>JAUPFZ010000014.1:5110000-15110000 GCA_036937285.1 Euphydryas editha | reverse complement strand
ACAGCTAAATAACATGAATTTAAATATACAAATAGGTACATAAAAGCTAATTAAAAGTTTCCACATATAGGTATATAAGTAAACTTAAATACAGGACAGAAACGTGCACTAATGCGCTAACACAAGACTAGAGGACTATAGCTAATACAAAAAGAAAAATAGAAATTTGATTCCCTAAACCCATAGGAAGGCTACCTAAAAGTGATCGGCCATAAGACGTTTTAGATGTTGATTTGTAGTATTAAATAGGTCTACTATCTAGTTTATTTGCGGTCTCATTGAGAAACCTGCTCGCTCTCAATAAGTAACGATTCTGGCTATAGTTAGTTCTAGTACTGGGTATAAAGATTGAAAAGGGTCTCCTAAGCGAGAAGGGTACCCTCAGACCGATACGTTCTAGCACTACCATTATATTTTAATTGTAGTTAAATTTGAGTCAAAAGTGTCAAAAGTAGCGTTGTCACCACTCATCGTCGTCACTTCCAAGTCTCGAATGGAAGTGACCCTAGAAATGTCGGAGATTTTTAGCTTATAATCAAACATAATGGGGTTGGGCTTACGAGTGTATAAAAATACAACACTTGAAGACGTTAAGAACTGTATTGTCGGAGTAATATAATATGAATCTGAAGTTTATATATATATATATATATATATATATATATATATATATATATATATATATATATATATAGATTTCTAGTTCATGTACGTATTTCTAAAAGGATTTATTGCAACAACATGAAACAATGTTGCAAATTATTGATGCGCTGAACAGTGGTGCTCCCTAAGTGTATTTAACTAAGAGTTTTTTTTCCCATTGGTATATATATATACATATATTTCATTTCTAAAAAAATTATAACAATAATAAATGAAATTGGACTACGCATTAATAAATTATAGCCAAGTACACATGACTTTCGTCCCTTCTCTCAAGGGAAGCCCAGTTTTGTTTAAATTCATCCAGTAGTCTTGGCATGGCGTGAGGCCAATAGGACACTGAAATATAGGCAACATTTGAAAAAAAAAACCACATTTATGGCTTCAGCTTTGATTCTATATTATCTTCCAAAAAATTTCAGAATATCTTCAATGTTCAGAATTAGACCTGTTATGGTTTTATTAAGTTACAGATTTTAGCTTTTAAAAAGTTATGCTTCTATTCTATATTTTCGTAATAAACGTGATCTAGTTTTTATTTAATTAAAATTAAAACTATCTTTTATTTAAAAAGGTAACGATTAATTTAATTCCTTAATTTTAATATTAACCATATAAAAAACCTTGTTATACTTAACTCATTTGCTTTTTAAACTTTTAAAATATTAAATTTTATTGGAACTAGGAACGAACGTAAAAAGAACATAAATAAAATAATAGTTATAATGTTAAAGAAAACATATATTTGTCTAAAAACTAATTAAAACTCACTGATTTGTATTTTATTTTGGATTTTGAAATCCTTTAAGAGTTTTAATACATTTTACTAAGTTTGAATGAATCTGTTACATATTGTAGAATGTATTATTTGAATACCTTCTCTGAAGATTTCTTTGTGAGCCTTAAGAGAAACAACTCAATCTGCTTCAACTTGAATTTGCTTTTTCAGTTTACCTATATTAATACTGCTTTTTACTGAATTCATAGAATGTTTACTTGTGTAGTGTGTGTGTGTATTGGGGAGTGTGTGCGTGTGTGGGTGTGTGTGTTGTGCATATGTTGTAATAATAATAATAACACTAAATTTTTAATTTTGGCAAATTGATTTACTGATGTATTAATTTGATTGAGTGATTATAAGCAATAACATAGGCTGTAATATTTTCTGTAATTTCAAATATATTTTTGAAGAAGACACTCGATAACTGTCAAGTAGGAGCCGGAAAACAGAGGGATATGATACATACGCATATATGCAGATTAATCTACATTTAGGTCGATAATCATTGACAAAAGATATATAGAGCATAATATGTTACTGTTACCTTAAAATCCTTAAATAAATAATTTTATTAGGATGATGCACTAACAATTAAAATCTATAATATAAAAACAAGTCGGGATTTCCTTCCTGACGCTATAATTCCAGAACGCACAAACCGATTTCCACGGTTTTGCATTCGTTGGAAAGGACTCGGACTCCGTGACGTTTATAGCAAACAAAATTCAGGAAAAATTTCAACAGAAAAGCAGGAAAACAGGGAAAATCGTTTTTCACATACAGCGCCATCTCTGATACATAGCATGTACTACAAACCAATATGGTTTTACAAAAAACGAAGCCATCTGGTGGCGAAACGGAGTTCGCCGGGTTTGCTAGTGCGTTATAAAATTTGAACGATATCAAACTAATAAGATAGCATCTTGTAAATTTTACATAAAATAATTTAAAAATATTTACATTTACTATATGTATATTTCAATAACGAACAAAATTTTTTCCACTGTATAGTATGTCTAATATAAATATTATTAATGGAAAATATATCAATGATTTAACCTTTGTATTATGTAAAATAGGTACAAGCGTTAAATCAAATATTAGCTTGATGGTATCGTCTTATAATTACTACACAAAGACCAGATGAGGTCAAAGGTAGAGCGTCATCTCGAGCGGTCAAGCACATGAGGGTCGCTATCTAATCGAACTAAGTTATCTAATGGATGAGCGAAGCACGCTCGTCCATTGTTATTTGAATTTTGCACCTCAACAGAATGAATTTGGCGAGAATGACAATAGGTATCAGGGATTTTCTTTTTTCAGGATGACTTTACCGAAGTGAACATACTCGTAGATAGGATTTTTTTTAGATATGTTTGTCTTCAAATTTAGTTTTAAAAATATTTTAGAATTGATTGTAGTTATTGTAATTTAGCTGAACCGAATCAGGCTGCAAATGTCCCAGTACCTACTAGGAAAAGGCCTCTTCTCCATATTGGAGAAGGATTGGAGCTTAATCCACCACGTTGCTTTACTGCAAGTTGTTGGATAATTTCCCAACCATGAGCAACGATCGTTATCAGACCAGAAAAAAAAATTATTGTACAAATACAAATATTTGCCTTAAGCGGGAATCGAACCCGCGACTACCGGCGTTGAGGTGACTATTGGCACCACTACACCAGAGCAGTTGTTCCATCAATATGATAGTGAGCTGTATAATTGTATGTATATTTATACATTGTATTACTCATCAGGCTCTCTCAAATAATATTTCATTGACATAGACATTACGATGTTATAGACAGGTATAGAGAAGATTTATAGCTTTCAGGTTAAACTAGTTAGTACCAGACTAAAGTGATTTGATCGATAGTGTTCTTACCTATAACTCAAGATATCTACTCAACACTACGATAGTAGGATGAAAATATAACATATTTATTAAACATAAAAGGTTAAAAAAATATATCACTACTTTACCCGTCTGGCTGGAATGCCTGCCAGACGATAAAAGGTCCATGTGACTTATTTTATATAGTAAATACTTTTTCAATGGTAAAACATAGCTAACATAAAAACCATTCTATTTTATACATTTTGAAATAAATAAGTAGTAATAATTTATGTTTTATAAAATCGTAATAATAAACAGCGTATACCAGTCGTTTGTATTTTCGGAACGTGGACAGTTATTTAGTCAGTGACATTCGTCTGACAGACTCGGCTAGACAGGTCTCGAAAATTGCTTCAGCCGTACCTTTACCGAATTCTAATTAAGTTTTAAGCCTGTACGTTGATTTTTAGGACCCAGGGCCGATCTAAATGTCGTTTTGTCTCGTTGAGTGAAATATATGTATTTTATTTGATTTTTTTTTTTTTTTTTTTTTATGATAGTTGGATAGGCAAACTGACAGACGTGCCACCTGATGGTAAGTGGTCGACGTCGCCCATGAACATAAACTAGTTTACCTGGAACTAGCCCAGCCAACTCATTTATGTGTTGCCTATCCTGAGACATATGATGTTAAGTCTCGGTGCCAGTAATTACACTGCCTGTCTTGCCCTTCTTTCCGAAACACAGCAAAGCTGTTTCACGGAAGAAATAAGCAAGATGGTGGTACCCATGCAGCCGGGAGCGCGGCACAGCGCATCCCTCCCACCGGTAGCTTAAAATGCTAATTCGTGATTGGTTTAAATTTACTGAAGCAAAGTTTAATTTGATTATTATTATTTTGTAAGTAAATAAAAAATGCAGTAATTAAATGTTTCTGAACTTCTTTCGATGCATTGTGTATAAATATAGTTATTTTCATTATTGATTCTTTAAAACTTGACAAAATTATAGAGACTGCTTTTTCGAGATCTAATACGATTATGTGAATAGAAAGTTAAAAAAATATATATATATTTAAAATACCCTGTTAAAGGATCCTTCCAGTACAAATGATGTTCGAATATATATATAAGAAAATAGTTATATGATAAATTTGTATGATGAGCGTTAATTTATTGACAAATTAAGACATTAAGTTGACAATTGAACTTGTTAGCATTCGGTCTGAAGTCGCGGATCTGTCTTTCCGTTTCGTTTTGGGCACCTACATCGGTAACGTATTATTGATTCTGAGAGTATATATAGTATACGCCCACAATGTATTCCTAAAACGCACGGTTTAATTCAGCTCCTGATACTCGTTTTTAACTTATTCAAGATTATATTGTAGAGATGAGTATGAAATTACAATAAAGTATTGATTCACCCACGGATATGAAGAAGCACCGGTTTGTTATTAATCTTTTGCTTCCTTCCTCCTACAAACAATTTAACAGTATATTATTAAAATGTAATTAATTTTCAGTATATTTTGTAATGACGATAATATTATAATCTAAGTTGAATATATCATGTATAATATTTGTCTTTATAATGTTTTTATATTGTCACTGTCGTCTTAATAAGTATAGTATATAAAAAAAATATATTTTTTGTGTAGCTTATGATGAAGAAAAACGTGATATATATGCACAAATGTAGAGATAAAATAGGAAAAATATTAAATAAATATTTACTGTACAGCAATAAAATGTTATCCAGAAAATGACTGGGAGTAAACGAAAAAAAAAAAATTAACATTGCTTCTCATAATATGAGATAGAAGTAATAATAATTTTAAAATATATTGTGTATGTTTTTTTAAAGAAGTTATTTTAAAAATGAACCGTAACTGACAGTGGGCTCCGGTCTTCCTAATCACGGTCGAGTGATTTTTAAAGGCACGAAAATAGCGTTATTTGCATGTACGAAGGTAATGTAGGTCGTCAGTGGGACCTTGGTTGATTGATGAAACATGTCTCACAAAATAGCAAAAAAACCTGTATATTATCAATGTTTTTCGGATCTTCCTTATTTATAAATCAAGTGATAGCGAGATATAATGCTAAAATAAGTTTAAAATAAACTAATAATTATTTTTAAAACATATAAAACAGTTTAACTAACATCTAAATACACAAAAACAGTTTTTCAAAAATGAAGCCCATCGTAATTAATATTTACTAGTGGTCGCCCAGTGGTCGAAATTCGACCTTATCAATAATCATTAATTTTAATATACATATGTAATTCTTTTCTGTCACTGATATCCACTCAAATGGAAGGAATATCTCAAACGAAGTTTTTTTTTTATTTTTATTTGAACCCAGTAGCTTGTGCTGTAATCGAGTGTTAAGAATTTTTTTTCGGGAAAGACAACGTTTATCTGGTTTCAGAATATTCGATCAAAAGTTTATACCTGTTACAGATAATACTATAAAACAATGACCAAGCTTGCTATTGTTATGAAAAATACGAACACGTATACCATAAATGAGTTAAAAGAAGGCGTGTTTTTACTGTTTTTTCTATGCTCCATATAAAATTTTACGAACATTGATGCGTTAATAAAATATTTCGACGTTATTTATTTGACATAAAAAGAACGGGTGATAAATGCTAGTTTTATCATGTATACCTACATTATATCTTGAAATTTGTAAGGTCTTTGATGGTTAGTTTGTATACATTACAAATAATATAAATATATGTATGTATAATGCAGTGTGTACATGAATATTACCTATTTTAATTATTATTTTTGTGTTGTACCCTTTACTTCCTGTCTACAATTATTTTAAATAAATAATTATAAAGATTATTTTGCTATATGTGATAACATTTTATTTATATTCTGGGTATGCTATGACTTATTTCCAGCGTTAGAAAATATAAACAACATAGAAGAAAGGTTTAAATAAGAAATAATTTAATTGTAATATATTTTAAATTGAAATAGACAAAAAATTTTCAAAATATAGGTAAGTGTTGCTAGTAGATTGGTTAAATTTAATTAAATGAATTTTAATTATGTACGTACCGGTGTAAATATAAATACTCAAAATACGGAAGTCGTTTAACTCCAATTATAATACTAAGATACAAAATTCGTTGACCCGAATTCAATCCAATCCCCGGATCGATATATACCGTACTGATGAATGTCCAACTTACCGGACGAATCGAAATAAAAATCTCGACGTGCCGTTTCCAACCCAATGTTTATTACCATTGGCACAACCGGTATTATAAATACTGACGTATAACATACACTGTTGGGAATGAAATGTTTGCTAATTAAATTAAGGATTATTTTTATTAACATTATTTATCATAAAATATAAATAGTAAAATAGTTTCGATCTAAATCGAAATATGCGAATATGGAAAATTTACATACAAGACGGTTATCATCGTTGTTATCGTTTTTTTAACAGGCGCTTTGACTGTGAATATTGTGATTGACTGAAAGCATTTTAAGACAATCAAAGCGGCTTATATTCTAAGTATCAAAATAGTGAAGAGATACAAGACGTAATTTTTAACGTGTCTTTCAAAAGGAAAATAATCCTGAAAAAATCAAACACTGAAGATCCCATCACTTGTGACATGTCTAATTGCTTTTTGATGCTGAAACTTTATTTTTACCTTATTATTGATAGAGTTGTATAAATAAAACTGAACTATATATTATATGATAACGTAATACTTATTTATAAACACAAAACAATTATTGCAAGACACCTATTTTACGTGATCGAAACCTCAATAAATCGTAAACTATTTTTAAGTTAAACTAACTACTTTAACTATTTTTAAGTTAAACTAACTACTTTAACTATTTTTAAGTTAAACTAACTACTTTAACTACTTTAAAGTTAAAGTATGTCAGTGACATCTATAAATTTGTACAAATAGAAAACTTATTCAGTAAATCTGAAAAGAATAAGTCTAATCCGAATTTATTGGTATGAAACGTCCTCGGCAAAGCAATCGGAACTCGGAAGAATTAAAGGATTTAGTTAAGTTCCATGATTGATATCGAACTGTCGTTAGTCTTACTTTCAGAAAACTATAGAAATGATTATTGCGTTTTCATGTTTTTCGTCGACTTCTGTTCCGGAAAATAGAATCTACGATCTTCACCGCTTATATAATAAACGAAAAAGTATTTTTGTGTTTGCTGTAATGCGTTAATTTTGATATTCTGATCCGATTTGAAACATTATTTGTATGCAAATTGCCTTTTTATCGAATAAGATTAGATATATGTAAAACATCCTGCTACAATTTACAAGAGCAGAACAATAGCCATAATAAAGCTGCGCATGTCCCAAAGAAAAATATAAAATGTTACTATAAGCTTTTCTTTATGAAAAATTCAACATGTTTGTAGTAAGTTAAAAAATTTTCGTGATTGTATTTTTTTAACATAAAATTACAAATAAAATATATTAAGGATAATATGTAGATAAAAATCATACATGCATACATACCGACATATATCACATATGATATCTATATAATATACCAATCTCGTTAGGATTTTAAAATACTAGATATACCAATGTATTGAAATGTATTCTCATAAAAAAAAATACAAATTAAACGTATAAAAGTATAAATATATATTATTAATAGTAGTTCTAGAATGTTATACTTGTAATTTAAACTATGTTTGAATAAAAAGAAAACAGGCTAAGAAAATCTCTACCTCTAAGAAGAAATTATGGGGCACGTATGCCTGAATCTAAAGCGGATTATTATCAAAAAGGATTTATATTGTTTTTCTTGCGATCTGTTTTTGTTACGGATTACAAAAATGTTCAATTAAATAAATTATTCATATAAAATAATTCATAAAAAATTAATAAATTATTGTAATGTAACATGCCGGTAAATGTCTCATTTCTGGGCAAAGCATCTTCTCCAAGGAAGAAGAAAAATAAAATAAGTCCTGAACTGAACTAAACTGAATCAGCCTCTAAGCAACCCAATGCTGGGCAAAGTTCTCTTCTTCATATAGAAGGATTGGAGATTATTCACCACGATGATCTACTTCGTGTTGGCAGATAATTTCCCTACGATGAGTAACGATCGTTAACAAGTGTCTATGATAACAACCGGGACCTACGGCTTTACATGCTCTCCAAGGCACGGTGGGGAAACCCACAAGGAGATACACCCAGACCGGAAACAAATATTTGCACAATACAAATACCTACCCCGAGCGGGAATCGAAACCGCAACCGCCGGCGTTGAGGCGACTACTATTAATATACTCGTATGTCTCTTACTAATATGCATTAAACTTAAACATAATAATTGATGTAGGGAAGTATCCAAAGAGTTATAGGCTGAAAATCTATGAATGTAGTTTAAATCGTTTTTAAATTAAAATGAAGTCTTCTTTCAGTAAAATGTTCCATCTACAATATTTAAGGTACTTCCCTTCCATGTGGCATAGCCGTGGGACACCCGGTATATGTGTGTGTGTGATTGTGTATATGTGTGTCTCTGTTTGTGTGTGTGTGTGTGTGTACTTATACATAAGAAAATTGTGTGCTATCACGCCTAACCCTACATTAATCTTGATGTTATACAACGAATGAATCTACTTTTACGACTACCTCCTACACTAAAAGTTTTTCTATTACCCATTCAAGGCAAATGATCACATAAAGTTTTCATCGTACTGTGATGTAGGAGTGAAGGCCATATAATATTATCATTGGATTATAAGGAAATGATCCGTAATAACTGTTGTTTAGCTTTACACTTTATTGTATTTTGCATTAAAATATTGTATTTTGGAAGTGATAAAAATACTGGTATATACTTATCAGTATTTTTTAAAACTTGAAAGTGGATGGTTTTGGTTTGAATGTATCTGGAGTTATACAATGAGGGAAATGTAAAGGTTTCATGAAATATACACATGTAGTCAGACTCCGTTATGTGATAACGAGATTTGATCATAGTTCACCTGATTTTTATATATATTTTGCAAAGCAATACAAACAAAATATAAGCCTTGCGTAATAAACTAAAAGTTTATGCATAGCTAAGAGTATTTTGTTAAGTTACGCTACGAGTATATGTATATTGTATAATAACGAAATTAGTCTGCTAATGTTAAGAAGAATAAAACTTCTTTATAATATTTTACCATAAATTTAATATTTTTTTCTCAAACCGTGACTCGTAAGTTAAGCTTTTTGACAATGCCGTTAAACCGAGCGTACGTAATTTATATGAATTGTGCGGAGGCTCTGTTGATAAACAGACCGCGGGCGGCACATTGCCATGAAGTGTAGTCGACAAACAAAAATTTTAATGCGACATCATTCACTGCGTTCAACTGCATTTGTGCTCATTTAAAACGAAATATTTTTAAGTAGCTTTTTTACTTAAAATTCGCATTTTTTCAATAGATTGGTATATCGTAAATTGCTTATCGATCGAGCGCTCTAATCTGTATAATTTTTATAGTCTACTACTATCCATACTGTGAAAAATTCAAAGGCTAAAAAGTTAAATTAAATTATTTTAATAGTTTATCTTTACAGATAGGTTTTTCGTTAGTTAGATACTAAAATTATAATAGATGTTATAATTCAGATTGCAGAAAAAGATTTAGTTGATATACTCGTAAATCTCTAGTGAAATAAATTTAAATGCGTTCTTAGATAATAAAGAACCTTTGATAAAGAATTTTTGTATATAAAAGAAGTGACTGACGAATTTGCACATTCTTTAAATGCTACCCATTTATTATCCCTTATCAAAGATCGAGTAATTACTTGTTTGACCTTCATTTTCTTTTAAGCTTGTGTAAAATATTACGTAGATTTATTTAATCTTATCAGGCAATTCCTTTAAAGGGTTAGTTCACCCTTAGCTTGAATATAAATTTTGGAGTGATTTTATGTTGCTAAACAACAACTTTAAATATTATTAAAGTTATTGATTAAGTTATTATGCGTGTTTTTTCATAAAGTTATGTTGCTAAAGAAAAATAATATAAAAAATAAATTTGCAATTAGATATGAATGAAATACGTACCATACGGATGTAAAGCGTCTGCATATATTTCCCATTCTTCACGTTTTAGTTAGAGTAGCTTTTTTGATTTTTATACAAAACTATTTTAAATATATTCGTACAAAAGTCATGTCTTTGAAACAAATTGTATCGTAAATTTATCGGCTGCATAGATGAATAAATAAATAAGTAATAATCGACGACCGTTCTGGTAAGTGCATAGGATTGATAGGACTACCAGAAATACGTAGTGATGGTTCCTGTTTCATTCCGAGCATATATTTGAATATATATAGTTGTTTCCGCTCTTGGTATTTGCTCATGTAGGTATACCGTGTCTCGGAGGATATTCATGTACATTTTATAACAATCGTTAATTATAGTAGCGAAATTATCCATCGACCCGCAGTGGAGCAGTGTGGCGGATTAAGTTCCAACCCTTCCCCTATATAGCAGAAGAGCCATTTGACTAACAGGATTTTAACAGGCTTGCCAGTTTCGTTTTTCAGTCCATAAGATTTTAATCATATTACCTTACAGTACGATTTATTACAGCTTTCATGAAATGTCACAAAATACAATATATTTAATGTACTAATGAAGTTTATTTACAAAAGGGTATTACTTAGAACAGTCTTTTAAACAAAAATGTTCTTCAACTAAGTGAATTTTATTTGCACGTGAGCTGAATTACTCAATATTTCCTTGAAACTTTCCCAATACGTTCGTTAGCCACATTTATTCCTCTTTATTATTTCTTCGATGATTTGTTTTTATTGAATAAATGTTGAGTTATTCTTTACTTAGTCACGTTTTATTTCTGTCTTAAATTTACGGTTTACTTTGTGGACGAAGGGTCGTTAAAGCTTTATAGGATATCCTCTTCCGCGTATTGGTGTCCGGGTCCTTAGCCGCCGTATTAATCATTTATTTTTTTCGAACAATACAAAATATATTACATCTTTGAACTTTTGATAAATTTATAAGGTTATTATAAGTAGATAAAATAATGACGGATTTAAGTATTAGCTGTCGCCGCGACTTCGTTCACAATTGCAATTCCATTTCGTTAGCTTATAAGATAAATTATGTATGCTTAAGATGAGCTGTACGTTCAAAGATTTCTGTACATTCCGAGTTTCAAACCAAACTAAATAATATTTAAAATATCCTTTGAAACAAATAAGAATAAATGATATCAGACTACGCGTTAATGAGCTATAACTGAGCACACATTTTGACTTTTATCAATTCTCTCAAGGAAACGGTGCTGAATTTTGGAATAAAAGGTACCTAGATTCCTAGTTTGTAGGAATAGCTATGTGTTCTATCTAGTAGGTATTTTTATTATTATAAATATAGACTTAAAACATTCCAAGTTACAGTTTAGGCATAGATTATAGAACCCCTTCCAAAAAACGTTTGGTCCGTCCGTCCGTCCGCTACAGTTTTAGTATAAGCAGATATAGAAAATTATATAGGTATATTAACATATTAATAACGATTGTAAATTAGAATGTAAATGAGTATGTAATAAAAAAGCAATTAAACTAAATTTCGTGACATTAAGTTGCATAAAATAGAACATTAGATGAATTTCATGACCAATAATTTGCATAATTGCAAAATTTTGTTATGTAAATTACATCGATTCACAAACGAATATTCTGTTCTAAATAACATCAATCATGAAAATACAAATGTTTGTAAAGATTTAGCTGCGTATATTTTTTTTATGTTTTTCATACGATATTCATTCACGATTCCTTGAAAAACCACCAATTAGGGATGGGCAAAAATAATCGATATATCGAAATATCGATATTTTCTTAGAAAATAATCGATAAATATCGGCGATATTTTTAATTTTGAAATATCGATAATTGATATTTATCTCCGAATATCGGATTCGATATTTTTTTGATAAAAAATAAATATTATTTTTAAGTTTTCAAAATTATTTTCGTATCGAAATATTTTTGTCGAAGGATAATGTTGATACTGGACGCCGGATGACCTTTTTTTTTTTTTTAGGTATTCGGATAGGGTACGAAGGATAATGTTGTTACTGGACGCCGGATGACCTTTTTTTTTTTTTTAGGTATTCGGATAGGGTACGAAGGATAATGTTGCTACTGGACGCCGGATGACCTTTTTTTTTTTTTTTAGGTATTCGGATAGGGTACGAAGGATAATGTTGTTACTGGACGCCGGATGACTTTTTTTTTTAGGTAATCGCATTTTGAGATAAAAAATATCGATTTATCGAAATATCGATATTTTTTGCTCAGTATGTATCGATATTTCTGAAAATATCGATACGATATATATCGATATATTTTATACATTTTCCCATCCCTACCACCAATGTCGCATAACTATACACTAATTTTATAAAATAAAATACATATTTTGTCTAGATATTTGTTTTGAATGGATCAATACTGAAATTCTATACCTTATTATACTCGTAGTAAATGATTATGCTAACCGATACTTTGGTAGCAATTAGAAAATTAAATTATTTGAAAGTAACAATCTATAAAACATAATTTACAGCGGATTACAATTATTATTGTTAATGGGTAAAACTGCGAGTGAAGCCTAGTTTTATAATCTATACATATAATAAAATGGTAGGAAAGTCAAAACTGTACATTGAATATATTTTTAAAAGAATACTTAGGGTGTGATCTACAATCGATACTGAATTCAAAAATATAGTTTTTAGAATTTTTGTCTGTTTGTCTGTATGTATGTCCGGGATAAACTCAAAAAGTACTGCATGGATTTACTTCAACTTTCGCACGAATATTATTAAGAAGTCGGGTCAATGTATAGGCTACATATTATCGCGATATCACCTACGGGGAACGAGCAGTGAATATTTATTTCTTCAAGGCATTCTGTAACAACGTGTAATCTAATAGCGTTTACGCAGACGACGTCGCGGGCAGCAGTTAGTTAACAATAAATTCGTTACTATGTGAATAACTTACCAATTGTTATGTCAAAGCACTATTGTCTTTTTAAGCGCCAAATTTTCTATAGATTACATTTTACTACAAGCTTTCTAGTTGGCACAGATACTATCTTTATTCACATTTCACATATAAAATGGCAGTTAAGTCGTAAAAATTGTAACCTAAATAAAATGATGTCACTGTTCGAGTAAGTTACAAAGAATGTTGTTTAATTTTAATCTAATGACAGGAGTGTTGTAGAATTTCAAGGGCCTTGCTTATTAAGCGTAAGTGTAGTAGTATTTTAAAACTGAAAATTACTTTGAAAGAAGAGTTTGGTTTATTTCGTGATAATATTATATATGTATTTATAAAATAACTAGCTGACCCGGCAAACGTTGTTTTGCCATAAATTATTTCTAGTGAATATTCCAAAACTTTTATGACTTAGAGGTATAAAAAATAGTTTACGTCCTATTCTCAGACCGACTGAATATATACACAAAATTTCATAAGAATCGGTCGAGCCGTTTCAGAGTAGTTCAATTATGTACACCGTGACACGAGAATTTTATATATTAGACAATTCTTGATTGACACATCAACGCCGAGCGTAAACTATTAAAACTATAAATGGAATTTAGATAATCCGATTCCTTTCATAGATTATGAAATGAACGTTCGGGCTAACTCATTACACACACCACACTGAATATGAAAAATTTTTGGAAATTATTCTCCTAACGACATAAACTGCGGTAGGAAATTTTTTAGTTCTGTTATTTTTAATTAAAAAACATAAAACTTTATTTTTATGCTTTTATTTAATATATAAAGAAATGTGTGTGTCATAAAATGATTTTTGAATATTCATAAACTGATTGATTATTAATAAACTGAGCTATTTTCATTATTTGCTTAAAACAACTAAAAGTTTTAGTTTTTATTTATTTGTACTATAGTAATAAGATATTAATTTTATAATTAAATTTAAAGTTTTAATATTTGATCAAATTGATTCATATGTCTACATTAATATTTGAAAGAAGATTTTTTTTTCTTTGTTTTAGTCGACAAAATCTAACTGCTGAACTGAATTTTTTACTTGAACGTCTTGTATAGAAGTACATGCAATTTGTGTTATAAATATCTTGATGTATGAGTTGGCAATGACGACAAAACAATCTATGACTGATTTCGATGAAACAGGCAATAATTAAATTGTATTTATTAATGAAGCAGTTTTAAGGTTATAGTTAATATTAAACAATTTACTTTAAATGCTATAACATAAAACAACTATTTCTAAAAACATTTTAACTCTTCTCCAATATTAATTTCACCGTGTTTGGGAAAGGCGATATGGTTTTTTTTCTGAATTTTTTTTCGTACTAATGAAGTTCTCTTCGTTCTCTTCCTCTTAAATTTAAAAGTTGTCAATGCTCGTTTATCTTCATCCCTTACCCTACATAGCCTCATTTATATTAGTGCTAACATATTTGGCAAAAGTAATTTTTGTTGATAAATAAGTTTTTGTACAACATGCGCATCACAGAATGATTAATTGAATTTATGCGTTGCTTTTCAGTTTTTTTCTTTTAATCAGACTGCCAAAGACGGATTATGTTTTTCGAGCATTCTTATCGGATGTTTATGTATGTATGTAGGTACCGATATACGAGTAACTTGGTATACTTGTAAATAGAGAGTACTCTGTGAAGTTTTTGTTTTTTATCTACAATGAATTTGTTTCGTCTATTGTTATAAAGAGAAAAGAAAATCATGTCGAACATCCATGTCGTGCCCACCCCGATATCAGTTGGAGATTTTACTCTCGAAGTTGTTAACGAGTACATCTACCTAGGACAAAATGTCCAACTTGGTAGGTCTAACTTCGAGAGAGAGATCAATCGTCGAATCCAGCTAGGATAGACAGCGTTCGGGAAGTTGAAAAACGTCTTTTCATTCGTCATACCTCAATGCCTGAAGTCGAAAGTCTTCGACTAATGTGTGTTACCAGTGATGACATACGGATCTGAGACGTGGTCTCTGACTCTGGGCCTTTTAAACTAGCTCCAAATCGCACAGCGAACAATAGAGAACGCTATACTTGGTATTTCTCTGCGAGACTGAGTCGGAAATGATGAGATCCGCAGACGAACGAAGGTTGCCAACATAGCCCGATGAATTTGCAAGCTGAAGTGGCAGTGGGCAGGACACATATCTCATAGAACTGACGGCTAATATGGCAAAAAGGTTCTCGAGTGGACAGACCGACAGCCTATGTTCACGTAGCAGAGGACATGATGGCTGATATGATGATGATGATAATAATAATGATGATGATGATGATAGTTATAAATTAAATGTTTATCGTCTTTTTGATACAAACCATTTCGTATTATGGTAAACATCAAAAATATGTCCGTGCAGTGATCGACAGAGAAGAATAACCCCTGTCTTGCCGAGGTGTCATAAAAAGCGACTAAGGTCATAGTGATGCGAACAACTGTGCACCGACCAGGGTGGTGATGGGCAGCATCGTCGTCATAATTATTCTGACACAGTACACTGCGCTCCCCAACACACCTGCCAAGCATGGCGAGTATTAGCAAATCCTCCCATATGAGCCGTAAAAATGAGCTCAGGCCCTCAGTTCCCGGTAGTACTACTATTTCCAGCTACGGCGGCGGCCTGGGTAACGGTAGGGCAGGGGGTGGAACGAATCTCTGGGTAAGATTCCACTGTTACCCGCGACGACACCCTGGCCCTGGTCATGCACAACATTCACACTTTGACGTCTGATGAAAAGATTGTTGAGCTGAAGGAGGAAATGACTAGGTTATAATGCGATATATTGGACTTATCTGAAGTACGAAGAGAGGGGAAAGACGTGATAACCCTGAAATCCGGTATCCTGTTCTACTACCGGGAGGGTGACCAACAGTTCCAAGGAGGTGTCAGGTTTATAGACCGTGGGCAACATTGTAACCATGGAAGTGTGTCAAACAGGGTTGTGTGCCCAATGCTCAGAGTAACAGATACTCGATGAAGGTTATACAGGCATACGCATCGACCTCTGAAACACTCCGATGAAGAAGTATAGATTATGTACGAGGACATCAGTAGGGCTATACATACGAATAAAAACTACTTCATTGTTGTCATGGGGGGTTTTAACCCGAAAAAAGGCAAAAGACGAGACAATCAGCAGAATGTGGGGCAATTTCAATACGGGCAGCAGGACCCCAGAGAGAGCCATGTCATGTCAACTATGTCCATACAGTTGGGAACCGATTTTACAGACCCGGCCGTAAAAGTGGCCTCCTAAAGCTCATTTTCGCAGCTCGGTTGAAGATCCAAAAGCAGAGCTTACCGGACCCTTTGTCGAAGATATCACGGACATCAGCTCGGACGAAATGAGTATGGCTCCGGGACAGTTTAAAAATAATAAGGAACTGGGCGAGTCACATCAGAGCTTCTGAAACCAGATGGAACACCGGTATTTAAAGCTCTTCAGAAGCTCTTTAATGCTGTCTTGCTTGAGAGTGTAACGCCGGAATCCCAGAACGGAAGCGTGGTGGTGCTCTTCTTCAAAAAGGGCAATAACAACTTATTGAATAATTACAGGACCATTTTGCTTCTGAAACACGTTTATGAGCTATTCTCTAGGGTTATTACGAATTGTCTGACAGTCAAATTTGATAATTTCTAGCCTCCCGAACAAGCTGGTTTCCGAAAAGACTATAGCACCTTAGACTACATACATATGCTTCGGCACAATATATAAAAGACCGAGGAGTATAATGGGTCATTGTGTTTGGTGTTTGTGGACTATAAGAAAGCCTTCGATTCGATCGAAACTTGGCTGGTGCTGCAGTTTCTTCAGCGGTACTTCATTGACTACCGGTATATTGATGGGTTGTAGTGCTAGTATAATAACAATAGTATATCGGTTTGTGTACAGGAGCATAGCACAAGAGCGATTTCAATGAAGTTAGATGTGAGACAGGGAGATGTGATGACATGTGACTTCGAAACTATTTTCCAATGCATTGGAAGACGCTTTTAAGCTTCTGGAATGGAATGGATTTGCCGTCAATATAAATGGCGAGTACATCACTCGAGTTCGATTTACCGACAATATCGTGCTCATGGCGGAATCCCTGGAAGCGATTCCTTTTTTTGTACCGTTTGCTTATTCTTGGTGTAAAATAAAGAGTTATTATTATTAATATGCTTTTGTGACCTTAATGGAGTTTCCCAAAGGCCCATCAGTTATTAAAATGAGTAACTGTAATAAGTGCGTTTATATTTATTTACGTATAAAAGACGTATCGTAAACAAAAATAACATGCTCAGTTGGTTGGTTGAAGAATTCTCCTTAGAAATGAAATAAATGGAGTTTCCATTATTCCTTCCGGTAATTTTATATTTGTTTTCCTTTATTATACTCATGAAGATTAATGTATGTTCTTATGTGCTTATTTACAGCCTTCACTGGTGACACAATCCGGCTGGTTCATTTATTGCTCAAAGAATCGTAAATGCGATTAAACAAAGAAATACGGATATGATTCATAGCATAATTATGTAGAAATAATGATCTTTTTAGTTTTATATTGTTAATATTTAATATTAATATAATACTTTATTTTTATTTCAAATATCTAGACGTGCTAAACGATTTGTTCACACGTTTTGCATTTAATAAATCTCAAGAATAAAGTTTACTTATAACACACCATGCTTTTTGTGTTCGCATGCATTCGTTAAGAAATCTAACTCATAAATCAGAGCAGCAACGCCGACAACCAGTAAACAGGCATAAATTATTGTGAGAAAAACATTGAAAAATTACTGCTATGTATTTACCAGTAACCACTATTTGTTTTAATTAAATGCATTTGTGAGATTCTAAGGTTAAAACAATTAATCTGGTCGGTTCTATAAATTATTTGTGTGTGCACTTTGAATAAAAGATATGAAGTGAAATTAATGAAGATACATTTCGGTATACAACTATTTCTAAGAATGAAAATATTTATGGTTTTCGTCGTACTGAATTTAATATAAATTTATTCAGTGTATTGTGTATTATTTATATTTCCTGAATAAAAATTCTGAGACATGTGCTACCAAATCGGAATGATGCTGTGTGGTTTATTATAAAATAAAAGTAAATTTACAGGCTTCTTTAAAACAGTACATTATACTAATAAAGTTGCACAAACACACAAACTATATTGATCTTATTAAAATAAATAAATAAAATAAGAAACATTTTAATACACAATATAAGAACCTGACATGCATTGAAACTTATGCCTTAAATATTATTTTAAGGTATTGATTAGTTTGGAACCTCTCCAGAGCATTTGAATATTCCCTAGAGGCATATTCGTAATTTATTGTGAACGAAATGCGAGAGTCCATTTACGGTGTATTAAATAATGCCACTCTCAGTGTCGCCCGAAAAGGAAGGCGGGTCGTTTTAAGTATGACGTAGGACTCGAGAATCGAATAAATTATAACAGCTTAAAGTAATCTGAAAATTCTATTTTATTCACTTCAAAGTAAGGAATTGTCTTTTAAATTAATTCAGTTCTCATTTAGTAGGTAAAGGGTTTAAAGGTAATTAATTAGTACGAGTCTTCAATTTCTACGTACTTGGGTAGTATTAAATAGTAAAATTAAATATTTCAGATGCATAAATTTAGTTCTTCAAATATAAGCAGTAAAAAAAAACTAATATCTACATACAATATTTGGTTAATTATTTATTTTTGTTAAAGATTAACGAAGCATTAATATGCAACCAACCAAATTATATAGAAGGCTTAAAAAATAAAATAAAGTATACTTACTATATTATAGAAACTACAAAGTCAATAAGGGATGTGGAGCTTAAGCCGATAGGATTTATCCTGTAGTAACTAGAGACTATTCTAATGTACCTACGTACGTAGTGACCGCAGGCACTTAGTAGCTTAAAATGGCAAAGTTCTAAACAGTTTGTTTTGTTTACAAGATCCTCTTATTACGTTTAAAATCGTTCCATATGCCATTTTATCGACACGAGATCGATACCTTATATGGAATAAGGTAAGCTACATACTATCTGAGTATGAAAATCCCCTCAATACCGTATTTATAGTTATGGTAACTTATACACTACTTTTATGCACGGTATTTGTTTTTTTATACTTTAATAAGTCCCCTATACTATAATTTATATCTAGATTTATAATAATAGATAACGATCTATTCCCATCAGGATTTTGAATATGTATTAATATTGTTAATAAAATTATTATAGCATAATAATGATAATCGACATAACACAGAATACGAAATAAATTAATCTCTGTTCTGTTCAAATTATTGCCAGAAGTACTTTATTGGAATCGGAGATAATTATATCAAAGGTAGGATATTGAATATAAGATTAGGTACATTATGGAGTCAGCATAATGAAGATTAACGAATAACGAAATTCGGAATGAACGAAACAACGTTTGGTTGCCTGCTCCCATTGAGTAAATAGGCCACTAAACGGTGCTTCATAAAAATACCTTTTAGAATAAAAAGCAATTTATGAGAGTGCACGCAAACCTCAATGAAAATTTATATTCGTGAAAGTGTTTTATTTTTTGTATTATCGTGCAATGTTCACGGTTTTAACGTGAAGGCTATTTTAAAACTACGAGTATGAATGGTTGAGTAGTCAATTTTTGTACACCTAAGTGAAAATATTTTTGAATTTTTATTTACAAGCCCAGATTAAAACCCCGCGACCATCCGATATCGATTTAAGTATTCTATTTATATCATACACTTTTTATTAATAAGTTATATTAATATTCCAAGCATCAGTGTTACACGCGATATAAAAGTCGGAGGATCAAGCCCTTGGGACTTTGTCATGATCTATCTTAAACATTTTCTTCACAGATAAAGGAAAATATTGGTAATACTATGATTCCACAAGAAATATTAAAGATTTTATGCATGTATTTCCCTTTTATTTCAATATATATTACAACATATACATAAATACAATATATATAGAACTATGATATGTAAAAGTCGTAAAAAATTAATTCAATTATTCATTGTGTGGCTTTTTGTTGTGCCTGATTTGTACAATGAAATCGTGAAATGAATAAATATAATTGTTATGGTGAAAAACTAAGAACGTGTTTAACTAATTATACCTCAGTTACGTAAAAAAATAAAATATATATACATACTGGAAATAATACAATTTAATTGAATTCCTCCCATGCTGTTATTTGATGATAATGAATGTTATTCGTGAGCCACAAAAGTATCGATTCTGTGAAAAAACTTTACCCGGTAAATCGTTTGTTGGAATTGAATTGGTTTTATTATAATTTTATGATTAGATTTTTTTTTCAAGTTTGCTTTACTTGTTCTTTTATTAAGTTTAACTTTTAAACATTTTTCATTATTATTCTTTATTTTAATTTGTTAAGTAAATCACTTCAACATACATTTCCTTTTTATTAAGTCTCATTTTTTTTAAAAAAGAAATGTATTCAGTTATGTAATAATGAATATTTTACTTAGTAATATAATAAATTACTTACAATTACGTATAAAAACCGTTTTAGAGTAGTGGTGCGAGTAGTCGCCTCGACACCGCGCGCCGACCGCCGCCGATCGCGGGTTCGGTTCCCGCATGGGACAGGTATAGGTTTTCACCTTTGAAATTGCCGTTTTTGATTAAATAAGTTAACGCACTTTTTTTCTTTATTTTTTACTTTTAATATTCAAAGTAATTACCAATGGAATCAATGAATTTTTGCCAACGTAGTGGTAACTTTATTGATGCCTTTCTTGAAAAACTCTGCTGGATGGTAGGCAACAAACTCTTCAAAGGCATTTTGTACTGCCTCTCGGGTATTGAATTTTTTTCCCGCCAAAAAGTTATCCAAATTCTGAAAAAAGTGAAAGTCTGTAGGGGACAGATCTGGTGAGTACGGTGGATGGCGGAGAACTTGCTCTTGTAACTTGGAGACCGTCTGCTGTGCAGTATGAGGTCGCGCGTTGTCGTGCAGGAGCAGCGGAGCCGAGCGATTGACCAAAGCTGGTTGGAGACGTGCGATCTTCCCCATTATTGTGTTTATTCCTTCAAAGTACACATCTGCAGTAATGCTCATACCGTTTGGTAAGTAGCTGTGATGAATTACACCGGCGCTAGACCACCAAACAGTTGCCATCACTTTCTTAGGGGTTATTTTTCGTTTAGGGAATTGATTAGGTACTTAACTAGGATCTAAGCAACTAGCTGAGCACTTGCAATTATCGAATAGAATTCATTTTTCATCACAAGTAACAATGCGATTAAATATGCCTTCGTTTGTGTGTCTGTTGAGCAGTGCAAGGCACGTCTCGACCCGTATTTCTCGCTGGCGTTCATTCAATTCGTGAGACACCCATTTGTCGAGCTTCTTTACCTTGCTAGTTTGACGCAAATGGACCAATATTGTTTTAGTGCTAACTTTAAAAGCTGCTGCTAATTCAGCTGTAGCTTGAGAATAATCAATTTTAGGCGATTTCAAAAGTAAAGACTTAATTTTTTATTTGTACAAATATTTGTTTTCGGTCTGGGTGTCTGTCCTTGTGGGTCTCCGCACCGTGCCTTGGAGAGCACGTAAAGCCGTCGGTTCTGGTTGTTATCATAAACACCCGATAACGATCGTTACTCATGGTAGGGAAATTATCCGCCAACTCGCAGCTATAGATATTTAAAAATTCGAAGAATATAATTTACATAAGATAATACAATAAACTATAAATAATATCAATAAATATAACATTTTTGGTATGAATTTATTTAGTTAAAATAGTCGAAAAATAATAAATATACACATTAAATACGATATCATACCATCTTCAACGCTTACAGTTGTAAAAAAATAAAATTTTCATTAAAAACACCAATAAATTAATTACTTAGGCGATCAACGAACTACTTATTTAATATATTCTACGGAATACAATTTTCATAATAATTTTGTCTTGTAGCGCTCGGGACTTGCAGCTCAATTCGAAACTTTTAATGATTCCTCTTGCAACTCAGTGTCTATTCTCAGTTAGTATCTTATTACAGTTTCGTTTATATTGATATCACTCACGTAAACTTATAATTATAACGTAATCTGTTGTTTTTATAATTTAATAATTCTCTTATAAATCCTTACACTGAGCGTTCATTTTTTTATGAAAGAATAAAGCGTAATTTAAGGTAGTAAACATAAAAAACAAGGGCCTTTGCGAAATTTTTTGCTAGGATAATTCGAAGTTATTATAATTCGGGTTTATTATTTTTATATAAAAATATGTACAACAATCTGCGTTATAACCTACTTTAAACGGAACAGATGAATATTATTTCAATAGCTATTGGATTTACGATTTAAATGCATATGAATAAATTAAAATATTTTCATTTCGCAATACTTGTATGGATAAGTGAATTATACACAAAAGCAATCAGACGGTTTTCATCACAAGGGCATTGATACCTGAGCCATCATTACATACGAACAATTGATTAGCCATTATTACTTACAAATAGGTACCTATAGTGATCAGAAAATAGTAATAAAATAAAGAGGTCGTTTTCCAATATAATGCCTGTTCTAGCAAACTAATTAATGAGTCGTATTCATTACTATGAAAGAAGTATTAAGTGGAAAAGAAGGCTTTTAATAACGAGTATATGGGCATTTTTGTCGTTTCTAGACCTTGAGACATCTAACATGCTATTAATATAATATGATGCGTGTCAAGTCATTCTATTATATTAAGGTCACTCATGTGCTAACAGTATTAATTTTGTTTATTTCTTACAACCAACTTGATTCTCTATGATATATTTTTATTCATACAAGATTTTTATATATATATAATATTACTGAAACCGCTTTATCAAAATTTTCCGACTTTTAGTATGAACTAGCGGCCCGCCCCAGCTTCGCACGGGTATTTAACTAAAATTTAAAAAAATATAAATTTATATTTTTTATCACCTACACCTGCGTCGATACTGGAAAATATTTTATAATAGACGGATTGAGTTGTCAAATCAACTTCGAATCAAAAGCAACCCCCTTTTAACCCCGTTAGGGGATGAATTTTGATAAAATACGAAACACGTCTTCAATCAATTCTATTAAAGAATATTTTATGCAAAATTTGAAGTAGATTGGACCAAGGAACTACGTTGTCCCATACAAACTTTGCCCTCCTTTTTTGCCCCCTTAAGGGTATAATTTCGTAAAATCCGTTCTTAGCTGACCTCTCCTCGGTAAAAGGAATATTCTTACCAAATTTCAAGTCTCTAGGTCTTATAGTTCCAGAGATATCGTGATGAACTACCTTTGATATTATGATAACTTTTCACAGAACCGAAAAAACAAAACCTGGTTTAATATAAAAACGTCAATGAAAAATGCGATTCACAAAAATTTTCGAAGGCGTAATTACCACAGAATACCATAGATAACCTTTTTTGACTTAAAAGAGAAACCTTGCTCTAAGAAAACGATAAAGGAAAGACCCGTTCCGTTCCCTGAGGAGGTATAAAGTACTGAATTGGTTTCTATGCGCGTTTACACTGGTTTAAAATATATTTGCTCTTGTGTGCACTTATGAAGATTTTTAGTCTTATATACGGCAATAAATTTTTATCGTTTGCTTTATAACCAGAGAAAGAGGCGAGAAGATAACTGCATTCTCGAATATTCTGAGACTGCGGTAAATTTTTGTACGTAACTGGAGGTTCTTTTTGAACAGAATATATAAAGAATATTAAAACGAATGAACGACATATAATTTAATATGAACTACTCTCCTTGAAATATATATTTCCTTTTCAGGCTATTTCAGCGTTCATAACATATGTTATATGAAAACCGTTCTGGTGTAGTGGTGCGAGTCGCCTTTACGTCGGTGGTCGCCGGGCCGATTCCCGCTCAGGGCAGATATTTGCATTTGTACAAATAATTGTTTATGGTCTGGGTGTATGCCTTCGTAGGTCTCCCCACCGTGCCTCGGAGAGCATGTAAAGCCATCGGTCCCGGTTGTTATCACAGGCATCTGATAGCGATTGTTACTCATGAGAGAGAAATTATCCACCAACCCGTAGTAAAGCAGCGTGGTGGATTAAGCTCCAACCCTTATCCTACATGGAGAAGAAGCCTTTGCCCAACACTGAGCGTTTGTAACAGACGTTTACAGACTGATTATATATGCGATATTGTATACCAGCCAGTAGACCGACCATCAAAAAAACTATAAGTATGAATTTTCTATACTGTACTGTAAAAAATTTAGTAATAGAAAAACAAATAATTTCATTTGGAAAAAAATGTTAAGTATACTTTTAATCTCGCAATATTGTAAACATTTTTAAATATTTAGTACTCTTATTTCGCAGTGTTTAACGCTTAATTCATAGCGAACTGGATGCGTTAGACCATTTTCATATGCTCTGGTTATTAGCAGCAGCTGTAACACATTAGTATTCAACGGTTAGCTGTAAGCGACACCACTAGGTTACAAGATGCGGCACTGACTCTTTATACCGACTAATCGCTACTATAATGGTATTTACGTTGAAATTATGCATACTTTAGACTTAATACCAGATGAGAAAATTATATGAAGCTTCCATCCCATACAAGATAATTTATTAAGCGTAATTTCTTCGGTTTTTGCTATTACTACAAAATGTGGATTAATTTTTAAAATTAAAAAAATTAAATGAAAAAGATTTGAAAAACTGAAAAATTATAATTGTTAAGAGTATTTGTTATTCATTTTTAATTAAAAAATTGTAAAAATTATTTACAAATAATATGTCTAAAAATAATAAAAAAAATGAATATTTTAAAATTACACATTTAAAATTCAAAAAATTCTTATTTTGATAAACTTCGGTTAACATGTTTGTTGACGCTAGTAAGTTACCTATTCATCATATCAGCCATTAGATGTTCTGCTGAACATATGCCTAGTTACCTAATGCTGATGTTTAATTACCGTTACATAACACATTTTAATTAAATGAGTTTGACAAGAAACCCGAAGTCTGTTAATTTATAATTCTACGCCTGAGTTTACCCAATATATTTCCCTTGAATCGTCTTATATTGTCAAAACAATACTGACGTAATACAATAAAGGAATTTATAATCATAAATCATGATAATACAAGTAGAAAATTAAGCTATTGTTTAAGCGTTATCAAAGGCTTAAAATGTCACAAAGACATTTTAATACAAATCAGGTAACTTAACCGGGCGTTCTAATGAAACCAATATTGATTTTAATTTTATGCCGGATCCGACGTAGATTATTATAGCTAAGATGTTGTTAGCACAATCCGTATACGATTAAATTATCATCTATATATATATATATATATATATATATATATATATATATATATATATATATATATATATATATATATATAAGAGATTTCCACGTATACATTGACTCATCACGATATCTCTGAAACTATAAGGCGCAGAGACTTGTAATTTGGTAGGAATATTCCTTTTACCGAGTAGAGGTCAGCTAAGAACGGATTTTACGAAATTCTACCTCTAAGGGGGTGAAAAAGGGGGGCAAAGTTTGTATGGGACAACATGATTCCTTGGTCCAATCTACTTCAAATTTCGCATAAATATTCTTTAACAGAATTGGTTGAAGACATGTTTCGTATTTTATCAAAATTCATCCTCTAACGATGTTAAAAGGGGGGAGAAAATTATTTTGATATAAATCATCCATAGTGATTTTGATTTAAATTAAAATTTATTTTGACACATGTTTGATAACCAATCCGTCTGTTATAAAATATTTTCCAGTATTGACGCAGGTGTAGGTAATATCTTTTTTGGGTGCTCCTGGTAGAACAGGCAAGACTTTATAATAAACGTAACAAAATTAAAGAAGGAGGAGATGAAAGCTGTCTTGGACTAGTATTAAATATAAATATATGTTTGACATACACACACGATCGTCTGTTCCTAAGGTAGGCAACTTAATGCCTGTGTTTTAGGTAACAGCCGACTGATATACATTTTTTTTATAAATATACGTATAAATAATACATATAGAAATAAATACATATTACACCCAGACTTGAGGCGGGAATGGAACCCACGATCCTGGAAAAGAAAGCAGGGTCAATACCAACTGAGCCGAGTCAATTAAAATTTAAAAAATAATGACTTGCGGGTTTTTCTTTTTGAGACTTGTGGTGTAATTATACCTACGATACAACGAACGAAGCATTGATGACCGTTTTGGTGTAGTGGTGCAAGTAGTCGCCTTAACGCCTCGCCTCAATGGCGGTGGTCGTGGGTTCGATTCACGCTCGGGGCAGATATTTGTATTTGTGCCAATATTTGTTTCAGGTCTGGGTGTATAGTGGGTTTCTCCACCATGCCCCGGAGACTACGTAAAGCCGTCGGTCCCGTTTGTTATCATGGATGCCTTATAATAATTGTTACTTATGGTAGGGATATTATCCGCTAACCCGCAGTGGAGCAGCGTGGTGGATTAAGCTCCAACCCTTCTTCTATATGGAAAAAAGGCCTTCACTCAGCAATGGGTTATTTACAGGCTGATACAATACACTACAGTACAGGAGCATTTGTGGCTTGCAGTGACGAAACTGAGCCTTACCATAAATATGAGAGTCCATCTAAGGGGAGATGTTACTGCCGGGCAGTTCTCAGACCTGTTGCTTAAAAGAGGAAATGGTGATTTCCGGGAACCATATAATAATATAATGTATGAGTGTATATGAGTATGTATTTACCATAAACAAAGCTTAAGGTCAAACTGTTACTGTAACGGGAGTATACTTAAGCGAAAGCTGCTTCTCTCACAGTCAGTTGTATGTGGCATATTCCAGAATAGCCTGGTAATTCTAGCACCCCGAATGAAAAAAAAAATTGTTTATAAAGAAATACTACGGAAGGTGTAGTATTTCGATTTCGTTGTAAAAAGATAATACCCCCGTGTAACTTTCTCCAGATCAAAGGCAGAGCTTCTTGATCATAAAATATAACAATTTTTATTTTTATTTTAATGTTTATTTAAACTTTAAATCCCTACTCTATAATAAAGATAGTTATATTTTATAAGTATTCAAATATTTTAACATAATAATTTATATGTTATAACAAAATTAATAACGTAAAAAAAAACAAATAAAAATCCTATTATAACCATTTTCGACTTCTACGCGGACAAAGTCGCGGGCTAAAATATTATGTTTGAAAACTCAATCCGTCTATTATGAAATATTTTCCAGTATCGACGCAGGTCTAGGTGATAAAGAATATAAATTTATATTTTTTGAAATTTTAGTTAAATACCCGTGCGAAGCCGGGGCGGGCCGCTAGTTTCTAATAAAATTATAAAAAAAAGGAAAGAAAGAAAAATAGTTCTTAAATGCAACAGATATGCATTTTGAATTTTCAAAGCTTGGCAAATTGGTTAAGGATACTGAAGACGACCTGTAAAGATGAGGAAAATGTGTTAGTATTACCTTCCTATAAATACTATACCACAATATATTATATATATTCCTAAACATTATTAATTAACATCTTTTAAGTCTAAAAACATTAATAATAATTGTAAAACAACAAAATTCTCCTCATTTATTCCTGTAGTAATCCCCAAAATATATTATTACTTCACTTTTATCATCCTCCAGAATCAGCAATTCCGTTAAATTAAAAATACCTTAGAGCCGTATTAGTGTCGTGACATCGCTCTAGTAAATCAGAGACAAAAATTGCTATCGTTATCGTTCAATGAAAAAACGCTTTTACTCTGTTTCTGAGCTCACAATTACATTGTAACTATTGAGTTGTAAAAGTAAATAGCTTTTGATTACTGCATTGAATACTCTATCTATAATGTTTATTTAAGTTTCATTTATAGAGGCAATTAGAAGGATCCTTGTGCAACATCTTGAAAGCTTACAGCTGTTACTTACTAGTAAAAGATATGATGTAACATGAATTTTGGTGGCGATTAGTTTTTGTTTAAATATAGTTGTTATTATAAGAGTTGATAAATGGTAAAAAATATAACATGTATTCGAATATGTATTTCAAACCGATGGTTGCTCTACTTTTTAATCTATACTAATAATAAATCTGTTAAAACCTCCGTTTCATTAATACACTATATTTTATCAAGAATAAATTTTAATAGCGCGCTTTTATTTCGATCAGCGCCATCTCTTATCGTGTGCGTAAAAAGTACAAAACCAATGTAAATAACTTTAATACATAAAAATTAAACATAGCTTACAGTATAATTTAGTTTTTGTTTCATTGTAATTAAATTTAAAAATAAATATTTAAGAAAATAGAAATACGCCTAGACGCGACATAGACGCCATCTGGTCTAACAAATCTTAAAAACTTACAAAACTTATTTTTGAGTTATTATTTTGTTAAACTTAAAAGTTTACTAAATATGTCGGATAGGAATAGAAATCGTTTTAATATTTTAGATAAACATCATTTTCAATTAATATACTATTATGTTAAATATTAATTATGTTAAATGTCACTAAATATAAAAACGATATTCTACCATTATACGATAGATGGCGCAGATAATTTTCTGAATCGCGCTGACCAAAACTTCGGCCAAAAGAATGACACTCGCCCGTATTTAGAAAACTGTTTTTCTTTTTTGCATTTAATTAAATACTTTAGGGTACTACGGTCTTGATTGTTTGTTTGTTGTTAAAATTTAAAATATTTGGTCGTTATTTGTTTGTTGATTGTACAAAGTTGGATGGTTATAGCTATTTAAGTTGTAATCTATAAATATAAAGTCGTGTTAGTTACACCGTTTATAACTCGAGAACGAGTGGAACGATTTTTATGATTTTTATGTTTTTGGATTTGTCTTCGTCGGGAATAATAACTATTAAAATATGGTATTCATCAATGAGAAAATAATTAATAAAAAAAAAAAAACAGTTCAAATGTTTCATCCGTACTATCTATATATATGAATATAATAAATCTGTCACTCAATCCGTCTATTATAAAATATTTTCCAGTATCGACGCAGGTGTAGGTGATAAAAAATATAAATTTATAATTTTTAAAATTTTAGTTAAATACCCGTGCAAAGCCGGGGCGGGCCGCTAGTGCATAATAAAATTATCTTGCGGCTGACGACCATCTTGCCTGATGAAAATCAAATAATACCACAGGACTGTTAAAGGTCTATCCATCAAGCTCGCTGACCTAATTCACATCTAGGTCGCGAAAGGTTTAAGACCTTATGCTAATGTATATGAGTCTCCGATATATTAGAGTCATAATGTGGAGTTGTGTAGAAGGGAAACAATCACAATAATGTTTTACCCAAAGACTGGATTCGTTTTTCTTTTGTGACTTCTACCTGTTGGATGTCTTTCAAAAGTGCTTGTATTGGAACTTTAATATACTATATTTTGAATTCAATTTAATAATAGCGTTGTTAATATAAAAATTATTCATTTTACAACATTACAACAAAACGAGATAAAATATTACTCTAAATATACCTTTATAGCATACTGTAAAAGTTGTTTCCGCCCGGGATCGAACCGGGGGCCTTCTGCGTGTTAGGCAGATGTGATAACCGCTACACCACGGAAACTGTTCGTGAACAGATAAAAATTACATACATGTAGCGTTTTTTATTTTATGCAATTCTAAAAAGTAAGTATATATTTTTTAAATTTTGGACATCCATATAACTCTGCCATTACAGATGTTTTTGAAATTTCCCTCTAAGACACGAAGGTTATACTGGCCAAAGTTTGTAAGTCGATAAGAGTTTTTTTTTTGGCACTATCGGTGATACTATCAAGCGTCTTTCGTAAGAGTTTTTTTTACTAAATTCTCATTCCATTTTAAATATCATGAACGTTTTCCACTAATAAATCAGTATGTTACATTAATTGTAGGTTTTCGATTCCAATTAACAAACCGTTTATGCAGTGTATGCCCATTAAGTAGACAGGCAGATCGTTATTACTTGATACCTATCTTTTAACATTACCTCGTAAGCAATCAGTCTCATTACCTAATGAGGTATCTTCACTGAATTACTTTAATAATTATATAAGGGTTTATTTCGATAAAAATTAATATGGTGTACTCAATGATTGAGAAAATAGCTTCGCAATTAAATTTACATTTTATTAAATATTTTAAACACTAAAAAATTATTATGATTAATAAATGTTAGTAAATATTTATAATGTACAATTTTGGACTTTTCTTCAGTATATTTGGTAAAATATTCGTTTATAAAAATAATATATTTAACAATAGTATGTACCGCTCGGAATTACAATTCTTTAGTACATTATTTTTTGTATCCCTTTTAATTAGTTTTTATAATTACAATGAAGTAGGAAAAATATTACTCAAAAATTACTTTTAGTATGTGTAGATACAACAAAAATATGTTTCCGCCCGGGATCGAACCGGGGGCCTTCTGCGTGTTAGGCAGATGTGATAACCGCTACACCACGGAAACTGTAACGATTGTGACTAAAATAACAAATATGTAGCGTTACTATTGAGAAATATGTGGGTCACTTTCATTGCATGGATTACAAAAAAGTTGATTAAAATGTCCGGTTTATCAAGTCCGTACTATATACGTTAATAAATATTTATGACTTGTTAGCATAATCGCCGAAGTGACGTATGTATCAGATAAAGATTAAACACACTTTTAAAAATAAATGTGTATTTTAAATAACAACATACATAATACGTACTAGGAAAGTTATTAATTAAATAAATGATTTTATTTATTAAAAAATAACGTTAAAATTAAATAATTTTACGTTACAATGAAATATATGTATATAATGATTATGAAAAATATATTATATACCTAATTCATCGGGTAACATTTTTACGAAAATACTTATTTTCGTGTTACAATGGCGATGTTTACAAATTAATTTCAGCAAAAATGTTATTCTTATAATACAAAGAATTAAAACAATGAATTCCTCTACAGTTATTTGTGACGCCTGTAGTTTCCTATTTTGTAGGATAAAAGAGGATGCTTTGTGTAATTAAACGGATTACTATGAAGATGTTCTAGATAAATTTTAATAATATTTTGAAAGTTTTTTATCATTAAAAAAAAGAAAAAAAAAAAAAAAGAAAACTGACAACATAATTATCATTAAAGGATTATAACCTAAAATAAAATATTTTTGAGTAGAATAAAATTGTATTCTTCCATTTAAGATATACTTGTAGTTACGAGTATATCTATCTATGTACTATTAAATGCATTTTCATATATTTTGAAAGTTTCCTTTCGGATATATGTATATGTAATAAACAAAATATATGTAACACGATGTAATATTTTTACTGTAAAGAATATTTTTATATGAATAATTTATAAGACGTTAGTCTGTTGTTAACCAGACAGCCAAAATATATATATATTTCGGCCGTTGTAAGAAATATCTAACACACGTCAGATGGTCGATGAATTTAACTTTGTAGTGGCGAAATATTAAATAAATTATTATTATAACTAAAATTATTCATACCTATTCTTTCTTCAATTTAGAATAAACTAAAATGTTTAGTTTAGGCTATATATTTAATATAAAAGTAGGTAAAATAGTCACATCCTTTTTGATATCCTGGATAAATTATATTCGATTTGAAATAAGACACTACAATGATAGTTATTATACTTTACACAGATTTTATTATTTGTTTTTTCATGTAATATTTTCAAAACTTTATTTTTATTACTTATTAAAAATTGTATGTAAAACTATTTTACTAATAAACATATAGTAGGTACCAAGACGCCAAGGAAACAAGTAGTAAAACTGATAAAAAATAATTTTATTAATATGAATACAATAATTATGTTAACTACTAGTACAACATCTTTCCCATTTAAGATGTGTCAGGAACGGATTCCTAGAGCGATCGTACTATATGTTTTTATAGTAATGAAAATTTCTGACTATTGGTACCTACTCGTAATTATTCTGAGCAAGTAAACATTTATTCAAATCTATTTTCTTCGATGATTTGATTTGGTCTTTCTATACCTTCGTATGGTCAGATATATAATTATTTCACTACTATTACATAAATTACAAACATAATAATGACTCGTTTCTGTTTTTTATAAACGAGGTCACGATTTGAACTCATTTAAGCTAAAAATCTAGAGACGTGTAGATGTCTGCGTTTACAGATAGCGTTAATAACAGTTATTTCGCTGAATTATTACTTTTGTCAGCTTAAGCGTTATAATGTTGAATTATTTTTCAGAACCTTTTTTTATATCCTGCGCCTTTAGGTCAAATTATGTCGAATATAATTTCAGAACCTAAATGAAATGTAATTTAAGATATGATATAATACACTGATAGGATACATTTGACATACTCGTAAGATGTTTTAAAGTCTATCTAATCCGAAGCTATAATTTTTGTTTTTTGTTTTTTTTTTTGTTTTTTGCTACAACACAAAATTAAACAAAATTATTTTATTAATAAAATTACTTTAAAAACTATACCTACTTTAATATTAATAACCACTTTTTACTCAATTCAAAGGCGTATATTTCTGTGATAAATTTTCTGAAAAGTTTTTACAGATGGATCGTTAAGCAGAACTCCTAAGGAAGCACTAAGAGACAAATGGTTGTGTCAAGAGCAGTCAGATAACGTCAGCTAATACTCACATTCACCTGACGCAAAAGGAATGGAAAACTAAATTGCTTCTTGCTTTGAGCTTATCTGAAGACTTATGAACAGTGAATTCGGGATGTTTGGGACGAGGAATAAAAATTTTATTTTTGTTCATAGCACTTACAATGTAATAAAATGGTATTTCGTAAACATAATTTGACACTCTGTGCAGTTTCATCCGGGTTTATAGTTATTTCTCTCTTCATGTGAGCCGTAGCTTAATGATTTATAGCCTATAAACTTCCTTTGATAAGGCTTGCTTCAAGAAAAGAGAATTTTTAAAATCAAAAGAAGATAATCTCTTTAGTTTTATATACGATTAAGTAAAGACATAATTTGTTATTACACATTTACTCAACTTTGATATCTATATCTTGGTTATTAATGTGACTATGCATAACGTTCTATAGTTTGTGTAAAAATAACCAATATAATTATTACATATATTGTGTAAAAAAGAAAATTGTAATTTAGATTAGAACACGTTACATTAACGAAACATTACATTACCAACACAGATATTATGTATATGCTAGTTATTAATGTGACTATGTATAACGTTCTATAGTTTTTTGTAAAAATAACCAATATTATCAATACATATATTATGTAAATAAGAAAGTTGAAATTTAAATTACATCGCATTACATTAACTCAAAAACGCTATGAAATCAGTTATAAAATCTCTCGATTAATTTACTCCCTATTTATTTATGAATATAAAGATTCTTTTTTTCTAGTATACTATACGTAGTGCTAAATATTTTTAGGTTAATGAATACAGTTAATAAATGCTTAAAGAATAAAAAATATTAAAATACCGAAATGAAAATGAAAAGTATAATAAAATTGTTTCAGAATTAACGGAGAAAACTTTCAAAACACATTAAAAGTAAGAGATATTAGAAAAAATATTTACAATTGCAAAAAAAAAAAACTTAAGTATTTTTAACTTTTATTTTTCATGCATTAGCAAATTGGTGATTTCAGTTATTGTGCTTAACTTAGTTATACATTAACTATTTGTACATTAATAAAAACAAAAACGATTAAATATAAAGCATAGAAAGACATAATATTAAGAATGTATAGTGAATTGAAAATTCGGAAAAATTCTTACAAAGAATAACTTGTATAAGTACATGCGAGTCTTAAGCGTTACACGTACGTAGCAGATACATATATATCCAAACTTTGTCCGAGCAAAGGAAATTTTGGTACGAGATTATATTAAATGAATTTCTTCACCGAAAGTTTATTTATTTATTTATTTATTTATTTATTTATTTATTTATTTATTTATTATTAATCTTACTACTAACATTACAGTAAGTTGGAAAAAAGTAAAGTAGTATCAACTCAATAGGTAGGTAATTGAGGACAAATATGTGCGAAACTGAATCGCGTGCTATGATGGCAGCGCGCCAATATTGTCTTGTTGGATATAGGTAGGTTTTCCATACTTTGTGTTCATGCTTCTTATGAATAGGATTATCCAATATACTTAAACGATAATATCATATTTTAAGATAAGTATATTGGTCTCATTAACTGAAAACCAGATATAAAAGTGGATTAGGGTTAGTAAACCTGATTTTTATTAAGCTGTTGGAACAGTTAACTGGGTAGTTACCCAAGGAAAGTCTTACGTCGGGTGGAACTAGTAAAAAATAGTCAGTTGTATACTGTTAGAAGTTACCTATAACAAGGGAAATCTAAATTTAGGTACTACGAGTATGTAATGATTTTTAGTTAATAACGACTGTAGTTTATTAGGATTACAACCTTTCTAATTTTGTAAATATTTTTTGTCTGACTACGACTACTGATTTCAAATAAAATTGTGTTAAAGTAATTTGTGATAACCCTAATCGAGAGGTGACACGGAGAAAACCTGGCTTCGTAAACATTATATCCGATTTTGGGCTTTGTCGTGAGCACCGATCCCTCATGTTAGTACATAGGTTTACTTGAACAATAATTTTATGTTGCACGGAAATACAAGTTGCTGCAACATTTTACTTCAACACAAATACGTAGCTTATGTATATAAGACGAAAACCTTATTTATTAATATACACATGTATTCTTACCATATATTACCATAATTTATTAAGGAATATAATCTTCCTGATTTCAAAGTTTCGTATAAACTGTTGAATTATAATTTAATATGTATTATTTAGTTGTTTATATATACAAATGAAAATATAAGTTATTAGTGCTTTTATTAATTTGTTTGATTTTAATTAATTGTGTATCTGCCTGCATTTTAATGTAATTCTGCATATTGTAGTAATTTCTGCCAATAATTGATTCGCAGTTTTATATTCATACGTTTTAATTAACGAAAAATCACTTTCATAAAATTCATACAGCTTATATCATCAAACACAGAGTAATAAATGTTATTATTTTATATTCAAACTGTTATAAAAATGAGTCATAATTTTCAAACAAACTCGTTAAATTTCGTATCTTAGAAATTTTAATCGCACAAGCTTCGATCGCATAAGCTTTAGTTTTCATATTGTGACAGTATTTATTATCTATATTTTAATAAAGATAATTTACTCGTAATTGAATATAACAATATCTGATTTATACTGAGAACAGTATATTTACTATGTTTGTGTTTGGTCATTTTCGCCTCTCAATATTTCGGCACTATTTCAAGGTCACGGCTGCAACACTGCTCTGACACTCAAAAGCACCCAACGAAAAACATGGTTAATATCCCATTTTACACATAAATCATAGTATTGGTGACCATACGAGTTTAAAACTTATATCAACTGTATATGAGTTGTTTTTTTTTAAACAAATTTATACCCACGGGCTCATTTTATTTATTTATTTATTTATTTATTTATTTGGACAACCAGTAGCGAATACAGCAAATCTTAATATCTAATAACTTATGCTAAATAACAAATAAGGTAGCCGTACAGCTTATTAAGGTGTCACAGCATGCTTAAGTCTATGAAATTAAATAATTAAGTATATTTTCTCACAATTTCTTCTTTTAACTTAATTTTTATTGTACTTTAGTTTTTAAAAAGGTTAACACAGCCTTCCTGAAGTTCCGCATACTATCATTATAAATATCGACACTGCCACACAACTGGTTATAAGTCCTAATTAGTCTTACGGTTAAAGAGTGCTGCTTGAGGTTGGTTCTAGCGAAGGGCTGATAGAAAAGGCCAGAGGCACGAGCCGCTCTTTTTATAGAACCTCTGGGTACTCGCAGCTTAAAGTCCTGCAACAGCGCAGGACAATCTACAATGTTTCTGCAAATTTTAAAGAGAAACATCATATCAAGCAATCCACGACGAACCAAGAGGCTATCCATTCCAAAATGGGTGAGGCGTTCATCATAATTTTGAAGGTTCTTATGCATACCTTCAGAAAATGCAAGATGTCTAAGAAACCTTTTCTGAATGCGTTCGATTCGTAACTGATGTATATTATATCTAGGCGACCACACTACGCTAGAATACTCGAGTGTACTTCTTACATAGGCATTGTAAATAGCTATTTTAGTATCAGAGTTTTTGAAGAATTTACTATTCCTGACTATAAAACCTAACATTTTTGATGATCGAGTTGCAATGGCATCTATGTGGGGAACAAATGTAAGTTTTGAATCGAAGAGGATACCCAAGTCTCTTATTACATCTACCTCAGCTATTGTACTGCCATCCAAATGATATTTAGATTTAATCTTAGCAATATTACGTGTAAATTTTATGTGATTACATTTTGTTACATTAAGTGACATATTATTTGAGGAGTACCAAACAGATATAGCATTGAGATCATCTTGTAGTAAGTCAATGTCGGACAAGGCTGTTATGGTTTTACACAACTTTAAATCATCAGCAAATAAGAATGCACTGCTATGTTTGACGTTATCGAGAATATCATTAACAAAAACATTGAACAACCACGGTCCCAAATTCGATCCCTGGGGTACTCCTGAAGTGACAGCGTAAGTTTGTGAATGAAAACCTTTGACAACTACATACTGAGTCCTATTATGTAAGTAAGTTTGAAACCAATTATAAAGGGATCCTGTTACACCGTAATTGGCCAGTTTTACAAGTAATATTCGTTGATTAACTCTATCGAAGGCTTTAGAAAAATCCATGTACACTGCATCGACTTGTAAACCGGAATCAACAGCATTAACAAGTTCAGTGTGATATGTAGTCAAATTAGTAGTTGTAGAACGGGACTTCATAAATCCATGTTGTTGATTAATAAAAAACTGCTTTGAGTGAAACTTTAATTGTAGAAAAACTAATGCCTCAAATACCTTTGCAAAGGTCGACAAAATCGATATAGGCCTATAATTGGAAACATTACTTAAATCCCCCGCTTTATGAATAGGCACTACCTTAGCTGCCTTCCAGACAGTTGGAAATAATCCACTCGATAGAGATTTATTAAAAATAATGAATAGTGGTACACTGAGGGATTCATAACATCTGGATATAAAATAGGGAGATATTCCATCAGGGCCTGGGCCTTTGCTACGATCAAGATTTTTTAAATAATTGGTAATGGAGGTTAGAGATATATATATACTACTAATCGGAATTACATTGTCATTTTTTACAATTGGTACGCAATTATCATTCTGGCTGTCAATAGAAAAAGTTGAGGAAAAGAAGGATGCAAATAAATTACATATATTAGAACCATGTGATACACTATTGCCATTCAGTGTCATAATTTCAGGAAATTCAACCCTCTTGGAGCGTTTATTTTTCAAATATGTCCAAAAATACTTTGGATTTGCTTGAATGCTGTTCTCAATGTTGACAATGTAGTCCTCATAACAATTACGCGACAGTGTCTTACATCTTTTATCAAGAAGCTTTAAAGACAATTGATCTAAAGGATTTTTGAAAACTTTATATTTGCGGCGCAATTTATTTTTTTCTTTTATAAGATTTGTTAATTGTTTTGTGAACCATGGTGGATGTTTTCCTTTCTTTACTTTAGTTTTAGGTACATTATTGTCTATTATTGTATGTAATATTTCGTAAAATTTATTAGTTATTTCATCAACAGTTTCGTATTCAGCAAACTCAATAGACCAATCAATTTTATTCAGTTCGGTTAATATATGATCATAATCTGCTTTATAAAAATTATTTTTTGTAATAGCATTATTAGCCTTTAGAGATGGACGTTCAAAAAAGTCAAAATATATATCAACTGGTACATGCAATGGATCAACATTTGTTAGAATACCATTGGAAGCTACCACCCTGGTTTCAGTGATATTACTTAAAACTAAATCCAATATTTTACCCTTAAAATTAGTTACATTGTTAAATTGAAATAGATTATTAAAGGATAAAAAATCGACCAGCAACTGCCCTAATGAGGAATTATTATTGATTGTTGGGACACAGATATTGTTAGTGTCGGAATTACTCCAGCCTATACAACTTAAGTTAAAATCGCCCAGTAAACATATATTTTTAAAATTGTGAGATATATTACTGAAGTTGTCAAAAAAATGTTCGACTAAATTCTTATTAAGTGGGGGAGGAAGATATACTGCACATATTACTACATTTTCTCTATCGTTTATATCTACTTGAACATAGAGATCTTCGCAATGGCTTTCAGCTTTTTTTGCCCATTCCTTTTGAATTCCGATTTATAAGTTTATCAATTTATACTCAGTACATTGTAGGTGCTACTAGTAACTTAGTATCTTTAAACTTAGTATTTCTAATGTGGAGCGTGAGTCCACCGACCAAAATATACTGTATATGAGTTTCAGGCACAGAGTCATTAGAACGCGTTCAACGCTTCACATACGTCTGCAGTGTTGTGTCGGATTCTGGAGGTAGAAAAGAGGCCACCGCTTCAAGAATTGCAAAGCGAGGGCAACCTTCTTCATTGGTCACGTGGTGAATATGAGTGGTAAAATTTGAATTATTTCCCTTTTAGTTACAAATTCTTTAAACAGAATAATCTAAGTGGTTCTGAGAGATGATTTTCACGATTTCAACTAAATTTCATATATAGAAAAAAAAAAATTACCCTTTGTTTCGATACTTAAGCTGCAATAATTTTAATATTAGCCGCATTCAAATATCGGATTAATTATTTCAGAAAAGACGACATACACCACAAACAATAAAAAAACCGGACAAGTGCAAGTCGTTGTTACACGAAGGGTTAAGTACCGATGTCATAAGTGACAATATTTATTATTATCGAACTAATTTTTACATCAGTTGACTGGCGTCGAGTTTTAGCAGCACTTAAAAGAAAAATAAATTAAAATATAGCAAATATTTATATAATAATTGAAAATACAGTATATTTCAGTATTTCTTGTGTCCTAGTTCAAGTAAATTAAAAGTTTTTATTAACAAAAACTAAACTACGACAGAGAATTGATGTCAACTGTTTGCGTATTCTGCACGCCAATTGTCGAATGCATTAGTAATCCGAGTCGTTTTCAAACTGAAATTCCATTCCGGTCGAGATCAAGTCTCGAAACAATGAGACTGCACACAATTTGCTTAAAATGGAGTTCAGTAGACCATTGGCTTCGAATGTCAGGTACAGAAATTGCGAAAGTTTTTGTTAATTTTATAGCCCACAAGGAAAAAATAAAAGAAAGAATATTGGCATAGGTTGCTATATTATTATGAAAGGTCAGACACAAGTTCTATGCACAGTTCCATTAAGTAATTACTACAAGATATAAAACGAATTTAAATGAAATACCAAAGTCCAGTAAAAAGTCCCATTGCTGAGTAAAGGCTTCATTTTTTAATAAAATAAGGGTCGTAGCTTTATCTGCCCCACTGTACAGTATCTCCAAGCGAGAATCTTTAATGGAGCTTTACGCATCACAACACTATAACATTTATTATTTACATTTTTTTTACAAAACAAACAATTTTTGTCTTATGAGATTAGAGGCTACCTGCTTATGTACTGTATCAGCCTGTAAACAACCCACTGCTGAGCGAAGGCCTCTTCACTATATAGAAGAAGTGTTGGAATCCACCACCCTACTTCACTGCGGGTTGGCCGATAATTCCACTGTCATGAGTAACGATCGTTATCAGGTATCTATGATAATAACTGGCCTGCCTATAATACTATTATAAATTGCTTTCTTGATAACACTAGAAAAAATTGTGTTAATACAAATGTAGATCAGGTTATAAAATATTCTCATAAAACATTTCTAAAATGTTTTTTACAAAAGCAATTACAAGAATATAACAAAAGGCATAATATGATTGAGATCAAATAAATTTAATAATACGAAATAACAACACTTAGTTAAAGATATTACCGGTATTCAATAACGTAAATGTTACATAAAATAAAGATATTCTATCCCTTGAGATTTCATTATTAATCAATCAAGTAAACTCCTCGTTATCATGAATACTGCGCAGATAGAAGCTTTATCGATAATTAAACTTTTAACACAACTGAAGACGGAACACCAGAACGGATGTATTTTGTGATTTTCTTCAAGCAACAATTAAAAATCAAAAAAGGAGATTAAAATCTCCTTACCAGTCGATCATTGATTATAAAAATTAAAAAAAAAAAGTGGTACTCGTAGTCATCAACAGAAGATGGTTGTTCACTGTTAAGCATCATTGGTCCCCAGTCCCCACACGGACATACCGTGTTTGGGGTCTTTCGCCGTTAAATACCAATGAGTCCCTACAACTATGTTAAAGTCATCTGTACATTTCTATGGGGATCTGTCAACTCTGCTCTTCATTGTGGTCACCATTTCAGCACCTTGGTTCCCAAACAAACATTGGTCCTTTGAACTATGTATATTGCTCGTCCTCAGCTGTACTTACAATTTAAAGGATTTCTATGCTTTCTGTCAAAGTTCTATTAATATCATTTCAGATAATATTTTATTATAAATATGAACATAATAGCAAGAATAATAAAAAATTATATCGTATCAAAGTCATGAGATATGTCAGCGCGAAAGTGTATCGTTTTTTTTTTTTTTTTTTTGTTTTACTGTTAAAAACAGTTTATCATGTGGATATAACTATAAGAAAACCTTTAATAGAAAAGTCTGTGTTCTGGTAAAGGATAAGACCGTAAATATATTGTTTGCAAGCGTTCCGTTCGATGATATTAATAACATCTATAAACTATGCGAACAATTCCCGTTTTGTATTTTCTCTACTATTGATTTCCTATATCTCTACTATTGATTTCCTATATATCGAGTAAATGGCATTGGATACGGCAATCTCATTACAATAGGGGTTTTGCGCAAGAAATAAGGCTTAATTAAAGTAAACAAGTCACATTACAGGCGTCTTATATATGTATAATTATGAGAGCATTTATTGCTCGAGAACAGGAGATTCTAGTGTTAAACGTAACAAGCGGTGGATTATTTAATTAATTATTGTACGTACGTTACTAAATAATTATATTTGTCAGTCCTTAACTTTAAATTATGTCTATTTTTTTCTTGGTTTCTATGTTTATGTTTTAAAAATAAAAAATGAGTGACAATAAAAAATTCTTGAGAAAAAAGGGTTGAGCCTAAAACGCAAAAATGTAAATGTAATACGACGAATGGTGACAATTTTTTTAGGATAGCTTCACATAGAAAAGGATTTAATCTAACATGTAACCTTTTTAATTAAAAGTCTATCGGATTTTATTGTATATTAAAAATTTACAGTTTAACAATATTTTAAATTATTTCCCGACGTTTCGGAACCTTTACAGCGTCCATGGTCTCGGGGGACTGAGGTGGTGGGTGTCCGAATAATGAATTAATTCATTTTTGCGTACCTAAATATAAGAGAACAGTATGTAACCTTTGTCGATTATTACAGTAACTAGACCACATTGAATATGTATAAACACCCTAAAGACCCAGTAATTTTCTATTGTACACATCATTAATGTAACCGTTAACAGGACCTTTCTGGTAATGAGCGGAGTATATAAAATAAGTGCGTTTGAATCGATAAGTTGCATATTCAAAGAGAACCGAATTTTCTAGTGCTTTTGTTAAAATTTGTCCCGTGCTTAATGAAAAATATAAGAAAACTTGCATGATTCAATCATTTTCTTTTATAGAAGAAGAAGCTGTTGCTCAACCTTGAAACACCTAGTTTGATACAGTTTAGTAAATGAAACTTGTAGAAAAAGACGACCAAACAAAGCCTCTTCATCCTTAAGCGACCAGGTATATTCTATTTCAGTGACTTGGTTCTAATTAAAAGTACTTGTACAAACTTAAGTTATGAGCTATCTGAGATTAAGACCGTATTATATTAAATTTTATTTAGTTTCGTTTTATCCTGAGATCTCACGAGAAATACTGGATCCTATTGAAGATTCTTTTATCTTTTATTGCTACTTACCGTTTTTCTTAGCAGTGCCAAGACGCTATTATAACTTCTATTAATACTATTTTATCTTTCTTTGTCTCCATTAATTGGATTTATAGATAATTTTAATTATTACTGTTTTACATAAAATAATCGTAGTCTATTTTTTGTTATATAAAATTTTATATAAGTTATTAAAATCCATAATTTATTGAAGAACATTTAGTGCGATACGAAAAGATTATTATATATTACAAATTTGTCACTATTTCACACAAAATAAAGAAAAAACAACAAAACAAATAGATTATAACTTTTAAACGCTTACGTTATTGGCTAAAATAAACAACGATGCCAACAAGACGCTTTCTTGTCGCTGCACTTACTTTAAAGGCTTCGTCAAACAGAGAACGCTATTAGCGCGCGTCAAAGCGCTATAGCATCCCGGCCTAGCGCCGCGTTATAGCGTCGTGTTGTGTTGTACTGAACATGCTATAACCTGTCAAACAGCGTGAGCGTGCTACCAGTACGCGACGTTCTGGCGCCGCGTCATGACGTCGTGTTGTATTTTATTACAGAATTTTATTTAGCGCCGGGCGTTTTCTCGTAATTATCACTTTAAAATTTAGTTAAAATGAGTGAAAAATAATTTACTTATTGTGGGAAGAAGAAGGGAATGCAATTCTTTGAAACACTCTCGTGACATGCGAAAGTATTGAAAAAAGCGATCTTCATGTGATAAAAGCTCTCGGCACAAGCGATGATATTCTCCAAATTCCTTCCTCTTCTTATTTATATCATGCACCCATATTCGCTTCCTTTGCGAACGTTATAATGCGTAAAGCAGCAGCAACTCCTCTTCATCCGAGTCGCTGGACATCGTGACGGACGACTAAGCTGAATAGCGTTGCTCGAAGCCTAGTGAATAGCGTCGGAGTTGTCAAACACAAAGTACGCGACGTTACGGCGCTTTAGCGCTAGCGCTTTTACGCGCGCTAATAACGCTCTCTGTTTGCCGAGGCCTTAACTTGATTTTTTCTTTATTTGTATCTATTACTTATTTTAAAAAATACTAGTTTGAACTATTTTAAAACCATAAAAATATAAATATTTAAGCGTGAATAATTTTAACAAAACATATAACTTAAATATAAAATTTCATAATTGAAAAGTTTTATGGTTCATGAAACCTATTTTTTATGTATATTGTATTTTTATAATGGATCGGGGTTTAATTATCCTCAATTGTGACGGACTATCCGACTGAAAACTGGGAAAAGTCCTGGTTGGTTGTTTTTTAATACGTTTAAAAGAAAAATTTAGAACTTAAAACTCAGTAGGCCCAGGCCGGAATTAAACTTGTATCCGTCTGTTTTCGATGTACCTGTTCTATCTGCTTAGACAATCCTCCATTCTCTCAATAAATATTTATTCAATTTATGTACTCATAGTTGATTGGGTTGTTTCGTTAAGCTTGTTTTTAGATCCCCAACTCAGCGTCTCCTCGAGGAGATCTTCGTGTGTAAGCGTTATTAAGCGTTAAGAGCATTGCCAATGAAAATCTAGGGTCTTGTAGGATTAAGAAAAGGATTTTTTTATCTTGTTGTCACATAACAATGAGTTAGAGCTTAGACATTTTGAATACTCTCTCTTTCTTTTGTCCAGGTAGCGAATTTTTGTAACATACATAATACATACTTGAACTTTGTGTATTTCGCTGTTGTTAAAGAACTTTTATTATTGCATGAATGCTTGAAGAAGATAACTATTTATATTTGAAAACATCATTTCCAATAAAATAAAACTAAGTTTATTTTAGCTAATTTGAAAAATTAACAAAAGAATTTAGAGTCCTGTAACTACTTCAATAAATATTATTAAAATTTTACTTACTGACTTAGACTTTTAGATAATATTTAAGTTACTTATTTGAAAGATTCATGAATATTCTTTGAATTATTTTTATTAAGACGACAAATATTATGATGAAGAGCTTCATTAAAATTCATTTTAATATTAATAGTTTTTCGTTATTATTATTATTATTATTTGATCGCTAATTCACGGAAGGAAAATATTTCATATTATAAAATTATGTCATTTGATAATTTTGTCTTTGAATATAATAGTTACCAGTGAAATTGCACACGAAATTAATGTACTACTAGCGGCCTGCCCCGGCTTCAAACAGGTATTTAACTAAAATTTTAAAAATTATAAATTTATATTTTTTATCACCTACATGCGCCATCTATCGTATAATAGTAGAATATCGTTTTTATATTTAGTGACATTTAACATAATAGTACCTTACCTTAGACCAGATGGCGTTGGCGGCGTAGGTACCTATTTCTATTTTCTTAAATATTTATTTTTAAATTTAATTACAATGAAATAAAAACTAAATTATACTGTGAATTATGTTTATTTTTTATGTATTAAAGTTATTTACATTGGTTTTGTACTTTTTACGTGATACGTGCACACAAAAAAATGATCAGAGATGGCGCTGACACAAAAATAAACGCGCTATTAAAATTTTTTCTCGATGATATATAGTGTATTAATAAAACGGAGTTTTTAACAGATTTATTATTTGTATAGATTTAAAATTAAGTAGTAGTAAGTAAGTGTACTATTTCAAGTAAAATACTTGACGGAGAATTGGCTGTTGCGTTAGCGAAGGCCACTTAAAGTCCCATTCATTAAAAAAATTTCATGAAAAGTTTCTATAGACCTTACAAGATGTTGATGTCTAGGCGTTTGTATATGTGTTGTGTATTTGCATCATTATTTATACTAATATAATAAACATAATGTGTCTGCTTGTTTCATTTAAGGTTCTAGTTTTTTGATACAGGTTGTGAGTTACAAAGCATCTAGACTTATAAAAGAGTATGTTATAAAGTATAAACCAGAAACGTAAAACTTATAAAGATTAAAAAAAATGAATCCACAATATACGTCTAGTATTTAATTATTTTAATATAATTCAATATGTTCACCGTTCAATGTTTATTCGATATGAAAAATAAATATTTTCTTTCACTATTGTTTGTGCGAATGGTTTATTTTTCTATCTCAATATTTGATTCGGAGATAAACAGATTTACATGTTATTCTTATCTATATCATGCTCGTTAATTTATATTAATCGGTCGTAGAGTAGATACTGGTATTCACGGACTTATAAAATGAAAATATATTGTGAAAATCTTTTAAAATAAGTCGAATTAATAAATGGAATAAAGTACTTCTATAGTAAAATATTGAAAATGTTTAATTTATATTTTAGCATCTAAATACCATTACAAAAATCGATTTAACTCAGTAAGTTTCATCTTTTAATTAACACATATCATAACTGCCGTAGAAGCGTTAATCCACCATTACTCACACCCAAACCGATAAATCAGAAAATATCTGCGTCAATGCATCACCACAACAAATGGAATTAAACAATTATTCAAATGGGGGTGGTGAAATGAGGATGATATGCAAATCGCCGGATTCACCCACGCTCGCGTTGATTGTTGTACTTGACGAAACATCGTTAATTACTTCATTTACGGAAATGATTATATTATGAACTGTAAGCGTTATGTCGGTGATATTAAACATTGTAATCTATACAAATAATAAATCTGTTAAAACCTCCGTTTTATCATCAAGAATAAATTTAAATAGCGCGTTTTTTTTTGAATCAGCGCCATCTCTTATCGTTTTTTGTTCGTGCACGTATCACGTAAAAAGTACAAAACCAATGTAAATAACTTTAATACATAAAAATTAAACATAATTCACAGTATAATTTAGATTTTGTTTAATTGTAATTAAATTTAAAAATAAATATTTAAGAAAATAGAAATAGGTACCTACGCCGCCAACGCCATCTGGTCTAAGGAATCTTAAAAACTCACAAAACTTATTTTTGAGTTATTATTATGTTAAACTTAAAAGTTTACTAAATATGTCGGATAGGAATAGAAATCGTTTTAATATTTTAGATAAACATCATTTTCAATTAATATAGGTAATATTATGTTAAACTAGCGGCCCGCCCCGGCTTCGCACGGGTCTTTAACTAAAATTTAAAAAATTATACATTTATATTTTTTATCACCTACACCTGCGTCGATACTGGAAAATATTTTATAATAGACGGATTGAGTGACAGATTTATTATATCTATATACATACATACATACATATATATGTATATAGATAGTACGGATGAAACATTTGAACTGTTTTTTTAATTAATTATTTTCTCATTGATGAATACCATATTTTAATAAGTATTATTCCCGACGAAGACAAATCCAAAAACACAAAAATCATAAAAATCGTTCCACTCGTTCTCGAGTTATAAACGGTGTAACTAACACGACTTTATATTTTTTTATTTATATATATATATATATATATATATATATATATATATATATATATATATATATATATAGATTACAACTTAAATAGCTATAACCATCCAACTTTGTACAATCAACAAACAAATAACGACCAAATATTTTAAATTTTAACAACGAACAAACAATCAAGACCGTAGTAACCTAAAGTATTTAATTATATACAAAATAGAAAAACAGATTTTTGAATACGGGCGAGTGTCATTCTTTTGGCCGAAGTTTTGGTCAGTGCGATTCAAAAATTTATATTACGTATTCTGCGCCATCTATCGTATAATTGTAGAATATCGTTTTTATATTTAGTGACATTTAACATAATTAATATTTAACATAATAGTATATTAATTGAAAATGATGTTTATCTAAAATATTAAAACGATTTCTATTCCTATCCGACATATTTAGTAAACTTTTAAGTTTAACAAAATAATCACTCAAATATAAGTTTTGTGAGTTTTAAAGATTCCTTAGACCAGATGGCGTTGGCGGCGTAGGTACCTATTTCTATTTTCTTAAATATTTATTTTTAAATTTAATTACAATGAAACAAAAACTAAATTATACTATGAATTATTTCTGATTTTTATGTATTAAAGTTATTAACATTGGTTTTGTACTTTTTACGTGATACGTGATCAGAGAAAAACACGATAAGAGATGGCGCTGATACAAAAAAATACGCGCTATTGAAATTTATTCTTGATGTTATATAGTGTATTAATGAAACGGAGGTTTTAACAAATTTATTATTTGTATAGATGTCGCTAAATATAAAAACTATATTATTACCATTATACGATAGATGGCGCATGTAGGTGATAAAAAATATAAATTTATAATTTTTAAAATTTTAGTTAAATACCCGTGCGAAGCCGGGGCGGGCCGCTAGTTCTGTAATAAAATCAATCACAACATTGTCCAGGTGTGAGGCTTTTAGTTTTTCATTTCATTTATTTTTAATTCAAGTACCAAAAAATAAAATAAAAGAAAGACGTAAAACTGTACAAAGAAACAATCAAAACCGTAATTGGTTATGAATCGATGGATATAAATATATCAATCGACATTGGTTATTATCAATAATGAAACGAGGATACGTTCATATAATTTTATATATCGTAGCCCTGAAACAGTCCCATGGGCAGTTAAGTGAAGGCCGACGTCTATCCAATAAATCGATTATAAATTTTAGGGATATAACGGTATCAGAGATGTGTTTTTCATACAGCATTTCTATTTAAATTTACAATTTGATATTATAGGAAATTTTCAAAAAGAGTACCTACATAACCTGTTAGTGGCGTCTCTTTTCAACAGAATTTTAATTTCAAGTCGATGCTAGCTTCTTATTAACTATAGATTATTATAAAACAACTATTCGATCTATGTATAATAAAAAGTGTACTTGAGTATAGTATATTTTGATTTTGATTTTAATTTTTGGTTGTGTAACATATTTTTTAAATTAAGTTTTTAGTTTTGTTTATGAACACGATAACAATTAATATTTAGGTATATTTATTTGGAATTTGTAATGTACTATAATTATGTTATACTCTGGTTATCTAGAGCTGTAGTTATTACTATGCTCTGTGGTCTAGAGTGACGTCAAGCTGTCAATGACACTCGCACTTCAACAAATCTAACGACACCTCATTTGTTAAAATCGATTGTGTGTACATATGTTACATATATATGTAATACTGTACTATGTACTACGATTTAACGTTTCCAAAAGTAAGATCTATTTTTAGTAATATTTAGGCATCCCGATTATCTTACTGCAAATCAACGGGCTTTAAACGGTAGTGCTTTAATACAAATTAAAATTATAATGGTAAAAGAATAAAATGAATGAAATAAGTCGTTGCTGATATTAGTGTTATAAAATGAATTCTTAATTTTATAAAATTTGAAATGATTAATAACATGAGCATAATATGATTTTTTAGGTAATAATTGATTCACAAATACGAATAGTATATCATGTAGATACGTTAATAATCTTAGCAAGAGAATTGATTAGAATCAGTCACGTCCTTTTGGTTTGAGTTAAGTGGTGGTTTTTGTCCATAAGGCTTTATATAATGCAGAGCACGTTCAAATATGTGAGATCGTTAAAATATAAATTACCGTCGATTGAGCTTAACTTATTGTAACTGATCTTTCGAGGCATATCTATACTAATATTATTGGTATTTGTTTGTTGATCGCTCAAATTTAAAGTTCTAACATTCAATTTTTTTTTGGAGCTTGAAATATTTTATATTGAATGATATTTTATATTAAAATACCTTATAACGCATTATGTACGTACATGTACAATGACTCCTACGAGGGTGCGTTTTTAGAGTTCGCGGAATGAGAGGGTTGGAGGGGGGTGATTAGGCTCATTAGGATCTTAACGTGTTCAGTGACTCATAATTAGTATAAATACGAGATTTCATTGTTATTAGACTATTAGTCTTTGAGCTATTGCCAACCAAGCAACATAATCCGGAGTGAAAAGTGAAATATGGAAAAAATCGAATATCGTGCCGTTATAAAGTTCCTTACCAAGCAAAGAAAATCAGTTGCGACCATAATGGATGAGATGTCATCGGTTTACAGTGACTCTTGTCCAGGCAAAACCATTGTGTACAAGTGGCACAGTTTGTTTAAAAAAGGAAGGGAATCCCTTGAAGACGACCCGAGGCCGGACAGGAGCATCGAGGTGACCTCGCCAGAACTTATCCAAAAAGTCGAAAAAATTGTACTCGACGATGCTCGACTAAAGAAGAAACAAGTCGCAGAAATGGTTGGAGTATCCGATACAACCATTTTTAAAATCCTGCACGATCATCTTGGCATGACTAAGGTCAGCGCAAGATGGGTACCGAGAATGCTCACGCCGCCGCAAAAACAACAACGCGTAGGGTGTTCACGTGCATTTTTGGACCTCTACAATGAAGACAAGGATGGTGTATTGAGTCAAATTGTTACTGAAGATGAAATTTGGGTTCATAATTATGAACCTGAGCCGAAATAAGACTCTATGCAGTGGCATAAAAAGGACACAGCACCCCCAAGAAGTTTAAGGTGTCACAGTCAGCTGGGAAACTCATGTCAACGGTCTTTTGGGACTCAGAAGGAATATTATTGATCAATTATAAAGATAAAGGTGTTTCTATAACCGGAGAATACTATGCTTCAATATAGAGCGACTAAAAGAAGCCATTAAACAGAAAAGACGGGGAAAATTGACAAAAGGTGTGCTGCTTTTGCACGACAATGCGCCCGTCCACAAGAGCCGCGTTGCGTTTGCTGCCCTGCTTAAAGTGGGCTTCGATATTTTGAACCACTCAACCTACAGCCTAGACCTGGCCCCGAGTGATTATTACCTCTTTCCAAAAATGAAAAAGAGCTGCGGGGTAAAAAATTTAACACCGATGATGAAGTTAAGGAGGCAGTTTCAGCGTATTTTGAAAACATTTATTTTTGAGGGTATAAATAAATTAATTGAAAGATCTGAAAAATGTGTCCGTCTTGCAGGTGAATATATTGAAAAGAAAAAATAATTTGGTTTTTTTATTTCAACCCCTTACCCTTCATTCCGCGAACATAAAAACGCTCCCTCGTATAATGATTTTTATATTGACTTATTCAAAGTGACCATTGGTCATAATAAATATTTGGAGAATTTAAGTAATATTATATATAATAATATAGTTGATACAATAAAAAAGTGGCTGTGACATACGGACCATAAGGGTTCCGTTTTTGCCATTTGGCTACGGAACGCTAAAAATGAATAAGTTGGTAACCATTTCTCCTTTTCTTTTAAAATTGTCTAACATGAAGAGACTTTTATAGGTAAATGTTACATATCGAACCGATCAATAACACACGAGAATATATTTTATGTTAGGTACTTACAGCGACACGACACATAAATGATATATATCATGCAGCATTCGTACAAAAAGGCTACGCTGCTACGTGCTAAACGTAAGATGTCTATCATGATACAAGATGAAAATTCCTTTTAGCTACCGATCTTACTGCTGTCAATTTTTAGAACATTTTCTTTAAATATTTTTATGTATATTGTAATAAACATTTTTATTAGATCGTATCGATCGTATATCTTATTTTTCAGTCAATAATTCCAATTTCTCCGTATTCTATTGACTACCGCTTAAGATCTTGTCTTGTTAGATTCTCTTTTCAACCTGGGTTATTTAGATACTTAAACATTCACAAATGGATATAACCAACCACATCACATCACACTGTTTTACTACAGTCAAAATAACATTTTTATAAAGTTATCCAACAAACACGTCACGACAGGGCAACCGTTCGAAGTAGTGAACCTAGATGGAGCCCAAGCCGCCAGAAATTCACTTAAGAGAGACATTCACAATAATAATATGTGACAGAAATTTGATTGCTTGAAAAAATAATGTTTAAAAAAATATATACTTTATTTATATTCTAATATTGAGACAACTGTTAATTGTATTGTGATTAATTTAATTTGTATTTATTAAAAAAAAAAAGTGAAAAGTTCACCAATAAGCAAATTTAGAATAAGGTACCTTAATCTAAATAGAAACAATGTAATAACTCTGTAGCAATCACGAGAGCAGCATTTCGTAAAATTTTTAGGCTACAAAGAGACGCTACGCGAAGCGATACGACGTATTGCGAAGTAATACGACAAAATATGAAACACGATCAATACATCACGAAATCTGAATTAACCCAACAACATAGGATGGCTAATAGGTATATACATACGGCTAGGCTATAGTAACTATACATTATTTTCGCATCGTGTCACAACATTCGCGTTACGTAGTGTTGCTACATTTGTCACTCACGCAAGACAATGGGCAAGAGAACTCTGTGGTTGTACTTTATCTATTGTATTTATTCATCCCCGGACCTCTGTGGAGTGCAGACGTGCCTTGTGTTATCTGAGTGCTAACCGACGCATACACACACAACGATAACGTGAGTAATATTTGTTATCCTGCTAAACAAAATTGAGCTACGATCGTTGACGATGCCAACTAAGCCTTCCGTCTCACCTCTACTACCAACGCTTGCGCCATCGTCGTCCTTGTCTGTCGGTGTGGATGGTAATACGCGCTCCGCTACGATCGACCCGCCGCTTCACCAATGTGCGTCCGCGCCCGACCTCTCTATTGTTCAACCAAATATAACCGAACGTAAAAAAAGGAAGTTCGGCGGAGATAATTTTGAAACGGATACAATTACTTTGAGTGTATTTTCGGATTTTTCAAAACAACAAGAGAACCGTTTCGAGGACTTGTTTCGAAGAATGAATGATATCTTAGAACAAAACATTGAACTTAAGAAAAGTGTAGAAGTGCTATCGAGCAAATATGATGATTTCTTGTCGCGCATATCTAGCCTCGAATCTGAACGTAAGGAAGATAAAAAGTACATACAACGGTTGGAGGAGCAAGTCGACTTATTGGAACGGAAATCTCAAGCTACTATTATTGAACTTAAAAATGTCCCAAAATCTATTGGTGAGACAAAAGATCACCTCCGTAAAATGGTTATGAATATGGCTAAAACAATTAATTCCGAAGTTGAAAATTCTGATATTAGAGATATTTATCGAGTAAAATCAAAAGATAACATGAATCCTATCAGAGTAGACTTTAATAGCGTAATTATTAAAGATAAAATAATTTCTAGCGTTAAAAAATTTAATAAGTCAAAGGTAATTACAGAGAAACTTAATACAACACACTTAAATATACAATCTCCAACCCAGCCGGTTTATGTATCTGAAACACTAAGAAAACGCAGCGGCTTTATTATATGGCAAGGCAGTTTCAAAAAGCACATGATTTCAAATTCTGCTGGACATCACACGGAATAGTCTATCTTCGCAGACGAGAAGAGGATCCACAAATTCGCGTTAATACTGAGTACGACTTAAATAAACTTAAAATCGTAAAATGACTATGTTTATATTTATGTCTATGTTTTTGTTTTCATAACTCTTTTTTTAATATTTTTAATCTCTGTCAACGTTATTTTTGTAATATTATGGATCTTATGGAAAACATATGTTGCTGTTCTCTTATATTGCACTACGTTATACTCACAACGAATTTTTACAAATTACACATAAACTACCCACACAATATAAACAACAAAACATTTATTAATCATGTACACATTCTCTCACACACGCATTCATTTCACAATTCATATTATTTTACAAACAAAATTTATTTATTTATTTTATATAAATTATTTAGAGTTACTATGCTACCTGACTATGTTACACCTATTTCAAATTCTTATAAAATAAACACATACTACCCGGGCAGTACAAATAATAAATTATATTTTATTATGACATATACTTATATATTATTATATGCATTACACATTCCACATTATATTACAAATCAAATTAAATTGTTCTATTATTATCAATTTCTGAAAATACTTATTAGTATTACTCAAATAAGTATATACATTAAGTATAATTTCAATAAAGATGGAATAAATGTTGTGATATTTAGTCTTGAGTATAAAATTCAATGATAACATTTTTACTCCCGCCACAGAGGTTGATGCGACAGGCCAGGTGGAATGTATAACGATAAGCAACACTAAACTTTGTTCACAGGTACTACAGTATGACGAGAATAGTGACCCATTAATAGTATTTACTTTGAATATAAGAAGCATTAACAGCAATTTCGATCTTTTCGTAGCTTATATTTCTACTATAAATATTGCCGTGGATGTCATAGTATTGACGGAGTGCTGGACTAATAATAATAATACACCACCGAGTATTAGGGATTACAACATATTTTGGACAAAGGTTAGCTATAATAAAAATGATGGAGTAGTTGTGTACGTTCGGAGTGGGATACGGGTCAGTGTACAGGAACCTGAATTTCGAGAGGGTAACTGTCTCGTTCTCCGTTTTGAACCCGAGTACACAATTATTTGCTCCTACCGACCTCCTAGTTTTAGAAATATAAATATTTACTTAGATTCGTTGAATAATTTATTAAATAATACCCACACAAAAAATATTATTTTGGTAGGCGATATAAACATTAATATTATACCGGAAAATTTATCATCTTCGGCTCAGGAATACTTAAACTTGCTTGCACTACACGGATTAAGGCCTGGCATCAATATACCTACACGCATAAATACTTGTATTGATCATATAATGATAAAATGCTCGTCACCTTGTAAAACTGTAGTGTTTGAACAAAAAATAACGGATCACTCCCCACTATTATTATTTATAAATAAATCTAATGTCATAAAAAAACCGTCTCACGTCAATAACATAAAAATAAATTATAGTAATATTATGGACACTCTTGTTAATATGACATGGACAAAACTATACAGCATTAGTGATACTAATTTGGCATCTGAATTGTTAATAAAAACTTTAATAAATACTATTACTGCTAATACTACAATTGTTAAAACTTCTAATAGACTTAAATCACTAAAACCCTGGATAACAAAGGGAGTGGTAAAATGTATACGAAAAAGAGACAAGTTACACAAGAAAACAAAGAATTCACCTATGGATATAGATAAACAACAAAAATACTTGAAGTATAGAAATATATGTAATTCCATAATTAAAAATCTAAAAAAACAATACTATCAAGACAAACTAAATAGAAACAAGGGAAACATGAAAGAAACCTGGCATATCATTAAGGAAATTTGTGGTATTGATTACAATAAAGAAAATCAGGATGACTTGTTAGGAATAGCTGACTCTCCGAAAGAAGCAGTCAATAAGGTTAATGGCTTTTTTACCTCAATTGGAGCTACTTTGGCCCAACAAATACTCACTAAAACGAATCTTACTGAACAGGATCTGGCTCGTCAAGTTAAAAATAATTTTTCGCCGCTTCACTCCATGTCATCTACTCTAACTGACGCTCAAGAAATAAAGGGCATTGTTTCCGGACTAAGATTGCGGAGTGCACCAGGCTGGGATACTATAACAGCTAAAATTGTAAAACAGAATATTGTGTCACTTGCGTTGCCGATTGCTTACCTCTGCAATCTTAGTCTGGAAACAGGTATCTTTCCAGAATCATTTAAAAAAGCAGTGGTGTGTCCAATACATAAATCTGGTGAAAAAACTGTACCATCGAACTATCGGCCAATCTCTTTACTCTCTACCTTATCTAAGATTTTGGAGAAGGTGGTAAATAAAAGAGTAATACATTATCTAGAAAAAAACGAGCTACTTAGCAAATATCAATTTGGGTTTAGGAAAAATAAATCAACGGAAGACGCGGTTCTAAGATTAACAACCAATATAGTAACTTATTTGGACAGGGGTGACAAGTGTTTGGGAGTCTTTCTAGATCTTCAAAAAGCGTTTGACACGGTTTCGATACCAATACTTTTAAAACGTTTAGACAATATTGGCATGAGAGGTGTGGTTCTAGAGTGGTTCACGGATTATCTGACAGAGAGAACGCAATGTGTGAGGGTGGCTGGTGTTATGAGTGATCAACTTACCTGCAGGTTCGGTGTTCCACAGGGCAGCACTCTTGGACCTACTTTATTTCTTATCTATATCAATGAACTCTGTAATGTAGCTGCCCAGTGTAACGTCGATATAACTATGTTTGCTGATGATACCGTACTGCTCTTTCACGGAAGAAATTGGGATACTGTTTACAGCAAAGCTGAAAAAGGTCTTTCTGTAATCACAGCCTGGCTGGAGGAAAGCTTGCTGTCTTTAAATATTTCAAAGACGAGTTATCTATGCTTCAGTAAATCCGCCTCGGGTAAACTGTTACCTGAATCTGGACTTAGAATACATACATACCCATGCAACCGCATCGTTGATAATGACAACTGTGACTGTGCAACACTTAAAAGAGTTAATTCTGTGAAGTATTTAGGAGTGGTAGTTGATGAAAAACTTAATTGGAACTTACATATTACTACTTTAACAGCTAGGATCAGAAAGTTAATATACATTTTTAAAAATTTACGTACAATATGTGAAGAGAAGCTCCTAATTCAAGTATATCGAGCACTCTGTGAGTGCCTTGTGAGATATTGCATCTGTGCATGGGGAGGCGCAGGAAAAACCAACATAATGCTTGCAGAGAAGGCTCAACGCGCGATCCTAAAAGTAATACTCTGTCTTCCCTATAGGCATCCCACTGTTGCGGTTTACAAACAAGCTGATGTACTCACTGTAAGACAAACGTACATATACGAAGTTGTCAAACGATACCACAAGAAGTGCGTTCCTAATTTACCTATAATGAACAAAAGGATAGAAAGATGTCCGGTTCATCCTACCAAAACAGCTTTTGGACGAAGACATTATAATTACCATGCTCCAGTTATTTACAATAAAATTAACACGCTTTGCAACATCAGAACACTTAATAACTATATATTAAAGCAAAAAATACTTACCTGGTTAAAATGCTTGGATTATAATGATACAGAGAATCTTTTAGTAACAGTTAAATAGTACTAATAAACTAACGTAATATATGTACACACAAACACACACACACACACACACACACACACACACACACACACACACACACATACACATACACACACACACACACACACACACACATATACACACATACACACATATAAGCTCGTACACATACACATGATAAGAAACAATAAACAATTGAACACACATGGCACATGTTTTCCACTTAAATGTTAACTTTAGTTTTACATTTTATTAGGTCTTTTTTATGTTCTGTCAAATAAATAATAATTAATTCCTAAGGGCATAATTTGTTGTAACTTGTAATTGAGGGGATGATACTGGCTTCTGCAACACAGTACTACTAGTGCAGGAGTCAGGGCAATCTTTTTACTGTATGAATTATGATTGTGTCCAATAAAGATTATTATTATTATCACAATAGCTACACTCCACCCGTTCAATATATACATATACACATATATAATATAATATAATACAATATATAAGGAATATAATAAATTTACATAAATTTACACAGATAAATATAAGCGGGTGGAGGATTACGCCCCGGCAGGGAGATCAAACGGCCGGGGGTTAGGGTTGTAGGCTGAGAAATCGGCGGACAATCCTAGCCGAGTCGAGTAATACCGCCTTCTGCATCCTGGCTGCGAGCGAACCGTCACAGATACCCAGCTGCCTCAAGTGGTGAGCGAGGCTAACCGGGATCAAACCGTTGGCAGATATCACGATAGGGATGATTTCAGTGGACTCAACACCCCACATGTCGACAATCTCGTGTGCCAAATCCAGATATTTACGCTTTTTCTCTGTTTCGGCTTTCACGAGGTTCTCGTCATGAGGGATGGTAATGTCCACTAAAAACACCCTCGACTGTGCCCTATCCATCACCACGATATCAGGCTTGTTCGCCAGTATCGTCCTGTCCGTGGCAATAGGCAGGTCCCAGTAGAGCCGGACTCCGTCGCGTTCGAGTACTGGCACCGGTGTGTACTGGTAATACGGCATCCTCTGTTCCAAGAAACAATACATAAGAGCAAGCTCTTGATGAAGAATTTTGGCCACTTGGTTATGTCTGTGCAAGTACTCAGTGTTGGCAAGCGCTGAACACCCCGAAAGCACATGTCTGAGTGACTCGCCGGGATGACGACAAGCTCGACAGAAGTCGGGAGTGCCATCCTTCAGAATGTGCTTCCGGTAGTTGTTCGTCTTAACCACCTGATCCTGTATTGCACAGACAAAACCTTCGGTTTCCCCAAAGAGGTCCCCGAATCGCAGCCACTGCACGGAGGCCTTAACATCCACGTGAGGTGCGTGGAGCGCCTTGTAAAACCGTCCATGCAGCTCCTTCTCCATCCATACGGTCTCCCGGTTAGAGGTGCTAAGTACAACCGGTCTTCGCCATTCCTCTTTGGCCAGGGATAACGGGGTGAGACCTTTGTCACATACTATAACATCACCATGCATAGCGCTCTCCCTCCTCGTCTCAAAGTAGGCCCTGAGGCTGCACACCTCCCGGTTATGCATGGACTTGGCGCTTAATAGGCCTCGGCCACCACACTTCCGTGGGATGTACAGTCTCATGACCGACGATTTCGGGTGATGCATGCGATGGTGAGTCATAGTCGTGCGGACTCTTCTGTCCAGGGCGTCGAGTTCGGTCTGAGTCCATCTGAGCACGCCAAATGTGTACAAGAGAGTGGGCATGACCCAGCCGTTATAAGCTCGGACCTTGTTGGCGCCCGACAAGTAGCTCCGAAGAACTTTTGTCAGCCGTCCAAAAAAGACCTCGCAAACAGCCTGTTTCATATCCACCTCCTGCACCCCTATGCATTGTGACATGCCCAGATACCGGTAAGATTCAGCTTCGGAGAGGGTCTTGAAGTTAGAAAGCTCTAGGCTAATTTCAGCCGATTGCGTCACCTGTCCCCTGTCCACATGCACGACCGCACACTTGTCCACTCCAAGCTGCATCCTGATGGAGCCGCTGAACTCAGTAGTGATTTTCAGCAACTCCATAAGGCGTGCAGGATTAGGTGCCAGCAGCTTGAGGTCATCCATGTAGAGAAGGTGGGAGACTTTAGTACCTCCTCTCCGAAACTGAAAGCCTGTCCCCGAACGCTCCAGCAGAGTGCTTAAAGGGTTCAAGGACAAGCAAAACCAAAGTGGGCTCAGACAATCACCCTGGAAAATACCCCTTCGTATCCGGATTCGGTCATCGGCACCCGTCGTCAGTCTCTCGCCCTGGAGACAAAGGATCGTACTCCATTGCCCCATGCATACTTCGAGGAAGTCTCGAACTGCACCGTCGATCTTGTACAGCTCGAGGACCCTCAGAAGCCATGAATGAGGCACCGAGTCGAATGCCTTCTTGTAGTCGATCCAGGCAGCAGAGAAGTTCCGACGGTTGCGTTTGACAAGCTGGCCCACAACAGAGTCAATGATAAGGAGCTCCTTTGTGCCGCGGCTGCCTCCACGGCATCCGTTCTGAGCTACAGACAAGATGTTAAATTCGTCAATATGACGAGAGATCTTGCAGCTCAGAACGGATGTCAGTGTCTTGTAGATGGAAGTCAGACACGTTATGGGGCGGTAGTTGGTAAGATCCGCGGTGTAGGTGGACTTAGGAGCTAGGTGAGTGATCCCAGTAGTGAAGAGGTTCGGAAGCATCTTCCGCTCTATCGCCTCTTGGTATTGTCGAGCCAAGGTCGCATGGCATACCGAGAACCCTTTCAGCCAATAGTGATGCAGGCCGTCGGCCCCCGGACTCTTCCAGTTCGGTGCCCGCCGGACCGCATCAGCTACGTTCTCCGAAGAGATGGCGATCGGGTTCATCGGTTCGATTCTAGCACATGCTTCCTGAACCGCCGCAATCCAAGGCCCCTCCTCATGCTCCACCTCCCGTGACCATATATTTCGCCAAAAGGCGACGAGGTCAGCCGTATTCGGTTTTTGGGAAGTAGAGCATGGCGTCGGGTTCTCCAACTTCCTGTAGAACCTCTTCTGATCACTCAGGAAGAGGCGATTTTGCCGGAAGCGCTCAACTCTCTCAGAGTACCTACGAATGCGCTTCCCCCATGCCGCGATTCTTTGCTTCAGGCCGTCGATGCGCTCCGTCAGTTTTTCAGCTACATCAGCCTGGTCAAGCCTGACGCCTAATCCATTAAAAGCTATTCTGACGGAGCGCACAATCCTTGGCCTAGTGTTGCCCGACCTGAAGCTTTGCAGTCTGCCAATGAGGGCCCTGGCCAGGCTGATACGGCGTTCTATTCTCTTCTTCCAGGCTGGTACGTCACTACTATTATTAGTAGTGCGTCCAGGCTCCTGGGTTTTGGCTCCAATGAAGCGGTGTACCGCTAGAGCGGCACCAAAGAGAATAGAACCCGTATCATCCAAGCCCAGACTGCCATCCAAATATGGAGGTAGCAGTCTGTTAGCTGCCTCAATGGCACCCCGCGTCGCAGCATTAAGAGGAAGACGGGAGAGTCGTGGCCTCTGTTCCAGAGGAGCGCTCCGGGTCTCGGAAATCGCCTCCTCCAAAATCCTTCTCATCTGCTCTACTTTTTGGGAGACTGCTTCTTCAGTGATCGCATCCACAGGCACTTCGCCACGAACGCTTTCCTGTTGCGTTACAACTGCGTTATGCTCTGTAGATACGGGTTCGACTTCAGGAGCAGCCTCACGTCGTAATCGTTCGAGCTCGGCGGCGTTGAATACGCCCTTTCGTTGGATGTACCGAGCTCTATCTGCCAGGTTTTGTTCCGTGACAGTTAGGTTTGGCTCGAGCAGCAGGAACTCGCGGTGCATTACTGCCCGGTAGCCAGTCCGCCCGGTTTCCCCCCCTACAGCCCTATAATACGCACGCATGACATTTTTGTTCATTGAAAGAGTCCATCTCATGCGGCGCACTCCATCAGCGGCGGGCGCCGAATGTTGAGTCCTTTGAGACTCTGTCGGCGCCAAGCCGACTGATGGGGATGGTGGAGATACCGGCCGGCTAGGTGGTGGTACCGGTCGGAGGGGGTTGCTGGCGGCCCGCATGCTGCCACGTCCAGCGCCAGCTCCAGACGCGCCCTGGCGCCCCCCAGGCAGCGGCCCTATGCGTTTTCTCTTTTCTCTTTCCATCCATGTGTTTTGAGTGCTAAATTACTCCCTCGGAGAGGCACTCGACTGTCCGAGGAGGCCGCGTTGGTGTTATGCAGCTTTGGTTGCCTTTAGTCGCCTTTTACGACACCCTAGGCTGAGGATGGGTTGGTCCTATTCTACTCTGCCGGGAACCACACGGCGGTTATTATTATTTTAATTGCTACACTCCACCCGCTCAAGACATACATATACACATATAAATAAATATAATACAATACTTATATAAGGAATATAATAAATTTACATAAACTTACTTAGATAAATATAAGCGGGTGGAGGATTACGCCCCGGCAGGGAGATCAAACGGCCGGGGGTTAGGGCTGTAGGCTGAGAAATCGGCGGACAATCCTAGCCGAGTCGAGTAATACCGCCTTCTGCATCCTGGCTGCGAGCGAACCGTCACGGATACCCAGCTGCCTCAGATGGTGAGCGAGGCTAACCGGGATCAAACCGTTGGCAGATATAACGATAGGGATGATTTCAGTGGAATCAACACCCCACATGTCGACAATCTCGTGCGCCAGATCCAGATATTTACGTTTTTTCTCTGTTTCGGCTTTCACGAGGTTCTCGTCATGCGGGATGGTAATGTCCACTAAAAGCACCCTCGACTGTGCCCTATCCATCACCACGATATCAGGCTTGTTCGCCAGTATCGTCCTGTCCGTGGCGATAGGCCGGTCCCAGTAGAGCCGGACTCCGTTGCGTTCGAGTACTGGCGCCGGTGTGTACTGGTAGTACGGCACCCTCTGTTCCAGAAGACAATACATTAGAGCAAGCTCTTGATGAAGAATTTTGGCCACTTGGTTATGTCTGTGCAAGTACTCAGTGTTGGCAAGCGCTGAACACCCCGAAAGCACATGTCTGAGTGACTCGCCGGGATGACGACAAGCTCGACAGAAGTCGGGAGTGCCATCCTTCAGAATGTGCTTCCGGTAATTGTTCGTCTTGACCACCTGATCCTGTATTGCACAGACAAAACCTTCGGTTTCCCCAAAGAGGTCCCCGAATCGCAGCCACTGCACGGAGGCCTTAACATCCACGTAAGGTGCGTGGAGCGCCTTGTAAAACCGTCCATGCAGCTCCTTCTCCATCCATACGGTCTCCCGGTTAGAGGTGCTAAGTACAACCGGTCTTCGCCATTCCTCTTTGGCCAGGGATAACGGGGTGAGACCTTTGTCACATACTATAACATCACCATGCATAGCGCTCTCCCTCCTCGTCTCAAAGTAGACCCTGAGGCTGCACACCTCCCGGTTATGCATGGACTTGGCGCTTAATAGGCCTCGGCCACCACACTTCCGTGGGATGTACAGTCTCATGACCGACGATTTCGGGTGATGCATGCGATGGTAAGTCATAGTCGTGCGGACTCTTCTGTCCAGGGCGTCGAGTTCGGTCTGAGTCCATCTGAGCACGCCAAATGTGTACAAAAGAGTGGGCATGACCCAGCCGTTATAAGCTCGGACCTTGTTGGCGCCCGACAAGTAGCTCCGAAGAACTTTTGTCAGCCGTCCAAAAAAGACCTCGCAAACCGCCTGTTTCATATCCACCTCCTGCACCCCTATGCATTGTGACATGCCCAGATACCGGTATGATTCAGCTTCGGAGAGGGTCTTGAAGTTAGAAAGCTCTAGGCTAATTTCAGCCGATTGCGTCACCTGTCCCTTGTCTACATGCACGACCGCACACTTATCCACTCCAAGCTGCATCCTGATGGAGCCGCTGAACTCAGTAGTGATTTTCAGCAACTCCATAAGGCGTGCAGGATTAGGTGCCAGCTAATTTCAGCCGATTGCGTCACCTGTCCCTTGTCTACATGCACGACCGCACACTTATCCACTCCAAGCTGCATCCTGATGGAGCCGCTGAACTCAGTAGTGATTTTCAGCAACTCCATTAGGCGTGCAGGATTAGGTGCCAGCAGCTTGAGATCGTCCATGTAGAGAAGGTGGGAGACTTTAGTACCTCCTCTCCGAAACTGAAAGCCTGTCCCCGAACGCTCCAGCAGAGTGCTTAAAGGGTTCAAGGACAGGCAAAACCAAAGTGGGCTCAGACAATCACCCTGGAAAATACCCCTTCGTATCCGGATTCGGTCATCGGCACCCGCCGTCAGTCTCTCGCCCTGGAGACAAAGGATCGTACTCCATTGCCCCATGCATACTTCGAGGAAGTCTCGAACTGCACCGTCGATCTTGTACAGCTCGAGGACCCTCAGAAGCCATGAATGAGGCACCGAGTCGAATGCCTTCTTATAGTCGATCCAGGCAGCAGAGAAGTTCCGACGGTTGCGTTTGACAAGCTGGCCCGCAACAGAGTCAATGTTAAGGAGCTCCTTTGTGCCGCGGCCGCCTCCACGGCATCCGTTCTGAGCTGCAGACAAGATGTTAAATTCGTCAATATGACGAGAGATCTTGCAGCTCAGAACGGATGTCAGTGTCTTGTAGATGGAAGTCAGACACGTTATGGGGCGGTAGTTGGTAGGATCCGCGGTGTTGGTGGACTTAGGAGCTAGGTGAGTGATCCCAGTAGTGAAGAGGTTCGGAAGCGTCTTCCGCTCTATCGCCTCTTGGTATTGTCGAGCCAAGGTCGCATGGCATACCGAGAACCCTTTCAGCCAATAGTGGTGCAGGCCGTCGGCCCCCGGACTCTTCCAGTTCGGTGCCCGCCGGACCGCATCAGCTACGTTCTCCGAAGAGATGGCGATTTGGTTCATCGGTTCGATTGTAGCACATGCTTCCTGAACCGCCGCAATCCAAGAGATGAGATGTCTCGGTCTACAGTAGGTACATATCTCATGTATACTATACATATGTAACATAATACTATCTTTAATACCTGTACTAAAATTAACTGAAACACCTTGTCACATTACTGGACAAACGCTTGCTCTCCTATAAAAGGACATGCGTTAATTATAAAGGATAATTGCCATTCCTATAGCAAAAATCGTTCTCAGGCGATAGCGACCGCGATCCACGTGCTCTTCGGATCACGGTAGAAAGACCTGCAAGGACTTACACTTAAATTGATACAAAAATTTCTACTGAACCCATGACTCTCACCTAGTAGAACTTCGCTTTACTGTACCAGGACGGTTATCATGTATACCCGATAAAAAATATTTCTATACTAGGGTATAAATTAGGGGAAAATTTATACTGGGAGCTGCTATTAATACAAAATCACTCTCCTATAGGTACTGTGTTCATATATAATGTAAAATAATAATAATAATAATAATAATAATAATAATAATAATAATTAAAAAAATAATAATTAAAATAATAATAATAATAATAATAATAAAAATAAATTACCGAAAATTATGCGATTTATACACCAAGCTTTTGCGGGTACAAATATAACATCAAGCGAGTACATAAATTCAGTCGCAGATCGCATTGATTTTCTGAAACAAAAACTCTGTGCATGGGCAAAGCGCATAAAGCGGTATAAAAAACGCAGGGATCGATATTATCAAAATAGCATTTTTCAAAGCGACCAACGAAAAGTATACAGGAATTGGGAACAGTGCACTACTAATGTGGTCGATGATGATTTACCGGACCGAGATGCGATAACAAATTTTTGGCGAAATATTTGGTCGGATTCCATTGACCACATTGATAGTGACTGGATGAGTGTTGTCAGGAGGAGGTGCAATTCACTTCCACAAATGGAACCAACCACAATCAGTCCAGATGATGTAAGTTGTGCAATCCGTTCCTCATCGAATTGGAAATGTCCTGGAAGGGATGGTTTGCACAACTTTTGGCTTAAATGGTTTCGTAGTTCGCACCCCGTCTTGGCAACCCAATTTCAGGATGCCCTCATTACGGGTTCACTTCCAACATTTATGACAACTGGTTTCACATTCCTGTTATACAAATCGGGAAGTACCACTGATCCAAAAAACTACCGTCCCATTACTTGCTTACCAACCATCTATAAGCTACTTACATCCATTCTTGCTACTAAAATTATGAAACATATAACGACAAATAATATTTTGGCTACAGCTCAGAATGGATGTAAGTCAGGTAGTCGTGGTACTAAAGAACTTCTCCTCATAGACATGACTATTTGCCAACAGGTACGTCGAAACCGGAAAAATTTGGCTGCCGCTTGGATTGACTACAAGAAGGCATATGATTCAGTGCCACATTCATGGCTTATGGAGACCATGAAGTTGTATAGGATTGATACAGCTTTGTGTTCTTTTCTAGGCTCGTGTATGGAGCAGTGGACCACGTATCTTCAGTATCCTGGCGGCATCAATGTTCCTGAATCGACCGAACCGATAAGGATCAAGCGGGGTATTTTTCAAGGCGATAGTTTGAGTCCATTGTGGTTTTGTCTGGCCATGAATCCTTTAAGTACTTTATTAGAGGATTCAGGGTTAGGCTTTCACCTTCGTAAAGGAGGCAAAGCAATATCTCACCTTTTTTACATGGATGATCTGAAGCTGTTCGCATCCAAACGACCAGAGTTATACAAGTTGCTAAAAATAACAGAAACTTTTAGCACTTGTATAAAAATGGAATTTGGTGTGGATAAATGCGCTTTCATCCATGTAGAAAGAGGTAGAATTATCTCATCAGAAAATTTGCAACTTACCAACTCTTTGTCTCTTAGATCTCTCAACGAAGGTGAAACCTACAAATATCTCGGAATGTCAGAGGCATTGGGCATTGATGACGGAGCCATGAAACAACTGATAAGGGAACGATTCTTTGGCCGGCTGAAGAAAGTGCTTAACAGCTTTTTATCGGGCGGTAACAAGGTACGTGCCTTTAACAGTTGGGTTATGCCCTTAATCGTCTATACCTTCGGCATTCTGAGATGGACTCAAACTGAGTTAGATTGCCTTGATCGCAAAGTCCGTAAAATGTTAACAATATACCGAATGCATCACCCTCGTTCATCTTTGATGAGATTATACATCCCACGAAAATGTGGGTCGAGGCTTTTTAAACGCAAAAGACCTCCACAATCGTGTGGTGTATAATCTCCGAGAATATTTTTTAAACATCAAAAACGATATGCACAAGGATGTTGTTGCCGTTGATAAGGGCTTTACTCCGCTGTCCTTAGGCAAAGAGAAATGGCGTAAACCTATAGTAATGAGTACCATTGACCGCGTGGCCATATGGAGGAACAAAGAACTACATGGTCGGTTCTACAAAGCTCTGACAGATATAGATGTAGACCAATCCAGTTCTGTGTCCTGGCTACAACACGGGAATCTGTTTGGGGAGACTGAAGGTTTTGTCTGTGCAATTATGGATGAAGTTATCAAGACGAACAATTACCGGAAACATATCATGAAAGATGGAACTCCAGACATATGCCGAGCATGTCGTAAGCCTGGCGAATCCATCAGACATATTGTTTCCGGTTGTGGTCGTCTTGCTAACGGTGAGTATTTGCACAGACATAACCAAGTAGCCAGGATTATCCACCAACAACTTGCTCTTCGATATGGCCTCGTTGAAAATGAGTTACCGTACTATAGATACAATCCAACGCCATTTCTTGAAAATAGTCATGCGTTGCTCTACTGGGATCGGTCTATTATCACTGACAGATTTATTGCAGCCAATAAACCTGATATAGTGCTAGTAGACCGATCTACGCGCCGAGCTATTATTGTTGATATTACAATCCCGCATGACGATAATCTCGTAAAGGCGGAAAAAGAAAAATTAAGTAAATATTTAGACCTTGCCCACGAGATTACCGCCATGTGGAATGTGGACTCAACAATAATTGTTCCTATTGTTGTGTCGGTCAATGGCCTATTAGCGAAGAGCTTCGACCAACACCTTAAGAAACTCTCGCTCGACTGTTGGATCAAGGGTCGGATTCAAAAGGCTGTGTTACTTGAAACGGCCCGCATTGTGAGGAGGTTCCTCAGCCTGGAGCCTTAACCACCGATGGCCTGGGACTCAACCTGCCACCGGAGGAATACCTTTTTTATATTTTTAAATATTTTTATTTGTATTTTTTATAAATATATTTAAAAATGTAATTATAGGGAAAAATGTTGAATAAAAGAAATAAAAATAATAATAATTAAATAATAATAATAACTTGGCAATCGCACTAAACAATCTAATTTAATACAATACTCGTATGCATTACTTGTGAGATACATTGTATTTTCATGCGATTGCCAAGTCAATATATCTATTTAAAACATAAACATTTTTAATATTGATATGGTTACTATAATATGTTTTTAGGTTAGCTAATTACGTAATAGCTTAAGACAGAAGAACCCTTAAGTAGGGATTGAATAAATTAGCCGACTTGGTAATACATGGATCTCACAACTTTTTACGGTAGAAGAACTGAGTTGCGAGACTTGGATTTTTTACAAGTTATGTTTTTGATGGCATCTCATTTCTTTTTGTAGATAGTCCTACTTGTTTTCCTTTCCAGTGTCTTCTACTTCTTGAATATCAACAATGAATTTTCATAAAACCTACGCTCTGTCTTATGATCTTTTCTTATTTTTGTAGATAATCTTCCTCTTTTTCTTTTCCGGTACTACTTCTTTAATTTCAGCTATTACTGGTATAGATAGTACTGATACGCAAGAGTTTTTTTGTTTCTTACAGGAATACGATTAACAGATATAAATACGATTAATAAAATTTAAAAATAAAAAATCTTTTATTTGATCGTCATGTCATACATATTGTGATGTCAAGTTGACAATTTAAGATACTTGACAAGAGAGATAAATGAAGTATGTTTAGCCAGAAACAGTTGTATCAGATTGCTGTCGATTTTTTACACCTAATTCTTCTCAAAAATAAACTTTAAAAAATATTTAAAAAAGTGTATGTATATACGCACGTAAGAAGATATACTTACAATAAATTGATGCTCCGAGTTAACGGTTAGTGCGCGCCATGTATAATAAGACCCTGATAACCCACTTAAAAAAGGACTCGTCAAGACGAATCAAACGAGTCGAAGCTCGATGGGGTTTCGTCGTTTCATTGCGAAGTTCATATGGCCACCTTCCAGCTCCATCATCAGACCCTGGTTACCATCTTGCACTGAAGTACTCGTCAAGACGAATCAAACGAGCCCATACTGGATGGATTTATGTCATTTAATTTATGAGTTTCTATGGCCATCTTCCAGCTCCATCATCAGACCCTGGTTACTATATAGCACCAAACAACTCGTCAAGACGCATTAAACGAGCCTATATTCGATGTGATTATGTCGTTTAGTTACTGAGTTCCTATGGCCATCTTCCAGCTCCATCATCGGACCCTGGTTTCCATTGAAAGGCAAACTACTCGTCAAGACGATTGACACGAACCCGAATTCGATGATGTTGTGTCGTTTTATTGAGAAATTGCAATGGCCACCTTCCAGCTCCATCATCAAATCAGACCCTAGTAACTCTCTAAAAATACATTACTTCTCAAGACGAATTAAAAGAGCTGAAAATCGTTGGGGTTACGTCGTTTCATTACAGAGTTCTTATGACCACCTTCCAGCTCCATTGATAATGGTCAGACCCTGGTAAACATTTAAAAACAAAGTACTCTTCAAGACGAATTAAACAAGCCGAAAGTCGTTGGGATTGCGTCTTTTCATTACAGAGTTCCTATGACCACATTCCAGCTCCATCACCAGACCTTAGTTAACATTGAAATACAAACTTCTCCTCAAGACGATTTAAACGACCCAGAACGTAATTTGGTTGTGTCGTTTCATTGCGAATTTTCTATGACCACCTCCCAGCTCCATTATCAGGTCAGATCCTGGTAACCATCTGAAAACAAAGTACTCGTCAAGACGAATTAAACAAGCTGAAAGTCGTTGGGATTGCGTCTTTTCATTACAGAGTTCCTATGACCATATTCCAGCTCCATCACCAGACTCTAGTTAACATTGAAATACAAACTTCTCGTCAAGACGATTTAAACGACCCAGAACGCAATTCGGTTGTGTCGTTTCATTGCGAAGTTTCTATGGCCACCTCCCAGCTCCATTATCAGGTCAGACCCTGGTAACCATCTAAAAACAAACTACTCGTCAAGACAAATCAAACGTGCCGAAACTCGATGGGGTTGCGTCGTTTCATTACGGAGTTCCTATGACCATATTCCAGCTACATCACCAGACCCTAGTTTACATTGAATGACAAACTACTCGTCAAGACGATTCAAACGAGCCCGAACTCGATGTGAATGTGTCGTTTCATTGCGAAGTTCTTATGGCCACTTTCCAGCTCCATTATCAGGTCAGGCCCTGGTAACCATTTAAGAACAAAGTACTCGTCAAGACGAATCAAACGAGCCGAAACTAGATAGGGTTGCGTCGTTTCATTACAGAGCTCCTATGACCACATTCCAGCTCCATCACCAGACCCTAGTTAACATTGAAAGACAAACTACTCGTCAAGATGATTCAAACGAACTCGAACTCGATGAGGTTGTGTCGTTTCATTGCGAAGTTCCTATGGCCACCTTCCAGCTCCATCATCCGATCAGACCCCGGTAACCATTTAAAAATAAAGTAGTCGTCAAGACGAATCAAACGAGCCGAAACTTGTTGAGGTTGCGTTGTTTTATTACATAGCATTGCATTATCACTCGGTTATTATTATTATTTTGGATCAAATATAATTTGCAAGATTTGATGACAAACATCGGGATAGGTGAAACTAAATAAAATCTTGTTGAGCTGACACATCAGACCAATGAAGTAAGTTAGTGTAATTGCGCGGCGCCTACTAATTAACTTCATGTTGTCGGTTTTATTATTTTTGTCACTGTGTGCGCGCGTATCGTAAAAATTTACTCTCATCAAGAAGTATAACTTCAAAATACAAAAGTTATTTTGAGTAGTACTTAATTTTAGTACTTATTATTTCTTTTTTTTTTCAATTTTGTCTACTTTAATTCTTTTCGAGATTTTGGTACAATTTCATAAGACATGTACCATTCATGCTTTTTCATTCCGTTGACCATTTTAAAAGTTATTTACTTTTATTTACATTGATTCATCCACTGCATATGTAACTTTGTAATCCTATATATTTATATGAGATTACAAAGTTATTTATGCAGTTGGTGTATCTAGAAAACTGAACCGAAATTGCACAATATTTGAATTTTTCCTTGGTTTATATACTAAACACTAATGGTATTCTAAATTTGAAGCTTCTGTGTCTGCTAGAAGTGCCTTAGAGTTTTGATGATCGGTCAGTCAGTGAGTGACAAAATTAGAAACTTTGACTACTTATAATTCTTAAACTACTGGTTCAAATTGAATGAAATTTGAAATATACCGTGTTTGTACAATGCCTGCTTGGGTATTGAAAATTCAGACTTCTAGTTTTATCCGCAACGAAGTTATAGGGGGTCGAAAATGGCCTGAGTTGCTTCGAGAAAAGGATAGTACGGCCGTGCCACTTTTTTTTTTGCTCGACTTGGCGGAGGCACGGTAGTGCCTCCAGATAAAAAAATATTTCTTTTATGTCTAAATTGAACTTAAGCTGTATGCAAAATACCTTACTTATTCTTTCAAGACTTTAACTTATTCCAGCCTATTCTAGCTTATTCAATTATTCAGCCTATTATAGCCTAGTCAGCCTGTTATCATACATATAACTTAATCCGCAACCCTAGATGAGGGTCGGCGGATAATTTCTCTACCAAGAGTAACTGTTGTTATCGGGTATTTTTTATACTAATCCGAGCCGACGGATTCTCATCTTCTATATATATATATATATATATATATATATATATATATATATATATACGATATATATATATATATATATAGTCTCCTATATATATATATATATATATATATATATATATATATATATATATATATATATATATATATAGGAGACTTTCTATAGATATAGTCACTCATCACGATATATCTGGAACTAGGTCTCTAGGTCTTACCTAGAGACTTGAAATTTGGTAGGAATATTCCTTTTACCGAGTAAAGATCAGCTAAGAACGGATTTTACGAAATTCTATCTCTAAAGGGATGAAAAAGGGAGGCAAAGTTTGTATGGGAACACGTGATTACTTGGTACAATCAACTTCAAATTTTGCATCAATATTCTTTAACAGAATTGATTGAAGACGTGTTTCGTATTTTATCGGGATTCAACCCCTAATGGCATTAAAAGGGGATAGAAAGGTATTTTGATATAAATACTCCTTAGTTCTTTTGATTTAAATTAAATTTTATTTTGACACATATTTGTAGTGACCCTGACAAAATGTGCCGAGTCAATCAAAACTTAAAAAATTATTACTTGCGGATTTATTCAAGTCTATAAGAGACAAAATCGTATTGACTTGTGGTGTAATTATACCAACGATACAACGAACGAAGCATTAATGACCGTTCTGGTGTAGTGGTACGAGTAGTCGCCTCATCGCCTCGCCTCAATGTCGGTGGTCGCGGGGCAGATATTTGTATTTGTGCCAATATTTGTTTCAGGTCTGGGTGTATGTCCTTGTAGGTTTCCCCACTGTACCCCGGAGAGCACGTAAAGCCGTAGGTTCCGTTTGTTATCATGGATACCTTATAATAATCGTTACTTATGGTAGGAATATTATCCGCCAACCCGCAGTGGAGCAGCGGGTGGATTCAGCTCCAACCCTCCTTCTATATGGAAAAAAGGCCTTCACTCAGCAGTGGGTTGTTTAAAGGCTGATACAATACAATACTGTACAGAAGCATTTGTGGCCTGCACTGACGAAACTGAGCCTTACCATAAATATTAAAGTCCATCTAAGGGGAGATGTTACCGCCGGACAGTTCTCAGACCTGTTGCTTAAAATAGAAAATGGTGATTTCCGGGAACTGGATAATAATTTATTGTATGAGTGTATATAAGTATATATTTACCATAAACAAAGCTGAAGGTCAAACTCTTAATGTAGCGGGAGTATACTTGAACAAAATCTACTTCTCTCACAGCCAGTTGTATGTGGCATGTTCCAGAGTAGCCTGGTGATTCTAGCACCCGAAGGAAAAACAAAAAATATTGTTTATAAAGAAACACTACGGAAGGTGTAGTATTTTGATTTCGTTGTGAAAAGATAATACCCCCGTGTAACTTTCTTCAGATCAACGGCCGAGTTTCATGTTCATAAAATATAACAATTTTTATTTTTATTTTAATGTTTATTTAAACTTTAAATCTCTACTCTATAATAAAGATTGTTATATTTTATAAGTACTCAAATATTTTAACATAATAATTTATATGTTATAACAAAATTAATAACGTAAAATACAAATAAAAATCCTATTATAACCATTTTCTACTTCTACGCGGACGAAGTCGCGGGTTAAAAGCTAGTTATATATAAAATCGAATATTTCAAATACTTAATTTTTTTAAAGCTAGTAAACGATGGTTGGTCAACTAATACTAAGTTACATGTATGCTAGCAGCACCAGAATAAAAGGATAAAGAATGATGCTAAAGACGAGGAAAGAGTGACGATTAACTTCCCGCTCTTTCACTTACCATACAAGATATAGATTTAGTAGATGAAGCAACGATTATCTTTGATAGTATGGTAGAATTCGAACCAGCCGTATATCTACAAATTATAGTATAGTAAGTAGGCGTTAATACAATAAAGTCTATATTTCCAACTGAGTTAAAATGTTTTATGCACGTTTTATTAATGATATTATTAGAAGTTTTTATAAAAAAATTACGACTTTAACTAAAGTAGTATTCGACGTGTTTCCGCTACCAAATTAACTAGATGTTATGATTTAATTTTATTCAACTTTGTAACCTTTTGTACTTTGTATGTACAATCTAAGTTAAGCTTATTATGCTAAGAGCTTAAAGAACAATGGCAGATCTCCATACATCAAATTGTCTGGAATCAAATTGAAGCGTCCCATAATAAAAAATATGTGTAAAGATTCGGCGTTAAACGTAGAGTCTCCAAGTGAGTTTATTTTCATTCGGGAAAGCCGGAAATCCGAAAAAAAACATATCGGAGTTTGGATTTTTAGGTTATGAACGAACCGTGAACATTAGTTAAGTACCTATCTCGTTATTCATTGGGACTGAACATTTGGATAAAATGATTTGTATGTTATTATGTATGGCTATTTATTGATATAAAGTATAATACAACGTAAGTCGACGAAAATGTAGACAAGCGAAGACACATTATCTATACATATAATAAAATCGTAGGAAAGTCAAAACTGTACATTGCCTATTTTTTTAAAAGAATACTTGGGGTGTGATCTACAATCAAAATCGAATTTTCGATGTTTTGTAATTGTTTCCTTTATTTGATATTTATGGTCGTCAACAAAAAAAAAAACAAGACAAAATTCTCGATTTATTGTAAAATCGATACATTATTAAATCAATCTCATGATACAATTTTCTATTTTGTTTTGGAGTTAATAATTATATTCATCTATTAGTATCATACTGTTCTCTTATATTTACGCGAATTTTATTCATATAATTAAAAGTCTAAAAACGGATTTTATCGCGTTTATTTAAAGTTACTGTTTAACAATTTAATTTAAATTATTTCCCGACGTTTCGGACCCTTTACAGCGTCCATGATCTCGGGGGACTGAGGTGGTGGGTGTCCGAATAATGAATCAATCAATCGGTCCGAAACGTCGGGAAATAATTTAAATTAAATTGTTAAACAGTAACTTTAAATAAACGCGATAAAATCCGTTTTTAGACTTTTAATTAAATATTAGTATCATGTTGATTAAACATAAAATAATTTTATTAAATAATTATTTTCGAAACAAAGCACACCTAGTAGGAAAGATTCTATCGATCGATTTTTAATCGATTCAAATTAACAATATCCCATACTGTTTATTCGTGTCTACTATCTAATGTCTATGTTGGAATCTGTTGATGTACTTTTATTTTCATAAATTAACTCCGGCTCTTAAGAAAAGAGGTAAAATATTGAAAAATCATAGAAAAATAATTCAATTTGTTTCCTTTATTTGATATGTATGGTCGTTAACAAAAAAACGAGACAAAATTCTGCCATTGTTCTTTAGAGAACTATCCATAAGGGACAGTCAAATTTCTTTTATTTAATTAGGTTGACATAAGGGCAAACTATAATAAAATTAAATGTATTAACTATTACAAAAAAAAAAAAAAAAAAAACAACCTCTACATAACTAAGCAATCTTTGTTTCCCTAAATGTTTTTTGTTCAATAAGTTCATTAAAACGAGTTAACGATTAAGGCTTCCTTAAATGTGATCATATTCCAGCTTTAATAGTCTTGGCCTTGATTAAGAATGTTATACAACTCCATCATAACCTTTTGAGAACAAATTAGATCGAATTGCACGCGGCAAATGACGTTGCCTACTAAACATATTATAAAGTAATTTTTCTTAAATAACATTTAATATTAATAGTTGCGCGTTTCAGTCACTCTTTATATAGACATTTTTCTACCCCACCCCAGGACCCTATGGTTTCGATGGAAACTTATTTCGATGTTTTAGTTTTTGCCACCTGACATTTTCAGGACCATAACGCCAACAGAAGACCAGATAATGACATTTGAATGTGTCCCAAACCAGTGAGCTTTCTTACTTCCACGCAAATAACATCTTTCCGTCAGGTCTCTGAGGAATAGGCCTTTTGGCCAAGAAAGAACATTAAAAGTAACAAGAGACTGTCGACGGACACGGATCGGGGAAATGTGACGAGAACGTAAGATTGCTTATGGTGCCCCAGGAGCCGAATATATTGTAAAGATTGTTCCTGTAGTAAAAAAAAAGGTAATGTTGTATGGTTCGGATAAGGATCGATAGAATAGATGATAGAGCCTAGAGCCTGGAACCCCGAACTAGAGTCGAAGCATCTAAGAGACAGAAGCGATGTTTTGTAGAAAGTAGAGAATCTATATATTACCATCAGACAGTAGACATTGATTTTGTATAAGTTTTTTATTAATTTTTAAATCACTAGAAAAATTTGATTGCTTGCAAAATTTTGTGCATACTAAGTAGTTTCTAATATATAAGATATCTTTCATCCCTCACTGTAATTTTGAAGTTACTAAAGTTTTGAACATGATAAAAATAATTCTAGTTAAAGTGAATAAATTATAAATCCTATATAAAAATCTAAGTGTACAATACTGAGGACAGCTGACATTATTTAGAAGCATTAACAAAATAAGCGCAAAAATACAAAGCGATGAAATCGTACCAAATCTATATTTAAGGCTTTTAGTGAATAATAAGAATAAGTGAACGAAGGCGAGGCTTAAATTGCGTAACGCCCACACTGATGACTATCATACATTAAGCATATTTATCATTTATTTTTTGTTTACTGTTATTTAAGTTTTGAACTTTCAATAAATATATACTATAAACGTATAATAATATGATAGGTGTGACAATACTGTCTGTATCGTTTGTGTTTTTTTTTTAGATAGCTGGAACGAATAGAAGAGGAGGTTATTAGATGTCTTTATTGAAAAAAAAAGCCCGAACCCAATTTCTAATTTAAACATATAGATGTCTACCTAGTTCTTAAAGCTATATTATCTAGTCAAGCTAGATCTACATCTCACAATCAAAATTTATGTTGAAAAATTAGATAAAATAAAGAAACGTCGGGGGCTATAATCTTTTTAATTTGGATTTATTTAAATGAAAAAAAAAGTAAGATTACTTTATCGATATCAAAAATATCACATATCCTAGCGAATAATTTTTATAAATATGAATATTATCCGGTAGTCGACACTAAAAGGACACGCTGCGTGCATCGACCGTGAAGTGATGTATATTTCTAAATCTTATAAAGCTCCGTAAAGAAAGGGTTACGTGGGTCCTTCCATGCGAAAAGCACGTCAGATCCGGCAAGCGCTCTGAGAAAATTGTGTGTGGACTTGATTGTAAAATAAATATACCAAGTGAACCTTTTATAGGTCTGAGGATAGGATATCTTTTATTTAACAATTTTTATAACATTTATTTCGGTGCCTTATGTGGGTAACGTTTTTAATTATTATTAAGAGCTTTCATTGGTATTACAACATATTTTTTTACTTACTTTGATGAATAATAATAGCAATATTATGAGGAAGGAAAATGTTGACTTAACGTATTTCAATAAATATATTAATTTTAAAAAGGCTCGTTGGAGTGTGCACGGGTATAAGTAACCTTTTGATATGAAATATATGTATTTGTCTTGCGTGTTTCGTTGCCTATATCGGATATTTATTTTCTATTTGATTGACTGTATAGCAATTAGTACAATAAGGTAGCATGTAAATTATACTACAAAGGTGACGCTTCATACTAATGAATTCAATGTAAGTAAAGGACAACCAACACAATGGCCTAAATAATGACAGAACCGATAAAGGCCACTATTATGCAAAAGTTTCGGCAGCTAGAATTATCAATATTATTCAACACTTAAAATTATAGATATATTAAGGGAAATATATCAAATGATTGTTTCATAAAAGAATCAAATTTTTATACTAGGACTCTCTTACAACATTTAGTTTTTAAGGGAATTATTTGAAATATGAATGTTGAAACCACTTTTATTATTATTTGTCAGTAGTTACTACGGAGCTAAAATCAAGCAAAAAAAAAGTATAAATAGAACATAAATAAAAAAATAAAAAAATATCATAAATATCAGATATTATACTTTATATAAAAAACGTACATATTAAATTATTCGTCAGATTTAATTAGTATTTAAAAAAAATAAACCAAATATAAATATAGGTAAAAAAGTAAATAAATTCGATTATTAGTCTTAATTTTATAATAAAGTACACACAATTATTATTTCATACATTTGACAATATTATAAATATTTAGGATGCAAAACTTAAAAACCATTTATTTATATAATTTTAAAATAAAAAGTACTTACTATTACTTAATTATTGCTTCAAGCACACGCGAAGCATATTCAAAAGATTTGATTGAATTATACGAATGATAATAACAATTCAAAATTTAATTTCATACTCTACGATGAAAATAAACCATTAAAAATTTTTTATTGCAATTAGCAATCCATCAGGATTAAACAATAACATGACCGCTATAGGCGTTCAACAAACAAAGCGAAATTAGCAAGAATCGAATACAAAAAGTTATTTATTTATTTATTTATGAATAATAATTTATATATATGATACACGTGTGTTTTGAAATAACAAATATTTTTAAGATGCTATTTCTATATTATATATAAAATAGTTAGTTGACTGATTTATCGTCATCGATTAACTATTACGGACACTTTTTTTTGTAACGAAGAGACCAAAAAAAAAAAACGATTTTTCACAATTAAACCTCTAATGGGCTAAACAGGATTTTATGAAAGACAAAAAATCTTTACTTTTTTAAATAATAAAAGTAATTAAACATCTGTTTCAGCGTTTATAGAAATTCCTCTTATACTTGTATAACGTCAATGTAGGTAAAACCGAGGTCGGCTAAAAAATAATAAGGGAACATAAAATTGATTTACTGAATTCAAGCGCTCAACTAAAAACTAGCCTAATCTACAAAAATATGAACATGAAAAAGAATGAAAGAGTTGAAATAACTAACATCTTGTTAATTTGAAAAGCTAATTTTATGTATAATAGTAATTTTGGATTCTATAAAGACAAGAACAATGAATATCAAAAACAGGAGAAAAATATCAGAACGAGAACGCGGATTGACATAAAAGCTCTCCACCTAATACTAACATTTGAAGTCAAAACTTAAATAATAAATGGTCCATAAGAAGGGAATCTCCAACAATGGGAAACTTTGTAATTTCAATGTGGAAAGTTTTAAGCCGTAATAAGAGCCCTTATTGCCTGTCAATGTGTTTCAAAGCGTAGTGATTTCTTAAAAAAATTCAGAATTAATTAAGTTCCTTTAATGCTTGCTATACTTGTTTTAATGTTTCTTTTGAAGTTAGTTTTATTAATGCCAATAAACTACAATATACTGTGACTTGTGTGTTCTATTATATTATGTTTTATATATTATATTAAACTATAAAATTAATTTTAATATCTAAAAATAAAGAGTTTGAAATACAATTTGTGTCATTTTTACATTATAATATCTATGAATAATATTTGTACAGAAAATTTAAATTATCGTATTACTTTTCCGCTTTTCTTATTTTTTTATTGGTTATCAAATCCAAACAACATTTTTTTAGCAAATATAGCTTACAAATTTCATATACATTAATCAATTCATATACATATGTATGTATAGTATATATATATATATAGCTTTATGTATGGATCAATGTGTTTATTGAACTAAGTGCCACTTGTACTAGTAAAAATGTCAAATACATTAACCTACCTAAAAGTGTCTTTTTATGTATGGCAACGTAAAAAATTTTACTGTGGAGTCCCATTTTGATGGTTCTTTTTTTGATAGGGTATATATCAAATAATATATCAAATTGCTACAATATAAATTCCAAATTTATGTCAGACAAAAAAAAAGTTAGTAATATGATGACATTTTATTACAAATAACTTTATCTTATCTGGCGATTCTTTTTTACACAAAGTGTGTTTTCATTAAGAAAAAAAGTAGTAATATTATAATTTGATGTTGTTGATGTATAATGTTGAATCGATTTACAAGTAAAATTTTATTAAACGACTAACCGTCTCCTATTTTCTTGCACAACACTTGTATCGTTTTTTGTTATTCTATTGGCTAGATATTCTTTTTTTTTAACTGGGTATAAGTTAAAGATAATATTAGATTAAAAAATTAATAAAAAATCCGTAAATCGGATAACCTATTAAAAAGTAATGCAAATTGATAAAAAAACGAAAATTTTGGAATGTAAGATCAATTTTCGGTATATTTTTATTTTTTCAGCGATGTATGTTTTCATATAAATAAAATTTACTTTGAGGTATACTAAATATATAAATAAATAAAAAAGCATCCAAAACAAATAGCCCGGTACAAAGTTATGCGTAGTAGAATCGGTCATCAGTTGATAGGTATTGATTGAATGGGTGAACTAGCTTTGTTCTACTTTCTTAGGATTCAATATTTTTACCACCAATTTAGATATATGTTCTATCTACTAAAAAATAATTATCAAAAATGGACTCCATAAAATGCGACATACCGTAGAGGTCGCGATAATCGCATTGATTGTACATATATCGTCAACAACAGCTTGTATCCAATACAAACTGTTAAAACGGAGAAAATTTCGAAACTTTATAAATATAGAGTAATAGTTAAGAATGTTTTTATCTGATAATCAAAGAATTCTAGTTCTGTAATAAATATGAATGCGAGAGATTAATTAATAGTATATACATTTACAATACATATAAATTATTCATACTATCGGACAGTAATAGATTGATTTTATGAATCGTGTCATTATGAAGTCATAAAGTATTAATACAGCAACAAATAACGAGTGATGTTGACAGCATACTAGTATACCTTGTTTTTATACGTTCAGAATAAATTCTCATTCTTGTAATGTTTTTTTTTTTTGATTCTTTGAAAATAAAACGCAAATTGATATTTATAAATGATTGATTTTGTTATTTCATTAATAAAAATATATTATTAAGAATTTCTATTAATAGTGCGACAAATATTCAAAACAAATAAAGTACAAACTATTCCTGAAAGTAAATACTCCTAGAAATCCTCTTAAAATAAGGCAAAGTAAAAAGGAATATTATTATTAACGTTGTAAAGGAAATGAGAATCTAATATAAGCAAATTATTAAAAAAGAGGTTTGATAAATTGAATTTATATATTCATACGAGAAATATTATTGAAATTATTACAAAACTCGTTAAACTTGTTAATATTCCTTTCGAACAACATCGTAGTTAATACCTCATAGGAAAACTCACCGGTGTTATGACTCCATTAATACGGTTTTGCATACACGGGTTACCACTGTAATAACAAATCCATTATGTCACCATTAGCCATGGCAGAGCATGATTAAGTACACAGTGATTAAAATAAATAGGATGAACATGTTTAGTCTCACGGAACACAAGTTGAAGCAAGTTCGTATATCATAAATGATGATACGGTGGAGAGTCACGTGTGTCGCGGTCGGCTGTTGGCACTACACTGAAAGGGATGCTGTTCGTTGCTACGATACACCCGTCTTCCACCCCTGTAGATTGGGCCGCCGCCCTAGACGAGCGCAACCAAGAACCTACCTATAGATACTTTCTACCACAGGACCTCCGTTATTTCCTCATATTGTTTAGGCGCATGACACAGTTTAACAGAACTGAAAAAGTTGCAAAGTGTACGTAAAATATATTTATTTTTACGTTTTATCTTTTTAAAATGCTTTAGTCTTTTCTTAAAATTTAATAAGAGTTTGTAAAAATATTTTATCTTAAAAAGCAAATTTTTTTTGTCATGCTGTAAAAATTTTTATTTTTCTTTTTTAAGGTTAGTTGTATCGAGATTAAATCTATTATCTATTACAGCAATAATTTTACGTTTGTCTTACATTTCAGTATTCAAAGCCACAAGTTTTCGAACATCTTCCATCATTACTTTGTTCCAAGGACATTGCGTAGTACTTAAAACAATAGATGTCATTCACCATTGTTACCGTTATCTTGTCTATATTATGTCCTTAAATCGCTATTATAATACTATATAGAAATTATTTAGCTTTAATTTTTAAATCAGTTTATATTAAATTTAAATAGAGACTTTGTTTTACATTGCATCTAATGACAGAGGTTTTTTGTCACTAGTATCATTTGATTAGGGAAAAATATCGATTATTATTACACAGAAATTTCTATAAAATTCTACGTTAGTTTATGGGAGCACTATATGTTTATTCGTTTAATCTTTCATTTATTCATTATTTATTTATTTTCATTTATTTATAACCACAAGTACAACATTTCTTACCTCTTGAAGCCGCTTCACAAGCCGGCAAAAAATAAATCGAAAATTTGATGAGAAAAAAAGAATTGAAGTTCGTGGGGAAAATATTTTCGACATTGATAAACAATGAATTTGGATCCTGCTTCTCAAATAGCAGCTATTGCGACTTTCATTTTATGAGCGTGTGCATCGCTTTGAAGAAACAAAACTCTTATCTACTAGAATCTCTTTCAATTAGCCTAAAAATACCTGCAAACTTTTTCAGACTATTTGACTACAAACATTTCTGCTTCTCAAAACCAGATGCCATAAACTTAAACAGTTGCTTTAAAATAAATGTTTGAATTTTTTTGGTGTCTATACTAGGTGGCTTTTCTTCTTAAATTTATTTCAGATTTTTCACTGCGTCAAAACGTTGTACTCGATTATAATCAGTTTTGGTTTACCTGTAGCATTTGTCCACAATTAGTAAAAATGATTCAAATTCGAATTTCTAAGACACCATAACATTTGCATTTATTTGCACGACATGAGACTTTCAACTGAGTTTTTGATTGATCACCAACTGGCCGTGTTTTGATTTTAGGCTGATATTAGCGAAGGACTTGGACTCAATTCCGAAAATTCACTTTATCAATGATAATGACTTGTGTTGTTGTCTAAATAATATGTAATAAATCCTAATCCCATAGGAATTATGACATAAAAATTAGTTTTCGTATTATTTTTATTGGATCTCCAACTGAGTCTCTACCCCTCATCAATCCATCCAGACTTTTACATAGGGATAGAACATAATGAATTAAACAGCGAGTATCGATCTTGTTAAGCAATACCTTGGAAATAAAAAATAAAAAAATATATTTTGAGGACACGAACTCTGCCATTAGCCAAAGCCAATTTATATCAGCAATTTTTATACTAAAATACTAACCAATTTTTTTTAAACAATCTACTGCTGAGCGAAGGCCTCTTCTCCATATAGAAGAAGGGCTGGAGTTTAATCCACCACGCTGCTCCACTGCGGGTTGACGGATAATTTCCTTACCATGAGTAACGATTATTATTAGGTGTCTATGATAGCAACCGTGACCGACGGCTTTACGTGCTCTCCGAGGCATAGTGGGGAGACCCACAAGGACATACACCCAGACCGGAAACAATTATTTGTACAAATACAAATATCTGTCCCAAGTGGGAATCGAACCCGCGACCGCCGGCGTGTGGTTTTAGGCGACCACTCGCACACCAGAACGGTCGTCCTAGTGTTTACAATTACTTAATTATTTTGTCTGAGCACGTCATTAAATAAAATTAAAAACTCTAATAGTACTATAAATTGCAAATCGAGTAATGTATCTAACTTTGTTTTGTTCTTTAATAACTTCATGTTTTATTTTTTCATAACATCGGACTTGTCTAAACAAACAACGCATAATTGTGCACTCACTATGCATTAAAGAACACTTTTTCATGTTAAACCCGTGCACACATTTGATGCTTGCCTCATTAACATTTACATAATAATGGTAAACGATGTGACACGATCGTGAATAAGTGGGAGTCACTGCTACGCGGTAAGTTTCATTTATAAGAAAATGCTAATTATAATATCTCAATCTCATAAGAACATGAATAGAAAAGTAATTTTATGGGAATGGTGAAATTCAAAGTTTTAAATATTATAAAAATATCTTAGTTCTTACATCTAGTTATTATTCCCAATAAAATTATTTTATAAAACGATTACTTATACTGGTCTGCCCCTACATTGAACAGCAACAGTTCGACCGCTAGCGCCCACTCCTTCACTTCCCTCCCTTTTGGGTTTGTAACCGGATTATCCCAAAGTGGGAACTTGGCATTAAGTTCACCGGATACGAGCAACAGAAGGGGAGCCAGCTGCCCCACCAGCGGCTACAGAACATCGAGAAACTGTTCCAGGGCCGTCAGGTCACGGTTCAGAGAGAAATAGACTCCAACATAAGCTACTTCTCCCCGTAGCGCCACCACGTATCCGCAACGCTAGGCCTAGGTCATTTTATTATTTGATTTCATGTAGAACTGACAATTAGACAATATAAAATTGTGTACAGATTTCCCGTTGCCTTCTTGAGATTGAGACTTTAAGGCCACTGTAGCCTCTTCCCAATAGTTGCCCATTAGAGTGTATGAATATATCACCATTACTCGGTCGCCAAAGCCTTGTATGTTGCTGCTGCATAGCAGGGGGATACCATTAAAGTCGATTATTCAATCTTAACAACCGACGCGTGCAAGTGAGGCTGACGTTTAGGTAGGATGAGATGTATTTCCATTCATCCCTTACCCCTCCATAAATAGATTGGAACTGAGTATATGTTCACTTACTTACCTTAAGACTAATTCACAGATGTTATTGTATTATACATAATTTTCCAAACAAAAGTTATAAAAAATAACTGCTTTTTTTAAATAATAATAATAACATATGAAATTAAACTGACTATGGGACTTCTAAACAAGCTCCAAGTCACAAAGCGTGCAATAGAGAGGGCTGTGCTTGGTGTTCTCTGCGAGATCGAATCAGAAATGATGAGATCCGCAGACGAACGAAGGTTGCCTACATAGCCCAACGAATCTGCAAGCTGAAGTGGCAGTGGGCAGGATAGATAGCTCGGCAGAAAGGTTCTCGAGTGTAGAGCACGTACCTGTAAGCGCATCGTCGGACGGCCGTCCACGAGATGGACAGACGACTTGAAGAGAGTCGCCGGAAACCGTTAAATGGAGGCCGCCTTGAACCGGTCGCTCTGGAAATCGATGGGGGAGGCCTACGTTCAGCAATGGACATCCAGTGGCTGGTGTGATGATTATAAAATTAAACATTCACTTGTCCACTTACCGCTGTTCTGTAGCTGAATAATTATTAAAATATATTACTTTACCTTTCCAGCAACCTTTATTCATATTTACGATTATATGATATATGATACGATTTATGTATATATATTATATATATTATATATATATATATATATATATATATATATATATATATATATATATATATATATATATATATATAGGAGACTTTCTATAGATATAGTCATCACGATATCTCTGGAACTATGACATCTAAAAACTTGAAATTTGGAAGGAATATTCCTTTTGCCGATTAGAGGTCAGCTAAGAACGGATTTTACGAAATTCTACCTCTAAGGGGATGAAAAAGGGAGGCAAAGTTTGTATGGGACAACTTGATTCCTTGGTCCAATCTACTTCAAATTTTGCATAAATATTCTTTAACAGAATTGATTGAAGACGTGTTTCGTATTTTATCGAAATTCATTCCCTAACGGGGTTAAAAGGGGGTAGAAAGTTATTTTTATATAAATACTCCTTAGTGCTTTTTTTTAAATTACATTTTATTTTGACACATGCTTGACAACTCAATCCGTCTAATCTGGAGGCACGGCTAACCACATGTCAGTTCACTTTTGTCTGTATGATTAGTTTGGTTTGTGCGTTAGGATTCGTGGTTAAAATGGTACTTTAAGTGGAAGATGTATATACTAATAAATATCTCGAGGTATTACGCAGTATATTACTATCTGGAGGCACGGCAGTGCCTCCGCCAAGTCGAGCAAAAAAAAAAAGTGGCACGGCCGTAATATCCTTTTCTCGAAGCAATTCAGGCCATTTTCGACCCCCTATAACTTCGTTGCGGATAAAACTAGAAGTCTGAATTTTCAATACCCAAGCAGGCATTGTATAAACACGGTATATTTCAAATTTCATTCAATTTGAACCAGTAGTTTAAGAATTATAATTAGTCAAAGTTAACGATTTTGTCAGTCACTGACTGACCGATCATCAAAACTCTAAGGCACTTCTAGCAGACATAGAAGCTTCAAATTTAGAATACCATTAGTGTTTAGTATATAAACCGAGGAAAAATTCAAATATTGTGCAATTTCGGTCCAGTGTTATAGATACACCAACTGCATAAATAACTTTGTAATCTCATATAAATATATAGGATTACAAAGTTACATATGCAGTGGATAAATCAATTTAAATAAAAGTAAATAACTTTTTAAATGGTCAACGGAATGAAAAAGCAAGAATATAACATGTCTTATGAAATTGTACCAAAATCTCGAAAAGAATTAAAGTAGACAAAATTGAAAAAAAAAAGAAATAATAAGTACTAATAATAAGTACTACCTACTCAAAATAACTTTTGTATTTTGAAGTTATACTTCTTGATGAGACTAATTTTTACGATACGCGCGCACACTGTGACAAAAATAATAAAACCGACAACATGAAGTTAACTAGTAGGCGCCGCGCAATTACACTAACTTACTTCATTGCGCTGATGTGTCAGCTCAACAAAATTTTATTTAGTTTCACCTGTCCCGATGTTTGTCATCAAATCTTGCAAATTAAATTTGATTCAAAATAATAATAATAATAACCGTGTGATAATGCAATATTATGATGACATGTTGCTAATCTGATGGAGGAGCTAAAAGGTGGCCATAAGAACTTCGCAATGCAACGACACAAACTCATCGAGTGGGCTCGTCTGAATCTTTTTGAAGAGTAGTTTGTCTTTCAATGGTAACCAAGGTCTGATGATGGAGCTGGAAGGTTGTCATAGGAACTTTGTAATAAAACAACGCAACCTCAACGAGTTGTGGCTCGTTTGATTCGTCTTGACGACTACTTTATTTTTAAATGGTTACCGTGGTCTGATCGGATGATGGAGCTGGAAGGTGGCCATAGGAACTTCGCAATGAAACGACTCAACCTCATCGAGTTCAGGTTCGTTTGAATCATCTTGACGAGTAGTTTGTCTTTCAATGTTAACTAGGGTCTGGTGATGGAGCTGGAATGTGGTCATAGGAGCTCTGTAATGAAACGACGCAACCTTATCTAGTTTCGGCTCGTTTGATTCGTCTTGACGAGTACTTTGTTCTTAAATGGTTACCAGGGTCTGAACTGATAATGGAGCTGGAAAGTGACCATAAGAACTTCGCAATGAAACGACACAACCACATCGAGTTCGGGCTCGTTTGAATCGTCTTGACGAGTAGTTTGTCATTCAATGTAAACTAGGGTCTGGTGATGTAGCTGGAATATAGTCATAGGAACTCCGTAATGAAACGACGCAACCCCATCGAGTTTCAGCTCGTTTGATTTGTCTTGACGAGTAGTTTGTTTTTAGATGGTTACCAGGGTCTGACCTGATAATGGAGCTGGGAGGTGGCAATAGAAACTTCGCAATGAAACGACTCAACCTCATCAAGTTCAGGTTCGTTTGAATCATCTTGACGAGTAGTTTGTCTTTCTATGGTAACTAGGATCTGATGATGGAGCTGGAAGGTGGTCATAGGAACTCTGTAATGAAACGACGCAACCCCATCGAGCTTCAGCTCGTTTGCTTCGTCTTGACGATTACTTTATTTTTAGTGGGTTATCAGGGTCTTATTATACATGGCGCGCACTAACCGTTAACTCGGAGCATCAATTTATTGTAAGTATAACTTCTTACGTGCGTATACAGGGTTACAGGAAAAGTCGTGCTAGATCCGTTAAGGGCGTGGAGTACCCATAATTTCTGACTTATTTCACTATGAAACACCCTACCCTAAACTTAACCCTTTTCGAGATATTCGACTATTAATTTTTTTTATTGAAAATAGCCGATTTTTAGGCTACTAAATTTAATTTTAATTATTTTGTGTGTCTTATTATTATTATTATTGCATTTTTACGTCTCTAATAAGATGCTTTACGACGTCAATCATTAAAATATTGCAAAAGTTAATTGAATAGGCCGTAGTAGACAAGTGAAAGTTAAGAAATTATAAAAAATATTAAAAAGTTTATTTTTCTCTAAGGGATATCTAAGAAATATATTATGACAGTTGTTCGGCAGATGTGTTTTAAAATATCTACGTTTCATCAGCTATCTAACGAGGTATAACAATCTATGGTTTTATTTAAATGCATTGAAAAAACTTAGTTTCATAGGCGACAGTGGAGAAGAAAATTAATACTTAGGCCTAAAAAGTAAAATAAAACAATAGGTAAGCATGAAATGTCATTTATTAAATTAGGTTTTCACACAACATTTTTTTACTCTACAGTTCATGTTCAACATGGCCGCCTCTGTTTCTAATACATTTTCGTATCCTTCTACGGAGACCAGTCTTCACTACTCCAGTGTTCAACGTTGTCCTCATTTTATTTGCTGCATTCACAATCCTTTCTTATAATTGTTCTACAGACGAAATTGGATTTGTCTCGCTGTAGACAAGACTTTTCATGCGCCCCCACACATGAAAATCCATGGGGGTTAAGTCCGGACTTCTTGCTGGCCATGGCAACGGCCCACCTCGTCCAATCCATTTATTTGGATAATTTGTGTCCAGCCAGTCTCTGACACTTCTCCTGAAATGGGCAGGGCAGCCATCATGTTGGAACCACATGTCCCTGATCAAGTTGAGTGGCAGATCATCCAGCAAAAGACTCAAGTCTCCTCTCAAGAAATTTTCGTAAGTTTCCCCATTTAGATTGTCCGGGAGAAAGTAATGTCCAATCAAATGATTGGAGATAATGCCCATCCACACATTCACGCTGAATCTTCGTTGGGACCCCTTCAGTCTTTTTTTATTGGGATTCCTTAGTTCTTTTGTGGCCCAGTAATGGGCATTGTGATAGTTAGTTATGCCATCTTTATCAAATTTGGATTCATCTGTCCACAAGATATTTCTTAGAAAATCTGGGTCTTCTACGTCAGCATTTAGCATAAATCTGCAGAATTCCAACCTTCTCGCGGGGTCTCCTTCTTCAATAGTGTGTACCGGCGTGTAATGGTACGGGTATAGGCCAGCAGTATGCACTGTAAACCACACTCTCCATTGCGAAAGTCCCAGATCACGGGCAACAATATTAGTGGAAGTAGTCGGATCCGCTCGAAAACGTTGCACTATCTCATTGTCCTGTTCTTCGTCGTCATCAATTCGTGGTCTCCCCATATCTGTATTTCGTCTCAAAACAGAGCCAGTTCCGCGAAGTCTTCGATAAACTCTGTCAAAAACGGACACAGTCAATCTATCTATTTTAAACATTAAAGATTTTTAATATTGATATGGTCACTATAATATGTTGTTAGGTTAGCTAATTACGTAATAGCTTAAGACAGAAGGACACTTAAGTAGGGATTGAATAAATTAGCCGACTTGGTAAAATACATGGATCTCACAACTTTTTACGGTAGAGTAGAAGAACTGAGTTGCGAGATTTGGATTTTTTACAAGTTATGTTTTTGATGGCATATATTTTCCAGTACTGACGCAGGTGTAGGTGATATCTTTTTTGGGTGCTCCTGATGGAACAGGCAAGACTTTATATTAAACGTAACAAAATTGAGTTGTAAATATACCGTGTGATTGATTTATTGTAAACTTGTGTCTAATATAATATTTTTTACTTCAATGTAGGTGTTGTGTTAAGTCAAGGGTTTTAAACTAAATGACTCATCAGCAACGCATCTGTAGTTCACAATGATACTGATATAGAAGACACCGAAGTGAACTTGGAAACATTTTTGAATTGTACGGCATTAACAACCCAATGAGTTCAGATTGGCACCACGGACTAATGTTGGAACAAGATCAGAAAAAAATCTTATGAATCATGTACCCATTTAACTTTATCTTACACTAAAACTAAGAAGGAAGAAATAAAAGCTGTTTTGGACCATTATTAAATATAAATATATGTTTGATATACACACACGATCGTCTGTTCCTAAGGTAGGCAACTTAATGCCTGTGTTTTCGGTAATAGCCGACTGATATACATTTTTTATAAATATACATATAAATAATACATAAAGAAAAAATTAGATATTATACCCAGACTTGAGGCGGGAATCAAACCCACGATCCTGGAGCAGAAAGCTGGGTCACTACCAACTGTGCCGAGTCAATTAAAATTTAAAAAATAATTACTTGCGGGTTTATTCAAATCTAAGAGACAAAATCGTATTGACTTGTGGTGTAATTATACATACGATACAACGAACGAAGCACTGATAACCGTTCTGGTGTAGTGGTGCAAGTAGTCACCTTAACGCCTCGCCTCAATGGCGGTGGTCGTGTGTTCGATTCCCGCTCGACGCAGATATTTGTATTTGTGCCAATATTTGTTTCAGGTCTGGGTGTATAGTGGGTTTCCGCACCATGTCCCGGATAGTACGCAAAGCCGTCGGTCCCGCTTGTTATCATGGATGCCTTATAATAATTTTTACTTATAGTAGGGATATTATCCGCTAACCCGCAGTGGAGCAGCGTGGTGGATTAAGCTCCAAGGCTTCTTCTATATGGAAAAAAGGCCTTCGCTCAGCAGTGGGTTATTTATAGTATGATACAATACACTACAGTACAGGAGCATTTGTGGCCTGCAGTGACGAAACTGAGCCCTACCATAAATCCATCTAAGGGAGATGTTACTGCCGGAGAGTTCTCAGACCTGTTGCTTAAAAAAGGAAATGGTGATTCCCGGGAACCATATAATAATAAATAATAAATAAATAAATATTAACCAACAATCACACCACGTTAACCTAGCCCTGTGCTAAGTTCGTAAGAACTTAGCACAGGGCTAGGTTAACGTGGAACCCGCGACCGCTGCGTAAAATGTCCAGTTGCCTGACCACTCGACCAGCCGGCCGTCAACAATATAATGTATGAGTGTATATGAGTATGTATTTACCATAAACAAAGCTTAAGGTCAAACTCTTACTGTAGCGGGAGTATACTTAAGCGAAAACTGCTTCTCTCACAGTCAGTTGTATGTGGCATATTCCAGAATAGCCTGGTAATTCTAGCACTCCGAACGAAAAACAAAAAATATTGTTTATAAAGAAATACTACGGAAGGTGTAGTATTTCGATTTCGTTGTAAGAAGATAATACCCCCGTGTAACTTTCTCCAGATCAAAAGCAGAGCTTCTTCATCATAAAACATAACCAATTTCATTTTTATTTTATTGTTTAATTAACTTTAAATTGCTACTTTATAGTAAAAATTTGTTATATTTTATAAGTATTCAAATATTTTTACATTAAAATTTATATGTTATAACAAAATTAATAAAGTAAAAAAAAAACAAATAAAAATATATATATTATATATTTTTATATTATAACCTATTATAACCATTTAACTTAATTAATTATAACCTTTTTTTTTTTTTTTTTTTTGGCGGGAAAAAATGTACCTGAACGCACACCCCGTCGTCCGGGGAGACAACGGGGTAGTGTGGGGCCCTCACCCACTAAAATAACCCGCCGTGCGCCCTCACCCGCCCTTACAAGGCGGACCACGGGTACCGCGTACGTTGCTCCGTGACCCGCAGGCGGCAGCCCCATCGAGCACTCTCTCCTGTGCGACACCCCGCGCACTCGGGCATCGCACCTTCGCGGTAGGCTGTTTCGGCGGACGGCGGGCAATCCCCGACCCTACCATCCGCAGCCTCGACTAGGGCGGCATCAGGCGCATGTGAGCGCGTCTGCGCCGCCCCGCGCGCCGGCGGCGAATTGGGTCCGAAAGGAGTGAGTCCTCCCGGGCCCTCTCCGCCGCCTCCTTCTGCAAGATTACGTTCTCGCAGAAGTTGGCGACCGCGGTCCAGGCCCTATCACCACCGACCATCGCTCGCGCAACGGCCGATAGCGACAGGTCCTCTCCAATGACTGCAGCGAGATCCCGGCGCTGCTCAGCCTAGGCGGGGCACGATTCGAGCGTGTGTTGCGCCGAGTCCTCGCTGCAGTCGCAGTGGTGGCAGCCCGGAGTCGTCTCCCTCCTTGCGACAACGTGCAAGTACTTGCCAAAGCAGCCGTGCCCTGACAACACTTGCACGAGTCGGAAGGTGAGGACTCCGTGCTGCCGCACCGCCCACTCCATCAATATCGGCTGAAGCGCCCATATGGTCCGAAGACCAGCCCGGGGCGTCTCCAGCCGAGCCTTCCACCGTGTGAAGGTGGTGCGGCGGGCATCGTTCCGCCATACGATTATTTCACTCGGCAGGGGATTAATACCCCTCGTTCGCGCCACCGATACCCGCCGATAAACGTCGGCGAGCGCTTCCGCCTCCAAGTCCCACGGGGGGGTTCCGGCCAATGCGCACGCGGCCTCGACTCCTACCGTGCGGTAGCCGCGTATAGCCCTGACCGCCATGACCCTCTGTGGACGCCACAGATAGGCCCTATTGTGGGCAGTCAGGGACTCCGCCCACACGGGAGCGCCGTACAGCGCCATCGACCGGACCACCCCGGCGTAAAGTCGTCGGCACGCTAGACTCTGTCCGCCCATATTCGGCATTAGCCTACCAAGGGCGGACGCCGTGCCGACGAGCTTCGGCGCGAGTTGGCGAAAGTGCTCGTCGAAGCACCACCTTCCGTCGAGTACCAGGCCCAGATATTTCATGTGGGCCCGGATACCGACCACAGTACTATCAACCGTTATCGAGGCACCGGCGGGTGGACCACGTCGAGGCCCATGGAAGAGCAGGGCCTCAGACTTGTTAAGGGCCACCCTAAGCCCCAGTGCCTCGATCCTCCTGACCACCTCCGCGGTACCTGAGGTGGCCAGGGATACCGCCTCCTCAAAAGTCCCGCCCCGGGCTGTGACCAGTGTGTCATCGGCATAACAGATTACGCCCAGCCCAGGGGGGAGCCGGCCACGGAGGACCCAGTCGTAACCGATGTCCCACAGGAGCGGTCCGAGGACAGAACCCTGTGGGACACCGCACGACATAGGCCTCCTGACAACGTCCCCTTCCCGGTTGACGAAGAGGACGTTGCGGCCGTCGAGGTAGTCTGCCACCAGCCGCCTTAAGTAGAGGGGCACTCCATGGAACCGGAGTGCCTCCGTGATGCAGCCGAATGGCAGACTATTGAATGCGTTGGCGATGTCGAGAGACACCGCCAACAGCACTCCCTTCGAGGCGACGGCCTCCGAAGCCACGGCCTTCAGACGCAGAATGGCATCGACCGTCGACCGACCAGCCCGAAAGCCGAACTGGGCGTCGGACAGGTCGGGGCCGACCCGCGTGAGATGCTGGACGATGCGAGCAGCGACTACCCTCTCCAGCAATTTGCCCACCTCGTCCAGCAGCACGATGGGTCTGAAAGCCGTGACTGATTGCGAAGGCCGTCCCGGCTTCGGCAGGAGCACGAGCTTCCCCTCCTTCCAGCAGTCAGGGAACCGTCCGGATAGCAGGCTAGCGTCGAAAAGTCCCCTGAGGCGGGGCTCCAAGTGGTCGAGAACCAGGGCCAGCACTCGGGCCGGTACCCCGTCCGGCCCGGGGGCGGCACTTTTCCGCATACGTGTCGCCGCTGCCCCCATTTCCGATTCACTCACAGGCGGTACATTTTCCTCGTCGGCCTCCCGGACGTCGTCTGGTGGAGCCATGACCGGGGGCGTGTGAACGTTGGGAAAAGGCCCTCAACCACCTGAGAGAGGAAGCCCGGCTGGAGGGTCTCCGTAAGGGGGGGGCCCTGTGCGCGGAGCTTGTTCAGCGCCGCGCGATAAGGGCGTCCCCAGGGGTCACGCTCTAGACCCTCCATCATCTCCTGCCGCTTCGCGTCTTTGGCGCGACAGATGGCCAGCTTCAACGCAGCACGCGCATGGTTATACGCCGCGTACAGCTGGCCCTCCCGCTCTTCGTCGCGTACTCGGCGACGTCGGCTGTGGGTGTAAGACCTCCGGGCACGAATACAAGCCTCACGGAGGTCCGCCAGCTCCGGGGACCACCAGTATACCCCCTTCCGTCGGGTTGGGTGCCGCACTCGGGGCATGGCCGCATCGCAGATTTGCGCTAATGTACCGCGGATGCGACCAGCTTCGACGCCAACGTCCTCCGTCAAGGGGGGAGACAGCCAAGACTGAACAATAGCCGCCTCCACCAGTAGGTCCCGATCGAGTTTACCCACAGCCCATCGTGGAAAAACGGGAGCTCTGTCCGCCGCGTGACCCCTGCTGGGGCCCCGGAGGGACCGGGAGACCTCTATCCGGATGTAGCGGTGATCGGATAGGGTCTCAACCTCCTCCAGGACACACCAGCTCCTTACCCGTGCGGCGACACCGGGGCTAGCGAACGAGAGGTCCACTATCGATCCACCCCAGCGCCGCACGCACGTTAGGGCGGACCCCCGGTTTAACAAAACGAGGTCCGCCGCCGCCGCCCATTCTTCAACCGCCGCACCGCGAGCATCCGTCCTGGGGGACCCCCACGCCGTGGATTTGGCATTGAAGTCCCCCAGCACGAGCACGGGACCCGGTGCACGCCGTATTGAGGTCTCCAGATTGTGTAAGAAGACCTCATAGGCCGCCAGACTGCGATTAGGGGAGAAGTACACGCCATACAATGTGACCCCTTCCCATTCGGCCGCCACATATCCCGTGCCCTTGTCTCTGACCGACAAGGGCGGGGAATGCAGCACCGTCGACCCGACGACCGCCACGGAGCCGTCCCGACTGCCCACCCAATTCGGGCGATCCGGGATGGAGTAGGGCTCCGCGGCTACGGCTACACCGACTGACCACTCCGCCACGGACTGCAGGAAGAGGTCCTGTGCCCTGGCGGAGTGGTTGAGATTCCCTTGCAGGATGACAATGTCACGGTCCATAATCAGACCATGTCCATTGCCTCCTGCCGCTGCGGCGGTTGAGCCGCGCTAGGTGGGGCAGCCAGGACCGATTGACTGCCACTCACCCCCTTCTTTGGGCCTGTTGCCGGAGGTCTGCACCCGTTCCGCCCCATGCAGTGCTCGGCAGGGCGATTGCCCGCCGCGCACGCAGGGCAGAACGGGGCAGCGGTGCAGGTTGCCGCTTTATGCCCTGTTTGACCGCAGCGGAAGCAGAGCCCGCTACAGTCAAAGCAGCTAGTGCACAGCGGCCGGGTGTGTCCGACCGCCATGCACTTATAGCACCTGGCAGGCCGAGGCTCCAGCACAGTCACCCGCGCAGAGCTCCAGCCCACCAAGAGTCTACCAACAGCGGCCAGAGACTTGGCCGCCGCAACAGGACACGATGCCCAAACAGAGCCTACACCACCTGGGCCTGGGCGAATGGTGCCCACCCGGACGGCATTTACTGGAGACCCAGTTTTCGAGGCAATGGCCTCCCGGATCTCATCCGCCGTCACGGAATCGTCCAGCCCGGAAATGCGCAGTTCGGCACACTTTACGGGCCTGGCGACACGGACACCACTCTCCTCTGGGAATAAACCCAGCAACCTCTCGGCCATCGCATCGGCCGTCCTCGCGCCGTCAGCCCCAGGGAACTCGAGAATTCGAGCCCCCGTTCGGGCTTGACGGGTTCTCGCGGCGACGCTCCCAAGATCCGAGACATCGATATCCCGCCGGGCGCGTTTCAGGACGGCCTCATATGTCAGGCCCTTCTCCTTGCCCTCCGGCAGCACAGTGATAACCACCGCAGCTGCCTTGGGCACTTGGAGCCTGCGCGGCTTCCTCTTCTTGGGCGGCGGCTTAGGCTGCCCTCTTGTCATTGGCGCCGCCTCGCGTTCCGTGGCAGCGCTGCGACCTTTTCCCCGGGACTTCCGGCCTCTCACTATCTGCCAGCCCTCTTCGGTGGGCGTAGCAGCAGCGAGGACAGAACCCCGAGGTGCAACTTCAGTAGCGCGCGAGGGCGCGGCAGTTGCCTTGGGTGCAGCAGCCCGCGGGGGCGGCGTGGTGCGTACCAAAGGCGGGAACTCCTCTCGGGGCTGACCCCTCAGAGCTTTCCCAGCCTCCGCACTCGTTTCCTTCTTCTTCTTCTTTTTCTTCTTTTCGGACCCATCTGGAGCCCGAGAAGAAATGGCCTGTGGCGACGATGGTGCGGTCGTCACTGCGGTGGACGTCGTTACGCATCCCCCCTGACACGGTGTAGGTGTCGTGGCCATGAGGGGCGCTGTTTTTCTTTTATCGGCCGCTAGCGGCGGCCGCATTATCGGTTCCGGCGGCAACCTCGCTGCCAGAGCTTCGATCCGCGGACCAAAGATCGCAGCAATGCGGTCAACGATCACGCGGACCGTTTCTTCAGGTATGGTGGCACCTGATTGGTCAGCGGACTCTGAGGAGGCAGCCGCAGGGAGCCCGAGCTCAACCCGCATTCCGACCTGCCCCCTTTCGAGCGCCGCCAACCGTGCCTCCATCCGTCGATTGGTCTCGTCGAGACGCTTATTTGCGGCCTCAAGGTGCGCATTTTGTTCCTCGAGGCGCTTATTTTGTTCGATGAGGCGCTCGAGCGAGACCCCTAACTCGTGCGCGGCGTCCTTTAAGCCGCGGACAAAGTTCCCCTTAAGGTTCTTGGAACCGGCGGCCACTGTCTCAACAATGGCCACGCTGTTTTTTGCCCGCAACTCAATTTCAGCCGTTGTTTGTGGCCCCGTTGATGGCAGAACGAGCTGCGCCGTGAGCATGCTCAGGCGCTCCTCCGCTCCTTGCTCTACCTCCTGCAACTTTCGGATGGTCATCTCCGATCTCTCCGCTCTTGTTAGGCTGCTGGAGCGCTGTAGGCTGTGAGCGCGCGGAGGCCGAGAACCACCCCCTGTCATGCCACACTCTGCACTCATTGCCCGCGACTTAGTTGGTTGAGCGAGAGACGGGTTCGTATCAAAGTCAGAGTCCGCCGCATCGCTCCTCCGCGCCCGCTTCCTCCTCGATTCGTGCCGTGCCAGGGTGCTGTTTGGTCGGGGCACAGGAAGAAGAGCAGCAAAAGAGACATCTCTCTCTTCAGCGGCAGACATCTCCGCGGCGGAATTGGCCGCTGAGCTCTCTGTCGCTGATTCTTCCGCTTTCCTCCCCCTCTTCTTTGTCGATCGACCTCTACCACGTGGTGGCAGTTGAGGTGCCACATCACGAGGCACTTCATTATTCCTCCCACTATTTTCTTCATTTTGGTTTATAACAATATTTTCCATATCTAGTCCCACGAGTATGGGATATATAAACGTCCACCCGGGCAGGGATCCCTGTACCCGGGTAAGCGTAAATTTGTGACCCAACACAGGGGGTCCGCAGGTACCCTGGCTGGGAGCGCGCTATTGATTGAACTACCCATCAACCATGCATCCCCTCGCCGCGCGCCAAAACTTGGAATTCGGGGTGATTTTTTATAGAGGTTTTCTTCCTCGTGGTCCGGGCGATTAAGCCGAGACCCTCGTTCCTGACCTGGGCCGCGAGACGTGACCACGACACCCAGTGACATCAGGATTATGTGGCGCGGTTGGCAGAATTGCCTGTCCAGTACCCAAGCAAATGAGTAACTGGACCCGTCGCAGCTTTGCCTCACATACGCCTCTTTCTCTGCCTCTGAGAGGCGGAGGTGAAGTAGAGGGATGGAGCAAAGCACCGCGGTGCAGTTATAAAGACCACCCGTCCTCAGTGTGCCATGCGCCACTCAACAGGTCCACTCTGATCCTCCCTAACTACTACTACCTACTCCTACTCCCATCCTACCTACCTACCTACCCGCGCGCCTAAATACCCACTTCCCTAGCGAAGATCAGAGTAGACCCGGAGTGAAGGAATCGCATTTTCGGCCTACCCTCTGTCGGTCGTTAGCCGTAGGCAGCAGCAGCTCCACGACTGTGGAGCTGCTGCCGTCTACGTTACCAGGGTGCACCACGTGGAGGTCACCGACAATAGCACCCCAATTAATTATAACCTATTATAACCATTTTCGACTTCTACGCGGACGAAGTTGCGCGCAGGTGTAGGTGATAAAAAATATAGATTTATATTTTTCGAAATTTTAGTTAAATACCCGTGCGAAGACGGGGCGGGCCGCTAGTATTTACATAAAATGTCAACGTCTTATTTCGAATTAGCATTATAATTTTAATAGCATTTTTTTTAATGTCTTTTTATAATTTGGTATTTTAAAGCATGCAATATCAACGTTTTTCACTTTTAAATGCTATAAATAATAAAACATTTACATAAAAGGACATCTAAAAACAAAATCTAAAGAATATTATTTTATTTTGTTCGTTTGTAAGCCAAGTGGATCCTATATTCATATTTACAAGTTTGTGAAGGAAATGTAAAATTTTATGAAAATATATAAAAAAATTAAAACATTTTAGATGTCCACCACGTCATGGAAATTATATTGATATTTTGCTAAGTTATATTATAAAATTGCTTCACAACATTTCCACAGGAAACAATTTCCGAAGTTTGTTTTCAAAACTCGATGTATCTAAAACTCGGGAATTGTAATTAGGATCGGATAGATTAACGTGGAAGTTTCTCAAGTGTTGCGAAGCGGTATAGCCGTTATCTGAGTTTACTACTTGACGACGCTGTTCCATTTTCACACCTATTCTTCATACGAAATTCAGCAAAACAAACCATCGCATATGCCAAAAACTAATAGATATTTCAAGTACATTTATAAGACTAACATCATATAAAAATCAAAGTATTATGTTGGGATAAAAGGATTGAATAGTAAAAAAAAAAACACAACTTTGACCTTATTCAAGTAGCGTTACTACAAGAATATTTCTCAATAAAAATATTGTTTTAAGAAAATATTTTATTTGTAGTTACATTAATTTAATATAGGTAATTAGTAATAAAATCTCAACCTAAGTATAGAAGCTACTTTAATATTCTAAATATTCCAATAGCCTCTAAGCAACTTTTTATAACATATGTGACGGGTTAGCTTTCAAATCAAAGAAATTTGCTTTGAATGAAGTTATCTGTAATTTATATCGTTTTATGTTTAAAATTGGCCATGATCGCGACAACGTCTAATTCGGCTTTGTGTATTAAACAAGCTTCATAGACAATCCCGCAAAATTGTAAATAATGTATATAGAATTTTTTTGTAAGGAAGCCAACAAATGGCACTATAAGTCTCATAAGGGCTCCATTGTAGTCTCATAATGGCTATTCGATTGTCGCGTAATGACTTCTTCATTGTCTTATAACATCACAATAATAGTCTCATAATGGCTCCATTATAGTCTAATAATTAATATTATATATAATATGCTCCTCCTATTGCACCTATCCTGTGCAATACAGGATCAGGTGGTTAAGACGAACAACTACCGGAAGCACATTCTGAAGGATGGCACTCCCGACTTCTGTCGAGCTTGTCGTCATCCCGGCGAGTCACTCAGACATGTGCTTTCGGGGTGTTCAGCGCTTGCCAACACTGAGTACTTGCACAGACATAACCAAGCGGCCAAGATTCTTCATCAAGAGCTTGCTCTAATGTATTGTCTCCTGGAACAGAGATGCCGTAATACCAGTACACACCGGCGCCAGTACTCGAACGCGACGGAGTTCGGCTCTACTGGGACCTGCCTATCGTCACAGACAGGACGATACTGGCGAACAAGCCTGACATCGTGGTGATGGATAGGGCACAGTCAAGGGTGTTTTTAGTGGACATTACCATCCCTCATGACGAGAACCTCGTGAAAGCCGAAACAGAGAAAAAGCGTAAATATCTGGATTTGGCGCACGAGATTGTCGACAATGTGGGATGTTGAGTCCACTGAAATCATCCCTATCGTGATATCTGCCAACGGTTTGATCCCGGTTAGCCTCGCTCACCATCTGAGGCAGCTAGGTATCTGTGACGGTTCGCTCGCAGCCAGGATGCAGAAGGCGGTATTACTCGACTCGGCTAGGATTGTCCGCCGATTTCTCAGCCTACAGCCCTAACCCCCGGCCGTTTGATCTCCCTGCCGGGGCGTAATCCTCCACCCGCTTATATTTATCTATGTAAGTTTATGTAAATTTATTATATTCCTTATATAAGTATTGTATTATATTATATTTATTTATATGTGTATATGTATATCTTGAACGGGTAGAGTGTAGCAATTAAAAAATAATAATAATAAACGTCTAACACTCAACGGCCCCCAGTAGGATGTGAATCCTGTGTCGGGGGTCCGGAAACACACACAGTACACAAGCAAAAACGCCCAAACCACGACAAACATCTGTATGGCCTATACAAACATTTTTCATGTGCGGGTATCAAACCCGCGACCGCTAGCGCATCAGTCAGTTGCTGTGACCACTGCGCCAACGCGTCGTCATCATCAATATTACATATATACAGAGTGGGGATGATAACACCGGTAATACGATATATATAAGAGTATTTCAAAACCATCAAATAAGTCCTAACATCAAAATAAAAAAAAAGATTTTTTCAAACAAACTAAATAAGACAAATATAACAAAATTTTCACATGTGTAACTATAGGTTCACTGACCTGTTATGACGCGCGGTGATACAACGAACTACTCGTTGGTTTGTGTGGTTACTACCCTTAGAGTGTCTGTCCATTGAAACGGAGCGAGGAGGCGGAGCGGAGAAACGAAGAAATATTAATCCTACTGGATTGCATTAAATCTCGCTCCGCTCCAGTGTACAAAGGCTTGCGAGCTAGTTTAAAAATTAATACATTTTCGGAAGCGGTTCGTGGCAGAGGTGCGGGCTAGCGGCGGCGCAACGAGGCGATGGGGAAACAGACTGATTGAAGGAAAATCTATGTTTCTTTCAATCAGTCAATTGTTATGTTCTGAACTGACCGTCCGCCGACCTCCACTCAAATGACTCGTCGCATGAACTCGGCCTAGCTCCGCTAGTCCGCTACTCCGCTCCGCAATACTCATTCACTCCGCCCCGCTGCGTCGCTCTGCACAGACACAGTCTGCTTCTGCGCTCCGCAATACTCGCTCGCTTTGCTCCGCTGCCTCGCTTCGCTTCTATGGACAGGCACCCTTGTGTTAGCACAAACAGTTGTCCTTCACAATCTCAGGGTCAGTGCACCGCACGTGCAACGTAGTTTGTTTTTTCAGTTGCAAATTGCAAGATTGGATATTTTAATGTAATAACATGGTGTTTTATTATTAATAATGGTTATTATTTTTATTTTTATATTTATCGCATTTGTTGAATTGCTCGAGTAAAAATTTTGCGAATATTTCTATCTTGAAATAGATATAGTCAATGTTGGCAACGAAAAAATTAAACGTTTTAAAGATTGTAAATTTGATACGCCATGTAAGTGTTTTCCGTGAGATTACCTACTTGAAAAAACTATGATAGATTCAGAATTTACATTTTCAGAATTAAAATTCAAGCATTAAAGGAAACAATAAATTTTTAAAAAACAAAAATTATAAAAAGATAATTATTAGAATCATATTGAATATTAAAACTATTTAAAAAATGTTTTGTTTAATTTGTCTTAACCTATTGTGGTCTACCAAAATAGGTAACAATTTTGCACGTTCTTAATTACGCGCAATATTGTGAAGTGACAAATCGATTGTTTGTACCGATCGCATTCAAAGGGTCGTTAACCTGCGGTTGCTAGTTTATTAATATTTATACATTACGTAGAAATTTTTTAAAATCCGTTATAGTCACATAATGGCTCCAATATAGTCTCATAATGGCACCATAATAGTCTCACTATGGCTCAACTACAGTCCCGTAATATCTCCAGGCTTCATTACAGTCGTATAATAGCTCCACAATAGTCTTATAATGACTCTACTGCAGTCACATAACGGCTCCATTTTAGTCTCACAATCTTTTCCACTATAGTCACATAATAGCTCTATATATAGGTTAATAATGTCTTTACTAACGTATCATATTGTCTCCATTATTGTCTTATAGTGGTTCCATTATAGTCTCAAATGCTTACTACAGTCACATAATGGCTCCATTATATTCTCACATAAGGTCTATTATAGTCTTATAAAGGCACCGTTATAGTCTCAGTGGATCCATTATAGTCTCATAATGCCTCCAATATAGTCACATAATGGCGCCATAATGGCCTCATTCAAATTTGTGTAAATTGCTAGGATAACGTTTGCTGATGGGTGATGCTTTATTTTCTTAATAAATATGCATGAAGATAGCCAAATAAGGTTTTATTACCATTGATTTTTTCGGTAATAAGTAATAGCACTATCAGAAATATACATATGGTCACTTTCACTCCTACCCGCAAAAAAAATTATTATAATATATTACATTATAGTTTTACAACAGCTCCATTATAGTCTCTTAACGGCTCCATTGTAGTCGCATAATGGCTCCATTGTAGTATCACAATTGCTCCACTATACACACACACACACTTTTTCTTTATGTGTGAAGTATAATCTGAACCCTGAACTATATATACTATTTTATTAAATTACTTTGTATTTCGTATCACTTGGACGATATTTTGATAAAATAAAGTTAAAATTTCAAGATAAAATTGTAAGTTATTATTTGTTGTCTCTTTGTTGTTTTCTTTTTATTCAACGTATTGTTTTACATATTATGTATTCACTAAATATGCGAATCAAAAAGTTACGATGGAATTTGAGGCTCATATAACGATAAAAAAATTTCATTACAGTATTTATAATACTAAACTTACACTGAATCGTTCAATATCATAAACATACACTGCATGGTTCAATATCGAAAAAGGTGTTATCGATGTGTAGCATCACCGTTACTGTTTATTCTGTTCATGGACAATTGCTTGATAGATTTAAAAGAGAATGAAAGGGGGTTGAGAATGAATGAGTTACTCGTCAAATGTTTTCTCTATGCTGATGACCAAGTATTGCTTGCGTCTTCGGCCGAGGAGTTGCAGATGGTAACTGCTATGAGTGGAGCTATTGTTAGAAAGAGGATGAAGATGAATGTAAAGAAGACGAACGTGACGGTGTTCCAAAGAGAGGTGGCAGTGACAGACTGCAATATCGTGATTGGAGATGAAAAAATTGAACAGATGAATGAGTTTGTGTATCTGGGTTCAAAGTTTACAAGAGATGGAAAGTGTGAGAGTGATATTGAAAGAAGAGTGAATGCAGGAAACATGGTGAATGGAGCTTTGCACTCCTTTATGAGGAGTCGGAAGGTTTCTAACAAGGCTCGTTTGGCTGTTCATGAGGGGATGTTGGTGCCGACACTCATGTAAGGAAATGAAAGTTGGGTATGGCAGAAGAAACATGAAAGCGGAATAAATGCAGTTTAGATAAGAGCGTTAAGAAGTATGATAGAAGTTAAACTGAGTGACAGGTAGTGAGTGACTGAGTGACAAATAGTGAGATAAGGAAACGTTGTGGTCTGAAAGAAAATGTAGTGGTAAAAATTGAGAAAGGTATGCTGAGGTGGTTTGGCCATGTCGAGAGAATGAATGAAGAACGGTTGCCGAAAAAAGTGTATAAGGCGAGTGTGAATGAAAGTGTTGGAAGGCATAGACCTAAGCGGACGTTTCAAGACCAAATCAGGGAATCGGCTTTGTGTATTAAACAAGCTTCATAGACAATCCCGCAAAATTGTAAATAATGTATATAGAATTTTTTTGTAAGGAAGCCAACAAATGGCACTATAAGTCTCATAAGGGCTCCATTGTAGTCTCATAATGGCTATTCGATTGTCGCGTAATGACTTCTTCATTGTCTTATAACATCACAATAATAGTCTCATAATGGCTCCATTATAGTCTAATAATTAATATTATATATAATATGCTCCTCCTATTGCACCTATCCTGTGCAATACAGGATCAGGTGGTTAAGACGAACAACTACCGGAAGCACATTCTGAAGGATGGCACTCCCGACTTCTGTCGAGCTTGTCGTCATCCCGGCGAGTCACTCAGACATGTGCTTTCGGGGTGTTCAGCGCTTGCCAACACTGAGTACTTGCACAGACATAACCAAGCGGCCAAGATTCTTCATCAAGAGCTTGCTCTAATGTATTGTCTCCTGGAACAGAGATGCCGTAATACCAGTACACACCGGCGCCAGTACTCGAACGCGACGGAGTTCGGCTCTACTGGGACCTGCCTATCGTCACAGACAGGACGATACTGGCGAACAAGCCTGACATCGTGGTGATGGATAGGGCACAGTCAAGGGTGTTTTTAGTGGACATTACCATCCCTCATGACGAGAACCTCGTGAAAGCCGAAACAGAGAAAAAGCGTAAATATCTGGATTTGGCGCACGAGATTGTCGACAATGTGGGATGTTGAGTCCACTGAAATCATCCCTATCGTGATATCTGCCAACGGTTTGATCCCGGTTAGCCTCGCTCACCATCTGAGGCAGCTAGGTATCTGTGACGGTTCGCTCGCAGCCAGGATGCAGAAGGCGGTATTACTCGACTCGGCTAGGATTGTCCGCCGATTTCTCAGCCTACAGCCCTAACCCCCGGCCGTTTGATCTCCCTGCCGGGGCGTAATCCTCCACCCGCTTATATTTATCTATGTAAGTTTATGTAAATTTATTATATTCCTTATATAAGTATTGTATTATATTATATTTATTTATATGTGTATATGTATATCTTGAACGGGTAGAGTGTAGCAATTAAAAAATAATAATAATAAACGTCTAACACTCAACGGCCCCCAGTAGGATGTGAATCCTGTGTCGGGGGTCCGGAAACACACACAGTACACAAGCAAAAACGCCCAAACCACGACAAACATCTGTATGGCCTATACAAACATTTGTCATGTGCGGGTATCAAACCCGCGACCGCTAGCGCATCAGTCAGTTGCTGTGACCACTGCGCCAACGCGTCGTCATCATCAATATTACATATATACAGAGTGGGGATGATAACACCGGTAATACGATATATATAAGAGTATTTCAAAACCATCAAATAAGTCCTAACATCAAAATAAAAAAAAAGATTTTTTCAAACAAACTAAATAAGACAAATATAACAAAATTTTCACATGTGTAACTATAGGTTCACTGACCTGTTATGACGCGCGGTGATACAACGAACTACTCGTTGGTTTGTGTGGTTACTACCCTTAGAGTGTCTGTCCATTGAAACGGAGCGAGGAGGCGGAGCGGAGAAACGAAGAAATATTAATCCTACTGGATTGCATTAAATCTCGCTCCGCTCCAGTGTACAAAGGCTTGCGAGCTAGTTTAAAAATTAATACATTTTCGGAAGCGGTTCGTGGCAGAGGTGCGGGCTAGCGGCGGCGCAACGAGGCGATGGGGAAACAGACTGATTGAAGGAAAATCTATGTTTCTTTCAATCAGTCAATTGTTATGTTCTGAACTGACCGTCCGCCGACCTCCACTCAAATGACTCGTCGCATGAACTCGGCCTAGCTCCGCTAGTCCGCTACTCCGCTCCGCAATACTCATTCACTCCGCCCCGCTGCGTCGCTCTGCACAGACACAGTCTGCTTCTGCGCTCCGCAATACTCGCTCGCTTTGCTCCGCTGCCTCGCTTCGCTTCTATGGACAGGCACCCTTGTGTTAGCACAAACAGTTGTCCTTCACAATCTCAGGGTCAGTGCACCGCACGTGCAACGTAGTTTGTTTTTTCAGTTGCAAATTGCAAGATTGGATATTTTAATGTAATAACATGGTGTTTTATTATTAATAATGGTTATTATTTTTATTTTTATATTTATCGCATTTGTTGAATTGCTCGAGTAAAAATTTTGCGAATATTTCTATCTTGAAATAGATATAGTCAATGTTGGCAACGAAAAAATTAAACGTTTTAAAGATTGTAAATTTGATACGCCATGTAAGTGTTTTCCGTGAGATTACCTACTTGAAAAAACTATGATAGATTCAGAATTTACATTTTCAGAATTAAAATTCAAGCATTAAAGGAAACAATAAATTTTTAAAAAACAAAAATTATAAAAAGATAATTATTAGAATCATATTGAATATTAAAACTATTTAAAAAATGTTTTGTTTAATTTGTCTTAACCTATTGTGGTCTACCAAAATAGGTAACAATTTTGCACGTTCTTAATTACGCGCAATATTGTGAAGTGACAAATCGATTGTTTGTACCGATCGCATTCAAAGGGTCGTTAACCTGCGGTTGCTAGTTTATTAATATTTATACATTACGTAGAAATTTTTTAAAATCCGTTATAGTCACATAATGGCTCCAATATAGTCTCATAATGGCACCATAATAGTCTCACTATGGCTCAACTACAGTCCCGTAATATCTCCAGGCTTCATTACAGTCGTATAATAGCTCCACAATAGTCTTATAATGACTCTACTGCAGTCACATAACGGCTCCATTTTAGTCTCACAATCTTTTCCACTATAGTCACATAATAGCTCTATATATAGGTTAATAATGTCTTTACTAACGTATCATATTGTCTCCATTATTGTCTTATAGTGGTTCCATTATAGTCTCAAATGCTTACTACAGTCACATAATGGCTCCATTATATTCTCACATAAGGTCTATTATAGTCTTATAAAGGCACCGTTATAGTCTCAGTGGATCCATTATAGTCTCATAATGCCTCCAATATAGTCACATAATGGCGCCATAATGGCCTCATTCAAATTTGTGTAAATTGCTAGGATAACGTTTGCTGATGGGTGATGCTTTATTTTCTTAATAAATATGCATGAAGATAGCCAAATAAGGTTTTATTACCATTGATTTTTTCGGTAATAAGTAATAGCACTATCAGAAATATACATATGGTCACTTTCACTCCTACCCGCAAAAAAAATTATTATAATATATTACATTATAGTTTTACAACAGCTCCATTATAGTCTCTTAACGGCTCCATTGTAGTCGCATAATGGCTCCATTGTAGTATCACAATTGCTCCACTATACACACACACACACTTTTTCTTTATGTGTGAAGTATAATCTGAACCCTGAACTATATATACTATTTTATTAAATTACTTTGTATTTCGTATCACTTGGACGATATTTTGATAAAATAAAGTTAAAATTTCAAGATAAAATTGTAAGTTATTATTTGTTGTCTCTTTGTTGTTTTCTTTTTATTCAACGTATTGTTTTACATATTATGTATTCACTAAATATGCGAATCAAAAAGTTACGATGGAATTTGAGGCTCATATAACGATAAAAAAATTTCATTACAGTATTTATAATACTAAACTTACACTGAATCGTTCAATATCATAAACATACACTGCATGGTTCAATATCGAAAAAGGTGTTATCGATGTGTAGCATCACCGTTACTGTTTATTCTGTTCATGGACAATTGCTTGATAGATTTAAAAGAGAATGAAAGGGGGTTGAGAATGAATGAGTTACTCGTCAAATGTTTTCTCTATGCTGATGACCAAGTATTGCTTGCGTCTTCGGCCGAGGAGTTGCAGATGGTAACTGCTATGAGTGGAGCTATTGTTAGAAAGAGGATGAAGATGAATGTAAAGAAGACGAACGTGACGGTGTTCCAAAGAGAGGTGGCAGTGACAGACTGCAATATCGTGATTGGAGATGAAAAAATTGAACAGATGAATGAGTTTGTGTATCTGGGTTCAAAGTTTACAAGAGATGGAAAGTGTGAGAGTGATATTGAAAGAAGAGTGAATGCAGGAAACATGGTGAATGGAGCTTTGCACTCCTTTATGAGGAGTCGGAAGGTTTCTAACAAGGCTCGTTTGGCTGTTCATGAGGGGATGTTGGTGCCGACACTCATGTAAGGAAATGAAAGTTGGGTATGGCAGAAGAAACATGAAAGCGGAATAAATGCAGTTTAGATAAGAGCGTTAAGAAGTATGATAGAAGTTAAACTGAGTGACAGGTAGTGAGTGACTGAGTGACAAATAGTGAGATAAGGAAACGTTGTGGTCTGAAAGAAAATGTAGTGGTAAAAATTGAGAAAGGTATGCTGAGGTGGTTTGGCCATGTCGAGAGAATGAATGAAGAACGGTTGCCGAAAAAAGTGTATAAGGCGAGTGTGAATGAAAGTGTTGGAAGGCATAGACCTAAGCGGACGTTTCAAGACCAAATCAGGGAATCGGCTTTGTGTATTAAACAAGCTTCATAGACAATCCCGCAAAATTGTAAATAATGTATATAGAATTTTTTTGTAAGGAAGCCAACAAATGGCACTATAAGTCTCATAAGGGCTCCATTGTAGTCTCATAATGGCTATTCGATTGTCGCGTAATGACTTCTTCATTGTCTTATAACATCACAATAATAGTCTCATAATGGCTCCATTATAGTCTAATAATTAATATTATATATAATATGCTCCTCCTATTGCACCTATCCTGTGCAATACAGGATCAGGTGGTTAAGACGAACAACTACCGGAAGCACATTCTGAAGGATGGCACTCCCGACTTCTGTCGAGCTTGTCGTCATCCCGGCGAGTCACTCAGACATGTGCTTTCGGGGTGTTCAGCGCTTGCCAACACTGAGTACTTGCACAGACATAACCAAGCGGCCAAGATTCTTCATCAAGAGCTTGCTCTAATGTATTGTCTCCTGGAACAGAGATGCCGTAATACCAGTACACACCGGCGCCAGTACTCGAACGCGACGGAGTTCGGCTCTACTGGGACCTGCCTATCGTCACAGACAGGACGATACTGGCGAACAAGCCTGACATCGTGGTGATGGATAGGGCACAGTCAAGGGTGTTTTTAGTGGACATTACTATCCCTCATGACGAGAACCTCGTGAAAGCCGAAACAGAGAAAAAGCGTAAATATCTGGATTTGGCGCACGAGATTGTCGACAATGTGGGATGTTGAGTCCACTGAAATCATCCCTATCGTGATATCTGCCAACGGTTTGATCCCGGTTAGCCTCGCTCACCATCTGAGGCAGCTAGGTATCTGTGACGGTTCGCTCGCAGCCAGGATGCAGAAGGCGGTATTACTCGACTCGGCTAGGATTGTCCGCCGATTTCTCAGCCTACAGCCCTAACCCCCGGCCGTTTGATCTCCCTGCCGGGGCGTAATCCTCCACCCGCTTATATTTATCTATGTAAGTTTATGTAAATTTATTATATTCCTTATATAAGTATTGTATTATATTATATTTATTTATATGTGTATATGTATATCTTGAACTGGTAGAGTGTAGCAATTAAAAAATAATAATAATAAACGTCTAACACTCAACGGCCCCCAGTAGGATGTGAATCCTGTGTCGGGGGTCCGGAAACACACACAGTACACAAGCAAAAACGCCCAAACCACGACAAACATCTGTATGGCCTATACAAACATTTGTCATGTGCGGGTATCAAACCCGCGACCGCTAGCGCATCAGTCAGTTGCTGTGACCACTGCGCCAACGCGTCGTCATCATCAATATTACATATATACAGAGTGGGGATGATAACACCGGTAATACGATATATATAAGAGTATTTCAAAACCATCAAATAAGTCCTAACATCAAAATAAAAAAAAAGATTTTTTCAAACAAACTAAATAAGACAAATATAACAAAATTTTCACATGTGTAACTATAGGTTCACTGACCTGTTATGACGCGCGGTGATACAACGAACTACTCGTTGGTTTGTGTGGTTACTACCCTTAGAGTGTCTGTCCATTGAAACGGAGCGAGGAGGCGGAGCGGAGAAACGAAGAAATATTAATCCTACTGGATTGCATTAAATCTCGCTCCGCTCCAGTGTACAAAGGCTTGCGAGCTAGTTTAAAAATTAATACATTTTCGGAAGCGGTTCGTGGCAGAGGTGCGGGCTAGCGGCGGCGCAACGAGGCGATGGGGAAACAGACTGATTGAAGGAAAATCTATGTTTCTTTCAATCAGTCAATTGTTATGTTCTGAACTGACCGTCCGCCGACCTCCACTCAAATGACTCGTCGCATGAACTCGGCCTAGCTCCGCTAGTCCGCTACTCCGCTCCGCAATACTCATTCACTCCACCCCGCTGCGTCGCTCTGCACAGACACAGTCTGCTTCTGCGCTCCGCAATACTCGCTCGCTTTGCTCCGCTGCCTCGCTTCGCTTCTATGGACAGGCACCCTTGTGTTAGCACAAACAGTTGTCCTTCACAATCTCAGGGTCAGTGCACCGCACGTGCAACGTAGTTTGTTTTTTCAGTTGCAAATTGCAAGATTGGATATTTTAATGTAATAACATGGTGTTTTATTATTAATAATGGTTATTATTTTTATTTTTATATTTATCGCATTTGTTGAATTGCTCGAGTAAAAATTTTGCGAATATTTCTATCTTGAAATAGATATAGTCAATGTTGGCAACGAAAAAATTAAACGTTTTAAAGATTGTAAATTTGATACGCCATGTAAGTGTTTTCCGTGAGATTAACTACTTGAAAAAACTATGATAGATTCAGAATTTACATTTTCAGAATTAAAATTCAAGCATTAAAGGAAACAATAAATTTTTAAAAAACAAAAATTATAAAAAGATAATTATTAGAATCATATTGAATATTAAAACTATTTAAAAAATGTTTTGTTTAATTTGTCTTAACCTATTGTGGTCTACCAAAATAGGTAACAATTTTGCACGTTCTTAATTACGCGCAATATTGTGAAGTGACAAATCGATTGTTTGTACCGATCGCATTCAAAGGGTCGTTAACCTGCGGTTGCTAGTTTATTAATATTTATACATTACGTAGAAATTTTTTAAAATCCGTTATAGTCACATAATGGCTCCAATATAGTCTCATAATGGCACCATAATAGTCTCACTATGGCTCAACTACAGTCCCGTAATATCTCCAGGCTTCATTACAGTCGTATAATAGCTCCACAATAGTCTTATAATGACTCTACTGCAGTCACATAACGGCTCCATTTTAGTCTCACAATCTTTTCCACTATAGTCACATAATAGCTCTATATATAGGTTAATAATGTCTTTACTAACGTATCATATTGTCTCCATTATTGTCTTATAGTGGTTCCATTATAGTCTCAAATGCTTACTACAGTCACATAATGGCTCCATTATATTCTCACATAAGGTCTATTATAGTCTTATAAAGGCACCGTTATAGTCTCAGTGGATCCATTATAGTCTCATAATGCCTCCAATATAGTCACATAATGGCGCCATAATGGCCTCATTCAAATTTGTGTAAATTGCTAGGATAACGTTTGCTGATGGGTGATGCTTTATTTTCTTAATAAATATGCATGAAGATAGCCAAATAAGGTTTTATTACCATTGATTTTTTCGGTAATAAGTAATAGCACTATCAGAAATATACATATGGTCACTTTCACTCCTACCCGCAAAAAAAATTATTATAATATATTACATTATAGTTTTACAACAGCTCCATTATAGTCTCTTAACGGCTCCATTGTAGTCGCATAATGGCTCCATTGTAGTATCACAATTGCTCCACTATACACACACACACACTTTTTCTTTATGTGTGAAGTATAATCTGAACCCTGAACTATATATACTATTTTATTAAATTACTTTGTATTTCGTATCACTTGGACGATATTTTGATAAAATAAAGTTAAAATTTCAAGATAAAATTGTAAGTTATTATTTGTTGTCTCTTTGTTGTTTTCTTTTTATTCAACGTATTGTTTTACATATTATGTATTCACTAAATATGCGAATCAAAAAGTTACGATGGAATTTGAGGCTCATATAACGATAAAAAAATTTCATTACAGTATTTATAATACTAAACTTACACTGAATCGTTCAATATCATAAACATACACTGCATGGTTCAATATCGAAAAAGGTGTTAGGGATGTGTAGCATCACCGTTACTGTTTATTCTGTTCATGGACAATTGCTTGATAGATTTAAAAGAGAATGAAAGGGGGTTGAGAATGAATAAGTTACTCGTCAAATGTTTTCTCTATGCTGATGACCAAGTATTGCTTGCGTCTTCGGCCGAGGAGTTGCAGATGGTAACTGCTATGAGTGGAGCTATTGTTAGAAAGAGGATGAAGATGAATGTAAAGAAGACGAACGTGACGGTGTTCCAAAGAGAGGTGGCAGTGACAGACTGCAATATCGTGATTGGAGATGAAAAAATTGAACAGATGAATGAGTTTGTGTATCTGGGTTCAAAGTTTACAAGAGATGGAAAGTGTGAGAGTGATATTGAAAGAAGAGTGAATGCAGGAAACATGGTGAATGGAGCTTTGCACTCCTTTATGAGGAGTCGGAAGGTTTCTAACAAGGCTCGTTTGGCTGTTCATGAGGGGATGTTGGTGCCGACACTCATGTAAGGAAATGAAAGTTGGGTATGGCAGAAGAAACATGAAAGCGGAATAAATGCAGTTTAGATAAGAGCGTTAAGAAGTATGATAGAAGTTAAACTGAGTGACAGGTAGTGAGTGACTGAGTGACAAATAGTGAGATAAGGAAACGTTGTGGTCTGAAAGAAAATGTAGTGGTAAAAATTGAGAAAGGTATGCTGAGGTGGTTTGGCCATGTCGAGAGAATGAATGAAGAACGGTTGCCGAAAAAAGTGTATAAGGCGAGTGTGAATGAAAGTGTTGGAAGGCATAGACCTAAGCGGACGTTTCAAGACCAAATCAGGGATGCCTTGAAAAAAGGCCAGGTCAAGAGTGCCCTAAACCGAAGAGCATCTATGAAGGGAATAATGAAAGTGGACGAAGCGAAATAAGTATATAAGGATCGTAGCAAGTGGAAGGAAGTGGTCTCTGCCTACCCCTACGGGAAAGAGGCGTGATTATATATATGTATGTATGTATGTAACTTCCCGCGTGGTTTAGTTTTAATACTTGTTAGACTACTTGACAGTTTTGATTACAGCTTCGCTCTTAGAGCCGAAACACATAACGGCGTTGCGTTGACGCAACGCTAAAATCAGCAGTTTGCGTTGCGGCGTTGCGGCGTCGCGAAAAAGAGCGTTGTTGTAGGGTAACCAGTTCTTCGTGATTTTTGATTGCGGATATTAATTTAATTATTTTAAATATTATAATTCACGTGAAATTTGTTAATATTTGAAGTTGTTATTAACGTAGAAAAAAAAAAATAAAAAAAAAATCTATATCAACGTCAGACATTGTAATTTTAATACTGCTTCTGGGTTGACTGATGCGTGTTGTTTGCAAGAGTGATAGACACTAGTGATAAGTGATGTGTAATTCAGCCAGTGTTAGCATTATTTGCTGACAGTATTATGTATTTTCGGTCGTAAAATTATCGTTTTTCGTTCCAATGTATCGTACAATCGCCTGTGCATGACCACTATATCTAATCTAAAAAGTAAAAATCTAAAGTATATGTTTAAAAGCTCAGAAACTAAATACGAGAGGGCAGTTCAGTAGTTACAATTTCCATTTCGATGACATTTGAACGAAAAAAAAAAAATTCGCAAAATTATGTTGTGCGCGTTGAATTATCGTATAATTTCGATATCAGCTCTATGTTCGATCGTAAAGATTTTTGTCAATATTTTTTTTTATACTGGTAGGATTTAAAAAAAAAAATTGTCTTATAAAGCCTAAACAAGATTTAAATAAAGTAATACATAAATTAATATCTTACATTTATATTCGTTCTATAGATTAAATATAAAGAAATACCTTTCGCCCGCGGCTCCGCTTGCGTGGTACAGCTACCAGCTAGTAGTCGGTACGTAAAGTAGGTACTCTATGTCCTTTTCTGTACCCCAGACAACTGGTATGCAGAATTTCATGATGATCGTAATTCAGGTGAATAGTTAAAGCGTGAAAGCGTAAAACAAACAAAGAAACTCACTTTAGCGTTTATCATATGCATGAAATTAGCATTCCCCTATAATTGTGTAAGATAGAAAAAATATCACTATAATAACTTTTCGAAACGCTGCTTTATTACATATTTATAATTTAGGTACATCATACATGTCACTTGTTTGAGCCGAGTCTTAAATTAGCTGTAAATCTAATAGTTAAAAGTAACAACATAACAAAAATTGAGCTGAACTGTGCGGTTCACAGCTCCGGTTCAAGCATATGGCTCATGAGCTTATCTGCAGTTCATAAAAATTCATTGAGATACCCATGTCTAATAAAGACACAAAAAAATAAAATATAAAAATAGACACAAAATGTCAATAAATCATGGTCAACAAGTATGACGTCACAACGCCGGAATTGGCGGTGCCGCGCCGCTAATATTGGCGGTGACGCCACCGCCGATTTTAGCGTTGCGGCGCCGCAACGCCGTTATGTGTTTCGGCCCTTATGAATCATAGTGCAATCTATAACCTTATTTATTTAGTAGGCTATCAAACGCATTATTTTAAAGAAAAAAAAAAACTAAGCTTAATATTGTAAATAATTTCACGTTCACTTATTATGCTGCAGAATAACGCTACACTTTAAAAATGATTTTGATTTTTATTCGGGACTTAGTCCTTAGTAATTTTTTATGTCAATGATATAAGAATGTTCGTCATTAAATTAAATCTTTATTGATTTCAAAAACAAAGAAAAGGTTCTGTGTTTGACTGCTGATTTTTGTACGTGCATATTTGCAATCATATACATAATAAATATTCTTACGTGTTTATGCATAGTATTTATGCCCGATTCGTAATACTACTACACCTACAAATACGACTACAATTTTATTTTTATAGTTGATTTTTCAATGATTAATTTTAACGATATCAATGGATCATGGATTACAAATATGATTTATTATGAAAGTTTTTTCTAACGACGTTATTCCTTCTACACGAGTATGCAATGTGATCGTAAATATAAGGTCATAACAAAATTAGAGTACATGTTATAAAAAAAATGTTAAAGCAACATAAAACTTATTTACCACGAACGTATGCGAGCACATGACAATGTGTGTCATAATTTGAGATGTTATCGTTTAAGCAAATATGATTTTTATATAACTCGGGCTTTAAATATACGTTCTTATTATAAGGGGTTAAGGGTTATCTCAATTTAAATGTTAAGTTTGTAAATTCGTAACCATAGCAACAGGTGGCCCCCTCGTTGCCTCCCGCCCATCTCAGCCCACGTAGACTTGAGTTATTGCCTAGTTCGTATCATATGAGAGGTTACTCGATCGTCTCGTATTAAATTCCATATTTTATATCTCCGCTAACTGCATTTTACGTCACTTTTCAGTACGAAAAAAAAAAATAAGTTTCATAATTTTTACGTATCCATTCAAAAACAACATCTTTTATATAGATAGTTAACAGATAACAAAATGAATTGTGATACCAACTTATTTTAAGTGATAAAAGCTTTAGAGTAATTAAATACTCGCTTAGGGTTTTAATATTTTGATACAATAATCAATTTTTTTTTAATAATTTCTGGTAACTACGTGTAGAGTAAGTTTTAAACGTTTTTGTGGTTTTTGTACAAATCGCTCATCATAAAACATAGACCTGAAAGTGTCTTTAATACTTTTTAAATTTTTTTAAACGTAAAAATTTGCAAAATTTTCAAAAGTTTCTCGATGTCCGTGTTTAGTCCTTTCTACCACTTTTATGTAAATACATTTAACGTAATAAAATGAAGTTGTAAATATATAAATAAATAAAATAAACGTCTCACACTCAACGACCCCCAGTAGGATGTGAATCCTGTGTCGGAGGTCCGGAAACACACACAATATACAAGCACAAACGCCCAGACCATGACAAACATCTGTATGGCCTATACAAATATTTGTCATGTGCGGGGATCGCACCCGCGACCGCCAGCGCATCAGACAGTTGCTGTGACCATTGCGCTAACGCGTCGTCTATACTATAATATACATTGTATGGTTTAAATATAATTTTGATAGTCTTAGTATAACATAGTTGTACATAATATATTGCTAATTTCAACCTTTGTGTTTTTCTAGGACTCTAGGTGAACAACAAAAATGTAAGTTTTTGAACGAAATAACTACTATTTCGTATATTTTGTTTATAGTTTAACGAAGATTGTAATCTCAACCGCATCGATCAATCTCCTTGGTCAAACTTTAATCATCTTGTTATATAAAATAATTATGTGGAACGGCTTAAATCTCTATTACGATCTAACTTAAAGTTTCTGTTAGACCAAACGACTCTTAATGATAAAAGTACTACTAGAGGTCCTGAAAATTTGTATCCTTTATGCCAATCATTTACGTCAGTATTTTGCAATACAAGTGATGAAGATGATACCGATGGCCTCTTTCTTTCCGAAGCGAAAATATATAAACGTTTTTTCCGGGAATTCTGGTGTCAAAGATGCATTCATTATGAGCTTTTACCACTGGGCAAAACCATTGATTCTGATTTCTACTGCCAACAATTAATGAGAATCAAGCAAGAAATTGAGAAAAAATGGTTATAAATAATCAAGAGAAAAGGATTAGTCATTCATTATGATAATAACGCCAGATCACACAAATCTTTGACCACAAATCAAAAGCTGAGAGAGCTTAGTTGGGAAGTGTTAATGCATACACCATATAGTCCTGCACCTAGGACGGGTATCCTCAGATTTTTACCCGTTTCGGTCACTTCAGAATTATTTGCGTAGTGTAAGGTTAATATCAAGAAAGGACTTCGGACGGAGTCAAACCTACTTGTCGCATTTTTTTAATTTAAAATCCCAAGATTTCTACAGGAACGGGATTATGTCACTAGCTACAAGATGGCAACAAGTTATCGAACAAAATAGCACATATAATATTTTTAACTAGTGGTCGCCCAGTGGTCGAAATTCGACCTAATCTATAATTGACACCAGTGTCAACATCATAAAGTATGATTGCGCATAACATGGTGACCGACATATACAGCAGTCATTGGACCTGATCTGTGATAAAAATACACTGTATTTTGAAATGATACAGTCTACTTGTAACTGCCTAGGAAACTTTATCTTCTAAACTAACCATAGCAAATGATTAATTGTATTTGCGAATGTTTTGAAAATAATAAATTGACTTATTTTTTATTGAAGGTTCATTTGAAAAAAGTTCACCATACAATGATTTCAAATTTATTTTGAATTAAGAGCAGTAATATTGCTTTACCTTTGTGACAACATGAAGTGAGTGCAGTCCTGTCACCTAAAGTGACTTCAGATTCAAAAATTTTCGCATTGCAAAATTTGTATTGTAACTCCATTAATCCACAATCATAACTATGAAAAAGTCTTGGAATGACAATTTGTTCACATTTGAATGTATCTCTCAAAACTTAATTTTTCATTTTGCATAATAATAACACTATTTAAATTTGCATCTGGTCTATAATTTTAATGTAAGTATGCGAAATTCCTCCTTCTTTGTCTCTCATTCCGACCCGTCAACGTTTTAAGTCGAGGCATAATGAAAGTAGAAAAAAACTCATAAAATAACTGAAACCGAGATTAGAAACGTTTTAGTTACCACCACTATAATAACTCTTTATTATTACATATATATTATTACACATATATAATTACTCTTTATTGTACACATCAGAAGAAGCTTACAATTGATAACAAAATGCACAAAAATAAATGTACAACGGGCGGTCTTATCGCTAAACAGCGATCTCTTACAGACAACCAGCGTGGAGGAGATAATGTGAAAAAAGCGGAAAGGTTGTACAGTTAAGACTACATAAAACAAAAAGAAAAACTAAATATAAATATATAGATATACACGTATACATACAAATGTAAATAAACATACACATAAATACATATACATACATATACATATACAGATAAAATCAAATCATAAGTATTTCAGTGTTTTCGTCGGTGGTAGACGTCGATGTGATGATGACATTTTCTCGACCACGTTTCAACTCTGCTACCCCCATTTTTTACACTAGTATACGAAGATTCTTTTAAAGTTGCTAACACGTCTTCATGTATTTGTTTTTATGTTAAAACTTTCTTATTCGAATATTGAATCACAGTACGATGTTCGATTTTATCAATTTTTTAAAATTATCACTACTTGTTCGACTCTATAGTGTGAGAAACCATAACGAATGCACATAAGGGAATGAAATTTTACACAACTGATTTAGAATAATGCGGTGTCAAAATGAGGGTAGTTTCATAAAAATATACTGCTCTTAACCACAGTATAGTAATATATACAGTATTGTAACTCGGCCGTATCTTTGAAATAAATGCCTACAGTGCTACGTGGTATATTTGCCTACTTTGTGTTTCCATTTAGTTTTGTGATTGTAAATATACACTTTTTATATAAACAAATAAAATACTTTGTGAATTGAATAGGAAGTGTTCAATAAAAAATGCGTGTTGTTTTAACTGTAAAATTTAATTAAAAAACCATGTTTATGTTTGAATAACAAATCAGTCTTATAAATTTGCGACCGAAAAATATTTGCGCCTTAACTGAGACGTACCAAATGCTTTATTATTAAACTAGCGGCCCGCCCCGGCTTCGCACGGGTATTTAACTAAAATTTCGAAAAATATAAATTTATATTTTTTATCACCTACACCTGCGCGCAACTTCGTCCGCGTAGAAGTCGAAAATGGTTATAATAGGATTTTTATTTGTTTTTTTTTACTTTATTAATTTTTTTATAACATACATAAGTATAAATTGTTATGTAAAAATATTTGAATACTTATAAAATATAACAAATTTTTACTATAGAGTAGCAATTTAAAGTGAATTAAACATTAAAATAAAAATGAAATTGGTTATGTTTTATGATGAAGAAGCTCTGCTTTTGATCTGGAGAAAGTTACACGGGGGTATTATCTTCTTACAACGAAATCGAAATACTACACCTTCCGTAGTATTTCTTTATAAACAATATTTTTTGTTTTTCGTTCGGAGTGCTAGAATTACCAGGCTATTCTGGAATATGCCACATACAACTGACTGTGAGAGAAGCAGTTTTCGCTTAAGTATACTCCCGCTACAGTAAGAGTTTGACCTTATGCTTTGTTTATGGTAAATACATACTCATATACACTCATACTCGTACATTATATTATTATATGGTTCCCGGGAATCACCATTTCCTTTTTTAAGCAACAGGTCTGAGAACTCTCCGGCAGTAACATCTCCCTTAGATGGACTCTTATATTTATAGTAAGGCTCAGTTTCGTCACTGCAGGCCACAAATGCTCCTGTACTGTAGTGTATTGTATCATCCTATAAATAACCCACTGCTGAGCGAAGGCCTTTTTTCCATATAGAAGAAGCCTTGGAGCTTAATCCACCACGCTGCTCCACTGCGGGTTAGCGGATAATATCCCTACTATAAGTAAAAATTATTATAAGGCATCCATGATAACAAACGGGACCGACGCCTTTGCGTACTATCCGGGGCATGGTGGGGAAACCCACTATACACGCAGACCTGAAACAAATATTGGCACAAATACAAATATCTGCGTCGAGCGGGAATCGAACACACGACCACCGCCATTGAGGCGAGGCGTTAAGGTGACTACTTGCACCAGTACACCAGAACGGTTATCAATGCTTCGTTCGTTGTATCGTATGTATAATTACACCACAAGTCAATACGATTTTGTCTCTTAGATTTGAATAAACCCGCAAGTAATTACTTTTTTAAATTTTTTTAAATTTCCTTCTTTCTGCTCCAGGATCGTGGGTTCGATTCCCGGCTCAAGTCTGGGTATAATATCTATTTTTTTCTTTATGTATTATTTATATGTATATTTATAAAAAATGTATATCAGTCGGCTATTACCGAAAACACAGGCATTAAGTTGCCTACCTTAGGAACAGACGATCGTGTGTGTATATCAAACATATATTTATATTTAATAATAGTCCAAAACAGCTTTTATTTCTTCCTTCTTAGTTTTAGTGTAAGATAAAGTTAAATGGGTACATGATTCATAAGATTTTTTTCTGATCTTGTTCCAACATTAGTCCGTGGTGCCAATCTGAACTCATTGGGTTGTTAATGCCGTATAATTCAAAAATGTTTCCAAGTTCACTTCGGTGTCTTCTATATCAGTATCATTGTGAACTACAGATGCGTTGCTGATGAGTCATTTAGTTTAAAACCCTTGACTTAACACAACACCAACATTGAAGTAAAAATATTATATTAGACACTATTTTACAATAAATCAATCACACGGTATATTTACAACTCAATTTTGTTACGTTTAATATAAAGTCTTGCCTGTTCCATCAGGAGCACCCAAAAAGATATCACCTACACCTGCGTCAATACTGGAAAATATATTAGACGGATTGAGTTGTCAAGCTTGTGTCAAAATAAAATGTAATTAAAAAAAAAGCACTAAGGAGTATTTATATAAAAATAACTTTTTACCCCCTTTTAACCCCGTTAGGGAATGAATTTCGATAAAATACGAAACACGTCTTCAATCAATTCTGTTAAAGAATATTTATGCAAAATTTGAAGTAGATTGGACCAAGGAATCAAGTTGTCCCATACAAACTTTGCCTTCCTTTTTCATCCCCTTAGAGGTAGAATTTCGTAAAATCCGTTCTTAGCTGACGTCTAATCGGCAAAAGGAATATTCCTTCCAAATTTCAAGTTTTTAGATCTCATAGTTACAGAGATATCGTGATGAGTGACTATATCTATAGAAAGTCTCCTATATATATATAGATTTTAAAGTATAAAAAATCCGTGTTCTAATATAATGCTTAATTAAAAATACTTATCCATTAAAAAGACACACATTATGTACCTACCTACTAGTAAGTAAAATTATTTTATAGTCTTACATTTCAGAGTTTCCAGGTAATCTAAAAAAAAAAATTGTGTGTGTCAGCTCCGACGCACGACTGGAGTTTACTCCTTAAGTACGATTGTCTAAACATACGCAAAAAGAGTTAATCCAACTGAAAATAAGATTAATATATATATATAATATACATATGAAAGGGTAAATTAACAAATTAATGAAAATAATATACATATATAAATATATATTTATTCATTTTATATACATTTATTATAACTGATCGGCGAAATATTTTACATTAAACTTTTCACAATAGTCAATTTCAGATGTGCACAAATATTTCATTAGGAATGTTGATAAATTATGTAATTATTATTATCTGACAATTATCATTTATTTTTTAAATATTATTTTTCAATATTAATTAGAGCAACATTACTTTCGCACCGCACCATAGGTGCGCGCGCACCGAAAAAGTAACGAGGTCATTCATAAGTAGATTTTACCTCTCATATTTTTCTCATACCGGGCGCCTTATATATGAAAATCGATTCTTAAGGAGTAAACTCCAAAAAGTTATCTCTGGATGCATTATTGGCAAATTCATGCAACCAAAAACAGCACAAATAAATCCTACTCGTCATATTAAATATGTAATTGAAATTATTTTCAGTGAAAAAATCGTGCGGTTATTGTTAAAAAAAACAACACACGGGCCGTTCGTCACTGCGGCACAGTCGCGAATGTTTGCGTCCCGAGCGTATCCCGAGATCAAGGCGCGTAGACATAGCTCGCGCTTCTTCCGTTTGTATGAAGTTGGAGTACTGTATATATTACTATACTGTGTCCTAACTATATTAGGCTACGAACTTTTCAAATAAACCTCGTACTAATAGATAAAAGGTATCACAATGATAAAGTTGCAATAGGCCATGGTTCGTTGAACTGATAGTCGTTTGGGATCCAATGTGCTAAAATATTGATCTTGTTACAGACAAGATGTGTGGGTAGACGACGTAAAGAAACTCACGAGAATTTGTTTGTTTTGGTGGCACCTGATCAAGGCCGTTGGAAATAAATAAATAAAAACCCGTGTCCAGAAAAATTCATTGGTTTATGACAAATTATATAAATAATTTTAGTGATCATTAATCTTACTTACTCTGGAGTTAAATGAAAAAACACCGTATATATTTGTTTACATCAGCGTACATATTGACTCATATATTACAGTAAGTCCTATGGACATTTCCGCGGCCTTTGAAGGCATTTATAGCGGTCCCTTGCCATTTCGGGCGGAATTCGCTACAGGGTTCTTTATTCACACGCTCACTTGACTACAGATGTATGTGGTACACACTCAATGCTTAGATTTGGGCATACGTGACTTAAGTTTTAATAAGACTGGGCCTTAACGCTTAAATAACACATGGATACAACCTAATAAAACATTACAATTCATTACAGTAAGAGACTAACCCTTGTCACATTTTCAAATATCTTAAAAGACAGGTTAACCTAAAGGTTTGAAATTGTGTTCTGCTTTTGTTCTAGGAATGTTTAATCGTCAACGATATTCCATTATCTTTCCAGATTTAAAACGAATAATAAAATCGATATATAAAAGAATACGTATGAATATCGATAGTAATACAATTTTCTGCTCTAAATCAAATCGTGTTGTCAAAACGTTTATAAGACCCTTTTTTTCTGTCCATTATCATTTAAAAGAGTTTTAAAATGAAAACTAAAAATGAAATATAAATTATAAAACATGGATTATATATTTAAATAAATATATATTAATATATTTACGGCGCACCCGATAACCGATATGAGTGTTTAATGAAGTGTAGACGTAACAATTTACTAGTACTATAGTAGATATTAAAAAAAAAAACACAGAAATAATAAAATTTATAAATAAATATAAATAATTATTATTTATAAATAATAAAATTGAATAAAAAGTATTATATAACTATATTAAATAAAAATACAAAAAGAAAGAAATAACTTTAGCGTACATTTTTGCCTTGTTCATTTTCATATACCAGGGACGTGAGCTTTTCATCGTCGAATTTTCATTCACTTTAATCAATCAAGAGGCTTTAGCGATAGATTTTTTCTTTTTAAAAAGACTATTAAATATTAGAAACAAATTTTCATTATACCGTGCTTTTAAAGCTTGTAAATATTCAAAGATTTGGCAATTGTCTCTTTTTTATGAAGTAAAGTTTAATCTACTAAACGTTAAAATTTTAATTAATAACTATCAACTATCCCTTTTATTAAGCCTATAAAATATTTACGCCAGCTTAAGATGATACGTACGTTCAAAGATATCTGTACATTTTGGGTTCTAAGTTATTTGGGCTTTTTACGGTTATGTCTGTAATTTCTGCACTCACAAACCAAACAGCTTGAAATACTAGCGGGACAATTTGAAATTAGTTCTTTCTAATTAAAAAAATTTATATAATCGGACACTTCGTTTATAAATTACAACAAGGTACACATTTTGACTATCATCCCTTCTCCCAGGGGAATCAAACTGCATTGGACGATTAATCTAACTATCCAATCAGTAGCTCGTAGAATGAAATCTAACTGTGCCAATGTTCATTTAAATTCATTTTGTAGTTTTGCTGTGATTCTTGATCATAATACAGACATACAGACATATAAAAATGAAAAAAAAAAGTATTATCCACATCGATGCCGAGTGTCTTCCAAAAAAATATTCAAATTACAAATGTACAGAATTTAAGCTATTACAGTTTTATTACAAGTATACTTTTTGATGTTTTTATTGATTTGTGGGTTATAGAAAATAATATTTTGTAAGAGATGCTAGTGGTACCTTGTTAGTTCTTATTTGTGTGGAAATTTTAAGATATCGGAAACACATAAACGAAAATTTGGAAATTTGGTGACAAACAAAGCAATAAATTAAAATTCACAACATGCAAGTAGGTACTCGATCTGCTGACAAACCATTTGTACAAAATTAAAACTCAAAATTTTGAAAAAACCTACAAACAAATAAACTTATACCGAAATAAATATATATAAAAATGATAATTTTTAAATTTGCTAATTAATGCGTGTATGAAAACCAATATAATTTCAAATGTTATTTATTTTTATTATTATATTTAATTATATATTATAATTATAATTTATTTATTATTATTATATATATTATAATTAATTTATAAATCGGATGCTTTTCTTAGGTATAATGTGTTATAAGCCGAAAAAAACATTAATTTCAGTGAGTAATATTTGTTTAATACATAACTTTTTCGTTCTGATGCGGGTATTTATGAGGAATCTTTTTTAAAAGGATCGATACGAATTTCTTAAGCAACGTTCGGTTTATGATCTGCTTATTGTTCGGAGAGGATTACAATTTCAAGAGAAACCTGTATAGAGAAGGTTTTATACCTAAAATATCAAAAAGAAACTCTTATATTATTGAATATTTATTTCAATGTCAAATATCTCTCTGGCCATCTGTCACATATATTTACTCGAAATGATGTGATCTATTTTGTTGAATGGAATATAAAATCTTATGTCGCACTGATAAAAGTGTAATATATTTTTAATAATGACGACTGTTCTGGTGTACTGGTGCGAGTAGCCGCCTCAACGCCCGCCGGCGGTCGCGAGTTAGATTCACGCTCGGAGCCGATATTTGTATTTGTATAAATATTTGTTTCCGGTCTGGGTGTATATCCTTGTGGATCTATCCACCGTGTTTCGAAGAGCACGTAAAGCTGTCGGTTCCGGTTGTTGTCATAAACACCTGATAGCTATCGTTACTCATGATAGGGAAATTTATCTGCTGACCCGCAGTATAGCAACGTGGTGAATTAATTATGCTCCAACCCTTCTTCTATTACGTCTACAGGCTGATTCATTTTTTTAAATAATATGTAATTAATTTCCAATTGGGAGTCACATTATGAAATGAAGCAAATGATTTTTTACAAACTAAATACATAATTTTTAATTACAGATTACAGGAAAATCAATCTACTGCATTTTTATACATTTAGATATATTATAATTTGTTCAGAAAAACGAAAGGCATATTTCTTCTGGTAATTTCCATTTATCATCGAGTACGACACAAATGTAAAGTATTTAAAATCTCAGTGGAACCAGTTCAGATTTGAACCTAACATCGTCAATAACGATTCAGATATCGAATGGACCATCTCGACTTCGAAAAAAAAACGATGTACTTATACTTATCTTCAGTAAAAATTTAAATACAAAAAAAAAAACTGTAGTGGTGGATATATTATATAAGTCTCAAATTTTTAAGTAGACATGCAAGTATCTCGAACCTGGCTTCGCTGTGCATATGCATCATTATCGTTTGAATTACAAATGTCAAGAATATTACAATAACAACTATAGCAACAACAAAAAAAGGTTTAATAAGTAGTTAATAAGATTAAATGAATGTGAAGGTTTTAAAATTATTATAATACGGCGAATATGGGTGTTCAACTAACACATGACTAATTACCTACTCGTATTTTAATTAAAGTAGGTGACTTAAATTACGACGATAATTTATAAGTTTTTATTCTAGTCAATATAACATTAGTATTTTTAAATAGAACCTGCTATAATATTTAATACATAAATAAAACGTTTAATGCATTTATTCTTCAAATTCATCGTCAGCAGCCAAGGTAGTTGATGAGTTAAATATTGTGTTAACTATTTTCTTCATTACCTTTGTGCCTTGTCTCAAAAGCGTCAGTTTGAACTGCATTAATACTATGAGGTACGTAGACATGTACGATATATTCTGTGGAAATATAATAAAATATATTAATATACTACAACTAGCGGCCCGCCCCGGCTTCGCACAGGTATTTAACTAAAATTTTAAAAATGATAAATTTATATTTTTTATCACCTACATGCGCCATCTATCGTATAATAGTAGAATATCGTTTTTATATTTAGTGACATTTAACATAATAGTACCTATATTAATTGAAAATGATGTTTATCTAAAATATTAAAACGATTTCTATTCCTATCCGACATATTTAATAAACTTTTAAGTTTAGCAAAATAATAACTCAAAAATGAGTTTTGTGAGTTTTTAAGATTCCTTAGACCAGATGGCGTTGGCGGCGTAGGTACCTATTTCTATTTTCTTAAATATTTATTTTTAAGTTTAATTACAATGAAACAAAAACTAAATTATACTGTGAGTTATGTCTAATTTTTATGTATTAAAGTTATTTACATTGGTTTTGTACTTTTTACGTGATACGTGAACAAAGAAAAACACGATAAGACATGGCGCTGATACGAAAAAAACGCGCTATTGAAATTTATTCTTGATGATATATAGTGTATTAATAAAACGGAGGTTTTAACAGATTTATTATTTGTATAGAATAGATAAATTGTCATTTCCCTGAACTGTCATTTCCCTACTCTGTGTTTCACGTTTGTGGTTGAGATTAATGGTTGGCTTAGAATGTGTGGAACACCGACTGTCTTGTTCTTTTATTTTTAAATTAAATTTCTAGCAAGTGAAGTACGTATTTACCTCGCAATATACATTTTTTAAACTAAAATATATATAAATATCGATATTATTTAAAACAAACTTCAATTTTAATGCGAGTTCAGATAGCTTGATAGCTTTATAAATAGCAATAATAATAATTGATTTGTATTTATATATTATTTATTCTGCTATTGCTGTTTTCACCAATTAGTTTGAATACATTGTATGAAAATATGTAAAAAAAGAAAACATTATGATAGATGTAGATCATTATATAGTTCTATAACTATCCATATGTATATTGTATATAAAATATATATTTTTTAATTTTGTTGGTTTGTATATTTAAATAAAAAATTAATTTGTATAAATTGGAATCTTTAAGTAATAACAGAAAAGTCTACGTAAAAATCTCGAGTATTAAAGTAAATGAACTATAATTAAATTAAAGTAAGTACCGCTGTGAATAGTTCCCTGTTAATGTTAGTGAAACCGTCAAGGTTCATGATGGGCGGGTTCTTGGCGATAGCGACAAGGAACATTTCAACCTCGCGCTGCGTACTACGATCAATAGCACCTAGATTAACGTTCAGTAGACGCATTTGAAATTCTAGTCCGACCTGTGAATTATTTAATAAATTAAATTAAATATGCATATCTCGGAAAAAAACTCTGAGATACGTATATTTGTCAATGCAATGAGCATTGACAAATATACGTATCTCAACACGTAACAGCGAAAAAAACTATTCCTTTCTCCAATTCTTTTCCTAAAAATTTCTTTGTTAGCCGTGGGATTTTTGCTAGTTGTTAAAAGTACAGTACATTAACAACAACAGAGGTTAATTAAAGAGAATTAAAACTCTACGATAGAAAAATGAAATAAAAATGATCGTTTCATCCCAAAAAAAAATTAGTGGCTATAGCCTTGTTGTGAAATACATCTCTGTGTTTTTTGCTATCATTAACTTAACTTTCCCCTACATAGTTGTATATATGTTTATATATATATATATATATATATATATATATATATATATGAAATTTAAAATAATTTTGGTGATTTAACGCATGCCATGAACAAATGAATAATAATTGATTATAGTTGAAACTCTGACAATTAAATGTAAATGTAAATTAACATAGTTATACAAAAGGTCAACTGCTCATTATTAAAGTGCCGGCTTGAATAAATAATATAACAATTATACTAGTCCATAAACAATATCCAAAGCTTATATAATAGCGGTTGACTTTACTTTCTATATTAGAAATATCTTAATTAAAGTAAATGACGCATAAATTGGTCAAATGATAACGTAAGACCTACCTTTCTCGTGGCATGGTAAGCTTCGTTACAAATGATGAAAAGTAGGGTCATACAATAACCTACTATCACAAATAATCCCATTTCTTTGTAGCTAAGACCATGTTCCAGTATTTCAGAGAGAGATCCGTATAAGGAAATTGTGGTTGTGAAAAATATCACCATGCAGTATATACCGTACATGTTTGAGTACGCCCTACCTAAAACGTCAATCATAAATTAATTATTTAATTTTATAATTATTTACTTTATTTTATATTTATAGCTACAATTATTTTAAAAATGTTCCACTAAATATATAAAGTTTCTATATACTCTTAATTATTTTTAATCGAATTAACCTTCCTATTAATTAATAAAGGTTAATTTATATTAAAATAAAAATGTTCAAGACATAATTTGATCGGTTTATCGTGCTAATATAATACAGTAATTATCATGATGTGTAGGTTTGACTGTGGAAAACTAACAGAGAGAGCTGATAGAATAGAAGAACTTTGTCTTTTTAACTGAACTTGTTTCTTGCAAGCTTTTAAATAACTCATGATGCATAATCATCATGAAAAAACAAATAAAACGAATGAATTTTCACGGGTTTATTACTTAAACTTAGGTTGAATGGTTTTTAGTCTAAAAGGTATCACGCAACCACACTTAGGATGGAAATATATGTCAATCATATATGTCAATTAATATTATAACGCGAATGAAGTCACGAACGACATGTAGTTAATAATATAATATCTAACCATTTTATTATTTTAAAATACGTAATTTCTAAACTATCTTTACTTTTTCTTTTACAAAATTGAATTTGGAAAATGACATATTTATAAAAGTAAAGAGGTAATAAGGTGTAAAAGGTATACCTAAAAATTATATATATCGATCGACGCGTACAATTAGGTAAATAGGCATTTAGAGGTTAATTTATTCAGACTTCGCACAAGTGACATTTAGCTTAAAGTTATATTAAATAGCAACTCATGTTAATTATTCAGTTTCGTTTCATATTGTATAAGCGGAAAGCTGAATCTTGAGATAATATTTATTCATTTTTCAACAAAAGCTTACCCCACTGAATTCTGACATGAGTACTTCTTTATTTACATAGTTTTTGTTTATTACATCCGTACTTGAATACTTCTTATATAAGCCACGTTGTCATATTACCAAAAAAGTATGTCACAATGTTTTACAGTGTTAACGCGCCAAAAATAATTATGCAAATTAATATCAATGAAAAAAATAATAATCACGTTTTGTTAATTCTTAATTGAATTATATATTACCTACTCGCTGTATTATATACTGGTGTATAACAGTTTCACCTCTATTACCTTTAATCGTTGCTAGTACTGGTAGGTTAAATAGTATCAGTAGTCTCTTTACCTACGAAAGAATAGAGCGCTTACACGCGTCTGCGAGAAGTAATTCCTCTCTTTCTCTATTTGTTTATTTGTACGTACAAACAAATATTACCCTTTATTTTAAAATATCAACAGAGTTAGATGGAGCTTTGTAATAGGTTTGGCATACATCTATATCCCCTGATAGGATTTATGGTATTAACTCGCCAGGGTACAATAAGCACTTTTGTGTAAATGAATCTCCTCACTTATTTTCAAAATGGTTTGACCGAATTTGATAAAATATACTGTAAAGGGTTTGGTATTGGGCTTAATCATAAGCGTTTCAGTAAAAATAAAAAATGTAGCCTTTATCTTTCAAACGTTTGGATCGATTTAAATATGAGTCCAATGGGAACGTGATTCATGAGCGCCTAGACAGGTGTTACGATAATAACCGTCTAAAAGCGCTATAATAAATATATTCGCTCCTTATAACTAAGGTGATTCACGTAACTAACGGAATTTTAATGAGTTACAAACTCACAAAACCGCAAGCACTTAGATCGTTTTAGGGCAACGATAGGACCGACGAACTTTCTAGGGTTTGTGACTTTCTTATAGCCGATCATGCCCTATTTACAGGAATTTTATTGAAACGCTTTTCAATTACAACATTTACATACGTCGCAGTTAATACTTATTATATAATTGGTTATCATAATATACTATTTTATATAATTTTAATTTATCTAAGAAAAATGTAAAATATTAGATGTAACATTTGATTATACCAAATTACCTAACTGCTGCATCATATGTGATAAGTCGACCCATAAATGACGAAATTGTGCTAATTTCAATGCAGGATGTTCTGCTTCTAACGCCTTATGTAGGTTTGTCGCTAAACCCATAGAAGCAGTTCCAAACGCATTGCAATTTATGTACCTGAAATTATTATAATACACTAGTTGCTTACATTACCTAAATTACGAAATATCATGATACTGTGACAGCTTGTGATCATCATGATAGCTTGTTAAATTGAAAAAATTAAAAAACTTGAAGAATACTTAAAATACACTGTAGGTAAGTAAAAATATACACACTCATCTTTTTAATTCGTCCTTTACTGTGTCCCTTTATACTTACCATAATGAACAGAACCCATCTAGCATAGCAATGATGTGATAGTATGCAAATGAATGCCAAAGTTCAAAGTCATCTTGTAAATAATTTTGCGAGAGAATTACAGCGAAACTGAGTGCCCATGAAAATATACACAGTCCCCATGTAAGGGAATATAGATTTGGAAAAACAATCGGCGTTCCTGTTATTTTTAAGTACTTTAGCTGAAAATGTAAAAAAATAGATTATCGGGCGTATAAACGTGAAACTAAGGTTTACCTAATACTAATGTTTTAATTAAAGCTAAGATACACTTTGGGGCTACCTTTTCACTAAGCTGCTCAAGTTATCGGTGATGATTCTTGATGATGATATTTAGTTATAAAAAGTTTTCTAGAGATATTTAACTTATTTTAGTCGTGTGCCTACTTGATTTTCTTATGGGATACATTTTAGATAAGTTTTATATTACACAATAATTATTGGCTGTCTCGCTAATTGACTCGCTAGAGTAGTTGCCAGTTAGTGAGTTTTATGTAAATGTCTATTTTTTATTTTTAATGAAAAATCTTACCTGGTAATGTGTCCACATATTTTTAAATATAGCCACTTCAGGTCCGTGGCGCCAGGAGGCGATAGGTAGGAGAAAGTGTGGTATGAGAATGCTGAGAAATATTATGTTATAGATAACCTCGTCAAATCGCTTGTTGGAGTTCTGTTGAAAGTTCGCGAGACGTTCACTGCCAACTATGTTGAAACATAACGTAGGTATATAACAACTTTGTTTTCAACTATTGAAAGCAAATAGTTGACTGAAATACATAATGATACTACGAGTTTGGGTATATATTAATTAAAAATTATTAATATTGATATTATTTTCTATACCGTGAGCAAACAATATATTTCCATTAATTATTATTACTATAAAACTATGGCAGCAGTAAGTATACCCTTCAAACAATGTTTATTAAGTAAATACGCATTTTACGAGCTATAAAATTTGAATATAAACTAGTAATTTGTTAGTGATGTATTAATTTTACCTCTTATGACGATAATGCTTTCAAGACTCCACACGAGATATGCCCATAGTGTTGCTTTCGAAATCCAATTAAAAGTTGTACGTTTTGTTGTCTGTGCATCTAAAATTTTTCATTAATAATTTTTTTTTAAAACAAATTAGAAATGAGTAATTTTTTTTTTAAGCGAATTGCTAATTATGTAGCGTTATAAGGAATAGTGATACATAGGCACTTAAAAAATAATTTAATAATATTTTTAAAAATCCAAATACTGTTTTTTGCTTTTTTAATTACTGTACGAGTATATGCAACAAATATAAAAATAATTTTGTTTATACTTTTGAAAACACTACAAGTAGAACAAATAATATCGAACGACATTTATATTCGTGATGGTATTCTTACAAGGGAATATCAGTCTTAATAGCTGAACTTCAGAATCTAAAATTTATAGACTAACAACACACATATTCAATACACACATACAAGTTTGGAACTTTACAACGATTGCTCGTATATTCCCTATACTGTGGTATAAGTTAACGCGAAGATGGTTTGAAACTTTGACAATTGAAATACGATGCATTTTTGTTTTGTCAATATGAAAGTTAAGCTAGTATATAATACTACAGTCTATTAATGACTCACTGCTAGTCAAATGCTTCTTTGCACATTCGGAGCTTCATCCGCTACGTTGCTCCAATACAGATGACCGAACGTGTTACATTTTCTATTTCTCTTAAAACATGCAGATTTTAACTTCGTTTTCCTTCACCATAGAGTACTTGATGATTTTAAAAACACGTGATTTTTGAAAACTTAGCGATACCAGCCTGGATTTCTGCCCATGACAATCTGAAGTCGATTCACGCGTTATATCCATTAACAACTTAGCATCCTTAGTGCGGATTTAGAACGAAATATTAATTTGTTATATGAAAGAAATATTAAATGTTTTAATTTTTTAATCAAATAATAATCATTCGCAATTATAAATTAAGGGATTATATTATAATATATAGGTATCTACTTTTCGGATGTCACTTTAACGAAAGAGTCAAACGTCAATTTTATTATTTATATAAAATGAATGTCTCTTACGTCTAGGAACTCTCATGATAGGCATGACGCCCATGATCTGAAAGAGAACCAGCAAGCTCTTTGTAGTAATGTAAAAGCTATCGTGTTTGTCAAGAAGTTCCCCATCTTTATCCGTGATCTGCGGTCCATAGAAATCCTTTTCTTGATAAGCTAAAAGGATGTTTGTTGATTTTTAGCCATATACTTTCATATATAATTATATTGGAATGCTTGTGACAGACATATTTAAATACAGAGTAAGCAAACATACACGAGTAATAATTTTATACAAAATGAATTTATCAAGTATACAGATGAATCCGAAAATATAAGATAATATAGGTACGTAAACAATATATATAGATAACTAAATCTACATCATTACATTTTTTAATGATTAATTTCTTAGCTGAGAATCTAAAACGTTAAAAATAAGTATTTAAAAAAAATAACTTAAAGCCCTTAGCTTTAACTTCTGTCAGAATCAGTTAATAAGAAGGTACATAAATTTAATACAATCTTAACCTCGTTTTTCTATAATAGATATTAATTTAAAGGGCTGAATTGAATCAACCTTTCCTTCCTCTTCTCTATATTGGAGAAGGGTTGGAGCTTAATCCACCACGCTGTTCCACTGCGTGTTGGCGGAGAACTTCCGTATGAGGAGTAACGATTAGTATCAGATGTTTATGATAACAACAAGAACCGACGGCTTTACGTGCTCACTGAGTTATAATCGGGAGACCATCAAAAAGAAACAAACCAAAAACAAATATTTGAACAAGCTTAACTTAACGATTACTCGAACCACTACAACAAAATAGTTGTCAATTATTTAATTTAATGGCTAGGAATATTTCTATGGAATTTTAAGGCAAAAATATGTTTCAGTACTGTCTTTAAGTCAGTCTTAATTACCAAGGTCCTATAACACATATAAACAGTTTGCATCATGGAAATAACACTTTATTTCTAAATATTTTAAAGTTAAAGCAAAAATTGTCTTTTTATCACTAAAGCAAATAAAGTGGCATATTAGTTGTGAAATATGGTTTTAGGTGACAATGACTCATATGCTGTAACTGTGCAGCTTTAGTTCCATTAGTTAATTACATGTTATTAGTTAATGGGAGCACGGGTGACCGCGTAAAAATGATGTCGTCATGTTCAGTGGGACTTTTCCGTATTCATAAATCGGAGAGTTATTTTATTTTGGTTTCACAGGTACGTCAAATGGAAAAACAACAATAAAAAAGAATACTAGTACACTGGTTAGATATAATTGCTGTTCGAGGATATTTATGCATTTTATACGTATATTATATTCATAGTTGTGCAAATTATTTCGTTTATTTATACAAATATTTTGTTTCAAGGCGGTTCTTTTCTCTAATACAGTGGCCCATGGCACATGGGCCCTGTATCAAATCTGTAAAATTTCTTTAAAAAAAAAGTTCGTCGCAACTCCGGACCGCTAGTATTTAGTCCGTCGGGCTATATGTATTCCTAAAAAAAAAGGTCGTCGCAACTCCGGACCAATTTCTGTCCCGAACTCTATTGTGGGGGCCCCTGTAGACCGGGGGCTCCGTATCATTGATACGGCTGATACGGCGAGTTTTTAGAAAATTAAATAATTTTTTTGAAATTTATATAGAATAATTACTCATATTAAGACCATAATTAGCTGAAAAATAACCTTACCTTTAATGTCTTTGCCGTCAATCTTTTCAAACATATTTCTCTTTCTCATTTCGTTTTGTTTATTAAAATTATAAGTTTTCGTAGTAAAAATCTTGGTGTCCATTGTAAATTCTTGTTCAATGACTAAATTACAATTTAATATTGTTATATTTTCGATAAAGATGTTCAAATAGCATTCACTTCAAGAGCAGATCGCTATATGAAAGCTTTTGTAACAAAATACGACATAATCAATCATATACTACCCTTCTCGTCTAAGAGCCAAAACACATAACGGCGTTGCGGCGACGCAACGCTAAAATCGGCAGTTTGCGTTGCGGCGTTGCGGCGCCGCGAAAAAGAGCGTTGGTTTAGGGTAACCAGTTCTTCGTGATTTTTTATTGTGGATATTAATTTAATTATTTTAAATATTATAGTTTACGTGAAATTTGTTAATTATTGTTTGTGAAGTTGTTATTTAGTAGAATGCATAAAAAGTAATCCTTTGTACCGGAAATAATTTTGTGAATCAAGTTTGTATGCTGGTAGAATTTTAAACAACTTTTGTCTCATAAAGCCTAAACAAAATTGAAACAAAGTGATACATAAATTAATATCTTACTATATTAGTTTTATAGATTAAATATAAATAAGTAGGTTTTGTCCGCGGCTCCGCTCGCATGGTACAGGCACCAACGGTAGTCGGTACGTAAAGTAGGTACTCTATGTACTTTTCTGTACCCTAGAAAACTGGTATGCAGAATTTCATGATGATCGGGATTCAGGTTAATAGTTTAGGCGTAAAAGCGTAACAAACAAAAAAACTCACTTTAGCATTTATCATATGGATGAAATTAGCATAAAATTAATTTACATATTTATAATTTAGGTACATCATACATGCCACTTGTTTGAACCGAGTCTTAAATTAGCTGTAAATCTAATAGTTAAAAGTAACAACATAACAACAATTGAGCTGAACTGTGAGCCGGTTCACAGCTCCGGTTCAAGCATATGGCTCATGAGCTGATCTGCGGTTCATACAAATTCATTGAGATACCCATGTCTAATAAAGACACAAAAAAATAAAATATAAAAATAGACACAAAATGTCAATAAATAATGGTCAACAAGTATGAAGTCACAACGCCGGAATTGGCGGTGCCGCGCCGCTAAAATTGGCGGTGACGCCACCGCCGATTTTAGCGTTGCGGCGCCGCAACGCCGTTATGTGTTTCGACCCTTACTCAGTTATGCGCGATCGTCAATAAAAATCTGTAGAGTAGTTCGAAAAAAAAAATTCAACAAAAATTTGAACAAGACTAATTAAGAAAAATTATATATTTTGAGTATACAATTAAATCATAGTAATAAAGACTACTGTACTGTATCAGCCTATAAAAAATCCACCGTTAAGCGAAGACCTCTTCTCCATATGTAAGAAGGGTTAGTAGTAATAAAGATGGGCAAATATTATACTGAAAATAAATAAAATCTAAAATATGTGTACAGAGGAGAAAAAACTATAATATAATATTATACCGAGTGCAAAAAATATTAAAAAATCTACTTTGAAACTAAGTCGTCTCTAATCTTTTTATCCGTGTTCAAATGACGTTTATGCGTCGCTTTGTGGCCATTAATTCATATTTCATACTAATAACGACTTTCAAAAACACTTAACAGCCGGATAAGTGAGATATTTATTGCAGACTAGTTTTGATGTTGTATAATTTTCGTGTTTTGTACTATAATCGATCAATTTTTATTGAGTACCAACATAGCTACACCATTTTTTTTAACAAAGACACGCACGTGTAAATAATATAAATTTATAATTGTGTTTTCGTTTTCTAGTCCATTCTTTATACTATTACCGATACCATCAATATGCTATTAATTGTTTATACTAGGCGATTTCGTATAATTTAATTTTTTTTTAATAAAAATAAAACCACTTTGTCAATTCAATAATAAAATAATTTTGTTAAGTTAAGCTAAATTAAAGGTGCACGGGAAGAACAATGCTTATTAAAGATTCAACTAGCAACTGCAGCAAAGGTTATTGCAGCAGTTGATTAACAGTCTATGAATTTATAATTCTTATTTAATTATGTATATTTTTCATTGCCTATACTGGCTCTAAAACCGCTTTCAATGCTGTTGTATAACTTTCATGATTTTGGGTTTTTTAATGGAATGGTTAGTCCATGTTTTTAATATTATTTACATATATGAATCTTTGCTTAGTCAAGTTAGCCAAAGAAGCCAAGAAACCAAGAAGAGCTTCGAATGGACATATTAAATTCAGCTGTAGAGTGAAATGGTTTAGATAAATGATTTACAGCTGGAAGCCGTATTTTACTACCGCTGTATTACTTATTGGGAACTTCGACGTTTGCCTTGTGGCTCCGGCAGGACAGAATTCAGCCACCACCTTTCTTCTCGTGGGTATCGTAAAAGGTTGTGGTAAGAAAGATCCACTTCCAACTACAGAAATATAAAAACCGACGGATGGTGGTATAATTGAGGAGCTCTTTAGTGTTGTAGTCTAGCAAGAAATGAGAAAAAAAGCAGAAGTGCTGTTCATGATAGGTCCATAAATCTCTTTTGATGAATTACAGACCCATCTCACTTCACAGTTACGTCTATAAGCTGTTTTTGAGGACGCTAAGAATTGTCTTGCACCAAGATTCGATGAATTCCAGCCACCAGAGCAGACCGGGTTTCAAAATGGCTACAGCACCGTAAATCACAACCATACTCTTCGGCAGATTATACAGAAGCCTGAAGAATATAATCAGTTTATAATATGTGTGGTCTATGAGAAAGCCTTTGACTCTATGGAGACCTAAGAAGTTCTAGATTCTTTGCAACGATGTCATTTCAACTGGAAATATATCGCAAGATCACTGGCGGAAGCTGGATGAGGATTTTGGAGAACCGGGATAATCCACCAATGAATCCATGCTGCTGGTCGATGATCAGCGGCCTTACGACAAGATATCATAAATAATTTTTCCAAATAATTTTGCGACAGTGTTCATTTAGATATAGATCGATAATTTTGTATTTTATGTACCTTCGGTCTTAGAAATTGGTACAACAAATTATTATTTCAATATATTCTACGAAGAGATAATTTAAGGTAGACAGAGGAACATCCAAATTACTGTAGCAATAGAATAGTAGATTTCAGAAAAATGGGAGGAATACCATCAAGACCACCTCCTTTACTTATATCTAAACCTTTCAAGTATTTGAAAGATCAACTGACCCAATAGAGACTGCCTGAAAGCCATAACAGCGATCTATTGGTAATGGAATGTCGATACTAGTGGATTGTGAATTAGAGTGTGGATTGTGAACAAAAGCGAACTCAAAGTAGGCTTTAAAAAGCTAACGGATTTCATAGCCATTAGATGATTGGATTTAATTAAAAAAAAATTACATCCGGTAAAGAAGAAGCTTTTTTTGGATTTAATATTAGACAAAAAGAATTTGCGGTTAGGTTTGATATAATTTATAATATACATATCGTATATAAAATAATAATAACAATAAATTTTCAGCATTCTCAATGTATTTAGCTAGCCAAACGCCCCGGCTTCGCATGGGTGTAATATTTGTTTGTGTAACTTTTAAACTGTTCAACACATTTTGACCTACTATTCTCGCACGGCCAGCGGCAGCGACAACGCAATAATTTTACCAGCTTATTGTTTTTATTTCGTATTATCTTCTTACCAACTCCATCAATTAACATGCTGTAAAAAGTAAACTTTGTCTCCATGAAATTTCCATTTTCATTTAACTAATTTTTTTAATGGAATTTTTAAGTATACGTGAAATCTGTATCCAAACTTAATCTTGTAGAATTTATTAAAGTGACTAATTATTCATAGAAGATATATATTTACCAAAATAAAAGTAGTCTATAGCACTCAGGGATAATATACCTGTCTATCAGTGAAAGAATTTACAAAATCGGATCAGTAGTAGGTACCGAAGATTACCCCGAACACCGAAAGTCACAAATTTTACCTCTTTATAATATTAGTATAAATAAAATATTGAGTTTTTAACATTAACTAATAGGTGATATGTGTTATTTATTGAACACACTGATATTGATATTCTTGATTATTACAAGTACGTATATTTTACTGCTCGTTATTAACTATCTTCTAATTGTATCTTTAAGTTTAACAAGATTGGTTACTCGCTCGTGGGCCATGTCAACTCCTGAAATTTAAATTTACTTGTAAGCAAAATATAAAAATATTTATTTAAAGATAATTTTCTGCTCCAGGGTTATATACAGGATAAATGGTGAGTTTCTATTAATATTTAAGGAGAATACTCGGTACATGATTCTATATACAGGATATAATATATATCAGTCAACCGTTACCTAAATAAAACACAGGCACAAGCACAACACGGTCATCTGCTCCTACCTAGGAGCAGATGACCGTGTGTGTATGTTAAATATATCCATTAAAAAAAATATATAAAAAAAAAAAATACAAAAATATACCATGTCTCTTGTGCTTCTTATTATTATTTTATAAATAGCACAAAGAAACTTAATTATTATGCTGAGACGGGTAATATATTCTCGCTATACGAAATCTTGTTAAAGAAAAATAGTTCAGTGCAGTTTTGTTGTAGATATCGATTTGTCTGACAGAAATATGATATTTTTCTAAATATGTTATACGGTAGGATGAATTTTATTTATTGGAGCAGCAGCTTTTATTGAGAAAGTCACTAATCCGATTACTTAAACTTACTTTAATTTTTTTTTCAAAATATTGAAGTTTTCTTTTAAAATTTAGATATTTTATCTAACGTGTAATCAAATATTTTATAATTTTATGAAATAAAGTAGATATTTATTAACATAACATAACGCATTACAGCATTAGCTTACAAGTATAAAAATCAGGTCAATATACGTTCTTCCATCAAGGATTGTCATTTTGATAGTTTTCTTAACTATTCATTTATTTATTTTTTTATTCAAATTATCATTAATTTAATTAATAAAATTGGATGATCTTTTTGTAATGAATAAATAATATTTACATTAAAGAAAAATAAACATTTTCATAAACATGAATATAGTTTTTTATTTATTTCGACAATATGCGTCATTCTATTATGATGTTTCTGAATTAATGCATGAAGAATAGGTACATACAACATAAATACACCGTTAGATAGATATATAAATATTAAGAATATTACACTTTTTCTACTCATAGTTGTGTAAAAGAAATTCTAGTGTTTTAAGATTAAACTTATCTTCAAGTATATCGTCTGTTATCATACATCTAGTTTAACCAAGTTTATGATTCGAAATGGTTGCAACAATAACAAATATTCTTTAATGCTTCTTCTGACTAGAATTTTTCTAATGATATACAGTAGGTACTACAACTCTTTTTATTTTTATCTCTATTGGGATACAAATCTGTTTTAGAGAAGGAGCAACACTTTATAGTCATAGTATATGTTAAAGACAAGTTTCATATATTTTGGATTTTCCCTATTCCGTATATAGTCCAACCTTCTATGAAGAGAAAGTGTTGCCAGCAATGGTCGTTTACAGGCTGATGGTTATTTAAGTTCAGACAATACACTAAATCTCCCTTAACTGTATATGTATTTCAATTATACGTTCTATAATTTGTTATATTATGAGATATGTTTCACAGGTGCTGGCTGCCATATGTCCCGTCACTTGATCCGCTTACAGAGCTGTGTATCCGTTTCTCTTTTAACATAAAAAGAAATATTTTTAAGCTTTATCAAATAATCCCTTACTTTTATCCGCTTTCGTTTGTATGGTTTCAGTGCAAATTTATTTTATTTACAAAATATATTTACGTTATTTATTTAAAAAGTCATAATCAATTGTAGCAGATGCTCATAACTGTTTCAATTTCGCATTGTACTGTGCATAGGTAATATGCGATATCGCCGACAGTAAAAATTATTTATTAAAATATATATTTTATTTTATTTAAATCGAGGAAGGTCCTACTTATATTTCTAGAACAGTATTTTTATAATTATGATTGAGTTAGGGTTGCCACTCATTATAAGATATATTTTTTTGACTAGACACATATTTTCTTGAGTTAAAAATAATTTTGTCTAGCGTATCCTTCACAATATTTAAAGTAACAGACAAAACTTTATTGTTAAAAAAAGTCGTTTAATTTTTTAATTATATGTTAAACAATCGAAAAGTCAAACCGATAAAATATGCAAAAGTGAAATAACTATACATTTGTGGCGGGTGTGAAATTATAGAGTACGAAAATAGGACAATTATAAATAATATAATAGTTATATATGACATGGAATAATAAATAACAAATAAATAAATCAAAGACTAGAGATACTAAGTCTAGTTTTTATGTACTTATTTGTTTAATTTTTCTGAGTAAAAACGCCTATCTATGTAACAATCTAATACATGAAATAAAAAAGGTATTGGCGCAAGTAAGCATAAGCATGTAGATGTATATTAATATTTAAAAAAAAAGCCATGGTGAAAAAGTTTAATATGAAGATAAAAGCCTATAGATTCTATAGGTGTTCCTTCGGATAGAAGGACAAAGGCTATATCGAGCTCGGTTAGGTGCGAGTTTAATTGCAATTATTTATTTATTTATTCTTTATTGCACACCACAAGTACAATTCAGAGTATAGTTACAAATTTGTTAAGTCAAGATTGTGTAGTCCAACAGGCGGTTTTATGGCTAATTGACCATTTCTTCCAGACAACCCAAATGGATAAGGTGAGTTCAACAAGGAAACGGGTAGGCTGTGCAGTTATATAATTAACTTACACACTAGTGTCTACATATTAATATTTATACAAGATACATATGTAGATGAAAATATAACAAATATCTCTATTATAAAGTAATAAATATTAAATATAAATAAAATAAAAAGATGAAAGTATAAAAAATCAACTTAATACCGAAAGACCGTCTCCAGTTTAAGATAGCGATCTTTAACATATTTCTTAAATGTTGGTAGTATTTCGTCTTATGTGCAGGTACCTAGTTTCAGAATAAGATTTCGAAATGATCTTAATTCTTCTGAGGCATCTCTAATACATTTAAAAATCCTTCAAATAAGTAGGAACCTTTGGATTGAGAAAACACACAGTACAGCAGAGAAAGAATATGCAGATTCCAGTGAGAGCGTGCAGGAAGCCACTTGAGCTTTAAGCGTAATTCAGAAACATAGTCAAATTTGCGAAGGCAGAATATAAGCTGATAGCAAGATTTTGGAGTCTTTCAAATGTATTTTATTAGTTCTCGGTCATATTAGGATAGTTTGCATCTACGTAGTCTAGAATAGATAGGCAGAGAGAGTTTGCCAACATAATTTTGGTAGAGATTGGCAGAACATATCTGAGGCGACGTATTGAGTTCAGTGCTGTAAAAAAATTTCTGCTGAATTCTTATAACTGCACTGACCATGACAACGTTTTATCTAGATTAACACTAAGGTCTTAGTAGCAGTGGAACAGTAAGGCAGCCTTATACCGTTATAAATAACAGGAGGTAAATTTTATTAATAATAGGATATCTAGTACTAGTTTATATAAAATTTTAGGAAATCATTATTTAAAAATAAAATTTGATTAAATTTAAATAGATAATATGACGAAAAAATATTTAAAAAAATATTTCTATTTTAATAAAAATTTGTATTTGTGTTTGTGTTTTTGCCGACAACAGTTATGCCGAATGTGTAGGTTGTACTTAAAATGTTGAAACGATTAGGTGATGTGTAGTTATATGTGAAAGTTTTTGTTTAATTACCAAACAGCTTTAAAATAAACCAGGTTATGAAAGAAACAAACAATAAACAATTGTTACACATATTGACAAACATGATAATTATGTATGTTAATAAACATTAATATGCTAAGAACTATTATCGCAACATTCAATACATATTGCTTGTCTAAAATAAATTGATTAGTAAGTAATTAAGATAATGTTGCTTTGTTTTGTATTCAAACAAATCCAAGTTAGATAATTGCATCAAACGTCATCCGTAAAGTTATTACCGTTCCCTCAACTCAAACAATTTTGCAGCGGATTCCGTAAGACAGGGGCTAGGCGTTCCCAACTAGGTTACTTATCATGGCACTGGCTGTAATAAAGTTTTCCATGAACAAGACGACTCCTATATTTATATTATTTAATTAAGAGAACGTACCCATACTATGTGATCCGTTTAGGGGGGGCAATAAAAAGGGGGTCTTCAAAAATACCACGCTTGGTCACTGGGGCGGGCGGTGATTTTAGATTTTCGTCACTTTTTAAGCTCACAGGTGGCAACACTACGCTACACTACCACTACTACTACTTACTACACTTTTTGAACTTTTTGTTTGCAAAAAGTGATTTAAAACAATATTTATTAACTAGCTATGACACCCGGCTTCGCTCGGGAGTTGATATGAGATTACATGGTAGTTGAAATAAAAAAAAAATAAACTATGACGTAAAAAGTAAAAAAAAAATATTGAAAACATTTTCTCATTATTTACACTACTTGTTTATAAACAACATTTTTTATTTTATTGTCCGGGGTATATATATAATTATATATTGTTAGATGTACCCACACTTTGTAAAATATTAGATGTACCAACTCTGTTAGATGTACCCACATTTTGTAAAATCACTATGCCGGGTAGAACTATAAAAACATGCACTTAGCAATGCACTCTTTCTTCTTTGCCAGCCAGCGCTCGGAACAGACGCATTTGGACTACCCGGTATACGTGAGCCATTTTGTGATATTTTTATAATGATTTAACATTGTATTAATAGTTTCTTATTTAAAAGAGTAACTGCTGAGTTTCTTGCCGGTTCTTCTAGGCAGAATCATAATACATTCCGAACCAGTGGTAGATTCACAGTAATTATAATCAATTAGTATACGAAACAAGTAATATTTTGCGATAAAATATACGATGAGATCATACTATCCTGACTTTATTCTTATTCCTTAACTGAAGGTAGTTAAATAATTATTTTTAACAAAATAGTAAAAGTTGCTGTTTAATTATTATTAACCACTTCTGATGCTAAAATCAGAAGTGGGATAAAGAATTTATTTAGCCAACTTTTAACGCAACGATATTATTATTTTTATATACCCACGTAGTTCACGTTCATTTTGTTTTGGTTTTTTTTGTTGATTTTTGTGTTTTCAGAAAACATGCCGCGATCCTGTTGTTCACGAAGCAGATCGCAACGCGAATCTCATTCTCGTGATAGCTCGCGACACGGATCGAGCAGCTTGCGAAGCCCGCGACGTAGTTTGCATCACGGATCACGCCGAAGTCCTCGTCGCGAGCCTAGTGATAAAGAGGATAGCTCATTCCATCGCTGTCATAGCGCTCGTAAACGTCGCAGTTCTGTATCCAAGTCAAGATCGTACTCTTGAGCAAGCCGCATATAACTGACCGTGATAAATTTGCCCTTGAATTGAAAATACATATTCAAATTCATTTCTAGTCTTCATTTCTAGTCTCTTTAGTGTTAGTCGAAGTAACATCGAAAGAAGTCATTTGAAAGCAGGAGTTGTATGATCTTATATCCGGGCAACACCGGGCTCTTATATATTCAGAGAGCTAGCCTCTAAGATATTCGAGAAAGTTTTCGACATTATCGTCCGCTGTAACAACAGGTTCTGCAGCTGTAGCATACGTAGTAAAGGCGCGAAATTTAAAAACTTAAATTTTAAAATGTTTTCAGAACTAATTTGAATAACTAAAATTATGTCGCTTTAACTCCAAAATATAAGTTAGCTACTGCTGTATAAATAATCAATAGCTACTGCTGTATAAATGTCAATAATAATAAACTTTTAAATATTTAAATATAATTTTGTTCGACCTTCGTGTCATCGATAGACAGCTTTATTCTACACGTTGGTTTGTAATTACAAATCATGCCCCAGAAACGGAGTTTGGGCTGTGTTACTGTCGTCATTGTATTATTTACATCAAGACTATATTGAATAAATGAAACGTTACTTTGGGCGTATGCTACATGTAGTATCCATCATTCTTTAATAGTTTTCCTTTTGCTATTCGATATTTATTTTTGGAATTATTTAAAACTTTATGTTACACAATCTTAATTAACTAATTATAAAACCTCATTATTATTGTTGGAAATATATCATAATTTAATACACATTTACATATAATGAATGCAGATACATATATTGTTTTATTGTGTCCTGACTAGCTCCACGTAGTTTTATGTTTCATCGCTTTATTCTTGTCTTTACCAATTTTTAATGCATGGTCGTAGTTACGTTTGATACCGGTCGATTGGTTTTCAAACACACACCGGTCGTATGTGTGTATCGCTACAATTATTTCTAAAAATTGAAATTAAAAATATTAAGTTTGAGTCGTGAAATACTATTTTGTATACTAATCATTAAACTAGTTAACAACCGTATTTGTATAGTACTGGGAGTAGTCGCCTTAACGCCAGCGGTTACGGATTCCATTCCCGGTAGGGGCAGATATTTGTATTTGTGTAAATATTTGTTTGGTCTGGGTGTATGTCCTTTTGGGTCTCCTCACCGTGCTTCAGAGAATACATAAAGCTCTCGGTCTTGGTTGTAACCTCAGACACCTGATAATGATCTTTACTCATGGTAAGGAAATTATGCCCCAACCCGCAGTGGAGCAGCGAGGTGAATTAGGCTCCAACCCTTCCATATGACGAAGAGGCCTTTGCTGATTTTCGTTGACGTTTCCAAGCGGATTTAGTTCAGTTGAGTTGAATATTTTATATATTTTTTCAACACTTCAGTTCATAAATTTTTCCTTGAAAAGAAATCATTACTTTTATATGATTTTTTTGGCTATTTATCAATTCGGATTAAAATTAATTTTTATGTTTGCAGATTGTTCTCAGGGATATTTAGTTCCGTCTATGAAAAGGTAAATGATACAATGTACACGGCTCGCAATGATAACTCATTAAATTTTCAGATAAATTATTATGACGTTAATATATCTAATTTGTCCGTTTATAATTAAACGGTGACTACGACCCTAAAAAATTTGAACGTATCTAAGGGATGTGGATTGGATGACATACCACCATTATTTTTTATACGCACGTCTGAGTTCATAAGTGTGCTCTGACTAGTTTATTTAATCGTAGTTTGAGCGAAGGTGTTGTACCTAATCAATGGAAAACAGCCAATGTAACACCTGTCTATAAGATCAATGGTTTTACTTATAAGAGTGGCTCAAAAGGCGATGTTACTTATAATCGTCCAATATCCTTATTCTATACATTGTCAAATGTATTGGAACCGCTGGTTTATAATACTATATATGTATGTGTTTTGAACACAAAGCTGACTTGAAACACCAACGGTCGACAAAGTCTGCTGTGTATCAACATACTCAACAAGGTACCAACCACTATATCAGATTTGATAAGCCACAAATTCTCGCTAAAGAACACCGATTCCTACCAAGGATGATTCGCGAGGCTATTAAAATCAAAAAACATCCTAATTTCAATAGAGAGGATGGTTGGAACGTACCACCAGCTTGGGAGCCAGTACTAAAATTAATTGAACCCAAGGAAAATAAGACCACAGCACGACTTCCAGACACAATAACCTCATTCTGCATGAATAGGAACGGTAAATAGTAATAATTTAAAATTGTATAAAAAGCGGGGTATGTAACAATTAATTCATTATTCGGACACAAACCACCTCTGTCCCCCGAGATCATGGACGCTGTAAAGGGTCCAAAACGTCGGGAAATAATTATTAAAAAATTAAATAAAAAATTGTAAAACTATAAAGTTTTGAATAAACGCGATAAAATCCGGTATAGACTTTTAATCAAATGAGTAAAATTCGCGTAAATATAAGAGAACAGTATCACAAAATATTGCTAAATAAACTTGAGTTTAATGGTATATTTAGGAATCTGCTACGATGGTTTACCTCTTATATTAAGAACAGGTCTCAGTGTGACTTCAGGAGTTCCACAAGGCTCAATATTAAGTCCTTTGTTGTTCATTTTATTCATAAATGACATTAGTTTATATTTTAAGAATGCACGTTTTCTTGTGTATGCCGACTTACTTATGTATACAACTTAAAATATTTCGTATTGTAAATTAATCAATATATATTCAATAATGACTATCAAAAACTGCAATAAGATCTAAACCGTTAATCAGACTAATGCATTCATAACAAATTACATTTAAGTCTTTCTAAGTGTAAATCAATTTCATTTACAAAAATATAAATAAATTGAAGAACACATATTTTCTTTGTAACAGTACATTAGAAAGTGTCATTACAATAAAGGATCTGGGCATATTTTTTGACAGCAAACTGCACTTCGATATCCATATTGATTACATTACAAACAGGGGATAAAAACCGTACGGTGTCTTTGTAAAAAGAATTTGCTAACAATTTAAAAACCCTGCTACATATTTGTCACTTTATAAGTCACTCATAAGGTCACAGTTGGAATATGCTACACCTGTGTGGAACCCTTAGGGCCAGTTTCACCACTTGCTATTAAGTTCCGAACAACCTAACTGGCACTTATTTTGACAGATTACCCATACAATTCCCTGTCAAACAAGTACCAGTTAGGTTATCTGGAACTTAATAGCAAGTGGTGAAACTGGGTCTTAGTATAATAAGTATTGTAATCAGTTAGAGATGGTCCAACGAAGTTCATAAAATTAATTAATTACAAATGTTTCAATACAAGGTCATAATATAATACACTGCTGGAAAAACTATCACTAAGTACACTTAAATCTCGTAGATTTTATCTCGACCAATGCTTTTTATATAAGATCTGTCAAAATAATTTTGATTATATAATTATGAGTACCTGGATGACCGAGCTTTGCTCGGTTAAATTATATTTAGATATTATTACATACTGATGAAACATAAATAATATTTTCGATCTGACTGACATAATAGTAAAATAATAGGAACTGGTCATTTAAATAAAAAGAGCTTTTAATAATAGTTTTTCTCACAAAAAAAGAAACTTGAAAAAAAAAAGGAAAAAATATTGGGTCTATAGACCTGGATTCGAACCCGTGTCTTCTGGTTTCAAATCCGCCCGATACCCATTCGAGCTATTATAAACTTATTAATGACAGCGAAATTTACCTTCGTATTCTAATGATATTTTTTAATTGCGTAAAAAAAGGGATAAAATGACATTTTCTAAAAATAAATCCTAGCTAGATCGATTTATCGCCCCCGAAACCCCCTACATACTAAATTTCATGAAAATCGTTGGAGCCGTTTCCGAGATTCAGATTATATATATACAAGAATTGCTCGTTTAAAGATATAAGATATATCAAAATTATTTTGACATTGACAATTATTTTAACATATGTTTATTATGCAATTAAATATAACATATACATAGTATTTTAATATTAATTTAAATTTTATATTTATTATTTTGTTGTCCTAAATAAAATAAAATAAAATAAAAATTAGTTGTAAAAATTGTTACTTAGTATCATCCATCTCGTGAGAGTAAAAACGGTCGAAAAATTGATAGCATCAACAAAGTAAACTCTTTTGCAAAAAAAACGGGCACTTAAGCAAAGAACTATTTTATAGTTACTATTAGTTTGTTTGACAATTTTAGGTATTGTTATCCTCAGAATTTTATAAATTAATTAGGAAGGAATAGTTTTCATCAGTTTTATCATAACATTTTAATTAAATTATTAAGAAATAATGTTTAAGCTCAAAACACTATGACTATACCTGCTCGCTAAATAAAAATGAAACGCGTTAATTTCTTTGTTTTTCTTGAATACATTAAAAGCAGATAAAAGTTTAGTATTGAGTGTGACCCCCTCTTGCTGAAATCACAGCTTGCATTCGTCAGGGCATGCTAGTGAGTATATCTTTTATGGTTTCTTGGGGAATACGTTCCCACTCCGCGGTAATCACATTCTTTAGCTCTCTGATGGTCTGCGGAGCCGGCTGCACTGATCTCACTCGTCGCTTCAGAACGTCCCAGACATGCTCTATGGGATTGAGGTCCGGACTTCTAGCTGGCCAGTCCAAACGACGAATTCCGACTTCTAGCATATACGCATCCACACCGCCAGACCGGTGGGCGCGAGCGTTGTCGTCCATAAAAATTGAGTTTTCGCCAAGAGCGGTTGAAGCGGGTTGTGCATAAGGAATTAGAACTTCCGTTATGTATCGGTGTCCAGTCAGTGTACCGTTTTCGATGAAGACTAACTCCGTACGATCCATAGAATTTATTCCTGCCCAAAACATAACAGAGCCCCCTCCATAAGGTGTGATTTCTTCAAAACATGCCTCTGCAAAGCGTTCTCCTCGTCTACGTAGCACTCGCCGACGTCGGTCTTCACCATGCAGAGATATCCTGGTTTCATCGGAGAACAATACCCTGTCCCAGTCTTCATGAGTCCATGACACACAATTTCAAGCGAAGCTAAGCCTGGCAACTCGATGTCCACGGAGTAATTTAGGGCCGCGTGCCGGGCGATGACTGTGTATATTAGCAGCGAGAAGCCTCCTCCTGACCGTCCATAGACTAATTTGCACATTTCTTACTTTTTCGAGGGTGTTCTTGAGGTCCACATAAGAAGATTTGCGATTTCTCAACTCTTGACTAACTAGAAAACGATCATCCCGTGGTTCGGTACATGTCTTTCTGCCAGAACCAGGCATTCTCTTGACGGAACCGGTCTCTTGATAGCGCTGCCAGGTCCTTTGAACTGTCGACCGACTCACATTTAGCCTCTGAGCCACGAAGCATTGACTGCAACCTTCTTCAAGCAGCGCAATAATTTTGCTCGCTTTTATCACTTTATCTACCATTTTCGAGATTGCTAAACAGCAATAACAATACTTTTAAATGTCAAGGACACCAGATAATTTAATAAAAATTGACAAAAAGTTAATTAGAGTCGATATTAACTATAGGGAATTCGCGCCACAAAATGTAGTTAAAAGTAATTTTCTTTGAAAACCAGGCTCAGTCAAAAATTTGAATTTAGAATGTACTCTTATAAACATTATGGCACTTTTATAACTGGCTAGTAACATGTTCAAATGATTAAAACCTTTTTGGTATTTTATTTTTTTCAGCCAGGAAGAAAATCGAAACCGCCCGTTTTTTTTGCAAATGAGTGTATAATTAGAATTTTAAGCATTATTTCTCGATAGCTTATCGAATATCTTTAAGTGAGTAATTATTGTATGTATATAGTTATTTGATATGCAGAGGGTTTCGGGAGCAATAAATCGATCTATCTCTGATTCATTTTTAGAAAATGTCGTTTTATCCATGTTTTCAAGTAATTAAAAAATATTATTAGAAAACGAAGGTTAATTTTGCCATCATCTGCAAGTTTATAATAGCTCAAGTGGAAATCGGGAAGGATCGAAATCAGAAGATCCGGGCTCTAGTCCAGATGGGTGTGACTGATTTTTTTCTAAGTTCCTTTTTTTGTGAGAAAAACTATTATTGGGAGCCCTTTATTTACTACTTGAATGACCGAGCTTTGCTCAGTATTAATATTTTTATATTTATATGATATTTAGATACGAATTACAAACTGATGAAATATGACTAATATTTTTCGATCTTACCAATATAATAATATAAAATACGAACACGTTATTTAAATAAAAAATAAAAAGGGCTCCCAATAATAGTTTTTCTCACAAAAGAAGGAAGTTGAAAAAAAAAAGGAAAAAATAATCGAACTGGAGACATCTGTACTCGAACCGTGGTCTAGGTACTATTTTTTTATTGATTGCACACCGTCTTCATATATTTTTCTTCTAACTCATTAATTGTCAGAGGAATTCATATTTATTTCCAAAACAAACATGATAATATTACTCTATGTTTAAGCTCTGAATAAAAAAGGTTGCCGTTTTATAAATTATTCATATATCAGTTACGTGGAATATATACATATGTGATGTCCAAAAAAGTTAAATGAATCGAGAAAACGCTGACTAAAAACTACCTTTTTATATATTTTATCAACACGTAACACTTTTCAATACATCTGTATTACAAAAACAGGACTGTTGTTTAGAAAGTGAAGAGAGAAGAATGATATTAACAGATAATTAGCAATATTTAACATTGTTTTATCATCTATATTGTCTATAGTTAATGAGACGAAAACTTTAAATTATTTTAATCTTAATGCGAAATAACCTAAGCAATGTTTTTAACCGACTTAGAAAAAGAAGAAAGCTATATATTCGTCTCTATGTATTTTTCGTTCACCGATATTATATTCAATTCTGAAGCAAAAACGTTTCTAGATAAATTTAAAAAAATCAGTTCTCATGATCCCGTATTAACCAAATTACGAGTAGCACAGCAGCACCAATTGCTTAAGACTTTATTTTGTGTGAACTATAGAAATATCAGGATCTTGTCTTTATTATTTGAAGCAGTTTTATTTTTATTGGGTCAGCACTTATCTTCACATCGGAATTGCTCGATGATAATTAGTTTCCGAGCTATTCGTCAACTACATTTAAACTAATATTTCTTAGCTTAAACAGAAGTCCAGTCGTTTTCTAGCGTTATGCTTATATTTTAATAGTCCTCATTTTCTAATCAATTCCTGGCTCCAAATCCTTGACTAGATTGTTCTTAGCTAGTATTGGATTGGTTGCGCATTATAAAATGGCACATTATAATATATATGTATATAAGAATTTCGATAAATAATATTTCATATGTATTATTTTATAGTTTGATTTTATGTTGCATTATTCAGTACTAGCTTTACATTAGCTATAATTAATTAATTAAAAAAATATATGATTTGTAAAATGACGATTGAAAAATTTAAAAAAATAGCCTTTATAAACAAATCATATGTACAGATGTTTAGGTACTAATTCTGTTAATATGCAGTCAAATAAATATTCATTTTATGCTTTTTCTATACAGCTTTATATAGACCAATTATCAAGACCGATTAGTTTGGAAATTAATTTTATTCATTTTTTATTATTCGTAATTAACGTATTCTGAAAATAGCAGAATCTAACAAAAGTAGTGTTACACTTTTTTTTTTGTCGCAGGGGAATCCATTTACGGATGATATCCAGGATGCCCGGGTCGGCAGTCCTAGACCTATGTCGGACTCGGCACTTTGAGAGTGCAATACCGTACTAAACCCCTGCGGGAGCCTTCAGCCGCTTTACTTGGAGGGTCCCGGATCAGCGAAAAGGCCAGACTTCTCCTCCATGGGGACTGTCCGGCTCACCTCTGAACAGTCCCGACGACGTCGTATCTAGCAGGACCGGGTTCCCATCCCGGCCCGACACGGGCACAGGGGCGTTACTGGAGGCGCGTTAAGTAGCGCCTCCTACGCACCCCCATTCGTCGACCGCGGATGGAGGCCACGTCGGCGGCCTCCTCTCTCACCCGCTCGTCGGCCTCCTTCTGGGACATTACTGTCTCGCAGAAGGAGACCATCGCCTTCCAGGACTCGTCGTCGCCGAGCATCGCGATGATAATGCTCGGGAGCGACAAGTCCCCTCCGAGGACCGACGTCAGACTTTGACGCAGCGCCGCCCATCTCGGGCACATCTCGAGGGTATGCTGGGCGGAGTCCACCGCCGCGCCACAATCGTGACATTCAGTCGTCGGCTCCCTCTGGACCGTCCGGCACAGGTAGTCACCAAAGCAACCGTGCCCGGTGAGAACCTGCAGTGTTACCTTAGAGAAGCAATGGTCGACCGTGCCAATCTTACTCTTCAGGCTGTCTCCGATTGGGGTGATGCCAATCTAGTAAGATTCAATGCTTCAAAAACCCAGGCGTGTCTCTTCTCCGCTAAAAAGAGCCCGTTTAACTTGGCTCCCACTTTCCGAAATGTACCTGTTCCAGTCACGAACCACCTTGAACTACTCGGTATAGACTTTTCGTCCAAACTCAATTTTGGAAACTATATCGAATCCAGGGCTAAGCCTGCTTCAAAAAAACTGGGCATCCTCTCCAAGGTCCGTCATTATTTCACACCGGACCAGCTGTTAAAGCTCTATACAGCTCAAGTCCGCTCCTGCATGGAGTACTGTTGCCATCTGTGGGATGGTTCCGCCAGGTACCAGCTCGAAGCCCTGGAAGTTATCGACAGGCGTGCCAGGAAACTCATTGGCGATGAGATGCTTACTTCAAGACAGCTCCAGAGCCTCGAACATCGCCGACTGGTTGCTAGTCTGTGTGTCTTCTACAGGTTACATTTCGGTGAGTGTGCGCAGGAATTGCATCAATTAATTCCCCCAGCACCATTCCACCATCGGACAACTCGACGTGGGCAGGGGTTCCATCCATACGTGTTCGACATCCCTCCGGTTCGTACCTCGCGGTTCGCATCATCTTTCATTATTAGAACTGCAAAGGAATGGAATTCTCTTCCTGCGTCACTGTTTCCCGATGCGTATAACCTAGGGATTTTTAAGGCAAGAGTGAACAGGCATTATTTGAGTTTGCGTGCTTCACCTTAGACTTCATCGTTGTTTACCATCAGACAAGATTGAGGTCAAACGCACTCAAATTTCCAATAATAAAAAAAAACCCACACGTGGCGTATCTTTATTGACATTATTCTTAGAAAATACTTTCTATGGCATATTATTTTATAAGTAACTAGCTTTCCGCCCGCGGTTTCGTCCGCGTGGAATTCGGTTATATCGCGCTACATGGTAAGCGCGCCGCCGCTGCCGCCGCTCTGCGCCTCGCCTACCGTTCGATACGCCCCCCCCCCTTTCCCCGTGCACGCTTTTTTTGTCTTTGTCTTGAACAATTGAACAATCTTACATGATTTTATGTTTGACAATAAGGAACTTCCATACAAACTTTCGTCCCCTATTTCAACCCCTTCTACCGTTATTTTCGCAAAAAAAAGTATCCTATGTCCTTTCCCAAGTTCAGTTCTATTTTTATACCAAATTTCATCAAAATCGGTTCAGTGGTTTAGGCGTGAAAGCGTAACAGACAGACAGACAGAGTTACTTTCGCATTTATATATTAGTAGGGATTTAGACGTAGCAAATTAGTGTCATATAGGCCCGGAACTTATTAAAATTAAACTCACGTATTAATATTATTATAATACAATCTTTATTCAAATTTATCTTACAAGGCAAGCCACAATTTTAATTTTTATAGCACTATCGTAGCTGAGAGAGATTCACAGATTATATTTTTACTTTACGGTATAGACTATGATTAAGGAGGCAGCAGTTTTTAAGTTCTATTAACAACTTTTAAATAAATATGTTTGGAGCATTTTTACTTATAACAGTAATATTTTAAATATATTGATAAACATTGTTATATTAAATCGGTATCAAATTAATTGAAAAAATGTTTTTTTGTAAAAATATTTTATTCAATATGTAGCTGTTAGGCATAATTTTAATACTTTCGCAAAATACTTGACATTCAACTAACGAGTAGAATGTGAAAAATAAACAGAAATATTTTATTTATAAATTAATTTGATACAAGCTCATACAAGTAAAAAAGAAAATTACTCAATTCGTTACAGTAAAGTTTTGTTGGAATGGACAATAATTCATTTCCGCGCGTGATTGAAAGGATCGAATTTCATGAAAAGTCGTTAAAAGCAAAGGATATTGTCGTTTATATAACAAAGTTTGCCATTAATAAAAATACAATTCATTTAATTTCAAATGTGTCGAGCTTAATGGAGTTGATATCAGAATAAACTTATTATTGTACATATAATGGAAGATCAAATTTTCGTCGGATTATGATCAAAATAATTGTGAAAAAATGTAAAATTTTAATGAAATTTTATAATAATAAAGTGTTTTTTCACTATTACTGTTAGACTTACTGTATATAACAACAAATGCTTCGAGACTAGAATGTGTATTTACTCGTATCTACGAGTGAATATCTATTCAGTAGAGTCGTAGAGAACAATAGATTTAACAATGGTCGTTTTGTGACAAGTTTGATATGTACTTTTTAATGAAACTGTCGCAACATTACCAAATACACACTAATTATCCTTACGAAGAAAACTTTACGTAACGTCTTGAGTGTATAAATATTTGCTTATAGTTAAGATGTAAAATGATAAAGTGAGAGTGGAAAAAGAAAATAAAGTATTTGTTCTATTTTGAGACGGCATCATTACACTTATAACTTTTTTAAATCAATTCTAAGAACTTTCGAGAGTATTTTTATTTAAAAAACGTTTTAAAAAAATTCTTAATATAATTTTTTAAACGTCTTATGCGTTATATTTAATATATAAATTTTCATTCCTTTATATATATATATATATATATATATATATATATATATATATATATATACAAGCAAGATATAGTAGTTAAGCAATTAAAATACGTCTCCAGTATTTTTTTTTAAATATTTATTACCGATCGAATTACTTTTCTTTTGATGTACATATCAAGATTCTACGAAGGATTTCTTATTTTCATCTACTTATGCCCTAAATTTTTCATCGACTACTCTGATACTCGTCTGTCCATTCGTCGATTACAAGACTGTTAACTTTGGAATTATAACAGGCAGACATTTCAATATTTTATAAAATACGCTTAACAATGGCCGCCATAAATGCAAAAAAAGTGGCCAAATGCGAGTTGGACTCGCCCATGAAGGGTTCTGTAGCAGCAAGTAACATCATATAATAGCTCTGGTTTTTTTTTAAATTTATGACTTGATTAAAAAGAAAGAAAATAATAAATATTTTCTTATTTCAGAAGTTACAGGAGGGGACATATTTTACCACTTCGGAAGTATCTCTCGCGCAAACTATTCAGTTTAGAAAATAATGATATTAGAAACCTCAATATCATTTTTGAAGACCTATCCATAGATACCCACACGTATGGGTTTGATGAAAAAAATATTTGAGTTTCAGTTCTAAGTATGGAGAAACCCAAAATTTATTGTTTTTTTTTTCTATTTTTGTGTGAAAAGCTTAATGCGGTTCACAGAATACATCTACTTACCAAGTTTCAACAGTATATAGTTTTTATAGTTTCGAAAAAAAAGTGGCTGTGACATATGGACGGACAGACAGATAGACATGACGAATCCATAAAGGTTCCGTTTTTGCCATTTGACTACGGAACCCTAAAAAGAAAACTAAAATTAAATTAAAATTAAAACTCATATTTACCTGATTATCTGTCAACTTTTTTATTGTGTGTTTGTTTATAAATTTAACGAAACTTAGAACATTACTGCAGCATATAAAATTCTCCTAATCCGGATTCAAAGAGATAATCTGGACACTAGTACCATAACACCGGACCAGGCTTTGTATAAACAGGCACTTTGGACGCATAATTTATACGAGAAACAGACGTGCTCATGAAGCGTGTTAATTAGAAATTATTGTTTTAGCGAATAATTATTGGTGTGTAATTAAAATATTTTGGTACCTTTATCGGGTTATTTAACAGATCTATAAAGTTAATATACTGAAGTTTTATCGCTTTTTAAATAGAAAAACTGAGGTGATCTCAATAATTTCATTAAACTCTGTTTCTATATTATATAGTTAAACAAATAATTAAAATAATATATTAAATTAACTTCTATATTTAATGTTCACTGTATTTTTTAAGGAAATTACATGGTTTCGCCGAAGACTACGTCGTATTTTACACTGAACTGAACTGAATTAGCCTGTAAATGACCCACTGCTGGTCAAAATCCTCTTCTCGATATAAAAGAAGGGTTGGAGCTTAATCTACCACGCTGCTCCACTGCGGGTTGACGAATAATTTTCCTATCATGAGTAACGATCGTCAGATGGCTATGATAATAACCGAGACCAACGGCTTTATGTGCTCTTCGGGGCACGGTGGACACACCCAGAAACAAATATTTATACAAATATCTGCCCCGAGTGGGAATCGAACCCACGACCACCGGCGGTAAAGCGACTACACGCACCAATACACCAGAACTGTCGTCATTTACACATAAGCAATGAATAAGTTACGTTTAGTATACCTAGAAATTACTGCAAACTAGGAAAGTTTTGAATCGTTAATATAACAGATTCGAAACTTTATATTCCAATTTAAAATAGATAACTTGTTTTAGGTTTCGTTTTGTTATGACCTATGTCACCGGGGTTAGCATCTGGACTAATGATTATCCGTTATAAGTTTCACTATGATGTAACTACTATATAAATCGTTACCGACGTAGTGACTTCTTACAGATAAACAGCATAGACCCACAGTTTTTATTGTCATTCAATTATGACTGTTTACGACAGAGCTCCGTGTGGAAGCTGTTATCAAGAGAATCCAAGTAATAAAAGTGCCCAAATATCAATAACACAAGGATTAAATCTAACTATGCGACCTGCTCAGCGGTCAATGGGCTTGGATGACACTAAAAATGTAGGTTGGTACTCCACCCGGCCGTTATCTTTTAATGCTCAAATCTATTTGGTACTGACAGTAACGTGGCTTAAATTAGATTACACAGCAAATGATGTAATTCACTTGACGACATCCTTAGTAGGTTCGATATTATAGTAAATTATTGGACAAGTGACTTTGTAACAAAGACGCATTAGTTATTTATTTATTTTTTATTTAAACATAATACACTAATCAGCCTTTTTTTTTTAAATATGCGTCCCTATTTTTTTAAGTGTATGAGGATCACAGAATAATATTTTTATCGTGTTTGAATTTAATGGAACAAAAGTTATGTTCGCGTGGTGAATTGGTTCATACCTTGGTTGTTCTTTTTTGTTGTACTTCTGAAATACGTTTGTAATCTCCTTTTTATATAATACTAGCTGCTGCCCGCGACGTCGTCTGCGTGAACGCTATACAGCAACAAAAATACCTACGATTATACCTTTTAAAATAACATTCATTTACCCGTTTCTTCTTTACATTTCATATCTACAGAAAGTACAGTAACAGAGGGAGACTGTCTTTTGTAAAATTGACTTTCAAAAAGTGCTTATTTTTAGCGTGCTTTGAATAAATGACTTTATGGTGATTCTGCTGAATTAAGTCATAAGTTGTGACTGAAACGGATGGAGAAAATAATAAATAAGGAATACAGAATAGGGTAAAAATACATATTTATAGGACTTCTCGATAAACAACATTAGTAGTTTGGCTCTCCGCAGCCAAAATGTAAAGAGAGTCAGGACTGGTGACGCGGGAGCAAGCGACGCGACGTACAGCTGCCCGTGTTAAGCAGCTCGTCCTGAGGTCGAAACCAGCTACCCTCAGTGTCTGCCCCTGCGACTTATTGATAGTCATCGCGAAGCAAACACTCACGAGGAACTGTACGCGCTTGAACTGGAACGGGAAGTTATGAGGAATGAGGGGAATGCGTGGTATAAATACTGCTTCGCCGACGCCACAACCCGTAAGAATTTCCACCTCAATGGTGTGTCTGTGGAGCGAGATGACTTTAAGGCGGGTCCCGTTCCACAACTTTTGAGGAAATAGGTTCCGGAGAAGCATAAGCATTTCTTATCTTTATAACATATTATTATATGGCATGCTTCATTTTCCTCTTTCTTCGTTATTTAGCTCAAATTGCTTACAGCAATAGCGTGCCGTTTTCGAGTTTAAATTTTGTTATACATCTATTCAGTTCTTTTTGAGTTCTGTTTGTTATTACATACAGAAAAACTCGATGAATTTTATAAGACATAGATGAAGCAGCTTAAAACTTATATAAACACATTTTTTAAATTGTCTTGCTCATCATGGAGTTGTGCATTTTAATTTTTATTAAAATGCACAACTCCATCTATGACTTTTGTAAACAACTATTAACCTCGCCAACATGATCAAATTTAAATTATTTATATCCAAAAAGGGTTTACACATGTAATTCGACTTGATGTTTTTAAAATCTCATAGATGGCGCTGCTTGTCTTGATATTACTTATATTCATTTCTTATATTACATTCATTCTTACATTTATTATGTTTATCAGCCTAAGTTACTTATATTTCGTGATTTTTATAGTGTGAAGATAATAGCATGGTTATTAACATAATAACAACATTCAAATATGCGTCGTTAGATTACACGCTGTTACAGAATGCGTTGAAGAAATAAAGGTTCACTGCTCGTTCCCCGTAGGTGATAGCGTGATAATATGTAGCCTATGTTATGACCCGACTTCTTAATAATATTCGTGCCAAATTTGAAGTAAATCCATGCAGTACTTTTTGAGTTTATCCCGGACATACATACAGACAAACAGACAAACAGACAAACAGACAAACAGACAAACAGACAAACAGACAAAAATTCTAAAAACTATATTTTTGGCTTCGGTATCGATTGTAGATCACACCCCAAGTATTCTTTTTAAAAAATATTCAATGTACAGTTTTGACTTTTCTACCATTTTATTATATGTATAGATAGTTATTAAGTATTAAAATCTTCTTTTTTTTCATTTGGCCACTGCTGAAGGGTTGATGCTTAATCCATCACGCTGCTCCACTGCGGGTTGGCTGATAATTTCCCTATCATGAGTAACGATCATTATCAGGTGTCTATGATAACAACCGGGACCCACAAGGACATACACCCAGACCGAAAACAAATATTTGTAATACTCTTCCGAGCGTGAATCGGACCCGCGACCATCGGCGCGGGGTTGAGGCGACTACTCGCACCGCTACACCAGAACGGTTGTCATACGAATGGTTTCTTATACTAGTAAAATAAAATAAGATTGAAGAGAGAAATTGTTACAATGTAAATCAATAGATAAGTTTTCGTTGAGTACCTACAGACGTAAAATTAACTATGTCGAGATTATGTCAGTATCATACAGAAGATCTGACACAGGAATTTAAGTTTCAAGAGATTCATTAGAAGTTAAATATTAGTTTACTAGCAGTCCTATTATATTGTTTCGACTAAAACTTTACGAATGTCTAGACGTCACTCGCAGTTTAATCTACGTTGACATTTATGACAATGTGGTAATGATGCTGTATCCAGGCTGTATCGCGATGTTTTCTAGCCTCTGTTCTTTTTTTTTTTTTAGATACGTATCTTCTTAATAATTCGTCATCTTTCGTAATCTTCGTAATCTTTCCTAGTCATTATAATAAGTGCAGATTTCATTTTAATTAATATTCTGTAAAATTAAATTTTTATAATCACTTTTTAATCATATACTTGATTAATTAAAAAGTGATTATAATAAGCCATTAGTTCATTCGATTTGTAATTGATTAAGACAGATAAAGAAAGCTTTTTTTTTAAAGAAAAACCTTTGTTCATATCTGCTTATATAGACAGACTAGACGTAATTGAGATAAAGAGTAAATAAGACCAAAAGCAAATCAATATTGTCGGGCTAATAATGGATAAGTTGTGCTTGTTCTGAAAGTTGTAGACTTTCACTACAATATTGCAATGTACTTAAGATAGGAAATATAATTACTGTTTGTGATGTTGAATAAGGACTCAATGTAAACACGCTTATGTAGTAAAATTAAGGACTTAAAAACGTTAAAAAACGTTAGCGGCTTATTTATTTATTTTTTTATAGAAAAAAATTACAATTCTATTTTACGTTACGTCAACCACCTCTTAATTATATTTACGAGTACTTAATGTTCGAAATCTTCATAATTATTCAAGGATATTTAACGGAGGTATATTATCAGACTAGCTATTCAACTTACAAAATGTTTATTAGGAACTGTTTACCTTTATTTATTACTGCTAGTTTAAGATTCAATGGGTTAATTTCGAGTTAAAAACTTGTCTACGTTCACGAAAGTTGTGCTTTCAACAAAATTGGAAGACGTAATTTTCTTCGAGTTAAAAGCTGTAACATCGGTTTTCTTATCGTTTATTTTTTTATAAGTTACTTTTAAATTGAATGATAGCATAAAATAATAATTTTATTGATAAAAAAAATAAGTTTTAAAAATAAGTTATAGAAAAATAACTATGGAAATATGAATAAAGTGAATGAAAATCCATAATAGCCTCACCCCCAAAATTATCTATGGATCCAGTTCTATATGAATAGCTAGAGTTAGATGCAGCGCGTAAAATAAGTCGTCGTTCACGTGACGAGGTTGCAAATTTTGTACGACTTTTATAATGTTTTCCATAATTTTCTTTATTTTCACATAATTATTAATAACTTTAACGACCAATTCTTTCGCGATTTCGCGATTTGATAGTTTTTGATCCAAGTAAAATTGTACTTTTTCTTTTTCAATATTAGTAAGCATGCGACCACGACCCGTGATGAAAAGAATAATGATAACACTTTAAAAATAATATATGCGTAATATACGATATAAGTGGAATAATTTAACGCTGAGAAACGAAAACAAATGAACGCGATAGCTATTAAAACTGAACTGAGGCTATTCATGTGAAACGCACGAGTCAGCGTTGCCAGATGTCCAAAAGTATTTCTCGTACCATGGATGTCAATGTATCCGAATACATAAAAAAAAATATTGTCGTCCGAGATCCACCGTCGATGTTTACTTTTGTACCCTATCCGAATACCTAAAAAAAAAGGTCTTCCGAGATCCACCATCGATGTTTACGAAAATCTCGTACAAAAGTGTACGAAATTTTACTTTTCTTGTTTCTCGTACAGGAACCGCTAAATCTCGATCTACGAGATTTCTCGTACGTCTGGCAACCCTGGCACGAGTCAGATACGATAAAGCGCGCGGTATACAGTATGCAAACTCGTCTACATTCGTGCGTTGTTTGTAATAGATGCTCCACGAATAATCGAAATATAATAAATAATTATGATATTTATATATATAAATATAAATATTATAAAAATATAGAATGAGGCTATTTAAGTGACACGGACTGTATATGCACTGAGTTTGTTTTAATATTACATAAAAAGTAAGCAACAGGGTATTCAAGACATTACTCAATAAATAAAATAAAAATAATGACACAAATATTACACCGCTTAACTTATATTGAATTTTGTCATAACAATACCTCGTCAAATATATCCAGAGATCGTGAACAAGTCTTTTAATTCGGTGTTCTTATCTTTTCAGCTTTTTCAAGTATCATTAGTTTATCCTATTTTCTTTATTCGTTTTATCAGTTTTAGCGCGCTAACGATGCTTATTTAGATGTCTTAGTCTTATTGTAAATTGAATAAACATTGTTTGTTTCAGTTTATTTATTTACTTTGCGAATATACAAGTTATATATTATATTTAACCGATTTAATTCAAAATGAAACATAAATTTATATATTTTTTTATTTTCAGTACGTATACTTTTAAAGAATATCCTTAAAGATGTTATTGAAGTTAAAAATATATAAATCATAAAAAGTTTGTACTAGATGAAAACACTTGTTGAGAGTTCTTACTAAATTTTTTTTCAAAAAACATTTTTGTATTTAATTTTAATTAAATAATTTTCATTACTTAAAATAAAATAAAAAACGACCAAATAAACCTTAACTTTATTTAAAAGATCAAGACATGTCATAGAAGAATTTATTCACGAGCATTTACTTATTTCCAACGACAATTATACGACAAAATAAATAGATTAACATTTTATTCTTATAAAGTTTACAACAGCTTAGTAAGCAATTAGTACAATTATTTAAATAGACGAGTGTGAAATTCTATTTACATTTTATTCGTAAACGTTTAAAATAAAATTCAAAATACATAATACTATTAAAAGGGAATTATTTAAATAGCAACGTACCACTTCGTTTACCTACGTAATTCAATATAAAAGGTCGCTCAAATAAATTCGAGGCATTTGGAGAAAATACGACGTAGCGCAGAGAAGAGTACTCGGTTGGATGATGCACTGTTAGCGACATTTGTTGTTGACATGACAGTTGAAAGCAGCAGGTTTTACGGTGATATGTAACTTGTATTTTAATGACAAGTCATATAAAGTTTAAAATATACCGATTTAGTTAAAATGGTGTAATATATTAATTTTAATTTAAAAATTTCACTTGCTAAATCATTATTAATAATTATTTATAATAATTATTAGCTAATTTCAAACGCTGAGCGACACCATATTTACTTTAATTAAAGTCATTTAGAATATTGTAATTAATCCAGTTTTTATTATGATAAAAACGAGTAGTGTCCCTGCTTGCGTGCTTGCTTTTAAACATTCCCTTGAAACTACATTAATATCACTACATAATATTATAAAACAAAATCTCTAGCCATCTGTCTGTCTATTTGTCTGTCTTTTCGCGATAGACTCAAAATCTACCGAACGGATTTTCATGCGTATTTCACTAGTTTTCGTAATCACTCTATATAGATAAAGTGATTCATGAAGAAGGTTTTTGGTGTATGTTTTGTTAAAGTTTTAGGTAAATTGGTTGAAATACGACGGTAAATATTAAAAATGTCTAAAAAGAAATAAGTCAAGCCACCTGGGAGTTTTAATCGAAAACGCTGTTTAATGTCACATATATAACAAAATAATGTATGCTGCAACTTATTTTGTATTGTCTTGTTTTTTTTTTTTTTTTTTTTTTTTTTTTAATTAAAATGAAGTCTTCTTTCAATAAAATGTTCCATTTACAATATTTAAGGTACTTCCCCTCCATGTCGCATAGCCGTGGGACATCCTCATTTATGTTTTTTTTTTTTTTGCATAGCGTGTTGCTTTATAGCCTAAAACCTTATCCGAAAAACAAGCGTTCGAAAGAAGTTCTTTTTTTTTAGATCACACACCAAGAGTTATTTAGATTAATATTTATAATTAAAATGTATTTATAATATATTTAAATTATAATTAATATAATATATGTATGGGGACAAACGACTCGAGAAGAGTCGCCGGGAGCCGTTAGGCGGAGGCTGCTTCGAACCGGTCGCTCTGGAAGTTGATGGGGGAGATCTACGTTCAGCAGTGGACATCCAATGGCTGATATGATGATGATGATGTGTATGTATGGATAATGTCTACTCGACATTATATTATGATATATTAAAAATTATGAAGTAATTAAGTTCTGGTTTTGCTGTAAACTTCTGTTTGCCACAAACTTTTATTTTGAAAGTTTTTTATTTTTATTTTGCAAAATATGAATATGTACAGTTACTGACAGACAAACAAACTAGTAACATTTGTTGATGTGAATATTTCGCTACCATTTATTTTTAATTTTACATTAGTATAGGTAAACTTGGTCTAAATATTTTTACAGGAAATTTTAAGGAAATATTATTTTCGAACACACCATTTTTATTTTAATAAGAAGTTACGCAAAGTCACGTAAATTCTTAAAAAATTAATAATCAATATTTTTGAATTACATATTATCATAATACCAATAACTATAGATAAAGAAATTCAAATGAATTTTTAAATTTTATATAGCGTTTTCTATGGAAAGCAAGGTTTCTTTGATTGGTTCTAAGGTAATCCTCCACAAATGCACTGTACGCTAATTTTATTTTTAACAAAAACTTAAAATCGATTTCGAAATCAATGAAAAAATTCTTATTATCACTTTTCATCACAAAATAATATTGTGTGTTTATCCCAAATGTAATATAGCAATCACGTCAATTATAAACTTCCGATGACATCGTAAAATAATATAAGCATTTGCGAGTTGTGTCATTATTTAACATCCTGATCACGCTTAGTAATCAAAAAACAATTGAATGAATAATATAAAAATATTTACATGCCCATCTTATCTAATGTTATATGTAATTATTGTAAAAGAAAAAAAAAAACAAGTGAATATATATAGACCTTTGACATTTCACCTTCGATAGATTTTACATGTAAAAAATGTATTTTAATATATATTTTAAACATGATTGAAAAGGCACATTTATTACAATTTGTCATTTTTAAAACAATATTGGCACCCCAAACAAATCAGCTGTCCCAAAAATGAAATATCCGTGTTTTCCCGGTCTATATGATAACAGCTGCTTAATTTCGCGGATAAATTAGGAAAATGTCCCTTTTGCAAGATTTGCAGAATAAATTTACTTTATCTATCAGATTGCATTAGCATTTTAAAATTGGGTGCCGATGTCAGAGTAATGAAACATGTATCAACAATAAACCGATTGTATTGAAAGTGAAACCATTTAAGAGTAATAACAAACGCTTAAATCGATTAAAAACTTATTCAAATGTCAAGGTAAATTACAACAGAGCATAAAAAATATTAACAACAAAATGGTGTATTAATTTTTTTTTTTTTTGGAAAATAAGTAGCTAAGTATTCACCGCCACCCAAAAACACAAACAGCCCAGCAGGAACTAAGGAAGCAAATACGGAATAAAGATTATTTTAGCCAGTACCCGCAGTTTTTTTTTTCGAACGAGATTAGGATGTGGGTATAAACTATATTGTATAGAGAGGATGCTTATAAAAGGGATATTTGCTACTGGCTTTCCCACTCAGTGTAAAAAATCCAACTATAATAGCTAATTTATGTTTAAGCGTATTCTATGAATGTGAAACTACCCTGTTTGAATAAGCCGTGTCTAGTCGCTAATCTACAGGTAGATTCTTTCACAATACTATATGATTATGTATATAATGTTACAATAATTATCCATTGAATTTAATATTTTTATCATTTTTGGAAAATGTAAAATGTTTTCTTAAGGGCAATTTTAAATATAACCAGCTATTTTGCAGTTTTACAATAAAAGTAGGCGAGAACGCGGTCTGGCTTGAATTTAATATCGCTGAATAACACGAACTGCAGCAACGCTTTAATGCATTTTCTCATATTCCCAAGCATCCACTTATGCTACGGGCCGACTTCCCGTGTTTTGATTTTGAAAATATGAAAAATTGGGAATTGGCTTAAAGATTATTTTAACATGAATTGGTTGCAGGTGAGATATGAGGATCAACCAATATTTAAGTATAATATATTATATGCATTTAATACAAATGGTACGTTTTCGGGAAAGTATCACCACTAACATTAATAGTATCATTTTCGTTTTCTATTATATATCTAGTATTTTGATTTCAGTCACAAAGAGCATTGTAACGTTAGTTCCACGGTTGGCAGCATAATAGACACCACTCTTAGAATATTCTATTGTCAATAGACAGACCTAACAAAGTGCGAGTATTATTAGGTGGTCTACGTGAACAGTCGACACGATCTTTTGTGTTGCGTTCGACATCATTTCTAAATTTCAGGTTTTAATACGCAGTTTAAACAATCAGTCAACTCAATCAGTCAAAATCTATGAATATAATAATAATAATAATAATAATAATAATAATAATTTATTGACATATTATAAGTACAAATCATTTTTACAAGTAAAATTAAACATAGTATTCAAATATATAAAAGAGGTTATCGTTGACAGCTATACTAGTATAAACTGTGTCATAGTTGTCAGTTTTTATGTCCAATAATAGTTTATTTTATATGAATTTCACATAATTTGTACAAATTAATAAAATAAAGATAGTTAAATAATTTTAATGAAATTATACTATATCTAATATAAGTTAAATACATAGATACGTAGATTATAATTAGTATTTAAGCAGCTAAATTAGGTTATTCTGGAATTAAATAATCTAATAGACTCTACAATGAAGATATAGTACGAACAAATAGAAATCAAATAACTATATAACGCAAAACAGTATTTGTATAAACTCAAGGCTATATTGTGACTGATAGATAATCAAATTTCTAAAAAAAAATTACTGTTTATAAGAGCGCCGGTAATTATATCACTCAGTATAATAACAGTCACAAGGGACATAATTTAGAGGTCAGGGTTGGTAGCGCTTCGATAATATATGGCCTCCAAAATGTTTCTAAGTTATAAACATCCACGACCTTAACGCCACCCATACTCTATCTGTTTCGAAGGTTTTAATCTATCTAATGTTCCAGTTAGAAAATATCTAAGTATAGGCAAAGAAAAATTCAAATTAAGAATATACAAAATCAGATGTGCTTTTACAATCAAAGTCGAGACAAATAAATTATGTAGAAACATAATCCAGTTTCTCGCAACAATAAATACCTAAAAACCCTATTATGTGACATCAAATTACCTGTTAAGGCTTGGCAAAACACCAAAATGCTTAAACTTACAATGTGATTATGTTAGAGCAAACGGTTAGTAATTTGTCTAGCGGTGCAAATATAGGTTAAGCTGGGTTAAACTGTTTGTATAAATTGGCTTAAACCACGTATGATATTTATAACTTTCGGGATTCACTGTACAAAATGGATCAGATTAGCTCTCATATATGTAAAGTAAAATTAAACTAGCCTTAAGAAACATGATCTTATATTTTAAGCATAGGAATTAAAGTTATGAAAAATGTGACTTGAATTTACTCGAGTCTAGATTCAGTTGGAGTTCAAATTACAACTACGTTGCTGAAATCAAGACGCAAGTGTGAATGTAAAAATATTCTTTTTATGGATTTCAATCCTTACTAATATTAGTTTTTCCATCGGTTTGTTCTTTTTGTGTTAAAAAAGCGTAATTAAAAAAGGTTATAGGCTAAAATCATCGCGGATGAAACGGCAGGTGATAAATTGTTCATACCCTCCACTTACTGAGGGTAGGCGCAACAGTGCTGTAGTAAACATCAGCTCCGTAAATATTTCTCATTTAAAATAATTCAAGTGAAAACTTTTCTATACAAGAGTACAATAGTGATAAAAAAGTGACAAGATACGTGAAACATAAGTAACTATTTTGATTAAGTCCAGTGTTCTGTAGATAAGTTAAAATAAAGAAAACAAAGACTAAGTGTTAATTGACAATTTAATAACGGACATACTAAAATTAAAATTCAAACAGTGTACGAAATATTTTTGGATAACTAGAAAAACAGAACTCATCATAAGTGAAATACAAAAATTTGTAAATAAAGTGCAATCAAATAAAACCTAAATAAAACACGTTATAACTTAACAACTAGCGACATCTGTGACTCGGTACTTATACTAAACCATCAAACAAAATCTGGAGAGTTGAAACACGATAATAACAGAGGGCGTCACCAATATCTAAATAATGGATGAACTTATAAAGATGATGCAGGAATTAAAAGCTGACATGAATAAGAAATTTACCTCCATCGACTCTCAATTCTTGCAAATGGAAAAAAATATCACAACGAATATTACCGAACACTTTGATACGAAGTTCCAGGAAATGAATAATGACTTAGGAAAACTACGTAATAAGTTGCAAGAACAAGAAAAAAGGCTATATGTTTTAGAGAAGAATAGGGGTTGGATTTAGAATCGTTTGGCACGAATTTGGTCGTGAAACTTTGGTAGGGGGTAGGGGGCGGTCTCCCTTACTCCCCCATACTACTCGCAATACAAGGAAATGCACCATTCCTGAAAAAAATGAAAAAGAAATCACATAACCTAACATCACATTTATAGAGTTTATCGGCATAATTTCGTTCTGTGACATCTCCGGTGCTGCGGAAACCCTTTGTTCTTGCATTAGAAAACACTAGACACTTGCACTTGGAACAACAAACACCATTGTTAATATTTTTCTAATTTGTGAGAAAAGTGAAAACCTGTTATTGTTATGGTATTCAGTTGACATTTACTCTATAGTCTATAGTCTTTGGTTTATCAAATATCAGAATGCGTTCATTACGACCATAGATAATACAATATATCTTAGAGAATGATATAAATATATAAAAATTATTAGATACTGTAAATTATGTTTATAAGCAATAAATATACATTTTGTTTTATTTGTATAATTACCCAGAAAAAGTAATCTCGCTTAACAGACATTGACTTCTGCCTCAAAATAGTCACAGAATGGAATCAGCTTACCCCGACTCCACGTAGTCTTGTTTGCCCCACCCCTAGAGTGTTCTTTAAGAGCCGGAGGCGCGGAGGGAGGGCAGCCCCCGCCCGCAGTAACAAAACGCAGACACCCGGGTGAGCCGGAGCGGCCGAGGCTGGTCGCCGAAGGCGACCAAAAAGCCGAGGCTGCGGAGGCGAGCGTGGGTGTCTGCATTTTGTTACGCAAGGGCGAAGGGGCTGCACCTTCCGAAGCGCCGGAGACGTCACGGAACGAAATTATGCCGATAAACGGTCAATTTTGAGGTTAGGTCTATAGGATTTCTTTTTCTTTCTTTTTTTTCAGGAATGGTGAGTACAAATAAATAAAATTGCATTGCTGTGAAATTAGTTTTTATTTTAGCATTATATTATATTATATTATTGTATTATCTATGGTCGTAATGAACGCATTCTGATATTTGATAAACCAACCAAAGACTATAGAGTAAATGACAACTGAATATCATAACAATAACAGGTTTTCACTTTTCTCACAAATTAGAAAAATATTAACAATGGTGTTTGTTGTTCCAAGTGCAAGTGTCTAGTGTTTTCTAATGCAAGAACAAAGGGTTTCCGCAGCACCGGAGATGTCACAGAACGAAATTATGCCGATAAACTCTATAAATGTGATGTTAGGTTATGTGATTTCTTTTTCATTTTTTTCAGGAATGGTGCATTACCTTGTATTGCGAGTGATATGGGGAAGGTTAGGGGACACCCCCCCTCCCCCCGCACCCCCTCTCGTCCTTAAATTCGTGCCAAACGATTCTAAATTTCAACCAAGAATAGTGTACAGAGAAACTTAGTTTTCTTCGGTATAGATGAGAAAGAAAAACACTATATACAGCTTCAAAAACAAATATTCGAGATTATTACCAATATTGTTAAAGTTGAAATACAAGAAACAGAACTACAATCAATTCGGAGAATGGGAAAAAAAGGTGACCGCCCTAGGCCTATATCTGTCACCTTATCTACATTGAGTAAGAAAATCCAAATATTAAAAAATAAGAAAAACCTATCGAAAACAAATATATATATAAAAGAAGAATTTCCTCCAAATATTTTAAAAATGAGATCAGAATTAAAAATTGAACAGCAAAAAGAAATTGAAAAAGGAAATATAGCTTTTTTAAAATATAATAAGCTTATAATAAAGAACAAAAAGGAATACAATACCAACAAAAGACAGCTTTCCACAACACCACCTCAACTAACAGAAAATTCAGAACTATTGAAAACTAACAATGATAAAAAAACACAGATACAAACAAATAAAAAATATAAAACAAACAGTAACTTAATGCTGTCTTTCATTTCAAAAAATAACGATGCATGAAGATCAGAGCCCCCTCTAAAACCAAGCTCAAGCTTTACAATATTTAATAGAAAAAAAAACAAACTCCCCCAGAACGGCTCGTCACCGCGGGGCTTTTAGACGAAAACCCTTCAAACCAATTAAAATATTATATTGCAACATTCAATCTTCGGTCACTAGCAAATGAGATGAGAATAATTGAAGGCGAAAAAGGAGTCGGATTTTTAGTAAAAAAGCAACGAGGGACAGAAGTACACGATTTTATCGCTTTATCGGAGAGAGTTGCTCTACTTCAAGTCAATATCTACGGAACTATGTTTAGTCTTATCCAAGTCTACGCTCCCACTACTGCAGCTTCCGAAGCAGAGATAGAGAATATGTACAATGATCTAGATGAAGCCATTAGTAAATGCACTAAAAATATAATATTTATGGGAGACATGAATGCTAAAATAGGAAAACCAGAGTGCCACGAACGTCTAGTAATGGGAGACTATGGCTATGGTAATAGGAACTGTAGAGGTAAAATGTTTATACACTTCTGTCTTCAGAACAAATTAAAAATTGTTAATACAATGTTTAAAAAGCCAAAAAAACTGAGATGGACCTGGATGTCACCAGACGGAAAATCAATGAATGAGATAGACTTTATAGCTACGAACATACCAAAAAATGTACAAAATCTAAACGTCATAAGTAAATTACATCATCCAAGTGACCATAGAATGGTTCGCATTACTCTAAATATAAAAAATAACAAAAAATCCCGCGCTCACTATAAAAATATTCAAAATATAAAGGCAAAAGCTATTAATAACAATACTTCATTCGCGAATTTAGAAGACGAAGATGACATACAAAAGTTGAATAGCAAACTAGAAACAATACTGCATAGTTGCCAGAGGAACCCCGAAAAAATCAGCTCTAACTTAAAAAACCCAAATATCATTACACAAGAAATTAAAGACCTAAATATAGAGAGATATATTCTTAAAAATAAGAAAAATAAAACCAAACAAGAAAAAATAAAACTGACTAAGTTATACAGATCAATACATAAGAAAATAAAACAAAACTTAAAAAACTACAGAATACACAAAATAAGTAAATTATTAGAAAAAACTGGCGGTATTAAAAAGGCTTATAGAGAGATAGATAACACAAAACAACTAATGACACAGCTGTTCAACAGCTCCGGAACTATTGTTACACATAGACGTGACTTGATGGAGGTGACTACTAATTTCTACAAAGATCTCTATAGAAATGTAAACAAGACTCCCTCTACACAAGATACACAATAATGACTCGGTACCACAAATTATAGAAAGTGAGGTGGATTTATCTATAAAAAACTTAAAACTAGGAAAAAGTCCAGGTCCAGATGGAGTGACGAATGAGATGATCAAAAATGGAAAAGAAACATTAATAAAACCAATTACAAAGCTATTTAATCTAGTTCTATACAAAAAAGAACTACCAGAATCTTGGACTTTTTCTGAAATAGCTTTACTATACAAAAAAGGAGATCCAAAATTAATATCAAATTACAGGCCCATCAGTCTCATCTCATGCTTATACAAAGTATTCGCGTCTACAATATTAAGGCGTCTAACAAACAAAATTGATGAAAATCAATCGATAGAGCAGGCTGGCTTCATGAAAAATTACTCCACAATAGACCACATAGTTACTCTGAAACTAATATTGGAAAAATACACAGAATATAACTTACCTCTTTATATCGCATTTGTTGACTACTCAAAAGCATTCGACTCCATATCACACAACTCTATCTGGAACGCATTAAACGAGCAAGGAATCGAAGGTGAATACATAGAGCTTATAAAAAAGATCTACATAAAAAGTATGGCACGGGTACGATTAGAAAAAACGGGACCTAAATTCCGAATAGAGCGAGGAGTAAAGCAAGGTGACCCGCTATCTCCAAAACTATTTATATCTGTTTTAGAATCTGTTTTTAGAAATCTCAACTGGAACAATCTTGGCATCAACATAAATGGTAGATACCTGTCACATCTTAGATTCGCAGATGACATCGTTCTACTTTCAGAAAACTCAACACAGCTAGAGTATATGCTAGAATCTCTAAACTACTACAGCGAAAAGGTCGGTTTACAAATAAATAGAGAAAAAACTAAGGTCATGACAAATAGAGAAAAAAACGTCATATTGATGCAAACAGTTCCAATTGATTATGTAGAAGAATATGTTTATCTGGGACATCTTATAGCGTTCAAATCATGTGAAGACAAGGAAGTAGACCGAAGAATAAAATGCACATGGAATAAATACTGGGCTATGAAAGAAATATTTAAAGGTTCCTTACCCATCAAATTAAAAACAAAAGCTATGAACATCTGCCTAGCCCCTACCTTAACATACGGATGTCAAACCTGGACACTGAAAAAAACACACTTGAATAAAATAAGAACATGTCAAAGAGCATTAGAAAGAAGTTACATGAATATAAAATTAAAAGATTGAATAAATAACATAACAATCAGGAAAAAATCTAAAGCCATGGACATCGTAAGGCGGATTATGACACTGAAATGGAGGTGGGCTGGCCACATTCTGAGAGTAACTGAAACGAGATGGTTACAAAGTATAATAGATTGGTACCCACGAGATAAGAAAAGAAGACGAGGTAGGCCATACAAGCGATGGAGTGATGACTTGATCGAAGTAGCTGGAATACTATGGACCAGACTGGCGCGGGACAGAGCTTGCTGGAGTGGTTTGGAGGAGGCTTTTACCGCCATTGGCGGCCCTTACGACTAATCTTACACTAACATATGAATTAAGATAGTATACTAACCGTACTAATAAATAATTATTATTTTATCTGTAACTACTATGTATCAAAATGTAAAATGTAAGGGATAAATAAAGCTTTATTATTATTATTATATTACCCTCCATTGTAAAAAAAAAATTAGAATTTGTTACTTCTTAATTTCATTCGATTTTTTTTTACTTTGGTAATTATTTTACATTAATATTATAGTTTTAATTATTAAAATCTATCTTCTTCTTGAAGAAGACTTATGACACTAGAACTTACAACAATCAATGCATATTTTTTGTGACATAGTTGTCAATTTGTTTGTCTGAATATTAACAGGTGTTACGCCTATGACTCACATTATTATTTTACGTTTTATTAAAGGAGTTACACAAATATTAGAATTTCTAACGCTATGGTATTAGTATAGATTTGCCTTATATACCCGTACCTACATTTCGTTTTCGTACTTTTAATTAATTCTGACTCCTTCTTTTCAGGCGAAATATCTCTAGGTGATGTTTATTGGATTTAACAAGACAGCCAAACAAAAGGTATTTTAATCAGAGTTACGCAATAAATAGGAAGATTTTTAAATGCTTTTCCAAATATTTTGTACCTATTATTTTGAGATTCTACGAGTAGTTCTAAAAAAATTATATATTGATTAAATATGTATAATTATTGTCTTTATTTTTTAATTAATGTAACATTAAAACACTTTTACATTGAAACAATGAAAACTTTTTGTATACATAATTGTATATATATATATATATATAATATATATCGCCCATGACTATTAAAAATGTCGGATATGAAAAAAAAAATAACTTTACAGGAGAGCGATGCAAAAGGTAAATTGCATTCGTCTTTTTACATATTTTTTTAAAATACCGTCATTTATAAATAAAGTAATTAAATAACTATGCATAAAATAATATTTTTCTTTTCAGCTGATGTTAGACTTGGTTATTTTGGAACGTTTTAAATCAATCAATCGATTTTGTAGTTCCGACGATGTTCCGATGATATATATATATATATATATATATATATATATATATATATATATATATATATATATATATATATATATGTTATTGACAATACATATATAGTATATACCTATGCCTGTATAATATTGATTTCGGTTATTACAGTCATTATAAAATTTAAATTTTTTAAAAGCTTTTTTTTTTTGTTGTTGTACAACACTTTCTTTAGTATCATGGAGATCATATTAAAACAATCTATTAAAGGTTTAGTACCTATATTGTTTGTTGATGCATAAAAGAGCTTAGAGGAAGATCCGTAATGGCGTATATTTTTCTAAGATTGATTACAGTCGGTAATGATTAATAAATTAAAACCCTTATACATTTGACAAAACGGTATCAGGTCATTACTGTACTTTTGACAAAAATCGGCTGATTTCGTTTTTCAATTAAATATCGACACAAAAATCCGTTATTTTAGAAGATTCTTTCTTGTGGGTAGTCTGGAAGAGATCACTATTTAGTGATAAGACCGCCCGTTGCGTGCTCTGTACTAAATCATTAAGCTTTGCGTTTTGTATAATTTTGTAAGTTATTTTTATGTGTGCAATAAAGTTATTTATTATTATTATTATTATTATTAAAAATCGCATCCACAATATTTTCAAAGAAATATTTCTAGTTTGTCTTTGTATCTATTTATCTGCTCCTCTGTGCGCGCATCACGCCAAAACTACAACACCGAATTTAGTACGGAATATAAGATTGTAAATTTTGGTGTGAAAATGTATTCATTTTTACAAATCGATTCAAAGCACTACTACTTTGATTACCTTCAAATTGTGTTTATATTCAAAATTCAGACTATATCAGAGTTAAATATTTAAAAAAATTCGGAAACTTTTATCACAAAATCATCGAATCGGATAGTCAACACTTTTATAATCGAAAAAATCTCGAACGCTATGAATATTTGACTTTACTTACGGAAATGAATTATTTATAAGTACCTATTTGTATCATCAGATACCAGAAGCTGCTCAGCTCAGTTGTATTATAATACAAGTTCACAAGAGCAATTTATTTACTAAAGTAAACACTCTGTGGCCAGATTTATACCGTCGCCAAGAAATTCAATTACACCAGTTAACTAGGGTGCATGCTTTGCTGTGTCTTGATCATGTAAAACATTCACAGGATATTCCGCTGTATCGCGTGCACGTAAAGGTGAATATGGAGTATATTATTTGAGAAACGACTAGACGAACACTAATATCTTATATTATTTATGTATAAAGACATACAAACTGCTCTGTTGCTTTATGCCAACAGATATGATTATAAATCAAATAATTAGTAATTAATAATTAAAAAATAAATAATCAATAATTAGTAATGAGTTAGATTAGGTATAATTTTATTTTAAATAGGTACATTATTTATTTTATAACAATTATGCAAAAATGTATTAAAAATTCTTTAAAAAAAATGACGTCTGTCACGTTACAATTTCATTATATATTTTAACGTATTTAATTTTTCTTTATCTGTATATATACACTCATTTGCAAAAAAAACGGGCGGTTTCGATTTTCTTCCTGGCTGAAAAAAATAAAATACCAAAAAGGTTTTAATCATTTGAACATGTTACTGGCCAGTTATAAAAGTGCCATAATGTTTATAAGAGTACATTCCAAATTCAAATTTTTGACTGAGCCTGGTTTTCAAAGAAAATAACTTTTAACTTCATTTTGTGGCGCGAATTCCCTATAGTTAATATCGACTCTAATTAACTTTTTGTCAATTTTTATTAAATTATCTGGTGTCCTTGACATTTAAAAGTATTGTTATTGCTGCTTAGCAATCTCGAAAATGGTAGATAAAGTGATAAAAGCGAGCAAAATTATTGCGCTGCTTGAAGAAGGTTGCAGTCAATGCTTCGTGGCTCAGAGGCCAAATGTGAGTCGGTCGACAGTTCAAAGGACCTGGCAGCGCTATCAAGAGACCGGTTCCGTCAAGAGAAGGCCTGGTTCTGGCAGAAAGACATGTACCGAACCACGGGATGATCGTTTTCTAGTTAGTCAAGCGTTGAGAAATCGCAAATCTTCTTATGTGGACCTCAAGAACACCCTCGAAGAAGTAAGAAATGTGCAAATTAGTCTATGGACGGTCAGGAGGAGGCTTCTCGCTGCTAATATACACAGTCATCGCCCGGCACGCGGCCCTAAATTACTCCGTGGACATCGAGTTGCCAGGCTTAGCTTCGCTCGAAATTGTGTGTCATGGACTCATGAAGACTGGGATAGGGTATTGTTCTCCGATGAAGCTAGGATATCTCTGCATGGTGAAGACCGACGTCGGCGAGTGCTACGTAGACGAGGAGAACGCTTTGCAGAGGCATGTTTTGAAGAAATCACACCTTATGGAGGGGGCTCTGTTATGTTTTGGGCAGGAATAAATTCTATGGATCGTACGGAGTTAGTCTTCATCGAAAACGGTACACTGACTGGACACCGATACATAACGGAAGTTCTAATTCCTTATGCACAACCCGCTTTAACCGCTCTTGGCGAAAACTCAATTTTTATGGACGACAACGCTCGCGCCCACCGGTCTGGCGGTGTGAATGCGTATATGCTAGAAGTCGGAATTCGTCATTTGGACTGGCCAGCTAGAAGTCCGGACCTCAATCCCATAGAGCATGTCTGGGACGTTCTGAAGCGACGAGTGAGATCAGTGCAGCCGGCTCCGCAGACCATCAGAGAGCTAAAGAATGTGATTACCGCGGAGTGGGAACGTATTCCCCAAGAAACCATAAAAGATATACTCACTAGCATGCCCAGACGAATGCAAGCTGTGATTTCAGCAAGAGGGGGTCACACTCAATACTAAACTTTTATCTGCTTTTAATGTATTCAAGAAAAACAAAGAAATTAACGCGTTTCATTTTTATTTAGCGAGCAGGTACAATCATAGTGTTTTGAGCTTAAACATTATTTCTTAATAATTTAATTAAAATGTTATGATAAAACTGATGAAAACTATTCCTTCCTAATTAATTTATAAAATTCTGAGGATAACAATACCTAAAATTGTCAAACAAACTAATAGTAACTATAAAATAGTTCTTTGCTTAAGTGCCCGTTTTTTTTGCAAAAGAGTTTATATATATATTTCCAAAACCAATTCGGGCATTAAAATGGAATAACATTTTACCACTAATACATCAATTTTTGACAAAACTAAACTGAAAGTCGAATGAATTGATGTAATGCTTGTTATTTACTCGATAACAAAACAGTCAATAATACAAATGAATGATACTTACATAGATAAATATAAGGGGATGGAGGATTAGGTCCCGACGGAAGATAAGACTGGTTATGGTTGTGGGTTGAGAAATCGGCGAAAAATCCTAGCCGAGTAGAGCAATACCATCTTCTGCATCCTGGCTGAGAGTGAACCGTCACGGATGCCCAACCGCCTCAGATGATGACCGAGGATTACCGGTTTCAAACCGTTTGCAGATATTACGATGAGGATTATTTCAGCAGACTTCACACCAAAGATGTCGACCATCTCGTATGCCAGATCCAGATATTTACGATTAACGATATTACGATTTTTCTTTATTTCAGCTTTCACGAGGTTCTCCTCATGCGGGATGGTTATGTCCACTAAAAACACCCTCGACCATGTTTTATCCATTACAACGGTATCAGACATGTTCGCCAGTATCGTCCTGTCCGTGACGACAAGGTCGCAGTAGAGCCGGACTCGAGTACTGGCACCGATGTGTACTGATAAAACAGCGTCAGTTATTTTTGGAGTTGGTGACAACCAAAGTGTCGGCCAAGATGGATACTTTAATCCTGCCTTTGCAATAAACTTTCTTTCTAATAATAATAATAATATATAATAATAAATAACGTCTTTCGGTGCAGCCTGAGTGAACTACCTGAACACGGGCAGACGATGTTTAATAGGTTTACAATTTTTACGTTAATTGTTTATACGTTTAATACGAAATTTTTCTTCCCCACACAGGTCAAATTTTCAAAAACGCTAGATCAAACTTTTTTTCTTTTTTATGCAGTATTTAAATACAATGTTTTATATTTTTATCTTCGACAATGACAAACTTCCATACAAATTTTCATCCCCTATTTCAACCCTTTCGAGCCTTTTTTTCGCAATAAAAGTTAGCCTTTCCCAAAGTCTGTTCTATATATGTACCAAATTTCATCAAAATCCGTTTAGTAGTATAGCGTGACAAACAGACAGACAGAGTTATTCTCGCATTTATAATATTAACCTATTAAATGCCTACTAAATGCGCTGCACAAATAAGACAGCGCCATTTGAAAAAAAGTATGGACGAGAAGGAAGATCGTTTAAAAAATATATTATTATTATTAGTACATAGTAGTAGTATTATTGTATTATTAATATGCTATTAGTTATATTGTTAAATTTCATTAAATTTTCTTTTGTTTCTATTGATTTTTAGGGTTTCGTAGCCAAAAGGCAAAAACCGGAACCCTCATGAAACTATAAGAACTATACTGTTGAAACTTGGTAAGTGGATGTATTATGTGAACCTTATTAAGATTTTCACACAAAAAAACCACAAATTTTTGGGGCTCCCCATACTTAGAACTAAACTTTAAAAAAAATTCATCAAACTCATACGTATGGGGTGGTATCTATGGATAGATCTTCAAAAACGATATTAAAGTTTCTAATATCATTTTTTTCTAACCTGAATAGTTTGCGCGAGAGACACTTCCAAAGTGGTAAAATGTGTGCACCCTCATCCCTCTCCTGTAACTTCTAAACTAAGAGAATGAAAAACTAAAAAAAATATATGATGTACCTACATTGGTTTGAACGAGATCTAGAACTTAGTTTTTTTTTTTTTTTAATATAAAAAAATACACTATTATTAAAACATCGATCAAAGTTACAACGAACTACAAGAACTTTTATATGATGTCACTTGCTGCTACGGAACCCTTCATGGGCGAGTCCGACTCGCACTTGGCCGCTTTTTTTTTTTTGTTTTTGTTTTGTTGATTTCCTTAAAAGCACTAAATTGATTCCAATAAAATCTTTATGGGACCACCTATGAAGTATGACCTACCGATTAGAAAAGAATCATGAAAATCGATTTATAATTGACGGACTAACGCGTAACAAACATACAAACAAAAAAACAACAATTAAATTCGAAGATTCGAAAGTCCCATAGAAAATAAAATTTCTATGGGACCACTCTCTTATTTATTTTTTGTCTTTCTAAACACCTACTGTAGCTTTTTAGATTAGATATAGTGGACAAGTACAGGCGATGACGTTTTTTTTTTTTTTCAAGATATATATTATTACTCGTACAGTCGAAAAGTATCTGTGTGAAAATTTTGTATTTGTACGATAAATTGGAATGAAAAACGATAATATTACGGCCGAAAATATATAATACTGTCAGCAAATAATGCTAACACTGCCACCTCTGAAAACCACCGATTAAAAAAATAATCATCAAAATCGGTTCATTACTGGCGGGGTAATCGCGTAACATACAACCAAAAAAAAAAAACAGACGAATTGAGAATCTCCTCTTTATTTGAAGTCGGTTAAAAACAATGTGTTTTATTTACATTCATACTTAAAAAAAAAATGATACGAATCAGATTTAAAAAATTTACAATTCAACGCCATCTACATTTTTATTATAAAACTATGTCCTCTGGGTTCCCAGTAGCAACTGGAGTAAATATGTTTAGTTCTTTAGTTCGTAAAGTTAATTATAGGTGGCACTTTTCAGCTTATTATTTTATAAGTCTAGTCGGTTGCAACTAACATTTTTTTATCATATGCAACTACATTATCAACAAACATTTTTTTTAATATGATTATATTTAGTTTAGGTACAGGTATATTTTTTTTACATTAGTTTATTCACAAATAAATTTTCAGAAAATAATTGCCATTTATTATATTAGCTACTGTCCGCTAGATGGAGATACATGTCACTAAATACATAAACAATTTTTAATTTTGTTTCTTCCACATAGATCTATATATATATATATATATATATATATATATATATATATTTAGGGTTCCGTACCCAAAGGATATACCTTATTACTAAGACTCCGCTGTCCGTCCGTCCGCCCGTTTGTCCATCTGTCACCGGGCTGTATCTCATGAACCGTGATAGTTAGACAGTTGAAATTTTCACAGATGATGTATTTCTGTTGCCGCTATAATGACAAATACTAACAGAACAAAATAAAAATAAAATATTCAAGGGTGCCTCCCATACAACAAAAGTGACTTTTTTGCTAATTTTAGCTCGATATTGATAACGGCAACAGGTAGACGCTTGAAATATTCACAGAATATTGAGTTAGAGTATTGTAGATAATACGAAACCCCTCGTGAGCGAGTCCGACTCGCACTTGGCCGGTTTTTTTATTTAATTTAATTTAAGGAGTCAAAAAAAATTAAGTGTTTAGTTTTATTTTATAAGAAAAAAAATTCGGACGATGTTTTTTCATTCTATGTCTATTAGTTGATATACTTATTTAAGCTTTATTGATAAGAATAAAAAAAAATCATCATCATCATCATCATATCAGCCATTGGATGTCAACTGCTGAACGTATGCCTCTCTCATCGACCTCCAGAGCGATCGGTTCGAAGCGTATATATATATATATATATATATATATATATATATTACTTTTAAGTAAAGTTACTCATCAATTATCCAATTATGTACGCGTCGTCTGGACACCCTAGCAGCTAGCTGCACTTTCGACACAAAACAGGTAGTTTACCTACGTCCAAACGCCGCCACGTGTTAACCGGGTAGCAGGATAAACAAGCATGATCCAGTTCCCCTTAATACTTTAATCCTGGCTTAGGATAGGCAAAAATACTAAGATATTTTACTCGTTTAAGCAACAAACTTGTTGACTAGGTAAGTGATGTGAACTTTGGCAATTTTTAGATGTGAACAAGCGACACATTACAACACCTGTGCACGTGCCGCCGGCATGACTGGAAAAGTGTCAACGCTTCATTTATTTGAATTGAAATTTATGAAAATTTGGTCAAAAATTAAGTACCTATTTTTATTACATCATTCGAATGAGAATCATGTACTGAGTATTCTCCTTAAATATTGATAGTAATTTACCAGTCAGCCTGTATATATATATATATATATATATATATATATATATATATATACAGGGTGACTGGTGAATTACCATCAATATTCAAGGAGAATACCCGGCACATGATCCTCATTCGAATTATGTAAAAAAAATAGGAACTTAATTTTGGACCAAATTTTCATAAATTTCAATTCAAATAAAAGACGCGTTGTCACTTTTCCAGTCATGCCGGCGGCGCGTGCGACGCGGTGTTGTACTATGCTGCCAGTACCCGCACCCCCGCCCCGCGGCTAATCGCTTATTCGATCGACGAATCACGTTACTAGGTCACTAGGTCAGTAGGCTAGCGCCAACGTATGGTTTGGACGTCTGTTTTGTGTTTTCCCGCGCGTGCGCCTAGCGTTTGATATTCCGAGTATACCTAATCTGTCGTGTGTGAGTGTGACCCTTAATTAGATATGGCTTATCAGTACTTGAATATGGTTCGTGTTAATGTAATGATAGCTTACCGGGTACTATCAATTTGTACCGGGAGATGTTCCCCAATCGCAGAGTACCTACTGTTAGCGTAATATTAAGCACTAATCCAAGACTACGAGTATGATTCCATTTTTAAATACGCCGGGAATACCAAGATAGGTGAACAGTTAATATTATTTTATTTTTGTTCCAAGTTTACATCATTTACCTAGTCAATAAATCTGTTGCTCATCACATCAAAATCAAATGGAATAAACATATCTTTCAACTCGTAAGTAATATTTAAATTAAATTATTTATTTTGTCTAGAAAGTTCGGTGATTAGTATGCCTCTATCGGCAAGTAGCAAAACTACTGGTCCGCAAGGACCGTAGTTCCTTGCTTTTATTTAATAAACAACAGTTGGCTGTTCAACAATTCACAAAGTTTATTTTTGTTGTGTTTTTTTTTTTAATATTTTCAAAAGTAACTTTATAATTTTTCAACATATTAAAAAACTTATTCTATCAAATCTGATCTTTATCTAGCGACACCTAGTGAAAAAACCATTACACTGTCTGCTAATATTATAATCAATCAATTGTTTTGGCTACTGGTCGCTAGATGGCTTATTCTTGCTATTACTTTTTGCTTTTATTTACTACAATATTTTTTTCGAGAATAAATAAGTGGCCTAACACTGTTTGAGTTAAAAAAAATATAATACGTAACGAGCTATTCACGGTCTTACTTATAAAAATCTCGTCAATCCTCTCAAAATCTACAAATCAATGATTAACTTTTGTTTACTTATAAACATTGACTAGCTGTTACTTAGTTAAGAAACGAACAAAGAACGATACATAGATGGTTGGCACAGATTATACCAAAAATAATCGATTAGATAGAGAAATTGAATGAACAAAGTTGTTAAAAATTACATTAATTAGCGACATCTATGAACATTATAGAAAACTCTAGTTCGATATTGTAGTGAGTCAATACTAGTGACCTCTATTGACAGTTAGGAACTTTGAGATGTTTTCTTATCCTGACAGGGTCGCCATGAGATGTGCGACGTATGAGAGATAAAATAATACGACCAACGTTGATTCTCAAATGATCATCGTTTCATTTATTATGTAAAAATATAAGGTTTTTATATTCGTACACGAGTTATTAACATACATTTTACTTATTTATTGTCAGAGAAATAGAATGTTCAATGTTTATAAAATAATTAATTCCTATTTAACAGAATCATATTTAGAAATTTAATATAATTTTAAATACAAGTTTATTTTCTTGGTTTACTTGTCATTTACGTCGTACATTACAAACTTGTACTTTTATTTACAGCTAGATGGCTCTGTTTAAGAGATCGTGTCTAAAATTGATTTTATTACTTTAATTCATCTTGAATACTAGTTTTATTTACTAGAATATTTTTTTCGAGAATAAATAAGTGGCTTAGCACTGTTTTAGTTAAAAAAATATGACAAGTCCTTATTTATGAACGACATCATTGTCCACTTTATCTGTGTGTTCTTATTAAATTAAAGCGATATCTCAATTGAAATTCTTCATCCGTAATTTTTCCTACGCCTTAAGTTTCTGGGTAGGGATATATTAAAAATAAAATCCATTGCTTCCAAATCAGACTCTGAGGAGCTGCTCGTATTCATTATGCTAACACTGATTGTTTTTTACCCGACTGCGACAGAAGGAGGGTTATGTTTTTCGAATGTATGTATGTAATATGTATGTATGTATGTCCATTTCTTTGGCACGCCCTACAGCCCTAACGGCTGGACGGTTTTTGACATATGAGGTGTCGTTGGATTTGTCTAAATTGTAGTAGTGACATAGGCTATATAAATTTTCAAAATGGCGCCCGCAAATGGCGGAATGAAGGGGGGGGGTTGATTTTTTCTTACTGTAGCAATATGGGTTTCAAATGAAAGCTAGTAAATTGTTTTATTCTTTTTTGTTTATAATAAGAGTATTTTACGCAGTTGGGTTTTTTGTTTGTGTGTTTTTTGCGTGTGTCTTCCCGGCTCCTGCGCGCCTAGCGATCGATCATACGCGTGTACCTAATCTGTCGTGTGTTAGTGTAATCTGTCATTAGTAATTAGGTATGGCTTATCAATACACAAATGCAGAATCACCATTGCTTTCGAAACTGTTAAAAGTGACTATGTGTGTGTTAGTGTAGTTATGTAGGTAAATAGGTAGTTTAATGATTGAAAATCGTTGTAAATAATTCGTTAATATCATTAAATGAAAACACGACACGCGACGTTCTGGTGTAGTGGAGCGAGTAGTTGCCTCAACTGCAACGCCACGCGCTGGTGGTCGCGGGTTCGATTCCCGCTTGGGACAGATATTTGTACAAATATTTTTTTCCGGTCTGGGTGTATGTCCTTGTGGATCCCTACCGTGCCTCGGAGAGCACGTACAGCCGTCGATCACTGTTGTTATCATAGACAAGATAACGATCGTTACTTATGTTAGGGAATTAACCGCCAACCCTCTTAACACTTGGCGGTGTTTGGACGTAATTAACTACCGCGTGGAAACTAGGGTGTCCAGACGACGCGTAAATAATTAGATAACTGTTGGGCAACTTTACTTAGAAGCTTATCAATATTTATGTTATATTTTTACATAATTCGAATGAGAACCATGCACCGAGCACTCTCCTTAAACACCGATAGTATCTCGCCAGTCACCCTGTATATACATATACATATATACTTTTTTTTAATGCTACATAATTTTGTACAATCTCTATATCTACATACATTTCCTATATCTAGTTGTATTTCCTTCGTTTAGTAAGTGCTATAAAGTATTATTCCATTTTATATATAATTATTACATTATTTATAATTGTCCTATTTTGGTATTCTATAATTTCACATCCACCCTAAATGTATAGCTATTTCACTTTGTGTGTTTTATCGGTTTGTTTTAATCAGCACCAGCCCCCAGCTGTGCGAGCACATCCTCAATGACGACTGTGTCTCTATGATGAATTGCCATCTTGAGGATGTGCTCGAGGATTTCTTTTGTAGTGGCCTCCGCCGCCCTCTCCACGAATCGGCCGATTGCTTCATCCCTGTCGTCAGCGTAGTAGAGACAGGTCTTGTTGTGCCTACTCACCGCGACCGCAGCCTCTTAGCTCTTGTTTGGATGACAATGACCTCCTCGCTCGTCTGATCCTGCGCTTCGTAAATGGTCACGACCTGTTGACTATGCGTTTGGACGTTTCCTGTATCTACCGTATTTGATGGTGTGTTTATGGTAGTGTTGTGAGACTGTGGTATTGACCGTGAACTTTGTGATCGAACAGCGATTTACAAACATACGAGTTTTATATTGTTATATATAGGTAAAATATTTTGTTTTTCAATTGAATTTACACAAACTATTTTCGAACACTATAGGTATATATATTTTTTTTAAGTTATAAAAAGATTTTTTTTACAAAATAATCAACTTAATTAATTTATTTTAATTATTTATTGCAAAATACATAATGATATTGCACAAAAGGCAGGCTTGATTATAAATTCTGCTAAACAGGTACATATCAATTGTATTTAGTAATTTAAACTCTGATATAAGCTTTGATAGGTTAAGGTTATTAGTGATACGAATTTAATAAAATGTAGACAGGGAAACTACGAGTATATTAGGTTTTATGAGGTTTTGAAACTAAGCGGGCCTTCCATGGCGACTGTACCTTAATAAAAATTCCCGGAGAGCCAAATATTGGTGGAGAGCTGAGCTGATTACCATTAAAAATAAAATTTTAAAAATCCCAATCGATCCTATGTGTGGGGTTTTTTTGATTTTCTCGAACGGTAAATTTTATCAAAAAAACCACCATGACGATTTTAGGATAATTTAAGGGAACAATACCCGTCAAGTTCTAGATATTACCTTATTATTGATATTGATTATTGATATTGCTATTGATTATTAGGTTAGCTGTTGTTTTTATTTCTTTAGATATTTTAATTAGATTCATAATCTTAAAAGTCAACTTCAACAGTCATTTCTTCTTCGATCTTTCATACGATAATCGAAAAAATATTTTTTTTTTTTTAAAGTCATAGGAATAATTATTTACGATCGTCGTGTGAATAGCAACAGCCTTTAACGAATGACGAAATTTAATGTTAATATTAAAAAGTGTTTAATAACCTAATCATAATATAGGCTTAGTATCGCTGGCTTTGATATTAAATGAGGTACTGAGAATTTTTAAATGAATAAATGCTGAGTTTCTTGCCAGTTCGTCTCAGCAGACATTACGAATCCGGTGGTAGTTTTATATCAACTGTCATATATGTTTATAAAATAACAATTAAAAAGTGACGAAAATCTTCTTGAACAAAGTAAATTGTTGGTTTTGACTTTTATCCGCATTTAAGTATAATTACAAAATTATATTTGTCATAATTATTATTTGTTGATTTATAAAATTCTTCTTTCATAGTGATATTACTAACAATTTTGTTCTCGGATGTTTTTCTTTCACCTGTCGCCGCCATAGTTGCTGCAGTAACGCCTCCTCGCCTGCACCAATGCGCGTGCGCATATAATGACATGCAAAATTACCCCTCACACCAATCCGACAAATTACAGTTTAACTCTTAGTATATAAAGCTCGTATGTAATATTCATTTTCCTATTTTAGATTATTAACATATATTGTATTTTATAAAACAAAATTTAATAATTACTACCAATTGTATTTTTAATACACACAGAGAGACATTAAGAATATTGTGTCATATTTTGATTTGATATTAATTAGATGTGCTTACAGTCAACAAAAATGATATCGTTTAGTTAGTAGCTAATGATTTGTACAACTGCATTTTATATAGAACTCTATACGATCTATAACGTGAAGCATAAAAATCTGTTAAATTCATACTGCTTGGTTAATTCTCTAAATTTAATATGAACCATGCGGTAATTACAAAGACTTGTCCAAATGGATTTAAGAAAAAACAAACTGAATATTTTCGTAAAAAAGAAAAATTATAAAATCATTTAATTCACTTCAAAATATCAAAATAAATAGTTCAGTTGTAATTATATTTTTTTTTTTTTTTGCGTTATTTTAAGTAAAATATTTATTTAACTTAATTGATTGTTTGCAAAGACGTGCTTGTTAATGCCAGTTAAATAATTAAGGTCAAAATTTTTTCTTTCTACCAGGTAAGTATATTATTTTATTTAAATAAAACAATTTTAAGACTTAATAAATTCTAAACTCATTAGTTCCATAGCATATCCCCGCGGCAAATTGTTTCGTAATTTCGTCCACAGATTACATAAATTACACGTATCGGCAGTCGGAATGTCATTTTGTAAATTACAAGGCTTACAACTTTGTCATAATTGGTCGTGTCACGCAGCACCAGGAATGCTGACTAGTCTCGTCTCCTTGTCATTAGGATTCTCAATACCTATTTAAGTTATATTATACTCTTTTGTGATAAAATTCTTATATACATAAATATTTATTTTAATATTTTTATTTAAAGCATAAAATCATAATACGTCCTATATTATTAAAACAGTTCACCTTTAATACAACTATCAACTTAATGAAGCGACTGAATGATGTTTTTTTTAAATGTTTTAACACAAGAATTAAATCCGTAAAATATTTTTTGCTTACTTCAATAGTTCCTTGTCTTTCTGGTGTGATCAAATCAATCAATAGCTCCTTATTTATTTATTTATTTATTGAATTAAAGAAGGATATAAATTACAAACATCAGTAAGATGTCACATAAACTCATTCGAGTTTTACCGGACATCAGTTTCGTTAATATCTAGTAAGTATAGATTATTAGATAACTTAGTACTAAAAAAAAATTATGATAGGAAGATAAGATAAAAACATATAAAACGTGTTTATTAAATATATTTAATATACTGTTTCGTATAACAATTTTTTTCGAAAAAATATATTATTTTGTAAAAAAAATATATATAACATATATAACATAAATATATTTAGCATGTATTTTAACATATATATTTTAACATATATATCTATAATATTGTTAGGAAATGAGAAAAATAGAGATATCTAATATTTTAATGACATTATGTTATATCAATAATTACGATCCATACTTTTATTTTACACAAATGAGTAGTGATAAAAATTGCTGTTAAAAAAAGTTGATGAAACTAAATTTGTTACATAATGTTATTGAAATATAGACCTCTTAGTAGTCATAACATTAATATGGATATGAATTCTGACAAAATTAATTAAACAAAAATACATGTATTATTTGTTCTAAACTAAAAGATATACTCGTACAAACAATAAGGAAGAGAAGATAAAAAAAATATACCTACAAAAGGCGGTCCTATCGCTAAAAGAGTGTTCTAATCCAGACAATTTTCGGACAAAGGACATGAAATACATAAAGCGGAGAGAAAGTATACATAAATACAAAATGATACATTCATAAATACATAACAAACGTCCATCAGTAGGTATGTAGCTATTAATCTCTAATTTTTTTTTTTTTCATATTCTAGTTTACTCGTCTTAATAGCTACCGTTTGCACATTGTCGGGTAGATTAAGGAGCTTAATCCCTTTTTACCTGCTCCCTACTTTTTCACAAAAGAAAATGTCCTTAAAAAAAAGTAAGTTCTAGTAGATTTTAAAGGTACTGAACTGAATCAGCCTTAAACGTGGCTGAGCCTTTGTCGTTTGATGAGGTTTTTGCCTCTTCTTCCTATAGGAGAAGGGTTCGAGTTTAATCACCCATGCTGCTCCACTGCGGGTTGGAAGATACTTTCCCTACCATGAGCAACAATCGCCATTAGGTAGCTATGATAACAACCCGGACCGATGACTTAAGGTGCTCTCGGAGGTATGATAGAGAGACTCGCGTGGATATATAACCAAATCAGAAACAAATATTATTCTGCCTCGAGCCGGAGTCGAATCCGCGACCGCCGGCGCTTAGGCAACTACTCTTTTAACTTCACCAGAACGATTGTCTTTCGAACATCTATTAGGACCTACCTACATCTGGACGAGATTTTACAGAGCACCAATTTTAATTTCTTATAAATTTTTGTTGTAAGCCAAATGTCATATCCATATTTTTAGTTCTTTTTTATTCCTTATTTTTTAATGAATTATTAAAATTAGTGGCATGTATAAAAAATATCATAATCAAAAATATAAATATCATACATTTTTAAAATAAGCACAAAAAACTTTACATAACACACTAGGCCCACACAACTTTGTCATTTATATAATTTTGTACTGAGTAATACGCTTTGGCTAATAAAGACTTTTGAATATAAAAAACGACAAAAAAAAAACCTTATGTTAAACATTTAAATTATGTCTTAATAACAAATAATGTAGCAAGTGACATTACAGTTTTTTTTTTTTAGAAATAATTATTGATTTCAAACTTCAGCGTTATTTCAATTCGTTATCCTTTATTGAAATATAGAATTTCGTAACATTTCAGGTTAAAATTTATAAATTCGTCAACTATCAGTGATATGCCTCAATTGGTATATTTTAGTTATTTTTTTAGTGTCATATTTTGATTGTAAGTGTTTGATACTAATTACGTGATAACAATGGTTGGAGATGTCAGTTCTAAGTGTGCTGTTCTTGAATAAAGATTTCCTTTATTTACTATCCCTCAGAGCTCGAATCTATTCTGTTGCGACGTTTTATGTAAAATAGGTAGACTTTTCAAAATAAATAATGTCAAATGACAATATATTTATACTATCATCAAAGAATTTATATCATTATAAATTCCTTGACTATCATTTATATTGACAATAATAATGACAACACTGTATTAATACGAGAAGAATGATAAAATTTTAACTAAAATTGTCCGATTTCGTAGTCAATATTTCCTTTCTAAATAAGGTATAAAATAAAATTCAATAAATAACTTTACAGTTGCCTATAAATGAATCTATAATTTATGTTAAAATATCTTGAATAGCCACATCGTAGTAAAATTATTCGCTGTGAGATAATGGAAATGAACAAGACGCGTGATTTTAAACAGCTCTGGCTTTGACACCGATCGTTATGACTAAATTTATTGTTTTTTAATAATTACTTTAAAGCATATAGTAAAAAATATTAGAGCGAGATTGTGAGTTATAAAACTATTCCACCTAACGAATAATTTTAAAAAAAATCACGAAAATATAACCAGAGATATGAAAGACGTATGTCTTAAGAAATAAAAATTAATCTATTTTATTTAAAAAAAATATATTAGAAATCTATATTTCAAAAGACAGAGACACTTACAGCTTCTATATGAATTTAAATTATTCTTGGTAAAGTCTATTACTTATCCGAATCTTCTCCATATATTGTTAATAAACTAATTAAATTTTATGTTAATATTTGTAAGCAATTATAAAATATGAAAGACATGTTTATATCAGCTAAAGAATATAATTATGGAAACAAAGTAGCGTGGAATGTCAAAACTCTTATTATACAACCAAGGTCTTTACAAAAAAATAAACAAACCATTAATCAAAACGAACGTGACCTCTCATTTACACTTTCACTAGCAACGGATCGACAGACAGGGCGACGCCACAATTGAAAGTGAATTCCCTAGAAACGGCGTTGATGAGGTTTTATTGAATTTACAGATATAATACTACTTAGTTTTTAGGGTTCCGTACCCAAAGGGTTAAACGGGACCCTATTAGGTACTAATGTCCGCTCTCCGTCCGTCCGTATGTCCCCAGGCTGTATCTCACAAACCGTGATAGTAGACAGTGAAATTTTCACAGATGATGTATTTCTATCGCCGCTATAACAAAAAATACTAAAAAACAGAATTAAAAAAAATATATTTTAGGGGGCTCCCATACAACAAACGTGTTTTCTTTTTTTGCTCGTTTTTGTTCGATATTGATAACGGCAACAGGTAGACACTTGAAATATTCACAGAATATTTAGTAATATAATTGCTCTAAAAATAAATAATGAAATTAATATAAAATTAATATTCTCCCATACAACAAACGTGATTTATTTCAAATTTTTAAAGATAATGGTACGAAACCCTTCGTGCGCGAGTCCGACTCGTACTTGGCCGGTTTTTTTAATATAGCTTTGAATAGAAGACATTCTTAAAGTATTTCTCAAGTAATTAATACGATGATATGAGATACCTTCTTTAATAAGTAAGTTAGGTACTTTTTGATTTTAAATGGTTTTAAAATAATAATATGGTTTCTTAATATTATAAAACAAATATTTTTAACACGGCAATCTCGGGATCTATTAGGCCAAGTAAAAAAACCTTTTCATAATTAGAAAACCGATTTATAACCGGTTAATAATTTTTGTCAATAAATCGGTCTATTATGCTAAGACTCAAAATATATAACGATGAACTATGATGATTATTGTTAAAACAACTAATATAAATATATATAAATAAATCTTTCTTTTTCTATAATCATTTAATTTAGTTCGATGCACACGAAGCTTATTAAATTAATACAACCCCACCATACAATTAAAGTCATATTTTATATCGATCTATTCGTAGTAACGATTACAATCTGACCTATATGCATACGAGTCGTTCGTTAATTAGCCAGCCGTCGCATCGCGTGAGGCGATATATTTTCCTAGTAGCTGCTGTAGCCGCGACTGCATTTGTTTTAGATAATATGTATAAGTTTGATGATTCCGGAAAGGGTGCCAATGTAGCCTTTTAATTGTATACATATATTAAGAACCAATCTGTCCGTACGTCGTTGATAAACCCATTCTATTTAGTTTTTTACTATCTATGAATGAATCAATAAAACAATTACGATAATTTTTTCTTATCTTTCCAATTCAATGTTATATTAACGAAATTGAAAGCCATTAAACGTATTGGCCAAACTTAACGGATACACACTTAACATGATATTTTGTGAACTAAAACCTTTCTAATAAAAGTCGTCTAATATAGGCATTAATAAATAAAAGTCGTCTAAAATAGGCATTTAAATTAAAAATGGTTTTTTTTTTTATTCTCTTGGTAAGCCCTTAGGTTATAATATTAATATAATAAAATTTGTTGCGTTATTGTAATATTAATATAATGAAATTTGTTCTTTTCTAATGAACTCGTGAAATATAGCTATCGAAAGAGATAAAGGGACTACTCTAAAACTAATACATAATTAATTTATATAAAGATTTATGGTCTGAAGATTTTTAATGAACTGAAATGAATGGTAGTGGTCTATACATATACCACCATAGCGGTGGCATAGGAACATTTGTCACATCATAGTTATAGCGGTAGAGAAAGCAAAATTTGAACTTAATTCGCTAGCTGCTCCACTATGGATTGGAAAATTAGTTGTCTCTAATCCAAATTTTAAATTTTTAATGCGAATGATGTTTTAATTACATAAAAATAAAGAGTATTAAAGGACGATCAACGAAACCGATAACTATAAAATCGGTCGGTACGGTACTGGCATAGGACGGACAATCGAGGTCAACACAGACAAAAGCGCCGCAGTGCACTTCCTCAAATACCCGAATTACGTCTTGTGGCGACAAGGTTGACCCAATCCCGTCGAGCTCTTCGGAACACTGAACCCATGGCAAAAAGAGGTCAAATACCTAGGGGTTACCCTTGACAGTAAGCTGTCATTTAGATCGTACATTAACCGCATTAGGAACAAGGCACGGTTTGTGCTAAGTATGCTGTATATGATATATGTGGGAGGAGTAAGATGTCGCTTAGGAATAAGTTGAAATTATACAAGACCTGCGTACGTCCCATTATGACCTACGCGAGCCCTGCCTTGCTCACTGCAAACCCACTAACATATAGCGGCTTCCAAACATACAGAACCGGTTTCTACGCATGGCCACGGTTTCACCGTGGTACGTGCGGATCGACCTCCATAAAGACTTCAAATCGATTCCATTTCAAAACATCTCAAAATGCTCTCGACGGCATACTTTGAGAATGCACGTCGACATCCCAATCCTCTCGTAGCAGAGGCATGCTCCTACATAGGTAGAGGAAACATACAGACAACACAAAGACGTCCCATGCACTTCTTGACAGACCCTGAACAACAAGCTGTTACCATTGCATATTAATGACAACACTGATTACAACTCTTTACAGACTACTTTATACTGCACTGCCTGGACTGCTGCTAAAGCAAACGGAGCTAAAATAGATCTCGCACCACCAAAAAAGAAACATCTTCGTCAACAAAACAACAAACCAAAATGGCAAAGTAGACTAGAACAACGGGTATTAACTTTAAGAGCAAACATAGGTAGACTGACTCAGTATATAAATGGAAATAGAAGTACTAACTTAAGCAGACATGTAAAAAATATTCTCAACAACTTCAAAATTCACACAGTCCACGAAGCACCAAACACTGAACTTACTCATTTTTTAGATACTCTCCGACAAAAACTCTCACTAACTAATAGCCGACTTAAAAGATATAAAACTTGTACACTGCGAAAAACTCAAAATAATCAATTCACATCGAATGAAAAACAATTTTATAGAAATCTCAAATTATCAACAAATAGACAAGTACCTAATCCAAATAATATATCCATGCCGCAATCAGACAGTTTACACACATTTTGGTCAAATATATGGGAAAATCCAAAGACACACAAATCGGACGCAGAATGGATTAAATTTGAAGAAAATAATAACCTTAACAAACAACAAATGAAATTTCAGTCCATATCGCTGGAAGAATTACAAAGCGTAATTAACAAATCACACAATTGGAAGGCGCCAGGAAGTGACAACATCCATAATTATTGGTACAAAAAGTTTACATTTCTTCACCCATTTATTCAAAATTATATCAATAAATTCATTCAAGAACCACAATTAATGCCTACCTATATCACTTCTGGAATAACCTATTTGCTCCCAAAAGATCAGAATGATCTCACAAATCTATCAAAATACAGACCCATAACTTGTCTTCAAACTATTTATAAAATTATTACAGGATGCATTGCCAACTGTATTTACAAGCACATAGACGAAAACAATATTCTAACTGAACAACAGAAAGGTTGTCGCAAATTTAGTAAGGGATGCAAGGAGCAACTTCTAATAGATTCCGTTATATTAAAGCAAGTACAAAAATCAAAAAAAGATCTATTTACTATGTACATTGATTATCAGAAAGCTTTTGATTCCGTACCCCACTCATGGCTTTTAAAAACCTTAGAGATATATCATATAAACCCAGTTATAGTATCCTTTTTAAGAAGCGCTATGAACAATTGGACAACGAGATTACAACTCAATACAAGCAGTGAAAACATAGATATGGAAACTATAAATATTAAAAGAGGAATATTTCAAGGAGATTCCCTAAGTCCCTTATGGTTCTGTCTTGCTTTGAATCCATTATCAAATAAATTAAATACATCAGGTATAGGTTACATATTAAAATATAAAAACAGCACCGACTTATCATCTGGCAAATATTATATAAACCACTTATTATACATGGACGATATCAAGCTATACGCACAAAACCAGGAAGACATTAATAAACTAGCAGAAATTACTGAAAACGTATCATCGGATATAGGAATGGAGTTCGGCATCGATAAATGTAAAATAAATTCAGTTAGGTCAGGTAAACTACACAAACACTCGTACGAAACTCAAACAGGTCAGACAATAGACTCATTGGATGAATCAGAGACATACAAATACTTAGGATACAATCAATCGAAACTAATTCAACACAAAACAATTAAAACAACACTTAAACAGCAATTTAAACATAGACTTAACTCCATCTTAAAAACACAACTCAACTCTAAAAATACAGTTAAAGCGATAAACACGTATGCAATTTCTATATTAACGTACTCTTTTGGCATTATAGATTGGACAAAGTCAGACCTTAAATATCTACAACGTCTTATAAATACAACTATGACTAAAAACAGAAAACACCACCCGCGATCCTGTATACAAAGACTGACCCTACCAAGAAAGGATGGGGGCCGTGGACTTATCGATATAGTCAACTTACATAACGCCCAGATTGCTAATCTTAGATCCTACTTTCATAACAAAAACACATCATTACATATTGCAATAGTCCAAAATGACCACAAATTCACACCACTAAACTTACTAGACAAAACAACGAAACAAAGTAACGAAATAACAATAAGTAATCAAAATAAAATAGAAGAATGGGCTAAGAAGTCACTGCATGGAAGGCATTATCGAGACCTGAACCTACCGTACGTCGACAAGAAAGCGTCGAACGAATGGCTCAGGCGTGGAGAGCTCTTTCCTGAAACAGAAGGCTTTATTTTTGCTATTCAAGATCAAGTTATAGAAACAAGAAACTACAGAAAACATATTATGAAGACACAAAATGCAATAGATGTATGTCGCAAATGTAATAATCCTTTAGAAAATATACAACATATTACTGGATCATGTAAAGCAATAGTTCAAACAGAATACAAACATAGACACGACCAGGTTGCCAACATCATCCATCAAGAGCTAGCTTTGAAATATAACCTTATTAAAATCCCACGCACACCATACTACAAATACAAACCAGAACTCATGCTAGAAAACAGTACACACATACTATATTTTGATAGGACCATATTAACAGACAAAACAACTCATTTTAACAGACCAGATATAACATTAGTAAATAAAATAGAAAAAACAGCACTTCTGATCGATATAGCGGTCCCAAACACTCATAACATACAATCAACCGTAGCAGAAAAGATCACTAAATACACAGATCTTAAAATAGAAGTAAAAAGGATGTGGAATCTAAATACTGTAACAATAGTTCCGATAGTTATCTCTACCACTGGGGTTATACCTACAATGATACATGATTCAATCAAAACAATAGGCCTACATAAGAATATTTATATAATTTTACAGAAAGCAGTTATCTTAAACACTTGCAGAATTGTAAGAAAGTTTCTGCAAATAGACTAATAAGTTAAAAAGAATTTAAAAAAAAAATAGTAAGGGATGTACACTTGGCTTCGGCCCGTGAACACCTATATTATCCGGTAGATATGCCGAGGGTTTAAAATTCACCAAGATAATAATAATAATAATATTTATTTGTTAACTTTCACATACATGTTTCGTTGGAATCCTGACACCTAAACTAGGAAAACCCGTGTCTTAGGTGCCAGTGCCTTCCCATACATTGATATTTTACAGGGTATTTACATTCATGTCACAGAACAGACTATGAAAAAGGATCGCACGCTGATGTGTATATGTGTGTGTGTGTGTGTGTGTGTGTGTTGTGTGTGTTGTGTGTGTGTGTGTGTGTGTGTGTGTGTGTGTGTGTGTGTGTGTGTGTGTGTGTGTGTGTGTGGTGTGTGTGTATGTTTGTGGAACTATTAATTTATACCGTATATAGTATGCTTTGTATTTAGTACCGTTTTATAGATATGTGTTTATTATTTTTTCTGTATCCTCATAATTAAAGCTGAGTAAGTTTGCTCTAAGACACGTTTTTATTTTGTATCTAGTTAATTTTATAATTTTAAATTTAGAATTTATATATCTATACACGAATGGTCCCAAGTAATAAAACTGGCGTCTCGAAAAGGTGGTTTTTGTTTTCGGTAAGGAAATAGAGGTTCTACGTCCTCGATCAATATACTGCGTAATAGGAGTTGTACTGTGGTGACGCAGTACCACCTGTCTTATAAAAAGTTGACGAACAGTCAGCAGATTTGCCTCCTTATATAGGTCTTCCGTTGGATATCTTCTCGGCTTTTCCAGCATAACCTTAATGACTGCTCTCTGAGCTCTTTCCACTTCCAGCATAGTTGATGCCGCGCCGCCACCCCACGCTGATATACAGTAGGTGAGTAGTGATTGGCATAGAGCACTGTAGACATTGTATAAAACTTTTTTGTCTACTACCTCCCGTAGGTTTTTAAAAACTGGTATAAGTCTTCTCACTCTATTGGCTACCGAAGAAATTTGCTGTTGCCATTTTAGGTTTTCATCAATGACGATACCTAGGTATTTCATGTGCGGAACTCGTTCTAAAGTCTCACACGAGCAATTAATATTTCGACTCTCTGTCTTGTTACATGGGTGGGAATGCAATTTCAGCGTAAAGTTTTGTCGAGGCTGTGATGTTCTACTTATACTGAAGCACACAAATTTAGTTTTTACGGCATTCACAGTTAAAAGATTTGCTTCTAAATGATTGGTGATAATACGGATACCCTGCTCCGCAAATTTCTGGGCCTCTTTCCAATTAGTTCCGTAAAATAGGATGGCGGTATCATCAGCGAAAGCAAAAATGTGGCCGTTTGTGACTTTTAACATACACACACTATTCATATACGCCAAAAATAGGGTCGGACCCAGGGTGCTGCCTTGGGGTATACCATGCGTTATATCATTACTGTCGCTACTTACACCAGTAACCCTAACTACTTGACTTCGGTTCTGCAAGTAGTCTTTGAACCAGTTAAGCGGCGTACCACGAATTCCCAAATTTTCTAACTTGATTAGTAGTAGTGGTAACGAAATGGTGTCAAATGCTTTTTGTAGATCCAAAAATACTCCTACACATTTCTTTCCTTGGTCCATGTATCTCGTTAGTAACTCAGTGTATGCAATTACAGCGTCTTCAGTCGACTTGCCTGGACGAAAGCCATATTGATTGTTTGACAGCAAATTTTGTTTCTCTAAGTATTTACTAAGTCGCGTATTAACTACTTTTTCCAAAATTTTACTCAATGTACTTAATAATGATATGGGTCTGTAGTTCGATGGTATCCCTTTTTCACCGCCTTTGTATATTGGAATTACTACTGCCTTTTTGAATTTGTCAGGAAATACACCATTTTTAAGGCTGAGGTTACAGATGTGCTCTATAGGGATGCTGAGTATAGTACGGTTCGCTTTTAGTAAATTGACGGGTATATTGTCGCATCCTGGTGCACTGTTACTTTTTAATTTAGCTATAATACTCTCAATTTCTTTCGTATTAGTTGGATACATTTCCATTGAGTGTAGTTGATATGTATCTGGTTTAGTTAGCTTTGTGATCTGATCTTCACTTTTATTTAGTTTGTTTAAAATATTTTTTGCCAGGTTACTTCCAACAGTTGTGAAATAGGTGTTAACTTTACTAAGTGATTCTGAAGGCGATGTGGTCAAGTTTAAAAGTTCATTAGATACGGTTTTTTGTTTATTCAAATTGCATATTTCCTTTATAGTATTCCATGTTCTACGTTTGTCACCATTTTGTTCCAATAATTTATTTTTGTAGTAATTGATCTTAAGCTTCTTTACAACTTCTTTGCATGTGTTTCTATATGATGTATATTTAAACTTTAAGGTTAGGTCTTCCGGATGTTTTTTCATATGTAAATGTAGCTTATCCCTTTTCTTGAAACATTTTAGTAGATTGTATGTTATCCACGGTTTTATAGGTCTATGTTTTCTGAGTATTTTAATAGTTGTAGTATTATCGATCACTAGATCATGTAGATAGTCAACGAATCGATTAGCTGCTTCATTTGTGTCTGTAATAGATAGGAATTCATTCCAATCGAAGCTTATAAGCCTTTTGTTAATCTTTTCATAATCAACTCTAGTACGCATGTATGGTCCGGATGTTACTTTCCTCTGTACTGGGCTGCCAGGCATTGAAAGCAATATAGGCAGGTGGTCAGTTATGTCACTTAGGAGTACATAGCTCTTCGGCGTTCCTGATAGCTTACACATGAAGTGATCAAGACATGTTTTGCCATGAGTCGGTATGTATATTGCTGATGTAAGCCCGTGGCTAGCAACGATATCGAGATAATCGAGTGTCGTCTTATTTCCGGTGTTCAGAATATCTATATTAATGTCTCCCGTCAAAATTATATTTCGGGTGCGTGTCGTTGTTAACGTAGTATCTAGTGAGGCTAGAAACGGTGCAATATCTTTGAAGCAGTATGGTCTATATACACCTAGTATGGTTAAGTTTCCGATCTTAGCCGCCATACAATTTGCTTCCACCAAATTAACCTCGTAGACATGTGCTGTTATATCCTTTTTTATGTACATGACCACTCCATCATTCTGGTTAAAACTCCGCCTTGTAAAGTGCATGTTATATCCATCTATTTGTGGTGGCATTGACGCAATGTTACACCAGCATTCAGATAAAACAATAATGTCGGGGTGAACCTTTAGATTAGTCATGTAGATCAAAAAGTCATTAAGATTTTTATTAACACTTCGAACATTGAATGATATAATGTTAAAGTTTGTTTCTGTGTTAATTGTAATATTTTTGTAGTCTTCTATTTGCTGACAGGGTATTATGCACGTTTTGTCAATGTCTGCAAATATACTTTCATTTTCGTTAATCACTGTAAAAAATTTAATTTCGGTTGTATTTTCTCACAGAAACATAATAATAAATCTAGAACGTATGGTAAATAGTTATTAAATCCTTTCACATGATCTACAGTAATTATAATCTTAAATTGGTTAGCTTTATTTTTAATACAGGTATATTTATATAGCAAGGGGTTTATCTTGTATATGCATGCAATTGTTTGTAAAGGGTCTGGTTTGAAAATTCTATTTTCGTATGTGTCCGTATGTGTCCGCATGTGTTCTATGTCCGTATACGTCCGTCTATTTATGATATTTATGCATTTTGAATGTTTTGATATATATTCCTGTAGTATTAGTGTAAACGCGTTCATTATAAATTTATATTTATTAAAAGTTTTACTAATGTGGGTAGTTGGGGAATAATACAAGCAAGTAGACGGTCGAATGTAAATTTGTATCGTAGGTTGAATAAAGTTGTTGTATGATATGCTGAGTGCGATTTTAAAAATGTTATTCGGTATGTTATGTTGATGTTGACATATTATAATTAATTTTTTACATCGGTAAGATATATCTTTAATACAGAAACATAGATGTTTCATGTGACTTTTCTTATGTCTGTATGCAATTGTTTGTAGTAGGTATGTGAAGCTAATTGCTTTGTAAGTATTGAAAATTATATGCCCGCATACATTTTGTCTTATAGATATATTAAGGTATATTAAATGTTTTGGTGAATAATGCTGTATTGCGTGTGTAGACGTGTTCATTGTAAATGTGTATTTATTTAAAATTTTGTTATTGTGGATAGTTAGTAAATAGTATAAGTGAATAGCATGTTGGATGCAATTCTGTATTATAAGTTGATTAGATTTTTTATTTAACATGCAGCGTGCGACTTTTATAAACATTAATGATACTGTATAGAACTCACTCCTATTAAATCCTATATGTAGTCACATATTATTTTTTGTTAGTTTTTTAAGGTCTTCCTCACTGGTAATACGAATCGCATTTTCTCCGTCGATCTTCCGTACAAATATATTACCGTGCGCAGTCCAGCAGTATCTATAGTTGTTATTTACCGAAAATTGACGTGCATTGTAAAACAGTTGTTTGGCCTTGGGTGTAAGATTTTCCGAGATATAGATCGGTGCATCTGGGCCACCTATCTTAATTGAGCCGGTAGAAATTGTTCGTTTTTCTTTTTTGTATTTTTTTACTGATGAAATGAAATTGTCTTTTTTAATAACTGTAGTAAATTCGGCTATAATTGGTTTAGTGCCTTTTTTTGTACTAGTACGGAAAACATCTTTGATCGTCATCTCGTCCACGGGATGTTGAACTAAAGTTCCAACATTTTTTATTATTTGAATTAAATCTTCTTTTGTTTCTCTTTGGGTTGTCGGCACGTTTCTTAATTCAATGCTAGCTGAGCGCGCGTTTTTTTCAAGTTTTTCTACTCTAATTTCAAGTTCCTTTATATAACATAAATTTGTTTTTCTTTCAGCCTCCATGGAATCCAGCTTGCTTTTCATTTCGTCGTGTTTGGCCGACATAAATTCAATTGCACGACTCAGTTCTTCGTTTTGTCGTTCAATTATTTGAAGACTTTCTTGCAAGGCGTTAAACTTTTGATCATGTTTCTTATTAGCATCAGACAATAGCTTTTTTATTTCTTCCATAGTCGTGCTCAAAGTATCTTCCTGTACATCTTCTCTCTTCCTTTTTACACGATCTGATAAAAGCGACGACGTACAGGCCAAAAGGTTAGGTTCTGAATCGTAAGCTTTGTTCTGTGGTGAACGGTTAATAGGCATATTTACGCGTCGAGTCTAACTTCGCCGCAGTACCAGGGTCTTAGCAGTTCAGTCTAACGCAGATTCCGGCTACTCCCATTAACCGTTGCTTGCAGCGATTGTGCAGTTGTAGGTCACGCCCAAGATATTGTTTGAGCAATTGGTAACGCCCCACTTACAATGGTAACATAAAAGATAGGCGCATACACACCTGCTGCTACGTCGACGTCGCTGCTGGGCGGAGTCAGTTGCTCTGTCTATTGTCCTTATCTGTCACAGATTCTCTGCCTTAATGCATACTCCTTATCATTTATGCACTCCTATTTTTTAACATGTATTTATTTCAATTATAATTTAATTTAAAATGTAATTTGGCAATACTTCCACACGTCCGACTGTGTTCGAGGTCCGGAAGGAAGAATGTAGTATCCGGAAGAAAGATAGGACCAAAGTAGCAAATCCCCCTTTCTTAGGGACCACAAACGCAACATACACAGACCGCCTCCGACGGTAGAGGCGAGGACTCCGGTTTTTGACGACTAGGACACTCCTAGGCGTGTAGGATCGCCGCTCGTTCGATCTGCGCTCCGCGTAACGCCTTCCTCCACTCCGAGGACGTTTTACGACGAGGTGCGTTCTCGCTAGGAGACACCCTTAGGACGAACGTCCAGTTTTAGCTCCTCTAGCTCCCATTTTTCACGGCTGGGTCTCAGTACTTGGCTCTCCCACCGGTGAAGCTGTAAAGGCCGCTAGGGCTAACAGGTAAACTCCATCCGAAAAAAAATGGCATAGGGCAATAGTAGGGGGATATGTCTATGTGCCTGAGCAGCGCCTTGCCACTTCTTATCCCTTCTACTTTTTTATTTGATATATTAAAAATTTAAATTAAATCAAATGATAATATTGTGGTATCACTGATTGAAATAACAACATAACAACACTAATGAATTTTTTATAACTTTCAATGTCAAATATTACCACGTGCCTGCATTAATGCGGATATGATTTAAAAAAAAAACGTCTAAAACGCTAGCCGCATGGCTAATGATTGGTTAAGTAACACATACAAAGAATTTATTTATGTTATGATGTTGTTCAAAACCGATGTTCAAAACCATTCAAGGCTAATTACAGGCTCATTTTGTCGATAGATGGTGCTTCTTATGGCTTATGTCACTAGTTTCGGTACCGTAAAACAGGGTGCATAGCGATCGCATAAAACGAAAAATGAAATTCGCTAATAATTTTGACTACATTAAGAACCACCTGTATGAATAATTATTTTACTATGATATAGTATTCGTACCTATTCACCCCGTTTTACAGTAATTATTTCTTCTTCGACAGATTAGGTTGGTAATATTGTAGAATCAGATAGTCGAATAAGAATCCTATCTCTTAGTACTCTTAGCATTGAGTGGCAAGCCGCTGTGCCATCAACTTTCCTTCAATTTCTGTTTGCTTTAGTTGGCACCGACTCTAAAAATTCCTGATCATAAATTGTGAATAGGTAGAGGAGAGTGTGTATGAAAGAGCCCTGTATTGAAGGAGCTGATGTCATTTTAATTAACTTACCGATATTTTATCATAGATTCATTTTAGTTTTTATATAGCAACACTGGATAGCTGTTACCCACAGAAATTTGACAGTTCTATGAAAAAAGTAAGTTTATTTGCATTTACTTATATATTTTTGTATTGCATACATTGATAAAATGGATATGCTGTGTTGTTATGCATTAACATAGTTTTCTTATACACGATTTAAGTTTTAATTAAAAAATATTAATGTAAGGTTATATTTTTGATCACGCAAAGTTTTGAAAGAGCCAGCTCTTTCGTGACACAAATGGTGGCTCTTTCAATACACCAATAAATTTCAGTTTAACGTTCTTGTTTTTACAGAGTAGAAAAACATGTCTTCACCAGCAACAACACCTACAAGCAAAAAACGACAAAGTCATCTTGTGGCCACAAAGGAGTGATTAATTTTTTCTGCCAACAATGTTTTTAATTTTTACTTTATAAGTATCAAAGTTTAATGTAATTATTTGAGACTAATTTTATGAGGATATTATTACTGATTTAGATTGTGTAAATTGATTATTAAGACTGATCAAAAGTGTGATTTTCATAGAATTATGTGAGTTTAATTTCGTTCTGGTTTTTAGAAGTTTACAAAGTGGACACGTTAGTATTATGGCTACAATGGAGTGATACATTTCTTCTGCCAAGGATGTTTATAATTTTACATTTTATATTTTGACATATTATTTGTTTATTTATTTTTTTGAGACTAGACTATGGCTTATTTAATTTTTTGAGAATGATTTTCATGAGGATAATATTATTACTGATTAAGATTAAGTAAATTATTATTGAGACTATTTAAAAATTGTGATTTTCATAGAGTTATGTAAGTTTAATTTAATTTTTTTTAAGTTTATTAATAGAATTTGGTTGTTGAAAAAACTGTTTTGCTTGTATAAAGTAGGTATCGGCTCTTTCATAATACCCCGTGGTTTCTTTCATAGACACGCTGTCATGAAATGAAGAGCCGATTTCCCTTTTTTTTAAGTAGATATATTTCAGATTATTAGGATTGTTATCAATTTTATTTAAATTTGATAACATTCGTTATTAAAGTGATTATTAAAAAAAAGTAGTTTTCTTTAAAAACAATAGGTCGAAATTGTTTTTTTTTTCTACACTTTTTAAAATTGGCTCTTTCATGCACACTCTGCCGTATATAAGTATAGATAATTTCGTTGATCGTCCTTTAATGGTTTTTGTTTTAATGTAATTAAAATATTATTTTCTACTTTTTAGTTCAAGATTATAAGATGATATTTTTAGTGGTAAGTACATAAATGGATGTAATACATATTTCATACTACTAATTTCATAAATTCATAACGAATTCACTTAAATTTATAACGAAGACAAGCAGACTGTAATTCGACAACTTCGGTTACCATTGTATATTCTAGTGATCGTTTTATAAAATAAAAATAAAATTATTTCTATAAAAATATTTATATATATATTATGTGTTTATTATATATACTATGTGTTATTTATATATACTATTGTGTACATCATTACATTACCAGAGACTATAATATAGTTTTGCGGGTGACCAGAATTATAATTAACTAACGTCATAAATAATACAACATTTTCATTATAGTTTAATAGCTTATCTCTTTACTTGTACTTGTTATTTTTATTTTATATATTAATAACGTGGTAGCAACTAATGTCTCTATCAATAATATGTTAGTACGCAATAAGTTCAACTTTTAGGTATATATGACTTTTTCTACCATGTACCAATTGAAAGATATTTTTTAAAGGACCAAGTTATCCCCTAGTACAACAGTTTTTATGTTTTTTTTTTTCACCAGTGTGTAAAATGTAAAAATATAAAATGTAAGATCTTTTAATAATGGATACGAAATAATAAATTTTAAATTAAGTTACATTTAAATCTTATTAATATTTATATAATTTCCATACCAGAAAACAAATTAAATATGACACGTTAGAAAAATAACAGTACAAAAATTAAGTTGAAGAGTATATTAATACAAAAACCAACAATATTTATAATAACTAGTGGACGTCCAGTGGTCGAAATTCGACCTAATCTATAATTAACAGAATTGTCAACATCATAAAAAAATGATTACGCAAAACATGGTGAGCATATGCAGCAGTCATTAAAACCTGATCTATGATAAAAAAATGATAAAAAATTCTTTGCAAGACTTGTATTTAAACCGTGTTGAGAACAGACTTTGACAATAAACAAAATTTGTGTATATACATAATTATGTACATTGTACATATGTGTGTGTGCCCTTGTGTGTGTAGTGTTTAAAAAAATAATAATTTAATGTATTTTTTGAGCATTGTTATAAAAAATATTAGCATTCTGCAGTTCTTCTACATATAAATACATATATACTATACTAGCGGCCCGCCCCGGCTTCGCACGGGTCTTTAACTAAAATTTTAAAAATTATACATTTATATTTTTTATCACCTACACCTGCGTCGATACTGGAAAATATTTTACATTAGACGGATTGAGTGACAGATTTATTATAGCTATATACATACATACATACATACATACATACATATATGTATATGTATATAGATAGTACGGATGAAACATTTGAACTGTTTTTTTTATTAATTATTTTCTCATTGATGAATACCATATTTTAATAAGTATTATTCCCGACGAAGACAAATCCAAAAACACAAAAATCATTAAAATCGTTCCACTCGTTCTCGAGTTATAAACGGTGTAACTAACACGACTTTATATATATATATATATATATATATATATAGATTACAACAAACAACAATACAACAATATAACAATATAACAAAATAATAACTCAAATATAAGTTTTGTGAGTTTTTAAGATTCCTTAGACCAGATGGCGTTGGCGGCGTAGCTACCTATTTCTATTTTCTTAAATATTTATTTTTAAATTTAATTACAATGAAACAAAAAGTAAATTATACTGTGAGTTATTTCCAATTTTTATGTATTAAAGTTATTAACATTGGTTTTGTACTTTTTACGTGATACGTGATCAGAGAAAAACACGATAAGAGATGGCGCTGATACAAAAAAATACGCGCTATTGAAATTTATTCTTGATGATATCAATAAAACGGAGGTTTTAACAGATTTATTATTTGTATAGATAACTGTGCCAAATTTCATACTTCTCCGTCCGCGTAATTTTCATAAAAAGGGGTACAAAATTTTTGCTTGACGTATTAATGTATGGATAGTAATAATATAAAACTTGTGACTGACCTTCGTAAATACAACATTAAAGAAATTTCATATCGAATTGTAAAACTCAAATATTAATCATATAAAGTGAGCCTATATCTATTAAAATAATCGACATAAGTATGAAATACTAGGTACACAATGAAGTAGGTCACTAATGATAAGCCAAGTACCGCCACAATATGTAGAGACAATGTTCGTTACCTGTGAATTCAATATGCAAACAACACAAAAGACATATTGTTTGAACATACTTTGTATTTTTAAGCCCCAGTATAATTTCAGCCTTGCGTGCAGCCTTGTATGGTCTCCGTTCGGTCTTTATCAGCGATTAAGCGACCAATGTCGCTTGATACTTTTTCATTATTATTTTTATATAACGGCCACGTGCTTCGTCTTCGAATATAATACAAATTATTTTTTTAATGTAATTTATATCAAAACATGATTAAATATACACACGTAAATAAATATAATAGAAATAGTTAAAAAACTTTATTACTATATAAGTTTTTCAATTAACATGGTTATTTTTATAACTACAATTATTTAAAGCGAGATATTTACCATGTTTTTTTATTTTTATTTGATGGAGTTCTATATTTCGACATTATCTACGAATGTCTTGTTCACGAGATAAATAAAAATAAAAAACATAGTAAATATCCCGCTTTAAATTATTGTAACTTTATTACTGTTGTAAGCAGTTTTGGTGAAGCTAAATTAGCAAAAAACACCACATGCATAATAAAAACCGGTACGGTAGCTTTAAAGGGGTAAATCGAAAAGAAGGGACGAAAGATCACTTTGTTCCGAGATTTACTTTTTGTATTCCAATACAGTGGAATTAAATTAAATATTAAACTATTTCTTCTGTCCTTTAAAAAATGTTTAAATTGCTATGGAATTAAAATTATAAATAGTTAAAAATGCGGATATATTCGATTTTAACGTTACAAACAGATAGTATCTAACACATTAAAAAAAATTGTTTTAGAAGCAGTAGATGTAATTATTAAATGGCTTTGGAATCAAATGAGCGCCGCTTGCATCATTAGAATATACGATATGTAAAACATAAAGTTAAATTATAATTTATTAATGAGTATACCTAACACAGGAAGCAATATATGCTATAATAAGAATTTTATTATCTTAACAATAAACGATAACCTCATCTAGGTATCATTGAATGGCACGTAGTTAAAGTGATTTTTGTATTAATTTATAAATAAAATAATATTTACTAAATATAAATTATTAAGTATTAGATATACTGTATTGAAAACTACGATTACAATTATTAGAATAACATTTTTCATAAATTGTTAAAATGGTTATTTTGAATAACAGTTCTTAAATACTTTAATCAGTTTTAATTTTAATTTTGATTCATTTATAGTTCTATTCGATTAAGGTATTTATCGGTTTTCATCCTTAGTTATCGTTTTTAAGGTAAATTGCGTTAACGATTATTTAAGTATTTTATTAAGTGAGAAAATATTTCAATTAACGAGTGCAAATAAATGTTAATTTATCGAAACAATTGTGATTTTACAATTAACTCCTTCTTTGTATTATACAAAATAATTATAATTCAATGATAATAATTCAATTCAATTCATAAAAGTATGCAATTTTTATCAATGTTTTCTTATGACGTTATCACGTAAAATTATCGTCCGTTAACCGACTTTACAGACAACCAATTTTTTAATTTTCCTCTTGATCAAATATAATATAAAATCAAACCTGACGAAAATTTTCCAAGAAGGCCCAAGAATAGATTTTCTAGGCCACACTTGCTATGATTTGATTTACTCATTATTAAACGTCTGGAAACTTATTGGCATGCGTTCATGTACTGGGATATCAATCATTTAATAATATTTTTATAAAAATAATTTTATAATTTCAATAAGGTAATTTGAAACTACTTTCAATTAAATTTAAAAGGGCAACAAACCAAATTTACATGTATTATGCAGCAGTTTCGAAGATTTATATAATTTAAGCATGCAAGCGATTTGTTTTTTGTCCCGTTACAGGAAGAAATGATTAATACACATATCGATTGGATTTAAAACAAACTTTGTTCATTATATAAACATCGCGTTATAAATTAAATAAAAATTATAATAAATGATTTGTATAGCGAAATAAAAAAATTAATAAAGGTATTGGTATCAAGACTAACGAAGCGCGGTGCACCCCATATAGCGGCGTACGCTAGCGAGTAGCATCTATGGTTTAGTATTGGTAACTACTAGTAACTAGAAACAATATAGGCAGGCAGACGAAAATAAATAGAACGACTCAACGAATGTGGGCGCTCACCGGTAGTATTGAGGCGAAAGTCTCAACCAACGCTTCGGCTTACGCAACGTTTAATAAATATAAAACATCTATCCATATTAAGACAGACAATTCGACTGGTTTCGGCGGTGCTATTTTTCGCGGCTACTATTATGTATTGTGCCATTCAGATGACGTGCGGGTTTATAATAATTCACTCCTCGATGTTAGTATAACCGCGATAACGTTCGACTCACGACGTACTGTGTCTAATATTCGGAAGTTTGACGTTTAAGACGCTGTGATATTCGTGTGCTTTTCAAATAACGTTGATAAGGACGAAACGTGTTATTTAAAAGTGCGATATATTAGAATATTCCACAGACAATCACAAGAAATATAAATTTGTTTAAACAAGTTTAACCTAGTGTAATTTATTAGTCAAAAAGCCGGAATTAATGGACATAATATTATCAGATACGTTACACTGATAACGGAATACGTAAGGCGAAGACAGTTCAGTGAAAGCAGGCGTTGCCGGTATGTTAACTAAATAATGCTAAGTAACAGTACAAGACACACCGAATCACACTTTTCTATTAAACAAGGATTGATACAAATTAGTTCATAAGCATAGTAAGATTTATCAAATAGAGTACGTAGGTTCATTGCCACAGACATTGGTATTTACATAAACGAATAGTCACGATTATGGTTAGATCATAAAGCACGTGTGTCTTAATAGTCATAATTGAATGAAATAGCAAAGCATATCCCACGTTTGTTTTCGAGACAAGGATTTTTTTTAAGAAGGCTGAATTATTTGAACCAATAAATTAAAAAATCTTATAGTATCGAATAAGAAATCTTATTGATGTATAATGGTTTTTGTCAAAATAATATAAGAAGCAATTATAACACACATTATATGAGTAGCCTATTAAAATAAAAATACTGACACCTATATTAGATTTTAAATTAACATGGTTATTACCCGACTGCGACAGAAGGAGGGTTATGTTTTCCGAGTGTATGTATGTATGTATGTATGTATGTATATATGTATGTATTTATGTATGTATGTATGTATATAACTATGTATGTATGTATGTCCATTTCTTTGGCACGCCCTACAGCCCAAACGGCTGGACGGTTTTTGACAAATGAGGTGTCGTTGTATTTGTCTAAATTGTAGTAGTGACATAGGCTATATAAATTTTCAAAATGGCGCCCGCAAATAGCGGAATGAGGGAGGGGAGTTGAATTTTTTTTCTTACTGTAGCAATATGGGTATCAAATGAAAGCTAGTAAATTGTTTTATTCTTTTTAGTTTATAATAAGAGTATTTTACGCAGTCGGGTTTTTTTTTTAATACTAATACACAATTACTTGTTTTTATATAATAACTAAAATTATTCGAATCCACCAAATGAAAACAAAAAACATGGTAAATATCCCGATTCGAATAATTTTAGTTACTGACACCTATTGACATGACTTGATATGTATTGCTTAGAATGTGCGTTTATAATAGGCTTAAAACCTACAAAATCTCTTCTTTTTTTAAAGAATCTAGAAAGATTTTTATAGCAACAGATTTTATTTTAATTATTAAATAGGGCACCGATTTTACACTAAAAAGAATGCGGATATAATTATCCATAGATCGTTTTTAGCACGAGAACCTGTATAGATTTATCAAAGTTCAATTCTTGATAAGAATTATAATTAATTAGTACACACTTAGGGTGTTTGTGCACTACAACAAAATTTTACTTTACGGCAGTCCGATTTTTTACGGTCCGATATGGCACGCCATATAATTAGTTTGATTTTAATGATTTAAGACTTATTTCGTGGTTTGAAGACATATTATTATGTTTAAAACGGGTACATACCACGATATAACACAAGTGATTTTGTGTCAATATTTCGACCCAGTTGCATGGATCGTGGTCACGACAGGACTCAGTCCTATATAGTCCTATATATATAATAGTTTGATTTTTTTTAAATTTAATTTATAATTATACTAGTTGGTGCACTATACGTAATTTTACCGTCCGATATTTTACTTTTTACCATTCATTTTTATTTCATTTTTTTAGTGTCACATCGGACCGTAAAAAAATCGGACTGCCGGACAGTAAAATTCCTTGTAGTGCACAAACGCCCTTATGATCAGTAAATAAATATCTATGAACAAATATGCAATCAAGCACGAATTGGTTTCATAATACGATTTTAAAATTTATTAAATAAGACAGAGAAAAACGAGATATAGCTATATTCCTCCATTTATGTCACCAAGCTCATATATATATATATATATATATATATATATATATATATATATATATATATATATATATATATATATATATATATATATATATATATATTTGGTATATAAGTAATATATACCAAGGCACTTGTTAACGTTCCACGTCGAAGTTAGAATATCAATTCAATTCAATTCTTTGTTGTATAGATTTTAGTTATGTCAAGTTAGAATATCATCTAAGGATAACCGTTAAGCCGATAAGCTTACTGGTATATGATGTCTAAGACAGCTGAAATATATAGTATTTTAGTTTTATATCTTTTTTATATTAAAGGCTATTTAACTAAAAAGAAAACAAGTTTGAAATACTAAACATCAATATTAATAAAACCAATAATTCGTAAAACGATATCGTTCGCGATTGCCGTCTATTTCATTAAGCGTAGAAGATATATCATTTACTCAAGCTTAAGATAAACCGTTGTCTCAAAGGTTTCTGGACATTTCATGATTTTAGATCATCATCATCATCATCATCATCATCATCATATCAGTCATTAGATATCCACTGCTAAACATAGGCCTCCCCTATCGACCTCCGGACGACGAACACGGATAATGCTGAAGTCTTCCAGAGATTTTGCTATGATGATTCAAGTTATTTTGGCATAATACAAAAGATTAAAATGCCTTAAAATATCTCCTTTCTAACGAAAAAAGAATTGATGAAATCGGACTATGCTATAATGAATTTCAAAGAAGTATACATTTTGATTTTCGTCGTCTTTACCAAGGGAACATTGCTAAAGGAGAATGCCGATTTTTGTATGGAAGTCTGTACCAATTGCATGTTTATGAAATAAACATTTTTAGCCAGCTTATCCCATAATATTACCGTTGGCATGTAGCGTTTTTGTTTACGAACCCGCAGTTCTGAGATTTTTTATCATAACCAGAGTCACTATCTCGAAAGAGTCTATCTCGAAAGAGTCACTGCAAACCTGAAACCAGCTTATAGCAAGTTACAAGTAACGAAGTTTTGATTTGGAGAAACATAGCTTAACTCAACGAATAAAAACAGCCGACAGCAGAATAAAATAATAACACAAAAACGAACGATGCGTAAGCGACGAAACGAACCGAACGAAAATGTGACATTTGACAGTTGCTCAGCTCATAACTGACAACTTGACAGCCCATGAGTGTTGCTATCTAGATTCAAATCGATATCACTTAATGTACAATCGAATAATGAATAAATTGTTCGATCAAAGTCTGAAATCAAGTCAATTAAGCAAAACGATGTATTTCTATTCAATAAAATCACACAGAACAAAGATTTTTTTAACACTAATTTAAAAATCATCGTCATAATAGTAATACATGCAACGGCTACAGCGCCCCATGTCCCGGAACCTACCGCCACCGGCGCTTTTTTAACGCCCTTCTGAACAAAAACACGTAGTTCCTTATGCTCAATTCGTTGACGTCCAATCAGACCGTCGAAGATCTAATAAAAAAAGCACCGCGCTTTAAAAGCGCTTTCGTGTATTATGTAAGTGTATTTAGTAAATGAGTACATGAGTATCCATTTGTGTCATTTGAACGCTTTTTTAAAGCCCGGTGAAAAAGTGTCCGTGGAAACGAGGTATTATGCAATCGTTTTGTTAATGGCTGCATTCAGTCGAACACATCAAACGGTCATCGATTACAAATTATCTGCTTAACGCACACTTAATTGCGATGATTGTCAGCGATTTATCGCAATCGGACGCCATTTTATCCATCGGATTTCATTTCCGATTTTCGATTACAAACAGCGATTACATACTGTACTTCTGTCAGTGTCGTTGTCACAAACACGTCAAAACAACTGAGCAGTGATCAAGGAATTTATATCATAACTGGAACGCTCACTTAATAAAATTGTATATTCAAATATGCATCTTGAAATATTTGACATAAGGTTGACATTGCCTTATAACATGTAAAGTGAAAAATCATTCCAAGCATTTCGTTGACTACTAGTATTTTGTTTCTTTCTTACGAGAGTTGCCTTGAATCCATGGTAGAAAGAGATGCAATTCCGGCCGTAGGAACGTTTTTTGAGTGCACGTGAGCATTCCAGTTTGTATATAAATTCCTTGGCAGTGATCTACTTAAAAAAAGTGCGTTCAGCGGAACGCATCAAAAATGGTAATCGGTCACATGATCAATGCCCAGCCAATTTTGGCTCCGATCTATTGCAGCCATTGATTTCTATTATCGATTTTTTTGTTGGTTCAAATCGATTTTCTTATGCTGGCAATCTATCAAATTCTTGAGAACCGGAAATACATTCGGAACTTTTATATTACATTTCGTAAACCCGGGTTTTATAATGATTCATAATTTGCTAATGGTAGTCAAAAAGCATCAAAATAATTACGGGATATATTTTATTAACATGCAATTGGTACAGGTTTCGGCATTCTCCTTTCTGGATAAAAAGTATCCAGTGCCCGTACTCGTAGTATGAACTCAAATCGTGCCCAGTATCATTTAAATTTATTCAGTAATTATATACTACATAAGTAACCGAAGTAGCGCTATGCTGCCTGCACTTGAATGGGCTGGCGCGCCCGTGGAAGTACTTCGCTCCCACTTAACACTGACGTGAAGGCACTGTCGTCGTGTTTCGTTCGGTTTGTGAGAGATCCAGTGGCCCATTCATTCCCTTACCTGGCCCATCCCTTCCCTTCCCTCCACAGATCCGGTGGAATATCCCTCCCCTCCCTAAAGGCTGGCAACGCACCCACAAATCCTCTGATGTAGCGGGTGTCTATGGATGTCGTTTTTACTTACCACCATGTGAATCGACTGTCGGTTTGTCCCGCGAAAACGCGACGCCTTCATGGTGCTTACGACCTTCGCTTTCGTGAGAATTATACTGTGCACTCTGCGAGCGTGGAGGAACGTTTTTTTTATGTGTCTTTGTTACAGAACTGTTGTAAGAATTTGATAAGGATAGTCTGAAGCTTGGGGAAAGACATAGGCTACTTTTTGTCCATATAATCACGTGGGTGAAGCCGCGGGCGGAAGCTATCAATTATTTAAGTAGAAACAATCAATTGAAGAACACAATCTTATATGAAATGACCAAAGTCACCAGTTCAGGCGAAAAAAAAATCACTGTCTTCATTAATCGTCTCATAATTTCATTTTACTTTCCAAATTCTTGTTTCTTCTTGTTTTACCCCTTCTCCTTTATTCTGTTATGTCAACATTCTAGTTATAGTATAGATTACATATGCCTACTTAGGATTATGTGAAAGACGATCTATATTTTATATTATATTTTTCACAACATTGTGCCTAGTTTGTGATTTACCTGTTGTCAATGCAGGCGAAGACATAACTAGTAAGTGGATGTGGCAGATTTTAATCAAGTTAATGTAATTTTTTAATAATTATATATATTTAATCCATTAGATCAATACAAAAAAGCAGTTATATTTTCATTAGATTCATATTTTATTTAGCTTGAGGTAGCCATCAATCAATAGCAATCTAAATTTACGATTAAAATAAAACACTAGTTAGATAATTGTTGTGTTTATATAGAGAAGGACACCAACGATCTTAGACATCTAGCAATCAAGAAATGAATAAAATATTATGTTCAAAAAACGGAATATAAATGCAGTCACATTCTTATTGTAATATCAGTACAAATAATGTATTTTTAATTGGCATTCGCCACCAAATAATACCTTGAAAATATTGCTATAAAATCTCAAAAAGTACGCTACGTAAGAAAAAAAAACCGTTGTTGTATTTAAACAAACAATTACTTAATACCTGGTTACACTAGTACCCACATATATGTGTACCTGTCAACGATCGATTTTTATTGATTTGTAGGGAAATTATCCGCCAGCCCACTGTGAAAGCGTGGCACGATAAGCTCCAACTTTTGTTTCTATATAAAAATATAGGTCTTTACACAGCACTGGAACGTTACCTACAGATTTGTTTTGATTTGTATCAATTCAGTTCACTTATATTTGGTTTATCTGGAGATTTCACGTTACATCGCTATGTTATTTTTTACGGTTATTTATTCAAAATATTTTTTTTTTATTCATAAATTTAATCATGAATATTCATTTTACTTTCTCTTTTTTTTTATTCTATTGTAGTTTTAATTTTTATTAATTTGGTTTATTTTTATATTTTATTATTGACAGTGTTAACGAATTTTATACTCGATTACATTCAAACAAAAATGTATACAATTTATTATTAGTCGCATAGTAAGAAAATATAAATTACACATGTATAAAATAAAGTTATATGTAATAAATTATATTTATTGATCGTGAATACTCCGTAACTCACGAAAAAATTATAATTTAACTAAAATTAAAATAACCTTGTTTGGATATTTTTTATCGACGGCAATTGTTTTGGTCTTATTATATTATTATAATAAAAGGATTGCGTGTAGAGAAACTTTTGAAAGAATCAATAATAATGATTCGTTGAAGAATAACGAGTCCGCACCTACTCTATTATCTATCAATTAATTGCACTGAATTGTTTTCTAATATAACTTGCGCAAATAAATTAAACGCACCTGGGAAAACGTTCTTAATAAGAATTTTATTGTTATTATTATACTATTATTATGATATATATAATATGTTAGGTTTCGTACTAGTTAAGCTATACAATGTTATCTTTTGTTTGGCAGATTATGACTCTGGTGTTGAGTTATGTTGCGCTGAAATTTTATATTGGCGTTTTAAGGCGCGTCTTGTATTTAAAATATCATATCTTAAGAATTAAAGCAATGACATAGAGATTTTAATTTAAAATTACGCTACTTATATAATTGAAAATAAGATGAGAAATAAACATACAATACACATGTCCAAATAAAATGTTTATTTACGGCCCTTTGATTTTAAATAATAATCTGGCGCCGCGCGGCGTAATTTATGTTAAACTTAACGAGGCTAACGTACATAAATACCAATTTTAAGCTTGAATTATAATTATTACAAAATAATTAATTCTATATTCTTTTATAATAAACAAAAATCATAGTGATATCATACACCACTACTGAAAAATATGAAAATTAGTACAACAGTTCCCATTCCCGCAGTGAAATCACTTTAAATTTTCAGATTTTTTTCCTCTACATATTATAATACTGGTTCCAGTACCTGGTTATTAAGTATTCCAGCCCATACGTTCACAAACCATCTGGTTTGATGCTCTGTTACCTGATAGGCGTGTGTATTTTGACAACCACAAATGAACGTTCCGCCTATTCCACATACTATTCATTACGTTACTTACAATTAGACATCGAAACACTAAATGTTACTATTGTTTAATTTAATTTTTTGTCAATATAGACATAATAATAATAGTTTACAATAATTCGCATAGAGCTGAAAATTAATACCAACCTTAAACATTTTTACACACCTGTACTAATATCACTACATAGTATAAAATAAAGTCGCACCCCACTCTGTCTATCCATATGTTTGCTTAGATCTTTAAACTACGCAACGGATTTAATATGTTTTTTTTAGTAGATAGAGTCATTCATGAGGAAGGTTTATATGTATATAACATGCATAATATAGTAGAGAAACACTGATATTTTCAGAGGTTTCTAATGTGTTGTCGTAAATAAACACATTTTTTTGCGCTTACATTGCAAACACTGGCTTGAACCCTACGAGATAGATAAAAATAATGTACTACAGTATTATACATCTTAAAAAGATCTACAAAAAAGTCAGCAATGGTATATGTCTATCTTTTAGGGATAACCCACAATAACCATTTTTTATCCTTTACTTTTTACGATAAATAATTGCTTATTTACGAAGCAATTTTAAGTAATACAGCATTAATCCTTATCCAACTAAGTACCTTAAATCCATTGTGAATTTAATATAGGTCAATATGGCCCTTTAATGCATATAATTTAAATGAATATTTTCGAAGATATTACAATTTTAAAATGCAGGGACATAGCTGTTGCGGTGGTATCGACCGCAGGGCCGGTGGCGCGTGCCTAGAAAAAGCGCGTCGTAGGCCGCGCCACATGAGTAAATAAACGGAATCTTTACTCATGTGGCCGTGCTTATAGTACTTTACGATTATAAATGTATAGCACTTTATGATCATTGCACCCGTGCGAAGCCGGAGCAGGTCGCTAATAATAAATAAACAAATTTATTCCGCATAATACATAAAAATTATATTAAAATATATTATTATTCTAAATATTATTTTTATAGATATTAGTAGAACATAAACGGTCGATGACGTATCCAAGCGCATAGGACCTATATTCGATTATCGAAGCCGATATCATATCTCTGAAATGGTGATTCGTAGAAAAAAAAGTTATTTAAGTATGTTTGTGAAGATTTTAATGGTCTTCCATTTGAAGAAGCTGTTTGCGGTCGACAATTACCGCTTACAAGGAACATGCAACAAGAACCATTTTCTTCGCTTTTGATATTATTACCAAAAGGGAATATGAAAAAAAGGAGAATACGTGGAGAATTGTCATATTTTATAATGAACAGTGGAGTTACAAGGACGTTATTTAGCTCAGACTGACAAGACATTACATATTTGGTTACATATCTGGCACGTATGGATGTTTACATTACATTTTTACTGTTTATATTTCCTGTTCACAGTCGTGGTAAGTATAGCTGTTTGTTTTCCTTTAATCATGTCCTATGTACTTAGTTTGGTATACATATTATGATTAGGTAGATATTATGTTGAGGTAGAGTAGTATCGTGAACGTTGCAAAATATAAATTAGTCTTCATCGAGTTAAGCAATGATTAATTCTATATTTTTACAATATATAGGTATTTAAATCACTTTTTAAAGCAATTATCACTTAAATATAAATAAGCGGTTATTCTGTTGTTAAAACGGGGACGCTAAAAATTTGAGGACGTAAAAAGTAAAGCTTATAAAAATAATTAAAATATTTATTAAATAACATACAAAAAATTGAAGACGTAAATAGTAAATAGTAATTATTATTTTAATAATAAATTATAGAATATAGCACCGACATCGATGACTTATGTTTCATAAACTGCTTCGCGATTTAAATATAAATAGTTTGAATTGTAAATACTACAAGAGATATTAATTTATAGCTTATAAAGAAATTTAATATGGACCAATAGAATAAACATTTAACCTATTAAAATACTCTGTAGTACTCACACCAGTAAATTCAGTTAGCAATGATGTGTAAATTATGTTCTAATTTTGGAATCTTGATTTCTGGTACGCCTTGAAAAAATCGTTCATTAAAATGACCTTCAACCTCAATCCATACATGTGTTGCATTGATCTCGAACAGTTTTAAGAAAAACATTATTTAAATTAAAATTTAATCTCTAATATATAAAAAAGATAAGTATTGTTTATTTACTTCAATGAACTATATAATATAATCAATGACCAGCGGATTGAATTATTCGCGCTAGGTTTGTCTTTAAGACAAGGTAGTGAAGTATCATCAATCTAATTCATATTATGATTACGTACAGATTATATAAATACATACAAATATGCATACACATATTGCGCAGTTTTATACGCGTGGTTATAATACTAATAATCAAAATCTGAAACATATTAATATCAATTTATTGAGGTACAGATATACAAAACTGATTTATCAAAAATAGAAAGTAATTATTCACCGAACTAACCTTCATAAAACATTTCTTTTTTTCTCTCTCCTTAAAACCTTCATATTCTTTCATAAGCTAAAACATGCTTAAAAGGATATTTACATTCCAGTTTTATATTTAACTAGCTGCTGTAATCGCAATTTCCTTGGTTAACCTACCTGGCGCCTCAAAATGGTTGAAAAATAGTTAGTTTAAAAACATTTAGTTAAAAAAATTAAATCTTGATAATGTATATGATTTTTGTAATATTAAAATTTTATCCCTCTTGTAACTGTGTATCGTACAGAATAAATACAAATATAAAAAATAATTGTGTTTTTTTTTAATCTTTATATTTTTCATAGACATTTTTGTCATAAAGTCTGTAAAAAAATTTGTATTAACATTACACTATGTAAAAAAAAAAACAATTTTGGCAATATTAAAGCTGCATAACACGAGCGCAGCCTCCTCGGAGAGTATGAGTGCCTCTTCGAGTGAGTAATTTAGCGATCAAAATTATTTATGGATGGAGAGGAAATATGAAGCCCCATAGGGCCGCTGCCTCGGCGCACCTGGCGCTGGCACTGGACGTGGCAGTATGTGGGCCGCAAGCAACCTTCGCTGACCGGGACCACCATGTAACCGGTCAGTGTCTCTACTATCCCGACCTGTTCACCTACATTAGTTGGCTTGGCGCTGACAGATTCTCAAGAGACTCAACATTTGCTGCCCGCCGCTGGAAGGTACGCTGCATGAAGTGGACACTAAAATCAAACAAATTTTAAGTAAATAATTCACTACTTATGACCTCAGTAAATAGCACAAGATAAAAACAAGTCCCACACTAGCTGACCCTTTTTTACTACTAGCGCTACCGTACTCAGTTAAAGCATGTCAGGGCCGGCCTAAGGCGAAAATTGCAAATGTACAAGACTCACATTTTATGCCCCTACCGGGGAGTCTGGGAGGTATTTTATACCACCCAGGTAAAATGGGGGGTTCGAGGGCTGTACCCCGGATTTTTTTTGAAATTTAAGGTTTAAAAACCACAGGTTTTTGTACTTTTGCGCCTTTTAGAACATTAATTTTATGTCTCTCAATTTTATTTATTATTGATTGATTTGATAGGTTCAATACAAACAATACTTTTTTGTACTTTAAGCCACTATTATGTTCAATAAACTAATGAAAGCGTCTGGGTCACGTTATAATGATTTCTACAATTATACTGCAAGTATTCTCAGAAAAAATAGCTAATGCGGGAATCACCGTCCACCGGACCTAAGATAAATTTCTAAGTATATCTCATGGGTAAAAGTAAATAAAACAACAAAAGCTTATTAACTATTAAGATAGGTATATAGTCTCTTTTATTATACATTTATACAAGGGCTTTTCTTGCTTTCATTTCGGAGAATGAATTAACGATGTCCAAATAATCAATTGACTGAGACAGCTGAGACAGCTAGGTGTATATTTATATATATACTTATTTTTTAAAGTTTCATGATATCATGGTTTGTTATAAAGACAAATAATTTGTCTGTACACTTAAAACATATACTTATATAAATAATTGCAAATTATAAACGTTGTACTTAATAAATTAATAATTTTAATTTTTAATGAGAATCCAAGTATGAAGTAATTTAAAAATAATTACAATAAAAATATTGATCATATAGATAAGTGCAGTGGCGGCTTTAGGGGGTGGTGAACGGGGCAATCGCTCGGGGCCTCGCTCTTGCAGGGGCCTCGCGCAACAACAAAACAAATTAAAAAACATATACATTTTTTAACTATATTTTTTAAAACTTTTGATCCTTAATTATTAATTCAGGTTATAAAATAGCGGTAAATTAAAATAAAGTTAGTTAACTAATTCATTCAATCAAAACATGATTGAAAAAATTATTATGTAGTAGGTACTTGAATATCGCGTTTCACTTGAAGATCGGTTTTTTAATAGCATAGCACTCGGGTCAGCTCGGGAGTCGGGACATAATATTTTGCTCATCTATCGTTGGAGAGATATTTTAGAACGATTTCTCGCAATTGTAAATTTTTTTGCATCTCACAATTTGGCCTTCAGAGGTCGTTAAGAAAAGTTAACATCTGACTCAGATTCGAGTGAGACAAGTGACAACTTTTTAAATTTAGTAAAGTTAATAGTCTGATTTGATCCCGTGCTGAGACTTCACCTAAAATAAGCAAAAGATAAGACGATTAATGACCACTATATCGGAATAAATATTCAAAATGATCTCATACAATACATAATGGCAAGTCACGTAAAGACTCAAATTGTTGAAAAAATAATAAATATTACTCGATTATTATTGAATGTACTCGCAACGTTTCTCGTGTTGAGCAACTTTCATTTAATATAAGATTTTTAATACAAGCTGCAATTTACTGGAAAGAAAATTTTACTGGTTTCTTAGCAGCCAAAAAAACCACAGCTGAGAGTTTGACTAATTAAATAATCACAGAATTAGAACAGTTAGGTATATCATTGCAAAACTACATAGGCCGAGGATATGATGACGGTGCCAATATGCGTGGTGAAAAAAGTGGTGTTCAAAATCATCGTCGTGTCCAAGGAATTTTTTTTTGGTTTGCTAGAAAAGTTGTATAGAATCCACCTTGACCGAAACAACTTCGAGAAGGAAGCTGATAGGAGGATACAGTTGGGCTGGGCGGCATTTGGTAGGCTGCGTCGAGTCTTCTATTCGAAGATTCCGCAATGCCTAAAGACATAAGTCTTCGAGCAGTGCGTCCTACCTGTGTTGATATATGGGTGGAGACGTGGACACTGACGACGGGATTAGTACACAAATTTAAAGTCACTCAACGTGCTATGGAACGGGCTATGCTTGGAGTCTCTCTCAAGGATAAAATCAGAAATGAGATTATTCGCGAGAGAACCCAAGTAACCGACATAACTCGTAGAATTAGCAAGTTAAAGTGACAGTGGGCTGGTCACGTATGTCACAGGACCGAAGACCGCTGGAGCAGACGTGTCCTGGAGTAAAGAGTAAAGACCGCGAATCGGCAAACGCAGTGTAGGGCGCCCTCCGGCCCGTTGGACCGACGACTTACGCAAGGTCGCCGGCAGAGACTGGATGAGGATTGCGGAAAACCAAGATATTTGGCGCGAGCTTGGGGAGGCATATGCCTAGCAGTGGCGTGCTATAGGCTGATGCGATGCGATGCGAGAAAGGTTGTACACTCTGTTTGCCGGCTCAAGTCGAAGGTGGGCTATTTTAAATGTTCATGTAAAATCGTTATCGCTAAAACCACTTTCTGAAACCAGGTGGGAGTGCAGGGTAGCATCGATAAAGGCCGTTAAAAACCAACTAAGCGATATATGTGATATTTTAAAGGATTTAGCAGAAAATACAACAGATTGTCAGTTGATCACCACTAACACCTAGACACATTAAGAAATTGGCCTGATAATTATCAAGAAAGTGGTTTTCAGTCATCTTTTGTAACAGCGAGAGAAATAGCCGATGAAAGTAATATTGACAGATAATTCAAAGAAGTCAGAAGATGACGTAAAAAAAAGCATTTTGATTATGAAAAGGTCTTTCCCTGAATTCTCTGTAAATGTTTCAATATAAAATATTTTAAACTCAAATTTTATTTATTTGTATAACTTTAGTATTTCTCGTCAAACATGACAAATACCTAAACCAAACAACCAGATCTACTTTAACATCATATACTTTTCACAAAGGACAAAAGGCCTCGCAAAGACCTGCCGCCCGGAGCCTCGCAGTGGGTAAAGCCGCCACTGGATAAGTGGCAAGTTAAAATTTTCGATTCTTCGCAAATAAACATATTGTCTGCGATTTACCTCTACCTAAACAATACACATAATTATGCTGCTTTGGAGTTTTAAGTCTATTAGCTCTTCATATATCTTTCATATAAGAAAGATTTGCGAAATATAGAATTTATATGATCTATTTAAGTATTCAAAAGTAAGGACTTTTCCACTCTGAGTTTTACGATTTTTATAACAGATAGGGTGCGTTCGGCTAAGATTGAACTATTTTTCGATGAGTTACATGGTTATGACAAAAACATAAATAGATAATTATTTATTAATACATGGTCTTACTTAATTTTTCTTATTTATTTACATTTGATAATTATTGTTTTATGCAAGATTAATCTTATGAATGAAATGTAATAGAAAACGCCAATGAAAGAACGGACCTAAGCATGGTAAGTACGGACTACCCGTGAAATGATCAATATGTCTTAAATTAATATTATTAATATATTCTATCTTATTCGCGTTACAAAAAAATAGAAACAAAATAAGAAAAATATACAAGATAAAAAATGACGCAAGTGTTTTTTTTTATGATGATAGTACGATCTTACACTACGTACGTAAATACCTACGTAAATTTAAACTTTTTGACGTGTGCTCAACCTTTGTGATACTGTCTGGTTTATTATACCCTGTACAAGATAGCTTGATCTTTTTGACAGATGTAAATTTTCTGATAGACATGACTTTGAAATGACGAACATTTATTTTATTTATTTTATTTAAACACTTTATTGCATACACAAAGTTGAGGTAAACATTAAAATAGTATATTATATTTATAAATGTACAGAGAAAAAAAAAAATAAGTGAAGAGTAGAAAGATTTACTTACAGCATGCAAAGGCGGTCTTATTGCTTTAAGCAATCTCTTCCAGACAACCCCAGGCGAAGGAGACTATTCATAATAAAATAAAATAAAATGCGGGATAGTGTGCGTAGATAAATATAATTGTAGATACAAAATATACGCGTATGTACTGACACATATAAATATTTAAAAGAAAAAAAAAAGAGAAAAATAAAAATAAGTATACAGAACATAAATTGATTTATATAAAAATATGTATACATATAAAATACTTACAACATATATCTACATAGATACATAAATATACAACATAAACATATAAATATATACAACATAAACATATATATACAACATATGAACAAACAATATACATAGCATATAATAATACGAAAGCGATTAAAGCGAGAGATAATGATTGTATAAGCGTTTCTTAAAATTTGACAACGAATCGGAATGACGAACTTTTCCTGGTAAGCTATTCCATAGTTTGGCTGCCTTTATTGTAAAAGAATTGCTGTACGCTTGCGATTGCGAAGCGAACATCTTTAGCCTATTGTCACTACGTGATCGAAGATTTAGATGAAGGTCAGAATTGGAACCAAGGAATACAAAACGTTCTTTTAAATAAGAAGGAGATAAAGGATTGTATAGGATACAGTAAAGAAGGGAGAGCAAGTGGAGATTGCGACGCAGTCTAATTGGTAGCCATTTGAGTTTAGCACGGAATTCGGATATGTGATCGAACTTACGTAATCCATATATAAAGCGTATATTATTTAACATATTATTTTCTTAATTTAAATGATTTTAAAAATTGTAAAAATATTAAAAAAATACATATAACACAAAAGTCCCTAAAGATTCAAGCGTTGTCCCAAAATTTTAAGACTTTTTATTGCTTCAAAGTAAAATTTAAATAGGAACACTGAAAAAATAGACGCTTGTACAATGTTACATCGGTGGGTCAGATTTTTGTTTCGACCGTTGAAATAAAAACCAAGGTAAAGTTCGGATCAATGGCAAAATATATATAATAGGCAAAATTTACTTTTTTCGTTTAATTTCATATAGCACACGCATTATCAGTCAGAGTGTTAAAACCAAAATTTAGTCTTCTATGTGGCCAACACTAACTCTTTTATCTAGTCAATAGAGCAAATTGAGAGCAATTTTTAGAGCAAAAAAATATAATATAAAGTGTATTATTTAAATTAACTATTAATTATACATCTGGAGCAATTGCGTATTCATTCAGGAGCATTTAAGGAGTAATTAATCGGCATATAGTAAACTATATATATATATATATATATATATGTGTGTGTGTGTGTGTGTGTGTGTGTGTGTGTGTGTGTGTGTGTGTTTATGTATGTGTGTGTGTATTCTATTTGAATTATAAGAACTTTAATTTTTCAAGAAAGCATTTTTTTTTAAAATTAGTTATTAATTAACTATTAATTATACATCAGGAGCAATTGCGAATTCTGAAGGAGCATTAAGGGAGCAATTAATTGGATTATAGTTTAAAAAAAAGTTTTACGCTAACTTCCTTCCGCCTAGTTAATCAACCTATACAAATTATGAATGAAGTCTATAAATATATATATTCTAAGTTTTGCTATTTGCCAATAGATGTCACTCAACAATAATTGAGAATAAATGCAACTATATATGCATTAAAAAATCTTATTTACAATTAGTTTTTTATTGTTGAGTATGGTTTTTAAGTCATTCATGCTTAATATTTATTGCATATAGTTAGATAGTATAATAAAATTTATAGTAATGGAATTTTTCTTCTTTTACTATTCGCTAATAGATGTCGCTAGTAGTTTTGTTTATACTTTAAAAGCTAACAGCACAGATGTCACTATAGTGCTCAACTAAACTAGAATTATAATTTAGAAAGTTTTTATCACACTTGTTTCATTTCTAGTTTTGCTCTTTTTATTGACTTTTATATATTTAATATTTTCCAAAAAATAATAAAACAATATATATATATATATATATATATATATATATATATATATATATATATATATATATATATATATATATATATATATATATATATATATATATATATATATATATATATATATATATATATATATATATATATATTGGTTTATAGTATTTACTTGCTTGTATTTATTAAAAAAAGTAAAGAACTTTTAAGTTTTTAGGTTCAAGATTACTTTTAATATAATCACTGTTTATAAATAATTTACAGTATTATGAAGATAGAACAGCGAGAATGATATTATTTGTACTTTTTGTGAATGTATTACCCGGACGCACAACTGGAATTTTCTGGGTCAGATTCTAAGTACAAATTATGACTATTAAGCAGATACTATCTGAAATCCCCATCTCGAAATGTATACGATTAGATTGTAAAGGCGTGCCGATTCTGTGAAAGGTGACGTTAGCGAGACGTCACGGTGTGACGCGTATCGTGACGTGTGCGACACACCGCGTCAAGGTCATGCGTCGGTCGGGGAAACGGAACGATTATAAAATAGTCGTATTATATCAAGCGTTACATAATGGCCATTTACATGTTTATATATAAACGCACATTATAATACACTTATTATTTATTTATAAGTACAGATTAACATTTTAAGGTTTGTATGAAATATTCTTTTAACACGGATCTAAGATTGGCGTGGGTTGTTTTTACGTAATTAGTGACTTCACTGATTACAATGACGTTAGACAATGCATCGTTTCTAAGATATTAATACTGGGATTTTACCAAATCTTACCTGTGGTTTGAGATAATCACGATTGAGCTATTGGTTTCGATTAAAGATTAAACAATAACAGGTTGAAAAAAAAAACCGTATAATAAGTAAACGTTACATATCGATCGTAAAGCAAAGATATAATTACAGTTATAAATAGATATTAATGACATAATGACGGAAAAGCGGTCAACGCCCTTACGTTGAGGATAATACACTTAGGTTGTATAAATAAACGTGTTTCCTTTGCAGTTTCTGAGCTTCCTCTTATCGTGTTTATGTTTTTATTTATTACAATTTTAATTAAAATTTTAATATTTATTGAACGAAGAACTGTTCTAAAATAAATTTTGAAAAAATAAATCACGTCTTCAAATTTTACAAATTATAAATAGTAACATTTGACTACACAGCGTTACATACTCGTACACGTTTATAGTTAAATATAGCAAAAGTTGGTAATATATTTTCTAAAGTTGGTAATAAAATATTAAGCCACAAATTTCCTTTTCCCGACGGTGATTAGCTCATGTTCTAAAAATAATACATTTTTATCAGAATAAGATATCTTAACAGTATCGTAAGCAACTTCACTGCCTCATTTGATATCCTGGTGCTTTCAGAAAAAATCCACACTGTAAAAAGTACAGAACCTTTGCATGCGGATCTACCGCGTTGTAACGAGGCCAATGCTTTAAGTTTTTTTTGTTTAAATATTTCCACACATTCATATTTTTCCACTAGAAAATGCATTTCGTCAATCGGTTTTCCCATTCGCTGTGAACGCGAAAACTGAATATTTCCATACAAACGGAATTGTATACAAATTAACGGATGTGCAATTTTATTAGTCATAGCCGATGTGGATACATATATTATAACATTTGTAAATTTTACCGTGGAAATAGCGCAAAGATGAATTGTTTTTAACTTTTCCATAACCTTATTTACGCAAATGATAGGTACATAAAAGTCTGTTAATGAATCACTTGAGAATATACATATACTTGTAATATTCTTCATGAAATACAGTCTATTGATCTATTCGAAGAAAAATTATTTTATAAAAGTATACTTTTATAAAGTATATTTTATAAAGTATATTTATTTATTTATTTATATACCTACTTTATTGTCCAACAATACAAATGCAGTTGTAACAAAAGGCGGACTTAATGCCTAGTGGCATTCTCTCCCAGTCAAACTTTAGGCCAAACAGAAAATATTGTAGGCGGTAACAATAAAGTGGTAAACATATATATATAAATACACTACGAACATATATATACACATATACACACACATACATACATACATACATACATACATACATACATACATACAAACATACATATAATATATAAAATACAATAAAATAAAATTATAGGTAAGTTTTGTAACACACATGTAGCAACAACGATTCTATGAATTACGACTTTGAAGCAAATGCTCCCGGAGATGCCTTTTAAAGGAATCCTTGGTCTCTGCCCTTCTTAAGGAATCTGGGATCCCGTTCCAAAGTTGGACAGCTTCTACAGAGAAAGAGTTTGTGACGAAACTAGAACAGTGAGAAGGAAAAGAAAGAAGAAGGGAATCTTTAGGACGAAGCTGGCGATCATGATTATCGCACAAAAATTTAAAATTTTCTTTTAAATATAGAGGATATCTCAAATAAAGAGATAATATTCAAATATATATAATACATACTTTTATAAAATATTTTTTTATTATTTAATTTACATTCACCTTCATCTTCAGATGTATCTTTCAGTTTCTAACCGTATAAAACTTTATATTATTATTTATTTATTTAAAACGTGCAAATAAAATCAATCAATATGATAAAACCGAAAAAAAAAATTGCTCTACCAATCTATATGCCATTAAAATTATATTTAAACATAATAGGATTATTTTTGCGAGTGAAACTAAAACATTGACATTTTTGAATACTAACATTTATATTTTTCTTTGTATGATATTCAAATAGATTGCTAAGTCGACCATGTTGTAACCGCTTACAATCATCAACCGTGCGCACGCTCATGTATACTTTTTTGTCGTCAGCATAGAGTGTTTTGAGTTTACAAGAACCGTACTTATGTCATAAATATACGCGCTATAGAAGAGAGGGTCGAAATGGGATCCCTGGGGTATCACAGAAGGTACATTGATATAGTCAGACCTAAAACCGCCGAGAACCACGTAACAAGCACGGTTAGTAAGATATAACTGCACCAAACGTAACAAGTCACTATAAATCATTAATATAACAAATAAATCTAGTATTTTATTTATAAATATTTTATTAATAATAAAATAATATTGTACGTTCTTATTAACTTAACTCGTTAACTTTTATCGACCTAATTACTACTATAATCAACTATTTTATTTCTTTTTTTTTAAGAAAATAAAAAATATCCATTTGGTTTTTTCATTTATAAAATACCAGAACACTAATAAAAACTAATAAAACGACACTTCAGTTCTTATCATTATAAACATTTCCTAAGTAATATTTGTAATGTAAGCCTAAAATTCCAATGTCGTTATAAATCACTTTTTATGATCATATCGATTGTTAGTAATTTGTACGACGTCATAATTATATCGCTTCATTGTTTGTTTCAGTGCTTGCAGGTTTTCCCGATCAGTATTTAGTTATAACAGCTAAATCCGTTTCCGATCCACTGATTCAGATCGATGACTCATTCATTCATCTCCAGTCTTGAATGGGCGACCGTGAAATTTGAAATTTCATGGCCGCTTTAGTTATTTCACGATGGTTTTTTTTACATTTAATAGATCGATAAAACAGCTATTGCATAAAAACATAAATTTTACATACACATTATCACTAACCATAAAATAAAATAATGTATAAAATTGTCAATACTAACTTAATTAAAATATGTTTAATATAATATTGCAATTTTTTAATACAAACATAATGAATAAAATGATACAAAATTATTACTACGGTAAAACCTTACATTTTCAATAGTTGAGCTTATTTACTATTCAAGAAATCGATAAGTCGTAATAATCGTAAATAAAAAACGTAACGTAGACGTCACGTAACGTAAAGTAGTACTTTTTAAATTATAAAATTATTTTTATTATTTTGTAATGGTTTAATTTATTGTGGTTTAATGTACTTATTAAAATGATGGAATTGTTTTCGACTGAGATCGGTCCTGCACTCAATTTAATAAATCAAAATGGTTTTTTTTTTTTTTTGACCACGCTGAATGATGATAGTTCTTGAGAATCAACGAATTTGATTTAATAAATATTTTTTAGAAAACCTAGGAAAGTGATTATCTCATCAAAATTTGGGTAATTTTAAAGAACATTAAAGCCTAAACGTAAATAAATAAAGTGCTTATGTCATTTTCACCAGACCATGTTTATTAGGTTCACGCGAATGAACAATTACGCTGAAGTCATGCAAAATTGAGTGACAAATATTTATGTAATTTCTGAGTAATAGATTAAGAAATGTGATATATGTATTTGTTAAGTATTCGTAAATATAGTGTGTGCTCTCGATCACGTTCCAAAGTAAGTTACTATTTGTCAGTTTATTAATTATTATTTATAAATAATGAATAAATAAACGCTTCACATTCAATTTGATGATATAATGTTGATAGTTTTGAACTCCTCCGTGTTGCAGAGGGCTGAAGGACGATACTTGTTTCGTCAAAATTAAAATTGTTCAATAAAATGTAATTTTGAATTAGGAGTGTATATCCACATACTCTAAGGTGAATTGAAAAAAAAAAGTTATTGGGCCGTTAATTGATTATGATAAATTTTTGTTTTAATTTTATGTAATTTAAAAAATGTGCTCTTAACTTTTTATTTATTTATTTAATACTTTACTGTTCTTCATATATTAAGAATAATAAGTTTAAATGTTGAAGTAAAAGTTCTTTAGATGCGACTAAGGTGTAACTGAATGCTTTGGACGATGACAATGCAACGGAAACGCGTGATGGCTATGACACGTTTATATAGAATTCGATTTTTAAATATTCAAATATATATCATATTTAAAGTGTAGGGGAGAGTGTGTATGAAAGAGCCAGACTTTCATGGAGCCGATGTCATTTTAACTAACTTATTATACCGATATTTTACCATAGATTCTATTCTATGATAACAAATGGCGTCGTAGAACTTCAGCAAAGATTTGGATGTCAAAAAGTAAGTTTATTTGCATTTACTTATATATTTATAAGAATGTTGAAGAAAGAGTGTTTAAAGAGTATTATGCATATACTCGTATTGATAAAATGGATATGCAATGTTGTTATGCATTTACATGGTTTTCTTATACACGAAAAATATTGGATTTACGTTTTGGTGAAAAAACTTTAATCTAATGTTATATTTTTGGTCACGCAAAGTTTTGAAAAAGCCAGCGAAAATTTGCTTTGAAAGTGCCGGCTCTTTTATGACATAATGGTGGCTCTTTCAATACACCAAGTTTTAGTTCTTACGAGTTTCTTGTTTTTACAGAGTAGAAAAACATGTCTTCACTAGCATCAACACCTACAAATAAAAAACGGCAAAGGTTTCTGGTGGCCAGAAAGGAATGATTAATTTCTTCTGCCAACAGTGTTTTTTATTTTTACTTTATAAGTATCAAAGTTTAGTCTACTCTTAATTATTTGAGACTGATTTTTATGAGGATATTTTTTTAAAAAAAAGGTCATCCGGCTTTCCGTGTGGACGTTATCCTCCGTACCCTATCCGAATACCTAAAAAAAAAAAAAAAAAAACAGGTCATCCGCCATACCATAATTTTCGATACTTATCAAATCCTAAAACAATTATCAATAATTATCGTATACTACAATATTATCGATAATTATCGGATCGCACAAAATTATCGATAATTATCGGATCGCAAAAAATTATCGATAATTATCGAATGAAAAGTTATCGATAATTATCGAATAAAAAATTATCGATAATTATCGAATCAAAATTATCGAAAAACACTTATCGATAATTATCGATAATTATCGAATGAAAAATTATCGAGTAATTACGAATTATCGATAATTATCGCACACCCCTAGTCTGGAAGTCGTGTTATGTTCTTATTTTCTTTGGGTTCAATTAATTTCAGTACTGGCTCCCAAGCTGGTGGTACGTTCCAACCATCCTCTCTATTACAATAACGTTTTTTTTTAAATTCAATAGCCTCGCGAATATTTCTTCGTAGGTATCGGTGTTCTTTAGCGAGAATTTGTAGCTTATCAAATCTAAACACATAGCTGACATTAAACACCAACGGTCGACAAAATCTGCTGTGTATCAACATACTCAACAAGGTACCAACCACTATATCAGATTTGATAAGCCAAAGAAGATAAGAGAAGTTTGAGAGCGACTCTTAAGCGAGGTATTTTACGAAAATTACAGCAATTAAAGATGATTTTTTTTTTCATAATATGTGTATTTTTAGACCATGGATTATTTTTAAGCAACTATATTTTGTTTTCAAAGTTCAGTAGGATTATATAGTAGTGTACTGTACTGTATCAGCCTATAAACAACACACTGCTGAGCGAAGGCTTCTTCTTCATATAGAAAAGGGCTGGAGCTTATCCACAACGCTGCCCCAATGCGGGTTGGCAGATAATTTCTCTAGCACGAGTAACGATCGTTATCAGGTGTCTATCATAACAACTGGGACCGACGGCTTTACGTGCTCTCCGAGGTACGGTAGGGAGGTCTCCCTACAGGACACAAGGACATACACCCAAACTGGAAACAAATATTTGTACAAATACAAATATCTGTCTCGAGTAGTTGAACACACGACTGTCGGCGCGCGGCTTGAGGCGACTACTCGCACCACTACACCAGAACGGTCGTCGTATTATAATATAGTACCGTACCATGGAGTATAGATACTAAGGAGGACCAACTTGTATGGGGGATTAGTTGAAAAAGTGGCGACTTATTTAAGCGTATTATTGTTCGAACACTCACCGCCATATCGCTAGTGTAGTAAACGGAAATGATTTGAGTTGAAAAATGTAGTATTGTTTTGACTGCTGTAGTTAAAAATAGTCGACTAAATCAATACTTGTGATTTTTTATTTTTTATTTTAAATATTTCATTTATTACTGATAATGTTTATATGGGATTGAATATAACTCGGCCAGGCTATCAATATGTACATTGTCATTAGATATAGCTATACAATATTGTGAGCAGGTGGCATGTGGTGATTTCGGCATAAACGATTGGCTGTCTCGTGTTTGTCCTAATCATTTCATGGTCATACTGTGCATTATTCATATATTTTGTATGACGAAGTTTAATTTTTTAAAAGAGTACTGAGAGTTTTTTTCCTCCGGTTTTTTTTTCTCTCTCGGCCAAAACTAGGGACATTAGATTAAGTTATTTATTGTAACATTTAATAAAGCCGATGACATAATATAATAGTAATGTGATGTCTACCGAGACATTGATTTATAATATTTTGACGATTTATTTTTGATGAATTTTTTTTTGACATTCGTTAAGTGTGTAAATTCGCCTTATGTCGAAATAAATATTTTCATTTCATTAATATTACATTATGTCTTTTATTGTTGTTAATTTATATTGTTTATTACATGTTCAATCCGTGTTATAACTGCTTTGTTATTTGGCGCTTCCTTTAAAATTTACCCTCATACTAATGTGGCGCCACCCTAATTTGATGAATTACGACGACATTTTTCGTAACAAGAACATGGTACTCCTTATTATCTATACTCCATGTACCGTACCTTAACTTACTCGTATAAATATTTTAATCAGATATGACTTTCGTAGCGGCGTCATTTAAATTATCTACACAAAACCTTACTTCAGATTTTTTCAAGCTTTGTAAAATCTCTTTAAGCTGGGCTTTTTGAAGTAATTAGAGTTTCACTGGGTAAAAATTATCGTTTATTAAAAATAAAATCCCTATTCCATACAATAAAACTTAGCTTTTGTCGCGTTTGCTCGTATAGTTAAACAAAACAATACAACCTATGGAGAGTTACAGACAATGAAGTTACTGTGCTTACGTTTTTAACACAATCACTTAAAAATTACGCGAGGATTACACTTTTGTAATTTCGTCTAAGGAAAAAACCACACAAAAACTTCTAGCAGCGCCTTTACGCATCTTATATTTCGAACAATAAGATTTTACTAATTTTAAAAAGTTTAAAGTCTTAAAAGAAAGTAAAGTAAATATAGTTATTGTAAAGCAGATTAAATATGTGTTGTACTTAACAGAAAATATATATTCAGTCTATCTATAGTCAGTCTTATTGGCATTATATTCTTCGTATTGTTTAGTGACATTTATCCGCTAATTCGCCGAGAAGTATGTCTGATCTTAAGCAATCCTCTTCATAGACTCGCATTTGCCCAACAGTGGAATATATATAGTCAATTACAGTTTTGTACAATACGCTTTTTAATATAGATGTATGTAATATAATTTATATTATGAGAGAAACTAATAATAGACTAACTTTAAGCATATATATATTTATTAAACAACGTGGTGAAACACACCGTCTGTGACAAACATTTTGTATTGGAAAAAACCAATTAACGGTGAACGCTGCTTTCATAAAATTTCATAAGAATGCCGTTAATTGTACTACTGCCATCTACATGTTCATGATTCATACGTGAAAGCGACCTTAACATTAGCCAACAAAACAAATATTGTTATAAAATCGACTGTGAGTCAGAGATTCCAATCTGATTCGGATGCTGTGACACGTTTGGAAAATTGCTAATTAAATTATACAAGGTCAAATTTGATTCATTTTTTTTTATATTGTAGTATATAAGTCTATTTTTACAACTGAGAGTAGTTGTATATTTTTTTTTAAGTAACATCTGAGATTCTTTCTCATCGAACCTTGACATGGTCGTTCTGTAAAATTGTCTATAATTGTCTTGTAATGATATAGTCGTAATATAATTTTTTTTGTGTTAGATTGATGACTGATGTAAAATACGCTTTGAAATATATTGAATCTTTGTTTTATTATTAAAAAAGGTCACAAGATACGATCTCAATAAAATAAATATTATAATATGTTGGCGTGTAACAACGAAGAAGAAGTATGTCCTGGCTTAGCCTGCGCTGAGAATTTAAGAATTCATTGATTACAAACAAACTATTCAAAAAATTCTCATTAGAATAACAGAGGTAGTTTTTGTATCTATACCTACATATTATTTATTTATATTAGATTACAAATAAGATAAAAAACCAAAGGAATTATTCGTAATATAAGAAAATGCCAATAGCTATGACTAAAAGGCGCATTAAATTTCAAACATTTTTGCATTTCTTCTGCCTTGAATTTTGCTTCGATCCGTATCTGCGTTTTACGAAACGGAAATATACTGGATAGTTAAACAAAAATTGGTCATGATTTCGTGAGTCGCCTTATTAAAAGTGGGTTATATTTTTTATATCCTCAGTAGTAATTGGAGAATGTAAAGGGGTGCTTAGTCACGGTGTAGCAATGTATGATCTTTAGAGATAAGTTTTTTTTTAAATTATAAACATTCACCGGGAATGTAGCAAAATCCTCAAAAAGAAAAATGATCCGCAAAAATTTTATGGTAAAAATTTAATTTTTTATTAAGTTGTTAAAACTAAAATAGGCTTTTGAATTTCCGTAATATTGTGATCTGATTATTTTAACTCGATATTCAAATTTTATGAATAGGATATATAGTATTACATATTTTATGAGAATATCAAGTGTAGTATACCTATTAAATTTTAAAAGACACATATGTATGAACGGATAGTAGATTTTTGTTTTAGTAATAGGAATATATTTGTAAACTTTGGATTTTAAATCCTAAAAAGATACAGATATAATCTAGGGTAAATTTATAAAATTATATGAGTACGTATATTATCAAGCAAGAAATAGAATAAGCTTATCAGACTTTACAATATTAGTGATGAAAAAAATTGAGAGAGAAAGATGTCGAACGCAAGAATAATATTACCCGTAGTAGTACCTGAACTTGTCCAATAAACTTAATACGGCAAGGTGTTATTAGCTAAGTAACTCGTTAGTAAATGAAAGTAAGGTAAGCCTTGCGGATTTGCGTTCCGGAACTGCTTGGAATCTGGCTGTGATTTGCGTCATTTCCGATTGTTTCGTTAGAAACATCTAAGGGACTAGATTTAAACGTATAATGTGCAGTGCATGTGTGTATGAAGTTTTGGGTTGTTTTCTATACGTATATCGTATATACTCGTATGTGTGTTAAAAAATGAACATAATAAAAACAAAGCAAATCTTACTTTACTTAAAATATTATACATATTTACACTGCAAAGCTTACAGACTAATTATTTACAGACAGTTTTGATACAAAATCATGTCCACGTGGAATGGTGCCAAGAATACGGGCAGCATTTCCCCGTTGAATCATAATTCCGATTTTCAGGGCAAAAAATGCACCAACCCTCCACCAGTGGAGGCTATGAGACGTGGGGTTAATTCTTTTAGAATTTTTTTTGCACTGCTGCTCCAAAGTCCAAGTGTTTCGACTGCAAGCGGCACAAAAACGTAATTTTACTTATCGTCTTCTACAGTTTCAACTGCGTCGAGTTTCAATAGATTGGTTCAAGTATAGAAAGAAAGAAGAATATGGTGGCTTTTAAATGTTCTCTAAAACGTGCTCATCACTCACAATAATTTTACTATTTGACCTGCCCTGAGGTTGCCTGATCACTCTTTAGCGATGAGGCTGCCTTCTGTACGTATTTCATTTTTCTTGGAGTACCTACAGTAAATATTATTATCATAAAATTTATATTAAATATTTTTTTTTTAATTATACTGGTAAATCCCGAGATTTAAGAATTATCCAAATCTATATAGCATTAGCATAGCATATATGTGATTTCTCTTTACTGTTCTAATTATTGAAACTGCAACTTTAATAAAATATAATTATGTACATTAAACAAACACTAATTTAAATAAAAATAATAAACTAATAGCAATGATGTATTTTAGATAAGTAAAAGGATATTAAAAACGTCTTTTCATCTGACATACCGCAGTACCTGAAGTCGAAAGTCTTCGACCAATGTGTGTTAGCAGTGATGACATACGGATCTGAGACATGGTCTCTGACTATCGGAACAGTAAATAGTAATATACATCATATAATTTTTTTTGTTTTATCATTCTCTTATTTTAGAAGTTACAGGGGGGGGGGGACACATTTTCCCACTTTGGAAGTGTCTCTCGCGCAAACTATTCAACTTAGAAAAAAATGATATTAGAAACCTCAATATCATTTTTGAAGACCTATCCATAGAGACCACACATGTATGAGTTTGATGAAAAAAAAATTGAGTTCCAGTTCTAAGTATAGGGAACCCCCAAAATTTATTGAATTTTTCTGTTTTTGTGTGAAAATCTTAATGCGGTTCACAGAATACATCTACTTACCAAGTTTTATCAGTATAGTTCTTATAGTTTCGGAAAAAAAGTGGCTGTGGCATACGGACGGACAGACAGATAGAGACATTTTGTCATTTGGCTACGGAACCCTAAAAAGTCTTTGTCCTGCTTAATAGGATGCCTAACTTTTTCAGTTCAGATCAGGTACATAATTGTCTAAGGTCTATAATGTCGAAGCATATAATTTTTCTTAACTGTTTGTACTAAATCAAATATTATTTTGCACTAAATACGTTATATTTAATAATGTGTTGTTCTCTAAAAATATCATAGAATAGACAGAATCTCATATAATCCTATTTTATAATAGCACATCAAAATTGTATCATCTCCTTCATCTTGAGGCAAAAAATTTGAGCTATTTTAAATTCACCATTCACGTCTAGTTTGGCTATTGGATTTCTTAAAAAAATTTGGACGTGTTTTTAAGATTAGCTTTCGACAGTCTTTTGTCTCTAAGAATACAGTGCTTGTATAAATTGAATTATGGTTTGTGTCAGTTGTATAATGTTACGAGGAATTGACTGTCATGTCAACGGCTACATTCTATGATTGTACCGCTCGCCATCGGCAGGGTGTTCATTCTCGCAGCTTGGATTAGGGGTGTTCATCAGAAAAAATTATCGATAATTTTATTATCGATAATTATCGTATTGAGTTATCGATAATTATCGATAATTATCGAATGAACAGTTATCGATAATTATCGGATAAAAAATTATCGGTAGTGGCGAAAGTTATCGATAATTATCGGATAAAAATTATCGATAGTTCACGAAAGTTATCGATAATTATCGGCACAATTTTTGGACGACGAAAAAAAAAAAAAAGGTTAGCCGGCGTCCCGTACTGATATACTCCTCCGTTCCCTATCAGAATACCTAAAAAAAAAAAAAAAAAATGATCTATCGATACTTATCGGATCACACAAATATATCGATAATTATCCGATCGGAAAAAATTATCAATAATTTTCGGTTCGAAAAAAATTATCGATAATTATCGGATCGCAACAAATCATCGATAATTATCGAATGAAAACTTATCGATAATTATCGATAATTATCGAATGAACAATTATCGATAATTATCGAATCAAAATTATCGAATAACACTTATCGATAATTATCGATAATTATCGAATGAAAAATTATCGAGTAGTTACGAATTATCGATAATTATCGCACACCCCTAGCTTGGATCCAAAAGGATGGTGTACAATGAGATTTTGAATTTACTTCCTCCCGTGTACCATAAGTATATAATGCAGTTGTTGAAACAGTGGTTGAACTCTTGCCTAGGTTTTCCCTAGGGACTATAGTATAGACACAGGGGCTCTTCAATAGGGGTGTGTATAGGTTTTAAAAGGGTCGGCAATCTAGTTTTGCTACTAATCTGCAGGCAACCATCGGCTATTGTAACACTAATGTTTCACAGACTAAAGACTATCAGTAAAAAAGAACTCATAAATATAATAATGTTTTATAAGATTTGTATTTTGTTTGTAAAATTGGTATGCATGTTTATATCTATAATCAAGCGTGGGCATTAAAATGAGTTTCATTTAAATCGGTTTTTTCAACGAACATTGTAAATAATTCAAAAAGTAACAACACGTTATAATTGTTGTTTTAATAAAAATTTCGGTAAAAAAAAATTGAATTTTTGTTTAACTATTATTTAAAATAATTTAATTTTTATTTGTGTTTGACATATAATTTAGTATATTTACACGTAATAATTGTTGTTTTCATAAAGATTTCGGTAAAAAAAAAATGAATTTTTGTTTAACTATTATTTAAAATAATTGAATTTTTATTAGTGTTTGACATAATATAATTATAATAATTTATCTTATATCTTTAAACGAGCAATTCTTGTATATATAAGTATATATATAATCTGAATCTCGGAAACGGCTCCAACGATTTTCATGAAATTTAGTAAGCAGGGGGTTTCGGAGGCGATAAATCGATCTAGCTAGGATTCGTTTTTAGAAAATGTCGTTTTATCCCTTTTTCTACGCAATTAAAAAATATCATTAGAATACGAAGGTAACTTTCGCTGTCATTAATGAGCTTATAATAGCTAGGATGGGAATCGGGGGATTCGAAATCAGAAAACTCGGGTTTGAATCCAATTTTTTTTCCTTTTTTTTTTCAAGTTTCTTCTTTTGTGAGAAATACTATTATTGAGAGCTCTTTTTATTTTTTATTTAAATAACCAGTTCCAATTATTTTACTATTGTGTCGGTAAGATCGAAAATATTATTTATGTTTCATGTATGTAATGTATCTAAATACCTATAATTTAACCGAGCAAGCTCGGTCATCCAGGTTCTTATATTGATTTAACATTTTTGAGATTTTTATGAAGCTCAAAAGAAAAAGGTAAAGAATTCAACATTGCTTAAAATAAATACTATAAAAAAATTAAAAGTTTGTTTTTACCGAAATCCAAACTGATACGTAAAAAACAATTTCGAAATATGTTGCTGATATTTGTCCTCCAAATATTTTCTAGGTTACGCACTAAGATGAATGGAACGCTCGTGTCATTGCGCTCTATAATAAAATTGAATATTTGTGTTTGAGTCATAGCGTCGAACACATTTTGTTTTGGAAGATGATTAGATTTTTCAGTTTTATTTATTTTGTAAATTAAAATTATATCGATAGCCTCCATTCAAAGTTCAATGCTCTAACGACAAGATAGAATCAAGAAACAACCTCACTCAAGGTCTTCACTCATTCAGTAATACGTCATATTCATTGATGGTTGTACGAGTGTGTTCGTGACTGTATTCATGTACTCTGTATACGCCATGTGAAACGCAATGTGTAGCGAAGCAACCGTTGGATTGTGTGCCATCAATCGATACATTTACACACACTTATAATAGTACTTTTATGTGTTATAAGTCTTAGAAAATCGAAAGACGTATTAGTAAACAATCATTCGACTCTTCCAATTCTATTAATTAATTATAGATTTTTATTCACATAACGTTTTGACATAATACAAATTGAAAAAAAAAACTACCTTTAAATAAATAATATAATATTTATGACGTTTTATTGCGTCACAGAAAATTTCACGCGAAGTTGCGGGTAAAAGCTAGTAATTTGTATGCATGTGTGTACGCGCATGCATATTTGTGACAGGACGCTCAACAATAGCCGGAATAGGAAGCGACAAGCAAAATGGCCGTGCAGACTGACTCCCCAGACAAGTTCCGTAACCAGGTTCTTGGCATGGGACTTAATTTTAGGGTTGCGTAATGAAAAACTAGAGTAAAACCTGCTTAAATTCTTTACATAACACTCGATCAAGTAACTACACTATACAAGATTTATTCACGCTTTCATTTATTTCCTTAATTTTTCATTTCATTTTGATTTGAAATGAGTAAAATTCGCGTAAATATAAGAAAACATTATTTCCTTAATGTTATTCATTATATGAATACGAAGGAACTTAAATAATATACCTACTTTAAGTGTCAACATTTTTAGGAAAGTTTTAATTAAATGTAGACAGAATCTTTAGTAGAAAATTCGCGCTTGTATAAGTTTTTTTTAATAGAAATTCGTCGATAGTGAACAATGCTCCCGGTTTCACGCATTTACTGCCCTCATTGTTGCAGATGCGAGAGAACGGAAATCCTGGTTCATTTAATTATTTACAGAGTTCAACTTACGTGTAGTTGTACAATTAATGAGAACATTTTTATTATATATTAACTTAGAAATGTTTTTCATAACAATATAAATATATTTTATTGAGCTAATCATTTTTAGTCTATTGTTTGAAGTATCTACATTTAATAGAAAACTAGACGATACACGCGATTTACTTTACCTTAACCTTGTTAAAAGTTTGAAGTGTTGTGAGTCAAAGTATTTTCTCAACGGAAGGTTTTCTAACAAATATTGATTTTTTTTTAAATGGGACCAGTTGATTGTTAGATATTTTAAGTTTTTAAAATGATTATAGATAACAATGTAACAGTGTCGTCTAACGGTATGAGGAAATAAAATAGCCTTTACATCTCACGTAATGAAGCCTGTGAAAAAATCTACTATTATTTATTACTTTTTTATCACGCTTTGTTCCGAATTATGATTTTCATATAAAACTAGCAGACCCGACAGACATTGTCCTGTCCTAACTATGAATATTGAATTCGAATATATATATATATATATATATATATATATATATATATATATATATATATATATATATATATATATATAAATTAATCCCTATTTCCCTTGGTCACGCCATCACGCGTGGAAGGTTGGACCGATTTCACTAATTCTTTTTTTTTAAGTATTCTTAAATTTTCTATTTTTCCGCCCAATTTTCTAAAAATTTATCTTGTCATAAGCGCTAAGGTTAGATTAGAAATAATTTTATATGGTGGTTAGGTATTCTTAAATTTTCTAATATCCCGTGCAATTTTCTGAATTTTTTCTTTCATAAGAACCTTCTCCTGACAATAACAAACACAACAAAAAAAGAATTAGTGAAATCAGTCCAACCGTTTACGCGTGATGGCGTGACCAAGGAAAATAGGGGTTCATTTTTATATATATAGATGTAAAGAGATATTATTGTATTATTACTTAAGTGTTGTGATTGGAAAACAGATTTACAATTATATTTTTATACACTTGCTGTTTATTGTATTAACTTACAGTCTGTTATCTGTTACTGTACCATGATAATGAAAAAGTTAATTAATGACTTTATATACCTACTAGCGGCCCGCCCCGGCTTCGCACGGGTATTTAACTAAAATTTCAAAAAATATAAATTTATATTCTTTATCACCTAAACCTGCGTCGATACTGGAAAATATTTCATAATAAACGGATTGAGTTGTCAAACATAATATTTTAGCCCGCGACTTCGCGTAGAAGTCGAAAATGGTTATAATAGGATTTTTATTTGTTTTTTTTTTTGTACGTTATTAATTTTGTTATAACATATAAATTATTATGTTAAAATATTTGAATACTTTAAATAAACATTAAAATAAAAATTGTTATATTTTATAATCACGAAGCTCTGCCTTTGATCTGGAGAAAGTTACACGGGGGTATTATCTTTTTATAACGAAATCGAAATACTAAACCTTCTGTAGTATTTCTTTATAAACATTTTTTTTTTCGTTCGTGGTGCTAGAATTACCAGGCTATTCTGGAATATGCCACATACAACTGATTGTGAGAGAAGCAGCTTTCGCTTAAGTATACTCCCGCTATAGTAAGAGTTTGACCTTAAGCTTTGTTTATGGTAAATACATACTGACATACACTCATACATTATATTATTATATGGTTCCCGGAAATCACCATTTCCTGTTTTAAGCAACAGGTCAGAGAACTGTCCGGCAGTAACATCTCCGCTTAGATGGACTCTCATATTTATGGTAAGGCTCAGTTTCGTCACTGCAGGCCACAAATGATCCTCTACTGTAGTGTATTGTATCAGCCTGTAAATAACTCACTGCTGAGCGAAGGCCTTTTTTCCATATAGAAGAAGGGTTGGAGCTTAATCCACCACGCTGCTCCACTATGGGTTAGCGGATAGTATCCCTACCGTAAGTAACAATTATTATAAGGCATCCATGATAACAAACGGGACGAAACCCACTATACACCCAAATATACACCCACACATGAAACAAATATTGGCACAAATACAAATATCTGCCCCGAGCGGGAATCGAACCCACGACCACCGCCATTGAGGCGAGGCGTTAAGGCGACTACTTGCACCACTACACCAGAACGGTCATCAATGCTTCGTTCGTTGTATCGTTGGTATAATTACACCAGAAGTCAATACGATTTTGTCTCTTAGATTTGAATTCCCGCAAGTAATTATTTTTTAAATTTTAATTGACTCGGCACAGTTGGTAGTGACCCTGCTTTCTGCTCCAGGATCGTGGGTTCGATTCCCGCCTCAAGTCTGGGAGTAATAATTATGTATTTATTTCTATATGTATATTTATAAAAAAAAATGTATATCAGTCGGCTGTTACCTATAACACAGGCATTAAGTTGCCTACCTTAGAAACAGACGATCGTGTGTATGTATGTATGTATGTATGTATGTATGTATGTATGTATGTCAAACATATATCTATATTTAATAATATTATAGTATAAGATAGCTTTTATCTCCTTCTTCTTAGTTTTAGTATAAGATAAAGCTAAATGGGTACATTATTTATAATGTTTTCTGATCTTGTTTCAACATTAGTCCGTGGTGCCAATCTGTACTAATTGGGGTGTTAATGCCGAATAATTCAAATATGTTTCCAAGTACACTTCGGTATCTTCTTTATCTGTATCATTGTGAACTAAAGATGCCTTGCTGATGAGTCATTTAGTTTAAAACCCTTGACATAACACAACACCAACATTGAAGTAAAAAATATTATATAAGACACTATTTTACAATACGGCAATCACACGGTATATTTACAACTCAATTTTGTTATGTTTAATATAAAGTCTTGCCTGTTCCATCAGGAGCACCCAAAAAAAGATATCACCTACACGTCAATACTGGAAAATATATTTTGATTATAATATACGGATTGATTGTCAAACATGTGTCAAAATAAAATTTAATTTAAATCAAAAGCATTAAGGAGTATTTATATCAAAATAACTTTCAACCCCGTTTTAACCCCGTTAGGGAATGAATTTCGATAAAATACGAAACACGTCTTCAATCAATTCTGTTAAAAAATATTTATGCAAAATTTGAATTAGATTGGACCAAGGAATCACGTTGTCCCATACAAACTTTGCTTCCCTTTTTCATCCCCTTAGAGGTAGAATTTCGTAAAATCCGTTCTTAGCTGACCTCTAATTGGCAAAAGGAATATTCCTACCAAATTTCAAGTTTTTAGGTCTCATAGTTCCAGAGATATCGTGATGAGTGACTATATCTATAGAAAGTCTCCTATATATATATATAGATATAAAGTATATTAATTGAGGAACTACCAATAGTTCGATGTAAAATGTTTGTAAGATTTGTTGACCTTGGTGAAAAATTTAACTGTAGGTATCTGTCTCTATACCATAAGAGGCACATATCCTGGTGACAGGTACCTATTACGTAATTAGTTTATTACGAGTTGAATATTATGCTACTGTTATGTACTAAAGTTCACTTATAACTTAGTTTGAATCTGGAAATACAACTAATAGATGATAAAAAGGAAGACAGTAAAAAGGATATAATACATAATAGAGATATAAATTAAATAATTTACTTATACCCGATGATACGCGCTGTTTCATCAGCGTTTAGGGCTATACTTCTATGCATCTTAGCGTTTAATATAAAATTAGCCTTATATATATATATATATATATATATATATATATATATATATATATATATATATATATATTATCACGAGATTTATGTGTTCAAAAAAATAATCTTCCGCGTTATAATTTCATAACTAAAATCTGTTATGGTAGGTCATGGCCAAAGTCCGGTGTTAGGTAGGTAATAACGTGTTTGGAGTGGTCTTAGTCTAGTGACCTCTATTTCAAACGTAGATACTCGTATTGTGTATTTGATCGCTGGTAAACTATGAATATACATATATATAAAAAAATTTGAGTGCTCAATATTTTTTTTCCGGATGTATATTAAATATAAGAGGAAGATTTTAATGAAAAATAATAAAAAAGAGTACAACTTTCTATATAACCAAGCGTTTTATTTGCATATCTATATATATATATATAATTATAATCTCTATTTTTTTCTTTAATGGGTAAAATAAAAATGACACTATCTATTCACAGCCGACTACTACTGACTGAGCCATTCATAGTCAGCATCAGCACAAGCTAAACTTCCGTAAAACCAACTCTTCCTATTTTTATTAACACGAGTCACGAAGATATATATAACAATAATTGTTAAAAAAGTTTTATTTCATGATAAAATGTAAGATGTTTTCTGTATGTAACACTACATAGATACATTATATTTGTGAATCGACCAAAATTTTGGTATTGTAATAATAAAAATGGCAGTTATTGCTATGACCTTCTCATGGGTTCGTCATGATCCTGTCAGTGATATGACAGGTTATAATTTGAAACACTGGCCAGTTTTTATATGTCTGCCTGTGTTTCTTACACATGCAATTCAAGTCCTTAAAATAAAATACCGTAAGAAAATAAATTAAAAATCGTTCAACAGAAGCAATTTTGGGAAGGTCTCTTTGTATTGGTAATGCCTTCACAAAGATCTAGGGTACGAATTGCTACCAGCCTCAGGCTTAAAAATCAAACCTAAATACTAAATTATTAAATTTAGACTAATCATCGGTTAGGATGCAAAACGCAACAATATTAAATTGTTCGTCCGTGCTTGGGTGATCCCTTTTCCGCGGTTCCATTTTAATTTTTCTAAAAAAAATATAACCTACATTTTTTTTTCAGATTTTGTGTCATCAGCCAGAGTTCAATTTATTTAAGGTAAGAAATCATTAAGTATATTTTATTATAATAAGTAATTTTGAATTAAAAATATTTAACATAATACTAATATTTTATTACTACTAAAAAAAGAATATATTAACTTTATATCTTTCAATTTATAATTTTTTATAATCTGTAAAAAATATGTCGATATAAATATTGACAGATACGTGCTAAGCTTTCATAATACATTGTGTAAATGTAAAATTTCGAACTAATTTTTAAAATATTTTTCCTATATCTATTTTTGAGTGAATTATTTATTATCATGTGTCATAATTAAATATCATGTGGTATAAATTGTTAGAAATAAACAACGCGAGACACGTCCTCTTAAGTTTGTCAACATGTTAAACGAATGTTTGCTAAGAAGAAAAGTGGTTCATTCAAAGAAATTTCAGGTAAAAATTGCTGATATTTTATAAAATATATCTTAAATTTAATGATACAATAATTTGTCACTACATAGGTAATATTTTTAAATAAACACCTCGTAAGAAAACGTTAGTATAAAATATCGTAATTCACATAAAATGAAATATAATACTATTAATATTTTTAATATAATTTTCTTTTTTTTATATTTTATCTGCTGTCTTTTATGTTGATAAAGCAAAGTTAAAAATCCAAAATAAATTTCAATATTAAATGAAAAATATGCGAAAATTTAGTAATTTTTAATGTTTCTAAGTTTTATTAATAGGTACGCTACGTTAAGCTGCCTATAATTCTAACATTATTTTTGTAAGTATTTATTTTAAATAGTGTCATCATAAATTCCTCTTAAGCGCCTTATTAAACGAAATATTAATGAATAAGAGAATGTTACATTTTTGTCCTTCTGTTTTCACCGTTACAATAATTATTTTACTGCATATGTTAAGCGCTGCCTTTCTTTAAGAATTTTCACACACGTTTTCTGAACCACAGACGATGTCATTTCAGAGGAGTAAATTTATTTTGTTTATTAATGTCATCAACAAATCACTAACTTTTAAATTAAAATATGGAAAACATATTATATTTTTATATTAGTAATAATATATTATATATATATTATATTAGTAATAATTGTATCATATACTCGTAACTAATTAACTGTCTGAGAGTTAATAGTATAACAAGTCGGTTAAAAATGTACTTAATTTTAATTTAAAAAAAAAAAAGAATAGATATTTAAAGTCCATCAATTAGTGTAACTATAAATAAAAAATCTTACTATCGTGCAATATAATTGTATTATGTAAAATTATAACATTCATTTGAAACAGGAACTTGAAAAGGCATACCTTAATATGATACTATTTGTAGTGAAGTTTAACGGTTAGTTTCAAAGAAGGTTAGTGATGATATATCTACAAGATATTTCTTCTTTGAAGATGAATAAATCTGGATCCTCGGCAAAAAGACGATCTCTTTGCTCTCGACTTTTTACAACGATAATGTTCGCCGATTTTAATTATTGTCGAGTTAATTACGACATAATTTTAAGAAGCAGTAATGTTTTAATTGTCCACCGTTCTCTTTATATTTTCTTGCCAATTAGTCGTAGTGTTTTAATTATTATATTATCTGTACATAAATAAGGAAAAGTTCGAATCGGATGCCGAAATTTCGAATTTTAGAGTCATACGTTTAAAATCGCGTGACGAAAGCGCGATGGTGGTTTGTCCAGGTTGCGTGTGTGTTGTAGTAAGTAAGGCGGTTTTTGGATGTGCAACGATTTTGCACAGTTCGAAGTTTTAAATTCAAAAATGGTAAACAAGAAAAAAGCCGAGAGGGCCAACCGCCGCGGTCTGCCCACCCAGTCGGTTGGCTAAACGGCTAGCAATGCCGCACCGCTGCGGTCGTTGGCGAATACCGCCAATTCCTCCGACATATCTTTCCCTTACCTATACAGCTTATAATCCTTTCCGAAAACAATCGGAATTTAACTCTATCTCCGTATTTATTAAATATACTGTCCCTTGAACGGACGTGTTGCAAATTTTCCGACAGAGATAATGATTAAATTGTTTCGGCATGTCAAATCAAACTAAATTATGCTGTTATATCTTGTTTAATAGTTGTATTTACGTTTATGGCTGTTTCGTACATACCTGGACGTAACCTTTACACGGGTATTTCTAAAATAATAGTAATAGATTACGCAATATACTATATTCTTTAGACACATTTTTACTTTCTCCATTTTTGTACCATTTCTCATTTTAAAATGTTTCCAGACTAAACAAAATACTTATGAAAATAATCACATTATATCTGTAAGCAAAACTAATACCAAAACAACAACAACTTTGACAAATGGATGCATGAAATTTGTTATTTGCACTAATTAATAACCCTTAAGATTTTCTCGTGCGTTAAAGCAAAAATGATTAAAATGCATTGATCTTTATCAGCAACAATTATCTATACCTACGATAATTAGTGTGTTGTCAAATATATTCTTTTCTATCATTGCTATATCAGGAAGAAAACGCGCATTTATCAAGCTAACATGTCTAATTAGGATCAATAGTAATCTTCGCAACATAGTTGCTAGAGGACTGAGACGTGCATCTATGAGGAACTTGTTTCGATAGCTGCATCGTATCATTGGGTATCTCGTCTTAGTGTATCGCCGATCAGAATCGATGTTTTTGTTAGGGCAATCGTATCAAACATACGTATAGATATCGTTAAGGCAGACGTTATGTTCTCGAAGTGTTAAAATAAGTTAACAATACTTATCGCGAATATAATATACTTACTACAAATGTAAACTTAAAAGGAAAACGATGTACCTAAGGAAACGTACAAGGCATTTAATTGTACATTATAATAATATTTAATTCATCAAATACATAAAAGAGGCTTTTTACATCAGTCCCCTAGAATTCTATTTATTATATACTTTTTGAAGTTATACTTCTTTAGGCGCGTTATGAAAAATTGATGAGAGTGAAATTTTACGATGCGCGCGCACCGTGACACAAAATTAACAGAATGAAGTTGGCCACAGAATAAAATTAAAAGTATATATTTTTTTAAATGACTAAGTTAACTCATATACAGGCTAGTTGCAAAGTATCCAACGAAACGTTGTTATTTTCAAATTCGATAGAAATACCATTTAATATGAAATATATTATTCATATTAATAATCAATTCTAAAAAATGGTTAATTAAATATTTTAGTTTTTATTTAACTTGATAATAATTTTCTTTTAATCAATATTTTTTCAAAAATAATAGTTAATTCATGAATTAAAATATTTAAACTAAAATATAAATATTGTAGTACCTATTATATTTAGGTATCTTTTTATTGAGTTCATAATTTTTAATACAGACTCACTCATTTTGTTTATGGAATATAGTAATTCTATCCATATTTTTTTAAATTCATATTATAGACCATTTTAAATAATTTTCCGTAATTTTGTTGTAAACAAAATCTAGTTTCGTACTACAATATTTGTATTTTAATTCATGTATACATTATTTTTGAATAAATATTAATTAAAAAGATATTATCACTGGGTTAAATAATAAATAATGAATTATTTTATAAGAAACATAATATATTTTAAATAAATAATTAATGATACTACAGTTAGCCGACGTTTTTAATTTTTTGATTTTATCTTTAATAATTAAATTAGAACAAAAAAATACTTTTTAAAAATTGCACTTACAGTTCTTGAAGTTTTTTTACAAGTGAAATTTTTTTTTATTTTTTTGAATCATTTTTTCAATTAAAAAAATCTCAAAATTTTTATATGTCAGCTAACTTAATTTTCATAATTAAAATATTTTATAATTATCGATTGTAAACTATTGATACTTTGAAGCTCCAAAATTAGTTTATTTAGAAAAATCTTTAATAATATTGAATTAAATTCATATGATAATTAATGATTTTATATTTATACGGTATAGCTAAATTTTTACTATAATAAAACCTATTTGATTGTTTTTAACATTTTTCTTTGATAATTTTTGTATTTTTTTTTTCTTTAAATTTAATTTTTATTATATGCCAAAAAAGTATAACTTCTGACGCGTGTACATAAGTACACACACCATTTTTTTTATTAGAATGATTTTTAAAATTGAAAAAATAAATTTAATTTGAAACCGATTATTTAACGTAAATATCTGCACCTGCTTTGTTTGATATTATTTACCTCAGTTTCTGTTTGAATACACGATCGTGTGTTTTCGCCAAGGATCTATTCATGCTCTTGTCCACGTTCCCTTATAATTACACTTATGTAACTACAGCTTTAGTTAATTTTGTTTTACTTTTTTATCAGAATCATTAGTGTAATAGCCACACTTTTATCTTGCTATCTGTAACAATCTCTTCCGTTTTTGTTTTTTTATTTCATAGCCCAGTCTCCACACATGTCATTTTAGTGTTTAAAAAAAAACCTACACTTGTTGCAAATATTAGGTATATAAATTTCTTATGAGTTCGCAGGTTTTATTCAATATCTAGAAATATATTCCTACCTTCTTATTAAATACCTAAAATAAATTGATTATTAATATTATCCAAAACTTCTAACAAAAAATTTACCGTTACCTTAGTGTTGTAGATAAATTTTGTTAATTTACTTATATAATCATTTATTTAAAGGCTTCCTCTCCTGTATAAGACAGAAGTTCGAGCCCCACGTTGAACCCACTGCGCTTTGGCGGATAATTTCGTTACTAATAAATAATGATATTCATCAAGTGTTATTGATAAAAACAAGAATCGACGGTCACGTACTCGCCGAGGCACGATGTGGTAAAAAACAGGGACAAACACTTAGAGCAGAAATAAAAACTTGCACAAATCCAAATATTGGCTCCGAACGGGATCGAACCCGCGACCGTTATAATTCAAGAAATTTTCGAACTAATACATTAGAAAAGTCGTCAATTCATTTCAATATTCGTGTATTATTAAAAAAAATATTCGTGTAAAATAATAATGTAATATATAAAACTTGAATTATAATGTTATTAATATTTGACGACCGTTCTGGTGTAGTAGGTGCGAGTAGTTGCCTCAACGCCGCGCGCCGATGGTCGCGGGTTCGATTTCTGCTTGGGGCAGATATTTGTATATCTCCCCACCGTGTCTCAGAGAGTACTTAAAGCCGTCGGACTCGGTTGTTATCATAGACACCTGATAACGATCGTTACTCATGGTAGGGAAATTATCCGCCAACCCGCAGTGGAGCAGCGTGATGGATTAAGCTCCAACCCTTCTTCTAAATGGAGAAGAGGCTTTCGCTCAGCAGTAGGTGGTTTACAGGCTGATACAGTAATATTAAAAAAAAAGAAGGAAAAAATGAAACAATAATAACATGCAGAAAAAAATCAAGTTCAGAAACATTACGAACAAGTTTTGTAAATGATCTACTTTACTAAAATACGTATACGTTTCCTCGAAGTAACATGAGTGTAACATGTTCATTACCCGCTCAATATTAAATTATGCGTAGGATTATTAAATAAGCAATTATTGTATGACGAATGTCATGGAGATTCGTACGTACGTCAGCAATTAGACTGTAATCTTCCACTAGACTATGCCGAGTCCAACGCTCGACCTCTGATTCACCGATAATGGTGGAATATATGTATGTTAAAAACCCGCTTAACAAATCGTTTGTGTGTATTACCATAGTCGATATGGTACCAGGGATGATTTGAAGTCATCAAAATTCAGATGAAAATAAAAGGAACATTAACCAGATGAATTAAACAATAAATTGTGGGAAATAGTAATGTATATTCCTTACATTAATCGTTCAGTATTTAAGTTATTAAAATTCGTATGAGTTATATTAAGTAATTAAAATGTTTGAAAAACAGTACCAAACCACGCTTGGCCACAAGTTTTTGCAAATCATGCATACGTATAACAAGTCAATTTTACTCAATTTCTTTACTTGAGACTCAGTCTACCGGAAAGGGGCGTAATGTTGAAATGCAATTTATCAAACACGAAAAATATGCAATGTACGTCTGTTGACACTGTTTCTAAAAGAAATTTCACGGTGTACACTTATTAAAAAATTTTGTTGCGTGCAATGGACCAACGATGTGCACGTCGTTTTTAAAGCAATTCGTAAATTTCCTATAACAATACAACAGTAATTTTTTTAAAGAAGCCGCACGCTAGTTTTTGTGTGATAATTTTATGAGTTGCCTTTAAGAGGTTCGAATTCAACTACCGTTAAGTAAAAACGAATATCTTTCGTAAACTTTTCGTATGTTGGTACTATTGAAATAAGTCGTTAATTTATTGTGTTGTTTACAACCTAGTGAAAGTCAACCCATACATTGTTTCAACGATGTATCTTTGTACAGTAAAATAAATAAGACAATAACTTTGCGGTGCAAAGAAACCGCTTTGGTATAGAAATCTTCTATTATTGTCGCTAATAAAGTTTCCAAATTCAAATGGTCTTTTCTTTTATGTTTTTATTATTGCCTACATTTTACGACAACTTTAGAACAAACGAGCTTATAATTTATAAACGTGTTTTGGTTTACTGACGGCAATAAGAATGCAGATAAAAAAGACAAGAGAAAAATAAAAGATATACATATATTTCATTTTAACACTAAGTATTATTATAATAATATATTATAAAAATATTATAAAAAGAATAATAATTGAAAACATTTTTATATCTTATTAACTCGAATTTAGACCATACTACTATATAATAGGTTGACCTATGACAAACTGATTTAAACTAGGCTAAAGTTATTGAAGAGTCTATGCATGACCTTGAGACAATTTTTTGCAAGAATTTTAAAAAATGCGTTACTGTCATTAGTCATTTAAAGTAAGGACGAATGATGGAAAAATAAAATGGTCCCAATTGGGCGTCCTAATTTCGATCCGGCTTATTTTTTACGTTCGGTGGGCCGCAGATAGAGGCATCATTGAAAGAGATATTTTAATTGCAGTCACTCTGATCCGGGTACAAACCCAGGTGACTAAAAAACTAAAACATGTAACAATGGTCTAGTTTTTTTTTTTTAACAATAAACGATCAATTTGACATACGCACGATAGTATCAGGAACAATTTGTAACGATAGCTACCATGATAGTTGTTTTTTTTGCTAATATAAATTTATAATCTCGAGGTACCTACTAGATACTATATGCGAGTCATAGTGTACGAGATCTGTTTAATTGCGTTTTGTGGTGCGGCTTATTATATCAATCATTTTTTATACCCACATTTTGTTCGATCAATTTATCAAATCTAAATAATAATTATTTTGAAACTTGCAACTGTCGCAAGGTGCTTAAGTAAGAAGTGCATTAATTTCATAAAAGAATTACAAGTGTAATTAGATACAAAATTTAAGGTATTATCAGTGCCGGATTAACAAAATAGCAAGAGTAGCAATTGCTAAGGGTCCTGCTCGAAAGAAGGCCCCTTAATATTTAAACCCACTCATCTCTGCCTGAGCGTAATTTTTTGAGTCAAACTTATTAAGATGTGGTACATCGAATTTACTTGATGTCATAAAAACGTGAAAAGTTACAACTTTTCTTACTAAGACAATCCACGTTAGACAATCGGTGACCGACTATTTCCTTGGCGTAAATAAAATACCGAATCTCATACGGTAAGCGCACAAGTTCTACAAAAAACTCATCTCTGGCGCCAGGCAATCTCATCTCTGACTTTTTGTACCTGACAGAGCCTAGCGCGAGCGGGGCCTATAGTAATCTTCTAGACTATTAATTACCCACAAAATTGTTACATATAGATGGAAAATAAACATATTGAGTATTGAATTATTTTTTAACGTGATAACATCTTGTAAATCGATGATGTCGGCTGCACCGCACGACGAATTGTCACGTTTCGCGAGCGAGAGCGCGGAACAAGCGATAGAGAGGCACGATCGGCTTAAGCGTTCGGCTTGTGAATGAAAACAATAACACAGATTGGAGGATCGTATAAGTAAATATCACACATGTATATAAGTTGTAAATGAATTGTTACTTGCAATTAATCTATATAATTTAAGTAATAAAATATTTGAATTAATGAGTGCAAATAAATGTTCATTTATCGAAAACAATTGTAATTAATTGAATCAACTCATTTTTTGTATTATACAAAATAATCATAACAATTCAATTATAATAATTCACAGTGATAATAATTCAATTAAATTCATAAAAGTATGAAATTTTTTATCAATGTTTTCTTATGATGTTATCACGTAAAATTATCGTCCGTAAACCGACTTTACAGACAACCAGTTTTTACTACTTTATACTTAAGAACCCATAGACCATAGGAGATCGAGGGCTCTTTGAAAGAATTTGCTACGAGGCCCGCACTTGTTCAATCTGGCACTGGTTATAATTAGGCCACTGTTACTCCATGTACCTACTTACGTGCGATAATTTAATACCTACCCATAGTCGGATCGCGGAACAGGAGGAATTTCATACATTGACCTTTTACTACTTGGCTCTGTCAATCCCGCGTCCGTCCTTATTATTTTCTTTTATTTTAAACAAATTTTATATAAATTCAAATATGCATATAAAAAAAAAGAATGATAATATTTTAAAATGTAAATACAATAGTTTTCCCCCGGTGGTACTTAGTTAGAGCTCCAAGCTGAGAAACGTCCTCCCAGTGCTTACCCGTCATTAATTCGTCATTAATCGTTATTATGTCAAACGAGAGCTTCTTAAGGAGTTGGTTGAAATTCTTCGCAAAGAAGCCATTTTTACCTATACAACAATAGGAACAATGTTTGGTCGAGTGCACATTAAACATGCCGCTAATCTCGTTGACAGTGTTTAAGTGTTTAATTTTTTTTCCGCCGCTCAGTCTCGATCAATGACAATAGACCGATCCCAGTAGAACAAAGCATTACCATAATAATAACATACTTATTATTTTTCAAAAACTAGATTACAGATGTCTTTTGTTTACTTAAATATATAAGTATCAACACACTAAGTCCTACCAGGTAGCCTCGGTTACCTGTAAGACCGCGCGACCGCACGCAGTTACGAATCGATAATGACTTAACGTTCAAACTTTAAAGTAAATTTTCGCATGCCATGGCCGGCGACATGAAAGAATAGACTTATAAAACAAAAAGTACCGAAAATTTTGAATAATGAATGACCACTACATTATTTTTTTGTAATATTATAACTACAGAGACTTAACTATCCGGAGTAGAGGTACCTATAAGCATTCGGATCACAATATTATTTGGATTTCTAATCGCGAAAAATATCTCACCACAGAATAATAAAAATCATCCAAGTGCGAGTCGGACTCGCGCACGAAGGGTTCCGAATCATTATCTACATAATATATAAAAACCGGCCAAGTGCGAGTCGGACTCGCGCACGAAGGGTTCCGTACCATTGTCTATAAAAACGGCGGGTGTACTTCCGAAAAGTGGATACCGAATTTTCTCATGAAATTTGGCACGGACATTCCGTTTGACTATCTAATAACCCCCTTAAAAGGGTTTTTTGGCGGTTCGCAATATTTTTCGAATTATTGAATTTTTTTAATACGCTTTTTAACACGCTCTATATAAGAAAGCGAGTCGATCAAAAGGAGGAGGTTGGAGTGTCTTCAAAGCAAGCTTCAAAGTGCTGGTTTTGATTAGGTTGTTAGGTTTTTTTATTTGTTTCACTATAATTATGTTATTTAATAAAAGTCTTCTAATGTTAAATGAATAGTCATTCATTAATTTTGTATATCTATCCTAATAGCTAACAAGCAACTTACGTAAATAACTGTAACATTGTTCAAATAAAAAAAAAAAAAAAAAACTTCCTAAAACATTCTTTACATCGCCTTTAAAGTCACAGCGGGTAGCGTCATCCGTTTGTCCCACATTGAATTTCTCAATAGTTTTATGGCTAACACGTCTTAAGCAGTTGATTGTGTGTCAACATGAGTTCTTTCAATACGTCCATAAATTGAGTCATTCAAATTATTTCACTGATTTGACCATAACTATTGTATATTGTGCACCTATTATATTTTTTTCAATATTTAAACTAATAAGGTTCATAATATAAATTTTGTATCAATAAAAATCATTTATTGACTTTGTTACTATAAAGTAAGTAGGTAGATACCTTAAATTCAAAAACTAATTTTTATGTTAAAGAGAGTTTTTAGCTTATTATTAGGTTACGCTTTATATTTTATTAATTAGTTTTCATCATTCACAAAACCATACTCATGACATAATTAGACAAATGAAGAATTAATTATTACCAAGTTAATATATGCAATTTTATTTTAACATATTTTATCGATAAGTGTTATGACTCAAGATGTTTTGTAATATTTAATGCTAGTAATCAAATTTGATGCCATTGGGTTTCCACTGCTGAACGTAGGCTTCGCCCACCTTCAGAGCGATCGGCTCGAAGTAGCCTTCGTCCAATGGCTTTCAGTGACTGGAGAGTCTCAAGTCTTCTATGCATCTCCTGAATGGCCGTTTGTCGCTGCACTTGCCAGTACGCGATCTCCACTAGAGAACCTTTTTAATCCATTGGCTGTCAAATAAACGTCTCACACTCAACGGTCCCCAGTAGGAAGTGAATCCTGTGTCGGGGCTCCGGAAACACACACAATACACAAGCACAAACGCCCAGACCACGACAAATATCTGTATGGCCTATACAAATATTTGTCATGTGCGGGGATCGAACCCGCGACCGCTAGCGCATCAGCCAGTTGCCGTGACCACTGCGCCAACGCGTCGTCATTCTACGAGCTCTGTGCCCTACTCCCTACCAATTCAGCCTGCAAATTTACTGGGCTATGTCGGCAACTTTCGTTTTTTTTGTAGATCTCATCGTTTCTTATTCGATCTCGCGGAACATACCTAGGAAAGCCCTCTCCATTGCTCGCTGTGCGTCTTGGAGCTTGTTTATAAGGCCCATAGCTTGAGAGAAAAAAGTCTTAAAAGACTTTAAAGACTTAATTCAGACTTAGAAAATTTCAAACACTGTCGACTTAAGGCACTTAGGTATGAAGGACGAAAATACACTTTTTAACTTCACAAACGCTGCCCATACTAACTGAATTCGACAATTGACCTTTCTTTCAAAGTCACACCTACCAAGTTGGTTCTTTTGTACTAGGTATACCTACACGTATACTCGTCAACAACTTAAAGAATGGAGTTCCTGACTGATATCGGGGCGGGCGCTTAATGGACAATCGACATAATTTTCATCTTATCCATGTTCATTTTACGCCCCATCTATTGGGAAAATCTATCGAGGTTACCGAGCAATGTTCTGTAGGTCTTCCTGGGATTCTGTCATGACCATGAAATTGTTAGCAAATCAAAAGTGATTTACTCACTGTTTATACTGATGCCGAATACTTTCCATTCCAATAGCTTGAAATTGTCTTCTAATGAAGCGGTAAATAGCTTCCGAGCGATAACATATACCTGTCTCACACATCGCTGTATTGGAATCGGTCTCATGCTATGCATATACTACAGGAGTATTCGAATCGACATACTAGCATTATTGTACAAACACCAACATTTCGATATACCGGTAGTCAGTGTGGCACTGCTGGAGAGACTGCATCATTGCCAAGTTTCTATCGAAACGAAGACTATCTCATAGTCTACAAACGCTAAGGATAATGGCCGGATATAATCCTCAGTTTTTTGTCTAAACTGTCAATTTAAAGCATAATTATGTATGCGGTCTATGGTATTACTATAGCAGTATAGCCTATTCGGAAACTAGCTTGTTTGGGAGAATGGAAGTCACCAAACTTACCCGTGTGACGATTTGTAATGGTCCGGAATTCCTAACATGAAGAAAAATTTATACTTAGGAGTATATATTTCATAAGACGAATCTGGAGGCACGGCAGTGCCTCCGCCAAGTCGAGCAAAAAAAAAAGTGGCACGGCCGTACTATCTTTTCTCGAAGTAACTCAGGCCATTTTTGACCCCCTATAACTTCGTTGTGGATAAAACTAGAAAACTGACTTTTCAATACCCAAGCAGGCAATGTATAAATACGGTATATTTCAAATTTCATTCAATTTGAACCAGTAGTTTAAGAATTATAATTAGTCAAAGTTTCGAATTTTGTCACTCACTGACTGACCGATCATCAAAACTCTAAGGCACTTCTAGCAGACATAAAAGCTTCAAATTTAGAATACCATTAATGTTTAGTATATAAACCAAGGAAAAATTCAAATATTTTGCAATTTCGGTCCAGTTTTCTAGATACACCAACTGCATAAATAACTTTGTAATCCCATATAAATATATAGGATTACAAAGTTACATTTGCAGTGAATGAATCAATGTACCCGTACAAGTATAACATAGTGGAATAATAGGTGTAGATAGGTACCTAGATATAATTATCTTCAAAGGTAACCTGTAAAATGGTCAACGGAATGAAAAAGCAAGAATGGGACATGTCTTATGTAGCTGTACCAAAATCACGCAAAGTATTAAAGAACACTAATAAATCATAACCGCGACTGGCTGAGGTGATTTGCCCGTTCCGCGGCTTCCACGCTTCCCGTACGTAAGTTATTTTATTTTATTCGGTTGGCAGCTATATTAAACCTATCCCTCTAATCGGTTTCTACACTGCATTGTAGCAAAACGCTCAATCGCTTGGCGGCACGTCTTTGCCGATAGGGTGGTAACTAGCCACTACCAAAGACTCCCACCAAAGCAGATCAGAGAAAGAAAATTTACTCTGCCGGGGATTGAACCCGGGATCTCCCGCTTAATATACAACAGCGCGCACCATTTCGCCAGCGTGATCATCATTTTTGAGTTCGTATAATTATGTCATTATTAGAATGCACCTGATTGATTAAGTGGGTCATAACAGCAATAACTGTTAATTAATGTATATTAACATTAAATAAATAAAAATAAATATAGAAAATAAGGACTCAAAATAACTTTTGTATTTTAAAGCTATAACTTCTTGATGAGAGTAAATTTTTATACGATGCGCGTGTACTCTGTGACAAAAAACCGACAACATAAAGCTAAGTAGTAGGCACCGCGCAATTGCGCTAACTTACTTCATTGCGCTGGATGTGTCAACTCACTTTTTACAAGCTTTTATTTTGTTTCACCTGTCTCGATATTTGTCATCAAATCTTGCAAATTAAATTTGATCCAAAATAATAGTAAATCATGTAATAATGCAATATTATGATTACATGGTGCTGATTTGATGGAGGAGCTAGAAGGTAGCCAAAGGAAGGATTTTGGGCCCGTTTGAGTCCTCTAGACGAGTAAGTTTGTCTTTCAATGGTAACCAGGGTCTGGTGATGAAGTTGGAATGTGGTCATAGGAACTCAGTAATGAAACGACGCAACTCCATCGAGTTTTGGCTCGTTTGGTTCATCTTAACGAATACTTTGTTTTGAAATGGTTACCAGGGTCTGATCTGATAGTAGAGCTGGAAGGTGGCTATAGGAACTTCGCAATGAAACGACACAAACTCATCGAGTTCGGGCTCGTTTGGATCGTCTTGATGAGTAGTTTGTCTTTCAATGGTAACCAGGATCTGGTGACTTGGCAATCGCATGAAAACAATGTATCTAAGAAGTAACACATAGGAATATTATATTAAATTAGATTGTTTAGTGCGATTGACAAGTCAGTCTATTTATTTAAAACATCAAAGATTTTTAATATTGATATGATCACTATACGATGTTGTTAGGTTAGCTACTAACGTAATAACTTAAAACAGAAGAACCCTTAAGTAGGGTTTGAATAAATTAGCCGACTTGGTATTACATGGATCTCACAACTTTTTACGGAAGAAGAAGTGAGTTGCGAGACTTGGTTTCTTTTTACAAGTTATGTTTTTGATGGCATTTATTTTACCGAAGCTGTCATGACTTCTAATACGTCGTCAGATATTTTTCTTGTAAGTGAAAAAGTTTTCTTATTAGATTTTTTTCCAACATAGCTTTTTTTATTCTTTATTTTTGGTAAAATTATAATCGTTTGAAATAAAGGGAAAGTAATGGATAAATTTTCAAGTTTTGTTCTAAACATAAAACAAGAATGTTAATATTTTCAGTTTTTTTCTTTTTTTTCTGTAAATTGGTTCCGTTATAAATAAAAACAATAAAATAATATGGTGGTTAACTTTAACTTTATCTACGCTTATATTATATATACTTGGATAGCATAGAGGTCGTCCATTAATCAAGTGATGTATTTAGCAACTTTTTTACACTCTTCCACCTCTTACCAAAATTACGTGTATTTTTTGGTATAAAGTAAATTGAAATTTTCAGAGTATTATCTCTAAATTCAGGTATAAAGTCTAGTCAACAAGTGCCATTTTGGTCAACTTTTTTCAGTAGTCTCCGAAAATTATGATTAAGATGTCATTCGATTCGGAATGGTATCTAGATGAATTGTAAAAAAAAAATGAAGTTCCGCTTTCAAAAATTGCAAAAGTTATTAACAAATAACTGAAACGAAAAAAGGGGTTAAAAACTAAGTAAGATTTTTCAAATATAAAATAAAAATAATAAAAGAGGAAATTTCCTACAAGAAGTCCTGACTTCCAGAACTGTAGGATCAATATTTATAATTTTCTCAGAGGGATAAAAATACTGCCAAAAACAGGTGCTCTGGGTTGCGTAAGCCACGCCAACTTTGGATACTTTATTAATAAAAATTATTATAACATATCAAATATAAAATTTAAGTAATGAAAAAATTCAGGGGCTGAACATGAACATTGCAAGTGTGATAATTGTTAAACAATAAATTTGAGATTTTTTTTTCCTTTTTTGGAACAATTCTTGAAAGGCTTCGAAATTAAAATATATATTCCAGTTTTTTATTTCTCCCTTTCGAGCGTCATGATATTAATGGACGATCCCATATGCTTTTTAAATTTATTTTTGTTAAGAATATGACGTATTTCCTTATTATATCAGAAATCACTTTTAATCAATGTTTCGAGAAAATTTAGATAGTCATTCGAATGATACAGTAGTATTAAGCAACAGTGTTTAATCATTACCATGACACCGTGGGTTTTGGGGGTCGAACCGTTTTCTAAAAGCGATCGTGACCCGCGTCACTTTACGCGGAATACGTAAGATGATTCTAAATATGGTAACGTTTAAATAACTCGATCGACGTTCTTATTATAGCACGTCTAGTTTTCCGTTAGTACTGTCTACGTGTGAATGTGAATGAATGTCCATTCAAGTTATTACGGATAACAGAGTGTAATAATCTTTAATGTATTGAGTTCTTCCGTTAATCAAATAATTATTTTATCTTAATAGTAACTATATTTTTAAGTTTTAATAGGTGCTTTTATAAAAAAAAATATTATTATGATCTCCTAGTTTGATAAAAATCTTTAAGTTTTCAAACACTAGCTTACCTATATAAATATTGATGTAAATATAAATTATAGTGTTTTATTTCACGGCGTTTTGTATTTTATTTCCTAATCATTAAGCAAAATTAAATATAATATGTTTCGTAAAACAGATTATTATTCCGTAATATGGTTTGACTAGTCTTTAAACAAGACATCCTTACTAATAGATTTGTATTTTCTTATTAGATTTAATATAGAATAATAGACTAAAAATTAAAAATAAGTCTTATAATTAGCTATAGGAACTAGTCAAACCGATATGGTCAACGTTTACGTCACAATCTCGTATTTCTAAATTCTAAGTGTTAAATACTATAAAAGACAATGTATTTTTATTTATTAAAGACATGTTTCTTGAAAATAATTCTAAAAATAACTTGAACGTAATTCTAGATAACGGTAACGCGCCTGAACGATCACGTATTGGAATTACCTTTTAAGTGAGTGTCAATATTTTCTAAGGAAGTTCAAAATTCGTGTTAAGGTAAACGATGACGTCTTAAGTGACGTATAAATTATGGGATTTTTATCTTATTCTACTAAATATAGTAGTCTTTTTTTTGATAAAATGTTTAACTTTTAACTATTAAATTTATATATCTATATATAATAACGTTTCGCATAAAATACAGACATACATACATACGTACATATAATAACGCCTCTTTCCTGTATGGGTAGGCAGAGACCACTTCTTTCCATTTGCTACGATCCTTATGTTTCGCTTCGTCCACTTTCTATTTCTATATATAAAATAGAAATACTAACAATTGTATTATTACTGAAAACTAAATAAATTTCCAGTTTATTTTTATCATATTTTCCATTATCTATTATATGACCGGTTGTAAACATATAGGTACTTACGCACGATATTTTTTATTTATAAAATGTCAAACAGACAGTCTGGCGTTATTTCTTATCACATTTATTAGCGGACGGTTATAAAATTTATGTGGGTAACACAAAACAAGGTGATTTATATTTATTTTGTATATAAGATGTCACTCAAGAATCTCGAGAAAAACTCAAAGTAGGTACGACTGAGAGTTGACTTGATGTAATCTCGTAATTATTTCACCTTGCATTTCACAAAGCATTTGCACACTCGACGAATAACTCTAACGTGTGATTTGAAAGAATTTGATGAATCGATAATTATACGACGACGCCGTGCAGTCTGAAGTTTATTACTCAGGACACCTATAAAGGTTTATCGAATTATCAACAGGAAACTCCCTGCTGATACGACACAGGTGTTCTATGCAGTGATGGACGTTCACAGAACTGAAATATGACGTAATTGACCATCCGGCTACATCACGGAATAGTAAAGTACGCAAAAAAGTAGTCTCATGTTCATAAACTTAATGCGTAATCATTTTATGGTATCATATTAATCTGTTTTATAATTTAGAGGTTTTAATGTTTACATTCATATTGTGACATTGATTAACTCTATATCTCTATTGAGAATTTCATTCATAGTGCGCCCTTAGTTGTTTTTATTTGTAGATAGTATAAACGTTTAGTTACCTAATAATATAATATAAATGATGGTTTTCCTTAAGATAAATATGAATGAAATATATGTGTGAATAAATATTTAGACGATTATCAAAGTTGATAACATACCATAACAATGATATAATGTAGAAATGATCGATATAAGTATCCTATGTTACCTTATATCATCTTATATACTCGAAAGGTTTATAAAGGAACAGTTGATCAGTTTTCCCTTTACTCTCATTCATATTTAAGATAATGAATACGCGTCGTCTGCGCATAAATTAATAGTAATCACCTGTTTATATCATTGATAAAGTTGTTTCCATGCTATATTGGTTTGAACTTGATAGAAATCCTGTTAGGTTTTTGATCGACTCATTTGGTAGTTATTTGAAAAGTATTTACGTCACAGTGGAATATTATATACTCGTATATTAATAATCAAGAAGTAATTGGTTGTAATTTATTATGGAAAATAATATGGAATATTTCATTAATGGAAATGGACCTATTTTATTTTACCTGCACCATAGCAATACGTAGTCCTATATTAGAACTAAAATACGGTTTTCGTAGGTGTTTTTTTTTCTCTTTAATTAATAAGTTGCCGCCTTTGTTTAATAATTTTTATGCTTATTGTTTCGTAACTTTTTTTTTAAAGCTATTACTAACGTTTCTTAAAAAATTGTTAATAGAGTAGATAAGAAAACATTATAAAGTAAATAAAATTTATTTCAATATTTGTGTTTTTTGCTTAATATTTTAAATTAAAGGCGTTTATTGAACGAGTTGCTCAATTCATAAAAAGTGAATATGAAATTTTAAAAAAAAAAACATCATATGTGAGAAAATAAAATTGATTAAAATATAATGGATATTTTAAATTAACACCAAAAATTCTAAAGCAATTAAAATAAGTAAATTTGATCCGGCGCCAAACAAATAGTCAAACGGCGTAAAGCGCGGTAAAACCTTCCCTACTTATATTATTACAGCGGTAAGCACCATTGCGGCGCCCTCCGCCTTATTTTACACACTTATCTACATAAATTACATTTTATTTTTACATGATATTTCATTTCATGCACGAATAGGTACAATTAATAAAAACTATACTGCAAATAAATAATCCCTCATGTCATCTTCATTAAGATGATGACATCAGAGATTATCGCCGTAATCTATCGCCGTCAGTTTGTAGTCGGTAAACAATTATTTTTTTTTAATTTATATAATACCAATTTAGAAATACACCTACTATACGATATTCAATAAAATAAGAATAATTAAAATAGAAGTACTCAGTAAAATGTTTTGGCTGGTTAGATAGGTAGGGGAGCGAGGGGCTTGTTGTAACAATTTTTCGTTGGGACCTTATGGAAGCTTAATTGTTAGGTATTTAGGAAATGCAGCAGTACTATTTGAATGAGCAACTATTCAACTAGTGATTTCAAATAAAATTTTGATCAAACCTGTGACCGGTTCTTGTAAAAATGGCTTAGAAAAAAAAGTGACGAGTGTTACAACTTACCCCGTGATTGGGGCTAGTTGTAACAGTAGGAATTAAAAATCAGTTTTCTATTTTTCAAAGGTTTATTTAGCATATTTATCATTAGAAACTGTAGACATGCTAAAACAGATTTCGACTTTTAAGTTTTATTCGTAATGTAATAAAAAATATTCAAAAATTTACAAAAACTTGTTATTTCTTTTTTTAGACTATAAAGGAACTATAGATTTACAGCCATTTATAGTCTTAACTACTTAAGTAAACAGATTTTTGGTTCATTTAGCGTATTTAGCATTAAAAAGTTTAGGCACATAGTTTTATTCTTAATCTAGTAGAAAAATATTCAACCATTTATAGCAACAATATCTCAACTTCTTAAGTAATCAATCAGCCTTTTGATTAAAGTATTATAGAGATTTGTTACTCCTTTTTTACATAGGTATATCTAAATAGCGACACATGACCTAAATTAAAGTATTTTGCAGCTTTTCGTACACTGGTTTAATTTTACAAGACTTCAACAGAAGCCAATTCGTACACATCTTGGCTTTGGCTTGGCTTTGGCTTGGCTTGGCTTTAGCACTTTAAGTTTTTTTTTATAGTGTCTCATTCTGAAATGGATGAAATCAATTAAGTTTAACAAGAAAGTATTCAAAACATGAAAAGAAGATATTTAAGTATGTCCCACTTGATTTCATAGAAATAATAAATCAATACGGGCAAGTTGTACTTGTTACAACTTGCCCCACGAAAGTGTTACAACATACCCCACTGCAAGCTTTTTTGAAATAACTGCAATAAAAAAATATATCCCTTATTTAGTGTAAAATTACAGTTAATATAATCGAAGTAAACAAATGCTAAATGTATTTGAATAAATCAACAAGTGCTAAACAATTTGAAATCAACAATAATCAATTTTGTATAAACAAGAAAAAATACATTACGTGGTCTTATCGGAGCGCCTGCCTAACACTGCCTTCTGCGTCATCCAGCGGCATACCAATCACGCTCATATGATAGAATGGGTATTAAATAGTAAGTTAGGTTGAAAATCAAATGAATATTCTTTTATTATCAAAGTAAAAAATGCTTGTTACTACTTACCCTTGTTACAACTAGCCCCCCGCTCCCCTACTCGAAATTTTGTAGGTATAGGTACGTATCGAATTGATAATCTCTCTTTATTTTCATAAAATTTATGTTAAAAAAGATTGAATCGGTCGTTTTAATCTCATATATATATATATATATATCACTCCCATCATTCTGACTTATAATTTAATACATTTGCAATTAATAGAATAATTAACAATATGGGTATTATTAAATTTATAAGAGTTCAGAAAAAATAAATAAATTAAAGATAAGTGTTGATATACTTTCACTCTTCCTACTCCGTTATGATTTCGGTAGGTATTCGCTTGAGTCAATTGATATTTTCAGTGACTAACGTTTCGAGTTTATTAAATGACTCAAATGCTTTAGAGGAATTTCAGTCATGAAAATTAACCTTCGAATATTAAAAACAACTTCGGATTGTAGCTATTTCATGACAGATGATTATTATTTTTATTTAATTTCGTTTTAGTTATTACGAAATATTTTAAAGATTATTATTATAATAACGTATCTATATAATACATTTTCAGTTTTTACAAGAAAAGAAACCTGTTACATGTAGGTATATGTAGGTATTCAAAAGCGGCAAAATAATTATCGTGTATTTTGAGCAGGCGGATTTACATACTGTAAGCGTGTTGCTGAGATTCGTCGTTCAAACTTTCCCTTTATTAACATATTCTAGTCCCAACCCTTGACTACGCGGACAAAATCTGACCCCCGTACACAGGTGTTTTCAAATGGGTGGGGTCGAGTGTCCCGCCCTCCGCCCACCATTGGCTGGCGCGGCACCGCACCGGGGTAACCTGCCGGCTATTCGTCGCCCCACTGCATGACACCACGTGCTCGGGGTACACTAGGCTTTATCTTCGCGCCGTCACACCAATTCATTTAGTCGCTCACCCGACACGACGCGTGTGACATCAGTTTTGGGAATGTTTATCGCGATCGATGGTTATGGATTATACTAAGATCCCACATTTCGCGAAGTGCAGACAGGAAGGAACTGTGAGAGTTAGAGTCAAAATGGAGATTCCAGAGTCCCTATGCAAGTGTGAAGCGTGTCCCAGTTCTGATTGTCCTCAGCCGATAAATCGGACGTTAGGCTGTGAACAATGTTCTAAAACTAGATCAAATAAATTCAGTGACTGTGATAATGAAAAAGCGGGAAGAAATCGACCTTACAAAGCGAGTTCAGCAAAGAGCAGTAAGCTTTTTTTTAAAATAAATTATTCAAAATTTTATAGTTTACAACAATCTATCCAAAAACTAATAATTGTAATTTATACAATGTAAAAAAAAAAGTTATTTCATATTTTTAATTAAAGGGCAATAAGTGCGTCGACTTTATGTCATAAGATAAAATTACCCCGCAAACTATTTACCATTCAGCGTGATCAAAGTCTTAGGTAGCATAAAATTAATTACATAAATATCCGGCCTAGTAAACCTGACGCATCTTTTCTAATGTTCATCTTATTGTCGCTACAATCTAAGTGTAAAGTTTATATTTCATGCAAAAATAAGTACAGGTCTTGTAAAAAATAATTAAAATAAACTGAACTAAATAAGCAGTCTAAATGCAATTATACCCGTATACTGTTACCGCAATGATATATCTGTCTAAATGTTTCTATCCATTAAAAGTCGTACAGTTATGTCCGCGAGTCGGAGGGGGCAGTTTCGTAATTAGTACTATCGGGCTCGACTCTATATAGGGCCATGAAATGATTTAAATGTCGTAGGTACTATTAAAATACGCATGTACAAGATCTCGATTTACCGTGTTACCTTTACATTCTATGATAACAACGAATTTAACATTTTATGAAACTACATAATTTTTGATAAGTCTTAAATCTTTCCGATTTTAATATATAATAATAATAATATATAATTATATAGTCTAGACGATTTCATATACCTAATAAATGTGTAATACGTTATTTCCGCTATTGATTTGTAAGCTTGTTTTTTTTAGTTTAATTTTAAACGGAAATAAAAGTTTTCTTATAAGTATTATAGGTACAGCTAATAATTAGTTGCATGTAGGAAGCTGTTATAAAAAATGCAATATATTTGATAAAATATAGTAACGTAATTAGCATTCGATGTGATGATGACGATTAAAATTAGATTTAATAACTTTTGGTATATACCTAATTATGTCTAATTACGTAAAAATTACTCATTGACTTTTATTGATATTCAACTGTAACGATATTAACGAGTATGAAATTAAAATTTAATTAAAATTAATATGTTAATACGTATTTTATTGTAATTTTTTGAACACAATATTATTTGTATTATTATTGTACCTATACTAATTAAATCATGCACAAAACGCAAAAATGTAAATGACGGAAAAAACATAGTATCAACATTGTTCTGAGATTTTCCCGGAAGTGTAGTTGATGCTTTCGCAACAAAACTCGATGCAGAAATTAGTGATATTGCAATTTACTTGTCGATTAAATAAGGCGGTATCGTGACCGTTTCTTTTAAAAAACCCATTCTACATCCGCTATTAAATAAAAAAAATCTTCAAACCTACTTACGTGTACTTTTTGTCCCGTGTTTGCGGAATGGTTTTTATAATAGTTTTTCGGTTTCACTTCTAAATGCATATAACATGCATATTAAAAGAAGTAAGCAGTTAATTAGTTTTATATTTAAGTAAAAATATTAAAAAGAAGTTTGAGTACAGGTACCTGTACCTATATTATAATCATGACAATAATTCCTGTGGGGCTTTGTACAAGTACCCATATTTATTTTAATTTGTTATCAATTATTATTTTTTGATTATATTTAGGCTGACCCTACCCTTATTCTATATGGAGCTCTTCTATTCGCTCAGCAGTGGGTTGTTTATAGACTGATACAGTTAGGCTGACTAACACAAGTTTTTTTCTTACGAAATATTTCGAATAGATCTATGTAGTATGTACTACATGATTTTGTATTTAATTTTACTAAACGTTTTGAAAAATAAAGTAGGTACCACTGTACTGAACTGAATCAGCCTGTAAACTTTCCATTGCTGGACAAAGGCCTCTTCTCAATACAGGAGAAGGGTTGAAGTTTAATCCACCACGCTGTTCCATTACGGGTTGGCGAATAATTTCCCCTTTTTTTATTTATTATTAAGGTTTGCTAGCAGTTGTTACATTTATGATACATTACAATATTGATTTTATTATAGACTAGGTACATTTCTAAATGTACAACCATATTAAATAAACACGACACGCAAAGTTATTCTGTTAATGTAAAAACAGAAGAAAACTTGATCAAATACTAGCAAAAACTCAGAATAAAATAAAGCATAAAATGTAAAGATGATAATGACGATTTGATGATTTGATTTTTAGTGCCAAACAATAACATATTGTAAGAGAAATAATATCAAGATTAGTGCGCAGAAATTTGATTAAGCTAGTATTTGACCAAGGCAAAATCGTAAAATTTACAAGAACATTCATCGGTGGAACTTAATTCATAAAATGAACTCAAATTACTCTAAGCTCAGACAAGATAGATTTGAATTAATCAGTGAAATTAAAAAATATCAATCAAATCAAACAATATTAACTTATTTAAGTGAAATTAATTAAGTAAGACCGAGTCAATTTGTCATGAATTAAAACATTAAATTAATTAAAATTTTGTCAATAGATAAATAAAATTCAATTTTCATACATTAAGCATATCAAAATTAATTATATAAAAAAATATATAATTAAGAGACAATCTAACCATTTAGTCACAATAATTATCCAAATTACATTATTTACAATTAAGATACATTATATATACATTACAAAATCACGATATTATTAATTAGTACCAATCATGAGTAATGATAGCTATCAAGTGTATATGATAACAACAGAGACCGACGGCTCTATGTGCTCTCTGAGTCACGGTGGGAAGACGTCAAAAACATACACCTAGACCGGGAACAAATATGTGTACAAGTACAAATACCCGTCCCGATCAGAAATTGAACCCGCGACCGCCGGCGTTAAGACTCCTCAACACTTTACCAGAACAGTTGTCACCACTTACAACACCATGTAAGCTTTATAAAAAATAATAAATGTGTCTATAAAATTATGTTAAGAAAGTTTTATTTTCAGTCATTTAATTTCGATCGGTAAAATATTGAATTAGAATTATTAATAATAATAAAAAACCAACTGCAAAAATAGGTTACAAGCTAAAAATAATAACTTTTATTGTGGTTATACATGTACGATTTAAATCAAATTTTATTGAATTTCTTATTATCTAAAATAGGCATAGAAAAATATCCTAGTTTTATTTTTGTTTGTTTTTTAAGAAATATAAAATCCGTTTAAGTAATTAAATATCAGAATCCGAAAATTACTTAGGTACCTACTGGTCAAGAACAGATCATAATTGTAATCTGTTATCCAATACATCTTCAAGGCATGTATCCAATTTTTATTTTCTTGTAAAAAAAAAGAAGATAAGTACATCCCTTGAAGCAACAAAATTCATGTATCTTCAGTTTAAAAAGTTATCAGTAAATTTTTTGTAATATCAGTTGTTATGTCATTAAATTTAATTCGAAGAAAATTTGCGCTTGTTTCGTTAATTTCACGAGGTCAATCGCCGATGGTTCGAAGTTATTACCATTTAAAGTGATTTTCAGTTAATGAAGTGTATAGTGTATACCACCGCGTACCGTAAAGCAAGCGCCGCTACACGTGTTCTGAGCTCCAATCGTTTTTATTATATAGTTAAATTTAACAACCTTATAAATTGTCACCTTTATAATTGATTTAATTTATTAATTCTCTGATATCAATTTAATATTAAAATTTTCGCATTTTATAAAGATATATAGGTTTTTCTACAATTTCTTATTTATGAGCAGCGTGAATCTCTGAATAAGATCTTGAACGATAAAAAGCTCGGCGATGATGCAAAAGATACAAAAATCATCGATAATTTGACGCACATCATTTCGTAACAACTCGCGAAGACTGAGCTCGCTGCAAAATTTTGACGCATTTATGTTCAGAATTTACATAATGATTGCGGTGGCGCCGACCGCGACCGAATCGAACGGTGCGAACTTTTCTTGGTTTTCGAGCCGAAATTCTAGTTAGCGGACGCGCGATTTCTTTTTAAAAAGGTTAACAAGGTGCTCTCGTTTGGGTCGTTTTTCGTGCCGCGCAGCCTCCTTTTGTGTACGAGCGAGCTGTTAAAAAATAAACGAATTCTTTGTTTCTCGGGTAGTCGGTCCGACCTCCGACGCGGTCCCTACTTTTTTATGCCCCCTTATAACCTGTGTATTACCTACGTGTAGGTATCTACGGTTTTTATGGTCGCTCGGTCAGCTCTTCAATGGGCTAAGGAATTCGATCGAGTCTCCTCTTTGTCCATTTATAGTTTTTTTATAGTTCGTAATTACAGATACTTAAATGAGCGACTATTGAAAGTTTGTAATTTATTGACAATACAAAACCATTTTTGAACCTAATTACAGTCTCAAAATTTCATTCTGTACCGTCATTAGCTAATTAATGTCACAAAGTAATCGACTTACGCCTCGCTTTTACGTAAAGTTATTTAAGGTATGATAAAAACTGTTTCATTTTATAAAAATAAATATAAATGTATTAATGGGCATGTATCTGTATCACACGGTGACTCTACATCTTTTTACGAGCTGACCTGTTATTTTTTTTTTCTTGTTGAACTTTTGACGACGGACGCGGTCTCGCGGTTGCTTGCTTTTGACCGGCGCACTAATAAAATGTTATGATCGTGTGTTTAACGCGTGTTGTGTGTCGGACCTTCCTTTTGACATGATCGTTATTACCCGACTCCGCCTTTGCGGTCGCCTTTTGTGTTCCGACTGTAACAACGTTGTTATTGTGTCAATTAGATGCCAATACAGGTTCTATAACTAAATCAGGGCTAGTTAATTCGTGACGTGTATATAGCTGCAATCGAAGTGTGTTTACGCTCATAGCTTTAAATTATGGAGCGTGATGGCAAATCGTGTTGTCTCTCTCAGATCTGAACGAGAGGCGTGATAATCGGGGTCCGTTCAAAGGGCTTAGTTAAATAATAAGCGGCAAGTACCCTATAACTATAATTTTCTTTTATTTGACCGCCGCATTCGCCGTGGGCTAAATAACAAATTGCCACAAAACAGGCTAACAAGATGCAAAAAAAAAACGCATACAAGTTTACAACAACAGCATGGCATAAAATTATAAATGTATACATATGTAAAACATCTTTTTTACTTTTAAAATATAAAAATCACTATAATTCGCCTCTTATAAGTAGGTTCCTATTGCCATTTTTGTTTAGAATGAACGAAAGTTAAGACTCAATTCTTAAAAATATTATATATTACTTACAACTCAAAATACATTGAAATATGTCTCTATGTACATATATAAATGGATCCCTTATTTTCCTTGTTCATGCCATAACTTCAACAACAACATAACTTGAGAACGCCTTTACTGATTTCGTTAATGTTTTTTTATTTTTATTTTTAAGTTTTCTAATACTTTGTAGAATGTTTTTAAGAAATGAAAAAATTAAAAAAATAACGAACGAAAAATAACAGAAAACTTAAGCTCTATTGAAACTTAACTGACAGTTCGCGCCTCTCGCATAGTTTGTCAGCTCGCGCGTTTGAATTTTGTATAGGTACCTACTCGTATCAATAAGCACTGTTGCTTGTACTTGCACTATATTTATTCCAGTTAGAATCGAATATTTATAGCTAAGATGTCTGTCGGGTTAGCTATTAGTTAATAATTTTTTTTTCATCGACTTTAAGAAATGTTTACGTATGTACATGCACAATGAAATGTGCAAATTCATCTAGTAAAAAGATCGTAATATTCTATCTACGTTAGTTATAGTTTAAAGATTTATAGCATTAGTCATAGGCCGCGAGACATAACACACATGATTCACGCATTGAGTCAAAACACTGAGAGCCATCACTGAGTAACAACGAAATGCGTGTCGATTATCTAAATTCTAATTGATGCACTTATGTTAAGGTCGATAACTTGTAATGATTATAATTTGAAACACAACGCATTAAAAATTCATTAATATATACCGAAGTGCAAGCGAATGCATGCTATCGATTTACGCCTAAAAGAAAACTCGTTCATCGAGACATCAAGACGCAATATTGAGGCTAGAGATGTGAAACACTTTATCGATATCGGAAGAATGTCCGGTCGGTTGCAAGCCACCGTTAAATTGTATCGCATTAGTGATTCACACAAGTTCACCGGACAATTAGCAAAGGCTGTCCACCTCTGGGCCGCGTTGTATTTATTCATCGGATGTTCATCGATTACCATAATCGACAGCATCGTGCGTGCTGCATACGGAACAACGGACTTTAGCGTTTTCATTGACGAGATGCATCAGAAGTAAATTGTTATTATAAAATAAAATGTTTTACCCTAATCGCGTTCAAATGAAGTAATTACGCTGTAACATACATATTGAAAATGATATTAAATACTTGTCGTGTTTTCATCTGCGTGGAAGTTCTACTTTTTTTTTACACCATACACATAACGTGAAATTTAAAATTGAATGTCTTATAATTGAAAAATAAAAAACCTGTGTTGTCTAGATTTACTAACCTAAGTTTTTTTTTTTTTGGGCACGTCAAAGTCGGCGCAGCGGTGTACTTACTCCTACTCCTGAGCAGACTCTCGCCACAGTGTTCAGCAGCACCGCCCAAATTAACCATGGAAAGACAAAGCCAGGAAAATAGCTTGTGGGGCAACCCCTGTGATTATGACTCCAATGTAAGTTAAAATAGGTCATTTCTTACATCATTATTTATGATGATATTATATGATAAGTTAGTGTCATTTTCAAATATTTTAAAATTTTTTGTTATTGTTTTCTTTGCAATATTTATTTTTAAATCACGATGTTATTACTGAAAAATAGAAATTAATGAAATAATTTAATGTTATCTAAGGATTATAAACAATTTTTATTCTTGTTTTCAGTCGAAGTCAGTTGAATATACGGCAAAACTCGCAAAAGATGTTTCAGCCCAGGCTCGTAATGCTTACGAGTCGACTGCAAAGTACAAAGACAATTTGGTAAGTATAATTTTGTAATATATAAAATAATCATTGTTCGTTTTCATTGATAGATCCAATGCAACGACGAGACAATCGCAACGTAGTATTCGCGCTCGCATCGTTATGCCCGCCGCGTCGTTCTAAATGAACGGACGCGCGCTCTGACCGACCAATACCAATAAAACTTTAAACTAAGGACATCGGTGCATACCTTTAGAGCTTAATATGATTTTATCGAGTTACGAATGAAAGTGGCCGTAGTAGCAGGCCAAAACGGTAGTAACAATAACGTTAAAAATGCTCGACGCAAGCAAATCGTCTCTACATATTCATTTCAAAAAGATTCTTGTGAAATTTCAACCATTAACGATTCCGTGCGTGCACGTTTTTAACGTCATTTTCTCACCGCATCGGATGGCGTGGAAGAGCGATTGCATCGACGCGGGCGCCGCCGGTTTCGCCTCTGTACGTCCGGCCATGGTCGCTTCCTCCCTTTTAATTATATTTTCGCACTGCTTTCATACGATGCCTTACTGTTTCATCAGTTTTTGACTCTATTCAAATAATTCAAGTACAAGACGATTACTACCATCAGTAGAAAAGCATGAATTTAAATTGCATATAAACGATTATTGTATCGCCCACCGAAGCGCGAATGACTACATTTGCATTCAAAAGCCAAACAAAACAGAGTTACTAGAAACATTATAAGACAATCTGTCATTCCGCTCCTAAGAATATAATATTTCCGAATCGGAAGTAAGGTGGCCCGATCAACAGCAATAATGTGATGTCGTTGTCGCGCCACGAATCATTTATGGATGACCTTCTACCATCTTAATTATTTTTTGATATCGAACAAAAGCACCTATGAATACATTTCGATTTCAACTAATTATAATAAAATATATCGCCTGCAAAGCAGTCAATGGAAAAGGAACAACGAATCGGCTTCGAATAAATTCATCTAGTAGTGGCGTGTGGCGATGGTGTATGAGGTATGGTGGCATTTGTAATAGGCTCACCGGTCGTAACGACGGCGACGTCCTGTCCGCTCACTGCTGCCTCCTCGTCGTAAAATGACATTATCGACGCACAGTAGCCGGAACGAAGTACAGGACGGTGAGCGTACGTATCGAATACTGATTACGCATTAATATTGCGCTACACACCTGCCCGATGATTTTTTCTGTCTCTCCCCTTAATGTCGGTCATTCGTTACTAATGTATCATATTTATTGCGGCTTAGACAAAGCATGGGCTCGATGAACCGCCATTGTTAACGCTCCAAGGACGTTTACTTGCTTTTTCGGTTTTGCAATTTTAACTTTGCGATTCATTTGTGATTGCGTTTGCTAAATTTATTTCGTAAGATTTTATTTATTATATATGCCTGTAACAAAATGTAACAGAGGCAAAGATAATAACACACGAAAAAAGTATTCGAGAATGAAATCGTGTGACATTTTAAACGCAATATCCAAATTACTTGTGCTATCATATCTGTCGTCAACCCAGTCCTTATAAATAACAGGCCGCGCTGTACCGAGAACGCAATAACAAATTCAACGAACCCTACCGGTACTGTGTGACTCCGTACCGGCCACCGTGTGAATGTACCACAACACTCGTATTTTGGACGGTACCGGTGTCAAATTATTGCATCATATTTTGACTCTGAAATTGCTTAGATATTCATCAAAAAATGTTAACATTCTTTACTTAAAAAAAAAAAGAAACAATGTGTTATGCGATAACCCGATCCTTATGTAGTTTGAAGCATGCCCATCTCCAAGGCTTATCGTGTCGTAACGTTGCTCGATATTATATAAACATTGAATTATACTTCACATTACATACAATATATACATACTTAGTGCCATAGCGTTGTTCACACGGGCGACAGGCTGTCTGCCACGGTGGATGCGTGTGAGAATGTGTGCTGTAAATATATAAATGTCGTGTATGTGTGGGTGCATGTTTATTTGATAAGCTTCCGATGTTCTGAGCTAGATATCCGGATGCTTTGTCGTCAAATTTCTGGCTGATGCCCACCCACGAAACGATAAAATGTTGACTTAACAATTTAAAATCTTCTTGTATCTTGACTATGGGAATAAAACTTGGTTACATTCTTTAGTTATCTTTGCCGCTTGTTGCTTATATCATTTAAACTGACTTGTTATTAAGTCTTATAATTATATATTTATTCTATTTTAATCCAAATAATTAGATTAAAATAAAATTTAAAATAAGAATGTCAATTTTTTTAATGTATAGAATTTAAATTAAGTGAAGTCATGCACCGCAAAACATTTTTAATTTACTTAAAAAAATTGTCTATAAATAAATAACGACGCGGTTTCGGATATGGCGCGACGTACCGGACGAACACCTGCGTTTTGTTGTACATTTACTATGCACTTACACTGGTAAACAGCATACTCAGCTACAGCCAGAATTAATTTTGAAATTATATCTCTATAAAAATAAAAACTCATTGCTTACCAAGTAAGTAGATATTATATTACTTATTATTTCGTATCCATGTTTTTTTTTCTTGCAAAAATATTTATATTCATCTCGACACAAATAAACTATTTTAATTAATTAATTATTTATTTATTATTGTAGACAAATTATATAATTTAATGATTAAATCTACTTACCGAGAAGACCACCTTTGTACATATTTAAATACTGTATATTTATTATTTAACCTACCTATGTAGTATGTATGTATAAAGTGGTGTACAATAAAGTATGTATATATAAATAAAATAAAAATAAATCGTTAGAGAAGGTGTTTCCCAAATAAATTTTTGATACAAAATTGTTGCTTATGTCAAGCGATAATATCTTAATGACTGGAATCTCCCTATTTCAACTTTTAGATACTTGAATAAAATTTAATCTCTCATCAATATTTACAAATGTTTGATTGAATTTTTATTGCATCGAAACACAGATAAGCCCGTATGACTACACAATTTTTGTACTTTGTCATGATTTGAAAACTTTTAATTAGCTGCATTGTTGGCCAATAATATTTCAACCAAATCAGCTCCTATTGGAATGGCTAATTTTTATCAAAACGTTACCATCTGCCATCGCTTGTTTAATTTAACATCGTTTTTGCAACTATACTACGAAAATATTAAGGCTTAAAATTCAATAACTAATTGATAGTCACGTATGCTCTAGACGTAGTGTCAAATTTTAATGTCCCAAACGGTTTTGTTACGTGACATGTCGGTAGTAGAAGCGGTCGGTCCTCGCGTTTCGATCTCATCTTTCACACGACCTTGGCTGACCTATAAAATTTATAGGTGATCACACAAATACAACTGTGATGCTTATACCATTGCTTCCTATTCTAATTTCACATGACAACTAGATATCTTTAACTTTAAAATAAAAATAAATTAAACCTACCTTAAAAATTTTGTTGAATAAGAACCAGTAACGTCGTCTGATATCAAGATAACCACTGCAAATGTCTCTATTCTGAACTTATTTACATCGGCTGCAACAGAGGAAATAGCGATATATCGCATCTTCCGTTCAATCGTCTTTTTCCATGGAAGTCAATCAACGCTACATATTAACTAGCACATCTAATTTTATCTTTCAAAGAAATAAACGGGACCCGTAGCGTGACAAAGCTGATTCATACTTGCTGCAGGGACTATGGCTTAGAACATCTGTGGATAAATCGATTATATTTATTTTTTAATTGATGGTAACACCGCTTAAAAATAAAAATCAATATAAATTATATTTTTTATTTACCTTTATATGTAAAATTAATTTCTTTCATACAAAATGAAGACATAATGAATTACAAATTATAAAGGTATGATATAAAATTTTGTTTAAATATATTTTACTTAATAATTTTTCCTGTTGTTACAGGCATTAAAACTCCATAGCTACCCTAGTTTTGACGAGTTACTGAAAGTTTGGAGCAGTGACGACTGGCTTAGGAATTTCACCTGGTTTCCTGAAGAAGGCTTGCCTAGAGAAAAAGTACTCTACCAAGCCATGACTGACGAGTATATGGATAAATTGATGGTGAGTTACATTAAATATTGAAAATGTCACTCATGTCACAAAATAAAGTCGCTTTAACTAACATTTAAAAAAGGTTTATAAGGAAAGTTGAAATGTCGTTATCTGAAACGCTTGTCTCGTTAAGATAATGACGGTTACTTAACAAAATCGATCTGATTGTTTTATAATCGAAGGGCGGTGAATTCGCTGATGCCAAAAACGTGCATCCGTATAAGTTTTTCAATCGATTTCAAAGAATCGACATCGTCGGTGGCACTCATTGTTGTCAGCCGACTATCGTTTACGTGAGAACACAATGGTTTTGCAATGTGGACTGTTTAATCTCAAATGTAATCGACGAATTTGAACTGATACTGATTTAAGTAATAACACTAATAGACCGTATTCATGAAATTTGGAAATAAAATAGATCTATATATTTCTTATTAGATGCTAAATAATCTATCTGAATATCAGAAACATGTGTATGTAATACACATTACATATTTAAAGATAATTGGATTTCTTTAACCATTTTAAGAATATCATATCCACAGTGTTAACTAATTTAAAAGACACAATTCCTTGTAATTGTAATTTAAGTATCTATATAACAATGTGCGAAAGACCCTGAGATTCAATAAAACTGAACCTATTAGGGCTAGTTCCTTGTCTGCTGGTAAATTCAAACTATTTCTTTTTTTTTGTCTACAGAAAAATATCGACAAAGTTTTACCGTGGATGTTCAAAGGATTAAAAATGGTGGTTGCTGGGTTGTACTCCATATCAAAGGAAGGCCTTAACGATGCTATATTTTCGGATGCAAGCATGAAACATAACATAACGGAGAGCATGCATAATGTCCGAGCTGTTCTTTGCTTGTTCGATGTAAGTTATCTAAAATTGATACAGAACATTGATATTAATTTCAATATATGTGTTACAACAATTAACGATAAATCAATTTGTCATCAATTATCATTCATTGGTTACGTTTTGGGTGACTATCACATATTGTTTTCTGACGAAATGAGTTGGAGGTTAAACCACCACGCTGCTTCACTGCAGATTGGCGGGTATTTTTTTTAAATGAGTGACTACGGTCAGATGTCTGTGATAACAATCGGGACCGATGGTTTTACGTGCTCTCCGAAGAGCACTGTGAAGAGACCTACAAAAACCTAGACTAGAAACAAATATTTGTACAATTACAAATATCTACCCCGAGTGAGAATCGAACCCGTGATCATCGGCGTTACACAACTCGCACCACAATAACATTACTTATATCTGTTAGTAAAGAACCATGTATGTATTTGAACTAAAATTAGATAAATAGTAAAACTCTATTCTAAGGATCTTTATATTTTATAATTTAATTATATGATATAGAGAAAACTGTACTGTATCAGCCTGTAAACCACCCACTGTTGAGCGAAGCCTCTTCTTCATAAAGAAGAAGGGTTGAAGCTTAATCCACCACGCTGCTTCACTGCGGGTTGGTGGATAATTTCCCTACCATGAGTAACAATCGTTATCAGGTGTCTATGATAACAACCGGGACCGACGGCTTTACGTGCTCTCCGAGGCACGGTGGGGAGACCCACAAGAACAAAAAAACAAACAAAAATGTATACACAAATATTTGTACAAATACAAATATCTGTCTTGAGCGGGAATTGAACCCGCGACCGTCGGCGCGCGGCGTGAAGCGACTACTCGCACCACTACACCAGAACGGTCGTCATAGAGAAAACAATTTAACCTAATTAATATTTTACATTATTTGCAGGAAATAATGAGAGCGCGCAACCTAGAGATAATGCCCTTACTGGATTCTGAAATCCCGGACATGAAGAACGTGGACAAACTCTCATACGCTTTATTGGTCTACCGTGACACTCTTAACTACTTGGAGTACCTCGCGCAAGTTTTCCAGAAGATGTACGACATGGACTCAAACAAAGCCGATTGAAGCCGGAAACAGCGGTTCTATTAACTAAATTTGACTTCGCACTATTCAGCGAGAAACTACAACATTTCACCCGAATTTTTGGGCTGTTTACTTAATTTAGCTATCAATTATTATGAGCTAGACGTCATTCAATTCGGTTTGACAGTATTAATAAGATAAGGCCGTTTTGAAACAGATGTTTGTGACAGCGTGATGTGTGATGACAGAAAGCTACATCTTTCTGACCGATCATGTGTATATCAGTATTTAATTGTGTGCAGAGTATGTTTGTTTATGTGCTTATAATAAGTTTTTCTTTTTGTCTCGAGGCGGTCTTGTCTTATGTGCGTATACGTCTTTATTTCTTGGTCAAAAACAATGAATCTCGTAGTTCAATTGTATAGATTTGGCTGTTGTTTGTAGAAAATGTCGATGCCATTACATTGCCATTTCCGTCTAGAACGAATTAGTTCCTGTTATATATACGTTGTAAATAGTAACAATTTTAATTTTATTTAATTTTACAGGCAGCTTAATCCTTCGAAATTATCAGATATACTAGTCAAGGTTTTAGCTTTTATATCAGCTTTCTTGATTTTTTTTACCAGTAAAAATTTAGTACAATATAATTAGATTACTCATATTAATTAAATCCTCCAAACTCTCCCTGTGAGTGGATATTATTAAATCTGTTAGTTAATATGTCAGTGGCTAATTTATAAATGACAACATTTCATGTAGTTGCGAGTGCGTTCGTGAATGCGATAATAATTTTATTTCTTAATTATTATCTAGTTTCGTTAACTTATTTCGATACTTGTTAACTATTTGTATTTCTGTTGATTAGATCTAATAATGTGACTAGTTTTAATTGAACAGTTAATTAAATTAAAAATAAAAATAAAGCCACTATTTTTTTATTTCTTAATCAATATTTTAAAAGTTGACATTGTATTTATGGCAATGCAAACATGAATGATATGTTTGTATTAATATATTATTACATTTAAGATATGATCGTTTTATTTATCCCAAGCTTAAACAATACCCCTTAACAAGAACTTTCTTTAACATATTACACTAACATTGTATTCGTAACGCTGTGACGTTTCAAAATAATTTGGTAATGATACCAAGAACGTTTTCCGAATATATAAAATAATTGTGAGAAATATATTGTATAAAACATTAATAGAAAAATTTTGACATTTATTAGACTACAAATAATGAATTGAACAGATATGAAACACTAAGCCTTGAAATATTACTGATGTGAGATCGCTCTTTACATTATTTTAATATTGATATATTTTCAATTAGTTAGCCGAAATTATAACATCAATTCTACAAAAATTATGTCAATATATAAATGAAGGTAAGAAAATAGAATGAGATTAGAATTAAATTCAATATTTTTAGTTATATGTCGGTATATAATCGGAGATAACTTATTCTTATTAGCTTTTATCATCGATGGATACTTGTCCAAAACGTCACTTATTATAAACGCTAATAAGTGACGTAAGTACGTAACGTATGTTTCCCAAAAATTAAAACCAAAACAAATACTTAAATTTGAATTCAAGGGTTCAAATTATTAAATATTATAACTTTTAAAGCTAAATGTATTTCAAAGGACCACGCTTCTCGTATTAAGTTCCCATGAGTCGAGACTGGAAACAATTTCACATCTTTACTCAAGCCATTCACAAGACTACACGTATTTGCATTGGTGACTTGTCGCCTAACGAATTAGAGCTCGAACTGAAAATAATAAAAAACATCGAAGATTTCATTATTCTTCACACAAAGTCTTTATGACAAAGACTTAAAGTTGAAAATAGCATGGTGTAAAATAAGGCTTCTGAAACGGTTCCGATCAAAAGTCGGCCGACGTGTTTATTTAATAAGTTAGTAGTAGCAAGCTGTCCCCAGGAGTCTTGTGGGTGTTAAATTTACTTAAAGTTTAGATATATCTATAAAAATGTTCGAGCTTGACCTCCTACCTCGCCAGTCATTCTCTTATCATATTTAATAAGTTTTCAAATGTATAAATTTGTATCCATTGAAAGTTATTATTAATAAAACGAACTAACGAACATAATGTTATCTTTTTTAAATTATAGATACATAAATGTAGTTTTAAACATTATGAAAATTTTTACAGATAATAGGATAAAATAGGTAAAAAAGAATTTACCTTAATTATTCCCTTTTTAAAACGCGTAACTAGCAAAAATACAATACAATACCTAATATGTTCCTTGACCTTTTTGGTATCATCCCTTTGATTCATAATGTAGGTAATTTCCGTCTAATTCGGAGATAATGAAATCTCGATATAATAGGTGTTTATCTATGAAATTTCCGTTTTTGATGAAATAAGTTGACGCACTTTTTTTCTATATTTTTTAGTTTTATTATATTAAAAAAAAATTACTCATGGAGTCAATGCATTCTTGCCAACGTAGTGGTAACTTATTGATGCCTTTCTTGAAAAACTCTGCTGGATGGGAGGCAACAAACTCTTCAAAGGCATTTTGTACTGCCTCTCGGGTATTGAATTTTTTTCCCGCCAAAAACTTATCCAAATTCTGTAAAAAGTGGACGTCTGTAGCGGCAAGATCTGGTGAGTACGGTGAATGACGGAGAACTTCTAACCCCAGCTCTTGTAACTTGGAAACCGTCTGCTGTGCAGTATGAGGTTGCGCGTTGTCGTGCAGGAGCAGCGGAGCCAAGCGATTGACCAAAGCTAGTTGGAGACGTGCGAGCTTCCCCATTATTGTGTTTAATTCTTCACAGTATACATCTGCAGTAATCCTTATGCCGTTTGGTAAGAAGCTGTGATGAAGTTTGACGCAAATGGACCAATATTGTTTTAGTGCTAACTTCGAAAGCTGCTGCTAATTTAGCTGTAGTTTGAGAATCATCAGCCTCCACAATCGCCTTTAATTCGTCATTGTTGACCAACATTTTCCGCCGACCACGTGGTTCATTTCTTAAGTCAAAATTTCTGGAACGAAGGCGAGCAAACCAACAACGGGGGGTACGATCGTTAGAAGTGTTCGTACCGTAAACGTCGTTGATGTTGCGTGCCGCTTCTGCCGCTATACTACCACGACGTAACTCATACTCCATACTCACTCGAATTTTTAACATATCCATGATGACGAAAAACGTACAAATGCGATGTAAACAGAACGGTAACCATTAAACAAATGACTAATTATAAAAGAAGAATTCTATATTTTTTTAATAAAAAAAATTGAAATTCGAGTTCTTAGCGATTTAAATTTTTTTTTTAATTTGAAATAGCCAGTACGACGAAATGGCAATTTCATAGGTAAAGACCTACTATTAAATCAAATCGTCATAAAATAAACATATTTAATGAGAATAGATACATTGAAATAAGATAAACAGACAATGTATGTATATAATTTTTTTTTTTCATTTTAGACTCTACACTAGTATAGCTTTTCTTTTTTCTTTTTTAACGCTGGGAAATTCGTTTATACATCCCGCCACCCGAAAGCGATGGGTATGTGGGACTCGCTGCCTGCGAAGCCAGAATACCCACTAAAACGCAGCGGTACCCTCATCGTCGTAGTGGGACGCCACGGATTCGCTCGCGTATGCAACCGTGACGCCCCGACCTACACTAGTACCTATACCTACTAGTGATACTTCTTTCCTAAAAAAGAAAAACATAACTATAGAATTATAATTATTAAAATTTATAAAAATTCAGACTTTTGAAGACGTTCTAAAATAAGTTAAAAATAATAATTACCAACTAAAAACTTTAAAATAAATTGATTTCACACTTTTCCATGCGCATAGACCTTATATAAATGGAATGGATTGCGTTTAAGTTTTTAATATAACCACAAAAAATAAAAAATAAACAATAATATTTATAATTAAAATAATTAATAGATTAATAATAACCAAAATATCTTGCTCCACTTTTTCAAAAATATCATCAACTTTATCCGTATGAGGGCGACTAAAGCGATCTGCATCTTTGACATCGAATTTCCCAGACTGAAAACGCTAGAATCAACTTTGTGCTACTCTTACTGCCTTAGGTCCATTAATGTCACAAATTTTGTCACAAATTTAATTATTCGATTTATATATGGGTTAAGAAAGTTCAGCCATATTTCACAGCACCGCAAAAAGCTTCAGTGGCTTCCTATGCAGTATCGCCGCAATCTTCACTCTCTAACTCTTCTCTATTCTATCCTCTATCATGCCAACACTCCTCTTTACCTCAAAGAACGTTTTACATTTCTTGGTACAAACTTAAGTTCCGCAATGAATCTTCGGTCTCAAAACGATAACTTGCTCGAGATTCCTTTCTGTGTCTCTCAATGTTACAGTGAGTCCTTCACAGTCAAATCGGTTAAACTATGGAACGCTTTACCCAGGTACATACGGCAATCTGAATCAGTTGGTATTTTTAAAAATCGTGTCAAGCGCTACTATTTGAACAAATAAGAAAAGCTTACATTTGTTTTATATGAAATTTAACTAGTATATGTATGTATGTATGTTTATATTTTTGTATGTATGTATGTATGTATTTATGTATGTGTGTATGTATATGTTTGTGCATTTATATAAATCACAAATCGAAAAATAGACTTTATGCACCGTTTCCACCTTTCCAATTTTCATTTTAATCCATTCATAAGGTTGCCTGTAAGAGATCACTTTTAGTGATAAGGCCGCCCTTACACCATTTTCTTGTTTATTTCTGTGTATTACATTATTTTCTGTATACTTTGATGTGAGTGCAATAGAGTGTTTATCTATCTATCTATCTTTTTTCTTTGGAAATTCTTCGTTAGATTCATTTATTTTGACATACTGAAAAACATATGAAAAATGGTGGGAAAGTGTTTTTTTTTTCTTCGAACCTATTGGAACAGGCTAAAAGCAAAGGCCATGCTGCCTATTCTGTCGTAATCATGTTCTTTTTCTTAATATCCTATATTTATTGATATTAAAACCAGCCAGATACAAAACATACAACCAAAGTGATTTTTCTTCAATTTTATACATACAAAATACGAAAATACTTTCGCCGACCTATTTAATTTTTTCGATTAATCTATATGTATTTTTTACTATTGTACTATTTTCATACGTTTTTTTTAACTTTATTTGTTAGTTGCAAAACATTTATAATTTTTTATTCAAAAATATTAAGCGATACGGCCTGCCCGGTTTCACCAGCGTTTATTTATCTTTACTGGTGCTATGACTTGTAGTGTGATGTTTCACAGCTATTAACATTTAGCAAAATTTTAAAATTGGACCAGTAATTGTCGAGATCACAGCGTCCGACAAAAAAAAAATTATAATTTATTCGATAGTATTATTACGAGTACTTATTATAGACTTTTGTTTCTTACCAAAAATCTATTAATTTATAAAAATTAAAATGCAACTTTTAATATGTATTGTTTTGAAAAGCCTTCATTATTGTTATATGAACTTAATTGTGTTCATTAATTTTTCCGAATGCAATGATTCCAATTCCAATATCAAGCAATTTGCAAATTTCTGTATTCATAGTAATACACAAATTTTCATTATATTAAAATATTTTCATGTTGTTTTAAAATTTTAGATTCTTATTATATTAGTTCTTTTTTTTTTAACATACACACACGGTCGTCTGTTTCTAAAGGAGTCAACTTAATGCCTGTGTTTTAGGTAACAGCCGACTGTTATACTTTTTGTAATATACATATAAATAATACATGTATAAATAAGTATTGTACCTAGAGGCTTATCTTTGTAGAGGAAAGTTTCGCAAAGAGACAGGTGAAAATTAATTTGATAGCAACAAATAAAATTCAATCCACATCCACATTGTAGCTTAGAGTTTAATGGTTAGATACATCTCGAGTTTGTTTTAGTTATTACAAGAACTTTAATTTTATTACCCCCTCTCTGGACCTTAAAGGCACAAAATATTTTCACATTCGTTTAACGATCCGTCGGCTGGTCACAATGACGTTTAGGGCGCACCGAACGCGCATGCGCTCTTTATCTTGCTCACGTTCCCTTGTTTTATTTATTAGAAAGATTTATTATTTACCGCAGGGCACACACACGATGTGTCACGAATCTGGGACGAAAAAACGAAGATATGGTAATGCGCGACCCGTCGCACGTGACAATCTTTTTTTTAATCTCTCATTCGATTATTCGCTTAACTTATTTCCTATATTTTTGGCAAAGACGCCGTTTGGATATAATATATTGGGCACAATAATTAATCCATATGCATATGTGTTAATATACTTATAATTCCACCATTTATTAATGCTTCTAAAGACATTATTTAGAAAAATAATTACAGATTACAAATAAAATACGGTCAGTTAAAACGTACTCCAATCACTTCCGTCTTCATATGTGCCGTTGCTCTAGAAAGTTATTTCAGCACAGTACTCGGAAAATTCCACTTTGAATTCGACATATGTAAGTCATACCATTTTAAAAATGTTTTTTATAAAAAAAGTTTTTAATTTTGTTTGTTTTATTATCTCTTTTAAAAAATATCATAGAAACTAATTACAAATAATAAGTATATGGTTATTATTGTTGAATCCTTAATTTGAATTATTTGAACCTCTTTCGCAATTTCTTATAATTAAGCATCTGTGAATTATTGTTTTTTTTTTAGTAATTTTTAGTGAATAGGCCTTGAAGACAATGTAGATATATTTGCTTCCTAATCATACATTGATAATATTCTATTCATTTTAAATTTGATTTTATGTATGAATGAAACATTTACGACACAACTATTTTGAGAGTCTTAATAATCAAAATGTAGTTTAAATACAGTTTAATATTAATAATCAATTAACAACGAACAAGCTGGTTTCCGTAAAGGCTATACTATCATAGACCACATACGCATACGCTGCGGCAGATTACATATACAAAAGACAGAATAATATAATCGGCTATTATGCTTGGCGTTAGTGGACAGTGTGAAAGCCTTTGATTCGATCGAAATTTGGACGATGCTGTAGTCTCTTTAGGGGTGAAACTTTGATTACGAGTATGTCGGTTCGAGGACAGGAGAAAGATTCCGGTTCAGTCAGGTGTGAGACAGGGAAATGTCATATTTCCGAAACTGTCTATTATATAATCTGTCTGTCTATAATCTGTCATTCATTATGCTTATGGCAGAATCCCTGAAAGACCTTAACATTATGCTCCCTGACCTTGATGGAGTTTCTCAACAGGTGGGTCTTAAAATGAACATGGACAAAAACCATGTCGACTGCCCATGTCGTGCCCAATCTGATATCAGTTGGAAATTTTACTCTCGATGTTGTTGACGAGTACATCTACCTTGGCCAAAATGTCCAACTTGGAAGGTCCAACGTTGAGAGAGAAGTCAATCGTCGAACCCAGCTAATGCAGCGTTCGGGAAGTTAAAAACGTATTTTTATCCGCCATATCTCAGTGCCTGAAATCAAAAGTCTTAGACCAATGTGTCTTCCAGTGATGACATACGGGTCTAAGACGTGATCTCTGACTATAAGCCTTTTAAACAAGCTCCAAGTCGCACAACGTGCAATAAAGAGGGTTATATCTGGTATTTCTCTGCGAGATCGAATCAAAAATTATTGACTTGAAGATAGTCGTCAGAAGCCGTTGAATAGAGGCTACTTCGAACAGATCGCTCTGGAAGTCGATGAGGGAGGCCTACGTTTAGCATTGGACAGACAATGGACTGGACTCATAATCAGCTTTTTAAATTGCAAAAAAAAAATAATATGAAGGGTTGACTTGAGTTGAATTAAAAGTTTTACCATATTACCTACATATAGTTTGACTTTGAGCAACAACAGTAGCATCTGGTAAATCCTGATTAAAAAAAGCATTATACGAGCACAACTTAAAAAAAAAGTCTGTTTAAAATTAAATTAAATATAATATCATTAACAATACATACAGACTGAGTTTATTTTTTTCCAGTTAACAAATCTTTTTTATATTCTTGATTGTCGTCTACTTTTTCATAAAAACAATTTAAATTAGATTTTATCTGTAGTTTATAGAAATAAAAAAAAAAAAAAACTATCACCGTCCGGTACCGCTAGTCTTAAGTAGAGTAATAAAACGACCTATGAAATGCGAACAGACAAGGTAAATTATAAGCTTTATCGTCATTATAACGTAGTGGAAATGTATACGAATAGCAATGTAATAAACAAGCTTACGGCGAGTTGCACGAAACCGTCGCTAACTTTCCGTTAGTTAAGTCGCAATTAATCTTAAAATTAGTTGATCTCATGATTAATTTAAAGCTGTTGGAATTAATCACCCGTTAGATAGGTCTTTAATTAAACAAAATTTTTTTGTTAACTTAATCAGGTGTAGGTTTCGTGCAACAGATAATCACGATTCTTGTGATTAAATTACTTTAATAAACACTTAAATTTAAAATTTGTTTCGTGCAACTCGGCGTTAGAAAAGTAAAAATATATATATTTATTAATATTTAATTAAATATTAAGAATGAATATAAAAATTAAGAATGAAAATTTATAAAATGAGCATGGCAGTAGTAAATATAACAAAACTAATAAACTGCCTTTAGAGATAGGTAAAGACATAATTATAGCCATATAATAGACATATCGATATTTTGATTATACTTATACTTTGAGTTTATTATCCAGACATGCGTTACGCGACTCCGAATCCTTTGCTAAAAGGTAAAAAAAACTAATATGTGGGTGATGCCATGGACACAGCTAGTATATAATAGATTTTTTAATTCTATGTTCTAACATATTAAATACATATTATATACTTTATTTTTATATTTAATTAATTTTTGACGTGATAACGTCTTATTAATCGATGAATACCGGCTGCACGCACGAAGAAGTGTCACGTGTCGTGAGCGAGAGCACGGAACAAGCGATAGAGAGACACGATCGGCCTAAGCGTTCGGCTCGTAAATGAAAAACAATAACGCAGATTGGAGGATCTTAAATATCACACATGTATATAAGTTGTAAATAAATTGTTAATAGCACATTGTTACTTGTAATTAATTTGTATAATTTAGGTAATAAAATATTGGCATTAATGAGTACAAATAAATGTACAATATTTTATCGAAAAAAAAAATCTAATTAATCGAATTAACTCATTCTTTGTAATATACAAAATAATGATAACTCAGTAATAATAATTCAATTCAATTCATAAAAGTATGCAATTTTTTTTCAATGTTTTCTTATGACGTTATCACGTAAAATTTTCGTCCGTAAACCGACTTTACAGACAACCAATTTTTTTTGTAGCGAATGACATTTAGTATTTATATTATTTTAGGGAATAATTAAAAAATATTAAAGTTCACCAAACATGAAGTACCAATTGAAAACTTTAAAAAAAACATATTAATTAATATAGGTACTTTTTAGGGTTCCGTAGCCAAATGGCAAAAACGGAACCCTTATGGATTCGTCATGTCTGTCTGTCTGTCCTTTTTTCCGAAACTATAAGAGCTATACTGTTGAAACTTGGTAAATAGATGTATTCTGTGAACCGCATTAAGATTCACACAATAATAAAAAATAATAATAATAAAAAATGGGGGTTCCCCATACTTAGAACTGAAACTCAAATTTTTTTTACATCAAAGCCATACATACGTATGGGGGGGGTATCTATAGATAAGTCTTCAAAAATAATATTGAGGTTTCTAATATCATTTTTCTCTAAACTGAATAATTTGCGCGGGAGACACTTTCAAAGTGATAAAATGTGTCCCCCACCCCACCCCCCCACGTAACTTCTATATTAAGAGAATGATAAAACTAAAAAAAATATGATGTACATTACCATGCAAACTTCCACCGAAAATTGGTTTGAACGAGATCTAGTAAGTGGTTTTTTTTTAATATTTATATACCTATATATAAAAAAATACACTATTATTAAAACATCGAACAAAGTTACAACGAACTACAAGAATTTTTATATGATACTTATTACTTGCTGTTACGGAACCCTTCATGGGCGAGTCCGACTCGCACTTGTTTAATTTTTTATAGTTTAACAACTCGTTCATCATTATTGCCAAGAAACACATTGCCATTTTCGTTTAAATAGAATAATTAAATACATTATATAATATTATATTACATATATCGATAAATTTTAATACAAAAAGGCAAATATCCCACGACACTTACGCACTGCTTAAAAAGGCAAATAAAGTCGTGATTGAAATCATACTTGACCTGTGCAAAACCACACGTCTGCCGTGACCGAGTAGACAAACACACACACAAAAAGACACGAACAACACTCGTTGTTTGACATTATCTGTTTACTTTACTCACTAAGTAAATATAAGCACCAACTCACAATAGCAAAGTTGAAGTTACATGTATATTGGGAAGTATTTGTAACAAATTTTTTGTTTTTAAATAATGAAAGCAATCTATTTTACTTACTCATTGTAACATTTTTCAAATAAATATTCAGTTTATCGAGCAAAATTAATCACTTTTTAAAAATAAATATCACATTACTTCTCTTATTTTTTAATCAGTGACATTATTGAATAATCCTTAAACATTCTCATTTACAATGAAATAATATAACTTTTAGCAAAGATCAGCATTTCCGCAATTTATTTGTTCTGAAGTTTACATTTGTATAAGTCGATAAATGGTATTTGCTTAAAACATTGCGTACAGCTAAGCTAATATTTCTGCATTTTAATATTTATATATAATACTTTAATATATATTTTACTCAAAGCTCAAGTAAAGATTCGCATTATTAAGTGCGATACTCATTAATTACCAAGGTTCCGAGGTCCTTCTTGTTTACAACTTAGATTTATTTCTTTTTAGTATAGATTACAAGAGGTATGTAAACCCATGTCGGACAGCGGTAACATCACTCACAGTTGTCGCCACATTACCACCACTTATCATGCCTAGGCCTATCTTGGGCTCTCTCTTCATTTAGTTTAACCATAGTTTTACTTTGTAGTAATTGCACCTCGCAAACACCGACGTTCCATGTCATACAATTAAACAAATACCACTGGTGTCAGCGCCTCTCAGTTTTTGCTGGCTCGATAATGGCTCGATTCCTTGCTCTTAAACTCATTTTATTATTTTTAGAAATGATATTGCTAACGTATGGATTGCATAATATGATTTAATTTAAAAAGTAAATATATCTTGTCACACGAAAAAAACTACGATAATTTAAAATTGATAACTTAAATGACTTTATAATATTAAACATATGATTAAAGTCAAATTAAATAAATCATAATTAACAAACACAAATTTCATGTAGGTACGAGTATCTAACTGTAATCAACGTAATCTTTGTTGCGTTAAATTTTTTTATTTATCTGACCTCTTTAGTTAAACCACTGTTCATTTTAATTTTGATTTTTAATATACTCGTTTATGAAAAAAAAAACAACGTTATAATGCTAACTGTATTTTAGATTCGAAAAGTATTACAATTCTAAATAGATTGTAAGTTCTAAAATATCGTTAAAAATCGTCAAGAGAAATTCTTGTATTTAAATATGTGACATATTTTATATGATAATTGAGTATCTAAATATATACATTCTAATAATAGGAATATCATTTCTTTAGTTAGTACGTAATACAACAAACAAATTGAAATATCAAATATTCCAGTAGGTTGTATACTATATATGTATATTTTAAGTGCGACGAGACGAAATATATAAATGATTAACATTAATTAGCCTTGAAACAGTAACACAACGATCTATATACATACTGCTCGGATTCAATACAATCTAAACGGATCAGAAGACAAGTAGCTCGAACAATTAATTTGTCTTTTTCTCTTAAGGTCACTCACGGTTTGTAAATGCTGCGACCTTGATCCATCGCAGCATCTAAAAGGCTTAAGAAGCACAGTCCTCATAGTGACATAAGTCATTATCCACAAATAGCGTTTTCAAATCTATGACAGGAAGTACGGCGCGTGCCTTTCTTCAGATGTCGTCAAGCGGTAGAATTATTTTCAATTAATACAATATGTAAAGATTATTAACGAACATCGACTTTACATGGAATCAATATCTATATATTAATACGAGAAGCAAAAACTTTATATTTATTTTTTTTTTTATTTGAAATTATTAAATTTTTTATTTTAAATGAATTAAAACACTTTGTTTATTGTCAGAGTCTGTTGTCAAAACGTCTTAAATACAGGTCATGCAACGAATTTTTTATTGAAATTTTTATGACTGCTGCATATGCTCACAATGTTATGCGTAATCATAATTTTTATGATGTTTATATTGCTGTCAATTATAGAATTTATAGATTAGGTCGAATTTCGACCACTGGGCGACCACTAGTATTTTTAATAAATCGAGGCAATTTAAGTGCCTATAATAGAAAATCTTATACAATATAAACATTCACAATATGATATCACAACATATGAGTATTTGCAATCTGGTCTATGAAAAAAAAATACTTTGCTAATATATAAAATAATATTAAAACACAAAACATAACTAAAATATGTAATTTTTATTGGAACGCATGAGAATGGAAATTTATTCCTATCTGGACTACGACTCTGGACTCTAACGTTTTATTTTGTTACAAATTGTAACAAAATAAAACGTTACTAATGACCGAGTGGAAATATACAATAGTTTTAGTATTTCCCCGTTGGTAACTCCTGTCTATGACGCAGTCGTTACGGCTGATTGTTATCAGCAATTACCGCAATCAAATTATGTATAGCACTGCGAACAATAAGCTCCTATTGTGTAATCTTAATGATATTTATAATTATATCAATTAATTTGTTTATATTATTTTATAATAATCAGTCTTGAAGCAAAGTAATTGCCAAATATTATATATTAAGAAATTCAATCTATAGTTTATAAAAGATTATTAAAATTACTCCATCTTACCATTGCCTGTAATTATCTTAATATTAATCAACATTTTTAAAAAAATTTCAACACAAATTAATCGAATACTATTTTCATAAATGACCCTAGTAAATGAAAACTAAATTAATTAAAAAAATCAAAAAACCCGACTGCGTAAAATACTCTTATTTTAAACTAAAAAGAATAAAACAATTTACTAGCTTTCATTTTATACCCATATTGCTACAGTAAGAAAAAGAATTCAACTCACCTCATTCCGCCATTTGCGGGCGCCATTTAAAAATTTATATAGCCTATGTCACTACAACAATTTAGATAAATCCAACGACACCTCATATGTCAAAAACCGTCCAGCCGTTTGAGCTGTAGGGCGTGCCAAAGAAATGGATATACATACTTACATACATACATACATACATACACTCGAAAAACATAACCCTCCTTCTGTCGCAGTCGGGTAAAAATACCCTAACATCTTTATTGTCGCTTGTTTTGTATATACATAATATGTAAATATCTGTTTCCCGCCCGCTTCTCTGGGCGTATAATACAATTTATTTCTGAAACTATACTTGAAACTCGATTGAAATATGCATTTCTCTTCTACAGAAAATTCACATAATATATATAATTGAATGTATTATATTTTTTGTACATTTGTTGATTGCAGGTTATATGTTTCATAAACTCAAACGTTTCCCAGTTATAACAGCCAGTCTTCTTAAGATAAATAACTATTCATGCATTAAAAAAACTGTGGTGTTGTGGGACACCAGATAGGAACGAAGTTCCTTATTACATAAATATTAATTTCAAGTACTAGTCGAGGTAAAAAGAAAATAATTATTCGGGTATAATTTTTTTTTTTTAATTTATAAATCAAAAACTACAAAATTACTTATTTTATTTACAATGGTTCATAAAAATATAAATATTACCAAACACAAACACGCTTTGCTTTGCTTTTATGTATTAAATAAATTTTATTTTTACTTACATGGTTCTTGGTGATTTTATAGGCTTATATATCACCATTTCTATTGATTCACTTTCTATATTTCTTTTTGTAATTCACTTTAAAAAAAAATTGTAATTTACAAAATAATCAAACAAAAACGTCAAACACAAGCCACGCTTAGATCATGACACGTTATAAATTTACATAGTACACTAAACTGCAAGTCTGTTAGTAATACAACAGGTATTTTTAATTTAGCAGTATTGTAATCATGTATTATTGCTGCGTAGATTTTGTAGTCTTTACTACATGGCACCACTCATTTTAAGAGTATACTAGTTCAGAAACAGCACCACTAAATTAGTAACTTTTATAAAAAAATAATTGGTAAATTAAATAATTATTAATTGGTTTTTAAATAATTACAATTAAGAGTAAATATTGAAGTGAATATTAATTTTTAGTGTCGAATATTTCTTTTGTAGAATTCTATTTAAGAGGTTTTTAGAAGAAGTAATGTTACTCCGAGCATATTTGTCACGGACATTTTTTGCTGTTTAGGGTACGCTGTCGTCACATAAGGAACTTCGGTCCAAAAAGTCCTGACGCCGTGTGATTATAAAGACCTTACACTCGGGCAATCTGGATTAAAAGATCAACCAAATTTTTTCTACGTATAAATAGATATTATACTTTCTTAAAAATTTTCTTTACCCGCCACTCTTACGCAACCTGAATATAGAGTCAATTTTCGCCAAGTCTGATTTTAGCTAATCTCAAAATATTACAATAAAAAATCTACCAAATTTTAACTCTTGGTTCAAAAGCTTCAAATGTCTTAGAGTACGTCAACTTTTAAGGACCTAATAAAATTCATTTCGCAAATATCGTAAAATGAACTTAAAAAAATCGACTAAAGAAATAATAATAAGCAAAACAGACAAAGAAATAACTTTTGTGCTTGTGTAACTATACCGTGTCTGTACACGGTATAGTCAAAATAAAATAGCTACTTTTCATCGTACATTATATCATTCATTAATAGTAAAAATAAATTAGCTTTATACATCTACAGTAAAATAAATTATAAACATGGGACGATGGTTGATATCTTTTAATACTCAACATCTGACAGTTACGTCACGTACATACGATAGCATTTATATGTTGATGTTTCATAATTGACAAAAATTAGAGATGTGCCGACTATAACTTTGGCCGACTAGACGAACTAGTCGGTTGTCAGCCGACTAGTCAGCCGACTAGTCAGCTGACTAGTCAGCTGACTAGTCAGACTAGTCGACTAGTCGGCTAAGCCGATAACGGCAAAATGGGTTATTTCTTTATACCTGGTTGAAACATCGGTTAATTTTAAAAATTTGTCTACTAAAGAGTCGGAAATAGTTGGAAAAAGCATTGAATTACTGAAGCCATTTGAAGAGATTACGAAGATTATAAGTTTAAGTTGCTCTTCGGTGTCTGAAGTAATACCTTATTTGAAAACGTAACAGAAATATGAAAAAATGTACATTGAAGAAAACAAAGAAACCATGCAAATGAAAGTCTTGCTGGAAAATGTTTTAAAGAGTAGGTTTGACTTGGAGCATAACAAAGTCTTCACCCTGACTACATTGTTGGAAACAAGCATCGATGTTTCGAATTTTTGTATATTTTTTTTACAGTAGGTGGGCAAATATTTGAAAACATGCAAATCGCGCGGCGGTTATTAAAGAACGAATGCGGAGTTTATATTTTTACTTTTGTGAATTATTTCTTATGTAAAAAAGTATCTCAAATATGGACAGATAACTAAAAATCTTATTTATAAATTGAGTTTAGAGATATTACAAATCAAAGAGCCAAAATCTAATTCCCATTCGTGTCCAATTCTCCATTTTCAATCAATAATTATCCTAAAATTGTTAAATTCTTCTTGAAGATTATACTTTTGGTAAGAAATTCATAAACTTAAGTTGTTAATGAACACATAAAACCATGCTGTAACACGCAAAGAACATAACTTATTAAAAATAAGATCAGTTAAAAAATGTCCATGGACAACTTGCTAATTACCATTTGGGAACATTCCGTAATGATTTTTCTTGTAAAAACTGGAATATTCCAACCCAATAGTACATAGGCGCGTGGGTACCAGTTAGAGCTCGAACACCGAGCGAAGGCTAGTGTCAAAGATCAGTGTTTTTGGCGCCAATTGTGATTATCTCGTCCTCAAAGTGTTTTAGTAAAAATATTATCTAATAACCATTTATTGTTTTTTAGGTAAGTGATCAATTACATATTTTTGATAACATGTTTTATATAGTCCCTATAGTAACTCCTTTTGGATTTTGAGAATAGAATTAGAATGTTTCTAACACAAGACTGATTTATTTAAGAAAATAGTTGAAATACTACTTACCATTTGTCTCATTACCGATATTTGCCGTTCGCACAAGCGAATGGTAATTAGTTTTTTTTAGAAATGGTAATTATGTTGAAATTTCGTCTTAATTTGTGACAGCATTTTTGATGTCTTTGTGGAAAGGAGGTGATTCTTGTGACAACATTTTTGGTCTATTTTGAAGTCTTGGTCTATTTTATTATAGAAGCAGCGGCCTAATGCAAGCCTTTTGCAGCCAAATTGGGCGGCGCGCCGGGAAAGTACTTCTCTTTCACTTAACTTGTGGTTTTTAGCCACGTTTCGGACTACACGGCCTTTCTTGCAACAAGAGTTCAGGTATGTTTTCCCGCCAAGGTTCCCTGAATGAAACCATTAAAAGGGCTCTTGCCACCATCGACGTTCCTGCTCTTATTGAGCCTACTGGAATTGGTCGCGATAATGACAAGAGGCCTGATGGTTTAACACTGATTCCCTGGGAAAGGGAACGGGCTCTTTTATGGGACTCAACCTGCGTTAGCTCCGTCTCACGTCAGGGAGACACCTTTAAGAGTGGAAGCCGCTGCGGAGAAAGTTGAAATGACTAAATGGCACAAATATTTGTAACTTATCCCATGTTATGTTTTTGTGCCGTTTACAGTCGAAACACTTGGACCTTAGAGTAGCAGTGCAAAAAAAAATCTAAAAGAATTAACTCTACGTCTCATATCCTCCACTAGTGACAGGAGGGTTGGTGCATTTTTTGCTTGCGTTTTTGTCACTAGTAAGATTTTACGTCAAATTTTCACGAGTATTGTGAACTAATGGCGTATCGCAAAGTTTTTGTTTTGTAACTTCCTTGGGGCTATCGTCATTAGGACACACCAACCTCCAGTTTTCTACTGCGTCTGTAGCCTCTGTAATTTGGACTGAACCTAATTTTAAATTTTCGGAACATAGGCCTTTGATACTATGCACAGAAGCAAAAAAAGCAGGAAGAGCGACACTAGAAATTTTTCTCACGCCGATGCCACCATCTCTAATTGGTAAAGCAGCTTTTATATCTTAGTTATTATCTCTAATTTTTTTTTCATAATTACTATTTGAAAACTATTCATTACATTGTGAGTGACCTAATTACCAATTATTCATATTTATCACTACCGTTCGTATGAATTTTGAATTGCCTATCATACAAAAAGTAAATATTTTAAGGCATTCCCTTAGATACTATTTTAAAAAGAAAGTACCTGAGATTATAAAAATCATATAAAGAATCATTTTCCTCACCTTTTTTTCTTAATCTCCGAAACTATGCCATATGCGCATTTTCAAATATTTACCCAGGTACATGTCTTGGTTTAATACTATTAAGTCTGTTAATGAAAAAAACTTAGTCTTTTATTCAAAAATAAAAAGAAATATTTATAAATTTATAATAATAACAAGATTTTTATTTTTTTTCTGTTAGTCAAATATAAAAATTTATTTGTTAATAAAAATAGTAATTTTCTTTGATAATTATCATAGATATTTTATCTTTACAGTAAGTAATTTTAGAGACTGATTACCAAAAGAAAAATTCTTTATATTTCAAAATGTGTAAAACTGATTCTAAAATGAAAATATTAATTAACAATCAAGGTATTTATTAATGTAATTCCTCTTAAGTATATACATTTTATTGAGAAATACATACAAATTATAAGCCAGATAGTCGGCACTCCTTGCCGAATAGTCGCCGACTACAAAAGTGGCCGGATATTCGGCTTAGCCGATTAGTCGCCGACTAGTCGGAACATCTCTAATAAAAATATAAAGTACTTACATTTCTTCATTATAATATTGGTAATCATCAATTAAATAAACAAAGGTAAACGTGCATAATATTTTATTTAGGTCAAGCACCGGATACATATGCATTCTTGAGAGACCGATGGAACCTTTCTCACGGCACCACGCGACCTGCGATGTCCTATGATTCACAATGTAGCGAAAAAATAATTTTACTCTTAATGGCATATCGCAAATCCACCACAAGTCATTTCTTAAGTAATACATATATGCAAGTAGTAAATTCTTTTATTTAAATTTACAATCACCTTAAGATCTATAAATTTTACCTACAAAGCGACGTATGTCGAAGCCACTTAGATGTTTATAACCATAAAATATAACAACAATCTTTAAAAACGAGACGGCAGAAACTCTACAGTGAAAATATATTCACTGTAGAGTTGCTGACCAATCTAAAAACAAAACAAATGGCAATTGTATGTATTTTTAGTTGTGATAACCTTTGGTAAAAGTGTACCCTAATAGACAATAAATATGTTGAAATTCACCACCAATTATAGTCAAGAAAGTTAATTGTTTTAAAGAGATTATGATTCGAAATTCAAATATATTAATGTTAAATATTATGTAACCAGATTCAGAAGCTCTTTTTATGACATTTTTTGAATCACTTAGAGGAAAAAATTAAAAGTAAAATATTTCACAAGTAATAATAAATAATAATGTATATAAAATATAGAGATAGACATAAATAAATATATGTGAGACCCAGACTTGGAGCGGGTATCGAACCTACAATCCTGGAGTATAATATCTATATAACTGTCAACTGCTCCAACGTGCCAGTCATTCGTTAATATATACAGATTAATTAACGAATAATAAAATTAATTAAAACCGACTTCAAGATTATATCTACGTGTACATAATATGAGCGATCTAAGCATATTCAATATAATTCAGTCCCTTCTCATAATCTAAATTCTTAATTTAAATCAACAAGAACTAAATTACCTATAACATTTGAAAAGACAGAACGAGAGAACAAATAACTTTACTGACGGTTAGAGTTTTAAGTTTTCTGGGGGCTCTACTCTGTAGAATCCGCGTTATGAAACGGTGGTATCGTAGCGTACAATTGACACGAAAAGTGAAAAAAAAGTGACAAAGTGCATAATATGTAAGCCTACTCGAATAAAGTATATTTTTGGTTTGAAATGAGAGTTCATGAGCGATCGGTTGGTTACTCTGTCCTTGCTAATTCGTTACGCTCTTAGCACTCAGATTTCCATACTGAGTCACCATACATTAAAACGTATGGTTTTGAAGGAATCAAGAGTTAGACGGACAAAGAGTGAAGATGTAAATCAAAACATAACGGTATTATCAATCAAAACAAAACGGAGTGTGTTTATTTTGACTGTTACGTTCAAAGTGTAATTATAATATTTGCATATTGCATACACTAAAACAGAAAGAAAATTAAATTCTATTAAAATTTTTATTTTTGTTATAAAAATAAATCATTAAGATATTTTATGAGAAGAGAAAAATCACATGTCTATTTACCTACTTAATAGAACTTATATAACTAAACTAATATCATCCTTGTATTTTCGTGTGGATAAGGATTCATTGATGTAAAATAATTCTGTAAGTGTGATATAATTAAATAGTTAACCATATAAAATTTATTAACAAAATATATATTTTCCAAACGAAAAAAAAAAATCTTTTTCGCCTATTTTAACTGTTAAATAGATATTTGTGCGATATAAAACGAGATTAATTTATACCAGGTATAACGTATACTTCTACTTATGGGTTAGTAGACGATACTTAGAGAACAATCTACTTGAAAGTTAATTAATTTATTCTATATAAATTAAATTTCAGATTTCTTTATTCACTCTACTTAGTTATTAAAATTACTTTAATTTATTACTATCCGTAAAATTTTCTTAAGATTAAATTTTTTTATAAGAAAAGACAGGGTGAAGTGTTGTAGAGACAAATGTAAATTATTGCGCAATCTAATTGGATGCTATCAAAGTCAAGCTCATTAACTTAATTCTGTTAGAAACTCTTGGGCAGCACTGTCACGTCACGGAATCATGCATCACGGAAAATAGGTTATTTCTGTAGATTACCTACTCAGCTTATTAGCTGACTAGCTTCCATTAATGAATATAAATCTATAGTAAAGGTTTTGTCACCATTAGCATCTTGCTCTTTGAGCAAGAGACCTAAAGATTTACGCTGGTTCTTTGATAATGTTGATGAGGATTTTTTTAGTATTTTATCTGAAACACAACCTTACAGATCGGACCTGACCCCTGCTGAAAGAGCTCGCCTTAGCACAGTTAACATTTAATTTATCGTTTCAAACTAGACTTTTGAGCCGTTTGCAATCAAAGCATATGGATATTAGAACACTACCAAAAATTCCAACAAGAATGAACTGCTTAATACATAATAAAACATTATTGCTTTCATTGATGACAAAAGAATGGGTTAATTTTTCGAATAAACTATCAGCATTATGGTTCAACGGTTTAATGGTGTTAGCTTTCTTGCGACCGCATAGACATTGTGGGTATAATATCTATAAAGGTATAATAATGGTTTGAAAATTTTGATTTGAATATTGTAATTTTTAATTGTAAGTAAATGTATTATTTCTTTACAATAAATATTATTAGGTATTTAAATTAGAAAGACAAAAAAATGCATCAATAAGAACAATCGGAAGTACCACTCACAGGTAAAGAGGTAATTAAACATTGAAATATATATGGTATAGTTACTTGCATCTTTCGGAATCTCTCACGTAAAAGCCTCATTCAGAAGCGAGTCACGTCGTGGCGCTTGCCGTGTCTTCCGATTGAGAACTTTCTTTCATTCACGTATCACAATTATATTTTATTAATATTGTCAGAATATTTAAAGACGTTCAAAATAAATAATATTGTTAATTCTAGGCTTCATAATGATTCGAGGAAGCTTTATACAGGCTAGTCCTATAATTATAATAAAAATAAACATAATTAAAATAATTTCTAATATAAAAACAATAAAATAATTAACAATAAATTAAAAGTTATGTACATTTTATATACTTTGAATTTTTTTTAATAGTGGTACACAATAAACTATAAATATTTTTTTGGACAATATTTTATTATATTTTTTTTATTTTTTGTAGAAAAACATTAAGATAGAAATAAAATAAGTTTATTTTATTCAGTATCTTTATCCAAACAAGTGAATTACACAACTGTTATACGGATAAGAAGGCTGACCAAATATTTTAATATAAGATTATGAATATCATTGCCACAGTAGAATGTTAAAATTGTTAAAACCAAATATTGTGAAATCAATGATTTACCTCAGCTAAACCGATCTGACAGTAGGAACGTCTCCCTGATCACTACACCTTCGTCATTACGACTGACTTCGTGTAGGTAGTTCTCATGAAAAATCCATCAATGCCAACGAACTGCTACTGGTTTGGTTGTTTGTAGACATGTATTTTCCCACCGTGCCTCGGAGAGCACGTAAGCCCTTTCACAATTGTTAACATATACACTTGATAACGATCGTTACACTTTTAGAACGAAAATTATTTTCCAACTTAAGACCCAAGACTGCCAGTGTTAGTGGTAGCGATCAAACTCCAGCTGTTCTCGTATATGCCTGTGCCTATGAGTGAGATATTTACGCGGCGTTTCATTACAGCAGAGAGAAATCGACTAAATGCAAATATTCAATTTATCAAGTTCATGTTTACATAAATTTACTGACTTAAGTAAACTACACATTATGATAAGATATATTAGCCTATTTTTAGACATAATTAATTATGTTCATGTGAACTAAGGAAGTTAGAAAAATCAAACTATACATTCGAGTATGTAAGACAAAATTATATATTAAAAAAAACAACAAAAGCTTCCGACTATTGATTAAAAAATTTACAGTATTTATTTCATAATTTAAAGTAGTTGCTGTCCGCAATTATGTTTGCGTAGAAAAATCTTTTCGTTTCTTAGTTTTAACTTATAAAATATCTGTAAGAAATTTAAACTCCCATTTCAGACTTATTATGGTTAATATTCCACATAAGTACTTTGTACTAATAATTATAACATTAGAATTACTCATCAAGTAGTCAGTTAGCAAAGTCCAATTAAATTCAGTTGAAATAATTTTAATTCACACTAATGAGCCATGATACAAGCTCGTTTAGATATCCTGGAATTCGATTGATACTTCCAGAAAAATCTTCTTCGATTTGTCACTCACACCGACTGGGGAAATATATTTCTTATTTACTTAGGTCGGAACCTAATCAATATATATATTGATTAGGATAATAACCTATATCACTGTATTAGTTGTTACTGTGTATCTATTTCACACTTTTTTCTGTGTATAGATCAATCTCGGGGAATTATAGTACTTATAGGGATTTTTTTTATGTTAGTTGGATAGGCAAACTGGCAGACGTTCCACCTGATGGTAAGTGGTTGACGTCGCCCATTAACATAAACTAGTTTACCTGGAACTAGCCCACGCAACCAATCTATGTGTTGCCTATCCAGAGACATAAGGTGTTAAAGTCTCAGTGCAAGTAATTACACTGTCTGTCTTGCCCTTCTCACCGAAACACAGCAAAGCTGTTTCACGGGAGAAACAAGCAAGATGGTGGTACCCATGCAGCCGGGAGCGCGGCACAGCGCATCCTCCCACCGGTATATAGATAGATACCATATCTAACTTTTGTATTAGACCGTTTCAAAATTTTTAATCAATTTCAAATGAGAAAGAAATTCATTTTTAATTATGAGTTGATTAAAAATATATTATATGTATAATTTTTTTCTGTTCTCTTATATTTACGCGAATTTTACTCATTTGATTAAAAGTCTATACCGGATTTTATCGCGTTTATTTAAAACTTTACAGTTTTACAATATTTTAAATTATTTCCCGACGTTTCGGACCCTTTACAGCGTCCATGATCTCGGGGGACTGAGGTGGTGGGTGTCCGAATAATGAATTAATTGTTACATACCCCGCTTTTTATACATTTTAAATTATTACTATTAACCGTTCCTATTCATGCAGAATGAGCTTATTGTGTCTGGAAGTCGTGCTGTGTTCTTATTTTCCTTGGGTTCAATTAATTTTAGTACTGGCTCCCAAGCTGGTGGTACGTATACAAACAGGTATTTAAACGGTGCTTCTCACCACCATCCTAGACAACTCTCTGCCGTTGGTTTGTCTCTGTTTCAGAGAGCTCGCAGGATCTGTGACGAGAAACACCTGGACGCAGAGCTACAGCACGTCAAGCAGGTACTGCGAGACAACAACCTCCGAGCACCGCGTCAGCGTCACAGATCCCGGAGAAAGAAGACAGCCACAGTTGAGCGCCAGCCTGCCGTACTACCATATGTCAAAGGAGTCACTGACAAGATTGGCTACATCTTGAAGCGAGCTTCAATCAAAACTTACTACAAGCCGCCAACGAAGATAAGTCAATTATTACCATCTGTCAAGTGCCAAATACCTTTACAAGATGCAGGGGTCTACAAATTAGACTGTGAATGTGGTCTCTCATATATAGGGCAAACTAAGCGGAGTATAGAGACACGCGTCAAAGAACACATAGCTGACATGAAACACCAACGGTCGACAAAGTCTGCTGTGTATCAACATACTCAACAAGGTACCAACCACTATATCAGATTTGATAAGCCACAAATTCTCGCTAAAGAACACCGATTCCTACCAAGGATGATTCGCGAGGCTATTGAAATCAAAAAACATCCTAATTTCAATAGAGAGGATGGTTGGAACGTACCACCAGCTTGGGAGCCAGTACTAAAATTAATTGAACCCAAGGAAAATAAGAAAACAGCACGACTTCCAGACACAATAAGCTCATTCTGCATGAATAGGAACGGTTAATAGTAATAACTTAAAATTGTATAAAAAGCGGGGTATGTAACAATTAATTCATTATTCGGACACCCACCACCTCAGACCCCCGAGATCATGGACGCTGTAAAGGGTCCGAAACGTCGGGAAATAATTTAAAATATTGTAAAACTGTAAAGTTTTAAATAAACGCGATAAAATCCGGTATAGACTTTTAATCAAATAATTTTTTTCATTTTTTTTTTTTTCAAGATAATCAATTCATTAGTACTTTTTTTTTGTTAGTAATACTTATACATGTACGACTTCAATATTTCGCTATGAACTTAATGTAACTAAATTTATTTTTGTTTCATTTTCCTCATCGATACAATTTTAAAGGTTAATGAAATAAGGATATTAATAATACGAGTACGTGCAGTGGCGCTATTGCAGACATTGGTGTTTTTAATGGAACTGATTCTTAAACCACATATTTTTTCACTGAATATACGCTGTCATTAACCAATTCGAGTAATTATATATAATTATTTTAATTTAATTAAACATCTCATCGATCTAACATTAATTCTCAAATGTATAATTAATTTTTATGTGTGTAAATACATACTGACTTATCCTTATTTTTGCACAATGATGACCGGATTTCCCGTATACCATTCAAACTTCATCAGATTTATAAAACACCTTGCATGAGTACATTAGTTTCAAGGTCGTCTGATCTCGAACGCAATGAAAGTGATTCATAATATTATAGTAAACAAAAAACTAAGATGAGTAATTTGATTGTTATAAAGCAAATAGTCGGATTACGTGGTTACACTGAAACCGCGCCATGCAGTTTTTAATTCAATAGCACTAGACAAAAAGTCCAAAATAATTTAGCTAATAATTTTTATTCCACTTTTCGTAGCCGAGTCACACTGTAGTGTGATGAACTTATTTTACCTAGTACTAAAATTCGTATATTCAACCGTACTCGTACAAATCGTCTATAATACGTCTGATATACCTACAAGTTGCACGGACAATTTCTGAGCTTAGATTATTAAAGTACAAAAAAAGAGAAACTCACAACAATTTTATGAAAATAATAATATCTTTTTTCATTATTCATTTTATTCCATAACGCTTTGAAGAATTTTAATTTTAATTTGTTGTCATTTGAATATAATAAATTTGAATTTGAAATTTTGATCGTAACATATTTATGTATTTATGTTCATATTACCTAGGTTTCGTTACTTTTCGAAGAGAATAGTGAAGTGAAGTGAACAAGTATGCTTAATTAAAAAAATCAAAAAACCCGACTGCGTAAAATACTCTTATTATAACTAAAAAGAATAAAACAATTTACTAGCTTTCATTTGATACCCATATTGCTACAGTAAGAAAAAAAAATTCAAGCCCCCCCCCTCATTCCGCCATTTGCGGGCGCCATTTTGAAAATTTATATAGCCTATGTCACTACTACAATTTAGATAAATCCAACGACACCTCATATGTCAAAAACCGTCCAGCCGTTTGGGCTGTAGGGCGTGCCAAAGAAATGGACATACATACATACATACATACATACTTACATACATACATACATACATACATACATACATACACTCGAAAAACATAACCCTCCTGTCGCAGTCGGGTAAAAAAAAGAAAGTCACTGACAGTGAATATATATATTAGAGATGCCGCGAATAGTTGTTATAGCGAATAGTCGAATACCGATTAATCGCCATTCCCTATGGCGAATAGTCGAATAACTCGCCATTATTATTCGACATAAAAAGGGAATATAAAAAATAATTTATTTGTTATTAAATAATAATATCACGCTTGTAGTAGTCTTGTACTTACCAATCATCTATTTGTTACTGTAATCTAAAAATTATCTAAGCTTATGAGAAAAGCAAACAATGAAGTAAAAGAAATCAGTCTCATATTGTACTGATTTTACATTTTTATATGCTAGCAAGCATTTTCTTATACCTATTATACGGGGAATACCTCGTTTCGTATAACCCAGAAGAGAAAAAAATCTCACGTTTGACGTTATTTTGAGGAAGAAGAAAACAGTGCAAAATGTATTTTGTGTGGTGTAAAAATAAGTAGAGCAGCAAAAAAGCAGGAACAACAGCCTTGCAGAATCATTTGAAATTCAAATACCCAGGTTGTTATTTCTTTATTTACTTATACAGTGTTACCTTTCATTTAAGTACTTAGTATTGTGATTCGGATCCAGAAATGGCGTCCAAAAGATCTCGTTTAGACAATGAAAGTGGGAAAGTTGATTCAGAAACTCATAAACTATTTTGACCATGTTTTGAAGAATGTACAACAGAGCAGCCTTCTGAAGAGCAACCCAAGAATGCAACTGCTGAAGAAATCACCCTCTACATCGCGTTAGCAAAGGCTGACAGAAGTATAATCACCCATGTGAATGAGTCTTTGAGTACTAATAAGAATGAATACCCCATTTTAAGTAAGCTTGCTAAACTATACTTAATCACACCAGCAAGCTCTGTTTATTATTATAGAAAGACTATTTTCTGAGGCAGGTTTGATTTATGAAGAAAAGCGCAACCGACTTGATCCCAATCATGCAAAAAAACTAGTTTTTTTTTGCACCACAATCTGCCCCTTTTGGACTTTAAATATTAATTAAAAAGCCTAACTAAGTAAATTCAACATAACATGACTGAACTTTAGCTAACTTTTTATATTAATGATAATAATTAATATTGTGTTTTGTTTTTTAATAAATATTTAAGTTTGATTATTTTTAAGACCAAGGTATTTTTTTGTTCATTAAAAGTTTATTTTAGACAACTATTCGCCGAATGTCGAATAATACTTCCTATTATTCGTTATTCGACGAATAACAAAAAAATGTCGAGTAATGCCGAATACCGAATAATAGCGAGTATTCACGGCAACTCTAGTATATATGTATATGTATATATGCATCATCATAATATCCTACCACACTGCTAGAGTATTAGGAAAAAAACCCAGAGATGATGGATGAGGCTCCTTCAGCAGTAGACATCCAACGGCTGAGTTGGTGGTGGATTTTTCCATTCTACCAAAGGTTTTAATACATTTAATTCATTTATTTTGTTTAATGGATTTCAATGGCTTTCAATACATTTACAATAGCAGGCTGAATCAATCAATCAATTAAAAAAAAATTGTGACCTAGAAAGATTATTGAATTATATTGAAGTTATATTGAAGTTTTATTGGTAACAAATGACAGGAAAAATTCCCAGTGCAGACAGAAAACACAGCATTGTAATAAATAATATACAACAAAACCTACGTTATACCAACTGAGCCGAAAAGTAAGTTTAGCCATCGTTTAATATTTAAGGTCTAGGTGACATTACCATATAGACTCAAATAACATTTGATCCATATGATAATGATGGTTTGTTTTACCCGTTGTGATATAATAAATAAGTCTCCAGAACATAGACGACTGACATATTTATATAATCTACAGTGGTCATTATGTCACGATTTTTAAAATGTAAAAAGAAAGTAATTTTAATATCCTAAAACAACAAAGGATTCAAAAAAGTCGTGTTTTTATTATTAAAATTAAACAAAAAAAAAATATAGTAACAATAAAAAACAACTTTCTCTGTGTTAATTTAAGCGCAACTTTGCGTCGAACAAAATCGGTATGAAACACCAGTCGAGTGCTAGCAATGGGACGGAAGCTAGTGTTTTTGTAGACAATTTTTTTGTAGACAAGACGGATTTTATAATACGTGCTTTGTTATTCTGTACTGTAGTAACCAATACCACCACTGTTCCACCTACTAGATACCTCGTATCTCAATTGTATCGAGTGAATCGTAATTTTCTAAATAAACTAAGCAAATTCAAATTTTTAATCATAAAAATGGCGCCGGTATAATAGATATAATGTCAATAAATTTAAATCCAATGATAAATAATATTATGTAATTAACTTTTAATTTAATTATATAATAACTTTTAATACGTTGTGGGGCATATAAAACCAATTGTAATGTATACTTGTAATTGACTTTTTTAGCCTTAATCTAATCTTAATCGCCTTATAGACGAGTTAAAACATGCGAGTTTTATTTTTCACAAATACTTATATGACATTTACAAAGCTTATGAGAGCAAAACGTATAAGGTGTAATGATAATGATGTGCCATGATTCATGGGGATATACTCGACTGATTCATCGCATCAACATTCACCTGCAAAATTTTTAACCTTAAAATGACAAACACTCATCTTATTAGGTGTGCTAGTGTGTAGGTGTTATTTTCTATAAAAAAAAGCCTGTCATCAAATTCTAGATTATGTTTGTCTATGTATAACTTTTAAAACACTTGTTTTTTTATTGAGTCTAGAGCGTGTCATACTCGTATATTAAGATCATAAAGTACCTTCGTCAAAAAATGAAAGTAGTTTCATGTCTCTTGTTTGTATATTACTTAAGTGTTAAATAATTACATCGCTTAGATTAATTATTTTATTTTCTATTTTAACATTCTTTGTGTATTACAAGTATACTTAAATTCTTTAATTTGAATGATAATAATAATTATTATAAATTTTTGTGATAAGTTGTGTTGTGCGTGTTTTGTGCATTTTGTGCGTTTCCTTGTTATTTTCTATTAAATTTTAAATTCATCTTTTTTTTTTACTATTAGGTCCTTACATATGAAATTGGCGTTTTGTCGTACTGGCCCACTTTGATCTCAAATATTGCCTCTTTGGTTAGGAATTCTAAATTCAAATTTATACAGCTATTTACTCATGCATTCGCATTTCGAAAACTGTAATTCATTTGTTTTTTCCTCTTTCGTTTTTTACGCAAAGTATCACTCAATTTACAAAATGGAAAACTTGAAATATCGTGTTATTTAAGGTACGAGTTCCACCTTAACACCAGCGCTGAAGAAACGGCTCGAAGGATTAATATTATCTCTATAGCTGCGGTGTCGCAAAAGAAAACACAGTGCGTTTTTGGTTCCAACGTTTTCGTTCTGAAAATTTCGACCTGAAAAACAAACCCCGTGTACGGCTGGAGACCAAAATTGATAATGAAGAATTGAAGGCAGGAATTAATAAAACTGTTTAAATCCACTTGAACCAAATCGGGAATGTAAAAAATCTTGTAAGGTCATGAATTGAGTGAAGCAAACCGATAAACGCGCTTAGATTGCTGCGTTACATTACTCAATTAGCACAATAATGAAGGAATTTTTAATCGAATCATTACGTGTGATGAAAAGCGAATCATGTACGATGACTGGAAGCGCTCATCGCAATGGCTGAACCCTGGTGAGCCAGCCAAATCCTGCCCCAAGCGAAAATTGACTCAAAAAAGTTATTTGTGAGCGTTTGGTGGACTAGTGCCGGTGTCGTTCACTACAGCTTTCTTAAATCTGGTCAGACGATTACGACATAATTATGTCTATTGTCAGCAACTGCAAACCATGATGGAAAATTTAGCTGCTAAACAACCGAGGTTAGTCATCGCTATAGGCCACTGCTGCTTCAGGACAGCGCAAGACCACACACTGCACAACAGGCGGCTACCAAATTAGAGGAGCTTAAATTGGAATGTCTAAGACATCCACCGTACTCCCCGGACCTTGTTCCAACAGATTACCATTTTTTTTTCAAAATTTGGATAACTTCTTGCAAGGGAAAAAATTCAACTCCGATAGGGCAGTCCAAACCGCCTTCAAATATTTTATTGATTCCCGTCCGAATGTTTTTTTTAGTAAAGGTATCAATGAACTACCTAAAGGTATCAAAGCTCACATATTCGCTTCCATCGCGCCATACAAATATGATACATCTCCGCTCAGTGGTATCCACTGAAGCTGAATGGAGACTAGACGTGTGAATAACAAAATTCTATTAGTTGTTTAAAAAAAACCTCTGCTCCGCTCGTCTCGTCTCCGCTTTGGTGGAGTCCGGGCCTTATATGTTATTTACATTACGTGACCGCCAGATATGGTATGTTTATTTCTTTTTTAATTCACGTAATTAATTTTCAATATGTGGTGTACAATAAGTAACCTATTAAATAAATAATTTAACTAGACATAGTCCTTAAAATTATACATAACGCCTTACATTACGCCTTTGAAGATTTATTTACACATACACATAGGTGTAAAGGATTTAATTGACAACCAATATGAATAATAAATATAGGCTTACAGTGAAATACATATAAATTATTATTTTAAAAAAGATACGTGTTTAATTTAATCTCATATTTTTCATATTTTAACTTTAACATGAATATACTCGTAATTTGAAATACCTTTTACTTGAGACTGGGAATAAAATCCAGATATTGAATTATTCGTAGTATAAATTCAAGTGTATAACAGTAATGTATTTATACTGAATTATTATACCTATGTATAAATATATTAATTAATATTGAATATACAATCCACTTTAATCGTCTTGTAATAAGTTGACACGCCATAATCTCTATCATTGCGGATATTTATTGCATCGACATATGATACTATGATAATATAGTGGTAGTCATATGATACTATGATAATATAGTGGTAGTCAAGCTGAAAGTATTTGTCCATTTTGTTGTGACAATAGTTTTAATTTTATTTTTGTCACTATTCTACACTATTTAAAAACGTATATATTTAAAAATCATAATACGACGAATTCAATTCAATGTATACATACATTATATAATCCGCGCGCGTCGTTCATGATTCGAATTTCATCCCCTCTCCCAAAGGAACCGTGTATATGAAAGACTTACTCATAACCATGGGTTGACTGGAAGAAATCTCTTTCAGAGATAAGTCCACCTTTGCCATAAACCTTAGTATTGTTATGTTTCTGTATATATTTTCATGCGCAACTAGAGGCCCGCCCTGGCTTTGCAAGGGTATTTAACTAAAATTTCAAAAATTATAAATTTATATTTTTTATCACATACACCTGCGTCGATACTGGAAAATATTTTATAATAGATTGATTGAGTTCTCAAACTGCAAAAAGCACAGAGTATTGATATCAAATTCAAAGCAAATAACTTTCAAACCCCCTTTTAACACCGTTAGGGGATGAATTTTGATAAAATACGAAACACGTCTTCAATCAATTCTGTCAAAGAATATTTATGCAAAATTTGAAGTAGATTGGACCAAGGAATCACGTTATCCCATACAAACTTTGCCCCCCTTTTTCAGCGTCTTAGGGGTAGAATTTCGTAAAATTCGTTCTTAGCTGATCTCTTCTCGGCAAAAGGAATATTTATATCAAATTTTAAGTCTCTAGGTCTTAAAATTCTAGAGATATCGTGATGAGTGAGTGAGTGAGTGACCTTTCGCTTTTATATATTAAGATTACAACTTAAATAGCTATAACCATCCAACTTAGTACAATCAACAAACAAATAACGATCAAATATTTTAACAACAAACAAATAACCAAGACCTTAGTATACCAAGGTATTAAATGCAAAAAAAAAGCGTTTTTAATATGGGCGAGGCTCATTCTTTCGGCCGAAGTTTTAGACAGCGCGATTCAAAAAATTATATTTTGTATACTGCGCCATCTATCTTGTTACATTTCGTTAGACCAGCTGTTAATAGATGGCGTCACATTAGGTACTTATTTCTATTTTCTTCAATATTTATTTTTAAATTTAATTACAATGGAACAAAAACTAAATGTTACTGTGAGTTATGTATAATTTTTATGTATTAAAGTTATTTACATTGGTTTTGTACTTTTTACGTGATACGTGCATAGACAAAAAATTATAAGAGCTGGCGCTGATTGAAATTAAATCGCGCTATTAAAATTTATTCTTGATGATATATAGTGTATTAATAAAACGGAGGTTTTAACAGATTTTTTATATGTATAGATAGATAAAGTATATTATTTATATAAGCGCTTTTGCAGTTTTTTTTTTATATAATAAATTTTCGTATTTAATATATCTCATTAAATTTTCACGAAAAAAATAACGATATATTGTAGCTTCTACTTACAAGCGACAAATCTATTTTACATCCTATAATGAAGGGTGGAATTTGGAACAAAAAAAATGTTTCTCCAAATTAGCGACAGCAATTTGGAATCCATATGACATGATACCTCCTTTTTATCAGTTAACAACTTAACACGACCTTTCAAAAGATCCGTTTTGTTCTAAATCACTTGTTTTAGATAAATGTTCAAAAAAGGTGTGAGGTCTTTTTTCAACAGAAGCAAGAATGGCTTTTTTAAGTAGGAGATTAGTGGCTATTTCTTTAAACAAATATATTGTTCTTTTAAACTTTGAGCGTAGATCTATAACGTTTTGAAAGAGTCACGGATCGTCAAGTGAGGGACTTAGATAAATAAATTCCAAAGGACGAATGATACATTCCCATAGTCCGAGTTTGTTTTGACCGCGTTAATTGTTCTGTAATCTATTATCGTGTGAATGTGTTTTACGACAGCGTGACACCGTCTTGTTTTCTCTTTCCTTGTTTACTTATAGTTTGCGAGACAAATTATAGATTGAATGTTTTGTTAGGCTGCCGTGTCCTTTTATGCTTTTCACGTGTTATGTTTGCTGCCGCTCGACACGGTGGTCCAATTATCGTGATATTTTAGATGGCTACTATGATTTTATATAAAAGGATAACTGAAGATTAATTTAAATCGATATATTAGTAACACATTTTCAGTCATGAAATTGTATTAATAAAATAAAATAAAAAAGTACGCCTAACCTTTAAAAATTAATATCTTGCCAATGCTTGACTTATTTAGAATATAATAATATAGTTCCGAAAGCAAAAGCCGCCGGAAGGTAAGATGATACTATAACTATGTGTTCCCATTGTGAGAGATAATTCTAGTCGACAACTTAATGATCTTAAGAATGTTATCACATTACGAGTACATCGCATTTTGTACTTATTTAAATATAATTATTAATTTTGTGATTGTGTTGACTACCGAAAAAATTATATTATATTTCTATAAATGTTATTAAATTAAAATAATTTAGTAAATATTTAAAAAAATTGTTTAAAACCGGTAAAAAATGTATCATATTAATGTATCGAAATTAAATCAATAGTCCTAAATAGTGAAGTAATAAATGTAAGAAGTTTTATAATATTTTTATTGCACGATAAAGATAGAAACTAGTGGTGTACCTACTGGATATCGTGGATATCCGATGAAGAAGAGAGATTCGTATCCGTATCCCTGACTTTTTTGGTGAATTTTTCACGGATCTTTTACCTTCTTAATTTTAAATACATAGATGAAATTCTATATAAGGTGATTTTATATCCACTGAAAAATTCTTAGGTATTCTGACCAACGTCAAAATGCAAAAAAAAATCGGCCCTCAATTCAAATGATCGATCAACTGAAACTCGCTGTTCTCACTACCAAACACAAACGTTATCTATGCCGCGTAGTGTCATACTAAACTATAAACAAAATACAAAACAAAAGAAAGAACCACGCAGTGCTAGTCGAAAACTCGAAACATATTATACTGACCTGTCTGGCACGCGTCAAAGTTAAGATCCGTATCCGTATCCGCGGATCTTGACACCAAATATCCGTATTCAGATCCGTATCCGCGGATATACTTTGTTAACGATCCGGCATATCACTAATTTAAACACAAACAATTTAAAGACATCCGTACCATTGCAAAGCATAGAGTTCTTCAAGAGAATGTATCATGTGAACATCGCGTAATTCAAATAAAAGAATTTGGTCCTTTAACAATATCATAGTCGGATACGCCGGCGCCGGACGGACGTCTGCTTAGCACAATACCCCGAGAAATTATATAAATCGGTCAAGGTTTTACCTTGTTATTATTTAAAAGAATCCATATAATAATTTATTTACACCATTTTTTTTAAATGTTGACATAACACAAGTATGTCACAAGGTATTTAGCATTCATTTTTATCATCTTATTTTGTATGTTTTAAATGTTTTTTTTTTTTTTTATATTCTTTCGTCTGTTAACGATTTTTATTAAATAAATACTTGTTTTACGACAGTCGATAAAGAGCAGCGATATAAATAAGATATTGTCCTTTTCTATTTCGATTTAAAAAACAGTATAAAAACCGGAAAAATATAGTTTACGTGATAAAGTTTAGTCTATAATTTTAATTCACATTTAAAAAAAACTTTTTTTTTTAAATTTCAAGGCGGAAACCCGTTGAAAGATTTAAACTTCTATAACGTGTGAAATCTAAATTGATACCACTAGAAAAAGACAAATAAATAATATTTATTGACAGAGAAAAAAATAATCTCTTTTGTGAAAACAGAATAACAACGATTAGAACACAATGTCTAAGATATTAAAATATAATTATGTATGTTGTAACTTTCTATTTAAAAGTTTCTAGTACCTACTCTTTAGTAATAAATAATTATATGATATGATTAATCTAATATTAATTGAACTTACTTTCTATCTTTTTATTTTCTATTTAATACTCAACATCGTATCAGTCTAAAAAAGATATGTAGTTTTAGTTTGACCCATGTTTATTCCGCTACATTATATATTATCACTCAATTAATTCGAACAAATAGGCCATCAGAATGAAAATTGCAACACAACACGTCAGACGAACCGTTTCAGAATTAATTGGACATAATTAATAAAGCGTCTAAAACAAACTCCACCCAACTCTCGACCAATTTTATGTTGTTTTATTTTATTTTGTAAACCCCAGCTATACAAACATTATTCTTATATTAGAGGTTGAATACATTCTTATTTCAATAATATTAAAGTTGATTTTTCATAAAGATTTCTGTTTTATGATCACAAAAGTGAGTTTATCATTGTGTGTATCTATGGCTTTTTTGTTACAACATTCCGGACAAAACGCGAGTTGTAAAGAGCACCCGACGATACCACCCATTCATAAGGACAGTGGTGACCTATTAAGAATGATCATTAACAAAATACTATTGAGGATATCCTTTATAAATTTACCAACACATATTCATATAAAATATTTACACAACTAACGTATATTAAAAATATAACTTATGAAATATAAATGTTTGCGCTTAGTATCGACATCGGCATGTTTTAAAATAGCTGATACAAAATGACTTTTCTTTACAATGTTAAAGATCCATAAAATTAGTAAATTATATTTTAAGCGTCATAAACTCGGATGTCACAATTAATTTTACTACCCCGCGGATATAAAATAGCCACAAAATTAGCTATTTAATTTATTTGTCACGATATTAAATCTTTTTAATTTATGCTAATCCACGTTATGATAACGCATAAGCCCACACGCGGTTTGAGACAGCCTCTTGTAAAATCGACTTTGGGATTGAACGTTCCTTGTTTCTTTTGTTGTAAGCTTGGCCTTGGAGACTGAATTTATGAGCACCTTCGACTAATATAATGAGCGTCAGCACTACTATTAACACCTTGAACTCAATAAAGATGTTCAATGAACTCTTTGAAAAAATGTGCAAAAGACAATGAATATGTTGAAAGTCTAAATGTCCTTTAATATTCTTCTACTTTTTATGTAGGTATTCAACATTAGGCAACATTAAGCTAATACTGAAGTTTTTGTACAAATAAGTTATTTTTTCCATATTTTGTCTACTTCATTTTATGATAATATTTTTAATTGAGTATAATTTAAACATACGTAATGATTTTCAAGACGTTGTTTTGCTTTGGTTTATCCATCTCTGTGCGTAATAATTTTCTTGTAATAAATATAAATGATAATAATTTATGACCATACGAGAATATACACATATGTCATGCACACGTGATCAAATTAGTTCTAAAAACCAGTAACCACTGCTATACAGCTTAATCATAATAAGCTTAATAATCTTTATTATACTTAAATCACAAGAACTTATTTCGTGTAAATATAATAATGTAAATACGCGTTTATACGTGAAGTGTATAATTGACAAATAGCCAGTTTGGTTACCGATGTCGACCCAACACCTCCCTTGACACCTTTTCAATAAATCCACTGTCAAAAATCGTTTATGATTTTTAAAAGTTTCCAACATCCGAGCTCCGAGCGAGAAAAAAAAAATATAACAATTTATGAGCACTTCACCCCCGCTGTAACAATTCAAAGCCCAATAATTGTAGATTCTTTTACAGTAGTGTGCCGTTTATTTTGTATAGCCGATGAAGGCACCAGGGGGGAAAAAACGCATTCAACCAAAATCACAGGCGCCTTTAATCACCGCTATTGAGATCTATCGCGGGATCAAAGCGCGTGCGGCGCCATGACGAAATCACATCTCAAAATATTGTTATAAGGTCTAATTTAGATTTAGACACGGTCACGCTCACTCGTCTTTTTTGCGAGCGAGCGGATGCTCGTGTCAAACGCTTTAGTATTTTGAGTTTGTTTTGAAAATTCTTTTATCTGATGCATTATTTGCTGTTTCCTTTGTTGCGCTTGTTCATCTGCCTATATCTGAGGGCGATTTGTTGGTGCTGGGGGTTGCGAGTCGCCTTCGTGCAATAATTTAGATGTCAAATAGTAAAGTTTTTGTGGGTACGGTGGTAGCAGATCATTTCAGTGTTATTTATGACTTTGACAGCCTTTAGCTTGTTGTGTGAAGGAATCCGCGGCGGCTTTGATGCCGGTCACCGAGGCTCGTTGGTGGCATTTCCGTTCTTGTGCTACATGCGATTTTTTGTAATTGTCATGTAGCCAGTACGAGCGATGCGTGAAGTTGCATGTTTTTATATAATCATCGAGTTACATGGTCATTTTCTTGAGATTACTGTCTATATTACTTAATGTTGAATGCTAGCTAGGAAGTTTATTTTTCAACGCTTATTTCATATATTTCTCATTAAATGTAACCTTGATATTAAATTAACCATAAAATTTACCGTATCTTAAGCATTAAAACTTAAGATTGTTATACGACTAAAGTGGGAGACCAAGTAGGTGTATTATGTTAAGATGACAACCCTAAGTTTATAATAGGTAAAGTAACTGCAATTATTATCATTATACATTTGTGAAGTATTCTTTTTATATATTTTATTTGAATACTTTTAATTTTTATCTACATTAATTTTTAATTTTATATATTAGATAGGAAAAATTTTTCTTTTATATTTTATAGGTAAAGATACAAACCTTCTATGGACTGGACACAGTTTCGATAGACCTATATATACACATATATTTGCAATCTACAAAGTGGCCGCTACAGTATCTCGCTTAAGTGAGAATAAAACGTTAACATAACAACATTTACAAGGATACTTTTAAGTAAGATTTTAATTATTGTAGGCAGATACAATAAAAAGCATCACTATCAAGCCGCCAGTAAATACCTACGTGTACGTAGCATACTATGTATAATACTGTTACAACAGTTCGTAGCACGTTCATCTATAAACCGTTATCTAGAATTGCCGACACGCGTAAAGTAAAAGACATCAACGACGCATAGTAAAAAATTTGTAAGAAATTTTACAAATAGCTTAAATTAAATTTTATTAAATAAAGTTAGTTAATAAAGTAGTTAAACAAATTAATTAATGTAAATATACATGAAAAACACTTCGTATTCCTTTGTTTAAAATTGTAGGTATATAACGTCGCTTATTAAAATTTTGTAAAAAAGATTTTATTTTTTATTTTTCATTAGTGTATATATTTTTAGACTTAATTTAATATGCTGGAATGTAATTATTTTGCACACATCTAAGTTAGCGATTATACCTACTTTAAATAATCATCTTAAAATCATAACATTTAATTGATGTGGTCAGAAACAAAAAAGATTTAATGTTTCCATAAACCTGTTGTGAGAAATTTTAGTACTAAAATCGTAAAAACTAAAGATGAAAGGAAATCGAGCTGCCGAAACACCTCATTATTTTTTGATCACGTGTAGCTTGTGTCAGTTTAAAACGTTTATAATTATAAAAATAATGATAACAATTACCAAAATTATACGTTTAATTAACGTTAAGTAAGAAAGTAAGTGGACAACCTCAACAGAATTCGGAAGATGTTTCATTGATGCGTTTCTTTGGCTCTCTGAAAGTTGTTGTTCAAATAAAGCTTAGTATATACCTGCACTTTCTATTGGCTACCATTGATACACATAGCTGGATACATTTTCTTGTATTCTTTACCAAAAACACCATCATTCTAGTATTCTGTCTTGAAACAATATCAATATCGAAACATTATCAACATTTAGAAATGTCCCATGCGCGACAATCTTCAATTCTCGGCCTTTGTGCGAACACCTGTCTGCGCGTGCGCACCCAGCTGCCGCGCCATTTGCAATTGTTACAGGCGGCGCGTTGTAACGAGATTAAATCAATGTCCTGTTGACATGTGTTGAATATCGATTTGATAAGAATTGGTTAATAAAGACATTGATTCGTAAAAAATAATGTTTATTATATAATATAATATAAACGTCCTTATATTATTAATACCAGTTGGTAAATATAAGGATTTTTGCAATAAGAACAATTTTTCAGGCTATTACCATCGTATTTGGTAAATCCTATGTAAAATGTGTTAGTTAATATCTTGAGACTCTCGATGGTAAATCTTATTGTTAGTAACTAGACTTTTGCACACCACAAAGTGAAGCGTTGTGGTCTGTTCTAGTCTCACTTCGCGCTAAACGTGTGATTTTTCGAAATTAAAATGTCTGTATTTACCGTATATTTCACTTGTACTTATAATAATTTATACACACACATATTAAGAAAAAACACTCTTTTTAACACTCATGCATAGACTACAGTAAAAAAGTTACAGTATAAAGTTTTTTACTGTAGTCTGTGCACTCATGATACTTTTAATGCAATTTTTGTTATTTAAACTAATTAAAAAACTGTTTAAAAAGTTTTGTCTTGGACGTCCGTGAGTCCGATATCTACCAAAAGTCTTCACTAACCGAGTCCTTTTTTTTTCTTACACATCAATATAGTTAGGAATAGAACCCTATTTCACCTTTTTTAGTTTCACCTGTACCGATGTTTGTTATCAAATCTTGCAAATTAAATTTGATTGATGCTTGACGCCCGGGTACGCAGTCCTAGACCTATGTCGGACTCGGCACTTTGGGAGTACAATATCGTACTAAACCCCTGCGGGAGCCTTCGGAAGCTTTGATTGGAGGGTCCCGGATCTCCAGGCAACAATATCCCTTCAGCGACAGGCTAGCCTCGGCAAAAAGGCCAGACTTTACGGCTTGCCTCTGAACAGTCCCGAGGACGCCGTGTCAATAGCTTAACCAACCACACTGCTAAACCGTAGGTTAGCAGATATTTCTTTACTAAGAGCATCGACCATGCTTAGTTGCTAGTGACAACCGAAAGTGATGAAAACAACACAACACAAGGAGTAAAACGTGCCAACAAAGAGATTTAATCATCCGTTGTACATAAATATTTATCTACAGCGAAAATATTCGTGTTCGGTATTTAAAAAAATGGCGAGAATATAATATATGTACCTATATCTTATACTAAAATACATTTGACTGATTTTGGCTGGCCCATTCGGCGCCCACCGGATCGCATCAGCTACGTTCTCCTGAGAGATGGTGATCGGATTCATCGGTTCGATCTTAGCACATGCTTCCTGTACCGCTGCAATCCAAGATCTCTTCTCATGCTCTACCTCCTATGACCATATATTTCGCCAACAGATGACGAGGCCAGCCGTATTCGGTTTTCGGGAAGCAGTGTGTCGGGTTCTCCAACCTTCTGTAGGACCTTTTCTGTTCACTCACAAAGAGGCGATTTTGTCGGAAGCGCTCGACTCTCTCAGAGTATCTACTAATACTGCGATTCTCTTCTTCAGGCCGTCGATGCGCTCCGTCAGTTTTTGAGTAATATCAAGCTGGTCAAGCTGGTCAAGCCTGACACCTAGCCCATTGAGAGCTATTTTAACAGAGCGCACAATCTTTGCCTATTGTGATGCCCGACCTGAAACTTTGCAGTATGCCAATGAGGGCACTGGCTAGGCTGATACGGCGTTCTATTCACTTCTTCCAGGCTGGTACGGCACTACTCTTATTAGTAGTGCGGCCCAGCTCCTGAGCTTTGGCTCCAATGAACCGGTGTACCGCCAGAGCTGCACCAAAGAGAATAAATAGAACCCGTATCAACCAAGACTAAGCTGCCATCCAAATAAGGAGATAGCAGCCAGGGAGAGTTGTGATAGCTGACCTCCGGTAGGAGATGGCACCTCAAGAAGAAGCCAGTCCGTCCAGTTTCCCTTCTCACAGCCATATAATACGCGCACATTATATTTTCGTTCGTATTGTTTATCCATCTCATGCGGCGTACTCCACCAGCGGCGGGCACCGAATGCTGAGTCCCTTGAGACTCTGATGGTGCCAATCCAACTAGTGGGGATGATGGATACAGCGATCGGCTAAGTGGTAGTGCTGGTCGGCGGGGTTTGCTGGCGGCCGCTATGCTGTCGCCAGTCGTCCAGTGCCAGCTCCAGACGTGCCCTGGTGCCCCTCAGGCAGCAGCCCTATGCACTTTCTTTGTTTCCTTGTGTTTTCCTTGTGTGTTGTGTGTTCGTGGTTTCGAGAGTTTATTTCGATTACTTACTCAGAAAGGCACTCATACTATCCGAGGAGGCTGCGTTGGTGTTACGCAGCTTTAGTTGCCTTCTTCTTCATTCTAGTCTGCCGGGAACCACACAGCGTTATTATCTCATTTTATTATTATTATTCTATGACACATATAACAAAAAATAATAATAATAAAACGATTTTTAGTTGTTAATCCTTACATGAAACAATATAAATCAAGTCATTATGCCCTTTACAATATGTTTTTTATCAGGTTTTTACGCGATTAAAATTTTATCAGCTTATCCTATAAATACTTAATTATATTACTAGATACTATTAATTTACCAAACCATCGATGATGAAAATAGTCGATTTAATAAAATTATTCGTTTTTATTATTGACTATTTCCTCAGCATCAAGGTTGTCTGTATCAAATAGCTTTTTATACCATAATTATCTTGTCTATATTCTATTCTATATTATCTCTATCATATTTTATTGTATATCACACTGAAAAGTACAATTATTTATTACATTTTAATACAATAATTATATTTATAAATATAGTATCATTTTTACAAAAAAAAAACACATAATATTTATATTAATTATATTTGTATAATACAAAATGTACTAGGTATACTGTATAAAATAAATTTTAGCAGTCAATCCGCATAGACAAGCAATCGTTCAAATCTAAAAAAGAGCAGTACCTCGTCGAAAATATCAAATTACCCTACATATAAAAACCCTGTCCAAATATTTAGTATAATAAACTCGATTTAAATGTAATATATAGCACAATCGGAACACTCAATTTGTATTCACTAGGTATAAAGGTTATAAAAAGATTATGTTTGTCATTTTAACGTCTTTTGTAAGAAACTAAAGCATGCGCCCGCTTATAGCGACCCTCACGTAGAGACAGGCTATAATCTGTGCGTTCAATATAATATAAATAAATCTTAAATGCTTCATCATTTTAATAGCTTAAAATCTTATATCTAAATTTGTAGTCGGTTCGACGTACGCTCACTATAATATAATGAATTTTAGCAAATATCCACTTTATATATTAAGTGTAAAGAAAATTATCTATTAAAGAAATAATATGTACATTAACATATGAAAACGAATTGCCAATAAAACTCTAAAATCGATTCCGATGGAACGTATAAAAGACATCAAAATCAATTTACGATCGCATCGAATATCTCTCTAGTCACAACAGGCTGCCATTCGAACGCATCATAATCCTAACGCCACTTGTCAAAGTGGAGTCTTTATAATATTATGACAATAAAAAAGTATTCATTGAGACAATAGTGGAGTTAGGAGCACAATAAATTCTGACACGGTCCATTTATCACGCGCGATAATCATCGGTAGCGCAGCGGCTTGCACACGGGTCGAAATTCTTTTGAGGTTTATTCAACCAGTTATGTCAAATTTAGAACGATATAATGAACTCGGCTTAACGATTTCGATCTTAAAATTTTCAATTGATAATTGATTATAATTATAAAAATACTGATTATGTTTTTTTTTTAATTGATTTTTGTATGTACTTAAGATTTCTAGTTGATATTGATGAAATAATTATTAAGACGCCAATTAAAACCGCAAATTAAATCCGCAAGCAAACTATTAATTTTTTTACACTTTGTAGGATTTTTAAAGCTGTAGTTTAAAAAATATATATATAAAGAACAGGCAATTATACTATTTAAATATATTTCGATTTATTACGTGCATACATAATCATATGAAACTTTGATATGATTATGTATGCACAATTATAAAATTATTGATTGAACAATAATTTTATACGCACCAGTTATATACTATAATTATAATAAGTTATTTACGCTGAAGGGTTCGTAATCGTACCTGAAATCGCCATTAGCCACAAACCCCTCCGTGTGAAACACACGAGGGCGAACAAATCAGCCACAATGTACGGTGAGCCAATCACGTTTGAAGCCGCGGTTTCTTTCACGTCCCCTCGCTCTAAACTCGGTTTAGCTTTACGCCCAATTATTCGATCTATTATCCCCATATAAACAACTTTATTTACGACACGCACACAACAACGTTTTATTGCCACTTAAATATGAAATTGCACATTAGTATACCTTTCACATCCGAGATTTTCATATCACTGAGGAGCATAACTCGAGATTTAGTTTTAGCGGATGTTTTGTGTCGAGATGTCTTGATGCGATATTTTTATGGAAATATATGTTATTGTGGCAACCGGTACGGTTTATAGCGTTTGCCATTTTGTTATGTATATGAAAATAAGGAATATTTTTAGAGGGTTAAACATATATATCTATTATATATATACCTGAGACAAATATGTATGTTTAATTGATTGGAATATTTCAACACAAGTTATTGAATAAATTCGGATTTTGGATTTTATTTAGTAGGTATTTGTACCTATTCATTTTTATTACGACTTATAATATAATAATTACTAATCAACGTCTCACACTCAACGGCCCCCAGTAGGATGTGAATCCTGTGTCGGGGGTCCGGAAACACACACAATATACAAGCACAAACGCCCAGACCACGACAAACATCTGTATGGCCTATACAAATATTTGTCATGTGCGGGGCTGTGACCACTACGCCAACGCGTCATCATATATATATATATATGACTATAACAAAAGCACCATTAAAAGTTTTTTTTTTCTATTCGTTATTATCATTATATATCGTTATATTTTTAAAACAAAAAAAAAAAACCTAATACGAACATTTCAAATAATTCCACCGTCTGTTTTTTACATAAAAATGCATGAAATACTTTTTAAATGTGACAAAGAACAAAAACCGTTTTATAATTAAACGTGATAAAAAAGCAAATACAAAATAAATTTGTTTAACATTTTATTTTACATTAAAAAACTTTACCGTGAGCTAATTAACATTACATTTTAGCAAGACGAATTTTACAAATGAGCGACTCATTAACATAAAGACTTTTGTTGTCCGTTTACAGCTCGACCTCCTTTTGGTCACCTCCTAAGTACCTAGTGAAATTGCTCAGTCTTCATACATTTCTGTCATGATAAATAAAACATTATATTATCACACGTCCAATTTTTTTTGCACATTTATTTTAAAAAATCAACAACGCCGACGTTATGTCAAAATTATTTTTCTAACGACACAAAATTTTCTAGCAGTGACTAATAAAGCGTTCCGCTCCGGTTCATTTGAGACGCAATTATAAAGCACACGCCGCTAATGTCTTTATTTTGAAAAGAGACCTTCACCGGACAGTAAATATACCGCCCTCTGAAAGAATCCCACTGAGTGCACCCAGGTGCTAGGCGAGTTATAACTTGCTTACAGTTGCAGTGTGCAATAAATTAGGTAATTACGTGACAACAAAACCGTGAGAGATCGCACTGTGGGCGACACTGAAACCCGGGGCTCTTATAGCCCCCCGCTGGCTCAGACCTCACCGAGCGGGCGAAGGTATATCGAACACTTCTGTCACATCAGACCGCCTTTGTTCATCCAAATTTGCTATCCCTTTTCGCCGGTTGAAAATGCGCTCAAAAAAAGAGAGGTGCGATCGTCGGCGGAGCCTTTGGGCCGCACTCATCATTTTTCACGTCTTATTCAATAACTCGCTGCGTAGTCGTGTAGATAGTGATCGAGTTTTGAAATATTTCGATGGGAGAGCGCTACATTCCCAAGGATATGGTGTTACTTCGCGTGCGGAATGTTGAACGTATATTGTTATATACAAAGCCACATGTATGAATTAGTCGCTCCCTGTTGTCATGTGAATTTTTGGCAGACAAACTCATTATTGCATACGTATTAATCATATAACTACAAAAATCCGCTTGAAAATAAGTATGTCTGTTAGAAATGCAATATTATTTTAAATTAAAGAAATACCTAATTCAGTAAATTATTCTAATTCTATAAAAATAATTGGAAATTATAAGAGTAAATGTTGCAAATTACTTGTCAAAAGCCTTTTTTAAGTAATTAAATATCCAACCTAATTTAAACGACCGTGTAAGCCTTAAGCCGGATGTGCCAGTTCAAAAATGCAAGAAAGACATCAATGATTCATCTAATTCTTCATTTGCATCACTGCACCCATTATGTATCGAACACAGAAGCGTCAAGGCGTTACATGTCCCGTAGGTAATGTAATTTACTTGCATACGACTCGAACCATTTATACGCCACATAATAGCAACCCAGTACTTTGTTTGCTCTAACAATTGTAAAAATGATTATTCCCTGCAGTCGGCTACTTTAACGGATTAACGCTTTGTGGTATACACATTCGGAAACAGTTTATTGAACATCAGTTACAGTTACATCCATTGAGAATTAAGCAGATGTTAATCTTTAAAACACAGTGGTTAGTTTTGCAAACTGACAGTTTTTGCTACGCGTTATCTCATTCGATCTCGTGGATTATCGCTTTGATGAACCGCACGAGCCTTGTTAAGCAGTTTTGAGTGAGTTTTGGTACTTTGTATTGTGAAGCATGAAAGATTAACAGTTATCGTTATAATGTTTTATTTAAATAATTTTGAATGGTATAACTTTACTATAGTGTTTAGTTTACGTAATGTTTAAAACGTAAGCATATTTTAATATTTGGCTGCATCAATATTGCCATTGTGTGTGAGTCGTTTGTTAACTATTGTTTATGGAAGTGTCTATTCATACGATTATCGTATAACTAATAATAATTTTTTTTCTTTTTTATAAATGGTCGTACGAAAAAATTTTTTTTTTATTTACATATTTATACGATTGTCATATGAATAGAAACAGTCATTATTTATATACGTATATATTTATATTCGTCTAATTGTAAATCGAAATGATGTAATACTTAGGTACCTACAACATTTTAAAATACGTTATAGTTTCCCTTTTTTGCTTATACTTTTTTAACATATAAAAATAAAAATAAATAATTTCCCTAGTGAATGAGTTCAGAAAAATGAGTTTGTTTGATCATTTTTACTATAATTAACACGAGGTGCGTTTTTAGGTATTATGGTTATATTTCGGATGTCAACAATTAATGTAATGTCATGGTTTAAAATCCGGCCTAAAGTTCAAAACCTTAATTTGCTTAAATATTCACCTCATGCTGAGTGAAAAATTTCGTTAACTTGCAAATATAATCATTCACTCCTGAACGTCTACCATAGAGAGCCAACCTGATGTTGAGCAGTCTGCATTCGTTACCCGCCATCTTTAAATCGTCTGTCCATCATGCTCGTACTGCCGGTCGTTCTACGATACAGACTCTACTCTAGCATATGTAAGTTCTAGTCTGTACGTCAGAAAACATGATCAGCCCTCTTTCACTATATTAGGTCTGTACCTAGATCCATACCTAGATCATATACCTAGATCCCCATAGAACTGTTTCTATAGTAGACTAATTTTGCGTGTAACATCAGTGTGTTTAGTTTTCTGGCGATTAACTTAATTACCTATTGTATCTCCTAATATAATCTCAATCATTGCGCGCCCCATCGCTCGCTAAACAACCTTGAACTTGTAGACTAGCCATATACCAAGAGTCCCCGTTTCGGTTCCATATATAAGTAAGGATGCATTGAATAAAGACCCTCAGCATAGCATTTGGACACTCACAAATATGGCGTAGTATTCCAAATTAACCCAGCTTAAGTGTATTTTCTTGTTGGCCTTTATTCTAGAAGTTGTTTGACCAAGACCTATTCCCGCACCAACCCAATGATCATAGGTCACGGGGATACACAACCATTTTACCTTGTTAAAACTCATTCCAAGGCCTAATTTTTTTATTTTTTTTCTGATACACAGGCAGCATTCAGCATTTATTCCAAATCTTGCGGATTTTTGTCAAGATGACTATAATTTCCGCCAAACGCACGTTAGATATGGATTGTCAATTGATGTTAATATCACGTCTGTTCCGGTCGAGCGTCTTAAAGATGTTACGTTTTAGACGTTAGAGGACTCTAATGCATTTACGGTGTTATTAGATGAAAGCTGTATGTGTACCTAGATTTTTAACAGTAAATAAGACATCTCTGTATAGATTTCAGAAAATGAGAAGTCTCAGTAGTCGAAATTGGATGTATTAGGTCCAACTACCTTTTTTTTTAACGATAGGAAATGAATTTACGCATCCCGCCGCCCGAAAGCGACGGGTATGTGGGACTCGCTGACTCCTGCTAAAGCCAGAATACACACTAAAACCCATTGGCCCTCTGCGTCATAATGGGGCGACACAGTATCGCAAAGGCATACAACCGTGACGCCCCGACATCGGGCCCGGCGGCACCTCCGTTTGTGATTGGAGCCGCTCGACCGGTCCACTCTGCTAATTCAGAGAAGTACCGGGAGCGGCCCAACCACCGAAGTGAAGGGAGAGAATTAGGTCCAACTACCTGTGTGGAACAGGTCTAGTCTCACCTAGTCTTAATTAACATTTGCGTATTTTGTAGACTGAGTCTTTTTTTTCGAATATAGATGTCTGCACCGGGTCATGGATGTGTTGTGGCGCGGCGGTGGACTCCGCCCAGCACACCCTCGAGGTGTGCCCGAGATGGGCGGCGCTGCGTCAGTCTGACGTCGGTCCTCGGAGGGGACTTGTCGCTCCCGAGCATTATCATCGCGATGCTCGGCGACGACGAGTCCTGGAAGGCGATGGTCTCTTTCTGCAAGACAGTAATGTCCCAGAAGGAGGCCGACGAGCGGGTGAGAGAGGAGGCCGCCGACGTGGCCTCCATCCGCGGGCGACGAATGGGGGTGCGTAGGAGGCGCTACTTAACGCGCCTCCAGTAACGCCCCTGTGCCCGTGTCGGGTCGGGATGGGAACCCGGTCCTGCTAGATACGGCGTCGTCAGGACTGTTCAGAGGTGAGCCGGACAGTCCCCATAGAGGAGAGGCCGAGGCCAGCCTGTCGCTAGACGGATCCTGTTGCCTGCAGATCCGGGACCATCCAATTAAAGCGGCTGAAGGCTCCCGCAGGGGTTTAGTACGATATTGCACTCTCAAAGTGCCGAGTCCGACATAGGTCTAGGACTGCCGACCCGGGCATCCTGGATATCATCCGTAAATGGATTCCACTGCGACAAAAAAAAAAAAGGGTCATGAATGTGTATATATATATATATATATATATATATATATATATATATATATATATATATATATGTGTGTGTGTGTGTGTGTGTGTGTGTGTGTGTGTGTATTTATATAAATTTCTTAAAGGAGGATGCCCAAATCCTTAGGAGTCTTGGCCCCCTAGCCTCGCAAGACAAAACTTGTCTTGATGAAAAGTACTCAACAAAACATGAAAAACAGTCGGCGTAATCAAAGCTGTCTGGGCTGTTCTTAAGAAGATATAGGTTGACAAAGTCTCGGTTCTTTTATATAAATTCACTTTCCAGCTTGACAAAATGAATGAATTTGATACAAGAATGAAATTTTACTTTATTTTAACTCTTTGATTATTAATTAATAGATTTCTAATGAAAATTTAACAAAAATTAAGAATTTTAATCCAGATTTTTCTTTTACGAGATGTTTCTAGGCGCAGACGCGAGTTTGACACAAGCGCGAGCTAAGCGCAGGCACCAGTGGTGTTTTTTAGAGTACTCATAAAGATCAGTGGGTGGCGCCACATATTCTATTTACTAATTAAAATTCCTTTGGCTACATTGGTTTAAACTAACGCCTTGTACTTTATATTTTTCTTAATAAAAAAAAAATTGTGCGTGTACTAGCGTACACTCGTAAGAAGTGAAACTTATAGTAAAAACATACGCACATACGCACATACGCACATATGCACATACGCACATACGCACATACGCACATACGCACATACGCACATACGCACATACGCACATACGCACATACGCACATACGCACATACGCACATACGCACATACGCACATACGCACATACGCACATACGCACATACGCACATACGCACATACGCACATACGCACATACGCACATACGCACATACGCACATACGCACATACGCACATACGCACATACGCACATACGCACATACGCACATACGCACATACGCACATACGCACATACGCACATACGCACATACGCACATACGCACATACGCACATACGCACATACGCACATACGCACATACGCACATACGCACATACGCACATACGCACATACGCACATACGCACATACGCACATACGCACATACGCACATACGCACATACGCACATACGCACATACGCACATACGCACATACGTACATAAGCACATACGCACATACGCACATACGCACATACGCACATACGCACATACGCACAGACGCACATACGCACATACGCACATACGCACATACGCACATACGCACATACGCACATACACACATACGCACATACACTGTGTTTGTCGTTCAAAAGCGTACAGTAATTCCTTCATTACTAAAGTTATCAAACTTTGGAACTCTCTGCCTAGTAATATCCGTCAAGCAGAGTCATTGAGTACTTTTAAGAATCGGTTGCACAAAAATTATCACTCCCTTACTATGTCTTAAATATGCGATCTATTGGTATATTGTTTCCATATGTATGTATTATGTATTATGTATGTATGTATGCATTATGTATGTATGTATGTATATGTGGATGTATGTATATATGTATGTATGTGTTTGTAGATACGTATTTATTTGTGTATGTATATAAAAAGTTCATTAATTATTTTTTTTTTCTTTTCTCTGTTATTATTATATAATAACATTGCCCTGTCATTTGCGCACTCTTCCCGGCACTTTCTCTTATTGTTAGCTAAACTACTATCATTAAAGGTTGCCTGGAAGAGATCGCTATAAGCGATAAGGCCGCCTTTGCATACATATATTTTGTTTGTACCTAATGTTTCTAAATTGTATCTTTTTTGTGTGTGCAATAAAGTTTTAATAAAATAAATAAAAAAAATAAATGTGAGCCGTCACGGGACGCCTGGCAGATGTAAAACATCGACATTATTTTGTTAAAGTAATATGCAGAAAAGAACATATTGTGATGGGAACTAAATATGTCATAATGATAAAATAAAATATTACGATTTTTTTCCAGATAACGATGACTATTTATTGAATAAACATTTATTTTCATTAAATACAAAAATTTACGAATTTATTTCAAATCGTGACTACTTAATTCGTTTAATCAGTGACTTCGATCGATTGCGCATGGCGACGCGTCGCCACACCGCACACACTACTGCATATAGATTGTATATATACCATCGTATAGCGTGGCGACTCGTCGCCTATATTGCGGCTATAGATGTTTCACATCAAAAAATACACACATACACACATACATACACTCGAAAAACATAACCCTTCTTCTGTCGCAGTCGAGTAAATACAGTTTTACAAGATGGCGCGTAACGAAAAAATGTGACGCGTAACGCGTAAATTTTTTCCAACCCCGATAAAGAAGTTTCACTTCAAAAAAAAAAATGAAATTAAAATTCATAACCGAGGTGACGCTTGGGTTTTCGCTTAACTTTAAACACATGACATTGGTCTCATAGAATTTTTTTATTGTCTTGATGAGCTAAATCGATTGCCATTGGTTTTCTTTTGCGAGGACTGGGGGCCGATTTGGGCATCCTCTTTACCCACTTAATTAGTTTTATGTTCAAGTACAATAAGGCCATGTAATGATCCAGCCGTTATTGAAAACTCGTGATCTTAAAACTCAAGACCCACCGATCCCATGATATCCGAAACTTAGCGGATTTGAGAAACATATTAAGCCGTATTATAAATAGTGTCAAAAGTAAACAATTGTTGGCAGTAACCCTGCTTTCTGCATCGGGGTCATGGGTTCGATTCCCGACCCGAGCCTGGATGTAATATATATTTATTTATATATTTATATGTATATAAATAATAATAATAATAATAATATATATTTTTTTTTTCTAACTTCAAGACCCTCTCCGAAGCTGAATCTTACCGGTATCTGGGCATGTCACAATGCATAGGGGTCCAGGAGGTGGATATGAAACAGGCTGTTTGCGAGGTCTTTTTTGGACGGCTGACAAAAGTTCTTCGGAGCTACTTGTCGGGCGCCAACAAGGTCCGAGCATATAACGGCTGGGTCATACCCACTCTCTTGTACACATTTGGCGTGCTCAGATGGACTCAGACCGAGCTCGACGCCCTGGACAGAAGAGTCCGCACGACTATGACTCACCATCGCATGCATCACCCGAAATCGTCGGTCATGAGACTGTACATCCCACGGAAGTGTGGTGGCCGAGGCCTATTAAGCGCCAAGTCCATGCATAACCGGGAGGTGTGCAGCCTCAGGACCTACTTTGAGACGAGGAGGGAGAGCGCTATCCATGGTGATGTTGTAGTATGTGACAAAGGTCTCACCCCGTTATCCCTGGCGAAAGAGGAATGGCGAAGACCGGTAGTGCTTAGCACCTCTGACCGGGAGACCGTATGGATGGAGAAGGAGCTGCATGGACGGTTTTACAAGGCGCTCCACGCACCTCACGTGGATGTTAAGGCCTCCGTGCAGTGGCTGCGATTCGGGGACCTCTTTGGGGAAACCGAAGGTTTTGTCTGTGCAATACAGGATCAGGTGGTTAAGACGAACAACTACCGGAAGCACATTCTGAAGGATGGCACTCCCGACTTCTGTCGAGCTTGTCGTCATCCCGGCGAGTCACTCAGACATGTGCTTTCGGGGTGTTCAGCGCTTGCCAACACTGAGTACTTGCACAGACATAACCAAGCGGCCAAGATTCTTCATCAAGAGCTTGCTCTAATGTATTGTCTTCTGGAACAGAGGGTGCCGTACTACCAGTACACACCGGCGCCAGTACTCGAACGCGACGGAGTCCGGCTCTACTGGGACCGGCCTATCACCACGGACAGGACGATACTGGCGAACAAGCCTGATATCGTGGTGATGGATAGGGCACAGTCGAGGGTGTTTTTAGTGGACATTACCATCCCGCATGACGAGAACCTCGTAAAAGCCGAAACAGAGAAAAAACGTAAATATCTGGATCTGGCGCACGAGATTGTCGACATGTGGGGTGTTGATTCCACTGAAATCATTCCTATCGTTATATCTGCCAACGGTTTGATCCCGGTTAGCCTCGCTCACCATCTGAGGCAGCTGGGTATCCGTGACGGTTCGCTCGCAGCCAGGATGCAGAAGGCGGTATTACTCGACTCGGCTAGGATTGTCCGCCGATTTCTGAGCCTACAGCCCTAACCCCCGGCCGTTTGATCTCCCTGCCGGGGTGTAATCCTCCACCCGCTTATATTTATCTAAGTAAGTTCATGTAAATTTATTATATTCCTTATATAAGTAATTGTATTATATTTATTTATATGTGTATATGTATATCTTGGACGGGTGGAGTGTAGCAATTAAAAATTAAAAATATATATTTATTTTATTTATATTTTTATTCGAAAAAAAAGTGTATCCGTCGAATGTTACCTAACAAACAGGCATTAATTTTCCCACTTTAAGAACAGACGACGGTGGGTGTATGTTGAACATATTTATTTATTCTTCAATATAAAATTTGCTATAAGTAACTTATAGAGTAGAGAATTATAAAGAAGAACACTACCCTGAGGAACACCAGACTTGAAAGTGCTCAAATTTGAGTGCCTTTCACCCAAATAAACACATTGTGTGCGTCCTCGATGTGAGCTTTTTTCCACATAAACGGATAGATGCAAGTAGACATAGAATAGTTAAATAAGTTGGTTAATAGGAGTAAGGATAATAAGTCGTGTCATCGTGAAACATATCGTCATAACTATTAACATTACAAATAAATTCAGAAATGATTATCACCAATTATTTCAACATTGTAAAATAATGCCTATACATGATAAAATTAAACTCACTTTATTAAGTGAAGAATATTTTAACGATACATTAAAAATATTGAATAAAGTAGACCCTGACAGTATTATTACCCGACAAAAAAGTTTACTCTATATTACTGCTACCGAAATATAATAACCTATACGGTAAAAGAAAATTAAGTTACATAATACCACATCTTATAAACGAACTTCCCTTAACTTTACGGGAATCATTAACAACAAGAAACTTAAAAAGATCCCTTAAAAACATTTTATTAATAATACCATTATATAAAATTTTTAACTTAAATAAGTAATATATAACTAGATAAAATAATAATAAATAAATTCAAATGATATATAAAACTTTGAATAAATAAAAATTTACTAAACTTTAGCTATACTTTACAAAAAAAAAAAAAAAAAAAAAAGAATTTCAGTTAATAATTAATTTATACTCAATCTAAAATATAGATAGTATTATGTATAACATCACTCTCGCTTCCACTTAAAGTGGTTGGTCGGTCTATAGGCAGACAGCGTTGAACTGACTAGTGAATGATAATTAATTAATATATGTTATCGCTACCTAATATATTTAATATTTTTATAATCTTATCTTCCTATCATATTATTTTTAGTACTAAGTTATCTAATAATATATATCTACTTACTAGATATTAACGAAACTGATGTCCGGTAAAACTCGAATGAGTTTATGTGACATCTTACTGATGTTTGTAATTTATATCCTTCTTTAATTCAATAAATAAATTTAAAAAAAAAAACCCACAGCAGTAGAATTTATCACTATAAAGCCAAATTCGATATGAATGTTTACCAACAAACCGTTGCTTAGCAATCAACCATAGACAGATGTTAACAACCTATTGGAAAATAATTATAATAATTATATTGTTTAATATTTTTATAGAGTAGTAAAAACTACATACAACTTGAAATAAATAAGTCTGGGAGTTAGATATATTTATGAATTATCTATAGTTATTTGTTATAAATGAAAAATTTACTTGTTAACGTGCGTATAGCTAATTTCCTACTGAATTTTTTCTAAATATTTTCATAAATATGTATATGCCTATATTAAAAATAATATAACTATCCTTGAATAGCATTCGAAATAAAACAACATTTGTTTTAAAATGGATTTATTATGATTAAAAATCTATGTTTAGACACTCATTCTCTTTTATTATTTATTTTACTTTACTTACATTAAATTAACATAACAATTATAGTATTTAAAGTTGTGCATAAAAATCGATTACAATTTACCTTCAACAATATAACGACTCATAAAAAAAACAAATGTTGCTTATCTGCGAAATTTTCCTGTCAGTGCTAAAATTTAGGGTTGTTAGTTGTATATTAGTAAATAAAATTTGTTAATTTTTGTTATAAGCCAATTTTCTTGTGTATTATGTATTTTGCTGTTAAGTTCTGGGAAACAATGTTAAAGTAAATTTTTTAATTTGTAACTAGGAAGTAAGTGATAAATTACAATTTTTCATTAATAAAATTGTGACAACCCTATACACGATGACTTTTGGTTTGTTTACACAAATTCCACATCGAATTTGGCTTAAGTATAGTATATGATTTTTAACTTCCTCTTGAGTAACCGGCTGCAAGGCAAAGGAAGAACACAGCGGTAATATAATTCTAGATAACATTTTGCAGATTGGGGGTGTATTATGTCATCATTTCGATGCAGCATAGCGGAAACTATCTGTAAAAGAAATTTATTTTGTGGCATTGCATTCGAAGCTGGATTGCACATCCTCGGGAACGATGATGGAATATCGAAACAGTAACGAGCACATGGAATTAATATCTGACCTACCGACGACCGTTTGTGTTTATGCTGTAACAGAAACTCCGACGTCGAAGGTAGACTCTTCGATTGCTGCACTCTTCTGCATTTATACAACTATTTGTTTCTGCTCTAGATATTTGTCCTAGTAGGTCATATCGCGCCTTGGAAAACATGTGACAACTATGTCTCGGTCGTTATCATAAATAACTGATAATGATCGTTTTTTTTTTTTTGTTGTTGTTGTAACTCTTGGTAGGAAAATTATTTGCCAACCCATAATGGAGCAGCGTGGTGTATTTTAACTCGCATCGCTGCTGAATTAACATAGTATTTTTAATCATCCATATACTTATCTAATTTTATACCTATATTACATTAAAATTTGTTATAATTTTTTTTATTCGAGTTGTAATGATTTTTCTTAGTTTGAAAACAATAAAGATCTTTCAATTAAAATCTATAGGTACTTATAAGAAAGCTGTAACAGATCCAGTTCTGCAAAATTGAGTACATTTAAAAGGTATAATTATAATTTAAAGGTTTCTTAAAGATCGTTACCGGCAATTTTTTTTTTCTAAGTGTCTGTGTATCTTGGCCGCTTATCACACCAAACAACTGAATGGATATAAATGGAACTGTGCATGGTTTGATTTCATACTACAAGCTAGGGCAGTAGATATTATTTTATCCCGCAATTCATTAAAGGTTCTTTTGGGAGAGGGAATGAAGTTCAAAATGTGTACAGCTTGCTTAATATCAAATATTTTATATAAAATATTTAAAAATACAATCGTCTTTAAAATAAATTTTCTCTCTCTTCCTAGCTATATATACCATATATTGGCATGGTCAGCTTTCTTTATCTTCCACTTTGCTCTGTTCTCGACATGTCTCATACATGTCTCTGTCTCACATCATCAGTTACCCTTGACACTATATCTCTCCACCTTGTCTGGGTCTGCCACTGGGTTGCCCACCGTCCGCCGAAACAGCCTACCGCGAAGATGCGATGCCTAAGTGCGCGGGGTGTCGCACAGGAGAGAGTGCTCGATGGGGCTGCCGCCTGCGGGCCACGGAGGAACGTACGCGGTACCCGTGGCCCGATTCGTAGGGCGGGTGAGGGCGCACGGCGGGTTATTTTAGTGGGTCTGCCTCTGGGTCTTCGACCGAGAAGAAAAAGCTTCAGTGCCAAATTACCAACGTAGTCAGGTGGCCATCTTTTTTACGTGACCATCGCAACCTACTATAATTGTTTTGCTTTTTTTAATAATAATAATAAAATCGCCATATGGTCCCCGGCAGACTAGAATAGGGCCAACCCATCCCCTGCCTAGCGTGTCGTAAAAGGTGACTAAAGGATACTTAAGCTACAGAACACCAGCACAGCCTCCTAGAAGAGTATGAGTGCCTCTCCGAGTGAGTAATTTAGCACTCAAAAACACTTTTTGGTTGATGGACACGGATGGACAGGAAAAAAAGAAAGTGCATAGAGCCGCGCTAGGGCACGTCTGGAGCTGGACGTGGCAGCATACGGGCCGCTTGCGAGCCCTACCAACCGGTACAACCACCTCGCCGATCGGTGTCTCCACCATCCCCATCCAGTTGGCTTGGCACCGACAGAGTCTCAAAAGACTCAGCATTCGGTGCCCACCTCTGGTGGAGTAGGTACGCCACATGAGATGTACACTAAAATTGAACGAAAATGTCATGCGTGCATATTTTAGGGCTGTGAGAGGGGAAACCGGATGGACTGGCTACCAAGCAGTAATGCACCGCGAGTTCCTGCTGCTTGAGTCAAATTTAACTGTCACGAAACAGATCCTGGCAGATAGAGCTCTTATGATAATAATATTCATCATTTATTTTAGACAAAATTTATCCATAAAAGTGTTAGTAACAATGATATTATAAACTATGTTAGTAACAATTAATAACAATATCAATAACAAAAAAAAAAATTACATTACATTACATAGGATAACTTTGACTATCTTTATAAAGATAAGAAAGAATAATAATAAAAAAACATATGAGCCGTCACGGGACGCCTGGCATATGTGAAAATAAAATATTACGATTTTTTTCCAGATAACGATGACTATTTATTGAATAAACATTTATTTTCATTAAATACAAAAATTTACGAATTTATTTCAAATCGTCCAGAAATCGGTTTTACGTGCGGCTATAGATGTTTCACATCAAAAAAATATATAATTTTCTTTTTAAAAAAAGGAAAACGATTTTCGTGTAAGTAGGTATATGTGCAACACTAAAAAACGACAGATGGGATTGAATTATTTTTTACTTTAACCCACATTCGTCAATTCGTGTTTTAATACCCTTTATTATACAACAGTTGCATAAATAACTAAAATTTTATTTCGACCAAGTAAAATAAAAGAGAAAAATAAACAGAAGCGATAGTCGCAAATGTTCATTCAACAAGGTAATTCATAAAACGTTATCAATGGACGCTCTTCTTGGAACCCGACCCCCGCTGAAAGAGAAAAACGTGACGTAAGTTCCACAAAACAAATGAATTGTTCGAAGGCGCCAATTTGTTTGAAATCCGCCTACATCCGGTGGCGCCTAGGAATTTAATATGCTTAACTTTAATAACACTCCTGCTAACGAATGTTTTATAACCTAATGGTCGAGATAAAAGATACCGCAGTCATTCGATCCGCTGTTGATGAGATAAACCATAAATTCTGAACGTTTAACCTCTTGTTAAATATGTGGTTAAATTAGTTTAGTCGTTTTTAAAATTTTCTAATTATAATCTATCTTAAGTCTTAATGCAATAAATTTAAAATTTTATTGTTCTATTGTCTTGTATTAATGTATTATGAAAAATCATATAAAACGATATGACTTTTTAGGGTAATAATCATTACAATAAAATACTAACATGATTGATTACTACAGAAAAATATAAATATTAAATATAAAAATTTAGTTTATAGATTAGCAAAAATTTACAAAGTACAAAAATATAATGGTTACTTCAGCCATCTAGCGATGAATAGCAGAACTATTATTAAAAAATCAGATTTTTATCTTTAAGATTTTATTTATAAAATGAACTTATTGTGATATAAATATACCTTTAAAAATAATGTAAACGTTTTATTGCATTCATAATGTAATATTATAAAAACTATATACATATTAATGTACTTTATAGTAGTCGTTGTTGTATTTATCTCATAGATGGCGCTACGTTTAACTGTTCCTAATAATTTTTCATTGCATATAGGCCATACTTATTGACTACACCATAAACGTCCTTCACAGTTTTACCCTCTTAATATTTGTGGCTACTGATCCACTATAAGCTGTAAATTCAGTCTTGCTATTTGCAAATAAAGTAGCTTGCTTTAAAATACGAAATATTTAATCTTAAACTAGATTTTGTGATCTTATAGATTATCAATTACATATGATTTTTCTACTTATATTATTATATTAAAAAGGAGAATTCGTCAAATATTCAAATAATATAATTAAATTTCACTGTATCTGTCGTAATGTTTTAATTTATGAATTACAATATAAAACTTTAAAAAATGCGGGTACTTTAATACCTATAGCTAATAAATTGCAAAAAAAATAGTTTCTTATTATTTTAGAGCTATTTTATTTTTTAAAGTGTTTCATCAGAAATGTAATGAATGTAAAGACTATTAAGGTAACAAGTTTTTATTGGTACCTACTTAATTACTCATAGGTATTCAAAAATTAGGCGCATCCTTAATAGATGACTATACTATTGTGTAAGCGTTTCGAAAGCTCAAACAAGACTAACAAAGAACACACGTCTTAAGATGGCTATCGAGTCACAACCAAAGACCGCAGTGATATCCTGTCATTTCTACCATTTTAACTTAAAAAAGAAATCAAATGGCGTGTTTATCTTCAATCGGCACCCTGTTACTCGTTCCATGTGAAGGTTAACACCGATTCATTAAAAAAAAAGGACGCATGTAGACCCCCAAAAGACTGAAAAAAGACGAAAGAGTTCCAAAAAGATTACATTTTGGTACCAAACGGCGCCTAGCGGGTGCTGTGGCGGCGTCTGTGAATGCGAGGTTTTTTACACCACACGATTTCATGAATAAATTTCCTTTTTTACTCATCATTTTTTAACATATTATTTCTGATTGTGTATTATTTATGAGTTATGTTTTTGTTTAAAATATAACAAGACTTTTTTTTTCTTAATTAAAGCAAATTGTTTTTCGTAGATATGTTATAAAAAGAGCCTTAAGTAATACTAATAAAATCTTAAGCTAAGTATAAAATCGTTCGAATAGTCGTAGAGTGTAAACATTTAGATTTTTGTACAGATATTCGTCGGTCGGCGCGTGTAGTTTTGTTGATCGTGGGTGCTCGCGCACACCTAATTTATAAGCGTTGACTCCGACACGGTCCGCTATTGCATACACACGTCTTAGATCTTGTACTGATTGTTTACATATCACATTAATAATAATCTAATATAATTATGATATAAATGATTCCTTGATGCTTAATTTAACATCAACAGTCAACATTTCTAGATTTATGATATCAGTATACAAATGATAATTGTGAAATTATCTATTCTTATATTTGTTGAATTAAAAACCTTATTATAATATACAATATTTATCTTATCCTGATCTCTTTTAAACTCTTATATTCTAACTTAAATAGCTTACACCAACAAATAACAAATAACATAGATTTATATTTTATTAATACGAATACTTAACATGAAACTATCAAAGGTATTTTAATTTAATTCGAACCTAATCTAAAGTATGGAGTATTCAATCAGACCAATTAACGTCAACGTGACTGAACGTAGCATGTTTACACGTAGCACCGCGCCCATTTCAAAGCGAAAATATTTTCGTTAAGACCAAAGATTCTTAAAGTTTTAGACATCTATAAAACAAAGTCTTAAAAAAACAAACTTTGTAAAAAAAGGATTGAAGTTTTTTTTTTTTTTATAAATATAAAATAATAAAATATTGTAGTAGAAGCTTTTGGTTTATTTGCAATAGTGTAACGTATGAAGATTTGAAAACACTGGCTTTGACAGATTATGACGAGGCTGCGGTCAGATGGAATGCTTAGGGGTTGCGATAATAATCTGTCACCGCTCTATAAATGAACATTTGAGATTCGAGATACGTCACCACTAATAGGTAGACAAGAATGAGATTAGATTTTATAATGGTTTTCGACTTTTTTTTTTCTTTGAGTTCATTGTTAACAAATAGTACCCTACATATTTATTTATATCACCTTACCAAAGATTGTTAGATCATAAAATTATTTAGGTTATTTCTTAAGATTCAGCTAAATCGATAACAATAAGGCTTGCAATATTTACTCTTATATTCCACACATTTCATATCATAACTATTTTTAAACAAAGTACCATATGAGGAATAATAATGAAATTACAAAAAAAAAAAAAAAAAAAACAACGAAAAAAAACCTTTTAAACTTCTTTGGAATCACACAGATATCTAGCACGACATTTTACTTTAATTACCTATAAAATACAATAACTGCTTCCCTAAACTTCACATTACCAATATATTTACAGTAAGATATTCAACATACATTACTTTTTTGTTACATCTGTCTTCAATCCTCACTTAAATCTCGTATAAAATAATATAGGAAAACACGGCGTTCTCATTTTTTGTGACATCATTACACACATCATCCCGCATGCGCATATTGAATGCAGTTTAAAATGACTTTGCGCATCTTGTTTGTCATTAGAATCAATTATTTCTCCATTTACGTCTCTGAATGTGTCGTCCACTCCTCAATACTGGCAATTTTGTTGAACATGATCGCTTTTTATGCAATATTAAGACTACCTTGCCATACAAAGACCTTTCAATGAACAACCTACGTCCCTTAACGCTCTAATAATAAAGACTAAAATAATGTAACAATGCTCGTCGAAACTTCACTGTAGGTAACACATTTAATTTTATGCATGCCATAATAATGAACACGAAATACCAAACTCTTGCGAGTATTTCAAAGATTGGACAGTTGTTTCGGGTCATTCAAAGAATCCGCTTGTCCGATGTATCAAATATTTACATGAGATTTATGAATAGGTTCTGCAATTTGTTTGGACGATTGTTCTCGTGATTGCGTCAGTAGTCAGCTTTTGTTTTGATAATAAATAAATTCCGACTAATGTCTAATAAAATTGTATCATATCTATGCAACTTTATCTAAATTAATGTTGCTACAGTCTAAAATTAAGTCATTAATAGGACTTTTCAGTTTAATTACCACTGTAAATATTGGAAATAAATTTAAGCCGTCGGTTAAATTAGTTAAAGACCATCTCCTTGAAATTAAAGTAGATAGATATATATGTTTAAGTACTGTTTAAAAAAAAACCTTGAATTATATTTTGTTATGGTTTCCGTTTCCTCAAAATTATTAAATTTTCTACTGAACGATAATATTTAAACTTTAGACATACTTTTTGATATTCATATTCAGATAAATTCAATTATATTTTTAAATATCATTATATAACCGACTAGATTAATTTAAAGTAGGTACATAAAATCCATGTAACGTATGCGTATGTAAAATAACATTGATTTATCTCGATTGAGTTACTGGAGAGAAGTGGAGTAGAATATTGGTGTATCAATATATTGAAGAGCATATACAAAACATATTATGTCAGTACGTATGAAGTACCAGATTACCAAATCAATCAAACTGCAACGGAGACAGCCAACTTGAAATCTCCCCAAAGCTGGTTGCCACTACGTTGGATGACTTCTTTATTTGGTTGGGAATGAATTTGTCGGAGGATTTTTGCCGATTAACTAGTCATATTTCCGAATGTTCTCCAACCTGACCACAATGCTTTATAACTTTCTAAAAAATAAAAATCAATGTTCAATAATAAAGAATAATATAAAGAATAGAAATGTAGATGTTAAGGTGTCCTAATGATGATATCCTCAAGGATGTTACAAAACAAAAACTTTGGGATGCACCATTGGCTCGCAATACACATGAAAATTTGGCGCAAAATCTCACAACTAATAAAGACCGTGCAAGGCTTCTAGCTTTATCAAACAAAGAGTCAGGTCACTGATTACACATACTTAATACCGTCAAAAACCTTCGGAAACTTTTAGATTATTAAAGTTTTCGAATTAATATAGGTCTTAGTTTGGGACCACAAGCACCACCGTGCTTTAAACACAGATGGAGTTTGATTCTTTGGGACTACACGGCCTTTCTTGCAACAAGAGTTCACTTAGGTTTTCCCACCACCGTTCCCTAAATGAAACCATTAAAAGAGCTCTTGCCACCTTCAACGTTCCTGCTCTTATTGAACCTATTTCAATTAGTCACGATAATGGTAAGAGACCTGATGAACTGGTTCCCTTCAAAAAGAGACGGGGGCTTTTGTTAGACGCAACCTGCGTCGATACATTAGATGACTAAACGACACAAATATTCGTCACTTATCCCAAATTATGTCTTTGTGCCATTTGCAGTAGAAACACTTGGACCTGGGAGTAGCAGTACAAAAAGTCTAAAAAAATTGACCCCACGTCTCATAGCTACTACGCGGTGATAGGAGGGCTGGTGCATTTTTTGTCCAGAGGAATTGCGACTCAACGGGGATATGCTGCCAGTATTCTTGGCACCATTCCGCGCCGACCTATTTTATATCAAAACTTTCTGTAAATAATTAGTTTAAGTTTTGCATTTGATATTATATGTATACTATTGTAAAATTTCGAAATAAATATTTATGTATAAAAAAAATATATTCGGGAACAGAAATAAGATTATCATTTGCTCGTGTTTCATTCGACTCGATAATTTTGGAATCTTTGATTTTGAAATTGTTAATACATTTTTGGTTTGTGTGATACACACGTGCCAACTAGATAAATTAAAATTCAAAAAAAGTGGTAGTTGTCGACTAGGCAGCGTAATGCGGCACAAGGTTGATAGACGACCTGAAACGAGTGACGGAGTAACTAATTTCTGGCGGTGTAAGACTAAGAGTGTTGAAAGTTCATGAGGCTCTTGTCCAAAAGTGAGCAACTAGCGTCTGATAGCGACGAATGTGACGACGACGACAAAGATCGATCTATATCGATAAAGCAACTAGACCTGTGCTTGAGGTTAAGAATTCAATGTTTATAAAAATAAAAATAAAATAACCATAAAGTGAATCTAAGCAAAAAACTAAGAGGAGGAAATTTCATAGAAATAAATCTCAAAAAGAAATATTTTAAGCTGTGAAACTGTATAGTGTACTAGCTGCTGCCCGCGACGTCGTCTGCGTGAACGCTATTAGATTACACGTTGTTACAGAATTTGTTGAAGAAATAAAGGTTCACTGCTCGTTCCCCGTAGGTGATAGCGTGATAATATGTAGCCTATATCTTGACCCAACTTCTTAATAATATTCGTGCCAAATTTGAAGTACCTAAACACACCCCAAGTATTCTTTTAAAAAATATTCAATGTACAATTTTGACTTTCCTACCATTTTATTATATGTATAGAAGACTGTAAAAATACATGTGTTGAAAAATTTTTATTTACACAAATTTTGTGACTCGATATGCTGTTGATACAAATGATTTACTTAAGCAATAACAAAAGAAGTGCCAATGAGATGGAAATAGCGAGTGCCGCCCACGCTCTCAGCGAGGTGTGGGTAAAATTAAGAGAGAATGCAACAATTAGGGCGATTACAGGCGTTATCTGCACATCCTGTCTGTAGGAGCGTAGGCGCACGGTGCTCTACTATCAATGTTTAATAACAATCGCTTACGAGATCTAAAACATCAATCTGTTTTTGATAAAACCGAATGAGTGTTAAAAATTTTTGTCACGAATATTAGAAACACAGTTACGTTGGTAGTTTATACACCATCTATGAATAATACTTTTCAAATTATGTATATTGCATAACGTTTCATTTAGTAATATTGTCAAATTAGAACATTAATCATTTTTTAATGATTAATGCGTCAAATAGTGATATAATTTTGATGATAAACTTTAAATTTAACTAATCTAATCACTTAATTAAAAGTCTAAATCGGATTTTATCGCGTTTATTTGTTTTAAAACTTTACAGTTTAACGATTTTTAATTAAATTAAATTATTTCCCGACGTTTCGGACCCTTTACAGCGTCCATGATCTCGGGGGACTGAGGTGGTGGGTGTCCGAATAATGAATCAATTGTTACATACCCCGCTTTTTATACAATTATAAATTATTACTTTTAACCGTTCCTATGCATGAATAGGTAAAATTCGCGTAAATATAAGAAAACAGTAATCTAATCACAAAAACTTTTGTAATATATATATCTCAGTCGCTTGTTACCTAAAAAACAGGCATTATGTTGCCTACCTTAGGAACAGACAACATTGTGTGTATGTAAAATATATTCATTATACTTATTTAATTATATGTTATGATAAATATGTATCATTTATCGGTGATCCTTGTTAAATAAAGTAGGCAGACGGGCCAGTGACCGAATTTGCAATAGCTAATACACGACGTGTGCAAATGTGAAAGTGTGTAGGAATTAATTACTATTTACACACTTCGCAACGAGCAATAACAAAAATAATAAACAATGTCATTAGGTCGTGTGTGGGCAGCCTATGATGTTCCTTTTTCTTTTATCTCTTTGACCTGTTAATTAATCTAATTAATACGTTTCTATAAAAGTATATTATAGTTATATAAAGATATGCTTATTTATTTTAATGTTATTTTGTAATTTTTAACCGTGTTGAAACTTATTTTTGTATAACAATTTACATTTATAATACATATTATAAGTTCAACACTAAGGATCTGTAGATTTTATTAATATTTATTCATAAGTAAATACGTTTTTATACTTACAAAAAAGGACGCCAATGCTTACTATACAACACGCTAGAGGTAATAACTCGTTCATATCTTTAAAATCAATATAAATTAGATCATCCATGAGTGATACAAATCGATTGATGACATAACACACCTACCTGACCTCTTATGAACTTATATATGTTACTTAGCCTTGGATACAGCATCGACAGCCTCCGAACGCTACAAAAAATATCCCTCAAATAATAACGCCGCTTGATCTTTGACGTAAGCGCGCTCGCAAATCACAAATCCAGCCGAGATTAACATCCATTATTTTGCATATTATTGACATTTACTACCACACCGCTTTATTTATTTATGTTCAGAGTTATTTGGGAAGTATTTTTTGAAGTTGTCCACATAAAAATACTGGTGGAAAACAAAACGAGTGTTAAATTTATGGTTGGGCCGATGTGTGTCAATGCGAAATTTATATTGTTAAGATCTGATTTAACTTCGAATGTTTTGCGTTTGAAATACGGTCTTTGTGATGAGCGGTGGTTTCATATATGGATAATGAGATATGTTTGAGGATAAAGTATTAGATTAGAGATAAGCGGTGTTAAAACAAAATGGCGTATAAAACATACCTACTACATTAATAAAATCAATAATTTTACCTTTTTATTCTTTGTAGAAAGTAAAGACGAGCTTGAGGAAGTTTTAATAAAGTAACTGAGTCATTACTGTCTAATTTATTGACGACATATGTTTTTGTATACTTTATTGAATTTTTCAATTTGTGTATGTAATACATTAAGAAGTGTCTTTACGTAAACATAAACGCAAAGATTTTTACAAATATTTAAGTTACAGATTTTTGAGAGTTAATATAAATCTATACTATTGTTTTTAGTAACTTTTAATTACAACTACTGTTCTGGTAGTAATGCGAGTGATCACTTTAACACCTTCAGTCGCGCGTTCGATTCCCGCTCGCAAATATTTGTTTCCAGTTTATGTCCTTATGGGACAGGTCTCCAGGGTCTCCCCATCGTGCCTCGGAGAATACGTTGCTATCATAGACACCTGATAGCGATCGTTACTCGTTACAGGATAGGGAAATTATACGCCAACCCGAGTGGAGTAGCGTGGTGGATTAAGCTACAACACTTCTCCTATATGGAGAAGAATCCTTTGCCCAGCAGTGGGACGCTTACAAGCTGATTCGGTTCGATTAATTTCAACAGTAATTTAAAAAAAAATACTCAAGTTACTTTCTTAGCCTTTTTAGTAATACGTCAAATTCGTGTTGTGTTAAATTAATAGAACAACAATCAAGTCTAAAAGTATTTGTAATCTTTACACTCTTTACTTTAGACTTATAATTTTCTAAATACCATATCATCTATTTTGAGAAACTTTCCAATTTGGTAAAGCAGACTTAACCATTAGTAAAGTGATAAAAAATATGGTATAGTTATAATTGATGAGTTATACGAAAATTAATTAATTTCCTCTCAGCTACTTCCGAAATGGACAAACAAGTCTTAATTTGATATTTAGCAGAGACTGTAAAAGTTTCAATTAATTATTCATTAGTCGTAAAGGTTTAATGGTTCTTTAAAAGGTAACCAAATCGGTTACATGACATCATCGTGAGAGGACAGTGAAAGTTCATTAGTAACGGGTGACGAAAGAATTAACAGAACTAATCTTTACCTAATCCCGTCATGAGTAAATGAAAATAAAAATAAAAGAAATCTAGGCCTTAAAAATTAAAATCAATCATTTTGTTAATAACTATTAACAAAATGATTGATAAATTTAATAATTGATAAATTAGTCAATCAGACAATCAATATTTTATAAAGGAAAGTAGATAATTAAAAAGTTTATCTCTCCAATATTATTAAATATCAACATAACAATTGAATACTTTCAATTTTCGTACAGTATATAGTATATATAATCTTCCTGTAAATAATTTATTCTGATACGCATTAAATGCAAATCTGATAAATAGATCAGAAATCGTAACGACATTGTTGAATCGTAATCGCAACTTACGATGCTCAAGTTCAACAGAAAAGTTTAGAATTTTATAATTAACATTTTATTGAACAGAGTAACAACATTCATAAATATAGTTTAATATAATTTATCACGTGAAAATCAACGCAGACATCACTATAAGAAGTATGTTACAATAATGACGAAAACGAAAACGAAACGAATCGACGTCATTTAAATTTTAAACTATGATCGAACCGGACGAACGCTACGGACGTCAAAGCATACATAGCATACACATTTAGGCATTTACTAGCGTCGTGTACTGACGCTATAATAAAACATCATGTGTGCTCTTGTATTATTCAATACTGTCAAAAACAACATCTGCTCTATAACTGCTTAATATTTTATTGTTCTAGTACAATGTTACGCATAATATATAAGTACTATAAAAAAATAAAAAATAAAAATAGAAGACATTTTGTTCTATAACTTGTTGACATCTTGTAGGTAGTGACATAATTCAGTTCCTGTAGAAATCTTGGGACTCTTGATGCTAACGTAACACTACCCAATGAATTCTGAAGAGACCGAAACAAGTGAAAATCTGATGGTGCAAGGTCGGCACTACATGATCTACGAGTATTAATATTTCCCAACAAAGCTCTCTATTTTTTTTTTTTTTGCGGCCAAAGATGTGTGTGGTCTGTCCTTATCATGATGAAATACCACCCCTTTTCTGTTGATCAATTCAACCAGCCATTTGTTCTCAATTTCTTACGTGGATCTCATTATTTGTTGATAGTAGGGATCCGATTCGATGTTTAGCCCGACGGTAAAAGCTTCTAATGAACGATTCCATTTCAATCCCACCACACACACAGCATCACCTTGTTCCCTGTCAATCCGGGTTACGCTATAGTCTGTGGAGCTTGACTACCCTTTGATCATGATCTTTTTCACACATAGTCATCATCAACGGTTCAGTTTCATTACATTTCAATAGATAATTGCAAATAAGTACACGATTAATTAGGTTTCTTTCAGTAAGCTCGTGTGGCATCCAAATATCGAGCTTTTTTGTATAGCCAGACTTTTTGAAATGGGTCAAAGCTGTTTGTGTAACTACAAATATGTCGATATTCCTCCACTTTTTCAAAAATGACATCAACTTTATTCTTATTAGGGCGACCAGAGCGAGCTGCGTCTTTGCGCTACTCTTATTGACACTGCATTAGGTCCATAAACGTCATGATTTTTTTTCGCAGTTTGAGTCGCGTTTTTCTCTTTTTTGTAATAAAACTGCAGAATGTATTGAGTTTTTTCGTTAGATTCTCTCATTTTGACCGCCAGAAAATCAATTGAAAAATGGCGTTAAAGTGAGTTTTACTTTTTTTTTTCTTAATGTCCTATATTTATTGAGTTTAAAACCAGCCAGATACAAACAGTATCTACAGCCAAAGAGATTTTCCTTTAATTTTATTAATACAAAATATGACAAGACCCATTATTTTCGCATTGATCCGGAATTCCCTTTTTTTTAATTTGATAAGTTTATGTTTATTAAAATTAAGTTTTAAACTGTATAACATTGTTTTTTAACATTATCTAAGTTTCATACAACTACAGGCAATATCGAGATCTCGTTTAACATTAAAGTAGATCAATAAAATCAAACAAAGTTTCATCGTAAATATCAAGGTCAGCAAATTAAATTACGCCCCGAAACCTGTATTAAATTTCATTACTTTTCAAATTGATTACATTTTGTAACAATCGATTTACTCGTACTTCTATAAATTTGATGTTTTATACCTTCGTCAATGAAATAGTATATTACTTATCTTATCTTTGTTTAAATATTTTTGTATTGTTGTATATATTTTTGAATAAAAATCCGAGGTTGCGATGTCTCAATTCCCTACCGTGTACGTATAAAAATTTTTATAACACTAGGATTGAAAGTTCGGTTATAATTAAAATAGGTAAAAAGGTAATTATTGGGTTTTTAAATTAATTTACTCATACATTTGATATTCTTGATGATGTCGCGTATCCTAGCTGTAGTAAATATGTCCGAAAGTTAGATATATTTATAGATTATCTATAATTATGTATAAAATTTACTTGTTAACGTGGGTATACTAATTTTCCACTGAATGATTTCTAAATATTTTCATAAATATGTATATGCCTATGTTAAAAATAGCTACACTATTCCTGAATAGCATTCAAAATAAAACAACATTTGTTTTAAAATGGATTTAATATGATTAAAAATCTATGTTCAGACACTCATTCTCTTTTATATATTTATTTTTCTTTACTTACATTGAATAAACATAATAATTATAATATTTGAAATTTTGTAAAAAACTCGATAACAATTTACCTTTAACAATATAACGATTGATCAAAAAAGACCAAATGTTGCTTATCTGCGAAATTTTCCTGTCACTGCAAAAATTTAGGGCTGTTAGATGTATATTAGTAATTTTAAATTTGTTAATTTTTGTTATATTTAATTTTATTGTATGTTACGTATTTGGCAGTTAAGTTAAGTTCTAGGAAACAGTGTTAAAGTAAAATTATTAATGTATAACTAGAAAATTGGTGATAAATTACAATTTTTCATTACTAAAAATGTGACAACCCTATACACGATGACATTTGGTTTGTTTACATAAATTCCACATCGAATTTGGCTCAAGTATAGTAGTTATAACACCAGTATAAGCATATGAAATTAAGTCATTAGGTGAAAAATAAATAAAAACTGTCACATAGGAGATTAGTGTTATTCTGTGTCACATACGAATTATTACAAGGAAATTGTGAGATTAAACTATGCGATCTGTCATAACTTTGACATTTAAAAACAATATATTTGCATCGGGACGAGAGTCGATGCATACGCTCTAAATTAATTCATAATTTAGCCGGGAAGCAATATGGTACTTTCGTCCCTAAAATGGCAATTGAAAATCGAACTTGCGATCCAGGTGTTATAAAAAGGCTATTGATTTATTATTGAACTTTTAAGATTTTAAAATAGATGCGTTGAAACAAAAAAAGTATAAAAACTGTTCAGTTTATATTAATATAAATGATATATGTTTCGAAGTACATTTACAACGAGTATAAGTAAAGCTATTTACCACAATTGGTACGTTAGGCCCCGCCCACACGTGTCGTTCACTGTTTATTGGCTACCGTATCCCGGGTTCCGTAATTGATTCCGTTATGAATGTTCGTATTGAGTTCGTGTATCTACTAGACCCTGTTGTACTAAAAACGGTTTGTAATACTACTAAGTAAGATATTAATAACATATATACAACTTTGTTTCACTCGAATATAATAACAGTATAACTAATTATATTCTACTCGCATATACATAAAGCAGTCGGTTGACAGATCCATCATGGATCAACCTAATTACTAGGCAAACGTAACGTAACGTTTCCAAATTTGACTCCTAATGTGTTTAATAGGAACAAAAATTGTTCAGGGGATGAAAAACAATTACATATTTGTTAAAAATATAGCCTAAAAACTTTTCAAAAATAAAATATGTTAAAAAAAACAGTTGTCGGCAGTAGTTGGCAGTCGGGCTATCTTATATTTAACTTAAAAACAAAAACAAGCAGGTATGAAAAGAGTTGAAAGCAGCTAGGACTTAGGTACTCCACTTCTTGAGAATATTGAAAAACACAACAGTGTTCAATCATGTAAAGATAAATTAACACCTACTGCTAACATATTTTGTCTTAGTGCATAAAAACTTCAATGAGTGCGAAACTGCGTGGGTTAGCTAGTTCTATACTAAAACGGGAAAACCATACTATAAAAATATTTCAATTAAATTATCATTACGTTATCATACTAATAACTAAAATTTAAAAAAAAAGTTTTACATATCAACAATAAAATTATTAAAACATCCATGATGCTGTACATTTTTTAAGCATACAAAAACGTGATTATTACAGGACGATTCATAAAAGCACTTCATTAATCACGCTAAATTGAGATCAGGTCACCTAATCTTACTGTGTTCGCATACTTTATCACGCCCATACCTTATGCCCTCCGACCCGTTAACTTTACCGTTAATTACCAATTTTTGAATGCAATAACGGTTGCATGACAGTTAAATACTGACGCATCAGGCTCGTCATATGCATCGACGCATCGTACCGTCTCGATTTATCGTGCGAAGTTACCAAATACGAGCGTGAAATTGTTTTTTATTATCGACATGACAATATCGACGATAATTTGCATAATTTGATACTCGTCTCATTAATGTATTTCGATATATTTCAAATATAGTCGCTGGATATATCGTGAGAACAATATTTAACAGTTTAATTTTAACGGTTCATATTAACAGTTTTGTAACTATACCTTATAGAGATTTTACGATACGTTATTAAAAAATATCTTTAGCATTATTGCTAATTTTATTACATTTCCTATTTTGTACATGACCGTAATAAGTACGCAACTATATACCTATAAGAAAAAATTTGATACTAGATGTATGTATGTACCTATATCGCGGTTTCACCCCAGTTCAGTTTTGATAGGTACCCGACGTATTGGTTTATATATTATATGGTTACCTACTACTCGATTGATGTTTAATGACATGTTAGATCTGAATTGTGAATCTTTCGAATAGTAAACAGATATATAGATATATAATAGACATTGGTTTAGTTGTTTCAGAATATATAGACTACAAACATCAAATCTTTCCTCTTTATAATACTACATTGTTTTAAACTACGCGTTAGTTCACTATTCATATTAAAATTTATATTTGTTCGGGTGATTACCGCGTTTGTAATTTTATTAAGATCCCTATAATTCGGCAATGTTTCAATCGCCATGATCACGGGGAGACTGACGTACGGTGATGGTGAATGGTGGCAGATCAGAAAAATCTGTCTACCCTCTTTCTTCTTCGTTTAGGTCGACTAGTTTCGGCACATGGACGCACACGTTCACCACGGCACACTATACTGACAGTGTCTTTTTTGGACTCTGAGCATCGATACCGTGACGCACTTTCACACAAAGGCAGTCACAAAAAATGAACTCTAAAAATCGGCTAAAAAGCACCCGAACAAATATAAATTTTAATATTTATAATACTAGTATAAATTCTATAGATTATATTAACATGTTCAAACTTGAAACACACACTTTTAGAACCAAAGTTGATCGCAATATATCAGTTACCGTTACGATGTCAACGTCTACATCATCGCTAATCGAAAATTCATAACGTGTTATCTTAAATTTCAAGCATAAAAAATGAATCACGTCCAGGGAAATAAGGCACTGATATCAAACTTCAATTTTGTGCTCCCGTAAAAAGAAGGCACTTTTACTTTTTTATTGTATGAAATTTTCTCACGACGTGCACTGACTCATCTCGTCCACGCCGCTTCGTGTGGCGGGCCCTTTAATTATGACGTCATAATGGCGATGCCGATGATAGTGATCTTTTTTTAAAGATCATTTTTTAATTTAGTGGCAGAAAGGCAGTGTATCTTGTTAGCTGGGTTTGGCAAACATTAGGTCCATTTAGATTAATCTGATTAACATTTCAACATTTTGTAGACTTAAATTTTGCGAGGTTACATTTATAAATTAATGCGAACCGATTCTCACGAGTCTTCGATCTTCTTATATAAAACTGATTTAAAAAAAAAAGAACGATCAAAAATATTCAGTCTATAGTCTCTACTTGATTTATTTTGAAACTGTTCAAGTCTAGACATTTAAATTTTTATAATCGTAGATCTAAATAAACAGAATGTGTATTCTAAATTACACAATGTTAAAATATATACGTGTAATCTTTTTTTTATTATTATTTTTTTATTTTTCATATATTTCTTTACATATTAGGAAGACATTTGACGCTTAAGACCTTTTCAAATAATACACCTCACTCATCATACTCGTAACGTAATCCGCCAAATTAGGACCTTCGACAAACTGTTTACACACATAGCGATAAGGTTAAAATATGAAGTGCTCGGGGGACTTTATGTGTGGCGGAACTAAAAGATATTTTCCAGCTGCTTTATGTTTACGCACAATGGAGTTAACCCGCACATCGTCTATTACGACCCGAGTGTCGAGAGTACAATCGCGAGGAGCTATAAATAAGTATAACTGTCCGATATAGCCGAGGAAACACCATTTCGCTGAGCAACCGGTGCATAAAGTTTTGTACGACTCAATAAACATATTTTCAATTTTAGTGGCGACTGTCCTCCCTGCGAGATAACAACGGACACTTTTACTTCTAAAATAAGCAGTTCGTTTACTGACTAAATAACAGAGATATTTTCAAGCTTTTTATTGGATTTTGTTTATTTTCTATTTTTATTATATAACAATCGTGAATCGTGTTGGTTTGATGATGTAATCGGAAATTTGTTTTATTATCTACTCTAACGCATTGGCCTTCCTGTAATGTTAGATGTAAGACTGATAATAATAAATAAATAAATAAACAAGTATGCACACCGTACTATATGTAAATATTTTCAGTAATAAATATTAACGATCGACTGAAAGCTATTTATCAAAGCATTTAATTGAATTCACGCAATAAATATTTGTGATAATACGCAGTTAAAGTTATTATTATCCATCGTCACAACGATGTGAGAGTCGTGAAACTCCATAAATTTTACATCCTACTAAAGCCTTATGATTCTATCAATATCAATTTACCTAATAAATCCTCTATTTAGAAACACGATAGCATGTCGCAGCGCAAAGATATTAAGAAGCAAATGTACCTATTGCTAACGATATTATGTCACAAACCAAGCATCATGCACCTGAGTAGGCACACACCGTTGATTTCGCAACTACATTAGGATCCGGCGTTAAATCTCGTTGACACTCACTGACATATGGCCTACGCGCTGTTATAACTACTTTAGAGGAAGCGGCGTCTTAATATTTTTCATATATGGATAGAAACATAGAAATAACATCACACTTTCTAGACACAAGTTAATTGTTCGATGTTTTGTTTTTAAGTGCTGCGTACCTAGTCTTAAAACAAAACTATAAGAAACAAACTAAATAAAAATATATCATAAAAGTCTTCATATACATTAATAGTACTTATTTTGTGTCACAAGGGACGAAAGTACTAACTATTTTCTCTCCCGCAAAAAAAAAAACATGCGGGAAAGGATGTAGTACTTTCGTCCCATGTTGCACATACTTTTTTTCCTACCTAGGCCAAAAATTCGGGTTTTGTCCCTTTGAAGCGGGAGAAAAGATGTCACTTTTTTCCTACCTGGGCCGAAAGTTCGATTTTCGTCCCTGTGAAGCGGGGAAAAAGTGTCACTTTTGTCCCGCTTCACAGAGACGAAAATCAAACTTTCGACGGAGGTAGGAAAAAAATAATCTTATTGTATAACTTCCATTTGGCCTATGTAACCGGTTTTATTCAACCTCGCCTTTCATTTGCACCATTTTCAAATCATTTTACACAGTTAAAATCGTATAGCCTTCACACGTAATACTAATTAGACACTAACATACACTATATGGAAAGATGTATTCTAAGGTTTTTACTTTTTATTAATCGTCTTCCTAGCAAGTTAATGGCTACGCGAACTTAGAAAAATTTCAAAACACTTCATTAACTCTAAATTACTTCAGTATAAATGCTTTAATGAATAGACTTAATAATAATTAAATTAAAAAACTTTTACATACAATAACATGTAAATACTCGTAATATACTAGATTTTTTTAGCAAGTGTGTTATAAAAACAATAAAATTAAGTTAATTTAAAGTGTAATATTTACCAGAGTGAGAATTACATGCATAGTTCATGAGAATAATGTGTAAAATCATTAATTTAATTGAAACAAGAAGTACTTACTTAAAAATTTAGTATACTTAATATTTGTAAAAAGAAGTTAAACTTTTTGACTATATTTTCATGAGAAAAATATTATAAAACAAATAGTAAAGTTAAAAGGAGTATCTACGCTTAAAATTTTTATTCTAAGTGATATATACAATAGTAACATAACAAATATTGAAGTTTATTTGCTTAAAATGAGGAATGATCTTTGATTTCAAAGCAGTAACGGTAAATAAATGTCAACCGATAAATAGCGGTGTGTGAAGCCATGTGAGACGTATGTATATATTTACAATGAATACTATCCTTAAACGAGTAAATTCTATATAAACACTTGCCTATATTCAGATTTTTGTTAAAAGTCAATAACATGTCCATAAATAATATTATTATATTAATGTTTATCTATACATATAATGAAATTGTTTTCTCAGCTATATTTCTTAAGCTCTAACTTAAAATTGAATGCGTTTCAATCAAAAATGTATATACCTGTACCAATTTTACATAAAAAAACAACTTAAAAAATTTATTAAGTGTTACGTATGTATGTAGGTATGAATGCATTTTATGTTTGTGTATACGTATTATGTTTGTTTGTATAGCTAGTGTTTTTATCATAAAGTTTGTTACTTATTTCCTTATCTTATTTTTATTGCCTTATAAAAATTAGTATATTCTTTTTTCCACTTTAGCACACCTACAAACGACCGTACTCGTCGGTGTAGTGGTGCAAGTAGTCGCCTTAAACCGCGCGCCGGCAGTCGCGGGTTCGATTCCCGCTCGGGACAGATATTTGTATTTGTACAATTATTTGTTTCCTGTCTGGGTGTATGTCCTTGTGAGTCTCTCCACCGTGCCTCGGAGAGCCCGTAAAGCCATCGGTACCGGTTGTTATAATAGACACCTGATAACAATCGTTATCCATAGTAGAAAATTATCCGCCAACCTTTATAATCCAACCTTTATTCTATATAGAGAAGAGGCCTTCGCTCAGCAGTGGGTGGTTTACAGGCTGATACAGTACAGTACACCTGCAAATGTACTTTCAATGTACTATCTACAAATGTTCACCTACAAATGTACGCTGGTACTTTGGCTGGTAGAGAATGCTTTTAGCAGCCCACCTTTTGTGCAATATAATTGTATTATACAAGAAAGAATATAAAAAAAATAGTAGTGATCTTGATAAGGTCCATAGAAGTCGAAAAAGACTGACAATGTTTTTATGTGTTTGTCATGTTTATTCTCGCATCACGCAACAGCTACTACTACACGAAATTGGTTGCGTTTTTCTTAGTTGTATCCCTGGAAGTGTAAATCAAAATTTTTCTATGCGTTTTCGTTATTATTTTTTTTTTGTTTTGTTTTCAAAAACCGTCTAGAAATGAAGTTGTTAAAGCAAAAATAATTATTAAATTATTTATTTTGTTTGTAATTTTAACACAGATATTGATTTTGTGTGTATATCAACGTTTATTTTCGTATAAAGGAAAATAAAAAGTTTAAAATTGCAATATAAATAATTGTGTGTAATGAGGTTTGTTCGGGATTTCGTAAAATAAAATATTTAATACCATCGATAAGCGAAATGAGCAATAGTTATTATATTATTACACACCTAAAATATCTAGTAATAAACCTACTCCCTTTTATGGCCTTTGCAAATTTTATAAATATGAAAATTTGTGAGAATATATGTATTAATAAATGTTAGTTACACGACAAAATTACTCAAATAATTGCGATGTAGCGTTGTATTTAAATAGTTGAACCACTATTGCTACTATTTCCTGAAGTTCAAACGGGATCAGGAATTAGACAGACGAAACTTCAAATATACAGTTCAAATACTAAACATTCAGGTATTAATGGATAAATAAAATTAATTCATAAAATAACATTATCTATATTTTATGACACTGCTTCAATCAATTCGTTCCTTTCTAAAAGATAATTAAAATCGTAATATACAACATGCAGTTGATTAGTTTTGAGCTAAGTACGAAATAAATTGTACATGTAAACTTTAAGCTTACAAAATGAAATTATTCGATCTCGTGCTAAACTACCTTCGATAAAAATGTTTTATTATTCAATCGTTCTTAGCTCTTGTTAAGAAAAATTGTTTTTGTATGAAGTGACAAACACGTAGAGGCTTAATTTAACGCTTCCGTAAATGGGGCTATATGATAAGTTTCCTTCAAATTAATGTCACCTGAGCGTACATAAATATGTCTCACAATGCCTTATTTTAACTACGCCACAACTAGTGCATATAAATTTTATCTCAGATAATGTTACATTAACGCATACGTCGCCTATATCGCGACCGATTTTGTTACAAGCAGTTAAAGTTTATTTCTTTATGATGTTTTATTATTTTATAAAAGATGTGAACCTTTGTGTTCTTTGTTGCAAATGCTAGAGGTGGTCCTTGCCCGCGACCATTTTAATGCAAACATCGCGTAATAAAACGCATTAAATTGTTGTGTTGTGAATCGAACATTGTTTACTACTGGCGCACAATAACGTTGTCATTTCAGTTTTTTCTGTTGACCAGATAAATTACTTATTCGTGCTCTTCCTGTAATAAAAACATCTTGTCCTTAATGAATAGTTATTTTGATCGTATCGCATGATATGTGAATATTTGAAGTTGTAAGGTAATGCGCGGTGCAGACGGGCGAGTGAGATTCATCGCGGTGCAACGTTCTACGATACACGTGCGGAGATAGCGAGACGAGTCTCTAGATGTATACATAGATTTAGGCTCTTTGTCTCGGACCTCTATGAGAAAACTTCATATTAACGTATTAACAATCTATCCCTTGTGAAATATGATTTAAAAATTAATTCACTATCAAAACAGCCGATCAAAGAAGCGGTAGAATAATACTGGAGCAGAATCTAATTAAATAATAAGTAAATAATATATAAAGTAATAGTAAATATTCAAATAAAAGAAAATTGTAGTCGTTGATAGTCTTTTTTAAAAGCAAGCAATAACTATTTTTAACTATCTTAATTTTACATTGATCCTTTACGCACGTTGATTTAATGCATTCCGACACGATATACTATCGTTAATTTATCGAGAACTATTAAAATATATTTAAAATTGTATATATGATAAATAATTTACGTAGAAGTAAACGTATTATATCGTTATTTATTATTAGAAAGTTACTTTTCTAAGTTTATATCGAAATGAGAAAATACTTGTCTTAAGGCTTTCAATTGGTTACTAAGTTTTATTGTTAGTTAATAAAGTTTGTATTACATTATTATTTTATCACGGAATAAGAACCGTATGTATTTCAAACTGCACAAATTGCAATATCTTCTCTTACTTCTTTTCTTTCTCTACTATTCTTCTCTTAATCTTATCTAATTTTCAATAATTGTGAGTTTACGTAAAGATTCAAAGAATATAATAGTATTTTAAAAAGATGGTTCAATAACAATAATTTTATTTATTTGGTAAAACATATTAATTAACAGCACAGAACTTACATAACATATTATTCGGCAATTTGATTTAAAATTATAAAATAATTTACATTACATTATACACGTATTGTTGATAACATAAAATTAATTGATCAATTACTAAAATCTAGACTGCAATACGATATTAGGATATAGACAAAAATAAAAGTTTAGGAAATATAAATATTAAACTCGTACTAGCTACACCACATCGAAGTCAAAACAAAAAATTATAAAATGTGTATTTATTGTTTTTTAACCAGAAGTACAAATATATATTGTTAATGTTTTTATTTTTTTAACATAATTTAACTTAAAAAATGACAATGCTTCGTTTCATCCTCTGTCCACGCCCCGAGGCTGGGCTAAGTGCTATTCTCCTATGAAGGAAAAAGGTCGGAACTTAATATGCCACGTTTCTCCACTGCGAATTGGCTATTGGCTAATATATACTACGTACATGTTTCAGAATTTCTTCTAAAATTTGCTTATTGATTATTGATTTCCTCAAAAAGTTTCAAAAACAGCAACTCATATATAATTCATTCCCTATTGCATCACTTGATATTTGTGCGATAGGATTTTTGAAAAGGGCTGAACACATATTTATTTATTCTTAATCAAAAACCGAACATGATCATTCACACTCCAAAAATAATACACATATAAACTTTCAATACCTATTTCTACTTCTTGCCTTCTAGAAATCCCAGTAATACAGAATAGAATCTTCAATAATTGAGGAAACAGAGTAAAAATTACGTAATTACATAAAACCAAACAATAACGAGTGCTCTGTGTAAAAATATTTCACAAAACTGAAATAGATTACCAGGACAGGAGATCCTAGAGTCCTAGACAGACAGGCGAATCATTACATACAATCAATACATTTGATGCTCTCTTTTATTAAGATAGTATAGGATATTAGGTAGTCGGTTTGATGGTAAACTATTGTCATGTTTGAGTTATTTTAAAGAATTGCGTAGTGAATGTATGATCACTGATTGTTTTAGTGAGACTTGCAACCACTTATTATCTTATCATATTAATATTATAAATGCACGAAAGAGCGTATATTTTAATACTTAATAATGTGAAAATAATAAAAGACAGATTTTTTAGATCTAACTTATGTTATTATATTTTAAATGTTCAATTTAAAAAACTAATTGCACCGTTTGCCTATCTTATTATCAGGATGTCCTATATAGACAAGGGTTGTCTGGAAGAAGTCACTATCAGTGATAAGACCGTCTTTGCACTCTAATTTGTATATTTATATTTGTTGCTTTTTTTTAAATGTATTAATTAAGTGTGCAATAAAGTATATAAGTAAAATAAATAAATAAAAGACAGAGATAATTTGTTACGACAATAAGAAATAAAAATGTGTTGATTAAATTAAGTAATATAATATTTTAAGGATTTCTTCAAATAGAACGGAAGGGCTATTGCGGAACTCGTGGGCAGTATCCGCTGCCTACTCCTCTAAATTTAAGCATTTTGCAATGTGCAATAGCTTTAAATTAAGGACTGTTCTATTGTGTTAAAACACTAAACACCCTTTTGGTAATTCACATGACTAATGTATTACGTGATCAATTTTGAATTCGGATTTAGAATTTATGTTTGGTTAAAATATAATTTATCTTTATTCTTCGATTATACATACGAACGGAAACTAGATGTATTTAAAGAGTTTTTAATTTTTTTACATAAACATGACATAAAATGCTTACAAGTATACTCGTATAAAAAATATTTTGTAAATACAATTGCACTTAATCAAACAATTACCTATTTGGAAGTGCGCGCTATGTCATAGTAGAAGATCTTTGAGAAATATTCATTACACTTTTATTACACATATAGATACTACAATTAATCGCTTAACAATATATTTATATAAAACTATCTTATCACGTATAATATAGTTTAAAATATATGTAATTATTAGAGTTGCCGCGAATACTCGCTATTAATCGGTATTCGGCATTACTCGACATTTTTTTTGTTATTCGTCGAATACCGAATAATAGCCAGTATTATTCGACATTCGGCGAATAGTTGTCTAAAATAAACTTTTAATGAAAAAAAAAAAAAGAACTATAGGCTTAAAAATAATCAAACTTAAATATTTATTAAAAAACAAAACACAGTATTAATTATTATCATTATTATAAAAAGTTAGCCAAAAATCAATCATGCCATGTTGAAGTTAATTAGTTAGGCTAAGGTAATAATAACCTGGGTGTTTGAATTTCAAATGATCCAACAATTTTTTGCTGCTCTACTTATTTTTACACCACACAAAATATATTTTGCAATGTTTTTAACCGACTTCAAAAAAAGGAGGAGGTTCTCAATTCGTATATATATATATTTTTTTTATGTGTGTTAACTCATAACTTTTTATATTATTCCTCAAACTAACGCCAAACGTGAGATTTTTTTTCTTCTGAGTTATGCAGAACGAGATATTCCCCGTAAAATAGGTATAAGAAAATGCTTACCAGCATTTAAAATATAAAATCAGTATAAAATCAGATTGATTTCTTTAATTTCATTGTTTTTTTTTTCTCAAAGGTTCTCAAGGTAAGTTCTCAAAGGTAAGTTCAAGACTACTACAAGCATGATATTATTATTTGATAACAAATAAATTATTTTTTTATATTCCCTTTTTTATGGCGAATAATAATGACGAGTTATTCGACTATTCGCCATAGGGAATAGCGATTAATCGGTATTCGACTATTCGCTATAATAACTATTCGCGTATTATATATATATATATATATATATATATATATATATATATATATAGTATAGAAATAAGTAATACTATTATGCGCGTTGAGCTCTCATAAACCGCAAACCGTTCGTAGTTCATGCAAAGCTTAACGCGTATTATAAATTATATTGACTAAACTCACCACAATAGCACATCCCACATACTAGATGGACATTACCTAGCAATAGAAACATTTATAGTAACCAACATTTTCACTGTTTATCCCTATCCTAAAATATATCTTATGGCTTAGTTATTAAAACTGAAATTCAATAATAATAGCATATAAGCGATTATATTCTCTACAACTTTTCTTCGAGACTCCATAACTCATGAACGTCGCTCCTGCTATCGTGACAGTGTCCCAGTAGTGAGCAATTACATCGAGCAAAACTCACTAAAGCGTTGCCACCTGTTCTCACCATGATATTATTAATAATTTCCTTCAATACACACCCTTCAAGGAAATAACGTATTTAATTGGTGGGTCACACAGAAGAATATTGTCTGCATGTAAAGCATTCATTAAAAGCAGAAGAAAATGAATTTTAAGAGTAAAGAAATATAGTACATTATTAGAAGAAATATGAACTCTTAGTACGATGTAGGATAGCGACCCACGCGCTTGCGTTCATAGAAAATCCATAGCTTTGTTTTGTAATGAAATTGTTAGTTTATTTCTTCAAATAAACGACGCCTATTTGTGAATGCAGTGGATCATCCAGATAAAGATTAAATGAATGGGTGGTCTTTATAGTGTGTTTATTGAGTTTAGTCGAAGTATTTTGTTACAAATGATGTTACATTGGTTTTTGTTCAAAATATGTAATGGTTGAATATGAATTCAATAAATTACTTTCACTTTAGAATATTTATTCAATAATACAAGCTCCCGTAGTTAACTTAATTCTTTAACAGACTAAGTGACCCGCCAGTTTTTTTCGTGTTAAGTATTGATATTAGTAAATATTAATCGTTTGGTTACTATTTTTGATTTTCCTGTGTTTGACTGGCTCGTTGACGAAGTTGTCAGTGACCCTGCTTTCAGCTCTAGGGTAGTGGGTTCGAATCCCGCCCCGAGTCTGTGTAAAATATATATATTTAATCACATAATATGTATTATTTCTATATGTGCATTTATTACATAAAATATATATGTATATTAATTAGTCTGCTGTTACCTATAACACAGGCATTAAGTTGACTACCTTAGGAACAGACGACCGTATGTGTAAGTAATGTATTGACAGTTAAAAAATATTACATAACATTATGAATTATTATTATTTTCACAGCTTATAACCTTAATCAAGAAACAAACTACCTAACCTCAATAATTCCTTAAATCGGTCCAAGTCAGTAGATTCTAAGATTAGCTCCTTCAAACAAACAAATATACAAACTCTTCCGCTTTATTGTGTTAATACACTCGTAATGTAAAATATTACGCAACAGAAATATTATTATTGTATCTAAAATTTTGTGTATTTTAATCGAATATCGATATTAATATTCGACGTGATGAATTTTTTAGTTATTTTATTCAATATAAACACAGTCACAATATTTAGTTAGGCGTACGAGTCTCTTAATACAAACAGCATTTATCACTTTGTGAATAATATTTGTCATTATTGCTACGTAATATAATCAATGTGTCTGACTGAAACATGTTAAAATAATTTTCATTATATAATTTATGCTTTCGGTCGGTCTAGTAACAACGATATAACTGACGTAAATAATAGTGTTACAAAGTAATATGGTTTGATTATTTAGAACTTCCTAAAGCCTACAGTCAAAACGACTTTTAAAAAGTAAGTAAGTTCTAGTTCGTCTATATGTATTTATTTATATATTCGACGATATTTTTGTCAATTAAGTCGATTTTGTAACACATTATTTATACACTATTGTTTTTTTTACATGTCACTCAGAATGGTTAGAGAGCTGGCTTAAAGCTGACAACACATATTTTACGACACCTGGAATTTCGTCTAGTGATACTGCTATACCCAGTGAACAAAAATGGGTAAAAAAAAATTTTTTTTTTTCGAATTTTGAAAAGTGTCTGCCGTGATGTTGCAACCCTTAAAATCAGCAGCCATAGTTATTTTTCAATTTTTCGAGAGGTATATTATAACATATTAAAACGGCAGACGCCCTAAAATACTTTAAAAATTTGCTTAATTTTCAACCTGGCTAACCCGAGGGACCCCAAACCTACCGCGGCCGGGCTTAGCTAGTACCTATTACTTGTTCACTGGGTATAGCAGTATCACTAGACGAAATTCCAGGTGTCGTAAAATATGTGTTGTCAGCTTTAAGCCAGCTCTCTAACTAGACCTTAATATACACGGCCAGACTTCAACATTGTACGTGTATGGATGCAAATGAAAATATTATATTAAAGTTTCCAATTATTTAAGATGGTTTGTCAAAAATTGACTACTATCCTGTTCTATTACTACTACTACACTACTCGTACAAGGAAAATGAATTCTCGAAAAATGCCCTTCTTAAACCTAGCCAATTTTCTATTCCTTATTTTTTATATATTTATAGATACTGTTCCGCAACTGTGAGTCGTAGCATGGTATTTTTTGTCTCTATTACTTCTAGGTATCGTAGCTTTTTAATAGTATGATAATTATTAAAATTAGCTTCGTATTAATTAGTCAATATTTAAAAATACAAAAAATTGGTATATTTTCTCTATAAAACATGATTTCAACACAAAATGTGAAACATACAGTGAAGTTTACAGTAACCATTCTAAATTTTCATAAAGAAGATCATTATTTTAATTATCTATCTTTTCTTATAATAAAACTATAACAGATGCAATTCATATGTATAAAAACGTACCCAATGTATAAAAACGTACGGCTCATCTTAATCTGGTATACATACTTTATCTTAGAAGCCTAATGAAAGTGATAGCAATAACTAGTTTAATATATAATTGTAGGCAAAATAGTGATGAATACTTTCATAAACAAAAAGAATTATTCTGGTATATCAGTGTGCTCTTTCCCTCTAATTTAATTAACAATTGTAAATTAAGTACAAGTACATGTGAGCGCGAGTATTGAGATTTTGTTCAAACAATTGCCGTATACCACTTCATCTGTCCCGTTACAATAAGCCTACACGAATTAGAAGCCTTCTCCGATAAAATCTGTTTACATAATAAAAACAAAGGCTTACTTTAACAAGTTGTAGTTTGGAACATTCAATTTCTGTGTAAATATGTATATTACATTTGACAACTGTTTAACCGAATATTACAATTTCAATTGATTCAAAAGGATTGAAATTTTTTGTCCCGAAGATATCGATAAAACAGTTTGTTTTTATAAATCTTTTAATTTAAGATTCACCATAATATATTGGATCATCAAGTTAGTATTTTTACTTGACAAAAAAAACCACCACTATGATTTAAAAAAAAATAATTAAAAAATAAAAATATTACACAACTACTAAATTATGAAACTGAATCAAAATGGCCTGTAAGCCTGTTGGAAATAGAAAAAATAGTTTTCAATCAATTCAATTACGCGTAATTAACGAATCATATACCCATAGTTATGGTATTATCTAAATATAAGTATAACGGCTATAGGTCGTACTAGCTCAACTAATATAGTTCTCAATTCATCTAAACCTAATCTAACTATAGCTGCATTTCGTACGGTGAGTGTGAGAGTTAACAACAATCATTTTACCATGTATTAAAACAGCAAGTGTTCATAGATGGCAATGATAATTTCATGTCTATTTATTTTTTTATTTAGTTAAATATGTACTCGAAGAATGCAATTAAATTATAAAGACCTGTAATTAACTTAATAAAGGAGACGAAGGACGTTTGAAGATTTGACGATTTACAACAGTTATGTCATTATTTAGCTTATTAAATTTGTCTTTGATTCTTAATAAAGCCTTTGGAACTATCTATGCTATAACTTTCATTTCTAATATTTCGTAAAGGCACAAAATTTGTACTTACATTACAGTCCTAGTAATTAAGATAAAAACGGCTTTATTTAATTTTTAACCGACATCAATAAAGGAAGGGGTTCTTAATTCGACTGTTTTTTTTTTGTATGTTTGTTATGCGATTATTCCGTCAATTATAAATCGATTTTGAGGATTCTTTTTTTTATCGGTAGGTCATACGCCAGTGGTGGTCCAATATTTTTTTTATCGGAATCTATTTAGCGCTTTTTATTTTATATCAACTAAAACAATTAATTATTAAAAAAATGAAGAGAAACAAAAAATAAAATTTTATAAAATCTCATAAAATAATTAATAATCTATATATATATATATATATATATAAATCACGAAAGATATTTTGCGTCCTTTTTTGAAACCGACTCACGGCGTCCATCACTACCACTGGCTTTATTACAAAAGTGTCTGCGTATATTGATTTCTATTCCGCATTCTATATTCCTGCTCAACTTATATTTTTAAAAAGTTTAAAATTGTGGATATTCGCTCTTCAGTTATTACAGGGTACTAATGTCGTCCTTAACTTTTGCACTTCCCTGCGTATAATTTTCGTATACCACAACACTGTTAGTCTTTCTACACGTATACCAATCGCGAGGAGTAGCACGTCCTCTTATTCATGAGACGTTGCCGCTTTGTGCATGCACGCGTTCTGTTAGACTCATTTGGAAATATTTCAATTGCAACTACAAGATGTCTAAGTGGTCAGCGTACAATGTTCTCGTACGGCCGACTCGGGTTCAATACCTCGCGATGAATTATTATTTTATTTTATTTTTCTATCAATCTATAAAGTGACTGTTATTGATAATTGAATTTTGAATTAAAGAAAATAATTTTTAACTGAATGAACACAGACTTAAGGAAAGAAAACTCAAAAAGCAGAGAGGCAACGGGGTGAGATTTCAAACAATGGACACGGGTCAAAGCAAAGAAAAAAAAACAGATATGAAATTACAAAAATGTTTTGTTACTAAGACAAAACTTCAACTAGATTATTTACAAAAAAATAAAAAGTTATTTGTAATTCGTAATTCGTCTCCCTATTCATTCTAAATATTTATTTTATTTTACCATTAAGTAAAATAATTTTAAGTAAGCTAGAATTTGAAAATAAATGAAAAAAATATATCATTATAAGAAACATTACAATTTTAAAAATGTTAGCAATATTATGTTACTTTTATTTATTTCAATTTTTTTATTATTTAATAACCACTAGTTATCATACAAGAGATCAATATTAAGTTAGTTATACAAGAGACTATATTTAGTAAGTTAAATATTATAATACAGGTGTGATAAAGGTAATTTTTGATTTCTGTTTATCTTTGAAATCAATGTGATTACAAAATAATAGCAAATATCATGTTAGTTTTCTTTCTTTTTTTTACCCGACTGCGAGAGAAGGAGGGTTATGTTTTTCGAATGTATGTATGTATGTATGTATGTATGTATGTATGTGTATATGTATGTATGTATGTATGTCCATTTCGTTGGCACGCCCTACAGCCCAAACGGCTGGGCGGTTTTTGACATATGAGGTGTCGTTGGATTTGTCTAAATTGTAGTAGTGACATAGGCTATATAAATTTTCAAAATGGCGCCCGCAAATGGCAGAATGAGGTGGCCCCCCCCTTGAATTTTTTTTCTTACTGTAGCAATATGGGTATCAAATGAAAGCTAGTAAAATGTTTTATTCTTTTTAGTTTATAATAAGAGTATTTTACGCAGTCGGGTTTTTGATTTTTTAAATTAATTTAGTCTTATTATAAATAATAAACAACTAGTTATTATACAAGAGATCTATATTAAGTAAGTTAGATATTATATTATTATAGGCTGGGATGAAGGTAATTTTTGGTTCCTGTTTATCTTTGAAATGTGATTACAATATAAAAATATTAGCCATATTATGTTAATTTTATTTATTTCAAATTTTTTAATATTATATAACTTGTTAAAATACAAGAGATTTTTATTCAATTAGTTACATATATGGTATAAAGGCTGTGATGAGGGTAATTTATTTATTTACTTATTCGGGAAATATACAGTTTAGTTTTACAGAAGAAAAATAAGAAATTTCAATTTTACATAAATCAATCAAGTTTCAACAATTTACTAACACATTAGACACAAGCAATTAAATTTATTATTCAAAAAACAATGCATTAAAAATAAAACTCAATCAATAAATAAAAACTGTATAATTATATATATTACGATACAATTAATAGTAACATAAATTAATATTATATTACAATACATTATATAAGTTCTTTTTCAATATTAAAGAGGACACTGAAATATATCAGTATTATTAAATTAATATAATGTTTGGTTTTGATTCTTTGAAATAAATGTGATGACAATATAAAAATATTTTCATTCTTTACAAGTCTATATAAATATAATTTTACATTGTTTTTAATTAAACCTTAGTTAATATAATAACAGCATTTTTTAGTATTTGCATGATTATGTATTTAATCCAAATGGGATTAATATTTTGTTATAAATACGAAAGTTTTTGAGGTGGTTTGTGACACAATCACACTTAAACAGCTGAATAGGATTTCAATAAAATTTTTGCATACATATAGAATAAGATCTTGATTAAAATATAGGATACTTTTTATAACACTGGGATATAGAGTATTTATTTATTTATATTCTGTCATGTCATTTCACTTTTCCAATAAGGAATGTACTTTAAACATACAAATGTTGAGAAGTATACCGGCTTACTTTAAATGTTTAAATGCTTTAATTACTTTATCTCGTCGATAATATTGAAAACGCTCTTCAAACGTCAAAATCACGTCAAAATTCGACAAAATTACATGTTAGCTACTGTAGACACATTATAATATGTCATAATTTATTTTTTCAATTGCTTATATTATTATTTTTATCTTTAAACTTTGTAGTAAATTTTTATTAAAAACTTTGATTCATCACTAACACAAAATACTCTTGCATAATAATAAATAATACTCTATAATACTATATATTTGCAATTTGACAATAGAAGGGATGAAATAGTTTTAAATAGATTAAAAATAGGCCACTGTATTACGTCACACATATACATCTTATCAGTAAAATCCCGAAGAATAAATGCTCTAGATATGATAGTGAGCTGAACATAAAACATTTATTAATTGATTGTCCAATGTTAAAACAGAAAGAAGTAATGTTAATCTTCATAAGACATTAAAAGAGTGTCTAACCGATTATAAAAATACTGTAAAATTTTTAAGATTAACTAACTATTATACTTTAATTTAATTGCTATGAAATACTGTTAATATATTTTAGTCGCTAATGACCCTAGATGTTAAAAGCGACTTAAAATAAATAAATTAAAAAATATACTTTGGAGATTAAAATAAATGTTAAACTTTTAGTTTAATAAAAGGTACGTATTTTATAAATTATTTAATAAATATTAAAAATATAATGTAATGTTAACAATTTAATTTACATTTGTATTATTTAAAGACTAAGTATACATATTTGTTTAAATTTTTTTTATTTCACATTCTAGAATAAAGTTATTTTAATTCAATATTTTGATAAAGTATGATAATAGTAGTCGGTGAAATATTTAAATTATATCAAAATGACTATAAACTTAATAAGAATAATAACATTTATTGTTATTTTCATATATTTTTCAGCTATAAAATAAAATAAAAAGCCTTGCAGACAATTCACAAAATTAGCATAGCATCAATTATCGTGCTGTATCTTTTATAGAGAAGAAATATCAATACTTCTATGAAAGAGTTCTAGATAAAATTACTATTAATACAAAAAGAAAAAACTATATATTTTAATAAAATTTCTTAATTAGTTTTGTTTTATTTAATCTTCCAAAATATAAATATTCAATACATAAAATTATAATTATTAAATATGCGACTTAAATAAAACTGTTCTAGAGAACCAATATATTTAATTACACATACAGTGTTGCAAATTAGTTATGATTATTATTATATATATAAAATAATTATGATTATTATTATTTGTTTTAGTTTTCCTAAACAAATTATTATTGTTGATTTTATTGCTTAAATGCTCATAATGAATAATATCTGAGTAGATACTAGAAGAAATAATTTTGTTTCTTTCTATATAGAATAAATATAATTGTACATATTTATTGAAAATAGGTTTTGAATTTACATACTTAGCTTTTAGTTTTCTCTCAATTACATACCCGATGTATTTGGAATGCTTGAATGATTTAAAGCTAATAATGCACTATTTATATACTATATAATACATATAACCATTTATCTCAGAAACGTTTTTTTAAGAACATTTTAGGACTTATGTTTTTTTTTGTGAATTCGTGGACTATGCATCATGTACACGCTGTGAACTCTCGTTGACCGCGAGACGCGCGACTAGCGGGCGACGCCGCGGGCGGAACGAAAAGTACAGAACGACTTATGTACCTTTTTACATCCTTCGGGTAGTAATGTGTGATTTAAATGAGACGTTTTGTTTGCTCCAAAGTTCGTTTATCAAACCTTTTTTATTTATTTATTAGAGTAACACAATTTATATTAGAAGGGAGGCTTACATACATAGGTACACTACACCTTCCACGGCATTTAAAAAAAAATTTGGTTTAATTTTTAAATATTTTTTTTACACTAAATTCTACATATTTCAATTTTACATAATAAGCATTACAATTAAAGTTTGGATGTTACAATGAATGTTTCGGTCAATGACGGATAAATATACCTATTAATTATATAGGTATTCAATTATTACAAAACCCTGGAGTTAATGCTACATAATTATTATATTAACTTATTATTACGATTTATTCTAAAGGAATAGAAAAATAAGAATATTATGATAAATTATTTACTTAACTTTAAACGATATACGAGTATATTTGCAAATAATATTTGCAACTTCTTCCAAAAATAAATGTCAATCCGGGAAAATAATTTTGTATAGGTTATTACTTTATACTTAAGTAGTTAGTCTATAGTCAATTAATTAGTTATAGTCACAAATAGTTGTATAATTTTCAAATCAAATATTACAAATCATAACAACTTTATTATTATTACATCTCGAGAGTCTTTTATATATATTTCCTTTTACCATCTTAGACAAATCCCCGCCCCAGTACTCTAGTTCCTCTGAACATATTTTTCTTGAACTAGCGTTTGGAACAAAAAAATTACTACTTGGTGTTTTTTATAGCCCATCCGTTCTTATAGACTATTTTCAAAATTTCGAGAATCTTTTAGAATTATACAGCCCAACCGTTGATCACACAATTATCATGGGTGATTTCAACACGTGTCTTCTTAAAAATGACAGCCGTGCCAAACGACTTACTAACATCATAAGCAGCTCAAATCTCACATTACTGCCTTCTAATGCAACTCATTTCTTTCCAAATTGTTCTCCTTCTAAACTAGATTTAATGTTGGTGTCTTCTTCTGAGCTTGTGGATACGCATGGGCAATATCCAGCTGAGGCCTTTTCGTATCACGATCTTGTATACCTTTCATATAGGATGCGTCCACCTAAGGCCAAACCTACCATTACTATGCGTCGTAGCTTTAAGAATTTTGACAACGACAGCTTCTTGGAGGACCTAAATAATATCGATTGGGGTACGATTCAAAGTGCTCCCAACATGGACGACAAGTTAAATGTGTTTAATAGTCTTCTGACTGAGCTCTTTGATAAACACGCTCCTTTGCGTCCTGTCAAGCTTAAACACCTTCCAGCCCCCTGGTTAACGCAGGATATCAAGTCGTTAATGTTAAAACGCAATGCGGCAAAATCTAAGTTCAAACTCATACCATCTGAAAACAATCATAATAAATATAAAAAACTAAGGAATCTGTGTAGCAGGGCATGCAGGGACGCTCAGTCGAACTTTATTGATAATTCCATTAAAAACAATAGTCCTGCTCGTATTTGGCGTTTCTTGGAATCTCTGGGTATTGGTCGTCAGCGCTCTAATCTATCATCTAGTATAGACTTAGATGCCCTTAACAATCACTTTGCTAAGGTTAAATCCCTAGACAACCGAGTAAAATTAGACACCTTAAAACACATTAGGGCAGCACCTTTGAAAGTCAATACCCCTTTTGAACTTCAACCTGTCACTTCAGAGGATGTTAGGAAACACATTTTATCGATTAAATCCGATGCTTCTGGTAGTGATGGTATTAATCGCAAACTTGTCCTACTAGTTTTAGACCACATTATTCCTGTCCTTACTTACATCTTTAACTTTTCTTTATCATCTAACACATTTCCTAATGCGTGGCAGCATGCACATGTTATTCCTATACCTAAAATTAATAATCCTTCCTTATTCTCACACTATCGGCCTATTAGCATTCTACCTTTTCTTTCTAAAGTTCTTGAACGCATTGTTTTCACACAGCTTAATGTCTTTCTCTTAAAAAATCGTATTCTTAGTCCATATCAGTCAGGCTTTAGAACGGGACATAGCACTGTTACTGCTCTCGTTAAAGTTTGCGATGACATACGCTTTAATATGGACAACAAGTTGCTTACGATAGCGGTATTACTAGATTTTAGTAATGCATTTAATTCTGTCGACCATGATATTCTGTTAGCTCTCCTACGATCTATAGGCTTATCTGCTAATACTATTTCTCGGTTCAGCAGCTACCTTCGTAATCGTCAGCAACGCATAGTAGCCAACGATACACTCTCTTCCTATGTTCACCTCTCTAGTGGCGTTCCTCAAGGTGGCGTCCTCTCACCACTACTTTTTTCGATTTTTATAGACTCAATTCCACCCCTCCTTTCTTCGTATCATCTCTATGCTGACGATTTACAATTATATGTTTCCACTCCAGCGAACGATATCGCTGGAGCTATCAATAAAATTAATGTGGATCTTAGTTGTATCTCCAACTGGTGTAAATCTTATGGTCTATGTTTGAATGCTGCGAAATCCCAGGTTACTATCATAGGAAGTCCGGGACAAATTTGTAAAGTTGATTTTAAAACTTTACCTCCAATAACTCTTAATTCCTCCATCTTAAACGTAACAACTTGTGTTAAAAATCTAGGTCTCCTAATTGATAATTCTCTTTCTTGGTCCCCTCAAATTACGGAGATAAGCCGCAAGCTGTTTGCCTCGATAGGAAGCCTGAAACGTTGGAAAAACCTTCTCCCTCTTAAAGTTAAAATATCTTTGGCGCACGCTCTTCTCTTGCCTATTTTGGACTACGCGGACTCCTGTTTCACTGATTTAACTGAAGAAAAGCTAGATAAGCTGGAGCGATTGCAAAATATGTGCATTCGTTTTATATTCGGCTTACGCAAATTTGACCATGTCTCCTCCTTTCGGGCTCGTCTGAGGTGGCTTCCTATCAGATATCGTCGAAACCTCCACACGCTAGTCCTGTTATACTCTATTTTATACAATCCCTATTCCCCTTCCTATCTAAAAGAGCGTTTCTGTTTTCTAGGTACAGACACTTCTAGTCATTTAGAACTTCGGTCTCGTTCTGACAATCGTCTTAAGTTGCCAACCTGTCATACCCGCTACTTTAGCAATTCCTTTACGGTTAAAGCTGTCAATCTTTGGAATTCACTGCCATTTGCTATTCGTCATTCTGAATCAATTGCTATTTTTAAATGTCGCTTGTTTAAGTATTACTTAGCAAGAGTGGAAGAACAATAATAATTGTTTCTATAATAGTGACTGATTAATTATTAATTATTTGTATTTTAAATATATTTGTTGTATATGTGTAGATATGTGTATGTATGTATTTTATTACTATGTACTCAGTACAAAATATGCATGTATTTATAATGTATATGTATATCATATTATTAAAGTGCTAGTCCTAGTATCATTATTATTATTTAGCAAACACCTAGGTTTAGGGACCTAAATTTGCACTACCCAAGTCTGATAAGAAACCTACTTTCATTAAAGGTTGTCTGGTAGAGATTGCTGATAGCAATAAGACCGCCTTTGCACACTTAAATTGTGAATATCTTGTACTGTCATTATGTAATATCCACTGTAAATTTAGTGACTGCAATAAAGTATTTATCTATCTATCTATCTATATTTTCTTTTTTTTAATATCTACTCTTTCTACGCTTCCAACCGGCTGATTTATCATAACACATTTATTTATATACTTTTATAAGTTAAGGGGGTTAATACCTCTCTCATATTTTTTATTTCATTCATATATTATTTCAATTCAAACTGCTATCCGTTTCATCTCTAATTATTATTTATCGATGATACAGCTAATGGTCAATAGAAACAATTTTTAATTTTCTTTTCATTCATTATCCCACTACTTTAACAAAATAATATTACATAATTTTTTACACAATTCGCAATCTATCAATTTTCCTACAATTAAGCATAAATCATTATCTTATATTTTATTTATATATTTTTTTCATACACCGTTATATTCTTTTTACAATCAAATAGTTTGTCTTCAAAATATTTATAATTCATAAAACAATTTGTTTATTTACTTTTAAAATTCGGACTTGAAAACATTGATTTTTTTTAATTACATGAAAGTGTAGTAACGTAAAGCGATATTAATACTTTATTTTAAATTTTATTAACAATGGAAATTTACTAACATCAGGTTGAAATAAGATTTAGAGATTCATATAATTAGTGTAAGAATAACTTGCCATATACGTAAAAGTCTTGCGTAAAAGTTACAAAAAAAAAATACATTATAATTTTTTTTACGAAATCATATTTCGCGCCATTTAGAAAATTTATATAGCCTATGTCACTACTACAATTTAGACAAATCCAACGACATCTCATATGTCAAAAACCGTCCAGCCGTTTTGGCTGTAGGGTGTGCCAAAGAAATGGACATACATACATACATACATACATACACTCGAAAAACATAACCCTCCTTCTGTCGCAGTCGGGTAAAAAAGTCCGTGTCGGCATATATCTATCTCTTAAGGTTGACTCATTATTATAGTAAAAGTCAAGTTTGTTCTAAAATAATGTTATTTGCGAAGGTGGTTTTATAGACATGATATAAATCATTATCCAAATAAATAGGTTACTCATCAAAAATATTTCTTTTTGAAATGAATATCTTAGAAGATATCATAGTTTTAAAATAACTCCGCAACGAAATAATAATAACAAAAATTGAAAAGTTGATTTTATTGCATTATTATTAGCCAGGCATATGAATCCTTACGAATCATATACACTCAAATCTCTCACAAACACTCACATCAACGAGGAAACTTTATGAAGACAAACTTTGTATTTTATAGCATTTAATTTGGACCCATAATTTAGAAGATAATGTAAAATCAAATGAAACTATGTGCGTCGCACCGCGCGCTCGTTTGCTGTACTTAACAATAATTACACAATAATTACGCACAGCACAAACATATTATTATGTACCATGTACGTTTTTCTCAAATTAAAGCGGGTATAACCGCGAGGCACAGCAAGTCATAAATAAAATGGGTGCACTGTTTTTCATAAAATTATGTGAATTTTTAACGACTCAACGCACCAAGTCCAACCTCATTTCTGTGTTTTTGTTTATAGGTATTTTAACTTGTCTAGGCTTATGCATTAGATATGAGTAATTATTACATACTGATGAAATATGAATCATATTTTCTGGAACTGGTTATTTAAATAAAAAAAGGCTCCTAATAAAAGTTTTTCTCTCAAAAGAAAAATGAAACTTGAAAAAAAAAAATCGGTCTGGAGACATCTGGACTCGAACCCAGGTTTTCTGATTTAGAATCTGCCCGATTCCCACCTGAGCTATAAACTTGTAAATGACAGCGAAATTTGCCTTCGTATTGTAATGATATTTTTTAATTGTCTGAAAACACGGATAAAACGACATTTTCTAAAATTGAATCTTAGCTAGATCGATTTATCGTCCCCCTAAACCCCATGCATACTAAATTTCATAAAAATCGTTGGAGCCATTTCCGAGATTCAGTTTATATAATTATAAATATACAAGAATTGCTCATATTATAGTAATATATATTAGTATTCCTTAATAAATATAAATAAACTTTCTATCTTCTATATCCATTTTCACGTCTAACTAATATTTACTAATTATTAAAAATAAGGATTTTATTTTAATTTAAACAAAAAACAAATGACATGATGGATTAAAAAAATGACATGTTAAGATTCGTGTCAATAGGGAAGAGGCGAATATAATATTTATGAATATTTTGTCATAAAAACGCTAAAAACAACAGGTCATTACAAACATTTTCATTTACTTCATGTTGAGTTTTAACAAAAGTTACGAATTTAAAGTAAATTGATACAGAACATAATTTAAAACATCAATAGGAGTAGTGGCATCACTCGTGTTTGACAACTAACTTGAGGTTACGGGTTCAGGTTTATTTGAGGCTAGGTTTTGAAACTCAGCGACGAATAAGTAACGACAAACATGAGTGATGTTATCGGAACTGTATGTCCTTTTTCGTGCGCAAATACTGTCAGTTTAAAATTGCATTTTTTGGTATTAATTTTTTTTTTCTTTTTTTAGAGTTTACTTCTAAAGAACCGATTTTAATATAAGGCCATCAGTATGAAAAGAATATGAGGAGTAAAAATCGTCAATCGCGGTAGGTAGGTACTTTTTTGCGCAACCTATTTTCACTTTTAAGTCGTGAGTATTAAGACGTATAGTCCGCGCGCGAGAGCACGCGATTCCCGCGGTTGAGGAAAGGGCGGGTGTGCGCCGCGGGCCGCGCCCGACCGTCGTCGGGTCATTCCCCGCACTCTCCCACTACTAGAGTGACGACCTTGACTTGAGGCCACGCTAATCGAGTTTTTTTATGTTAAGGACTCTTAATCCATTTATTAATTTTTGACTTTATTTAATATATATTTTTTAATAACTAAGTGTAAAAATCACAATTAGTTCAGATGAATCTGACATTGAACTTACCGAAGACGAGATTATTCGTTATTAATTTGATGTTGCAGCTACATACATTTTTTTTTTTTTTTTTTTTTTTTTTTACTATACTTCCACAGGCTTTATTTGCCCATGCCTTTTTTTATTTACATTTTTATATTTTTATTGTTATGTTTCATGCGTACTTAATTAGACAACGAAACTTAAGCTAAGCTTAGGATCTCTATCTATCGCGAGTCCTTGCACTGACCACAAATTCGCTTATTTAATATATAAAAATAAACTTAACTTACTTAAAAAATAAACTTAACTTACTTAAAAAATAAACTTAACTTAATATATATATTTTTTTTTTTTTAATTTTTTTTTTTTTCTTATATCTATTTATTTACATTTTTTTTTAAAATTCTATTGTGTATATAGGCACTTTGTTTTCTTTCGTTTACATGCTTTGAGTTATATTTATCTAATTTTTGTAACCAACATACCAGATTATTTTGTCTAGTTTTCAGCCATCACATCTTCACCACCAGTCTTGGTTTGCAATCTTCGTTTTACATTTTTTTTTTCTTTTTTTTTTTCTCATTTATCCGACTCCGTCCCAGTCTTCCCCGAGAGACTCCTCAGCTGTTCGAGCACATTCTCAATGACGGCGGTGTCTCTTTTTTGTATCGCCATCTTGAGGGTGTGCTCGAGTATTTCCTTTGATGTAGCCTCCACCGCCTTTTGAACAAAACGACCGATTGCGTCACCACCGTCGTCGGTGTAGTAGATACAGGTCTTTGTGTGTCTAGTCACCGCGACCACAGCATGCGGAACACTGTCATGAATCCGCAGCCTCCTAGCCTTGGTCTGGACGATGATGACTCTCTCGCGTGTCTGTCCCTGCGCCTCGTGGATAGTCATGACGCTCGACCCCCGCCCTGTACCATATCCCTGGTTTAACAGCGTCTTCTTCTCCTCTTGTGTGAAAACCAGGTATAGGGTCCCGTCCTCTCTTTCAGGGATTCGAGCGCCAGTGAACCTCTCCATTCTCAGAGAGTGGACAATGGAGTTTGAGGAATAGATGTTTTTATAGACCTCGTTGATGGCGAGAGCAACATCCTTGGGGTTCCGATGAGTGCAAGACAACTCACATGTGATGTGTGTGGTCATGTTGGGTCTGCAGTACCGCATTACGAACAGGTTGTCCCTGTCGATATATGGCAACTGATTGATATCTCCGACGAGGACCACTTCCTTAGCCTCCGACAATCGGGCGGCCATGACTATGGCCCCGAAGTGGTTCATGAGGGCTTCGTCCACCGTTAAACGGTTTATTTTTACGCCCTCATGAAAACCATTCACTAAGATAGAGGCCATAGTGCGCACCTTTGATTTGGCTTTTTTGCCATAGCGGTGCGTTAGCTTTTCTTTCAGGTCTTTGGCCGCTTCGAGTGTGGTTGTGGCTACTATTTCACCTTCCTCGTCGAAGTTCCCGACTATATGTGTTGTCTTGCCGCACCCGGGAACTCCATTGATCCATTTCAGTGCCGGCAGTTCCCAAGACCCGAAGACATCGCCGACTTCCGGATCGCTCGTGATGGTTTTTGCCATCTCAATTATCCGGTCGCCTAGCATCACCCTCGTGCATCTGGCCACTACCACCACTGCGTCCCCTTTAGGCGTGTTAAATTTCTGAGGTCCTTCTTTTAGTCCCTCAGCCTCGACTGCGCTCACGAAGCCGGCTGTGGTGTTATAAGCGGCCATATACAATCCTGACATGTTGCCCTTGATTACTTGGCAAGTGTCGTTATTGTATATGGCTGCCTCGGCTTCATCGAGTTCCACCTCTAGCAGGCCTTCATGTCCATACTGGTAGGTCTGCATGATTTTTTCGCAGATGGCCTGGCTTACCTCTCGGTTCGCCTTTGTGATAGCCAGGAACTCAATGTATGCATTTTCCGCATGTTGTTGTGGTGTGGACGCTGGTCGAAGCTTTGGTGGTGTGACTTGCCCCTTGTCAGCCCTCGTTCGATTGACTGGTGGCATCTGAGGGGGCTTCGGACTTTTGTCACTTATAAACCTTCTCAGTGCCTCCGATTGCCTTTCATCCGGAGATGCCGGTTTTGGGGCAAGGTGGGACAGTCGAGTACCTTTCTTTGGAGAGATCGTTGCTTGGATCACTTTTGCAAACGCCATCAGACGGGACTTGGAGCTGCTATTAGCATCTCCGGAGGTACGCGACTCGAGCTCCATTTTTTGGGCCTCCGCCTTAGCCTGTAATCGCTCCGAACCACTGAGCATGGTCTCTTCGAGAATCGGTCTTTTAGGGGGTGAAGGTGTTCGAATCTGAGCCTTTAGATATCCCAGATCCTCCCCCCTATCCTCGTAGACTATGACCTCGTGTATTTTCGAGGCCATTAGGCAACCGTATCTATCTGCTACGTCTCCTTTGTCATAACCGACCCTCATAGAGTCCACGCTTATTCTTCCGGGGGTCGCACCGGGGAGTTCACCTTGCCGCTGCAGCCACGAGCTTGCTTGCGCAAAAGCGGACTCCTCTCCCCACTCGAATAGAGCGATTGCCTTGTTGTGCAGCCACACCAGACGGTAGGTTGAATCATCGTCCTGTTTCTGTACAAGCGCGTCGATCTTCGTACGCTTAAAGCTTGTTTTTCTCGTGCTACCTTTTATGAGCAGAGCGAGCCCCGGTGAAACTACCAGCCGATCCAGCCCCTCGGAGCGACAAAAGCTGATTCCAATTCTCTCTGCTTCACACATTATGCAGCTACATACATTAATAACGGACAATTTATTGCCGCAGAAATCTAAAAGGTGATTTTTGCGGTAAAAACTGTAAAATAGGCGATAAGTGTTATTCTGTGTCACATACAATTTTTTTTATTTAATGTAAATGACCAGAGGGGTCATCATCGGCCACTTAGGAGACAAATCGATATATTTCTATCATTAGTACGTATTCTCATGCGTAAATATGTAGTTTAAAAAAAATAAAGTTTATATTAAACATACTTTTAGGTAAAAATTTATTTTGTACTGTACTGTAATGTACTGTGTCAACCTATAAACGACCCACTGCTGAGCAAAGGCCTCTTCTCTTAGAATACTTAGAGCTTCATCCATCACGCTGCTTCACTGCGGGTTGGCGGATAATTTAACTACCATGAGTAAAGATAGTTATCAGGGTCTGTGATAACAATCGTGGTAGGGAGACCCACAAGGAAATACACCCAGGCCGCAAACAAATATTTGTACAAATACAAATATCTATCCCGAGCGGGAATCTAACCCGTACCTCATATGTACAATTCGGGTTCGATACCTCGTAATACTATTTTTTTTTCAATTTATAAAAGATAATACTTTCATCGAGAATGAATTGGCACCATTAATAATATCTCATATTACTTGTTATCACTTGTTTGGGAAATTTGTAGTTTTTTTACCTTCATTAAAAATTGAATAGTGGAATAAATAATATAAATAATAATATTAATATATAATAATACATGGGCTTATAAAACATTATAATATATTAATAGTGGAATAAATAATAACAATAATATATAGGCTTAAAATTAATATAATAGGCTAGTTGACTAAATTTCAATAACTGCTTAATACTTTAGCTTATTATGCATTTTATGGAAAAAAATTTTTATTTATTTTTAATCGAGCATTTACATTTTAAATTTCGCGTTTTAAAAAACCAATTTAAATTAGGGTCTAAAACGCACAAAACTATCATGGCGTCTTGAATGACGTCACGCCACGGCGTGAAACAAAATAAAGAGCGATCGTGTCTTCGTATATTTTAGTTTGTTTTTATCGTTTAAAAATGAATTCCTCATATTATAAGTACTGTATAGTGTCCCAGTGTAATAGCACGACGATAAAAACCCCAGACAAGTTATTTATATAATTATGTTCCAAACAATAAAGAAATACGGAAAAAGTGGCTAAATTTTGCAAGAAGAGAAGATGCTCATACTTTATCAACGGTTTCATGAATGTATTTTTGATGTATTTTTGTGAAGATCATTTTGATGTAAGTGTTTTACATAACACAGTCTATTACTTAATTTTAGCAAACTAGATGTTTTGTGGAATCCGTAACGTTTTATTTTAGTTTTCTAATTAATGTTACAAACATACTCTTTTTATTATTCTAGTTGGCAAATGATATGATTAATTATATGGAGTATCATATTAAGGGAACAGTATCACAAGTGCATATGAAACCAAGTTGTATGCCAAGTAAATTTGGATGTCAAGAAGACGGAAGAAAACGAACATGCAGCTGGACAGAACGACCATATATATTAAAAAAACAAAGAAAGATGATAATAGCAGAGTGTCTGAATGAATTGAAAGAAAGTTGTACTTCATGTTCTTCTCTTATAGATACTTCTGATAAAAGTTCAAGTATGTATAATATTAAACAACATAACGACCTAAATTATTTAAGTTTGAAATGGCAAATACCCAGTTATTACTATAATAAAGCTATTTTGTTGTATTTCTTTTTCAGATATTGAAACAGTTGGGAGGTAATGAGCCAGAAATGTTATGTCAACAGTCAAGAGATAAATCTGTTCAAGTATTTATAACTAACAAATTCAGAAGTAAGGCTGTGCAGACCAATGTGAAATTGATTGATTAGGCATTATCACCTTTGAAACATTCTGTAACATCCATGTCCACATCCCCATTAAAAAATGTAACCGTTACAAAATTAAGTCCTTCTGTATGTGGTATAAGCAAAATTGCAAAAAATATATTTATTGAAGAACATTCAGACAGTGATATTTCTTTATATGTATATACCATATGTAGCTTCCAATAGTCCCTCACTATCACGGCTACAAGTTAAATTATCTTCTGATTGTAGTGAATTAGTCGAAGAAGACAAAAAAAATAGAACCAACAAAGGCCATGTTGAATACAATTAAAAAAAAATTAACAATTATTATCAATCCAGTATTACACCAGTAAGACCTCCCAAGTGTTGAAAAAGGAAAATGAGTAAAACTGAAGCGAAGGTAACTAAACAGATTGCCAGCTTGAGGATTCATAATTATAGAGAGTTATTAGGCGCTTACATGAATTTTATTTGCTTAGACCACATGCATGTATTAATTTCAAATTTGTAAAAATTCTTGACGAGATAATAATCTTAGCATGTGCATTAATTAATTTGCAAGATTCTTTAATAAAATAAAACTAAGGAAAACTGCAAGATTGTCTTTTTATTTCAAGTATGTTATAGTTTTACATTTTGATATAATAATGGATATACATTAATTTTCCAAAAGTTTAATAGTTTATCAATATTAATTTCTAATTTGTAAAAATTCTTGGCCAGATAATAATCATAGCATGTGCATTAATTAATTTGCAAGATTCTTTAATAAAATAAAACTAAGGAAAAGTGCAAGATTGTTTTTTTATTTCAAATATGTTATAGTTTTACACTTTGATATAATAATGGGTATACATTAATAATTTTCCAAAAGTTTAATAGTTTATCAATATTAATTTCAAATTTGTAAAAATTCTTGACAAGATAATAATCATAGCATGTGCATTAATTAATTTGCAAGATTCTTTAATAAAATAAAACTAAGGAAAAGTGCAAGATTGTTTTTTTATTTCAAATATGTTAGTTTTACACTTTGATATAATAATGGGTATACATTAATAATTTTCCAAAAGTTTAATAGTTTATCAATATTAATTTCAAATTTGTAAAAATTTTTGACAAGATAATAATCATAGCATGTGGATTAATTAATTTGCAAGATTCTTTAATAAAATAAAACTAAGTTTAAGATTGTTTTTTTTTTCAAATATGTTATAGTTTTACACTTTGATATAATAATGGGTATATATTAATTTTCCAAAAGTTTAATAGTTTATCAATCAAATTCTCAACATACTCAATATCAAATGGCACATTTAAAATCTCCACTTTTTAATTCACACTATAATCATGGTCCACTATACAAAATAAACAATTTTCTTTCCTGTTAAATACATTTGAAGCTGCATTTGGGCACAATATTTTTCTGCAACTTTTCCATTTTTTATTTAATTTTTAAATGTGTTGGCATTAAATATTTTAGGCTACTACCAACTCTAGACAGTTTTGATTTTCTCCAATAACATTCCACCGAACTGCATGATGGTTCCTTACTTCTGCGATGAACCCACATAAGGCAAGCTATTGCTTGTTTACATGCCTTGTGAAGGTACGCAGTCTTGACATCGAACGGAGATAATAATATTATCTTCATCAACAACCAGTGTGCATCCATATAAATTTACGTGAACTCTGTGTTCAGGACACATTTTACACTTAACAGTACAAAATTTATCGTCACGCTTAAGATGGACCTATCTTATGGCGTCATCTCCATATGAAGCTCGCGAAAACCTGAAATTATACAAGTTTGTTACTATTTTGTATTTTTTTATACTTTGTAAATATAACCTCAAAATCAGTAGGTATCAATTATCTTGCAAAATATACGTCAAAATATTAAGTTATTGTGTACCGAACTGAAATATGACATAGCATTTAAGCTTATAATTAATATTTTGTACTTATGTTTACTTACAAGGAAGTTTTAACATTGCGAAATTCAGATGAGCAGAAGTCACTGTTCTACTCGAAAAAATTGCCAAGCATAACGGCATCGATTCTGGGCAAATTATTACTGTTTGCTTTGCTAAATCCAGATTCCATGGTGAATTCTTTCAAATTATAACTTGCAAAAACTTGAAATTAGTTGTTAAAAACCAAATTTTATTAAGAACGAAAGAGTATCTAATTATAACCTGTAGCGATAATCGAAATGTCAATGACACGCAAGATTGGTGTTTCACACGGCGTGACGTAATGTTTTCTGATTGGTGTTCACTGGCACGTGACTAAAGGTTATATTTTACGAAATTTATTTTTTTTAAATATTATTAATCTTTCACGATTTTAACAATTAAAATTGTTTGTTATTTTCTCCATAATATAATTAATCATTATAAGCCCCTATCCATTATATTTGCTCTTAGGCTTGTGTCCAACAAGCCTATTATAGTTTATAGTTATCGCTTTTTTACGTAATGTTATAATTATTATGTAACGAAATGTGTAGTGGTTATAGTACGAGATTTTTATAAAACTAAGGGTTAAACTAGGTTCAAATCCTCTTTGAATTTGTATTGTGTGATTTATTTTTTTTTTTTTCTCTTTTCTTTTCTGTACTTTTGTTTCTTATAGTAAATTCTTTTCCATTTATTTATAAATTCTAGCTTACTTAAAATTAATTTACTTACTTAATGTTAAAAGAAAATAAATATGTAAATAAAAATTTAGAATTAATAGGGAGACCAATTACGAATTACAAATAACTTTTAAATTTTTTGTAAATAATCTATTTGAAGTTTTGTCCTATATATTTAGAAAGGCAAAAATTGTTAATATTATATATAATGATTACTATTAATTTTATAATTGACACTAGCTTCTCGAAGCGGTTTCACTTTAAGTCACATGTAATAAAATGTATAATAATACATATATAGGCTTATAATATATGTATATAATATTAATAGTGGCATAAATAACATAGAAGAACATAGCGGTTACGGCGGTACCGGCCGGGGGGCCGGTGGCGCGTGCCTATAAATAGCGAAAAATCATGTCTGTATTGTCTAATGACAAAAAAATGTGTACGTTGTATATAAAGACATATTGTAGTATATTTAGTATCAGCATTGCACTCGTGCGGAATCGGGGCGGGTCACTAGTTCCTTAATAAATAAATAAACTTTCTATCTTCCATATCCATTTTCATGTCTAACTAATATTTACTAATTATTTTTATAGAAGAAAACGTAAAAAATAAGGATTTTATTTTAATTTCAACAAAAAACAAATGACATGATTGATTTAAAAAAATGAGATGTCGTTAATATTAGTGTAAATAGGGAAAATACGAATATAATATTTATGAATATTTTGTGATAAAAATGTTAAAAATAAAATATATATAAAAGACAGGTCATTGCAAAGTTTTATTTAATTAACTTTATGTTTATTTTTAACAAAAATTACGAATTTAAAGTAAATCGATACGGAACGTACTTTAAAACATCAATAGGTCACTCTTGTTTGACAACTAACTTGAGGTTTATTTTAACTTAGGTTTTGAAAGTCAGCGTCGAATAAGTATGACCGACCATTGAAAAACATGAATGACTTCATCGGAACTGTAATATGTCCTTTTTTGCGCGCAAATGTCGACTGTCAATTCGAAATCTCATTTTTTGGAATAAATTATAGTGTCTTAATTTTTTTTTTAATCTAAGGTAAGTGACCCCTCTTTCGGTGACTAACAATAAGGCGAAAAATCGATATATTTCTATAATAAGTATTATATATAAGTACGTATTCTTATGCGTAAATAGTTTAAAAAAAAAGTTAAATTATTAAAGTTTATATGATATAACATACTTTTAAGTAAAAACTCATTTTGTACTGTACTGTACTGTATCAGCATGTAAATAACCTACTGCTGAGCGAAGGACTCTTTTCTATAATTATAGAAGAAGGGTTAGAGCTTAATCCACCATGCTACTCCGTTGCGGGTTGGCGGATAATTTCCCTACCATGAGTAACGATCATTATCAGGTGTCTATGATATCAACCGGGACCGACGGCCCACAAAAAACATATACCCAAACCAGAAACAAATATTAGTATGAACACAAATATCTGTTCTGAGCGGGAGTCAAACCCGCGACCAGCTGGCGCGCGGCTTTGAGGCGACTACTCGCACCACAAGACCAGAACGGTCAATTTTTTAATGATATAATTGTGTCAATTTTTTATTAATAATTTTTTTTCGATGATTAACTTAAATTTTTAAATTTTCAAAAACAAAATTTATGAATAAGAAACTGATAAATAATTTTTTTTTTAATTTTTCAAACATAGATTTCTTAAGTTTTTCAAGAATTGCTCCAAGAAAGGAAAAAAATCTTAAAGGAGATGGGGATTAGTGGGACAAAATTTAATACGTATAATTAGAGATATGGTTTAAACAATTGGTCATATTTTCTTTTGTTTTAAAATATAAAAAACCATCTCAATTCTGAATCTGCAAGCGGAGAAAAATGAGAAAGATATTTTTCATCACATTAATTGGGTATCGATTCGATTACAGAATAAAAAAAAGGTTAGTACTAGTAAATTAACTCAAACTATTTAGATGCACAATTAAAGTTGAAAACAATAAAGTTCATTGGAATAAAGTAATATTAATAGCGAAACCATCAATTAGTATTTGATAAATCAAAATGATTATCGATTTTGTATTGATTTAAAATAAGTCATATTATAACATAATTTTAGTGACAGCTTTGACAGCTGACTGACATTGATAGTATTGATACTAGCCGTTTATTTTTTACCTACTTTTCCTGTATGACATTTGAATAATAACATAAATAATATTAATTGATTAATATTATATGTTTGTGTTAGCTTGATCTTTTTGACAGATGTAAATTTTTCTGATCGACATAACTTTGCAATGACGAACATATTATTTTCTTAATTTAAATGATTTTAAAAATTGTAAAAATATTAAAAAAATACATGTAACACAAAAGTCCCTAAAGATTCAATCGTCGTCCGAAAATTTTAAGACTTTTCGTTGCTTCAAAGTAAAGTTTAAATAGGAACACTGAAAATAATAGACGTTTGTACAATGTTATAAGGGTCGAAACAAAGATCCGTCCGACTGATTTATATAATTATTTTTTTTTAATTTTAAATCTGAGATAACTTCTAAAGTATTTTATATAATTTTAATGAAATAAGGTAAAGAAAAGTTTTGATCTACATTAAATTTCCAAGATAACTAATATATTTATTTGGATAAAGATCATTCATTAGGAGAAATTAGCTTTGCAAATAAAGTAATATTTTTAAATTAATTACTTAAAGATAAAAATTATTACTGTGAGTAAACCTTAGGACATAGAAGAAAACGTAAAAAATAAGGATTTTATTTTAATTAATTATAGATATATTATTTATATAATAGATATATTATTATATATTTTATTTTGAATAATTATAGATATATGCTATCGCGGATTTTTTGTAGGCCTTTTTATGATATACAATTCCGTAGTACAATATTTTGATGTATCTCATACGGTTTAATCAGCGTTGGAAAAATCGTTTTTTTTTTATCGGTTTCGTCACAAAACATGGAAATTTCTCTATTACTCTATTATACAAATACTTTATTAGAATGTTTTGTATGTATGTGTAAACCTTCGGGAATAAATGTTCTAAATAACAGTGATAACTGCATCAAAATCCGTTGTGCGGTTTAAACGAAGAAATATCATGAACAGAGAGAGACTTTGTTTTGTAATATGTAGTGATTTGGACGTATATTAATTAGTTTTTCATTTTGTAAATTTTATTTATAAGGTGCCTGATACAGGTGATAGCTAGGCCGATAGACAGAATATCAGGAATTGAAGTTATTCTCATTCATTATTATATTTAATTTATAAAAAAAAATTATTACACATTTTTTTAAAGTTAAATGTATAAAGTTATTAAGTTTCGTTTCATTATGTCACTACGCATAAAATACAAATAATAAAATCAAATCACCACGCAAGTAAAACTTTAACAAAGAGTATAATAATATTTTTATTCGTCCGCCATGTTAGTGAAAATAAATATGATATTAGACATTAAAATAAACCGTTCGCGTCGTCGCGACCTTGCCGCGCGCAGCTCGCAGTGCATATGAGCGGCAACGTCGCATTTCGCTCCAAACGCGACCTTGTCGTTCGAACCATGAATGAACCAATGAACGAGACGCGCATGAACGAGACGCATGATGCGTCATCGTCTCGTTCATGCGCGTACAACACAACATATTTTACAGTGGACTCACTAGTATCGGCGCTCCTTACGATGATATACGAGCAAAACGTATATTGAAATTCAGCGCCTCTAGCGACTTTTCGGTAAACTAGCAATATACTCGTTCAGTTACTCCGGAAGAAAAATTACGTCCAAACGATTTTTTAAATATAGGCACCTGAGGCTTATAGGTATCGTTTGGCGCCAATCTGGGGTTGAAATAATACTGCGTCCGATATACGGGCGCCGTAAGTCGGTGGACGCACTATTACTATGCAGATTTTTGACCGTTGGCGCAAAATGAGTTGCAGGATGTATATATATATATATATATATATATATATATATATATATATATATATATATATATATAAGAGACTTTCTATAGATATAGTCACTCATCACGATATCTCTGAAACCATAAGGCCTAGAGACTTGAAATTTAGTAGAAATATTCCTTTTTCCGAGTAGAGGGATGAAAATGGGACGCAAAGTTTGTATGGGACAACGTGATTCCTTGGTCTAATCTACTTCAAATTTTGCATAAATATTTTTTAACAAAATTGATTGAAGGCGTGTTCCGTATTTTACCGAAATTCATCCCCTAATTGGGTTAAAAGGGAATAGAAAGTTATTTTTATATAAATACTCCTTAGTGCTTTTGATTTCTTTTTCTTCTGTTTTAGGTAACAGCCGACTTATATATTTTTTTTTTATAAATATACAAATAAATAGTACATATGGAAATAAATACATATTACACCCAGACTCGAGGCGGGAATCGAACCCACGTTCCTGGAGCAGAAAGCAGTGTCACTACAGTTGGTAGTGCCGAGTCAATCAAAATTAAAAAAAAAATAATACTTGCGGGTATATTCAAATCTAAGTGACAAAATCGTATTGACTTGTGGTGTAATTATACCATCGATACAACGAACAAAGCATTGATGACCGTTCTGGTGTATTGGTGCGAGTAGTCGACTCAACGCCTCGGCTCAATTCCGTTGGTCGCGGGTTCGATTCCCGCTCGGGGCAGAAATTTGTATTTGTGCCAATATTTGTTTAAGGTCTGGGTGTATGTCCTTGTGGGTTTCCCCACCGTGCCCCGGAGAGCACGCAAAGCCGTCGGTTTCGTTTGTTATCATGGATACCTTATAATAATCGTTACTTATGGTAGGATATTATCCACCAACCCGCAGTGGAGCAGTGTGGTGGATTAAGCTCCAACCCTATAAATATAAATATATTAACCAACAATCACACCACGTTAACCTAGCCCCGTGGTAAGTTCGTAAGAACTTGTGTTACGGGTACTAGGAACGGAAATAAATTTAAGATATAAATACATATATACATAAATACACATCCATGACCCGGTGCAGACATCTATATTCGTCATACAGATTATCTGCACCTGGCGGGATTCGAACCCGCGACCGCTGCGTAGAGTGTCCAGTTGCCTGACCACTAGACCAGCCGGCCGTCAACCCTTCTTCTATATGGAAAAAAGGCCTTTGCTCAGCAGTGGGCTGTTTACAGGTTGATAGAATACAGTACAGTACAGAAGCATTTGTGGCCTGCAGTGACGAAACTGAGCCTTACCATAAATATTAGAGTCCATCTAAGGAGATATGTTACTGCCGGACTGTTCTCAGACCTGTTGTTTAAAATAGAAAATGGTGATTTCCGGGAACTGGATAATAATATAATGTATGAGTGTATATGAGTATGTATTTACTATAAACAAAGCTTAAGGTCAAACTCCTAATGTAGCGGGAGTATACTTGAGCAAAAGCTGCTTCTCTCTCTCACAGCCAGTTGTATGTGGCAGAGTAGCCTGGTAATTATAGCACTCCGAAGGAAAAACAAAAAATATTGTTTATAAGGAAACACTACGGAAGGTGTAGTATTTCGATTTCGTTGTAAAAAGATAATACCCCCGTGTAACTTACTTCAGATCAAAGGCCGAGCTTCGTGTTCATAAAATATAACAATTTTTATTTTTATGTTTATTTAAACTTTAAATCTCTAATCTAATCTACTCTATCATAAAGATTGTTATATTTTATAAGTATTCAAATATTTTAACATAATAATTTAAATGTTATAACAAAATTAATAACGTAAAAAAAAAGAAATAAAAATCCTATTGTAACCATTTTCGACTTCTACGCGGACGAAGTCGCGGGCTAAAAGCTTAATATGTAAAAGCGAAAAGTCACTCACTCACTCACTTATCATGATATCTCTGGAACTGTAAGACCCAGAGACTTGAAATTTGCTAAATATATTCCTTTAGCCGAGTAGAGATCAGCTAAGAACGGATCTTACGAAATTCTACCTCTAAAGGGATGAAAAAGGGAGACAAAGTTTGTATGGGACAACATGATTCCTTGGTCTAATCTACGTCAAATTTTGCATAAATATTCTTTAATAGAATTGATTGAAGACGTGTTTCGTATTTTATTGAAATTCATTCTCTAACGGGATTAAAAGAGTGTAGAAAGTTATTTTGATATAAATACTCCTTAGTGCTTTTGATTTAAATTACATTTTATTTTGACATGTTTGACAACGTAATCCATCTGTTATAAAATATTTTCGAGTATCGACGCAGGTGTAGGTGATAAAAAATATAAATTTATAATTTTTGAAATTTTAGTTACATTTCTTCCCCGGCTTCGCACGGGAGCCGGGGCGGACCGCTAGTATACTAATATAATTATATATATTTTTTTCTTTTCTTTAAATGATCTTCTTTCTCGTCCCTACTTTATTCCGAATGGCGCTGTCTCATTTGAACAGCGCGTTTAGTAGGTCTACCCATATTACATATAAACAAAATACATTTGATCATCATCATAATATCAGCTGTTGGATGTCCACCGTTGAACGTAGGCTTCCCCTATCGATCTCCAGAGCGACCGACTCCAAACAGCCTCCGTTCAATGGCATCCGGTGACTTTCCTCAAGTCGTCTCTCCATCTCGTAGACGGCTGTCCGACGCTGCGCTTGTAATCTTACAATGCTGCGACACGTGCGTACAAGCACTTCAACACTTTGATATACCAATGTGGCACCGCTGGAGAGACTGCAGTACCGCATAAGTTTCGATCGAGTTGAAGGCTTTCTCATAGTTCACAAACGCCAAGCACAATGGCCAATTATACTCCTCGATCTTTTGTATAATCTGCCGCAGCGTATGTATGGTCTATGGTACTAAAGCCTTTTCGGAAACCAGCTTGTTCGGGAGGCTGAAAGTCATCAAACTTGCCCATCAGACGATTCGTAATGACCCTAGAGAACAGCTATAAGCGTGGCTCAGAAGTTAAATTGGCCTGTAATTCTTCAACAGAGTGTTATCGCCCTTTTTGAAGAAGAGCACCACTACGCTTCTCTTCCAGACTTCCGGCGTTACACCATCGAGCAAGATGCCATTAAAGAGAATCTGAAGGACCTTAAGTACCAGTGTTCCACCCGCTTTCAGAGGCTCTGACGTGATACCATCCTCGCCCGGTGCCTCATTATTTTTAAGCTGTCCCAGAGCCTTGCTAATCTCGTGCAAGCTGATGTCCAGGATATCTTCGAAATAGTATCAGGTTAGCTCGGCTCGTGGATCTTCAGCCGAAATACAAACAGGTTGGTTGAACGAGGTGTACATCTGTCCGCAAAACTTCTCGACTTCCTTCAATATCTCGGCTCAGGTCAACGCTGTACCTCCATCCTCTATTTTCAGCCTCGACAACCGGCTTTGACCAACATACGAATCTCTTGAAAACACTTCGGAGCCCTGATTCCGCTCTATCGCATCTTTAATACGTTTTGTATTAAAGACACGTACGAGTATATCGTTCGTCTGTTGATCCGCCTATATGCTTCAGCGTCACCGGAGGACTAGAGGCTTAACAAGCGTCGTTCTTCCATAAAGTTATGAGTTTGGTCAGAGAGTTTTCGGGGGCCTCTTTTATGGCCGGGTCTGTATAATCGGCTCTCAACTGTATGGATAGTGTTCACCAACCTGTTGCTTATATCGTCCACAGAAATGCAGTCGTCAAGACAATAAAAACAATTAGATAATACGAGCTGAAAGCTCTTGCGGTTTTGGATATGTGCGTGAGATGGTCTTAGTGTAAATTTCATCAAGCGTGATCTTTCCAGTTTAACACTGATATTCAATGTGCCTCTAACCAATAGGTGATCCCTCCCGGCTTTCACCCTATGGATCAAAGAGACGTCATTAAATATATGTCGTCGAGTGGTCATGAAGAAGTCTATTTCATTCCTAGTGGAACCATCAAGACTTATCAAGGTCCATTTCCTGTGAGGTAGCTTGTGTAAGAAGGAATTTGTCATAAAAAGTCCCTCATTCTCCAGAAAATCGGCCAGCCTCTGTCCTCTTTTTTCAGCTGTCCATATCCAAATTGCCCCACTCTTAGCTCATCGTTTCGTCTTTTGCCTATCATCGCGTTAATGTCTCAAATGACAACATTGAAATAGGTTTTATTCATATGTATGGGTCTACTGATGTCCTCATACATAGCCTCTACTTTTTCGTCGGGATGTACCGAGGTCCCAGTCCTAAGGTGTGGGAAGTGGATTCAAAAAAATAAATTTTTATCTCATGATGTATGCTACTTCTCATCTTAATCGGCTTATTAGTAAGTTACAAAGAAAAGGAAACACAAATTTTTAATTTAATAATATCTTCTACTAAAGCAAAGCTTAAGTAAAAAAAAATGCTTTTTGAATAAATTTCAATTGTCTATATTCGGCTCTTTTGCATGAAAAGGTGACCAACCACTAGACAAGACAAAACCACGCCCGTCATTCGTGGCCATGTCGTAAACATGAAGCATAAACATAAATGCATAAACTATTAGGTATAGCTACATATTATTGACTAAATTCCAATAACAATAGTTGTATTAGAAATTATACTTACATAAAAAAGTTCGTATGTTACGGTTAGTGGTATTATATAAAAATTATCAGTAATTATTTTTTGCAAACCGAAATACACGTTTGAAAATGATAAGTTCGTAACAACCGGTCGTTAATAATATTAGTATTATTTTTATATTAATATTATGCTTGCTTTCGGTGATTTAAATTTTTAATTTTAATTTTATTATACATATATATTATAATGTGAGAACTGCTCGATCGAGTTAGCTAATTTACGTTTTGTAGTTCTAATTGTCGATGCAAGGTTTTTTATAAATACAATTTCTGATTGATTTAAATCAGATTTAAATCAGAAAAGTCAGAAAAATACAGAGAATTCTGCTGTTAGACTCTTTTCGCTAATCGCTTTCTCACTTTCTTTTTTTTTTCAATTTAAATTTACTTTTACAAGCTTGTATTTATGTAATGTATATTGAAACAAATATTTAGTATGTTTCAAAATACAAGCAACGGGATATTTTTTTATGTTTTTAAATTGCAACTATTGCAAGTTATCAAAACAAGAAAAAAACACTTCTGATTTTTGACTACAGTAGACACTTAATTTACTGCATTTGTTATAATTTGTTGACATTTTATAGCAGTGATTGATCTATTAGACTAACGAAAATTTAACAATTAATAACCTCTGGAAATCTCATCTTATCAATCTAACATTTTGAATCGATACAAATTTGATCTAAACTGTTGACGTGTAATCTAATCATTATACTACTAAAGATTAAGAGATTTATAAGATTGTCAAAGTCAAGATATGTCTTTATCTAAGTTTCATTAAAAACAATTTGATTATTCATTTCGCAACGACGTACTAGGATAATTAATAAGGAGCTACCGTGCAACCTTAAATGCAGATCCCGCTGAGAAGAGCTAACCGAAACTCAAATCTCCTGTAACATTTATTGATTAGGTACTAAGGCTACGCATTGTTATTCTAATGTTTAAAAATATTCACCTGACTTATCGAATGTTTATCTCATTTTCACACGTATAGACAGATTAATAAACGAAACCGACACTTGCAATATCCTTGTAATTTGTGTCCGTACGCAAAATAATATTTTGGAACACACCTTTTATCTCCATATTAAACGTCGACTTAACAGAGGGTCAGGCAAAGCAGCAGTAAAGGATATATGTGTATGTGCAATAATTGTAAATATTCATTAACGAAACTATACAAGTTGCAATTATTACAAGTACCTCTATCATGTAGTAAACCAACGGTTGTAATTACCGAAAACGGAAATTGTTAAATTTTCAAATTGATCAATTTTAATAAAATATCGCGAAATTTATTAATTAACTAATACATAGTTTTTATCTTGATCTTATCGACTTTTTACATTGATTACACACAATTCAAAGCATTTACAAATCCAAATGTTTCAAGTTAAAAATGATATAGTTAATAAAATGTAACTAAGAAATTAACATCTGATTATAAAGTAAAGGATAGTACTTTTTTTTATTTGAATATATAATTGCAACATTTTAATAATATACCTAATTTAAATATTTGATTGAAATATTTTATATCTAGATATGTAAAAAATCTATGTATATTTAACAAATAGTAGCAAGGCCACTTCTTTTTATTAAATATATCTTAAGCAATAATCGTTACGTGTATGGAAATAACGCAAATAGAACCGCAAGATGCAGCAATATAAATGTATTGTAGTAGGAAGCGGATATCATTACTTACTTAAAAACTTTATTGACCAAAAAGTTAAAAAGTTTGAACAAAAAACGAATGACTTATGGCATTCAACGATTCAACAATCTGGAGACTCAATGAAATATCATTAAAAATCTCCAATTTAGGTATCTTAATGATAGTCAAAGTTCGACAAAAATTTTTTCATTAGCAGATCGCATTATGAATTTGCCAGATTTTTTTTCTTTAAATCTCCTAATAATTTTCAATATAATAAAATAATTATTAAGAAATTTAAAGAAAAATAAAGATTAATTTCATTGTCCTCTTTTAACACTGAAAAAGCTTCAACAATGTATGTTAATATAATATTAATTTATGTTGATATTAATGGTACTGTAATTTTTTACATTAATTTAATTTTTAATGCGTTGAATTTGAAGTTTTTTAATTTTTCTTTTGCTGGTTTTATCAACTGTTTTTGTAAAAATATTGTACTGTGTATTTTTACATCGGTTTGTTAAGAAATAATTTGAATAACATATTTTTTAATGTTAAACTAATTGCGTTTCACAGATAAGTAAATAAATGAATAAATTGTAGGTGGTAATAACAAAAAAAAAAAAATACAAATAAAGTAATGCGTACATGCATTCGTAGATACATACATAATTATATACAACATTATGTATATCTATATATATAAAACAAAGTCGGGTTAGCTACACTACTTATAATTTAAGAATGATTGTACCGATTTCAATTATCTCTTTCTCTGATTTGTTGAATTCCGAATAGCAGAATAACAATAAAAATATCATTTTACCAAAACCGTCTACACTGTCACACACATACTTTCAAATTAAAAAGTGATATAAAGGTTACCAGTATAATTGTTTGTTTAGTGTAGTATAAGCACAAATAAGGCCTTCGGTTTTAAGTATCTATCTATATATCTATTTTGTAAAACAATGTCACGACCCAGAAGATCTAATCTTTTCCAACGAAGCCGCAATGCGATTAGGCTTAGGAACTATACAAATCAATCCACTTAAGAAGACCGAGAAATCACACGGGAAGAGCGCCGCGTTAGTATGGCCTGACTTCGTGATTCTCAAACATAAGAGCAAAGAGATGCAGCCAGTGAAATGGTACATTTGGCAATGAGAAATCGTCGAGCTTATCGCACAGATCAAGAACGAGATAGCCTTCGACGCTCAAGAAGAAAATATTGATTTGAATCGAGCAGTGTTTCTGTGCGATTGCACAATTGATTACAGCTCGCAATCTTTCGTTTCCATTGGCCCAATGGAACTTGTTTGCGAGCATTGCGGCGTATTACAGTTCGTTTGAGAAACGCCAGTGCCGTCTAAAATCATCATCTGGGACGAATGCACAATGACGTATAAACGCGCATTTGAAGCACTTGACCGAACATTGAACTATCTGTGCAATGACTTGAGATGTTGTGAAGGCGCAATGATTTTACTATCTGGCGATTTACGCCAAATACTGATAGTCATTCCATAATAGACTGCTGCCGATAAAATAAACGCTTGCCTCAAATTATCCAATCTGTGTAGCTCTACGTGAAAGAACTTGAGCTAGCAACAAACACGAGAGTTAGATTTCTGAACGATTCATCTGCTGAAGATTTCTCAAAGAAATTGCAGACTATCGTTAATGGCCGTATTCCTATCGACAAAACCAGGGGATTGATTTGATTTTCTGTGATTTTTTACAATTTCGTCTCATCTAAAAACGAGCTCATTAACAAAGTGTTCCTAAACATCATTGATGACCACAAAAATAACAAATGGTTAAGTGAGCTGCCAATTTTGGTAGCTAAAAAATAAAAACGTGGGTGAATTCAACTTCGTAATTCAAAATCAAATCGTTGATACTATGCATTCATTCAAATTTATTGACTATGTAACAAACGAAGACGAAGCCACCAACTATCCAACTGAATTTCGAAACTCAACAATTTTCAACAAACAACACAATTGAATCGTCATTCTACAATATGTATTTATTTATAACTTAGTAATAGTTAACGTAAAGCTACCGGCGATTCGAAATTTAGGTTATGCTGAGAATAATCGGCAAGAAACTCAACATTTACTTATATATATATATATATATATATATATATATATATATATATATATATATATATATATATATATATATATATATATATATATATGTATATATATATATATATATATATGTCCTACATAAAAGCCAGCGTTACTAAATTCTATTAAACCAATTATTATTATATTATGAGGACAGATTACTAATAAAAATATAATATTAAATATATTAATTACTATTGATCATTCCAAAAACGCTTAGCTTGACTTGCATAAAATTTGCGAAAACACTCGATAAAGTAAAGACTTCTTTTACCAACATTTTCTGAGTTAAGAGATACATATATTTAATTTAGCTATAAATAATCTGATGCTTGTTTTACAATTTATGTACGAGATTTATATCTTTTATACTTAAAACAAACAGTAAATATTATACACAAAGGTTAACAGTAACAAAGAATACAATCACAAATAGATTTGTGTGTATGCATTAAATCGTGCAAGTCAACAACACTAGTTGTTGATGATAAATCATTTCGACACAATTAATGGTACATTGTCGCGAACACGCCCGCTCTTAATTACGAGTCCACAATGAGTGAGATAAGCCTAACTAGTCTGAGTAAAGCCTATTTGCGACATACTTTCGCAACACCAATTACGTCATTGACAAATAAATATTCACAATATTATATTAATTATGACTCCAAATTGAGCATAACGTCTTCTACGTCATTATCAAAATTTTTATACAAACATACGATCTAAATATCTACACTTCCAGTGCCGGATTAACCAATAGACAGAATAGGCAATTGCCTAGGGGCCCCGCTTCCACTAGGGGCCCCATGCAAGCGACAAGAAGAAAAAAAAAGTTACTGGCACCGAGACTTTAACACCTTATGTGTAGTGCCGGATTAGCCTATAAGCTATTTAAGCAATTGCTTAGGGCATCCCGTCTTGGGGGGCACCAGAGATGACATGACAGAGACGAAATCATGTTGTGTCGACTCCACGTAGCCACCCACCTTATTTTGTTAGGTAGGGTACGGAGGAAAATGTCCATACTGAAGGGCGGATGACCTTTTTTTTTTTGATGACCTTTTTTTTTTTTTTTTCGTCGTCCGAAAATGGAACCGATAACAATGGTACGTTACGACTTACTACTTACCATCAGGTGGAACGTCTGCCAGTTTGTCTAGTCACTTAACATTAAAAACAAAAGTAAAAAAAGGGGCCCCGAGTATAGCATTGCCTAGTGTCCCTGACAGGGTTAATCCGGCTCTGTACACTTCCCTAATTTATCAATGGAACATTTGGTAACCAAAGTTTTAACAAATTAATAAAGCATTAAACTTAAGATAGCCTTTACTTAATTGGATTTTATAGGATATATTGTTTTAGTCTTGTGTAAAAAGTTCGAAAGAAAGTTACTAATAGCTGTGCAAAAAACACGTTTTCATTCACTCATCTATACTAATAATAATTCTGTTAAAACCTCCTTTTTATTAATACACTATATATCATCAAGAATAAATTATATCGCCATCTCTTATAATTTTTTGTTTGTGCACGTATCACGTAAAAAGTACAAAACCAATATAAATAACTTTAATACATAAAAATTATACATAACTCACAGTAACATTTAGTTTTTGTTTCATTGTAATTAAATTTAAAAATAAATATTTAAGAAAATAGAAATACGCCTACGCGACGTAGACGCCATCTGGTCTAACGAATATTAAAAACTCACAAAACGTATTTTTGAGTTATTATTTTGTTAAACTTAAAAGTTTACTAAATATGTCGGATAGGAATAGAAATCGTTTTAATATTTTAGATAAACATCATTTTCAATTAATATACGTACTATTATGTTAAATTATGTTAAATGTCACTAAATATAAAAACGATATTCTACCATTACACGATAGATGGCGCAGAATACGTAATATATTTTTTTGGATCGCGCTGACCAAAACTTCGGCCAAAAAAATTACACTCGTCCGTATTTAAAAGAACGTTTTTCTTTTTTGCATTTAATACCTTAGGGTACTACGGTCTTGATTGTTTGTTTGTTGTTAAAATATTTGCTCGTTATGTGTATGTTGATTGTACAAAGTTGGATGGTTATAGCTATTTAGGTTGTAATCTATATATATAAAGAAAGTCGTGTTAGTTACACCGTTTATAACTCGAGAACGAGTGGAACGATTTTTATGATTTTTGTGTTTTTGGATTTGTCTTCGTCGGGAATAATACTTATTAAAATATGATATTCATCAATGAAAAAATAATTAATAAAAAAATCAGTTAAAATGTTTCATCCGTACTATCTATACATATAATAAATCTGTTAACGAGTCCGTTTTATAATCTTAATCTTAATATATAAAAGCGAAAGGTCACTCATCACGATATCTCTGGAACTATAAGACCTAGAGACTTGAAATTTAGTAGGAATATTCCTTTTGCCGAGGAGAGGTCAGCTAAGAACGGATTTTACGGAATTCTATGGGACAACGTAGTTCCTTGGTCCAATTTACTTCAAATTTTGCATAAAATATTCTTTAACAGAATTGATTGAAGACGTGTTTCGTATTTTATCAAAATTCATCCCCTAACGGGGTTAAAAGGGGTTGCTTTTGCTTCAAAGTTGATTTGACAACTCAATCCGTCTATTATAAAATATTTTCCAGTATCGACGCAGGTGTAGGTGATAAAAAATATAAATTTATAATTTTTAAAATTTTAGTTAAATACCCGTGCGAAGCCGGGGCGGGCCGCTAGTCAAGAATATTAATATTGCAAAAACCGAGTAAAATGACGAATTAATGAATATATAATGTACATATTATATCATATTCACAATTCACTATAATTAAAAAGTATTTTGAATTAATAGATTATTTACCTTTCAATATATATGTTTTATAGTTACTTAAATTATATTCATTTCAATAATTTTTGCGATGATGTATTAAAACCACGCAAAATGATAAATGCCGAATGATTTAACATGACATCATCAAAGTTATTATTAACTTAACCATTGGGATAATTTAATAATAAACTCAATAAACTAACATAAAGTTGAACTATTCTACGACTATTAATCTTGTCAGCATTAATTGTGCTCATGATTTATTTAGTTATTAGGAAGCTTTGTATCTATTACCCAAATAATTTTATCTATTGATTCAACATTGATCTTTTTCCGACTTATATAATATTTACCAAGCTAAAGTGAGACGGATTGTAGTTTAAAATTATAAAATTCAAACATAATTTACTAAAATAAAATCAAAGATGGACGATTTATTAGGCCAACGATTTATTTGTGATTCATTTATTTGTTTTATTTAATCATTCATTCATTACTTGTAATTTTGTTGTTACATTCCATTTTTCATTTCATTTCATTCCATTCCAGAAAATGCGTTTTTTTTTTAAATGTGTGCAATCGGACAGTCTGTTCACCTGGTAGTAAGTCAAAGCGACATCAGTTGACACCCGCTACATCAGAGGATTAGCAAGTGCGTTACCGGCCTTTCAAATATGATAATACGAGTAATTATGCTTTATTAAAATAAGATGATTGTATTATTTTATAATGGGCAGAGGGGATTCCATATAATTCATAATAAATCTAAATAATAATACATTTCATAATAAATCTAATTATTATACATGTTTTACTGTGTCTAAGATTAAGATAAGTTTGTCATTGAATAATAAAGTCGATCTCCTATAACTTCAAAACAAAACATAGAGGGTAAGAATAAATTGATGAAATATATTATATATATAACTCTACTAAATATATATATATATATATATATATATATATATATATATATATATATATATATATATATATATATATATAAATAACTCTTCTTTTCTTTTCTTTTTCAAATTAAAAACCACAGCTAAAAACAAAATATGAACTGAACTGAATCAGCCTATAAACGTCCCACTGCTGGGCAAAGGCCTCCTTCCCATATAGGAGAAGCTTGGGGGTTAATCCACCACGTTGCTCCACTACGGGTTGGCGCATAATTTCCCTACGACGATAACGATCGTTATCAGATGTCTATATTAACAACCTGGACCGACGGCTTTACGTGCTCTCCGAGGCACGGTGTGGAGACCCACAAGGACATACATCCAGACCGGAAACAAATATTTATATAAATACAAATATCTACCCCGAGCGAGAATCAAACCCGCAACCGCCGGTGTTGAGGCGACTACTCGCACCACTAACCCAGAACGGTCGTCGAAGTGTCTAGTCGAAAATGATAAAATATTAAATAAACCAAAATAAAGCAGTTTTGCTAAGCTTAACAGTGACCTATAATAAAGTGGCGTTACAAAGTAACTTTAACTTATTTAACATAATTTCTACGGACATTATTTTATAAACTAACCTACAAATACAATTTTACCATAATTATATATTGTAGACTAAGGTAAAAGCTCCCATTACGGAGGCATTTCGCAACATTTGAAAGTAAGAAAGAAAAATAAGCATTTGTAAGTGTCTTATCAAGTGTAAAAAATTATTTTCGGCAAGAATAGAGATTAAATTTCATATTACTTCTGACACTTTATTTCTTTGTAAAGGATTTATTATATAAAACAAATGTTTAAAAAATCAAGTCGATTTTCCCTAATACGGAGGTATGAGAGCCAATTACGGTCATAGTCGGTTCCTAATACGGTGGGTAAGAAGTTTGTTTACGAACATAGTTTGTTGGTTTCGTACAGTAAATTTTATCCTTCCTAACATATGTTATAAATGCGAAAGTGACTATGTTTATTTGTTTGTTTAGCTTACAGGCTTTTAATGATTGGCTGATTTTAGTGAGATTCGATATAGAAACAGCTTATGACCCGTGTTAACTAATATGTACTAACGTACTATACCTCAATGGCTAAAACTCACACGGGATGGGGAAATATGGGAATGGTTCCAATTTTATAGTATAAAAATACATTTATAGGTAAATTTACTAACTATCAATTTATTATTTTTATTAACTAATTATTAAAAAACAATTTCATGTAACAATTGCTTCAAATCTGAACCTTTCAAAAATCAACAGTTCGTAGAAAATAATTATCAAAAACTTAAAAAAGTACAGTACAGTGCTCAGTACAGTTTTAAACTAATTTAGCGACAGTGTGTAGCAACTGTTCTTTAGTCACTGGAAATCCACATTTACCAAGGTAATGGATCCAATCAATGACTTGTTGCTCTTCGTTTAGGTTAAGTACTGTCTGTTTACCACACTTTTCATTGTCATAAAGCTCATCACGTTTGCTCCGTAAAGTAGTCTCGGGCACATTATATTGTTTTCAGGCTTTGTAAATTCACATGCCTTGTCGAATTGGGAAAGTGCTTGTGCCACCTCATCATTAGTATAAGACTTGCGTTTCTTTCTGTCCATATTATCTGCAAAAACAGAAATAAAATTTATATTTATTTAAAATCAAAAATTTATCTATAATATGTATATTCTATGAAGTTCCTTTTACAGAGATATATCCACCGTATTAGGAGGTCATAGAGCCTATCACGGTGGTACTTGAAAATTCCTACCTCAGTAATAAGAGAACTTCTCGTATTTTTATAATCCTAATTCTGACCCATCAAAATTTAGATCATAAAAAATGTAAGTAACTTAGTCGAAATACAATAAATTTTTGATTAAGATACGTAAGACTCAAGTTAACAGCTATACAAAATTACTACTTTTTAATCAATTAAAATACACCTATTTTTTTAAACCTTTCTATGAAAACGACATTTTGCTTTCAATAGTTTTCATATTTAAATAAGATTTCTAGCAGATAAAACATAACGCAGAAAAAGGTTTTTAGTTTCTGAAATTAAAAATTATTTAAACTAAACTTGGAAATCATTAAATAAGTTATTATATTGAAAGTTATAAGCAAGTAAATATAAAGCAGTAATTCCCCTAATACGGATGATACCGCCGTATAAGGATTAACCTACGAATTTCGTGTCCTATTACCGTGCTATTTTGTTTTTGGTTTTTAAGGTATATAATCAGTTAGAAATAGTAAAAGACCTGAATGAATAGTAAGTATAATAATAGAAAAAAGTTATAAATGCCATATTCACCAAGTTGAACTGTATGTTCGTATAAGAAACTTAGTTAAAAAATATGAGTACACTTACCCAAATCATTCCGCGTTTATATGGGAAATTCTGCCGCAACTCCGCCGTGGCACAAACTGATTGATTTTCATAAGTTGTCTTTGTGTTACAGTTGCAAATGTCAGATATATAATGAAGTAAAAGATTATGAATTAATAAATTCCATTTTAGTGACTTTAAATATACTCAAACAAGAATAAAACACGAAAATAAAAATACCGCCGTAATTAGAGTCGATTTTAACTACCGCCGTAATAGGAGCTTCTACCTTAATTATTAATTGTATAATTTTGATAAAATGCTTAAACTTTTATTCAACACTTACTTGATTTAACAAACGAGGCACAAATCATAATACGAGTAACAAGCTATTATTACTATACAAATCATGTCGCTTGGAATAGAGACGGGAATGTTGACAGTATTGCTAACCACCATGGTGGTGACGCGCAAGCTGAAGTATGACACCCCACGTCTTCACATGGACGGGATTGACATTGTCCTGTCGAACGAGATTAAGCTGATGGCGGTCGTCATTGACCATAAGCTAACATTCAACGCCCACGTTACGAATGTCTGTAAAAGGGCGGTCGCCTTTTACCACCAGCGGCACGAGCAGCTAAGGTCAGCTGAGTTCTCCATCCCGAGGTGACCCGCTCTATTTACAGAGTGGTGGTCGAACCGGTGATCCTGTACGCCGCCGGCGTATGGCAGAAAAAGCTGAACGGGGTCCAGCGAGGCTTCGCACTGAAGCTTTGTAGGGAATACCGCACCGTCTCCCTGAACTCGGCTCTGTTGCTCGCTGAGATGCTCCCTCTCGACCTCCGCGTCCGCGTAGCCGCGGCGCTATATGAGACGAGGAGGGGGGTGTCCCGGTAGGAGATAGGAAGTCGGGATGTGGAGCGGGTATCCTCGGCTCTGCGGTCTCCACATCCCGCTTGTCGTGTCGACCTCGAGTTTAAGTGCCTGGTAGACCAGGAAAAGCTCATGGCCAACAATGGTCATGACTTTAACATCTTTACGGACGGCAGATTGAGGGCAAGGTGGCAACGGCGTTATCTGTATGGAGTGGCGCTGCCGAAACCAAAACCCTCAAACTCGTTCTGCCGTCCTATTGCACGGTCTACCAGGCGGAACTCCTGCCGATATGCCGGGCGGCACGAATGGCCGCGGAAAACTTGGCCGGATCAGTTGGGATTTACTCCGAATCCTTGTCGGCACTGCAGACGTTGCAGAATCCAAAGGCCCTCCATCCCCTGGCCGTAGAGGCGCGGGACTTTCTGCGTGGTGCTTTGCTCCAGAACAAAAGTGTAAGTTTGCTTTGGATCAAAGCCCACGCAGGACTGGAGGGGAATGAGCGTGCCGACTATTTGGTCAAGGAAGCTGCGCTGAAGTCCAAACGCTCCTTTGACTACGACAGCTTTCCCGTTTCATTCGTCAAGCGAAGCATTCGTATGCGATCGCTTGACGACCGGTACCGAGACGGTGAAACGGCCGGCGTCACAAGGAATTTTTTTTCCTGATGCGGTAGCGGCCTACCGAATCATCAAAAAAATAGAGGTGGACAGATTCGTTACCCAGGCGTTAACGGGGTATGGCAGATTCTCCGAGTACTTGCATCGTTTCAAGTGTATAAAGATGTATGAAAGTATGCAGTATGCTAGTGCGAGAAGAATATATGCGAGAAATAGTATGAATTAGTAGCTACTTACAAATGTACATAATATCTCCGATAATGTTGGAGGGTTAGATAATAAAAAAAAAGTATTTCTAACCATTATTCTTCATTTTTGCTATACTAAACTGTTACGCACTTTTAAATTTTATTAAGCTGAAACAATACTATCCGTTATGTTTCGTTCTAACAAAATAACTGAAACTGGATGAACGTTTCCCGACCAGAATATATACATATTTCTAATATATGAAATAACTTTTATTCTATTCTTAATAACTATACTAAATAAAAAAATCATACAAAAGTTAAATAAAATTATTAAATAATAAACAGGCATGAACAAAAGCTTGTCACAGTATAAAGCTTTATCATCAAATTGTCCTCATTTATTATGCTGAGTTACCTCACAGTTGAAGGGCACATTTGAATTTCTATTCGCAATCGTATAGTATATTCGAATATCGACAGGCATACTTGGCCAGTGACGTCAGCAATGATGCAATCTAATTCACATCAATCGTGTCCCGTCAGACGAATCACGCTTAGAAATTAAACCAAGTGCGAGCAGAACGCCACGCCTGTAGGTCTAATAAATTTTTGATGATAAAAAGTAGATTACTTCTCCAGCAAAACATGCTTAGATATACAGTATCCTCTCATTTTGTTTTATGAATATGATTTTTAACAAGCATTATTTTACCAGTTAATCAAAAAGATGAGTAATTTATAATAGTATAAAACATTTTATCCTTGTTAAGTGTAAAATGAAGGGATTATATAATTTATTTATTTAGTATGTTAATAATAAATATTAAAATAATAAATCTTACAAGCTTGTGAGAGAAAAGAAAAAAAAATATATATATCACCTTTATCGCTCAATTGCGATTTCTTCCAAGGAACCTTAGACATTGAAATGTGGAAGAATTTTGTTAAACAAAAAGTCACCCTATTATTATTCAAATCCAGTTCATATAGACTTATTCAATTGTTATAACATATTGAGCTTTAGCAAAACATGCGTTAGATTAGGTTTCGACCAAACATCTTATCAGTTAATCTTGGACGCGCTTGGGTACGGTGTAAGAATAAAAACTGTGTAATGAGTTATAGTGAAAAACGCAACGATATGCAAAAGGTAGTGGATTGCATTTTATATAAACAATTGTATAATCCACTCACATAATCATACATTAGAGCTGTATCTGCATGGAAACATATTTTTGAGGACAAAACATAAAATATATTATAATATATGCCTATTTTTGCGTATTATCCCACAAGGGGATTATGTGAATTTTTGAATTTTATTTAAATCTCAATTACCGTCACTTTTTAAATTGGCGACGATATTTAGTAGTAGAAGTAATTATTTCAATTCAGTCAGAATTGAAATAATTACTTCTACTTATATTCTAAGATTTATATTAACCAACAATCACACCACGTTAACCTAGCCCCGTGCTAAGTTCGTAAGAACTTGTGTTACGGGTACTAGGAACGGAAATAAATTTAAGATATAAATACATATATACATAAATACACATCCATGACCCGGTGCAGACATCTATATTCGTCATACAAATTATCTGCACCTGGCGGGATTCGAACCCGCGACCGCTGCGTAAAGTGTCCAGTTGCCTGACCACTCGACCAGCCGGCCGTCAACTTACTTAAATTAATTTGCTAGTGTGTGTTAACCAATCAATGAAATAAGCACGTTGTTTATTTGATCTGACCTATTGCTTTAAACTTTATACTGACATTTTCGTTACTTGTTCTATAGATAATTACATTAGATTTCTAATTCTCCTTCAAGCATATGTTTTTAATAAAGTGGTTAGACTTATACTTTAAATAACTAGTCAAGATACTGGATGCATATTTTTAACCTTTAAATTTAATTATAGCGTGTGAATTAGGAATTCAATTTAAAGTTATAATTAAACGATTTCCTGGTCTAATTGGTAAGGAAAATATAATATTTAGTTTATTCAATGTATTTTTAACAAAGGAAATTTATAGAAAAATATTTAATAGTTTATTCAACACAGAAGTACCATTGAAACTACTTTATTAATTTTCAAACTTCTTTTTTGGATTAGAAAATCAGAATCGTGCTGAGTTTCCACAATAAAACTATTCTTAAAAATAAGAACAAAATGAGGTTCTAAGAGTTTGTTTCATTATGTATATAAATAGAATTACTGATTAAAACTCATTTAAAACACTATACAAGAAGAATATTATTAAAATATATTATATTCGTATAAAACGAATTTTATGTCCAATAAAATAAAGAAGAAAGTTTGTTTTAACTTTTGATACATTTTTTTTATATATAATTTTCTCATAAAATATTTCAAATTAAAAAAAAATATTTCTTATGGACTTTCTGATGGATTATTGTTTTATTTAATTTGCAATACTATGCAGTTCGAATACATCTTAACGGTTATATCATTTTCTGTACATTATGGACCATATACTCGTACGTTAATATTTCCCTTCAAATAACGAAGTATGCCGATAACTGTATTTCAAAAGCGGATACATTACATCCCAATAAATATTATTTGAAAAGTAAATATAAATCACATATTTGTCATAATAAAATCCCTAGGACCAAGACCGGTTGGTATCAGCTTGCGGTTCAACTCGTATATCAATGAGAATAACGTACCAATATCTATAATTCTATAAATAATATATATTTTAAAGTTACCTGTTGGTCCGAGTGCCTGACGGCACGGCAAAGCTTTATATTTTTATGATATGACGCTTCCATTTAATCGCTAGAGACTGTTAGGTGGTTTGTAATAGCTGTGCTTTTAAATAAATGTTTTTTTTTTGCATTACAAGGAAGTCGACCGTCTATATTTTCGAGGACACCTCCCATTTATTAACAAATCATTACAATTATTTGAGTGATTTTTTTCAATTCAGTCTCACACATATTAGAAATTATTACTTTCCATTATTTTGTTGTTCAACGTTTGAAAGGAATATATTTAGAATTTTCCAGTTCTTTGTACTACATTTTAAAATGATATATAAATGAAATGATGATGATATTTTATCGTGTTTTTAATAATATCAAACTCCAACTAAACTTAATGAATTTGGAACTTGGAATACTTTTCATTATTTGTTTTTAATTATTTGTAGTATAATATTGGTTAAGGAGTTTTTGCTAATATCTATTATATAACAGTATATTACTTTAAATTTTAATTTAAAATTAATCCGTGTTAATTACGAGTACCTATCTATTAAATTGGCTTGTAATAATGAATCTCAAACATAAATAATTAAATAAAATGTGAAATAAATGTAAATGAAATGCGTATTATGATTTATTTAATAAACGAAATATTTTATACCCCACTGAGCCGTTGCTAGGTAAGTATGAAACTCTCGGTGATTATGAGGTACTACCTACTAAGAATGGGTACCTCATGTAATATAATGTTAATCAAACCAAATTGAATTCAGCAAAAACGGATAACATGAACTCTGATTAGTGCTAATGATTGAATTACTTAGTTCGTTATGACGTCACCATCTTACCAGACTAACAGGTGCCGTTCATTTCGCATTTAAATATTCATATTCTCAAGCTAAAATAACAATTCTAAACAGCCTATTAGAGTTACTTGTAAAATTTTATTGAATATCAAACAATTTTGAGCAAGGAGCTATTATATCTCTACTATTATTATTAATTCCAGGTCTTAGTCTCAATTAACTAATTACCGACCAATTTTCAAGCAATATCTTGTATTAGTTTACTTACAACTTCATTCAAAATGAACAAGCAAACGCATTTTTAATTTTCCTTAAATCATTATTAATTGAATTTTTAAAATAAAGTATAATATTTTATTATCTATGTATGCCGGTCCTACTTTGTTTCATTGCTCGATTAAATTACGTTTGTCTTAAGTTTTTACTGTTATAAATAATGAATTAATAATAATTTTATGTAGCAGTTATTTCATATTCGAATAACTAAGAACTTTTAGGGTGAAAAACATCACACACAACTAAAGTGCAAAAGAAACACTGAGAAGAAAAACTCAGTAGCATTTATAAAACTACGACTATACGAGTACGTTGTGGATATTTTAGCTGTGAATTGTTTTTGTTTTAAATATCTAGTTGTGACAGCGGTGGTCTAACAGAAGCTATACACAGAATAACGCGTCGCGGTCTCTTCCGCTTGATCGGATATAATCGATATCTTGTAGGAAACCAGTTGTTTCGCAACTTTACTTGCATAAAATTAAGTCTTTTTTAACACTAAACAGACTGTTTACTAAGAATTTTTGAGAACTTATATGTTATATTTAAATATCGGTAGCAACAAATTTTCTTGAATCTCTTTCAATATACGACAATTTAAGAGAATAATACAGTGTCTTTGATATAAATAAGTTGTATTAACAATATACATTGATCATTATGATCCAATAACGTTGATTGAACGCCTACTCAACGAGAAGTGTGCTGTTAAACGGTATAATATATATAATACTAGCGGCCCGCCCCGGCTTCGCACGGGTATTTAACTAAAATTTCAAAAAATATAAATTTATATTTTTTATCACCCACACCTGCGTCGATATTGGAAAATATTTCATAATAGACGAATTGAGTTCTCAAACAATATTTTAGCCCGCGACTTTGTCCGCGTAGTAGTCGAAAATGGTTCTAATAGGATTTTTATTTGTTTTTTTTTTACGTTATTAATTTTGTTATAACATATAAATTATTATATTAAAATATTTGAATATTTATATAATATAACAATCTTTATTATAGAGTAGGGATTTAAAGTTTAAATAAACATTTTAAAAAAAATTTGTTATAATATTTTATGAAAACGAAGCTCGGTCCAAAGACCTAAGTCTGGAGAAAGCTACACGGGGGTATTATCTTTTTACAACGAAATCGAAGTACTACACCTTCCTTAGTATTTCTTTATAAACAATATTTTTTGTTTTTCTTTCGGGGTGCTAGAATCACCAGGCTACTTTGGAATATGCCACATACAACTGGCTGTGAGAGAAGCAGCTTTCGCTTAAGTATACTCCTGCTACAGTAAGAGTTTGACCTTAAGCTTTGTTTTTGGTAAATACAATACACTACATACACTCATATACACTCATATCACCATTTCCTATTTTAAGCAACAGGTCTGAGAACTGTCCGGCAGTAACATCTCCCCTTAGAGTCCATCATTCTCATATTTATGGTGAGGCTCAGTTCCGTCACTGCAGGCCACAAATGCTCCTGTACTGTAGTGTATTGTATCAGCCTGTAAACAACCCACTGCGGAGCGAAGGCCTTTTTTTTCATATAGAAGAAGGGTTGGATAATCTCTTAATCCACCACGCCGCTCCACTGCGGGTTAGCGGATAATATCCCTGTTTTTTTAACGATGGGAAATGCATTTACGCATCCCGCCGCCCGCAGGCGACGGTTATGTGGGACTCGCTGGCTGCGAAGCCAGAATACCCACTAAAACTCATCGACCGTCTGCGCCATAGTGGGGAGCCACGGGATCGCTCGCGCATACAACCGTGACGCCCCGACGTTTGGCCCGGCGGCCCCTCCGTATGTGTTTGGGGCCGTTCGTCTGGTCCACTCTGCTAATTCAGAGAAGTAAGTAAGTACCAGGAGCGACCCCAACACTAAAATCTCCGCGCCCTCTCGGCGCCACTCCCACACCAGCCGCAACTCCCGTGCTAACACTCTCACCGCGCTTTCGCGCTTCGTTCACCACTGGACTTCAGCTACCCCAGACGGCGAAACCCCGCTGATGGGTCCACACATCAGCTGGTCCAGGGGTTCCAGTGGATTGTGCACCTCTGAGTCCAAACTACCGCGCTTTCGCGCCACCGAATGGAGGGGGAGAGCGAGTCATCTCCCTCCTGTGCTTTCGCGCCCACCGCTGCCGGTTTTGGTCCGCGGGGGGGCCGATAATATCCCTACCATAAGTAACAATTATTATAAGGCATCCATGATAACAAACGGGACCGACGGCTTTACGTTCTCTCCGGGCCACGGTGGGGAAACCCACTATACACCCATTTTGCCTCTTAGATTTGAATAATCCCGCAAGTAATTATTTTTTAAATTTTGATTGACTCGCCACAGTTGGTAGTGACCCTGCTTACTGATCCAGGATCATGGGTTCGATTCTCGCCTCGAGTTTGGGTGTAATATGTATTTATTTCTATATGTATTATTTGTATGTATATTTATAAAAAAATGTATATCAGTCAGGTGTTACCTAAAATACAGGCATTAACTTGCCTGCCTTAGGAACAGACGATTGTGTGTGTATGTCAAACATATATTTATATTTAATAATAGTCCAAGACAGCTTTTATCTCCTTCTTCTTAGTTTTAGTGTAAGATAAAGTTAGGTATATGATTTAAAATTTTTTCTGATCTTGTTCCAACATTAGTCCGTGGTGCCAATCTGTACTAATTGGGATGTTAATGCCGTATAATTCAAAAATGTTTCCAAGTTCACATTGGTGTCTTCTATATCTGTATCATTGTGAACTACAGATGCCTTGCTGATGAGTTATTCAGTTTAAAACCCTTGACTTAAAACAACATCAACATTGAAGTAAAAAATATTGTATAAAACACTATTTTACAATAAAGTGATCACACGATATATTTACAACTCAATTTTGTTACATTTAATATAAAGTCTTGCCTGTTCCACCAGGATCACCCAAAAAAACATATCACCTACGCCTACGTCAATACTTATATATAAATATTATATAAAAGACGGATTGTCAAACATGTGTCAAAATAAAATGTAATTTAAAAAAAATCCAAAACAGTCTCGATACGGCGTTCGTACGAGAAGGTTGCGTTCAACTTTTTTTTATGTTTACATCGTCGGACGAGCGAGCGGCCTATTGTTTACCGAGTTGCGGCGGTCGAGGTCATCCTCGACCGCTTTTTTATGAGCGACATTAATAAACAACATGTCAATTATTGAATATTTAAGCGATAATGAGATGTTGGAGGAGCAAGGAGATGTTGAAAAAACACAGAAAAGAATGAGAGAAGAAAGTGAAAGTGAGTGGACAACCGTAGGACAGAGTAAAGAAAAAAAATTAAAAGAAAACGAAAAAATTGAAGTTTACATTTCGAGTAAAGAAAAATTACCTAAGCAGTTTACATTGGCTAAAATTTTTAAAGATCAAAATATTACAGATATCATTAGGGTAAAATATTTAAACCCGTTTAAAGTCAGGGTAGATTTAATCAGCGAAATAAGCGCACAAAATCTCAAAGAATGCCAGTATTTTAAAGATAAAAATTGGCGAATCCAAAAAGCGTTAGAAAGGAATTTTTCTTATGGAACTATCAGAGATGTAGACTTAGATTTGACCAATGAAAAAATTGTTGAAAAAATTAGATGTGACCAACCAGCTCAATTAATTTCCGCTTACCGTCTCAGTCGAAGGAATTTGACAGAACCAGGGTGGATACCCAGCGAAACTGTACGGTTGTGCTTTAAAGGTTCTTTTATCCCTTCATATGTATATGTTGAAGAATTGAGAGTTAAAGTAGAAAGTTACGAATTTCCAGTGACACAGTGCTCTCGTTGCTGGAAATTTGGACATCGTAAAGTTAGATGTCCTTCTTTAAAGATAGTGTGCCCGAAATGTGCGAAAAATCATGAAAATTGTGAAAATACAACATTTAAATGCGTAAATTGTTTGGGTAATCACATGGCCTTGTCAAAAGTATGCCCTAAGTTTTTAAAAGAAAAGAAATTAAGAAGTTTAATGTCTGAATTTAATTGCACCTATCGAAAAGCCTTTGAAATTTATGTACCACCCGAGATAAATGATTTAGAGGAAGAAAGAAAAGGAAATGAAAAAAAGTACGAGGTAGAAGAACGAAGTGAAGAAGAAGTACCTATAATTTTTCAGACGGAAAACTTAAATTCTCAAGATTATCCAGTTCAAAATAGCAATACATCAACCTATGCAGGCGTTACCAAAAAGAAAAAGTTAATCAAAACGTCAAAACAAATTAAAAAACAATATTCGGAAAACATACACCCACAATGTGCTTTTAATAATAACGCTCAATCAGATAGTGAAAATATGGAAGATAACCATTGCTATGAGAAAAAATCCCCGACAAGAAATTCAAATGATCACAGAGCAAAAGATTTTAACATTGGAGAATTATTGAGACGATTGAAAGAAATTATATTTTTAAGAGGAGTAACGGTACGATCTAAGGTTGTAGCGGTATTTAAGTGTTGTATTGAATGGATTATAATTACAGTAGTAGAAAATGTATCAGAGTGGCCAATATTAAAACTGTTACTTGATTATTTACAACACGAAAATGACTGAAGCTAATAAAAATAAAATTAAAATCAATTTGATGCAGTGGAACTGTCAAAGCCTCAAACCTAAGTTAGTTTTATTAGAAAATCTTTTATTTCAAGAAAATATTCACGTTGCAGTGTTGAGTGAAACATGGATGGAGCCGGACAGTACTCTTAAAATAAGCAATTATAACATATATCGGAAAGACAGGTATGATTCATACGGTGGGGTTGCAGTATTAACGCACAAATCAATAGAATCGCAAGTACGTACTATTTATAATCGTAATTCGGGAATAGAAGTTATATTAGTTAAGTTATTTAATTGTGAAGAAATAGAAAACATAATATCTCTTTATTGTCCACCTTCGGTCAACACCTGCCAACTTGACTGGGAGCATTTATTTGCAGCTTCTAGGAGTAAAACATTATTGCTTGGTGACTTTAATGGTCACCATACAAACTGGTCTAATAAAATAGATGCTAGAGGGAACCAAATCATGGATGCGTTAATGTCTGATAATAATTTTGTTACACTAAATAACGGGGATATAACTAGAATTAAATTTGTAAACGGTGTGATACAACAGTCAACACCAGATATTTCGTTTGCGTCAACGGATATTGCTCTCAGATTCGACTGGAGGGTGTTGAACGAAACCTTAGGAAGTGATCATTGTGTTATTAAAATTAATGTACATGTAAAAGTAGAACCGAGATATATAGCCCGTAGGAATTTTAAGAAAGCGGACTGGAATTCTTATTCTGAGTTACTCCAAACATTATATTCTGACTTAATTTTATCCAACGATTTACAACACGATTATAATATTTTTATAGACTACATGAACATGGCTGCTGATATTCACATTCCATTTGTTAAAATTTGTACAAATCCTTCAAGTAATTTCGTGCCTCGCCCTTATTGGAATCAAATCCTCTCAAAATGTGTAGCAGAACGCCGTTTAGCTCTTTCGCGATTTCGCCGTAACCCAACACCCGATAATTTAACTTACTTACGGACTAAAATACGTATTTCTCAAAAGTTAATGCGTAAATTCAAATCACAGTCATGGCAGGCTATGTGTTCTTCTTTAAATGAGTCATCAACTCAAACACAGGTTTATAATAAACTGAAGTGGATAAAGGGCTACAAAGCAAACGCAAACTATATTGACGAGGAAAAGGCCAATGAATTATTAAGAAACTTAGCACCGGATTACGTAATCACTCAAAAACAATCATTTTCATCCAGTAATATTAAATTAGAATCAGTTATAACTTTACACGAACTAGAAAAAAGCATTAAAGTAAAGGACACCTCTCCGGGATGTGACAACATATCATATTCAATGATTAAGAATTTACCGTTGAATGGTAAATGTTTGTTGCTTTCTCTCTACAATAATTTCTTAATAAAGTCATTTGTACCTATCCAATGGCGAGATATCAGCATTATACCAATACCAAAACCCGGACGTGATCCACAAAATATTTCCTCACTTAGACCAATTTCAATGATCTCATGCATTTGCAAGGTTTTTCACACCATTCTACTTAATAGATTAGAATGGTTCATTGAGAGAAACCATATTTTACCTGAGACTGTTACAGGTTTTAGAAAATGCCATTCAACTCACCATAATCTTGCTTCTTTAGTTTCTAGGATACAGTTAGGGTTTACAGATAGGTGTAGTACGGTGTGTTGTTTCATTGATATAGACAACGCGTATAATAACGTTGATGTAAATAGTTTATTGCATGCTTTGGATAGTATAGGAGTAGGCACAAAAATTTGCAAGTATTTAGAAAATTTTCTGAGACATAGACTTTTAAAAATTCAAACAGATAAATTACTAGCTTGTAGAAGTACAGGTCGTGGGTTAGCACAAGGTGACCCTCTTTCACCACTACTATTCAATATTGTAACTGCCCGTATATCTAAAAACATAAATAACGTGTATGTATCTCAATATGCTGATGATTTTCTCCTATATGCAACCCATGAAAATCCACTAAAAGCTGCTGAAACAATACAGGTATCTCTAAATGTAGTTGCAGATATTATTTCAAAAATAGGCCTAGAGATATCAGCACATAAAAGCAAAGTTGTTATTTTCAAAATTAGTAACAAATCTTGCAACATCGAATTAAAAGTTAACGGAATATCATTAGAAATAGTAGATCATTACAAATATCTGGGACTTTGGCTTGATAAATCATTAAGGTGGTCCAAACATATAAACGAAATAAAGATCAAAACTTTAAAATATATTAACATTTTTAAAATTTTAGCAGGTTCACAATGGGGCATACATCCACGTCATTTAAGACGACTTTATACAGCTTTGGTCCGAAGTAAATTAGATTATTGTTGTTTTCTATACGATAACAGCGCTCAGATACATTTGAAAAAAATAGATTTAATACAAAATCAGTATTTACGTATCATAGGAGGGTTTATCAAAAGTACGGCAGTCCATGTCATGGAGTCTGAACTCCACATTGAACCACATTTATTTCGTAGATATTATCTTGCAGGTAAATTTTGGCTAAAATGTAGATCGTTCGCAAATAATGAAATTATTAGGCTATTAGAAGAATTAAAATGTGCTTGTCAAAGTCTTTATTGGAGAAATAAGAAAAAACCTTTATTAGTATCAATCCACGATTTTCTTAAAATAAATTCTATAAAATCTAGTAGTAATTTGGATATGTTTAATCTACAAACATGGATGAGCAATTTTGATTTATGTAAAATCGTTCAACCAAATTTAGAAAAAATTAAGAAACCAAAAAAATTATATGATCACGAAATACTAAGAACTATGTGTAATGATTGTATACAGCAAAACTTTCCAAATCACTATTGTTTGTTTGCGGATGGATCTAAAAATCAAAGCGATGTTGGAGCAGCGGTCTTCGATCCACAAAACGCATCCTCCGTTAAACTTAAAATAAACAGTAATATTTCCATTATGCATGTAGAATTAATTGCCATTGCGGAGGCTGTGTCGTATATTAAGAGTATCGATTATAAAGATTTTGTAATTTTCACTGATTCGAGGAGTGCTCTCCAACATTTATCTCATTGTGGTTATTCTAGTTTTCGAGGGGTTCCTATTGTTTATGATATTATAGAGACTTTATCAGAGCTCCAAGCAAACAATAAAAATGTTACGTTACAATGGATACCTTCTCATATCGGCATCGCAGGAAACGAAAGGGTCGATAAATTGGCTAGAGAAGCAGGGACTGATGGTATAAATTTTCAATGTCTACCTCTTTATTCCGATATTTTAAGTAAATTAAAAGCAAAAGTGATTGAATTATGGCAGGAATACTTCGATGAACGGTCAAAAAGCAAGGGAATTTGGTACAAAACCGTACAACCAAATCTATGTAACCAACCTTGGTTTCTGGGTGCCAATATGAGTAGAACCGAAATTGTAACTGCTTTCAGGCTTCGATCCGGACATGTCCCGCTAAATAGTTTTGCCGCATTGATGGGCAAAGCTACGTCACCAAATTGTTCAGAATGTAACAAAATAGAAGATGCGTTTCACATTATGGCTGAATGTGTCCGAAACGAAGCAGAAAGGGCTGAATTTCTTATCAGATATAATGTTAACTCATATGATTCAGGAATATGGAATAGTATTCTGGCCTTTCCAACGTCTGGAGAAGCAAAAATGCTATATAAATTAGTGCTAATAGGATTAAGACGTCGATTGTATTAGAGGTTATTTGTACAGAAGCTGATCCTACAGGGGTGACATGATCACTTTGTGACCAAACTCCTTTAATCAAATAAAGATTTAAAAAAAAAAAAAAAAAAAAAAAAAAAATCCTAAGGAGTATTTATATCAAAATAACTTTCTACCCCCTTTTAACCCCGTTAGGGGATGAATTTCGATAAAATACGAAACATGCCTTCAATAAATTCTGTTAAAGAATATTTATGCAAAATTTGAAGTAGATTGGACCAAGGAATCACGTTATCCCATACAAACTTTGCCTCGCTTTTTCATCCCCTTAGAGGTAGAATTTCGTAAAATCCGTTCTTAGCTGACCTCTACTCGGCAAAAGAAATATTCCTACCAAATTTCAAGTTTTTAGGTCTCATAGTTCCAGAGATATCGTGATGAGTGACTATATCTATAGAAAGTCTCCTATGTATATATAGATCAGCCATTGGATGTCCACTGCTGAACATAGGCCTCCCCCATCGACCTCCAGAGCGAGCGGTTCAAAGCAGCCTCCATTCAACGGCTTCCAGCGACTTTCCTCAAGTCGTCTGTCCATCTCGCGGACGACCGTCCGACGCTGGGTTTGCTGGTATGTGGTCTCCACTCGAGAATCTTTCTGTCCCATCGGCCGTCAGTCATAATGATGAGGTCTTCCAGGGATTCTGCCATAAGCACGATATCATCGGTAAATCAAAAGTGAGTGATGTACTCGCCGTTTATGTCGAATCCTTTCCATTCCAGAAGCTTGAAAGCGTCTTCCCATGCTGCGGTAAAAAGTTTCGGAGACATGATGTCTCCATGTCAAAATCATAGTCATCGTAGTTTTCAAAATAATTGAATTTTTCAAAGATATTCTGTTCTTCAGATGTCTGAAAAAAATAAATGTTTTTCTTTATTTTATTGTAATGAATTATTTTTTTTCTTCTCATGTTTGAATTTTTTATTTATGTTTCTTCAATATTTTTTTTTTTTATATAATGAACCGATTACCTTATAAGAAGAGAATCAAACACGTCAATTATGCAGTTTTGAGGCTCTATATCTATATATGAAAGAAATCCTACTTGGAAGCACTTTACGAGCCCACAAACATCATTACACCAAGCCAGATTTTGATTTTTGGAGTAAACTACTTAAAATTTTCTTTTGGTATCATGAAAATGAGGTTTCAAATTTAAAAAATAAAGTTTCTGTTGTTTATCCTTATGTTAGTAATTCCGATCTTTATCATATCTTCTGTACACCTTATGTGTCACCTATGTTTTGTCTTGATTTCTAACTTTTATTTCTTTAAAAAATCTGATATGAACAGTTCTTATATAATGACTTATTATATGATTATTATTTAACTCAAATATAACTATAAATTATACAGCCTCTATGAGTCAGTTTTTTAAACCACAAGCAAAATAGTGTTTGAACGCTTAATTAAGCTTGTTAATACATGTCTTAATTTTACAGCAGGTCATTTACTTTCATAGCTAATACCCAGTAACTTGCCAAAACATGGCTAACACCATCTATGTCTATGTAGAAATTTTACGAGAACACAATCTTGAGACTTTCAAAATGACGTAAACAATATAAATTACGAGATAAAATATTTACTGTTGGTGATTTTTTTTTTAATTTTTAGTTAAATCAAGAAAACTTTTTTAAAGTTCTTTGCACTTTTCTTTTTTCAGGGCTGTATTACTACTAGAAGAAAATAAATACATAAAATCTTTCAATTTGAGTATTTTTCAGCATCCGTACCTTACCGTTGAAAAGTAAGACGTAATTCGACTATGCAATATTCGTCATAAAAGCTTACACATTATTTCGTAAATAAAAACAAAAGCTTATAAGATAATATGTTTGTCTTATTTTAACAATTTTGTGTAATTTAAAAAAGAATTACTTTGCCCTAGGATTTAAATATAATGAAATAAAATATAAACAACAGAATACATTTATTTTTATTATTATTTTATTTTTAATGCGATTTTTTTTTAATATATACAGTAACAACTATTTCACTCACTCAGTCATTATAGACAGTCATCAGGTAGTGTAATGATTTATAAGAAAGAGTTTGACGTATGCCGGTAAAATATATAATATAATAAGTACTCACAAAATTTAACATTTAAAAATAATGTAAGTAACCTAAAAACATACTTTTCAACATAAGGCTTGGCTTCAATTATCCCACGTAAGAGATAATTTCAAAAATGAGATGCAACATAATATCTCCATCGAGAAATGTTCACTTTTAAATAAATTAAGGACATTCATTTACAAGCGGCACGTTTCGTTAAGTATGCAGTGAGATCGAAGAGACATTTAGAAACGCTAGTACGATATATCACAGCGGCTCTTTGATTTATATTTATATCACACCATTATGACATTTATGTGTCAGTAATAAAATTGGTTTTCGGATGGTTAATTTTTAAATGTCGTTTCTCATATGTTTACAGAATTTATATAAGTACAAGACTCACAATTTTACCCGAAGGCCACATTTTCCTTCGGTACCAACTACTAATTGACGACTCGTGTCCGAGAAGTAAGGGCCAAATGATGAAATATAGAGAGCTGATTTTTCTTTATATGTATATCTATGAATACATTTAATTGTTTACTAATTTTAATTTTAGAATATTGTATAATACCTATTATGTAAAAAATATGATAGTAAATTATTGAGCTCATTGTGTTGTACCTTTTAGTTAAATTATCCATTATAAAAGATGGGTTTCATACAAATAATATATATTTTTATTAGTATTTCATAAATAGCATAAGCATTTAATAAATTTACATGCAAATATTCATATTACAGATTTTTTTTAAAGAATCGATATTAATTATAATTAATACGTAATAACATCTTTACGTAGATACTTCTTACTCAAACCCACAATATCTGCGACTATACAAGAAATGCGAGTCGAAACGTAACCGACATGAGCGAGTGGAACCGCGTACTGACGTATAATTTGTCAGGCAATTTAAATAATATCCATAATCACATATCTATTAACGGCACAACGTGTTGATATTGAGCTAATGAGGTGCAGCTCTACTTGTTTGCTGGCGTTCCGTATCTATAAATGTATATTTTTATAAAGTACGTACAAACGTCCTGGTAATGATATACGCTTACCAAGGAACGGATTGCGTGCGTAATTACTTACGTTAATGTATGTGGTTCTAGAATGAAATTTTTTTTTAAATGATATTAGTAGGTATTTTGATGATTTTGAAATAAAAATTCTTTGGAATTTATTACGTATTGAAAATTGATATTGATTACTAAAATAATATATTAGATTTAGTATAAATTAAAAAAATAATTAAATAATACAGTGATTTTTTGTATAAAAGTTTTATCATAATATTATATATTGATCACAAATTTGTACTATTTTACAAAGAGCCCTGCGAAACCGAATGGCATTTTTTTTTTTTTTTTTGTAAGAAACATCACACAAACATACCACATATTTTTTTAAATAATTTGTTTTTATTTTTTCCGACGTATATACATAAAATTATGAATACGACAAAAATAAACATCAGTCAGTCGTCGTCAAGTGATTAACTTTTCAACATGCAGCAAATTATTTATCTATATATACGTATAATAATAAATAATAGTTACAAGTATAATTCTGGCATAGAAAAAAAAAGTAGAAAATAAATAATTTTCCAAGCAAGCAAGTATTATTGCAATACGCCGGCAACGCGATGTTTATGTCGATGTCGATTCATAATTGACTTGTCGTGTTGAATTACCATTTATTAGTAGTTACGATAGACTATGTCTTATTACCGACTGGTCTATACTTAGTCCCGTCGCACTTGGCTGTCACTACTCAGTTACGAGATTTTATCATTAGTCAATTTTTGTCATCTATATCGATATAATTACTCACATTATGATAATTATAATAAGATAAATATTTAAAATAACTGATAACTTGAATATTAACGTCTTTAATTTGATTGTCCTCTAACATAACTATAAATTTATTTTAGATTTATTTCGAAATATATTTGATACTTTGCAAATTATAAATGATAATACATAATTTAAAACTTCTATCATCGTAACTACATCGTAAAGTTTGATACATATCGTCGGCCTAATTATCAGAAGTAACTTCCTAGGGACGGATGATTAATGCAATTTTATTTCGTAGCTTATGGTTAAACCATTGATTATTTACTATCTTTGATTCAAATAAAATAAACAGTTGACTGATCTTTTTTTATTTTAAATAATATAATTTATACTTCTAAACAATGCACCAGGTCGTAATAAAAAAAATACATTTTTTAGAGTTACGACCATTATACTTCATTTATATACTTAGTAGAAAATTAATTTGATATTTAAAAAAAATCTGCACATTTTCAGTTTCGTCTTAATAAATATGAATTGTATACAATTAGGAACAACCTTTTGTACAAAATTAGACTCATTTTTCAACTTACAAATAACCAAATTAAAACATTTAGTTTATATATATGCTAATAATTCTAAATTTTACATAAATAGCATTTTGTTGTAATGTGCAGCTTGAAGATTCCAATAACAAGCTGTAGAAGAAGATTAATAACCCTCACACCATACTTATCTAATTGGTAATCAATTAAGCGTATAAATGTGTTATAAATACATAAGACAGTTGAATTGACTTCTGACTAATAGATCCGGTAGAGCAAAATGTGTCAGGTCGTCAACCCACAAACGATCGAATATCGAAAGCCTTGCAAAGCTACCGAGTAAATAGAAATATTCACACATGGTTCTATTTGAAACGTTATCTTGCAATTTGTAATAACAGACGTTTCAATCTACGTTAATTTAATAAAAAATAATTTATACATTATCAGTTCTCTCTTCCTCTGTTTAACATATACGTTACGATTTATCTTCTGATTTTTTCATAGATTCATTAAACATAGATACATGCTTTACTCGTCTATGTATTACTGTCGATCTTTATTTAAAACAATCATAAAATTAGGACATCTTTTTTTTTTGTTAATTTATTACTTTTTCACGAAACAAGCAAATCTTAAATTTTACTAATCAAGAAATTAAGTCCAGTATTGTACACTTAATACTACAAATCAATTAAGATATCACAAACGCTAGTACGAGTACTACTTAACACTATAAGTCAGTGGCGTATCGTGACTTAGATGGGCCCTGTATCAAAATCTGTAAAGGGGCCCCAAATTTCTTTGCGTACGACGACGAAAGAAAAAAAAAGGTCGTCGCGTCTCACTCCGAAATTTGTCTTTATGTCGTCGGCCTATATGTAATCCTAAAAAAAAGATCGTCGCAACTCCGAACCACTAGTATTTACTCCGTCGAGCTATATGTATTCCTAAAAAAAAAAAAAGGTCGTCGCAACTCCGAACCGCTAGTATTAACTCCGACGGGCTATATGTATACCTAAAAACAAAACTCCGGACCGCTGGTATTTACTCCGTCGAGCTATATGTATTCGTAAAAAAAAAGGTCGTCGCAACTCCGGACCAATTTCTGTCCCGAACTCTATTGTGGGGGGCCCTGTTGACCGGGGGCCCCGTATCATTGATACGGCTCATACGGCGGTAGCTACGCCCCTGCTATAAGTGTAATCTACCCATATTTAACATTTGTAATTTATAACGCTCAACATACTCTATACACTAAAACATGTTTCAATATAAAATCAACATACACTTAATAAATCTTGTGACCGAAAATGTTTCACATGGATTTTATTTATAGTGATACTTTTTTTACTTATAATCTTAATTATTAATCACAGGAAAAGCTAACACATTACCATACCTAATTGAAATTACATTACTTGTTTTAAGTTGTCAATGTGCTAATCACCGAGTCACGGAAAATTATTATTAAATAAACTGAGTACGAGTACATTCGAGTTGAAATCAGATAAAAAAGGTTCCATACTGAACTACAGTATTTAAAACGACATTTTTAGTCTAGTTTATAATAATGTTTTACGTTATATATAATAGTGTTTTACGTTACTACGGAGGGAAGTGATATATTGCACCCGGATCTTTGTTATATATTTGGAAAAAAAATCCGAGGAGATTAGTGCAGGAAAATATGTGATATGACATGTATACACTATACGTACATTGGTACAAAAAAATACGTTTAGGTTTACGCTCGAATTCTTCTTAATAATAGGGGTAGAATCGTTTGATAGACTGTGATATAATTGTACAGGTTACAGCTCAGTTTTGTTTTTACTTTTTTTTTATTACCTCGTATTCTAATCACTGTCTAGGCTGGTAATACATTGCTTAAAAGTTCTTAATTTCTTTAAAATGTATCTTATACTTCACGAAGATTGGAAACAATTTGAGGTTGCTTGCATGCCTAGTAGGATAAATTCTAAGGCATGTACATAAACCAACCCACAGTGAATCCTACTCCTTAATAGGGGAAAAACAATGGATATCCCCGGCTATTAAACATTAACTTTACAGGTTTTTATAAGCACCTTTTTATCCCAATTTAGCTATTATAATCTTACAAACACTTTGGTTTCCTTACCTATGAATTACTCACTATAAGGTACAAATTAACTCCACGATGACATAGTCTTTCAATATCTAATCAATACTATACATGTAAAATGCTTTGTCCTGAATGACCGACTGACTGACGGATCAACGCACAGCCTAAACCGCTAATTGTAAAGACCTGAAACTTGGAGGGTGCGTTTTTTTGTATGACGTTCACTAAGAAAGGATTTTCCGAAATTCCATCCCTAAGGGAGTGAAAAGAAAGGGTTAAGTTTGTATGGGATAACGTGATTCCTTGGTCCGTAGATTTTTCAAACTTTGCATAAATATTCCTTAACAGAATTGATTGGAGACATATTTAGTATTTTATCGGGGTAAAAAGTTTTTTACTTCGAAGTTGATATCAATGCTCCTTAGTGCTTTTGATTTAAATTACATTTTATTTTGACACATGTTTGACAACTTAATCCGTCTATTATAATATTTTTTCCAGTACCGACGTAAGTGTATATTTAAAAAAAAGAAAAGATATTATCTTTTCCTTGTTTTTTTAAATATTATACTAAGACTTTTCTATTAAATAATATATTAAGTTTCTATAAATTTGCCGTTGGCCAAAGTGAGAAGCGATAGTGATATACGCCTTTGCGGTCGCATTGCCCAGAACTGCTGCCACGCTGCTGAAAGGAGGTAAAACTGCACACTCTGCGTTTAAACTTCCTTTTTATTTGATACAAACCGACACCCTGACCAGCCAGACAGACAGAGTTATGTAAAAAATAAAATATTTGTGTAAGGTCCTAGGTGTAAGTAAAATAATAACTATAAGACCCCAAAATATAAAGTAAAATACCGTAGCAAATAGAAAGGGAACCTACCCATAGTGTGAAAGATGAAGAATGAAAGAAATAAAATTAGTATGAAGAATAGAAGTGCGAGAGTCATAGTAGCGTGAACTGGTATGGATGAAGAAAAATTAATTGTAAATACAAACTCCGATCCTGTTGGAGGAACAGTATCAAAATAAAATATCCTAAATAGATCTTTACAAGATAATAGGAATAATAATTGTCAAATGGGAGGAGTTACTGTATTGTTAGCAGGCAATTTCCGGCTGACTTTACCAGTAGTGCCCAGAGCAACGCGAGCGGACGAAGTTATAGCGTACGTGAAGCATTGACGACCGTTCTGGTGTAGTGGTGGATCATGGATACCTGGTAATGATCGTTACTCATAGTAGACCAGCGTGGTGGATTAAGGTCCAACCCTTCTTCTATATGGATAAGAGGCCTTCGCTCAGCAGTATAATTTCTATGTTATAACAAAATTAATAACGTAAAAAACCTACTAAAAATCCTACTAAAACCATTATCGACTTCTACGCGGAATAAGCCACGGGCTAAAAGCTAGTTATAATGTATAATAACTAAAAATTATAAATAAATATTACTGAAATAAATTTATCGTGAAAATATATTACTACGAGATAAATATTAAAATGATGATCAAAGATGTACTGTCACATTTATTGCCTATCAACTGACAATTTTTATTAATGACGCACTTCAATAAATATATTTTGAACTAGCGGCCCGCCCCGGCTTCGCACGGGTATTTAACTAAAAATTATAAATTTATATTTTTTATCACCTACACCTGCGTCGATACTGGAAAATATTTTATAATAGACGGATTGAGTTGTCAAATCAACTTCGAAGCAAAAGCAACCCCCTTTTAACCCCGTTAGGGGATGAATTTTGATAAAATACGAAACACGTCTTCAATCAATCCTGTTAAAGAATATTTTATGCAAAATTTGAACTAGATTGGACCAAGGAACTATGTGTCCCATACAACCTTTGCCCCCCTTTTTTGCCCCCTTAGGGGTAGAATTTCGTAAAATCCGTTCTTAGCTGACCTCTCCTCGGCAAAAGGAATATTCCTACCAAATTTTAAGTCTCTAGATCTTACAGTTCCAGAGATATCGGGATGAGTGACCTTTCGCTTTTATATATTAAGATTAAGATTATAAAACGGACTCGTTAACAGATTTATTATATGTATAGATAGTACGGATGAAACATTTGAACTGATTTTTTTATTAATTATTTTTTCATTGATGAATATCATATTTTAATAAGTATTATTCCTTCCCCGACGACACAAAAATCGGTCCACTCGTTCTCGAGTTATAAACGGTGTAACTAACACAACTCTCTTTATATATATATATATATATATATATATATATATATATATATATATATATATTACAACTTAAATAGCTATAACCATCCAACTTTGTACAATCAACAAACACATAACGACCAAGACCATAGTACACTAAGGTACTAAATGCAAGAGAAGTTTTTTAAAGTGACATTTAACATAATTTAACATAATAAATAGTATATTAATTGAAAATGATGTTTATCTAAAATATTAAAACGATTTCTATTCCTATCCGACATATTTAGTAAACTTTTAAGTTTAACAAAATAATAACTCAAAAATAAGTTTTGTGAGTTTTTAAGATTCGTTAGACCAGATGGTGTCTATATCGCGTAGGCGTAGGTATCTATTTCTATTTTCTTAAATATTTATTTTTAAATTTAATTACAATGAAACAAAAACTAAATTTTACTGTGAGTTATGTATAATTTTTATGTATTAAAGTTATTTACATTGGTTTTGTACTTTTTACGTGATACGCGTACAAAAAAAGCTTATAAGAAATGGCGCTGATTGAAATTATATCGCGTTATTAAAATTTATTCTTGATGATATATAGTGATGTAATATAGGTTTTAACAGATTTATTATTAGTATAGATATATAATAATATATATTTTGAATGGTACGTGCGATCGATAAGCACGCGATATCTTTGATCGATTTTCCATTTGTTAGATCATTGAGTTCTAGTCTTTTAAGTACCTAATTCAGCAATAGGTGCAAGGAGTAACGAATGCGTCGCCAAGATGCGTATTTTGTCACATCAGGGTAAAGCGACGGCTCTTTGTGTAGTGCCGCGGATTAAAAAAAAATCAAGATTCATTGAAGTACAATTTAATTTTATCTATGTAACTACGTCAGATTCTAAGATATTTATTTTGATCAACCAGTATCAGTTATTTTAATCATACCACTTTAATTAACGGGTATATTTTATATTATTGCAATACGGAGTTTTTATTATTTTTATCTAAATAGGATGTTGCGGTCGAGTATATATTGAAAATTTGAAAGCAACTTGTAATTTTAATGTATATCCGAGCTCAACAAAAACCTTCGGTCAGCGCACAAAGCCTCGATCCAAGGTTAAAATAAAATAACGCAGCCAACAAGCACTAAATATTAATCAAATTTATCCCAAAAACAAACTTAAAATTGTAGATATTTGAATACCATGTTCCCCGATTCATTATAACTGTAAATGTTTCTTTCGGACTACACGGACTCTCCTATTATAACATTACTCTATTAAAATCTCATAGGATTCTATTAAAAGCGACAAAAGCTTTATAGAAACCAATAAATATTTATTGGCTTATGTCTTTGGCTTTTGTCGCTTTTAATAGAATCCTATGAGATTTTGTCGATAGGGTAGCCTTTTCCGATATGTTTCATTTAATGAAACCACCAAGACAAGACCATTTAGACAGACGTTCCTGTTCTTTGCGTTTTATTTTTCTCCAGTGATTTAATATATATATATATATATATATATATATATATATATATATATATATATATATATATATATATATATATATATATATATATATTATATATTATATATTCATCGTTTTCATCTATATATATATATATATATATATATATATATATATATAGATGAAAACAGATTGCCACCGTCGGTCGACACATTTTACGATGTCGAATGCAAGTAATAGTAATTTTAATTTTTGAATATCTATTGATGTGCGATGATTAGATCGGGTATCGATATATCGTATTTTGGGTGACCTTCACAACACGCGATTTTAAGTAGCAACATCAGATTCTATGTACACCATCATATATACACCAATACTACAAACACAGCTTGATCGTCAGCATCGATTGGCAAAACAGTAGCATCAAATCACGTTTTGCTTACGCAAACAAAAAAAAAATTAAACTACACGGTGCGGTACACGGTAACGGTAATCATGGAACATAAATCGAAATTATTGTTGCTGAAAACAACGACGTTGACAACGTACAACGCATCAGCGAAACCTAATGACCACCCAAATAAAAACAACACAAATAAACGACAAACGACCATTATTCCAATTTGCAGACTTCATTTTCCAGAAATTCAACATGATCCTACGACTAACAAAAATTCACGAATAACACTTCGGTTACCTTATAATGAAACCGAACCGAACCCTTATAAGGTACTTTTATCTATACTTATAAAATATAAAATAATATAATCTGACTAACATACTGACATGAAATGTGTCAAGTGCACTTACAATTAATACACCCTAGGTTTGATTAAAATTTAGAAGTATGAAACCGATTTAGTCTCTTGTTTTTCATTTGTCAACAACACAAAATCACCCACAGAAAATTTTCTTATCTTAGCTTTAGTACTATCAAATCGGGCTTTATCGTAACTAACACATTTTTGAATATTTTTAATGCTACCTCACGAATTTTGTCAATGTAGACGTCACTTCACTTTAAAAACAAGGGCCTAGTGACTTTTCCAATTAGAAGTTCTAAGGATAATAATATAGTTTTAAGAACTTTCATTATACGCTGTACTTGATCGTTTCGTAACGAGAACCAGTAGCTATAAGATGTAAACTAATGTTTTTGCTTTCACAGTAATCACGAAACTCTTTACTAGCAAAGAATCTAACTTGGTTCGCTAATATTCGAATAAGGGCTCCAAACAGTCACACTCACACACACATGCACACCAATTTAAAACAGATAAATCTAATTTGTCACCTCCCTTAGTTATCATTACTTTGTAACGCCGGTATTTGAGTAGTTAAAAATAAAAACGTACTGACAATAGTTGCCCGTTACAACTTTGTATACGCACTATTTTTTTTTTTTTTTTTTTAGATTACCCTACTTTAGATCACAAAGTAACTTGTTTGCTCTGTATTGATATTATTAGGTTATTGTTACATTCATCGTATTATTATGTATTCGATTATGAACGCTTATTCGATTTAATTTTTCTACTAATTATTTTGTAATATTATCTGTAAGATATTTTAAATGTAAATCTTTTGAGAAAATAAATGTCTCTATTCTCTAACCGTAAATAATAATTAGGAAAAACATGTAATAAAATTTAAAGACAGTGACCGTTAATAGTTACATAACATAAAATTTGTTCTGTGCTGAATATCGACTTTAACCAATACCAGTTATTTCAATTACATTACTTACTCATTTACCATTAAATTTTGATACAAAACTTTCTTTTACTAACGAGCATTCCACCAGAATCGTAAGTAAAACGTATCAATTCACCTTTGTGTTGCGACATGCCCGATGGTGGTTGTACGAAGCACACATTGACGCGCCGCTCGCTACGCGCTCCAGCGTCAGTCGATCCGTTGCCGCTCGTACATCGGACGGCTATACAGTGCCAGCTTAAGAGTGACTGTCCATTGAAGCGGAGTCAGCCTGCGGAGCGGAAAAACGGAGGAATATTAACTAATAGCCCTTGTATTTATATATATAGCCTCGCTCCGCTTCAATGGACAAGCACCCTAACGGGCGACCGGGGCGGCTGCCCAGTACGCCAAGTACTACAGGGCACCTCGCACGCCTGCTCAATCACATAATTTGAATGCCTATTTTTATCGATCTTTAGGGAAACTAGACTTAGCGTATTAACTTTATAGAATTACATCATAGGAGTGAGTATTCTATGTCTAACACACGACACGATCATACGACATAACGATCACATCATCACATCAAACATCACGACACGACATAACACGATCTGTCATTTTGTCGCTTGTCGTATCTCTCACTGTATAATGTAGAACGAAATAGAACCAAGAGGCAAGAAATTGCAACTAAAATTGATAAAAACTTATTTGCGGCCTACAATGTCTCAAACAAGACTGACTAGTTTGGCCGCGCTATCTATAGAAAATCAAGTTGGAAAAAAATTTAGATTTTGCCAGTCTTATCAGAGAATTTGCCGATACAAAAAAAAAAAATTTTCATTATTCGTGACGTGACTGACAGACAATATAGATAGGTGTAAGGTGCATTGTTTAGAGAATTAATGGTTAAAATATCTTTGTAGTTTTCTATTAATTCAATAAAAAATATGGTAAAAGTTCAAAATAAGTTTTTTTTTTTTTATTGTAATGAAATAAGTATACCTTAAAAAGCGCAAAAGGCATGAATCGCCCGGGGCGCCCAGATGGCTAAGGCCGGCCCTGCGGCTATGTGACCACGCTTGCCACACTTGGGATCAAAATGGGGGGAAATCAAAGCCTTCGATGACGACTGCTGCGCCGTTTGACTCGGCGATGATGCAGGTGTTGTAGGTCTTCCCCGTGTATCCATTGGCTTGCTTCTGCACTCAAGTCGCTTGTGACCGGTTTTCCTGCAGTTAAAACATTTGATTGGGGTCATCCTTGCTCGCTTAATATAAATTGTGGTCAATTATATACCCGTCGTACTTATTTTTCGCTTTAAATGTGAATAGGAGTTCAATTCTTGCTGCAATTTGTCCCTCGAGATAATGTTTGTAGTGAACGCCATACGCTGAAGTCGTTGATCAAACTGCGATATGTGAGCAAGCACTGTTGCTACGACTATTTCTTCTTAGTTCACATCTTTCAGGGAATCAATCAGTGAAGTGATTAATCGCAAATACAGTTAATGTTTCTTTCTCAGTCGGTTTTTCGCCATTAATTTTTTTTATGAGGCTACCCACCAATGTTTCGGTCCAAATAAAACGCGTTGTGAAAAGTACCTTAAATTCCTTTCATTTCCTCCCTGGTATACAATCTGAGACAACCACGCTGACTCTGATCCTTTTAACGCCTAACTTATTTTTAAAACAAGCTGGCCACCACTAAGAAAAACACAAATCTACAGTCCCACACCAAGATCTTGCATCCGTATCCGCATTGTCAGGGTCAAACTCGGATAACTCGACGTTATTCCTTGTCTGGGGTATTTTTAAGGCCTCGACAAGAGCTCACATATTAGCGTTTTGTTTTCAAAACATAACTCACCATCGTTCACTCTTGGATAGCTCTTTTTGCGATTGAACCAACACTGACACAACTTCTGATGTCGTAATATCATTATTTTCTCTATTCAATTGTCATAGCATCTTTATTTTCCCTATTGATTTCCATTGCATTATTATGATTCATACAATGGGCGTTATACGGGAAGTGTTGGTTCAAATAAAGAAAGGTGAAAGGTGAAAAGAAGGTCATATTTTAAATTAACAATAATCACTCAGTACCTTTTTTTTAAATGTTAGTTGGATAGGCAAACTGGCAGACGTGCCACCTGATGGTAAGTGGTCGACGTCGCCCATGAACATAAACTAGTTTACCTGGAAACTAGCCCAGCCAACTCATTTATGTATTGCCTATCCTGAGACATATGATGTTAAGTCTCGGTGCCATTAATTACACCGCCTGTCTTGCCCTTCTTTCCGAAACACAACAAAGCTGTTTCACGGAAGAAACAAACAAGATGGTGGTACCCATGCAGCCGGGAGCGCGGCACAGCGCATCCCTCCCACCTTTATTACACTTTGTTCATCACTTCACATTCAATACGGTACGCGAGACAGTTTCTAGTAGTCTAGTGTACCGTGCGATCGACCAAGTCGTAACTCCGCTGAGTCTGGCTGACTGCCACGATCTAGACTCTGTCAAGCACCAGTAGATAGCGCGTACGTTCCGATTAGTTGTGATTATGACTCGACTCCGACATATATATACAAACATAAACTCACTGAACTAAACAAACAACTTTAATTATTAAGAAATGTATGTAAATTATAGCATTCACGGTTATGCTATAGTTATTGTTTATTGACTTAATATTAAGGGGCTTAGATGAGCGAATGACCTTGAGCGTTTGAGTTCCGCATCTCCTCCCAACACCTTACCTGCCCCTCGCTGCCCGAACGCACAGGTTCAACGAACCTTTTTAACTAACGCCATCTCTTCGCTAAATAAGGAATTTTAGGTTCCGAGCCCTCTATATAATATCTATAAAACTTTTTCGTTTTTTGCTCCTAATGCGAACCCATTACATACACAATCTAAATGTAAAGTTTCTTTTTATGAAAAATGACTTTTAATAATAAAACTATAAAAAACAAACAAAAATTAAAAGTGACATTAGACAATATAATAATAATAAAAATCTTTTGAAAATAATTTATGTAATATCCACTAAACATTTATTTTGTAATAAAATCATCTGTAAACTTACGACCGTTGATCATAAAGCAGGTAACAAAATATGTATCAACAAAATATCAATATTTTCTTCTGTTCTAAAAAATAATGTTTATGGAAGTATGTTGTACGTAAGTATATAGGAGGGCTGGTATTACTTACAAAATTTTATTACCTAGATTGCAATATGGATGTCTACGACCAGAACTTTAGCAGGTACGATAGGGCTCTCGGTAATTTTTTTACAATATCATATTCAAGCGCATATTTATATATATTTTGTCAATTCTTTTTTTTTGTAACTTAATTTAAGTATTTGTAATTTTATATGTTATTGTATGTATTAAATGTATTTGTAATTTTGTATGTTTGTTGCTTTAATTGTATACACAAATACTTCTTTTGTTTATTTTTTTTAAATTGAACTACGTATATTTTATTCTTTTTTTTTGTATAAATATTATTATATATTTATTATATATTATATATTATTATTTATTATTTTTTTTTACCTTTTTTTTAAGTATTTCTTTTATTGTGTATTAAATTATTTAATTTTTATGTGTAACAGTGTATAAATATCTCTCAATAAAATTCTATTCTATTTGTTAGGGTCCTATGACTAAAATAGAAATAAATAAGACTAGTGGACTGTATGTAGGCTGGTATATTGACCGTACAAAAATAATATTATAAGATAGGTTAAACGTGCGTCGCCGGTGGTGTCCCGATGCAAGTCTCGTACTGCGTGGAGCTATTGGCCGTGCTACGGCCCCCGCCTGCTACCCGCTGTATCCCCGTCGCAGCGCGCGGGCAATATCGCTCGAACAAGCTCCCCGGGTTGAAGGGTAAACTTCAAAGAGGTAGTGGGCAAATGTTGTTGAAGACGCGCCGTATCGTGCCCTTCTTTGTCTTGATATCCGCCACTCTCGTCGCTCCGTCACCTCCTGGATACACTTGCACAATACGTCAAAGACACCACAATAGAGGAGGCAGGGCCTTTTCTTTTATGAGTACAAGAGATCCTACTTTAATGTCACTGGAAGATGTAGACCGCTTGGTCTTCTGTTGCAGTAGATGTATGTACTCCGTATGGTACCTGTTCCAAAAATGTTGTTTAAGCTGCTCCACCCTTTGGAAGCGTCCTAGTCGGCCGATACTGATTTCTGTTAACTGTGGATAAGGTACAGATGTTAGTGGTCGTCTAATCAAAAAGTGGGCAGGTGTTAAGGCAGAGAAGTCAAGAGGATCGGAGGACAGAGGAGTTAGAGGTCGGGAGTTTAAAATTGATTCAATTTGTGTAAGACACGTATACAGCTCTTCGTACGTGAAGTGATGCTGGTGCAGCAGTCGAATTAAATGATGCTTGATCGACCGCACGGCGGCCTCTGCAACGCCATTGAAATGGGGAGAATAAGGTGGCGTGAAACTAAACTCGATGCCTTCCTGTGCAACACACGAGTCAAGATTAAACGTCTGCAAAAAAGTATTTAGTTCATTACAGGTGCCTACAAAATTAGTTCCACTATCGGATAAAATCGTGCGTGGTTTACCACGACGGGCTATAAACTCTGAACAGTCCCGACGACGCCGTGTCTAGTAGGACCGGGTTCCCATCACAGCCCAATACGGACACAGGGGCGTTACTGGAGGCGCATTCCAGGACTCGTCGTCACCGAGCATCGCGGTGATGACGCTCGGGAGCGACAAGTCCCCACCGAGGACCGACGTCAGACCTTGACGCAGCGCCGCCCATTTCGGGCACACCTCGAGGGTGTGCTGGGCAGAGTCCACCACCGCGCCACAATCATAACATTCAGTCGTCAGCTCCCTCTGGGCCGTCCGGCACAGGTAGTCACCAAAGCAACCGTGCCCGGTGAGAACCTGCGTCCGACGGAAGTTGAGGGGCTTGCGTTTTCGACGCATCCACCGCTCAAAGACTGGGCGAATGGCAGTCGTTACGCATGTACCGTACGGCTGCCCCGCCAGGTCCTTCCCCCACCTCCGCATAAGCGCTTCCTGCCCTATCCGACGCACCCGTAGGATCCCGTCCAACGTAGGGTTCTCACCAAGAGCCCTCCTACCCGAGATATATTAGTAGGTCTCGGCAAGAACTTCCGCCACGAGCTCCCACGGGGGGTCGCCGGCTAGAGCAGTAGCTGCAGCCCACGATACCGTACAGTACCCCCGAATCACCCTCACCGCGATTGCCCTCAGCGCAGCGCGCAGCGCTGCTTTATTTCTCGCGGTGAGGCGAACCGCCCAAAATCGGGGCACCGTACGTCGCCATACTCCGGCAGACTCCAGAATACAGCTGCCTGCAGGCGGCGCTGGGTCCTCCGAGGTTCGGGAGGAGTCTGCCTAGCGCACTCGCCGCCTTCATGAACCTCGGTCCTACCATAGCTAAATGTGGGCCGAAGGTCCATCCTCCGTCAAGGATGAGCCCCAGACATTTCACTTGGGGGCTCATCCTGACCCTTCCCTCTCCAATCTGCAGGGTAGCCCCCGGTGGAGGTCCCTTGCGGCCGGTCCCGCGGAATAGTAGGGCTTCGGTCTTGTCAATCCTGACACGGAGCCCTAAACCCTCTAACCCTACCCTCCGATCGGAGAGGTCGGGAGGTATAGGTAGGGATTATCTTCTCCAAGGCTTTCCTAGCTTCGTTCAGCAAAACCACCGGTCGCACCACCGAAGCCGAGTCCGGGGTCCGACCTGCCTAAGGAAATAGGCAGAGCCGACCGTCTTTCCAGACCCCCGGGAACTGGCCAGACCGCAGGCAGCGGTCGAATAGCTCCCGGAGGCTGTCGCCGAGGTGCCCGAGAGCGGTCGCAAGGACTCTCCCGTGCACCCCGTCTGGACCCGGCGCCCTCTTCTTATTTTGGAGGCGGGTAATCACCGCCTCCATTGCAGCCTCTGTGACGGGTGGCGGAACACCCTCCTCCTCGTCCGGCATCTGCCGAGCCATTCTGAGGGAACAAAGCGCTCGGGTCCCTCCCCAGTCGGTCCGGCTGGAGCGTTTCGCTGATGGGGGCCGACTGGGTGCGGAGCTTGTTCCGCGCCCAATTATACGTTCGGCCCCGGGGGTCTCTCTCCAGACCCCCAACTAACTCCAGCCAAGATTCCTCCTTGGCTCGGCATATGGCCTACCGCAGGATCTTCGTTTTCTACACGTAGATCCTGCGCAGCCTATCGTCCCTGTCCACGTCCTGGGAGCGTCTCCGCCTGCTCCGGGTAATTGTCTCCTGGCCCCGTTGCAGGCGGCCCGGAGGCCAGCTATCTCAGCCGACCACCTGTAGAGTGCCCGCCGTGGGGATGGACGCTTCGTGGGCGGCATGGCCGCTCTGCAGACAGCAGTGAATGCGTCGCAGAGCCGGCTAGCCGCCTCATCCACCCCAAGCTCCGAAAGCGGCGGGAGACTCCAGCGGCCGACGATTGCGACTTCCTCTGCCAGTTCCCCGTCGAGCTTATCCATAGTGATATTAGCTCATATTGCACTGGTGGTTTATATTTAGCGAGTGACCCACCGTACGCGAGCAATAATATTCGGTTTACATCGAATTGTACATACATGCGAGTGGTGGTAGCGGTTGTTCCAGTGTCTATTGCATCATCTTCAGAAATACACCGTCGTTTTCTGGAAATTTTAATTATATATCAAAGTATGATCTTTATTTCACAAGTATGCTTAATTAAAAAAAAATCAAAAAAACCCGACTGCGTAAAATACTCTTATTATAAACTAAAAAGAATAAAACAATTTACTAACTTTCATTTGATACCCATATTGCTACAGTAAGAAAAAAAATTCAACTCCGCCCCCCCCTCATTCCGCCATTTGCGGGCGCCGCGAAATGGACATACATACATACATACATAAATACATACATACATACATATATTCATACATACATACATACATACACACACACACACACACACACACACACACACACACACACGCACACGCACACACATACACACATACACACATACACACATACATACATACACTCGAAAAACATAACTCTCCTTCTGTCGCAGTCGGGTAAAAAAAAATTGATTAAAAAAATAAGTAAGATATATAAGTATTTTTCCTACACACACAAGTAACTGCATAAAAAAAAATAATAAACAAAAACATAATTCTACCAAAACTAAAATTTTTTTGAGGATCGAACCTAACGTCTCAAAAACTTGATTCTGTCGCCAGACCACAAAGCAACGCTGTCAATGCAGATATTAGTGAAATAAAGGTACACTAACAGCAATTGATTAACTAGTTAATTAATAAATTATAATAATTTATTACTTACCTTTGCACTTTTACCATATGTAAACCTTTATTTTTTCGGGCCCTTCTGGTTCCTCTTCTTTTTTTTTAGCTCTTTATTGCCCATTTTACTAGTATTTGTTCTGTATTTTCGTGAATATACGAAGCGCGTTTGGAGACTAAAGCGACACACGTCTATTTAGCATCACGTTTAGACTGTCACTGTCGAACGCAGCGAGTAAGTGAAGGAGAACCGATTTGAAATCGCTCGGAATGGATGGCGTAACCGACAAATTATAATATTGATAAATCATGAATGAAAAGTACAAAAATATCGAAAACCCAACATCAAATAATTCAATTTTAACATGTTTAATATTCTGAGAAAACTTTTAGGTGGTTGCTCGTTTGCTTTCTTTATTTAAACCGTTTCAAACCATTTCAAAGACCTTACTTTGTGATTATTTTCTATCGAATGAAGTTATTTCTATCGTGTTTTCGTAATTTCACCGAAACAGTAAATATCTTGAAGATTTCTATGCATATTTTTTAAATACGAGAAATCGCAGTACTTTTGCTGAATATGAATTTCTTTAACTGCAATAAATCCCGACCACCCCATTAATAATAGTTTTTCCTTATTACAAATCTTTACTAGATTCTTGGTAATATTTCCTATATTATCGTGAACTAAAAATAGACATCCTGCACATAGTTTGCATATCTCTGATTAGATTTTAAGTGTCAATTGAGAATGATAAAAAACGTATCGAAAATATACGGTTTTTTATGGATTTCCCCTTAATTTATTCAAAAGCTAGTCTAATTATTTATTTACGGTACCTATTTTTGATTGAGCTTCAATATTTTTACCCGACTGTGCCAAAAGGAGGTCTATTTATTTTATATTTATGTTTTTCGAGAGTATATATCTATATATATATATATATATATATATATATATATATATATATATATATATATATATATATATATATATATATATATATATATATATATATATATATATATATATATATATATATAGGAGACTTTCTATAGATATAAGTCACTCATCACGATATCTCTGGAACTATGAGACCTAAAAACTTGAAATTTGGTAGGAATATTCCTTTTGCCAAGTAGAGGTCAGCTAAGAACGGATTTTACGAAATTCTACCTCTAAGTGGATGAAAAAGGGAGGCAAAGTTTGTATGGCACAACGTGATTCCTTGGTCCAATCTATTTCAAATTTTGCATAAATATTCTTTAAAAGAATTTATTGGAGACGTGTTTCGTATTTTATCGAAATTCATTCCCTAACGGGGTTAAAAGGGGGTAGAAAGTTATTTTGTTATAAATACTCCTTAGTGCTTTTGATTTAAATAACATTTTATTTTGACACGTGTTTGACAATCAATCCGTCTATTATAATACATATAATTATTTTACAGTATTGATGCAGGTGTAGGTGATACCTTTTTTTGGGTGCTCCTGATAGAATATGCAAGACTTTATATTAAACGTAACAAAATTGAGTTGTAAATATACCGTGTGATTGCTTTATTGTAAAATAGTGTCTTATATAATATTTTTTACTTAGATGTTGGTGATGTGTTAAGTCAAGGGTTTTAAACTAAATGACTCATCAGCAAGGCATCTGTAGTTCACAATGATACAGATATAGAAGACACCGAAGTGAACTTGGAAACATTTTTGAATTATACGGCATTAACAACCTAATTAGTACAGATTGGCACCACGGACTAATGTTGGAACAAGATCAGAAAACATTATAAATCATGTACCCATTTGACTTTATCTTACACTAAAACTAAGAAGAAGGAGATAAAAGCTGTCTTGGACTATTATTAAATATAAATATATGTTTGACATACACACACGATCGTCTGTTTCTAAGGTAGGCAACTTAATGCCTGTGTTTTAGGTAACAGCCGACTGATTTTCATTTTTATAAATATACATAATAAATAATACATATAGAAATAAATACATATTACACCCAGACTTGAGGCGGGAATCGAACTCACGATCCTGGAGCAGAAAGCAGGGTCACTACCAACTGCGCCAAGTCAATTAAAATTTAAAAAATAATTACTTGCGGGTTTATTCTTTTTGAGACTTGTGGTGTAATTATACCTACGATACAACGAACGAAGCGTTGATGACCGTTCTGGTGTAGTGGTGCAAGTAGTCGCCTTAACTCCTCGCCTCAATGGCGGTGGTCGTGGGTTCGATTCCCGCTCGGGGCAGATATTTGTATTTGTGCCAATATTTGTTTCAGGTCTGGGTGTATATCTGGGTGTATAGTGGGTTTCCCCACCATGCCCCGGAGAGTACGTAAAGCCGTCTTTCCCGTTTTTTATCATGGATGCCTTATAATAATTGTTACTTATGGTAGGGATATTATCCGCTAACCCGCAGTGGAGCAACGTGGTGGATTAAGCTCCAACCCTTCTTCTATATGGAAAAAAGGCCTTCGCTCAGCAGTGGGTTATTTACAGGCTGATACAATACACTACGGTCACAGTATAGTAATATATACAGTATTGTAACTCGGCCGTATCTTTGAAATAAATGCCAACAGTGACAGCCGCGCACTACGTAAACGTGCGATAGGGCTGCCCGCCTCCAGCATTTTAATTACATTTGCCTACATTGTGTTTCCATTTAGTTTTGTTATTGTAAATATACTCTTTTTATATAAACAAATAAAATACTTTGTGAATTGAATAGGAAGTGTTCAAAAAAAATGCGTGTTTTTTTGATTGTTAGATTTAATTAAAAAACCATGTTTATGTTTGAATAACGAAATAAGGCGGCGCTGCGCACTGCGCAGCGAACAATCGCGGTGAGGGTGATTCGGGGGTACCGTACGGTATCGTGGGCTGCAGCTACTGCTCTAGCCGGCGACCCCCCGTGGGAGCTCGTGGCGGAGGTTCTTGCCGAGACCTACTCATACGTCTCGGGTAGGAGGGCTCTTGGTGAGAACCCTACGTTGGACGGGATCCTACGGGTGCGTCGGATAGGGCAGGAAGCGCTTATGCGGAGGTGGGGGGAGGACCTGGCGGGGCAGCCGTACGGCACACGCGTAACGGCTGCCATTCGCCCGGTCCTCGAGCGGTGGATGCGTCGAAAACGCAAGCCCCTCACCTTCCGTCTGACGCAGGTTCTCACCGGGCATGGTTGCTTTGGTGACTACCTGTGTCGGACGGCCCAGAGGGAGCCGACGACTGAATGTCACGATTGTGGCGCGGCGGTGGACTCTGCCCAGCACACCCTCGAGGTGTGCCCGAGATGGGCGGTGCTGCGTCAAGGTCTGACGTCGGTCCTCGGAGGGGACTTGTCGCTCCCGAGCATCATCACCGCGATGCTCGGTGACGACGAGTCCTGGAAGGCGATGGTCTCCTTCTGCGAGACAGTAATGTCCCAGAAGGAGGCCGACGAGCGGGTGAGAGAGGAGGCCACCGACGTGGCCTCCATCCGCGGGCGACGAATGGGGGTGCGTAGGAGGCGCTACTTAATGCGCCTCCAGTAACGCCCCTGTGCCCGTATCGGGCCGGGATGGGAACCCGGTCCTACTAGATACGGCGTCGTCGGGACTGTTCAGAGGTGAGCCGGACAGTCCCCATGGAGGAGAAGTCTGGCCTTTTCGCCGAGGCCAGCCTGTCGCTGGAGGGATCCTGTTGCCTGCAGATCCGGGACCCTCCAATTAAAGCGGCTGAAGGCTCCCGCAGGGGTTTAGTACGGTATTGCACTCCCAAAGTGCCGAGTCCGACATAGGTCTAGGACTGCCGACCCGGGCATTCTGGATATCATCCGTAAATGGATTCCCCTGCGAAAAAAAAAAAAAAAAAAAAAAAAAAAAAAAAAAAAAAAAAAAAAAAAAAAAAAAAAAAAAAAAAAAAAAATGTTTGAATAACGAATCGGTCTTATAAATTTGCACCCGAAAAATATTTGCTCCTCAACTGAGACGTACCAAATGCTTTATTATTAAAGTTTAAAGTATAAAAAATGCGTATTCTAATATAATGTTTAATTAAAAATACTTATCCATTAACAAGTATGCTTAATTAAATAAAATCAAAAAACCCGACTGCGTAAAATACTCTTATTATAAACTAAAAAGAATAAAACAATTTACTAGCTTTCATTTGATACCCATATTGCTACAATAAGAAAAAAAATTCAACTACCCCCCCTCATTCCGCCATTTGCGGGCGCCATTTTGAATATTTATATAGCCTATGTCACTACTACAATTTAGACAAATCTAACGACATCTCATATGTCAAAAACCGTCCAGCCGTTTGGGCTGTAGGGCGTGCCAAAGAAATGGACATACATACATACATACATACATACATTCATACATACATTCATACATACATTCATACATACATACATATTATATATAATACATACATATTATATACAATACATACATACGTACGTACGTACGTACATACATACATACATACGTACATACATACATACATACATACATACATACATACATACACTCGAAAAACATAACCCTCCTTCTGTCGCAGTCGGGTAAAAAGACACACATTATGTACCTACCTATTAGTACGTACAATTATTTTATAGTCTTACATTTCAGAGTTTCTAGGTAATCTAAAAAAGTTATCTCTGGATGCGTTATTGGCGAATTCATGCAACCAAAACAGCACAAATAAATCCTACTCGTCATATTAAATTCGAATTGGAATTATTTTCAGTGAAAAATTGTGTGGTTATTGTTAAAAAAAATAATACACGGTCCGTTTGTCACTGCGGCACAGTCGCGACTGTTTGCGTTCCGAGTGCATCCCGATATCGAGGCCGTTTGTATGAAGTTGGAGTACTGTATATATTACTATACTGTGCTACGGTACAGGAGCATTTGTGGCCTGCAGTGACGAAACTGAGCCTTACCATAAATATGAAAGTCCATCTAAGGGGAGATGTTACTGCCGGACGATTCTCAGACCTGTTGCTTAAAATAGGAAATGGCGATTTCCGGGAACCATATAATAATATAATTTATGAGTGTATATGAGTATGTATTTACCATAAACAAAGCTTAATGTCAAACTCTTACTATAGCGGGAGTATACTTAAGCGAAAGCTGCTTCTCTCACAGTCAATTGTATGTGGCATATTCCAGAAAAGCCTGGCAATTCTAGCACCCCGAACGAAAAAAAAATTGTTTATAAAGAAATACTACGGAAGGTGTAGTATCTCGATTTCGTTGTAAAAAGATAGTACCCCCGTGTAACTTTCTCCAGATCAAATGCTTCTTGATCATAAAATATACCAATTTTTATTTTTATTTTAATGTTTATTTAAACTTTAAATCTCTACTTTATAATAAAGATTATTATATTTTATAAGTATTCAAATATTTTAACATAATAATTTATATGTTATAACAAAATTAATAACGTACAAAAAAAAATCAATAAAATTATAACCATTTTCGACTTCTACGCGGACAAAGTCGCGGGCTAGAATATTATGTTTGACAACTCAATCCATCTATTATGAAATATTTTCCAGTATGTACGTATGTAGGTGATAAACAATATAAATTTATATTTTTTGAAATTTTAGTTAAATACCCGTGCGAAGCCGGGGCGAGCCGCTGGTGTATGTATAATTGTTTGAGTCGCTCTGCAGCCTGAACGGATCGATGGATTTTAGCTTGAGAGGTGTCATTAGATTCATATTTACAGTGAGAGTGACACTGAGTATATTAAAAAAAATATATCCATTTCCAAATTATACCTTGTCCAACCGTTTATTATCTTTTTGACAGTTCACGTCTATAAATTATCGTTTTCTTTTTCCGGAATAATGTACTATAGTAATGTCATACTTTATGGTACTTTATTGACAGGTAGTTAAGTTCCCTGTGCATAACAAACAACCACAGACTATGAAACAGTTCTTGAAATACGATAAATCGATCATATTCTTATCATCACTTCATGTAAGTATTGTTTCTATAAATTTAATAAAACAAGGAACATAAAAATAATATCTATGACTCCAAGATTGATTATTTGCAAGGAATTAAGTCGAAATCTTAGAATTTACGTTTAAACTAAGAGTAAAGAAGAATAATTCTGTTCATTCGTTTAATTAAATTTTTAACGACTGCCTTAAAATGTAACTATGCATTCGGTAAAAAAAACTAAGAATACTTAATATTTAAACTAAAAATATTTCATTAAATCGATTGAAAGTTCTTCTTAAATAAAATCGATTATTATTTGAAATCGAATTGGTAACATGTGAGGATGTCACTAATGTCGTAATTTCTTGAGCTGTCAAAAAGATAATAAACGGTTGGACAAGGTATACACAGAAATGCAGTCGGGTTTTTTAATTTTTTAAATTACTTTCACTTGTTGTTCTATACGAATGTTCGGTATACTATCATAGGGTTTTCGGTATACTGTCATATGCTTATTAGGGTTTCTTAGCTTAAACTAAACTTTTGTTTTTTGCAACATTATAAATACTTGAAATACAACTGATTTTAATTGTTTTAATCTTCATTTCAATTAAAATGATTTCAAGAAAGTACATCATATATGTATATAATTTCATAATTATATGTGTATACAAGAACTCGCATATTAGCGTTTTGTTTCGCCGACGATATCATCATCTTTGCGGAGACATTGGAGGAGCTAGGCCGGATGCTGGGCGACCTGAATGAGTCATCCCGATTGGTCGGTCTCGGTATGAATTTGGACAAGACGAATGTTATGTTCAATAAACGTGTCATGCCGAGACCGATATCTGTCGATGGTACCCTTCTGGAAGTTGTACAGGATGTCTACGTAGGCCACACAATCCAACTTGGCCGAAACAACTTCGAGAAGGAAGCCGGTAGAAGAATTCAGTTGGGCTGGACGGCATTTGGTAGGCTTCGTCGAGTCTTCGATTCGAAGACGAAAGTCTTCGAGCAGTGCGTCCTACCTGTGTTGACATATAACGCCGAGACGTAGACACTGATGACGGGATTAGTACAGAAACTTAAAGTCACTCAACGTGCTATGGAACGGGCTATGCTTGAGGTATCTCTCAAGGATAAAATCAGAAATGAGATTATCCGCGAGAGAATCAAAGTAATCGACATAGCCCGTAGAATAAGCAAGTTGAAGTGGCAGTGGGCTGGTCACGTACGTCGCAGGACCAATGGCCGCTGGAGCAGAGGTGTCCTGGAATGGAGACCGCGTACCAGCAAACGCAGTGTGGGGCGTCCTCCGGCCCGCTGCACCAACGACTTACGCAAGGTGGACGGCGGAGGCTGGATGAGGATTGCGGAAAACCGGGATATTTGCCACGAGCTTGGGTAGGCCTATGTCCAGCAGTGGACTTCGATAGGCTGATGCGATGCGAGGCGATGTCCCCCGTATATGTGCATGTATAGAATACTTTTAGTGAAGTTGGAAAAGGAAATTTTGAAAAATTAATGATATAATACATAAAATTAATATAATATTATACTTATTTTCATGGCCATTAAAACGACAAACAATTAAAACTAAATTAAATTAAATTAAATTTGGTTCACCTTAGATAAACTTTGTTTTTCGATGGTTTTTACTCGCAGTTGGCTATTACCAATAGTTTTTAACCTTTACAATTATGGTTTAAGCTGTAAAACTATAACTATTTCTCCACGATAAATCAACTCCTACGACGTGTTAGTCACAAACTTTTTCATTAGACTAAATTTAATAAGTTGACATATTATGTTTAACCGCATAACCAACAAAGTAAATAAAAATAAGTCTGATCATCCAGTGTGACAAATAGTTTTATGACTTCACAATACTTTAAAAGCAACAAGAAGCGCTTTTCTATTTTTATAATAGGTACATACTTGTCTCAATTGTTATTTTTTTTATTTTTTTTATGTTTATAACAGAAATCATATTAAAGAATATTAGTACCTACTTAGGTTAGAATAGGTTAAAATTGTTCATTTGTACTTATAATTTATTTTGAATAATTCCTGAATGCTTATTATTTATCGTAGTGATTTATCATCCAATTACTTCATTATTTATTTTTAAATAATATTTTATTATCTATATATGTGTAAAATTAAGGAAGATTGTGTAATTGTGTATAGAATATGTATGATATAATATATGAGATTAAAATACCTACTAACAATTTGTTTACACAACTTGTTTTGTTTTCTAACTTCTCGTCTTTTTTTACTTGTACCCATTCTCTAGACTTGCCATACAACAATACACGTTAACAATATTTATTCATTTATTAAAAATGTTAATATTTAAAAAATAATATAAATAATAATAAAAGGAGATGGATACGAGTCCATGCATTCTTGGGCCAAAATGTAATGAAATGAAAATGGTATCAATTAATGCATTTACGTTTATGGATCCCTCGCTGAAAATTTTCTATATTTTGGCTATCTGAGAGAGGAGTTATTAGACGTTTTGTAAAACATAACCTATGTTACAATGTCTATTAAAAAACTCGATCACTAAGTTTTTAAAGCACTAATTTTTCTTTTTCCGCCTTTACGAGATTATCGTCGTCATGTGGAACTGTAATGTCAACAATTATTGCTTGGCGCACTGATCTGTCAACTACCACTATATCAGGTTTGTTGGTTGCTATAAACCTGTAAGTGACAACAGATCGATCCCAGTAGAGCAAAGTAGGACTATTTTTAAGAAATTGCGTTGGGTTGTACTTACAGTTAGGCAACTAATTTTCAACGAGGCCGTATTGAAGCGCAAGTTGTTAGAGGATAATCCTGGCTACTTGGTTATGTCTGTGCAAATACTCACCATTAACAAGACGACTACACCCAGAAACAAAATGTATTATGGATTCTCCTGGGTGATGATACGCTCGGCATATGTCGCGAGTTCCATTTTTCTTCTTATTCGCTTTAATAACTTCGTCCATAATTGCACAGATAAAACTTCCGGTCTCCCCAGAAAGGTTACCGTATTGTTACCAGGATATGGACCTGGACTGATCTATATCGGGTCTGTTAAAGCTTTATAGAACCGACCATGTAGTTCTTAGCTCTTCCATACGGCCGCTTGATCAACAGTACTCAATACTACGGGTTTACGCCATTTTTTTTGCCTAAGGATAGCGGAATAAAGCCCTTATCAACTGCCACAACATCGATATATTCATTATTAACATTATTTTGTACTCATTGCAATTACATCACATATCTTATGATTTATTTTTATTTAAATATTTATAACTTTTGTACTTGAGTCACGGTCTTATCCTAGAAAGATTCCTGTTATTATTAACCATAATAACGTAATACATTGAGCGAATTCATTCGTCATTCAATTTACGTCTGCTTTGTAAAATTTTAATATTTATATATTCATATTTAAATATTCTCGTCTAAAATAATGAAAATAAGGAAAAAACTTGTGTTAATATATTCTTAAAATAAAAAGAATGCTTTTCCTTAAATATTAAATCCTTATTTCTTTCTTGAAAATCGAAATTGAAATTAATTATTAAATAACAAACTAGTTTTCACTATATTAATAATGACCAAGTCGGCGAAAGTACATTAATAGTCGGCGAGTTGTGTCGCCTTCATGTAAATAAAATAAAAGCACGTAATTCAAAACTGCAAGAATAATAAATGGCTACTTCAAGCGCTTGCAACATTACGAGTTACCAGATTTTACAAATTACCGAACAGTGTAGGTACTTACTCTATGGACATTCTTCTCAATAACTGGTTGTAAAATAAAGCGATGCCGTCACTCCATCACTTTTAAGGACATTTCTGATTAACTGTTAAAAAATATATATTGACATGCAAAAAAAACACAAATTATTTTTATTAACAAGTTGGTCTAACATAAAATAGTACGAGTGTATCTTTAGATTAGATGCTATTTTTTACATAAAATAAATTAATTGTAAATTATACATTCGTTAGTCTAATAGTCCGATAAAATAAATTAAAACTTGCCTAAGAAATAATAACAAAAAAACTAAGAAACGTTGTGACATCTGTAATAATATTCATGTTAACGTACATCGGATTACAATTATCTGTCTATCTAATACCTTGAAAGAAGCAATTCTTTATATACATATATATATAATCTGAATTTCGAAAATGGCTCCAACGATTTTAATGAAATTTAGTATGCAGGCAGATTTGAGGGCGATAAATCGATCTAGGTACGATTCATTTTTAGAAAATGTCATTTTATCCGTGTTTTTTAGAATTAATTAAATACGAAATAATAAATTAGAATACGAAGGTAAATTTCGCCACCATCTGCAAGGTTTTCATAGCTCAGGTGGAAAATCCGGCGGTCCCAAAAAAAGAAGACTTCGCGGTTCGAATCCAGATGACTCCAGTCCGATTATTTTTTTTCCCTTTTTTTTCAAGTTCCTTCTTTTGGGAGAAAAACTAATATTGTGAGCCCTTTTTATTTTTATTTAAATAACCAGTTCATTTTCATTATGTCGGTAATATCGAAAATATTATTCATATTTCATCAGTATGTAATTCGTATCTAAATATAATTTCCAAGAAATACGATTTACCGACAAAAAAAAACCGAGCAAAGCTCTGTCATGCAGATATTTCAACAATGGTGGAGGCATAAACATTTTGTATAGATATACTAACATATTCCTGTTATTATACTCGTATAATTAATGGATATTTCTAATATATTATTGGCAATACAACCAATGTGAAAGGTCCTCCCAGAACTTTGTCTAAAGACCCGGTGTCGCGTTCCCTTTGAGTAAAAGTCAAACATTGTCTTTACGAGTCTTAACTAAAATAATTGTTTTCACTATCCTCTCGAATATCAACACGTTGCATATTTTTAAATAAAACCACTATTATTGCTTCTTTTCAGCTACCTGAACAAATGAAAACCAGTTTTTGTTGCCTATGTGTATGTCAAAAGAGAAGCCAGATAATTATATTTCAAATTTGCCACATAAGAAGAAGGCTATTACCGCGCGAGCAGAGCTTGAAACCAACAAACAACGAAATATAATATAATAATTATACCTACATTAGAATCACAAAATATTTGAAAAAAAAAGTTATTTATATTATTCTTGTTGCAAGAAATAAATAATTCTTTATTCATTTTGGATAAACTTCCGAAAAGTGGATACCGAATTACGTCATGAAATTTGGCACGGACATTCGATTTGACTATCTAAGAGTCCTGTTAAAAGGATTTTTGACGACTTGCAATACTTTTCGAAATATTGAATTTTTTTAGTACGTGGCTTAGCAGGCTCTATATAAGAAAGCGAAAAGTAGATACCGAATTTCGTCATAAAATTTGACACAGACATTGCATTTTTATCTAAGAGTCCCCTTTTTTAAAATTTTACATTTAAAATTTTTTACAGAAACAAAATTTAAAAAGAATGAGTATTTAAATACAATTTTTAAATTAATAGGTTTTTTTTTGTATAAATATTGTTTACTTTTTTTTTTATTAAAAATTTGTGTGTGTTTGACCTCAATCTTGTCTGATGGTAAACAACGATGAAGTTTAAGGTGGAGCACGCAAACTCAAATAATGCCTGTTCACTCTTGCCTTGAAATGAAATTTGATATATCTATCATCTATACATATAATAAAATGGTAGGAAAGCTTGTATGGAAAGTTGAGCAGCGCCTCTAACGGACACTATCATTACTATTGAGTTTCTACGTTTACTACTGTAGTTATGTCATGTGCACTTGTAACAAAAACTCATGGTAGACGTACTGGTATCCATACTCCGTGTACCAATAGATCACATGTCGATTTGACACAAATAACATACGAGCAGATTGGCGCCGTCGCGTCGTGACCCTGTAAATATTAATATTCTTTAAAATAACATAAACTTCAAATTTATTTATTTATATCGATGAAAAATCTAAAAAAAGTCTTATTGAGTGCTAAATAAATGACAATTAAGATGAAAACCTTACTTTATTACATATCATTGTGGTTCCAATAGTGACAATGTGATATCAAACGAATCTCGGGAGCCTATACTTACTAATAATGGTGAATATCCTATAAGGCAATACTGATAAGTTACGAATCCCAATGTGTATAGCCTTGCCGTTTGTTATCATTACCACCAATTCAAATGAAATTATCTATAGTAATAATGAACTAGCGCCATTAGTAATCCCGTTGCAATACCTAGTCTATGCCAGTATTAAATAAATTGTCTTTTATCATCCCGCCTTTTTTACAATATATTGTTCATGTACAATGAAAAAAACAATGAATGAGCGTTTACTTGTCTTATGGTTTATTTATATTCGTGTTTCTCAAATTTACAAAAAATTATTAAAATATCACTTCAATTTATTACACTTAAGATTATATTTAAATAACTAGCTGCTGCCCGAGACGTTGTCTGCGTGAACGCTATTAGATAACACGTTGTTACAGAATGCGTTGAAGCAATAAAGGTTCACTGCTCGTTCCCTGTGGGTGATAGCCTGATAATATGTAGCATATATGTTACCCGACTTCTTAATAAGTGCAGTACTTTTTGAACTTATCCCATATATTAACTATATATTATATATATATATATATATATATATATATATATATATATATATATATATATATATATATATATATATAATATAAAAATAAAAAAAATAGTTGACTTTTTATACGATCATTTACCGACCGACCGGTGCTAATTTTTTTAAATAATCAAAGAAATAATATTTGAGATTATATCGCTAATCAAATCCTTAAAATGCAAGAGTTCATTACCTTTTTTGCTGTAATTGTTGTTGTAATAAACAAATGAACACCACATTAAGTTTTCACTACACTTTTCACTAACTTTACAAATAATAAATTGACAAAACAGTTCGTGTAGATTCAAGATTGCATGGCGTCGGCCGCTGTCTCATCTACTCGGAGGCGTCGTAAGTTAGGCCGATCGTAAGCCTCTCTCCCGTTCGCCGGTCCCTGGAGCAGCGGAGATAGAGCGCTCACGGTGCCCGCGAGTGCTCTATGACCGAAGGCGGCCCGCGTAGGCGAGCCAACCGTCGGAGCGTCACGGTGGCATGCGCCAGCGATCCCGTGGCGTCCTTGTATGACGACGAGGGCACCGCTGTGCTTTAGTGGGTATTCTGAATTCACAGTCAGCGAGTCCCACATACCCATCGCCTCCGGGTGGCGGGATGAGTAAACGCATTTCACAGCGTCAAAAAAAAAACAAAGGCCGATCGTAAGCCGAACGCTAAGGCCGATCGTGCCTCTCTATCACTTGTTCCGCGCTCTCGCTCGCGACTCGTGACATTGTTCGTGAAGTACCGGCTATCTTTCATAGATTTTTCAGTTAGTACATACAATTTTAGTAGAATAAATAAAACTATTTTAAACATAATTTGCAAAAAATTAATAGTATTCATTATGAATACAATAATATTTTTAGCCCTTTGTGAATACACAAAAGTTACGGAAGAGTTCTTTATATTTGTTCCGAGTAAACATATGTCTGTGGTTATAAAACACGTCCGTGTACACTATTTTACTAAAATTATATTATGTAAATATGCGTACTACAATATGATAGAGTAACCACAGACGGGTCAATAAGATTATAGAACTGTGTTCGTGATATGGCTACTTTGAGGCAGTTTCGTGAATTTTTTAAGGAAAAGTCCATAGTTTAATTATTGTGGGTAATTAGTATTTATTATAACAAATTTTGACACATTAAACTATTGATATTACGGTATTGAAATTATAATACGCATAGTTCTGATGTAATTAATGACAGTTAAATGAGCAAAATCAGCTTAGCTGTTTTAGAACTATTGAACTTTTTGGCATCAAACAAAGTTAATGAGTGAATGAATCCTAAAAACTCTATCCTAAGTTATTTTTATTTTTAATTTACCATTTTTTTTTAAGGCGGACTATTTAAGCTATTGAAATACTCATAACAGATTGAGAGAGAGAATTAAATGAGTTATCAGATTATCAAAACATTATTGATATTTATACGGAAATGATTCCAAAAAAATAATATTTTTAAATGTGATCAACAAATATACTCCAAAAAACTAACGTCCGAGCTTGACTACTGCGTTATCAAGTTTGTATCAGCTAATCATTACTTGTCTTAATATCCTTAAATACAAGTTTCTTCTTATATCTAATATCTTATGGTCTTACTCTAAAAGAATAAATATTAAAGTAAAGAAACTAATTTAAGTTAAACAGCTAATAATTACAAAGATCATAAATATAAAATTTAATTTCTATTATTTTTTTTTTTTGTAAATAATTATTTTTACCGAGGATATAATTTAATATATAATAAATTATATTAAAGTATCCTGAAGTCGGTCCAATGTCAATTTAAAAATAACTGTTAACTACTCGATGCGATGTTTTGTTTCTTACGGTAATGATTTGCACAAACGATCATCAGTTTTTATACACATGCGAATGACTTACTTTTTGTGAGCATTCCTTCAAGCTTGTTTTTATTGAAACTGGCATATCCTAATTGGATTATTAAAGTTTAATTACCGGTCAATCAAAAGACAATAATCATAAGAACTCGATTGGGTGTATAATGATATTTAACAACATGTGCAAATATATTTAAAAGTCTTATTTCAAGTATGAAACTTATAAAGTCATAAAAAGATCACTACCAGACAACACGCGTATAACCCAAGCCGTCGGAATATTACTTCTAGAAGTTTATTATTTTTCAATTTGGAATTATAGAAATCGACATTTAAAATTTAAATTTCGCATTAAAAATATACTTTATCCAAGTGGCCTGTACTTTGAAGCTTTTGTTTTTAAATATTCTTAGTGCTAACTAATGTTGTGTACTTTAATTTTATGAATGTAGTTTCTACTGAGAAGTAGGCGGCAGGAAAAATAATAATTTCTCTTTTTTTTCTTTCTCTTTTTTTTCTTATATTAAGAATTATATAGAATCGATATTAGAAAATCAAATTTTAGTACCATTCTTAAAAGCATAGATCAGCAATTAATGTAAGAAGTTGGTAATTTTTAGGCAGCACTACAGGTAACCGCAAATGACTACAATATAATTATGTATACTGTATGTAAGTTTACATTAGCATTTGACGTCAAGAACTGACATAATACCTATAAATTGCGTGTTACCTCGATTTCTATTTGATAAGATTGATACATAAACGGGTAAATCACGGAAAGGATAGCGTTATTTATTTAGTGACACGTCATTACGATTAGCCTTTATTTATTCAATTATTTATCCAGGTTTAGACATTACGTCAGTATTGCTTATTTGTTTTTATTTATTTTTTATTACTTTTTTTTTATTAATGCTTTACATATAACACAATAATAAAAACTACAGAAATATTAGAGATGCCTTTGATTAAATCACAAATCACACGGGAAGATTATCTGTTTAGCGAAAATATATGTTTTACTATCTCTTTATTTTACTAATCAAAACACTTATCTACAAGTGCTATATATAACATTAAATTTAGAACAAATGTGTTTCATTAATAAATTGTTTGAAGTACAGCTTTACATTTTTATAAAAATAAAAAAAAACTTTGATAAGAAAGAAGCAAATCTTCTCACCTAATCATCATGAAAAATATAGGGCAAGAAAAGGTTAAAATTATTTTGCTATAATCCGCCAACAGCAGAATCTGTATGGTCAAACATGCAATTAAAAGCTAAGCACCGCTCACCTTCCCAACCAAGCAAGAAAGCCAAGTTCCCAAGCAAGCAATACCACCACCATTCACATGCACCACCACACAAGACTCTAACACTACTCTCGACGCACGTTTCGCTCCGACACCGGAGCATCCTCAGGAGATATCGACTTTACAATGCTGTATTGTCTAGTGACGTTCGTGGCAAATGCGCGGTCTTATATACCGTTTGTTACCCCTACACCTGTTGCCCCGCCCATTACCCCCCTCCCCCCTGAACCCCTCGCACCCCCCCGTCCCCTTCAAACAAACGAAGCAATGGTGAACTTGAAACGTTAACTTGTTCATTTAGCAATTTAAACTGATTATTATTATTATGTTTTATTATTTCTAATTGTTCCAACATACTCAGTCGAAGCCCTTTATCGCAAGTGTGTAATATTTTATATGAATGGTCCGATGATAATTTGTGTCCACTATCAAGGAGATGTTTAGCGAAGTGTGATTTTTGGGGTTGGTTGTTCCTAACCGCGGCTATATGTTCTTTGTACATATAGCCGAACAAATAGATAACAAAGATATATAAGAGATAGATAACAAAGAACATATAGCCGCGGTTAGGAACAACCAACCCCAAAAATCACACTTCGCTAAACATCTCCTTGATAGTGGACACAAATTATCATCGGACCATTCATATAAAATATTACACACTTGCGATAAAGGGCTTCGACTGAGTATGTTGGAACAATTAGAAATAATAAAACATAATAATAATAATCAGTTTAAATTGCTAAATGAACAAGTTAACGTTTCAAGTTCACCATTGCTTCGTTTGTTTGAAGGGGACGGGGGGGTGCGAGGGGTTCAGGGGGGAGGGGGGTAATGGGCGGGGCAACAGGTGTAGGGGTAACAAACGGTATATAAGACCGCGCATTTGCCACGAACGTCACTAGACAATACAGCATTGTAAAGTCGATATCTCCTGAGGATGCTCCGGTGTCGGAGCGAAACGTGCGTCGAGAGTAGTGTTAGAGTCTTGTGTGGTGGTGCATGTGAATGGTGGTGGTATTGCTTGCTTGGGAACTTGGCTTTCTTGCTTGGTTGGGAAGGTGAGCGGTGCTTAGCTTTTAATTGCATGTTTGACCATACAGATTCTGCTGTTGGCGGATTATAGCAAAATAATTTTAACCTTTTCTTGCTAATCATGAACTTCCGCAAAGTAACGCCTGATTCTATCCAAAAAATATAGGGCTTAAACAGTTCAAAAATGACGTTTATAGGTTTCGTGGAAGATATAGCAAAAAGTGCTAGTTGCCTGTGCGTCGCAGATTGAGTTCGCGCCTCACGGGCTCACGCATGCGTCAATGCTTGCTATGACGTAATGACGTAATGGCTGCCGAAGTGTCCGCGTACATTTGCAACAAATCGCGTGAGTGATAGATATGGAGGCTGGTTACCGAGAACCTAAACCGGCGTTTTTGTAGTCGTATACGACATACAAAAGGATTAAATTTTAAACACATGTTAATATACTCGCGTTTTTATTTATATGAAACAAATTATAATTTTTATTAGAAATGACAAAAGACAAAGCGTTATCAGCATATAAAAAACCGAAAGTGATTTATAGCTACTTAAATATAAAATATGAACATAATTATGTCTAAATTAAATAAATCTAACAAAAAGACAATTATATTATTTGTAGGCGAAATAAAATTGTTTTTCCTGTTACTATTTCTGACTAAATTCAGTGCTTTGAAATAAAATTCGGCTTAAATTTATTCTAAGTCTCTAACGGCGAGTTGCACGAAACCGTCGCTAACTTTCCGTTAGTTAAGTTGCAATTAATCTTAAAATTAGTCGATTTTATGATTAATTTAAAGCTGTTGGAATTAATCATCCGTTAGATAGGTCTTTAATTAAAATAATTTTTTTTGTTAACTTAATCAGATGTGGGTTTCGTGCAACAGATAATCACGATTCTTGTAATTAAATTAGTTTAATAAACACTTAAATTTAAAATTTGTTTCGTGCAACTCGGCGTAAAACTTACATTATTGTCATATTTTATCACTTAATCAATACTTTATTTAAAGGTGTCTCGTTAGTATAAAACATATAACATGTTATATAAGGCTGTAAAAAAAAACTTACATTATTGTCATATTTTATCACTTAATCAATACTTTATTTAAAGGTGTCTCGTTAGTATAAAACATATAACATGTTATATAAGGCTGTAAAAAATATATATATAATCGTTTTTTAAAAATTTAATACGAAGTCAAAACATAGATATTCTTCTAATTTAAACGCCTACTTACTGTCCATATTATCGACAATAAAGATAAGACGTGCTGTGTCATTTGCTAGGGGGAACTCAAGTATTTTACTAGCTTGGTGAATTTAACGGGTTACGCAATGCAAGTTGTGGCAGCATCGAGATATCATCAACAGTGAGTGGGCCGGGTGCAGCGGTCTACAGTTACCGTCTTTCGGAAAGGATGAATAGTGTTATTATAACTCATATTTACTTATATAAAACCTGTTTTTAAGGTTCTTTTGTAAGAAAAAAAATCATAAAATTAAATTAAATACATACTTTAATAATATGCTATTATATAAATAGTATCAATAACTTTAATATAAATGAAATGAACTTATTTATTTATTTGTTAAAGCACACTTACAACATACATATAAAACATTGACTGATCCTTTGGCGTAGTTGATAGTGACCATTCTTTCTGCTCCAGTGTTGTGAGTTCGATTTTCGCCCTGAGTCTGAGTGTAATAAATAATTATTTATATATGTATTGTTTATATATAGTTATTACATAAAATATATGTATATCAGTCGGTTGTTACCTTAAAGAGATGATTAAGATAGATTAAGTACTCTACCTTAGGAAAAGACGAACGTGTCAGTATATTTAACATATTTATTTATTATTCACAAATTAAATAATTCAATGATAAGAATATATCTAATAAACATGTTGATTAAAAGCACTATCGGATTCATAAATTAAAAGTTACGAAAAAAAAACACAAATAATGTTTAAGAAAAAAATATGTAAATTAAAGTCTAAATTAATGTAATTATTACAATAGAGATTATTTAATTTGAAATATCATCAAAATATAGTCGGCAAGGCTCTCGAAAAGATTCGTTTAAAAAAAAAGAAATATTGACTTATTTTAAATTATCGCATAGGTAACTAAGCATACGTAATTATAAAATACATAAGTAAATGTATTTTTCTCTATTGCATATACAATATACGAGTATAACCGCCTTTACAGTGTAGGCGTTCTATCACGCACTCAGAACTTTCTCACAGCGGCCACGATTTGTTACCGTCGCGGGAAACAATATTTCTTACTAAAATAGAACTACCACAATTATTTTGTGTCCGTAAATATGTTATGAAATCTTGCTTAATAAACTACATAAATTGTAATAGCCTCTAAGGAAAAATAACACGCCTATTTAATAAAATTAACTATTCACTATTTTAATTTTAATTCGAAGCATAATATATTACATTAAATAATTATATATATCTCGGTATGGGTAGCTGTCCTCAAGACCTGTCTTGTTTTTACAAAAAAATCCGAGATAAATTTGACAAAAAGCCGTCGTGCAGGTATATTAGCTAAAACGACAAAATTTAATGTACAAAATTTATTTAAGTAACTAATGAAGATATAGAGTTATTCGACATCGCCTGATTTAGTCCGTCGATGCTATGAATTAAGCATGCCACCAGTTTGCATTGAAAGCTCACGATCTGTATAAGCATTTCTGTACCTATCTCTCTTAATTAAAAAAATGCCTCATACTTCATTGTCGCTAAGTCCACCTTCTAGTCGGATATTACCAAATCCTGTGTCAGGAGTTCGGAAACACAACACACAAGCACAAATGCACAAACCACGAAAAACATCTATATGGCCTACACAAATGTTTGTCATGTGCCGGGATCGAACCCGCCACAGTTATCGTATCTGCCAGTTGATGTGACCACTGAGCCAACGTGTCGCTCGTATACATAAAAATTATAAGTAATATATCATAAATAAATAAAATTAATAATATTAGTTTGTACAGTTTTACCTGTTTGTCATATTCACATCTTTATAATTATTAGAATTGAGTAAATTCGGGTAATCTGAAATGTTACATCTACAAAATTTCTATCAGACAACGGTTGCCGGACTAGGAACTGCTTTATAGTTTACCAAAAACCTTTAAAAACTTGTAAAGTCTTTTTTCAAGTCTTGCAAATATTGATTAGTTGAACAATATTTTGATAGACGAAATAAATATTAATTGTAGACGTAAAATATCATTATCATATTACAATTATATGCAAATTCTGAGTACGTGATGCTTAAAACATTTAATTATAACGATCCATAAAAATTGTACCTGTTCCGTATTACAGATATTCTTGGCGTTAATGATAGAATTATTTAATTAAATATATGGTTGCTTATTGATAAACTCTATTAAACACGTAATCGTTCAAATTTTTCGTATTAATAATATTTTAATTATAATCATTAGTTCTTCATTTATTCTTCATGTTTTTACTAGTATTTACAGTAATAAACGAAGCCAGCCATTTTTCTTTTTACATATTATTTGAATCGACATCATCCTCATCATTATTCATATCAGCCATTATATTTAGATTTCTAATGCTGAAAGTAAACCTCCTTCATCGACTTCCAGAGCGATCGATTCGAAACAGCTTTAATCCGACGGTTTCCGGCGGCTTTCCTTAAATCATTGTTATTAGTGTAATAATAATCATATTTTAAATATAATTATTAGTTCTTCATTCATCTTTTTACTAATTTTTACAGTAATAAACGAAGCCAGCCATTTCTCTCACATTATTTGAATCAACCTTCCTCATCGGCATTCATGCAGGCATTAGCCATATTTTAGAAAGGTCCACCCATTCTTCAACCAATCAAATCTTCCCAAGGAGCCCTGTAAAATTTAAACGGGTCCCGGCTTTTAATCCTTCTTTCTGTTTCATGATTCTTTTATATGTGTATCGATTATAAAACTATTTCAATGGTATAGTTGTTTAGTATTACTTTTGACAAGATTCTAAGCTACTCGTCTTATTTTTTTTTCTTCTTGGTTGGTCGCCAACCCGCAACGGAGCACCGAGGCGAATTAAACTCGAACCCTTACAAATATATATATATTATATATATATATATATATATATATATATATATATATATATATATATATATATATATATATATATATATGAGAACACAGGTATAAACTATTACAGTATATAGTATAAATATAAATACGTGTCATCAATGAATCTATATTTCCGATATTATATATTTAATGTAAATAATAACGAGTATGTGAATCAAATATTTGTGTATTTTTATCGCCGTCTCTATACAGTTGCAGTTTCAGATAAAAATGAGAAAGGAAGAGTCGTTTCCTTCTCACTCTCTCACTCACCGAGTTCTATTCGATTTTTTTCTAAAATAGCCAGTACCTAAACTGTATTTTGTGATACAACTATTGATAGTAGAAAAAAAAAAGTTAGAGGACAAAATAATATGTAGGAATTTTTGTGCTCTCTCAATTTGTTTTAAAAAAATATCTGTACCACTCACAGTTTAGCTTGTACAGTTACTCAAAGCATTAAATTCTCAAAAATTGAGTTCTGACGATTCCGATTTGTGAAAAAAATATTCAAATTACAGATTTGTCTCGCTGGATTTTTTTTGAAGGTAATTGAATATTGTTTAAAGAATTACGTAGCAAAGTACTAAAAAAATATCTTACTGTGCGAGCGGAAGAATAAATGAATAAAAAATGGTTTTTCATAGGTTTTTATATGGAAAACTTACTGTTTGATGAGCGACGGCTTAAAATCAAAATTAGGGCTTTGTTATAGCTCAAACTTTTTGTTTTTTTATCGAATACAAGATTTTCATGTGGGAATTGGAGAAAAAAAATGTTGCTCTAAAATGAAGCACTATATTATTTCGTTACTCCTCTTAAAGCCAGCTTTCGTCATATCTTCAAGAATATTTTAATATACGGTAATATTAAAAGCAATAACTGCGTATACACTTATTGCTTTCCAGAGTTATAGTCCATTCATCATGCGCACAAATCGAAAGGTCCGGCTTCCCTTCATTCATGCAAAGGAATATTCACTTTGCAAACGAACAATCGAGAATATAAGTGGATGGCAATGAAAATAAATAGGATTACGACGAACACACCAATGTATATTACATATGTTTCAATTTAAAACTTAATTTAACAAATTCAAATATGTAATGTTATAATGTATAAATAACATTATAATAAAACGTAAAATTATTGCTCGATTGCGCGAAAGAATTTACAAAGATAATTACCAAAACAGGTCCGTAAACGCGAACTTTTTGTGTTGTTCTGTCACTAAAAACTGCTACATATTTGGTATATTAATGTTATATTATTTTAATAAATATAATTCTTGAACGTAAAATTAAGACTATTTAGTCTTAATTTTAATCCGAAATATTTTCCTTATATGGTAGATTTGCTTTATTTTATTTTTTATCTTGTCCGCAGTAATTTTAAGTTAACTTAAAAACTTCGATTGTTTATTTTGCTTATCACTAACTCAAATATAGTAATTTTTCCATGTCTGTCTAGCGAATAACATTGATAAATTATGAAATATCAGTCAGACTGAACAGCCGAGTTTGCAAATACGGTCTAGTTGCATCTTTAAACAACTTTTTGGTCCGCAATAAGGAGCGTACAACGATATATAATTTAATTGGTAATAATGAATACTTGAACTAAGCATTATAATGGTCATGTACGTAATATTCAGTCATGTACGTAACGTGTATTACGATGTCATGAATGTTATATGTACATTTTTTGGCGGCCATACCCAAAAGCATATTATACAAAAACAGATAACAATTATATCTAATAACGTAGAAAAAATTACAAATTATGAAAACAGTATTATTACAGTGTTAATACTATTGAAATAGGTAACAAACAAAAACACAACTAAAAAGTAAACCGTAAAATTTAAACTTAATGCACATTTAAGGAGTTAAATTATATTTCCTCGCCTAAACATCTAAAATTGTAATAAGTTAATAATTAAGGAAAAAAATTCTACTCAAGAATTTACGTAAAAACTGGATGGCGAAAGAGAATAACATACATAATGATGGTTTCACAGTGGTGAGGCGTGGCATGAAAGGGACAAAAGACAAAAACTGTAATATTCGTCGATTAAACGTTGAACTATATTATATTATCGCGTCAATACATAATTTATTACTTTATAAAACGTGAAGCTTTGTTTCACAACAGCTGGCGTTGACTAGAGCTAATCCGGCTCACCATTTACGTTGTTACGCACATCACTACTAACAGACCTCCCTACCCATCCTGTCATTCCGGTCTTACGATTTTTTCCTTGTGTTTATTTAAATGAAAAAAATAAATTTGGTGCATGTTATGACGTTTAAAATATTGTTTTATAAAAACATTACAATTAGCACACATTGACAAATGCAGTTTAGGTTTTTTTTTTTTTTTAATTAAGTTGACAAACGTTTTAAATAATTTATATTCTATGATACAGTTAAAAATGTTGTCCTTATGACACACTATTTACAAAAAAATTATATAATAATTTCACCCTAAATTCACCTAAGGCTTTAAATATCTGTAATATAGTTGTCACCGTTAATACATACGAGTAGTATTTGCAACATATTGCACCTTTCAACCATTTTCAATTTATTTAAATTAAAGATTTTTAAAGCGTTACATTAACAAAAATCTTTTTGAAGTGGTGGTGCGAATATTCACCTCAACGCCGCTTGGGGCAGATGTGAATTTCTAGAAATATTGGATTCTGATCTGTGTTCTTGTGGGCCTCCCCACCGTGCCTCGGAGAGCACGTAAAGCTGGCGGTTCCGATTGTTATCATAGACATCGGATAGCGATTGTTACTCCTGGTAGGGAAAATATCCACAATCTGCAGTGGAGCAGAGTGGTGAATTAAGCTCCAACCCTACGCCTTTATGGAGAAGAGGCGTTTACCCAGTAGTGGGGAGTTTATAGGCTGATTTAGTTCATATTTAATCACTTTATATATTTTAAGAAGAAAAACGAGTCAAATTACATTACAATAGTATTCATGGACTAATTTTAAATAAAAATGTTTTTAATTCGAGTTCCTGATTATAGTAATGATAGTTTTAATAACTATTAAGGAAACATACAATATTAAATAACATGAAAACTAACAATCATGTTTTAGATTTTTCTAATAATTGTATTAAGCTCCGAGACTTTCAATGATCAAGCCTTAATCTACGCTTGTTAAAAATTACGATTATTAACGATTAGTTATGATTAGGGTCGTATTATATGAAAGGTCATATTACCAAACAAACTATTTTGTAATTATGAGAATCATAATCAAAAATGAATATAATTATTCTGGCTGAAATGAACCTGAAACAGCATTGCAAGTATAAAGTTGATAATCATGACTTTATTGTCGCTTTTAAGAAATTATAAAAATAATTTTATCAAATTTAAAAAAAATGACAATTTACGTACATATATAAGAGATAGCTTTGTTAAATGTGATTTTTTATGAAACTCGTTTTGTACGTCAAGTATAAACTTATAACTTCAATGAGCGCACTAAAATGTGGTTGAATAACCTCTGTGACATTGTGTTAATTTTAGCATGTAAAAGTTTCGTAATTAACTTAGTTTCAGCTTTCGCGTGTCAGACTATTACGGTAATATCATTACATGGTAATATCATACGGTTAATATCATTGCTAAGTCTATTCCGTAAATACTCGTACATTACTTTACTCCCTAAAAGTGAATGTGTGGTATAAAATAAGCATACCTAAATGATTTTATAGAGATTAAGACTTGATTTAGTATTAAGCTTAGACAATTAAGCTATGTCCGAGGTTTTGTTTGTGATACATAATAAATATAATGTTTAGTCATATGCAAAAATATTCGTCATATCTGGAGTATCTACTCCTCCTCTAAAAAAATAATGTAAAAGGCGATATTTTTTTACGTAAAATTTTTCGCAAATTAACAAAAGCTTACTTTTACAAAAAATTACCTAACATTACTTATTTAAATAATCTTCGACAATTTTAAATTAATTTTATGAATATTTTCATCATGTTTTATCATTATATTATAGATATACAAGCGTCTCTGCAAATTTAAAATTCTTACAACTTTTCCATAACATAATAATTATATCTATTGTACTAGATACTAAAGCAGCCAAACGTTGCTAGGAAACACATTCGCTTGAACATGCATATTTCGTTAATATACGTCGTATTCGTTTCGTCAACATATTTTTGTGTTGAGTAACTTAATAATATAATATAAAATCGTCTTTTATTTTATCGTCATAATTATTTTGTTAGGAAAATAAATTTTTATATATATACCGTTCTAGATAAAAGATTATTTCTAAATTAGAGTACTTTCGGAGAACATTCTAACAAAAACTACGAACAAATTCAAATTTATACACGTTTACTAAATTTATAATATCGGTTATTAAGCACTTTGTAATATTAGTTAGTTACAACTATTGCTATTTTATTAACACTTTAGATCAGAAACGAATTAAGTTATTTAGAAAGTTTTAACTGTAGTTTGTTGTAAGTTTTATGATTTTCATTTATTTGATTTGTGTTTCATAAGTAAAAACAATTAAATAGATATTTTATTGCCGTGCGATGACCAGCCGACAAGAATAGTACCGACATCTTTCTTTCCGAGGTGTCGTAAAAGGCGACTAAGGCCATATGGCTCCCTCTTGTATATGAGAATAATCACACGAAGAAAATGTTTTATAGATATAATAACCTTAGAACCTTTAGATTTATAACATATTAAATTCTTAACTGTATCATTTTCTTGTCGCAGGTCATGTCGCGATCGTTACTCTAATCCAGTCGACGTATCGATGCTCTTGCACATGCTGTGGTCACGAGCTGACAATCAAAACTGATCAAAGGTAAGGTCGGTACTGGTAAGACATAAAATGAGGGCACAGTGATATAATATTTATAATTAATAATGCAATGCAGATATTCACATACATAATCAATATAGTTGTATATATTTCGCAACGCAATTTTTTATTTCATTATAAATAAATTAATAAATATGTTTAACATACACACATGGTCGTCTGTTCCTAAGGTAGGACACTTAATGCCTGTGTTTTAGGTAACAGTTGACTGATATACTTTTGCTTGTTTTAATAAATATACATCTAAATAATACATATGTAAATAAATACATAAATACACCCAGACTCGGGGCGGGATTCGAACCCACAACCCTGGAACAAAAAATAGAGCCACTGCCAACTGCGCCACGGGCCAGTCTAGGCTCTGGGCTAGTCATTATGAATTGTAATTTAAAAGGTGTATCAAATTATGGTATGCATTTAAAAATACAATCAGAAGATATTCGAGCCCTTTTCAGACTAAGTTCTTCGTAGCATTTACAAAATAAAATTTAAAAAAACGCGCTCTTTTTAAATTTTTATTAAATATAATATTGTAACCAAAATATACAATAGGGAATGTTCGTAAAATCATATGAAATGTGTGCGTGTTTATAGAAAAGTTTTTAAAACTAGAACAACTTGCCTAATTATTTCGAATATTTTACATTAAAGATTTTCATGCTAACATCTTATCTTTATATCAATATTTATAAATACAAACTCTTAGATAAACAAGTGTGAAAGTTGAAAACATTAAACGTCAAATAATAATATACCTAGTCACATCTGACAATCTCGTACACAACTTTACTCCAATAATATGCATTAGATTGCTATGTTAATATGTAATCTACATAATAACGTGTCAATATAAGTTTATATTCCACTATGTAGCGCAGTGACACGTGCAACGTGCATAATTAGTTGCCGGGAATCCTTTTTACAGAACCCATAAACAGTCCTATATAACTTAGCGTTAAATAATTATGTCTATCACATGTAAACGTCAGCACAATTGACGCTAAATAACCGGTTGTAAACCATATAGCGTAAAATATATCGTTTATATAGTAGTCTCACAAGATTAATATCACACTAATATTTAAACTTTTATTTTTTTATTTTTTATTAAGACCCTTTTATTAAATATAAGTTAAACTCAATTTCTAGTGAAATATATTTTTGATTATAAACTTAGTTATGTATGTGGCTTCTTCATATTTTAACAAGACTATGTTATTACTATAATAAGATAAATAGTTTTCGTTTCCTACGTCATCAGTTTCTACCACGTAATTCACTCGTCTTAATATAACCATTTTTGGTCTACGAGTATTTAAGTTACTCATAGAATTGATGACAGTAGGCGGGCGGCGTTTTCAACACGTCATAGATGCAACGGTGACAAGGTCGTTTGAAATATTTAACTGATGATTTGCTTCTTATTTTAAGAAAGTTCGCTAAGATGAATACTTGATAATATAAAATTATTTTGTCAAAATCAATACGCCGCCTACGCAACTTCAAGGTTCGTAACATCAATTTAATGCGGCTTAGATTAATGACGAAATTTTTCTAGTATAGACGAAATTATTCAGTATCTATTAATTTTAATATAACAAATATAAATGTATGTTATATAGTTTTACTAATACAACTAAGTATACCGACCGCTATTTATATTAACAGATAATTAAATTGAAATGAGAACAATACTCAGCATAACAGCTTTTGTAATTTTATTGTGTTTTAAGTAACAATGTTGGCATCAGACTGTTAGCCGGTTATCGCTGTTAAACCAATAGAGTTGTTAGATATGCGCGGGCGCCATTTAAGTATAAGAATCGTCATTTAAAACAGCAATATGATTCATGAAGCAAATATTATTAGTGACTAGCGGATTCGCTTGACCTCGGACCTTGTGAAGTAAACCAATAAACTTATGTAATATTTTTTGCAACCGTGACTAACCACCGTTAGCATTATGTTAATCAGTAAAAGTTTTTTTTTTTTTTTTACTCAAATAGATGTGAAATTTAACGGAAGTCAAATATAATAATATCACTGTTAATATATGAACATATCTATCATTCGTAAGTGATGTAATAATATACGCATCGCCAATTCACCGAAACTTACTCAAACTTAAAATCGAATGTTCCAACAACATACATCAATATTTGTCTATAAAAAGTAAAACACTTATCGGCTTCATTTGACCGTTTTAATTGTATCATTAACACGAATATTCAATTAATTCGATACGAATCAAACTCCTCTGCACTTTATTCAGTCTAATAACAAATCGGACATCTATTTATAGAATTAAATTAATTTTAATTTGTTTACAATAAAACTTAGTTCGTGAAAGCAGTTCTCTGACACTCATTTGAATTATACGGCTCAACAAACACAAACGTTTATAGATTTTTTAAGACGATTATAATAATTTACAGTAACGTTTTCTCTGTTTTCATTTCAGTAAAATAAAACAAAAGCTTAAATTCAGTCTTAATAATTATTATAATATATTAAGTGTATTTCTCTCAGAAGAAAATTCATGTAATTAAAAAATAAAGTACCTACCTATAGGTAGGTACTTTATTTTTTATTATTAATTATAAAAGAAAATAATATAAAGAAACAATGGAGCAAAAAATTTTAGCAAGCAAAGTTGCTAAGAAGCAATTAATTAAAAAAGAAATACAAAATTTTCGTTATAAACATATACTCTTATACTCTTTCACACATTAGGCACTTTCGTTTCCACCGTTTCGTTTCAAACCAATAAAGCCAATAGAAGAGCAGCCTTTTAGAATTTTTGTCTGTATTAATATTCAAATCTCTAAGCATACAAACTCTATTTTAAAATACCTGGCAACTAGTTAGACTTTATACCATCAAGCGCCCGATTTCATATAAACGAAGCAGAATTATTTACATAATTTTTCTGCTTCGTTTATAAGAAAAATACATATTACAAATACATATCACATTAGGAAAACCGCATAAGTCACCTAATTACCAAATATGCTTGTGAATGATACATCATTCTTCTAAAAAAGTATATTCATAAATGAACGTTAGCTGGCGTATGTATTTTGTGCTATGTTATGTTATGTGGTAACTCATTCACTCATTAGGTAACAAAATTTTTCGAAATTCTCATGGAACCAGAGATCACGCGACAAAAGCTGCGGAACATAACTATTAATTATATATGTAACAAAAATTATCAATGTTATATATGTTAACTTAGCAAAACAAGTTAGATTATCAATTATCATTAATTACTTATGCGGTTGGCAAAAATAATTAATCGAAATTTTCACTTAACACCGAACAGGATGTAATCACTGTTAGCGACAATTTTGGACCAATAGCGAATTATATTAAAATAAAACATGTTAATTACCGCCTTATAATAAAAACACTGATGTTAAAATAATACGAGTATACGTTGTATTCTTAAGACATTACTCTGAGCATTGGACAAATTGTGATTGTGATTGAACAAAGTTATACCCAAAATAAACTGTGTGGTGACCGACAGAGCAGAATAGTCCCGACCTCTTTCTTGCCGAGGTGTCGTAAAAGGCAAATAAGGCCATAGTGTTGCGAACAACTGTGCACCGACCAGGCTGATAATGGACAGCAGCGTCATCATATCCTAACATAACACACTGCGCTCGCTAACAAGCCTTTGGCAGGCATGACGAGTATTGGTAACACCCCCGCCATAAGACAAGCAAAAAAAGAGCTTAGGCCTCCAGTCCACGTTGGCTCTACTATTCCCGGCTACGGCAGCGGCCTGAGTAACGGTAGGGCAGCAGAAGCAAAGAATCTCCGGATGAGATTCCGCTGCCACCCATGACAATACCTGGCAGAAGTCCCCTGACCCTGAGGTCTGATGAAAAGATTGTTGATCTGTAAGAGGAACAGGTTACAACAGGATATACTGTGTTTACCTAAGCTCCGAAGAGAGGGGGAGGACACGTTAACCCTGAAATCCGGTAACCTGTTCTACTACCGGGAGAACGACTAACGATGAAGTCTAAATTCCGACCATCTAACGCACATACTCGTATCCAAAACTCCAAGAGCTTTAAGTTCGAATTATATAATCGTTTCGATTTTCTTGAAGATTGCGTTTCAGTGGACGATATAAACAACAAGTTGATGAACACTGTCCATACAGTCGGAAGCCGATTTTACAGACCCAGACGTAAGAGCGGCCCCCAAAAACTCTCTGATTTACTCACGATATCGTGCTTATGGCAAAATCCCTGGAAGCTCTCAATATTATGCTCAGTGACATCGATGGAATTTCGCAATGGGTGGGTCATAAAATGAACATGGAAAAGACAAAAACTATGTCGATTGTCCATGTCGTGCCCACCCTGATATCAGTTGGAGATTCTACTCTTGAAGTTGTTGATGAATACATCTACCTAGGACAAAAGATCCAACTTGGTAGATCCAACTTCGAGAGAGAGGTAAATCAAAGTTAAAAAACGTCTTTTCATCGGTCGTACCTCAGTGCCTAAAGTTGAAAGTCTTCGACCAATGTGTGTTACCGGTGATGACATACGGATCTGAAACGTGGTCTCTGGCTATGGACCTTTTAAACAAGCTCGAAGTCGCACAGCGTGCAATGGAGTAAACTATGCTTGGTATTTCTCTGCGAGATCGAATCAGAAATGATGAGATCCGCAGATGAGCAAAAGTTGTTACCGACATAGCCCAACGGATTTGCAAGCTGAAGTGGCAGTGGACAGGGCACATAGCTCGTAGAACTAACGGCCGATGAAGCAGAAACGTTCTCGAGTGGAGACCACGTAATGGCAAGCGCAGCGTCGGACGGCCGTCCGTGAGATGGACAGACGACTTGAGGAGAATCGCCGGGGAGGTCGCCGGGGTAGGCCTCTGTTCAACATTAGACATCCAATGGCTGATATAATGATGATGATGATGATACACAAAATAAGAGAAAAAACAAATGTCAATTCCAGATAACCTTAGGAGAAGGACATGAAAGAGAATAAAACGGTGTATTAAAGATAAATAAATAAATGACTCTCATTCAGTACAATTATCAGTTAACAATATATAAATTAAATACCACAAAATGTATACACATTATATGTAAATATATAAATTTACAAAATACATCAAAACAAAGTAAATATATGTGCTATATAATATAATAATTATAATCTATCCACATATTTATTTATTTATTTATTTATTTATTTATTTATTTATTTAATCATAGGTTTATCACTAACATCACAAGTAACCCCAATTCGTTAGTGTACCTTATTCATTTAAATTATTTTATATTTATAATAAATTCAAATACTTAAATCAATTACAATCAATTTTCAATCTTAAGTTAATTTAAACATTCAGAAATGTTCACTAATAAAAGGTAATAATAATAACAATAATAAGCATTAATTAGATTAATACAAATAATGGAAAATTTAAATGTTATTAATACAATTAATGAAATCGCAATAAAATAATAATATAATAATGTCCTACAAATACAGTCAATAATGTAGATACATATACTTTAGATATAAAAATAATAATAATGTGCTTTTAAACCACTTTTGAAACTCCGACCGATTGTGAATTTTTTTCACGAATTATCATTACAAAATTACAGTTTTAACAAATCAAGTCGGAAAAATCCGTTTTCGAGCGATTACATGACTTACGTTAATTAAACTATGCTCATCGTGCTCATTAAATGTTCATCTCCAAAACTTAAAAAAGCCCGCTTAGTTTTGTGTCTATCTCATAACTTTTACTCACAATCATCATTTTGATATATTTTTTACTAAAATATTAATTTACTCACGAATCTATTATCTCGAATAAAGAAGTATCAATATTTATCTAGGAAATATGGCAGATACCTTAAAAATTTACTAAAGATTAAATTATTATTATTATTATTATTATTATATATTCTTTATTGTACACCATACAGAAAATGAAATAGTACAAAAAAAATTATGAGATATATCAAAAATGCACAAAAAGGCGGCCTTATCGCTCAATAGCGATTTCTTCCAGGCAACCTTAGGGTTGGAATTTAAGAAGAAATAGGTAGGTGGTGTATAATAAACATACAATAAAAATATACAGTAAACCTTAGATTAATATATATCTATATAAATATAATATATACGTAAATAATAAAATATATACATGAAGTACTATAAATATATATATAATATAATAATAGTATATAATATAATAAATAAATATATAAATATAAATATATATATATATATATATATATATATATATATATATATATATATATATATATATATATAATATATAAATATATAAGTACAATTATGTCATATTAAGAGATAGATAATAATCTTTTACAAGTTTTTTAAATGTTGTAATACTCTGAGCCTTACGAATATGTAGGGGTAGAGCATTCCACAAAAGAATAGCCTGAACAACAAATGAGCGGTGGTAGTATTTGGTCTTATGTACAGGCATTCTAAGAGTCAAGTTTTCGGACGAACGTAGCACTTTACTGTGATCTCCAATGAATTCAAACTTGTCCTTCAGGTATGGAGGACTGGTTGGATTAAATAATACACAGTACAGAAGTGAAAGGATGTGTAGATTCCGGCGAAGACGGATAGGTAACCATTTGAGCTTAGAGCGAAATTCAGAAACGTGGTCGAATTTGCGTAACCCAAACACGAACCGGATGGCAAGGTTTTGAAGCCGCTCAAGTTTATTAAGTTGATCTTCAGTTAGGTTAGTATAGCTTGCGTCAGCGTAGTCAAGGACGGACAGAAGGAGAGATTGTGCTAACATAGTTTTAGTTGGAATGGGTAGAAAAGATTGCAAACGCCTCAACGAGCTTATAGCCGCAAATGTCTTTTTACTTAATTCCTTTATATGATTGGTCCATGATAAGTTCGGGTCTAAGTAAATGCCTAGATTCCTTACAGAGGTACAGTAAGGTATTACAAAAGTACTATACGCAACAGAAGGAAGATTTTTCCAGTCAATTCTCGATATCATACTATTGCTACCGATGACAATGGCTTGCGACTTACAAGGATTAATTTTGAGTCCAAAGGATTTACTCCATTGATATATTGTTTCTAAGTCATTGTTAGTGGTTATAACAGCAGAAGAAAGATTATCGAGACTTGACTGAGTATAGATTTGTAAATCGTCTGCATACATATGGTAGAGAGAAGTTATTTTTTTGGATATAGAATTTATGAAAATGGCAAACAATAAAGGAGACAGCACGCCACCCTGAGGTACGCCAGCTCGGACTTCACACCAAGAAGAGAACGAGTCGTCGATTTTTATTCTCTGTTGGCGCTCTCCGAGATAGCTTTGAAACCAACCCAGCACGGATGGAGATATGTTAAAAGTACGTAAGAGACCTAGCAATATTTCATGATCGACAACATTAAAAGCATTGCTAAAGTCAAGCAGAGTAAGAACTGTAAGTTGTTTGTTGTCCATACCCCATCGAATGTCATCAGTGACTTTAACCAATGCAGTGACCGTACTATGACCAGGACGAAAACCGGATTGAAAGGAATTTAGAAGAGAATGTTTAATAAGGAAGGAATTTATTTGATTATAGACTAGTTTTTCAAGGACTTTTGAAAGAAATGGAAGAATGGAAATAGGACGATAATCAGAAAAATTTGATGGATTCGATTTTTTTGGGATAGGGGTTATTTGTGCACTTTTCCAAGCTTTAGGAAACTGACTAGAAAAAATGGATTCATTGAAGATATGGGTTAATACAGGTAAAAGGATATCAAGAATAGGTAAGATCATATTACGACCGATGCCATCAGTACCAATTGCACTCGATGAGATCGAAACTATGTTACTTTTAACATCACATTCCGTAAACGGGGAGAAATTAAACGGTTGGAAATCAGGAGTTGATATTGATGAAAGAGATTTTAAAGTGAGTTTTTTTTCAGCATCTTCAATTAGACTAGAAGACGAAAAGTGTTTATTTAGAAGTTCGATATCGACGTTATTAGAAGAAGAATTATTAGACGATTTGCCAACTCCAAGTGATTCGAGAAATTTCCAAACTTTAGCTGAGTCGCCGTTTTCGACCGATGAATAAATATGGCGTCGTTGTGCATCTCTACACAATGTATTGCAGCGGTTACGAATCTTATAATACTTTTCCCTATTAGCCTCTGTATTTTTCGACTTAAAGTTGCTTTTGGCTCGATGTTTTTTTTCTATTAATAATTTTAACTCTTCAGTCAGCCAGGGAGCAGGCAAGTGCTTTATTCTAATTGGTTTGACAGGTGCATGAACGTCGTATAGCCGAGTGATTAACGAATTAAACATTTCAATTTTATCATTAATTGAGGAGATTTCGGTTATAGCTGACCAATTAATAGACTGGGCATCCTCTCGAAGGCGTTCGAGATTCATTCCTCTAAAACTACGCCGCAGAAGTGTCCTTGATTTAGCTTTAGGGGGACGTAGTTTGTAAGAGAGATAAATCAAATCGTGATAAGAAAATGCATCTGCAGCACACTGGCCATGCTTTAAAACAGACGTAGGAGTAGTTACCATCATAAGGTCGAGAAGAGAGGGGGTACAACCAGGTAAGTTGTGCGTGGCAGCTAAGGGTAAAATATGTAAGTTAAAAGCCTCTGCTATCGACTTCAGCCTCTTGCAGCGAGAATCATTTTTTAATAAACAAGTGTTGAAGTCACCCATTAGAATACTATGGTTGTAGATTGGAATAAACTTGTCTAAAAGGTTTTCAAAAGAAGAGAAGTAGTCAATGTGAAGAGAAGGGCTGTAAAAAGCACCTAAAAGAATTTTGGAGTGGGACAGTGTGACTTCAATTAAAAGGTGTTCGATCGTATCGGCAGAAGTTGTCTGCGGTGAAGTGCTAATTATGTTGAAAGGAATGTATGATCTTAAATAAATAGCTACTCCGCCGCCCCCCCTACCAACACGATCATTGCGAATGAGTTTAAAGCCCGGCAATGAATGAGAGGTTGAAGGTAGTGAGGGTTTAAGCCAGGATTCAGACACTAAGATAGCATGTATGTTACGGGATTCGAAAGACGCAAGCATATCTGAATAATGAGCCGGAATACTTTGGGCATTTATGTGAATTATATTAAAATTTTTCAGTGAGTCTGAGAAGTAAGAATTTAAAGTTACATTAAGTGGAGTGAAAGATGTACTGTGAAAACTTTCCTCAGTGGAGTCACTTGACGAAAAAGACATAAATTCATCGCTTGATGTATTGTAGTTGTTTAAAAATGACATAATATACTATACATAGATATCAGATATAAATACTAAATTATATAAATACGAATCTTAATAATAAATAATACTAAAGTTATAATAAAATATACCAACCCGCCAGCAGCATTCGAAGTAATTGGTTAACAATTGATACAACAAGAAAAAAAAAATACAATAAATAAATAGATAACAGAATAAAAGGATCAAAAATATTAACAATAAAACACCTAGCAAAAGATAATACAGTATGACCTCCAACACGGCAACATACAGAAAGTGAAAACAAATATTCAAATAAAAAAAAAAAGCACTGTTGTGAAAATAATGATATTGTAACTAAAAATAACTATATACACACGCTCATAATATACATATAAGCATCTATAAACAATGTTGTAAATAATAACGAAAAGTTCTTAAAACAATATTAAATAAAAAAAAAAGAAGTATAAAAAAAATAATAATAAACTGTTCTCTTATACTTACGCGAATTTTTAAATTTTAAAATAATAATAATCCAAAAAAAAAAAACTTTACAAAAGTAAACAATAATTTTTTGTATATTTATATAAAAGACGCTTAAAGTTTAATTAAAAAGTAAAAAAAAAAAAAAAAAAAAAAAGAGAAAAGTGGCGTTAAACATGTAATTCCTAAAAGTAGGTTAAGAATAAATAAGTAAATGTTAAAATTAACTGTAACATAATTATATCAAGATAAGGTCGCATTAGTGTTTTTATCTATGACAGTATGGAATTAATATGCAACATAGCAACATCATAACATCAGAGCGCCAAACGTCAAAATAACAACAAATTATTTACTTTTTGAACAACAATTGAATAATTGATCATATCATGTTATTATAACATGCTGATAGTTTGACAAGTGATAAATAATCATAATATAAAATGAGTATTTATTAAATTAAAATTTTAAAATAATAGATGCGGTAGATAAATAATAAAATATTAACTTTAAGAAATATTGCTTAAAAGTAGGTAGTATAGAATTTAAATTATGCAATAACAAGTAAGATTACCGTGAGGTAGGCCAATGTAAACAATAATAAGTTGACTGCTAATATAAATATTAGAGTAGTTGCTTCTTAGCGATTCTTTTAGATCTTATTCCTTTGGTATCCTTTACGGTTTCGGTGGCAACTGTGGCGGAAGACGGTCCTGGCGCATCCAAGGGATTTGTAATGGAATTTAACTCCGACTTCGAAGTAATTCTGTGTCTAATTCCATCACCTCCTAGTACGATGATGGAGCCTTCTTTTGTCCAACACTTAGAAACCCCAAAACGTCGTCGAGCTTCAAGGAATAACTCATGACGGCTCCTGATCAAGAACTCTGACAGAGTGATACCCTTTACAAATATAATTATATATATTATATATATATTAATTATATTTGTAAAGCAAATATTATTTTTAAAGATTAATTTTTTTTTAATTAAAAGTCTACACCGGATTTTATCGCGTTTATTAAAAAAAACTTTACATTTTAACAATTTTTTAAATTATATCCCGACGTTTCGTACCCTTTACAGCGTCCATGGTGTCGGGGGACTGAGTTCCGGGTCTCAGTCCTCCGAATCCTAATTCTGATGTATAAGCTATATTACTATAAAGTTTCATCTAAATCCATTCAGTGGTTTTTGCGTGAAACAGTAACAAACATCTGGACAAACTTTCGCATTTATAATATTAATAGGATGTGCATACATACTAATTACTTAGTTGGATTTATGGCTGCAACCGCTTATTAGAACGCAACAAAATTACAGTTTCAACCCTCGTTACAAATACACAAGGGTTCGTGCTTTGTCATCAAATTACGCAGAGGGTATGTTACACAATAATTAATTTCTATTTTAAAAACTGTCAATATATTACTCAACATAATAACTTCAGTCACATGTCCTACATGAAAGCTAGCGATACTAAGCTCACACATCTTTGTTATTTATATAATCCTGTACTGATTAATAAGCTTTGGCTATTAAAGTCTCCTTAATACAAACTTAAAGTTTATTTATTAGCAATTGTAAAATCGTTTGTCGGATTTTATTATAAACTCAAATACCTTGGCCTAAAAATGAAAGGTTTACTTTGTGAAGTCGGAAACTTGAGAGTTACAATTTTATCATTCCTCACCGTGTTGATACTACGTTTATTACTATTTTTGAATTTATACTTCTTTTGTCGTATTAGGGTAAAATGATGAGAGTACATTTTTACGATGCGCGCGCACACCGTCACGAAAAACTGACACCCTGAACGTACGAATTGCCAACGTCCATACACCGATCCTCGTCCGATCACCGAAGCGAAGAAACGTCGAGCGCGGTCAGTACTTGGATGGGTGACCGCGTGGGATTACCGTGTGACGTTGGCTTTTTTGAAGTTATACTACACCCTGAAGTTAGCTAGTCAACATTTTAGTATTTATAAATTGCAGATTGATATTTACTTAAAATATAATTGATTAATTTATTCATAAAATAAAAAGTTAAAAATTTAAGATAAAATTGTAAGATATTAAAATTAATTTTAACCGCCATCTGCCGCTAGTTGCTAACAATTGCGTTACGCTACAAGCTTGTAAGTAAAAATTACAGATGGCGCGCACTACCCAATAACTCGGTGCATCATTAAGTATAACTTCTTACGTGCTTAGGTACATAATAAGTACACATACTTTTTTTTTTGTAAACATACATAGGTAATATTATTATAAATATACTACGACGCAATTGTAAATGTCTATCTTATTAAAAATATCCCGAGAAGAGACTCGAGTTCCAAGATCATAAATGCCGTTCATAGACCTTTTTTGCAAGATATATACACTTTCAATACCTGTAACGTTACTCCATAATAACAAACCGTAAGACATAACATTATGTAAACAACTAAAATCGAGCAGTATCAACGTTGATGACATTTTCTAACCGTAAATGCTGCAGAGCTGAGTCTCCCAATCAATAATGACAAATGGGAATTCCATTGAAATTTTGAATCCAAATTTATCCCCAAGAAAACGGTGGTGACACTAACAACAAGACTTTCGATATTTATTTCCTAATTATAATTATGATGCTTTTGTACAAGGACATTCGTTTCAGACTACGCTGGTTTTCTTGGCATTAAAAACCAAGCGTTTTGTCTTAAGCCAGTCTTGTATTCTTGATAAAACACCGTTCGCGTCGTCAAAATTAACTTTATTCCTATCAAATTTAAAAATAAGCGATGTGTCATCTCCATACAATAAAATGTCACAAATACCTTTAGCATAAAATGAGAGATCATATTTAAAAAAGGAAATGGCCTAAGATTGTTTCCTGTGGAACGCCCATTTTTAGCACAGATCTAAAAGATTTTGCTCCTTTTATACAATATGTGGTCAAAACAATATTAAATTAATTGCAAAACATTACTCTCATACTAAAACCCACAAGCCAATAAATTAGACGAGTAACTTTCACCCTGCCGACACAGGAAACCGTTCAAATAGATGACACTTATCTCACATACAATATGTAATTTATCATATGATAAGTTGATTTTAGGCGTTACACTTACCCAGTAAAGGAGAGAGCAGACTATGGCCTTGATCAAGTTTCGCACTACATGAATGTGTCTATTCGTGTCATTTTTTCGGTTGATATGCAAATATAGGTACCGCAAAGAGAACATCGACCTTGCGCGTCGGGTCGCCCACAAGCTGTGTGAATCAAAGCGTCTATGATATCAAGCGCAAGCGCAACTAACGAATATCAGTAGAGTAGCTCCTAGTGACCTAGTGATTTCCATAAGGCGCGTAGGCGGGCTGTACATTGACTGTATGAGGTGGGTTACATTTTATACAGGTGACAAGGGTCGACAAATCGTCAAAATTTACAATTCACTGATGCGCCAATTTGACAGCTTAATCACTCTCATACATCGCATATCTAATTGATAAATTCTCTGTATAATTTCCATGTCATTCTTTGTATTATTGACGAGCATTACATTGTCTTCAAATACTAAATAATGTAACGTTTTGAAGAAATATAAACATTATTATATATTTGTATTACAGTGCTTTAAAGTTTAGTGGTTTTACAATTACATACACACACGTAAATCAATACTAATAAATCCGTCAGCGAGACTTTTGTTTTGCGCAAATTTTTAGCGAGGTCAGGTGTAGTTTTTTGCAACAAGTGAAAATACTAGCGATTCTAAATACATTACCTATAGATATTTGTTGAAATGTTTAGATATTTCAATGAATTTCTAGCCGAAGATGATATCATAGCTTTAACAATGAACTATTTTATTTTGAAATTTACCCACCTGCGACAAAAAAAAAACTAAATACATACACTGTTACATTGTACATTAAATTTAAAAAAAATCATTATAAATTCAATTTTAAATGTATATTTTACATTAAAAATTGTATGGATTTATTTAATCTAGTCTGCAATAACTAGACCAAAACTTATTTTGTTTAAAACACATATATCATCCTCACACAAAAGTACTCTCATAGCTTAACCTGGCGTAATATTAACATTTACCTGTCATGGCCACAACGGCTTGTATTTTTACATCACTACTATTCCTAATTCAATAAAGTATTAACAGTCGAAGAGGATACCATTTTATTATTCACTAAAGTTCATTTCAGACTACGCCTTACTGTTCTGCTGTATATTACAGCATTAAAATCCATAAAGCTATACTATGTATATAGTGCTGTGTTCATATTACGCGATATAATCGTAAGAAATATGATACATGGCATGCTCGGTTGACTGTGATCTGTGAGAATGCGCACACAATGGATTTTATACTGAACAGTATTGAAAGCTCATCAAGCTCAGCACTACTACAATAACAAACAAAAAAACAACACATTGCCGTAACTCGTATCCATAGGCGAATTTTGACCAAAATTTTTATTTTTGATTCTATCAATCATGCCCAGACATGTCGTTTCGTCATACGCCCAAAATCAGTCACCCAAAATTTATTTTTTCCTCCACGGTTCTTAAAGAATTTTTATTATATGATGTTGAATAACTTCTTATTTCATCCGTTTTTCCTTTACAAGATGACAATGCGACTTAAGTTCCATTTTATCTTTCATTCAAAGACCCTCTGAATTCAAATTCATACAGACCCATTGCTTTGTCACCCAAAATTTCTAAACACCTTATTAAAAACCTAACATATACACTGTTAAAATACTTACCAAGCCTTATCTCTAACACGTGTGTGTAACCACAGCTAACGCAAGCGAAAAAACTATTATAATAGTATTCTTTTACATCTTCCTAATATGTATATAATACAAGATAACGTCGCAAACGTAAAAGAATTTACCCGATGAAGTAAGAAAATTTATATTGTTATATAAATATATATAAATAAGCTATTGTTGGAGGAGTTGGCGGATAATTTCCCAACCATGAGTAACGATCGTTATCAGGTGTCTATTATAATAACCGGGACCGACGGCTTTACGTGCTCTCCGAGGCACGATGGGAAGACCCACAAGGACATACACCCATACCAAAAACAAATATTTGTACAAATATCTGTCCCGAGCGGGAATCTACACCACTACACAAGAACGGTCGTCTCTATCTATGTCTCTATTTGTCGTATATTGCACTTGTAATAGTTATTTATGCAACTGTTGTATAATAAGGGGTAACACGAATGTGGGTTAAATATATCACAATCGATAATAGTATCACATGAGTGTTTTAATACCTAATTATCAACAGTTGCATACAAGACTTTATCTACACCCATAATATGAATGCTCTATAAAAGATTCTGAAACAGTTAGCTTACTGCTAACATTAAAACAGCCAGTCCTAGTAACCTAATATCATCATATTATAAACGCGCGTGAATGACAATGTTCTTTTTTTGAAATACATACAGATGTTCTTTTTTTAAATTCATACAGATACCACGCAACGAGCAGTAAAAATGTGGCTGTCTGTTGAGTAAGCCTTTGCGCAAAAGGGATCGAAAAAAAAACCCAAAGAAGTGTTATTATGAAGTTCAGTACAACATTATATCATCCGTTTGGATGATATTATACCTATAGTTATTAGGACATTGGGTGTTTTAATATTGGCAATAAGCTAAATGTTCCAGAATCTTTTATAGAGGATTTAAAGCATGGGAGTAGATAAAATAATTTATACACACACATATTTTTAAAAACAACACTCTTTTTAACACTCATGATACTTTTAATGCCATTTTTGTTATTTAAGCTAATTAAAAAACTGTTTCAAAAAGTTCTATCTTGGACGTCCGCGTGTCTATATGTGGGGATTCTGTATGTGGTCATGATAACGACCGAAAAACTTCACTAATCGAGTTCTTTTTTTTCCTTACACTTCAATATAGTTAAGAATAGAATCCTATATAATTTTAAGGTCTAATTCGATGTAGTTTTATAGTTACAAGCTTTTTTAGTTTCACCTGTCCCGATGTTTGTGATCAAATCTTGCCAATTAAATTTGAACCACTTCCCGGTTACCAATTGATCTAAAATTTTGCATACATGTGTAAATCGTGTGACAATGCAATACTATGATGATATGGTGCTGATCTGATGATGGAGCTGGAAGATATCCATAGGAACTCAGTAATTAAACACTTAACCCCATCGAGTATGGGCTCGTTTGATTCATCTTGACGAGTGATTTAGTGCTAGAAGGTAACCAGGGTCTGATGATGGAGCTGGAAGGTGGCCATAGGGACTCAGTAATTAAGTGACACAACTGTGTCGAGTTTGATTCGTCTTAATGGGTGGACCGTTGTTGATGGGTGGTGAGCAGTGATTGTTTGTTGGACGTGAATATGCGACCCCATCTTGGAGAAATAAAGTTCGTTAGTTCCGTTTATTATGAATGTGAAAATATAGGAATAATAAATAAAAGAGAAAAATCTCATCTCATCTCATCTCATCAGCCTATAGCAGTCCACTGCTGGACGTAGGCCTCCCCAAGCTCGCGCCAGACATTAAAGAGAAAAATAATACTAAAAAATTAAAAATAAAATTAAAAGAAAAAAAAACTCTTTAAAAACAAGCTTTCATTGTGTTATTGTTAATAAAAAGAACTAAAAATTTTTAAATTATAATTCAAATCTGATAAAAAAAAATTTAATTAGGTACCTCCATTACATGTTTAACGATAGTAAACCATATTCGTCTACGTTACTTACTTACGACATTTTTATTTAACCCTCAAACTTTACACTTTGTATTAAAAATTTTGCGTTTTTATCACATACCTACCCAATTTTTAATAAGTTTCAGATAAAGACGTATATAGGTATTTATAGAATTTCTATCAGACAACTGCTTATTTTTAAATACTTTGATGTGCTATGATCGTAGGAATACGAACGAAGCTGAACATCATCACCAAGGCACGTATTGTTTTATTTAAAGTTCAATGGCCTGTCCATATCGATTAATTTTTTTAAAGTGATCTAATACACTGAATCACTATCTTTATATTAGGTATAATAGTCAAAATTATAGTAACTACACATTAAGCTGATACTGCGTGAATGTATTAAGTTCTGGTTTTTCTCTTAATAATTTTTTATACAAGTTTAACTAATACAAATGAATCTTAGTATATGACTGGTAACTTAACCGCTCTCATTTAGATGTACATATTACTGCCTTAGCCTGCGATTTGTTACAGCGGGATGGGCAGCTGCCTCCGCGCTTCCGATATTACGAAAAACTTTCTTGAACTATGCGACTAGCGAATTTATTTGTAACTAATAAATATTTTTTAACTATTTTGAATAAATTTTTAAAATACTTCAAAATCTAGATACCTCGATACACCTCTCACTTAACACCGACGTGAAATAATGGCACTGTCGTCGTGTTTCGTTCGGTTTATGAGAGATCCGGTGGCCATTCCCTACCCTCCTACCACTGATCCGGTGGAACATCCCTCCCCTCCCTAAAGGGATGGCGCTTTCACTCACCACCCGGTGAACCGACTCTCCGTTTTCCCCCTCTACTATAAATAAAAAAACACCGCGCATTTTTATAGGATATTATATTTTCTTCAAATACTCGTATATTGATCAGTTATGATATTATGCTTCTTTCATTTGTTAAAGTCCCGATTTTCCTGTATCCTGATTTTTTATATGCTAATATTTAATATGCCATAATATGATTCACAATAAAACGAAATGTAAATGTAATATTGTTAATTCATCCAAAAAACATTATTCAATTTAAATTAGTAAAACCTATACCATCTTTTTATACATAACAATTTAAGTGTATAAAAAATTATACTTTAACATTTCAGATAATTTATTCACATTTTGTCTTATTATGGGTTAGGTTCAGTTACAGCGTGTAACTAATTTGTGTGATAGCTACACCGCCCTCCGCCCACATTGCGGTGGTCTCAGTATCTCAACACAATACCGTCTAGACTCTGCACTTTATGAGTTCTAGTCTAAATGCACCTAATTAGAATAAACTACCAAATTTTGTGCGCTCAAGAGTTAGGTACTACCAGAATCAGATGTATGTTAGCAATATAATATTTGGAATAAAGAGTAAATATGAAACATCTTTTAATTATTTTTTTTAACATTACAATAACATAGAAATTGAATAACAACATAAAATATAAACAAATCAAGTTTCCACAGATTACTAATACAAATAAAAATTGACATAAGAATTATTAAGATCAGAATTTTTTTAAAACAAATATAAAAAAAATTATAACTACACAAAAAAAAAATTAATATTCATTAATACAATTACTGGTTAATGTTACCTTTAAAACTTAAAAGGAAACGTGAAAATATATCTAAAGTAATAATTTTTTTTTTCTACATTTTATAGAAACGACGAATTAATTATATTATTCATTTTGGGCAAATTTAGTTTTTGTGTAGTGCAAATCAAAAAGATCATGCTTACGTTTATAAAATTTAGGCACATTAAAATTTAAATAATGCCGAAGAGTGCTCAAAAGTAGTACAAATATCATTTATAGAGATTTAGAGAAGTCGGTATAAATGACGTCCACCTGGCCACTGCATCCGTAATCTTTATCACACGATAAATCAGTTCACACACAAACCTTTTGCTTATGAAACCATTTTGCTCAGCAAAACCCCTTATACTCGAATGGATACTATCATAGATAATTTTATGCCATCAAAAACATAACTTGTAAAAAATCCAAGTCTCGCAACTCAGTTCTTCTACCGTAAAAAGTTGTGAGATCCATGTATTACCAAGTCGGCTAATTTATTAAATCCCTACTGAAGGGTTCTTCTGTCTTAAGCTATTACGTAATTAGCTAACCTAACAACATATTATAGTGACCATATCAATATTAAAAATCTTTTATGTTTTAAATAGATAGATTGACTTGGCAATCGCACTAAACAATCTAATTTAATACAATACTCGTATGCATTGCTTGTAAGATACATTGTGTTTTCATGCGATTGCCAAGTCAATATATCTATTTAAAACATTAAACATTTTTAATATTGATATGGTCACTATAATATGTTTTTAGGTTAGCTAATTACGTTATAGCTTAAGACAGAAGAACCCTTAAGTAGGGATTGAATAAATTAGCCGACTTGGTAATACATGGATCTCACAACTTTTTACGGTAGAAGAACTGAGTTGCGAGACTTGGATTTTTTACAAGTTATGTTTTTGATGGCATCTCATTTCTTTTTGTAGATAGTCCTACTTGTTTTCCTTTCCAGTGTCTTTTACTTCTTGAATACCAACAACGAATTTTCTTAAAACCTACGTTCTGTCTTATGATCTTTTCTTATTTTTGTAGATAATCTTCCTCTTTTTCTTTTCCTGTACTACTTCTTGAGTTTCAGCTATAACTGGTATAGATAGTACTGATACGCAAGAGTTTTTTGTTTCTTGCAGGAATACGATTAACAGATATAAATACGATTAATAAAATTTAAAAATAAAAAATCTTTTATTTGATCGTCATGTCATACATATTGTGATGTCAAGTTGACAATTTAAGATACTTGACAAGAGAGATAAATGAAGTATGTTTAGCCAGAAACAGTTTTATCAGATTGCTGTCGATTTTTTACACCTAAGAAGTTATACTTACAATAAATCGATGCTCCGACTTAACGGTTAGTGCGCGCCATGTATAATAAGACCCTGATAACCCACTAAAAAAAGTACTCGTCAAGACGAATCAAACGAGCCGAAGCTCGATGGGGTTTCGTCGTTTCATTACAGAGTTCCCATGACCACCTTCCAGCTCTATCATCAGATCCTAGTTACCATAGAAACACAAACTACTCGTCAAAGCGATTCAAACGAGCCCGATTTCGATGAGGTTGTTTCATTTCATTGCAAAGTTCTTATGGCTACCTTGCAGCTCCATTATCAGATCAGACCCTGGTAATCATCTAAAAACAAATTTCTCGTCAATACGATTCAAACGAGCCTGAACTCGATGTGGTTGTTTCGTTTCATTACAAAGTTCCAATGACCACATTCCAGCTCCATCACCAGACCCTGGTTAACATTGAAAGATAAACTCCTCGTCAAGACGATTCAAAAGAGCCTGAACTCGATGTGGTTGTGTCGTTTCATTGCGAAGTTCATATGGCCACCTTCCAGCTCCATCATCAGACCCTGGTTACCATCTTGCACTGAAGTACTCGTCAAGACGAATCAAACGAGCCCATACTGGATTGATTTATGTCATTTAATTAATGAGTTTCTATGGCCATCTTCCAGCTCCATCATCAGACCCTGGTTACTATATAGCACCAAACTACTCGTCAAGACGCATCAAACGAGCCTATATTCGATGTGATTATGTCGTTTAGTTACTGAGTTCCTATGGCCATCTTCCAGCTCCATCATCGGACCCTGGTTTCCATTGAAAGGCAAACTATTCTTAAAGACGATTCAAACGAGCCCAAACTCGGTGAGGTTTTGTCGTTTCATTGCGAAGCATCTATGGCCACCTTCCAGTTCCATTATCAGGTCGGACCCTGGTAACCATCTAAAAACAAAGTACTCATCAAGACGAATTAAACAAGCGGAAACTCGATGGGGTTGCGTCATTTAATTACAGAGTTCCTATGACCAGATTCCAGATCCATCACCAGACTCTGGTTACTTTTGAAAGGCAAACTACTCGTCAAGACGATTGACACGAACCCGAATTCGATGATGTTGTGTCGTATTATTGAGAAATTGCAATGGCCACCTTCCAGCTCCATCATCAAATCAGACCCTAGTAACCCTCTAAAGATACATTACTTCTCAAGACGAATTAAAAGAGCTGAAAATCGTTGGGGATACGTCGTTTCATGATGAATGACCACCTTCCAGCTACATTGATAATAGTCAGACCCTGGTAAACATTTAAAAACAAAGTACTCGTCAAGACGAATTAAACAAGCTGAAAGTCGTTGGGATTGCGTCTTTTCATTACAGAGTTCCTATGACCACATTCCAGCTCCATCACCAGACCCTAGTTAACATTGAAATACAAACTTCTCGTAAAGACGATCTAAACGACCCAGAACGCAATTCGGTTGTGTCGTTTCATTGCGAAGTTTCTATGGCCATCTCCCAGCTCCATTATCAGGTCAGACCCTGGTAACCATCTAAAAACAAACTACTCGTCAAGACAAATCAAACGTGCCGAAACTCGATGGGGTTGCGTCGTTTCATTACGGAGTTCCTATGACCACATTCCAGCTACATCACCAGACCCTAGTTTACATTGAATGACAAACTACTCGTCAAGACGATTCAAACGAGCCCGAACTCGATGTGATTGTGTCGTTTCATTGCGAAGTTCTTATGGCCACTTTCCAGCTCCATTATCAGGTCAGACCCTGGTAACCATTTAAGAACAAAGTACTCGTCAAGACGAATCAAACGAGCCGAAACTAGATGGGGTTGCGTCGTTTCATTACAGAGCTCCTATGACCACATTCCAGCTCCATCACCAGACCCTAGTTAACATTGAAAGACAAACTACTCGTCAAAATGATTTAAACGAACCCGAACTCGATGAGGTTGTGTCGTTTCATTGCGAAGTTCCTATGGCCATCTTCCAGCTCCATCATCCGATCAGACCCCGGTAACCATTTAAAAATAAAGTAGTCATCAAGACGAATCAAACGAGCCGAAACTCGTTGAGGTTGCGTTGTTTTATTACATAGCATTGCATTATCACACGGTTATTATTATTATTTTGGATCAAATTTAATTTGCAAGATTTGATGACAAACATCGGGACAGGTGAAACTAAATAAAATCTTGTTGAGCTGACACATCAGACCAATGAAGTAAGTTAGTGTAATTGCGCGGCGTCTACTAGTTAACTTCATGTTGTCGGTTTTATTATTTTTGTCACTGTGTGCGCGCGTATCGTAAAAATTTACTCTCATCAAGAAGTATAACTTCAAAATACAAAAGTTATTTTGAGTAGTACTTATTATTAGTACTTATTATTTCTTTTTTTTTTTCAATTTTGTCTACTTTAATTCTTTTCGAGATTTTGGTACAATTTCATAAGACATGTACCATTCATGCTTTTTCATTCCGTTGACCATTTTAAAAGTTATTTACTTTTATTTATATTGATTCATCCACTGCATATGTAACTTTGTAATCCTATATATTTATATGAGATTACAAAGTTATTTATGCAGTTGGTGTATCTAGAAAACTGGACCGAAATTGCACAATATTTGAATTTTTCTGTGGTCTATATACTAAACACTAATGGTATTCTAAATTTGAAGCTTCTATGTCTGCTAGAAGTGCCTTAGAGTTTTGATGATCGGTCAGTCAGTGAGTGACAAAATTAGAAACTTTGACTAATTATAATTCTTAAACTACTGGTTCAAATTGAATGAAATTTGAAATATACCGTGTTTATATAATGCCTGCTTGGGTGTTGAAAATTCAGACTTCTAGTTTTATCCGCAACGAAGTTATAGGGGGTCGAAAATGGCCTGAGTTGCTTCGAGAAAAGGATAGTACGGCCGTGCCACTTTTTTTTTGCTCGACTTGGCGGAGGCACTGCCGTGCCTCCAGATCAAATATTTTAAAATTTTAAACAATTTAGATACTCCGACTCGCCTATAATAATATATTTTAACAGTCGATACTGAGAAATTTATATGACCGATATCTAAACTACTGTTGCTGTTATCCTGTTTTTTTAATGTTTAAATTGCGGGTTGAGTGTGGTAAAATGATTTAATAATCCCCCATCATTGGAAGGTCCCAGCGGCCTTGATATCTCTGTTCCATTGTTAAAATATCTTGGTCTCTACCTGCTCATCACCAATGGAACCTAAATTTTGTGGGAAAAAAATTCAAATGTGAATGTAAAAAATTAATTTTTAGTGACGTTCTACCAATTTTGTTGTGATTTTTCAGCAAGTATTTAATCGGTTCCTCATACGTGTCAAACTTTGCATTTCCCAAAAATTCTGTGACAATTCTTTTAAATGATCTTCAGACTTTAAATTGAACAAGGTTTAGTCTCTCTTCAAACTTTGGGTCTTTCAGAATTTTCCGGATTTGGGGTCCAAAAAACATTCCTTCTTTAATCTTGACATCACTTAGCTTCAAGAAAACTTCTTGAAGATATTTGAAAGCTTCGCTATTCTTATCTAAAGCCTTCACAGTGTTTTATAAATCCGATTTTTAGATGCAAAGGAAGTAGAAAACCTTATGAGGATCAACTTAAAGCATATTCTTGATATTTGCTTTACCTGGCACGAAGTCACCTCTTGGAGGCCATTCTTTTACACTGACTACATTGTAATGTTTTTCTGTTGCTTTACTGTCCCAAAGACACACAAAACAATAGTATTTACTTGAAACCGTAGAAGCATCACATTACTTTAAGATTTAAGATCACCACATATCTGCCACTTATACGTGTTGTTTTTAATACAATTAAAAATCAATGACATACTTTCATAAGTTTCCTTTAATATACTTAATAATACAAATTCCTTAATAATACAAAGCGTGAGATAGTGAAATTGAAGACAAATTGCATTGCCATTATACCTATAGCAAAATAGCTTTTAAACTAATCTTAGATTAATCTATGAACAAATATGGGGAATCCCAATACCGATCTTGATTCTCTACAAGAAAACCAAAATAATTCAGATATGCTAATTTAGTTGCTTTAGTTATTATTCTGGCCTGTCATTTAGGTGTATACGAGCCAGAAACATAACAAAATGAGTCCGTTGATGTATTACAACCACGTTTTTTTTTTTTTTACTTTTAGACATTTTTATAAATAAAAAAAATTCACTTTCTGTAGCTATCACGATAAATTTACAACTACATTCAAGTCTTGAATTAATAAAGAACAAATATTACAAAGTAGACACGTGAAATTTGTTATAAACACATCGGACTAACAAATAATTTAAATTATGTATATATAACAAATAATTTAAATTATGTATATGTAAATATAAAATGGAAATTACTCAGTACTTTGTAAAGAAATTAAGTTATAAAAGCTTACGTGATACGGATTTTTACCCGACTGAGCCAGAAGGAGGGTTATGTTTTTCGAGAGTATGATGTATGTATAATTGTTTTTGCACGCTCTGCGGTCTAAACAAGTCGATGGATTTTAGCTTGAGAGGTGTCATTAGATTCGTATTTTCTGTAAGAGTAACACTGGATATATCAAAATAAAATAAAAAAATGTGGAGTTTTGGCGCCAAATTCATTTCATTTCCAAGCTACACAGAAACGCAATCGGGTTTTTTAGTTTTTAAATTACCGTTTTTTTTTTTTCTTTTTTTTTTTATTATGAAGTGGTATATAGAACACATTAACTAATATCAAAATAAAAATAGCCACTCTAGACTAGTGTTATATATAAATACTTAAACCATCATTATCTATAAATTTCAATTCAAATAAATGAAGCGATGACACTGTTCCAGTCATGCCGGCGGCGGCGCGTGCACAAGTGTTGTATTGTGCCGCTTGTTCACATCTAAAAATTGCCAAAGTTCACATCATTTACCTAGTCAACAAATTTGTTGCTTAAACGAGTAAAATATCTTAGTATTTTTGCCTATCCTAAGCCAGGATTAAAGTATTAAGGGGGACTGGATCATGTTTGTTTATCCTGCTACCCTGTTAACACGTGGCGGCGTTAAAACGTAGGTAAACTACCTATTTTGTGTCGAAAGTGCAGCTAGCTGCTAGGGTGTCCAGACGACGCGTACATAAATGGATAATTGTTGAGTAACTTTACTTAAAAGTTTATTAATATTTACCTACTATTTTTTTTTCATAATTCGAATGAGAATCATGTGCCGAGTAGTCTCCTTAAATATTGATAGTAATTTACCAGTCATTCTGTATATTAATATACATATACGTGTCAATTCTAAAGCAACATAATTTTATTAAATTAAAACAAGGGTCAAGTGCCCTTTTATCTATATTTTGTTTATCTTGCCAGATTATATTACACTAGAAGGACTCATACGTAACGGATATGATTGTTTAAACAATCATAACATAACAGTTTGTGACGTCAAATGTTTACAAGTTAACAATGTGTGAGGTGTGAAGACGAAATTATGAATATGATACCGTAATATAATATACAAAGAGAATTTTTTTTTTTATTAATAATATATCTTGATATGTTTCAGAATTTTTATCAACTTTTAGATGATGTGTAGATTAAATATCCGCCGATTAATTAATTCAATCACTATATTGAAATTATCAAAATTTTAATTAATTTTTTACCGATCAAGACTTTTCTACGAGAGCAACTACAACTAATACTTAGTTGAAAGTGCAGTAAGCGTGTGTTGTAACTTTGTAAGTAATAACAACATTTTGTAGATAAAGAAAAATACAATAACATTCCTAACAATACCCGACAATAAAACGAAAAGGAAACCTATTCTCGATTGGTCTGATTACAATGATGATGAATATCGTAATGTATTTATGGAATTCGAAGCGATGTGCAATTTCGCATAACATGTAGGAAACAGGAAATACAGGACAAGTGAGATCAACAGTCATTAGCTGTCTTGTCGTGTGAAATTAGAGTTTTTGCTGTATTCATGGAGATATTTATGTAAGCAATGATACTTGCGTAATTTTTCAAAGTTACTTTCGTATCTTTTTAACTTTTTTTTCTTTTTTTTTTCCTTTTATAACTAATGTATCTGAACTTAACTGAATCAGCCGCTAATCATCCCACTGCTAGGCAAAGAACTCTTCTCCATATAGGAGAGAGGTTGGATTTTAATCCACCATACTGCTCCACGGCGGGTTGGTGAATAATTTCCCAACCATGAGTAACGATTGCGATCGTTATTATTTGTTTGTGATAACAACAGGGACAGATGGCTTTACGTGCTCTCCGAGGTACAGTAGGAAGACCCACAAGGGCATACACCCAGACCAGAAACAAATATTTCTACAAATACAAATATCTGTCCCGGAACCGGGAATCGAACCCGCAACCGCCACCGTTGAGGCTACTACTCACACCACTAAACCAGAATTGTTGTCGGCTAAACTAAAAGTAGTTTAAAGTATTTTTAATCTACATAAAGTTTATGGGTTGTAATAAACTAAAATTTGTCTGAAGAAAACTATAAAATTCTTCACTTTATAATACAATTCCTAAAAAACTAAAATATTAATTGAAGGTATCTATTATATTTCGGTGGTAACACAATACATAAAGTGTAGGTCATATGTATGGGCGGACTATTAAGGTCGTTTACTTTCGTTGATTGCTCGTCAATTATATTATATGCCTTGCGATTTTTTTTTAATTTATTCTTAAAAATATCATAATATTTCATGACTTAATTGTAGTTTTAAACCATTTATCGCATTTATACTTTCCTCTTGGTTAGTATTGAAAGTTGGGTCTTAAAATATAACAGGCATAATTATGGTGTTTGATAGTGTGTATTCACGTATTTCACGTAGTTAAGGGAAATCAAACTCATGTATTTAAAATTAGTGTAGTAAACCACAGTTATAAATATAGATTACGTTTCGTTTATGATTGATGCTAATTAATTTCATGAATATTTCCTCTCTACTACGGTAATTACACATCAAGTTAGAACTATCATATTGTCACGGCACGGTTATCCCAGATTGTTTAATCATAAAAATTTTCATTCAATATTTCCATACGTAAATTATGTGAAGAAAACCTTTTTGTTTAACAATGTAAATTTACAATGACAAGGGCTTATTGTAATAATTTATACAACAATAGGTTGATTTTTTTTTCTACTGAAAAAATTTTCTTCTTCAATATCAGTAGTTATATTATTAGGTGCATAATTATGCTACTTAGAATGTTTTTTTTTTAAGTTAATTTTCTTTAGGCGCTCACTACTGCTGGGTAACTGAATTCTTTGGACGATGAAAATGCAACGGAAACACGTTACGCCTGTGACGCGTTTATAGAGAATTCGATTTTCAAATATTTAAAGTATAATGATATCACAAGTAAAGTATAATGATAATTAAATTAATGTATTTTTTAAGTATAATCATCGATATCAATGAATATAATTATACATATATAGTACTGTTGTTACAACAATATATATAAAATAGATAAAAAAGTAATTATTAGGTTTTTAAATTAATTTGCTCATACATTTGATATTCTTGTAATGTCGCGTATCCTAGCAACGCGTACCTAAGCAATAGAATAAATAAATAAATAATGTGTTTAACATACACACACTGTCGTCTGTTCCTAAGATAGATAACTTAATGCCTTCTTTTTTTTGTGGCAGGAGAATCCATTTACGGATGATATCCAGGACGCCCGGGTCGGCAGTCCTAGACCTATGTCGGACTCGGCACTTTGGGAGTGCAATACCTTACTAAACCCCTGCGGGAGCCTTCAGCCGCTTTAACTGGAGGGTCCCGGCTCTGCAGGCAACAGGCTCCCGCCAGCGACAGGCTGGCCTCGGTGAAAAGGCCAGACTTCTCCTCCATGGGGACTGTCCGGCTTACCTGTGAACAGTCCCGACAGACAACTTAATGCCTGTGTTTTAGGTAACAGTTGACTGAAATATACATATAAAATTATATTATAATATGAAATTAATTCATTAAGGGAAAAATAAATAAAAATCTGTAAAATGGGAAATTAGTTTTTGTTATGTGTCACATACGAATTATTAAAAGGAAATTGTGAGATTAAACTATGTGATCTGTCATAACTTTGACATTTAAAAAAACTTTGATTAAAATTTTTTTTTTGAAAAAAATTTTGATTTAAATTTTTCCAACATCCGTATTCTACATACATTCTAAAAGAAATATCAAAACAATAATTTTTATAATATCAATAGTCAATAATGACTGCCGATGATTTTCCGGTAATTTTATTCTGTAATGACAATAAATTAGTGTGCAGTTTAAATTAGAATGTTTTTATTAGATATTGCTTAAAATTAAATTAAAATAAACTGAATCCAAAAAACTACAAAGTACTAGAGAATATTTTTTTTGATCATACACGTACTATTTCAGTTCGAAACCGGGTAGGGCTATTAGTACTAGGCCCATTAATTATAAAAAACGCGTTAAAGATATACAATGAAATATTTGAAATCGTTTACATTATTATAGGAGTTTTCTCAATTTTTCTGAGAGTGTATAATCTAGGTTGGGCAGCGTTCGGGAAGTTAAAAAACGTCTTTTCATCTGACATGCCTGTAGTCAAAAGTCTTCGAACAATGTGTGTTACCAGTGATGACATACGGATCTGAGACGTGGTCTCTAACTATGGGCCTTTTAAACAAGCTCCAGTTTGCACAGCGTGCAATGGAGAGGACTATGCTCGTTATTTCTCTGCGAGATCGAATCAGAAATGATGAGATCCGCAGACGAACGAAGGTTGCCGACATAACCCAACGAATTTGCAAGCTGAAGTGGCAGTAGATGAAGCACATAGTTCGTAGAACTGACGGCCGATGGAGCAGAGAGGTTCTCGAGTGGAGACCACGTACTAGCAAGCACACCGTCGGGCAGCCATCCACGAGATGGACAGACGATTTGAGGAAAGTCGCCGGAAGCCGTTGGATGGAAGCTGCTCTGAACTGGTCGCTCTGGAGGTCCGAGGATGGAGGAGGCCTACGTTCAACAGTGGACATCCAACGGCTAATATGATGATATGAAGATTATCTTTATTTCCGGACTTACTCGTCTTAGTCTGGAATGAGATCCTTAAAAAAACTTGTTTTCAACATCGGTTCATGGCTGAAGAAGATTATTATTTTTTTGAATTCAGTTAAAATAGACTTATTATAGAGATGCATTGGTTTAAATTACAAAAATAGACAGACAATGAAAACGGAAAATAAATAAAGGGAGAAAAGATTAAGGATCAATTTTACCCGTTGCTGATAAGCTTAAAATCTTAATTATATACGGTATTTAACAAATAAAAGTTTATGTCAAGTTTTGTCTATATCATCATAGAACTTCACATTATCTGCCAGATATTTTTATTTGCAAGGGGGTATCCATTAATTACATGAGACATTTAGGGGGGAAGGGGATCGAGCGAAACCTCATTCAATCTTGCTTAGCTTAGAAGGTGGTCTCGGCAAATATCACGTAATTTTTTTTTCCACCCGAAACAATTTAAAATTGCGTGATAACTGGATTAAATTAGTTAAAAAATGAGGGACTCTCATGGTTTGTCACACGTCGAGCTACTGAGCTTCTTTGTACAAGCGATAATAGGTTAGAATGGCTAAATTAGAGCGAGGATGAAGGAGCAGATGATTATACTGAAAATTACGTGGACATGTTAGTTCCTTCTATCTTCTATCTTGAGATCATACTTGATTCTCCGTGGATTGAATAAGAGTGAATATTCTTTTACGAGTAGTTCGTGTTTAATTATTTTATTGTTTGATTTTCTGATTGTGATTCTACGCAACGTAGTTAACATTTTTAAAGTGTCTTAACTTATTTATAAGAAAACAGGTTTTTTTTAACAAATCTAATGCAATCGAGCACTGATTAACTAATTTACATTACAATTAGGCATTTTGAAAAATCTCACGTAAGATTAGGGAAGGGAGACGGGATCGAGCAAAATCTCACGAAATTTTACCTAGGAGAAAGACGGGGTCGAAAAATCGGAAAAATTGTCTCACGTAAATAATGGATGCCCTGAAACTGTAAAACCAAAAGTTGTAGTTACTTAGTTAGGCCCCTATGGCCCTTAGGGCTCTTATGGCCCCAGAGCCCTGTTTGACTTCCTGCTGATAAAACCTATGATAGTCATTATAACAGTCATTTATCAAAAAATAAAAATTGCAAATAATTAAACAAAGTGATAACATAAAAGATTCCTTTAAGAATTCTCACTAACCAGATCGAGTGAAATATGTACATTAAAACAATCAATACTGATTAAGATGCGCCAAAGCAAGGCCGCTGGCAAGCGTGGGAGCATGTGATGCACCGTATTCAAATCGCTTCCACTTGAGCGAAAAAAATCACATTCATAGAAAACTTTCCTGTTTTTCCGGTCAATTATCGTTGATTCTTACGCAATTTATCCGGAACAAAGCCTTGTTATTAATAAAAAACTGCTTAAATATTGAAATCAGTCTTTGTTTCAATTGTTGTATAATGTTTGTCAGTATTTCATCGGGTTATCATTTAGCCTTTTTGTCGGATGGGTTTGTATTGATTATTAGTAAATCAAAAATATATGTATAACATATATTTATATACCTGCAATAATTAGCTATATCACATATCTTAATGTCGAAGTTAAATTTATAAATAATAATAATATATCCATAACCTTTATTAACAACTTTATGATCGTTCATAACGTTTTACACGATTGTCACAGTAAAGTAATTTTTGCCCGTATATATGTAAGTTAACATGTTATTATATATATAATATAGAATAAATAAATAATGTGTTTAACATACACACACTGTCGTCTGTTCCTAAGATAGACAACTTAATGTCTTCTTTTTTTTTGTGGCAGGGGAATCCATTTACGGATCCAGGACGCCCGGGTCGGCAGTCCTAGACCTATGTCGGACTCGGCACTTTGGGAGTGCAATACCTTACTAAACCCCTGCGGGAGCCTTCAGCCGCTTTAATTGGAGGGTCCCGGATCTGCAGGCAACAGGCTCCCTCCAGCGACAGGCTGGCCTCGGTGAAAAGGCCAGACTTCTCCTCCATGGGGACTGTCCGGCTTACCTGTGAACAGTCCCGACAGACAACTTAATGCCTGTGTTTTAGGTAACAGTTGACTGAAATATATATATTTATATATAAAATTATATTTTAATATTAAATTAATTCATTAAGGGAAAAATAAATAAAAATCTGTAAAATGGGAAATTAGTTTTTGTAATGTGTCACAGACGAATTATTAAAAGGAAATTGTGAGATTAAACTATGCGATCTGTCATAACTTTGACATTTAAAAAAACTATATACTTATTTGCATCAGGATAAAAGGAGAATTGAGGAGGGATACTCGTAAAGGAAATTATTTACTTGCAGGAAAACTAATTTTTGTAATCGAGTCGGAAATCGGCTATACAGAGGGCATTAGTTTCTTTAGGAATTTGTATAATCTGTGTATTTTTCCACGCTTTACCAAGTTACACACAGTATGTATAACATATATTTATATACCTGCAATAATTAGCTATATCACATATCTTAATGTCGAAGTTAAATTTATAAATAATAATAATATATCCATAACCTTTATTAACAACTTTATGATCGTTCATAACGTTTTACACGATTGTCACAGGAAAGTAATTTTTGCGCGTATATAAAACAAAACTTGGTGTGCTTGGTAGGTTAAACTATTTAACGTAATTTAATATACATGGTGCCGATAGATTCATCACACCATTGCAAGTGATACGGGCTATGAAATATTTCAATATGGCATACAGGGAAAAAACATACAAAACATTTATTTATTTTTATTTATTTATTTATTTACTAGCGGCCCGCCCCGGCTTCGCACGGGTATTTAACTAAAATTTTAAAAATTATAAATTTATATTTTTTATCACCTACACCTGCGTCGATACTGGAAAATATTTTATAATAATCGGATTGAATTGTCAAATCAACTTCGAAGCAAAAGCAACCCCCTTTTAACCCCGTTAGGGGATAAATTTTGATAAAATACGAAACACGTCTTCAATCAATTCTGTTAAAGAATATTTTATGCAAAATTTGAAGTAGATTGGACCAAGGAACTACGTTGTCCCATACAAACTTTGCCCCCCTTTTTTGCCCCCTTAGGGGTAGAATTTCGTAAAATCCGTTCTTAGCTGACCTCAGCTCGGTAAAAGAAATATTCCTACCAAATTTCAAGTCTCTAGGTCTTATAGTTCCAAAGATATCGTGATGAGTGACCTTTCGCTTTTATATATTAAGATTAAGATTATAAAACGGACTCGTTAACAGATTTATTATATGTATAGATAGTACGGATGAAACATTTGAACTGATTTTTTTATTAATTATTTTTTCATTGATGAAAATCATATTTTATTATTCCCGACGAAGACAAATCCAAAAACACAAAAATCATAAAAATCGTTCCACTCGTTCTCGAGTTATAAACGGTGTAACTAACACAACTTACTTTATATATATAGATTACAACTGAAATAGCTATAACCATCCAACTTTGTACAATCAACAAACAAATAACGACCAAATATTTTAACAACAAACAAACAATCAAGACCGTAGTATCCTAAGGTATTAAATGCAAAAAAGAAAAACATTTTTATAAATACGGGCGAGTGTCATTCTTTTGGCCGAAGTTTTGGTCAGCGCGATTCAGAAAATTATACTACATATTCTGCGCCATCTATCGTATAATGGTAGAATATCGTTTTTATATTTAGTGACATTTAAAATAATTTAACATAATAGTATATAAATTGAAAATGATGTTTATCTAAAATATTAAAACGATTTCTATTCCTATCCGACATATTTAGTAAACTTTTAAGTTTAACAAAATAATAATTCAAAATAAGTTTTGTGAGTTTTTAAGATTCGTTAGACCAGATGGCGTCTATGTCGCGTAGGCGTAGGTACCTATTTCTATTTTCTTAAATATTTATTTTTAAATTTAATTACAATGAAACAAAAACTAAATGTTACTGTGAGTTATGTATAATTTTTATGTATTAAAGTTATTTACATTGGTTTTGTACTTTTTATGTGATACGTGCACAGAAAAATCTTATAAGAGATGACACTGATTGAAATTAAATCGCGCTATTAAAATTTATTCTTGATGATATATAGTGTATTAATAAAACGGAGGTTTCAACAGATTTATTATTTGTATAGATTACATTACAGGAAGGCAAATGTGTTTGAGTATATAATAAAACAAATTACATTTTCCAATTACATCATTAAACCACTACGATTTATAATGAGTCATAAACATAACATACATGACATACCTACAGGAGCCAGCCTTGTAAAAGTACAACTAAAAAGTATGAAATAAACTTAATCAATAATGAAAAAATAATAGACACGACTGCCTTGTAAATATTAATTCAAAAACAATAAAAAAAGTCGATAAGTCTAAAAATAGTTGCTAGCAGTGGGACTCATTTTGTTCCTATTGATTTTATATATAAGGTACCGTTTTAATCTTAAGCACTGTTTTAAATGTTATAACTAACTAGCTGTACCGGCGACTTCGTTCGAGATTACCATCCTTTTCACTAAGCCTATTCAACAAAGTATGCACGACAGATTAAGATTATACGTACATTCAAAGTTTTCTGTACATTCTAGGTTTCAAATTATTTTGACCTCTTACTAAGGGTTATATGTTTTTGATTTCTAAAGTAACAAACCAAAGACCTTCAAATATTTACGAGACTATCTTTAAAGTATCTGCTTACTGATAAAAAATTATAGATGAAATCGAAGTACCCGTGAATGAATTACAACTAAGTACATGTTTTGACATTCATCTCCTCTCCCAAAGGAACTTTGCTGAATTCCGGGATAAAAAGTATCCAATGTCATAATTTAAAGCATTAACTCAAATCATGCCTAGTTTCATCTAAATTAATTCAACACAAAAGTATAAGCGTGATACACATCCGAGATACAGACAGACAGACGGATAAAATGAAAAAATAATACATATTTGGCTTCAGTGTCGATTAGTGTCCTCCAAAAAAATTATCAAAATATCTTCAATATCAAATCACACAACACACTCTCTCTCACGCTCACACATCCTAGGATCATGCATTATTTTTATGTTATTATATGTATTATTTTTTTGTTTTGTATAATTTACTGGAAATATGTTTACCCTAGTTTTCTTATGTATAATTAGGAATAAATAATGCAAGAGCATACTGGGTCGTTGTGGCTCAGGCTTTTGCTTATCACAAGAACCAGGGAACTCTTTTTTTTTTGTTTGTAAATCCTTTTTATGAATTAATCATTATTGTTATTATTTATGTACATAATTTGACCTGTTACAGTTTTATAAAAAGTATATATTTAATAAATTAATAAAACTAGAAAAAAATTCATATAGAAACGTAATACAGTAACAAACAACTTTTACAATAATACTTATAACCGAAGCGTTTAAAATTGCTCTTAAGTTATAAATTATTTAAAAGAATTGCTTAAAATAATAACAATTAAAAAATAACTGATTCTAATGTAAATTTAATATCTTAATTTTTGCAGACATCAAGAATATTTTCTCAAATTCCAAAAGCATGATATTGTGCGTCTAAAATATATCCTGTATTCTAACAGCACTCCTCTCAAATTTTTTACCGTGACCTAATATCACCCCGTCATCACATTTTAACATTTAGACCTCATATTTTTCTAACAGTATTCCATATTATTTTCTAAATATGTGTCGTAATAATCTATACAGGTTTCTATTTATAAACAATATAAAGGCCTGTATGGCTTGTCAAAATTTTATCTTAAGTTGCATCGGTTAGTTGTACGCAAAAGTTACGGCATTTCCTCTAACGTTGCGTACCTGAGGGCTCCAACGTTCTGCGAATTAGGCGAAGTTAGTCATCACACATAAAAGATCAAGTAAAATCATAAATCATATACAGAAATAGAGGATAGGAAGTTATAAACGTTAGTCGAAGTAATTTTTCATAATTTATTTATTATAAGTTTTGAGTCAAGCTTTAAGTAAAACGAATTCGCATACTTCAACAAATTTATTTTATGTTACAAATAATATTTAAAAAAATGTTATAATTATTTATTTGTAGGGAATTGTCCTATTGAAAACCTTATCGCAATGTAATCAGCCACTATCATAAGTTGTCAATTAACAACAGAAACTGTATGACCGATTGTTAAAATATATTTTTCTGCTAAAATTGCTCTTGATGATTTAGATTTTACAAGAAAACAGTTTTATCAGAGACTTAGAAAACTCTTTAACACAGTTTGATTAAGCAGTTGGCAAATTACGAACAGTAATTTTGTAAGAACTGTCGATATCGGAAAATATGCTTTTATATAGCGACATTGATATTTTTTTAACATTTAACCTATATATGGTATCTTTTTTATTAGTTTAATTTATTATTTATTTATCACTTAATTCTTTCATACATGTCTATGTAAAATATTTTATTTATATCACTTATATAAAGAAAAGTGCTACGCGTCGTAGCATAATTTTCTTTTCCCAATCTCTTCTAGCCAACGTCAACAGTATTTAATAATTAGAGATAGAGATAACAGCAATAATACATAAGTAATACAATGAGCTCAATAGAGAATCGGATGTGACAGCATTAGCTCCGAGATGCGGATTTGCATAGACAATGAGTCGACACATATCAGGGTTTTCACCGTCTACAATGAATGCTTATCGCTGAAACCTTGTGACAGGTTATTTGGATTATGATATCAGGTCACGAAATACTTTTTACTATTAAAAATCCCCGATTTTCAAATGTTAGAAATTAATGTCAAGTACCTATTTTCTTTCACTATTTATAACTATATTATTAACTTTTTGAGATTAGTTTCGCAGTTGAATTTTTTTGCAATAATATAAAATGGATATCTTTATATGTATTGAACTATTTTATATATAGATACATAAGACTTTGAGAAAAAGGCCACGTATTAAAATCCGAATTTAGTACCGATAATTTTTCAAGTGTCCCATTTGCTTAAAAATCGGTGGACGGTGACGATGAACATAATAATATAAGATTCGGATTCCGTTGCCTTAAAAATCTAAGAGGATTTCACCCAACTGTGTGATTTTGTCTGTGATAATTACGAGTATAATTTGAAAAAGAGTTTTTCGTCTATTAAGCAAGCATAATTGTAACATATTATTTATGTCATCATTTAATACCCAAACGTAAAAATGACATAATAATACTACTCATTTTAGGTAGTTTATTAATTTAAGCAGTAGTTACGGAGACATCGTAGTACCTACTTCTAAATATAAAAATTATATGTTGTCTTAAATATAGAACTAGACGCAATAGGTACTTATTTGTATTCAAAACATTAATTTTGAAAATTATTTTAACTATTAAAAACATAGAGTTTATAAACTGGAATTCATAAACTTCCAAATATAACAAGAAAAACAGTAGTAGGTACTTTCCTTAACTACTAATTATAAGTTTCTAATATAATCTAAATATTTTCTGAACTATAATTTATGTAATTATATTATTATAATTAAATAATGTTGATATAATAAATTTAATTTAATATAATAAAGAACAATTTTACTTAAAATATTTTTATACCAATGTCAACATCGTCCTCTTTTACGAAATATATTATTGAAAAAAATAAAATTTAATTGCCATAGCTTTTATGGAAACATAAGAAAATACGTTTACTTTTTTTTAAACAATATGTACCTATATCCGTTTCTAAGCGCCACTTTACCTTTTACATACTAAGTTATTTTTAACTCAATTTATAATTTAAAATATTTAAAAAAAAAAATCGGTCTTCTCATTCCAGACACACTAAATCTACTTTTTAAGTTAAAAGCAATAATATACAGTGCATGTAATAGGCGAAGGGCTTATATTGAACGACCAATCAAGCGGGACTATTTCGGGATTAAATTGAGAGGCGGACTTTCTTGGAGGCGGGAAGATGGATGCAACACCCCCGCTGAAATTGCAAATGGTCTAACTCGCTGAATTCTATTTTTAAAATCTTCACAGCTCTCGAGACAATGGCGCCATGTTGCTAGATCGCTAACAGTTATTTATAATTTGCAAATGAATAGGATCAAATCAAAAAATGATATATGACCTGTTTAAAATAATCCATTACCGCATTCATGTTCTGCAAAACGTCTTTATCTAGCGTTTCTCCTATGTATCCTTGTTTTATTTTGAACATCGTTTGAAGTTCTTCAACACATCATTTAATCTATAACACCTGTGTCTTGTGTTTATTCTATTCTGATCTCTATTGGCCGCCTTAAGGAGTTACTTTAGAATGTTTGATTTCAAAAGTTTACGTTACTAATGGCGATTTAGAACACAAATCTACACATTAACAGCTTAAAACATGACCTTCCATAATCGCTATTTATATTAGAAAAAATGCAACTTTGGTCAGTTTTTTTTTTTTCAATTAATATGGTTCGGAAACTTAATAAGATAATTAAATAACTACTTTAAATTTTCAAAACGATATAAATTATAAGAAATGATTCATAAATTATATTTGGCATAGTCGCTTATTATGCCAATATAAATTAATAATACAAACCATCAATTAGGTAATTTTATTTTAATGACATAAAATTTATTATAATTAAAATTTTTGTATTATTTTTAATATTATTAAATTTACTATTTCTAAATTAATCGAAATTTATTTTAATAAATATTAAAAAAAAAACTTTTTGTGTCCTGTCAATTTGAAATGATATAACTAAAGTTATCTATTTGCATAAACTCGATGTAAGTCCATTAAAATTCTGATAGGGGACAGAGCGATTTTCGCACCACTTCAGGATCCGGCTAAGGAACACATGCTATTTATTTGAACAAGGCATTGCGTAAGAGCATGTGCTCGTTTACGTCCTAATCGCGTGCGTCGTCTAATCTGTGACGTAATGGCGGGCCCTCCTGCAAACAATCGGTTTTTTGCACCCTTTATCACGGGAGCGCCGACCAACTACATAAAAGCCGTGGAAATCCGTTCAGGACACACATTACACGTAACGCGGCCAACTGAACGTAACCGCCAGCGAGCCCTGAACGTGATCCGAACGCGGTAGCCGCCAATACGTTCCATTTTTAAAATTAAACCATAGATTATTATATGTGCTAGTGATAACACTTTTGTGAATTAAGTGAAATTTATCTGTACTATCTTAACCAAAGATTACTAATTTTATCTGTGATAACAAAATACAAAAATGAGCGAAAGTTACACCTGTTGCAGTAAATGTTCCTGGAGGCGGTCAGCTGTAACTTCCAATAAAAGTAAGTCAATACGATATAATACAATACTAATATTATCATATCTAAAACGAATTAATATTAATTTCCCTTTACTAATAAAACGTGAAACCTTATTAAATGAGTAATGAATTATTACGACGTGTTATTCATAATTGATAGCGCTCTTACGTATTTTGTATTTACCTATAAAATAACGCATCCTGCATAGAACATAGAACTTCCTCTTTTTTTGATAGTCGGTTAAAAGTAATTCATAAGTCTAGCTGTTCTCTTCATAAGTTACTATTGTATAGTAAACTTAACCCTGAAACATCAAGTATAACCTTAATTTCTTGTACACCACAAACTTTGATGTACACAGCTTACAATTATTCATACTAAGATATTGGTGGACTGAGATATTTCCTTATACAATTGTTGACAGTTGTATAGTCTATGGCATTGAGGGTAAAATGTAACTTGAAATTATGCTCGGCTCAGCCATGATTTATATTGTGGCGGGAACAACAATAGTGAGGCAATAGGCGCGGAAGCCGTGTTGGTTTACGGTAAACCTAAATTAACTGAAACTATGTTGGTAATGCTATTTGATTTGTTAAACTTTATAGGCAACAAATAAAATATCACTAACTAGTGTAGAAAATTCAACATATAGGGATAATATTAAAAAATGACTAATTCATGTTTGGAGAGTACCTAATTACTCTCTAATTATGAATTAGTCATTTTTCACTAATTTCAAATGAATATTCAGTTTTTATCAATGTGATAATCGTACCACGCAGAATTAGTGACTGAATGTATGAATATGTGAATATCAGAGTCCACTAAATTAATCATTGAATATGTGTATGTGTATTGGTGGGTATTCACTAACTTGCTATTGAAATTCTCTGATATGTAGTGAATACAGCTTCACTAACGTAATGAAAAAAATTCACTCATTTAATTTAACAATAATAATTATTGAGACATTTCTTTAATATTTTATCAGACAATTACATAAGCACTCAATCAAGAGTAGTTTTCATTAATAAACGTAACGAAAATATTTTTACGACTCTTATATTATGATATAATACTCTAGTTAATTTCACGCTGAGTAATAAATTACTCAGAGACTCGACACCGCTCTTGTAGGCTTTCAGACGACTTTCAGTGACGTGTCTTTGCGAAAATTTGGGAAATCCGTGACTCACTACTGAGACAATCGCCGGAAAAGTTTTTATAAATGAACTGACGTCAGTTACTCTAAAGTAAAATATATAAACAACCTAACAACTTAAACTATAAAAATCAAACGAGAGCCGCACGAACGAGAATATCTATATCATAAAAGATTAATACACTCTGTATGCAATACACGTTTTCGTTTTTCAATAAAAGTATTCGTGTCTCGCAATTAACCATTATTACTTTAAGAGATACTTCAATTCTATATTTAAGATTGTTAAGCAAAAAAGAAATTAATTCGAGCAATCTCCAGAGCACAATTGCCGACCGGAAAAGCCTCTACTTAAGCTAATTAAAAACTCATTTTCCCATAAAACAGCTAATTGACGAAAGCTGTGTCATCATGTCATAAGAAGGAATCGCGCTGGGAATCTCCTATGCGAACTTAGCAAAAAATGACTGTATTCACTCATTATTAATCAATTTGTCATAATAATTTATCCGATTATTTATTGCGTGTCTCATTACGCCTTTTGAATAGCATTAATATTCCGATATTATCAGGGCAAAAAAAGAACGGTTTATACCATTCGATACAAAGTATGACTCGTATGGCACATTGAACTAAATTTCTCCCAGACATCGAAATAGAAAGGCATAACGCACGGGAAGTGTTATTAATCACGAATATAATCCTCTATTGACACTATCAATAAGCGGCCGAGTACAATGGCATCGCCTTGTTAACCACGAGACAAAAAAACGTGTCAATGTAAATACTTGAGGTGTTCAGTCAAACGTTTACACCACAAACCACAGTCGAGTACAAGCTGGTGTGCATAGTCTTAGAAAAACTAGAAGGTGAGCCAACAAAATATAAGATTTTTTTTCTCAGACAGGCCTAAGTCACGTAACACACGAGTACACAGTGTTAATCATCGTTGCTACGTAGGTGAATCTGTGCGCCTATCTGTGTCAGACTCGAATGTCTTTTCCATACGTTAGTTTTTTATTTTACTTAGTTTATCTTCACGTTTAGTCCTTGGAGTCTTTTTCGCGTCGTGTTTGCTGTTCGCTCACGAAGACGGACATCGAGAAAAATAAAACGAAAGTAACTTATTGTATACCTTCATCTAAATATTTGTTTTATAATAATATGAAAAGGCATTTAAAAGTTCCTGTGTTATATACGTCGAATAATTTCCGACTATGAGATCATTGATTACAACGACTGTCATCGACTTGCAATAGATTACGATACTCGTGAGTAGTAAAAGTGTTTATCAATAAAGTGAATGATTTATATATTAATCTCATTTTAAAAGTATTGAAATGTCCAGTCAGTAAGTTTCGTAAGTGTAGTCTCTTTCATTAGAACTGTAAAAGAAGTTTTGAAATAGAATAACTAATTACACAATAATATGTAAATAGCTTACGAATTAGCGCTTTATCGAGTTTGTATCTTACGATTTAATCCGTATTGGTGTACGACACGTGCTCACTCGTTGCGGCCATGTAACGCCGCGACGAACGCCCGATAAAAGTCACTTTAGGATAGACTCATCGATGAATCACCACGAAGTCTAACCGAATAATTGTTCACTTGCACAAGATGTAGAAAGCGAATGGAATGGAGACGTAATATTATGTGAAACTCTTTATAATCAATTCAAGAGAAATTGATTTATAGAAATCTATCTTTTTTTTGTACAATTTTAAATATTTATTTCATAGTTAATTAATATATTAATATAATGACAGTTTTTACAGAACGGTTTGATTTGGAAATAAGCGTAAAAAATATTAAACTTAAATAAAATCTTTTTAATATGATTCGTAGTACTTTCACTTTCATCCGTTTGATAAGATAAATTTTCTTATTAAAATGACGCAAGATATTAGAAACACATGAAAGATATTCAACAACAACAACATACATCAACAATTCAATCAAATATATACCACAATGAAATATATATAAAAAAAATTAACGATTTTAAGAGAAAATAAAGAAGACTAATGATGTCTCCGTGAGGGTCGAAGTTCGCTTTCCGGTGAGCGTAAGGGTTTTCGCATAGTTTGACCGGCTATTTCATGTACCGTGCCGCATTTTGGTGCTCATTCAACGTGCGTCGACTGCTCGCGCGCCGGTCTCGCACCCGCTCCTCGCAGTGACACAAACTAGCCTTCGTAACTCAGTGCGAATAAACTTTGAGTATCGTGACTTCAGGATAAATCTCTGCAACTTGTGACAGTGCGTTCCGCGTGCTTTTTTTTATTCCGTGTGCCGTTTAGTTCGATATTTAATTGAGTTTTCGACCGTTTTAAAAATCGGGATTATATTGTCAAATGAATATGGACTTGCCCAAAGGATCCACATCAATGCATTGTTCATGGATGTCTTTTTAACTGGTGTGTGATTTTCAAATGTTTCTATTTTAAGTTTGTGTTATAAAATTAATAAAAAACGGTTAAATAGTTGCGGTATCAGTGCGATGTCACGCTAACACTAACACACGAAGGTAGAAAAAAATATACATGACAAAAAAAGTTAACGAAATATTTTAAACTTGATGAAGAACAATAAAACAATATAAAACTTTTTTTATTTATTTAAATTAATTAAATTTAAACAATATTCGTTTAAAAATATTTTTTAATACCAAAAGTAATTCAAAACGTGATGTTAAAATAATGTCAACTTAAAAACGCATACCAAAATCGTTGTCAAAACATTAAACATAGTTGAATGTTATTCTTAAAATCAGCGCGCTTATTCGTTTCATGAACTTTTTTGGAATCAAACAATACGAAGCGAAAAAGGTTTCGGTATTGCCTAGCCAGCGAATCGTGTGGGAATGTTCAACATAAAGTCGGCTCTCAATCAAAGGGATTCACTGAAACCCATCCGATGACATCCGATACTGCCCGCAGTACCTTCCCAAACTCGATTGATTACTTCACATACTTTTTTGGACGCTGCTAATTATTTTATACATGTACGATTTGTCTCGGCGCCTTATTTGTAGTTTTTATAGTTTTGGACAAATTAAAATTTTAACAATAAAATCTAATAATTAACTATTACTTTTAACGTTAGATATGGTTGAAGCGAAATCAACATTCCATGTAACGATAAATAGTCGGGAAATCCCATAGCGAATAATATAGCCTACAGTACTTAGTTTTCGTGGTAAAATACGTAAGCATTGTTTGATCTCGACAACACATCCGATATACATAGATATTTAAGTCAGTGATCACAAACAATGGTTACAGAGTAAATAACGACCTGCATGCAAACCTTGTTACTTAGCAGTTTACCAACATTTCATGCGACTCTAATTTTTATCTGTGTAAGTAAGGCTGTATTTACTTAACACACATTCAATTGTCAACGATACGGATTGACCTAATGATTCACTAACTATAAAATACAGATTATCCTCGTTTGACGTAACAGAGGTAATTCTAGTTCTGTAATATATATCTATTGTTTATTTTTGATTAGCATTTTATAATAACGGAAATTCTCTGAACTAGATCATTTTCTGTTTATTATTTTTTCCACTTATCGCTTAAATAATTCATTATGTACATTATTATTCTTTGACGTATGGTATACAAAGAAATGCCTTATATGGGCAGTGTAAAGGGTAACTTTCTACGTTTTAGCACTTGAGACGGACAAAGCCGAATGTTGCTAAGTCGGTGGTGTTTCGCTTTTAAAAGTTCGACAACGCCGCTATACAGAATTGCGACTCTGTTCGAACATAAAATATGTTTTATGACCCAGGCGCAAACATCAAAACCTGCAATAACAGCCAACTAATAAATTGAAGTGGGAACAAATATGATTTCTGCCTAATAGTGAAGCTTTGATGGACGTTAAAATACACTAACAATTTAAGATTTTTTAACTATAAACTAGTCTACGCGAGTCTTAATTGATCGAAAAAATCTCAGGCTAATTAGACCAGAGGTGAATAGGCGTCAGTAAAAATGAACATAGTACAAGATTTACTATCATCATAACGTCGTTGAAATGCAAAATTTTTATACTCTATGTAAATAACTTTCAATATAGATTGTGCTACTAGTTTTCGTATATAATTAAACCTTATTTATGTATTTGTTTCAGGTTTTCCCAAAAAGCTTTTGGTAGCTATATCTGTAGTCGTAATAATCACCATGTGCTTAATGCCAGCGGAGGCTCGATCAGTGGAGCATAGGAGACGACACCAAAGACGACCAGACATAGCACAACTCACCAAAGACGAGCCAATGAAACGGCTAAAAAATCCAAGCACTGAACAATTCAAGAATGCTACGAGAAAAATTAAACATAAATTACGTAACACAAAAAGATTCTTCGATCAAGATAGAAAGGTCTTGAACGAAACGAGAGAATACAGGGACGGAATGCCCAGTTGGTTGCCGGCGGTAAACTTTGTCGACATCCATTTTCACAATTATAGATCCTCGCGAAAAGTCGGCAAAACTATCACAGAACTAAAGGTAAATTGATCAGATATTTGTTATAATTTGAATTATACTAAGTTAGAACAATTTGTTAATTTAAAACGTAAAGAAACTGTTAGATTGCTTTTCGTGCTGACTGATGCGTTATCATTTGGGATGACTTATGATTTGAAGGCGCCTTTAATATTTGATGTTGGCTTAAACAGTCTGACAGTGTAATTACTGTAGCCGATCATTTCGCGTCTCGAGGGTGTGGTGGTCCATCCCATCGCTCTTTTTGTTACCCGTTCAGTGTTTTTACATTATTTTAATTTATTTTTGCTTTATTTGAGACAAAGAATACCCGTGTACATTAGCCGTGCTCGAGGCTCACCGTTGCTTAAATGAGGTTTCATCGAGCCAAATTACACGTGGCCAGCTTTTGTACCCCGTTTATTTACTTCACATTGTACTTAAGGGCAATAACTAAAACCTTTAATTTTCCACACCGCATTTTGTTTGCAAATTGGTTGGTTTTGAACATTTTGTATACGGTTATTAGTTTTGCTCGTTTGATCGATATCGCTCTATTAAAATATAACTAAAATTACATATGGATAACAAAGGAATAGCCAAGAAGTATAGTAATTAGAACTAAATATATATAATATTGTATATAAAACTGATTATAAAGGATAATAATTATGTGCTAAGATAAATATTAAAGGTTATCTAAAATAAGTGTCCATTTGCTTCTTAAATATTAATAAGAAAAAGAATAATTCGAGGTGAGGCTTTGTTTAGTCGCTGTGGGAGCGAAGCAAACCAAGGGTCCAGTTAAATGTTTCGAAGAAATTTGCATAGATGGACACCGACAGATTCCGTTGCGCGCACGCGATCTTAAATGAACGGTTAAGCCACATTCAGCCGACCAAATGGCCTCCCGGTTATTATTTACAAAATCGAGCACTCGAATATATATTATGAAATATTTTAAGTGTAAACCTCTAATAGAATACTATTATGTTAATGTCAAACATTTTTATCACCAAACAGTATTAGATGTAATAACAGAGATTCAACATTGTTTCCATACGCTTAGCATTTAATGGCGTTAATTCGATCGTTTCAACGTGAGATTATACAAACCACCTCCGCTCTCAAAATACAAAATCCATAAATGCTTCGTAACGGAGCTTTCAAAGCTTTTATTATTTGCCGAACACACATCTGGACCGCGAGACGTTCCATTACGTATTCATATTGGACAGTCACTAATTAGTACACAAAGGTGAGGGCGAACCGAGACAATAAATATGTGTGCATTGAATGTTCGATGTCCTTACGGTGGGGCTAGAGGGCCCTCCGCCTCGCACGCCGGCGACAAAATTATTTTCTAACACGCGAGTGTAGAGTCGCTCAGTATCCATGTCAATGAATATTAAATATTTCTTGTGTATGTTTCGACAGTTCGTCAATGCATGCCCACTTAAGAAATTCAAATATTTAACTTTGGGCAAAGGAAAGCGTTAGAATTCAAGTGATCTCAGCTTCGCTTGGCCTTAGTTGACTTACGAACAATTTAAAAATTAAATACCGCTTAAATGAGATGTTAAAACAGAGAGCCCTACTAAAGTGTAGTGTGGACATACTACCTTCATTAATGCATTTTAATGCGTAAGGTTTATTTATAGTGTAAACTCGGGAATCGATATATAATTATTATATGCCAATATTCATAATATTGCTTAAACATCTTGTATGTTTACTTAAAGTATAATGTATCACTAACATTTATGGAAAATCTTTTGCATATTTATAAAAGTCTCAAAAGTTTCACTCAGCTAAAGGTATTAACAGTCTGGAAAAACTAGGAAAGACATTCCACAGGTGTTAACTCGAGACGCTTTCACGCTGTCAAGCGCTTAAGCGATCGCTCCGTGGCGTTAGTGTTTGTTCAGTATTTACGATTTAACAAAACAACACGAAATGTTAAAAACACATTATTTGTCCGAGTGAGACGAATTCGACTTACGATTCCGGCGCGCTGCGTTTGTCTCCAACACGTTCCTCGGGTTAGGCTTGGCTCTTTAAGGCTGAAGTACGGCTTATTGTCGGGCTCTTAGCTTTAATACCCACCATATTTGCAAACAGACCCTGGCGCTTTTATTATCGTCGTTCCTCCGTCGCTCCCTCACAATGGATTGGATGCAGTGCTCTAAACGAACTGATTTTACGACACCTTGGAGTATTTACGATTAACTTTAGAGTCGATTGTTTAATGAATTACTGAACTTTATCTCTGTGACTGCTTGTTTATTATTTTTACTTTTTGGACGAAAATTTAAATATTAACCGTATTAAAATGAAACTTTTGCATTTAATGTTTATTATATTAAATGTGTTTTAACATACACACAAGGTCATCTGTTCCTAAGATAGGCAACTTAACCCTTGTGTTTTAGGTAACAGCCGGCTAACACATATATAATAAATACACAGTAGATGTATAAATATTACACAGTCTCGGGGCTTGAATCGAGCCCATGACTGGCGCGGAGAGCATGATTACAGCCAACTGCGCCATATTGTGTTTAATATGTTATGTTCCTATCTTTTTTCTTATTAATTACCAAAATTATTCTATACGATAATAAATATTATTTATTAAACATTATAAAGAAATTACCAAAATATTTTACAATATCTAAGTTACAGAAGGGTACGAGAACAGTTTTACGGTAAAACACGATAGAACACGTCACAATTCTAGTACACAATATGAGTCAAATTCATTCATGAGTAATTTACAAGAACTAAGCAGATATTACTTACGTAAATAGTCTATATTATGGCGCTTTGCTTTTCCTAGAATATAAATGAATTAAGTGCTATTCATTCAGAGCCAACGTAAATCGTTTTCCTAAAGCATTAGTCAAACGTATTACTCAATTTCATTTGATAAAATAACACACACAAATCTACTTAAATAATAATATGCTTAATTAATAGTATTAAGCTGTTCAAAACCAAATTCAAAAAATGTTTAATTTCAATCGAAAAAAATAGATCGTATTTCTTAATAACTGCTTAATTATAGGTTATTGGAACTAGGTTTTTTTTTATATTTATTATATATATGTATTTGTAACTAATATTTTTCTTCGATATATCTACAATCGCTAAATGATTTTTTGGCAGGGAATTTTAAGTCACAATTGAAAAATAATATATTTTGCATGAACGCAATTTGTATTTAAAAGTAATAAATATAACCACGAACGTAAACATACTTGAAACTAATATATAATATAAATATAATATCTAAATACCTCGTTTTTTATTGTCCTATAATAATAATGTTTATACACATTACGTCTTAATTTAATAAACTATATAATTAAAATAATAAACGCAAATAGATTGTAAACAAAGCTTTAATAATTAAAAAGAAACAATAATAATGTCCGATAGTTGTCTAGCGTAAGGTAAACCGGCTTGTCTAGTATTCACTTGAAATATATCTATAATTATAAAATGACTAAATGAACCGCGTGGTTTCACACGAATCGACATTTATGATTAATGTCCTGTATGCATCATGATCAAAATCTTTATCAATCAACAGGTTTTTTAACGCAAGAAGATTTTAAAAAAATGGGACAAGTAGATCCTGAAACTAGCACGTTCAAACAAACAGACACACTTGTTAGTTTTATTATGTTATGCATTACGAAGTTATGTCTACCAGCTAAAATAAAAATTGCTTTTAACAGGTCATGAAATATTTTTCTATGCCCATAAAATAAAATAAATTACATTATTTTACTTTTTATTTCGATATTTTATCATGACCCTCATAATAACGTTCAGTTATAAATTTACTATTAATAGATTAATAAAACACTAGCTATTAAAGTTTCATTATAAAATTATTTACTATTCAGTTGTTTGTTCATTAAATCTTAGTGATTGCAACAAAGCCATGTTATTAGTGATATACTAATAAACATTTACAATTTACTTCCTTATATTTATAAGTCATGTGAAATAGTATAAAATTGCGTCATACAATGAGACACTTCAATATTAAAACCATACTAACAAAATTACGAAGTGAAACAAAAAACTTGATAATAATTTTGTTTGTATATATAACTAACATTATAAACTATAACAATTACTAAAATAAAATCATTTGTTAGAAGCAAATAATATGTAACAATTTTCAAAGAGCAGACTGATTCTATTATAATATAATCAGAATGTACCTGTGCATATACAATAAAACATTTCTTCTTAATATTAATTTTGTATGCGCATTCTATACAAGTTAAGAACTATCTTGGAACTCGACGCAATATAACATGGTTCCTCAATAATGTCACGAGAATAGTTATACGATTTATACAGTCACAAAGACTTATAGATTATACAACCTCGACACGAATTGGCCGCTTCGCAAACTATTCGTAATATAAATACTATATTAATTACAACTTAAATATCTTCACGCCGTCAGTCAGCATGAATGACGCCAATCGTAATATTCACAACGATGAACGAATGATTCAAGCTAATGAAATGTTTCCATTTGTTACAGTTCACGTATCTGATGCCGAAACTCTACAAATCTCTGAAGGAATACGAAGTTATCTTCAATCTTCTACTTAACGTGCAACTGGATCTGTCGGACGATCCTTTCACGAACTACATTGTCGTCCGACATAAGCTGCTGACGGATACGTTAGAAAAGTTGCGCAGCACCATTCTGGAAATACAAGAAAATATGAACGCGGTAAACATGCCGACACCGGACTTTGACAAGAAGCGCATGAAGCTCGACGCCTTGGAGAAGAAAGTTGACGCGACTCAGTGCCTCAAAAACGATTACATTGCATTTAGAGGATACGGAAATTTACTAAACAATTGGTATTGCGAATTCAGAACACCGGCGAATAAGAAAAACGATAGAAAATGCGTAGCGTTCCACGCGAAGTTGAAAGAAAAGCAACAAACGGGTAACAAGAAAGTTAAGAATAATCGAAATATTTAGTGCATTGATCGAAATCCTGTAATTTATTCCATGTCCGTACGTCGCTTTTGTACTTATTTATTAATAGGATATTAAGTTGCTCTCTAGCGTGAGACGTTAAATTATGATTTTCTTGACGAAACGTTACGTTGATTAAGTAATGGGTACTTTCTCTGTGATATTTAGTATTCTGTAGTTGGTAATTAATAATTTATTGAGAGTATTTAATAAGTTCCTCTTTACCATTTTATGTACTTAACTCTTCGTTAATATCTTTGTACATATTTTTCATAATTATTATTTATTTTGACTATTAAAATATTTATTTCGATTACTATGTGATCTGTATTAAAATGAAATTTTAATTTTATTAATCTCAATAAGTATTACTAGTGGGCAATTATTGCCTTATTAGAAAAGAAAGACTTTTAGCTTATTTATGTAAGGTGCTTATTTATATAATATAGATAAGAATGGAAAATGTGCCGTTAGTTTGTAGAAAACGAACTGATACCATGTGGATGTCACTGACATTGTGTATATAGCTTTACATTATTTGTAATTTGTTACAACAAATGAAATAATTGAGAAGTAAGCAATAAAATATTTTTGAATAAAATACATGTTTTTACTTTTTACTTCTAACGTTAAACTAACATATTATAAAGCTTTGATATTTAGATTAATACGCCTCTACTTATGTAATATCTTGTAACCTTCCTCAATACAATTTCTGATGCAGAATTTTATAAAAAGACTGACAAATTCTGAATAAGATATTCAGACAAACAAACGTACATACTCTTTAGCTTTATAATATAATACGGTATAACTCATGAATATACTGAATAAAATATCCGAATATACCTCTAACTATATTTTGAATGATAAAGGATTACTAAATCACTGTACTATGTACTGCTTTTAAGATATACATTTTATAGAGAAGAAGAGAGACATAAATCTTTAAACAAATGGAAATATCCGCGGAACCTGTGGATGTACACAAATTGATCCAAAACGACCAAGTTCATAATCAAATAACAAATGTATTTTTACTAGCACTCTCGACTCGAGCATTAGCGCAAATAAAGGGAAAATCAAACGAATCTAAGAAATATTAAGATATTAAAACGTTTAGTTGCGTATTCGTTGGAGTAACTGATACATCGAACTCTCAATCTTTTACTACAAATAAATGCTCAGTACTCAGCAGGCCTTGATAGTTACGTGGCGATTGCAGATTTTGTTTGTACTTGTGGAAAAGACGAAATATATGAATATGTAACCATTCAGACAGACTCGCGATCATCTAAACTATTTTAAATCCATTTTAACTTGTCTAAAAACTATTTGTCAATCGCTATGAATCTTTTTCTTAAACGTAAGTTTTAGCAACATATCCACATCCTAAACAAAACTACTTACTGCTTAAATGAAGAAATATTGGGGAAATCCTTTCATCTAGTGTATAATATTAGAACTGATGTGTGTATCAAACTAAACATTTATGATAAGGTTCTTCTACAAATATATGTATTTACAAATTTTTGTCATCTATATTATGTTAATGCTAGATATAGCACCCACAATCTACAAATTTTGGACAAGACGAAATAAATGAAAATGTAAGCATTCAGTCAGACTCGTGATCGTCTAAACTATTTTCAATCCATTTCAACTTGTCTACAAAACTATTTGTCAATCGCCATGTAACTTTTTCTTAAGCACAAGTTTTAGCAACATATTAATATTCTATACAAAAATACACATTCGATAATGATAGGTAAATGTTAAAAATATAAGTAAACAAGTATGCTTAATTAAAATAATAATTAAAAAACCCGACTGCGAATCTTATTATAAACTAAAAAGAATAAAACAATTTACTAGCTTTCATTTGATACCCATATTGCTACAGTAAGAAAAAAAATCAACTCCCCCCCCCCCCTCTTTCCGCCATTTGCGGGCGCCATTTTGAAAATTTATATAGCCTATGTCACTACTACAATTTAGACAAATCCAACGACACCTCATATGTCAAAAACCGTCCAGCCGTTTGGGCTGTAGGGCGTGCCCCAAAGAAATAGACATACATACATACATACATACATACATACACTCGAAAAACATAACCCTCCTTCTGTCGCAGTCGGGTAATTAATATATCGCTCATTTGGAGCGACAGTGACACATTTGCAAAAATACGCGAAAATTACTTATTAATGCCAAAATACTATGCATAAACATCTGCGTTGGCAGTGAAAATTCCACAATATCCAGCTATAATAAAACAATTTTAAAATAATAATTAGCCGTAATAATGCTTCAGAATCTTCTTTTGAACTATGAAATAATCTTTATTCTGATCTGGTGTAAAGTTAACTGATTTGCATTTGTGTCACTGTCACTCCAAATGAGCGATATGTGAATCATACCACCTAGTGTCCAATATTCGAACTAATATGTATTTCTAACAAAACTTCTGTGATAAAGTTTTTCTATTAATCACTAGATGGCGGTAAACGACAAGTCAAAATTTTTGTAACTATTCACTGATAGATGGCGGTATTGTCAAAAACATATACAAAAAATATTAAAACTATTATTTATTTAAACAGTATTACAATAAAGCTATCTTCACATAGCTTACTAACATGAACAATTTATAGGTTGTCTTTGAACTGGAAGAAAATTTACATACCTAATTTTAGTCATAATCTAAAATGTTTCAATTGATCTGAAATAATTATTAAATAATTATTTTAAGTTTTGAATTGTAAATATGTATAATATTGTAAAATTTCTGTAATAAATTTATAAAGTTATTGATCTGAATCCTACCACCTAGTGTCCAATATTCGAACTAATATGTATTTCTAACAAAACTTCTGTGATAAAGTTCTTCTATTAGTCACTAGATGGCAGTAAACGGCACAAAGTGTTACGTCAAAATTTGGTGACTATTCACTGATAGATGGCGATATTGTCAACAACATATACAAAAAATAGTAAAACTATTATTTAATATTATTTTAACCAAAAATATATTTAAACAGTATTACAATAAAGGTATTTTCACATGGCTTACTAACATGAACAGTTTATAGGTTGTCTTTGAACTGGAAGAAAATTTATATACCTAATATTGATCATAATATGCATAAGTAAAAAATAAGTATCACCCGACGTCTGGCTCTTATAAAAAGATGCTTAATAATCCCTTAGATTATCATGTAACTAAACTTTTATTAAATTTACGGATGTAACTAAAAAAAGATATTTTAAACGTTATTTTAGACGTTGACCTACTTACTTACTTTTGAGTTTAATTTAAACAAAAACCTAGGTAACTTGGATGCTCATAACTGAAATATATTTCTTTACTCATCTGCTATAAACTCGTTCTAATAACGAACGTCGACACTAATGTGTCGACTTTATTTATAAATAAAAAATAAAAATAAATTTATTACATTTATTCATAATATATAAAGACAGAGAAAAAAAAACAGAAATTAATATTAAGAATCTTTTTTTTCTTCTTGTTCTTTTCCACGATACGACAAAATATTAAAAATTTAAAAAGAATTAGAAAAATAACATTTCGTTAAAGTATAAGAAACAATGAGAATCGGATCGTCTGGCCTTCATAGTTCACGTGGTGCGTTTCGTCAATCGGCTTCCGTCGACAATGACTGTGATGCAAGCTGTGCACCAACTCCGATTTACTTGAATCTTTATAACAAGTTATAATTTTGTATTAATTTAGATAGATTTTTTTTTAATTTTTTTAATTTTATTATTTATGACTAGTTATGCTCCGCATTTTCAGTAATCTATAAAATAGTAGTTTTTAGTAATCTATAAAATATATACTTACTAACAAATAAAAAATAATAAATTTATATATGAATTAGAATAACAATATACACAGTTATGAGTATTAACTATAATAAGTACATATTTTTACTTTAATCCCTTTTCCCAAGGAACCGTGCGGAATGTCTTGATAAAAAATACTATTTATGTACTAACTCAAATCGTGTGATGCGCGGCCAAGGTACATACAATTAGGCAAGCAAACAGACCGACAGACAAAAATAAAAAAAGTTAAATGTTTGGCTACAGTATCGATTATAGAGTATCCTCTAAAAACAGTTTTCATAATATTGTCAATGTATAGAAGTAAACTTTCGTCGTCATATAGCGGCTTTACTTTTTTAACTGTATTGTAATATTAAAAATATTAGGAGAAGTGGGTGCAATATTTTTAAATGACTAACTAAAATATTAGCATTTTCAATTTTTTTATTTAATTTGTTTATTTTTGCCGTGATTCGATATCCTTAGAGAGAAGTTCCTCTAAATTAAAGCGCCAAAAATGAAACAAATAAATAATTCTAAAACAGTAGGAGTACGTTACATATTACATAATATAAACGATAATGTGTACATATTATCATCAACAATAAAAACAATCTGTACTCATTTTTTATTTAATCCACACCCATAAAATTGGGTTAATGACGTTTTTTTTTTTCTGATTTTCTTCTGCACGCTCTGTTGACAAACTAATGTCGCGGTTTAAGAGCAATAGATTAAATACTAAATAACAATAATATAGCGAAGCGTCCTTGATAAATACAATTTCATAGTTTTGTTAACGGATTGGTAATAATAATTGTAGATTTGTTAAAGTTAATGCAATCAAATATGAAATGAATATTAAAAAATAATTGTTCATGAAAATGGCTGACAAGACATTTTAAAAAAAACTTATTACTTTTAAGTTTTAATAATTTAAATGATAATTTAATAAACATTTGCTTACTCAGAGATTTTCATTTGAACCGTCATTTGACTGTAAGTCTCATTTTGTCATACCTCCTCCTTAATATGGTCTAAAAATGCGGATGATCTAGCTCTCGGAAAAGTGTTGCGAAGTTAAATCTTGCAAATCAGACGCACGGTGAAATATGGTTTAAGAAGATTAATTATACAGCAAATATATATAAGTATACATATAGTATTATTTATGTTAAAACCGGTTAAGTCCACTAAATTCCTAGGTATAATTATAGATTCGAAATTGCAGTGGGATCTCCATATTGAGGGGTTAGCGAATAGGCTCAGCTCTGCAGCGTTCGCGGTAAAAAAAATTAGACTGCTTACTGACGTAGATACAGCTCGCGTAGTATATTTTAGTTATTTTCATAGTATTATGTCCTATGGAATCTTATTATGGGGAAATGCAGCTACCGTTAATACGATTTTTGTCCTGCAGAAAAGCTATTCGTGCAATTTATAGTTTAGGTCCTAGAATATCATTAAGGGATAAATTTAAAGAAATAAAAATATTGACTGTTGCTTCTCAATATGTGTACGAAAATGTTATGTATGTCCATAAAAATATACACGAATTTCCCAGGAATTGCGACATGCATAGCATTAATACTAGGAACAAACATAAACTTTTAATGCCTGTAACTCGCTTACGCCGGGTCAGTAATTCTTTTTATGGACAATGTATACGCATACAACAGGCTCCCAGAAAACGTTCAAAAAGCTTCTATTGCCAAATTAAAAAAAATTGTGAAAGAACGTTTGTGTACTAAAGGATATTTATTATTCTATCAACGATTTTCTAGAAGACAGTACGCCTTGGGAATGATGTGATCGCCTCCAGGCTATTTCAATTTATAGATAATTATTGTTAATTACAATTTACTTTGAAAAAAAAAACCATTACATTAAAAAAATATATAAGTCCCGCTGAGTTTCTTTCGCCAGTTCTTCTCAGGTCAGAGGCTTCTTCTTTCCGAACTGGTGGTAGACTCATGACGTTCAGTAAATAATTGTAATAATTTTATACTGAATAAAAATATTTTGATTTTGATTTGATTTTTGATTTTGATTATAAAATCATACTTTTACTTCCCATAAGCAACCAAATTAAATTTAAATAATAAAATGTAATCTAACTCTTTCGTAAACTTTTTCTCTTTTAATATCTTTTGGGGGAGTGAGAAACAGGGTGTAAAGTTTCTCATCCACAATTAAAAAGGGAGGATCCTCCGAGCAGACGGGCGTTGTGTCCGGTGGGCTACTACCCCGACTGCCCCCGATGGTTGTCGTCGGGTTCTCGTATATATGTTCAATCGCTCGGATAACTTTGATAGCGCGATGTAGGATACGTCAGTATCCTTTTTTTTTTTTTAGTTCATACGTGGCGAGATAGATGTCTCTACATCACTACCCTCCGAGACCGGAGGTCGATAGCAGGTTGAGTCGTCCATACATCTTGTGATGCTTGCTGGGCCAGTGGAATGTTCCAGTAAGTCGGAAGATGCTGCATAGTTCACGATGAGTCGGAATTGTCTGCGATGATGCCCCAGTGAGTCGGGGTGTTGCAGTGCTGCGTGGTGGCTGGCTGCTGCGTCGAGCAGGAGAGAAGTGCATCTCTGCTTGCTTAATTGAAGGTCGCTGAGAAGGCTATGGGTGATGACCAGGAATGCGCATCCGCTGCATGCTGGTGGTCAGGATACCCGTAGTAGCCGTGGATGCTGGCTGGCTTTACGACTCGCTGCTCGAAGCTTGAGGAAATGATGATGAGGTCACGATGACGTAACTTTGAGAAGACTGCGCTGACGTTCATGCTCGGGGTCACCAGTTTGGGGGTTTTGAGGAACAAGGTGTAAAGTTTCTCGCCACCATTTAAAAGGGAGGATCCTCCGTGCCTAATATGCTAGTAAAATGTGGAATCTTGATTAGTTGATGTATAATTTAAATTTCTTATTTCTGTATAAAATTAAGCTGCATGTTTCGCGAAAAGTAATATTTCGTCGTCGTCGCGATAATTAATTATTTAATAACATCATTTAAATTTAAAGCGCATTATATTATTTATATTCATTTGCAGTAAATGAGTGATAGCAATATAATTTCGACAAGTTTCCTTGTAAATTATACCTTTCGCCACAAATAAAATCAGTGCGATATTAACATTAAAAACTATATTTAGATTAAATACAAATAGTTAATGTAGCGTTAAAGTAGCTTCGTAATTAAAAATATTATGAAATAAACACTAAATACTAACACACATTTACATGTAATTAGTAAGATTCGTATTGCGATATATATATATATATATATATATATATATATATATATATATATATATATATATATATATATACTTTTTTATATAAATTACTTTTGTCTGCGTTTTACTTTTTTGTTTAATTGTAATATTGATTAATTGTAGAAATAATTACTCTTTAACGTACTCTTATAAAACATTTAGAAAAGGCAGTTACGCTTTATGATTCAAAAACGGTCTCAAGTGGAAATTTAATTACTGTTAATATATTTTAAAAATTTGTTACTTATTAAATATAATTAATGGGACCCGCTGGACCGACGACTTACGCAAGGTCGCCGGCGGAGGCTGGATGAGGATTGCGGAAAACCGGGATATTTGGCGCGAGCTTGGGGAGGCCTATGTCCAGCCGTGGACTGCGATAGGCTGATGTGACGCCATGCGATGCGAAATATAATTAAAAAAAACTATTTCACTTATTTTTTAATAAATATATAGCCATGCCTAAAATTGTATAGGTAATATAAGTGGCTCATGAGATTTTGTGTTAAAATAAACAAACTTCTGTTTTCTTTAGTTTTCTTATAATATATATACTTTTACTTATATTACCCAGATCTTTATAGATATTAAAAAGTATTGTTTTTTAATAGAAAAAGGAGTCTAACTGTATGTGTAAATTCACGTAAACATGTAGGTATATAATGTATTATTATTACACGATATCCGACTTCAAAATGTAACGCGTATGATAGGTACAATTAAATATTATTTCGTGCTTTCTAAATTTATTTGAAGTCGAATCTTTTTCACTTTGACTGTTAAACTACAAAATAATAGATTACGAGTGGATTACAAATAACATTTTTTTTGCGAAACATTATATGTACCTATATTATTGACAAGATTATTGATGATATATTAAAATGTTAGAATAAATACAGCTTTTCTACGCTATAAAATAATTTAAAATAACCGAAAGTCGCCAGTCTGTCACTTCTGATAAATGCCAGATTTTTTAGGAGCCGCCGTTCAGCCTCTGGACAGGCAATTAATAATTATAAATGGAAACAACATTTTTTCTACATAATAACTAAAAGCACTTTTTATCACAACTGTGAAGAGTTCAAATAACTCTAGAGTTCATAATCAGGTCATCACCATATTTCTCTATATAGAAGTATATACTTTCATATAAAAAAAAGATTAAAATCAGTTACTGCCAGATTTTTTAGGAGCCGCCGTTCAGCCTCTGGACAGGCAATTAATAATTATAAATGGAAACAACATTTTTTCTACATAATAACTAAAAGCACTTTTTATCACAACTGTGAAGAGTTCAAATAACTCTAGAGTTCATAATCAGGTCATCACCATATTTCTCTATATAGAAGTATATACTTTCATATAAAAAAAAGATTAAAATCAGTTACAATCGACAAACATATCGACGGACATTACAAAAAATATAGACGAAAATAAAACCTCTTTCTAAATGAAGTAGGTTTATAGATACTATCGAACTGTTTGAATAATTCCAATGCAAAACGAAAAGGGTACTTACCTCAGAAAAATAACAGCACATTTTTCTAAAACACGCACATTATTATAAATTATGTTTGAAAATTCCGATAAGTTTTACAAGTTTATATAAACTTGTTGTAATATCTATATAGACATTTAAAAAAAAATTCTAATAGCTTCTGATAATGTTCGAAATGATAAACAACGTAGATTTTTTTAAACACAAAAAAAATTGTTACTTTATTTTGTTGAATGCCGTTGAGTGATAGACGTCTAAAAAATTAGAAATGTATTTACGTTGAATATTATTTAGATTTAATTTTTTGTCATTTATCAATTTACAAGCTTTCGCCCGCGGCTTCACCCGCGTGGATATCGGTTATCGCAACAAAAAGAAAAAGTATCCTATGTTACTTCTAAATACTTCCAAGAATATGTGTACAAAGTTTCATGATGATCGGTTAAGTGGTTTTCGCGTGAAAACATAACAAACAAACTTACATTTCCCATTTTTAATATAGGTAGGTATATATCAGACATATATGACAACCGTACTGTTGCGAAAGTTACCTCAATACCGGCTTTCGCGGGTTCGATTCCTTCGTCTCCTAACCATGCCTCAGAGAGCACGTAAAGCCGTCGATCCCGGTTGTTATCACAGACATATGATAGCGATCGTTACTCTTGGTAGAGGAATTATTCGCCAATCCACAGTAGAGGAGCAAAGTGCATTAGGCTCCAACACTTTCCCAATATGGAGAGAATGTTTTTGCCAAGTAGTTATACGCTTACAGGCTGATTCAGTTCAAAGTTACATATTTATTAAAATTTTAAGACTTCCTAAGTACCTAATGAATATCGGGTTATTATCAAAATAGATTGTTAAAATAAAGATTTTTTTTAAAACATTTTAAAAAAATCTTTATTTTAACAATCTATTTTGATAAATTTAATAATATATCTATATCCATGTTTACATTAGAAAAACTTTTTTATCCTCGAAGCGGATTGAATGATGGGGATAAACATTACGCAAAATTAGAGACTATGAATATAGAAAATGCTTAAAAATGTTACGGTTAAGCATAATAAAAATCTTTTATCGATTCACACCATGTCGATTACTTCAAAGTCGGAACACCGAAAAACGGCGAAGTCTACAAAGGACAAAGCGTAAGCACTAAGCGCACGCGTACGCGGACGCAGACGATTGCGCATGCACAGCTGATAGAAAGTCTACCAGTTTCGTTCACTTGACTTCAGTTGTTGACAGTACGTGGTAGATAACGAACGTCCCTATGCAAATGTAAACGACCGCAAGCGGGAAATAGTTTCGTCGAATCGTGAAAAATAAAATAATAAAAAACTTGTAACTCAAAATGGGTGTCTGTGTAAGGATTGCTGCCCTGTTTCTTTTGGTTTCTTCAACTTACGCTGTTCCTACAGGAGACTTGAGTCGGGCTCCAAGAATCGATGGTACGTAAAATAAAAATCTTTGAAATTATAATTAATAACATTAACAAGATTCGTGAATTTTTATAAAAATAAACTAATAAATGAAAATTTTTATAGCGGTAAAGTACATTAATTAAAAAATAAATAATTAATTAATGACTATGAATTTGTTTAATTTAAAAAAAAGCGGCGAAATTAAAATTGTTCAATTTGTTAATTTGTACTAGATATTGCAATGTTTAATAAGTATTAATTACGATTAACATAACATTGCACATCGCACATTACAAATAAATGGACCGTGATATGAACTTGAACTACTATTTTTTAAAAGAAAGGAAAACTTCATTGCAAGAAAATGTTGCAAGAGAGTTCATAGTTCCAAACGGTTGCAATAAAAGTTTTACGGGTAATTTCAAACGAAACAGTCCACGCTGTGATTGACAATGACCTACTACTTAAATTGCCGCTACTCATAGTTCGCAAAAATAAAAGAGTATGAAATTAAAATATTCAATATTTCTAAGACGACAATTACATTATGCATGTTACTATTATATTTTCAAACACAAGCGTATTTTGCTATTACAATAAAAAAAATTGTAATTACTTGCATAAAAATAAATAAACAATACTTTTAATATTTCAATTAATATCCATTATAACAGTAATCCATCGCTTAATAAATCTCTTTAAAATTTTCTTATAGATTTTCTCTATCCAAGGCTTTAATCCTAAATTGCTTAATTCCTCCAACCGTAGAGCTCAACAATGAAGCCAAGGTTCAGAATAATGCTCAAAACTTGGTTAGTATTTTAAACAGCATTGTTTAAACTATCATTTTAGAACGGAACCGTTTACATCCGAAGAATTTAATTGTTATACCTTCTCATTTTAAAACATTCGTAAATAAGCTTATTGACATATCGAGTACAATTTTATGTGATTATTTTATAAAAAGCACATAGTATTTTTATGTAGATTTTTTTTTCAATGCATTTCATTTGTTTATTTTTCATGCATTAAAGGAATCGATGTTATATTTGCTTCCAAATAATGAAATAGGTACGAAGTATACATATTTCATTTTAATTTAATAGATTAATAGTAATATAAATCATCAGCGTATTTAAACTTTTGTTTTAAAAATACTTAAAATACTATTTAATAAATTAAAGAAAAAAACGGAAAAAAATCAGTTTACATAGAACTTTACTCTTGTGCAATGAACGTGAGAAATTTCACGGGTCAACTCTGACTTTTGTTGTCTTTAAATTTATTACAATTCATTTTCACTTCACAACGATGCTATGTCCGTAGGTTAAAAACCGTCTTCGATTACGTGAACTTAAAATTTATTGCTTTCGCTTATAAAAGATTTGCATTATTATTAATATTACGTAAAGATCATCAATTTATCTTTAAGTCCGTCGTTCTTCATTTTTTCATGAATAATTTTAATGAAAACGGGTTAACGTTACGGACGTATTGTTAATTTCTGAAAAAATGTGTCAAACGAATTTCGAAATATCAATTGCGAATTAACGAAAGCTTGTAAAGACTGGTTATTAATATATAAAATTGGTTAAAATTTAATTACATATCAAAATAAAGAAGTTAAGGACGAGTACAATATATACAAGTATTTAACGAAAAGCTATAAGTTTTGTATTCAGCCGAAATTTATAATTTAATAATAAATTAAAATTACGGCTTATAAAGATTTACAACTACATTTTATGGTTTTAAGCCGCAATCATTAAAAAATCAAAACGTACAAAAGGCATCAACTCACTCCACCTAGGTTCAATGCCCTCGGGAATTTGCTACAAATATTGACAATACCCTGACTTTGACTTTTACGATTTTTTCGTTTATCCTTTTTCATGTTCGGGCTTTCAACTTTGAAAAAGACACGTAACTATACTTAATAGACCTTTTATTAATTTCAACATCTTAACCTCCTGCAGGGTTTATTCCCAAGACATTTATGTCAATAAAATAAAAATATAATTTTTAAGTACTAAAAACTTTATAATTTTTTAACAGACATGAAAAATTCATAATCGATTTTAGATGGTTATTTTATTCATTTAGTGCTAACATGTACTGATAATTAATTAAAACGCATAATAAGCAATTGCCAAGAATTCTGAACTCTGAACTTCATTCTGATTTGAAACCAAATGGAACAAAAATATCACAAAAAAAAACATAGATACACATAAATTTAATGGTTCTTAGTTATTTGATTATTCTTTGTTTGTATTTCTGAATATGAAAATAGCATTGTGATCACGGATGAAAATTAGTAATACAACGATTGTAGTCTTATGTCGTAAAATAAAATTGTTAAATTTAATGCTCAAAAATGAATGATATTTATTATGGCTATGGATGAGCTTCTTTATTTATTTATTTATTTCACACCGTTCTGATGTAGTGGCGCGAGTAGCTGCCTTAACGCGCCGGAGATTGCGGTTTTGATTCCCGCTCGGGGCAGACATTTGTATTTGTACAAATATTGGTTTCTTGTCTGAGTATGTATCCTGGCGAATCTACTTAACGTGCCTTTGAGAACAAGTGAAGCCGTTAGTTCCGGCGTCTGATAGCGTTCGTTACTCTCGGTAGATAAATTATCAACCAACCCGTAGTGGAGCAGCGTGGTCGATTAAGATCCAACACTTTTCCTATATGAAGAAGAGGCTTTTTCCCTGCAGTGAGACGCTTACAGGCTTATTCATTTCAGCTTTTTACATACATAATAATAGTGAGAAATAATTACAAGCGTTTGTAGGGCACTAGGGCATAATTTATTCCTTTAAGAAATATCTTCCAGTAGGCCCGTGGGATGAAGAATTATATAATAATTCTGCAACGGAAAAAAAAACAGTAATTAACGTATTTGTTGGTATTTTCTTCAACTAAACCTTATCAATAACAATTTGTTTAATCTATCAACAGCGATCAATTAACAGGTGATTTGTTTACGTTATGTAACTCGATAACATCAATTTTTAAGTTAACGATACGACACGTATTTTTATCGATTATTCTCACTGCCTGTTACAGTAATATCGTTGAAATTATTGCTAATAAAATTGTTTCGTTAATTAGTTCGTGTAATCTTTGTTTCGTAAAATCGTTATTGAAATAAGTTTTAAAATATAATTGAGGTATCGGTTTGATATTTTCAAAATATTGTTTGCCTAAGTTTATAATATGATTAATTGCGCTTTATCAAAGCAACGCAAAAAATTATCGAACCTTTTGTGTTTCAAAATTAACAAAGATAAAACCGCGGTCGTGAGTTATTTGAATGAAATAATATTCCATTTTAATTCCTCACAGGCTAATATACTAAGATTTTATAATGGTAATTATCTCTGTTTATTTTCTCTGCACATGTATTATACTAACTCAGCATTATATTAGTCCTGGGTCAGCATAAAATGATAAAAATATTATATAAATATAAAAATAATTATTAACAAATCCCGTTTTCAATTATCAGCATGTTGGTGCGTTATATGTTATGTCATTTGCAATGACTCTACATTACACAAATGTAATAAATACTTTTTATTGACTCTAATCTAAATTATTACGTATGTAATAAGGAAATGTATCTCTAATGATACTTTTTTGTGAGAACATGTATTGAGTTGTACTTTTATGTCAAGTTGTGACCTATTATGACAGATCTCTACCAGCAGTAGAAAAACCTGTTACGTACAAGTTCTATTCCGCTTGTGTCAAATATTTAAGTCGACCATAAATAATTATTTCGGGCTTTTTATGGTCTTGATTTTTTTTTTTGTGCATAATATTTGCTGTGTTTTTTTTATTATATTGTTATTTAATAGAGCTAGCAGTAGCTAGCTTATAAGTAGTAACTTAACTATTCAAATGGCATATTACAATAACATCAGGCTGTATATATGAATGTATAATGTATATGTTATATTATTGAAATGTTAAAAAGTAATATTATTTTAATTTGGCTTATAATGATAATCTTAATCCCTGAGTATCGAGCGTGTCTTAAAGCTTATGTTTTCGTAACACAATAGCTATGTTGAATATTTGACGTCTAAATATTAAGTACTTTTTATAAGTTTTTGTTGATAAACACAATTTACAGTAATTCCTTAACCACTTGAATACTATTTAGAATTTAAAATATAATCCAAACCTACTCAAAACAATAAATTTCATCTAATCTGTATAATTATGATAATCAAGGTCTACCGTTGTGCGCGCATCACGAAAATACTACTTGATAAATTTCAATTAAATCTGCTAACTGTTACTTCTTAGACATTTGGCTACTATCAAAAATTAATTATTGCGATATCATTGTTATCATGTTCATTCAACACAAATCTATTTAAGTTTGAAGAAACAATGATTTTTATAACCACTACGTGTTAAGTGATGTGTTATAAAATAACATTGTTTATATAAAAAAAAATTAAGAAATATATTTTTCTTTTGATATTTTTGTTGTCTATTCCTTTTCATATAAAATACGTTGTTAATACTCGTATAATAAGGAACGTGAACGTAAAATCTTGTAGAGCTAAACTAAACTGAATCAGCCAGTAAACGTCCCACTGCTGGGCAAAGGCCTCTTCTCTTTACAGGAGAAACGTTGGAGCTTAATCCACCACGCTACTCCACTGTGGTTTGGTGGATAATTTCTTTACCATGAGTAACGATTAGATATCTGAGTGTCAGGTGTCTATGAGATAATAACTCGGATCGACGGCTTTACGTGCTCTCTGAGGCAAAGTGGGGAGCCCCTTAAGAACATACACCCCAACCGGAAACAAATATTTGTACAAATGCAAATATCTGTTCCGATCGGAAATCAAACCCGCGACCGCAGGCATTAAGGCGACTACTCACACCACTACACCAAATGTATACCGTTGCTGAATAGGGCTTGTTGAATATAAAACAAAAGCTGCATAAGATTTGGTCTTAATTTTCTACAAAAGATTTATAAATATTATACGAATACATAATATATGAGTATATTTTCATATAAAACGTAATTTTAACAACACTTTCACAACTAAAACAATTTCGAGTATAAATATTTGTTTTAACATTATTCAATAAATTCTGTAAATAAGTCTATTGTTTAATATTATATAATTTCCGGTACCAACAAATGACAAATTACAATTTGTTACAATTTACTGTTTCTAAAAGATAACATACATTTATTTTATCACAATGATCAGTATGTGTTTTCATTGACAATAATCACTTTTCTCTTTTGTAAATATGTATTTGCTCTTGTGAATACCCCAACCGTTCCTCGAAGATACGCAAAACTCAAAAAAAAATGATTATTGGCATAAACATAATATGATAATCTCGATAAGTGATTACTCTAGTCTAAGTTTGACCTCACAATTTTATAACTAGATAAAAATAAGCTCATCTCAGCAAAAAGCAAAAATTAAACTTATTTTCAAATAAATAAATATTGCGTGATACATCATTTTATGATACTATACTTAACTTAACATTTTCTATGCTTCAAACCCAACAAAGTAATGTTTATTTTATATTATAGATGTCAGATAAGTCAACGAACTGAAACATAAACAAGGCCTTCAATACCTGAGATCGTAATAAAAACATATTCAAATGCGATTCATCCGAATCTTAACATGACTAATTGACTATAGTAGGTATGTTGAAATAAACATAAGTAGGTATTTATTGAAGTATTTAAATTTTACATTGCAATATAATTATAATTATATTATTAAACACTGATTGTCTTTAAGTCATGTACTTTTTAAAATATGAAAATACATAAAATCTAATCAAATTTTTGAAAAATATTACTTTGAAAATTAATAAATATATTTAAAAAATGGAGAAATAATTTACTTAATTAGGAACAAATTCTGTTTTTTGTTGATGATATACTTACATCTGAAATTGTTTACTAAAATAATAATTATGTTTTTGGAAATTTTATGAAACAAAATCCAACGCAAGATTGATTTAATTGTCTTGTATTTTTATTCTTTTATAAGTAGAATTTGAATATAATCTTAATAATCATAAACATTTAAAACCAATTTTGAAAAATATCTAAATACCTGTTCAGAAAAGAGGATTCTCAAAGTGTTTCCGAACTGACCGTTTTCAAAACATTTTAATTAGTTTTACGTTGTCGTTTTAATTCTGTACGGCTATTACAATTATAACGAGAATTATTTTGTTGACAAAAATAGTAAATGAGATCATTAAATAAATTACCAGATTTTAGCGCCATAAAATTTTGATAATAATTGTCCTATATAAATATGACTGTGAATGTTGTATATATATATGTATATGTAATGTTCATGACTGACTATTATATATTTATTTATATTTTATATAATATTTGATTACTACTAAATCAACAGGTTCTGATGACCCTAATGAACCTTAGAAAGGGTACTCCGCGTGAATTAAATGTCTCGAAATACTATAGAGAGTGAAAGTAGAAAAATTGAAAGTAATTTTGAATAACTTACCAGTCGACAAATTACGCATCTAAAGAAAACGATCGTTTTATTTTGAATACCTATATAAATCAATAAAATAAATAAATATAATATACTAATATACTAACTACTATTACTTTTTTTGAAAAAAATATAAAGAAACATAATAAATATTTAAATATTCCACCCAGACTCGGGTCGGTAACCGAATCCATAACCCAGAAGCTGAAAGCAGGGTCACTGCCAAATGCGCCAACAGGCCAGTCGTCTAAATAAAACCTAAATTAAATAATTTTATTCTTCATATTCATATTTTTTTGACCAAACAAAATTTTGAGGTTAAGTTCTTGGAATATTGTTACGTGCAATGAGCATACATCTACATTTTGTTACGCTGGCAAAGATTTATTGTCAACAATCACAGCTAACTCGAGAGCAATCATCTCAAATGCCATCAAAGGGGCCACGTCGGAACGAATGAAGGAATGAATATGATAACCGTTATTGTTGCAACATCAACAATGCACACTGTTGCAGGTTTCACAACATCGTTCAAAATGTACGTTAGCAAGGTTGAATGTTCCAATATATATAAATTGATTTATTAAACTATTACACAGCAGAACGAAATTTGACACTGAATGTTGGAGAAATTGCTCTACTTATTACTTTGCGATTACTGTTTGATACCTACGCATAAAATAATACATAAGAATAAACACAGAGTATAAAAACATATGTTTAAAAAAATTACGATGATTCTGCACTTAAAAATGTTTTATATTTTATTAAAATAATGTGTTTCTAAAAATTTTACTGCATATTATTTGCGTATTACAGAATTAATCTGTATTAATCTACAAATTAAAGTAATGAAGGTAGAACTTAATATTTTATGTGTTATTTGGTTATTTATTCTTATCTGTAATACTTTACAGATAAGAATAAATAATCGCTCATTAAGAAGCGAATTATCGCAAATCGAAAAATGGAAAAAAAATCTTTTGTTGCTGGATTCTTATAGGAAAACGTTAGTAATTGATTTTAGTGCCTTTATTATCGTTAGTACTAAAATGGAAAATTTAATAAATCAAAAAACATTTCAACTTTCGTGTAATTTTAGGCTAGCATTTATGGCTTCTGATCCAATCCAAGATGTCATGATCCATGATCGATGATCAGATATTATTGTTTAAAATGAAAGGTAAATCTTGGTACAGATTAGTAGTGGAAATATTTCCAATTAAAAATTGCTAAAAGCTACATCAAAAGGAACAGCAGACAAATTTGTAAAAATTATTTTCGACTGATTTGGAACGAAACCTTCCCGATCGATAGTCTGTACGATGACTACTAATCCTTAAAATGAATAAACCTCTACGGAGGTTTCCGAGTAAAAAATTTGGTAGGATGCATTTTTCTAGTGCCAAAAAAAAATTGCACTGCCAGTAACGAATTTAGCGTCCTTACTATCCCCTACTAACCGAAACCTTTAAATAAACCTAAAAACATACTTTTTTCAAAGTAGGGTGCTACGTTCATGTTCTTATATAACAAAACTAACACAGCATTTTGTACCTATTTATATAGTTAAATTTCATAAATTTATAGCCATTTTGGTAAAATTCTACATTTAGATAAAATTTCCGTACAAACTCCACACAACTTATGTCAAAATTCAATGTTGTGCGTCTCTAACGTCTCACGTCTCAGAGAAAACATATATTTTTTTTAAATATCAAGAAATTCTCTTAATAGATTTAAAATAAGATACAAAACATCATCGTGTATGATAATTAAAAGAAAACAACGGTTTATAAAACTTTCTAACTCAAAACCTTGAACGTTAGAAAAAGATTATGTAATTAACAGTGAAATGACGCATCATTGATAATTCTATATCAGTAAGTCATCATCATGTTTGTAAGACCTCTAATCGAAGCATTGTGTGCTGTATTGCGCAGATAAAAACATAATCACAATACATTAGTCATAATGACGTAATTAATTTTGAAATACGTTAGCGAAGAAAGCTCAAATTGAATATAAAAATATGCGCTAATATCTTTAACTACTGGAATGTCATTTTACCGTACCATATTTGTCGACACAATACTCATTCAAAACGACGATCATTAATTTCCCTTTATATACGTAGCCATAAATTATTAACTTCAAATGAAACAATTAAAATGTCATGATATCATAAATGAGTAAAATACAGCTCATATTTATTGTGCCGCGTCATTAAATCAATTTAATTTACGTTGTTCGTACGGGAGAAAATATCATTTGCAGTTTTTCATATCAATTTAAAACACTGAGTTTTAAAACAAAGAAACATCTTGAAATATTTTATTGATTCCTTGTTATATATAATTGGATTATTACTAAATTACATTTTATATTCATTATCATTTTTAACATTTCGTAGTACATAGAGTCAAAGACACATCTTTCGTCGTATTCTTCGCTTTCTTCAAAATCGTAACCAAATTCGTTGTTTTGTAAGCGGAAGTAAGTGGAGAATTCAACGGAGGTAAATATCAAGTGTTTTATACTATTAAGAGATAAGTATGAAAAGGGTTTACTGGTCAAATTATATATCTAGCTCAGCGACGATGAATCAATTAAAAAAACAGTATAATATGTTCTAATAATTACCAATATCTAGAGTTTATTATTATTATTGTTAACGAAGAACTCTAGATATTGGTACTTATTAAAACATATACTGTCTTAGACGTATCTAAGAATGTACCAGAAGTACAAAACCACTTTAACTATCTATATTTTCGAATTGAAATCATGAAATGTAAATTTGTATATATTTTTTGACTATATTATTCAATGATTTTATGAATATTCATATAAAATTAATTTACAAGATATTTTTGACTACGAAACCCTTAAAAGAGAATTATCATTACCTTTGACACTTTATTTCTAAGAATAATAATATTTCGACATAAGTTGGTGTCGCTGCAAACCACTTCACGCCAAAGAAAAATCGTGACCATAAGGTTTTGAACGCAACACGATTATTATGATTTGGTAAATCTTCATTATAGAGCTCGATGTGTAATCAAAATGATCAATTTCGTCGAGCATTTGTTAATTTTAAATATTGTCAAAGATAGTCACGTAAGGCTTTCGATCAACTCTACGATATATAATATCTATGATTTAAAAAAAAAACAATAATAACCAAATTATAATATATTAAAGATCAAGGCTTCAAATCATTTTTACCTAATAATTTTCAGTTGTAATATTTTACTAAAATAATAGTCTTTACAAAGTAATGTGAATAATTGAATAATTTATCCTAAACAATGAATTAAAAGTTAAAATTGACAGGAGGTATAATGGGTTTTGCGTGTAGGCCCGGTAATACATGTAAACTGGTTTTCTACGTCACTAGTGGGAGTATGTCTTTCCGATAACTTAATTACGTATATTGTGTATTAATGTTTGCTACAGTAATAGAGTTCAATAATGCAATCCAGTTAGATATGCTAATTAGCTGATTAAAAAACATTTTAGAATGTGAACTACAAACTAATGTTAATTAATAGTAATAAATAATTACAAACTAGCGTAAATAATTGTATTATAATCATTAAAAAGTACTAATCTTTTATTTGCAATTGAAATACAACTATGCCGTTTTAACAATTCAATGCTTAAATACCAAGTCGTAATTTGCACCTTATTTCAAGATTGGCAGTTATTACTAAATATGAAATCAAATAGAGACGTAGACCTTAAAGTCATTTTCTAACTCGTAAAGGCGACTATAACGGATGACCATAAATATTTTTGTTGTTATGATGCAAAGACTAAGTACTTTGGGTGCCATACAAAAACTTGATCATTAATTTGAGTTAAGATTGAAATAAATATAGTACGAAAAATTAAAAATCGACCACTTGGTCAATATCGGGCTATGTTCAGTTTAGGAGTCCATAAATGGCCATCATCACGATATGCCGATTTAAAAGAAGACTAAACTACGAATTTCAACACATTCTATAAGTTCCACTATTAACTTATAAAGTTTATCTAGATATAATAGTTTTATTGGCTACTTCGTTATACTCGTACATATTTTTAATTGAACTGAATTGAATCAGCCTGTTAATGTCGCACAGCTAGGTAGAGGTATTCTTATAGGAGAAGGGTAGGAGCTTAATACATCACGCTGCTCCACTGCGGATCGGTGAATAATTTCCCTACCAAGAGTAACGATCGCTTTCAGATGTCTAATATAACAACCGGGACCGACGGCTTTACGTGCTCTCTGAGGCACGGTGGGGAGACCCACAAGGACATTCACCCAGAAACAAATATTTGTACAATAAAAATATTTGCCCCGAGCGGAAATCGATCCCGTTGCTACTGATGTTAAGGCGACAACTCGCGCCATTACACTATAACGGTTTTCATATTCTACTTTCTTAATTTTTTATATATGACTATTTTACACATTAGTAATTTAATATTAGTACTATATCAGCATGATTAATATAAATATAATTAATATGGATACACCCATGCTAAACTACATCTACCTAGTACTAAGACTCTTAGCTAAACTTCGAACAGACATACGGATAGTCAAATAAACATATATGGTGAGACTATAAAGGCTTATTATTGACTACGGAACCCAAATAGACTTAAATAGAAGTAACAAATACAATACATGCAGCGAGTTGCCATTGTGTCGACAACGCCCGTCGAAAACCTTTGCAACAGCTCGCGCAACAATTGCGGCATGAACGTTATTGTAATTATATTAAATGCTCAAATATTTGCGAAGTGAGTTTTATTTTTAAAAAAAAGTTAAGAAAGACTACTGTGTCAAAGTAACTTGTGCAATATTTGAAAAAAAAACGCATATTAATAAAAACATTAACTCCGAACTTCGAATGGTATCTGTGGAATATCTAATGGATTATAATCACGATTTTATAGTAAACGTTTTTGTCGAAAAGTAAGAACCTATTAGAATAAAAATATTTATTTTACGTTATTTATTTTTATTCTTTTTTTTTATATCACTTAAAATAGTTTAAATTTTTATAATATGAATAATAACCATGGCCGTAACTTAAACGCACGTCATTATTTAAACTTCGCATGCATTAAGACAGCGAGGTCACAGGATGGATTTAATTTCCTTTTATAAGATTATAAAAAAGAACCTTCAATTATTTTGCTAAAAATTGTATAATATTTTTCGATATTACATACAATATAATAACAACATAAAATAAATCAAAGTTTGAATTCAGAATATGAATCTACTTGGTAATTTACTCTGAATACTAGATTTTAGGGCAAAAAAAGTATTTTAATACAGCTATATTTTTTTTTTAAATTAAGTAGTACTATATCTAACGGGCTCTTAATTGCAAGTGCCTTTTTGTAAACATCATGCATTTAATGCTTATCCTACGAACGATTTACAATAAAATCACGGATCGGCAGAATAAATAATAAACCAAAATTTATTTTTATCGCGTTGTTTAACACAGTTTACATTAATTTAATACACACTAAAGTAATAATTTCTTTGTCAAACAAGAAGTTGCCTCTTAAAAAATCACATGGGTTAGAACTTAAAAAAGACTTCCGCTGAGTTACAGCAAACTATCTGGGTTAGTTATTTAATTAACATATCATTTCCATATATACATAATTCGATGTACACTATGATTTATATCGACTTGCAGAAATGGAGTCATTAATTTCAGTCAACCTAACGGGTATCAAAAGTAAAGTTTAAATATCTTATATCAACTCCTATGAAGCTCATAACTTATCATTTTATAGTGATGCCGGAACGCGTCGAAAATTATTGCTTGACCCCTAAACCAATTAGTGAATCTAAGTCGACCATATGTTAATATTTATATAAAACTTTTGTAACTTTGTTACTTAATACTTAATTGTTACCCTTTTCGCAGTATAAAACGAGTTTTTAACAGAAGTCTATGGAAATTTTCCTTAAAGCTTATTGCACAATATTTGATTGAATTTTTTCAAATCCAAGATTAATCTACTATGATTTTCTCACAATATTGTCTGATATTATCTTATATATTACAAAAATGAGAGCGTGATTTGTTATAGTAACTGTTATAAAATCTCATACATGAGAAATATTTTTCATAAGCTTTTATCGATATTGCGATCCTTAAAACTATCTGTTATACAGCAGGACACATCTAAACCTCAATATTCTATATATAATTACATAGATCTCTTTTTGAGAGATACTTCGACTAAGACCTGAAAATCCCTAATTTCTCGCAAGTAACGTGTAAGAAATGAGTTGTCGTATGTAATCATTTTCATAATCGTCACGATACGAAAAAAAAAAACGACGTATCGTGTATTGTTTACAAAATATATAGGCAACAAGATCTTTTGTAGATTGCAAAAATTATTTCATTCGAAAATCTCCAGATCTCCATCTACAATGTTATTTATTACCGACAAGCCTTTGAAAATTGTATTCACAATAGACGCCAACCTTGGTCTATTGGCATTTACCCTTATGTCAATCAGCCGATACATCCTCCCGTAAAGCAACATTAACATAATTGTATCATATAGTACAATTTTAATACTTACGAAATTAATATTACGATCTGTTTTTAAATGCATACGTTTAGAATACTAAGCAAGACTGTTCAAGCATATCGCTTTCACTGGATTCCGATATAACAAAATTTGATTTAATAAATAAAAATTCTTTTACGTTTTGACATTTAGGACGATTGAATTGGGTCAAGATTACAATAGCGAATCTCTTCTTTGACCTTTTCATTTTGTTACAACAAATATACACGACTTTAAGAAATTATCACCAATACATTTAGGCCTTGGTGCTCCTATACTTAGTATTCAGAACAATGAACTCTATATTAAGCTTTTTGTTGGTGCTACGTAAGACATACATCTCGGTACATAGTATTACATAGTACGTGAGTGTAATTAGTGGTCCAATGTCCTTAAATTTAATACAATTATTTTTGTACTAATTTATTTTGTTATAAATAAAAACAACGCAATAACATATACTTTCATATGAGTAGTAGTAATTAAAATAAAATTACATTTCATTTAAAATGAAATTAGAAAATAACTAACATACACGTATTTATATAATGCACTTATTAAAAACTGAAAGTTGTTTATATATTTTTAACGATGAAATGTGTCAATCCTAATTGAAGTATCCTAAGTTACTATATGACTTTCGACGGCCGGCTGGTCGAGTGGTCAGACAACTGGACACTTTACGCAGCGGTCGCGGGTTCGAATCCCGCCAGGTGCAGATAATTTGTATGACGAATATAGATGTCTGCACCGGGTCATGGATGTGTATTTATGTATATATGTATTTATATCTTAAATTTATTTCCGTTCCTAGTAGATACCTGTAATACAAGTTCTTACGAACTTACCACGGGGCTAGGTTAACGTGGTGTTATTGTTGGTTAATATTTATTTATTTATATTTATGACTGCTTGGGCTGCCTCCCGCTCCAAACGACCAGTACGAGTTCTTTGTTTCGACCGAATTTAAATGACCTATTTTAACTCTGGTAGTCTAGTGTATTATTTCAAAAGATAAAAACAACTATTATATTATATGTATATTATTTTAAAATATAGATATTTATATACCTTTGTCTTGACAAAAAATTAGTTATTTATCAAGTTAAATTAAAATAGTGTAACCGTAACCAAACTACAAACAAATAGAGCAAATATAATAAAAGAGTTTTATTTTTAAACATAAAAAACTTGATAAATAAAACAACTATTTATGAAGAAAACTATTAATTAGAAAAATTTATTATATTGCAAAAAATAGGTACGTACATAAATAGACAAGAACATATATGATTAACAACGTGTTTTATTTTATTACAAACACACTGTACTTGAGTAATAATTATTTCAGTAATTTAAAAATAATACGTTCAAAAGCGTAAGTTTAGCTCCAAAAATTTATTTATTTTTCTCTATATAATCAGTCACGGATCTGATTCAAATTTGAAAAACAAAATCTCTTAAATAATGATTTTAGTATGTATATAAATATTAACATTTTTCAGACTAAAATAAATGAGATTATTTTAATTATTAAATAATATTACGGTAATTTCATTAACATTAAGACTAAAAGAATGATAATAAATAAATACAAAAATAAATAAATTAGACAAAAAAATTACATTATTTATTTTCGTTTTGATAGATACTTTTACTGTTATTATACGATTACAATATTATAATACAGTTAACACCTATAAACAGTATCAAAATTATACCAAGATACAAATAAATGTAGTCAACGCATAAGTCCAACCACATATTTCTATGAGTCCAACGATGACATTCATAACTGTTTTATGTCATGTGGCATTCCATTGATTTCCCAAAGATATTAATCGCAAGTACGTACAACGAAAAAATATAACGTCTTAAGCCGCAGCGATACCGTAGGTTACGCGAAAGTGAAACTTGGAATATATAATGGACACTGGGCACGAAACGATGTCGAATGTGTATTACATAATTGAACATATCGGATCAACGCATCCGAGATTTATGCTCAACACGATTTCAATCATTATTCCAGGGAATCGACTGTGTTTCTAACTAATTATGTCGATTCTTACGAGTTGCACTCTAAAATGTGATGTGGAAATCATGTGCACTCATTTAAAGACATATTCTGTTCAAATATTGCTTAATACGTAATAATGATCGCGATGTAATGATTATATACAAATTGTCATACACTTCACAACTTATATTGAGATCTGTGAAATGAGACTTTCATAACTGTTGTACAATTTCACGACTAATAAATATTATCTACATACCAAGGAATTTATATACAAACTGGAATGCTCACGTGCACTCAAAAAACGTTCCTACGGCCGGGATCGCATCTCTTTCTACCATGGATTCAAGGCAACTCTCGTAAGAAAGAGACAAAATACCGGTTGTCAACAAAATTCTTGGAACGATTTTTCACTTTACATGTTATAAGCCAATGTCAACCTTATCTCAAATACTTCAAGGTGCATATTTGAATATACAATTTTATTAAGTGAGCGTTCCAGTTATGATATAAATTCCTTGGTACATACATACATTTTGACACATCGTTAAATTTTCGTTAAATGAGAATATACTATAACTCTATAGTTGACCATTGAAAATAGGTGCTCATTATTAGGAATTCTGATATCAAATTTTGTCTCTAAAATCGTGATGATTCTTTGTTTGATAATTTTACTTTATAAAAATATATTTAAATTATTAAAAAAAAAAAACGAAATAAATTGTTTTCATACATATAATCAATAAATATTTAGACGATTTCATAAATAATAAATCGACATTGACATAACCGTGATCTATCCCATCCATCAAGAGCACCGAGTTCACTGATGCACTCGATATTTCGTTAATTCAACGCATCGAATCGTTTGGTTAATAATAATGATTAGAGTGACAAGGTTTTTCTAATTAAATTTTATTTATGGAACAAGACAGAGGAGGTTGTCAATTCAATCCGTATTTTTATATTTATGACTACCCTGAACTCCTTATATAGTACTAGCTTTTAGCCCGCGACTTCGTCCGCGTAGAAGTCGAAAATGATTCAAATAGGATTTTTAACAGATTTTTTACGTTATTAATTTTGTTATAACATATAATTTATTATGTTAAAATATATGAATACTTATAAAATACAAAATTCTTTATTATAGAGTAGGGATTTAAAGTTTAAATAAACATTAAAATAAAATAAAATTTTGTTATATTTTATGAACACGAAGCTCGGCCTTTGATCTGGAGAAAGTTACACGGCTTATGAACAATATTTTTTATTTCTCCTTCGGGTGCTAGAATCACCAAGCCACATACAGCTGGCTGTGGGAGAAGCAGCTTTCCCTTAAGTATACTCTCGCTACCTTAAGAGTTTGACCTGAAGCTTTGTTTATGGTAAATACATACTCATATACACTATTATCCAGTTCCGAGAAATCACTATTTCCTATTTTAAGCAACAGGTCTGAGATCATCGCTCAGATGGACTCTCATATTTATGACTAGCGGCCCGCCCCGGCTTCGCACGGGTATTTAACTAAAATTTTAAAAATTATAAATTTATATTTTTTATCACCTACATGCGCCATCTATCGTATAATGGAAGCATATCGTTTTTATTTTTAGTGACATTTAACATAATAGTACTTATATTAATTGAAAATGATGTTTATCTAAAATATTAAAACGATTTCTATTCCTATCCGACATATTTAGTAAACTTTTAAGTTTAACAAAATAATAACTCAAAAGTAAGTTTTGTGAGTTTTTAAGATTCCTTAGACCAGATGGCGTTGGCGGCGTAGGTACCTATTTCTATTTTCTTAAATATTAATTTTTAAATTTAATTACAATGAAACAAAAACTAAATTATACTGTGAGTTATGCATAATTTTTATGTATTAAAGTTATTTACATTGGTTTTGTACTTTTTACGTGATACGTGCATGACCAAAAACGACAAAAGATGGCGCTGATACAAAAAAAACGCGCTATTGAAATTTATTCTTGATGATATATAGTGTATTAATAAAACGGAGGTTTTAACAGATTTATTATTTGTATAGATAAGGCTCAGTTTTGTCACTGAAGGCTACAAATGCTTCTGTACTGTACTGTACTGTATCAGCCTGTAAACAACCCACTGCTGAGCAAAGACTTCTTCTCCATATAGAAGAAGGGTTGGAGCTTAATCGACCACGCTGCTCCGCTGAAGGTTGGCGGATAATATCCCTACCATGAGTAACGATCATTACCAGGTATCCATGATAACAACCGGGATCGACGGCTTTACGTGTTCTCCGAGGCACGGTGGGAAAACCCACAAGAACATACATCCGACCGGAAACAAATATTTGCACAAATATAAATATCTGCCCCGAGTGGAAAGCGAACCCGCGACCACCAGCATCAAGGCGGCGTTGAGGCGACTACTCGCACCACTACACTAGAACGGTCGTCAATGCTTCACTATACCCTTTAACTTCGTCCGCTCGCGTTCCTCTAGGCACTACTGTTAAAGTCTGGTGAAAATCGCCCCCATCGCCTTCGATTTGACGATTATTATTATTTGTCGATATTGAAAAAATATTTATAAAAGACGGATTGAGTTGTCAAACATGTGTCAAAATAAAATGTAATTTAAATCAAAAGCACTTAGGAGTATTGATATCAACTTCGAAGCTTATAACTTTCTACCCCGTTAGGTGATGAATTTCGATAAAATACGAACCACGTCTTCAATCGATTCTGTTAAAGAATATTTATGCAAAATTTGAAGTAGACTGGACCAAGGAATCACGTTGTCCCATACAAACTTTGCCCCCGTTTTTCACCCCTTTAGGGGTATAATTTCAGAAAATTCGTTCTTAGTGGATGCCTACGTCATACAAAGAACACACCCTCCAAGTTTCAAGTCTCTACGATTAGCGGTTTAGGCTGGGAGTTGATCCGTCAGTCAATCAGTCAGTCATTCAGGACATAGCATTTTATATGTATAGATAATCCGATTTTGATGACCATTCTTTATTCGATATATATAATGATATTGGTACAATGTAAAATAAAATAAAAACATAGGCCAAGTGTAAGACAGACATTGATAGACCACCCACTAAAACCTAATAACTGACGACCGTTATTCTAATACACATATCTTTGAGTGGACTGAGTTATCTGATATACATGGTTGTTTTTTATTTAATAAAGAATACGTAAATAATAATTTGGTCTTATTAGATTCTCATTTTTTAGTAAATATACTGGAATTACTACTGTTAAAATAAAAAGTTTAAAAAAAAGTATCAGAAATATTTTAAGTAACGTATATTAATTGTTTACCAACAAGCGTAAATTTGTATTAAGTTGCCAGATTGGAATTAATCTTTTTTTATTTAATAAGTAATGACTCTATAAATAAATAAAAAATTAGATCCACTTTTAGAAAAGAGATAATATATACATTTTATATAGCTATAGTATTTTACTTTTAATCGTAAATTATGATGCTAGAATTAAGTAAATTTTAATTTTAAAAAATATTAAAAAATAGTAAATTTGTAAAATATTAAAGTAAATAAAATAACTAATTCTTAGTCAACAGAAAACTATAAAATTACAAAGCAAAATAAAACGTAATTCAAAATTAAGTTAAAAGACACGCCGTCCTGGCACGTAACCCAGTTCACGTGTATTACTGGCGCTGACTCAAAAGGGGTTATATTAAAACTTTGGAATTTTAGATATTAAGTTACCTTTTTAATTTTATTAATTTATAGTTTGTTTTGTTTTAAAGGCCAAACTTATTTAACGAGATGGCTCAGTTAAACTTACTGTATAAAATTTATTACACTATTACATTCGTCGTCAGTGATACTCCCTGAATGTTATACGGACATAAGTAAGTATTTACAAATAAAACCTACTTGGATGTTTTTATGAGTTATTTTAACACAAAGATAGGTAAAAGATGATGAAATCAGGTTGCCTCACCCTGATTTCATCGTGGGTGAGGCAAATTGAACAAGCGGAGTCCCACAATACAGAGGCTGGCCGATTTCCTGGAGAAGGAGAGATTATTTATGATTAACTCGTTCTTCCAAAAGTCGCCTCACAGGAAATAATAAATAAATAAATAAATATTAACCAACAATCACACCACGTTAACCTAGCCCCGTGCTAAGTTCGTAAGAACTTGTGTTACAGGTACTAGGAACGGAAATAAATTTAATAAATTTATATAAATACATATATACATAAATACACATCCATGACCCTGGATGAAAAAAAGACATTAACACAAGAGAAAAAATGAACCTGGATGAGATAGACTTCGTCATGAGGTAACAAATATTCAATGAGGTCTCCGTGATCCATAAGGTGAAAGCGGGAGTGATCACCTTTTGTTTATGGGCATAACGACTATTAATTTGAACTGGAATGGTCTCGCTTGATGATATCGCCGACCATCTAACGTACATATCCAAAACTCCGAGAGCTTTCAGCTTCAATTGTCTATTCGTTTCGATTGTTTTGACGTTTGCGTTTCTGTGGACGATATAAACAACAGCTTGGTTAATATTTTCCATGCAGTCGGGGGTAAATTTTACAAAACCAACCTTGAATGTGGCCTTCGAAAGTTGTTTGACCAAACTCAAAAGCTCATGCCAGAACGACGCTCATTAAGCCTGCAGTACTCTAATGAAGTCCTTCAGAAGCTTTTTAATACCGCCTTGCTTAATGGGGTAACGCCGGAAACCTGAAACACTAGCATGATAGTGCTCTTCTTCAAGAAAGGTGATGACACCATGTTGACGAATAACAGGCCAATTTCACTTCTAAGCCACGTTATAAACGTGTTCATTTCACGTTATAAAGCTGTTCTTTAGGGTCAATACGAAGCTCTAGCAGTGCCACATTGACTACCGGTATGTCGAAGTGATGTAGTGTTTGTACAATAACGCTAGTATGTCGGTTCGAGTGAGGTATGACACAGGGAGATGATGAGGGGGGTGACTTTGATGGAGTTTCCCAACGAGAGGTCCTGGTCCCTTAAAATAAACATGGACCAACGAAAATCATGTAAAATATCCATGTCGTGTCCGCCTCGATATCAGTTAGAAATTCCACTTTTGAAGTTTTAACGAGTACATTTACCTAGGACAGATTCAACTTTGAGAGAGAGGTCAATTGTCGAACCTAGTTAGGATGGGTAGCCTTCGGGTCGGTTCGGGTAGTTAAAAAACGTCTTTTCATCCGTCATACCTCAGTGCCTTAAATCGAAAGCCAATGTATGTTACCAGTGATGACATACGGATCTTAAACAGGATTTCTAACTATTGGCCTTTTAAACAAGCTCCAAGTCGCAAAGCGAGTAATGGAGAGGGCTATGCTTGGTCTTTTTCTGCTAGATCAAATCAGAAGTTTTGAGTTCCGCAGATAAATGAAGGTTGCCGACATAGCAAAACAGATTTACAAGCTGAAGTGGCAGTAGGCAGGGCACATAGCTCGTAGAACTGAAGGCTGATGGAGCTTATTCCACGTTAAGATAAATAGGTACTCATACTTACTACTTACTACTACTACTACTGCTTACATACTTTAAGTCAACAAACTATTATTAGTGGTACAATAAACTTTATTATCGACTCAAATTTTAGGTACCACAATTTCTAGCCAAAAGACGCATTTATATAGTCTGACCACCGCATAAATATCAATCTTATATATAGTTATCTGCACAGATGTTTCTTTTAATCTTTTCTAGAGATTTTTTTTTGATCTTTTTATTGTTTTGCTAATAATATAAATAATACAAATGTATAAACTATTTACACTTTTTTTTAATAAAACAAATGTTTCTGATATCAATGAAATTATTTTATTATTTTATAGAATTATTTACTTAGGAGTGTTTAGGTAGATTTTCAATTTGAACGTCAACTTCGATGATATAAATATTTTTAACCTAAGACCATAACAGGTACAGGTATAGGTAGTTATAACTATGTCATTCTAGTTATAACTAATACATTTTGTATAAACTACTTTATTTTGTAAAAACGAATTCAAACCAAAAACGGGGTTTAATGCTAATTCATAACTTACATGAGTCTACGAAATGTTTCTTAAAAAAGTTTCTTATTATACATATTTACAATTCAAAACTTAAAATAATTATTTACAAACAGTTTTGGTATAAATCATGTCCGCGTGGAATAAGGTAATATTTTATGTGTTTCCTTTTCCTCTTCCCTTTTTTAGGTAAGTGTACCTAAAATTTTTGGATAAAAAACCAAAGCTTACCAAACAATATAAAAATTAATTTTGCATGATACCAAACAATTAAAATTTTGCTTTGTTTCAGAGATAATTAATTTGTCTAGTAATTAGGTACTGCCATTAAGCACGAAGGTTCTCAGCCTTCTAGAAGATTTTATTATAAGTCTTATCTTTTAGCTGATTACGAAAGAATAGGCGGAAATCATGTCCTACTTTAATACACTTTTGATAAACTCATCTTTTGTTAATAAAACAAATAGATAAATCTAGTTCACCTTTTGTGTGGTAAATACTTGGAGAATTAATCTTGATTGCACTTCAAGGTTTGTAACTATCTCCTTTATTGGATTACATAATCTGTAATTGCTTTTTCACACAGCTATGTAACTGATTCTTCCTACTTCTTGTATGCTCGCACTTCCTCTTTTCTCCTATACGTTGAATTTTACTCTGAATACAGATATACTGTATAATACTTTCACACGTTAATATCTATCGTTTGTAACATTCAATTTACCTATTAGTTACACTTAACATGTATCAGTAACTATTTGTATTTTTATTTTATAATTTCATATATTTGCTGCATTTTTTTCTACTTCTTTTACAGCATATATATTAATAAGAAACAATTAGTGTAGAAATTTGTAAGATAACATTTTATTATATATTGTTAACTGGAAACATTAATGAAAAAAAAATTACATCAATTGTAATTAGTTATTTACTTTTGTAAATACATGTTGCTACCCTGTCAAACATCATTATATAACTTAATTATTTACATATAAGTGTAATTATTTTAATCTTAACATTCTTATGCTGTAGCGTCTTACAACTAATTTTAATTAACATTTGCATCACTAAATACTTTAACATTGTTCAGTATATAATATGTAAGGTATATAACTAATTAAATCTTCGTATATATAATGCTTGTTTATTTTAAGATTTTATCATTAAATAATGTTTTGTTCAAGTCACGTAGTTTTTTTAGTTAATGCAAACTGCGCCAATGGGCCAGTCAATCATACATATCGCTGGTTTGCGAGAATATCGACGTAATTCAAAATTCTGTCAAATTGAATACTGTATGCCAAACGATCATAAATCTATGATATTTTATCGTGAACAGAGATGCAACGTCATTTCCGCGTCAACTTTCGTTAGAAAGAGAAAGTGTCATTATTCATTTGAGACAAAACAATCTATCACAAATAAAGGCTCATTTCAGTTGAGCCGAGTAAACGCACAGTCGATTCTCGTAAATACCGACGTATTTACAGTTCGGTGGCAATAGTTGCTGAACATTTTTCAAGAATAGTGATATATTTAGTGATTAGTCGTTGTTTTTGATAAAAGTAAGTATATTTTTATGTTTTATTTTTATTTACGCCTGTATTATTGAATAATTATGGGTAATTGCTTATATAATGTATAAAAGAAAAAGAGCTTTCAAGAACAGAAAAGGTCAAGAACAAGAACGAAGCAGAAGATTTTTTATTTTTTGTGACGCAGGGGAATCCATTTACGGATGATATCCAGGACGCCCGGGTCGGCAGTCCTAGACCTATGCCGGACTCGACACTTTGGGAGTGCAATACCGTACTAAACCCCTGCGGGAGCCTTCAGCCGCTTTAATTGGAGGGTCCCGGATCTGCAGGCAACAGGATCCCTCCAGCGACAGCGACTTCTCCTCCATGGGGACTGTCCGGCTACCTCTGAACAGTCCCGACGACGCCGTGTCTAGCAGGACCGGGTTCCCATCCCGGCCCGACACGGGCACAAGGGCGTTACTGGAGGCGCATTAAGTAGCGCTTCCTACGCACCCCCATTCGTCACCCGCGGATGGAGGTCACGTTGGCGGCCTCCTCTCTCATCCGCTCGTCAGCCTCCTTCTGGAGCATTACTGTCTCGCAGATCCTTCCAGAACTCGTCATCGCCGAGCATCGCGGTGATGATGCTAGGGAGCGACAAGTCCCCTCCGAGGACCGACGTCAGACCTTGACGCAGCGCCGCCCATCTCGGGCACACCTCGAGGGTGTGCTGGGCAGAGTCCACCGCCGCGCCACAATCGTGACATTCAGTCGTCGTCTCCCTCTGGGCCGTCCGGCACAGGTAGTCACCAAAGCAACCGTGCCCGGTGGAAGATAAAGAATCAACTATAGTAGCAGTTTATGACTTACAGGCTGTGATGCCATATCCTAGGGGAAATGTATCAAATTTTTACTATGTTTTAAAAGTACACACCTTAAACTTTACTATCTATGAGATGAATAATAAAAATGCGCTCTGCTAAGTATGGCATGAAAGAGAAGCAAACAGAGGAGCTATAGAATTAGGCACTTGTATTTTAGAATATTTAAAAAGTGTTGACAGAAATCTAACAACTGAAGCCAAACTAGATATAATTTTTTATTCTGATAACTGCTGCGGACAGCAGAAGAACAAATCCATTATTAGTATTTACATGTACGCTGTTTCTACTTTTGATTATATTAATAGTATCACGCATAAATTTCTGATAAAAAGGCATACGCAAAACGAAGGTGACAGTGTGCATTCGGTCATTGAAAGAAGCATCAATAAGACTTTGAAAACGGGTCCTATCTATACACCGGATCAGTACATTTCCATTATTCGCACTGCAAAAAAGAAAGGATCTTATAAAGTCCTAGAAATTGATCATACAAGTTTTTACGAATTAAAGGCGCTAGTCTCTCATGTGGGTAGAAATTTTAACTAAAATACTGATAATGATAGTGTTAAAATGGCAGATATAAAGATTTTAAAAGTAGACGCTGACCACAAAGGATTGTTTTTTTTTAATAAAACTTCTTACAGTGAAAATGAATTTAAAGTGAAAGTTACTAGCCGGGCATCAAAATCATTGGACGAAAATCACAGATTGCAATCTGCCTATAAAAAAAGGAACGGAATCTCAGAAAATAAGAAGAGAGGACTATTAACAAAAATATAACTCCAAACTATTATCGACAATTTTACGAGGGGTTGTAATACATGATTTATTTTACTTACCTTTTAAGAATTCATGTTTATTTTGATTTCGTTTATTTTGAAGAACAGGGGATTTTAATGCCTAAACGTAAACTTACTATTATATAATATAAAACTATTTTTATTTCTTATATTTACAAAAGTTTTAAACACTGTTGTTTATTTTTAATTTGTATTTTTAAGAGGCTTTTTATTTAAATAAAAACGACATAAGTTGATTTTTATAGTTTGTAGTCTCGTGAATAAAGACTAATATCTGAAACCCACTTTGGATGACGATTTTTTTAATAATTTTAAAAAAAGTTTTAAAAATATTTTTATGTTTTTTAATAATAAGATAAATTTTCCTTTGATCAGTAAAGTCAAACCCTCAATAAATCATTTACATTCAACGGTATGCACTAAACCATTTATAAAGAAGTTTAAAATAGCCATTCTCTAAAATCAATAATTTTTAGTTCCGTCACTATTCTCGCAAACCAGCGATATAAGTTTATCGCTGAGCCAATATAACCCAGTAAATACAATAGGTAAAACATCATTGTCCGGCAATCTAGTAGCAATTTTTTTAAGTCATAAACGTCATCTCGTACCGAGCCTGACGGACAGTGACGGAAGATACCATATATGTTTCGGAAAAAACACAAATTGTTTTTACAAGGTTCACCCGTCTTCATAGTCAATTATCCGCCAACCGGCAGTGGAACAGCAAGGTGCATTAAGCACCAAATCTCCTTTATAGAAGAAGAGCTTTTTATCCAGCAGTCAATAATTTACAGGTCGTATTAATCAGTGTGAGAACTAATTGAAACAGTAAACAACGTATGTAGTAACTGTTGCAGTTTTCATTAAAACCGACATTTACCTAAATTTTAGATCACGAATTTATATTTATATGAATAATAATGGTCGTTTCATCTTACATTGAAAATTCGTGCTTTAATCTTTAGATTGTCAGTCACGTTCTAAATGTATTGGGTAAATAAATTTTAATTTCACCGCAATAAATAAAAGCATTTTTCTATTAACATAATACATCAATTCATGTTAAGTTACGTGTACACTAACAGCGATTCATTTAATATAATTCATTTTTATTACTGGTAATTACTATATTTATTATTACCGTAATAACAAAGTACACGTTTATATAGTAAATTGTAAATTAACATTTTACAGTGACATTTATAAATAAAAACGAGGAAACAACATATTAAACTGCATTCTTTTATCTCTTACAAACGGAAATTAGCATTTTATCAAAGTTAACATGATAAATGCGAAAGTAGATTTGCTTACTGTTTACGTCTATTATTTACGTCTATATTGACGACGCGTTGGCGCAGTGGTCACAGAAACTGACTTATGCGCTAGCGGTCGCGGGTTCGATCCCCGCACATGACAAATATTTGTATAGGCCATACAGATGTTTATCGTGGTCTGGGCGTTTGTGCTTGTGTATTGTGCGTGTTTCCGGACCCCCGACACAGGATTCACATCCTACTGGGGGCCGTTGAGTGTGAGACGTTTGTCAGTTGTTGTCTGTATAATTTTCTAAAACAATTTTAACAAATTATGGTGTGTTTGATTAGACCTTGAAAAATGACAAAAGCTACACGTAGCACGCGTCACGATAGTAAAACTTGAAGCGGCTGAAACATCAATTTGAATTTGGAATAAAAATTTAAATTCATATAAATATGAAATTCTTTAACACTTGTTGAATTATCCCTCGAGGTGGTACAAAAGGGGATACAGAAGAAACAAAACCAATATTCAAAGTAATTATTCTACGTAAATAAAACAAAGTCGTGGTCACTAGTTAGTTACAATATATTTTAATGTTTTTAAAATAAACAAACAAAATAATAAGTTATTACACTACTATTAATATAAAATTTTTACTATTCACTAAATATAATGTTCCTGATTGACGAAACTGTTTAAAAATTACATCGAAGAAAGGGGAAGATGAATATAAGTATAGTTAAGTAAAAAACTAATTGTAAAAAGATCTTACTAATTAGATAAACATTAAATCTATACTAATATTATAATAAGGAAAGATTTGTTTATTGGTTTGTTAGTGACAAACTGTGAAACAAATGATTTTAATAATTTGTTTCTTTTTTAACATTCTTAAGCTTTATTTTTTAGAAGTAACTGTATATAGATTGAGATTAGACAGTTGTATTATTGAATAATGAACAGAGATGGAAAATAGCAGAAGCAAAATCTTGTAAGCTCTCTGCAGTGAGTACCATGCATATAATTATTTATTGTTCACATATTAATCAGTACGTTTTATATTTTAAAAAAAAGAACAACATTAACTGAATCAGCCTATAAAGATCCCAATGCTGGATAAGGCATCTTTTTTATATACCCGTAGGAGAAGGGTTGGAGCTTGATGCACCACGCTGTTTCACTGCGGTTTGGCGGATAATCTTCCTTTTGTAAGTACGATCGCTATCAGGTGTCTATGATAATAGCCGAGACCGACGGCTTTACATAATCACCGAGGCACGATGATTAAAGAGAAAGGCAAGATGAAAAAAGATTTTTACAAATACAATCATCTGCCCCGAGCGGGAATCGCACTCGCGACCGACAGCATTGAGGCTTTCGCACTCGCACCACTTCACCAGAACGGTCGTCTACTTTAAAAAAAAGCTGACGATATTTGTTTGATTTAAAATATATGACAATTAATAAATTAATTCATTAAGCTGTATAAATTATATCAAAATAAATATTATTTCTACTAATAATAATTTATTTCAAATTTATATTTTTAGTATGTATTGCATAAAAGAAATATTTCCGTTGTATCATAGATCATTAGAATGCGGCGAAAGCTAATGAGCAATCAAGTACATATTACATTGAAACAAACAAAAAATTAAGCTTGTGAGAACTTCCGAGAATAGCAAGATACGAAATAATCAATTAAATTTTGATTCAATGATAACCTATTATTATTTGTTCAAGTTAAGTAAAGAATATTAAGGAATAAATTATCCTGTGTTTCGTTTATTACACCAGTAACCCTTTAAATAATATTATACTCTACAAACAGATTTTATTAACAAATACTATGCTTGTTCAAAGTAACATACTTCTTGCGCACTGACTTTTAACTTATAAGAGAGATAATGCGGTTCGAAAGGAACGTCGTGACAATGGAGTGATGAAACTGCGATTCTAATTATCTGCTCCCCGTAATTTTTTCTAATATAATTATTATTCTTTTCCTAATATAAATTTTACCCCCAATTCTACTTTTTATAATTTTGCATGTGTACTCGTATATATTATAAATAGCGGAAATATCTTTGTTATGTAAATCTATAATTAAACCAATATCATGATTGCTATAATTAAAAAATTCTTAACATATATACCGACAATTTGAAAGTTGCATAATTGTAAGTTAATTACTTTATATTAGTGTCCGATTACATGTTGTCAACGATGATACATTTGTAATATTATAAAAAGCTAAAATATAAAGGTTTAGTTACACTATACGCGTACTTAGATTCACGCTAGGACGTTATGCCTTTACGTCATTACGCTGCGTCCCGTATAGTCCGATTGAAACTGCATGTCCATTCTGAATACATGCCGCTAAGCCTCACCGCGAGCGAATGGGTACATTAGAATAAATAAAACTTGATTTATGTTAATGCCGTTCGATGACCGGCAGAGAAGAATAGTCCTGAGCCTTCTTACCGAGGTGTCGAATAGGCGACTAAGGCTATAGTGGTGCGAACAACTTGCGTGCGTCATCATATCCTGCTACAACACACTGCGCTCGCCAACTTGCCTGACAAGCGAGGCGAATATTGGCAAACCTCCCCGGAGATGATAAGGAAGGCCTATATTCAGTAAAGGGCATCCAACGGCTGATATAAGTAGTAGTTAATTCATAGTAGTAGTTGCTAATAGTAGTAGTAGTTAAAACGTGGTGTTAAAAGAACGTAAGTGGCATATTATGTAATATCGATGTTTATTTGTTTTAATGGTTGAATTGATGACGTCATTGATTATGGTAACGTTAATTAGCGTGCATGTGTAAGCATGTGGTCGTAACTTACAAATAAGTTTATACGCGAGTGGAATAGTTTCGACTTACGAAAGCTTTTTTTTCTACCCTCATTGGTGTTCTTTCTGATGTGTTCCTCATATAAACGTTCGAATCGGCTATCATTTTGACTCAGACTATACGATCTGTACACCAAGTAATCACGTACAGTCTAAATATTAACGTTGTACAAAAAATATGTCACGAAATAAAGTCGTAATGTTATTTAAATACACAATATTAGTAAAAATGACATACAAATCAAAACCCATATGAAACATTTTTATATATATTCCAACTCAATTTTCACAAGTGATACCAATACTGGTAAAAAAAACACTTAAAACTTAATATCTACTCAGAGAACATAACAGAATATCATAATCATGAAATCAATGCTAAAAATGAGAATAATCCAAATTTTATCAAAAAAGTCGATATTTTAATTCCCTATCGCATCACTATGGTAAACGTAAAAGTGCTAACACACATCGGAATTTGGTTCCTCCGAACCAAAAGAGAACGCGTATTTACACTAACCAGTCACGTCACGCATTCTGTTCTCCTCGCGTCCCGCGCATTTCACCAATAATCAAATTCGAAATTGAACAAAATTTTCACGTACCTATCTATTGCAGGTGATCTTTGAGATAAAAATGTTTTATCACAAAATTTTTCTTCATATCTGTTTTTGTAAAAACTGTGCTATCATATTTATTTATATTTAATAAATGACATCCATATACGCAATTCGCCAATCTGAAAATTATTTAAAATCTACAAAACAACTCGAGGCTTAATAAGCGCGACATCAGTTCGCTTATCGCTATCGACCAGTGTGCTATGTCAAAATTTTGAATATTTACATCATTACAATAGAACAGACGACACTTGTACAAACTCAGTCCGACCTACGTCCGACATAAATGTTTAATGAAGATAACCAAAACACTGTCTAAATTATCAAATCATTTTAGAAATAATCGTCTAAAATAGCGAATACAGCAAAGGAAAAATATTGAACTTTTAAAGGTCGTGAGTTCATGTACGGACAAGCACCTCTGGACTTTTGAAGTGTTATACTAGTATATGTCATTCCTAGTACATATAAAACCAGAAAGTTTTGAAAGGATTTCTACATTGATAATTGCGAAGTATGATTCCTCATTCATATAACCTTTATTACAGGAATTATATAGGCCTCTCAAGCAATGGTACAAAGGAATAATTGAAATGGTACTAAATAAATATTACTTGAAACAGATAAAATTAATATATTAAGTAACCAAACAAAACTCCATCAGATTTTTCAATATTTAATGCACTTATTCTGCTTTTATTTTTCTTCCGGTTCTAGTAAATACTTTTAGATAATTATGGAAATATAAAATAACATAAGTTACAAGTTCGAGTCCTCCTTATATATATTATTTCCTTTAGTAATTTTTTATTTAAAAAAGTGAATAAATAAAAGGATTTTTTTTTGGTAGAGCCAAGCTGCCGGTCGTATAAGGGTGGCTAACAGAAAAACGGCAAGAACGACTAAATCTGTGTTTCATATGGTGCGTAAGGCTGTTTCCAAAAAATAAATTAAAAATACCAAACATTTTTAAGTTGTTTATTTACAATTATTTTAAAATATTCGTATAAATAAATAAAAAAAAACTGTTATTATTAAAATCTTTTGATTGTTTATTTAATATTTATAAGTATGTACTTAACGGAATATATATTTAAGTTGTCTATTTGCAAATAAAATTTACATTGTCAAGTAAAATAGGTCAATGTGCTAAAATAACGCCATGTTTACAAACGAGTGCAATAAACTCTATAGCGCCAATGAACGCCAATAAAGCAATCATACAGAAATCTGACTCATTGTTTGTTAAGGAAATATTGCATAAAATATTGAAGGCATCAAGAAACTAACTGTATGCGAAACCGCTAAACCTCAAATGAGATTCGCATGATTAAATCATAGAGTAGGTAACTTTTATTAAAGTTGATAATTGATGTGTTACAAGTCTCGAAATGAATATGAAATATTTCAATGTTATCGTTTCTTTGACAGAGTATACAAATTGTAGCAATAATGTAAACTTTTATCACAATTAAGATCACAATTTCACTCAATATAATTTAATTATCTAATTTGTAATTTGACTGGTCCGTTGTTGCAGTTGGCAGTGACCCTGCTTTCTGCTCCAGGGTTGTGCGTTTGATTTCCACCCCGAGTCCGGGTGTGATATATCTTTATTTATATATATATATATATATATGTAGGTACATTTATTACAAAAAATGTATATTTATAACATTCGGCTAGTACCTAAAACACAGGCATTAAGTTGCCTGCCCTAGGAACAAATTAATTAATTAATGTTAAATTTATAATTGCTTGAATGTAATAACATATTTGTTTTTTTTTTTATTGTTCGAATTTCATTATTGTTATAATTTTTTTTAAGTATAAAGTTTCAACTCAGACTACACCGTAAAGAACAATTAGTTCGTTATAAAATATTAATAAATACTTACGGTACTGTACACGCAAAGGCTCTTACAAACATAAAAAGTGAAGGTACTGTTAGACTTTGATAAGGCATTGATAATATGACAGCTATAATGAATAAGAATACATGATGTTTTTAAACAAGCTGTGATACATTCTATGACGACCATTCTAGTTTAATTGTTTGAAAGTTTGATACATTCCAACGGTTGCGCGTTCGATTCCCGTTCGAAGCGGATATTTGTGTTTATAAAAAATAATTGTTTTTGGTTTGGATGTTTGTGTTTGTCCTATCCACACACAATACAAGCACATTTTAGTAACAAATAATTGTAAACAATTATTAAGTTTATTTAACCTACCATAAAGAAATGGTTTTCCATTTGACTGTATTTTTTATGTAGATGTTACGCATCTTCAGCTGTGAACCAGTTTTGACTTTTTATTTTATTCTAAAGGTAGTAAAATATAAGATTCATTATAAATAATCTACAAAACAATTTCTAAACTTTTTAAGTTAAACCTACACGTAGGTATATTTACACAAAACCACAAATGCCTTTATTAGATTGTCCTTTAAAACGTTCCCATTCCCACTACTGTGGATCTTCGCACTGCCATTGTTCACTGCGGTCAAGGCCACGTGCGCGCTTTTACTTATTTATTATCTTTATGATTTATCATCTATGCACGTCATTTTAAACACCAACGCTTTCTAATAATAACTAATTATGAACAACTTGTAACATTGTTTTACTAGATGAAACATGTTCGTAAAAAAATATAAATTCAAGGGAATAAGATATTACCTAGCTTCCGATCCTAAAGAAATAATTAAATAATAAAAAATTGACAGCGTGGCACTGGCTGATGCGTTTGCCAACAGTGATTGACGTTGTCTTTTTTTTAATTGACAGATGACATGTTTGCTATTCATAATATATAAAGCAGCATTCGTCAACAGGAATACTTTATAAGTATTGCTGCATGTCGGAAGGACATAAAAATAAAATTCTATCTTTTTGCAGATATGAAGTTATTGTTAACAAAAATTAAGAAATGTTCTTATTAAGCATCGAGTTTCTCAAGCTCAACACGACGATTATGAGTGGAGATACGATGAGACGAATAAATTTATTCGAACAATTTGTTACTTTAAATTATGAAATTGTTTTTATTTTTATGATAATAGTTTATATATATATGTATATGTATATGTATTCACGGGCTTGTGTCCGCAACTCGACGTCTACTGTGCGCCTATTTTGCGTTTGTTAAGCGGGTGGCTAGTCCTGCCAACCCAACTCCTCCAAATATTTGACTAAACCTCTGGTGTCACCAATAACCTCGGGGAGAGTCGTCGATGACCCCAAGTGTTTGGCCCGGTAGTTGGCCAGACCCGTACACTCCAGAACAATGTGGGCTGCCGTCTCCTCTGCCTCCATGCAAGCTCTGCAAAGGGGGCTGTCTGTAACACCTAGATTAAACAGATGTTTGTTAAATGGGCCGTGACCCGTAATCATATGAGTTATTTTACGTAATCTTGGGCGTGTGAGTTTTATCAGCTTGCGGGATAATTTCCGGTCTATATGCGGTAGAGCCTACTTCGCTTGCCTGCATCCACTCACCTGTGTCCAGTATATATTATGTAGCTCCTTAGTGTGTGACCGAATGACTGATGTAAGCCATCCTGAGGGAAGGGGGACGATTGGTTCTGGACCAATCGCAACCATCTCCGAACCTTTTCTGGCCAGTTCATCAGCAGCATCGTTCCCACGTGAGCCACTGTGACCTTTGATCCACTGTAGAGTTACGTTGTTATTATTACTACATACCTCCGTCAGGGATTGGTGACAGTTGTATATAAGCTTTGAGGTGATAATGTCGCTTTGTAAGGCTTGTAGTACTGATTTACTGTCCGTGAGGATTCGGATGGAGTGGTCCTTTACCTTTCGAGACAGAGTCGCCGTAGCTGCTACTATGATGCCCATGCATTCCGCCTGGAAGACGGTATTATGAGCACCCAAAGGTGTAGCTATCTGTATATTTAGATCCTCAGAGAATATACCATATCCTGTACCTGATCCAGTTTTCGAGCCATCAGTAAAGATCCTCAGGTCCTTAACATTAATCCCTTCGTGCGGATCTTCATGCAGCTGTATTTTATATTTCTTATCGAAAATAAATTGCTTTGGAAACCTGTCACTTACCGCCAACAGAGATGGTTCCTTTTGCATCACCTCATGCAGAACCTCAGCGTGGGGGGACCTACTGGTTTTCCAGAGATTTTGAGTCTTTAACCTTACCGCAGCAGAAGCCGCCTCTTGTTTTATAAAGAGGTGTAGAGCCGGAAGATTCAGCATGGCTTCCATTGCTGCCGTTGGTGTAGTACGCATGCCTCCTGTGATCGCTAAACATGCCAATCTCTGGAAGCGTTGTAATTTGTTACTTGCTGTTATGAGATCGGTGCGTGGCCACCACACAACCGCTCCGTAACTTATCATCGGCCGAATCACTGCTGTATAGAGCCATAGGACAATATTCGGGGCGAGACCCCATGTCTTTCCTATCATCCTACGGCACTGCCAGAAGGATATAGTGGCTGTATTTATTTTCGCATCCATATGTGCGCCCCAATTCAGCTTGCTGTCCATGATAATAGTTTAAAAGGACGATTGTTAGTACGCAAAACTACTACTCAAGCATTGACTCCTCTAAGAAACAAAGAAAAAATTAAAATAGTTATGAAATTTTTTGTTGTATGTTTTAAAACAATAACGTAATGAAGATCATTATTTCCTTAAATATATGTATATCATTAGAAGTTCTTACAATTCCGGTTTATTCGTAATTTTGCTTTGAGGTTTGAATTGTACGGTACAAAATAATCAAAATAACCACCGGTGACATTTTAAAGATGCGATTATATGAAAATATTCTCTCATTGTCCCATTTGTTACTACGAAATCAGCACTATATAATAATTTACGGTGAATCTGGCTTAAATCTCTTTTGTAAGGTTAAAAACAAAAATTTATTTTTTTATAACGTCCATATATTGCGATCATATTGCAAGGCACGCCTTAAAATACACACACAATATTTGATCCAATAATTAAGTAGAAAGTGACTAAGCAATTAGTCCAAGGCTTGGGACGCAAAAAATTTACTCCAAATATCGTATCGAATCTTTACGTAGTATTGCAACTTCTTCGTCCTTCATTAAAAATGTTCTTTAATCTGCCTTGGACTTAATCTGATAACTCAATCTACTATTCCATTCGTGTAGCAACGTTGGATTACAAACTCGTGATAGTTTTTGAAAATTTCCGTATTCTACTAATTATAAATACATTTTATAACAGTAATTATCATTAAATGTTTTTAAAATATTAAACTTTTTAATTATATTAATACTATATAATATATAGTGTTTTAGTGAGATAATATTTTAAATTTTTTTTGATAACCATAGGATTATCTTATTCAATAAAATATGGCTGTTTTGATGAAAAAAAATACCATTAAGGATGCCTATCCATTAATGCGAAGCGAGGCGACGGAGTGGAGAAATGAAGAAATATTAACCAATAGGATTGCATAGCCCTTGTCCACTGGAACGGAGGGGAGATTTTTTGCAATCCTATTGGTTAATATTTCTCCGCTTCTCCGCTCCGCCGCCTCGCACCTCATCAACGGACAGGCACCCTTATACTACTTTTTTTTCAAACGAGTGAAATACATAACTATTATATCAATGGTAAACTTTTGAATTAGTAAAAAAAATTGAAACCTGTTGAAAAACATTATGAAGAAAATACCTTCAAAATAGTTGTATACACAATAAATGCACTAAGTGAATCAGAATCTAGCAGTGTAAAAAAATATGTTATCAAAATAGAGTAAAACACAGACAGAGATTAGACTCCTAAAATATAACGATGATAGTTTTATTATAATTCTTGACTATTATTTTTTTTTTTTTTTTTTTTTTTATGACAAATAGACAGGCATTTGACCGCTATCTCACCTGATGTTAAGTGACGATGCGGTCGAAGGTGGAGCATGCCTGCCATGCCTATTTTTTTTTTACGTGGGGAAAATCCATAATGGATACCACTCCGGCGCGGGGGCACCGAAGTGATTATGCCCGACTCCCGCGGGCTAAAAACCCCACGTGTGAGCAGTCATCCGCCTGGGTGGGGCGAGATGGGGTCGCGCTAGCATTCACCACCTCGCCCCGGCGGTAGGCCCGGATGAACATCCGGGCCCCGGCACAAGGTAGGCAGCCTTGCTCACAACAAAGGCCACCCCTCAGACATGTGGGGTCGCGCTGTTAAGTTGGCCGAAGTCCCCCGACTATCGGCCAGCGACCCCACTGACTATTACTCTAACCCAACTTCGTCTATAGGTAAGGAAGCATTTTCGAAAACTTTTGTTTACAGCTATGAAATATTGTAATAGTATGTACGTATGCACTCGTAGTAGTAGTAATTATTAAGGGTCTGTTTCACCGGTTGCTGATAAAGCTATCTGACGTACAGCGGGCTGTATCCAAGCGATAAAAGTTTATGACATATTTTTCTTTTTACCATCAAACTAGCCTTTATTTGTCAGATATTCGCAAGCTATAAATCTAAAAGTTATAGTTTATTAGTTTATGTTAAAAAAAGTCCTGTTTTACCCTCTTACTGATAAAGATTATCAGTAGCTTATGTGCCCGATAAGCTTTATAAGCAACCGGTGAAACAGGCCCTAAATCTCGAAAACATGCAAATAATATAATAATGGTTTCATATGAAGAACAAAATAAGTATGTATAGTCTATTCATTCAACTCGATTAGAATCAATACCAAACCTGATTTGCGTTTTTCGTCACTAATGTATGTACTTTCAAACTATCCAAAGCCTGCATTCGCAAGTAGCACGATTACTCGTGTGGATTTCAAATAAATATTAACTTTATTACTAGCTTCTGACCGCGGCTTCGCCTGCGAGGATGTCGGTTATCGCGGCCAAAAAAAAAGTATCCTATGTTACTTCTAATACCTCCAAGAATATGTGTACAAAGTTTCATGATGATCGGTTAAGTAGTTTTCACGTGAAATCGTGACAAACAAACGTAAGATATAAATTAAAGACGCTCGTTTGCTTACCAACACTATTTTTTTTTTTTTTATTACAATTCGTACTTGTACTATTACATTATGTACTTGTTAATTTGTTATTACACAGGCATTATTACATCAGCAGACAATATATTATCATTATTTACCTATGAACTATACTTAGGATCTCTAGTTCTGGAACCATGAGTCCACATTGACCACTTAATTCTACCACAACTATATTTCCTAATTATGAATAAACAGGTTGGACACAAGGTTTTCGTAATGAAAAAATATTTCAAAGAACTTATAAATCTTGTCTACGGCTAAGTTATAATATTTTATATAAATAAGTTTTATAATAGAGCTGCAGGTCAACAAAAACATAGAAGCTAACATTTAACATTCAAATTTTTAGTTCAAGGGTGTACCTGAGACAATAAGATACATAATTAGACATGAACGCAGATATAAGATTATATACTTTGTGGCAATTAGTTGTACCTACATAGTTAGAGTTGAAATTACATTTTCAAACTGTAATTTGTAACCGTAAAAACTATTATCAACATAATTTATAATAAACAAAAAATATTAGTGACACAAATAAATCATTTATCTTTTAGTTTAATGGAGTAAAACCTATTATTTGCGTCATTAAACTCAGTAACCTTAATGAAATTTTAAGATACATTTAGTTGTTTTTTTCTTCTAAGTTCTTATAGTTTTTAACTTTACTTTTTTTGGAAGTTTTTTACTTTAGTGTTCATTTTTATAATCATCAAAATCAGTATTAGTAAAGAATCATTAAAAAAGGAGAACAATTGATATTCGCCGTTTCGTATATTTTTTACTCAAACCAATAAAAATGTACTGTAAACCCACCAAAGACTGAATGGTTAAACATCACCATTTATAGTATTCCATAGAGGATTAAATTAAAACTAGATCATAAATGAAATGTTTCTAGTATACGAAAAATGATTTAAAAAAAAAAAATGTGCGTGTACTAGCGTACACTCGTAAGAAGTGAAACTTATAATAAAAACAGTTTACTTTTTATACGATCGTAATTATACGCACATACGCACATACGCACATACGCACATACGCACATACGCACATACGCACATACGCACATACGCACATACGCACATACGCACATACGCACATACGCACATACGCACATACGCACATACGCACATACGCACATACGCACATACGCACATACGCACATACGCACATACGCACATACGCACATACGCACATACGCACATACGCACATACGCACATACGCACATACGCACATACGCACGAACGCACATACGCACATACCCACATACACACATATGCACATACACAAATACACACATACACTCGAAAAACATAACCCTTCTACTGTCGCAGTCGAGTAAATACAGTTTTACAAGATGGCGCGTAACGAAAAAATGTGACGTAACGCGTAAATTTTTTCCAACCCCGATAAAGAAGTTTCACTTCAAAAACAAAGTATTTAAAAAATCTACTATCTACTTATGATATTTTCATTTACAGTCTCATCAGTCAGTCATGTATGTTTTAAATTATAATAAAAAAAACTAATCACTTGAAAACACAGTAGATAGTATATGAACAAAAGTTTCATAACAACGTATACTAAACTTTACCAACCCGTCCATATCTGCTTTTAAATAAAATTTAACTCAAAAAGCTACTTCCTAATAAGAAAGACACGAGAATAAGCCACCACACTGTTCCAACACAGGTTTATGTGTCACAGAATTTCTCTCGAGACAAGTTTTGATTATGTTTTCCTTCACTTTTGGGAACTCGACGCTTTTTTCATGATATTACTATGAGAAAGTATTAGCCCTCTCGTTATACGTGTTCTAATAAAATAAATTTTTTAGCTATTTTAATACACACCTTATGAAAAATAGATACATTACCTCGTACAATAAAATAAACAAAACGCTGAGTCAACCTTCATCGGAATGATGAATAAAGAAACCGTTTCTAAATGTTCATAAAACAATTAACCTTATTCAATATTTACGTAGTTGTAAAAATCCGAGGTGAAGTCTATTACAATTATTTACATCCTTCGTGTATAGTTTTCAAAATGCAATCGAGAGTTTTGTTTAACATTGACTATAGACGTTACAGTCGGTAGTATTATAAATTACATTTGTAAATCTTACCTACATAAATCTATGTGTAAGTACTACTTTTAAATCTGCCCTATTTCTACTAAAATTTGTCATGCACATAGTCTCTCTTAGCAATTCTTGATTATGTTTATACTTACTACCTTGACATTACTGAGGAGCAGCTTAGTAAACTTGAGTGCATCTAAAATTTATGTAGGTATTTATATTTCGACTACGCAAATATGATATGATCATTTCGAATTTCACAAAAAACTCAATTGGCTCCCGATTCTCCTTCGCAAGAATACTCACATTCTTAATCTAATTTATTATTTTTAATGCTGTTACACCACCCTATCTAAAGGAACGATTTAAATTGCTTAGCGAATCTCATAGCGATATCTTAGTTTCGATGATAATTTGCTCCTTAAAATTGCTTCTCACTTCTCTCCCTTTTATACTAAATCTTTCACAGTTCAAGCTTCTCCCCTTTGGAATTCCTTATCTTTGCATATTAGATGTGTACAAACTATTTCACTTTTTAAAAAGACTATCAGGAAGCACTTCCTTTAAATTCAACATTAATTAAAATTACATGTATACACATACATATATTATATGTATGTGTAAGTGTGTACTAACATTCATTGATTATAATTATACTGTTATTATATTTTTGAAGACGTAGACGACTTCTGTAGCAGTGGTCACGACAACAAGCTTGATTATAACAGTCGTAGATCCTCACTCCCGAGCGTCGATCCCAAATGTTTGTCATGGACTCATGGCCTGGATTTGTTTTGTGCTTATGTTGTGTGTATTTTCAGAACAGGATATCCTACCGACGCCGTGGAATGTGAAGCGTTTATTTATTTTTTGTTATAATGAAATACTAGTCTTATATCGAGTTTGGGTTATACATCAACATAGGACAGGGATGGGGTGGGGTCAGCTGCCCCCCTCTAGAAGAGCTAGAAGAGCGGTCGGTCACTGATAAAAAAGATTTGTCAATTTTTTCTTATCCTAAGCGAAGTCACTAATAAAGGTTTATGAAACGAATAAAAGAACACCTCCACTACTAATGTGAGATACCTACTCATATAATATTTTGAAAACCACGATTAAAACTGCCCTTCTCTATACAGAATCCTGGCTACGTCCTTATATATCACTGTTATTAATATTTTAAAACTATTAATAATATTTCTACACAGCAATTTTCACACTAATCTTAAATAAAACTTATTTACACAAATAATTATATCGAATTTAAAATAAACAAAAATAAAAAGTTAAATCTATTTCATAAAATTTATTATTAAGCTTATAATGATAAGAAATAAGATTTCGAATAGACACGTGAAGAAAAGCGTGATTTCATGGCACTCAGATCTTTCCGACCTAGTTATGCCACTACACTACATATTTTTCAACGCTATTATTACTTGTATACTATCTTATGATGAGTTCGATAAGTTTGAAATGAATTAATTTAATTTATAATGGCTATCATATGAGAATTTTGTCAGTATAACAAACTACTTGTACTTTACGTACTCTACATAACTCTCAAAAAAGGTAAAAATTGTTTAATTAAAAAATATAAAAATTATATGGCTATCGTAATAATGGTGTGAGGTTTTATTCATTATAGCTTCCTCAATAAGCTGGCTATCTAAGATTTTAAAAATCTTTATACTTTTATCGGTCTGATTACAGATGAAGCGAGGCTATCATGATTAAAATTAAAAACAAATAAACAAACTCTGCAACTTCTGCTCTATTATTTAGTATCAATAAATACACTACATGTAGTTTAAAGAACACCGATCTTTACCACTTTCGTATAATCTAACAAAGACGGGTCATAGATCAACATAAAACGATGTAAATTCCCTTTTAACTAATTCCGAACACCTTATAAATATGTTTGTGCTTTCGCACGCTATTGCGCTGACGTGTCATCTGTTGTAAGTAAATATACAAGAGAAGATAAAAATACCTATATAGTATATACGAGTATCTCATGTGTTGGAATTAGTATTTTTCAAAATTATTTTTCCTAATATATTGTATAGGTTGACGTTTTGATTGCCTATTTAATATTATTTATAATATCATTTTTTATTCATAATTCTTTCATAATTCAATATATAATAATCCAAATATCTGCGTAGTCGAGATATCTACGTAATACTGACGTATGAATTTAAAAATTTGCTGCTTATTTCTGTACTTAGCCTACTCCCCTGTTGACACTGTAAAGGTTAATGAGCCTAACAAAGATAATTATTTCGAAAGTATTTATATTTATATGAATATATCAAATCGATAGCCATTCAGGTTCATGCTGAAATAATAAGCAATCCTTAGTAGCATTACATTAAAATATATACAAAATATATTAATTTTCGTGTATAACCAACGAATAACAAATGAATAGCAAAGTCTCAACAATTAGAAGGTTAATCAGATAATGTTTTATTACAATATTCTATGAATTTATATTATCAAAATTAATCATGAAAACTCTCACGGTAATTAAATAATTAACTACAACTCACTGATAAATATATATATTAACAACGTTTTCACAAGGTATTATGAAAGACGCCTTCCATGTTGAGATTGATGATAATTGATAATGAGTTAATGAATTATGAACTATAATGGGAAAATGTATTATATATTTTCATGTTTTATTGCTTAATTACAACCAAATTAATACTTATACATTTACTGCACATTATCAAATCTTTTAAACTTAAATTTATCCCACAAAATTGCAACTCGTTTAACATTTAAACTTTTTTCATAAATAAGATTATTTTCTTATTAGTTTAGAGAAAAGTACTTAAAACATAATCATCTCTAAGCAACCTGTTGAAATTTGATCGTTATCAGAACATCGTTAGCGTGGTCTATCAAAGCATGAAGTCGGTGTTGAAAATTTATTTCAAAGCACTCCACGATAGCCTTGATCGATTTCTTAAGATTGATACAGAGTTACTCTCTGAAACGGTAATAATTTAAATAATCTATATTATATTTTAATCGTTTATTTTTACGACTAGGTATAACCAATTTTTAAGCATGGCTTTTATTTTAGACTATAACTGCAACACTACCATTAAATAAATAAACAAATGGGAATAATCTATCAAAAATCACTTATGATAGTGCGCTGATATCTTTTCAGGTTTTCGCTTTCGTACTATCCAACTCTAAAAATAGTCTAGTCAACAGGTGCCATGTTGGTCAACTTTTTTCAGCAGTTTCTGAAAATTATGATTGAGGTGTCATTTGATTCGGAATAGTATCTAGACGATTTTTTTTTTTAAATTAAGTTCCACGTGCAAAAATTGCAAACGTTATTAACAATTAACTAAAAAAAAGGGGGCTTAGTTTTTTTTTCAAATATCTCAAAAACTAATTAAGATTTTTAAAATTAAAAAAAATACTCAATAATAGTAGGAAATTTCCTAAAAATTTCTCGACTCCCGGTACTGTAGGACCGATATTTATAATTTTCCCAGAGGGATGAAAATACTGCCAAAAACAGGTGCTCTAGTTTACGTAAGCTACGCTACTGTAAGCTACTTTGGATACTTTCTTCATAAAAAATATTTTAACATATAAAATTAAAAAATTCAGGGGCTTACTAGATAGATAATTATTAATTATACAATAATCCGCCTGAATACAATTTTATCACAATTTTTCAATTAGCTATGCGATAGTTAATTAATATATATTTTTTTCTACTTTAACATGAGCATACTTTTATGCTTTTGGCTTTACTCCATTTAAGAAGTAGGGTTTAAGTATTTGCAAAAAATATATAATTTTTACATATCATAACACTATTTTTTTAATTAATATTTATACGCAGTGTTCGTAACAAAACTAGTTTATTATAATAGTGTACATATACAACATTACCTTATTAAACAAATTACCATATAAACACTTGAATAATAATCTCTAGTAGTAAGGTATGCACATATACATATTTAAAAAATTATAACGGAATTACTACTATTCAAATGAAAACGTTTGCTAACGTAAATTATGGCTAAATTGCATATGATTTATTCAAAATATTCAACTTGTATTAATATAAGTAGTTATTTAATGTTATTAGTATATTATTTTGTATAGCTTATAATTATTATTATAAAACAAAATTTATAATTAATTAATTTTTTATATATAATATTTATTATAATATTATATATTATTATAATAGTTAATATTTTATATTGATCGCTTACTTATTGTTTACTTATTGCTAAATCTATTTTTTGCCATCAAGCCATGATGCAAATACTTTTATTTTATTTATTCACCAATTCCTTACAATAAAGTAATAATAATAATCAATATCGCAATTTACGTGTTTATAAAAAGCAGCAAGAAGAAGATAGTGAAGTAGTTTTTGCCCTGCAGTTGGACATTTACGGGCTATAGAAGTAGTTTACAGGACTGTATCTGCTACACAAGAAGTTCAACTAGTGGACAAAGTCTAGTCGCAATAGAAAGGAGAAGCTTCATATGCCATACTACTCTGATGACTATTGGCTGGTAAATAAATATATGTAAGACATGCAGATTTCCTCACGATAATTTCCTTTATTGTCGACCACGAGATGAATTTTAGAGACAAAATGAACATTTCAGCGAAGAACGGAATAGCCGTTCCGTTATAGCTAAAGATCTTACGAGTACAAATGAAACTACTAGAACAAGAGTGTTCATTACAACTTATAAAGTTACTAGAATTCCAACTAATTAAATGGTGAATCTAATAAACTTATGATTTTTATCATCATATACACTTATAAAGAATAATAATGTTTCTGACTATTTACATAATAATACAATTTTATAAAAATTCTCTACCTGTAAACAATATTTATATACAAACAGATATTAATAAAAGAACTGAACTGGACAAACCTCTAAATTTTCCACTGCTAAGAAAGGATATTTGTACAATTTCAAATATCCGTTCCGAACGGGAATCGATCCCGCAACCGCCGGTGTTAACGGAACTTTCGTCAAAACTACACCAGAATGGCAGTCGCTATGAATAAATAATAAAATGTAATAACGTTCATAAAACAAACAGTAGCCACTCATTCTCACTCCTAACTTTATAGATACGTTAGATTTTAATCAATTAAACCAAGAGAAAGTTTTACGTAACTAACATATAGAGCTTATCTAATTCATCTTTTAACTACGTATTGCATTTATATTTTTTATGATTTAATTAAATTAAATAAGCACAGATACTATCACTTTAATGAAAAAAAAAACTAGCAACAACAGGTAATTACTTTAACCATAAGAAATCAACAATAAATAAATAAATAAACGCCTTATACAACTCAGTAATGCCATAACCGTCAAACTTATAGTAAGGCCGAGTTAAAGCTCGTCTTTAACAAAGCACAAATTTTATTACCGCGGAACGAAATAGCACGGATGAGTCCACTTTGAGTGTGATTGTGCCTTCAGGCTATATAAAGTGTATGACTATTACTCTTTATCTTTTACATAACAAGAATAATAAAATTATATATGTATTACTTTCATATTTGCAAAAAAATAATATAAAATATACGACAAATTAAAGTAAATATGCTTTCACAATAAAAACAAATTTTAATGGTATCAAAATTTATAAAGGTAATAATTTAAACGATAAATAATATATAAATCAGTAAAATTATTTGAATCTACTATATAATAATTATTGTGTAAAATGGACTATAAAAATGTAAATGGTAATTTTCGTTCCGCAGCAATGTAAATTGATACAAAGCGTTTCACTAAGATAATATACCAGCATTAACTTTTATTATGTTACCGTCAAACTGTTTTTACTTTCAGCATACAATGCAATTAAGCCGTTAAGATAATTAGGTAATATGATACATAGAAATAAACAATCTTTAAAATATTAAAATATATACATTTACTCACTGTTTGTTTACTCACTTGCTTTCATATCTGTCGCGTTTAAAATTACAATAATAATCTAAAAAAGTAAACTAAATTATATATTTATTAGTATTTTTTATGTTAACTTTTTTTCAAAAGTTTATAATACACTTATTCAAAAAAAAAATTGTAACAAACATAACAAACTTCCTAGTTTCCGTGAGAGAAATTCTAAAAAATAGAAACGCAATGTCTGCGTTCATTATATCACTACGACCATTTTGAACTAATTATAAGGTTGAGTTCTCTACTGGTATCTTAATAAATAATAATAAATTATTATTTCTTTAAATAGAAACTACATAAATTTAAAATATTATATAATATGGTCATTTTAGAGAGTAATTAGCAATTTTATTGGATGAAAAGACGTAAATAAAATGTTATTTAAAAAAAATATTTAATGTCTATTATATAAATGTCCACAAAGTATGACCACGACCAAATAATGTCATTATAGATTAACGTGATGGCTAAGGCTGTCTTGTTTTACTTAAAACTAGTTTCTGAATAATATAAAACACGTTTTAGGTTCTGAGCAATGATTAGTTTTGTAATACAGTAACCTACAAAATGTAATCTAGGTTGTTTGTAGCGGTGTCACGGAAATAACTATGCGGTCAGTTTCAAGGATAGTGTAGTACTAGTACGTGGATAACACAGAACAAGGAGATATGGTTTTTCTATCGTCGAGTAGTTGACTTGCGATATTTTATACTTCCTTAATATTCAGACTAGATACATTAGGATCCTTACACATATATTTTTTTTTTTTTTGAAAGATTTTTGTAATAAAACTGAGTGCTATTAGCTTTTAGTTACACAAATTTTCACTTTAAGGGCTTTTACCTAAATAAGTACAAAGTAAATTTATTTTATATTCTGAATCAAAAGTCAAATAGTTTACGATCTAGATACGAACATGATATATTTAACAAATTTTCAAAAGCAAAGGAATTAAATTAAAAACGTAACAAAAAGATCTGAGAACAGACGATGTAGCTATTTGCATATTTATACAAATATTATTATATAATTTTTTTCTATATTTTGGACGCCCTAATCGGAAGATTTAAAGGTTGGATTTGAAATTAATGTACCGGAAAACATATTTATTACAAAAAGTCATAGGCTGTGGAACTTCGGACCAAAAATCTAAAAATCTGAGTAGTAAACGTAGATCAATAACTTAATATGATAAGTATATAATTTAACTCAAATTGTATGGCAAACGGTATACCTAGTAGGAAATAAAATAAAATTCACATCGAGTTTTAACTGGAAAACTATTCTACTGTTACATTATAGATTATTAACAAATACAGATTATTAGTTTTATAATAATTGTTTTTAACAGTTTTGGTATTCTTGCATTAAAATTTGGAAGAATACACTTTCATGTTTCATCAAAATGTATTGAATATCAGCAGTAAGCTATTGAATTAGCAAAATTCCAAAAGTGTCAAAAACAACTATTATGAAATACTGCTGTCAACGACCTTTTTTTAACGCTGGGAAATGCGTTTACGCATCCCGCCGCAGAAGTCAACAGGTATGTGGGACTCACTGACACGGCAGAACATGCTAGAATAACCACGTATACCCAGCGGTGTCCTCATTGTCGCAGTGGGGCGTCCGGGATCGCTTATGCAAACAACCGTGTGGCTCCGACGGTTGGCCTGCCTATGCGGGCCGCCTACGCATATAGAGTGCTCGCGGGTACCGTAAACGCTCTATTGCCGCTGCGCCAGAGACTGGCGCCCGGAGGAAACTACGACAAGTCATGAAGTCATAGCCGTAGTCTCCTCCATGACTTGGCTGCTTGCGCTTTGGGGAACGGTCGGGGACGCGTTGACCACTCTACCCTTCGTTTTTGGGGAACGGCAGTCCTGACCCCCGATCGTGTGTATCGCCAGTTTGCCAGCGTCGGCGCAGAGAATGCAGCATGGTGCTACGATGCATTTGCGGGCCATGTGCCCCTCTAGTCCGCACCGGGATATCTTGCTGCGGTCAACCGCAGTCGGACAGGTCGGTTGAGTGTGCCCGACACCCAGACATTTTTAGCAGCGCATGGGGCGCGGCTCCAACACTTGGACCCTGGCCGAACTCCAGCCGACGAGGAGCCTGCCAGCTTCAGTCAGGATGCTATCAACGACCTGCCTTTATGACACAAATGTACATAATTAAAGGAAAGTTAAAAGCAGAAAAATAAATGGGTATATAAATTCATATAATCGTTTTACTTTCTTTTTTTTATCCTTTGTAATTAATTATATATAGTAATTTTAAACTAATAAAAATTCTTTAATTCACTGCTCGTTAATAATAGTATAATTATGTCACGGTATAAAGGCTAACATGTTTTTTTTTTAAATATAAGAATATCTCATATCCTGGTTATAGTAATAGTCATATGAGAAACGACTTAGAACACATAATAAATTAAATTGTATATATTTAATAGATACTCTCAAAACGATATCATTGTTTTTTCAGAACTATTATTTGTAAACTTGTGTGCATGATTTGTATGGAATAAAGATAGAAATAATTTATTTTGATGTATCCGAAACTTTGTACATATACACAGACTTACGAAAATTTTGCATAGCTATACGAGTATATAGACATGGATATTTGTTGTGATGTATATTTAACCAAGAATGTCTATATTTATATAAAGAATATTTTTAACATTTCTACTGGAGCCTTAGACTAGCAATTTTTTTATTTTATTATTTACTAAGCTGTTCCACTGGGAATTAGAGAACAAAGACTTAAACAGCATTCATAAATAATCAAAACTCGACTAAAATATTGCCTATTTGTTTGCTATATTATAGATAGTTCAACTTAGTTGGTAGAGTTTTGTGATATGGTCACAGCAATTTGCGTTTAAGCAACCGTGTTCTTATCTCATTGTTAGTCATTTTGATTTAATTTCGAACTAATTCAAATTTTACAAAAACAGAAAATCGTAATTTTTTACATTTCACATAAAATTGCAAGTTAAATATGACGATTTACTCGAGTACGAGCACAGAATAAATAATAGTATAAGGTATGAGTCTACAAACACGTACAGGTACTATAGTTATGACCAATGCTGATATGACTTAAAGAATCTATATAACTTGCTATTTCTTACAATATACTTGAGATTACTTGACGCTGACGCATACATTTTCTTTTAAAGTCCTCGTAATATACAGAGTTTCTATCGATCAGTAACTCGATTGTTATTGGATTAATTTCTATAAGACAATAAATATAACTGAATAATGTATCGGTCGATATTGAATTGTACAATTACGCATACTTGCAATACTTACATATATTTTCATACTGATTGAAAACCCGGTAAAATTATCGATACAAAGGCGTTTGTTAAAGTTTTCGTGCGTTACTACCGTTAGCGTTACTTTCACGCAATTATATTTTGACAGTTTAAACTATCTGATGAAAATACTTAACATTTAGCGAGATTCACACGTGCTCATTTTGACAGGTTTATTTTCATTTCAAATATTAGGTAAACAAAAAAAAACTACGAATAACTCTTATTGTAAAGGTTACATTAATATTCTATGACTTTTACGCAATTGCACACCTACGGCGGGGAAAGCATTAAAATTTCTTTACGTGTGATTCGGTCGTTTAACTTTCATCATTTTACTTATTTTGGTAGAGTACTCTTAAAAAATTCAACGTGATTTTTTTCGAATGTGAAATAAATTTTTCACACTTCCGAGTTTATAATATTTATAATCTTTTTGAAAGTTCATGTTCACGGCTCGATAAATTTCCGGTTCCACAATATCTTACCAGTCGTCGTATAGGATGATCTTTCCGTTCGTGATGAATATACTTATTATTTAAAAACACACATAGCACTTGTAATTTCGAGGAAAAAAAACCATCTTAGGTTTCTTTCCCAATTTTCACATCCTATGAATAATGTAGAGTCTATATGAGGTGTGAAAAAGGAATATACAATTCAAAGCTTGGCTAGTTTACTAATGAATAAGTTTAGACATCACCTATACACGTTTTTAATGATAATGGAGTTAGACAGAGAGGTTTTGTAAAAATAAGGTTATTACTGTAGGTAATATCGTAACGAGGCGCTCCGCCTTGTTGCTTGTTAAAATGTTTGTTATTTCATAATAAAACCGCCAATTTTCTGTTATTGCATAGATACTATGCTCATGTATGATAGAAATGTTTTAAATGTTAAAACTATTACACTAACACTACAGAAATTTTTACTGATTAAGTAAATCTTGATAGATATTTTTTTAAAACAGACTCTACTGTTTTCATCACTATCATTTATATGTTTAACATTATTTTTTGATATTTCTTTTTTAAAGTCGTTTAAAATAATTAAGTGATAAGAAACATAATTACGTGTAAAATCCAACATGTTACCTCACATGGTAAACTTTTCTTAGAACACATAATTAGATAACAATTTAGACCAATTATTCATGTTATGTAATAAGCATGCTCAATTTATACAACTAAGCGATTCAAGCTATCGTGCATAGAGAATTACTTTTTCTTTCTTTCTTTACTCATTATCAGTTTTATGATTTAAATGACTCACCATTTACACAAATTATGAGGTATTTTGAAGTACATAATTAACAACAATTAACAACTTAGGCACATATAAATGATGCAAGCGCCAACATTAATAGCACGTAAAAGTTAAATAATTGTAATTAAACTAGATAAGGATAATATACAAAACAGCCCATACAATGTATTTTTCATATCATATTTAAGAGAATAAATCATTCATACAGCAAATCTTATATCTTTAACGCAAATGCCATTGTTTACACTTTATACAGAATAAATGCAGACCCCTTATTACACCACGGTACCTATCTACAGTATATTTATGTTTGAAAAATAATATATTTCTTGTCGTTAAGAAGTGGAAATACGCAAAAAATATTTTTAATTATTACAAAACACATTTGTGATGTCTTTTATTATTACATTTTTTTATGTTAAAATATTATAAATTAATGAAAAAAACTCCCAATTTCACGCGCGTTCATTTGTAATACGTTAATTAGTTGGTGTTTATAGTTACTATTCCTCTCCTTTTAATGGTAGCATGGTGTTTTGTAGCAGATATTATTTCTGAAGTATGTAGGTAATTGTAAAAGAAATAATAAAATTAGTTGAGTAGTTTCAAGTATTATCGATTTCAAACAAGCAAACCTTACCTCGTAATATAAGTATAAACTGTCTTATAGGACCACGGGTAGCTCGCAATTCTATAACTGTGATTGATATTACTGTTATTATCTGCCATAGGGCAGATAGTAATCTCAATTATCGTATTGTTTCTAATAGGCAGACGGATAGACAGACTTACATATATTTTCTAATTTACATACTAAAACTTTTGTTTTGACATTAGACACATACTTCTATTTTGTTTATTTTTAATGGTATAATTAAATATGATTTGAAATTAATTATCATACTTCATGCCTATAACTTATTGTTTGTATTATTTATTTACCCTTTAAATTCCTACATAATATGGCCCACGACACTTGTAACGAATACAAACCTTGGGCCTCTCTAATATTAAAAGCATTTTATACAAATATTAAAGTCGTGATTACATTACCCACTCGTATTTAGTCTATTATACATATGTACAACTTATATCAGCGGGAGGCAACCTTTGACATCCTTAAGCCACAAGTGGCAACAATGAAATGGTGACCAACAACGTGAAATTAAGTTAAAAAATATTTATTTAATTATGATGATAATGAATGATTATACATTGTTTTTTCTTAATTATTTTTTGGTAACATATTATTGTATAACATTTAAAAAAATGATCTGACAAATATTTAACTAGTAGGTAACCCTTATACTTAGATATCGTAAGCTTGGCTAACCTAGAAGTATGTCATAAAAACCATTCATTTTAGCAAAAATTTAGCTCAATTGTTTGGGGAGCTGGCTTAAATTTAGTTAGTTAATACAATTTTTTTTTTTTTTTTTATTAAACATATAAAAGAAAAATTTAAGTTATTGGGAAGTGGTTGGAAATTACTTTTACCCGATTGTCTTTTGTACTCTTTTTATGTAAGTTTGTCCTATCCTTGTGCTCATATAAATAGTAATCTTGGCTTTCTCCGTATGCTAAATGGTTTAACGGATTTTAATATATGACACGCATCATTACGTCCCTTATAAATGTCAATATTGTAAGTGACAGTATATGTTTTATTTATTGTTTGTAACATAATCCTTTCGAAAATAGTTTGTACATCTTTTCTTAGCATATTGTACCATTGGAAACAATATGGTAAATTGCCTAACAAACGTGAATCATATATTTATATTTGACATATCACGGACAAGCGTGATTCTTATGACCAAAGAAGTTAGTTTTCTATCGAGATACTTTGTCATTAGCACTTCGTTTTATGCGTTTATTTCAGCAACAAAAGATTTGAACTGTTAAGTCACTACGAGTAACAAGTAAACATGAAACATTTTTTGTTTAAATTAATAATGTTTCAACTAACATTTAACATTTTTATTAACGAATTATAAATAACACTTAAAAAATAATACTAAAGGTTCCTGGTAGTTAAAACCAAATAATTAAAAAAGACACAAGCACTTCTATATTTATTAAAACATACGATATGTTGTGGGACTATAACATATTATAATCATTCTTAGTTAACCGACTAACTAAAATAATTTTTTAAGTGAAGCTAGTTGATGTTGAGAACAGCGCGTTCAAACTAACAAAGTCAGTTTATTTATATTAATATAATTTTATGATACAAATGTATACAATACGCGTATTTGAAAATTACAACATATTTATTAGTAAGTACCACTCTTCAGCTATGTATCTGTATCAAAATTTACTGCAATCAATCACAGGCTTAAATATAACGCAAGCTTTGTTAAAATAAATAAATAAATAAATAAAACAACTATTTCTAAACTCAATAACGCACATTACACAATTATACTTCATAATAAAACCTCGTGAAGTTGTAGGCAAATTCACATAATGACAGTAACTCAATTACGTATTATGTAAGCGATCGTAAGATTACTGACGCATAAAAACTGAGGAACGATGATCATCCGCAATCTGTGTTACTACTTTTTAATCGTTAGACACATTATAACAGTTTAACGGCTTATTACAAAAACTATTGTTCCCATAATAATACTTATGTAGATACTTTTATTAGATATATATTCTAATTAGATAGAGCATATAATTATATAAACAAACTAATATGATTTTTAAACAAATTAGCTATTATGAAAAAAATATAATACCTATATAATAAAAAACTATGAAAAAATGTTACAGTAATACATAATAAAACATAATGAAAAAAAAACTTAAATTATTTAATCTTTGATGTTCTGTACTTAAATTATTCTTACACCTAGAGAATAAAGTTCTAGTATTATTTAAAAAAAAAAAACAATCATGACTGGCATGTAATTTTTCTTTTTTTTTTTTGTAATCTTTTCCGTCAGTTCCTTAACATAATTATTCGGTTAGAATGGAATAAAATACACGTCACGATCGCTATTGTAAAAAATACACAAATGCATTATATACTCGTGTTTTCCGGGTCTCTTAATCATTATTTGTTCATTACAATTAATTTTACTTCTCAAACTGAGATTGCCACATCACCACGGCGCGGTGCCAGTGCTGTTGAGTGACATAGCCCATGGTCTCGTAAAATTGCTATGCAATATTTTACCCTCGAAGCTCTAAAATCTACTATGATAAGGAAAAGCACCCATTCTAGATGACCTATTTTTTACAATTTTCTACCCTCACCCCTCCCATTAACGCGGGTGAAACCACAGCAGTAAGTAATAAAACTATTAACAAAAATAGTTTGTATGAAAAAAATACAATAAAAAATAATAAATCCTATTTACCTATTTTTTGTACCTAATTATTGACAAGGTTTTTAGATTCCATTATTAGTAATTGAGGTTACCTGTTTCCTTTTTTTAACTAAAGACATAAAGTGGAATATGACTAATGACTATGCTAGTTGGAAAATAAAACTTTTATTAATTACATCTCAACTTTGTGATATGTAAATAATTATACTGTTTGCTAATTAAATCTCAAGAAACCATGTGTGAATGAAGTGTACTGTCCTCATATACTTACTAATGTACGTTGTGGTGAAAGCTCCAAGTGCCTACTCAATAACAACTTAGGTATTGGTATGAAACATTACGTTGACAGTTCTGCGTCTACAAAATCGATGTCACGCTCTAGATTTCGTCAATAAGCCATTTTTGAAGATGAGTTGTTAAATAATCTCATTTGCCTAAATACCGTCTCCCTAAAGCTATTTCAATAACGTTTAATGACAAAGAAATAATTTGAAATAGAAATATGTTTCTGCCAGATAGGCGTATACCTCAAACTTTTATTTCATTTTAAATTCACTACTATTGCATAAGAATTTTTAATCGAAAATCTCTCGAAGCGATTCATTCCGGTTACGTGTAATTATCTTTTATTGTTAATGATTTCATAAAATATAAGTACCTACATCGCCTAATTGCCGCGTCCAATAATTTATTAATCTTTCGTTCTTTACTGTATTTTTTAATTCTTAAGATTGTATAAGTACGGGTTGTCGTTCTAACGGATGCAACAAGATAACAATTTGCCTTTATTAAGTACAATACCTGCTGTTTTGCTCGAGGCAGTCAGGAAAATAGCGCAATTTTAAAGAAGGAAGCGATTACCTTCTTAGAAAATAACTAACCTCTACTGCATACAGTCGAGGCGTTATTGAAAACTATATCTCAATGTAAACGTTTTGAATGACAGGTTAATAACCAACAGTCATATACAATTACAATTTAAATAACATGTTACATATTTTTAAAAGTCACATCATATTACACACGTGATTCACATCCTAGATATCTTAATAAAAAAAAAACATTTATACATCTTAGTTGTTAGAAAAAAAAGCAGGCATTAAGTACCTACGTATTATAAAGAAATAGTTAATAATATATTTTTTTTTATTTTAAGACGATAGCTATAATAGGTATTCGTGGTATTACCAGCATAAATAAATAATATTCTAGAATTGTACGTTTGGGATTTTCTACGGCTAATACTATTAAATACAACCCAATATAACTGGACTTCTTCAGAGGAATTAAAAAGTATCTGCTTGTATATCGATAATTTTTGCGTCACACAGACCATCATCATGACGTATCATGACGTATGTTATGATTTTATAACCCTTAGACTAATTTTACCATTCTCATTGTTACTGCTTCTGCTCTCTGCCTATAAACTTGACCACTATTAAAGCTTTCTAACACAAATAATTTTTTTTACATATTATCACAAAGAATTTTATTTACATATTATAATACAAAGTCCTCCGCTGCGTCTGTCTGTGTGTCTGTCTGTTCGCGATAAACTCAAAAATTACTGCACGGATTTTCATGCGGTTTTCATCAATCACACTATTGGAAGGTTTAGATACATATACATACTCCGGGCGCAGTCGGAGCGGGCCGCTAGTCCTTTGTGTTATAAGCTTAACAGCCTTACATTTTTAATTAAATAATACTTTTAATTCAAGTTCAATACGTCACTTACAATAATTTTTATATCGTTATATTATTTTATACAGCTGATATCAAAAAGTCATCAAAGAATGGAAATACCGAAGTGAACGTTATATTACAAAGCATTTTAAGTTTAAAAAAACTTAATTTATGTAACGTGACTTTTATTATCCACAGTGAATTTATGTACCACTTACTTCTTGACATAATAAACCACACACCGCTTATTGCACATTACAATACAACCTAATCTATTTTTAAAATTGGGAGCGATTTAATCTATAATATAACAGTTACGCTTCTAATTCAACACTTTTATTATTTTACAATGATCTTATCTTTCTCCTAGATACTTGGATTAACCAAAAATAATAGCTAACAAAAATAAACATGGGTAAAATATTAGGTAAGAATCACATAATGTCTTTATAGTACTGGTTTTTTTTTTTCTTTTCATATTGTTAAATCTGTGTCATTTAGTAACTTTTATGGCCAAAATCTAGCTTTCTCTCCCGAAACGGTATAAATGAAATAAAAATGGTATAATGGTATGGTGAAATGTAGGTTTGTTTGTTACGCTTTCACGCGAAAACTACTTAACTGATCATCATGAAACTTTGTACACATATTCTTGGAGGTATTAGAAGTAACAAAGGATACTTTTTATATAAAAAAATTTTGTTTACGAAAACCCACCCACGCCGGCAAAGCCGCGGGTGGAAGCTGAAAGGAAAGAAGTCACTTAAATAATCTGACCTGTACAAAATATTAAATGAAAATAAAAATTTAAAATAAATTAACTTTTTAATTAGGTTAAAAGACTTAATTCGATAAAATCACATATTAAAAAAAATAACAAATTTATAAAAATACATTATAATTCAAAACCATAATTCACATATGAAATAATTTGAAAATCATGAATTGTGTTCTCATTATATAGTAAATGAATATCTTACTAAGAACCGAGTGGTGAATTGAAGAGTCGTATAGTGTTGCAAACCTTTGTGCAGGGAAGGCATAATTATGGTCGTTATAATATAATTTTATTTTCATAAAATCAAGCGTATATAATTTATTATAGTCAACCAGAATTTTGAGGGGAATATATAAATATATTCTCAGGATTTAACTACATTTAAAATTTGTTGATATTTTTTCAAACACAATTAATGAAATCGAAAAATTAGCTGCTGTTTTAAAACACTAATATCAGGAGTTACTAGACAGAATTGAAAAAAAAAATTATTTATATGTCTATCCTGTTTATGGTCGTCGATGAATATATGTTATAGCAGGTACATATAAAGGTTATAAGTTATTAAGGATCACATTAAAGTTCATATGAGCGTAGATGATAGAGGACTTCTAGATTTATTTTTAAATATGCCTACTTATTATCACATCAATCTAAATTTTATAAATAATTTCATAAAAAATAAAATAATTAAATAAAAATATTAAAAATTTTCATTTGTAAATAAAAATATAAAATAAAAAATTTCATTGTAATATCTTTATTTCGACAATGCCACGAGATGACCCCATCCGATTAACCACAAAAACAATTCATTGGGTACGTGATGAAAATTTTATAATGATATTAATGTTGTCACGTATTTCAAATACGTTATTTATCATCATTATTTCATGATAACCCGAGCTTTCTCCTGATCTATGACACAATTACGAAATAAGTTTTTTTTAAAGAAAAATGTAAATTTTTCAAAGTGATTATGATAGCAGGTCGAAGGTGACATAGGTGACGACCATAAATGACGCCAATCTTTTTATACATAATTCATAAAGATATAAATAAAAGTTACTTTATGTAAGGGTTCTCAATTATTTATATTTTGATTGTACTGTTAGAAAAACTTTATCCCTGGTTTTTCTTACAGTAAAAAAGTTTCCATAATTTTGCGGTTAAAACAAAACCTTGATATTCGTTGTTTTTTACTCGAGTACGCTATTTCGATATTTCGCAAATTATTATTAATATAAGGTTTAGGTTACCTTCAGTCATTGTTGTCTGTTAGACAGCAGTGATTAACTACAAAGAGTTAGTAAGTTAGTGTTTTCATAATTTAAAGTCTTAAACAGTAATAAATTCAACTGACAAAATAATCTATACAAACCGTAAGGTGCTTTAATAAATTAAAAAGAAATACTTAATTGTTTGTGTATTGTTTTGTTTACTTATATAATTGAAAATTCACATCGCCTACAAGTTACAACGATGAAGTTAGATATGACATAATTCTTACGTTTTCTCCACAAATCCGAGGTCTGGCGGCGAGTGTGACAAATTAACTCACACGTAACATGACCCACGACCACGTCCGTAATACGGACCGTATCGAGAATTTTAATAGCATAAATTACGAGTACTGTACGTTTTTCTACATAAATATTATTAATTTCAAAATTTTTATTTAATTATTATTTTTATAAAATTATAATTTTATATTAAGTATTTATACTACATATTTATTTTTATACAATAAATTAACAAAATAAGATTTTATTTTTAACTGTGTCTGAATTTTAGTGATAATCAAACAGATACGAGATATGAGCTGACGTTCTTTTAATACCTATTAAATTCAGATCCTTAAAAGAATAAAATAAACAGGGAAATCGTTAATTTATTTATTTAATATCTTCGTTTATTAAAAGCAATTACGTAAATTTCTAATGAATTATTTTTACACTTCACTAATTTACATGTTATCTGTTTCTCATAATAGTTGACCCATTGAACATTAAATATTACAAATATTCAAAATTATTTGTGTATTTTATCCATAAATAAAAATTTAGAATTAAATTAATACAATCGAAAGTATTTTATGAAATTTTATTAATAATTATTGCTGTAAAAATCAATGATTTGAATATATAAATATATGCAACATATTATATTGCAGTAATTTACATAAATAGTTTATTGAATAACAAAGTTAACATGTTATATTCAACATCAATAAAAACTATTAACGACAGTCTTGGATCTTCCTGTCTTAAAATAGCATTAACAAGATAATACATTAACAATAATGAATACTTAAATAATATTATATTAACAATTATAATCGTATGTAGGATTTAAATTAATCTCATATGACGTCTTATAATAACAATAAAACGACAAATGCATAGCTAATTAATTAAAACCACAAAATCACGACAGCATTTCCAAACATGTTTTCAAGAATACGGAAATTATCTCGCGTTAGCTTTCCTCTATTACCTCACAGCACATTAGTTATTCGAGCAGGAAGAATGTACTCACTTGATACGACATGTACGAGAATGCAGACCATTAAGTAGCAAACAATTGTCATAATACACATGTCATTACGAGACAATTTCAATATTATAAATGCTTCACATCACTTTTACGCCTACGAACCGTAAAACTTCATTTACAAGTACAATCGACACGCTAAGGTCTATTGCATAATTCATGTATAGAAGAATGCAATTGCCGATGTTTTGCATTTTTTTTTCTGTTGTTGTTATTTTTAGTTGTAATTTTATTTTCGTTTATATTTATAATAATTACACAATTATTTTTTCTTGCTTTTTTTTACTACATACATATATGTGAAATACTAATTTTGTTTCGAAAATATACATATTAAATTTGAATAATATACTTACTTATGAAATTATATGTAATATAATATATATACATATATGTAAACTTAACTTTTTTTTCGAAATAGCATTAAATATTTATTTCAAATATTGGGAGACACGTATCTAACAAAAATTTAATGTACAATTTTTATAAAATAAATTATTTAAAGATATTTTTATAATGGATAAATTATAAAATTAATTGCACTTGTTTCAGACGACACAGGAGACCTGAAGGCTGAATCGTCAGAAATCATATCAGAAACAGTAGCTCCACCCTCTAATTTGTACAAACAATCAGACCTAGTACCAGCTGCTGACCAAGGAGACCACTCAATAGAAGTTGTCGGTGATTCACAGACATTCTTTCCATCTTTCGCTAACTTATTTGAACCACGACAGCAAAACAACTTCAGATTAGGCTTTGGCAGCCAGGAAGGTGCATACAGCCAAAGACCCAATTCTTATAGATCACTTTTAAACTATCCCCTATTTGGAAACTATAAACCCTTGGAAGGCTTTGGGAAGAGTAATCAGGCTTCCGAACCTTTAGTTGATGCTAGCTCCAGCGTTCTAGGTTCTGGGAATTTTGGTATCATTAGAGGAGGCACTTTCTTAGCCCAGAACGATGAAGATGCTGAATACAACGATAACTTTAGTTCCTACTACAACAACGGTCATGGAAGACCATCCTTCAACGATGGTTATATAGCAAATCCTCGACCAAATTATAATCAAGACCAGTTTGCCAATTTCAGAGACTTTGCCGATATAAACGCACCATCTAATTCAGCATATTCGCATTATGTGGTCGTATACGCAAATAAAAACGCCACTATTGACGAAGTTAGTGAAGAAACAAAAAATGTCTTGTCTAGACCTAAAAACATTATTGAAACTCTTGAACAGCTAGACACAGCTATTCCTCCAAAAAAGAAATCGATAGGAAAAAAGAAATTACAAGCAACTCAACAAAAAATGTTGCAGAAAAAAGAGCAATGGAAAAAAGGAAATTCGAAATACGTTAGCCAAAAGCATGACCCAGAAGAACCATTACTAGCGTTAAGTTAAATCTAGTGTTTAATCGAAAGACTTACGTGGTACACGTGTTCATAGTGATAAGATAGTTGACTACAATTTTCATCACTTCAAAGATGTGATTAAATGCTCACTGTCTAAATTAATATAAGCGTATATAGTGTGAGTGCTGTGAAGAGTTTTAATATGTGGTAGGTACGGAATGACTGATATTATGTGAAACATGATTAATAAATTAATGTATTAAAAATGTAATGTTTTTATTCATACCTTAATAAGAAAGCTTAGAACATAAATATTAATTAATATTATACATTAATAATAGGTCTTTAGCTATGAAATGCCGTTTTTGATGAAATAAGTTAACACACTTTTTTTTCTATTTATGCCAACGTAGTGGTAACTTATTGATGCCTTTCTTAAAAAACTCTGGTGGACGGGAGGCAATAAACTCTTCTAAGGCATTTTGTACTGCCTCTCGAGTATTGAATTTTTTTCCTAGAATAGCGATAATAGATATAGATAATAGAATAACAATAAACACTTATACTAGAAGAAGATTCATCTCAACAAAAATTGCATCAAAGCCTCTACTCATTGCTTTTTTTTTAAACTTACTATTATTTTTTATTTATTTATTTATTTTTTTTTTATATGAGGATAACTTTAAATGAAGAAACACTTCAAATCAGTTAAAGCAGTAAACACGCCCTTAAAAGTCTACTGATTTTCATCTCCAGAATTTTTATAGCAATAACATAAATTCCATTTATGGCAAAAATCTATCGGCAATATAATACATAATAGTTTTAATGAGATAATAGGATTTACTTTAACATTATGTAAACTGAATGCAATACTGAGCAAAGGGTTTAGCCGGATAAGTATGACGAGTCAGCCCCCAAATGGGAACCTATATCGAAACTTATGTTTTAGTATCGTCTTGATGTACAAACACAATTTATGTACTTTTCGCGATCAGCTTTCGTAATTATGCAAGAGAGTTGAGACTAATGCAAGCCTTAAGATTATATTAGAGAGTCTATCATATATTTTTTTAAAAATTTTAGTGTAACTTTATATATTTAAAAAATTAAAAATTTGTAAATCATAAAGTTTTTTTTCCGTGTTCTCTGAGATTTAAAATCACGAAAATAATATATGTTATGTTCCTTTAGGTGTTCTATTACTCATAAAAACTTCGTGAGAAAAAAGTTGGTGCAACACAGTGAAAAAAATTAAAAAGTGTTTCGCACCTTGTAACTTATAGGTATAACCAAGACTTAACACCTACAAAATTTTATCAATCGCGGAGGGAACTATACATAAACAAGTTTAGACCTGTTATCATGCTGTTTATTAAATTTTATGACTTACTTACCCCGGTTGCCCTTCCCTACATCCGGCCCTGGCAGCAGACCACACCAGCTCAGCTGGAGGAGGAGAGTTTGAAAGCACCCGTCTACATAGAAGGGGTTAGGACCAATTTCGATGTAAAACAGTTTGAAATTTATATCTCGTATAAATCTATGAAAATAGGAACTTTATGCGAGCTTTAGAAGTAGTGGTATAAACTCGGTTAAGAGAAAGCTAACAAAAAGATGAGGGAATTAGGATGAATAAAAATATAATCAGCGGTTTTAGACCCTTACAAAAGACACGTGAAATTTACAATTTTCTTAAATGTATACAATATGTAACAAAACCACGTAAACTAATAATTTTTATGTCGATTTAATGAAGCTATTCAATAACTTATGAATAAATAAAACATAACTAAAAATAAAGTATACTATCCAAAAACAATAACCTTTTTAATTTAAATTTAAATTATACTTAATCTAAAATACAACATTCAAAAAAAAAATACTACTTAAACTGATTGGTTGGTCTATATGCAGACACCGTTGAACTGATTGGTGAGTGACGATCGATAAATGTTACTGCTACCCGATACAATTGTTATTTTATCCTTCTGTCTGTCTCTGGTTTTATTTTTGGCATTAAGTTTTTAAATATTATGTACTAACTCATAATATCGACGACACTGATGTCCGGTAAATCTCGAATGAGTTTCTGTGGCATCTTATTGATGTTTGTAATTTATATCCTTTTTTTCAAATATCAGTTAAAAAAATAATAAGGGTAAATTTTGATTGCAAAATTGGGATCACTTGGAAGAGCTGTAACGACTTAATGACAAAGCGGTCACTATTTTCTATTTTGTAAAAGAAGTTCAATACACTTAACCATAGAGCATTATTAGGCGTAGTGCAAATTTATTTATTTATAATAGATTTTATTCAGTTTTTCAGCATTTGATTTGCATAGAGATCTAAAACAAAAAGACTATAGTCCGTATAGCTCCGGATTATGGCATTATATATTAATATTAATGAATAGATTTAAGTCACCAACCAGATACAGCTCTTAGAGCATTACGAACTTTTTCACATTTTTTTAAAGATATACTTTACATGGGAAAATCCATTCAGTTTGCTATCGATAATTATTTCAAAAAATTTAGCCTTGCCCACAAGGTCCATGCGGTGACCCTCATAAATCAAATCAAAGACAGGGACTGTCCTTTTTCTTATAAACATGATTGCCTAAAATTTGGAACAATCCATTGACAGATAGCCGTTTGCCTAGATATTGCAAAGCAGGGTTTAAGCGAAACGATAAATTTTCTGCTGAACTCGAACTATATTTCTGTTATCTAGAAAACGAGGGAAGCAGTTGATCATGTCATCAATAGACGCAGCATATCAAGACCAATTATCGTTTTTCAATTTGAATTTTAAGATGGGATTAAGAATTCTGGAAAATTTGGTTTAAAGTCTGGAGAATAGGAAAATGGTCACTGCCAAAAGTGGATGGGAGGACTTTCCAGGCTAGCTGTAATGTAAGGGATGGAGGGGATATAGGGACAGGTCTACGGCGGATTTGGTGTTTTGCGGATTGATTGGTTGCGGATTCGGTGTTCCATCATTGAGAATGCAATAATCCACATCATAAATCATGTCCAACAGCTAAGAGAGAACCCGTCACAGAAATAACATCCTTACACTTACTGGGGAGCATTAAAATCCTCCATGATCAAGACTGGACTGAGAAGTGACGAAACAATAGAACGAAGATCAAAAATAAGGACATGGTTAGAATTTGGGATGTATAGAACCAACAAAGAAATATTGAAAACTCTGACAGCCATTTACATGAGTGATGCTGGAAGGTAAAGGAATTAGAAAAAAGGAAAAAGTGTGCCGGAAAAGGATACCCTACTACCTGCATACCCGTCACTTCTGTTCCTTAATCGCTTAAGCAGGTCTCTAGCGACCAACCATAAATCAGAGGTGGCAATAATGACTGGACTGTACAATTTCATAAGAGAAAGAATTTCATTCAGGTTTTTTAGGACGGATAATTTTACAGTTCCTTTGACCGAAACTAAGTAGGTACGTAAACATATTTAGGACCATTTTTAAGAATCTAAAAAAAGTTGAGTTTGGAAAAAGGGTTTTTCATAAAGTCATCGGCGTATTTTAACACCACCATAATAATTGCGATGATTTTATTAGTGTTCAAAATTGTCCAATCTTTAATAGTTGCAGAGACGGGTTAGCAACTTCCCGAGACAGGTGTACTATAAAAAGACCCTTGTTATCATCTGTGTCTGTCTGTGTACCATCGGGACCATCGGAAAAAGAGGGATGAAAAGAAAAAAAAAATTATAAGGAAAAAATAATAACTTATCTATAATAATCAACGTATCATAATGACAATATATAAATCTATAATAATAACATTATATAAATGTCTAAACAACGCCGAAAATAGACACTAAAAAAGAATAATAGTAAAGTAAAGTAAGTGAAAGATATAATAGTAAAACTAATCATCCCAAAAAGTTAACTATTTTACGGGTTACTGAAGTTAGCCCCGCATAGGTAAATTTTATATTTTTATTTTTCAAATTTCCATTTGCACAAATCGAAAATTGGAAAAAAAAATTTTTTTTTGAAGGGGCTAAATTCAGTGAACTCTATTTTACGATATAAATGATATGAAAAAGAAATTTTTAAAAATAAGACACCAATAAACTCTCTAAGATATGTGTTAACCACAGCTAGCGCAAGCGCAAAAAAAAAGTCAAACTATAAAGAAATTATTTTCAAAATTTAAAATATCTTTTGAATTTTTTTCTGCCATCTATTAACAAGTAGTTAAAATTATTTTATCAAATCAGAGTTTACAATGCCATCTATACTTAACTAAAAGCATTATTACATGGAAATTATGGGGTCACTGAAGTTAGCCCCCCAAAAATTTTCTTTTTTTCTTTTTCCAATTTTCGTTTGCCCATATCGTTTGTTCGTCGTTTGTTCTTGATTGTTCGTTATAAACAATCGTTTGTTCGTTAATCGTTTATTTATAAAAAAAATATTAAAAATATGCCTTAAAGTTAGCCCCCCCTACTCCAATTTCTAATTTTTTTCGTTATTAGTAGGCTCTAAATATTTATAAATATTTGTTCTTTTATAAAACACGTTTGTTCTTTCGATATAATGTCTATTTTTTGTTTAATTAACAATTTTTATTTTGCATGATAATCGTCCAGAAATACTTGTGTTGCGCATGCGTCCGTTTGACGTCTAAGCGGTTTATTTAAAAATCACAATCACAATAAATAAACTTAAAACAAGTTATCTGGATATTAAATTTAATCTTTTAAAAACATAATTATTTAAAATTAGTAAACAACTAAACAACATGACTGCGAAAGACCAAGTAACAAGATTTGTGAAAATAATCATTGGTGTCTTGTGTCTGAATGTAATAATACAAGTGTAAAAACCATACCATACTATATCACTAACATCTATTATGGTGGTTATGTTGACCAAATCTTCAAATCTACTCGGCCGTGTGTTGACCAACATCATCTTTTATACAGTGCACCATGGAAATAAAACCATACTTAATATTGGTTATATTTTTTATTATAATATAATAGTAGTATTTAGTGTAAGTATTCATTTAATCCTTCAAAACCACTGGATTTATTTTGATACAATTTTCACTATGATGTTCAAAAAAAATACTACAATGATAAAAATGTTCAAGGTGTTCAAACCCTCTGTCAGCTAAAACACAAGCATTAGATGGCAAACTATCTAAAAATTTGCTATGTTCAACGAAGTTCACATCCTTTGTCCTTCCTGCATATCCAGTAGAGACAAAATTTCCGAGACCATCATACAGACAATACATTGGATTTCGATTTCCAAGCAGTCTATTATACATGTAACTTTATTATATTTATGCCTAAAAGCAATAGGTAGGTACATCTTGAGCGTATTAGTTGAAAACTTTTTAATAAAGGTGGAAGTAAATTCACAATTTCTGGCATTGTGTTGAAACTTACATTGCTAGCTCGAGTCACCTATATATCAAAATAATCAGCGAGTTGTGCAAATGTCCTATATAATTTTATTAATAAAATATTTTGTTGCGAAAGATTGGTTTGTTTTCCAATCAAATCTATAAGAAAATAGAGTTCCTTTAGTAGACCAATATATAATTGAGGCTTACTTTTTATCTTACAATTAGACAAAGTACTCAGTAGAATTACTTTTACATCTTTTTTCCAATTCCTCTTGAGAGTTAGCATCAGAAGTAGTTTTTGATTGACTAGATAGTTTGTATGAAGTGGAATCGTAATCTACCATCGAACCTGCTATTGGTGGTGTGCATCAGTTTCCTTTTAGTGGCTGTAAGAATAGATACACATAGAGTACTCATTCTTCCCTGAGATAATTTAAAGGATGAAGTTGCAGTAGGTACACACAGTTGTCTTGAAAGGTGACATCATGCTGTCTTCTTTTTTTATACTAGTCTGCATATTTCTACTTCTGTAGTGTGTCATCCGACGGACTTGAATTGCTTTATATTCCTGCTTTTGTACTACTTGGACTGTTTTATTGTCTCACTTCTTAATTTCAGGTGTCAAAAAATCTGATAATAATAGTAAAATATGATTAATATAATATCAGTCCCAGTGATACTATTGATAATTTATTACAACTGCATAAACTACAAATATAATAAATTACCTAGACTACAAGACGGTAATGTTATAACATAATTCTCATTTTGTATGGTCTCTTCATTCTCCTTAATTGTAGATATTCTTTGCCTTTTAATAAAGGCATGCCGAGGTTCACTTGAAGTGGACTCGTGTTTCTTGTTTGCTTGGTAATCAAATCTGGATGTTACACAGTTTGATTGGATCTGAATTCGTTTAACAGAACCCATTATCTTATACTCTGTATAATTTTCCATATCATTCTCGAGCTAAAATGTAGATTAAAATATTTATGAAGCTTTCAACTCGCTATATATCATAACCTATAAATACATTACTAAATATGACATTTTGTTTGTGTAAATTTAATTATTGTAATATTACATTAAGTTTCCTTTTGTTTATTTGATAGTTAATAAACCATTTATAATGCATACTTATATCAAAGTGGTCTTCACAGAAATACATTGTAGTCTTTGTAGACAATGTTTATTTATTTATTTAATGATTTTTGATCTCTTCTTGCCAGTTTCAACCAAGTGTTTCTCATTTTAATATCACTTAGCAATGGATCCACAATTTTTGTGTCGTTTTTACACTTGTATTATTGCATTCAGACACAAGACACCAATGATAAACATTTAAAACTCATTATTTTCACAAATCTTGTTACTTGGTCTTTCGCAGTCAAATTGTTTAGTTGTTCACTAATTTTAAATAATTATGTTTTTAAAAGATTAAATTTAATATCCAGATAACTTGTTTTAAATGTATTTATTGTGATTGTGATTTTTAAATAAACCGCTTAGACCAGCTTAGCTTAGATGTCAAACGGACGCATGCGCAACACAAGTATTTCTGGACGATTATCATGCAAAATAAAAATTGTTAATTAAACAAAAAATAGACATTATATCGAAAGAACAAACGTGTTTTATAAAAGAACAAACATTTATAAATATTTAGAGCCAACTAATAACGAAAAAAATTAGAAATTGGAGTAGGGGGGGCTAACTTTAAGGCATATTTTAAATATTTTTTTATAAATAAACGATTAACGAACAAATGATTGTTTATAACGAACAATCAAGAACAAACGACGAACAAACGATATGTGCAAACGAAAATTGGAAAAATAAAAAAAAAATTTTTTTGGGGGGCTAACTTCCGTGACCCGAAATTATGAAATTAATATATCTACTAAGTCGCCATCTACTAACGAATAGTTGCATCTATATGGCTTTTCAAACTCCAGCGCCATCTGTAATTACAAACTACAAGCTTTTTGTATAAGAAAATATTACCTTTTTAATTTTTTAATTAAAAAAAAATGTAAATTCATTATTTATACCGTTAATTAATATCTATATATGTTGTATTTTAGTTTTTTAATTTTAATTTTAGGTAAAAATGAAAGCCATTTTTTAATTTGTGTCTTGACCACAGAGTAGAGAGTGGGCGAAAGACAAGTTTATTACTTTTTAAAATTATAACATAAGTCGAGGGTTTTATGTCAGACAAAGGATTTAAAATTATTACTATCTAACACACTCCCCTAATTTTAGTTCCTTTGTCTTTTATAATATGTTGTACAGTAGTTTTACAAACATAAAACAATGAAATTTTATTTTCTAATTTTTAAGTAAACAATTGTAATAAGTAGCTAACACATTAAGTTTTAAGCAAAAAAATAAAAATAAAAAAATTCCTTAAATGTAACTCACATAACAATCTTATTTGAATGATAGATAAATTTAACTTTAGCTAATATTTTTGTGAAAATGTCTGCTGTTTGTTCATTTGATGAACAATATTTAATTGTCACATCACCATTTTGCACTTTTTCATGAATAAATTTGAAACGAACGTCTATGTGTTTTGAGCGTCTATTTATCACTCCATTTTCAATAAGTCTTATCGCACTTTGATTGTCCACAAACATTGTCACTTTAACACTATTAGAGTTCAAAAGTTCTTGAATTACTGATTTTAGGTATAGAAGTTCTTTGCAGCATTCAGCCGCAGCTATGTATTCTGCTTCAGTGCTGGAAAGTGCTACTATAGGTTGACGTCTTGTGCACCAGCTTATTGGACAGTTGCTAAGGAATATTATGTATCCCGTAGTGCTTCTTCTTGTTTCAGTATCTCCTGCATAGTCCGAGTCACAGTATGCAGTTATCTCAATATCTCTTTTCTCTTTTGGATAGGTAAGTCCTTTCTCTTTTGTTCCTTTTAGGTATTTTAGAATTTGTTTTAAGTTGTGAACATCTTGATCTGTTGGATTTTCTACTTTTCTACTGCAATAATTTACAGCAAAACTTATGTCGGGTCTGGTTTTGTTTGAAATGTATGTTCTTCTTCTTCTTCTTCTTTAATTTATGGCATGGCGTCGCAACTTTTAGTTGTGCAACATTCTGCCAGTGTCAAGTATGAGATTATGTAAATTACGGAGGAAACTAATTTTTGATGCAAAAAAGACACGATTGTTTGGGTTTTGTTACCTGCGGACAAATGTAATTAAGATTTTAGTATTTATCAGGGGGTTATACATCTAGGGAAGGGTTTTAACATAATTCTACTTTACATTTCATCTATCTAAGTAATATAATATAATTATTTATTTGAATAAATAGCATACAGTATTTGGCTCAAAATTCAAAAATGAAAATTATAGTTTAATGTTATTAATATTAATGAATTTGGATAAAAGAAATATCAATTTGGGATTGTTGAAAAAGTGTAGTAGGGAGGAAACATTCGTAGGAAGAGGGATGTTCAATTCAGGAAGAAGATTGTATATAGTGAATGTGTTATTAGAACAGGCGAAGAAGATGTGGTCGAGCGTTCCATCTTCAAAACCACACTCGCACAGTGAGGAGTCTCTTATTCTAATTTTATTTAGAAAGACTGGGGTACAACAATGGCCTAAACGGATTCTACATAGAATAGAAGCAGATTTTTTATTTAATTTTTTGAATTTTGAAAACCATGGTTTCCTTGGGATGAGGGGTTGTATTGAGGCATAAGACCTTCCTTTTATTTTATTGGTCTTATCCCAGTCATTCTGCCAAGATTGGTATGCTTGTCTCTTGGGAAGATTGAGGATGTCGTAAGTTTGATACCTGTAGTGTTTATCGTCCACCTGATGGAAAGTAGCCTGCTTCGCAAGAGAATCCACCACCTCATTTCCTCTGATGCCTGAGTGCCCTGGGATCCAAACTAGGGTAATGTTTAGGCCTTTACTTGAACTTTTGAATAGAGAGTTTCTAATGTTTAAAATTATATCACTGTTTAATTTATTATACATAGGGTTGATAATAATGGATTCTAGAGCACTTTTTGAGTCGGAAAAGATGACAGCGCTGGATATATTATGGCTCTCTATAAATAGGCAAGCCTCTAATATACCCACGCACTCACCAGTAAATACGGATGAATAGGAGGGACATTGAAATTGTAGGACAATTTTCGAATTTTGGTAATAGACAGCGACACCTGTTTTTCCTAATTCTGTCAATTTGGAAGCATCGGTAAAGAATAAATGGCTGTTATTCCATCTAGTGGTTACCTCAGAGATAAAAAGGATGTTATTATGGGGGGATTCTTTGGCGAAACCAAGGTTGAGTATCACATTAGCAGAATATGTTATCACCTCATACGGAAATTCATGCCAACACAGTTTCGGAAAGGTTTGAATAGGGGAGTCTCGTTCAACGTAGCGCAGTTTTTTAAAGCTATTAATAAGAAGTGGAGTGTGTTTATGATGCCAATAGGGTGAGGTGAGGCAGAGGTTGTACAGACACTCAAGTTTCTCCTTAAGTGGGTGATCGGAGCGAGCATTTGCACGAAACAAAAAGCGATCAGACAGAAATTGAAAACGGATAAAGAGAGGCGGGTCACCGCACTCTACTTGCAGTGCATTAATGGGGGTAGATCTCATACACCCGAGGACACAGCGAAGTGCTCTAGATTGTAACGTGTCTAAAGCCCTAAGAGAGGATTTATTACATGGTTTGAGGAGGAAGGTGCCGTAATCCAGGACACTTCTAACTATGGCATGGTATAATATTTTTTGAGTAACTGGGTGAGAACCCCACGAGACTCCAGATAGCGCCTTTATTATGTTTAGGTTCCGTTCTGCTTTTTTGGTTATGAGCTCTATGTGTTTGGTCCCAGTTAGTTTAGAATCTAGAATTAAACCCAGGAATTTTACCGAATCACATACTGGGACAGATAGACCCTCAATCTTCAGTCTTACTATAGGAACATTTTTCTTCCTACTGAATGTCACTACGTTACTCTTTGAAGCAGACAACTGAAGGCCCCTCCGTTCCAGCCAGAGTGAGAGTGAGTCGAGGGAGATTTGTAATGATGATGAAGCTTGGGAAATTGAGGGCGAAGAAATGTACAAAACTAGATCATCTGCATATTGTAATACTTGACAGTCAGGGTTAAGCGAAAGATGAAGTGAAGAAGTATAAAGATTGTATAGAATAGGACTGAGCACACATCCCTGGGGCAGGCCTTTCCATACAAGGCGTGTACCGAGACTCTGACCCGGAACTCGTAACTTGACCTCTCTGCACATTAAAATACTGCATAGTATTCGTACTATCTTTTCTGGTATACTCAGCTGTTGTAACTTGTACCTGAGTACAGAAAGAATCACGTTGTCGTATGCAGCCGTAATGTCGAGGAATGCGGCGACCACAGATTCATTCCTAGAGAAAGCTATTCTAAGGTCAGTAACAAAAATGGCTAAACTGTCTGTAGTACATAGTCCTTTTCGGAAGCCAAACTGGGAGGAAGGAAGTAAACTGTTTTTTTCTACAAACCATTCCAGACGGTTTTTTAAAAGATGTTCGAATATTTTGGAAAAAGTAGACGAGAGAGCGATGGGGCGGTAACTGTCACTTAACTCAGGTGATTTTCCGTGCTTTAAAATGGGGATTATTATTAGAGTTTTCCATTCATTAGGAATGTAATTAAAATCAAGAAAAGCATTAATTAAATTTAGGAAATATTTTAGAACATTTTTACCGGCTTTTACCAGGAAAGAGTAAGGGAAACCGTCCGCTCCCGGAGCAGAATCTTTGACACGAGAGAGGACAGATTGGAGCTCAAACATGGTGAAATGGTGATCTATGATGTGCGTTGATGTTAAAAGGTTATGGTCTGTATGAGGAAGATCATTGTGATTTGGAGCAAAAGGAGGAGCTATTTTATCAAAAAAGTTTCCTGCTACAATTTCAGAAATGCAGGGTGAATTTCGATGGGAGAGACCGTGCCTAAATCTATTTATTTGATTCCAAACAGTACTTGAGTTGGTGTCTGGTGAGAGGGATGCACAGAATTGGCGCCATCGGTAGGTCTTTTTCCTACGGAAAACACGTTTCGTCTTTGCAGCAATTCTCTGATAGTTTATTAAATTGCTATCAGTCATGTTGTGTTTATAATTCCTTTCTGCAATTTTCCTAGATTTTATCATCTCTGTGCACTCCCTGTCCCACCAGGGGGGAGATGGTATTTTACCGGTTGCTGAGTTTTTCAGGGGAATATTTAGATCGGCCGAATCTGAAACAGCCTTACAGAACTCCGTGTAACACATATTAAGATTTTCTGAAGTGATTTGAGGTAGTGATTGAATTTTATTTTCCAACAGTTTTTTATACTTGTTCCAATTGGCGCCAGACATCCTATATTTCAGTAGAGGTCTAGGTGAGTGATGAGGGTAAAATCTTAATAGGTAGCAAGTACTAATAGGATAGTGGTCACTACCAAACGTACTATCCAGAATGTTCCACTGTAAAAGAGTAGCTAAATCGTTTGAACATATTGTTAAATCAACACAACTCTTCCTATGTCCAGGAGGTGTCATTCTTGTAGGTCGGCCATCATTTAGGATACAAAGACCTAACTCTTCGAGCATTGCTCCAAATTCACTGCCAAAGGAGTCGTTTGTTTCTGATCCCCACATAATATTATGACTATTAAAGTCTCCTAGGATTAAGAGTGGAGGAGGAAAGAGTAAAAAGACACTACGCAGAAAAGGAAGAATAGAAGGGTTTGGGTGGGGGAGGTATACAGAAAGAATGCTTATATCTTTTATTTTAATACCAACTATATTTATGTTATTGCTATTGTGAGTAGGGATGGTAAGGTGAGTACATGTAAATTTGTTATTAACAAGAATCATTGATCCTCCATGGCCATCTAATCTATCATCACGGTATGATGAAAAACCATGAAGATAGTAGCGATGGTCAGGTTTTAGCCAAGTTTCTGTAATGCATATAACGGTGGGACTGAGAGTATTTGTGAGGTGAATAATTTCATGTTTCTTGTTCTGTATGCTCCTGGCATTCCACTGAAGGAACTTGAGTGGGTCCATTGTAACGGTTTAGAATTGTGATGAGTTTTGATGCTACGTGGTCTGTTATTTTAAAGTCATTTTTATTAATAATATTTACTAATAATGTTAAAAGTAGGTTATTAATATCTGATGTTTCAGTATCTAAATTTGAATTATTATTTAATGCACATCCATTTTGTGATTCAGGAATATCAAATTCATTTAAAATATCTTGATGTGCTTGTTTATCATAACCAGGTGTTAAAACAGGGCGTTGTTTTCGAGTGACAAAGACAGTTTTCTTAAATGAAGTTGTGGGGTTCGAGGGGTTTTTGCGAGATGTGTTTGTATTTAGAAGGGAGGGTCTAGTTGTGGACTTTGAGATATCTGCATATGATCTATATGATGGAGGGATAGTCTTAGATGCTTCGTCATAAGAAATATTTTTCTCTGCCATTATCAATTTAATATTTGTTTGTCTTATGTATTCAGGACAACTCTTACTTATGGCAGTGTGTCCTCCTGAACAATTAAGACAAGTGGGGTCATCTACTGGGATCGGGCATCCCTCACCTGTGTGATTTTGAGTGCATTTGTAGCATCTTGGCTTTGACCTACATTGAGTTTTTGTATGTCCAAATCTACAGCAGTTAAAACACTGGATTGTTGGGTATTTATAAAGTTCAACTTTTAGAGCCATATAGAAGCAGAGGACTCGGGGAGGTAATGTCTGTCCGTCAAAAGTAAGGATCACAGATTGTGTTGGTTGCCACTCTGGAATGCCATTATTAATTACCTTTCTATTTATTCTACGTACTTTTATGATTTTACCACATCCTTGTGGGACTTCCAGATTTTCTACAATTTCTTCTATGGACCAGTCTACAGGTATTTCTCTTACGACACCCATTCGAGTGATATTGTAGGTAGGGATGGAAGTACTATATCCGTTTTGTATTAGTGAGGAGTGAGTCATGAACGAGTTGGCATCTTGAGGGGTATTGAAAGTTACAGAGACTCTGTTACGGCCCACTCGTTTTAAGCCATCATTTGCTATACCTGTGAAGCGATGGGTTTTTAAGAACTGTCCAAATTTAATAGGATTTAAAGTAATGTTAGCTGCTGGGTCACTTTCATTGCGAGACACATGTACCAAATAAGGAGGTTTGTCCATATTAGAATAGCGGATTCTATATTCACTTTGCTTAGCCTGCTTATTTGGTACTGCATCTTTGTCAGAGTCAAGGTAGCGTTTTTTGCCTACTGAGTTTTCAACTGCTGTAAAAGATGACAGTGGAGCGGTTAGGACTGGCGAATAAGAAAACACAGAGGCGTCTTTGTCCGGCGGTGCCGGTGGGTCAGGAGGTTCGTTTTCCTCCATGATTTAAAAAAACAACAACATACAAAACAAATAATAAACACTCACCAATATACCGCGACAACACAAAATATATACGTAAATCTAAATAACCAAAAACCAAACTATTAACACTAGAAAATGCCAAGATAAAAAGAAAGTTTGCTAGGACAAACAGACCGCCTTGACACTTGAAAGCAGAATCTCGAAATGTATGTTAAGCTTCCTAGTAATTCTCTGTAAGGAAATATAGTGTTCTTAGCAGATTCTACTCTTTTACTTGATTCTATAGGTATTGCTGATACTTTTGATTCCATCATGTCGTAATCTTGCAATATGTTTTCTACAAAAAATTCTTGTTTTAATTTTAACTCGTTTTGATTATTCATTATTTCCATTCCAACATATTTGTTAGGGTTATTGTTTACCTTGGTTATAAATCTTTTACCAATTTTTGTCATTATCATGTCTATTTCGTTTTCGTCTTCTCCGATTACTATTCCATCATCCACATGAATACCTAAGAATATTGTGTTATTTTCATTTTTTAAAATACATGGTTCAGTTGCAAGTTGTACTAAGCCTTGACTGTTCAAATAATTTGTAAATGTTTTATTCCATTTTAGAGGTGCCTGTTTCATGCCATACAGGGCTTTCTGCAGTTTGCATATACCTTTCGCATTCATTCCCTCTGGTGTATACATATAGATTTCTTCATCATCATTTAATTCGCCATATAAGAATGCAGTTTTAATGTCAAATGTTTTAATTTTAAAATTGTTTATAGCTGCTATAGCTAAAATCATTCTTAACGGACTACTGCTTATCACAGGACTGAAAATCTCATGATAGTCAATTCCTTCTCGTTGTTCAAATCCTCGAACTACTAAGCGAGCTTTGTAGGTGCCATCATCTTTTATCTTCAATATCCATTTATTACTTAGAATCTTTTTACCTTTAGCGTCTTCTTCATTTACAATTTTCCATACTTTATTTTCTATCAAAGATTTTTTTTCATCATCAATAGCTTTTTGCCATCTAAGTTTGTCTTCACCGTTAATCGCTTCACTGTATGTCATCATCACATAATCATCATATCTCTGTGGTGGTTTTCTTAGTCTTTTTTCTGGAGCAGGTGTAATTTTTTCATTACATTGTATAAGTGTAGTTGATTGTATGTCTGTGTTTGTGTCTGCTGAATTATTTGGTATACATATATCTTCTTCATTAGATATTCCTTGTTCTTCATTTATTATTTCTTGAATTTCATTTGGTATGTTATCCTTTTCATTATTTTGAGTTTCATCATAGCTGGTTGTTAATTCAATTATGTCATTTTCTTCATTTATAGGATTACATTTTTCTTGGTTGTTAGTTTTTACAAACTTTACATCTCTTCTTATTGTTATTTCTCTATTTTCAGAGTTCCAGAGTCTATAACCAGTTGGAGCATAACCAACCATTATGAGCTTTTCACTTCTTTCATCAAGTTTCTTTAGCGGTTTTAATATTTTTGTGTATACTTCTGAGCCAAATATTTGTATATTTTTCACATTTGGTTTTTTATCAGTCCACATTTCTATAGGAGTTTTTAGTTGACCGTCTCGTGGAGTTCTATTTAACAAATAGGTTGCTGACAGTACTGCTTCACCCCACATTTCATTGTTCATGTTCGATTCATAAAGTATTGCTCGTACTTTTTCCATCAAGGTGCGGTTAAAACGTTCAGCTTTACCGTTTAGTTGTGGAGTATAGGATACCGTATAGTCTATTTTTATTCCTCTGTTTTTACACCATTCTTTCAGGTTATTGCTGGAGTATTCTCCACCCCCATCACATCGTATGACACTGACTTTTAGGTTTGTGTGTCTTTCTACCTCTTGTACATATTGTTTTAAGTACATAAATACTTCACTTTTGTTAGTTAATAGGTAAACTTGAGTATAGTTTGTATAATCGTCAATGCATGTTAATACATATTTCTTGTTATTCCATGTTTCAGGTGAAATAGGTCCACATACGTCTGTATGTATTGTATGTAATTTTCTTTCAGATTTTTGTCGAGTATGAAATGGAATTCTGGTTTGTTTTGCTTTCATACATATATCACAAGTTGAGGTAAGTGTATCTATATCCTTATTGGTAATATTTATCCCTTCTACTGATTTAATAATATTTTTTAATGTTTCTTTTCCAGGATGACCATATCTACGATGCCAATCTTCTGCGGTTTCTTTGTCATATGAAATTAAGACATTTTCTTCAGTATTTGTGTTAATATTTATGTTATATAAACCTTTATTATCTTTCTCACCTTGTAGTATTATTTTATCATCCTTTTTTATTGTTACTTTATCTTTAGTAAATATGACAACTCCTTCCTTCTCCGTTATAGCGTTAACTGACAGCAAATTTTTCTCTAGTTTAGGAACATATAGCACGCCATCAAAGTTACAGTTTTCAGACTTAATTTTACCGATTTTAGTGGCTGTGATAGTGTTATTTGTTTCTGCAGTTTTAATTTCAATATCACATTCTTTTTCATGACTTAAAATCGAATTTTTATTGGTCAAATGACTCGTACAGCCCGAATCCACCACAAAAGTTTCTTCGGTGGCCAAGAAAGATACCTGATTCTTCCTGAAGAAACAGTTTTTTTTCTTCATGATTATTTTTCTTGCAAATAGAGCAAGGTGGTTTTACTTTTTTCTTGAAAAAACAATTATTTTCTTCATGATTATTTCTCTTGCAAAATGTACAGAATTTCTTTTTAAAGTTTTTATTGTTGGCTTTAAAAGCAATATTTTCAGTAGTAGTACTTATAGTTGTTAAACGTTTTTCTTCGGCCAAAAGTCTTGAAATTAAATTATTTGTAGTTTTGTCAGATGTTGCTGTCGACTCCCATGCTGTTATAAAGTTATTGTAATTTTCTGGTAATGTTGATATAATTTTTGTTATGAGCATGTTATCGTTGATATTTTCACCCAAGCAGTTTAATTGGTACGCTAGGTTTTCAAGCGAACTTATGTGGAAAGTCATGTCCTGTTTGGTATTGTATGAATATTGGAAAAATTCTTGTAAAGTATTGCACTTTTGTTGGTCACTTTTCTTTTCAAATATGAAGCAAAGTTTTTTATACATTTCTGATGCGGTTTTACATGACAATAAAAGTGGTAAATGTTTTCTATCTATTGTACTTGTAATAATTTTCTGGGCCTGTGCATCTTTTTTTAATTTTTCTTTCGAGTCGTATGGCGTAACATCGCCATCGTGCACAATTTCATATAAATCGTTACTTCTCAAATGGATTTCCACTTGGAATTTCCATAGTATAAACGTTTTTTCATTAGTAAGTCGCTGTATACGCGATAAAGCATCTTTTTCCTCCATCTTTAAACACGCCGACTTTTAAACTTTTTAAGAATATTTTTGTTTTTATAGTTCGTTGTTATTGTATTTTCACTTTACTTTAACACTTTTTTATTTTAAATTCCGTTTATAGGAACCACTTCTATGCTACCATGTTGTATTTTAGTTTTTTAATTTTAATTTTAGGTAAAAATGAAAGCCATTTTTTAATTTGTGTCTTGACCACAGAGTAGAGAGTGGGCGAAAGACAAGTTTATTACTTTTTAAAATTATAACATAAGTCGAGGGTTTTATGTCAGACAAAGGATTTAAAATTATTACTATCTAACAATATAATTTCTGCTTTTTTGTTATTGATTATTCTATTGATTGATTACGCAACTGTTACGCTTATAATTCTGTTTAAACATTTTTAAGACGAACTTTCCTAAATTCATAGAGTTAATATTTATTATCTGTTAAATTTTAACAAGATATCTATCTATATTTTTTATCTACAATCTGAAAATAAAAAGCTTTTTGAGCACTTTGAGTTTAAGAAGAGTAGAAGAGTGAGGTTGAAATTTCCATATTTTAATTATGTACAAATTTTTTTGTGTATTTATTTTACAACCTACATAAGTAAATGTTAACTTTAATAAAGTCTTCAATTAGCCGTAAGCATAAAGTAATAAAGTGATATTAAATCGTTATAATTTGTGGCCATTATGTTCTCTGGAAAAGATGCCACAAACTCATCTTATCCCACGCAGTGGGCTTTAAATCCTACCGCGTATCAAAATATAGATTCAAGCCAAGTAGACTGGGCTGCCTTAGCACAACAATGGATTGCTATGAAGGAGGCTGCAGCCATTGTGGGTGCACCACAAGCAAAGACCGATGTAGAAGAAGGGGAAGCTCCTATGGAAGTTGAAAATCCTGATAACAATTGTGAAGCACCTGTTACTCCGGGCTCCGACTGGAATGCTTCCTCTAATTCATGGGGAAATTCGTGGAACCAATGGGGTGAGATAAACTAAATTAAATTTTTCTTGTAACCTACAAGACATTGTATTTTTATGAAACTCTTTAAATAATTATGAAATTGAAGTCTCAAAAGACAAATTTAAAATTGAGAGTAATATACTTAAAATTTTATAGACTATCTTCAGTCTGTTTGTTAATAATTGAAACTTAAACTACATAATTATACTATTCAATTAATGTAGTTTATAAATTTTAAAAGGATGGGGTTGGTCGGGTTCAGGCCCTGTGGACCCCAAGATGGCAGCTGATCCTACAATGGCTATGGCACCGATGATTGATGGATATGCTGATACAACGAATTCAGCAGCACCTATGCCGGGGTAGGTACTTTCCTATATACTATACTTTTGATGATTTATAAGATTTTTACATAAATTGAATTACAGTTATGTTAATATGAATGTATTTTATTAATTGAAAATATGCCTTCTTTGCTTAGATTAATGTAAAAACTATAGCTTGTAAGTAGTATAATAATATTATACATAAGTAATATTTGTAAGTAGCATAGGTTATTAAATATACATGTTAGCTTTTATTTTGTATTTATGAAACTGAATACATATATAAACAAATTGAATAAGAAACAACCTGACTTTGTTTAGCTAATATTTAATTAAATTTTCCATTTACTCCTAATTAACCACTTTCTTTCATAGTTTGAATACATATTGTTATTTTGTTTATAATATACATTTCAACTCTTCACAACTTTTAATTATTATAAAGAATAAAAAATGTTATGCCATTCGCAATTTTGCTTCAAGAGTGGAATATACAAAAACTGAAGTATTTGTATATTTATTTTTAATCAAAAAGAAAAAGTGTCATGCTTCTAGTTTCAAAAACATTTATAAATTTTTACCCATTCTATACATATTATCAAAAATCAGAAAAGATTTTTGTAGTATCTAAGCGTGAAAAAACAAACAGCATTACCTATCTACAAGATTAGTTATTTTAAAGGTTAAATCTAGCAAATATCTAATTTCAATGAATATCTAATGTATGCTAATTAATTCAATCAGGTTTAGAAGTTGTCTGATTTTTTACTTAATATTAGAATAGAGTAATATACATATACGGAATATTTTAATAATATTATGAAATAGTTCTTGAACTTTTCTATTACTGTCATGGAATTTAAATGAAGTAATTTAATGTATCAGAATTCTGTTCATTGAGATAGTTTAGTCAAATAAATGGATTTATTGTAGAACCACTTTCATCTGTGTTTTTGAATTGTAATAATATAAGTACATTCCAAAGTGTATATAAATTTTAAATAATATTAATATACTTTAAACTTTTCAGATATACAACTGGTACTGTAACTACTCCCACATTTCAACATGGATACTGGACAGCACCACAGTCGGAAAATTCTACCAACAGTCGAAGTGGTAGTAGAGGTCGCGATAGAAGATCAAAAAGCAAAAACAGGGATAATAAAGCAACCAGAAGTAGATCACAAAGGTAATAAGTACTGTTAAATGATAAAACAATCTTTGAAAACAGTTTCAAGTACTAACTAACATTACTTGGAAGTAGTTCTCATCTATAGAGATGAACCAAACCTCCCTGTCTACGTTTATGTTTACTATTCTACTTATATCAGCCATTTCATGATGTTCAATAGTATTTAACCTTCACTGATAAACAGAACACTATTTAGCAGAAAATTTAATTTTTAAAATCAAATCAGCGCACTTAAACAAAATTTTCCACTATGTAATTTAGTATAGAACAATAATAAAAACAAGCAACTGATCTTACAGGGATAAACCGCCTTTAATCCCTCCAGTCATAGAACCAATAGTAATGCCTACACCAGCTGCAGCGTCCACTATTGATGCAGCTAAGCGACGGCAACTTCCTGCATGGATAAGAGAAGGTACACTTCTTTATATGAATTATACTAATATAATTAAAAAAAAAGTGTAAATAAATAAATAATTTATTATCTGTCATTACAGTTTGGTACTAAAATGTTTGATTGTAATATCCTAAGTAATTATTTTCTTATTATAATAATAATAAGCTTTATTTGTCAACACTAAAAAAAAAACTAATATTTAGCAAAAAAGAAAACTTAAGTTTACTAAATCAATTTATTTGTTGTTAGTGTGAAGTCCCTCTTGGCTAAAAACCATCCAGTCTTTTCTTTCTATATTTCTGATGTCATCCACCCATCTTTTTCTTTGTCGACCTATGCACCTCTTGCCTATTGGGCTTTCCATTTTGTCGTTTGTGGTCCATCGTGAGTTTTTTGGGTCCATCTTTTGTCTTGATGACGAAAACGAATCAACAGATGCAAATCAATGATAATTAATTATTAATTATTAATTTTCATAGGATAATAAATAAACCAACAATGTTATATAATATTTAATAACTTCATACTGCTTTGGTAATAATGTTCATAATCATGAAGTGTGCACATAGTTTAGGGATATAATCCAGCTCTAAAATTTATTATTAACATTTTATATTATATAAAAGTATAGATTATATTCTGTTTTGTGTACCATAGTTAATAAATAAATAAATAAATAAATAAATTTGAAACTATGATGGAGTGTGAATGAAAACTATGATATGATAATTTCTACAGTGACCTGACCTTTTATACAGCAATATAATGTTTGATCAGCACCAATGTTTTGGTAATTGTTCTTGCTCAATAATTCTTCGAGTGATTTTCTATAGAGATCTGTTAGAATGCTGTTGCATGTTTTAATAAGTCTTTTCTTGTCTCGTTTTTTCCATCGTTTAGGTCCTTTATCCAAGTTTGTACAATTTCAGTCTTTGAATGCTTTCTTTGCACTTCTAAATGTTACTATATTTCTTTGTATGATTGTTCCTCTATAGGTTTCGTAGACTTGTCTAATAGTTGTATTTGTCATTTTATACAATTCCTTTAGTTCTTGCCTCATTTCTATGTCTCTGTATGTTTATAATATAATAATTTCCAGTGTTTTGTTACTAACGACTGGGATTTTTGTGCCTGCTTTTCATTTCTTCATCCTTTTCTAAACATTTGTGATTGTTTTTACTAGCATGTTGCTCATATAGCTTACATATCTTTTATGTTCTTAGTTGTTTCTTATAATAATCTTACATTATGTCTTAACTTTTTAAAATAATTTTCTCATTCTTTTGTAGTCTAGCATCTTGTTCGTTCGGGGCTATAAATAACTTCCTGCATATTTTTGGTCACTGAAGATTTATAGAACATCTAACCATTCGTACATTACATTAGTACATTAGTTACACATTTAGTACCTCTAAGTTTGTGACTACTTTCGGGTTGGAACTCAGTATGAAATCGATTTCGTTTTTTATGTTTTGATCTGGAGATATCCACGTCCATTTGCGAGATTTGAAGTATGTTTCATCACAGACAACTTGTTTTCAAATGCATATTGAATTTGCAAGTCATTCACCTAGTGCATTTCGTTGTCCGTGTCTGTATCTTCCGATTATCATTATATTCTTTATGTTTATGCTACCCGATTTTTACGTTAAAATCACCTATGAATATATGGGTTTTGTCTGCTTGTTCCTGAGCTTTTTCTAAATACCTGTAAAACTTTTCTATATCCTCCTTACTGGAGTTGTCTATAGAGGCCTAAACTTGGATATATTGACGTGACGCAAACCGACTCTCTGATATAGCAACAAAGTTTACAATGTTGACTTTAAAGGTTTTCTGATTATTTTGATTTCTTGTTATAGTTTTTTTCGGATTTTCTATTGTTGTGTTTGGTTTTCATTTATTTAATGAAGGGTTATGGTCTTCTTCCCCCACGTCGATCAACCGGCTTGGGGTGCTGATTATGATTATTATTTTATTTGACTGTTTTCCTAAATTTGTCTTATCCGGGTTCCAGTTCCAAGGGGCAGTTTTTATTGTTTTTAGCTCTGACAGCGATTATGATCTACCTCGTCCTACATAGTACAGTTTGCTCGGTTTTACGAATCCTTCTGTATTATTTGCAGATGAGGCAATTGATGGTTCATGTTTGATATTAATCTGTTTTTTTTTTGTGTTTGTTAGTGATGTTTCAGGTGATTCTGCCTTATCGCTTTTTTCTCTTTTCATGATTAGATTCTTTTGAATTTTTCACTTGTAGCTTAACATATTTAATATACAGTAAAAGCTCTTTATTCGCGGGGTATACGTTCCGTAAATATGCTGCGAATATAGAAACCGTGAACATGGAATGGTAATTTATATGGGATTATAGGGGACACGTTCCTAGCTAGCAAAATAAAAAACAAAAATATAAAAAAAATCAATTTAATCGGAGGTCGGTGGTGGAAGCCTAAGTTCAGCAATGGAAATCCAATGGCTGTTATGATAATGATGATGATGAATTCAATTGAAGCTATTGACTACATTGATAAATTATTATCGTCAGGCTTAGCAGTGCCGGATTAACCAATAGGCAGAGTAGGCAATTGCCTAGGGGCCCCGCTTCCACTAGGGGCCCCATGCAAGCGACAAGAAGAAAAAAAAGTTACTGGCACCGAGACTTCCGAGACTTTAACACCTTATGTGTAGTGCCGGATTAGCCTATAAGCTATTTAAGCAATTGCTTAGGGCATCCCGGCCTGGGGGGGCACCAGAGATGACATGACAGAGACGAAATCATATTGTGTCGACTCCACGTAGCCACCCACCTTATTTTTTGTAGATATTCGGACAGAGTACGGAGGAAAATGTCCATACTGAAGGGCGGATGACTTTTTTTTTTTTTTTTTTGTCGTCCGAAAGTGGAACCGATAACAATGGAATAAAACAATGGAACCGATAACTGGGCTAGTTCCAGGTAAAGTACGTTACGACTTACCACTTACCATCAGGTGGAACGTCTGCCACTTTGCCTAAATTCACTTAACATTAAAAACAAAAGTAAAAAAAAGGGGCCCCGAGTATAGCATTGCCTAGTGTCCCAGACAAGGTTAATCCGGCTCTGAGGCTTAGGCAATGGTTTAAAGAATTTTGTCATAATAATTAATAAAAAATTTCCTGCTTGGCAATTTTTTACTCTCGAATGTCTCTCGATTCTATATCTGTTCGAACCCATCTCGTTCTATTCTATTCGCAATTTCAGCAATGTTTGCGTTTAATATTTGAATTTTATTTAGATTCTTCGTCATTTTCCGCAGTCAGAACAGGCCATAGTATTTTCCAGCATGATTTCAATGTGTATGGCTTCACTTCTTCCAATAATTCTTTTATGCTTACAATGTCTTTTGCAATGTATTTCTTCCAGCATTCTATAACATCCATGTATTCAAGATCACATTACATATTATACTGTATGGTTTTGAAGGTTCGTCTAATGTAATAGAGTTTAATTTTTTTTTTTTTAAATGTATCTTTTAGATTAGATTTGCGAATAAAGAAATCTTTAGCCCCGATTATAGGAATTGGGTCGCAATTTTTTAATTCGCGAATAGTGAAAACGAGCTTTTACTTTATGCAATATTAAATTATAATATTAAAACTAACTAACACTAAACCTACCATAACGGGTCAAATGACCCATTTTTACATTTTTGTCAGAATTTCTTGAAAATATGATTATCACATCGCTATTTGCCTTTACGACTTTTATTGAAAAAATACATAGAATGTATTTTTCAAGATCTTCTCTTCTCTTGTTAATTTTTTACCGAGAAATAAATGTAATCTGCTCTAACTACCGCAAGGGGTCATTTAACCCATGTAAAGATTCTGTATCTTGACTTGTGTTTCTTGTGTTACAAAACGGCTATATTGAATATTTTTGCTATTGCGTGATATATTTTGCTGCATTGTGTTATATTTGTTGTTGGCGGACAGATGAATAGCCAACTTCACTCTACTCCAAGCGAGTATTACGATCTGTGGGAGCAAGAGAGCCAAAATTCGCCAAGCAAGCGAAAGCTGGTATACCACGCTTCTCCACAAAACTATATAAATCGTGTTATTGTTCAATTACCATTTACAAAATTAATCCAAACAAAAAATGGCTTCTACTAAGCTCAAAGTATAAATCTGTAAGTAGTGAAACACATGGCAAGCGTATACCTGAAACGATTAGATTTTACAATAATACTAAATACGGTGTAGATATGACGATCAAATGGCCAGAAAATACTCCGTGAAATCAAAATCGTAAAGATTAGGCCTGTTTAGATTTTTTTCAATATTCTTGACCTGGCTGAAATCAACTCACTGGTTTTATACAGATAAACAACCGGCGAAAAAATCTCTAGGCAACATTTTTTGTTCCAAATACGAGTAGCTAAAGAACTTGTCGAAGATTTTCGACATGAGTAACAAAAAGAAAAAGAAATTATACAGAAAACATCAACAAATTCAAGTTCAGATTCTCGTGTACAAATGCGAAAAAGGTGCCAAATAGGTTTTTGCAAAAAATATAAACTACAAAAATCTGTTTCAAATGCAACAAATATGTGTGTGCTAAATATACCTCCGAAAACCGAATAATTTGCAAAATATGCGGTGAATTTGAATAAAGTTATCATATTAGGTATATGTTTTCTAAATTTTAGATTCAATTGAAGAATATTTAATTTTTTACTTGTATTATTTTTGTTTTTTTTTTTTATTATTTTTATATAAACTATGTTGAATCGTTATTTGAAAAAAAATGTTTTATTCATACTAGATTGGTCTAATTGATATATTTTTCGCCAGACATAGTAATATATATATAACATTTTGAAGACGGGTCATTTGACCCGCTTTGGTAGGAATAGGAATACATGAAGTATCGGTAGGTTTAGTGTTAAATTAAATTATATTTAATATTTTCTTTCTTCCTTTTTTCTTCTATTAAGGTCTTAAGTTTTTTGCGAGTTATAAAACCTCTTTAGGATGATAGTCTTCTGTCAGGTCAGATGCCTTTGGGGAAGTGGAATTTGTTCTTCTGAATTAGTTTTTTCTTCCATGTTGGAGACCACTAGGCACTAATGACCGGTTTTTATTTGAACAATTTTCCAATTCTTATTTCAACAATTCTTATTTATTCATTGAATAAACGCGATAAAATCCGGTATAGACTTTTAAACAAATCCACTTACTTCTTTAAAATAGTCTACTAATTTGAATTATATTTCCTCTTTCTTTTCAATGCCGAAGATCACTAGATTTTTTTTCTCTTGTCTTTTTCCATATATTCTATCTTCTTTTATAACTTTGTTATTCTCATTTTTAAAATTATTTTTTTCTTCTGCTTCTGTGCTTGCATTATATTATTGGTGATAATGGTAGTTATTGATAAGGTTTGATGGTTCAACTTCTCTAGTTTTGTTCAAAGCCATTCCATACTGTGATACATAATTTAGGAGAATTTACAGTTTTTGCTGGCAACACTAAGACAGTCAAAGTATGAGATGTTATATATTGATTGGGTTATGGCCGGTTTCTGAGGCACTTTGAACGGTGATTTATCTATTCATTAGCGCTATTAGTTCGATAACTTGTATGCGTTTCCGAACACGGCGATGTAAGATAAACTCCGTTTAAATTAAGTTCAAATTAACTGACCAATTGGCGGCGTTTATCGATTCCATAACTATAATTTGACGTTTCATTTCTCAAACTACGTCATCTTTTAGGTTATATTGTTCTTATGTATTATGTGGTTATATTGTGGTTATTGTAGCTTGTAGATATTATATTTAATTGCCAGTGAAAGCTAAATATTAAAAGTCGGTAAAAAATATTCAAAGTAGAAAACAATCAGTGTTAGCATAATGAATACGAGCAGCTCATCAGAGTCTGATTTGGAAGTAATGGAGTTTATTTTTAATATATCCGTACCCAGAAACTTAACGCATAGGAGATTCTTCCGAAACGTTTTCGAAATGTTAAACACGATAAACACGATTGACATTAACAATGTTCACAGATAAAGTAGACAATGATGTCATTCATAAATAATGACTTATCATATTTTTTTACTTAAACAGTGTAAGCCATTTATTTATTCTCGAAAAAAATATTCTAATAAATAAAACTAGTATTCAAGACGAATTATACTAATAAAATCAATTTTCGACACGATTTCTTAAACAGAGCCATCTAGCTGCAAATAAGGATCTAGTTATCAGTTCGATAGTTATTGAATGGCTTGTTACGTATTCAGAAACGCAGTGACAGTTATCCGACGTTTATCTTACGTTTAACTTTAATAAATCAATAGTTAGTAAGTTAGTAGTTTAAATAGTTAGTAGTTTAAAACAATATAGTTAGTAAGAAGTTATCTGGGGACTCCAGAAACTGGGCAAGTGGCTTTCAATTGTGCCAGTTGAGCACGGTTAATGTTATAATGTTGGCACTATCTGACGAGTGATAGTTGGGCGCTGTCTACGATGACGTTTGATTAATTCAAACAGAGGGTACTTTCGTAGTTAGACGATTTTGCTTAAATGTTAAAGATTGTTGTTTTTACTAAATTCACTTTTTTCCACCAAAATTACTTCTTAATTATGAAGCTGTGACTATTTTTTCGAGATATTAGCGCACTTTCAATGCGGTTTATGCTAACTGGTAGTTCTGTGCATTATTTATTAAACATTTTCGAAAAAAAAAAAATTTTATTAAAGTGCCAGAACCGGGAAACCCTTGTTCTTATTAGATAATATTAAAAAAATACTATAAAATGTTTTATATACAAAATAAACTAGCTTATCTGGACTGATTATGCAAGAATGATTTCTATGCAAGTTACGATTTATTTAATGTAGGTCTAGAAAAAATGGAACGCGAGAAACAGAAGGCAATAGAACGTGAACAAGAAAAGAAGGCGCAGGAAGAAGCGGAGCTGGAGAAGAAGAGGTTAGAAGAAGAAGAATTGGAGAGGATAAAAGCAGAGGCAGGTGGTCAACCTGTGCTTCCAGCCAAGAGCAAATTCGTATGTTCAGCCATTTTTTTTTTTATTTTTTATTGTATTATTTATAATGTATTATTTATACAAAGTTTCATGATGATCGGTTAATTAGTTTTCGCTTGAAAGCGTAACAAAAAAACATAATATAGGATTCGGGATATATTACAAAAATTATTATTCAAAACGAGTCACAAGCTGCATCTGTACAGGAGTCGGAGTCAGAGGAGGAAGAGCAGTCGGAGGCGCGCGCGCCCTCGCCGCCGCGCGCCAGCCGGGACGACATCCTGCAGGAAGTGGTGAGTAGGAAAATATTTACAAGCGAGTCAGGGCGACGACCGTTCTGGTGTAGTGCGAGTAGTCGCCTCGACGCTCGACGCCGCGCGCCGACGGTCGTGGGTTCGATTCCCGCTCGGAACTATATATTTGTATTCGTACAAATATTTCTTTCCGGTCTGGGTGTATGTCCTTGTGGGTCTCCCCACAGTGCCTCGGAGAGCACGTAAAGCCGTCGTTCCCGGTTGTTATCATAAACACCTGATAACGATCGTTACTCATGGTAGGGAAATTATCTGTCCCGAACAGGAACCGAACCCGCGACCGTCGGCGCGTAACGTCGAGGCGACTACTCGCACCACTACACCAGAACGGTCGTCATTAAAATATCGTAACATTTAGTTTAATATTATAGAAATTCGCAAAGAATATAATTATACCGTAACTTTTATCGACAGATGTTAACCGTACGACGTACGCTAACGGAAATCCTACTGGAAGTAACCGACCAGGAGATACATACGGTGAGCCAGGAAGAACTGGCGCGGTATAACGCCGCTCAAGGTATTTCCACTCATATAGGCTTATACCAAACGCTCCGAGCGCCAAGACTTTGCTATACAAGAAACGTTCGTCAGACTCTGTCCGCGATGTAATATAGTGTTTCACGTCACGAGTGTCGCGAACCGGACCGTGATGTGTACCGTGTTTATAATAGCTAATGAAGTTTAATTTCAGATGTCGCCCGTTGAATCGAATACATGTAGTGTGTGATTAATGTTCGTTTTATTTATATGGTAAAAGCTTCGCGCCTCAACGCTATGAAGGCGAGCAAGTCCAAGGCGCTGGCGTCCATCGCCAGCGGGCTCGGTGAGTGTCGCGCGCCTTGCGCTGTGTTCTATGTCGCACACGCACACACGCACACCCGCGCACACACACACACACACACACACACACACACACACACACACACACACACACACACACACACACACACACACGCACGCACACGCACACACGTAGATGCGTGAAGCGCACACGATAGTCAATTGATTATTTTTTTACCCGACTACGCCAGAAGGAGGGTTATGTTTTTCGAGAGTATGTATGTATAATTGTTTGGCACGCTCTGCGGCCTGAAAGCCTCGATGGATTTTTGTTTGAGAGATTTCGTTAGATTCGTATTTAATCTAAGAGTGACACTGGGTATATCAAAATAAAAACTCATATGTTAATGTTTGTGGAAAAATTCATAACTTAATGTTTGTGGAAAAATAAATTATATTGTTACTATATTATTCTTTGAGCATCAAAACTTTCCACCCATCTAGAGAATTAGGGATATTAGAATATAATTTTTAAATTATTTTACATTTCGAAGTTTTTTCGTGTGTTACAATATTATGTGTGTAGTGTTTACGGACTTCCAAGCAGAATAAGTTTAATTAAATGATTTAAAATTTTAAATTATAGATTCTTATATGTACAAAATAAAATCAAGTAAGTCGATCAATTTAGGAAACTTTACAACAATATAAATTTACCTCCGTTGAACTTCTTTTTTTTTTTATTAGTCCACAAAACTGACTACATTCGCTTAATGTAGACCAGTGTTTCCCAACCTTTTTAGGCCATGCCCCACCTTAAAATTTCTAAATTTTTTATGCCCCCATATTTTTAACCTCCTTTTTTCCCTTAAGAAATATAAATTATAACTTTTAGGAAGAAATCACTATGAAATTGTTATCAAAACATCGTAAGTAAAATTTCAAAAAAAAAACTGAAATTTATAGACGTAAGCTGTCAAAAAGATAATAAACGGTTGGACAAGGTATAGCATTGCATTGCAGCAACGTCCTCTTCGTCAACCGGGAAGGGGACGTTGTCAGGAGGCCTATGTCGTGCGGTGTCCCACAGGGTTCTGTCCTTGGACCGCTCCTGTGGGACATCGGTTACGACTGGGTCCTCCGTGGCCGGCTCCCCCCTGGGCTGGGCGTAATCTGTTATGCCGATGACACTCTGGTCACAGCCCGGGGCGGGACTTTCGAGGAGGCGGTATCCCTGGCCACCTCAGGTACCGCGGAGGTGGTCAGGAGAATCGAGGCACTGGGGCTTAGGGTGGCCCTTAACAAGTCTGAGGCCCTGCTCTTCCATGGGCCTCGACGTGGTCCACCCGCTGGTGCCTCGATAACGGTTGATAGTACTGTGGTCGGTATCCGGGCCCACATGAAATATCTGGGCCTGGTACTCGACGGAAGGTGGTGCTTCGACGAGCACTTTCGCCAACTCGCGCCGAAGCTCGTCGGCACGGCGTCCGCCCTTGGTAGGCTAATGCCGAATATGGGCGGACAGAGTCTAGCGTGCCGACGACTTTACGCCGGGGTGGTCCGGTCGATGGCGCTGTACGGCGCCCCCGTGTGGGCGGAGTCCCTGACTGCCCACAATAGGGCCTATCTGTGGCGTCCACAGAGGGTCATGGCGGTCAGGGCTATACGCGGCTACCGGACGGTAGGTGTCGAGGCCGCGTGCGCATTGGCCGAAACCCCCCCGTGGGACCTGGAGGCGGAAGCGCTCGCCGACGTTTATCGGCGGGTATCGGTGGCGCGAACGAGGGGTATTAATCCCCTGCCGAGCGAAATTACCGTATGGCGGGACGATGCCCGCCGCACCACCTTCACACGGTGGAAGGCTCGGCTGGAGACGCCCCGGGCTGGTTTTCAGACCATAGGGGCGCTTCAGCCGATATTGATGGAGTGGGCGGTGCGGCAGCACGGAGTCCTCACCTTTCGACTCGTGCAAGTGTTGTCAGGGCACGGCTGCTTTGGCAAGTACTTGCACGTTGTCGCAAGGAGGGAGACGACTCCGGGCTGCCACCACTGCGACTCGCACCTCTGCAGCGAGGACTCGGCGCAACATACGCTCGAATCGTGCCCCGCCTGGGCTGAGCAGCGCCGAGATCTCGCTGCAGTCATTGGAGAGGACCTGTCGCTATCGGCCGTTGCGCGAGCGATGGTCGGCGGTGATAGGGCCTGGACCGCGGTCGCCAACTTCTGCGAGAACGTAATCTTGCAGAAGGAGGCGGCGGAGAGGGCCCGGGAGGACTCACTCCTTTCGGACCCAATTCGCCGCCGGCGCGCGGGGCGGCGCAGACGCGTTCACATGCGCCTGATGCCGCCCTAGTCGAGGCTGCGGACGGTAGGGTCGGGGATTGCCCCGCCCGGGGTGTCGCACAGAAGAAAGTGCCCGATGGGGCTGCCGCCTGCGGGCCACGGAGCAACGTACGCGGTACCCGTGGTCTGCCTTGTAAAGGCGGGTGAGGGCGCACGGCGGGTTATTTTAGTGGGTGAGGGCCCCACACTACCCCGTTGTCTCCCCGGACGACAGGGTGTGCGTTCAGGTACATTTTTTCCCGCCCAAAAAAAAAAAAAAAAAAAAAAGGTATAGCATTGCATTATGCATTTAAATAACCCAAAGCGAAAGGGTTAAAGTTGTGTCGAGTCCATTTTTAAATTGCCCCCTTTAACTATCAAATTGCCCCCCAGTGGGGCGTGGGCCCCACGTTGGGAAACACTGATGTAGACATATAAAGTACAAAGTGTAAAATATGTATGTACAATTGAGTCTACTAAATGTGGACATAGTATGCATTACAAAAAAAGTAAAGAAAACAGGTAACTTAACTATAGTGCAAAATCACAAATAAGGAATATAAGAGTACTAAAACACATTCAATTAAAAAGACACAAAAAGTAAACATTTCAATATAAAAAATTTGAATAAGATAAGTGATAATGTGTCATATATGTATGAACGTAAAAATCATTGATAAGAAATAAAAAAAAATCTCACCGAGGACTGTGTAGATAAGGCAATTTTGATTATTATCATTTGAAAAACTTTTATTGGATTATGCGAAACATTTTCACAACTTTAATTTTCTTAAAGTTACAAGTATTAAACATCATTAATTCTTTTTCTTTTTTTTTCATAACATTTACGTAAGAGTAGTCGCAACAAGTACATTAAACAATACCTCACTATGGCATAGAACATATTGCAATAGTACAAGCATAGTAAATCTAAAAATAGATTGATAACAAACAATTACAGGTGAAATTTTTGAAAAAAAAAAATGTACATGGTGATCATTTTTGCTTCCAATTTGACAAATTTGTTTAAAAAAAAACGCCATGTGCATTTAATGAGCCTTTTTTTCAGCAGTCGTTTTTTATGATTTAGTATTCAGTAATGGTTTTTTTTTACCACATTAATGGAAATAGGAAATAGGTAAGACTGAATTTGTAATAAAAGTATAAGTACATGTACTTAATAATAATTAATCAAACAAAATTATATTTAATTTTTGTCACAAATGTAATCAATATAGGTACTATTTTCTTGTTTTGATTCATAATTGGCATCATTGTTAATAATACATATTAGTCGAAAGATTAAATTTAGAAGTCATTTTGTATTATAAATATATACAGTATTTTATTTTATATAAAAATATATAAAAAAATGTTTTACTTACTTACGTATTCACAAAATTGTCTTCGTAGTACATAAGAGAATAAAAATAAATCCCTATAGATATATTTCACTTAAGTAATTAAGAATGAATAAAATTATACTAGTTTTTATAATAAAAATCATAAATGTCATCCACCTTCATCGAAATAATGTATGTAAAGTGGTAAAGTAAAAGATGTAACTATGTAACGCAATGAACTTGTCGTCGTTGACTCGCTCGTGTTATCGGTGTGGGTGTCGCAGGGCTGGGCGCATACGAGAGCAGCGACGACAGCGACGGCGAGCGAGAGGACACCTCCGACCAGCAGCTGCAGGTACGTACGGCCGTACCCACGGTCCTATAATACACAAGAGATACGACGACTCAGTGTTAGCATTATTTGCTGACAGTATTATGTATTTTCGACCGTAAAATTATCGTTTTTCGTTCCAATTTATCGTACAAATACAAAATTTTCACACAGATACTTTTCGGCTTTAATAATAATTATATATATCCTGCCTCTGAAGTGGAGACCAAAAAAAAAACGTCATCGCCTGTACTTGTCCACTATATCTAATCTAAAAAGCTAAAGTAGGTGTTTAGAAAGTCAGAAAATAAATAAGAGAGGGCAGCAAAAGTACTTAAAATTTCCATTTCGATGACATTTGAACGGAAAAAAAATTCGCAAAATTATGTTATGCACATTGGATTATCGTACAATTTCGACACCTCTATGTTCGATTGTACCAAGTGCTAAATTATGTGATTTGTACGATAATTATGTGACGAATGCTACCGCTGGGGCCAAGAGGCCTCCACTCCTTTGTTGCCCCGAGGCATCCAAACCTCTAAGTCCGGCCCCGGGGTACGTCGACTTAATGTGACTGTTCTTTTCAATTATATTTACGCGAATTTTATTCATTTAATTAAAAGTCTGAAAACGGATTTTATCGCGTTTATTTAAATTTACTGTTTAACAATATTTAATTTAAATTATTTCCCGACGTTTCGGACCCTTTACAGCGTCCATGATCTCGGGGGACTGAGGTGGTGGGTGTCCGAATAATGAATCAATTGTTACATACCCCGCTTTTTATACAATTATTAATTATTACTTTTGACCGTTCCTATTCACACAGAATGAACTTGTTGTGTCTGGAAGTCGTGCTGTGTTCTTATTTTCCTTGGGTTCAATTAATTTTAGAACTGGTTCCCAAGCTGGTGGTACGTTCCAACCATCCTCTCTATTGAAATTAGGATGTTTTTTTTATTTCAATAGCCTCGCGAATCATCCTTGGTAGGAATCGGTGTTCTTTAGCGAGAATTTGTGGCTTATCAAATCTAATGTAGTGGTTGGTACCTTGTTGAGTATGCTGATACACAGCAGACTTTGTCGACCGTTGGTGTTTAATGTCAGCTATATATTCTTTTACGCGTGTCTCTATACTCCGTTTAGTTTGTCCTATATATGAAAGACCACATTCACAGTCTAATTTGTAGACCCCTGCATCTTGTAAAGGTATTTGACACTTGACAGATGGTAATAATTGACTTATCTTCGTTGGCGGCTTGTAGTAAGTTTTGATTGAAGCTCGCTTCAAGATGTAGCCAATCTTGTCAGTGACTCCTTTAACATATGGTAGTACGGCAGGCTGGCGCTCAACTGTGGCAGTCCTCTTCCTCTGGGATCTGTGACGCTGACGCGGTGCTCGGAGCTTGTTGTCTCGCAGTACCTGCTTGATGTGCTGTAGCTCTGCGTCCAGGTGTTTCTCGTCACAGATCCCGTGAGCTCTCTGAAACAGAGACAAACCAACGGCAGAGAGTTGTCTAGGATGGTGGTGAGAAGCACCGTTCAAATACTTGTTAGTGTGGGTAGATTTTCTATACACAGAATGGCTTAAACTATGATCGGGATTCCTGATTATAAGTACATCTAGGAAAGCTAGTGTGTTGTTTGCCTCTAACTCCATGGTAAATTGAATATTGTTATTTATGGAGTTAAGGTGTTCTAGGAATATGCAAGTACAAGCCACTGTCGCGGTATAATATTTTATATTATATCGACGAACAATAAAGAGATATTTAAGTAAAAGAGAGAAATAAATAAAAAATATTAAATGAACAAAACTACAACATTTATTTTCATAGTGATATATGTAGGTAGGCAAGTTACAAAAATGTTAGAAATTTATCAATAACAATGTTTATTATTAATTTTTAAAAGATCACGAGCTACGAGGTTCAATAACTATTCCTGGTTCAGGTCTAGAGGTTAACCGGACGGGCACTTCGCTATTGGCACGTGGAGCATGGCTGCCCCCAAGCTGGTCTTCGCCTTGGTGCTAGGTGACGGGAATGATGTGCGCTCCGGGACACGTGGACGGCGTACCCCGACCGACGCTCGTCGTCTCTCGCCGTAGAACGGTTGTAGGGGTGGGCTTCCCTGCTCCCCTGCTTCCTTCTCGTAGCAAGGTCACGAAAAAGAACCCGGTTGTTGGGGTCCGAGGTTCACCCGCAGAAGTCGCCACGTGGGAAAAGTTAGTATCGACCGCTCCGTACGCCTACCAGGACCCTGGAAGGACACACCATCCGGTGAGCCTTCCCGTAGTCAACCCCCAGTTGTTTCTGGGTTGACATGGAAATGGCCCACAAGACAAGGAAATAAAAAAAAAGGAAAGCAATCCTAAATTCGAAACGTCGGGAAATAATTTAAATTAAATATTGTTAAACAGTAAATTTAAATAAACGCGATAAAATCCGTTTTTAGACTTTTAATTAAATGTTCTTTTCAATTTACGTTAATAGATGATGAAAATACAGTACCCAGCTCGAATTTTTTTTATTATTCACATGCGTTTATTATATCAATAGCGCAACCAAACGATATAATAATGATTAAATGACACAATGCTTGGGAGATAAAAATATACGCCGTATGATTGACAATAAGAATTACGAAATGAGATCGAGTAGCGTACAGTCGGTTGTCACCGAACCGGCATGCGCAGTGCGCACTGCGCAACGCACCCGTCGTGCGTCGGTAGCAGGGACGTACAGCGGCGTTGACGCGAAATAAGTTATATCACGATCGTATTAATCTCTCAGTACTGAAATAGGGCTTAGTTGCAAGATCTGTATAAGACTGTGGCCGTACCATAGTACTTACGTGTAACAAGAAAATATATACAGCACAAAAAATACGTTGACTGTTAGGCGATTTTTTAATTGTTTCTAATATTTTAGAATTTCTAATATTTTAGAATTTAGAATTTTTACTGACGAACTTACCGGTTGACGAATTTGCCAATCTTTAAATTTAAATGTTTACAGTCATTTATGAAAAAAAAAAACCTTTGAATAATATTATTGTCTATAATTCTTTGCTTAGCAAGGAATTTATATACAAAATAGAATGCGCACGTGCACTCAAAGAACGTTCCGGAGAGATGGCTTGCATCTCTTTCTACCATGGATTCAAGACAACTCGTAAGAAAGAGACAAAATCCCAGTAGTCAACAAAATGCTTGGAACGAATTTTTCACTTTACATGTTGGAAAGAAATGTAAACCTTATGGAAGTTATATCAAGGTGCATATTTGAATATACAATTTTATTGAGTGTTCCAGTTATTATATAAATCCCGTGTTGCTTAGTGACTGAATACATATTATTATTTTTCTCATTGTCAAATTGCAAACGCACACTAAGTTATAGGCATGGAGTATAGAGGTAAAGGAGCACTATCTTGTATTACAAAAAGTGTCTCCCAAATAACCTTAAATAAAGATGGCGTTGCTGTACCAGAGGTTCGTTTTTATTAGATAGTTTATTTAACTCGCTAGCCGTTTAACTTTAAATTACAACACACTAACTACTCTAGTCTATGAGAATACTTGAAATGATTTTACTGCTTCCACTCACCAAACTTCAAGTAATCTAAAACAGTTAAGTTCAGATCATACCCTTCACTACACTAGCTCTATTCTGACCCGTTTATTTAATGCTATTTCGTGGACATAATTTGAGTTAGACATGGGTAACTCGATGAATTTGTATGAACCGCAGATCAGCTGATGAGCCATATGCTTGAACCGGAGCTGTGAACCGGCGGCTCACAGTTCAGCCCAATTGTTGTTATGTTGTTACTTTTAACTATTATAGATTTACAGGTAATTTATGACTCGGTTCAAACAAATGACACGTATGATGTACCTAAATTATAAATATGTAATAAAGCAGCGTTTCGAAAAGTTATTAAAGTGATATTTTTTCGTTCTTACACGATTGTAGGGGAATGCTAATTTCATTCATAATATGATAAATGCTAAAGTTACGCCTTAACTATTCACCTGAATCCATGAAATTCTGCAATCTTTCCGTTACAAAGGATTATTTTTTATGCATTCTACTTAAATAACAATTTCAAATATTTAACAAATTTCACGTTAATATTTAAAATAATTAAATTAATAAATATTATTAGTATTTTTAAGAAACTTTTGAAAACGATAGCCAAAAAATAAGTAAATGAAAGGCCCTCGCCAGATAAGCCGGGAAAAAATGCCCCCAAAGCAATCGGGCTAATTTTTTTTTCTGAAATACCTTATACTGTGGACAACATCTCAGCCCAGTTTCAACTCTGAAATATCACGCGTTTTTGAGTAAAAAAAAAAAGTTTTTTTTTTTTAAGTCCATTTTTCTCCGAATCTACTTGACAATATTTAAAAAAATGTTTATGGGTTTTAAGATATCACTAACTAGTATTCCTAGAAAAATTCGCTCGATAATCGGGTAAGTTGGTCATAGGTAAAAATGCAATTATATTTTAAAAAAAAATTTTTTTAAGCCAAAAACGTATGGTACACCTTAGTTTTTTTTTTCACGAATTACTCTAATATTGATCTACAACATATATTTTTTTAAGATTTTTAAAAATATTAGACGATAGTTAAAAAAAATTAAATATAAAAAAAAAAAATTTTGCCTTAAATTCCTTAAGTAGGTACAGTCATGTAATTTTTTTATACATTATCTCTTCGTCTCAGTTTACAAAATATATTTTTTTCATACTTTAAAAAAATATTAGATGATTGCAAGGATCATTAAACTTGTTTTTTAATCAATTTTTTCAACTTGTTTGTACTTAATTTTTTTCTTCTAGAGTCATTATTTATTGCTCTGCTCTTGAATAATTATTTTATACATATATTTAACAATATTAAATCTTTTAAACAACAATAATAAATAAACAATCAATTAATTATCATCATCACTATCTTCATGGATTACAAAAGTAATACTTTCTGTGTTGAATGAACGACTCAATTTTTATGCAGGTCTAGGAATTTTTGAAAGGTATCGGCCATATGATAAATGATAAATAATTGCTAAAATAATAAAAATAAAAATAATAATAATAATAAAGTTCGTAATTACAATATTATATAACAATTTGTGGATAGAGAAGTATTATTTTTGCCTAAACATTAAAAACAATTGCAGAGTGATTGACATAAATCATATTAGACGCCACTGAATTGAGCCACTGCCACTGATTATCGAGCGAATTTTTCTAGGAATACTAGTTAGTGATATCTTAAAACCCATAAACATTTTTTTAAATATTGTCAAGTAGATTCGGAGAAAAATGGATTTCAAAAAAAAAAAACTTTTTTTTTTAACTCAAAAACGCGTGATATTTCAGAGTTGAAACTGGGCTGAGATGTTGTCCACAGTATAAGGTATTTCAGAAAAAAAAATTAGCCCGATTGCTTTGGGGGCATTTTATCCCGGCTTATCTGGCGAGGGCCTTTTAAAACGCAATATTTGCATAAACTTTTCAAAAACATTCCCACGGTTGAAGAAAGGGATTTTTTCTATAATTTCTGAGAATTCCGTGTAATTTATGGACTCAAAAAAGATTTTTGATGTAATTCTCACCTTTATCGCTGTATATTAAGGGAAATTATTGTTTGAAAATATGAAGTTCTGTCAAAATGCAATATTGTACAAAAAATTCTTAGGACTATTCTTCAAGCAAAAAAAATATATTAATTAACTATTGCATAACTAATTGAAAAATTGTGATTTAAATTTTATTCAGGCGGATTATTGTTCATTTATCTATCCAGTAACCCCCTTTTTTTCTTAAATTTTATATTTAATATGTCAAAATATTTTTTATAAATAAAGTAGGTATCCAAAGTAGGCGTGGCTTACGCAAGCCAGAGCACCCGTTTTAGGCCGTATTTTTAACCCTCTGGGAAAATTATTAATATTGTTCTAGTTCTGGGAGCTGGGACTTTTTTTAAGAAATTTCTTCATATTCTTGAATCTTTTTTTAAATTATAAAAATCTTAATTAGTTTTTAAGATATTTGCAAAAAACTAAACCCCTTTTATTTTTTTAGTTAGTTGTAAATAAATTTTGCAATTTTTGCAAGCGGAACTTCATTTTTTTAGTTATTTGTTAATACATTTTGCAATTTTTGCAAGCGGGACTTTATTTTTTTTTTTTTGTTCAAAAATTATCTAGATGCCCTTCCGAATCGATTGACACCTCAATCATAATTTTCGGAGACTGCTGAAAAAAGTTGACTAAAATGGCACATGTTGCCTAGACTATATATGACTATCGCGCACTCATTTCAGTTTGTGTATATCATAAATATGTCTGGTTATTTTTTACCTATTGAAGTAGGAAAAGTTTTGAAAGATATTACATAATGAGCATTTGTTTATTTTAAAAGCTAACATATTTTTTCCTGATTGAACATATTAGAAAAAAAAATTACTAATTATTTATTTTAATTTAAAACTATTTATAGTCAACGCGTGTGATAACCCGCGGGTCGTCTTGTCTATACTATGATACTGTATTATTTATTCCAATCGTCGAAATTTTAAAATTATTTTTAAATTAGATACCCTGTTTATCAAGGTATAAAAAAATTGCGACGACTAATTATTGTAGCAGCTAGCTGGCTGACCATTAATTAAACGTGTTAACTAATTTGAAAAGTATCCGTGTAGTGGAAATTAAGCTTATCTAATATTGTTAAAAAGCTATAAAAAAAATAAGTTAAATATTATTTTAAATTATACCAGGAAATTATAAGGCGCAAGCGTCAAGATTTTGAGCGAACATCGCGAGAAATCGAAGCGGAGGTGCGGCGTGCAGAATTGAAAGAGACCGGTGAAGGAACTACTACGCCTAATACGACACCAGAAAGGCCAAAGCGATCACGTGAGTTGAAATGAACAAATTTTAAGAATGTTATCAAAAATAATTGAAACTTTTTTGTTTACTATTAATTATTATTCATTATTTATTTTATTTAAAATAAATATATAGTAAAAGTAAACTTGAGCGTCTTCAAAATCTTTGCATTCGATTCATATTTGGTCTTCGTAAATATGAACATGTTTCCGAATTTCGTAAAAAAACTCAAGTGGCTTGGGGATACTCATATTCTTCATCTGTACTGTATTCTGTTCAATCCATCAACTCCACCGTATTTAAAAGAGCATTTTCAGTTTCTAAGTTTTTCTCATAATCACACTCTTCGATCAGAAGAAAATTTAGTATTAAAAATTCCTCCCCATTCGACATCATTTTAAACAAAGTCTTACTTTCCAAACCATACGTTTCTGGAATTCTTTACCTCTCGAAGCAAGACGTGCACAAACTCGCGACATTTAAAAATATAATAAAGGAATATTATTATCTAACTCAGTAGCTTTGTTTCAGATTATATTTATGTATGTATGTAGACATATGGCTATTTATGTACTCGTATGTATGTATATTGTAGATGTGTGGTACCCCCCTACCGTGCTATTTATTTCCTCTACCTAAGGTTGCCTGGAAGACATTGCTGCTTTAGCAATAAGGCCGCCTCTTGTACATTTCTCGTTAACATTTTACTCTATACTTTAATTTTTTTTGGTTTGCATTAAAAAAGTACCTACTTGTATTGTAGTTTTTTTAAAGTATTTCTTATTTTATATATTTTAACAAAAAAAAAAATACAAAATAACAGCCTTTAAATATAATTAAAAATTTCTTTTATGTTCAGGATCATCAGCAACGCCACCACCAATAGACAGTGAAACACCTGAGAAAAAACTTGAGCGTCGACCTTCTAAAGATAAAAGAACCAATAACAAATCTTCCGATAAAACTGATAATAAAAAATTAGGTACTATCCTGGAAGAAAAGCCGAAGAAATCTAATAAATACGAAAATACTCCAAGTCCGCAAAAATCTAATAAAGCAAGCAAAGACGGTACAAATTCTAGTTCTAGTTCTTCTGAAGATGATTCGTCTAGTTCTAGTAAATCGTCATCAGAAAGTGAAGTCGAAACCAGAGTACAGAATAGTCGATCCAAAAAACGTAAACGTAGAAGCACTAGTTCTAGTGAGTCTCAAAAGAAATCTAAAAAACATAAAAAAGAAAAATCACGCAAATCTAGTGAAAAATACTATTTAAAATCTAAACATCAGGACGATCACGAAAGAACAGAAAAAACAAAATCTAAAAAGAAAGACGACTATTACGACAAACATAAGTCTAGGAGTAGGGACTACGATAAGTCGCACAAAGATAAGTACAGAGATGACTCAGACGAAGACAGGCCAAAAAAACGCTCCAAGCGCTCTCGTTCCATTAGCTATGAATCGCGATCAGGTCGTCGGAAAAGCAGAGATCGGTCCGAAGACAGGTCTCGTAGGCGGGATAAGAGGTCTTACGATAGGGATAGGTCTTATGATAGGTCGGGTAGAGACTACGACAAGTATGATAGGTATGAACGCTCTAGGGACGACCGCCATGACAGCTACTCCCGCCACCGCCGGTGAACAGCAGGTTACAAATAACACAGGTGGTATTTTTTACTTACATTACAAAAAGTTGTGTATCTTCCATCAAATTTTCATTATTATCACTTTTGTAAAATACCTAATATCGTCAAAAAAATTATTTGTTATCTCTCCTGGAAACATTTTGTTCCTCGTGAAATATAGATTTATATGAGTTTGACAAATTAAATATATCTAAAGTTATGTAACAATTTTTTAAAATTGTTTGTTCTAAGCATTTTTCAGTGAATGAGTGTATCATGCAAAAACTATGTTCAAATGATAAGGCTGTGATAAATTATTTTTAACTTTTCTTGCAGGATCTGGTGACCCGTGAGAGTGTGCTTCTGGTGTAAATAATCTTGTGTATTATATTTTATTTGCTTTAGAATGTAATAATAAATTAAATTTTACAACCTGAAACTATTATTGTGTCAATTTATTCCAATTTTTACTTAATCTAACAATAATACAAATAAGGATTTATTATAATTTGAAAACTCAATTGACAATCCAATTAAATTAATTATTATGATTATAATGTTTAGTAATTTTCATGTAACAAGTAATAAAACATAACAAGAGTAAGGTTACAACAATGTCACGCATTTGGCATAGTGGTCACATCCACTGGCTGTTGTGCTAGCAATCAGAAGTTTGGTCTCCACCATTAAGAAACATTTGTTGTCATTGAGATTTTTGTTGTAGTCCATTCAGGATTATATACTACTGGAGGCCATCAAATGTGAGGCATTTATTTATTAATAGTTTCCCTCGCATGGTTGTATTGACAAAATGTCCTTCCCCAGGCTTCAGACTAGCCATATCAAATTCTTACAACAGCCCGGTAACAAAGGCTCCCATAAAAAAATGTTCCTCTACACTCACATAGTACACAGTAATAACATAGTACATACCCTCATCACTGAAAAACTAGATAACATCCCACATACCCAGGACGAGGATAAACAAAAGGAAGAAGACATAGGCTGGAAACAGGAACTAAAAACAATAGAAAGCAAAATAGATCAAATAACCACAATAAAACACCAATGCAAACAAGAACCTCAGAAGGATCTAACCCCAGAATTGATAACTATTTCAGAGAAACTGGAGATCGTGTCCTCCGAATTGCGCACAATGAGAGAAGCAAATAAGACCATAGCTTCGCCTCATATGCCGTCTATCGAGACCGAAATAGCAGTCCAGGAAGTCCGACAAACTCTGGACTCAATAAAGGAGGGGGTAACAAAGCTTAACCCATATACTAGTTCACGTACCTTTGCTCAGGTCGCCGCTAAGCCGAGATCGGAGCACAAACAACAGCCAAATCACACCCTCATAATATCGTCTCGTGATCCTAAGGCGACGAGCGATAACGTCCTGACTAAAATCCGGTCCACTTTGGACCTAAAAAAGTCCGGGGCTAGGGTGGAAAAGGTCCGGAAAGCGAGAGACCAAAAGGTCGTGATGCGGTGCGCAACAAAAGAGGACATGGCCCTAATAAGGGGTCAGGTTCAAAATAATAAAGAATTAACAGTCCGGGAACCCTCAAACCAGGACCCCTTGGTATGTGTGCGGGGAGTGCTGGCATGTTACTCGAACGAGGAAATTATCGACCATATCAAGGCCCAAAACGGACATATCCTCAATGGAGTTGACAAGGCAGGACTTAGAATGAAGGTACGATTTAGAAAGCGTGCCCGAAACCCGCACGAGTGCCACCCTGTTATCGAACTATCTCCGGAGGTCTGGAAAAGGTTTACAGAGATCCAGAAAATCTATATTGGTTTTGGACGGTGCTCGGTCGAGGACCAGTCCCCCCTCGTTCAATGCCTGAAGTGCCTTGGTTATGGACATACCAAGGCGCTCTGCAAAGAGAAAGAAGACGCTTGCAGTTACTGCGGTGGCGGGCACACGGGGAGGGACTGTCCCTCGAGAGCAAAGAACGAGCCGCCGAAATGTGTAAACTGCGTCAGGGCCAAAAGGGGTGACTTGGAGCTGGTGCACACTGCTTATAGCATGGAGTGCCAAGAAAGACAGAAGTGGGACAACATAGCTAGGTCGAGAGTCCAATATTGCTAAGGGTGACCCGGAGGCCAAAGTGGTGGTCCCTAACAGAGTAGCTGATAAAACGGGCTGCGGCTTACGTTTCATACAAGTAAACCTGCAGCGCTCTAAGCTTGCAACGGCTGAGCTGCTCCAGGTGGCCTCAGAAAAGGGGATCTCATTCGCCCTAGTTCAAGAACCGTATATAGGCAGAACGGGCGAAATGAGACAGCACCCCGGTGCTAAAGTTATTCAATGCACACTGAGCCGCCAGAAGCCAGTAAAGGCGGCAATCATAGTCTTCGGCAACAGTGTGGAAATCATTCATGATCCCCAGATTGTCACCGAAAACGTGGCTGCAGTCTTCGTAAAGGCCGGCCAGCTTAGGCTAGGGTTAATGTCAGTTTACTTTGAAGGGGACCAGGACATGGAACCGTATATACAGCAGATGAGAGCTGCAACCGACAAAATCCCTACTCAACACCTGATAGTGGCAGGCGACGTCAATGCCTGGAGCCATTGGTGGGGCAGCAGCTCCGAAAACCATCGAGGAGCACAATTCCATGGCGTCATCACGGAAATGGACCTCTATATCCTCAACAGGGGACAAATTCCCACTTTTGAGACATACAGAGGCGAAAGGCTTTACTCAAGCTGCGTGGACGTGACTCTAACCAGTCAGTCCATTCTTGCAAAAATGGAGAACTGGAAAGTGGAACGATATCTGATTACATCTGATCACAACGCCATTACATTCGGTCTGCGTCTTGAGGGGCCCCTAAAACCATTGGAGCCAATCTCGACGCGCAGATACAACACCAAGAAGGCGAGATGGGCAGAATTCACGACACTCCTGAAGCTTGGCCTTGCAGAACAAGACGTGACTCTGAGTAGCGTCTCTAATGTCTCAAACAAAGACGAGCTGGAGGACATATTGACCAGATATACATCCGTAATCCACGGTGCCTGTGAAAAAACCATCCCAAAGGTGAAGCCATGGAAAGGCGACACCCGACCACCTTGGTGGTCGGCTGAACTACATTCCCTGAAAAAGGAACTAGTAAGAAAAAAAACGCCGTATTAGAAACGCTGCACCCAGCAGAAGGATGTACGTCGTTGAAGAATACATACTGGCTAGGGAAAAATACAAAACAGCGGCGAACGAAGCAGCCACTCAAAGCTGGAAGGAATTCTGCACGGCACAAGACCGTGAAAGCGTATGGGACGGTATTTACAGAGTCATCAGGAAGACCTCTCGGAGACAGGAAGACACGTTGCTGAGAGGTGCAGCTGGTGAAACACTCTCACCGGAACAATCAGCTGAACTCCTGGCGAAAACATTCTACCCGGATGACTCTATAGAGACCGAAACCGCCTATCACAAAAAGGTCAGAGAGGCCGTTGAATGCAGAACTCCTGCGGAACTTCAAGATCTTTCGGATGATGACCCACCCTTTACGACTTCGGAGCTAGAAATGGTTCTTTCGAGCCAAAACCCGAAGAAAGCTCCAGGTCCTGATGGGTTAACATCCGACATATGCGCAGCGGCAATAAACTGTGACAGAGAGGTGTTTCTAGCGTTAGCAAACAAATGCCTGTCACTGTCATACTTCCCCAAACAGTGGAAGGTCGCTCACGTATGCATCCTTCGCAAGCCAGCTAAAGAGGATTACACCCACCCGAAATCCTACAGACCTATAGGACTTCTGTCGATCCTCGGAAAGACAGTCGAGAAACTACTCATATGCAGACTTCAGTGGAGTCTCTTACCAACGCTGCACCGTAGCCAGTATGGGTTCATGCCACAAAGGGGAACGGAGGACGCACTCTACGACCTAGTCGAGCATATTAGGAAGGAAGTAAGACTGAAAAAGATAGTACTTTTAGTATCGCTCGACATAGAGGGTGCCTTCGATAATGCATGGTGGCCAGCTCTCAAAAAACAGCTGGTAGATAAACATTGCCCGAGAAACCTTTATTCCATGGTGGTATCCTACTTACAGGACCGAAGAGTAATAGTGAATTATGCCAGAGCATCCAGCGAGAAGGAGACCACGAAAGGTTGCGTCCAGGGATCGATTGGTGGACCAACTTTCTGGAATCTTATCCTGGATTCGCTTCTGAGGACAATAAACAATATGGGAGTCTATTGCCAAGCCTTTGCGGACGACGTGGTTCTCGTTTTCTCGAGTCATAAAACCAGCAACCTACAAGCTTCGGCCGAAACCACCTTAGCTGCCGTTCAGGACTGGGGTACATGCAACAAATTGAGGTTTGCTGCGCATAAGACCAACGCGATGGTTATTACAAGGAAGCTCAAGTACGATACCCCTATAGTCCACATGTCCGGCACTCGATTGAGGCTTGTAGAAGAAATAAAACTGCTGGGGCTCATTATAGACTCAAAGCTCACCTTTAATGCGCATGTCTCTGCAACATGCAAGAAAGCGGCAGACATCTACAAAACACTAGCATGTGCAGCGAGGGTGTCTTGGGGTCTAAACGGAGAAATCATACGAACTATATACGTGGCGGTGATAGAGCCCATCGTCTTGTACGCGGCAAGTGCGTGGTCTCCTGCAGCTGAAAAGTTGTCAATTAGGAAACAACTAGACTCACTGCAGAGAGGTTTTGCCCAGAAGATTTGCAAGGCGTATAGAACGGTGTCTTTAACATCAGCACTCGTTCTTTCGGGTCTACTCCCGCTTGACCTTCGGATCCGGGAAGCCGCCATGTTATACAAGACCAAGAAAGGTCACTGCGTGGACTTTCTACCGCCGGGAAGAGAACTAGAGCGCAGGGTGGGGCCAATGCAAAATCCCCACCCATCTCTACTCATAACAACAGAGTATGAGCGCTTGGAAAGTCTGAACCCCCAAATCCTTGAGGAACACCACATCGACGGCCCTCTAATTTACACTGATGGCAGCAAAATAGAGGGCAAAGTAGGAGCTGCCCTAACGTGGTGGGACCAAGGAAGGGAAGTAAGACACTCCACATTCCGACTCGAGTCGCACAACACGGTCTTCCAATCGGAGATGTATGCACTCTTCAGAGCCGTGGACATGGCGAGACAATCGAAAGAGGGCTCCATTAATATCCTAAGCGACTCAAGATCTTCGCTTGACCTACTAAGGAGTCCATCGGTAACTCACCCTCTGGCCATAGAGATGAAAAGATGCATCAGGCAGATCCGCGAGGAGAAGAGATCAGTGCGGTTCTTTTGGCTGAAGGCCCACGTAGGAACACCGGGCAATGAAAGAGCGGATGAGCTGGCCAAAAAGGCGGCTCTCAAAAAGAAAACGGCCCCTGACTACGACAAAGTAGCAATGTCGTACGTCAGAAGGCAGATACGGGAAGAGACTGTCCGATTATGGCAGGACCGATATAATTCTTCAGAAACTGGCTCGGTCACGAAAATCTTCTTACCAGACCCAAAGACCGCTTGTAAACTGGTAAGAAAATCGACACTACCATCAGTCGATACACAGATTCTGACCGGACATGGAGGATTCGCGGCATATCTGCACCGGTTCAAACTAAAGGACAGTCCTTCGTGTATCTGCGATCCGAGATACGAGGAAACCGTACTCCATATCTTGCTGGAGTGCCCAAGATTCGGCAAAGAAAGGCTGGACCTGGAAATAAAACTCCAAAGGAAACTAGACCAGTCTTCGCTCCGCACCATCTTGGAACAAGAAGCCGACAGAACATCTTTCCTCGCATTCGCGAGAAAAGCCGTAATCACAGCCGCAAAGAGAAACGGCTCGACCGCTCTACCACACAGACCATCGTCCTTACCACAGGTTCAAACTACGACAGCAAATTTACCAATACAAAATCTAGCCCAGAGTCAACCGAACACACAACCAACCAGCACGGCCCCCTCTCAGCGATCCCCGACCCGGGTGCTGCTGAGCCAGACTATCCAAGCCGTGCCATCCGCTCTGCGGAAATTGATCCAGGGGAGGACCAATCGAAACGCACCCCCGCAACCCAGCCAAAACATGACATTAGAGTTATTGCTCAGAGAAGGCAATGGGAGCGGAGAAGTGGGCATAAGAACCAGATGCGTGGCCCTTTTCATGGACAATGAAGCGGAGAAGATTGGCATAAGCTTCTGTCGCTCCGAAGGATCAGATCGGTTGGTGGTCTCGCCGGGGCTCGCCCTGTTGATAAAAGGTAGCACACAGAAAACGAGCATAAAGCGCACCAAGATCAACGCGCTTACGCAAAGATTGGAGGAGAACTCGAACTATCGACTGGTGCGGTTGCATAACAAGACGATCGCTCTGTTCGAATGGGAAGAGAAATCCCCCTTTGCACAGGCAAGCTCGTGGTTACAACAGAAGCACGGGATCTCCGGGGGGACCCCCGGAAAAATCAGCGTGGACTCTATGAGAGTCGGCTATGACAAAGGTGACGTATCCGATAGATATGGCTGTCTAATTGCCTCAAAAAGCCATGAGATCATTGCATACGAAGACAGGGGGGAGGATCTGGGATACCTAAAACCCCGGACCCAAACACCTTCATCCCCCGCAAGGCCGGCTCTTGAAGAGACTACGCTCAGTGGCTCGGAGCGACTACAAGCAAAGGTGGAGGCCCAAAGAGTAGAAGAGTGTAAATCGCGCACCCCCGGAGGAAGGAATGAAAGTTCAAGGTCCCATCTGGTGGCGATCGCAAGGTTTATCCAAGGCACAATGTCCCCCAAGCGAGGTACCCGACTGTCCCACCTTGCCCCAAAATCGGCGGATCTGAGGGAATGGCAATCGGAAGCGCTGAAAAGGTTTACCGAAGACGAAAGCCAGAGGTACCAACAGGCGCCATCGGCCACCCGTACGAGGGCCGACAAGGGGCAGGTTACACCACCAAAGCTTAGACCAGCGTCCACACCATTACAACATGCATACAATGCATACATCGAGTTCCTGGCCATCACAAAGGCGAACCGTGAGGTAAGCCTGGCCATCTGCAAAAAGATAATGCAGACCTACCAGTACGGACACGAAAACCTGCTGAAGGTAGAACTCGAAGAAGCCGAGGCAGCCATATACGACAACGACACCCAACAAGTACTCAAGGGTAACATGTCGGGACGATATATGGCTGCTTACAACACCACAAAAGGCTTCGTGGACGCGGTCGAGACTGAGGGGCAGAACAGAGGGCCTCAAACCTTTAAAACACCAAAAGGAGACCCGGTGGTGGTGGTGGCCAGGTGTACGAGAGTAATGCTGGACGAACGGATACTCGAGATGGCGAAAACCATAACGGGCGATCCTGACATAGGCGTTACGTTCGGGGCCTGGGAACTACCAACATTGAAATGGATAAACGGGGTTCCTGGGTGCGGCAAGACAACACACATAGTCAGGAAATTCGACGAGAACAATGAAGTCGTAGCCACAACCACAGTCGAGGCGGCTAAAGACCTTAAGGAAAAGCTGGAGCACCGCTATGGCGATAAAGCCAAATCGAAGGTGCGCACTATGGCCTCCATCTTGGTAAACGGTTTTCGTGAGGGCGTAAGAATAAGCCGTCTAACGGTGGACGAAGCCCTTATGAACCATTTTGGGGCTATAATAATGGCCGCCCGGCTGTCGGAGGCGAAAGAAGTGGTCCTCGTCGGAGACATAAACCAGCTGCCGTATATCGATAGGGAAAACCTTTTTGAGATGCGGTACTGTAAACCAAACCTGACAACAGGAATATCATGTGAGTTGCCTTGCACGCATCGGAATCCCAAGGACGTTGCATTCGCCATCAGCGAGGTCTACAACAACATTTACTCATCTAACCCCATCGTCCGCTCCCTGCGCATTGAGAGGTTCACTGGCGCTCAAATACCGGAAAAACAAGCCCGAACCTTATACCTGGTATTTACGCAAGAAGAAAAGAAGGTTTTGATAAGCCGGGGATATGGTACCGGAGAAGGATCGAGCGTCATGACCATACACGAGGCGCAGGGACAAACGAGCGAGGAGGTTATCATTATCCAAATGAAGACCAGGAGGCTGCGAATTCATGACAGTGTCTCGCATGCTGTGGTCGCGGTGACTAGGCACACCAACACCTGTGCCTATTACACCGACGACGGAGATGATGCGATCGGTCGCTTCATGGGGAGGGCAGCGGAGGCTACACACAAAGAAATCCTCGAGCACAGCCTCAAGATGGCAATACATAATAGAGACGATGCTGTCATTGAGGAAGTACTCGCGCTGCTGAGCGGGGGTCGTGGAAGAGATTAGAAAAAGCAAATAAAACCAAACTATTGAATGTGGATACGTGGATGTGGTGAGTGAATAAATTAAAAAAAAAAAAAAAAAAAAAAAAAAAAGAAAAAAAAAAAAAATTGTATGTAATGTATGTATATATGTATATAAATGTGTGTATGTGTATATGTATATATATAAAATTATATACTTTTGTATATACATATACACTTACACTAATCTAGTACTCTATAAATAAATAATTTTTTAAGGTCAGTGTGGACTTGCGTCCTTCTTAGAGATACTAAGATAATTTTAAGTACCTACTCGCTGTAATTGAGCAAAATGCCTGCATGTAAAAAAAAAATATAAAGTAATAATTATGAAAAAAAGCATGGGCAATCGAGAGCCCGTGGATGTACGAAACTTAATAAAAAAAAAAAAAAAAAAAACATAGTACATAATAAGCGTCATGCGCTATCGCATATTTTTAAAACTGTGTTATATTATGGCCCAACTACACAAAAACTTTATAAATTGTAGCCTATCTATGTTGTTCTATGTTATTCTGATGTATAAGCTATATTACTTTAAAGTTTCATCTTAGTAGTATCCTTTCAGTAGTTTTAGCGTAAAAGAGTAACAAACATCCAAACAGTCACATTTATAATATTAATAGGATTTTTTTTTTTTTTTTAGTAAATAAAATTCAATGTAAGCATACAAGTTATATATTCATTTTTACAATTATATCTACAAATAGTCTTATTTTTACTCAATAAATATTATGTTATTAACATGAGAAATTTAACTGGAATATTTAAATAAATTAAAAGTAAATTTAAAAAAAAAATTGCATCAATGAAAGAACTTGCCAATCTCTAATACAAAGAAAGCAATTTTTAATTTAAAAAAATGACATCCCATGAATGTAAAAGTTTATCACACTTATAAACTATGACTTAGGCCTGAAATTAAGGGTAATTATTTACCAAATCTTTGATCACATTTATTATATTTATATAGAGCACCTAGGTAACAATTTATATTAATATTGTGGTGAACAGACAACTGTATAAACTCACATAGTCTAATTTGCCATGGCAAAAGACCAAATGTGCAGCACAGCTCTCCCGTGTATAAGACCAAATCTGGGTCTGGAATAATTGATTTAAATGTTATTGCTTCACCAAATTCTTGAACAGTATACTCATTAGAGCTTCTCTTGCATTGTAAATCACCTTTGGCTATGAATTTGATGCATTCTGCTATTCTAGGTTTTCCATCACTGTATGAAAATATATTTATAAATACCGTATTCGCTTGTATACCATAGGTATAACCATTTAAATCAGGTTTATTTGCCCATTTGATACAGCCTGGAATACCTTTCTTACTTTTCTCTATTTCAAGAAATAATTTATCTTCCAATGTCTTTAAGCGACCTGTATAAATAAAATACGTTATTTTACTGCACATGTCTAAATACGATTTAAAAAAAAAATTAGAACTAGGTATGTAAATTAATAATTAAAAATTTAATTTAAGAAAAACATAAAGCAAAATATTTTATTCATTTACCAGTTACATCATAGAAGCTAACGTAAGGTATTCCAACAACTAAGCTCCAGATAACTAGGTGAGCCAAATCGCTTATGGTGTGAACATTGCTGTCTGCCAACACGACTAAATGTTTTAACCTGTTCTTCTGTCTTGGCACATTTTCCAATAACATTAGGATGCTCTCCTTCGTCACCTGTCCCATTGGTGAATTACAATTTTCAATATATAATCGGCGATATACATTTCGAACATCAACAAGTATCTTCACAACCAAATGTACGACGAAAAATAGGAATTGTCGGAGTAGCCTTGACAACATGATCAATAGTCTGTAATGTTACAATTTCTTTCTTACTTTATCATATTATTTCAATTTTATATTCATCGCAATCATCCTTTTCGCGAATTTATCCACAAAACGTGATCAAAATCATTTTATCGCCAGTCCGGCTAAAACTATTCAACCGCTTTATTTATAACCAATCACGAGCTTAAATGTGTAAAATCATTATTACCAACATAAATAAATTACATTGATTCGTTCAGAATATTGTTAATCCGGGTTGACGGTTGTATACTCTTTGGTTAACACTTACTCCGACAAGTAAAGACCACGGCCTATTTATTTTACTAGACCGTGGTAAAGACTGATTCGATCAAGTATTTCTTTTAACAAAAAGGAACAAGGAAATACGATAATATCTAAGCCCAGCTTAGTATAAATAAAATTAGTTATCGAACTAGAGATTTACTAATAATCAAGAAACAAAAAAAATATTAACAAAAAAAACCGACTTCAAAACAAAAAAATGCACTAAAAAGTAAATCGCACCGCTCCCGTGCCCGTCAACCCGCTCGCGTTACCGTGTTGCGTCTGTGTGCATAATGGTGTACGCCTTTTTTTTTCTTTTTTTTAATGCTGTGAATCGACCAATGGCACTTGTTGACTAGACTATAAGTATGCTACAAGCATGCTTATAGTCTAGTCAACAAGTATGCTAATAAGCATGCTTATTAGCCGCATGTAGTCTAGTCGACAAATGTTAAAGCTATTTTAAAAAACTAAACCCCTTTTTTTTAGTTATTTGTTAATAATTTTTGCAAGCGGAAATTCATGTTTTTCAAAAATCATCTAGATACCATTCGTCAAAAAGTTCTATTTTGGTCAACTTTTGTCAGCAGTCTCCGAAAATTTAGATTGAGGTGTCATTCGATTTGGAATGGCATCTAAATGATTTTTGAAAAAAAAAATAAGTTCCGCTTGCAAAAATTGCAAAAGTTATTAACAAATAATTTAAAAAAAGGCATTTATTTTTTAAAAATAGCTTTAACATTCGTCGACTAGACTATAAACACGCTAATAAGCATGCTAGTAAGTCGCATGTGTATTTGTACCTTTAAGCTACGTTGGCTGACACCGACCCCGAAAATAACAATAATTGTTCATTATATTATCGTAATAATTTAATTATAGACAAAAGAATACATAATAATTTTTTTTTACTTTTTAGTGCATTTTTTAATTGTTACAGGTACATTTTTTTTTTGTTTTGAAGTCGGTTTTTTTTTTGTTTTGTTAAAATTTTGTTTATTATTATTATTAAACCGTATCTCTTAGTTTATGAAATTATTTCAAAAATAGTATAATGTAACATTATTTTTATCAAATAATAAGTCTTTTTAGTCTTATTATTTGATACAACTTTTGTTGTGTATATGATACACATCATGTTGTCCCATTTCCGTACTATCCGCATATGTTGAAGGACATGCGCAAACACTCCTATCAAAGTGAAGAAAATCTTTACTTAGAAGGGGATAATAAACATAGCCTTTATATGTTTAGAACTTAATAAATAACACATTTACTTATTTTACATTAATAATATAATTTTATATTTTTGTTTTTAAGTAAACATCTTTAAAAAATTAATAAATAAGTTAAATGTAACTTAAAGGAAATAATTTATCTAATATTTTATATTTATAATATGCTAGTACAAGTAGTCGAATTCACAGTGCTATGAATTTCTTATCGTCCATTATAATTTCTTTCGATTGTCAGACAGCTGTTAGGTTAGTATATCGTTCGTTTTTGTATTAAATATTATAATTTCCAAACGTTTTAGAGATTTTAATTAAATTTACTTGTAATTTGAGATATTTGTGTGTGTGAAAGTATACAAATATATAAATTCAATTATTGTTTTTAGTATTTGAACGCGACCACGCTGTTACAAGGTGTTCCTGGTGTTTTTTTTCAGAATTTACAAGATGCAGTTACACATCCGAGGACAGTCTACGCACGTTCTTGACGTCAATGGAGAGGAATCCATTGGCCAGATTAAGGTAAAAATTTATTATTATTGATATGTAAAGCTCTCAAAACTTTTGAGTAGGTACGACTTCATGTATAACCTCTGAAATTATGACATTTTTGACAAGAAATAAAAGACTCTAGATCCAATGACTAGGAGAAATAATTAAAATTATATTTTATTTATCAACCTTATCAACTATTAAGGAATGTAATTCCTTAATAAAATTGAGAAATTAAGTAAATATATGATATAAAAGAGCTTTTTTTTTTGTAAAGTTTTATTGATGTTATTAACATTTCGTATATAAACGGTTCAACCTTTACTATTTGTAAATTATTATATTTATTACAAAAATTCTTTAATAAAATTTATAGCTAATGAATGTATTAATATGTTTAGGACCGCCTTCGTGCCCTTTCTGACATTGGCAATGATGATTTTACGTTGTCAGTATCTGGAGCACCTGTCGAAGATGATCTTCTTGTATCTGAGTTAGCTTCAACAGAATTAGACCTCACTGTGCCATTACTTGGTGGTAAAGTGCACGGTTCTCTGGCGCGTGCCGGTAAGTTTATTACAATATTTAAAGATTTCATTATATTTATAGTTATGATATAGATTACACTATCAACATTTATTTTTCTCATAATATTATTTATAAACTCTAAACTTAAACTTTTAATTTATAAACTCCATTAAGACCGATTATCATAATACTAAGGACAAATTAAGTTTATTTTTGGTATAAATGATTATAAATACTATGAGATACTTTTGGTGTATTTGTTAGATTATTATACTATGTAGTTCATACTAATGTATATATGTATTGTTTGTAAGTATTAGACCCAGTTTCACCACTTACTGTTAAGTTCCGGCTAACCAAACTGGCACATTTTTGACAGGTAATTGTATGGGTTATCTGTCAAAATAAGTGCCAGTTAGGCTATCCGGAACTTAATAGCAAGTGGTGAAACTGGCCCTAAGTGTGTTATAAGTTTGTTATAACTGCACCTCCTACCTAATCTCTTAAATAAATACTTAATTATATTTTGGGTTGTTTGGAAGAAATGGCTAATTAGCCATAAGACTGCCCCTTGTACTACAAAATTTGTAAAAGTCTATTATTGTTATTTGTATGTCGTGGTATACAATAAAGCGTAAATAAATAAGACATATGTAGACATTATCATGTACTTAATACTGGTAGTGTTACATTATTCATAAATAACAATGACTTTGAATAACAATGTTTACAGTTTAGTTTATCTGAAAGTAGCATTTAAAAAGTAAATATGTGGAGTCTCGAAGGCACGTTGTTTTATTATATAAGATATATATATTGTAATTATATACAATTACACTGGCACACAAAAAAAAAAATTGTCTGTACTCCGGGCGCCACCTATTTACGGGCATGTTTTTTCGACCCGCTGAATACGAATTTCAAGTCAGTTTAGGCCGTCCAGCCTTCAATTTCGAGTAAATTGCAAAAAATAGCAGCAATTTTCTGCTATTTTATCGATTTTTTGCAATTTTTTATTATTTAGCACTAAGCAATTTATGTTTAAAAAAAATATGCATTTTTATATAGATTTGTGACTTTTTTTTTTTTGTGTAGGTAAGGTCAAGGGGCAAACACCAAAGGTTGAAAAGCAGCAAAAGAAGAAGAAGAAGACTGGCCGTGCCAAGCGTAGGATCCAGTACAACAGAAGGTTTGTTTTATAATTGTTTTGTATCTATCAGTGGCCGTTTGATAAGAGATTTTTATATTAGTTAAATAATATTTAAATAATTATAATATTATTATCAATATATACTTTATAATATATGAATAGTAATCTACAAGATAAACTTGAAAAATAGTGAAAAACAATAGCAGAAAATGTGGTGTTATTTTGTACATTAAACATAAACAAACTTGCAATACCATATGTCTTTCCATCTTCATAATGATCATTTTTATTTATTGCTAAACATACACTTATATGTATGTATTTTGTGTATATATTATATATCATCTATTTCTTTTATATTGCCTTTTAAATATGAATTTCATTGATTTCCCTTTTGCATATCTACAAACATCCTCCTGTATGTCCTTAAGTTGGCTGATGGAGATACTATTAGCATTTGTGCCTTTTGTGTATAATTATGTATTGTGCAATAAATAATTTAAAATATAAAAAATCAGTGATCAGCATCATCTAAAGATGATTTATTATAAAATAACGAATGATTATTTTTAAAATAATTTTTATTGTTTTCAGATTTGTTAATGTTGTCCAGACATTCGGCCGCCGTCGTGGACCCAACTCTAACTCTTAGACATTTATGTACTAAATAATATGCTGCAAATATAACATCTTTGCCCAAAACTTGTTTTTTTTTTGGTACTATAGTTCATTACCCATAAGTCTACATGTTACAACGCCATTGTAATACATATAACCGAGGCCCAGTAATATGGTATATATTTTTATATATCGCCGCTACGCCTGACAAGTTCCATATGTGGTTTTTGTAAGGTTTTGGGAAAACAACATAAAATATGTTAGGTATTAAATAATTTTTTAATTATTTATTAACGTTTAAAATACATATGGAATTTGTTAAGTTTGTTTCAATTTCGAAAATCACAAAAAGAACTTTATCAACACAGAATGAAGCGGAGATTAAGGTGGACATGCATAGGTCGACTTTCATACATTTTTATTTTTGATTATTCTTGAAATGTATACATTTTTTTAAACATTTAATTTGTTTTATCATTTCTTTAGAGCTTTTTATATGAGCAATGTTCATGTCAGGCAAATATTTACATTGTTTATAATATAAAATCGGCATTCAAAAAGTGACATTTACGTATGTGTGAGTTCTGAAGTTTACATTGGCATTGATAGATGTCGCCCGTGTCGCCCAAATAATCATAGACGTATTATACCTATATGCAAATAATGCGTCGAAAATAATTTTTTTGCGCCACCTATCGTTAAATTGTAAAAGTACTTCGCTGTTACATAATATAAATTTTATAGGATAAGGTAAGGTTCATAGGTATCTAAGAGGATTGTGGAATCACATTCAAATTTCAAAATTATCAAATAGTTTGATAAGGTTTAAATAAATTTAAACTTTTTAATAGTACCTAGGTATTATTTAAATGTGACCTTATAACTCTGCAAATATGACTCAATTCAAAAATTAAGTTTTATATTTATTTTATCGTTATTTATTAAAATTATATCGTTATTTTTTATTATATATACATATTTAATATCTGTATGACCAAGTTTTGTTCGGTATTTTTTTTGGTAAATCGTGTTTTGGGATTAATATCCCAAAACACAATTTACGTATCAAATATAATTATTTAGATACGATTAAATAGTGATGAAATATGAGTAACTACCTAATATTTTTCGATCTTACCGATATAATAATAATAACAAAATATATATATATATATATGAACTGGTTATTGAAATAAAAAATAAAAAGAGCTCCGAGTAATAGATTTTCTTACAAAAGAAGGAACTTGATAAAAAAGGAAAAAACTGAACTGGAGACACCAGGATTCGATGCCGGGTCGCCGAGACGTCCATAAAGCTAGAATGTTCAAATGGGCAGAATCACTTAATTTTATTATGAAAAATAAGTGCTCATTTAGTGCTAATTTAATGCTGCAAAATTAAATTTTACGCTCCAATAGTTTACCGAAAAATTAGAAAACTGCTAACTTTATATTAAGCTAGCAGTGCACTACTTCTTAAACGCTAACCGCAGGATATAGCATCAAATCGAAATGTAGATAATTTAGTGCTCAATTAGTGCTAATTAAATGCTTCAAAATTAAATTTTACGCTCCAATAGTTTACCGAAAAATTAGAAAACTGCTAACTTTATATTAAGCTAGCAGTGCACTACTTCTTAAACGCTAACCGCAGGATATAGCATCAAATCGAAGTGTAGATAATTTAGTGCTCAATTAGTGCTAATTAAATGCTGCAAAATTAAATTTTACGCTCCAATAGTTTACCGAAAAATTAGAAAACTGCTAACTTTATATTAAGCTAGCAGTGCACTACTTCTTAAACGCTAACCGCAGGATATAGCATCAAATCGAAATGTAGATAATTTAGTGCTCAATTAGTGCTCCTGACATACGAAGATAAAAATATGAAATAATAATAATAATAATTTTTTTCATAACTGAACTTGCTAATTTTACAATATGAGCAGAGAACCTACTGAAAACTTGAAATCTAGGTAAGTTATCCCCTAATGACCTTAATGAATAATTAAGTGCTCAATTAGTGCTCTTGATATACGAAGACAAAAATATGAAATTATTATTTTTTTTATTTTAATAACAGAACTTGCTAACTTAACAGTATGAAAAGTAAAACATGCTTAAAACTTGAAATCTGTGTCAGTTATCGCCTAATGACCTGAATGAATAATTAAGTGCTCAATTAGTGCTAATTTAATGCTGTAAAATTAAATTTTACGCTCCAATAGTTTACCGAAAAATTAGAAAACTGCTACCTTTTTATTAAGCTAGCAGTGCACTACTTCTTAAACGCTAACCGCAGGATATAGTATCAAATCGAAATGTAGATAATTTAGTGCTCAATTAGTGCTAATTTAATGCTGCAAAATTAAATTTTACGCTCCAATAGTTTACCGAAAAATTAGAAAACTGCTAACTTTATATTAAGCTAGCAGTGCACTACTTCTTAAACGCTAACCGCAGGATATAGCATCAAATCGAAATGTAGATAATTTAGTGCTCAATTAGTGCTCCTGACATACGAAGACAAAAATATGAAATAATAATAATAATAATTTTTTTCATAACAACTTGCTAATTTAACAATATGAGCAGAGAACCTGCTGAAAACTTGAAATCTAGGTAAGTTATCGCCTAATGACCTTAATGAATAATTAAGTGCTCAATTAGTGCTCTTGATATACGAAGACAAAAATATTAAATTATTATTTTTTTTATTTTAATAACAGAACTTCCTAACTTAACAGTATGAAAAGTAAAACATGCTTAAAACTTGAAATCTGTGTCAGTTATCGCCTAATGACCTGAATGAATAATTAAGTGCTCAATTAGTGCTAATTTAATGCTGCAAAATTAAATTTTACGCTCCAATAGTTTACCGAAAAATTAGAAAACTGCTAACTTTATATTAAGCTAGCAGTGCACTACTTCTTAAATGCTAACCGCAGGATATAGCATCAAATCGAAATGTAGATAATTTAGTGCTTAATTAGTGCTCCTGACATACGAAGACAAAAATATGAAATAATAATAATAATAATTTTTTTCATAACTGAACTTGCTAATTTAACAATATGAGCAGAGAACCTGCTGAAAACTTGAAATCTAGGTAAGTTATCGCCTAATGACCTTAATGAATAATTAAGTGCTCAATTAGTGCTCTTGATATACGAAGACAAAAATATGAAATTATTATTTTTTTTATTTTAATAACAGAACTTCCTAACTTAACAGTATGAAAAGTAAAACATGCTTAAAACTTAAAATCTGTGTCAGTTATCGCCTAATGACCTGAATGAATAATTAAGTGCTCAATTAGTGCTAATTTAATGCTGCAAAATTAAATTTTACTCTCCAATAGTTTACCGAAAAATTAGAAAACTGCTAACTTTATATTAAGCTAGCAGTGCACTACTTCTTAAACGCTAACCGCAGGATATAGCATCAAATCGAAATGTAGATAATTTAGTGCTCAATTAGTGATCCTGACATACGAAGACGAAAATATGAAATAATAATAATAATAATTTTTTTCATAACTGAACTTGCTAATTTAACAATATGAGCAGAGAACCTGCTGAAAACTTGAAATCTAGGTAAGTTATCGCCTAATGACCTTAACGAATAATTAAGTGCTCAATTAGTGCTCTTGATATACGAAAACAAAAATGTGAAATTATTTTATTTTTATAAAAGAACTTGCTAATTTAACAGTATGAAAAGAGAAAATGCTTAAAACTTGGAATCTGTGTTAGTTATCACCTAATGACCTTAATGAATAATTAAGTGCTCAATTAATGCTGTTGATATACGAAGACAAAAATTTGAAATTATAATTTTTTATTTATTTTAATAACAGAACTTGCTAGCTTAACAGTATGTAAAGAGAACATGCTCAAAACTTGAAATCAGTGTTATTTATCGCCTAATGACTTTAAGAAATAATTAAGTAATTAATTTTTGTCTTCGTATATCAACAGCACTAATTGAGCACTTAATTATTCATTAAAGTCATTAGGCGATAACTAACACAGATTCTAAGTTTTAAGCATTTTCTCTTTTCATACTGTTAAAATAGCAAGTTCTGTTATAAAAAAAAAAAAATTTCATATTTTTGTTATCGTATATCAAGAGCACTAATTGAGCACTTAATTATTCATTAAGGTCATTAGGCGATAACTTACCTAGATTTCAAGTTTTCAGCAGGTTCTCTGCTCATATTGTTAAATTAGCAAGTTCAGTTATGAAAAAAATTATTATTATTATTATTTCATATTTTCGTCTTCGTATGTCAGGAGCACTAATTGAGCACTAAATTATCTACATTTCGATTTGATGCTATATCCTGCGGTTAGCGTTTAAGAAGTAGTGCACTGCTAGCTTAATTAAAAGTTAGCAGATTTCTAATTTTTCGGTAAACTATTGGAGCGTAAAATTTAATTTTGCAGCATTAAATTAGCACTAAATGAGCACTTATTTTTCATAATAAAATTAAGTGATTCTGCCCATTTGAACATTCTAGCTTTATGGACGTGTCGCCGAGTCGCCTTGAGTCGAGATCATCCCACCTGAGCTATTATAACCTTGTATTTAAAGGCGAAATTTACATTTGTATTCTAATTGTAGCAGTTTTTAATTGCATGAAAACACGGATAATACGACATTTTCTAAAAATGAATCCAAGCTATATAGTATATAGATATATACGTGTGTAATATTATTGGAACTGTAAAATAATCAAATAAATCTATTAGAGCTTTCAAACATAATAATATGTATATGTACGTTTGTCCTTACATTTCTCCGAAAATATGCGACCGCTTATTTTACTGGCTTACATTTATTTCAACTTATTGTTAGGGAACAAGTTTAATTAAAATCGTTTTAATAGTTTTTAAGATTTGGACAATTGTTCATTGTGTTGGATAGTCCATTTACAGAGGAAGGCTATAGGCTATATAACATCACGCTACGACCAATAGTAGCTGAGCATTCATAAGAAACATTACAAAAACGGGAAAAACATTATTTTTTGAGAGATTCCGTTACGTAAGCTGCGCAAACAGTTAAAGTTATGCAAAAATTATGTACAACGGAATTGATTAACATTAAAAGTTCAAAAAAAAAGTCCGCGACAGCATATATCTATCTCTTGAGGTTGACTCAATATAACCATTTTTATAGTAATCAAGTATGTTCAAAATAATGTGTTATTTGCGAAGGTGGTCTTATAGACATGATATAAATCCTTATTCAAATAAATCTTCATCACAAGTATGCCTTTTTGAACTAAATTGTCTTTAACATAATTTGATTTCAATGAATTATCTTAGAAGATATCATAGTTTTAAAATAGCTCCGCAATGAAATAATGATCATAAAAAATTAAAAGGTGATTTTATTGCATTTTTATTAGCCAAGCATACGAATCCTTAGGAATACAAAAATACTTCATCAACAAGGCAACTATATGAAAATAAACTTTGTCTTATATAGCATTTAATTTGAACGCATAATTTAGAAGATAATGTAAAATCATATGAAACTATGTAAGTCACGCCGCGCGCAGACACAAGTCGCCTGAGTTATCGTTTGCTGTGACAATTAATGAAGGACATGGGCAAACATTTAAACACAATCATACCTAGAAATCGATTTATGTCAAGACTTCTTTTCACGCGGAGAACTATAATATGTTGCCTAATCGAGTTCAGGTTGCGGAGAAAACCAGTATTTTCTTCTCCTTGGTTGGTTAATATTGGTTTTAAAATATTTAAGTACGTTTTTCCTTCAAATTAACGTGGGTGAAACCGCGGGGTACAGCTATATTAGTAAATAAAAAACGCTTTTGTTATTGTGTAGATTATATATTATTACTGTACTGTATTGTATCTGCCTGTAAACAATCCACTGCTGAGCGAAGGCCTCTTCTCCATATAGAAGAAGGGTTGGAGCTTAATCCACCACGCTGCTCCACTGCGGGTTGGCGGATAATTTCCCTACCATGAGTAACGATCCTTATCAAGTGTCTATGATAACAACCGGAACTGACGGCTTTACGTGCTCTCCGAGGCACGGTGGGAGACCCACAAGGACATACACCCAGACCGGAAACAAATATTTGTACCAATATAAATATCTGTCACGAGCGGGAATCAAACCCGCAACCGTCGGCGCGCGGCGTTGAGGCTACTACTCGCACCACTACACCAGAACGGTCGTATATATATTATTATATTATGATTTATATGTAAATAAATTAATATTTAATAAATGAATTAAATGAAGACTTAAAATAATAGTTTAAAATTAAAGTACATTAATCAGACATAACTGAATACACATTCAGTAAGTAAAACTTGTAAAAACAACAAAGAATTAATTCGGAGCGAAACTGCGAAAGTAAAACATTATAACCCGATTTTTATAACTGTGCGCTCGGAGCTGTCAAAGTCGTTAGATTGGTCGTTGGATAAAAGTCTGTCCTTATCATTAAACACGGTTATGAAAGGCACAGACACTTCTTAAATTAATGAGATACATGCCTAGATTATGTAGAATAAAAAAAATGATGTTGCTGACGCTTGAAAAGGTACAAATATGCTAATATTTTGACGTTGACAGGTGCACGGTTAAAAAAATCAGGTTATACACGTGCATATCGGCTGCGTTGCTATCGACATAGATCTGATAATACACTAAAATACCGAATAGACGAGCGCGGGACGCGGTATGAAGAGGGAGGAGTATTATATCCAAACTAAATTTAAAAAAATACGAAGCAAAACGAGACAGTTTTTATTTTAATGCCATCTAGTTCAATTTTATAGTAAACAATTCGTGATTTATGTAAGAACCACAGAATTTGGATAACAAACCTGATGTCAGTGTGTGCGTGAGTGTTGCGTATATACAGTAATCGATATGACAGATATTATTCTTAGAATATTTGACTAAATGGCTCCGTTTTAAAGTAAACTAATGATGTGATAAAATAATACTCATTAATATACGTACGCTAGTGTAATATTTTTAAAATCTGTGCATAGCAACATTGCGAAAATATCAAAAACCTGTCGAAAGCCCGAACAGCGCCATCTAGCGGGAATATGTCCAGGAGAAGACGTTGTAATGACCCTTAAGTATAATACAAAAAATAAAATATTGAAGTTATTTTGTGATAAAAATATATAATAATAAAAATATATGTATATATATAATTTATAAAAATTCAATATTTAAAAAAATATTGCGAGCCGCCAAAATTTTTTTTAAGGGGACTTAGAAAATCTAATCTAATAGTTTGCCAAATTTCATGACGAAATCCGGTATCCACTTTTCGGAAGTTTATCCTTTTTTACCTCGGAGGTGTTTTTTTAGTCGAGGAAAAAGGTAAAAGTCACGGGGGCTAAGTCTGGTGAATAAGGGTTGGTGACCAAGTAATTCGAATACCATTTCTTGAATGGTAGCTATCGTAACTGAAGCTTTATGAGCGGGTGCGTTGTCTTTGTGAAACAGCACTCCAGCTCTCTATTTGCCGCGTCTTTTTTATTTGATAGCCTTCCACAATCTTATTTGGTCTACGTAATGTGAGCTTCTGTTAGTGACTCCCTTTTTCAAGTATTCCACCACATTTATTCCTTCAGCGTACCAAAACACCACAACCTTTCTAGCCGAACATAACACCTTGAATTTTTTGGCGTCGATAAGGACAGTGAGTGCTCTATATATCTATTGTTTATGAATTAGAATTACTCAATTTAGATACTCCGTTTTTCGGGTCTGTGGACATAGAGGGAAAAGCGCTCTCTCTGGTTCCGGCTAGCGTCTTGACATCCACGCTTATCGTGTCTCCTTATAAATATACAAATTAAATAGTAAATAGTAAAGTGAGGAGGCTCGTTTCCAAGTAATTTATGTTTGTTTTGTTTCAGGATCAAAATAGTCGATCTAATTGTAAGTCTCGTCTATGATTACAAAACGCGACAAAAAAATTTACTGATCAGCTTGGAAGTTCTCGAGATTTACTCTCGAAACGTCGACTTGTTTCCTTTTTATTCGTTGGTTAACATGCTCAATAGGTACCCAACACGCAGAGACCCTTTTTCTTATGCAATTCATTTGTAAGGATTCAATTGCTTAGCTTAAACTCCTTTGCCCAGCGTGAAACTGTGAAATATGGAGGAGCAGAGTCCCCCAAATGTTTCCACCAAGTGGATGTATATATACGTCTTGGTAGATATTTTTTTCAAACATGGGTACTTGATCTAATTTCGTTTTTTTCCAATTTGATTTTATCTCTTTATAGTTCGTATTCAAATCAATACACCTCCCATAAATTGTGGTCTATTTATATGATTTTTTTTTATGTTGACCTGACCAGTCAGTGGGTATATAAATTAACAAAAAAATTTATTTTTTTTATTTTTGTATGAAATGGAATAGAAAAAGTAATGGTAATCATCATTACTTTTCCAAAAAAAAAAACCAACCAAATGACATTTTTCATATATACTTTTTTATAAATAAAACCAAAAGAAATGTAAAGTATTAATGACTTTACAACTATAGTTGAATAAATTATCAGTCATTTACAAAAAATCAAAGGCACATGGAAAAACAAGCAGACTACGAAACTTCGAAAATCTAGTTCAATGTGAGATAGCCCTAGCTAAGATTTTTTTTTTCTTTTTCGTTGACACATTACGTGTCATGCAACAGTGCCTCAGAGGAAAATCTGACATTCAAACATCTCGTATATATTCTTTAGCAAAGAAAATTTTTTATACCACCTAAGCCCTTAAAAATGAGTAGGGTTAGTTATACCTAGTTGTTAAAATAAAATATCAGATATTATAAACAACAAACGTATTATATTTAATACACATTTGCTGCGGACGTAACATTTTTTTAAATGATAAGATGACATTTGCTTGCGACATATAATATATGTAATTAATTCGGAAATCAAACAAGCAACTTTAAATCTTATAATCATGGCATTGTGGCATACAGTTTTGTTCACAGAATTTTTACTTCAGTTCATAAATCATAGTCATCATTAATTTCATTATTAATTAATAATAATAAAATAAATAGTGTATTGTATATTCTATATCAAAAGTTTAACCAATCCCACATAGATATATACAAATAAAAAACAGAAAGGACCAGAAATGACCAGAACCATTAAACTTCTAATAAAGATTGATAAATGGTTGACTGGGTGCAGTCTACTTTATAATTCTACAATTTTTAGAGCTATTTTTAATTTATTCGTTACCGTTTTTTGAAGTAGAAAGGGAAAGGCTTACATAGATATAGTTAAGCTGGCACCAAAAATTAATATATACGAGTAGGTATGACTATGATTTCTTATCTGCTTATATAGACCACAGCCACAGTCGGATTACTTATACTAAATGTTTTGATTACATAAAAAAAGACTTAAATATAATCTACTTATAATGGTTTTTGGAACTTTGTCGGCTTAATTCAATATAGTTTTGTTTTATAGCACAACTTAAATTTCAATATTATCTAAATATATAGTATCACTTCATACAATAAGGCACAAACATTGATAACAATAGCTAAAGTAAGAATAATCTAATAAAATCACTCAATTTGCACAAATATGCAAAAACTATAATATTAAAAATAGTCTTATATAATGTACTATTCATATGAGTAAAGATCACACCTATTCCATAAAGAATAATGCAACGATACATCTGTCTGTTATTTCGAAATGTTACAGGAAGGAATCATAATCACTGTTAAGGGGCGATAATAAATTGTCAAGTGTGGTCAAAGAAAAGTAAGTTGTTATTATTTTGTTGTTTGTTGTCGTTTTAACATCAATACTCAAGACGTGAGTCCTATTATAACCACCAAATATATAGTTTTTACTATAGGAACAAAAACAAAAAAACGCCAAGTCAATTTGCAATTATCATTATTTGTACTTGTAAAATATTTAGATATACCTATTGGAAGTATTGAGCACACTCTTAAAGGTATTATTTATGTAAATATAAATGTCATATTACATTACAGTGTGAGATACAGAAAGGGCATAAACAGTCAAAATAACGCAGTTCACTTTCTCATAAAATTTCATCACGATCAACCCGGATGTGTCCGTGGTATTAAAATAGCCCATTGATAAAACGTACGTCGATACAATTGTGTTATATTGTATTTTGATGTGAATTTTCCTTTGTGTATCGATAAGTATCTATATATAATCTATATCGATATTTCTTCGTTCCTTTTATTCTTACAATTTCAATACATAATGTATTTATATTATTATTGGTCAGTACTTTCAAATAATAATAAAAAAATTATATTAAAAATACTAACAATATATAGTTTCAAATTATACTATTATTATAAGATCATCATTTGAAGACAAAAATGTGTAAGCTTTGTTCAAGTTCCTGTTGGTATAATTGTAGAGTATCTAATGTTAAATAAATTTTTGATTGATTTACTATTTCGAGTGAATCACTCCGAAATTAGGAGTCAAAGGTATCAGATCTTTTAATATTTTTGCTCAAACAAAGTCAAATGGTGCTTCTAAGCATTTTCAATCTTTGTACTTTTATAAGGTACTATAACTACTAAAACTATTTTAAATGCATTTATTTGACTCACAATCAGTCGAGTCTTGTAAAAGCAACATTTGCTACAATTTGGCCAATATAACAGCAAGTAATGTTTCTCATTTATTTTGTTACTAATAAATGTGTACTTATTATATGTAATATCGATCAAGTCTACTTACAGTTATTGCATATAATTAGACATGGCAAGTTTGATGTGATGTCTGTAAGTACAATGGATATGTATTAATTTTAAGTAGTTTTTAGCTCAATATATTCAGAACTTATATTAAGCTTTACAATATTTATGTAAGAATTATACGGCAATAAGTACGATTTTATTTATCAATATATACATTTTTAAAATTATATTAAAAATAATTTTCGTTTTAACATCAATTTCAACACATTGCAAAAATTGTTTACGGGATGTAAACGTCCCATAAAAATTAAAATTAATTTATGAAATTCTCATCTAAAAATATTTATTATAATAGATAATCTAAAGTATTAAAAGTACAAGGCAGTGTGGAGTGGCACAAAAAATATAAACACGATAATATATAAACATATTTTCAGCGTCCTAAAACGGACCATAGTTAATAAAACGTATGTCAGATTCTGTCACTGTTTTATAGATTTTTTTCACTTTCTTCAAAATATTGGAAAATAATATTATTTACACTTTTGGTGTGGAATCGAGTTTGTTTCTTGACTTTTCCCATCGACTGATGTAATCAACAGGGAAGCACATCACAGCAGAGAAGAGAAGAAAGCCGCCAGATACATAAAAAGAAATGTCGTAACTCTTCGTCATATCCATGAGGGCGCCTGTAAAATATTATTCACAAGATTATAATTTAATTATTAATATTCATAAAGTTTTGTTTAATAGTTATAAAATAAATAAGTCAAACATAAGGTCAAACGTAACTCTAGATATGTGTCTCGTAAGTAATTTTGTATAAACAATTTGTATTTTTACCCTAATCTATAGTTATAATAAAACTGTAACAGCTCCAATTTTGTACCTTCAAGATATTTTTAAAAACCTTTTGGAGTTCATTTTGTAATCGATAGTAAAACCAAATTTTGTCTGTCTACCTGTCTTTCTGTGTCCCGACTACGCAATACGACAAAACTACTGAATAGATTTGAATTAAATTAGCATGATTTGAGTCCATATTAAAAGCTAGGATATTGGATATTTTTTATTCCGAAATTTAGTACCCTTGGGAGAGCGAATAAAAGTCAAAACGTATAATCGCAAACGAAGTTGCGGGTAGAGTTCTAGATAAGCATCTATTATTATTGTTTTCATTATTTATTGAAAACCTTACTTAAAATTACAACTGATCTCAAAATTTTATATCAATAACTTGTTTCTGCTAGCGACTTTATTTACTTCAAAACATTTATCATCTATACTAATATTATAAAGCTGAAGAGTTTTTTGTTTGTATGTTTGAACGCGCTAATCTCAGGAACTACTGGTTCAAATTGTAAATTATTTTTTGTGTTGGATAGCCCATTTACCGAGGAAGGATACTTATAGGCTATATAACATCACGTTACGATCAATAGGGGCTGAGTAATAATAATAAATGTGACAAGAACGGGAAAAAATAATCTTTTTTGAGAGCTTCCGTTGCGTTCTTTATTATTTCTCTTCTCGAGACATTTTTTACTATAGTTTCACTTTTAAAATAAATATAACATCACTCTTTTACTGAGAATTTTCGAAAAATAAAAACTCAATAATACGTTGAACGACCCAGTAATCAAACCTGAGACCCCTTGCTCGGCAGTAACGCTTGCGACCACTAGACCAACGAGGCGGGTACCTACTCTTAGAGTAATTGTTTAAAAATATTTAGAGTGATTGTTTAAATTATAGTACGTATTTCCCTCAAATAAACGCGGGTGAAGCCGCGGGGCACAGCTAGTTAATGATAATATTAAAAATGTAAAAGTTAAAATGTTCATCCCAACTTGGCTTAATTCTGAAGTCAACTGAAACAAAATCACGGGTAGGATCTAGGACTACAATAATTTATTAAATTGTTTTATAAGTACTGACCAGCGATAGGTGCACCCAGCAGAGCGCCAAATCCCTGGAACAGTAAGAACAGGCCGAAGCAGTTTGTCAGTTGTTCCAAGCCGATGTACTCCACAACCAGGATCGATCGAAGCGACGCAAAGCACGCTGTATACAAATTTTCAATAAATTCGGAGTTTTCTTAATTATACAATTTCCTTATATAATATATTAGGTACATATTATTAATACATATATACGTCTCACACTAAACGGCCCCCAGTAGGTTTTAAATCCTGTGTCGGGGATCCGGAAACACACAATACACAAGCACTAACGCCCAGAACATGACAAACATCTGTATGGCCTATACAAATATTTGTCATGTGCAGGGATCGAACCCGCGACCTTTAGCGCATCAGTCAGTTGCTGTGACCACTGCGCCAACGCGTCGTCAATATGTAAGTGAGTTGATGTTTATAAAATAGACAACAGACAAAGACTATTTAAAGACAAATTGAATTTTTTGAAAGCTAAATCTGGCTTAATTACATTTAGAAACGTAGTTACGCTTATTCTATATATTACATGCAATTAAATTGAAACAAAAATATATCAACTCTTACCAATTGAAAGTCCAAAAACAACACAGTATCCAAACTGATAGAAATCATCATAGCAGAGACCGCTAATCATAGTCGCAATCCCGCCGGTGGAAAGGGCTATATTGTTTAACCATAGCGGAGATACTTTAGGCATTGATGAGACCAGACCACAAGCAATACGACCAACTATATTCGCCACTCCAATGGCAGACACCAGCATAACACTACTCGCCTTTCCGACACCATGGAGTTCCGCCCTTTGCTTGACATACATGTAAGGTACGAAGAATCCCAACATTGTAAAGAATCCGCTGACAGTAAGTATTATGAACGTCGGTGATTTAAACAGGCTGACATCCAATAAGGTAACCAAGGCACGTCGTACAGCTTCGGGGCATATCCGACATTTGCCTAATCTTTCTTCCTGAGCATCTTCTTGAGTAGGTACGTGAGTTACGTGTAAGTGATAACCTAAAGACGTTCGAGAAGTATACTGCGGCAATCTTGCTAGACTACCGCCGAAAAAGATATCATCACGGTATAATGGTCTCGCAACCAAGTCAACGTGAGAGCGACGAGGTTTAACGTCCTTAACGACTTTAACAGGTTCGGGTATCAGAGGCTCTGCGTTATCATTGTTACTGTTGGACTCTTCTTGTTCATCCTTTTCCGCAACTGGAACTGCGATGAAATGGATTGGTTTATTGATATGATTTTTTAATGTGCTCGCTGTCGCCGATGATCGTCGGCTGAGGTGAGAGTTGCTTCCCCGAAATACTTCTTCGGCAGTCGGGTAGCGTGTATTGTTCGCAACACCCATCCAAGTGTGTGGACTGACTTTATTCGTAAATTTCATCTCTGATGGCATTAAAATACCGGAATCAAGTTTATTATGAAGTTTCAATATCGAGTTTAATTTTTCAACGGCCTCTTCATGACGGCGAGATACATCATCTTCCGGTTGATCAGCTAACGTTACCATTACTGGGTTAATCGGTTTGAACATAGCTCCAAAGATGATACATAGCAGGACCAAACCTGGAAACATTTAATCTATTTTAGACCACTTACTGAATGAAGGCGTGTCCATGAATATAAATTTTAAGTGTAATTTAATGAAAAATTTCGTTAACTTAGAAACTTAGATGGATCGTTAAGTAAGAACGTAAAAAGTAAAACAAAAAATTGCTTGGCTGTAATAATACGTAAAGTCGTTTCACGGACGATAATTTTACGTGATAACGTCAAACGAATACTTTTTTGAATTGTATTGAATTATTATCACTGAATTATCATTATTTTGTAATACAAAGAAGGAGTTAATTGAAAATTATTTTTTTTCGATAAATTAACATTTATTTGCAGTCGTTAATTCAAATATGTTTGATGGAGTGGAAGAGAGATAGATGCGTCACAAGCCGAACGCTTAGGCCCATCGTGCCTCACTATCACTTGTTCCGCGCTCTCGCTTGCGGAACTTAACAATGAGTCATGTTTTTTCGTGAAGTGCAGCCGGCTTTCATCGATTTACTAGACGGTATCAGGTCAAAAAACAATATTAACATACTGGCATGTATAACTACAGTAGCCCTCCAGCCTAGCGAGTCGATGAGCGCGACGGTGAGGGGCGCAAACACGAAGGTCCCGACTCCGGACCCGCAGAGCGCTAGCCCAGTAGCGAGTGCGCGCCATCGCTCGAAGTAGAACCCGACCGTTAGCACCGCGGGCATGTAAACCATGCAAAAACCGATTCCTATGGGTAAATTATAATATATTAATCACAATTTTACGTAAATAAATATTTGTAATACGTATTATCTGATGATTTTTTAATTTATACTTTTTTCAGTAAGATAAACAGTATCTATCCTTCTGTCTGTATATCGGTGTCTGGAATTCTGGATGCTTCGAAATTACATATATTGAGTTTAGTACATTAATTGAATGCAATAAAACTAAATAAATAGTAACTACTGTCACTGTAAATTAAATAATAACATACCTCCAACGACGCCATAAACCAGATAGAGGTACTCGACGCTGGTGGCGAAATAGGAGATAGCGAAAGCGGCACTTGATATGAGACTGCCGACTATTGTGACCACCCGGAAACCGTATCTGAAAGGTTGTTATGTTGTATTTATTTAGCATATTTTACGTATTTAGCTGATATAATTTTATTTGAAACTTGTCTTTGTACTTATTTTATAAAAGGATAACTTACAGTAGGTACTCTAACGGAAAATTTAAAATAATTTAGCCTGAGCAATTTCATAAATATTTTTTCATAATTAACATATTTAAATATAAGTAGGTACTTCTTCATATTTGTATGAGTCGTTGAAATTTTCTATTACATTTGCGAGTATCACTTTCGATATTTAACTAATTATTATAAAAAATGTTATGTTTAAAAACACCTTTTGAAATTATATAATTTAAGTGCCTTACTTGTTAGCTAATGCAGACACAAACGGGCCAGCTAAGAGATAAAATCCTGCCAATAAAGAATTAACCGGTGCCACTTGTCCATCACTCGCCTGAAAAAGAAGTTAAATAAATAATAAAAAAGTGCAATGTTCATTTATGTATGTAAAACTTAGCTGTTAATTACATTTTATTTCCTAAGACGACGAATAGATTTTCGATTTCCGTCATAACAACAATAACAATTAAGATCGCTTTACTTCAGCTTATCGCAGTTCACTGCTGGACATAGGCCTCTCCCAGCTCACGCCAAAAATCCCGGTATTCCGCAATCCTCATCCAGCCTCCACCGGAAACCTTGCGTTAGTCATCGGTCCAGCTTCCCGGAAGATGCCCCACACTGCGTTTACAGGTACGCGGTCTCTACTCGAGGACACGTATGCTCCAGCGGCCATCGGTCCTGCGACGTGACCAGCCCACTGTCACTTCAACTTTCTGATTCTACGAGCTATGTCGGTTACTTTGGTTTTCTCGCGGATAATCTCATTTCTAATTTTATCCTTGAGAGAGTCTTCAAGCATAGCCCGTTCCATAGCACGTTGAGTGACTTTAAATTTGTGCACCTACTAATCCCGTCGTCAATGTCCACGTCTCGGCGCTATATGTCAACACAGGCAGGACGCGCTGCTCGAAGACTTTTGTCTAAAGGCATTGCGGAATCATCTCGGTCCGGAAACAAACAAAAGTCCAGACCACGTCAAATGTTTGTATGGCCTATACAAACATTTATGAAGAACAAACCCTCGACCGTTAGCCAGGGCCGGATTTAGAGTTGTAGAGGCTCGGGGCAACAGAGGAGTGGAGGCCCGGGGCAACAGAGGAGTGGAGGCCCTTTGATCTGAAATTGAATTTTTTTTCTCTCTTGCACGAAAAAATGACGACGAAAAAAAGGGTCGTCGCGATCTCACGGTTTTTTATTTATTTCTTGTAAAAAAAAATGATGATATCAATGATGAAAAAAAAAGGTCGTCGCGATCTCACGCCAATATATTATCGTTGCCGGGTGGACATATTCCTAAAAAAAAGGTAGTTCCACTCCCGAACCGCTGATTCTTATTCCATCGGGGTATATGTATTCCAAAACAAAAAAAAAAGGTAATTACCAATAAAAAAAAGGTTATCACCTATCCCTTTTCCTAAAAAAAGGTCGTCCCAACTCAGGACCGCTCCAACTCGGTCGGCTCTACTCGTATTGTGGAAATTCCTCTTTTGTGGTTATGGGGTCCCTCTTTTGTGGATGTAGGGGCCCCTCTTATGTGGGGGTCCGAGGCAGCTGCGCCGCTTGCCCTCCCCTAAATCCGTTGCCCTGCCGTTAGCGCAGGAGTCAGTCAGTGACTCCAATCCTACTAAACCTCAAACCCAACGTATTGACAGAAGAATTTATCCTTGTCGTTTCAAAGATACTAGCGGTATTATCATTTACCGTAAATAAATTTCCTTTTAGAAACTACATATGTAATTATAGTAGGTACTACAGATATAGTTTTAATACAGTATGAAATATTTTTATTTATTTATTTATGTATTTATTTATTTACAGACATACCAACAGCATCACAAACATTATATTACAATAAGTTATTCTATACAATATTACGATAGTATGCATGCCAATTACAGGTATGTACATCACTCTTAGTTAATTTTGATTTTTATACAATCAAAAAAAGAAAAAAAAAGTGAGTTTACGTTACATACTCTCGCACAGTAGGTAATATAGCAAAAAGGTAGGAATTATGATCTAAAAAAAAAAAAAAAAAGAGAATACAAGTTACGCGGAGGGTAATGAACAGAAATGTGCAGCAAGTTTTATCAAGTTACAGCATATTTTATCGTAACATTGTACGCGGAGGCATGTCTATACAAGAATTTCGATTATAAACATGTAATTAGATTAGCTTATTTATATTCATAGTCGAGTAATAAAAACAAGTTTAATAAATAACTTTTGTACTTATAAAATTTAAATGTTTTTTAGTGCGAAACACAAGCTAATAGTTCTACTAAACCATGCTAAAACTGTCTAAACAGATTATAACGACAATATCATGTGTTAATACACATATTTACATTTTAATTTATACCTATATAATATGTATCTACCTATATATTATACTACAGGTTATATTCAACAAGTTTATAAGTGCAATTTTAAGTCATTCCCTAATATGAATTAGTTGGTAAAAAAAAGTATGTTATATACTAAACGTCCATTGTGGTTACACCCGCGATGACATTTATGGCTACTGTCCTGCTATATACTATTAATCGTAACATGACATTATCGTCTATATACAAATTAATATAGTTATCTAATGGTCAAATAATTATTAAAATCACTTCAATAGTTTCTTAGTAAACAATCAAGTATAAGTTACATATAAACATATTTCATATTCATAATGTTAGTATACCTACATAAATTCATTATGGCTGTATTCTTTAGCAGAAAGCACTTGTTTATAAATAACTAGATGTGTCCCGCGGTTTTATCCGCATTAATTCGAGGAAAAAACGTAGGTACTTAAATTAAATATTTTAAACTATTACTCTAAGAGTGCATGCCTCGTTGGTCGAGTGGTCGCAAGCGCTACTGCCAAGCAAGGGGTCTCAGGTTCGATTCCTGGGGTCGGTCAACGTATTATTGTTTTCTTTTTTTTCGAAAAATTTCAGTAAATAGCACAGAGTCTGGAATGGTGCCCAGTGTGCACACACATAGGCTCGCCTCCTATTACATGGGACTCATAACTCGTAACGGAAGTTCTCAATTTCCCGTTTTTGTAACGTTTCTTATTATTGATCAGACCCTATTGGTCGTAACGTAATATTATATAGCTTATATTATTCCCATCTCATCATCATATATGTCCATTATCCAACATAAAAAAAATTAATTCAAACCAATAGTTCCTGGGATTAGCGCGTTCAAACAAACAAACTCTTCAGCTTTATAATATTAGTATAGATTACAACGATCTTTTATATTGACAGAGTTAAATCGTGCGACGTGGAAGTGTAGAAAATTCCAAGTACGAATATGCGTAGGTATTTCCGTTTTCGTTGCTCTCTCACTGACCCAGAGACCTTGTTAGTTTCAGTGACAAGTGACAAGTTCGTTTAGACATGTTGCATTTAATTAAAGTTATACAAATTAAAGTCAAGATCCGGAAGAGTGCCGCCTCATAAAAATGAAAATATTTAATCGCCTACCTAGCGACCCACAATTGTTTTGCAGACGAAATACAGCTTTGAATTCGATTAAAAAACATTTTGAACTGTTTGAAATAGCAGATGTAAACCAATACGTTAAAGCTTATTGACGTTATTCTCAATTAATAAAAATAGCTTCGTATGAACCAGTTTATAAATAAAATAATTGAAAAGGTTTTTAACTTCGATAACTTACTTAATTCTTTAATAATATCAATTAAATATATACCTACAAGATTACGTTTCATTCAAATATTCTACCCGAGTTCATATGAAATAACTTCATTTTTTTGTTGCACGTTCATTAATCGTTTGAGTTCAATAACATTATTATATAAAACATAGTAGATGTAGTATAACTATATTTGTATAAGAAAGGAAAATAATGTATGTAGTAATAATATCATCTAAAATGCCAGTATATTATTCCATTGGTATTAAACGTAACGTATTTAGGAATGCACGTGACTACGCGTTAGGTCATTCGCTAGCTGTTAGTTTAACGGGACGAGCGTAGTAATAGCCTCTGCATTAAGAACAAGGCCCTTACTGGTATATCTCTTAACCCTCTTCGTATTATAGTACTAAAAATAATTACTGTAACCATACGTAACAGTTAATTTAAATACACAATTCTATTTTATAAAAATGACGAAAGATGTAGTGTCAAGTGTGTAAATACCCTAATGGAATGAACTTATCAATATTTCCGCTTACAAAATTTTATCTTTATACGATATCTTAACTAGTTCATATTCTTATTTTTGTTATGATATTTGGTAATTTATTTAGGTGACATTTTTAAATGACATAACCACATTACAAATTACCTACATTTGAGCCAGTTGTAAGAATGCATTCCTGACTGGTGTTAAAATAGTCTCAAATGGACGACACTAGAGATAGACAATAAGTACAGTTAATAATCAATATCTAATAATAATCTAGTAGTTATTAAGTAGTACAAGTTTTAATATACTTATATATTCTCTAAGTTTTACTACAAGTCTCTATATTGACGACTATTTTTCTGACTATTTTTTTGAAAAATAACAAGATTTGAGCTTGCAAAATGGAATAGGATAATGGAACGATAGGAATATAGACGCTGTTCCACATCTATCTCACATAAGATAGCATATAAATATAGATAAGAGCGAAACCAAGTCCAGGAAATTAGCACCATTCGTCTCCAGCACCACATCTTAAATGCTCGAGAAAAGGTGACTTTTGGTAGATTTCGTGATATTTCGATTCCTTCATATTTTCTTTATCTTGTCTATACCTAGCAATTGTTACACGTTTCTTTATCTTGCTCTTTAGCCTAGCACTTTTTTTTTAACGATGGGAAATGCATTTACGCATCCCGCCGCCCGAAGGCGACGGGTATGTGGGACTCGCTGACTCTCACCGCTAAAGCCAGAATACCCACTAAAACTCATCGGCCGTCTGCGCCGTAGTGGGTCGCCACGGGATCGTAAACGCATACAACCGTGACGCCCCGACGCTGGGCCCGGCGGCCTCTCCGTATGTAATTGGAGCCACTCACCGGTCCACTCTGCTAATTTAGAGAAGTACCGGGAGAAGCCCAACCACCGAAGTGGAGGGACAGAGTACCCTCGATCTCCCTCCATCCTCCCTCCTACGGTTTCGCGCCATCCGCTGCTGGTTTTGGTCCGCGGGGGTCCGAAGACCAAAACCACTCGTGGTGAGCGACGAGTGGTACCCCCTATCCGCCACCCGGGGACACGCCCAGTAGGAGACCAGCAACTCCCGTGAGGTTTTAGCCTAGCACCTAGGTAGGTCTATGGTGCACCATTTTACAGTTTGCAATTTGGGTTACTTCGGGAGATTTGTTATTGACCCGGTCAACAATCATAGTCTTGGTTATTAGATTTATTTTAGGCCCAAGTTGATTACAAATTATTTTATAAAAAAAAACTATGTGTCAGTCAAAAACGTATTATAAAACTATTTTAAAAAATAAGAAAATTTAAAATAAAATTATACAAAAGTTGCCAGGTTTTATTTTGCTGTAGTGTTTATTACTAAATTGTTTTTTTAATCTTAAATGGTTCAAGTGTTTAAAGGTTAAAGAATGACATTCAATCATATAACCTAAGAGACTAGACGATTTTTTAGACGCCTTATGTAAAATTGTATTTTATTTAATTTTTTCTTTGCTTACATAATTGCTTGTATTTATTTGTATAGCTGATTTATTATGTTACCATTTTCTTTTATTAAATTTAAGCTTACTTTCGTTTAAAGTAACAATTAAATTATAAAACAGACATATCTTTTACAACTTATAAATATATGAAGTAATTGTGCAACATTCGTCTTTTTTTTTTGTATCTTGCCAAATATCCAGAGGTTAAACATTTGCATTGGAATAATAATTATAATCGTATATGTTTTGATATAATTATCGTAATTAATTATAAAGAACTAGAGGTGAAAGCATTGAACTTCAAAAGAACTTATGATAACTGGTGCTCATATCAGTTCGTTTCGTTTTTACTCGTAGTTTATAGAACGTTTTAATCTTTAATTTTAATTAGATACTAGAATAGTCAATAATTGCATTTTTATAGTAAATTGGTTGTAATAAAAATAAGTGAATATGTATATATTTTTAAATATATTTAATCATAATAAAAATGTTATTAACGTAGATTATCAAACGAGGAATGTTTTAACTTTACCGTCCTTGTTATTAATAATACTGTATAATTTACTTTCGTTTAAGTAGAAAACTAGCAGGAGGTTGATGAGTGCAGTTTTGTTTTACGGTACTTTATATTTTATAAATCGTGTCCAAATTCGAATTCACTTGTATCGATTCAAATCAAAAATGCAAGAATGGCGTCTCGAGGCCGTCACAGTACATTGCCCCCTCGTGGTTAGTTCTGTGCATAATGTACTCGGGTTACTGCACTTTCGCCAATCGAAAGCTTCACGTTTAAACAAACGTAACATTTTAATTAAATGTAAGTAAGCGAAATTTTGCTAGTCTGAAATTGTCAACAAATTTGTTTGTGCCAGAGAATATTGCTGAATCGTGATTCTTTTTGTAATACATATACCAATTGGAACATCTATGATTTTTTTTGGCATTTTAGTTCAATCTTATTCTTCAAAGAAAACAACATTTTTGAAAATAGTTTTATATCATTAACAACTTGTGGTCTACAAAAAAACATATAATTTTATTCTTAACCTTTAACCACAGCCATGATTTTTTTGTCACGTCGTCGCCGACGTGCGGTCTCCGAGACCGCTGTATAATTTTACTCATAAAATTAAAAGTATGGTATTTCAAACGCTATATATTTATTTTTCGTAAATAGAGAAGTGTAATGAAATAAATGAAATAATTAAATGAATTAATTTTTAATTACTTTTATTTTTTTATCATAATCAACTCTTTGGACTTAAAAATTAAGTGAGATTACACATGAGATCAAAAAAAAATTAAACTTAATATTAAACTAACTATAAATAAAAAAAATAACATTTTTTTGTGTCTCCAATGAACAAGAGAATATGACAAAAAATAACACAGCATGCTTTTATAGAAGAAAAAAATTCTGGCAATGGGTAAACATTACAAACAATCAATGCAAACTTTTTGTGCACATTTCAAACATATGTACTTTTGACAGTGTTTACAACGATAAGATGACTTTCTTTTCAGTCGTGGAGGACAAAAAACATACTTTTTCCTCTGTTTTTGTCCAGGATTATCAGGTTCCACCTGGTTTGGCATATCAGGGCCAAGTATCCATGTCATATTCATCTTTAGGTCTCGAGGTATTTCAACGCAGACTCTTCGCTTCATATATTCTAATACAAGTTGTCGTAACAATTGTTTCAGAAATACTCCTCTCTCCATTTTCGCATGATGAACTTGGTGAACAATGTATGCATTTACCATGCTGATGTCCAGAATTCGATAGAACAATACCAAAGGCCATCGCCTCGTTCGTCGGCTACATGAATAAATAGAACACTTTTTATCTAGTTCATCTACGCCCCCTTTTGTGGAATTATAAAATGCTATAATCTTATCTTCATTTAGCATTGAATCTAACATGGCACTCAGGCGTGGGTCTGTCGCAACAAATCTCTTACTACCCTCGTTTTTTTGTAAAGAATCATTTTCTTTCCTTTTTCTAATCGCAGATGGTCCAGGAAGTGACATTTTTACAGGAAAATAAAGCCTAAAAACAAAATGCCTGATCACAATTCAAATTTAAAAAAGTTACGTATTCTCCGACGTGCGGTCATAGAGACCGCGGTCCAAGATCAAACTCAAATTACTCACCAACACTGCATGCTGCAACACAACCACTACCCACTACGACACCGAAACAACTGAACGCGAAGGTACTGAGACGGTTGGGTCGGGGAAAGAGTAAGAACAGTAAAATCTAGCAGTTTCGAAAACGGCAGCGGTCTGTGAGACCGCACGACGGTAGTTAAAGGTTAAGAGAAATATATAAAATCGCAGGATATTTCTACGAGTATACACTAAACACAAAGGCCGTGTAAGTTGTATGTATAACAATTAATGGGCTGGCGTCGCCATGTCATCGACGACCCGCAAGTTTCTTTGACGTCAGCATTTTGAGAAAACTTATTTATATGATATGTCGATCTTTAAAATATGTCTAAAAATATTATAAGAGGAACTAGCAATAATACTTTTAAAGCAATTAAGCCTTTAAATAATATTATCAAAGCACAAACAACAACAAGCTCCATTTTATTCCTTCCATTAAAAATATAGTATGCTGACAAAGCCCCGTCATGATTTAGAATTTAAAAAAAAGCAGTCTACAAAATTTTAGATTAAATAGGTATATATACACCCAATTATATTATTTATTTAGGAAACGTTACTTAAATGTACAGATACATTTTAAACTTCACACATCAACAGTCTAAAGAACATTTAACGCTGTGGTATTAGTATTACTGACAAATATTATCAAACGCGAAAACATGAATGAGAATGAGTTTCTTAGAGCGCCAGCGTTGAGGCCTTGGCCTTAACATTATGGTTATCGACACCGACATTGTTGTAACGGTCGGTAATCAGAACGCCAACAGAAAACTACAAATAATTTAGGTAATTCTAGTCTTTTAGTGTTCTCGAATTGAATAATAAATATAGGTATTGTTGGTAAAAATAATTTTAATTAATAAATATTGGACTATATAATTATATGCAATAAACTTAATTACATTTTATAATTTTATTTTCTGGTGCGACACTCTACTTAAAAGTTCTTAAAATGAATACCTACCCAACATCCAATTAATTATGCTAACAATACGATAAAATATATTATTTAAATTGTTAAACAAAATTAAAAATGTAAATCGTAGCTTAAATTCAAATCATCCAAAAATAAATGATCAATGATCGATCGATATCATTTTTTATAAAAAAAAAGTGGAACATTGTCCGACACTTAAGAATGACACATTTGTCGGTATTATCAGTCAATTTACACTCACCAGATAATTAGTAGTCATTCCCATTATGACCTACTTCTAAGGAACCTTGGACAATTGCCATTTTCATTTGACGCTTTCGATCACGGAGTATAGATAGGAGTGCGAACGGTTTAGGATTTTTCACATTATTTATGTACTCAATAATAAGCCCAGGTCATCTTTTGCCACTGACTGCGCAAGGACTCAGGAGGTACCGATACTATACTACACTACACGTAAATACTGACTGGCTAACCTGGCTCGTGATTGTAAAAATAAATTAATTATAATATATTAATTTATTTTTGAAGTGAAACTTTTATACTGACGCATGGGAGAAATCTCATAGATGTTAAAATCAAAAATGGTCACATTTTCGGACCATATATGGTATTGTACCTGCTGTATTTCTGGACTCCGTATCATATATGTAATAAAACAAAGCAACCCTATCGAGTTTCGGCTCGTTTGACGTCCTTACGAGTACCTACTTTGTTTTAAGATGGTTACCAAAGTCTGATCTGATGATGAAGCTGGAAGGTGGCCATAGGAACTTCGCAATGAAACGACGCAACCCCATCGAGTTTGGGCTCGATTGAATCGTTTTGACAAGTAGTTTGTCTTTCAAAGGTAACCAGGATCTGATGATAGAGCTGGAAGGTGGTCATAGGAACTCTGTAATGAAACGATGCAACCCCATCGAGTTCGGGCTCAATTGAATCATATTGACAAGTAGTTTGTCTTTCAAAGGTAACCAGGATCTGATGATAGAGCTGGAAGGTGGTCATAGGAACTATGTAATGAAACGACGCAACCTCATCGAGTTTCGGCTCGTTTGATTCGTCTTGATGAGTAACTTGTTTTTAGATGGTTACCAGGGTCTGATTACAAATGGTTCGCACTACCCATTTACTCGGCGCATCGATTTATAATAATTTCTTACGTCCGTAAATAAGTACAAACATTTTTTTTTTCATAAACCTCACTTGACAAATTAATGTTAAATATATAATAAAAAGTTTCACTTCATACGTGTGTACATGAATACACACACACACACACATTTTTGAAGTGAAACTTCTTTATCGGGGTTGGAAAAAATTTACGCGTTACGCGTCACATTTTTTCGTTACGCGCCATCTTGTAAAACTGTACTTACTCGACTGCGACAGAAGAAGGGTTATGTTTTTCGAGTGTATGTATGTGTGTGTATGTGTGTATGTGTGTATGTGCGTATGTGCGTATGTGCCTATGTGCGTATGTGCGTATGTGCGTATGTGCGTATGTGCGTATGTGCGTATGTGCGTATGTACGTATGTGCGTATGTGCGTATGTGCGTATGTGCGTATGTGCGTATGTGCGTATGTGCGTATGTGCGTATGTGCGTATGTGCGTATGTGCGTATGTGCGTATGTGCGTATAATTACGATCGTATAAAAAGTAAACTGTTTTTATTATAAGTTTCACTTCTTACGAGTTTACGCTAGTACACGCACAATTTTTTTTTAAATTATGGTTGCTTTAGTGGCCAAAAAGCACATGAAAATTTAGGAAAAGTGGCTTTATTGACTTCCGTGTAAGTATATAAACGAGTACTTGTTGAAACGTAGCGCGCCCTACCGGCAAAATATCTGTCCCCTAAATTAATACCGTTATTTCAACATTACGTTCGCACTCCTGGTATTTACACTCCGTGCTTTCGATAATAGAAAAAATGAGATTATAAAAAAAAATATTTTAAAGGAATCTTCATAATTAACTGCTCACTTTTCATTTAAAAGTATAATTCTGTTATAAAATAATAAATATTTAATTAACACATTCAATGCCAAATGAATTGTACGATGCACCTCTGTAAGCCGTTTTTGGTAATGTATGTACTACTGTGGCCATAAATTTTAAGTGATTTAATTATTTGTAATTAAGTATTATATGTAAGTTTTGATAATATTTTTAACGGAACTTTATTTATTTAAAAAAAAAATCATTTTCACGGCGCCGTGTACTTGGCCTACGGAACTATGAGTGGCCAAACACACGGCGCCGTGTATTTGTTTTTTTTTTTTTACATTATGTGATGTTTTAATTTTTTTTTTTTTGTATTAAATTATTTATACTAAAGGATATTACAAATTAAACAAATTAAATAATCACCAAAAGTTTAATTGGAGGTAAAAATACAAACTATTTTAAAAACAAGAATTATGAAATTATAAATGCAGTTCAAAGAAACATTCTATGCATAGGCCTGGCTTTCCAATGCAGCTCTTACATTCATACAAAGTGGCAACTCGGTTCTTCTTTTCTCTACATCCTTTACATTCTTTTCTAACAACTTCTGTGATAGTTCTTGTCTTGTTGCCCTCTTTTTTTTGACGCGTCTTAACGTTCTCAATTTTGGTTAATATATGTTTAGTTGACATCCTTTCAGCTATTTGTGGTGGTTTTGGTAATAATTTTTCCAAAATATATAAACGGAAATCATATAGATTCATTTTGCTATTCATACTAAATTTATTATATAAATGGAAAGCATTATTTAAACTCATCTGCAGTGTGTGGAAGAATATCTTCTTATACCATCGCATGGTTTTCCTTTCACAGGGGTAATATGAAAGCATTTGGTCCTGCAAATCTACACCAGACATAAATTTGTTGTAATGTATAATTGCTGATGGTTTTACGAGAACAGTGCCTCTTTTGTCGGTGGTTTCCATCATTTCGTTATCGTGCTCTGTCGATATATAAAGCACGTATCGCTTGTCTTTCCATTTGCCTATATGTACACCATTTAAAAACAATGACTTATTTTCTCCTTTACGCAACGTGACAGTATCAAGTTCTATTGGATTGCCTTTTCGATTCTTATTTAAAGTACCTGTACAGTATGTTTGGCGATTTAATAGTTTGACAGCTAAATCATACGAGTTATAGTAATTGTCCAAATAAACACTGTGTCCCGAGTCCAATTTCTCTTCAAGTAGCTTCAAAACTATTTTTTGAGTGTGTCCTACCCCAGACGTATCATCACCTGCACCACCGTATATTTGAAATTTGAGTACTGTGCCATCTGGTTCTGCAAGTACGTATAACTTCACTCCATACTTATGGCGCTTATTTTTTATGTATTGCCTAAACTGGAGACGTCCACGCCATAACACCATCGCTTCATCCAGAGAAAGCTGTTTACCTGGGTAATAAATATCATTCATTCGATTGTTGAAATGATCTACTATCGGACGAATTTTGGCCAGTCGATCTTCTTCATTTGTTTCAGATGAAAAATGGAGGCAACGCAATATTAACATAAAACGGTTACGAGACATATATTGTGCAAAACAAGGAATATTAAATAGCCAATGCTTTTTCCAGTAATCGCTGAGTCGATTAAGGTGGATTGTGCCTGTGTGAAGAACTAACCCAAGAAATGTTAATAATTCAGCTCGAGTTATGTCTTTCCAGGATGTTATTCGCGAGTGTTCTTTAACACCAGGTGCATTCTGTACTCGAATGGCATTAGCATTAGTTTCACGCACTATTAAATCTAGAATATTTTCGTCTATTAGTAACTAGAATGCCTCAAATGGATCAGATGGAGCTGGAACTAATAAATCCAGGGTTTTGGTGAAATCTATACTTTTCATTGTCCCTTGCGTACTCCAAAAAGATGTAGCTCCTTCCTCAGATGGTTGGTTATCTAGCCTTTTAACGGTATCCGGTATATCAGATAGCTCACTATAATTCTGAATGATAGATGGTGAGGTTGCCATGTGCCGATCTGGAGACATTGGATGGTTAAATGTCTCCTCGGGTTTCGAAATCTTCTGACGACTTGATGACTCAAATCTGTCCATACGTTTGTGTTTGATACGACGATCAAAAATACTACCGCAACTATCTTCACTAACCTCCTCTTCATCTTCCTCTTCATCTTTATCACCACACTGAGAGAATTCAGCTTCCTCACTTGAGCACTCAACGTCATCCAGACTACTGTTGGCACTATAAATACGGCCTCGTTTAGCCCGAGAACCCGAAGTTAATACGCTACCAGAGCGTTTAGAAGGACCTGGCTGATCAGTCATATTACTATAAAAGTGTATTTTTCAAACGACTGTATTTTACAAAATAATAGTGCGAACCCTAATCCAACACTTGATTTTAAAAGATCGTTTCTTTACGCGTATGGCCACGAGCGTCACGTACAGTTATCGCAACAGCCGGAGCGGTAGTGATGCATAGAAAAAACACAGTCGCAAACCACGGCGCCGTGTATCTGGCTCCCCACTCTTCCACGGCGCCGTGTACTCGGCCATATACATCTCCACGGCGCCGTGTAGTTGGCATTGAATGTGTTAAAAAACCGTTTGCCTGTCTTATTACCAGGATGTCCTACATAGACAAGGGTTGTCTGGAAGAAATCAATATCAGTGATAAGACCGCCTTTGCACTCTATTTTGTATATTTCTCTTTGCAACTTTTAATACATAAATTACTTAAGTGTAATAAAAACCTACAACAATTTGCCAAAAAATTTTTTTTATGTTACCATTATTTATTACTCAATAAAAATTATAACACAAATTCAAAAGAAATATATTTGTTTTTATTTAAGTATATTTAGTGCAGACCTTGTTGGATATTTGAGATGTAGTGTAGGTTATTTTAAACTTTATTCCTATAGATGACGATTTTTAGATATATAAAAAGCTAATATTAAAATTAGCTCTCATTTAAAATATAACTTATAAACTCGTTTCCAATTATTCCTTTAGTGATATTTAAATAAAAAACAAAATTTATGGTTATATTCCTTATGCAAATAGCATAAGTCGGAACATGTTTTTAGTTTCAAATTGTTGTAAATACATTTTTAGAGCTATGTAATTATGTATCGTTTTAAGATGGGGGCACGGTTGTGACGCGGGTCACTGAGTGAAGGCGTGGCCATGTACGAGTAATAATAATTGAAAACACGTGACCGTCTCTAGGTCTTTACAAGAAACCGTGTTATAATTAAAGATATGTCAATTAAAAATTAATCATATGCAAATCGTTTATGTACCTATTTATATAGACAATGTCATTGTAAAGTTGATTTTGTGAGCTCTGATATTTTTATTTTCTGATTTAAGAAAATTTAGCGAGTAATTAAATACAATGTTAAAATTTAAAACTAAAACTATAATAAATAAATTCCAAGAAGAAACTTACATTAAACTCCTTTTGAATGGGAGTTAGCAGCATTCCACCAGAAAAAATAATCCCATCTACAACGAAGTTACACATGAATGACGCCGCTACCACAACCCAGCCCCAACCACCGTCTGGTGGTACCACCTGAAAAAAAATTAAAATTAGCGGTATTATCTGACTAACTTCCATATTTATTTTTGGGTAAACATTTTTGTGTTAATCATCATAAGGAACGAAGTATTTCTAATGTAAAATAAACTTAATAACAAGACGATCCCCGCGGACCTAGAACACTCACCGACGTTGATAGTTGTTACTATAAACTATACCTACAACCTTTTACTAATAGGCTTTCTATCACAAAAATATGTTGTTACCGAATAATAGCGCTCAAACAAATTATTTTGCTTTGCAATATTAAGTAGGTACCTATAAGCAGTGTAGTTAAAAATATATATTTTTTCATAAATTATTGTTATTTTTATGATACCTACACAAGAACATATTAAATTTCTAAATCGAATTTGAATCAAATTTCTATTCACAATAATATTAGCATCCATGTTCTGCAGCTTTTATAAGGAAGAAAGTTCATTATCATTATCTACCATTAATATCAAGATATTATTATAAAATAGGCAACTATTTTTATCAATTTCAAAGTAACTATTTCAATTTATTGTTAAATTTTAATAGTCCAATAAAAATATAAAAATAAACACGTTTAAAAATGCAAATGAAAGAGATACATCACGCAGTGTTCTTCGAGCGCCGATTCCACGTCTCCCAGTTCGTCCAACTTATTTCCAGACGTTATTACGAAAACAGGCATTCTGATGTTGAAAGTTTTATAAAAAATCACGTAGTTTCTTCCTACGTATTTGTTACTTATGTAATCATGACATAATTGATGTTTTTATTTTTTTATTTTTCATTGGTTACTATAACGTGGCGTGCATTTGTATCAAATATTCTGCCAATTTGAAGTATGATGATGCAGGAAACACAAAGAAAGTTCCAAGTTCCGATTTTTGCAAGGATTTGATCAATTTTTTTTTGACGATCAAAATAATAGTAAACGTGTTTATACCTAAAAGGTGGCGTGTAAAATATTTTCCTCGGAAACGGTAGCGTCCATTTTACGTTAAAATACTATATAATAAACATCTGACACCCATATATGATTCAATATTTATTTATAGGTACTCGTATTTATGTACTATTGTACGTGTTGTACCGCCTTTGTACATTCTTATGTATTGTTTTGTTTCTATTCTTTTTATTATAGATCTTTTGTTATACAAGAAAGGAATTTTGTTTTGTATTTTATGTAATAGCTTATTTAAAATTATAATTATTATAAAAATTAAACCTATCAGTTTTTTATCTGAGATTGTGAAGAACTCTCATACCCAGCTATCAAAAACTTCTAATTACAAATACTATCGACTATCGACATTTTCTCTTTTTTGCCTTTGGTTATTCAGTAAATTTAATCTATTAGGTATATGATATAAAGTATTTATATATAATAAGATTATTAATAAACATATATTACTTTTAATTGTTATTTAAGGGATCACGCGGTGACCTAATGGATCATTTACCTCGTCTTCGGACATACGATATGTTGACTTAGTTCACCTGTACAGAATAAGCTATCAACACATATTAAATGTCGCTACTGGGTGATCTAGTACATCTTATACATAGAAAAAAAAAATTATAAGGACGTACCGAAAATATTTATTAAAACACGGCAAGTAAATTAAGTAAATATATATATTTTAAGTAATTATATTCAAAAAGATAAAAAGTTTTAGCATTCAGGTTGTGTCGATCTCCATATTTATTGTTAACTTTTCTAAAACTTAAGAATTATTTTGGTTATATTTGACACCTTTATAATGTAATCAAAATATATGTTCCAAAAATAAACACAATCCAGAGAAATGCATCGAACGTAAAGGAAAAAGCTTTTTTAAGAATTTTCTTTTTCCTTTGCCATATTCTATGTAATGTCATTTTGAAGTTTTCGGTTTGAAGTTTTCGATTCACAATTACAATATAAGAAGTAGAATAGTCATGGAAATTTCAACAAATGCTACTGCAATAGTGGCTAATAGGCAAACATCAATCAGCTTTTCAGCGATCTTGCGTAGTCTCCTTTTTCTTCTTAATTTTTTTTCAATAGCTGTCATTGTATCGAGAGGAATTTAATACTGAATCTATGCCAATAGCTCTGTTTTTTTGACTTGTATGTTTATGTTGAAACTTTGGTTTTTTGGAATTTCAGTAATTGTTCCATTTTAAAATTCTTTGGTTTCTTATATAGGTGCGTCACAGGTGCAAGCTTCGATACATTCTGATTTTGTTTCTATTGGATCCGTCTGTATTCTAACAGCTTTTCTATGAGAACTTGATGTACGATATTGGATTTTTTCAAATCCAGAAATAACTACGCAGATATGATAGCTTACGATTAATACTATTATAGTATTTATATACGGTCTATAAGCTATTGACATAACAAAAGTAAGAAAGATGAAAAGAGCATATTGTTTAGCTCCATATTTTATTTTAAATTTGGCCGTGTTGAATTTTTGTTGTTTTGACATATATACTGTGACACAGATATTTTCGTCGTTTTGAAATTATATGTGCCAGTTAAACTTTGTTACTATTACATAATTATATTTACTACGATTATAATGAGAAATATGATGTAATGTTTTATTACTATATAAAAATGAAAAAATTGAAAATTTTATTTTATCTTTTTATTAATTTTATTTATTATTTTAAATAAAAAGCTATATTATTAAAAAGTAACATACTATTATAACTGTGAAATAATATATTGTGACTCATATGAGTGGAGCAATAGACCTAAAACTCAATGTAGTTTAATCCGCCAGGAGCGGTGTATTTTATTATAAAATGATCAGAAGATGTGACAACTTGTGCTAAAAGCTATGATCGATAATTAGCCCACTGGACTGGTACTATTATTTATTATGTGCCTCTGGTTACTCACCAGTGCAGCCTCTGGTTCCGAGTCATCGCTAGGTGAATCTCTCCCCAAGCCGCTCTCATCTGAAGAGGGTGTCTCCAAAGGACGCTCATCTGTGGCAACTCGCTGGACCATGGTGAAGCCTGAAATTGACAATAACCTTTATTTTATAGTTTTTGTGATCATTGCATATTATGAGAAACTGATAACAACTTTAAATGTTTTTTTCTAAGACTCTACTTTATTGATATGATTTTACCTTTAGCCTAAATATTGATTTAGTTAAACCGTTCCTAACGTCGACGACGGTCAATTACAATTGACAATACTACATGATTGACGATTATAATTTTTAACGTGTACAATTGAAACCATTGGACATTTACGTCATCGAAGAACAATGATGAAAATAATTGACGATCATTTACGTCATTGAAAAACAATGTTGGAAATTTTAATTGACGCCCATTGACGGGCGTGATTGAAGGCGCTAATTGATTGCTTAGACTTAGGAATTATGGACAGTTAGTAAATTAATTGAAACAAAAAAGAAATATGGGGAAAAACATTAAAAAATCTTCAATCTTACTTCAGTTGTAATTGTCAATAACGTAACATGATTGACAATTGCAATTGATCATTTCGGGAGCGTTTTTAATATTTTTCATAACGTAATTGTAATTTTTTTTTCATACCTTGTAGCCAGTTTTATTTTCAGTGATTATAGAGTTCAACGTGTTATGTTGTTATTTCATTCAATAGGAATTACATTAATTTAAAGAATTAAGGCAAACTACAAATAACTATTATGGTCGCTATCTTTGACAATGAATTAGCAGTGGTCACAGTAATTGACTGATGAGCTAGCGGTCACGGTTTCGATCTCCGCTCATGAAAAAGATTTATATAGGCATACAGATGTTTGTCGTAGTTTGGGCGTTTGTGCATCTGTATTGTGTTTCCGGACCCCGACATAGGATTCACATCCTAAAAGGGGATCCTTTGAGTGTAAAACATTTATCTATATAGAATTATAATAAATATAATATTTTTATTTAAATGAGACATGATACGTATTGGTACTATTATTATAAAGCTGAAGAGTTGTACTTTTGTTTGTTAGAACATGTTGATCTGAATATCATGTGCTTGACTATTTTTAATTATTGCTTCTATATAAAACATTATTATTAATCCTTTGCTATAAAACAGAAACGTTACAACTGATACAAGAGCAGCAATAGACATAAAAGAGAATGAAACCACGCGAGCCTTCCAGTGTATGGATAAATATTTTATATGTGTAATGTATGATGTAACTTAAAATATATACATACCTATGTATTATTAATTAAAATTTTATTGTTTCTGTTGAATTTTTATTTTTAATATAAATAAACTAGACATGTTATGTCGTCTAATGACAATATGCGTGTGTCGTCTTGATTCACTTGTTCAAATAAAAACCGAAGTACCTATGCAATGTACTCGTTAAGTTGTGACGCAATGATTAAAGTTTTTTCACGGACAAATAATTAATTATAATTGAAAAGCGAATTGAACTGGCCGAAACCGGATTGTTTCTACCGTGATTTCGTTTTAACGTTTAATAATACAAACATTTTTATTACAGAAAATTAAGCAAGAATCGTTTTATTATCGAGTCAATATTTGTTTCATATTCAACAATAATAATATGGGGCCGTTCAAAAAATATTTTCTTATGCAAGAGAGAAGAGGTGTGCTGCTGGTTGGTGCTGGAAGCTGGATGGTGGATTCCAGAAAATGTTTGCAATTCATGGAAATTGAACTTTCATTTTCTTAAGGTTTTTTTTTTTGAATACATTTATTTTAACCCTGCATGTTCCGAAAAAAATCCTGATATGTATATCCGCTTAGCCACATATTTTTTTGCGAATTAATTTCTAGTGGTTCTGCATAGGAGAAAAGATCTTTACCCAGCATCAAAAAACTTACGAAATGTTGCAGCCATAGTAATCTTAATTTAAATATAATTTAAATACATAATTTGGTTATTAAATCTTACGTCCCTATGGAATACTAAAGCTATTTCAAAATCAAAGTATGTATGTACAGACCTTATTTAAACAGCCTTAGTATTTTTATAAAAAAAAAAACTAAAATGTTTGTGACGTGTATGAGACGAATAAACACAATGAAGATTGCAATTTTGCATATACATTTGCAATGGATTACGTTTCTAGAAATAAATTAAATGTCGTTTACATCGTAAACCGCGCGACCTGCACGACGTGACCGCAGATAAGAATACGAATAAATCACAAACATCACTAAAAGTTTAATATATGAAAAGTTAATGTGAACAAGATAATGTTTAACAATTGTAACCTCGTGCAAACATTACACTATACAAAAAAAAATCGTTTTAGTTATACTCATAACGCGAGTTTATATAATGATAAATTTTCTATGATAATATTTGACGCAGCTTGTATAGGGCATTTACATTATAATCTTATTTGATATTTTTATTTAATTATGATAATTTGTAGTTTGAAACGGTATATTCTTGGTTATATAACTTCCATTATATCAGACCATACACGTTATTTCAGACTAATTAAAAAAAAAATGTTTCACTATTGGTTACTAGAAAATTTTTGTATCACAATTACACCTATTTAAATACATTTTAAATGCCGCTGCCGCTGTGGACAGTACTAATGACATTTTATGGACGATAATCCTACTAATAATACTATTAGTAGAATTATTAGTGAACGTTTGTGAGATTTTTGTTACACTGACGAGAAAGTACAGAAAGTGATGAAACTTGGTATATTGAAAGCTGGAGATCCTAAATAATAATAAGAAGAGAAAGAGAAATTTTATTTCATAAATTTTTATCCTGGAATAGCCGCGAACAATCACAGAACATATTCCAATCCAGCTGGTCGCTGTTGAAGAGTATGATCACTACCTTCCAAGAATTATAATAGGTACCTACAACTACAAATACACAATAAAACTTTATGTGGCAACGTACAACATTTTTATAAGTATTTTTACTTTCATTTAATATTGAAAGATGATAATTAATTTTTTCTGTAATTTTTACATTTGCATTGAGGTACGTTTTTAAAATACACTTATTAATAAAACGTCTAGACATTAACACAAAATACTACGTTCATTCTTAAGACTGGAAAACGTAAGTAGAAGGAATCGCGAAAGGAATCACAAGAACTAAGTACCGTCGCCTGTACGACTAAAAATCATTATTATATATAAAATAACAATATATGCTGTAAGTTAGGAGTTGACGATGTTCAGGCTATAACGAGAATCGGTTAGATGAAAGTAGGCCCGAGATAGAGAACGGCGGAAAAGAATGGAAGAGGTTTTTACCCGAAAGGGGCCCGAATTAAATACATGAAAATTATATAAAGTGCTAGGTACCACTTACTATAACTACGTAAATGTAATAATAGTCATGTGAAATGTAAATTAATTAGGAAAGAATAAAGCTTTATTATAAGCCGCGAAGCATAGCATAAAATAATTTTTGGTTTGTAGAAAATAGCTTTTATAGTATTTGAATAATGTCGACGAGGATATTTTGGGTTTTTATTATTCTCAGTAAAAATTTACATATCTAATAATTTGTTGACAACTGTAGATAATTGTAATCTACGCAAACTTATTTTTTAATGCTATGTTAATTTATATTTAATATTTCTATCACAATGTATGTAAACAAAGGCTTAAAGGAATATATTTTATGTATTTAAATCACAGCAATGTAAATAAAAAATACGTAGGAGACTTGTGTGTTTTACTTTATGTAAGTGATAAGTAGATATCGTATCAAATTAAACAACGGCATTAAAAACTTTCGTGCAAATTTACCCAGTATACATAAAGCATATGTTAATGATGAGTGTGATAAATCATATCAACAAAAATGAAAAAAAAAACTGATGGAGTGTCACGTTTCAAGTAGCAAAATCTCTATATAAATATTACATTACGAATGTTGTTGACGAAGTACTTCAAAAGAAGTAGTTTTCAGGGTTGATATATTTATTTCTCACTAAAACTTCGGAAGTTCTAATCACGACAATCGAATTAAAAAAATATATGATATCTGTGAAATAATTTGGTGACGCAGGGTACCTACTAGTAGTTTAGTAAACTAATATAATTATGTACTAGATTACATCCTGGCAGTCTCTTGGCAATCGTATTTTTTTAAAGCAGAATATTAGAACTTGGGAACTTGGGTATAATTTATTACAATATATGAATGCATAATTTACTTAAAATCGATTTTTAGTTTAATTTATTAACAATATATAGATTTGTCTTTACTATTATTATAAAAAGGAATAATGAGCAAATACCATCTGCTCAAAACTGAAATCAGCCGCTTATGGAACACGCAAACGGCTGTCATTCCAATAATAATAGGAGCAACTGGAATAGTAGCAAAAAGCATAAAAAAGTACTTAGAACAGATAGATTCCAACATTGACATTAGCATTCTTCAGAAGCAAGCAGCTATACACACTTCAATCATACTTAGCAAAGTTCTTGGAGATACTGTTTTCGTACACAACATACAACACCCACTTCCACAAAACACACAACTTTCAGGCACACAGCAATTAGCAGGCACACCACATTCTCTCAACACAACTCACGAACCTAACACAAATATATTACAAAGACGAGGAAGAGGTAGAGGAAGGAGAAGGAGAGCTACGCAACATGCGCCTATAGAATAGGGGGAACATAAATCCTACCTTTTTTCTCGTGGGTTACGAGGCGTTTATTTAGACCGACATAAGTCGTGAATATGTTCAATATAAGAGGAATAATTTGTTTATTTATATTTTTATTTTAATCGGTAAATTTTAAAACCATAGAACTGTTTTTATAAAATCTACAACTGTTTTGTAAAAGTTACATTTTTATTTGTGTATTTACTTATTTTTAAAACATACAGTTTATTTTTATATTAAAAAAATAATTTTTTTAAATTATACATAGACAAATCAAGTTTCCACGTTTTGCAATTACGTTCATTTAATAGGAACGAAGCAAAAACAATAAGCATCAACCAATCTGTCTGGACTAAGCGGGTAAAACCGTGAAAACTGTCCAGTTTAATAAAAATTTATTTTTAATGATTAATGTTAAATGTCATAAAGGTCATTGTCGTATATATTACGTACATATATTATTATGTTACGTATTATAATTATGTTATTACGATACTACATTTTTATGTTTTTATATAGAGCAATAATTTTTAAAAATAAACCTTGAATGTTTTAAATATCAAAAAGTCTTAGACTTATATGAAAAGCTTTAGAATTATATAAACATATGTACATATAGATGACGGATATTGGTATGTTAGTCAATTTACATATTTACCTGCATTAATATCAGTGTGTCTTTATTAAATAAATACTCGAGCCAAATTGTTCAGGTTTTACTTGCGCTGTTTGATTACTGGTGTGTGATATGAATCTCATAAAAAAATTTTAACATATCGCCAATGTCCAGAATTGGATCTGTTAGGTATAGTTAAATGATAATTATAATATCTTTGAAATATTTAAGGTAATTTTTTTTTATTATTATTATTATATTGATATAAATTTGTAGAGACTGATTGAACATGTTTCTCAAGTCTACATCGTGAACATTTATTTTCATATAAGAGGCGTCTTATTTCTAGCAATCTGAACCATACTTCCTTATTTGAAAGATTTACTAATTATGTTGAACATAAATATAAAATCTTTATTCGATGTTTACAAGGAACTGAAATATTTATTATAATAAGTAATCAAGAACAGACTGTTGATGCCAGAGACAGTATCACTAGATCTCGTCTCTGGTTGCAGTAAAATACGTTTATAAAGAGATATTATCGTGTTGTATGTGAAATTGGAAAGAAGAATAGTCCCGACCTCTTTCTTGCTGAGGTGTAAAAGGCGACTAAGGTCATAGTAGTGCGAACAAATGTAAACCAATCAGGATGATGATGGGCAGCAGCGTCACCAAATCCTACCACAATACACTGCGCTCGCCAACCCATCTGCCAAGCGTGGCGAATATTGGTAAACCCCAGAGATTATAGGAGAGGCCTATATTCAGCAGTGGATATCCAACAGCTTATGTGATTGGATATGACATGTCTTTAGACAATAATCACCGCCAGTCCTAACCATTGATTAATATAGAGAGTGATTCATCAAGTTTATTTTTAAGTGAACTTTGGTCGACACTTTCAGCTTACGTAAATTTATTTTTGTTTTGTTCGGTTTTTTTTTTTAAATTAAAAATTAAAAACTTTTCACAAATCAACTCTTTTGCAAATCTCTACACTTAAAAGACTTAAATTTAATCAGGTAGCTTTGGTTATTGCATCCCTGTTTTTTTTTTTTTTTTTTGTACATTAGACTGCTATCTTATTATATTTGCGTTTCTTGATTGCGCATTCGATGCTTAAGGCGATCAATCACGCAACGCAGACGCTATGTGCTCGTAGCTTCATGTTGCATGCGCTGCAGTGTGCACTGATTCGACGTCAGAAAAGCGCGCTCGACATACGTTAATATCATAGATTAAAGAAAGATTTAATCTATGGTTAATATGTTAGCGAACAAAGAAAGTTTCTGCCGCTATATATACATATATTAGGTAAAATAATATTTGGTGTTAATTTCTCAAAAGGTGCTATCAATATCTCAATGGAAATTGTTTTTCGCCGTAGGCTTTTTTGAGCCCCTTGTCACCTAGCGTTTATCGCGAGTACTATGCTCTACTTAAGAGCCGGCCTACTTAAATACACAATAAATAATCATTCGTTTATTAGAATATTAAATAAAATCACAATAATCATAAACTTAAAAGCGTTATGACCAAAAAGTATTAAAACAGAAAAATTATCATAATACGAGTATATAAATGATTGTGTCTGACCTCGCTCACCAATTATCGCGTATAATTTACTTGATTTTAATAAAATTAATGAAAAAGTATTTACTGTGATAATAGTTTTTACAGTTTTGTTTATATATAAGTTGAAACTTGAATTTCGATAAGGAAAACTATTTTTAAAAGCAATGGAAAAAGACGTAAGCTTCTACATGTTATTAAGCGATTCTAGCTGGTTGATTCCTAAAATTTCGAAAAATTCCATGCATACTAATAATAAAACAGTTACCAATTCTGAGCATTGAAGATATTTTGAATCATCGTATCAAAATCATTTCTTATCTACAATCGCTTAAGAGTCAAAATTGTAATTTATTTTTTAATTTTGTCTGTCTCTATCTTGGCCGCGCATCACGCCGAAACTGCTAGGTATATATGTATATTATACATCAATTTTAATATTTTGAAATCACTGTAAAAAGGGCTTATTTTTATAGAAAATTATTAGTTAGTTAATTTATTACACATAAAAAAGGCTTTTGCTTATACGATTTCATCATAATTATTATTCCAATAACACTTACATATAATATAGGTACCTACTCTAAGATTTTTGCGCGCATATACTTTTGTTAAGGAAGCGTCGATATCAAAAATAATGTAATTTAAAATAATGAATATAAGGGATGAACAATTTTTATTCACTCCAATGTTTAATTCAACACTTATTTCTTGATATATTATAATTTTTTATTATTTTCTTAGTTGAACATTATAAAGAGAAAAAGGCTGTTTTAGGTTAAATTTTTAAAAGTGAAGATGTATATTAAAAGATTATTACTTTATTAAAGTATGTAAAATATATATAAAAGAAAATAGTAATAGTTTAACGTGGTTATAAAATGTAATTATAATATACCTACCATGGAACTCTTGGCTAAATCCATTGAAATCCAAATCCAGAATTGAACCAATTCTTAGCCTATCTGGGAGCGACATAACTTTTTTTATAGCCTATGAACATATAACTATTCTACGATTAATATGATATTGTTTTTTTTTTATAGTTAATGATTATAAGATGACGTTAATAATTCAACTATTATTTTTGAAGTCCGGTCGCGTCCTCTTCTGTCGCCATTTATTTGATAGTGTTTGAACTCTGTGACCTTAAATATAAACAACTATCAATTTTATGTATAGTATATTTTATCACTTTTAAAATAACTTATTTTTAACTTTTTCTGTCATAACATCTCAATAATATAACATTAGTGAAATGTTACACTATCCATAGTGTAACAATTAAAAATGGATTATATATTTTATTACGATTGTGCTACAGTCTCAATAATATAAATATATACGTACCAATTTATATAATAATTAAATTTATTGAATTAATTACAGGTCTTATAAATGATAATTTACAAAATAATCCTAAAAACAACTCTAGAATATCAAAAGGCTACACTTAATGATACCAGTTATGGACACTTAACTGTATGATTTTTATTTTTAAAAATATATATCCACGAACACAATGAAACGAACGATTGGAGCGATATCGAAATTGTAACTGTGCTAAATTGTGCAAAAAATATTATGTTAATTTAATATAATGCTATGTAAATTTTCAAGTTCTATGTCATTAAAGCACTTGTTTAGCAAGTTCAGGTTTTATTGATCAGGAATTTATTATTGTGTGACGTACTCTGTCCTTTCAACGTGATATTTTCTTAGAAATATGTCTTACATGCAAACAATTAACAAATCATACATATTTACATTTTGTTTATTTCATATGGTTAAACCATCGTGTATGTTTTGATTCGTTTACTTGATGTCACTTTTATTTTTAATAAGCTCTTCGAAAATTTATCATTTTAAATGTAATTATAACTTCAACATACGGAATTTAAGATTTTGTCAAATTTCATCGTGATTGTGATGGTTTTGTTAATTTTAAGTTGGTACCGAATTCTATTAACATTTCAAGTTATTCCGTAGAAACTAATAAAGTATTTGCAATACGATCGATCTAGTGAAATACATAGTTTTTGGGGAAATAGCTGAAGAACCAATCTCAGTTTCTGTTGTTGTGTCGTTTTTGAGTAAACTTACTTTTTGAAATTAATATAATGTAAGAAACACGCAGCTAGAAGAATTTTACCTTTATATTATATGTTATGATAGTACTTACTTAACTACTTTCTATTAAAAATATATTTATGGCAAATTTTTGAATTAAGAGTTTGGAGATGAGCACAACTGTCAACCGGTGGGAGGGATGCGCTGTGCCGCGCTCCCGGCTGCATGCGTACCACTATCTTGCTTGTTTCTTCCGTGAAACAGCTTTGCTGTGTTTTGGAAAGAAGGGCAAGACAGGCTGTGTAATTACTGGCACCGAGACTTAACATCATATGTCTCAGGATAGGCAACACATAAATGAGTTGGCTGGGCTAATTCCAGGTAAACTAGTTTATGTTCATGGACGACATCGACCACTTACCATCAGGTCTGCCAGTTTGCCTATCCAACTTACATTAAAAAAAAATAAGATTAAGTATGAAAGCAAAATTGCACTCCAATAATTCTCATTAATAAATGTCGAAGTTTTTGCCTCACTGAGGAATATTTACAATTGGTAGAGCGAAGTAAAAGCCTGTTGGACGAGGAAGGTAAATTACTTAAGAAATCACGCTACGGATTATAGGATAAAATTATTATTGTCGACCAATTTTAAAACTATCCATAATATTTTCGGATGAAAATCTAAAATCTAAAATCTAAATATACAAATATTAAATTTATTTAAAATATCATTAAACACAATGTATCATTATCATTAACAAGTAAAATACATACATTTTTTTAACAAAATCTTACTAAACTTACATAAAAATAAACCTGTAATTTCGTATGCAGAATTTTTTATAGCATATTTTCGTCGTATCGTTAACTTGATTTCCTCTGCTATATCTATAAATAACTTGGAATTAATAGCTCACAAGTAATGTGGTCGAGGCAGCTTTCCATGTGCTCTATATACAAAAGTTTAGTTATATAAATATAATATTATATATTATCTATTTAATAATATTAGACAAACTTTTGAGCGATTAAGTCAGAATTAACTTAAATTCCTTACATTATCCTATATATAATATGTATGTATGTATACATAATTATTTTTATTACTTTATTACGTATAAACTGCTGAATCTATTGAGATTAAAACTTAATATATATATATAGGTGAGCTATGTATAAAAATATATAAAACGTAGGTTACTTGTTTATATCGAAGATAAATGCGTAAGAAAATTAAATGTAAAATCAGTGAGCTGACGTTAGTTAGTAGATAATACTTCAATGTGTAAGTCTATTATATTGACGACTACTAAATACAAATCAATTAATCTAAAAGTTTTTAATCTTCACAGGTAAATATAAAGTGTTAGTATTGTAGTGTAAGTATGCTGCTGCCATTGCGTTGTACCAACCTACTTTTAAAATCGTAAAGTGCTGTAAAATTTTCCACTCCTTGCTTGATATTCGATCGTGTGTTTTAATGTATCCTCGTATACACAAAATATGCATGTAAATACATATACGTTATGCATACAGTGACTGAACTTTTTTACTGTCTTTTTTTTGTTTGTTTCTGTAAGTAGGTAAAATATTGTTAACTATATTCCTGTACTCGTCTTCGAATCTTTAAGCCAGAGAATGCTAAATGAGTTATAAGGAAACCTCATTAAAATTTTGTGTTTAAAAACTCCTAAAAATTGCTTGAATTTTTAGGAGTTTTTAAATATTCTTAAATTAATCGTTTTAAATTTTACCTAGTTTGGATGTTTTTTGCGTACCTATTGCTGGGTTTTAGTGAGGATTCTGACAAAAACTTCAGGCAAACGAATCATACATACCAAGTCTTCGCATACGCTTCGGTAATTATAGCACTAAAAAAACAGCAAATAGCCCTCCATCCCCACAAGTTGCCCACAAGCCATTACGCTTATCATATTTATTATTTTATCGGCAAATAACATAACATATGTTAACATATTTAGCTGTGTATGTATCAAAAGACTCGAGATTTAGCAGTTTTAAAATTATTTTTTTCTTCGAAACGAATTTATTTAAGTCACTTTAATCATCATTTATGACAACGGTTCCTGCATTTACTTTGTACAAGTAGATTTAATTGCGATATTAACTGCGAGATACATGTAGTTATAATTATGAAATTATTGAAAAATGTCTTGGTTGATTGGTTGGAAAATATTGCAATTCTTGAATCGATGACTTTCCAATCTAAACATACGACTTAGTAAGTACTGTAACAGTAAATAAATTCTTGTGAGACATGAACATATTTTTTTAATATAATTAATGTTTTTATGATCATCGATGTGATCGACGACGGTATGACTTAAGAGACGTATATCTGGTTTTAGCGTTGCGGCCGCACATGGGTTTTCCACTTAGGACATAATTATATTCATGGTATTTTTGTAATAATTCTTGATTCGGTCTGAGTATTTAAGGTTCATTCGCGTTTAGCATTTATTGTGACACTGGCTGTGCCTCGAGTTTTTTCCTGCTTAAGTCCGTTTCTTAAGTTTCTCCCCGATCCATTCTGTGACCGTATGAAAAAAACTATCCTTTGAGTTACTCCGAATCTGAAACTATCTAAATACCAGGAAAATCGGTAGTAGTTACAGCGTGAAAGAATAACAAACATTCTCTCGTCTTCACATCCATATTAAACTTTACCTATCATTTCTAACTTATTTACTTATTCATTTTAAACTTCACATCTATCTTTAAAAAAAAAACGCGTTTATAGTTTTCATATGAATGCAACTTAAGCGGTCGACAGATATCTGATTATGTTCTTTAATCAAGCAAATAGTCCTAATCCAATGTGTCACTTGTTTGACCAGAGAGAATGCCAAAGTAGGACCCTGTCACCTCTGAATTATGCTAATCCGTATACACTTGTCGCAGTTATTATCATATTACTGTTATAAGTGACTTATAAAAGATGTAAATAAAAATTATTACATTTCATTCATGTATAATATATATATATATATATATATATATACACACATATGTAGTTTAATAGCTAATAAAGTAGTAATAGGTATTTTAAAGCATAATAGTATAAATTATGTTTTTTGTATTTATCTTATGTCAGAAACAAGCATATACAAGGGTATACTGAAGAAACCCATAATTTATCAATCGTTAATGGAATGAATAGTCCATTCACACATTTACAATCTTGGTGCCAAATGTAGGAGACCCACTATCCCTTAGATTCAAAGACGCCGAAATTTTTTTAACTTCACGCTGAGCAAAGGGTCGCCACTTCCGAGAAAAAGCAAAATATATGTGTATTTTTTTCTAGAATTATTATCAGGTTTATACATTTTTATTTAACAATATGTAGATTTTTTATTTACTTAAACAAAAAATGGTTTCGTTTTTTCTTTATTCATTCGCAGATCACTCTAGTAAACACCGTGCTTACTCGTCTTTATTTTTATGAAAACAATAGAATAGTATTTTATGTTTATTTTTTGTGTTACAATATTAAAACGACAAAATAATATTCAATACTAAAAACATAACCTTAAACCATTTGAAATATAAAAATTTGAACGTAATTTTTTAATAACCTAATGTAGGTTAATAACGGATTATAACTTTTATGTATAATTTGTTTTATTATGAAAATACAATTTAAAAAATAATATTAGTGAAATAATTAACCGTCTGAGGTCGCATATCAATATATGTACCAGAAGTGAATATTCAAACTTGATAACAAGGTAATGTAAAGCTTTACATTTAATTTAATTAAAAGTCTAAATCGGATTTTATCGCGTTTATTTGTTTTAAAACTTTACAGTTTAACGATTTTTTAATTAAATTAAATTATTTCCCGACGTTTCGGACCCTTTACAGCGTCCATGATCTCGGGGGACTGAGGTGGTCCTCAGGTACCTGACCACCACCTACCAATTTAATTAAAAAATCGTTAAACTGTAAAGTTTTAAAACAAATAAACGCGATAAAATCCGATTTAGACTTTTAATTAAATGAGTAATATTCGCGTAAATATAAGAGAACAGCTTTACATTTAAGTTTCTGTAACACATTTCCGATATGACTAGCCCGTTGGCGGAGTTCGCAGTGACTCTGCTTCCTGCTCCAGGTTTGTGGGTTCGAAAACCTAAAAAAACAGGCATTTAATATGCCTGCCTTTCCTAATATTGGCAAATTATTATTATATTTATATAATAATAATTTGCCAATATTAGGAACAGACGGCCGTGTATTAAAAATATTATTATTATTGTACTTATAAGAACAGTCAACCTAATAAAGATTTATTTAAATAACATTTTAGGTGGTCCAAAGCTCACGATTGCGGTTGTTGAATTTGTTAAATCTATCATCCCGTAGCTAATAACTTTCTAGTTTAAATCGCTCAGTTCTCCAACTTCGATTCATTAGCCTTAGGATGGGACACACGAGCCAGTTATAAAGTAATACTAGTCACTAGCCAATTGAAAACATACAGTTTACACAGTCTTATTACCTTATTTACCTAAATTAAGGGCCTGTTTCACCGGTTACTGATAAAGTTTATCTGGCACATAGCTTAGATAGGTTAATTAGCAGGAAGTAGAACTGATAGGTTAATTATAATAAGAAGTAACGCCCAGGGCTGTTTAACTTCACTTTTTTATTGCTTTGTGTAAATTTCATCTTATTAAAATATATTATGGTAGGGTATATACATATATATATATATATATATATATATATATATATATATATATATATATATATATATATATATATATGGTATGGGCTAGATCAATTCACGTTTTTGATACAACAGCAAAATTTAGATGAAAAAAAAAAACGACAAGACAAAAATAATACTCATAAATTATCCTCATTCGGTTTTAAAAGCGATAACTGTACGTGTTCAGCGTAATAATTTGAATAGCATGAATTTACATTTTATTGTGGATACTACGCTGTTCAGATGTATCGATAAAATTAGTATATTGTGTCCAATGATCTTAGAAGAAAATTGTGTCACAAGGAACGAAAGTACTACTTTCTGTCCCGCATATGAAATTTCGGGTTTCTTCGGAAAGTTCAGATTTTGTTCCTGTGAAGCGGGGGAAAAAGTGTCACTTTTTTCCTACCTGGGCCGAAAGTTCGATTTTTGTCCCCGTAATGCGGAGAAAAAAGTGTCACTTTTGTCCCGCTTCATAGGGACGAAAATCAGACTTCCGGCTCAGGTAGGAAAAAATAATATCCACAATGTTACCAATTTGCTGGAATTAAATAAATATTCGAGTGTAGATTAATATTCTATATCTATTAATATTTCTATTCGAAATATTTAAAACTTCATTATAACTGTTTTGACATCTTTTTAAGACCATAAATAATTAAGCATGTAAAAAATTATTAAATTTTTTTTAGAAAAAAACGGGTGGGTCGTATAATACAATACGTCATATGTTTAGTGTTCACATTCACTGGGAACTAGTTTTTTTTATCTCAAGGTTCAATATGTCCAACAGATGGTCTTAAAATCAATTAAGTTATTATTCGATAATTGTTTAGATGCATTTGTTTATATGTATATTTATTGTAATTAAAGGGAACAATGACACTCGTGCAACTTTCTTAATTATAAATTTTTCTTCATTTAAATCATTAATTTTACTATCGATCTAAAACTAAATTAAAATTTACCTGCATCTACAAAAAAAAATATGAAAAATAGTTTATTATTCTTTTTAATTTTAATATAGGTATATTAAAGTAAGTACCTCAAAGAAGTTAAAATAAACCAGTTTAAGCAAAATGAATACTAACTTATGTCCATTGTATCTTAAAATATAAGGATAAGGCCTAAATCTGGAATATTACTTAATATAACATAAATTTTTAACAATTAGCCGCTACATTTAATTTAATTAGTTAATTTATAAGTGAACAAGTGAGAGAATTTGCATAAGTTTTGTTAGTGTTTGTTAGCAATGAATCAGTCAGTGGTAAGGTCAGGCAAAACAAGTCGAAAACTCTTTCGCTACCGTATAATATTTATGTTTATTGATTATCTCAAAATTAGATGAAGTCAATTTTTTAATATCAATCAACAACACTTCTACGGTTTCTGTACTCAGAATATGTATTTAATATGTATTTTTATTTTTATGTACACACTTAGTATGCTTGACAATATTTTAGTAGCGAAGTGTGGTAATGGCTTAGTACGAATTTATGAATTATTTACTAGTATTGCTGATTTAATGAATTCTACATGCCAACGGTTCATTTTGGACAGATTTAATACATGTTATAATGTTAAAATTAATTTAAAATAACTTGCTTATAAAATTATAAGCTCTGATTTTAAAATATACACATATTATGAATGTGACTTAAGTGAAAACATTTTTTATCTCCATTCAACCTTCGAGACATATAACATTTGGTTTTAGTCAATCACAATATATATTATGATTCGATTACACGTTATTTAGGTGTATTTTAATAATTTTTTTTTTTTTGAAACACGAGATTGAATTTAAAATATAGGTCTGAAGCCTGAACATCTCGTGTACCTAAAATAGTTGCGGCTGCGCATCCCGTGTCTTGTCGGGGTTTAAAAATAAAACTGTGAACTAGATGCCTTCAGATGTCACTCACCCGTAATGCACTTCTAGGGGAAATCACCGTTTTCTGCCAAATCCGCCGATCTTGCAATCCTTCACCAATTCAAATTTTGTTGTCTTCCGTAATGACGGCATGAACGCGTCGGTTTCACTCCCGCGCTTTTGAGCGACTTTTAACACACAATTTACTACACATAGACCCAATATTTTGTTAACGCTACTTAAAGTATATTTATGATATAATTTGATGTTGATTTGTTTATTATCGTCATAAGTTTTTTTATAAGTGGCAACGCGTGCCTTCGTCGCCGGTTGCGAGTATACTGAACGGCACCGGCAGCCGACGACCATGTTAAAAGCACGCCGTAGCTAGTTAGATAAAAAAATATTTGTTTCGATTTTAACGTAGTGTTTACGTAGGGGTTAGGCTCGATGACGGTATGATAGCGTTTGATACATACGAGTAAGTGCACGATCTTACGTAATCGCTTCAAATTCATATTCATTTCATTCATTACGACTTAGAATGCGTAAATAAACCTAAAAAAGAATCAATTTTAGATATAATTGATTAGATTTTCTAAATATCATTTCTAATATAATGATCGAAAGTAAAAATTTATATTAAAAAGAAAATTTATAAAAAATATTAATAAAAAAAATAAACATTCATAAATAAATAAACATTCAATTTTCAATTTTTAATATATAATATTAGACAATAAGTGAAAAAGCGTTGTAAATACAAAATTTTACGTGTTACATAAGTATAGTTCTTTCTTGTCTACTTATCTGATACTCGATAATAATACTGAATACTGTGCCGACTTTTAGCTAAGCAAAGGGAAATAACAGCATTGAGATATTTTGCATTAAAATTGACTCTATCTTAAGGCAATATACTTATAATAAAAAAGGTAAATTATTATTTGTTCTTTATTAAAGTTATTACTTTTTATTTTAACGACCATTTAATATTGGTACGTAGTAACACTTAATAATTATTAAAATAAAAAATAATAACTATATAAGAAATGTAATTCTTATAATTTACAGCATAGATTTTTCTGTCATCATTTTAAATAGTCCAAAAAAGTTCAAGTTAATGTTTAAATATTTACCAAGAAAGCTCTATCTCCAGCTCTATTTATTTATTTATTAAATCTTAATTATTATAAATATAAAATTAAACAATTCAGAACAATTACAAATATATATAAGTATGCAAAGACCTTATCGCTTATAGCTTAAAACTTTGCTAAAAATGTAATAAGAGTAAAAACTAAGTACATGGCTCTCCCAGCGTGTAATACGTGTACTCGTATATATCCGGTTGCCAATGTGTAGCATAATTATGAAACTTGCTTATATGCATTCATGTATCATTTAACCTGTGTGGTTCTAAAGTTGCTCTTAAATAATTATATTTTTCGATGAATTTCGACCTTCGAATACTTTTTTTTTTTTTTGAATCGACAGATACCTATATCACGATTTCCGGATATACAGGGTTAATTCTAAAACACCAGCAACCTCGCAGGACAAGATAGCTAACATTATGTACAACAACATTTGTTCTACCACTTTTGTTAATTTGTTAGATTTTATTTTCATACAAAAATAAATATTAATTTAATTTTACGCGAATGCAATAAACTCTACGCGCGTCCCAAAGATTAGGTAAATAACGACCACGTACTAATGTGAGGGGAAAGGTAGGAACGGGGCGGCGCTAGCGCCTTTGAACTTGACCTATTTAGCCAGCCGCGGCAGTCGGCGGCGGGCGACTTTGATGCGCGCGCGTCATATGATTTTGTGTGCTACTCGTATTTATTTTATTCGTATCGATCGATGTATTGTACCTGTACTAAAGTTATTTTATAACCATGGTACCGCCGCTATTCTAATGTCGAATACACGGAAATGGTGAGGATACTGGCTAAGTGTGATGACAATGTGTCGGAAGCCTGTCGGCAATATGCAGCTAGATATTCGAACTTACCTACACCGAGCCGTGAGACAATGTCAACTCACCGAATCTGACAAACTAGCACGAGTAAATTTTTGTAACTAGTTCGGTTAACTAAAATAATTTGTGCGTTCAATCAAATTAAAACTAATTCGGAAGTGTTAGCACGTGTTAGTGAACAGCTGATTTTTAGGTGTTGTATGTGTGTTGGTTGTGATGGTGACTATTTTGAACGCTATCTGCGCGATACGCACCGACATTACTTTAACCTTAGAGGTAATATTTCGTTTGTAAATATTATTTTATTGTCAATTATTTTTAATTTTTTAATTATTGTAAATACGCTGATTTCACTTTTGAAATACTTATGCCCGCCTGTATTTAACAATAAAAAGTGAATAATACCTAGCTACCAATATTTGATATTAAATTGGTTTAATTAGACTTTAGTAAACGTTAAAGAATAATTACCTACGTTAATAATTTTCACATATTTTTTTATGTTCAGAATTCAGATACCTAATCTACATACCTACATTTTTATAGTATTGGCGGGCATACGGACAGTCGAAGCCTTTTGATGACTAGGTACCGGATGTCTACCGCACAACTGGTTGTGCTGTAACCTCTGGAGGTTATGCAGATGTGTTGCCCTCCTATACATACGATTTATTTGTTTTTTATCGTTTAATATAGCCAGTTCTAAGCCTGGTAAAGTATGAAGGGATTGTGGACTCAGTTTACGTATTGCAGGGACATGACAAAACAGAAATTTGATTATTCACTTAAGTCACTGCGATATACATACTATGATACTGCCCACAAACCCACCAAGCAATTTATATTAATTTTATTAACTAGAATTATCGGGCAGAGAAAGTGTTATTACTATTATTATGCAAGCGCGCCCGAGCGTCGCGTCATCCTTTCGATAATGAATGAAACATAGACTCTAAATTTCAGAGCAGTACAATAAAAGCTTAAAAAATCATTTTTAATTAATGTATTGAGTTATGTCAAAAGTCGTAGAACAAATGTTGTTGTACATAATGTTAGCTATCTTGTCCTGCGAGGTTGCTGGTGTTTTAGAATTAACCCTGTATATGTCAATAAAATACTATATAAATATCTAATGATATTATTTTATTACATGTTATGAAATAACACATTATAGTATTTAGTATTATTATATATAGTATAGTATTTAGTAGTATTGTATTTATTTATTTTTTTAATATAAAATTTTAAGTTTTTTTTTTTTTTTTCGTGTATTAAATGTTTTTGTTTTTTCATTCAAAATTAAAAATATTAACTAAGCCAGTTGTTAAATTCATTATGATTCTTTTAATATTTGTTTAATCTTTTTTTTTAATGTTTTCATTTATTATTTTCTTACCCATAATTAAAAACAATTTTTTTATGAAATCAAGGACCTTGTTTTCGCTGCCTGCGGTAAAACCCAGACGGAAGATCATGGTTTGGCCTGTGTGTACATATGTATGTCTGTTCTTATGTTTCCTCATACTCCTACGCAGATAAACCGATTTCGATAAATTGTAAGTCGTTATTCTACATTGTGGAATCGATTGAAGTAGAAAATGAAGGACGTAGAGTTATAAAGTTGATTGTGCTTCCAATCCTTCTGCTGTGTCGGAAGTATGAAGCAGGCTTTTGCCCAGTAGTGACATTAAAGTTTCAGTTTAACTCAGAAGTAATTAACTATAAATTAGACCGTTACCTAACGCTTTAAGAGCAAAATGTGACTCATACAATTAAAAATAATTTAATTATGTAGAGCATCATTGACAGTTTTTAAAGTAGTAATGCTAACGACCAAATGATCAGTAACTAATTACAACTATTTTAATTTTTATAATTTAAGCTGGTCACTGACCTGACTTACTTTTAAAAATATCTTTCTATAATTGTTAAGGTATGTACCTACGTGTTAACGTTCAACTGTTTTAGAATATTTCTGTCGTATCAACTGTCAATATGAATGTACATACATATGTAATAGAGTAAGATCCCAGTGCCGCCAGACCTACGTCATTTTAGCAAAGCTGAAATTTTCAGTATTTCTAGTCTACTATGTAGTTAAGATAGTATGCGTACTTACTAGTTCGAAAGCGGGGCCCTTTCACAGGTAGCGCGAACTATAGGTATATAAAAACCTTACTCACCTACGTTAAAGTAGAAAGGCTCATATTTAAATATGTTTTTAAGAATATTATCAAAAACTGATATTTATTATTGCCAGACCATTTCCGTGGGCCATTACTTCCGCCAGACGTTATAAAGATTATTTAAAAATTAGGTAAACTACGTTATACTAGCAAGCCTACATTTTACATATACCACTCATGGTACTATTTCAAGATCCTTTGTAAGCAGCCAGACCAATCCGATGGGCCAATCATTCTCCCAGACGCCTTAAAGAAAGCCTTAGTTGACGTAGATGCTGCGCGATTTCAGCATTTTATTAATAAATATACAGTTGTCAATGTAAATGAATAATTCAACCGGAAAAATGGAAATGAAAAATGAAGATGAATAGTTTGTAACATAATAGATAATATTTTTTAAATCATAAATTGTAAACTGTAACATTTTCAACAAAAATTTTAATAAATAATGTACTTCATTTTTTTTTTTAGTTTTATCATTCTATTTTAGAAGTTACAGGACTTTGGAAGTGTCTCTGGCGCAATCTATTCGCTCCACTGCCCGTGTCAACTACTAGTTGACAAGAGTTTACAAACTCTTATAATAATAACCGTTATATTTATAACCTCTTATAGCAATAACCGCCAGCGCCCGTGTCAAATAATGGTCGCCATGGCTATATTGCCAGTGTCAACTTTTTTTTCGACACGGGCATTAGTACGCGACGTGCACCTGTCAACTATAGGTTAATTAACGTATATTACATTATTACCAGTGGGAAATTACGTAACAAAACGTGAGAGTCCTTGGGCAGTTTTGTGCAGTTGGTAAACTAAAAGGTTGCCTGGACACTCAAGCGGCTATTCAGTGTAGAAAAAAATGATATTAGAAACCTCAATATCATTTTTGAAGATCTATCCATAGATATGAGTACGTATGAGTTTGATGAAATTTTTTTTTTGGGTTTTATTTCTAAGTACGGGAAACCCCCACAATTTATTGATTTTTTCTATTTTTGTGTGAAAATCTTAATGCGGTTCACAGAATACATCTACTTACCAAGTTGCAACAGTATAGTTCTTATAGTTTCGGAAAAAAGTGGCTGTGACATACGGACGGACAGACAGACAGACATGAAGAATCCATAAGGGTTCCTTTTTTGCCATTTGGCTACGGAACCCTAAAAATAACCATAAAATTATTTACACTTCTATTGTTTCTAATTTATTGCATCTATTTTACCGAAGTAGCGCCATGCTGCTTGCAGCTGAATGGGCCGGCGCGCCCGGGGAAGTACTTCGCTCTCACTTAACACCGACGTGAAATGACGGCACTGTCGTCGTGTTTCGTTCTATTTGTGAGAGATCCGGTAGCCCATCCCTTGCATTCCCTCCAGGATCCGATGGAACATCCCTCCCCTCCCTAGAAGGCCGGCTACGCACCCGCTAATCCTCTGATGTAGCGGGTGTCTATGGATGTCGTTTTTATTTACCACCAGGTGAATCGACTGTCCGTTTGCCCCCTTTAATATAAAAAAAATCTAAATACCAGTGAATAATCATAACTATATTTATTTAAAATTTTAATCAAGATGAATAAATAATAAAACCATAATTTCAATTATCTGTCTTATAAAACCATGTAGTGTTCTCACTCGCATTCATGCGCAAGAATAATGCCCTCACGCTCGCACTTACAGGGGTAGCTTTAAGGCGTCTGGGAGAATGATTGGCCCATCGAATTGGTCTGGCTGCTTACAAAGGATCTTGAAATAGTACCATGAGTGGTATATGTAAAATGTAGGCTTGCTAGTATAACGTAGTTTACCTAATTTTTAAATAACCCTTATAACGTCTGGCGGAAGTAATGGCCCACGCAAATGGTCTGGCAATAATAAATATCAGTTTTTGATAATATTCTTAAAAACATATTTAAATATGAGCCTTTCTACTTTAACGTAGGTGAGTAAGGTTTTTATATACCTTTAGTTCGCGCTACCTGTGAAAGGGCCCCGCTTTCGAACTAGTAAGTACGCATACTATCTTAACTACATAGTAGACTAGAAATCCTCAAAATTTCAGCTTTGCTAAAATGACGTAGGTCTGGCGGCACTGGGATCTTGGACTATAATATCATTCATACGTTTTATATAGAAACTAGCGGCCCGCCCCGGCTCCGCCCGGGGTATTGCAAATGATATATCATTTTCGTGAGGGATACTCACACCACATACTGGCGTCATCTGCTCCACCACCATGCAAAACCATATTGGTTTGTAGTACATGATATGTATCAGAGATGGCGCTGTATGTGAAAAATGATTTTCCCCTGTTTTCCTGCTTTTCTGTTGAAATTTTTTCTGAACCTCACGGAGCCCGAGACCTTTCCAACGAATGCAAAACCGTGGAAATCGGTTCGTGCGTTCTGGAATTATAGCGTCAGAAAGGAAAACCCGACTTATTTTTATATTATAGAATTGCGACTATAATTTGAGATTTAAACTATCCTATCTCTCAAGTTGGATCGAACTGCACATGGTGTGCGAATTTTATTATAATCGGTTAAGTGGTTTAGGAGTCCATTGAGGACAAACATTGTGACACGAGATTTATATATATTAAAGATGTGGTTAACAACAAACTTTAGTCATATTTATTTATGAATATATACTTCGTATATGTTTAAAGTATTAAATTAAATTTTTATTTGGGGCATAAATAGTTGTTACAAATATATATCTTTATTTATTTCTAAGAAAATAAGTAACGGTATTTCCGAATGAGAGGCAATACCTACGCAGTTGTAAAAACATCTCAAAGTCCGCCTTATTAAATATATACATATTTTTTATTAACAGTTTGTTTTACATTGCCAATATTAAATAAGCTACAATATATAGTTATTCTAGGAAATTCATGACGACAAATACCGGACTTAAGTGCAAAACGAACTTCCTGATTTATATAAAAACAAAATGTATATCATTTTATAACTGATACGTTTTAGATATGACAAGAATGTAAAAATTGTTTTAACGCTATAATTTTGTGTTAAATTTTATTGCTTAGTTATTTTAATGACCTTTTTTTATAAATTCTATATAAGCGTTTACACTTGATACAATTTTATAATTTGTTAACTCGGAAAGGTTCTTTACCGAGGACAAATTCTTAGTAATAACTATTTTCCTCTAAATTACATAGTTTCTTGTTTGAAATGAGTAAGTATTGTATGTACATTAAATTTATAGATTAAATCATTTTAAAATATTTAAACTACTCAACGAGTAAAAATCTTTGTAATGAACTCTGAAATTGTAATATAAACATAACTTTGACTGTCCATTTTTGTTTTATTGTTCAATTATTTTATATAATGTTGAGTCTACATCAAAATAATCAAGCTTAAAAAATGGTGTGGTTTTGTTTGGTTCGATTTTAAAAATTATTTTCGCGAAAATTTCTTTACTGAGGAGTGTTTATTTAGGTATTAAGGCATTATATACGGCTCATAGAAGCGAAACTACAACCAGACATACAGTGAAACTGCGCTGCTTGTCTAGAGAAAATAGAAAATGTAAAAACTATGAATACCGATAAATTTTACTTTTCATAGCTCTATCATGTCATTACGATAGAGTTCATTGCATAAATAATACATGCTATGTTAACTAAAACATATTCAAAATCTTACATTTTTCGTCATCTTATCTAACCACACCAAATACCTATGTGTGTCATCCTAGTGATATATTCCTATCGAAATTGTGTAAACAATGTTATCGTGTAAATAGGTGCATTACACGTGTGACACAATATAATGCTTTACATGGATATTAAATAATAATAGTAATAATTGTCGTGTGGTTCAAAAAAAAAGAAGTAATTTTTGACTTTCACAAGTCATAAAAATTTTCATTGGTGTTAATCATAAATAAAAAATTGTCATTGTTAAAATTATATTGGTACTTTTTTATTTTTTTAATGTATATATTTTTTATCTTGAAAACCTTTGATTTTAAGCATGTTTATAATGACGGTGTGGGTTTTTACTGTTTTGCTGACATTAGATGTTACATACTCTTATTTAAGTTCTTCTAATTAAACTTTAAAGGATGTTATGATTTCAACTTCTTTGTCTAATATTATTAAATAATATGCTATTTCAATAATATTAATGCAAAATGTTGTTTGGTCTTTTATACTAATCTATGAATAATTTAATTTATTAAATTCTATTGACTTCTTGTTTTTTCATATAGCTTTATTTATTTTAAAGGTGAAAGCAATTACTTTATAATTGACGACATTCCCACAATATCTGTCGTCCTCATCACGCATGCACTAAGGTCTCACAGCTCGTGACTCCCAGGTGATCAGTATGCTATGGACATTATTACATTGCTATAACCATGGGACTTGCAAAACAACATACGTATATATTATAATTTGTTTGTATATCATAAGAATTGTAGAAAGGTCATATATTTAGCGCGCTCTGTGTTTGTGACGTCCACGTGGATGTAATATCTTTTTACTTTCCGCTTATAACCCTTTCATCTTCAAGTAGCTCAATTTAAATTTTTTGTTTAGTTGTAACAAGTGATACGTGTACAGACAGAAAAATAAAAAAAATGGATTATTCTAAAATTCTGTTTTTGTACCATATATTCTGAACTCTTGACTTCAGTTTAAGTTTACATAAATATAGTTTATCATCATCATCATATCAGCTATTGTATGTTCACTGTTAAACGTAGGCCTCCCCCATCGATATCCGGAGCAACCGGTTCAAAGCAGCTTCCATCCAACGGCTTCCGGCGACTTTCCTCAAGTCGTCTATCCACCTCGCGGACGGCCGTCCGACGCTTCGTTTGCCGGTACGTGGTCTCCACTCGAGAACCTTTCTGCTCCGTCCACCGTCAGTTCTACGAGCTATGTGCCCTGCCACTTCAGCTTGCAAATCTGTTGGGCTATGTCAGCAATCTTCGTTCGTCTGCGGATCTCATCATTTCTGATTCGATATCACAGAGAAATACCAAGCATAGCCCTCTCCATTGCACGCTGTGTGACTTGGAGCTTGTTTAAAAGTCAGAGACCACGTCTCAGAACCGTATGTCATCACTGGTAACACACAATGGTCGAAGACTTTCGACTTCAAAAAAAGACATTTTTTAGCTTCCCGCCTGCTGCCGCCTTCCTGCCCAACCTAGCTGGATCCGACGATTGACCTCTTTCTCGAAGTTGGACCTACTAAGTTGGACATTTTGTCCTAGAAAGATGTACTCGTCAACAACTTCGAAAGTAGAATCTCCAACCGATATCGGGGTGGGCACGACATGGATATTCGACATGATCTTTGTCTTGTCCATATTCATTTTAAGGCCCACTCATCGAAAAATAACATCGAGGTCACTGAGCATAAAGCTGAGGTCTTCCAGAGATTCTGCCATGAGCACGATATCGTCGGAAAATCGAAGGTGAGTAATGTACTCGCCGTTTATGTTCATGCCGAATCCTTTCCATTCCAGAAGCTTGAAAGCGTCTTCTAATGCTGCGGTAAATAGTATCGGAGAGATGACATCTCCCTGTCTCATACTTCGCTGCATTGGAGTCGTTCTCATGCTATGCTCCTGTACTCGAACGAACTGTAGTCAATGTGGCACCGCTGGAGAGACTGCAGAACCTCCAAAGTTTCGATTGAATCAAAGGCTTTCTCATAATCCACAAACGCCAAGCACAATGGCCGATTATACTTCTCAGTCTTTTCTATAATCTGCCGTAGCGTATGTATCTGGTCTATAGTACTATAACCTTTTCGGAAACCGGCTTGTTCGGGAGGCTAGAAGTCATCAAACTGGCCCATCAGACGATTCGTAATGATCCCAGAGAACAGCTTATAAACGTGGCTCAGAAGGAAAATGGGCCTATAATTCTTCAACAGGGTATTATCGCGCTTTTTGAAAAAAAGCGCCACCATGTTTCCGTTCCAGACTTCCGGCGTGATGCCCTCGAACAAGACGGCATTAAAAAGCCTGTGAAGGACTCTAAGTACCGGTGTTCCACCCGCTTTCAGAAACTCTGACGTAATACCGTCCTCGCCCGGTGCCTTATTGTTTTTAAGCTGTCTTATAGCCTTAATAATCTCGTTTAAGCTGATGTCCGGGATATATTCGGAATAATGTCGATTTAGCTCGGCTCGTGGATCTTCAGCCGAACTACAAACAGGTTGGTTGACCGAGGTATACAGATGTCCGTGAAACTTCTCGAACTCTCTCAAAATCTCAGCCCTGGTCGACGCTGTTCCTCCATCCTCAGTTTTCAGCCTCGACAATCGGCTTTGGCCAACAGACGAAGACGACGAATCGCTTGAGAACACTTTGGAGCCCCGATTCCGCTATATCGTATCTTTAATACGTTTTGTATTAAAGACACGTTTATCGTGTCTCAGAGATTTCCATATCCGTCTGTTGATCCGCCTATATGCTTCACCGTCACTAGAGGACTGCAGGCTTAATAAGCGTCGTTCTTCAATGAGACTTAGTAGACTTAGTTTGGTCATAGAGTTGTCGGGGGCCGCTTTAACGATCGGTTCTGTAAAATCAGCTCCCGACTGTATGGACAGTGTTCACCAACCTGCTGTTTATATCGTCCACAGAAACGCAATCGTCAAGAGAATCAAAACGATCAGATAAATCGAGCTGAAAGCTCTCGGGTTTTTGGATATGTGGGTTAGATGTTCGCAGTGTAAACTTCACCATGTGTGACCGTTTCAGTTTAACACTGATATTCAATGTGCCTTTAACCAATAGGTGATCACTCCCGGTTTTCACCCTATGGATCACGGAGACGTCATTGAATATCTGTCGTCTGATGGTCATAATGAACTCTATTTCATTCCTAGTGGAACCATCAGGACTTATTCAGGTACATTTCCTGTGAGGTGGCTTCTGAAAAAAGGAGTTCATCATAAAGAGGCTTCTTTGGTTCCATTATCCATATGCAAATTGCCCCACTTTCAGCTCGTCGTCTCGTCTTTTGCCTATATTCGCGTTAAAGTCCCCCATGACAACATTGAAGTAGGTTTTATTCGTATGTATGGCTCTACTGATGTTCATACGTAACCTCTATTTCTTCATCTGGGTGTGCTGAGGTCGGTGCGTATACCTGTATGACCTTCAGCGAGTATCTTTTAGATACTCTGAGTATAAGGTACGCATCCTGTTCGATACACTTCCGATGGTCAAAATGTTGCCAATGAGGGACCTGCGGACCATAAATACGACATCTCCTTTGGACTGTTAGTCGCCCTTCCGGTAGTAGAACAGGTTACCGGATTTCAGGGTTATCGTGTCCTTCCCCTGTCTTCGGACTTTAAATTAACCGAGAGATGGGATATACCCATTGTAACCTGTTCATTTCTTCTCCAAGCTCAACAATCCTTTCATTGTTGTGTATAAACAGGACCAGGTGTCATCGTGGGTGGCAGCAGAATTTCATCCGGAGATTCTTAGCACCCCTGCCCTACCGTAACCCGGGCCGAAGCCGTTGCAGGGAATAGTAGGACCACTGGGGACTGGGGGCCTGGGATCTTTTTTGCTTGTCATAATGGGGGGCGGGTGTTGCCAATACTCGCCACTCTTGGCAAACGTGTTATGCCAGGACATGGTGACGCTGCTGCCCATCACCACCCTGGTCGGTGCATGGTTGTTCGCACCGCTATGGCCTTAGTCGCCTTTTACGACACCTCGGCAAAAATCAAGTCGGGACTATTCTTCTCTGCCGGTCACCGCATGTATGTATATATATATATATATATATATATATATATATATATATATATATATATATATATATATATATATATATATATATTAATTAAAATTTGTGCTGTAAAAAAGAGTTCGAGTAAAAATAGCAATTTTATGTTATAAAAAAAAGTATTATGCTGTACTTAACATATTTTTGTATAAAATTATATGGACTTTGATGCAATGTTACTGTAATAATTATAATATAAATGTAGTTTATTAGAAACTTGAATTATACATTGATATAAATTTAATCTCATTAACGTTGAAATATTAATAATAAATCTTGACACAAATAATAATTATAAGGGGTCAATAGAATTAACCTAGAAAGATATTATTACTGCAATATTTTAAAAAAAAACAGGCTTCTGTATTCTTATAAATATTTTAAGATTAAAATAATCCTAAAATTTAATTTTAAAGAGAGTCTTCTCTTCGGCTTTGGTCAGAAAGAAATGAGACATTTAGGTACATTTACAGTGTTAAAGAACAAAAACCAACCAACAAAACTATTTAGTATTCCAAATTCTTGTCAGTAAAAATTTTCTATACAGATGCGGAACTTGTAATAATTGGCACCAAAACAATGTCAAGGTATATAATGAAATAATTTGTATTCCAATATTAATTTGTTTGTTTTGACTTTTTCCTTCCGATCACTGTAACTTCAGATAAACAAGATAAAATATTTATTAATTTATTATTTTTTTATTAGCCAATGTACGTGTGTAATGATCATAAATCATTCATCAGTGTTTTAAATGTCGTTTCGAAACAATTTTTAATTAATTTCAATACATTGCTTTACGTTTCACTATTAAGTAACAATGTTTGATAGTAAATGGCCACATTTTTATATAGGTACGTATTCTTCTTCCTATTATTGCAACAAACAAAACTGCAGTAAGCAGTATTTTTTTTAAATCGGCATTAGATTTTCAAACATTCTGTTTACTTTTTCTATTATAAAGTTAATTATAAATATTATACGATGTATTCAATGATTTATCTTAATGACGCGTTAGAATTGACAAACAAAATATCTTATCTTATCTTATATCTTTAAACGAGCAATTCTTGTATATATATAATCTGAATCTCGGAAACGGCTCCAACGATTTACATGAAATTTAGTATGCAGGAGGTTTCGGGGGCGATAAATCGATCTAGCTAGGATTTATTTTTAGAAAATGTCGTTTTATCCCTTTTTTTACGCAATTAAAAAATATAATTAGAATACGAAGATAAATTTCGCTGTCATTGACAAGTTTCTAATAGCTCGGATGGGAATCGGGCGGATTCGAAATCAGAAAACCTGGGTTCGAATCCAGGTGTCCTGAGACCAACTTTTTTTTCCTTTTTTTTTCTTTTGAATTAAGAGCTCTTTTTACTTTTTATTTTTTATTTAAATAACCAATTCCTATTATTTTACTATTATGTCGGTAAGATCGAAAATATTATTTATGTTTCATCAGTATGTAATGTATCTAAATATAATTTAACCGAGCAAAGCTCGGTCATCCAGGTACTTAGGATTTTAGACGACCACGCGCGGTGTTATTTCGTCACTCATTTTCCTCATATTGTTGAACACGGTATATCCCCAAGTAAGCCTATGGTAAGACTAACACAAGTAGCACAGTACCTACTTATTATAGCATATTTATCTCAATAAAAATACATTAAATTATTTATCAAGCTAAATTTTCTGTAGTTTCGTGTACTTTATAAGTACCGACGTTAAGTTATTATAAAAAAAGAGAATGGTTATGTTTAAGCGATTTTTTTTCTAAATGCAGACAGGTCGCATTGATGGTTTATAACCAAATAATACCAAATAAATGAAATAAAAATTAATTATTATATAAATAACGTCAGTAGTACTTTACTGTTTATCATGCATGAGCACTGAATTTATCATTGTATCACTGGAAATATTATGAATTAAGTGTTGATTTACAAGGGATAAAGGGATGGTGGAGCTCAGTCGAAACGTTTTTTCAAAAAAGAATAAAAGAAGTTAAATAAAATTAATTATTAAAAATACTTATAATTTTTTTTATCTAATAGTGTTGAGATTTTATTCTCTATGACCGACTCTTGATAATCATCGAATCAATATTAAGAACAAATGTCTATAATGTTTACCCATTTACGTTTACATTTATATGTTATTACAAATTAGGACGATTTTGGAATTTATTATTTTTGCTTTTGACCTTTCGTTTGATGTCGGGTAACGCTAGTATCTACATAAAAGTTTAATCTCGTAAGGGCATTGGAAAAGCAAAGGAAACCTTACATTTACATCCAATTAAATGTGCATTTTTTCATTTATCTTTATCAGTGTACACATAATTATATAGGTACTGTAATGTACACATACACCTTACTATTATTAAATATTAAATAGAGACTTTTTTGCAATAAATGAATGCAGCAGGTACCTAACACTTTTAAAGCCTATATGTAAGTTATAGTCATTAATTCTGCTGGATTATTTGTTATTAGTGATTAATTTTGTTTTATGAAATTTTTCGTTTTTATTTACAAAATAATCAAATGTAGGACTTATACTTATTTTTACTATACGTTTTAGAGTCGCCATTTGTAATTGTTTGGTAATCAGTTAAAAGATTTTTTAATTTTAATGTGTGCTATTAAATTTTGTTAAATCAAAACCAAAATCAAAATCAAAATTAACTTTATTCAAATATGCCCCAAGAGCACCTTCGAATCGTCATTTTACAAATTAACACTTTCAAGTGATTATTATTTTGTAATAGTAAAGCTACCACCGATTCGGAATGTAGATTCTGCAGAGAAGAATCGGTAAGAAACTTCGCAGTTACTCTTTTAAAAATAGTATATAAAATTTGTTTTAGTATAAAATTAGTAATATCTTGCATGAAATACAGCGCTACTAAGTCCACACATCTTTATCGACTAAGTAATCCTACACCGAATAATAAGCTTTATCTATTAATTTTTTCTTAATAAATTCTTTAAATTTATTATGAGACAATTCCAAAATTGTTTGTGGGATTTTATTATACATGCGAATACCATAACCCAGAAAGGAGACGTTTACTTTGCGCAGTCGGAAGCTTGGAGTTATAATTTTGTTATTCCTTCTAGTGTTTACAGTGCGATTAATACTATTTATTTCAAAACAATGAATATTCTGGTGAATATATATAATATTGTTATAAATATACTGCGACGCAATTGTTAATATGTCTATCTTTGGAAAAACATCCCGTAGGGAGACTCTAGCTCCAAGATCGTAAATGCCGCGAATAGCTCTTTTTTGCAAAATAAATACAGTTTCAATATCTGTAGCATTACCCCACAATAACAGACCGTACGACATAATACTATGGAAATAGCTAAAATATATTAAACGCGCAGTAGCAACGTCGGTCAGTTGTCGCACTTTTCTAACTGCGAATGACGACTGACCCGTTGGCGCAGTTTGCGCTCAAAGGGTTGTGGGTTCGATTCCTGCCCCGAGTCTGGGTGTAGTATATGTTTATTTATATATGTATTATTTATATGTATATTTATTTAAAAAAATATGTATATCAGTCGGCTGTTACCTAAAACAGAGGCATTGAGTTGCCTGCCTTAGGAACAGACGACCTTGTGTGTGTGTTAAAAAAAAAATGCTGCGGAGCTGAGTCTACCATTCAAGGATGACAAATGGGAATTCCATTGAAGTTTTGAATCTAGATTTATCCCTAAGAATACTGTAGTATCATTAACAATAAGCCTCTCGTTATTTATTTCTAAATTATAATTTGGATGTTTAACATTAGGCAACGAAAATACAACGCACTTGGTTTTTTGGCGTTCAAAACGAGGCTGTTTGTTTTAAACCAATCCTGAATTCGAGATAAAGAACTGTTCACGTCATCATAATTTACTTTTTTCCTATCAACTTTAAATATAAGCGATGTGTCATCTGCAAATAGCACTATATCACAAATATCCTTAACATAAAATGATCATTTATATATATTAAAAAAAGAAAAAGACCTAGAATCGATCCTTGTGGAACGCCCATTTTTAGCACAGATCCAGAAGACTTCGTTCCGTTTATTGATACGTGTTGAATTCTATTAGATAGATATGAAGCAATGAGATCAAGAGCTTTACCAGTAACACCGTAATATTCTAGTTTACTTAATAAAATCCCGTGGTCCACGCAATCAAATGCCTTTGATAAGTCACAAAATACACCAATAGCATTTTGTGACCTCTCCCAAGCATCATATATATGTTTGAGAAGTGCCACACCGGCATCTGTCGTAGAGCGACCTCTAGTGAAACCATATTGTTCACTGTGAAAAATTCCATTAACATTAAAATGGAAAAGAAGTTGATTTAGTATAATTTCTTCAAAAATTTTACTTAATATGTGTTAATAAATATGCCCCATAACGAAAAAATTAGTACTATTTAACGGAATATTTATTTATTTAACATTTTTTTATTTATTTAACCGAAGTTGCGCCATGCTGCTTGAAGCTGAATGGGCCGGCGCGCCCGGGGAAGTACTTCGCTCTCACTTAACACCGACGTGAAATGGCGGCACTGTCGTCGTGTTTCGTTCGGTTTGTGAGAGAGAGAGAGAGAGTGAGCTTTCCTTACCTGGCCCATCCCTTCCCTTCCCTCCACAGATCCGGTGGAACATCCCTCCCCTCCCTAAAAGCCGGCAACGCGTCCGCTAATCCTCTGATGTAGCGGGTGTCTATGGATGTCGTTTTTACATACCACCAGGAGAATCGAGTGTCCATTTGCCCACTTTAATATTTAAAAAATATATATTATTCTAACAGTTATAGGTAGTTAAGATTTTTAAATAAAGGTGGTATCACCATAGAGATATTATAGATAGAGTAGGCAAGACATGCGGCTGCCTGTAAGCGGGAACTTCCAACGGTTAGCAAGAGAGAGAAAATCGCGGTACCCCATTGGCCTTGCGGTCTCGAGTTCAAATCTCGATATTCTTTTTTTTTGTGAACATCAATTATTTACATCTATTTTAATTTTTCGACTACAAACAAATCATAGAAACAACTCTTATACGCACAGTAATATTATATTGGTATACGTAATTCAACCGATACCGCGACCGTCTCACTCTTTTTAACTGAGGGACAGCTGGAGGCCTGGCTTCCTTGCTCTATCTATATACCTCTATGGGTGTGACACTATTAAAACTGAAGTGATATTGATCTAAATCTCAGTTTATAACAATCATTATGAGCATCAGCGGCGAAAACAATATAATGGCAAAATTGGTTTCGTTACAAATCCTTTTATAACTATATATTATAAATAGACGGAAATGTTTTATTTTGAAATTTCTATACTAAGCTCTAATCGCATTAAGATCAGTCTTTTAAGATATTTTAAATAATGAACGACCTTTTACATTTTTAAGTTGTGAAACGTTTAAAGCTTTAAATTTTAATCTCTACCATATCATTTTGGTTTTTTTTTTCTAATTTAAATTTTTCTAGTTATTTTAATACATATTGTTGTAATAACTGTAAACAAATCATTATTTGGTTTTCATGTAAAATAATGACCAATTAATAAAAAAATATATGGTCGACAAGATTTACAGTTTTGAATAAATATAATGTAATTATAGAGGAACAATAATATTTTTAAAATCAAAATCAACAACTTTTGCAAATTATTTATCCATACCAATATTATGGTTGAGATAAATTTTGAGTTTTGAATTTGGATGTTCGGAGTAATCGTCGATTATACTTATACAATTCTGAAAATCAATTACTAATAGAAAGCTACATCACCCCTAATACACTTGATCCGTACTATTTTGATAAAAAGTAACTTATCAAAACAAAATCATAATTATGCTAAGCATTTAGGAAAATTAGGTTTTTTGGCGCTTTCATACTTACGCTGTTAAAATATTAATAGATATATAAATCTCTCTTTTTAAATATTACAGTTACTTTACAAATTTAATAACTATTGACATTGTACACATCATCATTTTAGTTATTCTCTAGCAGATCACTTTTTCAAACTTACGCACAACAACACAAAATTATATGAAATAAAATTTACATTGAAACTCTGTATCTACTATCTATGACTATACTTAATTATAAATAATAATGTATGCATTTAGTTTTCTTAACTTATGGACACATTACAATTTTACGTTTTACATTACTATTTGATGAAGTCATTAGAAATTTGTATATGTATGTATATTTCTAATTAACTAGGCTTATTTTAATGAGTTTTTGATTTGCTAATTGAATATTGTGACAAAATTTTCAATAAACTAGGACCTAGTTTGAAAATTTTGTCACAATACCTATACTTAGTTACTAGGTATATTGTAAATATACCACACATCTTTCCAGAATTTTGATTGGGCTTAAAAGATTATTTATTATTTATTTATTCATACTTTATTGCACAACACAATATTGAATTGTACAAAAGGCGGGCTTAATGCTATAAGCATTCTCTACCAGCCAACCTTAGAACGTACAAGAGCGAAAGTTTGTAGGTGTGCAAAAATTGAAATTTGAGAAAATTTATTTTCTTTGAAAGGCAAAAAAAGTAACAATAATTATTATATTAAATACACGAGCACTATTATATATATATATATATATATATATATATATATATATATATATATATATATATATATAGACCGTTTAGACATTCCTGAAGCAAAGACCACTTACAGGCAGAACCAATGATATTCAAAGGCAGAACTCATTCGTAATAAGGGCGGCCAGCACTTTTAATAAGTCATGCCGGGAGGTTGACATCGATCTCTTTAATACCACCATCCCTAAATTAAAGAAAATTTTAAGTAAAAAGCCTTAGTGAGCCTATCTAATTTTCTTATTTTATTATTATTATTATTTTATTACCTATTATTATTTCGCCTATTATAATTGGCAAAATTTTAACTTCACATTTAATTTTTCATGTCTTGTATGTTTAACAAAGCTATATATTTTACGAATTTGATTGTTATCTGTGAAAACTTGTAATTGGCCTTATTTTAACTATATTTTTAGATATAAAACTATCTAGCTGTAAGTTTTCTGTAGAAAAATAAAGAAATAAATAAAATTGTATATATTTTTTCGTAATCATCTAAGAAAAAGGATAATTGAACAACAATTATCTTAATCATGTTATTAGTTAATAAATTAGTTTGAAAACATAGTAATTTACAAAAGAATGCCGGCTAACTATTGCAATCGAGAGCATCTCCTACTTCTGCAATTGTCTAAGAAGTACTTTAATTAAATCCGGCCTCCGTGGACTGATTGGCCAACACCTTGACCGTTTTGTTCATTCTAACGTGAATTCTTCCGATTATAATTAGATTTTTTTTACTGATTAATAATTGATATAAATACATTTAATTATTATTTGGATCGATTTTTCTTTTTATTATCTAGACGAAAACACACTTCCAGGTCGAGGAAACTTATAGTATCGTAGCTTATAGGATCTATGAGTGTTATAAGCACATAATTATTGTCAGAAATATTATATAATAACATAATTTACATGATTTATGGTAATTTTATTTTTAATAATAATGTTATCAAGATATATTTAAATATTTTATTAATACATAATAAGCAATAAAAGTATCGTTGAAAATATAATAGTATCTTATACATTTTTATTTTAAACATTGGTCTGGTTATAGATGTAAATATGTATTACACAAAAAATATCTATTTTATTTTATTTTAAATATTGGTGTGATGCAAGTATGCGTATTATAACATCATGTAGTAGTATCACACTTGATTAAAGGATTTATTTTCTCGAGTCCTTCATTGCCGTTAAAGTTTAAGACAAAGTATGTTTGTAAATAAAGAGACATTCAACGGAAGGCATGTCTTATTGTAATCTCATCAAAAATACTGTTTCTTGATTACGGAGTAGTGCATGCGACTTAGTATCGTGTGTCGTGGCATATTGTTTATTTATATACGACGAACAACGTTCGGAATGCATCTTTATCCTGTGTTGCAATAATTGATAAAGTTTAATCGGGCGCTGCAATTTTATTCAACCAACTTATAAAATCAATAGATATATGGTTAATTAGTGGAAACTTGATGTTAAAGATTATGAATTCTGTTATCCACATTATATTACAATTGTTTTAATGTACACATTATAAGTTTCTTGATATGAAGAAAGATTCTATGTTACTTATGATACACAACTTCATGACACTTAATGCATTAACACATTAAATAGAGTACGATGCACTTGTACAACGCCTCAGTTGTAAACTGAGTACACTTGTATCAGCTTGAAAGATGTCAGATAATATACTTTTTTTTAATAGGCGTTATTTCCATTTTAATATATACATGTCTAGTTGTCTTTATATTACAAAAATTACCATTGTTATTGTACCACATGTGTTAAATGTATTTATGTTAACTGCAAGCCGAATAGTCATGTTGCTGATAAATTGCAGCTACTATCGCAATAAGCTTAAAATAATGTTTAGTTAGATTAGTTACCCCTTAATACACGTGTAGTAATGAGAGTAGAGTAAATACCGTGGTTGTTTTTATATTCATATATATACAATTAAAATGTTGTTTGTAATTTACGGCACTTTTTATTTACTTATTATTTTACCATAAGACGTTACAGTAACTCCGAATTTTTATTATTCTTAATAAATCGAATTAAGTTTATTGAGATTTTTATTTTATTTTATGACTAATTAAAAAAATAAGAAATTAAATTGTAAAAATATATTCAAATTATTCAATATAAATACATACTTACCTACGTACACACATATACACACGTAAAGGTAGGGGATTCATTTTTATGTAAATTTAATTTTTCTTTTTTTTAACTAGTCATAAAATAATAACGTTCATTTATGTCGTTAAATTTATCAGATACTCAAAAATATTTTTTTCATTGATTGATTAAAAGTAATCAAGGACAAATTGATGTAATTAGTCTATTCAATTGCGTCGTATTTTTACACACATTGTTTGTAATAAACGCAATATTTTTAAAGCGTGCAGTTTATGAAAAAGATTTTTTTATAAACAATATTCATATTAACCAAATGAACTCAATTAATAATCAACAAAATTGTAAAATTTTGAGATAGTAGAGTAGTTGAGTAGTTTTTTCACATGTAAAATTATTTTACGTTAGTTATTATTTTAAGTTTGTTTTTATATTTATATACTTCTATGATTCATACTAAAGTATTTATACTAAACAGTGAGGAATACATTGGTTACTTATGTAAAAAATAACCATGAAAAATATGTTTAAAAAAATTGACAAAAACAATTAAATAATAAATTTGTAAAAATTCACAACTATTGACGTTGTACTTTATTCTTAAAATTGCATATATTTATAATGATATAAAATTGTGGTTTATTAATTACTTCAAAAATAACTTTGTAACAAAAAGGCAAAAAAAAAGAAATTAAAAATATGCACATAACAGATATTCTATTTGCTCTAGATTATGTCAATCGTGATGTCAATTATCAGAGAAAAATATCTTTTCTTCACTTTTCTGCAAACGTGTGTGTCAAACACATAAACAGTAAAAAATATAAATATCAAAATATTATGCAAACGATTAAAATTTTCACTAGTTTCCTTACTACGTGACATTTTACTGGCTTTATACCAGTTTGTACCGAGCTGTTTTTTATCCTTACCTGAAATTATTTATATTTTCGCAGAAAGATCGCTATAAACGATTCTCCACAAACCCTTGACAGCAAGTAAATAATACCTTAGATTAGAATAATTTCCATACCAAGGGTACAATCATTATTAGATTTTTATTGCAAAACAAACGCAGGTAAATAACTCGTGCTCTTGAAGAAACGACGGTGAAACCCCTAAACGCCGAGATCCATACGGTACACCATACGGTCTATACTTACGTTAAAAAAAAAGCTGTGATAAAAAGCCTAAAGATAGGTATATTTTATTATTATATAAATTTAAATGTTCAGAATCTTTGTTAACTTTTTTGTTACATAAAAACATTTTAGTTGTTATCTATCTAATTATAATTACCAGCGACTACACCCGAAACGAGGCGTTACGTTACAACAACGCCATTGTTCCGTGTCAAGCAAGGCCGGCTGATGTAATTTTAGCGCCGCTTGCACCAGACACAACGGTCAAAGACCTTGTATGCATCCACGGACTATCGATAAGTGGAAAAGTAGCGTACATCACTAGTGACCTCGTGAGTATACAAATGTCCTACAACGACTGTACGACAACAAAATGCATAATCACGTCGCGTTATGAATTTAGTGTTGTTTGTTGATAACTAAATATAATTATATGTTTGGGTACTGATTGTCGATAATATATTTGTATCATCGCTGCAATTACAAACCAAGATTAATAATTAAGAAACCAATATATTATATTTATTTTCTATATTATATTTTTTTTTCACGCGGACATGATTTATACCAAAACTGTTTGTAAATAATTATTTTAAGTTTTGAATTGTAAATATGTATAATATTGTAAAATTTCTGTAATAAATGTAATTTTAGATAAAAAAAAAAAAAAAAAATTCTCAAATAACGACATATTGATATTTATTATTATATAGATTGTGTTTTCTTTTTTAGAAGAAAATATGCACTTTGTGGTTGCTTACGTTATATAAAATGTGTTTTTACGTGATATTTCCACTAGAAAAATATAACTATGGCGTGAAAGTTTTCAAACAGAACAGAAAAAAATATATATATTTATTATTAATAAATTTAATAACAATTCATAACAATTACAACAATATAAATCTGCTCTGAGGACGAAATCATAACCGAGCTTCTATATTATGCGAGTTATAGAAGTTCTTTGAGTCAGTCTATTTCAATGAAAGAACTTTATGATATTAGTGTAATAGCGAATATATATATATATATATATATATATATATATATATATATATATATATATATATATATATATATATATATATATATCTTCATATATATATATATATATGAAGATTGATGAAGCTCATTATGAAGTCTAATGTACTCTATGTATCATGTTAAATCCACATGTTGCACATTGCAATCAATTATCACCAAATCAAGAGTGACGAGTAAGGCGGAGGATTTCACCAAGACACCAGTGTAATGAAAACGATATCAAAAAAAGTAGAATTAACCAAAAAAATTTGAGGATTTAGGTCAACAAATTTACAATTTATATTCCACAGATCGGATAACGTGTTAAAGATTTTTTTTTTTATTTACAAATTGATTTTTATCATAACGGACTTGATTTATTTTGATTTTCAGTGGTTTTTTGCCATTGATTTAGATTTTTAGAGATGTCTGACCCATATAAATTCAAGATTTATATTCGACGGATCGAAATACATGAGAATCATGATTGATTTAATTTTATAAATTTTTTTTAACACAATATCTGGAATTTTTGCTTTTTTTGCAATTTTTCAGGGTTTTTTGGAATTTACTCAAACTTTTAATGGCTTATGGTCTAAATAAACTTCAGATAAGTATTAAGCGGGTCAAAATACATAAAAATCATGCTTAGTTTAGATCAAATTTTTTTTAAAAAATCATTTTAAATCGCCTAAATTGCCGATTTTCGTCATTTTTTTTTCGGTTTTTCAAAGTTTTCTCGAAAATTTGACGGTGTACGGGTCAAACTGACCTCAAATTCGGATTCAGCGGGTCGAAATACATAGAGATATATGGGTCCCGTCAAAAGTACTGACAACTTTTTTTTTTGTGTGCCGGTGTTATTTATTTATAAAAAAAAAAGATATCGCAACAACTAACGTGCACACAAATGCAGAATTTTGGTTTTCAAACAGTGATTCCTACATCAATAAATTGCTAGATTTCCTTCAATTCCACATTTGAAAACCATGAACTTAAATATATTTTTACAATTCCTCACAACAAAAAAAAAACACGATTTACGTAATATGTGACGTGATTTATCGGTTTTTGTATCGATGCTTCTCAATTCATGTCACTGGTTATGTTTGAAGAAATATCTGATATAATAGACAAGGAATATACTAAGGGATCGTTGTGGGAACTTGTCGTGTAAATTAAGCCCGTGAAAAGTTCCGGTTAAGATGCATTGGTTGTTATAAATTTGTATAACATATTATCAGATTTTAATATAGACTGACATATTATCACTGTCACTTAAATATATAAACAAAAAGTCAATATAATAGCATTGCTACGGCGCTTAAGCTGCTGTTTCTCCTCAGCAACGCCACGCTCAGGAAATCTAAAAGGGAAAAACATTTGAGAAAAATAATTATAATTGTTTTCATACATTGTATTTTATTAGGTATTTATAATTACTTATTACCCAATCTCCTTAATCCATCCATATCTTTGATAAAACTTGAGTTTAGGATGCATATTTTCTTTTTGTATTATATAAATTAATTTTATTATTGTGTTTATATCGTACCACTATTTAATAATTAGTTGCTTTGAAAAAATTTAAAAAGCTAATTATATTTTATATTTACATATCGTGTAATAGTCCATTGAAATGTTACATTTTTTAGGCCTTACCTTGCGTTTTTTAGAGGACGCAATTTTATTTTTTTGATGTGTAGGGGGGGTCAGTGTAAAGCTAAAACCAAGTTTGTGGGGTCGCCACTCTTGTCCCACGGCCGCCATCTTGAAAATAAGGGTTGAAATGGTTTTTACAATATATCTCTTAAACTATTTATCTGATAAAAAAAAACTTAACATTTTTTGTTGCAAATTAAATTCTCTACAACTTTGGTCCAGTAACTTTTTGTCGTAGAACTATAAATAAAAAAGTTATAAGCGAAAATGTTCAGAAATTCGAGAAAATAATTTAAATTTTTCGATATAACTTTTTTTTAATCATTTTACGAAAAAATGATATCAGACCATTTTTGTAGATCGTTTTTTGAGGCACAACTTTTATATAAAACATTTTCTCATTAAGTCAATAGCTAAGGTTATACAGCGCCCCGAAGTTACTTATTTTTCAGTACTCTTAACTATACATAATTATATTATACGTGTGTACTAACAATGTGTCATCAGTTATTGTTTTTTTTTTCTTTTTTGTTATAATTTTTTTAATTATTAATTTTGCAATATTATTAATAATTAATTATTAATAATTATTAGCGTTTGCGCCGCACGAAAAAGCACCAGTCGATACAATAACAAATCTAACTTTATTATACTTCTTAAAACTATATTCTCGGAAGCAGGTTTCACTGTTGACCAAGCAGAATCAGATGCAGACACTCTTATCGTTCGCTCTGCTCTTGCTGCATCTCCATTATTCAATACCGTTACTGTTGTAGCTGAAGATATTGATATACTGATATTGCTCACAGCACTTGGTAGAAAACAAGCAAATGTATTTTTTTTAAACCATCAAAAGGACGAACAGCAGAACAATTATATAGTGCTTCAGGTTTTATGTACGGAGATGTAATTACGGATAACTTGCTGTTTCTTCATGCTTTTTCAGGATGTGACACAACTTCAGCTCCTTACAATATCGGTAAAATGAAATTTGTGAAAACCCTGGAAAAACATTTAGAGTTTGCAAGTGGAACGGCTTTGTTTCTCAACAAGAGAGTTGACCCTGTTTTGCTCACTGTAATTGGAGAACGTTTTTTTATCTCTGTATACGGTGGTAACAAAGACGATAATTCTCTTGACAGCCTTAGATACAAACAATTCGCCAAGTCAGTGACAAAAAGTACATTTAACTTATCTTCACTTCCTCCAACACGAGACACAGTTCGTTTTCATGCTTTCCGAGTCTACCATCAGGTCGTCGTGACTTGGTAATAATATTGATCCTGAAGACTGGGGCTGGAAAAAAATTGAAAAATTATTGATGCCAGTGCAGAACTCTAAACCTCCAGCACCCCCTGAGCTTCTAAAAAAGTACACACGTATAATACATGTATAGTTAAGAGTACTAAAAAACAATACTCACTTCGGGGCGCTGTAAAACCTTAGATATTCACTTAATGAAAAAATGTTTTATATAAAAGTTGTTCCTCAAAAACGATCTACAAAAATGGTCTGATATCATTTTTTCGTAAAATGATTAAAAAAAAGTTATATCGAAAAATTTAAATTATTTTCTCGAATTTCTGAACATTTTCGCTTATAACTTTTTTATTTATAGTTCTACGACAAAAAGTTACTGGACCAAAGTTGTAGAGAATTTAATTTGCAACAAAAAATGTTAAGTTTTTTTTTATCAGATAAATAGTTTAAGAGATATATTGTAAAAACCATTTCAACCCTTATTTTCAAGATGGCGGCCGTGGGACAAGAGTGGCGACCCCACAAACTTGGTTTTAGCTTTACACTGACCCCCCCTACACATTAAAAAAATAAAATTTCGTCCTCTAAAAAACGCAACCCCAAATGTAACTTTTCAATGGACTATAAGTAGCAATCATAATTTTATCATTTTCTATTACTTATATTTATATCTACCAGAAAATAATGATATAAAAAATATTAAATACAATTATTGAAAATTAATTAATCTCTGGATACTTTTTTTGTAAACTTTGTTTGTTTTGATTCTTTTTAAAATTTTTGATCATTAGAAGCGCGCGACATACGGGATTAGCACAATCAATGCTACTTAACGCCGCTTTACGTAATCCATTTTTTTTCTGCTTTTAATACTAATTTTAATATTTAAGAGATTTCCTGTTTTATTGATTAATTTATAATTCCGTACGTAAAAATCCTTATAACCATTATAAAGGAAATAGTTTAATTATTCTTAAGGTTTTCAAACTGAGAATTTTTTGTTAACTCAGTGATAAATATTTAAACATAATAGATTTAAATGTTGAAATAGTTAAACTTAAACTTTTTACCGCTTGTAATAAATTAATATATATACTATCAATTCTTGACTATGCAGATGCAAGCTATCTTAATCTAACTGAGGATCAACTTAATAAGCTTGAGCGACTTCAAAACCTCTCTATACGATTCATATTCATCATTCATTTCGCCTTCGCAAATATGACCATGTTTCCGAATTTCGTTCTAAACTCAAGTGGCTTCCAATACGTTCTCGCCGAAACCTGCATATTTTGTCTCTTCTGTACTGTGTGTTATTTGATCCAAAGGCACCGTCATATTTAAAAGAAAAATTTGGATTCCTTAGATATCATTCTTCTTTAAGATCTTTAAGGCGACTAATGCTAAAATTGCCTGTCCATAAAACTAGATTTTTCAATCAGTCTTTCACTGTTCAGGCAATAAAACTATGAAATGATTTACCCTTGAATATAAAATAAATAAATAAATAATAAATAAATAAATATTAACCAACAATCACACCACGTTAACCTAGCCCCGTGGTAAGTTCGTAAGAACTTGTGTTACAGGTACTAGGAACGGAAATAAATTTAAGATATAAATACATATATGTATACATAAATACACATCCATGACCCGGTGCAGACATATATATTCGTCATACAGATTATCTGCACCTGGCGGGATTCGAACCCGTAACCGCTGCGTAGAGTGTCCAGTTGCCTGACCACTAGACCAGCCGGCCGTCGAAAGAAGCGAAATCACTTCCAATTTTTAAAAAATCCGTTAAGAGACATTACCTTAATAATGGAGACGATTCAAATTAAGTTATTTTTTATTTTTTTTTTTTTTTTATATTTATTTTTTTTTCTTATTTTGGTATTCTTGACTATAAATTCTATAACATACTTTTGGTATATTGATAAGTGTATTGCGCTATGTTCGTATATATGTATAATGTTTAAGTATTTTTGTGTAGATATTTGTATTTACGTTTATAATAATACAACTGCACCACCTACTCGTTTTCTGTTATTAAATTACTCCAACATATTAAATTTAATAATTAAATTAAATATTAAATATTAAATTTCTCCCAGAAATGGCTAACTAGCCATAAGACTGCCCTTTGTACTTCACATTTTGTAATTATCAATCTATCTTGTTTGTATATTTGTGGTGTACAAAAAAGTATAAATAAATAAATAAATAAATAAATAAATAAAAAATAAAAAATATTAACATGTTTATTTGGAATTTAGGTGGATATATATGTATATCCTACTTATCAAGCGCTCCGTGAATAAGTCACCCATAACGTTTACAAGACATAATTGAAAGTGTTGAACTACAGCTGACGTAATAAATTAACCTGTTAACAGCAGATACATATTTGAACATTAATTTACTAAGGTCAGGCTTTGTTGGTAATTGTAAGCGAACAGTAGTAAAAGAGTTGAGTTAAAAATACTATACTATCTAAAATAACTGTACGAAATATTTTTAAAGACAAAATGTTTGAAATAATATAATTACCTATGATAAATAATGTGTACTTTTCTTAGTGTCTTTTAACATCAAATTCTAATGTCGTTATTTAATTTTTATTATAACTGTTATTACCATATAACATCAATTGAAACTATGAAAAATGTAAGGAAATCATTTCAGTAATCGTTTTATTGACAGAGATTTAAAAGTAAACGGTAAGAAACTAGTTGAAACTGTGCGAATAATGGATTTTAATCGATACAATTTATTTAGACGACGAAAACAAGTCTTAAGATTTTTTTTCTTTTCATATTCTTGTCTGTAACATTATAATATTTGCTTAGTTTTTATTCCGAGCATATTAAAGCTGCTATCAAGCATAACATAGACTTGAAAGTTTTTTACAAGAGACTCGTTTAACTAACAGAGCCAGCTGATGCGGCTAAAGACCGACAGCGGCAGTCTTTTCTTCTGAACCTGAGATCTTGAGAAAAGTCGAAAAGTTCTATAATTATTCATTTTTTGGAAATTCAGTAAGAATTTTAGTGGACGATTATCGGCTGTCGATGATATGGAGAACAATAGTATTTTCTTATTCTATTTAATTTAAAATTCGTTCATTTTACTCAATTTCTTTTTTTTTATTAAAATAATTCGAATAGCTGTTGACTACGCTTGCTTTATAGTGGTGTGAAAGTTCCACTGACGTTGATGATTCCAGTGACCATCAACAGTTTCAGAAACACTGATAGAGATCGTTACTCTTGAGATCTTCTCTTCTACTTTCTTAAATAATCAGCCAACATTCTGTAGAAGGTGTGGTGCCGAGAGGGCGTGGAGATTTCGATGGTGGGGCCGCTCCTGGTACTTCTCTGAATCAGCAGAGTGGATAATTCTTGTCTGTAATTCGAATGTCCCTGAATATTGTTTGATACTTTCAATTATAAATGAAAAGATTATATATAATAAATTCCATTTCACGATGGGTCGAAGCAGTGGTCACAGCACAGGTGGCGACGCTAGCGGTCCCGGGTTCGATCCCAACTCATGACAAAGTATTTGTAAATGCTATACAGAAGTTTAGCGTCGTCAGGGCGTTTGTGTATGCGTTGTAAGTCTTTCCGGAACCCCGACACAGATTTTATTACCCACATGCATATTGGGAGGTGTTCATAGTGAAGCGTTATTTATTATTTATTCCTGTACTTATATTTGTATGATACTACATTTTCTATATCACATTAAATCGATCATCATAAGAAAACTATAAATAATGAATGTTAATATTGGCCAGTTTCTAATAGAAATTAAGTAGTCTCAAGCGGCGTCATACGTCAGACGAGTTCTTAATAATGACTGCTATGAGTAGGTATGTGTGCTTAAGTATCCGCCTCCTGTAATAACCACAGAAAATCAATGAACATTTGATTGATATTGTCACGTCTATACTTTTAGTCTAGGCAACATGTGCCATTTTAGTCAACTTTTTTCAGCAGTCTTCGAAAATTATGATTGAGGTGTCATTCGATTCGGAAAAGCATTTAGATGATTTTTGAAAAAAATGAAGTTCCGCTTGCAAAAATTGCAAAATTTACTAACAAAAAATAAAAATAAATAAAAAGGGGTGTCTGGCTTGCGTAAGCCACACCTGCTTTGGATACTTTATTTATAAAAAAATATTTTAAGATATTAAATATAAAATTTAAGAAATAAAAAAAAATATAGGGGGTTAATGGATAGATAAATGAACTAAAATCCGCCTGAATAAAATTCAAATCACAATTTTTCAACTACTTATGCAATTGTTAATTAAAAATAATTTTCTGCTTGAACATAAACATTGCAAGTGTGATAATTGTTAAATTATAAATTTGAGATTTTTGTCCTTTCTTGGAGCAATTCTTGAAAGGTTTCAGAAAAAATCCTGTTGGAAAAATTAAAAAAATATTATTTTTCAGTTTGCCATTTTAGTCTTAACCTTTCAAGAATTTCTGCGGACAATAAACCCGACACCTCCTTTGGACTGATGATCGCCCTCCCAGTAATAGAACACGACCGAATTCCAGGGTTATCGTATCCTCCTCCTCTCTTCGGACTTCAGATAGACCAGTATATCCCAATGTAACCTGTTCATTTCCTCTTCCAGCTCAACAATCCTTTCATCATACCTTAAAGTGCGGGTGTTGTGCGTCACCAGGGCCAGGTGTCGTCGTAGGTGGCAGCGGAATCTCACCCGGAGATTCTTTGCAGTCCCTCCCGTGCCCTAACATTACCCAGGCCGCTGCCGTAGCCGGGAATAGTAGGGCCACCGGGGACTGGGGGCCTGGGCTCATTTCTAACTATAATTTAGGGGGATTTGCCAATACTCGCCGAGCCTGGCATGCGTGTTGGCGAGCGCAGTGTGTTATCCATGACATGATGACGCTACTGCCCATCACCATCCCGGTCGGTGCATAGTTGTTCGCAACACTATGGCTTTAATCGCCTTTTATGACACCTCGGCAAGAAAGAGGTTGGGACTATTCTTCTCTTCCGGTCACCACACGGCCAGCATAAAGCTTTAATAGTGTGCATTAAGCAATTTTGTAGTTTGAAATCGTTATTTATCATATAATTTGTAAAATTTACGATCTTCATATTTGGAGAAATGATACTTCGAACTTTTATCTTGTATGGTGTAATTTAAAAACACGATTGGTAAAAATTTTCTCGATAATATATTTTTTTGAAGAATACATGTTTTGCATACATTTTGCTATTTATCTCAGCATAGATACCTATTACACCTTACCTATTACACTATTTTTGTTGAGTTTTTGTTTAGTCAAGTAACCTAGAATATTTCTTCAGTTAAATAATTAAATAATAAAATTATCAGGAATGCGCGTCCGCTGCATGCTTGTGGTCAGGATACCCGTAGTAGCCGTGGATGCTGGCTGGCTGTATGACTCGCTGCTCGAAAGCTTGAGGAAGTGATGATGACGTTACGATGACGTAGATTTGCGAAGGCTGCGCTGACGTTAAAGTTCGGGGTCACCAATTTGGCGTGGAGAGGTAATAGGTACTTCCATCATTTAATTTATTGATTGGTGGTTTAATTAACTTTTAATTAGGAATAAACAGTTTTGGCGCTTACGTCCTCAAAAAATTATTTACACGTCTATCGTTCTGTATTCCTCACTCACGAGAAAACCATAATTCGACATCCCGCTTGACACTCTCACCTAAGTCGGCTACGGCATTATGTGCAGGAAGGACCTGTGCTTGACTGCATCGTCGTTTTAAATATCAATGCGTACATTTTCTTTGTAATTAAACGTTGGGTTTTAGGTTTTCATAAAATAGTTTTAGGTACAAAGTAGGTTATTTTTATTAATTAAGTATAAGTGTAAATAAAATCGTGAAACCAAGGAAGAAAATGGGTCGCGATTCGATTGCTCGCACTCGTTGGCCGCAATGTGTTGCCGAAATCCTAATCGTAGCGGTATTATGCAAACTTAATAATCTAAAATAAAGGTACTTAAATCCTAAAGGTCGATGAACAGTAGAATCACCAGAGACTAAAGATAAGGGACATTACCAAAAATTGTGGACAAAAACTAACCATTAACCAAAACTGCTACATTCGTAGGTTAACTTACATACAAGTTACGGTTGTAGGCTATGTTAACACATGCAAACACTACGTCACTAATCTATACATGTTTAATCAGCTAAATATACAATGCAATACGTATGAAGCTTAGGTATATTCAGATTGCTCATCAATTATGAATCGTACATACGTTCTGTACATCCCTATTGAAAAAAATCTCATAGGATCCCATTAAAAGCTATAAGATTTTTTCAATGCCGCCTCAGGCAAAACCTGTCTGATCTAGACAAAGATAAAGAGAAGATGCTAACAAAATAGATTTTACCAAATACCTGCTGTAGAAAATGTATTTATTAAGTATTATGAAAAAAAGTATTTTACTATTTATTTTAATGATGAAAAATTACTAGTTTAAAAATGTTCTTATTGTAATTGAAAGTATGTCCTTAATCCACGGTTGTTATCGCAACTTGCGTGGATGTATTATACGTATAAGTGTAATATACGTATATTTGAGGTATTTATAAATTAGATTTCAGTAATCAAAACTTAATCTCTCGAAATTCTCAGTCTTTACATAAATTAATAAATACAGAATTGTGTTTCTATTAATTTTTAATAATTTAATTATTTAGATTTGCACTGAATAAAAAAGCAAAAACGCCATAAGTAGGATATTTTGTAGAAAAATAAAACCACTATTATTGATCATTATCATTTAATCTGTTATATATATACAAAACATTCGGTGGACAACAACAACAGCTCGGACCTGTACCGTGTGCAAAGCGCGGATATATACTGTTACAAGCGTTTTATCAAAGCTGAACTAAGTTGTTTACATATAATTATTTTGCATTACAATTTCTGTACTAAGTCTGTTTTGATTTAAAAACAATAAATTATTAATAATAATTAATTATATAATTTTATACTTTGTTATAATTATGATAATTGAAAAAATAATATGTCCCTATTGTTTATGAGAATGTGTTTTGTTTTTATTTATGCCATGTTATATTTAAACATCTTAGGGTCTAACAAAAACAATACTTTGAGCCAATACTGAATAAAATACAATAGAAATCCAATATTTCATGATCTTGAGCCAATGATGCTAACGGTGAAGTTAGCGAAATTTATAAACAAAAATTGTACAATGTAATTCAAATAGTTATTAACAATGCGTGTTTCCAAACGAAAAACTTTTGTCATACTTTATTCATTTACTAATGTATATCATACAGTTGCATTCTTAACGAATGTATATTCGTAATTAAAAAATGACATATTCTTTACTATCTTCTCCTTAAATAGTTTTTCACTCTTAAAACATAATAACACATTTGGTTTCTTACATAAAGCTATAACAATAGTTAACGTTACTCAATAACTTTTCGAATAATATTTAATACAATTTATACAATTATACAAATATATAGCAGTTCACTTTAAAACTTATTTAAAATCATTACATTCCATTAATTACATAATATTACAGGCTTGTTACAGAAGAATTTTTTTTTTGTTTTGTTTCAATAAGCATTTTTATCACATAATTTGTTATCCTATGTAAATCTAGTACCTAAGTTTTGTTTTAATAGCTAACTCTAATTAGACTTAAAATCTAAATTATGCAATATATTGACACAAAAACATTTTTAACAAAATATATAAATATATCGATACTGGGTATTAGAAAATTATTAAAAGATTGGTGTAAAATAGTAAATTAAATTATAATTGATTTCTTGTTTTTTAAACGAATATATTTCTTCCAATACCCAGTACAGTACAAGTAGTACAAGATTTATGTCTACTGTGCACCGACATAATGACATTTGACATAATATGTCGGAAATGACAACGTACAATTAATATTTTATTTTTGTATTTGAAACTATATTTTATAGAACGATTAATATGTAAATTACAGTTTCTAATAAGACAATCCATAGTAGTCCAGTTTATAAACTGGAAAGAAATACATAATATTTGGTATCGAATGCTTTACAGACAATTGACTGCGTTGCTCTCATTCATTTTTATATATATAACCCTATAGTTAGACTGTGTGTATGTACATGAATTGTTCTTAGCAATGGCACACGATAAATTGAAAAATTCCTAATTCGTAATTGAGTAAAACCGTTAGGACGAATGGCGTATTATATAAAATATGTTAGAATACACGCAATAAGGGACTATAGTATGGCATTTAATTATAGCTAGTTACCATTGACAGTGCATTTAATTCTTGAGCGTACACAAGAATCTCAGTTCAAAGTTACCTCTCTCATTAGTAAGAAAGCCAAGCTCGAAGTTCGTTAACCTACGTTAAATAGTTTTTTTTTAAATATATATAAATATATACATGTGTCTACATAATAAAACTGTAATGAGGCCGTGTTTGAAATTATGAATCTTCTGAAATATTATTAAACGAATACAAATGAAACAACGTTCAAATTTCATGTGGAAAAACTCCATGTCTTGCGAATTTCGGCAAACTTAAATGTTATTTACTGTATACCTTAGTCTCAGTGAAATTAACTGCAAAAAAGCTCATATAATAGGATAGAATAGGATATTTACATAAATCAGAACCAATCACTTAATACTTCTTTAAAGTAGTGTATATATTTGATGTTATTTCAAGCCTCATATTCTTGTATTAATTTTTGAATTAAAGCGCTAGGTATATACTTTATAAAGGGAAATGCTACTATACTTCATATTTAGTATTTGTTATTGAACGCTACGACAAATTTAAAGATTTACGTGTGAGAGTTGGAAAAGTGAGTGCAGTTAGGTATTAATACGAACATTTTAAGAATCTTGATAGTTTAGGAAAATTTATTTTAAAAATAAATCCACTTTCACCTAATCGTGTTTATTTACAATAGTTACAATTATTTACATTGCATTACTCTTTTCATATTAATTTTTTTTTATTTTATGACATTTTTATACACACCAAAACAATATTTAATAATTGTCCAAATAGGTACTAATAAAATAAAATAAAAGTTTTCTAAACGTTTTATCCTAAGTACATCACATAGTATAAGTACTATTTATAACTGTTGTATGAGTACGGACCGGCTTATTAGTATCTATTTTTTTTTTTTCACATTTTATATTTTTATGCAAATTTCTCGAACTACTGTTTTCGAAGATATTTTTAATTTTACCTTTTTTATAAACACATTTTTATAAATATCAGCTAATGAATCCAATAAACTTTTTATGGCACATATATGAAGGATTCTCCATACGAGATGTACAATTATATTGTAGTTTAATATTATTTTAGTGAAAATCTTTATTTCATACACTCTCTTATTTGTTTTAAACACTTGAAATGAATGTACAATTAAATAATTATATTTTTAAACCTGTTGGTATTAACATTTATTACCTTATAACGTAATATTTTATAACAAATTTTTTATATTTGTATAACAATAGCCAAATTTTATTGTTTTTCCCGGAAATAATACTATCCACGTCATAGTTAACATATTTTCATGTATAGTGTGTCTTTTCATTGATATTTTTGATAAATATTGATATAGTAAAAAATAGCGATTCAAAAATAAGTTTACAATAGTTCGTAATTTCCTTTTTATACGAAATCTGAAATTTGTCTTTGTAACGAGATCGTATTTATTTATATTAAGACAAATTTAACAGATTCATTTGCGGAATTTTCATTTTAATTCATCTTACAGGTATTTCGTTACGTTTACTATATTATATATAAACATAGACGATATTTTCACAAGTTATATAAATACCTTTATCATAACAAGGTACTATTATCATTAAAGTACATTCACAGCATGTAGACTTATAGACATTGAAAATGTCTATGAGTATAACATTTACTTCTAACAAATTTCGCACCATAGATTAGCGTATATACAAACTTTTGGCACCTGTGATAGAATTTTTTTTTTAATCTGTGACACAAAAGTTCATATTCTTAGGGTTGCCATCACCAGTGTCGATGTGAACTAGGGGTGTGCGATAATTATCGATAATTCGTAATTACTCGATAATTTTTCATTCGATAATTATCGATAATTTTTTGCGATTCGATAATTATCGATAATTTTGAGCGATCCGATAATTATCGATAATATTGTGGTATTCGATAATAATTGAAAATTGTTTTATGATACAGTAAATATCGACAATTATGGTAGGGCGGATGACCTTTTTTTTTTAGGTATTCGGATAGGGTACGGAGGATAACGCCCACACGGAAGGCCGGATGACCTTTTGTTTTTTTTTTGTAGGTATTCGGGTAGGGTACGGAGGGTAACGTCCACACGGAAGGCCGGATGATCTTTTTTTTTTTTTTTTTTAGGTATTCGGATAGGGTACGGAGGATAACGCCCTCACGGAAGGCCGGATGACATTTTTATCCGATAATTATCGATAACTATCCCCAAGTATCGATAACTTTTTAGCCGATAATTATCGATAAGTGTTTATTCGATAATTATCGATAACACAATACGATAATTATCGATAATAAAATTATCGATAATTTTTTCCGATGAACACCCCTAATGTGAACGCGTCATCCCGGTGGTTTTGTCATGCGAAATGATAACGATGTTTCTTATTTTTTTTTAATATTTTGAGTATTCATAAAAAAAGAACATCCAAATGTCATTTCCGGTTTTCATTTTACTCGGCTTGGATAATTTATGTAATGGCAACATTTTCCAGATTTAATTGAGCTGTATCGACAGCGACGAAGCAAGATAATTTTCAATATCTATCAGTCACTTAAATAAAAATAAAATATATTTACTAATTTTTCATTTGCTATTATTGATTATTCATTTAGATTGTAAACTTTCTACTTGATTTATTTTACTCGGTCTCTTCTCGCAGGTTTATATAAAAAATTATAATAACTACGTACATTTTTGTACTGCAACACTTTTACACTCTACTCTAGATCGGTTATTTCTTTTGTTAATGGAAATATTAGTTGAGGGGTTTCGAAATCAGTCTTAATTAATTATTACATATAACTTGCCACAAAACGAAAGAAGCCCTACAGAAATATTATAAAAATCCAAAGTAGAGTATTATCCCTAATCCTATATTATAAATGTGAAATATAAGTTTGTTTGTTACGCTTTCACGCAGGGCGAGGCGCCGCGGGTAAAAGCTAGTATTTACATAAAAATGAAATACATTCGTGAGGCTAGATGGGGTGCGAGAATTCCGAGACCATAACATTCCAATACACAAATCCAGGTACTTACTTATAGGTTCATAGAAATAGAACAAGAGTAACCAATATGTATTCATATCGTCGAGATAGTGTTAAACCGCGTATTAACTCTCGTAAAGGCGTATCTACAAAATAGAAGGTATTCAAAAATACGAAATATTTCAATAGCCACAACTTTGAAATTTAAATTTGCTACATTTACTACAGATACGTAAAAAATTCAACGCTAGTTGCGCAAATTTACACTGCTTCCGACGATATGTGGGAGCGAGAGGGGTTATGGTTTGATGGATCGATGGTTTGCTTTTTTTTCTTTCTAACGCAATAAAGTACAGAGCTTTTATACTCTTGCAATCTAATTGAGAGTTAAGTTATATATGTGATTTTACGAAACTGGCGAAATAAAATTTAAAAAATAAGAAGTAAAGAAGTTATTTCATTTTTTAATTTATTTATTCTATATAAAATTTTAAATTCACATCAAAATTATATATTTTTTAATTTTCTCTCAGCCACCACAGGGCGGTACCGTGTCCACGTTAGAGTTGAAAATATAACTAAATTCGCAGTTTTGCGAATGGACTAACGAATTTTAGGTGTTTCTTATTTACAAGTGCGACCCGATCTAACCGATGGTTCGAACTGCACGCTCTCTACAAACCCTTGCTACTCTCTCGATGAACGACATGGGTCGTGTTCCGAAATACACTGGAGTTGTATGAGGTGTAACGTCAATTCAGTATAATGCGAAGCCGTTCCTTTTTAGTTTGCTATACTGTGCTATACTGGTTACTGTTTATAACGGGACCAAGGAATTTATATACAAACTGGAATGCTCACATGCACTCCAAAAACGTTCCTACGACCGGGATTGCATCTCTTTCTACCATGGATTCAAGGCAACTCTCGTAAGAAAGAGACAAAATACCGGTTGTCAACGAAATGCTCGGAACCAGTTTTCACTTTACATGTTATAAGCCAATGTCAACCTTATGTCAAATATTTCAAGGTGCATATTTGAATATACAAATTTATTAAGTGAGCGTTCCAGTTATGATATAAATTCCTTGAACGGGACGCAGTCCAGTATACTATCACCCTCATTTTTCAACTTTTTTTTTCAAATGAAAATATTTATCGTGTACACCTTTTCTATTTAACAAGAAAAATTATTATTTTCAATATTGTTGACATTTTTGAATAACAATATAAATTAATAATAATAACAATCATTCGCGCTGTTATATTTTTTGATCACGTGATCACAGTACTGCAAGCATCTTACCTCAAAAGCGCTAGTGGTCTCAGTACAAAAATGGCGGTGATTTATGACGTCACATATTTTTTATAGTACTGCGGCAGTGTACTATCAGTTTATAACGGTACGAATTTTTCACCAGTGACGGCACTGGGAGGTACTCGCAGTGTATTTCGGAACACGGCCATGATCTCTACGCTAATGTCAACTGCCTCGGTGTACCTACAGGCACGTACCCTCGCTCTCGCGTCCGGGTCGTCCTCACAACACGCTCTCGCGCTGCGGCGCGACGGGGGCGGGCGCGGGGACGGGCGCAGGCGCGGGCGCGGAGGCGGGCGGCGGCTCGTCGGGCGAGGCGGCGGTTCGCGTGATGGTGGGCGCGCGACCGGCGAGGTGCGCGCCCATGGTGATGGGCGTGTCGTCGGGGTCATCGTCCTCACCCTCCTCCATGTCCTCGTCGATGGGCGTCAGCACGTCGAGCGGCTGCTGCACTTCCTCCTCCTTCCTGCGGGCGATAGAGACCGCGGTCACTCGAAACCTATGTTTACTGGAGCGTTGGGGCAGTTGGTAGTGGCCTTGTTTTCTGCTCCAGGGCTGTGGGTTCGATTCCCGCTCGGGACAGTTATTTGTATTTGTACAAATATCTGATTTCGGTCTGGGTGTATGTCCTTGTGAGTAACCCCACCGTGCCTCGGAGAGCACGTAAAGCCGTCGGTCCCGATGGTATCATAGACATCTGATAACGATCGTAACTCATGATAGGGATAAATTATATCATAATTATCCGCCAACTCGCAGTGGAGCAGCGTGGTGGATTAAGCTCCAACGATTCAATATGGAGAGGAGGCCTTCGCTCAGCAGTTGGTTGTTTACAGGCTGATACAGTACAGTACAATGTATGTGTGTCGCGCAGGGAGGGCATACGTCCAAGACGGGCGACCGCGGCAGGAGAGACAGAGATAACAGAACCGAGACGACCAATGATATAACTTGTTGCGGTCTGTTGTCTCTGTCTCTCTTGTCGCGGTCGCGTGTCACGGGCGCAAACCGCCACTATTAAACAAAGTGTGTGTGCTGTTAAAGAGCGCGGGCGGGTACCTGCGGAAGAAGGGCGCGGCGAAGGAGGTGAGCGTGGAGGCGAGGAAGAAGCCGGCGGCCATGTAGAAGGAGGCGTCGTAGTTCCGCGTGGCGTCGTACACCGCGCCCGCCAGCGGCGAGCCCACGATGGCGGCCGCGCCTCGGAACAGGATCAGCAGACCGAACGCGTTCGTCAGCTTGTCCAGCCCCAGCAGGTCCACCAGGATGATGGACGTCAGCGAGATGTAGCCCGCTGCCGCAGACACACATTCAATTAGTTTACATGTTCCTAGCTCGAATTTATACTCTCATCGTCGCCATGTTTTGTAACAATTTTGATAACTTCTTATGGGAGGGTAAACCGCTTCGTTACGTTCGACTAATAAAAGTAAGTTATGTACACGGATTACACGAGTAAATGTGAAAAAATGTTTTTGTTTTTTAAATGGTTAAAAAGAAAGTAAATGGGTAAAGATCGTAATTTTTCATCCTAATATTATTTTTGTACATTGAAAATAAGAATATTTTTACAGATTACAATTCAAAAATATTAATTTTTTAAATATTATAAATAAATCAGAAAAAAAAATCCTACATTAACAAATAAATAAATAAATATGTTTAACACACACACAAGATCGTCTGTTCCTAAGGTAGGCAACTTAATGCCTGTGTTTTAGGTAACAGCCGACTGATATACATTTTTTTAAATAATTTTTTTAAATAAATAATTTTTTTAAATAAATATACTTATAAATAATACATACATAAATAAACATATATTACACCCAGACTCGGGGCGGGAATCGAACCCACAACCCTTGGAGCAGAAAACAGGGTCACTGCAAACTGCGCCAACGGGTCATTCAAAGTACATGTACATGTACCAGGTCAACAGAAAACACAAGCAGGTTAGTTCGTTAAGAAAATTATAAATCATCATCACCGTTTTTGAAAGTCAATGATGTAAATAATAATGATATATTTCAACGTTAACTAGTTCAACTTAGATTAGTTTAAGTTATCAGTTTTGTCGGGCGTCCCAAGACGCACTCGTTTTTTTTTAAGTTCTTTTTTTTTTCTTAATATGTATGTATAGCCCTAGCGGCCTTTACAGCGTCACTGGTGGGGGAGCCGAGAACTGAGACCCAGCCGTGAAAGTTGGGAGCCCTCTCTAGGGCTCAAAGTCTGTTCGTCCTAAGGGTGTCTCCTAGCGAGAACGCACCTCGGCTTAGAACGTAGTTGGAGTTGTTTATGTTAAACGAAATTTCTAATTTTACCGCCCGTAAGACAACTGTTGCGTTACTATCACACAAAATGAAATTGCATATTTCAAAGAACACGCACAGTTCCGCGCGCACCTTTACGCGCGGAACTGTGTTGAACACAAGACAAGTAAGTTAGTCGAGTAGGACGAATTTTGGCCGTGTTCCGATATACACTGCGAGCACTGCTCAGTGCTCTTACTGTAGAAAATTCGTTCCTTTATGGACTGCCAGTACACTGCTCTACCATAGAGAAATATGACTTCATAAATAGCCGCCATTTTTATACTGTGAGCACTGGTGCTTTTGAGGTAAGGTACTGTCAGTACTTTGATCACGTGATCAAAAAATATAACTGCGCCTAGGGATTTAACAGCTTCCACGAATTAATGTTAGTATTATTAATTAATAATGTTATTCAAAAATATTATATGCGTTAAGTAACTGGAAAACCAATATTTCCTTTAAATAAAATATATACATATCTACGTTTATTATGCAATTAATTCAATTGAAAATAATGTTTTACAATCAACATTGAGTTTTAAAAGCAATAACATTTAAATATTATAATTATTTTTCTTGGTGAAAAGAAAACGTGTACACGATAAATATTTTCATTTGAACCATGTCGAAAAATGGGGATGACAGTATACTGGACTGAGTTCCGTTTTAAGCAGTAACCAGTATAGCAAAATAAAAAGGAACGGCTTCGCAGTATACTGAATTGACCATACAATCACACCTTATAGTGGTCACAGTGTATATCGGAACACAACCTTTATTAACTAACTGCTTTGCTTCAATCAGGTAATAAAAAAGTTACTTTAAGTAAAGGGAAATCATCAAATCAGATAGGTAATCCCTGATATAATATATTTAAATAATTTATGTGTGTATTTAAATAAGAAAAACATGTTCCATTTTATTCAAAGTATTGTCAAGGTTGCACTTACAGATTGCTATTCCAAAAGCGATGGCAATTGCAACGTATGATGCATATGAAGCACAGAAGGGTGTTAAGGCCACCGCAATCTGTAAAATAATTAATTTTTACTATTACAGCTATAAGTGGCATAATTAGTACATACCACGAAGCAATTACAAAGAGGAAGTGCCATAAGAAACTTTATTCATATAATGTAGTGTCGCAACTGCGCGGGGGTGCGAGGGGCTTCAAATAGCGACAAGCCATCTAGCGACCAGTAGCTAAAACAAGTAATTGACTAAATTGACAGACGTTATAATTGTTCTACTATATGTCACTAGATGTCTGCCAGGGCCGTACTCAGAATTTTTTAGTTAAGCATATATGTAATTTGAAGTTGGATGGCACACACTGCTATATAATATTATCATGATTTACTATTGTATTGATAAGCTGATTTCACTTTGTAGGATTTTAGTACAATGAAAGGTCGTCATCCTATGCTGGAAAATTAAAGCTTGATATTATGTAGCCATGTGTAATATCGATTTGAGATTTTTCTCAATACGCAATTATCGACCTTTTGGTCGATAATTGCGTACTAAAAGTCAGTTTGCTTTTGCATATGCAATAAAGTTTTTATCATCGGAGTGATAAAAAAAAAATACGGAAAGGACACCAAAATTGGTAAACCTTTTCCCAAGCCAGACGTAGTGTAAATAAAATGGAATAATGCTGCATAATATGATACATAACATGCTTTTATTTTCATAAACAACAGTTATAAATCGTAGATACTGATAGATTTCTTATTATAGCAAGAAATAATATTTTTTATTAGATCAGATTATTCAAATTCAAATATTGAACGTCAAAACCAACTACTATAGGTTCGAACCTTAGCCCAGAATATAAAATTACATAATTAGAATTTTCACTACAACAATTCGACTGAAATTGCCTCGGAAGAACACCTTATCCGCTTGAGTGTCCGGACAATGATCTTTTAGTTTACCAACTGCACAAAACTGTAAACGTACTAATGCCCGTGTCGAAAAAAAAGTTGACATGGGCAATATAGCCATGGCGACCATTACATGACACGGGCGCTTGCAGTTATTGTGGTTAGTTTGTAAACTCTTGTCAACTAGTAGTCGAGACGGGCAGTTGAGCGGTTATTCGCTGAGTGAGTGAGCTATCTTCAATAATTATTTTGTAATAACCTTCACCACATACGCTCATTGACAATTTTTTTAAACTTTGTTAATTGAAAGTTTTTGAACAGTATCTGGGATCGTATTGTAGAGATACTTTTCAATTCTAAGTACGGCCCTGGCTAGACCAGTAGTTTTGCTACTTGCCGATAGAGGCATGGTATCACCCAACTTTCTAGACAAAATAAATAATATATTTAATTTAAATATTACTTACGAGAAGAAAGATATGTTTATTCCATTTGATTTTGATTTGTTCGTGTAACTTCTACACGATACAACACAGCACTTCATGTTCACAACGTGCGCAGGTCGAGAATATTTTTTAAATATATAAAAAGGAGTTAGTCACGAGAGCAACTTAATTGTCCGGCAACGACAGCTGTACTGACGAAGGCGACAACTGGTGGTGAGTAGATCTACTACCGTTTGATGTGTGGACTACATTGGTGGACGCTAGACTACATTGATTACAACACCTCCTCTTTGTAATTGCTTCGTGGTACATATACATAACTAGACGACCACGTGGCTTCGTGGGCATGAAAATTTTGGTACTCGTAAAATATTCGATAGTGATAGTGTTATAACCTTCCTCAATACACAAGCTTTTGACGCAATCGCTTATCAATCGCAACATAATTATTGAAATCCGACCAATAGTTTTGGGTATTAGTGCATTCAAAGAAGAGAACTGTACAGTTTATATTATATTTATCATATTGAATACGTTTTATTATAATAAATATTGTGTAAATAGAAGAACCGCTCCGAATAATCCCTAATCTCTAATCACACTAATATTATAAATGCGAAAGTAAGTTTGTTTTCTTACGTTTTCGAGCGAAAACTACTTAACCGATCACATGAAACTTTGTACATATTCTCGGGGGTATTAAAAGTAACATAGGATACTCTTTTTTTGGTCGCGATAACCGACATTCACGTGGGCGAAGCCGCGGGCATAAGCTAGTCATACTTACTACATTTACTTATAAATGCGAAAATAAGTTTGTTTGTTACGCTTTCACGCGAAAACTACTTAACCGATCATCATGACACTTTGTACACATATTCTTGGAGGTATTAGAAGTAAAATGATAATTTTTATTTAAAAAAAAATATATTTAATGCGAGAGAAGGGGCGGGTAAATGCGAGTATATGATAAAGTTAAAGAATACTCACCGTAGCAATAACCAAGCATATATTGTTGAGAAGTAATGAGTCCATCCAGGGGAAATCAGCTACCCAGCCGCACGCGATACGGCCAAAGGTGTTCGTTATACCAATGATGGACAGCAGGAACGACGCCTGCGACTGTTCCACACCCTGTACACACGAGTTACTTTTGGACTAAACTGAACTGGACTGAACTGACCTCGGTCGTGTTCCGAAATACACTGGAGCACTGTGAGATGTGACGTCAATTGAGTATATTGCGAAGCCGTTCCTTTTTATTTTGCTATACTGTGCTATACTGATTACTGTTTAAAACAGAACGCAGTCTAGTATACTATCATCATCATTTTTTTACATTTTTTTTTCATGTACATGTTTTTTCTATTCAATAAGAAAAATTATTATTTGAATATTTTTGACATTTTTGAACAACAATATTAATTAATAATAATAATCATTTGGGCTGTTATATTTTTTGATTACGTAATCACAGTACTGAGAGCACCTTACCTCGAAAGCGCCAGTGTTCTCAGTAAAAAACTCGCGGCGATTTATGACTTCATATATTTCTCTATGGTACTGCGGCAGTCAGTGTACTGGCAGCATACAATGGAACGAATTTTTCAGTACCGACAGCACTGAGCAGTGCTCGCAGTATATATCGGAACACGGCCAGCGATTTTTCACGGCGGCGTCGACACGTGTGTGTTCACGTAAGTGTGCGTGTTCGTGTGCGTGTGTGTGCGTGCTCACGTTGAGTTGCGCGGCGTCGACGATGTAGACGAAGGGCACGTAGAGGCCGGCCATGCCGAACACGTTGGAGACGCCGATGAGCATGAAGGCGGGGTCGCGCAGCAGGCTCACGTCCAGCATCGACGACAGCGCGGACTTGAACGAGCTGGGCAGCGACAGGCACGGGCACAGGTCGTACTCTGGAGATCAAAAAATGATGCGTGAACTAATAATAATCACAAAACTTTTCGTAATTACCTCAGTTATTGGTATAGTATAATATTATGACACGGTACGTTATAGATATATGTTAATATAAGTGTTATACGTTTTTTGTATTTTGAACAAATAAATAAATAAACTCTTGATAGAAGACAAGAAGTTTTGACGAATTACACTTTTTTTTTTTGGTTCGCACCTGAAGTATGCTGATAAAATGTTAAATACTTCGATATTTGAATGTCTGTCCATTATAGGGCTTTATCTTTAAAAACGCAATGGATAGACTCTTTGAATTTTCATAAAATAAGTATTATTACAGGCGCTAAAAGGAGAAATAGTAACACTTAAATTAAGTTAAAAAGGACTCAAATCTGCGCTGAAATATACAGAAAATTGATATTTTAAGTATCCTTTATTAATTAAAACTAGATTTGTAATAATAGTCTAGAAGTGATCAAAGCCGAACTTTATAACTAAATAAAAATATATATATATTATTTGTAGTCCAGGTTGCGTTTCCGTCTTGGTAGGTACTTATATTTAGTTTAATAATTTAAAAAAAAAGTCAATATGATCAGTATTGCCAGGCGAGTGAATTAGAATGTACCTTATTTTTAGAACGTTTAATTTTGTTTTTTACCAAGATGTCCTTGACTGCAAACTCGCCTTTGTCCTTTGTTTGTTGTGCAAGATCATCAATAAAATATAAAAAAAAAATTGATATTTTGATCAACAAATGTTATTTTATTTAAAGCATGCTGTACCTACGACTCCTTTCGCGTTTACACATTTTGACTTTCATCTCCTCTTCCAAGGGTTCCAGTTTCAAGTTCTTCAAGTTTAGAGCTACGAAACTGAAGAATTATATTATAGAAATATTTAGGTTCATCCTACTAAATTTCATATAAATCCGTTCAGAAATTTCGGCGTGATTCGCGGTCAAGATACAGATAGATAGAAGGACAGACGAAAATGAAAAAAAAATATTTTTGACTTCAATATCGATTATAAAATACCGTCAAATTGAAATTCTTAAAACATCTTCATTATACAGAATTAATCCTATTACAGTTTTATAATAGGAATAGATTAAAAAATAAATAAAAATTCATACCTTCAATATGCAGTTTTATGCAATAAGTGATAATTGATTGAAACATCTTTATTTATAATTATGTTCATAGGTAAGTCTGCTATTGTAAAAAATTTTGGCGTTGTATGCTGTTTTATTCCCTATGTCATTAAAAATCAACGTTATCTGTTGATTTTTAATAATTAACGCATATTAAAAATAGGTTTAAAAATTAAAATGATAGCATACAAACAAATCTTACCTTTTATAATAGTTATAATAGTAGTTACATTTTTGAGTATAACGACCGTTTATATGGATCGACGGAACTGATTTTAAATCTTACGTACCATAAATAAAAATTAGGATTTCGTTTAAAAATATTTATTAGACAAAACATCGCAAAAACTGTACTTACGTTCCTGTCTCTCCATTTCGCCAGCTTGTCTACTTTGCGGTAAACTAAGAACGGAATTCCTGTAGCCTTGCAAGGATTTCTGACTCTGGTACTGAGGCAAATTAATGACTGATCCCGAATAAAAGATATCTTTCCTTGACAGGGGTCGGACCATTCTAGAAGGTTCTCTCGCAGCCGCTACAGACAACTTGGAATTGTATACACCACTTTCTGCATCGCCCTGTAAGTAGATTACAATTTTGATAAGATAACGTCTTATAAATCGATGAACGCCGGATGCACGCACGAAAAAGCATTACTCATTGTCACGTTCCGGGAGCAAAAGCGCTGAAAAAACGATAGAGAGGCACGATCGGCCTAAGCGTTCGGCCTGTGACTTCTATCTCTCTTCAACTCCATCAAAAGATGTGTCCGAGTAGAAGAGAAAAAATATTTAAAAAATATATTAATGAGCGCAAATAAATGTTAATTTATCGAAAAAAAATGTAATTTCAATTAACTACTTCTTTGTATTATACAAAATAATGTTAATTCTGTGATAATAATTGAATTTAGTTCATGAAAGTATGCAATTTTTCATCACGGAAAATTATTGTCAGTAAGCCGACTTTAAAAACAACCAAGTTTTTATTTTAAAAAACGCATTTAAAAAACAAATAATAGGACTCATTTAATTAATAATATAAGATATATAGTAAGAGATATAATAAGAGAGATCATAATAAGAAAACAGTAAATAATAGGACTGTCTACATGGGGTTAATAGGGTACACCACACGCACTGCTATGAATCTAACGACCACCTATATTAAAGTCTGTAATATTTAATAGATTAGGGTTAAAATTATTTATTTAATTATCTCAGAAGTCTACTCACATCATGACGATGACTGTTAACTGAAGTTTTGGACATGGCTTTAATTGCTGCTAAGGACGGTTTAAACCTGAAAACCGACAAATAATGACAATAAATGACAATGACGTAAATATAATTGTAATTATACCTTGTCCAACCGTTTATTATCTTTTTGACAGTTCAAGAAATTTCGACATTAGTGACATCCTCACATGTTACCAATTCGATTTAAAATAATAATCGATTTTATTTAAGAAGAACTTTTTACTCTTAGTTTAAACGTAATTTCCAAGATTTCGACTTAATTCCTTGCAAATAATCAATCTTGGAGTCATAGATACTATTTTTATGTCCTTGTTTTATTAAATTTTTAGAAACAATACTTACATGAAGTCAAATTATTTTTATCATATGATCGATTTATCGTATTTCAAGAACTGTTTCATAGTCTGTAGTTGTTTGTTATGGACAGGGAACTTAACTACCCGTCAATAAAGTGCCATAAAGTACGACATTACTGTAGTACATTATTCCGGAAAAAGAAAACGATAATTTATAGACGTGAGCTGTCAAAAAGATAACAAACGGTTGGACAAGGTATATATATTTTTATTTGAACAAAAGGAGTCCCACTTCCGAATAATTACCATATTTTTAATAGTAACATGCAAATAGTCAACTTTATTTATAGCATTAGAAAACTAATTAAAATTAACATGATATTTTTACATAAAAGAACAATTAAATAAATACAAAATAAATAACCATAAAGCCCACCATAAAATATAAATACTCACATTATTTTATAACTATAAGAGAAATGACGCTACTGTAATCCCAGATTATTTAAAAAAAAAACACCTTACAAAATAAACCGTATTATGTACTACGAGTCCCATGCAATTTCACCTGATATAAGTTTTGATAGTCCAGATTATTGACAGTTATAGTTTACAGTACCGTCCCTGAGTTGTAGGAAGATTTTTTTATTATGCTTCAAATACACACACGGTCGTTTTTCCCCATTTACTCCCAAGATAGGCTACACGCCTTAATAAAAAGCATTATAACTCAAAAAACACTCAAACTCTACTGATAAATCCCGAGATTATGGTCCTGTTTCATCCATTGATGGTAAAGTTTATCTCGTACATAAGTTACTGATAGGATATTAGAGACTATCGGCAGGAAGTGAAACAGTTTGTTAGAGCTTTTTTCATCTCAAATAATAAACTGCCCTTTTTTACGGAATGCGAATAGTAATATCTGATAGATAAAGTAGAGTTTGATGAGAAAATGGTAAAAACATATAAGAAACTTTATATCTTAGATACCGATACGTTGGATAACTAATTGAACCTTTTCCGAAATCGGTGAAATAGGCCCACTAAATAGGCTAACTGATTACTACTAGCTAATAATAAAGTATTAATATATGATTCAAGCGAGTTCCTTTAACTTTTTCAAAATGACCTAGATCAAAATTCTTCCACTTCCCATCACCACCTTTTTATCAATAAATAACATAATACCAATTTTTATTACCAATTACCAATTACCAATTTACCAAATTTTTGTCAATAACTTTCATATGAAAATAATTAAATAAAATGTCAATTATTTTTATTGTGTACTAAAATATCATTCTAAGCAATCTCCTTCAAAATAAAAAATCAGACCTTTTTAAAGTAAGCTTTTTTATATATTAATTTATTATGGAGCAAAAAACAAAATCAATTAAATCTTTTTTACTTTGCAAGTGTTCTAAAACCTAGTATATAAAATTATTACTTTGAAGTCCAAAATAGTTATACTTCCGAACACTACACCTGGACCACGTCAAATAAAAATCCCTTAAATTCTTTATAACAACAGATTTTTTTCCAAATAACGACAAAAACACATAACTACACTTGTAAAAGAAGGCAAATGTTAACACTAATGCGGCTAAATCAATATATATATAAATATCGTGACTACCTGCTTACCTAAGAAATCTACAATGCAACGATCTCCGCCACCGACAAGTTCCCAGCAACTAAAATTCTCATCCAATCCCGATTTACCAGAATCTCTTCGTAGCAATGAAAATTCCTTTGTTAATTTACGAAAGCGTAAACAGAATTACGGCGATAATCAAGATGCTATGATAGAAATTGTTGAAAAAAAAATCGATGTAAAATTAAATTCTTGGAAAAGTGAGTTGGATAAGTTTATAGCTATAACAATAAAAAACTCAATGCAAACTATCATAGAACAAGAGATGGAGAAAATCTCATTATCTTTTAATAACATATTTAAACACGTCAATGAAAGGTTAGACACTATCGAGCAATCTTTGTCTTTTGCCACGGATCGTCAAGATTCCTTTGATGCTCGCTTAACTGAAGCCGAAATCAAATTAAAAGATAACACAGGTTTAAGTAGCCAAATAGGCGAACTTCAATATAAGATAGATGCCATGGAGCAGCAGGCCCGACTGTATAACGTGGAAATTGCTAACTTGCCTGAACGTCGGGATGAAAACCTCATTGCTATCCTAGAAAAAATTGGAAGTGTTATCAAGCATCCCATTGAGACTTCAAGTATTGTGTCAATTCATAGAGTTCCTCATTTTGATATGAAAAACTCTCGACCGAAGAATATTATAGTGAGATTTACCACCAAAATCCTTCGCAACAATTTCATCACCGCTGCAAGGTTAGCTAAAGAATTAAAGTCAGATCAGCTTTCTATATCCGGGACTGTGCAAAACATATTCATAAACGAACACCTAACCGTCAAAAACAAGCAATTGTTTCGGATGTGTCGTGAAGCAGCAGCTAAGCATAAATACAAGTATGTGTGGATTAAAAATGGAACGATACTGGTACGTCAGACAGATTCTTCAGGAATTTTTGCAGTCCGAAATGAGCATGACGTCAAGAAAATTAAATAAGTTATATATAAGTTAATTAAAGATTAATTTAATTAAAAAGTATTCTTGTAATTATGTTATAGTGACGATTCTTATGAATTACAAATTAATCCTATGTATGAGCATTAAAACCCATATATTATATTTATTTTATAAAATTAACAAAAAAATTATCGATTTGTATTTTATTTATGGTGTGTTCTATATATTTATAATAAATTATAATTCTAATTGGGCTATTCTAATTGTATATTATCAATCAATCATTTCAACGCAGCAGTTATGGAGTAAAACAATAACAACATTCAAATGTATTTACAACTTGATTGCATGTCTAACAACTACGACTATTATACGTATAATTAAAAATGGCTAACATTCATAACATTTCTATTTATTACCAGAACTGCCGGGGACTTAGAACCAAATTACACACACTGTTCATGAACATACTAGCATATTCATACGATATCATTATACTAACCGAAACTTGGTTGCATACAGAAATCTCGGATAGCGAGTACATTGACAATAGATACCTAATATTTCGGGCGGACCGTAATCGAGAAGCGAGCGGCCGGCGCGATGGAGGTGGCGTACTGATTGCGGTGCGGCGGGCACTCTGCGCGGGTTGCGCAGTCGCACCGATCGCTCCCATCCCTCCCATCGTAGATCAGGTTTTTATTGAATTACAACTAGCTAAAATGCATTATTGTATCGGGGCTGTTTACATTCCACCAAATCAAAACCATCAGGTTTATAATGACTATTTTAATGCTTTGCAGAATAAAATATTGGAAGAGGGTAGTAAGGTGGAGAATATTTTTATTGTTGGGGATTTTAATTTGCCTAATTTGAATTGGATAAACAGAGAGCCGTATAAGCAGCATCTGAACTGTAATAACTTAAATCAAATAGATAGGTGCATAAATAACTTTATAACGATTACAAATTGCTATCAAATAAATACTTTGAAGAATCGTAATAATACAACACTGGATTTATTTTTCACCAACGTGCTAGACTGTGTCTTGTTGCCAGTGCCTCACTCATTGGTATCTCCTGACGAACACCATCCACCCTTCTGGGTTTCGGTTCCGTTTACGAGCAACGCCAACTACATGCAACGTAGGTCATGTTATAAATATTGTTTTAAGAAGGCTAATTATGATAAAATTAAACAGGAATTGTCAATAATAAATTGGAGTGAACTTTTTAAAAATAAAGAAATTGAAGAGGCTGTTTCATGTTTCTACGACAAATTATACATAATAATAAAGAAAAACACACCCTTGAAAAATATTAAAACTAATTGTTACCCAGTTTGGTTCACCTCTAAATTGATACAGTTATTTAAGAAAAAAAATCAAGCGTGGATTAAGATGAAAAAATTTAATAATGAATCAAACTATAATATTTTTTCCATTTATAGGAAGGAATTTAAGATTGCATCTGAAAATTGCTACAATAAATATATGGCTTCATTAGAAACTAGTATAAAGAATAATATAAAATATTTTTGGAGTTATATAGCTCATCGGAAACGATCCATAGATATTCCTAGTAATTTACATTATAAAACATCAAAAGCCGGTAACCTCGATGATGCATGTAATCTGTTTAGTAAATTCTTTCTTTCAGTCTATCAGCCTTCTTTTGTATCCGATAATCTAGATATTAGCGACCTTAACTTAACAGAAAGTACTTCTAATTTTATAATCAACTGTTTAAATTTATCTAAAAAAGAAATCCGCAAATCATTACAATCTCTTGATATCTCTAAGGGTGCTGGCGTTGACAATATACCTTCTATTTTCTTTAGGGAGACTGCAACGGTGATCGATCAGCCTCTCCATTATCTTTATAATAAATGTATTTCTGATGGAATTTTCCCAAAAATATGGAAAAGCGCTAGGATTGTTCCTGTACATAAAGGTGGATCCAAAAGTGATATAGAGAATTATAGGCCTATATCTATTTTACCGGTTCTCTCTAAGGTTTTTGAAAGACTAGTACACAATGCTATTTATCCTTTTTTGCATAATATTATCCTACAGCAGCAGCATGGTTTCGTAAAAAGACGTTCGACTATAACAAATCTGTTAAACTATATTACTGATTTGTTTGACGGACTTGATGCAAACACTCAAACCGATAGTGTCTACACAGATTTCCGCAAGGCGTTTGATCGAGTAGACCATCGTAAATTGCTAGAAAAAATTGCTTACAATGGTATAAGAGGAAATCTTTGGAGGTGGTTTAAATCTTACATTTCTAATAGAACACAGAAGGTAGTAGTTGGGGGTTGCGAGTCATCTACATCAAATGTAAGTTCAGGCGTCCCACAGGGATCTATCTTGGGTCCGTTATTGTTTGTCATCTTCATAAACGACATTAACAAATGTTTCCATAATAGTAAATTTCTTCTTTATGCTGATGATTTAAAAATATACCGAAAAATTAATAACTACCAAGACCACATTTTGCTTCAAGAAGATTTGGATAGATTCACCACCTATTGCTATGAAAATAAATTAGAACTTAGCCTCAACAAATGCAAAAGCATAAGCTTCACTAAAAGAAAAACGGTAAGCAGTTTCACGTATTCACTTTGTGACACTGATGTCGATAAAGTACAAAATATTAGAGACTTGGGTATAACATTAGACAATAAGCTACACTTTGACACTCACATATGTAACATTATTAGTAAAGCCTTTCAAATGTACAGTTTTGTCATGCGGTCCTCTACTGAATTTAGAGATCCATCCACTCTTATATATCTATTTAAATCCTTAATAAGGCCACAACTTGAATACGCCGTTGCTATATGGAATCCATTATATATTAAATATGAGAAAAGCTTGGAAAAGGTACAGAAAAAGTTCTTGTATCACACAAATTACAAATGTTATCATAAACGTATGCCTTATGAGTCGCTTTTAAGGAACTACAAACTGCTTGACCTGAAATCTAGACGACTACAACTAGAAGCTATGTTGCTTTACGATCTTTGTAACAATAAGTATGATTGCATTAACATTATAAACAAAATTAGATATTCTGTGCCTTCCCGCGCTCATGTGCGACCATCCCGCCGCTATCAATTTTTTGCAATAACACGATCTCGTACTAATGCAGGTGTCCGTTCCCCATTAAATAGAATGTTTAATACGTATAATAGGAAACTTAATAGATTGGACATTTTCGCTGAGTGTAATTATGCTTATAAGAGGCAAGTTATTGATATATTAAATGGAAAACTGTAAATCACAAGTATAGTATTAATTTAAACACAAACAAATGTTCATACACATACATCCACATACACACATACATCCACATACACACACACACATTTCGATTGCACGCTTCCTCTTCAACCTTTAAGCACGCATACACAACTTACAAGTAATAGGCATATATATTAAACAATATATATAAAAGTATATTTAAAAATACTATCTTAATATATTTTTCTAATCACGGTATAATAATATATGTATATACATAATGGGTAGACCAATAAATACTTAAGCTCATACAATTTAATTATAGAAAAAAAAAAAAGAATTGTAACACAGGTTCACCATTTGTAATTTTCTGATATCTAATGTGACCATCAGTGTTGAGTTTACAATAACTAAAAGTGTACTATTTAATTTATATGTAATGTCCATTGTAAACTTGTTTGTGGTTCCAATAAATAAAATAAAAAAAAATAAAAAATAAATAAATGGACAACATCAGTTGATACCCTATCATACTCATATATCGACTAATGACCTTTCTCTGCTGGGAGAAAAAGAGAAAGAAGTAGTAGATGCAGTGAGAGTACTGAAAAGAGAGGCGGAAGAAGTTGGTCCTAAAATAAATCCGGATAAAACAGGGTATCTGTGTAGTTATAACGCGATACAAGAATATATGGCAAGCCAAGAAAAACTTGGAGTTGGATAATAACACCTTCAAGGGGGTAGAGAAATTTAAGTACCTAAGCTGTACCATATAACTGACAAGAACATTAGGGAGGATGAGATAAAGACACGGCGCGTCTCACTCGTGAGGAGTGCGCCGCTTGGGGGTCTCAGCGCCATGCCCTGGTGGCCGTGATAGGCGGAGACCTCTCGTTGTCGAGCGTGGTCCGCTACATGCTCGGCAGCGAGAGGTGCTGGTCGGCCGTGGCTTCCTTTTGCGAGGAGGTCATGGCTTTGAAGGAGGTCGCGGAGCGGGAGAGTGAAGAAGACATTAACGCTTACCCGCTCCGCAGGAGACGCCGCTACGCGCTCCTTTACCCTCCGCACTAGAGTGGGAGTTGCATGCGAAAGCGATCCCGTGGCGCCCCACTACGACGATGAGGGCACCGCTGGGTTTTAGTGAGGTATTCTGGCAAATTCTTCCGTGTCAGCGAGTGCCATATACCCGCCGCCTCCCTGCGGCGGGATGTGTAAATGTATTGCCTTGTGTTAAAAAAAAGGGAGGATGAGATAAACGTGCGTGGAGAATTGTACCCTGCGTTGTAGTTGTAACACTACACAAGGCCTAGTGTCTAGACTTATCAGCAGAAAAGCAAAGGTCTAAATTTATAAAACAATTATTCGACCAATTCTGTTATAGAGTTGTGACACATAGACACTTACCTACTCGTATAAGGAATAACTAAAATTACTTGTGAATAAGACAAAAGAGCCTCGGAAAAGTTTTGATTGAGTTGATTTCAATCAGAAGAAATAGTGAGATAGAACATCTAATTAACGAGCCTAATATTATTAGTGAGGCCAAACCTCACAGACTTCGTTGATCCGGCCATTTAGAAATGGTGGGCGAATATCGGACGGCAAGCGTATCTGGGTTTACCGAGTGGTCGTAGACCAGTGGGGTGACCCAGATACCGTTGGTAAGATGAGGCAATCAAAGAGCTCCAGCTCCTTGACGCCTGAACTGGCGGAAAGTGGCTTAGGAAAGAAATAAATGGCGACCTCTTGTGGCGGAAGCCAGCTACTTTGGGATTGCTTAGCTACATTAAGAAGTAGAAAGAAGATACTTGTAATATAACTGTAACAGGACCAATTTCGTACATTAATACTCTGTAATGAACACTAAAGTAAAAATAGATTTTTTATAATACCTGGATCAAAAGTTCGATTTTCAATTGTAATTTTAGGGACGAAAGCACATGAGTAAATAAACCGTACAGAGTGAAAGCTTCTAAGGAGCGAGCAAAATTTATACCTATTTTAGTAGGGTTGGCACAGGAGGATAAAATTTAATAAACAATAGTTGTTCATAAGATGACAAAGTTTATTTTTGTTGTGTTTTCTATTGTGTTTGTTTTTTTTAAATATTTTCCAAAAACTTTATAAATTTTCAAGGTATTAAAAAATTATTCTATCAAATTGATGTTTATGATTTTGCGATTTAAAAAAAAAAGATTCTTTCATAAACATTTTTAGAAAACTTCTCCATTGATATTTTTTATTTTGTTAAATAAATATAAAAATAAAAATAAAAAACAAATTAGTTATTTATTATTATTACTAAAGTGAGATGTCAAATATCATATCGATTTATTAAAATAACATTCTCGGTACACTTACAGTAAAGCCAAAACGCATACCGAGTTAGAAATTACATATGTGACTACTGTAAAGCTCGTTCGTATTTTTTGTTTTATAAATGTTCGTATTTTAATTTATAAACATTATTAATCAATGATAAACAATAATTCAAATACTAGATAAGTAGGTATTACCTATAAATTTCGATAATTATTCGGAAGTGGGGCTCCTCCTTGAATCGAGGTGAAATTTTTTTTAAACGTTTTTTATGAATAATAAACACGATAGAAAGCAATAATAAGGTGGCGCACGCCCTAAAAAAGAATTTATTTTTATTTAGAGGTTGTTACGTCTTTTTTTTTAATGTAAAACGCGATTTTCCTACTTAGAACTAGTTCTTGTTAAATGACTTGCCTTTAAAACTAGAATTAACGCTAAAAAAAAGACCTAACAATCTATAAAAAAAAAATTTTTGGGCGTGCGCCACCTTATTATTGCTTTCTCTTATGTGTATTATTCATAAAAAAACGTTTAAAAAATTTTTCAACGCGTTTGAAGGAGGAGCCCCACTTTCGAATATTTAAACAAATTTCAAATCAACACCAATAATTTGGCATTAAGTATTAAATAAATGTGTATGTGCATTCACACACGGCAGAAGTGAAACTTCAGAAAAGTAACCTACGAGAGAATGAGATAACTATAGAGTATCTTATTCTAGCTTGAACGCGAGTTTGCCGACGCTACGGCTGGCCGGCGAACCGCACGATGCGGTTACATAATATCACAATAACATCAAATATAATTATACGAGCTATCTATCTACCAACACATTAAAAATAATAAATTATAATCATGTTAGTACTACTTACCTAGTGGAGTCTTTGGGATAAGAAAAAAATGATGTGTTTTTATTCTTTATATTATTGTTCATACACACTGTACAGTAAACCATATTTACACTTTTATATTAAAATACCATTAAAATTATATTAAAACACTATTAAAATTATATTAAAATACTATTAAAATTATACTAAAACACTAATAAAATTATATTAAAACACTATTTAAATTAATAAATCATTAAATAAAAACACGGTGCAACGTTGCTGCTGCAGCCCTTGAGTTTAAACACAAGATAGGCCGGTTTCTCTCGTATGTGACGAGGCGCTAGTGCCGACGCACACACGCGTCTCATGCTTGTAGTAGTGTACCTATCGTGGCGCGCTTGTATGAAGCTTTCACTCTGTACGGTTTATTTACTCATGTGACGAAAGTGCCACATTGCTTCCCGGCCAAATGATGAATTAATTTAGAGCGCATGCGTCAACTTTCGTCCCGTAGCAAATATACTGTTTTCAAATGTCAAAGTAATGACAGATCGCATAGTTTAATCTCACAATTTCTTTGTAATAATTCGTATATGACACAGAATAACACTAATTTCCTATTTTACAGTTTTTATTTATTTATTTACACTTAATGAATTAATTTCATATGCTTATACTGGTGTTATAACAACTAAATAAACATTCTATTGCTTAGTTACGCGTTGCGTATGAGTAAATTAATTTAAAAACCGAATAATTTCTTTTTTATCTATTTTTAAAACCGATTGACAACACAATTACAACCGAACTCCCGATCAACCGAATCCTAGTATTATAAAAAAATTGTACGTTACTCGGGAGTGGATTGAGATATCACAAATTCGGATTTTTATTCAACAAAGACACAGGTTGCAATGTATCACTTCCCTGCCTAGTAATGTAATATATTTTCATATTTTTCTGCCTGTCTGTAACTTAGCTGGGCATCAAAACATTATTCATATTACGAGCAACGATATTTGTTTGTACGAATTTCGTTAGTTCAGAAATTACAACATATTGAAATACTGGAGACAACTGAGTTCAACAAAACACTTTCAAATTTAACCATCTCGAGAAATAAAATTGTACAAAATCAGCGGGCAGATCGAATCGACAAAAACAGACAGACTGAATTACTTTCGGGTTTAATGTTAGTGTCAATTAAACTTTAAATACAGATATTTTTCACATAAAGTCAAATTGAGAAACCGAAAGGTATCAGTACTGGCCGACAATGCGAGTTACACATATAACAATTTTACCTCAAATACAACTATGACATACATATACACGTATTTCGCACAACAATATGCCCCAAACCTTTCCAAAAAAAGCGATTTAACAGACCACAGGCTCCCAATCCATCGAGCTCCGATCACCTAGAGACGAGAGCGAATCATACCTATCGGCGGACTTATCGGCTGACCTATCGGCGGCGCTGTGCTTCCGCTGGCGGTCGAAGAAGGGCACGGAGCCGTTCTTGGGCAGGCCGGGCGCGTGCGCGCTGAAGGCCGGCGACGACACGTTGCGCGCCAGCGCCGCCGCCGCCGCCGCCGACATGTTCCCGCCGTTCCCGCCCTGCGCGAAAAATGGTCAAAAAAACGCCAAAAATGTCTCGTGTAATTTATGAACGGCCCCTTACAATTCAGTTATATTATGTATATTTAAATATTATAAGTAAACCAGAAAAAAAATATTTTTTTAACGGGTAAAAACAAATTAAGTAACTTCAGATTGCAATTTTTTCGTCCATGAAAGTTATTATTTTTTTTTTTTTTTGTATAGATTATAAATATTGTTATAGTTTATTATACAGTTCAAAGTGGAATTTTCTATTTTTTTTCGGACAGACGCTTTTAATGATTTTTTAAATAAACATACATAAAAATAAAACAAATAAATTACACCCAGACTCGGGGCGGGAATCGAACTCACAACTAACTAGCAGTAGCTAGGTCACTGCCAACTGCACCAACAAGCTAGTCAATTGTACGATACGATTACACCGAGTGGACGAGTAAGAGAGAGAGAGATAATTTAGTACAATTCATATAGGGTATCATCGCTGTATTACCAATATTATTATATTAAATACCAGACGTAAAAGCGTTATTATCACTAAAAACATCTTTTAAGGAAACCATAATGGACATTAATATTAACAACATTCAAATTTTACACATTTCTTATACCTTCTTTTTTTCTTCACTATCTTCTACAATTCTTGCCTCGGTAATGGTGGGAAGAGTCGGCACGGTTGGCACTCCTGGCATGTTGGGGATGGTGGGGACCCTCACCAAAGCTTCTAAGTTTAAGGACGAATGTACACCAGGATCTATATTTAAAGGTGCCTGAAAAATTATTTAAATTTTTAACATAAGTGTAGAATTCTTAATAATATAATTAACATATTTGTATCTTACTTATTTAATGTTAATTTTATTTATATACTTAATTATAATTAGAATTCTTGAATCTACCTTTAGTCTTTTCTCCATAGTACCATCAGGTAATTGCACCACAAAGTATGAGCCTCCTATTGAACCTCTTTCCATTTGTAATCTTTTTTCTTCTGCCATTCTTTGTAACAAAGGTTTCTCGCCAGAAGTCTGAAAATTATGTTAATATTTTCATAACATTTTATAATATAAGAACATAAATTCGACAGTAATATTATTGTATAATATGCTTACATTTAAAGTACGTATTATTAATTTTTATTTAATTATTATAGTTATACAACAATAGTAGTATACAATATATAGTAATATCTTACTTTGTTTATAAAAATTTAAATAGTAAATAAATGTTAAGTTGTTATTGCTAATTTTTGTATTCTGAAAGCATAATCTCAAAGGTTAGTTGAGGTTGATTTTAATTATTTTCCGTCTTTGACGGTGATTTCAAAAAGTCTCGCATGATTCAGCGAATTTCAGTCATACAAAAGCCTATTCCCACTAAACCACTAATTAAACGAACTGAAACGCGCGTTGAATCAAATGCAGCGATGAACGGGTGCTAAATTCAAGCTTCTATTTTTAGTTTACGGTTTGTCATTCCTGACACTTCAGTGTATTAAAATTAAGACCCAGAGATAAAAATTATATATACAAAAATAAATTATTATTTTTATTAGATTTTGCCTTTAATTGTTTATGTTTGTGTAAACCGACTGTATTTGCAATCAATACATTAGTCATCTTACAATATTGAAGCATGAAATCTGAATACTGTATCAATTACGCATCTTGGCACACACAGTGACAACGAATACAATAATGAATCGTTTTGTTCATCATTATAAGTTTAATGACGCCTAGAAACAATTCCCAACACTTTATTTATATATAAAATAGAGTATGTGCATTGTTATACGTGTCTAATATTTTTTTAATTTTGAAATAATTAAACTTTATTAGTAACATTTATTTACATTGTTTTATTTAAAAAATACGCCCAGTTAACAATTTATTCGAATCATCTTTTTAGGATATTTTGACTCTATTATACTAAATACAAGCACTTTAAATCCAAAAGGCACACATGATAGCTAATCCTATTTAGTATCATCACATTGAGCCACGTGCACAAACATAGAGACTATTTTTAAACCTTTACGCTTCGTAGATTTTACTATGTTTATTTCAAAGAGTACAACATCTATTTGAGTATTTATTATGGTTTAGATTTAGTTGCTATTAACTTTACCTAGTATTAATTAATTTATTAAAATATTGAGTACACTAAACAACCTACAAGGTTTACGTACATGCGTTAGTTTTTACTTCTCCGCTTTTTAGTATTGTCATATATAATTTATTAATCCTATAAAGTTTTCTAATGATTTTTTTTTAAACAGAACCTACTACTGTTCTCAAGATAAACGCGATTAAAAAGAAAACTGTTACGATTTAATATTAAAATAGATAAGAAATTAAGTTACTTACTTTTGGATACACTAGTGGTCTCATCAATGCTCCGAATACTGCACAATTCAAGATTAATCCAGCGAGAAGCAGATTCGCATTCTGCCACGAACCGAACTCATTCAGGAGTACGGCGGCTAGGGGAGCAAAACTAAATGTACCAACCCCTGAACCGCATACTGCGATACCCGTGGCCAAGGAACGACGGGTTTCGAAGTAGTACCCTACCGCCACCACAGACGGAAGATAGATCATACCGAAGCCCATACCTGAGAAATAAAAGATTGTTTAATTTCAATTTATTCGATTACGTTAAAAGAAATCAGTAGAGCTAGTTAATTGCAGCGAATAATCGCGGTGAGGGTGATTCGGGGGTACCGTACGGTATCGTGGGCTGCAGCTACTGCTCTAGCCGGCGACCCCCCGTGGGAGCTCGTGGCGGAAGTTCTTGCCGAGACCTACTCATACGTCTCGGCTAGGAGGGCTCTTGGTGAGAACCCAACGTTGGACGGGATCCTACGGGTGCGTCGGATAGGACAGGAAGCGCTAATGCGGAGGTGGAGGGAGGACCTGGCGGTGCAGCCGTATGGCACACGCGTTACGGCTGCGTTGCGCCCGGTCCTTGAGCGGTGGATGCGCCGAAAACGCAAGCTCCTCACCTTCCGTCTGACACAGGTTCTCACCGGGCACGGTTGCTTTGGTGACTACCTGTGTCGGACGGCCCAAAGGGAGCCGACGACTGAATGCCACGATTGTGGCGCGGCGGTGGACTCTGCCCAGCACACCCTCGAGGTGTGCCCGAGATGGGCGGCGCTGCGTCGGGGTCTGACGTCAGTACTCGGAGGGGACTTGTCGCTTCCGAGCATCATCACCGCAATGCTCGGCGACGACGAGTCCTGGAAGGCAATGGTCTCCTTCTGCGAGACAATAATGTCCCAGAAGGAGGCCGATGAGCGGGTGAGAGAGGAGGCCGCCGACGTGGCCTCCATCCGCGGGCGACGAATGGGGGTGCGTCGGAGGCGCTACTTAATGCGCCTCCAGTGACGCCCCTGTGCCCGTGTCGGGCCGGGATGGGAACCCGGTCCTGCTAGACACGGCGTCGTCGGGACTGTTCAGAGGTGAGCCGGACAGTCCCCATGGAGGAGAAGTCTGGCCTTTTCGCCGAGGCCAGCCTGTCGCTGAAGGGATCCTGTTGCCTGCAGTTCCGGGACCCTCCAATTAAAGCGGTTGAAGGCTCCCGCAGGGGTTTAGTACGGTATTGCACTCCCAAAGTGCCGAGTCCGACATAGGTCTAGGACTACCACCCGGGCGTCCTGGATATCATCCGTAAATGGATTCCCCTGCGACAAAAAAAAAAGTAGAGCTAGTTAATTGATCGTCTTATTAAACTCCGACAGTTTTTGATAAGTCTTCGTTATTACCAATAAAAGTAAATTAGAATCATTGCAAACGCACGGGGTTTAATTAACCTTAATCAGGCTTTCATTATTGAAATTAAAAAAAAATTAATCATTTACTTAGAAGTAAAACAAAATATAGTGGATAATTTAACTTAGTGGTATTTTAGGCATGGCCGTCTTTAACCTATTGAAGGCCCTGGGAATATTAGGGTAATGGGGCCCCTATGACTTTGACAGAACACTATTTTCTTAAAATAGACAAAGAAGGTAAATAAACATGCTTCTATAGATTTTTATTATTTTCAATTTGGAGAAGGAGTGTACCCCACTGCAGATAGTTATCATCATGCTTAAAAAGAATTAAATACGATTTCTACATTTGAAAATATGTCTTCAATTTTGATTTCTTTCAAAATTTTAATATATTTCCAATATAATTGGAGTTCCTTCAATTTCACTGTGAACAATTTTTAAATAGGTAACAACCTAACAACCTATTCTGTTATATGCAGACATTCCATTTATAACTCTTTCTCATTAACGTCTTCATAATCAAATTCTGCAAATTGTGAGCAAATTTCTCACAACTCTTCGGAATTCAGAGCTTTCAAGCGAACAAAATAAGTCAAAATGTTTACTAGTTAACGTTCTTATACGATCTTAATCGCTGTTTTAGATGAAAGCTCAGAGTATCAATTATGGGAAGAAAGGTTTCTATTTTGAATTTCTGTTTTCCATTTACGTTTCATTGGCGGACAATTCGAATTAAAAAAACTTCGGTATTAAAAATATCATTTATCGTTCAGTGATCTGGCAAGAACTAGTGGGGCCCCTATTGATCACGGGGCCCTGGGCAAGTGCCCAGAGTGCCCAGTGGGAAAGAGGGGTCTGATTTTAGGTAGCCCCTTCGGTTTCACGTGATATTATGCTTACTTTGTAAATTTAAATTGTTTCATACGTACAATAAAATAAATTTAGAATCTCGATAAAAATTCTGGTAGCAATAGTGAAATTAACATTAATTTAAATATCATGTACTTTTGTCCTATTGACTTTCACAAGTATTTTATCAACGTTATCGTAAATATGATATTATCTTAAATACACATTTTGATAACAGCATATTTGCGACTTTTTATGCTAATAATAAACATTTGTTATAATCAAAAACGTCATCTATTTTATCATCTTACATGTTGGAGTTACTTTAACAGAACAATTCGCTAGTGACTATTAACATCGTCGGAACTGCAAAATCGGGATAAACTTCCGAAAAGCGGATACCGAATTTCGTCATGAAATTTGGCATTGACATTCTATTTGACTATCTATGAGTCCCCTTAAAGGGATTTTTGGCGGCACGCAATATTTTTCGAAATATTGAATTTTTTAAGCACGCTGCTTAGCACACTCTATGTATAAGGTAGCGAGTCGATCAAAAGAAGAAGGAAAAAAACCTAACCTAACCTATCCTAGAGTGCGTAAATGCATTTCATAGGGTTAAAAAAAGACCTAACAACCTAACCTAACGATTTAAAAAAAAAATCTTAATCTAACCTAACCTTTAAAAAAACCCTAACTATTAAAAAAAAAAGACCTAACAACCTAACCTTAGCTAACGATTTAAAAAAATCTTAATCTAACCTAACCTCAAAAAAACCCTAACTGCGTAATGAATTTCTCAGCCTTCAAAAAAAAAAAAATTGGCGGAGTATGTACGTAGTGAAACAATGGCCGATCATCTATGCGAGTTTATATGGCGTCGTCGCGTTAAAATTGATGTTAAAAATAAAAAAAAATTGAACAAAAATCCGTTCAATGAATTATTACAAAATATAAATAGTGTGTATTGCGGAAAATAAAAAAGCGGATTGATTATATATATATCTGTATAAATAACACCTGTAGTGTGTGTGTGTGTAACGTGGCGATAAATATATAGATATAAGCGTGCTAAGCAGCATACTCAAAAAATACAATATTTCGAAAAATATTGCGAGTCGCCAAAAACCCTTTTAAGGGGACTCTCAGATAGTCAAATGTAATGTCTGTGCCAAGTTTTATGAGAAAATTCGGTATCTACTTTTCGCTTTCTTATATGTATAGAGCGTACTAAACAGCGTACTCAAAAAATTCAATATTTCGAAAAATATTACGATCCGCCAAAAATCCTTTTAAGGGGTTGCTTAGATAGTCAAATGGAATGTCCGTGCCAAATTTCATGAGAAAATTCGGTATCTGCTTTTCGGAAGTACACCCCAAAATCGATTTTTTTTATTTTATTTTACGTTCCTAAATAACCAAGTCTATCATCAGCTGAAAAGAAAAATATTATTTTATGCATAGTTTTTTAATCACTTTATTTATAAATGACGGTATTTAAAAAAAATGTAAAAAGACGCATGCAATTTACACTTTGCATCGCTCTCCTGAAAAGTAGATTTTTTTTCATATCCGACATTATTAATAGTCATAGGCGAATTAATATAATATTCATGAACATTAATATATTGAATATATACAATATTTGAATTGTATGGAACCGATTAAACAACGCTTTAACGTAGAGTGTTAATAATTAAATTAAAAAAATTTAAAAACCGTCAGAATCTATACAAATAATAAATCTGTTAAAAACTCCGTTTCATTAATACACTATATATCATCAAAAATAAATTTTAATAGCGCGTTTTTTTTTGTATCAGCGCCATCTCTTATCGTGTTTTTCTGTGTTCACGTATCACATGAAAAGTACAAAGCCAATGTAAATAGCTTTAATACATAAAAATTAGAAATAACTCACAGTATAATTTAGTTTTTGTTTCATTGTAATTAAATTTAAAAATAAATATTTAAGAAAATAGAAATAGGTACCTACGCCGCCAACGCCATCTGGTCTAAGGAATCTTAAAAACCCACAAAACTTATTTTTGAGTTATTATTTTGTTAAACTTAAAAGTTTACTAAATATGTCGGATAGGAATAGAAATCGTTTTAATATTTTAGATAAACATCATTTTCAATTAATAAACTATTAATATACTATTAAGTTAAATATTAATTATGTTAAATGTCACTAAATATAAAAACGATATTCTACAATTATACGATAGATGGCGCAGATAATTTTCTGAATCGCGCTGACCAAAACTTCGGCCAAAAGAATGACACTCGCCCGTATTTAGAAAACTGTTTTTCTTTTTTGCATTTAATTAAATACTTTAGGGTACTACGGTCTTGATTGTTTGTTCGTTGTTAAAATTTAAAATATTTGGTCGTTATTTGTTTGTTGATTGTACAAAGTTGGATGGTTATAGCTATTTAAGTTGTAATATATATATATATATATATATATATATATATATATAAAGTCGTGTTAGTTACACCGTTTATAACTCGAGAACGAGTGAAACGATTTTTATGATTTTTGTGGTTTTGGATTTGTCTTCGTCGGGAAGAATACTTATTAAAATATGGTATTCATCAATGAGAAAATAATAAAAAAAACAGTTCAAATGTTTCATCCGTACTATCTATATCTGTCACTCAATCCGTCTATTATAAAATATTTTCCAGTATCGACGCAGGTGTAGGTGATTAAAAATATAAATGTATAATTTTTAAAATTTTAGTTAAATACCCGTGCGAAGCCGGGGCGGGCCGCTAGTTATAACTAAAAATGTATAAATTGCTTTGTAAGTAGATCGTAGGAAATTTCCTGCTTGTTCAATTTTTCAAACATTTACATTATATCGAGTACGTTTTTGTTTATCTGTACTAATAATTATTCTATTTTCTTTGTTTGTTCGAACACACTGATATCAGCATGTAATCTATAAATCGGAGCTTGTGAATAAAATAAATTAAGAAAAAAAAAACGTAGTGAACACTGCTATAATAATATGTAATTTGTATTTTATTTTACGGGGTGTAAACAGAAATATAACAATGTCTATATACAATTACCAAAGTATAAATAATAGCTAATGAAATATTTGAAAACGTAATATAAACAGATGCAATTGTTCAAACAGCGAATATCTATCTGGAGTATGATAACTTATGTATGAATCAATGTTTGCAGTCCACAAAACACGGCCAATCAAAACCAAACAAAGGACTCGCGAGTACTACACAGAGGTCATCAGCATTAATCTGAGTCATTTTCCGGGAAGCAGTTTGAAAACATGTACAGTGCGTGAAACCTGACCTGGAATCACGTGTTAACGCACTCAATTTGAAGGAGGACTTCGGTCATGACTTTCGTTTTCAATTGAATTCTTAATAATAAATATACCTAAAAAAATAATAAAGAAACTTTTTATTTCAGTAAATTAAGTATTGTGGTAAAAGGTTTTCGTAACAAAAACTAAATGTATATTTACTTAGAACAGAAACTAAATCAAAAATACGTTTGAACGAAATTTGTTTTAAAAAAGTAATTGAACAAAGAAATATTTTAAAGTTTCTTTGTACAAAGTGTTTTTACTGCTCGGCTCCTCAAATAAACAGGGTTTTGGCAAAGCTAAAACAAAGGATACAATAATCCAAAACTTAATATACTTTTATAGCTGTTTTTATTGTTACATCTTTAAATGTTTATGGAACATAATATGCTACCTATAGCAATATGATTATATGTTATTTAAGAAACATGTAAGATTAGTATTAGGTGTTTTATCTAAAAAAAATTATTTTAGAATATTATTTACATAATGTAAAAATAATGAGTTACTGGTAAAAGTGACATTGACTGTGATCTCATGGACGGTACATTCGTACCGAGAACTAACGCAAACATTATTAAATCGTTTTTATGTAAACAATCCAAAATGTGTGCTTAAGTTTTGACATCGCTAATATAGAATTCACGCACAGTTTTACTTATAACTTATATAAATATTTTTAATTCACGGTGATTTTCTATGGGCATTTTAAAAATAATAATATTATATATATACAGTAATATTATACAGTATAAGTATATAGCGATCTTGAATAGGAAATTCACAAAAAAGTACAGTGACCTCTTAATATATTCATTCATCAATGTATACTTTAGGTTTTTTGTTAGGTGGATGTAAATCATATTAATAAACTACTGAATAGTGTAATTTATTCAAGAGTTCTGCGACCAGAAGAATTACGTCATACCGCACGATATGCACGTGGACATGGTGTTGTACAGTTCTGGAGATAAATTTTACATTGAATGTTATATTTTTCGTGAAGGTATGATTATATAAAATTTATATATGTTATTTATTATATTTATTTATTGGTTTTCATTCGTAATTAACTGAGCTATGTCTATCTATCGTCGGTACAAGACATATCTTATCGGTTTGAATTATTTTTTATCAGCAACTTTATAACAATAGTTGTCAGTCTGCATTGTGATAAAAATAATGATATCGAGTAAAATAAAAGTAAATTAGTGACAAGGACAGTTTGAAAATCGGTTAAGTACTAAAATCAGATAACAGATTAACACCATGTCCGACAAGGCGCCGTATCGTCTCCAATCTCTGGCACTAAGCCAAGTGTCTGATACGACCTTCGAATAAACTTGGATAGACAAAACTTAGGCACAAGTAGACATAAAGTTAGGGGAATTAATCTTTCAGTTTCAAGGTTATTTACTTACCGAATCTCTACAAGAATGATTTTTATTCGTCGATTTTAAACGAATCAAATTCGATAGCAAATATTAGCTGCAATATTGAATTTAATAAAACTGCAGTGTAGCAACAGTGTAAAACGATTTAGTGCTAATGGTCTTTACCATTAGCACTAAATCGTTCTTGGAATTTCTGTGAAATTTATTATTGAAAGAATAATTTCGGAAAACCCCAAAGTACACAATTGCATGCCAATAGCATTATTAATTCATAAAGAGAAGGGTGTTATTGGAAAACCCGTTATTTTCCCATCGTCGTTAATTCTCAAAGGGCTTATAAAGTCATACATATATACAGTATTTTTTCCGCTTGCTTTGCTGGATAGTTTCTTGGCAAGTGTCCAATTTTTACAAATCGATCTGTTGCTACCGATTTCAGAAAATTGTAATAAAAGCAATTCGATTCATACGTCGTTTATTTAATGTAATGAATTAGCGTTTTGGTTAACAAAATCTATAATATCATTTCCCTCGTCACATTAATTTTAAACTAAAAGAAACGTATAAATGTTTTTACTATAAAATATATAAATTAAATAATTGAAACAACGATTAAAATACAATAGATCAATACGTAGGTTACTAGGTACATTTTAATTCATACAAAGAACTTTAATGGCTAGACCGTTAAAATACCGCAGTCGAAACTCTCGGAAGGATGTCACCAACGAGTCGTCAACATATCGCACGCTTAATCATATACTGACATAACTCAAAAAATATGTTTTTCGGGAAATCGCATAAAACGATTTGCAAACCCTGACTTAACTTACAAAATGACTTATTACTCAAAGAAAATAGCTTTATATAATGAAATAATGTATTGTAGGAATAGTTGATAAAGTGAGTATTAATGTTTGAATATAATTTTAAATAAATTTAGATTTTTTACTATTAATAAATCGGTTACAAAATTGGTTCTCAAGATGCGTCAATATATAACTAAACCGACAAAACACTACCGACAAAACGTAAGTTTTTTTTATAAAATATAGGTTTAATACACAATCAGTCAAAGAATTGTTAACATGTTTTTGTATAAAACAGAACTAACACTAAATAATTCATGAATAGTTCGATCCTTTTTTGTACTAAATAGGCATATTTAACAATTGGTCACATTTTTATAAATAATTTCAATAAAACTTACCTTTGATTTTTATACTAAAGCGACTAAATTACTAATTTGACACTTTCAAATAAAAACACGTGAAGTTCGCGATCTTAGTCCTTGACGCATACCGATAACTGTCTCTGTCTCGTAAAAGCATTTGCCGAAACGTTTGCGTGTGTAAGAGACAGATATTTGTTTAACTCCGCCTAGAAACAAGTTATCAAAAAAAATCCGAGATCAGCCGAAAGATGCTGTTAAAATAAACTTGTTGGCATACTTAACTAAATTTTGACCGAAACACTAATCGGTCAGTATATGATTAAGCGTGCGATATGTGCCAATGTGCCAAGGTCGTCACAACGGGCATTTATATAAACGATCACGTTCACTCTCACAAGCCCTTCTTCTATTCCTGTATACAAGTTTCAATCATTTATGTATTCTATCCACAGTTCGGATCAGTTCGGATTTTAATAAAGCGACGAACGTTGAATTTTTATTTGTTCCAATTCAATTGTAACATATAAATAGAAAATTCACGTCTCTCTCATATTGTGTGAAATAAACTTACATTCAGTAAATATGGATATGAAATCTATGGTTTTTTATTATATGTATTATAAATACTAAATCATTTCTTTGTCTATGATAAAAATAAGTGTTGAAAAAATAACAATACTTGTAGCAGTTTTAATAAATATAACATTTAAAATTTCTAAATGTATCTTTACTTTAAATATATTAATTAATATATAAAAGAAAACAAATCGCGCCTACGTTTTATAGCGAAATTATATTTAATAAATAAATATATATATATTCGTTTTTTCTATTGAATATTATAACGACTGTTCTGTCTCGAACTAGAAACTTCGTTCACGCATCATAAAACAATGTGGTATTGTACTATGCTAAATTGCTAATACACCTCTAGTATGTATTAATGTTTAGATAAATGATAAACTCGAACGGCGTGGAACGTAAAGGACTTCAATATGAATACGTTAACAAGTAATCGTTTAAAGAATACAAATATATATTGGAAACTGTTTATCCTTCCTGTGGACATTTACTCGTTAAATGACGAATTCATTAAGTGTTGTGCGTATATATTTTATCACTTCACTTTATGAATACTAAATCTGTTTACGATTTGCCTAAATTATTCAAGAATCACAATAACTCGCTGCTATGGAAACATTATAAGGACTTCTGTATTATAATTGCTTTGGCTAAAAATCTCTTTTCGAGTATACCGCTTGTCCGCCTACGTAATGAATGTAATAAAATTGTTACAATTTTATTTTGCTTACGTATTTATTATTGTCCGCTGTATTTCTTCTAAAGGAAGGTGCTTAGAAGAGATTAATTGTCACATAGTGAATAAGAAATTATTATAATTTTATTTTACTTAAAAAACGTATTTTAAACAGTAATCAATCATACGAAAAAACAGAAACCTATAAAAATATAGAACTCGAAATGTATATAAACACCAAATTGATCAAGAACTATTTCAGTTAAAGTTAAAAAAAAGAATATTAAATATTAAATTCATTTATATTAAAAAAAAATATTCTTTTTAAAGAGATTTAATTGTTAATATAAAACTGTTTCTACATTTTCTCATTTTTATACAACTTTACTGTTATAATAGAGCCAAGGTGTCTAAGAGTTTGTGATGCTCAGGGATGCATTGTAGTCATGTACTACTAAATCTACATATTTTCCTACAAACGAACCGTCTACATTAAGGTAATATATAATACAATAATTTTATGATAATACCTAATCTAGATTCTAAACTTTCGCTCGTTCGTTAGAATAGTACGAAGTTTAAGTACTTTACTCTATAGTGACTATGTCATATTTATATGCTATTACAAATTTTGTGAGGATACGTGTTATGTGTAGATATTTTACAAACTGAATGTGGTTTTCTATAGTGGTAATTTAACAGGGACCTTTACACTTCATTGGAATAGTAAAAACTACAAATAGTAATAAAATAGAATTGAAAATTTACGGAACTCCTCTATAACGTGTTATTTCGGAGTTTTTTTTAGTTCAATTAAAAATATCTAGTACATACTGTGCGGTAATAAAGAACCTTTCGCTTGCGATTCATTATCATTTGGTCGTACAAAAAGTTGTGATAAGCTCGTAATTTATAAGGTATTAAAGATTATGGTTGCATGTATCGCTTTCAGTGATAAGGCCGCCATTGCACATTTGCTGTAAATGTTTTACAATATTATAATTCGATGTGTGAAATAAAGTATTAAAATAAATAAATAAATAATAATTAATAAATAAATAATAAATAATAATAAATAATGCTTAGGTCTAACTTTTTAACACTCAACACTAATAAGACAAGTTATATCTGTTTCTCAATAAATAAAAAAACTCAACCTTTATCATCAAAATTACAAATACATCACTGTACCGAGCATAGTATAATATGTACGTGTCCTACCATTGATAAAGTAGATTCAACCAAATATTTAGGCATAATTATCGACCAAAGATTATCTTGGCATTCTCATATAGAACTCTTATCTGGCAGAATTAGAAAACTCATTTATATCTTTAAGACTCTAAGACATGTAGCGACAAAAAAAGTTCTAAACCAAGTTTATACAGCCCTTGCTCAATCATTACTTTCCTATTGCATCCCAGTATGGGGAGGAGCATCAAAAATTAAATTTCTTGAACTAGAACGTAGTCAAAGGGCGTTGTTAAGGGTTATGTACAGCAAATCTTACCGATTTCCTACAAAAGAGCTATATTCCATAAATAAGATATTGAGTGTGAGAAAGCTATATATATTACAGATGATACTAAATACGCATAAAACAGCGACTATAGATGTTAGCACTAAAACAAAAAGAAGATTAAACATTATAATTGAAACATCTATTGCTAAAACTAAATTTGCTTGTCAACAATACACTAAAAAATCGATTTATTTATACAAGAACATAAACAACTTGTTAAAAATATTTTCTTTGAGTACTTACCAACTTAAAAAATCCTTAATCGAATGGCTTACAAAACTAAGTTATGAAGACACTGAGGCTTTACTTGAAGTAATAACCTAAAAATTCACAAAACAAACAAACAAACACACACACACACACACACACAGTCATGCGCACACGAACAGACCTACACGCACACATATACAAACACACACATACACAGACGTAAACACAGAATCATACGTGTGTAAACACTCTTTTTTTATGTATAAATGTTTTGTAATAGTATTAAGTTTAACTGTATAACTTTTCTACGGAAGAGCGGGACATCCTGACACAGGTAAATCACTTACCTAAAAGGATGTCCCAACAACGGTATTATTACATGTAAACGTTTTTTCTAAATAAATGTTTTTAAAAAAAAAAAAAAAAAAAAAAAAAATTAAATCTTACCTCCAATGAGTCCGTAAGTGATCATCATCATGGTGACACTTTTGCTGAATGTGGAAAGTACAAAAGCCGCCGCAGCCACCAACGAACCAGCGACACATACCGATCGACATCCGTATTTGTTGCATAACGCCGACACAACTGGCCCTGAAATGTGATATGATGTTATTTAACCATGAATTTTAATTGTACTAGATAACTATAGAATACAGTAAGATAGTAGTGATGCAATTTTATGATTTATTATTATTCTCTACCATACTGCCTTTTAAATCGATTAATTAATTGATTCTAAACAAAGATATAAAGGTGACTGGTGAATTACTATTAATATTTAAGGAGAATACTCGGTACACGATTCTCGTTCGAATTATGTAATAAAATAGGTACTTAATTTTTGACCAAATTTCCAAAAATTTCAGTACAAATAAATGAAGCGTGGACACTTTTCACGGGCCTGCGTGGCGCGTGCACAGGTGTTGTACTGTGCCGCTTGTTCACATAATTTCCTAGTCAACAAAGTTGCTTAAACGAGTAAAATATCTTAGTATTTTTGCCTATCAAAGGTAGCCTCCTACTCTGTTAACACGTGACGGCATTTGGACTTTTATACTTAGGTAACATAGATATAGTTAATAATGACGAAAGAAACTTGGCCAATTTTTACCCGACTGCGAGAGAATGAGGGTTATGTTTTTCGAGTGTATGTATGTATGTCCATTTCTTTGGCACGCCCTACAGCCCAAACGGCTGGACGGTTTTTGAAATATGAGGTGTCGTTGGATTTGTCTAAATTATAGTAGTGACATAGGCTATATACATTTTCAAAATGGCGCCCGCAAATGGCGGAATGAGGGGGGAGGGGGGGGGGGGGAATTGAATTTTTTTTTACTGTAGCAATATGGGTATCAAATGAAAGCTAGTAATTTTTTTTATTCTTTTTAGTTTATAATATAATAAGAGTATTTTACGCAGTCGGGTTTTTTGATTTTTTTAATTAAGCATACTTGTTTATAAACACTACAATAAAACCAGAAGTGACAAGAACACTTGTGTATATATATTTATTGTCCTTAAAAGCTTACGTAATACACACATCAAGTACATTTTATTATGACACAATATAGTTATTTAGTAATATTATACATGTATTACTTTTTATGGTAGGATAATGCCAAGACTGACTTCATCTTTTTGCAATATACATAATAAATGTCAACAACCTAACCAATGTATAACCAACTATTAGTACAATATAAAAAATAAAATAAAAAGTTGGCCTCAATTAAATTGATGTGCAATGTATGAAAAACGAGTAGATGTTTTGTATTTTTTGTTACTGTATGGTGTTGGAAAACATTGTTATACATAATTATATATGTATGTATTCTCCGTACTAACGGATTACGCGTGAATAAAAAAGGAAAAACTATTATTAAATTATTATTTAAAACTATTATTTTTAAAGTTAATTAACTAGATTTATTGAGGAAAACAAAATTAATATAATTAGAATCGAAATTAATTTTAAATCTATATAAAGAATTTAATAAGCAATTATTGTTATTACCTTCCATCAGCCTTGTATTAAAACCTAAATAGTTAACTTCTAGATACTTGTACGCAAAATTTGAATACTTGCTATTCAGTTCAAGGAACGTTTTTGATTTACTTAAATAATTATATGTACACTTAAATTCATCGTATATTGGAAATTTATTGCCATGCTTGTAAAATGTACCTGTTAATGTAAAATAAAATGTAAAATCCAGTCCTGTTTTCTTAGTATTTTTTATTTTTATTTACACGTAAATTGTAATCATTCATAACCGTTACGTGATCTCTCCTTCATTAAAAACTCAGTTCATGTTCATACATCGGGCAGTTATTTTTCAGATAATAATTATGTAAATTTTTTTAAAAAATCAAATCAATGTCTGTGTATCGTTAATAATATTTTTTATTTTCAGGAATGATTATTTTACTCTTACTATGATTTTATAATGAAAAAAAAACTTATTAAATATAATACTTTATTTGATTAAAAGTCTATACCGGATTTTATCGCGTTTATTCAAAACTTTACAGTTAACAATATTTTAAATTATTCGGACACCCACCACCCACCACCTCAGTCCCCCGAGATCATGGACGCTGTAAAGGTCCGAAACGTCGGGAAATAATTTAAAATATTGCTAACAGCAAAGTTTTGAATAAACGCGATAAAATCCGGTATAGACTTTTAATCAAATGAATAAAATTCGCGTAAATATAAGAGAACAGTATATAATACTTTAGTACAAGAAATTGCTGAATAAATATAATAAAATAGCTAAATAAAAAAATAAAAATTTAAATGTAGCTATATTTTTTATTGCATTTTCGGCGATGATATCAGTCAGTGAAATAGTATATTTTGCGTCATGTCCTCAACAATAAATAATTAAATGCAAATTTTATTATATTTGTGTCAAAGGCTTTAAATGTATGTCAACTATTGCGTAAATCAAAGATAAAAAATGGTCATAAGTTATTAAGAATTCAAGACTTGTAATATGTTAATCAAGAATAAAATAAGAGAACTACGAGTTGTAGACGAATATAAGTCAATTCTTTATATAGTCCTATATAATATGTAGTAATATAAATCTTCTTTATGATGATCTGTCTAGGCTCAAAAAGCAGTATTAATAAAATTTATAACTATTTAATGAAAATTATATTTTAGTCGGTTATACAATACTCAACAAAAACTCGTAAAAATATAATTAATATTTATCGCAAGATAACATATTAATATATAATTATATAAACGATAGAAATAATTTCACATGAGTAGGCATAACAGTGTCGTTGACTGTGCTTAGAACCAGGCCTTATTTGAATTTGCTTTTAAATAATGGTATGAAAATATTAAAAGTTCATTTATATTTTATTTATTTAAAAATAAATCTTATTTATATCCCTTTTTAAATGAACAAAAAACCAACTGTTCAGAATAAACAAACACACATTATTTTAAATTTTTCATATTGCCATTATGAAGTAGGTATATGATGACCATGAAAATACGTTGCTCATTGTGTTAATAAACGTGGCTGATTGAATTGTGTTTAAAACAATATACGCTCAATTGCATAACATTCATCAACGGCAGAGAGAGCTAAACCTAATATAGGTTACATTCTAGATGATAGCGTGCCTAATAATAGCAAGTCTAACGCTGGGCCGCTTTAATTCATAACAATAATAATTATTGATAACCATTTCAATTTGAATGAACTGATTTTAAATATTTATTGACTGCCTATTAACGTGAATAATTTTAAAAAAAGTATTACTAATTTCATTTATTCTTTAATAAATATATTTTAATATTTAAATATGAATACATATTTTTTACATTTACATTAATTTTATTGTATAATCGATGTGATCAACGATTACATTTCAAATCGGGGTCAATAACAAACACCGATAAATGGAAACAGTGATACCTATCTTGATGATACGTGGATTGCTTCACAAGACTTCAATAGACTTTTATCACGGTAGAAAATTATGAACTATGGAATTTAAAGACTTCAAAAGAAAGCAAAAAAAAATATATAGTAAAATATCAAGGTTCTCATAATTACGCATTTGATGCAGAAATTACACAGCCCCACAAAAAAAAAGTGTTATGTACCTTTGACCAGACCTACATACCTAGGGTTATATAGGGTTACGTGTGTATAGTTCGAGATTTTTTTTTTTTGCTTGTATAACTTCATTTTTACAATTTTTAGAGATTTTCAGTGGTTTTTTGCAATTTACTCTAAATTTTGAAGGCTGACGAGCCAAACTAACTTAGAATTAGGATTCAACGCATCGAAATACATAATAAATATAAATATAAATAAATATAAATATTAACCAACAATCACATAAGAAACATATTTTATTATATTGATTTAGTACTAAAAAAACTTTTTCGTTAACATAATTGCATTTTTCGCGATTTTTAGCGATCTTTTACAATTTACTCAAAATTTTGGAGGTAGGTAATATTACCTACCTCCAAAATTTTGAGTACCAATGAAAAATGTTGAGTGAGTTTAGACCAAACTGACCTCAAATTCGGATATATAACCCTAGGTAGGTCTGGTCAAAGGTACAGAACACTTTTTATTTTTTGTAGGCCTGTGTTTAAATCGATTCACTTTATTTTATATATTATACATTTGCTTGACGAAAACTTTGAACTAAAGATAATCACCAGCAAATAGTCATATTATATTTAAGATTTATATATGACATACATATGTTTAACGTTTATGTATATATATAAATAAATAAATAAAGAGATTTTGATTACTGTGGCTCACTTCTTAAATAAAAAAACTAAAATATAATATATGCAAAAATAAAATCTATGCTTTATAATCTGTAACTTTCTTCATTAAACATTTAAACAGGATTAAATCGAACTAATGAACACGAATTAAATCGAACCTGAGTATTAGTGGATTAAGCAAACAAATTCTTCAGCTTTACATTATCAGTATAGATAAACAATATCGTGATAATATAGTAAGTCGTCGGTTATTTATATGTATGATTAAAATCAATAAGATCATACAAAACGTCATTATTTTGTTGTCAAGTGAGACCAAATATAGATAATGTGCACGCCACGTTGTTGTAACAGATTAAAGTAATTTAAGATACTTATGTCGACAACATATAAATATCTGATATGAAAGCGTTAAAGCGATGTCAATACCACGTACTTATAATATAAAGATCCGCAAGTTATCAACGACCTAATACAAAGTAATTCGCTCTAACTCCACAATATCAGCTTTTAAAAAACAAGTTATTAGTTGGAGGATATTAACTACATAGATATTAAGTCGATAATTTAATAGGTAGTAGACGATGAATGCAGTCGCATAATAGACAACGTGACTAGAATCGATAGGAAATAGACAACTGGAATTAATTGACGAGCCCGGAAACGATGTCCATTGGATTATTACAAAACAATCGTAAAATAGGTAAAGACAATAAATTGCTAATTGTTATGAATGTTTTACACTGTTTTCCAAGCGAGATAGCGAATAAAACAAAATCCTTCGCGTGATGTGAATTACGTCATTTATATGTGATCTACCTATATCAAAACTTGTGTCTATCTTAATGAGTAATGACTCCGGTTTACAAACAGGTTTGTTTACTTTAACCTGTACTAATTTATCTCAGCGATATATGTGCCGTTTATATTTTTTGTTGTTATGCTACTCTTGGGACAAAATTAAATTAGTATATTTTTTTTAAATAATACTATAGGTATACTAATACTGCTAAATTCAAACTTCTACTATACTACTGCTCAATTTCAAATGAGTTGGTACTAAAATCGGATGTGATTTATAAAGCTATATGAAATGTACAAATATTTATGAAAGAATATGCCAAAATGGCAAACAAAGATTAAAACGTCCTTACCGGCAGCTAAATATACTCCAGAAAGTAAGCTTCCAACCCACGCAACCGTGCCTTTTCCTTCTCCGAAAAACGTGACTAATTCAGGAAGGAATATTCCAAAAGTGTATGCGATGCCGTCGACCACTAGATTACACATGAAGGAGGCAAACACCACCACCCATCCATAGCCACCGTCTGGTGGTGGTGGTAGTTCTCCATATTCGTAAGCTTCATCGTCATCGTCTGCGCCTTCTGCAGTTAGTCGCGCCGCTTCTTCACAAGATGTTTCACTTTCAGTCTGAAACAATTAAAACGATAATATTAGGGTTTATTTATTTCAAATTTTATATGCACGTTAATTTCAACATTATAATAAAAATATTACGTCAAACAATCATTTACGATAATAGCTACAGCCACAATCAATCACGACGCAAGGACAAAAGGCAAGGATTTTCATGAGAATAATGAAGGTTAAACATAAAATTTTGCAGTAAACGCTGATGTTTAAAATATTCTTTAAATTAAAGTAAAGATTTGTTAGTTACAAATTATTTTTAATTAATATACATTCTTATTTTTTAATTATTAATATTATGTAGGTATAAATCATTAGTTGATTGATAAATCGTCAGCATTTAAGTAATTGCACATAATTTTACAAAGCAAACGGTTTTTTTTTCTAAATATATCTAAATGTTATTAAAAATCGTTTAAAAGTTGGCACCAAATAGCTAACTTGCTGTATACAAGGTTAAATCTTACATATATAGATCTTTGTTTAATATTAAAGTAACAAAAGAAAACACGACCGGAAAGTACCGTCGTAGTTAGACAATACTTTTTTCACACCTAATATCGCAAAATAAGCACACTTACTTTTTATTCACAAAAAAAAAAAAAACAATACACAATTGTTTTGTAAAATTAAGTCTTAAATACTCGCATAACATAACAATTTATCTGTGTTGTGGTCAATGTGGTATAGTCATAGCGAATATTTTCCCTAACTTTAATAGATATTAAATAAACTACTACTACTACAGTAAATAATAAACGTGTTTAATGGATTTTATACAGCGATGAGTACAACAGGAAAATTATTTCCACGAATTTGTTTACCGCTGTGTTGGAAGACACCTTAAAGCTTTTGAATTGGAACGGATTTGGCATCAACATCAACGTCGAGTACATCACTCACCTTCAGTTCGTCGATGACATAGTCGTATTGGCAAACTTAAGAAATACTGAATACAATACTCAATGACCTCAACAGAGTTTTTCGTCAGGTAATCCTAAATATTAATATAAACAAAATTAAGATTAGGTCTAATGCTCATGTTCCGTTCCACCCGCTAATAAAAGTTAAGTAGTACCTACATTGCTCGTTGACGAGTATGACTAGTATGACGACCAGTACAACGACCTAGTATGTACAATCTAGGTCGCAGAGTCCAACTACGTAGGTTCAATGTCAAGAAAGATGTACGATTTCGGAATCTGGCTCGGCTGGGCTATATTCAGAAAACTTCACATATCTTCTCGTCTAAAATTCCTCACTGACTAGTCTTCGAACCATTTGTATTGCAGGTGTTTCCGAAACTCGAGATTTGCATATAAGTTTGGGGTCACAATGAAGGCGATGGAGCGAGGCTATGCTTTGCGTAACTACAAGCGAATAGCGATCGAATCAGACGAGACGAGAAATTCTGTAGTCCCCTTGAGAGAGCGGATGAAAATCAAAATGTGTAATCGCGAACGAAGTCGCATGCAGAGCAATTTTTTTATAATATATTCCTATATTTAATATATTTAATAAATTTTATTTATTAGTGTTGATATGAATAATATTTTTTACAAACTGGACAAAATGTCGATATTTGAAATGAGAAAGTTATTTTTTTACAGTCATATTATTGTACCTATGTTCTTTTTTTTAGGAATCTGATAATAAATTTCGATACAAAATAGAATAAAATTAAAAACTCGTTAAAATGATATTATAATATCTATTACCCATTAACAAATTATAAATATTTAGTTTTGTTAAATTGAAATTGCGATTTATAAAAATCATTTATCCAATTGTCCTTTTTAAGTCGTTGTAAATTAATCCGACTTAGTTGTATATTTCTTAAAGTTTATATTGATTAAGAGATCGCGACATTTACAGCTAATTTGTTCCTATATTTCGGAAGACCATTAGCCCGACTACTGGGAAACAACATTGAGCAAAACCCTAATTACAGACGAAAGCAATAGCTCCGTGCAGAAGGACTGTGTGCAGTGAACGACTATAGGACAGTTCAAAAGAGAGATAATAGATTTTCTTATTAAACTATTGTTGAACTCATTATATGTATAACATGTTTTATTTTTTATTTTTTATTAATTTCAACCTTAAGTCACTGTTTGCCAACTCTCTTAATTAAATATTAACATATTTATCTTTCAATCCATCAAATTCGCGGTCATTGTCAAGAACTGTGTAAGGTTTGAATATAAGTAGGTATTTAAGGTCAGATTGAGCACATGGTGTGCATAATAGTCTTTGTTTTTATTTTCATCTATTACATTAATATATATTATGAATATATTTTTTATTGCATACATTACATTTTCTTATTATTAAGTCAAATCTGGCAAATAATGATAGTTTAATAGAACTTATAAAAAAAGTCAAGGACAATAGTTATCTGAACGTACATAAAGTTATATCTTATACCTTTGCGTTAAATGAGATATTGTTGTTGATCTTTCACTAGTCTAATTAATTTTTCATTGACCTTAATATTTATTTCGAAAAAATTATAAATCATAAATTAGCATTAGATATAAGGTTATTTCATATACATAATTATATGTTACCATCAAAACCCGTTTTTGTAAATTCGTTTGAACTAGTTTCATCTTTTATAAACGCGTTCTAAATACGGGTTTTAGGGGGTAATATATTACGCGTTCTTTGAATATATATATATAATATTTTTCTTTTCGTTTCGCCGTTACCACAATAACCAATGTACATACTCAAAAAGTGATATATTGCCTCAGAATCTTTTAGCTTTGCTCTCAGATGAAGAACATAGCTTGTAAGAACAGTTGTTTGATGTGCAAGATAACATCACCGATAGTAAATGACAGACTTCTACATGCTACAATTTATATTGTTTATGTTACGGTTTATCAGTTCTTTGTACAAGTTGACGACAGAATGTATATCATCATTATGTCGTAAGATGTAGGTATATGAAACACGTGTGTTGTTTGTTTGTAGTAATCTCAAAAATACTAAAACATTTGATGGTTTATTACTTTATACATTTACTTATATCTATTACATATATTTGTGGTACTAAGATATATATTTTTGTAAGCAAATAAATTATCTCGATTGCTGGATATCTTACTAGTGTTATACGGCTTATTAACAAAGACTTTCTACGTTGTATTACGCTTATCAACTACTTTTTTTAATACTTGTAGTATACATATAAATAATAACTCAAATAGTAACGTAAGTCTACACATCATTAACATACCTTATAAACTGAACTCCTTAATAGTAAAAAGCTTTCCTAATGGCCTAGCAATAACTTCACAAAAGTTATCCATAGTTATGAGTCATATCACTCGAGAGGAAAATTTAACTACCACGAGGAAGTGTTTACGAAAAGTAAAGGTTCAAGTCATTACGTAGTTGTCCTTGTAAAAGAAACAAATAGATAAGTGCGTGGCCCCTTATACTTAAATATTATATTAGCCTTTTTTATATCGTATGGGAACCCATTTACGGGTGATATCCAGAATGACCAAGTAGGCAGTACTAGACCGTATGTCGAACTCAGCACTTGGGGATGCAATACCGTACTAAACCCCTGCGGGAGCCTTTCGCCGCTTTAATTGCAGGGTCCCGAATCTGAAGGCAACAGGATCCAAATAATTATATTAGCCTAAAATTCTGTAAGCTAATTAAAACATTTTTTTTTAAATTATCCAATTCCAAACGGAATATAAAATACTATAATTATAAATAAGAAAATTATATTTATTATTTTATTAACGTTTCTTTAACTATTTCTTAGGTACATTATGCCTCGGTAAAAAGAACAACTAGCTTTAAAAGTGCAATCTATACAAATAATAAATCTGTTAAAAACTCCGTTTCATTAATACACTATATATCATCAAGAATAAATTTTAATAGCGCGTTTTTTTTTGTATCAGCGCCATCTCTTATCGTGTTTTTCTGTGTTCACGTATCACATAAAAAGTACAAAACCAACGTAAATAACTTTAATACATAAAAATTAGAAATAACTCACAGTATAATTTAGTTTTTGTTTCAATGTAATTAAATTTAAAAATAAATATTTAAGAAAATAGAAATAGGTACCTACGCCGCCAACGCCATCTGGTCTAAGGAATCTTAAAAACTCACAAAACTTATTTTTGAGTTATTATTTTGTTAAACTTAAAAGTTTACTAAATATGTCGGATAGGAATAGAAATCGTTTTAATATTTTAGATAAACATCATTTTCAATTAATAAACTATTAATATACTATTAAGTTAAATATTAATTATGTTAAATGTCACTAAATATAAAAACGATATTCTACAATTATACGATAGATGGCGCAGATAATTTTCTGAATCGCGCTGACCAAAACTTCGGCCAAAAGAATGACACTCGCCCGTATTTAGAAAACTGTTTTTCTTTTTTGCATTTAATTAAATACTTTAGGGTACTACGGTCTTGATTGTTAGTTCGTTGTTAAAATTTAAAATATTTGGTCGTTATTTGTTTGTTGATTGTACAAAGTTGGATGGTTATAGCTATTTAAGTTGTAATCTATATATATATATATATATATATATATATATATATATATATATATATATATATATATATATATAAATCGTGTTAGTTACACCGTTTATAACTCGAGAACGAGTGGAACGATTTTTATGATTTTTGTGTTTTTGGATTTGTCTTCGTCGGGAATAATACTTATTAAAATATGGTATTCATCAATGAGAAAATAATTAATAAAAAAACAGTTCAAATGTTTCATCCGTACTATCTATATATACATATAGATATAATAAATCTGTCACTCAATCCCTCTATTATAAAATATTTTCCAGTATCGACGCAGGTGTAGGTGATTAAAAATATAAATGTATAACTTTTAAACTTTTAGTTAAATACCCGTACGAAGCCGGGGCGGGCCGCTAGTACATAATAAAGTAACAACCTGGTTAGTGTAAATAGGTAGTTAGTACCAATACGAAACAACGTGGCAATTTAATATTTCCAGAAGTTTGTATTTCTTTTTGTTACTTAATGATACTTTAAAATAGGCTATAAAACATTCTTAGCAACTATGTACACAATTAATACCTCGATAAGAACGCTCATAAATAGATTATACAAAAAAAAAAAACACCTTGATTAACGTTATCTATATCCATCAAAATCAATCTATAAACAATTCATAATGTCATAGAAATTAAAAAAAAAAATGTTGAAATTATTATTTATGAAAAAAGAAATAAGTTTGGTGAGAAAAAAAATATTAAATCAGACGACTCACGCGTTTTCACTCACGTGTATGTTTACCTACGGTTCCGCTTACATGGGTCGTACCTAGAATATCGCATAAACTTCCTCATGGCTTACTAACACAATATATTTGTATACTTTTAAAATCGGCCTTCTATAATATGAGATTAAAACGTTAAAAAAACAAACAATATATTATTATAATAGATCTCTATTCGCTATGAGTGCGACTGCAGCGCCAGACAAAATATGAACTACAGGAGGCTGTCATAAAATGGCAATAGCAAGGAAAATAAAAATAAATAAATATTATAAATAATAGTAAAAAGAAAAAGTTATAAAAAATATGTGAGATTTTTGTAGTGATTGCCTTTTTGTTTTTTAATTAAACGAATCAACAACAAGTAAGTATAATGATAAAAAATAATAAAGAATGCAGTAAACGTTCAGGTTAAGTTATTTGATATTTATATCAAAGTCAAAAAGTGATACTAAGAAAAAATTAAACTGAAGAAAAAATAATTAAATAGTTATATCAATGGAATATATTAATATTTATTTAATTAATGTAATTTTTTTTAGTACCTTTTTTTTTAGTTTATTATAAATTAGATTTTTTTCATTACAGAATCATAACAAAATTATTAACTTTTACTAAACTTAAAAATTTTGAAAAAGTTTTCAATTCTATAATACTAAAGTTAGCTGACGTTAATTTTTTTTTTTTTTTTTTTTTTATCAAATTAGAACTAAAAAAAAAATTTTTTTTAGTTTCACTTTGAATTTATCAAGTTTTTTACAAATTAATTTTTTTTTTAATTTTTTCGTAATGATTTTTTCGATAAAAATAATTATTAAAATTTTTGGATGTCGGCTAACTTAATTTTAATTACTTAGTTCAGCCTTTTAACTGCAGCTATCCACTGATTCCGTTGATTTCTTTTCCATTGAGCAGTCGGAAATTTATAAAACTTGCACTCGCTTTTTCTGCTGGTATTCTTACAATTTACAACACAACAACTTTGGTGTCTCATTTTTCTTTAATTTATTTAAATTAAAACAAAATAAATACTCTCACGTGTACTTGCTTACAATTTTAGGAATAATAGCCCCCTGTAGTACCGAAAGTGACCACTGCGAACGCTTCAGTCGATTTAATTTCCCCTACCATGGCTTCACTCACAGCGAATAATAGAAAAGTGACTATAGTGGCGTTTTTGGACGCCTCATACCATACCGCGAAGCGGTTGAAGTTGTACTTTACTCTCGACACGTCAAAGTCAAGCAATTTTTTGCTTTTAAACTACCACTATCACGAATTCACGACCAATTGATGAAATGATTTATCTCCGTTTTATTCCGTAAAAAAAAATTATTATTCTATTTAAAAAAACTATTTGAAAAAGTTTTTACGTGGACGTTCCGATGTTTTTTTAAGAGGTGGCCACGATAGCTCCCGAAAAAATAGACGTATCGAGATCGGGTTTTGTATATTTTATCTTCAGTATAACATCAACTAGTTATCTATTTCATATCAATAGCAAAGTACCCGTATTAAATGGCTTTTTATAAATAAATAAAAGGTTCCCCATTTTTCCTTGTCTAAGATGAAAATAGCGCGAAATATTTAAATCTTAAATCAAAACCTATTTTGTTAAATTGTATAAATAATACAAGTAAGTCAATGGTACTTGTTTTTTCCTTCTTTTATTTTCTTAAAAATTAAATGAGTGTTATGAGGCGTGCACTTTTGGTTTTTCCAAATATTTTTTATTACAAAATAACAAGGACATATTTTTTGCACTCGTTTTATCAAAAGTTGTGTGCCATATGAAGTGACAATTCACCATCAGTGTGTTTTAGGATAAAGGCCAAATTTTTCTCCATATTGTTTACAACAAACTGTCGCAGTGGTTTATTTTTATGTTAAATTATGTTTACCTATTCTAAGTACAGAGAAACTTGATATTATCGCATGTACTCGAATTAATAATACATAATACATTATATGCGGATAAACAATAACTAAAGCTATTAGATTTCACATTCCTTAAGGGCAATAAAGTAAAAACCGCAACATTCAAACAGGTAGAAGTAAATAATTAGCGAACTATTTATAGGGTCAGAAATTCAGGAGTCGAATAATTAAAAAATATTTTTCTCACGTTAATAAAGACCTTCCTTCATTCCAATATCGAGAAACTTCGTAACGGAAGCTGTAAAACTGACCTTCAGAGCGTTTGAATTTTTCATAATATGCAGTCACTTCGTCACATCGGAACGTCGCCATTGCGGAGAATTCCTAACATAATATCATTGCCTTCTGTTATATGTATATGATATTAATAATAATTAATGGCGCCAGTACTAGCCTCTTTCTTTACAGACACGTAATAATTATTATTAAAAAAAAACAATATCATAAATGAAAAATACAAAAACACTAAGGGTTTTAGCCATACATTTTTAGATATATAATATGTAATATAATATAATTTTATATATACACATTTATACATATCAAGGTAATTTCCTTATAATTTTTAGCAATAATGCTTGCCGACGCGTGACAAATAAACATTAAAATGAACAAAGAAACGGCATATGGTTTAATGAACCTTTGACATCGGTTTGTCATACTAAAATAAGCGTTAAATTATTTGAAACATTAAACGAGTCACTTTTATTTCTACCCCAATTATAATTCTTTAATATATGAAATTATGAATATCAAATATTGGATATAAGGACAGTAAAAGTTAAATAGTTTACATTTTTTGTGTGACATATATAGGAACCTATTTATTACTATAATTTGTTTCGTGTATAATATTATTAAAAATGTAATATCGTTTCGAAACGTACCGCACGTGATGTAGATTGCCATTTGCCATTAATAATTGATAAGTGCCGCTCGCTTCTATCCCACTTACTTCAAATTCAACATGTTACTTCTTAGGATATTTGTAATTACATAACGGAAAATGACTTTTAGTGATCACTAATTTACCCATGCATATGACCCAGAAACTTAATACTAGTTTAAAATACCTACTGTAAAAAACATATACAACCAAGTGTATTAGCCACCACAAATATTATAGTTATCTTGCACGTGTCTTGTGGCAATTGTTAGTATCTATTGTACCAGTATTTTAGTAAGAATTTATACGTACCACCATTGTGCTTTACGTTTTAATATTAATTAAAATAATTTAACACCTCAAAGAGTTCAACAAAAAAACGCTTCACCCAAATTAGTTGCAAATTGAACTATTAGTGATAACAGCTTGTATCAGGAGATATAATATAATCCGATAAATTATATCGTAATCGACGCGTCTTTTTAAATATAACCAAGAATTCTTATCGCATATTCGAGTTTCTACTATAATATTTTAGACATTTTAATTATTTGACTGGCCCGTGGCGCAGTTGGCAGTGGCCCTGTTTTCTGCTCCAGGGTTGTGGGTTCGATTCCCGCCTTGAGTCTGGGAGTATTATGTATTTATTTATATATGTATTATTTATATGTATATTTATTTAAAAAAAAATGTATATCAGTCGGCTGTTACCTAAAACACAGGCATTAAGTTGCCTACCTTAGGAACAGACGACCTTGTGTGTGTGTTAAAACATATTTATTTATTTATTTATTTATTATTCAACAACGATCTTTAGACACATCGTCACACGTCGCGAAACATATACTGATAATGAGTAATTTCGAATACGATAGGACAGACAAGAGGATAATTACCAGCTAATGATTCAGGGACTTATCAAAAGGGGTTACAATTATCTTGTTTTAAAAAACTCAATAATTAACAGACATCAATGACAGTTACATAGTCCTACATAATTTAAATATAGAGTTGTGACTTATTTGAAATACTTGTATTTAAAATACAAATACAAAATACAAAATACGTATTTTATATTTTGTATTGAAATACTTTAAAAAAAAAGTATTTTGTATTTTATTTGAAATACTTTGCGAGATGTATTTTGTATTTGTAAAATATAAAATACTTTTTTACTTAAAGTACTGCTAAAGAAGAATTAAAAAGTGCACAGCCACAAACATCAACAGGGAAAAAAAGCAAAAAAGTGAGTCTTACTATATGTTCAACGATTCAGACTCCTCAGCAACCTCAACTAATGGCAACAGCCGCATCTGCATAGATTTGTAGACCCTCTAATATTTAAGAGACGAAGACATAAGTCTGACCATTCTCAACACATACCCAACGGTAAAAAAAAGTTTTTTTTAAATACAACACCTGCCTTCCTAGTTTGGCACCAGTGGTACGATTGTTTACATATGGTGGTATTATAATGCGCCCACACAGACGCAAAATGTCTGATGCTCTTTTTGAGGAACTTATTGTGTTAAAATCTTTAATGAATAAAGAAAACTAGTAATTCCATTTTAAAGTCATCATCATCATCATATCCTGCAGAGTGAGCGGTTCAAAGCAGCTTCCATCCAAGGCTTCCAGCGACTTTCCTCAAGTTATCTGTCCATCTCGCGGGCGGTCGTCCGACGCTGCGTTTGCCGATACGCGGTCTCCACTTGAGAACTTTTCTGCTCCATCGGCCATCAGTTCTACAAGCTACGAGCTATGTGCCCTGCCCACTGCCACTTCAGCTTACAAATCCGTTGGGCTATGTCGGCAACCTTCGTTTGTCTGTGGATCTCATCATTTCTGATTCGATCTCGCAGAGAAATACCAAGCATAGCCCTCTCCATTGCACGCTGTGCGACTTGGAGCTTGTTTAAAAGGCCGATAGTCAGAGACCACGTCTCAGATCCGTATGTCATCACTGGTAACACACATTGGTCGAAGACTTTCGACTTCAGGCACTGAGGTATGACAGATGAAAAGACGTTTTTTAACTTCCCGAATGCTGCCCATCCTAGCTGGATTCGACTTTTGACATCTCTCTCGAAGTTGGACCTACCAAGTTGGAAATTTTGTCCTAGGTAGATGTAAGTACTCGTAAAATTGAAAGTATTTTATTTGAATAAAGTATTTTGAAAATACCTATTTTGTATTTAGTATTTAAATACAAAAAACAAAAGTATTTTGTATTTTGCATTTGAAATAGTAAATTAGAAAAGTATTTGCATTTTGTATTTAAATACATTTTTAAAAGTATTTTGCACATCTCTGTTTAAATATTACTTGTTATAATTTTTAGGTATGTATTATTATGCACAATTAATAAGTTTTTATAATATAATATTTATAAACATCATTGAAGAAAAATAAAGTTCTATTGTTTCGTAAAATATTATTATTTTTAGGCAAAAGTACGGAGATCAATAGAAAGTAGTTTTAATTAAAAAATTTAGACAAATGTTTATACACAGAAACGATAGTACGTTTTTTCTTTAAATAATTATTACAGTAGTACCTAAAATGTCGAGTCGTATAACAGTATATCGTTTCGTTGTTCTGGGAAATATCTTTTGATTCATTTATTTGAGATTTATTAGTTGATAGAACTTAAAAGTATTTCTAGTTCTAAAGTTTGATAAATTTAAATTCATGACTCATATAAATGCAAGAGCAAATTAACGTCCCTACTACCTATACGTAAAACTAAAATATAAACTCGAGAGCATAGAAATCGAACATCCCTACTTTTTCATTTTGACCGCAAATATTTTTTAAATTTAATGTTTTTTGCGAATACAACTTCAATTAAATTAAAGTACACATTGTTAGTTTTCTAAAAACCGATTATGTGTAGCCTTGACCTTCGAAATCATTACAATAGCAATAAAACAATAGAATGAGCCAAATTCACTCGTTACAGGTAGCTCGGTTTGTGAGACTTAAAGCAGGTATAATATAGGTAAAATATATCCGCAGGAATTAACTAGATTGGTGCATAGTCAAAACGAAATTCTCCTGCAATGTGTTACAATTCACATCTTGATTCTGGCTCTGAGCCCGAAGTTATTACACAATTGATTGCCGTCTCTATCCGGGATATAGTGAGTGCGGATTGTATAGTTTATAATCAACTAATATTACTAGGGTTTTTATTAATTTTTTATTTACAATTTTACTTTTAACTCTAGTATAACACCGTATTACCGTTTTACTTATAACATTCTATGAATTTAAATATTCCGAATTTCACGAAATCGACACGTCACTGGGATCTATATTTTTAAGTTCAATTAAAATAACCAGCTGCGCTAAATTTATATCAATTGACTTAAATATAGTAAATAACAACGTAATTAACCAGTTAAACATCATGACCTGCATATATGTGGTAGCTCGTGTTTGGAAAATATTTGTAATTACCTTACGGTAATGGAGTCCTCGAAGAACCTCAATAGTTAAAATTACGAATTGTTTATGTATTTATACGTAAATATATTATTGACGATGTGGCCCAGTGAATAGAACGGTAGAATCGGTATCAGACTGTCGCGTCGCGAGTTAAAATCGGTTCTATTCGCAGTTTTCAAGTGCTAAGTTTGTCTATAAAAATTTATTTCTTGATCGGTATCATTATTACCCCAAGCAATGGAATGAATCACATATTATCCTCCTCCTCAAGAAAGGGGATAAAGACAACTTAGGTAACTATAGACCAATTAGTTTAATTTCAAATGTGTACAAGATCTTTGCGAAAGTAATTCTGGAGAGAATAACAAGGGTCTTAGACGAAAACCAACCAATTGAACAGGCCGGATTCAGAAAGAATTACAGTACAACTGACCACATCCACACAATCAAACAAGTCCTCGAAAAATATAATGAATACCAGACGCCCTTGTACATCTGCTTTATAGACTACACAAAAGCGTTTGACAGTTTAAACCATAAATCCATCTGGCTAAGTCTAAAAGAACAAGGAGTGGCTGAGATCTATATAGAACTAATAGAATCCATATACAAAGCAAGCTGTAGCCGCATTAAATTGGAATCAATAGGAGACCCATTTCCTATAAACAGAGGATTGAGACAAGGAGACCCATTATCCCCCAAGCTGTTTAACGCTGTACTGGAACACACATTTCGAGAACTAGATTGGGAAAACTATGGCATCAACATCAACGGTAACCGCCTTAACCATTTGAGATTCGCTGATGACATTGTTTTACTAGAAGAAGATCCTGCTAGACTTGAACAAATGATGTAGCGGAGAAAAGCAGAGTTGTAGGTTTAGAAATGAATACAAATAAAACGAAACTAATGACCAACTCTGCAGAAGTCAATATAGAGGTCAAAGGTACCAGGTTCGAATATGTGACGGAATATGTTTATCTTGGAGATATTATATCTCCTGAAGACTCTATGTCCTAAGAAATAAATAAGAGAATAGCATCTGGTTGGAAAAAAATCTGGGCTCTAAAAGAAATAATGAAGAACAAAGACCTAAGTATGCATATCAAGAGAAAGGCTTTCAACACTTGCATTCTTCCATGCATGACATACGGCTGTGAAACATGGGCACTAACGGACAAACTACGTCACCAACTAGCTAATACACAAAGAGAAATGGAGAGAAGCATTTTGGGAATCAGACTTAGTGACAAAATCAGCAATTTGGAAATAGGGAGCAAAACTAAAGTAACGGACATAGTAGCCCGTATCGAACATTTGAAATGGTCATGGACAGGACAGATGTTGCGCTGTAAATTGGACCAATGGAGCAAGCGAGTAACTCTATGGTACCCAAGAGAGGATACAAGAAGGCAAGGACGTCCGAGAGTAAGATGGAGTGACGACATCCGCCTGACATTGGGGCCACACTGAACTAGAGTTGCAGATGATAGAGTTCAATGGAGAGAGCTGGAGGAGGCCTTTGCCAAGAGGCACACCGAATTACGAGATATTTTATAATACAAACCTTATAATTATAATTTGTAACACTTTTCGGAAATAAAAGGCATAATAAAAAAAATAATAATAATCATTGTTACTAATATTTTATTGCGAGGAAACAATAGTAACAATACATTTAATTGCACACCCAAATAAATAACAAAATAAAGGTACAAGCTGTTGTTCTATTGCTAACAAGCAATTTCTTTCAGACAACCTAAGGGTGAAAGAAATATTGCTTTGCAAAGCTGCATGTTTCAGAATAAATTCCAAAACATGTATATTTGCCCTGTTTGCCCATACAGTTCATTTATGTAGTATGTTATTGTAACCACACCTTTTTATACAGTTTTTTATTGACTTTATAATTATCATTTTGCAAATTAGTCTATCAACCAACAATTACATTCGAATCAGAAAAGTGGTTTAAGCTGAGAAGTGACGACAAGAAACTTAGGTGATGTTATTCTATAAACATTTTAGTACTACTACTATAAGTGTATAATAGTAAAAGTGTTGTTTAAATATTGAGTCAGAAAACTAAGAATAATTTCAAATTATTACTTTTAGATAAAAAAAATTTCGGAAATTAATAAGACTGTTCTGCAAATATACTATATTCTTTGTCTAATATTGTATTTATGTTATTAAAATATAGTTAAACGTTTTATTGTTTTGTTAAATATTTATTGTGGTTCAATAAAATTCAATATTTGAAGTTACAATTAAATAAAAAAATATTCCATCTTAGGAATTAGAGCTTTTTTAGTGTTCAGTGTTAGAAATATACTTCAAAACTCTCATCAAAATGAGTACCACGCAATTGCATATCAACAAAGGTAACTTCGATATTCATGGCTGTTTCGCATGCTTTGTCTTTCAAATAATCATACTTATAAATATATCTCTGGTATTTTTGTAGACAGTTCATTAAGTTCTAATTTATTACTAAACCTTTATATTATTTGTTAAAAATCGTTTTTACTATCTCTGATTCGGTGTTAATAAATCAAGTGTGTGTTTGTAATTCAGTATGATGGGAAATTTTCAAACAAGATTGTAGAGAACAGTAAAAGTAAACAGCGAAGACTTTGAACTGATTATTTTCTTTTGAATGTGTATTTTTTTTTTCGAAACTTTTAGTATATTAGGTATGTGATATTATTGGGTATGTGAATTTGTAATTAGATTAATTTAATATCCAATATTTTAGTAATTTTTTAAAAGCTATTATTGCAATTTTTAGGCTTTCAGACCCAATAGGTGCCAACGAGAACCCTATATTTAACACTTCGCTGATCATTCATCAATTCGTCTGTTACATAGCTTTATCTCTGGAACTGTATGTAAACAGTGAAAATTTCCACAGAATATGTATTGCTATAGCCGCTGTTACACTTATAATTAAAGGATGTGGGTCGCCGCTCCCGATATAAGAAACATATTTGATTCACATTTACTTTTTTTTATTATTTCGCCCTTCTTGCTATCTTTTCGCGTATTCTTATCGTACTTCTTTCTTTTAAATATAGGTATTAGCAACAGTGAAATATTTTTTCACTAATTACAATAACGTAATGAGGTACTCGTCACAAATCACAATGTATCCAAAAGCATTCTAAAAATACTCTTTCAATATATTTCTATCATCATAGTCACTACGCAACAATTAAGATTTTATTTGGTTAAGTTACCAATTCGATTAAACGTTTTATGAAGAAATTTATTAAACACTTAATTAGATTAGATATCAGGACCGAAGTATTTTGTAAACATGAGGACGACGCAATAACATCCTTATCATAGTATAGGTATCCTATTATTTGCAACACTACTGACATTCTTATTAATATGTATTACAAAGCAGAAAAATTTATTTACTTGCTTGTATGTTTCTTTGTTTGTATATGTTCACTTCAGGTTCTAGATTAATTAAAAATACTTTTGTGTTAAAGTCTGTTTGTTAGAGAAGGCTATAGGCATGGCGTTACGACTTACAGGATCGGTATAGGTCATTGAAATTAAATGGGTGTAAAATCGTGGTTAACATCAAACAACAGAACACTAGAGTAGTAACAATAACAGAGGAATTAAGTATTTAGGAAATTATTCAAATCCTTATTTTAAGCCTCAAGAGTCATTTTAAAGTTCCACTTTCCTAGAAATAAAATATATTTTAATATATATATATATCATAAAATAGATTTTAAATCTCATACTTCAATACCAATAAATTTAACAATTATTTATACATACATACACACCGATATACACATTGATATTTAAAAAGAATATTGACTAAATGTTTGCTGTAAATAATAACCCTTGAGAATCAATCAAATAGTCTAATAATTTGGAACAATAAAAGAAAAGTTACACAAGGTCAAATCTACTACAAACATCATACTTGTCATGGGTGAATTAATATTTTAATGTTAGATAAATTACATTTTGTTAAGGTCACTTGGTTATGTCCACGAGTTAGACAATAATTTTACCAATTGTGTGATCAATCTATCTGTGGTTTACACAGCAGGTCTAGAAACGAATATGCAATTTATGATATTGTATTTTTATGAAAAGTCACATGATAGTTTTTGACATTTCCATATATTTTGACTTGCCGAAAAACAAATTCATTGATTTTTAGAAAGTTATGATTTCGTGCTACACTGGCATAACTAAAGGCCATCACAACTTTTGCCGAGACTCCTGGAAACAGAACCTATATAATTTTAAATTATTTAATTCCACAGTATTCTGTATTTATCAAAATACAATCTACGAGACATAGAATTAGATGGTTACATGAGGCATTTCAAAGACTAGAAACTTTGATGAAATGGAGTGAAAGCTAATAATTTTACATTATAAACTTTTCAAATGAAGTGGTAGAGGTATAATTCTTAGTGGACATTTTTAAATTTGAATAAAACTTCTAAATAAGCTCCCAGCTGTCTGGACACTAGTGAATGCCATTAATTCAAATTAATAATAAACTAATCTTCTAAAATGGGGTTTAGAGAAGTTTTAAGGGAAAAAAGAGAGTGCCCTCTTATCTCATGGTGCAAAAAGGTCCACTAACACTAACCATCAAGTTTGGTTTGAATTCCATTTTTTTTTTCATAGCCGTTGGCTTGAATTGGTTGGTTAGACCAATGGTCAAGAGTTCAATTTTGGTTTTTTTACAGCCATTGGTCTTGTTTATTATCATTAACATCTGATATCAATCACTCTTAGCAAAAAAATTATTCAACCAACCCTCAGTGGAGCAGGATTGCCGATTCATCTTCAAACATTATCCTGTTATAAGAGGCCTTTGCTTAGGAAGAACATATTTAAAAGCTGTTTTAGTTTAATTTGGTTCAGAAACATGAGTTAGTTCAAATAATCGTAATGATTGGTTGGTGCTATCATCATAGCAACTGGCTGTTGTGCTATCGGTTTTGAGGTCAATCACCACTCATAATAAATGTTTGTATAGGCCATACAGATATTTGTCATGTTCTGAACATCTTTTTGTGTTGTGTGTTTTCGACCCCATACAGCATGTTTATCTTTAATGGGGACCTTTGAGTATGTGATATGTGTGCTAGGTGTTTATTCTTCGAGCAGCTATTGTAGCAACATTTATCATAGTACAAAATAAAAAAAAATTACACTTTGGAAACTATAAATTTTTACAACTCATTATTTTGAGTTTGATTTACATACACTCTCAAGACAGGAAAAAGTGCAGTAAATTTGTTGAACCGGGGCTGCAGCTTGAAATGCACTGAATTTTTTTCTAACATTTTTTTTTTATCAAATAAAGGTATCAAATGTAATATTATGGTGGGGGACGACCTCAAAAAAAAAAACTAACCTAACCTATCTAACCACCAGACCATTGATCAGGGAGCTTAATCAGAAACTTAACAGATGAGCCATTGTTTAAGTAAAAATTTTTTTTATTTATTAATGTAATATGTATAATGGTTTGAAAAAAGCAGGTCATTTTTCGTAGCTAAAGTCTATTACTAATAATTTAAGCACTACACTAGATTTTGTAAAAACTATTGTCACTTCATTACATATATTTTATATTATTTGCTTCATTTGTTTATTCATAATATTATAAGTTTATATTGCAACTACAACAAAAAATACTGATATGGAATGGATTAGTGGGAAATAAATGAACACTATCACAGCCTAGTAACTATATCACAATTGACAAAACATTTGTCATCATGATTTTTGTTCAATGACACTACAAACAAAAGAAGATATTTCAAATTCATAAAATTTAATGCCGTAGGTATTTGCATTAGTTAATTGATAGAAATGTAAACATTATTGTATTTTAATTTCAAACAGATATTAGGGAAAAATGTAACCTAAAATAGAAATTTAATTTGTAAATTTTTAACATTGTATAATATATATATAACCTTACCCTTGAAAATGTTCGAAGACGATTGATCCGAGGATTTGAAGGAATGTTGTTAAGAGACACTTTAGACATCTTCGCTTTTGTTATTCTTCACTGAGTAGCAGAATGAAAAATACTGCACTGCAGCAAACGGCCGTAATATTCAAGATTAACACTTAATTCACTGTTCAAATTACAAATATCTGAATATCGAACACTAATGAAGTTTATTAGCTTAATTTTGACAGCACTCTATCAATTACACCACCCATCCCATAACGTAAACCTTCAATAATTATATATAAAAAATAAATTATGGTATGAAGGTAGAACTGTGTTCTGATGTTAGGTACTGATTCATAGGAATAAAACTGAACAGTTTTAATAATAGTTTGTTTAGCAAGATTGACAGTTAAGCTTACAAGAACTATGATACGTTTCGTTTTACACACGGACGTTACGCACGATGCGAATCGAAGGATAGTACCATTCGTTGTGCTGCCCGACCAACAACTGTCAAAATAATGTCAAACTGATGAAACTGATATGTCACTTGCTGACTCGCTGGCTCTTTGTCACTGGTGGTCACTGGTCACAATGCTCGCGCTAAGTACGTATGAACTACGGCTATGAACGAATCAAACGCACTAAAATCGTATCATTGATCATCGAATTACAGAGAAAAATTTGATGGTATATGCCATCATAAAAAAACTTAACAATAATTTATAGTATAACGAATAACAAAAAAATAGTGAAATTATTAAATTATATCTAAAGAAAATAATACACTGACACTTTAAGCAATACAAAAATAATAAAAAGTCAAACAAAAATGTAAGCAATATTTAATTATTGTTTTGTTAAACTATTGTTTTTCTTGAAACATAATTTTATGCTATAAAGGAGGTAATAATATTTATAGTCGATAAAAAAGAACAATGATATTTATATTTAAAAAAAATGAACGACTTCAATGATTTTGATTAGCATTGTTTTATTAAATCCTTAAACTTAAATTACTTACATAAGAGCAGACGTTTGCCTCGAATTTTAAATTTAGCAACGATACAGTTCTTGCAAGTGTGATGATTGCTAATAGTTTTCAGCAGGCTTATTCAATCTAAAATTAAATTTTGCTAATGGACCCTTATGTATAATGTATAGTCCTAAAGTAACCTTTTTAGAAATATATATAATATATGAATTATTTTCATAAAGATGTTTTTTTTTACAAAAATGTTTGTTCGTTGAAAACTTACCAGTGAATGTTCTGTGGGATTAACGTGAATGCGTGGTTCTTCTTCGTCATCATCGGGGGAGCATTCGACTCCAGCAATTTGACCCATGTTTGATTGCTTTGTTAGTGTTGACGTAATGTGGCGCGTGGCTGCAAGCAGCCGCCACGCGTCCTTCGCGGGACCGATGCCGCGCCGTTGTGCCCGTTTACACGAGTCTATCAGGAACTAGGGATTAACCCTAATGCATCGATATATCCTTTTAAATTTTAATTTTGAAATAGGATTGCTTCACGTAATAAAACATCTATTTTGCACAGTAAAAATTGAAATCAACTATACAAAAATTATCGTTGTTTATAAGGGTTTATATTACTCTGAATATTAAAACATTCATTTGTATTACTCGATATTTACTTTGCATTATTTGCTTAATATCATTTTGAATCTAATGTTGACAAAAAATATTTGCTTTATGAGATTAATATCCAAATTAATCTAATCATCATCATATCAATTGCTAAAGCTTTCATTAATTCTAACCCTTCAGAATCTCCACCAGTCATTTTGGTGAAATTAAGATTTTCCGATGATACTGTTACAAATATTTTTGAATGAATTGATTTAATAGATTTTTTTTTATTGACATCAACAAAGCGCCTCTCGCTTTATATTTGTTGTGTTTTGGACGATGACTATCGTGACTGTCAAACAATATATTTATGAGAAAACGTACTCGTGTACACATGCACGCCAAAATTATGAGTTCGAAAGATTCAAAATAAATTATATGTAACTGAAATTGAAATATACGAATCGTTATCGGTAGATATCATGTAGGTGCAAGTTTTTCACAATATTATTTTATTGTACTATCACTATCTATACTTAAAAGACTCACATTAGGTACATAAGGCCTATGTTCGTAATACACAATGTGCATGATAAAACGGTATCATACAGTTATATTTCATGTCAGTAAAAGTTGAATTTCATCATTTCTGTTTTTATGAATATGCCATGTATAGTATTTTGAATATCGTATGTTTTCAAGCCATCCAGTATAAAGCTTAAAATCGTAAACTGGCCCTGGAAAATAAAAATAAAAAATTATGTTAGGTTGTTGTTAGATTTTTGATGTCGCGCGACCTGATAGAACGAAGCTAACCATGACTTGAATATTATGCCTTGATAAGTATTTTTAAGTACTAATAAATTTATATTTCTTGATTATTGATACATACTTTTTTAGTGTAGTAAATGTGTTAGAAATTAAAAAAAAAAAAAGGTTTATGACCACTACATTAGACATTTCTGTTCCTTGTTTATTTATTTTCAGTTTTAGGTATATGCATTTTATAAAAACGTAACATCTTTATAACAACCTATTTTCCATACTGAGTAAAAGATAAGTAAGCTTTATATATTATATTTTCGGATTTGAATGAAAAATATTACAATATCGACATATTGCATGAACATTCCTATTACCACATGGCACATCGGTCGATACAGCAGGCGCAAGTCCACGATCAGCCGAGTAGTCCAGTCAAATAAGGTTTTAAATCGAAATTTCACATACAACCCTGCATTTTTGATATAATGTAGTTTTAATGATACCAAAACAATGTGTAAAGGTTTTAGTGTGCGCAACCCCCGGCAAGGGTTGAAAAAAAAATAAAATAAATGTTTTTTTGCAATTACTCGAAAACGGTAAATGTTAGATAAAAAAGTTCAAAGTAACTGTATAGAACTTAAAATAATACACGTAAAAGGTTCTATGACTTTTTTGTCTCCGATCAAAATTAACCGAGATAAAGCTTAAGGGATGAACGTAAATTTTTAAAAATCGTTTTTAGTAGAAAAATAAGCGAATTTCAATTGTTTTTTTATATTTTCATAAATAAACCTATTTCTTTAATTTAAGAAATAAAGATTTGTTTTTAATTGTTTGCGAAAATATATATATATTAATTTTTAAACATTTCAAATTGAAATTTGTATACTTAAAACTTAATATTTTATGTTTTTTTTACCATGTTTAGATTCCTCATAAAATTGATGAATATTATACATTGAAAAAAAAATTATACCTGCTATATTTCGGAGGGTGTAAATTTATATAGAAAAATGTAGAATTTGTCCTAAAATTTCTACACTGTGGTCTTGCGTCCCCGCCTTCAAAAGAGAGGACACTATTGCTTACTCGCTTACTCGAATGAAGCCCCGCCTTAAAAAAAAAGGACTATTGATTACTCGCTTACTCGTATGGATCTGAAGCTCGATTCAATTAAGAGTAAGAAGACACTATAGGAGAATCATATTTCTCACACTCTATTTTACGATCTGTTCATTCAAATAGAATAATAAATCATGTTATACGTGTTTAGGTACTTGGCGATTGAATCCGAAACCAAGAAATTAAATTATTTGTTATATACCCTACTCCGAATAATGGAATTTGGAATCGATATGATATACACGTTCTGGTGTAGTGTTGTGAGCAGTTGTCACCACGCCGGCGCCCGCGGTCGCGGGTTCAATTGCCGTCATAGACACAATGTGATAACGATCGTTACTCATGGTGGAGAAATTATCCACCAAACCGCAGTGGAGCAGCGTTGTGGATTATCCTCTAACCCTTCTTATATAGGCCTTCGTTCAGCAGTGGGTTGTTTACAAGCTTATACAGCGTACTATATATATATATATAGGAGACTTTCTATAGATATATATCAGGATATCTCTGGAACTATAAGACTTAGAGATTTGAAATTTGGTAGGAATATTCCTTTTGCCGAGTAGAGGTCAGCTAAGAACGGATTTTACGAAATTCTACCTCTAAGTGGATGAAAAAGGGAGGCAAAGTTTGTATGGGACAACGTGATTCCTTGGTCCAATCTACTTCAAATTTTGCATAAATATTCTTTAACAGAATTTATTGAAGATGTGTTTCGTATTTTATCGAAATTCATCCCCTAACGTTAAAAGGAGGTAGAAAGTTATTTTGATATATTTAAATTTAAATTTAAATTTGTGCCATGATCACGGGGAAACAGTCTCCCCGTGATCATGACGATTGAAACATTGCTGAAATATAGGGAACTAAACAAAATTATAAACGCGGTAAGCACCCGAACAAATTTAAATTTAAATATGAATCGTGATCGCGTTAGTTTAAAACAATATATTTTATATAAATAATCCTTAGTTTTTGATTTAAATTAACTTTTATTTTGACACATGTTTGACAACTCAATCTGGTGGTGTTCCACCACAAGCAAGACTTTATAATAAACGTAACAAAATTGAGTTACAAATATACCGTATGATCGCTTTATTGTAAAATAGTGTTTTATATTATATTTTTTACTTCAATATTGGTGTTGTTTTAAGTCAAGGGTTTTAAACTAAATGACTCATCAGCAAGGCATCTGAAGTTCACAATGATACAGATATAGAAGACACCGAAGTGAACTTGGAAACATTTTTGAATTATACGGCATTAAAACCCCAATTAGTACAGATTGGCACCACGGACTAATATTGGAACAAGATCAGAAAACATTATAAATCATGTACCCATTTAACTTTATTTTACACTAAAACTAAGAAGGAGGAGATAAAAGCTGTATTGGACTATTATTAAATATAAATATTTGTTTAATATACACACACGATCGTCTGTTCCTAAGGTAGGCAACTTAATGTCTGTGTTTTAGGTAACAGCCGACTGATATACATTTTTTTATAAATATACCTATATATTATACATATAGAAATAAATACATATTACACCCAGACTCGAGGCGGGAATCGAACCTACGATCCTGGAGCAGAAAGCAGTGTCACTACCAACTGTGCCGAGTCAATCAAAATTTAATAAACAAAAAAATTGTGTGTGTCAGCTCCGACGCACGACTGGAGTTTACTCCTTAAGTACGATTGTCTAAACATACGCAAAAAGAGTTTATCCAACTGAAAATAAGATTAATACCATATGAAAGGGTAAATTAACAAATTAATGAAAATAATATACATATATAAATATATATTTATTCATTTTATATACATTTATTATAACTAATCGGCGAAATATTTTACATTAAACTTTTCACAATAGTCAATTTCAGATGTGCACAAATATTTCATTAGGAATGTTGATAAATTATGTAATTATTATTATCATTTATTTTTTAAATATTATTTTTCAATATTAATTAGAGCAACATTACTTTCGCATCGCACCATAGGTGCGCGCGCACCGAAAAAGTAACGAGGTCATTCATCAGTAGATTTTACCTCTCATATTTTTCTCATACCGGGCGCCTTATATATGAAAATCGATTCTTAAGGAGTAAACTCCAAAAATATTGTTTATAAAGAAATACTACGGATGGTGTAGTATTTCGATTTCGTTGTAAAAAGATAATACCCCGTGTAACTTTCTCCAGACCAAAGGCCAAGCTTCGTGTTCATAAAATATAACAATTTATATTTATTATTTTATATATTTATTTATTTATAACAATTTATATAAATTATTTTTATTTTAATGTTTATTTAAACTTTAAATCCCTACTCTATAATGAAGATTGTTATATTTTATAAGTATTAAAATAAAATCATACTTTTTAAATAATTAGAATCAAAAGAAAAGCCGATTTAGTTCATATTTACATGTTTACTCAAATATAATAATACTTAATCCATTGCGTTAAGGCTTACTTCGCAAAATTACGGTGTAGCGGAGCGGTATAACTCAAAGGGCGACACGTGTAAGTACAGGTGTCCTTGAGAAATGCCGCGTTTGTCCGGCCCAATTTGAACTTTATATTTAATTTAAAAAGCCGAATTCGCAATGATGGTCGGCGTTAAAATATACTAACTAAAAATAATAATTATGGCTGCTGTACTAATCGTAAGTAATAAATCGATCCCAGAATCGAATCGGCTTTAAGAAAAAAAACTCAAAATGAACACAACCATCAATGACGTCTGTCCCACGATCGATATTTATAACAGCAACACGGCACACGTAGACGATTCACAGAATAATTAATTATATATTCACTTAGAAAACAAATAATTAAACAAAAAAAAAAATCAAAAAACCTGACTGCGTAAAATACTCTTATTATAAACTAAAAAGAATAAAACAATTTACTAGCTTTCATTTGATACCCATATTGCTACAGTAATAGAAAAAAAATTCAACTCCCCCCCCCCCCCTCATTCTGCCATTTTGAAATTGCCATTTTTGAATCTGCCATTTTGAAAATTTATATAGCCTATGTCACTACTACACTTTAGACAAATCCAACGACACCTCATATGTCAAAAACCGTCCAGCCTTTTGGGCTGTAGGGCGTGCCAAAGAAATGGACATACATACATACATACATACATACACTCGAAAAACATAACCCTTCTTCTGTCGCAGTCGGGTAATAAAACAAATATTTAAGTGGGGCTCCCATACAAGAAACGTATTTTAATAGATAATGGTACGGAACCATTTGTGCGGGAGTCCGACTTGCATTTGGCCGGTTTTTATACCTAAACAGAACTTATGAGCCTGTTTCCGAGCTTTTTTTTTACTGTACTGTACTGTATCAGCCTGTAAACAACCCACTGCTGAGCGAAAGCCTCTTTTCGATACTGAAGAAGAGTTAGAGGTTAATCCACCACGCTGCTCCACTGCGGGTTGGCGGATAATTTCTCCACAATGAGTATCGATCGTTATCATATTTGTAACATAATTTGTAACAATATTGTTGTCTATGATAACAATCGGGACAGATGGCTTTATGTGCTCTCCGAGGCACGGCACGGAGACCCACAAGGACATACAGACCGGAAAATAGTATTTGTACAAATACAAATAACAGTCCTGAGCGGGAATCGAATCCGCGACCGCCGGCGCGCGGCTTGAAGCGACTACTCGTATATCGTTGAATAAATTAATAACATTTCACACAAATCGACTATTTTTAAATAACGAAAGTAAAAACTAGTAAAGTTTTACCAACCATATATAAATAACTGTACCCTTAAAAATTTAAATTAAATAAAGATTTCAAATTAGTTTATGTCAAAAAATTTTTTCACAATTGTACCAATATCAAAAAAATAACCACATGTCAAGACGATTTATTTTTTCAATTTATAAACCAAATGTTTAAGAAAAAAATTACTCCGAATCATGGAATTTAGAATCGATATAATATACTCGACGACCGTTCTGGTGTAGTGTTGCGAGCATTTGTCACCACGCCGCGCGCCGGCGGTCGCGGGTTCCATTCCCGCTCGGGACAGATATTTGTATTTGTACAAATATTTGTTTCCGGTCTGGGTGTATTATTGCGCATAACCCAGTTGCTATGACCACTGCGCCAACGCTTCGTCATAACAAATAATTTAACTTCTTGGTTTCGGATTCAATCGCCAAGTACCTAAACACGTATAACATGATTTATTATTCTATTTGAATGAACAGATCGTAAAATAGAGTGTGAGAAATATGATTCTCCTATAGTGTCTTCTTACTCTTAATTGAATCGAGCTTCAGATCCATACGAGTAAGCGAGTAATCAATAGTCCTTTTTTTTTTAAGGCGGGGCTTCATTCGAGTAAGCGAGTAAGCAATAGTGTCCTCTCTTTTGAAGGAGGGGACGCAAGACCACAGTGTAGAAATTTTAGGACAAATTCTACATTTTTCTATATAAATTTACACCCTCCGAAATATAGCAGGTATAATTTTTTTTTCAATGTATAATATTCATCAATTTTATGAGGAATCTAAACATGGTAAAAAAAACATAAAATATTAAGTTTTAAGTATACAAATTTCAATTTGAAATGTTTAAAAATTAATATATATATATTTTCGCAAACAATTAAAAACAAATCTTTATTTCTTAACTTAAAGAAATAGGTTTATTTATGAAAATATAAAAAAACAATTGAAATTCGCTTATTTTTCTACTAAAAACGATTTTTAAAAATTTACGTTCATCCCTTAAGCTTTATCTCGGTTAATTTTGATCGGAGACAAAAAAGTCATAGAACCTTTTACGTGTATTATTTTAAGTTCTATACAGTTACTTTGAACTTTTTTATCTAACATTTACCGTTTTCGAGTAATTGCGAAAAAACATTTATTTTATTTTTTTTTCAACCCTTGCCGGGGGTTGCGCACACTAAAACCTTTACACATTGTTTTGGTATCATTAAAACTACATTATATCAAAAATGCAGGGTTGTATGTGAAATTTCGATTTAAAACCTAATTTGACTGGACTACGAGGCCTGGTATCTTTTGACAGTTTAAAAGTTATCCAACGTGGCTCTAAATACACTTATTTCAATTGTTAAATTACTTTTACCGTTATTGTCACATCATAGCTTTTTCCGATCAAAAGTGTATAATTTATTTTAGGTGTAATTGTTGTAGTGACGCGAAGACGGACAAAAGTGTTACAACAATGAATTAAGTAGCAATACATTATTATAGTTTGAAACCATCTTTAAAAATATTATTAGGTACATATTTTTATTTATTTTGTTTTATTTTTCGATTATTTGTTTTGTTTCTTAGAAAAGTTAATACTTAGATATTATAAAATGTTCGTTCCATGTTTTTATTTAATGATACCACGATGTAACCGACTTTATTTTGTAGATATTTGAAAGAAATATTGCAGTGATAATGCAGGACGTCATTTTGCCCCATCACAGATCCTTAGATATTCATTTGCAGTTTCTGATCTAACCTAATCAAAAAGCCTTATAAAAATCATATCTAAATTGGTCAAGTCATCTCGTACAAAATTCAGTACTTCTACAAGCGAACTATGTTTATTGCAGCGCCCTCTGGAAATTCCCAATAATGTGATTTTTTTTTATTGGTTTATTTTACATTTCACATAATAGTAAAATATTAAAAAAGTATCAATATTGTTGGAAGTGATTAAGTTAATTTTTAAAATAAAATATATAATATTGATTTAAATTATGATATTTGAACGGTCCATTTTTTGCGCGCTTTGTATGACGTCACATGCCACCGTCTGTGTTGCTTACTATAATATGGTTAAATAGTTATTATTTAAAGATTTTCAGATTTAATCGCTATTTAGATCACGGAAGTAACAAAAAACTATTTAATAGCCTAAGCCTACACAAAAAAGGTGTTTTCTTTTTTTTCTACTCCAAAAATTGCGTAAAAGATGGTTATGAGAAGAGATAAAACGTATCTCCAGTATCGAGTTCTTATTCTTGTGAAGATCACTTTAAAGAAAGTATATTTTATTTCGATAGTTAAAATTGAGTGAATTGCTGAGAAGTAAGTTTTGTGGGTATACTCGTATATGTTAGAAGGTTCATGTAACATAATATAATATGTATTCCAAAAATAAAAATAAAATTTCATTAAAAGAAAAGAACTATAGCTACTTATGATTAATGCCTATCCTCCGAAGTTTTACTAAGTGTTGAACTTATTTTTTGTGTCCGACCGAAACAGGTTTTTCAGCCGAAACCGAAACCGAAACCGAACTTTCGGCCTTGCTCTCAGTTTCGGCCGAAACCGAAACCGAAACCGAAACCAGCGTGGTTAAGTGTAGTCCTGCCTTAATACCTTCTGCCTTATATCGTTAGTTATAGTAATCTGGCAACGTTGCTCTGAGTGTTTTATATATTTTTGTTTATATGGTCTTAGTATATACAAATAGTATTGCGCTTTCTAATAATAGTTTTATTAAATTAAAAAGATGAGAGCGTTGTGCACAGTGCTGCCAGATCACTATAAATTTGAAATTAAAATTAATTGTTATAATTTTAATATTTCGATAACAAAACCGTGAAGTGCTACTTTTATTTTTAGTTTATTCTAAAAACATTTTCCAACACTCTCGTAGTTTTTTTTTCCCCAGTTTTTTTAATATAATAAAAAATCAGAAATTTTACATACATAAATGGGACATTACTCTCAAAATCGCGAACTTTGTCTTTAAATATCTCGCGATCTAAACCGTCAAAAATTATGAAATTTTAGGAATTCATAAATAAAGCTATTTTGAACCCGTGAAAAAGTTTTTAGCCGTATCTATCGAAAAGTGGTTTCATGCTGGAACTACCTTAAACATATTTAAAATTTTAATTGTAACTAACAACTAAAATCTAGTTCGTTTTTACCTGACTGCGCGACGCAAAGAAGGGTAATGTGTTTATCATTACCTGACTGCTCGACGCAAAGAAGGGTAATGTGTTTATCATTAACCGACTGCGCGACAGAAAGAAGGATAATGTGTTTATCAGCCTATGTATCTATGTATGTATATTTGTTCCTATGTGGCGTTGTTGAGATCAAACGCGTTGACCGATTTTAATGACTCTTACGTGAATCAATTCATCTTAACTCCGCGAATGTCACTAAATAAATGATAATAATAAATATTCACCACAGCCACAACCAGATACATATTGTCAAAAAAAGATGAATTACGTCAAGTGGGGTTTCGTTGAATAGGTATTCAAAAATGATTTTTAGGATTGTCTCATTTTTTTTCAAATAATGGTTTAGAATATATAACGATTTAAATTAAGTTTTAAACAACCAGTTCCGCTGATTTTCATACATAAAATATGTACCTACTTATATACTTTATTATTTCGTTATTCTGCCCTTATTAGGCGGGGATAGTAGCAGTGATATCCTGGTGCTAGCGGTATGGTTGCAGACTGCGAAAGCAGAGGTCGGTTTCAAATCCAAGGCACACAAAACAAGGGAGAAGAGGCGTGGGTCTCGGACTGTGATTGCAAAATTTACCATCTTATAATTATAATAACGAAACCAATGAATCCTAACTAAAAAGTGTATAATAAAAATAAAATATAAAAAAAAAACCGGACTGCGTAAAAAAAACTAAAATATACAGATGAACTAAAAGATACAGATAGATGAAATTAAAAAATTAAAAATAAATTAAAAAGAAAAAAACAAGCCCAGCAGTTTATAATGTTGTCAAAAGTAATACTGAACAACTACACCATTGAAATAGTTTTATAATCGATACACACATAATCAAATCATAAACTCTTTGCAAAATAGAAGGATTTATAGTCGGAATCCATTCTTTAACCGATCAAATCTTAAAAAGGAGCCCTGTAAAATTTAAATGAGTCCCGGCTGTTAATCCTTCTATTTTGTAAAGAAAGAAAAAAAAGAATATAACTTTTTACAAAGTTTACAAAAAACTTTAGATGAATCGCTAATACTTTTTTCAAAAAAACTGCCAAATCGGATTTTTTTTGTGACCTTTTTTACTTGAAACAAATGAAGTACCTAATTATTATAAGATAAATAAATAATACTTATTTCATAGATCACATATTAAATAAAATTACTGTAATAACTGATGAGGTAGGCACACGGCTTTCTGTCTTAATTAGGGAAAATTTATTGGGGTAAATAAATATGAATTATAAATAGAAAAAAATACAGTACCTATCCAAACTGACTGGGCACTAAGCGCGATCAACGGGAAAGGATGAGGCGAGATAACTGAGTAGGTAATTCGCATAAGCTATACCTACGATTCTCAAATAGTTAAAATTAAATAAACAAAGGTCATGAAATCCAACGACAATTACGTATAAACACGTAAATTTGATTTGAATTGATCAAAATTGATTGATCAAAATTGATCCTTCCTTCCGGACTCCTGACCCGGTTAGACGTGTGTAGTTTGTTATTCTGTGATTGAAAAATTAACAAATACAATATTTATTATTCTAAATACAATTTTTCTAACGAATAATTTGTGTAAAAAATAGGACTGCAGATCTATTGAAGAGTTTATTGGCTTCGGTGAGGTCACTATGAACGGTGACTACAATAGATATAATCTTGGACCCACAAAGTAAACCGTATGTACTAACTACATTAATTTGAAATTACTGCATCTCTTAATTCCGTACCCGATAACAGTTAAAACATACTAATCTATATACGGAAACGATGCTTGTAGCTAACACACGCAAGCTGCTTTAAGGAAAAAGAGACATCTATAACAACTTTGTTTCGATTCAAGTGAGCTCAACTTATACTGGACGGATATATGTAAAGGTCGATGTTTGACCACTTTATTTGACCTCCCGGGTTTACGGCAAAGAATTATTGCTTCTTGCTATTGTGTATTTATGCCTGCCTGGTACTTTACACAGCATAAGTGCAAACTACTTCAATACATTTCGGGGATTTTTAAGTATGTATCGTACTCCTCCTCATTCCCCGCTATCCACGTCAGCTACGATGGTCTCACATCGCTGCTCGTCCGAACCTGATATCTCCGCTGAAACAGTTCGCGTCGACTCCAATGTGTCATCACATACTTTCCGTCTTCATAAAAGAAAGCGTGCCGAGTCTGAAGACGACAACATACTGCATGACTTTATGCAAGAAATGCGACATATGTTTCAAGAACTTAAGAAGCATCAAGAAAAAAAGGTGGAGGAGGTATGTTCTGCTGTCGATTCAATTCGCTCCTCAGTAGAATTTTTGGCTCAGAAATATGACTCCGTCATTGACAAGCTAAACAAATTAGAAACGAATCGCACTAGTGATGCTAAATACATAAAATCCTTAGAGAACAGAATTGAAATTTTGGAACGAAGTGCGAGATCTACATGTTTGGAGATCAGAAACATCCCGATTGCTAAATCAGAAACAAAGGACGACTTATTAAATGTTGTTTCCTCCGTGGGAAACGTACTTAAAACGCCAATACAATCTTATGAAGTTAAAGATGTGTATCGTATAAAAACTAAGGACCCTTTAAATAAAACTATTATTGTGGACCTGTCCAGTAATATTCTAAAGGAAAAGATAATCACTTCACTTCGTAAATTTAACAAATTTAATAATGGATCAAATAAATTATCTACTGAACACCTCAAGATTTCAGGGCCCTCAAAACAAGTTTTTATTTCGGAAAATCTTACATCAAAAATGAAGCGTTTGTACTTTCTCTGTAGAGACTTCGCCAAAACGAATGGCTACAGATATTGTTGGCTTTCTCATGGAAAAATTTTCCTAAGAAAAAAAGAGGGGGCCCCGTTTTACCGAATAGATTCAGAGCCTGACTTAATGAAGCTGAAAGAACAAAGTACTTCATGACTACACGATGTACTAGTGGGTTTAACAGTTTCCTCATCTGAAACTATTTTTAAAAAATTTCTATGCCTACTGTACATTACACTACACTATACACTTGCCTGCTTTTACACTTGCTCTGTCAAACTAAATCCTCAACTACGTATTCGCATGCATATTGAACACTTCATAAATTATATCGTGAACACATATAAAATAACCCGACTTGCTTGCATAGCCTTTATCGTTATTTCAGTAGAAGTCTGCGTTTTTTTCTATAGTTTTTATAAACAGTTTCTTGTAACGGTTACACTTATTTCTAAACTTTTTAGGTTCCCTCGTTGTTTGTATATTCTTGTATTTTTTCTTATCGCTTTCTAAATGGATGACATATTATCTTTCAATACTGATTTAGAGCAACTCTCACTGTCAAAATCCTACAATTGTTCACCAGAAGAGACTGGCAAATATATAAATAATTATAACAGATTTTTTAAAATTCTCCATTTGAATATTCGTAGTATAAGTCGTAACTTTAATGGTCTGCTGGTTTTGTTACAGAGGCTTGATTTCCAACTGGATGTTATTGTATTATCGGAGTGTTGGCTGAGCAAATCTCCTAATGTTCCATCCCTTGATGGCTATCGGTCTTTTGTTTCTACTTTTGTGAACCAAAATGACGGTGTAGTGGTTTATGTTCGCTCAAGTCTGAGATGTATAATGGATGTGATAAATATTGATCAGGCGAATAGCGTAACTTTGAAATTTTCCGACAATGTTGCTATTATAGCCATATACAGGTCACCATCGTACAATAATATTAATTCTTTTCTTACTAGTATTGACTATGCTCTAGATACTTTAAAAAATTTTACGAATATCATCATGGTTGGCGACATAAATATAAACCTGCTCTCGGGTCGTAACGACCCAAACGTAGATTCATACCTAAATCTGTTTGCTTCTCATGGAATGCTTACAGGTCACCTTCTCCCAACAAGGCTAAGAAACTGCTTAGATCATGTAATGTTTAAGTCACCAAATTGTCTCGTCACACTAGTTCTTGACACTGATATCACTGATCACGCGCCTATTTTATCTTTCTGCGACTATAAAGTCAAATTCCATCCTGTAAGGCGTGTGGTCCCGAGACTGGATATTGCATCTATAGTAAGCCATCTGGAACAAGCTGATTATTCTCCGGTTTTAACATCCCATGATCCTAATTATGCTACGAATGTCCTTATTGCATTAATTTCTGATACAATAACTAACAATACTATTGCCACCATTATTCCAAATAAAAACAGGATTTTAAAGCCTTGGATTACTCCCGGACTTTTAAGATGCATTCGCAATCGTGACTATTTGTTCCGTAAATTTAAAAAGCATCCTAACGACATTATATTGAAAACAACTTTTACTCGTTATCGTAATTTTTGCAACAATCTTTTAAAGAAATTGAAGCGTGAGTATGAACGTAATGAATTTCTAAGAGTGAAAAAAAATCCAGCTAAAGTGTGGGCTTTTATAAAAAAAATTGCAAACTTAAATCCTGAGCAGTCTAATTCTGCAGAATTACTGAGGTTATGTGCAAAGCCATCAGATTCTGTGGATGCGGTGAACAACTTTTTTGCTAATGTGGGTAAGAATCTTGCCGAAAGGAAAATTAAGTCATCTAGAGAGGAAGACGATAAACTATGTCCGATACCAGTAAGTTTAAAATCTATGTCAATGATTAAGGTTGATAATGACGAAGTTAAATTTTTTATATTACAACTTAGAGATAAGTGTGCGGTTGGTTGGGATGGCATATCTTCGATGGTCGTTAAAGCTGCTGTTCACGTACTTGTTCCTCTTCTAACTCACATTTTTAACCTCTGCTTAGAACGTGGTGTATTCCCACTTGCATTCAAAAAAGCACTGGTACACCCTGTCTTTAAAAATGGTGACCGTAGTAATATGAATAATTATAGACCAATCAGTGTTCTTACTACCTTGTCAAAAGTATTTGAAAAGATCTTAAATAAAAGATTGGTTAATTATTTGACAGTGAACAATATACTTTCCAATGGTCAGTTTGGGTTTAGGGCAGGCAAATCCACTGAGGATGCAGTAGTGACACTTACCGGTAAAATTATTCAAAATTTTGACCAAAAGATTAAAACTGTAGGTATTTTTTTGGACTTATCTAAAGCATTTGACACTGTTTCTATTCCTAAATTAATTAACAAACTCGAGCAGATCGGTATAAGAGGCATTGCTCTCGATATATTTAAAAGCTACCTGTCTGACCGTCAACAGTCCGTTGTAGTAGAGGGCTTTACCAGTGATTCGGTTTATTTAAATTTTGGAGTCCCTCAGGGCAGTGTCCTTGGACCTACTCTCTTTCTGATTTATGTAAACGATTTGTGTTCGCTAAAAATACCTAATTGTGATATTATTAGCTATGCTGATGACACAGCTCTGATAGTCAGTGGTAGTACCTGGAAGGATGTAAAGGAACATTCTGAGTCTGCGATTAGTATTGTTAAGAAGTGGTTGAACAGGAATCTCTTAACACTGAACTTAAACAAAACGAAACTCATCACTTTTGCTCCGAACAGATTGTCGCAGGCGCCTTCCCCTTTTACTGTGCGAGTTCATGACTGTGATAACTTGTTTGATACGTGCAATTGTGATGTGTTGGAGTGTACGTCATGTATCAGATATCTTGGAGTTATGATTGATACCTCCTTATCTTGGAAACATCACATTGAATCGGTTTCGTCTCGTACTAGAAAGTTAATGTATGTCTTTAAGAGTATACGATCTATAGCCGATCCTCAATTTATGAGGTCTGTTTATTACGCTCTTGCTCAGTCTATTCTTTCTTATTGCATAATAGCATGGGGTAACTCTCCAAAAAATCTCATGCTTAGGGTTGAGAGGGCTCAGAGAGCTGTTCTAAAGGTAATGCTTAATAAACCTATTCTCTTCTCTACTTCTGCATTATATTCTATTGCCAAAGTACTCACGGTCCGCCAGTTGTTTATACTGCAGACAATTTTACGTAAGCACTCGGAGCTTCCTTATGACCCTAATGTGAATAACAACAAACGAAGATCTTACAATATCTGCCAATACAAGCCCTGCCGCACTGTTGTTGCGAGTCGGCACTATTATTACGTGAGTTGCACACTGTATAATCTGGCGAACAAAATCCTCAACATTTATCCATTGACTAGGGCTAGGTGCAAGAGGAGGTGCACTGATTATCTTTTAAAACAATCATATGAAGATTCTGAGCAATTTGTAAAGTCCTGGTGTAGGAATTAAAACACACATAAACTATCACTCTCTCTCTCTCACACACACACATACACACACACACACACACACACACACACACACACACACACACACACACACACACACACACACACACACAAAAGAACAACTGCCACTGCATGAGATTGCATGAAAAATTGTGATGAATTACTGTTATTTATACATGTTTTGCTTTTTCCCCCAATGTAATAATAGAACCATAACTTTAGTTTTTTTTCTCTTTTTTTTTTAACATCTTTCTTTATTGTTTCTAAAGTTTGAGAGTAATTAGATTATATTTTTTCTTTTAATATTGTCATTTTTTTGTATAATTGCATTAATAATAATCGGTTGAATTGTTAATTTATTATATTACACATTTTTTTATTATATGTTGTAATATCATTAAACTTTTGATTTCTAGAAAAGTTTAAGAATAATTTAATTCATATTTTTGTTTTTTGTTATTTCTCAATATTAATAATTTATTTATTATTTGTACACGCACTTCTTAATCAATATGTAACTATGTAATTGGAGGGTGATGATCACTACAACACAGTTTATACTTATGTGGGATCATCGTTCTCATATGTTATTGTAATAATACTATAAATTTGGTGTTAAATAATAAATAAATAATAAATTTTCAATTTAAAAATAAAACTCAACAAAATGAAGTCCAATACTCGAGTTTCGGCGCGGCCGAAAGTTTCGGCCATTTTTTGGCCGAAACCGAAACTAAGGCCGAAACTAGATTTTTTGGCCGAAACTGGCCGAAACCGAAACCGAAACCGAAATTTCGGTCGGACATTACTTATTTTAGATTACTTTAATAATTCATACACACAAAATTCACTTAAACCTGGAGCAATAGCGTCATTTATATCCTTGGATTGGGAGGGAACTAAACTACTTTTATTGGTAGAAAAACATGAACTAGTTTACTCACCTGATTCCTTTTTCTTATATATTATTTATTTCTTATATATATCTTAATACATTTTGTGTTATTTAGGTCAGGGATGGCGAACCAATAGCACGGATCCCATTAATGGCACGCGATACCATATTTTGGGCACGTCACCGATCACAAAATTCATAATGCAATAAAAAAAGTGAAGTAGGTATTTTATGAAGAGCGAACGCGGGTGATCATACGCGGAGGACACGTTTAACTGTTTAAAGAAGCTAGCTCATAGTGTTTTAACAATATTTTCAGCTACCTAAGTATGCGAGTCATTATTTTCACAGATGAATAAAATTAAAGACTTCGCTAGAAACCGTTTGACAAATAAATCCGTTTCAGCATACATTCTGCTAAAAGTAACATCTAACAACCCTGATATAAGCTATTTGTTATCTTATCTGCAAACAACATAAGTCGCACTAATTTTACAATAATTAAACTACGCGTGTAATTGAAACATTACAAATATACCCTTTTATATAAAATAAATAGTTTTTGAGTTGATCGTGTCGATCTTACTTTTTTATTTTAATTATTTTCCCAATAATACGTTACAAAGTCAAAATTACTTGAAGGCACGCCTATGATTTCATTAAATATTTGATTAGAAAAACGTTTTGCGCGAAACAGGTGGATGCTGCTGTACGACCCTTGTATAACTGGTCGCGACAACCCTGCTGGTCTTCCCAAAGATGTGCTTGCCGAGACGTCCAACAATATGGCTTCATACTAAACACCGCAATTTGGTTAGGACAACAAGAAATATAAAGGAACTGCGATTACATATTGACGTATGACGTCGTGCTCTATTCAACCAAATATGACCTTTTTTTTGTTGTCGCAGGGGAATCCATTTACGAATGATATCCAAGACGCCCGGGTGGCAGTCCTAGACCTATGTCGGACTCGGCACTTTGGGAGTGCAATACCGTACTAAACCCCTGCGCGAGCCTTCAGCCGCTTTAATTGGAGAGTCCCAGATCTGCAGGCAACAGGATCCCTCCACCGATAGGCTGGCCTCGGTGAAAAGGCCAGACTTCTTCTCCATGGGGACTGACCGGCTTTCCTCTGAACAGTCCCGACGACGCCGTGTCTAGCAGGACCGGGTTCCCATCCCGGCCCGACACGGGCACAGGGGCGATACTGGAGGTGCATTAAGTAGCGCCTCCTACGCACCCCCATTCGTCGCCCGCCGATGGAGGCCACGTCAGTGGCCTTCTCTCTTGCCCGCTCGTCGGCCTCCTTCTGGGACATTACTGTCTCGCAGAAGGAGACCATCGCCTTCCAGGACTCGTCGTCGCCAAGCATTGCGGCGATGACGCTCGGGAGCGACAAATCCCCTCCGAGGACATACGTCAGACCTTGACGCAGCGCTGCCCAATTCGGGCACACCTCGAGGGTGTGCTGGGCAGAGTCCACCGCTGCGCCACAATCGTGACACTCAGTCGTCGGCTCCCTTTGGGCCGTCTGACACAGGTAGTCACCAAAGCAACCGTGCCCGGTGAGAACCTGCGTCAGACGGAAGCCGCCTTATTTTTGCGGTTAGGCGATCCGCCCAAGCCGGGGCACCGTACGTCGCCATACTCCGGCAGACTCCGGAGTACAGCTACCTGCAGGCGGCGCTGGGCCCTCCGAGGTTCGGGAGAAGTCTACCCAGTGCACTCACCACCTTCACAACTTTCGGTCTCACCATCGCGAAATGTGGGCCGAAGGTCCACCCTCCATCAAGGATGAGCCCGAGATATTTCATTTGGGGGCTCATCCTGATCCTCCCCTCTCCAATCTGAAGGGTAGCCCCCGGTGGAGGTCCCTTACGGCCGGTCCCGCGGAAGAGCAGGGCTTCGGTCTTGTCAATCCTGACGCGAAGCCCTAAACTCTCTATGCGGCTGATCACGAGGTCGAGTCCGACCTCGGCCAGCCGCGCCGCCTCCTTGTAGTTTCGTTCCCGGGAATAAAGGAGGAAATCCCGCAGTATTTTAGTGCCTTCCGTATCACCACGTGCGGGAGACTGTTGAAGGCGTTCGCGATGTCTAACGACACCGCGACCACCACCTCTCTCCCATGTTCCGCCTCACCCGTCACCACCCGTAGGCGTTTGAGGGCGTCGACGGTCGACCGACGTGCTTGGAACCCGAACTGGAATTCTGACAGTCCAGGTCCTGAGCCCTCCTCAAGGTACTGAACGAGCCGGGAAGCCGCTATCTTCTCCAAGGCCTTTCTAGCTTCGTTCAGCAGCACCACCGGTCGCACCGCCGAAGCCGAGTCCGGGGTCCGCTCTGCCTTAGGAAGTAGGCAGAGCCGACCCTTCTTCCAGGGCCCCGGGAACTGGCCAGACCGCATGCAGCGGTCAAACAGCTCCCGGAGGCTGTCGCCGAGGTGCCCGAGAGCAATCGCGAGGACTCTCCCGTGCACCCCGTCTGGACCCGGCGCCCTCTTCTTACTCTGGAGGAGGGTAATCACCGCCTCCATTTCAGCCTCTGTGACGGGTGACAGAACACCCTCCTCTTCGTCCGGCGTCTGCCGAGCCATTCTAGCCTTGGGTTCGTCAGGAAAGAGTTCCCCGACGATCCTCCCCAGTTGGTTCGGCTGGAGCGTTTCAAATACATCACATTTAAATAAACCGACACAATATATATAGGAGATAGATAGAATTCGAAACATCTTTTTTTTTTTATACGGAACATTAAATACTCCTGACTGATTGACTGTATTCTGTCATAAAGCGTCCCACTGACGGGCAAAGCTCTCTTCTTCATATAGGAGACGGGTTTGAGCTTGTGCCATCACGCTGCTTAGGATAACTTATAGTGATCGTAACACAGACACCTGATAGTGATCGTTACGTCTGTGATTGTAACCAGGACTCTCTCAGGGTGATATCCGAGACTCGGTGGGGAGACCCACAAGGACATAAATCCAGACTAAAAACTAATATTTGTACAAATACAAATATCTGCCCGGGCAGGAATGGAACCCGCGACCGCTGCAGTTAAAGTGACTACTCGCATAACGGTAAATACTCCGACTATTTTCAATTACAGTAAGAGTTTTATTTAAAATTATTAATGGAAATTCAATTACTAAAAGTAAAAGCGTAGTTAAAAGACACGTACCTACCTGCTTTGACTTATACTTCAAACATTCAATAAGTAACAACGAGAGATTACAGTAGGGCTCGTGTGTAATAATACCTATAGTTAAATAACAAAATAGGTATAAAAATGAGTGATTACAAAAATAAATACATCGAATCAATTCTTTATATGTTAAAACCATTAATTATGATTGAAAATTGGTTTGGAAAGTTTAGATACCGAATGGAAAACGGACGACTAACAATATTGAGCATACGAATGAAAATTTATGGAATTTTTGTGACATTTATTTTGATTTTACCGTATTTAGTATTCTTTATTAATTTTCTGTTAGAAAATACATTTAACGAAATGGAAAATGTTATAGATCTGATGGATGAATTGATCATATTTATTTCGGTTGTACAACACATTATATCGATGGCGATTTTTTTTATTTACAGCAAAAATAATGTTCGCATTCTTATGGGACTCTCACATATAGATGCTCTTTTAAATAAAACTAAAGACAAGAAAGGCTATAGGAAACTACGAAAACGATTCCAATTTCAACTATTTATATTTTTGACGTCTTACAGTGCTATAAGTATATTTGATAATATAAGACAAGATGATACTCTCATAACAAAAATATTATCGACTATTATTGATTTTGAAAAACATTTTGAGGTATTTGCATTTTGCATATTTATTGAAATATTAATCGACAAATTAGGTGTTATCAATGTATATCTAAAACAATATATTAGGTCCAATAATAGAAATATATATGTCAATGTTATAATGAAACCAAAAAATAACGACATACAAAAAAATCTCACTAATAGAGAAGTCACTCTAGAAAATTCAGAGATATTATTCCTAGCAAAAGCATATACTATCATCGGTGAAACTAACGAATTAATCAATGTAGTTTTCCAATTTCATATTTTTAAGTGTCTTTCATCAGCATTCATCTATGTAATAATTATCATATGGACATCCCTATATTATTTAAGTACTTCAAAAACTTTCGAAAATGTACCACGCGTATTTATACTATGTATATTTCAAATAATGTCCATTAGTGTAATGTCAACTGTTTGTGAATTAATGATTTCGAAACGTAGTCATACAAAAATTTTACTTAATGACATAATTATGAATTACGATCTTCCTGTAGCGTTGCGAAATGAAGCCAAAGTATTAATGGATTTAATTGAAGTCAGACCTTTACAGATATATGCTTACGATATGTTTGCTATAGATATTAAATTAATACTTAAATTTATAAGTGTTTCAACCACATATCTCATAGTTATAGTGCAACTTTCACACTTATATTAATTGGCAATGTATTTTATGTAACCCGAAATTTACTGAATGTTTGCAACTTGAGTAAATTTATATATGAAGAATTAATAATAAACCGGCATGAGATATAGAGTATTAATAACCAGTGTTATAAATTTCCATAGTAATTTTACTAAATTTTACTAGAAAGTTTTTACGCACCACCCTTTTGGAATAAAGGAATTCAGTAGTGTAATTTTACTAGACAATATACTACAACTCAGTTTTAAAATGTTACAAATCAGTTGCTATAACCCTGTTTAGTAATATTACTATACATTATTATTTCTTGTTTATATGAATTTTAAATATTCATGTCAAATATTTTTACACACGTAAAAAAATATAAAATTTTATATTTAAAACTACCTACAAAGCAGAATTGTACAAAAGATTCACATAACAAATGTGTTTGTAACAAAAACTCGTTAAAATGCAAACAAATGTTTTCATTTTAACTTTAATTATATAACAAATTGCATATTTTGATTAGTAATTTTATTGACAGTCGTATTAAAATTTAATCCAAATATGTATCGAAATATAATATAACGAAAAATTATAAAAACACATAGATAATTATTTGTATATTTTCTAAAACATGTTGTAATTCAAATAGCTTTTGGTTCGTAATTATATTGATTATCTTAGTAAAATAAATTCCGAATATGTATAGAAATTTTACAAAATTTGAATTTAATTCTACAACACAGGACTGTAAAATTACTATAAATAAGTAACTGACAGATCTAAAAACATTATAAAATTGCAACCTGTTTAGTATTTTGACTATAACAAAATGTAACAATTAAAATTGCAATACAATACAACATTCTGTAATTTTACTATGCAACTGCTTAGTAAAAATGTAGTAAATTTATAAAAAAAATTAACAGTGCTACAGGGTACTCTAACCCTTTTAGTATAATACTAGAATATCTATTTAGAAACTGTTACTTTATCTTTGTTTATAGCATAGTTAGACATTGAGTCATCGTTGTCCTCATGCGCTTCCTTGCTCAGATTTGAAGTTGTTTACTACATGTTCACATTCTTAGTTATTAAGCAACAACTGTCTGATATTGTACTACAGTTATCTTAACACTGCATCGTCTGCATCGAAACTGTACTTTCAATTTTATATTAAAAATTTGAATAACCAATCATATATGTATATTAAATACTGAACCAAAATTATTAATTCATATACTAGTTTAAAACTTATGTTCCCTGCTGTAGCGACATCTATCTCGCCATATACGAACTAGAAGAAACAGACGTATCCAACATCGCGCTATCGAAGTTTTCAAAGCGATTGAGTATATATACAAGAACTCGACAACAAACGTTAAGTGGCGCGTAGCCCAGCAGACGCAACACCGTCTTGTCGAAGGATCCTTCCTTTTCAATGGCGGCCCCTCAACGCCAAACTGGTGACCCCGAGCATGAACGTCAGCGCAGCCTTCGCAAATCTACGTCATCGTGACGTCATCATCACTTCCTCAAGCTTTCGAGCAGCGAGTCATACAGCCAGCCAGCATCCACGGCTTCTACGGGTATCCTGACCACAAGCATGCAGCGGACGCGCATTCCTGGTCATCACCCACAGCCTTCGCAGCGACCTTGGCACAGCACACTGCACTTCGGCCGGTCAGCAAGCAGAGACGCACTTCTCTCCTGGTCGACGCAGCAGCCAGCCACTACGCAGCACTGCACCACCCCGACTCACTGGGGCATCACCGCAGACAGTTCTGACTCACCGTGAACTATGCGGCATCTGGTTCCGACTCACTGGAACATTCCACTGGCCCGGCAAGCATCACAAGATGTGTGGACGACTCAACCTGCTATCGACCTCCGGTCTCGGAGGGGGAGTGATGTAGCGACATCTATCTCGCCATATACGAACTAGAAGAAACAGACGTATCCAACATCACGCTATCGAAGTTTTCAAAGCGATTGAGTATATATACAAGAACTCGACAATAAGCGTTAAGTGGCGTGTAGCCCACCAGACACATCCGTACGTCCATAAAGCTAGAATGTTCAAATGGGCAGAATCACTTAATTTTATTATGAAAAATAAGTGCTCATTTAGTGCTAATTTAATGCTGCAAAATTAAATTTTACGCTCCAATAGTTTACCGAAAAATTAGAAAACTGCTAACTTTATATTAAGCTAGCAGTGCACTACTTCTTAAACGCTAACCGCAGGATATAGCATCAAATCGAAATGTAGATAATTTAGTGCTCAATTAGTGCTAATTAAATGCTGCAAAATTAAATTTTACGCTCCAATAGTTTACCGAAAAATTAGAAAACTGCTAACTTTATATTAAGCTAGCAGTGCACTACTTCTTAAACGCTAACCGCAGGATATAGCATCAAATCGAAATGTAGATAATTTAGTGCTCAATTAGTGCTCCTGACATACGAAGACGAAAATATGAAATAATAATGATAATAATTTTTTTCATAACTGAACTTGCTAATTTAACAATATGAGCAGAGAACCTGCTGAAAACTTGAAATCGAGGTAAGTTATCGCCTAATGACCTTAATGAATAATTAAGTGCTCAATTAGTGCTAATTTAATGCTGCAAAATTAAATTTTACGCTCCAATAGTTTACCGAAAAATTAGAAAACTGCTAACTTTATATTAAGCTAGCAGTGCACTACTTCTTAAACGCTAACCGCAGGATATAGCATCAAATCGAAATGTAGATAATTTAGTGCTCAATTAGTGCTAATTTAATGCTGCAAAATTAAATTTTACGCTCCAATAGTTTACCGAAAAATTAGAAAACTGCTAACTTTATATTAAGCTAGCAGTGCACTACTTCTTAAACGCTAACCGCAGGATATAGCATCAAATCGAAATGTAGATAATTTAGTGCTCAATTAGTGCTCCTGACATACGAAGACGAAAATATGAAATAATAATAATAATAATTTTTTTCATAACTGAACTTGCTAATTTAACAATATGAGCAGAGAACCTGCTGAAAACTTGAAATCTAGGTAAGTTATCGCCTAATGACCTTAATGAATAATTAAGTGCTCAATTAGTGCTAATTTAATGCTGCAAAATTAAATTTTACGCTCCAATAGTTTACCGAAAAATTAGAAAACTGCTAACTTTATATTAAGCTAGCAGTGCACTACTTCTTAAACGCTAACCGCAGGATATAGCATCAAATCGAAATGTAGATAATTTAGTGCTCAATTAGTGCTAATTTAATGCTGCAAAATTAAATTTTACGCTCCAATAATTTACCGAAAAATTAGAAAACTGCTAACTTTATATTAAGCTAGCAGTGCACTACTTCTTAAACGCTAACCGCAGATATAGCATCAAATCGAAGTGTAGATAATTTAGTGCTCAATTAGTGCTAATTAAATGCTGCAAAATTAAATTTTACGCTCCAATAGTTTACCGAAAAATTAGAAAACTGCTAACTTTATATTAAGCTAGCAGTGCACTACTTCTTAAACGCTAACCGCAGGATATAGCATCAAATCGAAATGTAGATAATTTAGTGCTCAATTAGTGCTCCTGACATACGAAGACGAAAATATGAAATAATAATAATAATAATTTTTTTCATAACTGAACTTGCTAATTTAACAATATGAGCAGAGAACCTGCTGAAAACTTGAAATCTAGGTAAGTTATCGCCTAATGACCTTAACGAATAATTAAGTGCTCAATTAGTGCTCTTGATATACGAAAACAAAAATGTGAAATTATTTTATTTTTATAAAAGAACTTGCTAATTTAACAGTATGAAAAGAGAAAATGCTTAAAACTTGGAATCTGTGTTAGTTATCACCTAATGACCTTAATGAATAATTAAGTGCTCAATTAATGCTGTTGATATACGAAGACAAAAATTTGAAATTATAATTTTTTATTTATTTTAATAACAGAACTTGCTAGCTTAACAGTATGTAAAGAGAACATGCTTAAAACTTGAAATCAGTGTTATTTATCGCCTAATGACTTTAAGAAATAATTAAGTGCTCAATTAGTGCACTTGATATACGAAGACAAAAATATGAAATTATTATTATTTTTATTTTTATAACAGATATAAAAAATATATAACAGATATAACAGAGATAAAAAAAATTATTTCATATTTTTGTCTTCGTATATCAACAGCACTAATTGAGCACTTAATTATTCATTAAAGTCATTAGGCGATAACTAACACAGATTCTAAGTTTTAAGCATTTTCTCTTTTCATACTGTTAAAATAGCAAGTTCTGTTATAAAAAAAAAAATAATTTCATATTTTTGTTATCGTATATCAAGAGCACTAATTAAGCACTTAATTATTCATTAAGGTCATTAGGCGATAACTTACCTAGATTTCAAGTTTTCAGCAGGTTCTCTGCTCATATTGTTAAATTAGCAAGTTCAGTTATGAAAAAAATTATTATTATTATTATTTCATATTTTCGTCTTCGTATGTCAGGAGCACTAATTGAGCACTAAATTATCTACATTTCGATTTGATGCTATATCCTGCGGTTAGCGTTTAAGAAGTAGTGCACTGCTAGCTTAATTAAAAGTTAGCAGTTTTCTAATTTTTCGGTAAACTATTGGAGCGTAAAATTTAATTTTGCAGCATTAAATTAGCACTAATTGAGCACTAAATTATCTACATTTCGATTTGATGCTATATCCTGCGGTTAGCGTTTAAGAAGTAGTGCACTGCTAGCTTAATATAAAGTTAGCAGTTTTCTAATTTTTCGGTAAACTATTGGAGCGTAAAATTTAATTTTGCAGCATTAAATTAGCACTAATTGAGCACTTAATTATTCATTAAGGTCATTAGGCGATAACTTACCTAGATTTCAAGTTTTCAGCAGGTTCTCTGCTCATATTGTTAAATTAGCAAGTTCAGTTATGAAAAAAATTATTATCATTATTATTTCATATTTTCGTCTTCGTATGTCAGGAGCACTAATTGAGCACTAAATTATCTACATTTCGATTTGATGCTATATCCTGCGGTTAGCGTTTAAGAAGTAGTGCACTGCTAGCTTAATATAAAGTTAGCAGTTTTCTAATTTTTCGGTAAACTATTGGAGCGTAAAATTTAATTTTGCAGCATTTAATTAGCACTAATTGAGCACTAAATTATCTACACTTCGATTTGATGCTATATCTGCGGTTAGCGTTTAAGAAGTAGTGCACTGCTAGCTTAATATAAAGTTAGCAGTTTTCTAATTTTTCGGTAAATTATTGGAGCGTAAAATTTAATTTTGCAGCATTTAATTAGCACTAATTGAGCACTAAATTATCTACACTTCGATTTGATGCTATATCCTGCGGTTAGCGTTTAAGAAGTAGTGCACTGCTAGCTTAATATAAAGTTAGCAGTTTTCTAATTTTTCGGTAAACTATTGGAGCGTAAAATTTAATTTTGCAGCATTAAATTAGCACTAAATGAGCACTTATTTTTCATAATAAAATTAAGTGATTCTGCCCATTTGAACATTCTAGCTTTATGGACGTCACATCCGTCTGGTCGAAGGATCCTTCCTTTTCAATGGCAACCTCTCACTACACTAAACTGCTATATATGAAAAATATAAACATACTTTAAAAAAATGTTTTTTCCTTAAAAAAAAATTAATTAAAAAATAGTATTAGGTAGTAAGAACGATACGAGCGCCATTTGTTGACTCTGTATTGAACTATATCTGCACTACAACCACATGAGTAAATAACAACAAAACAATAAGTACATAGAGCGTCATCTATGAATAATTTTTGTAACTAATATCACAGCTCTGACGTTATTTAGGTAAATTTAATAAATAGCGAGATAATTTTTTTTTAATAAATATATATTAACCAACAATCACACCACGTTAACCTAGCCCCGTGCTAAGTTCGTAAGAACTTGTGTTACGGGTACTAGGAACGGAAATAAATTTAAGATATAAATACATATATACATAAATACACATCCATGACCCGGTGCAGACATCTATATTCGTCATACAAATTATCTGCACCTGGCGGGATTCGAACCCGCGACCGCTGCGTAAAGTGTCCAGTTGCCTGACCACTCGACCAGCCTTTTATTATTATAATAGATTATAAGAGATATATTTATGTGATTGATTGATTGATTTATTGATTGATGATTGATTATTATAATAGATATATAAATCAATTATAGATACATAATTCTATAAAGCGTTAACGTTTTGAAATACTAAGAATGATATACATAATTACTGATAATTCATTAATGTGAATTTAATGTGATTTTGTCATCGTATTAAAATAGGTAAGTATTTCTAATTTCAATAATATTGATAAAACGAATATTTATTCTTAAACATATATGCAATATTTAAATATAGTTATTGTTGAAGTATATATAAAAATCAATAGTTAATCATGTCAAATCAATCATGTCAAAGCTGTTCTAAATAAATCTGAAGAAACCAGTATTTATTTTTTTAATATAATTTTTCCTTTTTTTAGGGTTCCATAGCCAAATGGCAAAAAACGGAACCTTTATGGATTCGTTATGTCTGTCTGTCTGTCCTTCCGTATGTCACAGCCACTTTTTTCCGAAACTATAAGAACTATACTGTTAAGTAGTACTTGTTAGTATAACTTGGTAAGTAGATATATTCTGTGAACCGCATTAAGATTTTCACACAAAAATAAAAATAAAAACAATAAATTTTGGGGGTTCCCCATACTTCGAACTGAAACTAAAAAAAAAAAATTTCTTTTTTCATCAAACCCATACGTGTGGGGTATGTAACTTAAAATCTGGTTGCGAGGATGAAAATACATCAAAGAAATAATGCAAATTTGTCTACTGCTGTAACGGCTTGGAAGAAGCTTGGAGCTAAATTTGAAGATACTGATTTAAATATTAGCCAAATGTCGAAGTTTCAAAAGAGATATAAGCAAGCAATGTCCGCCAGTCACTTTTTGGCATTTTTATTAGACCCAACCCAAACGGAATTCACACTGACAGATGAAGAAGAAGAAAGTGCGTTGGAGGAAGCACGAAATCACTATGATGGTTCAGTTTTGCTTACATTTGATAGTAAAGCTTAAGTTAAAATCAAAACCATTCAAAAGTGTGATGTTCGCAGAAGAAATACTAAAAAATGTGACACCACTAGAGTGGTGGATGTCACAGAAAAATATATTTAGTGAAGAGGAACAGTCAAAAATGTTCCCAGCGGTGAAGCAATTGCTTGGGGCGATAGCTTCTTCAGCTGCTGTGGAAAGAGTGTTTTCCACCTTTGGAATTGTTCACAGCAAATTAAGAAACCGACTGGGAATTGAAAAGGCTGGAAAACGAGTTTTTTTATTTAAATATTATAATAATGATATTGATTTCTCAGACTTAAACGATTATAGTTTGTAACTTAAATTAATTTCTAAATCTGTTTTTTTATGTTGATTTCTGTAAAAGAAACTGAAATTAAACATTTTTGATTAAATCAATGATTTTTATTGAAAACATCATTTGATTTAAATTGTTATTTAAATCATGATTTAAATCAAAATGATTTATTCATGCCAACCCTGATACACATATACATACACACATATATACATACATACATAGATACAATAAATTAGATCATCGAGATTCAGGATGATAAATACATTTCTTTGACAAGTGTTTTTAATGTTATTATTGATTGAGCATGTTTTATAGACAGTGGCAACGAGTTCCAAAGACGACAGGCTTCAACAGTAAATGCATTAGAATAAAAGGAAGTAGAGTGAGAGAGAATCTTTAAAATTAGATTATCATTCGAAAGGACGGGTCGTTCGTGAGTATCACAAAGGAACATCAAATCGGTTCTTAAGATATACCAGAGTAGCTGGATTGAAAAGGATAGAATAAAGAAAAGATAATATGTGAGTATTCCTGCGAAGCCATATCGGAAGCCACTTGAGTTTTTTGCGAAATTCAGAAACATGGTCTTATTTGCGAAGTCCAAATATAAACCGAATACAGAGATTTTGTAAACGCTCAAGTTTATTTAGTTGATCCTCATTTAAATTAACATAACACGTATTAGCATAGTCAAGGATTGGTAAGAGGAGAGACTGTGCTAGCATAACTTTAGTAGGAATAGGCAGAAAGTTACTAAGCCAGCCAAGAAAGGTGTTTATCAAAAGTAATACCCAAATTTTTAACTCTCTCACTTATTGGTATGCACATACCATCAAGAATCACTGACGGAAGTTGTGACCAATCAAAACGTGAAATTAACCTCTGACTACCGATGATAATGACCTGCGTTTTTAAGGGATTTACTCTTAAACCATAGGAAATACTCCAACGTAGTATAGATAAAAGATATCTATTTAATAAGTTTATGCACTCTGAAAGTTCACTGAGATGGGATTGTGAGTAGATTTGGAGATCATCTGCATACAAGTGGTAGAGAGAAGAAATTTGTTTAGTGACAGATGAAATAAAAATAGAAAATAAGATAGGAGACAACACGCCCCCTTGCGGCACACCAGCATTGATCATTCACCAGTTAGAAGAATGATTTTCAATAAGTATTCGTTGCCGGCGACCGATCAAGTAACTATGAAACCAGTCAGTCACCCTAGGAGATATGTTAAGAGAATTAAGTACGGCAAGTTGTATATCGAAATCAACGGTGTTAAAAGCATTACTGAAATCAAGTAATATCAATACCGTGATAAGTTGGTTATCCATACCTAATCTAATATCGTCCGTAATTTTAACTAAAGCAGTAGCCGTACTATGACCATGCCGGAAACCAGACTGGAAATAGATTGAAGAGGTTATGTTGTATAAGAAAAGGAGTCATTTGTTTGTAAATAAGACGATCAAAAACTTTGGATAAAAATGTAAGAATGGATATTGGACGGTAATCAGAATAACTAGAAGGATTCGGATTTTTTTGGTAATGGACTGATTTGAGCATCTTTCCATACAGACGGAAATGTACAGGAATGGATAGAAAAATTAAAGATAGATGAAATAATAGAAGCTACTAGATCAATAATTGGAATGATCATTATACGGCAGACTACATGTCTGCACCGACGGCGTCGGAGGTGATATCTAAGATATTCTTCTTAACACCACATACAATGAACTGACTAAAAGTAAATGAAGGAAAATTTGGAGTGGATGAAACTGAAATTTGATTAAGCGTTTTTAGTTTTGTTCAAACATCAATGGTATTGGAAGTCAAGAAGTGCTGGTTAAGCTGATTAATATCTAATTTATTTGAATCGATTCCCTGTTTTGCTTTCCCAACTCCAAGCATTTGTAAAAATTTCCAAACTTTGGAAGGATCATCTTCTTCAGTCAAACTTTCATGAATATAGCGTCGTTGTTTATATCTACATATTGTATTGCAGCGATTCCTAATTTTTTTATAATTTTCATAATTTTTATGTTTTTAACTAAGAATCATATAATAAAAATTATATGACGACTTATCCACAAAAGTATATTTGTAAAAACAAACAAACAAACATTACCGTTTTCTTTTATTTATTATAAGTAATTTTATTAAGTGATGCTAGAGATAGTTATTTAAAATGTTCATTTGTTCAAGTGCTTTTGTACAATCTTTATTATGAACCTAGAGCAATTAATCTAATGGAACATCTAGTGTAGGTACATTAAAAAATCAATATACATTTTAGAGTAAATATTGAACCAAGAGAGAAAGATACCGCTAGAGTTATTGATAAAAAAAGCTTTTACTTGTTGCACGACACCTTAAGATTGCCATTTTATAACAAAAACAAGATGAATAAAAATATTTCAGTAAACATCGGTCCAAAGTTAAATAATAATGATGGAGTACAAATTATTAATAATTCAATTAATGCATTAATTAAAATTGAAAATTATTACGGTATATTCAGATTTCGTGCAGTGAATGGCGATTTGAAAACTTCGACAATAACTATGAAAATTTATAGCATGTTAATGATATTTATTTTTGTTATTCCATATTGTTTACTCTTAAATGACGTTGTAATGTCAATAGATATTACTGGCACAGATAAAGTAGTTAAAGTAATGGACGAAATACCGGTCGTAGTTATGGTGATACAGCATATTATAGTTATGGTTTACTTTTATAGCATGAGTAAAAAAAATATAAGATTTATAAAATCAATAGCACGAATAGACTCTTATCTTAATTTGTCCAGAAATACCGAGTTTTTTAATGGCTGTCGAAAACACTTGCTTATAACTTTAGCTTTATTTATTGTAACTTACATAATTACGTGTATATTTGATTTTATTAAGGACGAGTCTATGATATTCTATTATGTCATAACCACATTAATTGATTTTGAACGTCATCTTGAAGCATTCGCTTTCTATGTGTTTATAAAAATAATTATTGATAGGATCGATATCGTTAACAAATATTTAACAAATTTTAGACAACTTAAGAGATATTTACATAAATGTGACAAAAAACCTTACATGATTAAAAAAGAAGATTTTATTTTCATTGGAACTATTTCCAATGAAAATACTACAATTATAAAGTTAGCTGCTGCATATGACACCATTGGTGAAGCATTGTGTTTAATTAACCAAATTTTTAACCTTCAAATATTTTTGAATATGGTTTCCACATTTACTTATATCATTATAACAATCTGGGTATCAATTTATCCATCTACTACTATGAAGGTATCGAAATCTTTTTTAAGTATATTTTTACAATGTGCGGCTGAACTTTTGTCATTGGGTTTGATGTCTTATATTTGCGAAGTAATAAGTCTCAAACGAAGCTTAACTATGGAATTACTTAATGAACTAACTATGTATTACAAACTTCCACAAACCATGAAACGACAAGTTAAGTCTTTTATAGAATTGATAAAAGCTTGGCCGCTGGAAATATTAACATTTGAAATGCTTACTTTGAACATCAAATTAATGGTTAAATTTATAAGTGTCGTATCAACATATCTTATAGTTATAACACAAGTATCCCACTTTTTGTAAGGTTTACATGAGGGCTTACATACTATTTTCTATTAGTTTTTAGGATAAAGCACTAAATTATAATGTCAATAATTTTGTCTGTTAAATCACGATAGTTAAAAGTCGTAAATATACAATATATAATAAAGTATAAAATTATAAAATATTATATAATTATTGGTGTCTTAAAAAATAAGATAAGGAGAAAATGTGTGTGTGTGACTTAATATTATGCTTATTTTTTCATTTGAATTGTAATTTTTATTCAGTGTTATAGTTAATAGTGTTGTCTAATAATTACTCATAAATTTAATATTGTATCAATAGATGTTTGTTGTATCAAGGCGTTTTATTTGATTAATCATACAAATACATTCATATAATACTACATTACATCATACTAAATTTTATTCTTTTCATTTCAACGATATTAGAATACCAGAATGTCTTGATATAGTCAGCGACCACAACAAAATAGAGGTTTCAATATTTCAAGAAAGAACAAGTATGCTTAATTAAAAAAAAATCAAAAAACCCGACTGCGTAAAATACTCTTAATATAAACTAAAAAGAATAAAACAATTTACTAGCTTTCATTTGATACCCATATTGCTACAGTAAGAAAAAAAAATTCAACTCCCCCCCCTCATTTCGCCATTTGCGGGCGCCATTTTGAAAATTTATATAGCCTATGTCACTACTACAATTTAGACAAATCCAACGACACCTCATATGTCAAAAACCGTCCAGCCGTTTGGGCTGTAGGGCGTGCCAAAGAAATGGACATACATACATACATATATACATACATACATACATACATACTTACATACATACATACACTCGAAAAACATAACCCTCCTTCTGTCGCAGTCGGGTAAAAACTATTGGATATCACGAAAATAATCACTATTAATATTTTATATAATATGACAATTTATTGGTCGATTGAATTTTTACGTCTGTCAACTTAATTATAACGAAGATTAAGATTATTCGAGGTTAAAAACTGAAACTCTTAAACTAAGATTGTTTATAATATAGATATTTATACCATCAAACCTAAAATTAAATAGAATTGCGAGACACACAGACATACATATCTTCACAATTGTGTTAATTTCAATCCTTATCAGTATTCTTTCTCCTCTTCTCTTCTTCTTTTCTTGTTGTGTCAATTGCTTTCTTAAAATATTAATTGATAATATTTTTCCCTTCTACGCAATATACTGGCATCTGAACAGCATTTAATGCAATGGATCGAGGTTAACAGGTGGATGTCATGTATACTGACTACTCTAAACTTTTAACAAGATATTTCATGCAATATTAATAAAAAAAACTCGAGGAAGCTTGTGTACACTTGAACCTTCTACGCTGGCTATCTTCTTATTTACGTGATAGAAGCAAAGATCTTACGATCGAGGCAGTTTGCTCAACTTTTGTCCCAGTTACGTCAGGTGTTCCCAAAGGCTCTCATATCGGAACTACTAACTACCGGTATATCAAAGTGTTACAACACTTTGATATACCGGTAGAGTATGAGTCTAGCACAACAGTACTTGTACAATAACGCTAGTATATCGGGTCGAGTACAGGAGCTTAGCACGAGAACGATTCCTCACACCTCGCTGCAGCGGAACACGCTTTGAAGCTCCTGGAATAGAAACGATTCAGTATCAATATAAACGGTGACTACAGCTCTCACTTTTGATTTACCAACGATATCGTGGAAGACTTCAGCATTATGCTTAATGACCTCTTTGGAGTTTCCTGACAGTTAGACCTTAAAATGAACATGGACAACACAAAAACCATGTCGAATGTCAATGTCGTACCCACCCCGATATCGATTGGAAATTCTACTCTCGAAGTTGTTGACGAGTACATCTATCTAGGGCAAAATATCCAACTTCGAGAGAGAGGTCAATCGTCGAACCCAGCTAGGTTGGGCAGCGTTCGGGAAAATCAAAACATCTTTTCATCCATCATATCTCAGTGCCTGAAGTCGAAAGTCTTCGACCAATGTGTGTTACCAGTGATGACATACTGATCTGAGACGTGGTCTCTGACTATGGGCCTTCTAAACAAGCTCCAAGTCGTGTGACGCTTGGTGTTTCTCTGCGAGATCAAATAAGAAATGATGAGACCCGCAGACGAACGAAGGTTGCTGACATAGTCCAACGGATCTGCAAACTGAAGTGGCAGTGGGCAGAGTACATAGCTCGTAGAACCGACGCCCGATGGAGCAGAAAGGCGCAGCGTCGGACGCGCCGTCCAAGAGACAGACAGACGACATGAAAAGAGTCGCCGGAAGCCGTTAGACCGAACCGGTCGCTCTGGAGGTCGATAGGGGAGGCCTACGTTCAGCAGTGGCTATCCAATGGTTGATGTGATGATGATGATTTATTTATTACAAATTGTTAAATTGTGAAAAAGACTTAAATATCAAGAATACTCAACAAAAAGAAATATAAATCATCTTGATGATTAAGTGAATAACTGTCAATGAAACGAAGTGTTTTTCAAAGTTTAATTTGTTAATGGAAAACTCTAATAAATGATAAATTTGACGCGTTTGACAATATTTGTGAAATAAGCTTTTTACTTTAGCTTAATAATTAATTTAATAAATTTGTTTAAAAAGTGATGACTAAAAATGATTAAAATTTTTGTAAAAATAATTGTTTGTTTGACTTTTTACAATTACAAATTTATATAAAATCGCAATAAGACAAGTTGTAACATGTCACATATCATCAATGATCTTAGAAGAATTTTTCATCTAAGATCATTGCACATCATTATCATATCATTCGGTGGCAGGATCGGGCGGATTCGCTCATTCGCTCTGTGCAGGGGGCGCGTCACGCGTGGTCCTCGGGCCACATGTGTTGAGCCTTCATGGCTTCTGCCGTTCTTGCGGAGCTGTCTGGGTGCGATCCGGCGGCGGGGATTGGGTCGCTCAATGCTGGCAATCTTCTGCTCTGCGGAGGAGAGCCGGCGGCGAGTTGCCCAGCTTCGGTAGTTGGGCCGCTCCTGGTACTTCTCTGCCTCGCGCAGAGGGGACCGGTCGAGTAGCTACAATTACACGGAGGGGCCGATAGGCCTGCGCCGTGGCGTCATGGTTGAATGCGAAAGCGACCCCATGGCGTTCCACTACGGCGCACGACGGTATCGATGGGCTTTAGTGCGGTATTCAGCCTGCTGGGATTGACGTGCAGCCCTGGCCTCTGGCCGCGAGTCCCACATACCCGCCGTTTTTGCAGCGGGATGCGTAAATGAATTTCCCAGCGTTAAAAAAGGGTATGGTGACGCTACTGCTCATCACAATCTTGTCTGGTGCACAGTTGTTCAGGCCATTATGGCCTTAGTCGCCTTTTACAAGAAGAAGGTCGGGACTGTTATTTTCTGCCGGTCATCGCACGGCTTAAATTATGTTATACATTCATAATTATAATTCAATCATTTATAAAAAAAATGTGGGATGTTTCGTCCTTGTGAGTATTATACTTAATTAATAATTTAATAATTATTGGTCTATGATTTTATTTCAAAATGAAATGAAAATATTGGTCTTTTTTTTACTGTGGCCGATAAAAAAAAGTTTCTTTTATAGATATAATAAAAATATAATATTATAATAAACATATAATTGTAAATAAACCTCAATCTCATCAATGTTTTAATGTGTGTCATCATAAATGTCCTATTAAGAGATTTTTACAACTTTGAATTTAAAAAAAAAACGTAACCCGTTGCTTGTTATTTATTTTAATATTTCCTTTAAAAATAATACATAGGTATTCATTAGTAATAGTAATATAACTTAGAGGCAATAACTACTACTAAGTACTATGTACTTAACAATAAAATAGATCATAGCAAGTAGAAAATTACAATCTTAACACAAAATCAATAATCGGTTTAGCCGACTCGTCGGTCTTTTTGAAATAATCGGCCAATCTCTAGTAGATATATATATATATTACAACCGTTACACTTATTACAAAAAATGTGTTATTTGTATAATAACTATAAGATATGCAGTTGAAACACTTATAAACTTAAGAATTAGCTTAATATCTATAGACAACATGTACGCACATATTTTTAAAGACCACACTTCGATTAATTCTATAAAAACTTTAGCTTCATATCTCATATTTTCTGGCAAATTATAATCAGTAACTAACGTATTCATGTATATTTTAGTTTTATTTCGTTTTGAAGTCATTGTATCACATATGTAAGACATTATGGCTATAATAAAAATTTCATAGATACATTGCACAATAATTGATAAAAACGAATTTGAATATTTAGATGTACGATAATAGTATATAGAAGTCCACAATGTAATAATAATGTATATAAATGTCGATACAAGTGTTATAAAGTTCTGGAATTCAAAAATTTCATTTATTAAATTATTCGCTTTACCGATGCCTTCATACGCTGCAGCGAGGCGTAAAATTTTTTTGTTTTTACTAGAAGCCTGCCCAATATAATTAAAACCTTTTTTATAATTTTCATTGAATACATTATAGTTAATTATGAAAAAGCATGTTTCTTCGTTTCTCAATTTTATAAAATTTAATAAATAGTTATTTAAAATCTCTAATTTTTCAGACAATATTTTTATGAATGTGTAAAAAGATATAAATTCGAGATGACGTGGAAAATCAATGATAAAATAAATAATTTCATAACTTATGTCGTTGTCTTCTACTTGGATGATGAATGTTGGAATAGATGAAAGTACATAGCTCAATAGAAATACAACCAAAACAATGATGAGATATTTTCTTAATTTCTTATAATGATTTGCATTAACAGATATGTTCAATAGGTGATCAATTTTAGCTAATGTTTTTATAAGCTGTATATTTTTGTCACTTAACTGTAAAAGTATTATTGTTGATACAAAGTATTGGACTGCAATTACGACCAACGGCACTATATCAACTAGTTCCACAATTGCTCCAATGTCAAAAACATTTATTGTAAATAAAATTTGTTTCAAGTATAAAAAACATAGAATTAAAAGAATCGACATTAAAGAAAATCCAAAAAACTTCATCCCCCTGTTTGCCGGTACCAGGTTGACGTTTATTAAGTGAAATCTGAATATTCCATAACAATTTTCTATCTTCAATAATGGATTAATCGCTTTAAGAATGATTTTTATTCTAACATTTTCAATAAATGCATCCATATTTCCCTTAATTTTCCGATCTTTAATAATATTGTTACAATTACTCATTTGTTATTATTGTTAGACAGTTGATTTGAAACACTTGTCTAACTTGCTAGCACTTAGAATATAATAATTTCCATTATTTTATATAAGTTCATTCATTTTCAAGTACAAACAAAATTTAATTTCCATTACTGTAATGAGTTTATAAGAAAAACATAGAAATAATTCAATTTGACTCAAATATTATAATATTCACGCTGCCGTGTCTAGAATCTATTAACGGAGGCCTGTTTTTAAAGTATCTTTCTTAAATATCTGCCGTAAACCTATCAGTTTGTTTGTTTTTAATCATGAAATATTTTTAAGCATATTCGATTTTTAAAAATCGCAACCCCCTCTGTCCTTACCTCAATACGCCCAGGAATCGTCTCTAGCTTACATACTCCTATTATTACAATTAACTACTTCGGGGAATTATACTGCCAGCCGTGTAATAGAATTTTCAAATCAAAATCTGATTTTTGGGGTCATCTGCACGCACATTCTAGAAGATTTTATAGATTCTCCTTTGACGAACACGTTAGAAAGCAGATCAACATCATCAATTTCTGAACTGTCAAACCAAAGTCCTTGAAATATTAACTGGACAATCTTTAAAATATCTCCTTTTACTAACAAAAAATTTAAAATTTAAAAACAAATTTAACATTTGAAACCTTAGGTAATATAAAATAATATAACTAATCTACATCATCATCATCATATCAGCCATCGTAATGGAAGAGTAGTGGCTACTAAACGTAGGCATCTCTAACTACTTCCAGAGTGACCGGTCCGAAACAAACTCCATTCCGGTGGCTCTCCTTAAGTCGTCTGTTTATCTTGTGGACGGCCATCCGACACTGGGCTTGCCGGTGCGTGGTATCCACTCGAAAACCTTTCTGTTCCATCGGTTTTGAGATTTACGAGCTATGTACCCTACTCACTGCTATTTCATCTTGCTAATTTGCTCACCTATCGCTGTCCATTCTAACTAGATTTAACGATTGACGTCTCTCTCAAAATTGGACATATCAATTTGGACCTTTTGTCATAGGTAGAGTTACTCGTCAACAATTTCGAGAGTGAAAGTACCAACTGATATTGGGACGGGCACGACATAGTTATCCAAGATGCTTTTCGTCTTGTCTATGTTATAAGGCCCACTCCTTGGAAAACTACATCAAGTTTACCAAGTATTGTGCTGTCTTCCAGGGATTCTGTCATAACCAAAATGTCGTCGACAAATCGAAGGTAAGTGGTGTACTCGCTAAAAAAAATTATGCCGAATCCTTTCTGTTCAGACCTTGGAGGCGTCTTCAAATGCAGCGGTAAATCGTTCCGGAGGGATAATATCTCCCTTTCTTACACCGCGCTGCATTGGAATAGCTCTGGTGCTATGCTTATTTACTCGTGCCGACAGCTGAAGTTATTTTTCAAACACAACAACATTTCTATATACCGGTAGTAAATGTCGCACCGCTAGAAAGACTGCAGCACTGCCCATGTTTCGATCAAAGCAAAGGCTTTCTTATAGTTCACAAACGCCAAGCACAATGGCCGATTATACTCCTCGCTCTTTTGTATAATCTGCCGCAGCGTATGTATGTGGTCTATGATACTATAGCCTTTTTAGAAATTTTCTTGTTCGCGTGGCTAAAGTCATCAAACTTGCCCTTCCAACAATTGGTGATTACCCTATGAAACAGCTTATAAACGTGGCTGTGTGGTGTTCGTCCTTAGTGACCAAGATATAATACCATCTTCAGTATCTCGACTCTGGATGACGCTTTATCTTTATCCTCTGATTTTAGCTTCGACAAACGACTTTCATTAATATTTGAATCCCTTGAGAACGCATTCCGTTAACGTAAAGCATAGCGATTCCGCTCTATTGTATCTTTAATACGATTTTTATTAAAGAAACATATATCATGTCTCACAGATTTCCGTATCCGTCTGTTGATTCGCCTTTATGCTACAACGTCACCAGAGGAATTCAGGTTTAATAGGCGTCGTTCTTCCATGAGACTTTGAGTTGGATCAGAGAATTTTCAGGGGCCGCTCTTACGGCCGAGTTTGTAAAATCGGCTCCCGATTGTATGGACAGTGTTTACCACCTGTTGTTTATATCATCCACAAAAACGCAATCGTCAAGACAATCGAAACGATTAGATAATACGACCTGAAAGCTCTCGGGGTTTTGGATTTGTGTCTTAGATCGTCGGGATAAAAACTATCCAGGGTACTCGTAGTATGAACTTAAATCGTGGCCAGTTGCTTTAAGTTCATTCTATAGTTTTGGGGTAAAAATTGTATATATCTTCAATGGACAGAACTAGATATTTATATTTTTATTATGAGTATAGATAGGAGAAAAGGCTTTTGGCCAAGTGCGGAATTTTACAGTCTTTAGTTCTTGAACTGACCTTTAGATTAATGGAATTTATTGTTGAAGTTCGTTAATGTCTCTACCATAAAAATTCTGTCAGACAGGTTTTGATGATGTTTTTAGCCGCCTGGTCGGATTATTTTGATTATTTATTTTTTAATTTTTTTCACACAACTATGCTTGTAAATAAGCTTACAGTCCACCTGATGGTAATCAGTTACGGTAGATTGCTGCCTGCACGCCTTGACGCCTGCAATTACCAGGATCATCACAAGCACGTGCCAACCCGTTTGGAACCTACTCACTTCTCTTTTTAAGAATATAATTTCGAAAGCATACGAAATGAGGAAGATAATTCTCACTTCATTTTGATGTTGTTATTCAATGAATTAACTCGCTGCTCATGCCTGGAGCTTTATATATTTTCAGTTTCACATACATAAATAAATCAGTATCTTGTGTAAGTTTGAGATATCTCTACTTCCATTTTGCCTTTAAAAAAATCTCACAATTTGATATTATTGATTCACGCGTAGTAGATTGGGGATTTAAGTGGTAGTTTGGTGCGTTTTAAACCTTCTTTTTCGGCTGACATCTGTCTATTTGTGTTATCGCCAGCGCCAAGACTTGGAAAGTTTTGTATTATATGCATAATTCTTTGATTAAATTTAATTAAATTAATTAATTAAATTAATCCTGTATTAAAATCTTTTTATGATAACAAATTCAAAGAATAAACAATTTAACTTACTAAATTATTACTATTAATGGGGAATGACATAATTATTTTAAAAAAACCGACTTCAAAGCAAAAAAAAATATAACAAAAATGCACTAAAAAGTAAAAAAATAATTACGTATTCTTTTGTCTGTAATGAAACTATTACGATAATATAATGTACAATTATTGTTCTTTTTGGAGTCGGTGTCAGCCAAGGAAATACGATAATATACCAGTTTTTATTATATTTCTTGATCTGTGAATGAGTAAATCTGTAGTGCGATAACTAATCTTATTTACTATATACTAAGCTGGGTGGTGACAGTCACTATTGTTATTGCTACGTATATGAAAAAAACCTTAAAATCTAAAACACCCACCATGGTTTAATCGTAGGCTAATAAAAGCATTGAATCAAAAAAACAAAATTCGTAAGCGTTACAACTTATATCAAAATCCTCTGGATGGCATTGAATTAAAACTACTTCGTAAACGCTGCGAAAAGCTGGCGATAAATTGTTATCAAAAGTATATTGCTAAGATTGAAGAAAAACTTTTAAAAAATCCTAACTCTTTTTAGACCTATGTCAAAATGAGACGTAACGGCTCAAGTAATTACCCGCTTGAAATGACTAATGGTTCCGAGACTGTTTCCGATTGTGTTCAGATTTGTGAAATGTTTGCTGATTACTTTTCATCCGTTTATTCTAAAGAAAATAGTAGTTCTTCTAAATACGAATCCAAATATTTAAAATCAATCGAACAAAGTAGCTATTCTCTTGCAGTGCCAGACATAGGTCAAAATGAACTATTAAAAAAATTAAAAAACCTAGATTGTAAGAAAGGCGCAGGCCCTGACTTAATACCACCCGTTTTCATTGTGGCGTGTGCATCTGAACTGGTCCATCCACTCTAGCTCATTTATGACAAATCTTTGACTTCAGGTGTATTTCCTTCAATGTGGAAAACTGCTAAGGTGGTACCAATTCACAAGTCTTTGAGCAACGAGAACGTTTCTAACTATAGGCCTATATCAATTTTGTCAACTTTTGCTAAAATTTTTGAATCCCTGATTTGTCCTCACTTTTACAAGCATCTTAGACTTTATCTTAGTGATCATCAGCATGGATTTGTCAAGTCTCGTTCAACGGGTACTAACTTAGTACCATTTACTGAGCTGTTGCTTAGAGCAGTTGACTCTGGTTTGGAAGCCGATGTCTTATACACCGATTTCAGCAAAGCTTTTGATAAAGTTAATCATGAAATTCTCGTCTATAAATTGCACGTCTACGGAATATCTGGATCTCTTCTGAAATGGTTCGAAACTTATCTAATGAACAGGTCTTTTTATGTTGCAATGAATGGGTATCAATCTACTACTCGTGAAATATCCTCTGGAGTCCCCCAAGGATCCCATTTGGGCCCATTGTTATTTAATCTCTTTATCAACGATATATCTGGTTGTTTTATTTCTTCCAATGTCTTTATGTACGCCGATGATCTGAAGTTTGTGAGGATAGTCCGATCAGTGGATGACAAAATACTACTACAGAGAGACTTAGATGCGCTAGTTGAATGGTGCAATAACAATAAAATGTACCTTAATTCCAAGAAATGTCATCATATTAAATTTACTAGGAAAATAAATAAAATTGCATCGGAATACTATATTAAGGAAGAAAAAATTGGGGAAGTAAACTGCCTGCGTGATCTTGGTGTATTATTTGATCAAAAACTAACTTTTTGTGGTCATATGGATGATATAATTCAAAGAGCATCCAGAATGCTCGGATTCGTCTTAAGGAACTGTAAATCGTTTCAGAATGCTAAAACAAAAATATTACTTTATAACACCTTAATAAGAAGTATTTTAGAATATTGTAGTGTGGTTTGGCGTCCTCACTATGCTACGCATATACTTCGCCTTGAACGCGTACAAAAACGTTTTCTTTGGCACTTATCCTATTCCGTTGGTGTAAATAAAATATTAAAATCATATAAAAGTCGTCTAAACTATATTAATATGGTCTCCCTATCTGAGCGTAGAAGTATAATTGATGCTATGTTTGCTTATAGGGTATTAAATAACAAAATTGATTCTCCATACATGTTGCGATTATTTGATTTTCGGGTCCCTAATAGAATCCCACGTCACCCCATTACTCCACTTTGTACACCTCATAGTAGAACTGTTTTAGGCTCTATTTCTCCCTGTGCAAGATTTTGTAAGATTATTAATAGTTCTAGTGATAGCATCGATCTAGGCCATGATACCGCTTCAACGTTTTACAAGTCCATTGTTGATTGTTTAAAAAAATAAATATTTGTTTTTCTATTTATTTGTGTTTCAAAATGTGAGTAGTAAATGTTTGTATCTCATATTACCTACATATATATTCATTATGTTATGTTGATTTATTATTAAGTCGAGCAATAATGTATCATTATTATCACTGACTTTTTCACATTATTATTTTTTATGTTAACGTGCATGTGTAGTTTACCTATAAGTAGTTGTTACACTGTCTCTATAATTATATTAATGTATATTGTATATTGTCTGTATTGGTGTAAACAATTGTTGGTGAACCTTAAATAAATAAATAAATAAATATTATCGTAATAATTTGATTACAGACAAAAGAATACGTAATTATTTTTTTACTTTTTTAGTGCATTTTTGTTATACTTTTTTTTTCTTTGAAGTCGGTTTTTTTTTTGTTAAAATTTTGTTTTATTTCTTGATTTTTAGTGAATCTGTAGTTCGATAACTGATTTATTTATATAAAGCTGAGCGGTTACAGTTCACAAGCTACAGATACCACCCTCGAAAAAGCCGCAATCGACATAAGTATTTTTTTTTACAAAAAAACCACACCAACTCGAAATACTACGATGATCTTACAAATTACCTATAGAGTTTCTTTTTTTTTTCAATTTAACATCGATATAATTTTTTTTTTTTTTGGAAAAATGGTCATTATTTTTCCATTCATGACATATTTTTTAAATACGTATTTAATGATCTTTAAATTCCTTAACACATTTGCTGCCAGCCACACGGACCCGAGTAGGGCGCTAAGTGCCGTCTACTCGGATCCAAGTATCTCGCACGTTCATTTTCCTTAGGCCAGTTAAAAATTGGCGTCCGTGGATAAAAAAAATCCTAATTTCAATGTGCACATTGAGTGCCATAGAAATGAGAATTTTATTTATTTATTTATTTATTTATTCGGGAACAAAACAGAAAAAAACAGAAAAAACAGAAGTGGTGTAATGTCCCCGAAAAGGAGTATCACTCAGCTATTATGAAGTACCTAAATACTTCATAGCTTATTTTCAGTGACCTCCTGAATTTTTTATGTTTTCAATTTAAAATAAAATAACAAATTAAAATATTAATACTATTTTACAATTACAATTATTAATTTGAGATTTTGAAAAGAGAAAAGAGAAAAGGAAAATGAACGTGCGAGATACTCTGATCTGAGTAGACGGCACCTAGCTAATGCACCTAGCCGTACTCGGATCCGAGTGGCCGGCAGCGAATGTGTTAATCAATATCCGCTCAACCGTTCCTGTCAACTATAGTTGAGGTCGATTTGTATTATTTATCTCACTTCTAAGTAAAATTTTCTACCTGATTGTTTATATTCATTTATCCAAACCAAAAAGTTAAAACAAAAAAGGTTGGTTAAAAAAAACAATTGACAGTTGACTGCTTGCGTATTGTGTCGAGCCATCGCAGAGGCATAAGCCGCGCCGTGCCATTTTTTACTAGCGTCTATTTACCCGAACAGGATCTATTCACCATGTGCGTGTTGCAAACCAACCATACCTTTTGAATTGCATTATGGAAACGTAATGAGACCAACGGCATAAGTCATAACGTGCCTTCCTTTCTGCCTTTCATTAGGTATTACTTATTATATATTATGTTATAAACATTTAAGTTAAATTATTTATTTAATTTAAGTTGTTTATTCATTTCATTTCAATGCCACCCAAGATTCCAACTGTCATTACTTTCCTGAGATTACTTCAGAAAAGATTCCTCTGCTAATTGACTAATACTTAGGTACACTTGTTGCACACACAATGTCACATTTAAGATTTTAGTCTATGACAAATGACGCAAAATGGTGTCCGTTAGATATTTTGACAAATTAAAAATTTTAAAACATTTAGTAACAGTTAGTCTAGTTAATCTATAATATAAAAATAAGTCGGGTTTTCCTTCCTGATGCTATAATTCCAGAACGCACGAACCGATTTCCACGGTTTTGCATTCGTTGGAAAGGTCTCGGGCTCCGTGAGCTTTATAGCAAACTAAATTCAGGAAAATTTTCAACAGAAAAGCAGGAAAATAGGGAAAATAATTTTTCACATACAGCGCCATCTCTGATACATAGCATGTACTACAAACCAATATGGTTTTGCATGGCGGCAGTACGTGGTGTGAGTATTCCTCACGAAAATAAGTTGGTGGCGAAACGGAGTTCGCCGGGTTTGCTAGTCACTGATGAAAAGTTATTCCTTTACACTTTATAACATTTTTTTTTAGTTATTCCTTTACACTTTATATTTAACTATTTTTGAGATATGATCTTTTAAATACAGGACGCGCTTTGAAACGCGCTATCTCAAAGTTCAGCGCCACATAACTCTACACCTGAGTCGTAATCTGGGAAACAAAATATAATCTTATATATAAAAATAAGTCGGGTTTTCCTTCCTGACGCTATAATTCCAGAACGCACGAACCGATTTCCACGGTTTTGCATTCGTTAGAAAGTTCTCGGGCTCCGTGAGCTTTATAGCAAACAAAATTAGGAAAAATTTCAACAGAAAAGCAGGAAAACAGGGAAAATCATTTTTCACATACAGCGCCATCTCTGATGCATGTATTACAAACCAATATGATTTTACAAAAAACGAAGCCATCTGGTGGCGAAACGGAGTTCGCCGGATTTGCTAGTATTGTATAGTTTAACTCGTAGTAAGCATAAAAAAAACATAACATGTGATAGTCTTCCGAAACAAATTAAGTCACAAGGAACGATTGTGTACAACGCGACCCGCGCAGCGACGCGCGATATCAGGAACAAAAATACGCATTATTAAGGATTATTAAAAAACTACTAGTCACATCTCGCTCAAATTTAAATGGGACCACATGACAAGCACTAGCTTTTGAATATAAAAAGAATCATTAAAATCGGTAGACCCAGTAAAAAGTTATGAGTTCACAACATTGAAGTAATATAAAAAAATACAGACGAATTGAGAAACTCCTCCTTTTTTTAAAGTCGGTTAACAACACGTTTTACGCTCGTAACAATCACGGCTGTTCGCCGCGTAGTACAGCAATGTTGAATATACCTAGCGTCGTTATTTATGTTAACAAGGGAATATTGAAAACAAAAATATTGCTAATTTAATTATAGATCATTGAATAATGTTAGAGTTTATTTATTTATTACCTACTTCGTGATACAAAGAAAACACAGTAGATATTTATTTATTTATTATATTTACAGCTATATTTAATGAGAAATTCTGAAGATATTAATATATTTTTGTAAATTCACAAGTCGAAAAATATGTTGACAAACAATTAAAAAAAAATCATTTTACAAGAAGTTTGAAAATTTCAGTATGACATCTGATGCTCTTTTGCTTTAATGACTTCTCTTAATCTTCATGGTATATTTCGGACTACTTTCCTAAATGTCTCAATTATATATATATATATATATATATATAATCTGAATCTCGGAAACGGCTCCAACATTTTCATGAAATTTTGTATGCAGGGGTATTCGGGGGCTATAAATCGATATAGCTAGGATTTATTTTTAGAAAATGTCGTTTTATTCCTTTTTTACGCAATTAAAAAATATCATTAGAATACGAAGGTAAATTTCGCTGTCATTGATAACCGTATAATAGCACGGATAGGAATCGGGCAGATTCGAAATCAGAAAACCCGGGTTCGCATCCAGGTGTCTACAGACCAATTTTTTCCACGACCAAGTTCTTCTTTTGTGAGAAAAACTATTATAGAGAGCTCTTTTTATTTTTCATTTAAATAACCAGTTCCTATTATTTTACTATTATGTCGGTAGAATCGAAAATATTATTTATGTTTCATCAGTATGTAATGTATCTAAATATAATTTAACCGAGCAAAGCTGGGTCATCCAGGTATTAATAAATAAGTGTACACGTCAACTTATTTTCCGACCGCCTCGCTGACTGAGTTTCGATATTTGATCTAAGACAAAACGACTTAAATACGCTTTTAGGCTGTCTTCTTCTAACTAGCAGTTAATAGTGTAAAGAAGGTTACAATACGCCCGTGATATAATATAATTTAGACTTAGCTTAAGCGTGTTGATCATATAAAATTTACATATTGTCAACATAAATACCGACGCAAGTGTATGTTCAAACAAATGTGCGGCGCAGTGTCGAAGTTTTAATTATTTCCGAAAATATTAATTGTGCTTCATAATTTAACATAGTTATACGTCTGCATTCTACGGAACTTGCAGTCAAAATCAAAATCAAAATCAAAAACAACTTTATTCAAATAGGCCCATAGAGCACCTTCGAATCGTCTTTTTACAAATTAACACTTTAAAGTGATTATTATTTTGTAATGGTAAAGCTACCACCGATTCGGAATGCAGATTCTGCAGAGATGAATCGGCAAGACTCCGCAGTTACTCTTTTGAAAATAAAATATATAAACTGTGTTTTAATACAAAATTAATATGTTGCATGAACTACAGCGCCACTAAGTCCACACATCTTTATCGACTAAGTAATCCTGCACCGAATAATACGCTTTACCTATTTTTTTTTTTTCAGTTTCAGTTGAGATAAAAAATCGCCCCGTTAGTTCTTTGCCTAATACTATTAATCTAATTGGCGATGCATTGTATCTAATTTTTATAAAAACTTGGAACAATCATTTACATTTTTATTGTATTGCTTTATCGAATATTACTTCTATTGGAAAATATATTTTTTATTTAAACACTAGTTATTCAGTCAGTGACAGCTTCCACAAACTGCGGAGCAAATACTTAATGTTTGGAGTATTAATAAAAGAATTATGGACAGTAAAATTAATAAAAACACGCGAGTACATCTCATCCTTAAATCAGTTGGTCCATTGTTGAAAATGGAAAATTGTTACGGGATGTACAGATTTCGCTTAACTAAGAACCAACTGGCACCGACAAATATAGGAATGAAAATTTACGGCGTCTTTTTAATGTCTGTTCTTGTTATATGTTGCTTTGTACGATTTATAAGTTATTTACTAACTGTAGACGTTATTTACTCAGAAAGGATTGTGGCGCTGGTAAATAATATTCCGATGGTAATAATCGCCATTCAGTATACTTTATCGTCTATTATATTTTTACGGTTAAGTAATAAAAATATACGACTTTTTAAAGCATTTGCAGAAATTGATAATATACTAAATATCAATCAATCGACTGATAGAAATTCTTTTAAGTATAATCTCATACTTTTATTACTTGTGTTTTTAATCACTTACGTGTTTGCCAGTATACCTACTTTCTTTTCTGTAGACGTTGATGTAATATATGAATTAAGCTACATTGGAATTGACATCCCTCGCCATCTTGAATCCATTTCTTTCTACATATTTTTAAAAATACTGACTAAAAGAATGGATATTATTAACGGGTGTTTATTAGATTTCATTAAATTAAAAAAAGATAAAAAGTTTTTTGTTCATAATGATTCAACTATATTAAACGATAATTTTAATTATACGGGACAGGCTTTTATAAAAAATAATAAAATTGTCGTCCTCACTACAGCATATGAAATAATCGGCGAGGCGAATAATTTAATTAATGAAATTTTTGAGTTTCACAATTTCATGTCTCTGTTATCCACGTTTATTTACGTAATTATAACGCTATGTACTTCAATATATTATTACCGCACCTTAAAGTCCTTACATGCACTGTTAGATATTGTAATGCAGGGTATTTTTGAAGCATTAAAAATAGTAGCAATGTCTTACATATGTAATGAGATGACTACAAAACGAAATAAAACTAAAAGATACATTAATGAAATAGTTATGGATTATGTTTTACCTAAAACTATTAGAACTCAAGCGAAAACTTTTAAGGAAGTAATCGAAGTGTGGCCATTAAATATACTTGTTTATGACATGTTACCTATAGATATTAAGTTATTCCTTAAGTTTATAAGTATTTTCACTACGTCCCTCATATTTATTTTACAAGTGACACATTTTTTGGAATAGACGCAATGTATCGATGTAAAAATACCTACAATAGAATAAAATAGACAAGGAGAATACCTACATAAATAAAGACGAAGTAGGTGCATATAAATTCAAATGGTTTCAATGGTAGATGATTAACGTGCCTTTATTCACTACAATATGCAAGTGAGTTAGTTACTCACATCTTTAATCTTATCATACATATTTAGGCTACTTTTTTTTGGTAGCAACATGTCCTGTCATTGTAAGGTGTAGTAAAAATCACTATGGGATCTCCGTGTCTTCTCCATCCTACGTGACATTGGCGGAGTCAACCGTGCTTCACTGGCACTTCAGAAAGCCATAAAATAAATAAATCAATAACTGTGAGTAAATTTATGTATTGAAATGCCAGAAACTATTTGCCGTTCAATGTAAAAACGCTCTTAGTTAAGCCATAACAAATTATGAACACGATACAACGATTACATGTAGTACAATTAACAAGTTAAAGTATTTGAGGAAGTAGTTTTTAACCTAATTTGTTAAAAAAAACTCTATTTGTAAGACAGTACAGACAAGTAAGTACAGACTACGATTTCTGAGAGGTGCATTCATTTAAATAAGAACCGTCGAAGAGATAATAAAATGAAAAAAAAGAGACGAAATTAGAGCTGGAACTTAGTTTGAAAAAAAAAAAACTACCAAAGACATTAACAACGATTTGGTGGAAATATTGGGAGACTGCTCTTTTCCACAGTTGCAGGTTAAGGAAAGGAGCTTGAGATGGGCAGAACATTCACAGAAGATGAACATAGCGAGGGACATCCACGTCTCTCACTGAAGATAACGTGAAATAAGTTGAAAATGTTCTCATCTTAGATTGAAGAGTAACCATCAGGCGTATAGCTGAGAACACATGGATCTCATACGGCAGTATTCAAAGAATCCTTCACGTTGGATACCGATAATGTTAACCGACGAACAAAAAAAACGAGTCGACATTTCGATCGTGAATTTCGAGAAGTTCCAAGCTGATCAGGAAATGTTCTCGCAACCATAGACGAGACTTGAATCAACCATTTTGATGCTGAAACAAAACAACAGTCAATAACTTGGCAACGAGGCTCCTCACTGACGCCGAAGAAATGCAACTTTCAAAGAGATCGGGTGTTTTTTGGGACGCTGAATGAATAATGATGGTGGAATACTTGAAAAAGGGAGCCACTATAACAGGCTCAAAAAAGATGGACAAAATGTATTTACTTATTAGGAGACTATATAGAAAAAGTATATTTTTATAACCATAATCAGTCTGTTATATTAATTACTAGCGGCCCGCCCTGTCTGCGCCCGGGGTATTGATATGTACCCAAACTTTTCTTATTAATCATTCTATCTATTGGTTAAAACCATATGAAAACTCGTGCAGTAATTTTTGAGTTTATCGCGAACAGACAGACAGACAGACGCGGCGGAGGACTTTGTTTTATAATATGTATGGTAGTGATCATTACTTTTGGATCACCTTATTAAGCATGTTATAATGAACACGATTGATTATTATTTATAGTGTTGTTAATAGTAATAAGATAAATTAGCATTTTAAAATAAGACATTTAAATATTGAGCAATTAATAAAATTATAATGACAATTTTGGCTTTTTATATTTTAGAAATTAATTAAATATAATTAGAAACTAGACATATTTTTATTAATATTTTATTAACCTCATAATCTCATTTTATTTATCTTCCATTGCAAATGTTAACAAAGTTCCTATTTACCTATGTTTTCTTGCTCCAATCCCTTATACTTTTAAAAAAATCTGTAAAACAACATTTCCTTCAAATGTAATATTTGCCTTTATCATATCATAATAATTATAATAATTATCTCCTTTTGTCACTATTAATCACATTATAATGATACCTTACCAACATTTACATAATTATGTTGTTGTGTTGTGTTTGTCATGTTTCTTTTAGAAAACGCACTTTAATATTTTATTAAAAGAGAAAGATAATTTGTTTAATGCCTACGTTTTGTATCTAATTTTCCCTAAAAGTTATTACAGTAATGGAAATTAATTTAAAGTATTGTTGTAATAGTCTGTTACGTGTATTCAAAATCGTTAACTAGTCTCGGTTCATGCGTATCAGGTAACAGTTCTATACAAAAAACAGACCTGAACATCAAATATAAAAATGAACAGCAGAAATTCTAAAACCAGTGGTATGAAACTAATTCTTGAATCTATTAGTCCACTGTTGAAGATAGAAAAAATATACGGCATATTCAGATTTCGAACAGTTGATGACAACCTGGAACCAATAAGCATGAAAATGAAGGTTTTCGCTATTTTTATAACGTCTGCTCTTGGTATACCATGTTGTGTATGTTGCATTTTTAATATATTAAGCTCCGCTGTCTCTGACACAGAAACGGCTGTGGAAGTCGTATCTTTAATATCGGCAGCGATAACTACGATCCAGTACATTTTTTCCATTGTTTTAATATTACGCTTAAGTGTTAAAAATATACGACTTATTAAAGCACTTGTTAGAATAGATCGTATATTAAATATATCGGATAACAGTGACTATTTTAAAATGTTTCGAAAAAGACTCCAGATTTTAATGTTTACGTTTTTAATTTGTTACGTCATTTCGATAATTCCTTTTATAACAAATCAAATACAAAGCAGCTATAAAATTTGTAACATATTCACTATTGCAACTGATTTTCCACGTTATCTTGAATGCGTTTCATTTTATATATTAATAAAAGTATTATCGGAAAGATTGAATATTCTAAACAACTATTTATTCGAATTTATTAAATTAAAAAATAAAAAATTGTATTTATCAGTGATAACGAGTAATGTACCATATAAAGATTGTAATAAGGATTCAAATTTTATAGGCCGTCCTTCTAAAGAAAATACTAAAATTATACGTCTCGCTGTAGCATATGAAACTATCGGCGAAGCTAATAGCTTGATAAATAATATTTTTGAATTCCAGAACTTAATATCACTTGTATCCACGTTTAACTACATTATTGTAATACTATTTATGGCAATAAATTATTACCGCACTTCTAAATATTCAAATTTTTTTATAGACATTTTAATAGGAAGTGTCTCTGAATTTTTAAAACTAATTCTCATGTCTTATGTTTCTGAAACGATGATTTTGAAACGAAACAAAACTAAAATGTGTATAAATGAATTACTTTTAAATTATAATTTACCAAAAAGTATGAGATTGCAAGCTAAAGCTTTTATGGAATTAATCGAAGTATGGACGCTAAAGATATTTGTTTACAACTTGATATCTATAGACATCAAGTTAATTCTTAAATTCATAAGTGTTTCAACGACGTATCTTATTATTATTATACAAGTAACGCACTTTTTGGAGTAGTTGTAACGTGAGTTTCATATCTTAACAACGGAAGAGTAATTATAGATATTTTGTTCAATTATCTATATGTGAATAATGATCATTACTTTTGTAAAAAAAAACCTGGTACTTAGTAAGAAATATGCGAATAGTAATCTGTATTACATAATGCCTCCTATTATATCAATTTATTTAATTTGGTAATTTTATTACGAAAGTTATTCTTCAACATACCCGTATCCGTAGGTTATAGTCGAGTTCGAGAGTCATCAATAAGTTAAATGTTTTCTAGTGACAGTATGTGTGTGGTGTGATAAAAATATTGTTCGTTATATAATGTATTTTTAAGAATATAATAAGTCAAGCAAACATTTATAGGGTCTTAATTAAATATATGTTTTAAATCAAGTTATTGTTATTTTTTTATTCTTTAATTTATATAGTTAACTTACTTTATACATTTTAAATACATATATTTATAAAACAAACAAAAATATTCAAAAATATAAAAAATAGTTCTCCTCCGAGGGCAGGTTGAGGCCCAGGCCGCCGGTAGTTAGAACTCGAGGCTGAGGGACCTCCTCACAATACGTGCCGTCTCAACTCTCAAGCAACACTGCCTTTTGTATCGGACCCTCGATCCAACAGTCTAGCGAGAGTTTCTTAAGGTGTTGGTCGAATCTCTTCGGTAATAAACCATTGACCGACACAACAATAGGAACCATTATCCACATTCCACATGTCAGTAATCTCGTGGGCTAGGTCCAAATATTTACTTAATTTGTCTTTTTCCGCCTTTACGAGATTATCATCATGTGGAACTTAATGGCAACATAAATTGCTTGGCGCGCTAATCGATCTACTACCACTATATCAGATTTATTGACTGTTATAAATCTGGCACTGACAAAAGACCGATCCCAGTAAAGTTAAATATGACAATTTTCGAGAAATGGCGTTGGGTTGTACGTATAGTAAGGCAACTCATTTTCTACGAGGCCGTATCGAAGCGCAAGTTGTTGGTGTATATAATCCTGGCTACTTAGTTACGTCTGTGCAAATACTTGCCGTTAGTAATTATTATAGTTACTTTTAAATTTTTCGTTGTAAATATGTTATAATATGATTAAAAACCTATTCATTTTATTTTTAATCTAATTTTACACATAATTATAAGATTTTAATATATGACAATATAATATTCTTCATAAGTTTCCAATTGTCAGTCATCAGTTTAACTTCTTGTAATTTCCAATAAGAATTAAAAATATATTATAATATCTTTGGTTCACTCCTGGTTCGGAAATTGATTTCTATATAAAAAATAAGTGATTTTTTTATTTATTTAAAGAATCAAGGTAATTAAAGCTATCACAAAGTGACTACATCACATGTCATGTATAAAACAAAATTGCCTATCCGTTTCGACATGCAATCATTCCACAGCAATAATTATAAAATTCTCATGAATTATTGAAATTGTTTGATAGAATGTGACTGGACCCGAAACCAGCTTCTGAGCTGTGATTCTATGTATTATATATATCTCTGTCTCTGTATATTATATATTATATATATCTCTGATCTTACAATACTAGCAGTTTTTATAACCAGCGACCAGGCGATTAAAAATTACCGCGTAATCAAAAAAAGAAACAATATAATTAGATTTGTTTTTATTTCTGTCATTTATTATTTTTCTTAAGGTAAAGACTCCTATTACAGAGTATGATAACGTAGGGCAGGAAGCGCTAATGCGGAGGTGGGGGGAGGACCTGGTGGAGCAGCCGTATGGCACACGCGTAATGACTGTCCTGTCCTTGAACGGTGGATGCGACGAAAACGCAAGCCCCTTACTTTGCGTCTGACGCAGATTCTCACCGGGCACGGTTGCTTTAGTGCCGGTCGTAAAAACAGACCCCGAAAGCTCTCTGACCAAACCCAAAATCTTATGGAAGAGCGACGCCTATTAAACCTGTAGTCCTCTGGTGACGCCGAAGCATATAGGCAGATCAACAGACAGGTTGGCAAATCTCGCATAGAGAGACGCATATCGTATGCGTGCCTTTAATACAAAACGTATTAAAGATACGATAGAGCGGAATTAGGGCTCCAAAGTGTTCTCAAAGGATTCGTTTGTTGGTCAAAGCCGGTTGTCGAGGCTGAAAACAGAGGATTGAGGTATAGCGTTCACCAGAGCTGAGATATTGAGGAGGTCGAGAAGTTTTACGGACAGCTGTATACCTCGGACAACCAACCTTTTTGCATTTCGGCTGAAGATCCAAGAGCCGAGCTTACATTCTTGTAATAACCTCGAGGTTATGGTCAGAGTTAAATCTAGATTTAGCCTGTTTCTTTTTTTCAATTAACACCTATAGGTAAGTTTGAATTTGATCAGTCTAATAGGTACGTGGATGTCATATAATCGAGTGAGCAACATATTAAACATATCCACATTTTTCTCTATTGTGTCAGCATCATAAGCTACCGACCAATCTAAGTGACGGGATCGTCGAAAAGTCTGCTTCTATCCATTCCCCGAAAACTATGTCGCAGAAGCGTTCTAGATTTAGCTTTAGGAGGACGAATTTTATATGAGAGATAAAGTTTATAATTTTCTAGTTTTGTGGTTACAATTCATGATAATTATATACAGAGGAGTGGAAAAAAATAGTCAGGGTTGTTGCATGTGACAGAAACAATCTTGACAGATCCGTCAATCCCCAATAAAATAGTTTAGCGGTGATTCATATCATATTATTAATTTAATAAGTTAGAAAAGTACCCCTTATTTATATATTGCTACTAAATCGATAAAATAACTCTAATTTCTACAACTAGCACAACGATATAAGCAAGTAGTTGCCAGAAACTAGAAACTCGCTAAAATAAGAAAATAATTTTGAATATATAAAAATTTTCAGTTTTTTTTAAATATAAATAAAAGAAAACAAATTTATTTACAAGTTATTTTGTTTTATAATAATACTTAATATTATATATTATATTCTAGTCTAATATAGTTAGCAACTAATTACCTACGTTATTATAAGATTATTTATTGGAACCTTATTAAGTAACTGGTTGAGGTTATGATTAATTAAATTTATACAATAATTAATTAGAGGGCTTCCTAATTCATTTGCTACCATATACCAGTTTTGATTCATAAAGTCTAGAACTATTTTACCTGAAAAACAATAAACAAACATATTAAACATAAAGCTGTTTACTTTTTTTTTGTAAGTATTTTATAAATATAAAACAAATATAAATAGAAAAATAATAATAATAACAAAATTGTATCCTTACTCATATCAGGATTTCCTTTAAAGAGATTTGTCATATTATATGTAACGCGTCCTTCGAAAGAGTGTGATGTTTTCAAGTTTTTAATTACTATGTACTTTTGACCTTCGTCTTTTATTATTGAAGATAATTGAATGTTCCAGCGTATCTTCAAATTCCCTGAAATATAAGTCTAATATAAAAGGCAAACAAATTTAAAAGCTATGAAAATATGTTTAATCAACATAAATTATATAGTGTAGCGTGTAGACACATCTTCGACAACCAGCTACTACTTATAAAACAGCTCTACAGAGGATGAAACAAATCATTTATTTGTTTATTTCGTTTACTACAGTTTAACGTTTTGAAGTTATACGAGTATATTATTTCTAAAAGGTGTTTTTACTTGGAGAGCCTAGATCTTTTTAAATACTTGACCAAAATTAATAATTCATATACCATTTTAAAGCTTAAAAAATTAAATATATTTTTAATAATAACTACCTGTTGACTGTGTGACAGTGAGTACAATCTATGAATAATTTATGTATTTATGCGGGTGTTTTTGATCCATCACGCAAATTAATAAATATCGACGTCGATACATAATTCTATAAAGCGTTAACGTTTTGAATTACTAAGAACGATCATATATATTTATTTCCAAAAGGTGTTTTTTAGAACATAACGAATATGAATTCGTTTTACTTATTTTCATATTATATTAACATTTATTATTTGACTACAATATTGTGCGAAATTTTCGCACGGGTCAGCTAGTAAAATATATTTTTTGAGTATTTACCAACGAAAACCAATTATGCACTTAAACGCTTATCTGAGTACTATTACATTAACATATTCTTTCAAACAACAGAAAAAGTTTTAAGCTTGGAAAATATTACCTTTATCGTCTAAACTCATCAGTCAATCAATCAACCACATGCCATATGTGCTTATAAAAATTATGTCCTATAAACGTAAGCATTATTTTAAAGAATAATGAATCTAGCTTCTAACTTCTCGGTATTTTTTATACATTGTGGCAAATATCATAGAAATCTAAATAATTTTAAAAAAGTAATTTTAAATTATTATACAATGTACATAAATACTTACTACTAATGATTGTCGAATGACCTTCTCCATCGATAAGGAACATGAATAGTCGTCCTGTCGATCGATATTTGCCCTTGGTTAGCAGGTTGCAATCTAATTGAATATCGAAAATATCTCCTTCAAATTGTCTGTAAGTAGATAATTTCAGTTAATTTGAAAGTCTCGAAAATCCTAAAAAGTATTAAACTGAACCAAAAACTACCTATATACGTCCCATTACTCTATCCATTTTTCCATTTGCCATTACAAAGACTTCCTTTCTATATAGAACTAGTGCATGACTGAGTATTAGCGGATAAATTCCCTACCAAGAGTAACGATAGTTATCGCGTATTTATGATAACAATAGTAACTGACAAGCTTACTTTTCTTTATAGGTATTGTAGAGAGACCCTGTTGAACACAGACTTGACAAAAATGCAGATCAGAAATAAATATTTGCACCAAGATATATATCCAAGTGGTAATCGAACCCACGAGCGTCCGTGGTAGTGAAACTTTCTTACTCTTACTTTTAGCTCCACTACTTCAAAACAGATGTCAAAACAAAGTAATAATTGTTTTGAAACCACGTTTGAAACATTTTAAAAAAACACCGACTTATTGCTACTGTAGAAGCCCGAATTTTGGTAAGTTCTAGATTTACCAACATAAAGAATTTGGTAACGAGAGATATTTCATACAAAAAAAAAATCCTATTATTACCTAATATCCTTATAAATTTCTTACTTACCTTACATAATCAACAATGCATTTCTGTAGACCTTTTGCGTAGGCTTCCTTAAATTCAAGCGTGAGATCTCCAGGAAGTATTAAAACTAAACTATCTACTTTAAAAGGATCTAATTTTGTGATTCCTAATTCTGGGATTCCATTTATAAATTTTGGAAAAACTTCTTGAAGCGATCGCTTTAAACAATCAGGTGACATGTCTACACAGGGTACTTTGAACCCTTCTGTTAACACAAGAAAAACAATTAGGTTTTAACGTACGTAAAAAGTAGCGATTTCAGACATATAATTAGTTTATGTTAGATATTTATTGATAAAAAAAATTGTAAAGAAATCAATTAATGTTTAGATAAATAAATAATATTATAATTCAAATTACACAACTGCGGAATTTACTTATTCTCGTACATATTCGTACATTCATGAGTAACTTTCGCACATTTTTTTTAACATAGAAGGTAATAAAGAGAGTAAATACAATAATACAATCAACCTGAGTTCCAAAATAATATTACTTACGTAATAATTAGTAAAAAATATATTTAAAAAAAGGAAAATATTAATAATATTATACTTACGAAACTGGGTGAAGTTTTGGGCATTTGATACAGTTAAAATATTAAATACTGTAAATAATATAGTATTAAACCAGTCCATTTTTCCCATTAATGTATTAAATTCTTAAGATTTTATTTTAGAATTCTTATAGAACAAAAAAAGCAAAAGGTATTGTTCCAATTATGGCAATATTTAACACTGATCATATTTATTGCGTCTTCTTATATTTATAGTGCAAATATTAATTATTTTCTAACAAGTAATTTATAAATCGAGTATGGCTATTAATATTATTGAAAATGAACCACTACTTGTTTCGAAATAATAACAGGTATTATAATTATGGTTATTTAATACATTTAAAAAAAATTACAACATTTATTTTGGTAAATTTATTTCACAGATACTTTAATTACATTTTAAAAGGCCTGGGATTATTGTTGCGGCTATTGTTGTTTAGTGTCGTTTAGAACACGGAGAATGTCGCTCAAGCTTAACATCTGAAATAATTATATTTCATTACCATGCGTTTATTTCAATGATAAAACAAGTTTTCCAACGCCAAAATAACTAAGGCAACAAACAAACTATTTAGTTTTGTAATGATTTATATAGATTATTATTAAATAAAATTATTATGACAGATTCAAAGGTAATAAATTTAGACTTATTTTGTGTAATCCTTGATAATGTTAAAAGTACTAAAATAATGTTAAAAGTAAGTGGTTACTCATTAGGTTATTATGGTTTATCATTTAATAATATTATACAATATTATACAAGCACATATGCATGAGCGTAGTTGTCATAGAAATCAATGTATGCAAAGAATTCACAATTTTTTAGCAATCTCACGATATTTACTCTTATGATGATACAATTAATATTAATTTAAATAAAATGTACTAATATTTATTTTAGGTCTGATTATTTTTTCCTTATAAGTCTTCAGGAACGTAGGTACTCTTGGAGATTTTCTTATATATATATATACATATATATATATATATATATATATAAGAAAATTAAAACTAGAATTTGTATACTACCTATTTATGATTTTTTCTTACCTACTCCACATATTCGCGCACAGACCAACTTTCCGTAATTGTAGTACGTAATATTATCGGTACCGCACACAGGATTGTACTCTGGTGTCGTAGGACACAATAACAAACATGATCTTAAGAGTTCAGGTTGTATTTTTGGCGAATGCGTTGTAGTCGTGTCTAGAGCTTCAGAACATGCAGATAACTGTCGAATATTTACATCTGAAAATATTATGTAAATTGTTCATTATTTTATTATTATTTTAAGCAATTATAGAGCTAGACCCTTTTTTCCAATAAATATAGTAATAAAGAATATACATTATTTCCGACAAACATTTAGCTATAACGAAATACGCTACATAGTCGAACATTAAAATAAAGGATGTGCAACGCAATTACAAACTGATCACGTAAGAGTTCAACAATCTGTGCACAGAGATTAATTTTATTGTATGCACGATACCTGCGCAATGTCTTCCTCCTACCTATTCCTTCAAGCCGTCAATAGACAAAGTACCATTCAACTTTGTCTAGATCGCTTTTTGTTCCTTTAGTGTCCGATCACTTTTTTATAAATAATAAGAGAATATGTCAATCGAAGCAAAAAGCAAGCTTACGAGTAATAGTCACTGCACGTAAAATTTAACATTTTATAAAAAAATAAACGTATTAAACAATATATAAACAATATATAATATATATATATATAAACAATATATAATAATAACACTATAAATAAAAGACTTATTTTTATTTATTTATTTTAATGCTGTTACAAGTAATTCATCACGGAAGACAATAAAATGAAGACAAAAAAATCTGTAAAGAAATGTGTAATAGTAATAAGAGTTCAAACTCTTTCAATGTCATGCCCGAGTGGAAATTTAGAGCCGATTTAGCACCGCCTAGGGTAGGACTTATTTTGGACATCTGGGCTTAAAGTCGGTCCTAACCCATGTTACATTAGGTCCGACTTACCACCCAAAAATGGCACAAATTTCCGTTTTTTCCACTTTACGACTTAAATCCTAATGGAATAAAAATTTGCGCCTGTAGGCGCTAAGTTGGACTACTGGGCTCTAAATCAGTTCTATTTCGGACTACTGGGCTCTAAATCGGTTCTATATCGGACGTGAGGGAGCTATGTCGGCTTTAAATTTCGACTCAGGTGCTCGTCTTACATTTGAACTGTTACATTCAGTTTTCCCGTGTTTGTCATAATTACATTAAAGATAATTTAATCAACCTTTGCACTTAAATGGTCAAATATATTAGCGTAATAAGTTTGACGGCTAATAAGTGTCAATATTTTGCTCATAAGTGACTTGCGACAGTCTAATTTTCCGTGCACAAGATATCTGAACAAATTTTGCCTGGGTGTCGTTTTGCTCTTTATGGCTAAAAGTATTAATAAGAACTAATGAATAGTTTTTATAAGGTTTGGAATATATTTAATAAAAAAATATAGTTAAATCTGAATCTTTAAAACTAACCCCAAAATCCTAAATTATTGCATTATATTCAGAATCCTTGAAGATTTAATAGTCCATTGAAATGTTACATTTTTTAGGCCTTACCTTGCGTTTTTTAGAGGACGAAATTTTATTTTTTTGATGTGTAGGGAGGCTCAGTGTAAAGCTAAAACCAAGTTTGTGGGGTCGCCACCCTTGTCCCACGGCCGCCATCTTGAAAATAGGGGTTGAAATGGTTTTTACGATATATCTCTTAAACTATTTATCTGATAAAAAAAGTTCTTGACATTTTTTGTTGCAAATTAAATTATCTACAACTTTGGTCCAGTAACTTTTTGTCGTAGAACTATAAATAAAAAAGTTATAAGCGAAAATGTTCAGAAATTCGAGAAAAAAATTTAAATATTTCGATATAACTTTTTTTTTATCATTTTACGAAAATGATATCAGACCATATTTGTAGATCGTTTTTTGAGGAACAACTTTTTAATAAAACATTTTTTCATTAAGTCAATAGCTAAGGTTTTACAGCGCTCCGAAGTGAGTATTATTTTTCAGTAGTCTTAACTATACATACATATATTATACGTGTGTACCTACTAACAATGTGTCATCAGTTATTGTTTTTTTTTTCTTTTTTTGTTATAATTTTTTTAATTATTAATTTTGCAATTTTATTAATAATTAATTATTAATAATTATTAGCGTTTGCGCCGACGAAAAAACACCAGTCGATACAATTACAAATCTAACTTTATTTATACTTCTTAAAACTGTATTCTCGGAAGCAGGTTTCACTGTTGACCAAGCAGAATCAGATGCAGACACTCTTATCGTTCGCTCTGCTCTTGCTGCATCTCCATTATTCAATACCGTTACTATTGTAGCTGAAGATATTGATATACTGATATTGCTCACAGCACTTGGTAGAAAACAAGCAAATGTATTTTTTGTTGCGTCCTCTAAAAAACGCAACCCCAAATGTAACTTTTCAATGGACTATAAATGTATAAACAATCTTATTGGCAAAGATGTTATTAGTATAGTCTTTAGATCCAAGCCAGGATTTTTTCAACTTACCGAAACCACACGTGATCCTGCACTTCAAACGCTCTAGGTTTTTATAAGTGATACCATCCGTACCACAAACGGGATCGTAGATAGTGTTCGAACTACACGAATTTAGACATTCTTGAATATATTGTGAACTTTTAGACGTGGTAGGCCACCTTTTCAAACAACAATCAACATCTTTATTAGTTTATCATCTTATTTAGTTTCATTTTAAAAATATATTTGATTAAAAATGAAAAAAAAAATTTCTTTCTTTTTATGACACTACTCGTATCTATTAATAGATAGATCGATATAAGTAATTTAAGGGTATACCGATAAACCGCCTACTCTAAAAATGCGTTCCTGACGCATGTGTAGAGAATGAAATCAATAATCATTTTATATTATTCGGATCACAATTTTAATTTTGATATTTGAATAAATTTACCAAGTATGCAACAAAATAAAAAACAATGGGTTGAAAACGTATTAGGTTTTCCTAAATTGTTTATCACTTTAATGAACTTTTTACATAAATAATAAAAGTAAATAATTAAAAATATTATTACTTTGGGTAATCATTATATTCATCAGGAAATATTATCCTATCTCGATAATTTTGTCCATTTAAATCAATGGAATGTCCCTCGTTTCCAAGATCAGGAGCACAAGGAGCGTCCACGAAACTAAATGTGTCGGAATTACAATCATTCTTGTTGAAACTCGTCACAGTGTTATGTTTTGTCTGATCTTCTTCTCGCCAACAAGAAACTCTTTTATTGATCATTGCTAGAATAACTATACAAACATCAAGATTATTAAAAACATTATTTACTTCGTATGTACCAAATCATAAAATTATATAAACTCACAAAAAGTTAATTTTACTTAAATATTTTTTTACAAATTTAATTCGCTCACCCAATAATCTTTTCAATTAATTTGGTAAATTTGTTAAAAATAAATTTTGTTTTCAGTACAATTGAAATCACTATTGTCTGTGTGAGATAAACTCAAAAAAGTACTGAATGGATAAGTAAATAATTGTTGAAAATATTGGAATCAGTCTAGAAGTCTAAGAGCTTTCATCGAAAAAGCTGCGTAATACCTTTGAGATATAACAAAAATGGAATATCATTTATGAAAATTATTTCTCTTTTCGATAACATATATCTGTCTTGTAAGAATAACTTACTATACCCATTCTTCTTCCTTCCTACTTCTAAATAAATGGATATGTACAATGCGGTAACAGGAAAGTTATTTAGACGGATACAGTTTTAATACTCATCTACTTAAATTAAGACTGTTGATAAAATATCGATATATCGAAATATCGATATTATTATTTAGAAATATCGATATTTATTACTAATATTTTTTTTGGACGATATATCGATAGTTCGATATTCAAATGTTGTTATCGATGTTCGATATTTTTTGACTACAGTAGATGTCTTTCCACGTAAATACAAAGTTATATCTTCATTATTATGAAATAGACATGAAGATATGCTTTTGAAAACTGACATTTTACTCCCGTGCTGTCAGAATTAACTGTTAAATATTTAATTTCTTCTGCTACATTAGTAGCATCTGAACGAATTACTTCTATAATTATTCTTTAAGTACCTATAAACATAGTAGTCAAACAGCTGAACATATTAAAACAACGATTATTTAAAAAAAAACAATTTTCCTTACGATTATTATTTTTAATTAAAGCCGATATATCGTTATATCGAAATATCGATATTTTTTTTCGATATATCAAGCTCCGATATTGATATATTTTAAAATATCGATATATCGAAATTCCGATATTTTAAATAAATATCAACAGTCCTAACTTAAATACTTTAGTTATCTTAAGCATTTCATTTACATTATGATATGTAATTCATTACACTAAAAAGTAACTCACCGTTGTGGTAGCTTCACAATAATTATAATCAATTAGTATAAACAATGTAGGTATACTTTGTAAAATGACTATTCGAAAGTGCTTTTAAAGCCTCTTTGTATAAACGAATTATTTAGTAATATTTTGTAATAAAATATACGATGAGATTATACCATCCTGACTTTATTATTTTATTTTACTTATTCCTTAACTGAAGGTATCTAAATAATTAATGGAAACAAAATAATAAAACTTGTTTATTTATTGTAATAAAGGAATTACGATTTTTTATTTAATTATTATGAACTAGTTTATTATTTTTATATACCTATACATTTAAAATGTTCATTCATATTTTCTATTTACGAAATATATAAATTAACACGTTTAAATCTGACACGTGCAAAAAAAATTCAAACGCGGAATCACACACCGATGACGGGACACGAAAAAAACATATTATATGCTCTACTACCCGTACGAAGGTGGGACGGGTCGCTAGTATCAAATAATATATTTTCTTTAATCCTTTGATATTCAATCTATCTCTAAATATAAATTCATTCAATTCAGAGCATTAGACGTGAAAAATAACATAGAGACGTATCGAGTAAGAAAGAGAGAGGGCATTTCTTTTTCATTTAAAGTATGTATGGATAACTTATCATGCCTTTTTATATTTTAATGAGATATAAACTCCGACCTAACTTCAAATTGCTCTTTGTAAATAATATTAAGACTCTGTAGAGAATATTGTAGTCAAATAGTACTACCATATTCCATTTACAAGTACTTTATAAGTATATTCAAGTTGATGAGTGACAACACACAGAGTTCCAAACATAAACATGAAAATCTTTTATTTTTCCTGTTTACTAACACCACGTAATACACTCTGCTATAAAAGAGTGTATGTTGCACTCTTGAGCAAAGGCATTTTCTTCTAATATACTTATAGAAGGATTGTAACTAATTCGCTTCACGGCTTGACAGGTTTTTCTTATAACTTTTACTTTTGGGTAGAATTTCAGAAAATCCGTTCTTAGTGGACGCCTACGTCATACAAAGAACACACCCTCGAAGTTTCAAGTCTCTACGATTAGCGGTTTAGGCTGTTCGTTGATCCGTCAGTCAGTCAGTCATTCAGGACAAAGCATTTTATATGTATAGATAATGTTTATTATGACAACATTTATAAATATTTTAATCAGTATGTATCAATATTTTGACCTTTGACTAACCTCTAACATTTCTTATGTAATATATATTTATAATAAAAATGCAAATATACAGTTGGCTTGATTTTTCTATTTCCATAACAAACAATAGTCAAGAAAACTTACTAAATACATACACTCTTGCCGGGTAACACATTTTAATGGAATATTAGATTAAACTTTACTGACCGAAGAGATAACTAATCACACTTAACCACAGTTTGAAAATGTCTGCTCGTATCAACGTGTATTGACTAATAAAGTGCGTCTTACGAATCACCTCACTACTTCAGAAAAACCCGTTTAAGTCATATCTACACTCGTAGTGCCCAAGTTTAACAGTGAGTGATTCACAATAGTTTATAGAACTACACACGTTCAAGGTATCAAAAGATAAATTATAATTTTAAAGTAACATTGCAGTATTTTAACAGATTTTCTTAAAAATCTTTCTTGGGTTAAAATAATAATAATAATAATAATAAAGCCTTTATTTACCGAAACTCACAATTCAATCTTATGCATGAAAAAAAAAAAAAAAATACTTACTAAATAAAATATTACATAAAAACCACAGAAAATACAATTATATAAATTGTCTGCATTACTTGATTATTTACAAAATATCTCTAATTTCGGTGTGCCTTACGGCAAAGGCCTCCTCCAACTCTTTCCATTGCTCTCTGTCCCTTGCCTTGGGTTAAAAACTAAGCAGTAAATATTTTTATATCATTTACTTCCTTTTATGACGGCCGGCTGGTCGAGTGGTCAGGCAACTGGACACTTTACGCAGCGGTCGCGGGTTCGAATCCCGCCAGGTGCAGATAATCTGTATGACAAATATAGATGTCTGCACCGGGTCATGGATGTGTATTTATGTATATATGTATTTATATCTTAAAATTTATTTCCGTTCCTAGTACCTGTAACACAAGTTCTTACGAACTTAGCACGGGGCTAGGTTAACGTGGTGTGATTGTTGGTTAATATTTATATTTATTTTATATTTTAACCTAATTAATATAAATTTCACAAAATTTTGTTTTAAATATTATTGGTAAGACTGAGGGGCGCGATTCTATTTCAATTATTTATCAGTGATGTTGATTATGCTAGATTTTTTGCTACAGTTTATAACTTGAGTGATGATAAATCGGAAAATCTACATGACAACATAATGCCGGTATTATGACATCTGAAGTAATTGTATATCAAACCTACCACTGATCTACTACATATTGTTTACACTATTTTAAGTTTGGGATTGCGCTGGAGTTCAAATAAGGATAAAATAATAAAAAGTTTTAAAATAATAAAAGGTTTTTCTTTAAGCACGAATTGATATAATCGAATACACAGAAACCTTTTGTTCGGTCATGTTCAAACAATACTGCTTATTATAGATCACATCCGGTTAAATTAAAACATAACATAAAATGGTTTACTGTGTGAAAAAATCTTCAAACAATGTCAGAACAGGCTGAAAATATATAAATGTATTTGTATTTGATTTTTTAAAATCAAAATAGAAAATTCTTACTAATACTTTACTCCGAAAGTGAGTTTTAGTTTATAGTCAGTTTATTTCAATTTCAAAGCAGCTATTATTATATGTATAATTGTACTAAAGTATAATTTCAAAATTTTCAAAGTTATCTATGTGTTTTACACAAAGTTTATTTGAACGCACTAATCTCGATATTCACTGGACTGTTTATAAAAAATATTTTAGAGTTACCTAAAAACAATCTTTGTCGCGGTAAGGTATAAAACACAATACGATATCAAGCAAAGCAGTAAACATAAATGGATATGGAATTCTTTCATTAACTTTATATCAAAAAAAATTAATAAAAAAATATGTACAAGTCGACTATTTATAAATAAAATTAAAAAAAAATATAACATACAAATAAAAAAGAAGAAGAAGAACTTTCACATTTGCCAAGAGCAAGAAATTTTATACGTATGCATGCATATACTATTTAATCATGAAATTTCCATGTGCAGTATATTTGTATTATACCTATAGAAAAAGATTTCATAAGCTTAAACATCCTATTAGCCGAATATTTGCATGACAAGAACGGTTTATTTTAATCCTGATATACTTAATTTTAATGCTAGTAATTTGTATAAATACTAAATGGAAGTGGATAATTAAAGCATCGTACATTTTAACTGTAATAAATAATAATATTAAAAAAATTCCGCACATCGATAGATGTTATTGTTATTTACATTATTATCATACCGTTGAGAAATATTAAAGCAAATAAATCCATTTAAAGTTTTCAAGGACTAGTTAAACTAATAATGTAACTATTTAAACAAATAAACACAAAAATATTAACATCTTCTAAGATTTTATTATACAGCTAAATTTTAACACGCTTTAAAATTTTAATGGTTAATAAGAATGAGTTTTCTTAATAAATAAGTTGTCACAAAAATACTAGACTACGCGGTGGGTGCGAGAGTTGCGGCAGGACACCTCGACGATCTCAATAAACTTACACCTGAAAAACGAAAATTTATTTCAATTTTTATATTTATTACAGGAAAAAATATTTAATTTATAATAACTAAATATTAAATTGGCGGATTTTTTTTAAAATAGTAATTGTTGGGTTTCTGTATAATTCTTCTCAGCAGAATTTACATTTCGAATCGGTGGTAACTTCATTAATTATAAATAATTAGTGGACCTTGGATTAGCAGTGCAAAAAAAAATCTAAAAAAGTTGACCCCGTGGAGTCAATAACCAGTGGAGGCTATGAGACGTGTCTCATAGCCTCCACTGACGACAGGAGAGCTGGTGAATTTTTTGCCCAAAGAATCGGAATTCTTGGCACCATTCTATGCAGACATGATTTATTCCAAAACTGTCTGAAATAATTAGTTTAACTTTTGCTTTGTAAATATGTATAATATTGTAAAATTATTAATAAATTATAATTATGTATACATGTAACTTTTCCATATTAACTCTAAATAAACTGTTTACCTATATAACAATTAAATAGGTTAAGCAACAGTATGATGAAGAAATAAAATATTTAAATACAAGGAATTAGAATAAAATCTTATTCTAAGACTACAAACATATTATTTTTATATCACATATACATAGTACATACATAAACATATTATATACATACTTCAATAAATAATAGTAGTTTGATTTTATGATTTTTGAGGCTGCAATGGCCAACTATAAACAGCCAATAAAACGTTAAATATATTGTCATTTTTATTAATAGCTGTGAAATTCTTCATATAATTTTCCTTATACACAAATCATACTTTTTATAACGCAGTCGTTTGACTGCCACCATTTGGTTACTAATATTTATTTTAATTTATGTACCTAATTGATGTCACGGCAACGTTATATTTATGTGAATTCATTAGTAACATAGTAGCTTCATTGACAATATTAAGTTACTTTTCTTAACAAAATAATTACATAGCAATTAAGAAGACTTGTTTTGGATACGAGATGTAATTTGAATTCTAGTATTAGTAAAAACTATAATTAATTAACATTTAAAATAATTTCACAGAATCATCGTGCCACCGCACAAAAAAATCAAGTTTGTTCAATGTTAAGCATCTTCCTATAATTATGATAACAATAAAGTTTATTACTAAAGGAATTATTTATAACATAATAATTATTACATACATAATTTAATATTTATTCCAATATATGATGCAACATTCTTCATTCCTTTACAAAATATTGATTTAATTTTGGAAGGCCGTGACTAGACTCGCAAGATAAGTACATAAAACGAACAGAAAAATAAATATTAAGACAAACCAGTCTGTCGGGTTTGCCGCAGTTGATTACTGTCGTGAAACGCTTTTTATTCTAACTAGACACTTGACACATAACAGTAATTCAACTACTGCACGTAAGACTATCGTCAAAAGATTAATACCTGAGTTCATAAGTTGTATAAAAATAATGACTACTTACTGACTCCACAAGATTGATCACAAAACAATCTGCTTGGATTGTCATATGTTACGCCATTAGTGCCGCAAACCGGATTGTACTCTGACGTCACGGGGCAGATTCGGCGGCACTCACTTACGCCAGCACTTACTTGATTCCTGATATTTAAAAAAAATCGTATTTATAGTATAAACGATAAGGTTTGTAAGGGTAGATGATTGGACTTGTTACTGAAACTTGGTGGAAGAAAAAAACTTGTGTAGATAAAAGTATAAAGAGAAATTCACATGAGATCGAGAATGAAGTGGGTTTAACCGCATAGCAAAGCTACACTAAGTTATATTTGCATATCGAGCAAAATCAGTTTTAGGCTTATATCTTAATCAAACACCAATTTTACTGAAACAGTTTTTGATGAAACCACTTTTTTACCTCTTCAATTTATGCATGCCCTCACCTATAGTCTGAATATAACAATTTTTTCATAACTTGTTTTAATAACTCACCCATTTGCGTTGGGATTAGCTGTTGTTGTGGTTGTGGTTGTGGTTGTTGTTGTACTCTGACGTACGGGAAGTGGTCCTGGGGTTGGGAAGTTAGGTCTCCGAGGGGGCATTCTCCTTGGCTTATTCCACGTCCATCCATACCTATCGTCTAAATCATTTTCTTCTTCTATTTGACGCTTGTGCCTGTAGCTCATGCCAAGTGCTTCATGGCATAAGATTGCTGTAAGGTGAGTAATGTATATGTAATAATGAAGATTTAAGTATAAAACTTAGTATTCCGTATGACCAAGAACAAATAAACGTTAGTTTGACAAATGCAACTGACGCGGATCGAATTTTTATTTAAATTAAAGTACCTGGATGAAATTATATTCAGATACATTATATACTCATGAAACATAATTAATAATTTCTATCTTACCGACATAATAGTAAAATAATAGGAACTGGTTATTTAAATAAAAATTAAAAAAATTCTCATTAATAGTTTTTCTCATAAAAGAAGAAACTTGAAAAATTGGTCTGTAGATACCTGGATTCGAACCCGGGTTTTCTGATTTCGAATCCGCCCGTTTCCCATCCGAGCTATTATTAGCTTGTTAATGACAGCGAAATTTACATTCGTATTCTAATGATATTTTTTAATTTCGTAAAAAAAGGGATAAAACGACATTTTCTAAAAATAAATCCTAGTTAGACCGATTTATCGCCCCCGAAACCCCCTGCATACTAAATTTCATGAAAATCATTGGATCCATTCAGAGAGATTCAGATTATATATATATATATATATATATATATATATATATATATATATATATATATATATATATATATAATAAAATATATATATATATATATATATATATATATATATATATATATATATATATATATATATATATATATATATATATATATACCTATACAAGAATTGCTCGTTTAAAGATATTAAATAAAAATGCCAATATCTATTCTCTTTTATACCAACACAATAAACTATAATATTCATTTTATTTTGTATCGATGCGACTGTTTAATGGACCGTTGTGAGCACCGTTTACCATATTTATCTTTTACATTGATAAAAAATCAGATTTTATCAAGAAAATTACTTTTTAAAAGTAAAAGTACTAGTCTACTAGCTGTGAGATATTACATATTTAAATAACCTTGACAAAGACCAGTGGCGTAGTTATTGCGTAAAGAGCCCTGTACCATAATTTTTTTGATGGCCTTATCACCTATTTTATCATCTACCCAATACAAAGTTTATATATTTTATAAAAAAATCTAAATTGATGCTAAACCTAGAATAAGTTTATTGTTACTAACATGTAAATGTTTAATATTTTTATACAATATTGCTTAAACAGGCATCTGTGTCAAAATTACAAATAACCAGAGGAAGACTAACATGCTACTTTCTGGGCCCCTGTAGCTCAAGAGCCCCGGAATACTTAACGTGCCAGATACAACAGTAGCTTTTACTCCTTAATTAGACATAATAGAAATTATTATATTATTATTGTTTACGTTAGTTTGATAATAAAAATTTAAAAAAAAATAACTTAGCTTTACTATTTAAAGAGTTAGTTTACTTCCAGCTCTTAGTAAATATTATATGTATATTATTAATTAAATAATTCAAACTTACCTATGATAACTATAAGGTACAGCTTTTCCATTTTTATGACAAGGTTAAAATATTTTAATTAAATTTTTATATTATATTTTGTATAAAGTAACTATATGTGGTCACTCTGAGATGATCAATACAATACTGCCGCAGCTTGCTTGTGCTTTTAATAATAATTAGTTGATGCTTGGGTTGACGCGTTTAGTAACCGGCCTTATTGCCTTATATAGTGTAGTTTATTATATGTATCGATAATGATTTTTCCCTGACTTTATTGTTCATATTATTATAACAAGTGTATTAATTGCTGTATTTTTAAAAATGTTATCGTTATTGTTTTTAAAATAAAAAATATGTTTGTATCAAACTCGTTACAAATATATTTTATATTTTTAGATAAGATGAGACTATATCTCATCGCGATCACGGTAACTGGCTCAAAATTTCGACAACACAATAAAAACAATTATATCATGGTAAGTACCTGTGTTATAGTGTAGTTTTTTTACTAATATAAATTCTGTCATTTGAAAAATAATACTAATATTTAAGCTTATCGGTGTCATCTATTAGTATAGTTTACTACTTAACTTACTTAAATTATTTATTTGTTTACTTAAAATCTCAAAATATGACAGACATGAAAAATAACTATGTAATTATAATAAATAAATTAAATTTTAATTTTATAAATAAATCAGAGCATACTTTTTTTTGTATGTGACAAAAATGCATCACTAATATTTTTTATACAGCGTAAATTCCCAATGTTCTTAAATTCCCCGGGGTCAAGGAAATTATTGTAGTATCTATATGTATTAGTAATTATTATTATTGAAGGCGACATAAATGTATCACTAATGTAGTTTATATTTGTTACTAGCTGCTGCCCGCGATGTCGTCTGCGTGAACGCTATACAGCACCAAAAATACCTACGATTATACCTTTTAAAATAACATTCATTTACCCGTTTCTTCTTTACATTTCATATCTACAGAAAGTGCAGTAACAGAGGGAGACTGTCTTTTGTAAAATTGACCTTCAAAAAGTGCTTATTTTTAGCCTGCTTTGAATAAATGACTTTATGGTGATTCTGCTGAATTAAGTCATAAATTGTGACTGAAACAGATGGAGAAAATAATGGATAAGGAATACAGAATAGGGTAAAAATACATATTTATAGGACTTCTCGATAAACAACATTAATAGTTTGGCTCTCCGCAGCCAAGTTAGTTTAATTTTTTTGTTGTAATATTATATTAATATAAATATATTTTGTAATTGTGTATATAGATTTTGTGTAAATCGATTGAAATATGACAATATTTGTTGAAAATATCGAAATAAGCCAAGGCACGTGTGAGCTGTCATCGAAATTACTTCCTACCTTTGAAATATAACAAAACAATGTATGGTTTATCATTAAAATTATCAAAAATAGTCTAGAAAGTAAAAAAAAAAAAATTTCATATTGCAATAGTTTGTGTTCAAGAATATCTCCTCAAAAGGATTTTTTTGAAACTCGAATTACTTTAAAAGTTATAACCACTTTAGTGTCGTGGCAACTTGACTGGTTGAGACGGGACGATTCTAACAATAGCCGGTTCACAGACTCCGACTACCTGAACATGAATAGCTTTGTAGTTTTTGGAGTTTACTCCTAAAGAATCGATTTTCATATAGGCCCCCGGCAATGATCTTAGATCTTCTTAGATCATTGGCCCATGTATGAAAAGAATATTAGGAGTAAAATTCGTGGATCTAACGATATAGTATATAGGTAATAACCTAAGCTTTTCTGAAGTTAGGCAATTTCAATATTAAATGGTTCAGTTTAATTTATGACTTCTGTCGGGCGTGCCGACGCGTATTCCGTAGCCAAATGGCAAAAACGGAACCCTCATGGATTCGTCATGTCTGTCTGTCTGTCCGTCCGTATGTCACAGCCACTTTTTTCCGAAAGTATAAGAACTATACTGTTAAAACTTGGTGGGTAGATGTATTATGTGAACCGCATTAAGATTTTCACACAAAAATAGAAAAATTCAATAAATTTTGCGGGTTCCCCATACTTAAAACTGAAACTCAAAAATTTTTTTTTCATCAAACCCATACGTGTGGTGTATCTATGGATAGGTCTTCAAAAATGATATTAAGGTTTCTAAAATCATTTTTTTCGAAACTGAATAGTTTGCGCGAGAGACACTTCCAAGTTGGTAAAATGTGTCCCCCTGTAACTTCGAAAATAAGAGAATGATAAAACTAAAAAAATGGTTATCTGTAAAGTCGGTTTACAGACGATAATTTTTACGTGATAACGTCATTAGAAAACATTGATGAGAAAGTGCATACTTTTCTGAATGGAATTGAATTATTATCACTGAATTATCATTATTTTGTATAATAGATTAGAGAGATCCTTGTTAGAGATGATCATGAGATAGTCTTGTTTGCAGATGATACATCTTTACTGTTTAAGGTTAAACGTGGACAAAATTCACTCGACGATGTAAACAGAGCTCTCTCTAAGGTTATCCACTGGTTTAATGTAAATAATCTACTATTAAATGAATCCAAAACAAAATGTGTGAGATTCACTTTACCGAATGTTAAGTTGGCTACAACCAGTAACAGGATTAGGGATAAGGAAATAGAATTGGTCGATCAGGCTGTCTTTCTGGGTATAACCTTAGATTCAAAATTACAGTCGGGTCCTCATATTGGGAAGTTATCTGGCAGACTCAGCTCCGCAGCTTACGCAGTAAAAAAAATACGCCAGTTGACGGATATCAAAACCGCGCGATTAGTATATTTCAGCTATTTCCACAGCATCATGACTTATGGTTTACTGCTGTGGGGAAACGCTGCTGACATTCAATGTATATTTATTTTGCAAAAGAGAGCTGTCAGAGCTATCTACGGTATGGGTACCCGTGAGTCTTTACGAAATAAATTTAAGGAAATAAAAATACTAACTGTTTACTCTCAATATATTTTTGAAAATTTATTATACACACATAAAAACAAAAATAAATTTGTCAAGAACTGTGATAGACATAATATAAATTTAAGAAATAAAAATAAATTGGCCACAAAATAAGTAACTCTTTTGTAGGTAACTGTATACGCATGTACAATACACTGCCTGGTAATGTGCAAGACTTGTCCCTAAATAAATTTAAACACTTCATTTAATCCAAATTATGTAGTAAGGCATATTATAGCATTAAAGATTTTTTAAATGACAAGGCTGCTTGGCAGTGACATGATTTGCTCGTTCTTTGTAAATACATTTTTTGTATCTACATAATATGATGACTTTAATTGTTAAAAAGAGTACCGAGAGTTTTTTTTCCTCCGGCTTTTTTTCTCTCGGCCTACACTAGGAACATTATTATATTATTGTAATATTTAGTAAAGCCGATGATGAAATTGTAGATGTCTACCGAGACATTTTTTTTGACGTTCCTTGAGTGTGTGTAAACCTTATAACGAATAAAATATTTTGATTTTTATTTTTATTTTATATATTTTTTTATATATTATTATTGTTATACCATCTGCCCATTTGCATTCAAACCTTTTTACATCTTTCTTTTTTCATTGCAAATATTGTTCTTTTTTTAGTGGTGTGCAATAAAGAGTATTATTATTTACCTGATTGTTTATTTTTACTGAAATGTAACAAATATATATAATAATTTATGTATAACCTAATATTGCTGCACTCGCCGACCGATACTACTTTTTTAATAATCAAATAACAAATACTTATATGAAATTATATCGCTAATCAAATTCTTAAAATGCAAAAATTAATTACCTTTTTTTCGGCAATTGTTGTTGTAATAAACTATAGAAACCACATTAATTTTCACTTTTTTTTTTTGTTTTTTAAATAAAATACACTATTATTAAAAAATCGAGTTACAACGAACTACAAGAACTTTTATATGATGTTACTTGCTGCTACGGAACCCTTCATGGGCGAGTCCGACTCGCACTTGTTTAATTTATATTATTTGATTGCCACTATAACAAAATTTCAACATTTCAAACTTCTATATGAGATAGAAGACTTAGATTGTAGGTAGATATAAACTTTCGAACAAAAAATATGTATGAGGCTTCCATTCAATTTACTACTAAAGTAGTTTTTTAACATGCGGTAAGCATGTTAAAAAACTACTTTACATACAAGGCAGAAAAAATTTTATGCATTAAATTCACATTTTTGAATTAATATCATTCAATGTTGTCATATTATTTACATTTTCCTTAATGTCTGTAAGTCAACCCATCTGGTAAAATGTAGAACAGTATATTTTTAAACTTACCCGTTAATAACGCTTAACATTAATTAGTAAGACTTGATTGTCATAATGATGACGGTAGACGGAAAATCCGTGTGACTTTTTAGTTATACGTAAATTATAATTAAAAATTTTATACAAAAAAAACTGCAGCTAGAGATTTTTAATTTATCACCGTTGTTATAGTTTAGAGTTTTCTCAACGATAACTAGACTATTTTAATCTTATAAAATCTTTTTTTTTTTGTCGCATGGGAATCCTATTATGGATGATATCCAGGATGCCCGGATCGGCAGTCCTAGACCTATGTCGGACTCGGCACTTTGGGAGTGCAATACCATACTAAACCCCTGCGGGAGCCTTCAGGAGCGTCCCGGATCTGCAGGCAACAGGATCCCTCCAGAGCTTATAAAATCTAGATTATTGTTGAATAACAAAAAAAAAACGCCTTTAATTGTGGTAATGCTAAATGGCATAATTTGCGAATTCTCATGTTTAATATACAGTATAGCATTCATTCTTTATGTTGATTCTACAAACAACTTTACATTGCATTCCTTATATATCGTTTAAAAACTGAAATAGAAACTATTGCCGCATTTGATTCAAACTGTTGGCAACCTGACGTAGGGTGTAATTTACTAAACTCTATTTAATTATAAACATATAAGTATTTGTGTCGATTAAGGTCAAGTTATGATTTGTAGTTCTCCTTTACCAATCTATCTCTCCTTTTAAAAATCAAAAACAAAATCAAAATCAAAAACAACTTTATTCAAATAGATTTATCAACTTTATTCAACTTTATTCAACTTAGATCAAAACAAAATCAAAATCAAAAACAATTTTCTCGATAAAAACGAGCACCTTCGAATCGTCATTTTACAAAATTTATATTTTAGTGATTATTATTTTTTGTTAAAGTAAAGCTACCACTGATTCGGAATGTAGATTCTGCAGAGAAGAATCGGCAAGAAACTCCGCAGTTTTATATCCTATTATATCATTTTATATCCTATTTTATCTTCAGCTGTATTTTCTATTCCTAAGAAAAGTCTAAATCTTTACTAAACGGAGAAAAGAGCATATTCCGCAACACTGCGGCATTACGGATTAGCTGTGTTAATACGGATTGCATATATGTCTAAACTACTCTTCTAACTCGTAAGTAAGTTAAACTTAAAATTTTTCTTTGGGCCCAGATCGACATGAATTTAGCACTTGGCACTCAATTGACCACTATCTCAAATGTTGGAATGTGATTCTAAAACTCGTAAAAATGTACAGTAGCTGAATATGTATAAATTAAAATTAAAAACCAAAATTCATAAACTCGCTCTGTACAGTTCTGTTGTACATAGGTATAAGAAGTTCAGTAAGTCTAAATTTTTTGCAACATTATGCAACAAGATATCACTGAAGCTGACATTAGCCGATTAGTACATGATGTCATCAGCAGGTCATATAATTATATTCTATTCTTCTTTGAGGTCTTCTATGATTCTATGAGGTCCACATTGCCAGTTCATGTACGTATCTACTACTAATATTAAGCTACGTCCGAAACAATTACCCTGAGCTATCTTATGAAGCCCATAATATGCGACGACATTTCTGAACCCTAATGTGGTTAATGGCAACATGCATTAAGATAAATATGTATATATACGGGGGTTATAACGGGGTTCCTGGATGCGGCAAGACGACTTACATAGTTAGAAACTTCGACGAGGACAACGAGGTCGTAGTTACGACCTGTGTCGAGGCGGCCAATGATCTCAGGCAGAAGCTGACGCACCATTATGGCGACAAAGCCAAATCCAAGGTGCGCCCTATGACTTCCATATTGGTAAATGGTTTTCGTGAGGGCACAAAAATAAGCCGTTTAACGGTGAATGAGGCCCTCATGAATCACTTTGGTGCCATAGTGATGGCCGCCCGACTGTCGGAAGCAAAAGATCATCCTTGTCGGAGACATTAATCAGCTGCCATACATCGACAGGGAAAACCTGTTCGAGGTGCGATACAGCAGGCCTAATCTGACGGTAAATATATCATGTGAGTTGTCGTGCACGCATCGGAATCCCAAGGATGTCGCTCTTGCCATCAGCGAGGTTTACGATAGGATCTACAGCTCTACTCGAACCCCATCGTCCACTCCCTGCGTGCGGAGAGGCTCACTGGCGCTAGAATACCCGAAAAACAGAACCGGACCCTGTACCTGGTCTTCACACAAGAGGAGAAAAAGGAGTTAATAGGCCGGGGACATGGTACCGGAGAAGGGTCGAGCGTCATGACCATTCACGAGGCGCAAGGTCGGACGAGCGAGGAGGTCATTGCCATCCAAACGAGGACTAAGAGGCTGCGAATACACAATAGCGTCTCGCATGCGGTGGTCGCGGTGAGTAGGCACACTAAGACCTGTGTCTACTACGCCGACGACAGGGATGACGCAATCGGCCGATTCGTGGGGAGGGCGGCAGAGGCCACTACAAAAGAAATCCTCGAGCACACCCTCAAGATAAACCATATTGGTGGGTGTGAAATTATAGAGTACCAAAATAGGACAATTATAAATAATGTAATATTTATAAATATTATATAAATGGAATAATACTCTATAGAATCGAATAGGAAATACAAGTAGATATAGTAAATGCATGTAGATATAATATTGAAAAAAAAAAGTATATATATTAGGATAAAAGCGGTCAGTTTGGACTCTCGTCACAGGGACTAGAGATACTAAGTCTAGTTTTAAGTACTTATTTACTTTTGCTGTGTAAAAACGCCTGTATGTAACAATCAAATATATGAAAAGAAAAGGGTATAGGCGCATGTAAGCCTGTAGATGTGATACTAACATATAAAAATAAAAATAAAATATGTATATATAAGACATGCATTCAAGCACTGACAGATTGCTGAAGAAACACATCAGGTAGGACCAGATTTAGAGGTCTTGAAGTTCTGGGGCAACGAAGGACCGAAATAGAATTTCGGCAGTTTGCCTAGTTTATTAACATCATTATTCCTCTAATATTATATTAACACTAAACTTATTCATTTTATAATACGCACAATATTTATATTATGTTACCTATGTTTTACAATAGGGGATCGGACAGTAATCAGATTAAAATCTAAAATGTGCTTAGATAAAATAAATATACTGTTTTACGATTATTTATCTAATAATAATTTAATATAATTCATTTTAATATTTTTAAATGAAGAAATAAAATGTTGTTATTTTGAATATTTTTAAACTGTACTGAAACGCCAATCACAGTGCGTGACGTCATCTGTGGCCAATCACTAACTGCACGGGTACTACTTACTTAGTTTACTCAGCTATTTCCATAATTTTGTTGAAATTATAAAAGTTGCTAAAAGATTACTGATAAATTAGGATACTATAATCGATTTAAAAGCTGTCACGTAGTGTTTCACCAGTTTTTTATAATGGAAACAGGATTTACGAAAGGCGACAATCGAAATCTTCCCAGAGTGGATATATGTTTCTGATTTGCAATTTCTTTGCAAGTAATTCAGATTTTTGTGACACTGAATTTCGAAATGTGAAAACTTCTGTATATTAGTATTATAATTAAATAATAATATATTATTTGCCATTAAATACCTAGTTACCTACTTGAAAAAATACCTCCTTGAAAATTAATCTCTAACATTACACAATATATGTATTGTACTGTACTGTACTAGCCGGTACGCAACCCACTGCTGAGCGAAAGCCTCTTCTCAATAAAGAAGAAGGGTTGGAGCTTAATCCACCACGCTGCTCCACTGCGGATTGCCGGATTACACCCCTACCATGAGTAACGATCATTACCAGGTATCCATGATAACAACCGGGACCGACGGCTTTAAGTGCTCTCCTAGGCACGGTGGAGAGAAAACCACAAGGACACACACCCAGACCGGAAAGAAACATTTGTACAAATACAAATATCTGTCCCGAGTGAGAATCGAACTCGCGACCGCTGGCGCAGAGTGTTTAGGCGACTACTCGCACCACTACACCAGAACGGACGTCACAAGTAGAATCCTGTCAACACATATCACAAAAAAATAAAAATACAAAAAGATAAAATCTATGAGTAGTTGACCGTAGAGAGAAAACAATATACAGGTCAGAAAGTCGTGGATCAAACGAAACAGGGAGATAGAGGAGGTAATTTCCAACAAAAAATCTTTCTACAGCATGGCCATAACTTCATTGCACGAAAAGTTATGAATATTTTTGTTTTTTTCAGTGAAAGTACCGACTTTTTAAAGAATTTAATCAATAAAAAATTAAATTGATTAAAAACAATAAAACAAAAAGTGTTTTACTATGACTGGATAATGTATCAATACCACAAAAATTGTATTGCAGCTCTTGGTATCAAATTTAACGAGCAATGAATTTATTTCCATAAAATTTGAAGCGTTACAAAAAAATTACTTCTTACTTTAAGAGCATGCTGTGAAAAAAAAATGTACTACGGAAAAGTGACCCTGTATTGGAATTTTTTGCTAATTTAATGCTGATTCTAATGGGGTACAAAACTTTACTGTTTGACCTTTAGTTTTGGTTTTATGGTCGTTTTTCATATCAAAGTGCAAATTTCATTAAATTAGCCTTATTCAAAATAATTTATTACTTTATCATAAACGGTTAGTTTTTTGTACGTTGGAATGCTATAACTGTTTTGTTCTTGTCACATTCAGGGAACCGCTCGTTCAAATGTCCTTGAACTGAAAAAATTAGGCCGGGCGCCGTCTTGTTGCAGCCACATTTCTGAAAAATCTCAGCTTCGTTGAGTATTTGATTCAAATTATTTTGTGAAAAATTTAAATACAGAGCACCATTTAGATCATTTCTGATGAAATGTGGGTTCACTCTGGAGTAGAAGCTTAAATTGTGGATGTTAAAAATTTCCATTCTTCTAAAAATTTGACTCATCAGTCCATAACACTTTGTTGAAGAACTTCGGATCCTCTCTGTTTCGTCTAAGCATCTCTCTGCAAAATCTCACCCAAGGTTCACAGTCAGCGGGCAGCAAAGCTTGCACTCTTTTCACGTGGTAAGCTTGATATTTGTTTCTTTTAATCATAAGGTGCACCGTCGATCGTGGAATCCCGAGATTTCCTGATATTTGGCGTTAGCTAATACTAGGGTCCAGTCTTAACTGTCTCAGTATTTGCTCTTCATTGTCAAATCGTACCACTGGTCTACCTGTTTTCACAGCATGCTCACCGGGTTAGGTTCCCCCCATGTAGACATTATGCATGCGCATAAAGACCCTGTAGTCCGGGAAACGGTCTCAGTTAGGGTAGCGTTGTCGATATTTTCTGGCAGCAGGTCGAGTATTGCCTTCACAAAAGCCAACGAGATAATGCATTTCTGCATACTCCCGTTGGGTGTATGCTTTTCTCGCAGCAGCCATCTTCCGCTTATCTAGCCAATCCGTAGCGAAAGAGTGTCTGTCCATTTCATAAATCCTAAATGTGACAAAAACAGAAGCTATAGCATTCCAACGTACAAAAAACTAGTCGTTTATCATAAAGTAATAAATTATTTTGAATAAGGCTAATTTAATAAAATTTGCACTTTGATATGAAAAACGACCATAAAACCAAAACTAAAGGTCAAACAGTAAAGTGTTGTACCTCATTAGAATCAGCATTAAATTGGCAAAAAATTCTAATACAGGGTCACTTTTCCGTAGTACATTTTTTTTCACAGCATGCTCTTAAAGTGAGAAGTATTTTTTTTGTAACGCTTCAAATTTTATGGAAATAAATTCATTGCTCGTTAAATTTGATACTAAGAGCTGCAATACAATTTTTGTAGTACTGATACATTACCCAGTCATAGTAAAACACTTTTTGTTTTATTGTTTTTAATCAATTTTATTTTTTATTGATTAAATTCTTAAAAAAGTCGGTACTTTCATTGAAAAAAACAAAAATATTCATAACTTTTCGTGCAATGAAGTTATGGCCATGCTGTAGAAAGATTTTTTGTTGGAAATTACCTCCTCTATCTCCCTGTTTCGTTTGATCCACGACTTTTTGACCATCCTGTATATTTACTACAAATTAATTTAATCACATTTCATTATATTTATTTGTAGTAATTAGTGTACATTTGCGTCAAAATGATCTTCACAAAAGTAAATTGTTGAAATTCATTTCGTCGCATTTTCTACTCGCTAAGTCTAACAATTTTTTTCGTATATCTGCTTTTCTTGGCACATTAAATGAATATTTTATTTGGAGTACTTTTTGATGTGTTCGTACATTGAGGTACTGCACACCAACGAAATTTTTTTCGTTCCATAAGAACAAATAAAAAATCTACTCCACAAAACAAAACTTCTTGCGTACTTATGCTCATGCAGCTGTTTTATTGTAACTACAGATGACGTCACGCGCTCTCAGATGACATATCGTGGCGTTTTGGCGGGATTTTTAAACAAACAATATTAAAACATGGTTTTGAGTACCAAAAAGGTTATAAAAAATAAAGTTTAATTTTTATGGGAATAATTATCCATAAAGATTTATTTAAAACACTTTCTGAAAATTTTGCCGAGCCCCTATTTATATAGTAACTTCCCAAAAATTTCACAAATTGTTAAGACTATGCAATTATAACATTACAAGTATCTGAGAGAAAAAATGCTCGCTTTTATTTTAAAGGCGCTGGCGGTCCGTTATCGCCCATTCTTCCTCCGGCCGAGCGGAGGTTATCGCTGCCACCACCACTACGACACCCCCCTTCCGTTCGCCCTGGATCACGCTCACAGTGCGTCTGATGCATTAGAGCGATAAGTTTATACTCATCAACGTTGATTTCTAAACGAACAAATTGAATTTCGAATGTGTTCGGCGAATTTAACCTAGACGCAATTACAAGACCGTTGTTGTTAATAACAACACTAGTGAGTGAAAAGACATTAGTGAAAGTTTATTCTATTGGACGCATTTGGTGGAAATGTTAAGCTGGAAGATACTGCTGTACGTAATTATTATTACAGGTTCGTATTATGGTTTATCTTAATTCACATTTAACTGCGTAATAAACGTCATATTAATTATTATTGCTACTGCGTACAGCATTATAATACTGAACTTCTCATAGTAAAATAAATTTAATTTTTGGTATCAACAATGTTAAGGAAAATATATCGTAATTATTAATATTTATTTGTCGAAAAATTACATACTACGTAATATTATGCTCGACTGATTCTAATGAAATTTTGTGTGTATATTCAATAGGTATGAGAATATGACGTAAACTATTTTTATACCCCTAAGTGATAAGGGTGGTCCACCCCAAAAAAATTTTTTTTTATATTTTGCTCAAAATTTTTTAATTTTTTTTTTATGATTTGACATGAAAAAAATATATGGTACAATTCTAAATTTTCACCTTTCTACCACCAACCCATATTTTTTAATAGCCACTTTAATAACATTCTACTCTCGGCGGTCGATAATAATTTATTGATCAGTTACCACTTGATCAGTTCTGTTATTCCTGCCAGGCGTCTTGCGCTACCGGTGTCACTTCTCACCCCGTAAACAGCACAGAGTAGGGATGAGAACGAAGTCGACCTCCTGTCTTTCTCACACAATAAGGAAGTCGACGTCCTGTCTTTCTCACACAATAAGCTTGAACCTTTTTTTTTACTTCAAAAGGGTTCAATTTCCAATTAGATGGGTATTCGCAATGACAATCAATATGTTTCAAGGCCAAATTATGTATATATTTATGTTATATATAAGATATGTTAAAAAATAATTAAATAATAATAAAGTTTCAACTGACCTAAAACAACCTGTAAATGTCCTACTGTTGGCAAAGGGCTCCTCTCCTAAGATGATTACAGAAGTGTTGAAGCTTAATTCATTACCTACGCTGTTCCTCTGTGGATGGGCGGATTATAGTTGTCAATATAGTACAAGTAATAATATAGGTAACTTAGCTGTATACGCATATGAAACAAAGTAATAAAAATATTATGTAAAAATAATATAAATAAAATAATTGTAAATAATAATTTTACAATATTTATATAATAAAATATTCATGCAGTTTCTATTTGCTTTCAATAATACGAAGTTTAATATACTTTTATATCCTACGGATATCACGTACTATTTGATAATAAGTAATAATTAAATGCTAACAAAGAAACTAAGTTATACTAGATCCGTAATAGCCATCAGACTGATTGGCGACGTGATCTTTGGGTTATCGCAAATGCCCGCAACAGGGCCGCCCTGCTATTACAATCGTAGCAAAGTATTAGATCATTCGTTGACCAATAATTTTGTAATGGCTGTTTTGTAAAAGTGTAGTTGCATAATGATTTTCCGATGGTGTTCCATTGAAACAAAAGCTTATAACAAATCGAACGAGAGATCGATTCACCTCTATTTATTGTAGTAATATAGTTTACAACTAAACCAATACCTTTAGATTTTACATTAGTTATCAACTTAACCAATACGTTTAGAAGGTTTTAATAACATTGTATTACAACTTGAATTATTACTTATTGACTTGACTTTTAATTTAACTAGCTTTAGTCTCCGCTTTTAGTTTCATATATAATATTATGATTTTTTCAAGAATCAAAAATTGGAGATATTCGTTAAAAATGAAGTGTGTCTAATAGTACATCGATTACAATATCAATATATTACGCTTTTTAGTTATATTTCGTATAATACATAAACATGAAATTTACTCTTTCTTGAGCTGTTACTAAATATGGATTTTCTAAGTATAATAATACTGTCTCAATAAACTTATACACTTACTGCATTTAAATTACTACAATAGCAAAATTTCTGCTTTAAATACTTACATATATGCTTATACGAGTGAAATAAATCTACTTTACTAATCTTCATCAAATCACATTGTCTTTAAATAAAATTTGTATCATTAACTAATTAGAATAAAAAAATTAACGTAGTTTGTCAAAATTTTTGATATAAGCTGTCTAACATTTCGTGCAGGTACTTTATACATAATAATCTAGTCAAAGCAGTAAAATTTTACAGACCTCCGGTCAGGCTATTTCAAATAAAATTTATAAAAAAAACTGTTTAAATAAAAAAAGTTAATACTTTTATCCTCAAGTAAGTATATTCTATAAATAAGATCCTATAAATAAGATCCTATAAATAAGATACTACTAAATCTTAGTATTAATTTATCACACCTATTAATTAAATGAGGTCCAACACCACTACGGCTAAGCGTACCTAATCAATTTGTTTTTCTAATGCATGAGTAACCTTTTTGTATACTAATCTAAGATCGAACGTCAAATTTTACCGCGCAATTTTATTTATATATTTCATTATATATTTTAGGAAAGATTGTTAAAGTTTTTTAATTGCATGTAAGAAAGCATAAAAGTGGCTTCATCTTCTTCTTCTTCTGCTTGACTTTTGCTTGCTTCTTTCTTCGCTAGTGAGCCAGTGAGGCATGGTTGAACCGAAATATCCAAGACATCTAATAAAAAATTTGATTCGCAAGGTTTTTTTTTCACTCGAATAAGTCGAATGAAAAACCCAACAGATGATATCTTTGTCCATGTCTATATTAATCTTTGCTACATCCTATTTTTATAACATTACTATTTTTTATAAAATATGTATATATATATATACGTCTACAGCTAGACATAAACCTTTTGTATGGATTTCCAATACCAGGTCTTATACCACCAGCATCCTAATTCACACTATTACTTTATAGTACCTTATATTAAGCTGTCATTATTATATTACTACATGTTTGATAATGAGCACCAACCGTGGGAATCAACCGATATTGAGTTCCTGTGTTGACTAAGTCGAGGAAGTGATAGGGACGATGATTTTAGAGAACTAGCAACTATGTATATTTATACAGATAGTTCGATGAAAATTTTTATTTGTTTTAACGTCAACAACAGTCTAAACTTGTATCGTAATTAATTTATGTCATTATAAAATGTTCAACACAAAGAAATGGCCGAAGAAATTGGATGCAATATTCTCTAATTGTGCTCGAGCTTCAACTATTTATATATTTATTTGAAATATACCATCCTTGCATATAAATATCATTATATTATTATACTACTGTTTATATTCAGTAAATAAATAATCTATACATATAATAAAATGGTAGAAAAGTCAAAACTTACATTGAATATTTTTTTAAAAGAATACTTGGGGTGTGATCTTCAATCGATACCGAAGCCAAAAATATAGTTTTTAGAATTTTTGTCTGTTTGTCTGTTTGTCTGTTTGTCTGTATGTATGTCCGGGATAAACTCAAAAAGTACTGCATGGATTTACTTCAAATTTGGTACGAATATTATTAAGAAGTCGGGTCATAACATAGGCTACAAATTATCACGCTATCACCTACGGGGAACGAGCAGTGAACCTTTATTTCTTCAACGCATTCTGTAACAGCGTGTAATCTAGCGACGCATATTTGAATGTTGTTATTATGTTAATAACCATGCTATAAGCTATCTTCACACTAAAAAAATCACGAAATATAAGTAACTTAGGCTGATAAACATAATGAATGTAAGAATAAATGTAATATAAGAAATGAATATAAGTAGTATCAAGACAATTTTAGAGCAGCGCCATCTATGAGATTTTAAAAACATCAAGTCGAATTACATGTGTAAACCCTTTTTGGATGTAAATAATTTAAATTTGATCATGTTGGCGAGGTTAATAGTTGTTCATAAAAGTCATAGATGGAGTTGTGCATTTTAATAAAAATTGTATCGTTGATTCGTTTCAGAGATGAGCAAGAGAATTTTAAAAAAATGTGTTTATATAAGTTTTAAGCTGCTTCATCTATGTCTTATAAAATTCATCGAGTTTTTCTGTATGTAATAACAAACAGAACTCAAAAAGAACTGCATAGATGTATAACAAAATTTAAACTCGAAAACGGCACGCTATTGCTGTAAACAATTTGAGTTAAATAACGAAGAAAGAGGAAAATTAAGCATGCCATATATATCATAAAAATAAGAAATGCTTATGCTTCCGCCTTAAAGTCATCTCGCTCCACAGACACACCATTGAGGCGGAAATTCTTACGAGTTGTGGCGTCGGCGAAGCAGTATTTATACGCATTCCGCTCATACCTCATAACTTCCCGTTCCAGTTCAAGCGCGTACAGTTCCCCGTGAGTGTTTGCTTCGCGATGACCATCAATAAGTCGCAGGGGCAGACACTGAGGGTAGCTGGTGTCGACCTCAGGACGAGCTGCTTCACACGGGCAGCTGTACGTCGCTTGCTCCCGCGTCACCAGTCCTGACTCTCTTTACATTTTGGCTGCGGAGAGCCAAACTACTAATGTTGTTTATCGAGAAGTCCTATAAATATGTATTTTTACCATATTCTGTATTCCTTATTTATTATTTTCTCCATCCGTTTCAGTCACAACTTATGACTTAATTCAGCAGAATCACCATAAAGTCATTTATTCAAAGCAGGCTTAAAATAAGCACTTTTTGAAAGTCAATTTTACAAAAGACAGTCTCCCTCTGTTACTGTACTTTCTGTAGATATGAAATGTAAAGAAGAAACGGGTAAATGAATGTTATTTTAAAAGGTATAATAGTAGGTACTTTTGGTGCTGTATAGCGTTCACGCAGACGACGTCGCGGGCAGCAGCTAGTAAATAAATAATTTTAACACACACACACACACACATGGTCGTCTATCCCTAAAGTAGGCAACTTAATGCCTTAGGTTCTAGGTAACAGCCGACTAATATACATTTTTTTATTAAATAAACATATAAATAATACGTATATAAATAAACATATATTACACCCAGACTCGGGGCGGGAATCGAACCCACAACCCTGGAGCAGAAAACAGGGTCACTGCCAACAGCACCAACGGGCCAGTCAAAATGAATGTAATCTATGAATTAAACTTTGGCAGGAAAATTTTGTCTTAAAAACAGATCACTTAATAATAATTCTTCTGTAACATTAAATAATAATTTAGCAGAACTTACACAAAACAGATACTGGACTAACAGGAAAAGACCAAGAGCTCGGTGCACGATAGATCGTAATCGAGGGCTACCTGTAGCTTACGCGCTTCTAAAGCTTATCACTAAGTTACAATCAGATTCCAAAGTTATTTACTTTCAATGGATTCCATCCCATGTAGGCATAGAAGGGAATGAACGAGTAGATGTACTGGCCAAGGAAGCTATAACTGACGGTATTGAAGTCTTCTATACTCCTTCTTTTGAAAGTTACTTACCCATGCTAAAAAGGTACTGCTATGATTTGTGGAAAGAGTACTTTGACGAAAGAGCTAAGCAAAAAGGTATTTGGTACCGAACGATCTAGCCTCATCCATGCATGTATCCTTGGATTGATAACAACGTATGCAGCAGCAGTGAGACAAAATCAATTTTGGGGCTTCGATCTGGGCACATTCCATGAAAATGTTTGCATTTCTGATGCGGAATATTGCAACCACAAACTGCACAACTTGTGATGCACCTGATGCTCTCCTGCATGTATTGATGGAGTGTGATCAGAACGAAACAGCGAGAGTAAAACTTAACTTAGATCTAAGGCCCGTAGGCCAATACAATGTGTTTCTGGCAGACCCGATGTCAAAGCTCGCGAAAATGTTGTCCAAATTAAGCCATAGACCTATTAATTAAGTTAGTCTTAAGTTATAATTATGTTAGTTTTGTATTAATCCTCAACCAGGGCGGCATGTTGGCTTATGCGACAAAGCCCTTTTTTATTTTGAATAAAAAAAATTGAACCAGCCTGAAAATGTTCCACAACTGGCCTTTTCTCTTATACAAGTGAAGGGTGAAAGTTTATACCACCACGGGTTATTTGCTAGTTAAGTTAGTTTAACCCATTCACAGTGGAGCAGCATGGCAGATTAAACCACAAGACGGAAGGAAAAGGATTGTAGCTCCAACCCTCTCCTGAACTGAACTAAAAAAAAATGTGAAAACTTTCTGTATTCATTTATTTATCTCTTTAATTTACACACAAAAAAAAAGAAACATACGTTTTAAGAATAATATAAAAGAACTATGTATCGTGTTTTTCAACAAGAACTTTGTTTTTCAATATAGTCAAATCTTGTGACTGTTGACTTATGTATAGTAGAAGCACGACGAGCCGGACAGTCCCCATGGAGGAGAAGTCTGGCCTTTTCGCCGAGGCCAGCCTGTCGCTGGAGGCATCCTGTTGCCTGCAGATCCGGGACCCTCCAATTAAAGGGGCTGAAGGCTCCCGCAGGGGTTTAGTACGGTATTGCACTCCCAAAGTGCCGAGTCCGACTTAGGTCTAGAACTGCCACCCGGGCGTCCTGGATATCATCTGTAAATGGATTCCCCTGCGACAAAAAAAAATGTATAGTAGAAGCATGGGGAACTGTTACAATGAATTAATTTTCACTCGAAAATCGCATTAAAATAATAAAAATTCTCTATGGAAATAGTAGATCTGTAAAAGTTACATTTCATAAAATTCGGAAGATTTTCGGTCAACATAATCGTCCTTCTGAGAACGCTATTGAAAATTTGGTCAATTTTGGGTTGACAGGCTAGGTATATAATGTGTCAACACCACCACAAGACCAACAAAAAAAAACATAACGATAAAAATAAATCATATTGGTCCCACTGAGTTTCTTCCGCCAGTTCTTCTCACGCTCTTCTTTCCGAACTGGTAGTAGACTCATGACGTTGAAGAAATTGTAATAATTTTATGCTGAATAAAATATTTTGTCTTTGTTTTTGTCTTTGAACACAACGTAACAACCTACATGAAACAGACATGAATACGTAAAAACAATAAATACATATATAACTTTGTATAAATTAACAGTACATATATATATATAGATATCATCATATCAGTAATTAGATATCAACTGCTAAATGCAGCCTCCCCCATGGCCCTCCAGAGCAACCGGTTCGAAACAGCCTCCATCCAATAACTTCTGGCGACTCTCAAATCATCTGTCCATTCCAAATTCCTAGCCACGCTGCGCTTAACGTGTTTACGTGTTCTCCACTCGAGAACCCTTCTGCTTAATCGACCATCAATTCTACGAGCTATGTGCCCTGCCCACTGCCACTTCAGCATGCAAATCCATTGGGATATGTCGGCAACCTTCGTTCGTCTGCGGATTTCATCATTTCTGATTCGATTTCACAGAGAAACAGCAAGTATAGCCATCTCCAATGTTCGCTTTGCGTCTCAGAGCTTGCTTAAAACGCCCATAAACAGATACCACGTCTCAGATCGGTATGGCACCACTGGTAACACACATTGGTCGAAAACTTTCGACTTCAGGCACTGAGGTATAACGGATGAAAAGACGTTTTTCCGAACGCTGCTAATCCTAACTGGATTCGCCGATTAACTTCTCTCTCGAAGTTGGATCTACCAAGTTGGAACTTTTGTCCTTTACTCGTCAACAGCTTCGAGAGCAGACTTTTCAACTAAAATCGAGGTGGGTATGACATGAACTTGATCAACAATTGACAATTGATCCGACTAGATTTTCGTCTTGTTCATGTTCATTTTAAGGCCCACCTGTTGGGAAACTCCATGGAGGTCACAAATCATATATATTTATTTATTTATTTATTTATACTTTCTGCACACTAATACTAAATACTAATAATACTAAATAAAAATAGAACATATAATATCTAAGTTGCATCAGCTGCAACAGGCGGCCTTATCGCTAACACAGCGATTTCTTCCAGGCAACCTTTGGGCAGAGGACTAATGTAAAACATATGGGAAGGGTGCAAAATGTGGAAAAAAGATACATATTTAAATTCATATATACACACACGTACACACACACGTACATACATACATACATAAATACATACATACACACATACATACATACATACATACATATATACATACATACATACATACATAAATACATACATACATGCATGATATATAAATATTAATAAGAAATTCTGTAATTAATACATAATAACTATATCTAAAAATTAAAATAAAATAATACATACAAACAGTTCTTAGTATTAAGTATTAGTATAAGTTCTTATAACTTAAGTCCATAGTTGTCGTTGTCAAACTATACATATCGTTCGAACACAATGCAATTCTAAATCTACCCTCGTATTAATTTTTACTATCTGCTTACATGTTACTCTCAAATGGTCTACTTATAATGAACATGCAATTAAAAATTTGTTTTAAATATGTAACGGAATTCACTGGCATCTAAGATACAGGCTATGCCTAGTTTAGATGTCAGTAAAAAACTTACGTTTAACTAATGAACAAGAATAATTTACTAAAAGTAATAGTTGCTAAAAGTATAGTAAAAGACTGTCCTATTTGTTATCGAATAATGTATGTAAGTTTAGAATATGTATTGTTTTTTATGAGTAAATAAAACATTTTATTTATTTTATTATTATTATTATACATACATACATACATACATACACACATACATACATACACACATATTAATACGCATAAATACGCACATACAAATACCATACATAAACACATAAATAAAATAATGTTTGCTCAACATAATTTACGATGACAAATACATTTCTTTGGTAAGTTTCTTAAATGTCTTTAATGTTTGAGCCCTTTTTATATATAGTGGTAATGAATTCCAAAGACAACAAGTTTCAACAGTAAAAGATTTAGAGTAAAAGGATGAAGAATGGGTTGGGATCTTTAAGATAAGATTATCATTCGAACGTAGTGATCGTTCATGAGTGTCACAAAGAAACTTAAACAGATTTTTAAGAAGGTGTAGCTGGATTAAATAGGATAGAGTACAGAAGTGACAGAATGTGACAGAATGTGAGTATTCCTGCGAAGTCGAATAGGAAGCCACTTGAGTTTTCTTCGAAATTCGGAGACATGGTCATATTTACGAAGTCCAAATATAAACCGAATACAGATATTTTGTAAGCGCTCAAGTTTAATGCTGAAGTCTACCAGAGATTCCGCCATGAGCACGATATCGTTGATAAATCAAAAGTGAGTGGATGTACTTGTCGTTTATATTGATGCCGAATCCCTTCTATTCCAGCAGCTTGAAAGCGTCTTCCAATGCTGCGGTAAACAGTTTCGGAGAGATAACATTTCCCTGTCTCACACCTCGCTGTATTAGAATCACTCTCGAGGTATGCTCCTGCACTCGAACTGACATAGTAGCGTTATTGTACAAGCGCTGCAACGCTATACCGGTAGTCAATATAGAACCACACTCTCTCTCTCATTGGAGAGACTGCAGCACCACCCAAGTTTTGATCGTATCGAAGGCCTTCTCATAGTCCACAAATTCCAACCACAACGGCCGATAAAACTCCTTGGTATGTGATCTATGGTAATATAGCGCTTTTGGAAACCGGTTTGTTTGGGAGGCTGGAAGTCATCTTTGCCCGTCAAACGATTCGTCTTTGATTCGATAACCCGAGATTACAGTTTTTTTTTTTTTAATTATAGTTTGAAAAACAAATTGCGTCAACAATTGACATAGGTATCCCAAGTTAATAACGTTGCCTACATCTCAGAAAACAGGTTTTTTTGGATTTAAAATCGTAGAAAATAAAGATTCTCTTTTTAACTTCTCTTTTTGCATTTTTATTTTAAATTTCGTTTTGATAATTTTCTGCTGGGATTTAATGGACGGCTATGTCTTCTGAGACAACGTTCAGGTAACTTAGTACAAGTAAATTAAATACAGTAAAGAAAATTAATTTTACAAAAATGGTGCTTAAGCTTTTTTAAATATACTGAAACAACGTAATTGTCGAAATAAAAAAAGAATAAAGATTACAAATAAACAAATAAGTAAACAATAACAAGCATAACACAAGTATTACGATGATATCATTTCAATGTATTGTTTACCCTTCACTGATAACACTGTTTTCAAGAGCGTACATAGTACGAGCATATTCGTTGAGATCACAGGAAAAGTTTAGGAGAATAAATAATACTGATTAGATTAACGGGGTCACACGATGTCGCATAATAATCTGGGCCATTAGCAAAACAATGGAATAAACCACCGACAAAAACTTGTTTATAAATATTTAGATACATTAATTACAACTTTATTGTACACCATCGTTTATAAATATATATTTTTTTTTCTTTACCATTTAATGAACTAAATTTTGAATTCCCAAAAAAAGAGAAAAAGAATGCTGAGATGGTCAAATAGAAATCTAAGGTCGACATAGATTACAGATTTCAGGCTAACAGTACGGTACGGGTATCGTGTATTGTTTCGGGTGAAATTTTACGCTATATATAAAAATCTTTTAATCCGCACTGGAGCAGTGTATCAGATTGAACTTCAATGCTTCTTCTTTCATTCTTTAAAACGAGTACCATGACTCAATAGAGAAACTTTGATATACAGCAGACCAAAATTTGAGAATGAAAGTGTCAGATCTGTAGATAAACCTACATTTTCAAATAAAAAAAATTAATTATACAAAAACAAAAACCCGACTGCGTAAAAAAACTAAAAAATACATGAAATAAAAAGAAACAAAAAAGAAAAAACAAGTCCAGTAGTTAATAATGTTGTTTAAAGTAATACTGAACAACTGCACCATCGAAATAGTTTTATAATCGATACACACATAAACAAATCATAAATTCTTTGCAAAATAGAAGGATTAACAGTCGAGACCCATTTAAATTTTACGGGGCTCCTTGGGAAGATTTAATTGGTTAAAGAATGGGTCCCGACTGTTAATCCTTAAAGCCGAGTCCCGCGCCTGCCCGTGTGTTTCGGACTTGAACCCGACCTCTGCTTTTGCAGTCAGTGGTCATACCACTAGCACTAGGCTATCACTGCTATTATTCCTGCGTAATAAGGGCAAACTAATGGAATACTAAAGTATATAAGTGCCTGTTTTATGTATTGACGACCGTTCTGATGTAGTGGTGGGAGTAGTCGCCTCAAAGCCGCGCTCTGACGACCGTGGGTTCGATTCCCGCTCGGAACAGATATTTGTATTTGTATAAATATTTGTTTCCGGTCTGGGTGTATGTCCTTGTGGGTCTTCCCACCGTGCCTCGGAGAGCACTTAAAGCCGTCGCTCCCGGTTTTTACCCGACTGCGACAGAAGGAGGGTTATGTTTTTCGAGTGTATGTATGTATGTATGTATGTCCATTTCTTTGGCACGCCCTACAGCCCAAACGGCTGGACGGTTTTTGACATATGAGGTGTCGTTGGATTTGTCTTAAATTGTAGTAGTGACATAGGCTATATAAATTTTCAAAATGGTGCCCGCAAATGGCGGAATGAGGGGGGGGGCGTTGATTTTTTTTTCTTACTGTAGCAATTTGGGTATCAAATGAAAGCTAGTAAATTGTTTTATTCTTTTTAGTTTATAATAAGAGTATTTTACGCGTTTAGTCGGGTTTTTTGATTTTTTTAACTAAGCAAACTTGTTATCATAGAAACCCGATGATGATCGTTACTCACGGTAAGGAAATTATCCACCAACCCGCAGTGGAGCAGCGTGGTGGATTAAGCTCTAATCCTTCTTCTATATGGAGAAGAGGCCTTCGCTCAATAGTGGGTGGTTTACCGGCTGATACGGTACATTTATGTATGAAATTAGCGAGAATGATTGTTTAAGCAACTTTAATTCATTATATGTATATCCTAAACTGTTACTTAAAATTAAAAATAATGAAAGGAACCTAAAAATCATTTTAAAATACTTATACAACAATACCCGATACCCGTAGTTCGCCGATATATATTTTTTTAATTTTGACAACATGACGTCTGGTTGTCGCTGTGATGAATTTTGATTATTGTCATGTCTTTAGTGACACTCGCAAGGTTAAGACGAATTGATTGATCTACAACGCCACATAGGAACAAACATACATACATAGACTGATAAAAACATTACCCTCCTGTGCGTCGCGCAATCGGGTAAAAGTTATCTGTTCTCTAGATAAGTAATAATTATTTGTATTTGTTTAGTAACAAAAAGATTTACTTAGGTAGGTACGTTTTTTTTGTCTATAAGATCATCTTTATTCTGTCACAGTCGGTACAAGAACAGCATGATATGATAACTGAAGAGATATTTCACGTAAAGCTCTTGCATGAATATAACGACATCTAAATTATTGTATTAAGTTATTCATTTTTATATTATTTTACATTTCAGTATTGCACGAAGCAGACTCGGCAAATCTGCCTTTCTTACGACCAGCTCATATCGGAGAAATTAACAACTTAGAGAAGGAAGGCAAGGAAATGCGTGTGCCAGTTGATATAATCCGTGCTCTAGTGAGAGAGGGAGTGCCGCTACCGCTATGTGCAGGGAGGTGTGTGTCGCCTCCTGTGGGGCCTGTGTGTGCTTTCGATGCAACTGGAACCGCTAGGACTTTTGCTACATTGTGCGAGTGGGAGGCTGTGTCGTGTCATGAAAGTACATGTAAGTTCAACATACACTTACATGTTTATATGCGTAAATACAATATTTTACAAGAACTTTGTCATTTTATACTCGTAGTATATCAATAGAACTTTTAATTCATATATTTATTTCTTAAATTTTTTTATTGGTTTGAGCTGTATATTTCTAACAAATATTGTAATCTACTTCAATGAGCAAAATCATTGTTATTTACTAACTTTTACTCTCGACACCTGATACAAATAAGTCAACACCAATCGATGGTCAAAACTTACAGCTCTCTTTAGTTACAATTAGAGAAAGGTAAATGTCGACCAACCATGTAGGTATTATGAGATCAAATATTGATTTTTTTTACAACAGAAGTCACAAAACTGTATATATTGTTTCAGTAATTTTATTAACGGTAACAACCATCTTAATTTTCCACAGTACAGTTATAATGTGAAATTAACGGAACCGATAGCAAACGACCTAATAAATCTCTTCTCTTCCAATAATAGCCGTTGTGATTTTCCATAGCAAATTATTCATTTCATTGACGTATCTTAGGGTCTTATTGTGGTTATTATTAGAAGACGATAAATACAAATGGTTTATTAATAAACCAATATCATTTATATTATTGATTATTAGGCTTTTGTCGTTTATTTTCATAAATAGTATAATAGTATACTCGTTGTTTGACTTGTCTTGTATAAAGTTTGATACAGACATACATTCAAAACGTCAAATCTTAGTCGTAATTATCAAAAAAAAATACAATATACACATTTGCATCGAGACGAGTTTCGTTCAGTTGAATGTTCTATACCATATGTATGCAGACTATATTCAAAATTATCGTCATTCCATACCCGTGGATTTTATAAGTTCGATCGATGTAAATAACTCGCAACGCACTCGCAAAAATTTTAAAATGAAGTATGCGATACGAAATGAATTTTAACCCAAGTAAATCACAGATCATTGTAATTGGCAGTCCAAGCATGATTGAGAAAATGAATAAAATAAATCTACCGTCTGCTACTTTCCACGGTATTAGATTACCTTAATGCTCCACTGTCAGGGACCTTCAAATCAGCAGAAGAACTTTTGCAGCACTGAGCTCACTGCTTCACCTCAAATCTATTCTACCAATCTTTACCATATTATGTTGGCAAACTCTCTCCATATCTATTTTAGACTATGCAGATGCAAGCTATCCTAATTTGACCGAGGATCAACTCATCATCAACAAGCTTGAGTGACTACAAAATCTTGCTATCCGGTTCATATTCTGGTTTCGTAAATTTGATCATGTGTCACAATTTCGCTTACAGCTCAAGTGGCTTTGAGGCTTTCGCAGGAACCTATGTATTCTTTTTCTGCTGTACTGTGTGCTATTTAATCCAAAGGCTCCTTATTTAAAGGATAAATTTATATATCTTGGTGATGCTTCAGAATCAAGAACATCTCGTAGTCTTATGCTGAAGTTGTCAGTACATAAAACCAAACTTTTTTGTCAGTCTTTTACTGTTCAGGCTATAAAATTATGGAATAATTTGCCATTATATATAAAGGAAGCTAAATCCCTAACGACATTTAAATACTTCATTAAAGATCACTATTTTAAGCTGGAAAGGATTTGAATTTCGTTTTTATAGTATCAAATGTTTTTATTTTATGATTTAATTAATTTTTGTATATTAATAGCTGTGCTCGGCGCTTTCATCCGCGTTAATTTGAGGAAAAAACGTACTTAAATATTATTAAACCATTACAAGTGCCCGCCTCGTTAGTCGAGTGGTCGCAAGCGCTGTGGTCGTGGTGCGTCTCGGATTCGAATCCTGGGTCGGTCAACGTATTACATATTATACTTTTTATTTTTCGAAAATTCTTAATAAATATCACGGAGTCTGGAGTGGTGTATGGCAATAGACTCGCCCCCTATTACATGGGACTCATAACTGCCTACCCCTTCGAGGATTTAAAAGCATAATGTTGTTTACTTTAAAAGTGAAACTATAGAAAAAAAATTCTTGGGAAGAGGAATAATAAAACGGAAGCTCTCAAAAAAGAATATTTATACGTTTTTGTAACGTTTCTTATTATTGCTCAGCGCCTACTAGTCGTAGCATAATGTTATATAGCCTATAGCCTTCCTCAGTAAATAAACTACACAAAAAGAATTTTTCAATTCGAACCAGTAATTCCTGAGATTAGAGTGTTCAAAAAAACAAACTGTTCAGCTTTATAACATTAATTATAGAATATTTTTTAAATTAATATTTAGTACTTAATAATAGGGATATTTTAATTTATATATGTATTTTGTATAAATATTAGAATGTAGACATTTGTATATAAGTTTAATAATAAACTACACCACCTACCCAGTCCCAATGTTAATATAATATTTCCTTTTCCTATTTGCGTTGTCTGGAAGAAGTTCGTATATGTGAATGAATCAATGAATATAGTTTTAAAAAATGTAAGATAGTAATAATAACTAACAAATTCAGTTTCTTTTTTATAATGTCAGTATTGATTTTTTATACTTTCTATTTCAGACTACGCAATAACAAGCCTTGGAGAGTGCTGATCTGCCAAAGAAGAACTATTGTTTGTCCAAAAATTAATGTAGCAGATAATTTAGCATGTATGTGTTAGCTATGTATTTAAAAAAAATTAACTACTGTATTCGACCGCTTTAAAGGAAAAAAAAATTCGGAATTATTGCCTATTCTACCATCATAATCGGCATAATTTAGAAGTTAGTATTTTCACATGAAAATCAAGGCAACTCTGTTTTTTAAAAGTAAAGTAGTCCCTACTGTCGACCAGGCATAAGCAAGTATCAACGTTCTACCAAAAATATTATTTTTATCTAATTTAATCAAATTTCATCGAATGTTATACAATTCGGTAACGTATTTATTTTATATAATAATTCTTGAGCTATCACCAAAACTTGTACTACTACATGGTTTTCGTTTCCTAGTATTTAGATGAAAACTAGAATAAGCTTTCTTTTTAATTTATTGTACAAAGTACGAATCGTCACTTTTAATGTTGATTGTTGGTTTACCTACCCTTAAATTGAATAAACTAATCAAAATCTGCTAACTTATTTTTTTATGTCAAAAAGCTTTAATTGAATTTATAGACCTAAGATCTTAATCTTTTTTTTTAATCTGGAAAAAGAAACTATCTTGTTTTGAATAAAATGTATATTATATAATTATGTTATTTAAATAATAGCATAATATAATATTATAATATTTTATTAGATTACATCAAAAATATAAAAAAGAACATATTACTTTCAGTCCAGTGGCTTTAGATTAAGATAGACGAATTCCATCAGATCCAGCGCACGCTCCTTTGTTTAATACTTGTAGAGCTGAAAAATACAAATAAAGAATTAACAGTTAAAAAAGTTACTATAATAATATGTATATCAAATAATTCAGTTAAATCAGTTTGTCAATGTTTCAAAATTTATGAATATGACCTAAACATAGATTTAAATAAATATAATAATATACATGCATAAACTAAAATGTACAGAGAAATAGATATCGCAGTGAGTTAATAAATATAGTAAGCATTGTAATTGGTTCGTCAAAGTTAAATAATTTATTAAGTTAGTTTTGTACTACGGAGCCAAAATTGTTAATAAGTTTAATATCATTAATTCGATGCATTTTGTAAAATATAAGTTATACTCAATATCCTAATTAAACTACATTAGCGGAGTCAAAAATCAAAATCCAATGATAAAATCAACAAGATGAGTCACGACTGCGTGACGGGCGCGAGAACAATACAATGCTTCTGTATTCTAGCTTACGTCACGTCACACACTGATGATTATGGAACTAATTTGTATTATTATATTGTTCATAGAAGGCATATTACGAAATATCGAGTACATATTTTTGCAAGTAATCAGCCATTGTTCTTTTATCACAAACTTAATACAAGTAAATATACGAATATTCCATACGCTAACTTGAGGACAATAATACATAGACACAGACACTGAGTTGAAAACAATCATGGAAAATAATAAAACTATTACGTACTGTCTTTGTGTTCGCAATTGTGGTTATTCACGACACACTCGCTTCCAAAGGACTTGGGCTTCGATCCTTGTTTTCCAGCGCAGACTGGTTCACTTTTGACGGAAGAACAGTCTTGCATACAAGCCTTCTTTCGAGCAGCCTCTGCCTTCAGCTGCTTCAGATCGTTCTTGTCTGGTCGACAGGAAACGACGACCAACAATGCAGCTGTGAATAAAAATACAAAGCTTGAGATTTGATTAAATAATTACCGTAAATGAAAAAAAAAAACTATAATAACATTGAATATGTATGACTATTTCTCTGAGAAAAATTCCCATGATGGTTTCCTAGCTTTCATCATACTCGTAGATAGCCTTATTCCTACCAAATTCATTAGTCTATTTTAAAACAATTATTATTATATTTGAAATCTTGATGTTAGCCGTGGAAGTTAATTAAGAGTATCACTAAGAAGCGAATGGAATTTATATTATATATTTAGAAGAAATATTATATGTATATTGATTGTATCTAGTCATTCATAGAAACCTGATATAAAATAATTATATCAATGCATCACGGTCACAATATTATACATATTATAATCATGTACTGAATTTGCTACACTGTCGTTTTATACGCAGCGCAGTTACGGCTTTCTGGCCTTAACAAAGACTATTACGGTCATAAAATGATTATCAGATAAATGCAGGAAGAACCATCGTTTCGGGCTGACTACTACCGGTTTAAATTCCCCGGTTCATGATGTCATACTTTTGTTTGGAACCATAACTACTGATAATTTTCTAAATTACCGTTGCGCGCAGTTTTACCCGCGTGAGTCCCGATCCCGTGAGCTTTTCAGAAATAAAAGCTAAAGTGATAATCCAACCATTCAACTACCATAGGTACTTGATTTACACTAGACTGATTAGATTTGATTTAGAATATTGTACACAAACGTTTGAGTAGTTTTAGCTTAAAATCTATTCAATAAATTACCACAAAGCATCGCTTCATGCGAAAGATATTTATATTCGATAGTTAAGTATTATAAATAGCTATTGACCCGTAGCAACTTATATTTATTAGTAGCTAAAAAAGTTAATGTGTCAACCTAATTAAAACAAATGGCGAAATACGTAGGTACATAAATAATTGATTTTTAAGCAACACTTCATTATTATACGACCCTTCAAATAATCATATAGCTACAACTACAGTGCTTATAGTATTTATTTATTAATGTATTATTCATAAATTGTATAAGCGGTTGAAACATGGTAGATAATAATAATTAACTACTAAGTAGCTCCTACTCCTAGTATATAAAAGTTCCTAGTAATATAAGCATAAGATGTATATAAATATAAAAGATCTCTTGTAATTCAAGTTTTTATTTTTTTGAAAGAGTAAACTCAACGTTTAGAATCATATTGACCACAATCATTATCATATACAAATCTAAAACATACGCACATTTGCTGAAGTTTTGTTAAAAAAATAAAACGAGGAAAAACAGATAAATATCATTAGCTTTAGACTTTTGTAAGGAAAATTTTGCACTTGTCCTTGTTGTTGTTAATGTTCTTACTTTTTATAACTCTCATGGAATACAAGATAAAACAAATATACCATAAATTATTCTAATACAAAAGCCTTAACAATATTTCTTTTAATAGTCCTAAAAAGCATATCATTTGCTAGATGCTTTTATTTAAATTTCGTTCTGGAATATATACAATTTATATCTCTGTACATTTATACAATAAAATAAAAGAATTTGCTCACCGAATAAAATTAGCGTTGCGACTCTCATGTTTATTACCAAGTTCTGTAACGTCACACGCTCAACGTATAATCTCGAAGTCTCGACTGGTTTAGACTGGCCTAACGCCTGTTACCTTTTATACCAAGAGAGGTGGGGAATGCACACATACAGAATAATATCTTATATGTATATTCTGCTGTTACACATTACTATATTTAAATTGATATTGAAAAATTAGTCTTGAGATAATGGACGTCTAATAGAATAATCTCGGCTATTTTATCAAGAGGTCAATATGCGATGTCATCTAAAGGAACAAATGTTATTTATGAAAAAATATGTGCAACACTAGACATGATCAGTTCATTAACTTCAATAACTAACTGTAATATATAAATGAGATGCTTATAACTTGTTTCTTTTTATCAGTATTAGAAATTCTTCCAGTGTCTTATTACGTAAAAAATATTCGTATGTTCCATAACCTGCTGATTATATTCATACGACTAAATAGAATTAAAAAAAAAATTGTATACTTTTATGAATTGAATTAATTTGACTGGCCCGTGGCGCAGTTGGCAGTGGCCCTGTTTTCTGCTCCAGGGTTGTGGGTTCGATTCCCGCCCCGAGTCTGGGTGTAATATGTATTTATTTATATGTATATTTAAAAAAATATGTATATCAGTCGGCTGTTACCTAAAACACAGGCATTAAGTTGCCTACCTTATAAACAGACGACCGTGTGTGTATGTAAAAACATATTTATTTATTAATTATTTAAAAAAAATTATTATCACAGAATCATTATCATTATTTTTGATAATAGAAAGAAGGAATTAATTAAAAATTACAATTTTTTCAATAAATTAACATTTATTTGCACTCGTTAATTCGTATATTTATTTGTCTTCTACTCGGACGCATCTGCCGATGGAGTGGAAGAGAGATAGATGCGTCACAAGCCGAACGCTTAGGCCGATCGTGTCTCACTATCGCTAAACGTGACAATGAGTTATGCTTTTTCGTGCGTGCAGCCGGTGTTCATCGATTTATAAGACAATCAATGCCCCGATTTTTAAATTACTATCGGATTATGCAAGGTGTCGACAAATTTTAGGTTCGGCGATATTAGGGTGGCATCAATACTAAGTGGATCATTCGATTCAATTGGAGTTCAATTTCCGAGTTGTAGGTACCAATTTTCTTTGGAATTTATTTTTTGTAAAAATTATAGTTACACTGACGATTCGTTAACTACAAAGGAAGACTTACTTAAGATAATATTTCGATGATCACCGCGTTACAACCAAACTCTTACCTCTGCCAGTAACTTTGCTGTCCCACAAACATAGAAAACAACAGTATTTAGTAAATCCACCTCTAGTCCGAGTAAAATAGCTATTTACTTTGAGATCATCGCATACTCATACCATGCCATACTTTTTTAGTTAAAATAATGGTTGACATGTACCTCGAAAACTAGAGGTAATGGATACCACATAATTATGTTTAGAACTTTTTATCTATTACTCCATTACAAGTTTAGTCCAGCTATCAGTTAAGCAGGTACCAAAATCGTGTAACGCGTATTTTTTTATGAGCACCTATTACTTGTAACTGTTGTTCTAAAATAAATAATTTAATAATAAACAGTAGTTTAAGTTATGTTCTTTATTTAGAGTTGTATAAATTCTTGTTTACAATTTAATTTTCCGTTCCATGCTAAGTTCCAAGTTAATAAACTATTTTATTGGTTCCGAGTTTCTACTCTTTAATTAAAATAGAAGCTCCAAGATTGTTACTTCTAGAACAAAAATTACGAATAATGAGGCATAGTGCGAAGCATGGCACTCTACGGCGCCCCCGTATGGATCGACGCCCTTACCACTCGTAACAAGGCTCTTCTGAGGAGACCCCAGAGGATCATAGCGGTAAGGGCAATACTGGGCTACCGTACGGTGTCGTGGACGGCGGCGACACTTCTTGCGGGCGATCCGCCCTGGGAACTCCAGGTGGAGGTGCTCGCGGAAGTGTACCAGTTCCGGTCCGGGCAGAGAGCGAGCGGCGAACGTCCAAATGTGGACCAAGTCGGCAGCATCAGGGGTCCCCAGCGGCGGGCTCAGTGACGGTGGACGCCATACGTCCGCACCTTCGTCGCTGGGTCAACAAGCGGCACGGGGTGCTGACGTTTCGGATGTCGCAGGTGCTTACGAGTCGTGTACGAGTCGAGCATATGCTGTCGAGTGTGGTCCGCTGCATGCTTGGCAGCGAGAGGTGCTGGTCGGCAGTCATATCATACTGCGAAGAGGTGATAGCACCCAAGGAGGCCGCGGATCGATAGCAAGAAGCAGCCGCGCACGCTGACTCGCTCCGCAGAAGACGACAGGGGAGGAGGTGACGGCAATATGCTCCGCCCTCCGCAATAGAGTGGGAGAGGGAGATTCGCTTATAGAACGCTCACGGTGCCCACGAGCGCTCTATAAGCGAAGGCGGCCCGCAGAGGCGGGCCTACCGTCGGGGCGTCACGGTTTCAATGCGAAAGCGATCCCGTGGCGCCCAACCACGACGAAGAGGGCACCGCTGGGTTTTAGTGGGTATTCTGACTCCGCAGTCAGCGAGTCCTTTACAGCGGCGGGGTACATAAATGCATTTCCCAGCGTCAAAAAACAATGGGGTGGTCGCTTCAAAGTTTCGAATTTTGTCACTCACTGACTGACCGATCATCAAAACTCTAAGGCACTTCTAGCAGACATAAAAGCTTCAAATTTAGAATACCATTAGTGTTTAGTATACAAACCAAGGAAAAATTCAAATATTTTGCAATTTCGGTCCAGTTTTCTAGATACACCAACTGCATAAATAACTTTGTAATCCCATATAAATATATAGAATTACAAAGTTACATTTGCAGTGAATTAATTAATGTACCCGTACAAGCATAACATAGTGGAATAATAGGTGTAGATAGGTACCTAGATATAATTATCTTCAAAGGTAACCTGTAAAATGGTCAACGGAATGAAAAAGCAAGAATGGGACATGTCTTATGTAGCTGTACCAAAATCACGCAAAGTATTAAAGAACACTAATAAATCATAACCGCGACTGGCTGAGGTGATTTGCCCGCTCCACGGCTTCCACGCTTCCCGTACGTAAGTTATTTTATTTTATTCAGTTGGCAGCTATATTAAACCTATCCATCTAATCGGTTTCTACACTGCATTGTAGCAAAACGCTCAATCGCTTGGCGGCACGTCTTTGCCGATAGGGTGGTAACTACTACCAAAGACTCCCACCAAAGCAGATCAGAGAAAGAAAATTTACTCTGCCGGGGATTGAACCCGGGATCTCCCGCTTAATATACAACAGCGCGCACCATTTCGCCAGCGTGATCATCATTTTTGAGTTCATATAATTATGTCATTATTAGAATGCACCTGATTGATTAAGTGAGTCATAACAGCAATAACTGTTAATTAATGTATATTAACATTGAATAAATAAAAATAAATATAGAAAATAAGGACTCAAAATAACTTTTGTATTTTAAAACTATAACTTCTTGATGAGAGTAAATTTTTATACGATGCGCGTGTACTCTGTGACAAAAAACCGACAACATAAAGCTAAGTAGTAGGCTCCGCGCAATTGCGCTAACTTACTTCATTGCGCTGGATGTGTCAACTCACTTTTTACAAGCTTTTATTTTGTTTCACCTGTCTCGATATTTGTCATCAAATCATGCAAATTAAATTTGATCCAAAATAATAGTAAATCATGTGACAATGCAATATTATGATTACATGGTGCTGATTTGATGGAGGAGCTAGAAGGTAGCCAAAGGAAGGATTTTGGGCCCGTTTGAGTCCTCTAGACGAGTAAGTTTGTCTTTCAATGGTAACCAGGGTCTGGTGATGAAGTTGGAATGTGGTCATAGGAACTCAGTAATGAAACGACGCAACCCCATCGAGTTTTGGCTCGTTTGGTTCGTCTTAACGAATACTTTGTTTTGAAATGGTTACCAGGGTCTGATCTGATAATAGAGCTGGAAGGTGGCTATAGGAACTTCGCAATGAAACGACACAAACTCATCGAGTTCGGGCTCGTTTGGATCGTCTTGATGAGTAGTTTGTCTTTCAATGGTAACCAGGGTCTGGTGATGGAGCTGGAATGTGGTAATAGGAACACCCTAATGAAAACTACGCAACCCCATCGAGTTTCAGCTCGTTTTATTCGCCTTGACGAGTACTTTGTTTTTAGATGGTTACCAGGGTTTGATCGGATGATGGAGCTGTAAGGTGGCCATAGGAACTTCGCAATGAAACTAAACAACCTCATCGAGTTCGGGATCGTTTCAATCCTCTTGACCAGTAGTTTATCTTTCAATGGTAACCAGGGTCTGATGATGTAGCTAAAAGGTGGTCAAAGGAAGTCAGTAATGAAACGATGCAACCCCATCGAGTTTCAGCTCGTTTAATTCGGCTTGACAAGTATTTTGTTTCAAGACGGTTACCAGGGTCTGATCTGATGATGGAGCTGAGAGGTGGCAATAGGAACTTTGCAATAAAACGACACAACCTCATCGAGTTCGGGCTCGTTTGAATCGTCTTGACGAGTAATTTATCTTCCAATGCTAACCAGGGTCTGATGATGGAGCTGGAAGGTGGTCATAGGAACTCTATAATGAAACGACGCAACTACAACGAATTTAGGCTCGTTGATTCGTCTTGATGAGTACTCAATTTTTAGATGGCTACCGAGGTCTGATCTGTTGATGGAGCTAGAAGGCAGGCAAAGGTACTTCGCAATGAAACGACAAAACATCATCGAGTTCGGGCTCGTTTGGATCATCTTGACGAGTAGTTTGTCTTTAATGGTAACCAGGGTCTGGTGATGGAGCTGAAAGGTGCTCATAGGAACTCTGTAATAAAACGCCGCAACCCCATCGAGTTTGGGCTTGATTGAATTGTCTTGACGAGTAGTTTGTCTTTCAAAGGTAACCAGGGTCTGATGATGGAATTGGAAGGTGATCATAGGAACTCTGTAATAAAACGTCGCAACCCTATCGAATTTTGGCTCGTTTGATTTGTCTTGACGTGTACTTTGTTTTTAGATAGTGATTAGACCAGTGTCTTATCTGATAATGGAGTTGGAACGCAGTCATAAGAACTTCGCAATGAAACGACACAGCCTCATCGAGTTCGGGCTCGTTTGAATCCTCTAGACGAGTAGTTTGTCTTTCAATGGTAACCAGGGTTTGATGATGTAGCTAGAAGGTGGTCATAGGAACTCTGTAATAAAACGACGCACCCCAATCGAATTTCGGCTCCTTTGATTCGTCTTGACGAGTACTTTGTTTTAGTGGGTTTTCAGGGTCTGTTTACAGATGGCGCGCACCAACCATTAACTCGGCGCATCGTCTTATTATAAGTATAACTTTTTACGTACGTACATAAGTATACATTCACTTTTTTAAATATTTTTAAAAGTTTATTTTTATGGAAGTTTAGGTGTAACAAATCGACAGCAATCTGACAACACTGTTTCCGGCTAAACATACTTCATTCATCTCTCTTGTCAAGTATTTCAAGTTGTCAACTTGAGATCACAATATGTATGACATGACAATCAAATTATATATCTGTATCGTACCGGAAAAGAAAAAGAGGAAGAATATCTACAAAAATAAGAAAAGCTCATTAGACCTAGCGAAGGCTTTAAGAAAATACGTTGTTGATATTAAAGAAGAAGAAGACACCGGAAAGGAAAATAAGTAGGACTGTCTACAAAAAGAAATGAGATGCCATCAAAAACATAACTTGTAAAAAGAAACCAAGTCTCGCAACTCACTTCTTCTTCCGTAAAAAGTTGTGAGATCCATGTAATACCAAGTCGGCTAATTTATTCAAACCCTACTTAAGGGTTCTTCTGTTTTAAGTTATTACGTTAGTAGCTAACCTAACAACATCGTATAGTGATCATATCAATATTAAAAATCTTTGATGTTTTAAATAAATAGATTGACTTGGCAATCGCATGAAAACAATGTATCTAAGAAGTAACACATAGGAATATTATATTAAATTAGATTGTTTAGTGCGATTGCCAAGTCAGTCTATTTATTTAAAACATCAAAGATTTTTAATATTGATATGATCACTATACGATGTTGTTAGGTTAGCTACTAACGTAATAACTTAAAACAGAAGAACCCTTAAGTAGGGTTTGAATAAATTAGCCGACTTGGTATTACATGGATCTCACAACTTTTTACGGAAGAAGAAGTGAGTTGCGAGACTTGGTTTCTTTTTACAAGTTATGTTTTTGATGGCATAGCTATTTTACTCGGACTACAGGTGGATTTACTAAATACTGTTATTTTCTATGTTTGTGGGACAGCAAATCCACTGGCAGAGGTAAGAGTTTGGTTGTAACGCGGTGATCATCGAAATATTATATTAAGTAAGTCTTCCTTTGTAGTTAACAAATCATCAATGTAACAAGAACACTATACAAAAAATAAATTCCAAAGAAAGTTGGTACCTTCAACTCGGAAATTGAGCTCCAATTGAATCGACTGATCCACTTAGTATCGTTGCCATCCTAATATCGCCGAAACTAAAATTTGTCGGCACCTTGCATAATCCGCTAGTAATTTAAAATCGGGGCGTTTGAAAAGTACACATTATTTTTTTTGATCATCGAAATGCCACCCCACACCATACACGAACCGCCTCCAAAAGGAAGACGCTCCTCAATGCAAACTTGAGCATATCTCTCCCCACGTCGACGATAGACTCTTCTGCGACCATCTGCACCGTTTAAACATGTCTTACGCTCATCTTTAAACAATATGGATGCCCATTGCTCTTCAGTCCAATTAAGATCTTCACGCGCAAATCTTAAACGAGCTTGTCTGTAAGCTGCAGACAGTTTTGGACCATTTACTGGTCTAAAAGGGGTGATAGCCGCTTCCTTAAGCCTCCTTCTTATTGTTCGTCCACTCACGTTTACTCCACGCATTTCATTCAACTCTGTTTTGATGTTTACTGACGTGAGGAAGTGATTTCGTAGGGAAGTTGAAACAATAATAAAATTCAGACTAAATTGGGAAAAAAAGTATAACTTTTGAGGAGGTACATTTCTCTAAGAAACTACCCTCAGATATAAAAAAATCTAGACTCCCTTAACATGTTCAAGTCCCAATTACGCAATTACATAATTGAAAACTACTCATACCCTAAATAATAATATCAAAGTATAAATATGTGTATGTATGTGTTTATACATATAGTTATAAGGAGGGGCAAATACATTTTCTTTTTGACTTAGTATAGTCTACTGAATGTTTTGTGCATATTTACCCACTTATTGTAACCAACTTTTGTTAAAATGCGGTGACTGTTGTTTTAATTAAGTACTTTTATGATATGTATTGTTCTCATGTAAATGGGTTTATTGTAATCTTTTTATGAGAATAAATTCTTTAAACCTATAAATCGGTGGTCACGACGCGTGGTTGTTCGAGTTCTGCCGGTACCGGGTCTTCTTTTATAAGAACTACAAACCTTCGGTATACTCTAGAAACCGTAGACTGATTACCTACACACACTATTACAGTTCCACATGATGATAATCTCGTAAAGGCGGGAAAAGAAAAATTAAATAAATATTTGAACCTTGCTAATGAGATTACCGGCTTGTGGAATGTGGACTTAACAATAATTATTCCTATTGTCGTCTCGGTCAGTGGCTTATTAGCGAAGAGTTTCGACCAACACCTTAAGAAAGATTGTTGGATTAGACTTAGACTGTTGGATCAAAGGTCGGATACAAAAAACAGTGTTGCTTGAGACGGCACGCATTGCGAGGAGGTTTAGCCTGGAGACCTAACTACCGGCGGCCTGCCACCGGAGGAGAACTATTTTTAATATATACATTTTTTATGAATATATTTAAAAACGTCTGGAATAAGTTAATTATAGAATTAAAAATAACTTATTGACATATTATAGTGGTGCGAGCAAATGTACAGCAACTAGGAAGATGATGGGTAGCACTGTCATCATATCCTGCCACAACACACTGCGCTCGCCAACCCACCTTTTTTTTGACGCTGTGAAATGCGTTTAGACATCCCCCCACCCGAAGGCAACAGGTATGTTCGACCCGCTGACTGCGAAGTCAGAATACACACTAAAACACAGTGGTGCCCTCATCGTCGTACTAGGATGGTAGAGGATCGCTGGCGCATGCCACCATGACGCCCCGACGGTTGGCCCGCCTATGCGGGCCGCCTTCGCACATAGAGCGCTCGCGGGCACCGTGAGCGCTCTATTTCCGCTGCACCAGGGACCGGCGAACGGGAGAAACTGCGGCAGGTCATGATGACATAGCCGCAGTCTCCTCCGTGACCTGGTGCGTTGGGCTTTGGGGAGTGGTCGGGGTCTTTGCGGCCGCTCTACCCCTCGATTTTGGGGGGCGGCACTCGCGGCCCCCCATCATATGCGACACCGGTTTGCCGGCGGCTAAATACTTACACTAGAGCTTTTCATATTTTTGATAAAATTGCTACGTTTATACTCGTAATTATAAACATTATCTTAATTATGAATAAAGTTTATTTTATTTATTATAATTTTGAATATGATTCCAACACAATTAGGTATACTTTTTAAATTCAATATAAAACAAAACGATAGCGCTGAGATATTTTTTTTCACGCTTCGAATTTCGCCGCCCTAGAAAATTTGCCGCCCTAGGCATTAACTCCGATTGCCCCTAGTGTAAATCCAGGGTTGTTACAGCCTTTGTTTCCCAAGCAGGAATATTATATATAATAAGGCTCTTTGAGCACGTTCCACATAAAGTTAAGCATTTTGCCATGCCACCCCTAACGACAATGCAATACTGTAGAATGCTTTTTGCAAGAGCATAATAAAGTGACGTCTAATGCTCTGCGGAACTTCTTCAGGGATTAAATAACTATATATAACTACAATAAGAAACTACCACAACCCAAATACATCAGCCATTTTAATAGTGCCATCTAGTGTTAAATAGCATTGCTAAAAATATGCTACGACCTCTGTCGAGGAGTAACGATATTTCTATGGTTAACGATTCATTACTTGCACGATAGAGGACATAGTTATTCCGTAGTTTCGATCCGATTTCCTAGATGGCACTATTACCCATAATTGATATTTTGCAGAACACAATATTCTATATACTTTCTAGTTAAGTAGTTAGAACTAGTTCTTACTAAACGCCTATTGCCTTTGTTAAAACTACAATTAACTAATGCTCAAAATTTTATCAGTTAAAATTAGTTCTCACTAGAACTAAAACCAGTTTTTAGATAGAACGCGTTTTCCTTAGAACTAGTTCTTGCTAAATGCCTTAATAATCAAGGGAAGGCGCACATTTACGAATTTAACACAGTGTTGATATCAGTTAAGATAAAATTTTAGCGATGTCTACATCAAGGTGACGTTGTTAAAACGATACGGAGTGATTTTGCTTTATTTGTGGTGAATATGTTTTTAAAAAATAAAAAATCGGTGACAGATTTCGTAAAAATCGCGTATACCGACTATTTTAAAGTACAAGTGTGTAATTTGGACAAGCCGTGGGTGCCTAAAACCACATGAGTAAAGAAACCGTACAGAGACAAAGCTTCATACAAGCGCGCTACGATAGATACGCTACTACAAGCTTGAGACGCCTGTGTACATCAGCACTCGCGCCTCGTCACATACGGAGAGAAACCGGCCTATACTGTCTTTAAACTCAAGGGCTGCAGCAGCAACGTCGTGCGTCGTGTTTTCATTTAATGATAATTTATTAATTTAAATAGTGTTTTAATGTAATTTTAATAGTGTTTTAATTTAAACGTGTAAATGTTTCCTAAAAATGTTAAGGAAATACTGATTTTTTTTCTTTTTAAATCGCAATATTAAAAATTATATCAAAAAGATCAAATTTGATGGAAGAATTTTTTAAAACCTTGAAAAATGATAAAGTTACTTTTGAAAATATTTAAAAAAAAACAACGAATATAAACTTTGTCATCTTGTTGAACAAATAACTATTGTTCATTAAATTTTATCCTTCTATGCCAACCCTACCAAAATAGGTATAAATTTTGCTCGCTCCTTAGAAGCTTCGCCTAAGTACGGTTTCTTTACTCATGTGCCTATACTGTTTGCCAAAATTGCGTTGTTAGCGACAATGATCAAATGAAAAAAGAAGTTCTCCGAAGTTCAGAACCGCCATGATCTAGCGAGAACCGAAAAATCACCATGACGATTGCTATTTTTGCGTCATTAATGTAAACGGCATTAATCCAAATAACCGTAGTAAATGAATTTATCCTGATCTACCGTCTGCTCAACGACCAACTTTGGTACCTATTCTAGCACAAAAGCCTATACCACCAGTTTGACTTCAACATCTACAGCAGCTTCTTGCCAAATGGAAACAGACAACATAATAGACGATTATAAGTCAAATATTCCTGATTTTATCCGCAATATCCCGACTACAGAACTTTTTAACCAAAACGAGTTGAATGACCTAATACAAGATTTTAATTCGACAAAAGAACAATCCGAGTTGCTCGCCTCTAGATTTAAAAAAAAAATTGGTTGTCTGTAAAGTCGGTTTACGGACGATAATTGTTACGTGATAACGTCATAAGAAAACATTAATGGAATTGAACTATTATCACAGAATTATCATTATTTTGTATAATATATATATATATATATATATATATATATATATATATATATATATATATATATATATATATGTATATAAGCTACAGGTAAGGTTGTATTTAATATAAAAGCTAAATAAAGTTAAATACGTAATTTAATACATATGTAAAGTTAAATACGTAATTGATATGTAATACAAGAAATAATCGAGTTTAATAAAGAAGTTAAGTTTAATAACTTAAAGTTAGCGAAAAAAATTAGATTATCATTAACCACTTATGAAATTGTAAAAATATACTATATAAAAGCAGTTTACTTTTTATACGATCGTAATTATATGAGTCCTAATAACTTTTTAGTCAAAATTGTAATATACCTAACCTATTATTACTGCACTCGCCAACCGATGCTACTTTTTTAATAATCAAAGAACAAATATATGAGATTATATCGCTAATCGAATTCTTAAAATGCTAATTACCTTTTTTGATGCAATTGTTGATGTAATAAACCATGGAAACCATATTAACGTCATTATCTTTTCACGATTTGACATTACTTCAATATTGACAAAACAGAGATTGCGTGCGTTTGCCGCCATTTGCCGCTGTCTCTTCTACTCGGACGCATCATAAGTTAGACCGACCACCGATCGTGAGCCGAATGCTTAGACCGAGCCGATCGTGCCTCTCTATCGCTGTGTCGCGCTCTCTCGCTCACTAATTGTGACAATGACGTCATGTTTTTCGGACATGCACCCAGTAGCTTTCATCAATTTACTAGATGTTATCACGTCAAAAAGAAATACTTGCACCCAATACTAAAGTCACCATATACCGTACGCGCGATTTGTCAAAATATTTTTCACAAGAAAATGACTTAGTATTTTGCCAAGTTATCAAAGCTTTAATGAATAACATTGTTTTTGTTAAAACAATGAATGAAAAAGAGTCCAAAGCATGGAAATCATTTGTATCAGTAATAAAAACTTTCTTGGTAATACTAAACCACCAAACTACCAAGACTTTTTTTTGTCTCTGGGAAATGCATTTACGCATCCCGCTGCGGAGAGGCAGCGGGTATGTGGGACTCGCTGGCATGCAGAATGTGCCAGCATACCCACTAAAACCCAGCGGTGCCATCATCATCGTAATGGGGCGCCACGGGATCGTTCGCGCATACAACCGCCCCAACGGTTAGCTAGCCTATGCGGGCCGCCTTCGCCTATAGAGCGCTCGCGGGCACCGTAAGTGCTCTATTGCCCAGGTGGGGAGTGGGAGGATTATCCCACTCTAGTGCGGAGGGTGAAGGAGCGCGTAGCGGCGTCTCGTCATTCTCCTCGGTCTTCTTCTGCAGCGCGGATCAGCGTTAACGTCTGCTTCACGTTTCCGTTCCGCGGCCTCCTTCAAGCCATGACCTCCTCGCAGAAGGAGGCCGCGGCCGACCACCACCTCTCGCTGCCGAGCATGTAGCGGACCACGCTCGACAACGAGAGGTCTCCGCCTATCACGGCCACCAGGGCATGGCGCTGAGACCCCCAAGCGGCGCATTCCTCGAGAGTGTGACGCGCCGTGTCTATCGGCGCACCACACTCGTGGCAGGCAGGGTTGGCTTCCCTTCCCACAATTTAATGCAAGTACTTGCCAAAGCACCCGTGCCCGATAAGTACCTACGTCAGCCGCAAAGATCGTGGTTGCAACATGAGCGTAAACCTTCATTATTTACATTCCCATTTGGACCACTTTCCTGAAAATTTTGGCCACTTTAGTAATGAACAGGGAGAAAGATTCCATCAAGAAATTCACACCACGGAGGAACGATATAATGGCAGATGGGAAGGATCTGAAGGATCTTGGTTGCAACATGAGCGTAAAACTTCATTATTTACACTCCCATCTGGACCACTTTCCTGAAAATCTTTGCCACTTTAGTGATGAACATATTGAGAAAGATTCCACAAAGAAATTCTCACCACTGAGGAACAATATAAAGGCAGATGGGATGTGCATTTGATGGCAGATTATTGCTAGAGTTTGAAACGGGACCTACCACAAGTATCTCATGCAATAAAATCATTAAAAAATCAATTTGGCGGCTTCCAAAAATTAAATATTTTTTATGGTATTAATTTTTTTTTTTTCTAAAAAATTACACATATGCCAATATCTCAAAAACTTAAGCTGATAGATGAAAACGATTTTTATTTTCAGATTCAGGATGCCATGTCTACATAAAAGCTACTTAACCGTCTGGAAAAAAATCTTTGTAACTATGTGTAATCAATGTAGAAAATTAAATTTGATTTCTTCAAGGCGTCAATATTTTTGTTAAGTAAAAATAAAAATAAAAAACAAATCATAATATAAACATCTTTTTTATTCCAACTTATAACCATACATAATATACACAGTACAAAAAAAACTTGTTTTGCCTATTACAGCAATAAGGACAAAATAAAATTGTCACATCTTGTTTAACTATGTTTTTATAACATACCAACCGAACTGAGAAATCTAATAATATAGGAGAAACTTATCTACACGCCTTGTTTTTAATGTACAATGCTTCGAGCGAATACGTTTTTTATTTTAATTATATAACTTAAAAGTATAGACTTCTTAATATGTACTCGATGGAATTCGAATTAAAAATTTACACATTACATACATATCACTATAGCTACATTAAGCTGTTATAATAACCGGCAGAGTTTATTTGTATTTCGATTAAGGAACATAAAACATATCCACATCTCAATGATATCACCATTATCAGACTAATTACATTGCACATGTTCCGATAGCGACCGTCGGACTAAATCACAATTCAAGTACATATACACACAAACTGGTACACGATCCAGTCCACTTTCTACAATGGCATCTTATACACAAAACGGCGCACAGCGCGTATCACACTCGCTCCCAATCTTACGTTAAATGCGGAACTTAACGATTAATGTTACGTTCGAAGTTGAGATCAATAGCGAGGCCCGCTCGACTTCACTCGGTTTCGGCGAGTGCCTCCTCCAGGCAGCAGAGGGAATCCTTCACTGCGTGGTACACGATGTTTTTTATCTGGAGCTTATCCTCCTTATTCGCGTGCTGACGAGAGAGCCGCCGGAACTGCTGAGCGAGCTCGAAACATCTCGAAACGTTCTCGGGCGAGACGAAGTCCTCGGCGACTTTGATGCAGTCGAGGAGATTCCGGACCTGGTGCGGCGCGCCGGCCGGCACGAAGACTGCGTCGCCGGGGCACTGCAGAATGGCGTAGCCCTCGACGCCATACTCGCGGTAAAGGCGCTCGCGCAGCGCCGCGTCCAGGTACCACGTCTGGTCGTGCACGGGGTCGTGCTGGGCTCGCGGCCGCGCGCCGCGCTCGAGCTCCGCTCTGACTAGGAAGTCGCGGATCTTGTCCGCGTCTCGTGCGGCGTAGATGTGCCACAGCGCCGCGGGCGGTTTGACGCGCGCGCGTCTCCGCGAGAGCACATCCACGCCCGCCTCCTCGGCCGCGCGCGCCGCCTCGCGCGCGCGCTCGGGCGCGTCCGCCGGCGCGCTCGCGTGCACCATCACGTTCACCGCGTCGCTTACGTCCAGGTGCAGATTCGTCGTCCCGCCGGCGCCTCCGTACGCCGTGTACATTTTGGGACCCAGATCCGGTCGAACGAAGCATTCGGGTAAGCGCGCGGCGAGATTCAGTTTGCCGTTTCGCGAGGTGTACTCGCTGAGAGGCAAAACGCGCATGAGATCGTCGAAGCGTGCCGGCAGAAGCTCCGCGAAGTCCTCGCCCGGTGGCCAATCTTTCAATTTGAGCACCATCGGAGCTCCGCGTTCGTCCCTTAGTCGCTTTGCGGCTAATTCGAAGCCATCCCAAAATTTCCTCGCAGGTTGGTTAGGAACCACTAGGCCGGAAGCACAATTGACGAGATCGACTCTCGTGTCACCGAAATCACGAGAAAAGCTTTCTGGAGACCACAAGTCTTTGACAAGTAAACTCGACACATCTGAGACTAGAACTGGTTGACCACGTTTCCATTGATCCTAGAACAATTAATAGAAACACTTAATGACATTAAAAATTTTACATACAAAATATTAAAAAAAAAAAAGAATCGAAAATTTAATATCAAAATCTAATATTAGACAGTATAAACAAACCAAAATCTAACTACACTAAAATGTTAGATAAACAAAACTGTTTAATGTCATAAATGTTGATAAAAATGTACCTGGAACGGTTTATAATTGCCAGCGTGGACGGGATCTGTGAGGTGCAACAGTTTTCCATCACAAAGCCATGCATGCGGGACATCTGGGTACAGCACCTTGGACTCCGTCAGTGTCATAATTCTGATTGGCAATTCTTCCCGACCCCGACCACTTCTATCGTACCTCTTGACAACATTTGACAATGCGAAAGGTTTACCATCTCCCTCTTCGCCCTTTTTCTCTTCAACAACACTAGATATTACGTCATCCAAGATATCACTCTTATTTTTCTTCTGTCTTTTCTTTGGCTGGGTCTCACCACCTTCTGGCGCGGGTCGTATTAACAATTCTCGAAGAGTCGAGAAGTTTCCACTTTCTTCTGAATCCGATGAACTGGTATCGGATTTTTCTTCCTTCATTTCTGTTTTTACAGGTATATCGGAAAGCCAGCTCACAATAGATGAACCCGTTTTGCCGTTTTCTGATTTCACTGGTGAAGATCCATTAGTTGAAATGTTTTCTTCTTTTACATCCTCCTTTTTGATATTCTGTGAAGTAATAAAGAAAATGTGAATGATGAGCGAAATTCGAATTTGACTTTATAAAAAACTTATAGGGCAATCAATTTTATTGTTCAGGTATTGAATTGGGACCTCTATCCGACGTAGTCTACGACAAATAACTCACATTAAGTCATATATGTTTAGTACGGTTAGTAAGAGGGCCCTTTCTATCCCTCTCCTAATCCAATTCATCCATTTATATTTCTGTTTAACGACATATATGTATGTGCCTGTCTATTACCAGAACCGCAATAGGTACAATTAAGATACGGTACGGTTTTTGTTTTATATAATGACGTTCGTCACTGACCGACTGGTGCAGTGGTGCGAGTAGTCGCCTCAACGCCGCGCGCTGACGGTCGCGGGATCGATTCCCGCTCGGTACATATATTTGTATTTGTATAAATATTTGTTTCCGGTCTGGGTGTATGTCCTTGTGGGTCTCCCCTCCGTGCCTCGGAGAGCACGTAAAGCCGTCGGTCCCGGTGGTTATCATAGACACCTGATAACGATCGTTATTCATAAATAGAAAATTATCCACAAACCCGCAGCAGCAGGAGCAGCGTGGCGGATTAAGCTCTAACCCTTCTTCTATATGGAGAAGAGGTCTTCGCTCAGCAGTGGGTGGTATACAGGCTGATACAGTACAGTAGAGTACTGACCTTCTGCAAGGCTTTCTGCAGCAGCAGGCGCGCGGCGGCTCGCAGCGCGTCGGGCGCGTCGGGCGCGTGCCCGCAGGCGCAGGGCGGGAGCGCGAAGGCCGCGCGCACGCGGTGCGCCCGCGCCGCCACCGCCGCCAGCGCGCCGCCCGCCGCGATCTGCGTCAGCAGCAGCCGGCACGCGGGGTGTTCCTCGCCCGACGTGCACGTTAACCACCTGCGAATTGTTGATAATTACGTAAAACACTCGTGTGATACTATTATCAATAATATACCCACATTCGTATTTTAATACCCCTTATATACAACAGTTGCATAAATAAATAATGGTTCTGTACCTACGGGACCCTATTAAAGGTTTGTACATAACTGCTAGTTAGACACTTCAACTACCTGGGAATAAATGAGCAATTTTTATTACAGTTCCGAACCAATAGGACCGACAGTTAATTGAGTAATTACCACATTTGATGTCCAGCATCCGAGTCCTTTGGTAATTAACTAGGATTGAATAATTGGAATCGATAAATTGTGTTATTTTTTTATATATATAATATTTTTTTTTTATTTCATTCACTAAGACCCCGTTCAGATGACAAGCGCTTAACGCGCGTTATGATAACGCGCGCTTACAACTACATACATTTTATTCAGGCCGTACACATGCTAACGCGCGTTTAACGCGCGTTAGCATGTGTACGGCCGTACGTACGGCATGTGTAGTTGTAAGCGCGCGTTATCATAACGCGCGTTAAGCGCTTGTCATCTGAACGGGGTCTAAGTATCTGCGATTGATAACTCACCCGAATGAATCTCTTTCAGCATTGCTTGTGCAATTGGTAGAATTGTTTGTTTCATTAGGTGAACTGACTGCTTCACTTGATGTTCGTGACTGCAAATACATTTAGAAATTAAGCCTAATTATTTACTTTATTTACTATGGAATTTTTAAGTTGAGTACTAGACATCCCACACTATTTTTCGTGCCTTGAGTTTCGATACTTGTCAGATTAATGGACAATAAATAACTGTTTCTGTCATCGTATGTAGGGGATCAACGAGATTTCTATATGTTTATAGCCCAAGGTTTTTTTTAGACGCTCGCGCGGTTTTACTCGCTTTGACGGTTATTGTTTACTGCTGTCCCTCGAGAAAAGATGTTATGTGATATTTTATAGACCATAAATCTCCATAATAAACAGAAAAAGGAATTTAAAAAATCGAACCAGTAGACCCTTATATTAAAACATTCAACTATCAATTAATTAGTCTAAATCGGATTTTATCACGTTTATTTGACGACAAAGTCTGCTGTGTATCAACATACTCAACAAGGTACCAACCACTACAATGGATTTGATAAGCCACAAATTCTCGCTAAAGAACACCGATTCCTACCAAGGGTGATTCGCGAGGCTATTGAAATAAAAAAAAACATCCTAATTTCAATAGAGAGGATGGTTGGAACGTACCACCAGCTTGGGAGCCAGTTCTGAAATTAATTGAACCCAAGGAAAATAAGAGCACAGCACGACTTCCAGACACAACAAGTTCATTCTGTGTCAATAGGAACGGTTAAAAGTAATAATTTATAATTGTATAAAAAGCGGGGTATGTAACAATTAATTCATTATTCGGACACCCACCACCTCAGTCCCCCGAGATCATGGACGCTGTAAAGGGTCCGAAACGTCGGGAAATAATTTAATTTAATTAAAAATAGTTAAACTGTAAAGTTTTAAAACAAATAAACGCGATAAAATCCGATTTAGACTTTTAATTAAATGAGTAAAATTCGCGTAAATATAAGAGAACAGTATTCAACTATCAACTTATCTCTTAAGTTTTATTACATTTATATAAACAATATAATATACCTTATAGCAATCGAGACATACGACGAAGCCGCATTTACCACAGGTCCAGTGGAAGTTGAAGAGTGTCGTTTCACAAACGTCGCATATTTCTCGCACACCTTGTACCACACGTTTCCACGCTATCGTCTTATCTGTAATTATTTCTGTTCCAATTATTTCTGTTTCGTGTAGAGGAATAAAAGCTATATAGATTGCACTAATTACATAACATAATTAATCTAGGTTTAAAAAATTATATTAAACAAGTATCAAATGACATGTTAAATTAAACATTGAAACCTAATGAAAATTACCTAATCTATTAAATATATATATATATATATATATATAATGGCTGCAAATTACCGTTATTTTGATGATGCGATTCTGCTTCTTTTTCTTGTTGTAACAGTTCACAGAACTGATCTCCAATTTCTCTTAATAGGAAACAACTCATCTCAATATCCAATTCCGCTGCATCAGTTGACGATGACAGCCACAGTTTTTTATCCTCCTACAAAATACAATTAGTGTTTACTACAAAACCGAAATATAATCAATTATATAAATTAAATTTATGTCTTTTATTTTTGAATAATATAAAAAATAAAATCTCACCTCTTCCGCATCCTTGTAAGGATCCGAGAAACCAGCTAAAGCTAACTGCCTATTCTTGGCGTATTTCAGTCTTCGAAAAGCGTAAAATCGGCAAAAGATGTTTGGCATGTCCTTATCCCGTTGCGCGGGAGACCAGCGACACTCGCGACACTTGGCAAGGCGCGGCGCGACCTCGAAGCACGGGCCATTCTGGAGGAAAGATTCTAAAGACGATTTTGAGCGGGCTGCCGAAAGAGTCCGGCGAGGAGGATCCTCCCTGCGCCTTCCTCCCCTCCCTCCTCCTCGTGACCTTCTCCCTCGCACGCGCCCTCCACCTCTCTTGCTGGACGTACTTCCGCTCCCACTTAAACTTCCACCCGAATCAGAATCTTTATCGTCACTCTCTTTATCACTCTCACTTCCACTGTCGGATGCTTTTTTCTTTTTCGATTCGTCGCTTACTTTCTTTACCGTCCCTTTTTTCCGTTTTGCCTTAGGAGGTTTTCGCTTCGGTGGTGATGTCGACTCCCGTTCAGAACTTGAGCTATCTTCCTCCGCATCATCAACGCGTCCATTTACTTCCTTTGGTTTTCTCGGTTTTGTCGTTTTACGTGCGCCACGCTGAATAGATTTTGCAGCGACTGGAACGACTATGTTGGAACTCGAATCGTCCGGTTCCGATACTCGAGTTATTGTCATTGGCAAGGTGATACAAGTTCCTCCGCCTCCTGAACAATCGCCTTCGCCGATCGGTGCTGTTTCGTGTCTTTGTAACCAAGCCTTTTTACCTAAATGTCGTACTGGTGCCGATCCATCTCGTGGGCTTGGAGAGGCAACTTTTGCGGGAGTTTCACTTTCGCCTATCGTCGTAACGGGTGGAGTAGCAGGTGGTGCAGGTGGTGACGACGTCGTCGTTGGTGCAGACGACGCTGATGTCATCGGCGGGGTAGAAGCCACTGGTGGCACTGGTGTTAACGGTGAAGGACTGGCAGCCGGCGTAATTTGAGGCGCAGGTGATGCACCTGCTGCCTTTTCTGGCGTCTCAATACTACCATCCGCTGAAGGAACTCGGACGTCGCAAGGTGGACCAGGAGCCTGAGGGGCTGGTTCAGAACCTAGGGGCGTTCGACCAATACTTGCAGCCGCAGCTATAAGAGGTTCAGGCGCTGGACTTTCTAATCGTCTGCGCTTGACATCTGCCGCTTCAGCCGGTTCAAAGGTACAGCGCCTTCTCGGTGACAAACGATCTGGATCCTCTCTAGAGACACCGAGATCTAAAGGTTGCGTCTGACAAGGCGAAGACGCATTAGTGAGATCACCATGCGCTCTCGGCGGAGGCCGAGGTTCAGGTGTACGCGAATGCGCAACAGGCGGAGGCCGCGTTCGCGTCGCAGGCGAATACGCCGACGGCGGAGGGTAGGGTACAGGCGGTGGTTCGGCTTTTGTTAGTTGTAAAGGTGGTTCCACGGCCAGAGTATAATGTGGAGAAGGAGCAGGACCAGGGGAGTTACTGCTTGGCTTCCCATAAATATGTGGGGGTGCCGGACTCGATACTTTCGGTTTGGTCGGAGCGGCTTGGTAATAAGCAGCTGGAGACCTCTGTGGTTGTGGCTGGTACAGTCTTCGACTTTTATCTTGCGCTGGCAATGCTGCATGTGGCGAAGTTTGTAAAACGGGGTGCGGATGAGGAGGTGCATGCGGCGATAAACCAGTTCGATAAGGCCGTGAAGGAAGGTAATGAGGGGATGGTTCACTCCTTGGCTTACTAGGATACGGATGCTTCTGCTCCAAATGGATTTGTTTGGCGTCATGCTTAACTATCACAGAATTTTTTTCAGGGACAAGGGGAGGCGGAGCGGGTAGATGTTGATCTTTAAGTTTTTCGTACCTATAGGGTGGATAATTGTAAGGCGTGAAATTAGGTTCACCTTTGGGAAGGACAGGATGTTGCGGTTGTTTATCAGATTTGGCGAGAGAATGGCGAGGCGCGTGTTGCGAATGAGGCGCGTGCGGCGCGTGGGACACATGGGACGTGTGCGTCGCATAGTCGGGTTGAGGCAATCGATCCGGTGGGTGGGCCGGTGGAGAGTAGTACGCGCGTTCGGCTGTCCGCATTCGATCATGTTCGTTCGCTGTAGCACCTCGGTTCGGGGCCAGACTATTTAACAGCGACCACGACATACTACGTTCCCGCTACAAAGAAATAACACTATTATCACAACTTTATATTATGTTAATTATTATAAAAAAAACTGACTTCATACAATTAAAACTTAAACATATTTAGTGAATATGAACCTTTTGATTTGCTAGTCTGAGTGATTCTTCGAAGTGTCTTGACACTAGTTTTGAAGCAGCATTTTCTTGGTCTCTTCTTTCTTTTTCTTCCCTTTCTTGTTTTTCTCTCTCCCTTTCTCTTTCAATTCGTTCTCTTTCCTTTTCTTTCTGCTGCTTTTCCAGCATCTCTCGTTGCTCCTGATCCCTCCGTTCTCTGAGAACAATACGATAAAAATATGTAGTGAAAAATAAATCACGTATATTTTTAATTATATTATCAACGACATCACAAAATTTTTGTAACTTGTAATAATTCATTAGTGCTTAAACAATTTTACTATGAGAAGTAGGTCAAGGTCAAAAATAATTAGAAAATGTAAATATGATCAATAATAAAGTTAAAAAATAATTAAAAAGAATATTATTTATTCACATGACATTTTTATCATAAAAGATATCACTTCGATAAAAATTTAGTATCACTTGATATGATGAGAGATATAAAAGACGTGATATAGATAAGTCACGTCCTAAATTTTTCAATATATAAACTCTTAACGGAAAATGAATACAAACATTAAATATGATAGATTACAGTGGCTATGTGTACCTTAACACATAATCGAGGGGTACCAAATAAAATAAATTATAAAGAGCTAACAAGCCGGAGTAACATTACATATTTTGATACGCGACATGCTAAATGAGGTTGACAAGTAACCTGACATTACGTTTTACAAACAATGTCAAATTTATGTTTAATATAAAAAGTTTATTACAAAAGTTTCTAATATAAAAAAATAAATAAAAAGAAATTCATATAATATAATTCTGTGCGTTTGCCAAAACTACAAAACTTCAATTTACAACATATATTCGTAAGGTTTTTTTATCAATCCGATACTTCTATTTAAATGAATTATCATGACTGGAAAATCGTCCAAATGATTGTGTGAATAATATGAACATAGATATGACAAAATCAGCGTCTAATCGAATTTCTTTAACTTTTGTAGTCGCTAATTTATTTATATCATACAAAACCCGTATGAAAGAGGAGTTAATTCAAAAACCCATTCATGATGAATGAGAATGATCAATAAATGACGTCACTTGAAATATTTACCTAGCGTGCGGGTAATACACGCGTGACATTAAACGTTTCTCGGAAAATGGCAATTATAATACGGAACATATTAAAAACAAGTTTGGTAATTATTAATGTGATACAAAATAATATTAAATATGTATTAAAGAATAAAAATTTAATAGCGCGAATTGAACATAGCTCGACTGCGTCCATCGTTTATTATATGTAAACAAAAACTTGTTTAATAAAAATAAAATAAAAAAGAATATCGTTTTTCCTACTTAATCGTGTTCGTTTTATCTTTCAAGGAAGAAATAAAATACTCAAAACATGTCTTATCTTAATTTACTCAAAATATTTTATTATCATCAACTTTGAAATAGCACGCTGTAATCCAGTAAAAACTAATTTTAGAAAATTCTGCTTTATAATTTAACGGTATCTAGTACATTTAAAAAGTAGGTAACAACATTATAAAAGTTCATGGAATTATAAAATAAATGACGAGACCATCGAACGAGTCTTCGTTATAATTAATAATTGCTAAGCGAACTCCTTGTATTAGATTCGTGTTACCCACACGATTAATATTAATTGTGCAATATTACAAATGGTTACAATTGTAATTTCATATATCAATTTATCTTAAATATTATTATAAAGTTCTTACTCTTATTTACAACGTATTTTACAAGAAATATCTACCTATATATGAATATGGGTAAACTTGTACATATACAATACCTACATATCTCTCAATATGTTAAGTGAAAACCTAGAAAATCTCATTAGCCTTACCTTCTTCACCTATACATTAAATTACACGATACTAGCAGTTTTACCCATGTTTGTGATCACCGTTGAGCTCATATAAATCATAGTCATGTTTAATAGGGTTCTAATTTAAAAAAAATGCTAATATATGTCTACACTGATTATAATGAAATAAGAATACAGGGTTAATTCTAAAACACCAGCAACCTCGCAGGACAAGATAGCTAACATTATGTACAACAACATTTGTTCTACCACTTTTGTTAATTTGTTAGATTTTATTTTCATACAAAAATAAATATTAATTTAATTTTACGCGAATGCAATAAACTCTACGCGCGTCCCAAAGATTAGGTAAATAACGACCACGTACTAATGTGAGGGGAAAGGTAGGAACGGGGCGGCGCACAGTGGTTCGACTCCATACAAGAGGTGGGACATAGGATGATTAAAAAACAAAATGCGTTATTTTGGAAAAACAAAATTACCAATGCATCCTATAATCAAAGAGAAATAACAAATATAAATTGAGTTTTTTTAATATAACCCATAGTTTATGAGTAAATAATTAAAAACCATTTTTTTAGTATGGAGAGTAGCATAAAAATATTAATATCTCATGATTCCCGGCTGTTTTCGGATTACGGTTTTGAAAAATAGTATTAACATATTATTTGCTATATTTCGTTCTTTGACACAAGGTGCCCCTAACGTGCCCCTTAAGAGATATGATGATAAAGGAAAAATAATACCATGTTAGTGCTAGATGTACCTACATGCATGATTGCATAATTCTTAAAACTCATACCTACTTAGTAAAATAATGAGTTTTACAATTGTGCATTAGAACAGTCAAATATATAGGAACAACAACTCAAATGCAATTAGTTAATGACATATTTTTTTCTGGAAATAATTTTGCTTTCTTTTAATCAGGGTTCGATCAGGAAGGTCATCTACTAATTACGTGCATTGTTCATATTATGACTGCTTTTATGCGAGTCATTGTCTGCACTATAAGCCTCCATAATTAAAGGGAGGGGATTTGTGTATTTAAGAAGCATTTCGTCAACTAGAAGTTAGTTTAGATATTGATTTCGTCCGAGTCTTATCATGACTTTTCGTTGTTTTGTGACACATCTTGATCTTTATATTGCCTTGCGCAGTCATAAAGATCTTCGTGACTTCAGACTTATTTGATGTTTTAAAGTCAAACAGTAATTTTCAGATGGGTGGAGACTCTGAAAGAGAGTTAAAAGACTGGTGTCGTCGATTTTGCTACAGACTTTTTAACAAATGGAGCCAATCCAAAAGAACTTTAGAAAAATTCATGAAAAAGAATTCAGAATGGCTAAGTGCTGAGATCAAATGGGCGAATTCTTTAAAGGAAAATTTGGTCCCGCCCACAAAATGCTAGTGTTGAACTTACTGAGGGAGTGATTAGTCCATCGAAATCGGATGCTTCAACTTCTACATCAATAGTTGTGCGCAAACGTTTTGAAGATTTGAGTAGCAAGCAAAAAATAAAGGCGTATTGAAGACGGGAGAGTCGGTTGCAGCAGTGATGAACTTTTTTACTCAATGGAATGCGCGCTGCGATCTTCCAGAAAAGGTGACATAGAAACCATTATGAAAAAAATATTAGAAAATCCTGAGCAAGTTTCCAGAATAATGGATGTCATAAAGTGAGTCCATCCAACAAGCTTTTAGGCAAGAAACAGCAATAAAAAAGATTTGGATGTGGTAAAGCAGGGTAGTGGCAACACAAACACAGGGAACACTGTTAGAAGATTTTTTGGAAACCCTGAATTAACAGCACGTCTGACAGGCTTAGATGTTAAACTAATAAAAAGAATGGGCATCATTCTGCAGTGCATCTCATCGGGCGTAAAAATCAATACGGAAAAGTTTCTACTGTATTGCAGTGAAACAGCAGATTTATATGTAGAGTCTATCCAAGCTACTCATACATGGCCATCATATTGTGGAGCACCTATCGATAATGCCTGTAGGCTTCCTGTCAAAAGAGGCATGTGAAGCGAGAAACAAGGATTTCCGAAACTACAGGGAACACTACACCCGAAAACATAGCAGTTTAGCTACTAATGAAGACATCATTCATAATTTGCTTCTCTCGTCAAATCCACTGATTACAAGCTTGCGTCCAACCTTCACGAATAAAATCCCTAAATCCTCATTTAAGGAACTTGATGATTTGCTTGTGTTGCAAAGAAAAGAAATTGAATTCGTTGATGTTTCTGCAATACCTGAGGATGATTCAGATAAGTATAATGATGGCAACGATGACGATGATGAACTTAGTGAAGAGGATGATTATTATGATGAATAATTAGGAACTTCTAGGAGAAAAAAATCCTATTAAGAATGCCATACATTCATAATTTTAATTTTGTTTTTAACTTTGTGCTAGCTAGGTATAACTATGTAGGTTTAGGAGTATGTATAATATTGTGCATAATATTTCAGGTAAAGAAAATCCAAAACTGTACTGTTTTAATCGTGGTTTTTAACATATTATATGAGTATTTCACGTTAGTAGTTGAGGTGTTCTTTTATTTGTTTCACTTATCGTTATTAGTGACATTGCTTAGAGTAAGAAAAGATGTAAAAATCATTTTTATTAGTGACCAACGACTCTTCTAGGGGGGGGGGGGCAGCTGCCCCCCCTGCTTGTACCTCGCTACGCCCATACATACAGACAAACATTCATTTTATATATAAAGATTTGAAATAAAACATTCGATACCCAACAATTTTTAAGGGGCATGTTAGGGGCACCATGTGTCAAAGGACGAAATGTAGCAAATAATATGTTAATACTATTTTTCAAAACCGTAATCCGAAAACAGAAGGGAATCATGAGATATTAATATTTTTATGCTACTCTCCATACTAAAGAAATGGTTTTTAATTATTTACTCATAAAATATGGGTCATATCAAAAAAACTCAATTTATATTTGTTATTTCTCTTTGATTATAGAATGCATTGGTAATTTTGTTTTTCCAAAATAACGCATTTTGTTTTTTAAGAATCCTATGTCCCGCCTCTTGTATGGAGTCGAACCACTGTGCGGCGCTAGCGCCTTTGAACTTGACCTATTTAGCCAGCCGCGGCAGTCGGCGGCGGGCGACTTTGATGCGCGCGCGTCATATGATTTTGTGTGCTACTCGTATTTATTTTATTCGTATCGATCGATGTATTGTACCTGTACTAAAGTTATTTTATAACCATGGTACCGCCGCTATTCTAATGTCGAATACACGGAAATGGTGAGGATACTGGCTAAGTGTGATGACAATGTGTCGGAAGCCTGTCGGCAATATGCAGCTAGATATTCGAACTTACCTACACCGAGCCGTGAGACAATGTCAACTCACCGAATCTGACAAACTAGCACGAGTAAATTTTTGTAACTGGTTCGGTTAACTAAAATAATTTGTGCGTTCAATCAAATTAAAACTAATTCGGAAGTGTTAGCACGTGTTAGTGAACAGCTGATTTTTAGGTGTTGTATGTGTGTTGGTTGTGATGGTGACTATTTTGAACGCTATCTGCGCGATACGCACCGACATGCGCGTTACTTTAACCTTAGAGGTAATATTTCGTTTGTAAATATTATTTTATTGTCAATTATTTTTAATTTTTTAATTATTGTAAATACGCTGATTTCACTTTTGAAATACTTATGCCCGCCTGTATTTAACAATAAAAAGTGAATAATACCTAGCTACCAATATTTGATATTAAATTGGTTTAATTAGACTTTAGTAAACGTTAAAGAATAATTACCTACGTTAATAATTTTCACATATTTTTTTATGTTCAGAATTCAGATACCTAATCTACATACCTACATTTTTATAGTATTGGCGGGCATACGGACAGTCGAAGCCTTTTGATGACTAGGTACCGGATGTCTACCGCACAACTGGTTGTGCTGTAACCTCTGGAGGTTATGCAGATGTGTTGCCCTCCTATACATACGATTTATTTGTTTTTTATCGTTTAATATAGCCAGTTCTAAGCCTGGTAAAGTATGAAGGGATTGTGGACTCAGTTTACGTATTGCAGGGACATGACAAAACAGAAATTTGATTATTCACTTAAGTCACTGCGATATACATACTATGATACTGCCCACAAACCCACCAAGCAATTTATATTAATTTTATTAACTAGAATTATCGGGCAGAGAAAGTGTTATTACTATTATTATGCAAGCGCGCCCGAGCGTCGCGTCATCCTTTCGATAATGAATGAAACATAGACTCTAAATTTCAGAGCAGTACAATAAAAGCTTAAAAAATCATTTTTAATTAATGTATTGAGTTATGTCAAAAGTCGTAGAACAAATGTTGTTGTACATAATGTTAGCTATCTTGTCCTGCGAGGTTGCTGGTGTTTTAGAATTAACCCTGTATACATTCATTTCATTTACTTTTGTATTTTTTTTTAATCTAGACCTCCTACGAGTCGCGGGAGACTGTCTTTACATTAATTGTTTTGTTTACTGACACTTTCATACTCAGATCTTTAATACTTTTTATTCATTACTGATAATTCTTAAAATTCAGAAACGTATGATAAATTCAATGATGGTCGGTTACGACATTGGTACATAAATTAGACGCAATAGTGAAGTTGGCATTTAAATTTTATAATTTTTAACCTACACGCATGGTTTTTTCTTTTTCTGTAGTGACGTTATTATGGGCTGCCCAGCTTGTGTGTAGCGGGATTTTTATAGCCAAATTTTTGAACAAATATATTTATATAAGCGTAATAAAAATCGGTACGGTACTTGTTAAAATTTGCGCGTTAATACATATTTCAAGAGATTAAAATTGTACAATAATATTTTGGCGATATTTACAAGACGTAACAATCATTGTTCTGTAAAATATTCGTCGTACAAAGTTGGTCTTATGGTCTAGTATATAAATAACCTAACACACGTAAGACATTACTGTTTATAACACTTCAACAAGTATTGTTTTATCATTAGGCACATACACTAATGATTTAAACATTTTTAAACCTTTAATATGACATTGATTAGGTATAAATAAATAAATAAACGTCTCACACTCAACGGCCCCCAGTAGGATGTGAATCCTGTGTCGGGGGTCCGGAAACACACACAATACACAAGCACAAACGCCCAGACCACGACAAATATCTGTATGGCCTATACAAATATTTGTCATGTGCGGGGATCGAACCCGCGACCGTCAGCGCATCAGCCAGTTGCTGTGACCACTGCGCCAACGCGTCGTCAAGGTATGTCACCGAAGCGCTAAGAAGCGATAACCACTACTATCAACTATCAGTACGTATAATTATGATCAAACAGTTTCGTAATATAATTCCGCAAAAACTGGGCAACTCATTTGTTACAATATCTGAACAAAAAAATGTAACATTTAAGCAATTTTCAGCGTTTTTATGATAATCAATTAATCAGTAGGTATACATTGGATGTGCGTGACCGATAAAAATTATACTCGAATTTTAATTAGCGACCTTGGTTACAAACCCTTGACGATTCGCTGTTTAATTAAAATTATAATAATAAAAAAGACGTATAATATATACATTGCGTTTTTTTATTACTTTTTGGAACTAATTAATATGCATGTATGTATATTGTAATTAAATTTGTACATTTTTTAAAGAATTGACTTGAAAACGCTACATACAAAAACTGTTAACAAAAAATTAAGAGAATTGTACCTACACCGTGTATCTCACATATTTTCAATAGAAAAGTTGTAATGTCTATTAAAATTGTATGTAAAAGTAACAAACTCCAAATTAAAAATATTTTACAATCGAAAAGAATGACAAGTGAACAAAGAAAGAATAATAATAAACGACACTTCTCTTTTTCATTGTATTGAATAAAAAAATGTGATTATAGAAATAGTCTTTAAACAAATGATTGTGTACAGACAGAAAGACTTCTAAGAATTCTTAGTTTTCTATATATGTGAAGTGACATAATTGTCTAGTTTACATTGTTTTTAAAAGAAACCCAATCATAATTACCACACAAATGGTAAACATTCAAAGTATTAATTAGTTGTGTAACTCTGTCTACCTATTGTTTCTAAATATTTTTACACATCGAATGCGACTAAATTTTTTTTAACAATTGTACGAGTTTGTAAATACGTAATCATCAACGAATTAATATATTTTATTTAAAAAAAAAGCTGCATGTTTAGATCTTTACAGTGTTCATTTGGTTTCAGATAATCAGTAAATTAGCTGTTTAGTAAGACGCCTAAAATACACAGTAACGACAGACATATTATAAAGATCAAAAAATGTTAAAAATCAAAACAAGTTTTTTATAGATGTTTTGTAGTGGAAACTAATTAGCACAGAGACAAATAAATATTTTTGTCTTGTTGTTGATACCTTGTAACATATTATGGGTCATTCCATGCCAACTCATCCTCTACCGATGGATTTTGCATCTCCGATTTCGTAGGAATTTGGTCACTTTTTACCCCCCACCCCCCGCACCCCTAGAAAAAGGTTTTTATTTAGGAATTTTTTCAATTTTTTTTCATCCAGTCAATTGGGAGATGAATTTTTTAAGATTTCGGGAATTTTATTTTTTTAAATAAATCCATATCACCTTACCTTATTTTTTTTAATTCGTAGTTTTGATGAACTTTCTAAAAAATCTATGCAAACAATTATTCATTATGAATTTGATTGTTTTTTTTTTTTAATTTTAAACTTATTAAATAGGTAGGACGAGTTGGCATGGAATGCCCCATATACATGCCCCATTTCTCTAAGCAGCCGATATACAAACGGACCAAGTGGTTTCATACCTATTCATATTGTGAATGTTTTTAGATGTAGTTTGTGAAGAGTAGAGTATAGAGATTTAGAGTAGAGTTGAGTTGCAGTGATGTGAAAAATATTATATGATGTGATATTTTCCATAGAACGTTTCAAACATAAATGAAAAATGTGAAGAAACTTAACGAATCGTTACAATCTAAAAGTTTTATTTATATTTGAGATTATAACAATTTCAATTCTTAACTTTCTATGTGGATTGGAAAGTGACAAAAATGACGGCAACTTGACAAAATAACAATAGAACAATTTGCTAATTTTTTTTCTACACTTGATATAAAAGTGAAATAATAGTGAATGTAAATTGTTACAGCAACATTACATATACAATTATTATGATATACTATACTATAACGATTGCTCAACAAAATATACTTTGTGTTTATTGAAAGCCACTTATAATATAAACTGCTTTTGACTGAAAATATTCATTTTAGAAAGAATCAATAGTTTCTTTACGATTTTTTAAATATAACTGTAAAGAAAAATTCCAGCATATTCCGAAAGTAACTAACAGGTGTGTATATACCTACGGGTCATTCCATGTCAAACAAGGCACTGAACCTGACCATTTCAGATTTGGCTGAAACTTGGTTTATTTATACTCTCTGACATCTTGAACACAGAAAAACATATATAAATTTGAAAAAAATTAAAAAACACCAACTTCATTTTTTTTCAAAAACGATTTTTGAGTTTTACTCAAACTCTCCTTTTTCCTCTAATGTGGTCAAATTGGAAAAATCAAATTAAAGCCCAATAAACCTTCTTTAATATGGGCTATCTCTCAGCCCTCTAGCACTAATAGAACCAAAGTTATTGCAGATTTTAGATTTTAGCACACGTAAAAAACGCGGTATTTTGTGATTTTTAAAAATTTATAACTAAAAAACTATCAGGGATACAATTTTTTTAAAATTATATTTGAGTTTAGGATGTCATAGAGTATAAATAAACGAAGTTTCAGCAAAATCTGAAATGGTCAAGTTGAAAACATTTTTTTTTTTGGTTGGTTTGACATGGAATGACCCCTACCTATCTTGTAATTAAATATTAATTTATCATGACAAGGGCAACCTATATCCTGTTATGTTAATAACATTACACAAAGTAATGAAATTTAATTACGCCTAAAGTACCATATCAATTAGCTTATGGTGCATTAAAAAAAAGGTTAAAAATAACATTGGAGCCAACGTCTTTAACGACTTACGGTTTACTGGAGACGCATTAATTTAATTTTGTTTCGATAAACATCAGATTATTTCATTAAAATAAGCAACATTATCCTAAAATAAAATCACTATCGGCACTGACTAAAACCTCGCTGGTGTCGTTGACCTTGAACTACAAACAACTTTCCAGCCCGGACGTAATCAACCTCGAAATAATTCTATTCTATATTTACTTATTATGCTTAGCATGATTTATAATTTATATACTATATTATAATTTTTTTCTTTTTTTTTTTCATCAAATAAAATTCTGTATTGTAATAGATATATCGATATTAGAAGATGTTGTTGTAATCTTATTCGTGATCGTATTTTATTTATTATATTATATTATTTTTTTGAATTTAAATTATTTCATAAATGAAAATAATTACGATTAAATTAATATAGTTAATTAGTTAGCTAAAAAATAAAAGAGAAATGCTTTTACTAAAACTGAATAATTACTTTACTGGAATGAAAAAATTAAAATCATACTAATATTATAAATGCGTTTGTTTGTTACGCTTTCACGCGAAAACTACTTAACCGATCATCATGAATTTTTATACACAATCATATTCTTGGAGGTATAAGAACATGGATACTTTTTTTTGTTCACGATAACCGACATACACGCGGGCGAAGCCGCGGACAGAAGCTAGAACAGTATACGCACTAACATTGATGTAAGTTAAAACGAATTTTGAAATCAGCAGAAATAAACCAATACAAATACGTACATTTTAATCAACTTAGATTAGCTTCACAATCGACGTTGCCCACGGCGGAAGTCCGAAAACAAGCATATTATAGCAAAAAAGGAAATAAACGGATCACAACAAATACAGGAGCTACGATCAATATAATTGTATTAATAATATCATTGATATTTTATACATATATTTAATATTCTTATTGTAAAATAATATATGCATATATTGAAACTGAAACGTCTCATTAGAAAGAACATCTAAATATACAGACGGTTTTGACCACTAATTTTAGAGGTGTTAAATTCGGCAATGATGAAAAACATCCAGAGTGTACCAACATATTTCGAAAAAACTGTTTTTCTATTTATTTGTCAACTAATAATGAAGCATCATAAATACTTCTTAGTTAAAGATATTTTCCGGCAATGGTACGTGTACTGGCTGTTACAGCTGCAGTAGCAATACATGAATCATTACTTAAAAAATATAAATATAAATAAAAATCTGACATTCAAATTCTTTGCTTCTTTCTTGTAATCTTGGTTTGTTTGAAATTTTTGTATATTGCTCAATATTGAAATTGATCTTTAAAATTTTGTACGAAATGAATGTGTTAAAAATTTATTATGATAAGAGTATTTCTCAAAATAAATGTACGTAACGAAACGGTAGTAACGAAATATTGTTACGAAATAGTCCTTAGATGTAACTAAATAGTAACCATAAGGCTCGTTATACATTGGCGAAATGTTGTGAATGCTCTTCATTTATTCAATCCGAAATAATTTGTAAGTATGTGAGCAAATACTTAAGGGGTTAGAAATAAAATAAGGGAGTAATCATTCAAACTATTTTAATCAAATTATTATTGTTCCAATCTTTTAAAAATGAAAACCTGACGTTATTTTAAACATTAAAAAAAAATTAATTAGAATCATTATCCATTAGGGCTTTATAAATTTCTTCCTTATCTTTATAATAATTGAATTCTTTCCGAAACACATTTGGTTTGACAATCCGTTTTTTAATCTTTGGATCACATCGCTTTGGCGCGTGAACATAATTATTTAGCGATAGAGGTTTAAGTCCCTTATAAAGCACTTTCTTTTTTGTGTGTATATTTTCCAGTATTTCATCGCTAAGAATAGTCAGTCCGCATGTCTTGCCTTTGACTTTGTGAGTGCCTTCAATAGGTACATTTTCATTATACACATTTTCATGTTCAGTGTTATTTTTTGTTGCATTATTATTTTGTATTATAACATCTACATTGTCCAAATCATCGAAATTAAAATCCAGTTCATTAAATGACATTGCATCACTCATAATATATTTTTCATCCGTAGTTAAAGCTTCTTCACTCATTAAATCCTCGAGAATTATAGGCTTTGTATTGATATCAGGTGTTGATCCTTCTTCCTCATGACTTTTTATTTCTTTACTTGGTTTGTCTGTTTCACTTTTGTCTTCTTCCATATCTTTTTGTTGCTTTGCTGTTTTCTTCCCTGTTCCTTTTCCTTTATTCTTAAAATTTTCTTTGCCATGTTGTGTTTCGTCTGCTTTGAGGCATTTTACTTCAGTATCATAGAAAACATGGTTTGCAGACATCAATCTTGACGAAGATAACAACGTTACTTGTTCTAGGGGTTGTCGTTTAACATTTTCCTTCTTTGATGTGTACTGAAAATTAAAAACATGACATTAAAATGTGTTTAAAAATAATAGTTTTTTTTTTAATAATTGATTTTGAAAGGTGTTTCTTAGTTTTTTTACTCGTCTTTGACCCTAAAATACATCAAAAATTATATATATATATATATATATATATATATATATATATATATATATATTATATACTAGCTGTCCCTGCTTATATTTAAATTGCGACTATAATTAAAGATCTAAGCTATCCTATATCTCAAGTTGGACCAGACTGCTCACGGTGTGCCAAGTTAATTTAAAATCAGTTATCTAGTTTAGGAATCCATCGCGGACAAACATCGTGACAGGAGATTTCTATATATTAAGATATATATCATACACGTAATAAATCTCTTTTATATTTGCTCTCAAATGGACATTCACCTCTAAGTCTTGATCACTCTCTCTGTCATCAATACTGGGTAAATCATTGTCCTCATTCCAAAAATCCGCATCTATCAGATCTGAATCACTATGACAACTCATACTGACATTACTCTCCGTCGTAGTAGAACTATTTATTCTTTTGAATCTTTTCGCTGCTGGTTTTTGTTTTTTCAAGGCTTGTGGTTTGTTACTGTATGATGCTTTTGGTTCTGATAGGGTGTTGGATAGAAGTTCATGTTCTTTAGTGTAGTAACAATCACAGCAGATGTTTTTCTGGCAATCAAAGCAGCTCAGCATTTTATATTTAATTGTCGCGTTGCCATCCGTTACAATCTGATGCAGCTTCATTGTTCCTTTTATAGGAATAATATTTTCAGGGATATTTTTGGTCATCTTCTGAATGTCGTTTTCATTTACATAAAACATTTTTACTTTACTGTTAACCATTAAATAGTCATATGCTTCTTTTGCGTTGGTTATGTCATTGCCATGTGAAATATGATTGTCAAGTTGGCGCTTTAATGCCCCACCAACCCCGTCAGCTGGCCCTTTACCGTGAGAGGCTTCAAAAAAATTCCAAGTTGCATATTCAAATCCGTATTCTTTTACATTATGTTGGAACAAGAAAAAATTACGTTTTTGGCGGTACTGAGTTGCAGGGCTATCAGAAAATATATGAATCTTTTTAATGGTAAAGTGTTGGCACAGTTTCATTATTGGATCCAAATGGGCCCAGATTGCTCCAGGCCCATGTTCATTATTTGGGGATATGGAGCATATCGATTGGGGTTTCACATTTTTTCTGTAAAGGACGCAAGTGTGCAATGTGACTTGATTTCTAGACCCTCCGAAGTGTACCGCCTGAATTTCTTCAGACTGCTTGCACGAAAAGTTTTCTGAAAAATCGCAAATCAATGCAGCTTCGTCTTCATCAAGGTTTTCAATACACTTTTTCCACGCCAAGTACTGATGTTGAACATTGTAGTAGTGAGTTTTAAATTTTTGAACATCATTTTGAAATTCTTTTATCAATGTATTCACTGTCCCTTTCACTACCTGTTTTGAATACTTTTTTGTCTGTTTTTCTACGCATTTCTTTTTGTCAATTTTAATATAAGTGTGTGTGCCCATTTTCCACTGAAGCCACTCCACAGGGCTGTCTTCATTTATTGTCAAATCAACAGCTAGTTTCTTATTTTTGCATTCAGAACACTCAGAGTACATGCATTTAAAACATTTACTGCAAGTGACATTTTTCATAAGTTCGTCAATGTCAGATGTCTGAAGCAAACCTAGCTTCTTCAACGATGTTGCCTTGAAAGATAAATTACTATGCTTTATGCAAGCACAAGTATTCCTATCTTGAAGTCTTGGTTTCACAACGGAAAATGGTCGAAAACGATAAAAAGTTTGTAAAGACGCTTTACCACCCTCAAACCTGTATTTTCTATAGAGCTTGTATATTGGTTCCATTAAATATCTCTTTTGCACTTTTTCTTTGTTTCTCGTTATGCACTCGTTTTTTCCCGCACTAGGTCTACTTACATCTTCTCTTTCAAAGAAATCTTGTATATCTTTCTTGTATTTCTTATTCATTTCGTTTATTGATTTTGTCTTCCTTATTCTTCCTTTCAGACCAAAAACATTAGAAATAGCTGTTTTTAATTTGTATTTATTTGCAATATCGTTGGTAGCAACTTTTTTAGTACTTTCTTCTCTTTGGTATCTGCTTTATTAAACTCTGATTTTAAAGAATCTGTAATTGTGTTTAGCAAAATTAACTTCTTTTTTACCTTTTCTTTTTCCGTCATGGACACATTTGGTAAAGTTTCTTCTAAAAAACTATTTCATTTTGTTAATGGTGTGTCGTCACACTGACGAGTTTCAATCGAAATAGCATCATTATCAGGCCTAATTTGTTGGAGTAGTCGTTTTTTCAGAATTTCAACTCGCTTTTTCATCCGATTACAGGCCTGTCATAAATTTTTATTTCGTCGTTTTAATTGAGTATTCTCTTCAGTAAGCTTTTGTAGTCTCTCGTTTAGGATTGTTGTATTATTTTTAGCATTTTTTCTTACTTCTAATGTGTTGTTTTGTTTTGTCGTAGAATAGGCCTTTTGTTTTCTTTCAGCTCTTTTAGCATTGGCTTATCTCCACTTTGCTCGTAGCTCTTGTTTTTCTTCTTCTGTAAGAATTTCTTTTTTCTTTTTGATATTTTCTTTAACTTTTCCAAATGTTTGACACGGATTTCCTCATATTTACTTGGCTTATCCTTTTTGAGTCGTTCCCTGTAAGCTTTTTGCCTTTCGGCATTGGTTTTTGGCGGCATTCCTAAAAAAAAACAAAAGAAGCAATGCAGTTGTATATAAGCAGTTGTAAGTAATAACCAACAAGTATAGTTGCCATCTCTACAGAAGTGTCATTAGCAAGAGTTAAGTATTTGTAATAATCGGTATAATTCTATTCTCAAACGAATTGAAACAAAGTCTCGAGGCTTTTTAACCAACTTCAAAAAAGAGGAAGTTCTCACATCTTCACTCTTCATGTTCTTACTTACATGTGTTAGTAATATCAGGGGTATAAAGCTGTTAAAGCACATAAAAACGTAATCTAAATTATATGATTATTTTTTTTGCTGATGGCACTTCTGTAAAGCATATACAAGTGTACCAGAAATCAACGATAAACCGAAAACGGGTGATCATTTTTTTTTAAATTACTTATAATTTGAAAAGTACATGACAAAGATTTTTTTATATTTTTCTAATAACTGTCACAACTTGGCCTATCACCCGTTTTCGGTTTATCGTTAATTTCTGGGACACTCTGTATATCCAATCATTTTGTTAATGACGCTCTATATATATTTTAATAAATTAAGTAGTGAATATTACTACGCTTATTCAGGTTATAACAGTATACACTCAGCTTTATGTTGTACTTTTTCGTTACGTAACGAAATTCGAAAAAAAACGTTACGAAATATTAGACAAAGTGAGGTTAGAGAAAGTATTTTTTGCATAAAAGTTGTTATAGCAAATATAAAAGCTTAATAAATGTTCGTACCACACGTATTACAAAAATTGGGTAAATGAAGACTTACCGTTCTATTAAAAATCGCTGATTTTACTTCCTGTCTCGAAAAAGTAATTCCACAAAACACACACGTTCTCACTGATTTTCGCCATAGATGTAATGGCGGAGACGTCAGACCAACAGCCAATCAGAGTGAAGCTAGTGTTGTCCGAGTAAAAAAATTACGGAATCGTTCAGAAATCATGTGAAAGTAGAAATAAATCGTAACTAAAGAGTAATAACTAAATAGTAAATGAGAGCGACTCATTTTGTTTTTTGGCTTTAAATTGCCAATTCACTATGACACCCCGTAGAAAATCAATTTGATACAGAAACCGATTACTGCAGAACGATGATACAAAGAAATTTACAATAATTTAGTTACGTATCAAATTTTATGAAACAAAAACACACGAAAAAGGTAGGGTGGCAAATAGGTTTTTGTATAAAAGGTAAAATAAAACTATTTTTAAAATATCTAAATATTTGGTAATAAGTATGATTATAGCTATAATTCTTCGTTATCTTAAAGATTAATATTCATCCTACAACATTGTGTGTCTGTTTTTTTATGTGTGATGATTTATAATATATAAAACTTTTGAACTGTTTCATGGCACACTTTTTTTTTCAAAGATGTACATGTATTTTGAGAAATACTCATAAATAATTTCCATGTAAATCTAATTTTTGTCAAATAGATTTGTCTCATACATATAAACTCTATAATACATACTTCACACACAGGCTATTGAATACAAGAGTAATTTTTCTAAACAACTCTTCAAATTTGTAATATTAGTAATTCAGTATTGATAATAAGCTCAGATAAGCCAAATTAAATTATTTCTATTCTTTCGTTTTTTGCTTAAAATTTTCAATGGTTAAAACTCTATAATCTCTATATTTTCTTTACTCGTAGTATATTTGAAACGAAAACAATTTTGTGTCTGTGTGTGTGCCTGGTGTAATTTGTTAGTTTTTTTTAAAACTATTTTTAATTTTTGACACAAAAAAAAAATTAATACATTTAATAGAAATATAAAACAGTGGTCAATGCGAAAAGAACAATTTCAATAATACATAAGTCAAATGTGTACATCGTAATTTAAAATAGTAAGCGAATATATTCATTAAAAAATAGTTCTCACAGACACACATAATTAACAAGAAAAAACAAGAAGTTAATTCTTATAGAATAGCAGAAGATTTTTGTCTATTGTATGTAAATTAATAACTTATTTGAATTGTTTCATGCCCGTAACAATGGGCTGCGGAAGTCATCCTTCCTCTGTGATACCGAGTTCGATTTAACTTGAATTTTAAACGTTGGCTATTTATTAAATTTGCATTTACAATGTTGGAATTCAAAATATTTTTTGGAGTACCAGAATTAACAACAGCGAAGTTATTTTTACTGACTTCAATATGAATTAGACATCTTTACTATTATTTGAAATATACTTATGTATATACTTTCCTTATTATGTATACGTATGTTAATAATAATAATAATGTGTATGTACGAAAATTTTATGACGATTTCATATTTAAATCTTGTACCTACTGTAAAAATAATGTAAAAATAAGTATCAACCTCGATAATTCACTAGGTAAAGTTTTATTCCTTATGTATACATTTAAGTTTTAAAAGGAATGTTTTGCTAGCCAAAACTATAATTATGCTACTAATAAACTCGTGTAAAAAAATTCGTTTAACGTTACAACGATCGACTATCATATACGAAGTATTTCACCTTATAGTTAAGGGTAAGATAAGTAATAAGTATAGTAAACTAACCGTAGCAGTCTTTCATGTCTCTCTCTATCATATGTAGCGGCCGCGATGTAGTCATCCGCAATGGCATGATGCAGCGGCGGATGTATCGGTGGCTGGTACCGCTGCTTCCACAGCAGCTCATTCGCATAGAGCGAATGCGGTGGCGGCGGGGGCAGGTGTAACAGGGGCGGGGGAGGGCCGCCACCGTAACCGTGCGCCATACCGCGCCACTCCTCCACCGAGCTGGCTGACCCGCCTGAGCGCACACCGCTCACGCCGGAGTCGGACCGATCGTCCGCATCGCGCGCGCACACTATCACACAGTCGTCCTCCTCGGAGGCCACGGCGCTGCCAACACCATCCGCGCCCGCACTCACTTCACTCTTCACTTCACCACCACTGTTTACACACACTTCGTCCTTCACCTCCTCTTTTACGCACTTGTTTTCGTTACTAACCTCCAACACATCACCACTTGCACTTACACTTTCTGCAACACCTGTAACAATTAAAAAATAAAGATTAAATCATCGATTACGTGCTTACTTAGATCATAGGTACATATTTTGCTTTAGATATAACTTAAATATAATATTAACAATATTAAAATAAAAAATAAAAATATTTGATAGATATCAGATATTAAGTAACTCAACGAATAAATGACTAACGTCAGCATGTCGATTTGAACACGTTTGGACAACTTCCAATATTAAGCTCATTCACACTACGCCCACTCATTTGCATAAATATGTCGCATGCTGTTACTGCCGGATTTAATATATCAAATGGACATAGATAAGCGATAAAACAATTTACGTGATTTTTACTTTACTGTAACAAATTGTAAACGTCCCAATATAGTATATAAAATTGGTGTATGCACTGCACCAATGCGGGTTTGCAACTTGGCATATATGAACGCGATATCTTAGAGATATTTTTATACTATCTTACAAAAACAAATGTATAAGAAATTCATCTCTTTCAAATCATGCGGGTTTCCTCAGAATGTTTTCCTTCAGCAGACCGATGCATAGATAATTATAATTATACTTAAAACTATATTTATATTAAAAGACCGATTTTTGTATATATTTATTTGTGTTGAACTTCATTTATTTAAATAGATGCTCTTAGTCTTATGTATCACAAATGATGTAATCATTTTAATGGAATCAATTTATTATAAAATCTGGTATCGATGTCATGCATACCACTTTCATAATGGGGGTCTGGTTCGACGTAATAATTAGTTATTCGAATTTACGTTTCAAGCTTTAAAAAAACGGAAGAGGAAGATGACTAAAACGGAGACATGGTTGAAGGTGAAAATATTAAGTATCTTACTTTGCTTGTCATGCGTGAAAAACTGGAAGACCGCCAAAATATGAAGACAAGCAACATCATAATTATTATGAAAGACTGACGTTTGGCGAAAAACCAGAACAATGGCGGTGTGACAAAAAACCTCAGAGATCCTGACGTATTAAAAATTCAATTTTAAACTAGGTATTTTTTTCCTTTTATACATAACTAACAAAACATGAATAACCTATATTGATTATTTCAACTACAAATTAAATTGTTACTATAAAATTCATCGACTTTTGAATAATGAGTTAAAGTTAAACGGAGAACGGTATTTTCCTTCCTCTATTTATGCACAAATACATAAATGCCTATTATTTTAATGAAATATAACAAATACGAATTCTAGAATACATTTGTATATATACCATTTTATTTGCATTTAAAGTATAATTTAATAGTCAATCACGAAATAGCACGGACTAAGAAGAAACATTACCAGTGGCTTATATCATAACCGAGTAAATTATAAAGTCAGTTGGTAATATAAAATTCGACACGAAACCTACACAATAGGACAGTCTGCGTGTCAAACGAGCAACAATGGAATGTTAATGAGAAGCTGTTAACAACGATGAGCATTTACATAATCACAAATGATTATTAATAACAAACCATAATCATATAACAATTAATCGACTATAGATATGGTTTTGATGCTAATTGCATTTGTTTCAATAAATATATGATAGTCCGTTTCTTTTTATTTGTAATTGTTTAGATTATATAAATTAACGTGCAATATTAGTAGATATTTTAGTACTTACTGACTTTACCTACTAATCAGTATTCTAATGACATCATAACTATTTAGAGGTAAAAATTACGTGTTTGCGAATTCATTTTCCTTATTTATGCATATTGAACGACGAGAAATAACGTAATGGATGATTATTGTTCTATAATGTAACTCAGCATAAATAATCTTTCTTTTCATTCGTCACATACCCTTAAATTACTTATTATTTTATACATATTATTAAATTTATATTTTACTACATATTATTAAATAATCGTAAAAACAAAGTGCTTATCTAAGTTTTATCTTTTTTTACACATAAGAAGAAATGAAAGAATAGACTAGGATTCCTCTAGTTACAAAAAAAAATATTAATATTAAAGTATGTGACCGCTATTAATACGAATTCAAAAAAAGAAAAGAAAAACAAACAACACAAAAACTGTTCTGGTCTGCAAACAAATCGATGTGATAGAGGCTGTAAACAAAAGCGTCGAGACAATACGACAATCATCAGCAACTGAGTACAATAGGGCAACAAATAACTCTTAAGGGGAAGTGCAGCAACGTGCAACGTGTGATGGCAGTTGATTGACAAGACAAACGGAAGGTGGGCCGTTGAGAACTTTTCATTAGATACAAATGAGGCAAGAAAAAGTCGACAGACTAAGTCTCGTCGGTTACTTTGAACACGCAGCGTCGACAGTGAATTCTAATCGTCATTGAATTATTCATGAAAACAGAACTCGAAGTGTGAAGACGCAACTATTGCACGACATTCGAACCGCTACACTAAAATGGCAATGTTAATATAACTAACCAGTACAAAATTGAGGTTGCGTTCACTTGGGTTGAATAATTTAACAGTTGGTTGTTCAAAATATTACGCGTTCTCATTTCTAGGTATTTCAACTAAAACCATATAAACGTTTCTTTAATTGTGATTAATTTGTTATTCATAATCAAACAACAACGCTACAATAAAGTAATTTACTATTTTTATTAAAACGGAAGCAGTGAGGCATAAAGGTCAAAATTATCAATTAGTTTCTACAAATATACAATATAATGTAATACAAAAATATCTCGAATAGAATTGATACAATCGATAAAGCCTCGCTTTATTTAACCTTGGAAATATCTTGATATGTATATTAATACATTTGTAACATCGACATAATAATATAATGTCGATGATTTGTAATTAAATAAAGGAATGTTATAGATAAAATTTTAGAAATATAGATAAATAATGAACACAAAACTCGAAACATATTTTGGTATACCTATACAAAAAAAAAAAATATGGCTGATGTTGTTTCAGAAAACGTTTTACTATAATAATACGATTCGAATATTTGCAATACGATATCAAAACGTGTTTGTTGACTCACGTAGAGATCTCGTTAAAACCACTAGAGCGTACAGCTTCGCCGAGCGTGTAATGAACACTTCCACTCGGACAATAACCGCTATTTAATAGGATGTTTAATAGTAACGAAGCTTTCTCTGTAGCTATAAACCAATTATCTCTATATTACTCGGTTTACGTAACACTTCTTTGCATTTTTAAAGTTGATATTATAATTAAATGAATACGATGATACACTTATTACCGTAAGCCGCAAAACATAAATTTAAAACTATACAAAATATGTTTAGTTTATATGTATCAATGATTACACAATTGTTGATATGCACAAAATTGAAATAATTAATGCTCCGTTTGCAAACTTCCGTATGCAATTTCCTCCCTAAGCGAGTTATTCAACTCGTCAAAAAGTAATCGTGATTGACCAACGTATCGGGTATCGTGACTGGTAATGCACTACCTTGAAGGTATTATGGTTTCGTAGTTGCATCACGATTCCACGACGACCGCATCGCGCAAAGTAGGTAATTGCGCAATTACTGCTTACGGTTTCAATGACTACTTTTTGACATATTAAGCATTTAATCAAACAGTAAAGCTTGTTGGTATAAAAAAAAGAAACAAATTTCGTTATTACTCTTTATTGACTTTTACTGATTGTTAATAGCAATCAACTTTGTAACACATGAAAATGATTACAGACGAGAAACTAAATAACCTTCACATTTCAATATCTCAACCAGTCTTTAGTTTGACCATTGTAATTACTTTTTGCTAATATAACGTATTCTATACATTATGATAGTTAAAAGGTACTTCATTATGTCGTAATATAGGTATATAGGTTACGTATAATATGTTTCTTTTATAGCGTAAATAACAAATATGACATTATTTTATAAGAAAAGTTACTGCTTTACTTAACCCACTTGGAGCCAAATCAAATCCGTTTTTAAAGAATCGCTACATTATTTGCGCTGTCACCTTGTGATGATCATTAATCAACGTTTTATTTTACTTTTGAGTTGTTATAATTATATAATGAACCGGTAAAGATAAAATCATTTATTTTTATCAACTTAACGCATATTTTGTCGAACAATGAATGATGATGAAAAATTAGAGTAATATGGAGTGCGGGTAAGTAGAAAAAAGCTCAATAAACAATAACGATAAGCATAATGATCCGATAGGCAAGCTAGCCGCTAACAGTGCAGTTGGTTTAGAACTTATTCGATAACATAACCTAATAAAGATTAACTTGTACACGACTCTACATCGTATTAGACACATCCATCCTTGATGCCTATGTTGATTTAGTAAAAGCAAATGTTAAGATTAATATCGAGTATAGGTTTTACTAATTGATGATAAATTATTAATATTTTGTTCGTAATTTTGTTTCTTAACTATAAAGCACACATCGGAGGTTCTTATAAAAAATCTGCATATCTTTCAAATAGGACATTTAACTGGGTATAATTGATCGAAGATGTCAACACTACATTTAAATATATTATAAATAATTAGGGTTACTCACTTGTCGAAAGTGATTTACAGAACGATTATATCGGTACTCTTAAGTAGCATAATATCTTCAGCTGCACTCAACACTTTTTTCACAATTTCTTAATAAAAACAAGCTAATCACGTAAGTTTAAAGTCACAATCACAAAAATCTCCGTGCTATAATAAGGATCCTCGACGAACGTTGAAAATTAAAAGCAATCCACTCAGTCGTGTCCTTGAATGCGGTCAGGAAATCGAAGCGGCCAGGCGTTCACCTGCACACACACATACACACAACTCCAGTCGGCTACGCTATATCTACGTATTATATAAATGTATAATGATCACAACTGTGCTTAAATGATTCGTTGTGAGCGTACTGTAGACAGACGTGCAAAAGCGTCGATGGCGCACAAAGAACTGAAACGCGGGGAAGTGGTAGCCGGCGGAGCGGGGGACGGGGAACAGACCGCGCCAGTCTCACGACGACGACGTAGCACAACGTAGCAACAAGTGAACGGCAATGCGGGTGTGAGGCGGGCAGGAGACGAGGGATGGAAATAGGGAGGCTTCCCCCCGCGCAACACTGAGCGCACCTGACGGCAATGCATGTAACACCCGTCCTATCCACTATCAAACTAGTCGACTCATGGACTGCCTACGAGGCTACGATAACATAACAGGAAGGGCAGATGTCGGTAATCACGATACCCGATGTGCGTTCTACATTAAAATAAGCAATTTACGGTTAAGGTTAGAGCTCTAAAATTAAACAAAAGTTAGTTAAGTTATATTCGATAATATATTATATAATTTATTCTCGATCAAACTATGATATTTTTTCCATATGATGAAGTCAAGTGCAACGTTAATATTCAGAAAAAACTGATAAATATCGTCTGTGAAGGTGAATGTGTATTTGTTTATTGTTTATGGATTACTATTAAATTTTTAGTATAAACGATCAACAGTGTAGACAAAAACTAACATTACTCGTTTATATGTGTTACTTATTAATAAAAAATTATCAATTTACGGAAAAGTGACAAATACCCGTATTGAATGTTCTTAAGAAGATGTATTGTTTATTATTATTATTATTTTTATTAATTTTTGTTAGCGCGCGACTGTCATTAATTGTAATAAAATGACTTACAATAAAAATGTTATTTACATTAAATTTAAATTAAAAAAAACATTAAATACAATTTTTGTACAAGAGTGAACAGATTGTTCGAATGAAATTCTTGGAAATATAAAGGTATAGGTATATTAGATAATAAAATAATATAAACTGTGATGATTGATTGAACTATGATATCTATCAATAATAAATTATTGATAGGTATAAATCATAAGGCAGGATTTGTGTTGATTTGTTTCTATTATATAAAAAGAATCCTGGCAATAAAAAGTGAATAAAACTCCCGGTCTATATTTAAACCAGTAAAATTTAGAACATAAACAAAATATCGACCGATGAACAACATGCCGTGCGTATTTAACAACTTGCTAACGATTTGGCAAACCTCCAGAAATTCTGTGACTGTCATATATTTAAATTGCAACCAATAATATCTTAACCATTTATTCTTTTAAGAAATCTGTTTTTAAAATATCACCTTAAATAAGTTAATTATGTAACTAGACTAAATCACCTTGAATTGTTCTGTTGTTCCCGTCAATAAGTCTAGTAACACGTATATTTATAGTATATTGGCTCGATTCATTAATAGCAATCAAATAAAACCTCATTTATTTTTTTATCGCTTTGTATTTATTATTAACTGCAACATACGGACATGTAGGTAAATTGACACGTAAACTTGCCTGATAAGTTTTAGTAAAAACATGCAAAGAGGTCGTGTATCTGTTTTGGCCTTGTGCTAATCGTGTTAGTGTTGATACGTGAATAACTAATGCTATATAATTTGCACATACAGTGCATTTGAACCTTTTTAATATTATTGCCTAAATAACATGTATACAATGTTGCTTGCTTGATTTTTCGTTGCCTTGTTTATGAGTATTTTTTATTTTATTTCCTTGAATTATATTCAAGATAATATAGTATTTTCTGGCGACCTTAAATTGAACAGGAATGTTAATAACTTGGACGTTATATTATACAAAAATTCATGTGACTTTTTATACGTGTTTAATGATAATAAAAATGATTACATTAATGTGTAATTCCTAAAATAAGCGTTTATCGCGCGATGTATTTTATACGTAGATATGGTATGTTGATAACTCACACCGAGAATTCGTAGATAGGAAACGATCTCAGATATTAAGTAACTCAACGAATAAATGACTAACGTCAGCATGTCGATTTGAACACGTTTGGACAACTTCCAATATTAAGCTCATTCACACTACGCCCACTCATTTGCATAAATATGTCGCATGCTGTTACTGCCGGATTTAATATATCAAATGGACATAGATAAGCGATAAAACAATTTACGTGATTTTTACTTTACTGTAACAAATTGTAAACGTCCCAATATAGTATATAAAATTGGTGTATGCACTGCACCAATGCGGGTTTGCAACTTGGCATATATGAACGCGATATCTTAGAGATATTTTTATACTATCTTACAAAAACAAATGTATAAGAAATTCATCTCTTTCAAATCATGCGGGTTTCCTCAGAATGTTTTCCTTCAGCAGACCGATGCATAGATAATTATAATTATACTTAAAACTATATTTATATTAAAAGACCGATTTTTGTATATATTTATTTGTGTTGAACTTCATTTATTTAAATAGATGCTCTTAGTCTTATGTATCACAAATGATGTAATCATTTTAATGGAATCAATTTATTATAAAATCTGGTATCGATGTCATGCATACCACTTTCATAATGGGGGTCTGGTTCGACGTAATAATTAGTTATTCGAATTTACGTTTCAAGCTTTAAAAAAACGGAAGAGGAAGATGACTAAAACGGAGACATGGTTGAAGGTGAAAATATTAAGTATCTTACTTTGCTTGTCATGCGTGAAAAACTGGAAGACCGCCAAAATATGAAGACAAGCAACATCATAATTATTATGAAAGACTGACGTTTGGCGAAAAACCAGAACAATGGCGGTGTGACAAAAAACCTCAGAGATCCTGACGTATTAAAAATTCAATTTTAAACTAGGTATTTTTTTCCTTTTATACATAACTAACAAAACATGAATAACCTATATTGATTATTTCAACTACAAATTAAATTGTTACTATAAAATTCATCGACTTTTGAATAATGAGTTAAAGTTAAACGGAGAACGGTATTTTCCTTCCTCTATTTATGCACAAATACATAAATGCCTATTATTTTAATGAAATATAACAAATACGAATTCTAGAATACATTTGTATATATACCATTTTATTTGCATTTAAAGTATAATTTAATAGTCAATCACGAAATAGCACGGACTAAGAAGAAACATTACCAGTGGCTTATATCATAACCGAGTAAATTATAAAGTCAGTTGGTAATATAAAATTCGACACGAAACCTACACAATAGGACAGTCTGCGTGTCAAACGAGCAACAATGGAATGTTAATGAGAAGCTGTTAACAACGATGAGCATTTACATAATCACAAATGATTATTAATAACAAACCATAATCATATAACAATTAATCGACTATAGATATGGTTTTGATGCTAATTGCATTTGTTTCAATAAATATATGATAGTCCGTTTCTTTTTATTTGTAATTGTTTAGATTATATAAATTAACGTGCAATATTAGTAGATATTTTAGTACTTACTGACTTTACCTACTAATCAGTATTCTAATGACATCATAACTATTTAGAGGTAAAAATTACGTGTTTGCGAATTCATTTTCCTTATTTATGCATATTGAACGACGAGAAATAACGTAATGGATGATTATTGTTCTATAATGTAACTCAGCATAAATAATCTTTCTTTTCATTCGTCACATACCCTTAAATTACTTATTATTTTATACATATTATTAAATTTATATTTTACTACATATTATTAAATAATCGTAAAAACAAAGTGCTTATCTAAGTTTTATCTTTTTTTACACATAAGAAGAAATGAAAGAATAGACTAGGATTCCTCTAGTTACAAAAAAAAATATTAATATTAAAGTATGTGACCGCTATTAATACGAATTCAAAAAAAGAAAAGAAAAACAAACAACACAAAAACTGTTCTGGTCTGCAAACAAATCGATGTGATAGAGGCTGTAAACAAAAGCGTCGAGACAATACGACAATCATCAGCAACTGAGTACAATAGGGCAACAAATAACTCTTAAGGGGAAGTGCAGCAACGTGCAACGTGTGATGGCAGTTGATTGACAAGACAAACGGAAGGTGGGCCGTTGAGAACTTTTCATTAGATACAAATGAGGCAAGAAAAAGTCGACAGACTAAGTCTCGTCGGTTACTTTGAACACGCAGCGTCGACAGTGAATTCTAATCGTCATTGAATTATTCATGAAAACAGAACTCGAAGTGTGAAGACGCAACTATTGCACGACATTCGAACCGCTACACTAAAATGGCAATGTTAATATAACTAACCAGTACAAAATTGAGGTTGCGTTCACTTGGGTTGAATAATTTAACAGTTGGTTGTTCAAAATATTACGCGTTCTCATTTCTAGGTATTTCAACTAAAACCATATAAACGTTTCTTTAATTGTGATTAATTTGTTATTCATAATCAAACAACAACGCTACAATAAAGTAATTTACTATTTTTATTAAAACGGAAGCAGTGAGGCATAAAGGTCAAAATTATCAATTAGTTTCTACAAATATACAATATAATGTAATACAAAAATATCTCGAATAGAATTGATACAATCGATAAAGCCTCGCTTTATTTAACCTTGGAAATATCTTGATATGTATATTAATACATTTGTAACATCGACATAATAATATAATGTCGATGATTTGTAATTAAATAAAGGAATGTTATAGATAAAATTTTAGAAATATAGATAAATAATGAACACAAAACTCGAAACATATTTTGGTATACCTATACAAAAAAAAAAAATATGGCTGATGTTGTTTCAGAAAACGTTTTACTATAATAATACGATTCGAATATTTGCAATACGATATCAAAACGTGTTTGTTGACTCACGTAGAGATCTCGTTAAAACCACTAGAGCGTACAGCTTCGCCGAGCGTGTAATGAACACTTCCACTCGGACAATAACCGCTATTTAATAGGATGTTTAATAGTAACGAAGCTTTCTCTGTAGCTATAAACCAATTATCTCTATATTACTCGGTTTACGTAACACTTCTTTGCATTTTTAAAGTTGATATTATAATTAAATGAATACGATGATACACTTATTACCGTAAGCCGCAAAACATAAATTTAAAACTATACAAAATATGTTTAGTTTATATGTATCAATGATTACACAATTGTTGATATGCACAAAATTGAAATAATTAATGCTCCGTTTGCAAACTTCCGTATGCAATTTCCTCCCTAAGCGAGTTATTCAACTCGTCAAAAAGTAATCGTGATTGACCAACGTATCGGGTATCGTGACTGGTAATGCACTACCTTGAAGGTATTATGGTTTCGTAGTTGCATCACGATTCCACGACGACCGCATCGCGCAAAGTAGGTAATTGCGCAATTACTGCTTACGGTTTCAATGACTACTTTTTGACATATTAAGCATTTAATCAAACAGTAAAGCTTGTTGGTATAAAAAAAAGAAACAAATTTCGTTATTACTCTTTATTGACTTTTACTGATTGTTAATAGCAATCAACTTTGTAACACATGAAAATGATTACAGACGAGAAACTAAATAACCTTCACATTTCAATATCTCAACCAGTCTTTAGTTTGACCATTGTAATTACTTTTTGCTAATATAACGTATTCTATACATTATGATAGTTAAAAGGTACTTCATTATGTCGTAATATAGGTATATAGGTTACGTATAATATGTTTCTTTTATAGCGTAAATAACAAATATGACATTATTTTATAAGAAAAGTTACTGCTTTACTTAACCCACTTGGAGCCAAATCAAATCCGTTTTTAAAGAATCGCTACATTATTTGCGCTGTCACCTTGTGATGATCATTAATCAACGTTTTATTTTACTTTTGAGTTGTTATAATTATATAATGAACCGGTAAAGATAAAATCATTTATTTTTATCAACTTAACGCATATTTTGTCGAACAATGAATGATGATGAAAAATTAGAGTAATATGGAGTGCGGGTAAGTAGAAAAAAGCTCAATAAACAATAACGATAAGCATAATGATCCGATAGGCAAGCTAGCCGCTAACAGTGCAGTTGGTTTAGAACTTATTCGATAACATAACCTAATAAAGATTAACTTGTACACGACTCTACATCGTATTAGACACATCCATCCTTGATGCCTATGTTGATTTAGTAAAAGCAAATGTTAAGATTAATATCGAGTATAGGTTTTACTAATTGATGATAAATTATTAATATTTTGTTCGTAATTTTGTTTCTTAACTATAAAGCACACATCGGAGGTTCTTATAAAAAATCTGCATATCTTTCAAATAGGACATTTAACTGGGTATAATTGATCGAAGATGTCAACACTACATTTAAATATATTATAAATAATTAGGGTTACTCACTTGTCGAAAGTGATTTACAGAACGATTATATCGGTACTCTTAAGTAGCATAATATCTTCAGCTGCACTCAACACTTTTTTCACAATTTCTTAATAAAAACAAGCTAATCACGTAAGTTTAAAGTCACAATCACAAAAATCTCCGTGCTATAATAAGGATCCTCGACGAACGTTGAAAATTAAAAGCAATCCACTCAGTCGTGTCCTTGAATGCGGTCAGGAAATCGAAGCGGCCAGGCGTTCACCTGCACACACACATACACACAACTCCAGTCGGCTACGCTATATCTACGTATTATATAAATGTATAATGATCACAACTGTGCTTAAATGATTCGTTGTGAGCGTACTGTAGACAGACGTGCAAAAGCGTCGATGGCGCACAAAGAACTGAAACGCGGGGAAGTGGTAGCCGGCGGAGCGGGGGACGGGGAACAGACCGCGCCAGTCTCACGACGACGACGTAGCACAACGTAGCAACAAGTGAACGGCAATGCGGGTGTGAGGCGGGCAGGAGACGAGGGATGGAAATAGGGAGGCTTCCCCCCGCGCAACACTGAGCGCACCTGACGGCAATGCATGTAACACCCGTCCTATCCACTATCAAACTAGTCGACTCATGGACTGCCTACGAGGCTACGATAACATAACAGGAAGGGCAGATGTCGGTAATCACGATACCCGATGTGCGTTCTACATTAAAATAAGCAATTTACGGTTAAGGTTAGAGCTCTAAAATTAAACAAAAGTTAGTTAAGTTATATTCGATAATATATTATATAATTTATTCTCGATCAAACTATGATATTTTTTCCATATGATGAAGTCAAGTGCAACGTTAATATTCAGAAAAAACTGATAAATATCGTCTGTGAAGGTGAATGTGTATTTGTTTATTGTTTATGGATTACTATTAAATTTTTAGTATAAACGATCAACAGTGTAGACAAAAACTAACATTACTCGTTTATATGTGTTACTTATTAATAAAAAATTATCAATTTACGGAAAAGTGACAAATACCCGTATTGAATGTTCTTAAGAAGATGTATTGTTTATTATTATTATTATTTTTATTAATTTTTGTTAGCGCGCGACTGTCATTAATTGTAATAAAATGACTTACAATAAAAATGTTATTTACATTAAATTTAAATTAAAAAAAACATTAAATACAATTTTTGTACAAGAGTGAACAGATTGTTCGAATGAAATTCTTGGAAATATAAAGGTATAGGTATATTAGATAATAAAATAATATAAACTGTGATGATTGATTGAACTATGATATCTATCAATAATAAATTATTGATAGGTATAAATCATAAGGCAGGATTTGTGTTGATTTGTTTCTATTATATAAAAAGAATCCTGGCAATAAAAAGTGAATAAAACTCCCGGTCTATATTTAAACCAGTAAAATTTAGAACATAAACAAAATATCGACCGATGAACAACATGCCGTGCGTATTTAACAACTTGCTAACGATTTGGCAAACCTCCAGAAATTCTGTGACTGTCATATATTTAAATTGCAACCAATAATATCTTAACCATTTATTCTTTTAAGAAATCTGTTTTTAAAATATCACCTTAAATAAGTTAATTATGTAACTAGACTAAATCACCTTGAATTGTTCTGTTGTTCCCGTCAATAAGTCTAGTAACACGTATATTTATAGTATATTGGCTCGATTCATTAATAGCAATCAAATAAAACCTCATTTATTTTTTTATCGCTTTGTATTTATTATTAACTGCAACATACGGGCATGTAGGTAAATTGACACGTAAACTTGCCTGATAAGTTTTAGTAAAAACATGCAAAGAGGTCGTGTATCTGTTTTGGCCTTGTGCTAATCGTGTTAGTGTTGATACGTGAATAACTAATGCTATATAATTTGCACATACAGTGCATTTGAACCTTTTTAATATTATTGCCTAAATAACATGTATACAATGTTGCTTGCTTGATTTTTCGTTGCCTTGTTTATGAGTATTTTTTATTTTATTTCCTTGAATTATATTCAAGATAATATAGTATTTTCTGGCGACCTTAAATTGAACAGGAATGTTAATAACTTGGACGTTATATTATACAAAAATTCATGTGACTTTTTATACGTGTTTAATGATAATAAAAATGATTACATTAATGTGTAATTCCTAAAATAAGCGTTTATCGCGCGATGTATTTTATACGTAGATATGGTATGTTGATAACTCACACCGAGAATTCGTAGATAGGAAACGCAAACATGGCAATCGATAACCTGGTTGCAGTAACTGATAACAAACCCACTCTATGCCGTGTTTAAACAAGCTTTATCTAAATAATGCTAATAAATATTGCTAGGACTACATCTAAGGGCATTTAATCACGGCATTTAGAGAGAGAACACATGGCGTAACCACGTCTTGTACTTGATCATGGCATTAGTATAGCTGTAACGTAATAAATAGAGACAACGAACATAAAGAAAAGGTTTTTATACTTCTTTTTTTGTCTATATCAACAACTATGACAAGGACACGTAAAATATCAGTAAAGAACCAATAATTGTAATTTGTTTTCAGTACGTATTATTTAGTCACTTTATTGCTTTGTTGATAAGCATTTTGACGATACGTTAATAAGGAGTATTAGGTATAAGCGTTAAACAAATACCTATTCATGGTAGAAATGATAAAGCTTTTAGGTATACAACACTTTAAAATAAATACTTAGACCGATAGTACTTAATACATACTGATGCGTCACGATTTAATTATAGCACGCTGCGTCGTATGGACTAACATGTTTGGATTATTTATTACTATGAAATTCCAAGTTGACGTATTGCTAGAGTAGACTTACTAATCTAACAAAATACGCGATTGATTCGAAAATGTTATCGATGGCTTGCACAGCTGTGGATGGAGGCGTAGACGTTAATATTACGATTGAATTAATTTGACGACCTACTGCGTGATGCAATAACAATGAATCATGATGACATTTTATGGACATTCCGCCAGCTCACGAAACACGTGATATAATAATAATAAACAAAACGATAAAAACCTACTTGATATGTACACTGATTTAGGATACGGATATAAATTACGATTCGATTATAGTTTATACTATATAATAACAAAAGATATCTTTAAATTACGAAAATGTTATTGCAATATCTTACTGCAAAATTATTATTGTTGTAATAACATGAGTATTGACTATGCTTTTACAGCAATAATAGCTACATTCCTAAACAAGTTTCCCTTATGTTTTATCTAACGGTATAAAAAGAACTATGACACAAGTGTGAGCTTAACTCACATACCTTTTTCTGTTATACTGTTATTAATATACCTACATAAAAACAAAATTATGTTATTTAGTTATTTCACAAATTGGGGTAGTACGATCTGGTGGATGATCGATTCAGTTGAAAACCGCACGACGCAATAAATTGTTGTCTCGTGGAGAGTAAACATTGGCGTTCAGCCGCATTCATGCATAATTGATGAGGGTTTGAAGTGAATGCGTGGATTCCAGGCGGTCACGACTCTGCTGAACCGCGCTCGCGCCTCCGGCAGCCATTTTGTGGAGCCTGCTCGCTCGGATCGTGCGTTTCGAGAATATTAATATTCTATGTTGTACTCTTTCTAACATCGAAAGCACCCATCATTTAAAAGATACCAATTAATTTAGGTAACTTATGTTGTTATCTTTTTGACTATACGATATTATTATGTATATTAAAAACTCGTTAATAACCATTTATAATGCAAAATTGTTTCATGCTTCTAATGGCAAATGATCTTTATTAGTTTCTATTGTTACCGACTGAGTAAATAGAGCATGAGGCAGTGTAATAACATAATAAATTATATGGCACAATACAGCGCGACATGCGGACGACTCTCACGCACGACTATTGTGCGAAGTACCTAATTGTTATCAAAAGAAAACTTGAAATGAGAATCATCATTAATAAGGCGCTTTACACTAATTAGTATCTAATGTCCTACAGATATCTCTACTTTAAAGTAATTAAACATTGTTATTCACATTATGAGAGGTAGGTACTTACTCGTACCACGGTACCACATTGTTTTTTAAAGCAGTTTATTTACGACTTTAACGTAAAGAAGACAAAAACGAGGACGAAACCTTAATATTAATATATATATATATATATTAACCAACAATCACACCACGTTAACCTAGCCCCGTGCTAAGTTCGTAAGAACTTGTGTTACGGGTACTAGGAACGGAAATAAATTTAAGATATAAATACATATATACATATATACACATCCATGACTCGGTGCAGACATCTAAATTCGTCATACAAATTATCTGCACCTGGCGGGATTCGAACCCGCGACCGCTGCGTAAAGTGTCCAGTTGCCTGACCACTTGACCAGCCGGCCGTCAAATATTGCTCGTTATGACTTATATATCTTTGGCTTGACATTTATCAGCAATAAAGTATAAATACTTATAAAAAAATGTGTATAAATATATTCACTGACAAGTATGCTTAATTAAAAAAATCAAAAAACCCGACTGCGTAAAATACTCTTATTATCAACTAAAAAGAATAAAACAATTTACTAGCTTTCATTTGATACCCATATTGCTACAGTAAGAAAAAAAAATCAACTCCCCTCCGTCATTCCGCCATTTGCGGGCGCCATTTTGAAAATTTATATAGCCTATGTCACTACTACAATTTAGACAAATCCAATGACACCTCATATGTCAAAAACCGTCCAGCCGTTTGGGCTGTAGGGCGTGCCAAAGAAATGGACATACATACATACATACATACATACATACATACATACATACATACATACATACATACACTCGAAAAACATAACCCTCCTTCTGTCGCAGTCGGGTAAAAATAAATTCAAACAAAATAATCATAACTATGAACTATTACAGAGGTGTCTGTCGCTTCAATTTCACGTCGGTACGATGCGGTCGAGGCCTACGGCGAAGCGCTCATTACGGTTGAAAGTCAACTGCTTGCTCTGCTGATGAAAGCCTATGTAGCCGTTGTAATAATATGAAATGAAACACCGCGCTCGTTCGTATGCTCGTAACCGCAACTCGCCTAATGCTCTCACGTGCATTCACAATGCGTAACCATGAACTGCGAATTATAATGACTCGTCGGCAGAACGTCAAACCTTGAGAAAAATACTTTTGCTTTTTAGTGCATGTAAACGTTGAATTTCTTACAAAACCATAATATAATAAAAAGAAGAGAATCTGAACCATCTGTGTTCATGAATTAACGATTTATTCATTGATGTGTTTCGTTTCTCCGCAAAACAGCTGAGCATGCAGCCGCATTTCCTGACGTCGGACGACCTATTGTTATAATTTGCACTTTTTTGCCGACATATCAAGAATAGCCTGTGCGTTCGCATTTTAAAAATGCACTCGTGTATGGATTTTTTGTACGCGATATTTACTTACGTGTGGGAATCGAAAGTCGATGAATAGGCAGACTCGTCAAAGAACATTATGTTTCTCATTTTACTATTTCTCACCAATTAGTTCCACACAGCATATCCCTTTCTATTAAAATTGAACATTTATCTTTATACCAATATACTTATAACATGATTACTAAAATACCTATTATATTATTTGTTCCGCTACGACTTATAAATAGACGTCAGATCATCTATCCTTATACGCGTATAGAGTTAAGTAGACGATTTGAAAATATTAACATAATTATTTATTTAAACATATTCAATTTCATTAAAATAAGTAGTAATAAACCTAAAATCATTTTAATTCTTCATATATTTTCAAGTTAAATGTATAAAATATAAATATATTCTATAGAAAAAAAATATTTTCCTATAGAATATACGTTTATTTGTGTAAGTCTTAAATTTATATCAACACTACGGAAAATAACCGAGATAATAAAGTCGTGATCCGGCACCGTAACTATTCTAGATTCCTTTACGATTGTGTTATGTTATTCTGTATTACTCAATAAGATCTTGCTTGATAAAACGTACTTAAAATGAATAATGTAAATATTTGATACAGTTTTATTTAGATATGAATTAGACTACTTTTATGAAATATAAAACACTGTCCTAAGATAATAAAAAATTAAATTACCTGAAATATTATTTATAAAAATGTAATAAAAAGGATTGAGTTTATAATAATTATTAGTTATAAATATTACAATATATAAATTAAGAACCTTACATAAAAACTAATTCAAGATTGTTAACCTGTTATAATATACCTACTGCTTATGACCTTACCAAATCTCCTATAATAGGTAGGTAGTAAAGGGGTGGCCTCCCCGGCTTATTCAAAACAGCCGCATTAAGCTCTTGCCATTAACAGTTAACTGCAGTTTATCAAAGGTTTTCCTTAGAAAATGCAGCCGACCCGCTAGCCGGTAATTTGGATCCATGCCAAGTAATGTTTCGACACGTTACGCTCACCCTTATCGGATATTCAGTGAAATGCATTTAGGGTACCTAACCATTTTAAAATACGGTGTGCCGCAGTCTTACTTCTGCCAAACGACTGTGCGAGTAAAAATATTACTCTACAATCTTCTCTACGAATTGGCAAACATTACGGCTCATCAAGAGTTTTGTCCTGATATACCATATAATTAATCTTTGTCTATATTTATATACTAAACGAGGGTAAAATACTTGATTAACCCATTAGATTTTTCAGCAAAAATTCCAGATTATTAAGATACTAATATAAAGACGAGTTTAATACATAGGTATATATTTTCACTAATTTGACTACTTTATGTATATTTTATGAAAATCAACTTTAACACAAAAAGTTGGATGCATATAAGAAAAAAAAAAGTTAAATCGATAGCAAAATTGGTTAAAATTTATCTGCTTGTGGAGGGGACGTACTTATAACTTTCAACGGCGTTGACACACTAAGCTTCAAATAACTCATTATTTTACTTTATTTATGAAATATTATAAGTTAAAATGATAATAATTACGAATGTTGTTTTGGATAATTTATCATTGTTTTATATTATTATTTATTTTGTTAGATTTTATCTTGGTAAGATTTTGTCTCCTATACTTTGTCAGACATATTAGCAACACTAGGCCGATATTCTTATCTTAGTCTTCTGTTTGAATTAGATACATATTATATTAGATATTATCAGTCGTATAATATGTACCTATTAAATAAACATGAATCTTAATCATACATTAAATAGCCGCGTCTTTGATATCCAGTCTTAGCTGTTTAATCTACTAACGGTACGAGCTTCCGCTCTCGGGTGATAGAAACGATAAGATTATGCGCCCGACGATATCCTTATTTTATTTATTCTCAGAGAAAGTCGTCCCCTTGAGCAGCTGATTTCTTTTATGATGTATTATTGACATTTCTTTTATCAGTGTTGAGTGAATTTACTATCAGAGTAGATAGATAGTAGAGAGAGTAGAGATATAAAAAAAATAATTTTACGCCATCTGACAAACATTTGCCATAACACAATACTTAAGTTAGCTCTCAAACCAAATGAATTCTATATTTAGGTTTTGGCTATTACTTCATCAATTACGGGAGAAGATAGAGAAAAGAACGTATTAATATTAAAAACTTATGCCCACGTAACCGCTAGTTCAATTCCAATTAAAGAGGAATTACCGCTGTTTATTATACGTATAAGTAGACTAAATATGACAGGTAAGTGCACAGATGACTAATAACATGCAAAATACCATTATTATACTATACTGCGAGGCATATTGACCGTTATTGTAATATGGTAGAGTCTCATTCTAACTTTTAGAAAAAAGGTGATAGACGAAAATGCCTGCGTCATATACGGTAGTCATGCCACGTCAACCCTTCGATTTTAGTGGAGGATACGCAAAGTAAATTCCAAACCTTTCTTCTTCATTTACTTTTTATACTTACGTTTAGAAGAAAATATTGATGTAAGACATAAGCGTAAACATTGAGCTACACAGGATATTTATTTTAACACCAACGTAATTACTGCACCTATTTTAAATTGCAGTAATATAAAATCAACTAGTTTCAAGATAAAAATAAAAATCAATGTATGGAATGAACGCTTCTAGATAGATAACCTTTCTTATGACCGTCGTAGCAGCTCGGATAACGTTACGTTTTGACACGATCGTGTTCCGCTATTATCGCGTATCGACCTACATACATACTCGTATTAAGTTCTGATTAATAACACGCGATGGAACTATGGCCTGCTTTACGAATATTTTCACTAATAGTCATTATTACGACTGTTAATTTATCTTTAAAATAAAGTGAATTAAAATTTATATATAAAATATATATATTTAATGTGTCTTTATGTCGCTGGTGGTTTAGACTTTAGAAAATGAAAACAAATAAATAAAAAAACAGACACGGATAGCGGCTCGTTTTAAAAGATAGCAATACAATTAATTTAAACAGCAAACCAATTCTAGCATAGCAAACCAGTTGTTATTCAATATGTTTATGTCAATTAAGCGTTGACAATAACATTGTCAGTATAGAGAAGCACAGGAACACATTCGGCTATGACATCACTATAAATTCAAACATCTGATATTCGTCACCGGAAACAAATATAAATTTAACACGAAGCGTGGATAAACAAATACTACTAATGACTCATCTGGAGGCACGGCAGTGCCTCCGCCAAGTCGAGCAAAAAAAAAGTGGCACGGCCGTACTATCTTTTCTCGAAGCAACTCAGGCCATTTTCGACCCCCTATAACTTCGTTGTGGATAAAACTAGAAGTCTGAATTTTCAATACCCAAGCAGGCATTGTATAAACACGGTATATTTCAAATTTCATTCAATTTGAACCAGTAGTTTAAGAATTATAATTAGTCAAAGTTTCGAATTTTGTCACTCACTGACTGACCGATCATCAAAACTCTAAGGCACTTCTAGCAGACATAGAAGCTTCAAATTTAGAATACCATTAGTGTTTAGTATATAAACCAAGGAAAAATTCAAATATTTTGCAATTTCGGTCCATTTTTCTAGATACACCAACTGCATAAATAACTTTGTAATCCCATATAAATATATAGGATTACAAAGTTACATTTGCAGTGAATGAATCAGTGTACCTGTACAAGTATAATATAGTGGAATAATAGGTGTAGATAGGTACCTAGATATAATTATCTTCAAAGGTAACCTGTAAAATGGTCAACGGAATGAAAAAGCAAGAATGGGACATGTCTTATGTAGCTGTACCAAAATCACGCAAAGTATTAAAGAACACTAATAAATCATAACCGCGACTGGCTGAGGTATTTTGCCCGCTTTCCGTACGTAAGTTATTTTATTTTATTCAGTTGGCAGCTATATTAAACCTATCCCTCTAATCGGTTTCTACACTGCATTGTAGCAAAACGCTCAATCGCTTGGCGGCACGTCTTTGCCGATAGAGTGGTAACTAGCCACTACCAAAGACCCACCAAAGCAGTTCAGAGAAAGAAAATTTACTCTGCCGGGGATTGAACCCGGGATCTCCCACTTAATATACAACAGCGCGCACCATTTCGCCAGCGTGGTCATCATTTTTGAGTTCATATAATTATGTCATTATTAGAATGCACCTGATTGATTAAGTGAGTCATAACAGCAAGAACTGTTAATTAATGTATATTAACATTAACTAAATAAAAATAAATATAGAAAATAAGGACTCAAAATAACTTTTGTATTTTAAAGCTATAACTTCTTGATGAGAGTAAATTTTTATACGATGTGCGTGCACTCTGTGACAAAAAACCGACAACATAAAGCTAAGTAGTAGGCGCCGCGCAATTGCGCTAACTTACTTCATTGCGCTGGATGTGTTAACTCACTTTTTACAAGCTTTTATTTTGTTTCACCTGTCTCGATATTTGTCATCAAATCTTGCAAATTAAATTTGATCGAAAATAATAGTAAATCATGTGACAATGCAATATTATGATTACATGGTGCTTATTTGATGGAGGAGCTAGAAGGTAGCCAAAGGAAGGATTTTGGGCCCGTTTGAGTACTCTAGACGAGTAAGTTTGTCTTTCAATGGTAACCAGGGTTTGGTGATGAAGTTGGAATGTGGTCATAGGAACTCAGTAATGAAACGACGCAACCCCATCGAGTTTTGGCTCGTTTGGTTTGTCTTAACGAATACTTTGTTTTGAAATGGTTAGCAGGGTCTGATCTGATAATAGAGCTGGAAGGTGGCTATAGGAACTTCGCAATGAAACGACACAAACTCATCGAGTTCGGGCTTGTTTGGATCGTCTTGATGAGTAGTTTGTCTTTCAATGGTAACCAGGGTCTGGTGATGGAGCTGGAATGTGGTCATAGGAACTCCCTAATGAAACGTCGAAACCCCATCGAATTTTGGCTCGTTTGATTTGTCTTGACGTGTACTTTATTTTTAGATAGTGACCAGGGTCTAATCTGATAATGGAGTTGGAACGCAGTCATAAGAACTTCGCAATGAAACGACACAGCCTCCTCGATTTCGGGCTCGTTTGAATCCTCTAGACGAGTAGTTTGTCTTTCAATGGTAACCAGGGTTTGATGATGTAGCTAGAAGGTGGTCGTAGGAACTCTGTAATGAAACGACGCAACCCCATCGAGTTTCAGCTCCATTAATTCGTCTTGACGAGTACTTTGTTTTAGTAGGTTTTCAGGGTCTGATTACAGATGGCGCGCACCAAACATTAATTCTGCGCATCGTCTTATTATAAGTATAACTTTTTACGTACGTACATAAGTATACATCCACTCTTTTAAAAAATTTTAAAAGTTTATTTTTATGGATGTTTAGGTGTAAAAAATCGACAGCAGTCTGACAACACTGTTTCCGGCTAAACATACTTAATTCATCTCTCTGGTCAAGTATTTAAAATTGTCAACTTGAGATCACAATATGTATGACATGACAATCAAATAATATATCTGTATCGTATCGGAAAAGAAAAAGAGGAAGAATATCTACAAAAATAAGAAAAGCTCATTAGACCGAGCGAAGGATTTAAGAAAATACGTTATTGATATTAAAGATGTAGAAGACACCGGAAAGGAAAATAAGTAGGACTGTCTACAAAAAGAAATGAGATGCCATCAAAAACATAACTTGTAAAAAGAAACCAAGTCTCGCAACTCACTTCTTCTTCCGTAAAAAGTTGTGAGATCCATGTAATACCAAGTCAGCTAATTTATTCAATCCCTACTTAAGGGTTCTTCTGTTTTAAGTTATTACGTTAGTAGCTAACCTAACAACATCGTATAGTGATCATATCAATATTAAAAATCTTTGATGTTTTAAATAAATAGATTGACTTGGCAATCGCATGAAAACAATGTATCTAAGAAGTAACACATAGGAATATTATATTAAATTAGATTGTTTAGTGCGATTGCCAAGTCAGTCTATTTATTTAAAACATCAAAGATTTTTAATATTGATATGATCACTATACGATGTTGTTAGGTTAGCTACTTACGTAATAACTTAAAACAGAAGAACCCTTAAGTAGGGATTGAATAAATTAGCCGACTTGGTATTACATGGATCTCACAACTTTTTACGGAAGAAGAAGTGAGTTGCGAGACTTGGTTTCTTTTTACAAGTTATGTTTTTGATGGCATTAAACATTTCGCCGAGTGACTACTTGAACTCTAAAATAAATTCAATACGAACCGGTTAGTGAATTGCACTGGTTCAATTCGATCGCAATACATTCAATTTAAATGCCAATTCGGTTAAAACGGCAAGGCCAACGCTATCATGCGAAAATCAACTAGTTTTATGTAGGACGGAACGACTGTAGTAAGGTAACATTCCTTTACATTTACAGTAGCGAGATTTACGATCGTGATAGTTTCGTTTTTACGTCCCAATGATTCCGCTCTTCACGCATTTCGTCAATATTTTTCGTTCCATAATAGCCGCTCCGTGACCAATCAAGGCTAGTTAATAGTTGATAGGTCGCATCGATCTTGTCGTGTATTTATGCGATGGGAAGCGGTGATGAGGCCTTAAGCGACATTTGGTTTTTAATCGCGTTGAGTCGCAGCGCGTGAGGGACATTATGTCCGCACTCTACTTATTCATAGAAAAGTTGCGCAACGAATGGGACCAAGTTGCCTTCGTATGCAGCCGACACTCACTACACGCCTTCACTTTCTCAACCTACATTGTTCATTTACACTTAATTAATAGACGGAGAGATCAATCAAAAATAAAGTAAAACGCTTTTGTTCTACAAATTCACTTTAGTAACTTTCTTTTGCATGTTGTATGACAGTTTAAATAAAAATAACATTTTATTTTCCTGTATCGTACTATTTTTTTAAGCTAATGGTTTACCATTGCTGATACGGGTTTTTAACAATACGACAACGGAGGTTATCACATTAAGTAGTGCGAAAGCCTTGACATTATGTAAAATGATAATATGCAGGGCGAATTAAACGCATAGTTTACAATAAAATATTATTAGCATATTGATAATAAACTGGTATAAAACATTCGTTTGCTTCAAATTTAAGGTTTTTATAATTTTGTAGTTTTAGTCTTTTATACTACCTGGTGCATAAGAAGTCACAATTAAATTCAAAAACTCACCGAATGCATTGTGTAATAGTAATATAATTTTCAAATACCTATTATTTAATTTCACAATAGCTGACTCGTACCTACTTACCGAACCTTTAATCGTTTTGACGTTAATTGTCATTTTATATGAATAATAGACTTTTCATCATTCACAAAAAAAAAATGTTTTGATTACATAAGTAAAGAACAACGCGTAACAATAATTGTTCTGAAAAACATTTTAGTTACATTAGACAAATATTTATACATACAACATATATTTATCCCAGAAAAAAGTATGTTACAACCAGTGGTAGATATTAGTGAGTTAAAATAAACTACGAAAACAACTGGCAAACTTTATACAATAATATTAGTACAAATTACAATATTATAATTTTTAACTCTGTTGAACGTACTTATAACAAGGAAAATTATTATTACATACATTTATTTATATTACTTTTCATATTAATACGAAATAAATATTTAACTAACTGTCTGACTAACACGTTATACAGAAAACAAAACAAATATTGAATAATATAAAATCATAATCATTGTAAATGAATCCGTTCGCAACTATAATGAGGTTACTTTTAAATGACTTTTTTTATAGATAGATTTTAATAAAAAAAAAACTCGTTTGTTTTGAAATTAAGTTTCCATAAGCTTATTTTTGCCAAATTTATGATTTCTATTAAAAAAAGAAAAAAGAATCTCAAAATATATAAATTTAATAAATTTAATTTATAAATATTTAAATTTAAGTAACAACATTACGGAAGATGAAATGTCGCATTATTGAATGAAGCTCCAGACTCTGTCATAATACGCGTTAAAATATTCTAGATAATAACATATTTATTTAAATTATATTAATGGAATAATATACTATTACTTTGCTAAAATATCTCTTTAATTACCAAAGATTTATTCAAACGATTGGAATATGATCCTAAAATCACATGAAACCGGAATCATTAAATTCTAAGATCGTGAGAATGGTTTTAAACTATGCACAAAATTTCCAAGTGTTTATTGCGAGGAGTTCAATCGCTGCGTGGATAGTGTAACAGGTCCTAATGCTCTCAATACATATCATTATGTTTAATATACGATATCTTTCGTTGTAACAAGAAGACTCGTCAAACTGGTTTCAACTCCACATACTCAATTAATGTTTGTCCGGCGAATTGAATCGAGATCGCCTCGATATCTTCACATTACCGTTTTGTGGAAATAAGGTACGTACTTTATATTTATTAAGTAATTTATTATGTTTTTGATACATTAAAATACTCAACGCTGTCACCTTTTCTAACCAAACTTGAACCTCAATTTATCAAAAGGCCGATGGCTCACAAACGGTGGGCGTTCATAACTCATACTTAATTAAATGCCGAGGTTCTTGACTCGAACTGTTCGCAGGCTATTGGATTATGTACATGTTATCCGAAACAATTGTTACGTATTTGATAAATTATCATCTCTGTGTTTATAAAGTACTAACACATATATACAAACATACACATAGTACATGACTAGAGTCATGTTGTTAAGTCTAGTATTTAAGTTGAAAATATGTATATATCGATTACTTTGACGAGGCGTTGGCGCAGTGGTCACAGCAACTGGCTGATGCGCTAGCGGTCGCGGGTTCGATCCCCGCACATGACAAATATTTGTATAGGCCATACAGATATTTGTCGTGGTCTGGGCGTTTGTGCTTGTGTATTGTGTGCGTTTCCGGACCCCCGACACAGGATTCACATCCTACTGGGGGCCGTTCAGTGTGAGACGTTTATTTATTTATTATGTATTATTTATTTACTTTAACAAATTTATATAGTATTTTTGTTTCCGGTTGAATTTTTCATCTTTCATTTAACATAACATAAAATAAATAGTTATTTCGAACATGAACATTATTAATATAATTTCCAAACGATTACACTACGAAAAAAGGAAATTAGTAAACATCAAATCAACTAACAATTTTATTGTAATTCTTTGTATTACTTACGACATTGCGTCATATCATCGTCAAGAAACTTATTTGCGTCCGCCCGCGCTCGTATTTATTTGCCAAAAGCTATTAATTACGCCCGGAGAATAGAATATCTCGCCGGCTAATCCCCCGGAGACGGTTACGGTTACTGACAGCGTTGATTAATGCCTGCGGGAGTCTTTAAGCGCTTCTCATTGTATAAATGTACCTCGGATATATAAAACATTTTATCAAATAACCTTGATTTAAGTGATCTGATTAGAAATTTTGATTAAACCTTGACTTTATTTGATAAATAAAAAAACCCACTTACTGTTTTATCAATTTCAATCAATTGGATTTTTTTTTCGATAAACAGTAAAGTGCCGAATACATAAATTTGTAAAAAACGTCAGCAGCTCAATCAATTAACGTTGTTTTCACTAATGGTGGTCGGCAACAAAAACGGTAACAACATAAAGCACGCACATCGGAGAGATAGGATTGTTTCGCTGTTAACATTACATTATACCTCAATGGCTGTTAAACGCCGCGAGCTGGGGACAAGCGACGTAGTAGTGAACGATAGCGGTTGTACGCAGAATAAAAATTCAATCAACTATTTCACAACATTAGCTTTTTGATTACCTTAATCAGAATCTCAACTTGATGAAATTATATTGAGAAGGTGTTGGATCATTTAGAACAAAAAATTCGATCCAAATCGTTCGTTAAAACTTCTTTTTAAAAAACTGAGAAAAAACCTGTTCTGAGATAACCAAGAAACTGGTAAAATAAATGCCAAAACGTGTTGTAGAACTCATCAAACCTAATCAAGTCTACATAATACGCTTCCATTTAATGAAATCATAAAAGATATCAACTTTTTCAATTTCATAAAAAGAGTAATACATCTATGAATACTTTACATATAATAATATATAAGTATGTATTCAATAGTTCTTTTTATTCTTCATTGTAACATGAACTAAAATGAATCAGCCTGTAAACAACCCACTACTGGGCAAAGGCCTCTTCTCCATATAGAACAGTGTTTCCCAACGTGGGGCCCACGCCCCACTGGGGGGCAATTTGATAGTTAAGGGGGGCAATTTAAAAATGGACTCGACACGACTTTAACCCTTTCGCTTTGGATTATTTAAATGCAATGCTATACCTTGTCCAACCGTGTATTATCTTTTTGACAGCTTACATCTATAAATTTCAGTTTTTTTTTTCATTATATGTTTTGAAATTTTACGTACGATGTTTTGATAACAATTTCATAGTGATTTCTTCCTAAAACTTATCATTTATATTTCTTAAGGGAACAAAAAAATGTTAAAGGTTAAAAATTATGCATGGGGGCATAAAAAATTTAGAAATGTTAAGGTGGGGCATGGCCTAAAAAAGGTTGGGAAACACTGATATAGAAGAAGGATTGGAAACTTAATCTACCACGATGCTCCAGTGCGGGTTGAACCGCAGTGGACTATCATAAGTAACGGTCGCTATTAGGTGTCTATGGTAACAACCATAGAAACATTAAGAAAATATCTGTGGTAACAACCGAGACCGACGCGACGGCTTTATGTGCTCTCCGAAGAACGGCGAGAAGACCCACGAGGAAATACACCCAGACTAGAAACAAATATTTGTACTAATACAAAACATTTCGGCCTTTTATCCGAGAAGTTCAAGTAATTAATAGGTACTTTAACTAACGTTATTTATTTTCGATGCTGTACGCTATTTTTTTCTGATGAATATTGTGTTTAGAATGTGAACTCTGTACTTTATAAACGTCACGATAAAGCCGAGCTACGCAGTTAAAACAATATTTACACAAATGTCACAGAAACATTAAGAACTCGAAACGAAAGTTGTTTCGATGTGTTGCAATATTATTTCTGGGTTTACATTCGATAGTGTTTTGAGAGTTAGGTATTTAAAATATGACATCAATTAGTAGTTGCGACGAATTGACGCAATACTATAAGCAGGACCAAAATAGGTCACCCGGGGGGCCGATAAATAAAACGGTAGATATATCGAGTTAATCTGATTCAGAACGCTCTACATCCGTGTACATTCAATCACCAGACTAAACGCAAATAACAAAACATTCCTACAGCTACACTCACCAGTTCCACGATAAATAATATTATTTTTAAATAAATTGTAAACGCATGGAAAGGGATTCGTAGTACAGAAACATAACAATAAATTTATGCAATTATATATAATAACGTCTTTATTAACAAGTATGCTTAGTTAAAAAAATCAAAAAACCCGACTACGTAAAATAGGTACTCTTATTATAAACTAAAAAGAATAAAACAATTTACTAGCTTTCATTTGATACCCATATTGCTATACATATATGCATGTGACTACTACAATTAAGACAAATCCAACGACACCTCATATGTCAAAAACCGTCCAGCCGTTTGGGCTGTAGGGCGTGCCAAAGAAATGGACATACATACATACATACACTCGAAAAACATAACCCTCCTTCGCAGTCGGGTAAAAATACAAGTTTTTCATCCTGAATTACTATTTTAGAAATAGTTATTTTAATAGGAATATTAGGCATTTCAATGTTTAAAGGGCACTTGGAGGTCATTCATTTTTTATTCAAAACATAAAACTATGATTGATATTCAACAATGGACATCCAACGGCTGATATGATGATGATATATTAACATGTCAATAAATCAAAACAACTGAAACATAACTAAAAAGTACTATTCATAAGAACACTATCATTTCTATCATCCACATGCAATAATAATAATGTGTTAATATTTTAAAGACTTATTTTTTCCAGTTTTACAAAAGAAATTTAATATAAATTATGTAAAATCTAATACCAGAGAACACACACACTAGAGAAAACTATCGAAAATATTATGTAACATAATATTTTGTGTTTGTCTTGTATCGTTTTATCGGCAATTGTGCATATAGTGTTACGCAAGCAATGAAGTTTATTGGCGATAGTCAACTTCGAACGCCGACAAGGTTAATAGAATACAGACGGTGCATATTGAACAGTATTACGACACCAATAACAATATAGCTTCATAACATCAATTGAAAAAAATCCTCCAGAGAATAACTATTATAAACGTCACAAAATAACCATCAAATAACTTCTGTATACATGAGAGATGATGAGAAATGTCAAGCACAGGTACTAAGTAGGTACTAAGATCAGGTACACATTTCTTTACTATGCGAGTACAAGACAAAGACAAATAATATGAATTTAAAAAAAAAACGTTCACATCAAATATTTAAACATATTAAGGAACATAAAAGACATGGAACGAGAATAAAATTTAATATGTCGTATAGTGAGAAGTTTACGAGAGGCGCGAGCAGCCGTCTACACACAGCAGTTGGCGCAAATTCAATTCCTGTTTGAAGTATTTTAGGAGCCACGCACGCCATTCCCGGTGCGCTCACTGCCTGTTTACAAATACTAGCGCGCACTCGATTCATTTTCACAGAATTTGTAAACACAATGCCAAAGAAGTTGGTTATCTCTTTATTCGCCGTGGTAGGTATATTCGACAATGGCCTTAGCATGTAGCAAAAAAAAAATTATAATGATAATATAATAATTATACTATATAATATACTAACACTTACCGGTCGGTAATAAGTTTACTTTTATTGCTTATATGTATATGGTGAAAACTATATTATTATTTTAAGCATAAAAAGTTTTTTTCATACACTAATACACTAATAGTTGGTAGTAAGAGTTTTCAGTTTTTTTTTTTTTACTTTTTAAACACACAAAAACTTTATTTAAATATTTTAACCTGATGTCGCCGACGTAAAATGATTAATACCGTTGATTAAACGCTGAATATAACATCACATCAGTATGTATTGACCACTCCTTGGTAGTCATTTAAAAATATAATTCGTTAGCTTTTTTATTGAGAATTGCTTGCGATACAGTTATATAAAAGCGGCAATACAATTTCAAACAAAAATACCCTTTTAAAAGTCAAGCGAATATAAATTATTGATGAATCGGCCCCGACCGGTCCTCGAGCGGAAGAAATCGAGCGAGACGGGTGCTCCGATACCGATAAACAAGTTTTGTAATTAAATTAATGTCTCCAGTACACGACGATTAAATTAATACATTTAATCAATTTACGTCTTTCGTTGGCAATAAGTTAACAAAGAATTGATATTAATACTCAATACTTTTTTACATCGTATATTATACTTAGTCTTGATAAGGACAGGAAGAAAGGAGGATACACTTATTATAGGTGTGTTGAACTGTGTTCTATTACCTGCGTTCTATTAGGATCCTAATAAATTTTCGAAACTTTCTCGAATAGAGTTTTTTTTCGAAATGTGTATAACTGTTGTCCCTAGCGGCCTTTATACGAGTGTGTCACCCGTAGGGGAGCTGAATACTGAACCCCAGCCGTGCAAATTGGGAGCCTAGCAACTAGACATTTTAACGCTGAATATACGAACGATGTACTATCAGAAAGGTATTATAATGTTCTTAGAATAAAAATACATATTAAATTATTAGATTAAACCAGTATCTCTAATATTATACAAATTCGTGTTGCTACACGATCAGAGACTAAAATTAAGAAAAAAGGAAATGAAAGCCATTATACAACTTTTACTAACTTCTTTATTGCTTTGGCAAACGTGTTAGCAAAGAAAGGAAATATTTCGTTCGACGAATCTCTCTTGTCCATTGGCGGATATTGGAATTAATGATATTGTCAGACAAAAATGAAATTTAATCGTTTCATTTAAAGACTAAAATCATTTGTTATGATAAAGATGCAGCAAAGAAAAAAAAACTAAAAATGTCTTTAAGACTACCGTATTTTTTCGTCAACCAACAAATTATTACGATTCTTTTATATCTCATCCTATTTTTAATATCGAACAAATCTGTCGGATATTGATTTGAAAAGAATTCAATATCTTTAAACGTTTCATACTAAATGACTGACTGAAACTACTGCATTGTAATATTTTATTTACGGTTAAATATAAAACCCTATAAAATATATCAAAGTTAATTAGCCTATTCATTCAATTCTGTAAAGTATTCTGTCTTTCTATACTTATACTATTATTTATTCTGTGCTTTCTATAATGACTTACAAAATAAGGAACAGCTGTGAGCATTAATAACCTTGAAAACTAAGAATTTATTCTGCTTTGTCGGATAAGTAATCAACCCTCATATACAAACTACGCGGCGAAACACGTGTTCCCTCACGCAAAGCCATATTTATAACTTATACACTAACCATCATCATATAAATAAAACATTCAATCCCTTTCAAATGACTCAGATTCAATAGGAATTAGTTAACTTGATAATATATGTAATAAAATAAAGAAATATATTTCAAAAAAAAAAAAAATTTAACGAAACAGGTCAAAAACAGACTAAAGTGCCCCTTGAATCAACAAAAAGAGGTCACTGACTGCTCAACGGGGTGGCGTTTACGGGGTGAGGGTGAAGGAGCCGTAATAACACATTTGAAAAAAGAATCCTTAACATCTGCCGCACATGTGCATTCTGTTTCATACAGTGAAATAATGCAACTCGTGGGCGCAACTAGACTGGCGGTGGCCGAGCGTTTTTGTGCAGTAGCTTTTTGTTGTCTTCACGCTTTGTGAGCGAGCTTTCGATTACAATGCATTTTTTTTATAACGAAAAGAAATCGATACTTTAGTGATTGTGATCTCAAACGAAACTGGTTACTGATTATTATTATTATTATTGATAAATAAGTGATTTTCATTAGATGTAAAATAAGTGAAATTACTAATTAATTAGATAAACTCACACGTTAACCACGTAAAAGGCTCAATCGGTTTATTAGATTTTGTAAAACTAGTCATCTAAATTCTGAGAAGATCAGAACAGATTGGATCGGCGCCAAATACTTTCTTCGCTAACATATAAAGGTCATAGAAAAGTGACACTTATATTTTATAGGAGTTCAGATTTCAGATAAATATTTTCGCTCTGTAAATCACGGTTGCGACTTGCACCGGAAAAAATATAACTTTTTCTAAATACAACACTTGATTATAACTTACAGTAGATTTCCATTGATGCTTTACCTTCATTTATATTATGTATATACCATACAATACTAGTGTATTTGTACTTATTAAGTCAACTTTGTTTACATATACGTTTTTATTATAACGACGCGTTGGCGCAGTGGTCACAACAACTGGCTTATGCGCTAGCGGTCGCGGGTTCGATCCCCGCATATGACAAATGTCTGTATAGGCCAAACACATAGGTGTTGTGTGTGTGCCCGGAGCCCCGGACCCCCGACACAGGATTCACATCCTACTGGTGGCCGTTGAGTGTGAGACGTTTATTTATTATTTATTTATTATTTATTAACTCATAAAATTATTAAATTAACATTAAAAGTAAATAATAAAAGAAAAAAACAATAGCCCATGTCTCATCCCGTGGTAGATCTCGCAAGCTGCGACATCAAACGTTTCTATAATTACTGGCGCTGTCACGTCAAAGCATCAAGATTCAAGACGAATTATGTCGGTAAATAGTCGTATCTCTCGAGTCTCGACACGTTTCGATTACATGACTATGACGTAACCCAGTCATACGAATATAAATACAATATTTTATACAAATATGATATTGTAGTTATCTATTCCATTATATTTATGGGCACATCGTTGAACGAGTTCGTGTCGACGTTAAAGTAAGATAATAAAGATCGTGTCTCGACCTTTGATTCGTGGGTCCCCCGGGGCGAGATGATCTCGTCGAGACTTACAAATGCTGCTATCACCTTTCCCCTGCGGTACATTATTTTACATAATATATTAAGACATAGGGTGAAGTACCCATTTAAATTATATTAAAATATAAATATGAAAAATTATATCTTTAAATGCATACATAAATATCAATAAAGATAATTCAAATACATATGTAAAATAATTTTAAATAATGTAAGATTTTATGTAATATCATAAACAAGTGTTAGAATTAAGTGGTCAATGTGGACTCATGGTTCCAGAACTAGAGATCCTAAGTATAGTTCATAGGTATTTAAATAATGATAATATATTATCTGCTGATGTAATAATGCCTGTGTAAAAATATATAAAATCAGTAAAAAAGGGTACGGGCGTCTGAAAGCTCGTAGAGGAAAATTAATAAAAAAAAAAAATCATAAACAAACAATGATGGCCAGTAGGGTAAAAGTAGAAAATTAAAAGTAATGAACTGATTCCGCGGATGAATTGTGCTGCGGGTGTTCTGAAGAAGAAGGGATCCCGTTAAGAGAAAGTAGCCGCCTACACTTCGGCGCAGATCGTGACGACTGGACCGACCGATACCCGCCATCTTGTTTTCAATTCTATGCGATTCTTATCGAATACATCCATTTTGAACGCGAGTCCGAATCTTTAATTATATACAACATTGAACGTTAACAGATTCGTGTCTACAAAAGCATTTTTCAATTTCATAAAGACAAACAATATTCGCTCGTCGTATAGTAATCGTCGATGGGGCTCCTTTCTCTTTGACAAAGAATTTTTAAAACTTATTCCGTCGTATTATAATAAAGGCACAAAATGTTTCAATTAACTAGATAACTTGGGTCGTATATAATAATTGTAATATAATGTTTAATCAATGATATTGTTGATACTATACCTAAAAATATTTTTAACGAGTTACGCAATAACAGTCACGCATTACGTTTTAATGAAATAAAATTTTATTTTGTACATAATAACGTACTTAAATATAATTGTCTCATTAACTGAATATCTCTTATAAATCTAGCGTAAACAAGTTGTATCACGTTTGAAATAATTCAAACAGATATAATTACATTTTATCCGATATTTCGTTAGCAAAAGGCACTAAATAGTCGTTATCTGAAAGAGATCAGCATTATAGCTCAGAAAACGAGTTCAGTTATGGAGAGTAGTTAGTAGCTTCTTAGCAATTATTGCGCAAGCGGCGAGATAATATTTAGTTGGCGATAAAATAATAACGTTTCATAACTACACTAGACGGAGGAACTCGTCGGACCGGTCTCAGCAGGTGCGCGGGCGTTCCTAAATGACACTGTACTATTCTGACCCTGAACCAACACAAAAAGCTGTAAAGTAATCCAGGATCCAATTACTTTGTGTTTGTTAAGATTAGTTACGCCTAATTAATGCTTCTATATGAAGAGCACCAATAAAAATATATATCTATATAATATTGTAACATAAATATTTATTTATGTTTTTTTTTTTCATCACTTTAAGCTTGATTTTAAAATATCTTATGTAGTAAAATATTTTAAACATTACTACGCAAAAACTATAGACATTTTATATATTTTACCAAATACGAAAACAAAACTTTTTTAATAGTAAAAAAACGTTTTATTAAAGTAATGCATAGGTGAATTACGACTGAATTACTAACATAGCAATTTGTTATACAACAGGAATTCCGATATGACCGATATATACCAAAAATTTATATTCAACGTATCAATAATAATAAATTAGCTACTCCATTTCGTGATTTACTTCATTAAATAATGCATAATTACTTACTGGCACCAATGCCCGGTCATGGCTATAAAAATACTTTTAAAGATTTATTTAAAAAATATTATAACCTTTTTTATATCTTTATAGGTACTTATATACATAATTTGTCCTTGTATGATGTTACGTGGTGTGACATTTCTAGTCTATTTGATAAACTATACATTTTTAGCAATCCGAATTGAATGTTTAAATATACTTTATTTTCGATTGTTGTAATGATGCAATCTATTTATCCTAACTAATATTCCTTATGATTTTATCCGTAGGTACATTGTAAAAACACCGACATCAGTCTCTTTCCTTAGTACGAACCGTTTGGTGAAAATTAATGTAATGGATATATGCAGTGAATAGGATAATTCTTATAAATATTAACGTCTGTTTTAAAAGAAAAATATAAACAATAAAGTTTCTTATGCAGCCAACGAAACTGTATTTTATAATTTAAAAGATAAGTTATCTTTTAAAATATAAATTACTAACTAAAATTTTAAAAATTATAAATTTATATTTTTTATCACCTACATGCGCCATCTATCGTATAATAGTAGAATATCGTTTTTATATTTAGTGACATTTAACATAATAGTACCTTACCTTAGACCAGATGACGTTGGCGGTGTAGGTACCTATTTCTATTTTCTTAAATATTTATTTTTGAATTTAACTACAATGAAACAAAAACTAAATTATACTATGAATTATGTTAAATTTTTATGTATTAAAGTTATTTACATTGGTTTTGTACTTTTTACGTGATACGTGCACACAAAAAATGATAAGAGATGGCGCTGATACAAAAAAAAACGCGCTATTAAATTTTTTTCTTAATATATATATAGTGTATTAATAAAACAGAGGTTTTAACAGATTTATTATTTGTATAGATAATCGTAATTAAAATATACTATCGATCTTATTTTCTGTGTCAAATATACTAAATATAGTATAATCAAAATATTTTAATGAATATAAAATGCACAAAATTGAGGCGATAGATAATCTTATCAATTTAATGACATCAATATAGCTGTCGATTCTTTTAATTACCGATATGTATACTTTTTATTGTGACCGTCTGTCTACCTGACGTCCTACAGACGGGTAAAGGTTGCATCTCGTAAAAAAAGTTTTTATACAATAAACTTTACCATATTACTGTGGGACACTACGTTTGAATGTGGGAAAAAAATATAGAGAAAACTTTTGAGGATTTAATAAATATATTTTGCAAAATGTTTGTAAAATTAACAGCAGTTTTAGATTTAGATAGAGGGCGATGACCTTTCGATATGCGGGCTCATTAATGCAATAAAGACAACCGTCGGAGCTGCGCGCTGGTAGTGCGGGGGCCTGCCAATTATAACGGTACAGTCGCCACCTCGGCTTACCTTGACTTAAAGTTCAAAAAAACTAAACGCCGTTCGTGTGTAAGTATCATTACGCTAATATTAATTTGTAATTGTATCCTATATAGCTTTATTAATTTAATTATAGTGGTTCAATTTATTTGCAGTAAACAACAAATAAAATAACAAGTCACATTGAAATAACAGTACTAACTTGGAAGGACGATGTGCTACAATATTTCGAGCGTAACATCCGACCAGTCATAAAAAGTAACACAAAAGTTTCAGGTAAATTTCTCATGTATTATGAATAATATTTCTGGCATTATTGAGAAACACTATTTAATTGTTGCTGATATCAAAAAAATTGTACGTGACGCGAACCGGTTTAATCGAGTGTTATGTCACGGAAAGTAGGTATGGTCGAGCGAATTAGCAATGGCGGCGGACTTTCACCGCAACTTTCCTGAGCTCTAAATAGACCACAAATGCTGGCCCGACTCGTTTATTTGACCTCAGTCAAATGCAAGAACATATTGTTCCGAATTCTTTTGTACGAACTGACAATTGGGCCTGTCATAAATTGAACATACATACATCAATGTCAATGTTGCGATAGAAAGTTTCAAAGGGTATTCACGAACGCGCACTTTGTTCTTCTCCTAGATTTAAAGATTATTCGATATAAATATCATAAATTAAATGAATTCGACTATCTTTAAAGAATTTTTATCTTTTTACAATAAACGTGTTTTGGTAATCAACTATACTTAAATAATAATTAAGACTACAACAACGAAGCTTTATGTATTTATTTATAGACGTATTTACGTGGACTCAAAAATTAGTAAATATTTTAGAACATCAATTATTGCACCATCACACTGCCAGCTGTTGCCACTCTTTAACTATTACATGATATAAATTAAAAAGGCCGTGTCGTATTTCCATCTCTATTTCATGCTGCATCGACAAAACTATCCTGTCATATCGAACGAACGTGCCCGCACTCCCGCAGTAATAAATACTTGTTTTAGATTAATCATATCCGTCCAGTCTGCGCTCACGCATAAATAAACAGGTGTTCATAAACATAAATACATTCTATCGTAAAGTTGCGGCCATAACTAGCGTAATTGCTTCGACGCACGATCCCAAGTTAACTCAAATAACATGAACAAAAAATGGTGAGACCGGTTCTACTCGCCATAAAATGGTTTCGAGGCGTTTCGTGCGATGAATATTCATTTAGTTATATATCTCTACATACGTAAGAACGTAAGATTCGTGATGACGCATCCCAACCAAAGCCTGTTATCGCTTCTGCGAAGTTGAACTTTTTCTCAATGTTATTTTTAGCATGGATCAATAGGCATTAGGCACTAGTCATGTCGATTCGCGATATGATAAACTAACTCGACAACACATGCGAGTTATTGAATATATCACAATATCGAATACAAATAAACTCATATTTACAGCGTTCTTTTTAGACATTTATATTGGAAATAATATAATTTTACAACATACGAATACAAAAATAAATATGTAACATAATTTGGCTTCAATAAATTTAAAATCAGAACTTGCAAACATTAAGGTAAAATAAACAAAACATTTTCAGTGCTGTTATAAAAACAAGTACGGCTTTAACGAAAGTATGAAAAAAAAAAAAACAAATAAAGATTTATGTAGAAACTCTTATCGAAAAAGACGTGACCCCGTTACTCGGATACCTAATTGAAATTTAGATGTGTAAATAATAATAACAAATGTATTTGTCGTTCGCTATGACCTCTGATTTTTTAAGCCTGTCCAGTGTGAAGCATAAGTGGCCCATACATACGCAGATATCGCTTGGACAAACAAAGATACTGATTTGAATGTTAAATTAGGGACACTGATCTCGATTTTTAAACATAAACACGTTTACGCTCAGCCCTCTTAAGAGTCTGTGTGCACAATGCTGTTCATATTTTTTAACTTAGATGATTATTTTTAACATTACAATAAAAGCATTGGAAAATAATGATTACAATAACTGGTATAATAAATATGATCTCAAAAGGGATTATGTCTTTTTGTGAAACTTGTTTTTTATTTTTTTATATTTACATCTTGTAAGGTAAGGGTCTTTTTCTATTATTTTTATCAATAAAATCTTAATATCTTACATGAGTTGAGTCTGTTTTAGACTTCATTAATATAACATTTAATACATGCTCATAATATTAATATGTGTTATCTTGAAATTCTCAAATAACAAAAGTAGGCGTACCTTTAGACACAACGTGACATTAAAAAAACATGACACGTTGCGTTACGGTGACGGCAGTGGTACACCGGGAATTTGGTATTAAAATCGTTTGAACATGCAAGATCCTTAATATATGCCGATTGAATTATTTATTCTATGCCAGAATGAGTAATACAAATTCAAAGTATAATAATATAGAAGTTTACCTTTTTTATTAATCTCGACAGTTTCTCGCTCTGGTGATAAACCTGAAACAAGTAAAATATTATTATTGTAGAAAACGTTTACTGCAAATACATTGGAAATAAAACATGTACAGTATAAAACGTGATAAATTAAAAGTAAATTTCAGTCTTAAAATAAACAGAGGTAACTAAAATATTTCGTAAAAGGAGATGTTACACATTTATACACGGAATATTTACAAAGATGCTAAGAATGACGGGTGCGTACCAGTTATAGTAACCTGTTTCGGCAGGTAACAGGTATGTGAACACCCATATAAAAACATTTATTATTATTTTTTATATTATGTTTATCTGGTAGTATAAAATATTTTTGAACATTAAGACTGTAGGTACTTACTGAGTGAAGAATGACTGTGCGACATTTTTTATGTAAATATATAACTGAACTAGTCCTATAGTTATGTTGTTAGGTAAAAGAAAAGCAGGTGGTCAGAAAAGCTACTTTAATATGTTTATCTATTTCTGTCCCCCGCATCGGTCGTCACCCATTTTGCAGCTGTTTGCAGGGTATTAACCCATAAAGTTATATGTATCAGGGAACTAATGGCATTCTGATACGTTCAACAATATTTTAAATTATATATGTACTTCCTTTTCTGGGACGTAAACTTTTGAACTACATGAATATCAAGATTTTCCAATAAAATATCATACATTTATTAGGTTCTGCGTAATTTATGTACAATGCATATATTATATTGAACAATAAATCAGTTGCAAAATGGTCCTCAATTTCATCAGATATATACACACACAATTACAATCATGTCCAACGCACCCGTTGGACCGTTGCTACTCGACATGTTGTTTATCGCAATTAACCTTATTTCCCTTTCCATCGTAAAAACCGTGACCAAATTTGGACTGGACTTGAAAGACAGGCAATTAATTCATCGAAAAACTTGATACCCATACTTAAATTGTAAGCGTAAATCGAGAAAACAGCTGCTATTTATTACTCGCATGTCTTACTTGACATTTTATAGAAACCTGTTTATAAGTTATGCAATAGAAAACCGCACTTAATAATATGCAGCGACTGACGGCGGTTAAAAGTACAATCACCTGTTAAATTTTGTGAAATATGTCATTTATTAAACAAATAATTTCAGTTTTGTTTTTTATAAGCGTACCTAATTATTTTTAGATTCTAAAATTATTTATATTCTCCACACAATAACTTAGATATTTTTTGAAGAAAAACCATATATTAAAAAGAGTATTTAACGCTGAGATATACGATATCTGTCTATGCGGATATAAATGTATTTTTTTAATTTTTCAACCTTAACCAGTTCTTTATTGCTGAATATTAATTAATTATAAAAGATATCGACATATTTATACAGATATTGCTCTTAATATGTGTAAATTTGAACATAAAATACAAAAAAAATATTGATAATTTATTCGTATAGGTAAATATTTAAAACTCGTTTGAAACGTTACGATGATCTTCTTTGTGGAGCATTCCAAACGGTTTCCTATAGTATGCCATTATTTGATTCTGACTCATAAGCCGTCAGCATACTTGAGGGAGACTAAAAAAAACACGCTGTTTTTCCCTTAAAGGTACCGCGGGCGCCTTTCTTGATCGGAATGTAGCCTGATCACTCGCACAACTGGTTAGAACGTGAGAACGCAGCGGAGCACTCAGCACAGTGTACGTTGCCCCTGGGTGTTATGCTGAACTAATTTCACTTGAGCAAACTCAGTAGTAATCATATCCTTCTGCAGATTAAAATATCCTTACTCTCAATTATTGTCCTTAATTATTCTAATATTATATAATATATACTTAATAATATTTACAAATAAAAAAAAGTTTTTCTAAATGTTTCAATGCATCTAAGATGTAATAAAAATATAAAATGAGAGACTACCTTCTAATGAAATATTGATGCAATAGAAAATATATGCCTAAAAGTCTACATATTGTACTTATATCTTATCTATCACTCTAGTTACGATTTATTATTTTACTGTTACTAATTTGTATAATAACAATATTTCTTTATCTTAAAAATGTTTTTGAAGAACAAAGAATATAATCTATTTCCATATTTTCCATGTTTTACTTGCATATATAAATTAACAACAAGTATACAACGTGTTTATAATTCTGTAAGAAAATAAATATAATACAAGTATTAAGAAGATATATTTAAATTAATTACATACTTATATACGTAAACTGTTATATGTATTTAGAGGGTTTCAGAACGAGAACAGTGATTTACTGACTAAAATAGATTAATTTCTCAAACTTCAGTTTGTTTATTATAAACTGAAACGGCGAAGATGAGTAGGTATTGAAAAACAAGCTCGCACTTGGCAAACCTCCTTGTTGTAAAACAGACAAATAATTTAGAGAGGTCTGGTGTGGCTCGATACGAACTAAAAATAGCAGTGTTTTCATAAACCCAATATGAGTATACGCAGAGCTAGCATTCGCAAGAATGAGGTCAAACGAGTTGGCATACGTTCACTCTGTCTTGGGGCGTTCTGTTGAAATACAGTAATATCAACAAATAATAAGTACCGGTTCAAAAAGTGACTCAGAGACAAAAGAAGTGAAATGACATACTGAGGTAATTAATTTCCATTTAATAATGTTTAATGTTTTTTACACGTAGTAAACAGACGACTGATCGCTTGTTGTGACTTAATTTTATAAACATTATATAAACAAAGACACAACACACAGTGTTTGTGTAATGTAATTAAAATAAAAAGGAGTCATATGAATTTTTATTAAATATATAATAATAAATTTATATTAGTTACGTTGAACATTATGTTAATGTTAAAAGAATTAAGAGTGAAACTTTTTTAATCTATGATTAAATTCTGTTTATTTAAAATAAACAATCTTTTACAGTTCTTGACAACATTTCTGGTGTAGTGGTGCGAGTAGTCGACTCAACGCCGCGCGCCGGGCAGTCGCAGGTTCGATTCCCGCTCGAGACACATATTTGTATTTTTACAAATATTTGTTTCCGGTCTGGGTGTATGTCCTTGTGGGTCTCCACACCGTGCCTCGGAGAGCACGTAAAGAAGTCGGTTCCGGGTGTTATCATAGACTCCTGATAACGATCGTTACTCATGGTAAGGAAAATATCTGCCAACCCGCAGAGGAGCAGCGTGGTGGAGACCTTCGCTCAGCAGTGGGTTGTTTGCAGGCTGATGGACAGGACAGTACAGTTCTAACATGGATTTTTTAAAATTTACAATTGATGGAACTAAACATCTGTTTATTTAACATAAAACATCTGTTTATTTAACATAAACAGTCTTAAACTGGATTTTTTAAAGTTACTTTTGATGGAATTGAACTGAATGATAATATTTCAGTCAGTAAGTTTGAAGTCACTAACACCTAAAAACAATTCATTTGCACAAATATTGGATACTAGCTGTACCCGCGACTTTTTCATGTCGTCCCCCAAAAGAAACGTACCGAATTTCAAGATAACGAGTATCTTTTGCCCTAGCTCATATTATAAACTCAAAGTATACTAATTTTTTTCAAATCCATGGTGTGATTTCGGCGTGATGCGCGAACAAGGTACAGACCGACAAAAATTAAAACAAATACATGTATAGATTACTAGTTTCAATATCTCTGATAAAATGCACTCAAAATAGAATTTTCACACTATCTTGAATGCACTGAATTGGACCCATATCATATTGTATATATATTATAATTTTTAGTATTTGTTTTGTATAAAATTCTTAATTTGAATCTTACCAAACAAAATATTGGCCAGCAATAAATTAGGTAGGTAAATTGATCTATGATTAAATACATAACTAAAACTTAAGAAAATTGAACGACTCTACATAAAATTTAAAAGATTAATACAAGTTTATTCGTTTTATGCTTTATGCTATTCAATGCTAAAAAAAATACAAAACCTTGAAATATAAATATTTGAACGTATCAATAAAATCGGATCAAAATCGGACTGGTAGATCTTAAGATAAGCGCTTTCAAAAAATATACTCGTCAGCTTTCTTACCTTATCATTAAAGATATGCATATACATATGTATTTGAAATTGACCGACTGCTTTAGATAAATTCAGAACATTTGTATTATATTTGTTAAGAATACATGTATTTTTATTTTATCTTAGTAAGTAAACATAAGAAATAATGAATTGATTAGAGGTACTTTATAACGTAACCAGATCAAGGTGGAAGAGATCCTCGCGACTACACTATAATTCTTGGTGAGTTGAATTTAAATTATTTGCGTCAATCGGATATTATAATTTCAAGTTAGTCGGAGTCAAGTGCTAAGCCACATATTTAAAATTGAAATATTTGTAAGAAACATCAAAATATCAAAACGATTTAAGCGTTTGCAATCAGTTATGTAACTGGTAGGTAATGTTAAACAATTTTGCTGTAATTTTTACCTGACAATTTTACTAACAATAGAAAAAAAAATGTTAATAGTTATTGTTAGACTGAATAAATACAACAACAAAAAGTTCCCATGAACTTGAATGGTTTATAAAAAATCGCTACATGTATCACAGGACCAATAAAGGTCGTTGTTAACCCACGCGAGTTCTATTCCCATGGCCGTTGGAAACAATATAACAGATTTGCGAGTCTCGAGCGCATAAAGTGGAGAACAATCGGTCGAATGGAAACCAGAGAGCGATATAAATCAAACTAAGCATTGCGTGCGTCGACTGGCCATAGATCCTCGAGTTTCGTTTCTGCACGCCTTCCCGTCGCGCCGCTTATAATTACCGAGTACTTTCGCCAACCAACCGCTCGACGCCATCTTGCTATTTATACTGCAAAATGGCGGCGCTCACAATATGTATTCTTTTTTAATTATTTAGAGAAATTAGAGACGGCTATATAGCGACTTTGCTATAAGTAAGTTAATTTGTACAAAGTGTTCCAATGAATTAAACTTTAAAGTTTAGATATTGTAAATCGCAAACAAGGTCTCGTTGAATTTACATTGAATAGGAAGCCGTTAAGTTAACTGAGCGGCAATGAAGGTCACCTTGGCCAACCGACCGAAGAATCATCTTGATACCAAACTGAAAACATTACTCGCTAATGAATTTTTAAAATTAAATAATAAATAAATATTTTTATTGTTTGTAAAATATTTCAAAATATTCGTTAATAAAAAAATCAAAAACCCGACTGCGTAAAATACTCTTATTATAAACTAAAAAGAATAAAACAATTTCCTAGCTTTCATTTGATACCCATATTGCTACAGTAAGAAAAAAAAATTCAACTCCCCCCCCCCCCTTATTCCGCCATTTGCGGGCGCCATTTTGAAAATTTATATAGCCTATGTCACTACTACAATTTAGACAAATCCAACGACACCTCATATGTCAAAAACCGTCTAGCCGTTTGGGCTGTAGGGCGTGCCAAAGAAATGGACATACATACATACATACATACATACACTCGAAAAACATAACCCTCCTTCTGTCGCAGTCGGGTAAAAATCGATATTAAATTATTGACATAAGTCGTCAATAAATTTAAATAAATTTCTCTATTACCTAATAACAAAAAATGAGAGAATGATGATAAAATATCAAGTCAATATGGATTGTAATCTTACATCTATCTGGTTTAACAGACGATAACAAATTTGCAAAAAAAACTACGTCAATTTATTATACTACTGATAAGTATTTATCAACGGTAAGTAGGTTAACTAATATACAAACAGTTCAAGTTTTTATCAGCTATCACCATACTCAAAATGTTAATTGTATGTTTCTATATTTTTATTAAATGGGTTGTTAATAAAAATAAAACAACACGGTAGATTACAAAATAGATAATGCTCGATGTCTTGATTTCCTGCTATCAAGTTTACAATTTGGTACAGGAAACTAAAATCGAAGACAATTTCTATGCAGAACTTGCAAAGGCGAACGTTTAGTATTCAGAGAGTTTTGCAGGCCATTGGTGGGTGACTATCAAGTATCAGCGCCGCGGCCGTCCAGCGCCTCGTACATATGTATGAGCAAGTACATGAACACAACACACGTTATTTAGCCGTGACATACATCTACACCAAAGATTCAATTAATTTTCTCTTACCACTCCTTCATATAAATTTACTTTAAAACCATAAATGTTTTCAATCTGTAAATTTTGATAAACTTTAAAAGTTACTATAGTGTTTCAAGAAATTATTCTCACATTTTAAAGAAATAAAAACTAAAAAAAAAAGATATAAAATCTATTTTCTCAGAATTGTGATGACAATGACATCATCGTAGTTTCATTTTAAAATAATGTTAATTGTTAATATTCTCGTTTTTATAGAATAAATAAGAACAATAATATGTATGTAAGGTACTTAAATTAACTACACATACACATATCCACTATCTCTACTTTATTACTTCAGACATGAATGTGTCTAATGAAGATAAGTAATAATAAGAATACGGAGCAAGTAATTCAGTTTTGAGCCAATGATTTTTTTTCTTACATAAAATTTAAAATTGCTCATAACATAGTAATATGTAGTGTTTTCATCTTACTATTATTATAAACATTCAAATAAAAGTAGAATCAAAACAATAAACTACTAGAATAGCGGTATCGAGCCGCGATGCAAGATGAATCTTACCAAACGAGCTTTATAAAAAAACAATGCGAATTGCAATGCACAATAGAAAAGAAACCAGAATGAAGCATGCACAGTGGTGGTGCGCGACGTGGGAAAGCGAATGGCGGTAATGGCGGCCATCTTGGAGTGGGTTCGTTCGGAAAACATCACGTGTCCTCGCGTCCGCCTGGCAACAGAGTACAAACGCTAAACGGAGTGGAACAATTCATGCGCGCCACGTGCTTTTTTTGTTTGTGCAACATTCCTCTCACTCGCATGCTATTGATTGGCGCCCTCCGGTCCTAATAATAAATTAGTGTCATTCTATGATTACACTTTAATTTATATATCGAAGTATTTTAACGTTTATGTGTGTGTGTATTATTGGTTGCCAATGAATACGTAAACAGAAACAGTCAAATAAGTATTCTGTATACATAATAAAAATTGATATCTGAAAAATAAATATTAATAGAGAATATTTTTTGTTCTCATTCCTATTTGAAACAAATAAGTACTATACTTGTGTATGTATATTAATTACATTTATATGTATTCGAATGTAGATATTATATACTACGAATTACATATTATCAATTAAATGGGCACAATATCTTAATGTTTGAAACATCTATACTTTTATTATTATTTCATTCTGGTTAGGTACCTGCCATTGAGCCTCGAGAGAATTGTTTGGCTGTGAATCAGATCAAATAAAACTCATTATGATTATGTCGCGTGTGGAGCATAGTTTTTGCTTGTATGTTAATGTTTTTCGTGACAAACGTTTCCTCGACGAGCCATCACGCCATGCGTGACTGACTCACTATTATAGGTACTATTTTGTTATTATTATGTTAAAGCTTTGTTGCCAGCTCTACTAAAAATATAATTTTGGTGTATTGCTCCTACATTGTTTATATTTATAAAATAGATAAATTGTTTTATTTTCAAATAAAAAATTATTTACTCAGAAATGTCGAATAATTTAAATCTAGTAGGATACCTATTCTTATTCCTATAACATAAATTTCGTCATTAATATTTAATTGTTTACATTATTTATATAAAAAGATACCTAAAATACAATGGTATACTTAATTATCTTTATTGAATACCAATGTATAACAGTCATTTATACATATATGTATTCATTATAGGTATTCTTAATAATAGTACGTTCAAAAGAACTTATTTTCATTGCATAAAAATTGTATTTAAATATTTAAAAATGACTAGCAACTATGTATTATTTAAACTCAAATTACAAATCAAATAAATCTCGAAACTGTGACTCCAATAATATTTATTATTAAAACAGTATCAAAATAAAAACAAGTTTCTTAGAGAATACTCGTTGCACAGTTGCACAATTCGTGAAATTTGATTTAAAGAAATATGCGAAAAAATTTAGGCAGGTAATAAAAAAATAACGGAAAACAAGTCTTGAAAGACGGAAATAGATAGATTGAAGCGTGACTTGTAAGAGAGAGATAGTTGTAAGCGCCATCTTGCATCGAAACTCTTTAGTCACGCGCGGTGGCGCAGCGTTTCTATTTTTTGCGCGCTCTCGTTTGACCTCGTTGGTTTATCGTTATCAAACGACTCTAATAATAAGTGGATTTTAGTTGTGGTTCTAAGCGAAAGAGTAGAGAAGAGAAGAGGCGAGCATCGCTTGCCTCGACATAATAAAGTAGACATAAATAAGATAACCTTTGAGAAAATATCATCTAATTTATTAACTGTAGCATGTTAAAAGAAAAAATTCCTTCGACATTACACATACATACACCCTTTTACAAAAAACAAAATTTAACTTATACAAAATTTATTTTGCAAGTAATTTTATTTTTTATTACTGGTAACTGCTCAATACGTGTAGGTACGTGTACGTATGTATCATTAAATTTTTATTTACTACCGATGCTGTAGGTATGTATATACATACCTAGATAACTTCAACCATGATGATTGAGAACTTCTGATTATAAATAAGTATTATTATTTATGAATACATATTTATAATCATACATTATTTGAAATCTTTTACATTATTTATGTCTCATTTTGTTTTCCTTTCATTGATATAAAGTCTATTAGAATAATGATTTTAAAATAAAAAATATGTTCCTTATGGTGACAACAATGACTTCAAAGATTCTAATTCCTAGACCATTAATCGCAGAACTTGTAATAAATTAACAGGCCAATAGTTCTGAACTTGTTGCAGTTGTAAATTATCACAATTGGCAATAAACAACTACATTAATAAAACATCATTTAACAGTTACATTATCCTTTTCCTTTATATATTATAAGGAACTATGAAACATATCCCAATTAAAATTTAGTTTTGTTGTTTCCGCGATTATAATTATAATGTATAAAATATGCGTAATAATTGTCAGAAGCTTGTCAAGCTTGTTCTATTGTGAATATTTATTTTTTCTATTACTATCCCTAAAATTCAAGTGGATTTGTCTGTTATTGATTAAATTATAACTCCAGAGCTATTGAATTGCTATTGAGCTAGAAACAATATCACGAAAGTACCTAGTAGAGACAAGTCAAGGTCAACGCAAACACGAGTCGGTAGAAACAAAACGCTTTTGATCACGTTTAATCGGTCGTGGCTTAGTTGTTCTTTGTTTAATGAATAATAAATTTAAAATTATACAAAACAACGTTAGTTATCGCGTTTTCGTTTCAATATCTAATCGCGTAATTAATTAACTTATCATAAACATGTTTTATCTTTTGATAATAATAAATTGTTAGTAGAAACATCTCTCAACTAGCAATACTATCATTTATACATTGTTATTATTTTAATTTAATTTTTTATATATTATGGTTTTAATTTGTAATAAATAAGTATTTTGCGCAATCTACGCTTGAGTCATGTAGTTCCTAAAACTACGTAAGTTATAATAACCCTAGTCGTTATGAAAACAAAACTCGAGGCAATGAATAAGAAGGCACTATAAATTAACTCGAGTAATGTAATACAAAGTTTATTCACAGCCAGACAGCAATTACGACGGGAACTTTAAGCGGTATTCACGAACACCAAAGAGGAGGCGAAGCGCTCAGAGCTCCCTATTTTGGCTCCCATCTCTCACCCCTTCAAACGTTTGAAACTCACAGTGGGGGGCGAAATTGACAAAGTTTCACCACTCTTAGTCCTATCCGATTATATCGCCATCTTTAGACCGACTCAACTTTCTTTGACAGATTAAACTTGAAAAAAAAAGTTGAACACAACCCAGAAGATTGAATTAATACTTTTTTAAGAAACTTAATTTATTTATTATAAATATAAAGATATATATGATAGATAAATATAAAATGTTTGAAGGTCAACAAATATCCTAATTTGATCGTGTCTGCGTCGTTGAAAGAAAGTTGAAGGAAACTTCCAAATAAACATTGTACTAAAGCAAGGAAGATCTCGGAAAGCTGGAAGTTGACTACTTCCGCAAAGTTGCAAAGCTCAAAACTTTAGAAGAAACTTAGCACCTTCACAACTGTAATGTTTGTGAACTGATATAGATAAAACTTTCCTTGTACGAAAGTTTAAATTTAGCACTTATTATGCAATAATTTTAATTATTTTACTTTAAATCACCAAATATCGGTAAACTTTTTTGATGTTATTTCTACATTAATTGATAAAATGTAGAATATTGAAAAATTAAAACTTATTTAGTGTATTAAAAAAAATGAAGATTTTCGTTTTATGTAAATAATTTGACAGACTTAAAATAAAGTCTAAAAGTAACGACTATCAAAATCTAAAATAAATAACAGTATATCATTAATATAAATAATTATTTTTACCATATTATTCATATATATATATACTTTCTATTAAGTCTCAAATATCATTTTACTTTTAAATTTACTATAATAAATTCACCGTACACAAAATCATTGATAGCTACAACAAAGACATCTTCTAATGTTCTCTCTTCTAATGTCTTTGAGCTATAATAAGTAAATAATTACAATTTATATTTACTTCCTTAAAGGTATTTTTGTACGAAATTACTTCTCATTAAAGCTAAAATAACACATTTTTCTCCCGCTTACTACTTTTTTACGCGTCACCTCAATTAATATCCTCCGAGACAAAAAAAGGATTACTCTTCTCTGCAAATTAGGGCAAAAAATTTAAATATTCACGATGACGGATAAAAAAGAATTTCTTTTACAACTACTTATTTTTAACACTTCCCACTTGAGCTATTTAATTGAATTAATAAATGTTCAAATTCAACTTGTATTTGTACGGTTTTATTATGTAACAAATGTTTAAATGTTTCAATGCAGAAGCCAATTGTTTAACAGTTATATTTAGACAGTCTTTCTAAATTCAACATTTATAAATATTTTTACGTAATACTGACGTCGCACTCTACATAAACTTTATAATTAGAGTTTCAGTACTTAATGGGGTATAAAAATACTCCTCAAAACCTTTCATTGTTAATTTAACAAATGTTAGAAGTTGAAGAACTATTTATTGTGTTATAATTATAACTAACATCGATAATATATTATGTATCACGGTCAATCAAATATACGTAAATACGTTCTTTACATCTAAACAATTATGCGTCTATCATATAATTTAATGACGTCATAAGTTATCCAACGTGATTACTTAAAGTTCAATTGAAGGTATTTAGTATTCAATGTACGTCCCAAGTACGAAATCCGAGGGTAAAACAATAACTGTAAAGTAATCTCAGAACTCATTAAACGTCAAGAGGGAGCTGAGAAGCGTTGGCATGTACATGGCAAATCGTGTTGTATACATCGAACTTTAATTAGTTCCTTCAAATTGATAATACTGCCAAGGTGATTGAATGAATTCTAATTTCTAGTCAGTATGATACTGATTAATGAAACAAAATAACAATATAATATTTGATAATTATAACAAAATTAGATTTGACTAAACTACACTAGTAAGAGTTCAATCCGAACGTTTACTAAGAAAGGAAACCATCAATCAACATTTAGTTGATACAGCCACTTGGAACACGATTACCGCAAATTGACGTTGGCGCATTTCCAATTCTATTATAAGAACTACCACAGACACTATCGTGGAATGAATAAGAATAGGTAAAAGGAAAAGAGTAACTTTAATTTTTAATACCTATAAAAATTCGTTGATGTTTTTATTTTTACTCGAATTGAATTTGAATATTAATTTTTATTTTATTATTTAATATTTATAATTATTATAATTAAGGTTAAAATTAAATGTTAAATGCATTGAATTCTAAATTGGAATCACCTATTCTTTATATTTTATTATGCATGCTCAAATTATAACGATCATTTATTTTACATAATTTTTCTTCTTTTTACTAAGAATATTATACGCTTTTTTTTTTTTTTTCAGGTAATATAAATATTTACATTTAACACTCATAAATTTTGTTGCCCTTGAGATTGCAGTGTCTATTCATTATTTGGATTGGACTGAAGCCAGCTAATTTGCAATAGCACTTTGATTTCCTTACTAAAAATGTGTAACTTTAAATTTGTTATTTTAAGTACATTAATGATAATATTTACAAATAATACTAATTAAGCGACGACAATTTACTTGTCTCTAAACTTTAATGTGCGATGACTTTTGGAATTGACATACAAGAACGAAATAAATAAAGAAGAAGATTCTCCACTGGCATAACTGAAAGCCACTAAATCAATCAATCAATCAAGAATGATGATTTTATATTGTATAGATATTTCTTTCACATAATTATCAACTTTTCAGCTAGTTTTATAAAAATATTGTTATTATTTTATTTATTTATTATTTAATAAAAAAATATAGTGTTCAAGTCATTGTTGTCAATAAAAAATATGACAAATGGCATCCATTACGGCTGGCATGTCTGGCGCACCGCCACGGTCGACAGCCTCGCCTTGACCAAGTTCGAGACGTGCGAGATGTCCGGTTCGTCCGCAATCGCCACCTTGCGCGCATGCGAATTGCCAAATTACAAACAGAAGACAATGATTAGCTATTCAATATATGTCATAAAACTCAGTATCCTACAAAGATACTTTTTAAGTTTTTGAAATTGTATAATGACCTTAGTATTCATGTCTTATAAGGGTTAACATACAAGTGTATAAACAAGTTTACCAATTAAATAACTATTAGCGTTATATATTAAAATGATGTAGGATAATAATAGTTAATTTATTTTTATTTATTTTATGAATTCTGCGCCAAGAAACACGAGGGCTTATAAATAATAAGGAGTCCGACTGAACAACATGACATCTGTTTCCTTTCCCACATTTGATATAGGTACCTTTCCTTTGATAACGACGTATAATTTTGCAGCAATTGCCTGTCATTTTGAAGTATATTTAGAATACAGTTAAAAAAAAACTCCTTTGCCTGCAATTATGTTCATCACATGAACTTACATAATAATAATAACTGTAGAGAATTTGTTGCTTTATTCTATTTTGACGTCAATACTTTCTCTTGTTCAGTACGAATCTGATGTTAGTTAACAGTTACCTCATCGTATTATAATTTTAGAATAATAAATATTTTTTAATTTGGTTTAAGTAAACTTAATTACAAAATTTATACTTTAAAAAGATAATATTTATTATGATTATGTTAACATTAACAAGGTGACACCACACCAAATGAATGTCACAACTAACAAATCTTTTTATAGAGTGAAATTAATAGAAACCAGGACGATGTGAAAAATTAACCTTATTTGCCTTTATTACAAAATCAATTTATGATTATTCATACAATATAATAGTATCACTATTGGATATGGTTTTAAAATGAATTAAAATTAAATAAAACAAGTTAATATCCAAACCTTTTACATAATGAACTTCGATTAAATTTAAATTTAAACCTTAAAAAAATTCAATCCATTCAATTACATAAGTAATTTTGATAAATAAATTATAAAATTTGAAATAACATACAATTTTGGAATTACAGGCATTCCTCGACTTACATACCTACGTCGTTTCGATTTACGTCGAACAATGTTTTGACGCTATTCCTCAAGCATACATAGTTTTACATGTAAACATATTATGAAAACATATGTCTCGACTTACGTCGTTTCTATTTACGTCGCGTATTTCGAGAATCTAATATGCCGTAAGTACGAGGTTTGCCTGTATCAAAGTGCATCGACTCTTCTTTTTACCGAAAATTATATTTGGATATTGTTATAATAAAGAATGTGGTGTGATTTTTCTTACTACCATTTCAAGGCTTAGAGGCTATTGTTTTGAATTTGATTTTCTTATATATTTTATATAATTTAAAAAATGCGTATAAATATGAAATAAATCTATTACGTAAATATTAGTCGGAATTTTTATAGGAACTTAGTTGTTGATAAAGGCCATCAAAAAAAATTATTCAAATGGTACGCAATTGAAAGAAGATGTAGGTAACTGATAACGAGTCGGCGTAAAATTCGATGTTTTTTTTTTTGCCAATAAGATTGTATGTATTGTTGAACGACAACCTTGATTTGAGCATACCATACGAACGAGTATCTTTCACAATCGAGAGCGATTTTAACGTGGTCATAAAAACAACAATCTTATCAATAAACTCCTTATCGCTTCAGATGTCGTTTATTGTTTTATATATAAAATATAAGTAATATTTAAAATTAGGTCAGCGATAAAAAATTTCGAATACTTCATTTTTAACATAATTATGAATTAAAGTAAATACTAATCTAATACTAATAATAGGTATTACAACTTAAAATAGTTTTATAGGATATAAAATTTATTATGCTAGCTTGAGTAGTCTATACCAGAGTTATAAACAAAAATCTGTTACTTTAAATGGGCATTTTCATATAATATAATAAATAAATATTAACCAACAATCACACCACGTTAACCTAGCCCCGTGGTAAGTTCGTAAGAACTTGTGTTACAGGTACTAGGAACGGAAATAAATTTAAGATATAAATACATATATACATAACTACACATCCATGACCCGGTGCAGACATCTATATTCGTCATACAGATTATCTGCACCTGGCGGGATTCGAACCCACGACCGCTGTGTAAAGTGTCCAGTTGCCTGACCACTCGACCAGCCGGCCGTCTATTGTATGTCATATGATGGTGGTACCCCCGCTGTAAATTATTCAGAAGTTGAGTATCATTCTTAATTTTAGGTCAAGATACTAAAATATATGCTTTTACAATATCATTGACGGATCATGACACCAAATTTCGAGTAAATCAGACTTATTAATGTAACATAATATATTCTTTCATCAAATAGAAAACAGCTGATGGTCTGCAAAAAGCTGAATAGCTTTTTTTTATTTATAGCTAAGAAACTCTCGATCTCTCGAAGTTACCTCTCAAAGTTGTTTTTGTGTCGGCAGTTAAAAAGTCCACAGATTATACACAGTCACGTAAAGTTGGCACAATAATAGCGCAAACAGTAATCAGGTCAGAGACTTCGCATTACATATAAAACAAGCCTCATGGGAAATTAATTCTCAACGCGCAGCTTGTACCGTGGTCCGTGGATGTGGATGACCTCGCTGTAAATACCAGGGTGTGCTGTCTACTATAAATCACATATGTATATTGAGTATGTAATTAACGCAATTATAGTGTGAAATATGAATTTTGTGAAATTATATTATGTATACTTTGTCTTTAGGAGATAAAAGGAGGAAACCAAATCACGAATAAAACCAACCTTATCACTTGGAGTATAAAAAAAAGATAAGTGATGAATGTAGTATTTTGTTTTTAACCGTACCATATAAAACCAAATAAATAAAATAAAGACTGGAGAGTAAAAGGCCTAAGTTAAATTGAAAGCGTTACATATAATGCAACTTCAACAACAGAAAATGTTAATACACCCGGCATAGAGTGGAATTTCAAAGCAAACGAATTAAGCTTTATAGTAAAGTTCTCAAGGGAAAGTGCGGAACTATTTCGAAAAACATATTGCACAAGACTGCAATGCAGTAATAAGCTTATCAGTGATTTATGTTCTTTGGGGTGAAGGTCAGTTTTATTAAATGTATGTACAAGTGGAAAACATTAAACATTCTATAGTAATTACTTACAGCATGCTAAATTTTAATTTAATTATTATAAATAATTTTATGAAAAGAAGAATATGCTCCCGGAAGATTAAGTTCGAAGCTCGACCGCGAATATTTTAAAAACAGATATGTAAATAATTTAAAAAATTAGGTCACTTAAAGGCAGCGTGTTGCAACAATGAATTAATAGAAAAACACTGTCCTGATAAAATTGCACGTGCATAAAGTTAACTCATGAGTTACATGTAAATTACTCTGTGACAGACAGATTGACGTGCGGACAGGTAGGCAAAAAAGAAAGCCTTATATTATCTATTACAGCCACAGCCCACAGTGGTAAATTATGGTTAAAATATCAAAAATGGTTTACGAGTATATACTGTAAACTTCGTGGTAAAAAAAAACTAATAACATAATCCGTCTATTCATTTCTTTTACTATTTTTTAATAATTTGTACCAATTATTAAATATAAAACCTCCACAAAATAGTAATCATCTAACCTGTAAAAAAATAATTTAAAAAAATTAGTTTAAAAATATAATATGCAATTTACAATTCCTTTATCACATAAAATAAAGATAACTAAGTCATATGATATATTCAAAGATTAAGAATTCGATGTATTCATATTGTTATTGTAAACAGGTTCTTTATGTAACTGATTAGACTGATGACTTATATCTACACATGACTAGACATTTTTGTGTTTATGAAAGATTTAACAGGAGTACATATTTCTATTACGTTTTCATTAAATTGTGTATAATTATACTTTAACTATACAGTAAACTACAAGTCCTATACCATTATCGTCTCATACAAATCTTAAAGCTATTTCAATTTTAATAAAAATCCTTTTAAATTAATTTATCGTAGTTATTTAATAATTTTTTTTATTATGTAAGTAAGCAATAAAAAATTCTTTCGCTCTACATAATCAATTTTGTATAACTAAAGCACTTTATTTACAATATATGTTGTAAATAAAGAGCCTTACCTTGTTTAGATATATATGTCTATTAAGTTTTTGGGTTAGGTTAGAGTATATTATTAATATAATATGTAATAGTTATTCGAGATATTCATTTAACTATATTAACTAAGTGCATGATAGTAGTTGCAAAATATTAATAAACATTGAAACTTATGAGTATAATTTAATAAATTGGTACTTGTAGCGGTTATCATAAAGGTTATTGTACGAGGTTACAGGTTATCGTCTTCGACATTAGATTTTAATGAACGTAGGCCAAATATACGTTTATTAAGAAATTTAACAGATAAGCTTGTTTTAATAAGCATATTTGAATTGCAGACAATGTCCGGTAACGATATAATTAAATATAATAAAATATAATTTTCTATTTTAAATACACTTATATTTTTATTCGTGTTTTAAAATGACGTTAAATTATGTGAACTAAACAAACGTTGGAAAAATATTGTTATAAAAGTGTCCTCGGTACTTATTCGTTTCTTAAAAGCATCGTTGACGTAACAAAAACAACAAACTTAAAATAAAAAAAATATTTTATTTTCATCTCATCATTTCTCAATTAAAAAGTTTGACTGGCCCCTTTGCACAGTTGGTACTGCTTTCTGCTCTAGGGTTGTGAGTTCGATTCCCACGTATACGATGTATTTATTACAAGAAAAGAAATGTGTATCAGTCGGCTGTTACCTATAAAACAGGCATTAAGACGTTGCCTAACTTAGAAACAGACAACTGAGTGTGTATGTCAAATATGTTTATTATTATTATATATTATTACTAGCTTTTTCCCACGACTTCGTCCGGGTAGAAGTCGAAAATGCCTGAGATAGGATTTTTAATTGGTTTTTTACGTTATTAATTTCGTTATAACATATAAATTATTATATTAAAATGTTCGAATACTTATAAAATATAACAATCTTTATTATAGACTAGGGATTTAAAGGTTATAAATAAACATGAAAATAAAATAAAATTTTGTTATATTTTATGAACACGAAGCTCGGCTTTGATCTGGTGAAACTTACAAGGAGGTATTGTCTTTTTACAACGAAATCCAAATACTACATCTACCGCAGTATTTCTTTGTAAACAATATTCTTTGTTTTCCATTGGGGTGATAGAATCATCAGGCTACTCTTTAACATGCCACATACAACTGGCCGTGGGAAAAGCAGTTTTCCCTCGAGTATACTCCCGCTACCTTAAGAGTTTGACCTTGAGCTTTGTTTGTGGTCATTGCAAAGCAGACTTTGATAGGAAATTGCACTCTTTTAAATTCGAAGGAGTAATTTGATGATGTTAGGGGAAGTCTAGGAATAAATACAGACTTTCCTAGAGAACAATCGGACAGTATAGTTGCCTCGATTACATTGCGATGCAATGTTTTCTCTTGCAATCTGGTGCCATTGCATAATTTTGGTGGATTTATATTGCGCAACAACTAAATTGGAGCGCCAACTCTCAATTTTAATATGTGAGTTAGAGACCGGGAGTCATCAGTGTATTCAGGAACTCGACCGAATAACAAATGGCATCATCAGTGTTTATCACTGAATCGACGGATTTATACCTATTGATATTCGATCCCTTCGAATGATCTCAAAAGTATTTCATTTATGACTGAGGCTTGTTCGTTTTTTGGTGTTAGGATGGCACGCTCGCATAACCATTCTAAAGGTTTATCGTGAATGTTATTAATGTACCCATGGGAAAATTTTAGCTATAAGCTCTTCTACAATAGAAACAATTGTAGATATATCTGTAGGAAGAATTATATTATTATCCAGTTCGGGAAAATCACCATTTCCTATTTTACGCAACAGGTCTGAGATTTGTCCGGCAGTAATATCTCCCCTCAGATGGACTCTCATATTTTTGGTAAGGCTCAGTTTTGTCAATGAAGGTCATAAGTGAGACCGCTTCACGCAAGCTTTAACTTCGTCCGCTCGTGTTCCTCTCGGCACTATCTACTACTAAAGTCTGCCGGAAATCGCCTGCTAACAATACAGTAACTCCTCCCATTTGACAATTATTATTCCTAATATCTTGTAAAGATCTAGTTAGGGCTTCGAAACCCCTTTTATGAGCCATAGTACTTTCATCCCAAACAATTAATTTCGTTTTGCGGAGTACTTCTGCATTATTACTTTGTTTGAGTATATTGAAGAAAGGGCTTTCGGATTGTATCAAAGTAAAAGGAATTTTAAACGCGGAGTGTGCAGTTTTAATTCCTTCCAACAACGTGGCAGCAATTCCGGATAATGCGACCGCTCAGGCGATATTACGATTGCTTCTCACTTTGGCCAACACTTTTAATAGAAAAATCTTGCCTGTTCCATCAGGAGCATAAAAAAATGTTATCTATATCCGCGTCGATACCCGAAAGTATTTTATAATATACGGATTGAGTTTTCAAACGTGTGTTAAAATAAAATGTAATTTAAATAAAAAGCACTAAACAGTATTGATATCAACTTCGAAGCAAATCACCCCCAAAATAACTTTCTAACCCTTTTTTAACCCAGTTAGGGGATGAATTTCAATAAAATACGAAATACGTCTTCAATCAATTCTGTTGAAGAATGTTTATGCAAAATTTGAAGTAGATTGGACCAAAGAATCACGTTGTCCCATACAAATTTTACCCCCCTTTTTCACCCCCTTAGGGGTAGAATTTCGGAAAATCCTTTCTTATCGGATGCCTACGTTCGTACAAAAAACGGTGTGTTCTCCAAGTTTCAGGTCTCTATGATCAGGATTTTATGTTGTGAGTTGATCCGTCAGTCAGTCAGTTATTTAGGACAAAACATTTTAGGTATAATGATGTATAGATTAAATTAAATTTTATCTTTATATATTAAATGTTCTTTCTGCATAAAGTACAAGATCTTTAATAATATTATTAGGTACCTATATTTTCATTTTATCTTATTGAGTTAAGTAATCTAACATTACTGATAAATATGTTATCAAACTTATCTATAAGTATTCAACTATCAGCTTTATCTCTTATCGTGCGCTTACATGATAAGTCTACTGAAATATCAGCCATACAATAATGTACATTTAATCGTATATAATTATTTTTAGTATTATTTCGAAACAATGTACTTACCTAACAATTTAGGAAAATGGTTCAAACATATATGTTTGTATTATTTATTTGTATTATAACAATTTATTTATATAAATATCATGCAAAATATATGTATCAAGGAATAACAGGATATTTGTAATTCTATAGATATTTGTTTCTGGTCTTGGTGTATGTCTTTGTGGGTCTCTCTACCGTGCTACGGAGAGCACGTAAAGCCGTCGGTCGGTATATACTTTACAAAGATAAAACTAATAATAGAAATAACCCTTTATCAGATTTTGAGTAGTAGATGTAGGCAGAGACAGAAAAACATTTATTGTGAATTTCCTTCTGTTTGAGTGATTTTTCCTAGTCCTAGACAAAAAGATGTTCCTACATCTGTAATATGTCTGTCAATAAACTAATACGACTCAACACGGCCATGCGCCACATCGCTTTGAAACTAACTATTGAGATCACAGCGATGAAACATAATTATCCATCCTTATTAACACGTGAGATGTTATGGAAATGTCAACAGACCTCACAATAATCTTGGTGGTTCTTCCGAAGCGAACTATAATATTACTTCAGTACAAATTTTTCTGTTTATTACGTTTTTATATGAATTTATACTCAGAATCATCTTCATTAAATGTTGAAATTTATTTGCTAAAATTATACTAACAGTTTTTTTATTTGCAGCAATTTAAAAATTTCCACGCCTATTTATAAGAATACGTTATAGCGTATGAGAATAATTTATACAGATTTTATATAATTGGCCGACTTTAAAAATACTGTTACGAGAAATATATTTTCGACTTGAATTAGTCGTATGAGTTCCTTTATTACCTTCGTTATCTTTAAAACCTTATTATTATAAATTATAGCAAAATAATTTTATGAAAAGGAAACGAATGAAAAAACTTATTATGATCGTATGTTGTTTGATTATTTATGATACTCTAATTTTACCTAAAGTTTGAAATTCCTCTGACATATTGACTAAAATCGATTAATTACATCGGTTGGACGAGTAATTTATTACTGGCGGCTGGATGAAGTGACCCGAAGGGAGTGTCTGACCACCTTTCATTAACTGTCTCTCAATTGAAGCGCTATCAAATATTCAAATTAGAGAAAGTTTCAAACATTTATTGTGACACAGGTTCTCTTTTTTTACACGCTTAATTATTGTATTTGTTAATAATTAAACGCTTAGAAACAAAAGAGTTTTAACCGAAAAGAGTATCTGTATTATATTTTCGTTTGTCTATTGCGATAGTTGAAAAATAATGTCAGATCATGTTATTATTTTAATAAAATATTTTTAAAAGTTTAAACCAAAACCTTGAGACAAATATGCAACCGGTTTACTATAAACATAAATAATAATACACGCTAATAAAACGAATTGAAAAACGTAACTATTTTTATATCACCTACACATTATCGAATCAAACGTTTGTCGTATAAATCAACTAAAATAATTACATTTTTATAATAATATCCAATTTAATATATTGAATGAAATGAAATTAAATGTAATATTATTTAAAGTAACAAATACATTGGGTTTATAAAAAATAAAATTAGAAATTAATTAAGTAACGGGCGACTTTTAAAATGTAACTTTTATTAATAGCTTATTTGGATAGAAAATTATTTTATTGCAAGTAGGTACTTATTCTGTTACAGCATAGAATAAATTAACTCGCACAAATGTAATCGGGTTTCAAATTTTTGCTTACATTACATGAATAAAGTCTATAAAGCCGCTTATTACTATTTCTCTTTATAAGGCATTAGCATATTTATTACAAACACGATAATATCTTGTGAATTTAACGTGCTGCGTCATGACTCACGAGTGACGATTTGTAATAAATGAAAACAAGGTTATACGCCTCTTGCGACAGAAAAATGCAAATTACTCTTTAAATTAAAAATAAACGAAGTTTTATATAAATATTTCCTTATATAAACACTATCTTGTGACGTTATAGAAGTACCTACCACTCATTTACTTCACACAAAAAAAATTGTTTCAATACCTACATTTTTGCAATGACCTGATATATACCTAGTTATAACAGGAGGAAAATATAGAAAATCAAATACATAGCTACTTTTAACAGACAGTGCGTTAGGAATATAAGCTTTTGGCAAATGTCTGATGGCATACCAATTGCTCGTCACGTTATCAACTGCTATTTATAATTACAAAAATAAAAATTTCACTACATTCAAGGTAAAAATTACATAATTATACCATAATATTATAAAATATTTTGATAAGGTATTTGTAGGTAAAACAATTAAGTAAAATAATAATGATAATTACACGTTGTTTTGTATAAAAACGCAAACAAACGCGTTATGGGAACGATAGAATGTTAAATCAATTGAACTTTGATAATATTTTATATATGTTAAATTATTTATTTATGCTTTATTGTACACCACAATATACAAGCAATAATTATAAGAATACAGATATTTAAGACAATTACAAATTGTCTAGTACAGGAGGCAGTATTATGACTGGTTAGCCATTTCTTCCAGACAGCTCGAAATAGAATTGAGTATTTATTTGAGAGATCGGATAGGTGGTACAGTTATATTATAATAAACTTACACACAAATATCTACACATTAACACTTACAAACAATACATATTATGTAGATTATAATTTAATAAAATAATAATAATACTAGCATAATAATAATTATAAATATTATCAATAAATATTTTTTTTTATTAATTTGTCTACATAAATATAAATTAAAGCAGTTAAAAGTTATGTTTATGTAACATATTTTGTTTGATGTAGGTTGATTTATGAACCACTATAATTTTTGATACAGGAAGTACATATAGATAATAACGACGAATAAAGATTGAATGTTAGTTTTAAATAATGTTTGACTAATTAATGAATCATAATAATTTAATTATATAACTAATAAATAAAAACATTGACAATTTTTTATTGATCAAAGGTATGTACAAGATAGGTAGGTACCTATCGAACCTTATCAAACGAATTATCCTTTTGGAAATTGATAATGGGGAGGTATTTAGGTTAAAATATCTATAGTTAAAATAAGGTCTATCGATACTTTAGTATTGTTATGCATTTATATATATATATATATATATATATATATATATATATATATATATATATATATATATATATATATATATATATATATATATATATACTATATACGTAGGTACTAAATAATAAGCAATAAAGATTATCTTACATTACAACACACTTCACGATAAATTTTACTACATAAGAGAGTATGAAATTAAGTGGTTAATTTACTTTGTTTTCATAAAAAATACATCAAAGAAAGAGCATTAAAAGTTTAACGTGTTTTTAGAAGTTTAAAGGAGTTTGCAGTAGCAGTAGACAATATCTAACTGCGAAAACCGAGATTTATTCCCTTTCCTTTTTTCTCCACGTTCTTTGAATTTTGTCGGAAATAAGAAAACTTCACGTTTTAGTTTAAAGAAGTGGAGCTATGTTGATAAAGTAAAAAATATAGTGATTGATTATACGGACGATTTTTTTTTCATTTTAGTCATGTATTATTTTGTTTTATTTGTAAACAAACTATTCTATTTTTATTTTTTACTATTACGTAAAAATATCGTATTCTCTTCATTTTAATATGTATATATTACCTACATTAGCTTAAGAACCTTATTAAACTATGGATTCAGCTTTGTCTTTACTCAAATCATTATAATAGTAAACTATGTATAAAAACCAATCTGAAAAAGTGGTAATTATCATTATTTCCACGTATAATTAAACGAATAATTAAAAGTAAAACATTTTTGAGTGTAATAAAGGAATTAAAATTATATAACGCAATATCATTTTGATAAATATTTTACAAATGCTTTATCCATAAAATAAAGTGCAAGACGCGGTTATTGCAAATTGGTCACGAACTTACAATCATGCATTACGTCAAAATCCCACGCCCCATTGCCCCGAGCCGAATTACTGTTCTCTATAAATTTAAAATGAACTTATATAACAATTACAAGAATATTATTCGTACCGTTTCTACGTTTTCTTTATTTAATAAAAGGCCAGTAAAACCTTATTACGGATCACCTCGAAAAGAATTTGATATCCCTCCCCTACGAAGGGAATTGTTTACATTTTTTTTGGAAACAAGGCAGGTAGAGACGGTCATGGTTTAAACCAAAAAAATCCCTTTTATAACAGAACTTAAGGGCAATTTTTTGCAACAAAAAAAATTATGGTCTATATATACCCAAATGCTTTATGAGTTGTAATTATAAGAAAGAATAACTTTGGGGATCTCTTTTGTTAAGAAGAGGGGAGTTTTTCTAAACTGGTAACAACCGTGGCAGGTGGCACATGAGTATGCTGTTAAATAAATTCCAACAAAAAGTGCAACAAAAACTGGTTAAGCCGAGGCGAGGCCTGCCAATGTCAACTAAAGGTCGAACGATCATCTACCTATAGTAACCGACATTTACGCAAGCCCACATTTATAGCAATAAATAAAATTGATATTGAGTAATTAAACATTAATAACTTTGAAATATACATTTAAATATTTAATAGCCCAAAAATACCTTTTTAACAGACGGATTGATTACTAATAGTCGGTACCTAATCCTTTATATATGGGTAGGCTTACTTTTGACGGACTACATAATTTAATATCATATTAAAAACCGTAGAAACATTTTTGATTAAAAAGTATTTATAAAAAAAAACTATAATATTTTCATACGAATTCCATCATTAAAAATATAGTAAACAAATTGGAAAGATACTATGCATCATTTTCATAAATCCAATTTTACGCCACGTATGTAGGGAACACGTATTCTACTCGTAATAGAGTTTAAAGGCCCCATCTTTGTATTCATCCGGTCGAGTCCATTAATATAATGAAGCCACAGCGCCAGCACATCACGTTTCGAGCCGTGAGCCACGTCCGCATGTGCCACAAAAGGAATGTTCACTATTATTATTACGGCTAAAAAAAGCTGACACTATATTTTTTTCTTAATATCCAGGTAGCGCAACAAAACCACTGAGCGGGGAAACCGGTCTAGCGTAAAAAATGTTCTGTGTAAAGGTAAAGACATAAATCATGCGGACTCACGATCACGACTGGTTCATCGCGGTATCGAGTTCGCACGGCTAATGAGACTTCAATCAAGGTCGACTTCTACGTCGGTAAATAACAATCGGTTTTACAAACATTTCTAATTCGTCCACAATTTACTATTTGCATTCCTTTTGAACTTCTGTTGGGTGTACTTCCGAAAAGTGGATACCGAATTTTCTCATGGAATTTGGCACGGATATTCCACTTGACTATCTTAAAGCCCCCTTAAAAGGATTTTTGGCGGTTCGCAATATTTTTCGAAATATTCAATTTTTTGAGTACGCTGCTTAGTACGCTCTACATATAAGAAAGCGAAAAGTGGATACCGAATTTCGTCATGAAATTTGGCATGGACATTCCTTTTGACTATCTAAGAGTCCCCTTAAAAGAATTTTTGGCGACTCGCAATATTCTTCGAAATATTGAATTGTTTGTGTTCGCTGCTTAGCGCGCTCTACATATAAGAAAGCCAGTCGATCAAAAGGAGGAGGTTGGAGTGTCTTAGATTAGATTGTTAGGTTTTTTTTTGCATGTTTAGGTTAGGTTAGGACGTTAGGTTGTTAATATTTTTATCGTTTCTTTTTTTTTGCATGTTTAGATTAGGTTAGGTTAGATAAGGTTTTTTTCTTTATTTTTGTCGCTGAGAAATGCATTTAGGCATTCTAGGATAGGTTAGGTTAGGGTTTTTTTTAAGGTTAGGTTAGGGTTTTTTTTGCGCGTCTAGCTCAGAGAGCACTGATCCAATGGTGGAAGGAGGATCTGGGGTCCCCAGCGGCGGGCTCAGTGACGGTGGACGCTATACGTCCTCACCTTCGTCGCTGGGTCAACAGGCGGCATGGGGTGCTTACGTTTCGGCTGTCGCAGGTGCTTACCGAGCACGGTTGCTTCGGTAAGTACCTGCACCAAATCGCTAGGCGAGAAGCCACCCCTGCTTGCCACGAGTGTGGCGCGCCAATCGACTCGGCGCGTCACACCCTGGAGGAATGCGCCGCTTGGGAGCCCCAGCGCAGGGCCCTGGTGGCAGTGATAGGTGGAGACCTCTCGCTGTCAAGTGTGGTCCGCTGCATGCTTGACAGCGAGAGGTGCTGGTCGGCCGTGACCTCATATTGTGAGGAGGTCATGGCTCTGAAGGAGGCCGCGGAGCGAGAGCGGGAAGCAGCAGCACACGCTGACTCGCTCCGCAGAAGACGACCAGGGAGGAGGAGACGCCAATATGCACTCCTCCACCCTCCGCAATAGAGTGGGAGAGGGCACCACATCCTCCCACTCGCCACCGGGGCAATAGAGCGCTCACAGTGCCCGCGCGCGCTCTATAGGCGAAGGCGGTCCGCATAGGCGGGCCAACCGTCGGGGCGTCACGGTCGCATGCGAAAGCGATCCCGTGGCGCCCCACTACGACGATGAGGGCACCGCTGGGTTTTAGTGCGGTATTCTGGCACGTTCTGCCGTGTCAGCGAGTCCCACATACCCGTCGCCCTCGGGCCGCGGGATGCGTAAATGCATTTCCCAGCGAAAAAAAAAAAAAAAAAAAAAAAAAAGGTTTTTTTTTGCGCGTCGCCAAAAATTCCTTTGAGGGGACTCTTAGATAGTCAAATTGAATGTTTGTGTCAAATTTCATTACGAAATTCGGTATCCACTTTTCGATTTTTTATATAGAGCGTACTAAGCGTACACAAAATATTCAATATTTCAAAAAATATTGCGAGCCGCCAAAAATCCTTTTAAGGGGACTCTTAGATAGTCAAATGGAATGTCCGTGCCAAATTTCATGACGAAGTTCGGTATCCACTTTTCGGAATTTTATCCCTTCTGTTTTACACATTATGTATTTCTTTTTCATTTTCGTGGGAATATATATTACAAGTTCAGGTGTATTAACCTTACAATTCCTTTAAATATTATGCACAAAGAACTAGAACATATTCACAGATTTGACACGCCGTTATTATAATAACAGTTAAACAATTTTAAATGTTATAATATTGATCATGGATCGTATATACTTAATTTTCATATATATATACATATATATACTTATATTTAATTTACAGATAAAAGAATAGTCACTCTTTATTTATTTAAAGATTTAGCGAATCTGTTTAGACTACAAAAAAATAAAAGCAGGTCATCAACTCTTCATGACTGGAACGTTCCAGGGGTAATAAAAGCATCGATGAGAGCAGCTATTGTACGAGGCTGAAAAACAAACATTTCTCATTAGGCGAGTAGCGCGAACCGAGCATTGTTCACCGAGAGGACATAACGGACCGTGTCGGATTTACGTCAAAGCGTCTCGACCGTCAGCGTTTGGAATTTCGAACGATATATTCTTAACTACAACTTTGCACAATGGTTATAACTTATACCCTTGTTTTTACAAAAGACGTAGCAAGCTTAAGAGACTTACATATTCCTTACTTGATGTAAGTAAATGGTAAAGTATAAGGTATTCCATACATAAAGACGTAGAGTTCGTAATTATGTTATTAATTTACAACAACTTCATGTATATATTTTATTGTCTTGTTGAAAAAATTATAAACGAAGTAAAACAAAAGTTTTTTAAATTAACTGGACTATTGTTATGTAGTTCAATTTATCTTCCAGCGAACGGAACGGAACGTGAACGAATCGAATGGTTCTATAGGTTCAACGACCGATGGACCTCGGACCAATTCGCGACATGAGATTGAATAATAAGTTGATTGCGAGTACGGCGCAAGGCCGGCAGCCATTACTGAGCGCAGCACCGCCATTTTGCACAACGTGCACCTACCATTTTCATATTAACATTTACATTATGAGATATGAGTATTTCATCAAAGAAAATTCGCTTATATTTCGCATTACTTATCAAACAGTATGTTGTTTGGCTTTACACGTGGCATGAATTCATAAGATATAATTTAAATTAAAAAAAAAGTTTTATTGAACGATCACATATTATTCAAAATGAAAAATACATGACTATATTCCAGTTCAAATTTGCATATTTATACGTTAGTTGAGGCTAGAATGTAATACTTATTTACATTAGAAATTTTAGAACAGAAATGAATAATTATTTTGCTTTGTAGTCAACATTTTTAAGCCGAAAAAAATTGTATATTTACATTATTATTTTAATTTTTAAATTATTTAAATAAAATACTTTAACATATCTGCAAATTATATCAAGTTTGTATGAGTTTATTTATAAAAAAAATTATAGAAAAATTATTTTAGTACAGAAGAACGTATTTGCCTTTTGGATATAATTAGTACCTATATCGTCGCTGCGCCTGACAAGTTCCACGTGTGGTTTTTGTAAGGTTTTGGGAAACAACATAAAATGTGTTATTAAATAATTTTTTAATTATTTATTAATGGTTAAAATACATATGGAATTTGTTAAGTTTGTTTCAAGTTCGAATACCACAAGAGATAAGATATCAAAAGAACTTAATCAACACATAGGGAATGAAGCGGAGATTAAGTTTAGTACAAAAAACAAAATATCAAAAATGCACATAATATGGAATAAGGAATTTGGCAGGCGCAACGACGATATATTCTGTAGGTAAGAGCTATACAAACTTTTATTTATTAATAACATTAATTCCATGGTTAACAATGACAAGACCATCTATACATATAATAAATCTGTTAAAACCTCCGTTTTATTAATACACTATATATCATCAAGAATAAATTTTAATAGCGCGATTTAATTTCAATCAGCGCCATCTCTTATAATTTTTTGTCTGTGCGCGTATCACGTAAAAAGTACAAAACCAATGTAAATAACTTTAATCCATAAAAATTATACATAACTCACAGTAACATTTAGTTTTTGTTTCATTGTAATTAAATTTAAAAATAAATATTTAAGAAAATAGAAATAGGTACCTAATGTGACGCCCTCTATTAACAGCTGGTCTAACGAATCGTAACAAGATAGATGGCGCAGTATACAAAATATAATTTTTTGAATGTTTTCGCGCTGTCCAAAACCTCGGCCGAAAGAATGAGTCTCGCCCATATTATTTAAAGAAACGCTTTTTTTGCATTTAATACCTTAGTGTACTAAGGTCTTGGTTGTTTGTTGTTAAAATATTATACGTTATTTGTTTATTGATTGTTACAACTTAAATAGCTATAACCATACAAAGTTGGATGGTTATAGCTATTTAAGTTGTAATCTTAATATATAAAAGCGAAAGGTCACTCACTCACTCACTCATCACGATATCTCTAGAATTTTATGACCTAGAGACTTAAAATTTGATATAAATATTCCTTTTGCCGAGTAGAGATCAGCTAAGAACGAATTTTACGAAATTCTACCCCTAAGACGGTAAAAAAGGGGGGCAAAGTTTGTATGGGATAACGTGATTCCTTGGTCCAATCTACTTCAAATTTTGCATAAATATTCTTTAACAGAATTGATTGAAGACGTGTTTTGTATTTTATCAAAATTCATCCCCTAACGGTGTTAAAAGGGACAGAAAGTTATTTGCTTCGAAGTTGATATCAATACTCAGTGCTTTTTGCAGTTTGAGAACTCAATCAATCTATTATAAAATATTTTCCAGTATCGACGCAGGTGTAGGTGATAAAAAATATAAATTTATAATTTTTGAAATTTTAGTTAAATACCCGTGCGAAGCCAGGGCGGGCCTCTAGTAGTTACTATAATTAGGTGAAATATAGACAAATCCCGATAATCTACTCATAATGCAACTATAACCGGTTTTAAAATATTAAACAAGCATAAAAAAGAGATAAAAACTCAATTCAAATGATTTATCACGTCTCGTACGAGAGCGTTTAAATTGTTATTGAAGGCGTATTATTACGTAAGATCTTTGTCATAACGGAAATAGGTATGAATGTGTTTCGTAATTGTGAGATGTTTTTGCAATTGGAGTAATTAAAATAAATGTTGCACGATTGTATCTTTGCTTTGGAATTCTTAAGAATATGATCTTTTTTAATTATCTATTCTTTTATTATTTATTTATGAATTAATTTGATGATGAGATTAATCTAGTTTTTTACGTATTAGTTTTATTATAAAAAAAGAACGGTTTTTATTTCTATTATTTATTCCATTCTTTTTTTTAGTAAAATGTATTTTGACTTAATAATAAAAATAAAAATAAAAACTGTAAACAAGATTAGAACTTAAAGAAAAGGCAAATGGCGTTAAAAAGCCTTATTTGTTAAAGCTCCAACGACAACGATGTCATTTTTTTTACATGTTGTCTGTATTATTTACGTCCTTTTATTCAGGGTCAGACCCTCGACAGGCGAGTTATGAATCATTTGATGAATGAGAAAGAATGAAAGAGACAGAGTACCTACAAAAGCTCCGGTCTCCGTAGCAGGTGGCCTTTATACTCATGTGATTAATGGATCATCTGTTAATGTGAATTTCATCTAATTGCATCTTTTTTCATATATTTTCATACAATTAACAAGAACACAAATATTTACCACATCCACAATTTTATGATAGTCGTATTTAAATAATAAATGTTGAAACTCAGAGGATATTTGTATTATAATTAAAATTTCCTTATTTACGTTGCCTGAAAAAGGATATAAGGAAATCGTATTTTATTAAATGTATTTTAGTTTTAAGCATAAACATGCCATAAACGTCACGATTTATTATTGATACAGATGGTTTGACTAACCTCATAAATATTCAACAATGTTAACTCCAGATAAACTACGAGTACCTACCTACAAAAGAGATACAACATATTTACTATCCGAGTTGTCTGTTTCATGTCAGTTACAGAATTTGGCAATATATTGAATATTAATAAATGTTGGGAAAATATAATATATAATATACTAGTTCATTAATTTTCAAACGGCTATGAATTTAACGATGATATTTTCTCATAATTAAAGTTGATTAAGTAGTTGATGTAATTTCCATCAGACTTATTTGACGAAGACTTGAACACCTGATCGAAATAGGTATTGCGTGTTAACAACATCCAAGAATTTTTATTTATCGCTCAGTGTCTCGGAAAATTGCTATTTGAATTCATGAAGCCTTGTTTACGAGGATATTTGTTCTTTTAACGACATTTATATAAATTATTTAAGATTGAATGTTAGGTTAAAATTCTGTGTTTTATCTACATATATACTACATATTTTATAAAGTATTAACTACTTGTTAGAACTGTATACGTTTTGTCTCAAAAAAAACCTACATAATGACAATTTATTAGACATTAGTTTTATACTAAAAATAGTAAAAAGAACCCTTACAGGATAACTTGTATGTCACGACCGTTTTATTTATGAATTTATACCTTGGATGAGGAATACAGAATTACTGAAGATCGAGAAGAAGATGACTCACTACTTCATTATGTTAAATTATAAATTGAATTGTATTTATTGTTTTTTAAATTTACGTCAAAATATATTTGAAGTGGATTGCTCACCGATGAATGATGCGTGCGCTCGGTATGCGTGCGGCATATCCGACAGATTTGCCTTTAGAATTTACATCTATAGCGCTATAGATGCGAATGCAGTGACGGATACTTGGCTTAATTGCATATTTGGAAAATGTAGTTTATGCCAACGCTTCAACGTCAGCAAACCATGATTATTCAAATTGACGTCAACTTAATTTATGCGTTTTGATATAAAGTATTTTATTTTATTTTATTAAGGGCAAAAAACAATTGTACAGTAGATAAAAATAAACAAGTATTGTAACTTAAACATCTGTATTGTTTTACAATCAGCACCATTATCCCCAGATTACTCTACAATCTATATTAACAAAATAGTTCTAGCACAAAAGCATCAGAAAAAAAAGTTATTTACATATACAAAAGTTTAAATAATAGAATTAAAATAAAAAGGAATAACAAAATACGGAAAATCATTCATTGTAGTGTTTCAATAATTTCTATTTTAAAGGAGGGCAGTGACAAACAGAAAAGGTCAACTCTTGTGAATCTATCATTATATGATTGAATAAGACGCCGCAGAGGCGCACGTTCACCTACATTAGTTTTAGGAATTTTGGGCACAAATAAACGAAAATCCAAAGCGCTACACGAACGGCTAGGCCTACACGGAATCCCAAAGTTCAGTTGATTATTTAAATCATTACTATCAATTACATTATGAAAAATTATATATAAAAAGGTCTGGTCCAACACTATCCTCCTTTTATCCAATGAAAGTATTCGAAACTTTTATAATAAATCATCGTAAGAAGACCTACTGTGATAACATTTATAATTAACGACACGCAGAAACTTACGCTGAAATGTAAATATATTAACGCTGAATCATAAAACGCATTTCAAATGACCGTAGCATACTCTATGCATATGACGAGGCCATTCTAAATGAAGAACATGCCCTGATAACAAAACCGTAAAGTTGATAGGCTTCATTGACAACATGATCTACGTGAGAATCAAACTGCAACTTTGAGTCCACCAGTACACAGATCCCTTATAAGTGATACTATGTTCCTAATTACAACGGCTGCGAATAATTCGTTGCTATTATTTTTCATCAGGCATTCAATAGGTCGCATACCTTAGATATATATTTTAAGTTACCTACATTATCTCTCTCACTAACGTTGTGTCCACGATAGCATTAGCTCGAATCTATATAATTGTAAAACTGTAATATATAAAGCAATATAAGAAGAACTTTCGGGTTTAATTTAAGCCCCAGGGTGTCGTTGAAGACACTATATGTAACGGAATATTCCAAAGACAGTATTGATAATTTAAAATATTGATTTTTTTTTTGTAAAATTAACACTTTTACATTTTGAAATACTCAGTTATAATTTGTTTTGATACAATAATCAGATAGTCTGTCAAGGTCCGCTTGTAATTTAAGACAACTGTTGTAATTATCTATTCTTAAGTGTACCTACTTTTAAATCGTCGGCATATAGTAAGTACTTGGCATAGTGGAAACAACAATCAATATTATTAATAAACAATATAAATAAAAGTGGGCCAAATACTCGACTTAGAAGCGAATCCATTGATAACTACCGTTTGTGTTCTATGTTCAATATAGGAAGCAAACCAACGTAAAAGATTTCCTCTTATTACATTAAAAGCCAATTTTTTTAAAAGCAGCAAATGATCGACCTAAAAAACAGTATCAGTATCATCATATCAAAAACAGAAAACAGTAGATATATATTTGTTGCCAATTTTGTATTGTTAAAAAAAATTGTAAATATCGTAAGATTACTTAATACCGACCTATTTTGTACAAAACCATGTTGATTAGGAATAATTATGCGATGTAAAATATTATATCGAATTATGAATTAATCTCTCAAGCACCTTCGGCAAGGTAGACAACAAAGAGATACCTCTATAATTAGTTATGTCATTTCTAGACCCATTTTTAAAGACAGGTGTGAATTGTGATATGGGCCTTTTTCCAAAACTTATTTATTATATTACGGCATTATACCACTGTGTAAACTTTTATTAAATAATATACAAACAGTTTTATTAATGGACTGAGCAGTTAATTTAAAAAATAACGGAGGTAAACCATCAGGACCGGAACCTTTTGTTATATCTAAGGTCATTAGAACTTTCGTGACATCGTCCAATGATATAGATATATCTGATATAATTTCACAGTTTGGTTGAGCTGGAGGCAAATTATCCATATTAAATTCATTAAAATCATTTTCTTCAAAAACTGAACCAAAGTAGTTTGAGAAGTAATAACAAATTTTATCGGGATCATCCGAACGTTCATTGCTATACACCATATCATTAGGAATACCTGATTTACTTTTACGACTATTGACGAACTTCCAGAATTTATTAATATCATGCCGCAACCCTCTTTCAACTGATTCAATATAATTATTATTACATTCCTTCGATAAGTTTTTAAATATATGGGGATAATCCGAAAATTCTTTATAGTCCAGTTTATTACCAATTTTTTTATTTATTTTAAAATATGGGTATAAGTGATTTTGAGACGTTCAGGAATACGAGTTTTAATAATTACATATTTACCTTCTATAAAACAAAATATATTTGTTGATGACTTTATCATTGGCTTATAATGTAGATTTAAGTCGAGGGTAGTCAAAAAAGGAGGGTGTTTACTATCGATAGGGAATTGGGGTGGACTCGCAAACTTCATTGTTTGTTATAAAAAGATCAAGTATGCAGCCTTGATCTTTTTTAAAATTATTATATTGATATCCTCCAATAGAAAACATAAAATTAACAAAGAAGATGAAATCGAAACTTTAAATTAATCGAAGTTTATAATATTGTCTTATCAAAATGTAATCATTAAGAATAAAAAGTCATTTCGTCATAATTTTATCATTGTAAAAACATTCAAATAACATCAATAATGTTAAACAAGGTTAAGCTTGTGATGTGAGTAGAACAGAACGTACCTACATAAATATAAATACATGTTTATCAACGGGACCTGACTATGAATACATACATGTATATCATATACGATACACATTTATGATGAATAGTTTTCTAATTCTATTAAGGGAAATTAAGTTAATGGAGTTTTCAATTAAATCCACCTACATACATACATTTCAGACAATAGTTTAGATTTTGTAATACGTAAACCTCTTCATTAGAAAAAGGTAAATATGGATGTTTATTTGATGTTAATGGATGTTTTATTTGTCTAATTAATATCTTTTATAAGATTAAACAAGAAATTAATTTAAAAAAGGTATTAATTTTGTTTAATATAATTATGAATAATTAATTATATTTATATGAAATAAATGTACAAATTTAACAAATCCTTTGTTGTCCGACAGTAATTTGTAAACTAACACGTTACGACATAATATTAAGGTATTATTCGAATATTAAATATTTTTACAACAGAGTAACGAAAAACTAAACGAACAAAACGTACTGATTTATACTATACTTATATAAACTTCAGCCTATGAATCGAATTATTAGCGATGACCTCTGCTATATTATACCATACATTTTTAAATGTATTTGCGTCGTTAAATGTTGTTGAATGTCTATGATTCAACATCGTATACATTATTCGCCGATGCATTAGTAAAAAATGTCATTCAACGCTACCATCAACTTTTTTAATGCGTCTGCGCAGCTATGCAATGGTTTACGTAACCGGCGCCATCTTGCCAACAGGTACCGTTGAGCTATCACAAAAATATAATTATCTATATATGCCGCTAATAAATAATGCTCTGTAAATTTATTAAACACTAGACATACCTACTCGTATGTCTCGGTTACATCGGCGTTAAATTATGATATCTGTAAGATTGGTTGACATAGGTTATTTGTATGTTTATTGTTTGTTGATATAGCTCAAATATTAATTGTAGATAACGCAACATTAAGTGTAAAAGAATCATCAAAATATCTTGTATTTTATTTGCGATATTTGTATTAAACACATTATTTAATATAAAAATACATACATATATTTAGATAGAACTAATTTTATTTGGTATAATAAATTAGACTAATAGAATAAATCTCGACTGTCGGTACTATAAAAACAGAACAAGTTTCAAGGAAAGGGTTGTGATAAATTCTTCTGAGAAACTTATAAGATTCGACGGTAAAATTCCCTTTAAGGGTATCATGAATCTTGCCGTTTAGGGCGATTAGAAAAAGATGAATGTATGTGAGATTATCCAGATACGCCTGCATGCCTCGCCCTACAAGAAAGGAGCGAGTTCTCGAAACCGGTTTTCACTGGACATGTGCTACAAAGGACAAATAAAAGTCGTAACGGTGCTAGTGTAACCAGCGCCATAATTGTGTGAATTATTCATTCGTGTCGCCCTGCGAAAATTCTTTTCATCTCTTATTCGTGATTTGAATAATCTGGCAAGCGTTTAACGCATATAATTTTCTTAAATCACGAATGTCGTATCACGTACGGCCTTACGCTAACAGCAGGAGTATTTCATGGCTCTTTTGAAGCGATCAGTCTATAATTGAAGCATATGTTTGTGTTACAAAAAATTAATGATGACTACATGAAATGTATTCTTGTGGACTTTTTGTTTAAATTTTTATTATCTCGAAGTATCTACACGACTATTCACACAAGAATTACTATCTCGATAAACGCATAAATCGGCCCGTCAAGGCCTGTTCAATAAATTTCAAAAGAGGGCATGATAAGACGCATATACATATACTAGTGGCTATTATGGACGGCTGAGGTAATGGAGATCGAGTTAGCGATGTGTGACTGAGATAGGAAATAGCTAGTGCCTCACGTAACGGTGAACCGGGGTGAAAGTACACATCGTGCTAACGTATGCCGGGTTGAATATAAAATTGTTTAAGTAAATATTATAAGTATACATGTACCTACCTTATATTTATTAATTTTTAAAATATTATCCAAGTTATTTTCTTACTATTACTGTTGCGTCATTGATTAAAGAATTAAAATCTAATATCTTTGTACTAAAATAAAATATCTAAGTACTTAAATATTTTCACTAGACTGTAAAGTAAGGAAGTAACTACCTAATCTTAAGGTTAAAAAACGTAGGTCTATTCATTTACTTATGGTAGGTAATTTGCGTTAATTAAGATAATTGTTTATGTTGAAAAACCCGTTTTATATGACTTGAGATTATTATATTCAAGAGTATTTGAACAGAAATACAAATAAATATTAATTTATGTTAACATATTTTTTGTCATCGTTTTATACATATAGGAATGTTTTATATTAATACTTTAATAGTCATAAAATTAAATCAAGTATAAACACATTGCGAACACAGTGAAATAGTTAAAAAGCAACACTTAATCATTATAAGAAGCTCGAGTATAAATAATATAATTATGTAAATAAATAAGTATTAGGTATAGATGTCTTATAAATTCCCGTCGCGTTCATGGCCGCGATCCCAGCCGGCCATTGTTCTTTACGTAACGACAACGTGACGAGCGCGACTTCACTTATTTATTATGCTTACGCCCGCTCCCGCGCCCGCTGCGGTGCCTCGGCCGCGTTTCACGGTGTCGATTTCCCTGACTATTGTTTTTGTAATCTTGAAACTAATCGATGCATTTATTTTATTCCCACTGTAATTATATTCGTCAGCGGTTCACGTTTTGCTTATACTTTATTCGTATTATTGGATTGTATAAATATAAACAAAAAAAAATGCTTATTAACGTAATATTATCTGTTCGGTTGATGTCATTATTTAAAATAAACTTGATAAAAATAACAATGATATGCATTATTATTTGAATTATTCACTGAATCATACACTGATCTTTAAAGTGTAAACAATTGTATACAATTATGTATTTTTAGTATAATTCGATTTTAATTCGAATAAAATTAATATTTAAAATATATTTATTGAATGTTTGTTTAATTAAAATATTTAAATTACAAAAAGATCTCTTATGACCTTTAATTCGACATTGACGTAAAAATGTAACAGATAAAAAGTGGAAAACCTTGCGAAACGAAACAATGAATTTTATATTGCGGTCGTAAATCATTTATAAAGATCCATTTATTATAGTGTATCTCTATTGATGGAATGCATAGGAAAATAAAGATGCTTATTTTATTCTATCTATTATTCATCATATCGTCCGTGTTACGAGAATTTACAACATCCAACTTCATCAACATCAAACAATAGGATAAATTATGGCGTTTAACATTGCAGAGGTAAACAGAGCTATCCAAACAAAATGTAATATCCGTTATAAGACAAGGTTCGTGTATAAAAAAACTAAATAAAAGTATAATAAAGCCTTCCATCGACGAGCCGATAAAAGGGAAGCAGTTAAGACGAATGATTCACGCTCAGCTTAGTCGTGTGTCACTGACCTTCAAGTAATTGCCGCCGGATGTACGCCTGCCATAACACCGAGTACTTATAATCATGCCACGTTCTGTTTCACACAGCGCACCCAAACAAAGTCAATATTTATTGAGGCACTCGAAACTTTTATGTTACTTTAATTTTAAATTCGCTTCATTAAAATCAGGTGGATTAAGACTTGTGAACGGGGTAGAAGCATTCCTTCATGATTTGGGCGGCCACCCTATATTACAAAACGTAACGTGTCACTACGCTCCCCTTTCCGCCACCCGCTTTAACCCCAGGGAAGTCTTCCTATTCTCTTCAGTTTAAATGGAAATTTAATATTTTTAATTTTATTCTGAATTTACAAGGGCACGGGCAGTGAGAACATTATGTAAAATATATAACGTTTATTAGTTTTTATCTGGACTAACAATACAAAACAAAATAATAACAAACTATAAAATAATTTGTTAACAAATATTCAGCAACACATTAAAAATATATTTAAGTTAACAACTAATATGGACAATAACAGCAACGTAATTTAGATTCACATCAGTTTCGTAATTGTGACGATTTGATAAATTGTGATATAGTTATTTTTAATTATAAATATTGCACGATTATTTTAAGAATATGCAAAAATTAAATTTGTTTTACAATGAAAGGAAAATTTTCATTAAATAAATATTTATATCTTTCTACATAAGACTCATTAATACCCAATAGTTAATATATTTAAAACTAGGAAACTATTAAGATTTGTATTTAATAAACATTAGCAAAATTCGAAAGTTATGCAACCAAGTAAAATATCTGCATAGTTGAATACATTAAAGGCCGAGAGGCGATACGCCGGTGCATTTAACGGTAAATATGTAAAATTATGCAAACAGCGCGCCGAGGCAGGCATGTGCACGCAAAATTTGTACCCAGTGCCAGAATGCAGATTGCTTCGTTACCGAATATTACGATACAATCGCATCTAATTCCTCTATCTCTTTTGAAAAAGAAAACGTATATTTCAAAACTTATTATACAAAATATTAACCTCTTCTCTGTTGAAACGATAAAAATAGTTTAGACTCACTTGGATGAAAATGAAATTACAAGTTTATTTATTTTTTGAGTGAAAACTTTTTTATACCTCAAATAAATTCCTAGTATAATACTACTTCCATAAACATTCTTGTTTACTAGCTGCGCCTCACGGTTTTACCATTACAGTTCATTCTGGATCTGCAGCTATCTTTATACCAATTTTCATTCCAATCGGTTCGACAACATCTCTTTTAAAGAGTAACAAACATCCATCCTGACAACCTATCACATTTATAAGTAGAATGCATTATATGAAAAGAGCTAGTAGGATTAAAAATATAAACGTTTATGAATGTTATTAATAAGAATTTCAAGTTATAAATTAAATAAAAAATGAAGTCTGTAGACACCCGTAGTTATTGTTCGTAAGATCAAGTTTTACAAAATAAATTATTAGTTCAAAAAGTGATTATTTTATAAACCTGTTAAGCTAGTTATACTATTATCAAATAAGTATTTACGTTTTAAGAACAATTTTAAATACTTAAGAAGATGCTCTTCGAATATACTTATATCGTTTTATTATAATATTACCACCACCATGTACGCGCCGTAACGTTTTTCTATACCCTCCCTCCCTAAACGTTACCTACGTAACACCCAAGTTACCATTTTTACCTAAAAAACACAGTTATGTTGCGCAAGGTACCATAAGGTCGCTAAAATACCTTTGTTATTGTTTTAATTGAGTTTACAGTAATAATAAATAAGACAAGAGATTTTAGATTTAACTCGTAAATCGTAATACATGGAGAACAAAATAACAGTGACGTAAAATACAATCGAAGGACACGCCGTAAAAGAGAAAAGGGTTGCCAACTTGGGAAACTTTAATTTCCTAGTTTTTTATTTAAATAAACAATAAAACAATGTTACGCGTTGTCGTTGTATGAACCCCCTCCCGTTGTAACGCATCGTAAGTCGTAACATTTTACAAGATCCCCCTCCCATCTAAATTGTGTTACATAATAATTGAACGCTCCCGTATTAAATATGTAATAATTTGTTCTTATTATACAAAAAAAAAAAAACGTATCTTCTCAGTTTATAGTACTTTTATTTTTTCACATTTGCAATTATTTGAAATCAATAGTGCTTATATAGCGTGTAATGTCTTTAATAATTTAGTGTCTTAATAATGTAATATATTATGAAATTCAGATACACATACAAAGTAGTATTTCGAAATGTAAGTAAAGTTTAAATCATTAATGAAACGATAACATAAATAAATACATTATAAAGTTGCAAAAATATAATAGAACAACATGAAACATCGGCCGTAATTAATTTCCAATTATTTAGTGTGTGTGGGACATAGTTTCGGAAGGCGAATGGCCCCGGTAGACGAGCAAAAGCAATTAAAATCAGATTGTTGAGTAAACAAGCGAGGCAGACCGCGGATGCCGATCCAATATCCAAATTTCGCTTAATTCCGCTTATCTCACAAAGGGCTGTCGCTTGCACGTCCCTTTGTAATTTACATAACATGTGCATGTCATGATGCGACTAAACGATACTCATCATATTAAGTTCCTATGAAAGCCAATTATATCTTAGTTCTCTAGTCTCTTGTTAAAATTTCCCGTGAGTTAACAATCGACTGTTTCTAATATTACTAATATACGTTATTTATTCAACATCATTGTAATACTTTTTACTTATTAAAGGTAAGATTATAAAAACCAATATCGACAAAAAACACAATATGCATATTTTATCTGTTTTATAATCATCAAAGGTTCAAAAACCGGATAAATGCGAGCCGAATTCGCACAAGAAGTAACTCTATTTAACGGTTTTTCTTATTTTTTCATTTTATTTTTATCATATCTGTAAACAATTTAAGTATCTACCCATTAAAGTTTCCAAAGACACAGCTACAGATGAACAGACATAGGGAGAGATGGACAGTGTATTAAATATTAATAGTTACTAGGACATAGGCCATACAAATAACTCATTCAATATAAAGATGTATATAAAGCAAAAAAATTAAATATAGTTTACTAAAGTATCAAACAATCCACCAACCTTGGTAACTCGTAAAGTCTAAAGTTCAAACTGGTTTCTGGCGATGCAGTTTGTTTTGTAACGAAAGTGACTGAACTTCGACGAATAGTAAGTAAGTTTAAGCGATCCGAGCAATATTTGTCCCGAAGTCCGGACTTGCCGTTCACAACTTTAGAAGTAATATCAAGTTTTCTCTCTGAATAAACTACAATAGCTTTAGAATGTAGGTTTAGGCAACAAAAAAACCTTTTTCTTATCAACTAAAATAACCTTGAGAAATTTGCTTATAGCCTATAGGTATACTTACTATAGAACGGTAATTAATAAAGTAAATGAAGGTTATAAAAGGTTATTTTTCTAACATTAACAGGTTTTGTAGTTATAGAGACATTTATCACTTAATGATTTTGGCAATTTAATTTTCATTGTTGAAATATCAGTTTAGCAGTTATTTATCTTCCTATCTTTTATTTTGTGGCATAACATTTAATGTTAAGTTTAATAATGTATGTTGTCATTTTTCTAAAGTTTATAAACGTATATGTTACGTACGTAACATATACGTTTATAATAAAATAAGAATACTTTTGTAAGTTCAACTTAGAAGTAAAGTAGAAAAGAATTTTCGTCTAAATTAATTTCAAGTTAAGTATATAACTGATAGTTTCCCAAAGATCAACCGTCTACTATTTATCTGTACCTTCTTTAAATTACACTACTCAATCATTTTGTTATTGAGCTGAGTAATTATTTATCTAAATTGTCGTCTTAACTAGGAATAGATTACTATTATTTTCACAGTGTACGCAAAGTAGTGCTTAACTACTTACAAAAGAAACTTGTAAAATTATTTTCTAATAAAACCACAAAACCACAGTTATGACTGAATATTAAATAATTTATAAGAGATTTTGAAAGTATAATAACATGATACATTTACTTACTAACATCAACAATTCATTAATAATATTGGTTAAGTATATTTAATTATAAATCATTTTATGACATAAAATTTTTTCTTAAACGAATTATGATAAATGATAGCCTAAATTTCTATAAAATTGCCTAATTTGCTATTAATTAGTAATAACAAAATATAGACGACCATTACCGTCGTCCCTTAATCGGAAGTTAATGGACATCATTATTACATGGCAGTCGATTGCAAATGGCCGCCGATGCTGACAATATCGCCATACCGTCATCCATCTTTGCAGCAATCGCCAGTCAAAGCGTGAACATTAGAGAAAGTATGGGGTACGGAAGTGTAAATTTATTGAACACCCACGCTCGAAACGAGCATTGTTTAAAGATTTTATAGGTTTCACTTATTGGAACGATAGTACGTCATGAGAAATGTAGACGTTTTTATTACGATACATATTAAACTTTGAACAATATACGATATCATTAAATACAATTATGAATACAACATATTTGTGTTTGTACAGTCATTCATCATTAGGTAAATATCATAATACAAATTCCCTCACCGCTGCTGTCCGTTCGCGATAAACTTAAAAACTACTAAACGGAATTTCATGTGGTTTTTACTAATAGATTAAATTCATGTAAAGGTTTAGGTATATAATTTATTGAGGTTATTTTTTTTTAATTGGTTGAAATATCACGATTCACGATAATTGTTAGCCGCCTGGGATCTTTCATCGAACACACTGCCTAAATCCTTTAAGATGTAACAAAAAAAATGTATGGCGTGATATTCCTCTTTAATATGTCTACAGAAAGTCCGAGATGAGGTATCATGGTATGAGGTATCATTCTAACTTCTAAAACTTTTTTTACTTCCAATTCGATAATTGGAAAGCTATTTAAACGGATACAGTAATAATCCTTATCAAATTAAATACATTAGTTACCTTAAGCATTTCATACACATTATGATAATATTTTACTCCACACTATTTAAATTAATATCTTAGGAGTTATCCAAAATAAAAACTAACGTGCGTGAAAATTTTAAGTACGGGTCTAACACCGATGACGGGACTCGCTGCTATTCGACACAATAAGCTGTTGCGACTTGCGACCCTACGACGGAAAACATGAAGGCATACATAATTTGCTCAGAGGGCGACTCGTTAGTTTTAAAATAAATATAACCTTCACTTGAAAACAAAATTGTGTGCCTATAGGTAGTTGAGATAATAAAGTAATTACAAAAACATAATTTAAAAATTATTTAAATAAAATAATGAATTGTGTAGTTTTATTTTCTATTAGATAGGTACATACTACTGATCTATATACACATAAATATTAAATACTATAAAACTGAAGCCTTCGCTTGTTTGCACTAATCTCAAGATCTAATCATATTTGATATTTTTTTTTTTTACATATTTCGTTGATTAAAGGAGTTTATAATTTTCAAAATATCACGTATCAAATATCTCGTAGGAACGGGGCACGAAACGTAACCGTTAATCAATCAAATTTCGGGTAAAACCGCGAAACACGTTTAGTTAAATTTTAAAATGGTTTGAATACCGAACTTAATTAAGCTGTCAAATGACTTGACTGTCGTTTTATATTAATTTGTTTGGAAAAAGTTAATTAAAAGTGAGAAATACTATGTATTATTTATACAGTTGTATACAGTGTATCTAATCACAAATGTATGTAGGATACAACAAACCAAGCAGACGGGCTCAGTTAAAACATCTGGATGATTAGGATCTCTACAATCCATATAAAACATATTGAATATATCCTTTTGTGAATACCTTAATTTGTTCCACATACTCTGGATCGAAAATCTTAATATTAATTAGGGTACTTTTGTTTTAAAAAAATCTGTTCGTTTCTAAAGGCATTAGCTAAACAGACTTGATAAAAAAAACTTAAAAATATTTCCTGAAAAATGGAATGTTGAAATATTTGGTTTTCTATTTAATTTTAACAGGATAACGTCAACAAGTTGAAAAAATATTTATTTACAAATTATTGCCTGATTAACCTGTATTCTAACAATCAACAACCAGAAATCCATCGAGTTTTCACTTGCATTTATGCTACTATTACGTTAATATGATCATCATTTTTATAGCATATTCGATCTCTGGATGATGCAGCTTTTTAATGGTAAAATAAATTTGGTTTAGTAGTTTCAAAGTTGGTTATAAACGAACAAATTTATCTTTTTCATAATACCAGTAAAGGTAGAAGAAGAAAACTATTAATTTAAAGCTATCGTATCATGTTATATTCTAACTAATGTCGGTTACCTGCGGGTTGCGTCGGCGGCTCGGCGGTCGTGATCTGACCGTTGTTGCGAACACTCGCTTTCTTCCTGCCGCCTGTGGTCGCTGGGCTCTTCGCGGCTTCCCGCTCAACCCTCTGTAATAAGAACATTTTATTAGTATTATTCATTTATCTTTTGATTAACATTGAAGTAGAATAATGAACGAAAGCCTTAGCAACATTGAACAAATAATCGTTCTTTATATTAAAATTTGAGTAAATCAATTTATTTTTTCCTTATATTTTAAATGAAGAATAAAATATGTTTACGTCGTGCATTAAAATGTAATTTAGGTCACCGTCTAATTTCTTGCCTCGAGACGTAGTTATTATAAAACTGTGACACCTTTCACGTAACGTAAAGAGCAAAAGTATTTTAAAATATTTCAAACGTAAAGCGTTTAGTGTAATTACATCAAAAAGAGCCCTTTAAAATAGAATCATTCAGTCGTGAAGGCGTAATCCACTTATTGCGGCTGACGGACAGATCCTGGGTCCGATTTTTGCTGAGTCACTGTTCATGGATTCGCTGAGTCACGGATTCACGATCCAAGACTCCCAGTGTTCTACGATGGTCCGTCGACTCAGCGACTCACCTACACTTATTATGCTGACTTGCTGAAATGTATTTTACTGTACTGCACTAATGCTGATTGATATTCGATCGCGATAAACTGTTAATTGATTGCGGCCCTCGTTTCTACCATGTTATTCAACTTTCTCTTTTGTGCCAATCAATTACATCATTTTGTACTTATCAGAATAAAATGTGTTTTTATTATTTTAAAACGCAGTCTGTCATTTTGTCATAAAGTTTTTTTAAGTAACAGTATTATGGTGTTCATAAGATTTGAATTTAACAGATCATCAAAACGCTAGGCAGTTCTTATTTCAATTTAAAATATTGAAACGGCTGACTGTAATGTTGACATAACAAAAAGCATTGTCGAAGCATAATAGAAATTCAAGGAATAACGTGAGTAACGTACATACGACGAGTAATGGTAAGTATCGTGAAAATGGGCCAATCGTGTATAGGGAGGAGGGTGTGTGGGGGTAGCCGACTGTTTATCTGCACCAAAGGGCATTACACCCTGACACAACGCTGCGTCATCGGGAAATTAACAAACAACAAATCTGTGGAGTAAGAGTATACTATTTATATTATAGCGATATACTCGTAAGTATCATGTCATTTAAAAAATTTACAACAAGTTGTTGTATTTGACACAGCAATGGCGCTAATAATAATTATTTGTAGAGTATATATTGTAGGTATAGTTGTATATTCAAAAATCGGACAGTAAATTAATTTTTATTTAATAAGGACAAATACTAATGAAATAATGTAAATACCACGATCAAAATATCTTATTTTCCTTCCGCCTACCATAATTAACTGTTTCAAATTGTATGTAACATATATACATAATGTTGTGAGAAATTTCAATTCTTCTTCTTTTTGTGCAGTTTTGTACTATTATTTATTCTGTGGTGCAGTGTTAAACTTTTTACTTTATAACATAAAAAGGCTTCCCTCGCATATTAATTTACGTAGAGTATCCATATTTGTCAGATTGGTTGACGTTTTCAAGTATTGCTCAGCTCCTATAAGTGATAGTGTAATAAAATTATTTTAGAAACAAACTTTAGACATCAGTATAGATAGAGAATATATACAGATAGATATGATTAAGAATATACATTGAAATCAGTATACAATAATTATTAAAATTGATATAACTTTCGGCTTAACTTTTTTTTTTTATGGATTACTGTTATGATTGATACCGGTTTCGCTGTTTTATTTTAGGTCATCAATCAAGTTCACTGAACAATATGATATATCGTCTCATATTACATATTTATATATCACACCGTGTCACACGAAGTAAAAACATGAGATAGTAAAGTGAAAGTGAAATGCGGAGAAAGTGTGCACGCTATATGACTGACCTACGCAATCTGACTCCGAAGTGGGCCATGGTTGCTTGCCCCAACAGTCGCACGTTGCATACCGTTGTAGACTCAACAATTAACATCTCATACACTTGTTATTGTTGATGTGGTTATACATCAAGCAACTTATCTATCAACATTATCCGCGGAGGCCTAATCATAATGAAGTACGATAATATCATATGATTTGATATTTACATTTTTAAGTTAATAAATATGTTACTTCGCGTTCTCAGTTTATACTTATTATATGATATTTATTTGATTATACTAATATTTGATATGCCTAATAATTAATTCAGTACTTCCTAATGGCTTATCATAACATACAATCGCTAACGAGATAATAATGTTCTTTACAATACAAAATAAGTACTGACGGTTGAAGTAACAATTTTCCTACAATTTGTTACCCTACACTCAATCCTTCATCTCGACACGTGTTTCTACTCTCGAAAGGTTACAGACCTTACGTTTAGAATATTTATTATAATTAAAAAAAAGTTGAAGTGCGAAATATTCTACCCTACCTCGGTTTATGAGAGCACTTTGAAAGAGAGTAACTTGTTAAGTTTTAAAAATAACTCGTTTATTATAAAGTACCTACGATAAAAATATAGTGATCGCACCGTGATGATTGTTTTTCATCATTGATTTAGATTTTTATTTAAAGGACGAAATCAGAAATATTATACGATAAAACTCATATACTCGTACATATGTATGTACGCGTATGCGTATGGTTGTTCGGTAGACGCGTTCATAAAAGCTAACGATCCATTTTACGCCACCATAACCCTCTCGTGTCAGTCACTCCTGGTAGAAGAGTAACTCTATACATTTTTATTACTTCGCTACGACAAAATTATTATACTTTTATTAATCATGCGCAAATTTATAATTAATATTAGGCGTCACTAAATGAAACTCATTGAGTTAGGTTTAAAACTAGTTGATACTTGATATCAATTTTTTTTAACTACAGAAATTGTCTCCAAGGATTATTATTTAAATTTAAATACAGATCATTTCATTTTTAATATTTTGTTAGTTGTAACATTAATTATATTTATTTAAACGCAATAATTATATACCTCAAATATAAGTAGAATTTTGATATATTATATAACAAGCTTTCAAGTCGTCAACTGATAAGTGTCGTATACTGATCAAATTAAAAACCGTTACAAGGGTAACGCGTAAAGAATTAAACACGTAAAAAAAGAAAAAAAAAGTATTAAAAAATGAATAGTAAAATAGAATTTTTTTAGATCGCGGCATCAATTTAAATTAAAAGATTTATAAAAGTGGTAAATCAAAAAAAAAAAAAAAAAAAGAGAGAACAACAAACCAGTATTGTGTACCGAGTGACTAAGGAAGTAATTAGGAGCGGGCTGCGGTCCGAAACTAATCTAAATTCGACAAGGCCTGGTCCGTATTGGTCGATGTACAAATTGAACTGCAATTACTACTATACAAATAGATTTAATAAACGTTATTATATACGTATACATGAATTGACGGATGTTGATAAAAGTTTTGCTGTCAAATTGTCATATTTACATACTGATCAGCAATTAAGACTAAAAATTCAACTTGAAACCGTCAATGTATGTACATATAACTGGAAACGAATAATAAGTCAATGAAACTATATAACCTTAGCACAAAAAGCAAGTCATAATAAAATAAAATACTTTATAATTATAGTAAGTATCATTAAACCTATCCTTGATAATATGAACTAACGCTATATACCTATACAACTTATCTCGTAAAGTTGTGCGTAGGCTTTAATCGCATTAGTAAAACATTATTTTTATTTACGGTAGTATTCTTCTATACTATTACATTTTAATTATACAGACACAAAAACGGTTAAATAGCTTGTAAATAAAAACTATCCAAAAAATAATAAAAAATACATTAATATTATTATTTCTTTTAACGAAATTTTTGGAAATTAATGATAAATAGTAAAAACTACAGCTGAATATTTTAAATAAATTACGTCCGTACGAGTATATGTATGTCTATATGCGTAAAGCATTTTGTTAATAAATTGTCAGTAACAAAAATTAAAATATTCTCATTTCCAACAAGTTACATCCATCGATTTACGGCCCACGTACTTGAATCTATCAAAGCCATCAAAATTTAATTTACGCACACAATCGAGCAACATGATATGTAGGTATATATGTATATACAGTTGTTTAACGACGCGGGCGTGTAGCACCGCACATTATCGTAGGGGCTTTGTGGAAGGCCTTTGATATGCACAATAAACAAGGAGGGCATTGTGGGCGAGTGTAGTGAACTGTAACCAGCAGGTATGCTTTCAGTTATACAACTGGACGTTAACGATGCTCGGCGTAAGCACGCTACGATTGTGCTCTAGTAATTGTAAAGTTCATCATCTATAATATAAAAATAAGTCGGGTTTTCCTTCCTGACGCTATAATTACAGAACGCACGAACCGATTTCCACGGTTTTGCATTCTTTGGAAAGGTCTCGTGCTCCGTGAGCTTTATAGCAAACTAAATTCAGGAAAATTTTCAACAGAAAAGCAGGAAAACAGGGAAAATCATTTTTCAAATAAAGCGCCATCTCTGATACATAGCATGTACTACAAACCAATATGGTTTTGCATGGCGGCAGTACGTGGTGTGAGTATCCCTCACGAAAATAAGTTGGTGGCGAAACGGAGTTCGCCGGGTTTGCTAGTTTATTTATATTACTACTATGTACAGATGCACAAAGTCTTATTGACATTAATTTCAAATGTATGTAATTTCTTTATTGAATTTTAAACTCAAAACCAACCATAAAAATTACCTTGAATACACTATTATTGTACAATCCAAGATGTAATATAATTAAAAGAAATGCTTTTTCTTGCAAATACTGATATTGTAACACATTTTATAAAATCAGAGTAAATATATTTTTTAAATTATATTTAATATACCATAAACATTTTTCATACAAAGGAAAAATGTTTCCAATTCCCCTATCTATTGAATGAAAATTCCCGAGAAGCCTTGCCACGTGTAACATTTAACCTTTGAGCTTCGCAAGAAGGGAACTTTCTATAAAATAATTCGGAAAAAAAATATAAAATAAAGCGAAGCTTATTTTTTTCATTGTAAATTACTTTCCCATTATAATGTTATTATAACAAATATTAATTTAATATATTAAAGATCTCCTAAATCAACATCATCAAACGAATATAAAGTTATTTTTAATAAGCCATTAATTGCTTTTTAAAAAACTTAAAAAAACTTCATCTGAGTTTATGACATCTTTTAGATATTTATATGTTAATTTTAAAATGTTAGATTCATTTATTTAAGGAACGGCATTGAAAGACTATTCAAAAATTTATTTAATTTATTCAATCCAATAAGTATAATAATAAAATGAATCATAACTGGTATTTAGAATTCAATAAATATTAAATATGTATTGATAATTATGTTATATACTTAATTTAAGCTTTTGGTCATTAGGATTCTAAAGAATAAATCAATATTTTGGACATGCATATATCAGGGATAACATTGATCCAAAAAAAACCTAAATCTAAAAAGGTTTTTTAAAGAATAAATGGGGACACAGATAATATTTATAGTTAATATAATTCGTCTTTACATAATATGTTGTAGTATTGAACACAAGCATGACGCTGTCGCCATCTTGTAAAACATAAATCCATCACCCATTAAACGCAGGAAGTTTGATAGCGGGTGAATGTCCTATTGAATATCAGGTGATTTATATTCCTTTGCCTCAGGATAATCACCTTCCGGTTTAGATAGTCTAGTTTTTAAGACATTCATATTTACGTTGTAAATCAAAATCATTTCATTTATCATCAAATACTAAAATACTACATTTTGCATATAATATGCCTTAAATAATTCATAGTTTCTATGCTGTCGATGATTTTTTTTTATCAAAGTGTCTTGAAAGTTTAGTGGTTTACGAATTAAACTGTAACTTATTGTACTGAAATATATCTCAATTAATTTCAGAATACAATGTTAATTATTAAAATTATCTGTTATTATTAATTCATGACACAAACGATAGCGTGCGAGGTAGCTCAAATAATTACATAATGAGTAGTAATTATCTTATAGTGGAAGTATTACGTAATGCAGCTGCATGCTCCAATCGACTCCGACAATAACAGTACTTATTATTATAGCAAGTGAACGAGTACTTCGAGTTGCGCCGTCTAAACCTTCCTCTAGCTATCGTATATATTATCATTATCAGAGCTCAGCCTAATAGGATTATAGAAAGTACACATTTCGCAACAACTTAGTTTAAGGGGATTACATAACAATACGCAGTAGTGATACCGACTTCATTTGTTAATTAAAAAAAATATATCTTTTAGTTTCTTATATTGTAAAAGTTATAGTAAGTGCGGTAATCATTATGACTCAATAATTATAAGAATATTATTACATAACTAAGCTTTACTAACACTCGAAAATAACAATAATTTACATAAAAACTTCGGAAAGAACATTACGATACAATGACCCGATGAATACTTACGGCGCACGAAACACTATTCAAAGAAATAATCCCGTACATTTCCAATGCAATCGTTAGCACAAATTCACAAAAAACTTTCTCAGAGCGAATATAAAAAGAAATACCACTTCGCCTCGGGTTGTACCATGCTATGTTCATACGGACCTTGTATTATTCCCTGTACATTTATCTCAATGTGGTCGGAGCGCTGGAGGGCAAGAGTGCAACACGACTCGTCTGACTGCTACCTCCCGTCCCGAGCCTCACCTTCTAACCGGTATCCCTAGTCCGCTCCCAAGCTAAGTCGGCCCTCTAACTAGATTACAACATAAATATGGTCATTGGCTACCGATTACCGAGACCGGTTTTTGTACCAAACATTCAGAATTATAGAAACGTTTATCCAAAGCAAACAGGTACGTTTGCTACAATGTAAATAATGACGAATCAAAAGTTGTTGTTGGTCCTTATCGTAAGTTACCTTCGACGATATTAATATCACATTTAATATTTATACCCATAGTAAAAACTGTATAACTTTTTAGGAAAAAAGTTAAAAAGAATTGCAACACCTATATCAAATAATGGAGATATAAAATAATAAACACTAACTGCAAAAGCTTTAATGTAATTTTAATCCTCAATATTTGTGTCTAAAGAAATAAAAAAAATAAATTAGCACAAAAATATGTTTTTAAATTGATAAATATTAAACACGGTATTAATTTAGTTTTAGGCAAAGTTTCACCAAAAAATATTATTCCTATTAATTAAAGCGATACGTGATAACACTAACTTACGAAATACTATTTAAAATAGCCGTGTTAATTTGAAATAGACTGACTGCATTGTTCGCTGTATAATATTTGCGAAGCAAGGAAATGGGTTCATGTATGTCCATGTAGTGCGGTATGTTGTCAGGTGAGATTTATTCACGTAGTTGAGACATGCGGTGGGCGTGCGTGGGACGCAGACGGTACGAGTGCAGGCCGCCTCTGCAATGTTGCCTCTAGAGTATTTAAGCTTGTATTTGGAGCGTCATTGCCTTTCACGGAAATATTGTTGTAAACTTGCCAACAAATGCGAATAAATTATGTCAAATGTTTTATGAAATCAAAATTCAAAATTCACAACTTTTATTTTAAGTAAAAAGCGAAACTATACCGCAAGCTCGGAATTATATTTCGCTAGCATTAACAAAATAACACTATACAAAGGATTCCAATTAACGAGTGAATGTTTATAAATAGCGTCTCCCCAACTGCGGTCGCTTTATAATACCGAACAAAGGAACAATAACGCCTAACAAAGAAGTTAGAAAAGAACAAAAGCAAATATCGAAGCGAGTCAAACAAACTGTTTCCTTCCAAGGCGACGTCATAACAATAACAATATGGCGATCAGTGCGTGCATCGATTAACGATGCGTTTTAACTTCGATTGATCTAATTCAGATTCGACTTACAAGTCGGCGAGTATTGACATAAGTTTTTCATAACTTAAAAGTTTCTTAATTGCTGTCCAAATTAACGGTCCAGCGATTTGTGTCCAAAAGGAGACGTAAAATATATTGGGCATAAGTGGAAAAGAGATAGAACTTTTATCAGGGTGTGGCTATCAGTAACTACTTTGCATTCACTGAGAGTAAGCATCTACATAGTTGCACGCGAGTGCATAATATGTATATGTATATGAAAATGTTTATGCATCTATATAATAGGCAGTCATGGTCATGCTATTATATGCTAATTTGGTTTCCGAGATTTATACATTGAAGATAAGAAATGAAATAATGTTATATAAACGATAAATTAAGGTTACGTTAAATGTCATTAAACAAAAATGTCAATAAATTTCGTTTTTTTTATTTATTCTTTCCAAATGAAGTAAACAATAAAAAGCAGTGAGATATGATTTAGCTACAGAAAAAAAAGAAAAATTATTATTGAATTATTTTATACAAAGTTTTCAGATACGCTACAAAATGTAACATAAATGTCAATGACCAAAGCTAATCGGTGCTTACAGAATATTATGTATAACGGGCACCGCTGGCGTCTTCTACGCTGCACAGTGGTCACAATTCACCAAAATCACTTCACAACGCTAATAGGAACATTCAAAATTGGAAACATGTGATGCTAGTGCGGTGAAAGGTAAGATGCGTTCCGTAAACCGTTTCGAACAACGAGTAACCGTAGTCGTGCCGGCGCGGGAGAATGGCGCAAACTGGAGCCGGGGGGAGGGAGAGCCCTGCGCGTCACGCCCCCGCCGGCTGCCCGAGCGAGCCCGGCCATCAGACACAGGCCTGCATAATTAATCAGACTTCACACTTCTACTCATAGATTGCACCTTCCGTGGATGCAAGGTCATCGTTTTTGTTGCTATGTGCATCTGTGGTTATCGGTATTGATAAATGGCTGATCGTTTCTATCACTGACGCGATTTTCATTTTGTTTATTAAATGAATAATAGTGTACTGATACGATACGATAAATGTAAGGTCACCTTATTCGTCTCAAACGTTTTGTATAACTTCAGTCGTACAATAGAGTCTTATCTGTATTTTATTCATAATGCAGATATGAGTGACTTATTATTTAAAGCAACTCAAATTATGGCAATTACCTTATTTTATCGATGTGTTAATATACCTAATCGTTACGCCAGGCAATGTAACGATGTTATCAGGAACATGAAACTAACTGTCATACAGGTCAAAACTAATATTAACCTTCAAACAAAACAAGAACAAAGTAATGAGTGGCACGTTAAAACAGACCCTTTTGACGTCCCAAGGGGATGGGTTGGGGGATGGCACGCCAGACGAATCCCGGCATCCCGCACTTGTCGCGATCGATATCGTATCCGCTGCACGGGAACTCGCATTAACTAACTCTAATAAAAGCGGAAAGTCGGCCGATGTTGTTGCAAACTTTACCGATTACACGTATCCAACTAACTCTCCCCTCTTCATACTGAATTAATCAACTGTACTTACAACGATAGCGACTACATGTCATTACCAAAAGTTACAGTTACGAATGAAACAAATTATTTTAAATTTTAAAGTGCAACAAAAAATTTGAAGATTCTTGATGATACGTATATCGTTACTTTATTATAAGAACACGGTTTTAACTCCATAAATTAAAGAAAAAACAAATTGTAAGATAAACATACGAGTATATAAAAAATGTTAGTACCTTAAGATATACATAAAAAAAATTACTTAGAGTTAGAGTACGTTTTTATCGAGCTTACAACAATAACAAAACATTTACTTCCATTTAATAATAAAAAATAAAACGTAGTTAATAGGATGAAGACACTATCAAAGCGAATACATCAACGTAAACAAGTGCGCCTGGAGCCAATTCTGCAGTAATAGGAAAAGTTTGAATCGATTTAAGCGGTGAGTCGTCGACTCTCACGGTACACAGCTATGAAAAACTTAGGTACTGCATTGTAATTTACACAGATCCGATTGCGTAATTTATATATTCGTCGATTTAAAATTATTTGGCATTGAACGATAAACTCAAATAGTCGCAATCAGATAACATTTTATGCTAAGCAAACTAAGATAATAGCAGTCGAAAAATAATGATAAAAATAATACACTGATAAAAATCATTTGTTATTTATAATTAGTAAATATAATTACAATTATTTTTGAAACACCTTCGACTCATACATAAAAAAAAATTAAATAATTTCATAGTTAAAAGAAATTTAAAGTGATTTAATTATAATAACAATCTTCCAAATTTAGGTGAATTGATTATTTATTCATAATATTTGGCAGCTAAATGAAAAGTTGTTTGGTTTTGGCAGTAGTCCAACTGTAATGGTTTCTGCGAAAACGTACTAATAACTGCGAGCGAGATAACGTGTTTCATATCTGTTATAATATTTTATATTGCAGTAGTTTGAGGCATAAAGACAAAGATAGATTACTATTTTATTACTTCATTTATTATTGCAATTTTATTTTTACTACATACTAATGCACTGAATTTTTTCTTCCTTCTTCCTGTTTAATTTTCTTCTATAATATTTATAAATTTGACTCTCGATAGAGCAATATTACGATTTAAAAACATATTTTTTCGATCTGTCTTGTAAGCATATTTAGATCTTAGAACATAATTTTCAATAGTTAAGTCTATTAATGCTAACTAATTAGGGATCGTCCATTAATCACATGAGGCTCGAAAGAGTTTCGGGTTTGGAAAAAATCACGGAATATCACAAGCGGGGGGGGGGGGGATGTAATGAGATATCACTTGTATTTATTTTTTGAAAATATATATTTTTCATGTTTCAAAATGGTTCAATCATGGTTCTTTTGGTTAAAAATTTGTTAAAAAACATCACGTGATTAATGAACGAACCCTTATTGTTAATGTCGGAGTAGGCCAAACATTTTTTTTTGTGATGATATTTACTCGTATATTAAATGTTGGTTCGATATATATAATATTCTTATCATCTTACTGGTATGTACATAAGATAACAGCAGATAATTACACTTAAAGCAGATATTAAAAATGTATTCATCTTAAATTTCTTTATAAAGCAGACCTTTCCTTTCATTATTACAGATAGTAGATACCTACATTTAATCGAAGTTACTTTTCATCTAAAATCTGTTTCTAATCTCAATGTCACATTTAGACCAGTGGCTTTGCTCGTAATTTAAGTTGAGATTTTAGCTTAAAATTGAGTTACAGAACGAATGAGAGAAACTATGCCAGTGCTACTGAAGGGTAAAGCGTGGGTGATTAGTTTGAGTGTACTTTATTAATCACTAGTCACGAACATTTATAATGCTTCTGTTGTCCCTCATGCCATGCGTAGATTTCGCAAGATGAATTGTTTATGAGTTCCGAGCTCGAGGCCTCTTCTTTGGAAAAAGGGTCGCTGAACCAGACAAATTGCTGAGAACACAACCCCTCTTGTCAAATCGGAACGCTATATTCGGCTTAATCGCATTATTGCGGGGGATTTATGTTCCGTTAAATTTTCAATGAAATAAAAAGGTAGAACGTATACCGATGGTTAAACGTTATTCACATTATATATTATCTTTTTATATTAATCAATTCATGAAATACTCAAAGATATCAACTTTAAATAAATTTTAAATATAATAGAATAAATAAGTATTATAGCACAATATCTTAACTAACAAGTAACAACGTAACTGACTCACAAATACGAGTACGAGTAATATGCAATTATTCTACGTACTTACAAAAGACAAATTGTAATGGTTGTTATATCAGGTACATATTATTGTAATTTAAAAATATAGTATGTAAACTATTGTATTGGTTAACTGAATTATGTATCCCATGTTAAGTTTCCATGGAAACGATTCAGTAATATATCGTTATAAAGTAAACGATTATTCGAATTTAACACAAACATACTTCGATAACATTGGCACACATTAATAGATCTAAACGAGAGCAACGTATGCATACGAATTAAGCACTATCGACTATTGCATGCTACGAACGTGACTTACATACCTACAGATATATAAAATCTATTATAACCGCATGTTTTTCTAACTAAACTAGTAACTTAATGATGAACAAAAACACGTACTGTAAAAATATAAAACCATATTTACATAATGCTTGAATATAAATTTATATTGTTAGGTTTACATTAAATTAATCTAAGAGATTATTTTGAAGAAATTATATAGAGTTTTGTTTATCAAACTGAGAAAACATTAAAAGGCTAAACATATATGTAGTAGATAAATTAATAAGTATACGTGGGCGTCGTGAAGATCGATCCAATAACTTTTCACCCTCTGCGCTGACATTTAAAAGCATAAAAAAGAAATACAACATTTCACCCAACATCATATGTTGATATACAATAAAAAAGATACTTCATTTTGTTAAAATGTAATCAAGTTTGAATTGACTTTTGCGTTTTAATTTGAATTTACAATATTGCCCTTTCGGTATGTTACGCTAAAGATGTGACGGCCTCACTGCGCAGTAAGCTGCCTTTCCTTTATATCTGTCTATATCAAGATTTAAAATTAACCTAATCTCTTATTACCAAAATTCAATGTTAAGACCACATTTAGGCGGTTAGTTTTGTCACTTGTCAGCCTTCAAAATATGTAAAAATTTCTTGGAGCTATGAATAGTCTCGAAGTTGAGATGAGCATTTTATAAAATGAAAGAAGGTTAGGAAATACAAAGTTATGTAGTATATTTTCAAGGAAAAATTATAATGGAAAAACAAACTAGACGCCAAACGTTCTTGAAGGTTAAGACCTTGTACCTACTCAGTAATCCTTGGCTCCAAGCGCTTTGAAAACAAAGCTGCAAACTTTTTGGCTCTTTCGAGTGAATGGTCTTTAAATTATTATTAAAGGATGATTACGATTTTAAAAGAAGCTGTAATAGAAAATATCTATGAAGTCTTAAATTAAAATATGAAAACAAGAAAAAGAAAGAGAAGTATTTAATTAAATAAAACTGTTAATTATACTTAAATGTAAAGTGATGAACTAACTTGTTCTAAAGATTACGCGTTGTTCATAATGATACAAAACAACACAATATTAATCTTCACAGGTAAACATCAATATCTTTATTGTGTAGGTATCGACCCAGTACGGCATTCACAAGGCCATAACTCGAAAGTCAGGAATAACAAGATATTATTAAGATATATATTCCGATTATATTATAAGAAAAATAAAGTCTCGAGTGTTACAACGTCAAACTAAGAATAACAAGCCTAGACATGTTTATGAGCTCCTACTGAAAGTTAATTATCTGATACCCGTGTTCTCCCAGTAGCCGATCTAAATTAGATTTTCACAGAAGTTTTCGAGCCAAGTATTCAAGCGAAGTATTCGCTAGCGTCCAACTCAAAAACCCCACGATTAACATTAGTTTAGAACACTGTTGGAATAACTGAACTAAGTCGTCTGTTTCTAGCCCTATATTTTAATGAGTTCAGCGTTGCAATAGCCTAATCATATAACACGTGTTTCGTATGTGACAGCTTTTAAAAAAGCACTTTTATTATCTATCAACTAAAGATGGTTATATACTTGTTTACTATATTAGTATGTCACTGAATCAACAGAACGCAACATCCTTTCACTAATCAACAAATATATTGCATGACATTAAATATGACTCGAAGACACTGGTTCTACTCAAATATTCCAGCTAGGGTAATTTATTAGTCATTTCTGCCATATTTAGCCGAACTGGGCACGGCGGCGCTCTGGTTAAAACCGGCGGTGCGTCATCGAACGCCGCTTCTACTTAAACGAGTGAAATGAAATACATACATGCCCGTCAGTCTGCGATCATAATTCACTCACCTCTACTTTCGACTTAAATTAATTCAAATTATACTGAAATAACACGACATTATGTAAAAAAGGTTTGGTATTATATTATGCAGGAGGAGTAATTTACGTAAAGTGAAGTAAACAGTTTGAAATTGAAAAGGTCGAATGTTTAACATTTCGCAATAAAAGGTATTATTAAAGCAACTACGATTTACCTTGACTCAATATAAAATCAATGTAAAGTCATAACGTGTTTTTTTTTTTTTAATTCCTATCTTTATTTTAAGTCGAGACAAGTTAACACCCACATTAAGGCTGTTTACTTTTTACGGTTTTTTTACCCCACACGGTTTTAAAGGATAAACAAACTAGTTTTTCAACGAATGCGAATAAAAAAAGATCTTAAGTCTTAACAAAATATACATGAATGCTTAAAATAAAACTTATTTGTCAGCTATACATAACCGGTAATTCTATTAAAATAAATGATTTGCATATTTATAGTCTACCGACGTTATTCTTAATAACTTACTTGGAGGTTAGAACGAGATCTCCGAGGCATTACACCAACAACTTCTCCACGCATAATGGATTCTATAACTGTAAAAGAAAATTTTATTACTATAAAAAAAAATAATTAAAAAAAAACATGAAATGATTTGTCCGATTTAGGATTATTACTGTGTTAAGCTATTGATGTTTTCTCTCTAAGCACCGTTAACATTTAATGCAGACTACTACGATTCCAAAATATTTGTTTAATATTTCCTATATTGCGAATGCGATTATTTTGCTAACAGAGATAACAGAGCTGTATTATTATTTTTTTTTTGATAAAGTCGCAAAGTATTATAACAAAGGATTGCTATCGTTGCAAAATACATTAGATCGTAGTAAGGCTTCTTGCATCCAATTATGCATACATCGGAGTTATATTACACTACAGCCGGGTCCCATTACGGTAATAAGATGTAACTATGTTTATAGGTATTCAATACTCTACCAAATAAAAGACCTCTGTGTCCAAATGTTTCAGAAACGACAATTGCATTTTAATAATATAATCAATTTATTAAAGTTTTTCTACAATATTATAGTCATATTTATTTATACCAAAACTGTCTGTAAATACCTAATTACTTTTTAAGTTTCGCTTTGTAAAAATATTATAATTACATATACTTATTATATTAATTTTTCTATTGTGTTATATTTTATAAAAGTAAATTAGATACATATTAAATTATAAATGCAAATAGCAAAATAATTTTCGTAAATTAAAATAATTTACTTTCTGTTGTATTTATAAAATATTTAAATATATAAACGAATCATGTACATTCAAACAAAGTATTATTGTTGGAATTCATTTGTTTAAAAGCGTGTGACATATTGTGTTGATTACATAATCAGACACATGTGTATACTATCACAAGTCACAACTTCTCTCGTGTCACTACATACACGTGACGAGTTCAACTCGGACACATTTGCGTCGTAGACACTTTATTAATATCTATCTAGTATATCACGCCACTTATAAATATTGCTTTATGATTATTTACATTGTTGGATATGCTCAAAGATATTATTTTATTCACATAATTTAAGGAAATGAAATTAGCTCATCGACATGTTAGAATTAAGATTGGAAAATAAGAGGACCTCTGCCATTTTCAATAAATAATTTTACCTCCATCGCCGAGTAGCCGCATCTGAACCAAGGCAGGATCTTCACTATGTTCTTCAAGGACTGTATCGTCAGTGACAGTAAGCTCCTGTAGGAGAGAATTTATTACATTAAATTAATATTTAAAGATATGAAACAACCTTAGAAATAAAATTCGAGCAAAAAAATATTTTATAGTAATTAGCAGCACAATAGCTTTCTTACAAAAAAAAAAAAAAAAATTATAACACCGACGAAAATTATTACAAATATTTTTTACATAAGGTTATTAATTGAAATATTCTTTGTTTTACATAAATTTTTTACCTACAGTTCACTAGCTTTTGTTTTCCCGTTAGTAATACCAAGAACAATTCAAAGAATATAAGTATTTACTTTGTAATGAAAAGTGAGTTGAGCAAATGTTTTGTATTTACACGTAAACAAGATCTAAATTCCTATTAAAACTTTCTCACGCCCACGTTACAGAGTGATGTAAATACATAACAAACAGAAACGGACCTGTTTTGTGTTATTTCATCGTCTAAAATTCGAATAATAATAAATTCCGTGAGCTGGTGTGAGTAAGTTATATTTTGATTGATGGAATTTGGAGCGAACGGTATTATATACATATTGTCAAATTTGTGATTATGTTTATACCGTTATCAAGGTGGTGGAAACAATATTCTAGTCTTTTCGACACACCGTTAAAACACAAATTGTAAAATTTAATATTCATGAGTTTGTATGGTAACGAACCTTTAGTTTTCGTGTACGAAAAATTCTTAATTGTATTGATTATAACAATGGCCAGCAAAAGGTTTTTCTTAATTAAATAAATATATATAAATTTAGAGGTTAACCGGTCACTATAACAGCTCACGTTGAAGGCAACAAAACAATAATATTATTCCGTGCCCCAAGGTTGTCGATAAGCATGTCTTCGGGCCAAAAGACAAACTTTCGCGCAAACTTGCAAGAAACAAAGAGACAACTTCAGGGAAGTTGCTGGAGTACAGAAGAGGGAGCGTGGGGGTTAACCGAAACTTTGACGTCGGACGAACCAACTTTGCTTTTCACTAATTCGCAGTATAAATTTATTTAACGTCTCAACTTTTTAACTGTAATTGCATAGCGAAGTTCAAGATAGATTGAAGTACTTCCAAGTTCTGACAACTCACTAAAGAGTTTGAAAGCAAATTAGTATAATTTCATATAAGAATACTTTTAATTGTCACGTCGAAATAATTATGCTATAATATCTAATCTATTACGACCCAGCTGCTTCAATATTACTTTGCTTTTTATTTACAGCCAAACCTCTATACGACGTAGACTTTCTTGCACAAAAATATATTTTTTAAATAAAACAAAGTAGACTATAGAATGTTAAACAAAGTAGACAGACTATAGAATGAAAAACTAGACCATAGCCTGTTTACACAGTATAACAAGAATTTTGTCTATTGAGAAAGAACTATTTAACTAAAGTGACTAAATGATAAACAAAGAATTTACTATCTAACAAATAAGTAAAAAACAAAAGAAGGAAAGTAAAAAGAAGGAAAAGTAGAAAAAGAAGAAAAGTAAAAAGAAGAAAAGTAGAAAACAAAAGAAGTTCAAACAGCAAAAAAATTATATAATTTTTAATCTAAGACAAGAGATTCGAAGCTTATTCATATTGTCACAATGTTTGTTTTGAGTTCCTATACACACAAAAAACTTTTACTTGATTCTACCTCAAAGGAGCCGATGAAAGAAAAAACAATAACGTGTTTCAATAAAGCAAAACAACAAAGTTTGTTTTGCAAAGTTAGCAAAGGGTGAACGTTGAATGGGCGGAGGGGAAACTTCTACCTGAATGTGAGGGGAAGTTAATATTATAGATAAAATCATTATACTCTTAGTTACGTTACGAATTCAACAAAGTTACAGTCTTATGCGTACATGTATGAAATAAGAACAAAAAAAAATTATTAATGAATTTGACTGATTTATTGATTCAGCCTGCTGATGTTAAACATTAACGCCTTTGAGGGTAGAATGGAAAAATCCACCATCACATAAGCCGTTGTATGTCCACTGCTGAACGTAGGCCTCCCTTATCATCTCTTTGCCAATACTCGCCACGCTTGAAAAGCGGGTTGGCGAACGCAGTGTGTTGTGGCATGATGTCGCTGCCCATCACCATCTGGTTGTTGTACAGCTGTTTGATCTTAGTCGCCTTTAACGACATTTTAGCAAAAAAAAGAGGTCAGGATTATTCTTCTATGCCAGTCACCGCACGGCCAATTAATGAATAGACTACTTTTACTATCGGAAATAAATAATTAATAGTACGAATTAATTATTAAAAAGTAGCGGTCTTCAACATCCGTAGCACGAAGGACCACGCCTATCGGTTTAATTACATACAATATATACGATATAAAAACTTGTTTCATATTTATAAATAAATTAAATATGATTAAGGCAAAATGTAATATTAATAAAAACTAGGGAAAGCTACATTTTCGTCCGTTTGTATACGTTTGTACTTGTTAACAACTTTCTTATGGCATTTACAGATGGTAATAATAAGTAATACATGTCCTTATAAATCTACCATCGTTAATGGATGCCATCGCGTCCAATAAACCAAACTGGTTTCAGCCACTTCCCGCTTTGAAATTATGTTGTAGAATGCCTGCCTATACAGTTATCCAAGCGCGCTTTCTTTCAGCCCGCTTCGTAGAGCTTACTACCTACCTAGTCCTACATATATTGCTTTTATACAGATTTTATCAGACGAAAATTACGATTTACACTGGAGCAGCGAAGTGGATTAAGCTCCCTTCTTCACTATGGAGAAGAGACCTTCGCTCAGCAGTGGGTTGTTTACAGGCTGATACAGTACAGTACAGTTGTAAAATTAGCAGCCTATGACGATGATTGTGCACATAAAACGACAAAAATTTTAAAAATCTTTGGAAGATACTTACTCCGGTATGTTCATTAACACCAACAATAACGGCGGTGTACCACTGAGTAGCACCGGCAACCCTATAGACTTGAGCTCGACATCCACCGAGAACTGACGGTGTTGTTGTAAGAATACGTTGACCGTCTTGAACGGTTCTCCATTCTGCAGCTTCCGCAGCCAAAGCTGATAATGTAGCGGAGTCCAATCCGTCTTCTGAACTCGCTAATGACGCTTCCCATTCCTAAAACAAACGTAAAATAAATAAAACGCGTCCCTATGTATTTCTAATACATCAACAATGTCTTAAAAATAATAAAGATGTAGTTTTTTCATTTAATCTCATAAATTTTATATAACAATAACATTATGTATAGCTTCAAATACAGAGATTAGCTTACAAAGATTTCAGAATAAACCTACTTTCACTTTTACAATACAAATAAGGATATAAGAATAATAACAACTGCATAAGATACAAGTACAACTAATTGTAAGTATAATAAGAGTTGTTTAATATTATCTGTATTACAAAGTTCTGCATCTCTCAAATGTTTATGCGCAAAAGTAAGAACACGTACTCGTATGATTAATGCGCGCGAAGATTTATCAAGCTTTGCTCACATAACATAATTCCTTCATACAATAATGTAATGTACATAAATAGTGCAATTATTTCGCTAGATTGTTAGTTATGTACAGTTTGACCTCGTGCAACATGTAAACATAATGACCCACATTATCTACATTTATATTACTTGCTTTACTCGTTATTGTTTTATGCCCATCATGGTTCAGTAGTTATAGTGGTACTGACAGTAGATATACAGAAAATATTAAGACAATTGCGCTTTATGTAGTAAGATTATCAATTATTATTATTAACATTTTTAGATACAGGCTATTGATAAATATCAAATTGAGTTATATAATTCAATTTAATATTAAAGTAGCAATATCTATTCAGTATGTTCTCAGAATTTGTTCAAGTTGTAATTTTATTACTCGTAATTTAAACCTTTTGTAATGAATAAGAAACTTGAATAAACAAGAAACTTTAAAATTTTTCTATTATTACTATATGTTCTTGAAATTCTTAAGTTCAATATTCAAAAAGATCTAAATATATTAATAACACTATTATAGTCGTCCCTAGCAATTGCAACTGCGTTGAGTTTTGATAACTGTCAAATTGCATGACATAAAAAAAAATGTAAAATAAACAAAATACATATACATATTATAGTATAGATTTAAATACGTAACAAGGACATTTGTACGGCGACATCCTTTAACACTATATCCCGCTCAATAATGCAATAATCCCAGATAATACTCTCTTAACATGAATCACTGAAATTTTCATTAATTACGTTAGTGAAGCTGTATTCACTACATATCAGTTAATTTCAATAACAAGTTAGTGAATACTAACTAAAACACATACACATATTCAGTGATCAAATCAGTGGACTCTAATATTCAAATATTCATACTTTGAATAGTCAACAATTCTGCATAGTACGATTCTCGCATTGATAAAAAGTGAATATTCACTTGAAATGAGTGAAAAATCACTAATTCACGTTTAGAGAGTACACATTCTATTAATAAAAACATTGTTTCTATGCAGGCAAAATTACATTAAAAAAAAGTTAATACGAGCTAAGGCAAAAAACGTGCAACTCTACCTCTACATGTAATGCATGGAACGCATACTCGTATTTATGTCAATGTTACAGTACGCCTGCACCTGTGTGCAATAGACGTATCCGGTGCGTTGACCCCGCCCCGCACTCCCTTCTATAGCTATGAGTTTAGTCATTTAGTGCAAGCATATATAAGGTTCATACGTCGGCAGTTGGAAGCGGTTAAGCAACAGGGAAATAATTTACATTTTAAAAAAAAACTTTGTGAAAAACAATATTTCATACCATTCGCAGATTTATCTCGCACTTATTTTTAGTAATGATCCTTTTTATGATTGTTTTTATGTTTATATCTCTGACTTTTACACTCATTAGGATAATACTACAATTATTTCTTATTAACGTTGACAGTGTTTAAAATTTCGACTTCACTTTATAGTACAACAAAATTACAATTTGTTAGGTTTTAAAATGATTTTGTGGTTGTCGTTTTTTTTAACATGACAGAAAAGTTAATCACCGACTTTTACTAAAAACCATAGAGAAACGATAAACTCTCTCGTGCCCTTATGCCTAATTTTTCACGGCCAAACTTTTTTTACCGGGTAATCCGAGATTACGACATCGTAATCGCTCGTTCGCTTGTATTTGTGTAAGAGTCACGCTCTGGTGAGCTCGAAGCAGTCTCAGTGACTCAGCAGCGTTACGCAACAGTGCCTCGAGGCTTTTACTGTTTAGTTTGCTCAGTTATTCTATTCGGTGAGTTTACCTAGTGATTATTACGAGGTCGAAGAGAGCAATAGTTATAAGTATTGAAAAGATAGCTTGGTTTGAGAATGTTTTATTAGGTTTTGTTTTCGTCTATTTCTGAACCTTCGAGCTGCGATTGTGCTTTGATATATATAGCTCTAGAATACAATAAAGCTCAAGTTCTACGGAGCATCGGAGCAGTTACCAAAAGATGTCAATCTGAATAGTATTGAAATTCAAACACGAATCTTCTTTTTTTTTTAAATTTTTTTAAAATACTAACGCCGAGTTGCACGAAACAAATTTTAAATTTAAGTGTTTATTAAACTAATTTAATCACAAGAATCGTGATTATTTGTTGCACGAAACCTACATCTGATTAAGTTAACAAAAAAATTTAGTTTAATTAAAGACCTATCTAACGGATGATTAATTCCAACAGCTTTAAATTAATCATAAGATCAACTAATTTTAAGATTAATTGCAACTTAACTAACGGAAAGTTAGCGACGGTTTCGTGCAACTCGCCGTAAGATAGACTTGCGTTTGACCACTATTACACCTGATGTTAAGTGAAAAAGCGGTCTACGATGGAGCACGCTTACCTAGAAGTAGCCTATTCACTCGCGACTTAAAGATCCCCAGGTTGTAGTTATCCGGAAACACAGACGCAGGTAGAGAGTTCCATTCTTTAGCCGTACGCATTAAGAATGTACTTGCGAATCGCTTAGTGCGTATAGTGGGAATATCGACCATATAAAGGTGGCGTAACGCAGTGCGTCTGGTTGTACGAAGATGGAAGGGGCAGGGGAGAATCAGGTCGTGGAGTTCCTGCGCACACTCTCCGAAGTGTATCCGATAAAAAACCGTCAGGCCGGTCACCCTACGCCGATGATCCAAGCTTTGCAGCTTAGCAGCGACCAGTGTATCATCACCGATGAGCCTCTTGGCTCGCCTATCAATTGACTTAAGAAGCTCCAGCTGGTACTTGGCTGAGCCATCCCAAAGATGAGAGCAGTACTCCATGCATGAGCGAACTTGAGCTTGATGTAAATTTACTAACTGTTCTGGAGTGAAGTACCGTCTCACTTTCGAGAGGACGCCCAGTTTTTTGGTAGCTGTTTGAGCCTTTGCTTCAATGTATGAACCAAAATTGAGGGTAGATGATAAGGTAACGCCAAGAAGCTCCAGGTGGTCGGTTATGGGCACGGGTACACCTCGGAAAGAGGGAGTCAGGTGGAAAGGACTCCGCTTTGCAGAAAAAAGACACGCCTGGGTTTTAGAGGCATTAAACTTGACCAGGTTTGCGTCTCCCCAATCAGAGACAGCTTTAAGGGACAAGTTCAAACGCTGGATCATGGCCACAGAAATAGTAATACATTACATACAATATTATTACTATTTCTGTGATCATGGCTTCCCTCTGCGACTGGATCACTGACCCACTCGCTCACCCATCTTCTATTTAATAAAAAATGATTAATCTTATCTTATTCATACTTTTTATTGTATATAAAATTAGATATTAAGTTTACATTATATATTCATGGATGCATGGGTAAAAGCAGTATGGAAACTTTGCCAAATGGGTTCAGCAGATATTAATGACTATGTAGATAGTAAAACAAGGAAACCATCATCTCTGACACACATTCGCATCCCCGCGGCTCATTCAATTTCCTGTCGCGAGCCTGACATGACTCCCTACTCCCTACTCGCTCGTGATAGGATTATTGACAAGAGATTATTTATGAATAATGTACGTGCTTAAGCTTTATTTGCTTATCTTTTGTTTATCAATATGTAGACAGCAAGAATCAATTTACATTTTTAGTTTTCAATTTGTGGTTTTCTGCAATAAAAGTTTTATACTTTTTTATAAACTGCGTGTATTGAAGTAAGTTCAGACGGCCGCCCCAAGGGTCTACTAACTGTTTCTGAAAACAATACGAATCAGTGAATAGAGATCTCGAAACGCACCTGTGGTATTGTTCCGTTAAAATGTCTATTCTGTTTTAGTTTTTTGTTGTGCTATTTATAAATTGCCTTACAAAAAATATTTTTTTTTTTTTGAAAAACAAATTTTAGTCGAAAATTTATGAAACGGTATAGCGCTATCATAGTGTCATAAGCTTTTTATCACTAACGAAGTTAAAAACATAATTCTAATCTTCAATTTTTTAACGTCAAAAGAATAAATTATACTCTAATCCTTTTAAAACTTTAATATTAAATTCCCGAGTAGATTCTTGGTCAAGAAACTTAAAACAAAGGCTTTGAAGTAATAAAATGAAGACATAAAACGTACTTTTCTCAAGTTTATATCGAGTTACTTACGTAGCGAATAATACAAAAAGGTTTTAAGACGAGACAATGCACTCTGTCCTATCCATCACAGATAAAACACGTCTGGAAATAAACGAGAATCGCAAACACGTAAGCCGAGTGGGGAACAATAAATTGGGATTTTGTGCTCAGTATGGAACGCCAATGTTGTGTAGGTACCATACTACGAGTATAAGATGCTGTTAAATGAATGAGCACTACCGCTACCGGTTTTTACCCCAAATAGTCGGGATTGTAACAAAACAAATATCACAGAGAATATAACAGGTTTTTTTTTTGAATGATTTCATTGTTAATACAACATTTAATCGAACTTTTTATAGCGAAGAATTAAATAAAATCTATATTTAAAGAATTCTTTTGTTACATGTAACATTCCTTTGTAAATTGAATTTGAATCATTACAAAATGTTTAACTAAAATAACAGAATTACTTAAATTTAGACCCAAATCGTTCTCATTAAATCTAACTGTAAAGAAAACAATACGAATAATAGCTTATAAATAAAATGTATTATTATATTGTAGACGTAGAGTATTATGATAAATATTTCATTGTTCAACTTCAAACAGTTACACAGGTGTGCAGCGTAATATAATCAAGCTTTGCAATTTGCATAGAGGGACGTAACATAAATTACATCACAATATTCTCGTTGACTTCGGCTCCTTAGCTTGTTTTTCATTTTAAACAACTTTCTGCAAATAGGTACATTAGACATAAAATTTGTAATTACGACGAGCTTTTTATTTCGTTCTTCTCGAACAAAACAATCGATATTTCTAGAGTATGAAGTTTTATACCTATAAAACTTACTCGGAAATTCTATCGCATATCAAGAAATATAAAAAAGTGAGACGGAAAAAAGACGGTCAAACATAGGAGTTTATTTAATACTTACAGAAAATCTTGTTATATGTTTATAAAACGTTTATAAACATTCACTTGTTGATATTAGGTATACTTAAAACATAAATATTAATAATTATTTTATATTGACAAGATTACGCTATAAACTAGTATTAAAACAATGAGTAGTAAGAGCTATTAAAATTGATAATAATAAACATTACATTTAAATGTAAATATTTTCCTTAGTATGCTCTTGAATCGTTACATAATTTAAGTAAGTTAAATAAAGAAAAATTCGTTTTATGCGTCATAAAATTTATTTCATAAAGTAAAATATTACTCGTAATAATAATTCATGTAAAATATTACACGTGAAAGCGTAGTAATTTTTATGAAATTAAAATTAATATAAGGCTTAATTAAAACGAGTTTTAGCTATTGCTAATTAATCAATCATTCATAAAGTGTTTAAAACGAAGGAAAGTATTAATTTGAAAGAAATTATTATCAATTCATAGTAACATGAAAATAAATTATCATGTCAGCTTTAAGTAACGATATATTATTACGTTGTGAGATTCATACAGTACAATATAATAAATAGCGCACTATCAAGCAATAGATTCAGGTCATAAGATCTTGTATAAAGTTAAGTTTATAGTATATGACAAAATATATCTGATTTTACAATATTGTTGAATTTTCTCTCCGAACGTGAAAACTGTATATTAATCAAATAATTTCAATGGATTATCCGTTGCTTGTCCGCTTTACCGTTATTAACTTTAGGTATTATTAGCCGGATTAAAATCTGGTTTTCATTGTAGTATAACATTCTGGAGAGTCGGTCTCCCTATAACGATTTATCGAAGGTTAAATGTAATCAGATTAGATTGTAAAGTAGGATTAATGGAAAGAAAATATCGAATACAAAATAGCGTTTATTGTTCGTAATACTCGTCTAATCAAAAATAACAAAATGTTGCAAAAATACCTATAATTCTATTTGTATTCGTACGTACAACTATATCAAATCGATTCATGGAAATGTGTATGCGGAATATAAATGATAACGTATGATAAAGGTAAACATGTCTCAATAAAATATCAGTAACAAAACATTGCATCAGATATCGAAACATAATAAAGATAATGTTAAGAATAACTTTAATTTAGACATGAACTTGCAATAAAAATCACTAACTTATCTGTTATGATAAAATCTCGAAAATAGATATGATATAAAACAATTGGTAGGTACCTTTTTTAATTTATATAATTAAATTATTCTTTTTTTAGAATGGTATTAAAATTGATTTACTAGGGACATTTTTCCTTTTATACATATATATACATACTATTGTAGAACTTTTGTTAGTAGAAGAACTGTAAGTTTAACAATAAGTAATATAAAAAGCAAATAATGATACTTTGTAAATTGAGAAGCAATTATAATTTAGGCAACAAACACTACCGAGCGACTTTCGAGTTTCGAAGTATTTACTACGGATTAAATAAACCAGTTAACAAACTAATCTGCATTGGTGTTACAATCGAAATGCAAAACTTAATGTTCCGCTCGCTCGACTCTCATCGCCTCGTGATTAGCCGTGATCGTCATGCTTCTGTGCCCACGGAATTTGCTTTAAACAGAATTATTTGATTGTTCATAAATTCTTCCTCTTATAAACGAAAATCATATTCATATTTAGCCTAATATCGAGACACATCCGCTGTATTCGTGTATTTACCTACTGCCAAACAGCGATGATCTATACTAGATTATTTTTAGACCTCAATGATATTGCTAACAGGATTACAGGACCGAATTCTTATATAAATTTAGTGGGGTCTAACTTTGCGTGTTTTGCTCAGGCTTACTCACGGCTTACTTACCGTTTTACGCCGTGTCACATCTGCACGAGAGTATAAAAATAAAATAAAAAATACATATAAACATAAAGAATAATAGTATCGTATTAAAGTTAAGTGATTACTCTATCAATTTTACAGGCATAATTGATCATCAACCATTAAACTGAGCCTACTCGTCTCCTCTTATCATAAAGATAAAAAAGACCTCAATCTTAATATTAAATATTTTTATGTATTCAATATTCATATATCATTCAAATGAATTTGGAATAAGCGAAGCTTGCTCAAACACAAATGCATATTTCAACTTTATAAATCAGAATATAAACCATTTCATAAACATACTCCATATGTAATATAATAAGGCCTGTCATTGTAAGAAGACACTGTTATTACATTACATAAGAGCTTGATTCGTTTCATCTTACGCTACACATGCCTACATCAATGTCACGACCCCTTCTCCCCTCCTCCCGGCCGCGGCTGGTAGGGAGACCAGACCGGACAGTCGCTAACTGAAAAGTTTGCTCGTTTAAATTTTGCGGGAACAGTTTCTCTTAGTTGTGTGCATGGCAAAGTCAGGAACTTTTCACTATTGCTTGATTGAGTTTTTGTAAAAAAATCCTATGATAATTTAATAATCACGTTAAACAATTAAATAAAAATTGTATTGTATTGATTAAGTAGGTATTTATTTTGTATATACTTAATATACTTAATAACTTATAACTTTATTTTCATGTAAGTTATTTGAGATAACTTACATGAAAATAAAGTTATTCAAAACATTTATTCGAATAAAATAGAATTCACGTTAAACTTTCAAAGAAAACAAAGCCATTTAAAAGTAATTTGAATAAATAAATATTATTAGGCAATCGTTTTATTAATTTAATTAATCATTGTGTAAAACGAACAGAAATCACAATCTCAGAACGACGAGAACGACTAGAATAAATAAACAAGAAAAGTAAAGTAATCTAAACGTCATTTTCGGATGTCAAAGTGCGAGAAATTAAAAAAAGGAATAATGCCAAAAGTATATTCTGCGGGGGGCAGCCAATCAATCACGCTTTACCGGGAGGCCGAGCTAACCGAAAATAGCGCGACACTGGCATAACCACCACCTGGCGAATATGTATATAATAAAGGATGGCGTGGGTGAAACGGGCGAAGGAAAATCAATATAGCGGGCGGCGAGAATCAAAACATACCCTTTCCACCGAGCCTCCCGGCAGCCGAGCACCCTGAACTCCCCCTCACCCTCCCGTCGCCCGGGGAACACCCTTGTTTGGCAGACACCGTCCTTGATCTCCCCACATCGCCCGGGCGCGCAACTTTGGATAAACACTACATTCGTATCGTCTCTCTGGAAAATTGGGTCGGCTATGCGCTTCGGACGTTCTTTTTCTTATTTATTTTTATAATTGATTTCGATCGTTAATCGTATATTTTAAATTTTATTAATGGTATATCTTTCTCAAATGTAACATAATTTAATCGACATTTACGATTTCTTTTTAACGGGCTATTAATAGCTCCTGTTACAAGAAACTAACTACTGTACTAATCTGAATTAATATAAAACTGCTGCAATATTATTTTTATAAACGATGTTAGATTACAAATAATTTAGATTTTTGTTGCATTCCAGAATAATGTTAACAATAATAAGTATATAGTTATTGGCAGTTATTCAAATACACTAAAAGAAAAGATGGCCCCGAATATTTAAAGGCTAAATTAAGATTAGGCTCTAAGTTAAGAATTTTTTTCAAATAATAAATACTATTAAAAAGTCCTCAAATATCATTTTGATTTTACTTTTATGACTAGCTTTTTTGTATTGTAATAAGCCTATATGGCACATACAATACCATGTGCATCTTTTCCTAAAGTTTGCTAGCTAAGTCCAGGCTGGCACCGTTGAATTTTCAAGTATATCTATGTTGATGAATTTCTAATTTATCTCAAGCCTGAAAGTAATTATGTCTCGGAAAAATTCTGAAACATACTGTATTAGTATTTGTGACATCCGTAAATGCGTAATGGACCACCAAGGTTGATTATACGATTTATACCTACTATAATCCTTTACCTTAATACGAATAGAGGCTTTTGCCGAGATTATCATGTACGAGCTGTTTCTTTACGGTACAATACTGAACTCAGTATTGTATTTCTGTATTGTAAAGCTGTATCGAGCAACCCCGACTTCGTTGACATAGTCATTTGTCTCTGTGCATAGTATACCTACACATATTGTAGTATACCAGTTTACACAGTAGGTATATAACAGACTGATTACTAGTAGATTATTAGACAATCGGATATTATTAATTAACTAGCTCTCTCCCGCGGTTTCACCCGCGTTAATTTAATGGAAAAACGTACTTAAATATTTTTAAACAATTACTCTAAGAGTAGGTACCCACCTCGTTGGTCGCACACGACCACAGTCGCAAACGTTACTGCCGAGCAAGGGGTCTCAGGTTTTATTCCTGGGTCGTTCAACGTACCTATTATTGAGTTTTTATTTTTATTTTTCGAAAGATTGATGGTACCTATATTAATTTAAAAGTGAAACTATAGTTAAAAAATGTCTCGAGAAGAGAAATAATAAAGGACGCAACGGAAGCTCTCAAAAAAATATTTTTTCCCTTTTTTGTAACATTTATTATTATATTGCTCAGCTCCTATTGGTCGTAGCGTGATGTTATATAGCCTATAGCCTTCCTCGGTAAATGGGTTATCTAACACAAAAATAATTTTTCAATTCTAACCAGTAGTTCCTGAGATTAGCGCGTTCAAACAAACAAACTCTTTAGCTTTATAATATTAGTATAGATATCGCAGTTTTATTATATTTGTTTATATCTATTTAAATTAGTGATAAAGCTCACCATTGTCTTTGAATGTTACTGTGTCATAGAATAAGTTTTTCTCATGTAAGTGAATGAATGTATTTGTTCTTATGAGAAAATAAATTTATCTCAAACCTCAGATATGTACATAAAGACAACTTTATTTTATATAATATATCAAATATTCTTATTTAATAGTCGTAGGTAAATTCACCCTTCAACGTTCTCAAAAATAAAGCAACAAACGACATTATCTTAACATTAAATATTCATGACTACTTGCATATTATGAGATTACGTAAAGTCCTTTTAAAATATCAAAAGGCGGCATATTCTCGCTAAAATATAATATATTCACCGCCTAAAATAACGTCCACCGGATTAAATATGCAAAGAATTATAAACGGGTTCCAACGTCGTACTCGTACCATCATAATTTATTTTGATTCATGTTTAACGCCAACCCAACAAGTCTATGCTGCAGTGAGTCATACGAATAGATAATATTATTATTTAAACTACACCTTTCTATTCAAAACGATCACAATTGAATAAAATAAAACAGATATTATAATTTATACTATATAATTTTCAATACGATCAGAGGTCAACTTCTTCAAAAGTTGTCTGTGTTACCAACCTAAAATAATAAAATAACGCTATAAAGAAACAGGATAAAACGTAAAACATTTAAATGCTTTAAATTTAATGACTACAATAACTAATACACATGTTTATAGACGACAAAAATCGTGATACACAGTCGGGACTTATATATCACAAAAAAAAAAACTAAGTTTCATTCGCGTTATAATAAATTACTTTTGGATATTTTTACTCCAGATGTAACTAAAATCAAAGAATAGTAATAATAAGCGCTAGGCAGATTGTTGCTTACGTTAGAGAGAAAGAAATTTGTTAGGCATAATTAAAGGCGATAATTTTACTATAAAGAAAAGAAATTTATTAAGTACGACGCTTAGTTTGGGTTCGTTTTTAAGTTAACTAACGCCACCTAGCGACAAGTAGGAAAAACGCCAAGTCAATATGTAGGTTTCATTTTATTATACAATTAACACGTACCACTTAGGATAAATAACATACGGCAATTAAAACAGTAATGGTTTCATCATCAAATTCTGATATTAAATTACCATTCAATAAATAATTGCAAAATATTATATTTATTATTATTTTATAAATTACCTGATACGGCTGCAGATCGGCATAGTCGAGAAAGTGAAGTTGCCTGTCGTGTAGATATTCGACTGGTTGTGCGTCTGCTTGAAGCGTAACATCCGCGGACAGCGGCGTAAATGTCTGTAAGAAATTATTAATTATTATACAAAAGTAAATAAATAGGAAGTTGCGTACCCGTTGACACAAATTATAAAAAGGAAAGATTTTAATAATTAAAATGTTACACATTTTAATGCTATAAAACTAAGATTTTTTAAAATTTATAAATACAGTTTAAATGGTATGAATTATTATACAAACAACATAGCTTTCATTATTTAAAAGGTTAAATTTAATCTAAGAATAAAGTATAAATATTTTTATAATAAACATTAAAACAGTCAACTTGAAAAATGCATTTATTTAATTGGTTTTTGGGTAAAGGTATGCTACGAAATAAAGTAATAGATTTGAAAGGACAATGGCGAAAAAGTTGTTGATAGAATTCCCACGCGTCTATAAATGTCTTAATGACTAATGTAAATAAAATAATTTCTTACGTTTTTTCAATATATTTTTAAGATCTGTGTAAGTCTAGGAAAAATATCATTTTTAATGAAAAAACATTTGATTATTGTAAAAATGATTTGACATTTCATTGGAATATGAAGTACTAACGATGGTTCCGTTGAATGTTGCCACATGGTAATAAATCTTCTCTCATTAACATACATGAACTTTTTGCCTTTAAATAAATATTACACGTTACACGTATTATATTGCATCACGTTACACGATTTATATTGTATCAATCCGAAATCTTGTTTTATTACTAATGAGGTTTTACTGTAAGAATATAAAATAGAGGTTTTACTGTACAAGTTAAAATAAGAATAAGTTAAAATAAGAATATAAATGTGACATGAGTCAATCTGTAACGGGGTATAAAAAAGGGAAAATGTACGATATTTTTTTTAGTATTAAATAAAGCCCCAACAACGCTTCCACTGCGCAATAATGTAAAAATAATAAATGATAATAATAAAAATAATCGCAATAATGTCTGAGAAACTGTTACCGAGACTAGAGGAAACAAATTTCAGCAACTGGAAATTCCGGCTAAAATTATTAATGCAAGAAAATTCAGTAGCCGATGTAATTGAAGAAAAATCGGATATTTCAGCAGAGGAATTTAAGAAGAAGGACATCAAGGCGCGGAACCTCATAGTACAATGCATATCAGATAAATACTTAGAAATTGTTAAGAAATGTTATACTGCAAAAGAGATGATAATACAATTAGAAAATACGTTCGAAAGAAAAAGCGTATTCAATAAATTACATTTAAAAAGAAAGTTAATGTCATTAAAATGCACAAATGAAAAGCTTCAGGACTTCTTTCTAAAATTTGATTCCGTGATCAATGAGTTAACAGCTGCAGGGTGTATTATAGATGAAATGGACAAAATTTTTTATTTGCTATCTGCAATGCCTGGAAAATACAATAACGTTATCACGGCAATAGAGACTATGACGACGGATATTATAAGTATAGAGTTTGTGAAGGCAAGACTGCTAGATGCAGAGATCAGAGACCAAGATATTCCAGAACAATACATCAATGCACAACAAACAGCATTCTTCACATGCTACAATTGCGGAAAACCTGGACACAGGGCATATGAGTGCAGATCTAAAACGAGATTTACACGTGGACGAGGAAGATATGCAAGAGGATATACGCGGAGTGGTACGAGAGGAAGAGAATGTACATCAAGAGGACATAATCAAAGAACATCAACGATCGACAATGGAGATATTATAGGCTTTACATCAACTGAGCACCAAGTAAATATGTGTAATTTAGATAATTCTGTTAGGTTTGTAATTGATTCTGGCGCAACTCAAAATTTAATAATGAGTAAATATGAAAAATATATGATAAACGTACAAAATTTAGACAAAGAAATAAAAATTTATGTTGCAAACGGGCAATATTTAGTATCATGTAAAAAAGGTACTTTAAGAGTTTTACATAATAAAACAAAAATAACCATTGAGGCTCTAATTGTGAATGACTTAAGTCATAATTTATTGTCAGTCAAAAAATTATTAGAAAAAGGAAACCGTATTATGTTTTATGAAAATAATGTAGTAATCACAAATAGTGGGATAACTATAAAAGGTAAAATGTTAGGACGTTTATATGGTATTGACTTAAACTTAAATTTAAAAAAATGTAATGTTGCTAATACTGTAAATGATCAAGATTTATGGCACAAAAGATTAGGACATGCAAATAGAAAACATCTTTCTATTTTAAAATTACCATTTTCTTTGAATTCTTGTGGACCGTGTCGTGAAGGGAAAGCTACAAGGTTACCTTTTCAGTTAACAAATCGTTTCAGGTCTAGATACGTTGGTGAGATGTTACATACAGATCTGTCAGGACCGGTAAGAACTCCAACATCAAACAGCGAACTATATTTTCAAACCATAACGGATGATTATTCACATTTTTGTGTTGTTTATTTTTTGAAAAGGAAAAATGAAGCTACTACTAATTTGATTGACTACATTAACAAGATAGAAAGACAAACTGGAAATAAAGTAAGAAAAATCAGGTGCGATAATGGCGGTGAATTTAAAAATGAAACAATGTATGAATACAGCAGAAGAAATGGTATTATTATACAATACACCCAACCTTATTCACCACAATCTAATGGCGTAGCTGAGAGAATGAACCGAACCATTTACAATAAAGCACGAACGTTAATGATTGAAACACAACTACCTAAACACTTATGGAGCGAAGCTGTAGCGTGTGCCGTATACCAGATAAATAGATGTCCCTCCGCAGCAATTAAGTTCAGAGTACCAGCAGAAATTATGTATGGAGAATTGAATTTATCCAGACTGAGAATTTTCGGATCTAGAGCATGGATGACTATAGTACCAAAGGAAGGAAAATTTGATAAAAGAGGTAAAGAAATGAGGTTTGTAGGCTACAACATAGTTGGATACAGACTATGGGATCCAGAAAATGATAGAATAGTTAGTTCAAGAGATGTAGTATTTGATGAAAGTGACTATATATACAAATGTAAAGAAAATTATGATAAGGTTAATAATGAAAAACAAACATACAAATGGAGAGAAGAAGAACATGAACAGGAAAATAATGAAGATAAGGAAGTGGCAGATATAGATGGAAATATTGAAGAAAGATATGAAGATTGTGAAGAATATGTAGAGGAAGAAAACACTCAGGATATTAATAGAGAGATTAGTAGAGAAGTGAACAGAACTAGATCGGGAAGAGTTGTGAAGAAACCTAGTTATTTAGAAGAAGAATATGATTTAAACATAGCATATTGTTTATGTTCAGGTGAACCAGCGAGTTATGAGGAAGCGATACAGTATGATGAATGGAATGAAGCTATAAAGAAAGAACTAGATTCACACAAGAAATTAGGAACATGGGGCGAAGCACAGAATTTACCAGAAAATAGAAAGGCTATAGAAACTAAATGGATATTTAGACTAAAACAAGATGGAACTAGAAAGGCTAGATTAGTAGCAAGAGGGTTTCAACAGAAAGAACAGGGACACGATTTTTATTCTCCTGTTGCAAGAATGTCAACGGTAAGGGCTATGTTGAGTCATGCAATGCAAGAAGGATTAACAGTAAAGCAACTAGATGTTCCAACAGCGTTTTTAAATGGTGTTTTAGAAGATGAAGTTTTTATAAAATGTCCTAAAGGAGTAAAATGTCAAGAAGGAAAAGTGTTTAAATTGAAGAAAGCGCTATATGGGCTTAAGCAGGCACCAAAGTGTTGGAATGAGAGATTTCATAATTTTATGTTAGAAAATGGATTCACTCAATCAAAATATGATGTTTGTTTATACATGAATACAAATACATGGATATTAATTTACGTGGATGACATTTTATACTTTGGAAACGATGAAATTATAGCGAAATTAAAAGAAGAATTCAGAATTAAAAATTTGGGTGAAATAAGAGATTATTTGGGCTTAGAAATCACAAGAGATGAAAACAAATTGGAAATTAAACAAACGAAAATGATAAAGAGAGTTTTGGATAGATTTAATATGAAAGATAGTAAAGGAACCTACACTCCCATGGAAGCTAACTTCAATGCAGATCCTAACGATGAAGTAATTAATGTACCTTTAAAAGAATTAATTGGATGTTTATTGTTTATCTCTATGAATACTAGACCCGACATTACTTTTGCAGTGTCGTATCTTAGTAGATTTTTGGATAAACCTACAGGATCATTATGGAAAGCTGGTAAAAGAATTTTACGGTATCTGAAAGCTACAAAAGATAAAGGATTTTTATATAGAAAATTAGAAAAGTACGAAGTTAAGAATTTGGTAGGATATTCTGATGCAGACTGGGCTGGAGACAAGAGCGACAGAAAGAGTACTAGTGGTTGTGCAATATTCTATTGTGGTAATCTCATAAGTTGGTTTTCAAGAAAACAGAGTGTTGTAGCACTTTCAACAGCTGAAGCTGAATATCTAGCAGCAGCTCAAGTTGTCAGTGAATTAGTTTATCTAAAAGGTATTATATCAGATATAACCTGTAATTCTAACATTATTACTAAACTTTTAATAGATAATCAGAGTGCCATAAAACTTATTCAAAATTCAGAAAACAGTAAAAGAGCCAAACATATAGATATTAAAGCACACTATATTAAAGATGTCGTACAAAAAGGTTATGTAAATATATCTTATGTATCTACTGATGAAAATATTTCAGATTTATTCACTAAAGCTCTAGATAAAGTCAAACATGAGTATTTTAGAAAAGCATTAAATATTGTGTAAAAATGTTTTTACATTAAAAAAGAAGATGTTAAGTTAATAGATAGTAAGTAAGTATATTTGAAGTAAGGTTGTTTAATAAAATAAATATAGTTTTATTTAATGGTTACTTAGATTAGTTTAAAGGAATTTGTAATGAAATGGAATGTGTTATTTTTTTTTAAGTTTGTGTGATGTAATTTTACAAATATTAGAAATGAATTGTAAAATTAAGGGGGGATAATGAGGTTTTACTGTAAGAATATAAAATAGAGGTTTTACTGTACAAGTTAAAATAAGAATAAGTTAAAATAAGAATATAAATGTGACATGAGTCAATCTGTAACGGGGTATAAAAAAGGGAAAATGTACGATATTTTTTTTAGTATTAAATAAAGCCCCAACAATTACAAAGAATAACGCGTTATTTATTTATTTACTAAGCCCAATTATTTCATGAATACAATAATAATTCGTAATAAGAAAATAATGTTTTATTTTATAAACATGCCTTTTTTCTATTAGAAAAAATGAGCAGATACTCTAACTGACTATATATGAGTTCCACTGTCTTTATACCATTGTGGCTGCGTCAAAAGTCTAGATATACCTACTACAATGTTTTGTAATCAATCTATCTAGTTATTTAAAATATAGTTTCGGACTATATTTAACATGTATTTGACTAAGTTTTTGATTAGTTACCTACAAGTTGTCGAAACATAACCTCTAAATGTTCAACCTGGAATATCTTCAATTCATTACTTCTTTCGGTGGTGCTTCTTTAGGCAAAAGCGATCAGGAATTTAAGTACTATATTATCACATATTTTTCATTAGTAGACACTAGAAATTTATGCCAACAAAAATTTGTTAGGGCATCTGCCATTGTCCTTTGCGTACACAATTTTTTGTAGGTGGGTAGTCTTTAGGTAAGTAAAGTGTTTGGATATTTTTTTTTTTTTACTTAGTCGTAATATAACACACATTCTTAAAAATGACATGTTAATGTTTGGTCATGAATTTTAAATTTGAAAATATATCATTTTAAATCTATTCTGAAATCGCAGTAGATAGCATTTTTTAGGTGTTTTTACGAAGTTTACAAACTATTTTATTTCAGAACGAACGTGTAAATGTAAATCTTTACAAATTATTAAAATGAATTCATAGATTGTTCATAAAGACGAAGATGGAAAAACCTTTGGTACAATTCGTTTATTAACATAAAAGAAGTATTATTTTTACTATATATTTTAGACTAAAACATCTTTTATATACGATGAGTTTTGATTACTATTTCAACTATATATAAATGGCATAAATAATTTAATATAACAATTTGTATGTTTAAAATATTTAACTTTTAAATAAATACATAAAACAATAAATTATTTAGATAAGAAGGGAAAAGTTCCATGCGGTATACTTTGAATAACAATTATAGAATCACCTTCAAAAGACCGTCAGCCTCCTACATAAGCGATAGGAGTGACGCCTTCAAAATTGTTTTTATTTTTGTAAAATTCAAAGAACCAAGCTTGATTTATTTGTCACTTTAGACTATAAATAGGTATATCGATACCGTTTTACAGACAGAATAAATTTTCTTGTTAAAAAATAATACTGACATTTTCAAAATCATCAAACTCTGATTAAAAAGGCAAAAGATTTTTTTTTGTTTGTCTGTTAGTTAGCAGCAAATATTATCATATATATTATTTCTAAAAGGTGTTTTTTCCTACAGAGCCAAGGTCTTTTTAAATGCTTAACCAAAATTAATAATTCATATACCATTTTAAAGCTTATGTTCAATGCTTTTGACGAAAAATATATTTAAAATATAATATATATATATAATTTTAGTATTTTTTAATTTATTTTTTAATCATATATATATAATATATATATAATTAATATAATATATATATATATATATATATATATATATATATAATATAATATATATATAATTTTAGTATTTTTTAATTTATTTTTTAATCACGATACGAGGGCCATCTGTTTACCATGTATTACATACATACATACAGCTCAGCCGTTTCCTCTTGAACCATAGTCTTTTAAATCCTCTGCAATCCGGTTGCCGCCCAGGTCATAGTACGACTACTGCACTTGTCAAAATAACCGATGACATACGATTACGTATGGATAATCAAGAGGTTACAGTATTGACGTCACTCGATTTTAGTAACGCTTTCAATACTGTAGACTTTGATATCCTATGTGATACTTTACGTTCTCCTGAGGTTACTGATTAGTTTCAAAGTTACTTGCGGGGTCGCCGGCAGAGAATCAAATTGAATGATTCATATTCTAATTGGTCAATGGTTAATGCTGGTGACTGGATACTCTCACTCCACTGTGAATAACTTAACTCAGTGTATATCATGTATAAATTGTGATTTATTAGCAATTAGTACATGGAGTAAAGCTTACGGCTTAGTAATAAATCCAATTAAGACTAAGACTATAATTATAGGAAGTTCCAAATTACTTAGCCGTATAAATAAATCTAAATTGCCTCCTATAACTTTGATGGAGTTGAAATCCCATTTAGTGAAAACGTGAAAAATCTAGGAGTTACTCTAGATCAACATCTTTCGTGGGCCCCGCAGATATGTGAGGTTAGTCGCAAGGTTTTTGCTTCAGCTGGTTCACTCCGCAGGCTGCGTAATTTACTTCCTATTCCTACTAAAATTGTTCTTGCACATAGTCTCCTCTTACCAATTCTTGATTACGCTGATACATGCTATCTTGACATTACTGAGGAGCAACTTAATAAACTTGAGCGCATTTAAAATTTATGTATACGATTCATATTTGGACTTCGCAAATATGATCATATTTCCGACTTTCGCAAAAAACTCAAGTGGCTCCCAATTCGTCTTCTCAGGAATACTCACATTCTAAATCTAATTTACTTTATTCTATTTAATCCTGTTACACCACCATAAAGGAACGATTAAAATTCCTTAGCGATTCTCATGAGCGCTGTTTTCGTTCCAATGATAATTTTCTCCTTAAAATCCCTTCTTACTCCTCTTCTTTTTATACTAAATCTTTCATAGCTGAAGCTTCTCGCCTTTGGAATTCTTTACCTAAGCGTATTAGACGTATCCAAACTCTTTCTCTTTTTAAAAAGACTGTAAGGAAGCATTTCCTTGAAATTCAACATTAGTCTAAATTACTTGTTTGTATGTGGTTATTTATGTATGTTTGTATGTGATATATATGTATGTATGTATGTATGTATGTATGTATGCATGTATGTATGTATGTATGCAGTAGCGTGCATTTCATATAGGCAGAAAGGCACTGCCTACCTTGGCATGTTACTAAAAATTATATATAAAACATGAACATTACATATTTTTGAAAAATACATAAACCATAATTCAATTTAAATCCGCTTCAATTTGAAAAACCCGCCATCATATATGCGATACCAGCGCTTCGCGCGAATCGACGACCGCGACGGGCCTTTTATAAAACTTTTGCCTTAAATCGCATACAAAATGTTAGCATTGACAGAACGACATTATTATAATCCTACAATTTTATAATGTCGCGCGTCATATGGAATACGAACAAAGTATTGTGTTTTTAACATTGGTCGGTTTAACAATCTCAGCAGGCAGTGCCTAAGCTAATAACCTGTCAAATCAAATTGTCTTGAATTCGATACCGTTTGTACCAATAATTATGATTTTTGACACGGTCGCATAATCGCATCCGCCGTCCGAACTCCGAATCATTCCTTGACAGATATTATTACAATTCATTGAATTCACTTTGAATTTTTAGTTCGTGCGTTCTTGTTATTAGTGAAAATATTAATATATTAGTGATGGATAAGTTTACTTGTGAAATATGTAACGGAGATGTGTGTTTGATGAAAGTAAATAAAGTAAATAGTACATCCAAATTCAACACGTTCGATTTTACAGATTATTACGTATTTAAAAAAAGATAGGCGTATCGATTTAACATATTATAAATAACAATGACGTTATAATTTTTCATTTATTAATAAATAAACAAGTACTTTAATTAAGCATACAATTTCGTAACTAATTAATAGAAATTCCTTGATAGTGTTATCAATGATTTCGTATGTTTGACACAAACGAAATTATCAGAGTGCCGGCCTTATGAGGCCACTATGTCTATCCAGTAACTGATTTGTTTGATAAGTATCAGTTAGTTGCTGTATATATAAGTGGTTCATGCTCATAAAAGATTTGGCACGACTTGTATCACATGCCGAGAAAAGCCGGATCAATCAATAAGCATGGTATGTATAGTTAAATGTATTTTGTCCTGCTGTATGTGTATGCCTGCATTATTACTATAAATGAACTTACACAGCGTCTAATAATTTACTTGTCTGTTCTTGAAATTATCTAAAAGCCTCTATTCCCAATAAAATTGAAATATTAGGAAAAATATGTGAGATTAAAGATTAAAAAAAAAAGTTAAAGGAATAAACTACTATATATGAATACAAAATATTAGAACAACCATTTATAATATAACAAAAATGTCGATAATTCTGTGTAGATTTAGAAAATTTACAAATTGTACATTTGTAACTCTCAAAATCAGATTGATTACTTAAAAATACTTATCAAACACCATAAACAAGATATGTATAATTACTTTCTAGTCCATAATAATACATTTTTATTTTTGCACTTATAAAGCTAAAAACTACTTCGACTAACTTTTTTTTCCGACTAACTTTGCTGTTAAATTATTCTATATAGAATAAATAAATTGAAATCATCATTTCTTTCCATCAGTTTTTGCTTTATATCAAAGTTTTTGATATATTATAAGTATATATAATTTTAAATATGGTAATAATAATTTGATTAATTTTTTTAAAGTTATTTATTTATTGCACTATGATATAACATGACATAAAGTAATTAAATTGAGTACATATATTAAAAGCAATCATTTGTTTAAAATTTATTGAGTTTGGAATTATTTGTATCATCAATCTTATTTTGAATAAAGAGATTAATATAATTGTATATTTTTAAAAATTAGGTTTTGAATATTATACTTTAAGTTGATACAAAATACAAATATATATTTAACTATACAGACAACTTTTATTATTTTGGAAATAGATGATAACATATTAACATGTAAATGTTAATATTAAATTTGTACACCTATGCCGACACAAGACCATTTCCTCTGCCCCTGTTCTCTCTGTTGCCTGAAAGAGATCGCTTTTCAGCGATAAGACCGCCCTTTGTATAATACCTTGTTATATGTACATGTTTTGTTTATGTAATATTTCTGTTTTGGTGTACAATAAAGTGTATTATTATTATAATTGCTACACTCCACACGTTCAATATATACATATACACATATAAATATATATAATATGTATAATATATTACTTATATAAGGCATATAATAAATTTACATAAACTTACTTAGATAAATATAAGCGGATGGAGGATTACACTCAGGCAGGGAGATCAAACGGCCGGGGGTTAGGGCTGTAGGCTGAGAAATCGGCGAACAATCCTAGCCGAGTCGAGTAATACCTCTTCCAGTTTGGTTCGGTTCTTCGTAGAGATGGCGATCGGGTTCATCGGTTCGATTCTAGCACATGCTTCCTGAACCGTCGCAATCCAAGGGCCCTCCTTATGCTCTACCTCCCGTGACCATATATTTCGCCAAAAGGCGAGGAGGTCAGCCGTATTCGGTTTAGGGGAAGTAGAGCACAGAGTCGGGTTCTCCAACTTCCTGTAGAACCTGTTCTGATCACTCACGAAGAGGCGATTTTGTCGGAAGCGCTCAACTCTCTCAGAGTACCTACGAATGCGCTTCCCCCATGCCGCAATTCTCTGCTTCAGGCCGTCGATGCGCTCCGTCAGTTTCTCAGCTATATCAGGCTGGTCAAGCCTGACCCCCAGTCCATTGAATGCTATTCTAACGGAGCGCACAAACCTTGGCCTAGTGTTGCCCGACCTGAAGCTTTGCAGTCTGCCAATGAGGGTCCTGGCCAGGCTGATACGGCGTTCTATTCTCTTCTTCCAAGCTGGTACGTCACTACTCTTATTAGTAGTGCGTCCAGGTTCCTGGGCTTTGGCTCCAACGAAGCGGTGTACCGCTAGAGCGGCACCAAAGAGAATAGAACCCGTATCATCCAAGCCCAGACTGCCATCCAAATATGGAGGTAGCAGCCTGTTAGCTGCCTCAAGTGCACCCCACGTCGCAGCATTAAGAGTGTAACAATTATAATTGAGCAGACCTTGCGTAGGGTGAAATTGCTCACGTGAATGGATAGGCGTGTTGGTTGTTCAGTGTGGGTAGCATTGTAACACCGAATAGTTTAGTGGGGATCGGAGGAGGAGCCGCTCGGGGCCTTATAAAAGGACGGGCTCGGTAGAATCTTTCCTTTTCCTCGTCTCTTCGGTGCAGGGTTCGAATTGTTGGGTGAGTCATTGTAATTATTATGTAGAAGCTTGTATATGCCACTCAGTAGGTCGTGTAGATGTAAAATTCATTTTTATCTAGTGTTTAATTAAAAAATTGTGTTTCTCTATAAACCAATGGTTAGGTTGTGTCCTTGTCTTGTGGGCTATTTCCATGTCAACCCAGAAACAACTGGGGGTTGACTACGGGAAGGCTCACCGGATGGTGTGTCCTTCCAGGGTCCGGGTAGGCGTACGGAGCGGTCGACACTAACTCTTCCCACGTGGCGACTTCTGCGGGTGAACCTCGGACCCCAACAACCGGGTTCTTTTTCGTGACCTTGCTACGAGAAGGAAGCAGGGGAGCAGGGAAGCCCAACCCTACAACCGTTCTACGGCGAGAGACGTCGAGCGTCGGTCGGGGTACGCCGTCCACGTGTCCCGGAGCGCACATCATTCCCGTCACCTAGCACCAAGGCGGAGACCCGCTTGGGGGCATCCATGCTCCACGTGCCAATAGCTAAGTGCCCGTCCGGTTAACCTCTAGACCTGAACCAGGAATAGTTATTGAACCACGTAGCTCGTGATCTTTTAAAAATTAATAATAAACATTGTTATTGATAAATTTCTAACATTTTTGTAACTTGCCTACCTACATATATCACTATGAAAATAAATGTTGTAGTTTTGTTCATTTAATATTTTTTTATTTATTTCTCTCTTTTACTTAAATATCTCTTTATTGTTCGTCGATATACAGTACAACCTTGATATAACGAGCCTCAATATAACGAATTCCTCGATTAAACGAATTTTTCGAAATCCCCTAGAACTGCCCGTAAGAGATAATACAAAATATACCTCTACATTACGAATAACATTTATCAAAAACCTCTTTATAACGATTTTTCAATCATTGCAGAATATAGCTAGAAGGTATTTTTACCTCTATTTAACGAATTTTTTCAACTTAAAACCTTGATATAACGTATCCTATTAATTATTTCCACTTAATTCCAAGTTCTTACCTCGTTAAAACGAATCGCAGTCCAGTCTAACCTCTATATAACAAACCTCATTATAGCGAATTACTTGGTATAACGAATATTTCCTAATTCCCTTCAGTTTCGTTATATCGAGGTTGCACTGTAATATAAATATCATATCGCGACAAGAGGAAGAGGGGAGTTCCAGAGGAGCGCTCCGGATCTCGGAAATCGCCTCCTCCAAAATCCCTCTCATCTGCTCTACTTTTTGGGAGACTGCTTCTTCAGCGATCGCATTCACAGACACTTCGCTACGAACGCTTTCCTGTTGCGTTACAACTGCGTTATGCTCTGTAGATACGGGTTCGACCTCAGGAGCATCCTCACGTCGAATCCGTTCGAGCTCGGTGGCGTTGAATACGCCCTTTCGTTGGATGTACCGAGCTCTCTAAACAAATTATTATTATTATTACATACTAAATAAATAAATAAATAAATATGTTTAACATACACACACACACACAAGGTCGTCTGTTCCTAAGGTAGGCAACTTAATGCCTGTTTTAGGTAACAACCGACTGATATACATTTTTTTTTAAATAAATATACATAAAAATAATACATATATAAATAAACATATGTTACACCCAGACTCAGGGCGGGAATCGAACCCACAACCCTTGGAGCAGAAAACAGGGTCACTGCAAACTGCGCCAACGGGTCAGTCAAATATCTACACTACAAATACACGGGACGCCATCCATGAATAATTTTTGTAACTAATATGACAGCTATGACATTTACATTTTATACGAGTGTTTTTGATCTATGATCTATCCATAGGGGTATTATAGATAGAGTAGGGAAGACCTATGGCTGCCTGTAAGCGGAAACGTTCAACGGTTATAAAGAGAGAGAAGATCGCGTTACCCCATTGGCCTTGCGGTCTCAAGTTCGAATCTCGATTTTTTTTTTTTTGTAAACATCAATTATTTACTTCTATTTTAATTTTTCGATTACAATCAACTCGTAGAAACAACTCTTATATGCACAGTAATATTATATTGGTATGTAATTCAACCGGTACCGCGATCGTCTCTCTCTTTCTAACCGAGCACAGAGAGCAGATCACGCAAATTAAAAAATAATCGACGTATACATATTTAAGCCAAACTCGATATGTAATGTTTACCAACAAAGCGTTGTTTTTAGCAACCAAGCATATGCAGATGTTAACAGCCTATTGGAAAATAATTATAATAATTATATTATTCAATATTTATACTAGTACAAGCTACATAAAATTTGAAATAAATAAGTCGGGGAGTTAGATATATTTATATATTATCTATAATTATCTGTTATAGAGGTAAAATTTACTTGTTAACGTGGGTATAACTAATTCCTACTGAATAATTTCTAAAATTCTAAATATTTTCATAAATATATATATATATGCCTATATTAAAAATAGCTACACTATCCCTGAATAACATTCAAAATAAAACATTTGTTTTAAAATGGATTTATTATGATTAAAAATTTATGTTCAGAGACTCATTCTCTTTTTATATTTATTTTACTTTACTTACGTTGAATAAACATAATAATTATAATATTTAAAGTTTTGCATAGAAATCGATAACAATTTACCTTAAACAATACAACGACTGATCAAAAAAATCCAAATGTTACTTCTCTGAGAAATTTTGCTATCAAGCTATCAGTGCTAAAATTTAAGGTTGTTAGATGTATTTTAGTAATTAAAAATTTGTTAATTTTTGTTATAAGCTAAATTTGACGACTTGATGAAAACTTGGGCCATTGAGAATGCTTCAGGGAGATGCATCTGGAAAGATTATTGTAAATTTCTATTTGCTGACACAGCAACAGACATCGCATTGACTAACAATGAAACCTCAGAGCAAGAGCCAATACCGCTAAAAGATGAAGTGCGCGCAGCCATCAAACATATTAAGCGTAACAAGGCTGTAGGTTTCGAGATCCCGATTGAGACAATCAAGGCCACGAGGGAAATCGGAGTAGACATATTGCATACCATCTGTTGTCGAATATGGGTTACTGGGGCTTGGCCGAGCGATTGGTCACACTCTATATATTCATCCCAATACATAAAAAAGGATCAATAAAAAAGTGCAGCAATTACAGACTAATCTCCCTCATATCCCACGCCAGTAAGGTTATGCTACACATAGTCAATACGAGGCTTCAGGCTTATTTGTCCCGAGAGACTATCAAACAGCTCCTCATAATGCGACAACTTGTGGAGAAGGCCAGAAAGTTCAACATTACCCTCCATGTGTGCTTTGTGGACTTCCGGAAAGCATTCAATACCTTCAAGTGGCGGAAACTCTGGCTGGTCCTGACCGAAATGCGTGTACCACAACACCTTGTACACCTCATTTAGACGACTTTACGTAGATGGCACAGCCATGTTGACGGTATTGACTCCTAGCGCTTCAGAATACAAGCTAGCATTAGAAAGGGTGTATATTGTCTCCCCTGCTGTTTAATATATACACAGAGCACATCATGCGGATAGTTCTCGAAGACTGGAACAAGGGAATGTCTGTGGGAGGTCGAAAAATATCAAACCTACGATACGCAGATACTACCCTCCTAGCGTCAACCAGAGACATCGTAACTCTCCTTTAACTGCTAGAATCCACAGCGTTAGATTTTGTGGTCAATCGCGATCGATCAATCGCGACAAGACCAAAATGATAATTGTCGATTGTGCTGACAACAACCAACCAGACGTCCAGACCATAGGAGGATGCAAAGTAGTTGAGAGCTACGTATATCTGGGCTCCACTATCACCAACACTGGAGGCTGCGAAGATGAAACACGAAGACGTTGCGCCGTGACTAGGTCCTCAGTGGAAAAACTCACAAAGATTTGGAAAGACCGTAAAATAACCAAAAACACAAAGATTCGACTGATGCGGTGTCTGGTCTTTCCTATCTTTTTATATGGAGCTGAAACGTGACGCTCTGGAACTGAGGTGTTGGAGACGCATGCTCCGAATCTCATAGACCGCGCGCCGAACCAACGTTTCCATCCTGAAAGAACTTAACGTCCAAGAAAGATTATCATCCTGCGTGCAATCGGGGATCCTCAAGTTCTTTGGTCATATTACGCGGACGCAATGGAACGATTGATGGTGCAAGGGAAAGTGGAGGGAAAAAGATCACGTGGGCGCTCTCCAACACAATGGACGGACCTAATTAAATCTGTAACGCACTCCTCCATCAAAGACTGCTCCCACTCCGCCAAAAATAGAGCTCTATGCCAGGGTATTACAAAAACGGCAACGCGTGCGACGGAGATGTGACCACGACCACTCTGCCAAGAGGGAACGACTAAGAAGAAGAAGAGGTACCTTTATCATATATGGAAAAGAGACTTTAGCAGTGCAACGTTTACAGGCTGATTCATAAAGGTACTATAATCTATTAAGTAAAGCTCATTTTCACGTAATTTTGTTTTACTAATTTAACTATTTATCATACGTATAAAAGTATATACAAAGATATAAGTCATTGAAATAAATTTATAAAGGTGTGGTTATCCATAGAAAAGATTTCTTCCAGCACACCCGAAAAGGAACCATTAGACAGAAATAAAATAAAATAGCAATTTTGCAGATTGCTTAAAAAAAATTAAGGATTGAGCACGTCTAATGGACAAGCGTAGGAAGTTCCAAAGTCGGGCAGCTTGAACAGTAAATGATTTAGTATAGATGTAGTGGAGTGGGAAGGAATTTCAAGGAGTAAATTGTAATTAGACTGTAGGCTTCGTTCATAAGCATCGTTGAGATACTTAAACCGTTCTTTTAGGTAAAAAGAAGCAGCAATATTTAAAGACGTAGTGCAGTATAACAGACTAAGGATGTACCTTCCTTACATACATAACTTTCTTGATACATAAATTATAATATTATATATTTTAATTTATTTTAATTACATTTTATATAATTTACAAGCAAATTAAAATTTTAAAAAGGTATACATATTAAATTCGTTTTTGTGTAAAACTATAAAATTCAGTTCTATTCTACTAGCGCCATCTAGGACACGATACGGAAAAGTTTTTTTTCATTTCCCAGCTTTCCAATGTGTAGCATAATATTGTGTGCTCTATTAAAATTGTTTTTATTTATTATTGATCAATAGAGAAACATATATATATATATATATATATATATATACACCTATATAAATAAATTTCATGACAAACCAAACTTACCAACGCAGGCCATTTCACTTCTTCTTTTTCTAATTTTTTAGGCGCCCAAACTAAAGTTCTTTCAACTAAAAATACACGAAACGTCCTACGCGAATACACTGCCACCCATTCACGCCGTTGCCAATCAACACCATCATATTCCACCAACACCTGTAACAATAATAAAATTTTATCAGAATATATTGTGTCAAAATTATATTTGAAAATGAAATTTTGTTTTGTAACAAAATAATATACAATATGCCAGAATATGTGGACAGCGCCATCTAGTGTTGAATAGCAATACTGACTAGTATTTTGATTGTTCGAGAATATAAAATTAATCTTCTTCTCATCACTAGAGGGCGGAACATTTAATACGGTTTTCCACTTTAAAAAAATGTAACGAATTGAAAATTGATGCCCGCCAAATTCACAAATTGCCAAAACGGTTTTAAAAAAATTATCTGACGAATCATAAAGATACACTCCTGGGTTAAGTTAAAAAAATATTGTAGTAAAATATTAATTAATTTAGAGGATAGTACAGTTATATAGATTATAAAATGTATATGATTGAATAAAGTATAAATATTTATATTTAGGGAGCATTATAAAGTCAGACAATAACGCGGGTAATGATTGTGTTCAAGATTGACATCAAGATGGATGAAACCAATACTTTCAAGTTTCAATGTCAAAACAAAGTAAACACATAAATAACATATAAATACGTAGATGGAAAACAATTGCGTACTAGAAACGCGATGTATACATAATTTTATGAACAACGCGTTATCAGTGAATGCGATGTTAACTGCGTTTATTGCCATTAATTACAAATGAAAGACGGATATTATCATATTAATTTTTACTTTGATTCACGAACCTCCAAACAATGCTTGACATTTTAAAATTTAAAAAATATTCTTCAATCAAATTATAACTTTTTTTTTATTAAACTTGAATTTTACTCATTGCTGGTATACAATAAATTCCCTTCTTTTATCACGTAGAGCTACTGCGAAAATAATTACAGCTTGGATAATGTAATTGTAGCTGATGGTACAATTTAATCAAGAAGTTATATATTACTAAAAAAAATATAAATAAATATGGTCACCTTTATTATAGTAAGATAAAATTATAATTATTATAAAGTATAAAGTGGATTGGTCCTTCTTATATGGTTATAACGACATCGAGTTGGCTTTAAGTGAGTTTTATGACAAGATTAATTTAATTATTTCTCAATTTATTCCAAAACTAGAAATGAGAAATGATTTTAGGTACCCTCCTTGGTTTTCTAAGGCTTTGCAAAAAATAATGAAAGAAAAACTGAAGTTTCATAAGCGATGGAAATTATATGGTAGGTTAAGTGATTATAATACTTTTGAAATTCTCCGCAAGCGTCAGAAATCTGTACAATTGGAATGTTATGAAAATTTTATTAATACAGTCGAAGACAACATAAATAAAAATTGTAAATACTTTTGGACATTTATTAAATCCAAAAAGAGTACACATGGGTTACCCCAGACGTTGTATTTGAATGATGTAACTTGCACAGAGGGAAATGTATTTGAGCCAAGTAATTCTGTTCAGCCTTATAGTGTTACACAGTCTTCAACTTCTACTTATAACAGTTGTGTATCAATAGGTTCCGTTAATATATCAATTGATTTTGTGGAAAAGCATTTGAAGTGTTTAGATGTAAACAAGGGTTGTGGGCCTGATGGTATCCCACCGATATTTTAAAAAAAATGTTGGAAGTATCTTTCTCGCCCTTTATTCTATCTTTTCCAATTATCGCTGCTAACAGGAAGATTTCCTTCTGCTTGGAAACGGTCGTTCATAGTGCCGGTTCACAAATCGGGTGATAAACATAATATCCAAAATTATAGAGGTATATCTAAGATTAGTACCATTCCAAAGTTGTTTGAAAAATGTGTTTTCGAATTGATTTATCCCAAACTTATGCCAATAATTATTATAGACCAACAACATGGTTTCATTAAGAAGAGATCAACTGAGACCAACTTATGTGAGTTCGTACACGATGTAGCTTTATCGATGGATAAAGGTTATCAAGTGGATGCTGTGTATACCAATTATTCAAAAGCATTTGATAAGATTTCTCATGACTTACTCATTTTCAAGCTTGGTGAAGTCGGTATACATGGTGATCTTCTTCGCTGGGTTAAATCCTATTTACGTGAGCGTAGTCAGGCTGTTGTTATAAAGGGATTTTGCTCATCATTCATCCCAGTTACCTCGGGAGTACCTCAGGGTTCTCACCTCGGACCTTTATTGTTTGATTTGTTTATCAATGATATTGTTTCCAAATTTAGATATTCTAAATTTAAACTATATGCGGATGATATGAAAATCTACAAAAGCATAAAAAAATTTTCGGACTGTTTATTACTTCAAAATGATTTGGACGAGTTAGTTTCGTACTGCAAAAACAATGGTTTACATTTGAATATAAAAAAATGTGCGTCATAAGTTTTACCAGAAAGAAAAATACAGTTATTTTATACAATTATCATTTAAACAGCCATTGCTTAGACCGTGTGTTTGAGGTGAGAGACCTGGGTATTATCATTGATAATAAGTTGTTATTTAATAAGCACATTGATCATATAACTTCTAAGGCCTTTAGAATGTTGGGTTTCGTTTTAAGGGCTGGTAAAGATTTTAAGCGTTGTTCTACATTAATTCTTTTGTTTAATTGTCTCGTAAGATCGGTCCTTGAGTACGCTTCAATAGTTTGGAATCCCCAATATGATATTAATATAAGACAAATTGAACGTGGTTTTTTCAAGTTTTATAAACATGTTTCTTTTCGGTGTTCTCATTGTAAAGCTAACCGTGAAGCCATTATAGCAGAGAGTTCATTAAAAAATCGTCGTTATGTTAGAGATCAAATATTCCTTTACAAAATAATCAATTATATGATAGATTCCGCTTCCTTAGTAAGTAACATCAGTATAAGGTGTCCCCGATTCAATATGAGGAGTTGCGATCGGTTGTTTTATGTTCCTCTTGTTAAGAGAAACTATACTGCAAATATGTTTTTATTCAGAGCTTGTAACAATTATAATGATAAATTTAATACAGTAGATATATTTAGTAATTGTTTAAAAGAATTTAAGGCGAAAATAAGAGAGGTAGCATTGGTGTAATGTTTTTCCTTAGTTATTATTATATATTTTTTTTTTTGTAACAATGTGTTCGTTAATGTAGCTTTAATGCTTAACTGCTCAGTATGTATAAATTTTTGGTGGAAACTTTGCTGATTTATGAAATGTTATTGTTGATTATGTTTATGTGTTTTAAAAAATTGTTTGTTTCCCTAATAAAATAAATAAATAAATAAATAAATAAATTATTATTGATGAATGATTATAAATGGAAATTACGGAAATGACACTAACAAATATAAATATAAGTTTATTTCTTCTTTTATTATTAAAAATTTAGTATATCCTTACACAAGCTATGTGAAAAATATATCTATTTTTGAGATCGATATTAATTTCGATTCGTGTTGTCTGGACCAAAAACTAGCAATAAAACCAACGTAATGTAATTTTACAAATATTTCTTTCTTGTCTGGGTGTATGTATTTTTGGGTCTGTCTACCGTGCCTCACGTAAACACGTAAAGCCGTCGGTGCCGGTTATTATCATAGACATCTGATACCAATCGTTACTAAGATAGGGAAATTATCCGACAACCCGCAGTGGAGAAGCGTGGTGAATTTCCATATGACGAAGAGGCCTTTGCCCAGCAGTGGACATTTTATAGGCTGATTCAATTCACTTCAGTATAATAAAAATCAATAATAAATTCTATTTATAACCTTTTAAGCTTGAAATATTATTATATCAATCTAATTCACATACTCAATGTTTTGGCAATGACGAATTCTGTATCAATTTCATACGAAATCCCGTGTCGCGGCGACCTTGTCTTCGAGTTCTTATAAATAAAACTATATCTGCGGTCGAACTTGACGATTAAAGACGTTATCGTGACTCAACTAATCTTTATAAATTTAAAATTACGCCCCATTGTTACATATAAATTATATTTGGTATGTAAAACTCGTATTTCATGCAGCTAAAAAGATAGCGCGTTTTACAAATAAAATTTAATGAAATATACGCCATCATATGACTTATTTATTAAAATAAAATTATTACATCGGCCTTCGATGTTAATTATTACTAAATATATTTTTAATTATAATCAAGAGAATAAGTCTGGTATCACTGGCGTTTTTTAAATTTTTGAATGTAATGGAGATTTATGATTACTAGTAGACGCCCAGTGGTCGAAATTCGGATTAATCTATAATTGACAGCATTGTCAACATCATAAACATATGATTGCGCATAACATGGTGAGCATAAGCTCACATAAAAAATTCGATAAAGAATTCGTTGCAAGACCTGTATTTAAAAAAAAATCGTTGTAAAACCTGTATTTAAGACCTGTGTTGAAAACAGACTTGGACAATAAATAAAATTTGTATATATATGTCATTATACATATTATGTGTGTGTGCCGTAGTGGGTGTAGTGTTTTTTTAAATTAATTTTATCTATTTTTTGAGTATTATTATAAAAAAATCTCTCCTTTTGGAAGAGCTAAAAAAACAGTTGATCACAGATAAAAAAGATTGTTCCATCTTTTCTTACTCTAAGCAATGTCACTAATAACGATATAATGTAGGTATATGTGAAACGAATAAAAGAACACCTCCACTACTAATCTGAGATACTCATAGAATATTTTAAAAACCACGATTAAAACAATACAGTCTCTTTGGCTGCCAACTAAGGAATGCAATCTCGTTCTCGCGAGATTTCTAATGGTCTGACTAATATTGGTTTTAATTAATCTGTAATATCTAATGGATCTACTGAGTAGATATAGTTTTATTTAATTGATAATAATATCTCAGTTTAATAGTCAACTCAACTTAGATAATAGTTTCATTTTTTTTTTACTTCTTGGTGTTTTGTTTGTTATAAAAGAATTACTGTTTTATTACTAAAAGATTTTTGTTTGATATTAGAAGAGAAGACTGGTTGTTTCTTTCATTTGTTATTTGATAGATACGTCCGTCAAAGTTTACTACTTAGAAGTTTATTAAAAAATTATAGACAGATACGTCAAACAATGTTTGATGCATAAAAAGAAGAAAAATTCGTGAAAATAAATGTTTATCTTACAATACTTATAAGTTTTATTATTTTTTCCTAATTTATTCAAATATTGTGATTACTTGCAAAAAAAAAAACAAAAAACAAAATTGCCAATCTCGCGAGATCTCGAAATTGGCGAGATCTCGCAGTATTGTTATTCATAAACCCGCGGGATCTCGCTTGAGCCTCAATCTCGCCAGATTTGCATTCCCTACTGCCAACCATAGAGAATCCTGGCTACACCCTTGAGCAAAGGTCACTCTTATTACGAAGGGTTGGAACGTAATCTGATGCTGCCACGGATTGGCGAATATGCATATACCTATATCTAAGAATATCTTTTGAGACAATCGGGTTTCTCCGCTATTTTACCGTTCACTGACGAGCATGAGGTGAATTTTAAACACAAACAATAACTTAGCGGTTCTAACTAAGAATATCTGTTTTTCCTAGAAAAACCAGCGACACCTTTTTCTGGCCGAATGAGATTTATATTTTTTGGACGTACATACGTAGGTACCTATTCTTATATGAAAAATATTTTATATTAAATAGGTATAGCAAACTCTATTATTCTATTAAAATAAGAATTGAAACTCAGTAGCTGACTAGTATGTAAAAAAAAATACAATAGAAATAAAACGAGTCCCATTAGCTCCCTTTTTTTTAAGTTTTTTTTTTTTTGCTTGTTATATCGTTTTATTTTTGTTATGATATATTAAACGTACATTTAACGTGAGGTCATCGTATTCTAAACCTACCACAGCGGTCAAATGATCGCTTTTTACTTTTTAAGGGTTAACAGGTTTCTTAAGTAGCTATATATCATATTATAGAAAATATCGTGAACTAAGTTCAGGAAAAATGTAAATCTAGAATTTTACAATTTTAATTAAAGTCTTAAAAGCGGTCATTTGACCGCTACGGTAGATTTAGTGTTTAAATTCCTTTCTTGATAACATAATATAACAAAGAACAAAAATATTATAAAAAAAGCTACCGCTCGTTCATTCGTCGTCAATCATACTTTCTTAGGTAAGTAATGCAATAGACATCTGATCATCAACATTTCTGACATATAAGCACATCACACATACTATATCCATGTCAAATTATTACGATCCACGTTACGAATGTAACCCATATTCATGAGAAGTTTCATCTCGTCCCAGTTTCGCTTGAAGCCCTACACTACACTAGACGCGACCTTGTCGTCGTATCTGTTACATACACGTAATAACACGTATCTAAGCGATTATTTACTCACTCTGTACATGTATGTATAGAACCGTGCTTACTAAATAGAAATAGTGCGCCGCCGTTTGTTCGAAGGACTGCCATTTGTTGTGATTACGGTCACACGGCTTAATAAGGAAGGTGATTTTATTACATGGATTACATATTATGTTTTTGAGACTACACCGTAAGTGGACAATCGTAACAAATAGAATACTTGGAATATTCATCTCGTAAAATAAGTATATATATATATATATATATATATATATATATATATATATATATTTAGTTGCATATTTGCACATTTTAATTTTGCAAATAATCTACACTCACTCCATAAAATGCCATCGCTGAATAGAATATGAAACTAGTATTTCATGTATATTTTTCAAATAAGATATTTATTGTGTATAAACTTCTTCCAGGTGAAATACGAATGAATTATGATAATATTCATTAATTTTAGACGATCCGATATAAGACAATAGATATAGCGGTTACCCCCTTCTATATACAGAGTGACTCATCAATATTTAAGGTAGTTCCAGCATGAAACCACTTTTCGACAGATTCGGCTAAATTTTTTTTCACAGGTTCAGAATAGCTTTATTTATGAATTCCTAAAATTTTATAATTTTTGACGGTTTAGATCGCGAGATATTTAAAGACAAAGTTCGCGATTTTGAGAGTAATGTCCCATTTATGTATGTAAAATGTCCGATTTTTTATTTTATTAAAAAAATATCTCGACAGAATTGGAAAAAAAACTAGGAGTGTTGAAAAATGTTTTTAGAATAAGCTAAAAAATAAAAGTAGCACTTCACGGTTTTGTTATCGAGATATTAAAAGTTATAATTTTAATAATATTAATTTTAATTTAAAATTTATTGTGATCTGGTAATACTGTGCACAACGCTCTCATCTTTTTAATTTAATAAAACTATTTTTAGAAAGCGCAATACTATTTATATGTATATTAAGACCATATAAACAAAAATATATAAAACACTCAGAGCAACGTTGCCAGATTACTATAACTAACGATATGAGGCAGAAGGTATTAAGGTAGGACTACACTTCACCACGCTGGAACTACCTTAAGGAGAATACAGGGTATATGATTTTCATTCGAATTATGTAAAAAAATAGGTACTTGATTTTTTACCAAATTTTCATAAATTTCAATTCAAATAAATGAAGCGTTGACACTTCTCCAGTCATGCCGGAATTAGGTCCAGTAGATTCAGGTATAATTATGTACACATATACATTATATATAAGGATGGCGTAAAAAACAACCTTTTTTTTTTGAGTCTCGTGTGAATAAATGTTAGTTTTTGATGTTTTAAGAGCCCTCTCCAAAGGACAACTGAAAAAAATTTAAGATTTTTTCGCTCTAAATTGTTTTAAAGTTCAAAAAACGTCCAAAATCGAATTTTTATTTTTTTTTTTTGTTTTGAAAATTGTTGGAAGTTACTTAAGTATGTGATTGTATGTGATTGTTTTGCTTTGTGTGATGTATGAACAGTACCATAAAGTTACGCAATACGAGGAACCAAAGATTATTATTTGGTCTATCATTATACCATATTCACACTATATTTATTTCTACTTTAATATGGTTTTTCGTTTGATAATAAGGTCATTTATATTGGTATAGGCCTTTTGTTTCATTTAAATATAAAATTAAAAAGACGTATAAATCCCACGTCCCGTAAATCAAAATTAATGTTAAACTAAGTTCCTTTTTTATAATGAAATTAGAAATAGTGAATATTAATATAGTATACAATAGGTATATTATTAATCTAATATATATTATTTATCTAATATTTTCGTAACAAATTATCCACACATAAAAGTGCACCTTAGAATGAGGATAGGCTTCTTTTATTTACCCAGATGACATTTATTAAAATCATAATTGAAATCGATACAACGTATACAATTTATGTTATAACAGGCAAATTGTGCGGTACAGATGTCGGTATGCTTCGAAAATAGAAATGAATTCAGAGATGTTTATAAGGCGACTGTATATGCTATCGCACATTCAAGTGCAGTCAAGCCCACGCTTTCGGGGTGTTGCCAAACCCTTGACTGGCCAACGCGAACGTTTATAAACAGACCGAATGTAATCGTTTACAATAAACTTACGATATTGGACTTTATTCTTAACATTTTGATGTGATAAATAAATAAAGGTGATAGTTATGATTAAGAATTAAGTGAGTATCGAAAGACGATTAATACAACAGAGAAACATCATCAAATGAATGAAATATGATGAAGAAAAAAAATAATACAAATATATCAATCAAAATTAAAATATTTTATAAATACAAATTTAGTAAAATATGTAAAGTACGAAGATCCTTCAATCTATTTAAGCTTTCTTACTATTTTAACACAATATTATAGGTATTTTTTCTAGTAATTAGAAAAAAATAAAAAATAAAAAATATATATATAATGTCCTTTGGCTGAGATAAAAATGTTAGTCAATTTATTCTTGTTCGTATACATATAAATACGAAGTATAGGTATTGTACCAATACAAAACGCAATAACGATTTTGACAATGTCTTTCGTAATATATTTTGAAATTATTTCCGTTCACATTATTCTGTAACAATAGACAATAATGATCTCAATTCTCTTACACTGCGCTCAATCACATTTGAAGAACATCAATTGAGTTTGTTAATTAAGAACTATCGGCTCATTAATTGATGTTAAATAATTATTTTTAATTGTTGTCAAAACAAACGTTAAATAAAACCATTTATGTTCTACGAAATATGATATTATATTATTCTTATCTAGTAACTTTATTGTCTGTAGGTACCTTTAAATAATTTATATACGTTTTAATATTGTTATTATCAAGACGTGTCGTAGATATTATTTTGGCTTTTGAAAAGGAAAACCTCGTAAGCAGGAAATGTTCATTTATTTTCGAAGTTCCTTTTTCGTACCTATATGTTACCTAGAATGTATGTGTATCTATAATTAATAGGTATATATAATTAACGATATAAATAAACGCCTCATAATTAAAGGACCCAGTATGATTAAAATATAAAACCTGAGACGAGGGTCCGGAAACAACACAAACAAAAACGAGCTGAAAGCAGCAAACATACTATACACTTTTGTCATTAACAAGAATCGAACCTGCGACCGCTAGCACTGCAAACAATTAATTGCTCTGTGCAGCTCTCTCAGTTTGACAAACTATCTTCGTTTATAAGTATTTATTATTATACAAATTTACAAGTTTTTTTATTCCGCCAAAAGATTTCCGGATGCCAACGAAAAGCCTTCGCCAAAAGAAATCGGACTATTTGCTTCTGAATCAAACAAATAAAGCACAAACTCTTCAACTTATATTAGGTACACAGTACACTAGCTGTTCCCCGCGGTTTCACCCGCGTAAATTTGAGAGAAAAACGTACTTAAATATTTTTAAACAATTACCCTAAGAGTAGGTACCCGCCTCGTTGGTCGAGTGGTCGCAAGCGTTACTGCCGAGTAAGGGGTCTCAGGTATGAATCCTGGATCGTTTTCGAAAAGAGTGATGTTATATTTACTTTAAAAGTGGAAGTATAGTTAAAAAATGTCTCGAGAAGAGAAATAATACAGGTCGCAACGGAAGCTCTCAAAAAAGATAATTTTTTCCCGTTTTTGTAACATTTCTTTTTATTGCTGAGCTCCTTTTAGTCGTAGCGTGATGTTATATAGCCTATAGCCTTCCTCGGTTAATGGGCTATCCAAAACAAAAAGAATTTTTCAATTCGAACCAGTGGTTCCTGAGATTAGCGCGTTCAAACAAACAAACAAACAAGCAAACTCTTCAGCTTTATAATATTATATAAAATATAATAGTATAGATATATATATAATATAAAAGTATAGATATAAATAAAGAAAACTTGAAGATGTTACTTTTAGTACTTTTCAAATGACAGCGCAACACAACAACACAATTTGTTTCTCTTTTAAAAACAAATTAATTTTCTTTTAAAGTGTAACATTGATGTTTTGCACCGAGAATACGATAAGTGTTAAAATCGAGACCAGATGTCAGTTATCAAGAACATCGCTAACAACAAAATGCTAAACGTGTTCCGTTATTTATTTGTTTAGCAGCTACTTCTTTACCGGTGCGCGGGAAACACGTTCTAATAATAGAAACGGTAAGTACTTAGTCAAGGTTGTGAAACTAGGTTACTGCGAATGATTATAAAACATTGGTCTAGCAACATCTATCTTATAAAGTTGTAAAACTTTCTTGAAACCACATTTATAAAAATTAAAATATTACAATATACATACTCTCTAAATATTTTTTGTATTTATATTTTCGAATTCGTTATTAAGTTTCGTAAATATTTTTCAGATACTTCTACATATACAAAATATTTAGTTACATTTAGTTAATTCAGTAACACTAAAATAGTACGGATGTTTTCGCCAGTCACGCAAAATGGAAAAGACAACAAGGATCACAGACATTATATTTCTATTACAAGGATATTGAGAAAGTAGATAATATTATTATGATGACTAGAACGTCATTATATATATATATATATATATATATATATATATATATATATATATATATGTGTGTGTGTGTGTGTGTGTGTGTGTGTGTGTGTGTGTGTGTATAGAGATTTTTATTTGAGACATATCTACAGAACATCAAATTCAATTTGCGATAGCTCGAGATAATTTATATGTATTTAAATTTCGTTAGTAATTCGCATATTATTATACATTTTGATTGAACGAATCATCTAAGGCAAATTGCTAATTTATTTTAATGTAATGTTCATTAAACATAAACAAATAATATCAAATCAATTGGTATTGATAACACTTGTTACTTTACCCTTGTTAAGTTTTTTATTACTTAATGACAATCTGTTTTATTACAAATACGAATAGGTAACTTAACGAAATATGTAATTTGTGAATGATTCACTAAGCTTAAGCATATTCTAACAACGTTCAAACTTGATATATTGTTATATAACATTAAAACATCGATAAAGGTTATTTTATAAAAAAGTGAAAGTTGAAAGTAAATGTATCATGAATGTATATAATTAACTGCTTTATATAAGAGAAAGCTCGACAATAGATAATAGGTGTACAGTTAATAAAACTTGAACATTTTTTTTAATTTATTTACCAATTTTTTTAACTATAAAAAATGTTTAAACATTCAAAAGAAAATTCAAAATATTTTTTCCCGCGCATAAAATCGTGTAAGCATTCGAACGACAGCTCCAAATAAACGCACCCCACACATTTCCCGACGGGTTCATTGGGTCAATGAACGCAGCAAGCGACTCGGACCTGTCGCACGATCTGTTGCAAAACATTGTCGTACCAACCTTGCGCTTTCGTATCTCCGCTCCGTCGTCGTCGTACTTTTAGTAACAATGAAAAATTACAACTTTTGCTTTATTTTATTTAAAAACAAATATGTCTTTTAATCACAATTAAAATATAAAAGGCGGTTCGGGTTGCCTGGAAGAAATGGCCTACTAGCCATAAGAGTAAAGACAGACCCCTGTACTACACAATTTGTAATTGTCTAAAATGTATGCACATTATTATATGTATGTTGTTGTGTACAATGAAGCGAAAATAAATAAAAGGCGTCATTTATTTTTGTACGCTTAAACGAAAATACGTATGTACATTTAAAATTATATCAGTCTCCTTTATGTCAGCAAATTAAAAATATAAGAGAAATTTTCATCAAGTTAGAAATCTTTATAAACGAGTAGAAAATACTTTTTGTGTTTTGTCTTCTTCTTAAAAAAAAAAAGTCAGTACAACATCATTAAAAAATGCATGAAGCAACTCTTTTTACATTCATAGACGTAAAAGCAAACACAAGGGAAGTTTCCCCTTCCATTTCAAAAGTGCTTGCAATTTTTTTGCTACAATATAGTAGTTACGAAATACTTGAGCCAGTGCCTTTAAGAACAACCCACATTACATATGTATAAAATAATTTACAATTATAAGCTATATAACAAATGAATGTTAGTTATTTCAAGTTCGAATTTTGACGTTGTTGATAATAATGAAATACATATATGTATATTAAAGTTAGGCAAAGGTTGGAGATAACTTTTGAATTTTATTAATCTTACTCGTATGTTCGAAAATGGACCAAAGTAATTTGTTTTATTTTACGGATTCGGAGACTGAGAGAATTTCTAAATGAATACAATATATTTCTTATAATGAAGTGTAGTAATTAAATTAATTTTATACAAATTTATTTTTAATCTATACTAATATTATAAAGCTGAAGAGTTTGTTTGTTTGTTTGTTTGAACGCGCTTCTCAGGAACTACTGGTAAAATAAATAAAAACGTTTGTTTTTTTTACATATATGTGCATATAAATAATACATATTATATGTAAATAAATATATATAGAATCGAACCCAAAACCCTGGATCAGACAGCAGGGTCACTGACAACTGAGCCATCGGGCCAGTCAAATATTTAAATCAATTATACAAACCATAAAAATGTTAGTTTTATAAATTGTTATAGTTACAATTGTCACCAATGCTGGTCAGAGCTATTCTCAGAACGAGATTCCAAAAAAGGGCAACATTAAGTATAAGCGGATAGTACGTAGTGTGTACGCATAATATATTATTTATCTGTATACGTGTACGTTATCTGTACATTAATGTCTACAACCCGCCTCCGAGCGACGTGCAGATATAAATAAACTAGCAGTTGCTATAGGCGCAATAAAAATATTAAAAACATGAAATGTTAGGCAGTGAAATGCTTTCGCTGTGTTTTATAAATATGTACTCCTATTTTCATTTAGTATTAAAAAAAATCTAAAAATCAAGCTTTAATTAGAACTGAAACAGTTCCGTCTCGTCAACGTGATCCGTTTTACTAATTTTTTATTTATTTATTATTTAACACCAAATTTACAGTATTATTTATTACAATAACATATGAGAACGATGATCCCACATAAGTATAAACTGTGTTGTAGTGATCATCACCCTCCAGTCACATAGGTACATATAGCACAATTGCACGTATCATAAGTTATCACAGTCATGAACTCGCACAGTAAAAGGGGAGGGCGCCTGTGACAATCTGTTCGGAGTAAAAGTGATGATTTTCGTTTTGTTTACGTTCAATGTTAAGAGATTCCTGTTCAACCACTTCTTAACAATACTAATCGCAGACTCAGAATGTTCCTTTGCATCCATCCAGGTACTACCACTGACTATCAGAGCTGTGTCATCAGCATAGCTAATAATATTACAATTAGGTATTTTTAGCGAACACAAATCGTTTACACAAATTAGAAAGAGAGTAGGACACTACCCTGTAGGACTCCAAATTTTATGTAAACGGAATCACTGGTAAAGCCCTCTACTACAACGGACTGTTGACGGTCAGACAGATAGCTTTTAAATATATCGAGAGCAATATCTCTTATACCGATGTGCTCGAGTTTGTTAGTTAATTTTGAAATAGAAACAGTGTCAAATGCTTTAGATAAGTCCAAAAATATACCCACAGTTTAAATCTTTTGTCAAAATTTTGAATAATTTTACCGATAAGTGTCACTACTGCATCCTCAGTAGATTTGCCTGCCCTAATCCCACTATTGGAAAGTATATTGTTCACTGTCAAATAATTGTAAAACTAAAGTAAACATTTAGACTGAATGACGTTATGTCCCTCTTATTATTATAGATGCGTGCAATAACCAAATGTAGGTACTAACTTCTATAAATAAAAAAATACTCTTAATATTTGTATATTTTAAATTTTTGCAGTTATTTACCTATATTGTTTTATTGAAATAAAAGAAGAGGATAAATAAAAAAATATAAATAATATTATAAAATCTTTTTACCAATATCATAATTTCAATAGTTATTTTAATGAGCTTGAATGCTTCATTAATTAACAATTAAAGGCATTCAAAACTTCAATATACATTCTTTAATAATAAGCGTTCAAAATGAATGAATGAATGCCTAGTCAATACCGTATTAAATTGAGTAAGGTTACAGTTATTGTTATGAAGTAAATTCAAAACAAATAATTTTAACATGTACCTGTTTATGCCATAATTATGTTCTTTTTTAGTCTTTGGTATGTACATGTGTGGAGTATGGACATACTAAACAATAAACCGTTATTTATTAATCTGTCCCTTTTACATAATTAAAGATTATATATTTCCTTTTTTCTCGCCTAACAGTCCGCCTTGACTATCGTGCTATTAGTAGTGTTAGAAATTTGAATATACATTTTTTTTTTAAATTATTTTTATTGCTGAATAGGCCACTAAATGAGCACTTAACTATTAACGCCTTTGTGTTTAGTTAAATTTATAGTATTTTTTGTAGATCTTTTAATCTTTTTATGTATAGTTTATCGAGTAAACATTTTTAATTAAAGGCACTTAATTAGCACCGAAATATTAATGAATCTATCTATTTTGCCATTCATTTTAACTTATCAGAGATCAGCGTGATGATTGTCTCTAAAACTCGTGGCAAGATACTTCATCAAAAAAAGGTGACGACAGTACAGTGTGACTTTTTTCTCGCGATATTTACGATAAGACTCAGTATTCCAAGAGTTAGGGCCTGTTTCACCGGTTGCTGGTGAAGCTATCTGACGTATGACGGTATCTAACCGATAAGTTAATGAAATATTTTTCTTTTTCCCCATCAAAATACAATTTATTTGTCGGATATTTTTTTCGCAACCTGTAAATGCAAAATTTGTAGTCTATTCGTTCAGGTGAAACAATCTCTAAGGGTCAGTTTTAGCCCCTGTTAATAAAGCCTATCTACTGATTAGTTAGGTACTAATTATGTGCGAGATAAACTTTACCAGCAACCAGTGATACAGGCTCTTAAGTTTGGATTAATAAACACAAACCAAGCGTATCGCCGTTGATTACTCACCTACGTAGCTACGAGGTCAGGGTTGTACTGGCTCGCATCAAGTAGGTACTCTGGACATACGTAACCTATGCAACGTGATACTATGACACGTTCATTACATAACTCATTAAAAATATCTAATGGTTTTATTACTACTAGTCAATTTTCAATTCCAATAATGAGAATTGTTAATGATATCACTGCAGGTAATTTTTAAATCATTGCTAATGAGACGAGCCATTTTTACGTATATAATGAACATGTTATCTTAAAAATTTAAAGAAGTAAGGAAAAACTAAAAATTTAACACAGTAGTAAAAGGAAATTCTATTATAAGTTCCCCTGATGTCGCTCATAAAACGTCCAGTTTCGATAAGATCTCATCCTGTGAGATGGGGGACATTGAAATGATAAATTGCACGACTGGAGTCATCAATCAATTCAACATACATAATTTTGTTATTTTAGGCAATTACTTTGTGGTTAGTGCTGGTAATATTCCACGAAATTCATATTAGAGATGGTTTTTCGTTAATTAAATTCAAATGATTTGATCTATTTTAACGAATATATTACTCGTAAAAACAATAAAATATACTTCACCAACCCTAATACTACTACGTACTAATAAAATAAGTCTGGTAAACAAGTAAGAATTATAAAAGACTACTACTTATAATAAAAACAACATAAATATTTAAACCAACTCAACTGAACGATAAAATTTTACTCTAATAAAATTTATTACATTGAAGTAAAATTTGCATGAAAACTAAATCTTAAGTAAAATTTATTACTATTATGAGAAAGACAAAAGGACGATCACGATTATCCAAAAGAAAACTATTTTGAGTATGAAATATTATTATTTATTGATATATGTACCAATTTATTATGCAATGTATGTTTTTTTATTTACATAATATGTTAATTATAAAGCACAGGTGATTTTAATCCGAGACTGAAAAAGATCCTATAAAATCAATGCTTGAATGACTGACAATCGTTCACTCAAGCAGCAACATGGGCAAAAAGCGTACCACCGCCTTCATGGTTCGATGCATAGAGATACTAAAATGTTAAGAATTCACGACAGAAACGAATGTTTGAATGTATATTAAGGGATAAAAACAGACGAAAACGAAAGATCTTATTCGAACTTTAAAATTAAGGATATTAATTTACATTTCATTTTCACACTAACTAGAAGTATTGAATACGAGAACATAACTATGACGTTCCTTACAAATTTCTTTTATTCCTTAGAATGTTTTACATACAAGTTTTTAAATAAAAGGCAATGCGGGCTATTTTACAAAATATTGGTTTTATGATATGGAATCAGACCGATTGGTATACATAGCTTTTATTTCCTTTCCATCATCATATCAACGAACGTCAGCGGAACGAACAGAAACAGCTGTGGGATGCGCGTGCGCTGCATGCATTCTTTGCGGTCAACGCACGCACCCGGTTCCGCTCTGCTATGTATAGATACATACGACCGACGAGTATTATACGTCGTTTTGTAAGTTATAAATATATCTTTATTTCAATAGCGTTAATACTTAGTGGACTTTGGATTCACTGGCAAAGTAATAAAGTATTCTACGTAAGCACGTGTTGAATTTAAAATATCTAACTGTTTTTTTTGTTTTGTTTTTGGTAAGTAAAAATTGATGATACAAGTATATATTTGAAAGTATTTTTTAAGATATTATAAATAAAACATTTAGTTTTTAACACGAGATTGTGTTTTACCTATTGTAAACTCATATAAAAAAATTGTTGTAAGTTTCTTTGACATAATAAATTATTTCTTAAAATTAACACATAATAACTTGCATAAAATAAGCGAGACCAGAGATAAACTATAAAGATTAATACTAATGAAAAAAAAAGAAATTGAATACCTTAGTCTAAGAGAATACTTATCATTCGATAAATAATTTTGATAACGAAGTATATGAAACAAGTATTCGTACTACATCAAGTAAAACGACACCATGAATAATTCATTACAAATACTTAGAGTCAACCGAATTAAATAAAAATAAAACGCCTTTTTGGTCACAATGAAATGTCATAATTTATAAGATACCCTTGAAAAGTAAATTAAATTTTACTTCTTTTATATAGGAATGGTATGCTGTAATTACATGAACGTATTAAAATTGACTCCTGCTTTAATTATTAAAAAAAAGCGAACGATACAACAACATATTTCTTATAAACAATATAAGTATATTATTATCAGTTAGGAGTTCTTCAAATAATACTCACATAACAATCACCACCTTGTACATTTATTCTTTGAATCATTACAAATAATCGACTATATTAGTCATAAGAATCTCCACAAAAAACCTTTCTACTCTTTTGGCACTCGTCCCGCGTGCCAATCTTACCCTCCTTAACCCAATATTATATCCCCATTCGTTCACTTCTCTTTTTCTACCCACAAAATAATATTCATAATTATAAAAATGTTACAATATTACAAAATAAAAGGAATATTTAAATTAATATTGTTTACAATATTGTACTAACTAACATGTCCTTCATTGTAATTACTAATTATATGGTCAGACTAAGGTTACGATATTAAACAATAATATCCTCTTATTTTTATTAGTTTGTAAGAAAGTGTGAGTCTAATAAATAATAATTAATTTATATATTCTGTAGTTAATAATTTTATCGACTCTCCGTGTATACTGAACTGTATTAACTTTCGATGCCCCAAATTAACTGCATATAATCAACGGATTTTTAATCTTCTTTTGACACGAAGTAAATACGCCCAAAAATTAATGTCAACTTTCACATGCAGTACTAATTGTGAACAGAAATTGTATCATAATGATCTTTTTTGTATCAATAATGTCGAAATATTAATGGAATTAATTAAATTACAAAACTGATAGAATTATTAATACTCTTTCCATTTTTATCAGAAATAAAAATATAAATGACGTATCAAAAACCCATCAAAAGAAAAAAGTTTACAATTTGTACTTTTTTCTACTTCTTACATTTCATAATGTTATTATTTTAGAAGTCAATTTCATAGTTTTTTTTTTTTTTTAGAAAACTACGTTGAATCTTTTATATAATTTTATTTTCAGCTCTAAGGTTTTATAAGCTTAACATATAAATGGAAACTTTATAGGTTTACATTTTAACTCATTTATTATATGTAATATTTAATCATATCGTTACTGTGTATCATACTGTTTGTGTTCAGAATAACTATAGTCACTTGTCCGTCCTTCCGACTTGTCCGTCTATCACAGCCAGTTTATTTCGAATTTACTGAACAGATTCAGAACACATTCAACAGATATTTAAGTTTGTTTACTGAAAAATACTATAATAAAAAAAAAGTCCTACTGTTTTAGCCATTTTTATCGCACCTATTAAAGTAAGTTTTCTCGACTACTCATTCTTAACGCACAAGTTGACCTTCCTCACAAACGATTTTAATTTTTATGTCACTCAAAGAAATTTGTTTTGTTTACAAAAAAAAAAGTAATGGTATAAAATTTTTAATTCAACTTTATAAGATCGGTTTAAATTAAAAGAGCATTATCATATTATATACTGATTAGATTAGTAAATTGTGGAAATATAAATACGTGGTTTTTCTATTGATAAACTTTAATTATTTAAATCCCTTTAATATTAAATTATATAATTATCCAATTATTTAAATTATCATTAAATATTATAAAACAAAGTGCCCCCCGCCGTGCCTGTCTTGTCTGTCGGTTTGTCTGTCTGTTCGCCATAAACTCAAAAACAACGGAACAGATTTTCATGCGCTTTTCACCAATGGATATAGTGATTCATGAGGCGGTTTAGGTGTATAATCGGTAAAAGGTTTTGTGTATTGGTTGAAATATGAAGATAATTGTAATTGATAAGTTTAAAATGTCAGAATAAGTCAAGCCGCCAGAAAGCTTTAATCGAAAACACGGCCTAGAGTCTAGTCTAGACCCTTTGAGATATAACAAAACAATGTATGGTGATATTATTCCTCCTTTAGGTATAGGTCAACAGAAAAGTCCGCGATGACATATTTCTATCTATCTTTTCAGGATAGATTACTAAATCCATTCTTACTTCTAAAAAAAAATGATGACGTGATGGCGCAGTGGTCACAGAAACTGTCTGATGCGCTAGCGGTCGTGGGTTCGATCTTCGCACACGAAATTTTATATAGTCATCATCAATTTGTATAGTCCATACAGATGTCTGTCGTGGTCTGGGCGTTTATGTTTCCGGAACCCTAGCATAGTATTAACATCCTACTGGGAGCCGTTTATTTATTTATTTATAAAAAAAAGCACTGTCACGTACAATGCGGTAATTGGAAAGCAATTTAAACGGATACAATATTAATACTATTAATTTAATGCACATTACTATAATTCTTTATATCGTATAAATTAAACTAATATCTTAGGATCTCAAAATTAAAACTAACGCAAGCGAAAATAAACTTCGAGCGCGGATCTCACACTAAGACTGCCTGTCCATTGATGCGGCGCGATGCGGCGGAGCGGAGAAACAGAGAATATCTCCTCCGCTCTAGTGGACAAAGGCTCTGCAATCCTATTGGCTACTATTTGTCCGTTTCTCCGCTCCGCCGCTTCGCTCCGCATCAATGGACAGGCACCCTAATGATGGGACTCGCTTAATGCTGGTCGCATTAGCGAGGGGGTAGCGCCTAGCGTAGGGATGAAACGATACCACTGAAGCATCGATACTTTTACTCGATACAGTATCGGTAGTAAAGTATCGATACTTACTCGGTATCGGACGTAAAGTATCGATACTTACGCGTATCGATTGTTTTTTTAAATATTTAAAATGAAATCAAAAAACCGCAAGAAGTTTCGATATTTTGCATTTATATTCAAATATAAGTTTTAATAAGAATTAAAAAAGTCAGATTTTGTAGTTTTCCCCAAAAAAGTCAAATTTTGTAGTGCTCCCCAAAAATATTAGTTTTTCTATGTGTTTGCCTGTTAAATGATTTCTAGATGCAGTGACTGTTGTGCCCGCTTTGAAAAATAGCTTTTCGCAGGGACAGAGGTACTGACAATTTTTAGACATATTCGTACTTTATAATATAATACTGGTAATACAAGTTTTAAATCATAGCATTCCTAAAATGGGTTGTGTTTTAACGCGCTGAGTGGATTAGAGAAATAAATTAAAACTTCATCGGCTTTTAAGTCGGCACGCACTCAAATGAAATAGTTTTTTCTGGGGCATATACAAACAAGCTTGCTAACTACAAAAACTAGGACTTACATGGGTTCAAGAATTTCAACATAATAATACGATACAATCAGGTCAAAAGTACTCGTATATACGATACTAATACTTTTGACCGATACCTACTCGATACTAAGTTTTAAAGTATCAATACAAAAAATAAGTACTTGGTATCGGAAGGAAAGTATCGAGTAAGTACTTGTATTTACTCGTATCATTTCATCCCTACCCTAGCGCCGCTCCCCTCGCTGTGGCTAAAAACATTATATACTATCCGTGCGAAGCTTGAGCGGGTCGCTAGTGTTATCTAAATTACAGGGACAAATTTGTCCTCATAAGCATATATTATGCTCGGATCCACACACAGGTAACAAAATGAATGTAATAAATTAATGCTCTAGTTAGAACAATTGCACCATGATAGTAATAATTGGCTATTGGGTTATAACTTATAATTTACCTACTTCTTACTTCTGAAGATAACAAATAGATCAGAAGATATTTTCCGGACGTCTTAATGAATAATAAATAGTACAATTAGCTGATAAAACGTGCTATTATATCTTTCACACACACTAGTATACTAATAATTTTTTAATTAAGCAAAAATACTAATTAGGTATTTTTATATTAAGCTGGTACACTAGTTACTTATATCCGTTTGTGTATTTAGCAGAACCAACTCACGTGTTATCCAACAACAAAGCTTTGTATTGCAGCGTTCCGATTACCAAGTAGAGAGAACCAGGTAATCACAAGCACTAGAGACATAATTACTTAAGACTCAAAGAATAGATATGCTATAACCCACAAGTAAACTTAATATACGGCTATTATCGTTTGTAATGTTAATATTGACACAGGATAATTGCTAGTAACAATCATTTTACTCGTTATCTATCTATCTTAAATATTTTTATATTAATTAGAATAATAATTATATCGAATACACGTCAGTACAAAAATACACTTAAGCGAGGTCCACAATTGGCATGACGGCTCGTTATTGGTGTCAATATCAGCGTACACCAAGGCGAGTTCGAGAATTCATTTTAATGTGGAATCGATTAAAATACCTAAACAACGTAGACGCAACAACAGACACGCAACCCATCTGATATCATAAAATAAACATGAATTTTCTCTTCTGACGTTCTAATCATATTCACTGACAAGTTGAATAAGTATAAACCTTACATATCTCGAAGTCTCTTGACTAATCCTAAACAATATCTTTGCCTAACCCACATTCTAAGACAATACTATTTATTCCATTCATAACAAATAAAACATTTAATTCGAACAAATATTTATTCAATTTTCTGTATATTCTTATATGTAAAACCCTTTATTCAGTAGGTACCTAACCCAGCCTCCTATGGGGTACGACCCAATTTAAGCCCTCAGCGTTCTGACCTACTTTTGAAAACCGCTCATTTAGTACAGTGGCTTAAAATTGGGGTTGCATATCTACATCCCTTGTCCTCGAATTCTAGGGGTTTCAATGTACCCTAAGTCTTAAAGTATTTAATTATTCCGAATTCATTTAAGAACTTCGAATTTTTTTTCGCAAAATTTCGAATCTACTTTATTTTGTAGTTAATTTTGAAAATTAATACGTAATTTAAAAATAAATATAATAAATAATTTTATATAATAAATATATATTTATATATAAGTTATTTTAAATTAATGCCTATGTAAAAATGGTCTGAAAAAGAATTCTATTTAATGAAATAATTTATTATAATTTCCTAAGGTTGATTTACATGATTCGTTGAATTAAACGTTGTACGAAAAAATTTTTTTGGAAAATACAACAACTAAACAAATATTGTATCATGAAAGTGACAGTCTATACCCAAATCATAGTTCAACGACCGCAACGCCCGCAAGTGTTGAATGTGGATTTCGTAATGAGAGCTCGCAAGGCCGTCGAATTTTCGGCCACCCATTTCGTCATGTCAAAAAATACCGATGTTTACAATTAATTGTAAGCATATTTACCTTCACTTATAAGTAAACATGTTTTTAAAAAACAAGTTTTGTTTGTGTAAATTACATGCTCGTCAAATTAACGAGCAATATTTTTAATATTTTTTTTTATTTCATAAATTTTCCAACAATAGTCTTAATCGAAAAATTTATAAAGTTAGATAATGTTTAATTGAATAATTTATTTAAATTTAGCTTTTTTATGCTACAATTATAAAACATTGAATTTTTATGTTTATGCGTAATTATATAATAATGCTATTGTTTTATTGGATGAACTATATTAGATTATATCTTCAAATTATATTAATACAGAATGCTTACTCTTTGGTACTTTCGTATTTTAGTATGTAGATTTTTTTTTTTTTTATTATTTGCAACCAATGGTATAACAAATTCCAAGGCCGGCAAAATCGATAATAGAATAATATAATAATTCATTAAATTATTTTTCAAATAAACAATTGTTACGTATTGTACTTGTGCTACTATGACAAAATTATATTTTTTTAGAATTTTTGTCTTTTCTTATGTGTGCACGCGTAAAACTTAAAAAGTAGGTACAGAACAGATTTTGGTTTTAATTTTTTTTCTTTTTTTTTTAACGTTTAGTGCTAAAGTTTATTTCAATACTAAATACACATTGGTCGATCAGCCGCCGATCATTGAAATTACAACTGACTAATGTGTAAAACTTTGTAATCTACTTCCAATTGACATATCCATTAACATGAAAGGTTAGTTTATCATAAACGATTTTCAAAAATTATTTTTCTATAACAAATAATTGAATAATACTTAATAAAATAAATTTTACCATCATTATCAATCCTGGTCAATAAAAATATAAACAAAATTAAAAAAAAATTAACATTAGCACGCTGAATCAATCAATTAATTGATGATAAGTAACTATTACAGGTACGACTACCCGAAGACATATATATATATATATATATATATATATATATATATATCAGTAAGACATATAGATATCAGTAATACAACCTTTTTTTTTTTTTATCGCTGGGAAATGCATTTACGCATCCCGCCGCACAAGGTGGCGGGTATGTGGGACTCACTGACACGGCAGTACGTGCCAGAATACCTCACTAAAACCCAGCGGTGCCCTCATCGTCGTAGTGGAGCGCCACGGGATCGCTTTCGCATGCAACCGTGACGCCCCGACGTGGGCCCGCCTCTGCGGGCCGCCTTCACTTATAGAGCGCTCTCGGGCACCTTGAGCGCTCTATTGCCCTGGTGGCGAGTGGAAGGATGTGGTGCCCTCTCCCACTCTATTGCGGAGGGTGGAGGAGTGCATATCGGCGTCTCCTCCTCCCCGGTCGTCTACTGCGGAGCGAGCCAGCGTGTGCGGTTGCTTCCCGCTCTCGCTCCGCGGCCTCCTTCAGTGCCATGACCTCCTCACAATATGAGGTCACGGCCGACCAGCACCTCTCGCTGCCAAGCATGCAGCGGACCACACTCGACAGCGAGAGATCTCCGCCTATCACTGCCACCAGGGCCCTGCGTTGGGGCTCCCAAGCGGCGCATTCCTCCAGGGTGTGACGCGCCGAGTCGACTGGCGCGCCACACTCGTGGCAAGCAGGGGTGGCTTCTCTCCGTGGAATTTGGTGCAGGTACTTACCGAAGCAACCGTGCCCGGTAAGCACCTGCGACAGCCGAAACGTTAGCACCCCGTGCTGCCTATTGACCCAGCGACGAAGGTGAGGACGTATGGCGTCCACCGTCACTGAGCCCGCCGCTGGGGACCCCAGGTCCTCCTTCCACCTGTGGATCAGGGCTCTCTGAGCTAGAGTCCTGATCCTGCCGACTTGGTCCACACTTGGACGTTCGCCACTCGCTCTCAGACCGGACCGGAACTGGTACACCTCCGCGAGCACCTCCGCCTGGAGTTCCCAGGGGGGATCACTCGCGAGCAGTGTAGCCGCCGTCCAGGACACCGTACGATATCCCCGTATCATCCTCACCGCTATGACCCTCTGAGGCCTCCTCAGAAGAGCCTTATTACGAGCGGTGAGGGCGTCGACCCATACGGGAGCACCGTACAGCGCCATGCTCCGTACTATGCCGGCGTATAAGCGCCGGCAAGGGGAGTCCGGTCCGCCTACGTTAGGGAGGAGTCGTCCCAACGCAGCGGCGGCCTTCTGCAGTCTCGGAGCGAGTTGATCGAAGTGTGGACCGAAACTCCATCGCCCGTCCAGAGTCAGGCCCAGGTATCTCATCTGGGCCCGAACCTCCACCTCCGTTATCAGTAATACAACCTGAAATTTTGTCATGATTGTAATTGTAGAATACGGTGGACACCAAAACTTTAGGCAATAAAACATTATGCTATAACTCATACAAGCATAGCAGTAATTATTCAAGTCGGGTAGAGACGGCTAGTTTCTTAGTTGTATAATATGTTTTGTTTAAACTTAACAATTAAGCGAAAATTTATCCCGATAAACTATTTATACTAAGACACATTTTAAATCAGCTTTATATAAAGCTAAACGAGAATATCTTACAGCTTACTCTATATACTTATGCGCTTATGTAATGTTTATTGCTTTAATTACATAACTAATGTAAAACAACAACAGTGTTGTATAAAGAGAAAACTGTCTTACGTCTCTAGTGGTCTAGAATGCCTTTAACACTATCCTATTTTTATATATGAGAAACTACTATGTATTTAAATAGAAGTAACGCGATTTTTCGAGAAACTATTGTTCGATAAATGATTGTTACTCTTTTTTGCTGAACTAAAATGAATAAATAAAAAAATAAAAATAATAAAACGTATGGAGAGGTTTAAAAATTGTATTTGGCTCCATAATTTGTGTAATGCAATCACAACTATTCGGTTCTCTTTATCACCCTACTCCATTTTAATATCATAAAATATTTTACAATGTATTGGCGCCAAAATGAGAAAACACAATGAACAATCACATAAAAATGACAGATTCCAAATTCAACTGTAATATTTTGTTTATTTTTAATCGTAAAAGTATTTTGACGACGCGTTGGCGCAGTGGTAACAGCAACTGGCTGATGCGTTAGCGGTCGCGGGTTCGATCCCATGACAGATATTTGTATAGGCCATACAGATGTTTGTCGTGGTCTGGGCGTTTGTGCTCGTGTATTGTTTGTTTCCGGACTCCCGACACAGGATTCACATCCTACGATTACATTCTCCGTACTCGTACTGGGTGCCGTTGAGTGTGAGACGTTTTATTTATTTATTTATGGCCAGACTATGTAATAGCATTTTTGATAAAAACTATTTTTATAAACAGTTAAAATTTAAACATTAAATTTGAGAGTGGAGGTATGGAAAGTATGCGGGTCGCTTGTTTCATCATTTGATAGATTAAATCAAATAGTTTTTATCCATATACAACTTAATTACACTTGACGATTTTCCGAATCGAGATATTATAATTATTATTTGAGGTCAGTCAATCGGGCTCGATTTCACTTTCAAAACGATTATGTACCGTTTTCACTTCGATGTCTTATAGCTAATTAACAACGGAAAATTTTGAAATACGAGAAACAATCATTAATTACATAGACTAGTGGCATCACCTCTGTGTTCGTCCTCGTGATAACTATAAATAGTGGCACGATAAAGACGAGTAAGCGGTTGTTATCGCGGACAACAATAAGAAAGAAACAACAGAACTTCAGACATCTGGAATATTATCACTTTAACTAAACTCGATTTTTTTAATTACTTATTTTGGTCATACAATGGATTCCATTATGGAGTCATAATATGTTTAATACTTGGAAAAAAAAACTTTATAATGAATTAATAGCTGTATTCATAAAGTAAGAGTGATTTCAATTGAAACAACAGGCCAAATGCTAGTAAAAAACTACAAAATTTTTGTGAGTCCCTTAAGACTTCCTTAAGAATCGATTTTCATATAAGGCAACCACTATGAGAAACTGACATGACCTACTTTTGAAAAATAATTATAACTTAAATTTCATTAAAATTTTATAGATTAGTACATATCGGTATTTACAATGATGTTATTTGTTTTTGTTGTTTCTAAGAGAATAACATATTATTATAAACATTTAATTCAACGTTGATTTGTATCCATTGCCAGCCGTCAAATTTTTTACTAACTACCTATTATATAACTTGAATCTATGATTACAAACAGATTTTGAAAATAACCTTACCCTAAATTATTTATTTGGGACTTTATTACGGCTTGAAAAGTAATGTAACAAATGTTCACAATAATACGGTGACGGACATAGTATATGTAAGATTCGAAGTGCAATTCAGATAAGATAAATAGATATACGAGTAGATGGCGATTTCGTAAGAGTCTTCTGGCTCTAACGCTCACTAGATTACTGTCAAGGTCGATCACGGTAGTCTTATAACAGTTTATATAAGTATATAGTCATAAAATAGAAGAGTTTGTTTGAATGTCAATAATCTGACAGTGAATATATCACTCCGATAAAAAAATACATTTTTTGTTTTGTTATACACTTTAAAATACCACGTCACGATTTATGAGTTAATTATTAATTATAAAAGTTAAATAAACCAACAAGTGTGGAACCTAACGTGGCGGTGAAAATCCAACATTAATAATAAAGACGAAGTTATGTAACATAGCGAAGCAGTACCAAAATTCTATACTGACTTTGAATATAACAATAAAATGATTTTTGTTTTATAACATGTAAAATAGACTCTGAAATAATGATTTTTTTTTTATAATACTAGACTTTAGTTACTCTTAATATTAAAAGTAAACATAAACAATATTTGCACTGAAAATTGAAAAGTAATTTTTGTCATTTATAGACTAGACTAGACTATATACATATACACGCATACCTACCTTAAAGTAAAGAGGTATCGATACTTTACACCAGGTTATAACTTAGGCAAAAAATAGTACGTAAGTAAGGTGTGTAAGAACACACGAACCTTTTGGATCTTGGATATCTACAATATAAAAATTTACACCGACATCAATCAGTACAAGATAAAGTACAATTTCGAATTTACAATTTTGCTTTCGGGAGAAATAAGCATGTAATTTGAGGTAATGTAAGAAAACAAGATTATTTATAATGAAAATTAACATGATTTGAATTTTGATTATTATTTGAATCAAATTATACAAAATATATAGGGTTCAGGGCAGCATGGAAATTTAACGACAAGTATTATGACATGACGACATCATGTAACGTTAACTTATTATTATTTAATATGTAATTACCTAAATTTTAATATACATATTTATATTGGACCGTAGATGTATGTGTATGGTTGTATAATATTAGTATGTATAAAAAAGATTTTTATCCAAATGTATACGATCGACCGATTGACGATCGGTCTTACGATCATGCTTAATTTTTTACAGATAAGCACAATTTTATCACTATTTTTCGAAGTTACTATTGTCTTGATTAGAAATTGCTAAGGATTAAAACAAAAAATAGATTCTTGAAGGTAAATAAAAAATTGATATAGGTATCTATATTAGAGATGCCCCGAGTATTCGTTCGTATACTGTAATATGCTATTCGACTGAATACTTTATGCTAATCGACCGAATACTATATGCTACTCGGGCGAATACCTAATATAAAAAAAAAGTAGCTGAATACCAAATAGTGGAATATTCAGGACATCTCTAATTTATATATTTTTTTCTAACTCTGGACATTTAAACTCTGGACACTTGGACACAGACTACACTAAATCTGAGTAATCAACAGTTCTCAACGGTTTCCAAGAGCTATCTGCATTATTACTAAGTAGATATATTAAATATATTAATGAAAATAAAATAAACCTCTCGCCTCACGCTTAACGTTCTCAAATCATTTTTTTAAATATGTATGTAAATAAAAGTAAAACAACAGTTAAACGTAAACTTTTTATCGATAAAAGCAACATTCCACAATTGTGATTGTTTTGTCGATAACTCAAAAATGTCTCAATTTCTTTAGGACATCGGCTATTAAGATTTTACAAAACTGTAATTTTGATCTATTTTTAATGAGAGAGATATATGGTTTATTTTATTTTACGATCAATATAGTTTTTGTATTGTTTTGTTTTGTATATTTATATATTTGTTTTTGGTTTATTGTAGATATTTTGATTAATTTCAAGGTTACACTTAGTTTAGTTTAATTAAGTTTGTAGAATTTTATTAATTGTCAAATATTCAATTAAAAAGTTCAATTATTTTAACATTTTCTTTTTTTTTAAATCATAGTTACTAACACGTTTAATTTAGTTTTACTTTATCAGCTTGTGAACTATACTTTCTTTAATGTTGTAACAGGTTACTAAACTAGCCATCGCAGTGCGTATAAATAACAGTTAATTTCTCGTGTCACGCTCCGTTAGGTCGCGTCGCGTGCCCAGCGCTTCCTGCGTTCAATGCGTTGCAACAGTATCTATCTACCTTCTGGTTGTGTGAAGGTCTGTTGTGATTTATGGTTTTTTGATATACAATAACCTTATGATCTTTTTAACATCTTTTATTTTATAGCAGGAGACGCACAAGGTTCAATACAACCTTGGCTGAAAATGTACTAGTACTATGAAACATACTTTATTTAGAACATAATATTAATACAGGTAATATTGTAATTCTAGTAAAAAATATTTCTATAAAAGTTCGAATTTTGTTGTAATTAGGTTTTTTTAATTTAAAATTTAATTTTACATGTTAGGTATCGCATATTCTCCGCGTCCTACAAACAAATCCTACAAAGCGTCTTTCTTCTTCTTCTTTTTAAGTCGTCTTTTATTATCAATGTCACGATGAACGACTAATGAAAGTTAATTGTACAAATGAGTAAGTTTTTGATAATTTAAAAATAACGCCCCGATGTTAAATTCATATTATCTAATTATAGTATATTATTAAACATTGTTTTCTTCATTAAAATAATTATAAAATATTATACATTATAGAAAAATCAATTATTTGTTACTAATGTTTGTTGTTTTAAATTTCTATTGAATCATCACTTATAAAGATGTAAAACTTTCGGTACTGAATCAAAAATATCAAAAATTAACTTACTCTTATTTATATGAACTTTAAAACCAGATTTAAAAAAATTGCGCAACCTGTTTTGTGTGTTGTAACTTGTAAACTTGTTTTGCACCGATACATTAAATCGTTTAAGATCTTTTTTATCTTCAAAATATGAATGGCTATTATTACGAAAACATTTAAAGGCACCATAAAAGAAAATGTCAGACTTAATGAAAAAGATACTTAAATATTTTTTTTTAAAACATCGTATTGTTCAGTACAACCTTGTTATAACGAGCCTCAATATAACGAATTCCTCGATTTAACGAAGTTTTTGGAATCCCCTAGAACTGCCCGTAAGAACTAATGGAAAATATACGTCTACATTACGAATAACATCGATCAAAAACCTCTTTTACAACGAATTTTTAATCATTACAGAATATAGCTAGAAGGTATTCACCTCAATTTAATGAATTTTTTCAACTTACAACCTTGATATAATGTATACTAGTATTAATTATTTCCACTTAATTCCACTTTCTTACCTTGTTAAAACGAATCGTAGTCCTACCTAACCTCTATATAACAAACCTCTATAACGAATTACTTGGTATAACGAATATTTTCTAATCCCCTTCAGTTTCATTATATCGAGGTTGCACTGTACAGAGTGATAATTCTAGCTAAAATTTTCCTGGAAATTTTTCTTTCATATTTCGCTATATACAATTTTTTTTTTAAATAAGAAATGGCTTATCTAGAGCAAGAAATACGTCAACAGGAAAATTTTAGTTTAAGTTACAGTTAAAGTTACATTTAAAATAGATAATAAATTTACTGTTCTCTTATATTTACGCGAATTTTACTCATTTAATTAAAAGTCTAAATCGGATTTTATCGCGTTTATTTGTTTAAAAACTTTAGGGGGAAGTGGGGCAGATTCATACAAGGGGCACCTCCATACACTAGAGATATCTGTTGGTAGGCGCACATAAATTGAACGACTTATATGTGTGTGCGTAGCTTATTTATGTGTGTGTTGGCTCACTGAGTTTGACAGCAGTCGGTGTGAAACGCGCGACGAGGTGACATGGAAAGTGATTCGGCCACACGTAAGTAATTTTAGAACCTTTCTTTAGAGATATTTTTATTGATGAAAGCTGTTTTCTAGATTATTTAGTACTATTTTATTTAAAAGATAATAGGGTCAAGTTTGTGAATTGATACGTGAATAATGATATATATGGTTGGTTTTTTTTTTAGAAATATTTTTATTTTATTTTCCTGTGATGGGGTAGATTCATACAGCAGTAAGCGGGGTACATTCATACTATATGACTTTTTTATTTTAGTTTTTAGAATTGAACTGATATCATAATTTTGTTTTACAGAAGATATATAGTTATAAATTACATCGGATCGATGTAATTTGCCGATCTGATTTTCAACTACGACGGGTCTGGTATCTCTACTGTATTAAGCACTCCAACAATTTTTGCTGACAAGAGTCAAAAACAGGTAGTCACATTTGGTGGTATTATAGCAAGTGGAAACACCATGCCGCCCTTATTCATCTTCGCTCGAGCACATTATAAGGACCACTTCTAGAAGGTACTCCAGAAGGCTCTTAAGGTGTAGCCAGGAGAAGTGGTTGGATAAACTCGATCAGTTTTAGCAATAGGACTTAGAGTAGTAGTGTATTTAAATACTTATATGACTGATCAGAAAGACTGTTAAGTTTATCAAGTTCCTTCAGCGCCAAAAAAAACTACCTACATTTATGTTATTCTCTTTTTTATTTAGTATTATTTTGTTATTACTTAGTATTGTGTGCTCATAGAGACTAATTGCTTTTGTTTTCGAAAACGTTATATTTTGATATTTTGATTTTAATAAATAATTAAACATATCACGCTCAATTTATGTGTTTTTTCACATGTATGAATCTGCCCCATAGCCTATATGAAAGTGCCCCGTACGAGGGGCACATTCATACATTTCTAATTTTTTTTTTAAACTTTTACAGAAAGCCGCACAAGTGTAATTACACAAATCAAATATTTTTTATATAAAATCAGATAGTTGGACTATTAGTTTTTGATGAATCGATACAGATATTGATACCAGAGAAAATTCTATAGGACAAAATATAAAAACTGTATGAGGCTGCCCCACCTTCCCCTACAGTTTAACTATTTTTTAATTAAATTAAATTATTTCCCGACGTTTCGGACCCTTTACAGCGTCCATGGTCTCATGAACAAATAAACGCGATAAAATCCGATTTAGACTTTTAATTAAATAAATAGATAATAAATAATTATTAGCACTTTACGTCGTATCAATAAGAAATTTCTGTCAGTGAAAGCTAAAGCGTGGCAACAGATATACTCGTACTTACATACATTATTACTGACAGAATATTGTAATAAAAAAAACTGAACAAAGTGACAGTGTTAAATAAGAATACATCTAGTTTGTTTTACGAATTAAATAGTTAAATGTCATTTAACGTGAACTAAAATGATTATAATTAAAATAAGAAATATAAAAAGAGGATACCAATATCAATTGATCAACATATAAGTATGTGGAACCATAATCTGCAGACTCAAGAATTTAGGTCGAGCGCGCTTCGTGTGGATCGAGCTATTTCCAATCTTTCCTGTGCAACTGATTTCGAAAGTGTTTTTGTTATTCTCAAAATTTACAAACTCATTCTGGTAGCATACAATGCTACCAGAATTACATGTATGATGTACAAACACAAATAAATAATTTTAACGCGAGTAACCTTTCTATTACATTAAACGTAAATGCTGCATTTTAATATAGAAACGCGATAAAGAACGCGAATGCTTCATTCACTTATTGTTAACAAATTGCATTTTATTCACATACATATAAGAAACATTGCTTAAAAGTTTTACATTGTCTTAATTCTAAATTAACATTAAACCATTGACATAACATTTTCGCTACACTAACTTTATGTCTGTGAAATTATGTAATACGTTATAATTATGTAATAATGATCAATACAAGTAATACTGGTTAATATACCAAACCCGAAGCAAATTTAGTAAACGCTCATTTCCTGTACGTGTTAGTTTCTGCCTAAGCAACTGAAATATACTTTTCTTATATCTTCAATTATAAATATACGTATTGATATTAACTTTATATGTAAACATATTTTTATCAAGTTATGAAAACGTGTTTAAAGTATTATTTTAGTCGATGAGGCCGCACAGGTTGCGAAGGGCTCGAGCGAGGTCGCAGCTCCGGTTTTATAGTGTCATTCCGTCAATATCTTCACAATGCCGATTGAAAACAATGAAACCAGTTAATTTGTTTAATTATTTCAGTTACAATGTGAAACAAATACTTTTATTTCTGTATCTGTGCAATGAATATAATTCAACTAAGGCAATCTTAAAAATTTGTGATACGTTACGTCATACTTATGCGTGTTATTGTTGTATTATATATATTTTTTAATTTATACTGGTTTGGATTTTAAACGAACGTATTTTTTAAAATTTTACTATTTAGTTAGGTATTTCTATCTTATTGCGTGTGCGTATTTATAAACACGATATTACTCGTGTCATGTACATTTTGCTTCGTAAACATTGAATATTAACGATTGTATAAAGTTAGTTATCGGAACAATGGCATTACAATGTCAGGTTAATGTTTAAAATAATAACATTTCGTAAATAATTAGAATACGCTGATTATAAAAATTTAAAACTTCATAGTAGAAACTGAATCTTTTTTACTATAAATTAATGATTTTAGAGTTCACTTCGAAATCGTCACAGCATCATAGTGAAACAAACAGTCAGTATCTACGAAAACTTCAAAGAGTCGCTTTCCCTAGCCACGGCCCCGGTTGATAAGTAGCCTAAAGGGCTCCCCCGCAGCCCGCGCCTCCGCGACCTACTTCCCGCCCTCGCCCTACCGATCTTTGTGCTCGCCATCGCTACTTGCACAACTTGCTTCGTATCAGCTGGATGATTATTTTGATTCAACTATGTATTTAATATAATTATTTAGTTTTGATTCAGATCACGCTTTTTAGTCCTACAGATTTATACTGTTGTTTATTTCAACTAAATCATTATTATTCATAAATTCATCGTCTTATCTTTGTTTAGTCAATAGGGTTGTATAGTTTACCATTTAATATATTAACTATATAACTATATTACCCACGATTTAATGTTTTCAAATATTTTGTTTCTTCTAACTACCGATTAGAATCTGTATGGTACTTTAAAACGAATCCTTTTAAGTTTTAATATATTTTACTTCTCTGAGATATACCGTCCCTCGGACGATCAAAAAGTAACGATAAACGGGTACTATTGCAGGACCTAATTACGTGGAATCTATTGTTTTTACTCACGTATACCCTCACTAGTAGCTAGCGAAAAATCATACAAATAGGTCACCTTTTCTGGAAGATAAATTCATTCAAACACAAGCAGTCGAAGAGATCAAATCAAAATGAAGAAAAATGAAGTAAAAGCCGTCATTAAGTACCTCTGCCGGAAAAAAACGAAAGAAATCCACACAGACTTAGTGGAAACATTGGGGGACTCTGCTCCTTCATATTCTACAGTTGCAAGGTGTAGTAAGGAGTTGAAACTGGGCAGAACGTCGACTGAAGACGAACATTGCGCTCTGCGCACGATGGGTCCCAAGAATGTTGACCAACAAACACTCGTTTTGTAGCGATGGACTAAACCTGGGTACACCACTTCGACCCCAAGACCAAACAACACTCTATGGTCTGGAAAAGACCTTTTTCGCCGATCCCTAAGAAGTTCAAGGTTTCAAGTTCGGCAGGCAAGATTATGGCGTCTGTTTTTTGCTATGCCGAGGAAATTATCATGATTAATTATTTGGAGAAAGGAGCTAGTATTACAGGCTTCCACTATGCAGAACAAAAAGTTGCGGGAAGCCATTAAGGAATAAAGGCGAGGCAAACTTCGAGCGAAGGTGTTGGTTCACCGAGACAACGCACCCTCTCACAAAGCTGAAGTTGCGCTGGATGCCTTACGGGAAATGGGCTTCGAATTGGTTGAGCACCCTCCCTATTCATCAGACCTAACCCCCAGCGACTTATATCTCTTTTCTCGCCTCAAGAAACACTTTAGATGCCAGAAATTTGCCGATGATAGTGAAGTGATGGCTGCTGTACAAGCGTTTTTCGAGGAGCAAGAAATTTTTTTTTTTTAAAATGGAATACAAGCTTTAGAGAAGAGATGGTCTAAGTGTATAAACTTATTAGGAGATTATGTAGAAAAGTAAATTTAATTGAAAAGAGTAAATGTTGTATTATACATTGATTATCATTATTTTTTGATCGCCCTACGTACTTACAGCATTAATAAGTATACACAGAGTTATCCGTATTTTTGTAGAAATTATTGTTTTCTCGTGACAAACTTAACTATTAATCTTTTAAAAAATATTTTTCTTTTCTTACTGCGGAATAAAAGTTTCAGATTTTTAGTTAATTAAAAAAAATCTGCTTCATAGTTATTAGTAATATAAATAAACTCTGAATACAATAAATAATAATTTAATTTATTAAAACATTTTTGTAAATACGACTATATGTATATTATCAACCAATAAAAATCGTAGCTGCGAACGAACTAAAGAAAGTGTCTAACATTGACATTTCTCTGATATAATTGAGTTTCACTTTACATTGTTCGCTCACATGGATGTATAGCTGATGAACGACATTCGCACAATTATCATGTTAAATTTAATGTCTTCTAATGGACACTTTATTACTGAACTTTGTTAATTTATTATGTGCATTTTTAAAGTTATCAAGCTACATTAAAATTTCTCAATTTTTACTTAAAAAATAGAAAACAATTAGTATAATGTCTATTAAGATGGATTAATTGTTTAAAATTAGAACTTACTACAACAAACAACAACAATTAAATATGACGCAACTTTATAACACTTACCACAGCTCATGTTCTGCTTCTGACATGATAAAAACAAAGATTTCAATAAAATATAATTTTTTTAATATAATCCGCTATTTTTGCTTTGTTAAACTTAATGTCATTCGTTTGCCGTTTATTCATGTAGCGTGTCAAGGTCGCATGTTATGGTAATATACCGCCCGAATACAAAACATTGGGTTGCTGAAGTTTGCCCAAAATATTGGGCTGTAATAAGTTGGTGTAATAATTGTTACGTCAATTTATGTAATAATTTTTTTTTATCCACCATCGATTTAACTTTTGCAAATTTTATATTTTTGTGCTGATAATTTAATTTACTACATTAATTATTATTAAGACACGTGCCAAGGTATCATTTATGTAAGATATTCAGACAAAAATGATATCATTGATGTCAACAGACCACTTTTTATCAAGATTGTATCTTCCATTAATATTTGTCTCCTTCAACTCACACGGTTATTAACTAACCGATACCGACTATGGTTGAAAAAATCACATCTTGATCTTTCAATAAAATCTTATAAAATTTAAATTTAAGTCCTTCGAAACAAGCAACATTTAGTAGTTCATTAGCCATTGACATTTTGCCATTCCCAAATTAAACGTTAAAAAAGACGCTTAAAACCATATTTGGTCGTTCAACTATAGTGCAGCATTTACGAATCCGATTATAGGTTATTCATCTTACAAAATAATTTAAGCTGCCTCGTTAAATTGTATCAAGTATGTGTAATACTAATACCGACCATACACTTTACCACTTATAAAACTTCGAAAACAACTAGTTTCTGATTTGAGAAAGAGTAGGTAATCTAAACAAATGTTCTTGTACTTGTAGTGGTGTGTAGTTTGTGTGTTGCTCTGGCGTTTCCCACTCGGCGGGAGAGCGATGCAATGTAGAAAGATGTCGTCTATTTATAAATGAAGAACATAGCGAACGAGAGCATTGCTATGTGACTGTCTTATCTTTTGATTTTGAAACTTTTATACCTGCAGATGTGCGAATACTCGTGTTTTATATCTCACGTAATTAGGTACGGGAGAACTATACTGTAACGAAAATATATCAAATTATCTACATAATTTATAATTTTAAATGAAATCTGTTTAATTATTGATCACTGTCATTAAGAATAAAGGATACCGGGTATTTCTGCATACAAACGTAGTCGACTGTTTCCTCCCTGGATAATGACACCAGATCAAATATTTTTTTAACATAAAACCTTTAACTGCCATGACCATGCCCCTGTCTTGGTTTTTGTCATATTTTATTATCATGGGGAGTAGCCGAATCGAATTAGTATTTTAGTAATTCGTTGGAGGGGGGGGGGGCGTCACTGGTAGTCTAAATTAAAAAAGTGGGGGTACCAGAGTTTTCGCTTCATCCGCCATCTTGATTTAAAGGGTTGTTTTTTGTCTCTTTTTTCTCTCTCTCTTCATAATTATCTACCTAAAACAGTCTGACCTTCAGTTGTGCCTTTCTTGCTGTTTGTTTGTGGATAGGTCTGGGGGAGCGAGACAGGAACATTTTATTCAAATACCTATTTTTCAAAAGTCTCTCAGGTACACTTTCCTCTTATAATAGTTAGAAGTGTTCATGAGACATGAGAAGAGTTCTGAAGTAACTGATGTTCTTAAGAAAAAAAATTTAAGAAAAAACTTATCTGTATTACGACTTACGAGTATACCTAATCACAATTTTACTTAGCAGTAATTACTGTGAAATAAAATTGTGTTAATTTTTAATTTTTAAAATGTAATAAATGGTATTGTACAAAATGATTTGTTTCATAATAATAATAATTTGTTTCTTTTGTACAAAAATGACAAGGATGTGTTTGTTATATAGTTTTTACCGCTTTCTCTATTAAGTTTCGATAAATGTTTTGCTTATATCGGTTTTATTTTGTCTCCATCATATTTTATCTACTCGAGGGTTTAACCTTCGTTTTTTAAGACTATGGTCGGGACTGGCGGACCAGCAGGTCTCACTTCAAACGTTGCGTTCATCGGGGCGGTGCATCGAACGCGGAGAGAGTAGGGTCGTTGAACCCCTAGTTATGTGCATTTGGTTTTGTACGCTTATACTTAACCCCAATATACGTAATAGATAAATACGAGACAGGTGCCAATTTGTGACGTAAGCACATTGCACAATTTTAGCATCAGTTACAATGAATATGTACTTGTATATAATATATATACTATATCGATCAAAGGCGATTATTTTAAAAACAATTTAAGGTTTTTTTAATAGAATAGTCAACTATTCTTATAAGATATAGTTATTTTAAAATACTCAAGTATTTATTTCTTAGTGCGTATAAAGTATATGTATTTATAATTTTATATTTCAAAAGTTTAATGATAATGTCCATTGATTAGTTGTTACATATTATAATAATATTGTAATTGGAGGCTTTTATTTAAAACAAATTTATCAAAAGTTAAATCGAAATTTCGGCGATATTTAGTTAAATTATTTAACAAACAGCATTGTAGCATCGTATCGTAGTCAACGTAAAACATTTTATTTTCATCATCATATCAGCCATTGGATGTCCACTGTTGAACGTAAGACTCCCCCATCAACCTTCAGAGCGACCGGTTCGAAGTATCCTCAATCCAACAGCTTCCGACGACTCTTTTTAAGTCGTCTATTTATCTCGCGGCGGCGGACAGTGGTCCGAGGCTGCGCTTGCCAGTACCTGGTCTCCACTCGAAAACCTTTCTACTCCATCGACCATCAATCAGTTCTACGAGCTATGTGCCCTGCCCACTGCCACTTTAGCTTGCAAATTCGTTGGGCTACGTCGGCATCCTGTGTTCGTCTGGAATCTCTGCGAATCTCATTACTTCTGATTTGATCTCAGAAAAAGACCCATAGTTAGAGATCACCTCTCAGTCAACAGCCTCCCTCATACACACACACATAAATAATTATGTTCATAATCATTTTTCAATGTAGAAAATTCAAATTATTTTAATTAATCATTATGCAACTGTAAATGTATAAATTACGTTTCAAAGTAAAGAAGAGATTATTTGTATATATATATATATATACATATATACATATTTTTGTATATATATATATATATATATATATATATATATATATATATATATATATATATATATATATATATATATATATATATATATATGTATATATACATATTTTTGCCCGGACTCACGGGACTATTTTAAAGATTATGTATACCTACCCACTTGATGATAACAAAGTTTTACATTCTATGTTTTTAATGTAAATTACGATGTTTCCTAAGGAAAAAATTGTGTAATGTGTTTGTAAGAAACATCCCACATTCTTAGGTTTGAGCTCATGTTTCTATAAGTATTAACTTAGTAGGTACCTATATAAACTTATCAGCCGAGCGAATGAGTTTACCTACAAGAATGATGATTTATGATTGTAAACTTTTAACAATATAATTTGCTTAAATTATAATTTAATATATCCTAATATTTTTTACTTAAGTTTCATTTATCTATAAAGGTGGGTATACAAATAAAAATTTTGGAAATAACATTACGAAGGTAGGTACTCGTAGTTACTACTTAACATAACCAATATCATTATTATAATAAACGATATGTATATGACGTAGATAATTTACAGTTTCATTAAAAAATAAACAGAGATCAGATGAGTAATAAAAATATAAGTATTAAAAAATGATTACGTTAATGAGAATGACACGCGAAGTAAAAAATCTATTTCAAATACAGTACATGTAAAATTATGAGTTAAAGTCATCTTGTTACTGATCAAAAGAATGGATGTAATTAACTAGCTTTACCTGAAGTTCTTTATTTTTGTTATCTTTATGTGAAGCAGCTCTGATAATACCAGCTTTCCATCCCCAATCAGAAACTTTATTCACGTTTATTTTTGAAACACCACTCACAGAGAGAAATCGTTTGCCGACCAAATCTTCACGGTATCGAAATGCCATAACGAACTACACAATCACATTATTCACAATAAAAATAAAAAACTACACAAACGTCAAGAAACACAACGCTCAAACGCATTACACACTACACTGTACGTCGAGCGAGGAGAAACTACGTAGAAATCTTCCTATTTCCAAAGTACAGCAATCTAACAAAGTAAAGGCGGCGGATTTGAATAGTACACAGCAAAAATATACACCTGCGAGAAGGAGTAACGCCTTCTGAAATGAATTGGTTATATTACAGGCCGATAACTTTGAGATGAGCGTAGAACCTGGCGAGTTAATACGAAGGAAACTGCTTTTGAATTTGTATTACTTATAACATCTCAAATTTTTGATGTTGTAGTACATCTATCGAATAATAGATGGCACTTTAGAGACTAAATCATCTATTTACCAATAGATGGCAATAATGACAAATGTTTTTAATTGATAAATACTTTTATCAAACTAAATATATTAAAAAAAGAAATTTACATTATAAGACGATTTTATTTTTATAAAAGGTAAATAATACCCAAAAAGTTATCAAATATATTTATTTTCAATATTACCGTTTTTAAACGAAATGTCATATTGATTGTTAAGATCACGTGATCAAAACATAAGTTTATTTCAATATGGCGGATTTAATCTTTATACGAGCTGGTTGTGTTTTGTCATGTTTACATTAACGATTATTTTTAGTGAGTTTTTCTTATGTGATTATTAATATGATATCTTCGATCATTTCCCGACTGGTAATGTAAGTATAAAAATATTAATGACATTTATTTTTTCGATTACAACAAATCTGTCCGTTTAATTTATTGTCTATATTTTTAGTCTATTCTTTCTTTGTTTAAATTATAGTATTTGTGCGCATAATATTTTCACCACCGTTCTTATTTATTAAAAATGAGGCTGTTTATGTATTATAATATAATTATGAAATGAACAATATTATCTGAATTTTTATTTTTAATGTCATGACATAACAATGACATTCTACATGGTTCAAAATTAAAACGCTTTGTTTATTCATATTAACCATTGTTTTTAAATAAATGTCAAAAATAATTAATTTAATTTAATTTTTTTATTTGTTATTTGGAATTAAAAATATTTGCGCTTTGCTATTATTTCTTAAGGGTTCTCCGTCCCCAGTTAAAGTAGATTCTATTATAACTTTTATCAAAATTATGTAAAACCTCTAGTTCGCTGAAAATGTCGCATAACGTACTTATAGAAAGTTATCCGAATTCGTTTTTTAAAACGATTGAATTGTATAATTTGGTCTATATATTGGATGAGTCATTAATTTTTTTTTTTAATGTATCAATGCTTGAAAACTTATCTAAAACCATTTTTCTGCCAATATATTACACAGATGGACAGTAATGGTATACTATTATTAGTGACCACTGATTAAAATAATACCTGAAATATAACTGGCATGACTTTCATCTCGATTCGTAAGACTCAGACCGCGAAATATTCGAATAGCATTCTAAGGCTTATTAAATAACTCTCATACAGAATATTTTAGGATTGAACAATTTAAAATGATGTTGTGCAATGACATTCATGTTACACAAACAAAAGCTGTAAAAATTTTGTATTGTAATTTTTGTTCTCTATTATCAATACTTAATTGTGACAAATGTAGATAAACACTTCAAACTGCTATGTTAGTAAGTTTATATTTTTTTCTTTTTTTAAATTATTAAAGCTAGGTCTGTACAAATATGCTTTTAAAAATCAACCAGAAGACTAGATATTTGGATGTTATTTTTGTGTGATTTTTGCTAAAAATGTGCAGTTCAGTTTTTCTTCTAATAGATTTGCTATATTAATAAATACAATTTTATTAAAAATGCTGATAATATATGGAATACCAGCTTTGCCTCTCATTTTAATGGCTTAATTTCCAATACTGTCGTAATTTTAATATATGAAGTAGTCTGTGAGTTATTCTCAATTTATATACATATAAAATTTTATTTTAATGAGTTCAGTAGTTTTTGTGTGAAAGGCTAAAATAAAACCCTCTTAAAAAAAAAAATACCAGCTACAAATTAGTTTGTGTTGTAGTAAAATGTGTATAAGGTTTGAGAATGAAGGTGAAGAATAAATTCTATTAGTTATTAGATAATTTGTTTTTACATTTTTTTACCATTGATAGTTAAATTTTATATTTTTATTTTATTGTCTAAATAATTATTTATTAATAACTAGAAATGTGACTTTCATGTCACCAAAAACCTTCAATCAGTCCTTTAGGTTTTTCTTAATTTTCTAATTTCCTAAACCACCCCTATACTAGGCAAAGAAATTATAAATAAAAAAAAATTCTACTAAACTGCGACTAAATTACAGCAATTGGTTTATATTTATATATGGATATTTAGTGTTACTTTAGCTAGTAACACTAATTAGTAGGTAAAAATATTCTGTTTTATTTCAGTACCTGTTCTTGTTCAAACTTTAAAGGCATAAGATGCAATATTGAAATTGTAAAATGACTCTTAAAATGACTCTCTCTTGACTTAAAGAGCATTTTAAGCATACCAGAATAAAAATATGCTCTATATATGTTTTTTATTTTTGATAGAAAATTGCACCCCTGGTGCTAACATCATCACTTTTGCAAAAATGCACTTTTTCCCAAGAAGCATTTAAAACTTTGACATCTCAATAAATAATGATATTTCAAGATTCAGACAATATGAATAGCTTATACTACAACTTCAACTTTTAACTTACTTTGAATACATAATTACCACCAAGTAAAGGGGTGCTTTAGGATATTTATTACATATTTATAATTACTCATATTTATATAACTCATGTGCAATTTTTGCATAAGTGACAGTGTTGCACCGGGGGTGTGAAATATGTAAATATTATAATGATATGTCTTTTGTGGTAGATACTGTTTATTTATTTTTTGTCTAATATAATTTTTTATAATACATATTACACATTAAATAATACAGATATTCACAATATAAGAAGTGGTCGCAGAAACATCTTTTATAAGATGTGGTTAATCAATGTACTATCAGGTGAAAAAATAAGACATACTACTTCAAATAGAGAGCTCAATTAATGCTGTAATGAAATTTAAAAGTTATATTTTACATAACTCAACTTATAGGGAATCACTTTGATCACGTCTGCATACAAAATGTTTGAATTATATACATTTTCATTAGTCTAAAATCTAAATCCTATTTGTCTGACTAGGACTTTGCCCAGAAATAGTCATCATTAATATTATAATTTTTATTTTTTATTTCTGCTTATTATTAATAAGTTTATTGAATTGAACAATTTCAAATTAAATTTTATTAGCGAATTTTTTGAAGTTCGAGTTTTGTAGTGATCTTTCATGCAGATCACGAAAATTGGGTATTTTGAAAAATAACTAATAAAAAATAATATATTACTTATAATTTTACAACCATGCTGTAAGAAATTTACAGTGGTAGAAAGTTGCCAATATCAACTTCTTTATTGTCATTAACTGAAATTGATAGATAACATTTGTAAAATAGCAATCATTTACACTGCCATATGTTTCAGAGTAGCCACAGTATGTCTAATATTGGCAGAGATCCAAGTATGTTTGACTACGAACAACTAGCTGTCCTGAAATTTGGCAGCACTGTAGCACATGCTTAAACCTTTTAATATTATTTTCACCTTCAGACATTTGGTGCCTTGCTGTAACGGTGTTTGTTTAGTGATAGATTATAGAGTATAACAATAATCGTCTTTATAGACGAATTGACTCTTATGTAAAATAATAAAGGAGTTGAAACTAAATACGGACAGTGATCGTAAAAGTTAAGACAAAGAAGTTGGTTTTGGTAGCATTCTAAGTTTCGTCATTAGGGAGCCCCAGTGCACTGCCGGGTGCTATTTTCGGTGAGGCCTGACGCTGGGCATTCGCCTCTGGGGTGCAGTTGATGCTTTAGTCCGTGACGATCGGGGCTTGCGCTCGCGCCGTGCCTCTATTGAAGACGAGTGTAGTGCATTGACACTTAACTGTATTGTGAATAATTTATTGTCAATCGGTCCTCACTTACTGTAATTATTAGTGTCTGTTCTGAGTGCGCTCGATTTATTCGCGTCGTGCAGAGGTCGTACACCTTGACTTCGACATATAGTATTATGCTCATATTGAGATCACTTGTCTTGCCTTATTAGGTGCAGCTTCGGTTGATGTTCGATCCTTTACCCAGTTTTACGGGTGACGTAGTTTAATTCCGTTGTTAAATGTCTTCGCGAACGAAACTCGATATCAGAATAACGATTTATTATGAGGACCATGTGGTTATTATTTATATTTAATTTAACGTAATGTAAAACTACTTTCTAACTTTTTAATACACGTTATCATGAATTTATTTGTTTTTTTTTTACATACCATAATAAAAAGCTTTAAATAATTTTTTACAATTTGATAAGCTGATTTTAATTATAAATAATAAAACAAGATATTAAAATTTTGACCTGACAACACTTGAATAATATGACAATTATTATACATAGCTTGAAATGCCAGTATTTATATATGTATATAGTAGGTTCTAAAATAGAATTATGTATGTCAAGTACATACATAATTTTATTTTTAAGTAAAATTTAAAAAAAATAATTCAATCAACATTTTTAATTATTTTTTTTCTCCAATGGCTGTTATGATGATGAAATTTGTATTAAGTGTTATTAATTTTATGTTACTATTTTGTAAAAAAAAAAAAAATTGAAAAGTACATATTAAAATATTATTTTTATAAATATTATCTCCAATTATTTTCAACAACACACAATTAATCTTATCTGCGCCTAGAACCTTGATCACGATAATATATCAAGATTAACGGTTATTAATAATAGACGATGTTTAAACTATATAACTTAAAATCAATAATTCTCGTCCATTGCATGGTCGTACACGCTTCAGTAACTGTTGTACACTCTTGAGACTAGGAATTGAGGAACAATCTTTATACGCACGCCGCACGCTATGTTGTTAAGTCAGTCAGTATTATTAACCGTTCATTACGGCTTTTTTATAACGTCTTTGTTTTATAGAAGGATAACTAGTTCCGATTCATTTAATCTGTTATAAATGTAGACAAAGAGAATATATTGTGTTATATTGAAATATAATTAGGTAAATATGAGTAACTTAAATCGATCTACTTACTTTGTTTTATAATTTACTATTAGTTTCGACCCCGAAGGGAATGGTTACAATGCATTGCATGTGCATTTCACGTCTAAGCATCATTAAGATAAACGCTAACTGTATAATCGTATAATGCAACGAATAAATAAAAACGTAAATATATTTTGTGTATGGAACACATTGTAGTGGTTTTTAATTTTTTTCTATATTAACCTTATTAACCTTTTAGTAATATAATCTATTGCAACTAATAATATTACAATGCTGTTATAAAATTTTATTAGTATCTTGCTGCAAAAGACTTAGTTTGAAAGCACTAATTTCCGGATCTGTCGGTTCGATTTGCGTTAGAAAGACTGTTTCTTGAGGAAGGTTATAGGCTATAAAAAGTCACGCTCCGGTTTACGAGGGCGTAATAACCGCTCCAGTTTTTTATATATCAGTTTTATTATCAATGTTATACATTCTTGTACTAAATTCTGGCCGCGCTAGCTAAAAAGTTGTCCTATTAAAACACGTTAGGTTAATAAAAACAAAAAATACGTTTTCGGTTCCTGTAACCGGACTAGAGGTTCTTGACCTATATGCTATGCGGTTAGCGGGAAGAATATTCATAATGATAGTTCTTTTTTTCCCGTTACGAGTTTACTAGTTATACTATGGATGAACTCAGTTATTATACGTTTTTTAACACTTCATTAAAGGACAAAAAAATACGCTTTAAATATTTTTATAATGTGCAAGTTAAAAAATGTAAATTCAATGTAGGTAAACTAAAAAATTCCAACATTATACATATAATTACTCCTGAGTAGCTAGTTTATCAGATATAGATTTAACTTAAAAATACTATCATATACATATAATAATAAAATGGGAAAACAATATTTTTAAATTACTCACCATGAGTAATCATTTAGTGTGAAGGGTTCAGCGTTGAACTGTTTATTTTTAGTAATCGTAACTTGTGAAACTCGGCCAAATCATGCTTCATTAGTTCGTAATTTTAGTCGTTAATATTCACATAATGTGTGCTCATGCTAGAATTATTTATTTATGAGCAAAGTATAATATCAACGATTCTTTTATAAATATGTGATTTTATTTATTGACTGCGTTTACGTCGTTTGAGTAAAGTAATGTTAATTAATATAAAAATACAACTAATTTCAATAGCTACAATGAGAGTAACGAAAATAAACGAATAATAATTGGTTGCAGTTCGACGAACAATACTCAATTGTTAATAGTAAAGCTACTTGTTAGTGCATCTGTGCAATTGTCTTGTTTTATTTTTAAAACTGTCGACCATGGCAGGGAGACGAACAATTCAGGGACATATGAATTATAAGGCTATGAACTCATTGGATCTTGACAACAATAAAAAATTCGTGTTAATTCAGTAATGTATGAAAACACATTCGTATGTATATCGTTTGTACGACTTTGTACGGATTCCTAGAGAACTCTATAAATGGAAGTATAGCAGTCACGCATATCGTGTTTTCTGTTCTGATTACGCTGCTCGAAATACGATACACGACAAATGTTAGAATCGGTATGCACCTTTATATCTCAGCAAGTGTCTGCCACCAGTTAGTGCAATTTAAATTGAAGAAGGCATAAACGCTACACTGTCCGGTCGTTTATTATTCATCATTCGGTGAATTGTAGTCGCTCGTATTAACTGGTTTCCTGTTGTTTTTTTTGCCTTGTTATCATATTGTTAATGAACGATACCGAGTCATTAGCTATTTTAACAAAGACGAAATGATCCAGTTTTAAATTATGTTGTCCTATTAGTGTCACCGTAAAATTGTAAATACCGTTAGATTATAATCTATCTCGCGAGATTGTGAAATGTCTAAAGATTGTGACCCGTAACATCATATCAGCCATTGGATGTCCACTGCTGAACGTAGGCCTCCCCCATCGACCACCAGAGAGACCGGTTCAATGCAGCCTCCATCAAACGGCTTCCGGCGACTCTCTTCAAGTCGTCTGTCCATCTCGTGGACGGCCGTCCGATGCTTCGCTTGCCGGTACGTGGTCTCCACTCGAGAACCTTTCTGCTCCATCGGCCGTCAGTTTTACGAGCTATGTGCCCTGCCCATTACCACTTGAGCTTGCAAATCCGTTGGGCTATGTCGGTAACCTTCGTTCGTCTGCGGATCTCATCAATTCTGATTCGATCTCGCAGAGAAATACCAAGCATAGCCCTCTCCATTGCACGCTGTGCGATTCTGAGCTTGTTTAAAAGGCCCATAGTCAGAGACCACGTCTCAGATCCGTATGTCATCACTGGTAACACACATTGGTCGAAGACTTTCGACTTCAGGCATTGAGGTATGTCAGATGAAAAGACGTTTTTCAACTTCCCGAACGCTGCCCATCCTAGCTGGATTCGACGATTGACCTCTCTCTCGAAGTTGGACCTACCAAGATGGACATTTTGTCCTAGGTAGATGTACTTATCAACAACTTCGAGAGTCGAATCTCCAACCGATATCGGGGTGGGCACGACATGGACATTGGATATGATTTTTGTCTTGTCCATATTCATTTTAAGGTCCATCCGTCGGGAAACTCCATCGAGGTCACTGAGCATAATACCGAGGTCCTCCAGGGATTCTATTCCAGAAACTTGAAAGCGTCTTCGAAATTCGAATCGAAGGCTTTCTCATAGTCTACAAACGCCAAGTAACCCGTAACATACACCTTACAATTTATCGAGTTGTTTTTCGGTAGATTAGAAACCGTCAAATCACAATTTTATTAGGTTAGGTTAGTATGTTACGGTCCACAATCTTTCGACATAGATTATAATCTAACGGTATTTACAATTTTACTGTGACATTAGCAATAATATGATAATTTTATTTACAATTTAATTTAAAACGTTTGACAAGTTTTCAATTTGACCGAACATATTTACATTTCGCAAATATTTCACACTATAATTTAATACTTAAGTACAGTTGCCTTTTATGTTTACGCTACTGCTACCAAGTAAACACCATACCGCCATTCAGATTGAAATGAAAAGTCAGATATTATTTACTAAAGTGTATTTATAAATAATTTAAATGTTCTAGTTGACATTTTTAAAGCGCCATGGAAAGTAGAATAATAATACAATTTGGATAGAACTACCGGACGCCGTCATGATGTGATGACGGATAACAACTTTTTAACTATTTTTATGAATTGTCAGTTTCTTTGATGAAAATGCAATAATAGTATCGAATATAAAATTTCAAGTATTATAAAAATGCGTATAATTTTACTGTTAAGTATGTATACCTAATGTTTTTTATTTGCCTTTGTTTCGGTGTTGATTATTATGCTTGAACGAGGTACGTCTATTGAAATTCTTCAGATCTTAATCATCATTGCTTCGCCCACGACGACTTACTCAATCGTCTTCCTTTTACAGTTAATTTTGCAGACTGAAAAACGACTGTTTGCCATTTATGTTCACATTACTTAACGTCACGGATAAAGTAACTTTTATACTTCTCTTTGTAGTTGCCAAATTTTGAAGAGGGGCGAAAAAAAAACAATTTTAAACAGATTGTTTATATTTGTACGTTGTTATTTTGCTTCGGACGTAAAATAAGTTATAATCTAAGACATAAACTCTAAGAAATTAAATCTTCATAACCTATTTAACTTCTATTTATAGTGATCATTTATGCATATACCATGCCTAACTCTTATTCTCAATCTAAATATTGATTTGAAACTGTAGCACGAAATTATACCGAGAGTAATCTTGACTTACTAGTATCCGCAAAGCATCCAGACCGCGAACATATGGAGTATGCGGGCGCACTCTGAAGGCATTTATACTACAAATTCAGCGTAAATAAACCATTACTAGATGTGTTACTCGTATCCATGGAGGCAGGTCGCGCGCGTTACCGTGACAACCCCGGCTTGCCGACTCTGAGTCTCGGTCTGACCAATGTTCGTCACATTGTCACAAAACTCGAGACTAAATGCGCTCGTGTCGTAGCCATTAATGCTTTTAAAAGCGAAATTATCAAAGACGAACCGTGCTCAGATAACAGCAACGATTACTATGACTTCTCTTTCGATCCGAAAGTGCATCCGTTGAATAGATTCGTTGTTAATTTGGGGGTGACGCTCAGTAAATGCATACCCAGTGTTACTTTAGCTAACTTCGGTTTTCTGGCCGTGACTACGGGGTTGTTCGCTCCGAGGATGATCTCATACTTGGTTGTATATCCATTTTGCAGATTAGTATTTGGGACTCTCTACCCGGCGTATGCTTCATACAAAGCTGTGCGGACGAAGAACTTAAAAGAATACGTGAGTAATAATTATTACTCTATAGTTATTGTAAATGATGTTATAAACATTAGATCTAGTGCAAATTGCTTGAAAAAACATTCGCTGGCCTTGTCACGGGCGTGCGCGCAGCTTGTTCGAAACGCTTCAGTTCGTTTTGTGTCCTTTACCTCGTCTATCGCAATTATTATAGTATAGCGTGCTATACCAGTGCTCCATTGTTCTATATATTATTCATCGTGTTACTTTTAGACAATGAAAAGCTTCCCAATTTACATAAAAAACTTAATTTGTATTATTGTAATTAATACTCTGCTAAAAAAAAAATCACAAACCCGTACAAGAGGAGTAAACGTAAAGTAGAATAATATAATAGAATATATTACCTTATATCGAATGCATCTGAATTTCAGGTAAAATGGATGATGTACTGGATCGTGTTCGCCTTGTTCACATGCACAGAGACATTCACAGATGTATTTCTGTCTTGGTTTCCGTTCTACTACGAAGTGAAGATAGTACTAGTACTGTGGCTTCTGTCGCCAGCCACCAAGGGCTCTTCGATTCTCTACAGGAAGTTTGTTCACCCAGCTCTATGCAGGCGAGAACAGGTAATGTTGCATTTTCTATTGATTGATTTTAAATTTTTTAATAAAAATATGATTTAAAATATCTGCTTCGCGTTATAGATATTAATCTATTAATGGCATTACACGTATGTAGTATAATAATAACTATTCAACAACGATCATACAAACAATTAGGTGTAGATTGAAGAAAAGTGGTCAAAATATGTTTCTTAATGTGTGAAAATCTATACTATTAGTAGGTATATCACACATCACAATATAAATAAAGCTGAAGAGTTTGTTTGTTTGTTTGTTTGAACGCGCTAATCTCAGGAACTACTGGTTCGAATTGAAAAAATATTTTGTGTTAGATAGCTCATTTACCGAGGAAGGCTATAGGCTTAATAACATCACGCTACGACCTGTAGGGGATGAGCAATAATAAGAAATGTTACAAAAATTTTCAGCTTTTTTGAGAGCTACCGTTGAGTGCTTTATTATTTCTCTTCTCGAGACATTTTTAACTATAGTTCCACTTTTAATGTAAATATAACACCACTCTTTTACTGAGAATTTTCGAAAAAAAAAAACTCAATAATACGTTGAACGACCCAGGAATCAAACCTGAGACCCCTTGCTCGGCAGTAACGCTTGCGACCACTCGACCAACGAGGCGGGTACCTACTCTTAGAGTAATTGTTTAAAAATATTTAAGTATGTTTTTCCCTCAAATTAACGCGAGTGAAACCGCGGGGCACAGATAGTAAATAATATAATTAATGACATTACAATGGTTATGTAAGACAAATTTATATAATTCTAATAATCTTTTTAATTATATTCATTTATTGCGCAATCTACACGCTTGTAAAATTCTATAATAATAGGCTTAGGCTAGGCTTCAAGTTAGACCTCCAGGTTTATTACTGTGACGCCAGAACAAATATACACATAGACTAACAAAACTTGTAAAGCAATTAATTGTCTTGTCTTCAATTGTTTTTATAACTACCCCATAACATTGATGTATAAAAAACATAATTAGTTTTTCCTATACAGTATGTATCTTTCATGTACAATCATCGGCCGGTCACAATTTTATTAATTTATTAATTATTAATATTATTAATACAATAAAATTATTTTATTTTATTGAACACTTCATTGTAAATTAACATTGTCTCTTTTACATTTTAATTAAGCATGTATTATTTAACGTAAGTCGAAGTACTTTCACGTTTGAAACCATTGACTTGTTGAATATTAATTTGATATAGCGGGCGTCTTCCTGTATTAGTGTACGTGCCTCAGCTATTTCTCCTTTTGTTAAGATAATCTTTGGTCTCGATATTGAATATAATACGTATAAAACAGTTTTTTTTTAATCATACGTCGAGTAAATTAAACAACCATAAAGTAACTAAACTATACTTTCTATTGCATAAATTGTTCCTTATATTTTATGTTTATGCAACCTCAAACAGGTCTTTGTAAAAATTATATCGATGTAATAGGATATCTTTGCAAAAATAAAATATTAAACTAGAGTTAAGTCTTATTAAACCAGCATTTAGTTATATACTTTTATTCATTATATACATATTTCTAAATAAAAACGAAACCAGTAAAATTAAAATAAGACTAAGAGTATCTAACACAAATGGCAAAATTATAAATCATATCTAATTTTAAATTCAAACCTACAACAAACTGTTGTAGTTTGATTGCAAACTTAATAGAAAGTGTGAATCGGTTGCAAATATCCTTGAAACAGCGTTGATTTTAAATAAATTTTTTCAATTCTTATAGAAACCTTTGTACCTTACTTGACTTTCAGTTTATTTTTTGTTTAATTTTTTTTTCAACATTATTTGACAAGTACTTAATTTATTGAAGTTCATAGGAACATTCGTCTATATCTATTAATTATTTTTAAAGAATATCATTATATCTAATCAATCAAAAATTAAATTACTTAATCTGTATTTAAATATTTAATTGCAATAAAATATATATATGTTACAGGAGATCGATGAATACATTGCAAAAGCTAAAGATCAGGGTTACCATACAGTGCTCAATTTGGGCACTAAAGGAGTCAACTATGCGACGACTGTTATTATGCAAACTGCTATCAAAGTAAGCTTCCAGATTTAACCTTATAGAATATCTAATAGCATGATGCTCAAAATATTTGTACTCAAATAAGATGCTTATAATATTTGTCTCTTTTCAAGTTATTAATTTTTGAGTTAGATACTTAAATAGTAATAAAATAATTGATATTCTAATGTAAGCTTTAGCATGATTAAAATATAAAAGAAGTATTTCTTATTTGAGTTCATAAAATCTTGGATTGCGGTATAACCCGTAACAAATTTCACGAGAACAAGAGCAATTGATATTTTTTTTTGTTTTACCCTCACTTGATGTTTTCACATATAGTATTGGAAATGAGGCTAGTGGCATGCTTGATCACGAAATATTACAAAGTACAGTAGAACAAGACATAGTGAGAGCTTTATGCACTGCCTACACTTTTCTCAGTCCAGACAACATTTCGTCATCAATCAGTCCACCACTCCACTACCACAGCTTGTTTTAAATGCGTAATCTTGATTTTTTTTTAATTTTATTAACACGCTTTTTTAATTTCCTCCCTCCTACCCTTTCTTTTCCCAATTTTTCCTACCGACCGCTTCATTTAGAACTTAAATCTTCCGAGCCCCGAGCAAGGTAAAGAAGTTAGGCGAGCAATCCAAGATCGTGACGTCACTGATGGTTACCATGACTATGAAGAAATGGAGTTTCAAAGATCGGATAATATGTCTGGGATTGTAGAAATCGTTGAATTGGATCAAGATAACGACGAAAATTTACCTATTGGTGATGGGGATGCTAATGACCCAGACTATGAGCCAGAATTATCTTCAGCCCGTAGTCGAGGTAACGTTGTTCGAAAACGTAAAACTACGAAAGATAAGGAAAAAAGACCTCGCAGTAGTTCAAGGGGAAGACGAACCAGAAGTCAGGCCGCTTTACAAAACAAACGAGAAGTAATAGTCGATTGAATCGACTGAATTGATCTAATAAAACGCAACTGTGATGTTATTGGATGTCTAGAAATTTTAGGGTCGAGTCCATTTATCTTTAAAATTGCGTCCTAAATTTAAATATTTGTTTTAAAAGTTCCTGGTGATTATATTTTCTCTTTCCTGTACAATTTTTTTTTACTTTTGTTTCCATTCCTTTAGTATATCAAAGTAAATGTAAAAAAGTTAACCAAAATAATGAGCTTTACTTCTTTTTGCCATTGTACATTTTTTTTTAAATTTAAATTTCAAAGTAATTTAAAGTTATCTTTAAGTATGACACTTATACTTGTGGTCATTGTCTAGTGTTATTTTGCATGCAATATATTATTTTGTGAAATCACCTGTTTTGTATGCTGTGTTCTTAGTTAATTAAAACGTATGACTGACTTAGCATAATTGTTTTTTTAATCTTTTAAATAAATATAGTGTTTGTGAAGGCGACTTTATTTCTAGACCTTTATTCAAATTATATAAAAATCGTCATAATCACGTTGCATGTGCTAGCCACATGAAGCTTGCTCATCGTTTACAAGTGAGTATTACAAATTCTATTTTAGTTTGCTATATTGTGTGTAACAAAACAGCTTGCTCACCTCCGCTAAAAAACAAAAATTTTAGTACATAGACTTTTTAATTAACATTTATTACATATTTAAATATTTACCATAATTATCCCAATAATAAACAAACAAATAACAATAAACAAATATGTTTAACATACACACACGGTCATCTGTTTCTAAGGAAGGCAACTTAATGCCTGTGTTTTAGGGAACATTTGACTGATATACATTTTTTTTAAATAAATATACATATAAATAATACATATATAAATAAATACATATACACCCAGACTCGGGGCGGGAATCGAACCCACAACCCTGGAGCAGAAAACAGGGCCACTGCCAACTGCGCCACGGGCCAGTCATATTATATATAATATATGACGATAAACAGACTTAGATAATTAGCTTTTAAGCGATTATTATGTTAATTTGTTAATATGTTTGAATGTAATTTTTTTTAATAAATTTTACGAATTATAAAAAGGATTAGCCAAATTAGGCTCATCGGCATTTTTTTAAAAATATGTTTGGCTATAATTTTGCCAAATAAGGCCAATCTTACTAAATGTTTTTGTTCTAATATAAATGCGAAAGTAATTCAGACTGACTGACTGTCTGTCTGTCTGTCTGTCTGTGTATCTGTCATTCTTTCGCAGTAGAGCCGCTGAGCCGGTTGTGATGAAATTACTACGACGAATAAGTAGGTATATTTAAACCTGAAAATGACATAGTCTAGGTATATCATAAGAAACATGGAATCTACAACAACTCGGTTTTTACGGCATTTCCTGCCTCGCACGACCACTATACGGAACCACCTACGGTATTTCTATACCGATACGATACCTTCAAGAAAAGAGCATACTCTTATTTGAAAGGCCGGCAACGCTCAGCTGCTAATCCTCCGGTGTAGCGGGTGTCTATGGATGTCGCTGTCACTTGCCACCAGGTGAACCGACTGCCCGTTTGCACTCTTCAATTTAAAAAAAAAAAGTGCAACTCGCGACACCCGACAGAAGTGATAACTTAAACTAATCTAAGTTGAACTATTTAATATTGAAATTGTTTAACTTGAGAAAAAATTCGGTTATTACTTCGTAACGAAGCGGTTTACCCTCCCATAAGAAGTTATCACTTCAAAAAGTTTCGTCACTTAAAAATAATACTTGTGTGAAAATTCCAGGGCGGCGGGGGTCTGGTGCAGCAGTTACGCAAGAGCTACAGTCTCTCGGACCTGAGCGAGTGCGAGCCGCGCGAGGAGCGCGGCGACGAGGCGGACGACGTGCTCACCGAGCCGCGGCTCGTGCGACGCGCGGTCAAAAGGTACTGCAGCACATGAGTAGAGAAACGGGACAGAGACAAGGATTCTAAGGAGCGAACAAAATTTATACATATTTTGGTAGGGTTGGCACATCAGGAAGATAAAATTTGGGATAGATAAAAAAAATATATTTTTATTCTTTCTATTATTGTTCATACACACACTGTTCAGTAAACCATATTTACACTTTTATATTAAAACACTATTAAAATTACATTATAACACTATTTAAATTATTAAATTGTCATTAAATGAAAAAACGACGCGCGACGTTTACTGCAGCCCCTGAGTTTGAGCACTCGCCGAGCCTGTATGGACCGGTTTCTCTCCGTACGTGACGCAGCGCGAGTGCTCAGGCACACACGCGCCTCAAACTTGTAGTAGTGAATATATCGTAGCGCGCTTGTATGAAACTTGTCTGTTCCGTTTCTTTACTTATATGACTGCAGATCCATCGACACATCTTGCGGACCATCTATTAATCGCGTGAGGCTCGAAAGGAGGGGGGGGGGGTATCGGAAAAAATCACGCAATATCACATATATTTAATTTTCGTAAATATATGTTTCTCATATGTTTTTTCTTTACATCTACCTTTATTATTTTTATGCCTTATGCCAGTCAAAAACAACTTGCAACTGTTTGCTGTCTGGACACTTTATCACGATACATTATATCTGTATTTAGAGATAATATTCTGAAAATTTCAATATGCTTTCTACCAAAAAATACATGTTATTTTAGGTATGGGGGGGGGGGGGTAGTATTCTAAATATTCGTGGGGAGTATTCTTAAACCTCACCACATACCACCAGGAGGGAAGGGCTTAAGTTGCTAAAAAATATGACGTGATTAATGGACAAACCCTTGTTACCCTTTGTTTTATTTCAAATTACATTAGATTCCGAGATTAGCGCGTTCAATCAAAAAAGATAAATACTTTCGCTTTATCACATTAATACATATATCGTCACGACATTATACATACTTATTTAATGTTACCTACATACTAGACAAGAATATCAATATTCCAACTTCAAAGGCTACTAGTTCGAAATTTCTCGTAACCTAAAATTGTAGATTCGCGTATTTATGTCGTATTTGCCGAATACATCATTAATTTATTTTCCAATTTTTACACATTGGAGGCCTATATTTCCGACGTAATACGTAAGGTGTCAACCTCATCTAAGAAATATGTACGCTATATTTACAATATAAAATTTAAAATAATTATTTACACAAAATTTTGGTAGAAATCATGTCCGCGTGGACTGATGCCAAAAGTACTGGCAGCATTTCCGCGTTGAATCGGAATACCGATTCTCTGTACAAAAAATGCACCAGCCCTCCTGTCACCTTCAATTCTTTTAGAATTTTTTTGCACTGCTTCTCCAAGGTCTAAGTGTTTCGACTGTAAACGGCAGAATGACATTATTTGGGAGAAGTGACGAATATTTGTGTCGTTTAGTCATTTCACCTTTTTCCGCAGTGGCTCCTGCTCTTAAAGCTGTCTCACAGACTTGAAACGGAGCTAATGTATTGCTATTTGGTTGGACTGATTTTGATTTTGTGTATCGTTACAGTGGATTTACGACTCGGCGAAGCGCATCTGAGTCGAACAGCCGCTCACCGATGTACTTCCCTGAAGTGGACGTGGACGTGCGACCGCGGCCTCGTATGGACGAACCAGATTTTAGGTGTTTATCTTATCTTACTTATTTACCCGGTGATGATGACCTGTCCATGTATTGAAAGTGCTCTAATAGTCTGTTGTAAGAAAATGTATTTATCAAAAATGTAATGATTCAAGTGCTTTAATTTTAATCAAAATCGGTCTCGAAATGTCCTTTATATATTATTTCGGTTTTTCTTAGATTTTCGAATTTGTTCGTGTTTTGGAATTTCTTCCAAAAAATGAAAGTTACGATGATTTCGTTCACCGAATTTGAACATTCGATTCGATATTTTTGTTTATGTTACGCGATATCTTTGGTAACTATAAATAGATTTTACTTACTCCTTTTTCATTGAATTATACTTATTAATATTATAATTAATATGAAAGTAAGTTTGTTTGTTACGCTTTCATGCAAAAACTACTTAACCGATCATCATGAAACTCTGTACGTATGTTCTTGGAGGTATTAGAAGTAACATGGGTTACTTTTTTTGGTCGTGATAACCGACATCCACGCGGGCAAAGCCGCGGGCAGAAGCTAGTAGAGAATAAAATACAGGTTCAATCTCCATATAATTTGCAAAAACACCCACCAACCGGAACCGACCCACAGGGACACACCCAGACCGGAAACAAATATTTGTACTAATACAAATAACTGTCCCGAGCGGGAATCGAACCCGCGACCGTCGGTGCACAACTACACCAGAACGGTCTCGGTCAAGTAACGAAGTCGTTTTCCACGATCGCAGCCACATAAAGTCGACGGAGGACATAAGCTCGGGCTACTCGAGCGCGGAGAACTCGTCGTCGCTGACGCGCACGGCGTCCGCGGGCGGCGCGGCGCGGCGCGCGCGCGCCTCGCGCACCGCCGTCACCGCCGTCCGCCGCCCGCCCGCCGCCGAGGTCTGGTAACGTTCCGGCCGGACCACACGGCTACCGAAACGGAACGGAGATGAAGCTTCTAAGGAGCGAGCAAAATTTATACATATTTTGGTAGGGTTGGCACAGGAGGGTAAAATTTAATAAACAATAGTTAGTTGTTCAACAAAACGGAAAAGTTTATTTTTGTTGTTTCGTGTTTTTTTTTTTTATTTTATATTTTCATAAATAACTTTATCATTTTTCTAAGTATTAAAAAATTCTTCTATCAAATTTGATCTTCTTTTATGATATTGCTATTTAAAAAGGAAAAAAATGATTATTTAGTAAACATTCTTAGGAAACTTTATATAAATATTTTTGGTTTTGATTGAAAATAAAAATAAAAAAAGAACAAATTACCTAGTGGAGTCTTTGGGATAAACAAAAAATGATGTGTTTTTATTCTTTCTATTATTGTTCATACTCACTGTACAGTAAAACATAATATTTACAATTTTATATTAAAATACTATTAAAATTACACTAAAACACTATTTAAATTATTAAATTATCATAAAATGAGAACACGACGCGCGACGTGTACAGCCCCTGAGTTTGAGCACTCGCCGAGCCGGTGCAGGCCGGTCTCTCTCCGTACGTGACGGAGCGTCTCGTGCTCGTAGTAGTGCACGTATCGTAGCGCGCTTGTATGAAGCTTTGTCTCTGTTCCGTTTCTTTACTCATGTGTCGAGACCTCGCTCCGCGCCTTGCACTAGCCGCTAGCCGACCGGCGATTATCTACCGCTCGGTGGAACTATTACGTAACATGCGCGATCGCAGGAAACTACTAGCTGAGCCTCAATTAGTATTGAAATTCGACACCACAGCGATTTCTGGCGATCGCGCAAGTTACGTAATGGCTCCACGGCTTACACGAGTCCATATATTTTAAAGCTCTACGATCAGGTCTATAAGCATACAATCATAATACAAATAAAAAATTACATCAATTCGTTGTAGTACTTTCATAGATTGGCGTGTTAAACAGACGAAAACAATAAAAATTGTAAAAATTATTGTTCTCTGTATGTAATCGACCTCTAATCGATATCCTTACGATTTTATCATTTAAATGGACGTATTATCATGGAGCGCACTTGAGTGAACATACTGAAAATAATAGAAGACTAGACAACCTGCACAATGATATCTATTTTGCCGTTGTATGGCTCGTTAAACGTTAAGATCCGTGAGCTATTAACTGTTCACTTGTATTATACGGTTGAAGAGCGATGGTCAGAAAAGATTTCTAATTAAAAGCATAGTATTGGAGAGTGTTAAATTGATTGCTCAATCAGGGTAGGTTTGGTGCTGGAAATGATTTGTGTTTTATAAAATAAGTATATATATGTATACAATTTATAATATAATAATATTTACTAATATAATGAATTATATTATCGATTCCTACATATTAAATATTATAATGATGCATCGTATTTAACAAGACAATATAGTATTTAGGCGTTAGAACTAGATTTTGCACAACAGAGGAAAATATTTGTACACACCCAAAATACCTCATTGAAAATATACCTATGACTATAAAATGGTTCAATAACTAGTCTTATATATTGTAGTTTTTAATAATTTTAGAATGTTTAAAATTATAGCTTAATTATATAATAGAAACCAGTGGTGTGCATTGCTATTATAATAAGACTGTTCAATGCATTTATTATATCGTGCATTTGTAGTAGTTTGACTTTATTCATTTTTATTCAAACTTAGTTCATTTTTATTTAAAGGATAATCAAGTTCTCATCGAGGAGCTACACGACGACGATAGTTTTGATTATACAAATATGCCACCTCTAGTTAATTTTTCATCTCCTTTATTGTTATCCCACACCGACCCTCCGTTTATTTACCAATACGTTGGAGACCGGGTTAAAATTATACAAGTACTAGGTAACTATCCGTTGAGTAATAACCCTAACAACAATAATAAATATTCAGATCAACGGGACCAAAAAGAAGCCTCTGTGGAGACTCACACGTCGCCAATAACTAAATATCCAGAAAATGAATACAATGATAAATCGAAGCTAGAGGAAGCAACTGTAAATAAAGACTTGAATACAGACATTCCTATCGATACCGATACTGAAGACAATAATGGCGATAATATGAAATGTAAAGTTAGTGAATTATTTAATAAACAAGAAAAAAATTTAAAATCAGAAAGTTATTTTATGCATGATATTGGTGATCCTTGCAAATCAAAAGATACTGTCTCAGAAGAACTAACGGATTCAAGTTTCTTTGAACTATTATCTAATGACGATGATTATGTAGGAAGTGACGATGAAGCGTCATTTGAAACACCGATATCGACGCCTAAAAGTATTCGGAAAAATATAAAAGGTAAATATGGAAAAAATAAAGCTCCATCACCACCAAAAGTAAGTACATGCGAAGACGAAGAATTAGAATCTACGAATATCAACGAACAATGTTCAACTAGTGTCGATAATTTAATTAGTAATAAAACAAATAATATAGAGGAAATCGACGCGTTAGAAAATGATCAAAATCCTATTACTGAAGTTTTAGATAATTGTAAACAATCACAAGGATCTCCTTTTCAGTGTAATGCATCATTTGATGTTAATTCTGAACCAGATAAAGAAAATAATGAACCATCTAATTCTTCGCCAAAAATTTTTAAAGGAAATTTAACTTTTGGAAAATTATTTAATATACCAAGTAAATTGGTGTTCTGGCATAAAACTGACGATAAATCAATAGTAAATGTATATTCATCAAATGCAAGTAGAAAATCATCAGTTGAAAATACTTTTGATGAATTTCAAAGTTGTTCTGATTTAAATGTTTATACTTATCAACACGACATCCCGCAAATAAAAATTACCGAGATACCTGTTGAAGATAATGTTAGTGGTGAAAATATTTCAAGTGATATCTTAAAAAAGAGTGACGCTCTGCAAAAAATTATTAATGAAAAATTCGAAAATCATCCCGAATACAAATTTGTTTCCTTACATGAAGAAATACCGACAACATCAAAAAGCACAGATGTCTAAAAGTTGACCCTATACCCGAATCCATTTCTGATACAGAGGCACAGCATCGAACAGTATGTTTATTATTTAGTTGTTTGTGTTGAGTTGCATTATATGGTTACAATAAAAAAAAAAGTATTAATCCGAATTTTTAACAAATATATAACTAATAGTTGTTTTATCTCATAATATGATTGTTTTTATTTTATTTAATATTTGCATTATGAATAATTTTATGAATGTATTGTATATAAATCTAAATAAGACTAAATTTGTTTTTAATTTATAGTGTTGTTATTGTATGTATGCCTGTTACTAATTACTAATATTTAACTTATGTTTGTAGTAAATTATAAAATGACATTCAATTTTAATGTAATAAAATTCAGTGTCAGTATCCTGCAAACCGCTTCAGCTTCTTTAAATTACTTTTGTATTTATTTATTTTTTATTTTCAGGCAATGCTGTCGTCCTCTGCTACAATACCTCGCGCAAAAAAGTCTAATAAAAGGAAAACACAATAGATCAATTTTCTCTCTATGTCATATAATGTATGAATATTATAAAACTGAGCAGATATGGTTTGCCGAAAATATCTGCGTATTATGTAATTGCTAAAATAATAAACCGAACAGCAAAAATACTCCTTTATGGTATTTAAAAAATATCTACGATAAAAATGGAAAGTGCATTATTTTGTTTCCGCTCTTTTTGCCTTTATTGTCCAAGTATTCCTTTTTTTTTTTTCTTTAAAACAATTAATTCATTTAGCAATCTGATAAAACACACATACACACTCACAAGGATATATTATTATACTGGCGAGACCCTTTTATAATTTCTTTTAGATTTTAGTAAATATTATGTAAATCACATATCATTTATAAATCTCCATACCAATTGATTTTATCTGCTTTTTACAATTTTATCAATAAAAACTTAAAAGTATTATTTATATGTATATATGACAGTACATTAATATATATTTTTAAATAATGAAGTTGTAGTTTTTAGTTTAGAGTTGAATTTCTTACTATTTTGGCTTTTATATCATGATCAGTATTATAAGATAAAATCGTATTTATTTTATTTATTTATTTATATAAATAAAAATTAAGGCCTCTTAAAGCTGTAAGATTAACATTAACAAACAAAAAATATATTAACGCATAGCTCACCTGTGGACAGTTTCATTTAAGTGTCCATATAATATTTGATGGAAGTCGTTGGATGGAGACTGCTTTGAACCGGTCGCTCTGGAGGTCGATATGGGAGGCCTACGTTCAGCAGTGGACATCCAATGGCTGATATGCTGATGATGATGATGATATTATTACATAGTTTCTTTATAAATCTATCTATTGCAAACCGTTGAGCTGTGAATTAATTCAAAACTAGTGACAGTTCACAGCCTCGATTTTATTGTTTACAAGAGATGGACTGGATCGACAGTAAACTGCGATGTTTAAAATACGGTGACAAATAAATATAATTAAAAACTATGGAGCCTAGGTACGTGAACGCACAAAGTCCGTATGCGCTTTGTGGTTGATGGCTTTATTATATATATATACAAATAATATCACTAATTCTAAACTCTATATTGTGCAATGTAGCTTTATAGCTTCGAAAACGATAGTTACCAGCTTAGAATACTTTCAATTATATGGGAATAGTTGAGAATTATGGTGTTTACTGGATACATTTTGTGTAGAAAGTATTCAAAGCTATGCAATGTTTGTAATGTTATTAAGTTTATGACATTTCTTAGCATGAAATGCATGTGTTACGTAATTTATAGAAGACATTATGAGAAGTACAATCTCAAAAATAATTAGTTTACTTTCATAACATTATAAATGTAAAACAATGTTTTCAATTTCACCAAATTGTTGGTGAATTAAATAAATATACAATTGCAAAATTTCAATTAATACGGTGCCTAGGTACCTACCCATTTATTTATTTTTTTAATGTATATGTATATTTTATTGTATTAATTAGTAATTATATAATTCAAGATTAGTATTATTATTTCATCGACTAATCGGATAATTATTATTTAGCCAAAAAATGCCAAATTAACTGACTCAAATTTAGATTTTTTTAATATATGTATATAGAACGATGGCTAGTCTTTAATTATCTATCTACGAAACGAATGGCTAAGAGACATTTATCAATATGATAATATAACTAAAAATAATAGTTAAATAAGAAAGAAAATATATGAGATTTGTCTCAAGATATGTCAAAGATATCTAAAAATGCTTATCTCGAGACTGCAAATATATACTTCATTAAATAATTTCACCATGAGAAGTAATTATTGTCTTTTGTATTGTATTTAATTAGCAACAATTGTTTATTTCTACCTAACAAATATATGATGAGCAGTCTATTTCGACAGACATTCTTATTATGTGAAATACAAGTCTTTTCAAATTAATTTGTATGTTTCCCATCTAAATATACCTACATCAACATGTAAAATGAAATATAAATAAAGATACAATTTTGACTTTAAATCAGCGAGTCTAAATAAATTATTTTTAATGTAATTAATAACACAGGCCCAGAAAGTAAAGTGCTCTATACCTTTGAACAGACCTACCTAGGGTTATGTATTTCGATGCGCTGAATCCGAATTTGCGGTTTGGTCAATACACCTCCAAAATTTTGACTAAATTGCAAAAAACCGCTAAAAATGGTCTAAAATCGCTATTATACGAACGAAAAAGTTTTTTTTCGTACTAAATCAAGTATGTTTCTTTATGTATTCCAATGCGCTGAATCCTAATCAGTTAGTTTGGCTCGTCAGCCCTGGAAATTTAGGGTAAATTCCAAAAAGCTACTGAAAATCTAAAAATCGTAAAAAATGAAAATACACAAGCGAAAAAAATATATAAATCTAGGTCTGGTCAAAGGTACAGAGCACTTTTTTTTTTGGGTCTGTGTAATCAATACTCATATAATGGCTATGTTTAGATTTTAAAACATGAATTTGGTTATTCAGTAAGTACTAAAAACGGTACCTATATATGTGGTTACTTTTTTGTAATTATTCCTTTTATTTACATAATTTTGTTTATTGTGTTCAGTGTTATATAATATTATTTTACAAAATTAAAAACCAAAATGTATGAAGAAATGCATTAGTACCAATACTTTAATATTATTTCATGATTATCATTTTTGAAGCTTGCTGCTGTTATTTTTATTGCTATAAAAGCATTTAAAGAACAGCATGTACCTATTATAAAATATTCTGTGTTTGATTAAATAAAATAAAGAGTGTTTCATTCAATTTATTTACAATATACCTCCACTTCTTAACCTTAAAGTATCAAAAATATACTTTCCATGATCTGGTTTATAAACATTATCCATTAATTGGCTTTCCAATAAATTTAGCGACTCAGTATCCCACACTTTTATCCAATAAAAAATTGATAACAGTTTATGGTAACTATTTGAATTATCGTCAGCGTCAATTATTACAATTTTCGGAAGATTTTTAATAATGTCTAATAACCTAGGTTTCATAACTGAGTTAAACACTGTATTGTTAGAAATTGCAAACTGGTGAATAATATTGACAGTTTGAATATTTAGCTGATTTCCTAGTAATATGACAGGTAAATTTTTAAGCCACATTTCAAATGCATCACATGTGTGAAAATGAGACAATTTTTCAGTCAATGCAATTTTACAGAGTAATGTAAAAATATCATGTTTAAATGATTCAGGCATAGTCTTATTAAAATATATCCAAATTATTTTTCTGAACAAATTATCCAAAACTGATAATGTCTTAGTCCAGTTAGTAATTTCTTTAGAAAATACTGTGTGTAATATATTATTAATGTTATTATCAACATTTTGATTGAATGTTTTTTCGATGTAACTTAGCACAGTACTTATTTCACGACTTTGATTCTTCAAATTTATGTTGGGGTTGAAAGTTATAAAAAGGCGACATATTTCTAAGTTTTCAGAAATTAATTTTGGATCTTTTATTTCATCTTTATTAGCATTATTAGTCTTTTGGTTTGTTCTTATATTTGTGACAAAAGGAAAAGAATTGAGAAAATTTTGACTAAAGAGAGATTTATATTTTTGGTAAAAAATGTTGTCAATATTTGAACTTGGACATTTTTGTTTAAAATGTTTTACAAAAGACTGTAGTAAAGAAATGATTTGTAGAATATATTTTAGCAACAATGCTGTTTCTTCATTTACAACCGTATCAAAGTTTGCATCAGATTTTCTGTTTGGACATACCTCAAGCCATGTTGCAAAAAGCAATGGCATTAAAGTTTCAGTATAATCTTTAAATTTTTCTATTTCATCTACTTGTAACTCTGAGGATTTCGATGAAAAACATGAGATATGGCAGTTAGATATATAAAGTGGGTTAAATAAATTATAATAATTAAGTTTAGTAGTATTAAAGAAATGTAAATTACTAGTATTATTTTTTTCTGTTTGGTGAATCTGCTTATACAAAGCATACTTAAGTAAGAACTCTTTCAATCGCTGAAAAACTTGAACTCTCCACTTTACACTAGTAATTTGACTATTTAAGTTAACAGTCAATGTTCTGCCAGGTTTTGCATCTACTTTTAACTTAGAAATCATATCTAAAAAATTTGGTATTATTTTATGAAAATCTTCAGCAACTCTTGAAGGAACACATGTTAAAAGAATATCAAGAAAGAAAAGTGAATCTTCCTGAATTCTACTATCAATGTGGGTCATAGCACTTCTCAAGTAAGTTGACATGATATCAAAGAATGGTTCCATTTTCTCTGTAGCAACGTTGGAAAGTATCAAATGCAATACTTTTAATGCTTTCTGTCTCACCTACAAACAAAAAGTAAAATGACAACTTGTTAAATAATAATATATGCAAGTGTCCGTAAAAAATATAACATACCACTTTTTCTATATTCAAAATTAACATTGTAATTCCATGTATTAATTCTCCTAAATTTTTTTCCAAAGCTTCTGGATGTATTGTAATCAGCTCTTTAATACCATCGAGAGCATCTGTTCGCGAATTAGTATTAAAATGGTTAAGCCGAGATAAGAGTTCTTTTAAATTAAGTTTACGAATTGATAAAGCCTCATTATGACCATGCTTTTTAAGTTGCTCTTTTAAAACTATTTTCTTAACTTTGAAATTTGTTTTAGTTACATTAGTGCCTTTAGGTAATTCTTTGTCTTTCTTTCCCTTTAACTTTGTTTTAGCCTTCTCAGCTTTTAAAAATTTTTGGTAACGAGTGGCGCCCGTTTTATGCATAATTAAATTTTGTAAAACCAATTTAAAACTTTAAGAAAACATAACCTAAATAAGTTATAATAGGTACACAGATAACACAGAATCAGAATCACAGATTATAAATATAAACTATACCTCTTCGGAGTTAGGGGTGTCCTATAATTATCGATAATTCGTAACTACTCGATAATTTTTCATTCGATATTTAGCGATAATTATCGATAAGTGTGATTCGATAATTTTGATCCAATAATTATCAATAATTTTTCATTTGATAATTATCGATAACTATCGATAATGTTTTATCCGATAATTATCGATAATTGTTTTTGATCTGATAAATATCGATAATTGTGTTGTTAGCCAATAGTTATCGATTATTGGGATTCGATATTTATCAGTTCATCATGTCAGCCTATAATTATCGAGAAATAAGTTTGACACGGAGAAGTGACGACCTTTTTTTAGGTATTCAGATAGGCTGCAGAGGTAATATCGATGTGACATCTGGGAAGACCCTTTTTTTTCGTCACTATCGATACAGAAAAATTATCGATAATTGTACTGCATCTGATAACTGTAGACTCCATCCGATAATTATCTCATCCATCCAATAATTATCGATAATTTTCATCCGATAATTATCAATAACTGTTCATTCGATAATTATCAATAACTATCGGTAACACGATACGATAATTATCGATAGTAAAATTATCGATAATTTTTCCGATGAACATCCCTACATGGAGTATAACGTAAACAGGGTCAATAGGTACGATTTTGAAATTTATTATCCATAAAATAAAAACAAAAAGATTTTTTAAATTTCTCCGCCGATGAAATGGAACAAGAAAAGAGTAAGGCCGTCCACACATATCCGGAATGTCTCTCTGAATTCATAATCGGAATTCATATTATTAATTCAGAAAGCCCGAAATTCCATACAATGTCAGTATTCTCCACACTCATTCTGATTTTTTCAGATTATGAATTTCTCAAATCGATCTGAAAGGCCGGCCTCACAAATCCAGAATATCTCTCTGAATTCATAATCTGAATTTATATTATTGATTCAGAAAGCCCGGAATGCCATACAATATCAGTATTTTCCACACACATTCTGATTTTTTCATAATGTAAGAATGATACTGACGATTCTGAATTCCGGTTCCGAATACTCCAGATCGCGCTCCAACAGCTTGACGTGTACAAGAAGCAGTGTGAGCAATTGGTGAAAGAGAAAGAGGATAGCGAGTTGGAGATAATAGAAATTGTAAAAAAAAAACAGTACGATTAAAAACGAAATGGTAGAATTATATGCACAGCTCCAAGAGACTCGAGAGGAACGTGACCGTCTGAAACGGCAATCCAGGGATTTTGATAAATGCTGTGACGAATACGACACTAATTTAAAAACAATAGCCCTGCTCCGTTCACAGCTCGCGAGTGCCTTGGAGCGCTTAGATCAGTTTGAACAAGAGGCCTCACAGGCCAGATCACAATGTACTCAAAAATTATTTTCGGAATTATGTGTCTCCTCTCAGCCTGTCACCATTGACTTGACCGGCGACGAATCAACAGTATGTGTAACGCCAGCAAGGGTCGACCTCGGTAGCAGAAACAAGATTAAAAAATATATTAAGTTAAATAAATTAATTAAAAAAAACAAGAAATTGATAAAAAAGGACAATATTATCAAAAACCATTTATTGTTATGTAAAAAATACAACCTAGTTCGTAAGGAATGTGAAATGTTCAGTAAAGAGATTGAAACAATTGGACAGAACTATGAAGCTGAAATTAGTAAATTGAATGTTCAAATTAGCAATTTAAATTATAATCTTAATGAAATGTCCGAAAAATACAACATAGCCACGAAAGAGATTTGTGAACATGAATCGGCTTTGGATGAACTTCTTCAATTATCTAAATATAATGAAGAGCGCTTCAATTCTCTTGTAAACCAAGAATGTCAGTGCTCAAATTCAGATCATACAAAGCCTTCATGTGAAATAAGTAAAGAAACTGATTTCAGCTCCGTAGTTAATAAACCTGTACCCAAAGATAGTATATTAATGTACAGCGATGAACTGGGTAAAAATATGGGTACAAGGTTATATAATGTAAGTGACAAACCAGTATGCAATATTTGTATGCCAGGTGCCGCAATAGGTGAAATAATGGATAAGGTACTTAACTGTACGTATGATCCCTCCACTACCTTAATTTTATTATTTGGTAGAAGAGGGAACACTAAACAACAACAGTTATCCTTTTATTTGGACAAATTACGTAAACTTAATGTAAAAAAAAATTATAATGTTTACATTTCCTTATGTTAAGGGTAACGGAAATGAAAATAAAATAAGAGATAAATTAAATACATTATTATATAACAGTGTAGGAAATAATAATGTTACATTCAATGATGATACGAACCTAATATTTAAATTAATTGATATTAATTGTATTTTTAAAAATGACTCCTTTTTGGTGAGACATGATAGATTTATTCTATCAAATTTTTTTTACAAACAGATAGCATGTTTGCTATCATATAATTTACAAATTGACATGACAATTAATTTACCAGCTGCTTCTATTGAGCAGTTAAATATATTGACATCCTGCAGTAGTACTGTACATACTACTGCTAGTAATAATAATTTAAATTAAATAAGCAGACAACAGAGGCACAAGTCTCTAGCTGTAAAGAATATTTGAACAGCCAGACTTTAAATAGTCAACTATTATGTAAAAAACGTTGTTTTAACTTGGTGCATCAAAACATACAAGGCCTTTAAAATAAGGAACTTGAATTAGAACTGTTTTTGAATAACTACAACATTGATGTAATTTGTATTACCGAACACTGGCTTAAAGAGTATCAAATTGTTTTTAATTTTGAAAAGCACCAAGTTGCCAGTTCGTTCAGTAGAAAGACAGCTATTCATGGTGGCTCTTTAATTATAGTGAAAAGGGATCTAAAATTTAAGGTTCGTAAAGATATTGTGAGCCTTTCAATTGAACGAACTATTGAGTTAGCCTGTGTTGAGTTAACGCATTGTATCATAGTCAGCATCTATAGACCACCCGGCGCATGCTATGAACAATTCGAGTCAGTATTAGAAGAAGTGATAACTAAGCTAACTGGCGAATGTAACAAAGACATTTTAGTGTGTGGAGACTTTAATATTAATTTACTAGATAATAATATACTTAGTAAAAGATTCTTGTCTTTGTTCAAATGTTGTAATCTTACTAACCTCTTTCTTGAGCCTACCCGTATAACTAACTCTACAGCCACATGCATTGATAATATCTTTACAGATGGGACTCCATCCTATTCAACTATAATAAACAAATTACCCTCTGATCATTGTGGACAATTAGTTGGTTTTAATTATAATAAGAAAAATCAGGTTGGTAAGAGTAAAGTGGTTGTTCCGGTGAATATCAAACGCATGGAGAGATTTAGAAACACTATTAAAAATCAAATAGATATACCACCGGTTGGTAGTGTAAACGAGAAATATGAAATTTTATTTAGTCACATAAACAAAGTGTTTAAAAATGTATTTACACCAAAACAAATCTCTCCTAAGTATTGTAAGTCTTTCAATGATTGGGCGACTCCGGGAATTCATAGAAGTAGGCAAAAGTTATATGATCTCTTACACGAGAAATCATATAATACAAATATTGCTTTTTGTAACTATGTTAGAAATTACTCAAAAATATTTAAGCTTGTTTGTGCCGCAGCCAAGTCGATTTTCATTAGAAACAAGATTAAATTTAGTAATAATAAAATTAAAATGACTTGGAACATCATAAATGCCGAAACTGGAAGAGTTAAAGATCGTAATGGTGTCAGTGAATTGATAATTGACAGTTACTCTATTAAATCAGATCAAAAAGTGGCAAAGGCTTTGGAAAATCACTTTGCTAACATTCCACTTTCGACAACTAAAACGCTTATATCTTCGCCTGAAGTCGCTGAATCGTTGCTAAAGCAAAATGTAAATGCTTGCAAAGGTGATTTTACGTTCAGACCCATAGACGCTAATGAGATAATCAAAATATTTAAAACTTTAGATATTAAGAACACCACAGATCTCTGGGGTATCTCTGTTAAAATAATCGGTACAATTGTTGACATCATAGCACCCCACTTGGCAATTATATTTAATGAATGTATTCTAAGTGGTGAGTTTCCTGATCTTATGAAGCATATTAAAGTTATACCTTTGTTTAAGTCCGGATGTCCTAAAGATCCGACAAATTACAGGCCTATTTCTATTTTACCTGCCTGTAGTAAATTATTTGAAAAAGTAATTCTCTGTCAGCTTTTAAATCATTTTACAAGAAATAAGCTTTTACATAATAAACAATTCGGTTTTACTAGAGGACGCTCTACAACAGATGCTGGTGTAAAGCTTTTCACCTCGATAGTCGATGCTTGGGAGGAGTCACGGGATGCTTTGGGTGTGTTCTGTGATTTGTCTAAGGCATTCGACTGTGTACAACACGAAACATTAATCAAGAAACTCAGTCACTATGGCATTAAAAATACCGCGCTAAAACTTCTGAGTTTTTACCTTAGTCACAGAACTCAGAGGGTTGAAGTAAACGGTATTACGTCGTCTGGGTCTCATGTTCAGATGGGGGTCCCACAAGGCTCGATTCTATGCCCGTTCTTATTTTTAATATACATCAACGACTTACCATATTTGGTGGAGAATAATCATGAGATTGTATTGTTTGCTGATGATACTTCATTAATATTTAAATTACATAGACAAGAAACCAACTATGACGACGTAAACAATGCTCTCTCTAAAGTAGTACACTGGTTTAGTGTAAATAACTTACTTCTAAATAGTAAAAAAACTAATTGTATTAAATTTTCATCACCTAATGTAAGACAAGTCGATATGCAACCAGAACTCAATGGTGATAAACTGAATTTAGTTAATTCAACGGTTTTTCTTGGAATCACTATTGATTCAAAGTTGCAGTGGGGACCCCATATCTGTCGATTGGCGGATAAACTGAGTTCTGCAGCATACGCGGTTAAAAAGATACGTCTACTAACGGATGTCGATACAGCTAGATTAGTATATTTCAGCTACTTCCATAGTTTAATGTCCTATGGCATTTTGCTATGGGGCAATGCGGCGAATATTAATACTATTTTCATTCTGCAGAAAAGGGCTATCCGTTACATATATAAAATGAAATGTAAAGAATCACTGAGGGAAAAGTTTAAAGAGATCAATATTCTGACCTTTGCATCGCAATATATTTATGAAAATATAATGTATATACGTAAAAATAGGCATTTGTTTGTTAGCCGTAGTGATCATGCCTTGAATAATGTAACACTCAGGAACGGCCACAAACTAGCGCTTCCTAAATGTCGGCTCAGCAAAAAAAGTCGTTCCTTTATTGGAATATCTATTATAATTTACAATAAAATACCGGTTGCGGTTCAATCTCTGCCTTTACAGAAGTTTAAAAAAACTATTAAGCAAACTTTGTGTCGAAAAGCTTACTATGACATAAATGAATTTCTAAATGATAAAAAGGCATGGGATTGATTATAACTCGGCCAGGCTATCAATATGCAAATTGTCATTAGATATAGTTATACAATTTTGTGAGCAGGTGGCATGTGGTGATTTCGGCATATACGATTGGCTGTCTCGTGTTTGTCCTAATCATTTCATGGTCATACTGTGCATTATTCATTTATTTTGTATGACGCTTAATTATTTAAAAGAGTACCGAGAGTTTTTTTCCGCCGGCTTTTTTTCCTCTCGGCCAACACTAGGGACATTAGATTAAGTTATTTATTGTAACATTTAATAAAGCCGATGATATAATAGTAATGTTATGTCTACCGAGACATTAATCTTGTAATAATTTGACGTATTTGTTTTAAATGAATTTTTTTTTGACATTCGTTAAGTGATCACACTTCACAATCACCTTATGACGAAATAAATATTTTCATTTCATTTCATTTCATTTCATTTCATTTCATTTCATTTCATTTCATTTCATTTCATTTCATTTCATTTCATTTCAATATTTAAGATATTAATTTATAACGCACGTATTCCCATACATTTCAACAAATTTCAATCTGAATTTTTAATATATAGTGTGAGGCGAGGTGTCCGAATTTAAGATTATGAATTCAGAGAGACATTCCGGATGCGTGAGGCCGGCCTAAATAGGGAAAATGCATAGGGTTGTCAAATATTTGAAATTAACTTGACTGTAGTATTTGTAAATTTGATGCCACAGTATTATATGAAATAAAATGGTAAAATTATGATAGTGAAGATTATTAAGCTGCAAATATATAATTATAAGGCCTTATATAATCGTATATGGTGCTGTATTATTATATTTGTAAATAATTTAAAGTGACAACTCTATCCCTGTTCAAACTTTACCGGATTTTCAAGGATTTATACACAAACTGGAAAGCACACACGCACTCATAAAACGTTCCTAAGAGAGGGATCGCATCTCTTTCTACCATGGATTTAAGGCAAATCGTAAGAAAGAGACAAAATACCAGTAGTAAACGAAATGCTCGGAATGATTTTTTCAGTTTAACGTTGGAAATAAATGTCAGTGTCAGTTATATCAAGGTGCATAGTTGAATATACAATTTTATTAAGTGAGCGTTCCACTTATGATATAAATTCCTTGTATTATACTTATTTCCACTCCCCAAACTTCAAAAACAGTTAAGTTCAGGTCATATTCTCCACTACACTAGCGTCCCTTTTATATAAAGCTATTTTTAAATGAAATTAAATGAAAGGAAATGAAAATATTTATTGCGTCATTAGGTGTATTTACACACAACGAATGAAAAAAAAATCATTTAAAATAAATAAGTCAAAGTATTACAAGTTAACGTCTCGTTAAAAATCATATTACCATTATATCATCAGCTTTATTAAATATTACAATAAATAACTTATTCTAATGTCCCTAGTGTTGGTCGAGAGGAAAAAAAGCAGGAGGAAAAAAACTCTCGGTACTCTTTTAAAAAATTGAATCTCATTATACAAAATAAATAAATAATGCACAGTATGACTATGAAATGATCGGGACAAATACGAGACAGCCAATCGTATATGCCGAAATCACCACATGCGACCTGCTCACAATATTGTATAACTATATTTAATGAAAAGGTACATACTGATAGCCTGGATGAGTTATATTAAATCCCATGCCTTTTCAGCATTTAGAAATTCATTGATATCATAATAAGCTTTCCGACACAAAGTTCGTTTAATAGTTTTTTTACCCGACTGAGAAGGAGGGTTATGTTTTTCGAGTGTATGTATGTATGTATGTATGTATGTATGTATGTATGTATGTATGTATGTATGTATGTATGTATGTATGTCCATTTCTTTGGCAGGCCCTACAGCCCAAACGGCTGGACGGTTTTTGACATATGAGGTGTCGTTGGATTTGTTTAAATTGTAGTAGTGACATAGGCTATATAAATTTTCAAAATGGCGCCCGCAAATGGCGGAATGAGGGGGGGGGGGAGGTGAATTTGTTTTTCTTACTGTAGCAATATGGGTATCAAATGAAAGCTAGTAAATTGTTTTATTCTTTTTAGTTTCTAATAATAGTATTTTACGCAGTCGGGTTTTTTGATTTTTTTAATTAAGCATACTTGTTAAACTTCTGTAAAGGCAGAGATCGAACTGCAACCGGTATTTTATTGTAAATTAAAATATAGACATTCCAATAAAAGAACGAATTTTTGACGTGTTAACGTCTTGTAAATCGATGAATGCCGGCTGCACGCATGAAAAAGCATGACTCAATAGCCGTGTCCAGACCAACCGAGCACGGCTCGCGAGCCACGCTTGGTCTTCCGGCTCGCGATCCGTCGCATCCGAGGTAAATTATTTAAAAAGTTGCGAGCGGGGCTCGCGAGCCAAGGTTAGCCATTTTGAGCATTTAGTTTCTCTTCGGCATACGATGATAAATCACGTGTTTTCAGCTGCTAAATGATCTTGATTGAAACCCACAACATTTTGAAACTTCCGTAAAGTTGTATTAAGCGTAGAGAGTCTTATTTCGTCATAGTCGTAGAATAGTGACGGATCTTGCAGATTTGAAACTTTGCAGGTCAGACGTTTCAAACAGTTATGTTGTTGTTGTTGTTGTATATTTGAAATGTTTGCCCTGTGTGGTTTTGAATTTGTGGGATCCGTCGCTATTCTAAGACTATGACGAAACACCAACAAAACATACAACAACAACAACATAGTTGTTTGAAGTGTGTGTCCTGTAAAGTTTTAAATTTACACAGATTGGAGGATTTTAAATATCACACACGTATATAAGTTGTAAATAGCACATTGTTACATGTAGTTAATCTGTATAATTGAAGTAAAAAAATATTTGAATTAACGAGTGCAACTAAATGTTAATTTATCGAAAAAATTGTAATTATTAATTAACTTCTTCTTTGTAATACAAAATAATGATAATTCAGTGATAATAATTCAATTAAATTAATAAAAGTATGCAATTTTTATTAACGTTTCCTTATAACGTTATCGCGTAAAATTATCGTCCGTAAACTGACTTTATTTTACTGAGCCGGCGGGCGTTTAGGAAACGCTAGTTTGTGGCCGTTCCTGAGTGTTACATTGTGCAAGGCATGATCGCTACGGCTAACAAACGAATTCCTATTTTTACGTATATACATTATATTTTCATAAATATATTGCGATGTAGTGGTGACTGAAGTTAGCTCCCATCATTCTATTTTTATTTTTATTGGACATATCATGAGTTTATCGTTTGTTCTTGATTGTTGGTTATAAATAATTGTTTGTTTGTTACTCGATTATTTATAAAAACATAATTAAAAGTGTGCCTTCAAGTTGGCCTCCCCCTACTCCAATTTCTATTTTTTTTTGTTTTTATTTTTAGTAGGCTTTTAATATTTTTAAATATTTTCTTTTATAAAACACTTTAATATATCTATACAATGTCTATTTTTTTGTTTATGTATTTTTATATAGCTTGATAATTTCCTAGAGACGCTTGTGTTGTGCATGCGTCCATTTAACGTCTAAAGCGGTTCTATATACAAACTGGAATGCGCACGTGCACTAAAAAAACGTTTTTAAGGGAGAGATGGCATCTCTGTCTACTAAAGAGACAAAACACAAGTAGTCACAAGTAGTCAACGAAATGCTTTGAACGATTTTTTCACTTTAAATGTTATAAACAAATGTCAACCTTATCTTAGTTGATTCAAGGTTCATATTAGAATATACAACTGGTTAGGCTACGATCTTTTCAAATGCCCCTCGTAGGTAATACTTTTCAGATTTATAATAATTCGTTTAAAGTATGGACAGCGATTTGAAATAGCTGGTAATAATCACGTCCTCGTATGAATTTTGTGGTCAGCAGGGTTTTCACTCTTCGTTGAAGTCCCTTTGTGTAGTCCCAGCATTTAATGTTTAATCTGTATTTTTATTTGACTGAAGTCAAAGTTAACCTTATTTATATTTAATATTCTTGACATTTGAAGCAGCATTGGAATAGTTGTTTTTCATCATACAAATTTACGTTTAAAAAAATCTGAAATCTTATAGAATATAATTGTTTTTATTTATATACCTATATATTGTTCAACATGAAAGTAAAAAAACAGCATCGTAAGAAAAAATATTTACATAAACTTAACAGAAAAAGAATGCACAATAAACAACGAAGTACTGGAGATGTAAAATGGTACCAAATCGGAAATTATCATTAAAATTTGCTATTTTTATTATTTTAAGTGATTCATATTATCGTTTTCTTTCAGTAAAGTAATTAAAGAAGCTTGGAACCATAAAAAGTCTTCATATCGTAACCTTCATGAAATGGGTCTTGCAAATGATCCAAATAAGGTTATAAAAATTCCTAACTTTAAACAAGAACAGCTACGAATAGCGAAAAAAATAGCAAACAATGGTGAATCAGATGTTGAAAAAGAGAAAATTGTAACTAGAGTTCCTCCTAAAATACGAGTTGCAGAGGCATTAGAACAAGAAGCAAAGGCACCAAGGGAACGAAAATTTATGTAAGTTGTATAAAAATAAATAATATTAAATATATATTACATTGTTAGGTTTTTTTTCTACATTTGTTTTTAATTCATATTATATAATTTAATTAATGTGTTGAGATATTTTTTATTTAAGGCTACCTAAAGGGCAAGTGGAATTTATAACATATTTATTAGATAAATATGGGCATGATTATAAGGCTATGGCAAGAGATAAAAAGAACTACTATCAAGAAACATGGAAACAACTACGGTCTAAAATAAAAACATTTATGGGGATACCAAAACAATATGGAGAATATCTTAAAACTAGAGGATTATTAGAAAAAGACGAAAATGAAGAAGAATTGAAGCAACAAGCTAAAGCTTTAGTAATGGATGATAGTGATTAAGATATATTTTTTTCAAATATTTTCATAAGGCAACTTCGAGTGATAACCTTAAAAATAATTAAAGGAAACAAAACAGTTATTGTAACATAATATACAGCACATTTTTTTTTATTAAACTTATGTAATAATATTTAAGTATTTTAAGTCAAAATAAATTAAAATAAATCTACTGAGTTTGACATTCATTTGGTATATCTTTAATGGGTTTGATTTTATCCAACTCTGCATACCACTCTCTTTCCATATCTAGCAATTGCTGTGGTTTTTTGTACTGAAAAAAAAAAAAACAATGTATTAAAATCTGTTAGTTGTCAATGAAACTTATTTACTAATAAGTATAATCCATATAATAATTCAAAGCAATTCATTGCATCTAATATTATCCAATGAAAATGAAATGCTATTGTTAATTTAAGGGAGGAATCATTTTTCTTCATAAATCAAGGCTTTTATACAAAGTATTTAATAAATGTAAAATTAGATACAATAACTCAAATATTATTCTCGGAAGTTAATTCAATCCAAAGTTCCCTCTTCTAAGAAAACTAAACCAATTAGGTCCAGATAAAAATTATTATTAATTAGAAAACTCATTCACTTATGTCGTTGATACTTATAATACTGCTCCTGTGATTCATGGTGTGATTAGTTATTGTTTATAAACTTCCTTAAGAAGAACAGACTATAGCGCAAAAATTATTTTACCTGACAATATGGTGTAAAAAAATTGCTTTATGTAATATATAGAAAAATATTATTATAATGGCATCTATCATAAAACAGGTAGTAAATATTTCTATAAACGTAACTACTTACTGTTATTATTAGAGTATTGTATTTATGGGTTGCATCAATATGCATCTGGTCTATTGATAGACCTAATCTTACTAATTCTGGAACCTCCAGCTTTTTGTAGTACTTCTTATTTGAAGTGCTTATAATAATTAACTTTTGATCATTTTGAGCTTTGATTGAGTATGTTTCTATAGGATATGGTAAATTTCTAATCCTCCATTCTATATTAATTCTTGTATTTCTTTTCAAAACTACAGGCTGTAAAAGCAACAAACTTTAGTATAGCTTTTGAAATAGTAATCGTAGTATTAGGCTTTGGTTCCCAGGTTGAGGATCCTGTGTTTGTGTTACAGAGAAGTATTTTGTGCTCCACTTTGGATAGAAGTATATTTGAAATAAGTACCTATATACATTTAGAATTTTGATTTATAATGTGTTATATAAACATAATACCAATGACATTAAATTTCTTAAGTAACATATATGTAAAAAATAAAGATATTTAACTGTTTATTCTAATAATATTATTAATATTATAAATTTCTTATAATATTATTTTTACTCAACAATTACATATTGTTTTTAATAACTCACTTGATCTTTACTTTCAACAATACTAATGGCATCGGCATTTGGTGTAGTTTCTGGAATAGGATCACCTATTTCTACAGACCATTTACCCTCTCCTCCAAGTTTTCCTTTCATTTTCCAAGCTCTCCTTAGCAACACCTTTGTATCCACATTATATTCCTCAACCATTTCCCTTCCATCTTCAAACTTATAGTGTATCTTTTTAATTTTTTCGTCTTTTAAACACGTTTTTTCTGCATTGAGCAGTGAATTATACCAAATTGTTTTCCTGTACATTTTCTCTACGTCGCCCTTTGACAAAAAATCCTTTAGTTTATCAAAGTTTTGTTCTCTAGATTCGATTTTATCGATCACACAAAATTTTCTTTTCATACTGTTTCTATAGCAACATACAATAAAGATATTTTGCTTTAAAAATATCCATACTTCTCTTATATTTGTTTAAAAGCACATTCTAATATTTGTTTTAATTTAAAAGGAAAGAGGAGGTATTAATATACTATTAGTCAAAATTAATAAAATTGTGTTCAATTCAACGTAATGTTTTTTTACCGATGAAAAGCGTTTTGGATTTAGTTTTTTATTATTTTAAAAGCGTATTAGAAGTTGTTCATATCAAAAAGTACCGTAAAACAGGATGAATAAATACGATTTTGAAGTTCACACAGCATTAATATATGAACAATAAGTTTTTTTTTATTAATCCGCCTATTATATATATACTTTACTAATACCTATATTTACTAAAACTAAAATGATAAAAAGAATATACAATAATTAGGTACCGTAAAACGGGGTGATTAGGGATCGCGAGGTGAATAGGGATAAAACAGGGAATGAAATTACAATTAGCTAATGATTTTTGCTACATGAAGAAATTACAAATTGGTGTGAATTATTTTACCATTTAGTAGAATATCTTACCTTTCCATTGACAATACCAAACCACGGAGAAATAAAAATGGTAAAACGGTCATTTAAAAATAGCTATTCGAACTAGAACTTTTAGTGGCTTTGAAAACTTGAGTCATAACTAAAAAAGTTTATTGTTTACTTAACAAAATAGGTTTAAATTACTAATTATAAGAATTATTTAAACGAGCAATTCTTGTATATATATATATATATATATACACAAGAATATATATATATATATATACAAGAATTGCTCGTTTAAATAATTCTTATAATTAGTAATTTAAACCTATTTTGTTAAGTAAACAATAAACTTTTTTAGTTATGACTCAAGTTTTCAAAGCCACTAAAAGTTCTAGTTCGAATAGCTATTTTTAAATGACCGTTTTACCATTTTTATTTCTCCGTGGTTTGGTATTGTCAATGGAAAGGTAAGATATTCTACTAAATGGTAAAATAATTCACACCAATTTGTAATTTCTTCATGTAGCAAAAATCATTAGCTAATTGTAATTTCATTCCCTGTTTTATCCCTATTCACCTCGCGATCCCTAATCACCCCGTTTTACGGTACCTAATTATTGTATATTCTTTTTATCATTTTAGTTTTAGTAAATATAGGTATTAGTAAAGTATATATATAATAGGCGGATTAATAAAAAAAAACTTATTGTTCATATATTAATGCTGTGTGAACTTCAAAATCGTATTTATTCATCCTGTTTTACGGTACTTTTTGATATGAACAACTTCTAATACGCTTTTAAAATAATAAAAAACTAAATCCAAAACGCTTTTCATCGGTAAAAAAACATTACGTTGAATTGAACACAATTTTATTAATTTTGACTAATAGTATATTAATACCTCCTCTTTCCTTTTAAATTAAAACAAATATTAGAATGTGCTTTTAAACAAATATAAGAGAAGTATGGATATTTTTAAAGCAAAATATCTTTATTGTATGTTGCTATAGAAACAGTATGAAAAGAAAATTTTGTGTGATCGATAAAATCGAATCTAGAGAACAAAACTTTGATAAACTAAAGGATTTTTTGTCAAAGGGCGACGTAGAGAAAATGTACAGGAAAACAATTTGGTATAATTCACTGCTCAATGCAGAAAAAACGTGTTTAAAAGACGAAAAAATTAAAAAGATACACTATAAGTTTGAAGATGGAAGGGAAATGGTTGAGGAATATAATGTGGATACAAAGGTGTTGCTAAGGAGAGCTTGGAAAATGAAAGGAAAACTTGGAGGAGAGGGTAAATGGTCTGTAGAAATAGGTGATCCTATTCCAGAAACTACACCAAATGCCGATGCCATTAGTATTGTTGAAAGTAAAGATCAAGTGAGTTATTAAAAACAATATGTAATTGTTGAGTAAAAATAATATTATAAGAAATTTATAATATTAATAATATTATTAGAATAAACAGTTAAATATCTTTATTTTTTACATATATGTTACTTAAGAAATTTAATGTCATTGGTATTATGTTTATATAACACATTATAAATCAAAATTCTAAATGTATATAGGTACTTATTTCAAATATACTTCTATCCAAAGTGGAGCACAAAATACTTCTCTGTAACACAAACACAGGATCCTCAACCTGGGAACCAAAGCCTAATACTACGATTACTATTTCAAAAGCTATACTAAAGTTTGTTGCTTTTACAGCCTGTAGTTTTGAAAAGAAATACAAGAATTAATATAGAATGGAGGATTAGAAATTTACCATATCCTATAGAAACATACTCAATCAAAGCTCAAAATGATCAAAAGTTAATTATTATAAGCACTTCAAATAAGAAGTACTACAAAAAGCTGGAGGTTCCAGAATTAGTAAGATTAGGTCTATCAATAGACCAGATGCATATTGATGCAACCCATAAATACAATACTCTAATAATAACAGTAAGTAGTTACGTTTATAGAAATATTTACTACCTGTTTTATGATAGATGCCATTATAATAATATTTTTCTATATATTACATAAAGCAATTTTTTTACACCATATTGTCAGGTAAAATAATTTTTGCGCTATAGTCTGTTCTTCTTAAGGAAGTTTATAAACAATAACTAATCACACCATGAATCACAGGAGCAGTATTATAAGTATCAACGACATAAGTGAATGAGTTTTCTAATTAATAATAATTTTTATCTGGACCTAATTGGTTTAGTTTTCTTAGAAGAGGGAACTTTGGATTGAATTAACTTCCGAGAATAATATTTGAGTTATTGTATCTAATTTTACATTTATTAAATACTTTGTATAAAAGCCTTGATTTATGAAGAAAAATGATTCCTCCCTTAAATTAACAATAGCATTTCATTTTCATTGGATAATATTAGATGCAATGAATTGCTTTGAATTATTATATGGATTATACTTATTAGTAAATAAGTTTCATTGACAACTAACAGATTTTAATACATTGTTTTTTTTTTTTTCAGTACAAAAAACCACAGCAATTGCTAGATATGGAAAGAGAGTGGTATGCAGAGTTGGATAAAATCAAACCCATTAAAGATATACCAAATGAATGTCAAACTCAGTAGATTTATTTTAATTTATTTTGACTTAAAATACTTAAATATTATTACATAAGTTTAATAAAAAAAAATGTGCTGTATATTATGTTACAATAACTGTTTTGTTTCCTTTAATTATTTTTAAGGTTATCACTCGAAGTTGCCTTATGAAAATATTTGAAAAAAATATATCTTAATCACTATCATCCATTACTAAAGCTTTAGCTTGTTGCTTCAATTCTTCTTCATTTTCGTCTTTTTCTAATAATCCTCTAGTTTTAAGATATTCTCCATATTGTTTTGGTATCCCCATAAATGTTTTTATTTTAGACCGTAGTTGTTTCCATGTTTCTTGATAGTAGTTCTTTTTATCTCTTGCCATAGCCTTATAATCATGCCCATATTTATCTAATAAATATGTTATAAATTCCACTTGCCCTTTAGGTAGCCTTAAATAAAAAATATCTCAACACATTAATTAAATTATATAATATGAATTAAAAACAAATGTAGAAAAAAAACCTAACAATGTAATATATATTTAATATTATTTATTTTTATACAACTTACATAAATTTTCGTTCCCTTGGTGCCTTTGCTTCTTGTTCTAATGCCTCTGCAACTCGTATTTTAGGAGGAACTCTAGTTACAATTTTCTCTTTTTCAACATCTGATTCACCATTGTTTGCTATTTTTTTCGCTATTCGTAGCTGTTCTTGTTTAAAGTTAGGAATTTTTATAACCTTATTTGGATCATTTGCAAGACCCATTTCATGAAGGTTACGATATGAAGACTTTTTATGGTTCCAAGCTTCTTTAATTACTTTACTGAAAGAAAACGATAATATGAATCACTTAAAATAATAAAAATAGCAAATTTTAATGATAATTTCCGATTTGGTACCATTTTACATCTCCAGTACTTCGTTGTTTATTGTGCATTCTTTTTCTGTTAAGTTTATGTAAATATTTTTTCTTACGATGCTGTTTTTTTACTTTCATGTTGAACAATATATAGGTATATAAATAAAAACAATTATATTCTATAAGATTTCAGATTTTTTTAAACGTAAATTTGTATGATGAAAAACAACTATTCCAATGCTGCTTCAAATGTCAAGAATATTAAATATAAATAAGGTTAACTTTGACTTCAGTCAAATAAAAATACAGATTAAACATTAAATGCTGGGACTACACAAAGGGACTTCAACGAAGAGTGAAAACCCTGCTGACCACAAAATTCATACGAGGACGTGATTATTACCAGCTATTTCAAATCGCTGTCCATACTTTAAACGAATTATTATAAATCTGAAAAGTATTACCTACGAGGGGCATTTGAAAAGATCGTAGCCTAACCAGTTGTATATTCTAATATGAACCTTGAATCAACTAAGATAAGGTTGACATTTGTTTATAACATTTAAAGTGAAAAAATCGTTCAAAGCATTTCGTTGACTACTTGTGACTACTTGTGTTTTGTCTCTTTAGTAGACAGAGATGCCATCTCTCCCTTAAAAACGTTTTTTTAGTGCACGTGCGCATTCCAGTTTGTATATAGAACCGCTTTAGACGTTAAATGGACGCATGCACAACACAAGCGTCTCTAGGAAATTATCAAGCTATATAAAAATACATAAACAAAAAAATAGACATTGTATAGATATATTAAAGTGTTTTATAAAAGAAAATATTTAAAAATATTAAAAGCCTACTAAAAATAAAAACAAAAAAAAATAGAAATTGGAGTAGGGGGAGGCCAACTTGAAGGCACACTTTTAATTATGTTTTTATAAATAATCGAGTAACAAACAAACAATTATTTATAACCAACAATCAAGAACAAACGATAAACTCATGATATGTCCAATAAAAATAAAAATAGAATGATGGGAGCTAACTTCAGTCACCACTACATCGCAATATATTTATGAAAATATAATGTATATACGTAAAAATAGGAATTCGTTTGTTAGCCGTAGCGATCATGCCTTGCACAATGTAACACTCAGGAACGGCCACAAACTAGCGTTTCCTAAACGCCCGCCGGCTCAGTAAAATAAAGTCAGTTTACGGACGATAATTTTACGCGATAACGTTATAAGGAAACGTTAATAAAAATTGCATACTTTTATTAATTTAATTGAATTATTATCACTGAATTATCATTATTTTGTATTACAAAGAAGAAGTTAATTAATAATTACAATTTTTTCGATAAATTAACATTTAGTTGCACTCGTTAATTCAAATATTTTTTTACTTCAATTATACAGATTAACTACATGTAACAATGTGCTATTTACAACTTATATACGTGTGTGATATTTAAAATCCTCCAATCTGTGTAAATTTAAAACTTTACAGGACACACACTTCAAACAACTATGTTGTTGTTGTTGTATGTTTTGTTGGTGTTTCGTCATAGTCTTAGAATAGCGACGGATCCCACAAATTCAAAACCACACAGGGCAAACATTTCAAATATACAACAACAACAACAACATAACTGTTTGAAACGTCTGACCTGCAAAGTTTCAAATCTGCAAGATCCGTCACTATTCTACGACTATGACGAAATAAGACTCTCTACGCTTAATACAACTTTACGGAAGTTTCAAAATGTTGTGGGTTTCAATCAAGATCATTTAGCAGCTGAAAACACGTGATTTATCATCGTATGCCGAAGAGAAACTAAATGCTCAAAATGGCTAACCTTGGCTCGCGAGCCCCGCTCGCAACTTTTTAAATAATTTACCTCGGATGCGACGGATCGCGAGCCGGAAGACCAAGCGTGGCTCGCGAGCCGTGCTCGGTTGGTCTGGACACGGCTATTGAGTCATGCTTTTTCATGCGTGCAGCCGGCATTCATCGATTTACAAGACGTTAACACGTCAAAAATTCGTTCTTTTATTGGAATGTCTATATTTTAATTTACAATAAAATACCGGTTGCAGTTCGATCTCTGCCTTTACAGAAGTTTAACAAGTATGCTTAATTAAAAAAATCAAAAAACCCGACTGCGTAAAATACTATTATTAGAAACTAAAAAGAATAAAACAATTTACTAGCTTTCATTTGATACCCATATTGCTACAGTAAGAAAAACAAATTCACCTCCCCCCCCCCTCATTCCGCCATTTGCGGGCGCCATTTTGAAAATTTATATAGCCTATGTCACTACTACAATTTAAACAAATCCAACGACACCTCATATGTCAAAAACCGTCCAGCCGTTTGGGCTGTAGGGCCTGCCAAAGAAATGGACATACATACATACATACATACATACATACATACATACATACATACATACATACATACATACATACATACATACATACATACATACACTCGAAAAACATAACCCTCCTTCTCAGTCGGGTAAAAAAACTATTAAACGAACTTTGTGTCGGAAAGCTTATTATGATATCAATGAATTTCTAAATGCTGAAAAGGCATGGGATTTAATATAACTCATCCAGGCTATCAGTATGTACCTTTTCATTAAATATAGTTATACAATATTGTGAGCAGGTCGCATGTGGTGATTTCGGCATATACGATTGGCTGTCTCGTATTTGTCCCGATCATTTCATAGTCATACTGTGCATTATTTATTTATTTTGTATAATGAGATTCAATTTTTTAAAAGAGTACCGAGAGTTTTTTTCCTCCTGCTTTTTTTCCTCTCGACCAACACTAGGGACATTAGAATAAGTTATTTATTGTAATATTTAATAAAGCTGATGATATAATGGTAATATGATTTTTAACGAGACGTTAACTTGTAATACTTTGACTTATTTATTTTAAATGATTTTTTTTTCATTCGTTGTGTGTAAATACACCTAATGACGCAATAAATATTTTCATTTCCTTCCGGGCTGACGACAACACAACACGTTAGTGACGGCACGGCAGTCCAGATGTGTCAATATTGCAGCTACGATGTCATCTCAGTCCTTCGCTTGTGCCAACTGTGCGCAAACATCCGTAGATGGCTGAAGTTGTTTTCCGTGGCAGTCAGGTCTTCAAAGTAGACGGGGCCTACCTTCGTCCGCTCGATTCCGTCTATCATCGCTTTACGTTCATCCTCGTACAAGTTACACTCCCACAGAATGTGGTCTCGGGTCTCGCTATCGTGGCCGCAATAACAGGACGGCGTGTCACACAACGTCATCCTGTGTAAGCGACCCCTGAAGCATCCGTGACCGGTGAAGATCTGTGAAAGGACGTAATCCGGTTCCACCCAGCGGCGCTCTAACCGCGATGCAATATCCGGGAAGAAGCTGTACAGCTCTCTCCCATTTCCGCTCGCAGTCCAGCGCGTCTGCCAAGCGGAAACGACATCGCTGAGTATCTCGTTCTTCTTCGTCTTGCGTTCCCCGCCTGCGAGCCCTTCGCACTCCTCCTGCACGCGCCCCGCTCGAACAACCTCCAGGTCGGCCGGCAGAACACCCGCAAGCACCGGAAGTGCTGCGGTGCTGCACGACCTGTAGGCTTTCGTTAAAAGCACCAAAGCTGGTCTCTGGCTCCGCAAAACCGCGCTCTGCACAACGTACAGTTGAGAGCGCCGGTACCATATGGTTGCAGCGTACGTCAGGATAGCGACATAGGTCCCGTGATACAGGAACCTAAGCGCCCGGTACTTCACACCCCAAGATGAGGCAGAGACACGTGAGACCTTCCCGAAAGAGCTGGCGGCCTTCTCGCCCATCAAAGACGGACACAGGACAGGAGAAAATCCTGTATGCCTGTGTCTACCGTTCGCACAGTGGAGACGTGGAAACAACTCAGTTATGTGACCATCTTACCCTAACGGCGGATGAGGCTCGAGAGCGTTACCCTTCGGCACAGTTAGTCATTCTAGGGGACTTCAATGCCCACCACCAGGAGTGGCTGTACCCATACCAGGTGACCGACCATGCTGGGAGAGAAGTGCGTAAACTAGCCTTGTTGCTAGACCTCACCCAGCTTGTAAACTGTGCTACCAGGGTACCAGACGTAGACTCTCATACTGCCAACTGCTTAGACCTATTCTTAACAACCGATCCAGACAGTTACTCAATAACAGTTTCTGCACCACTGGGTACTTCTGACCAATGTCTGGTAAAATCTATATCCGTTTGTTCCCCACCCGAAGAAGCCCCATGTGGCTTAAGACGGGTGTGGCGATACAAGGCAGCAGATTGGGATGAGATGCGTCACTTTTTCTCGTCCTATCCTTGGCGAGAAATATGCTTTTCTTCTGATGATCCGTCGAGCTGCGCTGAAGCCATTACCGCGGTTATACACCAGGGTATGGAATATTTTATACCATACTCTGGCGTAGCGACGAATGGAAAAGCTCGCCCATGGTTTGATGCGGACTGCTATCGTGCAGAAGCCAAAAAACGGACGGCATACACTGCATGGGCTGAAGCTCGAGCGCGCAAATCTCCGAATTCTCGGAATTTGAAGAAAGCTTTTAACCAAGCCGCCAAGTCATGTAAAAGGACGTTACGCAGGGCTAGATTCAACCATATCAGCCACATTGGGGCCAAACTAGCTTCTTATCCTTCTGGGAGCAAAGCGTTTTGGTCCCTGGCTAAAGCCGCTGAATCTAACTTTTGTCGGCCGTCACTTCCACCATTGCTGAGGACTGATGGATCACTGGCCCATTCTGCAAAAGAGAAAGCGGATTTGTTTGCATCTCTTTTTGCTGAGAACTCGCATCTGGATGTTGCAGGAAAAGCTCCACCAATCTCAACTCGTGCTGACTGCATTATGGCTGAAGTACGCATACGCCAAAAAGAGATCCTTAAAATCCTGCAAACTCTAGACGTGAACAAGGCCAGCGGACCTGATGGTATACCAGCGATAGTCCTGCGTACATGTGCCCCTGAGTTGTCTCCACCTCTTACACGCCTGTACCGCCTGTCACTTAAGACTGGCAAAGTGCCGAAGTCTTGGAAGCTTGCCAACGTGCAGCCTGTGTCCAAAAAAGGTAGTCGTGCAGACCCTGTCAATTACCGCCCCATCTCGGTCACGTCCGTACTCTGTAAGACTATGGAACGTGCACTGAACAACAAACTCCTGGCCCACTTGGAAGGTAACGATCTCCTCAGCGACCGGCAATACGGTTTCCGCCAGGACCGTTCGACTGGGGACCTTCTAGTGTATGCCACACATATATGGAGTGAGGCCATTGACAAACACGGTGAAGCACTTGCCGTGTCTCTCGATATCTCGAAGGCCTTTGACAGAGTTTGGCACGCGAGCCTCACAAGCAAGCTTCCTTCATATGGTATTCCACCTGGCCTTTGCGCTTGGATTTCTGACTTCCTGAACGAACGTTCAATTCGAGTTGTCCTTGACGGTTACTCGTCGGACCAAAAGGCTATCGACGCCGGAGTTCCTCAGGGATCTTGTCCGCTACCCTCTTCCTGCTGCATATTAATGATCTGCTCGTCCCCGGTACCTTTGGGTATGCTGACGACAGCACAGTGACGGACAGATACTTTTCGAGTGCGGGGGCTAATAAGGATGTTATCCGGTCTTGCCGAGAGGATATGGTCAGCCGCTTGAACGTCGCCCTCCAGGCAGTCTCCGAATGGGGCGATGCCAATCTGGTCACGTTCAACGCTACAAAAACACAGGCGTGTGTGTTCTCCTCTAAACGGAGCCCTTTACACCTGGCTCCGACTTTCCGAAATGTTTCTGTAGAAATTACCGACTCCCTTCAGCTCCTCGGTGTAGAGCTATCGTCCAATTTGAACTTTGGGCAGCACATCGAGTCCAAAGCAAAAACTGCAGCAAAAAAACTAGGTATTCTCTCTAAGGTCAGGCGATACTTCACTCCAGAACAGCTGCTTCAACTGTATCAAGCACAAGTTCGGTCTTGTATGGAGTATTGCTGCCACCTTTGGGATGGATCCGCCAAATACCAACTGGCAACTTTGGACTCGGTGGAAAAACGAGCTAAGAGACTCATAGGTGACCCTACTCTGACAGACACCAAGTTGCAGAGTCTCGATCATCAGCGTAGAGTAGCTCGTCTGTCGGTGTTCTACAGAATATATTTTGGTGAGTGTGCGAAGGAATTGCACGATCTAATTCCCCCAACAACCTTCCGCCATCAGGACATTAGGCGCGGTCGATCGTTCCATCCTTATGTCATTGATATGCCACCTACGCGCACAAAACGCTTTGGCAATACTTTCTTGATGCGCACGGCTAAGGAATGGAACTCGTTGCCCGCGTCTGTGTTTCCCGAACGATACAACCCTTCCTTTGGTGCCTTCAAGACCAGAGTGAATAGACTGTTATTAGGCAGGCATGCTCCACCTTCGACCGCATCATCACTTAACATCAGGTGAGATAGCGGTCAAATGCCTGTCTATTTGTCATAAAAAAAAAAAACTCATTCACCTGTTCAATTTGTTCATCTCCAATCACGATATTGCAGTCTGTCACTGCCTTCTCTCTTTCAAACACCATAACTTTCGTCTTCTTTATATTTATCTTCATTCCCTTTCTAACAAAAGCTTCACTCATAGCAGTTACCATCACCTGCAACTCCTCGGCCAAAGACGGAAGTAATACTTGGTCATCAGCATAGAGAACACATTTGACGAGTAACTCATTCATTCTCAACAACCTTTCATTCTCTTTTAAATCTATCAAGCAATTGTCCATGAACAGATCAAACAGCCACGGTGACGCTACACATCCCTGTGCCCTGTCTAACACCTTTTTCGATATTGAACCATTCAATTTATGCCCCGTTTATCCTCACACAAGCACTAGAATACCTATAAAGAGATTGCAATGCTTATGAGGACACTGCTCACACCGTACACGGACAATGCTGACCACAATTAATTCTTAGTACCTGGATGACCGAGCCTTGCTCGGTTAAATTATATTTAGATACATTACATACTGATGAAACATAAATAATATTTTCGATCTTACCGACATAATAGTAAAATAATAGGAATTGGTTATTTAAATAAAAAATAAAAAGTAAAAAGAGCTCTTAATTCAAAATAAAAAAAAGGAAAAAAATTGGTCTGTAAACACCTGAATTCGAACCCAGGTTTTCTGATTTCGAATCCGCCCGATTCCCATCCGAGCCAGTGTTCGGAACCGTACGATAATTATCGTATACATACGATAATTTTGTGCCTACGTACGATGTACGATAGCATATTATTATCGTACGCAGATTGTACGATAATTTCTATCATGATGCAAAATTTGAGAATTTATATTATTTCACTCTTGCGCTGATAGTATAAATCGCAGTAGCATGATTTTATTTTGTCCAATAAAATCTTGGGAAAATACCGGGAAATACAAGTTCTCTATTCCTATTGGTTCCTACGATTCGCTCTGCTAAGTTTCACCACTGCCGATACTGTAACTTTATCCAGCGCCTGCTGTACACGCTTTCTTATTGGTTAGTATAGCATCTACCAATGCGATTAAGAGAATATAAGTTCGATATTTCGATTATGTGCACACTTCATATGTATCGTATATTTTGTGTAGAAAAGTTGGCAGTCATTTCGTTATATTATTATGATTATACGTCTGTATTCGCTTTGACAAAAGGAATTATTCAAATTAAGTGAAGAAAGAATTAATTTTCTAGAGCAGCAAAATTTTGATTACACAGGGTACGTTCGCGGTCCCTCTTCTAATTGATAATTCATCACTTTTATAGGATTTTTTAATCTATGCATTCCACAGACCACATGCGCGCAAATGATACTTCTTTAATCAAAAACTGAATTTTACTGTCAAACTTTAGTAAATAATTGTTTGCTATTGTTCATAAAAGATAAGAAACAAAATTATCTTCTTACATTTATTTACTACTTATTATTTTAATTAAAAAGTGATAAATAAAAAACTATTGCGCATGTCCCATTTCCGTTTCCGCGCATGTGGTTGTGGCATGCATAGATTAAAAAATCCTATAAAAGTGATGAATTATCAATTAGAAGAGGGCGCGCGAACGTACCCACAGTGTGTAATCAAAATTTTGCTGCTCTGACCAGCTGTGGTCTGTACCACGTGTAATACTGCGGCCACACACTCGACGAGTGACAAGGGAAATAGCGAGGGAAGTGGGCAGGGAAGTAGTGTGGCCGCGTTACTCGTTATGCTGCTCGTCATGCCGCTCGTCCTGCCCGGCGATCCATTTTTTGTCGGTTTTTGTGGCGCGAGTCAAAGGAGCGGCAATACGAGCGCGAGTGACTAGCCACACATTCGCGCACTTACTTCGTCCTGCTACGATGAATCGATGTCACTCACCATCTCCTTTGACAAGGACGACGTCGTTTCAATACATTGTTTTGTAAAACCTTTAAATACTTCGATAAACTATAAATTGCATAAAGCGCATGCTGCCGTAATGTTGTCATCCATTTCAAGGCGAGTACTGAAATGCGGAGCAACGCGATGAATATCGCGAGTAGGGAATAGTGTGGCCGCTAGGGCAACTTTCACGGCAGAGCGACGAGCAGCGCGAGCAGCAGCGCGAGGAGCATAGTGTGGCTGAGGGGTAAAACATTTGGATTTCAGTGTTCTGTTGATTTGACAGCGGTGGTTTAAAAACGATAGACTATAGAGTACTTGCATGCATATCAATATTACAATTTATATGATTTATTTATCTATAATAGACATTATCCTAAAAAATACGATAATTTCGATTATTTTCGATCCATGTACGATAATTTTACGCCCCCTGGTACGATAGTCAGTCCACTTCAGGTTGGGAACACTGATCCGAGCTATTAGAAGCTTGTCAATGACAGCGAAATTTGCCTTCGTATTCTAATGATATTTTTTAATTGCGTAAAAAAAAGGATAAAACGACATTTTCTAAAAATAAATCCTAGCTAGATCAATTTATCGCCCCCGAAACCCCCTGCATTTAATATGCAGGGGGTTTTCATGAAATCGTTGGAGCCGTTTCCGAGATTCCGATTATATATATATATATATATACAAGAATTGCTCGTTTAAATAATTCTTATAATTAGTAATTTAAACCTATTTTGTTAAGTAAACAATAAACTTTTTTAGTTATGACTCAAGTTTTCAAAGCCACTAAAAGTTCTAGTTCGAATAGCTATTTTTAAATGACCGTTTTACCATTTTTATTTCTCCGTGGTTTGGTATTGTCAATGGAAAGGTAAGATATTCTACTAAATGGTAAAATAATTCACACCAATTTGTAATTTCTTCATGTAGCAAAAATCATTAGCTAATTGTAATTTCATTCCCTGTTTTATCCCTATTCACCTCGCGATCCCTAATCACCCCGTTTTACGGTACCTAATTATTGTATATTCTTTTTATCATTTTAGTTTTAGTAAATATAGGTATTAGTAAAGTATATATATAATAGGCGGATTAATAAAAAAAAACTTATTGTTCATATATTAATGCTGTGTGAAATGAAAATGAAATGCTATTGTTAATTTAAGGGAGGAATCATTTTTCTTCATAAATCAAGGCTTTTATACAAAGTATTTAATAAATGTAAAATTAGATACAATAACTCAAATATTATTCTCGGAAGTTAATTCAATCCAAAGTTCCCTCTTCTAAGAAAACTAAACCAATTAGGTCCAGATAAAAATTATTATTAATTAGAAAACTCATTCACTTATGTCGTTGATACTTATAATACTGCTCCTGTGATTCATGGTGTGATTAGTTATTGTTTATAAACTTCCTTAAGAAGAACAGACTATAGCGCAAAAATTATTTTACCTGACAATATGGTGTAAAAAAATTGCTTTATGTAATATATAGAAAAATATTATTATAATGGCATCTATCATAAAACAGGTAGTAAATATTTCTATAAACGTAACTACTTACTGTTATTATTAGAGTATTGTATTTATGGGTTGCATCAATATGCATCTGGTCTATTGATAGAACTAATCTTACTAATTCTGGAACCTCCAGCTTTTTGTAGTACTTCTTATTTGAAGTGCTTATAATAATTAACTTTTGATCATTTTGAGCTTTGATTGAGTATGTTTCTATAGGATATGGTAAATTTCTAATCCTCCATTCTATATTAATTCTTGTATTTCTTTTCAAAACTACAGGCTGTAAAAGCAACAAACTTTAGTATAGCTTTTGAAATAGTAATCGTAGTATTAGGCTTTGGTTCCCAGGTTGAGGATCCTGTGTTTGTGTTACAGAGAAGTATTTTGTGCTCCACTTTGGATAGAAGTATATTTGAAATAAGTACCTATATACATTTAGAATTTTGATTTATAATGTGTTATATAAACATAATACCAATGACATTAAATTTCTTAAGTAACATATATGTAAAAAATAAAGATATTTAACTGTTTATTCTAATAATATTATTAATATTATAAATTTCTTATAATATTATTTTTACTCAACAATTACATATTGTTTTTAATAACTCACTTGATCTTTACTTTCAACAATACTAATGGCATCGGCATTTGGTGTAGTTTCTGGAATAGGATCACCTATTTCTACAGACCATTTACCCTCTCCTCCAAGTTTTCCTTTCATTTTCCAAGCTCTCCTTAGCAACACCTTTGTATCCACATTATATTCCTCAACCATTTCCCTTCCATCTTCAAACTTATAGTGTATCTTTTTAATTTTTTCGTCTTTTAAACACGTTTTTTCTGCATTGAGCAGTGAATTATACCAAATTGTTTTCCTGTACATTTTCTCTACGTCGCCCTTTGACAAAAAATCCTTTAGTTTATCAAAGTTTTGTTCTCTAGATTCGATTTTATCGATCACACAAAATTTTCTTTTCATACTGTTTCTATAGCAACATACAATAAAGATATTTTGCTTTAAAAATATCCATACTTCTCTTATATTTGTTTAAAAGCACATTCTAATATTTGTTTTAATTTAAAAGGAAAGAGGAGGTATTAATATACTATTAGTCAAAATTAATAAAATTGTGTTCAATTCAACGTAATGTTTTTTTACCGATGAAAAGCGTTTTGGATTTAGTTTTTTATTATTTTAAAAGCGTATTAGAAGTTGTTCATATCAAAAAGTACCGTAAAACAGGATGAATAAATACGATTTTGAAGTTCACACAGCATTAATATATGAACAATAAGTTTTTTTTTATTAATCCGCCTATTATATATATACTTTACTAATACCTATATTTACTAAAACTAAAATGATAAAAAGAATATACAATAATTAGGTACCGTAAAACGGGGTGATTAGGGATCGCGAGGTGAATAGGGATAAAACAGGGAATGAAATTACAATTAGCTAATGATTTTTGCTACATGAAGAAATTACAAATTGGTGTGAATTATTTTACCATTTAGTAGAATATCTTACCTTTCCATTGACAATACCAAACCACGGAGAAATAAAAATGGTAAAACGGTCATTTAAAAATAGCTATTCGAACTAGAACTTTTAGTGGCTTTGAAAACTTGAGTCATAACTAAAAAAGTTTATTGTTTACTTAACAAAATAGGTTTAAATTACTAATTATAAGAATTATTTAAACGAGCAATTCTTGTATATATATATATATATATATATATATATATATATATATATATATATATATATATATATATATATATATATATATATATATATATATATATATATATATATATATATATATATAATCGGAATCTCGGAAACGGCTCCAACGATTTCATGAAAACCCCCTGCATATTAAATGCAGGGGGTTTCGGGGGCGATAAATTGATCTAGCTAGGATTTATTTTTAGAAAATGTCGTTTTATCCTTTTTTTTACGCAATTAAAAAATATCATTAGAATACGAAGGCAAATTTCGCTGTCATTGACAAGCTTCTAATAGCTCGGATCAGTGTTCCCAACCTGAAGTGGACTGACTATCGTACCAGGGGGCGTAAAATTATCGTACATGGATCGAAAATAATCGAAATTATCGTATTTTTTAGGATAATGTCTATTATAGATAAATAAATCATATAAATTGTAATATTGATATGCATGCAAGTACTCTATAGTCTATCGTTTTTAAACCACCGCTGTCAAATCAACAGAACACTGAAATCCAAATGTTTTACCCCTCAGCCACACTATGCTCCTCGCGCTGCTGCTCGCGCTGCTCGTCGCTCTGCCGTGAAAGTTGCCCTAGCGGCCACACTATTCCCTACTCGCGATATTCATCGCGTTGCTCCGCATTTCAGTACTCGCCTTGAAATGGATGACAACATTACGGCAGCATGCGCTTTATGCAATTTATAGTTTATCGAAGTATTTAAAGGTTTTACAAAACAATGTATTGAAACGACGTCGTCCTTGTCAAAGGAGATGGTGAGTGACATCGATTCATCGTAGCAGGACGAAGTAAGTGCGCGAATGTGTGGCTAGTCACTCGCGCTCGTATTGCCGCTCCTTTGACTCGCGCCACAAAAACCGACAAAAAATGGATCGCCGGGCAGGACGAGCGGCATGACGAGCAGCATAACGAGTAACGCGGCCACACTACTTCCCTGCCCACTTCCCTCGCTATTTCCCTTGTCACTCGTCGAGTGTGTGGCCGCAGTATTACACGTGGTACAGACCACAGCTGGTCAGAGCAGCAAAATTTTGATTACACACTGTGGGTACGTTCGCGCGCCCTCTTCTAATTGATAATTCATCACTTTTATAGGATTTTTTAATCTATGCATGCCACAACCACATGCGCGGAAACGGAAATGGGACATGCGCAATAGTTTTTTATTTATCACTTTTTAATTAAAATAATAAGTAGTAAATAAATGTAAGAAGATAATTTTGTTTCTTATCTTTTATGAACAATAGCAAACAATTATTTACTAAAGTTTGACAGTAAAATTCAGTTTTTGATTAAAGAAGTATCATTTGCGCGCATGTGGTCTGTGGAATGCATAGATTAAAAAATCCTATAAAAGTGATGAATTATCAATTAGAAGAGGGACCGCGAACGTACCCTGTGTAATCAAAATTTTGCTGCTCTAGAAAATTAATTCTTTCTTCACTTAATTTGAATAATTCCTTTTGTCAAAGCGAATACAGACGTATAATCATAATAATATAACGAAATGACTGCCAACTTTTCTACACAAAATATACGATACATATGAAGTGTGCACATAATCGAAATATCGAACTTATATTCTCTTAATCGCATTGGTAGATGCTATACTAACCAATAAGAAAGCGTGTACAGCAGGCGCTGGATAAAGTTACAGTATCGGCAGTGGTGAAACTTAGCAGAGCGAATCGTAGGAACCAATAGGAATAGAGAACTTGTATTTCCCGGTATTTTCCCAAGATTTTATTGGACAAAATAAAATCATGCTACTGCGATTTATACTATCAGCGCAAGAGTGAAATAATATAAATTCTCAAATTTTGCATCATGATAGAAATTATCGTACAATCTGCGTACGATAATAATATGCTATCGTACATCGTACGTAGGCACAAAATTATCGTATGTATACGATAATTATCGTACGGTTCCGAACACTGGCTCGGATGGGAATCGGGCGGATTCGAAATCAGAAAACCTGGGTTCGAATTCAGGTGTTTACAGACCAATTTTTTTCCTTTTTTTTATTTTGAATTAAGAGCTCTTTTTACTTTTTATTTTTTATTTAAATAACCAATTCCTATTATTTTACTATTATGTCGGTAAGATCGAAAATATTATTTATGTTTCATCAGTATGTAATGTATCTAAATATAATTTAACCGAGCAAGGCTCGGTCATCCAGGTACTAAGAATTAATTGTGGTCAGCATTGTCCGTGTACGGTGTGAGCAGTGTCCTCATAAGCATTGCAATCTCTTTATAGGTATTCTAGTGCTTGTGTGAGGATAAACGGGGCATAAATTGAATGGTTCAATATCGAAAAAGGTGTTAGACAGGGCACAGGGATGTGTAGCGTCACCGTGGCTGTTTGATCTGTTCATGGACAATTGCTTGATAGATTTAAAAGAGAATGAAAGGTTGTTGAGAATGAATGAGTTACTCGTCAAATGTGTTCTCTATGCTGATGACCAAGTATTACTTCCGTCTTTGGCCGAGGAGTTGCAGGTGATGCTAACTGCTATGAGTGAAGCTTTTGTTAGAAAGGGAATGAAGATAAATATAAAGAAGACGAAAGTTATGGTGTTTGAAAGAGAGAAGGCAGTGACAGACTGCAATATCGTGATTGGAGATGAACAAATTGAACAGGTGAATGAGTTTTTTTTTTTTTATGACAAATAGACAGGCATTTGACCGCTATCTCACCTGATGTTAAGTGATGATGCGGTCGAAGGTGGAGCATGCCTGCCTAATAACAGTCTATTCACTCTGGTCTTGAAGGCACCAAAGGAAGGGTTGTATCGTTCGGGAAACACAGACGCGGGCAACGAGTTCCATTCCTTAGCCGTGCGCATCAAGAAAGTATTGCCAAAGCGTTTTGTGCGCGTAGGTGGCATATCAATGACATAAGGATGGAACGATCGACCGCGCCTAATGTCCTGATGGCGGAAGGTTGTTGGGGGAATTAGATCGTGCAATTCCTTCGCACACTCACCAAAATATATTCTGTAGAACACCGACAGACGAGCTACTCTACGCTGATGATCGAGACTCTGCAACTTGGTGTCTGTCAGAGTAGGGTCACCTATGAGTCTCTTAGCTCGTTTTTCCACCGAGTCCAAAGTTGCCAGTTGGTATTTGGCGGATCCATCCCAAAGGTGGCAGCAATACTCCATACAAGACCGAACTTGTGCTTGATACAGTTGAAGCAGCTGTTCTGGAGTGAAGTATCGCCTGACCTTAGAGAGAATACCTAGTTTTTTTGCTGCAGTTTTTGCTTTGGACTCGATGTGCTGCCCAAAGTTCAAATTGGACGATAGCTCTACACCGAGGAGCTGAAGGGAGTCGGTAATTTCTACAGAAACATTTCGGAAAGTCGGAGCCAGGTGTAAAGGGCTCCGTTTAGAGGAGAACACACACGCCTGTGTTTTTGTAGCGTTGAACGTGACCAGATTGGCATCGCCCCATTCGGAGACTGCCTGGAGGGCGACGTTCAAGCGGCTGACCATATCCTCTCGGCAAGACCGGATAACATCCTTATTAGCCCCCGCACTCGAAAAGTATCTGTCCGTCACTGTGCTGTCGTCAGCATACCCAAAGGTACCGGGGACGAGCAGATCATTAATATGCAGCAGGAAGAGGGTAGCGGACAAGATCCCTGAGGAACTCCGGCGTCGATAGCCTTTTGGTCCGACGAGTAACCGTCAAGGACAACTCGAATTGAACGTTCGTTCAGGAAGTCAGAAATCCAAGCGCAAAGGCCAGGTAAAATACCATATGAAGGAAGCTTGCTTGTGAGGCTCGCGTGCCAAACTCTGTCAAAGGCCTTCGAGATATCGAGAGACACGGCAAGTGCTTCACCGTGTTTGTCAATGGCCTCACTCCATATATGTGTGGCATACACTAGAAGGTCCCCAGTCGAACGGTCCTGGCGGAAACCGTATTGCCGGTCGCTGAGGAGATCGTTACCTTCCAAGTGGGCCAGGAGTTTGTTGTTCAGTGCACGTTCCATAGTCTTACAGAGTACGGACGTGACCGAGATGGGGCGGTAATTGACAGGGTCTGCATGACTACCTTTTTTGGACACAGGCTGCACGTTGGCAAGCTTCCAAGACTTCGGCACTTTGCCAGTCTTAAGTGACAGGCGGTACAGGCGTGTAAGAGGTGGAGACAACTCAGGGGCACATGTACGCAGGACTATCGCTGGTATACCATCAGGTCCGCTGGCCTTGTTCACGTCTAGAGTTTGCAGGATTTTAAGGATCTCTTTTTGGCGTATGCGTACTTCAGCCATAATGCAGTCAGCACGAGTTGAGATTGGTGGAGCTTTTCCTGCAACATCCAGATGCGAGTTCTCAGCAAAAAGAGATGCAAACAAATCCGCTTTCTCTTTTGCAGAATGGGCCAGTGATCCATCAGTCCTCAGCAATGGTGGAAGTGACGGCCGACAAAAGTTAGATTCAGCGGCTTTAGCCAGGGACCAAAACGCTTTGCTCCCAGAAGGATAAGAAGCTAGTTTGGCCCCAATGTGGCTGATATGGTTGAATCTAGCCCTGCGTAACGTCCTTTTACATGACTTGGCGGCTTGGTTAAAAGCTTTCTTCAAATTCCGAGAATTCGGAGATTTGCGCGCTCGAGCTTCAGCCCATGCAGTGTATGCCGTCCGTTTTTTGGCTTCTGCACGATAGCAGTCCGCATCAAACCATGGGCGAGCTTTTCCATTCGTCGCTACGCCAGAGTATGGTATAAAATATTCCATACCCTGGTGTATAACCGCGGTAATGGCTTCAGCGCAGCTCGACGGATCATCAGAAGAAAAGCATATTTCTCGCCAAGGATAGGACGAGAAAAAGTGACGCATCTCATCCCAATCTGCTGCCTTGTATCGCCACACCCGTCTTAAGCCACATGGGGCTTCTTCGGGTGGGGAACAAACGGATATAGATTTTACCAGACATTGGTCAGAAGTACCCAGTGGTGCAGAAACTGTTATTGAGTAACTGTCTGGATCGGTTGTTAAGAATAGGTCTAAGCAGTTGGCAGTATGAGAGTCTACGTCTGGTACCCTGGTAGCACAGTTTACAAGCTGGGTGAGGTCTAGCAACAAGGCTAGTTTACGCACTTCTCTCCCAGCATGGTCGGTCACCTGGTATGGGTACAGCCACTCCTGGTGGTGGGCATTGAAGTCCCCTAGAATGACTAACTGTGCCGAAGGGTAACGCTCTCGAGCCTCATCCGCCGTTAGGGTAAGATGGTCACATAACTGAGTTGTTTCCACGTCTCCACTGTGCGAACGGTAGACACAGGCATACAGGATTTTCTCCTGTCCTGTGTCCGTCTTTGATGGGCGAGAAGGCCGCCAGCTCTTTCGGGAAGGTCTCACGTGTCTCTGCCTCATCTTGGGGTGTGAAGTACCGGGCGCTTAGGTTCCTGTATCACGGGACCTATGTCGCTATCCTGACGTACGCTGCAACCATATGGTACCGGCGCTCTCAACTGTACGTTGTGCAGAGCGCGGTTTTGCGGAGCCAGAGACCAGCTTTGGTGCTTTTAACGAAAGCCTACAGGTCGTGCAGCACCGCAGCACTTCCGGTGCTTGCGGGTGTTCTGCCGGCCGACCTGGAGGTTGTTCGAGCGGGGCGCGTGCAGGAGGAGTGCGAAGGGCTCGCAGGCGGGGAACGCAAGACGAAGAAGAACGAGATACTCAGCGATGTCGTTTCCGCTTGGCAGACGCGCTGGACTGCGAGCGGAAATGGGAGAGAGCTGTACAGCTTCTTCCCGGATATTGCATCGCGGTTAGAGCGCCGCTGGGTGGAACCGGATTACGTCCTTTCACAGATCTTCACCGGTCACGGATGCTTCAGGGGTCGCTTACACAGGATGACGTTGTGTGACACGCCGTCCTGTTATTGCGGCCACGATAGCGAGACCCGAGACCACATTCTGTGGGAGTGTAACTTGTACGAGGATGAACGTAAAGCGATGATAGACGGAATCGAGCGGACGAAGGTAGGCCCCGTCTACTTTGAAGACCTGACTGCCACGGAAAACAACTTCAGCCATCTACGGATGTTTGCGCACAGTTGGCACAAGCGAAGGACTGAGATGACATCGTAGCTGCAATATTGACACATCTGGACTGCCGTGCCGTCACTAACGTGTTGTGTTGTCGTCAGCCCCAGAAAGGGGAGAGTGACGCCAGGGACAGTATCAAAGCACTCTCGTACGAGAGTACTTTTGATTTGTAGGGAGACAAGAATTGTACGGGGGAAGATAGCGTAGAAGCAGGTGTACCCCGTACATCTCCCGCGTTTCGCTCCGTATACCGAGAGGTGGGTAGGAGCATGGGAAGGTTGGTGGGTTATGTCCTGTGTCCACCAGAACCCATAGGATGGAGTAACTGGATGTCTCAAGGTGCTTAAGACGTTTGATGCAAATATCATCACGGACGTACACACAGACTCCGACACGAGGTATGAACCTGTGCTCCAGAGAATACCCGGGGTAGCTGAGGTACGCCGTGTCAGCCGGACATTTGATCTGCGTCTCAGTGAGGAACAGCAGCTGCGGTTTTTCTGTTTCTAGGTGATGGTGGACAGATTCGAGATTAGAGTGCAGACCTCGGATGTTAGAGAGGTGCACTTTTAATGGGAGGACGTGCAGCCGCTGTGTATACCTTCTTTTATTCTTTTGTGCTTTTATGGTGAGTGAATAGGTGCTGGGGAGCGCGAACTGGGCGAGGCGGCACCCTACCTACCAGGTGTCAAACTCAACACCGCCGCACGGAGGGAGGCTGACGCGGAGACCGCGGGGACGCCCGAGCCCCCCCAGAATGGCTACCTAGTCCTCCCTTCCGGTCGCCATCCGGCAAGGTAGATCATTCTGGGATTTTTCGTCAGGTGGCGGGGCAGCCTTTCACAGGTGGCTACCCTGCTACTTGGGCCCCCAACTTCCTACGGTCGGCCAGCGGCGGCACCGTGCCTCGGATCCCGCTACCCTCCGAAGCCAGGCACCCGATGCGGCAGTGATAAGCAGACAGAATCGGTCACATAGAGTGCCACAACTACCCAGACACATCCCTCAAATGGCTGCTCTGGGACCCGCCCCGGAACACGGCAGTTGCCGTTTGGCAGCGCGACTCTACCCAGAGGGTGGTAATCAAGCCACGGCCGAAGCCTACCACCGCAAGAATTTTGTCGGCTCTTACGACAGGCCTTCTTACCGGGCCGTAGGAAGTCGAATTCTACTGCCCGTCCCTACACGGGGGAAATCGTAAATAATATATCGTAAATAATATAATCGTAAATTGTATATCTGGATTCAAAGTTTACAAGAGATGGAAAGTGTGAGAGTGATATTGAAAGAAGAGTGAATGCAGGAAAGATGGTGAATGGAGCTTTGCACTTCTTTATGAGGAGTCGAAAGGTGTCTAACAAGGCTCGTTTTGCTGTTCGTGAGGGGGTCTTTTACCTGTCGCTTTTTCCGTTGCATCCCATTACAAATCACAACGATTCTAAAGAAGTTTTACATAAATAGCTTATTTTTATGGATAATATCCATAATATTGTTTATATTTTTATGACTAATATCTAAATACATAAAATATACAATGAATTATTATATAATTGTAATATATTGGGTACGTTAGCGGGCCCTCTTCTAATTGATTTCATCACTTTTTTGTTTAAAAAACTATTGCGTATATCCCATTTCCGTTTCCGCGCATGTAGTCTGTGGAATGCATAGATAAAAAAGTGATGAAATCAATTAGAAGAGGGCGCGCGAACGTACCCATTGAAATATGCTGTGAAATTCAAAATCGTACCTATTCACCCCGTCTTACGGTGCGTATAAGTTTTGACAGTTGATAGTCTGTGATTAAAGATGTCAATTATTGAAGGGATTCTGGCGGGAACCTTGAAAAAGCGCGGTTGACTCTAAACTTTAATTTTAAATTTTTCATATAAAAAGTGATTTTTTTTTTAATAATTAAAGTGAATTTAAATATTGCTATTAGCTGCTGAAAAGCACAATAGCAATGGAGGTAAACGAGGGGGGCGGGTCTCACCCGCCCGCCTCAAAAAAACGGTCACGGCCTGCGGATGAAGGAGGCGTGGGCGTAGGCTCTGGACCATCGGGCTGCGGCGATGAGCGAGATGCTTATCTGCCTTATTACAAACCAGGCTATAAAAGACTATATCCGGAGGGCTCAACCAACACAGACTTTAAAGTGTATGTGGAGTCCACAAACAACGATAGATTGGGCAACAAGAGCCCTATATACTTGAACCATATTTTCGCAATGGATGTAAAAGGTGTGACGGGTATTCAGAGGGTGAATGCAAATAAAATAGCAGTTATTTTCAAGCAATATAATACGGCCAATAACTTTATTAATAACACCACTTTCCTCACAAAATATAATATGAAGGCGTTCATACCGGCAGCGCAAATTGAAAAAACTGGCATCATTAGATTTGTTCCAGCGAATATATCTAACAAAGAACTTTACACAAGACTTTCTTCAATTTATGAAATAGTGGCAATAAGAAGGTTTTCAAAGAAAGTAGGACAAGAGCGCATTCCATTGCAGACTGTAAGCATCACCTTTTTATCTAATGTACTGCCTAATAATGTACAATATGATCTATTCTCGTACAGAGTTTTCGAATACATTCCACCATTACTACAGTGTTATAGGTGTTTTAAATTTAATCATTCAGCAAAAGTTTGTAATGGTAAACAAAGATGTAGTATTTGCGGAGGTGAGCACTTGTATAAGGAATGTGATAAACCAACAGAAATCAGCTGCATAAATTGCAGTGGACCTCATCTTGCGATATCTAGATTATGTCCTATTAAAGCAAAGAAGATTATTGAAAAGAAAAACAACATATCTTATGCAAGTGTCGCCTTTACAAAACAAGTCACCACCAATGAAAAAGATTTCCCTCCACTCCCATCACCAAAATCACAACCTGTAAATAGTAATGTTAGTGTAAATAAGTCTATAAATATCTCTGCAAATAAGTCTGTACAAGATGTAAATAAAGATAAAATAGTCCATTCTAAAGACCTTAAAAGTCAAATAATTTCCAACAACGATGTACTTATGGCCCTAGTACAGACGTTGGTGGAATTAGCCAATAAAGATGACAGTACACCCACTAATCTTAAAACTATTAAAGATGCATTATTAAAAAACTTAACATAATGGATTGTGTAGGGCCTAGTTCTACACAATCCAAGTTACGTATTGCGCAGTATAACATTCAAAGTGCAAATAGTAAAAAACCTTTATTAATCCAATTTTTAAAACAAAAAAATATTGATATTTGCCTTCTTAATGAGACATGGTTCAAAGATAATAATTTTAAAATACCAGGATATAATATTTACAACAAAAATTCAAATAATGCACATAATGGAGTTGCAATACTGATAAAACCATACCTTAAGTATAATACATTAAATACCATATTTTATGAAGACATTCAAACAGTTGCTGTATCTGTATCAACAGGACATAGTAGTTTAACAATTCTCTGTGTATACTGTCCACCTTCAAGTGGGCGTATTAGAATTAATAGACTCCGCTACATTATTAATGATCTACCAAAACCCATATTTATGAGTGGTGACTTTAATGCTCATCATATTGCATTTGGTTGTCAGTCAACGAAAGGTAGAGGTCAGGAGTTATTTAATTTAATTGATGACTTAGATTTGTGTATTTTAAATGATGGTAGACCTACAACTATAAATCGCCCTAAACAAACTGCTTCTGCCATTGATGTAAGCTTCATCAGTGGCAGCCTCGCACCACTATGTGATTGGTCTGTACATGATGATACAATGGGAAGTTACCATTATCCAACAATAACAGAGATTTCATTACGTATAGATAAATATCATCTTAATTCCCCTGTAGATAGGTTTATATATAAAAAAGCTGACTGGGCAACATACACAGCTCTTTCAAAAACAATGTTTAATGATTTCATACTTCAATCACATGATCCTATTTCAACCTATAATAATTTCTGTTTTCATTTAGATACTCTTAAAGAAATGTCAATTCCAAAGCTCACTAAAACAAACACTTTCATAAGCAGGCCACCATCTCCCTGGTGGAATAGTATATGTGAACAAAGTGTTATTGCTTCATATAATGCACTAAAACTATATAGAAAAGAGCCTACTATTGAAAATTATATTAATTACAAAAGAAAAGATGCCCAGAAAAAGAGAACAATTTTAGAACAGAAAAAAATTGGATGGAATAATTTATGTAACACTTTTAATAGAAATACTCACATAAGTAAAATTTGGAATTTATTAAAAATGTTTAAAGGCATAAGACCTAAGAATAAATCATATACAAATGAGTTTATATCTCCACTCTTAGATAAATTATCAGATAATAGCAACTTAATTGAAGTAGATCAACTGAACATTCTTTTTGAAATCAACAATCATAACCCAAATTCTAAATTTTTACTGGATCCATTTTCATGGTCTGAATTTTTAACAAGCTTGCACTCTAGACGAAATACGACTCCTGGCTTAGATGATTATCCTTACATCGTAATTAAAAACTTAGATGTATCTGCCCAAAAGTTGTTTCTTAGCATCCTCAATTTGCTTTGGCGTAATAAATCTATTCCACAGTCATGGAAAACACAGTGTGTTGTCCCAATACTTAAGCCCGACAAATCTCCTGAGCTTGCTAGTTCTTATAGACCAATTTCCTTGTCATCCTGTCTTGGTAAAATATTCGAAAATATGGTGAAAGTCCGTCTTGACTGGTATATTGAATCCAAGTGTTTCATTCCACATATACAATATGGCTTCCGTAGAGGGCGTAGTAGTGCAGACAGTTTCACCTCTTTAATCTCTGACCTGAAAAATGCAAAACATAGAAAATTAAACACTGTTTGCGTATTTCTAGACGTTCAAAGTGCTTTTGACAGTGTTGATCCTGGTATACTAGTTCAAATCATGTCAAGGTTGGGTGTGCCCGGGCACTTATGTAAGTGGATTTTTAATTTTTTGAACAACAGAACAATCTATGCTAGGCATAACAATATTTTATACGGACCCAAATGTGCCTCAAAAGGCACAATGCAGGGTGCCACACTATCTCCATTACTATACAATATATACACAAGTGAAATTTGTAAATATGTAAATAATAGGAATGTAAATATTTTACAATTTGCTGATGACATTGTTTTTTACAGCAGTAATTACAACTTAGAGATTGCAATAGATAATATGAACAAATCCTTATTCCAACTATTACAATATTATAATGATCGTTTACATTTAAAAATTAACCCCTCTAAAAGTAGTGTTATGTTTTTTGGCAATGAAACCTCAAATTCAAATATTATTTACAACAATGAAATTATAAATAGAGTCACTTCAAAGAAGTTTTTAGGAATAATATTGGACCCAAAACTAACTTTTGAAGAACATATTAAATACATATCCAAAAATGCTCACACAGGACTAAATGTTATCAGATCACTTTGTGGCGTAACATGGGGTGCAGACCCTAAAATATTGTCAATATTGTATAAAAGTATTGTTAGAAGTCATTTAGATTATAGCTCACTCGCTTATATGAATAGTTCTCATGTAAATAAATTAGACATATTGCAGAATAAGGCTTTAAGAATAATATCTGGTGCTATGTGCTCAACTCCCATAAGGGCCATGGAAGTTGAGACAAAAGTGATGCCTTTGATTTTGAGGCGAATCTTACTTGCTGAAAGATACTGTCTCAAACTAATAGCATCAAACAACACTCAAATAATAAGTAAAATTGTACCTTATATAGATAGAACACCAAGAAGATCATTAACAACAGCACAAGGTCTATTATGCGGTAATTCTCCAACACTGTCCGATATACTTCTGGAAATAGACAATAGCTTTTTTAAAATTAGAAAACAGTTTCCATGGCCATGTTACTCTTTCTCTTATCAGTGTATTTCACATCCAATTAATGTAGTCCAACAGACAATAAACAATAATTCGGAAATGCTTCAATTTTTGGAGGAAAATACAAAGTACTATGTTATCTACACTGACGGGAGCAAAGCAAGTGATTATGTACATGCTGCTCTATATGATCCACAAGCAAAATTTTCTTCAAGTTTTATTCTGCATGAACCCTGCTCTATATTTACAGCAGAGGCATATGCGGTGTATCAGGCATTAATGCGTATTCGCGAAATCAATAACATCAAATATTTTTTAATAATTTCTGATTCCTTGAGTTTGATAACAGCTTTATCTACCCTCACAGTTAAATACAAGTCTAATTATATCCTTTATTTCATTAAACAAATAATTTACCAATACCACAATAAAAATATTCAAATTTTCTTTCTATGGGTGCCTTCCCACAAAGGTATCTCTGGCAATGAAATGGCTGATAAAACTGCATATGAAGGAGTTAATGCTGTTGATGTTAGAAATACAATGTATGTTCCTATGTCTGATTACTTGCAATGTATTGACCAGAATACTCAAAAGTTGTGGTTAGAAATGTGGAAGAAAGATCAAGATACGAAAGGAAAATGGTATGGAAGCATACAAGAAAGCTTACCTGCAAGACCTTGGTATCATCGTATACAAGATGCTACTCGAGACTTTATTACTATCATAAATAGATTGCGTTTTGGTCATAATACTGCACCGTCACACCTTGCTCGACTCGGCATTATTGCGAATAAAACCTGTTCACATTGTAATTCAAGTGATGGAACTGTGGAGCACATTATTTTCGATTGTCAAAAATTTTTGATTGACAGACTAGTGTTGGCCAGTGAACTTAGTGATGTTGAAAATAAGTGTGATTTATTGTCCCGCCCGCCGCCATTAAAACAATTATTACAAGACGAACATACTTACAAGCACATCTACAAATACATAAAGAATACAATTAAAACAATTTAATGAAATATGCTCAGAGGCGTACTATTACGTATATATGAATAATAAGAGTTGACCTAAAGGTTGTAGATACCAGGTCATAAAATCCCAAAAAAAAAAAAAAAAAAATCAATTATTGAAGGGATTCTGGCGGGAACCTTGAAAAAGCGCGGTTGACTCTAAACTTTAATTTTAAATTTTTCATATAAAAAGTGATTTTTTTATAATTAAAGTGAATTTAAATATTGCTAATAGCTGCTGAAAAGCACAATAGCAATGGAGGTAAACGAGGGGGGCGGGTCTCACCCGCCCGCCTCAAAAAAACGGTCACGGCCTACGGATGAAGGAGGCGTAGGCGTAGGAGCTGGACCATCGGGCGGCGGCGATGAGCGAGATGCTTATCTGCCTTACTATAAACCAGGCTATAAAAGACTATATCCGGAAAACTCAACCAACACAGACTTTAAAGTGTATGTGGAATCCACAAACAATGATAGATTGGGCAACAAGAGCCCTATATACTTAAACCATATTTTCGCAATGGATGTAAAAGGTGTGACGGGTATTCAGAGGGTGAATGCAAATAAAATAGCAGTTATTTTCAAGCAATATAATACGGCCAATAACTTTATTAATAACACCACTTTCCTCACAAAATATAATATGAAGGCGTTCATACCGGCAGCGCAAATTGAAAAAACTGGCATCATTAGATTTGTTCCAGCGAATATATCTAACAAAGAACTTTACACAAGACTTTCTTCAATTTATGAAATAGTGGCAATAAGAAGGTTTTCAAAGAAAGTAGGACAAGAGCGCATTCCATTGCAGACTGTAAGCATCACCTTTTTATCTAATGTACTGCCTAATAATGTACAATATGATCTATTCTCGTACAGAGTTTTCGAATACATTCCACCATTACTACAGTGTTATAGGTGTTTTAAATTTAATCATTCAGCAAAAGTTTGTAATGGTAAACAAAGATGTAGTATTTGCGGAGGTGAACACTTGTATAAGGAATGTGATAAACCAACAGAAATCAGCTGCATAAATTGCAGTGGACCTCATCTTGCGATATCTAGATTATGTCCTATTAAAACAAAGAAGATTATTGAAAAGAAAAACAACATATCTTATGCAAGTGTCGCCTTTACAAAACAAGTCACCAACAATGAAAAAGATTTCCCTCCACTCCCATCACCAAAATCACAACCTGTAAATAGTAATGTTAGTGTAAATAAGTCTATAAGTATCTCTGCAAATAAGTCTGTACAAGATGTAAATAAAGTTAAAATAGTCCATTCTAAAGACCTTAAAAGTCAAATAATTTCCGACAACGATGTACTCATGGCCCTAGTACAGACGTTGGTCGAATTAGCCAATAAAGATGATAGTACACCCACTAATCTAAAAACTATTAAAGATGCATTAATAAAAAACTTAACATAATGGATTGTGTAGGGCCTAGTTCTACACAATCCAAGTTACGTATTGCGCAGTATAACATTCAAAGTGCAAATAGTAAAAAACCTTTATTAATCCAATTTTTAAAACAAAAAAATATTGATATTTGCCTTCTTAATGAGACATGGTTCAAAGATAATAATTTTAAAATACCAGGATATAATATTTACAACAAAAATTCAAATAATGCACATAATGGAGTTGCAATACTGATAAAACCATACCTTAAGTATAATACATTAAATACCATATTTTATGAAGACATTCAAACAGTTGCTGTATCTGTATCAACAGGACATAGTAGTTTAACAATTCTCTGTGTATACTGTCCACCTTCAAGTGGGCGTATTAGAATTAATAGACTCCGCTACATTATTAATGATCTACCAAAACCCATATTTATGAGTGGTGACTTTAATGCTCATCATATTGCATTTGGTTGTCAGTCAACGAAAGGTAGAGGTCAGGAGTTATTTAATTTAATTGATGACTTAGATTTGTGTATTTTAAATGATGGTAGACCTACAACTATAAATCGCCCTAAACAAACTGCTTCTGCCATTGATGTAAGCTTCATCAGTGGCAGCCTCGCACCACTATGTGATTGGTCTGTACATGATGATACAATGGGAAGTTACCATTATCCAACAATAACAGAGATTTCATTACGTATAGATAAATATCATCTTAATTCCCCTGTAGATAGGTTTATATATAAAAAAGCTGACTGGGCAACATACACAGCTCTTTCAAAAACAATGTTTAATGATTTCATACTTCAATCACATGATCCTATTTCAACCTATAATAATTTCTGTTTTCATTTAGATACTCTTAAAGAAATGTCAATTCCAAAGCTCACTAAAACAAACACTTTCATAAGCAGGCCACCATCTCCCTGGTGGAATAGTATATGTGAACAAAGTGTTATTGCTTCATATAATGCACTAAAACTATATAGAAAAGAGCCTACTATTGAAAATTATATTAATTACAAAAGAAAAGATGCCCAGAAAAAGAGAACAATTTTAGAACAGAAAAGAATTGGATGGAATAATTTATGTAACACTTTTAATAGAAATACTCACATAAGTAAAATTTGGAATTTATTAAAAATGTTTAAAGGCATAAGACCTAAGAATAAATCATATACAAATGAGTTTATATCTCCACTCTTAGATAAATTATCAGATAATAGCAACTTAATTGAAGTAGATCAACTGAACATTCTTTTTGAAATCAACAATCATAACCCAAATTCTAAATTTTTACTGGATCCATTTTCATGGTCTGAATTTTTAACAAGCTTGCACTCTAGACAAAATACAACTCCTGGCTTAGATGATTATCCTTACATCGTAATTAAAAACTTAGATGTATCTGCCCAAAAGTTGTTTCTTAGCATCCTCAATTTGCTTTGGCGTAATAAATCTATTCCACAGTCATGGAAAACACAGTGTGTTGTCCCAATACTTAAGCCCGACAAATCTCCTGAGCTTGCTAGTTCTTATAGACCAATTTCCTTGTCATCCTGTCTTGGTAAAATATTCGAAAATATGGTGAAAGTCCGTCTTGACTGGTATGTTGAATCCAAGTGTTTCATTCCACATATACAATATGGCTTCCGTAGAGGGCGTAGTAGTGCAGACAGTTTCACCTCTTTAATCTCTGACCTGAAAAATGCAAAACATAGAAAATTAAACACTGTTTGCGTATTTCTAGACGTTCAAAGTGCTTTTGACAGTGTTGATCCTGGTATACTAGTTCAAATCATGTCTAGGTTGGGTGTGCCCGGGCACTTATGTAAGTGGATTTTTAATTTTTTGAACAACAGAACAATCTATGCTAGGCATAACAATATTTTATATGGACCCAAATGTGCCTCAAAAGGCACAATGCAGGGTGCCACATTATCTCCATTACTATACAATATATACACAAGTGAAATTTGTAAATATGTAAATAATAGGAATGTAAATATTTTACAATTTGCTGATGACATTGTTTTTTACAGCAGTAATTACAACTTAGAGATTGCAATAGATAATATGAACAAATCCTTATTTCAACTATTACAATATTATAATGATCGTTTGCATTTAAAAATTAACCCCTCTAAAAGTAGTGTTATGTTTTTTGGCAATGAAACCTCAAATTCAAATATTATTTACAACAATGAAATTATAAATAGAGTCACTTCAAAGAAGTTTTTAGGAATAATATTGGACCCAAAACTAACTTTTCAAGAACATATTAAGTACATATCCAAAAATGCTCACACAGGACTAAATGTTATCAGATCACTTTGTGGCGTAACATGGGGTGCAGACCCTAAAATATTGTCAATATTGTATAAAAGTATTGTTAGAAGTCATTTAGATTATAGCTCACTCGCTTATATGAATAGTTCTCATGTAAATAAATTAGACATATTGCAGAATAAGGCTTTAAGAATAATATCTGGTGCTATGTGCTCAACTCCCATAAGGGCCATGGAAGTTGAGACAAAAGTGATGCCTTTGATTTTGAGGCGAATCTTACTTGCTGAAAGATACTGTCTCAAACTAATAGCATCAAACAACACTCAAATAATAAGTAAAATTGTACCTTATATAGATAGAACACCAAGAAGATCATTAACAACAGCACAAGGTCTATTATGCGGTAATTCTCCAACACTGTCCGATATACTTCTGGAAATAGACAATAGCTTTTTTAAAATTAGAAAACAGTTTCCATGGCCATGTTACTCTTTCTCTTATCAGTGTATTTCACATCCAATTAATGTAGTCCAACAGACAATAAACAATAATTCGGAAATGCTTCAATTTTTGGAGGAAAATTCAATGTACTATGTTATCTACACTGACGGGAGCAAAGCAAGTGATTATGTACATGCTGCTCTATATGATCCACAAGCAAAATTTTCTTCAAGTTTTATTCTGCATGAACCCTGCTCTATATTTACGGCAGAGGCATATGCGGTGTATCAGGCATTAATGCGTATTCGCGAAATCAATAACATCAAATATTTTTTAATAATTTCTGATTCCTTGAGTTTGATAACAGCTTTATCTACCCTCACAGTTAAATACAAGTCTAATTATATCCTTTATTTCATTAAACAAATAATTTACCAATACCACAATAAAAATATTCAAATTTTCTTTCTATGGGTGCCTTCCCACAAAGGTATCTCTGGCAATGAAATGGCTGATAAAACTGCATATGAAGGAGTTAATGCTGTTGATGTTAGAAATACAATGTATGTTCCTATGTCTGATTACTTGCAATGTATTGACCAGAATACTCAAAAGTTGTGGTTAGAAATGTGGAAGAAAGATCAAGATACGAAAGGAAAATGGTATGGAAGCATACAAGAAAGCTTACCTGCAAGACCTTGGTATCATCGTATACAAGATGCTACTCGAGACTTTATTACTATCATAAATAGACTGCGTTTTGGTCATACTACTGCACCGTCACACCTTGCTCGACTCGGCATTATTGCGAATAAAACCTGTTCACATTGTAATTCAAGTGATGGAACTGTGGAGCACATTATTTTCGATTGTCAAAAATTTTTGATTGACAGACTAGTGTTGGCCAGTGAACTTAGTGATGTTGAAAATAAGTGTGATTTATTGTCCCGCCCGCCGCCATTAAAACAATTATTACAAGACGAACATACTTACAAGCACATCTACAAATACATAAAGAATACAATTAAAACAATTTAATGAAATATGCTCAGAGGCGTACTATTACGTATATATGAATAATAAGAGTTGACCTAAAGGTTGTAGATACCAGGTCATAAAATCCCAAAAAAAAAAAAAAAAAAATCAATTATTGAATTATGACAATAGATTACTCTTATAAGGTTATTTATTTGTAATGTTGGCATTTAATAAACATAAAAACCAAGAACTCTTTTTTAAAGTATAATAACAGAAAGAAAGTCGTAAGACTCATAAAATACAATTATATGTCAATAAATTACATTATTAATATTAATTAATCCTTAAAGATGCCCCCATGTATCCCAGACAGGTATGACAATATTGTTTTATGTTATACGAGTTGAAATTGTTTCTTATATCTTAATTTCTTTTAAAGGTGGATACCATACAAAGCTTTTGGAAAAGTAATTGAAGGGACAAGGATAATATGCTTTAAAGTACCCTTAAGAAAGGTAAGATACCTAAATCACTTTTTATCTACTATGAATTTATATTTATTTAGATGTCTTCACATGTTCATTAATTGTTATATGATTTATCAAAAAATGATTACATATTGAATATGTCAACATGTGATGAAATGTATACTGTAAAACGGGGTGACTAGGGATTGCGAGGTGAATAGGGATAAAACGAGGAATAAAATTCGCTAATGATTTTTGCTACATTAAGAACTTCTTAATTGGTGTGAATTATTTTACCCAAACTAAGAAGAAATTCGCCAAAAATTGGTAAAATGGGCATTTGAACATGACCATTCAAACTAGTATTTTCAGTAGCTCTGAAAACTTGAGTCATATCTAAAGAAGTTTTAGTATCTACTTTATAAAAAAAAAAAAAAAAAATTACTAGTAATTTACCATTTAATACACTCATAGATAGGTAAGCATTAATATTATGGATTTATTTGTTAAATTATAAAATATAAGAAGCCTTGTTCATTTCGATTTGTTACGAGGTAAAAAGACAAACCTCTTGAATCTTAATAGGCATGCTAAAGCTGCAAGTAAATAGAGATGCATAAGGCTTACTCAGAACGGTACCTATATAAAGTTTGAATAGGTATAGGGTTGGCAATTTAAATTATTTACAAATATAATAATACAACACTACAACATATACGATTATATTAGGTCTTATAAATATATTTACAGCTTAATAACCTTGAATATCCTAATTTGATCATTTTTATTTCATATAATGCTGTAGCATCAAATCTACAAATACTACATTTATTATTATAAGTAAGTTTAAAAAATTTCACAACCCTATGCATTTGTTATGAGGTTAAAAGACAGTGTAAAGGGGTGAAAAATAACATATTGACTCTTAATAGGCACAAAAATAAATTTCCATTATGTTATTTCCTAAACTTAGTGCTACATATTTTACATTAGTTCTTGAAAATATTTTTTTATATCATCGGTTTAAAACTTAGCTTAAAAAAATTTACAAGTTTTTTGGTTTTTCTTTTTATGGTAAGTTCTTATAAAGATGTATCTGTAATATTGCTTATTAAGTCTACCTTATGTTAAGTAAGCAATCACACATAGATTAATTATAGGAATTGGTAATTATCTTTAACAATAGTAACTAAGTTATTTTTATTCATGTACCTACATTTAGTATTATATATTATATATATTTCAAGATTCATTTTAAAAAGTAAAATTTTCTTTGTTATAAGTTGAAAAAAAAAAGTGTGAAATATAAATTAACACCTGTGTTAGGTAAGTACTTTAAAATTTGTTTTGCTCCAAATGAAATGTTAGAAACCAACTTTAATTTTTTTATAAATAATTAAAAAAATAACATTTTTATAGATTAACTAACATTAATTAAGGGCTTCTTTTGATCATCAGATCATCATCATATTTCTATGGTAGGTACTACCTAAGAATTCAAATAAGCTTAGGAACCAAGAAATGGATGAGAATAAAAACAAGAACTGTTGATGTGTTATTTTTGTTTAGTTGCCTGGATTTCCTTACATTCATTAATTATATCCTGATTTGGTGAATAAAGGATTACGTCTAGAGTACTCTAAAATGAGGCTCTTCAAACTGAAAAAAAAAAATTCAAAAATTTACATTCGACGATAATATCGTCGAACATATCGACGAAAATACACAAGAAAAAATATATATAGCCGATCATAGAGCCTCTTACTTTTTGATGTCACTTACTAAATAAACAAGTTATATAAAATAAGTTTAACCTATTATAATCTTATAGGTATCACCAAAGCTAGTGCCATCTAGTTATTTTTATTGGAATTATACATATAAACTAAGTTATAAAATTAAGTTCCCCACTGCCATCTATGAGAACATTGAAGCATCATTTGACGTTCGAAGTTAACATATAAACGTGTCTTGGATAGATGGTGCTAAATTATAATTTTTTATACTTATAAGTATTAATCGCAGCATGATACTCATGGAAGGTTCCTCTAAGAAGAATTTTCTTAATTTCTAATATATTTTTAAAATAACACCTATGTCCAGCAATATTTATATTGTCGCTTATTATAATTTATCAAATAATTTATTACTCACCTGTGTTACTTAATTTCTACATCGTTTGACGTAAGAAAACAAAAAGACAAGTAAACCACTGTATTAGCGCTGATTAGGATATCGAGAGAAAACATTGAAAACTAATCAGCAGTTTCTTAATAGAACGAACCTAAGCTTGAATTAGAAGCATTTGCACCTGTATTAGCAAAGACGGTCCGACAATGAAATGCATTATTGGCGTATAAGTACGCACAATACATGTTTGCTTAACTGTAAAACTTAGGCGTTCACTTGGCCGTACCACAGTTAGATGACAAACACAGTCTCCGATCTGTGTTAATTTGTTATGCATAGCATTTGAATCGCTGTGATGTTTTCGCTTATAGCCCACATAATATTTAAATATCAAAAAAAAAAAAAAAAAAAAATTTACGACTTTCCTCAAGAAAAAGAAGAACCCAGGGGTTAATGTAGAATAGAATCGGTGCTGCATGAGTGATTTTATTTTTTATTTTATTTTGGAAACAAACAGTTTATTAATACAATCAAAAAAATAAAATAAAATGATACAGCAAATGCATAAACCAATAAAGTTTCCAATGATAAACAGTTCATGTAAGAGCTTAAAGCACACATTTAAAAGAATTAATCCACAAAAATACAATCTAAAACAAAAAAAATGACAGTTTATAAAAACAAAAAAATAACAATAAATAAATAAATAGGTAAGCAATTAATTATGCACAAAAAAATTTCAATTCAATTATAACAAATTAATAAAATAATAATTATTTACAACTATAAATTCTCATTTAAAACAATGCAAAAATAAATAAATAGGTATTAAAAGAAATTTAGCAACTGCAATACTCAAAATTATATGGAAATAATAACAATTCACATTTTAATATCAAACATCAATCAAAATTAAATACAATACAAACAAGTATACAAATATTAAAAGAAATCAATTGAAATACAGTTTTCAAATTAAGTATGTAATTAAAAAAATCAAAAAACCCGACTGCGTAAAATACCCTTATTATAAACTAAAAAGAATAAACCAATTATTAGCTTTCATTTGATACCCATATTGCTACAGTAAAAAAAAAAAAATTCAACCCCCCCCACCTCATTCCGCCATTTGCGGGTGCCATTTTGAAAATTTATATAACCTATGTCACTACAATTTAGACAAATTCAACGACACCTCATATGTCAAAAACCGTCCAGCCGTTTGGGCTGTAGGGCTTGCCAAAGAAATTGACATACATACATACATACATACACTCGAAAAACATAACCCTCCTTCTGTCGCAGTCGGGTAAAAATAATACCAGATTACAAAATTACAAAATTAAAGCTTTTCTTATTTCTTTTTTTACAGTTTGTTTGGTGCCTGTAGCGTAATCTACATTAATCTACATAGAGAGTTTAATAAATGTAATGTAATGAGTTCCCTTACAAATATATAACAAATGTTATGTAATTTTTTCGTCAGTCACTATATTATTTTGTATAAAGGTTCTGTTTTAGCTTAAAACCACGTTTATATTATTAATATTTACAAAAAATATACGATATTGGATCATGATCTATAAGAAATATTAGATTGTTATTTTATACCAGAAAAAGTGTTTTACTGGTTAAAAAATTTCGGGAGCCATAAAATTTACGGACAGATTTTCGGACGGAATTAAATCATATCGAGACGAATATGGTGTTTTGGATCAGGTCGTTGATTACACAGGTCGACAAAAAAAATTGCGAATTGTTATGTATTTCGATGCGTTGAATACGAATTTGAGGTCAGTTTGGTCAACATACCTCCAAAATTTTGAGTAAATTGCAAAAAAAACAGTAAAATTCTCTAAAAATCGTAAAAATGAAGTTATACAAGCAAAAAAAAGTTTCTCGAACTAGATGATGATGATGAACAGAAGCACTGAGTCTAAATTCAATTTGATTTAGCTGATAGACCATCAAAATTTGAAGTAAATTGCGAAAAACTGCTTCAAATCGCTAAATAATGCCTAAAAATTGCAAATTAGCAAACGAAAAAAAAAAAATTTTTTTAAACCAGATCAACTATTTTTGTTCTGTATTTCGCTATATACGAGAAAAAATATTTGAATTAACGAGTGCAGATAAATGTTAATTTATAAAAAAAAATTATAATTTTCAATTAACTCCTTCTTTGTATTATACAAAATAATGAGAATTCAGTGATCATAATTCAATTCAAATGTTATTTTACATCAATGTTTTCTTATGACGTTATCACGTACCTAAAGTTATCGTCCGTAAACCGACTTTACTAACAATCAATTTCTTTTTCCTTAGACCCGCTTTGTCTTCATTATTATAATCTATAATTGTCTCCTTTCATAAATCTTCGCAGAAATGTTAAATTCGACTGAATCATGAATTTATTATAATCAATGGTTAAAAATGAATTGTTTACGAATTTTGAACCTGGATCATATAAAAAGCGAGCTAAATAATAACTTGTACTAATTATTTGCTTTTGTCTCAATCAGTGACTAAAAAACAAGTTTTTAAACAAGATTTACTAAATCGTTTAAACATTCTTTGCACAAATTTTGCGTGCCATAAAGGAGGTAGCATAAGTGACTATCTCAATACCGCTCTGCCAATATAAACCCATATCATTCAGGTCAGATTGCAGGCGAGCCCCGCACGCGGTGTAGATTGCATACGTGCTACTGAATCGCTTCCATTGTGAATTAAATATAAAGGCCCTACTATTGATTAAAAAATAATTATATATTTTTTTAATAAATATATAGAATTAGTGACCGAAATTTCTAAGTAATTTTGGTTTAGATCAACTCATTGTTTTCTTTCCACGAAATTATTGAAAACTAATCTCTACAATCAATGTAAGTTCAAGGCCTCACTTTAACCAACGTTTGTCTTTTTGAGGGCAAAATCTATAAGTTAAACAAATTATTTAGTTGGAGAAAAATACACTAATCGTAGCTTTGATCGTGTTCTTTTGTTAGGATGTTCATTTTGGGATGCGATTTTGCGGACCACTTTTTGATATTATCCCGGAGTTGAATGGACCATGTGGGACAATTATATTGCTAAAAGAGACTAAATTTTACGCATATTCAATTGCCTCTGTTAATTGAGATGTTGATAAAGCTAGTCCTTAGTAATGCTTATACTTGTGGTATAAAGTACCGACTTTTTAAAGTTTACGTTGAAAGATAAAATTTGTAGTACAACTGCTCGTAAAGAGATCGTCATAATCCCGTTTCTAAATCCAATTCTCTATTTGCTCACGACGTGTCAAAACATTTGTCCTCTATATATAAAGTAAACCCGACTTCGTTAGGATTAGTCCTATATATGATAAAGCGGGTGCCTCATACTGTGCTCTATGAATAGTAGTCCTTCTTTATCTCTACATCTTTTGAAATTTTTTGTTCAAAGAAATAACCCTACGTTCGGTATCCGTGGCGCTTTGATTCCGTTCTTTTTATTCAACGGGATCCGATAATAAATTTTCATGTTTTGTTTAGTTTGAATTATAAAGGGATATTACCGTAATGGCAATCGGTAGATGTAATTTGATATAACTCAACTATGCAAGTGTTTTTTATTGTTATTTACTACCAAGATTAGGTTTCCTATAAAATGAAAATGAATTTCTATATTTTTCGTATAAAAATTTTTTGACATCGTTTGATTTGACGATAATGATAAACAATATGATGACGATATTGTATTTTTTTTACATTATCCAATATTTATCACATATTAATAAATTATGTTTTATATTTTATTGTCATTGATAAATAAATAGCACGGGCTTCGGATAAAAAAGCGATTATATTCACTAGCATTGAGGTGGTGACACGGGCTTATTTATGAGAAAGATAAAAAATTATACTTGCTGCGAAAGTACTACAATCGATAAATATTTTTTACGAGTGTTTTGACTTTCATCAGCTTAAGCGTTCTCGCAGCCACCAGGCCAGACTAAACACTTTGCGTCAATCAGCTAAATATGCCTTTGATGCACGACAATAACAATATTTTCTTTCGCAATGTACTTTTACGATATCACCTCTCTGGCACAGGCCACAATTGGTACAACGACATTGATCAGATGGACCATTATGCACGCACACGAAGATGTCTTATAAAGTTATAAATATTGCTCTTCTCTTATTGTGTTCTTTTTTTATTTGTCTCAGTGTCGAGTTATTTCTACAAAGATGCTTGGAGTTGCAGTAGTGTAATTTGTAAGTGGTCGTAATGTTTCATGTAAAATATGTCTAATATTACTCATTAAAAAAAATTATTACACGCTATATACAAAATAAAAAAGGAACTTCGTATTTTTTGATGAATCTCAGGTGTGTTTTGAATAGATAATTAACGTTACTATTTTTAATATTCTAAATCACCACCATATACAATTATCATTTTTAATTGATCGAAATATTTTTGCAATATTGTTTTGTTTTTCAACGATTGAATTTTATTGTGTAACTGTTTCGTATCGGTATTGAAATCTGAACAGGATAGTGGTGTTGCGTTTCTCCCGCAATCAAACCAAATAAAAAAGTCATAAAACGGCATGACAGGCTTGGGAACACTGAGTAGTAAGTAATGTACGCCCGATATCATGCTCTCATTCTATTAGGTCAATAGCAAAAGCCGAATACGTACATATACTTATCGCCTATCAACACATAATGATATTACGTTACATGATCGTAAAATTCAAAACTAAAGCCATTCCTGCTTCGTCCATAATTAGGAAGGGTCGAATAAGTGCTCTCTCTTCGATCATTTTGAATATTCATCAGGGTGTAAAGGTACATGTTATTAACTAAGGAACTGATCGAGTGTTAGTAATACCGTAGACGCCGAATACACTCACGATAGTTTGATCATGGCGTCCGGTCTAACGGATACCATTTTACTCTGCTTTTGCTAACTCCTTTGATACTTGTACTTGCAATAACGAGATAATTTTGAATTTTATTTTATACTTTCAATAGATTGTTTCGGTGCCCTTGTCTAGATTGAAGTAAATCAAGGTTGTCATTTTTTTTCTCAGTAAACGCCGAGGTATTTTCTAATGCAGTAGTCCTTTGTTAAAAACCTCAGGAGGTCGCCTTTGTTGCAGGACTTTCAGTTATTCAATTGTTGAGGAATTGTAAGCGATATTACACCTCAATTATACGCAAAAATAATCGGTATTCCTTAAATGTTATTTTGATATGAATAGAGGTGGTCGGTGATTTACCTTTTGTTAAACTTCCGTTTACCGATGTTAGGGGTATCTATCTTTTCACTAATGAATGAAATCTGAAATGACCGAACAATATATTACATAGTCAGTTTAAAGAAGATCAATGACATTTTAAAATTTATACAGACATAAAAATGAATACAGAGTTGAACGTGGGCAGTATTAGTAGTGTTTGTCTTATTTAGTGTTTTCATGGGATTATGAGATTCCTAATTAGGGGGCGTCCACAAATTACGTGAGATGTTTAAAGGGGAGAGGGGGTCGAGTCAAATCTCTTCTAATCTTACGTTGGAGAGAGGGGGGGTCTCGGCAAATATCACGCAATTTTTTTTTAGATTAAACAAAAAATATATACTATTTTGGTCCATTATCCAGATTGTACATGCTTAAAATTTAATTTTAAGCGTAATCGTAATACGATTAAGATCATTCACTAATTCGTTCGAAAGAAAATAATTTCATTCATACTACGACGTTATACATTACTACTGACTGTCAAACCACCATATTTGTTTTATACCAAATAGCTCAATTTAATCTGAATTTACGATACAGTGCAGCCCGTCCTTTGGTTTCAAACTGCATTTTTTTTTTCTTTTTACAATAATAATCTAACGCGTTTACATATTTAAGAAACCCACATTTTGAAAAATCTCACGTGAGATTGGGGGATGGGGGAGGGGGTTGGATAAAATCTCACGACATCTTACCGGGGGGGGGGGTGGGGGAGGGACAGAAATTTAAAAAAAACACCTCACATAATTTATGGACGCCCCCTCATTTATGTACCTTATATGTTTTTAATTAAATTGAAAATGTGATTGTAATATAACAACTGTATGGTCGTAAAACAATTAATGGTAAGTGATAGAAACGCTGGGAAAACCATCGGTAGTTTCATATGTGATATATAGATATTATCTGCTTTGTATAAATATTTTGCATTTTTAAATTGACGCATGATGTCACAGTTGATTTCTGCTTATGAAACCAATAGTCGTTGTAGCAATGCGCCGAATAAGATATACTTAAACTTGTGACTCAAATGTAATCAACGATTTCTTTTTAGCTTTTTATTAGTCAAGGTTCAGTAGAGTTTAACTTTTATTATCTGAAGAAAATTAATATATGGGTTTTTCTATAGGAGATTACTCTGTCTCTCAATGTCTCTGATTCGCTTAAAACATTAATCTCGTTACTGTTTAAATACTAGCATGAATTTTGTCGTATTTTTGTACGAGTCTTAGGAGTATTTAGCGTTTATTGATAATAACTCTTACAAAAGTTATTCTAACTTGAATTTTGTATTATAAATGAAGGCTGACGAGTACGTAATGCTAAAAGATTAGGTAAGTTGATACATTTAAATATTATTACATTAAATGTGATGTTATTACATTAAATGTGAACCGAAAAATGATAATAATTTTATGTAAAATAATGTTTTATAGCAACATTAACAATTAATATTTAGATTCAAAACTCAATAAACAAAAAAAAAAAAATAATCGACAAAATGTCGAATTGTGATTTATTTTTGCAACAGTTTGAAGTACCACACTATCATAATAGATGGCGCTAATGGTACTTTTTAAATCGCGTTTAGTTAGTATAGATAGTACCTTCATTAACTTAAGGTACAGATACACACGCTACTTACTAGCATGCTTATTATCTTGCTTATAGTCTAGTCAACAAGTGCCATTTTTGTCAACTTTTTTCAGCAGTCTCCAAAAATTGTGATTGAGGTGTCATTCGATTCGGAATAGCACATAGATGATTTTTGAAAAAAAAAAGCATGAAGTTCCGCTTGCAAAAATTGCAATAGTTATTAAAGTTATTTTTAAAAACTAAACCCCTTTTTTTAGTTATTTGTCGACTAGACTATAAGCATGCTAGTAAGTACCATGTGTATCTGTAGTAATCTGTACCCTTACCCAACTACTTAGTGCGGGTGACACCGCGGGCACAACTATGTAGTTCTAAATAAATTTTTGCTTAAGGCTTAATTTGAAAGCTCTTATATAAACCCAATTAAACCCCAGCCAAATTCTACACAGTATTAAACTGAAATCGTTATTGATATTGTCGGAACGTTCTGTCGTCATCCAATTATTGTTATTAAAATTTATTGAGCATAACTATTGAATTACCGACCGAGATGAATGCATGTTCTCTATTATATTATTATTGACATGGTTTAAGATGTTGATTTATAACAGTCTTTTATTGAGGTCAAACAATTGTGTTTCGATGATATTATACTAATTGAGAAATAAAAAAATAAAAAATTGTAACGTCAGCCATAAAATTGCTTAAAATCACAGTCGTGAAACTGCTATTCAAGTAAATATATCCTGCACGCGGTTTCCCTTACAGTGGAAATGACAGGCGCAGTGCGTGGGTGGTTTATGTGTTCAATCAACGATGGTCGTTGGTTGCACGCGCTTACCAATTACACTAAGAATTATTATTATTGGCAGTATTTGTAACAATAGGGCCGGCGGAGTATAACGCTATTGTGCAACCACTGGTTGTTACATTTTTAAGACTATCAACTAGTTCGTTTAAGAGTAGGTAATAAAACGTTGTTTTTCAGATAATCATTTTCATGTCTTAGTTGTTATCAACACCATCAAAATGTTATTTTTATTATTATAACTGTTAATCGAAACTGCAAAACAATTTCACAAAAAGAGAAATATCGTTTGTGACAAAAATAACTGACAAAGTTAAAACAGTTTACACTTTGTTCATGAAAATATAAAAGATCAAACGGTGTATCCTCGGCACGTGGTCGTAATAGGGGTGACGAGTCCTTATTTGTTTATAAAGGCGCAAGACCACACAATAAGTAGGCAATCAGCTGCCCATCTCCCGCCCCACCTGTAATCACGCCATCATTACCTCTAATGACGTGTTAACGTTGCTTTATGGGAATGCCAAACATGACGTTCACATTTCGGTCATTTACATTTGTTTGTCTACTATCTTCGTATTGTTTACTTTCGTCTTCTAAAACAGGGGGCGGCGTTTTGGTTAGCCACTGGACGGTACTGGTGCTTAAGTACAGCTTCGTAGTATTTGGAATCTGTTCTATTATTTCTGGTTATTCAATTTTAAATAATTATTTTGTTTTTAACAAAAATATTTACAATTAATCTAGTTATATAAACATTGGATCAAGGTTGTTTGAAAAAAAAAATTACCCAAGTGCTGTATGCTAGTAATAGAAAATTTGTTAAAAAAAGAAAAAATATACCTACTAATATTCTTTGAATAAAATGTCACTCTTTATGATACAAGAAAATGTTTTATTAGGTGAAATATATGTGGTACATGCTCGTTTACAATTATAATTCTTAGTTTTACATAACGAATATTCGTATGTTGTAATAATTGCACAAAAGTATAACCAAGTCGCAAGCTTTTCGTGAGATGAATAAACACTTTAAACAAACAGCCACTCAACACGTAGGCGCGAAAAATGAACTCGACACACAAGTTTCGCTACAATGGAACAGAAGTAGCAACCATATTTTGTCTTACGGTTCTTTTGGAATAGATACCTAAGCTTGTGCTCTCCCATTATTTTTAATATTTTTATTCAGTATAAAATATATGCTTGCCTAATTCCTTATATTGTATGATAATTCAGTTATTAATATTTTTTAATATGTATTTATTAATAAGCTGCTCAAGAACACCCACGTTCGTCTGTACCTTCCGGTCCCTGTTAATACCTCCTTGTTGATTTTATGTTTTTCGACCATTTCAAATACTGTCGGAGAAAGCAATAATAGTCTTTATATTCATAGATGTAAAAGTTTTATATAGGCAATAAAGCTCATCGCTCATAAGCCACGTCTAATTCACACTACGCGTTTAGCTCAACTTTGTGAAGCTACACGAAAGTAATGATGTCTATGGTAATGCATTTTTTTCATGTATTTAAAAACGGTCGCCGCAACCGCAGATGTTAATTAAATTATCAATGCAGACCTCCTGATTATATTAGAAAACACTTTTTCGTGTTTATTGTTTACTTTTCAGAAATAGGTAGAATAAAGTGAGTGGTCTTTAATAAAGCTTTTCATAGGATTTATTGAAGAGTATAAGCAAATCCAATTGTTAACATAAAAATATGTAAAAGTTGTTGGTGATAATAGATTGTGCTCACGCACGCTCACCGTGTTGGTGAATCTGAGACGCCAGCAGCGTTCGCTACCCGCTGTGTATCATACTTAAATTGATTAACTTTAATTTCTTAATATAATCTTTTCATTGGATTGTTGAACCTCCCTTAAAAATATTTATATTTATCTGCATGTATATCCAAATTGTTGTCTTAACTGATTTCTTTTGAAGTGAAATTGTCCCCTTCTCATTATAAATCAAATGCAGATTTATCTTTGCCTATAGCAGGCTTTTAAGAACATTTAATGGGGAGATTTGCTTAATGTGGAATATTTTTCTTATTATTTAATTTCCAGAACTTTTTTAATAAAATCGGTTAGCAATATTAATTTCAAGTAACAATAATACGTACATAGTTTTTTTTTTTTTAAATTATAATTCAAGTTTACCGTTTCGTTATATTTAATGCAATATATTTACAGTTGATAGTTTTAACGAACGACTATACCTATCAATGTCAAACATTACCGTAAAATATGTTTGTTTTAGTGAAAAAGGGTTATGTCGACTGACGATCTAAATTTTGTTATTCATGTATATACGTTACTATGTATGTCTGTAGCGTGATCTGTTTAAGATACGTAGCGTTATGGTAAGATTCACATAATTTATTAAATTATATTATCATGTGACGATTTTCGACATATACCAGTGAATCTTAACATACAATGACGACTTGGTTAATATCTATTGAGTGTTCCATATAGCACTCATTATGACGTAGGAAAAAAATTAACTCAACCTAGTCGTTGTCTACACCTAGTGTACCTTTTTATAACTTCGGAGGATCAAAAAAGGAAGCGAAAGCCACGAGAAAAAAAAGAAAAAATACAATAATTATAAAGTAATAGTAAACCATATTAAAAAAAAAGTTTTACAAGTATTCTGAAATTCTACTATCATTCTATAGAATAAATAAATAGATAAAAATAAGATTCTGGGATATTCTATAATGAAAACTGAATAACGGGAACTTTTGCCAAAATTGTATCCGATACCTCATGTATGGTTTTAGAATTGTAAAATAATAAAATAGTCAGCTCTACATAGATCTTCTGAACCCTCCTCACGTGTGACAGCTATGCATTTGTTTGTCCGCAGCTGCGGTGCCGACAACATATTTATTGTGCTCATTAACCTTCAAGAACGCTATTTAATTGTCGGCCGTTTTTTATTCACCTCACCTTTGACCCGTCCGCGACTTATTGCTCCTCGGTCGCTCTTTGAAAGGAAACTGGATGGTTATTTATTATGCTACGAGATGAGGATACGTGTCGTTTCTATCTTTGTGGCGCTTGTGAGCTCGTCTCTATGATTTATGTTGTTATAAGGACATGATATTACCTTCACACGCTTCAGTGTCCTGTCGCCACTATAAAGTATATGCTTAGAACATAAAAATACACATATATATGTATCAGTGTTTACATGTATTTTTGTGTACTGGACAACATGGTGTTTGTTGAAAATCTTGATAATGAAATAAAAATTGTGTAAGATTTGCTCATTAGACAATTTTTCTTTTTTGGAAATACATTTCAAAATTGCGTATGACGCAAATGTTATAAATGTGATGTGTATCTGTGTATGTGTGTGTTATGTATGTAACAAATGTTATATTTTCTAAATAATTTTATTCTATTGTTAAAGGTGAACCGTATCACAATAAAAATGTTGCTACTATTGTTCTGGAACTTTCTATCTAAGCAACTTATTCACTTTGGTTTTGACGTCTTCATATGCGCTATCAACAACAGTAAATTGTGGTATCATGGTTATACCGTCGTCGGTATAGAACCGTTTATTGATTGGTATCGTAGTTTGTCCGCTGTTCACTTTGAATAAAATTCGAATTATAATTAATCACGGTTCTGCCGCGTGGGAGAGCGTCGCGCACCAACCGACGATCTATCATATTTTGTGATAACGCCACTAGAACGCATCTTGTGAACGTATTGGCTCTGCCCGATTTGGGACTCACCTATGCGACAACATTCAGCACAATACTAAATAAGCATTTTGTAAATCGAACATGACCGCTTAATCATTCGTGAGAAGACTATTTGTTATATGAATGTTCTTGCGGTCGAATGACATTAAGCGAAATAGTTTGTATTGTTTATTTTATTCCGTTGCTTCATTTTTAAGATAATTTATCGATTTGTTTGTCACAATAGTAAACTGATGAGACTGGCTTTGATTGCATTCTCGGAAAATTCTATTCAATCTCGTGTTTAAATTTTACTTCCAATAGCAACATAAATGGATTGATTGTAAACTTGGGGCCCCCTCAGGCTGCGAGGGAGGTTCGTGTCAATTGAATTTGTCTGCAAGCTCGTCCTATCTTAATAGCCTTCTAAACTAAGTTTAACACTAACTACAATTGACATTTTATAACTTAAGACTTTTTTGTTGTGGGCATTATAATTTTTAATCGTCGTATTGTCAGTGACTCCATTATGTTTTGGTAGCTATAGAACTACATTTGATTTATATTTTGTATTCATTGTATATTTTCTTAAAGTGCTATTCACTTTGTTCGTCCCCTTTCACTATGTTCCCACGTTTTAGTCTCTTAATCACTTCAGCTCTGCGCGCGCGCCTAATATCGCGCTGTAATGTGTTTATTAAGCGCCATTCCCTTTAATTGCACACCATTTAACATACAATGTGCATGCGGTCTTTTGCATGTTAGTTGAATGAAAATACGATTACACGTTTCTAATGTTATATTGTATAATAAACGTTAATAACTAAACTTGTTTTATTCTGTAAATATCCAAAGGTTACGAGAATCGTATGTTTTATTGCTTAAGTTTATGAAAAAAATACTTGTTTATATTTATTTGCAGTGTTAACGTTCGATTCGTATGTATGTATGTATGTCTCTAAAGACAAGAAAAATATTCGGATTTCTACTATCTACAATTATACAATTATCATTACAATATTATACGCTTAATTTAATAATATATAATGCTTTGTGATTGTCGATTATTTTTGTTAAGCTGAAGATCATATTCTAAGATAAATAAATTATAATTTAATATGTATATACAGTCAGTAATTTTGTAATTATAATACTAAACGGTCAATGAATAATAGTACCGTTTAACTCCGTTTGCCCGGCTATTATGTCAACATGAATGTCTTAATAGTCGAACATAAGTCTTGGATCGAAAGTGTTGATAAATAGCCACGTGTCACCATTACCAAATGTGATCTACGCCTCTCATTAGCTCCCTTTAAATGAGATATCATTCGGTGATTAAGCGACGACACGGTGTGATTATTTTATTACATTCCAAACTTATTAAATTGTCAACCGAATTTTAATTTATGCTATAAAATTTAATAATCATAATTATATTCATGTATGTCTGGTCAGAAATGAAAATTATTAAGAAATAGGAACGCAAACTAAGTGAAATTAGAGCATTTTTAAATTTTTGTGATAGTGTTGTGTTGTATTGGAATTTATCGCCAGTAAAATTTCAATTTCCTTAATATATTTATCAATAATTTTATTGCATTTAGTAATAATGAAACACTAAAACTTCTTGTTTGCATATTTCGACATTAGCGGTACTTTGTTATATTAATATAAAAATATATATGATTGAATATAAACGATGTTAATAACTTTCTTAATGTTTTTGAAACGGCGCTTTTGGGAACACAAAAATTGATAGTTTAATTTTGTTTTCGAATGTGAGTCGTTAGTGTCATTGGATCGCCTGAGGCGATGCAAATGAAGACGTCCAGGGAGAATTCGCCTTTGATTTACAATATTTTAAAGTGGCAGAGATGGGAACGAATAAGATTTTATCTCAGAGTAAAACAAAATATAAGAATGTTTATGTGATCAGCGTAGACAGTTATGTGATTACGTTGTTTGTTTGGATGGTAAGTTATTACTTTTCATTTAAGTTTCATTTGTATTAAATCATTTTATGTGTAATTGATTGAGATTCTATTTATTGAATACATTGTTTGTTAATTTTACAATCTTAACAGTCTTATTCATACATTTTATTAAATATCTTCTATATTTTAACTTATGCATCAAGTATACGTTTATGAAATATCCTTTAAATTAGAAAAAAATTATAACGAAAGAGTACATAGGTAACTTTATCTGGAATAGTTTAACAATTTAATATAGTATACAACGACTATGGTCGAATATCGGTCGGTTAATTGTAATAAAAAATAGGATTACACGTACGAGTACTTGTAATTTGTCCCACCTGAGCATCTATTTTGAAATTTTATAATTTCAAACTACCTAGTTTAAAACTTAACATTTTACTTTTACGATATTTCTTATGAAATTTGAAACACGTCTATAGGCGGAGTTTTCATATGAATTATCATTGTAAAATTTACTTAGAGAGTTAAGGTATATAAAATTTTATTTTACGTGTATTAAATATCACATAGCCACTAAATTTTTAAATTCATTTAAAATTTATATGGTCGTCTCGTAATTTGGGAATACTTAATTTTATACATTATTATTGAATATTTTAGAGGTTGTTTAAGAATGCATATTTAGCAAGTGGTTTTCGCCTCGTAAATCATAGAATCTAACACAATATATTGAATATAATAAGCTAATAAGGCTAATGGACTATTGCGCAGTCTTCTGTTATAAGCAAGGTTATTAAAAATGGAAAAAGAAACTATTTTTCATAATTTTGTCTAAAAACTGTTCATGTTATATTAGCATATTGTCAGATTGAATGTAACACACACGTTATGCTTTATTATGTTATATCTGCATTTGAAACATTAATTTACGTTGTTACGTTATCTTTATTACTTAGGTTTTCACTTTGGATAAAAGTTGGGGTCAAATGGTCATATTAATCGTTAACTCGAGGGCTTTTGCTTCAATTCTTATCTTATAATTTAATTTACACACGTCTAACGCTTGTTGATTAGTAAATTTATCACCGATAATTCAGCGTTTATCTGTTAACAATCTTAATTTCTTTATTACATCTATATCATTGTTATTTATTTTAAAATGAAAGTTTGATTACTGGTTACATATAAGATCGGTGTTGTCTGTAAATAAATTTCGGCATATTTGATGATGTGAACTGCAGTTAATAATACATTTAAAAAAAATGTTGTTCGTATTTTAATATGGACCGAAATAGTAATCATTCAATGGAAAATGATGAACATGCAATTGTAATTAAACATATTTTAATTTGCAAGGTTGTTATGTAAAGTAGTTTTAATAAGGCCTCTTCATCTGGTCCTACTACGAGGCCAACACCTGCGAGAGGCTGAACATTAATAGAGAGGTGTGTCGCCACGCCCCGAATGTCGACTGCACGTTTCGCAACCTGCTTGATGTTGATTTTATGCTGTGCGAACCCGTTGCGGAGAAATTGCTTTTTAATAAAGTATTAACTATTCCCGCTTTGAGATTGAATACTAATTTGCGCTTGAGATAATCCATGAATTATCGAAATGTTTAACGGAGAGTAAATTCACAAAGTGCGTGTTTTATCCCGCTGAGGGTCGCTACGAGAATATTTAAAAGATTTATTATGATACTACCAACAGTGAAAACTGTAATAATAGTTATTTATTGAAAATTCATTTTAAGAAAATTAATATAACCTTTCTCTGTCTCTCTCTCTTTTCTCTCTAAAACATGTGTGTTGTTCTTATCGTTACAAAATTTTAGTAACATTATAAAAATCTTAAATTATTAGGTGTGGATTATAATATTTATAAGCATTTTAGTATTTTATTTTATAATGTGTTAAGACGCTAAACAGTTGCCAAATGATATTGGTAACACCTCATTCACTTTTATTATCTAATTTGACTTGTGGTATTTCGTACTGATCTAAAAGATATAGACGTGAATTGATGATAATTTTTAAATATTATGCAGTTTTATATTTCTTTTAACCTTAATACCCTTAATGCCGTACCGTATTGTGTGTTAAATCCAGAATTATAATATTTTAGAACGCTACAATGTTTAATTAAAATTATTACAATGTGATAACATTGTAATTTACTGTATATTTTTAATAACATGGGTTTGTGATGAACTGTGTGATTTAGTTCGTAGCAATTTTAAATATTGGTCTTTTACTTAATCATTTCAAAGTAATTGAATTACCTACATTACTTAAATGGGAATAATTACAATTATAAATGAATTTTTAGTATTTTTATTTTCATACACGTCTGATATATTGAAAACAGGGTATAGTATATTTAAAGTTGTAATGGGCTGCGGCGCTCGAGTATTTCTCACGAATTTCGCTGTGCGGCGCCTGCGCGTGGGCGGCCTATCATACGCCGCCATCGCACGTCGCATGGAATACACTTGCCTCACACACTAATATCATCCCCTTTAACCTAGCACAATAAACATAAGGTCCATATTACTAGAACTTCTAACTACAATCCTTCAGATCATACGATTGCCCTTTTGTTGTCTAGTGCGTCTAATTAGTCAGACTGTTTAGTGCTATGCTCGCCGCGGGCTAACATTTACTACGGTGTACAATACGAGACGATGCGATTTGTTGAGGTATGAAATGCAATGTGGATAGATTAATTTTAGCGATACTATTTTCTTTTTTTTACTGCTTTAACAAAACCGGCACACAAAAAAAAAATTATCTGTACTCCGGGCGCCACCTATCTACGGGCATGTTTTTCGACCCGCTGAATACGAATTTCAAGTCAGTTTAGGTCTTCCAGCCTTCAATTTCGAGTAAATTGGAAAAATCCCCCAAAAATAGCGAAAATTCGATGTTTTGGCAAGAAAAAAAATGCCAGTGTAATGTATGTCCACTATATACCGCCTTAAAGCATCGCATAAAATATATCTTTTTCATGTACACTATGAGAATTTATATCGCGGTTTCAGGGCGCCATCAATACGCCTACAAGGACATAATATTTTCATATTATATTGAACGTCGGTACAAAGAAGGCATTGTGTTTCAAAAGTCGTGGAGAGATTCATCTGTCGGAGAATATTCATAACAGTATTTTCATATTTAGCATTGCCATTAAATCTCCTTGTCTGATGCTTTTAAGTAGGTTCAGTATTATTGACAGCGAGATATATCAGTCATAAAAAATACAACTCACGTATTAAGTATGTTCGATAACTACGAAACATGTTCTCATATCAAAATATTTCATTTTAATACGTTAAAATAATTGAAACCATTATTTTTTATTAATAAATATTTGCTGCCGGGCTTCTGATACTAAGAATTTTTTGTATAAAGTAATATATTTAAAATTATGTTCGACATAAATTAGACGTCAATTAAAAAAAAAGTTATTTTACGATCATCAATAAGAAGACACTTTAGTGCATGTAATTAACGTAATTATTAGCCCTTGTTCTTTCCGCTCCGGTATTATAAAGGGTATATCAGCTACTGATTTGTCGCGATAAGGCGATTTATCTTCAATAAATTTATCGCTCAATCAACGTCGACGCTTGCGCCGGTTCGCGCGGCCGCTGATTGGATTTCTTCATAATTACATCTTTTGACACGTACGCGCTAAGTTTCGTACTTCTCGAGCCGCCAGGGCATGAGATCGTGGGATCACCGTGTAATCAGCTTTCTTGACCGTCTTGTTTTGATTCCAAACCATGGAATTATACATTAAACTGAACAAACGTGTAATAATACATACGTTCTATTTTGTACTTGCATTATATTAATTCCTACTTTTGTTTTACATATTTTGTTTAAATGATTAACTATAAAGAAATGACAATTAAAAAATAGGATGAATAAAAATTTTGGAGATTAATGTCAATTTTGTTTTTTGAATAAATTGGAATAAATAAATTTTTGAATTTAATTATACTTTTCACAACAGTCAAAGGTTATGAAAGGTGGGTGTTTCTTGTCGTATCACTTAAACGGTTACGTTTTATTTTGCAGGAGATATTTGGTGGTTATTAACTGACAAGCTGTCAGGTATCTGGATGAACATCGTGATAAAATTACATTCATACAAAAAAAAAACCTAATTTTAATTTTAAAAATACACGTTGAAGGATCATTTATCAAATGCAGTATTACATATTCGCTTAATTTAATACTTGTTATATTATACGTATATAATATTAAGTATTATTGTCAAAATGGTAGTGTACTGTATCAGCCTGTAAACCCACTGCTGAGCGAAGGCCTCTTCTCAATACAGAAGAAGGGTTGGAGCTTAATTCACCACGCTGCTCCACTATGGGTTCTCGGATAATTTCTTTACCACGAGTAACGATCGTTATCTATCGGTGTCTATGGTAACAACCGGGACCGACGGCTTTACGTGCTCTTCGAGGCACGATGGGGAGACCCACAAGGACATACACCCAGACTAGAAACAAACTTGCACAAGTTATTGGATATTTGTAAATAAACAGATACACAAAGCACATTTGTTTGATTGTTACTTGTATATACATTACATTAAAGCAGGAATCAAAAACCAAATTAGTATTACAATACTCTGTAAGTGCGAAACATAAATCAAAATTTAAGTCCACGATTATGCAAAATAAGCTACTTAATCTTGCAACATTCTTTGGCAACATCCGAAAAATGATATCAGTGATTCACATGTATTAAGTTATTTCATATAATGTTACAAGTTACGATTTTATCGGTAGTATTACAATCAATTGAGAAGATTTACTTTAACAGTTGAAAATATAAATACTATAATTTTCTTTGCTGATATTTATTCATTAAAAAAATACTCCATTATTAAATAGGGCGTGCCTTTTGACTTGTTAAGAAGTAGGTAAATATTATACGATAAAAACTAAATAATACGAAGCATTCCCGATAGCAAAAGATTGGAGCCTTTTAAGAGGATGTCGTTAAAGCCACACCACCCAACTCGTTTCGAAGCGATTTTCGGCGCGGTGGTCGCAATTAGGCGCGATAAATGCCCCCGACATCCGATCCACTAGCTTTTATTCGATTAATCGGTCGAAACGGAATTCGAACTTAACGGGTCATTTCTTTTAGTTGTTTATGGAAGAATTTCTTGAAAATATCGAATGGTCATTTTTTGTAACCGAGTACTTATTGACGATTTATATTTAGCCTCTACGATTCGTATATACATACATACATATGTATATATTAACTTGTAATTGAAACCCGTATGTTCTCTTAAAAAATAAATGACTTGAAATCATTAAAATATAATTTAAGCGTAACTACTGGTCTACTGACAAGGCCCGCATGCATGAAATACTCTCCACATATCAATTGTGCTGACACCAAAGATTACTGTAAGTCATTATATGATTATACTGTACAACGTGTTAGGTTTAATGTCTTACTTACAAAATTAGATCCTCATCTATATATTATATTTGTTATATTATATTTAATATAATATAATTAAAAAATATGTTCTACAACCCAAACAATGTATCTATAATTTTACCACTTGGTATTGGCGACGAATACCTCTTAAGGAACATAAAATATTAATATTTAAATATTACAACTCCACCTTTTCTAAATCTCCGCATCGGATCCATCGGTGTCAAAAGGGGAACGAGCGAGTAACGATATTTAAAACAATAAACAAGTCTCTCCATTACAAGGCGACAAAACCCTTATACCAATAGAAAACAATGGGAACAATAGTTGATCTCTGTCAATTATTCCATCATTACCATTCGAATAAACGGCCTATCGGATCAGACGATGATAAAAAATGAACCACAACGCAATATAGCTTTTGATGAGTATTTGATGAAACAATGTTAAAATGAATTCCATAGATACTGGAATAAAATTATGAATTCCTTCGCCTTCTGATTGACGATACTGCATTTTAAAATTGACGCAAGTTCTATAAATTATTTATAGACTGCAGTGTTGGTGAATTTTCCTTAAATTATTTAAATGGTAAAAGAATTTTGTAAGAATTCTTAGCAATGGTTATGTAATTTTTTTTATTTTTTTTTATACTCGTACATAAGATGACTTGAAACTCAGAATGCACTTTCTTACTGTATAAATTAGTTTTATAACAAATTAAGTATTTTGATCACATAAGTATTTATATTTACAATTTCTGTTTTGTATATTGCGTCTCAGTAAACACTATTGTTTTCGATCGATGTTGTTTTGTGAATATAGTTCAATTGAAATTTAATACTTGAACGGAAAGTTGACTCAACAAAGCGTGATTTTGCGTCATGTCAATATGTTTTAAGATCCGTGTATTATTTGGCGCACGAAATATAATTATTTAAAGAATATGTTAAGCGTGCTTTTGGATTTCAATAATACCATAAGTAATAGTATCCACAAACATAAAAATATGTAAATTATTTAAAGTAAATAATAGTAATAAGATTTACTGTGTAGCACAAGATTTTCTTATTGTATAGTAAAAATGGTAACTCAGGGTGATTTTCTTGATGTAGTTATAATCGGCAACGAAACAACTAAATAGTTACTTTGATGGTAATTTTACTGATGAGTGGTGCGCATTCTAAATTTAAGAATCTAAGATTCTGATTAAATTACATGTTCATGTTGATTGTAAAATTACTAAATTTTTTAATGACGTATTAATTAAAATTACTAACAAAAATATTGTATTTAAAATACGAATACAGAATATATTTAAATACGCATACTTTAAGTAAATATTCTGGAGTTCATTTAGGTCGTTATGACGCGTGTAAAAATCATAAATTCATGTACCGTCTTATCCTAATTAATTTATCCATATAAAACTGTAATTATAGCTGCAGGTGGTGACTTCTTTTCCATGTTTGCAAATGTAAAGTGGTGTGCCGTTAAAATAACAAATTTAATTTTATTGCCTTACATGACACATCCAAGTAATGCGTTGTCGCGTCGTATATTTTTGTCAGCGGGTAATCAGCGATTTATTAAAGAGTTATTGTTGATAATTTTATCATCATTTTCTTCGTTATGATTTGTCACCGTGTGCCTTGTTCGCAAAACTTCTATACATTAACCAATGCCATTAATAATGTACAATTATATCTCTCAAAGAATTGTTTTGTCTGTTGTAAAAAAATATTTTTAATAGGTACAGTATCAATCGCAAAAAGTTAAGGGCAATTTAGTCGAATCGCTTTTGAATTGACTTTTGAAAATTACGGTAAATTAAATAATTTGCGTGACGTGAAGAAACGTTCAATCACAAAGATTTTACTGTTTTGCGTTTGTTACTTTTTATTTTTCGTTTTGTTACTTTTTGTTTTCGTTTTGTTACTTTTTGTTTTGTCTAAGCGAACTATTTAGTGCTTTCGAGATCAACTCTACATTAACTTTTTTTAAATCTGATTTCTTTATATATGCATATAATATATAGATTTATTATATATATTTATATATTTTCGTTTTTCACACGGGAGGAGATCTTGTTTTCTTGAAGAGAATTATTTTATAATATATTTTGAACTAATTTGTTTGTTCAACACAAATTCGTTGTTTTCGTGCTGCTTGGTGTGGTTGTTCACAATAAACGAAATCAGCATTTAAATAAATTTAAACACAATTATATTGGATAGTAGGATAAAGCCATTATTTTATGAATATTATTATTATGTGACTAAGCTTTAATAACCGAGTGACTAAGCCGACCGTAATAACAGTATTGTTTATACTACTTGCGCGATAATTATTTTTGGTATGAGATATGTGAAAGGAGTTATAAGCAATAATAATTTCAGTTTGCTTCTGTGTAGTAATAAATAACTGAACATACGAAATGTTAATAATTGATGTTGCAATCAGTGTGCAATATTTATACAAATAATATTTTAAATTTAAATGAAACCGCTAGCCTACCGAAATTGAAAATTGACCCTTTTTCAAAACACGCCCCTCGGCGATCGGAATTTTTTATTTGATGATCTTTTTCAATCTTGTCAACACTGCCGATAAATTATTACTACCATAACAACCTATTATTAGGCACCTGACATTTCATTTATGGTGATTTTGTCCGAAATTGAAAACTTAACTAAAAATTTTTGCCTGCGGTGCAACAGAAATGAGTTTTGGGATTTATGTTTAGCGTTTTATTGAAAATTATGGTAATTTTAAATTCTGACGTATATTTTATTATATTTATAATAATATTAATTCTGATATTCGAGAATAACTTAATGTTTACCTAGTTTTAGTTATTCATAGTAAGATCTGGAAATTGATGTTTACGAGTCCACTAATTTAGAAATTCGTATGTCCCATCCAAAACTTGATTCCATCAGGTGGCCGGCGTCATAGGTCAACGACACCCGTGAGGTAGGGCTAGTCGATGATTGATCAGGTCCCTTATCAGTTCACTGTCGCCTACGTGCGGCATTTTCAAAGTACTATTGTCTATAACCACAATGGTATATGTACTCGTACCAGTAACAAGCGCCTCGTACTAATTATCAGAATAAAATATATCCATTTGATTTTATATTTCTTGTTTTAGGTCGTGCAGAAAAACAGTGTTGTTGCTATAAAGGATATGTAAGTATGAATAATAGTATATATATATATATATATATATATATATATATATATATATATATATATATATATAGATACAATATATTTCAACAAGATTATATAGTGTATAATACACGAGATATTATAGTGTATAATACACGAATGTATAAGACAAGAATGTAATTATATGTTGTAGAATATCATTGTTAATCAATTCTTTATATAACATATTATTTTTATTTTATCTCATTTTATCTACAGTCTTTTTACGCACTCTATAACTATATTTTCTTTTTCAGATGGGACATTAACGCTCTTTTAAAAGCTATTCCAAAAATGGGGGCAGTCATAGACTTAACGAATACAGCGAAATACTACGATCCTTCGGTACTTTACTTATATTAAAAAAAAAAAAAAATTAAAATTATCCTTTAAACATTTACACAAAGATGGTAAATTTTTGGAGATTGTTACAATTAAAATTTTCGCTTTTAATATATATATCCATAGGAACTAGTAATGCGCGGAGCAGTCTATTGTGTAAAAAACCAACTTATCAGTTTTTATATCGCGAATCTATAACAATAAAAAATTATCAAATAACCGTAATATTTTTGTAGTGATTTGTTAGTAATAAATAAAACATAAAAGTTTATTGTGGGAATTTAAAACAACTTCCCTGCTTAGGATAACAATTTTTAGCTGTTAAGATAGCGCTTGTAAAATTCCCGTCTCGCCCAGTATGTACCGAATACTGGGAAGCAATAAAATTATGTTCAGCTTTACGATTGAAAGTCACATTTTCTACTACGATGCTTTGTTCGTTTCTATGTCTCATTGCCATGCATTCATCTGCTAGCATAATCCGATCATAAACTAAGTTTTCATGAACTAGCAGTTTCATGTTTTAGTAAGGCTCAGATTAATAAAATAATTTATGTTTTATTATACTATTAGCACCGTTTTTGACCGCGTTGAATTTTTAGAATTTTGGTACACGATGAATGAAAAAAATTGACTTTTTTTGACAATTCCTGAGATTGTCACGTTCATTGTCCTTAAAAAAAGTGATTGCACCTCTCTCTTGTCACCCTTGAATTTGTTGAATTTTGAATTAAATCGCTGGCTATACGATTATAAATCGGTCAAACTACTGCTTTATAAATGAATATTAGACTTTTTTTATTTAGAAATATTGTATCTAAGTAATCCCATAAGTAGAGGACTTACGACGATAATACATTAAATATGTATATGATGTGGTTCGAATATTTTTGACTAAATTTACGTAATAAATAAGTCTTTACTGCTTAATATTGCTTTTCTTCTATGGCTATTGGTTAGCCTTTTGTGGAAAATGTTTTCTGTGTAGAAAAATATTAGTACTTTTGTTGTTATATTCAAATCATTTAATTTCTATTGAAATGTTCTTTTGTATAATATGAGACATTACCAAATTTGATTTTCGAACATCTTAATTTGAAAAAAGAGAACCTATAATGACATAAAATAATTTACCATCATTGCTCAAAATTATGCGTAGTGTTTGTGCATCACGTGTGGTTGGTTATTTACTAGAGGTTTGTCGTCACACGCCAACATCGATCTAGCACTGTCTATGTGTCAACTTTCGATATATTGACAACTGTTCGGAAATTCAGAGTTATACCTTGGTCAAATTGGGTGCTTATTTTATACACGCCAAAGTATTAATACGTACTGTAGCTACTCTAATGTGTCGTATTGAGTGATATTGTAATGATAAACGCTATCAGCATATGCGCTAGGTAGTTCGCATACACTTTGGAGAGGATATTGTATAATTTATACTGCTTAAACAAAAAATTTAGAGCTATCAGTTTAATCGTTGTTAAGAGTACCATGCTTAAGTAAAATAATATTGATTTTATGATGTATCAAATTTTAATATTTACATGTAGAAATAATTTTTATATACAAAGATAAAAATATTTTAAGAAAAGATTCTTAAAATATTTTTATTTAATTATTTTCCTTTTTTGTAGGAGCTGAAGTCTAAAGGTATTCTATATAAGAAAATTCTAGTATCAGGACGCCAAATACCACCTGAGGGAGTCGTTGAAGAGTAAGATTTTTGTTAGATTAATGTTATTATTTTTATATGATTACTAAACAATATGAGAAAACAACAAATATTTACCATGTTTAACATAATACACACACGTGGTCATACGGTGTTCCTAAGGTATACAATTTACTAAAAATCATAGGTAACAGCCGACTGGTATATACATATATTTTTTAATAAATATATTTTTATATATATACATATACTTACATAAATATTACATCCAGACTTGCAGTGAGAATCGACCCGACAACCCTGTAGCTAAACGGGTCACTGCCAACCGCGCTAACGGGCCAGTCAGCCAGCCATAAATTTTATTCCACTATTTTTCCCCCTTTAAGGTTTGAGTTTCCGAAAACGCTGAAAAGCAAATTTTTATATATTTTTATAGTCGAAAACATTTATGGATCTATAAAGTTGTCTAGATTCAGTAGTTTAGCTCAGCGGTGATGACATGACTCAATCACTCAGTATTATTTTATAAGTATAGATATATTATTATTCTAATGTAATATTCATAAATATAATAACAAAATAACACATATTTTAGTTTCTTTTTAGCATTTATTATTTTTGTCATGTCTTATTGTTTAAAAAAAAAAAGATTTTACGCAGATGAATAATAGTATTACCTGTGGTATCAACGCTGTAAATCAAAAAGCACAGCCATCGATCGATAAATGCATCAGCCTATGCATGTTACCTTTTTGCACTCGTCGCGGATTTTAATTTGAAGCGTCGAATTGGCGCCGTTCGTAGGCCGAATATGGGTAATGTTATAAATCTCCGCGCATGCGTGGGCGTTGTCGGCGCGCCTGAGGGCCGCAGTCGCTCGAAGCTAGTGTAGCGTAGTGGTACCACTGGTACCTCTTCGGATTCAATTGAAGCCGGTCACATCTAGCTCTTATGTTCATTGGCGGCGCGTTGCGTTTGCCTCCCACGCGTTCTCCGATGTCTTTTGGAATTTGAAAGGCATTTGTCGCTTGTGCATGTCGCCCTTCGAATAACACATGTCTCACTACTTATGAGGAAAAAATAATATTAATTCGTTCGTTATAAACTCACTATATCAAATTAGTTAATTGAATATGAAAAAAAAAAACAAAACACAGATAACAAAACAGTGGCATTAGTCAGATTATTATCACCTGCATAAACTTTAAGAGCTTTAACTCGAAGATTATCTCGGTCATTTGTTTAGTCTTTTGTTAGAGGATGCGCTACGACGATGGCTGGCATCGCCATAAATAACCATCGGCATTTCTCAGATACTTCGTCCCTGTTATCGCGCCCGAGAGCCTCGCATCTGTCTGTTAGGTCTAGACAAATGTGCCACCCGTATAGCTACTTCAAAAAGGACGCCTTATGTTGATTTATAAAATATTGTATGGCACAAATTAATATTTGTAAATAATAAATTATTGGTTAATCAATCTTAGGATCCTTCGAAAATACGAATTAAATGTTAAAATATTACATACGTACATACTAAAGTTATAGCGGTAATGCCTTCATTGTGACCTTTCCCTATACGATACGAAGATGATCAGGCGCACGCTCGTAATGATGCTCGCGTGCCTCGACCGTTTGTTCATTTATCACGGCTATATTTTTACTTGTTTTCCATGTCGACTGTCCACAATCATGTCGTCATTACAAACCAGCTCGTGTACCAAACAATCAGGCCGACTATAAATTGTGACCACCGTTGAAGTAAGGATTGTCAGATTAATAGATTTTTATGATTCAAGAACATAAAGGATTTCCGAGGCGGTTTTTTTATTTTTTATTTACTGGTCGCTAATGAATACTTATTGCCTTTTATGCATTTTCAATTCACATATGAATGTGATGCCGGATATGTGATGTAAAATCATCGATATATTCAAATTGTGATTAAAATTATCGGTTGATGCTATCGATTGTTTCAATATTTATACATTGGATACCGTATCATCTACTCACGCTAAATCCGCATTAAAGCTTTTTTCGTTAACAATTTTTTGTTTGGTAATCTATTAGCACATGATTGAGAGTTATTTCGAGACAATTTGACAATGCTGTATTAAGTCATTTCCTATTTTTAACTTGTTCTAGTCAAGTTTTTAATGGGAAAACCGAAAAAAGTTGTTTTGACTTGAGTGAAACAATCTAATTGGTTAGTACTGGTAGCTGTTATTGACGTCAGACAACTACATAGGCTTTTATTATGGTTATAGAGTTTAAAAAGGTGTAAATTTTATGTAAGAATTGTTCTTATATAAAAGTTTTATTTGTATAGAAAAATCAGAGTTTTATTTAGAGTATAATTCATATAGCTATTGAAGAAACAAACCGATGGGTTTCTATAATGCCTGTAATAATATTAATGCTAACGTGACTATTACTAGTGGTTACCGCGTTTCATTCGAAGTAATAACCGATCTTAATGTCGACAATGTTATAGTTTCCTTCCATTACATCGCTGCTATATAATCATTTATAGACCACACATGTAATAATTGAGACATTGCACAAATAGGTATTATTATAGTCGCTTATCTTATTATTGTGCATAGTTCGACTTGTCAGTGAGCCTTACGAAATTACTCGCGCCGACCTGTGGGACTTAATTAAAATCGGGTTATGAAACATGTTCAAATACATGTATTGATTAGGGCATAATCTTGTTTTAATGTACGTAATCATTATTCTGATCGTGTAATGCTAGGTCCGTCGGATACGTTTCAAAATTTAACATAATCTAATTATCATATTACGCTTTTGATGTCAATATGTTTAGATTATTTTTAATCAATAGTTCCTGTTTTTCAGTTCGATTTTTAAAGTTATTAAAGTAACTTTTGTATATGTTTTTATTGTAATTAAATCGAACGACTGCTTCTCAATAAAATGTTACATTAATGATTCCCATAATTGTTTCTCCGTTATGGACTCGATATATCGTCGCTGTGAAATCAAACCGGCATATCTGAAAATTGCATATTTTTCACAAAAAAACGGCCATTTCCACGTAAATGCATACTGGCCCAACGTCATATGACGGATTTTTATAGGCGGGAAAAAATATTTTTTTTTGACATCAAGAACTCAAAAACTAAATTTTTGTATATGTATATGCCAGTTTGATTTAACAGCGACGATATATTAAATATAAATTATACAATCATTCATAATATTTATTTATAAGTTGTAAAATATTAAATAATTCGAATATTTATTATTCCGCGATATAACCGTTGGTACATGAATTAATCACAAAAATGACTCACGATTAATGTTTCGAGTATTTTGTACCGTGGTTTATGTATAACTGGCGCCGGCTTTTGATGGTAATTAATTAGCACATCCTACATGTTCATTAGCTGACGAATGCATATTGTGGCATTATTACTCTTTAAGTTTCAGACGAACGACTATATAAATCGATAATCCTTTTAAATCGACAATTTTAAACTACAAAATACTGCGAAACAAGATTCTTAAGACTGAAGGCATGTCATAAAAATATTTCAATGTTACTACGAGTATTACATTTAAAACATCTGAACACTCAGAAGTATTAAAAATTTCATGTTATTAATAAATAATGTTAACCAAATCCTCGTTTACAATTCAGGTCGCAGCTTACTTAAACAATTATTTTTAGCGGTTTGTTTTTGAGGTACTTTTAAGGAAATATCATAAACCACAAAGGCTCGCTTATTCTGTGAACCGACAATTGTCATCCGTAGGCACTGAATCATTGCATCTAATTGAGATGAGCTTACTAGTCTTGTACTGAACACGTAATACTTATGTGATGTCTCGTGAGTCACAATTTGTGAGAATATTCTTAAAGGGAATTGTATAACTTGTTGTTGGGTGGTCGTAATAGTTATGTTTCTCCATATGTTATTGCGGTTTTTATGATATATGTAAATCCAGACATAAGCTTTGATGTTTCAATTATATATTGTTACAGATACATAAGGTTTTAGATGTGTTAAAACGTTTGTTGTGAATTTAATAAATAAATTTGGTTATACTATTACTTTTGTGAGTTAGAATTTAAAATTAAAATTTATACACAAAAATAGATAAATAATGATTTTTTTTTGTATTTTGTATATAAGAATGAATGTATCTACTAAAAAACTTAGAAATGGTACAACAAGTAAATTTTTTAGACTGATAATTCACTCTGACAATATATGTTCTCATTTTTTGCATTATATTTTACATCAGTTTTGATAGTTCGCTGCCTGAGGTGGTTACGAAGCGCCCACTAGTTGGCAGTTAGTAGTAATAACTTTACTTCTAAAACAACATGAAAAATGTAACGAGTTCATTATAACCATGTTAAAATAAAAATATCAGTGAAAACTTCTTGTTTGTGGTCATGTTATTTTAAGCGTTGCTTGCTTGCTTGTTTGTGTGCATGTTATTTTATACAATAGTATATTTGCTGTCTTATGTGATATTAATTATTAACCTCATCTATTCCATACAATCCTTCTCTGTCGTAGGTTCTTAATATGTTTAGTAAAATGTCTTATTAAAGTTTTGCTGGTTTACGTAAATATTAAACTAATCCAATTCTTAGTAGATACTTTCCTTTGACCTTTGGCCCATGGGACAGTTACAATACATGTATCTGCTTTTAAGGACGCTCTGGATTGCATGGGAACCATCCGAATCCTTATCTTACGTTGTATCAAAATGTCTCCTATTATCTCAGTTTCGACCACTTGCTTGTAGAGCACCGACATGTAAGTTGTACGCTACCATGATGGATGCGCTCGTATCACGTATGTGAGGCCTGTTGTTAGGGGTGAGACTACTTTCAGATCAGAATCAGATCTGATTGCTTGACATATGTGATACTGATGTCGTACAATATCACGACTAACATTATCAGAATCAAGGTCATCGTAAACGATTCATCATAAGGCACTAATGAAGACTAGTTTATTTAACGAGAACGAGCTGATGTGTTATTTAATCTGCGTGTCCTACTATAACGACATGTTATCTCCTGTAGTTTTTGTGTGATGAGTGTGTAGACTCAACCCAAGAAACGATTCTATTTGTAGAGTCAAATACCATTTATATTTTCACATTCTATTGAAATATATAATATTTTCATGAAAAGTTTTTACCTGGACGGCCAGTAAGTAACATGTATTAAAGGTGCGTGTGTCGTTTAATAAAAAGACCGCACATGCTTGATGACTGATTGGATATCTTGGATTACCCATTGGAGATCGCACACTGATAACACAATGTATTAGGTTGCCACATGATATCTTGTATAAACCTTTGGGCACGCAAGTATGATCGTGGTCCTCAGTTCTGTCCTCTCTGTTGTAAAGGGTTTTAATAATTGCAGCTACGTACCTCGCAGTTACATAAATTTTCCAGTAACGCCACGCCGCCGAGGCACGGCCATTGCCGCATGAAAAATACCCGGATTATAACTCGGGAGCGATCTACCGACAGATAACGCCGCTAGATATAAATTATCTCACAACCGTAAGATGCGACTAATATTAAATAAGAAAGCATGTAATTCACGTTGGTTCGATATACACAGCTAAGCAATAAAATACACAATTCTGACAGTTTTTAAATAATGACGTCCGTGTTGGTTGGTTGGTCAGGAAATGCTTAGAAAGTTTAATTCGAAGTTTGGCCCTAAAGTCATTCAATCTAAGTTCTGATCTCTATTGATAATGTCTTCATTTTAAATAATTGTTTTTTAAACTTAAAATCGAATTATAGGATGGTGGTAGTTATTTTAATATACAATTATCTTGTGGCAAATTTTAAATAAAGACCCTTCTGCTTCTAACTTTTTATACTTGTTAAAAAAATTTAAGTTAGTATATTATACATTATCTTATTTAGTTTCTACCGCAGTCGGGTTTCTAAATTTTGGTTATTTTTATCTACTATATTTTTAGTTTTATAACATTATTTACAGATTATTTTGTTAATTAGTTAAATTTTAAAGTCATCAAGTTAATTTAGAGTCAGGAAATAATTTTAATATGTTGCGATTTTTCATTTCAAATCATATAAACATTTCACATTTTTGTAATCATATTTTAATGCCATTTATTTAGAAACCCTACTCGATTATTTTTGGGAATTTATTTTACACGAATAATATTGCGATTACACCTTTGATTAAACATAAAAGTATATATTTTTGATATATTTTAAGTAATACGCCGTAAAGAGAAATCTAACCGCCCTCCCTTCAATTATCGATGGGATGGGATGAATCTTTAATGTTCACGATCTTGGGTAACCAGAAGCCTGCGGTTCTTTTTAGGTCGCCCATCGTCCAGTAGCCTCCACTTCGGTTTCACGATGCGTTTAGCTATGTCGGCTACTCCGGATTTCATCTTCTTATCTAATTCGATTGCGTAGTAATACGCTGAGATATGAAGACAAAAGTTCCTCGAAATTATACTAAAGTCTTTGAAGGAAAAAAATTGATGTTGAAAGACATAAAATAAATGTATGCAAATGTTTGCGTAATAAAGTGAGATCAATAAGATGAATTCGGTGAATATTTTTTTATTTATATTTAAAGAGTAAAGTTTTTAGATTTTGACAACATTTAGCTCGAAGTTGTTTCCTATTTAAATAAAAAAAAAAAAAAAAAAAAACCTATAAGAAGGTTCAGTCGATCTCGGAATACAGACAGCAATATTGTATTTAAGACTCGTTTCAATGATTTTGCCGAATCGTGACTTTATGCATAATTAAATTGTTTACTCTTTGGCGCCAGTCGCCACATATGTGAATAATTTCGTTTCATAAATCTTATTGTAGGTAGTACAGATAGAAGTTTTTAAGAATTGTTTGTTAATGGTCTCTGTTTAGCCGCCACAGCTAGCAATCCCAATTACTGTTTCACGGTTAATTTTAAGACTGTTAATTAAGACAATCGTTTAATTTTTTATAACTTACATATTTCGTTTATAAGTTTACAACGTGATCTGCTTAATTAAGTTTTTTCGTAAACGTGAGACAAAATCACAGTAACACATTTTTATATACAGAATATTTTACATGACAAATCTCAATCATTAGAATGCCTTCAGACAATTTTTAACTAACATAACGCAGGTTTTTTTATCGTTGAAGCAAGTTAAAACATCAATTTGCATCAATAAAGACCACCCTTAGTCGTCATTTCAGAACATTCCAATCGTATTCGGCGCCACCTCTCCTATCACATAAAAGACATTCGTTAGTATGAAAACAAACATAATTCACGAAATAGGCAGAAATGCAATCCACCGGCCGGCAGAAACGCCTTGTAATTCTGGGACGCCCACTGATCATGCGGTTTTTAGGTGTAAAAAAATCGATTAAAGTATGGCGACACGCTGTGATCGATACATGATAATATTTCATCTTGGACAGCCGCGCCGTAGTTTTAACATTTTTGTGAATTTCAATTAAATATTATGCGACGCAGAGATGTTACATATCATTTTACATCGTCGCCACGCTTTATTGGTGTTTTAATATTAGAAACAAGGTATTATGGAGTGTCGGAATCCAATAAAATTATACAATAAGCAGTTTCCAGTTCAGAATAAAGACCATTAGCGTGTTTTCGTATTTATAGTTTATTATATTACTACTAATAGTTTTATGTGTGTTATTTTAATCGGACGCTTTGATTTTTTTTCTAGTTTTTGTATTAAGTTCTTATTATTTGTAACAAGTCTTTCCTATCATAAATTTACTTTTTTTTTGCAGGTTCATGAAAACAATGGACGCTTTCCTAAAAAAAAACGATGGTGAGTTAAACTAACAAAATTTGCACTAAGCATCTGCATTTTTTAGGGGCAAATATTTTTTTCCTAAATAGTTGTTTCTATTACTTTTGTTTTGGTTTCATATGAACAGAATAAGCTTAGTTTCTTTTACTCCTAAAAAGATACAGCGACAAATAAAGTGATAGATAAACAGAAAAACGTAGCTGTTGGCACACATTAAGCTAAAAACGTTATGCTAAATATATACATAAAAATAAATAGGTTTAGACAATGTATTTCAGGAACTACGTCTGATTTCATTTTTTTGATTGAATTAAAATAATTTTTTATGAAGCAATTTTACGTTGTCTTTAAAATCAGTGTGTCATATGACCCTAATTTAAATTCATACAAAGTCGAAGCGGATAGCTATGTACTTTGGGAGTCTATGGCACAAGTGGAAGTAGGTTTTGTAAACTTTGATGTAGGTACAATTCACAAGGAGAAATGTCTTGCGTGGGAGAAAACTTTCGGCGAGGTGTTAATGCACGCCTATTGCCTAATTGTATTACTTTACGAGACCACCATAAAGAGTGTCATTGAGCAAAACCTTTATAGACACTAATTGCTATTCCATTGTTGAAGTCGTCTCGAAATACATTAGGACCACGACTGTACAGTAACTTACCTTGAATCAAAAATCATGTCTTTTTTCGCCTGTTTTTACTTTACCGGATATTTATTTATTCTAGTATCTATTAGTCAATGGAATCGAATCCTGTCCAACACGTAGGCGGTATCCTTAAAAATGTATATATTTTATTACATTTTTGACATACTATAAATTGCTATGTTGTACTATAAAAGAGCTTTAAATAAAGAAAAATCCTGTATCTTGTCCATCTCATTTGCAGTGTTAATCTCTTACGTAATTGGATCACCAAATTTATTTGAATGCTTATCATTAATGTTGGACACAACACACGATTTCAATTAAAGATCGATTCGATTTCAACTCGGAATGTATAACGCGTTTATCAAATAAAGAGCTGTAATGACATCTCACTCACCATTATATGAAGGCTGCGTCGGAGTTCTCGTTTAATTGGTTTGTCAATACGTCATAGCAATCAAAACTAGTAAGTTCGGTCCGCACGTCTAAGATTATCGGCAGCTACACTTTTAATTACATTGACACAAATCGTGGTTATCGTCGAACTTCTCACGGTGCCGAACTCAATATTCAGAATGTTCATTAAGTTCTAATTACGAATGGGCGCCCTTGTTTGTCTTGATCACCAAAACTAGCTTTTATTAGATTACGTGGGTAGTTTCAATTAATTGTGAGTATACTAGTATCTGTCGGCGTTTTCATTGGTAATGGCTGGTTATCGGTGTTGCTAAGTAGATTGAGTGAGTAGCGTGTCATACGAGATTGGTTTTCTCTGTTTAGCGCCAGTTCCTTAAATAATAGATTGAATCGAATTGTCCTTATACTATTATTATTACTGAGCTTAATTCATTTTATTTTTTTGTATAGGTAGGTACTTATTAACTGGTTCGTTCTCGTGTATTTTCCTTGTTAGATATTCATATGTCATATGACAGTAGATTGTTTTTTTATTATTAATCATAACTTATTTATAAATTTGAAATAAACAAAGATAATAAAGAAGAAAAATCTGCTTACAGATCATAAAAAGACAATAATTTATACGCAAATAGAGTCGTCAGGCGACTTTGAGTTAAGAATTATACCTAAATAATAAAATAAATTTATTCTGTTGTTGTATTGGTTATAGTAAAGGTTTTATAAATAAGTCCGCTTGAGCTTTGAGGTGTCATACATGTTCGCATTGAAATAGGACGCGGCGCCCCGCTCGGTAATGCGACGATATTCATATTTCACGCGCTATCGCACGCGAATCGCGCTCGTGTACTGATTTACATGATATCGCAGCGCGGGGAATGTCCTACACTCGCTACTGTTATTTTCTCCAAAGGTGGTCTTAATCGACACATTTGACAAACCATTTCTTATTTACATTCTTACGTAATAGTTATAAATTAATACATTTTAAATTATATATAGATATTATATTTCCTTTGCTTATCATTGAAGTTTTTCATACAATGACTATAAAGTGGTATAAAAAATTTGATATTCAAAAAATTTGACGCGTGTGGCAGGAGTTGTCACAACTCTTAACATCGCAATAGTGATTAATGTACTATGGCTCCGTTATAGACAGATGACTTGCTTCTTGTTGATAAATATCAACTAGGATTTTTATTTCTAAAAATAAAATTTTATATAAGAAAAGTATACGACGTTCTCTGTTTAACTAGAAAATATTCTGCTGAGATTAAGAAAAATTTGTTTGTTAAAGTTCGCCTGCATGGGAATTGAAAATATGGTTAATCCATTTTGTTCAAACGTAAAATACTAGTAGACAAAGTTGCACTCGGAGCTAAGGGGGCCACGGTGACAAATGTAGCTGAGATAGTACTATTGGGAACGTGATAACGTACGTTAAAAGATATAAAATTCTGACATATGGCAATAAAATAAATATAGATGATAACAACCAATAATTCTTTAAAGTATTTTTATGTTAAGAGAATTTTTTAAATAAATGTTATGCAATACAAATATTACTGCCGGTGCATCATAAAAATACCGAATACCGAACGTGTAGTGCAACTGTTATCTTTTAAATACCTAATCAGTCAACATCTCATCTCATCCCACGCGTGGCGCCAAGGAGAATGAGGCAATGGACCGTGTTGGAGAGGCGCAATTAGTCAAAGCCTGTTGTCGTCGTATAAAGTTTACATAATTATCATTTTTTTTCTCTGGATAACAACAACATTAAATGTGTAATGTAATTACATAAAAGTTTACATGAAAAAGATTTGGCGATGCGACGAGACGTCTCTCATCTGAGATGCGTTTCTTAAAATCTTAATAAGCCGATTACGATGTAAGGGGGTCGCCGCGTGGGTGCACTCTCCAGTATCGTTATCGACTTGTCTCACAATGCACTGAATGTCGGCAATCGATCCGCAACGAGATGCGCGCATCTACCTATTATAATGACACGTACAATATGTCGTGCAGTTAGACTTGATTGTAACGAAATCAGAACTTAAGTCACCTTTAGAAAGCGTACGTGGTTTCTTATCAAGCTAAACGATTGTTTTTCTAGAAGTCGTTACTTTATTTTTAAACTACATTCTGTCATATATTCTACATGTAACATAATTATGCTGGCTATTAATTAATTTAAAATCTGAAATAAAAAATGTTAATTATTTTTTTATCCTTTTAACTTTATCGACAAAAGTCTAATAAAAAGTCCAATGCGTCTTACGTCTAAATTTAATTAATAATAAAAAGAAAAACATCATTAAAGTGTGATTTTTTTTTTAATTTTAATTTTATTTTAACCGTAATTTGATAGTATTCCTTTTAAGTAATAATGATATTCATAACGATTATCATTATAATAACCTATAGGTGTCCAAACCTTTTGTATGTTCTTTCTTGCTAAATTGGTCGTTCGTTTAAGATGACTTTTTTACTTTTATGAAGAAAAAAAGAAAAAACGTAGAAAATTAATTTACGAAATTTTAGTTAAAATTTTTAATGTTCTCTAATCGAGTCAGGTCAGATCAGTTTATATCGAAATAATATTATGTTTTGAGCAATGTAAATGGCTTAAAATTAATTGACTAAGAATATAATTTTATCTGTTGCCCATATTCATTTTTGACTCAACGTTGAGATTTTGCGTTGAAATAACTTTTTTTCTCTTACATTGTGTTTCATGCTAAGAGGCTATTTACGAGAAAAACCGTTTAAAAATTGCGTGAAATGTACCCAATAAGATTAAATGCCTAGATACACATTTCATGCTGTCCCTTAATTAGACTCTTAAAATAAATTACTTTGATAAAATAATTAAATGATCTGATATACAACAAAAATATTGTAAATACGATTGCTAACGCTGTGTTGGGTGTGAATTTATCGTCCTACTTCAAAGGTCTTCCTGAGGAAGCGTCAAACCACGGCCACGGCTTCCGCTCACCCCGTCCACCCCTTTCATAGGGTGTAAGCGGGCGAGAGTCAACGACCCCTGTCCGATGTTTGCGGTACGATTTTGAAGACACAAACATGAACTCGCCGTTTATTTTTCCGAGGACCATTTTAGTTATTGATCGAGCATTGTCTGATAATTCAATTGCAGATAGTATTTCCTAAAACGATTTGGATGTTGATTGTTTGTCCGAGCAGTACGTTTTCATTCGAATACGTCGACGTGACGTATGTTTTCCTTTGAATATGTCCTTTAGTATATCGACAACCATCTCATGAAAATTTCCAAAGTTTTTCCAAAGTGTTTAAGGTGGCTGTCGAATAAATCTATTTGTTGACTTATAATTATTTAGCGTCACATGATCATAATATCATTTTTCTTTCTAATTAAAAATATATATATAAATCCGTTTTTCTAGATTGGCTGGTTGGTGTTCACTGTACACATGGCCTAAATCGAACAGGCTACATGGTTTGTCGATACATGCGCGACCGTCTCGGAATACCCGCTAAGGAAGCAATAAAAAGTATGTAGATATTTCTATATATTTCTAAAACAATAATAGTTATTTAATGTTTTTCCTTTTTTTCAGATTTTGAAATAGCGAGGGGCTATCAAATAGAAAGAGACAATTTTATTGCTGATTTACTAGGCAAGAGTCCACCTCCACCTGATGTAGGAAAAGAAACAAAGGTAAAACCGGTAGAAAATAAATATAATGTAAAATCTGAAGAAACTTTTAGTAACAAGAAAATAAACAAAAAATACAGAGAATACACAGAAAAACAAGCTGTCAACAAAGTTATAACTAAATATAATAATAACTCAAGTAGGCATGAGACATGCTCTAAAAAATTCAAACGAGCACGCAGTATTTCAAAATCGAGTACTTCATCCTATGAGTTTGACTACAGATACGATTATTGACAGTTATTTGATAGAAATAGTAAACTTTTGTCACATATGAATATAAAATCGAAATGTACTTTATAACAAAGAACAACATACAATTGTCAAATATTTTCAATAGTAAAGTTGATGGGTGGATAAGTGTATGGGATTTATTTATACTTTATTACTTGTAATTATATAAACTGCTCCAATTCGATTAACCCATTTGCATTATAATAAAATATGAAAAAAGAACCATACATCTTCAAAATTACCACTTAGATGAAACGTAGGCCGTAAAACGTAGGCCTACCCCATTATCTCTGGGTAGATTTGCAAATACTCGTCACGTTTGGCAGACGAATTGGCAAGTGTAGTGTGTTGTGGCAATATAATATGGTAACGCTGCTGCCCATTACTTTCCTGGTTGGAGTACAGTGTTCCCCGAAAGCTACAATCTGGGCATCTTCAAGTCGCGAGTGAATAGGCTATTTCTAGGTAAGCGTGCTCCATCCTAGACCGCATTCTCACTTATCATCAGGTGAAATAGTGGTCAAACGCAAGCCTATCAAATTATAAAAAAAAAAACAGTTGTTCGCACCACTATGGCCTCAGTAGCCTTTTACGACACATCAGCAAGAAAGAGGTCGGGACCAAAATCTTTCACGGTTCACTCCATCTTATTATGGAATTCATTACCTTTACGCATAAGACAATCTCAGACACTTCAAATTTTTAAAAATCACCTTAAATATTTTTATTTAACTAATGCAGATTAACCGTGCGGTATCATTTTTTGTTCGATCGCTCTGTGAATTATGTTATAGAATACTGCCGTGATAACTAAAAATGCAGTAATCGCAAAATTACGGTTTCGAGATAAACGCGGAAAAGACATTTTGACATATTTGAGGAAGATGTATGTTTTTTGTAGTCCTTCAAATATGTCAATAAAATAGGAAAAAATACAAGCTTTTCAAAAATAATTATCCTTTATTTCATAAATTAGTATATCTATTAATAATGCGTATTATTGCGTTTAGGTTTAGCATCAGGTCTTGTAAAAATCACAGGATACTAAGTCTAAATGCAGCACTTGCGCTCATTACTGCATTATGGTCTAGCGCATGATGATTACTGCGTTATTGTTTAGTATTAGACACCGCTTTTTAATGTCCGAAGCTAAGTAGATGTGTACTTAATATCCTTTTACACAGATTTTAAAAGTTTGCTCTGCGGTTTAAAGCTACTGCGGGGATATCAAAATTAAACAATTTATATAAAAAAAATTAAGTTTTATTAAGACAACATATTTTAACATCAGTTACACTGATATATTAGTCCGGTCATTTTAGACAATTGAAATAAAGAAAATTCCGACAGAGCCAAATCTTCGTAGAGACCTTAGGTTTACCACAAGGAATAAAGTGTCAAAAGTCCCCATCAGTCCCATGTGAGCTTAGGGACTTATTCGGGGCCCAAGGTCAAAATTTTAGGTTTTTTGGATTTTTCTCGAAAACAGTAAGTTTTATCGAAAAAGTACTTCAGAGCAAAGTTGTAGATCTTAAAATTTTCTATAAAAATGGTTCCTATGATTTTTTTCTCTAAGACCCACTATTTCCCAGATATTGCGCTTGTAAGAATCATGTTCTACATAGTATGCACACATATGCCACGTTTATAAAAATATGATATCGTTGTTTTTAATTAAAATTATTTGAAAAAAATGATTTGATTGACTGCGCAAAAGTATTTACAGAAATTAATTCTTCACCTCAAATACTAATTACTAAAGGAATTCGGTTTCTTCTTGCGGTTTATGGAGCTCCAAAAAAAATTGATTGCATAGATACGTACAGATATTTAACTTGTAAAAAATACACGAAACAAAGAGCAAGTACAGCTATCTTGTCTTCCTCCAACATCGGCATCTGCTAGTCAACATTTGTTTCGAGTATACTATCAAGTTCAGACATGGTAAGGCAATGAACTGAACCCTGAAGACTGGGGTTGGAAATTGATAAATAATACTTTGGAACCGATTCGAACTTTACTGCCCCCTGCTCCAGAAAAACTTCTTAATACTATTTTTTGCAATTGCAAGAAAGGTTGTAGTGCCAAATGTGGCTGTAAAAAAGTAGGTTTGCAGTGTTCTCCAGCGTGTACCAATTGCCAAGGTGTCTCTTGCTCAAATGTTCAATTAAATACAGGAGAGGAAGATTCATGTGATTTTGATGAAGAGACAACTGATTCATCTTCATTTGAACAATTTCTAAGCGTTCATCAACAGGAAGGAGAAGAAGAAATTGAAGAAAACATGATTGTTGAAGTTGAATATGAAGAGTATGAGTCAGATTAAAATAATAAAAAAAAGTTAGAACGACAGTTAAAAATCGGTAACCCATATCAATAATCTTCATACTATTAAATAATTATTGTTCCTGAAAATAACGTCATAAAGGTTCGTGGAATAGGCCTACCGGGGATACCACGTTAAAAAAAACGCGCCGAGTACATTACCTCACAGGTGGTGTGGAAATGTGTGCATATTATGTAGAACGTGATTCTTACAAGCGCAATATCTAGAAAATAGTGGGTCTTAGAGAAAAATCATAGGAACCATTTTTATAGAGAATTTTAAGATCTACAACTTTGCTCTGAAGTACTTTTTCGATAAAACTAACCGTTTTCGAGAAAAATCCAAAAAACCTAAAATTTTGACCTTGGGCCCCGAATAAGTCCCTAAGCTCACATGGGACTGATGGGGACTTTTGACACTTTATTCCTTGTGGTAAACCTAAGGTCTCTACGAAGATTTGGCTCTGTCGGAATTTTATTTATTTGATCACTATTTTTATGTCTAAAATGACCGGACTATATATCACATCATACATACATACAATCTGCATCAGAAAGGTGAATAATGCTCAATTTTATTTTGACTGGTGGAGTTGTCTGTCCAAATAACTATTTCCTCGCAATCGCGTTTGCTTTCAAAAAAAGATCTGTATGTACTAATAATGTCTTCCTGTTTTCTGCCAGATATTGCTTCATGCCATACCGCTGCGAATGGTTTTTCTTTGGCCCTTCTAGCCTTTCTAGAGCCCAAAGGCAAAAAAACTTTCGTTAAACGCTATAATTCTCAGACATAACATTACAACTTTAAACATATCTAGTCTGGGTAACATAATGAGGTTCAGCAGAGTAGTAACATTTTGAAGATTCTGACTTATTCACAGATTGTGTTACGTCTTGTTGGTAATAAGTACGTGCTTTTGCAAATTTTTCACGATGGATCTAGTATGCATGGGATTGGCATGGACATGGCATGGGATTGAATATAACTCGGCCAGGCTATCAATATGCAAATTGTCATTAGATTTAGTTATACAAATTTGTATCAATCTCGTGTTTGTCCTACATAATAATCATTTCATGGTCATACTGTGCATTATTCATTTATTTTGTATGATGTTTAATTATTTAACAGAGTACCGGGAGTTTTTTTCCTCCGGCTTTTTTCCCTCTCGGCCAACACTAGGGACATTAGATTAAGTTATTTATTGTAACATTTAATAAAGCCGATGATATAATAGTAATGTTATGTCTACCGAGACAATAACTTGTAATAATTTGACGTATTTGTTTTAAATGAATTTTTTTTTGACATTCGTTAAGTGTGTAAAATCACCTTAGGACGAAATAAATATTTTTATTTCATTTCATTTTATTACGTAGCACAATCGGTACAATGTTCTGTATATTTGCATGAAATTTGATGTAGTTTGAATGTTTCACAATCTTCATATTCTTCGTAACCTAACTGGGCGAAAGATATATTCATATATTTTTTTAAGAATTTCCTGTAGAGATCGTATGATACCTTAAAATTTGGATTCTTTTACATAAAATCAGCATGCATCACGGTTGCATTCAAATCACTCGGAAGAATCTTCTGTTTGGGGCATGTGCACGCCTATAATGTGCAATGGCTGGTTTAAAACTCTCGATATGCTGTTTGATCGTTTCTCTGTCCAATTGTTTGGAATTATCATGCTTCCCGCGTCGATCCCCTTGAGCTTCAGGAAGCTTTTTCAAAATGTCAAGCACACGTCTATCATTATTTTTGTGGTAATCTTGTTTCTAACGATTCTTCAAATTTACGCCTCTTCCTTGGGTTGCCTGATTTAGTTTTTTCCTGTGTAGTAACTTGTTCTATATTATTTTCGGACTCTATATTTATGACATGACTGGATTCTGTTGTATGTGTATCGTGATTCAAATTATCTTGGGGCTCTTCGCTTATCGAAATCATTGAACTAGATGCAATAGGAATCATTTCGCTGGGTTTTTCTGTTTCAAATGTTATATCTGTTCATGATATATCCATGAAAGAACTTGGGAACGTTTCATCACTTAACAGACTAAATGATTCACCTTTCTGGTTTGAATTAAATTCTGTAGAAGTAGATGGTTCTGGTTCTGTTTGACGATCCGGTTCACCCAGCACCATGTCTAACATGCTTCTTCCGCAGGAATTTTTAGCAAACATTATGAAGACAATGTTCTGAACTACATATAATAAATCTACATTGATAAAGCAGGAAATAAAATCTACTATAAACTACCAACCTGATCGGAACCGGATTTGTCTATAGATACCAAAAGTTATCTATCAGTTAGAAATATTAAGTACATCGACGATGTACTTAACATTTCTATCAGATAGCTATAACTTTAGGTATCCTTTAGGTATACAAGTATGCAAACAAAGTTACTGAAAACCTACAGAGTATGTAGTACTTAGATAGTAAAAAAACAAAAATGTATCTTTTTCCAGTATTTTTAGTTTATGAAAAACTAAAATCTGACTATCACGTCAGGTGATAACTTTTTTATTTCGATGTCATGAAGCTATATAATACTTACTATATATATATATATATATATATATATATATATATATATATATATATATATATATAAGACTATAATAAAATTATAACTGTGCTGTACCAGCCTTTTTAATAGTCCACTGCAGGACGTAGACCTACTCACAAAGGGTAGCATTATATTATAAAAACTCACTCAAATTTCGTTGCATTAAAAAACAACGTGCCGCACGTCGCACTTCGCCGAACGACGACGACGCGAAGCACTGATTTGCTTCAACAAAACGCGGCACTGTATTGTACGGTTACGATCTCGCGAACTTTTACTACACACAAATGCAGTAATGTGGAGTACTGCGTTTTGACTTAGCAACTGGTCTATATATACTAGAATAAAATGTTACAGTAATGGCTATTACTGCACTTTCTTTTAGGGTGTTCTAACAAGTACTGCATTCTTCTTTAGCATATGTTTAATACTGCGTTTTTTCTTATCATTGATATGGTTTTCATGTAAGTACTGCGAAAATCGTAACCTAAAAAACATACTTACGGGGATTTTTTTTATGAAATTAATTTTTTTTCATGTAAATAAACCCTTAGGGATTCCATTTCTTGAAAAAAGTAAAAATCCGAAAAATGTCGATTACTGCATTTTTTGTTATCAGGGCAGAATAGTTCAAAGTAAAACTGAATAATAGTATATATTTTTTATCTGTTATTTTTATTATATCGTATATTTGTATTTTTATTATTATTTTTAATTAAAAATTTTTGTTTTATTTTGTATATTTATGCACCACCCCCCATTTTACTCCGGCTATGTTTCAATTTCTCACAACGTAAGGTTTGTCTGGAAGAGATTGCTTATTAGCAATAAGACAGCCTTATTGTGCAATAATATTTAGGCATATTATATCTCTGTAATTTTTCTTTCAAAAGTGGTGTACAATAAAGAATTATAAATAAATAAATAAAAATATTTTTTCTCTGCCGGTCACCGCAAGGCGTAACATGTCTATCCAACTAACGGTCTCCTGGTGGAAATATTTTCTAAAATAACTCTTAAAATGTCTCAAAAGCTCCTAATAAACTTCGATTAAGTCTTATTGACTACTGAAATGAATTGAAAAACTCTTTAAAAAATGTCCCAATTTTCTGAGAATATATGACTTATTAAGAGTTTTGAACAGTTATATTACACTTGTCAACACTTATTTTTACTTAGAAAAAATAAGACAATAATATTTCCACCATGCTCAAATATTTTTTTCAAAACTAAATGATAATATTCGAGGTCTACAAGATTAAAAGTCTGCATAATATGGTTACGATTAAAGTGACTGGAAAATTTGAGCGTATGTATACGCATGTGATGCAAAAGGGTTAATGATTTCATATATCTCTTGGGTAATTTGGATCAATTCAATAAAAATCTAATAACAGTTATGAACTTTTTAGACATTACGTTTACTATACGTTATTGTATACGATTGGAGCAAGCATTAGTAATATAATGTACATACTGTCTTAACCACCTCTCTTCATATTTCAAAACTTGTAATAAATAAATGTTATGATATTTATCTCAGCACTTTAGTGCGTATCTGTGACATAAATAAGTCGTATTTATAATCTATTGGATTTGTATAAATTATCGTCTTATTAGTATATAATTTTAACATCCATCTTTAGTTTAATTTTTTCATTTAAATAAAATTTTATAAAATCGTAGCTGTGTTTCTTTTTATAACAACAATAACGGCAGTTATTTTCGCACACGGGGAACTGCGCGAAATTATTTAACGATTGATGAATTTATTTTTCGATACATCAAAATGTATGAAAAACAAAAAAAAAGTACATATATATATATATATATATATATATATATATATATATAATTATATTTTGAATTGTTAGAAAATTATACAATATAAGTAATTGAAAAATAAGTAAATTGGACAATCGATAAATATTTTGTCTAAGCCCGTGTTCAGTTAATCAATATGGCAATAAATACGATATAGGTGACAGAAGACAAAATGGTAAGTCATGAGAACAAGTCTAATTATGGTTAAATTTGTTGGATCACGTATAGTGACGTGAATAACTCGCACGTGTTTGATAGCATCGAGATGACATTGAGATTGGGTGACGGTATGATGCGTTGAGTCTAGCACGTGATGAATGCAGTAGGCTACATGCAGGGTAAAGAGGATAGTAGTATCTGTGTGTGTCTGATAGTAAAAGGCATTAGATTTTTGTCCATATAAATATAATATAATGAAGCTAAAGAATTTGTTTGAGCTTGTCTTAGATCTGAATAAAATTGAAATAATACTGTTCTCTTATATTTAGGGGAAAGGTGTCTAAAATGATCCCCCTAAGGAAAATCGGTCACTGTATCCAAATTATTATAGTAAGAGCAAACATTGAAAGAATTTAGGATAAGTCATTTAAGTGTTGATATACTAGCAGGCCATTATTTTTTGTGTGATTTATATTTTTAGATTTATTAGACATTTACCAAAACTCTACTAAAGGATCATTTTGTACACCTGGGTGTCTAAAACGATCCCTGGGGTTGGGTCAAAATGATCCCAAGTATCATTTTTGACTTCATGTTCAAATAATGGTTAAAACAGATTTCTTGAACAGTTTTATTCGAAAAATCTTATTATAATTAAAAATATTACTAGGTAATCATCACATATAATTTGGCACATATTTCATTTTCTTGAGATCAGTATCAAATATACAACAATATTAATTAAACTTTAAATCAGTTAACATCTTAAAAATTTAACAGCCTTATTAAATAGTTTTAACTAAAATATTTTACAATGATCAACAGTCATGAATAATAGTAGCTATTACAAATTAGTTTAGTGCTTATATATTATATGCTATTCATTCAAAGGCACAATCGTTTCTTTGCGTTTCCCGAACGATCTATGCAAAAATCACATGTGAATCTTTTTCGTCGTCACTATCGAGACCGTTGCATGTTTCATGTCCCCATTTTAAAACATTTCGAGCAACGGACCCAACCCTTCTACCATTCCATCTTTTGAGTACGATCCTGTGCAGTACATGCACTCGGTATCCTCTTCGGAAGATTCGGACTCGTAAGTATTCCTTTGTTTTTTAATATATATATATTTTTTTATCTTTTTGTTTTTTAATGACTGTTTTTCGTTTACAACTCCTTTAGGTACTTTTGCTGTTTTGTATGGCATCCCATTTGTCACTGCATTCAGTGCTTTCATCATAGCACCCTCATTCCAGTTTTGTCGGTTAGTTTTTCTTAGATAATTATATACCTAGCTAGAAGCATGATCTATAAAAAGTATAAATAGATATTATATAAAAATACATGGCAAATATTACATTTTATTTTTCAATTGTTAGGGGTAAAATGTTTTTATTACTATTCTATCAAATAATTATACACAATAAAGGGGATCGTTTTACCCCAAATGTTAAATTTACAAATGATGTCAAAGTATAACTTTAAAACACTATCTTGGTGAGATCAAAACGAGTTTCAAATGTTACTGAATATCAATTAAAAACACCAGTAAAACTTTCATTCACATATCCGCAAAAGAATTTCAACAATAAAACATTGATTTTAGGCTTACCTTAGATCGAAGACACCTATTTTCTATTTTTTATAATAAATCGGCGCACTGTTGTCACACAACTATGACACTTTATTGGGCTACTAAGCGGAGTGCGGGAAAGACGTTAGATAACAAATGGCATAGATAGCACTAGTATTTTCGTCAAAACTGTAGGGAATCATTTTACCTCGAGGGATCGTTTTGTACACCTTTCCCCTACGCGAATTTTACTCATTTAATTAAAATTCTACACCGTTAAATTGTAAAGTTTTTTTTAATGCGATAAAACCCAGTCTAGACTTTTAATTAAATTTAAATAATTTAGATTATAACATAACAGGTGTATACATATAACCGGTGTTTGTCTGGGAAGGTTAAAAAGAGCTGGACTTCATGCTATGTTTCATAGAGAGCGGGTGAATCAGTAAATATAAATGTAAACCAATCGGACGAGTATCGAATTTTAATATGTATGTCGTAGTGGTAGGTACATAGGTAATTATTGTACCGTATTTATGAATCTAAAATGAGTTTTAAAATTAATGATGTATCTTAATAATAATTTGGTTGTAATGAAAGGAAATCCATACAAATATGGGCTTTGTTCAGTTATATTTAGAAAGTTTTATTTTTGGTGTTTTTACTATGATTTTAAAAATACAGAATTATAAAAACAAATCGTTTCTTAAATTTACCCAAAAAAAATATACCTAAAATACATATATTTCGAAATGCGAAGAAGTCCGATTAAATCTATGTGGCTATTTATTAAACAAAGCTTCTGGTTAATTGTGTGCGCAATGAAGTCTATTTTCTCTTCCTGCTCCGATGCCCTTAAGATTGCGCTTACGAAATACGCTCGTGAAAGAATTTAAGTCACTTATTCTCGATAATTATCATTTTTATGGCACAGTCATATGTAATTGGTTCTTGGAAATATAAAACATTTCCAAGTATGTTTAAAGTTTCGACAAAATCTCGACGATTGCTTTAGACAAAATAAATAATTAAAACAAAAAACCTTATAAAAGTAAACCGGAAAGGTGTATAATGTAATGCAAATGAATTATATATTTTATTTGCAAATTATTATTTTTTATTTACATGCATCCGCCTATTATTTATTGATGCCTGTAGTTTACTTTTAGAAACGAAGATCAGTCTGAAGTTATATTTTAGAAAACCGACTTGTGTACCAGTTTGCTTAGTGTTGTAGTATTCTCGGTGTATTCCCAGGGCACAGATAATGTTTTCGTCGCTGATTTATTCCTTGGCGATATCTGGTAGCTTTCGCGAGTCGTCAGTTCTCGGGTCTGGTCTCTTTATTGCTCTATTGTTTGCTCGTGAGTCGCAGATTACTAACACTGAGCAATTTGTTTCTAACCACCATCCATTGTATATGTATCTTCTGTCGGTATTCGTATGGTACATGCACACTGGGAATTATTATATAAATGTGTAGAAAACCTGGAACTAAACTGGCAATAGCGAATACTCAGACTACTAGAAGTCGTTTTGATAAAAAATGAAAGTACAGTATGTTTTAAATTTTAGTCTGTATTTGAACTCAAAGGTTTTCAACAAAAAAGAAAAAAACTACGCTTTTGGTGCAATAGTACCATCGAACCGTCTCGCTAATAAAGATCAAATTCTGAGTAATAGAGTCTGATGGTAAACTATTTCTTTAAGAAAATACTGATTTTTAACAAAATTAAAATTTTTTGTTAGTTAGTTTTAGGAGTTAATCATTTCGTTTTATTTTTCCAGATCGTTTCAAATCTCAATTTCACTTACGTTTGTAAATTTCGTTTTTACATAGCCCCAGAGAAAATAATTTAAGGGTACCTATGACTTGGTGACTTACGCCGAGTTGCACGAAACAAATTTTAAAATTTAAGTGTTTATTAAACTAATTTAATCACAAGAATCGTGATTATCTGTTGCACAAAACGTACATCTGATTAAGTTAACGAAAAAAAATAGTTTAATTAAAGACCTATCTAACGGATGATTAATTCCAACAGCTTTAAATTAATCATGAGATCAATTAATTTTAAGATTAATTGCAACTTAACTAACGGAAAATTAGCGACGGTTTCGTGCAACTCGCCGTTAGCTGGCTAAGACACATGACTATAACGTGTAATCCCGTTTTCTAAATTACTGAAGTAATGAATCTAAAAAAATAATTGCTTAAAAATTTTGATTAGTAGGTATGCTATAGCTAAATTATATAATATTTAAATTATATGATATATAAATTACATAATAAATATAAATAGTAAGTTAAGTTTTCGTAAGTCATAACTTTCTTATAATATTTAATATATTTTATTTGTATTTAAAAAAGGGTTTGATCAAATTCGGCCTCGGAAAAATTCTATAAAATATTGTATATATGTGGTATTATTATCTATATATATATAAGAGATTTCCACGTATACATTGACTCATCACGATATCTCTGAAACTATAAGGCGCAGAGACTTGAAATTTGGTAGGAATATTCCTTTTACCGAGTAGAGGTCAGCTAAGAACGGATTTTACGAAATTCTACCTCTAAGGCGGTGAAAAAGGGGGGCAAAGTTTGTATGGGACAACATGATTCCTTGGTCCAATCTACTTCAAATTTCGCATAAATGTTCTTTTAACAGAATTGGTTGAAGGCGTGTTTCGTATTTTATCGAAATTCATCCTCTAACGATGTTAAAAGGGGGGAGAAAATTATTTTGATATAAATACTCCATAGTGATTTTGATTTAAATTAAAATTTATTTTAACACATGTTTGACAACCAATCCGTCTGTTATAAAATATTTTCCAGTATTGACGCAGGCGTAGGTGATAAAAAATATAAATTTATATTTTTTGAAATTTTAGTTAAATACCCGTGCGAAGCCGGGGCGGGCCGCTAGTTATAAAAATTGCTGTTCTATTGATTGCTATCCATATATACCTAATTGTTATAATATGTAGTATTATTACTACAACAGAACAAATTTCTAAAGTTTTTGTTTAAAATATTGGCCAATAAAAATATTAAGACTTGTAAAAAATTATTCTTTACTGAGAACCCTGACATTTTTTTAGTGTTGCGTTATTTCGGAACGAGGATTTATTTAGTTAAACGAGATCCATCATTATAGGCGTTATCTGTCGGTAGAACGAACGTAAATTAACTTCACTTTCTTAGTTCCTAATAAAATTTAACATCTTAACTGGTGTTATCTTATATTTTGTTTCAAATCTTAACTACCTGGCTTCCGTCAAAGCGTATTTCTTCAGATCCTTCGTTTGAGTGACATCGATGACCGTTTAATTTATGTCCATTACTCGAAACTGTTTCTTTTTAATGTGCTCGTTTACATCGGTGACAGTTGGTGACGCTTGGGGCGCCATTTCGATTGTTATCGTTTTATTGGAAAATGTTGAATAGGTCAGTTGTGCTTACTAATATTTGTATATATAAGAAATACTATGTGTTCTTGGAATAATATCAATTATTTTCATTTTTTTTTTAATTGTAACAAAAACTGAAAATGTAGGTACTGAAAAACTAATTCTCCTTATATATACATACATATATATATATATATATATATATATATATATATATATATATATATATATATATATATATATATATATATATATATAACGTAAACTTCTGCGTCACAGGAACAACAGTCATAGTATGTAAAAATATTAAAAAATATAGAAGAACTTTTCATAAAAAAATTTTTTTAACATCTTTCAATTTATTCCACTTATATATTTATTTTTCAAACATTACATGGCGTCCGATTGAGCCGAAATATAGTATATCTTTTTATAAATGAATAAATAAATATTAATATGTTTAATAAATACACACGGTCGTGTGTACCTGAGGTAGGCATCTTAATGCTTTTGTTTTAGGTAACAGTCGATTGATATCCGTATTTTAATTTGTAACAAATATGGAAACAAATAATACATATATAAATAAATATATATTACACTCAGTCGGGGCGGATATTGAACCTACAATCGTGGAACAGAAGGCAGGATCAACTGGTTAACGGGTCAATCATATATAAATACGCAGTTAAATACTGCATGAAATGCTGTTAGTAGCTATAATTTTGGCCATTGATTTTCTGTGTACTACTCCGGTCGGGTCAACAGTACTCAAGCAGTAGTCAATACACTTACATACAATACAATACAGTACAATCAAATAAATACGAGTACAAAACTACATCTAAGTTGTAATGCATTAAGTCCAGTGTCAATACAATATTACGGAATCATAGACCTGATTTGATGAAAAAGTCGAAACAAATTCGTTAACGTTCTGTTGCAAATTATATACTCTTTACCTTATGGGCTTCTTTATCATCGATATTAATTTTTTTTAATTAAACTTTTACAAAAGATTGGAATACAAATACATAAAACAAATTCATCTTTCTTTAAGCTAAAAATTAAAATCTATGTATACATACAACACTTGTTTTAAAAAGGGATCATCCATTAATTAAGGGAGGCTCGAATGGGGGGGTTACCTATACAAGGTGTAGCTCATATCATGTGTAGGTATTTTGTTGTTGTTGAATGAACGATTTCTTAACACTAAACTAATGTTTAATACTGTCTGTCTGTAATGTCTGTCCGGATATTTCTATCTCGGTACTTTATTTTCCAGAATCAAATTTTATTATATGTTTCTATATTTTATTAGATATATTCTGAGATTTGAGGGAGGGCAGAGGGCGTAGGGTTAGTCTAAACCCTCATTATGTACCAAAGGGAGGGGATAGGGTTAAAAATACTTCACAACATAACGGGATGAATGGACGACCCTAAAAGATAACATACAGAATATATCCATACGCAATATTTTGGTTATAGAAACAATTTGTGAACAAAAGATGTATTTTCGGAAATATTGGATACCTAATTTTAATACGAGTAAATAGATTTAAGTGCGGTGACCGGTAGAGAAGAACAGTCCCGACCTCTTGCCGGAGTATCGTAGAAAGCGACTAAGACCATAGTTCTGCGAACAACTGTATACCAACAACGATGGTGATGGGCAGCAGTGTTATCATATCCCGCCACAACTTACTGCGCTCGCCAAGCCGCTGGCCAACCGTGGCGAGTATTGACAAACCTACTCAGAAATGTAGGGAGAGTTTTCGGGAGAGTTCAGTAGTGGACATCCAACAGCTGATTTAGTAGTGGATTTTTCCATTCTACCCATAAAGGCTTAAATACATTTACATCAGTAGGCTGAATAAATCAATCAACAGAGTTATCTTGATAGCCACCGTCACCGCTTAAATTATAAATCACGACATGGTTTTCCTGAAATTGTCGGAATAATATTTGATTATTGTTTAGAACTGAGCATAAGTTATATAGGTCTGGGTGTTAAAATAAAACCTCCTTTTCGAGGTTTCTACAGGATTTTATATGAGTACAGATGTGGTAAAAAATATTTTTGAACTAATTTTTTTCTTTTCGCTTGTAGGTCAATTTATGTAGAGATTTTATAAACAAAATAACTTTAATGCTCGTCATAAATTTTACAACTTTATAAAGTTGTTTTCAACCATCACTGATTTAAAGAAGCAGTCGTTGAATCGTGTTGATTAATTTTGTAAGTTAATCATTACAATTTTATAACTTAAACCTATAAAAGATTTTTTTATCTGCAATAGTGTTTTGTTAGCAATAAATAAATAACCAATCGATTCGATTACCATAAGTCGATTCGTTGTTTATTACTATTAATTAAGAGATATACAGATATATGTACTAAGAATATACACTTTATTTTTATTAGCGAATTATATCAAAATCCTTAATTTATAAAATAAGTTATTATTAATTATAATGGGAAAAGACTTGTATATTCAAGATATGGTTCGTGACGATTAATATCCGGTGAAACAAGTAATTCATTGTAATCACTTGAAGTAATATTAATAACAGAATGCGGATGTTTCCTTATTAATGTTATGTTTATCAATTTGTTCCACCTAGTTATGTTAAATTAAGTAAAAACGAAAATCATGTATCTTGTTAGAATCGAATATAAAATGTTTAATGGCTTAATTTGTTTTGCAAATTACAATTCGTTGATGATCTTTATTTTATATACGAACAAAAACCGATTAAGACGATTTTAATGTAAATTGTTAATCCAGTGATCTCCATCGAATAATTTAGAAGATAAAAAATAAATATACTTATGTTTTGAATGGTTGTTGAATTTTTCCCGTCTATCTAATATTTCCTATATTGAACGAACAAACTAGAAGTTTGGTACTATGTGATTTACAATAAAATAACTTGAATATATTTCAAAATAAAAATACGATTGCTATATCGTCTCTACTTTTATATCAACTTTTAATATTAAATGATATATTTTTTCCTATAATTTATTAGAGAAAAAAGGAAGTATGAGATTACAAAGCGTGGGTTCATACTGATATGTAAATTGGCATTTTCAAAATAATATTATTATATCTAAAGAATTTCCATAATACCGTAAACGGTAATTTGAGGCGATAGTTCGATAAGATTGTGTAAGAAATAGATGTATTTTAGTTACTTGTTCTATTTTTCGTTCGATACGTAGAACTTTATCTGGATTTGAAATAATATCGATGGAAGAGCAGGAAGCGATTTATTAAAATTTGATCGCTTGATCACAGGGTGCGTGTAAAAAATAACAGGCCTTTGTTGACTTTGATATTATCCTTGTTAATTTTTTATTTATTTATTCACTGATTCTATTTATTACCTCCACCGCCGCCAGAAACTTGTTATTAATTGTTTTTGTTCAATAAGTTCTTTATAGAAAATATATCCTTGTTACTTATTGACAAAACAACATTAATTTATAACATTAATTGTTAAATTATTAAATAACATAGATGTAATTTGCCGTAATGTTACTGTTGTATTAAAAATAAATAGGGCTCGTCCGGGATTTGAACCCGGGACCTCTCGCACCCGAAGCGAGAATCATACCACTAGACCAACGAGCCGCACATCCCTTATTTTTAGTAAGTGAAATTGAGGGAGGGTTAAATAAATTTTCATGGAAAACTGTTTTAAGCATATAAATAACACTTCAACGGTTCTTAAATAATGTGTTTAAATATTTTTCGGACGCAATTGATATCTAATAATATTAATTGTGTTTATAGATATTCAAAACATGAATTTATATATCTGTAATATACAATGTATATTAAAAACTTTTTTAGCGATTTCAATGATGCTTATTTATGTAATTAAATATAATACTTATATATAATGGACGTGCAAACATGGCCGTACCGGGTATTTATTTCGAGATGTTCGGCCTCACTAAAGAAACCATTTTAATTTAAAAAATAAAATAAGTATTAATTAAAAATTTAAAAAAATCCATGCAAGTGCCAAGTAAGTAGTAAGTGCGCAGGTAACCCTAAACATACGTTTAAAAATAATGATTTTATCAATAATCTCTTCCCACATCACTAGGGGTCTGTGCCGGAAGAATAAACAGCAGTCTATGGAAAATTTAACACCACTCACCACCAATGTCGCTCTTTATCGCTATTATATCATCTCTATTCACATTTTCTCATAGACTAAATATTTTATTCTGTATTTTTGATGGAGTATATGTCGTATTTTATTCACCCTTATCAATGTGTTCCTTAATTTTATTTGTTCACTCAAACCTACTTTACACACATGACCACAAAACGGCACAGTTAAAACTTCTAATGTTACGCCTTTTTTGTTGGCTTCTATTTCTTTTAGATATGCAAAAATCATTAATATATTATTGTCAATTTTATACATATATTATCGATATATTTTCATCTAATCATTGCAGCTGTATTCAATGATTTATGACACTAAGATGATACATGAGTTTCCGTGATTTTGTAAATATATTTGTAACAAAAAAGGGTCCCAATTAACGAACCTTGTACATTGGTTACCTTGTAATTTCTGAGAAAGTGTAAACCATGGAAAAATATTCCAACAACCAGTTGTTTAAATTACAGTTTATATTTTTATTTTAGTTGACCAGCGTCGGTAGAAAAATAATAAGTCTGAGGTGGAAACCAAAAATTGTACTAAAATATAAATTTTTGAGATTTTTATAGAATACAAATCATCTAGCCTTTAATCTATATAATTAAAACAAGAGATTTGAACCAAAAATTTTATTCAAAACTGATACAGTAAAAATAGAAGTCTGAGTGTAAGTATATTATATGTTCTTTGCTTCTACGCTTTTCCGTCTATAACTATATTTCTGTGATGTGACCTCTAGGGAGCAGATACTTCACTCGTCCCACCGTTGATACATTCATAGTGACAAGGTTAAAAATAAACCAAGAACTATGTGAACTTGAGTGTTCATTGATTTTAACGTAGCATAGTCTCTTATTTAAACCTCTAAAAAAGTACTTAAGAAACTATTTATTAATGATCCATTTCTTACGCCTCCCTGGCTTTTAAAAATTAAATTTACAATTTAAATATATTTTTGTTGAAATTAACTTACATATATAATTTATTTGTATTTTAAGCAACTATTACGAAAAAGAAACAAGAACGGAATAACTTCAAATGACTCGTTATTAACGTTCACATAATTCAGTCGATAATCTTATTAATACACTTGTAAATGCTGGATACATATCATCAGGTCAAATAAAGCATTTTTCTTTCTTGCCGAGTGTAAGTGATAAGTATAATCTATTGGTAATTAAATTGTAATATATTGAGCATCCATGTTTTCTTTGACTCATTAATGGACCATTATTCTTTCTTACGGATCTTAGGCAGCACCGTTTTATTTATACCCTATTTATTATAATGTGTTTTATTGAGATAGAAATGAAAATATTTTGTATCCCATTTAGTAGAGAGCAACTTGTAGTAATTTTTATAGATATATTAAATGTGACTGTAAAGTATTATAATATAGTTTTTGCCTTTATCTGTAGTGTTTCTTTATTGTTGTTCGTTGTTACGTAATAGTCGAGAACTAAGATTAAGTGGATAGATCTTTATTATATGTACCGTATGTACGTACGACATATTTAATACCAATAGAATAGAACACTTCGCAGAAAGTTTCATATTGCAACTCTGAAACACACATCGCACTAAACAAAGTAGAACGTGGTTAATGAAAAGTGGAATAATTTATGTTTGTGTGTGAAGTGAATTACTGTTAACCAACTGATATAAATTATAAAATGATATACACATACACACATGCATAACAGATTATAAAATAAACTATTAAAAATTTAAATAAAAGGAACGTCCGGGCTCGTCCGGGAATTGAACCCGGGACCTCTCGCACCCAAAGCGAGAATCATACCCCTAGACCAACGAGCCACTTGACAGTTATAACGAAAAAAAATATTTGTTTAAAATATTTAATTATTAAATTACCGTTCGAAAACATGCAGTTGTGTAAATAATGTAAAATATTTTAAGAAGAAACTCGAACGGTATTTTTATGTTATAAGAAAACAACAACGGTTTTAATTTCGTTTTCGCACATAACTTTATTTACTTCTAAATACTACCTAAATGAGTAGAAATGAAGTAAAACATAAAGTAAAAAAGAATATGAAATAATAAGAAATGTCGCATCTTATAAAACTTTTTTGTTTAAAATAATAAGTTTAGATATTTAATCAAATTTAGGGAATGGAATAAAATTTCCCAGCTTATAATTGTACTTGTTCGATAAAAGTATTAATTCATTTTTGTGTTTTGTTTGATTAAGTAATTTTTATCGAAAGCGCGGAGGTAGAGCAGCCAGTAATCAAGTAGACTTGATATAGAAGGTCTCCGTTTTAAACGTCAACGCGACGATGATTTTAAACACTAGCCACATATTACAAATCTTCTATAATGAAACCAATCATGAACCAAACTTTTGGAACAATCTGATTTATTTGGTTTTAAAATATTTCACTGAGGTGGAACAGAATACAATGGATTGAAGAAAGCGAGTACAAAATAATATTGAATTTTACATAAACCTAGAAAATTTAGAATAACGATAACAGTCCAATTTCTATCGATAGACATGGTCAATCATTACATGGTTACACAAATCTTTATATATTGCAAAGTAAAATGTAAGTAAATAATCGTCCATAAAACTTACTACACAGGTTGCAGAAATGAAAGTGATGTGGTGTATATGTGACTTCTCTACACTTGACAATATTCGCAACGAGTAAAAGTTTGCCGTAGTATTGTTTTATAAGAAAGAGACTGTCTACACAGCTAACTTGACAGTACAACTTTCCATCCCTGTAGAAGATTAAAAGGCAGATCACAATGTAAAGATTAAATCGTTTTCAATTATCGAAGGAGGGTGCCTACTCTTCTAAAACGATGTAAAACACAGAGCAGAGTAGAGGAATGAAATACGAATAATTGATTTCAACACCATTTGAGATACAAACTCGTAGCTTGGTAGATAGATTATATACTTTTCTTGTATTTCAGCTCAGTATTTGAACCGTCTGCCGCACATATTGAATCTATGACTGACAATAGTCTTAATTACAGTAGTGTATCAGATTTAATACTGAGCAACATTTATTTGCCTAGAGCAGACATTTGTAATTACCTTAAAGTTCTAGATGTCAGTAAAGGTGCTGGAGTCGATAATATACCTGCCATTTTTTTTAAAGAATGTGCAACAGTCATTGATGAGCCTTTGTATTATATCTATAATAGCTGTTTGAATAATGGTATTTTTCCTCGAATTTGGAAGGCTGCTCGTATTGTTCCTGTGCATAAAAGCGGATCCAAGAGAAACGTAGAAAACTATCGACCTGTTTCTATTTTGTCTGTCCTCTCGAAAGTTTTTGAAAGATTGGTTCATAACGTTATTTATCCTCATTTGCACAATTATATCTTGCAACAGCAGCATGGTTTTACTAAGCGACGATCTACAGTGACCAATCTTTTATCTTACACTACTGACCTATTTCATGCTCTTGATACTTCCAAACAAGTTGATTGCATATATACGGATTTTAGCAAAGCTTTTGATCGCGTCGATCACAAAATATTATTAGAAAAAATTGCTTACAATGGCATAAGGGGCAACCTGTGGAGGTGGTTTAAGTCATATATCAGCAATAGAACTCAGAAAGTGGTTATTGGCGGTTATGAATCACGGGTTGCGGATATTAGTTCAGGTGTACCACAAGGATCAATTTTGGGCCCCTTTCTTTTTGTAATATTTATAAACGATATTGATAAATGCTTTAAAAATACTAAGTTCCTACTTTACGCAGATGATCTTAAGATATATCGTAATATAGACAACTTCCAAGATCATATATTGCTGCAGAGTGATTTGGATAGGTTCAGCACGTACTGCCTTAATAATAAACTACATCTTTGCATTGATAAATGTAAAAGTATAACATTCACCAAACGTAGAAATGTTAGTAACTATTCTTATTCACTGTGTGATGCTGATCTGGAAAAAGTTAGCTTCATTAGGGACTTAGGCGTAACATTGGACAGTAAGCTGCACCTCAACATACATGTAGATAACATTATTTCTAAAGCTTACAAATTGTATAACTTCGTGATGAGATCTACTCTAGAGTTTAGAAAATCTTCCACCTTTATTTACTTGTACAAATCAATTATTAGGCCGCAACTAGAGTATGCAGTGGCCATATGGAACCCACTTTACGAAAAATATAAAATATCTATTGAAAAAGTACAAAAAAAAATTTCTGCGTCGAATTCAGTCTAGATGTCATCGTAAACGTTTATCGTATTCAGAATTGTTAAGTAAATATAAGATGCTTAGTCTTGAGTCTCGGCGGATTCAGCTTGAGGCTATGTTGCTTTTTGACATTTGTAACAATAAATATGATTGTGTAGATTTGGTAAATAAAATAGATTATTTTGTTCCGTTACGAGTCCACATGCGTCCATCACGTGCTAAGCCCTTATTTATAGTTCCAAGACATCGAACTAATGCTGGAATTCGATCCCCATTATATCGCATGCTTAAAACTTATAATATTTTTTTTTATTCTGTGGATATATTTGCGTGCAGTGTCAGTCGTTATAAAAAACTCATAATTAATATCCTTTCTGAAACCGGCCACTAATCATGGGTATAAAAAAAAAAAAAAAGATTTAATAAGAATGTAACACTTTCTAAAATGAAGCATTCTATCATAATTTTCCTATTTTACTTAAATTTATGTATAAAACTATTGATACCCTATTTAGTTATTTTGAATTGTTTATATGTATATGTGTATATATGTATATATAACTTTAGTAAACTTGTATATGTAGTACATACTAACTTAATTAATTTTAATTAGTAGGTCTTCAGTCGCACTTGCAAACAGGTTTCACAAATATTGTAACATAGTTTTAATTAAGTTGTAGCCATTGATGTTGGATTTGTAATGATAATAATATATTTCTGATAGTTTTTTAGACTTAAGTTATATTACAAATCTGTTAAATGGTTCTAATTATAAATAAATAAATAAATAAAAGTTTTAACATTTAGCAACTCTTTAAGAGCAACAGTTTGAGAAATAAAGGAGTCGTAAGTGTATAATGAAATAATGTTGTAAGAATGAATATTTGGGATATTGCAGTGATATTTCGACACGATCTTGCTACAGTTTACAGGTAATATAAGCACAGATTTATAAAGTTTATGTCTTCATAGAAAGTTTTTAACGACGAAGCGTTCTACGAGCAGATTCGTGTTATTTCTTACGACTCGAATCATAAAGTGCGTTTTGCGATCAATTTCGTTTTATTGAGTGCGATATAACCTGGCGTTGTAAACAACTTGGATTGCCTTCAAAATTAAGTAGGTACAGTGGTGTATATGATATACATGACAGGCGACATACAGTCAACTGCAAAATTGATTTATTTATTTGTTACCTTCATCATTATCAACCGAGATACCCTAGTAGATAGATCGTGTGGATCTCACTGAAAGATTGCGGGCACGACTGAATTTTCAAATGCCAAAGTTTTTAAAATTCACATAATGTTTAACGATTAAAGAAAACCAAGTTAGGAGGTTGCATGTGTAGGAGTAAATTTGCAGTGCAAAAGTGCAGCAGCTTAGTGAATTAAGCACCAATATTTCTGCTAGTAAAAGATGTAATTAGGTAGGTACTAAGTACACTATTAGAATACAATATTCATCACACGTTTTAAATGCAACACCTCTAAAAATCATTAAGAATAAGTGCCAAAATTGACTAATAAATATCTCGAATGATGATTTCTATTTAATAGTATTTTAAAATACGTTTAACAATATTGCTAATAAGATATTGTTTATAAAACAAACAAACGAAACTAATTCAAAAGTAAAGCCTAAATTATTAAACGTTTCAGTAAAAAATGTATAAAAATTAATGAAGTTTCATACGACTTTTGCAACTGAGTATGCTTTGTGACCACACGTTTACGAGCTAAGTGCGAATTGGTCGGTGGAACCGACAAACAGCCGCTGAGAGTAAATGTTATGCGTGGCAAGTGTGAAATGATTTTCCCACCGGCCGAGTGTTTGTAGCATATTTACATAAATTATATCTTTGAATAAATCTCTGGGCTATCAATTTTGATGTTGTTTCTCTGAAGCTACCCTTGATTATTCGAATAAGAGTCACAAAAATGTTTTTTATTTTATCAAAGATAAATATAATATTGTGTAATGTATATTTAAGTGGTTTATTATATAGTCAGCCGTAAGTGTGAACTGTTCCCGATTTATAAACAGGCTGATTAATGACAAACTAAAACTAGTAGAACACAATTTAAAACTTCCAACCACACACCGTCCACAATTTAACAGTTTTCAATGGATATGTTTTAAAACTGCCAATTTTAATATAAAATTATGTATGACATAATATTTCGATCCATAACACTGGAATCCGTAATAATTATATTCGAAGCTAAACACCCTCAAATCGCTGTGAGACTTCAATGTTTTACCTTACAAATGAAAAATTTTAGACGTGTAAATATTTTAATACATATATCTAATAATCAAACTGCATATTTTATATTGTCTAAATGATTTACATTTTGGATTATATTTGCACCTTTTCAGCTGTCTTTACAAGTCGTTTAATTTGATTAGATTACCCTTGTAGCGAACAAGTTAAATGCTAGTAGTCGTATGTGCTCTTGTTACGTCACGTTAGGAATCAAGCCATCGCATAACCTTTTTGTAACTCTCGTTGTTAATTAATTAAATAAATAAAAAGTTGTATAATATACTTTAAATGTTTTTGGTATAATTTTATTAATATCAACACACTGATATATGTATTTTTTATAAATTGAATGTTCAAGCATTGTTCTATCTGGAGGCACGGCAGTGCCTCCGCCAAGTCGAGCAAAAAAAAAAAAGTGGCACGGCCGTACTATCCTTTTCTCGAAGCAACTCAGGTCATTTTCGACCCCCTATAACTTCGTTGTGGATAAAACTAGAAGTCTGAATTTTCAATACCCAAGCAGGCATTGTATAAACACGGTATATTTCAAATTTCATTCAATTTGAACCAGTAGTTTAAGAATTATAATTAGTCAAAGTTTCGAATTTTGTCACTCACTGACTGACCGATCATCAAAACTCTAAGGCACTTCTAGCAGACATAGAATCTTCAAATTTAGAATACCATTAGTGTTTAGTATATAAACCAAGGAAAAATTCAAATATTTTGCAATTAAGGTCCAGTTTTCTAGATACACCAACTACATAAATAACTTTGTAATCCCATATAAATATATAGGATTACAAAGTTACATTTGCAGTGAATGAATCAATGTACCCGTACAAGTATAATATAGTGGAATAATAGGTGTAGATAGGTACCTAGATATAATTATCTTCAAAGGTAACCTGTAAAATGGTCCTGAAACCTGAAAAAGCAAGAATGGGACATGTCTTATGTAGCTGTACCAAAATCACGCAAAGTATTAAAGAACACTAATAAATCATAACCGCGACTGGCTGAGGTAGTTTGCCCGCTCCACGGCTTCCACGCTTCCCGTACGTAAGTTATTTTATTTTATTCAGTTGACAGCTATATTAAACCTATCCCTCTAATCGGTTTCTACATTGCATTGTAGCAAAACGCTCAATCGCTTGGCGGCACGTCTTTGCCGATAGGGTGGTAACTAGCCACTACCAAAGACTCCCACCAAAGCAGATCAGAGAAAGAAAATTTACTCTGCCGGGGATTGAACCCGGGATCTCCCGCTTAATATACAACAGCGCGCACCATTTCGCCAGCGTGGTCATCATTTTTGAGTTCATATAATTATGTCATTATTAGAATGCACCTGATTGATTGAGTTATAACAGCAATAACTGTTAATTAATGTATATTAACATTAAATAAATAAAAATAAATATAGAAAATAAGGACTCAAAATAAATTTTGTATTTTAAAGCTATAAGTTCTTGATGAGAGTAAATTTTTATACGATGCGCGTGCACTCTGTGACAAAAAACCGACAACATAAAGCTAAGTACTCAGTCAACAGTCAGATAATGGAGTTGGAACGCAGTCATAAGAACTTCGCAATGAAACGACACAGCCTCATCGAGTTCGGGCTCGTTTGAATCCTCTAGACGAGTAGTTTGTCTTTCAATGGTAACCAGGGTTTGATGATGTAGCTAGAAGGTGGTCATAGGAACTCTGTAATGAAACGACCCAACCCCATCGAGTTTCGGCTCCTTTGATTCGTCTTGACGAGTACTTTGTTTTAGTGGGTTTTCAGGGTCTGATTACAGATGGCGCGCACCAACCATTTATTCGGCGCATCGTCTTATTATAAGTATAACTTTTTACGTACGTACATAAGTATACATTCACTTTTTTAAATATTTTTTAAAAGTTTATTTTTTGGAAGTTTAGGTGTAAAAAATCGACAGCAATCTGACAACACTGTTTCCGGCTAAACATACTTCATTCATCTCTCTTGTCAAGTATTTCAAGTTGTCAACTTGAGATCACAATATGTATGACATGACAATCAAATAATATATCTGTATCGTATCGGAAAAGAAAAAGAGGAAGAATATCTACAAAAATAAGAAAAGCTCATTAGACCGAGCGAAGGCTTTAAGAAAATATGTTGTTGATATTAAAGAAGTAGAAGACACCGGAAAGGAAAATAAGTAGGACTTTCTACAAAAAGAAATGAGATGCCATCAAAAACATAACTTGTAAAAAGAAACCAAGTCTCGCAACTCACTTCTTCTTCCATAAAAAGTTGTGAGATCCATGTAATACCAAGTCGGCTAATTTATTCAATCCCTACTTAAGGGTTCTTCTGCTTTAAGTTATTACGTTAGTAGCTAACCTAACAACATCGTATAATGATCATATCAATATTAAAAATCTTTGATGTTTTAAATAAATAGATTGACTTGGCAATCGCATGAAAACAATGTATCTAAGAAGTAACACATAGGAATATTATATTAAATTAGATTGTTTAGTGCGATTGCCAAGTCAGTCTATTTATTTAAAACATCAAAGATTTTTAATATTGATATGATCACTATACGATGTTGTTAGGTTAGCTACTAACGTAATAACTTAAAGCAGAAGAACCCTTAAGTAGGGATTGAATAAATTAGCCGACTTGGTATTACATGGATCTCACAACTTTTTATGGAAGAAGAAGTGAGTTGCGAGACTTGGTTTCTTTTTACAAGTTATGTTTTTGATGGCATCTTTCTTTTTATCAAAAGTATAAAATAGAAGGAAAGACTAAGACTTCTCTGCCTTTGTTCAGCAATAGTATATTTACTAGCTGTCAAAGTGAAGTTGTAAGGTCGTGTTAGGACTTAGGAATAACTTAACTATGGGAATAGTATACTAGAACAGTCATTAACTATTTAACAAAAGATGACAGCGATGTTTTCCTGCAAGATTTCGAAATTTGTTTATTATACGTATATCAAATTAATAAGTCGTAAAAATCTTAATCAAAAATTAGTTGTGCGAGCAAATAGTCATCTTATTTCGTCAGCCAACAGAAGATGGCAGTTTTGGCAACGTATTGAATTGCAACACATGCAAGCTGCCTGCCGACGGAACCTCAAATTGCTAGACGACATCCATATTTCACACGGATTTCCTTCGTTTCGGTAACTATATGTTGCAGATAATAAGTAAAAATAGACTTTCGTTATTATAGAAATTTATTAAATGTTTTATATTATTTTATCAATAAAGTATCAGAATACTAACAAATAACTACTATGTGGGTAAATTTTCTATAGTTAATTATACAAAAAAAAAGATTTTTTTATTTATTTATTTAATTTTCTAATTTTCAATTAACGACAATAACAGTAGCCCAGTGCAAATTATAATTAAAACATGTAAATTCGATCTTACTGATCTTTAGTAGTTGGGAACTCCCAAATGTAGAGTAAAACATTTTGAATAACATAAGTATATTTAAATATACTGACGTTTCGTAGCGCGGATAAAATTTCATGATAGCTGCAACTATTTCACGCTCATTGTATTTCAGATGTAATTGTATTCGTCTACGTATTCGCGAGCTTTATTGCCCATATCAACTTTGCGGATGCTGTTATAAAATTATTATTTGCGGGCGTATTAATTGTCAACTTTATTTTTATTAGTCCGTGACGCATCGTTGTAATTTGTATGGGTAGTTTGGAGTAGTGATTTTTAATTTCCTAAATACTTACTTAAAATGACTGTTTTTTTTTATTTTAAGAAATAATTATGTTTATTTGTATGATGCTACGACTATAAAAAGGTTTTCTCATAAACGTGAAACAATCTAGGAAAATCTGGGCGAATGATTGTTTGATTTTCTAGCAACCTTATACTTTTAGAATCGTTGTTTTATGTATGCACTTATACATTAATATATGTCCGCTTTAGTATGACGTGTCCTATAACTAAAGATTGTCTAGAAGAGGTCGATCTTCTAGTGATAAAACCACATTTGGAAATCTTTCTTTATTTATTACAAGTATTGTTCTTTTCTTAGTGGTGTGAAATAAAGAGTATTATTATTATGTCTATAAAAGTACCCACATACGAATACTTAATACTGCAGTAACAACACAATATCGGTTGTTTATGACCATGTAAATTTGAACGCATGCAAATGACATGGAATGCGATTCTCAACAGATTCATCTCGGGCTTTTTCGATATTGGATACAGTTGCGGGCTTCTAAAATTGCGCTCATGTATTGAAAATAAAACTTATATTTTTTCGTCTTGTTTCGCTAATTTAGCAAATTTTAACGTTTGTGATTGTATGCAGTAAATAAAAATTAAATAGACACTCAGATTTAAAAAAAAAATATTAAGATATGCGACCAAGAATTTTTAAGTAGGTAGTAAGGCCTTTAATCATCGTGTAGAAAGTATATACGAGAGTAAAATATAGTAGAATACAAGGGATAGCTATAATATGATATATACCAAATTTTATCTTCAAAAATTAGATACTCAAAACCAGATCATAGAACACTCAGGACTGCCGATCGAGACCCAGTCTTCAAACATTGAAGATATCCAACAACTTATTCTATATCCAACAACTAATTTTCAGTTAAAAAAGTCTTTTTTGAAATGATTACAGTATATATGACAATCATTTTGATTTTGAATTTAAATTAATTCTACTCTACCATGACTCTATTTATTATTTATTTATTTATTCACTCTTTTTGCACACCAATACACAAAAGAACAATACATTAATTGTTCATACATTTACAACAAAATTTACCTAAAAAAAAACTCTACCTCACCTCTTAAGATTTTAGAAAAGTTACAAACGACCGAATAAATTGTAGCGACATTTTTAGGACACAGAGAGTATCCTGTTCATTGATTATTATAAATAAAATTATGTTGCTATAAATGGAGATTATATTATACGCCAGCCTATTGCCGCAGCTTAAAGAACTTTTGAAAGAGATTAGGCGTACTACAGTACTAATGTTACAAACAAAGAAATTTTACTCTCTAAGAACTTTTCCTGTAAGGACGAAAAAGCTATAAACAGATATGTAAAATATGTAAGGGTTATTGGTCTATTCCTTCTCCCCAGACCGCAAAATTTTTGTATGTAATATCTCTCGTAGATGTTAGATGTTAAGAACACCTATGCATATATCAATTGTTAGAATTTGAAATATCTTTATTTTGTTTCCAAGTATAATAAATAAAGGCTAGTTTTGCCAAGCGGGCGACTCACTCTAGAAAAAACATATTGTTCGAAAAATAACAATTATGATTTGGAAGCGACAATTTAGTGTCTATTGAAATCCCTTTTTAACGCTTCAATATATATTTTTTTATAATAGACGATGATAACGGAATTTAACCTGTCTTGATTTACAGTTATAATTATCGACTTGGACATTAAGCGGGGTATTAGCGCTACGAGTTTTTACTCCGTGATGGTGCATATTCAAGACGATTAGCAACATGGCCTTTAAATTATTCGTCTTCGAGAATTTAAGGTTTTATATATGTAATGCTAAAACGTTTTATTGTAAGGCGCTCAGGCTAATGCAACGAAGTGGGTGCTAAAATCTTAATTGTATTAGAAACTCATTTTATACTTCGATACTGAGAGCAGGTGGTAAGTTAAGTTGTTAAGAGCGTCTTATTAAAGATTAAAATATATAATATTGTCCTAAAAATGTTAAAAATTTCTTAGTATCATTTCTTAGACTGCAACTATTGAATAATAAATTTTGTTGCAGTAAAATTAACGGACTGAATAAATCTATTTATTAATTTAATGAAGAATATAATTTCAATTTACTGTGATTAAATATTTTTGTAGAGAAATAATTTTATTATTATATTGTGTATGTTTCCGGATCACACAGGATTGTCTGACACAGGATTTCATACTGTTCTCTTATTATATTTACGCGAATATTACTCATTTAATTAAAAGTCTAAATCGGATTTTATCGCGTTTATTTGTTTTAAAACTTTACAGTTTAACGATTTTTTAATTAAATTAAATTATTTCCCGACGTTTCGGACCCTTTACAGCGTCCATGATCTCGGGGGACTGAGGTGGTGGGTGTCTGAATAATTATTCATTTCGTCGGGAAATAATTTAATTTAATTAAAAAATCGTTAAACTGTAAAGTTTTAAAACAAATAAACGCGATAAAATCCGATTTAGACTTTTAATTAAACAGGATTTCATTCTACTGCAGACGGACTGTGAGGCATTTCGTTATAAGCCTTGTTGTACGGAAATTGCACCTGGGCGGTGGCGGAGTCACATACATACATAGATCACGATGTTCACGACAAGCAGCGCAAACGAAGTACAATGTATGACGTACCTTGTATGCAGCTGCACGTTGATCCAGCCGTCGATGGGGGGAAGCAATTCCAACACGATGCGATAATGATGATGTAGGCGCTTCTTTGTGCACGATGAGCGGTGGTGTTTGAAAATGTTGACCGTTACACGTCCGATGCGATTCTATTCGGCGGATCGCGGGAACGTTCGATCGCCGACGGCTGGCATAGATACAACATGCCACAGATGACAAGTACGTCACACATGACAGTTTTGAATGTGAACTGTTACCATCGTGTGCACTTACCTGCGCGAACACCGTGGCCCCTAATGATCGATATTAATAATGATTCCGGTAACGGAACATCCCGCCCACCAAAATACCTATGGTATTTTCTGGTAAACAAAAAAAAAAAAAAAAACGAATAGAAACAAAATAACTGATTCGATACGATGAAAGTAAAATTAAATGAACGATACGATATTAGGAACGAGCAATTGTCACGATAAAGTAAATTAAATAAAGATAATATTGGAAAAAGAACGAAAATATTTAACCTATTTCTTAACTAATATTAAAAAAAAAAAAAAAAATTATCTTATTGTTCGATTGGAAGAGGGCATAACTTCACAAGTGGACGATGAATCAAGTGATTTTGCGAAGTTTTAACAACAGCACTTCGAGCTATCCCGTCAACGCCAAAGTGTAGATCAACTACTCTACCTAGTGACCATTGAAGTGGCGCACGATTATCATCTTTAATTATCACCATCGATCCTATTGATAACGTTTTTGATTCCTTTGTCCATTTAGCGCGTTCGGTTAATGAATTAAGATACTCATGTTTCCACCTAGACCAGAAATTCCGATGAAAAGCTTGTAAAAGCTGCCACCGATGAAGCCGATGGAGTTTAATATTAGTGAGATCTTCATCGGGGACGGCCGTTAAGGGTTCTAAGGTGAGAAAATGTCCGGGCGTTAGTACAGACAGATCGTTAGGATCGGAACTGAGGGGACATAATGGACGCGAATTCAGAACTGACTCGATTTGAACGAAGAGTGTAGCCAGTTCTTCAAAGGTGAGTACTTGATCGCCTACAACTCGATATAAGTGAGATTTTGCAGCTTTAATCTGGATTTCCCAAATGCCACCGAAGTGAGGTGCCGAGGGCGGGTTAAATTTGAAATCGATTTTCTCAGCAGCCGAAGCCCTCTCCATAAGAGTCGACAATTGATTTCTAGCACCAACGAAATTGGTACCACAATCAGCATGAATCACGTTACACCGACCGCGTCTTCCAACAAAACGGCGTAGCGCAGCGATAAATCCTTCCGCAGATAACGTAGAAACTACTTCGAGATGCACGGCCTTCGTGGCGAGACAGACAAACAAGCATAAATATGCCTTATCGATTTTTGCTCCACGATGAGAACCGAGTTTAATGCGAAAGGGTCCCCCAAAATCTACACCTACCACTGAGAAAGGCTTTATTTGGTTAACGCGATAGGATGGAAGGTCACTCATAAAAGGCTGTAACGGTTTTGGATTTGTTCGATAACATTGAATACACTTCGATAAACGATTGCGAACGACACGCTTTGCTGAAATAATCCAAAATTGTTGTAATAATAAAAAATGGGTTGTATTTATGCCCGTATGGCAGTAGGTACGATGAATGAAATCTATAATTAAAATAGTTAGTGGATGGTCAGGTGGTAATAATGCAGGGTGCTTATGTTCATATTCAAGCCCTGACCGTGATATTCTGCCTCCAACACGAAGAATACCGCAAGCGTCCAAAAAAGGGTTAAGTTTTTTGAATTGTTTAAGGACCGGCCTTTTAGCTTGAATATTTAAGATTTCCTTAGAGAATGAAATTTGTTGAACATGTTTTACGATTTGCATAAGCGCATTATGTCGCTCGACGTTAGTGATATAAAGGTTAGAATTAGTGCGATTAGAAAGTTTTGCGTTTTTTATAAAGCGATTGATGTATGCCAGAACGTTCAACAATTTTTGTAAAGTTGAGAATTTAGATAGTAACATTTCGAAAATATTCTGATCAGATTCGGTTAATTTCTTCTCAATTAAAAGCGTGGATGATAACTTTGATTCGGCTTTTACGACTGCCTCATCAGCTGGAGATAAACTTTCAAATGAATTTGGCCACGAAGTTCGATCCTTTGATAGCCAGGACGGCCCCGCCCACCAAAGGGAGTTGTGAGCGATTTCATTCGGAAACTGTCCTCTGGAACAGATATCGGCTGGATTTTCTCCCGAGGACACGTGATGCCAGCATTCAGTCGGTATTATATCATGTATGTGGCTCACCCGATTTGCTACGAATGTAACCCAGCGTGATGAATGAGACCTTAACCACGATAATACAATTGTAGAATCAGACCACATATAAGCTGCGCTCAAAGGGATTCGATCAACATAAGTGTCCTGCACGAATCTGTAGAGATCTGACAGAAGGACTGCAGCGCAAAGTTCTAAGCGGGGTAATGATATTCGCTTTAAAGGTGCTACACGAGCCTTTGAACAAATCAAACGTACTTGAATCTTTCCATTGGTATCCGTGAAACGCAAATAAATAACTGCCCCATACGCGATTTCGGAGCTATCACAAAATCCGTGAAGTTCGTAGGAGGTAGCAATTGCACTGGTGATTTTTCGAGGAATTTTGACATCAGCGAGACAAGAAAGGTTAGCTCGATAATTGTCCCAGCTCTCAATAATCTCTTCAGGGGGAGTCTGATCCCACCCGACGCCAAGGATCCATAATCTCTGGATGAGACACTTTGCCTTTATCGTAATAGGAGATAAAAATCCCAGAGGATCAAAGATTCGTGCGATTTCACTGAGAATTGATCGTTTGGTACACGATTGATTTGTCGGTTTGATTTCAAACAGGAACGCATCCGATTTAGGATCCCATTTCAATCCAAGAACTTTTAGAGTCGCTGGCTCAGAATCGTCAAAGGAAATCGATTCAGTCAAACAATCCTCTGGAGGTAGATCAGACAATAGTTGTGGGTCGTTACTCATCCATTTGCGGAGATGAAAACATCCAGATTCAAAAAGAGCGATAAGTTGCGATTTAGCTTCTAGAGCTTCGTTCAATGAAGCCCGGCCAGTAATAATATCATCAATATATATATCAGAGAGAGCGATTTGTTTGGCCAAGGGAAACATATCACCCGAATCCTCAGCAAGCTGTCTGACCGTACGACAAGCAAGAAAAGGGGATGAAGAGACTCCGTATGTTACGGTGTTTAGTCGATACTCACGAAGTGGGTCGGTAGGGGAAAATCTCCAAAGAATACGCTGATAGTCGCGGTGTTCAGGTGAAACTAAGATTTGACGATACATAGCGCGAACGTCAGCGACAAATACGATTTCATGTTCTCTAAAACGCAATAGAATTTCTAAAACATTTGGTTGTAATTTTGGACCGATAAGCTGTGAATCGTTTAGAGAACGAGAACGGAAATCCCTAGCTGAGGCGTCGAAAACGACACGGAGACGAGTAGTTACGGAATCAGGACGCAAAACGCAATGATGAGGAATATAGTATTTCCCTTTGCCCATTTCGTCTATGGGAACGAGCGACATATGATTACTGTGCTGATATTCCTCCATAAAGTCAGAGTATTGACGATGCAATTCCGGATCACGAGAAAGCCTGCGTTCGATCGCATTGAATCGTCGTAACGCAACATCACGAGAACCTTCAAATGTTGGCTCCACATCATGTTTAAACGGCAACGTCACGATATATCGGCCTGATTCATCTCGTGCATGAGTTGTTTTGAATTTGTGCTCGCACAATGATTCTTCTGGAGTTAAGGATGACGCTTGTGGTATGGAGTCTAGTTCCCAAAACTGCTTAACCAATGAATTTAATTCATTGTCAACTTGCGATGATGCATTTAAAAATGAATATGAAACTAGCTGTGATTTGCCAAGCAATAGCCACCCAAAGACAGAATTAAATGCGGTGGGTTGATTAAGACCACCTTTAATTGTTTTATTTAGTAACGATTCGGTAAATACATCCGCAGCAAATAAAATATCGATTGGACCAGGAATATCGAATCCTGGATCCGCCAAAGGTAGTGATTTAATATGTGACCACTCGGTTGTTTTCAATTTGGCGATGGGTTGGTCCCCGCAAATTGAGTTAATGACATGCATATCTAAGTTGAATAGAATTCTATCATTATGACCAATTCGACAACGAACATGCCCTACGATTGAAGTTTGTGCTTCACCTATACCACTTATGTGAGAAGAGGATGGAGATATCGGCAGTCGCAAGCGATTCACTGCTGCTGTGGTTATAAAGTTGTTTTGACTTCCACTGTCGAACAAGGCCCGAAACGACTGCATACATCCGGACGCATCCTTGACCTGCACAATCGCAGTTGCAAGTAAAACTGCAGTATTAGATTTAGAATTTGACACTAACGATGACGTATTATTATTTTCGATAGCTTTTTCACGGTGAAGCAGACTGTGATGCTTACGCTTGCAAACACGGCACGAGAAAATGGAATTGCAGGTTTTTAATTGATGAGACGGCTTAAGACAGTTGTAACACCAATTCTTCTCGGTGGTTATTTTAATACGTTCTTCTACAGGTTTTTTAAGAAATTCAGAACATGATAAAATCGTATGCGCCTGCGCGCAAAACGGGCATTGATTCGATACGGCAACATTTTTACTATTTTGTTGTACGTCAGCTGAAGCTATCAAGGTATGCGTTTTGTTGAAATGTTTTTGAAAAGGTGTCGATGAAGTAGGCTTGATGACCGGTTTACTCGGTTTTATTTCAGCAAAATGTGTATCGCGTAACAAAGCCTCGCATTTACTTCGAAGGAAACCAATTAATTGTTTATATGTAGGTAGGTCAACATCTGAATATTTTTCCTCAAAACTACGACGTACGGTTGTATCAAGTTTCGATAATATGTGATAAACTAAAATAAAATCCCAATGTTGAATAGGTAACTCAGCAGTTTTCAAAATACTCAAATTTTCTTCAAACAAATCAAGCGATTTCCTAAATTCAATTCCGTTAGTACATTTAAAATCAATAGCTAAAAGATCCTTCCAACATGTAAATGTTAAGGCACGTTTACACTTATACCGAGCGATGAGTGCTTGGTATGCATGCTCATAATGTTCGTGTGAGAGAGGGAACGGTTTGACAACGGACAACGCTTCACCGCTCAAGGATGAAGTCAAATAATGAAACTTTTCGATATCGCTTAAGGAAGCGCAATTATGAATTAATTCATTAAAAGTATCAAAATACTCAGGCCACCGTTTTATGTCACCGGAAAAATGAGGAAGTACGATTTTCGGTAACCGAATATTCGAGTTAGAAGAAGCGCGTAATGAATTATCCGATTGTCCCTTTGTTATTGATCGATGGATAGCTAATACATTATAATACATCTCATCGAAACGTTCATAAGTGTCATCAAGGTCATCAGAATCCGAAGGTTCTAAAATTTGTAAAATAGTAAGATGCGCCTGTTCAAATGTTGCTGCAATATCTTTTATTTCTTGATAATAAGATAGAAACATGTCGCGCTGAGAATGATCCGTTAATGATAAATTTCCGAGTTCCAACGCCTTTTGCAAACGATTATAAGCAATAGTTCGTTTTCTACGCAAAATAGGTAAATCTTTTGTTGTATACTCAATATCGATAGATTTTGATTTACTTTTCTTAATCGCACTCATTTTACGTGTTGAAGGTTTATTTAATATATAAGACATAGTGAAAATTCGATAATGTAACGTTTACGTAGGTCGAAAAAGAAAAAATAAATAAATAAATCCTAACGAAATATTAAAGAAATATATATTAAGTAGATAAGAAATAATTCCTAAAGAAATATGTAGGTAGATAAAAATTAATTTCTAAAGAAATATGTAGGTAGATAAAAATTAATTCCTAAAGAAATATTCTTTAGTTTCGCCTTTAAATAAGTTCGAATAAATTACTACTTACTTGTGTTGACTCGAATACACTGTGGAATGCTAAAGAATTAATGTAAACAAGTACAGCGAGCGACACGAGTTCGTTTGAGAATTGTATGAAAATTGAACAAATTTTGTTGTAACTTGTGTCGCGGCGTGTACTCCTTTGTTTCTGGTTAAAATTTTATTTAGATGGATTTGCTATGATATTTAAAACGAAATAATAATTATGTTTGATGTATAATAATGTAAATTAAAGGAATTATTGTAGATTTAATGTAAAATGTAAGCCGATAAGAAATTAAGCACCGATATTGTTATGATTGCATAATTTTGTTCCTACGATTTTACACTAGATATTTCCTTTATTTACGATATGAAATTGAAGAAACGCCCTTTTGATAGTGATAATTGTTAGAATTACTTGATACTAGGTACAAAAATGGACCGTTTGGTGATGATGGACTAACTAAACCTCGATGTTCGATTATGTTTCACGTTTGGTTATTACGATTATTGATACGATTTCACCAGAAAATACCATATATACCTAGATCGAACTATGAAATAGGCCGGAATCCCGGGTTTCGGCACCAAAAATATGTACGGAAATTGCACCTGGGCGGTGGCGGAGTCACATACATACATAGATCACGATGTTCACGACAAGCAGCGCAAACGAAGTACAATGTATGACGTACCTTGTATGCAGCTGCACGTTGATCCAGCCGTCGATGGGGGGAAGCAATTCCAACACGATGCGATAATGATGATGTAGGCGCTTCTTTGTGCACGATGAGCGGTGGTGTTTGAAAATGTTGACCGTTACACGTCCGATGCGATTCTATTCGGCGGATCGCGGGAACGTTCGATCGCCGACGGCTGGCATAGATACAACATGCCACAGATGACAAGTACGTCACACATGACAGTTTTGAATGTGAACTGTTACCATCGTGTGCACTTACCTGCGCGAACACCGTGGCCCCTAATGATCGATATTAATAATGATTCCGGTAACGGAACACTTGTCTTATATTATATAATTTACAGAAATGTACCAACCAGAAGCGTTTTATTTATACTCATGTGTGTCATTATGTTAAATTATAATAAAGGTGATGGTAAAGATTTTTAGAGTTTAGTAAATGAGTTTGTTTGTTTATATATTAAAATCTTAAGAACAGTAATTTCAAGTTATGCCACGATTTAAAAAAAAAATTAGCTTTATCATGGATAGCTTGTTTATCAAGGGAGGCTTATAATCATCACTCGCAGGAATGAAGCAATACATAAATATAAGTACATATATACCAATTAAATTTACAAGTATCTAAAACAAAGCGGGTGACTTGCGGCGTCTTTTCTTTCATTAGGCTCAACTCATCAGAAATTTCAGTTAGCACAATAAAATTATAGAGTGAACAAAAAACATTCTCCGCAAACATACAGGTATAAGACTTCATACAATGTAGAAATATTTCTAACAGAAATTAAATGTGTTGAGACGAAGAAAGCTTCATAAAGCAATATTTGAATATATGAATAAAAGGTCAATTTAGGTTCTGTTTTGGTACAAAATCAATTTTCATATATAAAAATAATCGTATAATAATCTCATTAGTGGTTACAGTTATGATATCAGTTCTCTGCAATATTAAAGTTAGTTTATGTTGTTGTGTGAACGAAAAATGTTTATGCATCGAATAAAATCCCATCTTTACGAGATTGACAAGTCGAGGCGTCGGCCTTTCGATTGTCGGCTGTCACTCAATAACTGTCAGTTTAAATCAATCACATTGAAAATGCTCCACTTCTGTTCTTTATATGTATCCTATTGTAATGGTATAAGCTCTAATATTGCACGTTTTATTCTTTTAAATGAAATGCAAGTTTCAAACTGAATTTATAATAGTAAGGTACATCTGTTTATCCATACTTTTCTATATTAAAAGAAATAATATCATTTAAAAAAGAATAAAAAATACGTATGTTAGGATTATTCAACTTTCATAGTTTGTTTTATTAGAGTGTGTTTTATTGTGGAAATAATTTGATTGCACAACAATATATATTTTTTATTGTAATGCTCACATAATGTAGTTGATTATAAGATTGTTTCAGTAATAAAAGGCAACAAAGCTCAATCTTTATTACGTATTTATTGTTACTTCTCACTTCGATATGATCAGGCATATTTGGTGGTAAAAAGCATCTACCTGCCGAATTATTTCTTCCGAGAATGTAAAATTGTAAAGACAAATAAGGCAATACATAGTTTGTTTTGTTGACCGTTTGGACGTTCTTGCGACGGGATATTACATATTTTAGTTTATTTGGTTAGGTACCGCTATTAGGACCAGACTGCGCGTATTGAATTGACAATATTCATTTATATTATACACATTTTTCATTATTTTTATTATATGTGTTTCTATCTATAAAAGCAAAGACATAAATGAATAGTAGTTACGTAATATATTTAATTTAATTTAATATTGTAGAAAAGTTTTTTAATTATTAGAATTATTATTTAATCGGGATATTTCTGCTTGAGAAAAAGACTTAATTAAAAAAGTTACGAAAACCAAATATCATAAGCTGTATTTATTTTAAATTCAGCTAGTTCTCGGTAAGCAATGGTAAAGGAGCGTTATATTTATATGTAAAAACTAGGCTAGTTAATAATTACTTTTAGAAATATATGAAAAATATACTACCACAAAAATGTACGCATTTTCGAAATATGTAAATAATTTATACAAAATTAATCTGTTATAAAAACAGTAGTAAAAAGTTCAAAACATCGCTATACAATAAGTTAACACGTGGATGATATCCGACCCGAATTCGAAGATAAAAACATGAATGTTAAGATTTCTTTCTTTTATGTATTGAATGCACGTGACTTGTCCGAAAGTTCGCGACTTATAACTGACCACCCTACTTAAAATTTGCATGCAAAATGATTTTAACGTTTAATTTTTTTGTGCGTATATGGTTTTGTTAAATGTGAGCAAATAGCTGTAAACTAAATTTTGGAGCTTTATGATATGCGATGGAAGACAGTATACCTGGACCAGTTTTACATTTGTCGCATCGAATGATTAAATTTGTAAAATAATTAATTAAATAATAACATTAATTATATTTTTGTAGGATTGGAGTAAATTCCTTATATGAAAATTTTGTGTATTATGTTTTCACCCTAGGTAAGATATTTTTAACATGTCAAAAACAATACAGTTTTTGTGGTAGAGTCTAGCTGTAGCAAAATGGCCCCAGCAGGCTGGCTCGAACTACACTCGCACATAAAATCGGCATGATATGGCTATCTTAGCTACATTTAACACAGCAAGTAAGGCAGACGAAAATCAATATCCCTCTTCTTTTCTTTACCTTCCTCCTACTCTCCTTTATCATATTACATCAGCAACGTATTTGTCTCTTTTAAACTAAACTGAACCAGCCAGTAAACGTTCGACTACTGGGCAAACGCCTCTTCTCCATATTGAAGAAGAGTTGCCACTCTTATAGTGCTAGAAATACTTATATACGCAAAGGCTTCTTCTTTTAAGACGGAGAAGAATTAAAGCTTAAAGCGCTGCGCTGCTCTAATGTGCGTAGGCGAATAAATTATTATTTATTACACGATTAATACGAAAATCTTTCTTATTTTTTTTATATAACAATTCCTTTTGGAAAATATGTTATTTCTAATAAATAAATATATAAATGTTATCGTTAAGACTTAACGTAAACGGGACATTTGTAGTGACGTACAGTGGTTATTGACGCTAATCTTTTCGAAAAGGACAACTTGACAATACAAAGCGCGCCGAGGGAAGTAACGACGTGCAAATCTCTTTAGATCCACTAAGCGACAGATTGTGAAGAATGTAACGGTTATGTGGCTTAGTTAAAGGATGACGATCTTTGTAACTTTTTAGAACAGCTGTGAATTATCTGTACTCTGTTGTAGAATATAGATAAGTTTGGTTATGTAAAAAAAATAGGGATGTCAAGAAGTAATTAAAAAATAAAGTTAATTATTACATATTTATTTAACTTGAAAGACTGACAAAACCCAAAAGTTTTTATATTTTTTATTTGTTTGTTCTTGTCTACGTTACCTCGTGAACTAATAATCCCATTTTGATAAGTACCTATACTCTTGTACCTTATAGGTCGTTAGATTTGTATTTTTTTTTTATTTAAGAGCTTTATCGCTAAGGTGACTATGTCCTTGTGTAAGTAAACATACATTATTTTACAAATATACTATAATAGTTCCTTACGAATTTGTTCACTAATTTATTTAAAAAGAAAAATTGCGCAACTAGATTCTAATATTAACAACATATTGTTACAATTTTTAAAATTTGTGTTAAATAGTTTATTAGAAAAGAATTATATTACAATAAAAACCATTTTAACCATCAGATGGCTCAGATGGAAGATTATTGTAATGGAATGTACCCAGAAGTCAGCTGTAAATCAGTTACAGAGTTTTCTACTCGGATAGAAGATACCTACATTTTTATGACTATATCTAGCAACGCATATTACTCGTACATGATGACTCTTTCTGTATGAGCTTAAATCGCACGTTATAATGGTGTAATATGTGTGATGATTGTTTCTTAAATTTGTGATTATTTTGTATTTTTCAAATAAGACAAACGTTAATCACAATATATATTTGTGCGTCGATTCTTTGAGAATGTATCATGATAAAAATACTCTACGATAAATCTTAATCGCAATTAATGACACGAAAAAGTCCACTCGAAGCAAGAAAACTCTTGTCAAGAAGATAAAGTTAAGTTAAGTAATAAATCTCGCGAAAGAAAACCAACAATAAGTACATAAATAAGTATTCTGTTTATCTGATCTATTCTCGTCCCTTAATAAATTATTCGCATTTCTGATGCAGACCACTATCGATACTACTTTGTGTAATAATGTTGTTTTTCTGTATTTCTACGAAAAAACATAAAATAGTCCAAGTTGTGTCATAAATATGAATTTATTTATTTTATTTATTTATACTTTAATGTACACCACAAATACATTATTAAACATATTTGAAAGATAGAGATTGTGTTGTACAACGGGCGGACTTATGGCTAATTAGCAATTTCTTCCAGACAACAAATTTTAATAAAAGTAAATAAAGTTCTTTGTTCAAATTTTTGTCTCGATAAATATTCCAAGTTTATTATAGGTTAACTTTAAATATTATGATATTTACTATGTTTTTCGTAAACTTAAAAATTAAAACGTAAAGTAAGAATTTAAACTTCAAATAATAAAATATAAAATATTGTATCTTAGTAAAAAGCTCATCATTTGAGTTTTGTTTTGTCCTTTTGCTTTGTTTAGATGTCCACAGTAGTACGAATCAGCTATTTGTAAAAAGAAACATTTTTGATTTGAAAAAACTTAATGTCATTTTTGATATGAGCTTTTTGTGTGAATTTAAAAACGCAGTTTACGACAATTATGCATAATTAAATATATTTTTTGGTTTTATTTAAGATAATTAATTATTGATTATTAACTATAATAAAAATATTATACTAAAACATACATGCCAATAATATTTATTTTAAAGTGTAAGTTTCAAAACGTAAATATTCACTCCAAACGAGAATCGACCTCGTGACTTTTTGCGATAATGGAACTTCCCTTATCACTACGTCAGAACGTTCGTAGCAGGAAAAGGTCTTAGAGCTTACTCCGCGCTGCTCTGTTACGGATGTGGGGATACATGCTCAGGATTTTGAAAACAGATTTAGTACCTGAATGTTTAGAAGAGTTAGCTTAGTATTGGATTTGCGAAATTTCATTTAAATCAACATATCCTATCCACTGGCATGACCCAGCGCGTTTTAACCTCAGCCCTGATAAGTGTAGATGATGTAAAATATGTTATGAATAGACGACTTACAAAAAATATTATTGGCACTTCGAATGTACACTCATTCACCAAAAATCAGTTTATTATAACTTAGGTAAATAAATCAATGTTATATATAACAAGAAAATTTTGAGCTTGAATATGCATCAAGTGGATCAAAATAATTAGTCCCAAAAGACTCTTTGAATTGAACTGAATCAGCCTGTAAACGTCCCACTCCTGGACAAAGGACTCTTCTCCATATAGGATGAGGATTGGAGCTTAATCTACCATGCTGCTCCACTGCAGGTTGGTGGATAATTTCCTACTATGAGAAACGATTGCTATCAGATGTTTATGATAATACGATATTGTGTGATGTGTGATATGATAACAACCAGGACAGACAGCTTTACGTGTTCTCCAGAGCACAGTGAGGCGACCCACAAGGACATATAGCCAGACAGGCAACAAATATTTGTGTAAATATAAATATCTGCACCGAGCGGGAATCGAATCCGAGATTACACCGAAACGGTTGGCGAAGAAAAAGAAAGAAAAATGATTTTATATACTGTAATTTTAAATTTGAGAGAGCGATGTGATGATATCAGATACATATATTTTTAAAAAATTTCTATGAACAACTTAGTACGAAATACGATTAACTTTTGACATTCAAAAAATAATGTTCCATATATTTCGTTCACAACAAAACAATGGTGTGGGCGTTTCAGTGCGTAGGTGACGTAGATATTTTCGTTATACTCGTAATAACTTGATGGGAACACTGAAAGACACGAGGGCGGAATGGCGCCATGGATTGACCTTGGAATATGCAATATATGAGTAGCTTACTTATAAAATGTCAGCTAAAAATAGATTTATGCCTACATGTAGATTTCACATCTATCAGGCTTAATACATTCGCATTAGGGCACTAAATAATATAAAGAAATTAAATATTTTTTTGACCATATTATAAATAATAAATGTTCTGTTATAGTATATCAATATAGTTTTCGTTAGAATAGAATTAGGAGTAGCCGTATTTTTTGGATGGTAGGAATTTTACTGGGTTATCTTATAAAAATATTTTAATTAACGTAAATATTACCTTATTAAAATATTTTGATGAAACGAATATTTAAATAAGTTTACAATATAATAATATTACAAATTTGCGGTGAAAGAAAATGAATACGGAGCCACTTTAACGTCAAAAATCAGAAATATTGTTTAAGTTAAATTCCTAAATGAAACAGGAACATACTATATAATTATGATAATTATTGCTTTTGATAATACTTGCACGTAAATTTTATTCGAAAACAAATAGTAAATATTAATATCAAATATAAATATTTTGTTTGATCATAAAGTGTGTCGTAGATAATTAATTAGTAATGAAATTTTTATGTTAATATTTTATTGTGCGATAAAAAAAATTATTGTTTCGCTCTAGTCTATTTGGATTTATTTTATTATTCATTTTAACAGTATTCTGGTGAGTAACTTTAGTGAATAAAACATGCATAATAAGTTGTAATTGATTTTTGTTTATTATTATTTTCTTGTATACATTACGTATTTCTCCCTTATAAGAGGGGTTTTACTTGATCACATGGGCCATGGCCAAGGCGTGATAAAGTTATATAAATACTTAGTTATATTCTTACGTATTATTAAAGTTTATATGCACGTTCAAAAATTGGTGTTAATTGAGTGGCGTATATATTTGTAAATAAAAACAAAATTTTGACTTGATTCCTTATTGTTTCAAGTATAATCTAAGAAAAAATAAAATGCATTCAAAATAGCTTGCATTATTCTTAGTTTTTTATAAATGACTTGGAAAAACCAAAGGATATTTCTAGTTTATCATTTAACAGGTACTAAAAATACTAAAATACGTTATGTGTTCGTTAATATCAGATTTCAGAAGATTTGCATTCGTTTGGAGGCCGTTGTCATCTAGTTAAGTAATTAAGACATTATTTGCATTTCCAATCATTATAACTTTTAGATATTAGTATGAATATTGATTTTGCTTGTTTTAATTTGCTTACAATGTTAGATTCCAATCGAGCAGAAAACATATGAAAAATACCTAGGTTTACTGGTTTACGAATAGACAATTATTTAACTTTTAAATATCAAGTAGACTACGTAAATAAAAAACTTTCTTCTTTGATTGGGTCTCTAATAAATATTTCAAAATGTATACCTTAGAAAATAAAATATAACATCTACAATTCTTTAGTAAAATTGCATTTATTGTATTTAATAGAAATATGGGGTAACACTGGCAAAACAAAACTACTAGAACTTTAAAGAAAACAAAATAAAGTAATTAAAATACTTTTTCGATATCCACCTTTAACATTAATGACTAAACTTTATAAAGAAACAAATTTTATGAACCTACGACAATTTTATGTATATAATTCTTGCAGTTTTATAAGAAAAATCATTAGTAAATCCATACATTCTTATTTGACGTTCATAAAACAAAGCAGTAAACGTAGCACCCGTAGACCAAGCTTACTAGTTCTCCCAAAAATTAGCACTGAGTCTGGTTATATGTCACAAATTCATGATTTCTTACGTTATTTTCGTCACCCCTAACCTTTTCAAGACAGACAAGCCCACGCTTATCTATCCCGCCATTTGGATCTTTGCCAGATCCCCGCTTTTCATTCATGCTTTCTACTACAGAGTTATTTACTTTATAGAGCGCGTTATTTAAGATCAAAATATTTCGTTAAATAATGGTATTTTTGAGATTAAACAAAATAATAAACAGATTTTCGTCTTTGAAGTATTATTTGGCGTCAAATTTAAGAACTAATTACTTACAACAAGTAAACTATCTCCAATGATATTTATTGTTACGTTTCTTTATATTTCGTGCAATAAGTTACAAGTTGGGTCTTAATTCTATCAATTCTATAAAAGCATAATTTTTAAGAGACATTTTGTCTGACATCATCTAGGTTTATAGTAGGTACTTATTAGAATAAATGCAACCAGTCTACATATGACAGAGTTATGGTAAATAGAATCAAGTTTCTATAATCGATTTTGACTTCACCATGAGAACTGGATATCATCTACGTCTTTTTTATTTATCAAAATAAAAACAACTAGCCAAATCAACGAATTAATTTGTCAGACGGGCTGGCTAAGTGTTTTTTCTTCAGTTTGATGAAAATAATTTGATAATTACGTTTTCATTTATATATAGTCAAGTACGAGCTTAACAATACCAGGTACGATAACAGCTACTTACTACAGCTTGTTACTTCATTTATTTCTTATATATTATAATTTGTATGTACGGCCTTTCATTCATGTGAAACAATTTTTGTAGATGTCTGATGAAGGTCCAATAAAGGATCGAAACCTCGCATGAATTTGCAATTGGTGTTTTGATTGGTACCTGATGTCCTCTTCCCTGCTAACTAATAGTATATATAAAGAATGGACGCAATAACAAATAATATAACAGCTAGTATTTAAATTCGAGACCATTGATTATAATTTGTTTTATACACTGAATTATCTTGACTCCAGAAAAAATATTTTACTGAAATGTAGCATCCCGCACACATATCACTGTAAAATAAATGTTTCTACTTCTATTAAGGACAATGATTATCGTGTAAACCACGATCATACTCTTCTGCGGGTTAATATCTGTACTTATCTCAGATTTTCTTCTTTTTCACGAAAATTTCGATAAAAAAGATTTCTAACAGTGCTTTCCTTTACCTCTGGGCGTGAGATAAGTTTTAAACAATTCAAGGATTATTAAATTCAGTGTGAACATACTAGAATAAATTTGAACCCGTGTCTGTGACTTTTGATACAAAAATTTTCCTTGCTACTTCGTTTTAAAAATGCACCCGTATTTGAATAATATTTTAAATTTACTGTGTACCAAATTGACCTAAGGCTCAACTGTCTGTTGATTCATCCATCTGTCACATAGCTGCATAAATTGTATCGTAATAGTTAAGATGCCTGTAATTTTTACAGAGTAGATAATAGGTACTATACTCGCTATAGCAGTCTAGACCTCGAATGAAAATGTAACAGGTCCAACTCTGCACATTAAAGATATTTTGCCTTTTTTTCCCGGATGATACTCTATAATCGATACTGAAGCTACAAATGTAATTTGTTTCATTTTTCTCAGTCTGCCTGTCTATTTGTATTTTAGTCTCGCATCTCGACAAAAACTATTGCATGAACAAAACTGGGGATGATTTGAGTATAAACAATGAGCTAAGACTAGGTTCTTTTTATCTTGTAATTCAGCATGGTTTTCTTGGTAGAAGGACGAAAATAAGCTTTTACATAGTTACGTTAACGATTTCATTTCTTATTTTTTGTTAGAAAAGAGATATTTTAAAGATTATCCTGTAAATATCTCAAGGTATTTGGTTTGATGGTTATAATTCCCTATTAGGTCCAAATAACTTGAAACCCGAAATGTAAAGAAACATTTAAACTTAGAGTTTATCTTAATCTGGCGTACGTACTTTCTCTTATAGGCTTAATGAAAGGCTTTATAATACAAAATCCTTGATTTGGCAGTTTAGGAAGTATGGGCACCAAAACCCTCAGTGTTAAGTCAAAATGATTTACGGCTCATCTTAAGCTGGCTTATTTACTTTATCTTATAGGCTTCTTATCTTATAGTATGGCAATCACGAATGAATTTGCTGGAACAGCTAGTAAATAATAAAAATATAATGAAGTTAGAAATGCGATGGGTTTCATGTACAAGAAATGAATATTGTCGGCATTATATGCTCAAATTGAAAATAAGTAGTTTTAATATTAGATGGACATCTTCGGACGTAAGTTAAAAAGGGTACTTCGATTCGCTATGAGTGCGACTGCAGCGCCAGACAAAATATGAACTACAGGAGGCTGTCATAAAATGTTTTTATACGTATGGCAATAGCAAGGAAAATAAAAATAAATAAATATTATAAATAATAGTAAAAAGAAAAAGTTATAAAAAATATGTAAGATTTTTGTAGTGATTGCCGTTTTGTTTTTTAATTAAACGAATCAACAACAAGTAAGTATAATGATAAAAAATAATAAAGAATGCAGTAAACATTCAGGTTAAGTTATTTGATATTTATATCAAAGTCAAAAAGTGATACTAAGAAAAAAATTAAACTGAAGAAAAAATAATTAAATAGTTATATCAATGGAATATATTAATATTTATTTAATTAATGTAATTTTTTTTTGTTAATTTAAATTTAAGCATTTATTATAAATTAGATTTTTTTCATCACAGAATCATAACAAAATTATTAACTTTTAAAATTATCAAATTTTGTAAAAGTTTTCAATTCTATAATACTAAAGTTAGCTGACGTTAATTTTTTTTTTGTTTTATTAAATTAGAACTAAAAAAAAAATTTTTAATTTCACTTTGAATTTATCAAGTTTTTTACAAATTAATTTTTTTTTTTAATTTTTTCGTAATGATTTTTTCGATAAAAATAATTATTAAAATTTTGGATGTCGGCTAACTTAATTTTCATTTAAATTTTCCGAATTATTGTTATTGATAAAGTTAAGGTTATGGTACTACTTACTTCAGCCTTTTAACTGCAGCTATCCACTGATTCCGTTGATTTCTTTTCCATTGAGCAGTCGGAAATTTATAAAACTTGCACTCACTTTTTCTGCAGGTATTCTTACAATTTACAACACAACAACTTTGGTGTCTCATTTTTCTTTAATTTATTTAAATTAAAACAAAATAAATACTCTCACGTGTACTTGCTTACAATTTTAGGAATAATAGCCCCCCGTAGTACCGAAAGTGACCACTGCGAACGCTTCAGTCGATTTAATTTCCCCTACCATGGCTTCACTCACAGCGAATAGGAAAAAATTAGGTCGGTAATAAATATGTAACATATAAGAAAAAGAATATTGACGTTTGACAGGGAGAGAAAATTTGATTTGTGAAGCTTGAATAAATATCTACAATTACTAACAATTATTTTGTGCTATTTTCCTCGAAATATTACAAAAATAAATTATGAAATTTGATAAAAATTAAAATTTATGTAGAAATATACTTAAATATTCTGATTTTGAGTTATAAAAGCACATTATTGTTTTATTATATTGAAATTAAAAGTCGTAATTTTTAATCTGTATTACAAGTGACCTAAAACACGAGCCGCCACCGTCATATAGGCAAAAACTGTCAGTTCAGTGTAAACAGCTAGAGTAATAATAGAGTAATCCAGCGACGTCCAGTTCCGATGTCATCTGGAAGACAAGGCAAGATGGCATCCAAAAAACTCGGTGTGCTTAACTGAGCGAAGCGGTACTTCACGCCGGGGCAAAGACTGCTCTCATCTCTGGGCGGGAGCACCGGCGTACCAGCTTGGTCCTCTTGACTCTTGGTTCAAAAGAGAGCTGTGAGAATTGTTGACGATCCAATACTGACGAGCGATATCGAGCCCTTAAGTCTAAGAAGAGATCTTGCATCCCTATGCGTGCTCTTTCGTTTGTATAATGGGTTGTGTTCCGAAGAATTGTTCGAAATGATGCCAACGGCCACTTTTTATCATCGCACCGCTCGCCATCGACAGGGAATTCATGCTCACACATTGCAGCCCAAATGGTCCCGTACAGTTCGGTATCAGAGGAACTTCCCTCCACGGACAATTCGGCTGTGGAATGAACTCCCTGCCGAGGTTTTCCCAAAGGACTATAGTATGGGGTCTTTCAAAAGGGGAGTAAATAGGTTTTTGAAGGGTCGGCAACGCGCATGTGATGCCCCTGGTGTTGCAGGCGTCCATAGGCTACGGTAACCGCTTACCATCAGGCGGGCCGTATACTTGATTGCCACCGTCGTGGTATAAAAAAAATAGTTATGATCTTTCGTCAGTTCATTTAATTTGTACCTATTTATTTATTAAAATGCAAACCGGTTTTGTAAAAGCAGACAGTAGGTACGAATCTGCCAAAAATTGATTCAATGATGCTTGCAAAGTTCTTTGCATGTAACCCAGACTTCTGTTTTGCCGAATTTCGGAATGTTAAAACATCTTCTGTAAGTATTACTTGTTGTATTATTGTTTTTATTATGTAAGTGCCAGGTATACCTAATTAGTAAAAAAATATTGGAAAGTGTTTGGTTATGTTTTATTCCCTATGTTACTGGAGTTTTAATGCTAGTATTTGTACAACTAGACACTATAAACCAACGATAGCAATTGTAATTCATTATTTTCCCAGAAACACCAAATATTCATAGCTGTTAATGTTGAATTAGTGCCGGTCGACAATACACGACTGTTGGTTTTACCAATATTACGTCACCAAAAAAGGCTTACAGCGGTTTTTGCGGGAATAAATAAGGTTTAAAATAAATAAAAAAAGAAAGCGTGTTTATTTTGCCGAAATATATTTTTGTGGCTTTATACTAGGAAAATCAACATTTTGAAGTACCTACTTTTTCAAACATATTAGAATACCCTATTCGCACTTGACCATTTAAAATTTCTTTAATAAACTAAGGCTAATATTTAAAAGCTAAATAAAGAGATTAGGATGAATGCTGCTATAGCTTCCAGTAGTGAAAGGTAGCAAAGGTTTTAGACGATCATTTGTTATAGCAGCATTATTAATGGAGTAAAGAATTAAGATATCTTTCAATCCGTACATACCTGTTTCATGGTAACTATGGAAAATCGTTTGTTAAACCGTTTTATTAGTTACGTATTTTCCTACAATATTTACGAAATTATATTAACAATCTGGGTTAATCTCTTGTTGGCACTGATTTTTCGTTAACCTTTGGCCTTTCATTGTAACAGACAACGTTTTTGGATATGGCAAATAGCCAAAGGCGAACAAAAGCGGCGTATTCAAAAAATTTTCATTCATAAATTCGATTTCAAAATAGCACAATTTACCGATCAGTACTTTGAGGACTATTGGTGTTGTGTTGTCCTCGTTTACTCTGGTCTATTTGCTCGCATTCATATACTCGTATTTATTATTTATTTATTACTACTTTATTGCACAATACATTAATCTATTGTACAAAGGACGGGCTTAATGATAAAATAATTCTCTATCAGCCAAACTTAGGACGTATATGAGCGAAAGTTTGTAGGTGTACAAATTTGTAATTTAACAAAATTCACTTTAAAAAAAAAACACCTATATTTATATGATTAGATATCTCTACTATATATTCTTTTAAAATTTTTGCTAAAAATAACTTTCTATTTTTTATCTTTTAAGAAATTCTGAATCAATTACAAATATCTAAACCATGTTACTAAAAATATAATAATGGATCATTTTCTATACTATACACATAAAAGAAAAATGTTAAATTTCATTTGTTTATTTTTTCCAGAAATTTTTGACGATTTTTTTTTTGTTTGTATAATCAATTTTTGTAATATCAAATGTTAATTATTATAATTGTTATAAAACAATATTTTACACAACCTTATTATTAACGTATTAACTTACCTACTCTTTTCTAATGCAGCCATTCAAAATAGAAAATTCAAATTAAAACAAGTTTTGACAGAGTGAAGTGATTTTGATAAAGTAAAGACTAAATTACCATAAATTACCACAGGATAGAATTTTGTAATCAATATGCTATTTCGTTTCTATAAAGGACAGAAATGAATATAATTAGTTCTTTAGACACACTCAAAAAAAAAAAAAAAAACTGACACGTGTACACGATTTTATGAAAGTTTCGTCAAACCCTCGATTCCACGATTTTAATCAAGGATTCATAACGCTATATACTGTCTCTGCAGATCAGCTTAAATAAAGCAATAAGCCTATAAACTGCTTCGTGGAATAATAAAACTGTAAAACACAATAAAATATAAGATAAAATTATGGTCCGGGGGTAGACAATATTTAATTATGTCCCCATAGTTATTTGACACTTCCAACTGTAATAAAGCTTGAAAAACTAAGGAATATAACGAGATAAGACAAACAATAATGGAGATATCGTACAAAGTACACGGTTACCAAATTAAAACTTTTAACAAATGAACAACTATTTAGTGCAATGAATATCGATAAGCGTCCGAGGGACCTAGTTAATAAATGAACCGGACTGTCGCAGATACATTGTTGGTGCAATTCAATTTATGTTGTTGGATTCAGAAAATGTTTCGCATTAAGCATTGTATTTTTTGTTCTTATTATTTTTAAATTTATAGTAGCCAAATTATCCGTACTTATTTTTTTAAAATTATTTTTTCTATAAATACATTTATATAAGAAATAAACATAATTTATTAATAAAAACAACAACAAAAAACCGTTCTGGTGTAGTGGTGCGTGTAGTAGTGAAGCCTTAACGCTAACGGTCGCGGGTTCGATTCCTGCTCGGGGCAGATATTTGTATTTGTACAAATATTAGTTTCTGATCTAGGTGTACGTCCTTGTGGGTTTCCCCACCGTGCCTCGGAAAGCACGTGAAGCCGTCGGTCCCGGTTGTTCTCATAGACATCTAATAGCGACCGTTACTCATGGTAGGGAATTATCCGCCAACCTGCAATGGAGCATATGGAGAAAAAACCTTTGCCAAGCAGTAGGTTGTTTATAGGCTGATTCGTTTCAGTTCAGTTCGTTATTAATAATGAAAAAGAAAAAAAAAATAAGAACGGTAGTAAAATATGTAAAAGTTACGCAAGATTTTCATAAATAACACATCCTGCATAATAAAATTCTGCTTATTCGAAGCATTAACTGTTACAGTTAGGTACTCTACGAACTTTAAACTTAATTTTAACTATGATTAAACAAAAATATCGCTAAAGTTTCTCCACGTACGATAAATATATTTACGTAAACTGATATCTTTCCACCGGGAACCGTAGACGCTCTCTGGATGTTTACGTCGCGTTCAACTTCCTGAACAGCAGTAAACATTTCAAATTGAATACGATGTAAGGTTACAAACAAAGTGATAAAAATTTCCAAAATCGAATCAAGCGCCCCATTAATTGGTTCAGAGCTGCGCACGTACACCTGTAAATTACGAGTATTTGCCCACTTACCTACGCCGTAAGTCTTCTTCACGGTGACCGATTGTTGTATTTTTATACGTGTTGTGTTTAAGTATATGAGGAGATTATTATGATCTTTTATAACTATATTCAATATATTTTATACATTTATAAAAAAAATAAATAAAAATATTAATAATTATAAAAAATAATTATAAAATAGGAGATTAGTATTTTAATTAGTTTGGTATTTTTAAAAGTATTGCAAAATATTGCATAATTATATTGTTAAACATAATGTAATTACTGGATGGTTAGTATTTTATTGATCAAGCTGATTATTTATTTTTAATTGAAAAAGATTAATAATACTTTCCGTTCGTGGGTCAAGAATTCGCTGATATTTACGAATTTTATGAAGTGTGTTTTATCAAAGTAGATTTATTTTAATAGTAGTCATAATATAGAAATAGTTAAATAGCAGTATGTTGATTTCAATTAAATAATATGCATTAGTAGATATAATTGTACAGACATTGTGCAAACGTCTTTATAATTCTTTCCGTTCGTGGGTCAAGAATTCGCTGATATTTACGAATTTTATGAAGTGTGTTTTATCAAAGTAGATTTATTTTAATAGTAGTCATTATATAGAAATAGTTAAATAGCAGTATGTTGATTTCAATTAAATAATATGCATTAGTAGATATAATTGTACAGACATTGTGCAAACGTCTTTATAATTCAATCTTCATGTTGTTATGAACGGTATTTGCAAGAGAAATAACTTCTTTCCGATTTCCGTTCTCTTTTCTTCTCGTTAAACATTCTCCATCTAGATCAGTATAAAAAATAAAACTTCGGTACAGGTTTCGAATTTCCACTCCATGTTATTACAGATACTATACGATAAAACGAACAAGAAAACCAATTAAGGTCGTTATTCTTTTATTTTTGTTTACGCATTGTTTATTAGGTTTAATTGAAAATATCTATGTAAACATTTCAATAAGAGAATGAAATGGGTAATATATACATATTGAACAACAAATTAAGTTCTTAATGTATTCATTGAAATAAAATCGTGTCCGATTAGAGATTAATGAGTTGTGTATAAAAATTTCGTTATGACTCATTATATATTCATTAATATTTAAATCATTATAGGATTAATAGTTATTAGAAAATATATGTATAACAACTTAATCAATTTATTTTAAATATTTAATATTATCGATGTGACAGCGGTAGATATATCTTTATATAAAACTTTAAATATATATATATATATATAGTCTGTACATGTATGTTTTTTTTGTATGTTCACCAATATTATAATATCAAAAGTAAACCGATTTTCATAAATTTTGTTTTCTTTTTGAAAGGGCTGACTGTACATGTCCAATATTCACTTAATCAGCATTCGATGATGTTATCAGGAAATTTGAGGAAACTCTGCAAAAATAAATGTATGTATGAAGATTAATTACTTCGAGCTTTTTAGACTCATTTGCATATTTTTTTATATAGCCACTGTGTTCTATAAAAATGTGGTGATAAACTGATGATAAAGTCTCGAGATTGTTATTAATTGCCGTCAAATAGTGCTCTACTTTAAATACTAAAAGGTTTAAAATATATTTAGTATAGTTAGCTTTTATACGAAAGAATAAAACAGGTAGTAATAAATAAAACAATATAATATAATATAATATTTTATGCCTTGGTTTCAAGTCTGATGACAGTTTTTTCAGCTACTTTTATTCAACCAAAACTTTTAATTTCTATAACAATATAACATTGTGACAATGTCAACTTGGTGTCATGATTGAGATGGTAGTTGCATAGTGGAACTACTTTAACAACATTTTTTCGTTGTGAAATATTTTCGCAAATTATTTTGTAAGCAATATGACAAGGCGATTATGAAATATTACTTCTTGTAGCGATTATATACGTGTAGATACATAATCCTAATATAATAATCCTAATATAATATAATATACCGAAATAAAATAGTTTATGTAAAAATATATATAACAACATTCCGTGAATTATTATTTTAAATAAAAATGAAAGTAGTTTTTATTGATTGTAATTTTTTTTTTAATAAATTATTTTTCTTTATTTCTAAAAAAGATAATTATATACTGTTAAAATATTTAAATTATATCAAAATCTCTTTTATTTTATTAAACTTCTGTTTAATAAAATAATTTTCATTTATGCTGTACATAACACTAGAAACGTAGATTATAATTAAATAAATCGTCTTATGTTATATCATTAAGTCAAGTAAATAGGGCTGTAATACGGCGCTTATCTGCTTTCTCATGAAATAAGCCTTAAATGTCCATGTAAGTAAAAGGTTCTACGTTAAAACTGCTGTTGCTTTATCAGTAAATCAGTTCGAAATACCAGTTCAACAAGCCTGAACGATCTAGAGACGGCGCGTTAAATTTTTACTATCACCAATCAATCAATTTTATTTCTTTTTAGTAATGACAAGTTTAATTTACTATTCGTCAATATAATGATAAAGAGAAAAATGTTTATCTTATGTGTTTACTTTATTGAAATAACTTGTTTCAGAGCTACTATCTGTAGCTAGCCGTCAGCTATCAAAATTATTTTATAATTGCTTAATCTAAGTTGTATTGATTCAAGTTCAACGCTTGAATCAATACAAACGCGCTAATATACGGTGAATCAAATACTCAAGTTGTGTTTATATAGTTTGAATTAATACGATTTGTTTTTTTGTAAAGCGCATTATTTTGTATATGAAAATTTGGTTATCATTTATACGTATTGCGTATTTTAAGCCAAAATTAGTTATTTTATGTTTGTTTGTGATAAAAAAATAGTTATAAATTATTAAACATGAGATACTAGATTATATGATACAGATTCAATAAATTCAAGAGAACTAACAACCTAAAATATTTCTATTTGTGTCACGAGCAGTACAAATAACACGAAAACAGCGGTGAATTGTAACGCGATACGGCGCCAGTCATCGAAGCGACCGAAGTTGCGGTTTGTGAAATACAATTCCCGAGCTCCTCATTTTGATGGCTTCTATAAATTAAAATTACAAACAATGTGTAATTTACAGTACTGTTACCGAACGAAATATTAAAATAAAACTATTAGTAATACTTGTATTTACGATATTTTTATATTTGTCACATTTTATGAATAACACTAGATGAACCACGCAAATTACGCAACCACTCAACGAGGTTATCGTTTATGATTATGACTATTGTTTCAGCGGTATTAGTGTAGTGATATTTTGTAATCTAAAATCTTCCTCATAAAACAGACTTATTTATTTTTTAATATCAGATTTGCAGATCCCATGGCTAGCAAGTCATAAACTCAATCAACAAACAAATTCATCAGATTTCTACTATTACAAACTTGTGAATATACCTATTCTATGAAATTATTCACTAGTTATGACAACGAATGGTGTTTGTTAAGAGAAAAAGTATACAAGCGGATGCTTTGCGTATAAGCAATTGCAATCTTAGAGCGATCGTTTTTGTCTTACGTATAAGCTTAGCCTCGCTCGGATCCGTTTATTATCTTGCTACTAATTTCTTATATAAGTAAGTTAAATTTGTTGGACAAATGTTTTTTGCTAAGTCATTACTTCATGTGAATGTAATTAGATATAAATAAACGTTAGCTAACCTTTTCGAATCGATCTAATGAGTATGAGAACATCAGCAATTGATCTATAGAACTTTAACTTCGATTGACGATTAGTGCATACTTACGTAACATAAATAAATATATAATAATATAAATACCATAACATACCGTCCGGTAACTGGCAGAGAAGAATAGTCCCGATCTCTTTCTTGCCGAGGTGTCGTAAAAGGCGACTAAGGCGATAAAGTGGTGCAAACAACTGTGCACCGACTAGGGTGGTAATGGGCAGCAGCGTCACCATATCCTGACATACTGCGATCGCCAATATGATTGCCAAGCTTTGCGAGTATTGGCACCCCCTCCCCCCCATATGACGAGCAAAACGAGCCCAGGCTCCCAGTTTCCGGTAGCGATCTGGGTAACGGTAGGGCAGCAACGGGGTGCAAGGAATTTCCGGGTGAGATTCCGTTGCCACCCACGACAACATCTGGCCCTGGTCACATAGAATATTCGCACCCTCAGGTTTGATGAAAACTCTCTCTAACCAAACCAAAATTTTCAAGGAAAAACGACGCTTATTAAACCTGCAGTTCTCTGGTGACGCTGAAGCATATAGGCAAATCAACAGACGGATATGGAAATTTCTGAGACACGATATACGTGTCTTTAATACAAAACGTATTATACTGGCTGTTGTTCAAAGCCTGTTGTCGAAGCTGAAAACAGAGATACAGTGTCGACCAGAGTCGAGATATTGAGGGGGGTCGAATCGGTCTAGTCATCCTTAATAAAGGGAAACGACCTTTGACGTCATCAGAGGTGGACAACGATACAGCAGTTATGTAGGTATAACTGCTGCATCGCTCGACCTCCTCGATCTGGTGGACAACTGGTGTGTATGCCAGGATCTGACTAGCGAGGGTCATATCGGCATCGCCTTTATAATACATTTAAAACGAGTCAGATATAACCATATCAAGAACATATAACATAAAGAAAGCCAATTGAACCCAGTTTTGTAAGAAACTGGGTTCCGATTCCGACTCCATGTCGGCACCGCAAAAGTTGGTGAATCCAAAGGCCCTCGAGGCTCCAGAAAAAATGTGTAACTTTGTTCTGGAACAAAGCCCACGAAAGACTGAAGGCAAACGAGCGTGCTGACCATCTGGCCAGGAAGACTGTGCTGAAGTCCAAACCCGCCTTTGACTATGACAGCTGTCAGATCTCTTAACGAATGGGACCACTGGTACCGAGATGGTGAAACGGCCGGTGTCACCAGGAAATTATTTTCTGATCCGGTGGTGGCCTACCAAACTTCGGTAAAATAGAGGTGGACAGATTTATGACCCAAGTGTTGAAGGGGCATGGAGGATTCTCCGAGTACTTACATCGTTTCAAGGTCAAGGAGAGTCCATCGTGTATCTGCGATCCTAGGCAAGCTGAGTCAGTCTTCCAAATCCTCCTTCAGTGTCTTATTCATGATTACGATAGGCTGAAAACCGAGCGTGAGCTTGGCGAGAGCAGAAATTGAGAGTAGAAAACATGAACAGGAGCTTCATATACCTACCTCTATGTATGTATATAGTTCATTTTGTAGGCGTAAATTTAAGTAGATGAGATGTATTTCAAAATATATTAACGAAACCGAATTCAGAAAAAAGTTTCAGTTTCTTTAGATTACTTAATAAGTCTTATTATCTTATCTTAAAATATTGTCCTTAATTTCATTTTAACTTTTAAAATTTAAAAGAAAAGAAAAAAGAAAATTAAAACAGATTTTCGAAAATTTCAATTGGATAAACGGTTAGTTTTTGTAAAACTCGATCTAAATATAACATATTTTATAGTGCAGTAATAAAATCAGTGAGATACTTAAAATGTGTATGAGTAAATAAACTGCAATATAGGCTACAAAATTACATAAAGGTAATAATTTTTTTGAATACTACATTTTTTACACAATTTATTGATTTTTTAAAGTAAAACCACGATATTTTCCTAGAACAGTACGCGGAAACAGGTAGAAGTTGTTTGGTGTTTAGATTGAATTTTAAACATTTATCAAATTAGTGCTCAACTATATCATTATTTTTACAGTGCTACTTGTCGATCAAAGCAACAGTAACAGTATCTTGCCGAGCAAATGATCTGGTTTGAATATACAGTATTTTTTGCGTGTTTGTTTTTACAGAATAGATAGCGTGTATTTGTTTTTTTTTATTCACGAACATTTTTAACGATATCGAAATAGTAGATTATTAGTTTTTTATTATCTTGTCATACTTCCTTAATTCCCAGGCCTTGATTTGTCCAGATGTTCGTAACATGAAGTTACGACTACTATAATTTAGTTGTAGGTCAAATTAAATTTAAATTCAAATAAAATTTGCACTGAATGCAAGGTATAAAGGTATTAGAATAGGAAGTGGGAGCTTAACGCGAGGTTACAAATATGCTTAAATATATTATTGTTGTATCAGTATAAACTATCATTTTTTGAAGGTTATTTTTTATTACGAAACATTAATAATTTTGACGTTACATCAAATAACGTTGCTCCGTGTAATTTTTTCTCAATTTTACTAACTAATAAGGTGTTTAGTACACAGTGTCAAATGAATTAGTTGCTAACATTTACGGCACGCTGTCTGGCTGGATTTTAATTTTATGTTTGACGTACAAAGATAAAAATGTAACATATTACTGAGATGTTAAGGTTTAGGTTTTGATAAAAAACCAAATAATGACGTTACAGACGAGTCTTTGAAAATACAATAATTTATAATTTTTTTTACACGATTTAGAAATAAAATCGATAGGCAATTTTAATGATGACATTGCCAAAAAAATGCCGAATATTTTTGTAGTAAGCTTCATCATTCCTTTTGAAGGTTTGATTATAAAATATGCTTCACACTCAACGACAAAATTCAGTGTCATGGCTCCAGAAACATTTACAACATGTTTATGTTACAAACGCCTGGCCCACAACAGATATTTGATTGGCCTATACAAACATTTGTCACGAGAAAAGATTGAACCTACGACTAGCTAGCACAACAATTGGCTACTATGACTACTGCGCTATTAAGCCCTCATCATAAGTATTACCGGCTGTACAAAGTATGTATTTACAAGGGTTTGTTTAAAAATTACAGTAAATAGGTGACAAGTTCTGGTGTAGTGGTGCGAGTAGTCGCTTCAAATCGTGCGCCGGCGGTCGCGGATTCGACTCCTGCTCGGGAAAGATATTTGTTTTGTACAAATATTTGTTTCCAGTCTGGGTATATTTCCTTTTGGGTCTCCCCACCGTGTCTCGGAGAGCACGTAAAGCCGTCGGTCCCGATTGTTATCATAGACACCTGATAACGATCGTTACTCATGGTAGGGAAATTATCCGTCAACCCGCAGTGGAGAAGCTTGGTGGATTATGCTCCAACCGAATGGTTCTATAAGGAGAAGAGGCCTTCGCTTAGCAGTGGGTTGTTTAAAGGCTGCTACAGTACAGTACAGGTGACAAGTTAACCGGTGAGCGAAGTTACCTCCTAAGACTTAAATTTAATGTTAAATTTTATTATTTTCTGCCACCGGTGTCGTCATTTATTCATAAATTATTTTCATTTCATTCGTTATTTTATTAAAGGGTTACGTAATTATATGTTAGCAATTTGGCTATCGGGTTATTAAGATTTCCCATGCAATACATCCGTTTGTCACAGAGCTTTATTTTTGTAATCGTAATAGAAATAGATTCTTGCAGAAAAATAATAGAATTGAAATTTAAAATTTAAACTTTAAAAAAAAACAACAAATGTAATAGTTATGTGTTTTGGTTTATTACTCGATACATACCTTCGATCTCAAAAATAAAATATGTTGTTTTAATTTTTTTTTGTACTGAACTCAACATGTGCGAGTCCAACTAACATTTTTTTTCGATTTTCATTATTTATAAAGATAAAGGCTTATGCTACTTTAATAGTGTAGTATATTTGTTGTTACAAAATCTATTTAACCGTATTTTTTATTTAACTTATCTTTTCATTATGTATTTTTGATACTTTTATCTTACATATTAAAAAAAAAACATGACATGATGTTTATATTTAAGTATATACATATTATATTATGTATACACATATGTTAACATATGAGTATACATTTGTCGATCATAATCACAACTAATCGAATCCCAGCGCCATCTACTGGTACTTGACAGTCTACGTCGTGGCAGTCGACCAGACTCAGCGAAGTTACAACTTGGTCGGTCGCACGTTACACTACTTGGAACTGTGATTGCTATAATATTGTGTAATAAAGTATTAGTGATTAGTGTTCATTTGAAATACAATCTTGATTGCAAATTTAACTTTTCGTTATATAGGTAAAGCTAACGTATGTATATGTATATATATATATATATCATAAATATATGTTGCGTGCACTACCTACCGTTCTATTTATTTCCTCTACCTAAGGCTCCCTGGAAGAGATTGTTGCTTTGGCAATAAGGCCGCCTCTTGTAGCACTGAAAGTAAAATAAAATAATACAAAGAGAAGAAAGAATAATAAAAAAATAAAAATTTCTAGTAGGAGAAAAAAACTGTATTAATAACAAACAGTCAATTTTTCTACAAATGTTGGTCTAACATTTAAAAATAAAGTGCTCTAAGCTGTCATATTTTTTATAATAAATAAATAAATAAATAATAAATAAATAAATATTAACCAACAATCACATCACGTTAACCTAGCCCCGTGGTAAGTTCGTAAGAACTTGTGTTACAGGTACTAGGAACGGAAATAAATTTAAGATATAAATACATATATACATAAATACACATCCATGACCCGGTGCAGACATCTATATTCGTCATACAGATTATCTGCACCTGGCGGGATTCGAACCCGCGACCGCTGCGTAAAGTGTCCAGTTGTCTGACCACTCGACCAGCCGGCCGTCAAATAACAGAAACTTCAATTTTATTACTTTACTACACATTCAGAATCAGATACGGTTTTGAGTCCAATCTAACATCACTGAATGAGGATCAGTAAAGGTATAGCAAATTCAATAGAACTAGTATCCACGTTATTCTCTATGACATAAGAATGATATTCCTTTTTGAATTATCCAAATCGGACCATTACTTACGAAGATATTAAGTTATAAACATTATGACTTCCTGCCGCTAAAAGTTAGTGTACGCGGGTGCGTGTGACGTCATTGTGCCCGAACGAGCGCAGTTCACGAATCAACGGAGCGGCGGCGACGCGGTTGGTCGTTTTATTTGAAATTTATTTAAATATAGTGTTGTTATAAAGTGTAATTTTCTGATATTTAAATATAAAACGTATTTACTAATCGTACTAATAAAGTAGAAGCTGGTTTTGTGCAAGAAACAAAGAAGAGATATTCGAAGATTATGATGAAAACTATTGTACTGATATTTTAGAGGAGTCCACGCATTTTTGGAAAACATCAATATTTCCGAAACGAATTGAGATTTGAAATTACTCTTCTATTAATAATATGACATGTGCTTTTTATTATGCAAGATTTCGAAATAAAACTCTATAAAAGAAAGAAAAGCATTTTTATTTTAAAACTTGATTACTAAATAGACAATCCTGTAAATTAACTAAACTACAGGCTATTGTTACAATATTATCCAAAAAATTTATGTATGAAATATCGACACATGCGTCAGGTCCGATCATTTTGAAGTCTCTCAACTTCCATATTATGCTTCTTTCAATGTGAACTTTTATAGCACCAATTCTCTCTGTTTGCAAAACTTCCTCTGCTATAGGTTTGGAGTTGGAACTCACACACGGCGAGCCGTATGCGGAAAAGCGCCGCTCCCTGGCCGAATGGGGTACCCGCTCGAGTGCTGGTCCTGGTCCTCGACCACCTGAAGTCCCGCATTAGGGTACTGATCGACACTAGACTGGTGTCCGGACGATTCCCTCACAGCTGGAAGGAGGGGAATCTCGTGCTACTGCCGAAGCCGGGAAGGCCTTCGACATCAGTCGTTGGCTTCAGGCCCATCGTGCTGCTGAACGAGATACGCAAGCTGTTGGAGAGGGTAGTCACTGCTCGCATCGTCCAGCACCTCACGCGGGTCGGCCCTGACCTGTCCGACGTCCGGCTCGGGTTTCGGGCTGGTCGGTCGACGCCATTCTGCATCTGAAGATCGTGGCTTCGGAGGCCGTCGCCTCGAAGGGAGTGCTGTTGGCGGTGTCTCTCGACATTGCCAACGCATTCAATAGTCTGCCATTCGGCTGCACCACGGAGGCACTCCGGTTCCATGGAGTGCCCTCTACCTAAGGCGGCTAGTAGCAGACTACCTTGACGGTCGCAATGTCCTCTTCGTGAACTCTTCGTGAAGGCGCGACGTCCATGTCGTGTGGCGTCCCACAGGGTTCTGTTCTCGGATCGCTCCTGTGGGACATCGGGTACGACTGAGTCCTCTGTGCCCCCCCCCCCCTGGGCTGGGATTGATTTGTTACGCCGATGACACTCTGGTTACAGCTCGGGGCGGGACCTTCGTGGAGGCGGCATCTCTGGCCACCTCAGGTACCGCGGAGGTGATCAGGAGGATCGAGGCACTGGGGCTTAGGGTGGTCCTTAACAAGTTTGAGGCCCTGCTTTTCCATGGGTCTCGATGTGATCCACCCGCCAGTACTTCGATAATGGTACGGTTACGTTACGTATACGGTTGACAATACTGTGATCGGTATCCGAGCCCACATGAAATATCTGGGCCTGGTACTTGACGGAAGGTGGTGCTTCGACGAGCACTTTCGCCAACTAGCACCGAAGCTCGTCGGCACGGCGTCCGCCCTCGGTCGGCTAATGTCGAATATGGGCGGAAAAAGTCTAGCGTGCCAACGACTCTACGCCGGGGTGTTCCGGTCAATGCCGCTGTACGGCGCCCCCGTGTAGGCAGAGTCCCTGACTGCCCACAATAGATCCCGTCTGTGACGTCCACAGAGGGTCGTGGCGGTCAGGGCCATACGCGGCTACCGCACGGTAGTTGCTGAGGCCTCCTGCGCATTGGCCGGAACCCCCCTATGGGACTTGGAGATCGAAGTGCTCGCCGAAGTTTATCGGCGGGTGTCGAAGGCGGCGTGGACGGGGGGCACTAATCCCCCGCCGATCAAATTCACCGCATGGTGGGATCCGCACCACCTTCACACGGTGGAAGGCTCGGCTGGAGACGTCTCGGGTTGGTCTTTGGGCCATCGGGGCGCTTCAGCCGATATTGGAGGAGTGGACGGTGCGGCAGCACGAAGTTCTCACCTTCCGACTCGTGCAAGTGTTGTCGGGGCATGGCTGCTTCGGCAAATACTTGCACGTCGTCGCAAGGAGGGAGACTACTCCGGACTGCCACCATAGTGACTGCTGTGAGGACTCCGCGCAACATACGCGAGATATGAGCGTGTCGTGCCCGGCCTGGGCTGAGCAGCGCCGGGATCTCGCTGCAGTCATTGGAGAGGACCTGTCGCCGCCGGCCGTTGCGCGAGCTTTGGTTGGCGGTAATAGGGCCTGGACCGCGGTCGCCATCTTCTGCGAGAACGTCATCTCGCAGAAAGAGGCGGCGGAGAGGGCCCGGAAGGACTTACTGTTTTCGAATCACGCCGGCGCCGCGGCCTTTACTCTTTGTTTTTTTACCCGAGTACATCCCTGTGTCATTGTTTTGACCTTGGAATATTATATAGAAATCGGAACGGGCGAATAGGTAAGTACTTAGGTTTATCCACAAAACACAGAAAAAGTAAGTAGGTATGTTTTTATTAATACAGCAGGCTTAAAATGAGTGAATACTTAAGTACATGACACGTTGTAGTAGGTACCAACTTATATTCATATTAACTAAATAATATAGGTATAGGTAGTTATGCAGGTACTTACATCGAAATTATCTTCGCAAGAATGTCTTGTAGCCCGAGACGAAGGTGGAGTTTTATCATCTATTTTCACAACGGCATAGTATTTTTGACGTAGTTTTGGGTCTTTCGGCACGTATAAAAAGAGTTTTTCAGGCTTTTTAAAAGAAGTATTTGTACATTACGGCACTATACAATATTCATACATAGTTAGAAAGGAGAATTAGACACAAATCGGACACTTAATTTGTTTCAAAGACACAATAAACCAATGAAAACACCTATGCGCCTTATCGCTGACAACGGGTTCGGACACAGTGACGTCACAGCCTACCGTGCCGGCCGGTTAGTGAACTCCGCTAGTAATTTGATCATAACTTCGTCAATTTTTGTCGTAGAACAAAAATTTTTTCACTGTATCTTAAGGATTTCTTAGCTCTATAAATCTGCATTCTCAACTAAAAACGTTACGGATCCTCATTGTTGAGTGCTAATTTGGCTTTGAAAAATTATCTCGAGGAACTTCGAGAAATGGCTAGAGAGATCTATGGGAGAGTGGAATATCCTAGACCTTGCTTTTAATCTGTACTCATAAACAGAGGCATCATAAATTTGTATGTTAGAGAAGGGCAGTAATAAAAATAAGGTGATTATTTACAAATGAATTTTGTAAAAAACGTTGTTATTCGTAGGCTACTGTAGGTTGATATAGTAAAGTACATTACCCCCTAACGGCTTTTTCAACAAGAACTTTGTTTTTCAATATGGTCACACCGGAACTTCATGATTGTTTTAACATTTAGTTTTTTGACATAACTATAGTAGAAGCTTGGGCAATTGTTACAATAAATTTAATTTCACTCGGAAATCGTTTTAAAATAATAAAAATTCACTATAAAAATGGTGGATCTGTAAAAGTTACATTGAAGGTTTCGCTTTAAAAATATCACTAAAATCGACTTCCAAGGCTTACGATTATTTCTAGAGGAATTCTAAAGCATCACAGCAATACGAGAAAAGTCGTGTGCTACTGCTTAGTTTCTAAACTTAGTTTCTATTATATATATTATATATTTAAGTATTTATATACTAAAGCTATTAAGCGAAGTTAAATTAAAACCATGTCAGAAATATTTATGACACACAAATGATTAGTTCGTATTGATCTTTGTGGTATATGGTTGAAAAAAAAATGTTAATTTAATATCTACGAAGAATAATACAACGACAAAGTTATCCATGACACTGATGTGTGCTTTGCAATGTCAACATGAGTTGATTTGGACAATGTAGAAGGTCATAAGAAGGTGTCTGCTCTTCGGGCAATGATGTTATTAATGGTATTGCTAATTTTATAATTGTGTTTTATTAGCGTAGGCGTCGAGTCGATTCCTTCAACAAATATTTCAAATAGTCGGATGTATTAAGTAAATGTTGAACACTTAACTCGTAATGTTTGTTTAATTTATGGTAATGGTCGCGAGATTTCGTTCATCAACAAAAACAACTGCTGACATTAAAATAAAATATAATAACGTTTGGCAAATAAATATTGGCAACCTCATTCTAAGTCTAGCTGTAAACCCCGCTTGGACGTGTTCAAAACATTAACAATAACAATGTTAATACAGTCGACCGCAATATAATGTTTGAATTATAGTCCATTTGACACCTATTGTATCAATAATCGAGACTAATACAATTTATAGCCATTGTAGTGATAGACACGTGGCATAAATGTTACTTTTGCCAAAAATACCATCTGGCAGATGGTGAAAGCAGAGGTTTCCGAATTATTCGCTATTGTATTTTTCGATTTTTATAATAAGATTGTTCGTTTACAATGCTCTCTGTATACCATATTTTGGTATTTAACTCGGTTATAATGGTCACCAATGGCAGATTATTTTAATGCTCTTTTCATGCTATTGCATTTTATTTTGGACACAATTATTGAGTATTTAGGGGTTATATTGGTTTGATTATATCTGCTAGTATTAACGTGTAATTGTCGAACAATTTGTCTATACCGTGGCGAATTGAGTCGTCTATATTCGGAAATCGAGCAATTTGGCTGTGAATTTATCCGTTTCCGATTTATTTAGGGCTTAATGGTTGGTCATTTTGTGTTTGATGTATGAGTGTAGTGAATGGCAAACATGTTGGTAAATCGAGTTTCTATAAGTTTAAAAATAAAACAATTAATACTTAAATGTCAAAATTGAAATATAAAAATATTTTAATTTGCTACTATATCTTTACTTGAAGTAAATATTATTTCATTTTTAAGAGAATGGACTAGATTTTTTACTTCTTTGAAGAAAATTTGAGAAGAAGTATACGTTTGATAGATAAATTTGACAACTAAAAATTTTATATCCTTATAACTATCACAGAGCTATATAAAAATATTTAAACTAACAACTGAACTGGGCGTAATACAAAACGATATCATAAGAGCAGTTTATACAAGAGTTTATATTGGCGCCTACAACCGCGAACTATTTTATTGCCTCATCTTTGCCATTACAGATAAATACCATGTCAGCTTATGGTTTTTATTGGGCTATCTGTAGTACAGTATTCCGCTATTGATACGGTCTACTTGGTAACAATGAGGCGCTTTTATTGTGACTATATTTGCTGGATGCTGGTGTGGTTAAACGTTGCTTATATTTTAATAGACATTGTTTCGGACGGCGGCAGGCGAGACGTCAATGCCCGCACTGTCGTCCTGGGACAATCTCCCACTTATTTGACGTACGTCCTTGTAGAAGCTTGCGCTGGTTACGTACGCCACCACGCACCCCTGAATGCGTATGTACTGCACCACGAACTCGGGGAGACGAATTAATTGAAACAACAATATTTCTTCTAGATCCGCAGGTTTCGGCTCTTGAGTTTTGTTTCTTTCTTATTTTGCCTCTTCGACGGCTTTGTTGCGACTGTTTCGTATTACTTCTTAATTTGTTCGTATGGTTCGCTCGACATAACTGAGCCCGAATTGGCCCGCTTATTAACGTCGCGGCAATACCGTCAAGAGAGCCGCTAGTTTTATTCCTATTTTGTTCGTGATTTTCACTATGAGCCGAAACCTTGGAGCCTTTATTTATTGTTTTTAAGTAAAAAACCCTTACAATTTATACATATTAAGAAACTTTAAACCTTACTCTACAATATAACGTATAAATTAGACACATTACCTTACATAATAAATTTTTCTTTAAACAAAACTTAGAAACCTTTCTTCAAAACGACTTTCACTATATACATTTTCGTAAATATTTTAAAAACTATAAGTCCTACGGACTTGAACCTTTTTCTAAACCTCGTTATGATTCAAGACCTTTCTTTTGACACTAATTTCAAAACGATATCTCTATAAACAAAAATTCACTTTTTCAACTTACGTAATTATTTACAATACAAATTGTCCTTATTATTTAACACAAAAATATTTAACAAATAAACCTTATAAAATTATTCTGACATGTCGATACATGTCGATAAATGTCGATACATGTCGATACATGTCAGAATGGCTCAACTCGGGGTCTCGTCGCCGACAGTCTCCCCCTCGTGCGTCGCACCATCCTCCTGGCTCGGCGACACTCTTGGCACCAGCAGCACCACTCTTGAACTGGGTCTCCGTAGCTCACCTCCACGCGTCTCGACGTCCACGATCCTTGTTCGCCCGTCTGGTCCAGGATACACTCGCAGAATTCTACCACGTGGCCAGGTGCATCTCGGCAGGCTGTGGTCGACGATCAGCACGATGTCTCCGACTTGCAGGTCTGTGGCATTGGTTTTTCCCTTCCTTTTTCTTGACAGAAGCGTGGGCAGGTACTCTCGCAGCCAACGTTGCCAGAAGTGATCGGCAAATCGCTGCGTGGCCTTCCAGGTAGAATCTTTTTTGCAGACGTTGACCTTCTCTCTTTTTCTGCAGAATTGTAAGAACTGCAGTACTCTCGCTGTGGCTCGCCAAAGTCTTTTCCACGAGGAGAACCTCTTGAGGTCTGGTAATGGATGAAAGGCGCTCGCTGCTGTTACGACGTCCGCTGCCTTATCTTCGCCGGTGATTTCCTTCTTGAAACTTCTTGGTGCTGGCCAATGTGCTTCTTCTTGTTTCAGGAAGCTTGGTCCGGTATACCATCGGTGATTGCAGAAGTGTTTCGGCACGTCGCGTGTCGCATCACATGTAGGTTTCTGCGGCGTATGCACCCATCTCCAGTCTTGCGGTTTTGTACGATCTTCTATCTCCGCTAAGCGATGAGCCACGAACGTCTTGAAGGTTCTTGGGTCTGTCTTTATCCAAGAAAGTATGATGCTGGAGTCTGTCCAAAATGCCTTTTTTGCTACCTTCAGGTCCATTTTCTCCTCTTCTAAATGAGCCAGTCTGCTTCCTAGGAGAGCCGCTTGTAGGTGCAGCTCCCCCTCGGTGCAATGTGGTGCTAGGCATCTCGGGACCTGTAGGTCTTGGAGCAGATTCATCTTCCATGAGTGTCCAGCTTCGAATCGTCCATCGTCCAGTCTTCTGCAGGTCTTCTCTAGGATTGCAAGTGCTCTTCCTTCCGAGTCCTCAGTGGGTCTTCGCGGTTGTACACCAAGCGCCTCGATCGCGAAGTGATCCTTGATAGCTTGATGCATCTCTTCTTCTGGTGTGCTGACGTGAAGACACGAGTTCAGGCGGTGAACTATTCTTGCAGCTCCGACGTCTGACCCATGGAGTACCCATCCTAGTCCTGTTCTTGAAGCAACTGGTTCTCCTGGTTTCCCTCTTCTTATTTCTTGAGTCACTATCAGCTCCCAGTTATCTTGACCTATGAGCAGCTGTGGTAACTCCCCTTCATAATATAGAGAGTCGGCAATCTTCTTCAAATGTTGGCCTCCTTTTATCCTCTTCTTGTCTAGGAACTGAGGTGCAAGCTTTAATTCGTCGATAGTCCGGACTCTCTTCAAGGTTTTCTTGTTTCCTTGATGAACTCCCTTCACCGTAAGGTCCAGCATCTGAGAATTCTTCTTTCTTAGTAACTTGCCTCCTACTGTCTCGATTACTAGTTCCTTCTTCTTGCCTTGGGCGCCGACTTCTTCTGCCACCTTTTGGTCAATAAGTGACACCGTTGACCCTTCATCCATCAGGGCCAATATCCTTTTTGATCCTTTCGACCCGAAGACTTCTACTGGAACTATCTTCAGGTAAGCCCTTGTACTATTGACTGCATTCACTGATGCCATGACGCTTGCTACTTCTTGCGTCTCAGTCTTTTCATCTCCCGAGGTCTTGTCTCCGATGTGCAGCAGATGATGATGCCACCTCTTGCATTGTTTGCACGGTGGTCTTCTACAGCTCTCCTTTCTATGTCTTCCTTGAAGACATTTGAAGCAAACGTGACTTCTCTTCACCGTTGCCCACCGATTCTGCACTGACGCCTTCTGGAACTTCTGACAGTCGACGAGGAAGTGTCCACCATCACACATAGGACAAGTCTTCGCTGTTGGCTGCCTTAAATCCTTTTCCTTGAAGTCCTTTTCTCTTGTTGAATGCGTCGCTTGTCGATGAGTCCTCTTGAATTCACTTCTTTCTTCAGAAGTCGCGAAAGCTCCACACTTGTCTGCTTCTATGTTCAGGAACTTGGAGACCATTGTCAAATCGGAAAAATCACTTTCTTCTGATGCTGCAGTGAAGTCATACCATCGGAACTTGAGAATCGTCGGCATCTTCTCAATGATTTGTTTCACCATCTCAGGTGAATGCAGGTACTGTGGTTTCTTCAAACCCCTTATTGCTGCTACGCTGTTGTTGATCTGGCTTGCGAAGACGCATATATCCCTTGGATTTTCGGATATCTTCGGTAACGCCTTGACCTTATCTAATTCTGCCAGTGCCAACGCATCAGGTCTTCCGTATCTTCTTTTAAGGGCCTGCATCACTTCTAACGGAGATGCTTCAGAGTACAGCAGGCTCTTGATAGCTTCTCTTGCATTGCCCTTTATTGCTCTTCTTAGTCGAGCCATATTCTGAACGTCGTTGAACATCGGTGCTGTATCTTCGTAGACAATCTTGAAGGCCAACCACTCGCTGCTGTTGCCATCGAAGTAGGGTAGCTCGTGAATATACTTCGGCTGCGCTACTGGTCCACCTGTTGTGGTAAAAGCTTCCTTCAACACCATTGCTAGCGCTTGAATTTCGCTCGTACCTTCTTTCGTTGAGGAGATCTCTTCAGTCTTCACCTTTTGAGGCTCTTCTGAAGGGTGCTGACCTCGTTCGCTCGTACCTCCTTTCGTTGAGGAGATCTCTTCAGTCTTCACCTTCTGAGGCTCTTCTGAAGGGTGCTGACCTCGTTGCTCGGGTTGCACCATGTTGCCCTTTTCTAATATAGATGTCTCGATCCATTTCTGAACTTGTGCTGTTCTGTCTTCCAGGTCTTCATCCACGGAGTCCTCATCTTCATACTGTACCAATTCCAATCTGACACGGGCTAGCTTCGCCGCAGCCTGTGCTTGTTCCAACTCCAGGCGTGCTAATTCTTCTCTGGCTTCCAGCTCGCGTCTTCTGACTGAGGAGCTCGTGGTCTTCGTAGACCTGACATGACGACCGACTCCCATTGGCTTAAGGGTTGCGGCAGACCCGCGACCACCCTTGTCCGGAATATCCTCTGGAGTCTTCTTGGTCGTCTCCTTTCTTGCGGCTACATTCTTCTGTCTGTTCTTCTCGGACGCCACCGTGATCACAGTCACTGCCGTATTCATCGTCGTGGTGCTTTCTGTGTTAAAAGTGCCTGAAGAAGTCCTTGAATCCGACGTAGTAGCTGTTCCTGATGTCACTGACGCTGACGCAGACGTGACCCCTTCTGATCCCGCCAATTCTTCTGTCGCGTCCTTATCCGAAGGACGGGACACGGGACGTGAGGGAGCATCCTTCTACGACCTGGTTCTTGGCATCTTGATGCAAATTCCTTATCTTCTGGATTCTTCAGTACTCTTCTGCAGGGATCCGGCTCGAAGGACCAACTGTTTCGGACGGCGGCAGGCGAGACGTCAATGCCCGCACTGTCGTCCTGGGACAATCTCCCACTTATTTGACGTACGTCCTTGTAGAAGCTTGCGCTGGTTACGTACGCCACCACGCACCCCTGAATGCGTATGTACTGCACCACGAACTCGGGGAGACGAATTAATTGAAACAACAATATTTCTTCTAGATCCGCAGGTTTCGGCTCTTGAGTTTTGTTTCTTTCTTATTTTGCCTCTTCGACGGCTTTGTTGCGACTGTTTCGTATTACTTCTTAATTTGTTCGTATGGTTCGCTCGACATAACTGAGCCCGAATTGGCCCGCTTATTAACGTCGCGGCAATACCGTCAAGAGAGCCGCTAGTTTTATTCCTATTTTGTTCGTGATTTTCACTATGAGCCGAAACCTTGGAGCCTTTATTTATTGTTTTTAAGTAAAAAACCCTTACAATTTATACATATTAAGAAACTTTAAACCTTACTCTACAATATAACGTATAAATTAGACACATTACCTTACATAATAAATTTTTCTTTAAACAAAACTTAGAAACCTTTCTTCAAAACGACTTTCACTATATACATTTTCGTAAATATTTTAAAAACTATAAGTCCTACGGACTTGAACCTTTTTCTAAACCTCGTTATGATTCAAGACCTTTCTTTTGACACTAATTTCAAAACGATATCTCTATAAACAAAAATTCACTTTTTCAACTTACGTAATTATTTACAATACAAATTGTCCTTATTATTTAACACAAAAATATTTAACAAATAAACCTTATAAAATTATTCTGACATGTCGATACATGTCGATAAATGTCGATACATGTCGATACATGTCAGAATGGCTCAACTCGGGGTCTCGTCGCCGACAGACATTGTATTAATAATTAAAATTTAAATTTCTTTATAAATAGCTAATTTTTTGTTTCTTCACGGAGGTAATCGATTAGATAAGTTAGTAAAAAGTAGCAGAAATGTTTTAATTTGATTATTATAGAAATAAAAATACTCAAAAGCATGTATTGCATTTTATGCTATACACAGACGAAATTGTACTATTGAATCGGATGAGTGATCGATAGATTGAGACGCTGGCTTATCAGGAGCCAATAATTATACAATGGACATGAACGTCATATAGGAAGATTGTAAAAAATTTATATCTCTTTCGGCCAGAAAAAACATCACTATAATTGTGAACCATGAAAATCTAAAGTCCCAAATTAAAAAGGGAAACAGTTATAGACGAATATCGTAAAACTAAAGAAAATTACACTATAATATCTAGCGTAGCCCAAACACAAAGTTATAGAGAAAAAGATGATTTGGGACGGAGTCGACAACGCGACATAAGATATAAGGAACCAAGAGCGGTAATAAGGAAAACAAATTGCAAAAAGGGCCACGAAGATACCGAGGGTAATAATTTAAGCCTTAAAACTATTATCAGGTACGTTTTATGCTGAAGACTACACTGAAGAGACTACATATTCTTTGAATTCATACCTTTTTTTTTGACGCTGTGAAATGCGTTTATGCATCCCGCCACCCGAAGGCGACGGGTATGTGGGACTCGCTGACTGCGACGTCAGAATACCCACTAAAATACAGCGGTGCCCTCATCATCGTACAAGGACGCCACTACACTGAAGAGGCTACATATTCTTTGAATTCATACCTAATATGCTTCGAAGGACAATAAGAAGACTTAGCAGTAATAGACTCTATAATATAGCGCATCCTACGTATGTATCATTGGAATTCTAGAATATAAGAAGTCGGCTAAAACTCTGCCAAGCTCAAAATTTTAATATAAAAATCATAGCAAAAATTTGATAATGACTCGACAGACTGATGTTTGTTTTGAAAACCCCGGAGGAATAGCTGAAAGTGTCAAGTGCTACGAACTAATCCTAAGTATTTATGATATCGTGCAAACTTGCTTTTCTGCTAATTTTTGTAATTTTATTGTTATTTTATCAAATATAAATTTGTATTTTAGTCAAATTGTAGCGAACCAAAATATTTTTATTACGCTTTTCATATATCATGGAATAGATTTTGTCATTCTTTTCCTAACAGTGTTTATTTATCAAATTCATAACTTTTTTCTGGTGTAATCGTTTTTAGTGTTTTTAGAATACTAAATATATAATATTATTTCGAAAAAATATTTAATGTAGTAAAACAATTTTACTATGAAAACATAGACAAACTTATTAAATATAGAAAGATAAAATTCAGAAACTTGAAGCCAAAATACATCAAAACTTAAAAACAATGTAATTGAGTAAAATTACATTTAAATTAATGTTTGCAGATATCAAAATGTAATCAATACATTACGTCTAGATAACATGTTACGTACACTTGAGACGCTAAGATAAATAAGAATAATTTGCGTAGTTAGGAGTAGCTGAATGATATCGATCTCTTTGTATTTGTTAATCGTAAATAAAGGCAGGTGTACACCACGTTAAGCATCGAGACCTGTTAATAAAGTTGTTTGTTTGGAGGTAATTGTATATGTATACTAAAACAATTTTTAAATTAAATAGTTTGCTGATTAAAACATGTTCTTTATTTTATTTAATTAGCGAATAACAAATAATAAATAATTTATGAAATAAATACTAATATTGTAATCGTAATATTACGTTTACGTTTGTGGTTCTCCCTACCGTGTCTCGGAGAGCATGCCAGTCCCCGATAGATCACCAGACACTGATAGCGATCGTTACTCATGGTAGGGAAATTATCTGCCAACTCACAGTGGAGCAGCCTGGTGGATTAAGCTCCTACCCTTCTTCTATATGGAGAAGAGGTCATCGCTCAGCAATGGATTGTTTACAGGCTGATAAAGTACAGTACAGTATAAATCGATTCGATAACTTTTGGTTTGTTTTTATATATTTATATTCGGCCATAATATGTAAGGTACATATTTGATACGTTCTCTAACCTATAGGACTTTTAAAAAAAATTAAATTATGTTTATTCTGAAGTCTGACTTTTTTGATACGTACTTTATAACTAGTATTGTATAAGTAAAATGTTGTATAACAACAGAAATTACTTTAAACAAAGTAAATTTAGAAATTACTTTTTGTATGAACTACTTTTAAAATTGACTGAATTTAACTGTATTAAACTTATACTTTAGATATGGGGAATACCCATTAAATGGGGAATACATATTAAACATATTTTTTTATTAGATCTATAACAATCTGTGAATACGAATTTCAAATATTTCTGTAGTTTATTTTTTATTTTTTTAATATACCTATACACTTGTACAATTCCCCTAATAATAAATATCTTTAATTACTTTTTAATATATCTACATATTGTTCCCTTATATTTACGCGAATTTTATTCATTTAATTAAAAGTCTAAAAAACGGATTTTATCGCGTTTATTTAAAGTCCCAAAGCCGGGGGACTCCGAGATCATGGACGCTGTAAAGGGTCCGAAACGTCGGGAAATAATTAAATATTGTTAAACAGCAACTTTAAATAAACGCGATAAAATCCGTTTTTTAGACTTTTAATTAAATATCTACATATGATTAAGAAATACAACATATAATAAAGAAATTAATTAATTGTTACCTACGTAATAATTAATTAATTTCACAACAATTATTTGAAATTGTCTCGCCTGGTCGATAGCTTTTTTATTTAAATAAATATTTATTTATAAGGTATATTTTAATGCTTCTTGTTTATAAATAAAGGCTAACTATAAATTTAGTATTGAATTTAGTTACAGTGTTACGTGTCACCATTTTTATAATAATTATAACGAGCAAAACCAGAAGTAGCGTAGACTACAATATACTGCTTCAACTAATCGTAGCGGAATATAAGGCACAAAAAAAAAGAAAAAAAAGAAAAACGGTTAGTGTTCTATGAACATCTATGTATTTACATATTTACTTATAAAAGTTTAATTTTTTAACGCTTGTTTTTTTTAACGAATAAGTTAAAAGACACACACATAAACACTACGATGAAATAAATACATATTATATAACGTTATATATCCTTATAAATATAGTAGGTTATCATACCGTTATGAATTTCTAGTATATAAGTTATTTTACGTCATGTTAACATCAGAATGTGTTTATATTACAATTCATACAATTTAATACAAGTTGAGCATATTTAACGTATCCTGGAGGCGACAAGTGGCGTGACTGGCGAAATAGAAGCACTCTCGTGTCGACGTAATGTGTTTTTAGATACAATTGCCATTAGTTGTCAGTGCTGCTTTAAACACGATTGAATATATTTATTTTACTACTCTATAATTTAATCATATTTGATGTTCATATGTGGTTATATATGGTTGTGGAGACTCATATGATAGTTGTGGAGACAGTTACTGAAAATGTTGACTTGAATGAAACAGTCAATTATATTTATATATTGAGCTAGATTGCTGGTAAAGGCTTTTTCATTAATATGGGAGAAGGATTAGATCTTAATATGACATGGTGCTATTCTGTGAGTTGACGAATAATTTATGTAATACCTCCACCGAAAGTTCGATTTTCACAAAGTGTCACTTTTGTCCCGCTTCACACGGACGAAAATCAACGGCCCAGGTAGGAAAAAAGTGACACTTTTCCCCCCGCTTCACAAGGACAAAACCCGAACTTTCGACCTAAGTAGGAAAAAAAAAGTCCCTTAGCCTTCGGCTCGGGCGGCAATTTCACATGCGGGACAGAAACTAGTACTTTCGTCCCTTGTGACACTAAATATTATTATCAAGTGCGTAAGATTATAATTAGAAACGTCGGCTTTACGTGTTCTCTAAAGTTAGCTATTACGGTTATTACGGTGTATGGGTGTTTGTCGTTGTGGTATATAAGAACAAACATCGAGAACAAAAATAAATATTTGTAAAAATATAAATAGCCACTCTGAGCAATAATTGAACTAGGGAGTACCAGTGAATAATGGAAAGGTAGTCAGAACTTTGATAAGGGGTCATCCGTTAATCACATGATGTTTTTTAGCAACTTTTTAACCTCCATCCACCCTGGTGATATGTGTTGAGGTTGTAGAATCAATATTACGTGTATTTTTTTTAATACAAAATATAATTAAATTTTCAGAATATTATCTTTAAATACAGGTATAACTTGATTAAATTTTGAAAAAATAAATATAAATTTGGATAAAATACAAGTATAACTTAATTTTAGTTCGTAGGTTGTGTTTGATTGGCATAAGGTATAAAAATAAAAAAGGAAGGTGAAACTAAAATCACATGAAAAACATATATTTACGAAAAATAAATACACATGATATCTCATTACACCTGCCCTTGTGATATTTCTTGACTTTTTTCCAAACCCCTTTATTTGTTTTTTAGAATCACCAACAGAAATGACAACAGTAATACAATGAATACACACATACATTATACAAATACACACACACACACATACATTTACATAATAAAGTAATAAGAGTATAATTGTATTTCTTTTTAGAGGAAATCACAACATGCATTTATTGATTATTACTTAATGGATGATAAGAAAACAAAAAACTGACTGTTCTCTTATATTTACGCGAATTTTACTCATTTAATTAAAATTATTCTATAACGGATTTTATAGCGTTTATTTAAAACTTTACAGTTTAAAAATATTTTAAATTATTTCCCGACGTTTCGGACCCTTTACAGCGTCCATGATCTCGGGGGACTAAGGTGGTGGGTGTCCGAATAATGAATTAATTGTTACATACCCCGCTTTTTTATACAATTTTAAATAATTACTATTAACCGTTCCTATTCATGCAGAATGAGCTTATTGTGTCTGGAAGTCGTGCTGTGTTCTTATTTTCCTTGGGTTCAATTAACACCACCTTAGTCCCCCGAGATCATGGACGCTGTAAAGGGTCCGAAACGTCGGGAAATAATTTATAATATGCTCTCGGGGGACTGAGGTGGTGGGTGTCCGAATAATTTAGGTTCAACTTATTTTTAAAATATCTTTATTAATTAAAGGAGAGAAGAGATCCAATTAATGCCCTATTAGAATAAAAATTACGCGTATTTTTAAAAATTGTTGTAATATTTTATCTGTGTTCATATTTATTTATTATGGTAGTAATGTGGTCTGGTAATACATATCACAGTATGCTATTAAGGCATAATTAAAGTGTCTGTATGTACTATTTGAGACTTTCACTTATAGCTTATCTCGACAACGTAATAAGCAAATAAATATATATTTACGATACGATATGAAAAGTTCATAATAATATATTGTGATTGTGATTACAGAGTCGACATCGTTGAGTGGATGGAACACGAGGTTCTTTTCCGAAATGACACGTGTTCAAATCTGGATTAGCTACGCTGTGATTTCAAATACTGAATTTGTTTCTAAAACTTAACTAAATTTAAATTAGGCTTGGCTGTGAAGTAATTGTAAATAAACTTACATATCTGGGATCAAATCCTTAATATAAATATTTGGGACAGCTTGAAAGAAGCTTGAAAAGAAAGAAAGAAGAAGAAGAGACTTCTGAATAAAAGTGGAACATTAACACGCTGTTACATTACCGATTATTGTTATTAGTATTTCACAGTAAATATAGAGTAATAATATGCTAAAATACTTTTATAATTTTATATCATGTGTTCATGTGTCATCGTGTGTTATTTATAATATAATTTTTTAAAACTTTATTGTATAAACGTCACACGTATTTTTTCTGTGGTCTGATATGAATATACACTTTTTTTAACTTTTTGAAAAGTAAAATATTACCAGGTACCAATTTCACGAATTTAATTTTTAATGAATTAATTCATTTTAAATAACAATTATTGTACTATATATAGTTACCTACTGTTTAAAACTTGTTTCAATCATGTCCGGGTGGATAAGTAACATTAATTAACGGAACTGAATCAGCCCGTAAATGTCCCTTTACTGGGCAAAGGCCTCTACTTCTTATAGGAGAGGGGTTGGAGCTTAATCTACCACGCTGCTCTACTGCGGGTTAGCGGGTAAATTCCCTACCACGAGTAACGATCGCTATCGGTTGTATGTGATAACAACAGGGACCGACAGCTTTACATGCTCTACGAGGCAGAGTGGGTATGCTCACAGGACATATATCCAGACATAAAACCACTTTTTGGTACAAATACAAATATTGGCTCCGAGCGGGAATCGAGTCCACGAGCGCTGGAGTTAAGGTGACTAGTGCTGCACTACACCAGAAGAGTTGTCGTAACGAAAAGCTTCCAGAATTGCCACGTTATTAATTTTATTCCATACTTGTAAGAAAAAGTAAGCGATTATAGTGATTTTTTTAGATACATGGTTGAATATTTTTGTTTTGCGACATTCCGTCTGCAAGATAATGATTTTCCAGATAAACTTACCCCTTATTAATAAGGAGTAATGATTAACTAACCCCTAATTAACTTTACCCCTATATTGCTGATAATATTTGAAAGGAAAAGTTTTAATTGTGATAGATGTTATCAACAGTCTAAAAATTGCTTGCTTAATTTAAAATAGGTTTCTTTTAGTAATGTAGATACTATAATTTGTAGTGCATTTATAATATAAAAAAGAAGCTACTGGCGAAAGCTAGTATTATATAATCCAGTCATTTTAGGCATTTTAAGCCCCAATCTGCGGAAAAAATCCTAGTGAGCTAAATTTTTGTATACACCTTTATTACGGCGTTGTAATGAAGATGTGAAAAATCGACTTTGTTACAGGTTACGAAAATCAGTTTTTCGCAAATATTTCGCGACCTATTGCTGGGAGGTCAAAAGAGGTCAGTATAAAAGGCATTTTAATAGAACCTAAAGTGACTGGATTATATGATATTATATTAAAAATAAATATTTATACGTTTTTGTGAACCTGTAGATGTTTTTTTTCATTGTAAATCAAAGGATTTTTTTATTGAAATAGTTTCATACATTATAAGTGAGTAACAATTATTAATTACGTTAAATGTTTTTATTTATTTTGAAACTTTAGGAAAAAATTTAAACTCTATTTTATACTACCCATTTTTCCGTTAGCATATTCTAAGCGCATACGAATGCACCTAAGTTTATATTAGGCTTTCTTGTTTTACGTGTCGGCTGGTGCCTCTGAGTAAGGCTATAAATACACTAGTGATTTTTTTATATAAAAAATAATACTTACTGAACACAATATACATACTTCATGTAGAAATAAAGTTTAATATATTTTATTTAAATAACTAAGCGATTCAAAAATATTTTGGTGATGAAATTACATTAAATAATATTTTGAAGAAAAAAATTTAACGTTTTATTGATTTAATCTATTTAAACGGTTTTCTAAGTAATTCAATTACAAATATTTTTTTAAAATTATAAGCAGGTTTTGATCAGCGTTTTTATTTAGTTGGACACCATACTGTAACAGCTGCTGACCAAAGCTTTTATTTCTGTTAAGAATAGATATTGTAGATGAAGAGAGTGTATACCTATCTTTAATCACCAAACAAGCGTGATTGCGAAGTAAGGAAGTTTGCGTTTACAATTAGGGACATGACAAGAAAATATTTGACGACAAATGCTCTTCAATTTATAACTGAAAAATTGTTTTAACCGACCAGTATCTTATTTATTAATTTTGTAATTGTTTATGATTTATATAATTATGCTCAAAATTATAAATAAGTTAGTAGACATTTTTAATTAGATATTTATAACATTTTTTCAAATTATATACGTATAATAAAATAGTAACGGGCGTATTAAAGACATATCAAAGAAAAACGAATATTCAACTTAAATAAAAAAAAAATAAATTAGTATATAAACCTGAATGAGTCTTGTTCTAATAAAAAATATATTGACTTGTAAATATATATTTGACTATTAAGTCTGATCCAATCAATAAAGTTAAAATACATAGATTTATCCTCATCTACTATCTATTAATGTAATTATTTTTTTATCAGTTGACTACAATGTAGAGGAGCTTCAAAAAAACATTTCATTAAAGAAATTTTACAATATTATACATATTTACAAGTCAAATTTTTATCGAATCCCAAATTCTATGCATATTTAAATTTATATTTGTTCGGGTGCTTACCGCGTTTATAATTTTATTGAAGTCCCTATATTTCGGCAATGTTTCAATCGCCATGATCACGGGGAAACCAAATTCTATGTATTTTTGTTTGTTTTCTAGCTTGAAAGGGAAAAATACATGTCTTATATAATTGGTTAATTTAAGCAATTCTAAATTTTGTAATCGCTTTTAGATTTATAACTGTTTAAATATGTAACTTTAACTTTCGTTCATGTTACATAAGTAATTGTATCGATTAAACAATGTAATTTATTAAATTGCACATAATTAGTTAGTTCTGGTTCTGTGAGGTTAGATTGCTCAAACTGACATTATTACTAAATATTCTGTCTGTCTAGATTAATGTTATAAAATTTTCCGAAATCTGTTAACGAAACCTAAATATAAGTGTACACAGTAATAAATAAATAAATAAATAAATAAATAAATAAATAAATAAATAAATAAATAAATAAATAAATAAATAAATAAATAAATAAGCAATTTTTTCTCAATTCTACAAAGCTTAAGTACATAATTAGAGTATCAAATAAATGTTTTTATAACATTTTTACTTAACTGAAATAAACATACAGTTTTTGCACACACATTTCATTTTACTGAAAGTGAAAAATACATGATGAGATATTTGCATTAAAATAATAAATAATGAGAACAGATAATATAAATTTTTGTGTCACGGATGTTAAATTCATAGTTTTTAGGGTTGAAATAACTAATACTAATCGCTTAACTACAACAATTTAAATGTAAAAAAATATAGGTACATTGTTAATAATAATTAATATTTTGCTTAAATTTCTAAAGTTAACATTTTCCGAGTTTTACATTACCTTGTGTAAACTTTTATTTTTAACGGTATTATTTATTATTTAAAAATTTTGTAGGACTTTATTCTATACACTTAATTTAATGAAAATAGAGTTTACACAATACACTTAAATTGTCTTTTCCATTCTACGTAATATTGGCGAAATACATACGTGCTATTTTTGCATTATTGAAAGCCATTAATCCAATTTTAGACAAGATAATTTAAGAAATAGTTAATGTTTCGATAATTATTTGACAGTTTAATCGAGGATTTTTTTTTGTAACGGAAACATTCAAAAAAGTGTAAAAAAAAATCATTGCAATTTTTTTATACCTCAGCAGGCAGTATGTAAAGAAGATATGTTTGTATGTAATTAGTCTGTGCAACTGTTGTTTGTCGAGGAGAATAAACAATCGAGTGTCAACACTTGAAGGAGCGATGACTAGCTGCGCCGGCGCAATGTATGTATGTATGTATGGGTTCGCAGCCTTGAACTGAACGTGGAAACGCATTTTTGTTTACTTGTATTCAAGTTTTAATATGAATTTAAAATCCATATTTTCATTGTCTTATAGCAATAAAAATTTTGCCATATACTTTTTTACATATGTATAATTTTTTGTATTATAAAACCAACCAAATAAGAGTTACCACTTCTCTACAAAAAGTCAAAAGTAGTAAATGATAATAATTGATACGAGATTAATTCAAAGTAAGCTCTATAAAAGTCAGTAAAAGCGACATTATTCATTTGACGCATACAGATATTTCACGCGATAAGCGTTGAACAAACAAACGTTTATTTAAATTTTCGACCAAATTATGTATTTATATAAAAATTATGTGCGCTTCTATGGTTCGTTGGATAATAATTCCGTTGTAATCACTAGATTATCGCCGCCCACTAGGCTTCCTATAGAGTTCGATTGTAAGCGCCGTAACGCAAGTAACTGACAATAACGCATGAAAAGAGAACATTCGTTAAAAAATCATTAGAATATGGAAAGTATACCCGGTATAAAGGAATGTGCGTAAGGTATTCGAAAGTGACATGCTTTCGAACGAATTGATTAATTTTAATATCGCCTAAGTTTGAAATTAAGAAAAGGTGCGAGAATAATGACTGAATCCCTAAAATTATTGAATCTATTAATTTTGTTGTTTTATTGCTTATCTAATATGTGAAATGTATATTAAACTAATAAATTCGTTTATTACGTGTTCACTGCACTCGATATCGACTCCGCGTTACATCGGACGCTTGTATTGAATAAATTATTGTCAATAAGTTTTTATATTGTTTTATTGGTTTGAGAGTTCGAGAGCTTTCTATATTACTATTATATGAGTGAACTTTGCTATGCTTATGACGTAACATTGCGTGTTCCGTGATACTATGTAGTGGATGTGTTGCATTTGTTGATTATTACCTCTAGCAACTACGAGTATAAAGCAATATAGTAAACAGATGTTATTTCAATGATATGATAAGATTAACTTCAGTAAGTGTATGCTAAATTCTTGCACATATACAAATCGAGAATAATCAAAAAACCGGCCAAGTGCGAGTCGGACTCTCGCACGAAGGGTGCCGTACCATTATCTATAAAAAAATTAAACAAGTGCGAGTCGGACTCGCCCATGAAGGGTTCCGTAGCAGCAAGTAACAACATATAAAAGTTCTTGTAGTTCGTTGTAACTTTAATTGATGTTTTAATAATAGTGTATTTTTTTTTATAAAAAAAAACTTCTTACTAGTTCTCATTCAAACCAATTTTCGGTGGAAGTTTGCATGGTAATGTACATAATATATTTTTTTTAGTTTTATCATTGTCTTATTTTAGAAGTTATAGGGAGGGGGACACATTTTACCACTTTGGAAGTGTCTCTCGCGCAAACTATTCAGTTTAGTAAAAAATGATATTAGAAACCTCAATATTATTTTTGAAGACCTATCCATATATACCACACACGTATGAGTTTGATTAAAAAAAGTTTTGAGTTTCAGTTCTAAGTATGGTGAACCCCCAAAATTTACTGATTTTTTCTATTTTTGTGTGAAAATCTTAATGCGGTTCATAGAATACGTCTACCTACCAATATTATAAGGGTTTGATGAAAAAAATGTTTATGAGTTTCGCTTCTAAGTATGGGGAATCCCCAAATTTTATTGTTTTTTATATTTTTGTGTGAAAATCTTAATGCGGTTCACATAATACATCTACTTACCAAGTTTCAACAGTATAGCTGTTATACTGTCGGAAAAAAGTGGCTGTTACATACGGATGGACAGACAGACAGACAGACGAATCCATAAGTGTTCCGTTTTTGCCATGTGGCTACGGAACCCTAAAAACGGCAAAAAAACACGTTTGTTGAATGGTAGCCCCACTATATATATTGATTTTATTTTAATATAATTTTTTTTTGAAAGTGAATAATATAACTCAATATTCTGTGAATATTTCAAGCATATACCTGATGTCGTTATCAATATCGAGTAAAAACGAGCAAAAAATCACGTTTGTTGTATGAGAGCCCCCTTAAATATCTTTTTTATTCTGTTTTTTACTATTTGTTGTTATAGCGGCAACAGAAATACATCATCTGTGAAAATTTCAACGGTCTAACTATCACGGTTCATGAAATACAGCCTGGTGACAGACGGACGGTCGGACGGATAACGGAGTCTTAGAAATAGGGTCCCGTAATCCCTTTGGGTAGCGAACCCTAAAAAGATTATTTTTTCTTTTTTATCTGTCTAGTATATCTTAGGTTCGTGCCGATATTGGAATTTTCAATATCATATATTATTATTATTGAAATTTCAAATATTATATATATATGTATATATATATATTTAAATATAAACTATAAACTAAAATTAAATTTGTTATATAGTAGATATAGTTTAGTAGAATTGTATATAGTTACAAAAAATCAAAAAATCAAAAATCTATAAAATTATCAATAGTAACCTTGTTCAGGTGATTAAAGTATCATTTAATATAAATAAGGATTATATATATAATAAAGATTATATTATATGATTTAATATAATATAAAGAAAAAAAAAAAACTGTTAAAATATATTTTTTCTCAAAATAACAAAGAGTTAAATAAGAATTTCGGAACTAATGCTGTGTCCCTCGTTGTATCCATTGTCGAATCTTAAACTCTGTTGTTATTTCACAATACATTTTATTGCGTTACGGTCTATACGTTTATTGAGATTTTACTGATCTTTAATATTACTATAAATGTTTAATTTATCGTTCGGTCACTAATATACCATTTCGTTCATTTTATGGTTGAACGGACAAAATTTATTTTTTAAGATTCGTCTGTAATTTGATTTGGTTGAATATGAAATCATAGAATGATTACATTTTTATTGTGTTTTGCATAATCTAGAGATAGGAGGGGAAATTGAAAAGAATGTTTGAATACCGTATTTATAATTTACAGTCCATTTTATTTATAAGGCCATATAATAAATAATTTCGTGTACAAAAAAATGTTTGAGGCAGAAGCTAAGAATCCCGGTCAAGTGAGTGTCAAGTCATGCGTCTAAGTAGCTTGTTATAGAGCGAAAAAGTGAACTTTTTCTTTTCGTATTTTTAATTTGATGGCTGAATTCCGTATGAAAAAGTGTACAAAGTAACAATAATTCATATAATGATACTAAAATCAGTATTGCTTTTAATAGAATTTTAACGAAAACACATCTTACAAAAAAAAAAAAAAAAAAAACATAAATGAAGTCTGATTGTAATACAAAATAATGTAAAATCAAGTCCTTATAAAAACAAACACATTGCATTTTCGAACATTTACATTTGCAAAACAAAATAATTGCATTTATTTGTTCAATTTAAAATATGAATACATACTATAAACTTATTTACTATGGCTCTTCGTACTACGTAATGATTAGAAAAACACTTGTATTTTACTACAATGTCCCATCATTCTGATATCTGCAACAACGTTTTTAATTCAGGGAGCTATTTATTCAAATCGCCATGACCCTTGCTTTATGGTAATTCTACTCATACCAATTAAAATGTTAACAATAGCTCGGTAAAGCCATGGTTCCATTGAAACGGACCGGTTCGGCACAAGCTTATTGCATCCTACATCTTTATCCAATTTAATACGACGCCTATTTAAACAGAAAACATTTACGGTTTTCATTTGAAAATACCTTAATCCATTACAATAAAAACTATAGTTGATTAATATATTTTGATCTTCGCGTAGTTTCGCAGTTGTGACGTATACTAATAGATAATGAAGATTTAAATATGCATTAGAGTTTATTTAGAGATTCCACTGAGAAAAATATTTAGTTATAATAAAAGTAATATCTGGCGATTAAAATAAGATAACTTATTTACTATAAGTTTATTTATAAAATTAATAGTAACGAAAAATAAATTGATAATTATGTTTAATCAATATGTTAAATATGTGTGACACTAAAGTAAACTATTTAATTTCTTTACAAACAAATAATTTAGAAACATTTATAGTAATAATAAAAATATTTTGACTGTTAAAATTTTTGTACGCTTAGAAATGGAGGCGCGTCAATAAAATTTATTCTCTACAAAACCGTTTCGTTAACAAGTAACGATGAACATCAATCAAAAATTTTTCAAAGTAATACCCCGTTGTGGTGACAATGGGGAGTCGATACAAGATAGTGTGGGGAGGAAATAAAAACCAGTATCGCTTCCGATTTCACCCCTGGGCTTCCGAACGAATCCGATAGTGCCATATTATAAAATCAATGAATTTTGGACCGTGACTATAAAGAGCCAATTTGTGAAACCGTTATATGAACGAGCATTTGAATTGTCAAATCTACATCTATCATTCTATTTATTTAATTATATTATTTTTAAATTTCATTTTACGAGTATATTATCTGAGTAAGCGGAAAACTAATGAATTTTACAACTTATTTATTGCAATAAATTCATGAAATTATCAGATTAATAAAACAAAACGATTTGCGTTCATATTGTTTTTTTAAATAATTATGATCATAATAATTAAAAAAAAAAAAAAAACATTTTCTTAGTCGAATGGAAGGTATTGAACGATACGGAATTCAATCGTATATAGATAGATAGATAGATAGATAAATACTTTATTGCACTCACATCAAAGTATACATACGTATATCTATTAAGAAATATATATAGGATAACTATTAAGGAACGCAGTTTAAATATTCGTTGAAAACAATATAAAAAACAAAAGTTATTGCTTTCACTAGGCTTAATCGATTGCGCATTTTTAATTGACATTCAGGCCTTCATTAAACCAAAGGTGGTGTAAAGATAAACATCACTGTCGAAGTGGTATAATGAACGGCATTAATTTGGCTGCAGATCACCAAAAATGCTATCTTCTCGTAATGGAATTACGCATCGCGATAAAACGCTCAATTTATGTGATAAAAACCTAAATGCTATATTAATATTTGGAACAATGTAATAATAAGCGCTCAATATATGTGGTAAAAACCTAAATGCTATATTAATTTTTAGGAGAATGTAATAATAAGCGCTCAATCGATGTGGTACAAACCTAAATGCTATATTAATATTTGGAACAATGTAATAATAAGCGCTCAATCTATGTGATAAAAACTAAATACTATATTAATATTTAGAACAATGTAATAATAAGCGCTCAATCTATGTGGTAAAAACCTAAATGCTATATTAATATTTGGAACAATGTAAAAGCGCTCAATCTATGTGGTAAAAACCTAAATGATATATTGATATTTGGAACAATGTAATAATAAGCGCTCAATCTATGTGGTAAAATCCTAAATGCTATATTAATATTTGGAACAATGTAATAAAAAGTTTTTCAGTTTAAATGATGTAAATGTGATGATGCGTTTGGTACGTTGTAGTAACAAATCGTACGTATTCGCAAATCAATTTGTTTTGCGTCAGCGAAATGATGGATCGAGCGCACGCGGCGCAACCCTTCACCATCGAGGGATTTGGGGCGTGAAGGGTAAATGAATAAATTAATAAAGTTCTAAAATTCTGCAGCTGTGTGCTTGCATCTGTAATGCGATTCCATATTGGTATTCCGCATTTGAAATTCAAGACCAAATATTTGCTTAAACTTCTGTTAACAAGGAGATGATATTGTAATTGTTAATTTTGTAAAGACTACGTTAAAAAAAAGTAACTCCGTTTAAGCAAACAAGGACGTGTGTTTTTCCATTTACGATTTTGTTTAAATATTTAATAAAATAATATGTTCTTCGTGTTCGCGGTACTATTTCAGGTAACCAAAGTCTCGATCAGAACGAGTAATACTACAAATAAATAAAAAGCTCAGTTGTTTTGGCGTAAGAGCCGCGAAGCGGGCAGTAAATAATAAAGCGAACGATCGTCTTATCAGAGATCTGTTTAAATGGCTGTCGTAGGCCAGGATATCGGATTTCTGTTTATTGCTGCAGACGGTAGCTAAGCTGCCCGACGAGTGAGATGTTCGCGAGATCGTCCGATAGCTGATCATTTAGCTATTGAATCGATGCGATGCTTATCCGCAACGTGTTTTCGGGTTTCCTCAACATACGTATACTGGTTGCGAGGCGAATGCACTACCCGATACGACTGTGAAATGTAGATGTCAAAGGTAATTTTGCTTCTTTTTATTTATTTTTTGTCCATTTATTAGGAAGTAATTAGTTGTAAAAGTATGATCCTATTGAAATTTTGATATTAAGCATTTGCTTTATAGTATCTTTTTAATGTTTTAAAATGTTTATTACAAATGTGTAAAATGTATATTCAAACTAATGGACCATACAACTTTTCATAATCGTTAACATTTATTAAGATTTTGTGTCACATAGTAATTAATAATGACAGTATAATAAGAAAGATGACAACCATCCTGGTATAATATTAAATATTTAATATGTATTTATATACCTATTACATATTTCACCAGAATTGTATAAGCGAGAGCGTTTGCAGTCTGGTCGGGTATACTATAACTATTGGAGGAATCATTTTTCCCTAAGATACAGGACTTTCCTACTTTAGGGGTATAAAATACAGTGTACAGGTATATTTAATTGTGACAAATGTACGCATAGTTTATGATCTATTCTTAAGAACTGTTTGTAACCTAATTACGCAGTATAAATTATAATATTTATTATTATTATCATATATATTTCCTTTTATTGGCTTGTATTTGGCCGTGTATGCTTCTATGCTTCGGAAAGCAAGTGAAGCTGTCGGTTTCGGTTGTTCTCATAAACACTCGACAATGATATCGGTCCTTACTCTTGTTATTAAAATTATCCACCAATCCAGTGTAGAAGAGGGACGGAATAAGCTCTAACCCTTCTTATATACGGAAGATATAGCTTTGTAGTGGGACATTTACAGGTTGTTTCAGTACACTTCATTTCAGATAGATAGATGTCGAAATAAAAATATGATAATAATAGTACATCAAACAATAACGGATTATGCTAAACAAAATTAACTAGTTAAAAAAAACTATAATGATTAAAAAAATTATATCATAATTTCTAATAATATTTTGTTAGCAGATAACTTACTTGGAAGAAGCATCTGAATGACATTTATCATAATTTACATCAATAGGTACAAGCTGTGTATGCGATGATCGAGTCACATATCACGCGGAACAGACTTGCTGTCTAACATGACGTTAATAATCGTAAACTTTTAAAATAATGTATCAATATTGAATGTTTATTATAACTTGTCCGTATTTATGAAATTTCTGCGAGCGACTTTTACTTACTGTTTTTAAAATATTCTATAGTGTAGTATGTATAAATGCCATTGAGTATGTGGGAAATATTTATATTACTGTCAAGCCTAATTATGCAAAGTGGCGTTGCTAGAATGTTACTCAGCGGAAGACCTAAAAAGACAAATTGAACAGAAAATATCAAAAAGTTAATTTAAGAAAAACACATTTTTGGGTTTAGATGAAAGGTCTTCATGGTTGCCGATTTGAAATGGAGTCCGTTATTTGAAAATGTATGTAATTGTAAATTTTTAATCAATAAATATATAATTTGTATATTATCATCATATTTTAATTTATTTATAAGTTACTTCAATCCGAACAATTTACAAATTAGATCATATTGAACTCGTTTTCCAGACTTGTGAACAGTTTCAAAATATATTTTTTTTTCGAAGATTAATTTTGTTTTTATTATTTATTAATTAATTATAGTAATATTTTTATTTTTCATCTTAAGGTTTATGAATATTTTGTCTCGAAATTTTTGTTATTGAATGTTAAATGTATATATGGTATATATGGTAATGTAATTTTTTTGTGCGTATTATGTGTGAGCATGTTTTCGAAATTAACTTTGTCAAATAACTATTTACGGTTTTGTGGTACTCCGTTTCGATTTGTAGTTAGTACGTGTTTTGCGTGTAATAGTAAATAAATAAGTAATTATGAGCGTTATGAATATCTCTAGATGTCGAAAGTTCTATGATGTGTCCACAACTGCGCGGTATCGCGACAGCAACATTGCTGGTTCCTGCGAACGGCGCAACATCCTGCCGCTTCCTACAGATCCTTGTTCTCGAACTGGGTTACCACAGTTGATATAAACTACATTTTGTAGCTTTTGTTACTATGTCACCCACTATATATCCTATTAAATATATACTCAAACATTTTTTATTTTTTAAATTGATTTAACTTATACCGTCCAAAAAAAACAACCTTAAGTATGTCGACACAAGGCGTGTATAGACTATTTTTCATACAATTATGTTTATAATATTTAACAGAATACAAATAACGTAGGTACATTATACTATTAGATAGTAATTTCATAAAATTTTTCCAAAAACAAGTTTTTTTAAAGGTTTGTTCATATTTATCTGAAAATTTTAGACATGGTCCTTTTTTATTAAACTCCTAGTCCTTTTTTATTATGAACTGATAGATGCACTGTGTCTTCATTATAGTTGGACAGACAGTATTGAATTTTAAGCTAATAATTAAATACTAAAAAAATACATTGTATTTGCTATTTTACATTGTATAAATATCATAGCTATTCTTACATTGTTGACTGCTGACGCAAATATATTGATGTACCAAGAATAACCGAATTGTCTTCCTAATTTTATTGCAGTTCCTACAAGAACAATAAGGATATAACATTAATTAACTTATAATAATTTTAATGATTCAGATTTTCGTAGTATGCTACGGAATATCAATTTATCAATGGAATTGTTCGCATTACGTGTAATTATATATTGATTCAAATGTCCTTGTACACGAATAGTATTACTAGAACATAAAATTATCCTTAATATTATTCGTGTTATATGTAGAATAATTTCTGACATAATGATGCGAGTAGTCGTCTTAACGTCGACGGTTGTGGGTTCGATTCCCACTCGGGGTAGATATTTATATTTGTTAACATATTTATTTCTGGTGCGGTCTGAGTGTATTCTTATTGTTATCATAAACACCCAATAGCGATCGTTATTATTGGTACGGTTATATCCGCCAACCTGCAGTGAGGCAACGTGACGGATTAAGCTCCAACTCTTTTCCTTCATAGAGAAGAAGTTTTTCCATTGCAGTGGGACGTGTAAAGTCTTATTCAGATCCGTTCATTAGAATAATTTGTTGTAATAATATTATTACATATGTAAATGTTAATTTGATGTTATGTTTTTTATTTGTATGGAAATTTATTGTCTCTATATGAGTACGATTAAAAATAATAATTAAACAGTAACGTAAATATAACATACGTAATACATAACGATTACCATCTCTTGAATTTTAGTGTTTTATATTATATTATATATATATATATATATATCAAAATGTTTCAATATACAATTATAATAATTAAACAAAAAGTATTCATTTCATTCGTTTTCTATTCAGTTTATTCTCAAGAGTGACAATGCACTTCCTTTTAAAAAAGTAAATGATCTACATAACAATAAGCCTATTTAATTTCACACCAAAACAATAGTGCGTTCGTGCAAAAATCCCTGCGTTAACGAAATGCTTTTATTGCTACGTAAGCAACCCCTTACGTAGTATCGATTCGTATTCGGAATGCAGTAAACATAAATTATACTTTAAATCATTTACATTTTAAAAGACTCCAAGAAAATAAATTTGTTTGAAATATATTTTTACTGATATTATTTTAATAAAATTAGTTATGCATATATTTGTATATTTTTATTGAGGCTAGGTTCCGATTAAAAAAAAATGATATTGTGGAAATGTAAACTGTAAGCTGATTATGAAAATCGTTTTGAAGTAAATCACCAAAAAATGAGTGCTAAGAGTGATGAATTAAATGTTCCTGGATGCGTCACCGATCGTCGGAGCTGTAGGGCGACCGGTTGGGGCGAAAGTCGGCTTCGGCCTCACTGAACGAACGCGGTAATACTACAGTCTCATCTAAGCCACAGCTATGCGCACATCCTCCCCATCATAGCCGAAAATTCCTCATTCAAGTTCCCGTGACGTGCGACGCGGCGCGAAAAACAACGCCAGATAGCACGATTTTTTTTCTAGAAAAATTTTCTTTGAACTTTACGCGAACTGATTCAGAAGTTCCTGTTGACGGCAAGCGGGTAAAGTTGAGTGTTTGTGTATGTAAAGTGCGTTTCGCGTACTGCTTCTAAGATTATTTTTATTTCTGTGCAGTGTACCCAAACATTATGTTGATGTGAAGTGTTATTTTTTATTTGTGCATATTTTATTTGGATTTTTTTTTGCTCCGGAATTTTTGGTTTGTTTCTATTTATGCTATTTTATTTTTTCGTATTAAATATTTAAACTAGTTAGATAAATTTATATTATATGTTATATTATTCTATATTTTGCGGAAAAAAATACAGCGTACCTATTGTTATTTATAGTTCAAAGTTTTTATGGTATCGTGACGTTTTATAAACGTGAAAAAATATTTTTAATATTATGTTAATTTAAATTAAACTATTGCTTCACTTTTATATCAGTACAAACAAGTAAAATAAGCACTGAATGATTCCGTATAATCAATCAGGAGTCCATTAATTTCCTTCGACAAATGCTATCATTTTGTATTAACGGGTTTCTGACGAGTTGGAAAATATTCATTGCGGGCGGTGAGCGGCGATACCTTGATTAATTTACTATGTAAGATTATCAAGGCGCCATCATTGTGAGTATGGTTTATTTGCGTTTAACTTCTTTAAAACTATCGTATATATTATTATATTTACAACATTTTAAATTATTATAATAATTCTATTTTATTCCAAATAATTACAATTTTAAATATTCCTATGATTCTTTTTTAAGTAAGAAACTACGTAGTATTGTTTTGATATTTTACATTATATCTATTGTTAATACAGTCTAGATATTTTATCAGTTAATTTTATTTATTATTTTTCATTATAAAAACTGTAAAGACTGTCGATTTTCTCGTGAACATAAAATTTAACTTTGACTACATTATAATATGATACTGTCATGAGATTGCGATAAATATTGAAAGTATGTATGTTGCAATAATTATTTGACGAAATAATATGCAATAATGCTTCTCTATAAATTTGAAATCGAATATTAGAATGTGTAAAAACAGATTTTTTTAAATTTATGAAACGTGATAATTTTAATTACTACATGATGATATTGCCGTTATATTTAAATAATCAGTACTATCTTATGCATATATATTTCATAACAATAATGGAAAAATTATTAAAAATTATATATTTTTTTACTTATTAATTTACAAATATTTTAAAAGATTTTTTTTAAACATATTATTTTAATTATTGGTCTGATTTGAAAAAATAAATGTTTTAACAAATATAGTTTGTTTAAGGTTATATATTTCTTAAATTTACATTCTCATCCAAATAAATTACATTGTATATTTTTGGATAGTGTAGATTATTTTTTGTTTTATGAATAAAAGGCAACTAAAAGCATTTAGACTTGAATATGAAAAGAACAACGTAAAGTAATTTAATTACACAAATAATATTGTTTTATAATATCATATTTTTTAAACATATTTATTTCAATTTTGTTTCAAAAACTAAATGGAATAAAATTACCAAATAGGTACTCCAAATTTTATTGGTAAAATATATCCCTAAACACTTTCAACGTTAGAGTGGATAAACAATTTAATATAATATGTTTTATGCATGATTAAGAAATTTGTATAACACTGATCTGTGTAGACGTAACGTGTAAGATTTGAGGAATATTTTTAATTATCATATAATCGTTTTATCGAATCGACTAGAATATAGCCGTCGCGTCGGTTTCAGTTGAAATTGGTATCCTCTACGATAGCGGTAATCACGAGCGAATAACATTCGTTTCCTTTCTTTTTTTTAACTAAACAGATCTTCAACGGATTTTAAAATGATATCAAAATACACGCGGTTTTGCTCATTTTGATTGTCGAATCTTTTTAGACTGGTTATTTTTCCCCTGAAAGTTATATTATATTCTTTTAGCTTATAACAGTTAATAAATAAGCTATTAAACGCTTGTTTTCTTTTAGTTGGTCTGGTAGATTTTGAGATTAATTTGTTAATGAATCGAAATGCATAATCTACAGATTTATGCAGTATTTTAATTAAACGATAAACACTTAAGACTGGCTCAAAATTGCCGAAGATAAAAAAAAAACATTTAACAATTTTGAAACATATTAAGAAATTTATTGTTTACTATTCCGAACTTCTCTTATGTAAGAATTCAATTTGTGCAGAAATCACTTTCATCGTAGCCTAAAGCCTTATATACGATAAAGGGAAACTGCGACAATTGAAAATCTTGTGTGCCAGAAATTAAATTCATGGTTTAGTCGATATTTGATAAGCCATGCCTTTATAAAAATGTTGGTATATTGCACTATTTTAGGTCATTAAAACTTCTCTATATAAAGTTTATAAATTTAGTTTTGTCTAACCAAAATACTATTATTATCTTTAAACCACAATTCGAACACTGCTGACTTATATTGTAGAATTTTAACGATTCAATGTTGTATAATTTTAATGATTTTATGTTAAAATAATTTAAATTAAGTCGTTTTTAATATAAAGTTCATTTTAGGTTACAAATATGTAAAGTTGTTAAGTAGGTATTTAATAGATAATTATAAACATTTTTACTGTAGTTAATATTTTTATAGAATTTCTATTTAATAAAAATTTCATCATCAACAAAGTAAATTTCTTAATTTATGTGTTTATAAATTTGAAATTGCATGATGCTATTTCTTTGGCACATATTTTTTTATCTGCTGCATATTAAATTTAATTATTTATATAGTTAACTAGAAACTTAAGTTTGTCAACGCATCTATCATTATCCAAACGTCATATATAACGAAAATAACACAGATCTATAAATTTAGTTCTATTTGAAAATGGAATTTAAAATTTCACCCCCATATATCCCGCGGAATGGTGTTATTGACTCGTAGAGAATAACTTTATGAAACTGTCGCCATAGTTCTGGAGCGGATCTTCCGAACTGCGTTTGTTTGGAAACTTTGAAACTTACTGTACCTGCCCGTAAAATAAACATTCATATGCGTCACAGATAACTTAAAAGATATAGGTGCTATTGTGAGAAAGTTTTACCGAAGTGTAATGTAATTCTTAGTTTATTTATCTGCATTTTTCAAATAGCGTTTTAATGGATGTTTCTTACTTTTTATTTATATACATATAAAATACAACTTCTGCTATCTTATTAGTTTTATTTGTTTTAAACTTCGCTATGAGTCTGTCTTTATGGAAACGTTGGTAAACAAAAAATATATATTATTAAAGAAATTATGTGGCAAATAATTACAGCATGAAAAAAGAATGCAAGCTATTTCCGGTATTGTAAATATCTATACTGTAAATTATATGCACCAGTTACATGTAAATAATAGCTAAAGAAAGTAGGATTACGCGCAGGTTATGCCTTAAAAGATATTTAGAAAAATATTGTAACTAATAATATTAATATTAAAAATATTGTACTAATGGACAATTTCATTTTTCACTAAATAACAAGATATTTGATTATATCTGGTCACTGTATCGATTTGAAAATCGGTAGTATTATAATTTATCCTAATATATAATAAAGAGTACTAAAGTTGAGTTTGAGATTTTAAATTTCCGTCTTCAAGCTCGAGCCGGGAGCTGCTGCGTTACGTTCGTTTAGCTCGTTCTGTTCGCAAGTCTTAAAATAATAATCTCATTCAATGCATTTTTCTTTTCAACAATCACTTAAGGCTCAATATTTGACTAGCCCGTGGCGCAGTTGGCAGTGGCCCTGTTTTTCTGCTCCAGGGTTGTGGGTTCGATTCCCGCCCCGAGTCTGGGTGTAATATATATTTATTTATATATGTATATTTATAAAAAAAAATGTATATCAGTCAACTGTTACCTAAAACACGGGCATTAAGTTGTCTACCTTAGGAACAGACGACCGTGTGTGTATGTTAAATTTATTTATTTATTTATTATTTTTTATTTATTTTACTATTTGCAATAGATTGATTATAGATAAATTAGTTTCATATAAATGCGGTGGCCATACCAAATGTTTAGTTTCTTCGCTTTTATGAAATTTCCTTTCAAATCTCAAAGCTCTGACTTTGTTTGGGAGAAATTTAACATCATATTGATTTATTATTTTATTGAAATCCATACACATCTAAGAATAAAAATTCATAGATTAATATTATATATTTTGTGTCTATATAAAAATTATTATTAAAAATATATATTAATTTACTTCTTAATCTAGATTATTAATTTCGTATTTCAAAGTAATTTATATGAATGTGTATATCTATAAACATTAGCATTGTGAGTTGCGGCGTGTCCGTCTACTGTATTAACACGTCTTTATAGATATTTTCTATAATAGGCTTGCGTTCGTTTAGGCAGTTTTCGCACATACTCCGACCGTCAGTTCGCAACAGCTTGCCAGACATTACACAGTATAATGTTGTACTAACATTTATAATTTCATACTTCGCTCAGCATTATATTAAGTTCTTACTGCTATGTTCGGTATATAATTACTACTTGCTATAGTGTTAAGTCGTATTGGGCCCAGAGGTATTTACATTTTCTTCTAGCAGGTAATTGATATGTAGTTATAAATAAGATTTTTTTCTGCCATTATGCACATTAGAATTGATAAAATTAATATCTCTTTGAACGCGTTAATTTCAGAACCGATTTGAAAATACCTACCGTTATGGTGTAGTGGTGCGAGTAGTCGCCGCAACACCGGCGATCGCGGGTTCGATTCCCACTGGCGGCAGACATTTTTATTTGTACAAATACTTGTTTCTGGTCTGGGTGTGTGTCCTTATGGGTTTCCCCACCATGCTTTGGAGAGCACGTAAATCAGTCGGTCCCGGTTGTTACTAAAGAGACCTGATAGCAATCGTTATTAATTGTAGATGAATAATCCGTCAATCCGCAGTGGAGCAGCGTGGTGGATTAAGCTCCTATCCTTCTCATTTATAGAGAATAGGCAAAATCCGCTCTGTGGGAAAGGCCCAGCAGTGGGATGTTTGCAGGCTGATACAATAATTTATTGGAAAAAAAATTTAAGCTTATTTATTGAGTTTTTTATACTCATCAACCAGTTACTAGAGTTAATAGAAACTTAATGCAGATAAAACCGTAGAAAATCGGTAGTGTATTATGAACTTACATTTATAGTTATCTTATTAATTAATTTAAGCCTTCCTTTTATTTATTATATTATTTACTTATTTTATAAAAAATACATTTTAAGTAATAAAATATTTTCTAAATATCTTACAATAAATTATGGAATTTCACAAGATTAGCATTTTAAATATTCCTCAGGGTTATAAGTTTTAACAATTCTCTCACATAGTAAAACATCGTAATGGTCTATAAAGCACATCAAGGATCTAAAAATCATAAATATTTCAGGTTAAATTGTCCGCGTGTAGTGCACGGCGTTCGTTGCACCGTTTATGCGTTCAGAAAGTTTCCGACGTCGGTATATATCAGACTTGCGAGTACGCAACTTTTCACAGTTCCAAAATAAAATGTCAGTTAAAAGTTCAGTGATTTATGATTGGTTTGGATATTTTTACGGAAATGGCAAAGGTTGTTTTCGATGTTGAAGATGACTCGGTGCTTTGTGTAACCGTGTCATTGATTGATTTTGTATGTTCTTTATAAATGTTTTGTTTGATACTGAAATATTGAGATGAAATATTCACAATTTTTCCCATGAAATATAATGTTGATAAATATATATATATATATATATATATATATATATATATATATATATATATATATATATAAATTACTTATGAGCAAAAGAAGACATATATATATATATATATATATATATATATATATATATATATATATATATATATATATATATATATCACACTAGACTACATCGGTGAAAATAACATAACTGTACAATCATCTAGATTCTCGATCATACATATACATTCTATAATCATAAACATTAATTGTTTGACTTTTATTCTTTTTAAATTAAACTTATAATTAAGTTGAAAAAATAGAGAATTCTAAAAATGAATCAATAGCAAATGAGGTCTAGTTTACCTATTATTTCGAGTATGGCGTTCGTTTCGAAAGCATATTTTCTTTTGCGCATTCCAGTAATTAACAGGTCAAGTGGTTTTGAATCGTATTTCATTTAAAATTAATTCTTATTACCTGGGATTAGGTTTGTTTTTCAGGTCAAAGAATATACACATATATAGTTATACCAAGAGAATCAACACGTTTATGTTGCGTTGACGATAGAGTCACGGTCTTTAGAAGTGCAAGGTTTTCAGGTGCAATGTCGCTGGTTTTTTATTTAACCTCTTTTTATAACGTTTCATAAGTTTACCACGTACAAAAGCTTAGTAGAAAGTTAAATTTAAATTAAATTAAATTTTAATGTTTTTAATTAAATAATTTAGTTAAAAATTAGGTTTTAAATTTTAAATTTCAGATGAATTATTCAGTTTTATTTCAAGAAACCGAAAACATATATGTACATATATTTTATAATTCCATTAAAAAAATTGAGTTTATTATTAAGAATAATTTTTAATAGCTTTATCGTTAAGATTTGTAAAATCCGTTTTTAATACGAGCTTTTTGTAGTTTTACTTACTCGTAAGTGTAGAAATGTTTTAAAATTTAATTACTGAATAATAGAACTATTAATTTTTAAAATCATCGTCAGCAATCGGAAAATTTGATAAGTATAAAGATTTTAAGTCTTCGTGTTGTAACAATTACATATTTTAGGTGTATCTCCACTGCTTTGAACGATTTCGCATTATAAGATTGTTTAAAAATTTATTATCATTTAGTGGTAAAGAAAGACGTGTCGTTAGGAGACTTGCATGTCTCAGAAGTAATCTTGAGACATTTATGTATTCTACTGATCAGCAGCAGAAATATAATTATATAATATCGCTTGTTATTATTAATAAAAATACAGTTATGTAATATCAGTTACCGATAATCTATAATTACTCGTATAATAAAAGTGTAACAGGTCCGATTTCGAACATTGAAGATAGTAAATTTTTTTTTGTGGAGGACACACTGTAATTGATACAAAAAAATGCATTTTTTTTAAATTTTTATCCGTGTGTCTCTCTGTATCTTGGTCGTACGTGAAGTCTACTGGATGAATTAAAATAAACTGGGCATCATTGAAGTTCATACTACGAGAATATTACGAGGACACTAGGTAGTTTTATTACGAAATTAAAAACAGTTCCATTTGGAGACGATGTGACGAACGCTGACGTGAAAGTCAAAACATGTACTTAGTTCTAATTATTTGACTGGCCCACGGCGCAGTTGGCGGTGGCCCTTCGTCTGCTCTAGGGTTGTGGGTTCGATTCCCGCTCCGAGTCTGGGTGTAATATGTATTTATTTATGTTTTATTTATATGTATATTAATTTCAAAAAAATATATGTCTGTCAGTCGGCTGTTATCTAAAACACAGGCATTAAGTTGCCTACGTTTAACAGACGACCGTGTGTGTATGTAAAACATATTTATTTATTTATAATTCATTTACGCATTGTCGAGTTCATTTATTGTTTTATTGTTATAATGGAGATGTTTTATACACTGTCCCGTAAATATTTCATGGTATTCGCATTGTTACTTTAGACATTAAAGACATTATAACATTTAGTAATAAGTTTAAAATAACGTGAAACCCGGAATATACAGAACTCTTTGCCAGTACGGCAAAATTTAAGATGGCTTACTTGCTTTACCTTATAGGAATGAGATGACAATTGCGGACACAGCTAGTTTGAAATAAGATTATTATTTTTGTTTCTTTCTACACAAATTAAGTGATAACTATACTGATGTTAGTACTTCATAGATATTCTCTCATTACACAATTGACTTATAAAACGAGACAAAAATCATACCAAGGAACGATTTCAGCATACATCTTATTTACACTTACCTAATCTTTAACTTCTGTTTAACTATTCTTATAATCTAGTTTTAGTTGGCAGTGTTTACATGTTCAGTAGTAAAATTATTCATTCGAGTCTAACTTTTCATGAAACACTACGACCGTCGCCGTTCCATCTAATCGCTTGCTAACTTTGAATTACGTGTGGTCGGAACCACAACGATAATAACCATAAGAAGTGATGATGTGCTTCATGGAAGTGGTATAAACCTATAAACATTTTTATTTAAATAACAACTAGGTACGCAAAACAATGTTTAATCACAGATACATTAGCCAGCAGTATCTCAACTTCTCAAAGCAGAAAATATAAGTAAATAAAACTATATGCTCTTCTATTGTCCACGTTTATAACAGTTCTAGAATTAAAGGTTGACACAGTTATTGTATTAAAATTAAAGTAAACTTTCTTTTATTAAAATATATTTTTTAATTTCGAATGTAAATAAAATTATCAAGTCAGCGTCTTTTACAAATGTACCTTTCTCGTTGCAAATTCTTTTAATCTTCACTTCAAATCAAACGTACCTGAGGTCCGTACAAAACCTTTATTTATGTATACTCAGACAGAAATCACCCTTTGCGTCGCCCGCTCGACGCATGGGAACCAAGAAAGCATTCAAAATGATTTATTGTAAATGGTTTTCTACTTTGTTGGCTAAAATAATAAGACCCGCGCCTGGATCGCTGTTCTAAATTCGATATTTTATTGTTACTTTTTCCCTTGCCGCATACCGATACGCGCCACGAAATTTAATTTGCAATCCCTTTGTTGGCCCATTAGCTCAGCGATTGAATGAGTCAGCGATATGGCAATCAACCGCTAAAACGAAAGAGAAAAGTTAATTAGTGCCGAGAGATTAAGTTGGAATCATAATGCGATACAGAAGTGCGAACTGAATGAGACATCAAAGATGGCAACTATAAAAAAAATTAAGCACAGTAGGAATTGCGGATCGCTTTGTGTGGCGCGAACAATAGAATTCGACGTCCGGCACATTGATGGTTTGACTTCGAAGGTGTTATAAGAATTAGTGGACTATTATTGCTCTATAGACTCTATATATATAACAATAATTAGCTTGGACGCAACAAAAAGTGACATAAATTCCGCATAATAAGTTCTCAGGAATGCAAAAAACGTCATTCGTGTTTACCTGAAGTTTTACTTTTTTTGCATGACTTGGAACGACCGTGGACCGATATAATAAACACCTCAATTCCTGGCAGAGGCATTGTTTAATGATTTTCTGTTGTGATCTTGCACAATCTTCGATAGCTTGATTTTTTTTCATGTTAGGCTTGCCAGAAAATAAAGGTTTTTGTACGTCTTAGTAGCGATTAAACAAAGGGGCTCGGGCTCGTGTGAAGGTGTGATTTATTTATTTTGCTTTAACAGTTCCCGCTTGACCGCCTTAAAGTTTTTACTATGACGATAAAATCAGATTTCAACATTAGGCGTAAAACAAATATTAATTCTATTCTTTATTGTTTCAGGTGCATAATGGAATGAAATTGGACATGTTAATTGGATATTTGTAATTGATTTTTATGTCCAATTCTTTTTATTTTTACTCCGGGATAGAACAAAGATGCTGGGGTGTGCTTTAAGGAAAGTGACCCCGATCTTCCTCTTTGCGATACAAGTCCATTTGAGCTCGGCTGACAGCCGGTGCTTAGACAAGTAGACGAGTAAATGAGTAGTTAATGTAAGTATCAATATAAATACTAATTTAAATAACATTGACAATATTGGGCCTTATACAAGAAATACGTTTAAATCAAAAATTGATAGAAAATCTAACGCAATTTAATTACGCTAGTCAGTCACAATAGTAGCAATATTAAGTTACCAATAGAGGAAGTTAAACTAAGGGGTAGTGTTTACTGGAAAGGCCACCACGGTGGTATGCTTTATATTGCACCTTGTATCGACTGCGCGCTGACTGGTCGCTACGTCACGTGGCTTCCCGGCGCGCGACTGCAGTGCTGGATGATACTATCTGTACACAAGTGAGTACTAATTTATTTTATCTCTGTTCTATTTACAAAGTGCATTTATAAACAATGTGATAGTGTACTATAACTGTAACCTATGGTGGTTCATTTAACAGAAAATATGAATTTTGGTTCGCGCATTTAAGTCCGGCTAGTACTGCTTATTATATGATTATTTTTGTGCTTGTTAGTAAAGAAATATATCGTAATTTAATCTGTATGTCTCTGAAGAACATATATGTATCTGTCTGCCGATTCGGAGTTTGTATAACCGATTAAGCTTCAGTCATTCTCCTTAATCTATACCTACCTATAGGTATACTCATACACTTCGTATAAGGCAGTGGCAAATTTACAGACTTTTACATGTTATAAGTATAGGAACTTCTAGATAAATTTTTGACTAAGGCGATGAAACAAGAAATATTTAATAACAATTTAAATAATTTTAAAACAATTGTAAATTTCAAGCATCTTTTTTCCAGAATTTTTAGGGTCTAAAAACTTTAATTACATACATTTTTATAATTTTTCGGAATGTATGTCTATCTATGTTTGTTTGAATACGCATCACGGATAAAGTACTAAGTATAGGTAAAAAAATCAGCGTACAGCATATGAATATTGATGCTGATTATGCATACATCATATGAAAGCATATCCTGAAGTAACATTTAATATTTATTTCAAAATCACTTCACTCTATCAAAAGTTAATGTAATTTGAATTTTGTATTTTGAATGATGGCGTTAAAGAACAGTAGGTAGGTTAATACATTTAGTAATATAATATTAATAATTATTAATCATTAGCTATTAATGATTAATTTTCAAAATTCAGTAAACTAAACAAGACGAAAAAAGAAACATTAAAATATCACATCGTTTCAATTTGTTCTCAAATTTCAACAGTTTAAGTACGACACTATCATAAAAGATGGCGCAGATAGCGCTTTCTGGATCGCGATCAGTTACCTTACAACGGCGGCCTACAATGATACGGGCATATCTAGTTATACATATATCTTTGATATTTTTGTTACATAGTTGATTATAAAATTACTAAAGTGTAATGTGTAATAGATTGGCTCATTTTAAGTGAAGACGCTATTTTAAAAGGTCAACAATAGGCGTAAATTTGTTGAAATGTCTATTGTAACCACAATTTGTAAAGCAAACATTTGACATTACAAGTGCTAAACTGTAGCCAATTATTGTTCGTAATATGAAAAGGGTGAAATCAATCAAGTAGTCAATTATTAAGTAGCTTATGGATTCAATTTTATTGGTACACAATCAAAGCCTTTGCAGGAGTATTTTTTCTTATATTTAATTAAGAAACTTAGCGAAATAATTTTAGCGAAATAATTGCATATCACATTAATTTGTGCTTTGTTTTAAAATATTTTAACATAGTCAATCAAAGTTAAAAAAATTAAAAAATATTATTATAAAAAAAAAACAAAAAAAGTAATAACAAAAACAAATAAATAAAAATAAAAATTATAATAAAATTATAAAACCAAAACGTATACTATATATATAACTAAAGCAATATTTAGGACAAATCTTGCATTCATTAGATAATTTAAGAAAGAATATACTTGGAAAGATTATTTATTTATTATTATTATAGGGATGTATTTCAATAATGTTATTCATTTCGAAATCATTCGTTTGGTAAATGGGAAGCACACCCTTCAATAAATTTTTGTAAATATGCGCCTAGGTTTAATAAAACAGTCATTGAAAATTTGACAACAACATAAAATGTTTGCGTTCTTAGTTTGTTTCAAAAATCGCGATCATGTGTTATATTGTCTCGAATTTAACATTATTTGATAACAAACATGATTAGCCGTCGTTTGAATATTTTTAATAAATCGTAATAGTTCCTGGTGCATTTATAATAAACGCGAGAATTATGATGTTGGTTAAGGTTATCTGCTTATTTTGTATAATGCCTTCTTACATAGAATTCAAATCAAAAACATTTAGAAAACATCATTAAAGTGATAGTGATAGTATTATATCAGCATGAAAAATTGTGTGATATTTTTTATCGCAAGAAATGAGTTTTGGAAGTTGCACGTGCTTAATATAATGTGTCTCAATCATATTCATATAATAAAAATAAATATACCATAAAAATAGAGTTTTATTGTTTCTCATAGACAGAATGAACACCTGTGACTGTAATATTTAGCTGGTTACCTTATAGAGAATCTTCTAACTTATGCCCCTTGTCATAATACAGATTTTAAAGGTCAAAATATCATATTTTGGGGACTTTACATAATAAATATATTATAACCTTAACTAATAAGATCAACCCACTCATTTTATTCAATTTGTACCAAATCGGGTCACAATGGCGGAATTTTATAATAACGATATCTGAGACGAAATATGATCTTTTAGTTAGTTTTACGACATTGTATACAAAAAGTCGTGCTAGATCGATCTAAAAATATCTAATAGTCGGAGCAGGAGTCTTTGTTACAAGCAAAACATACGAACGTCTGTACTTTGTCATGTAAATGATAAATTTGCATATATAGTGATTTTTTTTGCTACAGAATAAATATTCTCATTTAATTAGTCTTTAAAGTTGAAGAAACGTTTTTGTAAATCTTAAGGCGGATCGTGCCGCTAAAAAATTGTTATAAACTGTCGCTATCGTAGAAAGTTCGGTTACTTACGATAGCGAACTTTTCCAAAAATTACAGAAACAGTGTAACTAACACTTATATTATCTTCAAGGATTCGGTTGCAATATTTGGATTATGAAATATTAGATACTATATATATATATATATATATATATATATATATATATATATATATATATAGTTACTAGATTAAGTAAGAACGAGTTGCCATCGAATGACATAAAAAATTTATGGATTGGAGAACGAATTGTCGGTTTATCCATATCCATTTTAAATGTATATACTTAATGTAGGTTTATAAAAATATCTTATGAATAACATTCATTTCAAGTTATTAAAATCCTCTTTGCATCATCTTGCGAAGTAAATAATAATAGCTTTGTATTAAGTTGCACTAAAGAATTGACTTCTGTTAAAATATAATAAAATTATCGTAATAACATAGCACGATAACACGGTTTAGTGAATGATTACGTAATTCTAATCGTAAATCTTTAGTGGTTCATTTAAAGCGAAATCGTGATCAAAGATAAATATAAAGTATTTAAATGAAGACGACTCGAAAACTAATTTAAATTGGCCAAAAAAATCAATTACTTTTATTGTTGAGCACTCGGTCGTGTTTTCGTACGTGTTGTCTGAGACTTTACTCACGTTTTGTTATTTGATCCGTACATATAATATAACTTTAACAACTACATAATTTTTTTTATAATAAACCAACTAATGTGACTGTTATGTCTATAAATACCAAAATAAAAATAAAGATAAATGCTTGTCAACATAAGAGGTACTTTAAACTATGTTAAACTTGATGTATTTTCTTGTTTAAATCGAGTTGACATTTAAGGCTACTAATCTACGATGAGTATGATGAGTGATTCCTGAATTATGTAGCTTTTTAATGATAAAAAATAATTAAATTAATTTCAGTAGTTTCAAAGTTTATATATAAAAATATATATATATATTTATTTATTTATTTATTTATTTATTTATTTATTTATTTATTTATTTATTTATTTATTTAACAATTACAAGTTTAGACAAATATAAATTTAAGGTACAACATAAGCTTACAATGAAACTTTACTGTGTACCATTTATTGCCGATAAAATAAAATAAGAAATAAAAAACTATATCTAAATTACATCTAAACAATACACACAACTCGAGACAGCGATCGACACGAGTACGAGTTCTATGTATTATTAAACTAAATATTTTTTTTTAAATTAAAATAATATATTATAAATTATTATATACATGTGGCCATTTTATTTGCTATCTATATGTTGGTTTAAAAAGAATTTTTTAAGTATGTTTTTATAGTTTTTTTTTTGATTTTTTTCTTTTAAATCTGATGGCAGATTATTTATTAACAAAGGAATAATATATTCAAGTGTACGTTTTCCATAAAAATTAGTATGTCTAGGGATTTGTAATATTTGATTTGTAATATTTCTGGTTATTTTCTTATGATTTAATTTGATTTGAATGTTAGAATTAAAATATTGTTCGATTAATAACGTATATTTTATTTTAGTATGAATTGGCATTACTTTACTTTTATTTTTTACTTTTTTTTTTTACATATATATATACTTTTTTTCTCTTTATAAAATTAGATTGAAAGGATCTAGAGTAGGTATAAAGCACAGCGGCTCATCAATAATCTAACAATAGCTAAAACAAAAAACCAAAGCGATTCGTTTCACACTTAGCTCTTCATTCGCGGATTAAGAAATGTCGTCTGCTCGAGACAATAATAAAACGAGTGGGCACTATTGTTTGAACGTACACGAGGCTTCATATTACTGATTACATTACCATGTAGACATTTTTTACTACTGTACTATACTTACTGTGTAGGTGTGTATTAAAAACGTATTAATCACTATTGGAATGCTTCCAGACACGTTATGCAACGGAATCAAATATTGATACTGGAGGTGACATTGACAGACGATCGTCTGGCTCAATACTTAGGCACAGTGTACTTTACGTGTAGTGTCCAGTGTTCGATACCGTTTGAAATATAAAATAATAAATTGAAAAAATATTAAATTAATATCTGTATTTGTAGCTTAATTTTATAAAAGGTATTATTACATTATCATATTAATGAAATATATAGTAAATATCTTCTTCTGCCTGGTATTATTAATTTTGGCTGTTGCCATTGTCTCCTCTCTTTGGGTCTCCTCCCCTTTGCACGAGCTCTAGCATCAACCATTGTTAGTCCATTGGTCATTGGTCTCATGTTTTGCTTTACGACGTCCAGCCATTGCGTTCTTGGGCTCCCGGAAGGTCTAGTTCCAGGGGCACATCCATCCATCCGACATAGTCCTAACACTGGTGTGCGACATGGCCATACCACCTACGACGCCGTCCTTGGAGCTTATCTGCTACGTCGCGGACTCCGAGGTTGCACTGGATGAACATGTTGAGTATGCCAACCCACGTTACGCCGCACATCCACCTCAACATCTTCATATCCTTGATGTGAAGCTCATGTACCGGGATAGTTCTGGCTAGCACTTCTTTTGTCCTGTTCTTCTTCTGTTCCTGTAAGCCTAGATCAAAGTCCTGGCGTGTGTAAATGGCGTCGTGGTGCTTGATCCTGGCTGGAATCCATACTGATACTAAGAGATCACTCTGGTAGAGCCCGAGGCTACCCTAGGCTAATTTTTATATACGTGTTTGATGATGCTTCGGCGCCACTGGCTAGGCATCGTTCTAGTGTTGAAGATGCAATTGAAGAGAGCATACATATAACATATAAGCATACGCACACTAAGAGTCCTAAAGATTTCTACGCCTCGATCGGTATGTCGTCAGGTCACGCCGTTTTCCGGTTCTTCATAGGGCCATTACAATCTTGAGTTTTGTGAGGTGTTACTGGGGCAACAATAAAATGTCCGAGGTTAGGTGGTGATTCGGGTGGAAGACTGTATGGGTGCTAATCGTTCAGCAGCTGTAGTAAGCAGCCTCTCCATCTCTCCTTTACGGAGTCATGGTTACAAAGCATCTCGCCCTGGGAATCCTTGACACAAAGACATTTTGTGATAAATCTTTATTCTAATTCAATAATATTAACTCTCTGGAGAATTTCTAGATAATAAATATTTCGTGTTGCGGTGATTTTGTCTCCCAAACGGCTGTGGAACAGCGGTGTTGCGGCAGTTTTTAACCGTATGGCGCTATTGCAGCGTCTTTGAGGGAATTTAGAGTCCGCGCGGCGCTGTTGCAGCGCCGTTGCGGCTATTTTACGTTTTTACTCGGGAAAGTCGTATTTAATTATTATTATTTACGTGTACCCTCCAAGTGATTTTTGTTGGTCTCAACATTTAAGTTCCATTAGTGATTTCGATCCTGTGTATGAAATACTCCATCTATTAATCGATTAAATTTAAGTCATGGTTAATTAATTGGTAGAGCAATGACACCAAAACAATTTAATTCATATGTCATTCATATCAACACGTACTGACCAAACATAGTACTAATGAATTATTATTGAGTCTATTTAAGAGGAAGTTTCTCTGTGTCTAAACATTTAGGTACTGTGTGCATATAAAGTGTTTCTTGGGAACTTAAATACATAGTTAGGCATGTATATATTTATATTTAGATTTTTAAGTTACTTTGTAATCAGTGGTAACTAAGCATTAAACATGAGTCTCTGAGACTAAAACTTCTAATTTAGGAAATAAACTTAGAGTAAGTCTATCTAAAATATGAGCTACATCACCACGGATCTTAAGTATAAATTTCTTTAACCAGCTAGACTTTGTTCAGACTTCAAATAATTTTTCTCTACTTTGAAAAACTGTCACATGATATAATATGTAATATTAATAATTAAACAGTTTTTATGTTGTTGTTTGTTTTTTAACATTTCAATATTGAATACCCTGAAATATTTGAAAATATGTAAAGAAGCTTTATTAAAGCATATTATTTTGCGTATATACTTGGCCTTAATAAGTTTTATTGAATTTTAGAGAGGCGCGACGTGACGGTTGTCCAATATTAATTGACGGATTAGTTTTTTTAACTGATTGTGAACAAAGATGAATAGCTATCGTTACACAGTGGTGATTTGCTGTAATAATTTTGAATTGACACTAACGTTTTAAAATTGTTACAGCAGAGAAACCGTGATTTCATAAATTGGGCGTTAGTAATCTATGAAGTATTTACGTAACATTTGAGTTGTGATATTAATATCTATATTTATATCTATCGTACTTTTTTTTTGTGTCGCAGGGGAATCCTTTTACGGATGATATCCAGGACGCCCGGGTAGGCAGTCCTAGATCTATGTCGGACTCGGCACTTTGGTAGTGCAATACCGCACTAAACCCCTGCGGGTGCCTTCAGCCACTTTTATTGTAGGGTCCCGGATCTGCAGGCAACAGGATCCCTTCAGCGACAGGCTGGCCTCGGTGAAAAGGCCAGACTTCTCCTCCATGGGAACTGTCCAGCTTACCTCTGAACAGTCCCGACGACGCCGTGTCTAGCAGGAACGGGTTTCCATCCCGGCACGACACGGGCACAGGGGCGTTACTGGAGGCGCATTAGGTAGCGTCTCCTACGCATCCCCAATCGTCGCCCGTGGGTGGAGGCCACTTTGGCGGCCTTCTCTCTCGCCCGCTCGTCTGCCTTCTTCTGGACATTACTGTCTCGCAGAAGGAGACCATCGCCTTCCAGGACTCGTCGTCGCCGAGCATCGCGGTGATGATGCTCGGGAGCGACAAGTCCCCTCCGAGGACCGACGTCAGATTCTGACGCAGCGCCGCCCAACTCGGACACACCTCGAGGGTGTGCTGGGCAGAGTCCAGCGCCGCGCTACAATCATGACATTCCGTCGTCGGCTCCCTCATATCTATCGTACTAATATACTCGCAGAAGAAATTGATTTTTTGTTTTTTGGAACTTACGATGCTCTAGATCTATTAGACCAATATGAAAAGTTTATTATGTGTTAGAAAGCTTTTTAAGGAAGCTATAGTCGTAGGCTTGTGTATATAACAACACGGCTCATGAGGGTAGGCGCAAACCATAAACAACAACACGCGTGTTACTGCACAGGTTATTAGTTTAAATGTTAGTATCAGTTTTGAAAAAATATATTTTATTTTTAGAAAGACTATATATATTGAGGAACGCTATCGGCTAACTACCACTACTCCGTCATATGCCCCAAAGTACTGGAGAAGTAATCTGTACGTAATACCGCATGGGTTGCTAATACTTCGTCAAAATAAAAAAGTTTTGATCTATCAACATATATTGCACAAATATTTTTTTGTTCGTTAAATAGCCTGTTACATAATTGTAAATAAGATAAAAAAATACGTTACGTAAAAACTTAAAATGTAATAAAAATAAACCTCAAGTGGTTGAAATTGCATTACGACCAGTACACAAGACAGCAACGAATAAGTTATATTTATTAATAAAAATATACACGGACGAATAATTGGTCCATGTATTCTAACAATAATATCTAGACGAGATTATCATCTGCATCCTCATATTCCAACTAAGAGTAGCAATGTGAATTATAAAAAGCTAATTTTGTCTAAAAACTTAACTCATGCTTGTTGGTGCAGAAAAACATTCAAAGAAAACTTACATGTTTCGAGTGAAATTCGTACCTGCCAACCAGCGGCGGAATCAAGTTCATTCCTTTTTTTAAATACGAAAAGAGGCTATTACCCAGCAGTTGAACATTAAGAGGCAATTACTGAATAAGACAAATATAGTAAATGTAAAATAATATGAAGATATAGTAAAACATTAATAACACAAATACAAAAACTGTTTTTAATTTTAATATTATAATGCGTGAAAAAAATTTATATTATTCGTTGACTTGTCACTTTGTGGTCGCTGTACAATTGGGAAGCTACTTTTGCTGTAACGTGTGTGTGGGCGGCTTTATTTGGGACGACAAGGACAGTTGAACTTTTTCTAACGAATTTTAGTATTTTGTGATCTATAGCCTTACGCCTAATTTTTATGTAAATTATTTATTTAAATAAAAGTTATAGCAGTGTCGTGGAATAATTTATCTTGATTTATTTTCGTTCACGTGGTACACATTAAATTAATGTTAGTAAAAATATTTTACATTTATATAACTTTAGGGTATGAGGTATATATATAACATACACAATAAAATACACATACACAATAAAATTAAATCACGTGCCTTTTGTTATGATATGAAAATTATTTAAACAATATTGTATTTTTGTAAAATTTACTATAAATTATATCTGTTTCTCAAATAAGATAATAAAAAATAAATTAATTAATTAGCATAAAAGTTTTCAAAGCAGCTGGGTATGACTGATGTCAGGTGGTCCATCTCGAGATAAGAGGGATGCTGCTTTAGGGATGAAAGGGTATGACGATTGTTATCTCGAGATCATAGGAAATATTAATATGACAGCGGTTTACATCCTTTACAATGTTTTATTGTTCCTTTGAATGATAAAATAATGTATGTATTGTATTAGAGCTAATTATTAATATATATATATATATATATATATATATATATATATATATATATATATATATATATATATATATATATATTATATTTATTTATTTATTTATTTTATTTATTTATTTGTATTTGGGAAACAAACAGTTTAACATAGCACAAAAAATAAGAGACAATAATAATATATATAAACCAATCAAGTTTCCACTAATTACTAATACAAACAGCAGGAAGTAAAAAAATTGATATTAGTTTACATAATAAATTGTGATAATTGAATACAGAATGAACACTTAATTGAATATTTAAAAATTAACAATATCATCATAGACATATTTAATTCACTGATTTAACAATTGATTGATCTTATTTTTATAGTTTGAAAGTGAGCACGAAAAAATATCGACATCATTAAATTTCTCATTATACACACAACAGGAACGACGAATAAAATCGTTTTGGGCATATTTCGTCTTAGTACAGGGCAAATCGAATAAATATATATATATATATATATATATATATATATATATATATATATATATATATATATATATTTAAAATAACTTAAACTTGATAAATTCTCCTTAATAGCAGAAAAGCGTGTGCCTGCTATGTGCCTAGCTGTTAGTAAAGTACATTACAGTACATTACAGTCCGGTTAATCTATAATATGGAAGAAAGTAATATTTTTTAACTTAAAACATAATCAGTTTTAATATAACGTCGATTCTCGTTGAAGTATCACCCTCGAGATAATGGCTATGTAATAAAAAATATTTTGGAATCGAGTCAATTAATAAGCTATTGCATAGAAGAAAAACATTTTGCTGAATTAGGAATTTTTATCTTTACCGATTTAGCTTAAAATGTGATTTTAAGCTATCGTATTATAAAATTGAATTATAAAAATAAACAAAATTGAATTAGTCGAAGCAGCCTCGACAGTAGACGTTTTCGATTTATTAATTCGATATTACGTTGAGATTAAAGGATTAATTAACATTGAAATCAAATTCCACGTTATTAAGAAATTCATTTCGAGGATAATAATGGAATCGAAATTATTTTAATTAAATAGAACGTATCGTCGAGTCTGACACCTCATAATAAAGTTTCCAAGTAAAATTAAGCGTTCATATTGATTTCGTGTACTTATAATAGCTGAGCGTCGGTCCTTTTGATGTTATCCTCCAATATGCGTAATTGTGGGTTTAGTGTTCATACTTCGGCGCAAGTGACCAGTGGTGGCGTTGTTTGAAGTTTCAGCAAAAATGTCCGCCCACCAGAACCGACCTTAATAGCAGAGGTGTGGTTGTTAACATTTTAACATGCAAGGCTGTTTGTGAGTAAACAAAAGCAATGTTAGTAAAGTTTGTATTTCCTTTGTTTTAATCAAGTTGAATTAAATTTATATCGTATTTCTTACTTAGCCATGATAATGAGAATAAAAAAAAAACTATCTATGTGTAGGTACCTACAAAAATCCAATTTTTTTTTGTGTAAATGAAATAAGCACATGAAAAACTTATCAATTGAATTAAAATAGTATTATATGAAGTTTTAGTTTTTATACTCGTTTGCAGTAATTTTTATTTATACATATAATAAAATATATATACATAATAATGAAAAATAATGATTGTTATAACCTACATTGTTGGACATAACGGAACTACGTGGACGATAGTAAATATGACTTTGAAAATAGTATAACAGACGTGACATGGTTAGACGATTAGGCAAAACTGACACATCAGACGACGCATACAAACAAGACGAATTTTTAGAAGTCTTTCATTTTTTTTTCTTTTCACCAACAATTATGGATTACATTTTGACCCACGAACGCTTCGCTTCTTACTTGCACGGCGTTACCACTACTCCCATTTTTCCGCGGCACAAGTGTATTTAATGAATACGCATTATATTTAATCGAGGTCTGAATTTTTCCGTTAAACCTTGGATGCCTTATTAATTGTGCCCATCAAAACAACGTATCAACTAATCATGAGATATATTCAGCGTTAAGCTTTTAATTACACATAAAAAAATGAATCTCGCCTCTTTACATTAAACAGGTTAATATATGTTCTGTCCTACTTTACTGCAAGCTGTTTAATATTATTGAAAAATAAATTAGTATTATACTTCATTTTAAGCACAAAAAATGTGCGTGAATGGCGTTAGTTGTTAAATAATTATTAATAGATAATTATTACGGTTGAGGATAAAAAAAGAAGTGAACTCGAAATGAGTTTTTGTGTGTTTATATTGCGTTGAATAACTTTCACACAATACCTGTATCGAACCAATAAAAACTGGTGATTGATTGAGCATCCGTGTTTAACAGAAACGAATGAACATTATGAATATTAAAAAGACTATCGTTTTTTAATCGTGTAGGGCGTTAAGAATTTAGTATATAAATTAACTATCGATTATAGTATAACGCTATAAGTTGTGTTGGAATACTTTAGGCGCAACGGTTTTTAAACAAGCCGAGGCGTAAATGAAATATATTTCTCTGTTCGATATTACGAGAATACTATCAATTTCATAGAGCAACGTGACATAAAATTTACAATAATTAAACATATTTTATTACTATTCACAAACATTAAAAAGATTTTTTATAGTTTGTCGTTTTAACTATATGTTTACACATACTTTACAGTCACGATAGTCGTAAACGCACTGAGTTAAAATTTAAAGATAATCATTCGAGTTTAAGCGAAAGACTATAAAAACACGTAATATCTGCATATTGATGATGTGTAGCACACGTTCAAGTACTCTATCTGTATATTTATTTTATGCCAATACCTTACTCGCTTTTTCCACTCGTGTTTAATTTTCTATCTTTTAGGTTGATTAATATTTCAGTTAAAATTAAAAGCGGTGCGTCTTTATTTTTTAACCTTGAAAACGTGGCTTTTCCTCCAATCTCAAGTACGAAAACCGACCGGTCTTTTATCTTATAATCATCCTTAATAAGTGTAATTTCTAGCACAAAAATATTTTTTATAATCAGACATGTAATCTAGAGATTAGAATATTCAAATAAACAAAACAAATTCTTTAGCTTTATATCGTTTGTACAGTTAGATTGATAAGTTACCGAAATGAAAATTATTGTATTATTGGAGTGTTGAAAATTTGAGATAATGAGTCTTTTACATAATAATGAAAAATTCCTTAATCTTAGTAAACATAAGGTTTTGAATTCATTTTCCAACCGGAGAGAAGACAGAAACAGCATGTTATTAACATCCTACAGAAATATAAATATAATATAAATTTTACTGTAGTAATAAAAAAAGTTGTATAGGAGCATATATAGAAGCTATTTTATGCATATGTATATTAAAATAGATATTACTAGGAATATTTATATATGCGTCCTGGATATCACCCGTAAAAGGGTTCCCATGCAATACAAAAAAAAGGAATACAAAGGAAAAAAGGAATATGGGCATCGCAAGGCGAAGTAAAGATACGTATAAGTTACTTTATAATAATATATAATTTATAATAACAGGTATTCAGAAAAACATACTTATTATTTAAAAAAAAAGGTAATTCAAAAACTTTTTTTGTATTAACGTTAATCGCAGCAAGTTGCGTATTGTTCCATCAATCTATTAAGGAGAAATTTCGAGTATATCAAAAACATTTTACGATTATTAAACCCTTCGATTGACAACCGGGAAGGCATTCTCGTCGTTCCCATATTTTTATTGCGTGTAAACTCGTCGGCGTGTTTTTATATCATCTCTTTTAAGTGACATAAATTCTAATACAAAGTCCATTTGTGTATCTGGGACGTCTTAAAAGGTATACGGATAATCGTTTTTCTGCTTTTTACAAGGAACAGATTTCAATTATCGGGTGATTTGATGGGTATAAAACGTGCTGGTATGTGTCGGATGGTGGCGCCCAGCGGAGGCTGGTGGGACGCCGACTTTTTTAATTTTTAATTCGTAGATGCTAATTTAATTATAGAATCCCTGTTTTTAATGTTTTATGCAGCTGTATCCTGCCGCCTCGTAATTTTTTGGTTAACGGTGGTTTGACTTGATTTTTCTTTATAGTTTCGGCATATCCTTATTATTTTTTATTGAGTTTTATTGAACATACGTTTCCATATTTTAAATTCTTAATTAAAATAAATTTAAGTATATATAAAAGTGTTAGATGCATTTTAAGCCAAACCTTATGAGTCTGTAACTGTACTAAATGTGTGAATTGACATTTTTACTTTTTACTACCGATATTTAGTTTTATAATCTGTGTGTAGGTTTATCTCGTTGATTTGACGCGGGATGAAAGATTAATATTAAATAACTCCAAAAGGACTTTGATATAATGCGACATATTATTTACTATAGAAATGCGTCTTAGAACTTTTAAAAGAAATAGACACGGCAATGCGTTCTGCGATCTATCACCAAGTACGTCATAATAATATGTATACATGTCGATCTAGGATTAAAATCTGTAATTTGATGAACATATCAGATATGTCATATTAAAATTTATCTACTGTTACATGTTAAAAAGAAAATTATCGCTATAAGAATAAACTAAAGATATAGCTGCAGTCGTTAAGCTATCTTAAAACTTATATTTAGTCTATTAATATTTTCGCGTAGCGTAATTATATAGAGACGCTTACAAAATAAATTTATAACTACTGAAATTTTAAATATATTTTTCCTTAAGACATTTTAGAAATTTAAAAATTATGAAAAATACTCGTACGTTTATGTATGCCTGCTGAGCTATATTTATTTATTTATTTATTTATTTCACAACCAAAATATATTGTATTATAAAATACAAAAGATAATTATGGACCCCGCAGGGGCACGAAATATTTAGGTAGAGAGGAAGCGCTTTATTAGGTAAATAATAATATTTATATTACTTTTAATATATGTATATAATAGGTGATGTTATTGTTTATCATTAAAGATTCATCTATATCATAGTAACATTTATTAATTAATAGCTTCTTTATTTATAAATTTATAATCACATTCTTCTTTTTATCTTCTTCATTTATACGTCATCTCCATCAATCTTAAATACAAATAATGTCGTATTTATTATTACTACTATTTATAAAATTGTCATCTCTGTGTTTTACTGTGCCTTTACTAATTGAGTATCTTGAAAGGTCGTGACAGAGGAAGAATAATTCCAAGCGACGAGTGTTACTGATACAAAACTGGAAATAAATTAATTGTCTTTTTCTTTTTTAATCCTTAGGAATGTTTAGATTGTACCGTTAAAAGCTTCTATATTATACATTCAACTATCGTATGGATTTAATAACCGAACATATTACAGCTTATCGTTTCTAAATGTTGGTACCATTTTACCTAACTATGAAGTTGTTTTAGTGTTATTTGGATGGCGTGGTTTGTACCACTGCTATTCATGCCAAGATCACGAGCCCAAGTGATTCATGAAGGAGTTACCCCCAAAGTAGACGACAATCTGTGCAATGAAAAATCTCTCTATGTGTAATATATTCAAACTATAGGAACGGTGCGTTGACATCTGTGTTGACATTTATGATTAGTGTTCGGATTCTATGAATGTAGCGTAGTGTGAAGTTTTATAATCTATAACTTTTAATAATAAACAGACTTTCTAACAAGTACGAACTAATAAATGCTTTAGTTTTGTAGATGTTTTCTATAAAAATAATACCATATAAATTTTAAAATAAGGTTAGCAAAACAAGTAAACAATTTTATATTATTACTATCATCATTTTACACTATTCTCACGGTCCTCAACTAGTATAGTATGCCGTAAACAAACATCAAAGACCAAAAAAAAAAGAAAGTAAACACAAACCAATATATCACTCACACGCTTTATATCAAATTAAGCTTTCCACTGTCCACTGTGGACCACCGAAAGATAGATGGGACCTAGTTATATTATAACAAGGTAAAACAAGGCTACGGTGCGTGGCTTCAATGCATTATCGTTTTTATTACTAACGTATTAAAGATATTCGAGAATTATTATATACAGGTGCTCAGTACAGCGATTCATCAAGAAGTTGTCAATTATTATTCTGGTAGACGCGGTCATCTACTAGTAGAGAATGTTCGCTTTAATTAAAATTTATTCGATACCAGTGGTCAAGCTTGAATGTTCATAACTGCAAGTGGAACAAGACAAATATTCAATTTGATTATATATACAATAAATTCTGTCAATTAAAATAGATTTTTAGGGTTTTTAAATAATTATATTAATATATGTAATTTATAAAAAATGTGTATTTTATACTTCGCGTCTAGTGGTGAAATTCAACTGACACACGTACATCAAAATCATCATAAATTTTTACTTTAAAATATGGTTAGCAACGCAATTTTAGTAAAGTAATAAAAACAAAGTTAAAAAATATATGTATCTATTTATTTCAATTTACTTTTATCACTTTCAATATACATATTATTCGGATTATATTTCATGTTTGTGCCGTATCTTTTATAAATAGCTCAAGATGTCCGCATCATATATACAGGTACATAATATGGCGTCTCTACCTTATGGTAATTTATTACTATCATTAAAATATTAGACCAATTAATTTATACTGATCACGAATTTATCTACTTACGTAGAAGATTAGTACGTTTATAGGTTTCAGTAACAAAACGCCTTTGAGAAGGGTATTAATCATTCGGCCTTTAATGTGAGCCTATCAATTAGCCCCAATGACTGGTAATTAACACCAAACTGTATAATTTTCTTCGCGCAACGTCTACTATAACTTTCAAAATTTAACAGTGGCGTATGCTCGTAATATGATGAAAAACGATTTAATAGTATCACGTTCAGTTAATACCTTGAATTTAATGAAGTTATGTAATTATCCATTCAATTTCATCTGTGTATGAATTTTCCTATCTTCTATTTTGAAAATATAAAATCGAATACCGAATAAAAACATTATTGTGCGAGTTTTATTTGTTTATCTACTTTTAAAATAATAGAACGTTTTAACTGACTGATAATTTTGTCACCACAAAGATACTTTTTTTATCTTATGACCAAATCAAAAATGATTTCTTGGATATTTTACAGTAAGGGTGACAACTGATAGCAATCATTATCATAATATGTTAGTTCTTACTTCCTTAACATAACTTTCTCTTTAAATACATGGTCGACAGTTAACTAAGTATTTGTATACCATTATATTATTATACATTATCTTTATTTATTTATCATATATCTTTATCAGACGGCCGGCTGGTCGAGTGGTCAGGCAACTGGACACTTTACGCAGCGGTCGCGGATTCGAATCCCGCCAGGTGCAGATAATTTGTATGACGAATATAGATGTCTGCACCGGGTCATGGATGTGTATTTATGTATATATGTATTTATATAAATTTCTTAAATTTATTTCCGTTCCTAGTACCTGTAACACAAGTTCTTACGAACTTAGCACGGGGCTAGGTTAACGTGGTGTGATTGTTGGTTAATATTTATATTTATTTATTTATTTATTTAATAAATTTAGGGTGCTTTTTTTCAACAAAAAATATAATAAATTAGAGGCACGCAAGGCCGATAATAAAGTTCTTTACTTTACTACATGCATATTTCATTAAGGCCCTGACCCGATTCAAGTGCTCAGGCCACTCTTTCTAGGCATCTATCTGAGCTAGATTTTTACCGTATTCGCCGAGTCTGGGACTTTATGTAACTACTTCAAGTTCAGACTGATCTTTATCGGTTTCGGTATCTGCTACTAGCCGTTTTCAATTTCGTTTTAGATCCAAAAATATCTAACCATTTACAAAATCGGTTTCATTATTTCCTTAATATAAAAGTTTATCTAGATGATGAAGTCGATAGAACACTTGAATCTAAACCTGACGCTGTAGCCAAAAATCCGGAATGTCACCGATTTATTTCATTTGCTCAAAATATTTTTAAAGTTCTCGTCTCTAGCAGTAAAGAAAAATATTGTGATGAAATTGCAGCATATTAACCGCCAATTGGTAATGGAAGACCGTAGCGGATTAAGCTCCAACTCTTCTTCTTCATAGAAGAAGATGCCTGTGTCCAGTTATTGATGTTTGCAGGTTGTTACAGTATAATATATTTTAACTTACATTGTATATAATATCATAAATATCACCATAAATGGGTCCCCGTATCTGTTCGCAAGCAATAAGATATCTGAAGTGAGATAAAACGAGTAAAATCCTATCTCTTACTTGACTCGTAATACCAGTAACCAATTAGCAATCTGAATTTAATTTTGATAAAGTTGTACAGTAGCTTTGTAAGCATATGTTATCCGTGTTTAAGATAAGAATACGAAGTCGTAATTGGCATTAAGTAGGCATGAGATACGATGAAAGAAAAATTCTTTCGGATTCATTTACATCGACCATTGGTTTAATCTTTTTGACGCGTTTGAATTAAAAAGGTATTAATTCGATTCTAGTAAACCGTTAATTGATAGCGTTAGTATATGATCAAAATAGGAAAAATGGATTCAATTACTGCATTTTTAATTTTGTAAGATTTTCAAATGTATAAATATTGAATTATTCTATAAATTTAATAACAACTTAAAACATTTATGTAAGCTACGTCGTTAATATCCTTATATTTTAAAAAAATATACTTGTAAAAAAATTTAAATTTAATTTTTCTGTAGTTATGTTTAAATTTAAATTTTAGATAAAGATAAAAATAAATGTGGTTAAAGCAAGAAGTCTTAAATGTCTTTTTATAAATAGCGCCAGCTCGCCCTATAACAAATGATATATTATGAACACGAATTAATTCGCAATCAATTTGTAAATGTTGATTCAATAAAACAAGTATTCGATTAAATGGTAGTAAAAAGGAATATTTATGTCCATACAGATTACAATTAAAAAAATTATCACGAGATTATAAAATGAGGTTATTAACAACATTTTTATTGCTGAAGTATTTGTTGTTGGTTTATTGAAAAGGTTTTATTATTGCACTAGCTGTTGTCCACGGCTATGTTTGCGTAGACTACAATAGATAGGATATAACAAAAAAAAAAATGAAATATGCTGAAATGCGTATTTATTGTTTTAACTCAAAAAAAAAAAAATTTTTTTAAACTTCAATTATCATCAAGTATTATACAGCTCACATACATATTTCGATCCTACATTTCATCCACTCAATCATATCTAATCAATAGCCCAAAATTATGTATTATACTTCTAACATCAAGAATAACAGACTTTCGTTCCAAGTTTTACCATTTAAGATGCCTGTACCATTTCTCTATTCTAATAAATCCGCACTTATTGGGTGTATTTTTTGTGAATAATTCATTCGGTTAGTAAGGAATTGTTATTTTATAAATATATTTGCTGCTTGTGAAAAGAAGCTAAATTTGAATAAATACCTAGTATAAAACTCATTCCATTAACAGTTACAAATTAAAACACTATTGAGTGTAATTTTAATTTATAAACTATTGAGGTTGCTGAAATATTCAATTAAGGCGGTCCTGCGGCGGCTGTGCGTAGCACGAATCAAATTTACGCCGAAGACATGGCGAATTGATGACGTCTCGCCTGTCGCTCTTTGGTTCAACACGCGTTTTGTAATGTTAATGTGGATCTACATAGCAATAGATGCTCCAGATATTCGTAATTAAAACTTTATTCAGCATGTTTCAAATGTAAATTTCATTAGGTACTAGAGGAATACAACCTTTATCTGCATTGATACTAACTGGTTACCTCTGACAATTTTCCTCTTTTGAGTTACGATTCTTTTACATTTAAGTATGACAGTATTATTAAAATCTATTAAGTAGTTCCGGAATTCCAGTTACAACTAACTGATAAAATTCTTGATAATATTATCGTAATATATATACACAAAGAAACTATGTAGAAAGAGATAATAATAATAAAAGTATCGGCCAGTTTTTTAATGTCAATACATTTTTCGTAAATATGCGTTTTGCAAATATTATTTTTAAAACTTAAAACGAAATAAAATCACGTTTGTTATATCGTGGTAATTTATTATTCTGATGTAAACCACTTTTGTTATGAGCGTCAGCATCGTCAATATGGGCAAAGAAAACAATGTATTTATTGGAATTAATAGCGAATAAACCAAATTGCTGTTTTAATTTGTGGTTAAGATAATATTCAAATTTTATTACCTCATGCGTGGCATTCTTTATGTAATAAACTTAATGCTTTATTTAAAATAGCTACTAATAATAAAAAATGCGGGATTTTTTCCCTCAAAACGTGTAACGTACATTCCTACTACTACCATAACACTATTTTGATACTTACATAGAATGCGTTTATTTTACTATGTTTTTATTTTTACTACAAATAAGTTTTGAAATCATATTAAATTTATAATTGGATATTGTTTCATTCAAATACTATACTATGTTTCTATGTCACAACTTACAAATTTCCTAAAATAATTATTAAAAAAAGACAACAAAGAAGTGAACAAATGATGGTCCATGCAAAGCATTCGGATCAAATACTCGATATCATGCTAAAAAAAAACTTCTAAGAAATTATTACAGTCGAATAATCGTAAGTGGTACAAAGCAATAATCATTGATCATTATTGAATCGGTTTGTTGAAAACAAAAAACAAGAGTTCAAAGTCAATATTGAAGAACGAACATGAACGAATAATGCGGAAGTGGGCAATCAATATCAGAATGAATCTGTAGTAATGATCGCGTGTCAAACAAATGGTTTTGAAACTTATATTAAGGACTCCTATACAAGTTAATAAGATTTTGTCGGAGAAATTATATCAGATTATCAAATTATTAAGAGTTCAGTTTTATTATGGCTCATAATAACGCAACACAACTTTAATACATAAAGCATTATTGGACTTGAAGAAGTTTTTTGTAACGAACTATTACGAATTTGATCCGAAATATTCATTAAATAAATATAAGTCTAAATATTCATACAGAAGTATTACGTGTATTGTTTTTTAATTCAGATACTTAACCATTTTTAGCAACCACTTTATATTAAAACGAAAATTATTTTGAAACTTTTAGTATTTTATATTTTGTATTGCTTTTCACAAACATTTTCTTTTATTCGTGTCTTATGAAGCGTTTAAAACAGTGTGTGTTGGTGCGTCTAAGCAGCGCGTCTGTTTTGTCTTGACGTTGAAAGAATATGTCTACCGTCCATATTATCTCGACTGTATCTCGGTATACAAACTTTAGATGCAAGTTTAGCGGCGCAGTCATGGTTTGACAGACAACACTCATTAGCATTGTTTATTTTGAAGACATATTCGACATTTATATTTAAGATATTGTGTAACTGTTACAAAAATCAGTTGCATACCTTTGTAACCAAAGATACATGAGTATATTTAATTTTTCTGCTCAACACGAGATAATACCTTTTCTCAGCGTAGGATATGTACAGACTGTTACACAAACAGTTATTTATTTTTCTTTTTTGTTATTGTAATTATCTATTGTGTTGTATTTTGATGTTTCTCATAAACGATTTATGCTTCAGATATTTTGTACAGAAAATAAAACGCTTAGTTTTAACCCACTCAGTAAACATAAAATGAACCGAACAAAGAGTCTTAAATATTAAACAATACATACATATTATATTATTAACTACATGCAAAAACATATAAATATAATAAATTAAATATATATGAGGAATCTGTTTATTTCTGATTTCTATAAAATCGGTATTCATCAATATTCTATTTGCTTTCGAGACTTGACTGAAGTTTGATGGTACATAAAAAGGCCTATTAATAATATTCTCAGTTAGTTAAAGGTCTGTAAGCTGAATTTATATTATGGAAAGCAACGTATTTGCACGTAAATACTCAAGCTAAAGGTAAGCCAACGGTATGGTCGAGATGTTCGGTAGTAACTACAATTCTCTTTGATAGTTAAGCATATACTTGTCAAACTTAATTTTCTAAGAACGCAATCACTTTTATGGTGCCTACTTATACGGTGACAATGGAAACTTACGAGTAGGTAAATGAAGATTAGGTATTCTCTCTTTAATGGAAAACGAAAATTGGCACTTCTGCCGAGACCCATCATTACACTTATTCGTTTTACAACTTTAAAATTTTTACGTTCGTCCAATTCAGTGCGGTTTATTGGCAAGGTTATTTATAACTTAATTTTGCAAAGTACCCCCTTTCTTTTATTGCCGTCGGTAACAATACGGACAAACATTTTATCACATTCGCGATTTTTTGTCACGTGTCAAATTTGCCAATACTGTTACAAGACTTATACAGTATTAACTTTTGTGGGCGTGCTTCCCAATATGACTTCTAAGTCGTAAATCCAACGGAATGGGCGCAACTGAGCACAGTTATAGTGTCAAATTTTTATTTGACTTCTCTTTTACCGTCTGTCCAATTTTTTTTTTTGTGTGAACTTTTAAAAATATCTCTGAAATAAATTATTTTTAAAAGTTCATACAAAAAAATTGGGCAGACTTTGGTATTTATTTTGTAAATAGGTTATGATTTTTTACATTTATCTAATGTTTGCATTATGATTTGATCGGTTAAATGTTTTATAGCCTTAACAGCTTACATAAATTAAGTTACTAGTTTTATATCGTTATAAAGCCTAATGACATAGACCTTAAAGGGTGGCATGTCTTATCAGAATTAAATCTTAATCGATCCCACTATGAATTCATAAAACATTTTTAATTGTTATATTTTGCATAAAGCGCATCGAAAATAAATTATATTCCATGAAAGAAGGCACGGTGAGATGATGTGGGATGTGGCTAGCATGCGTCCGCGCAACGAAATGTCACTTGGCAACTTGTTAAACAATATTTATTCAATAGCACACCGACTTAAAAAGATGACCACTCGAAACTCTTGTGCGGGAAACGTTAATGACATTCAGTTCTTGGGTACACAACGTGCCAAGTAATCGTCGAGTATGTTAATATTTCCTCAATACGTTCCATCGCGTTGAATTATTGGTTACAGTGATCAATTAATTTAATAAAAAGTTTGACAAATTATGCGAGTCTGAACGGGCGGTCTTGTAAAAAGCTGCGATGGCGCAAGCGGCGAGAAAAAACTTGATACAGTTAAAGTGTGATTGATGGACTCGCTCTTGATTGCACACTTGCCAACGAGTGGCAATTGAATTATAGGACAAAAACCGTTTCCCCATTATCCATTGTCACGTTTTAGTTATACGATATAAAGTTGAAAATGGGGCGCGATATGTCGTCAGGTGAATTTGGTCGGCATGCTTTTGAATGTCGGCGAGTGTTTAATTGAGGCGGGTATTTCAGTGGAAAGTTTGATCATTAATTTGTAACGACTTTGCAAAAGCTGGTGCATGATATGCAAAACAATCGAGATACGGTGAATCAAGAATGCACATCGTTAGTATAGGGATACAAAAAATACCATATATTTGAAGTAAATAGATGCTTGATTTATTCAAAATACGACTTTAATGCCTAAATAAACTTGACCATTGGTATCGGATGGTTTAAATTTTCTATCGAATAGGTCAATTACGGCGCTTCTTAAGAAACATAATTCAACAAACATACATATTATTAAAACTGAACTGAAAATTTAAAAGTTTGTTTAAGTGGCAACAAAATTTTATATATACGTTTCTCAGAGGTGTCCAAATCTTTCATGTTACAATACATCATTTACAATCTGGTGAAAAATGTAGCAGTTTTCATAGTACAAAGTATTTTACTGTACTTCTAGTGTGTCTGCGTCCACACATAATCCGCGGTGTTAGTAAAAGCCTTTGGTATAACAAGTTAGTGCCGTTGAGTGCTCTACGAAATTGTGTATGTAATATGTCTAGTAATTTTGTTATGTTTATTGATGTTATTCATCATCATCATCATATCAGCTATTGGATGTCTTCTACTGAACATAAGCTTCCCCCATCGATCTCGAGGACGACTGGTTGAAAGCAGCCTCAATCCAACGGCTTCCGGTGACTTTCCTCAAGTCGTTTGTCCATCTCGTGGACGGCCGTCTGACGCTGCTCTTACCGGTACGTGGTCTCTACTCAAGAACCTTTCTGCTCTATTGGCCGTCATCATTGATTTTATTGCATAGCGTATTTGTTTTACTTTTAAAAATATAGCTTATTGTAAAGCCATATAATAAAAATTTAAAGAACAAAATTTAGGCTTATCTCCCACCCAACCCCGTGGAGGTAAAAAAGCGTGTTAGATGTTTGTTTAAAAATATATATCATACAATATGTAAAAAATAAATGAATATTTCCAAAATACTTTCTAAAATAATACATACATATACTTTTATCCAAATAGACGCATATATAATAGTTTGAATATACAACAAAGGTAATACTAGTCTAAAGGATAGAATAATCAATGAAGGCAAGCAAGACTACGGCGAAACGTTAATACGTTTTAATCAACGTATTAAATTCAACTTAGTAAAATCTTCTTTGTAAATAATGTATTTCATATGTATGTAGTAATAAATATAATAATTTATAATTGCAGATTCATAAAATGTAAAGCATTTAATTTCCCTGTAATATCCAGAATTAAATATATTTCTATAAAATCCTCAATAATAAATACGCGCGGTTAAAAAATACTTTGTAGTCATAATAATTAATCGATATATTAATTCAAAAATCACTGGCACTTGATGTTAGATAGAGAATGAATATTGACTATATCATTAGTATTCAGAGCGCAGACGTAACTACAATTTGATATCGGTACTAAATCGATGCTAGTGTTAAAGGCATACTAATTCGAACACACCAGGTGTTGCTTCTTCATGAATACAAATAAGGCGGAATTTCGGAAATGGTTTATAGTTACTGTGAAGTTTGGTAATTATTTTATGTGTATAATAGATACATACACACACATAAATTGAAATATTTGTTTTTATTGTACACATTCTGTTGTTTTTTTTTTAAATATCATACTGAAAAATTTAGACAAATAGGCACCTTAATGATACCTTAAAATATCATTTAAAGTTATTTTATATTAAAAAATATATATATGAACATATTTAAATGTTTAACCGTTAGTTACGTATTAAGCATATAACATGTGTTTAAAATGGATGTTTATCAAAAAATTGTGTCCTACAGTAACAACAATCTTAATATATATAAATCTCGTGTCACAATGTTTGTCCTCAATGGACTCCTAAACCACTTGACCGATTATAATAAAATTCGCACACCATGTGCAGTTCGATCCAACTTGAGAGATAGTATAGTTTTAATCTCAAATTATAGTCGCAATTCTATAATATAAAAATAAGTCGGGTTTTCCTTCCTGACGCTATAATTCCAGAACGCACGAACCGATTTCCACGGTTTTGCATTCGTTGGAAAGGTCTCGGGCTCCGTGAGGTCCAGAAAAAAATTCAGGAAAAATTTCAACAGAAAAGCAAGAAAACAGGGAAAATCATTTTTCACATACAGCGCAATCTCTGATACATAGCATGTACTACAAACCAATATGGTTTTGCATGGTGGTGGAGCAGATGGCGCCAGTATGTGGTGTGAGTATCCCTCACGAAAATGATATATCATTTGCAATACCCCGGGCGGAGCCGGGGCGGGCCGCTAGTTCCATTATATATATCAAAGTAAGATGGAAATACGTCAAAATTAATCAACAATTGTATTAACATTTTTTATATAATATTAATAACGGATTGGAAATAAATAAACAAGCTTATTATAAGAAATAAAATATACATGGTAATGATACAAAGGTTTATCTTTAAAAATTATAATTTTAATATGAAATATAGCGACAAGTATGTTACTTCTACTTACAACTTAATAACATTTGAAAACGAATAAGCCGATATAATTTAAAGTAAATGTACAATAATTAAAATATTTGTTTGTTATAAAATGTTGTAATGGAAAATTCCATCAAAATTAAATTTAATAAAAGTAACAGGAAAAAAGCAAAATTTATTGTTACGTAAAAATGCCAAAAATATAAATACAAATATGTCGTTGCTATGTCCACGGAAGCTTATGTTCCATACATAAAGTCCTCAGTGAGCATTCGTGTCACGCGAAATAAAATCGGAATGTAATAAAATCACAATAATTGACTGAAACGACTGACATATTGATTGTAAATTTGCCAATTTGCATATAATTTATAAGCACAATTCAATTTTCCATATTTATTTTATGTGCCACACACGCGTCTCAATAATTTAACGTGGAAATACGTCATACGAATTTAGGAAATTTGAATATGAATTGATTTTTTGTTTGTCTGTGTTTTGTGATTGACGAATTGATAAATAATATACACTTACTAATTGAGTTATTTAATTATCACGTCAGTCTTTTAAAAGTAATAAAAATTAAAGATGTTTATGTGAAAAATGATAAATTATGTTGTATGTATTTTATGACATATTCATCTGAAAATAATACAATGGAATAAGACATCTGTCCTATTTCATTGTTTCATAAAACCTAACTATACGAATTTCTCTACTATTTAAAACTATTTCTCCTGTAGCTTATGCTATTTATATTAATATAATAAATGTTACTAGATAAATAGCTGTACTCGATTATTTATTACCTACGTATAAGTACATAGGATTTATGAAGCAACGAAGTCATGAGAGATAACTAGTAAATATTTATACGAATGTATGATAACGAATGGAATTTAAAATTGAAACAATAAAAATACTAATGAAAATTCCATAAAACCAGCTTATGTCGCCTACTAGTCTTCGCATTAACATAAATAGGTAATAAATTATCATTTCGACAAATAGTTATTGAGTAACATAGTCTTAGATTAAAATCTATGGAATTTGCAGTAATATGTCAACCATAATTAATTATTAACATCTTTGTTTCGTTTCTATCAACGAGATAAAAGAGACTGCGCACACTTACTACAGACTACTTAAACATATCAGTTGTATAATTTTCACACTACTTAGTATAATCAAGGTGTATACTAAATCTAAGCAAAATAAAAGAATAAGCTCATGAGTTAAGGTTGTCGTATGTCTACGTATGCTTTTATGTATCCAAAATACTAGAACCTGATTCCGGATATAAAATTTATTACATGGTAATAAATTTTAATTTTGTTTAAATATTTTATTAATTTTTTTTATTGTATTGTTCGTCTATACTATTCGTTTGTGCTGAAGGAATTTTATTACTATTTTTAACTTTTATATTTAAATTACTTTATTTTTGGTATTGATAAATTAATAGGACATTATAATAAAACAAATATAATTTACAAAAAATAGGTGCTATTAAATTACCGAATATACGAATATATTTTTTATAGAAAAAAAAATTGTGTAGACACTTTATTTCATTTTTGTGCAGACTGTTTTTATTGAAGTGAATTTTACGTAATTTTTAAGTTATTTCTTAAATAAAATTTACCTTTAATATTATTAATAGTCAAAGAAAGTAAACTTTGCCCTTGGAAATAAGTAGTAACGTTAGAAATTCTAAACCACATTAGTGTTATTTTATAATAGTATCTCATTAATTTGTTTTAACTCACACGTATCGATTACTAACTGTTTTGTGACTAGTTTACATGTGGTCGACAACATTTAATTTCTTTAATATTTTATGTGGAAATGTAATGAGATGTAATTTCACAGTGGGATATAACTCTGAAAAAATGTTTATTAACCTCTTATAGGTACTCGAATTTTATTAAAATGTTTTCATTATTAAAATAATGGACATTTATTTTATTTTAAATTAAGCTTTATTCATCTTTAAAGATTAATATTTGTGAAATTGTAAATAGAAACGAATATTTTTTGGATTCATATTTGTAATTGTTGATACAACTATTGAAGTACTATGGAAGGATCGAAGTTAATGTGTAATACATTTCTTTGATCCTTTTTTATCCCTTTCATATATTACATATAAAGTTAGATAGAACTATCGTTTTAGATTACACCGTAAATAATCTAAGAAATATATTTAAAAAAATTGATTGGTAAGAACGTATTTGCATACAGGTATGGAAAATGTCACTACATGGCGAGGAGACCGCATTGCAGAAAAATCTATTGGTCAAGGTCCATGAAAAATTTTAATTTTGTATCTTTAGTCAAAACACATTTTAACTTATTAAAAAAAAAAGAAACCTAATTTTATACAATAATAAACAATACAAAAATGTAGTTGTAATCCATGAATAAATATCTATATACAATAAAAATATTTCGTAGTTTAATTTTACAGTAAAAAATAAGTATATATAGGTTATAATAATGACATGTATTGACAAACTAATTGTAAGTTTAGTCTAGTAGCTTATAGTTTTAAATAGATAAATTATCAGTTATTTTCATAACTTGTTGAAGCTAATGACAACATAATTTTGTTAACATCAGTTAAAAAATTGCAATATATACATATGTAGAGAAATTAGAGAAAAATTGTAATACTAGGTACAAGTAAATGTCTATTATCTATAATCAAATTTGAATTAAATTAAGCGTTTTTTATTTAATTTAAAATTTCTTTAATTTATTTAAAGATTTGCTAATTTAGGGGCCATTAATTTATTACGTAAGACGATTTAGGGGGGGGGGGGGAGGGGTTCGACCATGTCTTATTTTCTCTTACAAGGGGGGGGGGGGGGTGGAGTCTCGATAGTTCTTACGTAAGATCACAAAAACGCACAAAGTTAAAATTATACTTTGAAAAAGCGGGGGCAGCTGCACGAGTGCCGAGTTTCGCTCGGATGCATATATAGGTAGATAATATTAGAGATGTTCCAGTGGCAGATCCACTTTCCGAGTGGGTTTTGAGCCCCTGGACTGAAAATCTTATGTAGGTGAATATTATATATTATTATATATAATATGAATAATTAAAACCAAAGTTTATTACGACCGAAAAACAAAATCTATAGTACCTTTGTAAGTTCAAAATAATAAACATTTCTAAAAATTGTTAAAAAATAATTTGAAAAATAAATATTAAAACAAACCAAACATTTATTTATTTTTTCGTTTAGATTCTTACGTAATAAATATTAAACAGGGGGAGGGGGTCGGCCTATTCTTAATTTTTCTTATATTTCGGGAAGGGTCGAAAACTAGCAAAATTCGTCTTACGTAATAAATAAATGGCCCCTTACGGAAAGTACGTCATCAACATAATATGTTTTCGTATCATGTGATCTTGAAATTTTTAGATGATAACTCATTAATTACATCTTTTATCATATCTTTAAAGATTTTCTCAGATTAGTTCCATTACGTTTTCTGAGAAGATTAAAATTAATCAAGATAATCTTGTTTCATAGTGATGATTAATATTTAAAATATTTTTGACTAAGTCTTGTCAAATAAGTAATAATATTTACCTTGTTAATGATGTAATTCAATATTTGAAGCATCGTGTTATAGAAAATACATTATAGAATATATATTTATTTATTTTATACACACACACACACAAAAAAAAGAAACATATTGTTTATGTATTATATAAGTACTATGTACAACAGTCGGTCTTATCGCTAAGCAGCGATCTATATATATAGAAAAAAATATGAATTAATTTAATAAATGTGAATTATAATCATTAAATATAAATTATAATTTTTAAATTTCCTTGTTGATGAATTATTATTTTAAAATTTTAATATAGGTACATTGTTGATAAGTCACGAGCGTAATACGAGTATAATGAGATATTAATATTTAACTACAGTTGACAATACTGCAAATGCCATAGATCTTATTCTGAAAATCAGAATAATATGTGATGGCAGAAATAGTGTTAGATAATAAATAAAACAAATTAAATTATAAATATCTTTTTACCCATATATTAAGAAAACATTTACTGTTACTAGACAATAATTTTTTAATAAAATTACAACTTTCGATACCGACATAGTTATTCAATAATCAATTCCTTGACCTGATTGAATATAATCGTGTTTCAGTATATTTGATCGATATGAGCTTGGTAATTGTAAAATGGTAAAACTAAGCGGAATTACGGTCGGCGTTATTGAATAAATCCAATTGATACAAGAAGCCTATGAAAGTGTACCTATTGAATTGCTGCCGTTCAAAGTATGAGTAATACGTGGTCGTTACTTGTTCATAGACAGAATTGACTTAATAATATAACTTTGTACTTGTGAAAATAGTTTTTTTTAGATAAATTATTATAATTTCAGCCTAATATATTTTACAATTATTGTCTATTTAATCTTTTGTAAAAAAAATATGAAAAAAATTAATTTTATTTAAGTTTCAAAGCATTATTGTAGTCCGATATGAAGATTTCTTTCGCGTAAAATATAATTGTAATATTTTTGTTGTTATGTTCTACACCGTGACTCAGAGAGCACATAAAGTTATCCCGCTTGTTATTATGACCATCTGAAAACGATTGCTCTTGGTAATGAAATTATACGCCAATACGCAGTGAAGCTGCTTGGCCGATTAAGCTCCAACACTTCTTACACATGGAGAACTATATTTTTGGCTACGGAATCGATCACCCCAAGTGTTCTTTAAAAAATATCCAATGTACAGTTTTGACTTTCCTACCATTTTCCCTTTTTTCAGGAGTCAGTAGTAGTAGTGATACTCAGTATAGCAGGTCACCAGATCAATCCGACTGCATCAAGGGAGGTGTAATATCTCCGAAGTCTATGATTCCTTTGCACTTTAAAATCTAAATTTTGAAAAATACTATCTCTGCCTATGGGTCTCGTAAAATAGCTTAGGGTCAAATTTAACGGACAATGAAGATGTGTTTTCATTACAGTCACAATGTTCGCCGTATCTTTATTCCATTAAACCCGCAATAAGTAAACACTGTAACCACAATGAGGGTAAGAACTGGATTACTCGACCTTAATCCGAAGAACCCATGATTGCATCCCAATGTGTTGGGGTCAAAAATGGCTATGCTATACTAGTATTACTGTGCGCAGATGCTTGATTAGGCGGATCTAAAAGTAGGGAACTGCTGGTTTCTGCCAGCTCCAGATCGCGAACGTTAGATACTCATGTAGGAGGCATATGACCAGAATTAGACGAACGCGACGGAAGATTGATGGTTAAAGAAAGGGAAAGAGATAGAAATCTTTCCTCTTTATTATATTAGAAACAGATTTTATTCCTACATGTTTCTAACAAAAATTTTGTATACAAAAAAAGTGCTCAGTACATATGTTTGATTGGTAATCAACCGATATCATTGTTATAAATAGGTACTGCTATATTTGTTATTATATCACGGTAAATTGTGATGGTAAAACCGTGAAAATGTGGTAGTTAAATTTTTTGATTGCTTTTTGTATGTCGATTGTACTGTACTTTTGAACAATGCCTTGTATAAAGCAAGATAAAGTGACTATGTTGTAATCGTTTTCTGAAAAACTGAGCACAAAATGTTCCACGAATCGGCTTATCGGTCACTTTACAATCGAGACTGATGAATATTTATTAAAATGCATCATATTTTTATTAAAAAGAAAATAGAATTTTTTAATTATTTACCTTCTCATGTTACTTATTAATAAAAGAAAAGTGTTTATTAATATTTTTAAGTACGCATATATAAAGCATTTACTTTTACTGTATATATACATTACTCTTCGAACTTTATAAGTTTAGTTTAATAAAGTCAGTAGTAACTTAACGTCTATTTTTTCTTATTAAAGATCATATAAGTTGTATCATGCAATAAGCTAACAGACTAACCTAGGTACTAACCTCTGACAGGTTGCGTGCAAAATTAATTAGTGAGCCTTTTACTAGACCTTTAACAAAATAGTTACTGTAAACACAAATTATTAACAAAAATTTACCTTTCCAGCTGAATTGAATATTTCTTATATTTACATTTAAATCTTTGGGGTACTGTAATGAGAATCACTTAAAAATAAAGGAGAATAAAAGAGAATTACTTAAGTATAGTCTTTATTAATGAAAGAGGATATATTTAGTTACATTAGCGTCATTGGTACTAAAATTGAAAGAAACAAAAACCTTAAAGTTTCTCAACTCATTAATCTTTAAATAAACAAATGATTTGTAGTAACGGCAAAGAAATTAACTTGTAATTTATAAATTTTTTAACCTGGAATATGTGCCACAACACATGACATTAAAACGCCTACAATTCTAATCGATACTAAATGTTTAAGTTTTATGTGACTTTTGATAGCACCCACGGTTATAATGGAATTAATTTTCACTTTTATTAGTATTCGTAAGAAATATATGATTTTTTAAAAGCTAAGCATTCATATATTCTTTGTGATAATGGTATATCCATCTGGGTTTCGTTTTGATTTATACCTATCTTGTGTATCCGAATAATAATCGCATTATTTCATAATTGATGAATGATTCGAAGATGTAATGTAATTTTCACACAATATTTAGTTTATTAATTCTTAAGAAAATCATGTAAATAAAAGTTATCTTTTACCACATGAGGTTTTCTAATAAATATAATTACTTTTTTAGTTACTCGATTATTTTATGAATAGGCTGTGTTTAATCTATTTCCGTTAAAAATTAAAAATAAATGTCAAAAACTGATTTTTAGTAACAGATTTAAGATAAAGTAAGAAAATATAGTCATCTTTTTATAATTTTTGAAAACGTATGTTTTTTTAGTGAAAAAATATTTAAAATCACTTATATACTTTACTTTCAAAGTAACACACACGTATTATTATATATTTAATACTTATAAATTTATAAAAATTCGAAATCGCTTAGAGGTGCTTCAGAATCATTTTGGCGCGAGTTTATATAATTAAAGTTAAAGTAATACTAATTCTCTGCATACAATTTTAAATTTTATTTTGTAGACTGTGTTATTGGGATGACGATTGTTGCATTACTGTCAAACAAATTATAACTAAGACGTATACATAGATATGCGCGCATTAGAATAAATTATACATCTATAATATTATTTCTATATAAAAAAAAAATTAACTCTTGGAATAGATTAAATATCGAATATCAAAAAGCATACAAGGAAAATAAGAAAAAAATACTAAATATATAATATGAAACCAGTTTAAAGGGTATATAAAATAATAAAGGATATATATATTTATATATATATAAGATAATAGTAAATATTAACTAATTCCTGTGATATAGTTATCATATTATGATGTTTGGTATAAAGACTATTTGAATTCTAAATATGTGATGTGTATTTTCTTAGTTCGGTTATTTCCTACAACGTTATACATTATATTATTATACGCTTACAAGTTTTACGGGTAACGTATGTCTGTGAATTATAATGATCGAGTAGAGGCAGCGTTCGATTCAAATACATTACATAATAACAGCACTAAAGGTTACCAAGCGAATAAATGACTTATTTTTTATACAGAAGGAGCTTCTTATTATTTTGTCAGTCATTCTACGTCATGAGTCTATTAATATATGGATATAGAAACCTCTACTGGTAAGAGGAGGGCTGTTTAATTATTTGCCCTGAGAATGATAATCGCGAATCAACAGGGAAATAAATGTCAGTGCTGTCAGAATTCTTGCTACCGTTTGACGAGGATATGGTTTATACCATACTGTTCTCTTATATTTACGCGAACTTTACTATTAGGTGAGGTGAGGTGAGGATTCGGACACCCACCACCTCAGTCCCCCGAGATCATGGACGCTGTAAAGGGTCCGAAACGTCGGGAAATAATAATTTAATTTAATTAAAAATCGTTAAACTGTAAAGTTTTTAAAACAAATAAACGCGATAAAATCGGATTTAGAATTTTAATTAAATGGTTTATACCATCTGCAAAAGATATATTTTTTAACTTTTGCATTATAAACATGTATAATACTGTTATTTTCATTTGAATTAAATGTGAATACAATTTTGTCATAGGGTCCTAATAAACATAAGTATTAATTATATTATACATCATCACTGACTCATAGAAAGATTACAAAATTTTATATTAGTTCCTCGAAACTGAATGCTAGGATTATGAAACAGAAAAACCCTCCGACGACATTAGACGCGAGTAATTTAATATAAATTCTTATAATTTTCTTATTAATTTCGTATTGACGTAGATTGGTATGGATCTAAAATTAAACTAATATTGCGTTCAGTGAAGCTGTTTTTTGTTTTCTTAAAAATATAAAATGTCATGGGTAATAAAATTCTGCTCATTTATCTATTACAATAATACTTAGTAATTTTCCGTTGTGTATGTTTTTATTGAATTTTGAGTGCGTGGGTGGTCCTTTACTGAAGGTTAAATATGTCACTGTATAATACAACCTTAGACGGTCTATATATACATATATAGTATGTTTAATACTGCGTGTGACAAGGTTGGTATGAGATAGCTCAGTACTGAAAAAGATTTTATTTTAAAACTCCAAGCCGGGAGTTCGCCGTTCGATTAAATAAAACGATTCTAAATTTTATTTTGGTATCACACACTCAGAGACTTTAGTCACATCTTGACTTTATCGGAACGTTAAATAGTTAAAAATATGTTAGAGACAAATAAGTTTTTATATTTAAAACTACACATCTTACACTCAACTGTGTCTCAGGTCCGGAAATACATAACATGCATGTTTTAGAATGTTATTTTAAATAGGTTCATATATTATATTAAGAAAATTTGGCGCGAACTTGGGGAGGCCTATGTCCAACAATTGATTGCGATATCCTGAAGCGAAATTAAGAAAATTTTATTTATATTTATTAAATTTTCTAGCTACATTTTGAAATCTAAGTAGAATAAATTTGCTGGCCTGTTGGCGCAGTTGACGCACGGTGTCGTGGTCGATTCCCACTCGAGTCTGGGTCTAATATTTATATTACATTACTAGCTGTGCCCCGCGGTTTCATCCGCATTAATTTGAGGAAAAAAGGTACTTAAATATTTTTAAACCATTACTCTAAGAGTGCCCGCCTCGTTGATCTGGTGGTCGCTTGCGCTACTGCCGAGCAAGGGGTCTCAGGTTCGATTCCTAGGAAAGTGAATATATTATTGGGTTTTATTATTTTTCGTGCGCAGTAAATAGTACGGAGTCAGGAATGGTGTCCGATGTATGGCAATAGGCTCGCCCCCTATTACATGGGACTCATAACTGGCGAAAAGTAGCTGTTACATAAAACATGTGCATATCTGTCTACCCCTTCGAGGAATAAAAGGCGTGATGTTATGTTTACTTTAAAAGTGGAACTACAGTCAAAAATGTGTATGGAACAGAAATAATAAAGGACGCAAAGGAAACTCCCATAAAAGAATATTTTTAACGTTTCTTACTATTATTGCTTAGCCTCTATTAGTTGTAGCGTGATGTTATATCGCCTATAGCCTTCCTCGGTAAATGGTCTATAATATACTATACATCACAAAAATAATTCTTCAATTCGAACCAGTAGATTAGCGCGTTCAAATAAACAAACTCTTCGGCTTTATAATATTGGTATAGATATGAATTGTTATTAAGGTTTGCAGAAAACATTATTTACGTACTAACGCAAAACCTTCAGCCAGCCGTCACTGTAGAGTTGACAAGGTTCCTATTAACTGATTCGCGAATAATTGTATGTGAATATACACTGTAATGCTGACTCGTATCATGTTCGTATTACCTCATAGATGCATCCATGTTTATAAATCTCGGAATCCAAGCTAGAGTCTGCGGTTTTTGCTTAAAACCTCGAAGTAATTGTTCTGGCGTGCGGTCGCGCGGTGCCATCCTAATAACCATATTTTCTTCCTTAGATACTTGAGCCTTGATTGTGTCGGGCAAATGGCACGTTTTATTGCGCAATAGAATAACTACGATTAGCATGTTTGAGTTTACAACACTAAATTCTTTCTTAATCAAATTCTCGAGGAGGATTTCTTGCGGTATGCAGAGTTTATAGCTTGACATTTTTTTTTGTTTCAGTTATCTTTGCTTAATCAGTATTATGTGGTTTTATTTGTGTACCAACAATCAATATTTGAGTAAAGTTTTCTGCAAAGTGAACGTGAAGAAGTAATGACACAAGCGACGCTACATTCTTCTTCTGTTTTAACTGTAACAATTACTACAATTATAGTGAAATCTATTTTAAAATTCCGATTCACGTCACGCTGATACGTGTCACGATTCTGGTAAATGAGGTTGACATAAAACAAATGTCCTGTTCAAACATGTCAATTATAATTTGGAAAATATTTCTTATGTAGTAGTTGACATCACATAATGTATATTTCGCTTATCGTAATATTTGCATAGCAATTATAAAAACAAATTCTACATAGGTGGCATACGAAAATTTTATATTACGAGTGTTTTAACGTTGCGAGCGTGCGTTCGCATTAATTAGACGGCTAAGGTCTAACAAATACTTGTAAATAGCCGGGAAAATTCCAGATCAGTGTTGAAATGAGCGACAAATATCACTTGACACACAAAGCCATGTGTTCATAGAAAATATATGAATTATAAGCCGTCATCTATATGCAACTCTGTTTTGTTGGAACCACTCGATCGAGCCGTATTTTATAAGTAAGCCCGCAATGTCCCTTAATAACGCGTATAATAATCAATACCTGGAATCTATTATCGGAAGAGTTTATAATGACGACGACGACAAAAAACAAGGAACTCTTCTAGTGTTTATTTATAAAAGTGTATGTATAATTAATTTATATAATATAATACCGAGAAAACATTTATAATTATGATTTCTATGTAAATTGTGTATGTAAGTATGATACTTATATGAATTTTATTGATTATGCATTTCAATTAATATTATAAGTACCCAAAAAAAAAATCCTAATGTTGTTAGTATTTATTATTTTAGTGGAAAGTAAATATATCAAGAGTGTTTGTACACACAACTTTTTACTTATTAACATAACTTGATTATTCCATGATTCATACAAAAATGCATATCTCAGTTTACGTCAATTTCAATTTTTTCGCTGTCGATGAACTCAAAATGTACTTTTGAATTCTTCATTTTGTTTTATTTTATGGTAATGTACATTAGTTAATAAAACTTTATTGATTCGTTAAAAGAAATAATTATATAAATTTTAAATATATATGATTAAATCTGTATAAGCGGATAGACAATGTGATACATATTTCTAATAAATTACATCATCATTATTTAAGTAAATTTAGTGATTTATTATGCCGCATAAATGACAAACTTTGATTCAAGCTTTTATCAGCAAATAGCAAATAGAAGATGAATTATACGTGTTTTACTCAATTTACTTACGCTATATAACTTAATATAATTATGTAAAATATAATGCTTCTAAATATCTCAGTTTATGCTGAGTGTGTTTGTAAGTCAGTTTACGTGCTCTATAAGGCAAAGTTGTGAGACCTAAAAGGACATATACCCAGACCGGAAACAAATATTTGCACAAACACAAATATCTGTCCCGAGCGGGAATCGAACCCGCGACCGTCGGCGCGCGGCGTTGAGGCGACCAGTCGCACCACTACACCAGAGCGGTCGTCTCAAACACATACACGAATGTGACAATGAAAATGACATACTAAGATATGAGTAAAAACAGTAGTTGCTTAATTTTTAAGTCGCATAGAACAAACAGATCAATATATTATATATGTCAGTTATTGTACGGTTTTGTTTGTATGTATGTTTGCAGAGTGGTTTTGCAGCGTTGCCAAGGCACGCACTCTGCAAACATTTTTAAAGTATGACTTGTATACATATTGAGTTTTTTAATATTATAACTATAGTTTGCTATAACTAATATATGTAGGTAATAATAACACTGATTGATACGATACGATTCTTATTTAAATTTTTTATTTTATTTATTTATTTATCAATAATACATATAACAAAAACAATACATTAATAGTACATCAAAAACCACGGAGGTTTAATATGTGTACTAACAATGAGTTCGCTATTAGTAACAAAGGTTATATTACAATAAAATTAATTAATTACAATAAAAGTTTTTCTATTACTATAAACTATCTACATCATAATAACCTACAAGTAGATTACAATATTATACGATTGCTTCCGTTCAGCGCACCCAGAATCAATAACTTTAATTTATGATTAATATTTTTTTTATTTAGTGAGTCCCTGAACTCAGGTTCGAGTTTATTTATGAGTCGAGGTAATAGGAAATCAGCAGTCCGTGTACCATATGCATTTCGAGCAGATAGCGTCACAAGCCTACCGCTAGTGGTCGCCCGGGTTAATTTGTTGTGGTTGAATTCTATTTTTAAAGAGTTATTGAAATATTCTTCCTTTAAGAATTGTAATATAAACTGATCCTAACTAATAATAATAAATATCACTAGTTTATTATACAAACAGATTATAAATAATCTAATTGTTACAGAATTAAGACATCTAAACATTTTTTTTGTTACAAACATTATTTTATATGAAAAATTTAAAGCACATTTCTTAAAAAACCAATATATAATCATTCTCCTCGATTTACGGCCAAATATATAATAGATTAATTAAAAACATCACATTAATTAAAACAAAACCAATAAAATCAAAACATCGATGCTTTGTTGTATAATATTTTTTCACAAACAAACTCCTAGACCTCCAGCGCGCTGCAGCGGTCCGCTCTTGACCTCATAACAAGCAAAACACTTCAGCGTTGATCAGGCCCACATGCTAATAAGATTACAGTTTTCCGATCAGCAGTGAGCAATGGCTATGACTAAGCTATTTTAACAAGAATTGCTTCCTTATGGGTTAAATTCTTTAACAATTCAAAAGTATATTTTGTGACATAAACACAACAATATAAACTAACGAAAATAAAAATATGTTTTACGCTTTTCAGTATAGATTTTAGACAGTTTATTTCTTTAATAGACATTTAAACGTCATTAAAACGTCTCTGACAAAGATAATTTAAATAAAGAGCTTAAACATGTGCGGAGGGTGTTACAGAGGAATAGGTATAAAATAAAGACAGTGCAACGTAGACAATGTCTTAATTATAAGCAACCAAAATATAGAGTAGAAAGACAATCAGTATATTAGTATTGTACATAAGGAAGTGACAGATAAAGTATTAAACATTTTACAAAAGTTCTCAATCAAGACCACCTTCACTCTCTTCAGGAAAGTGTATCAAATGTAACGTTCGCCAAAAGAAAATTTACCATTGGAGAAACCAGGTGTTTTTAAGGTAGATCGTAGTTTCGGTTATTTACACAGTTACGAAGTTTACGGTAGTTAAGTTTAGTTAAGTTTACGGTTTATTACACAGTTAAGAACAGTTTTAGAAGTCAGCCATCGGTAATAATCTTTTAGGAGAAGGACCTAATTACTGGACTGAACACTGAACTAGATAATCCTCAAGTAGTCTCAACAGAATATCGGTAGATACCGCTGTTAGTAAGGAAGGCCATCGAAATCACAAAATATAAAAATTTCAACCGAGAGGATGGCTTACAATTTTCAAAGATCAGGAATCGAGGGGAGAAATTATTTCAGCGGAAACGTGGCAAAAAAAAGTTCGCGTGTACACTCAGTAAGTTTCTTGTGTAAAAAAGAAAATCGAGTTTTATGTGAGTAAAGTAACAATGGTAGTGGTAACGAGCGTTCAAAATAAAAAGAAAAGGGGGTAGACCGATATGGCTATCGCAAAAAAATTAATATCCACCCACAAAGACTAGTTTTTCTGTAACTATGGTACTTGCAATGGTGTCAAAATATCGGGAGCTCAAAATAACCAACAACAAACATTTCCCGTTTTACATATAAACTATAGTGTTAGTAACGATGCTTAAAAATCATCGTGTTAATATTGCATTTAAAAACTTGGTAAGTACCTAATTCTGATAATAAAGTGGGTTAATATGTGTTATAATACCAAATTGTCAGAATTGATAACTATAAATTTAATTTTATACACCAATACGTAATCGGTTATTCTAGTAAAATCAAAATTATTAAGATATTGAATTTTATCTAAGATTTTTCCTTATTTACAGCTTACATACACATATGAATACAAAGTGTTTTATTAGTTTGTACAATTTTTGTTACAACAAGAAATCGAACAGTAAGTGAGTTTGATTTTTACAGCTTCGTCCTCATGAATGGTTAAGGAAAATTTATGTTAATCCAAACGTCACTCTTCTTCTAAGTAAACAATAGAAGAAGGAGTGTAAATAAAATATAACTTGATAGTAATAACACAAATCTATTTAGATCCTTACTATTTATATTCTGTAAATTGTATATGTGTATGTCACACGGTACTATGAGTATACAACATTTGACGTGATAAATTAATTTACGAAATTAAACACATACAAAATACAATTAAAGATTGAGTTGAGCTTTATGAGCCGTAAAATTCGATTTTTGTTACTTTACCGGTATGATTTAAAATCATTATATTATCAAATCTTCAAAAAGTCTAATTTCCTTTAGTTTACATACATATTAAATTAGTGCTAGCCAAAATAAACACGTGCGAAACGTTAATAAGCAACTGAGGTATCATATCTAATCTTAACATTTAGCAGTCGTTCTAAAAACAAGACAAGTCCTAATCGAACACCCATAAGGAGGATTCCGTACCATGTATAAAAATGCATGTATGTTAAAGTCGAGCTAAAAATGTAGACACAAAAAAATGTTTCTTATAACCCTCCCCCAATTTTAAACTTTTTTTTCTTTAATATTGGCCATCACAATAGATCAATGTTATATATAATTATGTGAAATTTTTTAAATGTTTACTTGTTGTAGTATCAAATATGTGACTTGTCAGTGTCCACCAGCGGCGCCCTATCGGATAACAAAGTGGTAATAGGGTAGTAATTGTAGTATATTCACTCGATATGCGTTGATGTAGACGCGAGCCGGAACCAGAGAGAGCGCTTTTCCTTTATGTCCACACATACGAAAGACACCGTTTGAGCGCAGATAATAAGAATAAGAGGATCTAAGTGAAGTAATTCATATACATTAGATATATAATAAAGCAGTAATAATTTTTTTTTGTAAGCATACGGAACCCTGAAAACGATTAGATACGTTAAGTAACGTTTTAAAATATACAGTGACTTAACGCAATTAGCTAACGCATTCGTCAATTTTCAATGACTGTTGAATCTTTCTAATGACTCACTCATTTATAAATGGAAATGAGAAATTACTCAAGATTATTCTGATACATTTATAACGCAATATCTATATACATATCTAAAAGGATTTAAATTTGGGTTTTAAATACCTTCTTTATTTTAACAATACAGGAGTTCAATAAAGGACTATGTAAACAACTAGACATTTCTTAACTATTAAAAAATAAAATTATTTCATAAATTAATCTCTGAGTCCTTCTTTTCGATATTTAAAAAAATAGCTTTCTAACTAATATTATTTTGCAGTTCTATTTATTTTAACGTAAAATACTTCACAAGCGGTAAGTATTAATTAATTTTCCTATTTCAGATTATATTTACTGCAAATGCGGTATGATTATTCAATATTTCAATCTCGTACGACCTACTTATGCGTTATCAGGCACTCTTTTGATTTAATATTAATATGTGATCATTTAAAAAACTAAAGATATTTCTATGAAGTAGATATTAAAAATTTCCGTTTTATTTCGGTATATACGGTATATACCTGACCTATTTTGAATAATATCGATTTTAAAATATAATAAATATGCTAACAGAAATATAGATATTGTGACTTCGCCTTTGAGATATAAGCATTTTTTAAATAATAGAAGAAGATTTGTTTTCTGTGTAAATACTATCTAACTTTTTTTCACTAGTAGAGACAATAAAAGAGACGGAGTTAAAGCTTTTATTATCAGCAAATAGCTCCGTTTAAAAAATTATATTTAATTTAATTAAAAGTCTATAACGAATTTTATCGCGTTTATTTATATATAATATTTAAGTTCCAATACAACAATGTCTACATTTTGGAAAAGTTAGGCATAGCTATAGCATAAGCTAGTTTGGCATACATTTCATATACCACTTAAACGTTACAAATATTAATAATATAGTATACTCAAAATAATTAGGATAAACAAAAGGTCGTTGACACGTCAATGGTTGATTGCATGTCTGTTAATGTGGTCATACTGCGTTCGGTTTTCTTGATGAGTTTTACATTTATAAATTACTAATAAATTAAGCATTGTATAGGACACATAATAGTATTCTTTTTAAACTTAATTCATATTGAAACTTATTAGAATAAAATATACAATAAGCTGAACGATTACTTACAAATTACAATTGAATTGCGTATATATACTGAAAATTAATGGTAGCTCTTCTCGTGCTTTAATTGTCAATGGGCTGGCGGTAACAAAAGGTGAACCGTCTACTCATCTATTAGCTATTTGTATTAAAAAGGAAAAAATATATATATGAAAAGATTAACGATGTGTGTTTGTGGTTGCAATGTTGATATTACGAAGTGGCGCCATTGAATGATAAAATGAGCGTATCATTAATATCGATTTATGTCGGGTGATAAAAATGATAACAAGCCGTGTTACTATACCTTAATTATATTAACGCTTAAAAGCAATAAATGCTATCGTTATAGAATAATTTGAAATAGTAATTTTTTTATGCAAAATAAATATGTTCTACTTTTTATTTTATTTTATTATCTATATTTAATATTATAAAGCTGAAGAGTTTGTTTGTTTGTTTGAACGCGATAATCTCAGGAACTACAGGTTAGAATTGAAAAATTATTTTTGCGTTGGGTAGCTCATTTACCGAGGAAGGTTATAGGCTATATAACATCACGCTACAACCAATAGGGGCTGAGCAATAATAAGAAATGTTATAAAAACGGGAAAAAGTAATCTTTTTTGAGAGCTTCCGTTGTGTCCTTTATTATTTCTCTTATCGAGACATTTTTTTAACTATAGTTTTTAAAGTAAATATAACATCATTCTTTTACTGAGAATTTTCGAAAAATAAAAAAACTCAATAATACGTTGAACGACCCAGGAATCAAACCTGAGACCCCTTGCTCGGCAGTAACGCTTGTGACCACTTGACCAACGAGGCGGGTACCTACTCTTAGAGTAATTGTTTAAAAATATTTAAGTACGTTTTTACCTCAAATTAACGCGGGTGAAACCTCGGGGCACAGCTAGTATTATATAAATTAGTCTTGTAACAGTATATAGGTTACTTATCATACATGATCTATAAATAATAAATAAATAAATATTAACCAACAATCACACCACGTTAACCTAGCCCCGTGGTAAGTTTCGTAAGAACTTGTGTTACAGGTTCTAGGAACGGAAATAAATTTAAGGTATAAATACATATATACATAAATACACATCCATGACCCGGTGCAGACATCTATATTCGTCATACAGATTATCTGCACCTGGCGGGATTCGAACCCGCGACCGCTGCGTAGAGTGTCCAGTTGTCTGACCACTCGACCAGCCGGCCGTCATATCCGGTCATAGCCGGCCGATCTATAGAATGCTACAAAAAATTAGATTGTAGGTTATATAGATTTATTACTGGTACATCGAAGTGCAGTTTTTGTACAATAAAGTAATAATAAAACATACGTATAACGTATAAATAAACAATATGTTGGTCGAGTACAGGAGCATAGCACGAGGACAATTCCAATACAACGAGTGAGAGAGAGAGAGAGAGAGATTTTATCTAATCCTAAACTGTTTACCGCTGCATTGGAAGACGCTTTCAAGCACTTGAAATTGAAAGGATTCGGCATCAATATTAACAGTGAGTACATCACTTACCTTCGATTTGACGATGATATCGTGGTCATGGCATAATCCCTGGAAGCTAGTGCTCGGTGATCTAGATAAAGTTTTTCGACGGGTGGACCTTAAAATTAACGTGGAAAAGACGAAAATCGAAATATGACAGATCAAAAATGAAGTGGCAGTGGGCAGGGCAAATAACTCGTAGAACTGAAGGCCGATGGAGCAGAAAGATTCTCAAGTGGAGGCCACGTACCGGCAAGTGAAGCGTCGAACGGCCGTTCACAAGATGGACAGACGACTTGAGTAGATTCGCCGGGCCGACAGCTGTTGGATGTAGGCTACTTCTAACCAATCCTCCTGAAGCTCAATGTGGAGGCCTACGTTCAGAGGTGGACATAATGATGATGATTATAGATTTGTTTCTATCCTGCAATTTTTTTTGTAAAATATGTAAAAACATTACTTTCTCATCTTATATATATATATATATATATATATATATATATATATATATATATATATATATATATATATATATATATATGTATGTATGTATATATTTGTTGATTTTATTGATTCAACCTGCTTATTATGTAAATGTATTTAATTTAAGCCTTTGAAGGGTAGAATGGAAAAATCCACCACCACAACGGCCGTGTCATGTCCACTACTAAACGTGGCCTCTACTATCAGGGTCTAGGTATCTAGGGTGGTTCGCTAATACATGCCACGCCTGACAGACGGGTTGACGAGCCCAGCGTGTTGTTACAGGATATGGTAACGCTGCTGCCCATCACCGTACTGTTTTTTTTACAGTTGTTCGAACCCCTATTTTTCCGACTTGTACAAGATATACTTTTGATTTACAATTCTACAAAGATACAAATAATGTCGTTTATTTTAAAGTTGCCGAAAAAAAAAATTATAATGAACATTTTATTATTTATTATTTCGCAAAAAATAATTATTGTTAAAAACGCCAAAAAAACAAAACAATCGCAATGTAATGTTAATAATAACTTAATATATAATTAATTACGAGAACCTTAAAATGAGTAAACCTACAGTAATCTTAGAAATATTATTAGATTCGAGGCTTTAGTAGCTTTTTTATCGTCTCTTACTAGAAGACTCAAGTTAAAAAAATTATACATCGACTAAACTGCAGAGAAACGTTTCGATTTGCATGTTTCAATTATTTTAACGATTATTTTATACGATTTAATAATATAGGGTAATGTTGTAAATATTGAACTTGTATCAAAAAGAACTAATGTGATTCAAGGTTCTCTTTGCTTACAATGAATCGGTGATGCGCGATTACGCTAAGCAATGAAAAGTTGTTATAAAAAATTATAAAGAAAAAACAAGTAATACTTCTAGTTGCAGGTTGAGGCGAAAGTATTAAAAGTTTTCTGTTTACACTAACGTAAGTATCATACTCAGGTAATCTCTACCGGTAGAGTTCCTTAAAACGTAACTCGTATGTACGATCTTGTACACCCATTATCGGGTTTTAACTTGTAAAGTTCGATACACATGTAGCGATTAATCTCTGTCCATTTTTTAATTAAAAATGCAGTATTTTATGTATTTTAAATAACAATCATTATATCAATGGAGTTTTTAAAACCATAGTATTGTAATTGATAATAATCTACGTATTCATTTACTTCACAGCTATGTTTATGGATTCAATTATGCATTATTCATTTTAACTTATGATTTAATTTTTTAATTTACACGTTTAAAAATTTACGCCATTCATTAATATTACTGCGTTAAGTTAAAAAAATAAAAAAAATTAGATTGTTACGACATTAAAATATTAACTACACGATTGAATCAATTTGAAATCAGTTTATGGGTATATGTAGAACCACATGCAATAACGTGTTAATAATAATTGCTCGTTATTATTATTGATAGCACATACATGTAATAATTAATAATCATTTTATAGCTATATCAATATTGCGTCTAGTGTCTTGCACTCCTAAGTGGTTTTAATTTCATTAACAACTAAGGTACGTGATAAAACGCCACCATATATTCATAACTGTGGTTTATATCGGTAATATTGTCACGTTCTCTGATAAGATATATCAATTAACATTAATAAGCAGCAAATGAAAACATAGTCTTTTGTTGTCTGTGTTTTCCGTTGTTGTAACGTATATGTACATAATATTTTTTGTAGTGTTAAATAAACCGCTCTGTGAGTAGACACCCTAATCAAATCACCCAACCAGTCGAACGTAGACTTTAGTAAGGGACAACATGCTTCATCAATACACATTATATAAGTTTACCGTAGTTATATTTGTCGACTGGCGCCTCTTATATGTAATTGTTCGTACAAACAGATATAAGCGTCGGGACGCCTGATTTACTAATGTATCTAGTTTTAGCACTTCTACAATGTCGGATAATCTACGAAAATATTCAACGCCTAGTTTATTCATGTTACTTACTAAAATTGTTTTACTTTTTCTGTTCTGATACATTAAGTGAACGAAAAAAAAAAAGAAAAAAATGTTGGAAACGTTTTAACGTTATAATAAAAAATATACCGCATAATGATGTACATTTGCTGTTTCCATTTACCTAATTATGAATAATCTAATAAAAGTTCTAACCTTTATAAAATTTGTTTTTGTATCAAAATGTTTCTAATAAATACATAATGTAATAGAGACGCACAAAATTTCTTCGTACTAATAAAATATATGTAAAATATACTCTCTAAATATATTTATGTTTTATGTAAATAGAATGAATCTCAGTATCTGTTTATAATATAAATATTTATTTTATCGAATATGTAAAATAGATAAAAATTCTATACATTTCTAGTGTTATTTCTTCGACGCAGATATTTGAAGAGGAAAACGCGTATTGAAGACCTAACGGTCTGTATTGGATTGGGTACAGCAATTTGTAGGTCTTGTTGACGCGTGCGTCATAGGTGAAGTTTGCTTTGACGTTCAGAGTTGCTTGAAATGTGTCTTTTCTTTTTTTTTTTTTTATAAAAGGCTTCACATTTTTTAAATCGATGCTGTATATAAAAAAAATGATATTCGTATGTTAAAATTAAACAACTATTTTTGTTAACCAAGGTAATTTTTTATTTTCTTTTTGTACTATTACTAATACCTATTATTATACTTTGTATTTCAGACTTACGGTTACAGTATTTCAAACATAGAGTTTAATTTAAAGGTTTAAATTTAATTAAAGTTCCTCAGAAGTAATTACGCGTAATTTTCAAGGTTATCTATTACAGCTGTTAGTTCTGAGTGCGTTGCTTTAGGCAATAAGTGTGACATCTGATTGTAGTTCACGACCTAAGTGGGTAACGTTTTGATAACGGCTAGCCAAGGCTAAGCAAATGTGGACCAGATGGAGTTGAATGACTTTTAAGAATGTATGTACGAGTCAGTACTATAAAGCAAAATTTATATTCTACTAGACGTATCACGCAGTTTCACCCTATTACGATAGGTCCTTGCTACAATTGTAGCTTGTTTTATAAATTATATTAATTATAGATAATGATTCTCATGTTAAAAGAATTATTAAAATTAGTAAAATAGTTTCAGAGTTTATCGGTTACCAACATACAAAATTATTTTATCTTTGTAGTAATAAAGTAGAAATATTAGTACACACGTACATGTATTTATTATGTAATAAAAAATCGAATAGTTTGATCGTATTAAATTTAAAAAAAGCATAATGCTACTCATATTCTTAAAAAAAATTAACTTTTTTTATTGCTAACCGAAAACTAGAAGTAACTTGATTTTATTTAACTGTTATACAAATTAAAATTCATTTTATTCTGAAGAAATTTTACAATATTATACATATTTACAATTCAATTAATATTCAATACAATTTATTCTGAATATAGATTTATAAAGAGGTCATCAGTATAAACATAAGGATGTAAAAATGCTTTATTCGGCCTAGTGGCACGCAATCTTTGAAATTACATACTTTTAGAAATTAGAAAAATAATAAAAAATATAAAATGTTTTAAATCATTACTCACAGATTTAGTCAATTACTCTAATAATAATTCATTTTTACGATTATCCAACTGCCTAAGAAAAAAAAGATTGTAATCATTAAATATTTAACTAGCGAAAACAATACAAATATGCCATAAAGAAATATAAATTAAAAAAAAAATCTTGATTTCGATTCTTATGAGATTTATAGCGATGGACGATTAACACTTAATATATTCTATGCTTTGCCTACCTTTGCTTAGTAAGGATATGTTTTTTTAATACTTTATCAGTGTTAGGAGCTATCATCATTACCGGAACTGAACTAAACTTAATTAGTCTGTAAGCGTCCCACTGCTGGGCAAAGGCCTCCTCTGCATATTGCATAAGGGTTGAAGCCTAATCCACCACGCTGCTGCACTGCGGGTTGGCGGATATTTTTTCCTGCAATTTTTTTTTGTCGCAGGGGAATCCATTTACGGATGATATCCAGGACGCCCGGGTCGGCAGTCCTTGACTAATGTCGGACTTGGCACTTTCGGAGTGCAATACCGTACTAAACCCCTGCGGGAGCCTTCAGCCGCTTTAATTGGAGGGTCCCGGATCTGCAGGCAACAGGATCCCTCCAGCGACAGGCTGGTCTCGGCGAAAACTGTCTGACTGTCCGGCCCACTTCTGAACAGTCCCGACGACGCCGTGTTTAGCAGGACCGGGTTCCCATCCCGGCCCGATACGGGCACAGGGTTGATACGGAGGCGCATTAAGTAGCGCCTCCTACGTACCCCTATTCGTCGCTCGCGGATGTCGGTGTCAGCCTCCTTCTCGAACATTACTGTCTCGCAGAAGGAGACCATCGCCTTCCAGGACAAGTCGTCGCCGAGCATCGCGGTGATGACGCTCGGGAGAGACAAAACCCTCCGAGGATCGACGTCAGACCTTGACCCAGCATCGCCCATTTCGGGCATACCTCGAGGGTGAGCTGGGCAGAGTCCACCGCCGCGCCACAATTGTGACATTCAGTGGTCGCTCCCTCTGGGCCGTCCGACACAGGTAGTCACCAAACCAACCGTGCCCGGTAAGAACCTGCGTCAGACGGAAGGTGAGGGGCTTCCGTTTTCGACGCATCCACCGCTCATGCCATGACTAATGATCGCTTATCTAATTTCTGTAATAACAATCGAGACTGACGACTTTACGTGCTCTCCGAGACACGGTAGAGAGACCCACAAGAAACTAGACTAAAAATAAATATTTTTACAAATACAAATATCTGCCCTGAGCGGGAATCGAACCCGCGACCGCCGGTGTTGAGGTGACTATTCGCACCACTACACCAGAACTTTGCTAAGATATGTGGTTAAGTCAAATTTTTTTTGTCATTATAGTAATAGAGAACAAAAAGCAAATAGATCAACAAAATTTAAGTGAACAACGTCGCCCATGAACATTTTCAGTACCAGAGAAATTACAAGTGCGTTGCTTGTTTAAAGTTTGTAGGGGAGCTAAGAAGGTTTGACTGCCGGCTCTTTCTCTCAATTAGTGAATGGAACACAGCAATAAGTACTTCGCACCAATTAACGTAACGTTACCAATTAGCCTAACGTACTTTGCCTGCGGCAAAACTAGGTCCTCCCAAAAAACAAAATCAGAAATCAAAATCAAAATCAAAATTAACTTTATTCAAATAGCCCCAAGAGCACCTTAGAATCGTCATTTTACAAATTAACACTTTCAAGTGATTGTTATTTTGTAATAGTAAAGCTAACACCGATTCGGAATGTAGATTCTGCAGAGAAGAATCGGCAAGAAACTCCGCAGTTACTCTTTTGAAAATAATATATAAACTGTGTTTTAGTATAAAATTAGTAATATCTTGCATGAAATACAGCGCCACTAAGTCCACACATCTTTATCGACTAAGTTATCCTGGACCGAATAATAAGCTTTATCTATTATTTTTTTAAATAAAATCTTCAAATTTATTTTAAGACATTTCCAAAATTGTTTGTGGGATTTTATTATACATGCGAATACCATAACCTAGAAAGGAGTCGTTTACTTTGCGCAGTCGAAAGCTTGGAGTTACAATTTTGTTATTCCTTCTAGTGTTTACAGTGCGATTAATACTATTTATTTCAAAACAATGAATATTCTGGTGAATATATATAATATTTTTATAAATATACTGCTATACAATTGTAAATATGTCTATCTTTGGAAAAACATCCCGTAGGGAGACTCTAGCTCCAAGATCGTAAATGTCAGGAATAGCCCTTTTTTGCAAAATAAATACAGTTTCAATATCTGTAGCATTACCCCACAGTAACAGACCGTAAGACATAATACTATGGAAATAGCTAAAATATATTAAACGCGCAGTACCAACGTCGGTCAGTTGTCGTACTGTTAATAACTGCGAATGCTGCGGAGCTGAGTCTACCATTCAAGGATAACAAATGGGAATTCCATTGAAATTTTGAGTCCAAATTTATCCCTAAGAATACTGTAGTATCACCAACAATAAGCCTCTCGTTATTTATTTCTAAATTATAATGTAGATGTTTAACATTAGGCAACGAAAATACAACGCACTTGGTTTTTTTGGCGTTCAAAACGAGGTTGTTTGTTTTAAACCAATCCTGAATTCGAGACAAACGAAAGGGTATAGCAGTAATCGTTATAAATTGATTATCACAGTTAGATACTATCCGGTATTCTAGAGGCATAAATTGTTACTTACAACAGTGACATCATTGTCTGTGACAAAATTTAATCCTTGATAATAATTTATTTTACGTATAAAGTTCGTAGAAGCATAGTGAGCGTAAATATCATTCGATGATTTAATTTTGAATTTTCGTTATTCAAAGATTATTTTCCTTTATGATTCATTACGATATGAATAATGAAATATATTTATTTTTTTAAGTTTATATGGAAGTACTCTTCATTTATAGGTTACCTAAAATGAATAAGTTAACATTTTTTATAGAGTTATGGATCTTGTAATAAAAATGTATATATAGAAGTTTGTTTGTGTAAAGCTTTTAAAAAGATCAATGAATAAACAAAGATTCATGTAAATCTTTTTAATTTAATAGCGACGCGGAGACTAAAGAAAAACAAAAACATCAGCTTAACATTCATATTTTAAAGTTTTTTTTTTTTTTTTTTTATAAAAATACTTTACGCTTGTACACAATATGTTGTTAGACACACTCTGTTAATGTAAAATAGTACATAATTCAAAGATACAAAATTTAATGTGGATGTCATTAGGATTTAAGAATACGGCTTAAGTGACGAACTTGACCTAAGCTAGGATAGGCGTGGTCAAATCAATCATATGTTTGCGTCATTATTTCATTAATATTGCAATGTTATTTAAGAATAGCTATTTCCGTACATTGTTAGTATGTCCTCAATAATTTGTTACAGCTATGCTCTATTGATATAAGCATAACAAGAAGGTAATAACAATTTACTAATAAGCTCATTCCGTATGCAAAAAGTGACAAATATTTTTACATACATATTAATACAACATTTATCGGGTATTTTCAATGAATAATCACTGATCAAAGACGACCTTAAATTTTCCACGGTGTGATCACAACACAAGTATGAACTATACTAGAGGGACAGAAAATTGTAAATTGTAAAATTTGACGTCGTTACAGGTGCCAAAATAAAGATAGACACATGATTAAAATGACGATATGTGAAAAGGAAATATTAAGATATTATTTTTAAATTAATATATTATTATAATTTATCTAAATTCCTTAAATATAATTTAAGCAATTTAGATAATGAAAGTACATCAAGATAATGCCTTTAAAGGAAAATCGCCGATATTGTAAAAGAAAACCTCGGGGATGTTCTAGTAATATTTAATCAAATCTAATGGATCTAAATTCCGAATGTGCTATTTATTCTAACAACTACATATATCTTTATGTTAATGGAGTGTATACATATACAATAAACAGTAATTTTAAAAGGTTTTGCTAAGTCAATACTTATCGTACTTACGTATTATATGTACGAGTATATTGCGAGAACATCGTGTGAATTGGCCTTATAAAATTCCTTTGTATATTCTATTTTGAGAATTCTTAATAATATTTTGCGCTTATATCTTTATGCTGGAACACTTAAGAGTGTGATATAGACATGTGGTAATTCTGTACAGTGAATACAAATAAAAACATAATGACTAGAAAAAGTGTCATTATTCTATAAAATGCTAATTGATTTTGAACATTAAACCTGCATGGAAGTTAGTAAGAATAGTTATTGCAACTAAAAAGCAAAATATCCAATTTCAGAAGAAAATATTTCTTAAAATTCTTTAAAGGAACGCTTTTCAAGCAAGAGTACCTACCTATTTTAAGTTGTCTCTTAGCATGTGAGCATAAATTATCAGAATAGTTGGCTGTTCTTTAGACTTTGTTGTGGGTAATAAACCTGGAATAAGACGTCAGTGTTGAAGGCTCCTTTTATTAATGTTGTGAGCAAAGGTTAGGGTAAGCACTTACTCTTTTAAGTATACGGCGTCGTATTCATTCTTCTTTACTCCGTATTCATGCCTCTTATTATTTTGTTGTGATATTTTATACGAGGTTAGTGGAAGAAATATGGATGTTTTTATTATTTAGAATAAAAGGAATATTGACTAATATAGTGCCTTGATTTTCAATGAGGATAAGATTCAAGGCTTCTGCAAAGTCAACAGCGGTGCTTTATATTCACAGTAATTATTATCGAATATTTTATTCCAATTGAATTTGATAAAACATTAACAACCTTTAATTAATTTCATTTATTCCATTACCAGGTTATATTCAAATCATAATTTACTGCATGTTGAACCACTTTGTACACAATCGTTACAACTGTTTATATTAAAAAGACAATATATGTACATTAAATAAAAGGTCAAGCGATCGACGGTCAACACCAAGGAGGTCAAGGTAAAGCTCGAATAATACTTCTTCAGAAACGTTTAACCACAAACTAAACAAGGAAGAATTATACAAAAAAAAAAAAATCGTGTCACCGACTCCGGAAAAAGGAAATGTCAATTTCATTTAGTTAGAACCGATTGAATCTATAACATTTACATTGTGTATGTGTGTGGAATGTATATTACAATATTTTTAGGTCTTACTTACTAGTAAATATATGAAATATAAGATGAAAATTTAAAGGCCACATATTACTACTATTATCATTTGTACCTTATGGAATTGTAATCTACTTTGTAACATAATCCTTCTTTTATACGATAAAGCTTTTAAGAGTTAATTTCATGTTTGTTTGAACTCACAAATTCGATTTACTAGACTGATTTGAAAACTTATATTTAAATTTCAACGTCATTTTATTAAGGAATACTACAAACAGTCATACCAATAAAATAGATGAGCGTAGTAATGCTAGAGTTAAAACTTAAATAAATATAAACAAATACTTGGCGTGGGTAGAGACATGTATTCATGTATGATTCAAGCTTAAAAATTCAAAATTTTAAGCATTCAAACAAGTCTTGTTTTCTAAATACACATTATATACAAAAAATAAATGACGAAACATATCTGAAAAACTTAAGATAACACGCGCACTAATCTCATGTGCAAATAAAAACTCGTATACAACTTAATGGCAAAACTGTTTTCAAAGCAATTACCCATCTAATTGGTATTTGTTAAAACATGCAAGTTACTATGAGTCGGATGTTGTATAATCGAGTGTCGGCAGAATATCTCTTAACACACTCTACACACGCCCAGAACAAGAAAGTTTGCGGATGTGACAAGATCATTTCTAAGGCTCTTATATGTGAACTAAAAAAACTTAACATTTGACCGGTGAAATAAGTATACTTTGATGTGAAAGTGACGTAAATTTGAAGAATTTTCAGTTATTTTTTTTTTTTAATACTTAAACTTAACAACTATGAAATAGGAAATAAACTTACAGCACATAATTACAGTATCTTGATAAAGACGTTTATAGTATTGACATAGTATTATTTTTTGCAATATGAAGTAATTTTATAATAATAGCATTCATAAATTAAAAATCTTGAAATTCTTATAATAATTAATAACATTTTCTTAATGTCAATATTTAAAAATGTTATTGTAGTTACCTAAGCATTGACTAGCATCAGAAAATGTTAAATTTGAAAAAACGTATGTCACCTGAAGGTTATAATTTATCTATAATAATAATAATATAATTATTTATCAAAATCTTTTTTTGCGTCCATTCTTTATATATATATATATATATATATATATATATATATATATATATGTTAATACTGACTGTATTAATATATAATTATTTATTTTTGTTATCAATTAGTTAATTCCACTGAAATCATCCCTATCGTGATATCTGTCAACGGTTTGATCCCGGTTAGCCTCGCTCACCATCTGAGGCAGCTGGGTATCCGTGACGGTTCGCTCGCAGCCAGGATGCAGAAGGCGGTATTACTCGACTCGGCTAGGATTATCCGCCGATTTCTCAGCCTACAGCTCTAACCCCCGGCTGTTTGACATCCCTTTTTTTTTTTTTTTTTTTTTTTGACGCTGTGAAATACGTTTACGTATCCCGCCGCTCGAAGGTGACGGGTATGTGGGACTCGCTGACTGCGAAGTCAGAATACCCACTAAAACACAGCGGTGCCCTCGTCGTCGTACAAGGACGCCACGGGATCGCTGGCGCATGCCACCGTGACGCCCCGACGCGCGACGGCTGTTTGACATCCCTGCCGGGGTGTAATCATCCACCCGCTTATATATATCTAAGTAAGTTTATGTAAATTTATTATATGCCTTATAATATGTTATATTATATAGTTATATATTTATATGTGTATATTTATATATATTGAACGGGTGGAGTGTAGCAATTACAAAAATATTAATAATTATTTATTATCTATATAGGCGCAGAGACTTGAAATTTGGTAGGAATATTCCTTTTACCAAGTAGAGGTCAGCTAAGAACGGATTTTACGAAATTCTACCTCTAAGGGCGTGAAAAAGAGGGGCAAAGTTTGTATGGGACAACATGATTCCTTGGTCCAATCTACTTCAAATTTCGCATAAATATTCTTTAACAGAATTGGTTGAAGACGTGTTTCGTATTTTATCGAAATTCATCCTCTAACGATGTTAAAAGGGGGGAGAAAATTATTTTCATATAAATACTCCATAGTGATTTTGATTTAAATTAAAATTTATATTGACACATGTTTGACAACCAATCCGTCTGTTATAAAATATTTTCCAGTATTGACGCAGGTGTAGGTAATATCTTTTTTTGGGTGCTCCTGGTGGAACAGTATAAATTTATATTTTTTTGAAATTTCAGTTAAATACACGTGCGAAGCCGGGGCGGGCCGCTAGTTTATTATAATTTGTCTGATCGTTTTACGATTATACTAAGAGGCATTTCTAATACTCGTATACAATATGATGATGTTCTTGATTATGATTCTGATGTTCTTTTACAAAACTAGTTACCTGTCCCTCGTGGTTTTACATGCAATTTAGATTGTTGTCCGATAAGTTATATATATAAGTATTTTCAGGCGTAAGTTTTATAGTTTTCTACACCAAACAATAACTAACAAAACGTTCAAACAAACTCTTCGGGCTTATTATATTAATATAAATAATAGGTACTTATAACATGACACTTGCCTAACAAATTGGAAAATAGCAATAAAAACGTTGTTGTGTTGTGGTAGAATAATTAGTGGGTAAGTGTACAATGGACACCGCCGCCGTCAGTAAAAACTTCAATAGAACTTGAACTATTCGCTCATAATTTTGTTGTCTGTAATATTAAAGTGTCAAGGACCTTTACCAAATTAGCGACAATAGTAAAATCATGGAAAGCTGTCACATATTGTAGTCAAAAAAGACATTTAGACAATTGTTGTAATATTAACAAACGCTGTATTATTACTGCATTCCCATAAGTAGATACACAACGCACACTATTTATATTTATATTTAGATTTCTAATTATCCAACGAAGTAAGAAAATGCAAAATATTGTATTGTAATTTTAATATTCATAATTATGATCTTTTCATTTGGTTTTTATAGTTTAATATATTTAAAGTTAGTAGTGCACGAATGTAATATAGCCTGGTTTTACTGAGAAAAGTATGTGCGTTAGGCTATAAAATATCACGAACAATAGTTAAAAATTAACAATATAAGTATCTAAATTAACATAGGTAGTAGGTGAAACGGCAAGGGAATCTAGTATTTAAATAGCAGATCAAGTATAAGAACTATATTTCGGTAGTTACTTAACATTGTGATTTATGAACAGGTTATACTCGTATACTGAAAGTTTATTTGAAAAGCGTGGGATTGCAACTGAACAAACGAACGGAAAGACGTGCAATATTTATTTTATAAATAATTGGGTCCCAATAATTAAGAAGTATGCTAAAGTATGCTATAGTTAAAAAGTATACTTAATTTTTATAAAAAGCACAATAAAATAAAAGTAGTAAAATAAGAGAAAGAATGTGACAGTCAAAATAAGGAATTAATTACTCACAAATTTTTAAGCATAAGTATAAAAATTTAGTTAAGGTGACATATGTATGTTTTATGATATTTGATAATTAATCAGTATGCGTAACTTCTACACGTGTAAAATTTATTTTCGCTGTCCTTGAGAAAAGTTCATAACTAATAATTTACATTGTTCTACCGTAGTAATAAAGTCGACTCCACACGGGACATAAAAGAGTAATTTATTTAAAACATAACGGTGTTATCGCATGGGTGAAGGATTTCTCAGCGAAATAAAAAGGATTGAAGTACGAGTAGTTACGCGTATTGGCCCATTTTGATAAAGCCGGACAGAGATTACGTCCACTCAAGCACTCAGGTGCATGTATCGTATTTTGTGACCGTAAAGAACTTCACCTTTGTTTGTTTTGCATTCTTTTAACGTTTCATAGATAGTTCTATAAACATAAAAATAGCTTACAGGGTTTTTATTCACTAAAGTACTCTTGATAAGACTATTATTATAATTCCTTTTAGTTATCTCTCAAAAATAAAATTTTCAAGAAAACATTCCAGTGAAAATTTTAAAGGGTCAAAAATAAAAGTCTCGGGTACACACATCTCAAACGCACGCACACAAATAAAAAAGTTTAGCTTATAAGTTTATAATCAAGCGACGTTTTTATCTCGTAGTCGTTGGCCGCCCGCCGCGCAGCGCGCATGTTACCCGTCAGCGCTGAAGCCTTATAATCATAAATACGCGCGTGAAAATACCTAGGCGTATATAATATTAAAAAATAAAAAATACTTCCCCTATTAGTCAAAGGCGCCTCGACCGTCAAAGGTGTCAGACGAGCGTAAAGTGTAGCGTTAAAAACCGCGTAAGCTTATTCGGGAAAATATGAAAGTGGTGAGGAACATTGCGGTGTTTCCCTTCAGTTGCGTTCAGCATTTAACTTAGTTTTGTTTATAGTGACTACAAAGCCTATTGTTTGAACGCTTATTAAAACGTGTAAATATGATATTTTGAGTGTTTTGCCATTGAATGCGAGTTGTGTTTAATTGTTACATAAAAGTGGATTGTTCAGTTTTACTAAAGGAAAAGCGGCAGAGAAATTCAGTTAGATGTATGTTCAACATAATATACAACGGGACAAAACATGACGGCAAAGTTCGGCTATGTAAGTGCGAGTTAAAATTTTAATTTACTTTTTATATCATCATGAAACATTTTCATTTCCGCCGTTTGTTATCGCATGCCTTAATCTCGTGGAGATTATATTTATAGTAAGGTTTTCTGAACATGAATGAAAATAAATTATTAGTAACGTACGTAATATTTTCTACATACTTCTCTGTAATGTATTATATACTTGCGTAAATAGATACTAGAGTATATAAACACTTAAATTAGGAAATAATTGAATAGTTATTTTATCTTTTGAGTGCGGATACTCGATTTTAAAGTGTTATTACGTTCGGTGAATTTTAATAATATATCATAAATGGAATTTTTAGCGATTGGGCGCTATTTTCTTAATCTAGTAATTTTATTATAGTTCAAACTCAATTTATGTCAGCCTTCACTGAGTTTTCTTCTAGGAAATCTACAGGATGTGAAACCCTTACTATCGCGTTACGATTGACCGATACGTGCGGTTACTCACAAGGAAATGGTATTGTATTAGAAATTGATACGTAAATGTTATTTTATATGAGAAGCCTTTCTTTATAACCGCCTGGTAGCTATTGAATTCGTATTTATATCGATTTTTTAGTTTTGTTTTTCTTTCCGTATCAGTTCATATTCGTCAGGGGTTCTTTAAATCATATTAAAAATTCTCACAATAAATCTCAGGCGGACCGAGTTGATATATTTTTATCCGTTAGGCAGCCTTTTACTGGAAAAGAATATAAGGTCAAACTTAACCAGTAATGTTAACAAATCTGCAAGTTATATAATAAGTAAGTTAATTGTTAATAGGTATAAATAGGTTATATTTAGGATAAAAATACCACACGAGTAAAATCACGCGGAACGTCAAGTATTTAATATGTTTATCGTATAAAAACATTTTTTATTAAAATTATTTTCGAGTAGAAATTTAAAAGAATTTATTTTAATTATTACGACTGATAGTAACGTTACGACAATGTAGATAAAATACAACGATCTTAACCTTAGTTCGTACTTATTACGTGATATTTACATGAGTTCAAGTTCGGACGAACAACCCGTAATTTTTTAATTGCTAAACTTGTGGTTATAATTTATTTTATAGACGCTAAAAATACTAAGAAAAGGATTTCAGTTCGAGAAAAACATGAAATTTTTACGTACACATCCCGCGCTCTAGTTACGAAAACTTATTTCCTTAAATATGAAATGAATGTACCTTCTATAAATATCAAGCCTGTTTTGAACGTAATTTCTAAATAGACAACGTACGATTATACTAAAAGGGTAAAATAATTACGTAATAACAATATTATAATATTACAACTTTGAAGTCGATTTATGACGATCATAATTTTAATGATAGAGTTGTATGAAAATAATCATCAACATCATTAATGTATATTAAAATCATGTACGTATTAACATAAGACACTATCCTAGTAATTATACTTTCATTTTCTCCTGTAAATAAAGGGTTCTTGACACTACAAAGTACAAACACAATGAGGTGACACCTTGCGGGCAATTTAAATATTTATATTATAACATAATTTATTAAATTGCAATAGATATTGTTATATAGTTAGAAGATTTTTTTCAAGAGTTGTGTAGGTACTGAAGGTTTTTTTACTATTTTCTTAAAAAGTGAGTCGAATAATCTATTATTTAAAACTGTTATATTAGATATATAATTTTATTTCATTATTTATTTGTATTATACATTTATTTTAACAGTGGTATAGTATTAAATACACAGTTACACAACTCATGTATAAATTTGAGTTGTATAAACGTGGAGTCTAGCCTGAACATCCTAGATGGATTAGAATTAAGGATGTACAGCTTACCTCCTTCATAAACATATATTTATTTATGGCACAAGGATAAACACCCAAACCGGAAATAAATATTTGTACAAATATATATATCTGTCTCGAGCGGGAAACGAATCCGCGACCGCCGGCGCACTACACCAGAACCACTACACCAGAACGGTCGTCAGATATTATACTCCAACTAATGTTCCACAGCTTGGACAAAGCTTCTTCTCCTATTAAGGAGAAAGAATGGAGCTTAATCCGCTACGCTATCTCAATATATGAAAAAACATACGTATCTCCCTCATATAGTCATGAACATTTCATCACGATATTTTATTTCACCGTCAAGTACTAGAATTTTTAACTAAAAAGTTTTTAATATTAACCCGGATTTAACCCAGTACTCTTTTGATTAAGATACATTCATACGGGTCGGAGGACGCCCTACACTGCTGCGTTTGCCGATATACATATATTATCGATACATATTAATAAAAGAGGGTCTAAAACGAATATTTACATAAAATATTTATATTTTAAATACTTGCCTAGTATATATAAACCGGACCTATGAACAATTGTAGAGTGCAGCATATTTCAAAAGCATCTCGTTGTATTTACGTTACGCTCGTCTAGGCGTTTCCGATATAAGTATGACATATAAGTTATACAAGTGTGGATATATCGCATAGTAAGTACGTTACATCCACCGGTATAAATGACTATAATTATTTATTAGAGGTAAATTTTAATATCCCTATAATAACGATACGGTTTTAAGATGCTCATACTCATAGAATGAGTAAAAAAATATCGTACAATTCGCTACGAACTTTTATATGCAAATGAATCTATCATCCGACTCTGTATCTCAGGGAATATCTTAAAAAGCACACATAGTGCATAAAAATATCAATTTATGCGTCATTATGTAATAAAATTGATACATAACATTATTTAAACATTAAAGTATAATACGCTGTACATAACGCTAAATATGCAAAAAAACTAAGATATTCAAATAAATCATAATATTTACCGGTGCCCGATGAAACTCATTAACATGTTTTATGTAAATAGTATATATATTTTTATTTGATAATAAATCCAAATCAATATAGACAATTTATTATAGTCATAATAATTCTAGTTTAAAAGAGGTGACATTTTTATTGTAATTTATTTATTGCGCAATATTAATATCAAAATACGGAATTAACTTTTTCATTTTTGATTTTGATTTAATAAAATGTTAAAAATTTAAGGTTAGATAGGTTTTTATCATTTAAAAAGATGCAGTCATTTTATACAAAAAAGTAATGAAAATTTTTCCTTAAACAGTAATGATTTTTTTAATTAAAAACCAAATATACCACAAGTTAACAAGGAGTAGAGTGAAGCATGTATAAGCATCGTAAAGAAGGCTATTAGTTCGTAAATAAATATACACGTCTGTGTTTAATTAGTCTGATCATCACAGCAGGCTCTTGTATTTAACATTATAATATCTCTCGTATAGTCGGGTATGTTATTAGTGATATTTGTAATTCTGCATTAATAGGTTTTCGAAAAGAATGTTATTCGTCAAGGACAGTTTCTTTAGTTTTCGTTTTGTATTCAAATTAGCAGTTTCATTTTAATATTACATATTCTTGTTACGATAATGAGATATAGATATAATATTAAAGAAATGAGAGAAGAGGTGGAACAGTAGAAAGCACAGCGCATCGGATCATTGGTTCAAACTCTGGCTAGCAGAACTGATGCTTTAAGTGTAAAATTTATTTAAAATTATTTAGTACTTGGCGGTGCAAAATAAATATAACGGAAGCCGGCATAATTGGGAAGAAATTATATGCCATACATGTACATTTGCCAGTTTATTGTAGCAGCGTGGCGAATTACATTCCAATGCTTCACCTTAATGAGATCTATGAGATCTATTTATCATTGAATTATTAAAGTAAAATTTTGCACAAAAATGTTTTTATCTTGAAGCAACGTAATTATTACATACAATATCGATGATTTTTATACAATCAATTTCTTACCGTGATTGTTGATAGTACATTATGAAGACGTTAGACGGGACGGTAAAAATAACGCTACGCCACTATAGCCTATAACAGTTAAACGACGTTATTATTATCTAATATTTAAATATCTGTGAATTACTGTGTCCTTATATCAAGGTGTTGACAAAGAATATACATTGATTACAGTTATTTATCCGCCTTTCAGTTGAGAACTCATAGAATTCATGAGAGAAGAACCTTAATAACTTAAAATATCTGAATCGCAAACAGTTAGGATCACGCAGTGATTTAGATTTATTTTTCCTCCCCTGTTTAATTAAATTACCGTTTCAAAGAAAACAGTTTACCCCTGCAAAGACTTTATTCAAATTACCTAGCTATAATTATAAAGCTAACGAGGGTGAATGTTAAACGTTAAATTCTACTAGGCTATGTAAGCAAAATTTAAATATCTTCACGCTAAAATAACTCTTAGTTTAAGTAATAATTAGAGATTGTATTCGTATTGTACTTAAATAGAAAACAATGTCACGCGGAACGGTGTATTTCGGAATTTCTCAGCAATTACAATTTCTTTTTCATGTTCACAACATTTCATAGCTGTTGATACTTTTATGACTTAACTAGATTTAAGTGACCTTTTACTTTATTTAATTTGAATAAATTAATGGTATGGTTAAAAAATTATATATAAAAGCTACGAAATCGTAAAAACATTGTTGTGTATAAAAAATGGAAATAAGGAATAAAAATTGTATAAAAATATCAAAATTAGAAATTGTGATAAAATAGCAGTAATAGTAGTAGTCGTAGATCTTTGATAGAGATCAATCGAATCGTGGAGCTCAACAATCAACTTAATTGAGATTGATTTTATATTGATTAATTTACTATTTAGATTTAAGTGAAATTACATTTATTTCTTTAATAATAGATTGTTTTTTTTTTTTAGGTTACCACAGCTTGCCGTCTCTGCGAAGATATTGTGCCTCCTGATGGTAAGTATTGTTATCATTTTATCGATACTAATATGGAAGGGATTATATGTGATAAGATATAGTAATGGTAGTTAGTTGTAAGTAATAGTAACTTACAGTCTGAATTTAAAAAAAAATAACGAAATTGTTTATAGAAGAGATTATTTAATAGGAACGTATCTATAATACTATATACTCTTAGGGATAGTACATTAAGAATAAACGCGGTGATTTCATGTGAAACGTCTAGTCTATTAGATTTAAGTAATAACCTTTATTTCATCTATTATTTTGAATTTTAATTAAAAATATTCCTCTGAAATGTTAATTATTTTGATATCAATTACACCATTAATTATTGTATATTGAAAATTTTGTTTGTTTGTTTGTTGTATAGAAAAAGATCTCATTTTCTATTAAGGAAATAAAAATAAAAATATGGGTATTGTAGGGATTGTTTTGATTTATATGTTTTTCTTAAGTCCTGGGTAAGTCCTTAAGTTTCCTCAAGGGAAACCCTCACTACAAACACAAGGCATATTATTCACACAAATAAAGATCACAAAATACTCAAAAAAAAAAAGAAACATAAGAAAGAATATTTTTACGAGGTTTTTATTTTATAGTTCACATATCTACCTTCTACTTGTAAGTTACGTAGTCAAGGCGTTATTATTGTTAATTTTTTAAAATACATGTTGTACCCAATAATAATTCAATATTGACTACCAGATAGAAGATATCGCAAGATCTTAATAAAACAATTTACGTAACAAGTAAAAAAGGTCACTAAACCGGTATAAAAGGATTAGTAATTTCAATTGCGACTATCATTTTATTCGCATTAGCCAAGTTTAATAGGAAAATGTCTGCGTCGTCGACACACCACACGTACTTATATAAAGAGTGCATTTTTTTATCGGGAATATTTATGTAATATTTAAATTTATATTTGTACGGGTGGCTACCGCGTTTATAATTTTGTCGAGTTCCCTATATTTCGGCAATGTTTCAATCGCCATGATCACGGGGAGACTGACGTACGGAGATGGTGGATGGTGGCAGATCAGGAAAATCTGTTTACCCTCTTTCTTCTTCGTTGTGGTCGACTAGTTTCGGCACACGGACGCACTTGTTCACTACGGCACACTATACTAACAGTGTCTTTTTGGACTCTGAGCTGAAATTTAAATATGAATAGTGATCGCGTTAGTTTAAAACAATATATATTATTGTCACTACAGTATTTAAATATTATTTGTATGTACTATTTACATAGTTGTGTGAATTGAAAAAAATGTATTTCCATATGTGATTTTACTCGTGAAATTAATTCGCAGAAATGTGAATCTCTATATCGTAAAATGAAATGCATTCGGACAGTACTATTTGTGCCTTATATTATTTATTTATTCCTTACTTACATCTAATATTACAGACAGAACTCAATTAATTAGACATAGTAAGATAAAAAATAAAAAAATAATATAAAATTAAAATAACTTAAAATATTTTTTTTATTAGTACAGTTAGTAGTAGTTGCACTATTGTTTTGTGAACAAATAATGTAACAACAGAAGGCGCAAATAAGTACTATGTTGATACTTAGAATATCATTGGTCTTTAGCGACCACCTATCATTTGCGATGATTGCTCCTCAATTCCACGGTCGATGAAGAAATTTACTTTTAGGAATCAAGACATACCACTTACGTTAATAGCATATTATTTTGCTAAATAAATAACTCTTTTGATTCCTTTCTGTGTGTTTTATAAAAGTAATCACTGAAATATAGTTTATTATATTTTACCTTTAATTTAAAATAATAACATAAAAAATAATAACGTACACGTACGTGCTTAAGAATGACTTTGAACGGAGACGTACTAGCTTGATAAGTAAATGAGAAAAATGAATTTACGTCATTTTACGTCAACATTTTTAAATACTGACTAAGCATTGCGTTACGCTATTACAGTTACACCGTTTAATGTTTCTGTTTAATATACGTTTGACAAAATACGATACAGAATGGTGTACTTTAATAATTGAACAATAAACAACCATTGTTAGTGAATTTTTATTTGAAAAAATAACGCATAATACGACGCTACAACGATATTTCTTTATATTTTAATCAACCAAAGTATTAAATTTTATTATTATTCTGAAGTGTAAAATTAATAGAGATCACATAAATGTTTAGTATGCTATTTCATTTGACAGCGCGTTGACGCAGTGGTTACAAGAACTAGCTGCTGCACTAGCGGTTGCTGGTTTGGTCGCTCTGTTTATGACAAATATTTTTATATGCTTAAATACTCGTAGATGTGTGTTTCCGGCCTTCTAGACAGCAATTTCAACCGACTGAGTGATTTGAGTGAGCGAAGTTTATTTATTTACGTTTTTATTCGGGTAATAAATAAGAGATCTAATAGTGCCTAAAATCCATTATATATTCAATGTGGACATAAGATTAGACATACTTACATAGAAGTAATAAAAATTTATAAAATGCAATATTTTACAAAATGAAAAAGCACATTTCCAGAGTGACTTCATATGCTACGCTATATGACATATAATATAAAAACAGTATTTTAACCTTCCAAAGGAAAACAAGTTAAAATTTACACATTTACTGTCAATATGTAGATTTTTTTAGCAGATTGAGGGAAATCGGATAAGGCAAAACGATGTTGGCGCCGGCGCCTAATATTTATACACATATTTAACAAAATTTCCAAGAAATCGAATTCTAAACGAAACTAAAGTCTCGTTTTTCTCGACAACATGACATTGTTGTTGGAGACAAACAACCTTGTTATGCCTACGAACGTAGGTAGCCTTAATAAAATATATGTCCCGGTCGACACGAGGTACTTATTCGGTATCCAAATATTTCATCTAGGTCAATATAGTGCGAAGAATAAGTAACATAGTTTGTATATAGTATAAGTGTGACAACAAGATATACCTCAGATTATATTTAATGTGACATTTACATCAAACTCTTTAACTTTGTAATGGTGTTTTTTCTTTTGTTAGAGTTTGGCAACATAATATCACAATATTTATCCGATTAAACTTTTCTACTCTTCACATTTGGTTAATATTATTTTTTATATGTTTTGTTTATCAAGCAATCATCGTAAAAAATCAATCAGCTTTCTAAAGTCCAAAATCCAACTTTACGAATACTATCGTCGCCTATTACGTGATCGATCGTTTAGCACTGAATGATCTGTTTGCTTCTGGTCTATTGTTGAAAGGCCTGCGAACTCAACGTCTAAAAGGTTATGGGTTGTGAATTGAGTCAAAAAATTGTGATAATCTGACCGGTAAATATTGATAATTATTTTGACCTTGTATCAAGGATAGGTTGTATAATTATATAGAGACTGAACTTACGCATCGTTATACGAGCATTTTTTGAGTGCATTTGTATCAACTTCGACTAATACTCGATGGTTGTTTTATTAATTGTATACATTATATCTATATTTTTTTTACTTTTGCAGTCACAATATAAGGATAAGCTACTTCTTATATATATTTAATACAATTGAGGATGAACAATTTAAAGTCCGCTTTGTCTTTCTTCTATCCACATATTACAATGGTTCAATAATACAATGAAATTAGACATAAAGTTAATAGCTGATTAAAGCTATTAAAAATTTATAAAATTTATTATGACGTAGACAAAGGCGAGTAGAGACAGATATAAATGTTAAAAAATAAATTTTTGCGTAGCAATGCGTAAAATTTTTAATGACGCGTTATGATTCATATAGTACAGGGGTTGTACTCTGTCATGTAAACTACGTTTTACGATGCAGATATTAATTATTATCATTTTAAAATACATTGGTTAATACGTACCGAAATAGCAAATACAAGTACAGCTTTTATATACAGATATTGCAAATATTTCGCAATTACTAGTAATTAACTAATTACTTTAATAATCGCAGGTTAATAATATTATTTAATATATAACTTCTTTTTATTTCTTCTCTATTATCTTTTCAAAACAATTATTAGTTATTACGTCCACGTTATCTTGCGTGTGTGTGGCCAAACTAATCCTTCGAATAAGGTAGTCTAAAGATAAGGAGTATGCTACGAAACTCGACGTCACGAACGTTTAGCTCAATTTCAGGCTATCGCCCCATTTTATCAAATGGAAAAAGGATAATGTCTGTATCCAATTACATATAGTTGAATTCTTTGAATTGAAGTAATTTGATTGATTTTCTGAGTATTCTATCAACATATAACACTAATAAAATTGTTTGAAACATTCTTGCAAGATTCTATTCAATAATCTGCTAAAGATTAGTAATATTATTTTAATAATATTTAATATATTCTACACTAGTTGTGGCCGCGACGTCGCCCTTAAATAAATTTGACTTTACGTATACATCAAGTAGGTACTACTAAGATATGGTACTAACCCCGATTCAGAAAGCGCCATCTATTTTGATAATGTCGTACTTCTAACTTTTGTAACAATAAATCTCAATCCGACGTTTTGACGTTCTTTTTTACGTCTTTTATCGTTGTCTTTCTTAGTTTGAAGAAGTCTTTTATAGTTTGAATATGAATATTAATTATTATTAATTAAATTAAATATTATTTTACATAACGTTATTACCGTTTTTGGGCTACATTGATGTTTTAATTTACCTACCCTTCTCTCACGCCGCTATTCAAAGCACAAAATTCAATTTATAATAACTTTTGATTGAGTGGAGTATATATTTATTATTATCATACTGACTTTTTTACCTACGTCTATTACTTAAGCTCTCGTAAATGTTCAAAAAAAAAAGCAAACAAACCGATAGACAGACAGAAAGACAGACAGTAATTTCTAAGAATGATGGAAATGAATATAATTAGTGTTTTAGACGCCTATAAAATTTATTTTGGAATAAAATTCTGAAAAAAAAACAGAAGTGAAATTTACAATTTTATTATTATATAATATTAATAAATATTATAAAACTGAAGAGTTTGTTTGTTTGTTTGTTTGTTTGTTTGTTTGTTTGTTTGAACGCGCTAATCTCAGGAACTAGTGGTTCGAATTGAAAAATTATTTTTGTGTTGGATAGTCCATTTACCGAGGAAGGTTATAGGCTATATAACATCAAGCTATGACCAATAGGGGCTGAGCAATAATAAGAAATGTTACAAAAACGGGAAAAAAGTTTATTTTTTGAAAGCTTCCGGTTCTCCCTTTATTAATTTTCTTCTCGAGAAATTTTTTATCTATAGTTTTACTTTTAAAGTAAATATAATATCACTCTTTTACTGAGAATTTTCGAAAAAAACTTAATAATACATTGAAGGACCTAGGAATCAAACCTGAGACCCGTTGCTCGGCAGTAACCCTTGCGACCACTCGACCAACGAGGCGGGTACCTACTCTTAGAGTAGGTAATTGTTTAAAAATAATCAAGTACGTTTTTCCCTCAAATTAACGCGGGTGAAACCGCGGGGCACAGGTAGTTTTATTATAAAATGTCACTGTCAACAATGTCAATTTGAAAATTGTACTAAGAAATTTTAAAGAATGAAACTTTAATGTTAAAATTCGTGTTAAAAGTAATAGCATCATTATCGTCAGTCTAATTGTAAGTTCAACGTTCAAGTATTTTGAAAATTTCCAATACACAAGTGTAGTAGTAGTTCCAGATAGGCTGGTTTAAGTTGGTATACAAAGGTTATATGCATGTTCATGCTGTCAGCTTGTGTGAGATAAGCTCTGTAACACAAATCGTGTTGACCTTCTGTCATAATATTGTGCTGGATGACTTTCGGGACAATGTATTACTGGAATTTCGTGAAATATACAATGATTAGTGATCGTTGGCGCAGTGGTCACAGCAACTGATCGATGCGCTAGTGGTCGCGGGTTCGATCCCCGCACATGACAAATATTTGTATAGGCCATACAGATGTTTGTTGTGGTCGTGTATTGTGTGTGTTTCCGGACCCCCGACACTGGATTCACATCCTACTGGGGGTCGTTGAGTATGAGACGTTTATTATTTATTTATTATTCAATATAGTTGAATCAGTAACTTAGAAACTGATACTATTTATTTTATTTATGATACGAGATAATGTAATTACAGCATTCATCCATCCTGTGTTCCAGTTGCAAATTATATTTATTCCCTTTCCTATTATCTTAAATGTGGCGGATTCTGTATCCCCTGGTCTTGTATTGGTGTCTGCATTTATATTGTCGAGCATATGATGTAAATGCGTGTTCCACTTTCTACCGGAACATACCAATGTAATCATTCGGTGTCACATAGGGAATCTGGAAGGGGGGGGGGGGTCGGAGGCTGTACAGTAAGTGGTTTCATTTAAGCCTCCGAAGAAACAGCTCTGTGTAACCTACCATTGGAGTAATCTGGAATATTCCGATGTGTTGCTTGGTTGGGTAGGTTGGGAAAAGCTTGTGACGTGACATGGTGATTTTCAAAAGTGTTTTTCAAATCTTAAAGATCGGCAACGCAACAAAAATTTTCTTCATAGTGCAGATACTCTTGAGCTTTAAGACAACTTAGCATTAATATCTTATAAATAATAAAAATAATCATTCTTCTCCAAAAAATTATAAATCTATTTAACGATAATATGAGAATAGAGTAATATTGATTTCTAAATAACTTTACCTGTATAATTTAATAAAGTTGTTATCATAACAAATCATTTAAATTTGTAATATTGCTGCTATTGCTAATTGAAACAAGCATATTATATTCAATTATGTAGTTGTAGGTATAAATATCATATAATTAATTATTATGATTTTAATTAGCTTGACTAGACGATTACACATAAAGATCGTATTTTATTATTTAACAGTTAAAGTGCAATTTATTAATTGATAATGTAAAAATAGGATTTACATAATTGTTTATTTAATTTTTTGTGTTTAAATATGACATATTTTGACGTTTTAACAGTTTACAAGTATTAGAGTAAGATCCCAGGGCCGCCAGACGTCACGTATTTTCTGACGGATGAAATGTGGACGATTGAGTAGTGTTAGTATGTACTATGATCGTATGCCTACCTGCTAGCTTGGTCAAACGGCCAATTTCCAGGTATCAGGTAATCAAGGTACATTAAAACATTACTTACTTCACGTAAATTGTCATGGCTGATTTTCATATATATTTCCGAGTGTATACTTAAAAATAAATTGTCAATACTCCCAGACACTTTCCGTCGGCCATATTGCTTGGCAGACGCTTTAAGGGTCTCAAAATATAATAATTAGTTAACTTCAGGTAAATTCTGACGCTCCATTTTTATATATGTTCATCCGACAACTATTTTAAAACCTTTGACAAGAAAACAGACCGATCCAAGGGGCCAATCATCCCCTAAACTAAATTTTAATATCTCTGTGAGTGGGAGCGCGAGAGCATTATCTACGCGCATGAGACTGACAATGAGTGAGACCGACTGCGCTGTTAACGCTATGAAAATTACTTGAACAAATATTTTATAATTTTTAGAACTTTTGCTGACAAGCAATTTTTTAAATTAATTATTTATTGGAAATTTGGAAACAAAGTAGAAAAATATTATTCCTTCAATATTTCTTAACAGTGGCTTTTAATTTTCATTATCATCATCGTTGAAATTAGATAATTCATCATCCAGCCAATCTTGAAATTGAATATCTAAATCGTGATCGTCATCATCAGCATTATCCTTATTTTATTATCTTATCTGAAAAAACTAAAGAGATACAAATAATATGAGAAACGAAAATAATTTACCTGATTGTTCTTCCAGCGACTCACTGACAAAACCCGGTAATTGATCTCCATCGAACCAATGAAAATCATATTTACCATCTTGTAGTGTCCAGCCGTTGTTTTCGGGGTTGAAAATATTTATCATCTTCATACTTGCATTGTTCCAAAGACTAGCGATATAGCTAGCCCGACGAAACTGTTGCCAAAGCTCACTTTTACAAGGTGGTAAGTTACTGGCATCGAAGTTTCTTAAATTCTTTCGATTGAATTCTTCATTTATATCAGATACCATGTATGTATTAATAAACAACTGTAGTCTGGCAGCATTTACATCAATTTTTTCAGGAACGTTGTAAGCATCACAGATAAATTTTTGTATTATGTTGAATACACGTTCTTCTTCATCTATATCACCAACAAAATCCAACGTACATAAACGGTGAAATGCTTGTTGGTACTCTTCATTTTTCTTCAAAATAATAAACGGCTTTTGCTTGCCCTTTTTGAATAATGCTGGATTAAATTAAATTTACTTGTCAACAAAAGTTCTACAAATTATAAAATATCTGTTCAAGTAATTTTCATAGCCTTAACAGCGCAGTCGGTCTCACTCAGTCTCATGCGCGTAGATAATGCTCTCGCGCTCCCACTCACAGAGATATTAAAATTTAGTTTAGGGGATGATTGGCCCCTTGGATCGGTCTGTTTTCTTGTCAAAGGTTTTAAAATAGTTGTCGGATGAACATATATAAAAATGGAGCGTCAGAATTTACGTGAAGTTAACTAATTATTATATTTTAAGACCCTTAAAGCGTCTGCCAAGCAATATGGCCGACGGAAAGTGTCTGGGAGTATTGACAATTTATTTTTAAGTATACACTCGGAAACATATATGAAAATCAGCCATGAGAATTTACGTGAAGTAAGTAATGTTTTTATGTACCTTGATTACCTGATACCTAGAAATTGGCCGTTTGACCAAGCTAGCAGGTAGGCATACGATCATAGTACATACTAACACTACTCAATCGTCCACATTTCATCCGTCAGAAAATACGTGACGTCTGGCGGGCCTGGGATCTTGGACTGTATAGCACTAGCTTATACTGACCTTTTTAAGTAAGATATGTGGCGTTATAATGATTTCTCATTTAAATATTATTTAATCATGTATTAAAATAAAAAATCATCTAATTCCTAATAATCTCTAAAGGTTAAACTGAAAAAAAAATATATAATGCCAATAAAACTTGCAGTTATTACGTTTATTTAAACTCAGTCATAAATAGTAAACCTTAAACTTTCGTTTCATAAAAGTCTTCTTGAAACGCAGTATGGCTGAATGGTGACCGCTGCGCGGTAGTCTAAGCTTTCTTACCTGAATATGATATCGCGTTTCTACAACTTAAGGTCTTAAAACAAACAGAAAAAGAAACGAGAAAGGAACTCAAAGATACTCTAAATAGAACTTAATATTGCCTAAATAGATTTGATTTGAACCCTCAGACGGATTAGCTGAACACGGTTGACCTATTAAAACGATCGATTGTTTCCTTATTGTAGCAATCGTTATTGTTGGTTCTAATAATAATTATCAAATTAAATTTTACAAAATTCAGTTCTTCTTTGATATATTTATGTTAGATACAGGGCAATAATATTTAGAGAATTAAATTAACCCTTTCGGTAGCAACAAGTCAATGTTATCAAATAGTTTACATTAAGATAAAATGAATCGATATTAGTACTTGGTATCAATATTTAATCAGACGACTTCGATAACAGCATTATATTTTTTTAACATATGTTTAAAAAATAGTATTTAATGGCGTATTGTTAAGGTGAGATAGGTGATGTTACTAATGATCAATATTTATATAATGATGCCTTGATTCAGGTTAAAGTTAATAAAACGTCAGTGAAAGTTCTGTTCAACAAGGAAACTCATTTAAATTGTTCGACACATTCCCACATATCCATTATAGAATAAAAATAGACAACGCGTGTTAGCGTAAAGAAATAATTAAATCTATTATAAATTATTCCTTTACCGTGATTTAACATTTGAAAGTTATAAGCAGCAAATATTTCAGATTTTTGTTATTTTTATACTTTTTTTATTAATTTTCCTTCGAAACCGGTAGTCGACAGGAGTTATCTCAGAGTCATATAAATATAAACAATTATCGTAGGTAATTGAATTGAAAGGTCAAATAAATTCAACGATAATACAATTTTGTCAATAGTCAAGATAAGGGAAATTACAATAACAAAAAATATTGTATTATTTAAATATTTTATGACGAATAAATAACCATAATAATGTTTTTTGTCTCGGACAATTTGAAATGTCAATTTAATCGGAAGCTATGTAATATTTGATAGATTAATAATACGTGGTCATTAAAATATATTTATCCAATAATCCTCAGTTGAGCAACAAAGAAATCGTAAGTTCCAATCCTTCTGTTTATATTTAAAAGGAAATCTTTGCCCGAAAATGGTATATTCACACATCGTACATTATAGTGAATTACGAGTATATCTCGTACTATCCCAATTTCTGTCTTTTCGTTTGAGAATGACAGCCCGAAAGTAACACACTTTCAGTTAACTTACCTTATAGTTGTGAAATAAGTTGTACAATATTTTCAGGTGGTGATCTGCGGTGCGGTGCCGTCGATGGTTCGATCGGTTCGCCTCTACAGCCAGTGCTCTCACATGTACGTCAACATGTTCCCAAACGGCACTGTTATGGCCCGCTCCGATGGAAACGACCAGCGTAAGTAACTAATCTCCCTCTATATCTGCTTAGTTTTTAAAGCTAGTGCTATTATCATAGTTATTAACTTTAAGTTTTAATCTTCTAGATCTCTTTACTTGATAAACACTAAAAACTTAACTTTATAAAAAAATATTTAAGCATTTTTGCTATGATTACGTAATAAGTATAAATACAGATAAGAAATTAATGTTATTATTAAAACAATTCATAATATGTTATTAGTGTGGTTAGAAAAATTACTGGCTAATTAATTCGTCTATTATTTACGGGTTCAAAAGCGTCATATAAAACAAACGAAGGAATTTCGAAGGCATACGTTTGTGAAGGCATAGCAAGCTCACTGTAATCATGGCGGGAGCTAGACGTGAGAAACTATAGGAATATGTCAATACTTGAAGGGTCATTGGCCAGGTGCTGCAAGGTAAAGTCCGCTTTGCAATACTGTTACGGTTAATGTTGTTGTTCAATTAAATAAAAAAGTCAAGGGTTGTAAAAATGTTTGAATAGTTTTTATTATTTTTCATACAAATTTAAATACTTAAAATCTTAAATTAGCTTCATTTCTTAGACAGTTTGTCTTATACATGAGTGTACCCACTTATTAAATGTTAAATATTTATCTATTGTTAGTTTATGTCATTACATTAGTAAAGCATCATAAAAATCGTTGGAATCTCGACTTTTATTACTTGTCTAACGAGCATCAATTTGGAGGACACAAAAGCGGAGTAACTGCATATTGTCTTGTCCAGTGAAAGAATTCCAAGCATTGGCAAATATGTAATATATTGTCATCATTACTCAATGTTTGCTGTAAATACGCGCAACTTTTTAGCATAGTCTACTCTCTAAATAAAAAGTACTTTCACCTCGCATTATTTCGTGAGCGCTTTGTGGTTTGCACAAGAATTATCGCAGGCTCTTTTACTGGCTGGCACCGGGCGGTAGACGCGAAGGACCTTTTTATTTGAAAATAAATAAAGGAATTCGCCTTTGTCCTTTTCGTTGTAATCTTAAAAGCAAGACATGGAATGTTTACGTTAGGGTCATGTAATTGTAAACCTTGAAACTTCATAGAGTTTAAAGTTTTTAGAATTTAAAATAAATTCATGTTTTCTACTTTCATATAATATAATCTAATATTTCAATTATCTTACCTCACCAGTGAATAATAACGACAAAGTTGATTAAATGATTAGACTAGGGCGTGATTCATTAATAAATATCACATAATGTATGCAACTTAAATTTTTTAATTAATTCTTGTGATAGCCACACATATCATAAATTATTTTATGATAATATTCGTTATACATAAATGTAGGTCTGACCTAATAGGTGTAGATCTGACACCGCATTCCATTAGACATTAGATGCGAAATAATTAGATGTTAGCAGAAATTTGATTTATTTGTATCGGAATATTACATCAACTGAATTTGAACTCTGTAAACAGGTTCAAATCGCTTCGCTTGATCGGCAAATTTATTGAAATATCATTCGTCGCTAAATTTCAAAGATAAATACGTCGAGACAATTATGATAATGGAACTATTTTAATTATTATTTGTAGATTATATTTTCCGATCGTTGACTTAAGTCTTTATATCTTTTACTGACTCATTTTTATTTCTATTACATTTATTTTAAATTTTCTAAAAAATACTGTTAAATAAAAAAATATATAACAATGAAAATTTGTTAAAACACAATGGCAAAAGGTGAAACATTAATTGAAACTTGATTTGAGTTATGAAAACTATGGGTTAGTTTTAGGATAAAATCTAACGTAAGAAGTGTAGTGTATTAAAAATAACACATCTGAAACTTTCAGTCTAAAAGTAACGTTAATAAATTTTATATAACAAAATACTTTCTTTCGTTCGTTTCATGAAATTATAATAAAATTTTATATAATATTTTGATCGTGATAAATTAATCGCGTGAGAATAATCATTAATGCTATAAAAATCACTTGAGCACAGTGCGCGTCAGTAAGGAGGCAATAAAAGAAACCACGGCCAATATTAAACTTAACGAAATAATATTAAATTGCCACTATCAGATGGTCTCTTCTTATCATACCTTATATGTACAATTCATCACAAGTGGGAGGTCTCGTCGTGTTGGTCGGTTTACATCGCCGGACGCATGCGCCGCCCCCCGCCGAATATCGCATAATATATGTGACGCTTTTTAATTAAAATTAGATTTGAATGCGCTGATAAAGAAATTCAATAATTCATAAACAGTTAGGAAGAGTTAAACAGTGCAAGTGTTTGAAGTGCCGACGCCTTAGGGTAATAAAAATAACTACTTGGATTTAAGTACTTTTGCTTACGTAATATAAACTTTATAAATATCAGAATACTTAAGTTATAAAGTATTATAATTATTTTATGTAAATACTTTATGATCATTGTGTTTTTAATGCAACGTTAAAAATGTTGTTATGTATTATAGATTTTGAAAATATTTATCAATCATTAATTTAACAATATAATATAATTTAAATAAATTAGATATAAACTTCGACAATTTAATGTTTTCATTATTGTTTATATTTTTCTGAAATACATATTATTAATGTTTATATAATTATATTTTATTACAGTTTTTGAATAATAACTATGTTTAAACAATTAACTATATAACCACTTAATCAAAAGCCAACCAAAGAGGGTGTAAAAACATATTTCAAAACGAAAAATAAAATAAAAAGTTTTAGGCTTTAACGCTTCTTCAAGCCTTTTTGTGCTGATTCTTCGAAACATGATTGTCGGTCCGCAAATTATACGAAATCAATCGAAAGAGGCGGTGCGGCGCCTTCTCAAATTAAGTCGTTATACTTAAAAAGTATAATAATAAAATGTCCATAATACCCTCAGTTTCGCAAAAAAACCATACCACACGCATTCAAACCTATTACATCTTTAATCTAATAAAAGACGCAATCTGTGCGCGGGAGAAACTAATGGGGTTACGATTTTGATTTTATTTCAGAGTTCCCAGAAATGTATTGTTCGTGTTAGGGTGCGTTTTTAAATAACGAAATAGAATTCAAGTTGTTTGTGTTCGAACTTAGGATGACTTCAATAATTTGTCGATAAAAATGTTTACTGTAATCCAATTATCGTTTGTGTTTATGTTTTGTAACTCTGGCGTCGTGCTTACGTGTTTTGTTAGGTTATTGTGATACAAATGCGACTGGTTTTTTAAGAAAAGTTATTTGTGACTATTGTAAGATTATTTAAATTCGTGACAAAAAAAATTACTAAGCAAATATTATTATGGATACCACTAGCGCTAAATCCACCAAATATTCTTAAAAAACTGTTTAGCATCTATAAGTGATTTTAGGATATATTTGCTGCTTTATGTAATAAATTATAAAATGTTGTTACACACGACGCCGAATATTTATTTGTTTGGTAAATATTTTTATCGTTTAAAAGTTGATAAAACAAGCAACATAGTTGATAAAAAAACATTATTAGTATGTGTAAATTTCTATCGCACTTATCAATGTTATTGCTTTATATTATAACATCTGTTAGTAACAATTACACGTTGGGTGGTCGTCTGTCGATTCGGACTGTTTTCGCGGATAAAAAATAACATACGTTGTTTAATAAATACATTACATTGTAATAAAAATCGAAATCAGGTTGTTTAATGAACGACTGGTGCGATATTTTTAGGCTTCAATAAACGATTGCTTTCTCTGAAGTGCTGGTACTTTACTTTTATGTGTTTATGTTTTAAATAATTTCCTTAATTACACATTGAAATTTTATCCTCAATACGTTTCTCACTTTGTGTACGAAAATATTGTAAAGAATATTACAGGTTGGACCAATAATTTCGAAAATATAAACTAAGACGAAGATTTTTTTTTAATTTAAAAATATTGAGAAATACACAGTGATATATTAAATTATATAATAATGTAAACCTACTTTAAAGTTAACTAAATCGTAATTCGATGATTTACCGTTTTTTTTTTTTTCTTTTGAATTAAAAAAAGGATAAAATATCGAAATTATTCCATTACGTTTTCATAACTTTTTATAGTGTGTTTTTTTATGTTTTAAAATAAAACAAAAACAAAATTGCAATTTTCTTTTAATTTTAAACATTTTTACTAACATAATTCTGTCAGAATCGCCGAGGATATAAAACTGTCTAAATAATCTGTTTCTTGAGAAATATAAGGCAGCAATCTCGATATATATATATTATTATCGATTGTGATGTCCGCACGTAGTTATCGAAATATATATTGACCCGATTTCCAAAGTTGTGACAATTCCTTATTCAATCATATCATTCGATAAGAGAAACGCCGTGTTTCACTCTTTTGACTATCAAAATAAAAATGTTTCCGTCAGATTATCATCGCGACTCTGTGTAACATGTTGACATAGTTTAGGTTCGACATGTGAATTTCACCTACTCCTCGTTAAGTACCTAGATTACAAAGGAATGTGACTAAAATTATCGAATCAAGTATTTAGTTGTCAAGTAGAATGTTTTGGAAGGTCGATGTTCTCAAGATACAGTACAATTAGCCTTATTTTAAAATTAATAAAATAATTAGCATGAATTACGATTGTTTAATTTTGTTAAAGTTTCGTTTTCTACTTTGTCTTATTTTTATATTTGTCATTTTTTCGAAACACCCTAAAACACATCAAAAAGCTTTGACGACATTTGTAATGTATGCTTAGATTTAAACACATGTCTTTATATTCTTTCAGTTACGTCAGTCCTTTTTATATCATTAATGATTTTATTTATCTCTTCATTGAACTTATAAAATATTATGTATTTTTATAACCGAAATAAATATAAAACAGACCTAGCCATGATTTTACTTATTCTTGGAAAGGAACGAATGTCACCTTATAACATCTTCACTGAGGCCTGGACATTTGCTGTTAAAAACAAGTTGTTATATGTGTTAATTAACAATATTAAGTCGTCATCTCCATGCAGTTAGACGTAGAATTTTAAACAACATTCCATGAATGCATTATTTTAAATAATTTCGCAGATTTTCACGATGACCTTTATTTAATTTGCAATGATATAGAATATATTTGCATTCAGTAATAAGTTCGGATAGCAGAATAGTGTGTATTAGTGTCAATGCCACATTGTTTGTGGTCACATGTCTGGTCTGACTAGACAGCTATCCGATATAGTAGGCTAATGCATTTGTTGATACCGTAGAAGAAGATTAGATACAGGAGAACGACATGAAGTCCATGATAAACTATTATCAATATTGCACTTTCAAAAGCAATACAGAAGTTTTAGACGCATTAATAGGTAGGTACTGTAATGGAATTTTTATATTTCTTCTAATATTTTAAAATTGCAACTTTTCATTAATATACCGTTGGTTTAAATAAAATACAGATAAGTAAATATCTATAGGACGTGATCAACGATGTATTTGTTAAAAAAAAAAAAATTATCGAAGTTTTAAGTCAGTGTTTGCTAGAGTTATTTTATGATATTATTATGAAGTGACAATCTTAAAGATGCAATTTCGAAATTGAGCAGTTACATCATTATATCTCAAATTTATTGCTAGATTAATTTGTTAGCGTATCAATTTTATGATACGAAGTCACGCTTACATATATAATTTAAGTAACGAATATCTTTATACATTTTATTACAATAACTATCCTTTGAAGGAATCGTGAATAGTTCAATATTACTATAATAATAATCAGCAAATAATAAAGTATTAATTTATAGTACAATATTACGAAATATGATTACCATTCTTCGATCGTATCACGTTACCTGTATTACAAATATCTTGATTGACAGCCTTTTACAAAAGTATAAATACCGCACTAAAGAAATACTTCAGTGGTTTTAAATTTTATTAACATTACTGTAGGAGTTAAACCGTTCTCGACCGTTCATATTAGTACAACAGTACGCCAACATTTTCTACTCAATATATTTATATATTTTAGTATCAACGCCCCATGCCTTCTGTTCTAAGATTCTGAGTGATAAATCAACGGCACTTCCACAACCCAACACAAAAACGATTATCACCATAACAAGTGCGTGTACGCAATTAATTATCTGTAACGAATATTTTACATAGATCGAAAGTAACACATTTGAAAGATGGCCGGTAACTTTCGTAGCTTGTTGGTTGTAACTGGTTGTTGTAAGTGGATAGACACTCGATTATAATTTCATAATGCTAATGAGTGAGACATCCAATAATATTACTTTTATATAACCGATATGAAAAATAATTTACATCGCTTATATTTTATTGGTGAAATGGTTATTTTATTTATAGTGATTAAAATATTTATTGTAATTTATTGTACGATATTACTTGGTTTTGATTTTGTTAAAGTATATATTATATTAATCGTAATGTATAAATTATTAAATTTATATGGTAATTTATTTCATATATGTTACAAACATAAATATATATAATAAAAATAGAATTATAAGTAGGTACACGTACTTTATTTTATTAAGTTTTCCAATTACATTCAGTTTTTCGAGCGATATAATAGAAATATCAAGTGAAGTTTTGTCTTGTTGCTTAAGGATTTACTTCAAAAGAGAATTAGTGATAAAACTTTGATGATTGTTATCTTGGATTAAGACTGTACTAACAGCTTTAATGTATAGCACGATGTTTCGACTACGCCTTTTTGTTTTAAAGTAGCGAAAGTGCGTTTTCATTTCCTTACGGCATAAATTATTTAATAAAAATATTACTAGTGATTTTTTACATGCAATTTTACATTTAAACTTCTAAATTTAGTTTTAAAATATTGTCATTAAAATATTATACGCTATGAACCTTACGACACCTTCTAAGCTAAATTCCATCGAGCTGTTCAGGCCGCAGAGCGTGTCAAACAATTATACATACATACATAAATACATACTATCGAAACGTAATATAATCCTCCTTCTGGCGCAGTCAGGTAAAATGAGATTCACAGGGACAAAACCTGAACTTTCGGCCTAGGTAGGAAAATTTATGTGTAACACGGGACGAAAGTACTACCTACATCCTTTCCCACATGTTTTCCACCCTCGCCTTCGGCTCGCATGGTAATTTCACATGCGGGACATAAAGTAGTATTTTCCTCCTTTGTGACACAATATACTATTCTCCCTTCTAGGTAAGATGTGAGATTTTGCTCAACACTCTCCCTCCACCCCTAATTTTGCATGAGATTTTTAAAAATGCATATTTGTAATGTAAACGAGTTAGTCTGTGCTTGATTTTGTTATACTCGTATATTTTTCTTATTTAGGACTAGTTAAGACCAGTATTTAAAATTTTTAATGACGAAAAAAAAATTACGTGATATTAGCCGAGACCAACCTCTCCCCCTTAACGCCTCATGTAATTAATGGATGCTCCTTTAGTTTTTTTTTGTTTGTAAAAAAAAATATACTCAAAAAATGTACATCATTCGTAATATATAAATTTTTTTATGGACCACGTTTACGACCACGGACCCACCAAGTAAATTTACACTACTAATTTAAAAACATCAATTTATAGTTCATCAAAATCAGTTTACAGTTGATATATTTATGGTGTAAAATACAAACAAAAACACAATTAAATTGAGAACCTCCTCCTTTTTTTAATTCAGTTAAAATATAAAAAATACATAGATTTGCAAAAATCGTTTTGTAAAGCTATCGGACAATGGAAACAAACCGATAGCGGTTAAGAGAGTAAAGGAATTCATCACAGGATACTCTTCAGATGCCTACCTACCGCAGTTGAACCCGGGATTATCCATCGTTACACTAATCTCTGGCTAAGTAGTTTAAACGTGTTTGTCCTCCGGCTTAGATATCTGTAACTCTGACGCCATGCATGCGGTATAAATGTCTCCTATCTTTAAGCAAATAAATAAAAAAAAGTACATATAAACTGCTGTTTCATTCATTTCTTTATAAACGTACTACTAGAGTATCTTATATAATAAATGTAAAAGTTTGTGGGGTATGATGTATCTAAGTTTTTTACGAATACTCTTTCGATCCAAAAAAAAAGTAGAACTCTTTTTTATCCCAGGATCAGAAATAAGGCAGGTAAAATCACGAGGCGCAATTATTTTGACTATAATATAAAGCACGCTGTTTGACATGTAAATTTGCTTAAATTAAGACTTGATAAAGCATATTTGATGATTGATAACAATTATTTAATAATATTATAGTAAAAATGTTAAGTTTAGTTCTGATTTATTCGCTTGATATCTTCGTTGTGATATCCAGAGACATAATGTCTTGTAGTTAGGTGAAATCTTTTTCTCGTACAGGGATACGAATGTATGACAGCTCAGAGCACGAAACAGGAAAGCACTTTAAAAGTGTCAAACTGTATGTCAAATGCAGGGAACGAGAAAATTGCAATTCCATGTTTTGGTTGACGCATAGTTTGGAGCTTTGGATTTTTAATCGTATAAACGCATTAGTCTTATTTGTGAAAATAGAAATAAAAAATATGTCCCAGAAAGTTAAAAAAAAAATCTTCTAATATATTGTATTATTTCGAGTTTCCATTCAGTATATTTTTATTTACGAGTGAATTAAATTTGTTTGTAGTAGTTTTCGCATGAAATCATCAATCATGAATCACTTCTATAATACCGCTTGAACAATTCTGAATAACAACAACATTACATATTATAAAATAAAATAATCTTTTTATGGTATCGATTCCAAAAGGTTACAACAGGACGTTATAAGTAAAACCTTCCGTTTGTCATAGCACTATGTCTTCTAACAAAAATAAGAAGACGCTTGTATTTTTAAAAAAATACTACTAGCTATATAAATTATTGAAGGTACTATCTAACCACGATCCAGAAACTGCTATCAGCGCCATCTATTATGATAGTATCGTACTTCAAAGTGATGTATTTTCCGTAAAAATAAATCGCAATCCAACATTTTGACGTTTTTTGTCGCCTTTTTTTTTTTTGCTTACTGAGTATTGAATATGAATATTTATTATTAAATGCTATAAAATGTTATCTTATTATAATTTTAGGGTCACAATTAAATGTGTTAACTCACCCATGTTATTCTTTTCTAACGCCAATATTCAACATAAGTTAAATATATATATGTATTAAAAAAACTCAAGTTACAATAACTTTTGTTAGAATTAAGCGATTTTGATGAAATAATGACTTAATGTTACCTCAGATCTAATTTTTTTAAACCTTCACTTAGTACTTTAGCTGTGATTCGTGTTCAAACAAAAATACGGAGAGACAGACATTTCTAAAAATTATAGAAATGTAGACAATTGGTGTTGTTAGAGGTCTCCAAAAATTTTCGTCACAAAAAACAGTCGCATAAAATTTACAATTTTAATATATTATATAAATTAGAACAATAACTTAAAATGTTTATGTACAAAAAAAGGTAGTTTAAGTAGACCTTAAAAATATGCAGTGTTAAAATACTAAAAAAAACTACAAAAATCTTTAAAACCACGACATAATCGTAACAAACCAGCATTATATAGATATCAATCAGGTAGATAGAAATATAAGGTACAAAAATTTAAGAATGCTTTGAGGTTTCTACATAAATACCTTTTATATTTTATAGTATCACATTTTTAATATATTAGAAAAGAAACTAAAATTCGTCTTATATAATAAAAACGTGTTCTTTTACTACGTACGACATTGTCTTGACCCTTTGTCACGAGTTATCTCGAGAAGTCAAGATTCACGCAAAAGTATACAGAATATTTGACATGTACCAAATACAAGGTCCTAATATATATCATTATTATAACTGATATATTATAAAACAAGCTACACCCGTGATTTCATTCGCAATTACGTTTTAACTTTCATTCCTCTCCGAAGGGAACAGATATGAATTTCGAAACAAAAAATACTAGGTCCTACTTCATAGTATGGACTCATATCATACCAAGTATAATTCAAATTGATTTAATAAATTTAGCGTGATGACCGGCCAAAATACAAACAGGCAGACAAAAATAAAAATAAACAATAATAATATAAAATAGCATCAAAGTACACACTTGGACTTGTTACCGTTTTTATTAAAAATACAGATTTGTTGTTTAAGTACATAATTTAATATCAATGTAGCTCTAATAAGTTTTATTGATTATATTAAAGTGTAAACAATATTTAAATTAATCAAATCTAAATAAAAACGTATTCAATTATTGAAGTTTTTTCTACATACATTGATAATAATGTTAATAATGAACGCATATAATATAATGTTAAAGACAAAGAAAAATGCAAAGAATCCGGGCATCAGTCAATTATAGTTTAAATTAATTTTATTTTAAATGTTTGGTTTCCGTTTTATAGCCATAAATAATTACATAAATATTTTAAAATTTGCTTTTGATTGCCTATATATTTTATAGAATCATGAAGTGTAACTAACCAACGGTCATTTTTTGTAAAGAAAATGCAGGTTACAAATAAGATTATGTCGATAGAACACTATCAGGACGATAGCCGGTCGTTGGCCGCCTATTCGTCGACCAATTACAAATGGTACTATAATATGATTATAGAACTTAATACTAGGTTTTGTTTACGTTTCAGAAATAAATAAAAAAACGTGATACATAAATGTTAACGTAATTGGGTAATTGTATGGCAACTGATATTATTTAAAATTATATTTTTTTGATTTAATAGATAGGTATAAGCGTAACTTATATTTTGCACGTGACTTCAAAGTCAAGCTATAAATTAAAATAAAGCTATTTAATGTTTATTGTATGTCATTTATTTTATATAACGAACTAATTTTTAGTAAGTCTTTCTTAATTTTTAAAATTCGTTTATTTATGTTTACAATAACCTAAAAAAAAAAAAGCTATAGACCTACTTAATTTTATTAATAAGTTAAAATATAAGTAATAATATCCTACAAGTAAATAAATATATGGATAATTTAAGTTATTATCCTCGTGTACGTTTCTAACGGTAGTTATGTTTTACACGAAACATTTGATGAGTCTTTGACTGATAAAACACAGAAATAGAGCATTTCGAATCACGCTTTACCGCGCATCGAATCAAGAATTCTATAGAACAGGAGAAAATTTGTACGAAAGAGAAACTCTCGTTTCCATAAATCCTTTCCAGTACCAAAGGGTTACCGCTATTGTTCATTGTTATACCATGTACAAAATGAACAAGTACATTTTTTAGTGATTTGCTCAGTCATATACAGTTTTCGCGCAACAGTTAATTCTAACGGATTACGCTTACATAACGTCTATGATGTCTCGAATCAAAATTATTTTTTAAAATATAAAAAGTTCCTCAATAAATGTAAGTATGGCGTCGGCACGATCAAAGTGTTATGCTTGCCTTGTGAAGTGGAGATTACGTTGTCTTTTCAAAAATTAGCCTATGTCTATTACGATGGTTGGGCAATGTTTACGTTTTTCTTGTTACGAAAGAAATATGGCCCATTGGCCGACCGGGTTATGTTTGTACATCTTCGAATAAGTGTTTATGTCCGAGTGTTTGAGAGATCTACACACGTTTCAACTTGAAAAATAAAGAACGAACAGCATAAAATGACTATGTTTTTTCATATAATTATAAAGTAACGAAACGTTTCCAAAACAATATATCAGCAATAAAATTTTCTTTCAGAGTAATTCATAATGACTAAACACGTAGAATAGAATTACATTTAACAACTTTATTTGAATTTTAGTAAATTTGTTTATTTTATAAATAAGATGTGGTATTCGGATTGTGATAGCGGAATGTTTCTTCTCCGTCACAAAGACATTTACAAACAATAAAAATGAAACAAAGTAAATTTTGTGGATTAAATTATAAGCCCCTTTGTAACCTGAACTGTTATCAAAGTTTTACAACTTTTTATCTTTTAATAAATATTTTTTGGAGTTTTAATTAAATTATCATAAATATAAAATATTATATTTAACAAAACGTTTATTCACAGATATTATGCCTCTGTTTTACAGAAAATAATATTATGTAGTATTATATATAGATGAAAAATCAATTTAGTTACCTTACAGCGTTAAAGCAAATCTGGTTAATATAAAATCAGTTACAGCGAAATAGGTCAAAGGAACGGGTGAAAGATAACCGAACTATCATACCATTAAAACGTAAACTGTGTTATCACTTTCACACACTCCGGGACTATCGAAATTATAACAAATTTATGATCTTGATGCAACGGCTCGGAGGGTTTTATTTCTTTGAATGTTAATTGAAATGACATGGTCGGTGTCACAGGCGGTCGTCTGTACATTTTATTTTTATTAATTCTTTTTATTAGCGTCCCATCGCGTTTGGTCATCGAATTCCATACTCCAACTTTCCTCTCTTATGTTATCTAATCGATGACCGGGGGTAGACTTACATGTCACTGATTTTGAATATTCAGGGACTTCCTTTTAACATTTCCTTGAAATGGACTTTCAAATAAGACTTACAAGTTCGTTTGTTTTATATGTATGTATATTATTTTTATTTCTATTTGAAATGTTGTTGCTAAACATGTGATATAATATATTATATTTTTTATAAAATATATTATATCACATGTATCATCCTTATAAAATATTTTTTTAGATATTTTAAAATCGCATCGCAATAAAATTACTCATATCAATAAATTTAAATTCGATTTCACCAAATAGTCAATATTTATTGTTTTCAAGTTAGGCAGATTTACAAGTCCTTTTCACTTTTTTTATATATTTATTATTATTTGTTCGAGCCTATCTCATTTCGGATAATTTAATAATTTCCATATAGACGTATGTAATCCGATCTTAGTCCGGGTATTCGATGTCCGGTAATAGATTAATATTTATTGACGTTTTATTATTTGTACCTTTAGGTGTTTAAATATCATTAACGATTAGCTTGTTGCACCTAAGACTCTCTCAGTCATGTATATGAATGGGTATTGGTAATTGAATTTATGATGTGACCGCTGTCGGCGTCATTTTTAACAGTAACTTATTATGATGTACGTTTACAGCGTCCGTACTTATTGTACAATAATTATATCATTACATATTTTCAGACACATTGTGTGTGCTATATAAATACCACGAGATATAAGTGGTTTATGCAAAACATTAGCACATTCTTAATGTATATTTTATTTAACAAGTATGAACATGGAATTTTTTCAATACAATGTTAAAATTTAGATTATTTTTTCTAATTTATTTTTATTTTTATGAATAACTTTTAATGTAGGTATTGTAAAAATAGTACGAAAAATAAAATACGAAATGTCATTATCCAGCATGACTTTGATATTGTTGACAATTAAAATATTGTTGTTCGATATTGTTCAAAATTAGTATATAATGAAGATCTTTCAAAATTTTAAATAATACCGAACTCCTATTTTTTTTTTTTGCAGCGAATCTCACCATCAGCACACGCGGTTTAAGCTTAGACCTGCTCATTCACTCCCCCGTTCAAGATATGTACCTATGTTTCAACCGCTCTCGGTTTGTTGGCAGGCGACTGGTAAGAAATAATTTTATTCTACTTATGTACCATTAAAAACTATATGCCTATATATATAGAAACCTGTCATTACTATTTTCCTAAAGGGAACGTAACCGAATTTATGTATTAACAGACGCGGTTTCAAGCAGAGAGACAACCAAACTGCCTTTTCAAAGAAGAATTTGTGGACGGCTACAACAGATATCACTTAGTGAAGAACGAAGACCGATACATAGGGTTCAACAGCCGGGGGCTCCAGGTGAGACGCGGGAAGAGTCAATTACCAAAGCTTCGGCACAAGTGCTTTTCGTTCATGAAGAAAGCGCACGACTTCGACATAAACAGGCACAATACTATGATTGCGGGCGACCTGCCCAAATTTCGCCCGCAGCGTAGACTTCGGCCTCCATCGCAAAACTCGATAAAGTCACCCTGTCACGTCCGCCATCATCATAACAGGCATCAGAGGCGAAGGAACTGTGAGGGCCCGTAGACGTTTCGTCTCATCATTTGCAGCTCATTTACGCTTCAACGCTTCACGCGTTTCGTTGCCAGCTGTCGATGGACCTTGTGAGTGGACAGAGTATTAGTCAACTACCGCAGTATTATTACAGTGACGAGGACTGGATAGCGTTAGGTTAGCACACGGCCGCGATGGCCGCGGCGTTTCAAACGTCGCATGAATGGTAGCTGAAGCGAGAGAGAGAGCAAACATTTGAATGAGGAGAAAAAGCCGAGCCGAGAGACGACGTTTGGAGCTGTGAAATTCCTTAAGGTCGTGTAACATCGTGGCGCTCGTTTGCTCATGTGCCTGCGCTCGTACTCGTGCTCTAAAAGGAAAAAAGGTTTTCTGTAGAAAAAGCAAATAGTAGTCTCGCTAGTCACGAGTCTTCCGACAGACCACCGCTGAACTTTGATGCCTGTACGCGACGTCGAAACTATGCGGCGCGTCGTCATTCATATGTGTCGAAACAAATTGTCCGTTCCTTGCAATGTATTTCTGGGACTACGTATTAGTTTAAGAACTTCGATTGCTCCGGCTGGCTCGCCATTATATAGTTACAGCGCCTTTACGTCAATTCTCAGTGTATTATTATTTAATGCTTTACTGTTAATTTAGTATGAATCAGTTTATATGCTTGTAAATAATATTAAACGTGTTTACTTATTTATCAAAAAAAAAGTTTATCAAAAATTTGTAAGCTTAGATGTTAGTGTAAAGTTGTATGAAAATGTTTTGTATTTAAAAAGGGGTATTTAATCCAAACAACTGCTCTCTTGTGATTAGCCACAGTTGATAATGTATCTATGACCTAGCATCTTTCTGTCTTCACCATAAATGTCTTTCTTTACTTTATCTATTTTTATTTCATGTTTTAATTGAATTAAGTGTATGACTTGTGTGTTTTGTACATATTATTTTTAAGTGTTTGTCTGTGAGTGATAGGTTTTGAATCTCTTCTGGTCCTAAATTTGACTAATCTACGTGAAATGGTTATCTTTTTTAATAATAATAAAAAAAAAAACATAAGTTAGATTAGTTCATGATACTTACAAAATGCATTCCGTAACCTAACTAAATAAAAGACATCATTGATCACGTGTTACATCGATAAAGTCGCATAACCGTTTCTAAATGATAAAGGACATTGTAATATTTAATATTTTATTAAGATCTGTGCCATAGTGTATGACTTTGTGTTTGCATTGTATCTAGTGTGTTAAGTTTATGTATGTAAACTATGAATAGATAAAAAATTGTTTAACATAAGACGAGTAACTGAATTAAAAATATAATGTATCCTACGCCCAGTGTCTATTTAAAATCCAGTATTTGCTAATGTTTCAATGTTGCTTTCGACGCTTAGTGTGAACGTCACCTTAGATACCACGATTTCATTGTTGTTCTTATAATAATCGACAATACTTATAAAAGACATAGATACATTCCAAACGAAAATGTGTAAAAATAGTTTACGATATATGCGCTTAAATACACTATAAACTTGTTATATGACACTATTTGTATAATGTCGTGTCTATATTTATAATTATTGAGATGCTGAAAACGAAATCGTATAATTGCTAAGAAAAATTACGAAATTAAATCATATTTAACTTGAAATACATTTTTATTATTATATTCCTTAAAAAAAATCTACTTATCAAGTACCGCATTGATTATATGATATATTTATGAAATATTTTTTTATATATAGATATAAAAATCTTCACATAAAAGCCTTAATTCATTTAGTTTCATGGAACAAGCTTGAGGTTCCTTTTTATTGACACCTTGCAACAAAATTCCAAATAAATGAAATTTATATTTCAATGTATTTGACAGGGTCATTTGGATTGCATTTTATGCCAACGTTGTTTGTAAAGATTAGGCAAATGACTGGCTTTTTATTATGGGATTAAGCCCATAACTTTGAAATCGACGCACGTTCGTGAAGAATCAAAATATTTGACGAGTTTTTAAACTGGCATTTTACTAAGGCGCATAACTTACGATATTACTAAGAAGGTCAGTATACAATCCGATAACGTTGAAACGGATTCAATTTATTTTCAATGAAGATAATATTTAAAACTGACCTGTCGACAAGTTTAGTCTTTTTATCGATTAGAGGTCGGTCGGTAACCAAAAGGTGATTCCAATAATCTGACCGGAAGAAGCTGTTTACGGGTGAAACGTAACACGAAGAATAAATAGGGTTGAGTATGTTTAACAGGTATGATGCCGCATGCGTGAGTTCTGCGATTAGCACCTAGTCGGCTCCGAGAGTACGATGAAAACAGAGGCAGGCAGCTTAAACACATCTACTGGTACTGCGCGTGTGTGTTCCTTATAATGGTTTTGGAGCTGTGTGGTCAGACGACTTCAGCGAATAACTCCGTTTGGAAAAGTGTTTAATGTAAATGTGCGTTTCTCGTATGTAATGTTCCTTGTGCATGAGACGAGTAAAATAAATAATATAATGCTGTTAGGTATATATAGTAAATTATTATTTATGACTCGAGAATGACTGGTTCGACTTGCCTATGTTATTTTAAAGTTCGTAATCGTACTAATGATGTTTTCAGGGAATGTGAAAAGTGACAAACTAGAACTACACGGAAAATGTAAAAATTTTGGCAACATTGTATATGTATTTAAAAAAATAATTAAATTATGATATTAAAAAAATTGCGCGAATTTTTTTAGCTATTTTGTCAGAACAACTACTAGATCGAAAATAAATAGGTACTGAATTGTCATAAACTGTTACAAAAAATTAAAAAAAAAACACAAAAAAAAAACATATATCTACTGTAGTTATATTAATCAACCTATGCAAATAAAAAAAATCCTACAAAAAGTACCTCAAGTGGGAAAATTTGTTAAATATATCGATGACATTGGTCTGAAGGTTTTATACATAAAATTTATAGCATCTAAATCCTTATAATTATGTAAATTAATTTTAAATAATATGAATTAATTCATAACTAACATTACTATAGTTATAGCTTACCCATTAAACAAAATTTATAGGATTTTAAACGGCTGGATAGTTATATATGGACGCAAAATTGATCATATAGTTTTATTTCATATTTTGATCTTTATTACAATCGTTACAAGAACTATAATATTTTGAATATTGTACAATATTGTGCAATGCGGCTGTATTGAGGTATTCTTATATAAATCGTAAATTGTAGGGCGATCGTAAAACGTCTAAACTCTTTGTGTTCTTATCATTAACCTTATCAAGGACCTCAACGATGTAACATCCTACAAGGTCTAAAATAACCTTGATGCACCTTGAACAACACTTGATTATTCAACCGTAAACATTATCTGTAAACAAATACATAATAAAAATATATTTCTCTCAATTATGATTTTTCTAAATGTCATACGAACAACATACTATAAATCTATACATATATAAAATGGTAGGAAAGTCAAAACTGTACATTTTACTTACTACACAGTTTTTTAAATTTTTGTCTGTTTTTCTGTTTGTCTGTATGTATGTCCAGGATAAACTCAAAAATTACTGCATGGATTTACTTCAAATTTGGCACGAATATTATTAAGAAGTCGGGTCAACATATACGCTACATATTATCACGCTATCATCTACGGGGAATGAGCAGTGAACCTTTATTTCTTCAACACATTCTGTAACAACGTGTAATCTAACGACGCATAAGACAGCCTCCCTCTGTTACTGCACTTTCTGTAGATATAAAATATAAAGAAGAAACGGGTAAATGAACGTTATTTTAAAAGGTATAATCGTAGGTATTTTAAGTGCTGTATAGAGTTCACGCAGACGACGTCACGGGCAGCAGCTAGTCTTTAATACAGAACGGCTCTCTCGACCTGATTAATAACGTATAACAGAAAAACGGTGTGAACCTATTATTGTAGGTATCTTTAGTAAAGGATTATACCGAACTTTAGTCAATTGGTCGCATAAGCTTTTTCATTGTCAAAAACTGTTTAAATAGGTCGCAGCCTTGTAACATTCAAATTAAATAACGTGACCTGTGGACCCCTGGGATATTTACAGTCTGTTTCAGAATAAAATAATTATATAATGTAGTATATTATGGATAAATTATTCACCTCACGTAATTAAAATTACACGTATTATTAACATACCTTTTGATTTTAGTTGTTTGTTATACCGATTTATTTTTGAAAATTAGCTATACACACTGGCGTCTTTAGTTACAAAAATAAAAGGATAAAAGTACAAAAGGATTGATAGTGTGAAGAATTATATAACAATGAGATTTTTACAATAGTATCTATATGTATTTTCATCAATTCTTTGTTAACAATTGTTTGACGCATTAGGTACGTACTACGAGTATTTATCGTTTTCGAACGCTCAGATCAGTAATATTATACTCTGTATTTCTCGTTTTTGAGGATATATTATACTCTAAGTTTCATGACTCAATTAAAATTACAATATTATTTTTTAAAGTATTTGAATTAATTATTCAACTACGAGTACCATACGAATAGTTGTGTAAGAATTTTCGGAGTACTTAAAAACAAGTACTTAACAACGATAGTACGTATATACGATGTATTACGTTAGCGTATACGCAAAGGAGCGTAGCAGTAAACATTGTCCCGTTTTTTTTTTTTTGTACATTATAATAACTTTGAGAACAGCTATAGTTTTTTCAAATGCTCAATATAACAATAATTATTTTATTATTTATCGTCTTGAAACGCCTTTATTGTCAGATTAAAATCATAATTACTAAATTATATTTCCGTGAATTATCCCAAATCTTTGTACATTAATGCTATCGGCGATACTAATTGCATCGTAACTTATGACATAATATACCGTGTATTAGTAATTTATGATCAATCCTAGGTTTATTGTAATAGTTATAATACGCACGTGTTGCAATTTTTTTTTACGTTTACACAGTTTCTCTAGATATATGGGTACTTTAAATACATAAAAAGTATTTAAACGTACGGTTCCGTACAAAAAGTAACAATGAAAAAGAAATATTTAAATTGAAAATTCAGTTTAAATTTAACGTTAATTAATATAGCCCAATATGTCCAATCTACTTCTAATCTATCAAAGTACGCCTGTGAAGTAGCTTGTTGATTACAATATTTACAATACATCCTTCCAAAATATTTATCAATTCTAGGTGCAATTCTTCGTTATATACATAGTTCAAACGTTACACAGATAGATTTTTCCAGGTTTAATCAAACAATTACATTGTTAGAATATTTATACATAAACAAACAATATACAATACTATTTTCATTGTTTATACATAGTTAGAAGTTACTGAGTTTCAATTTAGGTTTTTTAAGAGGATTTAGGAGTTTTCAAATGCTTCAATGAAATTATGAATATATATAATTATGTCACAAAAAGGTAATGTTATAATTTATTTTTATTCATTTTATTTTTTTTTTTATTTTTTTTATTAGAATACTCCTAAAATTGTTATGGTTATAATTACCCTAAAGATAAATTAAAAAAAAAGTTGGTAATTCTATAACACTTAATACATAATGAAACTAATAGTATAAAATATTAATAAGAAAAATCGAGAAAGCTTTCAAGAAAGTATTTTTTTTAGTGTTACTATTTTAATAAAACATCTATACACTAAGATAAAACAACAAGTTGATTAAAAAGAATTTTTATTTAAATACGAATCCACTAGAGTCAAAATTTCAAATTCGATTTAAACTTACCTGCTATTAATCACTATGCCACGAAACAACTCTATAATGCGACTACTCTGTAGGCTCTCGAGGCTTCATAGTCTGTTTGTCGACACTGACACGCGGTGATGGAGGCGCTAACTAGCTCAGGCTTCAGGTGTACAGGTGTGTTTGCTGTGGAGGATGTAATGGGACGTGAGAGGATGTTATATCGATGCTCTTGTCCACATAAAAAGTATTCAAACTTATATGGTTACCATTTTTAATATTAAGACTCTTTGAAATCGATTACGTAGATGATGAACATAAATTATAAAATGACTTCTCCTTTTTAAACCATATTAGATGATAGATATTATTACGTTTTGTTTCTATATAAAATCATATCGATGTATCAGGAGTAATATTAGAAGTTATGAGTAATTAGGCAAAACATTTTCTGTTTTAAGTGATCGTTGCGCCATCTGGACTGAAAAAGTGGGTTGATTTGATTTTAAATATGATTTTTTCAAAACTTATTTGAGTTTATTCAATACAAAATGATGAAATCGGTCCTCTTTTTACCCGACTGCGCTAGAAAGAGAGCTATGTTTTTCGAGAGTGTGTATGTATTTATGTATGTATAATTGTTTGGCTCGCTCTCCGGCCTGAATAGCTCGATGGATTTTAGCTTGAGAGGTGTCATTAGATTCGTATTTACTGTGAGAGTGACACTGGGTATATCAAAATAAAAAATAAATAAAAGTGCGTATTTTTGGGGCCAAATTAATTTTATTTCCAAATTACACAGAAATAAATACACAATAGGGTTTTTTTAAGTTTTTTAAATTACTTTGACTTGTCACTAGTTTTTATGTCCTAGTTGTTTTATTTATAACTAATATAAAAATATATATGTTCAGCATTTTGATACTTTCACACAAAGGTCCGTTTCCAGCATCACTTTCGACAAGGTAGAAATGATTAGAAAAGAATAATAATATTTTGTAATCTAAAAATAAAAGAATATCTTGTATAAATGTCCCTTTTATATTTGTAACGTACTACGTACGGTATATAACATTACTCATTAATGTTTTATTCATTAAATGCATAATATAGACGCCAAAAGAAATAAAAAATAATAATAAATAAATAAATAAAAATACAACAAAAAGCATCGAATTTATTGAAAATTGTTTAAAACCTAATTATTGTTTAACATAAATATTTCTATATTGTATTTTTTTAATTAAAACTAAAAATAAAAAAATAAAAAAAAAACATTTTTTATCAAAGTGGTAATAAAGGTTTATTAGGAAATATGCATACTGTTTGCTTCGACGTTTGTTAAGTTTCTTAACCGAATGTTAATCGAAACTCATGATAAAGGGACAAACTAGTTAAGGTACTCGCTAACAGTTAGTTCAAATATGAAGCCGGTCTTTCACTACCTGGTATTAACTAAGAGACTATTTTTAAACTTTTGTGTACATTAATAACTAATATAAGTAGGGAAATAAATAGAAGTTAATGGTTTTCTTGTTCTCGAACAAAAAGATAATTTAAAAAATAGTTATTTAACAGCTACTAGATAATTTTATTATTTTAAAGTTTAGTAAAACTTTATAGAAAATAACGAACCCAGATAAAAGTATTTTATGATAAAAATGTAACTTAATGTTTTTTCTCGTGACTCTTTTGTCTATTAAAAATTTCATTATTCCTGTCTATTTCCGTCTTAAATTTTGGACAATATCTCAGATATTTCCTGCATTGAACATTTGAGAAGAAAGTCAAATAATAAACGCCCTATTGGCGGCCTATTACAATCGAAATGAAGAGTTCGGCAAATATTATATCGGTCTGAGCCCCTCAAATAGAAACCTCGAGAAAAGCACTGGCGAATGTTATTTGCTGTCAGTTTCCTGGTGACATTTTATATTTTATTATAAGGCTAGACGAGCCGTGTGGTGAGTTTTACTGTGACCTTTATGGCTACTGCTCTCCACCCATGAATCATAGTTTGACGTGTTATATACAGTAACCTTCATCGATACTATGCAAAAATAATTTTTCGAATCGTTGTAATAGAATAAAATACTAGTGCATTCAAAAAATAAATAACAAACATACCAGATGAACTGTTATCGTTAATATATTGACAACATTAATATTAGTAAAAATTATTAAAAATTAGGAATCATATTATTTATTGGAATTAAGACAATACGTACATACAATCAATACAGACACAAATATTAATTTAAGTAAAATTAAGTAATTTAAGATTTTAACTAGTTAATTTCTTTTTGTAAAAAGTTTAATTAAAACAATTTAAAATAAAACATTAAACCAACGTTTATTTCTAAACATAACTAATCTTATCACAGGTTGTAACGTCCTTCAATATGAATTAGATGCGTGAGCGCATTTACAATAACTGGCGTACAAATTGAATGGTGCTCTTGTAACACAAAAGAAGGCCCATTATCATGGTGTGTTGCGGCACAATTTCCAAATTCCACCGTGAAGGTTGCCGTCTCCAAACACCCTCAACCATTCAACCCTTCCACTCGAGCTTGACAAAAAATACTCCACACTTGGTAAATATTGGCGTCCACTGTAGGTTTGAAAGGTACGAAATACAGGCTTAAGCGGTTATAAAATGTCTTGACAGTTACATTAATAGTTATAAAATATGATGTTACTATTTTTTATATATTTTTTAGTTCGATTATTTAAATAATAACCTATCAAAGTGTTTAATGTAATTTATACGAAAAATATACTTAGGTTCTTGTTTTCCTTTGTTCTAAAAAATAAATAAGCTCCGCTGGTTTCTTTACTTCATACCAAAAAACTAAATGTATTATGTTGGCCCTTCGTCCTTTTAACGCCACTAGAATGTTTGAAGTCGTCGGGTATTACAAGTCCATTAGGTTCGCTTGCGGATATGTTATAAGCCTAGTCCGTGACTTACGAATAAATAGAAGAGATATACCTAGTTATTTTATACTAATTTACTTTCACACACAAAAAATTTAAAAAAAAGTAACCTGAAAACACATAATTAAACATTATAAGGAAAATAAGCGAAAATGTATTTTTTGAATTACACTATTCGGTTGTTAATTTTTTTAAACTGTATATCTTGTAAATAGAAAATAACTTATTTTCGACACTTTTATTTGTAATAAAAATAAAAAACTTATATGTAAAGGAATTAAATTAATTTACTATAAAAGCAGTGAGATAAATTCTATGAATTTATTTAATTTTCTGTTAAGAAGTTTGCTAAAAACGTAATATTTATACACGTAGTAACAAGCTCTATCTACATATCTCTAGCGCCGTGCCTCTTCTCGTATTTTTGTTTATTTATCCCCATTACATTTTCGGACAAAAGGCGTCGAGTGTTTAGTCGTGGCGGACAAATACTCCAAGTTCCCACGCTGCAACTCGTTTCGCTTTTGACGTGACCCGTTGTCTCTTCAGCACAATATATTAAATATTAAAATTATCGTTTTATAATTAGTATCAAAATATAATATCATAAATAATATAGTATCAAATTATGTGATTATCTTGTAGTATTGCTTGGTCAGTATGTCCTCTAATTTAATATAGGTGATGGTACAGTTTGAGCTTAATATCTTTATTTGTTAAATATTATAAAACTTTTATACTAAATAAAACAATACAAAGTCAACCGGTGAAATAAGGTTTTAAATAGTCTTCTGTCTCATTCTAGCTGGTATGCGTAATATTTCTTTAATGTAAGTATAATAAGTTTATATGGAACATTGTGGCTTTTGAGTTCCTAACACATATGATACCAACGGAACCTTATAACATTAAAAGCTTTACTATTCGTCGGCCAGTCTGCCACAGATCTGTCTGATATGTTTAAAATCGTATTACTGTGGCACTTTAAGTTTTTAAAAGACTTGCTAAATGGCCAAAAAATAAAAACACGCATATATATATATATATATATATATATATATATATAAACTAAATATTAGAAGAAACTTTTTTTTACGTAGGTACGCTAAACGTTGTTACGGAACCCTTCGTATGCACGTCCGAACCGCACTTAACCAGTTCTCATCATTAATGATGATGCTTAATCGAATTATAATTAATTTTTTTCTCTGTTTTTTTACTAGATAAATTTGTATAAAATCGTAAAAGGATTATGATACTGTTAGCTTACTCAGAAATAATACGCCTTAAAGTGATCGATAAGCATAATACATGTACTGTGGATAAACTAATCCTACTTGTCTATCTTTATGCCTCACAAGACTATTCTAATTAGTAGAATGAATTATTTATTAGACTTTACGGAAGGAACCTACCGCGTTCGTCTACTGCCGACTATGTTACTAACAAATGAAGAAGCTGTAATTATTAAATTCTTGATTGTGAGAAGGATGCATAATGAAATTTTTAGAAGCGTTTTTTTTTAAGAACTTAAAGATTTTTTATAAAACATATTTAACAATACTCGAATATTCTGTGTATTTCTTTTATATAACAAGAGGAAAAAAATATCTTCATTTATCGGGTAACATTTACCCAGTATTTCAACTGTCGAACAAATCTTAAATCTACACCAGACAAGCTGATAGACAGATATGTGCGTTTTTACGCTATATAATTATATTGCGCTATATAATTATATTACATTTATATGTAAGAAATAAAATATTCTAATAATAATAATAATTACTGCCAATTAACAGTGCAATAATGTTTAGATGCAATATATTTTACGAATGATGCGTAAAATATTTCGCAATGCAATCATCACGTGAGTCAATCGAACCGGTGAGATAAAGTAAATGGTTACGAGGTCGATTTTAAGTCTGGAATTTCACCAGCAGCTCTCGAGAATCGAATCAAAATCTCTAAATGTAGATAAACGCTAAAAGTCAATCGTTCATCCGATAACATACTAATGAGTGTTCGTTGAAAACAAACTTATCTTGATGAGACAGTTGAAGCGAAGCAACACCATTAATAATTCCACATAAATAATAACATCGTTACTTTCGAGTCGGACCACCCAAAATCATCACCTCGATTGTACGTACATTATACAACGATCGTAAACTAGACAGATAAGAAAGAAAATGAAGGGAAAGAAGAATCTAAAAATTAAGAGAAATCGCCGGTAGAGCGACGTAATTGTGGGTTCCGACTTGTCGGCAATTTGCATATGATATGAGGCGCTAATGGTGGTAAGATAGATTTATTCAGCATATTTTGTACATGAGCACAAGACCTATTACCATGCGAGTAGATAACGACTAATGATCAGATGTAAGATGTATAACGATATTATACGTGTCGACATAATGAAAAATACGTAAACGAACTTTAATTTATATTTTGGAACTAATTATTAATTGTCAGTTACTGTGATTTGGTTGCCTACCACCATTTGGCAGATAACCGTCTGGTCTTGTGGTGAGGGTCGCCTCAGCGCCAGGGTCGCGGGTTCAATTCCCAATCGGCGCAGATATGTATGTATTAGTACAAATTTTTGATCCTGGTCTGAGTGTATGTCCTTGTCTCCTCATCCGTATCTCGGAGAGCACGAGAAGCCATCGGTCCCGCTTGTTATTACTTATTTTCATGATAGGAAAATTATCTACCAATTCGCAGTAAAGCAGTGGATCAAGCTTCCCTTCTTCTATATGGAAACAGGCCTTTGCCCAACCGTTTTCAGCCTAATACGAATAAAGTAAAAAAACATACCCTTATCACGCAAAAGTAGTAACAAAAGTAAGTAAAAATTAAGTGAAATATCCATTAAATTTTTATAATGATTTAACACTATTTTAAATCATTAACATGATTCTTAATATGGGTTTTATATACAACATGATTAATGAAACTTATCGTGTTTTATTCTGAAGTTCACAATTTACTGATGAAAAAATTAGTTGCCTTTTATTAGGTATAGATGCATAATTATATAAACACACTTTAATAATGAATGATCATTATGTGTAAAACTAAAAAAGAAAAACCGACCATGTGCGTGACTCGTACACGAAGGGTTCCGTACCATTATCTATAAAAACGGCAAAAAAATCTTGTCTGTTGTATGGGAGCCCTTAAATATTTATTTTATTTTAATTGAATTATTTATTTTTAAAGTGAATAATATAACTCAATATTCTGTGAATATTTCAAAAAACAAGCAACAACAAAAAAATCACGATTGCTGTATGGGAGCCTGCTAAAATATTTTTTAATTCTGTTTTTTACTATACTGGTTTCCACGCGGACGAAGTCGCGGGCGACTTCTAGTAAATAAATAATAGTAAAATTAAAATAAATTTAAATTAAATGAAATAAATTATAGTTTTGAAATTATAATATTATCTCGACTTAATAAATTAATTAGTCATCAATTAGTATATGACTAAGTAATGTGCAATAGTGACCTTGTAATATATGCAATTTTTGTTTTAAGTTTTTAACAGTGTTAGGACTATATTCACTGATTTTTAGGGTTCCGTAGCCAAATGGCAAAAACGGAACCCTTATGGATTCGTCATGTCTGTCTGTCTGTCCGTCCGTATGTCACAGCCACTTTTTTCCGAAACTATAAGAACCATACTGTTGAAACTTGGTAAGCAGATGTATTCTGTGAACCGCATTAAGATTTTCACACAAAAATAGAAAAAAAAAAAACAATAAACTTGGGTGGTTCCCCATACATAGAACTGAAACTCAAAATTTTTTTCATCAAACCCATACGTGTGGGTTATCTATAGATAGGTCTTAAAAAATGATATTGAGGTTTCTAATATTATTTTTTCTAAATTGAATATTTTGAGCGAGAGACGCTTCCAAAGTAGTAAAATGTGTCCCCCTTCCTCCCCAGGTAACTTCTAAAATAAGAGAATGATAAAACTAAAAAAAATACATGATGTACATTACCATGCAAACTTCCACTGAAAATTGGTTTGAACGAGATCTAGTAAGTAGTTTTTTTTTTATAAAAAAAAAAACACTATTGTTAAAATATCGATCAAAGTTACAACGAACTACAAGAACTTTTTTATGATGTTACTTGCTCCTACGGAACTCTTCATGGGCGAGTCCGACTCGCACTTGTTTAAATTTTTGTTAATATTTATTTCTTTTATTTATGCTTTACTATAAACCTCAAATACATAGTAAAACATAGCTAAAAGATAAATACGAATAGTACAAATAGTTAGTCTATAGTTTTTATTTCTGATTTTATATTCTAGACTTGTTAGGTCATGTATTTATATAATAAGCTTGGTAGATGTGTGTCATCAATCGATATGCAAGAGGATGGTTACTATCTGTAAATGATTGTTGGAATGCTATGAGGAGATCAGATTTGTATCGAAGGATATTTTAATAGAAACGAAAGCAAGGAAATGTAGATACAGGTTATACCAAAAATTGGGATGCACGCATGGTCAGAAGAATCTCTAGAGAATTGGAAACAAAATTTTAAAAGAGTATCTGTTGAGTTTCTTGCCGTTCTGTAAAGTCGGCATTCCGAATAAAATGAATTTTTAAAGTCTACCCAATAAAAGTATATTTTAATTTAATTTTTTTCTGGTTAAGGATTTATTTAATCTTTATTTTATATTTTTATTATTTTATTTTTATTTTAACATATATATTTTATAATATTATACATATTTACAATGCCAAACTTAAACTAATTATTACATTTTGATATAAATCATGTCTGCGTGGAAATGGTGCCAAGAATACTGGCAGTATTTCCCCGTTGAATCGCAATTCCGATTCTCTGGGCAAAAAATGCACCAGTTCTCCTGTCACCAGTGGAGGATATGAGACGTGGGGTCAATTCTTTTAGATTTTTTTTGCACTGCTACTCCAAGGTTCAAGTGTTTCTACTGCAAACGCCGTAAAGACATAACTTGGGATAAGTGACGAATATTTGTGCCGTTTAGTCATTTCAGCTTTCTCCGCAGCGGCTCCCGCTCTTAAAGCCGTCTGCCTGACATGAGACGGAGCCAATGTATCGACGCAGGTTGCATCCCATTTGATTTGATTTGATACGTTATGTATATATGTGTATATATATATATATATATATATATATATATATATATATATATATATATATATATAATATAAGTAAAGTAAGATGTAAATAGTGTTAAAATATTAAATTTTATGTATCGTAACGTAGCTTCATCGCATATTGTCAGACGTACCTATCTAGAATAGAAGATGGAAGTGACGCCTACCACTCTTATACACGTAGGAAGTCAGAATTATCTAACAACGTGCGAATGTTCCTAGTAAAAAATGTATGCACAGAGTGCCTTCTGGGTAACGTAAGAATTTTTCTAATAGAAATATATTGTTTTGAAAACCGACTAAATTCATTAGTTATTAAGATCTGAGAAGAGAGAGACACACCATTTATTTATACACACACGTATTCCAATTATGTTACGTATAACAATCTTGCCAAATATGTAGTACAATATGTAGTACAATTAGGTAGCTTGCTAAAGAACATAATTGTACTCATAAATACGTTATGTAAGTAATTGTCTTTAATGTTGCTAATAAAACATTCATTGACAGTTTCAGTAACCGTTTTAGCGTGTAATGAGCGTATTAACGTTACATTTTTACGAGCGTTAAAATTATTTATTATTGATTTATAAGATTGTATATATTCTAAAGATGTGTTTAAGACAAGTATAACATTTAGACGTGAAAAAGGGAATTTACTACATTACAATGCTTACAAGTTCTTATCAGTAGTAAAGAGCACTTTAGATAAATATTTATTCTTTTTGTAGTTTGAACTCATTTCTATAAGAATCCAATATTGCAATTAGAAGTTTCATTTGCCTTTCCAGCCTCACCCTGATATGATCTAAAATTTTGCTCTGTTGTAGGTTTGTAATTTTTTTATGCGCTACATTTTAATTTTAATTATATTCGGGAAAAAAAAAATTACTGGCAGCCTCGTTTGATTTTATCGGGTTTATTAATAACATGTTTTTTTTTTTCAAAAAGACTGCACTCGTCTTAAACATGAGGATACTCCCCATTTTAATATTGCTTCCGTTATTAAATTTTTTTTTAGAAACTGTTGCCGCAATGTTGTTAGAATATTGTTAGTTTATAGACTTGTGTCTATCTAAGTTGTAATTGGTACGTTTTGTACTTAAATGTGATATCAAATTATTTTCATCAGGCGCGTCTTAAAAAACGAACAACTCAAATCGTATCTTTTGTTCCCTAATTAGATATGGGTAACTTAGGATTTGCAATGGATAAATTATCGCTCGTTTTCTAGCGTTAAGTCAATTTAAAAAAAAAAGTAGAATTTAACTACAAAATTCATAAATAAACGTTTTATAAAACGTAGCCTTATATTTATGACGGTATTGTGTATTACTTTCTTTGTTTATAAGGAACTGTCGATCATCTTTTAAGCTGCGATGTTTTTGACGTGTGCCACTTTAAATAACCTATAAACATCGATCATTATTATTAAAATTGAATAAAATATTGCTTGACATATTTTTATAATGAAGCGTAAATATCAAAAAGTAATCTTCAATAAATGTGTTGATAAAAATAAGATTTTGTTTTCGTAATAACATTTTATATAAGTATTTTAGTTATGTATCTTATTAGGTATGTTATCTAATGATGCTATATAAAATATGTATTGTCTTTTTCATAGATATGTATGTAAAGATATCGGTATCAAATCTAAAGATAGACAAGGATGATTTTGTTAAAAAAAAAAAGCAAACGTTATCCTTATGGTAAAATATATTTCCTAACAATAACACTATCCGAGCTGTGACTGTCGCACTGACATTAATTTTTTTAAATAAGATTTCTTAAAGATTGGAAAGCACTCTAAATATATTTTTTATTCATTCATTTAATTTCTAAAGTAAGATGTGGTGAATCTTTTAGTGAAGTTACGTGGTGAATTAAAAACTCCAACTCAGCCTCCTGTTCTAATTTTCCTGCATCAGTTGGACTTTTTAAAGCGATTACAGTATAGAATAATAACCATTGAAAAAGTTTGTTTCTTTCAACATGCTTATCTCAGAATCTGCTACCTAATTCTATATTACTTGTAATTTATTTTGTGCTAGAACATGTTTAATGTCTATGTTTATAGCTATTCAGACATCTACGTGTAAGCAGAAGCGTTTACGTCAACGTGGATAAAACCGCGCATATTGCTTAGCAAAGTCATCATCTCTGCTAAACCTAGCAGGTCATGAAGTCAAGTCCATGAAGGAATTCCAACATTGGCAGTTTTCCACCACAACAAACCAAGAACGCCTCGCGACTCATTTAAAGTCTTCTCTCCATCTAAGCCTTATTAAGGTATAAAACACAAAAAACCAAAAACAAACTCAATAAAATAAAAACATAAATAATTTGACTATTGATGTCATAACGGAACGGAAAAGAAAATTGATAGTGGAAATATACAGACATAAAACAGCGAAATCGATCATTTATGTTTCATTTTAATTTCACACAAATATGTTTTATGAATTATTCATTCATATTTCACGTTATTTTATCATCTTGTCAGATATGAATTCGTTAAAAATAGAAGATATCAAAAGATTGTATATTTCGATAGAGAAAGATAAGATACTTATAGATTTGGTTATCATACAATAGCGCCGGTATTAAATACTCCAATGACAAAACTTTAATTCTACTTATCTGTACATAAAGAAATAATACTTTTATAAAATGTTACAGATCTTGTATCAAATTTTCATGTAAAAAAGACCAGGTTAATGTCCTTTTTATTTATAGTTTTGATAAAGCTAATAGTAATGAAATTACAAATTTAATGAACTTACCTGTAGGTGAAGTTCTGTGATAATTATACGAGAGCCGAGTACGAAGACATTGATATTGAAGATTATTATTAACATAAGGAACTAGCAAACCCGGCGAACTCCGTTTCGCCACCAGATAGCTTCGTTTCTTGTAACATTTCGTTTGATATATATTGGTTTGTAGTGCATGCTATATATCAGAGATGGCGCTGTATGTGAAAAATGATTTTCCCTGTTTTCCTGCTTTTCTGTTGAAATTTTTCCTGAATTTTGTTTCCTATAAACCTCACGGAACCCGAGACCTTTCCAACGAATGCAAAACCGTGGAAATCGGTTGGTGCGTTCTGGAATTATAGCGTCAGGAAGGAAAACCCGACTTATTTTTATATTATAGATGACGTACATGTGACGTTACGCTTGATCTTAGTTAAAAGGTCCTTACTATTCTTATTTTGGGTTCACGTGTGGAAGGAGAAGCTTGTCAGCAAAGATAGTTTATACATATCACATTAACCTAGTCACAGTAATTTGGTGTAGTTATAGTTACTTTTTTTTAAAAAGTCAACAAACAGTTTTTTAAATTGATTAAATCTTAATAACATGGTTCAATTAATTGAAACTATTTACTAAAAAAATATTTAAAATTAAGTACCGAAATGCATTTATATTCAAGACAATTTAAATCATGTTATGCAAAATAAGATCTATTACTTTTTGCAAATGATTTAAAGAAACAACATAGATTTTTATTATTTCGAGAAATTTGTATCACTTTTAAGTTTATTTTTATTGCTTATATCAATATAATTATAAAAATTAATAAGAAACAATGCTAAGATAGTAATTTTTTATATCTAAAACTGCTTATATTATGGTGATAAAAAGTTGTTTGTTTGTGATCGGAAATATGAACCGATCAACTCTACTGATTGTAATTTTTTTTTAATAATCAGATTTGGACATTATGATAAGAAGTAATATACATAGTCTTGCCCTAAATATTGTTACAAAGAAAAAAAAATTTTTTTTCTATTGCACGTAATTGTTATTACTATTACAGTGAATAAGTTTAATACAATAATATAAAACTATTGAAATTATATAAAGTTTATTCCAAGTGGTCTCCATTGGGTGCAGTACAGTCCTTTAAACGTTGAGGCCAGTTATTAATAGAAGCACGCACTCTTTCCATGGGAAAATTCTTCACTGTCAATCGTATGGATTGTTTAAGGGACTCCGAATTATCATAGCATTTAGAGCAAGCCATACTCTCTAAAACTGACCACAAATCATAATCCAGCAGATTAAGATCGGAACTAGATGACGGCCAGTCTTTAGCTCTGATGAAGTCCGTAACGTTGGTTTCTAACCAAAATTGGGTGGCAATTGAGCTTTATGACTCGACGCCGAGTCTTGCTGAAAGGACCATTCTTGGCAAAAATAAGAAAACACGACGAACAATCATATAAAAATGACATATTCCAAATTCAAATGTAATATTTTGTTTATTTTTAATTATGTACTAGCGGCCCGCCCCGGCTTCGCACGGGTATTTAACTAAAATTTTAAAAATTATAAAAATAAATTTAATTTATACTTTAGCCTCAACAACACGTGGTAATTATGCTGTTAAAATGTAGCTTATATGACACGTTCGTAGATTTACCATAGCAGCGCCATCTATTGATTACTTACTCAACCCAGTCGAAAGGTATCGACATCTGTTAGAATCATTTGGAGTTAACAGATAATTGTGACTGTCAAATAATAACAGACAAATAATTAGCAATAAATTAAAATTGCGACTATAATTTGAGATTTAAACTATCCTATCTCTCAAGTTGAATCGAACTGCACATGGTGTGCGAATTTTATTATAATCGGTTAAGTGGTTTAGGAGTCCATTGAGGACAAACATTGTGACACGAGATTTATATATATTAGATAGTATAGGCTACACTACGCAAAGTAGTGATTCAACAGCTGTAAATGTAAAAGTGCGTAAAACTTGGAGGGATAGGGAGGAATTAAATTAGTAGAGTTTAATTTTTGTTCATTTTGGTAGTTTGTTTATTCTTCTTCTTCTTCAGGTGCCTCTCCGACTAGCGAAGGTTGGCAGTCAGCTTCGAATACTCCATCTTATTCTTCGCGAGGCGAAAGAGCTTACAGCACTCGCGATTCCCATCCATTCTCGGATGTAGCAAAGCCAAAACTTTTTTCTGCTACCGACGGTTTGTTTATTAAGAGTATAAAAAAACAGCCTACGACGCTACGGCTCTAGATGCGTAGCAGTAATTGTTATTGTCAATCAATCTCTCTAGTACCGAAATTGAACCGTATTTATTTTAGAATTATAATATGAATAAGTATGATATTGTAAGTGATTGTAAAATGTATGCCACTAAAGTAAATAAAGCGGTATACACGTAGGTACATCTCTACATTAAGTATAGTACCTTTTAAATAAAAGTTACAAGACGTTGCATTTAAATTGAGCTTCTATGTTTTATATACACATATGAACCAATTCTAGCTTAGAAATAAAATATATATATTATAATATTATATATACATATATTGTCAAATCGAAATAAATCATGATTTTTGTAGTTTATGGGTGAAATAACTTGCTTAACTTGTCAAATGCTGTAACGTATGTCATATTATGTCTTTTTAATGTAGTTAACAGTAGATATAAGATTTGTTCGCTTACATAAAATTGAATAAGATTTTTGAGCTTTAAGCTGAAGGATATTACAAAAAGAGTTTTAAAGCTTGATAATGACAAATTATTACTAAAGCACATTTGTTTATAGTACCAAGGAATTTGTCAAAATATTCGATATGTAATATTCTTATTATTAAGAAAGTCTTAGGCTTCAATTTTCAATGGGCTTATTTGTTATAAACAGACTTATGATGTTGTTATTAAGGATTAACCACTTTAAAAGATCAATAAAAGGCAATAAAATAAAAAAGTGGTTGGATACACACATTTAGAAAGTTGATTATATTAACCGACTGAAACCGCCCATTTTAATTCCTGCGTTGTATTTCCATACCCAAAGAATTTACGTTATTATATAATAGTATGTTACATAAAGAGTTATTACTATAAATATGAAGGTAAAAAACGGCAATTTCTGTGTCTCATGCGAAGAATTATTGACCTTTTTAAGTTGATAAGTTATATATATATATATATATATATATATATATATATATATATATATATATATATATATATATATATATAGAGAGAGAGAGAGAGAGAGAGACGAGTACACTATGGACGCAATTGGCAATAATAGTAACTATCAACGAGTAAGTTTAGTTACTAACTTTAGTTACCTTTTAAGGTACCTCGTATATAAACTAAGCAGTTTATTTATTACAACAAATTATTACACAAGTACCATATTAAAATGATATTCAATAATTCATCCCGCTACATCTAAAGATATTTTCAATAGATTGGAATTTCCAGAATGTGATTTGGAAATCATTTCATTCTAATTTTTTTGTTGTTGTAATACTGCGACCAAAAATTTGATTGACATGTTCTTTATATTCACAAATCACTATACGCCACACCCTGGTATTTCGTTGACCCACACTTGCCATGGGGCTATCTAGGATTTTGAATCTTCTTTTTCGAAGAAATTCAAAATTCTGTTTTACATTGTCATATGGTATTCGGTTCACCTTGTCTTATTTTAATCACTATCTATAAAACCATATTTCGCACTATATGCAGCTATGAAGTATCCCATAGTTGATATAGAATGAAAATAGACTGGGAAGTGCTGTTGTCATGTTATCGCATCGATTATTTGGTTAACTGTTTGCGTTTCTTTATTCATTGCTTGAAATTTGTAGAGTGCATTTGTGTTATTGTCTATGGTTCAGACTCTTTGATAAGAAATATCGGGCAGCTTAGCCCCACATGAACCTTTATTGCACATGCCCATAGCATAATGCATTACATTTATATTAATTATTTGATATGCATTTAATTAAAAGTCAATAACGGATTTTATCAATTTTATTTAAAACTTTATAGTTTAACAATATTTTAAATTAATAATTATTCATTATTCGGACACCCACCACTTCAGTCCCCCGACACCATGGACGCTGTAAAGGGTCCGTGACGTCAGGAAATAATTTAAAATATTGTTAAAGTGTAAAATTTTATCGTGTTTTAAATAAACACGATAAAATCCGTTATAGACTTTTAATGAAATGAGTAAAATTCGCGTAAATATAAGAAAACAGTATTTGATATGCAGTTTCGGTTGCTCTAGTTTTACGACACCGTGGGCTGAAGATAAGGTGGTTCTATTTAATCTGCCAGGAACCACATCACTATTATTTTAATCACATCATAAAACATATAAATTAACAAAAACACTCATATACTCTATACAGCGAGCACCTGTTAAAGTATAGTTTTCTATATTATAATAACACCATTATACAAGGACATAGTTAGTGTTAATTTTTTAATATTTAACAAAGTTCTCGTGTCTATTTAGTTATGATTAAGTAAGGTGTAGTACTGTTTCATCTACAAATACAGGCACGCTTTTGGCTCGCACAGGCATGATTGCCAATATATAATTGGCAATCATTTGCTAATTTTAGTATACTTTTTTCACCTGTCTGGCGACAACAGCTTGAACTTGAATTCCAAATATTGCTGACTCTAAAACTGTTGATAGGGAATGTTTGTTTAGGAATGCGGATAAAAGTTCTCCGTTCATAATAACAATACATAGAACATCACATGAACTTACATTACGTTTTTGTATCTTTATTTTAATGTTGATTAGCTTATAAATAATTAATATTTAAAAATCGTTCTATAGTTTAGTTACTATAGTTCCTAAGAGCATCATAGTATATCTTAGTTTCCTAGGTACCAAGATATTTACAGCTTTAGTTGGTTCCTAAATACTGAAATATTTTGCCAGATTATAAAATATGATTGATTCTCTAGATATTCTAGATAGCGTCTGCATTTTCCAAATAAATTTAGTATATAACATTATATTATAAATATTATTATGTATATACTTTATATATACTGTAAATATTTATGTAATCTCAGCTTTTGTCATCCATATTTTACAAATGTTTGTTCTGTGTTCTATATTTTAGTTAATAACGTATAGATTTAAAAAGTAAGGATTTTGTGTTTTGACCTAATAATAAGGGCAACACAAAATAAATTTAGGAAGTATTATCTCTTTAAAAGATGCGTTTGACGCAGATTAATTCAGAAGTTATTGAGTAGTCGATTTCGCGTGCTGTCATAATCGTTTTCTATGAGGACATGACCTTTTCAATCTACAGGACTATAGGCTTTTATAAATATCTAATACTTTAACCCAATTATGACGATTGATGTCAAAAGCTTTCAGTTATTCTATTCGGGTCATGCTTATGTAGATTTTATTTTATGTGTATCAATCTAAATTGCTTTATTTATCATCAAATGTTGTATTATTTCAATTATATTCTTTATAATAGTCTAAATATATTAAATGTTCCAGCCCCTGATTAACATATCTGATAAAATAATAATAGAACACAATATCTTTCATTTTTATATGAATGAATATAAATATTAATCAAATGATATAAATAGTATTATAAAATAATAAGATTACTGTGACGACGTCACTTATTTTACAATTGGTATCAGTTAATTGTTTTTGCTAATAAAATTTATTAAAATATTCGTTATATATATTTGTTACTTAGCATTGTGTTAGAGGGTATTATTAACTAAAAATAAGATTATACAGTTTCTCCCTGCTCTACATTAGTAAATGATTTTTATAGATGCTAATATCGAGACACTCATTTGCATGAATTTAATGTATTGTTTGTTGAAAGTCCCACATGAGTGTAGGCATTCAGGAATGATTACGTTGCTCTACAACGGTACCCTGTCGTATGGGCCAGTTACAAGTTTAACATATGGTAACCGGTATAAAATAAAAAACATTAATAATAGACGAAACCATTATGAGCAAACCTGTCCGCGTTTATCAAAGCCGATTCCAAATTATTTTCTGTATTAATTATTATTCGAAATCGTGTGAAATTAGCATACAATATGACTTCTACGATGCGGTGGCGCCGACACGCCCACGCGGCTTCATCTTGTAATTTGAGACACCTTGTCAAATTAATTTACAATGGGTACTTAAGTATAGGCCAACTATTTTAATATGGTGTTACTTTGACAGAGTTCTATGTTTCTAACGAAAAAGATTCGACCATAATTAATGACATTATAAACTAGTCGCGGGCAAGTTAAAGTTGTGTTTGCATGTTATCATTAGTTACTGACAAATTGAATGTAAGCTTCTATTACAATCATTTAATGATTATAAGACTGGTGACCGATTTAACACATAGATTTTAAACAAACGTATTCACCTGATATTATATGACGAGACTTACCCTTGAATATACCACATAATTTACCGAAGATAAAATGTATCCCAAATGCTCTTGCAAAGCGAATCGATCGTTTAAATTTTTAATAAGTAAAAGTACGTAACGTTATTATTATATTTAAGTAGTCTCAATTACAAGACGTCTAATAATTAGTGGGTCTGTAGTTACTCTCAATTTACGGCGCTTATGGGTGGATAATCGTACGTTATTACTTTCGTGAGTAAAGTGCTTATTATTTTTGACTAACATGTTTATGATGGAATCAATGATTTATATGTTTCAGCTTTGAACAAAAATATTCGGTTAAACGCCTTAATATTAATAAGCCCAGTAGCTGAACACGACGTTCAACTACTGCTAGCTGTGTATGTACCTACCTATTAAATAGGCGACGCAAAACTAAATGGTCAAATGTCAATTTTGAATCATAATTTCATATTTACGAGGTAATTAAGTATATAAATTATTAAACATAAAAATTTTATGAAATATAATTTGTTTAGGAAAAGAACATATTGACAAATTTGTCAAAAAACTATATCATGGTATGTGTATGTGGTATACCTAATACCCGTTTTTATCATTAAAAATAAACTATATATTACGATAGGTTATTTATATTTTTAGCCTTTTAAGAAGATTTTTCTGATATCCATTAAAGTCAATTACTTTTGCCTATAATTAAATTATAAGTATGTTTAAGTAATGAACTTTTAACATTAAAATGGCACCGGCGACTATAAAAAAAAAAACACCTGCAATTGACTGCAATATTGATTAATTAAATTCAAGGATTACAATTTAGTTTAATGAAAATTATGAACGATTTCATCATATTATGAGGATTTACATTTGTTTTTTTGTTTTCAAATGAATATTTTGTTTTCAAATGAAAGTTTTATAAATAATTATAAAGATATAATAAATCTTTTTAACATGGGAATAACAATATATAACATACGTGAAAACACGTAAAAATAACAATAAATAACATAAAACAATACATCTAAACAATGTAAAAAATATTTGCATTCTTTTGAGCTTATATAAATGGTAAAAATGCAGCTCATTATGATGAAATACAGTATGTGTAATGACTTGTTATCGTTAAATGTTTATTAAGCTAATTTTAGTTATTTAAAGAAGACATTATTACAACACTTATTTCTTTTCTGTAAGTAAATGAATACAATTTCTGTTTGGTTCCATCGGACCACACACTCAGAAAATGGGCATGAAGTAGCTACGCTGGCTGTGTTTCGTTCCTTAACTAAAAAGGAAACTAATATCCAAACAGTTTTTAAAATTCTTAATTCGCTTCACCCCTTTAGAAACGGTTTTGGGGCCCCTTTAGTCCTTAAGAATTCGTGGTCGTCGATGATTACAATCCACCAGGTGACCAGTCATTTGATTTACATAAAACCATTATATTATTGGAGTTATCAGGGAAGTGGACATCCCTGATAACTCCAATAATATATATAACGAATGGACGCAATGACAACTAATAAAACCATTATATTCAAATAAACAATTAAACAATTATTAAATAATAACTTTTATTTTTTAAATTCATACGATTACAACCCGATCTATACAATGAAAACCGTTCACAGAGATTTTCTTGATCAGTAATTATATCGAATGTGTTATCATCTCATATAAATCGATCGGGATGAACAGTTCCTGCTGTTATTAACCCTAATCTATCCGCAATCTGCAACACCTCTGCCCGATCATCAAATCCTCACTTAAAACTTAACTAATTCAATCCTACGGTTTCATTTTTATTTTGTGATTATGGATATTTTGACCGATGTTATTTACTCTTTATATTTGATGAAATATAGTATGTTGTTAGCTGGGATACAGATATATGTATCGAAATTACCACAAGGTTGAGAAATACTTTTAATTAGTAACTACGTTTATTTATTAGTTATTACTCGCAAATATCAAACGAAGTTACAGAAAATAGTTAATAAATTATTCTTATTTCAATATTTATGATCTATTTAGGGAGTTTAGGGTATTTTTATTTTTTTGGATATTACCGTATACCTAAAATTAATACAAAAAAAATTATTAAATGTAATTAATTAGTAGGAATATTTTTTTTTAATTTTAAATATTTATGCTATAGTGTCATATTTCTAATAAAAAAAAGTAAATATATGCGTCACACATTTAAACAGACGAATAAACGATATATATACAAATTTCGAAATAAATAATGAATGAAATCGAATGTAATGGTAGTTCTCGCGAAGTGCTCAATTGATATCAGTTACAATAAACGGTCGGGGAGGCTGTAATTACAAAACCTATTTAGTTCTTGATTCATTGACGAAGTAATGTACGAGCGAACGTGATTTAAAAAAAGATTCCTCGGCTTATGTAGCGTAATTATTAATTTTAAAATCGGGCAAGTGCGAGTCGGACTCGCGCTCGAAGGGCTCGGTACCATTATGTATAAAGACGGCAAAACAATCATGTGTGTTGTATGGGAGTACTTTTATTTTAATTTAATTATTTATTTTTAAAGTGAATATATAACTAAATATTCTGTGAATATTTCAAGCGTCTACTTGTTGTCGTTATCAATAACGAGCTAAACGAGCAAAAAAATAATCACGTTTGTTGTATGGGAGTCCCCTTAAATATTTTTTATTCTGTTTTTAGTATTTGTTGTTATAATGGCAATAGAAATATACCATCTGTGAAAATTTCAAATGTCTAACTATCACGGTTTATGAGATGATGTACACCCTGGTGACAGACGGACCGACAGACGGATGGACGGACAGCGTAGTCTAAGTAATAGGGTCCCGTTTTACCCTTTGGGTACGGAATTCTAAAAACTAATAAAAATACTATACCAATGTAATGTATCGACGACGTTCTGGTGTAGACGTGCAAGTAGTAGCATCAACGCCGGCGGTTGTTGGTTTGATCCCGTTCGGGGCAGATATTTATATATGTACAAATATTTGTTTCCGGCCTAGGTGTATGTCCTCGTGGGTTTCCCCCACCGTGCCTCGGAGACCACGTAAAGCCGTCGATCCCGATTGTTATCATAAACACCTAATAGCGATCGTTACTAATGATAGGAAAAAATATCTGCCAACCCGCAGTGGAGCAGCGTGGTGGATTAAGCTCCAATCCTTCTCTTATATGGAGTATAGAAGAAGGATTGGCTTCTCCTATAAGAGTCCTTTGCCCAGCAGTTGGACATTTACAGGCTAATTAAATTCAGTTCAGTATAAGTATTAAGTTTTATAATCACTTTATGTCATTCATATCTTTGATTAAATTATTAGGACAATAATCTCACAACGTATGATAAAAATAAAAGCAATAGTGCGTCTTGAGGTATTAGGTATTATAATTTAAAAGTGGGCTAAAGATAAGAAATACGTAATCAGTTGACAGTAATTGCTATTAACGATATAAAAATATATTTGAAAACGTTGTAATTATTAAAGCGGGACAATTGATTATTGACATTAATAGAACTTTAGAGCCAAAACACATAACGGCGTTGCGGCGACGCAACGCTAAAATCGGCAGTTTGCGTTGCGGCGTTGCGGCGCCGCGAAAAAGAGCGTTGTTGTAGGGTAACCAGTTCTTCGTGATTTTTTATTGTGGATATTAATTTAATTATTTTAAATATTATAGTTCACGTGAAATTTGTTAATTATTGTTTGTGAAGTTGTTATTTAGTAGAATGCATAAAAAGTAATCCTTTGTACCGGAAATAATTTTGTGAATCAAGTTTGTATGCTGGTAGAATTTTAAACAACTTTTGTCTCATAAAGCCTAAACAAAATTGAAACAAAGTGATACATAAATTAATATCTTACTATATTAGTTTTATAGATTAAATATAAATAAATAGGTTTTGTCCGCGGCTCCGCTCGCATGGTACAGGCATCAACGGTAGTCGGTACGTAAAGTAGGTACTCTATGTACTTTCCTGTACCCCAGAAAACTGGTATGCAGAATTTCATGATGATCGGGATTCAGGTTAATAGTTAAGGCGTAAAAGCGTAACAAACAAAAAAACTCACTTTAGCATTTATCATATGGATGAAATTAGCATTCCCCTATAATTGTGTAAGATAGAAAAAATATCACTATAATAACTTTTCGAAACGCTGCTTTATTACATATTTATAATTTAGGTACATCATACATGTCATTTTTTGAACCGAGTCATAAATTAGCTGTAAATCTAATAGTTAAAAGTGGTTAAAAGTAACAATACCTATAACAACAATTGAGCTGAACTGTGAGCCGTTTCACAGCTCCGGTTCAAGCATATGGCTCATGAGCTTATCTGCAGTTCATAAAAATTCATTGAGATACCCATGTCTAATAAAGACACAAAAAAATAAAATATAAAAATAGACACAAAATGTCAATAAATCATGGTCAACAAGTATGACGTCACAACGCCGGAATTGGCGGTGCCGCGCCGCTAAAATTGGCGGTGACGCCACCGCCGATTTTAGCGTTGCGGCGCCGCAACGCCGTTATATGTTTCGGCCCTTACAATTAGAAATCAAACGCAACAATACTAAAATATTTCGGATATATCTATGGCTATATTTCGGGTATATCTAACGGAATCTGATATGAGATAAAAAAAATCGTATAACCTTGTTAACATTGCCGTATAGTGATCGGTAGAGATGAATAGTCCCGACCTCTCTAATTGCCGACGTGTCGTACTAGGTGATTAAAGCCATAGTGGTGTGAACAACTGTACACCAACCGGGGTGGTGATGGGCAGCAGCATGACATATATTTTGTCACAGCACATTGCGCTCACAAATCCACATGCTAAACGTGACGAGTATTGGCAACACCCTTCTAGAGATGATAGGGAAGACCTATTTTAAGCAGTGGACATTCAACGGCTGATGTGATTGTGGTGGTGTTACTATATAGTTAAATGTATATTTCTATTAACAACTTTTGTTATGAAATTATAAAATATTTTTATGTAAAAAATATATTATTAAAAGATAAGAAATAAATAGCTTATTATATGGATAAAAAGTATTTTAATTAAAAAAATCAATAAGATTGCCGAAACCCGGGATTGAACCGGGGACCTTTAGATCTTCAGTCTAACGCTCTCCCAACTGAGCTATTTCGGCTTATGAAATGTGTGTAAAAATTATCAATCGTGTTGTGTAAATTGAAAATGATCACTATCTATATATATATATAGGAGACTTTCTATAGATATAGTCACTCATCACGATATCTCTGAAACTATGAGACCTAAAAACTTGAATTTTGGTAGGAATATTCCTTTTGCCGAGTAGAGGTCAGCTAAGAACGGATTTTACGAAATTCTACCTCTAAGGGGATGAAAAAGGGAGGCAAAGTTTGTATGGGACAACCTGATTCCTTGGTCCAATCTACTTCAAATTTTGCATAAATATTCTTTAACAGAATTGATTGAAGATGTGTTCCGTATTTTGTCGAAGTTCATTCCCTAACGGGGTTAAAAGGGGGTAGAAAGTTATTTTGATATAAATACTCCTTAGTGCTTTTGATTTAAATTAATTTTTTTTTTGACACATGTTTGACAATCAATCCGTCTATTATAATATAATAATTATATTTTCCAGTATTGACGTGTAGGTGATATCTTTTTTTTGATGCTCCTAATGGAACAGGCAAGACGTAACAAAATTGAGTTGTAAATATAGTGTGTGATCGCTTTATTGTAAAATAGTGTCTTATATAATATTTTTTACTTCAATGTTGGTGTTGTGTTAAGTCAAGGGTTTTAAACTAAATGACTCATCAGCAAGGCATCTGTAGTTCACAATGATACAGATATAGAAGACACCGAAGTGAACTTGGAAACATTTTTGAATTATACGGCATTAACACCCCAATTAGTAGATACAGATTGGCACCACGGACTATTGTTGGAACAAGATCAGAAAACATTATAAATCATGTACCCATTTAACTTCATCTTACACTAAAACTAAGAAGGAGGAGACAAATATATGTTTGACATACACACACGATCGTCTGTTCCTAAGGTAGGCAACTTAATGCCCGTGTTTTCGGTAACAGCCGACTGATATACATTTTTTATAAATATAAATATAGAAATAAAGACATATTACACCCAGACTTGAGGCGGGAATCGAACCCACGATCCTGGAGCAGAAAACAGGGTCACCACCAACTGTGCCGAGTCAATTAAAATTTAAAAAATTAATTACTTGCGGGTTTATTCAAATCTAAGAGACAATATCGTATTGACTTGTGGTGTCATTATAGCTACGATACAACGAACGAAGCATTGATGACCGTTCTGGTATAGTGGTACAAGTAGTCGCCTCAAAGCCTCGCCTCAATGGCGGTGGTCGTGGGTTCGATTCCCACTCGGGGCAGATATTTGTATTTGTGCCAATATTTGTTTCAGGTCTGGGTGTATAGTGGGTTTCCCCACCATGCCCCGGAGAGTACGTAAAGCCGTCGGTCCCGTTTGTTATCATGGATGCCTTATAATAATAATTGTTACTTATGGTAGGGATATTATCCGCTAACCCGCAGTGGAGCAGCGTGGTGGATTAAGCTCCAACGCTTCTTCTATATGAAAAAAAGGCCTTCGCTCAGCAGTGGATTATTTACAGGCTGATACAATACACTACAGTACAGGAGCATTTGTGGCCTGCAGTGACGAAACTGAGCCTTACCATAAATATGGTAGTCCATCTAAGGAGAGATGTTACTGCCGGACAGTTCTCAGACCTGTTGCTTAAAATAGGAAATGGTGATTTCCGGGAACCATATAATAATATAATGTATGAGTGTATATGAGTATGTATTTACCATAAACAAAGCTTAAGGTCAAACTCTTACTGTAGCGGGAGTATACTTAAACGAAAGCTGCTTCTCTCACAGTCAGTTGTATGTGGCATATTCCAGAATAGCCTGGTAATTCTAGCACTTCGAACAAAAAACAAAAAATATTGTTTATCAAGAAACACTACGGAAGGTGTAGTATTTCGATTTGGTAGTAAAAATATAATACCCCCGTGTTACTTTCTCCAGATCAAAGGCAGAGCTTCTTGAACATAAAATATAACAATTTTTATTTTTATTTTAATGTTTAATTAACTTTAAATTCCGACTCTATAAAAAAGATTGTTATATTTTATAAGTATTCAAATATTTTAACATAATAATTTATATGTTATAACAAAATTAATAACGTAAAAAAAAAACAAATAAAAATCCTATTATAATCATTTTCGACTTCTACGCGGACGAAGTCGCGGGCTAAAATATTATGTTTGACAACTCAATCCGTCTATTATGAAATATTTTCCAGTATCGACGCAGGTGTAGGTGATAAAAAATATAAATTTATATTTTTTGAAATTTTAATTAAATACCCGAGCGAAGCCGGGGCGGGCCGCTAGTTATTATATAAAATTATTGTTTTTTACTTTCATTAATTTATTGAGACATTAACAATATTTTATCTACAAGCAACTTATATTCTGAAAAAAAAAACAGCATCACCATTGTAACCAATATAAAATAGATAATTCAGTACTAAATAATCTTTGCGTTATAATTTTTGCGTTATAAAAATTGTAAATAAAGTAAATACAAGATAAAATTTACATAATAAAAAAGCTAATAATCATGGACACAAAATATTTAGCTACCCGTATTTCAATTAAATCATTTTTACTCGTGGTTTAGTAGTGTTATTAAATGTGGTATATTTCACCATATTTATATTAAAAAAATAAAATAAAAAAAAAATCAATAAAAAAAGGTGTTTCTTTAAATTAATTTCTGCAAAGACATTAAATCCGAACTCATTGTCAGAGCACAGTGACTGGCGATAACTTTAAACTCGGGACGGGGACTGCAGACTCAGGTAGCTTCATTAATTAACTATTAAACGCGTATCGGCACAAAAAGCTTTAAACGTTTAAAGACAATGAATTTCACCCGACTTGATAACTCAATTTGGAGAAACTTTGATCGAACATAAGCATCTGTGGAGCCTCCGGCAAATGATACGATATTTTTTTTTAAATTATATTTTTTAATATAAATAAACTACACCAAGTCTAAACATTTTAAGACGTTAAGTTTGACCTCAACACTGAAAAACGCCGACCTGAATAATAGTTTATTTTTGTTATACACATTGTGCAACATAAATAATTACATAGAACAGCAAGCACCAAGTTACAGAGCGCAAAGACGGCTTTGTCACTCGTAATGTTATTCTACATAAGTCAGTTCCCTGTAAGTTTTCCTTCCGCAGTAGCGAGTAATAGCCAATAAACGAGCTGTTGAACCCATCTGATATTAGGTGATCATCGCTGTCCATAAGCAATTGCTACACCAGATGATAACATGCGTTACTGACTTAAGGAATAAAAGGGAGTAAGATCCCGCCTAGTTCCTACCAAAGATGGACTAAGAAAGTGAAGATATTGTGACAGGATTTATATTCGTTCTCACTCACCATAAGATACGCAGGTGGAGCAGTTTCTACAGGAGAATTTTCTGGATGAGTGTGGTATAACGCACTACGCAGTCAAGTAAGCCGTTAACAGGTGTATTCGATAGCAAATACATCTTTTATTATCATTTGTGTATTATCTACAGGTAGTCTTTGACGACCGTTCTAGTGTTGTAGTGCGAGTAGTCACTTCAAAACCGCGGGCAGACGGTCGCGAGTTCGGTTACCGCTCGGGACAGATGTATTTGTACAAAAATTTGTTTCCGGTCTGGGTGTATGTCCTTGTGGATCTCCCTACCGTGCCTCGGAGAGCACGTAAAGCCGTCGGTCCCGGTTATTATTATAGACACCTGATAACGATCGTTACTCATGGTAGGGAAATTATACGCCAACCCGCAGTGGAGCAGCGTGGTGGATTAAGCTTCAATCCTTTTTCTATATCTAGAAGAGGCCTTCGCTCAACAGTGGGTTGTTTACAGGCTGATACAGGTAGTCTTTACCACAATAAAGTTTATTTAAAGGAAAGTCAAAACAGTACAAAGAATTAATGACTATTCCGAAGAATTTCTATTCCAAAAACAATAAATCATTGGCGGTGTCGACGTGTCGTTTGTGATCAAAAAGTCAGAATAATAACAGTGATTGTATGTTAATATTGATCACATTACCAGTGATACCAGATAGGCGATTTATTGCAAAATGATTTAATAAAATATTTTCACTTCTTGTCAATCAATTTAGGTAGTTGATCATTTGCATTCTTTTGTCATTTTTATTACGTACCTTATAATAAAGTGTTTAACTTTCCTTATATGAAATTACATCCTAAGAGACATGTTTATGTGTTCCAATAATCGTAATAAAAGTTTTACCAACTTACGTTAAAGACAATGGCGTAGCTAGGTAAGCTAAGGCTCTTGTGCAGAAAATAAACTAAAGCCCCAATCAAACTGTTTAAGTTTTATCAATACAAGCCAAAATATAAATAAAGCTACTTTATCATCTGCTCTTTATCATGCACAGCAGGGCCCGTTTAGGTTTTACACGCAAGCAAATTTCAATAGTTCAATTTATAGTTTGTTGGTCAGGTTCTGAGGGCCCCCTGAGCTTGGGGGCTCCGGTGCAAGGCACCGTCTAGCCCTCTGGTAGTAAAGACGTCCAGTTTAGATATTGAATAATAACTAATTAATTTGTGAAAATTAATATAAAATTTTATTGTTACAGTCTTAAAGATTTTTCCTTTTAATACACAGAAGAATTACGTTTTATTACATCAAATATTCTAAAACTATATCTATATCATCACATTACAGTTGTTAAATTCATATAATGTTTTTATTTACTGAAAAAAAATTTAAAATTTACGGAACAAAAACAACTAAAGGTAAAAAATTAATTTTTATTCTTGTGTGTCGTTTTATGCTATAGCGTTATATTAAGTAAAGTTAACAAATCGTAAAAAAAAAAACTCGTTGTAAAAAAATAAAAAAAAACAATATTAGTAATTTCTCCAAAACAAAGTAGCCAGAACATTAGCCTAATTTTTTTTATAGCAACGTGTTAAATATCTCGGAACGGAATCCGTAGCTAATCAATGCTCTTAATGACTTGATATAAATCTCCGCTTAATAACATTTTAGGGCGGCGCCCTTAAAAGGGTATAATTAGGCCTTTTTAAGGGTGCATCGTCACCATGCGTGGTTAAGGGGCAGCTATGATAATTATAATAGACGAAATTTGATGAGATTGATCGATATTATAATAAATTTTGGTCTTGGAATTTCTTTTTAAATCTAAGATGCGTGGATTGTTTTTTGTTTTTGTTTTTAGGGTTCTGTACGTAAAGAGCGTCAATTGGACCGGACTTAAGCTGTCTGTCTGTCACTTAATTATATATTTAGAACCGTAATATGTAGGCACTTAAAAATATTATAGAATGTTTACTATACCTAATGCTTACTATGACGAAGACCACTATGATAAAACTAAGATAAATTAAAATGGTGGAGATTCCTATATCGAGATATATTTAACGTTACTATTATGAACCTTTATGATCGATTGAAATCCTGATTATATGTATAGCCGGTTTTTAAGTTTAATATTGTTAATTATTTCCTGATGCCTTGTAAAGTCGGAGTGATTTAATTTATAGGTAGGTATTGCTTACTAACAATAAGTATGAATTTCAATGAACTTTCTAAGTCATATCTATAGTAATTTAAAAAAAAAAAATTTAAGCTACTTTATTTAAAAAAAAAATTGCTTTATCAAAATTTTTGTGCCTTTCAATATCAAAATAGAAGACTATTTATACTTATATAAATAATATAGATTGTATGATAAAATAAAAATAGTTTTATAATTCGTAATATTACTTCACTTCCCATTAACAACAGAATCATAACGTCTATGATGTCCAGAAACGATTAAGTTTTTGATTTATCTGTACCACCCTATGCTCTTTTAAGGGTAGACCGATGAAATATGAATATGCCAAATTGAAGGAGGATTTAATAAAAGGAAGCTGTTTAAAATAAATATAATAATAAATAACGTAAAGATGAATAAGTAAGTATACTGATTGCTCATATAAAAACATTGAAAAATAAATTGTAATAATTAACGTAAAACGAAAAAGGTTTTATGCCGATTAAAATTACTGGAATCGCTTAGAGATCGAAAAACATAAATGGCAAAACAATTCGGTCTTGGTAGTAAATCTCAAGTCGTAGGTTAGCCGCCGAACAGAGGCCTTAACCGGCTTAACCTTAGCCAGCTCGACGCGTGACGGAATTCGAAACAATACTCCATCAACTCGGTTGTTTTGCTCTCCTAACTGTCAAGTGGTAGTATTTGTAAGTATTTTGCGTTAGTTACCTTTTAGTATTACTGAAAGTTGAGAAAAAGGTAAAATTTACATCTAATAAGTATATATAATAGAGATGGTAACTAATAGTAAATCAGGTAATAGAATTATTATTTCAAAGTATTATTTTTATTGGTAGTACGAATAAAATATTGTTACGTATACCTAATTGGTTTATATCTATTATATTTAATTTACGAAACAGTACAAAGAGTTAATGTTAACAATAAACTAAAGCTTAGTTTAACTTAAATTTGATTAAGTTTTGGTAAAGTTAATTGGTCCAAAATTGATAAAATTAAAATCTATAACCATCCACACATATAGAAACACAGTGTTTATAGATGTGTGGCTAATTGAGTGAGTAAGGTAAATTTAATATAATTTTTTTACTAATTAAAGAAAAATCATATTAAAAAATATTAATATTTTACAGTGCCATCTATTGTCGTATCTTAGAACTATGACAAGAAAATTTTTATTAACACAAAGTAACATTTAAATTCTCGAGTTAGTTTATATATTAAACGATAGGTGGCACTGCATGCGAATTTACGTACATTCTCATGAGATGGCGCCACGTGTCTTAAAATTCCGTGTTAGTTTATATATTACACAATAGGTGGCACTGTATACAAATATACGTACATCCTCAAGAGATGGCGCTAAGTGTCTTAAAATTCTTCAAATTCAACTCTAGTCGTCAAAACTAGACCCGTGGTCTCACCTGCATTGAATTTCAATACATGTCAAATTTATTAAAATATTTTATTGTTACCACTCCACGCCTATGTTATAGCTCAGAGTGTGTTTTTATAATCTATAAAATTTAATAAGTAAGCTGACTAAACCCAAAAATATTTTTAAATCGAACTGGTAAGACACAATTATTCATGAATTAAAAATCAGTCAAACAGTCTATACTTTTGTTATATACTAAAAAATTAAATGAATAAAGATATTGTTTAATAATTTTAAAAATCATTCGATTTTAGATACTTGTAGGTACCTATTTAACAGTACAAATTTGTTATCAACGAAGTTTTATTTCAAATATGATTTGGGTAAAGTACATAAGGATGAATATGAAACGTTTGGATAAATATACAGTAATAAGAAATGTACATAAAAAATTAAAATTATTAATAAAAAAAAAAGCAAAAACGTTTGCCCCGGGTGAGGATCGAACTCACGACCTTAAGATTATGAGACTTACGCGCTGCCTACTGCGCTACCGAGGCTTGCTTTTAAGTAGTATAAAATACGAACTAGTTACTATTGTCTAATCGGCTTTGTCTTCTTTAAGGAAAATAAACGCGTAAAATCAATTTTGCGCGTTTATTTTCTTTTTTGAAAGTTATTCATCGATCATTAAATAAACAATAACATATTTTTAATATAAATTTATTGCTGCTGCTACGCTTGTCTAAGTCTTGTCATGATATTTAACAGCTAAGAATATTCCTCAATAAATATAATTGTAATATTTGTAATATCTAAAAAGTTTTATTTAACACATTTCATACCAGATTATTTTATCAGATGAGATGAACGCGTTCAAACAAGTTTTATCATAAAGCGCGTTAACAGAAGCTCACTTTTCAAATTATTTAAGTTTGTTTATTATAGTTTTATAGATCAGCTAATTAGTACTGCGTAGGTAATAATTGTTGGTACTTGGTGATAATATTATATTAATGTCATGATTTATTATTCCATAACAATTTAGATAATTAAATGATAAAAAGACTAATGCAAATATTGCGTATGTCATATTTTACGTAATATAACATATCACTGCTGGGCAAAGACCTCTTCACAGAAAGAAAGGTTAAGTTTAATTCACCGTCACGCTCCTCCACTGTGGGTAGGCGAATAATTTATCAGTTTAATTAAAAGGGTACAAACTATTAGATTGATCTTTATAATCCAATGGCTTTATCCAAACGTAGCAATTGTTACAATAAGCGATATCAGTGACAAAACAGAAAACTTTCAATCGTTAATGTCTTACCTATAGGTACTACACGGCACCCGGTAATAAATAAAATTATGTATACAAATGCAAAGTAAATTTGAAAATTTCGCGCAACTTGATCGGGTTTTTCGTGTACCTATATCGTTAATTGTGGCTGTTATTAAAATTATAACATAAAAACGCCATCTAGCATTATGTAATTTTTACCGGTGTCTCGGCTTTATAACCGCGCCCTCTTTGAACTGTGATTATAAAAAAAAAAGTAAAATAAAAACTTTATATCTTAAGATTTCACAAAAAAAAAAAACATAATTTAAAAACGAACTTAGTCGATACAGAATCGAGTAACATTTCTGTCAAACTATGAAAATATATATAGCTTACGAGGACATACAGGATACACTGGAGATTTGAAAAAAATATATATTATATCTAAAATTTCGACGGTTTAGCAACTTTTCTCAGACCATCAATTATACGTGCTCTCTGAGAGTGAGACCCACTAGAACTAGACTAAAAATAAATATTTATATAAACATAAATATCCGACTAAATCATTGCTTGCATTTGCACACAACAAAATACTACCTAAGGCTTTACAGTAGGTACAGTATTTATTAAATTAATACTCGTCATTATGTATTTTTTATTTTACTTTTCATACTATGGTATTATTTGCAATTGCAAACGACCTAGTCAAAATAACAACGTAATCGAAGGCCCTAATCGCTATTTTGTACCTATTTTGTATGTATTTATTCTTTGATTGTACTGTTTGTATCTGATTGATTATAATATCAATAAATATATCATCAAGGGCCCGTTTCACCAGTTGCTGATAAAGCTATCTGACGGAGCTACTATAACGGTATTCAACAGATAAAAGTTTATGATATATTTTTCTTTTTTACCACCAAACTCCAATTTTTGACTATCCCGTTGGCGCAGTTGGCAGTGATCCTGCTTTCTGCTCCAGGGCTGTGGCTTCGATTCCCGCCCCGAGTCTGTGTATAATATTTATTTACTTATATATGTATCATTTATATGTATAGTTATTTTAAAAAAATGTATATCGTCGGCTGTTACCTAATACACAGGCCAACATTAAGTTGCCTACCTTAGGGACAGACGACCGTGTGTGTGTTAAACATATTTATTAATTTATTTATAATTTACCTGTCAAATATTTCTATTCGCAATCTGTGAATGCAAAAGTAGTTATTTATTAGTTGAGGTAAAACCAACACTAAGGGCCTGTTGTATTTCCTGCTGTAAAAGCCTACCAATAATTTGTGTGATACAAACTTTATCAACAACCGGTGAAACAGGCCATAAAAAAGAAAATAAATAGTTAAAAACTCTCTCGCCATTTTCAATTGTTTTTTTGTCCGTCAAAATAAGTAAATGTAACGAAGAAATTCGATATATTCTAAAGTTTTATTACAAAAAAAAAGGAAAATGCGATTCAAGCTGAGAAAAAAATATGTGACGCTTATAGACCTAATGCAGTGTCAGTAAGACTAGCATAAAGTTGGTTCAAGCGTTTTCAGTCTAAGAATTTTGATATAAAAAATGTAGCTCCCTCTGGTTGTCCTCATACGGAAAAAGTTGATGCCGTTTTTGAAAAAGTGGAAGCAAGATCGACATATTAGTAGTTGCGACATAGCCGAGGAACTGAGGATTGACCCATTTGAAAAAGTCTGGCTATTAAAAAAGCTCGATATTTGGGTGCCACACGAGTTCACTGAAAGAAACCTAATGAATTGTGTACTCATTTGCGATTCTCTATTGAACGTACTGAAACTGAACCAGTTTTGGAATGATTAATCACTGGTGATGAAAAGTGGATCACCTACGAAAAGAACGTGAGAAAAAGATCATGGTCAAGGGTAATCAAGCTCCACGGACTGTAATGAAACCTGGATTAACACGCAATAAAGTGATGCTGTATGTATGGAAGGATTGGAAGGACTTCGTTTATTATGAGTTTTTATCGCCGGGAAAAACCATCGATTCGGTTCTTTACTGCCAACAACTAATGAGACTCAAGTAAGAAATTGAAAAAAAAAAAAAAAACGGTAGGAATTAATCAACAGAAAAGTTATGGTCTTTCATTATGATTACGTCACAAATCTAAAATTGATGAGAGAGCTTGGTGGGAAAGTGTTAATGCATCCACCATATAGTCCTGACCTTGCACCTTCAGATTTTCACCTGTTTCGGTATCTTGAATTCTTTGGGTAGTTTTAGGTTAAAAGTTGAGAGACGACTCTCAAAACTACTTATTCGCATATTTTTTAAATCAAAAATCCCAAGATTTCTTTCTACAGGAACGGGATTATCATTACCTGTAACTTGCCAACGAGTTATCGAACAAAATGTCAGAAATAGAATTAAATTTAATTAAACTTTGAAAAAGAAAACGTCTTGAATTTGTATATAATATATTGAATTTGTATAAAATACAAAGAAACTTTTACCCCGACCTAATATCAAACTTTTCAAGTGACAAATATTATCATTGTCAGCTTTTGTCAATGTAATACAATCCAATTATTTCAAACATTCACAAAACAATGACGAAAAGCATCGAAGAATAGATTTTTATGTAGAAAAATACAAAAACAAAACATGTAACTTCCATTTCTAGTAATATGCTTTTAAAAATAACGTTTACGTTATTAATAACCCTTGTATTGACAACTTAAATCCTTCGAAACGCCTGTCAAACTTTTGAAGCAAACTTTTACTAATCGACACCTAAAATGTCATTATATTCAAATAAATTCTCGCAGGAGTTGTAAATTTTACCTCGTTTTTAGGCTTGTTTTAACCCTTCGCCGTGGTGAATATTTAAAAAGTCGTTGGAAACATTTTAATTGGGCAATCCTGTAAGGATTAAATTATCAAGACACCTAGTTACAGCACCTTTTCAAACTTAATGAATTCAACATGAATTAAGCGCGGTTCTTGCTTACATAATCGTGGTCGTTCATAATACGGCACTAAGAATTTAATTTTAAATTTATTTTCAGTGAATAGATGTGCTCCTACTACCTCACAAGAAATTAAGTAAAATTAACAAGTTAATTAATAAATAGACATTTCTTTTTCGATAAATAAAAGATAATACAAAAGTAACAATTGTTTCGTTTTCGGATATTTCGTTTACATTTTATAAATAATAATAATAAAAAAAATTAAGTAATAATGAAAAGAATAACAACTCAGTTATTAAGTCTCTGGTAATGTGTAATATTTTATTCACCGTAGAACCTACTTGAACATTTTTAATTTAAATTCCGTATTTCCAAGCGGCTAAAATGTTTACTCGTGAAGGGGGACGTTCCGAACTTTATTTTTCGACTTTTTGTACGTTAATTTTTTACAGGAAACCTCTCGAGACCGATTCGAGATTTGAGACACGGTTAAGTTTAAAAGTTGTAAGAGTTTGTTAAAAGACACTTTTACAATGGGTTAAGCTTACACAACGAAGCGCGGCATGCATAATGTTATAGCTTCCCAAAGGATTTAACTTCAGTATTCTTTAAACTGCGCCTTTTTATTAAACACTCATTTGATAATAAAATAATCTTTAATATTTCTCAGGAAGTTAGCTTTTAGTACTAATCTGCAACTGCGCGGTCTTTAATACCCATAATATACTCGTATTAAAGACCGCGCAGTTTCAACCGATTTCAGTACCTATTGTAATATGAATACTATATACTATATAAGTATGAGTAGTATAGTATTACTAGTATTAGTCTTATGATTTACTGTACGACTTCTTGTAGTACATATAGTTGTTTAAAAACAAACAGTCATCAAACAAGGAATTTTAGAAAGTTTCGGGAATAACGCGTTCAAACGAGCTATAATATAATATAAACGAGCTTTATATATCGCTGCTTGAATACAAAAGGGACACAAATCAAACAGACACTATTTTACAGGAGAGCCATTCAAAGTTTAGAAAATTTATATTTGTCTGTAACTTATTATTCTTTCATAAAATACATGCATGTTATATACCGCTAAAAGCGTATTTCAAAGCTGCATTTAATGGTAAGTAGTATTGTAGTACAAGTGTTGCCTTGAAAGATATATTAGCACATAAGTCCCTTTTGTTTTAAAAAAAATCCCTCGTTTTATGGTAAAAAATAGAATAATTAGTCACAATTCAAAAAACTTGATGTTTTAATCAAAATATTTTTCCACTGACTTAGGTAATCTAGAAAAATTATGATATAAAAATTAAAATGGTAATTCTAGTTTATAAAGATAAATGAAATAACTTCTTTAAGTGAAAATAAAAAAATCTGCTTCAAAAAAACTAGAATTAAAATCTTCCTCTTAATAAATAATTGAAAAAAAAATATTCTAAAATCATTAAAAGCTTAAAAGCAATTATTTTTATAAAAAATTTGACTAATTGGCTCATTACTACAAACATTTTACATCAATAATAAGGTTTTGTTAATTTATTAATTACAAAATTGAACTATCCATCATAAAAAAATATACCAAACTAGACTTATAGCTTAATATCAGTCTCGAAATAGATATAATATAAATTCTACTAACTAAACAAAAATTAAGTAGGATATTCTAATGTAAAAATGTAATTGTACAACATAAATGTCCTTAGAAACAGTAACAAATCACAACCATTCTTGAGCTAACAACACTATAGAAATTATATTTTCAAAGCTAAATTTTGAATGTGAATATATCAATAACAACTAGTCTGCATATTTCTATTTAAATAACAGGTTTAGAAGCTAGAAAAAAACTCCTCGTAATAAAAATATGTAATCTTTTTTCAGTTTTTTTTACAGCATTGAATCTCGCATTTTTTAGAACAAACTGGCCCTATTTTCTTTTCTTCTATATTTTTCTTAGTTTTTGACAAAGATGTGTATGCCTTACCACTGTTCTTTAATAATTTTGTAAGGTTCCTTTTCTATAAATTAGGATTTGCGTTCCTATTGCGACCTTTTCTTTCATAGCTTTCATTTTCATCACACGGAGATGCCGTATCAACACTCGACGTAACTACACTGGGCACCTGAGTCAGTGTTAGCATTATTTGATGACAGTATTATGTATTTTCGGCCGTAATGTTTCGTTCCAATGTATCGTACAAATACAAAATTTTTACACAGATACTTTTCGACAGTAATAATACATATATCCTGCCTCTGAAGTGGAGACGAAATAAAAAAAATGTCATCACCTGTCCACTACATCTAATCTAAAAAGCTACAGTTAAGTATTTAAAATTTCCATTTCGATGACATTTATTAGTTACGCATGTTGGATTATCGTACAATTTCGACACCTCTATGTTCGATCGTACCAAGTGCTAAATTATGTGTTTTGTACGATAATTATGTGACTAATGCTAACGCTGACCTGAGTGTTAACACTGTCACACCGAGAATCAAGGATAGATGAAAAATCGAGAAAATTAATCTTTTCAGACTGGATTTCAACAGGAGACAGTACCTAATGCTATCAATTTGTTATTTTGTTCTTTAAACTCTTTATTATTTTTATTGAAACATGAAGTTTCAGGTTCAGAAGGTAATAGCTGACTGTTAGTGAAAGAATTAAATTTATATAATTATCTTCATCGGAATCTGTGTCCGTCATCTCTAGGTCATTTTTAGTTATAAAGTTTAGATCTGCAACGTTGTCGTGTGAAGAAAAAACTGAGCTAGAATTTGTCAAACATGTAGACACAGAAGTGTCACTATCATAATCAGTTTCCTGAACAATCACGTTTAGTCTGGTCTTTGATCTTTGTAGTTCAAACCATGATTCTTTATTATCTAACAGGGATAAACTCAGATTGTGTTGACTATCAGGTATGGAATTACTGTTGGAGGAGTTATCTAACAGAGCAGCTGGTTCATTCCATGTTGGGTTTTCAATTTGTGCCTCAAATCGGGGATTAACTGTCATCGGTAAAGGTATAATTTATAGCACTCATCTTTCTGTCTCACTTGGTGTGTGGTGTTCAATTTCCTAATTTTAGCATTTCAAATATTCTTTGTACTCTACTACTCATTCTATTATCAAAAAACGGTGATTAATTATAATAAATTACGTGTATTAAATAACAATATACATTAAAAAATAAAAATAATTCACTAAAATATTTAATTTTCTTTTAAGTTTTACATTAAATTTATAACTATAATGAATTTACTTCCATCTAAAGAAATACAAAAGTAGCGCATTCCAAAATATGGCACTAACGTTTATCAAATAATATTACAACCTCTAAAATATTATAAGCAAAGCGGCCGCTATGCTTAGTAAGGCCCTTTTCATTTAAAAGTGATTTTATACTTTTCTAAATCTGTAATACAAAATGGGCAATTTTGAAATATGGCACTTTTGTTAAAGAAAGAGGAATAAACTTACGTGATTTCTTAAGATCAAAACGGACATATTTCACTATATGGCGCTTTTGTTTATAAAATTACTAACGCAAGTTAAGGATTTTTTGAAATATGGCACTTTATCATAAAAGAAAAATGCGTTCGCTTCGATTATCAGGTCGCAACTGAGAAAATGGCAGTTTTGCTTATATTTGGTCCCCGAAACTCGAAAATACTAAAAAGGCGAAAGTATTGTTTTCATATATTATAATGAGAAATCAATGGGAGTCTTTTTTAAATACAAAAATATGACCTATTAACATCGCATTTTTTAAATAAAATCGATTTCACTTTTTTTCGATTTATGTCCCTTTTGTATTCAAGCAGCGATATATAACATATGAAACATATTATATCATATGTTTTGATTTTTTTTGTTGATTTTATTATATCTAATAAAGAAATTTGTGAGAATGAAAAATTTACATTACATACAAGAATATCAATATCTCTAAGAAGTTTAGAAGCATTTACCGCAAAATAATTGGCCTTCGTCGTTCCTCTCCAATTTGAAGGCACTCCTCTAACCACCCCGGTAAGTATTGGAATACTTGGTGTCGACATATGAAGCAATATGCAATTTCGTGGTCATTTGAAAGAAAAGGCTAAACTTGCCTCTAAGAAACTTGGTGTGTTAAATAGGGCGAAGCAGTGTTTAATTCCTTCCCATCGCCTACAATTGTACAAGGCGCAGATCCAGTCCCACGTGGAATACTCTTTCACCTGTGGGCTGGAGCACCCCAATATCAGCTCCTTCCATTTGACCGCGTTCAACGCCGGGCGGCTTGAATCGTCGACGACAAGGTTCTCTTCAATCGGCTTGATTCTTCGGCGCTGCGTAAAGATGTCGGATCGCTCGGCATTTTCTACCGCATCTATCACGGGGAGAGTTCTGAGGAATTGTTCGGATTAATACCTGCAGCAGAGTTCCGCCACCGGACATCGCGTCAAAGTTCCATATTTCACCTTTTGAAAAGCCGGCAATGCACCTGCTAATCCTCTGGCGTAGCGGGTGTCTATGGATGTCGCTTTCACTTGCCATCAAGTGAACCGACTGTCAGTTTGCCCAAACTTAAGAAAAAAAAAAAAACAAAAACCAAAGAAACACCTAAATACATTTGATTTTCCGTTACATCGATTTACATATTTTACATTTATTGTAAAACACATTATCATAATCTTGTTTAATACCTGTTATTGAATTTGAAGTTAAAACATTTAATGCTAGACTCATAGCTGATATAAAGAATTCCATTGCACCTTTACCCTTACCACGCGACAATATTTCTTACAGTAACATTAAAATTTATCACTAGCGAGCGAGTTTACGCGAAAGCCTGGTGATAAAATAAAATGACAGTTGTTTAGTATTGGCTCGGGAATATTGTTTGTACTATGTAGAAATTGAAAGGTATGGGGCGCCCGAGACCAGTTTTATTTATGACAGAAAATGGGTTTTGGATTGTCGTGAGTAATACGTGGTAGGAGTAACTTATACGGCCCAATTGAATTGTTGATACAATTTTAATAATTCGTGCGTTCAATTTCGAATTATTGGGCACACGGAAAAAAGTCAAAAACTACAAATAATTATATATTTGTATAATATTATCTAGGTGAAATTGGCAAAATTATTTGCGTTAGTCTCGCATAACTAAAAGCCACAAAAAACAAATGAATTGAATTAAAATGTTTTTTGAAAAGTAGATTTTGAATAACATCAATTTAAATCAATAATATTTCAATTGCATCGACCTGTTACTAAATAAAGTATTATATATTTAACGGTAGCTACTATAAATAGACAACGACCTGAAAAGTAATTTCCTTAAAAAATAACGTAGATTTATAAGCATAAGTAAATAAACAATACATAGACTCAGATTTTACTGTCCGACACGACATAAAGGGGTTATGTTGCAAGGTTTTATGTGGTCAGGATGAGCCGGTCAGGCTGTAACGTCCTACCGGATTACTTTTATATCTCGTAACAAATAATAGCACATAAAACTTGCGTGAAAAACACTAGTTATAGGCGGTCGAGATGAATGTCGAAAATATGGTCAGCAAGTAAAGCGTTGCCTCATGTTTCAGGTGTTTTTTTAATCCTCGTCTATCCAGTTTTATAAATGAAAATCATTTGTAAATCATGAAGAAAAGTACCTGTTTTGAAAAGGGATCGACCAGTTTTGATGGTCTTTTTTGTTTTGTTGTTTATATATAAGTTTTTTTAAATATAAATTTTGGACTCTTGGATAAATCTCAATACAATATTTGAATATATGCTTATTTTTTTAAATAATAACACATTCGTAATGGCTGACAGATAAAATTAAAAAATCAAAGTAACAATGTCTCGTCGTATCCTACGAATAAAGCCACTATGGCCGTTGTGTCTTTCTATTTTTATTGCATAATTAATATCGGCTACACCTTTTACATCACCTTAATTACAAAAATTACAGAAAACAACATTAAATCCACCAGAAAATAAAAGTTAAAAAATAGTCACTATTGTTATCCTCTCGAATCATCCGACGAAAACAGCCACAACAGTCGTAGAGTCTTTCTCGTCCCGGGAGCATGGGGCACGTTTGGGGGTGAGGCGGGCGCAAGCGCCACTTATATATTACAAGCATTATAGTTATAATGAATAGGTCACTGTGAAAAAAAATTTTGAAATAAAATTGTTCTTTTCCTAATATAAACAGGCAAATTGTAAGGATTCTTTAAATTAAAACGATAAATAGCCCATAATACTTTTACGACCCGGCATCTTTCACCGGCATTTGCCGGTGAAAAAAGGCGTACCGTCTATTGTTTCCAAGTTTTCATATTTTATTCCGAATAATAAAGACATAAGGGACAAATTTGACAGAAATATTGACAAAAAAGTCATATTTAAGATTTTATTTTACAGTTCAGTTCAACAATCCCCGAATAGTTTATCAACACTTCAAATGTTAACAACTCAAAAATGTCTCGTAATGTTTAAATAAGACACAAAAAACCTCCTCCTGTAAAGTTGTTAGTTTGCAGTTACGCCTTTATTCATAGAATACGACGGTTTTTATTCAAGTAGGATATAAAAGTACTTTTGATTCGTAATATATACCTACTTTATATTTACAAAATATATAATTTTTAATGAATAAATCATATTTAGTTAATGTGAAGCTACTAAAATCGGCAAGAAACCCAACAATTACGCTTAAAAAAACGCCAATACATAACTCAAACATTATAAATACAGTCATATGTTTGAATGTTTGCACGAAATACAGTACAACTAAACACATCATTCTCATTTGAATTTTGACCATAGTAATATGTTTTGGCCAACAAAGACCTTAAAAGTAATTTCCTGTAAAAATAAAGTAGATTTACAAGCATAAGTAAATAAACAATTCATACACTCAGATTTTACTGTCCGACGCGACATAAAGGGATATGTTGCAAGGTTTTATGTGGCCAGGATGAGCCGATCAGGCTGTAACGTCTTACGTTTACCGAACGTTTACGTTACGTTTAACCGAAGTAGCGCCATGCTCATAGAAATATTAAGAATATGCTGCTTGCAGCTGAATGGGCCGGTGCGCCCGGGGAAGTACTTCGCTCTCACCTAACACCGACGTGAAATGACGGTACTGTCGTCGTTTTTCGTTCGGTTTGTGAGAGATCCGGTGGCCCATCCCTCCCCTCCCTCCACAGATCCAGTGGAACATTCCTCCTCTCCCTAAAAGCCGGCAACGCACCTGCTAATCCTTTAATGTAGCGGGTGTCTATGGATGTCACCTTTACTTACCACCAGGTGAATCGACTATCCATTTGCCCCTTGAATGAAAATTCAACATTACATTTAAGAATATCTCTAAAAATTTTAGAAGCATTTACTGTTGATGGTTTAAGTTTAGAAGTTATGTTAACGGGTATTTTATCAAAAAACCGTTTCAAACACATTTACCAATTATTTTTTTGAATTTACAATAACATTCTTTACATTTAGCTCAATTGGCAAATTTTGTTTATTATGTTACCCAAAGACTATTAATAATATCCCACGTTCATATAATTTTATCATCGGAATCAATAATTGTATTTTGATATAGCAGCCATGCAAACGGCTTTAAAAGTTTCACAATATTTTTTGACATAATCTAGGAAAAACCAGTTTGCACAATTTATTCCTACTTTTATAAATGCATTCAGTGACTCGTTCAGTAAATTTTAACATCATATTAATATGAAACGTTTTTAATTTCAGTACTTTGTAAATTAAATTTAAAATTAATTTAAAAACAGAAGTATATTAGGATTATGCGTTATCATGTCTAAAGTACATATTTTTTTCGCCACCATATCGCTATAACAATTTATTTTATGTGCTGTTATTGGTCTACATATAGAAATATTTTTTCAGCAGTGATCGGAAGTTAAAATGGTTATTACAGATTTATCATAAATTTTAAAGGTTACTGAAAACGTTATCATTACAAGTAGAAGACGTCTTAGTGACTCGAGCTGGCTCACAATATCCTTGTGCAGGGCCGGCCTTAGCCATCTAGGCGCCCCGAGCGATTCATGCCTTTGGCGCCTTTTTAAAAAAACTTATTTTGAACTTGTACTATATTTTTTATTGAATTAATAAAAAACTACAAACATATTTTAACAATTAATTCTCTAAACAATTCATCTTACGAATCTAACGAACCATAAAAAAAAATTTAAACATTATTTTTCTAAACTTTTTATCAGCAAATTTTCTGATAATACTGGAAAAATCTAGATTTTTTGCAACTTGATTTTCAATAGATAGCGCGGCCAAACTAGTCAATCTTGTTTGAGACATTGTAGACCGCAAATAAGTTTTTATCAATTTCAGTTACAATTTTTCGCCTGTTGGTTATAATTCGTTCTACATTATTCACTGAGAGATACGACAAGTGACAAAATGACAGGTCGTGTTTGTTAGACATAGAACACTCATACTCATAGGATTTATCCTATGAGGCAATTCTATAAAAGTTAATACGCTAAGTCTAGTTTTCGTTTAGACCTATAAAAATAGGCATTCAAATTAAGTGGTTAAGTACTTGGCGCCCCGGATAGCCGCCCCGGTCGCCCCCCTCCCTATACTAAATGTTGCTTCTTTTAATTTGTCCACATTGAAATCACCTTAACCTTAAATCACAGCCTAAGCTATGAGATAGAGACACGATATTGAATAAATATGACATTTTATTCTAAGCGTACTTCTCAATTTCATTATAAGTACACAGATAATTTTTTACACTGACTTCGTAGGGACGGGTCGTAGTTAACTGTGAAAGTATAATTAAAAAATTTAATTTTTTAATTAATTTATAAAGTCAGATAAAAATGGTAATATTCCCGATATTCCTAGACAGAGAAATAAATGTGCAAAGGTCATAAATGTTACTTGAATGTATACTAGCTGTACCCGCGGCGTTGCCAACATCTTTGTTTTACTTTAGTATGTAGTTGTATAAGTCATTGAAGGTACTAATTAATGAAGTTACTAATTAACCGCGACTCAAAAGATATCCTCAACGTCAAAAAGGCATAAAGGCTTTAGCCTACAGACTCCTACTCTGAGCGATCTCTAGGTCTGTCAGGATGATCCCAAGCACACGCGCGAAAATAAATCACAGTCTGAAATTTTGCCTTTGGATCTAATTTTTATATGTATTCAAAACTTACCTACTCTAACGCCGTCATTCAAAAAACAAATTTCTATATATGTACATACAATAACTTTTGATAGAGTGAAGCGATTTTAATAAAATAAAGACTAAATGTATTATTTATGAGTTCATGGTGATTTTTTAACCTATCCTACCTTTTTACCTGCACTTTACTATATTGACGCGTGTTCAAATAAACAGACTGAGAGACATTTCTGATAATTAAATGTTATAATAATATAAATAGTGTTTTAGACCTCTATAATAATTTTGGTAAAAAAATTCTACAAAAAATACGATTATACAATAAAAGATAATTATTTATTTTTCTGTTGTCCTTACTATATATTTCGTAATTCAAAGTAACCAGTAGGGGTGAAGTAGCGCTTATAAAGATGTCCGGACAAGATTTAGGAGTTATTCACCTTTATTACTAGCTATATAGAAATAACATTTCTTATTATCAGTACAAATATAGTACTTAAATATATTTAAATAAAATATACGAGTATGAATAGTCTTTCAAACAAAAATCGTGGAAAAAATAGCTCATATTAAATTAATTTTGTTAATAAAAAAATGTTTTAATGAGCAAAGCATTTTCACTGTTCTGTAGAAAAGACACGGACAATATAGGTATATAATTTTTCTACGGTAGGTAATGTACCTAACGACCATGTGTGTAAGAAAAACCTAAATTCTTCAATATTGCGCCGATTGTACGAACAAATATATTTGAGATATTAAAAATATTACAAACCTAAAAATAATATTAAAATATTTAACTATAATTTTTTTACTGAACTAATATGTAGGTATTAATTTTATTTATAAAAGTTTATGTAACAATAATTTGTTATAATTTCGCGACGAGCCCCAATCTCCATCCATCTTGGTATAACATCCAACGACGGTACAAAAGACTTTACACCTCATCTAACATTTAAGAATTAATCGCCTTCTACTTTATACAGTCAACTCGGTAAAAATAATAAATCTTATAGTGCTTATTGCTCTTGAAATAAGGTTGTTTTTTTAAACGAAACAACGGATGTTATAGCTTCATATAGATGTTACGACGTAGGACTTAAAGAAGTATCGTTCATCGTAAAAACTTCGTGCGCAGTAAACTATGAAAATTAAATTAGGCGCAGATTGTAGGGGCTATATACGTTTTCTTCGCAATCAAGTAGATATTTTAGTTTTGTAAGGTACAGAATAAAATATTTTATAGTTTTGTTCCCGAGGAATATGTCATTATGATTTAATTTTTGACTGACACGTAGGCGCATTGGGCAAAGACCCTGCTTTCCTCACCCCGAGTCTGGTTGTGATATATATTTATTTATGTATGTATTATTTCTATATACTCGTATATAGTTACAATTTAAAAAAAAAGTATATCAGTCGGCTTTTACCTAAAACACAGACATTAATTTGCCTACCTTAAGAACACACGACCATATTGTGTGTATGTCAAACATATTTATTTATTTAAATTTTATACAGAAACAAAGCAAATATTGAAGCGATAAAAAAGAGATAATAAGTAGAATAAGTAGAATGTACATGTATTTGATACATGAAATATATCAGAAGTTGTTTTCTTTCATAAATATAATATTATGTTCCAGTATCTAAACATTTGGAGTTGTGATTATGATCCTTCAAAACGTCGACCCTCAGTGCGGAGTGTCATCTGAAATATAATATATTACTGGACCGGCCTTCCCTGAGGAGATCCTGTTAATTACCAAGTACAAGTCGCGTCCCGCCGAGGGAAACCTTTTAATGTTTTGTTTATCTTATTAGAAATATTATCTAGAAAACTAGCTTAGTAATTAAATTCATGTATTTGTTTTAAAATTAAAGGTACTTAGTGAACAAAGCGACATCTATAGCATACGGGATCCCTGGTTACTTTAGGATGTTGGGGCCTGGCCCAGGGGCTTTGCCCCCTAAGACTATTTATAATAAGCGTTAATATTATAATAGTTATCATTTTATTTTTCCAAAATTGACGAATATTTCGGCAATATGGACCAACGAATGCTGATCTGCCTTTATTTTACTAGTGAGTTTGTTAGTAATGACTTCAACACCTGATCAATATTGCCTATGTGCCATTTCAGCTAATTTCGTTTAGTTACGAAAATTTAGTAATAAATGCAGTAAAAAAAATTAAATAAAAAATACTTGTCATTTTGATTAATTTGTATCTATTTGAATAATACTATATAATAAACATATATGTGTGATTAAATACATCTTGAAATATCTCTTGCTATTCTTGTTTAGGTACAAAATGTTCGTATGAGAAAAAAAAAAACTTAAAGTTCTTGTAACATATTAAAAAACGAAAAAAATGTTTTCTTATTTAATACAAATACAATTTTTAATTTTTTTTTAAATTTAGATTTAGGCGATACATATTTTAATTCATACCTTTCCTCAGCAATAAGAGGTGGGTCGTTGAGGCTACATATTTGACGTCCTAATTTTAATTTTTTTCGTTCAAGCTTGTCCTTTTAAAAGATTTTGTTCTACGACATTTGAACTTGGAGCCTCGCCACGAGGGATATTTCACGTCGTTTCAGTTCGAAAATTAAATTTAAATCCCCTCACATTTTTACCGCCCTCAAAATAATATGCCGCAATAAGTTACTTTTTTCGACGGTGTTTTATTTAATTTCATAATGTCCGATTCCTTAAGGAATTTCAGTATTTTTTCAATGATTATCAGTATTTCGGTAACGTATTTGTTTTATATGTAAGCATTAAAGTCTGCCATAATAGTAACAAGAATACTCGGAGTAATAATAATGATTCTAGTGTAACAAATATACGTAAACTACACAATTATGATTACTTCTGTATTCCTTTAATAAATATTTTAAAACAACAACAACTCATATGTCTATTTTATGTTTAAACACTAGTACAAATAATTCAAATTCTATCGTTTTTAAAATACAAATTAGTTTTAGAAAAACCAATTGAATATGAGAAACTTTAATTTAATATAGAAATAAATAACAAAGTGTAGTAAGTAGTACGTCATTTAACTTGTGAAAGTTATACTTTTTAATTATACCCAGTGTTCACTTACAACTTCGGCTTAGAAAACTATTAATCTAATATTTTAAAGGCCTTAGTAAATAATAGACTTATCAATTTACTTAAAAATTAAAAAAAGCCCAGTTGCCATTTCCTTTATATCAACATTTTACTTGGAGTTGCTTAAGGGGCTATAACCGAAGGTAGGAAAGGCCACCAGGGTGCTACGAGGCACTTGTCAAGCTCGTAATATTTTATTAGATAACCAAATAAACCTCGTCTCTTTCGAAATTTCGCCTTGGGTTGTTTTGGACGTTTCTACTGTTTAACATATCTAACAGATACCCACGGATAAAGAAATCCGGTACATTAATAAAAATAAACTTTAATGAGATTAGATAAAGTTTACAAATAGACTTGAATTTAGGTAAAAATGTAATTAAGCTTTATTTTTTTTTTCTTATTAAATTATGAGGATGATACGCTATAGTTTTATATTTTTTAATTTATATGTCTATTCAAATAGTATTTACGTTAAAAATAAATACTGAAGAAGCAGTTTCAAAAAATAGTTACATAAAATATTTATTTATACGAATTTACATCTTGTTTTTAAGACCATCATAATTTCACCTCAAAATCTGGACCATAAAGATGGTACTCCGCTTAACCATATAATATAATACATTACTCGCACACGCACGGCTATTAATATTCATAATACAATTTAACGCAGCGAGGTTAATTTCACCTAAATATGTAAATTATCATGACCCGACCACCGTTAATTCAGAGATGTCAGTTTGCAAATATTTCTATTTCCCTCCCTCATAATGTGTACTGTAATTGTTAGAAAGAGAGGCATATCATGTGTATTATGAATAAGGTGGCAGGGAAAATTTTAACGGCGCCTATGAGGGTTGTGAATGTTGAAATAACTTTCAAATATTGTCGCTAGGTGGACGAAAAGTTTAGATCCTGAGGGAGGCTGTTTGCTGGCACGTCGGCTCTCTTCTTATTAATGAAACGCACATCATTTTAAAACATGTTACCGTGTAGGTGGACCCTTATAATGATATATCACAGAATCAAAATGTTTGTTCATTTAAATGAAATGTACGATATATATCGATATATCGAAGATTTTATTTAATGATTTCGACCTATATTATTATGGACATCTATATGAAAAAACTTTACACCCTCATCACCGTTCTGGACTTAATGAGTTAAAATTATAACAAAGAAGTATTTTACGCGTAGTTTTGTTACACTCGGGCTGGAAGATGTTGTCTGATGGAAAGCAAAGGTGACGTCTAGGTCGGAGTATGCTTTCCTATCCAATCTTTTGCTCTCGTATTAGAAACGATGATGGAAAACTTTTCTTGCTAGTCGGTTGGAAGCCTACCACCCTTCTCCTATTTAAATGTAAAAGATCAGTAAGGTTTTAAAGTTCCTGTGTACAGTTACTGAAGTATATTCAGTAAAAAAAAAATTATAAGCAGAAGACATTGCGTCCGTCTTATAAGCTGAACCATTTCGCGCGTCAGCTATTCCTTTTCGAATAATGCTGTGAAAAATCGAGTTTAGATCCAGCTGATGTTTGGCAAATCCATCACAAAAACGAGAGCAGTAGTACTGCTGTCATATGCTACATGGAGTACGATCCTGAGCCTGATGCATTATGAGGAATTGCTCGGACGTAAATTAATGCTTCGCTTTTTATAAGTTTTTACCGCTTTTCTTGATATAGACTTAATATATTTCCCAAAATTAAGGATATCAATGCCCAAAAGTTTAATGTGATGATGTGAGTGATTGCTAATTGAAACGGATATATTTTATAAAGTAGGGGCCCAAGTAAAGATGATTTTAATTTAAAAAATTATGTTTTTTAATAATAGTTAATTGTATAATAATAAAATAAGATTTAAAACAATGAAAGTGTGTGAAATGAAAAAAAAAAATTAGAAACCAAAAAGAAAATCAGTTCGCTTTATGGTATATTTCGTGAAAACTCAAAATCAAATAAAAACAATGTTACAAAAAAAGCAATCCGTCGCGGGATAAAGTAATTAAAATGCTCGATTCCATCTAAACGAAGTTAATCCAGTAAATTGCGAATCGCGAGTCCATAAAATATAATTAAAAACTCGAACGGGAAAAAACGAGAAAGGCGCGAGGTATCGCGTCATCAATCTGAGGAATTATTTCATTTGCGTATTAAAATCCTCGTTTTGTCGGCCGTGAATTATTTCTCATTGCGTTAATTACACCGTATCCCGGCTATATTCATGGCTATTGATGTACATCTTCAAATATATCTGTGCTAAGATTACTCTTATTATTTACGGCTTTTTCATAACTACAAAACTATAATATCCAGAATCCATGAAACTGCGAGGGATGTCTCTTAAGTTTTAATTTGTAAGCTATTCTCAATTTTCGTGGGTTTTCAAAATCACAGAAGATCGCAAACGTGCAGCCAGTATACAAGAACTGACATGATCATGCTGACCCAGTCAACTATAGGCCAATTCTCATCACGATAATTCTTTGTAAAAGTATAGAATTCAATCATAACTTCCTAACATACCTAGAAGAATTTATTTTTCCTGTACAGCCTGTACGGATTCTATGCTAATTAATCTACTGGCAACCGTACAGCATTTACTACTCATTTATGGAACGAAGGCATTAAATAGGACAAGGAGTCTCTCTCACTTTATAGCTTTTGACTGTGTTTGGTACGACAGTATCCTTACCAAATTCTCTGCTTGATATTCACCAGCTTATCCAGCTGTAAATTTTATTTCATGAACGCTGGTATCCGTTCGTGGTCGACATCCAACCCACTTGAGCAGAACTTTTTTCAGGTACATTTTTTATAGGTACCGTTAAGGTGCTAAATACCATCCCAGCATTTGTATTTAACAACACACACCTACAATTCAAATATACGAGTAACTTTGGTAACTTCAAAAGAAGATTGAATACGAAGTTTTTAGATAAACTAAGTATCTTCTCTCCTTTTCATCAGAGAAGTTTGTGGTCAGATGTTATCCTATCTTGTACAGAAAATCGAAGTTCGTTTTTGGTTTTGCTAAATAAATAGTATTTAAAGTTTAAGTTTTTAAATACTTTAAATACTATTTATGTTATTAATTAAGTAAACTTATTAAATATTTGTTCTAACTAATGTGTTTAAATAGCCGTATATCTTTTACAACCAGTGAAGTGATAGATGTCTAGACTCCCCCAGATTAGGGTTAGGTCACACGCATGAAATATTAAATGTCTATCGCCAGTGTGGTGGTTAAAATTTCATTTACCTAATGGGTTTACAATTACTGGACTCAAGACTCTTCTGGTTAATGCATACTTATGATCTGTTTGAACATACGTAGATTTAAAAAAGAACCGTCGTAGAGATGCTACGTTGCACATTTTTATATTTTTAATTACATTTCCGTACATGTGTGCATTATTTATTCAATTAGTAACAGGCAGTAACATTCAGTAACTTAAATTAATTTTTTTTAACTTTTCTGACAATTCTTGACTAATATTTAGCACTTAATAAAAATAATAAAAACTTATTTAGTCTCGCGTAATTAATACACACGAAAATTAATCACGTGTTAATTCTGTAGCAAAATTGACGATTCTAATTTTTCAAAAAGTATTTTATAGGTGTAATTATATTTTTACTCGTAGACTATTTTATATTGTTAATTATTGCTCAAATACTAGCAGCATCTAATGTTTATATAGTTAGTGATAAATACCCTAAATCGCTCACACACTCAGATAGACAGATTGACAGGGACCGATCTAGAATTTATGTCCCGTCGACTGTTGTTTTAGTGCTATTAAAGATGTAGCGATGTACATACATTCGTATTAGATTTAAATAGATATTAGAGAATCATCTCAGTTTATTTATAGTTTGGTCTTTAATTTATCTAAATTTTTAACTTATCCTATTTTGTTTATCATTTTTAAAATTGCATATAATCTCTTGTTAAATATCCTAAATATTTCGTATGAAATAGTCGCATGTACTAATTACTGCTTAAATTTTTGAATTTTCATAATCCGTGGATAAATTTGACATTCTGTGCATTTTAATGAAGAAGTACTGTTTTTATCGATAATTTCGTTATTATGCCTATATAATTATGTAATTATATAAATTGCAGTTTCACATTTTAATTACAACTATATTGTAGTTTCGTTTAAGCACATGAGTAAATATACGGTTTATTTTATCATGTGGTTTAAGTAGCTTATCGTTAATTTAATTAAAAGTCTAAAAACGGATTTTATCGCGTTTATTTAAAGTTACTGTTTAACAATCGATCTGAGATCTGAGATCATGGACGCTGTAAAGGGTCCGAAACGTCGGGAAATAATTTAAATTAAATTGTTAAACAGTAACTTTCAAATAAACGCGATAAAATCCGTTTTTAGACTTTTAATTAAATGAATAAAATTCGCGTAAATATAAGAGAACAGCTTATCGTTAAATTTGATAAATGATGTAAAATATCAACAATATAATATAATATGTATGTAATTCATGTAATACGTGCAATGATTAAGGTAACACAAATTACGCGCTAGCATATGTCCAATTAAGCCCGTCAAACGTGAATCAGTGGTGCGTGATGCGATTAGGCGATACGTGACAACAGTATCAAAGTACATCAACCAGTGGAAACGTGCTAACTATACTGATATATTAATAATATACTTAGTGCTCTCTAAGTTGAACATTATGAGGACTACAGAAGTTCGCAATCTTTTTGCAATTCTGACGTCATTACAATTCAAGACTATATAAACTAAGAAATACAATGTAGGTAATATCTACAAAAGAATGAAAATCCGTCGAAAAAAAAAGTGGCCAGTTATATATATACATCACAGGTAGTCTCACGACCTGCTTAGCTTTAATACCGATTGTTTCAATTTCAACCCAAAAATATTAGAACATTTTGGTTGGTAACGGTTATTATGCGTGTCAACCTTATTTTCAAAAAAAAAAAAAAAAAAAAAAAAAATCAAAATATTTTATTCGTTATTAGGTGATTGATTACACACACTCAACGAACGTCAAAAAAAAAATGTCTCGGTAGACATCTACAATTTCATCATCGGCTTTACTAAATATTACAATAATATAATAATGTTCCTAGTGTAGGCCGAGAGAAAAAAAGCCGGAGGAAAAAAAACTCTCGGTACTCTTTTTACCATATCATATTTTGTACATACAATATAAAAAAATTATTCACAAAGAACGAGCAAATCATGTCACTGCCAAGCAGCCTTGTCATTTAAAAAATCTTTAATGCTATAATATGCCTTACTACATAATTTGGATTTAATGAAGTGTTTAAATTTATTTAGGGACAAGTCTTGCACATTACCAGGCAGTGTATTGTACATGCGTATACAGTTACCTACAAAAGAGTTACTTATTTTGTGGAGCCTAAAATTAGGAATTGCCAATTTATTTTTATTTCTTAAATTTATATTATGTCTATCACAGTTCTTGACAAATTTATTTTTGTTTTTATGTGTGTATAATAAATTTTCAAAAATATATTGAGAATAAACAGTTAGTATTTTTATTTCCTTAAATTTATTTCGTAAAGACTCACGGGTGCCCATACCGTAGGTAGCTCTGACAGCTCTCTTTTGCAAAATAAATATACATTGAATATCAGCAGCGTTTCCCCACAGCAGTAAACCATAAGTCATGATGCTGTGGAAATAGCTGAAATATACTAATCGCGCGGTTTTGATATCCGTCAACTGGCGTATTTTTTTACTGCGTAAGCTGCGGAGCTGAGTCTGCCAGATAACTTCCCAATATGAGGACCCCACTGTAATTTTGAATCTAAGGTTATACCCAGAAAGACAGCCTGATCGACCAATTCTATTTCCTTATCCCTAATCCTGATACTGGTTGTAGCCAACTTAACATTCGGTAAAGTGAATCTCACACATTTTGTTTTAGATTCATTTAATAGTAGATTATTTACATTAAACCAGTGGATAATCTTAGAGAGAGCCCTGTTTACATCGTCGAGTGAATTTTGTCCACGTTTAACCTTAAACAGTAAAGATGTATCATCTGCAAACAAGACTATCTCATGATCATCTCTAACAAGATGAGGGAGGTCATTAATATAAACCAGAAATAGAAAGGGACCTAAAATCGAACCTTGAGGTACTCCCATTGTTACAAGAGAGCCGGGGGACCGCTTGTCGTTGATCACCACGCTTTGGGTCCTGCCACTCAAATAAGAAGTGACAAAATCAAGAGCGGTACCCCGGATTCCATAATGATGTAGTTTCCTGATTAATGTCTGATGCTGGACACAATCAAATGCCTTAGAAAGGTCACAGAATACACCATAGGCATCATGTGACTGATCCCAGGCCTCATAAATAGTCTCTAAAAGTTTAATTCCAGCATCAGTAGTAGACCGGCCGCGAGTAAAACCAAATTGTTTATTGTGCAAGAGTTCATTACTTTCAAAATGTTTTTGAAGTTGATTTAGGATAATTTTTTCAAAGATTTTACTGAAAGTGGGAAGTACCGATATTGGACGAAAGTTAAAAGGATCTGCGGTACTTCCATATTTAAATAAAGGCATTAACTTGCTAAATTTCATCAAGTCAGGAAACACACCACTATCAATACAATTATTAAAAATTAAAGCCAGTTCTGGAGCAACTATTTCAATTAGGGAATTTATAAGATGTACAGAAATGCTCCAGATATCTGGTGTTCTTTTTATATTTAACAATTTAAAAGCCTTTAAAATACAATACTTATTCACATGACTAAATTTAAATTCTACATTACACATAGGTACGTTAGATTTCAACAATGATAAAATTTCAGTTCAGCAGTCATCATTTCAGGACATCCAATGACAATCTAGATATGATGATGATGATGTATCAAACCAAATTCTGCTCTGTTTGAATTTACCATCTAGCAGAATATATGGTATAGAAAGTGCTGATAATACATCTTTTTATCGGACAAGTGATGTGAACTGAAGAGTGAGAATGATAATTGCAATTTTTCTAAGATCAACAGAAGTCAATAAGTTCTACAGACAAATATATGACTCCATAAAAAAGCCTGATAACAATTTCGTTAACACTGGAACATAATCGAGGCTATACTCAAGATATCTCGGACCTTAAAGTATGCTCCATTAGTACACTTTGATAGATATTACAGACAAAAAAAAAGAGAGCTCCAGGTTTGACAGAACCACATAAAAACTTCTGAAAGCTTTGGAGCAACCAATCCGAGTCTCGATACTACACTACATCAAGGAACAGACGTGGTGCAATTTTCTCGAAGCCGTTTAATGCTGCGTTATAAGATATCTTCAAATTTTTGCGTAGCGAGCGTATCACTCACATACGAGACTAAAAATAAAGGCGAAAAAAAAATTAAATTATGTATAGTTCCGTTTCACCTGGTAATCGTTGAGAGCACTGCATCAAAAATTGTACCTAGGTCCACACAATACAAGTTATTAAGGTAAATTTAAAGAAACAAGCTGCTAGAATTAGCTCAGTAGGATAGTTTTTGAGAAACCGTGCAATATCTTCTCGTCCAAGATTCCTTAGCGCCTCTAAAAGAGACATGGTCACTGACTGTGAGCCTCATTATAAGGCTCAAGCAGGAGACTTCTATCATGCATAAGACAATCTGGTTGGTTGGTTGATGGCAACTATGTCTAAACTAAAAAAAAATATATGATGTACATTACCATGCAAACTTCCACCTAAAATTGGTTTGAACGAGATCTAGTAAGTAGTTTTTTTTTAAATAAAATAAATACACAACATCGATCAAAGTTACAACGAACTACAAGAACTTTTATATTATGTTACTTGATGCTACGGAACCCTTCATAGGCGAGTCCGACTCGCACTCGTTTAATTTTTTTATGTCGAATGTCGACCACTGGGCAACCACTAGTTATAATAATTTTACTAATAACAACAATAATAACTATTGATATATTTTTAAATAAAACATACTTTTATTACCTACTAGCTTCTACCTGCGGCTTCGCCCGCATGGATGTCGGTTATAAAAATAAAAATAAAATACTAACTCTATAATTGACTAGGTTTCAAGTAACGTAGCGAATAATTATAATGTCCCTCAAATGCAAATAATTTGATAAATTCCTTGTCTTTTCCGTGATTGACAGTAGTTTATTTACCAAATGTAGAATTGAATAAAAAAATAGAATTAAAATTTTTCATTGAAACAAAAAAATATTTTTTTTTAAATCAAAAAAATATATGTATGTTCTTGTTGAGTAATCAACAACATATTATATACTAAAACCTTTACCGAAACTACATCCTATGAAATAAGTTCCATGCCTATTCGTTTTGTAGTTTTTGCAGTTAAAGTGAAAAAAAAAGGTTACGTCATTTATATTTGATAGAAGATATAGATTAAAAACAATTTCTATAAATATTAGAGATTAATATCTTTGTCTGATTATAAAGATGAATACAAACAATTTTGTTAAGCTTGTTACTTATTAGCATTTTTAAAGGAACGTCGGTAATAGAGTGGCAACACTGAAGTTATGTGGTAAAATTTCTAAAAGTCTTATATAATAAGGATAAATATCGGAAATATAATATTATTTAATAATAAATTATTTTATGTTATCTAAATTTGATTTCAAAATCAAGTAAACGTAGATGTTATATTTTACTAAGCAAACCTTGCGTAAACACTACTTTCTTAATAATGTAATTAGTAACTAGAATTTCGGTGAACGTAAGGCAATAATACCATATTCAGAATATTCACAACACCACAGTCGAGTCTGAAGCAATTCCCTACCGTCGTAACGTCTAATTCCCGTCGACTTACACACATCAGCGTTTTCGATATCGTGCTGTACCCCCTTGGCGTACAGAGCAGAAAGCTACAGAAAGTTACAATAATATTATTATGCGAATACTTTTGTAAATAAATTTTTACTAAATTTTTTATAACATTAAATTGACTTACGCCGAGTTGCACGAAAAAATTTTTAAATTTAAGTGTTTATTAAACTAATTTAATTACAAGAATCGTGATTATCTGTTGCACGAAACATACATCTGATTAAGTTAACAAAAAAATTTAGTTTAATTAAAGACATATCTAACGGATGATTTATTCTAACAGCTTTAAATTAATCATGAGATCAACTAATTTTAAGATTAATTGCAACTTAACTAACGGAAAGTTAGTGACGGTTTCGTGCAACTCGCCGTTAATGCAACAGACAATTACCACAAAAAATATATAAACGCAGATAAAGCTTGATTATAGTTATTGACTTTAATGTTTTTGTTAAATTGTTCTTCTTACTCGTTTTGACTTCAACAATAAAACTCGCTTATTGAAAATGTCTTGACGAAGACAATTTGTAATTGTTGATTAGAGCATTTAAATTATTATTTTCAACTATCTGAAGTAGTGTTAATCTATATATCTCCTTTTTCCATTTACACGGAACCGCACAAATATTGCAAACTAAACGGGGGCCAGCACTATTTACAATTTGCCGCCCCTGCGTCCGTCAGGGCACATTCGGCCCATCGTTATGTTGCCAATGTTTATATTGCTTGCTTACTGTTACACTGTTACCTTTTTATTGTGTTACCACAACATCTTATTGCGTTTAACGTTCTAAATTTTAGCTCTGAATTGACCTCTGAAAAACCTAATCATCGATTGATTTAAAAAAAAATTTTTTGAAATCACGCATACTTATATGTATAAGTAGACGATAATATTATCGTATATATTTTAGTAGATAAATATTGCACATTTTAGGATTTTATTAAAACAAATTTATAAATAAAATTATAAAAACGATGAAGATATGTAGGCTTATTTCCATGCAGGACACATGATTTAATATTATGTTTTGATAATTTTTAAAAGAGTAAGTTGTTGCGTTTATTGCCGGTTCTTCTCAGCAGAAGCGGCATTCCGAAATGGCGGTAGCTTCTTTTTAACTACGATATATTATCACATGAGTAAAGAAACCGTAATATTATTGTGTAATTATTATTTAAAAATACTTTTCAGAGCTCTATATAAATAAAAAGTATTTCGATTTGATTTGGTTTAATTAAATACTTATTAAATAATAATATTTGTAAAATAGATATATATTGATTATTTGCATAAATTGTGATCTGTTTTTATATTTTTGAAAGTGATATACTTATTATATCTTCATATTATATTTGGCTCTTTATTTTGTATTTACATCTGGATTATTACTCATTTTCTACTTTTCATATGCGAGTGGTAATTAAGCTTCTTCATAAAATTAGAGAATAAGTACTTAAACGTTAAGCTTCTTACACATGAACGAACCTTAACATAGAAATAGCACATATAGTCTGTAGTTTAAGCCATAGTTTTGTATTACAGTACTCAGACGACATTCGGAGTCAGACAGCCGTAGCGCCTAGAGAGTTCACGCTCCATTATCGGCTGGAGATGGAGCAGCTGTCGCTATTGGTGCCACTTACAACACCTTAGCTTTATCATCTTACTGACAATTGTCGCATATCCATGTCATGTACACTTATGCCACATCTTACGTCTGTAGCAATGACACAATAACTATTTTTTTTTAATTTATGATAGACAATAATAAAAATATGAATAATCGATATCCTATATCAAAATCATGACTTAATAATAATTACATAATAAAATAAAATTATGTTACCTTAATTAATCAATTAGAATAAATTCGATCAACTTCGTCAATAAATATTTGAAGCATGCAAGCTTTCATGCATGAAAATTTTCTTCAGTTTTAAAGTTTAAAGTTAGTTTTAAATATTTAACTTAAATTAGAAAACGTAATGAACGATTATAAAACAAATAATATATTTATGATTTAGGAAGTTATGCTAAGTTTAAAATTAATATAAATATTATAACTAAGACTTTAAAAATTAAATATCAAGTAAGTTATAAATACAAAGTATGGTCAAAATATATTATATATATTATTATTTATTTATTAATAACCTCTAGACATTTTTTTATTAAAAGGTAGCTAGAAGATTTGATAATATTGATTTAGTTAATTAATTGTTTCTACCGTAGCTTTTAGAAATATACGGAATTTAAAAAAAAAAATTCTCATTTAAGTAATTTTATGATTACTTAAATTATTTTATATCATATTCATAAAAAGATATAAAAATATCCTAAAAATTTAATCCGGGAAAAAATGATCTTGTTATTAAAGAAGTAGTTAGGTAATAAGTAAAGGTAGTAAGTAGTTAGGTAGGTAGGTAAATTTTGAGTACAGTATGAAAATAAGTAAAATATGAGGCATCATATAATATACCATACATGTAGTATAAGATCAATAATTAATTAATTACAGCTATAGGTAGCCGCGCCTGGGTTACGTCGTAGCACCTACACGTAACTAGCGCGCAACAATGGATTTCCCTAGAGAAACTCGTTCAACGTTGCTTCACGGAGTGAGTACAAGGTAGAAGTATCGTTTGTAGGTAACACTATTTAAAATATGAAGTTTTAATTACTAAACTTAATTTTTTTTTTGTAAAATTAAGTGATCGAATACAATACAATTCTTCGTTAAGGGTTTTTGAATAATTTCAATTTGGAAAATGAAATTTTGTACTATAACTTTGATGTTTAATGGTACAATGCAAATATGAGTAAATAAAAAAATAATAATAATTTAAAATACTTTACACACAGCTGCTAAAATTATCTTCCTCTAAAAGATCGGTATAGGATCATTATGCAATTTTTTAAATATTTACGAACACTAATAATTTATTTTTCAAATGTTGTTCTTCAATTCGTTTTATTAGATTTAATACTTAAATTGTTAATTTTAAAATACTCTTAGATATAATATAAAAATATAAGTCTCTTTACTTTCTTTTTTTTTTTTTCGTTTATCTATCTAGTATTCAACTCTAATAAGGCGTATTCCATTTCCATTTTTAATTACAATCTATGCCAACAGTAGCGCTGCCGCACCCGCCATGTTATTCCGCCCATTAAGGCACCTGTCATGTGAGTTTACAATAAGTAAATATGGACGTGCGGTAACGGGGACATTATTGCCACTATTGGCGACAATGGGGCTCCTTTGTTTACATTAAAAATTAGCGAAACCTTTATTGACCGACGTAAATCGAAGCTAGAAAATTAGAAGGGATAGTGTCAGATAAATGTTTGATTTTCATCAATTTTGTACGTATAGTCATTTTTATATTGTCCGTAGACAGATAAATATTGAATATTACTCCCAGACTTCTATTCCCTTAAATTTAAATATAAATTTAAATATAAATTACAATTTTAGATTGGTATACACAATATAACGTTTCATTTCAAAAGAAAATTATGTAAATTCATTTGTGACAAATGTGGAAAGTAAATGCTTATTTTAATAAATTAATTTGTAATAATTAACCGACTTGCGCGATTATCCCCGCGTTGTATTGTATATAACATTTACAGGATGAGTTTTAGTAAACACTGAAAATGTGTGTATTTATATTTATTGTAAAGATTTTATATTAAGTTTCAAATCAATAGGGGATGATTTTTTTGTCTCCCTTTCAATATTGGCCATATTAAACCTAAAAGGCTTAGGAACCGAATTTTAAAAATTACCTCTGTGTCAAAAAAAAGAACACCGGCTTAACCCGCATTAAATTTTTTTAACTCCATCGGATATATAGTACCATACTAGTAGAATTTTTACCAAATAGAGCAGTATAATAATTATGATGGAAGAGTATATCAATAATAAGTCTATCAAGCGTCTGATGGACCCTTGTCAACTTAATTAACTAACGAAGGCCTTCGCTGTCGGGGGATGAAATAGCTTTTGATTGATATTAAATAATATTACTTATTTTCTAATATGATCTATTAAAAAATTACAAGAAAAATAGTGTTTGTAGAAAAAAATATTTTTAGTATATTAATTATTAATTTATTTTTTAACGTCCGTAATAACTGATAATAGCCCGTAAATGTCCACTGCTGGGCATACACTTTTAATTTAAGGAGGATGGTTCGAGCTTGATTCGCCACGCTGCTCTACAACGGATTGGCATTTATTTTTAATTCTATACAAATCGTATATAAACAAAATATAAATATCATAAAGTAATAAATAGACAGAATGACGGTCTCATTGGTAAAGACAATCTTATGACTTTTAAACAAAGAATACACAAATTATGGAAATAATTCTATATTCAGCTTAAAATTTTTACATTTAAAAACACATCAGTGTATAAATCTCAATATTAAACGTCATTTAAATAAAATATTATTTGCCGTAGCGTTTTGGTGAAGGTAAAAATAAAACAATAATCCCGAATCGTGTCCCGGCGGGCGCGTTTTCACCGGAATAATACTTTTTATCATATTTATTGACTGATAAATGGCTACGTATCTCCGAGTGCATTTATATGTTGTTCCTAATTCTGTTATTGTTTGTATCGTTATATAAATGCGAAACCTTTTCTATTGAATTAAAACTCGATATGTGCAAGTTTTTTTAAGTTATTATTAATTTAAATAGGTAACGTTTTTCAATTCAATATTTCTTTAATAAAATATTCATTCATATCTAAACATGAATCAGTGGACTTTCACTAATTTTAAGTGACTATTCACTTTTTATCAATGTGAGAATTAGTGACTAATCAATGTATGAATATGTGATTAGCAGAGTCCACTGATTTGATAATTGAATATTTGTTCTTATGTGTGTTAGTGAATATTCACTAACTTGTTACTGAAATTGACCGATATGTAATGAATACAGCTTTACTAACGGAATTCATGAAAATTTCAATGATTTATGTTTAGAGTGTACTATCATACGAGTATCAAAAATTAATTTAAAATTAATTTTTCAAAAATGTTTAACTGTTGGTCAATGGTCTTTTGTGCCAGTCTGGATTAGCGAATAAACTTGTCTCAGCTTTCGATGAAAACATTGAAAGTTTAATTTTAAAAAAATTGGCATAACTATAAGATTTGAACTCGCAACTTTTTGATAACTATTCATATGGTCCCTGAACCATTCCGGCTTTAAATTGTTAACAAAAAGTATTCTAATGTTAAAAGAAAAACAGAAATACTCAGAGTTCATAGATATTACTCTATATCCACATCTAAGAAAAATATCTCCATACACGTTCGCACGTATAACGCTGAAAGCTCCATATCAATACATCAACGTAACCAGAGAAAATAGATTCTGTTTATTCAAAAAACAGGTACTTTTGAGCACAAAGCACTACTCACTGTATCCCAAGTGGCATTAGTAGATAACATATCGTATGCGTATCGGGTGAAAGCGTGGGGAATTCAGATTTCCATCCGATGGCAGCATCGCGACTCGAATTTAAAAGGTTTTTTTTGACCCGGAAAAGATATCGAGAATGACTTCAAGGAGATATGATAGTTAAACTATTTACCTATTATTTTCAATAAATACTTTTAGTGTTGCCTATGTAATTTACATTAAATACTACTCTATTTCTTTTTTATCTAAATAATTATACATATTTTACTACAAATATGCAGTCGTGAATCTAAGATTCATCAAGTTTTTTGGTTAATGTCTAAAAATTATTTGTATTTCAACTGAGACTTTTCTATCCGTTTAATCTTAAGTTTTCATCAAATGCAAACAAGTTGTAGATAAAACTAATTTATCAAATATACCTTTAGATTCATTTTCCTTTTTTTCGTGATGTTTTGACTTCAACTTGAACCTTGTTTATCTGACAGCGACGTACACCTACAACCTTTCTTGTCAAACAGGGTGTTAGCATAGTGAAATTTTCTGTCGAATACATCAACGCTCAAATTTTTGAGAAACATTTTGATAGTTCATTGAGCTTTTACACAGTTTTTTTTTTCGATATTTTTTTAGCGAAAGGATTTATCATTTTATTCGGCTAATATTTTATTTTGATAATTGGATGGGATGCGTCAGTAATAAAATTGTAATTAAAAATTAACTATACGAAAGTATGCTGCCCCGAGGGTGCATACTAAGTAGTCAGATACAAAGCACATTTGTTTACTAAACTAAAATAAACTATTTGAATTTATAACGCTGTAAGACAGGGGCTTATTGAATTAAGTGCCTCTTACAAGAACAGATGTAGGTAATGAAAATGGGCTGCTTTTTTAAATATTATATTTTTATTTTTATATTGTAGGTGGAGCACAATGCGTGATTTTTACAATATATGTATTAAAATTTACGGGTATTCTTAAAATATGAATCTTATAATTTCGTTCGATGTCGTGTTCTACGACAATTTCGATACGATCAAAAATGTACTTAATCATTAAACCCTTTATTACCAGGACATCCATTCGCATTTAATTTACTAAATTTTCTATATTAAGCCCACTTATTCCACACCCATTCGATGGACACGCGGGGATATTATAAGCCCAAGTTTACATTATAATAACTTATTACAGCATAATTTATTACTCTGTCATTACCGTGACACGCTCGCGTGTCGTTTCGTCATAAGTTAAAGTCATCTTGTCTAATACCGTTAATTTCATTGGACATAGTGACAAAAATTCTGTTTACTTTACCGGGGCGTTAAAATGACGCCACGGGATCTAATTTAAGGCATAGTAATGACAAGTATGGTAATGAGTGATAATTAATTAAGTAATTTGTGATAATTTTATTTAGAGTGGTTTCCACTGGCATGTGCTATATTATTTTTAGTACGTAATTAGTCTAAAAAGCATGTTTAATTTCTGTAATTAAAATATAATAACGCTATAACAGGTATAAAAAGAAAAAGCGACAGAATGATTGTTATCGTAATAGAATGTAATAAGTAGATAAAATATCCTAGTATATGGAAACGGAGAGATGAGACGTCCGCTTTAAGCCAAGTGAAAAATGAGTGGTCGGTACAAATCGGACAAGTCATCAATTGCTCCGGTTATTGATATTGGCGCGGGACGTGCCTACTGATGTGGTCGCCCTTGTTCCATATCGTTAAAGATTTATTACGATACAATTCGTACATACGTTTTTTATGATAAGTTTTGATAAAATAATATATACAGCCTATATTTAAGACCACTCAGCAAAACGTGTTTTTTTTTTAAAAAGTAAATTTAAATATTTTGTTACTTTGTGACTTTACACGAATACTATATGTTCTTTATTTGTAATAGCTTATCATTTCAGAGTTTTTTTTTTATTGTATTAGTTTGGAAAGCTTTAGAATAAATAAATAAATAAGCTTTCAAAAAAAACTGCGAAACTTGCTAAACAACAAATCCTGAAATCCTAAGCAAAAATACGTTTGCGGAAAACAACACCTGTATTAGCATAACAAGACATGAAATTTGAATGTTCCCAAATCGAATAAGCGGACCGCATGCCGGAATTAAGTTATCCACTTTTTGCAAGAAAAGACGGACACGTTAACATATGAATATGACAAATTGTCCGGCGGCGGCCCGACCGCGGACTGTCCTGTGTCCGACTGAGTTTTACGGCACCCGAGGGATTTAAGGGAGGCAACTTGAAAAATTTTCATTCCGGACGACTAGCCGAGGAAGAGAAACGGCCTGGTCACTACTCAAAACTGTAACAATTTCTCAGAAACAATAATAGGATAAAACGCTTGCCCCTGCATTTGACCGGTGGAAATGTGAAAAAGCTATTACGGACGCTGTCAATGTTATTTATTTGGACGCAGCATGTTAAGAATTTTTATTTTGTCATGGGATTTCAACTTTTATTGGTAACGGGATGACTTTGAAGGCTGTAATAAATTGTATTTAAGAATTTGTGTATCTTATAAAAATAAGATTACTATAAAAAAAAGCAAATTACATAGTACAAACTACATACAATTACATAACACCTCTTTGAATTATCAACAATAATGGAGTAATTTTATATTTTAACTTAATATCACTATCGTAAGCATGCGTAAAATTTTACAAATTTAATATACACCATATATGAATTAATAATTATATATTTACGTACTAATTATAAGTATACCAACACAATGACTTTTAATCCTCATAGATATAGTAGTTATTGATACACGTATAAGGATCAAATACATATATGTATCATTGTAATGAAAGTAGTGATTTGTGAGTTTGTGGCGACAGAAATTCCCAAATGGAATCAGGAAGAGTGCAACCTAGCCGTGGACCGAATCTCAAATACGCATATGTTAGCGATTTTATTCTATCCTCCACAAATGTGATGCCTTAGGCTTGGGAAATTTATCTATGATATATAACTTAGTTAATTTACCTACTTCTCGATCTAAAAAATAAGACGAAATAATAATTTAATTATTTAGGAAAGTCAATTTAATTTTCCTTATATAAAAAAATCCTTATATATTATGACGTATATAAATATACAAAATTATTTTTATTGTGCCTCACATTGTTGAAGGTAAGGTTTTACCAATAATATTATCAGCGTTTTCTTGAATTAATAAGTGCCTGAAATGAGTAAAACTCAAAATAAAATATATTTTATTTTGGTTTAATTCGTATTTAATATTTATATTTAAATAATTTATTGTACCCTTACAATTCAAATATCTAATATTGTGACGTCCAAAATTCAAAGTGAGATTGAGTTCGCATTGGACGACCTCACTCAGTGATCGCCGCGCCCTTCAATATAAATGTAAATAGAGAGGAGCTGAAATATGACAGTTATAATTGCTTTATTGTACTTGGTACGCCTAGTTACGGTGACCATAAGGTACTGAATAGTACGATAGATTGGTTTACTCGTATTTATTTATTAGATCTATAACAAAGTACATATTGCAAACACACAAAAAATCATTAAATCGAGTATTCTGACAAAAGGTATATGTTTAAACTAAAAAAAAAAAAACTGCAGTTCTTGTACTGAAGTATTTTATGTTTATCCTAAATAAATAATCAGATATGTTCTTTATATTTTAGATTTTATCTAAGAAACTTTTCCATACATAGCAAGGACAGTACAAGTTGTAACTGTAAATTATACACAAAATTTCATTTAAAGTAAAAGAGTTGATGGTTACCCTACTTTCAGCGATTGTCACTTTCCAACCATATGATAATTTTGACGAATATGGCGCAGAAATAAACAAAGGTCGATTTTAGTTAACGCAGAAGTTGTTCCTCCTCTCCTTTAATTTCGTGTGCTGATTTTGTTTATGTATTTTTGCTAAATAATGGATTTTTTTGCGTAGCATGGCGTAGCTAACGTAACGTAGTTTTTCTAACAGTTTGCAATATTATGTAATAATATTTCTTGGGTCACTAGTTCGTACTTTTCGTTTTGTTATTTGGTTACTTTATATGTTTTAACTAATTAAACTTTTTTTTAATTAACTAAAAATTATGTTTCAACTAATTAAAATTAAATTAAGTCTGTTATTATTGTCATACATTCATTATCCATTTATATTCATACATTTATATTTCGAGATATTTTTAAACGCTTCACACGCATGTCCGAAGAATTGTAGCGTAGCTAGTCGTTTTTCAAGCTATATCATATATATTTTATACAAAACGTTATCTTAATTTTTGCTTACTTTCGACAATGATATAGTACTCCTAACTAAACACATTAAATAAGCTCCATCTAGAAGCAGATAGCTCATAAATATTCACAAGTTACCAGAGACGGCTCATTTAGAACTGCCCCTCTTTTTTGCGTTATTGGCTTAATACACTAGAGGGTTGTTTTTATCAAGTGGTTACAAGAAGTAAATCGATATCGTTAATGGAGCAGCTCTCACTAATTATACTTATGTTCGGAATAAAATATTATTAATTTTTTTAAGCAAGAATTAAATATGTTTGTAAAATTTTATGAATAATATATATATATCTACAAGTACGGTATCAGCCTTTAAATTGTCGACTACTGTGTAATTTTAAACTATTATTTCATTTAAGATATGCTTACTTATGTCTCGTTTTAAAAGCCCGTACAGCTATAGGTAGATGTAGGTTTTACTTTTAAATATTGTACTGTATCAGCCTGTAAACAACCCACTGCTGAGCGAAGGACTATTCTCCACACAGAAGAAGGGTTAGAACTTAATCCACCGCGCTGCTCCAATGTGGGTTAGCAGATAATTACCATATCATGAGTAACGATCGCTCTCGACCGACGGCTTTACGTGCTCTCCGAGGCACGGTAGGGAGATCCACAAAGACATACACCCAGACCGGAAATAAATATTTGCACAAATACAAATATCTGTCCCGAGAGGGTATCGAACCCGCGACCGCCGCCGACGCGCGATTTGAGGCGACTACTCGCACCACTACACCAGAACGGTTTTAAATACTAAGACTTAACAATTTTTTTATGGAATCAGTCCGAAATTATCTGCTTCCATCATTAATATTGATTTTTTTTAACGTTTACTTGGTACATTGTAAGTGTTTGTTACCTTTAAAACACATTATATAATATGCCTATTTGAAGATTTCGAAGACATGGATGAAAGCTGTTCACCATTGCAGCATTGACATGTTAGTCGCCTTTAACCATACTTTACTGCTACGGCTACGGCGCGGTGACTACGCTTTATTACGCCCAGGAAAGGACACCGCTTGTGACTTTAAAATATCAACTTACTAAGTTCTCAAGTTATCAAATTACTAAATAACCAAGACTTTCAAAGTAAGATACATTCACCAAATGTTTTTTGTAAGTCTCAAATGTAGTTAATTTCAACTGTGAAACCCGCAAAAAACATCTTTCTTTACAAATATTCTAAAATATTTAAATACAAATTTGTAAATCATAAATTATACATGTAACACTTATTATATACAGATATTTAAGCTTTTACACAGTTTTTCTACAGTAACCTATACAATATATTTCTTAAATATTTAAATATTAAATAAGAGCAGATATGACCTAGTGGAAAAAGACGTGAATGTTAACCAAAAGATCGCTGGTTCAAATAAATATATAATATTAAATTAATTGTGTGATTATTAAACCTATGATTCTCATGATTTTCGCATCTCTTAATCTAATAATCTAAAATAGAATAGTGTGACAGGATGAGATTAAATCATCCATTAATAATTATATTGATTTCAATGAATGATTGAAAATTTCACTGAACATGAACTTTATTTTAAATCTAGGTTAAGTATACTATGAAAAGGTCTAGACAACATACAATATATCAAAACGTCCAGTTTGAGTACGATTTGGGAATTGATCGTGAGTTAAGTCACGATTGTTGCAGCCTCCGGAATCATTCCTATGGGATTCATTATCCGGGAACGCCGGACTGATTGCTGTGATGTGGCTGTATAGGCAATAGAAACGCTACCTTGATGTATATAATGTGATAAATAACACTTATATACAACAGTTACAAATATAACAATAATTAATCAATTTTACCAATTAATACCATATATGGACGTAGTTGAAACGCTTTTTTCTTTTCAATGTTCTATGCATGGTACTGGCACTGATCCTATTAAAAGAAAATCTTATTACGTTATAGAAATCGATGATTTTAAAAGTCTCTACAAGTCATTAGAACAGAGCAGTAACCATAATCATTTATACAGGTGAAACCGAGTCGGCTATCTATTAAAAATGATTAGATATTCTAATGAAACTGACGCGTAATCGAAGTCGCGAGTTGTTTTTTTTTTTTTTTTAAATTAACCACAATGTTAAGTACTAAACAAATTACTTAATCAAAATGGAAGAAAACTAAAATGAGAATATTTGCCTGTTAAAATATTTGCTTGTTGCCTGAATTTGATTTCTCCAAATCATTAAAACGTCATAATAAATTACCAATGTTTTCCTTCATTACAAGAAATGTATGGTGTTGAAAAAAAAAAACTAAATGACTAGGTAAATATACCTACTCTCTACAAATATGCTAATGTTTAAGCTTTATCAAATCGGTTTAATCGTCATACATGTTTGTACAAGCACATAAACAGACACAAATTAAAACAATTTTTTTTTTTGTAATATTTTGAAAAATAGTTTTTTGATTTTCTATACTTGTAATATCGTTGCTACTTATAGACGCTTCTCTGCCATTACAAGCTGTAGCGTAATGTATACCCTGTAACGTACTGTAGCATATCAAATAAGCCTTCTAATGCAAAAATAATTATATTTTGAATTGTTATTATATCTTTATAAGTTTGTCAGCTTTTTATAATATTAATGTAATAAATAATCGATATTAATATTATATAACGAAATACGAACACTGTTCAGAAATATTCTACACTTGTATCCAATTATCGTAAAGTCATATCTGTTATAATAACTTACACAATCAGCTTCTTTTGTTACAGCAAATAATGATTTCGATAGTGTAGGGGCGTGCATTTTGCAAGGAATAATTTATATGCGCAGGGGGTGATTTTTACAAATTGCATAACATGTGGCTCAGAGCTTGTAATCGATAGTTTGTAGACGAATTTTCTTCATTTTAATGTTCAATAATTTAATATAAAATTTATAGTCCATATTCACTTATCTAGTTAAGCAGAAGAAACATAATTGATATTCCTAAAATACGATTTTTCTTTAATTTTTTACTTCTGTTTTTGAGAAATAATATGAATTTACTAAGTTGTAAAAATTGATAATTTTTGTCATTAATAATATAAACTGTAAATTCTATTATTCTAAAAATACTTAAAAATGTAGAAAATAATATTATAAGGTAATAGTGAACTCTTCACGCTTACCAAAACATTAACTGATTATCAGATATGTCACAGCCGACAAAACACTAAAATTAACTAATGACCTTAATAGATGATTGCAGTTTCCATCATGATCATCATTAGTTTGTAAGGGCTTTTGTGTTAAAATTATATCAATGATAATTGGTAAAGAGTTTGCAGTGTTCATTTTTTTCTCAGGAGTGTAATTCTCGGTATACGATTATGTGGTGTGCTAGTTTTAAAGGATGTTGGTGATGGAACCACACTATACGCCTACTATTTTATTATGAATTAGTAGTAGCTGTAAATAAAATAAAATAAACAGAAATTATTGGTTGTATTGATATAAAAAAAATACGCAATATTTTTGAGATAAATTAAAAATTAAACTTAATCATGAACGAGATAAAATAAAGCTAGTAAAACAAATTATTTCATATACTTTTACATTGTACTTTAAAGCATCAGGCAATAAGTAGCTAATGCAAGTGTATAATGGAATTTGTCAAAAATCGAAGGGGTGTGTCGTTACATCATCTTCCCCTAATTTGGTTTTTATTTTATTTCAACCCCAACATGTAGGGGGCAGTAGAATTAGTCTTACCATATGCGCTCCTACTTGTGTTACACTTGGGCCTCGACTGTTCATTTTTGGCATGTGCGTTACACTGGAACGAGAGAATGAAAACATACTTTGTAATATTTATATGTTTTTATGTTATGCTAAATATTAAAATTAATATTTAGCTTAGTAAATAAAATGTCGCTGTGATAGTCTAGCTATTATTGCTCGATCGACCAGTAAATTTTTATATTAAAATTGCTACTAATTTACTAAAAAGCCGACGTCACCTTTCCCATCCTTAACTCTTTACTACTACTAAAACTTCAGCATCAGGAAAACTAGACTAATTTTGAAGTGTTAACAATCAATAAACCTACTTATCATTGTTTATTAAAAATAAAAAAAAAACTTGTCGATCCTCCCAAATGAACGCATATAAGGGTGGACATGACGTAATCCGAGCATGGAGCATGTGCGTGCGGGCTTAAAGTCTGATCTAATAGCGATTACCAGCACGCACCGCCGCGCTGGTGATGCGCATTTTGGCGAGATATGGGACACGGATTACCTACTTTTTAATGGGAATTAGCGAACTTATTTTTTTACGTAATAGACTCTTGCCTGACCACAATCTCGCTTGAGCAAAGTTTCTCTCAAAATATATCCGTGTGGCTGATTTCTCTGAAGAACAACTATTTATTGTTTTTTTGAAGTACTCTATTTACAAATGGCAGGAAACACATTTTGTACAAGTTAGCTGGACGTCGACCACACAAGGGTGGTAGAAAGATGAACGAGTTCCAAAGTTGTGGAATTCCACAGCAGTCTCTCCAATATATAATCTGGAACAAAACATAACAAGATTGACTATGAAATATAGTTTCAGAAAACGTTAAAATGATATAAATTTTGTATCAGTCAACAGTATTTTCAACCGACCTCAATGAGTTTACCGATTTTGATGATTTTTTTTATATTAGAAAGCTAATGCTTGTCCCATTAAAACTTGAGCAAGATCTGACGAGTAGTTTTTAAGTTATCCCTATCGATGCGTATTTAATTGACTTCGATTACGTTGATGATTTTCTCATTTTATTGCTTGTCGATGTAAAAAAAAAAAACAAAAAAAAAAAAAACAATAAACTATATATGATGATTTGGAAGAGCATCCGTGGTCACTTTTTAGTTTGGTAATGTTCTGATGAAGATCTTTGGAGACATACAACGGAACTATTTAATAAATGACAGGAAATCTGCCGTGGTTGCTGCAATCATATGTACATATAATTATGCATTGTTTACACAATCACACAATATAACATGACACCTGCTGAAGTTGTTTTTTGTTTTGTTAAAAATTTTGTTTTATTTCTTATATGTTTATTGTCTAAATTTAATAATAAAAATAGCTTAAAAATATAAATTGTAATACATGAAGATGTAAAATTTGTTTCCGTATGAGAAAGGTACGTAAAAGTAATAAAATGGAATACCTACAGTTAGTAACAACATAAAACACAGATTAAATCGGAGTCAATATTCTTATAAAATGCAAAGGCATTTTATCTCAGCCATTATTTACACTGAGACATCATTACAACTTTTTAAAGGCACACATGTTATCAAGGACACTCGATCAAGGAACAAGGCATTAAGCTCGCGAGACGTGTTTAATCTATAATGCGCCTTATCGCAATATTTTCCATTTCCGGGGTAAAACCGGGACGTCGGCGGGGCATCGCCAGGGGAAATAAGGAAGGCTGAGTTTCACTTTGTTGTTTTTTTCCAGTGCCGGGGATATTTTTCGTACTTTCCTCTTCGTTTACACTTACAACAGTAACGGTTGTTACACGCCCGATTGTTACCTGCATTCCGTGCTCTTGAATTAAATATCGCGCCCGGCAAAGGGTGAAACGTCTGGATTTGCATTTCGTTTGCAACAATGAAACTGTATTGGACTCGGATCTCTGTGTTTAAGTTATGTTAAAAATAGAAATAAATGCTAACCCTCCCTGCCCGCCTTAAGCCCAAAGGTATACCTAAAGCGAAAATTGCTCATTATAATTATATATATTGCCTTTATTCACTTCTACATCCATTCCAGTAAAATTGTTGAATCAAAATACGAGACAAAAATTCACCAAAAAATAACAAAGATTTTGTTTTATAAGGTAATATTATTTTCTTATGAAATTTTTGTTTTCTTAAATATTCCAATGTATCATCCATAATTTTCTTGCAATATCCAGGTATCGGTGTCGGTAATTAGTTAATGTTCTCGCTCATCTCCGATAATTTATTGAGACTGAGCACCTCCCTGCCGGTGTAGGTAGATCAACTCGGGGGAATTGTTGAAAAACTCGAGCAAAATATTAATATAACGCTTTGGCTAAATATTATGAACGGTATCATTTGAACTAGAAAATTTTGATACTTAAATATATTTTTTTCTCGAATTTGTTACTCAAATTATAATAATTATATACCTACATAAAATAAAGGCGACAAAAAGAATAGCAGTTAGATTATCGAATTTTGTTCTATAGTCAATTAAAACTTAATTTCGTAGCTATTATTAGATATATTATGATTATGACATTAAATGAACTATTAATACTAAGTATATTTGGCTAATTTTTATTTAAATTTTTAAATAATTTTTAATCTTAATGTTTTGAATTTTTATTTAATATAATTAAAAATTTTGTGAAGACTATTAAGTGAATTGGTAAATTCGTCATTGTTTGATGTAAAATATTACGATGTCTCTTTAGTATTTAAAATTACTACTTTAAAATTTTAAGCGAAAATAATTTATTAATCAAGCACCAAAACTGATCTTATATCTTAACAGTCATCTTTCAGTAGTCTCGATGTCGGATTAATCAGAATTGTTCCATTCCCACTTCGCGGTGAAAAATCGTCGCCATCAGCAAAGCCGGCGTCTCGTCCTTAATAACTCGATGATGCATCGCCTAACATTTCCTTGCTTTTGTTCGAATTTTATAAATTAAAACATTTGAAACGAAGTGTAAAAGTTTTGCAGATACATCTATCGAATAATTTTTATTATAATTTATGACTAAATTTTAAATAATTAATATATATATATATATATATATATATATATATATATATATATATATATATATATATATATATATATATATATATATATATATATATATATATTTAATTAGAACTCGTTTTAATTTAAAAGTAATATTAGTTACTTTACTAATGTTTTATAATTTTTCATATTTTACTAGCTGATCCGACAGACGTTGTCTTGTGTAGCTAAAAAGCTATGAATTTTCAATTTTAGCCGGAATATTTATAATAAAAAAGAATTAAGGATGTTGTCAATGCTTTTTCGTACACAACATTCAAACGCGCGAACTATCAAACAAGAAAGAAGCTTAAAAAGTCGCCAAATTTTCTGAAATCTTCAAATTCTATTCCATAAGAGCCTTCAAGAAAGTATTAGAAAAACTTTTAAAAAAGATGAAAGAAATCGAGAAAGTCGTTCTCAAGTTATGGCGTGATCAAGGGAAATAAATATTTATTTTTATATATAAAATATAATAGCAAAGTATAAAAATATATGTGTATGAGAGTATTATATATGTGTATTTTTATTTTTTATTTTTTTAATGTAAACACGTTTTTTATTTTCATTAAAATTATATGTTTAAATTAATTCCTTACTCTCTATTTATTACTATACTTTGATATCTACTTTTATGATTGTCGTATAACTTGTTCGACAAGCATGGTGGCGCAAGTCCATACTTTTCCCGTAATAAGCTGGGATCTCAGTTCGCGGCGTGATTGGTTCATTCCTCATGGGAACCGAACTTCGTCAACAAATGAGAAGTGAGCCAACGTGATCATAATTTATAAGACAACCGGTGTTATTTATTATCAGCAATCCTGTTAGCGATGTGAAAATTTCTTTTTGCAGAAAATTCTATTAATATTATATCCTTTGATGATTCGCCAAAATTATCGGCTTTATCTAAAAAAATTATATTTAATATACAAAAAGAGAAAAAAAAACAAGTGATGGGTTGTCTTACAACAATAAAATGTCTTATGTTTTTTTAATTAAGTAAAAAAATTTATAAAGAAAAAAAGGTATTGTATTAAGTTTAAAGTAGTATTATTTTTGAAGAAATAATTTATAGAAGCTACACTTTTGAATAAGTTTTATGCTACTTATAGTGTTACGGAGGAAAACATCCCTCGTACGCTCTAGAAATAAATAAGCGTACCGCATGAAGAAGATATATGGTGTGGCGAGGGAATACAATTCAGGATAGCAAAGGTCGTACCCGTTAGTATAAATGTAAGTAAATTTGAATAAAACATGTGCGGCTCGCGGGGCTGCGTGTTTTTCTTTGTTTTAATAAAATCCTCGTTTACGTGCTTCTGGAAAACATCTTGTTTATCGCGTTACGATAGTTTGTAGTAACCATTACGATAAAATATAAAATAGTAAGTAAATCAAAAGAAAATAGTAAACCATTGCGATAAAAAAATATTCGTCCCGCTGAGTTTCTTCCTCCAGTTTTCAGGTCAGAGGCTTCTTCTTTCCGAACTGGTGGTAGACACATGACGTTCAGTAAGAAATTGTAATAATTTTATGCTAAATAAAATATTTTGACTTTGACTTTGTAGTAATTTTATAGTAGTGTTGGTACAGTTGTAATATTAAATATTTTAATTTAGGTAAATAACGTACCGTAAATAAGCTTTAGTGACGATGTGATAGTCATTTGGTTAGTTAATAGAGGTTATTATTTTTAATATACATGATCTTTTACTGAATTGAACTGAACTGAATCAGCATGTAAACGTCCCACTGCTGGGCCAAGGCCTCTTCTAAATATAGGAGAAGGGTTTGAGCTTAATCCACCATGCAGCGCCACTGGCGAACGGACTACTCCTTGGTTCATTTTAGTTATTTAAGTTTCTTAAAGTTTCATAAATAAATAAATAAATAAAGTATTTTTAAATATGTAAACATAAAGGCTAAAATCTGTAGTAAATGTAGACAAGAGAATATCAGTACGAAAAGTTATAAAACTAACTTTCAGTACTGTCCGTAAAATGATCTCATTAAGAACGGAACTCGCCCTTTAAGGCGGAAGTTAGTCAATTCGGCGGGATGCCCGAAAGGGTGTTAAAACAAATGTCATATGCTTATGGGATTTTCGTGTTATGTTAATGTGAGCCAACTGTTTGTGTCTTGGTTTTCGACGTGAAGTGATATAATTAAAACGCTTTTTTATATTGAATCGACGAGAATATATGTATTATTTAAAGAAAAAATATAAATACCTAATTAACATAAAATAAATAAAATAATTTGAAATGTTATTTTATTTATTCACTAACAACTATAGATATGGTTACTTTTTTAAGACTTAAAAAATGAGAAGGTTCTCAATTCGACTGTTTTTTTTTGTATATTTGTTACGCGATTATTACGTCAATTATGAAAAAAAAACCGTCTTCAATATAATATCTACATGTACAAACTTGAACTAAAAAGTAGAAAATAATATTTTAATCATTTCAAAACAAATAGGATTAAAGGACGATCAACGAAATATCGATACTTATATAACTGTTCCCAGTTTATGATCAGATATTATTGGAGTCAAGTTTGTAAATGTAGATATAATATTGAAGACGTTTATTTTTTTCAAAAAATTAATGACAATTTAAGTTTTTCATAGAATTATCATTTTTTTATATACAATTTCATAGAATATTATAATTACGGGTCCAGCAGAGACAATGAAAATGCTCGTCAGAAATGAAGTCATCCACCAAGACACCAGGTTCCCACCATTGAGGAATATGTACGTCATGGGGACTAGTTTCTCTAACCGTATATCCACAAGCCTCTACGCTTCTACTAACCAAGTGAGACTGCTGATATATTTTTAGAAGATACCTCGAGAGCTCCTACTGTCACCACCGACTAAATCCAAAACAGGCGTCGCTGGTGATGATGAGGATGACGCAAAAAGACAACAGTACTATAATATTTTTTCACAAGGCTCTAAAATGCACAGACACAGCAATGAATTAATTTTTATTATATGTATAGACACACTAATAGATTGAAACAGTATATACAATGAAAATTATACAAGTAATTCAATTTCAATCTCCAATCACAACAGCCGACCACAATAGACAGTAAACCAAATTACTGGGCGGTGTGGTCACCCTAAAGCTAAACTAAGCTAAACGCTAACCCGATGAGGTATAATTTGCGACCAATTAGAATAATGGTCCAGCCGTGATGTATGCCCGACGTATGGAGGAAACAAATTCCTATGGAGTCGATAATATTTCTTTTATGAATAGAATTACTACTGATTAAACTAACCTTAACGATATTAACGTAGTATAGGTATGAGATTATTTCAAACAAGTTGTTGATGAATTAGGCTGTAAACGACCCGCTGGACAAAGGCCTCTTCTGTTTTCTGATAAGTAACACATATTTATACATATAATTAATTACTTTGAGATGAATCTTGCTTGTAATGGTTTATATCTAAATCCAATTGGTTGGTAACAATAATAACCAATTCTTATTTATTGTTAGATACAAACCTTTATTTTTTTATCTTATATCTTTAAACGAGCAATTCTTGTATATATATAATCTGAATCTCGGAAACGGCTCCAACGATTTTCATGAAATTTAGTATGCAGGGGGTTTCGGGGGCGATAAATCGATCTAGCTAGGATTTATTTTTAGAAAATGTCATTTTATCCCTTTTTTTACGCAATTAAAAAATATCATTAGAATACGAAGGTAAATTTCATTGTCATTAATAAGCTTATAATAGCTCGGAAAGGTATCGGGCGGATTTGAAACTAGAAAACCTGGGTTCGAATCCAGGTCTACAGACCGATTTTTATTCCTTTTTTTTTTCAAGTTTCTTTTTTTGTGAGAAAAACTATTATTGAGAGCTCTTTTTATTTTTTATTTAAATAACCAGTGCCTATTATTTTACTATTATGTCAGTCAGATCGAAAATATTATTTATGTTTCATCAGTATGTAATAATATCTAAATATAATTTAACCGAGCAAAGCTCGGTCATCCAGGTACTTCAATCATTAAAGGACATACGAGTAAATTTATAAAGTATGAGCTATGTATTGACGGCTTAATTTAAAAGATAAGCTATTGAGTTTTTGTCAATTCTTTTCAGAAGAATCTACATTCCGAATCCATGGTAGCCTTACAATAATTATAGTTAATTAATTTAAAGTATCATATGCTGTGTTAAAAGTGCTTATGAAGCCAACTTGAATACATAAATTTATGAATACGATTTTGATTCGTATGTCCGCTAAATGAACTTACTACTATGTATAAGTATAAATTTACCACGCTCGGCAGGCGGGTTGGCGAGCGTCTGTTGTGGCAGGATATGGTGATCCTTCTTCCAACAGTCTTAGTTGCCTTTTACGATGCCTTGGCAAGAAAGAAGTTGGGACTATTCTTCTCTGCTGGTCACCGCACCGCAATTATATACAAAATATACAAATTTATACTTCATTGATTCAATTTTAATGCAAAACCATTTTTATAAAGGTAAAGTAATTAAACTTTGAACATATTATTCACGTATGTTCCTCTCCAACGTTTCTCCATTTCGTTAATAAATGTTCGGGGCGTTTGTCCAGTGGCAGAACGTCAATGTCGCGATTGTATTCGTGTCTATTTATGCAGAGTGCGGTGAATTTTGTATCGACGCGCATCCTGTCTGGCGTCCACTTCAATTATTGAAAATAGTTCTTTACTAAAAACATTGTTCTGCTTATATAAAATAATTTATTTATTTTTATTAAATAATATTTAGGGATCAGTGCATGAAATTGCAATATAACATTATTAAAATTATAAAATTATTTCATCAAACTTTGTTGTTTCTAAGATACTTTTTAATGAAGGGTCTCACTTAAAGGACACATCTCTGCTTATGACATGGCACACATTTTCAAAAACGTCGGAATAATTGTTATGATTTTTAATAAAAAAAAATTTAAATTGCGTCTACTAGCGTACACTCGTAAGAAGTGAAACTTATAATAAAAACAGTTTACTTTTTATACGATCGTAATTATATGAGTCCTGTGTTTGCGTTCGGACATATTTATATTATAATTACCTACTCACTATAGAATACATCATACAATAACTGCAAACTTCTATATAGTGATACTTAATTTCACTTAAGAATCTTAGAGATTGCTAGCGCAGTGGCTGCCAACGCGAATTGAATTTCGTGTATCGCTCGAGAGCTGCAAGTTCAAAACCCTGCGAGAGCCACATTTTGTAGCATTCAAAATTTGATATTTGATTTATTTAGTTTAACTATTTATTTATATATATAGGATTTCATCTACTACCACTCGGAATCTTCCTTGCGCATGTGTTTATTGAAAAACGACTGAAATACGCAATAATCAAGAACAAGATGGCGCGTAACGCAAGATGGCGCGTAACGAAAAAATCTTTCCAACCCCGATAGAAGTTTCACTTCAAGAAACAGACTATACTTACGTAATTTTTATACTTTTCTCATTGTTTCCTTACCTTACGCAGGTCATATTCAAGTAGACTATAGGTTTCAATTAATCTATAACCAGAACATTACGATAATAGGTACGAATTGCTTGTTAATTTATTAAGACACGTTCAACTGTCCCCTCGGGGTATGGTTTAAGGTATTGTTCTGTATAAACTGTTTATCCCATAACTTAATGTCACATTGAATATAGAGATATATTATTTATTTAGTTTATCTATTATATAGAAATATATATACATAAACAAATAAAGAGATAGCAATCACATAAATATAGAAATAAATAATTAATATGTCCTAGTGTCTTTACGAGTAGCATAAGTACCTAAAAGTATGGTCTTTAGTACAATTCGGTATACTCAGGGCCCAGGCTTGGAATTTTTTAAATGTAAATATCACCAGACGTTAAAATTTTCCAATACACATATAAAATAATCCCTATTTATTTTATCACGCGTATAACTTGAGAACGACTATCAATTTAATTCATCTTTTTTTAAAGTTTTCTAATACTTTGACTAGTCCGTTGTCGAAGTTTGCAGTGACCCTGCTTTCAATGTGTGTAAATTAAACATACGTTATATACATTACATACATTTACATATTTGAACTTATTAGAAGGTTCCTACGGAATGAAAAATTCAGAAAATTGTAAAAATTCTGAAGAATTAACGACTTATTAAACTTCACGCGCTTGACAGTTGGCAAGTCTCGTGTTTAACAGTGAGCGCGTTTTTTTTATTTATTTTTTATTCTTCCAGTTAGAAATTTAGAATTAAATATTTTTAGCTTAACTTAACTTTGACGACCGGCTGGTCGAGTGGTCAGGCAACTGGACACTCTACGCAGCGGTCGCGGGTTCGAATCCCGCCAGGTGCAGATAATCTGTATGACGAATATAGATGTCTGCACCGGGTCATGGATGTGTATTTATGTATATATGTATTTATATCTTAAATTTATTTCCGTTCCTAGTACCTGTAACACAAGTTCTTACGAACTTACCACGGGGCTAGATTAACGTGGTGTGATTGTTGGTTAATATTTATTTATTATTTATAGCTAAGACAGGACCACATCTGTCGGGTCACCTTCTAGAAGTACGAAATTTTTTTTTTAAAGACATACATAATAATATTACAAGCTGCGGAAAATTTCAAGTAAAGGAATATTTCCATAGCATAGTTAAAAAGACCTGTACGAAGTATATTGCTAAAAAAGTTAATATTCTATTGTAGAAGTGAATGCGTTAAATAATATTGTGAGTTCAATTGATATAAAATACAATTAATATATGTAGAATAAAGTCAGGTCGATTACTTGAACGTACAGGATTAACGTGAAAAAGAGGTAACCCGTGTCAATCTCCGGCCAATTTATGCGCTCATTTGTTTAACCAAAAAACGTTTAAATTTACCAATTTACGACCGCTGTCCGAACTTTTCTGACGGATTGTCTTTCTTGCTAACGTTACGAGCTTTTTGTGTTGTGTTGTTTGAATTTATAATTTTCTTGAAATTTTCTAAAACTCAAATTATGTACTACAAATTGTATGGTAAAACTAAACCTTTTTTTTAATATATAAATGTATGTCCACGGGCTCATTTTGCCCATGCCTTTTTTATTCCAGATTTAGGTATACTTAGTACAATGGTAGCTGCTTACATTATTAAGGACTTAATTAAAAACTTAATGTCTCTAATGTTTAACATGAGTCCACCGACCAAAATATGTAGGTATTCTTAAATCTAATTACATGCATTTCTTTTATACTTTACTTTGCTAATTGTACAATATGCTATTACTAACACTTAACTTATTTTCCTAATACTGGTTTTATAGCTATTTCTTATAAATATATTTCTAACAACTATGTCCTCGCACCGATGTTTTTACTCAACATATCGAGCACACTCTCAATGACGGCGGTATCTCTGTGATGAATCGCCATCTTGAGACTGTGCTCGAGGATTTCCTTTTCCGTGGTCTCCGCCGCCCTCGCCACAAAGCGACCAATTGCGTCATCACAGTCGTCGGTGTAATAGACACAGGTGCTAGTGTGTCTAGTCACCGCGACTACGGCGTGCGAAACGCTGTCGGTAAAACTAAACCTTACTTTATATTGAGTGTTTTATTACATGTTATTAGCGTTTTTTTTAAATTCCATTCCGATTCTTCCTGGGATATTATTCTACGTCAAACCGATTTAGCCAATGTAGAGACGTCAGAATATACTAGTTTAGGCTTAACAAGGATAATAACAAGGTCGCTTGATCTGTAAAAGTGAGCAAGAGCACCCACTAACGTTTGGTTACGTCATGACAGACAGACCAACTGTACAACACAAAGTTATAGTGACAGAGACCGCCACTGATGATGATTAAAACGTCCAACAAATATTTAAAATATATTTACCTAAATGAAGAATGTTTTTTTAAATTAATTTCCATTAAAATATAGAGGTATATTCATGGAATAAGTATATATATATATATATATATATATATATATATATATATATATATATATATATATATATATATATATATATATATATATATATATATATATATATATATATATATATATATATTTTATATCTATATATAAAAATGTAACGAAACGTAATCAATTGTAATACCGAATACTTTTATTTATAAGAATTAACTAGTCAGTCCGTTCGTCATCTATTAGACATCCATAAGTTTTTAACCCTAGTTTTATTCAATTCAAAGTACAATGTCCTTACATATGAATATACGTAGGACAGAGGTTTAAATAGATTTTTTTAACATACATGCACACTCGTATGTCTATACAAAACATTTGCGTATGAAAAAAATAATAATAACAAATATATATATATATATAATAAACAAAAAAATATATATATTATTAAGGCTTAAAAAAATAGGTAATGTGTTTTTTTTAACTTTGACTCACTTTGAATATGTGTTATTTAATTGTACCGTTCATATTTTAAATTTTTATTTTGACTTATAAAACAGCAATTAGATAATATTGCTAATTGAAAAATAAATAAAACAACAACTAAAAAATAACAAACTAACAAATAAATAATAAGAACCCGAACAGCTCTTAAAAATTAAAATCGCCTGGTTACTATAATAGTGTCGGTATTGGCTACAATTAACACGATACGTTTAATTACCCACGCATAAATTTGTGCCCTGTATTGAGTGTTTCACGGATAAACTAAGTAAAAACTGAGCGTATGTGATTAAAAAAATTATTTTTCCTAGTATAAATTCATTTACCTTAAAGATCTGGTTCTAACAAAAAATAATTAATGAAATCGCTTTGACTTACATCTCTTGTCCCAAAGGTTTGTGTGTAAAATGTAGGTACTCAGTGTCCTAGCTCGTAGTATAAACTAAAAAAACGGAGCCAGTTTCGTTTAAACTCATTTAGTAGTTTTAGCGTATTGTACGGCCATGATACAAAAAGAAAGACAGACAGACAAAAGTGAAAAACATTACAATTTTTTAACTTTGGTTATAAACTGTCCTCAAAAATTTTTCCTAAAATCTTCGATATACAGAATTGAATCTGTTACACTTTTATAATAAGTAAGTATACTTGATATTTTAAATATTTTTATGTAGCCAATCTGTTTATTATATTTTAGGTTTTCATTAATTTTAGGCTTAAAGTCTGTTTTAAAAGATCCTCAAAAAAATTAAAAAATACTATCTCAACTGCAAAATTTAATATGATCGTGCAATAACTGAATAATTCACAATTAAATGGTAAAAAAATTGTTACTGTTAACACAATACTGATTTCATTCATTTCAGTCATTAGTTATTTAAAGTTTTATTATAATACTAAGTAAGGAATATTAATGTTTTCTAACTATGATTTTATGTATATTATTTATACGTGTATTGTTTTTTTAAATTTTGAAAAAAAAAAAACGTTAAAATAAAGTTTTCATAGCTTAGTAGCTCCACGTTTTTGACGGTCATAAATATCGGCGACAAATTTCCGCCAATCGCGACAGCGTACATCCCATTTGTCGTGAAATGCGCGCGTAAATAATAACCAGATGAGCGTAGCTTTATCACGCTTATTTATAGCCTCATTATAAAGTAATCGTTTGGTTAATTTTATCGGCTTTTAGATATATTCTATCAAATATTTTTTTAAAAATAATAGATAAACGAAATCCAAAAATAGTAGTTTTGCTAAGTAATGGTTACCCACGACTTTTTCTAAGTGAAATTGTACTTTCCCGTTCAAAACTGTGCGTACATATATATTTAAAAATCATCTGCATATGTAGTGGTAGAAAGCAGTTGACAACTTTAGTAATTGCATATGGGACATTGCTTTTGACCGCTGAGTAATTTTAATATGGTTATTAATAAATAATTAATTAAGCTTGAGTCGTAGCCGGCAAACCTGAAAGTAATTTCAAAACCAATTCTACCTGCTTTAAATTTTTCGTAATCTTAAATAATTGTTTAATTTGTTTTTTGAAGTACATACTATTTTAATATTAGACATTTTTAAGTCTCAGGCGAATATTTTTTTTTATTTTTTTTAATATATATTTTAACGGCTTTTATATATAATTTTATTTAACATAAGAAACACACTCAAGATTAATTCTAGAGTTGCTAACAAACCATTCTAATTGGTAATTATAACCCACGAAATAGTTTTAGTTTATCGCGATTTCTCCTTCCGAGTTATTTATTTTGATAGCTTCCTAGTAGGGCTTGAAAAAACAAAATCGAAACCGACAATAAGTCATATTTAATTTAGCATTTTAATTTGATTTGATTAAAAGTCTATACCGGATTTTATCGCGTTTATTCAAAATCCGGTATAGACTTTTAATCAAATGAGTAAAATTCGCGTAAATATAGGAGAACAGTATTTTAATTTGACTTTTTTTGTATCCCGCTTAGGACGTAACCTAGGAGGAAAAATGTAAACTGACATACTAACATACAAGAAAATAGTGAAAGCTTGGAAATAGAGTCCCATTGGAATCATTTAGTATGATAACGGTGTAAAAAATTAAATATATCGTAACATTATATCAAATGAATGTTAGTAACACACTAAGTATAAAATATAAACATTACTAAGAGTTTATATATTAATCAGCTTAAGTTTACGCAAAATATATGTACATTACATGACACTATAAAATGTTTCTAGTTGGATGGAAAATATTAAACTCAAAAGGGCTCATTTGCTTCAAAATTACCTACTTAACGAGGCAAATTCCGATGCTTTGTATCATTATAAACGAATATTAAACATAATATTTCCCGTAGGATTACAGCAAAACTATGGATAGTGGGATAATGTGCGCAATTCGCCCAATAATGGTGCTTCATTGACTATCCCTGGACTACGCTTGATTTGCCGATAAACGTAGTAAATTGAAATGTTTCACAGTTCATTAAAAAGGTCCCACGACTAATTTTAAAGGTACATAATTTGCTAAATTTACTATAATAATATTTAGATTTGGATGCGTTTAGTTTTACTATAACTATGAATAATACATAATATAACAAAATTAAAAGTTTCACGTGTCTAGTTTTTTTCAGAATTTTTTTGACGAAAAATTTCTTTTTCTGTTTTGCGGATTGTTTTAGGTTTATTTATTATATATTGTTATTGTTTATATTGACATATTGTTTTTGGGTTATGTAATCTTTCATAGTAATAAATATTATTTCATATTGAAGATCTGTATAAGATAAACTCAAATATACGGATGTATAATTCGAGAGAGACAGTAGGAAAATTTCGTTTGGAAAGCCTTCAGGGACTGACCGGGCCAGTCTGAGGCTTTCGCAATATTGGACATCTAGACTAGATTAATCCGTTTTGCAATGCGGTAGGTACCTTAATATTTAAGACTAATTTAAACTTCGATACAAGTAATGAAACAATTTCTATTTAACTTAACGAATAAAAATAATTAAATCCAAACATTCGAAATATGTAGTTACACGATGTTAAAGGAAATAATCTTATCAACCGCTAAGGGAGGAAAAGCGACAAAATTTTCAAAGCAAAAATTATGCATGAAGCAACGTAGCTCGATGAGGTGAACAAAATTCCAGCAATCTACGTCTTTTCTCTTGAATTTTTAAAGTATCTGATGTCTCGCCAGTCTGAAATTCATTACCGTACCGAGTAAAAACGCCGCCCCGTTGTTTAAACACGGAATCACAATAAAGTTGTTCTTGTAATGGGCAATGCATTTTGAGGAGAAGCGGTAACTGCCGGAGCGTATTATTTATTCCTTGAGGAAATCGAAACGTATATACTCTATGTTATAGAATGCGTTACATTATTTTTTATATTATATAAATATTTCAAATGATGGTTTATTTATATTAAATTACTTTTAAGAATTATGTTGATAAATTGAATTGGTCACTGCAGTTAGTTTATGGGCTAGCAGTCGCGGGTTCGATCCCTGCACATGACATTTGAAAATACGATATTTTATATTAAAATTGTATATTATTATTTATATTAAAATTAAAATTAAAATTATTTTATTATATTAAAATTTTATATTATAATTAAAAACTACTAAAAATTGATATTTATCGTGGTCTGAGCGTTTGTGCTTGTGTGTTGTGTGATTCTGGACCCTCGAAAAAGGAATCAAATCCTACTGAAAGCCGTTGAGTGTGAGACGCTTAAAAAACTTTCTTTCAAGATCATTTAATTTATTACATTTTCTTTTATAAGAAATAAACATGTATAACCTAATATGGTCACGATATGAGAAACTTTCGATCCTTTATTAGCGAAGCCAACAACTATACCAAATCTAATTTCTTGTTAGATCATATCCTGGGGGAAGACGGCTATGAGCATCAAAGTTGTCGCTAACATGATTAGGGGAGACGAATTAGTTTCGGTCAGGAGGCCCACTTGCCTTCACCTGACCGTTTTGTGGATTCAGATTAATTTGGATTAGTTAGAGATTAATTTTCATAAATAGCAGTTGAGTTATGTGTATTTAATTTTATATAATAATATAATATATTTTACATACCTACACGGTCTATTGTTCCTAAGGTAGGCAACTTAATGATTATTTTTTGTGTTTTAGGTAACAGTCGACTGATTTATGTATATGTATTCATAAGTGTATGTGAAAGATATATCTAACGTGAAAGATAATTTAAAATCATTTATACTTATATTATTATATTTTTATTGCAGTTTAAAATATTTTACAATTCGAGGTTACAATGGAAGTTGACAAGGTCGAACTTATTTTTAAAAGAGATCTCTACCAGTCTATCCATAGTGGTGAGAGACGATTTTAACTCACAGAAACGTTTTTAGAAGAGAACGTGTAAAGAAGAGAAAAAAAGAGCCAAAATATATTGTATAGTAATAGTATATACATTCAACATGTATAATATAAATATACATCCATACATGTATGTATGTAACAAATACACATACATACCTACTTACATATATACATACATACCAGCAAATCAATCAATGGTATCAATAAAAATAATATCAATTATTATAAAGGCAAATCTAACATTTTTATTGATTATACCACAAGCTTCTGCCCGCGGCTTCGCCCGCGTGGATGTCGGTAAATGCGACCAAAAAAAAAATATCCTATGTTACTTCTAATACCTCCAAAGAATATGTGTGTGTACAAAGTTTCATGATGATCGGTTAAGTCGTTTTCGCGTGAGAGCGTAACCCACAAACTTACATTTATAAAATTAGGGATTAGTACAGACTAGCAAGATATTCTCGGTAGTAAGTAAGAAAAAAAAACACTAATATCAAATCAGAAGTAGGTTTTAAAGTCATCTGTGTATCCTTTTTTGTAAGTTTGCCAGGTATCTTTGTCTATTGAGAAACGATTTTGAAAAATCTTGTTTTGTTTGATCATGGAATTTCAGGAAAATCGAACAAACTCAGTAAAGATAACGCGTATATCAAGTCGCGAAATCGTCGGAACTCGGTTATTAATATTATATGTATAATGGGAACACTTACAATTAGATAGTACTCGTAACAAAATTCGTATTTTAGAATTTAACTGTATCTTATGTTTGTAATCCAATTTAAAAAAAAACGCTATATAGGTACATATAATTTTTATTTAATAATATTGTATATATTATATATTTAAGATGTTTATTACTATATATGTATTACTATGTCTATATCTAATTGAAAACCTGATATATGAGGAATCCCGCGAGACACAGCTAGTACCTTCTAAGCAAAATAAAAGATTTTTTCATACAAAATAACAAATGAAAATATGAATTTACAATATATATCATTTGCATAGGTACAGCAGCTGATCTCTGGAGACGACAGTACATTCATCCAGTAGCCAGTAACTACATGCTTTTTAACTCGTCTCATATATTATGAAGCTATGTCAAATGTATCCCGCGCCGGCTTGATACAGCGTGTTACATATCTTTTGAGTTATATTTTTGTTACATTACTAGTTACGCTAGTTACAGCTAAAGTCGAAAATTTTCGACTAATGTGTGTTATCAGTTTTGACATACGGATCTGAGACGTGATCTCTGACTATCGACCTTTTAAACAAGCTCTAAGTCGCACAGCGAGCAATGAAGAGAGCTATGATCGGTGTTTCTCTGCGAGATTGAATCAGAAGTGATGAGATCCGCAGACGAAGAAAGGTTACCGACATAGCCCAACGGATTTACAAGCTGAAGTGTCAGTAAGCAAGACACATAGCTCATAGAACTGACTACGTACCGGCAAGTGCAACTTCGGACGGCCGTCCGCGACATGGATAGACGACTTGAGGAGAATCGCCGGAAGCCGTTGGATCGAGGCTACTTCGAACCAGTCGCTCTGGAGGTCGATGAGGGCAATGGCTGATATGATCATTATGATGATGACTAGTTATAAAAACTGTTTTAAAAGACAAATGATTTATGTTTTATGTTTCTATTTGATGTAAAACTTTAGTTTAGCATTAAACACTGCTTATCAGAATTATTTTTTATTAGAGTAGCTATAATAGTAAAATAATATAAGTGTGACTTTTTTAATTTACGTTGTTTGAAAACAGCAACTTATAAATTATTATGATACTACGAAATAAATATAATAATAGGTAAATTATACATTTTGAACATCCTGTCATTAGAGTGGTTAGATAGAAGGTAAAATAAAGGCTCGCCAAATGTCGTATGTCGCGACCTTTAGGGATTTGCTGACGGTTACTTATTTAACTTGAAGCGAGTAGCGAACTATCTACGTCCAATATTTGCATGGCTTACCGGCTAACTACATTCCCGCTGTTTCTGCTTGTATGCTGACTTAGTTTACATGTTCATTCGAATTGTATTTCTGTTTCACTATATTTAAATTTCAATTGTTTCTTTATATTATTTTATTTAAGTATATTATCGACTAAATAATAAGTTTGTGACTGTCATTACATGTAGCATAAAATATATCCTTTGTATAAAATACCCAAGCTTTTACGTACTTATTATAATTTGTGTATTGATATTTTGAATTAAGAAAATATGAATAATCAAATAATATAACTTTGATACAACTGCTTTGTTTTAATAAGAAATCATTTAAGATGACAAACAGTTACAGGTGTATTTGTTTAATTTATTTTATAATGTACTTAAATAGTGAAGGAATTGTGTCAAAGTATTTGATACCTCATAATTAACGTTATTTATTATATTTTCGTTTTCTAAACTGATCAAGGAGCAAATAATAAACATATAAAAACTATTTGCTAAAACTATTTGCACAGCAGATATAACCACAGCTCTCCCTAAATAAAATAGTTGTGTTATTTCTGTATTACGTTTTTAGGCCTTTGTTGTTTTAAAGAAAATTTAAGTAAGTATATTTTGTTTTTCGTCAGAGTTTGATCATTTTTTATTCCTTGCTAATCTTGTCATGCTTATGCTAAGCACATTCTACTGATGATGGTCTATACACAGAGACGTTAAATATGACACGAATATTTCTTGACAGCTACAATTTTTTTTACGAATTAAAACAACGCAGTAGTCACTAGGTAATGGTTAATTCTAAAACATTAAAATTTAATTTAATACCAGTGTACGTTATAAAATATTATAACCTACTATTAATTCGATTACAAACTAAATGATTATTACATGTTAAATATTATCTATCAGATAAAGAGATTTAGTGTTGTTTTTTATATAGTAATTGTTAAACATTGCTTAATTATAAAAGAAAGATATACTATTATAGAAATTAGTGTTTTTTTTTTGTTTAAAGATAGCTTATAGATTATCTAGGTTGCCATTTCGATATAAATACGGTTCGATATAATATCGGTTTGGTAGTTAAAGAGTAATTTAGCAAATATAAAATAAAAATTGACAAATTCATTCTATTGCATTTTAGTAAGAAACTATTTAAGTATTAATTAATTTTTTCTTATTTATTTACAGATTTTTTTTTTTTGATAATTATGGTTATATACTAAAATCAAATCTTTGTTCAAATAGTTTAAATTTTTTTATACCAGTTAAACTTATGTCGATATGGAGTGTTTAAATATATATCCAGAGCTTATATTGGCTTTCTTCTGTAATATTATTATACAGAAGTAAGTTTGATTTTATTTGGATTATATATACCTACCTAAGCGTAATTTATTATTCTAAACCAATACATTCAAAAAATAATTTCTTTCCATTCCTTTGAAAAATGGAATGTTACATCTACTAAGATTTCAAGTAAGCAGTTTTTGTTATACCGCGGCGAAAAAAAAGATGATTTGTCAAAATAAATTAACCGCAAGACAGTCGGTGGCGAATCGTCACGGTCTTGTCAAATATTTACACCGCGGTTACCCGTAGCTACGAATGATAACAAGCGGGATATTGTATAATAGGGTACAAGAATTGAGGAAATAGAGACAAAAGATCATATATGTTCCACTAACTTAAGTATTACATACTGTTTTAATTGTTTATAAACAATAAAAATAATATAAATAATATAATATAATTTGGTTATTAATAAATTTATCAAGTTGTACAGCTGAAGTTTTCACACTTCAAGTTATAATTATTTGGTTACCAGGGTGCTGCATGCAAATCAGCTACTAGAATCTGGTTGAGTTTGAGAGTAGTATATTAATAATAATAAAATATTAACTATTAATTATAAACCATCTCATTTTATTTAAAATTCCACTGGTATGAATTAGGTGCATACAACTCTACACATGTACTAATTGTATTTTAGGTAATATTTTTTAAAGTAAAAAATAAAAGGTACCGCCTCTGCTTGCGAACCGTGTAATAATAGGCTGGCCAAATCTCATGTGATTCGAAGCTAACAATCCATCATCGTCCAGGATGGCTACCGTAATAATGCCCTTCAGAATAACAAATACAGAAGAGAAGAAGCAGCTAAGTGTGAGTGAGACTCGTAAGTGTTCCGTAGCACCGTACAATATTTAACTTTATACAAATATTTTTAACCAAACTGAAAACTGTTAATTGATATATTTAATTTTATCTACATTTATAGCTTATGGTAATTATTAACAATCGATTAAATTAATTAAAAGTGTTTAGCTTCCTAAAAGGCGACAACGCATCCGCAACTTTTCTGATGTTGCAGATGTCCATGGGTGGCAGTAACATAACATTAAGTATAAAGTAATAGCTATTGCTTAATCTATTACTACTAATCTGCCACTACTGTTGCCATAATGGTTAAAAGATATACCTTTGAGAGATAGACCGCGGTGACTTATTTTTAATAAGTTTTCGGCTTAGCACCTTTTGGATACGGAACCATAAAAATGGACCAAGTTGTAAGAAACCCCATTAAAATATAACGACAATAATGTGGGTTTGTGTTGATTTTTCGTAATACAATGTTTTAATATTCTTCCTTCATAAATATTGTATTGAATGTGATGTGATATATTTAGTGAAGTTAGTGTATAGTTATAACAATTAAATGTAATTTTTCTTAAAATAAAGTTCATAAGAAAATTTGTGATGTTTAAATATAAAGATGAAATTCCATTAAAATTTAGTATTCCAGCAACGTATATCTAAACAATTCTTTAAATCACTGTTTTATGTAGGTACATAATCCTTTTATATAGAGTTACTAAAAATGTTTAAATCCATCTGTTAATATAATAGAAATAAACAAATTGCGGTAAATGTAGCATATAAATGTATGTAATTGTATCTATCTACATAGATATTAATTTTTCACTTCTACCTAAAACAGACTCGGAAAATATAAACTAGATATCTATATAAACTTATAAACTAGAATTTTATCATTTTTAAAAGCATATATGCATTAGTTGAAAAATGATTTCCATGTAAACGTCATTTTGAAATAGCGCTTCACATGTAATGTAAATTCAACTCCCCGAGGTTGAGAGAAAATTAAGTGTCTTCATCCGCAAGATGGCGCTTTTGTTATATTTACGGGTGCGCGTGCACTTAATATTCATTAATTCCGTTCGAAATGAGCATGTTCACTCTTCCGCTTCGGTGACGTGTGATTTGAGTGCGGTTTTGTTTAGATTATTTCACTTTTTATTACCACACGGATTTTTCTTAGAAATCAATTAATTATTATTATTTTTACACATATAAGATATTAATTATAATATATTGTGAGATGATAAAAATTTATTTAATCAAAAAGTTATATGTTAAGGTATTTAATATACATAATGTATTTAAGACAAGAAATCGTACGTTTTATTTTATTTTATTCTGATAAAGGTCTTAAATTAGAATGCTACTTACTAAATAATCATGTTAGGAATGTTTTAAAACTGAGTGCACAAATAAATATTACATAAAAATGCATATAGGGATTCTTTGATAAGCCTTTAACAGGCTTGCACGATAACGGAACACGCAGTCGAAGCAAGAAATTAAGAGTTGTGTCACAGTACTACAGCCTCCGGGGAAATTCGACCAATCACGGTAGTAGAATTGCTCATCGCATCCAAACTGTTTACACAGGGACGCTTTTTCAACACACGATTTTTATAATATAAAAACATAATTTTCAGAGTTACTATTAATTATACAAATCATAATATTATAAAAATGTTATTTATTTTACAATCTTAACCGATAATTAAGTCAAAATAGATATTAGTGAGACGATGTAACCGACTTATGAAAATAAATGCTTAAAATAGGAAATTCATTTCAAAATATGATTTGCAAATAAGTATTCCTAAATCTAGTAATATTACTTATAAATTATATTATTTATACTTATATAAAAGGTTAATTTGCTTTATTACCATTCATTTTTATTGTTCTACAAGTGACATTTTATTATTTTTTTTATAGTTTTTTTTTTTTAAATTAATTATTTACTTAGTCGTCTCTGTGTGATACAAGATATATCCAACGCGATTTATCTCGCACGCTTTCCTCAATTTCGCTCAGAGGTTATGACGTGCGTTTACTGTTACAGGTTGCAATTTATTTTAATATCACTCTTATTTTTACAGTCATAAAGATCACAATATTGCGTAGGTCTCTATTAAATTGATAGCACTTACAATCTTGTTTCATGACACTCCGTGTTCAAGTTATCACTGGTATATGGTAAGTAGTAAAAGTTCATAAAAGTTTCAATACACGTGTTGTATGGAAGCTGTGTGGTGACCGAGACAAAAGAATGGTCCCGATCTCTTTTTTGCCCAGGTGTCGTAAAAAGCGACTAAGATCATAATGGTGTGAAAAACTGTTTGCCAATCAGGATGGTGGTGGGCAGCAGCGTCACTATGGTGACGATATGTCGTGCCATAACATACTGTGCTCGCCAACCCGCCTGCCAAGCGTGCCAAGTATTGACAAACATCCCCAGAGATGATGGGGGCGGCCTACGTTCAACTGTAGACATCCAAGGGCTGATGTGGTGGTGGTGGTGGTGGTGGTTTTATGGAAACGGTGTCCCTACAGTTAGGTACTATAAAAGAGCCGAGCATAACAAAACAACGGCGTTTCTATTGATCATGGGCTTTAGTTTTTGAAACAGCTAATAATTTGAATTATGATATTTTTAAATTGTAGTGTATCTTAAACATGGTCTTTTTTAATCTATTAATAAAAAAGTTGTTATATTAATACCAGATTTTTTTTACATTAAAATAGTAAAAAGTATTCGCGAATGTTAAATCCAAACCATCAATCATAAATGAAACAAATTTTACATCACAATAATTAAAACTCCTTAGTGTCAAAACATCAATAATGACGAACTCCCAGTGGGTTGCAGACTTCGATAAACAGGCGTAAAAGCTTTTAGCATTACAGTTCATTCATTTATTCTAAGTATTTCTTTGTCGTCCCCGCCACCGCAAAGGCGTTTTAAAACGCCCAACGAATGCCATAAAGAAAAATAAAGATTGGAATCTTTGTGAAATTCAAATCCCACGAGGATAGATTCACAACGAACGCCTCTGCTTTCGGATTACTGATTGATTATGCATTCCCGTCGCGTCTGACGTGTGCAGGGTGAAAAACAATATTATATCGGTATTTCGTATTGTGACGGCTCGAAATTATAGAAATGGGAATTATATTGTTGTATTTAGAACTCATAATCGTTATTTTTATGTTTCCTATGTGTTTGTAGTTTGCTTTTACTGTTTATATTTGCTGGGAAAGATTAACTTGATTAGTACAATGCCTCCTACTGTATACAAATATACATTTTAAATTCTAGTGTTATAAATATAAATAAAATACGACAAAAAATGTATATTGTAATATAATTCAAGTCGATATTTATATTTGACGAGAAGTACTTAAAAAAGTGAGGTATTCATAGAATGAATTTTGTCTATATCAGTGTTTCCCAACGTGGGGCCCACGCCCCACTGGGGGGCAATTTGATAGTTAAGGGGGGCAATTTAAAAATAGACTCGACACGACTTTAACCCTTTCGCTTTGGATTATTTAAATGCAATGCTATACCTTGTCCAACCGTTTATCTTTTTGACAGCTTACATCTATAAATTTCATTTTTTTTTTCATTATATATTTTGAAATTTTACTTACGATGTTTTGATAACAATTTCATAGTGATTTCTTCCTAAAACTTATCATTTATATTTCTTAATGGAAAAAACAATTTTAAAGGTAAAAAATTATCCATGGGGGCATAAAAAATTTAGAAATGTTAAGGTGGGGCATGGCCTAAAAAAGGTTGGGAAACACTGGTCTATATGGTAAATATTTTACATTATTTTGACATTTGTAAAATGTCTAGATTAAGGATATCACGATTTTGAGACAAAGTACGGTGCTAGCGAAAAATTCTCCTATATTTAGGGGATGTTTACAGAGGAAACTCATGATAATATCTATTAAAAAGAATATTTCTTATTTTAAACTTGTATCATAATGCAGATTTGCAAATTTAATAATGAAAGAAATTATAGAGATGTATTATCAAGATTTTTTAAAATTTTCGAGATTTTTCCTGACGCTAAATTACGTGTTATGATATAGATATTATAATCAATCTTTGAAAAGGTATTATTAAATATAATAGCTTCAGCCGAATTGTGTATTGACATTTTGTTGGTGGAACACTAGATAGGTACGGCGTGTTCCCACTATACCGGACCGGCGAAATCGCCGGAAACTGGATCCCAGAACGAGGGGTTCACAATACACCGGATCGGCAAAAACACCTCACAAAACACTGGATCCATTGTTTTCGCCGGAACAGGATAAATGTGAACAGCTTCATATAAAATTTATGGCCAACTAGCCTTTCCGGCAGTTTCACCAATCCGGCGTCCGGCGTAGTGGGAACGAGGCCGTAGGATTAGCACACGCAGAAACTTTGCGTTTGTGAAACAAAGTTTGAGTGTAAAGAGTAAATCTTTCTATCTAATATTGCACTGTAAAACACTGGACAAACTAGATCAACTAAGGCCTGAAAATTTATATTTGTGAAAACTTAAAATTTTTTGATGAGTCATTAAAGATATCGCAATGGGTTTAAATTAATTTTAATGAATACACAAACTTCAATTACTTATACCAGATTTACATGTAGCTTCAATTTACAAATAAATAAGATACCCAAACCAAATCAAACTAATTAACAAGCGACCCTTTTCATAAACCCGACTTTACTCTTGACACGACAGCCTACAAGACATCCAGGGCCCATGCGACCCCACAAGATGGCGACCACAGATAACCCTCAAATGTCCTGCTACTGCCCGATAAAACAGTAAAAGCCAAATGTTGACCTGCGGCCCTTTAAAATTCAATGGGGAATCGCGGGTCTGTATTATATTTAATTTAGAGTAACTGAAATTGTGACTCTTAATTGGTAAGCTATTTTTAAGCAAATCTCACAAAAAGAAGATCTTTTAAAAAACGTTAAATGATAATTAGAATACAATCCGGGTTTAGTCAAAAGTTTTTAGGAATGTTTTCAGACAAAACGGCAAAAAAATATATTCTGATTTTCATTTAAAAGTAAAAAAGTATTTTTTTAAACTTTTAACGAGTTGTTTTTATTTTAAGTCATTAAGTTTAACAAGAAATAATTAAAACACAGACTTGAGTCTTTACGAGATTCTAATGTCCGGTTTTATTATTGTACTATTTTTGTTATTTAAGTACCTACATATTATAGTACAATATTAAAATAAGAACCTGGGGAGCGTGTAAAATTTTATGAAAGTTTGTTCTAAATTCGAAAAGTAGACAAATATGACCATACTATTTTTCCATAAAGATTATTATCTCTAACCAAACAGCCAATTAAAAACCGAATTCGTTGCGACAACTGTTTGTCTTGTTAGCAATATTTTTAATTGAGACAGGCCCTGTGTTGGCAAACAATAGTTAAAACGACAATTTTTAAATGATCCCTTCATTTTCCTTTGACATTGAAATATAGGGTTCGATTTTCAAAACCGAATTAATTCTGAGGGTCGAATAGAACTGGTCAAAAGTATAGGGTGAATGTTTACTTAAACTGGGCAAATAATTAAGAATGTTCATTGATTTTGTCAACAAAATGTATGGTCGGTGCGGGATTGTTGAGGGAATGATTGTTTGTACTATTCTCGATGTGTTGTAGATTGAAGTTTATTGCTTTTTTTATAAATTAATATTTAACCCTCAAGTTACATTATTTAATTTAATTATATTAAAAAATATACTTAAATAATGTTTGGACTTAATATCATAAATGCGCGCGATAGTCGATCGGGATCATTCAGTTCGATTTAAAAAATATTTTTGCCATAAAAGACCTGTATGTTGAGGTAAGTTAAAACACCGACAATCAAAGGTCTACCACGATTTAATATTTTCATATAACTAGCACTTTTTACTATCTTAAAACATTTATTTTACTACATTATTTATGTAGTAGGTACAAGGTATTAGCTAATTGTAAGCGGTACAATATTTTGATTAGATTTTTTAACATATTTATTCAAGTAATTACAGTCAAAATAACAATAATAATTGAACTATACTAGCAAAAATATCTATTTTTTTTTTTGCAAATACAACGTATTAACTTTTAACTTAGGCAATTAGGCAAATAGGCAATTAAATAGGCGGGGGGACCCCCGGAAAAATCAGCGTGGACTCTATGAGAGTCGGCTATGACAAAGGTGACGTATCCGATAGATATGGCTGTCTAATTGCCTCAAAAAGCCATGAGATCATTGCATACGAAGACAGGGGGGAGGATCTGGGATACCTAAAACCCCGGACCCAAACACCTTCATCCCCCGCAAGGCCGGCTCTTGAAGAGACTACGCTCAGTGGCTCGGAGCGACTACAAGCAAAGGTGGAGGCCCAAAGAGTAGAAGAGTGTAAATCGCGCACCCCCGGAGGAAGGAATGAAAGTTCAAGGTCCCATCTGGTGGCGATCGCAAGGTTTATCCAAGGCACAATGTCCCCCAAGCGAGGTACCCGACTGTCCCACCTTGCCCCAAAATCGGCGGATCTGAGGGAATGGCAATCGGAAGCGCTGAAAAGGTTTACCGAAGACGAAAGCCAGAGGTACCAACAGGCGCCATCGGCCACCCGTACGAGGGCCGACAAGGGGCAGGTTACACCACCAAAGCTTAGACCAGCGTCCACACCATTACAACATGCATACAATGCATACATCGAGTTCCTGGCCATCACAAAGGCGAACCGTGAGGTAAGCCTGGCCATCTGCAAAAAGATAATGCAGACCTACCAGTACGGACACGAAAACCTGCTGAAGGTAGAACTCGAAGAAGCCGAGGCAGCCATATACGACAACGACACCCAACAAGTACTCAAGGGTAACATGTCGGGACGATATATGGCTGCTTACAACACCACAAAAGGCTTCGTGGACGCGGTCGAGACTGAGGGGCAGAACAGAGGGCCTCAAACCTTTAAAACACCAAAAGGAGACCCGGTGGTGGTGGTGGCCAGGTGTACGAGAGTAATGCTGGACGAACGGATACTCGAGATGGCGAAAACCATAACGGGCGATCCTGACATAGGCGTTACGTTCGGGGCCTGGGAACTACCAACATTGAAATGGATAAACGGGGTTCCTGGGTGCGGCAAGACAACACACATAGTCAGGAACTTCGACGAGAACAATGAAGTCGTAGCCACAACCACAGTCGAGGCGGCTAAAGACCTTAAGGAAAAGCTGGAGCACCGCTATGGCGATAAAGCCAAATCGAAGGTGCGCACTATGGCCTCCATCTTGGTAAACGGTTTTCGTGAGGGCGTAAGAATAAGCCGTCTAACGGTGGACGAAGCCCTTATGAACCATTTTGGGGCTATAATAATGGCCGCCCGGCTGTTGGAGGCGAAAGAAGTGGTCCTCGTCGGAGACATAAACCAGCTGCCGTATATCGATAGGGAAAACCTTTTTGAGATGCGGTACTGTAAACCAAACCTGACAACAGGAATATCATGTGAGTTGCCTTGCACGCATCGGAATCCCAAGGACGTTGCATTCGCCATCAGCGAGGTCTACAACAACATTTACTCATCTAACCCCATCGTCCGCTCCCTGCGCATTGAGAGGTTCACTGGCGCTCAAATACCGGAAAAACAAGCCCGAACCTTATACCTGGTATTTACGCAAGAAGAAAAGAAGGTTTTGATAAGCCGGGGATATGGTACCGGAGAAGGATCGAGCGTCATGACCATACACGAGGCGCAGGGACAAACGAGCGAGGAGGTTATCATTATCCAAATGAAGACCAGGAGGCTGCGAATTCATGACAGTGTCTCGCATGCTGTGGTCGCGGTGACTAGGCACACCAACACCTGTGCCTATTACACCGACGACGGAGATGATGCGATCGGTCGCTTCATGGGGAGGGCAGCGGAGGCTACACACAAAGAAATCCTCGAGCACAGCCTCAAGATGGCAATACATAATAGAGACGATGCTGTCATTGAGGAAGTACTCGCGCTGCTGAGCGGGGGTCGTGGAAGAGATTAGAAAAAGCAAATAAAACCAAACTATTGAATGTGGATACGTGGATGTGGTGAGTGAATAAATTAAAAAAAAAAAAAAAAAAAAAAAAAAAAAAAAAAAAAAAAAAAATTGTATGTAATGTATGTATATATGTATATAAATGTGTGTATGTGTATATGTATATATATAAAAATATATACTTTTGTATATACATATACACTTACACTAATCTAGTACTCTATAAATAAATAATTTTTTAAGGTCAGTGTGGACTTGCGTCCTTCTTAGAGATACTAAGATAATTTTAAGTACCTACTCGCTGTAATTGAGCAAAATGCCTGCATGTAAAAAAAAAAATATAAAGTAATAATTATGAAAAAAAGCATGGGCAATCGAGAGCCCGTGGATGTACGAAACTTAATAAAAAAAAAAAAAAACTTAGGCAATTTCTTTTCCTTTTAACCCGTATTTCTTTAGAGACTCATTCCCTTATTAGAAATGTTTGTTTTGTCCGGGAGGTCCCGGGTCATTATCCGGGTGACACGTGATGCGTGAAATTATTTCGTACTTTACACAATTCGGGCCAGTGCGTATGCGCCCTTCTAGTATTTATGGATGAAAATAACAGGGATATATATTTTTTTATAAATACTCTTAAACTTTTTGTGATAATATTTTAATCTAAAAATAACGAAAATAAAACTTTAATTCCTTTCATAGATTAAACTTAAAATCAAAGCAATATTTTAACTTTAATTATGCATGATACATAAATAGTACTCAGCTAATATAGCATAAATATATAGTGTTTCAAAGGATATACTATAACCATCGATGTATAATATTTATATGTCAATGACTATAACTGCATCCCTATAATAAAAATAAAAACCTTGATTGCAAAAAAAATTTATTAAGTGTTAGGTATATAAAAAGTAACGTAGTAAATAAATTCATACCTTAATATTTATTTAGTTTTTATTTAATTTTGTTTTTGTTTCTGTTTAAACATCAATATAATCCACATTAGATCCACACAATAACAATTCTAGATTCATTCCCCTTTCTATTACGATTCCTACATAACTCGTAATGCAATACATCTGGTGCGATGTGTCTGACACCATGATGCATTGACACACAACATCCATTTGTAATTGTGTCCTAATAGTGTTGTGCTTTCACACATACGAATTTAATGATGCGTTTAGAATTCATTTTCAATATACATTGTAGAAAATACCGTTCTTTTACTAATATTAAATGATTATTTACTTTTTATAATGAGAGTTTTTTTAGCTTCAATTCTGATCTAGCTTCGCTAAATTTTCAATCTTAGTTTTAAAAAACTGTATTCTTCTCGGCTTTAAAAGAAAACATCGTAAAAAAACTTATACACATAGATAGATAGGTAGTATTTGTAGCATTTCATTTTATTGTACACCACTTTATACACACATAACTTAATGATACAAAAGTATTTTTAATGTAGGTACAAAGGCGGTCTTATCGCAAGTAGCGACTTATTTCAGGCGATCCAGACTATACAGATATATATATAATTCTAAGAAACGCACATCAACTACCCTGCAGTGAAACAGCGTGGCTAATGACCTACTAATTCTCATTTATAGAAACAAAAAAATATTTTTCTCCTTGAGCATGAAATGTCACATAATTATGAAATTACACGTATAAAAACATATTTTATGGTCTTGACAATATCATCAACATATCGCTATTGACTTGTCATATCATATTTTCAATGTAAAAATCACGTCCAGATCATCAGAAAATTATTTACAATAACTCGCTAAATCGATAATTTAAAAACAAAATAATTAAAAGAAGAAGAAATATATTTAAAAAAAAAAGTTAAGGCTTACGTAATAAGGTTTGTTTAGTAAAATATTTAAAAACGTCACTATTTTCAAAATGGTGTATATAATATTGATTTGAAGTTTTATTTTTAAATTTTTTATTTCTTTGTTTAAATAGGCACAAACTAAATACGCATATAATAATTAATTAGTGGCACCAGTGGAGCCACAAGAAAATTGCTGGCTAAAAACTAACTAGAAGAAAGAATGAGAATCATGGATAAGAAAGGGAATGGTGGTACTGTATTTCTGCTCTATGACTGACCGCACAAAATTTTGTTATACTTTTTTTAGTTTATATATATTGTATTAAATGTTTATTAATTAATAGCTTGTACCATATAGGATTAATTAATATTGTTATTCATTCCTTAGCATTTATTTAGTTATATTTTTCTTTTTATATTCCATTATTCGTTTTTAAATAATCTGATCTGAAGCAGAAAAAAGATTACTTATAATGAAGCAACGACGTATTCTGTTCATCTAATACCCTCTCTCTAAACCTTGTCTCATCGTGTTTACGAGTAATAAATTAAATTTACAAGGTGTTGAAGTAAACGAATAAAGATGAGGGAATAATGTGAGGACTCTATGTTCTTTTATCTCAGTGGGGTTCTTTATACAATTCACCTATACGTTTTTAGCGTGATCAATTTATTTTCATAATATAAATTATAAAATATGCACACCGGCATATTTAGCGGAACATAAAAAAAGGTCCATAATTAAAAAACTATGGTTTTATTTCAAAATCTACTTACTACACTTCTTTTGTTATTTAAAGTTTCATTTGTTTTACTTAAAATGAGATCACATTAAGAACAGATTTTGCGAGTAAAGGTTATTTGTGAAAAATTGTACATTTTTGAACTTTTCATGTAACCGGGAAAAGTGAAAATTAATATTAAAATAACAATTAAGTAAGTTAGAAAAATGGTGATTAATATCGCGTATTTCCTCCACGTGCTCTTATTAAAGTTTCTACCCGACTAGGCATACTGAGAATGATGTTATCGATGGTCTCCTGGGATAGTCTCCGCCATTCCTCAACTACGGCGATTCACAGTTCACCCACGTTGGCAGGAGCTGGAATTCTGGATTTAACTTTTCTTTTCAGCAAATCCCAAACGTGCTCTATTGGGTTCATATGCGGTGATCTCGCCGGCCACTCCATAACAGTGATATTCATATCATTAAGATAAGCTAGCTTACCCGAGCGGTATGCGGCCGAGCATTATCCTGCAGAAAAACAAAATCGTCACCGATATATGGGGCAAACGGTACGACATTTTCTTCTAAAACTTCTCTGATATAGCGGTCTGCAGTTAGATTCCCTCTGTCAATTACTACCAAGTCTGTGCGAGCTCCCAAACAAATGCCCGCCCAAACCATTATTGATCCACCACCGTATGCAACTGTAGTTTCAAAATTTGTCTGAATGTATCGTTCTCCTTTGCGTCTGTATATTCTTTGCCTGCCGTCAATTTGATTTAAGAGAATTCTGCACGCATCACTAAACAATACCTTACTCCATTGGTCGCGTTCCAAAGTCGATGTTCCTAAGCAAAAGTTAACCTGTTTCTACGATGATTTACCTCGAGCCTTGGAGCCTTGGCGGGCACAAATGAACCCAAACCAGCTTCTTCGAACCTTCTTCGTACCGTACGCTCACTTACGGTTACACCCCGCATTGCTTCTAACTCATGTCGGTCTTGGACGGCCGTCAAACGGGGGTTCCTACGTACACGAAGCCGAATGAAATGATCATCCCTACTCGAAGTGCGTCTTTCTCTGCCTTGTCCTGCTCTTCTCACATAAGTACCGGTCTCCCTGAACCGTTGGATACTGCGATGGATCGTTGAAACTGGTCGACGAAGATCTCTGGATATTACTCTGTAGGTTTGACCATTTCTTCGTATTTCGAGTGCCCTAGCAATCTCCGTTGGGGCTAAGTCAGGCATAATTCAGTCCTCAACTCCAAAAAGATACGCGATTAAAAACAAAACTAACAAAAAAAACAGTATTTCAATGAAATATTAAATCAAACTCAGAAGGAAGAAATACTCAAAGTTCGTTCCAGATAAGGTGTATTTGAATAAAATTAAAACAATTGCATAAAATGTGATGTTCAGTTGTTTTCTTAATTTGAAATTATTTCGTTTTAAATTAAATGACGAATAAACCAGCCAGCAACCTTATATGATACTGATATCAAATCTTTTTTTTGTGTTCCGCTAAATATGCCGGTGTGTGTATATCATACTAAAATCGATACCATTTATAAGCATATGTTCTACTAGCGGCCCGCCCCGGCTTCGCACGGGTATTTAACTAAAATTTTAAAAATTATAAATTTATATTTTTTATCACCTACATGCGCCATCTATCGTATAATAGTAGAATATCGTTATTATATTTAGTGACATTTAACATAATAGTACCTTACCTTAGACCAGATGGCGTTGGCGGCGTATGTACCTATTTCTATTTTCTTAAATATTTATTTTTAAATTTAATTACAATGAAACAAAAACTAAATTATACTGTGAATTATGTTAAATTTTTATGTATTAAAGTTATTTACATTGGTTTTGTACTTTTTACGTGATACGTGCACACAAATAAATGATAAGAGATGGCGCTGATACAAAAATAAACGCGCTATTAAAATTTTTTCTTGATGATATATAGTGTATTAATAAAACGGAGGTTTTAACAGATTTATTATTTGTATAGATAATAATATCGCTTAATATGTAACAGTTGTGATTTTATAAAGCTTAAAAGTTTGTTTTGACCCATCACTCACAGAATCTGATATTAAACCTTTTTGCTACGAATACGGAGTATTCATAAGCGTAGATAAAACCATGCGTGTAGTATATTTAAATAATAAAAATAAATTTTAAAAAATTGTTTTTCCTAGTTCCATGTACCTAGTTAATAAACTTTAAAATAATAAAAAGTTAGTTCCATATACCATTTAGTTTAAAATAATTATTATTATTATATTAAGATTATAAGTTCCATCACCGACTTTTCCACTCACTGAAAAAGTTCGGTACTTATTTTGTTTTTCTTAAGTTTTGATTTTCCCTTCCACATAATGACCACATTATTTATGCACAGATAAAAATTTATTTTTCTAATTTTATATTAAACTCTTAGTTAGTAGTAGAAAAATAAAATTTTACAAGCTTTACAATTTCACTTGCAACTAAATTAACATATATTTATTAAGATTAACAAAATTAGTTTTAAGTCTAAAATGAAGGTGTCTGTATGAAGACGTGAAGGTGAAATTCATCTGAAATGTGTGTTTACGTAAAAGAATTTTCAGAGCGTCGTCGAGATTTACCTGTCAAGATTCGTTACATACAGAGCGATATTAATGGTTTTACAGTATTCCCTTACTTTGTATGTCGATGAAATTTCCATGAAGCTTATTTATCTTTTGAAATGTTAAGTATCGAATACATGTTTGTAGAGGTAGACTTAACGACAAATAAAAATTGAATTTTACGATAATATCAAAGTATAGATTGCATTTTAATATAAATAAATAAAAATTGGTTGTCTGTAAAGTCGGTTTTTATTTTAAATTGTAAAAAAATATAATAAATACAAGAAATTACGTAATACATTTTGATATTTTATTCGCAACACAAATGACCAAAATCTATATAGAATAAAGAAAAGCACGCAAGAGCAATTTTATTAAAATTAAAATTTATAAAAAACAACAAAAACATATATCTTAATATAAATTAATTTTAATTTTGCATAATGCAAGTAAAAATACAAATTATTCGTAATTCTGAATAAATAGTAACGACAAACAATACAGCATACCTTTAAAATACCACATTACTATATAATTACATACCTACTACAATAATCAGAACAACAAAAAGAGTTACATATGACTATAATCGGTACCCTAACTGTTAATGTCTTCATTTCACCGACCATTGATCGTCAATGAAAACACAAAGCGTTCAAATTCAATTTATTGCTTGTCAAATCTTCACTTGTTGCATTGTAGTGGTACCATTGCTGGTAATGACTGCTACACATGTTGTAAAGGGGTGAATCGAAATAAAATATTAATCTTATTCGAAAATTATACAGTTCATTGTTCCTCATTCGATTCGTGTAGGAAGGTATGTATTTACCAGACTGCCAAAGGAGGGTAAATACATACGTCCTTTAACATTTTAACATCATATGAGGTGTCATTAGATTGGTCATAATGGTGCGAGTGATGTAGAGTATTTGGCAATGTATTATTTTTTTCTTTTTTATAATCACTGAATTTTTATACGAATACGTTTTTACAAATTTTACACATGTGATAAAAATATACATATTAAGGCACAGCGAATCGTTGCGTTTTTTTTTTCCTTAAATGGTTTTGAAACTAAGAATTTTAAATATAAAAAAGAACGATTATGTTGTTAAACAACAATATAGTTTAATATTTTTTTAATTTTCGTAATAAGCTAGATAAGAAAATAAAAGTAAAGACTAATGAGACAATATCACGTAACATTAGTATGTCATAAATATTTTTAATACTGTAAAAAACTTAAAAACACGGAAAATAATCAATTCGTTAATGACTTGGATTTAAGTGCAATTTTTGCTACGTATACGTACTTTATGTATGTAAAATATTAATCTATACAAATAATAAATCTGTTAAAACCTCCATTTTATTAATACACTATATATCATCAAGAATAAATTTTAATAGCGCGTTTTTTTTTTTGAATCAGCGCCATCTCTTATCGTTTTTTGTTCGTGCACGTATCACGTAAAAAGTACAAAACCAATGTAAATAACTTGAATACATAAAAATTAAACATAACTCACAGTATAATTTAGTTTTTGTTTCATTGTAATTAAATTTAAAAATAAATATTTAAGAAAATAGAAATAGGTACTTACGCCGCCAACGCCATCTGGTCTAAAGAATCTTAAAAACTCACAAAACTTATTTTTGAGTTATTATTTTGTTAAACTTAAAAGTTTACTAAATATGTCGGATAGGAATAGAAATCGTTTTAATATTTTAGATAAACATCATTTTCAATTAATATAGGTACTATTATGTCAAATGTCACTAAATATAAAAACGATATGCTACCATTATACGATAGATGGCGCATGTAGGTGATAAAAAATATAAATTTATAATTTTTAAAATTTTAGTTAAATGCCCGTGCGAAGCCGGGGCGGGCCGCTAGTAAAAAATAATACCCATGCAGTGCGGTGACCGCTAGAGAACAATAGTCTCGACCTCTTTCTTCTCGAGGTGTCGTAAAAGGCGACTAAGGGTATATAGGCGTTGCGAACAACTGTACATCAACCACGATGGTGATGGACAGCAGCGTCACCACAACTGCCATAACACATTGAACTGGCCAACCGTGGCGAATACTAGCCTCCTTCTACCTCGTTAGAATAAACCCTCTCAGATACGATGGAGGCCTACGTTCAGTAATGGTCAGCAACGGATTTTTCATTCTACCCTCAAAAGTGTAAGTAAATTTACATTAGTAGGCTAAAGCAATAAAAAAAATGAATATAAATATTTTTTCGGATTAGAAAATTTATTTCAATGTAGTATTTTAACTTTCACTGCTTAAACTATCTTTTTATTTTTATTTTATATTACTTTGGTTCTAACTAAATCAACACCAACAAGAATAAATAGGTTCTTATGATTCGCAACAAAAAAATTATGTTTTGTTTTATTGTTAACCATAATAGACGTAGTTTAGGATGTAGAAAAACTTTCCGCGCTTTCACGAAGGATCTCATTTACAAAAAAAAAAAAAAAAAAAATTAGATGTCGCTGTATTTGACGTGTATTATTTTGTATAAGTATAAATATGTTCAGTTTCTCGCGATAAAACTACTAAATCGCTATGATATCTGGTATTCAATACATTAAACGCTCTAATTAATCTTGAAAGGGAATAACAAAGGTAAAATCGCGCACACAACTAAATTATTATTTAAATTTTTGTTCTTATAAGCCATATAAGGCCGAATATTCAACCAAAAAGCTATATTCTTCGATAATACTAGTTATTGGAACACTTATTTTATCAGTCTTTGTCTATTACCTAAAGCACAGGTAACAAGTTGTCTACCTTACGAAAAGACGACTTTATGTTTAAGTAGGTAACTCGATAAGTTTTGAGACAAAAAAAAATCTTTACAAGATATTAACAATACTTATTTTACATTTTTTCAAAATACTCTTCTTAATTCTTTATGCAAAGTTCCATTCGCTTAAACCAACTTTTAGAGTCTTTTGCCAGTCTAGATTGGTCCAGAATTGTGACTTCGTAGGCGGCCACGGCCTTTTAGGCACACGAAAAAAATTTCCCCTTTTTTCCTTGATTTTTGGGACCAAAATGAAATCACAGGAGCCTAACTCAAGACTGTTTGATGGATAAAGCAAGATTTCAAAACCGGATTCCTCAAGAAACGCCTTTGTTCTGAGGGAGGTATGTGACGAAAAGTCGTCGTGATATAAAACTTTCGGCAATGCTACTGTTGTATACCATTTCAATTTAACAGATCTATGATTTTTTAATATTGTTGTCGACACTTCACAGCTGCGAAAAAAAAAAAACTAGCCACCATTTCTTTACCAACATTACGAGGTCTTTGCAAAACATCATATTTTTTTTTTAAAACAGCAACCTGGCTATTTGCGTTCTATTTTTAAATAAATTTGCTTTTTAAAAAATGTGTACTACAGATGCGTTCCATTTTTAAATTACAAACATCTGAATCCTTATCGAGTTACCTACGTATGTTAAACATATTATAAATATAATATAAAGATATTTTGTTACTTTTTCATCGAGCTTAAATGCGATTTTCTTGTCAAAACTACAAAACACTATTCGTAGGGTGTCATATAAGACCCACATCGTTTACTTTAAAGTTCTTGGTTAAAGAGTGCTAAGCCGTGTTGAGACCGACTATTCCCGGAACGACAGCTTATCCATCAATATCTTTGCATACGGTACATGACTGGGATACCGTTTTTAGTTATATGAAATTGCTATGTACCTAGCTTTACTTACTTTTACTAAAATATTTTTAAACATCGGTCTAAATTACTTTAAATTGAAACTAATACATCGACTTACTTTAAGGAATATAAGTGTTCCACATTACAATTCATATGCCAATACATAACTGCATACAAACCAAAACCGCAAAATTTTAAACCAAAATCGGATGGTAACTCCGACGGATTTTCTCAGGGTTTTTACTATATTTATTTATTAAGATGCGAAAGATGCAATTACATAATATTCACATCAAAAACATTTTTTTACAAGCTACTTATAACTAAATGCACTAGATACATACTATATTATGGTACTATAAGGTATATATACATATATATAGCTCTCATGTGTAAGAAAATAAGAAATTACTTATATTTTAACATTAGTTTTCTTTCTTCTTTATTTTCTTTTTTCTGTAATACTTCTTTAAATCATTCTAGAGACGACAGTGAACAAAAGATTTTTATTTCAAATGTTATATAATGATCTCGCTAAACAGTTACATCACCGGTAACACCATGACATGCGGATCTGAGAGGTGGTCTAAGGGTTTTTTTTTATACAAACTTTAAGTTGCAGAGTGAGCAATGGAGACGGCTATATTTGACATTTCTCTGCGAGATATAATCTGACGGTTGATGTAGCAGAAAGTTTATCGATTAGGAATTCTTAGTCATCCATGAGATGGACAGACGACTTAAGGAGAGTCGGCGCAAACCGTTGGTCGGAAGCTTCTTCGAACCGGTCGCTTTCGAGGTCGAAGGGGAAGGCCTACGTTCAGCATTGGACATCCAATGGCTAAAATGAAAATGATAATTATATCAGATTCATTTTAGTTACCATCGCGATATATATAGTAGTATATAGTATTTATATAGATTCCTTATTTCTAATAAAGACATGTAGCTCGACCAATGTAACAAGAATCGATCTTTTTAAATCAGCCTGTTTACCACATCAAATATATGTCTTATTCTGAGAATATTATCGTTTATACCATATATGTGCGTGAAAATGTTACTTAGCTCACTATCGTCAAAATATTCACCCGCGGATACGGATCGTTGTCTATATTATTATTATTTCAAAGATAATCTTTGTGAATTTTGACTGACCATTAAATTATATTCTTTTCATTTCTTGAGTTTCAATTATCTCTAAAATAAAAGTGGCTTAAGTTGACGCAGTGGCCACAGCAACTGGCTTTTACGCTATCGATCATAGGTTCGACCCTCGACATAAATAATGTTTGTTTACGCCATATAGACGTCTAACGTGGTCTGGCGTTTCTGGTTTTTTTGCGTGTGACTCCGGACCCCCAATACATGATTATACGATTCTAATCCTACTGTAGGGAAATTGAGTGTTAGAGGTTTATTAAAAAAATACTCTTTACAAAACCTTAGCTATTGTCAATCAGGTTATACGATATAATCGTGTTGTCTCAAAAAACTAGTATCAACAAATTATTCGGACTAACAGTCGCTTACTATAAGTACGTGCCTATAACATAAACGTTTCTACCACATTATCTACACTAGTCTTACTAAAATAACTAGTTTAATTGGAATAGATGTCAATAGCATGATATAGCATTACCATTTTGAATTTGTTTTCTCGTTCCATAGCTTATTGAATGAAAGAAGTTACATAATCTATGACAAAAGGACTAGATAAATTATCCAATATATTTAAAGTAACATAAAAAGGCAAATTTGATACCTTTATTTAATGTAATAAAATTGCAAAATCTACAGATTATTATTATCAATCCTGGCCATATCAGAATTTAGAACATGGAAATATTTTAATAAGTACCGTATTATAGGAATATAGCTCTTATGGAGGATATATAATATAGCTCTTATAGAGCAGAACAGGGGATCATAAGTTTTCTAGAGACCACTGGGGAGAAGCCTTCTTGCGAAGCTTAAAATAGCGGATGGTAGAATTGCTTGCTCTCGCCGCAGATCGAGAAATTTTATGGACGTCGATTGAACACAAGCCTAAAACTCATTACACCGAATATCTAAGCGCACCACTGTTGCGCCATTTTTCAGGTGATATTCCGGATATTGATGTCGGTGAGATTAGTGCGGCGCTTTAACAGATTAAAAACGGGAGGGCCCCGGGGGATGAGAGAATTACAACTGAGCTCCTTAAAGCCGCGGGATGACCTGTCCTAAAAGCCTTAGCGGAGCTCTTTAATGTCGTCATCCAGCGGGGAACGACGCCGGAGGCGTGACACGGGAGTTGGTTGTGTTGTTTCTCTAGAGAAGTGATAAATCTCTTTTGAGGAATTATAGACCAATCTTACTTCAGAGTCACGTCTATAAGCTCTTTTCGAGGGTCGTTACAAATCGTCTCTACGCAAGCCTCAACGAATTCCAACCACCTTAGCTTCGAAATGGTATAATACCGTAGACCACATCCATACTGTTCGGCAGAGTATACAGAAGACTGAAGTGTATAGTCAGCCGCTATGTATGGCATTTGTGGACTACGAGAAAACCTTCGACTCTATCGAGACCTGGGTTGTCCTTGATTCTTTGTAGCGATGTCATATCGACTGACGGTATATCGAAGTAATGACGTGTATATATAACGCGGCGAAGATGACCGTCCAAATCCAGGACCAACGAACAAAACCCATTAACCTTCGTCGCGGGGTAAGACAATGGGATATAATGTCCCCAAAACTGCTTACCAACGTGATGGAGGGTGTCTTTAAGACTTTAGACTGGAGTGGACGAAGAATAAATTTCAATGGCTAATATATCTCACACCTTCGTATTGTCACCTTTGAAGGAGCTAGGCCAGATATTGGCCTGGGCCTGAATGAGTCCTTCCAACTAGTCAGTCTCGGTATGAATTTGGACAAGACGAAAGTTATGTTCAATAAACAAGTCATGTCGAGAGCAATATATATCGATGTTATCCTTCTCGAAGTTGTAAAGGATTATGTCTACCTGCCACACAATCCAATTAGGCCGAAAAAACTTCGAGAAGAAAGCCGATACGAGTATCCAGTTGGGCTGGGCGGCATTTGGTAGGCTACGTCGAGTCTTCGATTCGAAGATTTCGCAATGCTTAAAATAAAAAGCTGGATGAGGATTGCGGAAAACCGGGATATTTGGTGCGAATTTGGGGAGGCCTATGTCCAGCATTGGACTGCGATAGGCTAAAGTGAAGCGTATTATAGGAAATAAGTTTGTAGCAAGAATCTTATTAAAATGTTTGTTTTGTTCAACGAAAATGTGAAGGTTATTCTCGTGATATCTTGAACCGGCTATCGAGGTATTTTCTTTCACAAAAACCATTATAGTGCTGTTATTGATGAGTTACGAGTCTTATCGTTATAATATAAGGTTATATTATATGTGTATCTGTCTTTATTTCAGCTTGTGACCAAGCCGGAAAAATATCTAATATTAAAAATATCTAATATATCCGCGACAGTACCATAACATACACCTAAGTAAAATAAGATTAATATAAAACGTACAAATAAGTAACCAACAAAGTAGCTAGTATTAATAACAACTTGTATTAATAATAGCTTGTATGTAGTAAATGATTAAATATAATCGATCATAATTTAAAATATATATATATATATACATACAAACACATACACTTAATTAACATCATTGTAAAGTGGTAATGTGAGGTACCACGAAGTTATTTATTCTGTAGGCGACCTACGAAATTTTTTAGTCTGTCAAATTTAATTATGATGATGTTTATCGTAGTAGAACCTTCCCTTAGTAATTGAATACATGCAGTAGGTACGACTGACTCGGTTGGGCGTACCATTTTCTAACAGACAAAAAATCCGTGGAGTAGTTATTATAGCCGTATTTCAAACGGTTATGAAGAGCCGGCAACTATTAATTACCTCTCACTTTCTTACCCTTAGTTCTCCGTTAAATTCTCTTATTTCTAGCTTACAGCATTTGAAGCTCCTCTGATACCTACTACAAATATAAGTGGCGTTGATCACTTAATTTTTTCGACCTGCCTGCTCGTTTGCTATTAAAATAACAAGTTAAAATATATTGTAGGTACTATAGGTACATAGGTGCGTACTGTCATTGTCTCGCAAAAACTTTATGCTGAAGAAAGGTATATTTTCTTATAAAGAAGTTTTCCTTTTTAGCCTAATCCGCCACGATTCTCCGCCCACAGTGACAACATCTTCTTATTTCTCTTAATTTAATACTTACCTACTATCAATAAAAAACACAATATTTTATTTTAAATTGAACTCTAAAACCTCATAGTCATTGTCATGTATTTTATGATTTATGCAAACCTGACCAGTTTAGATAATTCGGAGTTACTGCCTAGTGCATACTTCATAGCTGCCTGTAAATAACTTTCACATCCAATTTCTCATTCAATCAGCGTCACAATACCTCTGGGAAAGTTTTATTAACAAACAAACGGTCTACATAAAGCGGCAATTACGTCACCTACAAACGACATTCAAAATTACCTATTGCCAACATTTTTTTCATCCAAGTCCCAGTAGGCACCGAAAACTGGATGGGAGTGGTCGAATTTCTACAAAACACTCCCATTGGTCGGTTAGAACACACCCACTGTTGTAACAAAAAGGAATATTTCAGTAAAGTGTGCTTGTCCCCGAACACCGCTCGCGGTAGAGCCTTGAGAATTTCTCTCTCCCTTTCTCAAGTTACTTTGTTAGTTTCAGGACGGTGCACAGGAAATATGGGTTTGCATCGAGGTCCCGTGAGAGCAAGCAGCGCCATCTCTTAGCTGACGTGTGAACTACGAGAGCTACATTTCTACAAGATGGCGTCGTTTGTTTCGCGCTACTGCTTCTTACTACATAGAAAGTTTTAAGAGCTTAATAAATATTACAATCCAAATAGATTTTTAATTGTAGTCCCTTCAATGTGTAGAATTTAATTAGGAAGGTTAATATTTCGAGTTTTGTGATACAATAAGGGTCCTCAAGTTGGCTTCTGACGGATCAAATTGTTTTGACTAAATTGCTAATCAAATTTTGTCCATCAAACAATGTACCTAATACCTATGCTATAGAAACAAAGATCTAACAAATTTAAAAAACGTATCTGTTATTTCACTTCTTTTTTTCTTCTTCGTATGACGTTATCGTATTTCAACTGAAATCTGATTCCACCACCATCCACCACACATCTTCAAACTTCTTGAGAAACACGTCAAATGAATTTCATTATATATATATATATATATATATATATATATATATATATATATATATATATATATATATGTATATATATATATATATATACCTACTTATTATTTATATTATAACAGTTTAGTTTTAATACCTACCCATCAGATTTTTTAAATTGCATTAATAATAAATTGTAGCTTTCTAGTGTTGAGAGTTATGAAATGGTTAAGCACAGGGCCGTATTTAGGGGTGGGTCTTGCTGTAATTTCTATAATAAGAGAATGATAAAACTGAAAAAAAAATGTATGTTACCCAAAAATTGGTTTGAATGAGATCTAGTAAGTAGTTTTTTTAATACGTCATAAATCGTATACCGCAATTTTTATAAATAATGTTACGGAACCCGACTTGCACTTGGTCGGTTTTTTTAGGAATACGTACCTACCTATAGCCGGCAGAGGCTTAATATCAGTGTGGGATCGCGACGACCTTTATTCGTGTGCACTTACTACACAGGACAGTTACAGGAAAGTTATCGGTATTGTTATACGATAATATTAATAATAATTATTTACTCCTTTGTTGCCCCGAGGCCTGTAAACCACTAAATCTAGCCTTGGTTAAGCAGTTTCAGTGTTTAACAAAGAAAAGTAAAAGTCTACACATTTTTATGTTAGAAGTAGGTATCAAAGTTCATTTATTAGTTTTTTATTAGTAATTAATGAATACGTGTTTCAGAGTTTCCAGAAAATCGGAAAGGATAATAAAGGGGTAAGTGGGGGACGAAAGTTGGTATGGTATAGAAGTTTTAAAATTTTTGAGGCAAGAAAAATAAAGGTTTATTTTTAACGGGAATAATTCCCACCATAAAGTGCTGAAATAAGGTATGAAATTAATGTATGTAGGTATAAACTTTGAAAATATTGGAACTCCCAGAAGTTTTTTATTTTTATTTTTTATAAATAAATTAATATAATTTTAAATTATTAATGGGGATGAAAGTTACCTTTGAAAAGTAATTTTTTATTTTAAAAGTAAGATACTTCATTTTTAATTATTATTATAATTAAATAATTAGATGAATGTTACAATTTATAATAACGTTTTCAGAATTTTTGGAAATTCATCATTTCGCTCATTTAGAGCGACAATGACACAAATGCAAATTAGTTAACTTTACACCAGATCAGAATAAAGATTATTTCATAGTTCAAAAGTAGATTCTGAAGCGTTATTACGGCTAATTATTATTTTAAAATTGTTTTACTATAGCTGGGTATTGTGGAATTTTCACTGCCAACGCAGATATTTATGCATAGTATTTTGGAATTATGTAATAAGTCATTTTAGCGTATTTTTGCAAATGTGTCACTGTCGCTCCAAATGAGCGATTTATTAAGGAAATAAAAAATGCCTACCTGTCATTTTTCATAAGGAAATGTAAAAAATTATATTTAAGGCTTTTAACTAGAAATAAATAAACAGGTGATTTATTATTTTTGGAAACTGCACCCATTTTGAGGGGTTAAAATTAGTTTAAAAGTTAGTAGTTGAATAGAACTTTGTAGTTTCTGAAGATAAAGAAATGAAAACATTACTATTAGAAATAAATATATAGTTTCCACTTTGTAAATATATAACACAATATAATAGTCAAAATTGATATTCCCTCCAATCTTCGACAATACAGAGGAGCGTTCTTTAAAATATTGCCGCATGAAATCGATCTTTCGTAAGTAGCTTACCAATTTTATAGGGAGGTTTAGCGGGCCTCTTAGGGTTTATCTTGTGATACACTTAGCTCATGTCTGATAAAAAATTAATGGGATTATTTTATAAATTAATATTTAAAAATAATATTAAAAATAAAACAATATTTTTACTAAACTGTAGAGAAAGGTACAATTAATTGCTAAGTTGACACTTATAAATAATTAAAGTAAATGTTGGCAGGTTTATTGTTTACTTATATATTTTAATACAATAAGCAAATATGCACAAAGTTAAAGTATGTACGATACCTATCTATATAATTAGGTACATTAAATGCAACGGTCGGTTTGCGAAAACACTGATTTCTTTTAACACATTTTTTGAAAAAGATATTACACTATTACAGTACACGGTTTAAAAAATAGCATTCAAGACAAAATATTAAAAAAGAAAGAAATCTAAATGCATTTTACAAAACTTGTAATAGGTCAAAAATAGGCCTTTTTATTGTATATATATATATAATACAGCCTATAAAATGCAAATTTAATGCATGAAATTTCAACATCGCAGCTAAGAATCCATAACCATCTGATATCGTTTCACGCGTTTAAATGTACAGAATTGGCCTGGTTTTATAAGTATAATAAAATATAATAATATGTTTTTTGACTGAGAAAGTAAGCTCAAGTTAAAAACATTTTATTTTTATTTCAACAAGTCCACACAAAATCGCATACTAAGTAAGGTTACATATCGGTAATAGCTAATTAGCCGGAATCCCATAATCGGTCAGGATAGGAATCACCCACGTGGGTCCTATTTACGGTCGCGATTAGACCCATAAAACTCGATGCGATCTTGATAAGGGACGCGAAAATTGCTAACAAGCCTATCTCGTGTACCTGGTGTAGATGTTATGAATACTAAGCTCTCTAAGTGACTTCGATTTTAATTTATAAGTGCGTAATTAAATTTTAATTTTTCTCTAAAGATGTATTTACATATTTAGAGAGAAATCATATGTTGGGATACTGTACCCAAATCAACTATGACACTCGCCTTATTTTTAAAATTAAAAAAATAATAATCCATGTCCTTTAAGCATAAAAACAACGTCAGATATCAGCGATATCTGATTATATTAAAAAATTATCAGACTGCTGCTATTTCGTATTCCTGTATGCAGATTGTGCGTTGGAAATGTATCTATTAAACATCACTTAAAAGTACTATAATTAGCTACAAAACTTTTCGAACTCGTCTGTTATATTATGAGTTTAGACAGGTGAATTCCAAATTTTTCGTACCAAAGCTTTTGTTAACCGCTTAATTTTTGAAGCAAACTTCTGTCTGCTAGTTGCCATTCCACGGAGGCGTCGGTGTAGAAAATTTCCAACGTTGCCGAATCCGGTTTTATTAAAGTCTATGCATATTCAAATAGTTGCTTTTTGTTATTTGGATGAGTTATATTGGCCTGCACATTCTACTCTCAATGGAAACAAAGCTTGTGTGTATTATTTTTACACGTAAATTTATTTATTTATTTATTTTTAAATAGACATAGTTTTTTGCTAATGGATTTTTCTATATATTGCCAAACACCATCTGATTTATAGGATTTTTATTTTTACAAGAATGATTTTACATATGTACCTACATAATATGCATCCACCAGTCTTACGATAACATATATTGCAAGCAAATGTTTGCAATTAACACAATATAGGAGATAACTAGTTTTGTGCTTAAATATTTTTTCAACGATTTTGTATGTGTTTTCACGTGAACGGACACACAAAACAAAGTGCTACAATTAAGCCGCATTCCGCTCCAACAGAGTTCAACAGTTTTTCCCTCGTAATTCTATTACATTATTAACTTACACCGTGTCAAGGAAATAGTGCTGCACTTTTGATATCGTCGACTGTCGATGTTATAATAAATACTTTTATTTTTAAACTCTTGCCTTAAATATTATCTAGTATAAAACTATACTTACAAATAAAAATAGCTATATATCCATACATATATAGGTACTGGGCAAAGACTGTCATCCGTATAGGAAATGATTTGGGGCGTAATATACCATGTACCATTCTCCACTGTAGATATACGAGTATTCCCCGCCAAGTATAGTCATCTCTATCAGGTGTTTATAATACCAAACAGGACCGATAACTCTACTTGATTTCCAAGATACAGTGGGAAAAAAAATCATAACGTTGCATTATAAATATATTTTAACACAGTAGTTCTTCTTTTATTAAATACTTCTTTATTTAATATATTATCACCGTCTACTTTATAGCCAACTTTTATTAATCTTCTTTCAAGATGATTTAGGATGTGCAAATTTTTACTTGTGCCTACCTACTTCACATTTTACACATAAATAAAATTAGATCTTGGTATTGTTAACGACAACATATCTTAAAGAAAAACAGAACAGAAAAACATCATAATTATGTTTATTATTTTTTTCTATGTGTTAATAATAAATAAATACGATCATTCATCCATTTTTCCTTAATAAGTTGTTCTCTCCTACTGATAAGAATAAGCATTTTCTTATTGAATTTATTTTGTCTAATGCCAACATTTTCTTAAAAACCCCCGTCATCCACAATGATTCAGAATCTAATTTTTTAAATGTTTTTTAATATACATTTATTATCATTTAAATTTACCTTTCAGCCCACGTTCGCTTCAAGTCAATTCTCCTTGTAAAATATTAAACTAAACTAGATACTTATGTTTATAAATTGATATATTCTATCCTCTCTTTAAAAAAATATCAAAATGTTGAATTATCATAAATTATGTACCTATACCTTAACAAACAATCTCCTCAATTTGCTCAACTTTCAAATATGCACTCGACGTTGTTTTTCATGAAATACAGCTTGGTCTCATATTTTAAGAAATCTTAATTCAAGTTATGCTGATTTCAAAGTAAGCTCGGTGAAATAAAATCTAGGATTCTCACTCATCCTGTAGTGAGATTTGGGCTAGTATTACTAAAGGTAGTGTGCTCTTTCTGTTTTTAGTCAACCCTTGAGAAATTTTAAATGAAGTTAATCCTTTGAGATTAAAGCCTATTTCAATAAGTCACAAGCCATTGTTATTAGAAGTCCTAACAAAGCCTCAAGAACTGCTTCAATTTTCTCTCTTTCTTTTTTATAAGATAATACATTGTTTTGTTCTACCCAACGGCCCATTTCACGTATTGAACTGACTGATCTGAAATATTCTTTATATATTCCACTGATCGGAAAGAAATATATACACATTGCAACAATATAGGCTAGCGGATAATTGTCCTACCAAGAGTAACGATCGTTATCGTGTGTTATAAGCACTATAATACTTAACTAACTTAAATAATAATAACTTTATGTTGGTTTTTACCTGATTCTCGAGGCACTGGCATACAGGTTTCTGCTGCAGCAGGTAGGGAGATCCATAAAAGCAAAACTTTGACTAAAAACAAATATTTGTACATATACTAAATTTCACTCTGAGCGGGAATCGAGTTTGAAACCATTGAAATTGATATGGACATATCACATTGAAGAGTAAAGCAGAAATAAATGCGGATCTTTGCGGCGCTTGTATAATTATTTTCCTACCCTGCCAAAACAATGTTAGCACAATCCTTACTTCTCTCTGTCGTTGATAATGCTGATAAATTGATAGATATCTAGTATCTTAATATTACAAAAAAAATTGAGTGGTTTCAAAACGGTGCGATTCAATTCGTATTTAGATTACACATTATTTTCTAATTTTGCTTAAAGCTCAAGTGATGACAGGTCCTTTACAAGAATCTACTTTCAACAATCACCTACTTTCATCTCTGTTCTTTATTTAGTTACATAAGTCTTCCTTACTTTGAGATAAATTCCAAACTCTTTACAGAATGCAGCAGCGTATTACGCTCTGCTGAAAATTTTGCGTCGAGGTGACACAAAACTACCTTTTATTATTATCAGCTTTGATCTGAAGTTCAATCTATCCTATTGGAATATTAATTTATGTAAGTGAATATTAGAAATATCGATAAATTTACGAACAACACTCACGGACATTGACCATTTGTCACGTTTCTTAAGCAAAGATCACGGCGAAAACTTTAATCCGATGTCCACACCATTTATTTGACTGAATACAAAGTAAGGATACGTTGAGATTTTCAATTACCTCTGACTAAGCTACAAAGAGCTAAATATTTTTGTGTCATTTATTCTTAAAATATAGTACTTACTCTTTTTATTGAACTAAAGATGTTTTTAATATAATTATGTTAAAGTCAACAAGGTAATACTAAGAATATTACTCAAATTACTACAGAAACTAGTATACATCTTTATTATACATGTATCTGTAATCGCAATTAATATAATCAAATAATTATATAGTTTTTCTCAATTTTTCTTAATTATTTATATGCATGTAAATAAAACTTAAGACACATTTTTATAGGAACATAATAATCGATATATTTACCACACAGCACTAGTGGATATGTTTGCGGTGTCGTCGGCCCAGTGAAGATCGCGCTGAAAACTTTTAATACTTTAACTCGACTCTCACTCAATTTCGCTTAACGCTGCTCGTTGACGCGCTTAGGTACTAAGATATCGCTGTATAACTGTTTTACTACTTGAACTTTTCAGGAATTTGTTTTACGATGTGTGTAACATCGATCTGCTTTTAACAAATAGTTTCTTTTTAATTTGGTTTTGTGATCTATTTCTTTTTTTTTTAATCTTCTCTAATCGTTTGAAATTTACCCATTTAATGAATAAATGACATTAAATGTATATTATAAATTCCTTCAATTATATTTGGAAACCATTTATATTTTAAGCCAAAATATGTATTAAGTAAATAAGGAAATATTTGTACAATTTTTCTTTTGTAAAAAAAAGACGCAATGTAGGTATATCATCAATATAATGAAATTCTCTGAACTATTCATTTAATAACGTTGATTTAAACCGAGAACGCTCGCAAAAATAAAACAAAACGTAAAACGCGTAAGAAAGTCCTTCAGGCGGGAGGGGGTGGAGGGTGGCGGCCGACAATAGGTGTACAGATAACTTTCCTTCCATAGTAGAGTCAATACCGACCCTAGGGAGTTTTACCCTCGAGGCACGGTCGCTTGGGAAAACTAGACCCTACAATATAGAAAAGGACAACCTTATATGTCACTGTGGAGTGTAAACGGCGCATACTTATACTTATGTATTAATAATATATAAAGGAAAAATGCCGAGGACGTGTGCCGAGTGATATGTTGCGACTGTTAGTGAGAGAGGGATGGATGACATCAATTTGTCGTGTCGTGATGGGGTTTTATTTTGTTTCTACGTTTACATTTTTTTTTCAGTTGATCTATTTTTGAAGTTTAGCAAATTGGCGTTTGAGACAAGTTTCGCAATTCGTCAACGTTTACAAAAAACTATTATTTGAATAGGTAATTTAATTTTTTAAATAGTTGGTATTACATATATTAGATAATCTCAAATAGTTTAATATTTTACTGTACCTACGTAACATAGGTAGGTACACACACGGTCGTCTGCTCCTAAGGTAGGCAATTTAATGCCTCTGTTTAAGGTAACAGCCAACTGATATAAATATTGAAGTGAAACTTTTTTTAATAAATGTACAAATACATAATATGTATACAAATATTACACCCAGATCGAGGCGAGAATTGAACCCACGACTGTGGAGCGGAAAACAACTGCCAACTAACTACGCCAACGGGCCAGTCAAATTATATAAGTCGCAACTAAAATTATTTTAATCACTCAATTCACAAAAGATAATAAATACTATTAATAATAAATAAATACTATTTTATACTTACTACTTTCAGAAATAAAGCAAATTTTATTCTGATAAAAACAAAAATATGTAACAATATTGCAAATTATATGACAGGTAACTAGTAGGTAAACACCGTACGTATATTCTTCTCCATAATTAAGCTTTATGTTAATTTTGCATTCTTCAAATTCGTGATAAAAAGAGCGTTGAATTTCTCTAATACTTTAACTTTCATAACTTAACTTAATAATTACTTTTTTTGTAGGTACATTTAAGCCTTAGCTAAGCTAATAAAACTCTTTATACTCGTGATTATTAACTAGGTTGTGAGAAAGCAACTGAGAGTTTTCTTTAATATCTTAAACATAAGTTCAACACACTGTAATAGCTAACATGGTATATTAAAAGAATCCAATTCGTAACCTGATCCGCCCACACTTAATCTGATTTAAGGGCAGATGCACACCGGACGCTAATTTGGTAATGCGCCGTCAGACGGCACGCGATCGCCACGCGGCCGCGGGTTTGTGCGATTTGTTCACTTAACTTAGTTATCATGAAGGGTGGACAAATAACTGCAAGACTACTACTACTAAACATTATAAATTTATCTCTGATGAGTCGAGTCTTAATTTTGTACAAAAGTAATGAAAAAAAAAACTCTTGAAAATATTATTTAGTGTTTTAAATTGTGCTACCAATATGTCATGTTATGTGTGTTACTTACCTCAAAGTTACTGTTAATTAAGCCTCACACGAAAAAAAAAACTTCATTATTTTTTCCTGACTTATTTAAAAATAATCTTTTATTTGTAGACAAAAATATTATCCTAAACTAATACTCTTTTATATGTGAAATATGTAAATAAAAGTAAACTAACCTAATTTCAACACGGAAGGTTGTCCGCTGATGGAATGACATCCGGACGGACGCACGCGCAGGTCACGTGCGCCGCACACGTCGACAAACGAGCGCAACTAAAGACTCATTTGGATTATTGTAACGTAATCCGTTTATAACAAATTGCATACTGTGTGAATTCAATGGCAATTTTGTTGAAAGTAATTTTATAAAGTACAATCGAAGTTGTACACCAAATAAAAAAATTCTTAATCCAACAAAGTGTAAGGTTACACGTTTTATCTATATTAATTTGTTGTATGAGTACTGCATACATACACATTCTAAAATAAAATGTCGTAAAAATAACCAACAGAAATTGGCTTCTCATTACTCATTTAATAAATTAAATTATGATAATTAATAATTGCAAAGATAACTCGAACAAAACATTGCCACCGGCTATGCTTATGTTAATTCAGTAAATACAATCCCCATTCTATACTTACACAATTAGGAGCAGCGATAAACCCATGCATTATCTAGTCACGAGCAACAATGAAAAATATTACCCTTGGAGGACAAAAATTGTTAGTATAATATTACAAGTGGGGTGAAAAAGGTAGCATGTGCGAAATCACAATAGCTTAAACTATTTAAGTTGATGTTTTTGTTCGAGTTATGAGTGTGATGGATGGGTTGCAGCTAGTGTGCAATGACCCTTTCGATTGAGCACTGCGGAATTATGATGACCTTCATACGTAATTTTATATCTATTAAAAAGATAATTTAGATAATTTTTTTCTCTATTTCTAATTTAATAGGACAAGATACATCTATATTTATTCACTAATATTATGACAATTATGATAACTAAAGCAATATATTAATTTAGTACCTATCTATTTGTAAAAGTTTGTTAAAAATGTAATTTTTTAACTGACGTGTCTCGTAGAATTCGATGTAAATAAAACTTCTCAATATGTATAAGTAAGTTTTTAATATCGTGATTTGTGATATTTTGTTTCTTAACAATTATAATTTACAAGTCTTATTTGATATACAATTGTGTGAAATAATATTTACTATTTAATAATATTATATTCAGAGAGACGACGCTCAAAATACAATTCATATATTGTAGTGTTACTTTCATGGTGATATTATTATAGAACAGATTCTACACTTTTTCGTATACATTTAGTTCGTTACAAAGAGATTTCACTCTTTTCCCGTTTCATTGTGATGGAAATAACTTGTCTTCTCACTTAAGTAAAAAAAAGATATGTATTGTTTCGAGATATGATTATTATTCGAGATTCGATACCATCTACATTATATTCGTTGTTATGTTTACAAACAATGTATTTGACTTAACATTTATATCTAATCAATTCAAATTGAAGAATCGAAAAATTTACACATATTATACAATTTTACTTACAATAAATATATCACAGATTTTACAAAAAAAAAAAAAAATGAAACTGACACACACGTACGAAAGAGGTTACACTTTTTACACTTGAGCCCTGAGCGATTTTAATAAATGATAGGACTTTTATAAAATCTACATGACTATTTGAATCTAGCAATCAACCTATGAAGTGTGTAAAATTTTGTAAGACTAATATTTACATGAAAATTACATAATTATATATTTACATTCCATTATCTGCACACGCCGCCATATTATTTGAATATACAACTTTACAAAAAAAATATAATGCACTTATTTAATATCAGTAAAATGATAATATTACTTAAATCTATGTGTAATTTTTAAACCATCGCAAAATTGATTCAATAAATATAAAATACATATAAGGATTTTTACAGAAATGTATAAAATGTAAGTAGGTACTGTCTGGTACTGTCTAACAGTTGATAGTCAAAAAAACATAACTTTAGAAAGGAAAATATAACAAACAATTTTATTAAAAAAAATTTTTTTTCAACATAATTAGGTATGTATGTATCTCGTACGCGTAATATACTCGCAACACGTAAGAGGTCATCCGTTAATTACGTGAGTCAATTTTGGCAATTTTTCGACCCTCCCCTCCCGTCTTGGTAAGGTTTCATGAGATTTTGCACCCCCCCCCCCCTAATGTTAGGTGAGTTTTTTTAAAATGCGTATTTGTTATGAGTTAATCTGTGCTCGATTACATTAGATTTTTTTTTAAAAAGACGATTTGCTTATTTTTTTTAATTTATTTAAGACTAGTTAAGACTAGTATTTAAGATTTTTAATGACGGAAAAAAAAACGTAATATTTGCCAAGACCACCCTCTTCCCCGAGTGAGATTGAGTGAAATTTCGCTCGACAAACACTTCACGTAATTAATGGATGCCCCCTAAGTAATAAGAACACATAAGATAGTGATTAAGTCATTTTATACTTATGTGGTCAATTTAACTATTGCAAAATAAATTTAACCGGCCTTTATATAAAAAAAGTATATTACGCGTACGAGATATTTTTTTTATAAATTGTTTGTTATAGTTTACTTTATAGAGTTTACCACTTAAGAAACGTAAAATTTAAATAATTATAAAGTGTTTATAATTAAACATGAATCCATCGTTACTTGGAAGCTAGAGGTGCTGTCTGTGCGTATTGCTGTGCGTTGCACGTGGGTAGAGAGAACGGGTTGACGCTAAACGGCGATGAAACGAGACCGCTCATTCCTGGTGACAAAATAACGATTATTATTGATAGTCCAGGCGCAACAGAATTTACGATGATTTTTTTTAAATATACATACCTATATAATCTTCATCATCATTAAATGATAAAACGTCAGTTTCTATATACAAATTACTATTCTAAAGGTTTGGTTCTTGTTCGAGTTACGAATATGGCGTTTTTTTAATACTCTTTGATAGTCTAGTCAATAAGTTCAAAAACGTGTTAAATAGAAATAAAGCTCCTAAAAATATGTGCCATAGCTCATTGGATTCGGAATGACGTCTAGAAAAATGTTTTTTAAGGGTATATTAGCACATAAAAAATTGCGATTGTTATTATTATTATTAAGATTTAAAAAAAGGTATTTAGTTTTTCGTTAATAACTTTTAAAATAATAATATTTAAGGAATTTTGAAAAAAGATCCTGAAAGAGGAGAAAATTTCCAATAAAAAAGTCCCAACTCCCGGAACTCTATCTATATTATTTATAAATTTTTTTTAACGCTGGAATTAGGGCTCCGCGAGGGCGTTACGGCATAGGCGCGCCGCCTAAAAAGCCGGTATATCACCTAAAATAATTTTTTTTTATTATTAAATAACAATTTAAAAATTTGAATAAATTATAGTGTAATCTAGACACTTGAACGAAAAAAACCTCGGTGAAAAATTTTTTTTTTGTCGATTTTTCAAAAAGTTACATCATTGTTAATTAACTAATTTTTTTCCAATCTCTATTTTTATAAATTACGGTATAAAAGTTTAAATAATTGGTCTAAAAATATTTCGCTTCGTGGAGCTCTTTTTGTTTAGGTACTTAATAAAGTTATGCAAAAAAAATTTACTAAAGTTAATTATTTTGTTAATTATAATTTTTTTAAACTAACAAAAAATTAAATTTCTAAAAAATGTTATCAAAAATTTTTTTTTGGTAATATATTATTATGTCTGTTTTCGCACTTGATATAGGTATTAATTAAAATAGGAAAAAAAATTTACGTCATTTTTTAAGAAATTTTTTATAATAAAATAGACTATTTTGGGATTTTTAAAAAAAAAATTTACTATCTTATAGCATAGGTGAAATGGTGATTTTTTAAAATAAAATTTTTCTTAAATATTTTTTTTTTATATTTTATAATCGTTTTTTTATATTTCAATTGTTTAAAAAATTATTTAAGAAATTATTTTATTCTTAAAAATCATGATTTACCCTTTTCAATGGAATAACAGAGAAAAATTTTTTTTTTATAAATAATTTAATTGTTTATTAACTTAACAATTTGTTATAAGCAAATAATATTAACCGTTATATTTTTTTCGAATACTTCAAAAAATTATAAAAACAACCATATATAGAAAAAAAAATTTCTGTATTTTTTACAATTTTAACATTAAAAAAAAATTTTTTTAGGTGATATACCGGCTTTTTAGGCGGCGCGCCTATGCCGTAACGCCCTCGCGGTGCCCTAATTCCAGCGTTAAAAAAAATTTATAAATAATATAGATAGAGTTCCGGGAGTTGGGACTTTTTTATTGGAAATTTTCTCCTCTTTCAGGATCTTTTTTCAAAATTCCTTAAATATTATTATTTTAAAAGTTATTAACGAAAAACTAAATACCTTTTTTTTAAATCTTAATAATAATAATAACAATCGCAATTTTTTATGTGCTAATATACCCTTAAAAAACATTTTTCTAGACGTCATTCCGAATCCAATGAGCTATGGCACATATTTTTAGGAGCTTTATTTCTATTTAACACGTTTTTGAACTTATTGACTAGACTATGATACCCGTGATAGTAATTTAACATTTTTTAAAGAAAATGTTATTGTTATAATCTTATTAATCAAACAATATTTAATTCGAAAAGTATGTTTCGTAATGGCTGTGTTAAAAAATAAAATCGATAAATAACGTGTTATTTACTATACATAGATGTGTAAAACGTGTTTAAAGCGTGTAAGCAACAAACAAAAGCGACACACAAGCAAACAAAAGAAACTACTAACACTGTACGGCGAGATGTTGCCAATTTTGTTGTTGAGTATTACGCGGCGGACTTTGCCTGACGACTGCGAACGCGCTCCTAGGCTTCTCTTTATTGTCACTGCATTTTGTATGAGTGTTTACTGGACATTCATTCTTACACTCGCCGTTTCTTTCAGTGTAATACTCGCTATCTTTCGTGTTATACCCGTTATAGTGTTGTTCGGAGGATAAATGTCCGTTCATGTTCGCCGGATGGTACGGTCCTAGAGACACTGGTCGGGATAAAGAAAACAAGAGTTAACACGAAGCGACACGTACACATGGCGTGCGGAAGCGTTGCTAATGTGGTATAAAACTTAATTGTGTTTCAGGATATAAAGCAAGCAGGATATAAACTTAGTTAAATAACATTTATTTCGATGTTTTCTTTGGATTACACTTATTTTTTTAAATATTATGAACATATTATCAGATAAATTAGAACTTACTGAACCGAATCAGCCTGTAAATATCCCACAACTGGGCAAAGAACTCCTCTTTATGTAGGAGAATCCTAGTTTAATCAAATAGTGTATTACAATAAATAACTGTATTGTACTGTACTGTATCAGCCTGTAAACAACCCACTGCTGAGCGAAGGCCTCTTCTCCATAATATAGAAGAAGGGTTTGAGCTTAATCCACCATGCTGCTCCACTGCGGGTTGGCGGATAATTTCGCTACAATGAGTAACGATCTAACGATATCAGGTGTCTATGATAACAACCGGGATCGACGGCCTTACGTGCTCGCCGAGGCACGGTGTAGAGACCCACAAGGACATACACCCAGACCGGAAACAAATATTTGTACAAATACAAAGATCTATTCTGAACGGGAAACGAACCCACGACCGCTGGCGTTGAGGCGACTACTCGCACTACTACACCAGAATGGTCGTTAAATAAGTAACAGATTTATTATAAAATAACTTTAATTTTTTTAAAGTTTGGTTACATAAAATTACGTGAACGTGAGTAAACACAAGACATTAGATAGCTAATAATTAGATTCCTATACAGGTTCAGTTGCTTACACGATGATACAATTTAAAATTCAAAAAAATATAATGATATATGGATCTAACTAAATGAAAAGGAAATAGGTACTTATTAGAGGATAAATAACAAGCGAAAAATAAGTAATATGTGTATCATGAATGTGTTATATTAATTTTAATAGTCCGATCACACGCAATGGCAACAAAATACGAGCAGGTACTTGAACGAGTTTTATGAACATTTAGGTTCGTGTAGTTTTGGTACAAAAACATGTATCTACTTGTAAACGACCTTGTGCCATATTATGCTATGATAATAGTTGAATAGACCAACAATAAGAATTCCTTTATTGACTTTAAAAGTTAAAAAAATCATCATCATCATCATCATATCATCATCATTGGATGTCCACTGCTGAACGTAGGCCTCCCTCATCGAGCTCCAGAGAGACCGGTTCAAAGCATTCCATCCAACGGCGGTTTTCCTCAAGTCGTCTATCCATCTCGTGGACGGCCGTCCGTAAATATGTAGGTACTATCAAATGCTAAGCATACATCGATTTGTACGAGTAAAGAGCACAATGTTCAAAATTGCGTGTAATGGGACTTTACTTATATTACGCGTTAGTAAAAAATGTAAAATATGTTTATCTCTATATTGAAATGACATTTTTTTTTAATTTGAAAAAATAAAACAGAATGAGTATTTATTTTATTCGTTAAACCTAATGAATTAGTCTTTAAGGTATACGAGTAGTTGTATTTAGAGTTTTATACTATTTAGGTGATGGCTAGACTTACTATCTTTCAATTACGTCCCTAACCACAAAACATATGTATTTATTTTGTTTACTTAATAAGTCAATAATTTTTTTTATTATTTAGTCTAAGGGTAAATGAAGAGTAGACTCACGCGAGGTGGTGTTGAAAAGTGAGGTCGGTGGCGCAGGGTAGTGTTGCGGCGGGTAGGCGGGCGCGTGCGGCGTGGACGCGGCAGAGCAATACCGCGGCGATACAGAGCCGCCGCTGCGCGCGTACTCCTCTAAAAGAAAAAGCCTGGGTCAACACGAAATTATGGTTAGGTTATGTCGCTAGAAGCTAATTAAAAGTACATATTGTATAACTATTGGATTATTAAACTATTTATGACAGATAGTTTTAATTAAAAGCTGGGTACAGGAGAAAGAATTTTTCTAAAAAAAAAAAACTATAGTGGCTTAGTAGTGTTGCATATAATGACGATATTTTCAACATCATTGACAATTATATGTAACTAAATAATATTTAATTGAAATAAACAAACAACATTTTATATTTTTTTATACTATCAATACATTTAGTTTTTTTTTTTTTTTTTTTTAATTATTATTATGAAGAAAACTTAGAATAATTTAAGATGGCTAAGATAAGGTACTGTAAATAAGGCCTCACCTTCAGTCCACTGCGATGCAGCAGTGTCCTGCACACTAACGGCAAGCTGCCCCGTGTACGAGTTGAAGGGCATGCTGGCGGGCGGCGAGCGCGGCGCTCCGAGTCCCAGTTGATTGTTACGTGGCATAGAGTAAAGAGCCTCCGCTAAATCGGCCGCACGCTTGAGTATTATTTCCTTTTGGAATAAAAATACAATTTTACATTTTGTAATTTCTATACCATATAGGACTACGCTTAACCAACGCGCTGAATCATGTCTAATGGAAAGCAAAGGTCTCTAGGTCAGAGTGCCAGTAAGTGCTGGTTTCGTAATTAGTCGAATGTAAAAGTAAAGAATGTCTCCTTTGTATTGAATAATCAATAAGATAAAAATATTAAAAGTAGGTATAAATAATTATAATCTATATGTATTTCATTATCTCCATTAACACAAGAGCTCGTTTATTACTCGCATTAAAAGAGATTTCATTGTATATTTTACGACATCTGCTATAAAACGTACCTTGGGCAGTTTTTCAGGATCGCCCGGATGCCTCGGTATAAGTTTCTGTAGCCTCTGGAAGCCGTAATCTATCGTCGGCTCGTTGAGAGCTGCTATGCGCAAAAAGAAAAACAAAATCAATCATTAGCTGCCCCACTAACGAATGAAAGCCTAATTGATGGATCGCTATCGTAAGAAATTGCGTATCACGGATTACTTTTTTGGTCTGTTTCTACGATGTTCGCTTGTTCCGTGTACACTTATTTATGTGTACTAAGATTATATAATTTATATAAATAAATATACATATTCTTTTAAAAGGTTAACAATTTATTCTTTCGCAAAACTTATTAATGGATCGACTGATCTGAATTACTTTCTTTTTTTTTTATTTGCGTCAACAATATATCCTAAACTATTAGTTGTAACACCATTTATTTGCCAGTGATTGTTTCATCATAATCAGTATTGTTTCAGAGATAAGTCAGAAAAAGGAAACAAAAATTGTGAACACTGGTATTAGGTAGCTATTAATGCCGTATAAATAAAAAGTATGAAGAATGAAGAGAAAAAAGATGTTGTTTTTTCGACATTAAATATTTAGTTATTTGTATAGATTTACTCACAAACATAAACAAATCTTCCCGGCGCTCCTTTACAAAACTGCTTGCTCTTGTACGAGAGTGTTACCTCCACTACACCGGGTATGTGTCGCGGCGGTGTCTGCACTCTGATCGCGTGTGACGTTATAAGCTGTGACAACACAACATTTAAACCTTATTTGATAACCTTTTTGTGTATTATGTCCAACCACTCAATTTAATTGTGTCACCTTTATTGTACCCACTTGTTTTAAGCCTACGTTTTATTATGTCACTAATATTAAATAGTGGTAATTTTATCGCTATCGTTTTCTTTGACTATAACCGTCATGAGTACCTATTATTAATTAAAATAGCGTCTAAATCTATGGTGATTATTATAATTTTTATATACATATTACATTCAACTCACCTCACTCCAGACCAACATAGTTCCGAATACAACTTGGAGTCCATCGAAAAAGTTGTCCCCCACTATTATGACCGTAGAACCCCCTGACGTCCAGCCTTCGCTCGGAGATATTGCTTTGATGCATGGCGTTGCTACAGGCAACGGTGGGTATAGCCCCGCTATTGATAGAACAAATAATTGCATTCACTATTACGATCGCTGTAGAGTCGAAATTTCATTGCGTTGATATAAATTTTAAAATAACATCAACCGAAATTACTAAACTGAAAAGATTTAAATCATATAAATAGTGTTAAAGTAATAAAAGCGTTACTGAAGTCGTTACACTACTAGTAAAAGTATTTTATGCCCAACAACTTAAAAAGTTGAATAAACGCCAAACTGTTAAAACTCACGCCATCCTACTTGAACGCTTATCTTTCACTGTATCGAAAAAGGGACAATCGTAGCTCGTTAAAGTTACACTTGCTTACTATTGAATTATTTTGATATTTAATTATAATTTTTAAATCGATTATAATAAAGTTGAAGGTAACGCTGTCGAAAATTGTCGTTATGACATTATAGAATCGTTAATGTTGATACAAGATTGCGAGGGGGACACGCGTCGCAAGACAACAGGGTGAATCTGAAATCTTACGAACAAAACGACTGAGTAATAAAGACGAGAAGAGAAAGTGAATTTAAGGGGACGAAAGAAGATTACGTCGGGGATACTTTTTTAATTTAAGTAATAAAAACATTTTTTCTTTTCTTACAAGTGGGTAGTAATTAAAATTTTCTTTATAATTTATTTTATTGGTACGTAATAACCGACCAATTTTTATTAATTTAATATATATAATTATCTGTCTTTTAGTGATAATAGAAAACGGTTTTTCTGTAAAATAAAAAATAATTTCATTTAAATCCGAAATATTTTTAATGTTAACAACATTATATTATAGTTAATGTCAGTTTAGATGGGATGATGTTTCACATAATACCTACTCATGTTTTATCATCCAAACCAACATAAGTATAATATAAGTATAGATAATCTTGTAGAATTATATACGACAAAAAATAAACGTTACCAACATGAGATATATTTATCATATAGGGCTCTATAAACTACTACGCCCACACATCCATTGACCCTTAGTTTATACTAGATATAATTCTTCCAAATCACCCTTCTTCAGGCTTACTTCGACCACCCCTCCCCCTGTGAAATGTCTACTGTGATTCCTTGCATACAAACGACATCCTCAATCCCTATATTACGGTTTCACACATTTGCTTTAATGCTTGAAAATTCGTCTGTCTATTTTTTACGAAATTTTAAACGAAAATGGCATACATATAATTTTTAAAAAAGAAAAACAATAAAAAAATATGTTTTTAAAACCATATAATATGATAAGTCAGGTTTCTCTCATATAAATTTTACTTTTAATTTAATTTTTTCTATGTCTATTTTGTTAAATAAATACCTAAATATAATACGTTCAAATAAGAATCCAAGAAAATCATCAAATTAGAATGAACTTCAAATCTATATTCTTATTTAAAAAAAAAAATCTTGACATTTTTTTGCTATAAATATTATGATTAAATGAAAAATTATTCGTACTTGAATCTTATCTATTTAGGAAAAAAAAATTAACAAATAAAAATAATAATGATAAAAAAATAAAAAATAATAAAAATAAAAAAAAACGTACAATTAGGTTCGGACGCGGCGTCAGTACCTTCAGACGGGTCGAGTCTTTTCGCTCGCCTCCCGTGTTTACTGTTGTTGTGTACGAACATGTTGTCCGATATCGCGAGCAGTGGCCCGTCGACCATCACTTGCGTTGATATCACCACCTACAACAATCACGTTTCATATTGACTTGTACGTCAATAAGGGTGCCTGTCCATTGATGCTGAGCGAGGCGGCATAGCGGAGAAACGGAAAAATATTAACCAATAGGATTGCAGAGCTCTTATCCACTGAAGCGGAGGGAAGATTTTTTGCAATTGAATTGGTTAATATTTCTCCGTTTCTCCGCTCCGCAGCATCGCTCCGCTTCAATGGACATGCACCCTCAAGCATTATATATTTTCTTGAATATCATAAGTATTAATCTCCCCTTTAAAGTACAGCTCCGGTATATTCTTTGCATTATAAACACTATCGCGGATTTTTAAAATCAAAACATTATTAGTGAAATATTTTTATTCTTATCAATAGTTTTATGTGATAAATTCTATATTAATGTCCGCGTGAACATTTTTATACACGACCCTTTTACTAAAACACTGCAAGCCGGCTGGTCGAGTAGTCAGGCAACTGGACACTTTACGCAGCGGTCGCGGGTTCGAATCCCGCCAAGTGCAGATAATTTGTATGACGAATATAGATGTCTGCACCGGGTCATCGATGTGTATTTATGTATATATGTATTTATATAAATTTCATAAATTTATTTCCGTTCCTAGTACCTGTAACACAAGTTCTTACGAACTTAGCACAGGGCTAGGTTAACGTCGCAGGTGCTTACCGGGCACGGTTGCTTCGGTAAGTACCTGCACCAAATCGCTAGGCGAGAAGCCACCCCTGCTTGCCACGAGTGTGGCGCGCCAATCGACTCGGCGCGTCACACCCTGGAGGAATGCGCCGCTTGGGAGCCCCAGCGCAGGGCCCTGGTGGCAGTGATAGGTGGAGACCTCTCGCTGTCAAGTGTGGTCCGCTGCATGCTTGACAGCGAGAGGTGCTGGTCGGCCGTGACCTCATATTGTGAGGAGGTCATGGCTCTGAAGGAGGCCGCGGAGCGAGAGCGGGAAGCAGCAGCACACGCTGACTCGCTCCGCAGAAGACGACCAGGGAGGAGGAGACGCCAATATGCACTCCTCCACCCTCCGCAATAGAGTGGGAGAGGGCACCACATCCTCCCACTCGCCACCGGGGCAATAGAGCGCTCACAGTGCCCGCGAGCGCTCTATAGGCGAAGGCGGTCCGCATAGGCGGGCCAACCGTCGGGGCGTCACGGTCGCATGCGAAAGCGATCCCGTGGCGCCCCACTACGACGATGAGGGCACCGCTGGGTTTTAGTGCGGTATTCTGGCACGTTCTGCCGTGTCAGCGAGTCCCACATACCCGTCGCCCTCGGGCCGCGGGATGCGTAAATGCATTTCCCAGCGAAAAAAAAAAAAAAAAAAAAAAAAAAGGGCTAGGTTAACGTGGTGTGATTGTTGGTTAATATTTATTATTTATTTATTTAAAACAACACTTTTTCTATAGAGCTATATTGTTATATATAACAATATATAACAATATAGCTCTATAAAAAAAAAGTGCTGTTATATATGTGTAACATAATTTCTTCCAAAATCAAGTAATTATTTATAGAATTTAATTTCATTGTAATCTCGCTTAAAAGCAACTTTATATCAAAGAAATCCTTACAAACACATACATTTTCGAACGAAGTTCAAGATCATAGTGAAGGGATACAAAAATAAAACCAACCAATCTTCGACCTGCATCGATAACGTACAAAAACGTGCGCATTCCGACGTAACGTACATAAACATACGCACGTGCATACACGTAACCCACACAGTGATGAGATGAAAGGGAGAGTCCCTAGGGAGGTGGGGCCAGCGTCTCGAAATGGACGGCGTAGTAGGTATGCAAGGAAGTGCATTGTGCAAACGTGTCTGATACGGGTGGTCTTATTAACCTGTAGATTTAATTTTTGATATTTGAACTTGAACTAACTTCGAACTTATCCTAGAATAAATCTAAATGAATATTGCTTTCATCGATATCATTTGAAAAAAATACGTATGACAAAGTTGTAAATCTGAACTATAATTAAACATTAGAAGTCAGTCAATTTAATAAAATCACCAGTTTCTGCCTTTCTAAAACGGGTTAAATTAAAAAAAATAAATACAAAAAAAGATACTTTAATGATTCATGATTTTTATTTTATAAAAATAAAAAAATATATAAGCCTATATAATTAACAAACTGAACACTTGAACCAAATTTTATAGTGTTCGATTTTCTCCAAGACATATTAAACGAGTAGTACAGTAGTATACATTATGATTAGACCCTTATATTCCTAACCTTGAAATGTTGGGGAAAGACCTATGAATTATTCAATGACACACAGAAAGACAAATATAAATACAGCGCACACGTAACATAATCGTTTATACATATTAAAATGAACATTATACGTTGGTAGCGCTAAGTTCTATATTTGCTTAAAGTTAGGCAAAGGACACAACTCAAATATATTGGTGGCATGTGAGGAAGTAAATTTGTACTCATAAGTATAACGTGAATGCACCTTTAAGGTTAAGGGAGACTACTAAAATATTATAATAGTTTTGTGGGGTTCCTTGTCGATTATATTTCCTACCTCACCGGTGGAAACTTAACACTGGACTTAAAAACATTAAGAAACCTAAGTATTAGAATATTCTAACTTCTAAGTAGGTATATTTTTAATACTTATTCTACTAAAATTATCCTAAAATTAAGATTGAATTACTATAAATGTAATTGTAAAATAAAATACTTTATAATATCTACATATAAACAATAAACAACTTGAAAATCAAAGATAAAAGAGTTCTTTTCGATCTCGACAGAGTAAATAGATAAACTAACATAAATAAATTTAATTTAATCCTTCCCCTAAATTGGAGGTGCTTCAAATATTCAGCAGCCGTGAACGCAACCCTTCCTTCAGTCGAGGGTGATACGAGCGACGACAGTGGTACAAGTATAAGACACTTTGTTATATATAAAAGTAATCTTAAATAATACTCTTAGATTATTAATCATAAAAGTTTATTCATAGTCAATGAACGTATCATACACAAAAGAAGAAACTAAAAAATTCACAATCTCTTATTATTAGAGAACAAAAATCTATTTATTAAATCCTCATAACTCCTGAAACTTTATAATAATTTGACCTATCCTTAGTGGTAAAGGCTAAGCGTAAACAAAAAAAAAAAAAAAAAAAACATTCAAAACAAACATCGTTTTCATAATTTCACTACGTCTTCACTTCAAATCCTCTTCACTTAGACCAAAACTAAAGCAATACAGTCTTGATCTTGCTAGTCAAACATTTTGCCTAGCTAGTATATACATTGACCGGGTATTGACTTGGTGACAGCAATATTATAATTAGAAATACAAATCTAATAAAAATCGAACTACGTAGGTACGTTGTATTTTAAACTTGTCTTAGTCCTATTAAAACCTAAGAATAAATGTAAATGTAAATATTCGTTCATAAAAAATAATTGATAACTCACTTGAAACCTCCTCATGTCCCGCGGGTTTCCGGCGTTTTTCAGACAGTTTTGATTGCATTTGAGAAAGAATTTTAGAAAAAATCTGTAACAAAAAAAGTCAAATTAACGTATAATATGCCAATAATTAAAAGTATGTTTGTAGTAAAAAAGGAACTTGTATTGTAAAATCCTAAATGGGCGGAAGAAATTAATTATCTTAAATAGATACATATTTTAGTCCGCCTTAATAAGAACAACATTTCAAAACTTTTACATATTCCTACTAAAATACCACTTACAGAACACTTAAATGTAATTATAACACTATATACATATATAGTGTTGTAATTGCAATAAAGTATTTAATAATTTTATTCTATTTTATATACATAGTTTTATAATAACCTAATCATATAATTTCGTGAATGATACGTATTTTGAAGGTTTACAAAGATGTAAAAATATTTTATACAATAATTAACATTATTTTACAGGTATAATATAACTTAAAAATTCTGTAAAACATTTATATATGTTGTCAATATTTGTAGCGACAGTAACAAAATCATTTTAGTTTGTACATCCCAGCTGTTTCCACTTCAGCACTTCAGTTGAAACCGTAAACTCCCTATTACAGTATTAATTTGTTTCTCGCGTTCACAAATTTGTATCTTCCGCTCATTCATGCCTGTTTTTGTGAAACAGCTATTAAGCTTTCGAGTGCCAAGTTCACAACTTTTTGTATGAATTTAGATGAACAGCAAAAAATTACAAACCTTTTACGCGAAACTGTTAGGCTTAAACTAAATCAAACAATTTTCAATGAAAGTCTATAGGCTCAACTACTGGCATATCGGATTACATACAATAGTTGATCTTTGCAGTGTTTTGTGTGAGTTCTTATCTTCAGAAAATAGGCTTTGTGGATTTGTGTTAAGGTTCTTTTGGAGCGAATAGGTAAGTTGGTCGGTGCGTAACATAGAGTGCGCGATCAGGCAGGCGATCACGATGAATGCTTTAGCAGAAATATTTTACATAGCCTCCGGTGCCGGCAATGCCGCCACGCCGAATATTGCTGTGCCAACAGATGTGGATATAACAAGAGTTGTTACAACTCATACGTGAATTTTATAAATATTTATATCTTATATCTTTAAACGAGCAATTCTTGTATATATATATATATATATAATCTGAATCTCGGAAACGGCTCCAACGATTTTCATGAAATTTAGTATACAGAGGGTTTCGGGGGCGATAAATCGATCTAGCTAGGATTTATTTTTAGAAAATGTCGTTTTATCCCTTTTTTTATGCAATTAAAAAATATCATTAGAATACGAAGATAAATTTCACCATCATTGACAAGCTTGTAATAGCTCGGATAGAAATTGGGCGGATTCGAAATAAAAAAAACTCGGGTTCGAATCCAGGTGTCTAAAGACCAATTTTTTCCCTTTTTTTTTCAAGTTTCTTCTTTTGTGAGAAAAACTATTATTAAGAGATTTTTATTTTTTATTTAAATAACCAGTTCCTATTATTTTACTATTATGTCGGTAAGATCGAAAATATTATTTATGTTTCATCAGTATGTAATATATCTAAATATAATTTAACCGAGCAAAGCTCGGTCATCCAGGTACTTGTGATTAATACGTGATATAGCTTCAATGATTTCTTAGGGATCGAATTGTTTTACGAATACGTAGTTATTAATAAACCAAGTACTTCGTTATGAGTTAAAATATATTAATGGAACAAACGCCCGAGTAATACATATTTTCACTTCCAAAAAAAAATTAATACAATTTTTTTTATCCTATACATATTCATGGCATATATTAATTATAAAAGATGGCGTCGTATCAACTCAATGAAAGCAGCTCGGGCCAGATATGAACATTGTGCTGCGAACGTATTTGTAGAGCCCGCGGCGTCGCACATCTGTCCGCATTATTTATGTTAAACACCTTATGTCACAATATTGCGAGTTAGTTTACACGTCAAACGAGACCGAATAAAGGTAGGTATTGAAATTCTATTTCGAGAGATAAGACAGATGGATAATCTTAACCGAGTGTACCTATTATTAGCTTCTTCAATTTTTTTTAATCAGAAACCTAAAATTTTACTTTTAATTTATACCTCGACATGACTTAACAAGTAGGTACCTTATATCTTAATATTGAAGAACATGATACATTTGTATCGAATTTATAAAGTCTCCAATAAATCCAAAAGGGTCACCTGAAACTATTTGTCCTACCGAATAACTCCTGTGGTCAGCCCTAAGCTTCGGAATGATGGCGAATGTCGGTAAGTGAAATCTATTATGTTAGATAGATATTCTGGTTTTAAGGCTCACCATGAATTTCGGTGAGTAACAAAAATCGCAGGCTTATTGCAAGTTTGCCTTAATTTTACATTAAGCTATTGGAAAAAAGAAATTGTATATTAGGTAATTGATTATTTATCAAATCGATTTTTACAAATAAATTCTAACCATAATAGCACGAACAGAAATGATACCAAAAAAAACTATGACTAATAAACGTGACAGAAAACGTATGTATTAACTTTGTTCCCGTAGTTTTTTATTAAACCTTATTTATATCCGAGTTAGATTTTTTCAACAAAAACCAACTAAAATACATCAACGAAACTAGTTGTATCCAACTAGCTATTTATACCGACTTTAACTTAGATATGTGCAGTGTTCGCAATACTAGAGACTCGACAGGTGCTAATTTATACGAGGCGAGTCGTAATTTACGACTACGACGCCTTATGTGCCGCTGAATGAGGTTGCGCTAATGAAACAATGTGTAACTCTTTATTTTAGTTAGTTTAACCATTTTATACAAATGAATTACATCTACGATGTGTGAAAATTGGAAATGCATATATATTATATATCAGTTTTTAGATTAGAATGCGATAGAGAGTCGATATTAAATCAACAACGAGTTTTTTTGTTATTTTTATTATACTTTATCGAAATAGAAAATAGACAGAGATAAGAATTGTACAGAAAATATCTTAAGCGTATTATCTATAGGTTAGAAGACGAAGAAATAAACAATTGTAATGAAAATCGAATTATTGATAATCTCTGTTCCATAGATCTATATAAAAATATTTATCTCGGTAAATATGTAAAACAGTCAAAGGTTGCAATAGAAACACACGTTTTCCAAGTCATTAAGTCTATGTTAATTCGCAGGAGCTAATCGTTAATCATTAAATATTTATTTGTTACACTTATGTTACTTTACTTGTACACGACTGATCTGATGTATTAGTAATTTACTCGTAAATGCCAATAGCACCGATTGTCGCGGATACGATCTCTCTCCCTATGGAGGAGAAGTCTGGCCTTTTCGCCGAGGTCGGCCTGTCGCTGGAGGGATCCTGTTGCCTGCAGATCCGGGACCCTCCAATTAAAGCGGCTGAAGGCTCCCGCAGGAGTTTAGTACGGTATTGCACTCCCAAAGTGCCGAGTCCGACATAGGTCTAGGACTGCCGACCCGGGCATCCTGGATATCATCCGTAAATGGATTCCCTTGCGAAAAAAAAAACAGCGTGGTGAATTAAGCTCGAACCCTTCTGTAATGAAGCTCAGCTGTGGGACATTTACTCATAGATAGTTTCAGTTTAGTTTGGTTGATGCAAAAAGAGATCAGATAACTTGTATGAGTAAAGTTTGGTAGGTACTAGTTTCAATAGAATTGTTCGCTGTTAACACTTTTAAAGACGCAGTGTGTATAATAAGTAGGTATAGTTAAGTAACGTTTAAAACTTACCTCTGTAGTAATATGTTGCTGAACAAAACACAGAATAAAATGAATATTAGTTAGGAAGGTGTAAATATTTTTAATATTATATTAAAGTTAGTGGTTTATTAAATTTTATTAAAAACATGTAAGTACCTAAATATTACTAAGGTTGACTTCACTCCAGAGCGTCTAGAGAGTATACCGAAATTTTTTTTGTATAATATAAATGACTGATGGAGTGGTGATGGATGAATGGTGGAGTGGTGCGAGTAGTCGCCCCAACGTCGGCGATCGTGGGTTCGATTTCCGCTCTGGGCAGATATTTGTATTTGTGCAAATATTTGTTTCCGGTCTGGGTGTATGTCCTTGTGTGTTTCCCCACCGTGCCTCGGAGAGCATGTAAAGCCGTTGGTCCCGGTTGTTATCATGGACACCTTGTTACTCATGGTAGGGATACTATCCTCCAACCCGCAGTAGAGCAGCGTGGTGGATTAAGCTCCAACCATTCTTCTATATGAAGAATAAACCTTCGCTAAACTGTGTGCTGTTTACTGGCTGATACAGTACAGTACAGTACAGATCCGTGTAGGAATAGTTGTGCATAAGTATATAACAGACCAGATTCCAAAGGCAAAGGCATTCGAAAGGCACTTATATTCGATACAAAAAGTGCTGATATTTTTAGTAAATAAGTATATATGTATAATATAACAAAATATAATGCTGCAATCGAACAATAAACTTCTAACCGTAGTTGCGTAAGAAACACTGCGACAAAATCAAACCGTTCCCAATAAAAGCGCCCACCTTTACGAATATATAGAAAATATTTACCTATCGCATCACGAACAGAAAAGTAACTGTATTTTTCGTCGTAAAAACTACCCCTGGTTTTCATCCCTTCTCGTATATTATATAGCCCTATCCGTTAAGGCTTATCTTTTGATACCAAACGAAACGTCGTAAGCGACATTGATTTCTTTTATTGATACTAAAGGCCTAGAGTAAATTAACTACACTATGATACGTCGTAATTTCTTCATATAAGGGTGCGAGTTAGTTATAATAATTATTAGGCATAAGGTTCTTACGTCTCTTGTACATCCCTACTCGCGTGTCGGAAAACTACAATACGGAGCTTTCATATTAATTGTAAATAGAAATAAACATTTTGGCGGCTTCAGACATTTTAAGACTATTTAAATAAATAATATATACTGAATCAATCATATTTTGTAAAATTTATATGTGTAACAAAGTAGAGACGAAAAGATAAAAAGATGAAATTAAAGCGGTTATCTGTGAGGCTTTAAGCATAACAAGGATCGGTATAGAATTTATTTTATGCTCTGCGGCAAAAAAAAAATCGTTGTAGAAAAGGAACATTATAAGACGAAACGCTCACGTCAGAATATATTCAAAACAATACGTAAAGTGTAAATGGAAACTTCTAACTTTAGTTAATAAAACAAATGAAACTACATACTTTCACTCATCTTACTTATTTGATATAAGTACCTATAATAAACGATGAAATGGAATCCTAAACGATCTTACGCATTTTTGTCCTCATTTAACATATTATAACTCTGCAGCCCTAGCATTTTTTTAAACGTTAACATTAAATTTCGTATTTTAAACGCAAAAACACTTAAGCTGTATATGTTTACATAAAAGTGGCTTAATGGAAATGAAACTGGTTCATTATTCTATATAAAACGTCTTTATTTTATAGTTTTATTTTTACTCGCATATTCCCAACTATACGTCGGAAAAAAATCTACTACGGCATTAAGTCGCGGTGAGGGGGCGGAGGGGGTCTTTCAAGTCGGAACACTTGAATGCCACCCACCTCACACTCCGCCCTCTATATACTATGTTTATTTGCATGGATGTTCCTTTCAAATAGTTTAAAACAAATATCACAAACCTACTTCTTTATAAAATTCTAGATATTCTGACATTTAATCTATATTTTATTGTACCTATACTAACGTATATACTTGAAATAAAAAATATATTTATATAAGTTATTTCTTATGAAATTTAAAATAGGTAGGTAAATAATTGATGTGTGTGATGAATGTGATGTATATAATACACGCGTATATTTTTAATTTTGAATAAAGTATGACAGTAAATTTAAGTCTAACTACTGCAAGCGATAAAGATAGTTTGAAATGGAGCAACAGAAAACATTTAAACCCGAAACCGCATTCGGCAATCGAACGTTCGCGAAGAACTCGCACTGACAACAAGCGGTCTCTTATAACTTTTCCCTTTTAACCTTTCGCCCCCCTGCTCCCTCGGGAGGCGGTCCCCTGGGCGCGGGACACCCTACGCCCCGCTCCACTCAATACCGACACGCCATGCGGACGCCAAAGATTAAGTAGCCGGAAGATTGACTAAAAATATGTACGACCGAACTTACATACTTAATATATATTTAAAATTGCGTTAACTAAACGCATTTTTTCATTTCAAAAATTAAATCTTTTAATATTAATTTTATTATATTAATGATAAAATTAATATTAAAAGATTATATTATATTAACATGTTTTTATTGTTTTTCATATTTTCATTTTTATAGTATGTAGGTAGGTAGGTATATAATTAAACAAATATATCAACTGATTTGTAATGAAACTATAGTAGACACACATAATTACAAGACACTAAAAACAAAACTGCAACTTCTCTACAACCGTTAACATGCCGTTAGTAAGCGATTCATATAAATAAAATAATAAAAGTATAACGGTTCTACGCGTTTTATTCATGCGGGCAAATAATCTTTGTTTCCGTGCGACGGGCCTATAACGGACCCAGTTTTCGACTTTGTTTTTCCGCGTGCGCCTATAGCGAGCATTAATATTTCAGTATGTACGAATTCAAGGGTTAACTGGTCCCCGTCTCTGACACGTAAATAGACTACAATAACAACGATTTCCATACGTACCATTCATCGGGATATGCACCCGAATCAGTTTGTAAATATTTGGGTTTTTTATTAGTGTCTTCAAAAATTACATATGTTGCTTATCAGTATGTTTTTTTTATAAGTGTAGAGTAGGTAGGTATACAAAAAGTATACTTGTTAAGTCGTCTGTATAATTTTGTAGTATTTTCCTTCTTTTATATTTTAGCAAACAGTAGAGGTAAAGAAACGTAACAAAATAAGACGAAATAAAAACGCGTTCATAAAAACAAACAATAAAAAATACGTCAAATGAAAAAAGTAAACGTATAATTTTTACAACATGAACATTTTGATAAAAAATAAATAAATAAATAAAGTGTCGCAGACGTGATTTTTGTATAACTAAGAACAGTGTTGAAGTACGCACATATATAAAAGTTTTTCTTAGGAAGGAGTGAAGGATATCGCGACGCGGCATCGTTGCTATGGCGACACAATAAAACCTCTTTTCATAGAGCCCTCGCAGTAAACGTAACTGTTTAAGATAACTTTAGAATAAATATCAAAATTATCAAGTTTTAATTATTTTTAAAAATTATTCTAAGCAACATTCTTATTTTTTGATCATTTTATTTATACATCAAATAAACGCATTTATCAATGTAAGTGCGTTACTTGAGATAATTATTATTTTTTTAACTTTTATAATATCAAGGTTTTTCAGGAAAAATCTAAATTATACGAGTATTCCGAAATGTAGGAAAGTCCTAAGAAACCTATTTATTGAGTCAGTGATAAATGTAAAGATATAAATTAAAAATAATGCATTTGTATTTAATTTTAATGCACAATTCCGATAATAATTAATCTATGTATAACAGGAACCCTTTTCCTACAGTAGGTAGGTACATAAAAAAAGGATTTATTTTTAAGCAGACATAACGAGATTTAAATTCATTTTCAAATTCTATTTTTAACATGTTCTGTATTCTCGAGCCGCTGCCGACTCTAAAAGTGCTCGGCGTATCTTCCAATTGACAATACTCGCTGACATCGTCCAATCGCTCGTGGCTTGTAAGCCTTTCCCCGCTATGGAGCTGAGCTAAAAATACCTACGTTATATTTCCCATCCGCTTTTTTCATCGAGTGTCTTTTATACATAGTGACGCAAATGAGTATTCAACGTGCTCTACGAACCTTAAAGTCTAATAACGTATCTAAAATATTGAAAGAATTTAATTTCATAAAGACAAATAAATATACAACAGCTTACCAAGGAAGAGACGGTATTTTTATCAATAACATAATTTTTTTTTAGAATTAACAAACAAATTCATTTTTGACAAATATAATACATATAAAGTCAGATTTATTTTATAGGTTATTAAGTGAAACTGTTTTTACTAAGCAGCAAGTTTAACATAATGTTGTATATATATATATATATATATATATATATATATATATATATATAACTGACACACAAAAAATTAAATGAAGTAAACATTACGTTACTGTACCACTAAAACACCGCATTCAGCTCGACCTCTTTCGGGCACAATCAACATACAAAGACGAGGGCCAACATTACGCGTCACTTCATTGTGGGCACCACTCTAATTGTAACTACACTCCAGGGTACCATCAGCCGCTCAGCGCTCCCGATAGTAGGCGTGGGCCACTAATCTTCGACCCCTACATACTAATACCCGAATGGAGCCTTCCAAACAAGTTTCAATTCTATTTCAACAATCTTAAGGCCCTAATTCGATAGCAATAATTAACTGTATTTGCAAACGTAGCGAGGGTAAACGCACACTATCAACTCATTAAATTGCATCGCCTTTTTAATGAGTCTGAAAGTGAACAAAGGATATTGAGCGCGATTACATTAAGTACGTACTTGTAGCGAGGTAAGATAGTTTGTTTCCTCGGTAATGTTTAGATAAGCAAATTAAAGTATTAATAAATTTGTTTTAGTTCTAACCAAAATTTGTTTTGTTCGAGTAGTGTTATTTGATTTTAAAAATTTCTATTGTTATTATTTCTAGTAAATATAGATATAAACAAAACCACCTATTAAGATTGACAATGAGTTTTCAAGTCATGTCATATATTCATTCATGAAAGAACATATTCCTGCATGTTTTAGAAAACGAGTTGAGACAGGGTGAGTAGGTAATTCTTCTTAATAGAAGGTAAGCCCTATGCTCACAACCCAGTGGAATTTCTTCAAAAAATTACAGTATATTAAACTAATTTATTATATAAAATCCTTTTATTTAGAAGTTCTATACTCCTTAAAAAAGGGTAAAATCAATCGTTTAAAAGCAAAATACATTAATAAATTATGATCTTATAAAAATAAAAAAAAATTTAGTGGTCCAACAAAAAAAAAGTTATTCTCAATATTTAAGTCATAAAATTTTCAATCAAGTAGAAAAAAATCATGTGTAACGCGGAAAAAAAACGATAAATTACTTTTAAATTTAACTTCAACGTCGAATACTTTTGCAACGAGTGAATTTTTTTTTTTTGTAGAGTACTAATTTTCTTTGAAAATAAGTATTTTGAACTATAAAAATATTAATATTTCTGTTACTTACAAAAATCCCAAATTGAAACGCAAAATTGAAAAAATAAATCAATGTTTAAGAGTAATATTAAGTAACTTTTTTGTAGAGTACTAAATTTTCTTTGAAAATAAGTATTTTGAACTATAAAAATATTAATACTTCTGTTACTTACAAAAATCCCAAATTGAAACGCAAAATTGAAAAAATAAATCAATGTTTAAGAGTAATATTAAGTAACTTTTTTGTAGAGTACTAAATTTTCTTTGAAAATAAGTATTTTGAACTATAAAAATATTAATACTTCTGTTACTTACAAAAATCCCAAATTCAAACGCAAAATTGAAAAAATAAATCAATGTTTAAGACACAATTACAAGGAAACGCCTTGTTTTTTATTAATTTACTAAGAAAGTTTTTTTTTTAAGGAAATTTAATTTCCCTTAAGAAGACGTATCGCTCATAATTTTCAGATTTATAATTGACGAAAAAAAAATGCGATTACTGTTAAAAACAAATAATCGTAACGAGTAAATTTTGAGCTCTTAATAATAATATTAAGGGATGTATCCCTTAATATTATTATTAAGGGCTCAAAATTTCGCCATAGTTTTCTTTTATCATCAGGAATGATATTTTCACCGTATCGTTAAAAAAAGTCGTTTTTTTGGCCCAGTCTAAGGTACACCCTGTTAAGTATAATACTCGTAGGTTTTAAACACATGCTATACGTCTATATGAAAAGACTTTGCCTCAGTTGTTACTTTAATTACTTCTGAAATGATAATACAAGTTGTTTTACTTATTTAAGTAATACATTTATTTAGACGGAAGTCTGATAAATTATACTAAATAAAAAATTTAAGCATCAATTCACTACTTCTTACCTAAAATACCACAAAAATAAAAAGCACATTCTAAAGTAGAATAAGATAGGTATAATTATTGGTATAGTTCAAATAAGGTTTTTAGAAAAGGAAAAGCTAAAAAAGATTCTAATAGAAAACAAAGTCATTTTCGAAAACACAGATGACGTCACGTCAATGTAGTTTTCTAATCAATTACAATAATATCATACAGTAATGAGGTAAAGAGCACTATTTGTGTTACGAAGTTTCCCCGAAATAACTTTAAATAAAGATGGCGATGCTATACCAGAGGACCGTTTTTATGTTAGATAATTTATTTTAACTCGCTAGAAATTTAACTTACAATTACAACACATTTATTAACTACTTTAGTCTATGATAATACTTGAAATTACATTTACTTCCACTCAGCATACTTGAAGTTATCTAAAACACTTAAGTTTAGATCATATTCCCCACTACACCAGCGCCCCCTTTATTTAATGCTATTTTGTGAACATTTTTCTGTCAAACAGCCATATGGGATAGTGCTCCTTTACCTCTATAACTCTATGAATAATGTACAGGTAATTTTTTTTATGTACTCCATATTTCGACAGCGTTATCCATGTAAACGAGGAAACAATTTTTTTTAAAAATACAAACAAATAATATAAAATATAAATGTTCATAGTAGTGCTTATACTTAAATATCCTTAAAACAAACTAAAAATTTTAAAATTGTTTACCATTTCCTACCAAGCACAGTATTTACATACGCCACGTTCATATTTACCGGGTGAATATGCTATAAAGTGATATCACGTGATCGTTTTCGGCCGGGTAATAGTTATAAATTACCCGGGTAGTTTATAAAAGCCGGTTAACCCGAGGTAAGCGGACAAGGCGTATAATTTATTATTTGGCAATTCGGACGCATTTTCATATGCTCTATTGATCATATAACAATGGGTGGAGGATAAAGGGTTTATTTTAACCAAATTATTCTGGCTTTAATGACGCTTATTACTATCAGTAACGAAGAGTTACCTTGTTTGGTTCATATGACATATGGTCAAGGGTGATGACTCACACCATATTATTATATTAACACGCGTACACGGAAGTAGTGATAGCTGAGTAGGTGGAGTGGATCTTTTTATAAAACGTAGCGGTGACAAATCTGGGGAAATCCAATCTGAAAAGATATACACTGGTTTGTTTCATTTCTTCACATCATACTATGAGTCATGTACATAAATCCACAAATACACTGAAATAGATTCTGTTTATCATTGCGGGCTTTCGTTTATCCGAAAAGAAATTTAAAAGTAAATATAAAAATCAAATATTTATACTTTGTGTTAATTACAATTACTTAAAATGTGGTATCAAATTGACGTTTACAGTTAATTGAAATGTACTATATTTTAACAGGATATTTAATTCCAGTTAGGAATGAGCCTTATCTCCTTATGAAAAATAAATTAACTTAATAATCCACCACGCTGATATACTGCTGTTTAGCAGATTAAAATAAAACAACAATCTTGAATACACATTTACTCAATAAGAACATTACCTTGATAATTTCTTACATAAACTTATTTATTACAGTCGCAACATTTAAAATGTTTTACAGTAGCGCAGTTCGAATGGGGAACAGAATATGTAGTAGCGATGTGCACTGTATCATTTTCGCAAGAAGGTCTCGCCAAGTTATTATAGGAGAGCTACACTCACGTGCAACGCCGTCTTAACGTTTACGTTCATCAAACAGCGTTACAATATAATACTACTTAAGCAAATATACTTAAATTTAATGTTAAAAAATATTCATAAAGCTTATGAAATGTTTTAAAATTAAAATGTACTGTTTTAGGTCAAAATAACATAAGGTACATGTATTTAAAAAAATGTTTGTGTGAATAGAATAACACATTTGTTCCTAATATATTTAAATGAAGCTGATGTTCTTGTATATGTTGCTTATGTAAATAATTTTTATTATTATAACTTTTATATTGAGCTATACTTGTATTAATATACATACTATCTGACCTTAAAGAGCCATAATGCATTATTGCTAAGAAAAGGTTATTGAAAAGACTGGGTTCGATGCATTCAATTAGAATTTTTATCTAATAATATTTGTTAAAAATCTATTAAGTGCTTGACCGCTACGTGAACGAACACATCATGAGAAATCTTGTGATTTTTAGGAAAAATTCCGATACATGAACATCCGCTAATTCGCAATACAGCTTGGTTAGAGAGATTACTTAGATCGAGCTTGAAATTCTTTTTCAATACCTTCATCTTCCAATAGAAGAGGAACAAACAAACATGTGCAGACTATTGTATAGTAAGAAAAGCTGTTTTATTTTAGTGTGTGATAAAATTATCGAATACCAATAAAATATTCACTTATTGTAAATTATTAAACGATATTCATACGTTATACACGAGTATAACTTCCGCGATTTTTTCAAGCAATAAAAAAATCAATCACTAAACATATTTACGATTTTCAACGCGAATGTACAAATTTTATATTCGCAAACCTTACAGTACATTTATCACACGAAAACTTTTAAGGTAAGCATATTTAGGTCCTAGTACCCATTTTTATTCGTTCCCTTACTAAAATGTGGGCGATAATGTTTATGTGATTTATAATAATATTATTTTTTATGTAAAATATTGATTTAGTATTAAATATGGTAACTGTAAATGAATAAACTTTTCACATAAAATACCTAAATTAATAAAAAATCATCATATTACATTTAAGAGCTAAGCAAAGAATATTAAATAGAACGCAAATGGAAAACCAAAATATAAACGTTTCGTTGGATCGCTTTAACAAAACTGCTCTATCAAAATATAACGACCGCGATAAAACGATGGAAAGAAAGCAAACGCTACCATCGAATTTCCAAAGATCCTACAATATCCACATCCCTCTCTAGCACACATGTAATGTCTAATTCTTACTTGTTCTGGCATCAGTTCTCAATTTTTATAGGCTAGTCGATAATATTTCGGCCGCTCCGCGAGATATTTTTATATATTTTATGATGTCCAGCTTAAAAATTCTCTGCTCAATATCAATAACATCAACCGTTTAGTTGGTAAACTAATAACTATCCACTATGATACGCTAACCTAATCACAAGTCACTTTTCAATACTAGTTACTATTAAGCCTAGATTTTCAAATTTAATTTTATTAACCAATATTTAATTAATATGCTTATAAAGTAAAAAGTCTGATAGTCTAATTGAATGTAATAAATTAATTATTTCTAAATTTTTTCAAGTCGGTCTCTTACAAACCATCTTGAAGGCATGTCATTAATCTTAGAAAGCTGGCAGCGCAGCAAACGACCTCCCGTTAAGGCTTTCCATGGGTAGCGTACCCATAATATGCTGCTATAGTCGGAAAAACGTCTAAGTAAATAACACAGGGAATGCAAGCCAAACGAACCCTTCCTCTAATTTGTATTAGAGTCATTAACGCGTGCACTAGTCACGAACCTTCCGACCTTTGCTAACAGACAAATAGAAAATAAGGAATCCCGGCGCGGAGAAAAAAAAGGTAAATTCGCAAGATATATTTTTTCGCAGAGAAGCGTGTCGGTAGCATTGTTAAATATATCGTCCAATCAGTATCTTGGGGCTGGAGAAATTAGCGTTTGAAAGTGAATGGTGGAACGGCGTATCCTGGTCTACCCTTTTATGTGACGCGGCATAGTAAAAAAAAGATCTTATTAGAATTTGGAAGACGAATTAAAAAGAAAATGAATTCTGCACTAATTTAACAGAGAGAGTTTCTAGACGATTTTAGGGGATCGAGCAGGCAGGCTTAATTAATCTATTAAAGTTGAAAGTCTTGCGTTCATGTACCTACCTATATTACCTAAGCTTATTAATATTGACTTATTCATGTGTTCGTAACTTTATCTGCATTAAAAAGAATACTTTGTAAAATATTTAATGGTTTTAAGCTCTTTTGTAACTGTATGAATAGGTATCTGATGTTTATTATGTTTTTATGCAAAAAGTACTAAACTGAATTCGATAAAAGTTACCTAAGGATTTAGATTAACATACAATTTTAACACACTTTTAGGCTGAAATTCTCGTATACAGCACCAAAAAACTTATAAAAGAAAAAAAAAGTGTAATACAATCATGAAGGCCAATTACGATCATCCGTACATTTAAAAATAAATTATATATATATAGGTACCTAGAGTTTTTAATGTAGTTTCAAATCGTCGCTGTCAATCTATTCTTTGGTAATAACTACTAACTATATCACTATTGCTTATTATATATAGTTATTAACTACCATTTAATAGCATCCTAATTCATGTGTATGTTTTTAAAAGTTTTGACAGATTTGTTGAAGTTTCTTGCGATTGATTGATGATTCCGCAACTATGACATATAGCCTAATGTAAGCAATGTGAAAATCAGTTCATTAGCTTAACAATTCATCGTTACCATCAAACAAATCGTTTGACTTTATAAAGTTAGTTTTATAAGTGTTTATTATACACAAAATTCGTAAAAAAGTAAAAAAAAAGTACGTTTTAGACCTCTTCATAAGGTCCCGAAAATCTTCAGCTCTAACGGCATTTTATACGTCGGTGTAATCACAGATTAGAAGGGCTCACGTCCCAGCGAAGTTCGGATCGGGGGCCCTTTAACGAATCGTATCACTTGTAATGAAGGCTAATTCTTTCATTAACTTCTCGTGACAATAGGAAAAAGTCTAAGTGTAAACGAAAACGAATGGCCAGCATTTTACGTGTAAATTACGAAAATATACGTTCTATACGTGTATTCCTTCGTAAAAAAAAAATCGTTATAAAATGAACTTTGTGGTTAACTTTATTTTGAACAGTTTTTTATTGTCTTGTATTTGTTACTCTTATTTAAAAACAATAAGAAAGCAGAACTTCTAAAACAATAAAAATAATTGCCATAAGTAGTAGTGAATGTTTAAATATAATATAAAATGCATATACCGATATGATCCACATCTGATACCGATATCTGCACTTCCAATGCATTTTATCTCATTTATCAAAACATAAATCGAAATCGGATCTGACAAGGCGTTAATGGCCAGCTCAATGCAATTTAAGCGACCCCAGCCGGCTATAACCGAATTTCTTTTTTGTATCAACGTTACTCTGTTACACTGCACTTTTCGATTTCAATTTATATTTTACTATATTTATTATGGGATGTAAATTATAAAACAAAAAGTTAAATCAAAACGATTTTTTCTATTTAAAATCACTTGCCTACTATTGTATATAATATAGAGTTTACTTTCCTCAATTACTTGTTTTACAAAAATATTTTATGTAAATAATCACTGTTTTTATGTCAAAGATTATTCAATATTTATATAAAAGCGACAGTTTTCTTCGACAGTTTTTATTATTAAATTAAATTATTTCGTATCAAGCGATACTTTTTCTAAAAACCCGAATTATATCAAGTCTATTACTGCATGTCGACCCGACACCGGCGATATAAAGCGAAAATTGGATTTACAGTGACAATCGAAGGCGCTGCCGTCAAAGGCGACCCGCGATATGTTTGCCCAAATACTCTGAGAAACTACACACTATTCTTATAGGACTTTGCAAGCTATCATGATATTTTCTTCTTTAAAATACAATCATTTTGTATTTTGTACCATAGTTGATGAAGATTAATATCTGAAATGTATTTTTATCTAACATATTACTATTTCAATTATACTCATATACCTCGAAAGAAAATTTTTATTTACTTTTTAATTTTATATTTTAATATCGATAATAAATGTAACGCTCGTCAGTTTTTCTTATATTTCATTCAAAGAGTATCATAAAGTTACTAAAATAAAAGTGAAAACGTAAGAGCACTGCACTAATGCAATTTACAAAGCAGGCAATCAAGATTACCACATTGTTGTACAGACGCCGTCAAAGAGCCAAAGGAAACTCCTTAATAATTAATTGATGCTTAAACGCGCTGACGTCTTGCGCTTCAAAGGGGACTAACAGCTGTGCATATGCCTCGTAAGTGGCGCTCGCTTTCTAGCTATACACATTGCGATTGATTTCCAATTAAATAAATTATATTTGTCTTGCCATTTTCGTTATTAAAAATTGGAATCCATATTATTTACAAGTAGTCTCAAAAAGTTACATTGCATCAGGTAACGAATAACGATAAAAAATTTTAATTTTCTTGGATACACAAATCAAGTTGGAGTGAATAATTAAAAGTATACTGTGCTATATCAGTCTGTTAACAACCCACTGCTGAGCGAAGAACTCTCCTCTATATAGAAGAAGGGTTGGAGCTTAATCCACCACGTTGCTCCACTGCGGGTTGGCGGATAATATCCCTACCATGAGTAACGATCATTACCAGGCGTCCATGATAACAACCGGGACCGATGGCTTTTCGTGCTCTCCGAGGCACGATGGGGAAACCCACAAGGACATACACCCAGAAACAAATATTTGCACAAATACAAATATCTGCCCCGAACGGAAATCGAACCCGCGACCGCCGGCGTTGAGGCGACTAGGTACTCCCACCACTACACCAGAACGGTCGTCGTAATTAAAAGTATATCCTGGCAAAATACGGATTGACGGAGTGGTAAATGCAACTGATTGCTGCTCTAGAGGTCGCGGACTCGACCTCGCTCACAACAAATGTTTTATAGGTCATAGACCATACAGATGGTCTGATAGATCTGAGCGTTTTCGTGGTGTGTTTTTCCGGACCCCCAATATAAGATTTTTTATCTTGCTGGGTCGGATGGTCAATGATTATGAAGAGAAAGAGTTGGGGGATGAAAAAATAGAAAAATAATAAAAGGTAAAAAAACTTTAACCTTTTTAAGTTCTATTTTCAAAAAATATAAAAATATTTAGTATAAGTTCTGTAAGATGCAAAAGTTATAAATCTTTATAAAACATGATGAAAAAGTTGATGGATATATTTTAATATCGAGACAATAAAAATATAAAACCATTAAATCGGAATTAACATTCAGCTAATGGATATTAAAACAATAGTATTAGTGTATCCGAGAACCTCAATTATAGCGTAAAATTGAAGAGCTATTAATCAAATAAAAAGTCATGATTACACCCAAAATCTTGATCACTAATTGAATGTGGCACTCGTCTTAATTGAACTTAAATGACGACTTTTTGTTTCGAATTAGATCATTCGCCACGATAATGCTTTAACAATTACATGACAGTGATATTACTCAAATATGAATAAAAGTTCTTAACTATTAAAATAATCGATTTTTTAATCGATTAAAATACTACGAATTAAAACTGAATTAAACTGAACTGGATCAGCCTGTAAACATCCTACTGCTAGGCAAAGGCTTCTTCTCAATACAGGGGAAGGGTTGGAGCTTAATCCACCACGCCGCTCCAATGCGGGTTGACTGATAATTCCCCTACCATGAGTAACGATCGTTATTAGGAGTCTGTGATAACAACCAGGACCAACGGCTTTACGTACTCTCCGAAGCACGTTGGGGTGACCTACAAGGACATACGAGTACACCCAGACCAGAAACAAATATTCGCACAAATGCAAATATCTGCCCCGAGCGGAAATCGAACCCGCGACCGAGCAGAGAATTGATCCGGCGTTGATTCGAGTCACGATTTAAAAAAAGGTACCGTAATTTGGAATAATTATATACTATATGAATATTCATTAGTGCAATATATTATCTATTTTACAGAAAGATTATAATAATTATATGTATTTATGTATATATGTATAGTATTAATTTAATTAAACGTAAATGAAATTGAATATTAAAACTGTTATGTTAAATATTAGTGTTGACTTCTAACATTATTGTTAGTAACTAAAAAGTAATTAAGTGTAAAAAAAAAATTACAGACTATCTGTAATAGTGAACATAATATAATTTTTAATTACAATAACATTATAAGCCTGTCAATATAGCAGTTTAATTTTTATTGCGAAGAGACAAAAAAAGGAAGATAAAAAGAAATTACTAATTAAAGATTCCGACCTTGAGCTCTTTTCGTTAATAGATTTGTCGCTAATTTGGAATTATTTTAAATTGAAATTAAATTACTATGATTTTTAAAGAAGCAATTATTTAACAACGCCATTTTTTATTTATTCTTGCAAATTCAATTTCCTATTCCTTAGCAGTATTTAACATAAAATTATATATAATATAAATGAGATATGAGTTTGCAAGAATAAAAAAATGGCGTATAAATTATTAAAACTTGCATAATAGATACATTACACAATAATTGTTAAGAACATCTTTCAACATTGACACAAGTACAAAAGTCATGCCTTATAAAGATGGTAATACAAAAACCCCTTCATAGATTAGAAACAACACGAGGTTCCGACTAGTTGCAATTCATCATTATTATTCCAGACAATTTATCAAGCGGTTGGCTCGCCTCCGACCGGATCGCACATTCTAACGAGATGGTGAATTTTCACCGAATAATTTCCGAACCGACGAATCACGTATTGGAATCTGAAATGAGGTCGAAATTGAGATAGAAGACTTGTACATGGTTTAGGATAAAAGTGGATATAAGAATAATATAGGCAAAAATTTTAACTATATCGATAGTAGCTCATATATATTATAACATACTAAACTTATTATTTAATTTAAAAAAATATATTTTAAAAGGTAATATTTATTTTACATAGGTTCGAAACCAAAGCAACAAAATTAGCTTAAATTTTTAATATATATTATATAACTGAGTTTTACTTGGATTATAGCGAAAGATATAACGCTTATAAATTAACATAGCACCATCGTCATTATTGAGCTTCTACTGAAGTCGAAGGGTCGATACGATTACCGAGGCTCATTACTTCGACTCTATCATATTTCAATTTACGGTCGTCACCCGGACTTATCGAGTAGAAAAATCAGGGGGCACCGATATAAATCAGAAGCGAGATGTCTCATTACGGCCTTGATTTATTTATTTCGCTAAGTGGTAACAGGATATTTTACATACATTAAAATATAAGCAAGAAAATTACTTGCTTTGTATTAAAATTCAAAACTTAACCACTCACATTACATAGAAATTTTAAGCGAAGACATTAGATAAAGTCCAAGGCAAGAAAATGCTTGGTCGGAGGGAATAAGAAAGCGGTTCTAGTTGTTAAGTCTTGTACAGTTTCAGTCGCTATCTTTTGGATAAGGAGCCTAATCACCAGTCGTCGTGTCTGTATCGGGCCGTTGCGGAGCGCGGCCTTCCCCAGGGTACACTTTTGGGACCGGTTTTCTTTTTGGTTTACATTACGCTGAAAGTGTGTCGAATTTTTTTTATTTCTCACTTTGTATGCTGATTTTACTAAATGTTTCAGTAAAATATTATTTATACGTAAGCTTTCCATATTTTTTTTATATTCACAATTATAATTTAAATCGAATTCGTAAACTAAATGTTTACGAATTCGATTTAAATTATATTGTAATGATTATCTCATGCAAGTAAGAATAAAGTTGTCTGCAAAAGTTATTTCCGCCTATTTCTACTTACAAAAGCAAGTGCAGAACCTATTAATAAAGACTTATGAAGTTATCGAAACTTTAGCAGTAGAACGGCGAACCTGTTCGGGTCGCGCACCAACAAACTTCTGTTGGCAAACTATTTGTAATATAAATTTATAGCTGTGTTAACAACTACCTATTACTGAAATCTCGCAAACTATTTCAATATTTATAGAACTTAAAAATCAAACGTACTATTTTAAATATCAAGAATTTTAAATAGGAGTCAATACAATCGAAATAAATCTATATTTAAATAGACGTAGGTACCAAAATGTAATAGAGGATTCAGCCGCTCAGAAACAAATTTATTTGGCGAAAAGAAAAGAGAGGCGCACGGCGCCGCGGCGTATCTAATGAGATAATATAATAGCAGTGATTCGCTCGTACCACTGTTCGCAGGACCGAAAATTACCGGAAAAGTGCAGGCGGGGAAACCTCGGTTTTAGCACGTTACATTTCCCAAATGTAAAATTAGAATTCTGCTTTTGCAATATGTACCTACTTAATTGCGGTGTAGTTTAAAATCTTAAAATTGCAAAACATACAAACGATACTATAATATACATATTCTATTACGATATTTCGATTTGAATGAATGAATCAGCCCGTAAACGTCCCACTGCTGGGCGAAGGCCTCTTCCCCATATAGGAGAAAAGTTGGAGCATAATCTAACGCTACTCCACTGCGAGTTGGCAGATAATTTCTCATGATAGGCATGATTAACGATCGAAATCAGGTGTTTATGGTAACAACCGAGGCCGACGGCTTTACGTGCTCTCCGAGACACGGTGACAAGACCCACAAAGACATACACCCAGGCCGGAAACAAATTTTTATACAAATAAAATATCTGCCCCGAGCGGGAATCGAACCCGCAAACGCCAGCGTTGAGACAACTACTTGCACGACCACACCAGAACGGTCGTTATTTCGATTTACGTACCATGTTTTAAAATATTGAAACATTTTTAAACATGGTACGTACGTACATAACTTCATAATACTTTTGTATTCGTAAGAAATGCTGTATTATACAGCATTATATTATATAATACAGCATTATATTATTACATATAAATTTTTATATACATATATAAATAAAAATCATGTCTCTATATAAATTTTGTTAGTAAACTTTGTTAAAAAAAATACTAACTTAAAACTATAGTGATTATTATATATTATAGTAAGACAAAAGAAAAAAATACAAATAATAAACAAAACGATTCGTTCGTTTAATAATGGGCAACCATATTAGTGTCAATAAAATATTCTTTTCCAGTAACAAGCATCAGAGGGTCATATCGAATTGGGAATCGATTTTGTCGCTCCCGAACTAGGGTGTAAAGATCCCATTGTAATATAGATGCCGTCCATATGTCGAGTAGACCTATGGACTATGGATCTGTGAATGGATAGCGCTTTTCTACCAAACAGAGAAATAATACGCGACTTTAAATATTCAAATTGAACTATTTTCTTTAGAATTACTAGAAGGAATCATTCATCTGCTCATATAAAGTGTCCATGCATGAAATCAATTATCTTTTCCCCTTTTTCAATAAATAAACAACCTTTAAACCTATAATAGGTTAATTTAATCCGTTAATAGCTATTCCGATCACAATACGCTTAACATGGTATGTTTTAATGCGAGTGACTACAACCCCTCGGTCAACTATCGTTTTAAATTCAAGCACGACAAAACATCTTAATCATTACGCTTCATAAAATCCTTAAGTGATTGCGTAGAAGGGACAGATTGCGTGGGTCGGAATTGATTTCGAAAGTCCATCTCCTAAAGTACCTGCACCCTATCGATATTGTGATTGTAATTGTACCTTTATAGATTGGTACAATTTTAAAAGGGCAATATACTATACAAGTACTATATAAGTACTGCATATCTTACTGCATATCTTCTTAACTACTTCTTTTTATTTTAAGTTTATAAGAGTTCGGTAAAACATTCTGAGGTATGTTTATGAATGTTGTTGAATGCGGTTTTAATTACTAGCGAACGTGTTCTCGTTTGAAGGAAGAGTGAAAGATATGCTCATTGAAAATTTCCATAGAATACAGCATCGCATAAGTTAATAGTAGAGCCGGGCGCGAGCAGCGGCGGGCGGGCAGGCGAGCAGAGATAATGAAATTGTGTACAGAAGCGCAACGAGCCGCGATCGTGTCTCGGGCAAAAATCCACTTAACAAATTGCTGCTGATTCGAAGGGTTCAGGATTGTTGGCTGCTTTTACCGTTACGTCAGTTATTCGCCCGGTTATCGATACTCAAACGCTCTCGCTCCGCGGTAGCGCGGCTCCTTTCAACATCAGCTACATCATTGAATATTGAAATGGGTAAGATAAGAAATCCCAAAAAAATCTTTAACGCTAAACATTTGTTGCTATTATTTTTTCAGTCTCCCACATTTTTTTTAAATGTTATACGTACTTACGAAAATCTACAGCTAGAAGTAAATACAGTGTGTAATCAAGGTTTACGCAATTTTGTGTTATTAAATCTTCTTCTTCAAAGAAATAAAAACATTTTCATTTTAAATTTACATTTATTAAATAAAATAGCACTACATAATCTATATAAGGAATTTTCCTAGCAAATTTTCAAGTACTCAAAAAGATAAGTCCATTTACAAAATAAAATATTATGACAAGCATAATATAATTAAACCATCAACAATGCTATAACAACATTGAGCCATATAATGTACAAAAGGCGGTACACGTGAGTACAGAAGCGGTATAATGAATTCGGTGGCGGCGTTTTGCACGCAATTGCACAATTTCAATTATCGCATTAGTTCACGAGTGTACGTTACATGGGCGAGGCGGATGGGCTGATACATTAATGTTTCGTGACATACTGACTTGCCAATCATGTCACATAAAGGCAATTTGGTTGGACCTCCAGGATTGATGATGAATGTAAACCAATTCTATCGATGTTCAAAGATATAATAACTTATGAATATTCAATGCTTACCAACCCTGTTTCATTTTTTTGTACCTAATTATAATTAACGCGCGTGGAATGGAGTTTTTAGACACATCAAACGTTCATCGTTTGATATCGCAAGTTTATTCGTGGTTGTGAAATTCCAGGATCAACTTCATGCCCCGTCGAAAAGCAAAGGAAAGTTCGCGCACAAAGGCCATCATTGAATTTTTTATTTTTTTGTTTCCAAGGTACAAAAAATTTGAATCGAACGAATTACAAAACCGACAAACGAATTGGTAGGGTTATCAACTTGTTTATTTTAACCTTTTAGATAGAATTGTTTTAGTATTATATAATTATTATAAACTCGTGTAACAATATAATTTATTATTTGTTAGTAATGTCACCTTGATAAGTACGAAAAAAGCTATATAATGTGTAAATATTATTATCGAACATTGATATAATAACATTAGAACGAATGTCCTTCGATTTGTGATTTTATTTAGTGATTCTTAAATATTATTCAATCAAAGGAGTAATACTTCAAAAGGTACGATAGTCAAAATATTTCATAACATATTGATATATTTTTTGTTCAAAAGCACGTCATACGAGTACATCCCTAGATTGAAAATATCGAGCGTTCGAAACGGGAGACGCCTATCTCAATTGAATTCCCGAAAAAGGAAGGGAAATAAAAGCAGTACGATCTTCACTACCCTCACCTTTGGATAGTGCTCACTCTATTGAAATTTCGATATTTGTCACTCTGATTAGCTCCCGACTCCCTATCGAATCCGAGTGAATGACTCAGCGTGAGATATCAGGCAATTACGGGTATAGCCATAAGAGCAAATTGTGGCTTACATTTTATTCTTTCGAAACAAAAGCCTCCCTAATGGGTTCGGATTCTAATATTAGAAGTTTTTTATCAATTATTTCTGTCCCTAATTACCATACATCTCTGTGTGTAGTTGGTAAGATATTGCTTACAGATTACATTTACATAATATTAAATGTTTAAGTTTTGCATTTAAAATATGTAAAATATTGTTAAATTTCGAAATAAAAGATGTCTATGAGTTTTTGAGTAAAAAATTAAAAAATAAATTAAGTGAATATGTAAATCAAGTATATTATTTCTATAAAAATCTTCCATAATTGTATACTATTAAATAAATTGATTTTAAAGTACCTGTTTGTCTTTTAAAATCTCACAAAATAAATATCTTCAGCTGTCACAAAATTAAAAACTGTCAAAATTTTCTTATCACTAAAATGCATTTGTTCACGTTAAGTTCGTCCGCAGACATTATACTTGATTAATGTTCAAAAATATACAATTATAGTCGAAAAGTTTCACGGAACAAATAGAAACTCACAATAAAACTTTGTATAGTCCGCTGACAGAATACGAAAGCTAATGAAAGGTTGTCCTGGTTGACCTGGTATCAGCACTCATTTTTACGTTATTTTTACACACGTTTTTAATATCACTAATATAATATTGTTTAACTAATATAATATTTGGGTAAGACTTTTTTTACGTTTAAAGATATAATCTCATTAATAGATAGAGCTTTAGCCACGCTTCTCTACTGAAAATAAGATATACACATCATAGATTCCTTCCCGAAACCTACAAGTACACACACATTTTCATTTACCCACCAGAAAACTATGTGTTGATAGCTCGAATTGTAACCTGCGACCGTTGTCGACCCACGTGTTGTGAGTGAACGCCCGGACGTTCTTAACATAATTATGTATACAATTCATCTCTACATACTAGACTAAATTTCGTTAAGAAATCTTAATATAATTAAATAAATATAATCCTAAAGAAATTTTATGATATGATTACGTCAATTCAACTGTTATTATAACTAAAATAATAATATAAATAAACTATATAATAATCAACAAAATTATCTATATCATTCAGCTATCAGTTTTCACTTTAAAGCTTACTTATTATTATGAACTACAAAATAATTTATAATTTTAAGGCTTAGTAAAAAAACTCACCGATCTATAATGACAGGATCCGATGGCGTTTCATTTCTGTTGCCGCAACTTTTCTTGTCACAACATCGACTGGTGAAAAGAAATAATATTAGCGCGTAATAATCGCATTCTACATTTAAAAATACTAATATTATGTTTTACGTTTTAATCTAGTCAAAACAGCAGAATAAATATTTGTTTTAAATAAAATTATTTTTCTATATTAAAAACTATTCCAATTAAATAATATAATGGCAAAATTTTACTTTTAATAAATCTGAAAGATAAATAAATTAATAGACAGATAAGATTGAACCTAGAAATATAAAATTATTAAATCATTTCAACGACTCAAAGGGACTATAAAATATTCGTATTAAATTAATTTCAAGATATTTTCAGAATTAATAAAATGTAAACAAGGAAGTCGTATCTACGTTCAAGTCGTATCTACGTTAAGTGAACGATGTTCGGCATACGCGCTCTATCGTGGCTCCTTGACGCAAAGGGCAAAGACATTGAAAGGACAGACTCCCTAGAGACTCCTCCCCTGAAGACACGAGAGCGGGACGCGTGTATCGCGATCAACGAGATGGAGATATTGCGTCTAAGGTAGAATAAAATTTTAATTGCTCACACAGACACAATATGTTTTCAAATACAATAGCACACATGCGTGCGGTGGCGAGACGCGTTACTGTTACGAGCGGAAAAACCACCCCAAACAAATGGTTAAATTAATAAGGACGTTCACTTGTTGTCGTTTCTCGACGCTTGTTCCTAGACTTTTGTAATTACGGAGCCGCTACAATTGAGTTTGAAATATTTTATACCAAATGAAGCGCTTTATTGAGTGTTATTGTCGATGAGATGTATTTTTTTTTACATTTCTATAGAAAATAATGATATACTATAAAGTTGGTAACAAATAAAATTAATGTTAGAGATTTCTCTAAGTTTTCTCAAAGATTTAGTTTAAAATCTCAATAATTATCCGTTCTAATCTGTGACATCTTCAGTAACATTGAAGTAAAAAAAAAAACGTAATATATAAAAACCGTCACCAGGTATATAAACGTCACTAGGTAAATAATCTTCAGGCATGTTATGAGAACCTTTAGGATGAATTGCAAAATAAACTATTTGACAGTTGAAAAATGACTTTCGGAATATTGACTTTTCTGTCAATTTGACAAAGGTAGCTTACCTGCACATAACTTCATGTGTTAGCAATACTCTGCACATTTCCGGGTTCTTATCTTGACCTTCGTAGACGATGGGCTGAAATAAAACAACTACATCAATATTGTTAAAAACTTAGTAAAAAAATAAAGTTTCTGTTTTATCGCTGATTACTACCTTTTATAATAGCACTAACATAATTGAATTACATCATAATCGTTACGTTAGTGAACCATTCATTTTATTTTTAGATACACAATTTCTATATAACTTTGTTGTGAAAAACCATGGCACTATTGAAAGCTCTATCAAACTATTTTCATATTTAAAGTAAACCTAACCTAATAGAAGATAGAATACTTTAATACCATTTTATTAATCACGCTATCTATATAGCATCGTAACTGAAACCCGTATAAAATAAAGCATATTAAATTAATTAAAAATCTGCGTGTAGATAAGATAATTTTTCGTCTTCATCAAGTTATTGCTTTTTGCTAATTTATGCACCCTTTAATACATAATCGTGTTTTATCATCTACGCCAAAATACATTTGCATAGTTCCATAACGAAGCTTTAGAACGTTTTAATTTTTTTACTAGCAGTTTACACGCACCTTTGCAATTGTTTTTGTAGAGTCAATGACTTGTTTAATACCTAATAAAACCTTTTATTTTAATTACAGTTCATATAATAAAATACTTTATATCATTAAAAGAGTGTTTATTTCATGTTATGCGTTTAGATATTGTTTTATTTTATTTAAAAATTGTTAGTAGGTATGTGGCATTTATTTATTTAATTAAGTATTTTTAACATTAGTTTTTTTTTTGTAATAATGTGACCAATGATCAATTTAATCCCAACTCAAACTTGGCTTAACTTAGGCTTGTGAAACAATTTTTCTCCGCGTTTATAGTTTCTCCCCTACAGTAACTTAGTGTACCGAACACGTGTCTGTCCGTTTATCTATTAATATCTAATTACTAGTTACCCTTAGGGTGTGCGCTAATCTTGGTATTCTTTTTTTCTCTCTCAAATCTTTGTAGTATGTTCGTCTTTATTAATAGTCAAATATAACAGTACATCTTTAAATTATGAAATAATGTAAAATTTAACAAATATCCTAAATCTCTACACTATTTAAATTTGTTCAAGGTAAATTGAATCAGAGTAGGAAATGTGAATTTTAAATTATATATATGTTTCAACATATGACTATTGTATCTATGAGCGATATTAGCAACCAAAATCCTCACAATCCTGAGACAGATTTTTCACCCTAAACAAAATATTTAATTGAATATGAAATAGTAGGGTATTATCATCTTTTGTGCGGAGGATTTAGCAGGATTGTACGCGCGGAGCTTTTTGTAATATGTATTCAAGGGTCATAGGAAAGTATTTAAGAAACTAAATAGCTTAAGGGTCGGCTTTGAAAAGGGAATGGCATCAGGTGTAAAGCAATATGTGACTGCCGTTAGTCGTGAGATTAATCATCGACTACTTGCGCTTCTTAGGTCTTAACTTGTAAACCTACAGAAATATTATTATCATGTAATAAAAAAATAAATATAAAAGAGTTAAAAAAAAAATTTAAAAAAAATATTAGTTATTATTTTTTTTTTTTTTTTGTTATAGTTGCATTAAAACCCTCACACATTCATTTAATAAATTCTTTAAATAAGACACAATATAATATTATTTTATTAAAATCGAATACTTTTTTTTTTTAATTTTGACATGAATGTTTTGATAGCGTTTTAATATATTATACATCCCGCCTAAAAATATAGGTCAAGAAGAAGTAGTGTGAACAAAAGAATTCCTAGACGAGATTAATCTTGTAGCAGTGGCCATTTTTTCAGTTCAGATGCGAGTCCCCCAGGATCGACACGACCGATATGCACTATTGCCGCATGGGATTCAATCTCATGGGAATTTGGCAGGATTTAAAAAAAATTGTTGACCAATGTCCACTACTTAGCGTAATGAAAATAGTATTAGATAATTTAGTTTCTAGGTTAAATATGTATGTAGTCTTTATATATTTTATTGTTTTTGATAGTCATAAAACTTGTTTTCATTGTGATTACGTATTTTTTCCTGCAAAGTTTATTTAAATTTGTTCCTATATATTCAACTAAACTGAACTATAACAGCCTATAAACGTTCCACTACTAGTCCCACCATTCTTCTCCATATAGGGGAAGGGTTGCAGATTAATCCGCCATGCCGCTCCAATGCGGGTTTGCGAATACTTTTCCCACTATGAGTAACGAACTTTTGTATTAAGGGTTAGTGTTTCAAGCTCTTTTAAACTGTTAAACCACAGAGTCGATCGAGTAACAGAACAAATAATGCAATATTGGAGAAGGGTTGGAGCTTAATCAACCTACTTTTCTGCGAGTTGGCGAATACTATTCCCTACCATGAGTAATGATCGCTATCAGATTTATATAATAACAACCTGGACCGACAGTTTCACGTGCTTTCCGAGACACGGAGGGGAGACCGACAAGAAATTAGACCAGAAGATCTCGCGGGAATCGAATCCGCGACCGCCGGCTTTGAGGTGCTTACTCGCACCACTACACCAGAACTGTTATCATAACGGTGACCTTTGTATTAAATACTGTAAAATCTTAATGAGTGTAGTTTATTGCAAAACATTATGTCTATATTTAAAAACAAATTCTTATTAAGAAACAAATTAATTATTAAAACTTTTCATAATTTATAACAAACTTACTGAAACATATCTCGGTTTTACGCTTATTATATATATAAATATTTTCGTAAACATTAAAATGATAATTGAGTCTTAGGCGACAAAGAGAAAACGGGTAATTTTGTAGAAGCGACGCCGTCTCGTGATTTACATGAGCGACAACAATCGTCGACTGTGAATTTGTACCGTGTACATATATAGTTAAAAATAAATTAACGTGTGTGTAGGATGTTGAAAACATATATAAAACTAGGTTTGACCCCCGGATTTATCCACTTTAATTCTAATCCAGGCCTTAACTATTTACAAATCTAGTTACGTACGTACCTACGTAACGTATAAAAGAGTAACATAGAAAATATTTTTACAGATTATATCAAGTGCCTTTTTGACTTATTAGGACGATAGAAGTCAGCCCTCCTTATTATGTTTTTAAATAAGTACTTAGTTTTCAGTCTTTAAAGTGTAGCTAAATGTTTTTTTTTTGAGTTAGGTGTGTCGTTAGTTAATTTTATTTTATAATTTGATTACTAACGTATTCATTGCTATGAATTTAAATATCGTAGACTAATTTTGTGAGTTATAATTACAATAAATTTTCGCTAAAACTATTATTAAAATATTTCATTGTAGACAAAAATAGACCAATCTAAAATAAAAATGTTATTTCAACTAATAATAATTGTAGGATGTGCAATGTCTGTCGGTCGTTCTGGAGGTCAATGGGGGAGGCCTACGTTCAGCAGTGGATATTCAATGGCTGATATGATGATGATGATGTGCAATGTATATTTTCCAATTTTATGCAAAAAGAGTTTTCCAAAGAAATATTTAACTGACAAGAAAGAGTCTTTCTGGTCAATAGCAATGGTCAATGGCAATTAGAGTTTACACTACAGTTTGCAAGTATAATAATGTTCAATAGCATCACGTTATATCAAAATATTATGCCATCAAGTCGGGTAGGACTTTTAAAATAACTCAAACGATGAAAATCTTCCAAATGAAACGTTTAGAATTTCAAAAAATATTTTTAAACATTTACACGATTATAGCAACAAAGTATGTATATTTCTTAAAAACAATAAAGATGTAGAGAATAAAAATAAAGCGAAGGACATAAAGAAGACAGAAGCGCAGTGATTTATATTTTCGCGACAAAGCGGGCACAGCTAGAGTTGTGTAGATATTTTTATTATTATTGTACTTGCTCTTCGCGTGATATATAGGGGAAAATATTTTATTTGCATACTAAATAATATAAAATATTGTTTTATGAAAATTACTAACAAGTGAAACTTACTAGTATTCATGAATTAAAAGAAGCATAACTATTTTCTACAGACTTCCCTCATAGTTTCCTCTGATTTGACATTTACGATACTCTTGCGCCACTGGATTTGTAACATCATGTTTTATAATCTATATTAATTCTGTTTAGAGTAACTTTGTAATTATGAAAGAATTAATTCATTTCTCTATGTAGTTCTTCTTCTAATTGGTTTTCTATATCGATAAAATGAACCTTCTCTAGTAAATAAATAAGAAAGTTACATCTCTTTGCCAATATTCTCCTCATAAAACTCATTTAAACAGTTTTTAGATATTTCTATTGATAATGTTAAATAAAAATAAAATAAAATAAATATTAGGACACATTTCACACACGGCTGGTTAGCCCCATGCTAAACTATTTATAGTTTGTGTTATGGGTGCTAACACAACTGGTATAGTACATTTATACATACATAAATACTTTATATCGATACATATTGAACACTCAGACCGACAGCCAACAAATTTGCTCATCACAAAGATGTTGGCCGTGCCGGGAATCGAACCCGGGACCCTCTGGTTGGCAGTCCGGGATGGTGACCATTACGCCAACGGGGTCGTCAATGTTAATAATAAATGTTATAGTAGATACTTGAATAATATTTGATAAGCGGTAATTTTAACTATTATATTATTTATTTTGATTTACATTTTTCATACCGGTTCGGAGACATAACCTAAGTGACTTAAAATAAAATTATATTAGGCTACGTTTGTATTTATAATCGATCTTATAATTTTTTTACGTATGTATTTATGTCTTCTTCTTATTATATATTATGTATTTACTTCTTATTCAAGAAAAAAAAAAGTGACTCACTCTCAAAACAATAGACAGGTATTTATGTTTCTTTTAACCGACATTAAAGAAGAAAGACGCTTTTATGAATTTGATTTAATTCGTTGTTATATATGTCTAATACAATACGTTTGTCGAATTTGAAATGACATCAATATTGTTTATAAATATATACTTAAAAAAATAAAAGTTTCTCTGTTTGAATGAGTTAGTCTCAGAATTTACCATTCGATTAAATTTTTTTGTCTATAAAAAGACTATTTATTGCCAATAGTTGATAGAATATATTTATTTTATAAAGCTATATTTGTCAACTATTACTACTACATACAACTATATTATATTAGTTGTAGGTTCATCGTTCATAGGAAATCAGGTTAAAAAAAATACATTGCAACAGTGACTGAGTCACTTACATGTTTTGATTTAACCAGTAAAAATTTTCTCGTTAATGGTATCAGGCAAGAAGCTATTAGGGTACCAGCAAGCATAAATCAAAAATGTCACTGTTTTATATTCAGACTGGTACTGCTGTACTAGAAAAAGTAAAAAAAAAATAATAATAATATTTAAAGTTCATTCACGCTTATATGTGAATGAGCTTGAGAGAGCTAACAGAAATTATGAGACATGTACATACGCAAATCTAAACTAGAGCCACGTAGCATCTTATGTACAAATCTTTCTTATTAATAGTACTAGAATCAATTTCATCAGAATACAACGAGTTTGGGCAGTGGTTATTTGACTGGCCCGTTGGCACAGTTGGCCGTGGCCCTGCTTTCCGCTCCAGAATCGTGGGTTCGATTCCCACCCTGAGTCTGGGTGTAATTTTTGTATATTATGAATGTATATTGTATATATATATTTACTAAAAAAAATACCTACCTAACTTAGAAGCAGACGACCGTGTGTGTATGTAAAATAAAAAATAAAAAAGTGGTTAAAATAACTGCCTGTTGCGCTAGGGGTACTGTGTTCGATTCCCGCTTATGATCAATGTTTATATAGGTCATACAGGTGTATATCCTGGTATGGGCGTTTATGTTTATGTGTTGTCGGATCCCAAACACAGCATAAGGGTAGTTGATTTATACTAAAAATAACACTTCACCATTTATTTTAGGGTATTGTTTATATTATATACAGTACCTGGATGACCGAGCTTTGCTCGGTTAAATTATATTTAGATACATTACATACTGATGAAACATAAATAATATTTTCGATCTTGCCGACATAATAGGAACTGGTTATTTAAATAAAAAATAATAAAAGAGCTCTCTATAATAGTTTTTCTCACAAAAGAAGAAACTTGAAAAAAAAAAGAAAAAATTTGTCTGTAGACACCTGGATTCGAACCAAAGTCTTTTGATTTAGAATTCGTCCGATTCCCATCCGAGCTATTATAAACTTGTCAATGACAGCGAAATTTACCTTAGTATTCTAATGATATTTTTTAATTGCGTGAAAAAATTGATAAAATTACATTTTCTAAAAATATATCCTAGCTAGATCGATATATCGCCCCCGAAACCTCCTGCATAATAAATTTCATGAAAATCGTTGGAGCCGTTTCCGAGATTCAGAATATATATATATATATATATATATATATATATATATATATATATATATATATATATATATATATATATATAATTATATAATATATACAAGAATTGCTCGTTTAAAGATATAAGATTAAATTTATCTAATTGTATGATTCAAGATGCTATATTTATGACGTGTTTTTTTGTCACCTAAACGAGCATTTTTCACTTTAATATTGCCACACGAAGTTTGTGACTTGAAAATAAAACAGAATAAATATTTCAGCGAGATGTCGATATTAAAAATGTTAATATTATTGTATCTTTACTTTATACGCAGGCTAAACAATAAATACCATAAATATTAGATCAAAGGTATTAAATCAAAGTACGCAGCCTAAGAATTATTAATAAATTTATACGCACACTATTAAAAATACCATATTGTTTTAAGATCAAAAATTTCTTATAGGTTTCATTGTAATACATAAGAAAAAACTTTCTTCATTTATTTTTTTGAACATTTTATTTTATTTAGTATGAATACTCATGACACAGTTTGATAAACTTTCTTTTTAATTTTCTAATAAGATCCTCATTATTTCACGTCCGTTACACGTCGGTGTGTGATTGTTCACAATGTGTATGTACCAAATGTCAATAAAACTGCTCTCTTAGATTTCGAGTATAAAGCTTTATAAAGCCAGCCATAATATATTAAAAAAAAGCCAGCAGATACACAAGTTATTCTATGAGGATTTCAGTTTGCCATTTTTAATATAAAACTATAAATATGAAAATTTTCGATACATCGAGTAGCTATTATTAACGAATTCTATCAGAGAGATTACATGTAACCTGCAATTACATCTAAAATAGCATCTGGGAGTCATTTTCCCAACAAAAAGTACCAAATTAATATGTTGTTTGAACGATGTTAAGTAAACATAATCATTCAGTCACGTGCGCGCGCACGCTCCGCTCTACAAACAGCGCTACTTTCTATAGCATTTCTATAGGATTTAACAGAATCTCATTTCGCGAACCATGAATCAGTACCTTAAGAATATCCTCAAACAGAGGGGCAGTTAGATTGATATTTTAGATATTGATATGATAGTGATTTACTGTGTGAACAGAAATAATCTGTTTTCTGAATTATGCACGTTGGTTGTTCGTAATCAGTGATTATTAGAAGTCGTTTTTTTTATTATTTCAGTCACAAATATAATTTATAACTGTTCTAATTTTTAAATATAGATTACAGATTAAATTAAAATATAAGCCTTTTTGAATTTTTGTGTTATAAATAAAATATACAGAATAAACCAAAAAGCCAAGATCGTCATTTTATATACTCATATGGGCTTTGGTTTATATATACATCTTATATTTTAGTATGCATTAACTTGCTAACAGGATATTATATTTTAAAAATACTACACTTTTTGATATTAACTGGTTTACATTTAATACGGTATATTGCGAGTATATTCGTTCAATAACTGTGCATAATAAGCTTCGTAAAATATAGAGACAGGCTAATTTTTTCGGTAAAGTTGCGTGTCGTGCTGTGTTCGCATGCAGCATTAGTTGATTGGCGATGTGCCCTCAGCCTAACGATTTAATACAATTAAATAAGCCGCAACTATCTAGTCGCCATCTTTGCGGACATTTTTAGTGAACGACTATTTTGCGTGTTGGACACTGATGTCTTTAATTTGTAATCATATTAGACTAATTGTTATCATATTTCGCTTAAATTACAAATATTATAACGCTTTTTTTGACGTGATAACGTCTTGTAAATCGACGAATGCCGGCTGCACCGCACGAACTATTGTCACATTTCGCGAGCGAAAGCGCGGAACAAGCGATAGAGAGGCACGATCAGCCTAAGCGTTCGGCTTGTGAATGAAAAAGAATAACGCAGATTGGAGAATCTTATATATAAGAGAGAAAACAGTAAGCAAAGAATTCTTAAGTTCTACGTTCACGGATTGGTAACCACTTAAGTTGGGATCTGTAATGGGAAACATGATCATATTTACGCAAATCGAAAATGAAGCGAATGCATGTTATCGATTAAGTTTGTTCAAATAAATTTTATTGAGGTAAGTAACACACATCTCCATAGTCAATTACTGAAAAAAGTAAAGCATTTACTAAGTGGAGTTTGACCTTGGTTGGTAAGAAATGCTTGAATCCTATACTCCACGTATAGGATGCAATGTAGAGTAGAATTTACGCGAAACTTCATTTACTTGATCGGACCAAGAAAGGGATTTGTCAGTAATTATCTCGAGATCCTTAACCTTCGCAGAAAATAGTATTGCGTATTTATCAAAAATCAGGTTGGGTAAAGAATTTGTATGAATTGAAGCCAGTTGCCGAGGACTACCTAAAATAATCGCTTGGCACTTTGCGGTATTAACAGCAATACCGTGATTTAATGACCAGTTATGTATACGAATTAGATCTTGATTAATAAAATTAATAGTAAGTTGTAAATACATTGCTAATAGCACATTGTTACTTGAAATTAATCTGTATAATTTAAGTAATAAAATAATCTGTATAATTTAGTAATAAGAGTGAAGTGAAAATAAATGTTAATTTATCAAAAAAAAAAAAATTAATTAATTGAATTAACTCATTCTTTGTATTATACAAAATAATGATAACTCAGTGATAATAATTCAACTCAATTCATAAAAGTATGCAATTTTTTAATCAATGTTTTCTTATGACGTTGTCACGAAACATTATCGTCTGTAAACCGACTTTACGGACAACCAATTTATTTTATATTTTTTTTAGAAAACACCTTTATTAAATACCAATAAAATGTCTGAAACTAAACCGTAGTCAGTGATATTATAAATGTTATAAAATTTTAATATATTGAAGTAAAACATCTTTAGGCGTGACTAAAAGATAACTGAATGCTTTGGACGACGACAATGCAATGGAAACGCATCACGACGATGACGTGTTTATATAGAATTCGATTTTTAAATGCTTAAAATATAATGATATCATATTTAAAGTTTAATGATAATTAAAATAATGTATTTATTATGTACCATGTGACGACGACCGAGTGGTTGCTCAGTGGTCGAAATTCGACATAATCTATAATTAACAGCATTGTCAACATCATAAAAATATTATTGCGCATAACATGGTGAGCTTATGCAGCAGTCATTGAACCTGATCTGTAATAAAAAAATTCGTTAAAAATTCGTTGCAAGACCTGTATTTAAAACCATGTTGACAGCAGACTTTGACAATAAACAAAATTTGTGTATATATGTATATTGTACATATGTGTGTGTGCCGTAATGTGTGTAGTGTATTTTTTTTTAAATTAATTTTATGTATTTTTTGAGCATTCTTATGAAAAATATTAGCATCTTGCACTTCTTATCTATATAAACTTTAACTGTATCAAATTTCATACTTCTCCTTCCGCGTAATTTTCGTAAAAAGGGGTAAAAAGTTTTTGCTTCACTTAATATATAGATAATGCTCGATACAAATAATTGTATATACAATATTACTGTTGTTATATAATTAATATATACTTTGTTAAATTCTAACATGACTTATTTATTTTTAACTTAATTATCATCTGTCACAATGTTAAAGAAGTTTAACTTCAACCACGTTTAGAGGTTACTCACAATCATTTTTTTTTTGTAAGATATTGTCGATCTCGAAAAAATATTATACAAAATTCATATGTAGTCGAAAAGCGATCTTTGTGCAATAAATGTAGAGACGCACACACAATTCCTTTCTTAGTTAAGAACGTTCGGCCTAAGTTAATTATGTTCACGGCATAAATCTTTCGTAATTGGCCTCTTGTTACACAACACTAAGAGCTCGGGACGTGTTGAAATTATATATGTGAGGTACACTGAAGTTTCATGATGGCTTTACGGTAAAATTGTTATTTATGTAATAAACGCGAACGTGATAATTGTGTACGACCGCCATTGTTACAACGACTCTGTTTATTGCTGATCAACCTTAAGTTTTTAAATAATATTATAAAAACCATCCTAATAAAAACCTTCTTATAAGTTTTTCTTCGATATGTATATAATCATTGTAAATTTTTTCCATATATATAATTTTGTGCTCATGTTTACAAGTTTTTTTGAAGTGATACTTAACGTCTTGTAAATCGATGAACGCCGGCTGCACGCATGAAAAAGCATGACTCATTGTCACGTTCCACGAGCGAGATCGCGGAACAAGTGATAGAGAGGCAAGATGCCGATCTTGCCTAAGCGTTCGGTTTGTGAGGCATCTATCTCTCTTCCACTCCATCGGCAGATGCGTCCGAGTAGAAGAGAAAAAATATTTGAATTAACGAATGCAACTACATTATACATTACATTACATTATTATACATTATACATTATACATTATACATTATACATTACATTTATTATTACATTACAGCACGAAATTGAACATCGTTTGTACACGCGGTCAGTTGCACGGAACCGACTCCAGACGATAAGCGCCTCAAATGTGTATGGCGAACGAACGACCAGCTACCTGATTCCACGTTTAATAAACGATCTACCCACCGATTTACGCGACAGTATCAAACCATATAATATTAAAAACAAATTAAAGAACCACTTCTTTAGTACCTACCTTAAAGATAACAGATAAACACTTGATGCGCTTGCCTAGTTTTGTCTCTAAATAAATTTTTAACTAACCTACTTAATAATCCAATTTTATTGTTGCAAAACTGTAAATTATATAAAAAAATGTAAATTATATGCAAAATTGTAAACCTCAGTGGTTTTTAATGCATATATAAATTAAGATTACTGTACCAACATTTGTAAAGTAAAGTAAATAAATAAATAAATAAATAACTAAATATTAATTTATCGAAAAAAAAAAATGTTATTTTCAATTAACTCCTTTGTATTATACAAAATATTGATAATTCAGTGATAGTAATTCAATTCATAAAAGTATGCAATTTTTCATTAATCTTTTCTTATGAGGTTATCACGTAAAATTATCGTCCGTAAACCGACTTTGAAGATAACCAATTTTTTTTTAATGTTTGTTTTATGAATTATATAATATGTAGTTATATTAGTGAAAGGGAATTAAAAAAATAATATTTTTAAAGATATTAGAATTTAACTTACACTGTTAAAAAATTCTATAGTAATTTTAAAAATTTGTGTAGGTAGTTTTTACGCACCACCGTTTTGGAATAAAGGAACTCAGTGCTGTCATTTTACTAAACAATTTACAACAACTCAGTTTCAAAATATTACATTTCATCTTTCGCAAAATTACTAATCAGTTATTAAAACCTTGTATAGTAATAATAATTATTTGTAATTTCACTAAACAAAATATATCAAATAAATATAGTTATTTTTGTTGATACGTTTGAAACGTTTATCGTTCCACACATCCAAAATCACACCTGCACTACGGGACCTATAATATACCCCGTTGCAAGGTGAAACGACTTTAATTTTAAAAAAAAACCCTTAGTCAATTAATTTTGTATGGAGACCTATATATAGGTTCTGTAGAACCAAACTTTAGCGCGATTTAGCGGCTTGAAGAATTGTTAAACACATAGCGTATATGATTTAAATGAAATATATAGTATATTTCCTAACACTTATTGTAATTCAAATAGCAAAGTTTGGTTTGTAATTTTATTGATTATCTTAGTAAAATTAAATTCCCAATATATATAGAAAATTTACGAAATTTGAGATTCAATTCTACTACACAGAACCATAAAATTGCTTTAAGTATCTGATAAATACAAAAACATTGTGAAATTACAACCTGTTTAGTACTTTGGCTATAACAAGATGTAATATTAAAACAAATGCGTATTAAAATAGTAATACAATACAAGGTTTTGTAATTTTAGTAGGTATGTATTTGCTTACAAAACATGTAGTAAATCATAATCATGTACTGCTTTTTGCTCCATTTTTCTATTTTGTAGTTGTAAAACTAGATTTTGATAGATATTTTTCTGCTGTTACAAAACTTGATACAACAAATTTTGTTTGAAAATTAGCGGATTAGATTGCAATTATTATTTGTCACTATACATGAAAAGGATTAAACTTTATCATTCCAAATCTCACATTTCATCAAGCAGTCACCCTTCTAATCCATGTCAATCAAATCTAAAGTTTCCCAACTACGTCCCATTGAGATGAAAATTTGACACTTCTCACCAGTTAACCGTCAAGTCATAACTGTTAAACTGTAGGGCTACTAAAGCTCCTTATAGTCACCGTAAAATGTCCAAAGCAGCTACAAAATATTTCACACTAACATTCGCATTGTTAATATTTTTCTTTTTTTATATCTAAACAATACTATAATTAGGTTAAGTTATAGATTTAATTCTTAAAAAAAATTAATATATTTTCGTATGCACGTCATTAAAAGACTTCTTTTATTTATTTAATTACTTATAAATAAATAAAGAGTATGTAGATTTACCAGCTAAAAGAAATTGTTTTACTAAAAACGCACCAACGATGTGAGAGCACAAATACAAACAAAGATTTTAATGTAATTTAAGTCAAAATAGTAGTCAACAAATAAAATTAATTTTCAAATACCACACATCAGCATATTTTGTTGGTTAGACTTATTTAGCTTAAAATACACTCGCGCCTCAGTGCAACATCTCATTACCAGCCTCCGATAAAGCTACTGACCAGAGGCGGGTACGGATGAGGTCTAATCGGGCGCCGGCGATGACAATCAGACACGCGGCCGCGTGCCCGCCACGTGCGCCCCTCACTTTGAGGTAACGTTTTAAAATAACTTGCTCTGTGTGAACGCGTCTCTAGTTGCGTTCAGTTTAATATTTGTTCTTAAATTTTATTTATTTTAACGCATTTTTTATTTTTAATACGTACGCAGTCTATTAATATAGTTTCGTATATAATAAATTTATTAAGTAATTATATGTATGTTACATAATTGAGAAAATACGTTGCTCGCTAAGTAATCAATCATTTATATTATTTTAGGAATTATTATTACATATAAATATTAAATAAGAACAAAAATAACACAAATACGTTTGAGAACCTGCAGCTAATTTTACAAAACTTACCTGCTTAGTGACCGAGTCTATTAACCGAACGAATATGTCCTGCTCTTGTCTGATACCTGAAACAAATTGACACATCTATAGACTGTCATATGTTTTCTTCTACTTTTTTACTACTATTATGAAAATTAATTTATACTACTTATGTTCTACTCGTATTTGTATTCTTTTATCGACATAAAAAAGGATTAGACTCTACATAGATGTATATTTTATGTACGCTTAACTACGACACCGTTTTTAATCAATTACAGACCAATTTTATACTTATTTTTTGGTTAAAAAATCATACTAGCCTTTCGGTCTTTAACCAGACCATTTTTGGCCTGAAGAATCTGATGATGGAATATTAAGATTTTTTTTACTTCAAAATACACTTACTCTTAATGACTACCCTGCATGATGGAAAGCAAAAGATAAGTTGGCATAGAAGAGCATGCTTTGTATGTACATATTCACTCTTCTCTCGTATATAAGTGGCTAAAAACATGGATGCTGGGAGGATGATCTACATTTTAACGGTTCGTATCAAAAACGCAGAAACGACTTTTGCTGCGAGTCAAGATGTCAACCGCTTCACTTTGCTTAGAAAGTTGAAATTATTGTCAAGTTTTTTTGTCCTAAGAACAATCGAGTCTTAACTCGATGCACTTCCTGGAATTAAGGTGTCAATAACCAAGTATACTGGTACAGATATATACAGTAACCACTAACAAAATTAGCATGACCCTATTTAGATATTTTTAAGAATTTAGTTACTTACTCCAAAATAGCACCACTGGCTTTAGAACTGAGTAAAAATACAGGCCCAAAGTGGGTTTTTAATGTTGCTCGACTAACTATATTTGCTTCATTTTTCCTGTTAATATAAAAAGCAAGTCATGTCAATCAAATAGACTTTTTCTAGACAAGCTTACTCCTATCTAGATTCCATATTTGCTTTTATCGTGTAAGATTATAGATAAAGGCTAGTATATCGCAATGGAAAACCGATATGAGAAGTATTGAAAGATCTTAGTGCGAAATTAAAAGAAAAATTAAAATATTTGCCTGCAATAAAATTTAAAATTAAGAAATAGCTATATGTAATTTTAAAACAGATGATTTTATTGGGTAATTATGTCGTAAATTTGCAACTAATAACGAAGTCATCACCTTTCACAAAGCGGGATAATTAACCTGTAAAATTACTCGAATCTTCCCTTTTTCTTAAAGAAAATTAAAACACGGCGAGGAAATTAAAAAGTATCTCAAATTAATTTCGAATGTAATTTAATCTCTGCTTATATGGGGTGGGAATACGAAAATCGCGGGAAAATTTTTGGCCGAAATTAAAATTATTATACCCTTATGGGGGAATTGGGGGAATTATGGGGGAATTTTTGTAAGAAATTGAAACGATAATAAGATGAAAATTTGACAATATTAATAGAAATAAGAAACGATTTTTTTTAATTTTGGACCGATTTGTTTTGAATGAAAATAGGATCTAAAACGTGAAAATAATTCACTTAATGTGGATTAACATTACATTTTAAAATCTAGATTCAATAATAACTAAACAAACTTAATCAACGTGTACTAATTCTATTGTCTTTATAGTCTAAAAGCTCTAGACAATGATCATTCATAGTCTAAGAGCTTGTCTATTCGGTGCCAATTTTCCATTATCTCGGTAACGGCCAAGACGACAAATATTTACAATGCGCCCATCGTATGCATTGTCTCCATACTGAATACTTTATTAAGTTATACCTATTACCGCCTTTATTGCAAAGGAATAAGGCTGAATTTTAAGGAACTTTATAAAACATAACATATCCTTCGAAATGCTATAATATTTCGGATAAGTCTTTGAAGTTTCTTATAAACTACGACTATTTGTTTATTTAAGTACAAAATAATTGAGCTTTCTGATCTTATACCATTAATAAAAATAGAAGTTATTATTTAAGTACTTTTACCGGTATAGTAACTAAGGTATTATTTGTTTAATTATAATAATAATATGTCGAATATATAATGGCCAAATTGAATGTATGAGAGAATATTTAAATGAACTTAATATTTTTGTCTTAACCGTAATAAGAAAACTTACCATTAGCATACAGCAATTGTAGTCTGTATTGTATACCGTTATTCGTTTTCTGGCCTTCAGCTTCCTGAAACAAAAAAAGAAAATAAGGGTTTTTATTATCTAATACTCATAAAGGACGAGACAATTCAAGTCTTAAGAATAACTATTAATATGTAAGTAGTTTAGTGGAGACTATAATTTGCTTATAAAAAAATATATTATTTAAAATTGCAATAGTATATGAAATATTCACTCAATCGTACTCATTTCTGAGTAGAGTCTATAACTCTGAGTTATTAAGTTATATAAAAATATTTTACTATGGCATCCCAGAAAATATTTATTTTTTATTTCATCAATCATAATATTTTCTTTATTCACGATCTCTAATTTTTATCATTATTTTTATTATTAAATTATATCTATGAGGATTATGAAAGAAGACTAATAGAAATATAAATACTCGTAGAATAAGAAGATAAGACATAATAACATTCTATAATAGTGGAGACGACAAATTTTAAACTACAATTTTAAGACAATCTTTTTGAAAAAAAGCCTCACTAGACAAGTAACACAAGCAGCCACACAGTAATTATTATTTTAAATAAAATATTCTTTTCTTCAAGGATTAAAATAGCGATCATGATGATAGACGCCTATCTTTTTATGGTTATAGTTTTATTGTACACACGCTTTACCTTAACATTTTGACCGCGACGCTAAAAACGCCCGTCTGAATAATTAAACGGTAAACACAAGATGTGTGAACGAATCGCCGCAGTAACCTACAAACTGTATGCTTTTATATTTCATACGTATTCACGTGTATTTAAGGTAATATAAAATACTAGAAAAGAGTTCATGAGAGTTTGAGTATTTATTTTTTATATAAATTGTCGATAATTACATATAAACGATTCCTGTTCCTTTAGATTTTCATTTTAAATCGATCTAAAGATATTTTTTACTACTAATTTTTTTTTTATACATATTTTTTACATTCTTTATCTGTGAATTATCAATTAAAACAATACAGAAAGTTATGCCATGATAGCCATGTTAGCCTATTGGCTGATCATTAGTCAATAACAGATATCTAACGAACTTAAGAAAACAATAAAAATAAAAATAACAAATCTTAATAATTATTTTATAAATCATATAGATATTTATTGCCAGGAATCAGTACCAAATCAACATCTGAGACGTAACAAAACAACATCAATTTAACACGCCACCAACGCAGCTGAATTATGTAAATGTACAATGCACAATGAACTGATGTCCGTACGATCCTGATTGATGGAGCGACTGCTGATTATCAGGCAAGGATTTCATGATAAATGCATCATTAAAACGTGACACAAAGAATTGATATTGATATAATCCTTTCTAAGTTTACATCGAAATTTAAATTTTTGATTTTACCAAAGATTACGATTACAAAAGCTCTTTATTTTATTGTATCGATTTTTATGTTATTTGATCATTAGATTTATAATTTATTTGACGACAATAAAGTGTGTATGGATAGCTTTTTTTTTTAGAATAATTATAAATGACTATTTTAACGATTAATTAAATCATTATCTGAGATAGAGAGATAGATATATATTATTTCTAAAAGATGTTTTTTTCTGGAGAGCCTAGATCTTTTTAAATACTTAACCAATATTAATAGTTCATATATAATTTTAAAGCTCATATTCCCTGATTTCAAAAAAACTAATTAAAAAATAATATTAATATATAATGATACGAGCACCATCTGTTGACTGTGTTTTGAATTATATCTACACAACAACAACAACAAGTACATGGGGCGCTCTCTATGAATATTTTTTGTAACTAATACGAGTATAACAGCTATGATATTATTTACATTTTATGCGAGTGTTTTTCATATATCAAACAAATTAATAAAAATAAAATGTTTTCTGCTTTTAACAAAAAATATAAAAAAAAATCATTAATTTTTTTTTTAATTAATTAAATTAGTACATGGGGCGCCATATATGAATTATTTTTCTAACTAATATGACAGCTATGACATTATTTACATTTTATGCGAGTGTTTTTTATTTTATTTACGAGTATCTCGCAAATTAATAAATATCGACGTAAATACATAATTCTATAAAGCGTTAACGTATTGAATTACTAATAACGATAAAAATTATAAGTGATCATTAATTAATTAATTAGAATTGATTAATTTTCTTCATAAGATAAAATCAACGTATTAAAATAGGCGAGTATTTCTAATTTCAATAACATTGACCTGCATTATCTGTGACGATAAAACGAATATTTATGATATTATGAGTTTTCACCAAGGAATTTATATACAAACTGGAATGCTCACGTGCACTCAAAAAACGTTCCTTAACCCGGGATTGCGTCTCTTTCTACCATAGATTCAAGGCAAAACTCGTAAGAAAGAGACAAATCACCAGTTGTCAACGAAATGCTCGGAACAATTTTTCACTTTACATGTTGGTAAGAAATGTCAACCTTATGGCGTTTATTTCAAGGTGCATATTTGAATATAAAAGTTTACTAAGTAAGCGTTCTAGTTATGATATAAATTCTTTGGTTTTCACAGAAAAAAAAATTAAATTTCCGCTAATTTTCACAAAAAAAAATAATAATAATAAGATAGGTATTAATTTAATACTTATTTTTTATTTATTCACCTATGTATTAATCAACCCAAAGTTTCTACATTCATAATTATTGTAAAAATAGTTACGAAAAATTATAGACATAGGTGCCACGTTCTTAAATAATTCTTACCTGATCTTTCTCAATGAACCCTATAAAAGCGGTTCTTTCGATCTCGACAGGTTGACCGGCGCGGTCGTAGAGCGCTACGACGAAATGAAAGAAGTTGCTCTTGCGCAGATTGCTGGGTGGCTGTTTCTCGAAGTGTGCGCGGCCTACGCCCACACTGCTACGTAACACACAAAGATGCGTAGATTTTAGTATATATAAATTAAATAACTTTCGGGACATTTTGGCTTTACTAAGTATAATCTTTAAAAGAAATTTATTAACAAAAATTTGTTAATTTTTATAATAAAGCGACACACAATGCAACTTACTAACATCATTATTAAAAGGATAGCTTTGGATATTATCTATAATATAAAAATAAGTCAGGTTTTACTTCCTGACGCTATAATTCCAGAATATATAATATATTCGCACGAACCGATTTCCACGGCTTTGCATTCGTTGGAAAGGTCTCGGGCTCCGTTAGGTTTATAGCAAACAAAATTCAGGAAAAATTTCAACAAAAAATCAGGAAAACAGAGAAAATCATTTTTCACATACAGCGCCATCTCTGATACATAGCATGTACTACAAACCAATATGGTTTTGCATGGTGGTTTAATCCCCAAACGAAATGTTACAAAAAACGAAGCCATCTGGTGGCGAAACGGAGTTCGCCGGGTTTTCTAGTATAGTATATAATTAGATATACGCACACGTGTGAAAAATTACCATTCTTGACGGTTTTTTATCTTTGGACAAGAAACAAAAATTTATGAATAATTCATAACGTCGTAATTGTACAAGTGTGCTACCGTTAGTATAATCCGGGTACCTATTCATTTTATTAAATATGTTTCTTATTTACGTAATAATAATCTTAATGTATTAATACAAGTTTGTAAAAAAATTTAGCTTTAATAAATATTCTTTATTATATTCAGAAACTTTTAATTCTCAAATTACTAATTACTAAAAAAAAAGTAATAGGTCGAGAAAAAAGTCTTTCCGTATTTTGTATGTATAAAATTGAGGAAAAATCTCTTTAGTTGTACTGTTTGTTTCTGACTGGTTTTAATATCAATAAATGTAGGACTTTAAGAAAAATAAAAAGTAAAAAACACTTTCCCGCCATTTTCAATTGTTTTTCTGTCCGTCAAAATGAGTGAATCTAATGAAGAAATTTTATTACAAAAAGCGGGAAAATGAGACTCAAGCCGCGAAAAATAATTGTGACGTTTATGGACCTAATGCAGTTTCAGTAAGAGTTGTACAATGTTGTTTCAAGCGTTTTCAGTCTGGGAATTTTAATGGCAAAGATGCAGCTCGCTCTGGTTACCCTCATAGAATAAAGTTGATGCCATTTTTGAAAAAGTGAAGCAAGATCGGCATATTAGTAGTCATGTCATAGCTGAGGAGCTGATGATTGACCATAAAACAGTTTTAACCCATTTGAAAAAGTCTGGCTATACAAAAAGCTCGATATTTGTGTGCCACACAAGCTCACTCAACGAAACATAATGAATCGTGTACTAATTTATGATCCTCTATTAAAACGTAATGAAACTGAACAATTTTTGAAAAAAAAATTGATCACTGGTGATGAAAAATGGATCCTATGATAAGAAGTGCGAAAAAGATCATGGTCAGAGGGTTCACAAACTGTAACGAATTAACATACAATAAGGTAGTGCTGTGTGTATGATGGAATTGGAAGGGCATCTTTCATTATGAGCTTTTACCGCCGGGTAAAACCATCAATACGGATCTCTACTGCCAGCAACTAATGAGACTCAAGCAATAAATTGACAAAAAACGGCTGGAATTGATGAACAGAAAATGAGTGGTCTTTCATCATAATAACGCCAGATCACACACATCTTTGGCCGCAAATCAAAATTGAGAGAACTTGGTTGTGATGTGTTAACGCATCCACTGTTTAGTTCTGACCTTGCACCCTCAGACTTTCACCTGTTTCGGTCTCTTCAGGATTTTTTGGATAGTGTTAGGTTAACATCAAGAGAGGACTGTCAAAACTACTTGTCGCATTTTTATTTTTGAAAAGAAATCCCAAGATTTCTACAGGAACGGTATTATATCACTACCTAAAATGTGGCAACAAGTTATTGAACAAAATAGCACATATGTATTGTAATTAAGCTTTTAAAAAAAGTCTTGAATTTATGTACAAAATACTAAGAAACGTTTTCCTCGGCCTAATATATTTAACACAATTTTTTGCACATCATATTCCTTTAACTGTACTAACGGTAAACCAACAGTAGTCATTTTTTTCATAAACCAGAAACGAACCTGTATTCTATTGAGTGACAACAGATATACGGAGACCCAGACAACCATAAATCTAAAATTCCGCTTGTGTTGTCTTTATTTATCCCTCTGTTTGTCAATAGACGTAGACGTTTACCGACTGAATTACTAATAGTTTACCCTTAGAATAGAATACGCTTGCAAAAAATACACAATAAAACAATAGAAATAATAATCCCTTTAAAAATTATTTGTATATAGTTTTTACTTGCAATTTTTTTTCATTTTAACTCTTTAGTAATAACGGTTAAAGTTAAATGTGTTTTCGTAAAATTATACCAGACAATGTGATTTTATTTTTTCAATATTGTTTATTGTTTACCATAATAAACTTTGAAAAAAGTGAAAATGATACGGAAACGTAAATAAATTTGCAAGCATAGGTACCTGTTACAAAGTTATATTTTATGTAGAATAGTAGGTATTATTATTTCACTGTAAACCAAAACAAATATTTATACTACCTTACAGTTAGAAGAATTAGTGTGACGATAGATTTATATTACCACACACATCGATATCGACATATGGTCACAAAGTTTGCTTGGCTCAGAAATAGTATTATGCTAATAATTATAAAGCTATAACAAATGTAATCGTTTCTTACACATTAGGTATCAAAATAAATACTTAATAATTATAAAAAAGTAGCATTTTAATTTCGAAGTGTTATAGGTATATTTACAAGCGATATATTTTTATGAGTAAGCGAAATATTTTTTGTAATATATTTTCATGTAGGTATACTTAATACTTTTAATTCCTTTATCAAACTTATTTAAATGTTAGGCATAGGAGCGTAAAAAAATTAAGGAAAATTAAACATCTTTGTATGTGTATTATATAATAAACTTAATTGTAGAATCGTCGATAATAATCAATAATACTAGGCATCACTCGTGTCGCATTACTCGCCAGGACGGTTTTACGCTATGGTCGCCCATTCATCTCTCCCGCTACAGAATTTGCGTAAACAAATTGGTTTCGCGATTGCCATTTTATACTCTCGCGTCGCTCCATTGTTTTATTTATCGCTACCAGTTTCGGCAGCGCGCCCGCGATTAGGTTGTAGCGCTTTTTTCGCTTACAGATCACTGTAGATTTATCAATCTTTGAAACTGTGCGATTTTTTTGTACTATAAAATATATGTTTCGAATATAGTACATAATTTAACGCAAAAGGTTCGAAGCGACTTCGACAAAGGAGAAATGTTTGATATAGAATACCTACGAGTATTTCCGTTCATTGGCACGTAAAATAAAATATAATATAAATTGATACGAAAAATTTTATAATCTACCTACTTAAGCACTTTTCTTAGCTTACAAATCAATATAGACATATCATTCTTTAAAAGAGCACAATTTTTTTTGACACTATAAAACATATTTTTGACGAGAGATGTAAGAACTGAAAAAAAGATCAAAAACAAAATGCTTACATTTAAGTTTCTATCTATTTAAAGTTATTTACGGTCCTACTATTACGGATCCTAGTGTACAAAAATTAATACACAAGAATAAATAGATACATATACCTACATACATTTGTCGATTAATTAGCAATTTAAAAAAAGTACCTAATTCAATATTCTAATTGTTAAAAAAAGGTATAAATTAATTTAGGGTACGGTGCGCACAGTAATAATTTAGGATAGACTATATAAATGAGCCTGTCATCGAAACGTCGGCTGGCGATCCGTCTACATTTGTCAAACCCATTGCTGATGACTGCGCAATTAACTTAATTATGTAAAATACTTAGCTTGATAAGGTCAGACACATTGATCTTTGTTTTTATTGTACGTACCTACCTACTTATATTTTATATTAGTCATTATTTCAATATTTTATATCATTTACAAAACAATACGTTTTTTTAATCTAAATTATTAAATACTCTTTCAAATGTACCTATCTCACTGTTGAAGTAGGTACCAAATTTTTTTTTCACACTTATCATTAAACTTATTATTTTTATAAAAATAAATAATAGCTAAGAGTTTTTCTGGAGAAACGCTCACATTATTACTATTATTATATTCGTTTTGTGTTATATTATACCTTTTTGTTTAAAAAAAATCATTAGTTACCTATACTATAAATATTAAAAAACTAAATATTTCAATTATTACAGTGATATGTATGATTATTACATATATCAAAACGATTTCTAAATAATTTATCTAACCATAACTTCTTTCCATATTTACTGAATAACCAATTATTCAAACAAATACTGGTGTATTTACGAAGAGCGGTTAACTAAAACGCGACAGATGCAGGAGCTCTACACAAACAATACTCACTAATTCGAGTATCAATACGTCATATTATACGGAACCAAATGCCGATTGCACAACTTCATTACTGGTATGGTAAACAGTTTTGTTAAGGGCTGGTTGAGTGTCTGCTGTAGGTATTATTTTATTAATTTGTTTTTTTTTACAACTCGAATGTTTTTTTTTTTAAATGTCTGTTCATTTTTATACCATAATTTAAAATATAGACTAAGTTTATTTGATAATTTAGTACAATATAACAGCTGCAATTTGAAATAAAAATTGAGATAGAGGAAATACATTATCATAATAATAGTAAACTTTCATCTTCATATGACCACGTTATCTAGTTAACGCTACTATTTTCATATCATTCGCTATAATGATATATCGCTATTGAAATTTTAATTTATAGACCGTTCATTATCTACAGTCGCATGCGAAACTGTAAAACGCCCCGCGTACGTTCGACCGCCATGATTTATAACGCCCTTTGCGTTTATGAACACACTTGCTATTGCTACGCGTTTCATTATCGCCCGTGCGAAATTTGCTCGCCCCTGATTGGACACCATATGCGGTAATAACGTTATTGTGTATCGGCAGGTTTGTATTATGATGTGATGCGTTGTTTCTGTATATTAATACATCATTAACGTTAAGTATGCTTCAAATAAAAAAAATTGTTTTTTTATAGGTATTGATTGTAAGAATAAAGGAAATTTTATATTTCTATATGATTTCATACAGCCACGTATTTTTTTTTTCATAGACATAATAAGCAAAGAGTTTTAATATCGAAATAATATAAAAGTAAACCTAAACTTTTATATCAACTAGCGGCCCACCTGGCTGCGTCCGGTTTATGTATATGTCAAAACCTTCCTCAATAATCACTCGCGTCAAAAAAATCCGTGCAGTAGTTTTTAAGTTTATCGCGAACAGACAGACAGACACGGAGGACTTTGTTTTATAGTATGATATTAAGAATTGGAAAATAACCTTAAAAGACTATTAAAGTTTATTTTGTTTTTCTCCTATTCTATTAAATACAATAAACGAATAAAATTCAAAACACCGAAAAGTATGAAGAATCACATTCCATACGTAGAGAACTGCGAGTCTCTACAAAACCGCTCTTAATCCTATTCAGTTAACGCCGAGCATTTGTGAATGTTTGTGGAATCTAACACAATTTGCTATAACGCGTTTAGCTCGATGCTCTTTTCACCACTAACTGGCTGATCGAAACCGTAAATAAAAGCTTATGGACCCATGCCCTTTTGTAGAAAATTCATTTGTATATGTTGAATAAATAAAACTTAAGTTTATTTTGTTATAGACATCCTGCGCGGTTTTACCCGACAAATTATTTGACACATGACGGTGTTGTCACTATAAATGTCAAATAATATTTGTGAGTTTTAACATTATGTTATTTATCTGGTGAATTTTCTAACATAATGTAGTTGTAGGTACCTAGATAGGTTACTAACAACGTATTATAAATGTTTGTTCTGTATTGTAAATGTTTGTGTTGTTTTAGGTCAAGGGTTAACTATAAAATACCTATTATTTCTACGGTCTTCAAAATTCTATTGAGATTGTAATTTTAACCTCACCAATTAACCTCCTTGGTGTCTTCTCCAATCTACGTGATACTGGCGAAATCGTTCGTGCAATTTTGACACTATTTGAAGCCGTTAATCCAAATGAATGAATGAGTCAATGAACATTATTTTGTAGCATATAACCTTTCTCAACAAAGACTTTCTTTAATGCAAAAAAAAATATTTAAATGTAATTAGATCCTGAGATTATAACTAACAAAAACCTAATCTTTTTTGTCAGTAAATAGATATGTGTTGTTTGTCATACTATGTTTTAATACTTAGTAATATACTTAAGTATAACTAAGTATAGTAAAGTTAAGTATAAGTAGTATAGGTAAGTTAACATCTTTAAGTTTTATAATATTACCTAAGTGAACAAACTTGTATTGTTTAAATAGGTAAGTTCTTAGTAAGGAATGATATTTTTATAAAGGACTTATTTAGAATTTTAAAAGTATTGTCGTAGAAAGCAAACAATATGCTTTTGTTATTCTGAGCCAAAAAAAGCTTTAATGTTATTAATATTATTAACTTACCTGTAGTAGTATTGTAATAAAAATAGATTGTAAAACAAATGAATTACCTTTTTTAAAGATATGAAAAGTCTTGTGTCTAATTAAGTTTATTTAAGTGTATTTTGTAAAATTATTTTTTTTCTATCATTACCTAGTATTGAAGTATTACTTATCAAAACAAACGAAGTTATCCATTACGTCTTTTGTCATTTCTTGTATTATAGCTTTTGTAGCAAAATAAGAAATCTAAGGTTTTTTTTTGTATTTAGTCCTTAAATTCAACATGTTTTTTTTTTTTGCAGCTAAGAAACGGTCAAGTTGATTCTACATTTTATTACAATATTAGAATTCATTATTTGAAAATTATGCACTAGTATAGGTACTTACTCAGCTATGTTACAATATTTATTATTATTAAAAATAACGAAAATTATACCCAATGACTACAACGATCTTTTTAAGGCGAATAATACAAATAGGTAACTGCAACCAAACGCTTTCAAAAATCGAATTAGTTGATTTTTTTACACTAATCGGTATAGAAACTATATGTACCTAAACAAAGATAGATATGTTCTTACTTGGTATTGTCAACTAAAGAGCTCGGAGTCATCCAAGCTCGTGTGAGGGGTTCCTCCTTCAGTGAAGTAACAGGCCCTCTTGGTTGGGAGTGGACTCCTGCCGCTTCTTGGTGATGAAGGCCGAACATCAGACCTCCTGCAAATTATATCTTTGAATAATGTGCACTTTAATAGAACTATCCTGAACCTAAATAGATGAACAAAAGTAGACACAATTATTACACAATTTTATTACAAACAATACTCATATAAATATATATGACATCCAGATTCGGGTTAGGATTCAGATTTAGGTTTAGGTTTAAAGATACTTATTTTCATAAAGACATACATTACTGACATGAGAACATAATCACAAAAAAAGGAAATATAATAGATAACATACATTCGTTGCCGTACTTACATTTTTGAAAAAGAGAAAAGAACACAAACATTTTAAATACAAACCAATTGGTGACCTTGGACCAATGAACAAAAACAAAAAAAAAAACCAGTATCAAAACTGTTCAGAGATCATCACGCTTCGAAAACTATGATTCCTTTTAACATACTCAGAGAGATATTTTCGTAAATATGTAATTATATAGTCGCTTTTTGAATACGTCAAACGAGTTTATATTTCTGTTGTCTGAGGGTATATTGTTAAAAAGACGCGCACCGTCGTATGTTATTACTGTTTGGCCGTACTAAGTACGAATTTTAGACAAAACAACGCAAGTGCTGTAATTATATAATTTTTTTATGCTCATTAATTTAGTTTCGCGATATATTTTTTTCAGTTCGTAATTTATAATTGAATAACATTTTTATTATTATATTATCTAGGACTTGTAATTTGCTTAATTGTGTTCCCATATTTCGATTAGACATGACAAATTTGGTTTTATTAGTAAGTTATAAATTTTGAAACTACGTTAACGTTATAGGTACCTATGCACCGAACATCCGCAAAGAGGTATGGAGTTACTTATTAAAGTATCCATGTGCAGGCCAAGATATCTTTCATGAGTTTTTTTTTCCTGTAACGGCTTTTTATTTATTATGAAAGGTGGGTAAATCGAACCCACAACCCTGGAGTGGAAAGAACTGCTAATTGCGCTAACAACCAAGTGATGATTAAATTATATATAAAAACTAGCTTATAATTATAAACATAATCGTATAATAATAATTCTATTAATTACTTCAAGGGACCCATTTAAATATAAAAAAAATTAAAAATAAAATAGTTATACCTATACAATATTTATATATATCTACCTACTCTTGAATAAAAAAGTAATTTTTAAGTCAACTTACATTTTAGGTATATGTTTTAGTTGAAGAGAAACCGATTTTATTCATTTATTTTATTCTGAGCTTAGATCTTTTATTCTTTTATTTAATTATTTCACAGAAAAAAACAATAAAAATAAAAGTGAATCCAAATAAAAAGTAAAATATAATATAAAATTTGTATAATTATATTGATAATAAAATAGGATGCGTACCTACCTATATTTAGTGAGACATTTTGAATTAAAAAAATATATTTTCATACAACTAATCAACTCGTCAGTATCATATTATTATTTATTATTCTTTATAGTATCATTTATTATTATTTATAATAAATAATATAAAATATATTACAGATAATAACAAAATATTACCTACTTCTGACATAACACTCAAAAACCTTTTGCAACAAATAATCTTATTGTGTATTTTTTGTGTCGATTTTTTGGTATTTGTTTTTTAAATAGATATAGGTACCTACTTCTAATTACCTAATACTAAAATTAATAATTTGAAGCGTTTTATAAATTATTAGTTAATATTATACTTTAATTTATTTTGTCCCAAATACGTTTTTATTTAAAAAAACCCGAATTAATTAGATTCAAGTTTTTTCATAAACTACACAACGAACTCTATATTTAATTTTTCAAATAACATCAGTTGCAAGGTATTATTCGAATGAATTAATTTAATTAAATTCTAGCTACTATCTACCGCAAAATTTATCTTTAAATTGATATGCTTATTGTCATTAAAACTTAAGTTTCTAATTTTTTTAACAAATAAAACAACAAATAAAAACCTTATAAATATATATTTAATTACTGGCTGTATTTTAAATATAAGTATATAGAGATTTTATTAATATAGGTAGGTAAAACCATTTTTAAATCTTTGGAGATTTATTCATAACTTTTGCAATAAAGTATTTAGGTTTTTTTAAAAAAAAACTTCGTGTTTCAGTCGCTTAACAATTCGAATTTAGATTATTTTGATAAAAATACTATTTAGATATAATATATACTTCCAAAGCGTAGATTTAAAAATATTTTAACTTTTACAGCAATTTAAATCGTGTAGGTCCTTCACCTATATGTATTTGAATACGTAGAGCATACGTACGAAAATTTCGACTCTACTTTATCTATAAATAAGTTAGACATGCGTTATGATCGCGTACCTGATGATCTCGGCGCTCCAGACGGGTACAGCTTGCGGCCCCATCCCACGGGGTCTAACTCGAGCGGCGGCCACGGCGAGCCGGCGTACCCGCCCGCCGCCGCGTTCAACTCGTCCGACCGAATCGCGACGACCGGACCGGACCGGCCGCAGGCGCCCGAGAGCGCACGAACACCCGCGGCGAATAACGAAAGAATTTAACTTAACTGAATTCGAATTAACGCGCACTTGTTTCCGTTCTGTTTAATAATTAAAGGTGGTGGTTAAATTAGGTGCGTCTCTTACGGTCGAAATGTCCGATTCATAATAAATTAAAAACACAAATAAAAAACACTTGCGAAGAATAAAAATATAATTTGAAGAAAATAACACTGAAGATAAAACTGAAAAGCGTTTCTAAAACAATAAAAGTGAATCAGTCAGTATTGTAATGTAACTGTCAAAATATTTAAATTCGTCTGCTTGTTTTAAGTATCCGATAGGCGGCTCTGTGTTATCGTATGAGCGTTCTGGGATAGAGTCCCGGTAGTACGGGCGATCCCGCTGTGGATTTGCGGAACACTAACAAGCGTCGCGGGAGCGCGCCGCCGAGTGCTCGGGCATTGCGGCGCCCCCGTCCGTCCCCGCGGACTGTGGGAGGCGCCCTAGGGACACGCCCTCGCCTCAAGAGCGGGACGACGAGACTGATGCAGGTGGCGCCACTTATATACCCTGACATCATTACTAGAAATTTAAAATACTTCTTATTTTTCGTTCTAAAAATAATTAAAAAGGTTATCTATTTTATTTATTTTTATTTTGTATAACAAAAAAAGGTAGTATATCTTCGACGAACGGTTGACGGTGAATGGTAATAGCGGATCTCGGGTAGTTTCCCTCAGAGACCGTTATACGGGCGCGCGGGTAAGGGACGGCGGGAGATGAGACATACAACATCTCTCTGGACCAGCCAGCCTCTGGGACGGCCCACAGCACAAGAATTACTTATTAAACCAAGTTAGATTGACGATGATGAAATTTCAGTGGGAATTGACTTTAACTACTTGCGAGATGAGGTTTTGTCGCCGCATTAATTATTACGTACCTATGTGAACTTTGACTGCGGTTCAGATTTGGTGACAAAGAACCGATTAATTTTGCCCTCTTACTTACTCGACATATACTCTTTTCAGGTTTATACCTACTATTAATAATGCTATTTTTGACCGACATCAAAAAAGGAGAAGATTCAATGTCAGGCTGAATGTTTTTTGTATAGGTATCGGCAACATCTTCGTCAATTACGACGGCCGGCTGGTCGAGTGGTCAGGCAACTGGATACTTTACGCAGCGGTCGCGGGTTCGAATCCCGCCAGGTGCAGATAATTTGTATGACGAATATAGATGTCTGCACCGGGTCATGGATGTGTATTTATGTATAGGTATATGTATTTATATAAATTTCTTAAATTTATTTCCGTTCCTAGTAGATACCTGTAATACAAGTTCTTACGAACTTAGCACGGGGCTAGGTTAACGTGGTGTGATTGTTGGTTAATATTTATTTATAGTTAATTATGAACCAATAATAGCATCATAATTATACTGACATAATTAGGTACATTATACATAATTAATGAGAGTGTGTTTATAATTAACCCCAATTTAACCCCACGTCTCATAGCCTCCACTGGTGACAAGAGGGCTGGTGCATTTTTTGCCTAAAGAATCGGAATTGCGATTCAACGGGGAAATGCTACTAGTATTCTTGGCACCATTCCACGTGGACATGATTTATATCAAAACTGTTTGTAACTAATTATTTTAAGTTTTGAATTGTACTTGAAATTATGATAAGATGCCCAATATGGCTTTATCGCTGAGTAGCGGTATTTTCCAAGCTAGATAGTACCTACCCACAGAGGAGTTTTAAAATCATTTAAAGGCTATTTTATTCATTTTGTCATAATATTCGAATTCCGGAAGGATTTCATTTTTTAAATGCTATATTTGCATTACATATTAATATATGTAACAAGTTTATATAATTATATATGTAACAGTTTTATATATATATATGTTGGAGATATGACATTTAAAGTGGAATTTATTGATTTTGTATTTTATTATTATATTTGATTACAAAAAGAATCTAGGAATTTTTCAATTCAAATAAAGTAAGAAGTGTGATATATTGTGTGACTAAGAGATGTTTCAGTTAATAGAAAAGTAACGTGAATTGAAAACCGGTTTAATAACATTGGGTTTTACAAGTCCTAACCATTACCACCTAATTATTGGATGGACATTTAAGGGATTGTTAGTTTTTTTTATTGTGTTGTGTCAACAATCACACAACGTTAACCTAGCCCCGTGTTAAGTTCGTAAGAACTTGTGTTACAGGACTAGAAACGGAAATAAATTTATGAAATTTATATAAATACATATATACACGTCCATGACCCGGTGCAGACATCTATATTTGTCATACAAATTATCTGCACTTGGCGGGATTCGAACCAGCGACCGCTGCGACTAGCCGGTCGACAAAATCATCCTAAATCCCTCCCATTAACCCTTTTATCTTTAGCCAGCATTCAATTACGTTGGCTCTATTGCTACATCTATCTACATGTCAACAACGGTGATTCCTTAAAATCTAGAAAATCAATTGCTTGTTTGCTTTCTATCTTTTCAAGTTAACCAAACTAACTTTTGACCTGCTTTCTAATTATGGTAATTACTAAGAAGGTTACGTAGATAAGTTTAGATAGTTTGTGCTTATGTGTTGTGTGCTGTGTGTGTTTCAGGAGCCCCGACACAGGATATACATATATCCTACTGGGAGCCGTTGAGTGTGAGACGTTTAATATTAAGTATTATTATTTGTCTTTTTATAAAAGATGTAATAAATCATAAGTTACCTATATACGTAATGCATTTACACATTCAGAAAAATTAAATGTAGGTAATTGTTTTTTTTTTTTTTTACTTATTACTATTTAATAAAACAAGACAGACCGCACGTTTAACCCATCCTTTAGGCTACCTACTTGTCTTCTAAAAGTCATAACGATTATTTTTAATATAATGAAATAAATAAAAAAAATAACACAATAAATAACAGTTAGTTATTACATAAAAATGCAAAAATTTAAATTGAATTCAGAGATCCTGCGATTAAAACATTTAAGCAAAAGTAATTTGAATACTGACGAGACCGTGTTTTTTGTTAATAGGTACCTAATTGATAGATACAAACGTATTGTCTCAAAGTTGCCGTTTTTTTTTCCAATACTGTTTAACTAGGTTCGTCTTTGTGTGTAACACTGGCTTAACCCCAGGAAATATATCAGTACAGATAATTGAAGAAAAAAATGACTAGAAAAATGTATAACTTAAAATGATCAAAATATTTTTGCCTTTTCTTAATTATTAATGAGAATCAACTAAATCATGATTGAGTTGATATTTACTATAACTATTTTCATTAGGATATTAAACAACTGTAGGTTATTTTCTATAAAAAGGTATTTTCTTCAATTCAAAAAAATCAATTATTTTTCAAATTAAAATATTAATTACTTACCACACCTGTAGGTTACAAATTAGTGTTTAATATAGTATAAAATTCTATACCTACTTTATTTGTTAACAAAAACGAAAAAAAAAAAAAATTGAAAATTAGAAGTGAATTGTTTGAAATCCATTCCAAATTTAACGGGCTCCTTAATCTTTATACTTGAACAAATGGGAATGAGATCGCAGGATTTCTACATTTAAAATTTTCTGACCATAGGTACTTGACGTCCACAACAAATAACAGTTTCAACAAGTTAAGGCTTCGCTCTGGGAGGTCCCCGCGGACCGCCTACGCCCCGCCCCCTCGACACGCCCACCAGTGCCTGGAGACCAAACCAGTTTGAAATATTGTTGGCAAGTATGATCGATAATGAGTACCTACGTCTCGCTGATATCTGAGAACCTTATCCACAATGTATTCATGTGGAATAATCTCTGGTTACTTCATTATAAAAGTCAAATACCAAAGACAGGGTATAAGTTTTTAGGTAAACCTTTACAGTTAATAGGTAAGTATATAGGACAAGTACCTAAGTAGGTACCTAAGTTATAAGATCAGAGGTGGGCACAAGGTGAAAGGTGTGAGAGTCTGAATATATATTAAATAAATAAATAATAATAAATAATTTACTTATAACTATTCAATATCAACCTACATCAATGTACGTCGAAGCCAATCGACGTAGCTACATTTATTTTACTAATTGTATAACTAGCCGTACCGTGCAATTTTGCCGTCGTGTTGTTGTTACTGTTCTGCTTATAAGTGTCTTAGCATGATGTTTAAACAAACTTACAAACATTTTTTAAGTGCGTATCAAGTTGACCTACACCAGATTCTAAGTTAGTTCCAGGATCACAATTGTGGAAGCCACATCCAATTTCATAGAACAAATCTTGCACGATACGTGTATAAACATACAGAGTACAGACGGATAACAAAACTTCTAAAAATAAGTCTTTACTCGTATACTAGGCCTCGTATTAATGCAAAGCCTACTCATTATTTTAAATAATAAACAAAAAACAAAACTACTTGTTATAATATCAAAAATCAAAGATAAAAATTAAAAAATTAAAACAAGTGCGAGTGGGACTCGCTCATGAAGGGTTGCGTAGCAGCAAGTAACATCATATAAAAGTTCTTGTAGTTCGTTGTTCTATATTTGAGTTGATTGAATGAAAGGTAAATTGCGGTTTACGATTTATGACGTATTAAAAAAAACTACTTGCTACATCTCGTTCAAAACAATTTTCGGTGGAAGTTTGCATGATAATGTACATCATATATTTTTTTTTGTTTTATCGTTATCTTATTTTAGAAGTTACAGGGGTGGAAGGGTACACATTTTACTATTTTAGAAGTGTCTCTCGCGCAAACTATTCAGATTAGAAAAAAATGATATTAGAAACCTCAATATCGTTTTTGAAGACCTATCCATAGATAACGCCACACGTATGGGTTCGATGACAATTTTTTTTTTTAAGTTTCAGTTCTATGTATGGGGAAGCCGCAAAATTTATTGAATTTTTCTATTTTTGTGTGAAAATCTTAATGCGGTTTACATAATACAACTACTTACCAAGTTTTAACAGTATAGTTCTTATAGTTTCGGAAAAAAGTGGCTGTGACATACGGACGGACAGACAGACAAGACGAATCCATAAGGGTTTAGTTTTTTGCCACTTGGCTACAGAACCCTAAAAATGTCCAGGTAGTTCTAGTGATCTGGTCACGGCTGATCAATTAAAATGTGTTACATGTAGCCATAGATTGCATTAGAAAAACGAGTTCTATAAGATTTAAAGAATTTGCTGCAGGTTATAAAACTAACTGGCTTTCTCCCTTTTGTCTCCCTTAAAACTCAAAATATCATACGAACACCAATATCGCACTTATCGCCAGGAGTGGATTTAGAGGTATGAAGGCCACGGCAGGTTCAATAACCAAGGAGCGGAAACCCCTAATTTTTTTTCCAAATAAAAAAAAACAATTTTTTAATTCAAGTTTTTCAAAAATTTATTGTGAACAAGTAAAATTATTTCAACAAAAATATTATAAACTACATAATTATTATTATATAGGTACCTACTCAAATTAAATAAGGTAAAAATGCAAAAAAAAATTGTTGCTTACCCGTAAAACTTTTGGTATTTTTTAAATCCCTATTTTGAATTACTCTCCCGTGTGGATTGGATTTTTTTGTGTTTTTTTAGATCATAATTCATAACTTTTCGCCATATTACCTACTGTGCGAGAGTATGTAACGTAAACCCACCTTTTTTTTCCTTTTTTGATTGTATAAAAATCAAAATTAATTAAGAGTCATGTACATACCTGTAATTGGCATACATACTATCATAATATTGTATAGAATAAATTATTATAATGTAATGTTTGTAATGCAGTTGGTATGTCTCTAAATAAATAAATAAATAAATAAATCTGGCCCTGCTTATCGTACTCAGGTTTTAAGTTCAAAGCAAGGACAAGCCGAAGTATTTCGTACTCGCAAACGTTAAACAACTAATGATATTCTTTTTGATAATATAAAAAAATCATCATTATAATATTTTAAACAAAATCAATAGTAAAAGTACAGAAGTCAAAAATTTTATTAAAAGTTAATAGTATATTAAGTACGTAACTACGGAGGGAAGTGTTACAAGTTAAAATTCGGGTTGCAATGTAACACTTCCCTCCCGTGTAACATATTATACAAGTTTTTATAACGCTAGGATCGAAAGTTCGGTTGTAATTAAAATAGATCTAGATTAAATAGACTCATACATTTGATATTCTCGATGTCGCGTATCCTAGCAACGCGTTGTTATAACACCAGTAATAACAACAGCATATGAAATTAATTTACTAAGTGAATAATAAGATGAAATAATGAAATAAAAAATAAGATGAAAAATAATAAGAGATTAGTGTTAGAATTATTACAAGGAAAATGTTAAAATAAACTATGCGATCTGTCATAACTTTGGCATTTGAAACAATATATTTGCATCGGGACAAAAGTTGACGCATGCGATCTAAAAATGAAATGTGACACGTTCGTCCATAAAATTGCAATTGAAAGTTGATCTTTCGATCCAGGTGTTATAAAAAAACCTTATCGACTTAGTGTTATCGAACAGGACCCAAGAAAGATCAATGTGGTGTGTGATACAGTGCTTGTTAGAGCGCATGTTACGCGAAAACTTAACAAGTGTAAAATAACAAATGACAAATAAAAAATTTTAGATTGTGATGTACACTCATGCTCTAGCATCGCAAACAAAAAACCCTGAAAGCGCGCGCTCACATTATGTACCTAATTGTAATGCTTTCAAGCCCACTCATCGGAGTATGTATATGTGTATCTGTACTTACAGCACAGTGGCCACAGCAACTGTCAGTTGTGCTAGCGCTAAATAAATATTTAAAAATAAATATTTATTTAGCGCTATTAAATATATATATATTTTTTAATATTTGCATACGTCATACAGATATTTGTCGTGGCTTGGGCGTTTGTGTTTATTTTGCGTTGGTTTTCGTCGACACAGGATTCCAATATATTATTGTTGAATATCAACCCGCATTGGAGCGGCATGGTGGAACTGGCTCATTGGCGCAGTATGCTTCGATTTCCACCCTGAGTATTGGGTGTAATATTTGTATATTATGTATGTATGTGTATATTTACCAAAGAAATATATTTAAGTAAATCGTCTGTGAACTAAAACGCAGGCATTAAGTTGCCTACTTTAGGAGCAGATGACCGTGTGTATGTTAAAGTAAAAAAATATAAAAAAAATAATAATAAATAAGCTCCAACCCTTCTCCTATATGAAGATGAGGCCATTGTCCAGCAGTGGGACGTTTACAGGCTGATTCAGTTAATTGTAGGAGGCTTTTTCATTTATTTACTGACTAAGTTATGACGAAATAACTACCCTATCCTAATTCTAATAACTACCCTAAATTCGTTTCCCAAGCCTTGAATGTGAGTGACCAATATAATTTTAGCCAAAAAAAAAATCATTTGCTAATTTGCAATTCAAGACATAAACTTTTCAATAAATATAAAAACATCACTTTCAGCGTGCACCAGTTCGTCCCTTAAGTGTCTCAAAACATAATTTACAGCTGTTGTATTCTCGACAACGTTCATTTTTAAATAACGATTCAATAGTACCGTATAATTTTCATATTTTAAACGCGTATCTTATATCTAATTTGCATACTGTCATTATATCCTGAACGAAGGCCTTAAGGAGAACAATAGCTTTAGATCCAGGCATCACAATTAGGTTACCATTGTGCTCCACCAATACCTAACTAGATCATAGTCTGTAGGGAAATACCGCCATGAATTAGAAAGCTTAATTACTAATTATATTACAGGTTATAATATAAATATTTTTAATACCTTAATTGTATTTTAGTGTTAAAGTTAATTTATTAAAACGTATATAATTATAACTTATTTTAAATGTTAGCAACGCAGTAATTAAATTAACTGAATATTAATTTTTGTACTAAATTATTTGTTTATAATTTAAACTGAAATTGAATATTTATATTTTTTTATACAAATACACACACTCACTCAGTAGGTAATTTTATTATACTAATGCCTTTCTAAGTAACTTTTCTCTCAAATACCCGACCCACACTGTTTCACCTGCTGTCAATAATTTCCTATTTATTTGTACATACGTTACTTACATACAAATTATCCTTTAGTAAATCAACTAAAAATATTAAAGTATCTAATTGTTTATTATCTATAAATGAATCTAGTTATCTATCTTATTAATCCAATTTAAAGGTAAAGACATCACAGTCAAAATTTCAACACAAAAATGTATAGCACGAGAGTAGGGTATCACTTCATTTTAATTCGAAACCTTAAGTCAGCTTTAAATTACGCTTTTTGCCGTCCTTACAGCACCCTCGACGGCTGTCCCGGATTAGGGCTACCAGCGTACTTTTTCTAGTGCGAAGAAACATCGTAGTACCCTTAGACGCCCCCAGGGGGTACTTCCAGACCCTTAACGTTTACGACTACCCGATTGCTTTTCTATGAAGGGCCTGAAAACGGCGGCGACAAAAACAGACAGATGTGAACGGAAGCGAGGAATTGATTAGGTTTCCGTGTTCCGAGTGCGAATACTGATGTCTCATGGCCACTTGTGGTCATTTTTTTAGCAATAATCTGTCAACGGATGTAGTCAACTTTTAAAATATTTATTAAAGAAACCACTTGAATAAAATTAAGTTGTTGCCAATTATGTGTATGTTTGTTTATTTTGTTGGATATAATCATAACATATTTACGTATTACAAGCACTCAATCATAAAAATACGTTTTTTACCTCATTTCTAACATTACAATTAGTAGAAAACTAGGTAGGTAATCAATTTTAATGAACCAATAATATACTTTTTTGTCATATTCATTTTATCTTATTTTAAATAGTACTAAATATGTAATTTGCCAATAACATAATAAAAATAACAAAATATTAATAATAAAATATTATATTTTATCGTTATTAATTTATGTAATAGGTAATATTTAAATATTATTAATTGTCATCTAGATATATTTTCGTTAAATATAGATTATATTTAACAAAAATTTACTATAATTTCATTGTCCATGACATACTTATTATTTATCTGTATCTCTTTCACAAAAATTACTAACCGAGAAACCCAACCGATAAACAATGATTATTACAAAACATACCACACGCTGTTCCTGTGATTTTCTAAACATTTTGACATGAATGGAACGACGTCTACATCTTCAGTGGTTCTTTGACATAACGAACCGCAACTATTAACAACCACGGTACGTCCGTGTTTACGGCTGTCATTTAAAAACTACTGTTTCTGTAAAGGGTTATAATCGGTTACATTCCATAGAAATTAAATGGAAATAATGTGTAGCTCGAACAATTCGGGTTGCCTTAAATAAGGCGAATGATGACTTTGCGTTTTACAAATAAAAAGCAAAAAAGCTTCGTTGACTTAAATGATAAATGAAAGGAAAGGGCCAATTGTTATTATAATAATGTAATCGTGCTGGTGCTGGATGACGGTTATATTATATTTTAGAAAATATGTATTTTAGGCAGTAATAATATTTACGTATATTTTTGTTGCCAAATGTTTTACCAAAAATGTTGATAATAATAAAGTAATGTATAATATAGGTAGCTTTTTATGTTATTTCGGCCAAATTGTAAAATTTCATAGACATCAAACTGTAATCATAGCTGATGTAATTTTCAGATTAGACAATTACAAGAAAAAGACCGGTAAAAAGTTTAGGTTACCTGTACTCGTTGGTGAAGAAAACTGTACTGTATCAGCCTGTAAACCAACCATTGCAGAGCGAAGGCCTCTCCTTCATATAGAAGAAGGGTTGGAGCTTAATCCACCACGGTGCTCCACTGTGGGTTGGTGGATAATTTCCCTAACATGGGTAACGACCGTTATCAGGTGTCTTTGATAACAACCGGGACCGACGGCTTTACGTGCTCTCCAAGGCACGCTGGGGAGACCCACAAGAAAATATACCCAGACCGAAAACAAATACTTGTACAAATACAAATATCTGTCCCGAGCGGGAATACTACGACTGCTGGCGCAAGGCGTTGAGGCAACTACTCTCACCACTACACCAGAAAGGTCGTCGGTGAAGAAAACATCGTTAGAAAATCTATGTTTCCAAAAAAATGCTGAGAATTACCTATATATCAGCCTACCCACAGTTGAGCAGCTTGAAAAACTAAGCTTCAACCAACTCCTTCGTAGACGAAGAAGACTGCCCATAAGTAGGAGATTTACACTTTATAAGTAGTAATGTAGGTACGGCGCAATACATATTAGAAATTTAAATGAATTTTTGAAGGACAAAGTTATTTTGAGAATTCGTTTAGTACCTATTTGCATTTAACTTGATATATCTTATTACTCGTAAATCGCTAACACGTTGTAAAATCCAAAAATGAAAAATTACAAGTTAAAGAAATATTATCGACAAATAGCAATTCCGACATATAAATGAACATTAAAAACTGCGTTACCTTCGGTGGAATGTAATGTATTAAGTACTTATATAATAATTCATTATACTTACCTACTATAATTTTAGTTATATTGTATTAGCTTATTGTATAGGTACACCATAGACTTTAATCTATGAGGTACACAAATAGAACAAGCAGTACGGAAATTCATGATTAGACGGAGGAGGACGAACAAGTTGACAGGTCGCGGAAAAGCAAAAATATTTACAGCTTATTCACTTTTGATTAAATAAATAAATATAAATCTCACACTCAAATGATTAATGTTTGTATTATCTTCATATATATTATTGTATTATTTTATAGTATATGACTCTATATATAAGTGATATTGTAACTGTAGTGTACAAAATTTGATTAATGCTCTTATGTATCCATTTATTTTTGTATTGACGACTTGACTATGTTGTACTGTAAAATTCCTATAAATTTACGATCATATCATCATTGTTATATAAGTAGGTACATTTTAAAATTTGTAGTGATTAATAACTAAAATCAAATCAACCTTTGTGAAAAAAAAACATACTAATATTCTACCCTTAAAATACTGAAATGTCAGGGATATCATTTTTATTTTGCATCAGTTTAATGGCGTTATATTTTAAGAATAACCAGACGAACAATTTTAGCGGTTGTATGAGCTGAGGTAACTCGTCATAATGCGTTTAGCTCTTGCTCTTCTGAGCGACCAAAGATCATTTAAAATGTAGAGGTAGCGTCATTACTGAAGAATTCATGTTGATATTTGAACAACTTAGCAAATATGGCTTCTACCTACATATCTATGGTATAAAATACGTGATTTTAGAAATATGAATGGACACGTAGTTCAATATCTAGTTATCAACGTTGAGATAAGCAAAATTTTTTAAAATTGTCTTTGTGCTTTACAGCAAAAGATAGTGTGCGGATAAAAACTGTAAATACCAAAGCATTCGATAAAGTAAGGTACGTAGATTGGCTCTTTTTGAATTAAAACTGCTATTCGATTATTGTTAAAACCTACAAATATTTAGATAACTTAAATCTTCTGTATTTTTGATGACTGCTAGTTCCCTATCTTAATTCAGGTCGATCCATTGAGTCAACTCATATAGTATTTAATTTTTATTGTGAATAAGAATTAAATTAATTTGTCTCGTAAAGTATTACATAATTATGTAAAAGGCGCAATACCACATCTGTTTCTGTAAATAAACTCTGCCGTCATATTACCGAAAGCATTATATTACTTATTCAATATTTTCAAATTGGTAGCGCTTCGTTGTAATGGAGCCGAAAAAAATATGAAAACCCCAGCAAATGGATTTGCAAGCTTATTTCTTATTTATCCTAGAAATTGGAATGGACTTCTTTTTTTCTTTAATTTTTCGTCTCTTTCGCTACAATGTTAACGTTCTATCTATGGAATATAAAGCTTACACAATTTTTAGTTTTTTAATAATGTTGTGCAAAATTTGTAGTGAAGTAGAATGAATGAATAATGTTATGATTAACATATTGTCAATCACTTAGGCTTAAAATTATAATAATTGTTAAAATATTTTTACGTTTGTCTAAACAAGGGTAACTTTGTACCTATCACCTAAAATATTGAGCCGTTTATTCTATTTTTTTTTCAAAATATTTTTGCAATTAAAAAAAAAAGACAATAAACTACCACAGTACAAGTTGAACTGTCATAAAAATAGTCCCGTACCTACCAGTATATATAAACCATATAGATACATGAAATAATAAGTATATATTTTTAAAGAAAAAAAGTTTTAAAGTGGGATGTCTATTGTAATTGTAATTATTAGATCTCGTTGTAAAAACCACTTTACAAATATTTTATTCTTTTGAAATTTGTCTCGTATTTGTCTTTGTGGGTCTCCCCATCGTGCTCGGAGAGCACGTAAAGCCGTGCGTCCCGGTTGTTATTATAGACACCTGCTGATAACGGTCGTTACTCATGGTAGGGTAATTATCCACCAACCCGCAGTTAAGTAGCGTGGTGAATTAAGCATCAACTCTTCTCCTATATGGAGAAGAGGCCTTCACTCAGCAGTGGGTGGTTTACAGACCGATACAGTACAATTATCTCTCATAACATAAATAAATAAAAATTTCACGCTAAATTGCATGTGTCGGTCTCAAAATCTATTAAAATTTTATAAACAACACGCTTTTCATATCCATAAAATTGTCTAAAACTCCTACCCAATATTGTATTGTAAAATAGCTTAAATACGTCATATCGCCTATGACTATTAAAAATGTCGGATATGAAAAAAAAAAACTTTACTGGAGAGCGATGAAAAGTGTAAATTGCATGCGTCTTTTTACATATTTTTTTTAAAAACCGACATTTATAAATTAAGTGATTAAAAAACTATGCATAAAATAATATTTTTCTTTTCAGCTGATGATAGACTTGGTTGCTTAGGAACGTTTTATGAAATAAATAAAAAAATACGATGTTGCAGTTCCGACGATGTTAATAGTCATAGGCGATATATTATCTACAATAAACCTTCCTTCATGACAAAATATAAGAATTAAAAGAAAACTTTTTGTTAAAAATTACTATTTCTGTGGTTAAAACAAAACAAAGAGACTTGTCATCGTGCAGCGTCAAAAAAAAACCTTATTAAAGTACTCATTCTTACCCTTTTCTGTGTATTTCTGATATTTTTTTTTAATAACCGGTACCTACCTTTTTGTCATCTCAAATCTGTAACTAAGCATTTGAGACCATAGACTTGATTGTTACCAAATAAGTAAGAAGCTATTCGGAACTTTTTTTTTAATTTTAAGTTCAATAGTTTTGGAGATAACGGATTGAAATATAAAAACTTGAAGGTTTTTTTTATTTTTAAATTTTCTGTATAAATAAATATATATTTGACAAACAATAACATTAGCTCGAAATTATTTACTAGGACTTTATAAAATGTTCTAACTATATAGTCCATGGAACGCCAATCTAACGAGTAAACACTTTTTATTCGTTTATTTACTGGATAAATGAAGGAAACAAATTATTAAGTAATACTTTGTTTTATTGAGTACCATATTAATCACTTTTTTTAACCTAGCTTTAATCACTATTTCATTAATTTAAGTTTTATTAAGCTCTTTCAAATGGCCTTGCAAGGAACAGGGTTCCAAAGAAGGCTAATATTATAAAGCAATCGTTCAACTGAAAAATAGAGTTGTAACAATTAATATATCCTCTTTTACTAAAACTACATAATAAGCTCTTTCATTTAAGCGAAACATTAAATGCTTAATATATTATTTTTATAATCTATAAAAAACTCAACGAAAATTACTTGAACACCATCGAATAACTAAGAAAATATCAATGGAAATTATATAAAAATAGTAGTTATGAGTAATATATTGATATCAAATAACTTGCCAATGCGTTTTGTAGTGAAATTAAATACAAAATGGCCTTCTTATTAGTATGTTCTTTGTAAGGCCATAATGTTCCTCAGAAGGCGAAACTAAAATAAAACTACTATAAAGAAATATAAAACATTGTTTTAGTTTTATTATTATAACTTATTAAAAAAATAGACAAACTGACACTAATATCACAAAATATCGTTTTTATACTTTGCATTTATGAACACTTGTTCCATCAAAATACAATAGACACAATTTAGACTTATATAAAAATGATAGCAATGTTACAAAAAGCGCCCCTTACGAAACAACGAACCCCGAACGACAAGTGGCTAAGCGCGCCATCTGACTACGGTGTCGCCGCGACCATTTATCATTCGAGATGTGACAACTGAATTTATATATATAAAAAAAAACAAACAAAAGCACCGTACTGCACTATCGTTGGATGACGATTTCGCTCTTCTTTTAACATTTTGTGTAGAGAGTAATTAATAATTGTATATTAACGTTTTTCGAATTTCTTTCACAAAATATATGTAATTACTTTTTTTTGTTAATTATGACGTTTGAAAATATATGTAATTGTATGAAAAATACTTTTTATTTAATTACTTTTTAATGAATCTTATGAATACCTGAAAAATACTATTATATTGTTGTAGATGTTGCATATTATGTAAACTCTTGATATTCCTAATTAGGTAAATAAACAAAATGAAAAAAATATATATATGTATTACGAGTACCTATGAGTAATTCATAACTTTGTAAAACAAGTTTAAGCCATTTTATTTAATCAGAAATATATTGTTATTAAATTACTACTTTCCACTTGTCACCAAATAAAAATCTCTGGAATTTCACATTTACTATTTATTCTATCATAACTAGAATAATATACAAAACGTCTCTGTTAATTGTTAATCTATATGAAAGTTGTCCAAAATCTGAAGGGCGTTAGTCGAAGCTAGGGTTCAACACAATGGAGAGATAGCAATTTGATATTCAGGCCACATTTTTAATAAGTACCAACCCTATGGCCGGTAATGGGTCGAGTGGCCCACTCTTTACAGCTTTTTTATTGTGCTATTAACGACTCACATTACTCTGCATTATTTTTACGTCACTTTTTATATAAACAAAATATTTTTGAAAAAAAAAAAACAATTAAGTACATTACAAGTGTATGATTAGGGCATTACGCATCGCTATAGTTACTATTCACCTATTACTTTTACCGTAGGTTCTCTCTGTTTACCTTTTTATACTACGCCATGTCAAAATATTAAAAAAGAAAAAAAAAACAATACATGTTGACGGCAAGTCTAATAAAAAGTCAGGTTAGGATAAAGCGTAACAAAAAAACAAACTACATATACTAATACTATATTAGTGCATAACGCACTTATTGCATCACGATATATGGATGTATGTAATAATTAATTGAAAGGCGCTCGTTGCTAACGAAGTATTGTGATACATCTGTTCATTCTTATTGTAACTCACGAGTGTTTTTGTTGTTAGTGTTTCATATGTTTTTTATAAAATATGTTACGAAAAATGAAAAACAACTGATTATACAGAATACTAACTAATACGTACTAGTTTATTTGGCCAGCAAAAAAATAATGTCTACACTGTGAGAAATATATTTATACTTACATCTCTTTCTTTTTGTGTTTAAAGAATTTTTTTTGAATGATAGCTTAATTTGATAATTATAAAAAATAAATGCAGAATCCAAAATTTGTTTTATTACTACCTAAGTAAAAAGTAAAAAACAGTACTGCATTTTATTATTTATAAGCATTGCCGTACGGTTACCGGCAGAGAAAAAATATAGTCCCGACCTCTTTCTTGCCGAGGTGTCTTAAAAGGCGACTAAGGCCTTAGTGTTCTGAACAACTGTACACCAACCAGGATTGTGATGGGCAGCAGCGTCACCATATCCTGCGACAGCATACCGTGCACGCTAACACGGCTGCCAACCGTAGAGAGTATTGGCAAATCCCTTGGAGATTATGGAGAGGCCAACGTTCAGGAGTGGACATACAACGGCTGATGTGGTGGTGGTGGTGGTTTAATCATAATTAAAACGAAAAGTTGAATTTGTTCAGATTAAAAACATTATTCAGTCATACATAACTTACGTCACACTTAACACTGACTTTAGTATTATGACATATTACCACGTAGTCAGAATCGTTTAAAAGCGGAATACAATCATAGTTTCAACATTATAATAATGATACCACACAAGTAATATTGTGGAATTCGCAGTAAAATGCACTTCAAATAATTACGTATATCTTAAAATAATTCACACATTGACGCCACGCCATTATGTTCACACAGCTAAGTTAAGATAACAAGCAAACTAAGACAATACAACTTAGGAGAACTTAGCGGCTCGGATGAACTCGTATCACTTAATTAGTATTTCGGTTCTATCTTGTTTAACTTGCTAGACCTAATTAGTAGTCTTGTAGCTGACTGCAGTACCTATATTGATCTCATTATACGCTTATGTCTATGCTGGCTAGAGACAAATATGTAAAAAAAAATATGTTACTGGTATTATTGATATAAAACTATAACTTTACGGGTTTTTTAATTTAAAAAAAAATCATCAATTACAAACTATATTTATTACAAAAATAGTGACCGAATATTAATTTATCTACATCTATACCTAGTATTACTGAAAACACTGAAGAATACAACAGTATACAAATAAAAAATACTTCCAATTTTTATAACTGTTTTTTATTCATCTTATGAATCATATTTATGAAATAATTTTAATTATTTTTAATATTTTTTGTCTACAGTTTTTGGGCTCTTGCTGTGGCAATATATAGAATGTGTTCTACGCTAGTTCTCTGCACAAAGATTGCCCGAAAGATATCGCTGTGTTAGCGATAAAGCCGCCTATTGCAACTGAAGCAATTTGATTGATTTGATTTCCATCTGTTGTGTAGGTATAATTTGTATTGGTGTGCATAAGTATAAATATATAAAATATTTATGTGTCCTAAACGATAATAACCAATTTTTAAAAATTATTTTAATAATTATAAATTAAATTAGAATTGCTTTATTAACATTAAAATTAGACTCTATGATTAAATTAAATCAATTTTTATTATTTACAAACGTCTTTTTAAAGACACGTGAGGACATGAAAAACGTAGCAAAGCTCCGACCTTTGACGACTATTTTATTAAACTGAAAATATTTACAACACACATAACATAAATATTTTGTATCGAGGAAGAAATATTACGCTCTATTAACTACATAATATGTATATATATTATATCTACGAATTAGAAGGTTTTTTAAATTATCATTTTGTTACTAAAAACATTCACAATCGAATAAATTTTAATGTATGTAGTAAACTTTATACTATCATCCAAATTTGATGTTTCGACATTGTTTGCAAATGAAAATATTTATCATATACACGTTTTCTATTTAACAAGAAAAATTATTATTTTAATATTGTTAACATTTTTGAATAACAATATTAACCTATACATATAATAAATCTGTTAAAACCTCCGTTTTATTGATACACTATATAATATATCATCAAGAATACATTTTAATAGCGCGATTTAATTTCAATAAGCGCCATCTCTTATAATTTTTTGACTGTGCGCGTATCACGTAAAAAGTACAAAACCAATGTAAATAACTTTAATACATAAAAATTATACATAACTCACAGTAACATTTCGTTTTTGTTTCATTGTAATTAAATTTTAAAATAAATATTTAAGAAAATAGAAATAGGTACCTAATGTGACGCCATCTATCAACAGCTGGTCTAACGAATCATAACAAGATAGATGGCGTATACAAAATATAATTTTATGAACCGCGCTGTCCAAAACTTCGGCCGAAAAAATGAGTCTCGCCCATATTTAAAGAAACGCTTTTTTTGCATTTAATACCTTAGTGTACTAAGGTCTTGGTTGTTTGTTTGTTGTTAAAATATTTGGTCGTTATTTGTTTATTGATTGTACAAAGTTAGATGGTTATAGCTATTTAAGTTATAATCTTAATATATAAAAGCGAAAGCGAAAATCACTCACTCACTCATCACGATATCTCTAGAATTGTATGAGACTTAATTTGATATAAATATTCCCTTTGCCGAGTAGAGATCAGCTAAGAACAAATTTTACGAAATTCTACCCCTAAGACGGTGAAAAAGGGGGGCAAAGTTTGTATGAGATAACGTGATTTCTTGGTCCAATCTACTTCAAATTTTGCATAAATATTCTTTAACAGAATTGATTGAAGACGTGTTTCGTATTTTATCAAAATCCATCCTCTAACGGTGTTAAAAGGGGCTGAAAGTTATTTGCTTCGCAGTTGATATCAATACTCAGTGCTTTTTGCAGTTTGAGAACTCAATCAATCTATTATAAAATATTTTCCAGTATCGATGCAGGTGTAGGTGATAAAAAATATAAATTTATAATTTTTGAAATTTTAGTTAAATACCCGTGTCAAGCCAGGGCGGGCCGCTAGTTAATAATAATAACAATCATTCGAGCTGTTATTTTGTTAATTACGTGTTACAGTACTGCGAGCATCTTACCTCGAAAGCGCCAGTGCTCACAGTACAAAAATGGCGGCGATTTATGAGGTCATATATTTCTCTATAGTACTGCGGCAGTGTATCTACTGGCAGTCTATAACGGAACGAATTTTTCACCAGTGACAACACTGAGCAGTGCTCGCAGTGTATATCGGAACACGGCTTAGATATCCCGTGAGATTTCGACCGCTTTTCGATAATTGTTATTACTATCTTTTTATATCAATTTATATTTCTGAATAAACAGTATATCAGTCGCTTAAATAATTCTTAAAATAATAATTAAAATCGAAAGAAAACGGAATAAACATTTATATTTAGATTCAAAGTGCTTGAATAATAATTATTTATTACTGTAGTTATATAGCCCTTTTTTTAACGATGGGAAATGCAATTACGCATCGTTAAAAACAAGGGTTATATAAGGGAATGTGGGACTCGCTGACTCTCACCGCTAAATCCAGAATACCCACTAAAACCCATCGGCTCTCTGCGCCGTAGTGGGGCGCCACGGGATCGCAAACGCACACAACCGTGACGATAGTTAACGTCTTACCTTAAGCTCTAACTAACATTAATTAATCCGAATACATATCTAAGTCTATATCATACTCAATATCGTATAGGTACCTACGTCTAAGATACCTACTCTCAATCTTTACAGGTGTGAATATGTGAGTGGGTTATTAGTAATGCGTAGCTTAATATCCGGGCAGAGCTTGAGGTCGCTCTAATTAAATACGAATCTCAAGACAATACGTCGAGATTTCAGTTGAGCGAACCACACGGAGTGCTTATATTATGCTTTCATTATATTAATTATTTTTTAGTTTTTACTAAGCGAAACTTAAAATTATAGTTTAGTATGAATGAGTAAATATGAGTTTCGACTCTTGAATAAAAACATAACTTGACGACGCGTTGGCGCAGTGCTCACAACAACTGGCTGATGCGCTGGCGGTCGCGGGTTCGATCCCCGCACGTGACAAATATTGGTATAGGCCATACAGCTGTTTGTCGTGGTCTGGGCGTTTGTGTTTGTGTATTGTGTATGTTTTCCGGGCCCCCGATACAGGATTCACATCCTAGTTCCTACTGGGGGCCGCTGAGTGTGAGACGTTTATATTTATTTTTTATTTTTAACTCAGACTAAAACTCTTGCTTGAATAATCATAAAATAACGTAACAAATGCAAACACAATACGTAGTAGGTATTAGCGCTGTCATTAGCGGTTAATAAAATTATTAAACGACAACCGTTCTGGTGTACCTATTGGTGCGAGTAGTCACCTTAAAGTCGCTCGGAGCAGATATTTGTATTTTTGCAAATATTTGTTTCCGGTCTGAGTCTATGTTCTTGTGGATTTCCCCGCCGTGCCTCGGAGAGCACCTAAAGCCGTCGGTCCCGGTTGTTATCATAGACACCTGGTTATGATCGTTAATCATGGTAGAGAAATTATCCACCAACTCACAGTGGAGCATTATCGGAGCTTAATTTATTAAGCGCCAACCCTTCTACACGGAAAGAAGGCCTTTGACCAGTAGTGGGACGTTTAGAGACTGATTCAGTTTAGTTCAAAATTATTTAATACGATGATTATTGTATGCGTGTACAAGACGACTTCGTTACGATTTCACTACAATCGTTTATAGACTCCACTTCTAGACAGAGAAAAAAGATGAAACGTAGACCTGATTTTAAGTTAGTACCTACCAGTAGTTAATGAAGCAGATTTTGCGTGATGCCAAAGTAATAATAATTGTCTTTGCTTCTATTGCTCTTATAAAGACCCTTAGACAATCATGTATCGTCATCGGCCAGTTACAATGCTTATATCAATGAGATCAGTCGTAAGGTATACTTTTCGCTCCATTCTCTAAAATTATTGCAAAACTTTTTACCCTTCAAGACTAAAGTTTCTCTCGTGCAAACTCTCATACATCCGATCATTGATTACGCTGATGTCACTTGTTTAGATGTCACCGAAGAATCACTTAACAGACTTGAGCGACTACAAAATTTATGCTTGCGTTTCATTTTCGGTTTAAAAAAATATGATCATGTAAGTCACTTTCGTAAGCAACTCCACTGGCTACCTATCCGCCATCGTAGAAATTTTAGAATACTTTGTTTCCTTTTTAAGACTCTTTTGAATCCTTGTTCTCCTTCGTATCTACGAGACCGCTTTTCTTTCTCTCATGATGATGATTCTTCATGCAGATCTCATAAACGTTATCTTCTTCAGATACCCACCCACCGTACCGACTTTTATTCCTACTCCTTCACTGTACATTCCGTTAGACTTTGAAATTCCCTACCATATGAAATTCGCGTTTGCAAAACACTATCTCTATTATTTTTTATCTCTAAGAAAAGAGTGAGAAAATTCTACCTGAATCAATCCTAGTTTAAAATTAAGTATCAATTTAATTATCTTCATGCGTATTGTAATATATTATCGTATGTATTATATTATGTATCGTATATATGTGTATGCGTGTATACATTATTATGTAGGTATATATTATGTATTTATATATTTTATAGTTATGTATTTATTATTATATATTATATTTTTATTCACAATATGTTTAGTTTGTACACGCTAATTTTTGCGACTCTTTTACAATTTTCCTGTGGCAGGACTACTGGAAGAGATTCCATCATGGGATAAGTAGTGCCTTTGTACCAGCATAGTGTGCATTAATTGTTAAATAAATAAATAAATAAATACAATTTTATTATATGACAGAAACTAGTAGGTAGGTACCTAGTACCTACATACATTAGTGCATTAACTTATTAAAACATATACCAAGATTTTGTTATTTTCTTATATTAAGATTAAAAAAATTATCAAAATAATATAATCAAAATCAAAATCAAAATCAAAAATAACTTTATTCAAATAGGCCCTACGAGCACTTTCGAATCGTCATTTTACAAAATTAATATTGTAGTGATTATTATTATTTTTTGTAAAAGTAAAGCTACCACCGATTCGGAATGTAGACTCTGCAGAGAAGAATCGGCAAGAAACTCCGCAGTTACTCTTTTGAAAACAATATATAAACTGTGTTTTAGTACACAATTAGTAACAGCTTGCATGAAATACAGCGCCACTAAGTCCACGCGTCTTTATCAGCTAAAAGAAGTTGATTTAGTATAATTTTTTCAAAAATTTTACTTAATGACGGTAAGACTGAAATTGGTCTATAATTGCTGGGATCACTGCGATGTCCGTTTTTAAAAATTGGTAAAACTTTACTATATTTTAGCAAATCTGGAAAAGAACCCACTTTAATAGCATTGTTAAAAGTTAACGCTAAATACGGAGCCAGGACATCAATGATAGAACTAATTAATTTAACTGAAATGTCCCACAGATCATTGGTTTTTTTTATATTTAGACTCTTAAATGCTTTAAGAATATCTAAAGAATCAACCTGTGAGAATGAAAAATCAATATTACATTTGCTAACGTTATTTTTAAGAAGTTGGGTAGAATTAGTTGAAGATAAATTCAGTTGAGAGGTTAATTCAATGGTTATTTTATCGAAAAAGGTTTCAAATACGTTTGCCAACTCGTCATCTGAGCTTACAACAGCACCATTTATATTTAATTCAATTGGTATAGTTTCTTTATTACGTTTCCCACAGATAATATTAATTATATTCCATGTGCACTTAATTTTATTATCAGAATTAACAATTTTATCTTTAATATATTTTGATTTAGCAGCCATACAAACAGCTTTAAAAGTTTTAGAATATTGTTTTACATAATCCAGAAATCTAGTCTCCTGATTCCATTGCTTCATACTGTACAGTTCGTACAACCTATTTCTACTCTTATAAATACCTTCAGAAGCCCATTCACTAAATTTTAAGTTTACATTTATATCTAAAGTTTTCAGTTTAAAAATGTTATAGAATTCCTCTAAGATTAATTTGAAAACTGAATTATAGATTACATCTGGATCCTGTGCCATCACATCTACTTTACTTATTTTTTGCGCTACAATATCCCTAAAACAATTTGTTTTCTTTACCGTTATTGGTCTACATGTAATTCTTCGAGAATTTATATTAATTTTCTCATTAAGAGAGAATTTTTGACCACAGTGATCGGAAGTTAAAACAGTTATAACAGATTTATCGTAAATTTCAATATTACTAAATACGTTATCTATACAAGTAGAAGATGTTTTAGTGACTCGAGTTGGTTCACAATATCTGTGTGTTAAATTAAATGAGTTAAACAAATTAATTAATCTACTTCTAATCATTGTGTCCTTTAACATATCTATATTAAAATCACCACATACTAAAACATATTTAGAACTATTTAACAATTTTTTAAGAGTGTCTTCCATAACTGTCTCAAATACTGTTAAATCACCTACAGGGGGCCGGTACACGCAAAGTATAATGTAACGCTGTAATTCTACACAAGACAACTCTACAGTCCGCTCGACAGAGAGTGCTACAATATCTTTACGTGATTTATGAGTTATATCATTACGCACCAATATTAGCGAACCTCCGCGAATAGCATTCTCTCTTATGAACGAACTTGACAAACTAAAATTTGGAATATTAAATATCTCATAACTTTTCAGCCAATGTTCAGAAATACAAAATATATGAATTTTATCAATGTTAGATAATAATTCCAATTCATGCTCCTTGCCACCTATGCCCTGTATATTTTGATGAATTATATTTATGTAACAGGGCTTAGGTTTTGTCTGTTTAGTTAGTTTAAATTATTATTTTTTATATGAACAGAGATATTATTTAAATTAGTATTTGTTTTACAATTTTTATAATTAAATAAATGATTTATATTATATGTTAATAAGTCTGCTATTTGTTTTTTACATTTTAATGATAAGTACATTGAATTTTTCGTTAATTTAAATCTACAGTGGAATTTATTTATATCAAATAGTGTGAGGTCACTATGCCAACGAGTTAGGTTATATAAATATGAATTCAATGTGTATATGTACTTATTCTGTTCATCTGTCAATGCATATGAATAAGGGAAAGTACTTAATATGAATTTGCATTTTTTTTTGTTTTGTATATGTACTAATATTCCATATTTATTAAGTCTGATTTTTTTATTGTCAAACTGTCACCGTGCAATAAAATAACGACAGAATTAGCATCTAGTTCCATTGAATTAAATTTTTTTATTTGATATTCAAAGCTTGTGCCAGGTGAACAGAAATTCATTACATTCTTTATATTGTTATTAAGCAAGGAGCCAAATCCTTGACCTATCTTATCTGACACCATTACTATTTTATTACTTTTATTAATGTTTGTTACCAAAATATTATTTAGCATCTGTATGCCAGTGTCACACCGAGCCCGCAAAGAATTTTTAGTTTGTTTAAGTGTTGAGTTGTCAGATTTTAAAGATACCTTGCTATTTCTATTATGACAACTTGCTAGTGAGATCTTATTATTATTATTTGTAATTATTTTTAACGAATCACTTGTGGATTATATATGTTCCTGTAATAGGTCTTTAGAGGACTCATACATATCAGTTATTTCCTTGAGTGATTTTTTTAAATAATCTATTTCATGTTGCAGTTTCTGTGTATCACTGTCATACATCAGCTGGCTTTGTTTTAATTGATCAACATATGCATTTAAATTTGACTTTAGATGCATACAGTCTTGTTTTAATATAAAAAATTAATTAATATATAATTAAATCAGTAAAATAATATAATATTTAATTTTTTATTTTATTTTACACATTTTAGTAAGGATTAATTGACTTTGTTATCATAATTAATTATAAGACTGTAAATTTCGCAATCACAGCCCGAGGCCCAAGCTGACGATCGAATCGATTGACCTAAGAATCATCAATACATAATTACATAAACTGATAAACACATTACACTCCTTTGCATCAAGTAGTCGGGTAAAAATATAATACACACGAAGCATAGAAGTGGAGCAATAAACGTAAACGCGAGAGAAACCGTGCGGGTATTTCTTAATATAAGTACATAAAAAATAAAATTGAAATAAAATTTACACTCCAATTAAACACGGATTTAAGAAAATATTTATTAACGTAAATAATAAATTCGCCTAATGTGATCCGCATCATCTATCGTACTCTAAACTGGAGGAAGTTATAATTTATGAAGTGAGTTCCGGCGTTCGCCTTCACGGCCGCTCTCAGGGACTGACGAACAGACGTAACAGCTGATGTTTAATGCAAACCGTCTGAGATCGCCTTAAAACTAACGTTAAGATACACTTAACTAAGGAAATTAAATAGACGTGTTGTGACTGTTTTGTGTTATCTTTTTTTTTTTCAAAGAAAAGTTCTTTCTTTTTTATATTTATTTCTTTAAATATGTACCTAGTGCATCATGTAGATTGTAAATTTAATTCATTCATTGAAATTTAAAATATAAGAAAAGAAAACAATTATTTACAATCAAAAATTTATTGCTCTGTCATTCGATTTTAGTCGATTTTAAGTATTATGAATATTGCCGTAATATTAATAATATTATGGGTTAAATTTATTGAAAATCTTCTACACTACATAGTGCGTTTATTTATTCATTTATTTTTTTAACTGTTTTTCTAGTACATAATTGAGTCATATAGTATCAAAAACGGCATTCTCCACATTTTTCTCAAAAAAAGTTATCTATGCCAAAATGTTCTCTAATAGCTAATAATTAGCTCTTCCATTAATTATATTAGTTAATTAAAAAATGGAGACTGCCGTTTTTGATACTCATATATATATATGAAGTTTTATTTTTGATAGTAGTGCCATCTACCAATTTATTCATGTAGTAAGAGGAACTCCGATTATTTACAGATAGCGCCATCTGTTAAATTTTTTTCTCACTTCTTTAACAACTTCGTTAGCGTAAGTTAAGCGTTAAGCGTTACCACACTTCGATACCAAATAGTTTATTGAAATATTCATAGATGGCATTACTATTGCATGTGTTAAATACACTTGAAGTACACGGTAATCATAAGGAATGCCTGTGGTTTAAAAAGGAATTCTAATAGGCGTACTCAATCCAAAAAAAATATACAGTTCTGTTTACGGCATATAATTATGTACATTTTAATTAAAGCTGTCACCTAATTAACGTTTATCAAAAACAATGCATAAATACAAAATGAGCTTATCAATGGGACGAAATACACTGCTTCTTCTTCAGACGCATTTTTTTCCAGAGGCACATGTTCATCGGAAGTGTAAGACGAAATTCTAGTGTAAACACCTGGATGCTCACCACATATTCCACCCCACGCTACGACTCCGACTAGAAGGCCTTTACACACGAGGGGTCCACCCGAATCGCCCTAGAAATAATATAACATACCTACATTATTCAAGATATTTAATCTAATTATGTTTTTGAGTTAATATTTAGTAGCTGCGATAAAACGAATCAAAACGTAGGTACTAACTACACACTACTACTTATATTATACTAAACTATAGTAATAAAAATGTAAATATAAGATCCGCGGCTATTTTATCTTGGAAGCTAAATATAAAAAATTTGTTGTCTGTAAAGTCGGTTTACGGACGATAATTTTACGTAATAACGTCATAAGAAAACATTGATAAAAAAGTGTGTGTGTAATTATGTACGCACGCAAGAAGTTATAATAAAACGATGCGCCGAGTTCGTGGCGCGCGCCATCTGTAATTTTCACTTACAAGCTTGTAGCGTAACGTAATTATTATTGAATTTATTAGGGACTAGCGACAGATGGCGGTTATGGAAATTAATTTTAATATCTCTATCTCCATTTTATCTTAAATTTTTTACTTTATTTTATCAAAATATCGTTCAACTGAAACTAAATACAAAGTAATTTAATAAAACTAACAAATTGGAAAAATAAACCAATTTCTGTATATACATTTTAAAGTTAAGTTATGTATAATATCTTGTAACTAATATGATTCATAATAAAATGACAAACAAAAATGTCTACTTGCAATGCATCATATTTTCTAATAATTAATAGGTAGGTGAAAGATGAAATAATAAAACTGAGAAATAAAATGTAATACAAATATTATACTAGTCATCTTTTATTAGTAAAAGTTTCTTTATAAACATTTCGCGTGTAGATTTCGTAGTGTGCTGCAGCTATCTCTTCTCTATTCGGACGCGGTCCGATGGAATGTAAGGGTGTGACTCCACCAGAGCGGAGATGTGCGGAGATGTGTTTGAAACAACCAATAGAATTTCGTTCAGTGGTATCCACTAAAGCGGAGGGGAGACGAGGTGTGTGAATAACGAAACAAACCAATAGGTTGTTTAAACATATCTCCGCACATCTCCGCTCTGGTGGAGTCCGGGCCTAATGCGTCATAACCGAATGCTGCCGATCTTGCCTCTTTATCGCTTGTTCCGCGCTCTCGCTCGCGAAACGTGACAATGAGTCATGCTTTTTCGTGAAGTGCCTGGTGGCTTTCATCGATTTACTAGACGTTATCATGTCAAAAATTGTAATGAGATTTGTCTACTCGTCTGTCAAAGTATACGTACTCAGAATATATTAAACAACGTTTACGGGTTGATTAAAATATTAGTCATAGTTTTTCCAAAAACATGTAGGCAAAACATGGAAAACACGCGAAGCATTTAAAAACTCAATGCTGTTAGCCCGCATTTGAACGCGCGGCTGTCTAATATCAATTCACTGGCTCATCTCAACTGATTTGACTATATTATTGATTTAGCTTGAAGTTTAGCTTCAATGTTATTTGTATGTTTTGTTATTTTAGTGGCTATTGTAATACCCAACGTAAAGATACACGCTTAAACAATATAACATGTTTGGTATTCTAAAACACGGTCATTCTTGCGAGGTTTGCTGGACAGTAAGAATCCCAAGCGGCCACAAGCACACTTTGAACACATCAATAAGGGTGATCCATTTAGTGTTCAAAATATACAAAATAAAAATACTTTTTTAGCTCCAAACATTCTTATGTATGTATCCGTAGTTAGAATAATTTAGTACCACTGTACGGAACCTTACGAGTATTTATTAAATTTAAGCTTAATTAATAAAAAAACTACAGGCAAAAATTATGTCCAATCTTATACAGGTAAACTTAGCAGAGAATATTAGGCTAGCTTATTAAATATGAACAATAAAATACACTAGGTAATTATAAAATTTAGCCTCAGAGAACCTGACAACTATCCTTCCCCAAGGCGCCAGCGCACAAACTTGACGGGTGCAAATATTCATCGCCATAGAATAATTTACAAAGAGATAGGTCTACTATTGGAACGCAAACTTTTTGTAAATAATGTGAAGATTGATTCTGAAATATCCAAATTAACATTTACCTGTCTTTACAAGCTTTTATATTGATATTCACGGTTACATAAGTTATAGAATTATATATCGCTCATTTGGAGCGACAGTTACACAAATGCAAATTAGTTAACTTTACACCAGATCAGAATAAAGATTATTTCATAGTTCAAAAGAAGATTCTGAAGCATTATTACGGCTAAATATTATTTTAAAATCGTTTTATTATAGCTGGATATTGTTGCATTTTCACTGCCAACGCAGATGTTTATGCATAGTATTTTGGCATTAATAAGTCATTTTCACGTATTTTTGCAAATATGTCACTGTCGCTCCAAATGAGCGATATGTACGAGTATATACCTCAGACTACAGTAAAAACTGTTTTAGTTACTGTAGTAGTTACTGTGGTCTGTGGTATACACGTATTATATATACTACGGTTATTACGCCTACGATTTTTTGTTCCTCCATGATGTAAGGTATCGAATGCAAGGGTTTGCTGGAGCTTTTAAAATTATATGTTACATTTGCTTAAACTTTTAGTCTCTACCATTGAAATATTTAATACAAGATTCTTTATTCAAACGTTTCTTATTTTAATTAATAGAAGACAATGGCCAAATCGAAAAAAAGAGTCGCAAAATATCCTAAAAATATATATGCTAAGAAGCTACGAACAAAAAAGTAGTACATCTCGTATTTCGCTCACTTCCTTCTTTATTTGTTTTTCTACTAAAATTAACTAGCTGCAAAATCTTAATAATAAACACGTGACAACGTGACAGAAGATTCGTGAGATAAATTATCATTATTGTCTTTTGCAACGACGTAACGAAGATTCGAGTCAGACGTTTGTTTATAGAAATAGCAAACTAAACAAAACCAAACCAAACAAGCAGTTTTTGTAATCGAAGTATTATTACTTATTATGATTAACACTGCTAATGGATATTTGCAGTACTAGTAGAGCCTTTTTGATTTTACTAGAACTTTAATTACTTTCTAATCCAAGAATGAAAAAGAAGAAAAGAGAGCTAAGAATGGGAAAGAGCGAAATGTTGGCCGTTCTCAATCCTTACGAAAGGCAGTCATAATCCTTAACTTACGACAACTTTTCCCTGGACGAACGATGCTATTCTGCGTAAGCTGGATGCGTGTCCCCATAAGAAGCTTACACTCCTATAAAATTATTGCGTTTTAGAAAAAATTTGCTAGCTAGCTTAACGGGAAATAGTCAATTTCACACGACGTAGTTGTTATCCCGGCCTTGTAAACCCCCTCCAATGCCTGGAGTAAAATAAAAAATGCAAACCTTCAAGCCGTGTACTCGTGAACAGGCTCTCTCAACAACTAGGAGATATGTCAGCTAAAATGACCTAGCTTTGTCATTCACACCGGAAGTAGGTGCGGGGAAAGCACCAAGAGAGATATCTCTGACTCAAATATAATTTTTTCTTCAAGAATCTAACATGAGACCAAAGTGACACATTCAAGCGATCCGATCCCATAATATTCTATACGAAATTTATAGTCATAATATTTTTACTGGAAAGATTCATTTTCACTGCCTTGTAATCCTAGTATTTAGTCATAGTATTTATGACTAAATATAACTTAGGATTTAGTGGTCTTTTTAAATACATAACGAGTCTTCGTTATTGATGAAAATTCGGACAAAATTCGAAACATTTTTGCCCATTACGTTTTATTATAATTAATATTACACTATGCTTATATATAATTTTCAGTGTCAGTATCAGTATCAACAGTGTCTTCAATTACTAATAGGGATAGTAACTCTTAAATCTCGGAAAACAAGTAAAGTTATCTATGCTATATAGCTAAACGGTTGTCATGAACACTCGATAATAACCGTTACTGTTGAATTTAAATGGAAAAATATTCAAAGTAATTTAAATTGCTTTATGAAGATTAATCAGGATTTAAGACTCTAAATATAGACAAATCCAGGGGTAAAGGGCCAAATTTTTAAGTAAAAACAACAGGTGAAAATATAATACTATTTTTTAAAACTACAGGGATAGTATTTTAGAGGAATATTGAGAGTTTTTAAATTGTCATTTTATTGTCTAGATAAATTTCTAAGAACTACTGATATTTAAAAGTTACAATACCTACGTTCTCTTTTAGTCCATAACCTGAAACGAGACATCGCTGCCCAACTTTTACTCCATCATCGCGTTTCAAAGAGTGTAAGCGAATTGGTTTGACTTTATTCGAGGTTATAAAATTATAATTTACCTGAAAAATATTATTTAAACTAATTTCATTAAAAAAAATTAATCGTTCAACTTTGAAGCACTGGTCGTATTTTTAAATTATTTTGCCATTAAAAAGGGTCCATTATACAAAATTTAAGATTATAAAACAAAACGCTAAAAATCATTGTAGTAAAACAGTACCATAATTAATGTAAACACGAGTAAAATTAAAATATTTTAATTTTTTTAATAACAAATAACAGTAAACTTACCTCTATAATACCAAAATCGTGTTCAAATATGATCGAATTATAAAATTTATGCTTATAAAAGTTTTTTATTCTTCGCCAATGTTCCTCATACAAAGAAAATACCGACACCGTTGTCTTTGTAGTTCCAGCGACTATTATAATATTGTTGAAATTTTTCAACTTTCCTTTACTAAAATTAAAAATCACGTCACATTTGTAGATTACTTTATGTAATAAACGTATTTATCTAATTGGTACGTAGCACACAGAATAGAACTTAAGTAAATGCCTTCATTTAAAATTCACAAGAAGTACAAACCCGATTTGATCAAAGTATTCTATTTGAAACGTATTTTTATCTGAGACTTATATAATTCGTGACCTAGGTGTAATATTAAACAGTAACTTGGACTTTATTCACGACTACAATCATTTCGACTCCATAATATCGTAAGCATAGAAAATATTAGGCTTTGTTTAATGTACATGCAAAAAATTTAAAAAGAAGCCGACATTTCTTTGCATATTCTCTTGTGCGATTAAATCTTGAATATGCTTCTTAAATTTGAAACCCTTGTTACAAAATTCATGATGATGACAGATTAGAACGTATAAAATGAAATTTAAATCGTTTTTTAGCTTGTAAATATACTGATTGTTCCTATCGTGCGAACTATAATACAAGGCTTAAACACTTCAAAATCAAGTCGCTTGAAAGTCGCCGTAAAATCAGCGAAAATTTGACCCTACATAAAATATTCCGTACAGAATAATTGTCATCATTAGATTTACTTCAACATATTAACCAAGCAGTTTCTCAACCGATTTCCAGACATCCATTAAAAAAATCTTTAGAGTCCAACTTCAAGAACAAACTAAGTTATATAATTATACGCACCCACAAATAGACTCATGAATACGTTTAAAGAGTTATCATCAATCAGCGATATTGACATCCTTTATCATAATAGAAAACATACTGTTAACTCAGTTAAGAAGAACAAGAACCTCATTGTACCGTAAACGTAGAATATATATGTCTAATTAATGTATTGTTAAAAATAAACTAAGTAATTACTAACTAATTATATTATTAATTGTTGTTTTTTCGAACCATTTAGACGTTTAAAAATATAATATTTTATTTTTAAAGTCGTCTTGGCTTAGTTTCACTCATATATTTGTAAACAATGTTGTTTACACCTTTGAAGACGTATCGCTTCGAAAAATACCTATGTTAGTTAAATCTTTTATTAAAGTTTAGTGATTAGTTAATTGTGTAATTATTTAAATAAATAAATAAATTATATCATACATGTTTATCTTATCATAATAATGTCAAACGAAATAATTGTATTTCGACGTATTTTAACCTACAGTTTTTTTATTTAAAAAATAAAAAAAAAACCTTACTCATTCTCAACAAGACAGTGTGCAGCTGTAGCCACATATTTCATGGTTATTAAAGAACCTCCACAAAAAGCTGACCAGAAATATCCTCCGAGAAGTTTTCTTCTTAAGGCAACCTGTTATAGTTGAATAAATCGAGTTTTATTTTGCGCAAAATAACGAATTAATGAGAAAACATCTTGTACTAACTTGATAAGGCGCGTCCGTAATTTGCGCTGCAGAACCACCGAGGATCCTAAAAGAGCAAATGTCAACAAATCTCTCATAGTTCTCATTTTCTTTTAAGACTTCCTAAAAATATATTATTGTTAAATAAATAAGAGAAAGTTTTTAATCTTTTATTTATATACATATTAATATATAAGATGGAGAAGTCTGAAAATATGCTTTTATAAATTGTTCATACACTAAAATTTAATATATCTTCAGATAAATGGTCATCATAACGAATTAATTTATCGTATCCATTGGAAAGTATATGCGGTAAAACGATTAAAAATATAATTATGTATAAGAAGCATTGCATATATAAAACATAAACGATGAAAGTCCAAAACTTTTATTTGATAATGTCAAATTATAAAAATATTGAAAGAGTAGGTATATAAGAGTAGCTACGCGTCAAAAAAAATTTTTTTTTATTTAGATTTAATTATTTCAAGTTTTGTGCATTAAATAATTATTAACATTTAAAAAGATAATTGAATTATTTCACAACAAAAATATTGCTGTAGATTTTTTTAATAACAATATAATTCCAACCCGCAGATAAATAGCGTGGAGGATCAACCCTTTCCCTTTGATAGGAAAAGAGGTCATTACCCAGAAGTGGGACGCTTGTAGACGTTACAGAATTGTAAAGAGTATGAAATTAAACCTAGGTATCTTTTTACGGTAAATTTACTGAACTTAATAAAGAAATAAATGAAATTAATTGATAATCACACTACAACATTTCAGTGACAAAAATATTATAATCAAGAGATTATGTCAATAACCTTACACATTCGATCTATTAAATCTAGTGATTTTATACCCTTCTTTTATACTCTTTGAATATGTCTGTCATAAAATGTGTTTCTATTACACTGATGTGCGTCAAAATATTTAAATGTCATTTTTATACGAAAAATTTATGTTTCCTATAAGTTTTTACTATAGCATATTTCTTTTTATGGGCATATTTTGTATTTGTATAGCAAAAGCGGCGAATGTATCAGATTATTACGATGACTACGTACCTCGTGTTGTCAGCGGATGGCCGGGCCAGCTTGGAGATGTGCCCTATCAGGTTATAGCTTTCTTACTTTCTATTATACCTACTTTCAATGACTTAATTTATATGAAAAACAGGGTATGTTTGAGAGTAATTCGCACCACTAACCATATTTAATCCTATCCTCATATGTATTGCGTAAATGTTTAGTTAAAAACTTTACTATATAGAGCTTTAATTGAGTATTAAGTTATTTGAGTCTAAGTTTAAAAAATGCAAATGTTGTCTGATCATTTTAATAGTAAATATTTTTTACTTAGATAGCGTTTAAAGCGCTCCTCAAACGATCACGAATATATGTCACATTCTGTGGAGGTACCATCATTGGACCGACTAAGATACTGTCAGCAGCCCATTGTTTCACAGACAACCCCAACTTTTGTCAACGATTTTGTGGAAGCGGCGGGTATGACCTAACAATCATCTACGTACCAGTATTATTCCATTGTCAAAACTATATTTTTTATTTTCTAAATCATAGTTGAATAGTAATTCATTCAACATTTCGTTACGCTTATTATGTTTCGTTCTCAAGACGATTTGAAGTAAATAATGTAGTATATTCGCTTAAATGGTTACGCATACGCTCTAGTAATCATATATGCTGTTCTTATGTAACTGACAATATATATAATTATTACACAGATGCCTAAACTGGCCATTCACATAACTTTAATTAGTAATTGATCGATTTAAAAAATATTCACTGTTAAGGTATACAACGAAATCAGTTTATGACATAATTTATTAGATCAAATTAATATTCATGTCATATTGATTCTTAATCTTAAAATTTATACGGTTGTACGATTCATTTAATTAGGTAATAATAATATTATTTCATATATTATAATTTAATTTGTCATAAATGGTATTAAATATATCATATTTACACAATCTAAAATCATAAAAATAAACGCGATATAATATTATCTTATTATATCTTAAAAGCATTTGTACCCGTGCAAAGTCGGACAGGCTGTTAATATATGTAATTTATAATAAAACCCATGATTAAATGTTTTTAGGAGCACGAGAACCCTATCCCATAAGTACGCAGTGGCTGGAAATCTAAGGAATCGCGGATATCATAGCGAGTTTGATAGTGATACCGACGGTCAATGGAGAAAAATGAAAAAAGTCGTTTATCCCATGACGTACAAGTTTCCAAAGGACGACATAGCCGTTGTTGTAAATATTAACTTATTTCTATATTTCCTAATAATATTTTCGAATGAGTTGAAATACAAAAATGCGAACTGTTGATGCACTTGTTTGGCTCTACATATACGTAATAATATACTAGAATTAAACGATGATAATAAGTTACTTTAATTGTATTTTACATACAGGTAAATTAACTAAAACTGGCACACAGAACACATTCACATATTGCGCTTGTGTTTGACCAGTTTTTTTATTACTCGTACGAGTACATACGCATCACAAAAAGTTTTTTTTTGTTCTTAGCTGATCTCACACGCCTGACAGACAGTGTCTTGTTCGGCGTCTGCCAGATGATTATTTAGTATTACTTATTAATAATATAGAAAACATTTCGTTCAAGATATATAGTAATTTGATTATACAACACACATAAGAACAAAATTACATTTGTTTAAAGTACAGTAATGTAGGTAAATTGGGTATAAACTTCATTCGAGTTAAGAATATTTTTGTTTGCAGTTACAAACGAATCCATTTTTACTATGTACATATTTTCATTTCTTTCAGTTCACATTTAAACCGTTTGTGTACAACAATTACGTTAACTACGTACCGATAGCGCGACGCCTAATAGATTACAATGGAAAGTGTTTAGTATCCGGATTCGGAAGGATTTCGCAAAAGGTTAGGCTTTATGTTGATGAAGACGTGATATTTGTAATATTTGTAACAAGTTTCATTAAATTTGTCTGGTCAGGTTCAATGGTCAGGTTAACGAATTTTTTTTTAATTACAGGCATCATCTGACAAGCTTCTCTTGGCTCATTTGACCCTTATACCAATGTCTAAATGCAATCGTATGCATCGAAGAAATATGCGAAAATTTGTGTGCACTTCAAGCAAAGTCACAGATGTCGGAAAGGTAAACAGATTAAAAATTAAGACAATAAAAAAACACAATACATAAAACAAATCATATCGCATTGTTTTCGTAATCAAACATTATTATTAAAAAAAAAAATCTTTCATTCAATATCATTCTACCTTCATACCAGTATGAAGGGAGAACATATTAGCATTTTCATCTATGTTCTAAGATTACCCTAGATCTTTTTCATCAGACTACCTGCTTTCTATTTTCAATAAATAATCTGAAATCTATACATACATATAATAAAATTGAAATTTTTGTCAAAAGTCAAAATTGGAATATTTTTGACTTTCCTACATTAAATATTTTTTTTAAATAATACTTGGGGTCTACTTGATCTACAATCGATACCGAAGCCAAAAATACGAGTATATTTTTTAGAATTTTTGTCTGTTTGTCTGTATGTATGTCCGGGATAAACTCAAAAAGTACTAAGTACATGGATTTACTTCTTTGGGACGAATATTATTATTAAGTAGTCGGGTCAACATATAGGCTACATATTATCACGCTATCACCTACGGGGAACGAGCAGTGAACCTTTATTTCTTCAACGTATTCTGTAGCAACGTGTAATCTAATAGCGTTCACGCAGACGACGTCGCGGGCAGCAGCTAGTAAAATATACAATAAAATCGAACTATAATAGGTAACATTTTTAAATTTCAGGGTGATTCGGGCGGGCCATTGGTTTGCATGAACACAGGTGATCCTAACGAACAACCAGGCAAGGGCGTTCTCGTCGGTGTGGTCAGTGGACATCGGTATCATGTCGGAAGCTTCTTCACACGAGTCTCATCTTATTACAAGTACATTCAGAGGAACAAGAGTACTAATAGGGAACGACACACAATATTCTTTTTAACTACAATATATACAATTTTCGCTATTTTCATTTCGTTTTATTTAGGTACTTTTAATTCAAATAAAAAATGATTATTAATAGAAAGATCAGTTGAATGTAGAAGTTTTGTTGATGTTTTGTGCTGTTATCAGTAACCCATTTATGGTATAAACCGACTCTATTATGTAGTGATGGTAGGCCGATATTGATGAGCGAAGTTACTCCGATCAGAACCCCATGTGTCTCGTCTTCAGACGGATCTCCAGTATCGAAACAAATTAAGCCACCACCTTCTATTTCCTAGTAATAAAACACATTTGATTACTATAATAATTAAAGTATATTTATTTCGAATTTTGTTACAACTTCTTTTTTTGGTTTTTCAAAGGGATATTAAAGCAAAACTTAAAAATAATCTTTTAGTATAATAAAAATAAAAAGTATAAAATCGAAAAAATGCTTTGCTATATGTAGAAAGAGACCGTGAGATAAAAATTGACGACTTGATGACAGGTTTGCGTAGTGGTCACAGCAACTAGCTGTTCCGCTAACGGTCGCGGTTTCGATACCCGCTGTATTTCTAAACCCTTGACACATACTCGTCCTAAAAGGGTCCGTCGTCATGCAAACAGTAGAATACAGAAATGGGTATAAAAAAATCAAACGGAAGTTAAAAAAAGTAGGTCAAATACAGTTGAAGAAAAAAAAAACTATGGAACAGAATATCCACGTTAGTGTCGGACTGAGTCCTAGATTTTCTAGGTCTGTCGATCTGTAGTCATAAATAAAATCGTCTGAAAGTTTATATCTTACAGGCGATTTTATTCATGACTATAGCGATTTTATCTATGCATATATGTATCAATGTGTATGAATGATGTAAAAAAAGGCAAAGGCTAAGAGCCCGGGGATGTCGTTTTTATACCAAAAAGTGGCCGTTGAGTATTAGGTGCTTATTATTATTACTGTTTATTAAAATAAAATGGTAAAATTATTCTAAACTATTTTTTAAATAACAGTTACCTGTAAAACTTACCGTGGAAGATAACTTTTTAACATCGTATTCTGTACAATAATATAATAAACAGCTTCGGAGTAAAGTTTGCTCACATATTCTTCTAGTGATCAAATGAAAATTGACAACAAAGAGATGTTTGTTTTTCGACCAACTCTAAATAAAAAAATAAAAAAAGAATTGATTAAAATATTGCAAAATTACCTCAACGATAACGAAACAAAGATATACCTTAATGGTTTTAACTGTAGTTCCAAGGCAAACACCATCAAAATCTTGATCCCATTTGGCATAAGGAATTTTGTTCACATGTTGATTAAAAATCCATTGACTATTAACTTTCTGTAATTTTAACATAAAAATACTAAACTAGAGAATTGCTTGTTTGTTAGAACCTGTTAACCTCAAAATTTAGTCGTCCAATTAAAAAAAAAAAATCGTAAAAAAACTTTTACGTTAGAAAGATAGTATATTAAAGTAAGATATAAGTATTATAAGTTAAAAATATCACGCTATGACACTTAGAAGTGGGGAGAAATTTAACACAAATGTGAAATGATACTGAGTGATTTGTTAAATTTTGTAGATATTGATAAAATAACAAAACGTCATAATAAATCCTTTTCATATAAAATTAACTAAAAGCGCTTTGCATATTTATTTGCCTTAAGGTATATATTATACCCTTTGGATATCTTCATCATCTCTTCCGAGATCCCGAAACACAAAATAAACGCAAATACGGTAATTATTTGTATGGCGTATTGGCGTACATTTGGGATGAACGGAAATCGAACCCGCTATTATAAACTTAAAAGCAACTAACAATAACCATGCTAACGCGTCATACACACATTCAAAATGCTTTTCACTGCAAAAAATACACAAATAAAATAATTTATAAATATATACAAAAAATCAATTTGACTCTACATTTACCACAATTGCCAGATTATAAGCTGGAAATCTGTAGAATCTTTGTGTATATAAATGATTAATAGTCCGCCATTGTTGTATCTCATCTGATTGCGATTGTTTAATTAAAGTATTTAAAACACCTGCTACGATCTTTATGCGACTAAAATTATGTTTTCTTCTGAAATAATAAATTATAGATTTGTTTTTGATTCTCGTATAAATAAACACCATAAAATAATGAGTTGCGTTACAATGTAGATCTTAAAAATTTACATTTATTACAAATAAAAAGACAAACACATTTTAATAATACAGCATTCGCTATATAGTTTTTTTATAAAAACCAACTAACTTTTTTCTATTAGTTAAAAAACAGTGCGCTGATGTGAGAACCCTCTCCGTAGAAATAATGCTTCCAGCACAAAAAGCACGGTAAAGTAATTTCTTCTGATCATATAATTTACATATGAAAACCTGCATTAAATACAAATTTGAAAAATAAAAAACACTATAACAATATTAATTTAACCGTTCGTTGGTATTGCGTGCTGGCCCCGTATTCTAGTATCCCTTTCCTGGCACAAAGGCTCATTCGCTTCATAATGGTTTCAGGTAATTTTATTTACCTTTAAACGTTTTATTGTAACGTCAAGTAAGTGATATCTTCGTCTAGTCGTATAATACGTATACGTATTTGACTCGTTAGAATACATAAAATAGAAATTCGGATTAATGAAATTTTATAGACAATGAGTCTTTTTTCATTGGTCAAGGTAGAGGTTACTTAAAATTGAAAATTATTAAGTTTGATGTAACATTTAAATGAATTAGTTAAAAATAATAAAAAATTAAGCTGAAAATAATATTGTTCTAATAATAATGTTTAGCTTTCATATACCATTTTGGGATTATTATATTACCGATAGAACTTACATGATGTTTTAATTGGCCAAGTTTAACGAGTTCTCCTGATGCTTGCAGAGACTTTATTTTCACTACGGGAGGCTGAAAAAAAAGGTCGCTCTTTATGTTCAAATAATGTATTCCTCAGCTTTGACAGATATCGAATTTATATACATATTTAAAATTTACATATTTTTAAACTAGCTTTATCCGCAATTTCATTAGTAATTGGCATTTGGAATAATATAAAGCACCTATGTGTGTTAGCTTAATATGAGCCGTACTATCGAAGGTTTCTATATATTCTGAATTTCAAATTATTTGAATGAAGCACTGAAGTTTATGATGTCTGTAATTTTTAAAGTAATAAACCGAATAAATTTAAATGTTTACGGGAGGAAAAAATAATAAATAAAATCAGATTAAACGTTCATGAATCACAACTAAATATATACTTCAAATTTGATTCCTTCTCAGACCATGCAATGAATCATGATGAATTTCAGGAGGAAGAGGGGAGTATCAAGTGTCCCAGCTCGTAGTATGAACTCAAATCGTGCCCAATTTTATTTAAATTCATTCAGTAGTTTTAGCTTGATGCGCGACCAGACAGACAGAAAAGTAAATAAATACGTTTATATAATTTGATTTAAAAAATTTCACGTTTTTGGCTTCAATATCGATTTTTATAGAGTGCCACCCAAAATTATTTTCAAAATGTCCTCAATGTACAGAATCAGACATGTTACAGTTTTATTATAAGTATAAAATGTAATATTTTTGCTGCTTCTAAATTCTAATTGCCTTGTCTTTTTATTGCACCTAATTTTTGAATCTGTTAGTTTTTGCGTTTTTGTTAGAGATTTTTGTGAAGCGTTATTTTTATTGAAATACAAAAATTAAATATATGATCAATAATAATATATAAACTGCATAGAAATTTGTTTAAAAAAATGTTTACCTGAAAAGAAGAAGTATTAAAAGAAAACGTTGAGCAATTTAAAAAACTTGCTATTAAAAAAACTATAACAATATTATTTGATAACACTTTTATATTTATTATATCTATATTTATTGGTATATATGAACATTATATTTACATATACAGCGTAAATAGCTACACGGATATTCACAACCGTTCTTACGTAATTTATTTACTCGTTTAAATACATATTTTTTGATAGAAAATTATAAATCTGTCATAGAGAAAGAACGTCTACATCTGTCACTTTTTTTTTAATTGCAGTTGCAATAGCTAAATTGCTTGTATTCTGAACTAAATTAAAAATCTAATCTAATCTAATCAAAACCATAATTTGCTTCTAGAAATTGATATCTTAGGAATAATAATTGTCTTAACAATTAAACGAAAACTTTAACTGTATAAGTAATAAGTAAAATGATTACTATTTATTTTTTCCTACCTTCGCCGAAAGTTCGATTTTCGTCACTGTGAAGCGGGACAAAAGTGACACTTTTTCCAATTTCACATTTTCAATTTCACATACGGGACAGAAAGTAGTACTTTCGTCCCTTGTGAAACAAAATACTATTGTCAATGAAGTGATTTTATTATGCCTCTGTAGATTAAGCGCGTAGGTACTGAAAGTACTGTAGAGTATCGTGATATATTTTTTTTTGCAAAAACGTTGATAAACAAATGTTAACGATAAACTGGTCGAAATTCGCTAACGTTGTTGCTTATGGCTGGCCAATAATTGTTTCGTATAATTATGATTAATTTTATTTCATTTACTAAGTTTATTCGTGTATTACCTGCCGCTTTACTCGCGTAAATATTTTGCTACCCAGCCTTTAAAAATGACAGAATTCCCATATGATCCCCTGTATTTTATCCTCGATTTTATTCGATTATGTTTTTTTTTTTAGTAACGCTTATATAAAAATGTATGCATATTTCTATTTATGAGTCAAATATATAAAAATAATCTCGCAGCTACATTTTTATTATTAAAATATTGTGAATTTTCACGCTTATTCTCTATTGTGCTCCCTAAGGTGATTACACGTGCATACCTTCCCAGAGTTTAAGTTTTATTTAAGTAGAAAACTTAATCAGGTAGGCAGGTGTAGATAAAATATTTAACATGAATATAAGAACTAGTAAAAATTAATTTTAAACTAAAATGGCGATAATGACGAGTTTTTCGAGAGAAATAAGCATTTTCGACGACGATCGAAGCAATTTTGTTTGAATAATACGGTTTTGTGAGGTATCCTTCTCCTATTATTCTTTTTATTTATATTATATACGCGAAGAACATTTTTATATTCTAATCAGAAAATTATGTTTAAAAAGATCTATTTTTAATACATTTTACATATTTTTAATTTTATCTGGATGTCAGCCGATTGGAGCTTATGTGTGATGCTTTTTTTTTGTCGCAGGGGAATCCATTTACGGATGATATCCAGGACGCTCGGGTGGCAGTCTTAGACCTATGTCGGACTCGGCACTTTGGGACTGCAATACCGTACTAAACCCCTGCGGGAGCCTTTAGCCGCCTTAATTGGAGGGTCCCGGATCTGCAGGCAACAGGATCCTTATGTGTGATGCTGGACAGAACACTAGAAACGGTGAAAAAAAAACATAAATTCACATTAAATATAAAAAAAAAATATGTTTTACTTAAATGGATCGAAACTGGTGTACAGTAAAGTATATTCTATCTATCTATCTATGAATCGGACTAGATGCTCTACACGGTACGCCGCATGTGACATTTATGTACGATACGCACTATACCTACGTAGCGTAATTACGACACGTTATTGCAGCAAATATGATCATAGCGAGATTAAGGGTGCCTGTCTTTTGAAGGGGAGCGAGACTGCGGAGCAGAGAAATATTAACTAATAGGATTGTAAAAAATCTCTCCTCCGCTCAAGTGGACAGGGTTAATATTTCTCCGTTTCTCTGCTCCGCAGCCTCACTCCGCTTTAAAGGATAGGCATCCTAAGGGCCTGTTTCATCGGTTTCTGATAAAGCTACCTGACGTATAACGGTAACCAAAAGATAAAAGTCTATGATTTTTCTTTTTATCATCAAACTTCACTTTATTTGTTAGATCTTTCTATTCGTAAGATGTAAATGCAAAAATTGTAGTTTATTACTTGAGATGAAACAGGCCTTTTTTATCTCTTACTAGTAAATCGTATCAATAGCTTATGTGCCAAATAAACTTTATCAGCGACTGATGAAACTAGCCACAAAGTACAATAAAAGACAAAGTAAAATAGAGACGTTTTAATTAAACTAATTTACATCACGAGTTGTATCGAAGTTTTATTTGTTGAGGCTTGAAAATGAATCTGATTCATCCATTCTCACTAAGTTTAATTTATAAATAAACTAGCTGTGCCCCGCGGTTTCACCCACGTTAATTTCAGGGAAAAACGTACTTAAATATTTTTAAGTAATTACTCTAACAATAAGAGTAGGTACCCGCCTCGTTCGTCGAGTGGTCGCAAGCGTTACTGCCGAGCAAAGGATCTCAGATTTGACTCCTAGGTCGTTCAACGTATTATTGAGTTTTTTTTCGAAAATTCTCAGTAAAAGAGTGATGTTATATTTACTTTAAAAGTGGAACTATAGGTAAAAAATGCCTCGAGAAGAGAAATAATAAAGGACGCAACGGAAGCTCTTAAAAAGTATTATTTTTCCCGTTTTTGTAACATTTCTTATTATCGCTCAGCCTCGGTATTGGTCGTAGCGTGATGTTATATAGCCTATAGCCTTCCTCGGTATATGAACTATCCAACACAAAAAGATTTTTTTCAATTCGAACCAGTAGTTGAGTTTAGCGCGTTCAAACAAACAAACAAACTAACTAACTCTTCAGCTTTATAATATTTATTAGTATGGATTACTGATTATAAAATAAAATGTAATAAGAAAGACTAGAATACAAAAGCGTTATTTTTTAATTTTAAACAAGTCATTCTTATTTCATCCGTTAGCTTCAAATTGTCTGAGAGGAAACTAGTTACATAGATAGTTTAAGAGGTGAACAACACATAAGTTTTTTAACGAAAAAAAAAACCGTGAGATTAACGGACTAAAGTGAGAAGAAACATGGCCACAACCAGTAAGCAATACCTACAAATGAAAGTAAGTAAAGCATAATTTAAAAAAAAAAATTGGGAGAGTAATATTTATTATTTTATACTCGAAAATGAATAAATTGTTTATTAAACAAAATTTTAAGACTATTTATAAATAAAAGATAGCAATACAAAATACCCGACATTAACATACAAATTACAATAACTTATCTTGTAAATTAAATAAAGTAATAATCTAATAAAATAATACAAAATATGAGTTATAATTAAATTAATGATTTCACACATTTTACAACGCTAAAAACGCTAAAATTTTTTCAAACGCTTTAAATTTTTTTTAACGAAAGTACACTCATTTGCAAAAAAAACGGGCGGTTTCGATTTTCTTCCTGGCTGAAAAAAATAAAATACCAAAAAGGTTTTAATTATTTGAACATGTTACTGGCCAGTTATAAAAGTGCCATAATGTTTATAAGAGTACATTCCAAATTCAAATTTTTGACTGAGCCTGGTTTTCAAAGAAAATAACTTTTAACTACATTTTGTGGCGCGAATTCCCTATAGTTAATATCGACTCTAATTAACTTTTTGTCAATTTTTATTAAATTATCTGGTGTCCTTGACATTTAAAAGTATTGTTATTGCTGTTTAGCAATCTCGAAAATGGTAGATAAAGTGATAAAAGCGAGCAAAATTATTGCGCTGCTTGAAGAAGGTTGCAGTCAATGCTTCGTGGCTCAGAGGCTAAATGTGAGTCGGTCGACAGTTCAAAGGACCTGGCAGCGCTATCAAGAGACCGGTTCCGTCAAGAGAAGGCCTGGTTTTGGCAGAAAGACATGTACCGAACCACGGGATGATCGTTTTCTAGTTAGTCAAGCGTTGAGAAATCGCAAATCTTCTTATGTGAACCTCAAGAACACCCTCGAAGAAGTAAGAAATGTGCAAATTAGTCTATGGACGGTCAGGAGGAGGCTTCTCGCTGCTAATATACACAGTCATCGCCCGGCACGTGGCCCTAAATTACTCCGTGGACATCGAGTTGCCAGGCTTAGCTTCGCTCGAAATTGTGTGTCATGGACTCATGAAGACTGGGATAGGGTATTGTTCTCCGATGAAGCCAGGATATCTCTGCATGGTGAAGACCGACGTCGGCGAGTGCTACGTAGACGAGGAGAACGCTTTGCAGAGGCATGTTTTGAAGAAATCACACCTTATGGAGGGGGCTCTGTTATGTTTTGGGCAGGAATAAATTCTATGGATCGTACGGAGTTAGTCTTCATCGAAAACGGTACACTGACTGGACACCGATACATAACGGAAGTTCTAATTCCTTATGCACAGCCCGCTTTAACCGCTCTTGGCAAAAACTCAATTTTTATGGACGACAACGCTCGCGCCCACCGGTCTGGCGGTGTGGATGCGTATATGCTAGAAGTCGGAATTCGTCGTTTGGACTGGCCAGCTAGAAGTCCGGACCTCAATCCCATAGAGCATGTCTGGGACGTTCTGAAGCGACGAGTGAGATCAGTGCAGCCGGCTCCGCAGACCATCAGAGAGCTAAAAAATGTGATTACCGCGGAGTGGGAACGTATTCCCCAAGAAACCATAAAAGATATACTCACTAGCATGCCCAGACGAATGCAAGCTGTGATTTCAGCAAGAGGGAGTCACACTCAATACTAAACTTTTATCTGCTTTTAATGTATTCAAGAAAAACAAAGAAATTAACGCGTTTCATTTTTATTCAGCGAGCAGGTACAATCATAGTGTTTTGAGCTTAAACATTATTTCTTAATAATTTAATTAAAATGTTATGATAAAACTGATGAAAACTATTCCTTCCTAATTAATTTATAAAATTCTGAGGATAACAATACCTAAAATTGTCAAACAAACTAATAGTAACTATAAAATAGTTCTTTGCTTAAGTGCCCGTTTTTTTTGCAAAAGAGTTTATATACTGTTAGTTTTAAATTTAAAACCATTTATATCAATTTAATTTAATGTCCATTACACTAGATGACTAGATAGTAGCGGGTAATGAATCATATCTATCAGTATAAACTCAAACGGTCTGACCACATATTTGAAAACTGCTACTTGTATTACTGCACTGGTATACTGAGCGTATAGGTTGTCTGGTTAACTGAGCTTGACTCGAAGGCAGATTGTTTGTGACCAGCCAGTATGGAGGACGCATTCGCACTCGTCGTGTTAACACGTGAGTTTGTTACTGCTTATATTTATATGATTCTTATTGAAATTGAAATAGGGATCATAATGAAGTTACATTTCACCATCCATAGTGACATAGAATACCGTTCCAACATTATTCATTGAACCGAATAACACGTTACACGACCATTGAGCCCCTGTGTTCTTTGAACCGTTTGTGTTACTTTCACCTATTGTATATCCAATGGGATATTATATATAAATATAGTAGTTCACATCACCTACAAAAATTCGAAAGCTAGTGAGATAATATTTTGTTTTGAACTAGCATACTTCAATTATTTAACGTGAATTCTTTAGTAATATGTTTGTATATTGATATATTTTAGTACCTAATAGCTTATTTAAATTAACATTGTGATTCAGTTTTCTAATATACCACTTGAAATCCTTGAGAAGGTTAAGCTACTGTAAAATTATTGGAATTTATCATAGAGATTAACTTTATAAACATTTTATTTTACATGTAAGATCATCTCTACCATAAATAAATATATGATAATTTGAGTATCTTATCATTGGATTGTTTTTTCTATCTAAAACTTTTATTAATATCTTTTTTAAGTAAATAAATTATTTTAATATATAACTAATTTTAAAAATAGAATTATTTTTGGTCAAATTTTGACAATAATAATAATACGCATATAATTTTAATTGATAGAAAAAAAATTCCCTACATGGCAACATTTGTTAATACATACTATTAAAAACCATTTAAAGCAGGAAATATACAAGGTATATCTATTATACTCTATTTACTTTTAAAATATCTTACTAATTTGCATGCGATAAAGGTTTACAACAAATATTGCATTAACTTGTTACGATTCCTGTCGTGTCGTAACATGAAATAGTGAATTATTTTACAAATATATCAAATAATTTGTATAATATTCGTTGTTTACGGTTGAGTGTTTTGTTTATATAGTGTTGTTATAAACAAACTATCTGTAATACATTCTTACGATTGAACAAAATGCATATAAAATGTATAAGTAAAACTTTTTTATAACACGATATAACTCAAAGTGAGTTACATTTTAACATTAGTTACATGAACTAAACGATATGTACCCCGCGACTAATCCTGTAAAATATAGATGGAAAAGTTTTATAAAACATGTATATATACATACATAGGTAAGTATGAAAACATTCATTTTAATAAAATTGAAGACGAGAAAAATATATCCTTCATTCCTTTTAATTTGTATCTTTGTTGTTATTTTATATAACTCTTATCTTTGAAAAAAAAAAACATAATTATAAATAAATTAATAAATAATTGATTTGATTAAATGTTCTGACAGTAATGTTTTTTTTCTTCTTTTTCTTTTTCTATTTTTGAATTAGCCAGGGCCATTTTCCAATGCCCTGTAGTGAAAAAACATCATAAAATATAAAAGGAATTACTCAGTTCCGACAAATTATGAAACAAATATGTAGTGAAACTTTAAGTAAATTTGTTATGTAGTAATCGTAGAGGATAAAAACAGTAGGTATCGCCAAACTATAATTGTTATCATCAATCAATCAAATTACAATATGTAGGTACCTACTTATAAAGCTAGTTTGTAACGTAAACAAACTTTAATTATTAAAATACTATATGTGCAAAATTAACATTTAATAGTTAGTTATTATGAATTTTCATTAATATATATATTTTTTATTTTTATATTTATTATTATATTAGATTGTTACATATAAAATTGGCTTTTTGTCGTACTCGCCACTTTGATCTCAAATATTTCCTCTTTGTTTGGGAATTCCAAATTCAAATTTTTATAGGTAGCTATTTACTCATGCATTTGCGTTTAGAAAACCGTAATTCATTTGTTTTTTCTTCTTTTGTTTTTCATCTTTACGTCACTTAGTTTACAAAATGGAAATATCGAGTTATTTACGAGTACGAATTCCACAGTGGCACCAGTGCTACAGAAACGGCTCGAAGGATTAATAATTTATATGGCTATGATGTCGCAAAAGAAAACACTGTGCATTTTTATTTCCAATGTTTTCGTTCTGGTAATTTCGACCCGTAGAACAAGCCTCGTGGACGGCCGGAGAACAAAGTTGATAATGAATAATTGAAGGTTTTTATGGAAGCGGATCCATCATAACCCACGTTCGAGTTAGCTACAGGCTGCGGTGCGGAAGGTAAAAAAAACTTGAAAGGTATACCTACAAACGCACTTAGACTGCTGCGTTACATTACTCAACCGACACAATAATGAAGGAATTTTAAATCGAAACATTACATGTGATAAAAAGTTGATGATGTACGATAATCGGAAGCGCTCATCACAATGGCTGAACCCTGGCGAGTCAGCCAAATCCTCCCCAAGCGAAAATTGACTCAAAAAAAGTTACTTGTGAGCGTTTGGTGGACTAGTGGCGGTGTCGTTCACTACAGCTTTCTTAAATCTAGCCAAACGATTACAGCAGATGTCTATTGTCAGCAACTGCAAACCATGATGGAAAAGCTAGCTGCTAAACAACCGAGGCTAGTCAATCGCTCTAGGCCACTGCTGCTTCAGGACAACGCTAGACCACACACTGCACAACAAACGACAAACAAATTAGAGGAGCTTCAATTGGAATATCTAAGACATCCACCGTACTCCCCGGACCTTGCTCTAACAGATTACAATTTTTTTCGGAATTGGGATAACTTCTTGCAAGGGAAAAATTCAACTCCGATAGGGCAGTCCAAACCGTCTTCAAACATTTTATTGATTCCCGTCCGAATGATTTTTTTAGTAAAGGTATCAATACACTACCTATAAAATAGCAAAAGTTCATAAATAGCAATGGCACATACTTTGATTAATTAAATATTATATATATATATATATATATATATATATATATATATATATATATATGTGTGTATATAAAAAAATCGACTGTATGTTCCGACCATACAAAATGTCGATTTCATATGTAAGGACCTATTTTAATAATCATTTTAATTATAAATTTGAAATTGGTACTTTGAAAATAAAATAAGTAATTTGATTCTACTAGTCAAACAAACAGAAGCAAAAACATGCCACATATTTATAAATATAATATAATCGAAAACTAAATATGTGTTGCCATTTGACGTGCTAAAATTCACGAATAGCATTGAATAGCATATTAGCAAAAAAAATGGGAATTTTGTTGTATGTCGGTGCATAACAACCATATTCACAACATATATTCAAGTGTTTTTTTTTTATTAATTTTTATATGTAGGTACATTAAATATAAAATTGTATTCAAACAAAAAATAATTTAATATATCTAAAATTATAAAAGTAAGCGAAATATAACTTAGTTGCTTAAATATACTTACATCGACAGCATTGATCTAATGCATTTTTTATAGATCAATGATCGACAGAGAAAAAAATCTTTTATAAATTATTCTTTTCCGTGATGTAAAAATCCGTTGTATTCATTTACATATTGATTTTCGTTATTTGTAGGAACCTATTATTATAACTAATTATGTTAATTTAGGAACAATTATTTACTTTGTAATTGACTATAAATTGCATAACCTCCAAATTCCATAGCGTACAAGACAACGAATAATATAAATCGATCTAGAAAAAAGTTAAAGTAAAAAATAAATATAAGTAAAAAATAACGAGTAAATACCTACTCATCTAATATGTATTGTCTTGCTAAGCAAATAATTGAAATTGTTCACTGTTCACCGTCACTTACAACTTTTGTACTGAAATATACTCTATCATACTTAACTTTAGTTATATTGTTTATTACTCATTGTGCAGGTACTTAATATTCCATATAGGTACGAACTCAAGAAATAGTTTGCTTGAATGTTACAGCACATTTTAATATTTAATATACGTTTTTTTCCAGTTTTGATACAGGAATATTAAGTACGGTAAATATATAGTTTATAATATAGGTAAGTATTCTTTTTATATCCATGAAAGTTAGGGGAATCCGGAAATTATAGCCAACAACAAGTGTCATATCATTATAATTGAATATTTTGGTGCATTAATTATATCACGATAATAAACTTTATATTTAGTATATTATGATATATATAAAATATTTTTATTATACTACAAAGTGTCCTAGGAAATAACAACACTGAAATATATAGTTCCCTTGAACTTAATTCAAATAGTCACGTTCAAAGCAAACGCAAATGACGTCATGTGCATAGAATGTATAGCTGCACGTTTTCATTGAAAAGACATGAGAAAATGATAAATTGAACAGAATTTAAAATAAACACGTGAAAATGATGCATTTGTATGTCTTTTACCACAGAGTAATTAATAATTATGGATTTTGCAACAAAATTTTCGTGTTATAATAAAATATTATGAAAATATGTATTGTTAAATATCCATGTTTGGGATATATCAATGAAACAGAAAAATATTCCTGTCACCGCCCGAGGGACTTGACCTTAGGGAGACCGATCGCAAAAAGCAGGCCTTGAAAACCAGTTTAAGTTCCGCTGCGAGATGTGACGAGCAAATAAGAGAAATCAAGCACGCCATACTTACAATTTCTTGTAAACGCATCATTCTATAATGACAAAGACAATGTTAGTCGATTATTGTTAAATAATAATCAATAACCAGAGGAACAAAATATTCAATCTTTTATGGACACTGCCTGATCTGCTTCAATTAGTTCATGTTAAAACCCATTACCTTAGTAGAATTGACAGTAAATTAAACTATTTTAAGTCCAAGTACCTACTTTAAAAAAAAACATTTGTACTTTAAAAAAAATTGGGTTGTGTTCTATGTATATTCTAATTTGATGTATTTTTTTCTTTCAGTGTTACAACTATGTCGAGCGGAAATAACAAATACAGAGTGGTACGCAGCAAACCTCATAAACGATCCAAACTACACGCCGAAACCCCTAACTGAGATATTTACCACTGATTTGAATTTTACACCAAGAGTTCCGACTATATCAACAGACATTTTTACTCGAACTACGCCTCCTGTTGCGACACAATCGACCACTATATCAAGTTCTACTTCGACGACTACTTTTGAAAATCGAGATACGTCAACACAACAAGTCCAGACCCAAGGGATACCGTTTCAAATCGTAGGATTACCAGTTCCTCAACAGCCTCAAGCAAATCCCCAATTAGAAAATAGCCCAAATAGTGAATTGTCAAGTTTTGTACTAATTTATGACCCAAGACAACAAACAGGTCGAATATTTCAACAATCGATAACACCGACAACGTCAACTGTGACTCAATCTACTGTAACAGAAACACAATCTCCTACCACAACACAAACTTCAACTACAGCAGAGCCGATAAAACCTTCTACTCAACCTACTATACAAACAAACCCACAAGGATCGACAATTTTGACTAGAAATCTTCAAACACAAAATATTCCTATAACGCAACCGATAATACCAGCAAGTTTCATACCTGGGCAATGGGATGTGAGAAACATTGTTTATCCAATACCAAATTTCCCAATTCGGAATATTGACTGCAACTCGACAAAGACCTCCGAGCCAGTAACTGTGAGCTCAACTCTACAACCTCAGACTGTACAGCCTGTAAATAGTAAGCCTATTTTTACCGTTCGCTTGAAATCGCCAAAGGGTTCAATAACGAACATTCGCATCAACCCAACTACAACGAAAAAACCCACTACGACAAGGCGACGAAAATCGAACAATAAGACGAACGATTACGAAATATGTTTAAGTTCATGCGACGGCAAAAAGGAACCCATTTGCAGCAGTCCTATTGGAATATTCGCGATTAATCCAGATAGGCTGAAAGGCTTCGCTTCGTTATGTCATATGGCATGTCACAACTCTTTTAGGAAAGACCGTAAGTAATTATTTAATAAATGTTATTAATTAGTTATAATTTGCACCAAAATGTTAGTAATAGGTACTCTATTTAGTTGCAATAACCTGTTTGCGTTATAGGTATGTATATATTATAAGGCATTTTGTGTAACTAGTTTTACACGTTAGCTGCATACACTTATAGTATATCTAGTCTATATATGTATAGTCTTTGTGAACATATACTGTCCTGAGTACAGTACAGTAGTATCAGCCTGTAAACAATCCACTGCTGAGCGAAGGTCTCTTCCTTCTCTATATAGAAGGGTTGGAGCTTAATCCACCACGCTGCTCCATTGCGAGTTGGCATATCATTATGTAATTAAAATATGCAAAAAAAGAATCATATTGATTTCATTATTATTTCAAAACCTATAATCTTCCTTAGTAGTTGAAGAATTTCACATCAAAATTTATTTACAATATAAGTACAAAATTGATTTTAAAAGAGTAAGTCTCTTGCCAGCCGCCGAAAGCCAATTTTGCTCAAAAGAATTAGTATTCCAAACCGGCGATAGCTTCAATTAAAACTAAAACTGATCAAATACAAGTAGGGCTTACATACAAAGGGTTACAAAGAACATTATTTCAATAAACACACCAAACAACATAACAGTATCATATATATATTCTATAAAAGTTTTAGCCGCAGTTTTTGCTAGTATTAATTCCGATTTGTTCGGCGCACCGCGCATGAATTGGAGGATACAATCCATAAAAAAAGACTTATAAAGAACTTAAAAAATTCCTATTTAGTTTTATCAATATGTAAATTCATACAAATACTAAATCTTGGAAAATAGATAGATTACCAGACTAACGTTATAACAACGGCCTCGCAAATATCTTTAAAAAGATCTGTAGGCACTGGTACACAGGTACACACTAAACATCGGTAGTGCCTTGTAATGATTAAGACTAGTTTTTTTTTTTTTTTTTATACAAGTGACTGGTGAATTAGGATCAATATTTAAGGAGAATACTCGGTATATGATTCTCAATCAATCAATCATTCGAATTATGTAAAAAAAATAGGTAAATATTAATAAACTTCTAAGTAAAGTTACCCAACACTCAACAGTTATCTAATTATTTAGGCGTCGTCTGTACACACTGCGCGTTTTCCAATTACAGAGCATAATGCGACTCAGTGACGCACAATGCCGAAGTGTGCTAATGCTTAATTGGAACGTCAAATAATGTATTCATATTTTATATGTGGAAATATAAAAAAGGTCCATGTTTACGAGTATACCTTCATCCATACTTATATTTATTGTTAACACGTTTTGAATTAACTTTTTAATATTTCCAAAAAACTACGACGAAAGGAAAGTTTAATTTTTTTTTAACAATAAATAATGTTACTAACGATAATATAAATAAAATTTCGATCTAAGCTACCTTAAAGAATAAACACTTGTTAATTTTTTGCTACTGAGTTAGCATCAACTGCACGCATCACGCGAAAGCACTACTTTTGAAAGTGCTCGATTGTGCGAAGCGTTGCTGTAGTTGGAACATTCAATGTTGAGCATTATGCCGCATAATGCGCTCTAGTGCTGTAATTGGAAAACGCCGACTAGCAGCTAGCTGCGTTGTTGACTCAAAACAGATATGTAGGTAGGAACATGTAGTTATCGCGCACGCGGTAGTTTACCTACGTTTAAATGCCGCGCCGGCATGACTGGTAATGTGTCCAAACTTCATTTATTTAAATTGAAATTTATGGAAAGTAGGTAATAATTAATTCGATTATATTTCAGAAGTCTATGAGAAAGTAGCGGATGGACGTTGTGGAAGGTTGCGTACACGCATTCGACCAGTGGACAAGAACAAACTGAATAGAGAAGAGTTAAACAAAGCTCAGTACACAATACTTCACAACGGTCCCGAAACTGTTATGGAATTTTCGTCTTTAAAGCGTTGAAGTATGACACACTATAGCTTAAGTATTTGTGGAGATAGTCAAACATTCCATATAAACTAGTCGTGCTTATAGACAAGAATTGTATACATAAAAATATGAAACAATCCTATGATTAATAACATAAATGTTTATGTAACTATCTCACCGAGTATGAGTTATGATTAAATTCCTTCCTAAAATAAAGATAATTATATATAATCTTTGCTACTTATTTTTATTTTTAATGAGCAAGGATTGACTATTGCTGATTGTAAGATTGACTGATTCTATTATTGAATTGTATATGTATGATGATGATGATAAATACTTTTTTTTGTAATTAAGTTAATAACTAATGTTAACATTAAAAAAATTACTATTTAAAATATGTATTACAAAAATATTCCGTCCAGATAGTAAATTATTTGTTTTGTTAATTTTAAGTTTTATTTTTATCATAACTTCTTATTAATGTATAATGAAAAAATTATTTATAATTAAAAAATATTGTTTATTGATTGTACTTATTTTATCTCATTAATAACAGATAATATTTACAACTTACACCTCTAGTCTTAATAAAATTCATACACGAATATTTCATTAATAAATAAAAATTAATATGACAGTCAATATCGACAGGTGAACAAGTCATTTTAGTCGTACAAAATTAGTTTATTAAAAGTGGAAATTTCAATTTTTCTTTAATTTTCTTTACAAATATAAATAAACCTTAATTGTATTGATTCAAAGTGGAAGCGTCACGTCATGACTTTACTAGTGGAAATACATTGAATTCTGATTTTAATTTATGTTAAGAAAATTAATGCCACTCGGGGGCAGTTACTTGGCTGAGACCTAAAACTCCAAACTGACGTGACGGCAACGAAACTATTTACTCTAATAATGGACGAGAAGATAAAAAATAATAATTTTCGTTATAAAAATATATGTATACTGGTTGTGTTCGCGGTTCCCTTCTAAATGAAGATTTTCTTCACTTTGATTGGAGCGCATGCGCAAGTCATGTCGTCCCATTTCCGTGAATATTGAATATATGAAGTGCGTATGCGCTCCTAGCAAAGTGAAGAAAATCTTCAGTTAGAAGAGGGCTGTGAACATACCCATTGTAAAGTTGCAGTTCCCCAAAATGCAACAACTGGCGACAATGCACGTTTTCGCGCGATTTTGATGCTGTATAATGCTTCGACTCTGCATCAATATAATCAGATCCTTATGAACGAATATACAATTAATTATTTCGTCAATAAATTAATTTATGGTAAGGGTTGTGGAATATTTATTTTAATATGTGGAAGAAAAATATTGTACATGTTAAATCTGATGATACAGATACATTAATAATATCTCAGAAATATGGGTCGTAATCAATTCTTTCAGTGTCCAAATACATAAAAAGTTAATACTAAATTAAACTTATCTCTTTAGAGTTTTTTTTTTCTTCTAATGTCTTGGAAATACAAAAAACTTATCGTAGATTAAAATAATTTAAACAAAGCTATTAATTAGATCTCCAAAATGCAACAAAAATACATTAAAAAAAATTGCAATTTTAACTTCATACTAAATTCATTTGTAAATTATACCCTTTTTCTATGGGTCATAATTACAAATTAAAATAATTGTTTGTTGACTTCCCAACATGTTTTTTTAGTTTTAGGGATTCTTACATATAATAAAACACTGATTTGATCATTTCAATTACATACTTGTATTTGTGAATTGCCCACTTCAATCAAGTGTCAATTTTAAAGTAAAAATTAAAATCGTTGTTGGAAATTGCCCTGTTGTTGCGAACCTGCGCCTTGTTGTTGTCCTCCGAACATCATTTGTTGTTGTTGATGGAATTCTTGTTGGCCCCCTCCGCCTCCAGCATTTCCTTGGTTCGGACCTTTGTTAAATATTTTTTTAATAATTTATTGATAATAATTTATTTTTATAACGACAAAGTTATTAGAGTTTACTCCTTAAGAATCGATTTTCATATAAGGCCTCCGGTATGAAAAAAAGGAGAAAAAGGAAAGGGGGGGGGGGGAAGGGAAGGGAAAAAAGGAGTAAAATCTACTGATCGATTGACCTCGTTACATTTTTTGTGGGCAACCTATTTTCACTTTTCAGTTTGACGTGAGAGCACGCTTATCGAGTCTTTTTTGCTTTAGAAATATTAATTAATTCATTTATTTTTGACTTTATTTTATAATAAGTTTTTATTAATACAATTATCGTATGAATATTTTTAATAGTCGTACAAATAATTATTTTCTTATTCATATGATAATCGTATAAATAATGAAGCCAAATTAATAACGGACAATTTATTTGCTCAGAAATCTAAAGGGTGCTATTGGTCTAGACCAGGGGTCGGCAACCTTTTTTTTCAAAGAGCCAAATTTCACCAATAGGTCTACAAATTTTATTTTCAGAGCCGCACCATAAAACATAGTCCTCGTAAAGAGCCAGAAAAAATCTTTAAGTAAATATGTTGATAATGTTTTTCTGCACTTTTCATGTGTTTGATAAGCAATCATAGCATAGAACTCGATTTTTTTTTATTTTGCAAAGAGCCAACAAAAATTCATAAAGAACCCTGGTCTAGACATGTGACAACAACACTAAACACCTTTTTATTTTTTTAGTTATTTGTACATGTTTTATGAAATAATTCATTACCAAATCCTGTAAATAAAAACAACACACGAATATATTTGTTTTAAACTTTACGTGGAAAAAGATATGCATTTCTTACGCGAGTATAATGGTTATCGTCGCTTACCGAAAAAGTTAACGATTGAATAATCTGTAATAACTTGTTATGGTATTTTTCGTGCAAAAAGTGTGTTTATATTTTATGTGAATAATATTGTTATGTTCATTGCGGTACCATTGAAATAAGTGTATTTTTATGAATATACGTAGAAAAAATATATACAAGATGGTAATTAATACTCTAAACACCATTATGCAATAAAACGAAAACTGTCGTAGCACCACATTACCATATTATTCGGTGGGGGGAGCAAAATAGGCGATAAGTGTTATTCTGTGTCACATACGATTATTTGTGGCATTTAGAAAATCGTTCTTAAAGAGTAAACTCAAGTCGTGCGTCGGAGTTGACACACAGTTTTAATTAACCTTTTTTTGCGATGCCTTTAGCCAATTATGGGGAATTTATTTACTGTTTACAAACAAAATGATATAAACAATTTGAATGCTGGTAAAGTACAATTATGTTAGTAGTATTATACAATAACCAATTTTACACATTACTAACACTGTTTCATTCACATTAACAATTGCTCCACTTACAAGACATAACATAATTTTCTATTTTATGTAACCTATCTCAATGAAAATGCTTTCTAACGCAAAAAAAAAATCAGCCCAATGGATTCAAACTGAGTTACTAATTTGACCCAGATAGTGATTTGACTCTAATTATAGTGAAATTAAAACTTAATTTAAAATATAGTTCAACAAGACTCACCGGACATTCTCATTCTTTTGGCATTATTAGCAGCATGGTCGTGACTGTTTGCTTGGACCTGATTTTGTTGTGTCTGAAAATAATAATTATTATAATGCACATTAAGAAAGATAAATAAATATTACATATTAATTTGTCATATATAATATTTATTTATTTATAACATCACCAATATACTGTACACTATTGCTACATAAAATATCATAGTTAACACTAATACATCTTAAGTGCCAGCACAATTATAGGTGACGACAACATGCCAATGAATAATAGTAATAAAGAGCGCGTACGTTACAGTGTTATAAAAATATACAAGTTAATTTAAGAGAACAGTATTAAAATAGAAGAATATAAAATAGATGCAAATAGAATAATTCTGGGTTTGAATTAATGCACGAAATTGAATTAATACAAATTACAATGTCATTATTCATGATTACTCAAATGATAAAAATTCACATAACATTAATTTAGAAATGTGTTAAAAATTATAAATTAAAACAAGTAATGAAATAAAATAAAATAATGCATACAAAATTAACATTATTTGACAAAAAAAAAAAATCATGTAACATTAATTTTAAAATGTCATAAAAATTAAAAATTATTAATTAAAACAAGTAATTAAAAATAAAATAAAAATAAATTTATTGATTATTCGCATAATTTAAAAACAATAAAACACAAAATTAAACGATACAAATTGGAATGTCATGATTAAAGATTAGATGATTACTTAAATAATAAAATTCACATAATATTAATTAGAAAAATATCATAAATTATATGACAATTTACATGCTTATTCACATATAAATTACAAAAAATTTTTTTTCACTACCCTGAAGAATTTTTGCAAATCCCCAAATAAGTAGTGAACAGCTCCCATTATAGTTAATAAACATATTAAAATAACTATGGCCGAGATGAGTAGCGCGAAGCACACCTGAGTGCGATGGAAAAGGTTGTGATGAGTATCCATTGGCAACAACCGTGGAAGTTCTATTTGACAAGTACGATTCATACCAACTCAGCAAAGGTTCAGCAATACGATAGGCGGAGAGCTTACGAAGTAATATTTTGTGATGAAATTGATCAAACGCTTTGCTAAAGTCGATGTAAATCGCATCGACGGATACAAATATAGCTTATAGTCCGGTCAATATAGACATTTAAAAAAACAAAAATTCCCGGTGAGCCAAATAATGGTGGAGAGCTGGGGTTTACCATTACAAATAAAGTTTTAAAAATCCTCATCGATCCTATGTGTGCTACAAAAGTTATTCGGAGTCAAAGGTCAAAATTTGTAGTTTTTTTGGATTTTTCTCGAAAACAGTAAGTTTTATAAAAAAAAAAACTTCCAACCAAAGTTTTGTAGATCTTAAAACTCTCTAAAAAAATTATTTGTAATTGTATTTGTAATGTAATAAACCCCAGCTCTCCACCAATATTAGGTATCCGGGAACTTGTTATTTGATCACTATTTTTATGTCTAAATTGACCAGACTATTAAGTGTTTCGAGACTGTTGTTGGCAATTTAAGTAATTAATGTGTAAGAGAATACAGATTACTATACTGCAGTACTGTACTGTATCAGCCTGTAAATAACCTACTACTGAGCGAAGGCCTCTTCTCCATGTAGAAGAAGGGTTGGTGGATAATTTCCCTACCATGAATAACGACGATCGTTAACCGTTCAGCCATCAGGTGTCTATGATAACAACCGGGACCGATGGTTTTACGTGCTCTCAGAAGCACGGTGGTGAGACCCACAAGGACATACACCCAGACTGGAAACAGATATTTGTACAAATACAAATATCTGTCCCGAGCGGGAATCGAACCCGCGACCGTCGGCGAGCGGCATTGAGGTGACTACTCGCACCACTACACCAGAACGGTCGTCTGCAGAAATATATAATAATTTTTTTTTATTTTTTTTTAAATATATAAAAATTCCAGATGTGATTTTGATTAGCACAAAAACAAAATATTCTTACATTAGGCTGCTGCTGCTGTTGTTGATTCTGGCGTGCCTTTGAGTCACTCTTGTCTTCTTGGTCATCATCAGTCAAGAATTCTCTCTTTGGATAAGGTATGGGACAGCCAGCAAAAACGTCCTGTAAATAAATTAAATATTTATATAAATATAATAATAATAATATGTAAGTTTGATTTGATTGTTTAAATGAGCAAAGTTTGCAATTTACTATGATGATTAAATTTTTTTTTTTTTTTTATAATACATAGAAGTTCAACAGTAAACATAAACATGGGTCTAAGTGCTCAGAACAGATTTACTTAATTTTATCTCATCAATAAGCATAAAATTAAATTATTATGTTGATTTTAAATACTTTACTTTCATTTTTCTTTTTTGTGTGTATATTTTTAACTTCATATTCACTTATTATTTACTATAATTTAATTTATGACGTTAAAAGTAGATAGACTGAACTAAAAATTAATTATATTTGTACATATACACACAATAAATTTATATTTAAAAAAAATGTTTGTTATAAAATTTTACCTGTGTTGGCAATGGATCTTCAGAAAAGTAGGGATCTTGCATTGCTTGTTCAGATGTTATTCTCCTGTTAGGATCCATAAGTAGCAACCGTTGTAAAAGACTAAATGCTTTGCTATCAGGTTTTATTTTATGTCGATCCATGTATTTACTTAATGAACAGTTTTGATAACTGAAACATAAAAATAATATTTAACATTATAATGTTTCGGTTACACATTTTTGACAATTTTTGGATGTCTGTAGTGACAAACTTTAACTATAACTCAAGCAAAATAAAGTAATGAAATTTTATTTTTTTTAATTTATAATTTTAATATACCCTCTGCTGTAAAAACTTACTTAGATCTTTTGAAATCTTTCACTAATGTAGCATGTTCTGGCATTTTCCTAATGTCTTCCCAGTCTTTCTCTTGTGGAAAACCCATTACATTAAAAATCCTATCAAGTTGATCATGATGATATGGATTACTGGTTTTTATGTCCTCTTGACGACAATGGAATATTGGTTCAGATGTTAATAACTCGGCAAATATACACCCTATAGCCCAAATATCTGAAACATGTTATTATATCATTTTCTTTTTTCTTCAATAACATTATTCATGTATGTGATGAATTAAATTGAATTGTACCATTGTATTCAAACCACACTATAAAACAAAACTATCACTTATAAAAATTATGTCTACACATATATACATATTGTAATTTAATAAACATTGTACTGTACTGTATGAGCCTGTAAACAACTCACTGCTGAGTGAAGGCCTCTTCTCCGTATAGAAGAAGGGTTGAGCTTAATCCACCATGCCGCTCCACTGCAGGTTGGCGGATAATTTATCTGCAGTCTACCATTAGTAACAATTGTTATCAGGTGTCTATGATAACTCTCCGAGGCACAGTGGGGAGAACCACAAGGACATACACCCAGACTGGAAACAAATATTTGAACAAATACAAATATCTGGCCCCAGCGGGAATCGAACCTGCGACCATCGGCGTGCGGTGTTGAGGCGACTACTCGCACCAATACACCATAATGGTCATCAAACAATATATAACATTTGCAATATCACATATCATAATTCATTTAGATAGAAACATCATTCTTATATTTAAATGAAATTCATGATATAAAATTTAATTAAATATGCAATATCTACCAATAGCCTTTGTGTAATGTCTTGCTCCTAATAACAACTCTGGAGCTCTGTACCAAAATGTCACAACGACTGGATCTAAGTCAGCCAAAGGTTTGAGTGGAGCATTGAATAGTCTTGCAAAACCCATATCAGCTATCTTCACTCTACCTCTTTCTGGACCTTGACCCATCACAAGAATATTGGCCGGTTTCTGTAATTTAATGTTTCTTTATAATACTAGAATATGTGTAAAATGCTATTAATTTAGCTTTCAGTCATTAATGAAAATAATACAATTTTATTTTATTTTTATTTTGGAAAACAAACAGTGATCAAACTTATTTTAAAGCTAATTACATTAAAAAAAATAAAAATACACCATTTAAGAGTTTTCACAAACGGTGACTACATAAAAAGCTAGAGCTTGTACAATAAGTAATTGCTAATATAAAAAAAAAAGAAATGGTTACCTAACATTGACATTAAAATATTTACAACAATTTACAGTAGGGAATTACATTAAATTAAACCAGTGAACCAGTACCTTGTCAACACAAAACCTAATTTGAAGTTTTTTATGCAATGAGAATATTAAAAAAATTACTTAACACTTTACGTACCAAATCTCTATGTAGAACCCAATTTGAATGTAAATAATGAATTCCATCTAATATTTGATATAATAAGCTTTTAACCATTCCCTTTGGAACCATCACAGATTTTTTATTAGCCTTAGCTGCTCTATGAAACTTAATTATATGCCATAAATCATGCTCAGCATAATCAAATAATAACCAAACTTTTCGATCAGTGTGAGACAGGAATACTCTTATGAGGTTAATAACATTTGAATGCTTCAACTCACGTAACAACTGTAGGAAGAAAATTATAATAAGACATTTCATCAAAAATAATATCAAAATAAGTGCTATTCACTTAAAGAAAGCAATGTGAATGTGAGGAGATTATCATTAATTTTAAAACATTTTTTAATTAATTTATTTTTTAACTTAAAATCAATAAATACAACAGAACCTATATACCGCAATTTCCCTACAAGCCGACATAGATAGTCCTGTTCCTTCTATCTGTTTTAAAGCATAGTCTTTAGTATCAGATCCATCTTTTCTCCTTGCTTTGTATACATGACCGTAAGTGCCTCGACCAACTTTACATCCTTCATAATCAAACAAGTCCTCCACTTTCGACCGTTCATTTTGTGTTTTCATTTTAAACTCATAATCCATCATCACTGAAGCCATTGTTTTATTACTTTGAAAATTGTCCCCCATTTTTAACTATACAACGTAACCGAAAATATATACAATATTTGTTCTAATACGTTGTAAACATAATTTAATTTATAAACACTTAAACGTTTACTAAAGTTATTAGAGTAAATTAGGAATGGGCAAAAATAATCGATATATCAAAATATCGATATTTTTTCAGAAAATAATCGATATAAATCAACGATATTTTTTTCCCGCGATATATTGATTATCGATATTTATTTTCGGATATCAAAATCGATATATTTTTTTAAAGTTCAGCTATCTGCATGTATTCGACTAATATATATAAGGATAAGCTAAAAGGGTAAACATTGATGGTAGATCTCGAATGACCTTTTTTTTTAAGAATTCGGATAGACTACAAGGGTAAACATCGACGGTAGATCTCGGACGACTTTTTTTTTAGGAATTCGGATAGGCTACATAAGTAAAATGATATAGGACACAAAATAACGATTATCGATATATCGATATTTTTAGTCGATATATATCGATACATTTGATAAATATCGATACTATATATTTCGATATTTTTTTCCATTTGCCCATTCCTAGAGTAAATAATGGTTATAGTTACCCTAGAGATGTACGATAATTATCGATAATGCGTAACTATTCGATAATTTTTTATTCGATAAATATCGATAATTATCGATTTGAGTGATTCGATAATTTATACTTATAGTTTACCAACAAATCGTTGCCTAGCAACCAACCATAAGCAGATATTTACAGCCTATTGGAAAATAATTATAATAATTATATTTCTTGATATTTATACAATAGTACAAGCTAAATAATTTAAACTTGAAATAAATAAGTCTGAAAGTTAGATATATTTATATATTATCTATAATTATGTGTAAAATTTACTTGTTAATAAAAGGATCTGATCTTCTTTTCTCGAATTAAACAACGATTGTTAAGATTTCACAGATTTATTTCAGCCTCAATCGCTCGGTACAATATTCAACAAAAATTAGAATTCCCACATTGTCATCTCACTTTTTTTAAAAAAAAAAAACGTCAGAAACCAAAAAGTATATAATCACTAAGTTATATCAGAAACATTTATTTATTCGTTCCTGTGTTGCTATATTTAAATAATTAACTTAATGTGTTACTAATGAAACTTACTAAATCTAATATCAATGTATGATGTGATAATTAATGTGTATTACATAGTATTTAATAGCTAATAATCACATCTTAATATAGTATCTTGACTAATTAACCTTACAGCTCGGCCATCCTGTCTAAGTGGGGTCCTCCCACTTTCTCATATTAGCTTAAGATAAAAGAAAGTAATATAAAAAAATTAGCATAACAATACTAACTTTATTATACAATTAATTATATATATAAAACATACATTGGACTAAAATACATCGTATAAATCGGGTAAAGTAAATTATAAATTGTAACAGAGCTTACTTCGACATAACATTGACAATTTACGAAAATTTATACAAATGATGTAAATTGATTTATCTCGTATTACGTATTCTAACTGAAAATATTATCGTTTATACAATACATTTCGCTTCAAGATAATTGTTCACTGATATAATTCATAGTCACATTCCTAATTATTTTACTATACTTATCATATACATATGTCGTATGCATATATCATATTCATATATCATATTCATTTCAGTATTCTTATTACATGATTATCTTATTCACAAATCTTTATCATAATTCACTTTCGTTAACAATACTTCCATATTCTCATTCTGTTTCTTGCGCAATTTGTCACAGTCATCTGGTCATCTGTGCGACACCGTTGTCATGGTGCCATTCATTGTCTGCACTGACCAGTCATGACAAATTTACGCTCAGATCTTATTAACTATCTTGCAATCATATGTGCGACATCAATTTCTCGATGTCATTCATTATTTGTACTATTATATGTTTTTAAGTATACATCAAGATGTCAACATTCTTATTAATGACACACACAACTTTTAGTCACTATCGAGATATTTGATCAACAGAAAAATAATTAGCGTAAATAATCAAATCATTATTTCTCGTACAACACATACGTTTACAGAGCTATATTTTATTTATTTATTTTTAATAATAATAATTATTCTTCCTCTAACTCAATTTCCGAACCCCCACTCTGATCGCTGTCAGTGCTAGCACTGGTGTACCCCTTAAAGTTCATCCAGGGATGAATTTTATCCAACGCGACCACATTCTCATACCTCTTATTTCCTCTCCTTGTTAATGGAGTATCTTCAACGAGAAATCTATCGTTGGGTAATATCTTAAGGATCCTATAGGGACCTTGAAATTTAGGGATGAGTTTTTGTGATTTCCCTACGTGATCTTTGTCTATTACGGTTCTTTCTATCCTGACCAAATCACCTACATTATATTGCCTCTGACATTTCCTATGCTTATCAAACTGCTTTTTAGCATATGCCTGTTGTTTTTCTATCCTCTCCCTAGCATCTGACCTCAACCTATCTAATGCATCACCCTCGATTCGTTCAGTTGTTTCAGTAATTATGTCGGCCAAAAGATTTTCAGATGCATTCATCAGTCTGCATCCAAATAATAATTCTGAGGGACTTTTCCCTGTTGTTTTGTTACTAGTGGTATTTATACCTAACTGAACCTCTCCGATGTAATCGTCCCATATATTATCATTTCCGCCATGACATTTTGCACTAAGGGCATCTAATATGGTACGATTAAATCTCTCGACCTGTCCATTCGCTCTTGGGGTAGCCACTGCATTCAGAATATGTTTTATTTTTAATTTATCTGTAAAATCTTTGAATTTTGCGCTTGTAAAACAAGTGCCACGGTCCGTTATAAGAGGACGAGAAGGAACGCCAAAATAACTAAAATGTTCTTTAAATACTTTGATTGCCGTAATCGATTTTGTATCTTTTACGGCTCGAATATTAATAAATTTCGTAAAAGCGTCGACAATAACGAGCAGATACATATTACCCCTCTTCGAGCGAATAAACGGGCCCAAATGATCAGCATGAAGCGTATGGAATGGCTTCTCTAACTTAGGTATGGGATGCAGCATTCCTTCTTTAGCTCCCCCAGGTGTCTTATGATGTGCGCACTCTAAACAAGCCGCGACATACTTCTTAATAAATCTACGCATTTTTGGAAACCAAAATGTGCCTCTTATACGGTTCAAAGTTTTTTCGAAGCCGAAATGACCCACATCGTCATGGTTCATTCGCAACACTTGCCACCTACAGCCCCTAGGAACTACCCATCGCAATCCCTCATCTAGAATTTTGTACACATAGTTACCCTTCAACTGATAATTATTACGCACATCAGCTACAAATTTTGTCTTATCGTCCTCTAATATATCTCTCACACGCTTGATCTCGCTATCATCAGCTTGCACAGTAGCGATCCAGTCACGAACATCCACATGTAAAACATCAAGAACATGTTCAGTGTCCATATCAGTGGGTTCACCGACAGGTCCGCGACTAAGCGCATCTACGTGAGCCATATTCGAACCCGGTCTATACTCAATTTCGCAGTTGTACTCTTGAAATTCGTGAAATTCGTGGAATAAGATCCCTTTTTGTCAGCGTAGTACGGAGTGCATTACAGTCAGTGACTATTTTGAATTTTAGGCCTAACAGATAAACTCGAAAACGATTCAATGATGCGACAACAGCTAAAGTTTCCAATTCAAAAGAATGAAACTTTTGTTCATCGGCTGAAGTTTTACGACTGTAATACGCTACTGGCCTAAGTAAACCATCTACACCCCGCTGCAGCAGAATTCCTGCAATACCTAATTTCGATGCATCTGTGTGCAATTCGGTTTCTAAATTAGGGTTATATAAAGCCAATATTGGACGTTCAACTAACTTTGATTTTAATATTCTAAACGATTCTGACTGCTCAGTCGTCCATTTCCATTCAAATTTGGATCTTAGTAGATCTGTCAATGGGCGGGCAATAAGTGCAAAGTCTTTTACAAATCGACGAAAGAAACTAGCCAGACCAATAAACCGCCTAACATCATGAACGTTCCGCGGGGTCGGGAAGTTATCAATAGCTAACGTTTTTCGCATCCCTGGACGTATCCCTTGACCACTCACATGGAATCCTAAAAACTCTAGCTCAGTACAAAAAAAGCTGCATTTCTTTATTTTTAAGGTAAGTCCTGCGTCTTTTAATAGTTGAAGTACCTCATGTAGTCTTCTCATTCCTTGATCAAAGGATTCTGAAGGAATCAACACGTCGTCCATATATACAATTGTGTAATTAACTTTCGACAATACCTTATTCATAGTCCGTTGGAAAACCGAAGGAGCGTTAGCTAACCCAAAAGGCATGCGTTTAAATTGATACTGCCCGTCGGGCGTCACAAACGCGGTTTTAACCTGTGAATTTACTGCTACTGGAATCTGATAGTAACCGGATGCAAGATCGAGGCTCGTGAATAAAGAATTACCAACTAACCTGTCAAGCTGATCATCGATCAGCGGTAGTGGGTAGTGTTCCTTTTTGGTTTTGTTATTCAAGGCACGATAATCAACACATAATCTGCTTTCGCCTGTCTTTTTCTTTACTAGTAGTACCGGGCTAGCATAAGATGAATTGGACTCACATACTATGTCTGCATCGATCATCTCCTTAACCATGGATTGAACTACCTGACGCTCCGGGAAAGAGAGTCTGTACGGGCGGTAAACTACCGGTTGCGTATCGTTCAAATCAATTTCCATTTGAACCACATTAGTCAACCCTAGGTCATTTAAGTTTTCCGAGAAACATGTATCATAACTTTTAAGTACCCCTTTCAGTCTGTTAACTTCATCCTCGTTAAGTTGCTTACCGTAATTAATTATTAAGTTAGTCTCAGGATTATCAAAGTCTAATAAATTTATACTCAAGTGATCTCCGACACAAACAGCTCGTGTAACAAGCCAACCTTGTCTTAAATAAATCGTATTATCACTAAAGTTTTGCACCAGTATTTTACCCTCGCCGCAATCTATATCGTACTCACCCGGCATCAAATAATATTCGTTTTTCGACGTACCCCGTATAGAGCCACTAACACGAACCGAACCTGAATACTTATTCGTGGAAATACATGGTAACGGAAACATTTCCTTAGGAGGTAAGATAACATCTGTTTTCAAACTTAATTGCAATTTAACTGAACGATCTCGGGTAAATATTAAGGAATCTGTAGTTTTAGTAATTATTATACCGGGTTTCTCAGTAAAACTGTGTCCAATAAGAACTGAATATTTTATGACACTGTCGTCAACAATATACGCAATGACTTCTTCTACAATATCCTGAATTTCGATCGTGACGTTAGAGACACCCAATGGCCTTACTATACTATTACCTATACCCCTCATGGTCGGTAAGCTATTATCTGACCACACGATTCCTGACCTAACTGCCTCACTGTGTCGAATTAACGTACATTGGCTACCTAAATCTACGTAGCCTTGCATAAGATCACCGTTTAGTTTTAAGAGTATTAAATACTTACTGTCATCAGTCATATTCGTCTCAATACGCATCACATCTTTATCCTTAGGTTTATCGGCCTTGTTAATAGAATCAGAAGGCAATCTAGGACAATTAATAGACAAGTGACCTAATCTATTACAAACATTACATTTTAATATCTTCTTCGTGCATCTAGCACTGAAGTGTCCAACTTCATTACAATTAAAACATACAATCGACGTATTATTTTGAGATCTAGAGGTCCTAGTTTCGCTGTTATTCGCCAGTTGCCTGGAACTATTTGTGGACAACGAGGTAGTGTTGTTACGCTGGTCATAGTTAAATTTTGTTCTGACAGATTCGCGAGATTGCTGCTTAATTGATTGGAAATATTTCAGAACTTGTTCTGGTTCCTGACACTTCGCAGCTTTCGCACCTAATCTCAAGGATCGATTATCGATACCGTACAACAAGCAATCTACCGCTCGCTTACCCTGTATTTCGCATCTATTTAATAAATTAATTTTCGCATAATAGTAATGTTCCAAAGAGTCGTTAAATTTGACACGTTTTGATAACATCTCGGTTAATAACTCAGCATAGTCATCGCTGCTTGGAAACGATTCCTCTAACTTGAGTTTCCATTCAGGCCATGAATACGACATGGTTGGAAGAGCTTGGTACCACGTTTTCGCAACCCCTGTCAGTTTAGGTAAAGCGTAGTGAATGATCTGATAATCCCCCCAACCGTAAAGCCGCGCACACTCTTCACTGCCACCTTACTGATCCACGTAAATATGGTCTGACTCTTGACCATAGGGTCGAAATCGGGAATCACATTACCTAACATAGGAAATTTGTTACCCTGGGGTCGACTTTTGGCTAAAGCTTCTACCAGTGAGACAAGAAACGTTTGTGTGTCATTATTAAGAACATTAGTAGTACTCACATGACCAGAAGTTGGAGGTATATGACGCTCGCTACTAGGCTCTAAGCGTCCGCTGCGGCCTCTCCTGCTGCGACTGCCATCCGATTCCCGGCTAAGGCGACGTCGATGGCCAGAAAGTGGAGGTGTATGACGCTCGCTGCTAGACTCTGAGCGTCCGCTGCGGCCGTTCCTGCTGCGACTGCCATCCGATTCCCGGCTGAGGCGACGTCGACCCTGTCGCTTACAACGGCTGCTTCGACTGCGATATCGGCCACGGCTGCGACTCCGGTTCGATTGATCACGGCGTTTCTTAGACTGTTCGCGTAAACTGCGGCTTCTAACACGAAGGGAATCTAATGAACTATCGTCCGATCGCATTTTTCGCTGCTTATGCGTTCCGCTTCGGTCACGGCGACGTTTGCGCTGCTTGCGCTTGCTTTTATCGCTGACTTTATCCATTATTACTCAGATAATTTTACCGGCAAACCCCGTGCAACACTTCCAACACGTAGTTGTTATCGGTAATATTTACTTCAAATTGTGGGCGCAATAGCCTTATCCACTTCTGAGTTAAAAGGATCTGATCTTCTTTTCTCGAATTAAACAACGATTGTTAAGATTTCACAGATTTATTTCAGCCTCAATCGCTCGGTACAATATTCAACAAAAATTAGAATTCCCACATTGTCATCTCACTTTTTTTAAAAAAAAAACGTCAGAAACCAAAAAGTATATAATCACTAAGTTATATCAGAAACATTTATTTATTCGTTCCTGTGTTGCTATATTTAAATAATTAACTTAATGTGTTACTAATGAAACTTACTAAATCTAATATCAATGTATGATGTGATAATTAATGTGTATTACATAGTATTTAATAGCTAATAATCACATCTTAATATAGTATCTTGACTAATTAACCTTACATTAACGTGGGTATATTAATTTCCCACTGAATGATTTCTAAATATTTTCATAAATATGAATATGCCTATATTAAAAATAGCTTCACTATCCCCGAATAGCATTCAAAATAAAAAAACATTTGTTTTAAAATGAATTTATTATGATTAAAAATCTATGTTCAGACACTCATTCTCTCTTATATATTTATTTTTCTTTACTTACGTTGAATAAACATAATAATTAATATATTTGAAATTGTGTATAAAACTTGATAACAATTTACCTTTAACAATGTAACGACTGATCAAAAAAAGACCAAATGTTGCTTATCTGCGAAATTTTTGTTGAACTTTTATAGCAGCAATTCTCTTTGTTTGCAAAACTTATTGGGGACCCGCCCGAGTGCTGGCCTTGGTCCTCGACCACCTGAAGTCCCGCATCAGGGTACTGTTCGACACTAGCCTGGTATCCGGACGATTCCCTCACTGCTGGAAGAGGGTAGTCGCTGCTCGCATCGTCCAGCACCTCACGCGGGTTGGCCCTGACCTGTCCGACGCCTTGCTCGGGTTTCGGGCTGGTCGTTCGACGCCATTCTACGTCTGAAGATCGCGGCTTCGGAGGCCGTCGCCTCGAAGGGAGTGCTGTTGGCGGTGTCTCTCGACATCGCCAATGCATTCATTAGTCTGTCATTCGGCTGCATCACGGAGGCTTTGTGCCTCTCTATCTAAGGCGGCTAGTGGCAGACTACTTGGACGGTCGCAATGTCCTCTTCGTGAACCGGGAAGGTGACGTTGTCAGGAGGCCTATGTCGTGTGGCGTCTCACAGGGTTCTGTTCTCGGACCACTCCTGTGGGACATCGGGTCCGACTGGGTCCTCCGTGGCCGGCTCCCCCCTGGGCTGGGATTAATTTGTTACGCCGATGAAACTCTGGTTACAGCTCGGGGCGGGATCTTCGTGGAGGCGGCATCTCTGGCCACTTCAGGTACCGCGGAGGTGATCAGGAGGATCGAGGCACTGGGGCTTAGGGTGGTCCTTAACAAGTTTGAGGCCCTGCTTTTCCATGGGCCTCGATGTAATCCACCCACCGGTGCTTCGATAATGGTTGATAATACTGTGATCGGTATCCGGGCCCACATGAAATATCTGGGCCTGGTACTTGACGGAAGGTGGTGCTTCGACGAGCACTTTCGCCAACTCGCACCGAAGTTCATCGGTACGGCGTCCGCCCTCGGTCAGCTAATGTCGAATATGGGTGGAAAAAGTCTAGACCTGTCGCCGCCGGTCATTGCGCAAGCTTTGGTTGGCGGTAATAGGGCCTGGACCGCGGTCGCCATCTTCTGCGAGGACGTCATCTCGCAGAAAGAGGCGGCGGAGAGGGCTCGGAAGGACTCACTCTCTTCGGATCGCGCCTGCGCCGCGGCCTTTACTTTTTGTTTTTTTTAGCAGAGTACATCCATGTGTCATTGTGTTGACCTTGGAATATTATATAGAAATCGGAACGGGCAAATAGGTAAGTACTTAGGTTTATCCACAAAACACAGAAAAAGTAAGTAGGTATGTTTTTATTAATACAACAGGCTTAAAATGAGAGAATACTTAAGTACATCACACGTTGTAGTAGGTAACAACTTATATTCATATTAACTAAATAATATAGGTCTTACATCGAAATTATCTTCGCAACAATGTCTTGTAGCCTGGGAAGAAGGTGGAGTTTTATCATCTCTTTTCACAACGGCATACTATTTTTTACGTAGTTTTGGGTCTTTCGGCACGTATAAAAAGAGTTTTTCAGGCTTTTTAAAAAAAGTATTTGTGCATTTTGGCACTATACAATATTTATACATAGTTAGAAAGGTGAATTAGACACAAATCGGACACTTAATTTGTTTCAAAGAGACATTAACCAATGAAAACACCTACGCGCCTTATCGCTGACAACGGGGACCGTCATAGTGACGTCACAGGCTACCGTGCCAGCCGGTTAGTGAACTCCGCTAGTAATTTTATCATAACTTCGTCAATTTTTGTCATAGAACAAATTTTTTTTCACTGTATCTTAAGGATTTCTTAGCTCTATAAATCTGCATTCTCAACCAAAAACGTTACGGATCCTCATTGCCTTTAGTCACCTTTTACGATACCCTAGGCGGAGGATGGGTTGGTCCCCGTGGCCGGCTCCCCCCTGGGCTGGGCGTAATCTGTTATGCCGATGACACACTGGTCACAGCCCGGGGCGGGACTTTCGAGGAGGCGGTATCCCTGGCCACCTCAGGTACCGCGGAGGTGGTCAGGAGGATCGAGGCACTGGGGCTTAGGGTGGCCCTTAACAAGTCTGAGGCCCTGCTCTTCCATGGGCCTCGACGTGGTCCACCCGCCGGTGCCTCGATAACGGTTGATAGTACTGTGGTCGGTATCCGGGCCGACATGAAATATCTGGGCCTGGTACTCAACGGAAGGTGGTGCTTCGACGAGCACTTTCGCCAACTCGCACCGAAGCTCGTCGGCACGGCGTCCGCCCTTGGTAGGCTAATGCCGAATATGGGCGGACAGAGTCTAGCGTGCCGACGACTTTACAGTGGTCCGGTCGATGGCGCTGTACGGCGCTCCCGTGTGGGCGGAGTCCCTGACTGCCCACAATAGGGCCTATCTGTGGCGTCCACAGAGGGTCATGGCGGTCAGGGCTATACGCGGCTACCGCACGGTAGGAATCGAGGCCGCGTGCGCATTGGCCGGAACCCCCCCGTGGGACTTGGACGGAAGCGCTCGCCGACGTTTATCGGCGGGTATCGGTGGCGCGAACGAGGGGTATTAATCCCCTGCCGAGTGAAATTACCGTATGGCGGGACGATGCCCGCCGCACCACCTTCACACGGTGGAAGGCTCGGCTGGAGACGCCCCGGGCTGGTCTTCGGACCATAGGGGCGCTTCAGCCGATATTGATGGAGTGGGCGGTGCGGCAGCACGGAGTCCTCACCTTCCGACTCGTGCAAGTGTTGTCAGGGCACGGCTGCTTTGGCAAGTACTTGCACGTTGTCGCAAGGAGGGAGACGACTCCGGGCTGCCACCACTGCGACTGCAGCAAGGACTCGGTGCAACACACGCTCGAATCGTGCCCCGCCTGGGCTGAGCAGCGCCGGGATCTCGCTGCAGTCATTGGAGAGGACCTGTCGCTATCGGCCGTTGCGCGAGCGATGGTCGGTGGTGATAGGGCCTGGACCGCGGTCGCCAACTTCTGCGAGAACGTAATCTTGCAGAAGGAGGCGGCGGAGAGGGCCCGGAAGGACTCACTCCTTTCGGACCCAATTCGCTGCCGGCGCGCGGGACGGCGCAGACGCGCTCACATGCGCCTGATGCCGCCCTAGTCGAGGCTGCGGACGGTAGGGTCGGGGATTGCCCGCCGTCCGCTGAAACAGCCTACCGCGAAGGTGCGATGCCCGAGTGCGCGGGGTGTCGCACAGGAGAGAGTGCCCGATGGGGCTGCCGCCTGCGGGTCACGGAGCAACGTACGCGGTACCCGTGGTCCGCCTTGTAAGGGCGGGTGAGGGCGCACGGCGGGTTATTTTAGTGGGTGAGGGCCCCACACTACCCCGTTGTCTCCCCGGACGACGGGGTGTGCGTTCAGGTACATTTATTCCCGCCAAAAAAAAAAAAAAAAGGATGGGTTGGTCCTATTCTGCTCTGCCGGGAACCACACGGCGGAAGTTATTATTATTATTGATATTTTATTAATATGGTCTGATGTTGTGGATCTGGTGTAAATTAATAAAGTGTCATTAAACAATCTAATAATTGTACGTATTCCAGTAATATGCAGTTTTAGAGTTATTAAATGTATCAGACGTATCCTGCTCATCCTCATATCAGAGACTTTTTTGACGTGATATCGTCTAGTAAATTGATGAAAGGGTGTCCGTTCGAAGAAGATGACGTCATCATTGTCACAATTAGTGAGCGAGAGCGCGGAACAAGCGGTAGAGAGGTACGATCGGCTCGGCCTAAGCGTTCGGCTCACGATCGGCGGTCAGCCTAACGTACGATGCGTCCGAGTAGAAAATAATGACAGCGGGAAATGGCGGCTAACTGTTTTGGCAACATATAATAAACTGTTATATCAATACGAAGTAACATCAATTTATTATTTTTAAAGTTATAATAGTGACAACAATTGCAGCAAAAAAGGTAATTAATTCTTGCATTTTAAGAATTTGATTAGCGATATAATTTCATATATTTGTTATTTGATTATTTAAAAAGTTACATCGGTCGGCGAGTGCAGTAGGTAATATAAGGTTATATTACAATTTTGATTAAAAACTTATTAAGACTCATATAATTACGATCGTATAAAAATGTAGCTGCTTTTATTTAGTATATTTTTACTATTTTAAGTTAATTAAACTTAACTTCTTTATTAAACTTGATTATTTCTTGTATCACATATTTTCACAATTAATTACCTGTAGCTTATATACATATATATATATATTATACAAAATAATGATAATTCAGTAATAATAATTCAATTCCATTCATGTTTTCTTATGACGTTATCACGTAAAAATTATCGTCCGTAAACCGACTTTACAGACAACCAATTTTTTCATATACACCTCGCGACACTTGGATAACCTCACTCAAAAATATTAGGATTTCAAATAATAAATAAGGAGTTTTGTTTGAACATCACACAGAAAAATTAACTTTTATAGACAGACCTAAAAATATGTCGTTTATTGAATTCATTCAAGGTTACTAGAAAATATCGCAACTTCCCAATCGAATTACATTTGCTAGTGCGACACTAGGATAACCTCACACCTTACAATTTAAATAAAAAACGTCGTTACTTATAAAAATATATTTTATTAATATTTAGTATGGCCACCCTTTTTAATTATGACACTAAATATTGTTTGCGGTATAGATTCGTATAAGTTGTTGATCAGGTCAGATGGGATTGTGTTCCAGACGTTTTGTATGGCCTTTCTCAGCTCATTTTGACTGTGATACTGCTTTCCGTCTGCATAAACCATTCTACTGAGCCAGCTCCAAATGTTTTCTATTATATTTAGATCTGGGGATAACGCTGGCCACTCTATAAGTTGAACATTTCCCTGCTGAAACCATGACATTACAGTCTTAGCAGTATGAACGGCTGCATTATCTTGTTGAAAAATCTAATTGGTACCTCCCATTATCGAATGAATTTTTGGTAATTGACTTTCTAAGAGGTCTACATATGATTTGGCACTTTGTTTTTCTTTCAACAAAACAAGATCAGCAGGCCCTTTGCTACCTATTGCTCCCCATACTTGTACACTACCATATGCAGATGATCTACGTGATAAAATTACTTGGTTTTTTCGTAGATCGTGAAAATAGTAACTGAATCCATCCGGGTCGTCAAGGTTAAATTTTTTCTCATCAGAAAAAATAACTTTTTTCCATTCGTCTATCCAAGCCATGTGAGCTCGCCCGAAGTTCAACCGAGCGGCATGATGTTCAGTTTTAAGGACGGGTTTCCTTTTTAATTTCTGACGCCGAATGTGACGCGAAGACTTTATAATTCGCTGGACAGTTCGAACACTGGCTTTGACTCCGGTTTTCACTAGCTGTACCCATGAAATTAGAAGCTTCTCTCAAAATGACGCGGCGATCTCTTTCTGTAGTGGCCTTCGCTGTACGCCCTTTTTGGTTTTTTCCGAAATTTTCGGGATCCTTAAAATAATTGTTTATTACTCTAGTGCTCCGTCCAATTTATTCGGCAATTTGGCCACTAGAATAACCTTCTTTCTTCAAAAGTGCAATTTTTACAATTTCTTCACTCGTCAGCACTTTACCACGGGGCATTTTACTTTAATTGCTGTTTATATCGCAACGAAATTATTCGTTACTTATTATTGCGCAATTACGTAAACGTGCGCTCCCTAGTCCTACTAAAACAATAATGCCAAAGAGTATAATAATACTGCTGAGGTTATCCTAGTGACGCGCCAATCGGCACCCCGTTACGTAAATGCATTGCACTAAAATGTATACGTCTATAAACAAAACTAAATCATACGTACATGTTTCTAAAGTAACAAATAGAATTTATTGTGCAGGCCGTTTTCGTATTTTAATAGCATTTAACCATTCAATCAGTATGAGGTTATCCAAGTGTCGCGGGGTGTATAAAATGTAGTATTGACGACAAAAATTTATTGCTTTTCATATCAGTACGTAAGATGAATTCAGTGGATCTTTAATGAACTTTTGAAACCGAAAGATATTAAAATTCTAAGAGCAATTGGCCGTAAAAGTCCTGTGATTTCGGAAGAGTTGCCAACTAATATATTTTTCACTATATTTTTTAATAATGTAGTATGAATTGTAAAATGACAAAACCCCTTAAAAAAAGAACAATTCTAGATCAAAATAATTTGTTAGTTTATCATGTATGAATAACATTTTTCGTTTTTAAAAGTTAAATTTTAGAGAATCAGAGTTCATTTTGAGAGAGTTCATTTTGTCGAATTTGACATTATACTTGATATATATATTTAACTTGATATTTATAACTATAAATAACACTAAAAAATTTGCTCGAAATTTTATGAGAAAAAAGGAATTGGTTGTCTCTACGGACGATAATATATAATATAAAAATAATTCGGGTTTTCCTTCCTGACGCTATAATTCCAGAACGCACGAACCGATTTCCACGGTTTTGCATTCGTTGGAAAGGTGTCGGGCTCCGTGAGCTTTATAGCAAACTAAATTCAGGAAAATTTTCAACAGAAAAGCAGGAAAACAGGGAAAATCATTTTTCACATACAGCGCCATCTCTGATACATAGCATGTACTACAAACCAATATGGTTTTGCATGGCGGCAGTACGTGGTGTGAGTATCCCTCACGAAAATAAGTTGGTGGCGAAACGGATTCCGCCGGGTTTGCTAGTTATTTATATAATAACGTCATAAGAAAACATTGATCATAAATTGCATACTTTTATAAATTGAATTGAATTATTATCACTGAATTATCATTATTTTGTTTGATACAAAGGAGTTAAGTTAATTAGCACTTATTTGTACTCGAATCGTGTATTAACGAGTAATTCAAATATTTTTTTCTCTTCTACTCAGATGCATCTGCCGATGCAGTGGAAGAGAGATAGATGCGTTACAAGCCGAACGCTTAGGCCGGTCGTGCTTCTCTATCGCTTGTTTCGCGATCTCGATCACGGAAACGAACAACGAGTCATGCTTATTCATACGTGCAGCCCGCGTTCATCTATTTATAAGACGATAATGCGTCAAAAAAGGTTATTGCCTCTACCTGTCGAATATTTATCCATTCTAATACTAAATACTATAATACTGCATATATATCGAATGAAATATATCCATACTATTCGATATTTATCGGATCAGATATATCGATACTTATATCGATACAATAACTATTACTATTATATTATAGACGATTTGATCGATATACTGAATGCATATATCGAGTATTTATGAAATATCGATATATATCACACACTCCTATCCATTCCTTAATAGTGATGTCGGAAATGCAATAAAGTATCGATATATATCGATATCGATATATTTATTTAAAAATATCGATATATTGGTACGATGTGAACAAAAATGGTCTAATCTTAGACATGGGCGTTTTCGGTTTTTAGAACAAACGGCTATGTAGCTGATATTTAGTTTTCATATTGATATTGAAAACCGTTTTCAGATATCGATATCAGTAGTAATGTTTTGCTATCAGTTGCGTAACGTAAACACAAACTGAAACAAATGCAAACTGTTGAACCCTTGAACGCAAAGGTTAAAACAGTTTAAATATAAATTATAACAAGTCGCTAAAGTTATTCTAGATTAGCTGTTTAGTTTGAGTAGGTAGTTAGAATGGCGATTTTCGGAGAAAACCTCCCAAAACAAAATGTTTTGAAAGACTACGCCTTATGGTTATAAAATATTATAACATTTATAATATTTTAATATAATAATAATATTTTTATGCCTTATAAGGCATACTTCAATAAAACTAAAAATGATTCGTTTGACAAAATCTTTCGTACACAAACTATATTATTACGGGAACTAAATTATCATAACCATAAAAGACTCGACTTTATTGCTTAAACTTGTAGCTATATTTTGCGATGTACACAGTTGCAAGCCGCTAAATATAATCGAAAACCATATTCGCCTCACCTCTTTTATTCAGTACTAGTGGCCCGCCCCGGCTTTGCACGGGTATTTAACTAAAATTTCAAAAATTATAAATTTATATTTTTTATCAGAAATATTTTATAACAGACGGATTGGTTGTCAAACATGTGTCAAAATAAATTTTAATTTAAATCAAAATCACTATGGAGTATTTATATCAAAATAATTTTCTCCCCCCTTTTAACATCGTTAGAGGATGAATTTCGATAAAATACGAAACATGTCTTCAACCAATTCTGTTAAAGAATATTTATGCGAAATTTGAAGTAGATTGGACCAAGGAATCATGTTGTCCCATACAAACTTTGCCCCCCTTTTTCACCCCCTTAGAGGTAGAATTTCGTAAAATCCGTTCTTAGCTGACCTCTACTCGGTAAAAGGAATATTTCTACCAAATTTCAAGTCTCTGCGCCTTATAGTTTCAGAGATATCGTGATGAGTCAATGTTTACGTGGAAATCTCTTATTTATATATAGATTAAGTTATTGTTATAAGAAAGAGATGCAGATGATTTGGTTTTAGCTGTCGCGCCGCTCTAGCCGTTGCTTGGCCGTTGCGCGCCCGTGATTTATTTTGTTTGGTTATTCGAAAACGGCTATGTGTTTTGGTTTATCTATATGATATGATATGGGGACGCGTAACCGATATTAGTTAAGTTTTGATGTATCGGTGTCATGCCTATCTAATCTACTTTACTAATCTTAGGTACATGATAGTAAATAAATACTAATCAATAGACATCATTTTTAATAAATCAAGAACAACGATAAAAATTATTAATTATTTATTAACTAAACCAATATTTATCTGATGCAGACATACAATACTGGACATGACTGGAATGCTTAAATTGATTATTGATTGAATTGGTTAGATTGTAGACTACTATCAACTCAAATGCAGAAATACCTTAGAGAAATACGCGCGCATTGAGGTTATAATACGGATAACGGATGGACCATTGAATGTTTTTTTTTTTTTTGGATAATTTTCTCGCTCTTAACCAAGCAAGAAGGCAAAGGGATCTGAGCACATACAGCTTAATCAAATACATAGTTGAGTGAAATTACTGAACTGAACTAGCTTGCTACATATATAGAAATCTGTGAATTGAACTGACAGTCTGACACATGTCACATGTGTCATTGACCTAAAGACAGAGTTGCCATCTTAAAAACCAACTTAAGTACCAAATTAAAAATCAGTTAAGCAGGGAACTCAGGGTTCACTCTGGGAAGATTTCGATTGTCGGCTTTTGTAAATCCTGTTTTCATTATAAAAAACTGGTTAAACACCACGTGACAGCTTTTAAATCGATTACTGTATCCAAATTTATCAATAATCTTTAAGCAACTTTTATAATTTCAACAAAATTATGGAAATAATTGAGTAAACTAAGTAGAGTAGTACCCATGCACTCAATGATTGGTCACAGATGACGTCATGCACTGTGATTGGCGTTTCAGTACAGTTTAAAAATATTGAAAATAACAACATTTTATTTCTTCATTTAAAAATATTTAAATGAATTATATTAAATTATTATTAGGTAAATAATCGTAAAACAGTATATTTATTTTATCTAAGCACATTTTAGATTTTAATCTGATTACTGTCCGATCCCCTATTGAGTCGACCAAATAAAAACAAAAGAAAATATCGTTTTTGGTACAATTTCGATATTTGATATCGATATATCGTTAATAAATATATCGCCCAAAAATATCGATATTTCGAAAAGAATATATTGATATATCGATATTTATTCGACAAGCCTACATTCCTATATGTGTCACCTCTTAGTAGGGATGTTCATCGGAAAAAATATCGATAATTTTATTATCGATAATTATCGAATTGTGTTATCGATAGTTATCGATAATTAGTGAATGAACATACAAAAATTATCGAATGACACAAAAATATCGATAAATATCGATCGCACATCATTATCGGATCGCACAAAACTATCGATAATTATCGGATTGTACAAAATTATCGATAATTATCGAATGAAAACTTATCGATAATTTAACTTAAAACTTATCGATAATTTAACTTAACGAAAAAACCAAGTAATTTTATCACGTAGATCATCTGCATATGGTAGTGTACAAGTATGTACACTACCATATGCAGATGATCGTGTACAAGTATTAATCAAATACATAGTTGAGTGAAATTACTGAACTGAACTAGCTTGCTACATATATAGAAATCTGTGAATTGAACTGACAGTCTGACACATGTCACATGTGTCATTGACCTAAAGACAGAGTTGCCATCTTAAAAACCAACTTAAGTACCAAATTAAAAATCAGTTAAGCAGGGAACTCAGGGTTCACTCTGGGAAGATTTCGATTGTCGGCTTTTGTAAATCCTGTTTTCATTATAAAAAACTGGTTAAACACCACGTGACAGCTTTTAAATCGATTACTGTATCCAAATTTATCAATAATCTTTAAGCAACTTTTATAATTTCAACAAAATTATGGAAATAATTGAGTAAACTAAGTAGAGTAGTACCTATGCACTCAATGATTGGTCACAGATGACGTCATGCACTGTGATTGGCGTTTCAGTACAGTTTAAAAATATTGAAAATAACAACATTTTATTTCTTCATTTAAAAATATTTAAATGAATTATATTAAATTATTATTAGGTAAATAATCGTAAAACAGTATATTTATTTTATCTAAGCACATTTTAGATTTTAATCTGATTACTGTCCGATCCCCTATTGAGTCGACCAAATAAAAACAAAAGAAAATATCGTTTTTGGTACAATTTCGATATTTGATATCGATATATCGTTAATAAATATATCGCCCAAAAATATCGATATTTCGAAAAGAATATATTGATATATCGATATTTATTCGACAAGCCTACATTCCTATATGTGTCACCTCTTAGTAGGGATGTTCATCGGAAAAAATATCGATAATTTTATTATCGATAATTATCGAATTGTGTTATCGATAGTTATCGATAATTAGTGAATGAACATACAAAAATTATCGAATGACACAAAAATATCGATAAATATCGATCGCACATCATTATCGGATCGCACAAAACTATCGATAATTATCGGATTGTACAAAATTATCGATAATTATCGAATGAAAACTTATCGATAATTATCGAATGAAAAATTATCGATAATTATCGAATCAAAATTATCGAATAACACTTATCGATAATTTTCGAATGGAAAATTATCGAGTAGTTACGAATTATCGATAATTATGGCACCCCCCTACCTCTTAGTTGGCAGCACTACGAATTTTACTTCAGTTTCTTTTGTGTCCTAAAAAGTCGAAATACACCTCGAGTTACTGCCTATATTCTGCTTTCAAGTGTCAAGGCGGTCTGTTTGTCCTAGCAAACTTTCTTTTTATCTTGGCATTTTCTAGTGTTAATAGTTTGGTTTTTGGTTATTTAGATTTACGTATATATTTTGTGTTGTCGCGGTATATTGGTGAGTGTTTATTATTTGTTTTGTATGTTGTTGTTTTTTTAAACCATGGAGGAAAACGAACCTCCTGACCCACCGGCACCGCCGGACAAAGACGCCTCTGTGTTTTCTTATTCGCCAGTCCTAACCGCTCCACTGTCATCTTTTACAGCAGTTGAAAACTCAGTAGGCAAAAAACGCTCCCTTGACTCTGACAAAGATGCAGTACCAAATAAGCAGGCTAAGCAAAGTGAATATAGAATCCGCTATTCTAATATGGACAAACCTCCTTATTTGGTACATGTGTCTCGCAATGAAAGTGACCCAGCAGCTAACATTACTTTAAATCCTATTAAATTTGGACAGTTCTTAAAAACCCATCGCTTCACAGGTATAGCAAATGATGGCTTAAAACGAGTGGGCCGTAACAGAGTCTCTGTAACTTTCAATACCCCTCAAGATGCCAACTCGTTCATGACTCACTCCTCACTAATACAAAACGGATATAGTACTTCCATCCCTACCTACAATATCACTCGAATGGGTGTCGTAAGAGAAATACCTGTAGACTGGTCCATAGAAGAAATTGTAGAAAATCTGGAAGTCCCACAAGGATGTGGTAAAATCATAAAAGTACGTAGAATAAATAGAAAGGTAATTAATAATGGCATTCCAGAGTGGCAACCAACACAATCTGTGATCCTTACTTTTGACGGACAGACATTACCTCCCCGAGTCCTCTGCTTCTATATGGCTCTAAAAGTTGAACTTTATAAATACCCAACAATCCAGTGTTTTAACTGCTGTAGATTTGGACATACAAAAACTCAATGTAGGTCAAAGCCAAGATGCTACAAATGCACTCAAAATCACACAGGTGAGGGATGCCCGAACCCAGTAGATGACCCCACTTGTCTTAATTGTTCAGGAGGACACACTGCCATAAGTAAGAGTTGTCCTGAATACATAAGACAAACAAATATTAAATTGATAATGGCAGAGAAAAATATTTCTTATGACGAAGCATCTAAGACTATCCCTCCATCATATAGATCATATGCAGATATCTCAAAGTCCACAACTAGACCCTCCCTTCTAAATACAAACACATCTCGCAGAAACCCCTCGAACCCCACAACTTCATTTAAGAAAACTGTCTTTGTCACTCGAAAACAACGCCCTGTTTTAACACCTGGTTATGATAAACAAGCACACCAAGATATTTTAAATGAATTTGATATTCCTGAATCACAAAATGGATGTGCATTAAATAATAATTCAAATTTAGATACTGAAACATCAGATATTAATAACCTACTTTTAACATTATTAGTAAATATTATTAATAAAAATGACTTTATAATAACAGACCACGTAGCATCAAAACTCATCACAATTCTAAACCGTTACAATGGACCCACTCAAGTTCCTTCAGTGGAATGCCAGGAGCATACAGAACAAGAAACATGAAATTATTCACCTCACAAATACTCTCAGTCCCACCGTTATATGCATTACAGAAACTTGGTTAAAACCTGACCATCGCTACTATCTTCATGGTTTTTCATCATACCGTGATGATAGATTAGATGGCCATGGAGGATCAATGATTCTTGTTAATAACAAATTTACATGTACTCACCTTACCATCCCTACTCACAATAGCAATAACATAAATATAGTTGGTATTAAAATAAAAGATATAAGCATTCTTTCTGTATACCTCCCCCACCCAAACCCTTCTATTCTTCCTTTTCTGCGTAGTGTCTTTTTACTCTTTCCTCCTCCACTCTTAATCCTAGGAGACTTTAATAGTCATAATATTATGTGGGGATCAGAAACAAACGACTCCTTTGGCAGTGAATTTGGAGCAATGCTCGAAGAGTTAGGTCTTTGTATCCTAAATGATGGCCGACCTACAAGAATGACACCTCCTGGACATAGGAAGAGTTGTGTTGATTTAACAATATGTTCAAACGATTTAGCTACTCTTTTACAGTGGAACATTCTGGATAGTACGTTTGGTAGTGACCACTATCCTATTAGTACTTGCTACCCATTAAGATTTTACCCTCATCACTCACCTAGACCTTTACTGAAATATAGGATGTCTGGTGCCAATTGGAACAAGTATAAAAAACTGTTGGAAAATAAAGTTCAATCACTACCTCAAATCACTTCAGAAAATCTTAATATGTGTTACACGGAGTTCTGTAAGGCTGTTTCAGATTCGGCCGATCTAAATATCCCCCTGAAAAACTCAGCAACCGGTAAAATACCATCTCCCCCCTGGTGGGACAGGGAGTGCACAGAGATGATAAAATCTAGGAAAATTGCAGAAAGGAATTATAAACACAACATGACTGATAGCAATTTAATAAACTATCAGAGAATTGCTGCAAAGACGAAACGTGTTTTCCGAAGGAAAAAGACCTACCGATGGCGCCAATTCTGTGCATCCCTCTCACCAGACACCAACTCAAGTACTGTTTGGAATCAAATAAATAGATTTAGGCACGGTCTCTCCCATCGAAATTCACCCTGCATTTCTGAAATTGTAGCAGGAAACTTTTTTGATAAAATAGCTCCTCCTTTTGCTCCAAATCACAATGATCTTCCTCATACAGACCATAACCTTTTAACATCAACGCACATCATAGATCACCATTTCACCATGTTTGAGCTCCAATCTGTCCTCTCTCGTGTCAAAGATTCTGCTCCGGGAGCGGACGGTTTCCCTTACTCTTTCCTGGTAAAAGCCGGTAAAAATGCTCTAAAATATTTCCTAAATTTAATTAATGCTTTTCTTGATTTTAATTACATTCCTAATGAATGGAAAACTCAAATAATAATCCCCATTTTAAAGCACGGAAAATCACCTGAGTTAAGTGACAGTTACCGCCCCATCGCTCTCTCGTCTACTTTTTCCAAAATATTCGAACATCTTTTAAAAAACCGTCTGGAATGGTTTGTAGAAAAAAACAGTTTACTTCCTTCCTCCCAGTTTGGCTTCCGAAAAGGACTATGTACTACAGACAGTTTAGCCATTTTTGTTACTGACCTTAGAATAGCTTTCTCTAGGAATGAATCTGTGGTCGCCGCGTTCCTCGACATTACGGCTGCATACGACAACGTGATTCTTTCTGTACTCAGGTACAAGTTACAACAGCTGAGTATACCAGAAAAGATAGTACGAATACTATGCAGTATTTTAATGTGCAGAGAGGTCAAGTTACGAGTTCCGGGTCAGAGTCTCGGTACACGCCTTGTATGGAAAGGCCTGCCTCAGGGATGTGTGCTCAGTCCTATTCTATACAATCTTTATACTTCTTCACTTCATCTTTCGCTTAACCCTGACTGTCAAATATTACAATATGCAGATGATCTAGTTTTGTACATTTCTTCGCCCTCAATTTCCCAAGCTTCATCATCATTACAAATCTCCCTCGACTCACTCTCACTCTGGCTGGAACGGAGGGGCCTTCAGCTGTCTGCTTCAAAGAGTAACGTAGTGACATTCAGTAGGAAGAAAAATATTCCTATAGTAAGACTGAAGATTGAGGGTCTATCTGTCCCAGTATGTGATTCGGTAAAATTCCTGGGTTTAATTCTAGATTCTAAACTAACTGGGACCAAACATATAGAGCTCATAACCAAAAAAGCAGAACGGAACCTAAACATAATAAAGGCGCTAACTGGAGTCTCTTGGGGTTCTCACCCAGTTACTCAAAAAATATTATACCATGCCATAGTTAGAAGTGTCCTGGATTACGGCACCTTCCTCCTCAAACCATGTAATAAATCCTCTCTTAGGGCTTTAGACACGTTACAATCTAGGGCACTTCGCTGTGTCCTCGGGTGTATGAGATCTACCCCCATTAATGCACTGCAAGTAGAGTGCGGTGACCCGCCTCTCTTTATCCGTTTTCAATTTCTGTCTGATCGCTTTTTGTTTCGTGCTAATGCTCGCTCCGATCACCCACTTAAGGAGAAACTTGAGTGTCTGCACAACCTCTGCCTCACCTCACCCTATTGGCATCATAAACACACTCCACTTCTTATTAATAGCTTTAAAAAACTGCGCTACGTTGAACGAGACTCCCCTATTCAAACCTTTCCGAAACTGTGTTGGCATGAATTTCCGTATGAGGTGATAACATATTCTGCTAATGTGATACTCAACCTTGGTTTCGCCAAAGAATCCCCTCATAATAACATCCTTTTTATCTCAGAGGTAACCACTAGATGGAATAACAGCCATTTATTCTTTACCGATGCTTCCAAATTGACAGAATTAGGAAAAACAGGTGTCGCTGTCTATTACCAAAATTCGAAAATTGCCCTACAATTTCAGTGTCCCCCCTATTCATCCGTATTTACTGGTGAGTGCGTGGGTATATTAGAGGCTTGCCTATTTATAGAGAGCCATAATATATCCAGCGCTGTCATCTTTTCCGACTCAAAAAGTGCTCTGGAATCCATTCTTATCAACCCTATGTATAATAAATTAAACAGTGATATAATTTTAAACATTAGAAACTCTCTATTCAAAAGTTCAAGTAAAGGCCTAAACATTACCCTAGTTTGGATCCCAGGGCACTCAGGCATCAGAGGAAATGAGGTGGTGGATTCTCTTGCGAAGCAGGCTACTTTCCATCAGGTGGACGATAAACACTACAGGTATCAAACTTACGACATCCTCAATCTTCCCAAGAGACAAGCATACCAATCTTGGCAGAATGACTGGGATAAGACCAATAAAATAAAAGGAAGGTCTTATGCCTCAATACAACCCCTCATCCCAAGGAAACCATGGTTTTCAAAGTTCAAAAAATTAAATAAAAAATCTGTTTCTATTCTATGTAGAATCCGTTTAGGCCATTGTTGTACCCCAGTCTTTCTAAATAAAATTAGAATAAGAGACTCCTCACTGTGCGAGTGTGGTTTTGAAGATGGAACGCTCGACCACATCTTCTTCGCCTGTTCTAATAACACATTCACTATATACAATCTTCTTCCTGAATTGAACATCCCTCTTCCTACGAATGTTTCCTCCCTACTACACTTTTACAACAATCCCAAATTGATATTTCTTTTATCCAAATTCATTAATATTAATAACATTAAACTATAATTTTCATTTTTGAATTTTGAGCCAAATACTGTATGCTATTTATTTAAATAAATAATTATATTATATTACTTAGATAGATGAAATGTAAAGTAGAATTATGTTTAAACCCTTCCCTAGATGTATAACCCCCTGATAAATACTAAAATCTTAATTACATTTGTCCACAGGTAACAAAACCCAAACAATCGTGTCTTTTTTGCATCAAAAATTAGTTTCCTCCGTAATTTACATAATCTCATACTTGACACTGGCAGAATGTTGCACAACTAAAAGTTGCGACGCCATGCCATAAATTAAAGAAGAAGAAGAAGAAGAAATACACCTCATTCATAGTATTTAGATAACAACTTTCGAAAACAGTACGATTATGTGTTTCGTAATAGGCTCATCATTATTATATTCATTGTTTGAAATTTCAAAATGTATTCAGTTAAACGTATACACTGATCTCAAATTGTTTGATAAATTTCGTTTAGTGTAAACAATCATGGAAAATCAAGACGGAGATATTGACTATGATAATATTATTGAGACACTTTTGAGTACATTCGGAGATGTTTTGAGTAGAGATTGTATGTTTGCTATAGTTGAGAGCTGTGGAGGAGATCGTAAGTACTGATATATACAGGTGTATCTACCCGGTGCATCAGCTTTATTGATTTTCCTCACATGCTTGTAAATATATATATATTTGTACACAATATATATTGCGCGCCATTATTTCATTGAACGTGTGGATATAGCATATATAATACTGTCTGGTTACAACAAATTATGCTCTATGAAGGGGTTGCATTTGGGTGAATATCATTTGTAGGATGGTTTATAATCCTTTAATGTTTTGCCCGGGATGGAGGCTGCATTGATTGATTTTGGGGTGCATTGCATTGAATATATGCCTTGCCTTTGTTCTGAGTGTTATAGTGATTATATTCAATATTGGTTATGTATTAGTAAATATTTTGGTGAAACTATTGGGATTTCTTAATTACATACTGCTATTTTGTTTCTGTTCATATAAAATGTGTAGTAATTATTATCACTGGTAATAAATTTTATGCTTTTTTGAATTTTTTCAGCCCAGGTATGCTAGAACCTATTATATATTATAGTCCAAAACTAAATTAATCAATAATAAACTAAATAAATTTAATAATAGTGTTTTTTTTGGACCAATTATATTTTGTCCAAATTTTTTAAATTGTGTAAATTTTATATAGAAATTTGCATCTACTGATTATTAGTAAAAATTTAAGCTTTCGATAGAATAAAAAATTAAGATATTTCCTGCTATTGGCATCTCATATGATTTGATGTTCATTATTTGCTTACCCATATATAAAATATTCTTTAAAAAATCGTGACAACACAATATACATTTATTTTGTTTTCTGTTGATTTATTTTACCTATATATAATATTTATTTTATTTAGTTTTTTTCATTACATATATTGACTTTATAAAATAGACAAAATAAATAAAAATAATAAACAACTTGCTTTCCAAAATAGGTATTTTATACATCAATTTTTTTTAGCAATAAATAACGAATATAATTAATAATAATAAATAAAATTATTTAAATTGGGATATTTACCATGTTTTTTGTTTTCATTTGTTGGAGCTCGATATTTCGACATTATCTACGAATGTCTTGTTCACGAGAATCCGGTGATTAGATTATGCAAACCCTTGAACAAAAACATAAAAAAAAAAAATCGCGAATTGATACAGTGAGTTTCGTCTATAAAACACGGGATCGAGTGTCGAGTGCACGTAAAACAAACAAAACAAGGGACAATAGTAGGTGTGAAAGTGACAATGGTAGTGGTAACCAGTGTTTGCGCAGCAAACCTACGAGAAAGGAGGTAGTCCGATATGGATACTTCTAATGCCGTCAACATCTACCCGAAAACTTCAGTCTCGTGAACAAGACATTCGTAGATAATGTCGAAATATCGAGCTCCAACAAATGAAAACAAAAACCATGGTAAATATCCTGATTTGAATAATTTAAGTTATAAAAATAACCATGTTAATTTAAAATCTTATAATTATAAATTTTGCCTTTATATTTTTAATATTAATGGACATGAAAAAATATTTTTAATAAATCTTGATTACTTTAATGACATAAATAATGAGGTAAAAATTAATAATTATTAAAAAAATTTTTTAAATATTTTCATAATCAGAAACAATCAAAACACATTGTATACAATTAATATTTAAAATGTAAACCGTAAATCTGAGTTAAAAATCTCATTTCATGTTTATCATATGCCTACAATATTTTTGGTAATCTTGATAGAGACAACAGCATAGACAGATGAAGAGTGCATGGGGCACTGCAGAAAACCCATACAAATATATATATATATATATATATATATATAAGTGCAATTATAGTATGTGTAACCCATACAAATATATTATACCAAATATATAATATAAGTGCAATTTATTTGTCAAATTCGACATTCAATTTGGCCTAGGCCTTACTGGATTTAAATACAGCTCAAAGAAAAATGAACAACAAGTGAATTGATTGAAACTTAGTAATTTCATATATATATATATATATATATATATGAAAATATATATTCAAGAAAGCACTTTTATATATATAATTTAAAAATTAAAATTTATTTCTAAAAGGATAAACAATACTCTATACCTACTTGCATAATGAATATCATTTTAATTAAAACTTTTCTTTAACAGTTGATGAATCGGCAAATGCTGTAATAAATATCATGATGGATGGTAATTTGCCACCAACCACTACATCAGAAAGTACAAATAATATTGTTCAAGAAAATGTTACAGTCAATCATGTCAACACAAATCAACAAAATTTACCCACTTATAATGTTCTTAATGAGTCTCAGCCAAACAATCCGAGTACAAGTTCTTTAGTTGTAGTTCCTGCTAACTCAAATCATTTTAAAACCTATGCTGGCGTATCAAAAAATATTGTTCAGCTCACACAAAAAAATTCAAATACAAGGGTGAATTCCACAAGAATATCAAACAAGTCTCAAAATATTTGGACTGATCAGATAAAACAAATTATAACACATCACCAAAATGGTGCTAGAGTTTTAGTAATAATGAGAGGATTACCTGGAAGTGGAAAATCATACCTTGCAAGAAAAATTGTTGATGCTATGTTTTCAGAACAGAGTCAAAAAAACTATACTGCTCATATTTTTAGTACTGATGATTACTTTATGCGTAATAATCATTATGAATTTGACAAAAGTAAACTTTCAGAATATCATGAACGAAATGAAAGAAAGGCCAGAAATTGTATGATACAAGGAGTTAGTCCTGTAATTATTGATAATACCAATGTTGAACTTTGGGAAATGAAACCTTATGTAAGTGAAGGGGTTAAAAATGGTTATATTGTTGAAGTTGTAGAACCCAATACATCGTGGGCCAGAAACCCAAAGCAGCTTTGTAAAAATACTCTCCACAATGTTCCATTTCATTCTATTCAAAGAAAGCTTGAAATTTACCAAAACGGTGTTACTGGTGACCATTTGATCAGTTATTTTAGATATCAATATCCACCTAATATGACACCTCCTGTTTTAAGACTTATTCCCCAATTTGTAAAAATAATGCCTGAAAAAACTATGCATATAATCAGTGAAAATGATAAAAGTATTGAAATTTGTGAAAATATTCAATCAAACAATTTAACAACAAATGAACATTCCCCAAGTTTGTGTTTTTCTGACGTTCCCATTGATGTTTCGCCCTTTAAAGTGCCACAAGAAGTAGCACAAGAAAGTATTATTGAAAAATCAGATCAGAGCCAAAATAGCGATATGGACGATAATGCTGCAGTCACAGATCTAGAAAAAGATATGAGATTCACTGAAATTATAAAGTCCTTAGAGGAAATAGAGAAAATAGAGGAGGAGTGGGATAATGGTGATGATTGGAATGACGAAGCAAGAAATACAGTTAAAAACAGTAAAACTGTTGATTTTGCTGATTCAAAACCTCAAAGAAAGGAATGGCCAAGATCTTCATTGCCACAAAAAAATTTATCACCAGTTGAAGACTGTCATTCAGATTGGAGAAAAATTTCAATGTTTTTGCCGTCTTGGGGTGAAAGTAGTCAATCACCAGTAGATATCAAACCAGTAACGGAGAAGAAGTCAAGTGCCACTTGCATTGAAATAGGAGATACCGAGATATCTGATTTTAAAAATCCTCTTAAAATCATTACAGCCACTCCTAGAGATATTAATGAATTTTATGTGGAAATGAAAACTAATAAGATTCCGGAAAAATGGATGCTTGACAAAAGCACTTCTACAAGTAATCATCAAATTCTAACTGATACACAGAGGTGCGAAAATGAAGAACATCATTTTAATTCGTTTAGGAAATTGTTTAAAAATATACCAAGGGCTGATTTAAGAGATATATTCGATAACTGTTGCGGTGATGTAAACTGGGCAGTAGATATTGTTCTAGATGGAATGGAAAACCAACAGTTGGTTTCAATAGAATCCGATAATGTTTCAGACACAGAAGAAGAAGTACAAAATGAAAATTTATGCCAGTGTTTATCTGCATATGATATTTTACCAGATCATAATGAAGCTTCACCACAACCTATTGAAAGTGAACAACTGTTAAATAAAATGTCTTCTCCTGCGATAAACATTAAAAAAGGTAAAAAGGAATCTGTAGTATCAGACGAATCAATGCAACTGAAACGGCAAATAGAACAAAACGTTGTCATATCGGACAATCATTATTCACAACACTGCTTGAAAATAAGAAAAATTCGATACGGTGAAAACAATGGCGGAGATAATAAAGATAACGAAAAAGTCGATAATAATGCGGATAATACAAATAAGCCATTGGATGCCAATGTTCCAAGTACATCAGGACTTTTGCAACCTCCTGTTAATGAAGACAAGATTGTTTGTGTTTCTAATGAAGATAATTCAGATACAAATGATGACGAATTAGTTGAAGATGACAATGCAGAAATAACAGTTAATATTAACGTAGGAAATGAGTTTATACAACAATTAGATCAATTATTTGGTCGTTTTGGCATAAAATATCCATCTTCAATAATGCCTAAACTCAGTATACGTCAGTCGCTTTTGAACGAAATCAATGCTCTATGGATAGAATCTCTGATGCACCAACTTGAAGAAAATGCTAAACAAACTGATTTAATGATCAAACAGGATGAAGAGTTTGCAAGGTATTTCTTATTTAAGTTTGCAAGGATTAAGTTCTTTCCTAATAATATTATATAAGAATACACATTAACATGTTTAAGTAAAGTCGTTTATTGTTTTCTTTTTCAGGCAGTTAGCTTTGAAAGAAAATGAATTATTAATACAGGGCAAAGAACCGGAAATTCCCGATTTTAAAGAAATTATGGATATGGATTACGCGATATTTTTGTATCATAAAGATGTTGAAGAGTGGCGTAACAAGGAACCAAATGATTTAGCCGCTAAACTTACAAGAGAAAAGTTGTACAATTTATTCCCTGACATTGCTCCAGATATCTTGTCTCAGTTGCTTATGGCTCATAATAATAATTTTCAATTAACTGTTGAGGTAGGTACCAAAAAATGTCATATAAATAAATTTTTATACTCAAACGGTCGGTACTAAAATAAAATATGTCGGAGGTTCAAAATACACTCAACACAAACGAACGCCTAGTACCAACGAACCAGTACAACCTAGTATGAAACACAACAGTAGTAGTAGTAGCAATCCGTGTATTAAAATAAATACAAACAATATTTTACAACTTTTTTTTTTGCATTTTTCAGGCCCTTTTAATGTCAACAGGAAGATTTGAAATTCTTGCTCAACAAAATGGTGTTAGCAAATTTGTAATGCAGAAAGAAATAGAAAGACAAGAAAAGATTTTAGAAAGAGAAAGACAGGTTAATATTAAGTTTGTATTAGCTTTTTAGCTAATTTTCATCCATTCCATAAAAAAAAAATACAATTTTTTTTCAAATACTTACATACCTAAATGTTGCCAAACAGGCAAAATGACCTAACCTTTATTTATATAGCTACTTAAGTAGCTATATATTAATAAAAAGTCGTGCAGTAAGTTCAAGAAAAATGTATAAATTGTAAACCTAGAATTTAACAATTTTGTTTAAAGTCTCAAAAACTGTTAATTGACCGCTCTGGTAAGTTTAGTGTTAATTACTAACTTAATTTCAGGCTTTGTCAGAAGTTGAATGGCCCCTGTTACCGACATTAGAAAATGTTGATATGGAAACTGTGCAAAGATATCGGGACCAGGCGGACAAGCATTTGCAGTCGAGAAACATGTTAGTATAACTTGGACTTATAAGATTTTTATACTGAGATACCATACAAATTTCCTAATGTTTAACAGACTTCAAAAAAAGGAGGAGGTTCTCAATTCGACTGTAGTTTTTTTTAATGTGTGTTACCTTACAAAATTTTTAGTGGGTGTACCGATTTTGATGATACTTTTTATATTCGAAAGCTGATGCTTGTCATGTGGTCCCATTTAAATTTGAGCGAGATCTGACAAATAGTTTTTGACTTATCTCCAATAATACATATTTAACTGATTTTGCCTACGTAGATGATGTTCTAATTTTTTTTAAGTCAGTTAAAAACAGTGTGATCAACACTTCTGTTATGCAGATTAGATTTAAAAAAAATATTGTTTTATACAAACCTTGTCCATATATATTGAATACCAGCTTCTGCCTGCGGCTTCGCCCGCGTGGATGTCGGTTATCGCGATAAAAAAAAAAGTATCCTATGTTCCTATTAATACCTCCAAGAATGTGTACAAAGTTTCATGATGATTGGTTAACTAGTTTTCGCGTGAAACCATAACAAACAAACTTACTTTCGCGTTTATAATATTAGTACGATGCTAAAAAATCGGACAAATGAAGTCGTTTTCAAATAATGATATTTTTTTTTACACGTGGCTACTTATATTATTCATATAGATAATTTATAAAATTTCTAGGAACTATCAAAAAGCTCAGGATTATATACGGCGAGGGATGACTCAAGTTGCTACTTACTATTCAGACTTTGCCAATTATCATACAATGAAATATGAACAATCTAACAGTATGGCAGCTGCTTCACTTATGCAAGTATGTATATTATCGAAATGTTAAAATACAATCGCGGTTTTCTAAACTAAATTTTATTTTTGAGAGATTTTCATTCTACATACACATAGAAGTAGGAATAGTTCGGTTTCACTGTAACTATTTAAATTTAATTCAATATAGATATACATTGGAGACTATAAATAACACGGGCTAGTGATTTTGGTAAGTTATTAAGATAATTTTGAGTCTGGATGGTTAAATATACAAAGAGAACTTGATTATTAACTTATCAAAATTAATATAAACCGCCACTGCGGTACGTATTATGTACGCATTATTTTTTTAAAATTTTTAAAACGTTAATTTTAGCCTTCATAGATAATATACCTAAACAAAAATCATATGGAGCATCCCAACCAGTTTAATTTTATAAAATATTTCGTAAATATCATTAAATAATGCAACTTCTCGCGATTGTGAATACTAAACTGAACTGAATACACCCAGACCGGAAAAATATTTGTATAAATACAAATATCTGCCCTGAGCGAGAATCGAACCCGCGACCGCTGGCATTGAGGCAATTATTTGCACCGCTACACTAGAAAGATTGATAATACAATTAATTTAAAATCCGGATAAAGGTTCGAATAGAAGATGAATAAAGGCGATTTTTAAAAGCATATCATTAGAAGGTGAAATACGAATTTAATAATTAAATAAAAAAAATATTTATTGAGACGAGAATGTTTTTTTGACAAATTAAAATACTCTTGTAGTGAGTTGGGCATAAACTTGTTTGAAATATTGTTTATCACTCGACTTACTGGCATAGTGAGCCTAATTGTCTATAATAGCCTATAACTTATTATACCTTGTCCAACCGTTTATTATCTTTTTGACAGCTCATGTCTATAAATTATCGTTTTTTTTTTCGTAATAATGTACTACAGTAATGTCGTACTTTATGGTACTTTATTGACGGGTAGTTAAGTTCCCTGTGCATAACAAACAACCACAGACTATGAAACAGTTCTTGAAATGCGATAAATCGATCATATGATAAAAATAATTTGACTTCGTGTAAGTATTGTTTCTATAAATTTAATAAAAAAAGGAAATGATAATAGTATCTATGACTCCAAGATTGATTATTTGCAAGGAATTAAGTCGAAATCTTGGAATTTAAGTTTAAACTAAGAGTAAAGAACAATAATTCTGTTCATTCGTTTAATTATTTTTTGACGACTGCCTTAAAATGAAACTATGCACGCGTTAAAAAAAAACAAAAAAAAAAAAAAAACTAAGAAACGAATACTTAATATTTAAACATAAAACATTTCATTAAATCGATTGAAAGTTCTTCTTAAATAAAATTGATTATTATTTCAAATCGAATTGGTAACATGTGAAGATGTCACTAATGTCGAAATTTCTTGAACTGTCAAAAAGATAATAAACGGTTGGACAAGGTATAGTACAATTTATTAGATAAATGTCGATCACTCATGACTGTACTTGACTGGTCGACTAATTTACCAGTATATTGCGAACTTGTCTTTAAATATTACTGTACTGTACTGTATCAACCTGTAACAACGCACTGCTGAGCGAAGGCCTCTTCTCAATATAGGAGAAGGGTTGGATCTTAATCCACCACGCTACTCCACTGTGGGTTGGCAGATAATATCCCTACCATTAGTAATGATCGTTATCAGGTATCTATGATAACAACCGGGACCAACGGCTTTACGTGCTCTCCGAGGCACGCTCGGGAGACCTACACCCAAACTGCAAATAAATATTTGTACAAATACAAGTATCTGCTCTGAGCGGGAATCGAACCCGCGACCACCGGTATTGAGGCGACAACTCGCACCACTACACCAGAACGGTCGTCGTTTTTAAATATTGAATAAAAACAATCGATTTTTTAAATTTATTTTATAACAATTTTTTTTTGTATTTTTTTCAAGCTACATGCTACAAAATGTCCAAACAACGCTACCATAGATTTGCATTATCTTAGAGTGCGTGAAGCGAGGGAATCCCTCGACTTATTCCTCGACACACATATTCAGAAATTAAGAGAAATGCAAGACAGAAATGGGATTAAATTCCACACATTATTCTTTATAACTGGACGTGGGTTACACAGCAATGGGAGACCACGAGTAAAGCCGGCTGTTATAAAGAGACTTCGTGAACGGGGATTGAAGTAAGTTAAAGGCTTTTTTTTTTATATAATACTAGCTTCTGTCCGCGGCTTCGCCCGCATGGATGTCAGTTATCGCGACAAAAAAAAAAATCCTATGTTACTTTTAATACCTCCAAGAATATGTTTACAAAGTTTCATGATGATCGGTTAAGTAGTTTTCGCGTGAAAGCGTAACAAACAAACTTACTTTCGCATTTATAATACTAAGTATGATAAACTATACGTTTGAACGCATTATTATATTACATATTTTAACATAATATTTTTACTGTATATAGACCGTTAAGATGTTGCAAAAGATTTCGACGAAAGTCTACTCTCTATACATGAATCAGCAGAATATTCACTTTTAATATCAATGTGAGAATCGTACCACGTAGAATTATAGTCTGTTCGCGTTAAGAAAATAGTGACTCATCCTTGTCACTCAGCTTAGCCACGCCTCTTGACCAATAAGATCACAGTAAATTATAAAGTCGTGTTCACTTTGAACAGTTGAAGCCCTTCAGACAATACGGACGTGTTCTTTGCCAATTTTAAAAATGAATACTGAGGTATTCTTAAAAATAATAGTGGATCAATATTACATAGCGGAAAAAGACGAGTGATTTACAATGTTTTTAAGTACTTTAAACAGTGTGGTGACCAAAACGTGACTATGGAGAGTATAGTAGTGAAAAAGGCTAGTGCATGCGGTGTTTCTGAAAATACGGTTCTGACGATTCTAATAATTTTTTTAATGTAATAACTACTTAATTTTAATATTTTAATATACTGTCATTAATATTAATGGTTTTTGCTTTAATATTAATGGTTTAATTTTTACCCCAGAATGAATACGCCTTTACTTTGATGAGTCACTATTTTCTTACCGCGAACAGACTATAGTGACTATTTAATGTATGAATATGTGAATATCAGGGTCCACTGCTTTGATCATTGAATATGTGTACGTGTATTAATAATGAGTATTCACTAACTTGTTATTGAAATTCACTGATATGTAGTGAATACAGCTTCACTAGCGTAATTTTATGAAAATTCCACGGATTCATGTTTAGTTATTCAGGTTTACAATTTTTTTTTGGTTTTATAAATTGATTCCTCAAGAACTTATCTTCAAAAAAATAGGATTTGATAAATATTTTTATGCTTCATGTTGGTGTATTTAACTTGTCGCCATAATCCAGATAATAGATGCATTAATCTATAAAAGGGTTTTTTATAGATCAACGAATAGATGGCACTTATTATAGGCCGAGCGAGACTTGCTCTCCTTGCCTACATATATAGTAAATTGAACCTAATAAAAAAAAAATATTAACATTTCTCAAAAATAGAATCAAGTTACACTATATTATTTTGTGTTCGCTAAACTTTTGATATATCTGATAACGAAATAAAGTAAAAAATATATTATTACTTCAACTTATCTTCGCGCGGCGTTGCGTAATATAACTTGTATAGATACTGTGGTGTGTGCGTTACAAGTGGTACAGTAAAGTACGTTTTTTCATTATTAAAAAATTTTTTTTTTTGTCAAAAATATTATATAATTATATGCTTTTTTTATTTATTTTATAAATGAAATGACCTTACTGGCGTAAAAATCTTTAAAACGTGTATTGCTTGTAATAAAACTACTGTCACAGACAGAACTTCAAGTTGCTTGTGCCAAACGCATCGCACGCCGAGATGATGATGATGATGATAATGATGATGATAACGTTTTTCACGTACTGTTAGTTCTCTAAACACACATAACAGATTTTTGATAAAATTCATAATTTTGTAACTTATCCATTAGGCGTCGTATTTTGACTCTTATGTTAATCTTCTTCGAGTTCGAGTGCAAAAGTTGAATTTTACGTTCTTTTTTAATAACAGTGTTCAACGATGAGGAAAAATCAACCGATTAATAGATTTACTGTACTTTTTTATTTATATTAATTAATAATTAATAAATGAAATCGCTAGTTCGGTTTCTTTGATTTATAGATGAGCTAGTTGCTCATTACTGCTGCTATGTTCTCATTGTTTAGGTATAGTAAAATAGAAACTTAGTTTTAGTTTTTATTTAATTAATGGATTTTGCAAATTATATTCATTAGATATTTCTCTATGTATGTAGAGTTCATAACGTTGAGATTATCAATAGGTTTTGAAATAATTACTTGTCTATTAATATATAATACATCTCTACAGGCCTTTTTGTCACTTTATTTTGGGGCACGCTAATTTTCGAAAGTAGTAAGTCCATAATTTTTTTGTACACCCTCCCCACTCTTTGCTCCGTTCTTTTTTTGGCAATTGTTCGATATTTTCGAAATTTTCTTTGGGGGCACTGCGGGAGCAATTTTTTGTGGGGGGCAATGTGCTACCACAAAGAAAGCCCTGCATCGCTGTAATATTTCATTTCATCGTCTGATTAAAAATCGTATCGTATAAAAACAAGGATGGAATTTTCTTTTTTTTTTTCAGATTTAGTTTTCGTGATTATTTTCCATTAAAAAGCAATTTTAATTGAAATTAGTATGAAAATAATATTATCTATTATGCTACTGACATATTGTATTGAAGTGATATGGTTAACTACATTTAGATAGCTAATCTAAAATCGCATATCAATCTTATCATGTTTTGCTAGTTATAAAAAGAAAAAAAAAAAGGAAAAAGAAAACTAAAATGTATTTATGAACCAGATAAATAACTTCTTTTAAAAATATAATGGAAATTGTCTCTAACAAAGGTTGTTTACTTTAAAAAAACAATACTTTATTGTATTACAGAATATTGTACTCGTAACTTCAAGTATAAGTACTGCTTAAATATCCTCTTTTGAACAATAATGTAAATAGACATTATTGTAGTACGGGAAGACCCTAAAATTATATTACTAAAATACAATAAAATATAGATTTCAGACCGCGTTGAACTCTAGAACAATATATTGTTGTACAAAAACTCGCAAGTATAAGTACCGCAAAGGTACCTCTTTAAAAAATGAATAAGTGTAGACAGACATCATTATAGTACGAGAATACCTTAAAATTATAATACTAGATTACAATAATTAATGTAGATTTCACACCGCCTTGAACTCGAGAAGAACAAATTGTTGTTATACAAAATATTGTACTCATAACTCGCAAGTATAAAGTACCGCAAAGTTCTTTATCAATCGCTCAATCGCTCTTTAAAAAATCCCCGAATGAATAATTGTAGATAGACATTATTATAGTACGGGAAGCCCCTAAAATTTTATTACTTATACAGGGTTAATTCTAAAACACCAGCAACCTCGCAGGACAAGATAGCTAACATTATGTACAACAACATTTGTTCTACGACTTTTGACATAACTCAATACATTAATTAAAAATGATTTTTTAAGCTTTTATTGTACTGCTCTGAAATTTAGAGTCTATGTTTCATTCATTATCGAAAGGATGACGCGACGCTCGGGCGCGCTTGCATAATAATAGTAATAACACTTTCTCTGCCCGATAATTCTAGTTAATAAAATTAATATAAATTGCTTGGTGGGTTTGTGGGCAGTATCATAGTATGTATATCGCAGTGACTTAAGTGAATAATCAAATTTCTGTTTTGTCATGTCCCTGCAATACGTAAACTGAGTCCACAATCCCTTCATACTTTACCAGGCTTAGAACTGGCTATATTAAACGATAAAAAACAAATAAATCGTATGTATAGGAGGGCAACACATCTGCATAACCTCCAGAGGTTACAGCACAACCAGTTGTGCGGTAGACATCCGGTACCTAGTCATCAAAAGGCTTCGACTGTCCGTATGCCCGCCAATACTATAAAAATGTAGGTATGTAGATTAGGTATCTGAATTCTGAACATAAAAAAATATGTGAAAATTATTAACGTAGGTAATTATTCTTTAACGTTTACTAAAGTCTAATTAAACCAATTTAATATCAAATATTGGTAGCTAGGTATTATTCACTTTTTATTGTTAAATACAGGCGGGCATAAGTATTTCAAAAGTGAAATCAGCGTATTTACAATAATTAAAAAATTAAAAATAATTGACAATAAAATAATATTTACAAACGAAATATTACCTCTAAGGTTAAAGTAACGCGCATGTCGGTGCGTATCGCGCAGATAGCGTTCAAAATAGTCACCATCACAACCAACACACATACAACACCTAAAAATCAGCTGTTCACTAACACGTGCTAACACTTCCGAATTAGTTTTAATTTGATTGAACGCACAAATTATTTTAGTTAACCGAACCAGTTACAAAAATTTACTCTTGCTAGTTTGTCAGATTCGGTGAGTTGACATTGTCTCACGGCTCGGTGTAGGTAAGTTCGAATATCTAGCTGCATATTGCCGACAGGCTTCCGACACATTGTCATCACACTTAGCCAGTATCCTCACCATTTCCGTGTATTCGACATTAGAATAGCGGCGGTACCATGGTTATAAAATAACTTTAGTACAGGTACAATACATCGATCGATACGAATAAAATAAATACGAGTAGCACACAAAATCATATGACGCGCGCGCATCAAAGTCGCCCGCCGCCGACTGCCGCGGCTGGCTAAATAGGTCAAGTTCAAAGGCGCTAGCGCCGCCCCGTTCCTACCTTTCCCCTCACATTAGTACGTGGTCGTTATTTACCTAATCTTTGGGACGCGCGTAGAGTTTATTGCATTCGCGTAAAATTAAATTAATATTTATTTTTGTATGAAAATAAAATCTAACAAATTAACAAAAGTGGTAGAACAAATGTTGTTGTACATAATGTTAGCTATCTTGTCCTGCGAGGTTGCTGGTGTTTTAGAATTAACCCTGTATACTAACCGTAGATTGCGGACCGCGTTAAACTCGAGGTCGATGGTACTTTTAAGAGCTTTCTAGATAAAAAAATATTTGAAATTATTGTATTTAATCTACCTCTATCTACCGCATATATGTTTCAAATTTAATAGATAAATTTTTATACTGGACTGTCAATTTAATACGTCAATGATTTTTTATTGATATTAATATGTACTATTGATAATTTTTTTTTTATCACAGTGAATTATTATAATATTTCGTTTTGTTTATCTTGTAAATATTTTTACTTATGTAACATTATCAATCAGACGAGATAAGGTAATATTTTGTTGATAAAACAATTAAATAGTAATAAATTAACTAGATTAAACTAGACTGCATTTGTTTTGCTATTAACTTTAGTTGTATAAATACATACAATTATTAGCGATAATAATACGTAATATATGGCTGATTCTGAAAAAAAATCGAAAATGGCTTTATCGAGTTGATCAGTTTTTTTTTACTCGTAATCGAATTTTTTTTTTTGCTCAAGTCGTAGTATATGCCTCGTTTGAGGAAAATATTGAAGTGGTCCCCAACTGTTTTGAGTTTGAATCGAATTTTAAAAAATTTAAAAAATTTTAAAATGAGGGAATGACAGATTCGTGAGCGAATGATTTTTAATATGATTCTACAATAATTAAAATCTTTATAATGCACCAATCATTTGTTTTATTGCAAAACTATAATAATTAAATAATTTTATTGCAAAAATATAATAAATAAATCCATACTGTAACAATTTAATTGTTACAAACAAAACACGTTGACTCATAAAAGTAATATTAAATATTAATTTAGTTAAAATTTTGATTTTCTACTTTTCGACATTTAGATCTTCAGGGTACTGAAACCAATCAAACAAACATAAGTTTTCTAAATTTATTAGAAAATAAATCATTCTCTCACCGAGATATCTTTCCCTCATTAAAAATTTTTATGAGGGAATGACGGTGAGGGAATGACAAAACGAAACAAAATTGCTACAAACTGAGGAACATAACCTTACTTTCTTACGAATTTTTAACAATACTTTATTACTACCGAAAACATGTAAAAATATGTTATGATTATTAAATAAAAAAAATGCTTATCTTTTGATAACATGACATGAGGAAATGACATTAAAAAATGTAATATTCGAAAAACTTATTGTCAAATTGATTTTAAGAAAATATCCTTTCTTCAATGGTCCACTCTAGTGTATGTTCTCAAAGGCAATGTTGCCAACTACAAAAAAAAGTTAAAGTGGGACTTGGTAGGTCTTGGAGTATTGCTCCAATCACACTGTTACAAAACGGTGAGGGAATGATACTTTTTTTAAGGACAAATTTTGAATTATATTTAAAAATATTTCCATTCGCATTTGGGAAACTATGAACTCATATAGGTATAGTCAATACTATCCTATATAAGTGAAAAATATGACAATAAACAATTTCCTAGGAATTTTACGTTTTAAGTTAATGATTATCTTCAAATTTAGCGCTTGGGACATAGTGAGGGAAGGATTTTCAGGGTACTTTCTTGGACATATCTTTGCTGTTTATCATATAAAAAATAAATTTGTTTCATACATTCGTAGATCTAGCATAGTCCTATTATAAAAAAAAAAACTTTTCATAATTGACGATCCTGGTTTATAAAAATGATCAAGGACATCAATTTCGATTTTTTTTGAGAATCAGCCATATATTCTTTATTGCACTCCACAGAAAAAAAAATTAAACACTATTACATAAAGAAAAAGTTAATACCTAGATGCCCAGTAAGGCGGTCTTATCGCTTAATAGTGATTTCTTCCAGACAACTTTACAGGCTTTGGAACAAAGTCAATATAAATTTTCTGTACATCTAATATAGTGTGGTGCTGCTTAAAAATTAAAAAATAAATAAATATAAATACCTAAGCTATTAATTATAAGTACAATTACATACACATACGTACATATACTACATAAATAAATATATAAAGAATTACATTTTATATACATAAAGGTATAAATTAGATATTTGATAATAAACTTATTTCTACGAGTTTCGTTTACAATTTAAAATAAAAATACGTATTAGGGAGTAGTATCAGAGTGAGTCAGCAAGAGGTAATGACTTTTGAATAAGTTTTCAAAAGTTGTCAATTATTGAGTTCGTTTAATTGATAATGGTAAAGCATTCCATAAATGTATTGATTGTATTGTAAATGACCCTTTGTAAAATTTTAACTCGCACCTTATCAAAAAGGATTTTAAAATTTTAGAACTCATCCTCACCTGTGTTATTAATTATTAATTCCAGGACAACATTTTATTTTATCTATACGGCTTTTTTCAATTCCTACTATTAGTTCACACTCTCTCCATATATATATATATATATATATATATATATATATATATATATATATATATATTATATTATATATATTATTCATATATCTTGTTAAAATTTTCAATCATTAATAAAATAATTTTTATTCAGCCAGTCAAGATAAAATATATATATTTTTTAACTTTTAGTGCATGACCATTGATGTTAATAGTATTTTTTTTTCAAATATTAATTCATTAATTAAACTTAATTAATTTTAGTTTTATATGGGAGAAAAAAAAAATCTTCGTTGAACTAAAGTAGGAATGGAATTAAAAATATTTTTTATATTACCTGTTACTTATACATTAAGTGGTCTTGTATTACTATACAGCTACAACTAAGGAATCACTCATCATTTAACTCTATAGTAGTATAGCATTTAAGCAGCTACTATTATACCAAGTAAAAATTGAAAAAAAAATTGGAATAAAAAAGGCACGGGCAAAATGAGCCCGTGGACATAAATTTATTATAAAAAAAAGTATAGCATCATGATGATGATAATGATGGTAATAAGTAAGAAATCACTCATCATTTAACTCTATAGTAATACACAAATTATTAATTTTAATTTTCGCTTAATTCGAGCGTTACAGCTTAATATACTTGCTTTATTTATTTGCAGCTTTTGCGAACGCAATCCCGGCTTGCTAACTGCAAAGGTCTGCGCGGACGACAAGCTGTCCTACCAAGTAGCTTAGGATCAGATTAAATCGTCTAGAGATGGACGATTTCAAAACTATTGACAATACGACAGGACCTCATGCGTCCATTACTACACAAATTATTTAGTTTACGTACACTATCCGTTGTACCGTTGGACAATGCTTCCGGCCCTTTATAAGACTGTGTATATTGATTCGTATACGGGACCGAGGGCGACGCTTTTCTTTTACAGACATTTTATTTATCAATAGATGCGTTGTTATCTATGTAACTATTAAATATTATGTAAATTTAAGATGAAGTGTAGATAATAAATGATAAATTGTAAGTATTATGTCCAGAAGGATTGGTCTGGATTGCTTGGCAGGAAACTTGGCGTTGTTTGAAAATATCACCATCGCTTGAAATTGTGTAACTGTTGTTGAAAATTGTCACTTTCTTTAAAATATAGTCAAAGGATTTTTTAAATCTGAATAAATGGATAAAAATCATCTATTTCACATGACTAAAGCTTTTTTTTAAATATATAATATGGATTTTTTGACGATTTTGATATTTCGGACCAGTTACATGATTCGTGGTCACGACAAGACTGCTTTGGAGCAGGGATGTGAGACGGCCACTTAGAAATACTTGTGCTGAGCTGGCTGAAAGCTGATATTGAAAACAAAAGAACTACTATCTCTGTGCTTCGTTTCGGTGCTGTCAACACTGACGTATAATCTGTCGGGAATTGCACCCTAGTAAAAAAAAATATATTTCATTTTCGTGTACCGTTAATAGAGGGCAGTAATTGTCGAAAGCACCGAATTTCTTCGGTATTAATAAACATTTCTTTTTGATATTTTATTGAATTTCGGATAAAAAATGTAAAATATATATAGAAAAAAATAAAAATAAATAAATAAATAATTCATAAGGAAGATTTTTATCGGAAACGAGGGTTCGTTTGCTTAATCAAACGATGGAAAAGAATTCCGAAGCCGAAGTAAGTGGATTCAGATACTGAAAAAACATTTTCAGACTCATAAGTACCTATTCATTTTGAGTTTGAGATTCAAGTGCAAATAATTTCTTTCAATATTATCATCAGTAAAATGATTGTGTGATTATATTTATTATTTATTTATCTAGTGAACCATATGAGCAATTTTATTTTTATTTTGCTAGTATTCTTGGCACCATTCCACGCGGACATGATTTATACCAAAACTGTTTGTAAATAATTATTTTAAGTTTTGAATTGTAAATAACAAATTATTAAAATATTTATTGAAAAAACGCTGAATAAATCTTAAACCTTGTTTCGAATAATATTTTCTACTGCCAATGTTGTGTTCTTCGTAGTGACGTCTGACTTAGATTTCCTCGAATATCACGTCTAAATCGTTTATAGTACGGTGATCCTCTTCTGCATCCGCCGTTTGTTTGTTTGGGGAATCGTACAAAATTGCTGACGTCATTAGGCTATGCATGTTTTTCGTCGACTCAAACGCGGCACAACACTTTGCGTTTAGTTTAATTGCTCGTGAAGCGAGCATAGCGCCTTCAATGTTTTGTACCGTCAGCCTATTCTACTTTTTGTTTTTACCAAATTGTATTTGCTAAAATTCTTTCACAATCTGCATTTGCTTGATCAGTACAGAGAACTGCTAATGCGAAAGATGATAGTTCTATATATTTTTTGGAGACCTTAGGATCTGTAATTGAAAATAAGGTGAAATTTTGTGCCAAACAATATTGGGTTCTTTTTCCTTGTCCACGTCTTCAGGAATTTCGTTGAGTGGAAGACGACGCCATTCATCATCCAAGCGCTGGAGAGCTTACAAGTTCTCCGGCTTGGTCTTGAGTTTAGTTCGCACATTTCTTGACACAACTTTAGATGGATGCAGCAAGGGAAGCATATTCAATAAATGATCATCAGAATCGAATCGCTCTTGAATTCCCTTGTATAGTTTGATCAAGGAATTACGACATCCTGCCCGAAAATCTTCTACCAAGTCCGGTCTTATCGATACTTCGGCTTTTTTTAATTCTTCCAACACTTGCACACCCTGGTATATATTTTCAAGTGGAATAAATTCAGTTTTGTTCTCCGTATTGACCTGGCTGAGTGGAGTCGTTGCTACGTACTTTTGGGTCATATACGTCGTGAGAAGTTCTTTGAATGCATACTCCATTTTGTCAGCGACAGATGTGATGACCACCGATTCCGATTAAAAGTATGCATTCATCGTGACAACATTGGGTAAAATCTACGAGAGAAAATGTTAGAAGAGCTTTACGAACGGTTCTTTTAGCCACATGAAAATGGATTCTGCTGTTAGTGATCGTTCATCTATGTGTCGTTCGGGTGTGTGTGTCGGTCGGGTGTCGTCGGTGAACATATACACCTCATGATGGTGCCCTATATCAAGGTATGACTCTTGGGCGACTTGCAATCGAGTTACGCGCACCAATGTTAACACTTGCGCCCTCACAACCAAACCCCAATACATTCATTAAGGGAATGTCTTTTTCTTCAAACGACTTGATGAGCAAATTATATGTGTTGAATACTAGGTCTTTCTTGAACTGCCCTAGCATCGTCTCCAGGAAAAATACTCGATAATTCCCAAAACATACTTGTGATTCTTCCAAAGTCTTCATTTTAGAACCGAACGATAATACACGTAGTCTTTACGCTAGAACAATCCGTGGAGTCATCGGTTAAAATAGAAAACTTCTGTTTCTTCAGATGGTTAGCGATTTCCTCTTAATGACAAGCACCGATGACGTTGGTGACGATTTTTGTTGCCTTCTCTCTTTTCATGCATATTCCTTCCAAGAATTTCGAGTCTGGGAATACCGATTTTATGCATGAAATAAGATAATTAATCACGGCATAAGGAATGTTGTGAGCAGCCATAAAGCCACAAATCTTGATCTCCGCTTATATATTATATTTTTATCCCGAGTGTTAAACGTAGCTTGAGGTTTAAAAAATTTACTCCATACTTTTGAAGAGCTGCACTAGTAAGCTACAGCCTTTTATTCGTGTTTTTTTTTGTGGTTTATTTGTGAGTTTTGATCAAACTTATATCGGCGACAAGAATGAAATTTCACCACTTACATCTCGCTTTTGTAGTTGAAGCCGGATCAGGTCCGAGCCAGGGCAAACATTGCGGAACTCGTTCATATTCGACACGAAGCACACAATTGACACAATACGAATCTGGACATTCGAAGTCCACTAATGAAGAAACTGTAATTCGTCCCTTTTTCTTCGTGGTTCACAATCGTATGTAAGCCGACGCCGAGACAGCGAAGTGTACAAAAAATTAAAAAGATAAACAAGAAATACGATGCAAAGATGGTGCAGTAGTCGGCTGGCTATAGCCAAGCAGTTTTACCAACTGTACTGTGGCAAAAAACTGACAACTGACTGGGTTTTAGTACGTGTCACTGAAAACTAGTATGTTTACCAATAAATTGGTACGTACGTCTGACATGCCTGCTGTGGAGCGATATGTCAACTGTCAGCCGTCACGGGTAGTATCTTACTACCCTCCGTCTAGCTCTTTTTAAGCCCATTTGGGCTGGTTTAACTGGTTCGAAATATCGACAAAACCGTCAAAAAAGTATATCGTGTGTTATCTAAGCCTAAAAAGATTTATTATTCACATGACATATTCTAAATTAAAGTCAACAAAACCTTCGGAGGAAAAATAATTAAATTTCCGTTAGCGATAGTTATATTTCTATTTTAACCATTGAACTTAATACTATACTTTGTAGTATGCATGAAATTTATTAAATTTTTCTTCTTTTTTTAAAACCCAATTAGATCGAAGAGATTTAGATCGAAAAATTCTTTACTACTGAATAACGTGTGTGGTGAGTATTAGAAAGTTTTGTTGAATAACTTTTATTTAGAAACTAAGATTCATAAACCTTCGTAAATAATCAAAAAAATGTCGCATTGTATATAAGCCATAACATACGATTTTATCGATGATTATTAAATTTTTTACAATTTACACGATCAAACGTTTTTCAATGTCATATTAAGGTGTTTTCACCGAACTTTTGAAAAAATAAAATTAATCCTATATATGACTATCAAATCGCACAAGATATATTATTAATATTTAAAGTAACTAAAGTCCTTTGCATAAAAAAAAACAACATAAAAAAATGTATTCGAATTAGATATAATTGGCATAATGTATTTTTGGAAATTTATTAAGTTCGTCAGGGACAAGGTCCTACGATAAAAGTATTGAGGCTTATTAGCGAAGAATTAAAGATTGATCTTCGATGTTTTACAAAGGTATTAAACGAACAATTAAATAAAAATTTAAACCCTTTAAAAATGTCCAAAATTTTTCCCAACGTAAGATAAAAATGGGAAGTTTTTAATAAGTTATGACATCTTTGAATAACAATATTGTATTTAATTACAACCGTATATTTCATCGTTTATTATTTTATAAGCTTGTAAATAAATTTTATAATAAGTAACAATTAAGTTGGAAGTAAGACAAGAATGTTACCATTAATAAGTTAGAAACAGACGCAAAATTGAAAAATTATATATTTACTTTATATAAATAGTATTAATAATTGTTTTGCTCAATTATTTTGCCTAAACTTAAAGTTATTTACTAATTAATAAAAAAAAATATATATTTGTATTTTTAAATCCGCGACATTCTAGAAATCCCAACAAGAAGTTATCATATCAATAAAATGAGATGTATTATGTTTTCTTCTATATGACGGTAGATGTAATATTTTATTAATTATAAGTTTTAGTTATAGGACTGTTAATAAAATTTAAAATAAAATAAAATTTAAATTAAAATTTTAAGAGACATTGTAGAGAAAATAGAGAGCACTGTGTATACTATGTTTCACCAAAGCGCCAGAAAACTTATCGACTACGTAAGTTAACTGATTATAGAATATTTAAGTAATAGTGCAAATACGCTGAAACAACGTTGAATGATTTCACGGATCCTATAAATATAACGTATTTAAATATGAAAATATTAGTCATTGGAGTAAGGTTTAATTATGAAATAATCTTATTTAAAAGGCTTCCTTCATTTCTTTCTAATAAAGATACACCTTTTACGGTGGTATATACCCGGTTTTGCTCTATCCCCGGCGATATGAGAGATTTTAAGTATTTCAAATAACAGTGATATCAATACGAGTCGATTCCTAGATCAAAGTAATACCAAATCGTCAATAATAATATTATAATATTTTATTATAATTATTTTATTCGTAAATGCAGTACAAAATTAAGCTCACTGTACAAGTAAGTTAAATAGAAAATTGTTATTACAAACAAGTCAAAAAAAAAAAAAAAAAAAAAATGAAAAAAAGAAATTAAAGGGCATACCAAAATCTGTTATTTTACAGTCAAGACTATTTTGTACTATATTTACATTATAGGGGCCACTAGGAACATCCGCATGTCCTTTCTACATCAAGAAAACCAAAGTTATGAAAAGTGTTGATTTATTCGATCCGTTTTGTCAATTTATTATTACGCACTTGTTGCTTTTGATAATTTATTTCGCTATTTTAAATTTACGCATAAATGTTAAGGTCGTTTTGACTGTCAATAAAACAGGGTCTTTATTTAATTTATCAGGAAGTTTAAATATCGTTTTACACATACATTTTTTTCCACTTGAGTAGGTATAGGTTGCACACTCGCGCCAATAAATGTATGAATATAAATATGTAAATGTTAATGTGGTTTAATTAGGTGTGTCTTAATGATTTACATTTGATTTATTATTATATTTCTAGAAACATAAGTATAAAGTTTCGTGTGCGAGCATTGTACAAGTGTATCACGAAAATAAATTGTATTTCCGGTTGTATTCCAACTTTAAAAGTTATAAAACAATTTTTGTTAAAATTTACATACCTCAATATAAAATAGCCTTTAAACATGACGTCCTTATGTAAATAGATTTATTTTAAGTTAAGTTTTGGGTTCGTCCTATATTAAAAAAAAAAATTAAATATTTTCTATTTTTTATCTGTAGTAAATAAGGATACTAAAAAGTGATTTTTTCTCTTACACTGAAATGTATTTGTAAATTTTGTACATAGGTATTTTTCCTTATTAAAATGCATATAAGATATTCAAGTGGATAAAGCGCTTATATGTATTGATAAAATTTAAAACGAAACTATGGATAATATATATATGATAAACATATAGGGGAGAGTTGGATATTACCGAGCCTCTAAGAACATGGACCTATAATTCGGAGAAGGTTCGATATATATATATTCAAAAATGCAGTAAATAGTAGAGAATTTATTTAGCTACGCACACATCACGGCAAAATATTTCAAAAAATAAATAAAAATTAATTATTGCAAAATAATAAAAAAACGGGAAAGCGTGGTATTATCAGACTGGTCTGATAATATCGTGCCCATAATAATTTCGTGAATTACTATCAGTAAACTTAGAATTTAAAAAAATGCAACGTTGAATAAACTCGTTCGTAGAAAAAGAAACATAGACTCCTTTCTATACCTAGATATAATTATTATTTTACGACTAGATTAATTATCATAACCATATCGGCCATTGGATATCCACTGCTGAACGTAGGCCTCCCCCCATCGACTCCGGTTCAAAGCAGCCTCCATCCAACGACTTTCGGCGACTCTCTTCAAGTCGTCTGTTCATCTCGTGGATGGCTGTCTGACACTGTGCTTGCCGGTACGTGGTCTTCACTCGTACACGCCCTGGGCGCGGAATTGACAAACTCTGTTATTTCATTTTATAACCTCAAAATAATACAGTCAAGTTAATTGTGTATTCAAATCAATCTAGTCATTAATTCTATAATATGTTAGGATTAAAATAAAAGTAATCAATGTGTTACAATACAAATATAGAATAGCTTACCTCTTGTCAAAAATGCCCGCGAAATTATAAGGAACGAGAGTAAAAACTTGTAAGACACGATGTGTCTTAATCGCTACTTCAAGTAAATTAGCGTCGTGCACGGGGAGGGGTAGACGACTCGGGCTGTGATCTTTAAGGACTGGATAGCGCAATTAGCGTTTAGTTTTTGAAATATGCTAGGGCGTGGAATTATCAAACGCGCGGTAATATCCAACTCTCCCCTACACGAATACGCCAACCCGAAGTGGAGCAGCGTAGTGGATTAAGCTCCAACTATTCTCATATGACGTTTACAGGCTGATTAAGTTCAGTTGAATTTATACACGAATACGACGACGCGTTATCATAATCAAATAATAGGACTTGATATGAAACGTAAAATAAGATGGCTGTCTGCTGTCGGACATAGACCTTCTGCACGGATCCTCAACATTTGCGGCCTTGTGCTGCTTATAAACCTGTGACTTCCGATGACTTAGATCGTTACATCCGGTGCAGTTCTGGTGGTCATTCCAAAACTACGCTTCTCGTTTCAGGGTCTTCAAACTAACTTCTTGAGTCCCCAGTGACAGTGGATAAATGTATTAACTAGTATAGTTACTGAAGAATCTTGTAAAAGTATCGGGAAGCTTACTGAACGCTATCTATCCGACTTGGATTCATCTGTAAAAAAGGTATCTTGAAACCCGACTTATCCATTTGAACAATTCGTTCTAGGTATACGCTTGTTGACGATAATTCGTCCGATCATTTCTACGATTGCTCATGTACATTTGAAGGCCTATTGAGAAAGCCGTAACGTACTTGCCGTTGACATTTGCGACGCCATTGGAACTCCATTAAATAACTTGAATACTAAAAGTATCAAAACCAATAATTATAATGTAGCTGATTGATCCATACCTATCCGACGATTTTGATACAATTGCTGAAGTTAGCTAGACTCGCTCTTGGTATTATGAAACATTTCACGTTGTTATTACGTCGAAATGTCGATTGTGTCAAAATTTATTTGTGTGTGACGTAAACACTGATCAGTATACTTGAATATATTCATATTCAGTATACTTGAATATAGTCATAGTTTTGTATGATTTGTGGAACATTCCACAAATCATACAAAACTATGACTCGATAAAAATGGGAAAACATGTTTACTTGACATCTTGAATTTTTAAATAATAATAGGTGTACTAATGTATTCTTTGTCGATGTTTCGATGTTAAATATAAGACAATGTTCGGTACCACGTACACGGTACTTCTCTATAAAGTATATATTGGAATGAAAGTCGCATTGTTTTGGGTCTATAATGTCGTGTGTTAGAGTTGGCTTCTTTCACGAATCGTTCTTTCTATTTTTTATTAAATAGTAAATGTTATTGATGTTGTAGGTTATAAGGTTATTTATATGGGTCAGTTTCTGAAAGGTAATTAATATATGATACAGTAGAATATTCCAATTACTAATTTATCTAATCGTTATTAAGTCAGGATGATTAAATTTCCCATGGAGGAGAAATCTGGCCTTTTCGCCGAGGCCAGCCTGTCGCTGGAGGGATCCTGTTGCTTGCAGACCCGGGACCCTCCATAATCAATATAACACTTGTATATGTTACAACTACCAAAAAAAAAAAAAAAATTATAATTTTAAACTGTGGTCCAAAAATAATGTTTGATATTTTATTACATTTTTGGCAATTGTGGCTTATTTGGCCAACTATATTTCTTAATTTTTAACGATTTATACGGGTTTATTCATTAAGGCGAAAAGTTTTTAAGAATTAAAAATGTTACGGTTGATTAGGATTCAGGGTAAATAAATAAAAGACTTATTATAATGGTTCAGTTAATTCATAAGAAAGTAATTTTCCTTTCAACATTACTATCTAAGATATCTATGATATAATTATGCAGTCTTACCAAATTTATCATCCTACGAATTATTATAAAGTAAAAATAAACGCATTATTTACCTTTGTAATATGTATTTGTAGTAGGGTGGACATTGCAAACTAGTTTCCAGTTTTGATTATGTATCGAGGTCATATGTAAAATTAAATTTGTACTCAACGTATACGGAATACGGAAGTTGGCATTTTTAAATTGTTGTTACCCGGGAAAAAATGATCAGGAATGAGTAGGCATAATCATGTATGATCAGGCCTGAATGTATTTGTACTCTTCAGATATTATGATCATGCCTGAATAGATCTGATCAGACATGAACAGGCATGGTGTTGTCTAATTTTAAGTTTGCTCATACATGGACAGGTCTGCTCATACAAGAACAGCCCGGATCATACATGAACGGGCCTGATCTCAGCCATTTTTCATGCATGATCAGGCCTGGTAATTTTTTCCCGGGTATAGTCAATCAAATTTACCAGTATATATTTATGATGAGTGAATGAGTGAAGACTACTTTTCTTGTGACCTTTCACTAGGCAAATTTTTGATCCTATGAAATGATATATAATGTTTTCTTTAATGTATTATTGATTCTGGAAAAAATGCTTTGAACGTGATAGCATTATATTAAGGAATAAACCTTGATTGATAGTTTGTGAATTTTTGTAGTAGGTACCTATATTATCTTGATATAAACGTTGCTCCCATCGCTATATTGATGTTCACATTTAATCGTTAATTCAAAATCTTTACCAAATATATTGGTCTTGTTGATATTTCTTGGCATGTTATATGATAATATTTTAATAAAAAATACGATCATAAACTTTAAATTACAGAAGTATAGAATCAAATCCACTTTCGGACATATCTTAATGATTTGATATAGTCGCCTGTGCCAAAAAGTATGAACAAATGTAGTTAAGCTCTCAATGTTATATGTAGTAGGAAACGGTAATATTTAATTAAAATACAATTTCATTGTACGTCCTTTTACGCTCCATAGTTACCATTTCCTAATTAAAATTTTGTGTATGAGTAACTAATGCATTATTAAAATACTTTGTACTATGTAATAGTACACTTACAACTTGAACAACCTCAAAGGTTAATTTATTGTTTTATGAAATTAACTGTATATTAGCCTCTTACTTAAATACTGTTTGTTTTGCCTATCGATCATATACGATCGTTACAAGTTGATGGTGCTTCTTTAATTTTAAGATTTTTAATTAGCTATAAATTGTGTATGCCACATTAAAGCTTTGTATTAAGATTTAGTTCTAAGATTTTGTAAGGAATCGAAAGGGTGTTGGGGCGGGTAGAGAGGCATAGATATTGTATTAATTCACGTTTGTGTTATGTTTTAAAATTAGTTTTACTTAAATGACATATTTTAATCACTTAAAAAACAAATTAAAATATTAGTAGATATAATTTTATAAAAAGTAATAATACACTTAAAAAAATACACAAAAGAAAAATGGATTTATTAAAAATATTGTCAATTATTTGACAATGACTTGATTTTAATCAATTATTTTATCGATGATTAAAAAATCTGTTGTAACTGGGGTAACAGTCGAGTAAATATGTAAAAAAAAAAAAAAATAATAACACGAATAATTATTTTCTTTAGGTACTGCCTTTTGGATAATAAAAGTTTCGAAATTATCGATGATTTTATATTTTGTTAAATTATAAGAAGCTGTTCATAAATTACGTAAGCAAAGAAGGGTAGAGGAATAAAAAGGACATATTGCCTACGGTGAATATGAAAAGATTTGAGCTTTTACGTAACATTCGATATTCATCAATTTTTTTTTTCATTTTTAAATATAAATTTTATTACAATATGAATAACGGAAGCAGAACAAAATACGTTTCTGATTTTGATTTATCCGTTATCAAAATTTATCTTTGTAAGGTTCGAAACAACTATATTATTTTATATATCATGAAAAATATGGGAAATTTAGGGGGGCAGTATGAGACGAACAGTGCGAGATGAGAAAAATTTTGCATGACATATTTTATGGGTTGCCATTTATTATACTAGAAACTATCCTTATCGCTTAAAAGCGTCCTAATGTTTCGTCATTATCTTGTCATGTCAATCCGTTTTGCAGTGTAGGCCTTAATTTTTTCATATGACTTGTATCATTGTTTATTGGTAAGGTACACAAACAAGAAAAATTGTTTACTTTATGGCCTTTTGTTGAATTTGCAATTTTGAATAAAATTCTAAATTGTATGTATTAATAATAGGCATGTATTTTTTAATAATTTACCAATTGCGGTTAATAATTTGCCAACTATATTAAGTACATTTTCATATGATCGTTCTTATTAATTAAATGTTTAATGTATACTTATTGTCAATTAAAAGACAAATAAAATAGATGTTGTGATACCGTGGAAGTGTTATTTTTATTCCTTATTTTATTATAACGGAAAATCTTCGATGCTCTCCAAAAAAAAAAAAAAAAAAAACAAAATATCTTGTAATTTTATACGAACCGAAAATGAGTTACATACCAAATTATCTGTAGGTATCTGTTATTAAAGTTAAATGTTTATAATGTGACTTATCAATAGAAGACACTCATAAATCCTTATCAGCCGTTGGATATCCACTGCTGAACATAGGCCTCCCCTATGATCTCTTAAGGTTTGCCAATACTCGCGATGCTTGGCAGGCGGGTTGGCGCAGTGTGTTGTGGCAGGATATGGTGATGCTGCTGCCCATCACCATCCTGGTTGGTGTACACTTGTTCGCACCGCTATGGCTTTAGTTGCCATTTACGACACCTCGGCAAGAAAGAGGTCGGAACTATTCTTCTCTGCTAGTCACCGCACGGCAAGATCAACTTTTGGAGGAGTGAGGAACAGGGTGTAAAGTTCCTCATCCACCATTGAAAAGGGAGAATCCTCCGACCAGACGGGTGTTGTGTCTGGTGGGCTACTGCCCCTTGACGTTTTTTTGTCAGGTTCTTTTATATATACTCAATCGCCTGAATAACTTCGATAGCGTGATGTAGGATGCGCCAGTTCATATGTGGCGAGATAGATGTCGCTACAAACTCATCAACAGGATGTCAAATACACCAACCTACCTAGGTACACATTTAAGGATCGAAAAATGTTTCATCAAAGTTTTAATGTTATAAATTAGGCTGAGATTTGAATATGAATAAAATAATGGTTGGTATTTTAGTAATTTGGTTCAATAATTACAGTTTTAATGTATTCAAAAATAAATGTAATTTGTATTAATTGTAGTCCGTTCATGTTAGTAAAATAGACCTGTTATTAATTATAAAATTTAATAAAACTGGCATCGATATGTTTCATAATAAATATCAATTAAGTTTTTGTATAGCATTTTAAAAAAAACAACTGATCTTTGTAACCGGTCGGATCTAGTTTTTGACGAGAGTTATACGTGGTCTTAATTAGGGCAAACCAAGTTTATTTAACGGGCAACATAAGTTTTGAAAAAAAAATTTTTTTTTATAACTTTGTATTATTCTTTAATAAAACATAACATTGTATATTTACCTGTAAATAACTTAACTGTTTTCTTTAAATATATATTTCTATAAACCCTCCTCTAATATTTATCTGTCTTTTACACATTACATCTTGTTTTACTTATTACTTTTATTTTACTTTACACATTACACATTGTTCTATTCATGGTGTACAATAAGAAGTATTATTATTATTATTATTACATCAATGTAGGTACATATAGATGCGCCATATAACTATACCTACTCGTAGGTAATACCACTATAGCAGACATGCTTATTGAATCTAAATATTCACTGTATAATGATGAGTAGTAATAAATTGTAGTTAATAGTTCGAAAAGTTTTAGTTGCGTAAACACGTATTCGGTCCCGGTTGTTATACACCTGATACCGATCGTTATTCATGTTAGGGAAATAATAAAAAAAATCAAAAAACCCGACTGCGTAAAATACTCTTATTATAAACTAAAAAGAATAAAACAATTTACTAGCTTTCAATTGACACTTATATTGCTACAGTAAGAAAAAAAAAATTACCCCCCCCCTCATTCCGCCATTTGCGGGCACTATTTTGAAAATTTATATAGCCTATGTCATTACTACAATTTAGATAAATCCAACGACACCTCATATGTCAAAAACCGTCCAGCCGTTTGGGCTGTAGGGCGTGCCAAAGAAATGGACATACATACATACATACACTCGAAAAACATAATCCTCCTTCTGTCGCAGTCGGGTAATTATGTGCCAACCCACAGTGAAGCAGCGTGGTGGATTAAGCTCGAATCTTTCTCCTATATGGAGAAGAGTCCTTTGTCCAATAGTGATCGTTACAGGCTGTTTTAGTAAAGTTCAGTTTAGTTCAAACATTTATATATATAAAAAAAATCTATGTTGCCTATGGTAGGAATACTATACCTACCTATACCATAGAAGTACTACCTATCGAAGTATATATAGTTTGCACATGACAATCATTTGTTTTATTGCAATTGGTCAATGACCTTTAGCATAGTACACAGCTCGGGCAAAGTATTACGACGTATTATTATGACTATAAGCTGGAACTTTCGAAAATGTTGACCGGTTATTGTTAGTTCTTAACTAAAGTTAATTTTACAATAAGTTTAATAGGGTTTGTTTAATTACATGAATCTTTCACCCAACACGGGTGACCACAAACACCCAACTTTTGACACTCTTATATAACAAAAATCTCAGTCCAAATTATGTATTTTTGAAGTTATACTTCTTTAGGCGCGTTATGAAAAATTGATGAGAGTAAAATTTTACGATGCGCGCGCACCGTGACACAAAATTAACAGAATAAAGTTGCACACAAAAGCTACATGTTGAAGTTGGCCACAGAATAGAATTAAAAGTATATATTTTTTTAAATGACTAAGTTAACTCATATATATACAGGCTAGTTGCAAAGTATCCATCGAAACGTTGTTATTTTCAAATTCGATAGAAATACCATTTAATATGAAATATATTATTCATATTATTAATAATCAATTCAAAAAAATGGTCAATTAAATATTTTAGTTTTTATTTAACTTGATAATAATTTTCTTTTAATCAATATTTTTTCAAAAATAATTGTAATTTCATGAATTAAAATATTTAAACTAAAATATAAATATTGTAGTACCTATTATATTTAGGTATCTTTTTATTGAGTTCATAATTTTTAATACAGACTCAATCATTTTGTTTATCGAATATAGTAATTCTATCCATATTTTTTTAAATTCATATTATAGACCATTTTAAATAATTTTCCGGAATTTTGTTGGAAACAAAATCTAGTTTCGTACTACAATATTTGTCTTTTAATTCATGTATACATTATTTTTGAATAAATATTAATTAAAAAGATATTATCACTAGGTTAAATAATAAATAATGAATTATTTTATAAGAAACATAATATATTTTAAATAAATAATTAATGATACTACAGTTAGCCGACGTTTTTAATTTTTTTGATTTTATCTTTAATAATTAAAATAGAACAAAAAAAAGTTTTTAAAAATTGCACTTACAGTTCTTGAAGTTTTTTACAAGTGAAAATTTTATTTTATTTTTTTTTAATCATTTTTTCAATAAAAAAAAAAAAAATCTCAAAATTTTTATATGTCAGCTAACTTAATTTTCATAATTAAAATATTTTATAATTATCGATTGTAAACTATTGATACTTTGAAGCTCCAAAATTAGTTTATTTAGAAAAATCTTTAATAATACCTATTGAATTAAATTCATATGATAATTAATGATTTTATATTTATACGGTATAGCTAAATTTTTACTATAATAAAACCTATTTTATTGTTTTTAACATTTTTCTTTGATAATTTTTGTATTTTTTTTTCTTTAATTTTTTTTTATATGCCAAAAAAGTATAACTTCTGACGCGTGTACATAAGTACACACACCATTTTTTTCAATGTATTTTTTTCGTTTCAGTAGTGTATAGTACAGCAGGACGACTCGCAAAAACTCAAAATTAACTCGCTTTTTATAATATTCTACGTGAAGGCTAACCGAATTAAATAAATAGTGTAATAATAAATAAAAAAAATAATATTATACTATCGCTTCTTTATTCTTTTTTTTTAAATCCTGTTCTAACGATTCTATTTTTAAAAAAAACTTTCAGTTTCTCTGTGACTCACATAATAGATCACTTCGTTCTAGTGAAAATCTCACTTTGAAAATTCCGAGTAACTCTTCTTCTTTTTACAGCAAGTCCTGTATTGAAGCTGCACGCTTAGAACTAGTTCTTGCTAAATGCCTTTGTTAAAACTAGAATTAACGCTAAAAAAAAGACCTAACAACAACAATTTAAAAAATATTATTTTAATTTTTTTTTGGGAGCGCGCCACCTTATTATTGCTTTCTCTCACATTTATTATTCATAAAAAGTATCTGAATAATTATATATAGCAGGAATGGTGCCTGGTGTATGGCAATAGGCTCGCCCCCTATTACATGGGACCCATAACTGGCGAAAAGTGGGTGTTACATTTAATATGTGCATCTCTGTTTTTCCCTTCGGGGAATAAAAAGCTTGATGCTATGTATGTTTACTTAAAAAGTGGAACTATCGTAAAAAACGTCTCAGGAAGAGGAATAGTTAATAAAGGACGCAACGGCAGCTCTCAAAAAATAACATTTTTCCCGTTTTTGTAACGTTTATTATTATTGCCTGCGACCCTATTAGTCGTAGCGTGATGTTGTATAGCCTATAGCCTTCCTCGGTAAATGGACTATTCAACACAAATATAATTTTTCAATTCGAACCAGTAGTTCCTGAGATTAGCACGTTCAAACAAACAAACAAACTCTTTAGCTTTATAATATTAGTGTAGATTATATGAGTATCGACAACAACATTATAAAGTTAAAATTTTGTGTACAGTGTAGTTTATTAGAGTGAACGAAAGTTTAAGAAAACACGTATAAGATACAAAAGTTTTCAATTTTTTTAACAGCTAGTCGAACGAAATTTTCGTATAAAAATATATGACTGCAACTCACTATACATACGTAGTAATTAATACGTTTTTATTTAAGTAGTTACATAATTAAATTTTTAGCAATACGAATAATCCTCAAGGTTGCTTTGCCATATACTAAACAACCTTGAGCTTAGATTCGTAGTTATACTTCTATTCGTCTGTATTAAACAAACGGAACTCAATTGAAATCGAATGGCTATCACTGAGTCACCGCCCAGCGTAATATGTTAGCGAGTCAAAACTTGCTTACCTTGGCAATGAAAGTGAATGAATTACACAAAGCAAACTTTGTATAAAAACCAGAGCACTTCTGTAAAAATTATTCAGTTGCCAGAATAACTACAATAAACATGTACGCTAAGGTGTGTTAACATTTTGGTTATTAGATACTTATTATAAATAAAATTATTTGGCTTCTAATATTTTATTTGAAGTTTATTTTTATTATTTAACTATGTAATTATTTTCAAATTTGAAATCTAATATACCTCTTTTGCAAATTCCAGTTGATCGTCGCTCTATGCGCTTTAGGCGTTGCCCATGGCAGCGGCCTCTATGCATCGTCTCCAGTAGCGTACAGCAGCCACGCTATCGCGGCTCCTGCCATCGTCACTAAGACCATTACTCCTGCTGTTTCTTCAGTATCTTCCTACTCAACCCACACTGCTCACGCCGCTCCTGTAGCTTATGCGGCCGCTCCTGCCATCGCCACATATGCTGCTGCTCCGGCGATCACCTCTTACGCCGCTCCCGTAGTGACCAAGACTATCTCACCGGCCTCAACTTCCTACTCTTCTTACTCGACACAAACCGCCCACGGCTCTCCAATTGCGACCTACGCCGCTGCCGCCCCAGCTGTTGCCGTCGCTGCCGCTCCTGCCGTAGCCGTTGCGCCCGCTGTATCTTCTTACTCTTCGTACTCCTCCCAGACCAACCATGGAGCTAAGGCGTACGTTGCTCCCGCCGTAGCCACTTACGCCGCTGCTCCTGCGTACACCACTTACGCTGCACCTGCGATCGCCTCCTACGCCAAATCTTATGTCGCCCCAGCTCTTTCCGCCTACGCCGCACCTGCGTACACCTCTTACACTAAATCTTATGTCGCCCCCGCCGTATCCGCGTACGCCGCACCTGCTTACTCCTATGCTGCGGCTGCTCCCATCCTTAAATCTGCCATTTCCTACTCGGCCGCTCCCGTATCTCACATTGCCTACAGTGCTCACGGTGCCAACTATGCCTGGTAATCTGAATCAATTTCTGTACCTGTAAATATGTAATTAACAAATAAAGTGACTTGCCAATTGAAATTTTCTTTTAATTTACCTAAACATTTCATAAGCAAAAGTAACTACTGGCCTTATCCCTTTTTATTTAGGTATATTATGAAAAAGTCAGTTTTTCGGCTTTTAAACTTGGTTACAGCGAGATAGAACTGTCATAAGTAATCTCAATCGATTTTTTAAAACTTGTACAGCAGGATTACAACAGTGACAAAAGTATCAAGCATTGATAAAATACTATATATAATAAGTACAAAAATGGTCATAAAAGTTAAAGTTTTCAGAGAAAATTAAATAAGGTATAGTGTACGAGATCTTCCCTAAAAGTAAAGATATCCCAAAATGAATTATAACTAGAAGTCTAGACGAAATAAAAAGCTTTTTAAAGCAATAATACCTAAATTGAAAGCTTTAGAATGCGTTTATATTTTAAATTTGCATTAGTTTAAAAGGAAAATACAAAAAAAAATAATGAGGCAATGAAACAATACCTCAGATTTTATTTCAGGGATAGAACAACGAAACAAACAAATGGTTAAAATTTATGTAACAATAAAAAAAAAAAAACATGCGGGCGGTTTACTGTGAATCATATAATATAGGTAGTATCTATGTATAATGTCTTATCTTTGTAGGAAGTACAACCAGGTTATAGATGGATGAATAAACATCTGCTTATAACAGTAAATATCGAAAGAAATCATGATTCTTTCCTACGACAGATGGACTGTAATAGCCATATATCATATTTCAAAGACAACCGTTTCAAGACGACGATTCTGGTGTAGTGGTGCGACTAGTCGCCTCAACACCGCACGCCGACGGTCAACAACAACAACAACAACAACAAGTACTCTTTATTGCACACCAAAATATTTTTTTACAAATACAGAGTAAAATTTTTATAAGAGAAATGTATTAGAGGCGGCCTTATTGCTAAAGCAGCAATCTCTTCCAGGCAACCTTAGTTAGGGGATATAAATAGAACGGTAGGGGTGTACAAAACATATCCACAATATACATACATACATACATGCATATACATACACATACACACATATATACACATACACATTAAATATATAGACATACATACAAATACACACATACAAATACATACATACACATACACAAATAGCCATATGTCTACATACATATACTTTGATATATTCTGAAACAAATCTATTGAGTTAGATAATATTCTTTTAATATATTTTTAAATGACGTGAGAGTTTGTGCACGTCTCGCTTTGAGAGGTAAAGAATTCTATAAACGTATGGATCGGACAGTAAAAGACTTTGTATAAAATGATGTCGAATGGGGAGGAATTTTTAATACTAAATTTTCTTCTGATCGAAGAGTGTGATTATGAGAACAACCTAGAAACTGAAAATGCTCTTTTAAATATGGTGGAGTTGATGGATTGAACAGAATACAGTACAGAAGATGAAGAATATTAGTATCCCTGCGAATCGCCACTTGAGTTTTTTACGAAATTCGGAAACATGATCATATTTACGAAGACCAAATATGAATCGAATGCAAAGATTTTGAAGACGCTCAAGTTTATTAAGATGCTTCTCTTTTAAGTCAAGATAACATGTATCGGCGTAGTCGAGAACCGGTAATAAGAGTGATTGTGCTAACAAAATGTTGGTAGGAATGGGTAAAAAATTTCGCAATCTTCGGAGAGAACCGACAGCTGCAAACAGTTTTTTACTTACCTCACTTACCTGTGGATCCCAGGAGAGATGTTGGTAGAATATAATTCCAAAGTTTTTAGCTTTGATACTGTATGGTACCTATGTCAACACCGTCGAAGTGCACAGTGCGTAGTTCAGAGAAGGAAATTCGTGAAATTAATTTAGGACTATCAATAATTAGAACTTGAGTCTTATTAGGATTAATTTGCAATCCAAAAGATCTTGACCACTTTGATATATTATTAAGGTCATGGTGCGATTCCCGCTTGGGACAGATTTTTGTATTCGTACAAATATTTGTTTCCGGTCTAGGTTCTCAGTTAGTATTCTTGCCTTGTATATGGAGAAGAGGCCTTCACTCAGCAGTGGGTGGTTTACAGGCTGATACAGTAGCAGCATATATAGCATTAATTTTTTTGTTGTTGATGACAGAAATAATAACGACGTAAAAATGTAAGTTATAAAGCGACATTTGATGACAATATTAGAACATAATTACGTATACATATATTAAAGTATTTTTACTTAATACTGAAATGTAATTTATAGAGAAACAAAACAATTTTTTTTTAAATGTTGAAAATTTAATTTTAATGAATAAATAAGTAAGAATGTTTTGTAAATAATATATATATATATATATATATATATATATATATATATATATATATATATATATATATATATATCAAAATCAAAATCAATCAAAATCAAAATATTTTATTCGTTACAAGGTGACTACACACACTCAACGAACGTCAAAAAAAAAATGTCTCGGTAGACATCTACAATTTCATCATCTATTTCATCATCGGCTTTACTAAATATTACAATAATATAATAATGTTCCTAGTGTAGGCCGAGAGAAAAAAAGCCGGAGGAAAAAAAACTCTCGGTACTCTTTTTAACAATTAAAGTCATCATATTATGTAGATACAAAAAATGTACTTACAAAGAACGAGCAAATCATGTCACTGCCAAGCAGCCTTGTCATTTAAAAAATCTTTAATGCTATAATATGCCTTACTACATAATTTGGATTTAATGAAGTGTTTAAATTTATTTAGGGACAAGTCTTGCACATTACCAGGCAGTGTATTGTACATGCGTATACAGTTACCTACAAAAGAGTTACTTATTTTGTGGAGCCTAAAATTAGGAATGGCCAATTTATTTTTATTTCTTAAATTTATATTATGTCTATCACAGTTCTTGACAAATTTATTTTTGTTTTTATGTGTGTATAATAAATTTTCAAAAATATATTGAGAGTAAACAGTTAGTATTTTTATTTCCTTAAATTTATTTCGTAAAGACTCACGGGTGCCCATACCGTAGATAGCTCTGACAGCTCTCTTTTGCAAAATAAATATACATTGAATATCAGCAGCGTTTCCCCACAGCAGTAAACCATAAGTCATGATGCTGTGAAAATAGCTGAAATATACTAATCGCGCGGTTTTGATATCCGTCAACTGGCGTATTTTTTTTACTGCGTAAGCTGCGGAGCTGAGTCTGCCAGATAACTTCCCAATATGAGGACCCCACTGTAATTTTGAATCTAAGGTTATATCCAGAAAGACAGCCTGATCGACCAATTCTATTTCCTTATCCCTAATCCTGATACTGGTTGTAGCCAACTTAACATTCGGTATAGTGAATCTCACACATTTTGTTTTGGATTCATTTAATAGTAGATTATTTACATTAAACCAGTGGATAACCTTAGAGAGAGCCCTGTTTACATCGTCGAGTGAATTTTGTCCACGTTTAACCTTAAACAGTAAAGATGTATCATCTGCAAACAAGACTATCTCATGATCATCTCTAACAAGGTGAGGGAGGTCATTAATATATACCAGAAATAGAAAGGGACCTAAAATTGAACCTTGAGGTACTCCCATTGTTACAAGAGAGCCGGGGTACCGCTTGTCGTTGATCACCACGCTTTGGGTCCTGCCACTCAAATAAGAAGTGACAAAATCGAGAGCGGTACCCCGGATTCCATAATGATGTAGTTTCCTGATTAATGTCTGATGCTGGACACAATCAAATGCCTTAGAAAGGTCACAGAATACACCATAGGCATCGTGTGACTGATCCCAGGCCTCATAAATAGTCTCTAAAAGTTTAATTCCAGCATCAGTAGTAGACCGGCCGCGAGTAAAACCAAATTGTTTATTGTGTAAGAGTTCATTACTTTCAAAATGTTTTTGAAGTTGATTTAGGATAATTTTTTCAAAGATTTTACTGAAAGTGGGAAGTACCGATATTGGACGAAAGTTAGAAGGATCTGCGGTACTTCCAGATTTAAATAAAGGCATTAATTTGCTAAATTTCATCAAGTCAGGAAACACACCACTATCAATACAATTATTAAAAATTAAAGCCAGTTCTGGAGCAACTATTTCAATTAGGGAATTTATAAAATGTACAGAAATGCTCCAGAGATCTGGTGTTCTTTTTATATTTAACAATTTAAAAGTCTTTAAAATACAATACTTATTCACATGACTAAATTTAAATTCTACATTACATAGCGGTACGTTAGTTTTCAACAATGATTCTGCAATGGGAGTAGATGAGTTTAGAGTTTTAGTTAATTCTTCCGGTATGCGAGTGAAGAATTTTTCAAATTCGTTGGCAATTTCTAGGTCTTCAGTAATGATTTTGCTATTAATATTAATTTTATAGTTGCTCTCATTACTTTTTAATTTACCCGTTTCCGCATTTATAATTTTCCAAGTAGATTTCACTTTGTCGACACTATTTAATATTTTATCACTAATATATTTCTTCTTTGCAATTTGACAGACTGCTTTGAATGTATTTGAGTATAATTTAACATAATTTTGAAATTTTTCCGTTGTTTTAAACTGTCTTTCTGCGTACAACTCATACAATCGCTGTCTACTCTTGTATATACCTACAGTAGCCCACTCACTAATTACTTGGGCGTCACAAACTGTAATCTCCTTGGATTTATATGTGGAGTTAAATTCATTTAAAAATGTCTCAAAAAATATTTTATACATTAAATTGGGGTCCATGTTATTATTCAAAAAAGGAAGCTTATTACACAAATTTACTCTCATACAATTCAGGCGACTTGCTGTCATTGGCCTACATACTATTTTTCGTTTCTTGACCCTTTTTTTTTCTACACTAAAACTTGCTAGTTGACCACAATGGTCTGAATCTAATTTATTGAATATTATCTTATTATCAGGATTAATGTCACAGTATATATTATCTAAACATGTTGAGATTGTATTCCCGTTCGGCAAGAAGATAGCATAAAGTTCTCTTAATGTTAACATTATTCAAGATCTGATATCAGAAATGATAATCAAAAAGTCAACATAAAGTTAACATAAAGCTCTCTTATGAGCCATTTAATGTCATCTTTTAGAGATCATTAATCATCAAATAATCATCTTATTATTAAAATTATAAATACTTTTACGGCTCAAGGGGCCGTCCATAAATTACGCGAGACAATTTTAGCGTTTTTTTCACACCCCCTCCCCCCTTAGTAAGATTTGATGAGATTTTGCTCGACCCTCTCCCCCCACCCTAATCTCACGTGAGATTTTTGAAAATGCGTTTCCACCTCCAGGCTATACGTATTCTTAAAAAAAAATGTCATCACCGGTACATGAAAAGTATTTCACATTTTTAATAAGGAAAAAAAAATTATGTGATATTTGCCGAGACCCCCCCCCCACGTGAGATTCTGTAAGATTTCGCTCGACCCCCTCCCTTTCCTAAACACCTCACGTAATTTATGGACGGCCCCTAATTATAAATTAAATAACGATATTACAAACCAATATAAATAATCTTATTATTAAAATTATAAATACTTTTACGGCTCAAGTAATTATAAATTAAATAACGATATTACAAACCAATATAGGTTTAGGTTTAAAGATTTTTATTCTCATAAAGACATAATATCACTTACATGAGAACATAATTAAAAAGGATATAAATAGTTAACATACATTCGTTGCCATACTTACATTTTTCACAAAGAGAAAAGAACATACAAAAGTTTTAATACAAACCAATTGTTTACCTTGAAGCAGTTAACAAAAACTAAAAATAAAAATACACTTATCAAAACGGTTTAAGATATAAATAATTTTATTATTAAAATTATAAATACTTTTACGGCTCAAGTAATTATTATAATTATTTCAGTTATTTAAGGCGATCGCCAGCATGCTGAAACCATGATTTGATAACTTTTTCAATTTTTTCTTTATCAGAGGCACTCCACTTTTGTAAAATTGTTTCTAAAAAAATAGAATTATGTATAAAGTTATTAATATAATTTTTACATAATTTTGAATGTATAATGTTACAATTAAGGTGAAAACCCTAATAAATGCTCATGTACCAGTATATGATCACTTTATGTATCTATATTTGTGAATATAGATATACAAGAACATGGAGTGATCATTTACTGGTACCTACATGAGCATCTATTGGGGCTTTTACCTTACGATTAAACTAATTCATATTCTATTCAATATAATGAGAAAAACCGAGTCAGAAAAAAACCACCACCAAGCTGTTTAATATTTTCTCGCTTTGAAATAATAACAGAGAAAAGTAAAAGAATAAAATTATAGCATTTAAAAAAAATAAGTGATGGACATAAATAAATAATAAGCAGCGACAAATTGACTATCGTAAAGTAAAATAAATTAATTTCTTAAGAAATGAAATCAATAGTAAGTAATAGTTTATAGATTTGAAGTTAAATTTGCAATAAAAAAACTTACATATTGAGTAGATGCGACCACATTTTGAATTTTACTTTCAAATGCTGCCAACTGACTTTGAGTTTGGATCAGAAATCCAAAATCTACTGTTTCTTTGACAGTATCATTATTGGCATTATTATTTTTATCTGATATTGTTAGATAAATCCACGAAATCAAAGTTTTTAAGCTTTTTAGTTCACTCAAAACTTTTCCTGTCTAAACATGAATATTGAAAGTTTTTGAAAAATGTATGATAGTGATAATACAAGTAAAAATCTGAACATTTTATTACTGGATTAATACTTACGACAACAGCCGTGACCATGAGTATCTGAACCAGTCAAAGATATCTGGTCATCATCTTTAAGTTCTGCAAGAGGTTGAATAAGGGGAGGAGACGGTTGTTTAATGTTTGATTGACGAGAGTGATCCCTGATGATTCTAAGCGGAATATCTGTAAAATAATAATTTTACAAGACAAAAATTAGAAAAAGTGATATAAGTATTTAAAAAAAATTAATGAGATAAAATTAAATTACTAGATTTCTTGATACTTCTTATCTGAGGTATTGCACGCGGAGATATGTTCAATGAATCTTGAAGATTTTCTGATAAATAAAATGTAAATGAAGTTGATAAAATAAAATTAACAAAGAAAATTTTTTTTTAAATGCGACCATACCAATACTATCGGAGTCATTATTTAAACGAGGAGACTGAGCACCATCCTTCCGAAAAGAATCAGGATCTTGTGATAAACTTGCAGGCGGAATCCCAACTGAATCATTATCAGTATTATTCTCATCGGTATTATTAAAAGAGCTCATAGATTTATAAGTTGAATGTGAACTCTTGACTTGATTTTCACTTGTACTATGATGAGGTGATATAAGAGTTTTAAATGTTGGTGGTGGTTGCTGATCCTTTTTCCTCATGTACGTGGCAGGTGGCAATTCCGCTATCTAAAAATAAAGTGTTTTATTAATAAGGAACAAAATAATTATATATAATTGAACAACTTTATTTGTTTCATACCCTCATTTTCAGAAGAACTTGACGATATATTCTCTTCTTTCTACTTTTAGTTTCTATACAATAAATAAAATTAATATTAGAATTATTATATAAAAGATTTTAGGTAAAGGTAAACCAAATACTATTTATTTTTCTTTTCAATTTTCATGCAATATTAAATTTTACAATTTAATTCAAACTAATGATCCGTACTTTTTGGTATAGGCGTCGATTCATCTTCTGTATCACAATAGCGTAAAGGTTTATTGCAGTTTCTTTTTCCTTTCTCTACCATTTCTAATTTTTTATTTGTTTTAATAGCAACAAAACCTTCATCATCATTTGTAGACAGATTTAGGGCATCTAATTCGAAATCACGCGCATCGTCATATGCCTCTGTTATAAAAAAATAATGATAGTTTAATTAATTATTATCTATTAAGGTATGATATAATATAGATAATTAGATAATTAAGAGCCAATAGTGAGTTACTGCAAATATTTGCATATCCATATTTGAAAGTTAAAGTACAGAAATACATGAAGAGATTATAACCAATTATTCCTGATCAACGAACTACATATTTTACTGTATAGTATAAATAATTTTACCAAATGGACCGCTGAGTCAAACATAATTAAGTGATCCAATTATTTCTCTAGGGTTATCAGCTCGAATAATTAGTAAGGTAGGATTTTTTGTTTTCGGCCACTTAAAAGTTCGAGATTCTGAATCTACCCATGATGCAGGTACGATTGCAGACGTTTTATCCCAAAAAACTACGGAATACATCTTGTGTTGAATCCTAAAAAAATATCAAATCAGAAATTGAAAATATTCATTAAATTTTAGCGCATTCTAAATTTTATCACACACTTACAAAGACGATGCTGATAAGTTTTTTTTTTTTAATTAATCAAATCATCTATGTATGAATATTAAATTAACAAAATTGTATACAAATGTTTAAAGTTAGTAATAATTTAAAAAGTAAAATATTTTAACTGCATTTAATTAAAATAGCGACGAGCATCGTGTTACAACAATTTTATATAATTTAATTAGTTATAAAATATGAAAAAAATGTATTTATAACCTATATTCATACTTACAAGTTTATTTGTTCGGCAATTAAATTCTTGATAACTAACTGAATAATAAGAATCACAAAGACTATTAATTATATTTTCAACCAGTATATGTTAAGTCAAAAGTAATACGTTTATGTTGTACTTAATAATTGAATAAAAACACTTAGCAATGCCGGTGAACGAATTAGGTACGATGCAATTCACGCTTGTCAACAATAACTCTTTTATGGATGAGTGAGAGGTCCGTAGTATATAGAACAAAAATGGCCGCTGTTGGCGCGAAAAGTACTAACAATTCAATTTTTCGTATATTCCAATTTCGAATTATTTTTTAATTGAACACCAAATTTATTTTTGAAAAAGTAACAAATTAAAATTGTTTTTTAAAAATGATTTAAGGAAATTCAATAAATCTGAAAATAGCAGAAATCTGAAAATTTATAAAGTTTTATTAACAAAAAAATTATTGCAAATGATATATTTATTTTACACACTGACACTTGGAATTATTTGAGGTTACAGGGAACACAATATAAATAAAATCAGCTGATAGTAAGAAGGTCATTATAAAAACATTGGAAAGTTATCCCTTTGATGTCACACCAACACAAGTCCTCGAAAAGTCATCATTTAGTTATCATTGAGATTGCTTTAAAAGGACATCGTTAAAAAGTTATCGAAAAGACAACATTTTGCTGAGCTCTAAAAGTCAACATGTTTCAGACAACATTATGTCATCTTTCTGACTTTTATGCCGAGCGGGTTGCAATATCTAGTTGGCTCCAAAAATAAGTTAGACAAGTTATATGATTTAAATAAATTTAGAATGTTGTAAGTCTGCGAACAATTAACAAGAATATCGATGTTGAAATCGCCACATACAATCAAATGTTTATTAGATTTTGACAATTTGCTTAAGGCTTGATCAAGAACTTCCTCAAATTTAAAATAATCAGAGGAACCAGGCCTGTATACGCACACTATTATGAATTGCTCAAGTTCTACACAAGACATCTCTATTGTGCATTCTACAGAGAGGGACACAATATCTTTCCGTTCTTTAAATTTTATATTGTTTTGTAATAAGATTAATGACCCCCCATGTCTTGTGTTGACTCTGCAGAATGAACTACCAACCCGGTGGTTGCTGAAACTAAACATGAGTTCAGTTCCCTTACGCCAGTGCTCTGTAATACATAAAATATCAATTTGTTCTGAATTCATGAATAGTTCAATCTCTAATTCTTTGCCCTGTGTTAAACAATAGATATTTTGATGTACCAGGTTGATATAATTTATTTTATTTGATTTAACAATATTTATAGGGCAATTATGAGCTAATTGTGTGTTACTATTCAGTATAACGCTAGAGGGAATAATCTCTGTTGTCTTACTGACTAATTTAAATGATTTGGAACAAATTCCAAAGCATTGGTAATGTCAAATTTAAATTTATTCTGCTCAATAGAAGCAGATAGTTTAGCTAAATTCTTAGCTGTAATATATAAAAAATATGATAGCGACTTAGCTATCCGTCTTGATAAATAATTAGGAAGGAAATTAATTCCTTTGGTCAATTTTAAATTAAATTTATTTTTACTAACACTACTGTTAGAGTCTGAACTAAATATACTATTTATGTCAATTATACTTATTTTATTATTATAATTACTTAATAAATGTAATTTCTGATTTAATTTATAAATTATATTATTTACCAGCATCGGGTACATTCTTATAATAGGGAAAAGTGAACATTACAATGTTCTTAATTGGCGAATGACTTAATTTATTCAAATGTTTAACTAACTGTTTACTATTCACGTTTCCCCTATTGGCAATTAGTAAAATTATTGTACTTTTTGAGTCTAATTTAGATCTATATATGTTCTTCATAATATCCAGATAATTTAAGTTTGGATAGCAATTATTTATAATTTTATGTCCTAATACATTTAATATATATATATATATATATATATATATATATATATATATATATATATATATATATATATATATATATATATATATATATATATATATATATATACATATACTCAAAAATCGTAGATTATCGATCAATCGTCCATCATTTGACAGTCATTTGAAAACATATGTCTTGTCAAAAAACCGTAACATTATTTAGCGAAACATAACTAATGTTTGCATCGTGAAATCACCGTATATATTCTATCAATTTACAGTAGACATCGTTCACAATGGTATCCGATGCTGACTGACAAATCGCTCGGTAAGAACGGTGAAACGACCGTGAAACAACCGTCAATCGACTGTGCTTTCACCGTGTCGCCGAAACCGCCAGGGGAGTTATACATTGTCCAATGTTTTATAGACATCTATAGTCTAGTCTAGATTTTTATAGTCTCAAATCGAGAGTATTCTTTCCAAAGTCTCCGATTGGGGTCGAGACAATTTACTCCAATTTAACCCCTCCAAGACACAAATTTGTGCGTTCATCGCTAAGATAACCCCATTCGCTGTGGCCCCTCAATTCCAGGACACACCCCTTACCATCTCTAACAGTATTGGTATCCTTGGTGTCGAAATATCCAGCGACGTCCAGTTCCGATGTCACCTGGAAGACAAGGTCAAGATGGCATCCAAAAAACTCGGTGTGCTTAACAGAGCGAAGCGGTACTTCACGCTGGGGCAAAGACTGCTTCTATATAAATCGCAAGTCCGCCCCCATATGGAGTACTGCTCTCATCTCTGGGCGGGAGCACCGGCATACCAGCTTCGTCCTCTTGACTCGATTCAAAGGAGAGCTGTAAGAATTGTTGACGATCCAATACTGACGAGCGATATCGAGCCCTTAAGTCTAAAAAGAGATCTTGCATCCCTATGTATGCTCTATCGTTTGTATAGTGGGTTGTGTTCTGAAGAATTGTTCGAAATGATGCCAACGGCCACTTTTTATCATCGCACTGCTCGCCATCGACAGGGAATTCATGCTCACACATTACAGACCAAATGGTCCCGTACAGTTCGGTATCAGAGGAACTTCCTCCCACGGACCATTCGGCTGTGGAATGAACTCCCTGCCGAGGTTTTCCCATAGGACTACAGTATGGGGTCCTTCAAGAGGGGAGTAAATAGGTTTTTGAAGGGTCGGCAACGCGCATGTGATGCCCCTAGTGTTGCAGGCGTCCATAGGCTACGGTAACCGCTTACCATCAGGCGGGCCGTATGATTGATTTCCACCGTTGTGGTATAAAAAAAAGATATGTTATATTGTACTTTTACAGGTAGTCAATAGATGGCACTGGCTTTAAACTCCATACCTGATATTCGAGTTACTCAATGGCAAGGAGACATTGACAAACACAACGCTTGCGTCTGTCTAGTAGTTTTTCCGTGAAAGTCGGACCTTAGACAGACAGACAAAAATTTCAATCTGATATTCCGATTTTTAAAATAAAGTATAAAACAAAAAAAGTTTCATCAAAATCCGTCCAGTAGTTTTTGTGTGAAAGCCGACAACAAACAGACAAAAATTTCAAAATGATTTTTTTTGCTTGTGTTACTTATATGAAGACCGCTAGAGATATTTTTTTAGTTTTTATTAGAGTTCCGTAGCCAAATGGAAAAAACGGAAACCTTGTGGATTCGTCATGTCTGTCTGTCTGTCCGTCCGTATGTCACAGCCACTTTTTTCCGAAACTATAACAACTATACTGTTGTAACTTGGTAAGTAGATGTATTCTGTGAACCGCATTAAGATTTTCACACAAAAATAGAAAAAAGAAACAATAAATTTTGGGGGTTCCCTATACTTAGAACTGAAATTCAATTTTTTTTTTCATCAAAGTCATACGTGTGGGGTATTTATAGATAGGTCTTCAAAAATGATATTGAGATTTCTAATATCATTTTTTTCTAAACTGAATAGTTTGCTCGAGAGACACTTCCAAAGTGGTAAAGTGTGTGTACACTCCCGCCTTTGTAATTTCTAAAATAAGAGAATGATAAAACTAAAAAATATATAGGTATGAGATACTTACATTACCATGCAAACTTCCACCAAAAATTGTTTTGAACGAGATCTAGTAAGTAGTATTTTTTTCATAAGAAAAATACACTATTATTAAAACATCGATCAAGGTTACAACGAACTACAAGAACTTTTATATGATGTTACTTGCTGCTACGGAACCCTTCATGGGCGAGTCTGACTCGCACTTGTTTAATTTTTATTCAATGTACAGAATTGAACTCTTATACAGTTTTATAATATGTATGTATATATGTATGTATATTTGTATAGATTATTATGTTAACAGAGAACAAAATATAACAGTCAACATTTATGTGAGAAATGTAGGGTATCATTAAATTAGTCAAAATTATAAGATTATGACATCGTTAAACTATAATCAAAGCATTTTTCATTTTAAGCAAAAGGAAATATTAAAAGTAATAAATTAATAAAACAACAAAATTTATAAAACGATAAAGTCATTAAAAAAATTATCAAAAGAATAAAATTATGAAAAAGTATGTATAGAAAAAAAAAAAAAAAAAAAAACGAATATATTTATTTTATTAAAATCTGTGAAAATATTTTATCAAGATATTTTTGTAAAGAGTATCCAAATAGATCTAAATAATCGTTATTATCATTTTCTGTGGATAATCGGAAAGTTGGCGAGTTACGCCGAGTTGCACGAAACAAATTTTAAATTTAAGTGTTTATTAAACTAATTTAATCACAAGAATCGTGATTATCTGTTGCACGAAACCTACATCTGATTAAGTTAACAAAAAAATTTAGTTTAATTAAAGACCTATCTAACGGATGATTAATTCCAACAGCTTTAAATTAATCATGAGATCAACTAATTTTAAGATTAATTGCAACTTAACTAACGGAAAGTTAGTGACGGTTTCGTGCAACTCGCCGTAAGTCTCTAAAACAGTCCTAAAGGTCTTGCAAGAGGAGTATATCACTTAAACATTATTTCAAGGGATATCAATGATATACAATAACACTTATTTGTATTAAGTACCAACCCGTTTAAATTAAACCAATTTATTTATTTATTTATTTTATTTATTGTCTATACTATAATATTATAAAGAGGAAAACTTTGTTTGTTTGTTTGGATGTAATGAATAGGCTCAAAAACTACTGGACCGATTTTAAAAATTCTTTCACCATTTGAAAGCTACATTATCCACGAGTAACATAGGATATATTTTATTTTTTGAAAAAAATAGGGTTCCGTAAGATATTTGGGTTTTTCGGACACAAGGTGTAAAAAATTAACCAGAAAAGTTACTTATTTTGCGTACGCTGCCTAAACTATAAAAGATAGATCCATAAAATGTTCCAATTAATTGTAGATCTTATAAATATCTACAATAAAGTCCGCGACACACTATACCTATCTATGTCGAGTGAGGCACAACTACCATTTTTTTATTTAAAAATCTTGAATTTTTTGGACTACATTTAAACGCGTTTATTTTACTCATGCTATTAATCCTTATCAAAATAAATTATTTCATCACTAAGTACAGTTTATGTAGATAATATTTGGTCCTTGAATGATTAAAATTTGACGTTTGGTTTTGAAGTTATGGCGAAATTAAAATATTACGATTTCTGCTGCACGGGCCGTTGCGAAGTGGGCGTCACCAAGGCTGGGGTGCGCGTGCGGGAAGGACATAGGATACTTTTTATCGCGAAAATAAGGATAGAAGGGGTTGAAATAGGGGACGAAAATTTGTATAGAAGTTCCTTATTGTCAAATATAAAAATAAATCATGTAAGATTGTTCAATTGTTTAAGACAAAGACAAAAAAGCGTGCACGGGGAAAGGGGGGTGTGCGTATCGGGCAGTAGGCTTACCATGTCGCGCGATATAACCGAATTCCACGCGGGCGAAGCCGCGGGTGGAAAGCTAGTATATTATAAAGTTGGTTATAAATACATATTATATACTGTCAATAATTTTAAGGAGTTTAAGTTCATAAGCAAACATAAAAGCGTCGGATACTTAAAATATTTGATAGGTCGTTAATTTTTAGTTTTTAATTTATCTTATACTTTGTACGAGTAGATTCATACCCATTAGTAACAACATAAAAGCGTCTGTCATTTAAGTATGATTTCAACTAGCTCAAAGTTGATTCAGTTATGCCGTAATTTAGTAAAAAAAATTTAGTAACAAGTTATATAGATTTGAGTTAGTTTATCTTCCAGTAATAAAACTATGCTGATAATCACCAATAAATCTCGAAAACTAGTCATATTAGATTTTTTATTTCTTACCACTTTTAAAAATGGGAACAAGTTTTGCCAATTTTCATATTGTTGGAAAGAAACCTGTACTCAATGATGTGTTGTAAATAATTTTAAGTGGTGCCTTAAGAGATGACGCACGGTTAAATAAATAGGGGTTATATTGTCTGATGATGCATCCTTGTGATGATCTAGATTCTTTCATTTATTAAAAATTTCGTGTTAATTTATTTTAATCTAAAAAAAAACATAACTATTATTTATTATATTATGCACATTGCTAGGCTGACAGCTGAAATAATTTAAACCTACGAAATTGCCGTTTTTGATGAAATAAGTTAACGCACTTTTTTTCTATATTTTTTATTTTTATTATTAAAAGTAATTACCCATGGAATCAATGCATTTTTGCCAACGTAGTTGTAACTTATTGATGCCTTTCTTGAAATTGTCGAATAGAATCCATTTTTCGTCACAAGTAACAACGCGATTCAATATGCCTTCGTTTGTGTGTCTGTTGAGCAGTGCAAGACACATCTTGACGCGCATTTTGCGCTGGCGTTCATTCAATTCGTGAGGCACCCATTTGTCGAGCTTCTTTACCTTGCCAATTTGGCGCAAATGGAACAATATTATATATATATATATATATATATATATATATATATATATATATATATATATAATATATAATAATATAAAATTATATATATATATATATATATATATATATATATATATATATATATATATATATATATATATATATATATATATAATAATATATATATATATATATATATATATAATTGCAAATTATACGATTCCTTTTTTAGAACTGTTTGACGAAATCTTTTGTAGGGGTTTAAAAATACTACTTGAATACATTTAATTTTATATCATTTTTAAAAACGTCTATTTGCTTGAACACGCATCACTGCTACGAGTAAAATACTAGATGGTTGCATGAAAATCATCTTCTAAAGTAATATTTAGTCTTTATTTCATCAAAATGGCTTTACTATCAAAACTTATTCTAATATCAATTTTGTATTTTAAATGCCGGCGTTAGAAAAGAGAAGGTAACTTGTGTTGGGTAAAATAATGTTTTATAGTATTTAAATAATAATAAATATATAGGTGTTTTAAATTGTAATAAGTAATAGTCGTATATACATGACCGTTATACGTTTTTATTTCGTACACGGAAAATTTTTGCTATATTTGCTAGGCTGAACGTAGAACGTAGAACTGAAGTTCGTTGTTCTAATTTTATTAAGATTTGATGTGACATATTCAGATCTTTCTGATACAGATTACACATCTGTAAAAATAATGTCACTTAACTTACTAATTGTGTAACTGTCTTTCAAAGTAAAAAAAGCTGCTTTTAAAATAGTAGGTACATTGATTATGTTGATGAAAATACCTATTGTTTTTTCTATTATAAAAATAATATAATATGTATTAATTAAAATTGTACTATTACGATACGACATTTAAATCTTTTTATTATATATGTAATATTTGTAAATTTATTTTTGCGAAACGGTGTAAAGGTAGCAAGCGCATTGAGCTTTTTTTTCAATAATTAAACAATCAAAACATAAATGAATCGTTGTATATATTTCCGTCATACGTCCGTCTCCGTTCCAGCTTTAGCAGCGGCTTGTCACTTCTTACCCCTTCTACTTTCTTATAAAATACCTAATAATACCGTTCACCACAACAACAAACATAAAAATTTAAATTTAAATCAAATGGTAATCGTGGTATCACTGATTGAAATAACAACATAACAACATTAAAGAATTTTTTATAACTTTGAAATTCAAATACTTTTGCTTAAATAACACGTAGAATTTATTTAAGTTATAATTATATTCAAGACCATTCAAGGCTAATTATATAAGAACTTCCAAATTTGTATAAATTATTTTACCAATATAGTATTCGTACCTATTCACCCCGTTTTACGGAAATTATTTCTTCCTCGACAGATTAGGTTGGTAATATTGGATTATTACTTGTCGTATATGAATCGTATCTCTTTAGTGCAATTTCCAGTAAGTGCCAAGCCGCTGAGCTTTAGTGAAGTAAGTAAGGCACCGGCCACGCTAATCCAAAATTGTATTGCAAGATTTATAATGTTACTAGTACAAAAAAGGCGTTTATTATACATATAAACTTAGTTACACTTAGGATACATTCAGTTTTACCTTATATGCAAAACTTAAGTGTATTCTTCGAGACAGCATTTTGTCGACTTTCCATAATATAATTACGTTATTAAATTAAATCACATATTTTATGTGTTTAACTATATTAACGTATTTGATAGTAAATTTTATAATTTAAATGAAAATTTGAAAATAATTTAAAGTTGACTACGACAAAAATTGGGTATCTTTGACTCAACATGACAAAAAAAAAATGCTGCAGCTTATAGAATAATTAATAGCTTTATTATTATTTTTTTCAAAATTTAAGACAACAGACAAATTGAAAGGCTGTGACTAAATATAAATGGTGCACTTTTATACCATATATGCACTCACTCATTGCAAGTAGGTTACCTTGATAATGAAAGTGAATCGAACAAAATAATATTAAGGGCGAAACTTTTAGTATAAAAACCAGAACAATCTGCTTGGTAATTATTCAACAAACGAATATTAAAACATAAACATGTTCACCAAGGTGCGTCACTTTTTATTGCTTTCTTATATTTACAATCAATTTTGAGTACAGATTATTAAAAATTTTAAATTATACCAAATTTTTATTTAATTGTATTAAAATTTCAAAGTTTATTAATAATATCAAGTATTTTTCTTTTCAGTTGATAGTCGCACTTTGCGCTTTAGGCGTTGCCCATGGAAGTGACCTCGTAGCTCCCGTGGCATACGGTAGCCACGCTATCGCCGCTCCTGCAGTGTCGTCTGTGTCTTACTCAACCCACACCGCACATGCCGCACCCATTGCCACATATGCCGCTGCTCCCGCAATTGCTACTACATACACTGCAGCTGTTCCCGTAGTAGCTAAAGCCTTTGCGCCGGCCGCCACATCATACTCGTCATACTCGTCTCAAACTTCTCATTCTGCGCCTATTGCAACATACGCGTCTGCTCCTGTTATCGCGAGATCTTACGCCGCTCCTTCCATCGCTACATCGTACGCAGCCACTCCAGTTATCTCCACATCTTACGCTGCTGCCGCACCTGTAGTTACCAAGACCATTACATCACCAGCTGTAACCTCATATTCTTCATACTCGACTCAAACGGCTCACGGCTCTCCCGTTGCAACCTACGCTGCTGCTGCTCCCGTCGTAGCCGTTCACGCTGCTCCAGCTGTGGCTGTTGCTGCTGCCCCTGCTGTGACTGTGTCTCGCACCGTTGCACCTGCCGTGTCTTCTTACTCCTCTTACACTACACAAACAGCACATGGCGCTAGAGCGTACGCTGCCCCCGCAATTGCTTCGTATGCTGCACCCGCCGTTGCCACCTACGCTGTCCCAGCGACCACTTCTTACGCCAGGACATACTCTGCCCCAGCGATCGCCTCTTACGCCAGGACATACTCTGCCCCTGCAATCGCCTCTTATGCCAGAACATACTCTGCCCCAGCGATCGCCTCTTACGCCAGGACCTACTCTGCTCCAGCGATCGCCTCTTATGCCAGGACCTACGCTGCCCCAGCCATCGCCTCATACTCTAGAACCTATGCGGCTCCCGTAATTTCCACCTACGCTGCAGCTGCCCCTGTGTTGAAATCAACCGTATCATACTCTGCTGCACCTGCAGTTTCACACATTTCATACAGCGCACACGGTGCTAACTACGCTTGGTGAATGAATAAAAAAAAATTTGTTGTTGATGTATTAAAAATCGAAATATAAAATATAATAAATCTTAGTGAAATATTTTTAATTTTAATTAAAAACTCTATTTATACCAAACTGGCCATAAAAATATGGTATCAGAATAGTAAAAACAGCCTTTTAAATATTTCATAAGACAAAGCTCGCCTGCAAGACTTCCAATTCGAATTTTATAGGTAAGCGTATCCGCATTTTGTGGTTTCATATTTATTTTAAATCAGTCCATAAAACAATATTGTCAATCTATGTCATAATATGTAATACATCTTATAAGAAATATAATTATTTAAATATTTTTATATTTGTGTTAATATTTAGTTTCATTAATTATTACAATTTTCACGTTCAAGTTCGTTAAGTAAATATTGAATGTTTAATATGTGAACTTTTAAACTGTGTTACGAGTAGTTTCAGTAAACATACATTTTACATTAAAAATACTTTTAATTTACATCTTTAAATTCGTATGCTATTAGATTATAAAAATAGTAGCAACTTGTTTTCCAATACGACATACTATTTAAATATTTAAGTTTTGCTATTATTTGATAATAAACTCATACTAAGTGACAAAGCTACATTGGATAAAGCGTTTGGTTTTTGTCGCGTAGTCAATATCGATATTCGAATGTGGCACGTAGCTTTAAGCGCTTTTTAAACTCACAGGTGGCAACATTAACGCACTTATACCGGGACGTCAGCTGATTTAAAACTGCAGTTAGCAGTGTAATGCAGTTCTCAAGCAATTTAACAATAGTTTGTGCCGGTAATATCGCCAATATATCGTTGTAGGTACGATCGGCTGTACAATGCGTTAGTTAAATGTCTTAAGGATTCCTTGTTAACGCAGGTAATAGAAAAAAATTCGTTTCATCTCCTCATTATTTGTCATACACTGTTTAAAACAGAGGAACTTTGTCAGATTGTGACTAAGAAAAGAAGTCGTCTCCTCGATATCTTTGTAAAGATATTATTAGCATGTTCGGAAAAATGTGCTCAATCTTTGAACTTTATCATCGTAAAAACTGCATGGTGCGGTAATGTATCTTTATAATTAAAATAATCTGATGAAAATTAAATGAAATTTAATTATAAAAGAAAAGATTTATATTTGGGTCCATTAAGTTCATGTAACAGCTCGAACTATCTAATCGTTTCGATTGCCAATGATGCCAATGATGATATAAACAACAGGCTGGTGACAACAGTCGGGAGCCGATTTTACAGATCAGGCTGTAAAAGTGCCCCCGAAAGACTCTCTGACCAAACTCGAAATCTCATAGAAGAGCGACGCTTATTAAACCTGCAGTCCTCTGGTGACTGAAGCATGTGGGTGCATCAACAGATGGATATGGAATTGTCTAAGACAAGAGAGCCTTTTAAACAAGCTTCGAATCGCATAGCGAGCAACAGAGAGGCCTACGCTTGCTATTTCTTTTCGAGATCGAATTATAAATGATCAGATCCGTTGGCGAACAAAGGTTGTCAACATAGCCCGTCGTATTTGTAAGCTGAAGTGCCATTGGGCAGGGCACATAGCTCGTAGAACTAACGGCAGATGGAGCAGAAAGGTTCTCGAGTGGAGAATAAGTACCGGTAAGTGAAGCGTCGGACATATGTCCGTGGCAGAAGAGAGATGGACAGACAGATAGAGGCTGTTTTAAGCTGGTTGCTATGGAGGTCGATGGGGAGGCCTACGTTCAGCAGTGGATATCCAATGGCTGCTATGATGATGATGATGATGATGAAGTTCCTGTAACAGTATCTCTATCTGTTACTTTAGTTCTCTCGCGAATAATCTCAAGCATAGCCCGCTTGATAGCACGTTGAGTGACTTTAAATTTATGAACTAATACTGTCGTCAGTGTTCACGTCTCGACGCCATATGTTAATACAGGGAGGACGCACTGCTCCCATAATCCTGTACAACTTCGAGAAGGGTACCATCGACGGATATTGGTCTCGGCATGACATGTTTATTGAACATTACTTTCGTCGTGTCCAAAATCATACCGAGATCGACCAGTCGGGAGGACTCATTCAGGTCGCCCAGCATCCGGCCTAGCTCCTCCAATGTCTCCGCAAAGATGACGATATCGTCGGCGAAACGAAAGTGTGAGATGTATTCCTAAGGTAGGTAAGTCAACCCGTGTGTTTTAAGTAATAGCAGACTGTGTGGGTATATTGATAAAAAGTAGCCTATGTCCTATTAAAGGGTCTAGCCGACTTACTATAGGGAAATTGCACCCGCGTCTTTAGACATAGCTTAACTTTTTAAATATTACTACTTTTCTTTCTTTTTCGTGTAAATTTTCGGGTAAAAACTGTAAAATAGGCTATAAGTGTTATTCTGTGTCACATACGAATTATTTGTGTCTATTTAAAGAATCGTTCTTGAGGAGTAAACTCTAGTCGTGCCTCGGAGCTGACACAGGCAGAAATTTTTTTTTAATTATGTTTCACCAAATGCAAAATTTTGTATTTATAATATGCTACAGTAGACTCTGAGACAAATGTATAATATTTTTTTGGTTAGTGTATCTCCAGTAGTTCATATAAAAAACCACCCTCAAATAACAAATATTGTTTTTTACACTTCTGAAAATTAATCAAAAATTAAAAAAAAAATTATTAAATATAGAAATCATTGATATATATTTTTTCGCGTTCGATTCATTTAAATTTCTTTCATAGTTTCTGAGAAAAAAATACAACCGTTAGGGGCTGTTACCCCCATATCTCCCTTATGAGTGAAAGCAGGGATCTAAAATCACGAGTACAAGTACTTTGGGTGAAGAAGTAAGAAGTTAGTCTTTCATCACAAACGGCGCAGCAGATTAGCCAGGAAACATACATTTTCATAAATACAAACTGAATAACAAAAAGTAATCTATATCTTTACATAAAATATACTAACTAAAAATGATAATTATGCCTGCTGTACTAACCGTAAGTAATAAAATCGCTCCGAAAATCGAATTTGTGAGGTATAAGAAAAAAACTCAAAATAAACACAACTATCTATGACGTCTGCCCTGACGCGTCTGCCTACGTTCGGGTCACGCACGCACTCGGCGATGTCGTGTCATTACTTGGACCGCCACACTATCCCCTTGCGCGACGCGCTGACTCAGTTAGGAGTGTGCGATATGTGTATATCGATAATTCGTAAATACTCGATATCTTAGATAATTATAGCATTCAATAATTATCGATATACTTGATTCGATATATATCGATATATCTTTATTCAATAACTTCTTCTTCTTCTTATAGTGCCTCTCCAACTAGTGAAGGTTGGCTATCAGCTTTTTACTGTCTTCTTTATTTATAGCTCTGCGAAATAACTTAGCGGCGCTGGCTATTCCAGTCCACTCTCGGATGTTTCGTAACCACGACTTCTTTCTTCTGCCAACCCTCCTCTTTCCAGCAACCTTTCCCATCATGACGAGCTGCAACAGACTGTATCGCTGATGTCGAAGAACATGGCCCAAGTAGGAGATCTTCCGTTGTTTAGCGGTGAGCATGAGTGCGAGTTTCTGGCCAATCCGTTCCAATACGTTTTTGACGTTGGTGACCTTCTGAGTCCAGCTTATGGATAGCATGCGTCTATACGTCCACATTTCGAAAGCCTCTATGTCTATACGCTTTCGAAGGTCTTCTTTTATGGTCCAAGCCTCATATCCGTATAATATAATGGGCCAGATGTAACAGTGGAGCAAACGAGTTCGTAACTTGATGCTAATGTTACGATTACAAAGTACTTTTCTCATTGTGTTAAAAGCACTACGGGTGATTTTGATACGCGTTTTTATTTCTAAGTCGCTATTTCATTTCTCGTTTAGCCATGTCCCTAGGTATTTGTACTTCCGAACTCGTTCTAGATTTTGGCCTGACACCGTTATTCTCGTCGTGGTATCCAGCGTATTAGAAATGACCATAAATTTTGTTTTATTTATGATCGTTCTCAGACCAGCCTCACTACTACGTCCTTTTAACAACAACCTTTCGACCATTTGTTAAAGATCAGCTGCTGTAGACGCTATTAGGACTGTATCATCGGCGTAACGTAAATTGTTGATATTGCGTCCATTTATTTTAACACCGTCCAGGTCATACAGAGCCTCGGATATTATGTCTTCTGAGTACAGGTTGAAGAGAAGAGGTATGCATCCCTGTCTTACTCCTTTTAGAATGACAACAGCATCGGTTTCCTCTCCGTCCACTCTCACAGTGGCATGTTGATTCCAATACAGGGTTTTTATGATTGTGATGTCTTTATAGTCGAGGCCAATGTCTTTTTATATCTCGAGAAGACGATCATGCAGTACTCGATCAAATGCCTCTTCATAATCGATGAAGCAAAGAAAGACATCCTGTTGCATCTCTCTGCATTTTTGGACCAAAACCTGTATGGCAAACAACGAACGCCTCTCTTGTTCCCACTCCGGATCTAAAACCAAAGTGATTGTCACCAAGTTCTTCGTCACATTTTACCCTAATGCGGTCGTGAATAATTGAGATTAATAGCTTCAGTACCTACTTGGCTCATTAAGCTTCATTCAATAACTATCGAGTAGTATCGATATATTTTATTCGATATGTATCGAGTAGTATAGAATTCTATCCGATATATTATATTGATACGTTGAAGCGATCACATCAAAACTATCGTTATATTTCATCCGATAATTGTCGATGTATTTCATTCGATACTTATCAATATATTTATCGGATACATCGACAAGTATTAATATAAATATTCCATATATCGAATCGAAAAACTCAACGAGGTTGTCGTGATTTGTGCTCTTGAAATACGTAGAAGAAAAATGAAACGTAAAAAACGCTACTGGGTGTATCCTATATACACGGAAAGATTATTTAAAGGAAAATTACATACATAGCATACATCTACTCCGAATGCGTGGCGACGGCCGAGTGACAAAAAGTCACCAATGAGCGGACTCTCATAGTACAGGGCGAGTGACAGTCACGTCACTCCGGTGTTGCCTGCCGCTGCAACTATTTGTCATCGTATTATCACGTTACCATAATGAGCGCACTCAGTATAGTTTTCATTGTACTTGACTAAGTGACAAAAAGTCACGTCGACAAAAAATTGCAATCAGCGGCGGGCCTTACAAAAATGAACGCGATTTGTCACCCAAGAACAGATTCAGTGAGCGCATCGTGGGTGACAGCAGGTGACAGTAACAATAAGGCCCGCCGCTGATTGCAATTTTTTGTCGACGTGACTTATTGTTACTGTCACCTGCTGTCACCCGCGATGCGCTCACTGAATCTGTTCTTGGGTGACAAATCGCGTTCATTTTTGTAATGGAGTTCAACGAGGTTGTCGTGATTTGTGCTCTTGAAATACGTAGAAGAAAAATGAAACGTAAAAAACGCTACTGGGTGTATCCTATATACACGGAAAGATTATTTAAAGGAAAATTACATACATAGCATACATCTACTCCGAATGCGTGGCGACGGCCGAGTGACAAAAAGTCACCAATGAGCGGACTCTCATAGTACAGGGCGAGTGACAGTCACGTCACTCCGGTGTTGCCTGCCGCTGCAACTATTTGTCACCGTATTATCACGTCACCATAATGAGCGCACTCAGTATAGTTTTCATTGTACTTGACTAAGTGACAAAAAGTCACGTCGACAAAAAATTGCAATCAGCGGCGGGCCTAAGTCACAAAAAATTGCAATCAGCGGCGGGCCCAACAGCACAAATTCCATATGAAAATTTTAATTTCAAAGTTATCAATATAATTATGTTAATCTTAAACTAAGTCTCGTAACTAAGTTAGCCATAACAGTACGTTTGTTCATATTTGGTACAAATGTATGTGTGAGCTGAAACCCGTCTGATATGCATTATGTATCGATACATAAAATTGCTATTGAAATGACGTAATTGCAATTTAAAGTTTCATACCAACTGGGTCGTTAGCTTGCAAGGTAAAGGGATTTCGGAGACCGTTTAATTTATTGTAAACGAAAATAACATTACAAGATAGTTGCATTTATTTGATTTATTTTTTACTGTAAAGTTTATTTGTCTATGTGATTAATTATTATATTAAAGAAATCTTCTCTTAATGAAAAATTCTCTCTCAATTCAATGAAGTATACTATAGACATAAATTGAACTGAACTGAACTGAATCAGCCTGTAAACGTCCCACTGCTGGGCAAAGGCCTCTTCTCCATCTAGGAGAAGATTTGGAGCTTAATCCACCACGCTGCTCTACTGCGGATTAGCAAATAATTTTCCTTCCATGAGTAACGACCGTTATCAGATGTCTATGATAACAACCGTAACCGCCGGCTTTACGTGCTCTCCTAGGCACGGTTGGGATACCCACAATAACATACATCCAAACCGAAAACAAATATTCATACAAATACAAATATCTGCTCCGAGCGGGAATCGAACCCGCGACCGCCGACTTTGAGGCGACTATTTGCACCACTACACCAGAACGGTCGTCGATATAAAAGTTAAGATTATTTTTTTTTTTAAATTAAGTTTATAGTATTTTTAATGTGCTGATAATTCTTAATTATGTTGACAACTTATTGTTAGTGTAGTTAGTGTACGCTAAGTGCGTTTGATTTTTTTAAATAAGGTATTTTTAGTCAATTTTACATTTTAATATAATTATAAACATACAACAAACCAGAGATACTCACAAATAAGAGATCCTATCTGAGAGAACTATCTGAGTACTAAACATCGATATTTACACGATAATTAAAGAAAAAAAATGGAATAAAGTGATTAGTTCTTTATTGGTTTATTAATTTTTCGGATTATTCAAGTAGTTTTTTAATTTTCCATAAATAACGGTGATTTTATGCTATTGGAATTAAACTACTTCTCTAATTTACGCTAATGTTCAATCATGCAACCGAAGTGAGAGATTAGTTTTTTTTCGTTGCGATAAGTTCAAGTTACAAGTCCCAGTGGTTCTTATATAAATTAGCGCTTTAATGTCACTGATATTACGAAATTTTATTTCAAATATAAAAATCTCTAAAGGTTGCTTAAAAAAGTCCTCTATGTATCGATTTTTTTTTAATTCACAGATACGTAAAATACTTGGCATTGTTACGCACTCTTCCCGAAAATTTTTCTAAAATAAATAGCTGTTAATAATAAAGGTTGCCTGGAAAAAAGAAGCGATAAGGCCGCCTTTGTATATATGTATCTGTGTAAATATTCAAATTGTAAATATATATTTTTTCTTATGTGTGCAATAAAGATTCAATAAAAAAAAAGTGTTAAATGTCTTTTAAAATGTCGCAGATATTATTTGTAATAATTGAATATCACGTTTTATGAGTATAAAATTTCGCAACGAGTTAGAAAATCTCACTTTAATGAATTAATATCTGGTTCACATTTTTATAAATAGTATTTTTAGTAGATCATATATTTATAGTAGTTTTGCCCTGACATTGTTACAGTTGCACAGGAGCTTAGATTGATAATTGGTTGTATGTACTATTCAATATAATCCTTGTTACAAGACGATAAAACGTGTTTTGCAATATCATCGGTTATACCTTCGTTTTGCACTAAGCGTCTGTAAGAGTTAGGTACCAGTTTGTTCAGTATAGTATAAAAGTGGATGCGTGGGCTTTTGAAGTTACTCTGTGAACAGAATCTATCAATCTAACATGTTTTCTAAGGTATAAATATTATTTAAATTGTGAAAATATATAAGTAACTTTATTTCAGATTATAATTTTTATCACTAATATTTTTTTCAACGATGACATTATCTATAAGAGTACATGTATAATTATAAAACAATCATCTACATTTTTTTTTCCTAAAAGTTTATATTTTTTATAACAATTGTTCTTTCAGGTTGTTATCTTTTTCTGTGCCGCGGGCATTGCTTCCGCTGGTAACCTACTGCATGCGGCACCCGTGGCATACAGCGCACCCGCCACTTCTGTTTCTTACTCCACCACAACCACCGCCCATGCGGCTCCAGTAACAGCATATGCTGCAGCTCCAGTGGCAACATATACTGCGGCACCAGCAGTAGCTACATACGCAGCCGCTCCTTTTGCTACATATGCTGCAGCTCCTGTAGCTTCATATTCTGCGGCACCTATCGCTACATACTCCGCACCGATTGTATCCAAGGCAGTAGCGGCACCTATCACTAATTATGCCGCTGCTCCCGCCTCGGCAGTTTCCTATCAATCGGTATCTACTCACACCAGTCCAGTTGCATACACTGCTGCAGCACCCGTTATTTCGAAATCTTATGCCACCCCCTTCATCACAAGGACATACGCCACATCTGCACCCGTAATAACAAGCACATACGCTGCTGCTGCTCCCGTCGTAGCTAAGACATATTCAGTACCAGCTACCGCAAGTTACGCTGCCCCAGCTGTATCATACGCCTCGTTGGCTGCACCAGTAGCTACATACGCTGCTGCCCCCGCTTATTCGACGTATGCTGCGGCCCCTGCTATTTCATACACCGCTGCACCGGCTATTTCATATGGATACGGAGGTACATACGGATATGGAGGTGCTCACGGATGGTAATTAACTCAATAAGCAAATATGTATCTACTATAATATACCTAAATAAATGTAAAACTGTTGATTATTAATAATGTTATGAGTAACCATTTTAAAATTAAATAAACTCAAATTAATTTCACATAATCTTTTATTTATTTTCAATGACTACTTATTTATTTATAACTACTCAAAAAAGTGTAAAAAATAAAATGGTTTTTATTTACTTATTTTAAAGCTTATTTACTTATTTTAAAGACAAAAAAATACTTTATTCAAATAGATTTTTCATATCACATATCACTTTTCATTTAATTGTTGAATATGTTTTATAAAATGTTTCGATTTAAATTAAGTCTCGGAATGTAGATTCAACTTAGAGGAGACTATTAATTACAAGAGACAATCTGTTTAATACAAATTTAAAATGTCTGTATTTTCAATTATTAAAAAGTGCTGAATTTTGTTACATAGCTTGTCGCTTATAAATAAGTTTGTTTGTTAATCATCCATCAACTGCCCTTCTATTGCCTTGTATACACCATCATCATTATTTTTAAATTATTAATATAGTTTTTTGTCAACTTTAAAAATAAGTTATGTTATTTCTCGTCTAATGATGGATACCAATGTTGAATCAGTTTAGTGGTGCATGTTCAAGCAAACAGAGAGACAGACAGATATTTCTAAAACGATAGAAATGCTAATTATTAGTAACTCCTCCGAAATTTTACAATTTCATTATATGTATAGATAAAATCGTTTCATTATTTATTTTCTTTAAATGACAACAGTTTTTATTCTACTAATAAGTTGCGACTTACTTTTTCTTAATGTTTATCTTCTATCTTCTTTTTTTAATGTTTTATTGTTTTCGATATGTATACTCGCAATTCTACGTCAAACAGTGTCAAAGACTTTATATGTATTTATTTTTCCTTTCATAGAAATATTCCTCTTTTATTACATTTTTTGTTTACCGTAATAAAACTTATAAGATTCAAGTAGTTACTAAGTTTTTTGGATAAACAATATATTAACTCTGAAAATAAAAGTATTCTTAGCGAATAGGCGAAACTTGATTTGCAGATCCACTACTGCTTATACGAGTATTACGTTAAAACTTTATGGCCGTTTCACGCGCGTTGTCAACGCGTAATGATAATTGTAGGCCCACAGCGTGTTATTTTATAGCCTTTTTTTTCATTCTCGAATCCATTTACGGATGATATCCAGGACGCCCGGGTCGGAAGTCCTAGACCTATGTCAGACTCGGCACTTTGGGAGTGCAATACCGTACTAAACCCCTGCGGGAGCCTTCAGCCGCTTTCATTGGAGAGTCCTGGATCTGCAGGCAACAGGATCCCACCAGCGACAGGCTGGCCTCTGGCCAGGTTAAAAATAATGATCTGACAGATACTAATCTGTTTTATTATATTGTAACTAAAATAATTTAGGTTTTCGAATTGTGATAATGTATTGTTAATTACTTAAAAATAGTTAATTAGTTAATTTTTATCTCTTAAATTTTGTTTTTGACATTTATATTCTAATATATATTTTTAAATGTTTATTGGGTAAGTTTGTGTTGTTTATACACTTCGAATATTACCTGTGATAGTTAATTCTTTTAATGCTTGGTGACAAGTTGATGGTGTAATTATTTAAATAAATGAATATAGGTATATATATATATATATATATATATATATATATATATATATATATATATATATATATATATATATATATATATATATATATATATATATATATATATATATATATATATATATATTACTATCTCTCGTCTTGTTGCTTTTTCAGAAACCAGAAATCAATTCATGTATTTCAATTTAATTTGTTGACTGATTTTTTTTTAGCTTTTATTTGTCATATGATAAGATAAACCATGGTATTGACAAGGTAAAATTTACTTTAATATTAAATGAGACACCTAAAAAGGACTTATATTAGAACGATCACTTTTTTGATTATTCAAAAATTCATTTAATTTGAATGTTATTATCAAATGGATAATTCTTAATTTTTTTAAACATATATTTGGTAATTATAACATTTAAGTTGTACACACATATCAATCAGTATTTTGGAAATTATTTATTTTTCTTTTAATTTGTGTTATTATTTTTAAAACCCTTTTAAACAATGTTAACTAGGTAAGTTCTACAATAAGTAATCAATAAGCGATACATTACTAAATGCATAAATATTTTTTTCTACATTATGGTAATGTAAATTTTGTTGTAAAATCAAATCGTTACAAAAGAGCAAAATGTTAAATATTCTAATTGATTTAAAAGGTACCAAGGTAGGTAGCATCAAAAGGGTAAATATTACAAGATTTTCATACAGTTTATTGGTTTACATGGTGCGTTTTAGTTCCGGCGGGCGTTTATATTTTGTTAAGGAGGCTGGAATAAAAAACGGTTAACTTTTAAATATTTATTTATTGACTGTTCATAAATATTTACATTTTAATAATATAAGCGCAACATTATATTTATGTAGTATTTTTAACAATTGCTTTGGTTGTTTACCAGCCGTAGCTGGCTCCTAAACCAGTGTAGGTAACGTGAGACACTGCAGGGGCAGCTGAGTAAGTGATGGCAGACTTTAGTACTGGAGCAGTAGAGTAGGATGAGATGGCGGGAGCAGCAGCAGCGTAAGTTGTGTAAGCTGGAGCTGAGATAGTCTTGGTTACAAGAGGGCTGGTGGCGTAGGTAACATGTGCACCATGGTTTGCAAGTGAAGAGTAAGACACAGCTGGAGAAGCTAAGGTCTTAGTTATGTATGGGCTAGCAGCGTATGCAATAGGAGCAGAATGTGCCACTGAAGAGTAAGAGACAGCGGGACCAGCCGAGTAGGCAACAGGACCGGTTGCATACGCTAGAGGAGCAGAGTGAGCCACTGAAGAATAGGAAACGGCTGGTGAAATGGCTTTAGCTACAACAGGAGCTGCAGAGTAAGTAGCGTAGGCAGGTGCAGCGTGAGTAGAGATGGTCTGATAGGAGACAGCCGGTGCGACAGCTTTAGCAACAACTGGAGAGGCTGCGTAAGTAGCGATCGGTGCGGCGTGAAGAAGATTACCGGCCGATGCGATTCCGGCGGCGCATAGGAAGACTATTACCTGCGTAAGAAAAAAAATGTTAATTGGTCTTGTTGTTGTATTAAAATTGAGAAATAACTAAACTCCTGTTGATATATTATAGGTTGGCGTATATACATGTCGACAATTTTTCCCGCTATCTGCAGTTTATTACGATTTTTCCTTCACTGTGGTTCATGATGAACATTAAACACTGATTACTAGAAAACTCTGCGAATCTAAAGCTTTACTTTAAAATTATATGCCTTATTTATTAAATATATTCAGTCAAACATTGTTTAAAACAACGCTCTTGTATTGTTTGATAGTTTATATTACGGAATGAAGTTAGGGTTTCACTTTAGCACTTGGTCTGCAATTTTTACGTACCTTTGAGTACATGTTTGATTGTTCCGTTGTTACCGTTGGAATGATATTCGGATCAGTTACAGATGCTTTTATATGGTTGCAAGGCACTGGTATTGACATTTGCATGTGCCCAATACGTAGGTCGTCGCCAACGGCGTTTTGTTACAATGTCAAGGTTGGTCTCTACTCAAAACATTTATTAAGCTTGTATGTACTTGGTCTTAAAATAACATTGATACTTTATATAATTTATAATTATTAACTACTAGCTTCTACCCGCGGTTTCGCCCGCGTGGATGTCGTCGCGACTAAAATAAGTATCCTATGTTACTTCTAATGCCTCCAAGAATATGAGTACAAAGTTTCATGATGATCGGTTAAGTAGTTTTCGCGTGAAAAACGTTACAAACAAACTTACTTTCGCATTTATAATTTTAATAATAAAAGGAAAGTTAAAAACAATTTTTTATTTTAAATCACTAACGAGTTGTTTTGTACTACTTAAAATAATAGATAAAGACTTTAAATTTGGGCTAACACCACTAAGTTTTTAAGAGCTGTATTTATATTTAAAATTTATCTCGAGTTTGGTAGTGAAAAAAACCATTAGAGGGAGACCTCATGTTATTCCAAAAAAAAAAAAAACGACATTACTTTTGTATATAAAAAGATTTCTTTGCTAGGAGTAGGACATGTACGGCCTGTAATTTACATTAGTATCGTTACAGTACAGATGTGGAATGATATAAATCATATATGCGTGTATACTTTCTATATGTATATGTATATATTTTTCTTTACAAAACTATAATTTTTGAAACCAAAATAATAATAGTAGACTACAATATTTTGAGAAAGTTGTAGAATCTTCTTTAAATTATAGGCGTAGATGTCTATTTATTGCTATTTTAATATAACTTTTATACCTGAGTGACCTACGGAAAATTATCGCCCATCAAAAGGTATTTCATAGAGAAGTGGGGCTAGGAAGGTCTGGACCTTACTGCCTGCTATTTCGTAGCATTTTCTGACAAAATTTACCATAGTAATGTATATTTTTTTACACTATCAGAAAGTAGAGATTTCAACAAACAAATAGCCCACCGACTTTTTTAAAAAAGCAGATATTTCGACGTAAAAATTTACAATTTAAAATTAGGGTTCTTCTTTGATATTAAGTCAAAATAATATGAAATAAATAAATGTTTTAAATCAAAAAAAAAAAAACAGCTTGTTTAGGACACTAAATTTCGTGAATATTTTTTAAAAGATAAAAAAAAAAAAAAAAAACGAAAAACTTGGTTATTTTAATTTTTCACATAAATTTTGAGGTTGTGTGAAAAAAATGTCAATATAAAAGTTGTAGATCTTTTTATTACCTACAACTTTGCCATTTAACTTTTTTCGATAGGACTTGCACTTTTGCTGGAAATCGAGAGAAACCGTTTTTTACCCTTAAAAACTTCCACTTCCCGACCTCAGATCGCCCGTAAATTATTTTTCCTTTCATTTTTGTTATATGTGTTCTCTTCCTTTTCCAATGGCTTTTATCAAGTTCTAGTCAAGGTCTAATAATGTTGTGATAATTTATGGCGTTTGTTACTTCTAAATGATGAAGATAATTAATGAAGAACGACATTTTAAAACTGATTAAGCAGTCTTACAGTTTATCGATCTTAAGCAAATAATTAGACACGTATTTCTCCGATTGTTATTAAGCCTCAATATTAGATTTTTGTGATGTAAATCGATCTAGCTAGGATTTATTTTTAGAAAATGTTGGTTTATCCCTTTTCTTACGCAATTAAAAAATATCATTAGATTGCGAAGGGAAATTGGCTGTCATTGACAAGTTTATAATAGCTCGGATGGTAATCGGGCGAATTCGAAATCAGAAGACCCGGGTTCGAATTCAGCTGTCTACAAACCAATTTTTCCTTTTTTTTTCAAGTTTCTTCTTTTGTAAGAAAAACCATTATTGAGAGCTCTTTTTATTTTTTATTAAAATAACCAGTTCCTATTATTTTACTATTATATCGGTAAGATCGAAAATATTATTTCGACTGTCCCTACGTATACTATCGAAACTGAAAAAAGGTACTTTACAGGAGAGCACTTTTAAGTTGATTTTGTGTACAAAATTGTCATTTATTTGTTAAGTATCGATATTATACTCATGAAAAAAGTGGTTTAATATGTATTTTTTAGCTTATTCTCTTTTTTTGTATGAAAACATGTATAAAAAGGAGTTTCTTAGTGCAATAAAAAAAATCGCAAATTTTCAGTTTCGATACTGTACGTAGGGACAGTCGATTTATGTTTCATCAGTATATATTGTATCTAAATATAATTTTACTCTCTTTTTATTTACAGAAAAGATTAATGGAAACAGGACTATGTTAATAAACTTATTTATAGTAGCTTATTAACTGACGTTGTGTCAGATGTTGCGTTATATGAAATCTTATAATACTATTTAAACTAAACATGTAGAAGTCAAACTATTATAAAACATATAGTTTTTATTATGTTGGCTCATTTATATTTGTATTAATTACACAATCGCTGCAGTACAAATCATTTATCATCATCGTAATATCACTACTTTCGTTCGAATATTTAAGTCCAGGAATAAATTCTAAATCGACCTGATGGTGTCATTTAATTTTTTTTTTTTTTGTAGAATGACTGTTAGATCATAGATTAAATTAAATCCACGCAGTAATTATCCTCAAAAGGGCATTTTATAAGTATGTTGAGGTTTAAATATTTTTATGGGTATTAAAACATATTAAAAATTTTCTTTATATATTATTTAAAATTTTGAATACACGTAATATGTGTTGTTCTATTAATCATAATATAGCGGTTGTCTGAAGCAAAATCGCTATTAAATCGATATGAACGTCTTTTGTATAGTTTTGGGTCTAACTCTAACTCTCTAGTTTAATCTGACGGCCGGCTGGTCGAGTGGTCAGGCAACTGGACACTTTACGCAGCGGTCGCGGGTTCGAATCCCGCCAGGTGCAGATAATTTGTATGACGAATATAGATGTCTGCACCGGGTCATGGATGTGTATTTATGTATATATGTATTTATATCTTAAATTTATTTCCGTTCCTAGTACCCGTAACACAAGTTCTTACGAACTTAGCACGGGGCTAGGTTAACGTGGTGTGATTGTTGGTTAATATTTATTTATTTATTTATTTATTAATTCTCTTTAGTATCAATATAGTACCAAGTTTCTTAAAATTAATAGCCAGATTTTAGAAATCCTCTGTTCTTGTATAACAGCCTGTCAATGTCTCACAACTAGGATGCTGCTGATTACGTTCCAACCTTAATAGCAGAAAATATAGTGATATAAGATGTTTTGAAGCTTATTCCGCTTCTCCGCTGCTTTTAGTGAATATATGGCTTCAATATTTCTTGAAAGATATAATGTTTTTCTTTTCGTTAATTTGGTTTAAAATCATTAAATCAAATGAATGAATGAAATACATTTACAATAAAATTTATTACTGAGTATTGTTTATAAACTAAACCCACAAAAAATGCTTTTATTTATATTGCTTCAAATGTATAGTGGTATTTGAAGGCAAGATGCTTTGACAGTATACTACTACGATTAGATCCTAGATACTAGTATAGGGAGTGGTCAAACAGTTCAATAATATTTTTTTTTAAAAACACAAATTTAGGTTACCGGGCTTTATTATCCTTAAGAAACAATACTTTTCTCTTCAATTTGCCTTTTTATCAATGATTTCACATAATTTTTAACCGACTTCAAAAAAATGAGGAGGTTCTCAATTCGTCTGTATTTTTTTTTGTTATTAAACCGATGTAAAATAAACCTATTGTGTAATATGAACCTATTGAAGTACTTTATTATCAAAACTAAATCAAAACTAAATTATAGTTTTTTATTATCAAAACTTTCTCAGGATACAAAATAATTCCCTTATTATGCTATTAGTTAAACTTATGAATGAAAGTTATAAAAAAAAGTTTAATATTTTAAAGATTTTATTTTTTAAATAAATTATAAATTTACATAAATTATGATCAATTCACATTAATTTCTTTTCATTTACCAACCGTAGCTAGCTCCTAGACCGGTGTAGGTGACGTGAGATACTGCTGGAGCAGCTGAGTAAGTGACTGCGGACTTCAGTACAGGGGCTGTAGCGTAATGGGAGATGGCAGGAGCAGCAGCATAGGTCGCTACTGCAGGAGCAGCAATAGTCCTTGTTAAAACAGGACCGGCAGCGTAAGTCACAGGTGAAGTGTGACTTGCGACTGACGAATAGGACACAGGGGTAGCCAACGTTTTGGTTAGAACGTGACCAGTTGTGTAAGCAACGGGGGCTGTATGTGCTACTGAAGAGTAAGATACAGCTGGGGATGCAGCATAGGCAATGGGAGCCGAGTGGGCAAGTGACGAATACGACACAGCAGGAGAGATTGTTTTAGTTACGATGGGAGAAGCAGAGTACGTTGTGATCGGGGCTGCGTGAGCAGTTGTTTGTGAAGAGTAAGACACGGAGGACAACGGGGCGCTGTAAGTCAAGGGCGCGGCATGAAGGAGATTACCGGCAGAGGCAATGCCAGCGGCGCACAAGAAGACTACCACCTAAAAAATATAAATATGTAAGTATATATACAAAATAAATACGAAATAAAATTGACATGGAAAGTAATAACAATTTTTTAAGTATTAAGATGAAATTAATTAGCTTAGCTTGGTTTTTTTTCGTACCTTTGAGTACATGTTTATTTGTTAGGTCACTGCTGTTGGAATGAATTTCGGATTAATTGCAAGATGCTTTTATATAGTCAGTAAGTATTGGTATTGACATTTGCTTATTCATAACTTGACCCGTCGCTGCAGGCAGTTTTTATTTCAGTGTCAAGGCTGAATTGATTACTCGGAAATATTGTTCAAAGAAAGAAAATAAATCATCTATTTTAAGTGTTTATAATTATAGGAAATAGTTATACGTTTAATTAAATTACATAAATTTGATAAATAATAATCTCAAAAAATTGTAGTAGGTTTTAAAGTACACATTTAATGTTTTTATACTTTAAACAGAATAATATTTTAATTATCTCAAAAAAATTTTTTTTTAATTATAACTTACTCTTTGGTTTCACTACTAAGTAATAATTGATTGACAAATGACTCAACAACCTGTATTGCTAGTACCTAAGTAGGTACTTTTACAACATAACTGCAATCAGCTTGTTTCCGGTTAAATGTCAATTTGTATCCTTCTGTTTTAATATATATATATATATATATATATATAATTATATTAGTAGTAGTTATATATATATATATATATATATATATATATATATATATATATATATATATATATATATATATATATATATATATATATATATATAATTATATTAGTAGTAGTTATATATATATATATATATATATATATATATAATTATATTAAAACAGAAGGATAAACCTTATTCAATCGATCATATTGTAAGTTTCAGTTGCTTATTTGATTAGATCTTTGATAAAGATTCTAGGCTCTATAGCCTAATTTAATTAATTATTAAATTAACTAAAAATAATTAATCATTTAAATCTAACTGTGATATAATTATCTTGTGAGCCTGTTATATCTACAAATACGTGTAGATATAACAGGAGGTATATAGTAGGTTATAAGTATACTTATAATAAAACTTTAACAGAACCAATGAACAGAAAATCGAAGATATTTTTAATTTATTTTGGAAAGCATTCTATCGATACTAAATACAAAATTATTATTTTTCATTTGTCTGTCTATCTGTCTGTCTGTATCACGGGCGTGAATCATGCTGAAAGAACTGAATGAATTTTGATGGTACGATTTAAGTCCAATGGGAGAAGGGATGAAAGTCATCATAAATTCTTAATTCTAAGTCATTAACGTAAAATACAATTTACTTTATCCTCTTTTTTTTGTTATAAATTAGATAATTTAAATATTATTCCGTAAATTTTACAGTCTTTGGTTTAAATGAATCAGCCCGTAGACGTTCCACTGGTGAGCGAAGGCTTCTTCTCCATATGGGAGAAGGGTTGGAGCATAATCCACCACGTTGCTCCACTGCGGATTGGCAGATAATTTTTCTCTATCATGAGTAACGATCGAAATCAGGTGTTTATGATAACAACCGAGACGGACGGCTTTACGTGCTCTCCGAGGCACGGCGGGCAGACTCACAGGGACATACACCCAGACCGCAAACAAATATTTGTACAAATACAAATATCTGCCCCGAGCGGGAATCGAATCCGGGACCGTCGGCGTTGAAGCAACTACTCGCACCACTACACCAGAACGGGTGTCTGGATTGGTCTTTGGTTTTACAGCTCAGAAATCACAGACATCGTAACACTTACAATAATTCTAATAACTCAAAGTGATTTCAATCCAATGATCTAAATAATTTGAAAATTGAAGTGTAGATAAATCTTGAATGTACGTATAGGATAAAGGATAACGAAAGAAATAGCAGTCGCGAACGATGTCGCGGGTAAAGCTAGTACGTTACAAAACTGGAAAAGAGCAAAGGTAAGACAAGGCTCATTCATTTGAAAATTTCAGTTTATTGAATTAAGGTATAATAGATCACTTCAGTTCAATAAATAATAAACATATAAATTAAAAATAATAGTAAATAAGCGGAAAAATATTAATTATAAAAATGAAAAATAATTCTCCGTTTGTTAGCACGCCAAAACGCCAAATTGACGTAGATGTGAAACTGAGGCAAGTAAGATAGCTTTAATACAGAGGAAGAACACAGCATTTAACTACTATCCATCTCAGACAAATTCATTCATAGTATGTGGGTGTTGAAAACGCAAATAGGTGTACATAGTGAATGTGATTTCCCTACAATGGGCAATTGGTATGATAATATATTTCGATTATATTCAAACTCTTCAATTATAAAACAAAAACTTTTCTTTAAATTTTATCAATACATATTCATATAAAATTTTTATAATAGTTATATAGTCCTGTATTTAACGAAGTAAGATTGATTAATTTAACCTATTATGGCGTGTTAAGTTTTTTGAATTGCGAATTACGTGTTGAATTTTTATGAATTTATAATAACACTAGACAACAGGCGCGGTTACACCGGCATTGATGATTATGCCTGCAGATCCGGGACCCTCCAATTAAAACGGCTGAAGGCTCCCGCAGGGGTTTAGTACGGCATTGATGATTATGGCTACTGCTCATGGGGAACCATGGATTATAGCGTTATATTTCATAGGTAACCAATAATCTTTCTTAGTAAACAAGCTTTCTATACATAACTAATGTTTCAAGTTAGTATTTCTGTAAATCTTTTATTACATTCTTCCTAAAGGGCTGGGACGATTTTATTGAATTTTCTATGTGCGTTTGGGAGATGTCTAGTTGTTTGTAGTTAAATATTTTTTTAAAACACCCTACAAAACAGTTCTCCTGTTTTCATCTTTAATCATCAAGTCGTCTATTTTCTTGTTTGTGTTTAAAGACTTTTGTCTATGGTTAAATTAATAAATAAACGCTGTTGGAGGTACGCAAAGACACATAATACACAAGCACAAACGTCCAGACCACGACTAATACATAGGTATGGCCTATACAAAAAATTGTTATGTGGGCATCGAACCCGCGACCGCTAGCGCATCAGCCAGTTGCTGAAATCACTGCGCTCACATAATTAATAGTGAATTGTGAATCGATTTTAATGATTCCTTTTTAATTAGTTAAGTTGGTTTTTATTATAGAATATTATTTTCTTTTAGATTATTTTCTACTCTTTTTGGAATAATGAGTGGCAGGTTTATCTTAACAGTCGAATTAATAATATTGAAGTTTCTAAAGCTGAAGTTGTATAATATAAGCTTTTATAGCTATTTCTATTTTGTAGCCATATGTGGATATATCAAGGTTTAAAATATTAAAATATAATGAACTAATTTTCATGTTTCAAAGAGATTTAGTTCTTGAGATAATTGTGCAAATTATCTCCCAATTGCAATTTTCAATGTCCTAAGAGATATACATATATGTATATCTGAGAAATTTTAATGACTAATACATAATTAGTATTTTTGTTGTAAATGATATCAAAAATAATTGGCTAAGATAATTTTTCAAAATTATTAAAAATAATGTAAAGTATACACTTTGAGCGATGTAAGCTTTTAATTACACGTATTATAATTATTTTTGAAATCTAGCTATAAAGAATATGTTCAAATAGAACCGTCAATTTATGGAAATAAAAAATATATAATTCATTTTTTAAGTTTATTCGCGTTGTATAAAAATAAATATACACATGATATAAAACTAACTTTGTACACAAACAAAATGGTTAAGTGATCACCAGCCGTGGCCAGCAAGACTGCCGTACGCGAGCGCAGGCCCAGCTGAGTATGTGACAGCCGATTTGAGCACAGGAGCAGAGGCGTATGTTGCAATTGGAGCGGCGTGTGCGGCGTAAGTAAGAGGGGCAGAGTAGGTTACCGCTGGGGCGGCGTAGCTCTTCACGACCGTTGGGGCAGCAGAGTAAGAATAGGCTGGGGCGGCGTATGTCGAGTAAGCCGGAGCGGCGTAACTCTTGTAGACGGGAGCAGCGGCGTAAGTAGTAGCGTAGCTGGGTGCAGCAGCGTATGTCGCGAAGGTCTTAGCTACCACTGGTGCAGCGTGAGCCGTGTGTGTAGAGTAAGATGACACTGTCGACACGGCGGGTGCAACAGCTTTTACGACGGGTGCGGAGTACGCTACGGCTGGAGCGGCGTATGTTGAGTACGCAGGGGCAGCATAGCTCTTGTAGACGGGAGCTGCTGCGTATGTGGCGTATGAGGCAACCGGAGCAGCAGCATATGACGCGTACGAGGCAACGGGAGCGGCATAAGAAGCCCCGTATAAGCCTCCAGCGCGGGCGGTCGCTACCGCGCACAGGAATACTAGAAACTGAAAAAACAATATTTATTAAAGAATAAGTAATTATTTTAATTTTCAATACAGCATGCTTTTATTACATTTTTGGACATAATATATATTTTTAAAAATATATATTTTACCAAGGAACAAAATATTACACTTTTAAATAATTTATTTTTATATTGCTAGAAAAATCGGTCTAAATCTAATTTTACCTTAGCTGTCATTTTATTGTATTAAATTCAGCACGGCAAGTGATACGGTCAGTGTGTAGGCGCGTACTTTTATACCATTCTCGTTAGGTATCCCCGTGCGCCGGCGCAGCTTGTTTCGTTCTAGGCCTTACGTTAGAACCTTATTACGGATGTTATCATTTTATTAGTCATTAAATTGTACGTAATCTAAAATAATGTAGACGGATTTTTTTAAATATTCAATTAATATAAAGAAAAAATATTAAGATTTTATGAGTAATTATTGTTGTTTGTTAAATACCTTAAATGGATCATGAAAGCAGTTTTTAGTTGAATGTATTACGATGATAACATCGTAATACATTCAACTAACAACCGCTTTACATTATTATTATATGGAAAAAAAATATGTACGTTCATTGTTTTATATCTGAATTCAGTAATTTTAGTAATTGATTCTCTAGTATCCTTATATTTATTGACTTAGATGAGTCATCATTTTTATTAGACTAGGTGACCGTTGATGTTTCTAGTAAAATTAAACTTAAATAAATTCATAATTATAATAATATAAATTCATAATTAAAATAAAATTTTAGACACAACAAATTTATTTACCCGTTATTTTTACTAATATTTGTAAATAGTTTGAGATATATTTTTATTTTGTTATCTAGTAGGTAATAAAAATTTAAAGAACAGTCTTTTTACTTTTTTCTTTTATTTTATAATTATTAATGTAAATTAAAAGTGTTAATATCATTTAGGAACACGTATTTCAAAAAAATTGTTATAATTATCATATGTTGGTTACAGTGGATTTATGTTTCAACAAGATTACGTAAGCTCCGGTCAAACTATAAATCGATCATGATCATGTATAGTCATTTGGGTCCGGCTGAATTTACGCGATACATAAGCGATAGAATACGTAATTCAGTACAGGACATCACTCGAGTTCCATGTGTATTGTTGTAGAAATAAAGGCTACGTTTGCGTACACAGAAGTTGCAGACTGTACGCGGACAAGCCTCGTTTGAGTTTTGTAAATGTACCCATGTGACGCTTTTGTTTAAGGGTTTCACGTTTGAATAAAACTTAATGGCGTTGTTTCAAAATTGATAATATGCTGTCAGATATTCAATATTTTTTTAAAGTTAAATTAATATTATAGCATAATGCTTTTACTTTATTTTAGTAATTATGCTTTATGTAGGCTAAAGAAGTATCAACGATATATAGTTATATATATATTTTCTTAAGTTATTATGATTTGTTTTAAATTACTTCAAACAAATGTATTTGTTTATTCAAAATAAAATTAACTTATTGTCCATGTTTATATTACTGGTATTAAGTTTCGTGCTACATTTAACTACACTTTAAGCTAAGTATTGGGATATAATTTCAAAATATATATTACTTTAATCATATAAAAACTTAAGTAAAAGAGTTAATTACCGAAAATTATCCGTTCTAATACAATATGTACTACGCCTTATTGATACGTTCACATTTCGAAAGACGCCTGGACAGGTCAATCGTGCTCTCTCGTACCATATAACTTAAACTAGACTACACATTAGGCGAATTGTATTAAAACCCATGAAGGACCATAATGCTATTGGTTTTGTTTGACATAAGCAACTTGTTTGACAATACCGCGAATCGGTATGTAGAGCAATTCAATGTCAACTAAATTTAAGTCTTATTGGCACATACTAGGGTATTTTTTCTGTAGCGGATAATTTCGAACGTGTAGTCGAAACAATGCATGAAGACGAACGTGAGTAAAATTTTATAAAGGTCGTTTCTTCACAGTAAAATAAGTTAATGTAATGATGAAATAAAGAGCTATATTTTTGTTTGAAAATTTTGAGGAAGGTAGGACAAAATGAGGCTTTTAAGGTTTTTACTAAATAAAAGATTTTTTTTTCTACAGAATTTTTCTATTTGCACTATAAAAATTTTAAGTATTTTTTTTTCATTCTCAAAAAAACATATAAATAAACTAACCAAACAAATAAACTTACTTAATAATAACTTATTAAAGTGATTAAATAAAAATAAAAAATAAAAAAACATATAGGCCAAGTTAGGGTATTCAATACCCAATCTTTACCCGGTTACAATTTGAAAGTATTTTTCGTAATTATACCAAAAAATCAGCGAAAGTTAACAAAAGTAGTTTTTTCCTACGTATTAAATATTTATCGAAATTTAAAAATTAGGGCCTCATATTTTTTTACCGACCTCAATAAAGGAGGAGGTTCTCAATTCGACTGTTTTTTTGAATGTTTGTTACGCGATTATTCCGTCAATTATGAATCGATTTTGATGATTTTTTTTTATCAGAAGGTCATACTTCAGAAGTGGTCCCACGGAAATTATTGGAATCAATTTAGCGCTTTTTAAGGAAAATCATTAAATAAAAAAAAATGTACATGTGAGTATAATCTTAAAGTCGGTTTTTGTTTTTTAAATCTTTAAATATGTTTCCTTGATTATTACTAATTAAATCAATAAATATATTTATCTATTAATATAATGTACCTTCAATTTAAATAAAATTCCCTTTTTAAGGCATTATATAATTTGTAATATGACATTTATTTTAAACATCCACTTAACATAGTTGTAATATAACTAAGCTTAATTAAACTGTCAGTCGCGCATGCCATAAAACTAAACATTTTAAGCATTTACCATGAATATGTTGTACCGTGTCCTGTGAATGTCGTATGAGAAACTTCAGGAGCTTCGGCGTAAGTTATGGTAGATTTTATTGCTTCATTTTGCTCTATCGGTGTGTGGGAATTATACGTCAGTCCTGACGTTTTTGTTTTAAGTTGAGATATGCGCGTTCTTGTTTCAAAAGGGGTACTATGAGTATGTGTAGTATAGGTAACAGGAGTAGATATTATGTTGGTATTAAATGGAGACGAAAAAGTATATGGGTTATAAGCATGGGGTGCGTTAACTGAATGATCGTAAATAGTCGGATGAGTCAAATCAGTAATGTGTGTATAATAATTCGGCAAAGCAGGATATATAATATTATGTGATTTGAGAGTGTTTTGGCCGCCAGAATTGCTTCCTATTTCTTTTGACGATAAATCTTCTTCATATATCGGGGCGGGTGTGACTGGTGCCTTATCATTTGGTGCTCTGTGGACGAGCGTGTATACTGATGACAATGAGGTTTCAGGAGTAAAGTAAGTTGCGGAGGAACCAGCTTTAGCTAGGGCTAAAGTACCCAGTAATATCGTTATCTGCAAAAAAAACATACAATTTCTGTTATTCTGTTCTCAGTATATTTGTAATGTTTTATCAATTCAGATATTTCTTATGTATATTTATAATAATAATTAATAAAAAATACCTTTTGATTCATTTTCGTCATGTCACTTATCAGGTCCACAGGAAAAGTGAGGATGTTATCGAACTTACCTGAGCTTTATATATTTAAACAGTATGAAATAAACATTAATCAATTTACTCCACCCTTTTTTTTGTAATTGTAATGCTCCTCGATGTAAAACCCGTCATAACCTTAAACTCTGTAACCTTTACTTGAATCATCAAGCCTCCCAAAATGTAAAAGTGGTCTTGGTATAATTTCCAGGAATTATTTATTTTGCTAATTGTTGACTTCGACCATGAACCTTTGAACTTTACAGTTTTAATTGTATATGAGGTATATATAATATTGGAGTAAAATATTAAAATAAAATTAGCAATTCATTTATATTTTTCTTATTTTATAGCAATAAATTACTTTTACTAATCCACATTTCATGTTTATGATAAAAATTGTATATTATATTATATTTGTTCCAGTTTTTATAAAACATTTATTTATTTATTTCGTTAATAAGTTAGCAACTGATTTGAGCGATAAAGGTACTGGTTATTGCACAACAGTTTTTAGAATTACTCTGTCGGACGTTTTGCACTTGCAATATGTCTAAGAACTCTATAAAGTATTTGCATCCGTTAGCATATTAGATAGACGTGTGGGAGTAACTTAAATATAGAATTTGTTAGTTCTAAACAAGTTCCATATGTACCCATGATTCATGCCCTGTTGTAGTAAAAGAACGTTTCGTAAATAATAATTAATGTTTCATTCAAATATCATTAAAAGATAATAATTTTTAAATTTATGAATATAATAATAACATTTAAAAAAGAAAAAAGTCTTTTGATGAAAGCTGTTGGTGTTAGGTTAGATTTTAGAACATGTAAAGATAAATTATATTTTATTAAAACTTACTATATACCTACTATAAAATACCTATTTATATTATAAAGTAATAATAATAAAAAAATATTAGATCGTTTGTACTGGATAAACTCTTAGAACTAGAAATCGACTTTAAAAATGATTTAATTCTTAAAAAAACTACATTCGTGAGAACCATGATAGGATTAAAAACAAAATGCTCTGAAAATTCTGGATACGGATGAAGCCGTGACAGTAGTACAACCCTCGTAGACTCGTAATTACAAGGTAAATACAACTTTGCTCGTATCTTTTTTAATCATAAACTAAATCTATTTACATTGACATAATCACATGTACATAACACTTTGATAAAGCAATGAAAGTTTAATGCGGCTCAGTTCTTGAACACATCAATAAAACATGGAATGGTAAAGTGCCAGCCCATGTCGAATCACAACGAGTTTTTTTTACGTCGATTCTTATGTGACAAAGTAATTGCATTTTTAGTATGGCTTATTTGTATAAATGATGTGGATATATTCATAAAGTTCTTTTTATTTCGGCACTTTAAAAAAAATGTATAACCAATTAAGGACTACCATGTGTGTGTATAAAATAAATTTTTGGATTTATTTTAATTTATTATTTATTGAAATATTATTACCAAAAATTGATCCAATAAACTTAGTCAACTTCTATAAAAATAAATAAAGAATGTTATTTTTAAATTATATAGAAGAATAGTAAAAAATATAATATTATATAATTATATTTTTTTCCAAAGATAGACATATTAAAAATTGCGTTGCAATATATCTATAACAATATTATATATATTTACCAGAATATTCATTGTTTTGAAATAAATAGTATTAATCGCAGTGTAAACACTAGAAGGAATAAGAAAATTGTAACTCCAAGCTTCCGTCTGCGCAAAGTAAACGTCTCCTTTTTGGGTTATGATATTCACACGTATAATAAAATCCCACAAACAATTTTGGAATTGTCTCATAGTAAATTTAAAGATTTTGTTAAAAAAAAATTAATAGATAAAGCGTATTATTTGGTGCAGGATTACTTAGTCGATAAAGATGTGTGGACTTAATGGCGCTGTAGTTTATGCAAGATATTAAATTTGTACTAAAACACAGTTTATATATTATTTTGAAAAGAGTAACTGTGGAGTTTCTTGCCGATTCTTCTCTGCAGAATCTATATTCCGAATCGGCGATAGCTTTACCATTACAAAATAATAATCAATTTAAAGTGTTAATTTGTAAAATAACGATTTGAAGGTGCTCTATGGGCCTATTTGAATAAAGTTGTTTTTGATTTTGATTTTGATATATCGAAATAAGTTAAAGCAAAATTAATTATAAAATTAGTAAAAAGTTTTTTTTGGTATAGTAATTTCGATATTTAGCTTCAATATTTTATCGAATTGAATTAATATAGCCCAGAAAGTCAATGTTTATCAAGTACATTGATAATGATCGATAACTTTTTATTACACAACTGTAACATATTGGCAAGTATTAAGTAAATGTCACACAGGATTCTAATCAGATAATTTATTTAACCTTAACCTTTTTGTGACAAATCATCGGTCATATAATAAAATTGTTACTATGAATCGCGTGCTTTTCTAACAAAGAGTTGCTGTATAATTATAATAAGAGTTACGAGTACCTACATAGCATTCAATGTAGTAAGCCTTGAGTAAGAAGTTTTATTTATGCCTTTTGTTTAGTGTCGTTTTCAAGAACAATTGTTATATTTATTTTATTTATTTGACGTATCTTGAGTGGTCATTTTTAACCCTAGAATGATAACCTGTGTAAATTTTACCCCCTAGCTAAACAAAAGACTATTTTCTCGATTGAATTAACCAGACAAATGTCAAACAAAGTGTTTTTTTCGATTCGCTCCTCATAAATCAATCGCAAATAAGAGGAGAATTATTAATTGTTATAGTTATGAGTGAAATTTTATTCCTAGTTATCAATAATTTATAATATATGTTTTTAATTCAATATTTTTATTAATATGGTATGAAGGACAAGTATTGATTTTTTATTTCATTTCTAGATTTTAAAAATGAAAATAAGGATGTTTTTATTTTAAAAATATTTTTCGGAGCTGTAATTAATTTCTTAGAAAAATATATGAAAATAATGATTAGTTATTATTTGAGACTAACTTTCTTAATGATTTATAAACTTATAAAAATATATAATAGATAATTGATTCATGTGAAGTAGATATTAGTATAAATTTTTTAAGATAAAGTAAGAAAGCAAAAAATGTGGAATACCATATTACCCTGGTTAGCCTTATCGTAGGTTTAAGAATGTTATCATTCTAGGGTTAATGTACTTTTAACGTCCTGTGTAACGTTCTTACTTTTGTTTGTTACAGTTGATAAAAGTTGTTGTTGAGGGTTATTTTGAAGACAATGAAAAACTGAAATCAGTAAATTTATGTGATGTATCGTCAAAATAATGTAAAATTTTAACTGTCGTAAAACTTGCCAATTACCTACTATGATGGCTTTGTTATTGGAACAACTTAAACTTAACACTGGTGGTAGTGTAAATATAATTTTAACTTCGATTTACAATGACTATGTTGTATTGTAAGTTAAAAAATATTAGTTGCCTGTAAAGTCGGTTTACGGACGATAATTTTCTATGAAAACAGAAAACATTGATGAAAAATTGCATACTTTTATGAATTGATTTGAATATTATCACTGAATTCACTGTATCTCTCTATCGCTTGTTTCGCTCTCTCGCGGATCGTGACAATGAATCATGCTTTTTCATGCGCGCAGCCGGCGTTCATTGATTTACAAGATGTTATCACGTCAAAAAAGAAATATATATATATATATATATATATATATATAAATACACATTATTATTTTTAAATATCTATTAAATAAAGACACGTGACATATATTCATTTCCAATACATCCGAAATTTTAAAATCAAGTTCAGTCCAAATTACAGATGCTACAGACGCAGTAGAAAACTGGAAGTTGAGGTGTCCTAATGACGATATCCCCAAGGAAGTTACAAAACAAAAACCTTGGGATGCGCCATTAGTTCACAATACTCGTGAAAATTTGACGCAAAATCTTACAAGTGACAAAAACCGTGCAAGGCTTCTAGCTTTATCAAGTAAAGAGTCAGGTCACTGGTTACACGCAATGCCGTCAAAAAACCTTGGGACACTTTTAGATAATGAAAGTTTTCGAATTTGTATAGGTCTCCGGTTGGGAGCACGTCTGTGTTTTGAACACAGATGTCCGTGCGGAAAGGAGGTTGATTCTTTCGGACTACACGGCCTTTCTTGCAACAAGAGTTCAGGTAGGTTTTCCCGCCACGGTTCCCTGAATGAGACCATTAAAAGAGCTCTTGCCACCATCGACGTTCCTGCTCTTATTGAGCCTACTGGAATTAGTCGCGATGATGGCAAGAGGCCTGATGGTTTAACGCTGATTCCCTGGGAAAGGGGACGGGCGCTTTTGTGGGACGCAACCTGCGTCGATACATTGGCTCCGTCTCATATCAGGGAAACGGCTGTAAAAATGGGAGCCGCGGAGAAGGCTGAAATGACTAAACGGCACAAATATTCGTCACTTATCCAAAGTTATGTTTTTATGCCGTTTGCAGTCGAAACACTTGGACCTTGGAGTAGCAGTGCTAAAAATTTTCTAAAAGAATTAACCCCACGACTCATAGCCTCCACTGGTGACAAGAGGGCTGGTGCATTTTTTGCCCAAAGAATCGGAATTGCGATTCAACGGGGAAATGCTGCTAGTATTCTTGGCACCATTCCACGCGGACATGATTTATATCAAAACTGTTTGTAAATAATTATTTTAAGTTTTGAATTGTAAATATGTATAATATTGTAAATTTTCTGTAATAAATATATGTATATTATACACATATTATATATATACTATATAATTTAGCATTAAAAATTCAGCGAAATAAAATTTCCAATACATGTGACATGTATATAAGCGAAAAAGTCCAACTTAGATTTTAAATAGTTTTCGTGGCTTTTCAAGTGTGGAAAATGGGCTGTTTTTTCTTATCTATGTCACATGTATTGGAAATGTAATATATGTCACATGTCTTTATTTAATAGATACGAGTATTTAATCTCTCTGAACTTTTCCCGCAGAATATGCAAATGGTTATGATGGATATTTACGATCATTTTCTCAATCGCCGAGTACTTCATTTGTTAATTTTTAAGCAAACAATAGTAATCTAATAAAATTATATAATTATTTATTTTATTTTAATATAAAGATTATCTTATTTAATATAGTGTATTGCAATGTTTATATTCAATGTAATAAGGAAGAGCTTTCAAGACTAGACTGTACTGACGTCAGAATTGCTTCATCGATAGAAGACAATGAGGCGATTGTTACAAAATACAATTTAAATTGTATTACGAAAGTTACATTATTATTATGCTATTATAAAATATAATTGATAAAAAGGAAACTGGAGGTTAAGGAACTTAATTATTTAATTAATAATAATAATAAATAAATATAAATAAATATATTTAACACACACACACGGTCGTCTGCTCCTAAGGTAGGCAACTTAATGCCTGTGTTATAGGTAACATCCGACTGATATACATTTTTTTAAATAAATATACATATAAATAATACATATATAAATAAACATATATTACACCCAGACTCGGGGCGGGAATCGAACCCACAACCCTTGGAGCAGAAAACAGGGTCACTGCAAACTGCGCCAACGGGTCAGATTGATCTATTATAGCGTATCCTTATATTTAATTTCACACTTTTTAATATTAACCGATTTCGTTTCATCTTTAAAAAGTTCACTGAAGTTTAATTTGTCAAAAAATACATGTGTATATTATTCACCAATTTAATGAAATTGCGTATAAGCTTTAAGTTTCTGAAACTGATTATGAATAGTTCACCATTTATTTGGCAATATTAATTTTGCTAATCCTCTGGTGTAGCGGGTGTCTATGGATGTCGCTTTCACTTGCCACCAGATAAACTAACTGTCCGTTTGCCTCCTTTTACAACCCTCCAAAAGCCCTCCATCCTCTCCAAAAAAAAAAAAACTCAATGTTGAAGATTCAAAATTTACACACGCACACATAGGATAGCGATAGCGATAGGAACTAGCGATCAAATAATACTTAAATGACTCATGATTTTTACTAAAAAAACTGCATTAAATTAAAAATAGAGGTTGATCAGTCAACAATCGAAAAAGTTAATTTTTATTTCACTTGTAGTAGTAAATAATATTTATTGTATTGTTAAGAAGACACAAATACTGAAAAGTGATGACACATTCCAAAGTAAAGGAAAAAACTCATCTTTAACAATATCCAAAACCGTGAAATGTTATTTTAATGTTTTTTATACTTCTATTTTTACACAAAAAACATATTCTAACATGTTTTTCTCAAAAACTATATATAATATATCAATGGTTGGACAAAATATTAATTTAACTCAAAATGTTTCTAGATGTATTCAAACATTCTGTTTTATAAACAGTTGCATTCAGTTAACATTTATTATATCGGAGTTATTTATCTTTTTTCTAGGTTAAATATAATAACTAAATGTATATGTAATTAAATATATGTAACATACTTTTTGGATGTCTGAAATGTATATTTTCAAGTAAATATTATGTTGTACGTCTATGGCGCTTTCAATAAAATTTATTAGTTTGATTTATTGACTTACTCGTTGTAGATATTTCGCTTTACTGTTTATTGCTTAAGAATGAATTCCTGACCTATAAAGCTTTAATACCGCTTTATATTTTTATATTAAATGAAATGAATGAAATTAATGTCATAAACTGCGTATGTCCCTATCCAGAAAGAGAAGGCTGAGAATTTAAGGATAAAAAGTACTAGGCAGATATGATTTAAATATATCAATAAAGTAGCTTATGTATTAATCTTCCAATTATCTAGGTATTAAATTTCATCAACCAGCTCGGTGTTCTACAGAGAAGAGCAAAAAACATCCAGCCATCAATCCTTACATTAAGCAATAACTTTTATAGTAGTATTATGGTGCACAAACATAGAAAGAATATATATATATATATATATATATATATATATATATATATATATATATATAATAGAATATATATATATATATATATATATATATACTGGTGAATTATCTTAATCTACTTTTTTATTATTAATGCATTCAAAGGTATTCATATATGCTTGTTATGCTAATAAGAGTATGTTATGAAACTGCGTAGTGTAGAGGCGGTTTTATAAGCTTTGAACAGTTACTCTGATTCTCATCGCAAAAGGTCCTGTTGACATTTGCTCGGCCTTCGTGCTGTATGTGGGTCATTGTGACACACTTATTTTTTAAATCTTTGCCAAATTGAAGCCAATAGAATGGGAGGACATTGGCTAGTATGCCAAACAATTTATTTATTTTAACAGAAAGTTTATGGTATTTGTTGGGATAATTTATGATAAGACTTTTTGTTATATTATGAGATCATTTTCTGTTAATAAAAACGTAAAATTTCTTGCTTCCTTTTTCGATGGTAATTCGTAGCCAAAAAGAACTGACTGTGTAAGATTATTTAGATAAATGAGTGAAAAATACTTGTATTAATTATTATTTTTGATAAATGAGGTCAATATATTTAGAAACGATAATTATACTTTAAGTGTAATAATGTACGATTATAGTCTGGTTATCGAATCTGGAGTAATAGTCTTATCCTCAACTTGTGCTTACATTCGTCGTTACGGTATTTTAAGTTACTTTGAGTTTAGGCTTAAAACACTGTACCCGAAACTATATGCTCTTTATTAGTCATATTTTAAAGTATTTATAATTCATGAATTTTGTAAAATTATCATACTTTTATAATATAGTCATAAAATGTGTTTCGAATATTCGTAATGTGTTTAATATATAAATATATTTTTATTTTGCTGCTTGGTAGTTTAAGATTTATTGAATAACGTTTAGAAATTATTTAAATTTTGAAATAACTCTTTTATTGCACATATTTTATTTGACGTTTATAGAAAATTATTATAGATACCAACGATAAATTTGAATCAATCAAAACAAATCAATATATCTTTTTCATGTATGCTTTCAAAAAAGTTTTGAATCGTCATTTTACAATAATGAAATTGTAAGAAATTTACTTTTTTAAAAGACTATTCGATTTACTATTAATAGTTACTCTTTTGAATACTGTCCATACATCATTTTAAGAACTATAAATTTAGTCATATGCTGCACGAAAGTCCACGTTACTTGGACTTATCAAGAATTTTTATCATTTATATAATCTTGTAATATAAAATTTAAACATTAAGTTTATTGATTATTATAATTTTTTTGACACTAATATATACATTCATACCTAGCCCTAGTAAAAAAAAAAATCGACACAAAAGTTGAAAACTTATAGTTACAAGTATTTAGTAATTTCTATTTTTAACACAATGTTTCTTACAAAATAATCAATACGACTGTTATATATACATAATATTATTATAAATATACTATGATATAATCCTATGAACGTAGTGAGTGTAGGTATATAAAAATAACAATATCAGATTATTTAAGGCATCATATATTGTGTGTATATATTCTTGGAAACCGCTTGTACAGCATTTGTTTTCGAGTGATCTTTAGTGAAACTGTTCTATTTTGCATTAAAAAGTGAGAAACAACCTGTTACAAAACATTTGTCAAAGAGGTATCATTGTTAAATTTGGAGCAGTATGAATGTTACTATTAATTTGTTATACCGAAATGCCTCATAAATCAAGTTTTGTTTCTTATATTGTGACTTCTAATTTATTGAATATTCCTTATATTCAGTAAATTAAAAATGAAGTAATATGCTTGAATAAAAATTCGAAATTACATATAAGAGCATTATTTTTAATTTCTTTTAATTTTTTATTTTAATTGAGTAGTTATATCAACTTGCACTTTATCAAACATCTTTATATTTTCTTTTTAATTTCATCATCATCATCATCATAATCAACCATTGATCTTTCTTTTGGTCTTTCTTTATTGACCTCCAGAGCGACCATTTCGAAGCAGTTTCTATCCAACGGCTTCTGGTGGCTCTCATTTATTCGCATATCTATCTCGTGGACGGCTGTCCGACGCTGAGCTTAATAGGACGTGGTCTCTACTCTAGAACTTTTCTGCTCCATCAGCCGTCAGTTCTATGAGCTATGTACCCTCCTCACTGTTATTTCAGCTTGCAAATCTACTGGCCTATATCGGTATCCTTCGATTTCTAATTCGATCTTGCAGAGAAATACCAAGCATAGCTCTCTCTATTCCTCGCAGTGTGACTTAGAGTTTTTTTAATTGAACCATAGTTAGAGACTACATCTCAGATCTTTACATCATCACTGGTAATACACATTGATCGGTGGCTTTTGACTTAATAAAAGATGATAATGAAAAGATGTTTTTTAACTTCCCGAACGCCCCCATCCTAACTGGATTCGACGATTGCTTAAAGTTGAACCTACTAACTTAAACCTCTTGTGCTAGGTACATATAATTCCTTTTTTATCACTTAGGTATGAATGTACTGCCAAGAACTTCGAGAGTGGGCGCGACATATACATTCAACATATTTTTCGTCTTGTCCATAATCATTTTAAGGCCCATCCGTTGGGAAACTCTTCGGGAGTCTTCCAATAATTCTGCCATAACTACGATATCATCCGAAAATCGAAGGTAAGTGGTGTTTCCACCGTTAATATTGATGGCGAATGCTTTCCATTCCAGGAGCTTGAAAGCGCCTTCCGATGTTGCGGTAAACAGTTTCAGAGAGATAGCCACTCCTTGTCTTACACCACACTGCATTGCAATCGTTCTTGTGCTATGCATATATTCTCAAACCGATATAGTGGCGTTATTGTACAAATACTGCAATACTTTTATATACCGGTAGTCTATATGGCACCGCTGGAGAGACAACAGTACCTACTACAAAGTTTTAATCAAATTGAAGTCTTTCTTATAGTGCATAAACGCCAAGAATAATGGTTTATTATATTCATTTGTATTATATACCGCAGCATACATATGCCCTACGGTACTTTTTTTAATGATATAGGTACTATGCCCTTTTTGAAAATCGGCTTGTTCAGGAGCCTGGACCTCATTAAACTTGTTCATTAGGCAATTTCTAATAACCCTAGGGAACAGAATATAAACGTAGTTTAGAAGTAAAATGGGCCATTAATTTTTACATAAGGTAACACCTTATGTAACCCTTCACTATCACCCTTCTTAAAGATTAGCACCACCACTTTTCAGGTCTGCGGCGTTACGCTATCAATCAAAATGTATTAAAGAGCTTCTGAAGTACTTTTAGTATAAATATTCCACCCGTTTTCCGAAGCTCTGACGAAATATTGTTCTCGTCTAGTGTGCACGTACACGCTGATAGCCGGCATGTCTTCGAAATAGTGTCGGGTAAGATCGGCTCTCGGATCTTCAACCAAGCTACGAACAGGTTGGTTGAACGAGATATACAATTGATCATAAAACTTCTCGAGATCCGTCTGTTGATTCGCCTATACGCTTTAGCGTCATCAGAGAACTGCTGGTTTAAATAGCATCGTTCTGCCACGAGATTTTGAGTTTGGTGACATAGATTTCGTGGGTCATTTCTAATGCCTGGTCTGCAAAATCCACCCTCGACTACATGTACAGTGTTTACTAACCTGTTTATATCCTCCTAAACACAATCTCCAAGGCAATCGAAACAATTCAGGTGCAGGTCGGGATTATTCTTCTCTGCCGGTCACTGCATGGCTTTTGTCGGTTACTGTATTGCCAATTTTCAATTTAATTGGCACAATTTGTTTATTATTGTATTATGAATATTATTTTATTTTATTCTTGTAAATAAAATCTATACAAATGATAAATCTGTTAAAACCTCCGTTTTATCATCAAGAATAAATTTTAATAGCGCGTTTTTTTTTGAATCAGCGCAATCTCTTATCGTTTTTTGTTCGTGCACGTATCACGTAAAAAGTACATAACCAATGTAAATAACTTTAATACATAAAAATTAAACATAATTCACAGTATAATTTAGTTTTTGTTTCATTGTAATTAAATTTAAAAATAAATATTTAAGAAAATAGAAATAGGTACCTACGCCGCCAACGCCATCTGGTCTAAGGAATCTTAAAAACTCACAAAACTTATTTTTGAGTTATTATTTTGTTAAACTTAAAAGTTTACTAAATATGTCGGATAGGAATAGAAATCGTTTTAATATTTTAGATAAACATCATTTTCAATTAATATAGGTGCTATTATGTTAAATGTCACTAAATATAAAAACTATATTATTACCATTATACGATAGATGGCGCATGTAGGTGATAAAAAATATAAATTTATAACTTTTAAAATTTTAGTTAAATACCCGTGCGAAGCCGGGGCGGGCCGCTAGTTTTACATAATTTAGTAAAGCTGTATCCTGTTACCATTGGTCCATACTTTATAATTCCTTTAACTTCTTTCTGTTCTTCTAAATGTCTATAGTAGAATTAGTATTATTTATTGACAAGGCTAAACACTTTTTTGTGGTTTACAATGTTTTTTTATCCACAAATAGTTGTGGCTAATAGTGGTCTAAAATTAAGGTATATGTAACTTGTTTTTCGTAAATTTCAAAGCTGCATGTTAGTTTGTATCCATACTTTTATTTTGTGTATAATAGGTGTATCGTTTGATTATAGATTAAGTCTGTGTATGTAATAACTACAAAATAAAATATTTTCTTATAGTATCCATAACACAATTTTAAAAGATTTAAAATTATAATAAAAATTATATAATAACGAATGATTAATCTAACTAAAAAAAAGCTGTGATTTTTATTGACATTTAGGTATAAAAGCATTAACGCCAACATAATTTTAATTAATTTATTCGTGAAGCAACTTCTCATCGCTTTAAGATATAATTATCTAATTGACAGAATTTTGAGGCCATGAAACTCGGTGCAGAAATAAACGAATTTATTTTATTAAGTTTAAAAGGATATCCTATAAGTAAAATTTTATCAGTTACAGCTTAATTAATTATATTTTATACATTCGTAAAATATGAGTAAATTTTTTAAATATAAGTTATAATGTAGCTCTATTTACAATGCTGATTAAAATTATTTAAAAGGCAGATTAAAAACTGTGATGACCTTAAATTTTACCATTTTATTAACTTTTAGATATTTACGAAGAATACTCCATAAGCTACGCTCAAGGCGTTGTAATTGTTTTAATTCATAGAATACGAATAATTATATTTATATGGTTGTACTTCGCATAGCGCTTCGCCTTGAACCATTTTTCGTATTGTAAACAAGTTTAAGTCGCGGTTAAATATGCCTATTAAGGTTCCGCTCATAATATTTTTTTATCTTGATAATACTCTTTAGGTATATATTTGGTATGAATTTTTTTAAGGTTTCATATCGTTACTTACGGAACCCAAAGAAACATGTTGTTACGACATGTGTATTAATCGCCTGTCTTGATGTGTACTCTCAATACTGCTGTCACAGTTTGTCATATTAATTACATTTGCTAATAGCCGTTTGTGATAATGTTTAATAATATTTTTGGATCGTTATCATATTGTCTAAAAGTACAACTAATTATTTATTAAGTAAAATAATGTTCATAATAATTGATGTAATGATGATGTGTCGTTATTAATTAGTTCGCTTTGCGTTCATATGAATAGTACGCATTTTTAGTTACTTTTTAACTAGTATGTATCGTAGGTAGGTTAGTAGATATGCTATAGTCGATTTAAATTTTAAATTATATAGATTTTATTTAAATAGTTCCATAATTTAGAGAGTTTATCGAGTACAAACAAATATTCCGTCTTTATAAGTAATAATATAGTAAATAATATGTAATAGGATAACTTAGATTTTTGTTCTTTTTATAACACATAAATAACAGAAATACGTCCAAGAATGTCGTTACAGGGATGTTGAGCTATTGTTCGCAGGTTCGATCCTCTAATAATAGTGTTATAATAAATGTTTGTTGAGACCATACAGATGTTTGCGTGGTCTGGGCGATTATATTTATCTTGTGTGATTTACTGAACCCTATACAGTGTCACATCCTACTGGGGTCCGGAGAGTGTAAGACATTTATAATATTTATTTAGACTTTTCCTTTTGGTAAGCCCTCTATTCCAACAAGAAAAGTATGTCACGCGGAGTGTAAGCTAAAATAATATCGAGTTTATTAAAATTCATATTTATTTTCTAAACGCGATAAGATAACTATATTTAATCGTATTTTCAAGGTGTTCAAAAACTGTTCAAGTGCACCGGCGAATTTTTATTGGATATTTATACCTACTTGTTTTTTTTAAGAACAAGGTTATATCTATTTATAAACATTAGTTAATGTGCTAAAAAATAAGATAATAAAATAGATATCTTACATATAGTATTTGATAAAATCATGGACAAGTAAACGTAATTAAAGTATAAGGTATAGCGAGTCGTGTATTAGCTAGTATTATACATACATCATAATATATAAGTGAACTACTATTATGGAATGCTTGTATCTCTATAAGTGCTGTATATTTACAAAGTTTGTTTCTAAACGGATATGTTTTTCCTGTGCGTAAAAGCAAGCTGTTAAATAATTTACCATTAGCGATTTTATTTCAATGAAAATTAGGTCATTTTATATTTAAAAGTAATAAGCGACTAAAATATTTTGCTGTAATTGTTTTTATAAGTATATAATTATATTTTTATAAATTGTAGTGGATTCTAGCTATACCTATACTATATACTATAGCTCGTTTACCCCTAGCTTGACTAGAAAGTACTATTCTCTCACAGAAAGTTACCGTAAAGAAGCTAATATAGTAAATATAGGTACTATATTAGCTTCTTTAGGATTAGTGGTTTATCTCACATAATAATGTGAGATAAACCACTAAATCCTCTTTATGGTTTAGAATCCAATTAATCCTATCATTTTCTTGTTATAAAATTTTGTAGTTAGACATTATTTAATTTGAGAAATCAAATTTATTTATAAAGTTATTTTTTGTTTCGTTCGTAAAATTTAAAATTAAAAGCAATTTCAAAGTAATAATTAATACAAAGGTAAACTAGAAATGGTAAGTTGCTCGGAGCTTCGTTAAAACTTTCGCGAAAGCAAAATTCCAAAATTGAAGATTTTACCCTTGAATTAATTTACGGGTAGGGTTAACTTTTAAATGTTTCCGTTTCGTCTGACCATTATTAAAGGATAAAACGATTATACAACTCAATTGTAGGATATCAATACGTTTTTATATTTTGTAAAGTTGAGTTCTACGATTAAAAATCTTATGAACTAGCTTTGTCACTCGGTTTTACCCGTGAACGTGTGCCCAAAACGATTTCGTTATGATTTCACTGCAATCGATTATAAAGTAACTACTTCACACACTTCACAGTGTATCAAGATAATATTTACACCTAATTTTAAATTAAATCAGAAGGAAAACCGAATTCAATTCTGCTAACCCGATTTTGCCTTCTGCCGGAACAAATATACAGACAAACTGGCAGCCAGTCAAAAACTCTAGAATTTTGTTTTTTTATTTATATTTCACTCATAAAGACACCCAAAATTCATTTTTCCTAAATATCTTTTATGTAAAGATATCGGATAAACTTTTAATATTGTTTATTTAGCTACAACAATAATTTTTAGTTAATCATACGACTTCATATCAAATGTTATTTATTATTTTACGCATTAAAAACATAAAATTTTTATGTTGATTTTACATAAAAACATTTTGTAAATATTGTGTAGTTCCTTTCTTATTTTTGTGTTAAACTATTTGTCAAGAAAATAAATGAAAAAAATAGAGCAGACTTTGAGTTTGTTTTGGTTATAAATTGTGTTTATTATAGCTCTGGCATGGATACGAAATCAAGAGCCTATAGTAGAATAAAAGGTTTTTTAAAAGTATTAACACATTCTTACACCCAGACCACTTTATTTTGGTTAGTTAAATACGCCAAGCGTTGTAACTGCTTATCAAGGGTAAACCTCTAGGCACATTTATTACCAATATAAATAAAAAGTCGCTGCATTTTCTTACAAAGTTTTCCTCTCATTAATTAGTAATCTTGTCCAAGTTAATGAGCACTTTTATTTTTTGTTGGCAGTAGATGCAGTCTATTAGCAATAAAGGCTGCCATTTTCTGGCCACGGGACGCTACTAATCCTAATTAACCATCAACATCGTTAATCTAAATAAAAGTTTTATATTAGTACTTAAATATATATTTGCAGTATATAGAAAAATCGAATTTATTTTTACTTTTCTTTTTAAATCAAGAATATCTGCGAATACTTATTTTATATTAGTAATTAAAAATTTCTTCTCTAATAATTTAAAATAATAGCTTAAAATAATAAAGTATATTTACATATGTAAAATATACAATTATTACAAAGATAACATACGTGAATTTGTATTGTTGCATAAACCTCTTGAGCCATGTATGAATTCATTTACTACAAAACATAAAGCCTCGAGGTCTAAATAATATAATAATACATTTTATTTTATCTAAAACTAGAAGGATTTCGGACAATTTACTTTCGCAATTTAACACGTGCTACTCAACTTCTTACCTCTTAAATTCTGAAGTAATTACAGATAATTCACTTGGTTTTAAACATTATCTCATGCCTATTGCAACATGATGTAACTTTAAAAAAAAAAAAACATATTTTATCTTTTATGGTAGAAATAATTTTTATGTTAATTTAATTCAAATAAGGCTATGTCAGAGTTCATCTACGATAGAATATTGTATAAAATTGTTGAGCTGAGATAGTCCAATGGCGTATGTTCATGAGAATTGTAACTGTCTATTGCGGATTCAATTCCGGACTAGTATCGCTGAGTTTTGAAGTGCTTTTGTTTTAGTCTTCGTGCTCGACTTTGAAGGAAAATATCGTGCGAAAGTCATTTACGACTATCGTTTGTGTTCTCTTTAATGTTCAATTTCGGCTAATAAGCTCAAAGGAGCAACTACTGATTTAAAACTAAACTTTACGTACTTTAAAAATGTTGAAATGAATCAGCCTGTAAATGTCGTACTGCTGGATAAAGGCCTCTTCTCCATGTAGGAAGAAAGGTAGGTAATAAAGGTATCCGGGGTAGTAATGCGAGTAGTCGCCTTATCGTCTGCGGTCGCCGGTTCGATTCCCGCTCGGAGCAGATATTTTTATTTCTCCAAATATTCCTATTCTAGTCTAGGTGTCTCCACGTCTTCGTAAAGCCTCCGAGTCGTTATTTTGGACACATGATATCGATCTTTACTCATGGTAAGAAAATTATTCGCTAACCTGCAGTTGAGCAGAGTGGTGGATTAAGCACCAAAAATATTAACATCTATTAACTAGTAACTTATATTTATTAAAGTACTTTAATATAATCCATAATCAAGTACAAAAATAAAAAGATTTGAATAAAATGAAACTGATAAAGTAAATTTGTATTGAAACTAAATAATAAATAAGTTATCCATTTACAAAGGCCTCTAACGAAATCCACTCATAAAAGAATAAGAAAAAGAGTGATTAAAAAAATTCTAAGAAATTTCTTAATCAAACTTTTCTTCAACTTGAAACGCGATTTTACTTTCGTCGGTATCAAAGTAAAATTGTATTAGTTCTGTAAAGGCTATGAATGAGTATAGATGGCAATTTCATCAAGATACGTTATAGCATACTGATTTTTGTCTGCAGTTTCGTCCACTTTAATTTTTATTCATGAATACTACGGAAAAATTGTATGTAAGTGTATAAAATATTGCTTTTTATTATTTACTATATGCGTTAAAAAGAATTGTGATTTTAGTTTTCATCGACTTGAATGAGTAAATAAAAAAATAGAAATAGAAATTGTCGCACAGCGTATCAATTAAAAGTTATGAACTTGATTAGTTTGAGAAAAGGTTTTCAGAAATTAATACTTCACGTGGACTAAAGATGACGAAAGAAAAACTATTCTTTACTTTTTTTCATCTTGTTTTTTTTAATATATAGAAAATTAAGTTATAAAATAAATTTATTTAACTAATAAAACCTTAAACACCTTAAAAACTCCATGACCGATTTTTTTTAAAAATATGCGGCAGATATATCTGATGGTTTATTGGTGCAGGTCACCAGATATTAAACCTCCATACTATCATATGTACCTACTAGAAAGTTCTGTTGAAAAATTTCAGCACGAAACGGAATCCTCTACTTATAGATTTAAGTTTTGGCTCCTTAAATTTATAGCGCATGATTTTTCTATTTATATCAAATTCCTTAACACCGGCGTTCGCGGGTTCGATTCCCGCTCGGGCAAATATTTGTATTTGTGCAAATATTTGTTTCTGCTCTGAGTTCTTGTGGATCTTCTCACCGTGCTTTGGAGAGCATATAAAGCCGTTGATCCCGATTGTTATCACAACTATCTAATTGCGATCGTTATTCATAGTAAGGAAAAATATCCGCCAACCCGCAGTGGACCAGCCTAGTGGGTTAGGTTCCAACCCATTTCTAATATGGAAAAGATACCTTTTTCCCAGTAGTGGGACGTTTACAGGTTGATTCAGTTTAGTTTAGTATGAAATTACATAAAGCTTATTAGGTATTATTACATTGATAGCAGAGACCTCTGTGAAATTTTGTCTCAACCTGAACACACGACACACAATACGATTAATATGAGTATTGCATTAATAACTAATAATAATTGACGACGCGTTGCCGCAGTGGTCGGAGCAACTGGCTGTTGCGCTAGAGGTTGCGGGTTCGATCCCCGCACATGACATATATTTGTATAGGCCATATAGATGTTTGTCGTGGTCTGGGCGTTTGTGCTAGTGTATTGTGTGTGTTTCCGAACCCCCGACACAGGATTCACATCCTACTGGGGGCCTTTGAGTGTGAGATGTTTATTTTATTTTTATTTATTAATAATCTTAATTAATATAAATAGTGTTTTATTATCGAAATAAAAGTTACACAAGTAAAAGTAGGTTTTTATATAAATAAAAGTTCGTATAAAAAATAATATTAGAACGTATTTTTTTTTCATATGCGTAATAAGATTAACTGTTATCGTGTTCTACCGAGAGGTAGAACACGATAACAGTAGTTTTTATAATACAATATTTTAATAAGATTTCATAAATTTGGGGATAAAAGAGTATATATATATTTTAAAAAGTATGAAAAGTCTATTAGATCCTATAATAAAGCTCCGATAATCTTGAGGTTTCCAATATCGGCTGTTTCAAGGAGCAGCAAATTGGTTATAATACATTTTTATGGTAACTCATTATTAGATTACCAAAATTGTCAAATCAAACAGTTACGATGTCAGCGATCAACCACATGATATATCCTTATGCACTATTGCAATAGCAGACCCGGATCGTAAAGTGGACTTTTATAATACTTACGGCGAATTGCACGAAACCGTCGCTAACTTTCCGTTAGTTAAGTTGCAATTAATCTTAAAATTAGTTGATCTCATGATTAATTTAAAGCTGTTGGAATTAATCATCCGTTAGATAGGTCTTTAATTAAACTAATTTTTTTTGTTAACTTAATCAGTTGTAGGTTTCGTGCAACAGATAATCACGATTCTTGTGATTAAATTAGTTTAATAAACACTTAAATTTAAAATTTGTTTCGTGCAACTCGGCGTTAGTAATGCGTTTTTTAATCTCAAAACTGTAAGTCTTATGTAACGAAATGCCAAGAATTTATGAGTGTTAAAATTTTTGCAATTGAAAGCGAACAAATTACTTTTAAGAAAATTCTTGTGATATTAACAAGAATGTTTGAGAATATTGAAGATAAAAAAATAATCACACGGAATGTTAATAACACATTAATAAATACTCGAGTTCATAAAAAGTTTTCTAAAGTTGATTTCAATGAATGATTAAATTTAAAATTCAAGGTAAAATAAATCTAAGTAAAAAGTGACAGGTTGTGCGTTTAGAAGTACTAATCTTAAATACGTGTATAAATCTAATTTGAAGACTGACGTTGGTACTGTCCAACGCTGTACTCTATGGCAAAAATTGTTTAAGCAGTAACGCCACTGAACTAGTGCTGGTGTGGATATCAAATGGCACCTATTGCTGTACACGTAAATGTACTAAAACTCTGTAATCATTTTTTTACATAAAATAAATATTTTAATAATTATGATCGTTTTTAAATTTGTCTAAGCGGTAGTGTCTCAAAATAAAAATACGAAATATTATAAAATCTATAATATATGTTTAAATTAAATTAGGTCACCCACACATTCCATTCAATCTCGAGGAGGTAATGTTTAATATTCAGTATGTAATGTTACAATTGTATAAACAGACTTTTGACTTGAATTGAAATGACAAAATTTTAATAGCAAGATATTGATTGGATTGTCGTAATTATTATGTTTGTTCATTTAACATAATGGACTGTCTGTATACAGATTAGAGAACTTTATAAACTGATTTAACTTAATTGTAGGTAATTGACTACAAATCGTATATGGCGATGACCGTTTTAGGTAGTGGTGACAAATCGCGCGACTACGGTTGTATATTCGATTCCGCTCGGAGTGTGCACTTGTATTTTGTATTATTGAAGATAGTATTAATTCTTCCTATTGATAATAATTGTTACTCTCGGTTGGGCAATTATAGGGGTGCTATGCCGGTGATCTCCTTGAGGTGCATCCTGGCCAACGTAGTCAGCGACAACCTTCACCAAGTTGTTGCTGTTTGCGGCTAACAACCGACCGGCGGGCGCGAAAGCGCAGGATGATTCGTTCTCCCCTTTCACTCGAGGGTGCGAGAGCGCAGTATTGGACGCGGAGGCGCATAAGCCACTGGGCTCGGGTGAGGTAGTGGGTATTCGGCCTGCCAGACTGACGTGCAATCCTGGCGTCTGACCGCGAGTTACACATACCCGCCGCCTCACGACGGGATGCGTCAATGCATTTCCCATCGTTAAATGGTTAGGCAATCATCCGTTAGCTTGTTAAGCTTAAATCCTTCTTATTCATCAAACACACCATCAAATACGGTAGATACAGGAAACGTCCAAACTCATAGCCAACAAGCTGTACAACCAGTCGTGGCAGCTCCGTCTCAGCGGTCCCCAACCCAAGCACCGCTGAGCCAGATTATCCAGGCCATTCCATCCGCTCTGCGAAAATTGATCCAGAAGAGGACTGATCAGAACGCACCCTCGCAACCCGGCCCCAGCGTTACAGTAGAGTCTTTGCTTAGAGAGGGAAATGGGAGCGGGGAAGTGGGCATTAGAACCAGATGCGTGGCCCTCTTCATGGACAATGAAGCGGAGAGGATCGGAATAAGTTTCTGTCGCTCCGAAGGGCAGGATCGGCTGGTGGTCTCGCCGGGGTTCGCTCTGCTGATAAAGGGCAGCACACAGAAAACGAGCTTCAAGCGCATTAAGATCGACGCGCTTGCGCAGAAATCGGACAATGACTCGATCTACCGGACGGTGCGGTTGCAAAACAAGGTGATCGCTCTGTTCGAGTGGGGAGAAGAGTCTGCTTTTGCGCAGGCAAGCTCGTGGCTGCAGCGGCGGGGTGAAATTCCCGGGGCGACCCCCGGAAGAATAAGTGTGGATTCTATGAGAGTCGGCTATGAAAGAGGCAACGTGTCTGATAGATACGGCTGCCTAATGGCCTCGAAAACTTACGAGGTCATTGTTTACGAAGACAGGGGGGAGGATCTGGGATACTTAAAACCCCAGTCCAGAACATCTTCACCCCCTGCATGGCTGGCTCTTGGAGGGACCGTACTCAGTGGTTCGGAGCGCCTACAGAAAAAGACCGAAGCCCAAAAAGCGGAATCAGTGTCGCCCACTCCGTACGACACAACATCCAAATCAAAGCCCCGTCTGATGGCGATAGCGAAAATTATCCAAGCGACAACCTCCCCTAAACGAGGAAAACGACTGCCCCACCTTGCCCCAAGGTCGTTGGTATCAACAGATCGGCAATCGGAGGCACTTAAAAGGTTCACCAAAGATGAAAATCCGAGGTACCCACAAACGCCACCGGCCACTCGGACAAAAGCCGACATGGGGCAAGTTATACCACCAAAGCTACGACCAGCGTCCACGCCGCAACAACATGCGGAAAATGCGTATATCGAGTTCCTGGCCATCACAAAGGCGAACTGCGATGTATGCCTAGCCACCTGCAAGAAAATCATGCAGAGCTTCCAGTACGGCCACGAAAACTTACTGGGAGTGGAACTCGAAGAAGCTGAGGCAGCCATTTACAATAACGACACCCGCGAAATACTCAGGGGCAACATGTCGGGAAGGTATATGGCTGCTTATAATACCACAGTCGGCTTCGTGGGCGCGGTCGAAGCCGAGGGCCAGAACGAAGAACCTCAAGCCTTCCATACACCTAAAGGGGATCCAGTGGTGGTGGTGGCCAGGTGCACGAGAGTGATGCTAGGCGACCGGATACTCGAGATGGCAAAAACCATTACTGGAGATCCGGAAGTCGGCAGCGTTTTCGGTGCCTGGCAGTTACCAGCACTGAAATGGATAAACGGGGTCCCTGGATGCGGCAAGACGACTTACATAGTCAGAAACTTCGACGAGGAAAACGAGGTCGTAGTTACGACCACAGTCGAGGCAGCCAATGATCTCAGGCAGAAGCTGACGCACCATTATGGCGACAAAGCCAAATACAAGGTGCGCACTATGGCTTCCATATTGGTAAATGGTTTTCGTGAGGGCACAAAAATAAGCCGTTTAACGGTGGACGAGGCCCTCATGAATCACTTTGGTGCCATAGTGATGGCCGCCCGTCTGTCGGAAGCAAAAGAGGTTATCCTTGTCGGAGACATTAATCAGCTGCCTTACATCGACAGGGAAAACCTGTTCGAGGTGCGATACAGCAGGCCTAATCTGACGGTAAATATATCATGTGAGTTGTCGTGCACGCATCGGAATCCCAAGGATGTCGCTCTTGCCATCAGCGAGGTTTACGACAGGATCTACAGCTCGAACCCCATCGTCCATTCCCTGCGTGCGGAAAGGCTCACTGGCGCTAGAATACCCGAAAAACAGAACCGGACCCTGTACCTGGTCTTCACACAAGAGGAGAAAAAGGAGTTAATAGGCCGGGGATATGGTACCGGAGAAGGGTCGAGCGTCATGACCATTCACGAGGCGCAGGGTCAGACGAGCGAGGAGGTCATCGTCATCCAGACACGGGCAAAGAGACTAAAAATACACGACAGCGTCTCGCATGCGGTGGTCGCGGTAAGTAGGCACACCAAGACCTGTGTCTACTACGCCGACGACAGGGATGACGCAATCGGCCGATTCGTAGGGAGGGCGGCGGAGGCCACAACAAAAGAAATCCTGGAGCACACCCTCAAGATGGCAATCCATCATAGAGACACAGCAGTCATTGAGGATGTGCTCGCACAGCTGGGGGCTGGTGCTGATTAGATAAATCGATATAACATATTGGTGGGTGTGAAATTATAGAGTACCTAAATAGGAGAATTATAACTAGATATAATAATGTAAATGCAAATAGATATAGTATTGTAAAAAAAAAGAAAAAAAAAAAAAAAAAAACATTAGCTATAGATATAGTATTTTAAAAATAGATTTAGATATAGTATTGTAAAACAATATAAATAGGAAATACACGTAGATATAATATTGAAAAAAAAAAAATGTATATATATTCGTATAAAAGTGGTCAGTTTGGACTCTCGTCTCAGGGACTAGAGATATTAAGTCTAGTTTTAAGTACTTATTTACTTTTGCTGTAAAAACGTCTGTATATAACAATAAAATATATGTAAAGAAAAGGGTATAGGCGCATGTAAGCCTGTAGATGTGAATAAAAAAAAAAAAAAAAAAAAAATCCTTCTTATATAGACCAGCAGTGAGACAGACTATTTCTACTTAGTTCTGTAAATATATATAATAAATATGCGTCTCGCAACATGTACGTACGTGATGTTAGGTCTTATAATCACTTTTATAAATTGACAGATACATCAGTTTTTAATGCTTTAGTAAAAATTTACTTTTACCAGTTTTTTAATGTGTTGAGATAAAAATATCAATAGTTCCGTCCATTGTTTACGCTGTTAATTATATACTTAACTATAATTAATTTTAGCATATTTCGGTATTTTTAAATAGTTATGAGATGTCGATATCTAATCTTGTACAAGATATTGCGTTATATTATAAGTGATACGATTTTGTCGAATCTAATTACGATGTCTAATTGAAATTAATTATATTTTTAAAGGTTATAAAAATAAGTAAAGCTTTTATATAAATGATGATTATTGATATTGATATAAAGTACGATAAAATAAATGGCGACGAAGACAAAAATTTCACCACCGGTATTTATCGTCATGACATCTAAATGTAACTTATGTTTCGCAAGTTGGGCATGGTCGTGCGTACAGACACACGCGTTTATCTAAATCTAGATCAGACTTTTGTGGCGAAAGGTCAATAAACTTGCGTTGTGAAATATTAGTCCACTGTGAAATTGATCGGGATAACGTATTGAAAGTGAATTACAAAAGATACAAGTACTCGACCCATTAGGCATTGCGATATGTTATACATTATCTAGATTTTATAAATATAAGTACGAATACTTTAAGCACTACTTTGGACAAAACTGTTGTAATACCTCTTGGACATTAGTAACCAGTTTGTTACACTGTTAATATGTAACAAATCGATGTGGAATAGGGCTTTGTTTCTTGCTAAAATGATATTGTGTATTTTTTAGAAAATGTCAACATTTCGGTTCAATTTATTTAGTATTGCCTGTAAATACGTAATTTTTGTTTCCTATATTTTGAGTTATCACAAGTTAACTATTCCTTTCACTGCTATATCAATTACAAGAAGAATGTCGTACAATTGTTACTTTATATTATACACTTTAATAACTTGTAAATGTATTATAATTAGAGAAAAGAAACTTTACAGAGTTTTAAAACAAAACAGGCACTTAAAATTTTTCTGTACCAGTCCGGATTCGAACCCTGTTAAGACCAGTTAAGATACACACATAAATTAGCCCATAAGTCTATAATGTAGTTTAACATTGGTATGAAACTTTAGTAAAGAATGTGTCATAAAGAATCAACAATTAATAAAGTAGTACCCGGATGACCGAGCTTTGCTCGGTTAAATTATATTTAGATACATTACATATTGATGAAACATAAATAATATTTTCGATCTTACCGACATAAAAGTAAAATAATAGGAACTGGTTATTAAAATAAAAAATAAAAAGAGCTCTTAATTCAAAAAAAAAAAAAATGAAAAAAATATTGGTCTGTAGAATCCTGGATTAGAACTCAGGTTTTCTGGTTTCGAATCCGCCCGATTCCTATCTGCGCTAACAGAAGCTTGTCAATGACAGCGAAATTTACCTTCGTATTCTAATGGTATTTTTTAATTGTGTAAAAAAAGGGATAAAACAATATTTTCTGAAAATAAATCCTAGCTAGATCGATTTATCGCCCCCGAAACCCCCTGCATACTAAATTTCATGAAAATCGTTGGAGCCGTTTCCGAGATTCCGATTATATATATATATATATATATACAAGAATTGCTCGTTTAAAGATATAAGATTTAATTATGACATTGTCACAAATCAATTGAATAATGATCAATAAGTGTCAAATCGGTATCGGTCACTGCATTAAAATCTATGTTATTCTGTTTGAAAACACTGTATGCACGTAATACACAAACGTGAGTTGTTTCATTCTCTGCCAAAGGCACAAAGATGAATCAGTCGCATGCGTGATGTAACATTATGCAGTTGATCTTAGACACGCGGGCACTGACTTTAGTACTTTACTGGTCGTTGGCATTATAGTCGAAGATCAGGGTCAAAATTCATCTTCATTCTATATAAGATTCTACTAGGAATAAAAAAAGAACTTAATGCACAGTAGATATGGTACTTTATAAAATATATATGTCGGTCAAAACGATTGGTTTTCGTTTTACACATACACTGCACAAAATAATTAAATAAAAATAAATCGTATTTCATTATTTATAGATTTATATTTTATCAATTAGTAACGTCAGTATTTAATAAAATTTTTATCATTTTTATCAATCATTTCCATAAAGCTATGGTCTAATTAATGAATAATAATTAATATTTGGTATTAAATAATAAATTGAAAAAGATCACACAAAATTAAAATACATTTGTTTTCAGAGAGACAAAGCATTGCTTGTAATGCCGTATCAATTTTACAACACTATTTTCATTGTTGAATGTTTTATGATGATTTTATTATTCATTATGTATCCATGACTGTTTCTATCACGATCTAGAGTTCAAGGTGAAGTTTACTTATGATTATAATTTGAATTCATTATGTGGTCATTGACACACTTATTCAACTCGTTACTTTCGCTAAATAAATATGACATTAAAATTTTAATAGGTGTTATTCATATCAATTAAATTATTTGTATAAACTATACTAAACTAAACGATTTGTCTACGAACTTAAATTTAATGTTTTTTTTTCAATATCTGATGAAAACATTGTTAAACAATAATTATACAATATAATTGTTAAACGTATTACGTTAGTTTCCCGTTTTTCGTTTGTTATTTATTGTTACGAGAAGTCTCAGATAATTACAATTTATAATTATACAATTGTTAATATAATACTGTTTCACTATTCCGGGCTAAAAGGTTTTCTTGCATTGATAGATAGCATGGCTTTGCCGAGTTTTATTAATATTCATATAGCAGCTTACAAAATATTTTGAACATATGACATATTTAATATAAATCAAATCCTACATAAATATGTAAAAGGTATGACATTAAACATGTCTGTATAGAAATAGATTAACAACTGGAATCTTGCGGATTTAAAGATTTATCTTATATCTGTCAGAGATGCAGTATATAGGTAGGTGTCGAGTGCGTGCAATAGCATTTCTGTGAAAGATCAGTCATTCGCATTTTGCACAAATAGCAAGAAGCTAAAACATAGAGACAATGCTCTGGTGGGTGCAATAATTGGAGCAATACTTATCAACAAGATATGTTAGTCAGGTAGGGTTTTCTTTTATGAGGGCGTGGTGAGCGAAGGTATTGAGGGACAGACACTCTCGTTTTCCTTTCCTGGATGACAAACAGGAGGACAGAAACAGCGCTACGTACATCTTCTCTTCCATTAAATATGCAGAGTCGGAGATATAATAGAGTTTTTCACTCCCCACTAGGTCGAGAACTCTTTCGACTGAGTGCACTCGCTCTCGATACACAGAAGAGCTTTAGTTCTTAAACCTGATACTTTTAATCAATAACAGTATTATAAAATAACCCCTCAGACTACTATGTATTCGAAGTATTTATAACTTCAGAGATGATAATGGTCTTATGACAAAAATTACGAAAATCATTATCAATATACAAAAGAATAGCGTTTATAGCACCAGCAAGTTTTAAATATATTTATTAAAATTTTTTGCTCATTATTCCCATAGAATACATGCACATCGTTCATATAAAAGAGCTTTAACAATATTATATTGTTATGATATTTTGGTCTATTCGTTAATTAAAAAATATTGATATAAAACTTTCAACAGACACCTTTAAAAAGTAATAATAATACTAATATAGTTACTATTTGTGTGACACAGTTGTGCCATATAGGTTGTGCTATGTAATATCCATTTTACTGTTTTATAAATATTAATATTTTTACCGTATTTCCTTTTATGTACTACATTTATAATGTGATAGACACTTTCAGAATTTATTTCATACCAAAGTGTTTCGCATTATTATATGATGTTTTTATTGCTCATTTAGAAAAGTACACAAATATGTCTGACCCGTGGCGCAATTGGCAGTGGCCCCGTTTTCTGCTCCAGGGTTGTGGGTTCGATTCCCGCCCCGAGTCTGGGTGTAATATGTATTTATTTATATTTGTATATTTATTTAAAAAAAATGTATGTCAGTCAACTGTTACCTAAAACACAGGCATTAAGTTGCCTACCTTAGGGACATACGACCGTGTATGTATGTTAAACATATTTATTTATTTATGAGTAGTAAGATGTAGTTATCTGTTAAAAACGTTTTTGAAAATTATGTTCTTGCACAATTAAGCTTAATCCAAGGTAAAACAATATAAAATGATGTATTAATTATAGACATTACAATCATATTTGGAATTAATAGCAAAAATTATTTAATTAAAAATTTTATGTCAAGGTGAGTCAAGTGCATCACGTGATGGAAGTAATATATAAATAATAAGACATAAATAACATTTTTGACGACGCGATGGGGCAGTGGTCACAGCAACTGACTGATTGCGTTAGCCATCACGGGTTCGATCCCCGCACATGATAAATGTTTGTATAGGACATACATAATTATGTTAGTCATGGTTTGTGCGCTTATGATTGTGTTGCGTGTTTCGAAACCCCAGGATTCACATCCTACTGTTTTCACTATAGTTTTATTTCAAATTTGAAAAGTTTGAAATATTAGTACGTGTATAAACTTATATAATAATCGGTAATTAGCAGAATACATAGTTTGATATTTATAATTATGACGACTGGCAAGTTTATTTTTTACAAGATTAGTATACCAAAATTCTGACTTTCGCTTTAATACGTTTTATCGTTTCTTAACCTGTCTTGTCTTTTTAGTGATTTAAAATAAAAGTAGCTACTTACTATTTAATTATAGAATAAATAAAATTTCTTCTTAAACTTATGTTTTTTGTTTGTAATAACATTCGTGTTAGAGAAGAAAACGATAGCTAAATGCGGATACAATTTGTTGTAAATAACACTTATTTACTTAACTATAATTACTAAGCTTATCTTAAAAATCTCAATAATAAGGTGTTTGTTATTCGGAAGTAAATCAAAGAAGCTTCAACGTGTTTTTGTAATAGCTTGATTATGATAAAAAAAATTATTAACAATTGAGTTTAAAATATCTATCATCACGCTACACTGAGAGCACTTTTATCTTTAGTAATCTTGTTCTATAGACATGATCATAATAAATTATAGCTTCAATGACAATAGTCAGTGTTAATCTGCAGGCACTGTGTCGCAACTCATTCCTGCTTAAGGCCGCGCTGAAATGTTAACCGGTCAAGTTTTACTCGACGGATCATTACCAACACACTTGTGTAATATAGAGATAATAGCTTTAAATTCTAATCACCTAGATTTCCTCTTAATTGGAGCGGTGGGAATGGATTTTGTTACAAATTGCAATTACATTTTGATTCTTTCTTGTTAATGTTGAGCTGACCCTGTTCGTTATAAATTGCTCGATCGCCGGATAGCAACTATAATATTTATTTCGAAACTGTTAAATAAAAATTGAATCGTATTTGTTAGTATTAACTTTATCTTTTTACACTAATATTTCTTACTTGTTTGTTAGTCTTAAGTTAAATGTGATAAATATATGTATATAAAAAGTGGAATTTATCTACCCACAATAATTTAAAGTTAGTTATTTGTATAGAATTTGGTCTAAATTATCTTACATTATCATCATCATAATCATCATCATCATATCAGCCATTGGATGTCCACTGCTGAACGTATGCCTCCCTCATCGATTTCTAGAGTAATCGTTTTTTATGTCACTAACAAAATACGTGTTTGAAAAGCTCGCTAATTATTAAATAAAAATGTAATAATATATACTCATTTTGCCTAAATATGATTTAAATGATGATGAATATAGAACAGAGTAATGTGCATTTTCATCTCAATTTTTCGCAATCGACTCGAAAATCATTCTCGTGGACACCTCCCCAAACACGCATATGCGCTCGATAACGTGAAGCCGTTTCCGCTGCCGTCTTCCTGTAGGCGTCTTTTTTATGCTTATATATTTAAGGAGGGTTTGTTCAATTATTGAAGATGACACCATCATAGGACATCATCTTAAAACCATCTCCGGATAAAAGCTAAATTATAAATATGACACAGCATTTTTGCTGATGATAATGGACGACTTAATATTGCATTAACTATTCCTAAATCGAGTAAATTAATAATATTTAAAGTTATAAAAGTCTATCTTTCCGTCTCGATCTGCTCACATTCCACGAGTATGTAATAAGCATCTTCAACTCGGTCGCACTCTGTATATTTTGGGGACTGCGCTTTTTCTACCGGGTTTGCAGCTCCTGTAAGCATAAAAAAATAAAGGAGGTGCGGTTCTTACTCGAAAAAGCTTGAGGTTTTGCCCTATTTATTGCGCTCCAGGCATATAGCATGTAGTTTGTTGTTCTCGCAAAACGGGAATCACTCTCACTTACGTTTTGTCTCCTTTTAAATCATAATAGTTTCTCAAAAAGAGTATACGTCCTCCCACGTAGAATCCACTTCTCAGCGTCCTACACGAGATACGCTATAGCGTGTTCTGACTTCTTATCCCCGTTGTTGTAGTAAAGCCTAGCTGTAGATAAAATTAATTATAGTTCGAAAACTGCAAGATTGACTAATTCGACAATTTTTTAAAGTAGCTATTATAACTGATAGGCATTACATCGAAATTCAACTTTTTTTTTCTATCCTTATTCCCTTCACCCCTTTGGTCAATAGAGCATTTTGTCTCTACCATTATGTATTACAAATGCTTATGAGTTGCGTTGATTATTATATCGGGTAACCATCCAGCTTCTTTGCTTGCTACTTACATAACGAAGAAGATTTAAAAAAAAAAGAATTGATACTATTGTTAATTGTTTATTGTTATTTTCTTCGGTGGTAGCGATTTATTTACAACATATATTATAAGTTGTAATTTTATTATGCTATATAGAGTGGAGATCAATTGATCAACTTTGCCCGTTGTTTTTTAAAATCAATTAATATAAATTAATCGATGATTATCCTACAATTTTTTATTTACTTTATATCTATAATAGACTTTGCACGAATGTATGTATCCTTGAATTTTATTTTTTTATTTTTATAAACGTCTCAGACTCAATGGCCCCAGTAGGATGTGAATCCCGTGTCGGGGGTCCGGAAACACACACAATACACAAGCACAAACGCCCAGACCACGACAAACATCTGTATGGCCTATACAAATATTTGTCATGTGCGGGGATCGAACCCGCGACCGCTAGCGCATCAGTCAGTTGCTGTGACCACTGCGCCAACGCGTCGCGTATTGTAAAAAAAAATACTGTCGAGATCTTAAACAATCTCTTCAGTTATTGTTTTAAAATTTGAGCATCTTGTAAAATCACCTTTCACTCTGATTACTGACTATCCCGAGCGGGTCAATAAAATCAACTGTTATTAAGGTAATAGGGTGGAGCAAGAGACAGTTCGTTATTGCAGATATTTAAGAGCCCAGTTCCTAAATGTCACAAACCAAACCACGCGGTTATGAAATCTTGGGTTAATATTGTATATTTACATATAAATTATGACGTTCATAAATAATCTTTAAAAAATATGAGCATGCGACTTCTTCAGCGAAAAATATAGCAATACCTACTGAACATTGTTAAATTATTTTGGATTTTAAATACAATTTTATTCTTATTTCTTGCTCGCAGATTTTTTTTTTATAACAAAACGTAAGTTGTCCAGTTACTTTGCGAACAGATCGACAATAATAATTTTAAAAAATCGATGATTTGTAATAAGTACCGTGTAAACTTTATGTATAAAATACTGTTAATCGGTTATAACAAACTGACGCATGACCTTTATTAAGATTAAGAAAGTAGTTATTTTGAAAAATAATTTTCATCCCATTTTAAATTAGGTAAACATAAATTAAATTGTTAATTTTTAATAATTTTTGTCCATAGTTTTTGGTGCCGATTATTGATTGCTAAACAAATAAGCTTGTACCTAAATAATACTATATATTGTAAATAATAATAGGTTTAAAGAGGTTTTCAGTATCGATTTTAGTATGAACTATCAACATTGCCAATATTCAAATATTGCACAATGAACGGATCTGGCTCAATGCCAATACTTAAATGTCAGAAGTTGGCGGGGCAGGTTTTTATAGTTTCCGCTTCCGTTTACAGAATCCTTGTTTTGATAGTAACAGGTAGGGCGCCGTAAAATATTATATTTGCCCATTTTATTTAGGTCACCGAATCCTATAGTCTTATGCCCTTTATTTATCGTTATGTGAAATCTATGGCTTTTTGTAACATCTTGAATTACTTATTTTTCTACCGAAACAAAACAACCGTGAAATATTTCTTGAGAAACGTGAAAATGTGCATAGAAAGAAAAATCAAAGAGATTTTGTGTCGAAATAATGAAGAGTTTTAAAAAAAACTTCTTCTTACAGTCCTATCGAATAAAGATGGTTCTTAGAGGTAATATCCTCTTTTGTCTGATTTATGTAACTTCAGATTTATTTTTTATTAATATTATATAATATGTGGTTTGCATAAAATATCACTTGAAATTTATCACGTATAAAAAAATGAATTAATTGACATTATATGTGACCAATAAATGTAGTATTATAATACTATGTAACACATTTTGATTGTATTTAATTATTTATTTCCTATATAAATATTAATGTTTAGGATTACAAAATGATTATAATATTGATTTATTATTTCATTTTCTACAAGATTTTATAAGGAAAGGTTAGACTTTATAATAAACACCAAAATTAATATAAATTTGACATAAATTAGTACGATTACTGTATCAGCCTGTAAACCAGCCACTGCTGAGCGAAGGCCTCTTCTCCATATAGAACAAGTGTTGGAGCTTAATCCACCACGCTGTTCCATTGCGGGTTGGCGGATAATTTCCCTATCACGAGTAACGATCGTTTTTACGTGCTTTACGGCTTTACGTGCTCTCCGAGGCACGGTGGGGAGATCCACTAGGACATACACCCAGACCGGAAACAAAGATTTGCACAAATACAAATATCTACAATCTGGAACACACAACCGCCGGCGCGGGGTTTGAGGCGACTACTCGTACCACTACACCACAATGGTCTTCACACCAAAATAATATAATTTATATTTATTTAATAATTATATTAATATACATTTTACACAAATAATTACGATTAGAGTAGTTTTATTCACTTATGCTTTCTTATTGGTTCCTAATGCATTGTAAAAATATTTTGTGATATAATTGTAATTATTTATTATTATATTAATTCGATTCTATAGAAGTTAAGTAAACAAAAGTGTACTAATGACATTATAGTGAAAGTGAATTCGATATGTCTATAATGTCAAAGCATGATAGCACATATTAGTGGACGGTGGACCACAATCATTATCTATAATTATGGTCAGTACAAATATTTGTCACGAGGGAATTTGAAACCGCGACTATATTTCTGAAACCAATGGGTCTTACCACACTAAACGATCGTCTAAATATATATTAAATGCTGTATGATTAACGTTTCTACAAATTGATAAATATTTATAAGCAAGTTATAATATTTTGACCACAAGGTCTCAAGTATTGTAGGTCACACGTGTTGTTAATATGCAACTGCATTGCCACTGCACATAAAACAGACGCCCGCTCTCTTTAAGTAATGTTTTGCATAGTTTATTTTATTTTTATATGTTAACATTTTCAAAATATAGACAGATATAAAACAATTTTATTGACATCGACGTGACTGAGAATATATTGCCTGAAGCCATTCGAAGGCTATCGTCGTACGGACAGGAAATTGTTCGATTTTAAAAATAAATAAATATGTATAAATTAAACATAGGTTTATTTTTATTTCAACAATATTTATTGAAAATTTTGATTTATAACTCTTGAAGAGTACACACATAAGTTCATACTTGACTTTTGAATACATATATAAACATTTAAATAGTTGACTTCAAATTAAATAAATTGTAAAAGAGACAATTTATTTTGAATAGTTTAATATACATTTACATAATCTAATAGCAATATTTTTTCATTCACAAGTATTTTATTAAGTTTTCTTGCATTCTTTAAGCAACGGCGGCAAACGGTTATTTTACACATAGCTTAAGTTAAAAATATAAGCTAAATCTAAACCCATTTAAGCGCACGTGTTGGTAACAATATATGTCACTATGGGTTTATATAATTATCTATGTACTCGTAACGCTCTTTATTTATACAGACACATGTAAACAATATACGAGTGACTATTTATTTGCTTTTAAATTTAAACAACAGCTAAAAGCATACTACACTACAAATTAATAATAAAACAAAACATTAGCGATGAGATAATTCAATCACCTAAGTACACAACGTTTGTACATTTAGGAAAATAGAAATTTATTATTCATTCAATTAATACACTAAACTATAAATTAATAACTTTATCCTACATTTAAAACTAAGCTTGAATAAATTTTCGTAACAAGCGTTACTTAAAATAGGGATTTTAAATACTTACTAATTTATTTACAAGACTTTCGGTTGTTAATAAAACGTGTATATGTATGTGTACTTATGTGCACACGTAAAAAGTTAAAGTACTTTTTTAGTGTAGCAGAACAAAAACAGCTAAAGATTTAATCCCGTATGCTACAATTCTTCGCTCGTAAAAGGAATGATAAATTAATAAAAACAAGTTAAACATCTAGTAAAAGTTATATAAATTATTTTATTAAATAATAATGCAATTAAAATAATTTATAATCTAAACAGATAAAAATATACCAACAATTAACCTGAAATTTATAAATGCACTTAAAATTTTTTAAAAGATAAAATTCACTTTAATCATTAATTTTTACAATAGCCTATCATTCACCACCATATATAATTTAAAATCACATACACATATTATGTATATCTATGAATAAATATATATTTTTTTTTATTTCCGATTATTCTTGTTATGAGTTTTCACGGAAACATGAGTGACAGCCTATAAAAAGCTGTAAAAATTTACTCTCATAATTTTTTCCAAACGCCAAAAGAAGTATAACTTCAAAAAGACTAACTAATGAGTATCCTATTTTAACGACTTGAGATCATTTATTGAATGTTTTTTGTATTTTTGAAACTGTTTCACATTAAAATGTTCTAGGAATCTGAAATAGTGTAATGAGCATACTATCCAGTTCTTATGATACCTATAATCAATATTACGTTGTAGGACATCGAGTCGTGCCACAGCACTGTACCTATTGTATCTTGGTGATATGATTATGGCATTAAAATTTCATTAGTTTTATATTATTTAAATTTCATTATTTCATCTCAATATACCTACTGTTTGAAGTTTGTGATCAAGTATTTTATTCTTGTAAAAACTATAAGTTTCCTAGTTTCCTAAAAAAATTATAAATGGTCGAGAGAAGATATTATTTTTTTTAAAGTATATTTTACATCAGCGTGAATACGTAGTGCTAATAGTAACGATCTTTAGGGTACACTTTTGTGCTGGAAGGCAACATTCGATTCATTTTAACAACTTTATTAAAATCCAAATCTGATCCACTTTCCATATAAGTAAACGTATAATCACCAACTGTCGTTTCTAGGTGGCGGTGGAGGTCTGGAAAATGAATTGCTTAATGTTAGGACTGCATTATATCCTTAATAACTAACTGCGCTTAATGAAGATTGATGATTAGTGTTGTGTACACATAATATTATATGCGTACAGCTTGCATTTAAGATGATGCAAGGGCTTATACAAGTATAATGAAAAGTTTTGAAATTTGTTACCCTTTCCTATAACTGAAATTTCGACCGTTAGGCAGAACAAAACATACATGTTCTCTTATTTGATATAAAATTTGTGAGATTCACTCTTAACATATAATTTGAAAGATAATCCACTAAAAGGCTGTCATAAAAAAAATATAGTCGTTCTAACAAAATATTATGTTTCGTTTTATGTGTAATGTGATGTGATGTTCAAATTATACACTGAAAATTAATAGGTACTGTAAAGTGAATATTAAATAAATATACAAACTAATTGTGAATTTAAAATTTAATACAATAGTAGATAATGCAATGAATGATGATGCAAGGGGTTTTAGAAAAATTAAAATAAAATATAGTACAACAGTTTGTACAAATAATAATTACAAATATTAAATATTAATAGTTACGTATTTGTAATGTGGTATATATTAAAATAACATATAATTGGTGTAAAATATTTTTTTTTGCCGATCTGGTACATTTTAAGATAAGCACTTTTAAACAACCAAAGGAATCGTTAGTATTCTTTTTTTTCCATATAGATTTGTTTTAATAAATAAATTACCCATAATTATTAAGTGTTAAAATATGTAATGAAAGTTTATGCAAAGTATTTGATATCGACCTCAACATAATAGGATTAGTTTACAGAGGCTTACCGCATGAAAGTAAATATTTCCTGTCTTATGTCCACTCACTAATTTAGACAAAAACTTACGTTGTTGTAATAGATTTTGAGCTCATTATCAGCTTTAAGACAAGTAGTTTTTTTTAATAAAATTTGTTTTCGTGTATCATTAAATTTTACTAACGAATTGTAATATATTAATGTGGAAATCTACAACAGCACTAGAAAAAGAAAAAAAAAACTATCAGAACTTATGATGTCATATGTTTCAAGTTGAAAATTTCATTAAAACATCTTTAGGCAAATGCAAAATTTATAAAAATCTTCCTTAATTTATTATTATAGTATTTTGCAGCATAATTTATTGACGTGATAACGTCTTATAAGTCGATGAACGCCGGCTGGGCAAAACATGACTCATTGTCACGTTCCGCGATTGAGAGTGCGGAACAAGCGGTAGAAAGGCACGATCGGCCTAAGCGTTTGGCTTGTGATGCGTCTATATCTTTTTCACTCCATCGGCAGATGCGTCCGAGTAGAAGAGAAAAAATAAAATTAACGAGTGCAAATAAATGTTAATTTATCGAAAAAATTGTAATTTTCAATTAACTCCTTCTTTGTATTATACAAAATAATGATAATTTAGTGATAATATTCAATTTGATTCATAAAAGTATGCAATTTTTTATCAGTGTTTTCTCATGACGTTATCACGAAAAATTATCGTCCGTAAACCGACTTTACAGACAACAATTTTTTTTCAGACTTCTGGCATTGGTTTCTGTCTAGAAAAGTTTCTTTTTAGACCATTTCAACAGCTGTTCTTATATTTTACATGCTAACCCTGGGATGCTCCAGTTGTTGTCGTCACAAGGCGCTGTTGCAGGTGTTCCCGGTTCCTGTCTGTTTAAAACTGATTAGTCACATCCAAAACAAAACATTGTACTGTAGGAGGTAAGTCAATAATTTTCCTTTTTGCATATTATATAACTCTAATTTGTCGTTTTTTTATTTCTTTGTATCTCTAATTAAATCATTTATTTTCTTTTTATATTCATGCAATGTGGTTCAATTTTAGGTCAGTAGGTTAAGACAAAATGATATATTGACTGACGAATAATTTGTCGAAAATTAACAATAACGAAAACGTTAACAATTGAATTCATATAACTGGCTTTCAAAGACAAATTATAACCTGACGTAAATATTCAATATTTTATGTCACTTTCATAAATTTATACTCTATAAAAAAAGTGACAATTGCTAAATCATATTTTGGTCTAACATTGTAAATAGAGCATTTTTAAACATATAAATGATGAGAAATTGTTTTGTCATATCATAATGAAACTGTAAATAAATTATGCTGATAAAAAAAAAAAACAAATATTTTTATCTACACAACCGTTCTGGTGTAGCAGTGGGAATAGTCCTCCTCAACCTCAACACCGGCGGTCGCGGGTCGATTCCCGCTCTGGGTAGATCTATTTATTTGTACAAATATTTGTTTCTGTTTTGGGTTCTTGTTATGTAGGTCTCCTCACCGTGTCTCAGAGATAATGTAAAGCCGTCGGTCCCGGTTGTTATCACAGACATCTGATAGCGATCGTTACTCATCGAAGGGAAAAATATCCGCCGACCCGCAGTGGAACAAAGTGGTGGCTCCAACCATTTTCCAATATGGAAAGTTAAGTTCATTTTTATTCTTTAAGTACTTTTATAACTGAAGACTTTAAATAGGAGATGAATACAATTCATACAACTATCTACTCTACAGACCTTTAATATTACATCTATTATTTGTAATAATAAATAATCAGCACTTATGAATATCTTATTTAAAATCGAATCCCAAAAAAATAAAAAATAAATTATAATTAAAATTACTAACCCCAAGCTGTCCAACGTTAACGTTTCCAGCGTCCTCAAATTCTTATTGTAAGCTCTCCACAGCTTAACACACAGCGGAGTAAAAACTGTACACCAGATAAATCCCAGGAGAAATCCACAGAACCACCAGCCATGCTGAAATTATATTTGTTATATTTATAATGTGTAAATACATTAACGTTTAGAAGTTTAGGGAGAGTTTCTGAGGATCATGAACTTTGATTTATTACAAGTCAGTTAGGCAATACCCATATAACTAATGATAAACTAACGTGATAAAATATCTTAAAAGTAATTATATTAAAATAAATTAAAAAGTTACAATAACGGATTTTATATAAAAAACTTGTAAGATAAAAGTGAGTTAATTTTATTTAATAGATCATTTTAATCATTATCAAGATGAACTTTTTTTATAAATAGAACGATTTAATAGCTTTGCAGAACCTTATATGAGTTTATAAAAAAAAAGGAAAATGAGAGAAGACATAAGATGATACGAGATGATACTTGTATGTACGAGTATATCATTGTCTATTGCAACAACTTTAAGAAACAATGGTTTTTGAATACCTGGATAATAAAAAAGAAGCGATGAGGGCGGAACAATTCAACGTGAACATCGACAAAATAGCAGCAGCAGTGTACAATTTACATATAATTTACTATTTCTTTTTATTATTCTGATTCTGTGACACCTGCTGCCAAACGGTCTATGGTTAAATAATGGCAGAAGATCAGTAATAAAAAGTTAAAAAGACAATTTGTTCAATACAGTTCGAAAAAAAGACGGATTTAATCACTACTGGTATTCTATCTCATTCGACCTTTAGGAAAATTAGAAAAACAAAAAAAAAAGGGAAATATTACGCATGCTTGGCATTATCCTTTTTGATGACTGAAATAAATTTGATTTGCAAACATTATGATTTTCCACGGAAAACTACGTGGTCACTATTGTTTTAGAGTTTATCAAGGAAAATGAAGAGCTAGATTTTGCAGCGAGAATGCTGCGTCTAGGAAGCATTCTCAATTGGTCAAAAGTCGAGGAACTCGTACGCTCGACAAACGCTTGTATGATAGTGGTCTGTAATGTCTTATCACGAACGAATTAGATTAATCTTGTTTTTACAAATGTACAGACTTCATCCTAAAAAATGAAAATTAAATAATATAAGACATCAATATTTGTGTAAGATTTGTATGGAGCCATGCCAGCCCATGGAGCAAACATCGACCTTTCAAAATTTATCGACCTTTAAAAATAAAAACACGTACGTATACGTAGGTCCACCTATAGTGGAATATGTATTATTATTGCTTATTTCGTTTAAATAAGCAATAATAATACATATTAGCTTATCGGCGCCTAAAAAGCATCTGAAACCGCGAGTCTCACTTACTACAAAATTACTACTCCTTACTACAAAATACTGCTCAGAATTTGTTTGTATGTACGTCAAATATATAATCTCAAAATATTCTGCACTAATTTGTTTTTGATTGATTGCTTTGAAACTTTTTTTGTTGTAAATTATTACGATATGGATAATACCGAGCTAGTCGTCTAGATACGTCCGTTGTAATTCCATTTTCAATTACGGCTTGATTTTTTTTTAAATTGAAAGCAATCCCTTTTAGTATATCTTAAATCCATTCGTTATCCAATAAAAAGGTCCATTTAAGCGGCTTCAGAATGATAAAGAATCGTGTTGAAAATTGGCCGAATAGAGATCCTCGTTCTGTTTTAATTAAGATAATTACGATGCTTTTTGAATATTTTTGACGTATTTAAATTCTAATACTACATTTACAAATTAAATGTTACCGTTTCATCTGATTAATGACGTACTAACGTTTAGTAGTTTGCTTTTAAAAATATTGAAAAAATTCAAGTATTAAGGCATGTAAAAAAGTCTTTGTTTTAATATTTGTACATATTTGAATAGTTTTACGTAATAACTACTTTCGATCTTGTTGATCTTGTTGTCTTCTATTGTATTTGGTATAATATTTTAAGTGTATTAATTTTGTATTATACCGTATATTTAAATTGGCCTACCACCATGTTAGTATTATTATAAATGAAATCAACGTCATTGCATGTATAAAAATAAAAGTAGCAAGGTTTTTAGAAAATGCAGTTAAGTTTTGCAATAGTGGAATAAATGAATACATAATTATATGCTCCATTATAACGATGCCAAAATGAGTGTTTCAATTGTGTTCGTGTTAAAATGTATATATCTATAATACCATGGATACGTTTATTTAAAAATAATAGCTTAATTTTTCTTGTTTACAGTGAAATGGTGTGAATCGTGTTTTAGGTAATGTTTTCAATTTCTTAGTAGTTGAGTTATACATATATACGAATATATTTTAAATCGTCGTGGTTTAATGATGTAATTTAAAATTGTAATTTCATTTATTATCTACTCTAACGTATTGGCCTTCCTGTACTGTTAGTTGTAAGAATGAGAATATAAATAAATAAATAAATATAATATTTACAATAATTATTGCTTCTACTAAAATATCTAGTATATTTTTCACAAAGCAATCGGGCTGATGTGCCTCTCTGTCTCACTTGCTTCATCTCGTAGATTTTGAATATGTGATAACAATTCTTATTATAACACATTATAATGCAATGTTATCTCAGTGATTTTCGATACCTTCGCAAGAAGGCAATACATACTAGGTTAAGGCATAACACTGTTTAAAATGGTTTTGTTATATAAATTGTTTAAAGACTGTTCTTTGTCAGCCTGTAAGCCACCCACTGCTGAGCGAAGGCCTATAGCTTAATCCACCATGCTGCTCCACTGCGGGTTGGTGGATAATTTCCCAACCATGAGTAACAATCGTTATCAGGTGTCTATGATAACAACCGGGACCGACGGCTTTACGTGCTCTCTGAGACATGGTGGGGAGACCCACAAGGACATACACCCAGACTGGGAACATATATTTGTACAAATGTTTGTTTGTTTGTTTGTTTGTGGCGAGTACTCGCACCACACACCAGAACGATCGTCAAAAAGAATTTTTAAAGACTAGTCAAACTAGAATCATGCGTTTAAGTTTACTATTACATTAGTGTAAAATTGTTTGCTTGCTGTTTGATTATTGGTTAAAATTGTAAGGTCATAGCGACACCATAAATACACCTTTCTTCTGCTTAAGATGACTAAAAATGTCAAATTTATGATTGATGAATTATAAACGTGTCACTGTTTCGTGTTTCGTTGGCAGTGTTTTCTTTCTGGGATTTGTGAGAAAATCTTACCAAGGCTGAAACGTATTTCGTGCATAATAATGTCCGAAGTGCGGCAAATACTGCAAAAAGCGGACCGCAGCGGGCTGCTTCTTCGTTCACTGCGGTCAAAGCGTGCGTACGCCAGCCAGACGTGTGTGATATTAATCGAGATATGAAGATTGATACTTTCTGTAACCATAATAATGAAACCATGACCAAATAATTCATTTATTTTATAAACAAATAAAAATTAATGATTAATTAGGATTTTTGAATATGTCATAGTTAAAATTGGGTTATGATTGTTGCTTGTGAAAAGATGAACGACTGAAAATAAAAAATTTTTTGGTACCTCCGCCGAAAGTTCGATTTTCGTACCTGTGAAGCGGGACAAAAGTGACACTTTTTTCCCCGCTTTACAGGGACAAAAATCGAACTTTCAGAGCAGGTAAGAAAAAAGTGACACATTTTCCACCGCTTTATACGGACAAAACCTGAACATTTGGCCTAGGTAGGAAAAAAAAGTATGTGCAACATGGGGCGAAAGTACTACATCCTTTCCCGCATGTTTGCTATTTCACATGCGGGACAGAATGCGGTACTTTCGTCCCTTGTGACACAAAATAATATTATTATTTTAATCCTTTACAATAAATCTTCACTTAACTTAGAATATGTGAAATAGACAATTTATAATCACGAAAAGCGAGAAGAGTGAAAGAAAACAATATTCATTATAACTTAGAATTTCTTTTTAGGCTATATTATGTATTAAGGAAACTGAAATTAAAAGTCATAGCAGTGGTTATTAACGAGCTGCACGTAGCACCCTAATTGCTTTGTATGTTCTCTGTATATTTGTGCCTCGGACGTGACTGAATAAAGTGCCTAAAGCTTAATTAAAACATCCCTAATGCTATACAGAATGACAATTATATTTAACGTAAATTAAGTGATTGAGTCGAAGTCATAATGAGATAAGTTTTCGCAAAAAAAATGAGCAAAAATAATTTCTCAAAAATGTTAAATTATTGTAATTGATTATTTTAAACCATATAATAGATAAAAATACATTACAGAAATAGATAAATACACAGAAATAAAAATTACATTATTATGCATATTTATAATAACTTAAAAAAAAATTATTCACAAATAGTTGTGGTATAAATAATGTCCCCGAGAAAGAATGACGAGAATACTGGCAGCGTTTTCCCGTTGAAACGCGGTTCTCTGGGCTAAAGGAGCGTTCAGACTACGCTATACTATAACAGCATATAGCATATAGTTCATAGCACAACAATATCGCTTAATTTAGAAGCCTGAAATCGAAAGTCTTCGATCAATGTGTGTTACAGTGATGACATACGGATCTGAGTTGTGGTCTCTGACTATGGGTCTTTTAAACAAGCTCCAAGTTGCACAGCGTGCAATGGAGAAGGCTATGCTTGGTATTCTCTGCGAGATCGAATCAGAAATGAAGAGATCCGCAAACGAACGAAGTTTGCCGACATAGCCCAACGGATTTGCAAGCTGAAGTGGCAGTGGGCAGGGCACATAGCTCGTAGAACTGACGGCCGATGGAGCAGAAAGGTTCTCGAGTGGAGACCACCTACCGGCAAACGCAGAGTCGGACGGCCGTCCGCGAGATGTCGATGGGGATGGCCTACGTTCAGCAGTGGCCATCTAATGGCTGATACGATGATGATGATGATAACGTTCACACTTAGCTATAGTATATATTATTGGTTTGCTATGTTCTATGAAATTGAGCGAAACGCTAGTCTATAAACTCCGCACCGCGCTATCTGGTCCCCGCCCACAAGCAGACAGGTTTCGATCGATCAAAGAATGAATTTGATAAAAAAGGTTCTTAGATATCCTGTAACAATTTTGAAATTTGCCTTCGTCACCTAAACGTTCAAAAAGTTTGAAGTCACCACGTTCTGCTTAGAACTTTATATGATTTGAAATCCAGAGTCTGATATTGTTCTTTTGTTGTAGCAATGACAACCTAGAGTCAAATTCGGCATTGTTATCATCACTAGATGAGCTTTCAAGACTATCCAGTGTCAAATACGGTGTGCAAACTCTCACAGATCGCGGTCAACTGAGCTTGCTATATATCATAATTATGTCCTACGATTAAATCACGTAATGTGAACACAATGCTACATAGTATAGCTTTATGGCTTTTAATGCTGTAATATATAACAGAATAGTATCTATAGCGTAGTCTGAAAGCTCCTTAAAAATTAAATAGTCCTCCGTCTACTAGTATGTAATTAAATAGTACATAAGTATTGTTAAAGAAAATTTTAGTACAATTATCGCTAAGTCAAATAAAATGAACCAGGTATATATCTATACAAATAATAAATCTGTTAAACCTCTGTTTTATTAATACACTATATATCATATCATCAAGAATAAATTTCAATAGCGCGTATTTTTTTGTATCAGCGCCATCTCTTATCGTGTTTTTCTCTGATCACGTATCACGTAAAAAGTACAAAACCAATGTTAATAACTTTAATACATAAAAATTGGAAATAACTCACAGTATAATTTAGTTTTTGTTTCATTGTAATTAAATTTAAAAATAAATATTTAAGAAAATAGAAATAGGTACCTACGCCGCCAACGCCATCTGGTCTAAGGAATCTTTAAAACTCACAAAACTTATATTTGAGTTATTATTTTGTTAAACTTAAAAGTTTACTAAATATGTCGGATAGGAATAGAAATCGTTTTAATATTTTAGATAAACATAAAACATCATTTTCAATTAATATACTACTATGTTAAATATTAATTATGTTAAATGTCACTAAATATAAAAACCATATTCTACAATTATACGATAGATGGCGTAGATAATTTTCTGAATCGCGCTGACCAAAACTTCGGCCAAAAGAATGACACTCGCCCGTATTTAAAAATCTGTTTCTCTTTTTTGTATATAATTAAATACTTTAGGGTACTACGGTCTTGTTTGTTCGTTGTTAAAATTTAAAATATTTGGTCGTTATTTGTTTGTTGATTGTACAAAGTTGGATGGTTATAGCTATTTAAGTTGTAATCTATATAAATATATATATATATATATATATAAAGTCGTGTTAGTTACACCGTTTATAACTCGAGAACGAGTGGAACGATTTTTATGATTTTTGTGTTTTTTTGGATTTGTCTTCGTCGGGAATAATACTTATTAAAATATGGTATTCATCAATGAGAAAATAATTAATAAAAAAAAACAGTTCAAATGTTTCATCAGTACTATCTATATACATATATATGTATGTATGTATGTATGTGTGTATGTATGTATGTATATAGATATAATAAATCTGTCACTCAATCCGTCTATTATAAAATATTTTCCAGTATCGACGCAGGTGTAGGTGATAAAAAATATAAATGTATAATTTTTTAAATTTTAGTTAAAGACCCGCGCGAAGCCGGGGCGGGCCGCTAGTTTATAACTAAGAATATTCCAAGAACTATTATCAGCTATAAATAGAAATATCAAGTTTTATTTAGACACAAAATGTCAACTAACCTTCTGAGCAATGACGTCTCCCTGGTTATCTATGTAAAATTGAGCTGTGTGGATGTGGCTGAGAGAAATGTTTAGCTTCCGTCTAAATGGCATCATCTGAAGTTCGAGTTCCGTCAGCTTGAAGACCAACTCGGTTCTCATCTGCTCTAACGGCTTTATGTTTGATAGATGAAGTCGTTGTATCCTTGTCGCTGAAAATGTTTTGATGTGTTGGTATTTAATAAAATGAGGTTTTTGTCAAATATTTTGTGAGATTATTTTTTTATTGATTACCGATATTCAGGACGATTCAATCGTAGTTTCATTATAAGGAACAATATTAATTTTTTTTTCATAGGGTAAACATGTTTTAACTAAAAAGGATATAATAGTATTCATTGGGCGTGTTTGGCCGAAGTAAGTACTTACTAAATTTAGTAAGTCACTTACTATGCTTACAAAATTTTCGGCCGGGACACAAAATAAGTGCTAACGTAGTAAGTATGGCTTAATATACGACGCCATTTTGCTTATTGTTGATGTAAACAAAACGGACAGGAACAGACCTCAGTTATGTTAAGCCAGTAAGTCTGTCCTGGCCGAAAAGCGCTACAGTCAGCTTGTAAGACTTTAATTTTTTTATGCTTACTGGCTTACTAAGTTTAGTAAGTACTTACTTCGGCCAAACACGCCCATTACTTTCATATAAGTAATTTATAATTCGAGAAGAGAATATAAGTCGACCTTTAGCGAAGCTCGATTTAGATTGGGGTGAAAACGGGAAGTTCTTATAAAGAGAGAGGCGTAACTTCAAGTTTGTTCTTAAAAGTAAGAGCCTCTTTACAGGAGGAACAGGCTATATACTAAATAAATTTTAACGTAACCCAATTGTTATGTATAATTATAAAAGACGACCCTTGTATCATAGTGTTCTTGATCGTTACTATTTTCGCGTATATGTATTCAAAAATATTTTTAACATTATTTTCATTTAGTTTTATTTCGAATTATTTTAATTTAATTCGCGCGCATTTTTGCCGCGCACATGTAAGCTGTGGAATGACCTTCCTCCTGAGGTTTTCCCTGAACGCTATAATTTGGGGGTTTTCAAGTGTCGTGTGTACAGACACCTTTTCCCTAAAGGCCGGCAACGCACCCGCAACTCCCCTTGTGTTGCGGATGTCCATGGACGACGGTAGCCATTTAACATCAGATGGCCCGTCTGCTCGTTTGCCCGCATTGTAATAAAAAAAAAAAAAAAAAATATTTAGTAAGTTTCTTTAGAATGCTAATTATGTTTGTGCTCTTTAAACACACTCAGATAGAAACTAAGTAACAGAATATGGGTGTACATATGGCTGTAATACATACAATAAGCAGAAATAGTATTTTAAATTGTTTGTATTCTTTTATATAGTAGTTTACCTTTAGTAAATTACGTTTTATTTACTGGATATATTTTTATAATATGATATAAAATGTGATATACGCTTAGAGTAAGGAATTTGTAACAGAATTGATGGTCGCGTGTTCAAATCTTGTTTTGCACAGCTAAATTTTTAATATATTCAAAATTTATATCGCTCTCGGCGCTGAAGTAAATCATTGTGTGATAAAATATGTGATATTCTTAAATATTCACATCCACCAAGCTGCAGTGGACCAGTGTGATTGATAAAGTATCAGACCTTTATTACGATTAAAGCTTCTGCCTTAGCTCAGGGAGAACTTCAAAACGCAGTTCTTCCTGAGCTGCTTCCTGAGCGTTTTTTAGAAAATACAATGTGCATATTATTTTATATTTTAAATAAAAACACTTCCTTCTTTACCTTTTTAAGCTTATATTTTATTTCGATTTACCTAAAGTTTCTAACCGTCCCGCCGTATTCAAATCTGATACTTGAGCAGCAACATTTTCTAACTGGTCTACGAAGGATGGTAAATCTTTACCCACTACTGGTCCATTAAATTCCATTCTAAAAAATAATAAATTAGGGTAGTGTATATATAGGGTATATACTAGTATCTTGTAACTTAATACTTATTTTTTGTAGATATACTAACATTATAAACATGAATATTGTTCACATATTTGTATGTGAGGACAAAGATTCGTTATAAAGTAAGGCTGCTTACTTATGATTAGTTATAGGATAAAAACATAACACTCCTTATCATACGAACTGAGCAGTAACTATAAAGTGAAACTACGTGGGTCATATATATATATACATATATATATATATATATATATATATATATATATATATATATATATATGGCGCAGTTGGCAGTAGCCCTGTTTTCTGCTCCAGGGTTGTGGGTTCGATTCCCGCCCCGAATCTGGGTGTAATATGTATTTATTTACATATGTATTATTTAAATGTATATTTATTTAAAAAAAAATTATATCTGTCAACTGTAACCTAAAACACAGGGATTAAGTTGCCTACCTTAGGAACAGATGACAATGTATGTATGTTAAACATATTTATTTATTTATTTATTTTATTTATATGTATATATAAATACTTTTTACCTGTATTTCGTTAAGTTGACATCAGATACTAGAAGTATTCGATTCAGAAATTTATTAAAATTATCCGATATTGTCTTCAGAAAGCCAACATCAATACTCGTCAATAGCCTCTTCAAATCATCTTGTAGCTCATCCCATTCGAAGTACGACGTCTCTTTATTCACATCTAATATTTTATCTAATTGAAACACGGTGTAAGCCGGCTCGTTTCTTTCACATTCTCTGAAAAGTAAAAGGAAAAGTATTTGGTATTAATTTATTTAAAGCCCTAACACCGTGTGCGATAGCAACTGCTTTTTTTGACAACCATTGATGACAAGTATTAAGGTGAAAGTAAACAATTCACTACACATGATACACGTTTGATATTTTTTGTTTACATTTAGAAATAAGACTTAATTTTTAATGATGATGACGAATGTAGTTGATCATTAAAACTGTCCGATGTACAAACTACTATCTCTAACCATAGGTACTGTCATTGCATAGTTATCAAGTCTATGATATCTACGTTATGTAAATTGTGCTGTATAGCAAACAATAAGTCGTCTTAATATAATGCAAAGCACCAAAATGCATGTATGAAACTATATCACCAAACAAATAGTACAAGACTAATTAGTATAAAAAATTTTTACTGAACTATTTCTATATATTCTACATTTCTTTACATATCAAGAAAAAGCCCCAAACAATGTGGACATGGCAAAACCCCGAACTTTGACAAGGAACAAGATAGAGTTCATCATGGCGGATAAGACACACTGGCAGCGATCACCGCCTGCTACTAGGCACTCTGAATATAAAAATTAAAAGCAAGAAAATCCGCTTAACGAAGTCTACCTCCTGACCTACGCTGCTGAAAATACCACGTGGGTCTGAGCAATTCCAACTGGAATTGCAAAATAGATTCGATTCACTTGAAACTACTAGTAACGTGGACGAGATTACAGACAATGTGGTGAACACTATTCGCTGACGAAATAATTATGTAGTCCAAACTATCTCCCGAAACCTTGGACCTGATGAGGTGGAGGCACGAGACGTCTTCTGGTCGAGCAGCTAGTATAGAAGCTCTAGCTTTGCCAGAATAGTAGGCTCTCTTCAAGAAGGTACGGACACTTGAACGCAGAGACCTCTGCCGCTCAAGTATAAGAGCTATTACAGTTCTTATGCAGCAGAATGGGAGGTTAAAAGTTATAAAAAAATCTTCGTATAAAGCTTCAAACAGCGGATGGCAGAATCGTTTTTTCTTGCCCTCAGATCCGGGAAGAGATCGAAAAACTTTAATGGACTGCTGTACTCGTTGAGTGCAGGAAAAATTGTGATTCAGGACACACTAAGATTCTGATGGTAAAAATATTTGCAAAACCTCGTATTGTCATTACATTTATTTACCAGCTTAGTAAATAAAGCCAACGATTTACCGATATTCATGCTTTTAAAGTAATATACATTTATAGTACTTAATTATAAACAATAACACGCAATAAGTATGAAAATCCCATATTTTTAAAGATACTAAACTAAAATCCATATTTTTATAAGATAATGTGTTTTAGAATTATTATACATAAAGTCGGTAAAAGCATTGTGGTGTCGCAATAATTTACTTTAGGTTATAAATGTATTTACCTCACAAAAAGTAACGTTACCTTAAAACATCTTTGACAGATACTTCGATGGTTACGTTGTTTAAGTCTTCGAATAGAACATCGAAAACACCTTCGTTATTTGTCAAAAAAGGCGATGGCCTGTCTAAGAGTTTTGATAAAGTATTGTATTGTCGGGAATCCCATAGAATTTGACATGCATACACCTAAAATATCATTAAAAATACATAAACAAATTAATGAATAACATTTACAGTTAGTAGGTAATTTTATCTAGTTATCGTTTTTAAATTGCTACGAACATTAATGACTAAAATCCTGTTATAAAAACCTTAGCAAGAAATATTAAACTAAACTTAATATAAAAATTATAAGGCGTCAAACAATATGCAATATTATCAATTTCTTCATGTCGTTTTATTTAAATAATAATATACTTTTTTGTTAAAAAAATATAAACTATATATTGTTGTAACATAAAATAAAAATAAATATTGTTTTGAAATTGTAAGTAACTCATTTACGACTATAATATACAATTATATAATAAGTAGGTAGCTAATTGTTTTCAACGTAAATAAAAATAATAGTGTACCTCAGCATGACCCGCGATCAAAAATATGACAGATATTAAGCTCCATAATATGATAGAAAAGATGCAAATACAGAATGAAGACCTAAAAAAAGTTAAAACACTTTCATTACTATAAAAATAATTATAATATGAAGAAGATAGATGAACAAAATGAATTTGAAATATATTATTTAATATTCTTATTAAAATGGTTAATTTTACGTATTATATTAAGCATTTTCTTGTCAGGACTTACACAATTAATACTTTACAGGCTTAAATTATAGTTAAGCGGATTTGAGCTCAAATTTCGTTTTGCAACGCCTGTAGTTTTATAACTCACATTTGAAAGCTTTACAAATTAAAAAATAAAATAAACCCAGGCGTTTACCTTTTTTATATTTCTAATATTTAACGTTTTATTTAAATTATTAGTACCTATAATAATTATTTATAAAATAATGTATAAGAACGTTGAATTATTTTTATCCTTAGCGGCAAATAATGTATTAACGAGTTTTAATCATCATATTATCTCAATAATAAGACCAATGCTGCATTTAATTACCTTAAAAAAATTAATAAAACAAAAAAAAAAAACGCATTGTTTTTGCTATTTTTTTTAATTTGCCGTTTTCTATATAAGGCACGACATTTTTTTAATTTATTTATTTAATTATATTTTTTATTACATACACTGCTCAATAAAATGAAGTTAGTTTTACTGCACACTTTATAGTACATTATATGTGCATACGTAAAAATTGGTACTAAATAATTTGATGACAGAGGGTCGTCTTGTTCTATAATATTATAGTTCTATAATTCTGTAGCTGGTATATTACAAAATTTAAATACTTACACTTGTAATGTTCTTTTTGCATGAATTTTTGCATTTCCACATCCACAAAACATTGCAAATAATACGAGCATCATCACGAAACCAAGGCATATATTACACACTGTAAATTAAATCATATAGTCATTTTAATTGTACAAATATAACCCTCTATGTATCCATTGTTTGACAACCGTTCAACACTATACCAAGTGTTGCGAATAGTCGCCATAACACGTTGACTGCCAACTACGAGATAACTTGTAGATTACGTTCTTTTCTAGGACGACAACTACGAGTTATCTCGACCTGTGTTTACTTGCCATTTTTATGCAGCTACGATTAAGCTCGAAATATATCAGTGATAATATCGATAAATGGTTTCTGGGAAAAGAACAAAAATAAATCTTAGCTTGCATGAACAGAAAATTTATTACAAAACTAACAAAAAATAATGAACTAGAGTTTTAATTTATATGAATTGATTAAATCAAATTGTCATTTAAGGCCAGGTTTTTTAAAAATTGCCATGGCAGTCAACGTGTTAAGGCCAACAGTTGCGGATTCGATTCCCGCTCGGGGTAGATATTGTATTTGTGCAAATATAGGTTGTCAGTCTGGGTGTATGTCCTTGTGGGTCGCCCCACCGTGCCTCGAAGAGTACGCAAAGCTGTCGGTCCCGTTTGTTATCATAGATAGCAATCGTTACTCATAGTAGAGAAATTATCCGCCAACCCACAGTGGCGCGTGGATGGAGCAATGTGGTGGATTACGTTCCAACTCTTCGCAGCAAGCAGTGGGAAGTTTGCAGGCTGATTCAGTGGAGTTCATGTATCTTTTGTATGCGTAACTAATAAGCATTCACATGTTAGTTACAAGTATTACTGAAGTTCTTAGGGAAGTGGAAGTTACAAGTATTTGTGACGAATATTTGTTATGTTCAAAGTTGAGCATAATATTTCTTTATTTATGACGAGATTTTATTTTATTTTAGAATCTATCTGTGTGATTACAAAATACACGTATTTGTTTTGTAAAATAACGCTTTTGTTGACAACCGCTTTCATGCAGTAAAACGATAAGTTTCCTTTACACCGATGGTCGTGGGTTCGATTGTTTGCTATCGCTCAGGGCAGATATTGACATTCATACACATATTTATTTCTGGTCTGGGGTATATCATTGTGATACCTTCAGACAACACGTAAATCCGTCAGTCTCTATTTTTATCATAGATACCTGATAGCGATCGTTAGTTATGTTAGAGAAATTATGGAGTGAAGCAGCATCGCGGATTCAGCTAAGGAGAGGAGGCTTTCGCTCACCAGTAGAACACTTATAGGCCGTTTCAATTCAGTTCAATAGCCCATTAATTGACTATCATGCTATGACTTATAAAAGCAAAAAAGTACTTAACTATAAGCCTCAACATCCAAAACTCAGCGTATGTAATACAAAACACACACTGCACGGTTTCTGCATATCTTATATAATTTAATCTACTATTATTTTATTTGTCTAAAAAAACCTCATAATAAGTTCCGTTAACCTTAAAGACTATATATTATACAACAAAGTCCCAAGCCGCGTCTGTCTGTCTTTCTGTCTGTTCGCGATTAGCTCAAAAAGAACTACTGAGCGAATTTTCATGCGGTTTTCACCAATATAAAGAGTTATTTATAACGAAGGTTTTGGAATATAATTTATGAAGGTTTTGACTCTACTTCTATATGGAGAAGAGGCCTTCGCTCAGTAGTGCATGGTTTACAGGCTCATACAGTAAGGTTTTGAGTAAATTGATTGAAATATTATGATGATCATTGTTGAAAATGTCGGAATAAGTCAATCCATCTACGATTTTTCATCGCAAATGCTGTTTATTCCCTTTCATGTTTCAAAACAATGTATGGTGGGATATTTCTCTTTTATAGCTTAACAGAAAGATGTATGATGGTATATTCTATCTTTTAAGGATAGTTTACTATACCTGTTTTAACTTTTAAAAAAATTATCACATACAATGCGGAGTCTGGGTGTATTATGTATTTATTTATATATGTATTATTTATATGTTGCCTACATTAGGAACAGACGACCGTGTGTGTATGTTAAACATATATAAAAAAAAAATAGAAAGCTCATTCGATGGATACAGCATTAATTCTTATCAACATAAAAATACATTAGTTATATTAAGTATATCATGCACATTATGATAATCCTTTACACTATACATTTTAAATGAATTTCTTAGAAGTTATCACAAAAAAAAACCTACCGAGCGAAAACAAATTCAAGAGCGGGTCTCACACTGATGATGTGACTTGCTTGATATGACCACCTCCGCACCGCGTCCCTCGTAATAGCTAAGAATATTATACACTAACCGTGCGAAGCCGGGGTTGGTCGTTAGTTATTTATTTAAACACTTTTTTGTACCTATTTTTTGACTTTATAATATCTTTCTTACCTAATAAAATTATCCATCTCCATAGTTCATATTTATGCACTCTGCCTAATCCTACGTCGAACTGTCTCGCAAGACTGTGCAGCTCTGCGGTAAGATGTCGAACAATATCGCTCAACACCCGTGCTGAATTATGAACAGTTTGTCTACGATTTTCTATGTCTTGGAGTATGTCTGCATAAAGAGTTTTATTATATAAAAAAAGATATTAGAAAAATGACACAAATTTTAAGCAGATGTTAATACGCATAAGCCAGTGACCATGATCCGGTATCGTAAAAACGAATTGAGTGTGAAAAAGCATGTTGGGACATCGATCGACTCGCGTACGATAAATAACTGTTGTCCTAGGTGAGCGATTAACGCGGCAAAATGACTCAATACAACACGATGCAAAAAAATCAAGTTCATTTTATCTTTTAATCGTCGTTGTCGTCTTAACTCAAGTCGAGTGAAGTATTGTTCGTGTTATGAATATATGACGTTGTTTTTATTGTTTTCACTGCTTACCTAGGACAATAAGTTATTGTCGGGGCGTCACGGTTGTATGCCTTTGCGATTCCGTGGCGCCTCATTACGGCGCAGACGGCCGATGGGTTTTAGTGGGTATTCTGGCTTTTGGGGGAGTCAGCGAGTCCCACATACCCGTCGCTTTCGGGTGACGGGATGCGTAAATGCATTTCCGATCGTTAAAAAAAAAGGACAACAAGTTATCCACAACCAGTGAACACGATCATGGTCGTAAACTGGGCTGCAAATATAGCTTTGATTCAGTTTCAGGTTTAAATATTGAAATCAGATTAAATTCGTTAAAATTTTCAAAAAATAAAGAAGAAAAGTCCCTTATAATATAACTAAATTATGTATTTAGTTATATTAATGACTCTAAGCGCGTAATATTTAAATTGTATATAGACCTCTTTTGCTAATGAGTGTTAGGAGCTCGAGTGCTACGGATCGTCGGCTTAATGGTTGTGGATATCATTCCAGGGTTTATCCCTCTTTTTATTGAATTACTCATTTATACTCATGTAGCATAGTTATTTGAATAAGTCATTGTATACTACGTTAAGAGAAGAAAGAGAGAATTCGTGTTTACTCTTCTTGATTTATATATTGTTAATGGAATTGAAGTTGGTAATTTCACTTTTAGAAATATTAAAAAATATATAAGTGACTGCGTAAATTTAAGATTATTGTAAATAATATTAACTCACCTGCTCTGACAATTTCTGTTTGCATATTAATAGCAGAAGGTAGAGTACGGAACTCTTTTCTTGCTTCGGATATGGCTTGGGTTAAGTTTATGACACCTAAATCTTTCAATTCTAGCAGTTGGTGCTCTTGGAGTATCTGTCAAGAAAGTAGTATTTAACAAACAGCTTGGTAATATTTTTTTAACAGGACTACGATTTTAAAATATGTAATTTGTGTGTACGTATATTTTTGATTTTATTATCCATTTTTGAAATCTTTACTCAAATTTTTTTATTATGTTTTATTCAATTCGTATCAATTTTGTAATAGTTACATTTTTGAAAGAAATAGTAAACAAGTAAGCAAAAAGTAAGCGAGTGGGTAGAGAGCTGATTTTTTTAAATTAAATGATTACCGTTACCCATGAACTTTTAGAGCTAAAGGAACTACAAATGAAGTGAAAAAGAAGGGAGCTAAAAGTTCTCCTAAAAAACATCAATATATATATATATATATATATATATATATATATATAAGTATGTCAACTAAACTTACTGAATCAAATTTCATCATAATGTGCAAGGAATTCGTATTTAGCGTATCACATAGAGGAGCATCCTTTTCAATGCAATTTTTCTTCAAATTATCCAGCTGTTGGGCTAGGTCTTTAATTTTATCTGTCGCTGCAATTGCGAGAAGACCTGCTTTGTGACACATATCCCGTAACGAAGACACTTTCATGGATAAATCCTCACTCTCTAAGAAAAAAAAAACTATTAAAATGAAAATTGACATTAATTCATTAATTAATTAATTACTTCACAAATCTATGGTCTCTTAAATTATTTTCGTCAGTACGTTGTTAATTTATAACATTTTATGAAATAGTTTAGGGTATACTGTATTATTGGCTATACTTCTGGGTCTGTGCTAAAAATGGATTATTCACGGGGTCGTCAATTTTAGGCCCTTTTCCATTTTAAATGTATGTAAATGATTTTCCATCTAATACAAGAGGTATTTCAGATATTCAGTACACGGTTGATTAATAGAATAAAGTTCAATACGACATAAATAAATATGAACCAACAATCACACCACGTTAACCTAGCCCCGTGCTAATTTCGTAAGAACTTGTATTACAGGTACTAGGAACGGAAAATAAATTTAAGAAATTTATATAAATACATATATACATAAATACACATCCATGACCCGGTGCAGATATCTATATTCGTCATACAAATTATCTGCACCTGGCGGGATTCGAACCCGCGACCGCTGCGTAAAATGTCCAGTTGCCTGACCACTCGACCAGCCGGCCGTCAATATAAGACTGGATTGAAACAAAGCACTTACTTTTAAACATTATAAAAATCGAATGTGGGATATTTACTTAAAAAAATAAAATGAAAAAATCTAAACTACTAATTATATAAACAAATATCGAAAATCATGCTGTTATACAGTTTTCTTTTTTTGGGGATAAATGGAGTTCTAAAACATAATTCTGTATATCCACAAAAAAAAAGGAACATTGACCAGTTGGACGAAAATAGTAACAAACGTTGTATAAACATAAGAAAGAATGATAAAGTTTTAATTTGAAGTTTAGACTTCGCAACGCAAATATTTTCTTTTGTGAAAAAAGTAAATCTAAAAAAATCTCAGAAACGATTTTATTATTGCAATATGCTGCGAATATTTAAAGTATCTGTAATTTATTATCAGTTTTAACGATATAGCACAAGCTGATGCATGTGACTGAGTTACGGATCGACAGTGGAGTCTTAGTAGTAGGTTTCTATTCCAAACTGTATAAAATTGTGTTTCTCATATTTTGGGTATTTATTCGATACAAATGTAATTTATTAGTAAATATGCTGTCGTCATATATTCGTACCTGTTATAATATCTGCCAAAGAATCTAGAACTAGGTCAATGCCGCTTTCCGATGCTATTGCCTGCTGTATTGGTTGCCCAAGAAGTGTTTCTGCATCTAAAACGAGTTACAAAACATAAACTTCTTATTTATTTGATTCTATTTAAAACATTTTAGGTCCTCATAATTACATGATTATAGACTAAATAGTATATGATTGTATTATAAATCCTTTTTTTTTATCTAAAATTAAAAACAATTTAAGGTAAGATTAAAAAAGTTTATATAATATAAGTACAGGCTTAAACAGAGTTTCTTTGATGCTTCAAAAAATAATAATAATAATAAAAGTATACGGGCATTTAGTGAAATAATATAGTATATGAAATATAAATAGGATTGTTTTAAGAATAAAAATCCTTCGATATTTACTTTGAAAAATCAGATTTAATTATTTTACATAAATCTAGTGTGAAAGTTATGGCGATATTATATTGACTCTTAAAATTCTTTAATAAATTATATTTATTATTTTGCTACTATTTTATGTATAACCCTTAATGATGTAAATAAGAACTTCTGTTTTTTTTTTAATTTGATAACTTCCGTCCCACACAGTTACAAACTTACGTTGAATTTTCTTTTTCGTACATACTTGTGTAAAGTTGATGACGAGATTTATTAATTATATAATTAAAAAAAGAAAGAATTATTTAAATCGACTTAGTAGTTTAAATTTTTATCAGTTGTAAACTAATTTTTCTCTTTATGATATTAACATAAAAATCGTTTTAAAAAGTTATTTTAGTATTCGCTGGATCCATCGGTAATGTAAGCTCTTGACGGATAACAAATTGCTTGTAATTAATCGAATTAATGATTCAAAAGGACCGAAGCATAAATTGTTCGATATAATCGGTATTTTACTGTCGGAAACCCTTCCAGTAAAAACATTGGTTTTCATCGTTTTGATAACACAAACATTTGTGGGACTTTATTGTCATAGCGAGTAAAAGTCGCCTATAAGGTATAATGTAACCTGCCATCAGTGATCAGAGTATTTTTCCCGGAAACTTCAGATTTGCCCTTCCCATTATGACTAAGGATCGCATTTTACTGAACAGGGTTCGTTACTAGAGAAAGAATATTTTTTACAAATATTTGTGTTTACTTTTTTGCTTGATAGTGTTTTAGATATTTTTTAGGTATATTTATAATCTTCATATTTAACAATAACAATAACAATAATATTCTTTATTGTACACCAATAAAAGATAGAAATAACAAAAGTAGTACAATTAGAGAAGATGTACAAAGGCGGTCTTATCGCTAAAAGAGCGATCTCTTCCAGACAACCTTTGGGTATAAGACAAGGCAAAGAAAAGCGGTTAAGAAGTGTACAAGAAGTTGTGAAGTAAATCAGAATAGTTAATAATATAATACAATATACAGACACATTCACGCACACGTACACACATACACAAACACACACACACACACACACATACACATACACATACATACATACAAATGTAAACATATATGTACGAGTTTATATAAAGTAACATACGCATACATACAATCCATACACATTTATGTATTTATAAGAGTAAAATATACCAATATTTATGTACGAGCTCAAAAACAGTTTTATGATTGATGAAATATATTTCATAAACTATATCAAAAATAATGAAAGAGTTAATTGCAACGTTACGTTCCAAAATCCACAAATGATTATTAAGAAACCCATGCAATATCTCACTTTTGGCTGTTGTGATTGCAAGCAAAGCCATGGTCCATTAACCCAATACGCCACTTCATATTAAACGCTACCTTCTACCTTATGCTGCTCATTTGACGATGTAATATAAATTATAAATTTCTAATTACGAACCCGTTTTTATCGAAATGTATTTTTAAACAGACTTCGAAAACAAGTAATAAATTTGAAATTATTATATTTTGACAAGCTTAAAACTAATATTTATATTTGTCATAATTTAAATATTATATAACTATATTATAAAAATAAATCTGACATTGAAACGACGATGACTATGGTAACGAAAATCTTTAACGTCAATAGTAGCCGGTTTTATTTCCGCATCGGAAACACATCTGTACAAATACTAATCGCACGCTTAATAATAAACCGAAATAAGTAAAAAAAAAACACTTTTGTGGGAAATCGCTGTAAAAGTTTTGAGTCTCTACCTTGTTGGAGACATTCTGTCGTCTCTGTGATCCATTAAATCGGTAATTTTGCTCTGTTTCGTGTGGCAATCAGATTACCTATTCTTTGAGCTGAGTTAGTTCATTTTATTAGAAAAAGTATAAATCAACAAATTTTGACTTTTTTTGGTTTATTATTAAGCACGCGACTTGATTATAGATCAGAATTTTTCTTGTGTAAGGACCGTTTCATTTCATTTCAGTCAAGCCTCAGAAACGTGGTTAAGTAATTGATTTTGGTTGTTGTCACAAATTATCCAAATGAAGATTCTGTAAATAAAATGTTAGCCAAAAATTTACCTCTTAAGTCCTCTTTATAAGCATAGTAAACCATGTCAACAGGTGGCACAAGGCTGTGGTGTAACTCCATTGCAGATATCGAAAGCCAAGATGCTATATCAGCGCACGCGCAACTAATAATGTTACGACTCTCAGCTACAGCCATATGAGATTGTTCGTTACTTAAAACCATTCCCGATATAAGAAAACTAAAAAATAAAAATAAAAAATAAATAGAAATATAAAATTCAATTTTATGTTTATGTGAATGCGTGGCTCTTTCTCGTTACTTTTACTCTTTCTCGTTAAAATTTATCTAAGATGAAACTTGATGTGTAGATAGTTGATGAACAGGATTAGCACATATGCTTATACCCGGATATTCCCACTGGAAAGACCCCGGTATTTTTACCGACACAGAGTTTAAGCTCATAAATGCTGTGTCAAATAAATTAAATATTTTTAAATATAAATAATAAATATTTTGGTAATTTTAACAGTATTTATAAGCACTAGATATATATTTACGATACAATGTGTGTTTTTTGTTTGAATAATTTTTCAGTTTTTAATCCTTCATGGTTACTAACAATATGGTTTATATGTAAAACAGGATATTTACTATATGTGATGTAGTACTCTAAATTTACCCTTGATAATGGCACTTGTAATTGCTGAAATATCAGAAACTCAAAAAAAAAAAAATCTACAGTAAACATGATAAATACCCTCTTTTACTGCATATGAATCATAGTGAAACGATTTAGTTCAGCCATTACGAAGCGAATTTATTGTAACAGTTGTCCAACGAAACATTCTGTTACATTTAGAATTAAAAAAAACGTATTTTTATTCAATTAACTAGCCTCTGCCCGCGACATCGTCTGCGTGAATGCTATTAGATTACACGTTGTTACAATATGCGTTGTTGAAGAAATACGTTCACTGCTCGTTCCCGCAAATTTGAAGTAAATCCATACAGTAATTTTTGAGTTTATCCCGGACATACATACAGATAAACAGACAAAAATTCTAAAAACTATATTTTTGGCTTCGATATTGATTGTAGATAACACCCCAAGTATTATAAAAAACAAAAAAAAAAAAAAATTTCATTGTACAGTTTTGACTCTCCTACCATTTTATTATATGTAAAGATAATATATATAAAATATATTTATGGGTGAAAAATGAAAATAAAACGTACCGCATCAAACCTATATAACAGAAAAATAATACTACATGTTTATTAAAATATCCTTGCATATTCATTTGCTAACACGATACAATTATATCTTATTTTAGCCATTTTGCTGTAAATTGAGTTGAAATACCTATTAGAGAGTGCGAAGGGATACGATGTTGTACTCGTAACTACATTAAAACCTTTAGTCGAGGCTTCGCCCTTAGTAATATTGCTAGTACCGTCATTAATGGTGTAATGCTTTGCGTTCTCGAGATTTCTACCTGGTTCCAATTGTCTTGAAAGCCCTTAATTGGATCGACGGCGGTTTGGGAATAGGCAACCTAATGGTCTTTTATTTACCTTGTCCACATTTTTATTTCAAAATACTTTTATTTTATTGCATACTGTGTCAAGGCTTGCTAACAATTATTTTGATGGTAAAAATTGACTATAAAATGATACGGAAGTAGCAATGTATAATAAAAAGTTATTCGTTTTAAAAATAACGTGTATAGCAAGTACAGCACAGTATAGTAATTTTTTGTACGTTTATTATAATTAATAAATCACTCCTGACAATTTAAATATGAATAAAGAACACAAAACATTAAAATACCAAATAACCTGATCAATTATTGTAAACATACGTAAGCAAAAACTCTTCCTATTATGTATAATTTATTTAAAAAAAAAAAACAAACAATCTCTTAACGTCGTGGTTACGTAAATTATCAGTTATTATAAACAAAAACAAGGAAATAAATCAATACGTCATTGTACTTACCAACATATGAGAAGAAACAGGAATGTGAAAATTACCAATATTTTACTATGGCATTCTCCTCTCTCTGGCTCGAGGAATAAAGTTCCGGATTCGATTTCATCGGTGCATTTCGATTTTGAGAATAACGATATTAAGCTTAATATGAAGAGATACATGGGAATTATAAGAGCAAATACCCCGAATATTATAATGAACACCAAAAAAGTTGACTCCACCCTGATTGACTGAAAACAAAAATAATTATATAAAAATTAATGATAATATGAAGAATGATATATATTTTTTAGACTGTCACATATTTTTGTAATCGGCGTTGCTTTGATTTTATAAGAATAAGAGTTTTTTGCCCTAAATATTGTTACAAAGATTAAAAAAAAAATCTATTGCGCGTAACATTTATTATTATTACAGTATGTTAGTTTAATACATTAAAATTATATAAAGATTATTCGAAGTGGTCTCCATTGGCTACAATACAGTCTTTTAAACGTTGAGGCCAGTTATCAATAGAAGCACGTACTCTTTTCAAAGGAAAATTCTTTACTACCAATCGTATGGATTGTTTTAGGAACTCCAAATTATCATGGCATTTAGAGTAAGCCATACCCTCAAAAACTGACCATAAATCATAATTCAGCGGATTAAGATTGGGACTAAATGACGGCCAGTCTTCAGCTCTGATGAAACCCGGAACGTTGGTTTCTAACCAAGATTGGGTGGTTAGAGCTTTATGACTCGGCGCTGAGTCTTGCTGAAACGACCTTTCTTGGTTATTCAACATGGTGTCGTTAAGGGGCTTAACTACCTCCTCAAGAATGGTATCTTGATACACTTGTGCCGATGTTTTCTCAGTCACTCCTTCATAGCTAACACCCTACCAAACCATCACTGAAGTCGGAAAATGCCCACACTGTACTCTGTTGACTAATCGGGAAGCTTCCTTAGAGCTTTGAGCATAAATACAGTCATTCTCTTTGTTAAAATATTGCTCAATTATAAAAAATTTCTCATCTGTAAACAAAAATTTTCTGTGACCTCCCTTTGCGTACCGTTTAAGTAGTCGTTTTGATTTTACCACCCCATTCTTTTTTAAATTATCAGTTAAGAAATGACCAGTGCGTCTCTAATAGGCTGTAAGTTCTAAATCATCTTTTAAAATACGCGACATGGTTCTAGGTGCTATCTTTATCTCCCGAGATAAAATCTCTTGCTTTCGGACAGAATTTCTTCGAATTCTTTCTCTACTGCTTTCATCGCCTTTTTTGGACGAACACTACGTGGATCTTTTTCTGTCATAAACAGAATAGTCATTATACCTATGAATAGCCCGGTACACAAACATTTGACTAATACCAAGCGTATGAAGAGAGATTAAAAATTGTATTTGGCTCCATACCTACTTTGTGTAATGCAATTACAGCGATTTGGTTCTCGTTATCACCCCACTCAATTTAATATTACAAAATATTTTACAATGTATTGGCGCAAAAATGAGAAAACAGAATGAACATTCATATAAAAACGACAGATTCCAAATTCAAATGTAACATTTTTTTGACAATGCCGTTTTTTTTTTCAAACAATATAATCAACTACATAATCAGAAACGATATATATTTATTTATAAAAAACAAGTTATACTTGCAATTTCGTTCACAATTGTTGTTGACCTATCATTAAGTTTAAATGTTACCTACGTACGCCAGCTTAAGATGAATCGTAGCTTCAACGGTTTCGTTATATTATGAGTTTCAAATGGTAATTTTTATTACGTATAAGATATTAATTGTTATATCTGAATATTATTGGAAATAAAAATAGAAACGTTATTATTTAGGCGTTTGTTTTTAAAATAATAAGTAGGCTTTTCAGCGTAATATTAAAAAATAATCTCTGAGATGCTGAAACAAATAAAGGATATTTATTTATAATTTCCAATTGTTCAAGTTATTTAGATCTTATAGTATAGTATTGTATTATTATGATATTTGTATTTTCTGAACTAATCAAACCATTGAAATATTTATCATCCCAAGCATTTATTTTATTTTATCTCCTTTCTTATAAAAACGAACGAATTAAATCCGACTATGCGTATTACGCGAATAATAACTAAGTACACATTTAGATTTCGTCCCCTCTTCCACGAAAACTGTGCTGAATTTCGAGACAAAAATTTTCCAGTGTCCGGGCTCTACGTATAAACTCCAATCCTTTTCAATTTCATTTAAATTTGATCAGTAGTTTTAGTATGATGCGCGGACAATATATAGACACAAAGACAGAAAGACAATAAAACAATTTCATTTTTTGCTTCAGTATCGTCTACACTCTACAGTTTCCCAGAAAAAAAAATACAAAATATCCTCAATGTACAGAATTGAAGGTGCTACAGTTTTATTATAAGTATTGATATCAGTCATCCAGCTTATAAATTTAATTTGAGATGAATAATTATTTTGTTTTAGTAAGGAAATTAAAATACTTCTTTATATGTTTTAGAGGAATTTAAGTGTTTGTTTATTACCGATAACCGTTAAAATAAAAATATAAACATGTTTTATTTTATGTAACAATTATTAGATTTTATTGTTTCTCTATTTTTTCTATACCTATATAAAGAAAATTTGCGCCTTTAGTTAGTACTTCAAGTAATTACAACATGGTTAATATACTGTACTGTATTGTATCAGCCTGTAAACAACCCACTACTGACTGAAGGCCTCTTCTTCATATAGAAGTGTTGGAGCTTTATCCACCACGCTGCTCCACTACGGGTTGGCGTATAATTTCCCTACCACGCCTAAGGATCGTTATCAGGTTTCTATAATAAAAACCGGGACCAATGGCTTTACATGCTCTCCGAGGTACGGTGGGGAGATCCAGAAGGACATACACCCAGACCGGAAATAAATATTTGTACACAAATATCTGTCCCGAGCGGGAATCGAAACGTTGGGGCGACTACTCACACCACTACACCAGAACTGTCTCCATGGTTTAGATATTTATTTAAACACGGTATTGACCAAAAAAGTAAAAAATAATAACTGGTTGAAGACAACAATTTGTTGGGCAGAACTTGTGATATTATCATATGTATTACCCATTAGTTTGTTTATTAATATATTATTTTGATATTAATGTATAAATTATATTATATTATATTAACTTCTATTTTTTGTCAATCGTGAATCATTTTAAATTGATCACAATATTTTGTTGAATGCAAACTGGTTTTATACGTAATCATTTGCTTCCAGAAAGTATTGTATTATACTCTTCTTTTGTATACTTATTATGAACAATTTAATTCGTATAAAATATAATTTTTCAAATGTTTATAAAACTAATCATTGAAATAGGTAGAAAAATACATGAAAGAAATTAAAACATTCAATTAAGTAAAAGATGTCAGACATTTGTATACCAACAGTATGTAAATAATTTTTGACTGGTACGTTAGCATAGTTGGCAGTGACTGTGCTTTCTGCTCCAGGGCCTTGGGTTCGATTCCCGTATGTATGTATATGTAATATGTAATTATTTATATTTGTATTATTTATATGTGTATGTATTTAAAAAATATTTATCAGTCGGCTGCTACCTAACACACAGGCATCAAGTTGCCCACCTTAAGAATAGACGATAGTGAGTGTATGTAAAAAAATAGAAATACTTCTGAATATTGTTTTTTTTATTTGTTTTATTTTTTTGTTTTTGGAATACCATAAGGTTTCCAATAGAGCTGTTAGGCTATTTATTATTTAGACTTCTCTGTCGTCGTTCGTCTATATGTATAATATTTTCTATATGTCTAATATTATATTCATAGGGCATCGAAATAAATTAAAAATCGTCTATATGTATAATATTATATTCATAGGGCATCGAAATAAATTAAAAAATAAAAGAGAAAATATTAAAAAAAAAAAAAAAACGATGTATAAGAAACGTATTCTTGGCGGATCATCCTTAAAAATATTGATTGCTAGATACTGATGGTATAGACTGTTTATGTGTGAAGCCGACGTACTCAGTTTTTTTTTTTTCATATGAAACACATGATTCTTTTCACGTGAAAAAAATAAAAGATCCGTGCGCTTCGTTGGTTTCATATAATAAGAATGTCATGCCGAAGTGATATTTGATATTTAATTTTTTTTGCCAAATAATATTTTATAAAATGTTTTCTGTTCATTATTTTATATAATTATCAGAAAAACATTTGTCTGGTAATTAATTAATGTTATTCTGACTAAAATTAACATTCAAGAAGTTTGAAAGAAGAAGAAGATTTGTCATTAAGTTGATCGGCTATTTGAAACAATTAGCTGCGTCAAAGATAATTTATGGTTTGTGTCAACAATTTACTAACATAATTGGTAGCTGCCGTCGTAGAAGATAGTTGACGACAGTCGCACTTTACCTACTTCCGACGATTGCGCCTAGGTTACCGGAGAGACGCTAAGTAGGTTAGGGCATGTAGTTCTCGGTGTCGGTACGAGCTTGTTCATAATTCATAATACCCGTAAAGTATTCCCGGAAGCCACAATAACATATTGTATTCCTTATCGGATAAAAAAAGGTACATCAGTGTAACATAAATACAAGTATTTCTTATTCAAAACTTGTGATTACTTTATGGTAGTTTGTAATAGCAACGCATGATTTAAAAATATTTTTGAGATAGCCCCTTTACAATTTCATCCAACTAAATATTATAAAGAAGAAAAAAAAGAAAAAAAAATGTATTTTGTTGTGAAAAAAAAGAATATTATTTTATTCTATAAACGAGAAAATATGATATAGATAAGTACTATCTGTAAGTGTTATAATCCGGGACAATCGTTCACACCCTTGTATTGTCTTAATAAATTGTTATATCAGAAACAGATGTTGGTCGTAAATTGAAGCATCTATTTGAGAGATGACCAACGCATATCGTTAGATGAATGATAAGCTCATTTGTTAATGAGATACAATCTCATTACACTAAGTATTTGCTTTAATAACGTTATGTATCTCTGTGAGAAATACGCTACTTTAGATCTAATGGATTAAGTTTTATGTATCTGTTATGGAATGTGTATGTAATTCGTTATTTTATAAAATGCGTACAAAATATATGTATAAAAGTCTAAATCTATAAGAATTGATTAAAATAAATGTTACTGTACATATTTTGAAGAATTGATTCCTTAATTAACTGTCAGTAATATATTAAAGTAGTGATGTCGATAATTTAATACAGTAAGGCATGCATGTTAAGCTGTGCGCGAGTTGCTACTGTGTGCCTATGTACACATTCTTATCGAGCTAAAACCAGGAAGAACTATTTGTTCTTATATCGACATGGTATGCTTACTTTACACCAAAAAATAGGCTTTTTATCTTTTATTGTGACACTGACTTAACGGACATATATAAATAAATAATTACTTCACATTCAACGGCCCCCAGTGGGATAAAATCATCTATTGAGAATCCAGACCCACACATAAAATAAACACAAACGTCCAGACCATGACAATATTTGTAACAATATATAAATATCAGTGATGACCGGGGATCGAATCGATTACTAGCGCAAAAACCAGTTGCTCGGATCACTGCGACATCACATTGTCGAACATATTACACTTTGTTAGATACGAGTATATTAATTTTGTATGTACCTGCTGTTCTTAAGGCCACAATGTGTCGCTAAAAGGCCACAGTGAGTCGCTAAAACTTGTTAAATCATACCCATACTTTAAAAAATTATGAATGGGAAGGAAAACCAATCGTAAAGTTCTGCAAGAAGAACGACTCACAACATAAAAACAACGCCAATCGCGTCGATACAAAATAATAAGAATTTGTATAATATGCTGTTGCCTCGAACGGAATTGTGATACTCCGTGAGAGTGATACCCTTATAGAAAGTTAGCGTGAAGTAAGCGACAGAGTCGGAAGTAAAAATTTCTCCATTTTCCCATACATAGCTCCCACCTACTCTCCTTCGTCCCTATAGACAAAGTTTTCACGGGTTATGATGATTATTTTACATCATTTTATATATGAATATTTCGAGTAAACAATAATATTGAAGTAAGGGCATTCGATTCGTGCGGCGTTGGCTTCAAGCGACCTCATTTAAAACCCTTTTTGTCAGTAAAATAAAAGTGAATTAAATGTTAAAAATAGTTTATACTATATAATAGTTTTACTTATATATTTTATGACGTAATCATATAATGCTGAGCCTTAAGAAATAAATACTTTTGAATCTCACTTATCATGTATTATTTTTCATTTAGGGTGCGTTCGGCTAACTTCGGATATGGGGTAAGATCGTACAACCTGTAAATACTGCCAAATATGAGACATTTTTTAGTGTTGGTCGCATAGAAGGCAAGGTTATTTTATTAAGCCCCGCTCTTGAATTTGCTCTGACTGATAATATGTGTGCTACATGCAATCAAACGAAATAAGTAAGTTTTGCGTATTTTCGAATTAATCCGGACTTCTCCTTGGTATTTATTTCTCCATTATTTGATATGTTTTTGTGTATTTAAATTATTTTTTAAACTATATAATAATTTTATCTTACGCTCTATCGATACCATTTACACAAATCTATTTTGGATAGTTATATGCTGAGGCGGGCTGCTAGTGGGTCTGATAGCGTCCCTCCGTTAGAGCTACGAACTTGTGCTCATGAGCAGGCACCCTTTCTTACGAGTCTTTTCCAGAACTGTTACTCATCAGTCCACGTAACACACAGCAACCTCTCGGCCATTACATCGTCCCACGCTCGTGAAAGACACCTTCAGTGCACCCGATCCCTAAGAAAGGGGACCGCTCAGACCCGTCCAATTATAGACCAATAGCTATATCTTCTTTGTTCTCTAAGATTATGGATTCCGTAATCAACTGCCAGTTCCGGCACTGTTCGGAGGAACACCACCTGATTAGCGATCGCCAATATGGCTTTCAACGGAATCGCTCGGATTGATCTTCTAATGTTCTTAACTCAACGATGGGCGGAGGCAGTTAAGAGCAAGGGGGAAGCGCTGGCGTCTAGTTTGAACATAGCGAAAGCCTTCGATCGGGTGTGGCATGGGGCATTTCTAAAAAAGCTACCGTCCTATGGGCTTCTCGAAAAAATTATCTAAATGGTCTAAATCTAAATCAGTTTTCTGACAGACAGGAACATCAATGTCGTTGTCGACGGTGCATGCTCGGACCTCAAGTCTGTAAATGCTGGTGTTACCCAAGCCTGTGTACGATCTTCTACCTTGTTTCTTCTGCATATCAATGATATGTTGCAAACTTGAGGCTTTCATTGTTATGCGGACGACAGCAACGGAGATGCCTTATATACAGGCCATCCTAATATTTCTCGGGAACAAGTCGATGAGTGTCGGAACAAACTTGTATCTGAAATCAAGTCCTTTTTAACCAGTCTCGCAATGGGGGCGACATAATATAAAATGGGGGCGAAATAAGTAAGTTTTGCGTATTTTCGAATTAATCCGGACTTCTCCTTGGTATTTATTTCTCCATTATTTGATATGTTTTTGTGTATTTAAATTATTTTTTAAACTATATAATAATTTTATCTTACGCTTCATCGATACCATTTACACAAATCTATTTTGGATAGTTATATGCTGAGGCGGGCTGCTAGTGGGTCTGATAGCGTCCCTCCGTTAGAGCTACGAACTTGTGCTCATGAGCAGGCACCCTTTCTTACGAGTCTTTTCCAGAACTGTTACTCATCAGTCCACGTAACACACAGCAACCTCTCGGCCATTACATCGTACCACGCTCGTGAAAGACACCTTCAGTGCACCCGATCCCTAAGAAAGGGGACCGCTCAGACCCGTCCAATTATAGACCAATAGCTATATCTTCTTTGTTCTCTAAGATTATGGATTCCGTAATCAACTGCCAGTTCCGGCACTGTTCGGAGGAACACCACCTGATTAGCGATCGCCAATATGGCTTTCAACGGAATCGCTCGGATTGATCTTCTAATGTTCTTAACTCAACGATGGGCGGAGGCAGTTAAGAGCAAGGGGGAAGCGCTGGCGGTTAGTTTGAACATAGCGAAAGCCTTCGATCGGGTGTGGCATGGGGCATTTCTAAAAAAGCTACCGTCCTATGGGCTTCTCGAAAAAATTATCTAAATGGTCTAAATCTAAATCAGTTTTCTGACAGACAGGAACATCAATGTCGTTGTCGACGGTGCATGCTCGGACCTTAAGTCTGTAAATGCTGGTGTTACCCAAGCCTGTGTACGATCTTCTACCTTGTTTCTTGTGCATATAAATGATATGTTGCAAACTTGAGGCTTTCATTGTTATGCGGACGACAGCAACGGAGATGCCTTATATACAGGCCATCCTAATATTTCTCGGGAACAAGTCGATGAGTGTCGGAACAAACTTGTATCTGAAATCAAGTCCTTTTTAACCAGTCTCGCAATGGGGGCGACATAATATAGTCTAATTTAACCCCAACAAGATACAAGTTTGCGCGTTTACCGCTTAATAACCACTCTTCGTCGTTCCTTTTCAATTTGGAGACACTCACCTAACCGCCTCGATGAGTATTGGAATACTGCGTCGACATATGAAGCAATGTGCAATTGCGTGGTCATTTGGAAGAAAAGGCTAAACTAGCCTCTAAGAAACTTGGTGTGCTTATAGGGCGAAGCAGTATTTCATTACTTCCTATCGCCTTAAATTATACAACGCGTAGATCCGACCCCACATGGAATACTGCTCTCACCTGTGTGTTGGAGCGTCTCAATATCAGCTCCTTCCATTTAACCGCGTTCAACGCCGGGTGGCTCGAATCGGCGACGATAATGTTCTCTCTGATCGGCTTGATTCTTTGGCACTATGTAGAGATGTCGGATCACTCTGCATTTTCTATCTCATCTATCACGTGGAGTGTTCTGCGGGATTGTTCGCACTAATACCTACTTGCAGCAGAATTCCACCACCGAACATCGCGTCGAAATCGTCCTCTTCTATAAGAAAATAAGGTACGATCCTACACTAATTTTGAAAAGATCGGATACAAAAATTGGCGATCTTTTTTGGTAAATAATTAAAATAGTTCTCAAACGCTTTTGACAATTACAAAATAAAATTATTAAAGAACTTTTGAAATATTATTTTACAGATTTCCCGAATTAGGTCTATATTGCATACAATTTCAATTCAAATCATGCAATATCTAACTTCCTAGATTTCGATGATAACGGGTCATGTATTAAAAGACTTAAAAAAAAATGATAAAAAACTATTTGTAAGATTGGAATTAACATTAAAACAAGTTATTTTTTATTTGACTTAATTATTCAATAAGATTAATAAGAACAATATTTTCATAGTTTCTTAAATGTTTTGCAGATACCTACAATTTAAATGATTCTTATTTAAGTGTAGTTAATACTGATTTAATGACAATTACACTACAATGCAAAGAAAATAGGTCGCGATGACCACGAAGATAGATATTGTTTTTAGCACTTATATACTCGCATCATTTTGAAATTTCTTGGCGAGAGTAACCTACGTCCATTAGTGTGAGAAATATTTTATCGGTATCGACTTACAGGAAGCGATTCTTTTAAAATGTCAATGTCAGTATGGATATTCTCTGTTTTTAATCGTTGATTTTTTTATAGCTTTAGGATACCTACTCGAATTACTAAAAACTCTGCAAAGCTAAAATTCTTATCAAATTTAAATTTATCCGAAACTTTAAAACCTCGGAATAATAATTTATTTGTGTCTTAGACGTATCTAGTATTTGCTTTTTGCTTTGTAGTTAATCAAACGTGTAACCTTTTGTGGGGCCGGTTTAAAAAAAAATACACATATCAAGTTTGAAAACAAAAATATTTATAATTATGTGAAACAAAAAATAAAAGAGTCTGGTAAATTCCATAATCACAAGCGGACATGACACAATAAAATATTCAAGTATTATTAGTAAAATATTAAATTATATACCCTATTTATTTTATAATGTAACTAGAACTATCTTGTGGTGTGCAACTACAAGATAAATCTTAATCTTTTATGTTCCGACGCTTAACAGAAGATTGTCTGACACTTATGATTACTACTCAACTTCGACTATGGGTCGTGATGTAATGCATGTCTATGTATTATTATTTTTAAAATCTGGCCCATAGCTCCTGTGATAGGCGCGTATCAGCAAAGTCTTGAGCTTTTTATATTAGTATCAAATAATTCCCTGACATAGTGAATGTTTGTTTTAAACAATCCTTACTTTAACGTAATAATTGTTAATGAAGGGCATAATTATGTAAAATTAGTGCATTTTTATACTATCAAACTAAAATTGTAGAAATGCGATACCGTATTTTTAATGATACGTTAGTTTAAAATGGAATTTCTCAGTTACCGAGCATTTTTGTTATTAAAAAAGAACGATAACTTTTTGTTATCGTTTTGAATAAAAATTGTCCTTTCATTTTTATTCAATTACCAACTGAGTCCGTCTCAGGCACATAACTTCGCTCCCGTCTTTCAAATCACAATAACTTAATAAATCGATTTTAATATAATGAGACTAAAACGTATTCATAGATATATTATTATTTCATATACAATTAGTTCTTTAGAAATCATCCGTTTTAACAAACACAGACAGACAAATAGACAGACATAAATACAGATTTTTTTTAAAGATACCTATGTATATAATTATCATTTTTATATACCTCAAATTAACATTTTTATTATATTATGTTTAGAATTAAGATACACCGAATCGTTTCCTATTTATTTCAACTTTATCAGAGACAAATCAATGAATATATTAAAAGTAAATGATTTTCTGCACCAAAATTCTCCAATAGTGAGTTCAACTCGCCTTGACACTTCAAGTTTTTATCATATATATATACACACTAAAGAATCAAAGCGAAAATCATTCGTATTTAAACTGACGCACGCAGGTTTAGTGAAGTGTATATATATAACGTTTGTTTATAAATGTTGTTAATAAGAATTTAAATTTATAAAGTCAAGTTCTCCGGCTTAATATCATATTGTTATATACAAGAAATATAAGCAATCGTTTTCAAACTATTTTCAAATAAGATTTTAATTTTAACGACTAAAATGTTGTTACAAAAAAATATGATTTTAATGGTTTTATTTGTTATTTTCGGTGGGAGTTATTCAAAAATTGCACGTGAGCATATTCGTTCATTTTTTCTTTAATTTTATCATTTTACATTTATTATAGTGTTTCATATTTATTTCAATTGAATAATAGTTGAAATAGGACAATATCTTATACGTTATTAAAATTAATAGCTAAACGATTTTTTTTTTCTATAGAGAAACGTGTATTATAACTGATTAAATTTTTTTTGTATTTTTTTAAATTTACATAAAAGAAAATCAAAAGTAATCGCAATTTAAAAAATTAAATTATTTACTTATAAATATTACATTATAATATATTTAAAAAAATACGATGGTTCCTAAAAGATTTACATACAAAATTAGTGATTCATAAATGTATAAAAATGGGTTTATCGTTCATAAATTAAATTAAAATTAATAAATTTCAGCCGACTACATAGTACCTTGTCCAGGGCTCAAACCAGATTGTCTTAAGAAAAATATCCAGGAAACACTTCCACATTTCGTTAAAGGAATACCGAGTCTAGGTATTGAATCATTAGATCCGTTGTATGAGGAGCGTGTCGAGTTAGAGCTGCCCGGAGGATTAAAAATAGAATTCACTCAAGGCGTAATTACTGGCCTCAGGAAATGTATAGTGGAATCAGCCAAGTAAGTGAGAATATTGTTTGTAATTGAATAAGGAATAATTTTCTTACTTTACTTTACTTTTCTTTCTCTTTCTTTAATTACTAGTATCCTACATACTAGTACCACCATTATATTTTACCATTGTATATAATTTAAAAGTTATTTATACCGATTAATTCATATATTTTTTTTTCAATTGTATACGTATTTCATAAAATAGAAAACAGTCGAAATGGAAATATTTAATTCAGCACTTGTCGTTACTATTCAGTAAATTATCATTATATTGAAGTTTGATGGGTGAACCGTTGTTACGAGTAGCCTTAATACCCTAATAACCTATTTAGACATTTCAAGGGCATTCTGTTTTAGGTATGATGGACTCGAAGCTACTTTAGTTTTTAATTGTAATATTTTATTGAAAGGAAAATATAAAGCGAATGGTCGAGTATTAATATTCCAAATAAATGGAGATGGAGATGCTAAAATAAGATCACGTAAGTAATATGCAATATTATGTTAAATAAAAAAGTATTTGGTTATATATTTAAACAAGCCGATCATAGGAGCGGACAAAATGTTAAAGAGAAGTTATTGTTGCGTTGGTCAGCCTGTTTATAGATGAAAGATAAAGGTTTTATATATGGAGAAGGGACATTCGCCCAGCAGTGGGACGTTTATAGTTCATTTCAGTTCGAGCTAGAAGTCACAGGAGTGAAGTTGTAGAAATTGTGTTGTTTGTTGTCGTGTTTTCGTTACCAGTAACTATTAACTTTATATTTAGGTACTTGACGCGGATGAACCGTGATTCATGTGTCGTCATCATCGACGTTGACAGATGATAGTTGTCAATGCTGAACATAGTACTCCCGAATGAATTTTAGAATCTAGAAGCTTAAAGACGTCTTTAAATCCAGCGGTAAATAGTTCTAAGGGAGATTAAATATCCATGTCGCACCACTCCAGCAGTTTAATTAGCCTTGTAGTCTAATTCTGAAAATGTACAAACATTGTGGTATTTTCATAGAAGCACTCAAATATTAGGTGTTCTCATTAAATTTGTATATTTTTGATGTCTCTGTAGTGATCTCAACTATGCTCAATACGCCATAAAATTGAAAGCTTAGTATTTTTCAACAATGGTTCGGCTAAATTTAGATTTGTTGCTCATTCGATTTCAGGAGCTATGCTATGATTCCGTCATTATCTGGCTCCTTGAAGATCAGCAGTTTTTTGGAAGTCGTACTTATCTCGTACAGGCTGATGTCCGGCATATATTTTGTACATTATTGGTTTTGTTTCTATTACCGTTAGTTTTAATCTTTAACATCTTCTTCTTAGCTTTTCTGTTATGGTATATTCACAAGATAATATTTTGTATACATAAAATTACTGTCGTCGATCTTTAGAGCAGAGATAAATATATAATCTATGTAAATATTATAAAATATTTTTTTAAATAATATTTAACTTTTTTTGTAGATAACATAACCTTGAAAGCTAAAGTCAAATTTGAGGACAGGACTCACGATGGTGTCATTTATCGTGAAATTAAAGAATACAAAGTATCATATAAACACAATGACAGAGTCACTTTCAACATGACCAATCTTTTTAAAGGGAACCCCGAACTTGGTAAGTAGTTTCGTTTCTTATAATTGTTTGTTATAATGTCAGGGAATGTGATGTAGCTAATAATTTGCCCCATATTGTTACATTTATACAAAAAAAAAGAGAAAAATACCTCAAAATAATATGATTCTTACTAATTCGATTTTAATAATACTCATTAATAAACACATAAAAAAAATAGTAAAAAAAAATTAGTAAATGGTAAGAAGGTATGTAAAAAAAAATATAATTCCAATTTAACTTTTGAATTTTGGTTTCAGGACAAACAGTTTTAGCTTTCCTAAACGAAAACTGGGACAAGGTCATCGAAGAATTTGGTAAACCAGTCATCGATAGGGTAGTACAATCAACTTTAAACATAATTAAAAAGTTCTTCCGAGCAATTCCTAGAGATGAGTTATACTCTCCTTGATATGTAACAATGTAACTTTACAGTTAACATATATTTCTAAGTATTTTTATAGTATTTTAAATTATTAATAAAACATAATAAATACAAACTTTTATTGTTTACATTGCCCATCTTATCATCCAAGTTTATTATTTGCATTTTTAATGAAAGTTTAGTTATTGTACTTTAATCTGAATTAAAAACAATCATCATCATCATAATCATTATATCAGCCATTGGATGTTCACTTTTGAACATAGTTCTCCATCGACCTCCAGAGCGACTGGTTCAAAGCAGCCTCCATCCAACTGCTTCTAGCGACTTTCCTCAAGTCGTCTGTCCATCTAGCCGGCGACCGTCCGACGCTGCGCTTGCCGGTACATGGTCTCCACTCGAGAAATTTTCTGCTCCATCGGCCGTCACTTCTACTAGCTATGTGCCCTACCTATTGCCATTTCAGCTTGCAATTCTGTTTGCCTATGTCAGAAGCCTTCGTTCGTCTGCGGATCTCATCATTTCTGATTCGACTGGTAACACATATTGGTCGAAAACTTTCGACGTCAGGCACTGAGGCATGACGGATGAAAAGACATATTTTAACTTCGCGAACGGTGCCCTTCCTAGCTAGATTCGACGGTTGACTTCTCTCTCAAACTTGGACCTACCAAGTTGGACATTTTGTCCTAGGTAGATGTACTCGTCAACAACTTCGAGAGTAGAATTTCCAAGCGATATCAGGGTGGGTACGACATGGACATTCGACATAATTTTTGTCTTGTCCATATTCATTTTAAAGCCCACTCTGGGAAACTCCATCGAAGTCATTGAGCACAATGCTGAGGTCTTCCAAGGATTCTGCCAAGCACGATAATAATAATAACTACTCTTTATGGTACACCATAAAGAAACACACAAAACAAAATTGATACATACAAAGAAAGATGTACAAAGGCGGTCTTCTTGCTAAGAAGGATTTCTTCCAGACAACCTTTGGGTATAGGACAGGGCACAGATAATGTCGCATAGAGAGTTTAGGGCTTCGTGTTAGGATTGACAAGACCGAAGCCCTGCTCTTCCGCGGGACCGGCCGCAAGGGACCTCCACCGAGGGCTACCCTTCAGATCGGAGAGGGGAGAGTCAGGATGAGCCCCCAAATGAAATATCTCGGGCTCATGGTGGACCTTCGGCCCACATTTCGCGATGGTGGGTCCGAAGGTCGTGAAGGCGGCGAGTGCGCTGGGCAGACTCCTCCCGAACCTCGGAGGACCTAGCACCGCCTGCAGGCAGCTGTACTCCGGAGTCTGCCGGAGTATGGCGACGTAAGGTGCCCCGGTTTGGGTGGATCGCCTTACCGCGAAAAAAAAGGCGGCGCTGCGCGCTGCGCAGCGAACAATCGCGGTGAGGGTGATTCGGGGGTACCGTACGGTATCGTGGGCTGCAGCTACTGCTCTAGCCGGCGACCCCCCGTGGGAGCTCGTGGCGGAGGTTCTTGCCGAGACCTACTCATATGTCTCGGGTAGGAGGGCTCTTGGTGAGAACCCCACGTTGGACGGGATCCTACGTGTGCGTCGGATAGGGCAGGAAGCGCTAATGTGGAGGTGGGGGAGGACTGGTGGGGCAGCCGTATGGCACACGCGTAACGGCTGCCATTCGCCCGGTCCTTGAGCGGTGGATGCGTCGAAAACGCAAGCCCCTCACCTTCCGTCTGACGCAGGTTCTCACCGGGCACGGTTGCTTTGGTGACTACCTGTGTCGGACGGCCCAAAGGGAGCCGACGACTGAGTGTCACGATTGTGGGGCAGCGGTGGACTCTGCCCAGCACACCCTCGAGGTGTGCTCGAGATGGGCGGTGCTGCATCAAGGTTTGACGTCGGTCGTCGGGGGGGACTTGTCGCACCCGAGTGTCATCACCGCGATGCTCGGCGACGACGAGTCCTGGAAGGCGATGGTCTCCTTCTGCGAGACAGTAATGTCCCAGAAGGAGGCCGACGAGCGGATGAGAGAGGAGGCCGCCGACGTGGCCTCCATCCGCAGGCGACGAATGGGGGTGCGCAGGAGGCGCTACTTAATGCACCTCCAGTAACGCCCTTGTGCCCGTGTCGGGCCGGGATGGGAACCCGGTCCTGCTAGACACGGCGTCGTCGGGACTGTTCAGAGGTTAGCCGGACAGTCCCCATGGAGGAGAAGTCTGGCCTTTTCGCCGAGGCCAGCCTGCCGCTGGAGGGATCCTGTTGCCTGCAGATCCGGGACCCTCCAATTAAAGCGGCTGAAGGCTCCCGCAGGGGTTTAGTACGGTATTGCACTCCCAAAGTGCCGAGTCCGACATAGACGACTGCCGACCCGGGCGTCCTGGATATCATCCGTAATGGATTCCCCTGCGATAAAAAAAAAAGGCATAGATAATGAGAAACGGTAGGGAAGTGAACAAGAGTTGATAAAAGGTTAGCATTGAATTTACAATATATATGATAAATATACAAGTGAATACACTACATACTGCAAATACATATATAAATAATGCATACATTAACATACACATATATATATATATATATATATATATATATATATATATATATATATATATATATATATATATATATATATATATACAGGGTGACTGGTGAATTACCATCGACATTCGGGGAGAGCGCTCGGCGCACGGTTCCCACTCGAATCATGTAAAAAAAATAGGTAAATATTAATAAACTTTTAAGTAAAGTTACTCAACAATTATCCAATTATTTACGCATCGTCTGGACACCCTAGCAGCTAGCTGCACTTTCGACACAAAACAGGTAGTTTATCTACGTCCAAACGCCGCCACGTGTAAACAGGGTAGCAGGATAAACAAGCATGATCCAGTCCCCCTTAATACTTTAATCCTGGCTTAGGAAAGGCAAAAATACTAAGATATTTTACTCGTTTAAGCAACAAATTTGTTGACTAGGTAAATTATGTGACTTTGGCAATTTTTAGGTGTGAACAAGCGACACATTACAACACCTGTGCATGTGCCGCCGGCATGACTGGAAAAGTGTCATCGCTTCATTTATTTGAATTGAAATTTATGAAAATTTGGTCAAAAATTAAGTACCTATTTTTATTGCATGACCCGAATGGGAACCGCGCGCCGAGCGTTCTCCCCAAATATCGATGGTAATTCACCAGTCACCCTGTATATATATATATATATATATATATATATATATATATATATATATATATATATATATATATATAAATAAATTTATGACCTATTTAGTGACAGCATAGTCAAGAATCGGTAGCAGGAGTGACTGTGTTAACGCAATCTTGGTAGACAAAGGAAGAAAGTATTGGAGCCGGCGATACGAGATATCGTTGTTTGATATATCGGTAGTCAATGTGGCACCGCTGGAGAGACTGCAGTACCACCCAAGTTTCGATCGAATCGAAGGCTTTCTCATAATCCACAAACGCCAATTATTTTGGCCGATTATATTCGTCGGTCTTTTGTATAATCTGCCGCAGCGTATGTATGTGGTCTATGGTTCTATAGTCTTTTCCGAGACCGGCTTGTTCGGGAGGTTGAAAGTCATCAAACTTGACCGTCAGACGATTTGTAATGACTCTAGAGAACAGCCAAATCCCTTGAGAACACTTTGGAGCCCCGATTTTCCTCTATCGTATCTTTAATACGTTTTGTATTAAAGACACGCATATGGTGTCTTAGAGATTTCCATGTCTGTCTCTTAATCTACCTAGACGCTTAAGCGTCACCAGTGGACTGCAGGTTTAACAAGCGTCGTTCCTCCATGAGACTTTGAGTTTAGTCAGAGATTTTTCGGGGGCCGCTTTTACGGCCGGGTCTGTAAAATCGGCTCCCGATTTTATAGACAGTGTTCAACAACCTGTTGTTTATATCGTCCACAGAATCTTAATCGTTAAGACAATCGAAACGATTAGATAATTCAAGCTAAAGGTTCTTGGGGTTTTGGATATGTGCGTTAGATGGTCTCAGTGAAGACTTCATCAGACGTGACACAATGTTGCTAATGAGGGAGCCGTGGACCATAAACCCGACATCAGGATATGGTGACGCTGCTGCCCATCACCACCCTGGTCGGTACACAGTTCTTCGGACCGCTATGGCCTTAGTCACCTTTTACGACACCTCATCAAGAAAGAGGTCGGGACTATTCTTCTCTGCCGGACACCACCACACAAATTATAAACAATAGTGAGATATAATTATTTAGAAGCATATCGAATACATATGACACCAAATTTAAACCTATTTTAAAATGAGGTCTTCTATAATATTTATTTAATCTTTCATACTAAATAAATATCTTATAATTAAATATATATTTTTTTATTTAAAGATAAATAATTTTATGTAAGTAGTTAAGCATATAACTTTAAAAAAAAGTCATATTTGTCATTAGCAGAAACTAACTATAACCTTGCTGATTAAATTTTAGCGACACGGTGATATAAATACGTTACTTTTTTTTAAAACGCAGTACACATGGATGCAAGGATTTCGATTACCGAGTTTATTTTTTATATATATTTATTTTATTTATAATTCTTTATTCTACACCACTTTTGAAAGAAAAATTACAGAAGTAGGTATATACCTAAATATTATTGCACAATAAGGCGGTCTTATTGCTAATAAGCAATCTCTTCCAGACAACCTTACATCGATCAACAAGAACAAAAAATATAATTTAAAAAAAAAAACTTACGAGCAAAGCAAGCAAGCAAGCAAGCTCGGTCTTTCAGGTATTTCTTGTTTAAAACCTTAAACTTGCAAAGCTTACGAAAATTTACGTATTTTCATAAATGGTAGTATTAATAGAATGGTTAATTTAACATTAGGAATTTAATAACAGTGACGCTAAATCATCGTATAATTTGTAAACTCCTGTTATGACTGTAATTACCACATATACACAGATATGATGTGATTTAATTATAACTAGCGGCCCGCCCCGGCTTCGCACGGGTATTTAACTAAAATTTTAAAAATTATAAATTTATATTTTTTATCACCTACATGCGCCATCTATCGTATAATGGTAGAATATCGTTTTTATATTTAGTGACATTTAACATAATAGTACCTATATTAATTGAAAATGATGTTTATCTAATATATTAAAACGATTTCTATTCATATCCGACATATTTAGTAAACTTTTAAGTTTAACAAAATAATAACTCAAAATAAGTTTTGTGAGTTTTTAAGATTCGTTAGACCAGATGGCGTCTATGTCGTGGCGTATTTCTATTTTCTTAAATATTTATTTTTCAATTTATTTGTATTTATTTATTTGTATTGGTTTTGTACTTTTTACGTGATACGTGCACGAACAAAAAATGATAAGAGATGGCGCTGATTGAAATTAAATCGCGCTATTAAAATTTATTCTTGATGATTTATAGTGTATTAATAAAACGGAGGTTTTAACAGATTTATTATTTGTATAGATAAAACATAAAACATAGCAAATGCATATATAGGTATAATTAAATAAATATTAATAAATTTTATTTTATAAAAGGATATAATTAGAATTAAGTATTTTACCTTTAAAAATGAATAAGGAAACGGAGATTTTCCAACTACAATATCCTTGACGAGACCTGAGAATGAATCAAATAATTTATTCGTAAAGGTAATCTATCTTTACATAATTATATCCAAAATAAAAATCAAAACTACAAACTATGTCGTATTTTATTTTAACTACTTACCAACTGGGTAGTCGAATAAATATATAACTGAGAAGAACTTAGATATGAATGTGAAAGGATAAAACCCTTCTTCTAATTTGTATTTTGGTATTAAGTATGCTTGCTTTTGAGGTAAGCTCCTGAATTTTATGTTACTTTTATCTCTTGTAATTTCAAAATAAGAATCTTTCTTCTTAGTCTCTTTAATGTAATTTATGTTATTTTCTGTTACGACATCCAGGGTTATGTTAATTGGTTCCGTAAAATCTTTTAATATGTTCTTTGTTATAGGTATAAATGGAATTACATTTTTATTAGATAGAGATGTATCTGATTCAGATAGCTTCGATGGTAACAACGTAGTTTTCGTCGAAAGTAATGGGTATTCACCTTTCGCACTTCTAAATATATTATACTTATCTAGCCATGCACTCAGTGTGGACGTGTTATTAGAATTTAAAGAATTTCTTTTATATAATAGATTTCTATAATCCTTAATATCTTCAATTTCTATATTTTTGGAATTATCGATATCCTTATATGATTTCGCATCAGTAGTCAAAGTATCTTTATTATCTGTATAAGTGTTTTCAAAACAATTATCCCAAACTAAATTTAAAGGCTCTTTATAAACTCTATCATCTTCGAAGAGATGTTTTCTACCATCTCGGGAATTTTTCTCTAATGAATGTAATTCGCCGTTTCCTTCGCCTCGATCGTTGCTCATTTTTTCACCGACATTCGTTTCCCCAATCGGATAAAATGTTGAGATTGCTCGGAAATTTTCTTCTTGTACGTCAAGAGAATTACTGGGTACGTTGCCATCGAAGACATTCAGATTGCTTCCGGCAGAGACCACGGGCGTCTCTTCCGACGTCGATCGAAAATGTCGGATTTGCAAGGGAAAAGCACTCGGGTCTAAAGTCTTTACTTGACTCGGTAAATCACAGTTCTTTCGCGATATAACAAGATTTGCTCGTACGATTAATACAATAATTGTGAACACTGACATTTTCTTAGTTCATATTTATTATCCTACTTTTTTTTCTGTTCACGTCGTGTAATTGATAATATCGACGAAGTACTGCGGTGCGGGGCATTGAACAGGGGATTTGTAGCACTTAGCAGTCTGCCGTACTCCATTTACTGGATTATGAGAAGTGTAATCAAATACTAAAATTGTGTTAAAATCATAACAAAAATGAAAATGTTTTGTAAATAGGAAAAATATAATTGTAAATATATATATTTATTTTATTTCATTATGACTATAATGTAGTAATGGCACATAAACTTGAACTTTTCTTTCAATAGTCTACTGCTTATATTTTAAACCATTGAGAAACTCTAGGTTTATTATCACCATATTTTTATGGGACCTCCTAGATATACGCTTTCAAACGAAAAATAATTACGCAAATTGATCTGGAAGTCTCGAAGAAGTCGATATAAAACATAGAGAATACGTGTAATACGTATTTTAAGGAAATATATTTATTTTCTAGAAATTTTATCTTCACAATAATCCTAAATAATTTGGTGAAATTAGAATCATTAAAGAAAAAAAAATTCGAAAACGGATTATAATTAATCAAGATATTGGCGAGCATACAACAAAACATGTTTATATTTTTAAGACGATTATAGAAACTCCTCCTTTGCTGAATTTTGTTACAAAAGATAAGTTTTAATATTCTTATATAATAAGTTATAAATTTCAATGGGGTATTTTATGAGTACCTACATTGAGTAGCGGAGCGCCAGAGGCTGACGAAACTTAAGACCATTGTAATAAAATACGATAAGTTTTATTCTCTTCGAAACGAAAATCATTATCTAGTTATGGTATATGATATAATTACGGGTCATAATCAAAAGTGGACATTACAAATATAATTAAAATAAAACTTCACGATTTTTCATAAAACATTATATTCATTCAAAGTTAGTTAATATTATGTTTACAGTAATATCATTAGAGATCAGTCTTGGATATTCTAGGAATTAATCACATTTATAATTTTTTAGCGTCTACAGAAGAGATTGAGTTGTCTACAGAAGGGAACAAAAATTGACCTTATATACTCAAATCAATAAGATGTAGAATAGAAACAAAAGAAAATAAACTTAAAATGGAGTTCTCCTCAACCCCTAAGCAAAACATAATCAACATTCTGTACCAATTCAGTCCAAAAAAAATAATCGAAATTTGTCCACAGAACAGACATTATGCTTCTGTAGGCATATAAAGAGACAGAATATTAAAATATATTATCCTCGTCAGAATCGTATTACATGGAATTCGTCAGCCGTATTTTATGTGGTGAATCTTCTGAGACTTCAGAGTCGTCTAAATAGATTCTCCTCTTCTGGGGCCTATGCCTTTGGTTAAATATTTCGATAGAAACATCTGGTGTCAGTCGATCAGAGAGTCCTGGTTAATTTGGATTAGTTGGAGCCTCAGGACTAGCTAGATTCACAAGAGAATCACGGATCGACAAATGCTCAGATGGGTAGTCTGGTGATTCTGATCTTCGATTTCGACGATCGAGAACTTTTCTCTTTAAATGGTTATTTTCTTCAACAAATCGTTGTCTATTCCTTGCAGCCTCTGCCAACATGTATACACGACAACAAAGGGCTTGATGAAGGTGTGTTCTCTCGCATAAAATCACGTTCTTTTTTCTTCATATTTTCCTTATCGCGTTTCTTTTTTGCTTTTTCTCCATATTTTTCTTATCTGCCTTTGCTTTCTTGTCGCATAGTCATTAACAGTCTTAATTTGACCTAACTGCTTTTTTCTTTTGTATCTCTCCCTATCCTTCCTTCTTCTTTCTTCGAGATACGGCGATACGGCGTATACTATTTTTTTTCTGCTCGCGCCTGCGTTTCTTTTTTTCTTCATAGGAAAGCTGATTCCCTGATTGACTCGTTCGTGGCATAGTAACTAAAACAAAAGACCCCAACCGTCATGCGCTGTAAGCAACATAATAAAAAAACAAACCAAAGCGGAAAGCAAAAGTGAGCAAAATTAATGATGAAATGATTATTTATAGTATAATAAGGATTTAACTTCGAAATCACACATAGAAACTATTTTTACAAAACTTACTTTAATTATCTACAAAATCTTCCTCCCGTTTGAATAAATCGGTAAAAAGCGCTATTTAAATAACGCTACTTTTTTTTGCGAAAGCTGAAATTTCATTGCTTATAAGCTTGTTCTACAGTAGCTCTACAGAAAGCTCTACAGTAAAGATATCTACATGAGAGACAAATTTTCATAAATCAAAGATGGCATCCGTCAATATGAGGTTAGAATTTAAGCAATGCGTTATTTGCATACCATGCCCAATAAGCTTGTACTATCTTGATGTTTTTATTTATTTGTAAAGGCAACTTACTCAGATATCCCTTGTACAGGAAAGACACACTGATCTTGAGCGAAAACTTGTTTAATTAAATAAAATTGGAGTTTTTCGTGTCACACGCACTTTACCTTAAATCACAACCAAGCAAATGATTGAGAACACAGTGCTGCCAATATAAAAAAAACGAAATTAAAACGATGCGCTCATAATAGCCAAATGTTGGCTTATTTTATGCGTCTACAGAAGTAGACCTAATATTTGTGAACAACATGTTTATTCGTTTTATTACAAAATTTTGTATTATATATTTTTAACACGCTCTGTTATGAGTATTCGATAATATGACTAATGTAATGAAACCATATAAAATTGTCGAAAGTATGTTTATATATTTTTAACCATCACTTGTACTCAACGTCTTGGTATCCGAACAGTCTACAGAAGGGGAGTTTTTCAGATTCAAAATCAAAAATATTAAAGTAAGTTTCAGTATAGTGCAATTTTTTCATGAAACATTTCAAGATTTCAAGTCGAAATAATTATTTAATGTATTTAATGTTAATATAATATTGAAATAACGGTTTTAATTTGCATAAACACTTATTTTTCTATTTTTGTTTTTGACCCTTACATACGAACTGGAAATTTGACTGTTACTTAGGTAAATAATTATGTGTGTATACGTAATTATGTGTCGTTGGTTTTATAAAATGTATGTTTTTACTATATTCACATATTCACATAAACTATCAGTTCATCAGTTACAAATGGCCGGTAAGATATTATTTAAGTATTTTCTTCAAAAGCTTCCTTCACTTTTCTAACAAATACAGATCGAAATTTATATGTTACACGTATGTTACGCCTTTGAATAATTCATTGCACTATACAGACGTGATATCGTATTGAAATTTATTCATACAAAACGCTACATTTCGTCAATTTACATTTCAATTTTATGTTTATTTTGCTTAAACTTATAAAACTCTTGGGATGGATTTACAGAAGGCTTAAAATTCAGTTCATTGCTAGGTTTACGTAAAGTGAGTACAGTGAACTGAATTTGAGAATAAATCAAAATAGTTTTAACGAATAAAACAAATTAATGTGCTAAATATAATTAATAAAATTATAATTCTGTGACAAAACATTTTAGAATTTAACTTTTTCATGTTAGAGTTTCTGTTATAAAATAGTATTTAAATGTGTATATGAAATCTCTTTTAATTTTGTTGAAGAATAAATAACTTATAGTTTTCTTTATTGCATCTTTCAATACAAGTTACGCATATTGTGTACACGTGACAGCAATTTAAATATCGTAAATATAGCGCTTTAGGTCACCATTCCTAAGCATTCTCATTCCTTAAACAAGAAAAGCCCAAGAATCTCTAAAATGTTCAAAGAAATGCCGACCTTAAATTCAAAGGTATAAATAGGTTGAGTGATCCCTTTACTATGACAACCAAACGAGGACACATAACCGTTAGGTTATGTATGTGTGTTAAGTCAACATACTGCTTTTCTTTCGGCGAGATTTTCTGAGATTTTTTGAGGTAAATTAACTAGTTGCAGGTGGTTGAAGGGAAACAGGTCAGCGGGTCTCGGTGGCATGTCATGTTCATGTGTCTCCAGTGTCGCTCGAGATGGAAATATCTACACTAAACCAGAGCAATTATATGTGGACAATAAATATAACATTTTGTAGTAATTGATTTAAATATTTAAATGTAAAATTTGTATTACCGTATGGTTAAAATATTTTCGAAAAAAAAAAAAAACGATTTAATTTTTAAATAATCTTAAGCGTGTTAATAATAATAAAACAATAATAATAAATTATAATAATATAATACTTTTCTAACAAAATATGTTACGTTTTTAAATTTTGTAAATAGATGTTTTAAAGTCCCGGCCTGTTGGTGAATATTTCTATCAATTACCGTGACAACTAGGGCGTGGCACCTATCTCACGCTAGCCGAAGCCTACCTACTGCTTACTCAACAAGTAATGACGAGAATTGATTAAAGTTTAAAAAAAGGAAAATTTAATTTTGCTTCCTAGTTAAGTATAGGTAAAAATTTAAATATTTTAACTTAAATTTTTAATGTCCTTTATAAAAACATATTTTTGCTTGAATTTTACTTTATATTTCAATGTCTTAATTTTTTTCTTTTTTAAATATGTGTATTATTATTTATTACAAATTTAAAAAAAAAGTAAGCATTATAATACTTAAGAAATATGAGCAAATTAAAGCATAGTTTATACAGAATATACAGTGTTTGTTTGGGCCAACGTGTGACCACGATCTTGCCTAATGGATGAGATCTATGTTGAATTACGCTTGCCTAGAAAATAATCACACTTCTTTTGAAGGAGTCCTAGTTATATGTGGCAAGAACACAGACGATAGTATTCCACACCTTAGCAGTTGGTATATAAAAAGAGGATAGAAACAATTCGCCTGCTCACAGCTCTTCGCAATTTTGTCGTAGAAAGACGAGACAAAACCAAGTATATCATTCTTATACTATACTCCACTCATCAATTGTATTCTATAATTTACTGAAGACAAGGAGTCATTATAATAAATTAAATTTAATCGAAGTAAATATTTTTATAAGGTGAAAATAATGAATTTAGTAAAACACTTCATGCAATCAATATCAATTTGCTAAAGTAATATGCGACATCAAGAATCATCTAAATTCGTTTTATTAAAGCTTCAGCAATTTCAGACGAGTAGCTAATGAAATCTTATATAAGCCGTGTTTAGGGCTACCGCTCAGAAGATTTTTGTTAACCTTAAAAACTAGTTAAGTTGTTAAGGAAACCCTACTAAGGTTGCTTACATAGTCCGAAAATTAAATATTAAGAATAGTATATTATAAAGCCTTAAAAGTTAAATATGTTAGGAATATTATGATTGGCCTTGCAGACAACCCTAAGCTAGGTGCGCTTAGAAATGACCGAAGATTTATAGGCAATTTCCTCTAATATCTCAGCTTTAACTTCGTTTCAAAGACCTAATTTTGAGTGTAGAGTAACTTTATTAATTTCAAGATTAAACTTTTAGTAAAATAATTCCATCGGTAAATAATTAAAGTTTTATTGATTTCAAATTATGTATTTCTTAAGAGAAATAACTGTGGTTCTTTTCTATCTCATTAGCATAAATTTGTCTGATGTAATATTATCTAATCAGTTTAGTTTTATATTTTTTATTTTTATTTATTTTTTTACCCTTTTTGTACACCACAAATAAATAAACAAGACAGTTTTATGGCAATTACAAAATATGAAATACAAGGGGCGGTCTTATGGCTAGTTAGCCATTTTTTCCAGACAACCCGAATGTTTTAACGACATATAATGGTTTTGGTTCGGTGCTGCAAAGGTTTCATTTATACCGATAGTTGCAGGTTCAATTTCCGTTCAAAGCAGATATTTGTATTTACAAAAATATTTATTTCTGGATAGTGGTTTTATCTTTGTGGGTGTCCCCACCATATCGTAGAGAGTTAATCCTGGTTGTTTTTAAAAATAGTAATGATTGCTACCCTCGGTAGAAAAATTATACTTTTATTAGAATAAGCTTTTAGCCCTTCCTTTTCTTCCCTTACTTCTCTATGGACAATAGGCTTTTGCTTAGCAATTTATCGTTTAGTGGCTATTTTAGTTCAGTTCAGTGAAATTTGTATAAATAATAATAATAATATGTATATAATAGACGACGTGTTGGTGCAGTGGTTACATGTGATGTGCAGCATTCGCGGGTTCGGTCCTCACACATAGTAAATGTTTGTATAGGCAATAAAGATGTATGTTATTGTGTTCTCTTCTACTGGGGGCAGTTGAATGTGAAGCTTTTATTTATGTTATTAATTATTTATAATAGATATAAATTGTATATTATTGCAATAACAAAAAAAAAACAATTATTTATATATAGGTACTATATTGTACATCACTTTATACACACATAACTTAAATATGCAGAGTATTTAAACATGTACAAAGGCAAAACCACTATAAAAATAAATAAAAACTAAATTAATTTAAAAATTGAAAGATGTCCCCATATAAGAAACATGTCTTTAACTTAATCTTAGCAACAAATTTCAGTGCCAGTACGGAGCTCTTCGCGTGAGAGTCTTACTTACACTTGACCTCTTTTATGTGTCCGGGTATTTTTAGTAAAATAATTTGTAAATTTTATTGAAATTTGGTCCTAAAATGCTAATACTTAAAATTATAAGACGAACTTTCTACTAATGTTGGTTTTATTTCAGTCTTTAAAAGTCTTAAAAACTTTTCCTAAGCGAGTCTATTTGATGAGAAAAGTTTTGATTTAGGCTGCTTTAAAAGTAGTAGGCGTAAGGTCGATGTTCGATTTCCGTTTTCACTTAATTAGATTTAATTATTATTTTTTAATATTTATTAATTTTAGTCAATAAATATTTAATTAATTTATTATTTTTACATACCAATGAACACTCATTAAAAAAATCATTTAATGGAAGAAAGCAGCTTTAGAATAACTTAAAATACAATTGACAGTATAGAACTGACTATATCGTCAATATTGTAAGTTATTGGATATACCAAGAAATATACAGAAAAAAAAACTGCTTGTAGATATACAAATATGCAAGCATTCTTAGTAAGAATTTAATTTAGGTCAGTGAATCCTCGAGAGGGCAATTGATTCAAAAATATTACAATTAAACTGTATTTATTTTTTATTATATTGCCGAGTGGTAAAGGAAACTGTCTCAAGAATTCAAAATAGGGTAAACGGATAATCAATTTATGAAAGGCTGTATTTATCATACCTGCGGAAGACAAAAGTCCACAAATTAAATAAAAATACGTATTAAAATAATGTGTATGCTTAATAAAACTATAGTTATTAATATTACAATGAAGTTATGAAATATTTTTAAAGGCCATTCAGAAATTTATCATTCGTTATTTAATTTATCTATAATATGTCTTTGCCCAGCGGTGGGTTATTTAGATACTGTTATAGTGAAGGTTCAGCTCAGAGATCGCAAAGTAAAATCGATAGTATATAGGTACCTAGTAAGTGCACTTTCGATATAACCCCTAAGTTCTACGAAACTGTAATTAAATCAAGTTTGTTCCACCAGTAGCCTTAGTGTTTGAGTTCCTAATAGTGTTTCGAGTCCATTTCGAGCAATGCTGCTATCGATAGCTTCGGGATGTCTTTGAAGAATATTGACGTAAATATAGGGCGAATTTATACTTATCATTATTTAGGTAAATATATACTGTTCTCTTATATTTACGCGAATTTTACTCATTTGATTAAAAGTTTATACCGGATTTTATCGCGTTTATTCAAAACTTTACAGTTTAAATATTTTAAATTATTTACCGACGTTTCGGACCCCTTACAGCGTCCATGATCTCGGGGGACTGAGGTGGTGGGTTTCCAAATAATGAATTCTAATGAACGTCGGGAAATAATTTAAAATATTGTTAAACTGTAAAGTTTTGAATAAACGCGATAAAATCCGGTATAAACTTTTAATCGAATAGGTAAATATATTTCAATAATAATGAATTATAAGTTAATATTATTCTTAATATTAAAACATTACTGTATAACTTAGAGTACCTACTTATAAACAGATTAATAAATATAATATAATAATAAATAATATAAATTCCATTTCCAAAAATTGGCTAAAACAAGCAAATCTTTATATTTTTTAATATTATTAGCTACGAATTCTTAGTTGCACTTTGTCAAGTTTTATTAATTGATCAACAGTTATCAATTAATAAAACTTGACAACCTTTCTTACTAGAACTTTATATTTTAATAAATTTTTTATTCACTGTCAATGTCTGAAATATTTGAGAAACTAAAATAATAATTCATTTTAAAGGTAGGAAGTAGCAGCAGTTCCTAGTTAAGTCTCCACATAAGTTTTAAGATTCTTAAATTGTACAAAATTAATGTTACCAATAAATTATCACTGACGTAATGCCGACCTCAGAATTAAGTATTCAGAGTTTGAAAATAAAATTAGTAATGTTCGAATTTTTGTTAAGATATTCGTATTTTTTTTTTGTTCACTGTTCAAAATATTTAGAAAATAAAGTAAATATATAAAGTACGTCAGTAGAGATTGCTTGGTAAAGATTTTATCTCCTATTAGAAGGTTTTGGAGCTTAATCTGGCGCAGTGCTTTAATTTGTTTTATCGAATACGTGTCCCTATTGTACAAGTACTAAAAACGTATAGCTTCACTAGTCACAAAGATGTTTTGTAATCTAAATTACGGACTTGTAAACATCAGAAGCACTTCGTACCCTCTGTTCTCGTGTAAACTCTGGAATTTTGTTTCATCGCTTAGTTGTATACATTTGAAACTATTGACTACAATATCTGTAATGATGTTATTTTTTAAATTTATTTACTTAATTAAGATGGGTTTACCATTTACATTTCATTAAAAAGTACTAAAGTAATATATTAATTAAAATCCTAGAATTCAAAATCAGAAAATTTATTCACAAAATGATATGAATTATTTCATGCAAAAACAAATTAAAAAGTATAGTAAAAAACCGCTTTCGCAGTTAGATAGATAGAGTTAGTAATTTATTTAAATTAATTTGACTTTATCCTGCTAATATCATTTATCCTTTAATTATTTTAATAATTTTTTTATTATGTCAAAATATTATTTATTCAATGGATATACGTTAAGTACCAAGATCACTCTTCTTACGATAATACCGTCTTTGTATGTCTTTCTTTGTTGGTTTGATTCCTGTTTTGTTGCTCAGTAATGTATAATAAAGGGAATTATTATGATTATTCCCAGTAATGGTAGTAATTATACGTTGAATACTCATTACAAAGAAATAAAACTTATAAGTAAAAAAATAAAAATAATAACTTGAGAAATGCAGAGAAAATAAAATATCATCATTGTCTATAAAAGCTTTTTACCGTTGAAAGAGAGAAAGATTGGTTCACGTCTACGTCATTAAGAGTCGACGTTGATAGAATGCGAATATCCCATGTCCTCGGCAACAGTATCTGTACTGGTCCATTTTATATGAATCGGGGACATTATATTATCGATAGAATAAAAAGTGCTACCATTTACTAAAAATATTTGTCTTAACTTTAAAAAAATACAGCACGGTCATTTGGTGTATATCCAAATTATTAATAGCCTTACAAAGATTGTTTAGCAAAATATGCGTTTAGCATTTCTGCTATGTGAATTTTAATTTTATTGCTTTACTATTAATTCATATTAACTTGAATAATGCGATTTTTGTTTTTGCAATAAGCAAAGTTATTGTTAATAGTGTTTTAATACTAGATGATCCATGTGGTTTTACCTGAACTTATGTTTACAGTTCTGCTCAAATGACTCACGGAGTGATGTTTTAGAGCCTACCTACACTATTCCTTATTAGGTAAAGTTTTATGGGGTGCTACAGTCGGTGACCTCCGCGTGGTGCACCCTGGAAACGTAGGCAGTAGCAGCTGCACAGTTGCGATTGCGGAACTGCTGCTGCCTACGGCTAACGACTGACTCGGGGGAACGCCGGTTATGCGATCAGCGCTCCGGGGACTGCTCTGTTACGCAGAGTTGCCCCGTCGAGCGGCCGCATGGCGTAAAGGGGACAGTCGTCTCCTCGGGGGCTCCGGTGCCACTGCGCTCGCGCGCGGTGAAGCAACGGAGGACGGACGGGTCCGGCCGGACCGCGAGGAAGAAAACCTCTATAAAAAATTACCCCGAATCCCAAGTGGCGATGCAGCGCGAGGGGATGCATGGCTGACGGGTGGATGAGTCTCGACTGCGATCCTCGTTCGGGTACCGGCCGACACCAGCGACGAGTTACGCTAGGCTTACCCAGGTACAGGGGCACTGCCTGGGCGGACCGTTTTTCTTCTACTCGTGGGACTAAATATGGAATATTTAAAATTAAAATTTTACCAAAGTAAGGATGTGGGAGTGGAGTCGGCTGCTGTCGACTCCGATGACTATAGCTCGGCGGCGACAGCCAGCGTAGATGGTAGAAGGGGAAAAAGGCCCCACGGAAGTCCGCGGTCGTCCGGCGGGGGCTTGATCCTAGCCGGATGCAAACGGCGAATAATCAAGCCGGACGAGACCTGCACCGAGGCCGAGAAGGCAATACTGGAGCAGGCAAGAGTGGCCGAAGAGGGGCGCAGAGCGTTGGGCGTTATTACTGCCGAACCGCGCACGGCCGACGCTCTGGTGGATCAGGTAGCCACAGATGTGGACCTGATATGTCAGGTGGCGACGAGGTCGTCCAACCTGAAGAAGGGATTCGTGCGGACCCTGAAGGATGCGGCGGCCTCGATTAAGTCTGTGGTAGAGGCCCTCAAGGAGAGGACAGCCTCGGAGGAAGTGCGTCGGCTCCAGGCGGAGAACTCCCGCTTGAGACGCGACCTCGAGGACCTCCGTAGACAGGTGGTGGAGCTACGAGAGCAGAGCTCCGCTCCGCTCCCACCTGTCTGCCAAGACGAGGAGAAGTTGAGGAGGTAAGCGAGTCGGTTAGTCGGTCGGTGGGGCGGATGATCGATGCCCGCTTCGCCGGCCTTGAAGACCACCCCCTGCCGGCGAAGACGCTTCGTCCACCGCTTGCGGCGGACAAACGGAAGGACAGGACGACGCAGAAGGCGCCGTGCTCTAGCGCCAAGCCTGCTCCGGTTCGTAGGAGGCGAACACATGCGAGCGAGGAGTTGGCACACGCAGCTGAGGCTGGCGACGGTTAGTGGACCACCGTCGTCAAGCGCAAAAAGAAGACGCTTAAGTCCTACGCTGCCACCGCCGCCGCTGCTGCTCCGGCCCCGAAGGGACCACCGCTGCAGCCGCCGGCGAAGAAAAAGAGGAAGGTTAAAAAACCTAAGCTGGCTGCCTCCCGCGCTCCGGCAGTGCTCGTCAACTCGTCGCTCGACGAGTACGCCGAGAGCAAGGGCGTTACGTACTGCCACCTGCTCAAGCGGGCGGCAGATACAATCAATCTGGCCGAACTCGGCATTGTCGGCGGCCTCAAACTGCGGCGTGCCGCAACTGGGGCCAGGCTGCTGGAGCTGCCGAAGGGGCTGACCTCGGAAGTGGCGGGACGCCTGGCGGAGGCGATGCAGACGGCACTGGGCAGCATGGCGAAAGTCGTTCAACCCATGAAGCTCACGGCTGTGCGAATCTCTGGGCTGGACGACTATCTCCTATGAGATGGTGGCCGCAGCGGTGGCGAAGGTGAGCCGGTGCGATGCCGGCTCGATCAAGACCGGCGCAATCACAGTCTGACCGGTTGGGTTGGGGTGCACAGTCGTGCGATGCCCGATCCCAGCCGCCAAGGCCCTGGCCGAGGCTGGCAGGCTCCTAGTCGGCTGGACCTCGGCCAGAGTGCAGGTCTTAGAGCACCGCCCCCCAGCCGCTTCCCAAAGTCCAATTCTTCAGGTCACGGAGGAGACTGCGGCTATGTCGTCATGACCTGCCGCAGTCTCTCCCGTTCGCCGGTCCCTGGTGTAGCGGAGATAGAGCGCTCGCGGGCACCGTGAGCGATCTATGACCTATCTATTCATATTTATAGAAAATTATAAATGAAATAATTAGTCTTCAATAGTAGAAATACAATGTTTGCGTTCAATAAATATTACATTTCCTCTTTTACATTTGGAATATGCCTATAACTTACAAGTTATGCACTGAATCCATTGTTCGCCAGGAAAACTATCAGCGTACGATTCATTTCAGTAAAGCAAACCGTACTTGCGTCATTACGTCATCTAAATTCGCAGCATCGTCATTATTTCCCTCACCTGTCTATTTCTTTTAAATTCTTTTTTCCTTTCCATCCTTTTTCTTTGACCTTGCCTTTTTCTTGTCCAATTTTGGTCTTTTGTAGCGCAAGGTTCTCTTTTTTCTTTTCTTAAAACTTTTTTTTCTTGTTTGTTTTTGTTTCTTATCCATATGGTTGGTTGACTAACTTATTCAACCAGCCCTGAAAGAAATAGGTCTACCAACCCCGAAAGCCATTTTTTGTTTTTAGGCATGGTTAACCTTGACACTGTCATCGATATGAAAAATAAGACATGATATATGATTAATTTGTACTCATTAAATACTCTGATTAATTAAAAAAATTATTTCCACAAAATTTTTAGGCATCAGATGAAAAAAATATGCAATGTAGAAATTTTACTTTCATTGTAAGAAAACAAAAAACATGTCACTGCTCCAAAATGAAGTGTACCCGCGATATGATGTTTTGGACAAATGAGTAATACACGACTGTGAGAGGAAGACGCAACACTCATACCACTGACGAGTTTTTTCGATTAGTCTACCTACCCCTATAGGCAACCATCCCCGGTCTCCCCTACGTATTTTTTTTTTTGAATTTATTTCTGTAGGTTTTTGTTTGAAAATTTGTGTATCAGCATAAAAACTAATTATATACGTTTCTATAATTTCTAGAAATGTCGGTCTGTCTGTCTATTTACTTAAACACGAATCAATTTTTAAATAGTGTGTAAGTTATAAAATCAGCATGAAAATCATATCCGGTGGTTATATTTAGTTTTGATTTCAACAAAATCTCTTAATTCAGTCAAAGTTATTGTAATTTTGTATTTTGAATGATGACTTAAGAGAATAAAGTAGGTAAGTTAATACTTTTAAATGTTATGCACAAATAATATAATCCTGTGTAAAATAATGTTTTTCTATTAGCAACTAAATAATAATAATTCGCAATTAATATTCATATAATATGATCATTCATAAAAGTTAAAAAGTAAAAAGTCAAAATATAGGATTGTGATTTATATTAACAAGAGTTCGAAATTCGATACTATCATATTAGATGACACCGATGGTGCTTTTTGAATTTTTTTTATTTAGTTTCTTCAACCAATTATACAACTATATATTGAAATAAAACACACATATATCATCATCATTATCATCATATTATGATCATCAGCCATTCGATGTCCACTGCCGAACGTAGGCCTCCCCCATCGACCTCCAGAGCGACCGGTTCAAAGCAGCTTCCATCCAACAGCTTTCGGTGACTTTCCTCAAGTCGTCTGTCTATCTCGCGGACGGCCGTCCGACGCTGCGTTTGCCGGTACGTAGTCTCCGCTCGAGAACCTTTCTGCCCCATCGTTCGTCTGCGGATCTCATCATTTCTGATTCAATCTCACAGAGAAATACCAAGCATAGCCCTTTCCATTGAACGTTGTACGACTTGGAGCTTGTTTAAAAGGTCTATAGTCAGAGACCACGTCTTAGATCCATATGTCACTGGTCACACTTTCGACTTCAGACACTGAGGTATGACGGATGCAAAGATGTTTTTTAACTTCCCGAACGCTGCCATCCTAGCTGGATTCGACGCTGGACCTCTATATCGAACTTGGATCTGCCAAGTTGGACCTTTTGTCCAAGGTAGATAGATGTACTTGTCAACAACTTCGAGAGTAGAATTTCCAACTGATATCGGGGTGGGCACGACATGGACATTCGATATGATTTAGGTCTGGTCCATGTTCATTTTAAGACCCACCCATTGAGAAACTTCATCGAGGTCACTGAGCCTAATGCTGAGGTCTTCTAGTGATTCTGTCATAAGCATGATATCGTCAGAAAATCAAAGGTGAGTGATGTACTCGCTGTTTATGTGAATAGCCGCGTCCAGACCAACCGAGCGCGGCTCGCGAGCCACGCTCGGACTTCCGGCTCGCGAGCCGTGGCACCCGAGGCAAATTTGAAAGGTTGCAAGCGGGGCTCGCGAGCCAAGGTGAGCCAGTTTGAGCATTTAGTTTCTCTTCGGCATACGATGAAAAATGACGTGTTTTCAGCTGCTAAATGATGTGGGTCTTTTGAAACCCACAACATTTTGAAACTTCCGTAATGTTGTATTAAGCGAATAAAGTATTACTTATCCATTTATAATTCACTCGACAAATTTCACTCCACAAATTAAGGCTCGCGGTCGAACGCCACTCGGCCGAGGCAACGTGTGCGCGAGGCAGCCCGAGCCGCGTCCATACCGGCCGAGGCATGGGCTCGCGAGCCAATTATTATATTAACGAACTTATAATTCTATAAACGAAGTCAATGAATCCTAACTAAAAAGTGTTCCCCTCGTAGAAGGGAACAAAAGTTCAAAATTCCATCTGGTGGCGATTGCTAGGTTTATCCAAAGCACGAATCCAAGTGAGGTACTCAACTGTCCCACCTTGCCCAAAAATCGGTGGATCTGAGGGAATAAGTAAGCCCGAGGTATTAACAAGTCTTAGACCAGCATCTACATATACATTCCTGGCCATTACAAAGGCGAAACTTGAGGTAAGCCTGACCATCTGCAAAAAGATCATGCAGACAACTCACGCAAGACGAGAAGAAGGTATTGATAAGCCAGGGATATAGTATCGGAGAAGGGTCGAGCGTCATGATCATACACGAGGCGCAGGGACAGACGAGCAAGGAGGTCATCATTATCCAAATGAAGACTAGGAGGTTGCGAATTAATGAGTCTTGCATGCTGTGGTCGCGGTGTCTAGGCACACCAACACCTGTGACTACTACTACACCGACGACGGGGATGATGCAATCCATCAGTTCGTCAGGTGGGCGGCCGAGGCTACACATAAAGAAATCCTCGAGCACAGCCTCAAGATGGTAATACATAATAGAGACGCTGCCGTCATTGAGGATGTGCTAGTGCTGTTGGACAGGGGTGGAGAAACACATTAGAAAAACCAATAAAACCAGATCACACTATTGAACGATATATGGATGTTATGCGACTAAAATAAAAATAGGGAATAGAAATAGATTAGTGTTTGAAATGTAAAAGAATAGAAGAAAAAAATATGAAGAAAGAAAACGTAGTATTAGAAATATATAATGTATTGTAAGAACTGAAATAAGCTGTCTATAAAAAATATAATAATGATAATAATATAACAAAAATATGATATAATATAATAAATAAAATTTTAAGGTCAGTGTCGGACTCACGTCTCTCTTAGAGATACTAAGATAGTTTTAAGTACTCGCTGTATCGAGCAAAACGCCTGCATGATAATAATAACTCAGTAAAAAAAGGCACGGGAAATCAAAGAGTCCGAATAGTTTAGAATGAATACCATTGAAATAGTTTTATAATCGATACACACATAAACAATTCTTTGCAAAATACAAGGATTTACAGTCGGGACCCATTCTTCAACCAATCAAACCTTACCAAGGAGCCAAGAGGAGGTTGTTGTTACGAACACTACTATAGTTATGAACTAGGTGGACAGACGACCTGACAGAAGTTGGAGGAATTGCAATATGGGTTTTTGGGTATGAAAAAATTTCTAAGGCCATGATGCGCCTGTTTTTGTTTTGACGATTTTTATAAGACCATTCTTATAAAGGGATATATATTTAGACATATTTTATAGAACATAGATCCTGATATATCACTGCACCTTTGCGCCAGTGGTCGCGGATTCGATTCCCGCTCGGAGCAGACACAGCCCACCGTGGTTTAGAGAGCACGTAAAGCCGTCGGTCCCGGTCGTTATATCAAACATCCGATAGCGACCGTTACTCATGGTAAGAAAATTATGGATTAAGCTACAATCCTTCTCCTATAGGAGAAGTGGCCTTTGCCCAGCAGTAGAAGACTTACAGGCTGATTCAATCAATCAAAGAATATATAATATCTTGACTGTTATTTCGTATACTTATTACTGAGGTGCTTTCCCTCGGTACAACCATCGTTACTCAACCGTAATCAGTTGATTAGTTTTAGTAATTCCAGTAACACTTTGGTCATTAGGCAGCGTCAGGGGAGATTTAGTTATTAATGACATACATAATTACATAATTATTTACTCGTATATATGTGAAAAAAGTATTTATCCATATTATTATTCATATAATATGAAGACAGCGAATAATACTCTCTGTGATGTGGAAATAAATATTATAAATTAACAAAACAAATTACAGCTTATACTTTGGTTATACCAAAAGTACACTATATAAATATGTTTAACGTAAATACACGGTCATCTGATCCTAAGGTAGGCAACTTAATGCCTGTGTTTTAGGTAACAGTTGACTGATATACATTTTTTTAAATAGATATACATATAAATAATACATATATAAATAAATATATATTACACCCAGACTCGGGGCGGGAATCGAACCCACAACCCTGGAGCAGAAAACAGGACCACTGCCAACTGCGCCACGGGCTAGTCAATACTATACCCTATATGTATTTTTTTAAATTTTATTAGTATCTCGTACAAATGATTACGTAAAAAAACTTCAGACTTAACATTAATTAAGATTTAAAAAAAAAAACTACTGTTCTCTTATATTTACGCGAATTTTACTCATTTAATTAAAAGTCTAAATCGGATTTTATCGCGTTTATTTGTTTAAAAAACTTTACAGTTTAACGATTTTCCGAATAACCGGACACCCACCAACCTTAGTCCCTCGAAATCATGGACGCTGTAAAGGGTCCGAAACGTCGGGAAATAATTTAATTTAATTCATAAAATCGTTAAACTGTTAAGTTTTTTAAACAAATAAACGCGATAAAATCCGATTTAGACTTTTAATTAAATAAAAAATAATAAAAAAAATAAAACTAGCAAATCTAAACAAGTTTTCTATTTTGCTTTAGAAAAGAAAAGATTCTTTCTTGAAGAATAGGCTATAATAAAAACAACGCTTTGATACATCATAGTAGAACAGCAGCCGCAACTATTAATCAGCTTGATTTTATTTAACTTCATGATGAATGAAATCCTATTACTAATACTTTTATATTAATTTCATATAATAATCTCATCATAATTGCTGCACATTCGGAACTTTTTTTTTAATTACTTGAAATTTTATGCAAAAATATTGCATATATGAAAATAAAATTAATAGTGTTGTAATTTTATTCGATCGTGAGTTAAATAAGAAGTGAAGCGATATGATTATAAGAGGTCTGCGCTTATATCTCGGTCAAGGCTCTCAAGCGAGAATAAAATTTTAATTCTAAAAGTCTGAATAAGACAGGAAACTTCGTATTGAATGAATTTAAAAACTTGGTAGTCATTTAAATTTTAATACTAACGTTACATTCATTTGTTACGCTATTATTTGAAACGAAAATTATATTGCATAAAAGGCTAATAATTCAGTGTAAATACTTCTAAAAAAATGCGGTAAAAAAAAGTAGAACAAAACTTAAGTGAACTCTGTGATGTCAACAGTACTAATGATATTAGAAAATAAGTACATTCAGTTCAAGGTTATAATTGAGTTGCTGATGAACAAAATGGCGTAACTGAAAATTTTCTTGTTCAACAAAATTTGTTCCCAAAAAGGTCAAAATTTAAAATAAAAAATTAAGGGTCACAAAACTCCAAAATTCACTAATTCATTCAAATACACCATGTCGATCGACTGATTGGTTTTATAGCTAAATACAACACGTTCGAAGAGTTTTAAATGTTTGATATTGTTGTGAAATTAGATATTTTACCATTACCCCTTTTTGTACGACAGCCCTTTATTGTCTGACAGCTTGCTTTTGTTAGTGATAACTAATCAAGTTAAAAGTTCGTGATGTGTTGTCGCTAGTGTTAATGTAATAATCGAATTTATCACTTCCACACGCTGTGACACATTTTTTCCACTGACCTACTTTTTACGAAAAACAAACACATCGTTAGGGTGACTTTCTTTATTGACAATATGTTTTTGAGTTTTATTTCTTTAATCTATATTGACGTTATCTGCTCGCACATACAATAAAAATATATTCTAGAAATTATATAGATTATGTTGTTATTCATCAAATAGACAAATCGTAAATGCGTTTGGGTTGCGCATACGCAGTCACGCTCACAGCATTTTAAGGTCGTCAACCGACAGCTGCACTGGCTACTCATAGACATATTACGTGTGAAGGTCTGTTACAAACAATAGTAATAATATAAAAATAATAAATTGTTTACATTCTATTTCTCTAACTGGGGATACAAGTTATATGGGTCCAGGCACACACAAAACTCCAGACTACAACTAAAATTAATATGTTCTGTGCAAAATTTTTTTATAGGCAGTGTTGTTCGGACAGCTAGATGTACTCGTATTTATTGACCATAGGTCCGTTCTGTCGTTACGTCGCTATCAAGATTTATTTTCGTGATGATAATTGTTTTTTTTTTATTTGTGTTGGTTGTTGTATTATAGATTGTCAATGGTTGTAAAACATAAGTTGTTATAATTTTTTTATGATAATATTTATATTATCTTCGCTTAGTAAAAGGAACGTTACTGGGTTACTTTACTATAAAGCATAATTTCATATTTAAATAAGTTTAGGTTTTTACTACTATGTAATAAATATGGTATCTCGACATGATCTGCTTCAAGGAAGCCCGATAAGCGTCCATCGTCGCCTACGCCACATAACGCATTGTATAATAAAATTTGATCGCCTTTACCGATAAGTAGCGTGAATAGTAATATATTCTACCCGAATATTAAGAAAGACCCAATGAAATATTTAGTTCTTCATATAAAACTTATTTGAATTAGGAAACGAAAAGTTATTATTGAAAAATCTTTTATCTCTGCTGCTGCTATAAAATTTAGTTTTGTTGACACCGGCTTTATCTGTTGTTATACAAAAATTAATAAATTCTATAACCTACAAATAAAACTTTATAATTTACAATATTTCAAATATTGACAATAAAACCTTATGGGAAAAATTAAGTTAAGTGACGGTAACAATGTCTCTCTCACTAATTGACACCAATTTATGACAACGACAGAGTGTTTTAGCGGCTGTTCAAATATAAACTTTCTTTTTAGATAAATTATTAAACGTAATTAAAAATAAATATAATTATCTAAATTACCTTTAATTATTTATATAATTTATTGTATGCATATCGGTTTATTCGGCTTAGAAGCTAATACGTAACTATTACGAGTAGGTACTAAGAGGAAATCTGTACAACTTTTAATATGCGCTAGTTTGTGTTAATAAAAATAATTTTAATTGTATTTTGTGACGAAAATCATTTGAAGCAGAAATCGTTCTAAAAATAAAAATTTCATTCGTACCATTCGTATCCGTACGTTAGAATATAAAACCAAAATAACTTCGCTGAACAAGTAAGGTAGAAACTATTTTCTTACAAATGCAAGAAAAATTCCGAAGTTTTCAGTCTCCAAGTCATTGGAAAATAAGTCCAGGTTTTGGTTAGTTGAACAAGTTCATTGAAGTTACTGCTGCTACAATTCGCTTCTGAATGAGCTGTGACTAATTCAATGTCTTGAACTTACTAACTGTATAAAAATCTAACACGATACCTAATGTATAATTTAATGTGATTTTTTAAAGCTTTTGGACTGCTTTACTTAATATTATTACTATTGTAAAACTTTTAGTGACAGTACTGGATTATTAATAATTAAAAGAATCTGTAATGATGTCCGTACTTTCGTTTAACTGACTAAATTACATTCATTTTTTATACCAGCTTGGTATAAAAATTATTAAGTTACCTAAATTTCTTCCCAAGAATATTTTCTCAAAGTAGATTTTAGTAAAAATATTAATATAGTTGTTTTATCCAAAAGAAGTCACACGATTACAAACACGATAGTTAAGTTGTGTTAATTAAATCTATTGGTTTAGAATCAGGAATATTATTGGTCATAGATTTTGATATAAGCTAAAATCAGTTTCTTTTAACATCATATATAAAGCGATTATTATATAAGCCGAGGTTTACTTATAAAGGTCAATTTTAGTTATATTAACAGCAAATTGCTAAAACAGAATGAGTTAGAATCTAATTTAAGTGCTCGAAAGGATTTTATTTGTTGTTACGATAGTAAAATTTTATGACGTTTGCTTTAAGTACATTTATTTTATTCACCATGAAATAGCACAAAACGATAAATTCTTGGTAAAATAATGAATGTTTAATGCGAATTTACGTACAACACGAGTAAATGAAACAAACTTAAATAACTTTAAGGTTAGCTTATATAAATAATATTGTTATGAATATTAGGCTTATTAGATATTACGATAATATTTATTATATTTTATGAATATTTTACGTTATTACTACAATTTTCAAAAGCGGTAAATATCAAATTGTTCTTATACCTAGTAGCATTAATTTTTAAAAGTAGGTAGGTACTATTTATCAGTACCGTACATTAAAACTTAAATTAATTTTATTGTTATATTTGTTCATATTATTATTTGTTCACCACATTTCAAGTACTTGTTTTATGTACTAAAAAGGAGCCAAAATTTATTGACCCAATGGATGTATGTTCAAATTTGGGCAGAAACCGCAGAAATTTCTACTGCTTTTATTCAAAACTCATCATTTGTATGGCAGTGATGAAAGATATCCCGAGAAAAGCTGCATATCTCGAAATAAATTCTAATATACTTATATATCAGTTCGCCAGCAAGGCCTAATAAGCTCAAATTTTTCTCCTTTACAGGAAAAGAGGTCTGTATTCACCAGCACTGTTATATTTACAGTTCGTTAAACTACACAATTATTCGTAAATAAAACTACGCATGTCGTATTCTATAAATATAACATATTTCGAAATATATTTCACAATGATATATCAAGTGGTTTATACGTCACTTATTTCGAAATTTCGTTTGCACGTTCGAAGAAATATATTGGAATTTTGAAAGGAATTTTCAAGCGAATATATTTTCAGAGATAATGATGTTGGTGATACCTGACTTATGCCGAATAGAACATATATAGCGCGAACGTGGCGTGCGCTCTCATTTCAAAATTATAATGAAGACGTACACGTCAATAACACGTTTTTATTTATATTAAATTAAATAAATAATAAAAAAAAATCATATTAGTATCTCTACGTAACGATACTTACATACTAGTAAGATTCGGAAAAAAAAATTGCTAACATACAATTTGAAATTGTGACTCCGTTCAATTGGTATTGAGAAATAGAGAGTGTATTTATTTAAAATTATTTTACTCTAAACCATACTTTACGAACAGTTAAGTACTCAAACTAATGGACAGACAGATCAGTGTGAAAAAAAACTATTTCATTTTAATTTTTATTTCATTCATTTTAATATGGAAATGTTAACAATATTGACAAATAAATGCAATAATAAAAAAATTATATCTATGCATAGTTTTCACATTTGAAAACCCTTAATAATTTTAGTCTGTTAGTTCACACACAATTTTATACAGATAAATGTAGCGAGTATTGAAGTAAAAAATTTAATGCTTGTGAGTTTCTGTTAAATTGGCAGCGACTTGGAAGAGGCGTGACCAGATCTTGTCTAACTGTGACTAATGATTGAACGAACATGATATATATCCCAAATGGTTAAAATCCAGCGTATCTACTAAGCTCCACATCAATATCTATATAGGAATAGAGATATTTGACAAATATTATACTTGCATCACATTTATTAACGATTGAATATCTTTATCTCATTTTTTTGATGACTGTTGTAAAGAAATTTCCAAAAGGTTTTCATTTTTACCCATTTTGTAGGTCTCAAGAATTTGTCAAGAATTACAAGAGATAGTATTAGGTCCAGTTTAACCAGTTGCTTATGAAATTTATCTCGCACATAAATTACTGATAGGCTTTATCAGCGGGAGGTAAACAAGGACTTTAGGGCATGTTTCAACTCAACCAATCTCAAATCAAAAATAAATAAATAAATAAATAAAAATAAAACTAATATTATTTACGAATAAAAAAATCGGACTTATAAAGTGGAATCTGATAGTTAAAAAGAAAAACATATCACAAACTTCTATCTGTTGGATACCGTTATACATGAGATAACTTTATCATCGGTGAAACAGACAGAAAAATTTTTAATAGCTTTAGTTATACGCCAATATAAAATTTTATATAAGATAGTGTCGTTTTATTCATTTACGATTTATGGGTAAATATCATTGTCGTCAAAAAATCATCATAATACGATTCGATACATAAATTAATACTCAAGTAGTCGACCGCGACATTAGTAACTATTTAGTGAATGTGGTCAATAATTGGACTGTGGAAAATTTTAGCATAGCGTTGTTATAATTATATATATATATGTATATATATATATATATATATATATATATATATATATATATATATATATATATATATATCAAATCAATCAAATGTTACTGACATTTGTTAAACAGATACGTAATCAATAACGTAATAAATCAAACATAGCAAATAAGAAAATATGCGTAACCTTCTTCTCTTATGGCAAAAATATTATGATCCCTTCCTCAGAGTAATATCTGAGTAAGTCCATGATTGACACTTAATATAACTAAACACACATTTAATTTTAATTATGACATAATTAATTGATGTGCGATAACATAATATATGTATACATAAGTACCTAAATGTAATATATAACATAATATCAAAATCTTATTTTAATCACGAGCGACTACTTCCCAATTGGAATTCTTAAACAAACTTATGCATACATTGCCGCCCTGATGAAAGGATTCTAAATTGTATTATTTTTTTTTTCAAAAAATTACTAATGCCAATGGGATGTTTTACCTTCATTCATATACCAGGGGTTTAGGTATATGAGTATATTGATATAATTTACAATCAGTAAAAGTCTTGTCTAAACGTTAAAAATGCGTTTACTCGTACTATAGATATACCCCTATTGAGGACTAGCTCTTCCTATGAAGATGTGTAATAAAATTTTTAGTCGTATCTGTGTAACGCGTTACGCGTGTAAAGATTTAAACTTTTGACGATAGATTATAGATATATATTTTATTATATATATATATTTACAATCGATACCGAAGCCAAAAATATAGTTTTTAGAATTTTTGTCTGTTTGTCTGTATGTATGTCCGGGATAAACTCAAAAAGTACTGCATGGATTTACTTCAAATTTGGCACGAATATTATTAAGAAGTCGGGTCAACATATAGGCTATATATTATCACGCTATCACCTACGAGGAATGAGCAGTGAACCCTTATTTCTGCAAAGTATTCTATAACAACGTGTAATCTAACGACGCATATTATTTGAATGTTGTTATTATGTTAATAACCATGCTATAAGCTATCGTGACACTATAAAAATCACGAAATATAAGTAACTTAGGCTGATAAACATAATTAATGTAAGAATGAATGTAATATAAGAAATGAATATAAGTAGTGTCAAGACAATTTTAAAGCAGCGCCATCTATGAGATTTTAAAAACATCAAGTCGAATTACATGTGTGAACCCTTTTTGGATATAAAAAAATTAAATTTGTTCATGTTGGCGAGGTTAATAGTTCTTTTAAAAGTCATAGATAGAGTTGTGCATTTTCTTCCAAAAATTGTATCGTTAATTCGTTTCAGAGATGAGCAAGACAATAAAAAAAAAAAGTGTTTATATAAGTTTTAAGCTGCTTCATCTATGTCTTATAAAATTAATCGAGTTTGTCTGTATGTAATAACAAACAGAACTCAAAAAGAACTGCATAGATATATAACAAAATTTAAACTCGAAAACGGCACGCTATTGCTGTAAGCAATTTAAGCTGAATAACGAAGAAAGAGGAAAATTAAGCATGCCATATATATCATAAAGATAAGAAATGCTTATTCTTCTTCGGAACCTATTTCCTCCGAAGTTGTGTATCGGGACCCGCCTTAAAGTCATCTCGCTCCATAGACACACCATTGAGGTGGAAATTCTTACGGGTTGTGGCGTCGGCGAGGCAGTATTTATACCACGCATTCCCCTCATACCTCATAACTTCCCGTACCAGTTCAAGCGCGTACAGTTCCCCGCAAGTGTTTGCTTCGCGATGACCATCAATAAGTCGCAGGGGCAGATACTGAGGGTAGTTGGTGTCGACCTAAGTTCGAGCTGCTTCTCACACGGGCAGCTGTACGTCGCTTGCTCCCGCGTCACCGGTCCTGACTATCATTACATTTTGGCTGCGGAGAGCCAAACCACTGATGTTGTTTATCGAGAAATCCTATAAGTATGTATTTTTACCCTATTCTGTATTCCTTGTTCATTATTTTCTCCATCAGCTGCTTCAGTCACAACTTATGACTTAATTCAGCAGAATCACCATAAAGTCATTTAATAAGGCTGAAAATAAGCACTTTTTGAAGGTAAATTTTACAAAAGACAGTCTCCCTCTGTTGCTGCACTTTCTGCAGATATGAAATGTAAAGAAGAAACGGGTAAATAAATGTTATTTTAAAAGGTATAATAGTAGGTATTTTTGGTGCTGTATAGCGTTCACGCAGACGACGTCGCGGGCAGCAGCTAGTAATATATATATATAACAACGCTATGCTAAAATTTTCCACAGTCCAATTATTGACACATATATATATTATAATAATTTATATGTATAAAAGATATAGTCATTTGTATTAACTAATAATGAAAAAAAAACTTCACTCTTATATCGTTTTATAGTTAATTTTTTCAATGTTCGTGCCGATAGTCATATTATAAAACAAAGTCCTCCGGCGTGTCTGTCTGTCTGTCTGTTTGCGATAAACTCAAAAACGACTGCACGGATTTTCATGCGGTTTTTACCAATAGATAGAGTGATTCTTGAGGATGGTTTAGGTACATATACATACCCCGGACGCAGTCGGTGTGGGCCGCTATTATTTTAATATTTTAAAGAGGAAATATTAATTCGCATGTTTGTTTACAGTTAACTTTGTAATTGATAAATCCGATTCATATATTTTTTGTACATTTTCGATACAGCAGCTAAAACAGTACAAGAGAAACCGCGGGAGACGTTAATATTATAATGCTATATTTATTTACAAATATATAAAAAAAAAACTTTTTTTAAATAATGATAATTTACTATTTACAAATTCTAAAATTTTATTGTCAATACAATGTTGTGTTATATCAGTAAATAATTTTGTTTAAAATCTAATATTTAAAATTTTATTTAATGGCTACTACAAAACAAATATAATAACGGTTTATATCTTATCTCACTACACCATCCTTTCCTATCTTCCCTAAAAGATTGTGACATAATAAAAAAAATGGCATCTTTATCTTTCAATCGAATAAATCGTCCACAAGAAGATTGAATCTTTGAATATATGTATATAAATTCATAGCACGGTCGAAGAAACCTTAAATCATTCTAATCGACCTACATTTACCTGTTTAGTGAATCAAGTTGCAGAACGTCAAGGATTTTAATGAAGAATACCAATCCTTCCTTTCCTTCGAGAACTAACTCTAACTAAGCATACAAAGTTGCATTCATCATATTTATGTAATGTAGTGAAAGATTTTGTTTATCTGAATGTGCTAATCTTGGGATCGCCACCTGTTGTTAGATTTTAAAAATTATTTTTGTGTTATGAAATTTGTATATACGATGCATGTAGAGTAACAACAAAATTTAGTAAAATATAACCCAAAGTTATAACTTATTTATTACGTGAAACTCATTTGTCTTTGATATAAATATTTTCTTATTTTTTCTTATATACGGTCGGAACTTGGCAATGAAGTTGCTGTCCCTGGATATTTGCCAGTTAGCTTCATTGTTGCCTTTGTTGATTTGATTTCATAGAACCGTTAAAGAATTTTATTCGTAAATAATTTAATTAAAACCCGTAATTTTATCCTTGCAAGTCTCGATTCTGCAGGGAACAGTATAACAATATTATACAAATTTTGATATACATAAATACGTTGTTACATCATCAAAGAGTAACAAATATCCACCAATTTATTATACTAAACTTTGTTATATTTACTTGAACTACGAATACGGACTATAATGCATGTTTTGTTTTTACTTACAATAAATAATGTAGAGGTCATATAAGGTATTATTATACAGGCTGACTGGTAAATTACTATCAATATTTAAGGAGAATACTCGATACATGATTCTCATTCGAATTATGTAAAAAAATAGGTACTTAATTTTTGACCAAATTTTCATAATTTCAATTCAAGTAAATGAAGCGTTGACACTCTACAGTCATGCCGGCGGCACGTGCACAGGTGTTGTACTGTGCCGCTTGTTAACATCTAAAAATTGCCAAAGTTCACATCATTTACCTAGTCAACAAATTTGTTGCTTAAACGAGTAAAATATCTTAGTATTTTTGCCTATCCTAAGCCAGGATTAAAGTATTAAGGGGGATTGGATCATGCTTGTTTATCCTGCTACCCTGTTAACACGTGGCGGCGTTTGGACGTAGGTAAACTACCTGTTTTGTGTCGAAAGTGCAGCTAGCTGCTAGGGTGTCCAGACGACGCGTACATAATTGGATAATTGTTGAGAAACTTTACTTAAAAGTTTATTAATATTTACCTGTTTTTTTACATAATTAGAATGAGAATCATGTACCGAGTAGTCTCCTTAAATATTGATAGTAATTTACCAGTCATTCTGTATATAGGTAAATACATATTTAACTTACAAAAATCATAATTAAATAATAATTTGAGTACTTGAGGTTTATTAGATTTCAATACAAAGTGTTTTTAAGCTTAAAACTATATTAAATTAATAGAGTGGCTTAATTCACTGCGGTATAGGAACGTTCGTTAGTTCTTCGTAGGGAACAACTATGAAAAATTTTTCAACTGTTCTAATCGCTAAATCTACAGCGTAATCTACTAGAGGCTTCCCAAACTCTTCCGCTACTGTCTTCCAATTTTCATTTAGGAAATTTAGCACTGTTGCACCTGGAAAGTATAATACAATGAGGCTATTAAAATTGAGTAGACATAATAACAAGGTAAAATATTTTGTTGATTTTAAATATAAGTAAATTGTGCTAATGATATAATAGTACCTAACTATACACGAATCAATATTTGATGGTAGGTAGTTTAGTTTATAGTTTATATACCTGACCTTAGTATGTGAAGAGGTAGATCAGGTTGTGATGTTTTCTATATGTCATGATTTACTATTATAGTGTGAGGTTTTATTTTTAATATTTCTTATGCCTGTTACTTATACTCTAACGCAATCATAAATAGTAACAAAATAATTATTTAGTAGGCATTTCAGTAATTATTAGTGATTTCAGTTGTCAACGCCATTAAAACGAGTAATTGTTAGAACAGTTATTTAAAGTAATAACATTTGCTTAATTTTTTAATTATGAAAATATATAAATATATATACTAGAATGTTTCTAACTATAATTTAATAATATAATGGCAAGAACTATGAAAATATTTATGACAATTATTCTGCATTTCTGATGTGATAAAACACTGTACTATCATTATTATAATTACGTATGTCAGGATTTCAAAAACACGAGAAACCCAAGAACATAAAGCACGATATTTGTTAAGAGTGAGGATCGAGCCCGTGACCTTTATTGTACCAGGCAGTTGCAATGACCACTGCGTCAAACTATTGTAATGTAATAAATTAGAAAACAACGTGTAGTGGTGCGAGTAGTCACCTCAAACCACACGCTGGCGGTCGCGGATTTGATTCCCGCTCGGGACAGATATTTGTATTTGTACAAATATTTGTTTTCGGTCTGAGTGTATGTCCTTGTTGATCCCCCCCACCGTGCCTCGGAGAGCACGTAAAGCTGTCGGTCTCGATTGTTATTATAGACACCTGATAACGATCGTTACTCATGGTAGGGAAATTATCCGCCAACCCGCAGTGGAGCAGTGGATTAAGCTCCTACCCTTCTTACGGCCCGGAGGAGGCCTTCGCACAGCAGTGAGTTGTTTACAGGCTGATACAGTACAGTACTTAAGAACAAGGATAGAAGTATGAAATAAATTTTTACTTACTCAATTCTTGACTTTCTTTGAAAAGATTTGTAAGATTAAAAATGACCCGGTCACCGTAGTTGAATGTGTATTTATAGTTTTTGATAGCGAAGTGATTGAAACCTTTGTCATCTTTGATATACTTAGTGTTAAAGTCAATCTTCATTCTGAGGTTTACTGAAAGAAAAAAATCTTTTTAATTCATATTTCATCATTTCCAAATCCCTCCTTTCTTATTCGTAAAATCTTTCTCACAACCCATTCATCTTTTCTTTAGTTTACTACTAGCCACATGTCAGTTAATTATCATACTCAACACCTTTCTCGTTACATAATAAGCTTCGAAGTTAAAAATACAAATGTGTTTTCTTAATTAACTGCTGTTGTTTACTCGTGTCTGCAAAAACACTTAATTTTTTTTCTTGTTAAGTTTATATATCTAGGATGATTTTTTAAATCAATATAAGATAAGTATGTTTGATAATAATACTTACCTAATTTTATTTTAGCATCACCCTCTCCGTTGATTGGAAAAAGTAAAATTTTTCCAACAGCATCGTATTGTCCCTTGACAGTCAAATTGCAGTGGAATTCTAATGTGAAATGTCTTTTTACTAATTCTGAGCTGTAAGTAGAAAAATATAAATTTAAAATTTTCCACTAAACACATTAATCGAGTTATACACATTATTATTTTTTCATTTTAATAAACAAGATATATTTAAAATTATGTTGATTGACAAATGTGAATACCAGTCCAAATTAAAGTTTATGTGACTTAAAAATAATTTTAAAATCAATAATATTATGCTCTTTGATATTTTTTTAGTTACTTATCGAATTAAGTAGTACTATATTATGTTGTTCTTTGTACTCAGTTCGTGTCACAATAATTGGAACGAAAGGAGTTCTTGTACAGTCATCGTACTTATAATAAATCCTGTTTATAAGTAATTGGATTGACAGATTTTTATTTAAAAAAAAAAACACGGTTCTCTTTTATTTATGTAATTATATTTAATACTTGTTTTGGCTTCGTATATGAAAATGTAAACTACTGGCCACATATTTTTTGTCTTCTTTTAGGAGAGATATATTTTTTATGCAAATACATGTTTATTTTGCTTTCGTATTATCATAATATCTAGTAAATATTTATGTTACAAGAATTAAGACCTACTTATGAGGAATTGGAGTAATTGTTTTAAGAAAACAAATAGTTTAAGTTAATATGTAAATAATTAGTTTAAATTTTGTATTATAAATATGTATAAAATTTGTAAATTTTCGAAATAAATATTATTTGTAAAAAAAAAATATATATATATTACGGATTATTTATGATAAAAGATACCAGAACTCTACAAAACGCAAATGATAATATTTATGGTAGTATAAAGAGAACTTTAATTACTGGTTATCATCAATGTAAAACCTTGCTAAAATCACGCTGATTTCAAGTACGATTACGGTTTTACTGTAACGTGTTATTACATAAACGTGGTATCTATACGTGTATATGCATTTATTTTTTATTCAGTAGCTCTAAATAATATAGACGTAATTAGAGACTTTAGGTCCGGAGATAAAGTTGTACATTATTATCTTAATAACTCTATAAAACTTAATTACTAAAGAACCTTAACATTTAAACTATCTACTGAATATTCTAGTGAGTTTTTTTGTTTCATCTGTACACCTATTTGTTGTTGTTTGACTGGTCTGTTGGCGCAGTTGGCAGTGACCCTGCTTTCCGCTCCAGGATTGTGTATTTGATACCGAGTTTGGGCGTAGTATGAGTATTATTTATATTTGCATTTATTAAATAAATAAAAAAATACAAATCAATTAGCTTGTCTGTTATCTAAAACACAGGCATAAAATTGCCTAACTTAGGAATAGCCTGTGTGTGTATGCTCAACATTTATATATATATATATATATATATGTACAGCTAACTTGACCAGAAGGTATCTCACAGAAAACCGATGTAAATTAGCTTCTAAAGTTATGATTCGTATGTTTAAATATACTGATAGAAAAAACGATTTGATTCAAGAAAACTTTTTTCTTCAAAACATCATTATTGTTTCAAGTTATTCAATACTTTTAACTGAAGAAATTGACTCTCGAATCATTCCAATTCAATTCCAATTAAGATGTATACAACTTCGCCCAAGAATTTCTTTCAACCACCGATATACTATATTATTTACAAGTAGCTTATTAAGCTATTAAACTGTAGTTATAAAGAAAATCGTTTATCGTCTTTCGAGTCATTAGTTTCTATATGACAGTCTAATCTAGACAATATTTAAAAATCAATCATAATATGTGATTAATGATTTCTAAATAAACATTAAATATAGATTAAAAATCAATTTGAAACTAATTTTGTTTAATAGTAATTAATGACTTAGCACTTTGAATTCCTATATCCATATTATGTAACTACAGTACCTATTTATCTGTAATTTTTTTTTAATTTGAAAGACCCTTCAAAAAATTTGTATTTCAAAATACATATATTTATCGAGAACGAATATTAATTGATATATATTTCATGTTAATTAAAATGATTAACGTATAATCTATTATATATAGTATTTACAGGCGTACGGTTCATTTTATTTATAATTGTTATCAATTTTATATCAAGTTTCGTCTTAATCTGTCAAGTTCAATTAGTGCTCATAATCAAAAAGACGACCAACTCTATCAATCAATTAAAACAAGACCATCGCGTGATTGACTTCAATCAATAACTGAAAAGTTTGTAAGCGACAATTTTGTGCTGTTGATTTTTCATTTTATGGTAATCGTTGTTCTGAATATTCTATTCTTTAACGCCTTTTTAGTTTCCTTTTAAGCTACGAGTAAATCTTGTTTGTAATGTAAATTATTTTTAAGGGGTGTTCGTTGACACGTATATTTTGTTATTTTCGAAACACATGTTGATGACAAGTATTTGTTGATGACTGTGGACGAAAATTTGTTTTATAACAAAACTAAAACTCACACAACATCATCTACGATGCACTTTCTGAAGCCTGAAACATTTCCTTGATAGAATGTTATTTTCAGTCCACTGAGCGGAATCGAAAGTTTCTCGATGGTGAAAGGATCTAAAGTAGGAATGCCGAGATTCGGTATGCCCTTCACAAATTCAGGGATGGCTATTTGTGTTGATTTCACCAAACATTCTCTTGAGGTATCGTTGCATGGGTGGATATAGTCCGCTGTAACGAAAATATTTCTAATTTATTAATTATGAATTAATATATGTACAAATAAAATTATAGCTTATGTGATAAATACAAGTAAAAGGGATTTATATAGATAGGTAGGCAATCGTCCTTCGTTTTAATGATATTTGCATACATGCATGCATGTATGCGTTTGCAAAAAAAATAATTGTAAATGTAATATGTATCTACATTTTATCTTTGTAGAATTTAGTTAGTTTCATTTAAAAATTGAATATTTATATAATTTTGTTTACGAGGAGTAGACATTTCTATTTTAACGTTTAAATAATTAAGGGTTAGAAAAGAAAAGAAAACTTGTTTATTATTGTTTAAAAAAGGCTGACCGATAAAAAACAGTAGAGTACTATTATTTATAAATGTTACCTTACCACATGACAAATCTGACTTTAATTAATACTAAAAATGCTAAAACTACAAAATTAATGTAAGCATTTTTATAATAGTTAAGTTTTTAGTAATATATCATTCATATTCATTGGATAAAAAATAATTTTTGTTTTCTTTTATTCTATCCTTTTCAATCCAGCTACTCCGGTGTAGCTTAAGAACCGATTTGAGTTCCTTTGTGATACTCACGAACGACCCCTCCGATCGAATGATAATCTAATTTTAAACATTCCCGGTTATTTTACATCCTTTTATTCTAAATCCTTTACTGTTCAAGTCAGTCGTCTTTGGTACTCATTGCTACTGTCAATAAAACACGCTCAATGAATAATGACATTTAAAAACTTGTCACAGAAATGTATTAATTATCTATTGTATTTTATTACTCATATTTAATTATGTTGGTATCTCATTTGTTACATTTATCAAATTGTTTATTATGTATAGGTATATCTAGATATTTTTGTATGTGTATATGTATGTATGTGTGTATTTAATTAAAAGTCTAAAACACGGATTTTATCGCGTTTATTTAAAGTTACGGTTTAACAATATTTAATTTAAATTATTTCCCGACGTTTCGGACCCTTTACAGCGTCCATGATCTCGGGGGACTGAGGTGGTGGGTGTCCGAATAATATGTGTGTATGTTTGTATGTATGTATTTATATAGCAATATGACTACATTTTGTTTTTTCTTTTTATGTTTATTTTAATATTTGTTCATATATCATATAGTTTTGTGACCCTTCCCACACCTTCTACGCTAGTTCTCTGACCAAAGGTTGCCTAGAAGAGATCGTTATGTTAGCAATAAGGCTGCCTGATGTAACTGATGCAATGTGATTGATGTGATTTCTATGTATTATCTCTATATGTATTGGTGTGCAAAAAGTATAAATAAAAAAATAATAATACTCTACAAATGACCGCATTTGTGATCCTCACATGGATCTTGGAGGTCTTTTACACACGTTATTTTTATTCGTTTCTCGCTTCTTTTCATTCGAATAAAGTTTGGAAAATGACATTTATGTCAATATTAAAGAATTTTTATAAATTGTTACAAGGTTGCTTCATATTATGCTTTGAGGCAAGGTTTGAAATTAAATCTCTTGAAGTTGTATAGTGAACTAAGCTTATTTAAATAAGGCATAATATAAATAGGCTTTAATTTTATGAATTGATTATTGAATATTGGTAATATTAAAAAGAGTTTGTTCACTTTTTTTTATTGAGTTAATTATCAAAAAAATTTTTTTTTGTACAAAATGTCCAAGTCGATTTTATGAATTTTTTGAATATTTACTTATAAAACTTTTGCTTCAACTTACACGAGCGGAACAGTAATGATAAAAGTCAACAAATCTTAAAATAATCAACTCAATACAAGTAAAACCATGCTGGTGATGTAGTATAAATTACTACCTGTATTAATTAAAATTTGCAATCTCGCATAAACCGCACCATATATTGTTCATGATAAGAGAAAATCTCCAGGGCTGTGGATGTTGCTTCGAGTAACACGTTGTAATTGCATTTCAAATCCTCAACAAACAACTACATAGATAGACACTATATGTGAAGATAGCTGTCTATTCAATGTAGATCTTATTACGATAGAAATAAAGGCTACGTAGTTGACATTGTATACCGTGGTTGGTATAGTAGCAAAAGTTGTACTTATTACGTACTTTCTTGTACGTGATATTTATAATTATTTTACAAAAGAAAGCAATTTAAATGCATTTTTTTGTAGTTTTAAGTTTTTGTTATTATTAATAACAAAAATAGTAAAAATATCATTAAAAAAGAAAAAAATAATGCTAAAGTTGAATATAAGTAGTTAGTAAGGATTTGATTCAAGCGCCATTATGTCGCAGGATTGCTTAGTAAATAAAGCTAAAGAGGGAGTAAACAACAGTAGTCTTTTCAACAATGTTTATTCGTCACTTAAAACCGATATACGGAAAGATTTTCTTGCAATTTGGTAGACATATATAATTCTGTTACCCGTACTCAGGAGTAAAACGTAAATAAATTAATTTTGAGTGTGCACTTGTGACCGTGTAATGTAATTTGGGTCATTCCTACGTGACAAATCAGAAATTTAAAATAAAATCTTATATACTGTACTGTGTGAGCATGAGTGTCAAATTAAGAGGTTGTGTAGATATATATAACTCTATACTTAAAATTTCGACCGACGACCGTTCTGGTGTAATGGTGCGAGTAGTTGCCTCAAAGCTGCGCGCCGGCGATCGCGGGTTCGATTCCTGCTCGTGACAGATATTTGTATTTATACAAATATTTGTTTCCGACCTGGGTGTATGTCCTTGTTGGTCTCCCCACCGTGCCTCGGAGAGCACGTAAAGCCATCTGTCCCGGTTCTTATCATAAACAACTAATAACGATCGTTACCGATAGTAGGGAATTTATCCGCCAACCCGCAGTGGAGCAGTTTGGTGGATTAAGCTCCAACTCTTTTTCTATATGGAGAAGAGGCCTTCGCTCAGCAGTGAGTGGTTTACAGACTGATATAGATACTTAAAATTTATGTAATGAAAACCTAATATATATTAGTACCACTCCTACTTACTAGGCACGTGATTAAATTTATTCCTTTGATCCAACGAGACTTCAGAGTGTTCAGCTTCGGTACTAATATATAATAATACTCTAAAACCAAAGCTCACATTTTAATATATACCTACAGCGATATTCTTTTCAAGTGTATTTTCAAGTAGAAATCTTCCCAATCCTAAACTTTAAAGTATACCCGTTTAAGTGGCAGGACTGGTCCGAAGCATATCATTTAGAATCAGACATATGCAGGTAAGTGGAAATATGGGACAAGAACTTTGAATGAATTTAATTTTATAAGGGATGAATAGCTTCGTTGCCTTGTAAAGTTACGATATAAGTAAAGTACTTCACGTAGACTCAGACAACCACAGAAATTACATTACTCATTGGGTATGAGTGACAAGTACTTGATAGTGTCTGATTAGAAAATAAGTTAAATTGTAAAAAAAAATACTATGACATTTTGCGGCGTTAATTTGAATTTGAAATAGTGACCGTCGAAGCAGACTCTTAAGTGTTCCGTACCCAAAGGTTGTCAACAGTGACTTAAGACTTTACTGTCAGGTTCGTCTGTCAAATTGTTGTATTCTTTGAATCTTTATAGGAAGAACCACGAAGAATGGATATACAGGAGAGCGAACGGTAGACGTAGTTCTATACAAATTTCACGGTACTTATGTACACAAAAATAAACAAAGATCATAGTTTTCTTTTTTGCCACTGGGTGCGCGAGTATTCGTGAGGTACCGATACTATTATTATATTACTTATTATAATATGTGTAATTAAATATAGGTAGTAGTTCTCTAGAACAGTTTTATTTTAGTTGCATATTTAATAAATATAATTTTATGTATTGAATGCTAATATTTTGGAAGATGAAATAAAACAAAACGAATTCAGAAATTTTATTAAAATACATTGTTTTTTATTTTTGTACTAATAGTAATTTTATCTATAATAGAATTCTCTGAATCATCTGATTTCTTGGACAGAAGTATTGATATTTCTTTTCTATAAAAGATAGTAGAGCATGATAATTGATGCTATGCTAATTATGTGAATTGTCTGCGAGGCTTCTTATGATATTTTATAGCTGAAAAATATATGAAAATAACAATAAATTTTATTATTCAAAATAATGTTATTTTGAAAAAAATTAAATTTTTCACCGACTACTATTATCATAATTTATCAAATATATAATTAAAATAACTTTATATAATATGAAATAATTTTTTTTTTAAACAAATATACTTAATCTTATAACATTACATTATATTTTTAATATTTATTTAATAATTTAAAAATTACGTACCTGTTATTAAACTAAAAGTTTAACCTTTAATTTAATCTCCAAGAGTATTTTATGTTGGTGATGACTCAAAGTTATTAATAACAAGTTACTACAAAGTTTAAAGATAAAAACAATATAAATAATTGAAAAAATTTTATGACATATTATCATGTTGACTACATGTCAAATATATCTTTAAAATGGTGGCCTGGCGGAATGTTTTTGTCTCACTTTTTTTTCTCATAATTATGTTAGAGAGACGAAAATTATAAATTACATTATTTTACTATTTAAATCAATAATCGCACACCTATAGCAACCAATAGAAAGGTTAAAAATGAACTAATAACTCAATTTTCAAAATTCAGAGCTGTCAATAGCAACAAGCCTTCCCGCGTAAATTACAACTTCGATCCTAGCGGACTCTAGCGGCAAAATAATTATCTACTACCTAAATTGATGCCATTCTTTTAACATTACGTTCGCACTCCTTATATATCCATTCTTCGTGGGAAGAACACTCAAAATTATACACAGTGCGTATTAATTAGTTAAGTTTAATATTAGATCCTTACATACGAAATTGGCGTTTTGTCGTACTGGCCGCTTTTATCTCAAATATTTCCTCTTTGGTTAGGAATTCCAAATTCAAATTTATACAGCTATTTACTCATGCATTTGCGTTTCGAAAACCGTAATACATTTGTTTTTTTTTTCCTCTTTTGTTTTTCATCTTTGTGTCACTCAGTTTACAAAATGGAAAACTTGAAATATCGTGTTATTTACGAGTACGAGTTCCACCGTGGCACCAGTGCTGCAGAAACGGCTCGAAGTACCTATACTTATAATATTATAAAGCTGAAGAGTTTGTTTGTTTGTTTGAACGCGCTAATCTCAGGAAGTAATTGATAGTTTAGTAATTTTTAAGTTCATTCCTCTATTTATAATACATACTCTGTAACATATGTATTATTAATATATACCATAATCATATGATGTATCTTCTATACATGTGAAAGAATATTCTAATTAAATTATGTCGGTAAGAGATTGTGCTGATTAAATATACTCGTAATGAATAAAATCATCTTACATCGAAGTCCTTTCAAATATTGTTATTGTTTATTTTATTGCATATTATACATTAAAAAATAATAATAAAACTGGATTTTATCTTTCTTAAAGGTATCCTACATGATATTACATTTGCGTATTAGCAGCACTATTCGAGCAAAGCCTAATTATTATCATTTGAAACAGGTTCATTGAATTTAAATTTAATGAATTGAGTAATTTCAACAAATTAATGATGTAGATGATATCAATTGATGCACGAATTGTTAAAAAATAAATTTAAAAATAAACTGGTAGTCAGTGTTGATTATTAAATAAAAAGACTAATAATAATCAGTGTTATAAATATAGTACGTTATATAAAACAATTTACGACTAAATATTTTTGCAATTATAAAATTATAAATAACAAATACCTATTTCTTTGCATTCTTTAAATGCACGTCACCGTAGTAGTATTAAAATATACTGTATAATTATGTTTAGTGTTGCATTTATTGCTTTTAAAGTTTTTTTATTTGTTCCTTTTTAGTAAACTTAGATTACGTATTAAGAACACAAAACTCTATATATATGTACCTACTTGGTTAAATTAATAAATTAAATAATTTTAATGATTACTTTATTAAATTGATTTATTTTAAACAAAGTTATTTGTTTAAATACTGTCTAATATAAAAATATTATACATTTTTCCTTAACATTTCTGTTGATTAATGAAGCTTAGAATATTGTAGAATAACATTATTTTTTTTCCTTGTATGAATATTATTATTATGTTTTTTTTTCTAAATAATATAAAAATAAAATATTCAAAGAAATTTTACTATTCATGAAAATCAAAGCACACGATTACAAGCTTAGATTTAATTTAACATCGTTGTCATGGTAAAAAAAAATATTGCGAGGAAACATGACAGAGACTACAAACATGATAGAACTATACTATAGTTCAAATTATAATCAATTAACAAACGTGGCACCACCGAAACACCAATAAAAATGTCAAGATGATGCTATTTACACGCTTTTTATTAGCTTCACCTGTATGTTTGTATGTTTGTAAACGACTCCTTTGGACTTCATTTTGACCCACTTCCTAAGTTCAGATTTCATTGAAACTTATCGAGCATATATGATCGAGATAATGCAATAATTTAAGCAGTAAGTCCTGTTATCCTTACCAGGATCTTCAGAATTAGCGATTTGTTTTTCATTACTCGATCACCTATTGCTCGCATATGCTACCGAATTCAGGGCCGATAACATTGCAATAATTTTAATAGTAAGTCCTGTTAGCCATACCAAGATCTGAAGATGGTGAATGGTAACCAGGGTCTGATTATGGAGCTGAAAAGTGGTCATAGGAATTCTGTAATGAAACGACGCAATCTCATCGAGTTTCGGCTCGTTTCATTCGTCTTGACGAGTACTTTGTTTTTAGATGGTTAGCAGGGTCTGATCTGATGATGAAGCTGGAAGGTGGCCATAGGAACTTCGCAATGAAACGAAATAACCTCATCGAGTTTCGGCTCGTTTGATTCGTCTTGACGAGTACTTTGTTTTTAGATGGTTAGCAGGGTCTGATCTTATGATGGAGCTGGAAGGTGGCCATAGGAATTTTGCAATGAAATGACATAATCTCATCGAGTTTCAGCTCGTTTGATTCGTCTTGATGAGTACTTTGTTTTTAGATAGTTAGCAGGGTCTGATCTGATGATGAAGCTGGAAGGTGACAATAGGAACTTTGCAATGAAACGAGTAGTTTGTTTTTTAATGATAACCTGGGCCTGATCATAGAACACAAACCGTTAATCCTGAAGCATTTGCGGTTTGTTTTTCATTACCTGATCACCTATTTCTCGCATAAGTTAGCGACTTCGGACGCTGTTTCGCGAAAAAGTTATGACCTTGAAAACAAAAACATAATAGTTTTAAAAAACTAAAAAAACAAACACTTTTATAGAAACTTTAACTAAAAAATAAAAAATAAATAATAGTTTAAAAAAACTAAAAAACACGCTTTTATAATTAAACCAAACTAAAAAGTAGAAAATATTTTTTTTAAAAATTCAAATTAAGGATAGAGTGATAAATAAAAGAAATTATTTTAATGTTAAAAAGCGTGGGGTGCCTGATATGTATTAACATTCCATTGATAGGGTCATGTGGGACAGTGTGCGCTGTGGGTAAGTGTGCGCAATCCCATTCACTTTGGACTGAAATACATGGATTTGCTTAAGCTTACCTATAACGCACACTTGCCTCATACGATCCTATCAATGGAATGTTAATATCAGGCACCCCACGCTTTTTAACATTAAAATAATTTCTTTTATTTATCACTCTATCCTTGATTTGAATTTAAAAAAAAATTTCTACTTTTTATTTTGGTTTAATTATAAAAGCGTGTTTTTTAGTTTTTTTTAATTATTATTTATTTATAAATGAAGATATCAAGATGAATTGCATGCTGGTTAGAATATTACGTGAAATGAGTATAAAATAGCTTAAACAAGATTTTTTATTACTTTATACAACATGATGATAAAAATCGCAACTCGATCTTCAATATTCATTTTAATTTAGCAGCTCTAATATTTTGCTGACCTGTCATAGTTATCTCTCGTTGATAAAGCACAAACTACAAGCTATTATTAAATCTAAGACAAATAACCATATAAAGTTTTTGTACTCATAGCTAATATTCTTTCTTTTCTATAGTTTCTTACTTTTAATTATTACAATTTTGACGTAACACACGTTTACTTAGTTATTAATCAATTATTTAAATACACTCCTAGTTTGTATAAATTATGAGATAGGATACACCAAGGCTTACGTTTCGTTATACACATTAAGCTTTTGATTTATAAATTCAGTAGGCACTCTGATTATTTATTTTGTGTAAAGACTTACGGTACCGAGATAGTACCTACTGTAATTAGAATACTTGAATTCTAACCGAATGGTGAGAGCATTCTTTCGAGGCGAAGATAAAATCCGAGTAAAAAATCGTCAGAAATCATGAATATCTCGAAAAATATTATGAGACATGGGTATTTCCTAATCTACAATGAAATTGATATTAATAAATTTTCGTATTTTTACTCACGAGATGAATATCTTCATGAAATTCATATGAGACCAGCCACAAAAGATACAAACAAATTGAGAACCACCTTTTTGTAGTTAGTTTATTAGACTGCTCTCGTTATCACTCACTTTTCCATTTATTTTGGGACTTAGTGGTATAATTTTCAAAAGTAAATACTTATGTTTCTTTTAACATCTTAAGTCTGTAAAGGATTATTTAAGTGATAAGTTATTTATTACATATTGATTTAATTTGTGTTTCTAAATCGATTTAAATGATTAATAAACAGGTTTTTTTCATAAGTTTTCGTTTTTTATTTATAAGTCAAATAACCGTTTGTTTCAATTATTTCAATAATTTCTATAGATATCAAATGGTTTTAATTAAGTACAATACGATAGTACAGCTTATGTATTGCTTGTTTGCATTTTAGAATTATTGATATCGTTATAAACATTATTATTAAATGTGTAATTTTTCCATAATGATTGCATAGTAATGTACATCACTTTAAAAACTTTTCTTGAATTTTCCAAAACTTATACAACTATAATAATATAAACTATATAAAATACCCATAAATAGCTTTATTGATTATTAAATTTATAATATTTACTAAGATCTGTTTACTATGTTTTGATCAAGTAAATATTATTGTAAAAATAATAACAGCCGTGAACTTAAGTATAAAGAACACCGCAGACTCAGACAGCTAGCGTATAATAATAAATGTATGTAGTTTAAAGAAAATTTACTATATTTAAATTTTTTATAGGAGATGTTCAGTGGGTTATAATAACTGTATTAACATTAGGCTGCGTTTTAAGGTTATATGAATATATATGTACAGCTATATGTAGAAAAAATGTTTTATTGATTACATAAATAATGTTCCGGTAAGGTTTAAGAGATGTTTTCCCGTTTCTACTTATATTGACGGCCGTCTGGTCGAGTGGTCAGGCAACTGGACACTTTACGCAGCGGTCGCGGGTTCGAATCCCGCCAGGTGAAAATAATCTGTATGATGAATATAGATGTCTGCACCGGGTCATGGATGTGTATTTATGTATATATGTATTTATATCTTGAATTTATTTCCGTTCCTAGTACCTGTAACACAAGTTCTTACGAACTTAGCACAGGGCTAGGTTAACGTGGTGTGATTGTTGGTTAATATTTATTTATTTATTTATTTATTAAAAAATGGTAGTAGGTACTGTACTAACAATGTGACAATGTGTGTTGATAATAATATATGACAAACTGTAAAACTAGTAGAGCAATTTAACAATTAGTGTATCATTAAAAAAAGCAACAAAAGGAAGGAGGTAATGAAATTTTGAGAAACGACTAGTTATTTATTAATATAATTATAATTTACAGTTTTATTCTTTAAATAATGTATTCAATAAATTTAGATTTAAGGAGTTAGTCTACATTAAGAATTGATTTACATGCAAGAATTTGTCTTATTCATTGAATTAAAAATTCTTTAGGTTCGACTAAGGGGTAACTAAATCCTTTGGACGACGACAATGGAACGGAAATGCGTTGCAATTTAGAACTATATAATTATATAGAACGATCGATTTTTAAATATTTAAAGTATAATGAATAATGATATTATATATAAATTATAATGATAATGAAATCAATTGTTAACCTAGTTGCTTCACTCCATTCGATCAATAATATATGTCATATATATGAATAATATAATAATATAATACAATACTCATATAAGGCGTATAATAAATTTTCTCAAACTTACATAGATAAATATAAGAAGGTAGAGGATTACGCCCCGGCAGGGAGATCAAACGTCCGCGGGTTAGGGCTGTAGGCTGAGAAATCGGCGGACAATCCTAGCCGAGTCGAGCAATACTGCCTTCTGCATCCTGGCTGCGAACTAACCGCCGCGGATACCTATCTGCCTCAGATGGTGAGCGAGGCTAACCGTTGGGAGATATAACATAAGGATGAGTTCAGCAGATTCATCACCCCACATGTCGACAATATTCTTTCTCTGTTTCGGCTTTCACGAGGTTCTCATCATGCGGGATGGTCCACTAAAAACACCCTCGACCGTGTCCTATCCATGACCACGATATCAGGTTGGTTCGCCAGGAATATATGATCTTAAATAAAGTGCAACTCTGCTGATTTGCCTTGGCTAGAACGACCACATGAAGAACTTGCATGTCTCGAGAGAAATTTCGCGTTATATTTTTCTGTTAATCCGTAGTGGAGTAATGTGGTGGATCAAACTCCAAATATATAATAGCAGTGGTCTTTGCTAGCAGTGGAAAATTTACAGTATATAACAGAATATTATAGTTTAATTAGTAACAAATTTTGTACCAGTAATTTTATTTAAGTGTTTAAACATTGGATGTAACTAACCTATGTTTCCCGCATTACAATTGCTGTTTACCATTACGGTTTATTTCAAATTCAATACGTGGTTATAGCGTTAACATTTTAGACACTACAGATACTACCTACGTGTTAGTTTTTATTGTTCTTTTAGTAACACTTAGAAGTAAACTTTTCGTTAAACATTTTATATAATTATACATCTAATTTTTTAAGATTTTTATTCCACGTATAATTTATAATACGTTATTTTAATATTTATTTCTTGTGATCTGATTTTGATTACTTCTTGTTTAGCAAAGTTATAGAGTTTGTTTACTTAAACAGAAAATCCCTGATAGTCAGCATATTAATGTCCTTCAAAAATAGTTGTATAATTATATCACTCCAATCATATTAAACTTGTGTAACCGGCATTTTGATGATAAACTAGCTATAATATTTATTTATTATTTTGTATACACATAAATCAAGAATATCGTCACTCTTAGTGTATTATTTCTTTTTTAAACAAAAGTATAGAGGATAATCTGCTTGCCTAATATGCCTATTTATTGAGAAATATTGTAAGCTCTAAATTATAATGCTATCACTTTTATTAATGAAACAGTGAAAATAAGCGCACTGATACCGTGAGGGTTTTGCTTTATAAGCAAATACGTTTAAAATAAATTTATTTAAAATCCGCGACAAAACTTTGGAACATCTTATTTTTTCACAAGGAATTTTTTGATAATTAATAAACGATGTGTTAAGTTGTTATCATTTGAAGTCGTTAATAAAGATGTCATTAACATTGGTGACTGGTTTGTGTTACAAATAGAATGTCATAGCTTATGTTATGAAATATATTCAAATGTATGTTAATGTAAAGAAGTAAAATAGTTTGTTAAAACGGGCTAATCTTAATGACCTCTCTAGGTAACAACGACGACTACGATAAAAAACGATGATAATCGCATATATGATTGTGTTGGTGTTACATTTAAGTATTGATCATAATTAGTTTTTCAAGAGTACCTTCATTACAGAGGTATTAAAAAATAAAGATCTAGAAAGGTTTTGGGAATAAAAGGTTTGTGGACAGGCTTTAAAATATCATACTGCAAATTGTATGAGTCGTAAACAAAAACGGTTAAGCATATGATGAATATCGACTGTTAACCGAGGTTTTTTTTAAAAGAGCTTTTACATATAAAAAAAAATAGTTTATTTTATTTCTGATATTATTTTATGACGTAGTCCGACAACTTAATGTAGTTGCTGTTACTTATTTCTTTAAAAAATATTGAATTTTTTTAAATTGCCTGTTAATTATTTTTTTCATAAAATGAATGTAATTAAAATAAACAATTAATTTAAAAAATAACTTTGAGAAAAAATCAATGCGTTGTATTCCTAACAAAATACTAATATAAAATTATAAAAATTTAATGATGGTAATGTATTTTAGAAAATAAAGTTCCAATTAAAAAATAAAATTATAATAATTGAAAAGAAATACTTACGTGCCAGTTTCGCTTGACCTAAGCCGAATAAAATGCACATAGAACACAACACGGTACCAAAAATGATTCTCAAAATCATTATTGTTTATTTTGATTCGTCTGTTTTACAGTGAAATAACCTCTACACCGGCCGCGAAGTAAATAACTGCTATATATCGTCTAACTGATAGATAGTGAACCTTCAATTTGACATTGTAGACGACCGGTTATATCGGACCTTAATGCCAAAAGAAGTTTTACGTTACAATTCAAAAATTTGCGCCTTTTGTTAAGAGAACGAATGACCATGAATATAAAGATATTTTAATATTAATCATTAAATATATATTCTTAAGTTCTGTATAATCCGTTATTTATTTATCTATTTATCTGAGTATTGATCCTATTTACTTTTTCAAGAGTACCTTCATTTTAAAGGTATTAAAAAAAAATAAGATTTTAAAGTTAATTTAAATTTTATGTGTAAAATTATAATAATTAACTTTATCTAAAAAAATAAAAAATAGTAAATTACAAATATATGCAAATTGAAGACTGTCGATTCGTCATGGACAATTATTATTATTGATTCCAACAAAAATACTTATTTTCAGTAAAAAAGTTAATCCGTTATTAATCATATTTTATTTTAATATACAAGCTATATTTATAAAATTCCAGTATATTTTAATAATAATAACCTTGGTTGGTTAATTTATCTTTTATTTTTAGACATTAGTTTTACAGTTGAATAAATTAAATAATAATAAATTGCTATTTTTCAGAAATAATATTATAATAAATGCAATGCTCATTTTAAGAAGCATATGGAATTGTTTTATTTTTTCATATTAAAAAAAATGTAACCATTTATTTTCTGCTAATCAAAATATAAACGCTTATCGCAACATACTTTTTCCGTGGTATTAAAGTAAAAAGGGTACAAGCATGAATTTAAATACATCTTTATTGCATGTTATTGAAAGTTAAATGTATTTGCATATTTATTTATTTTAAGGTTGGTCAAGTTAAGTTAGGTTAGGATGACATTTAGGGCAGGAAGCGCTTATCGGGGCAGCCGTACGGCACACGCGTAACGGCTGCCATTGGCCCGGTCCTTGAGCGGTGGATGCGTCGAAAACGCAAGCCCCTCACCTTCCGTCTGACGCAGGTTCTCACCGGGCACGGTTGCTTTGGTGACTATCTGTGCCGGACGGCCCAGAGGGAGCCGACGACTGAATGTCACGATTGTGGCGCGGCGGTGGACTCTGCCCAGCACACCCTCGAGGTGTGCCCGAGATGGGCGGCGCTGCGTCAAGGTCTGACGTCGGTCCTCGGAGGGGACTTGTCGCTCCCGAGCATCATCACCGCGATGCTCGGCGACGACGAGTCCTGGAAGGCGATGGTCTCCTTCTGCGAGACAGTAATGTCCCAGAAGGAGGCCGACGAGCGGAGGAGAGAGGAGCCGCCGACGTGGCCTCCATCCGCGGGCGACGAATGGGGGTGCGTAGTAGGCGCTACTTAATGCGCCTTCAGTAACGCCCTTGTGCCCGTGTCGGGCCGGGATGGGAATCCGGTCCTGCTAGACACGGCGTCGTCGGGACTGTTCATAGGTTAGCCGGACAGTCCCCATGGAGGAGAAGTCTGGCCTTTTCGCCGAGGCCAGCCTGTCGCTGGAGGGATCCTGTTGCCTGCAGATCCGGGACCCTCCAATTAAAGCGGCTGAAGGCTCCCGCAGGGGTTTAGTACGGTATTGCACTCCCAAAGTGTCGAGTCCGACATAGGTCTAGGATTGCCGACCCGGGCGTCCTGGATATCATCCGTAAATGGATTCCCCTAAAAAAAAAAAAAAGTTAGGATGACATTTAACATCAACCATTTATTATATAATGTAGAAATATAATTGAAACGTTATTCATATATGATTGCGATACGAATATATGCTAATAATTCACAAAATAAAACCTGCAATAAAAGCTGATATCTATTTATCTTTTTTGTTCATTTCTCACATAGCAGCATAACATGTGGTGTATGTCTTTTAAAAAAGTTACATAAAATTATGTAACTAATCATATATGAACTATGTTTCAATTATATTTCTACATAAAAATTACATGAAAAAAAAAATGTATCACTTTGATAAACCATATTTTTCTTAAATATTAATTAAACGATTATAAAATAGTTCATTCTCTCTTTGAAGTCTATAACTTGCTGACGAGGTTTTTAGAAAATAATCTTAAAATATATTATAATAAAAGAGAGTACAGTACCTACCGTAAACAACTTCGATTACCGAAACAGATTGTACAAAAAACTAAGGCTAAAGTAAATTTTTCAACAATTCACTTATATGAGAAATTACATTCACTAGAACGAAACAAATATATATATATATATATATATATATATATATATGGGTACATCGCAATACAATATAAACAATTCATAAGTGAGACAAGCACAAATATGTAGGGTAGGATTAAAATATCTGTACACAAAGTTAACAGAAATATAGACCTAACTGGAAGTGTCATTGTTATGGATTAATAAATAATTAATACTATTGTCATCAATGTTGGACGTACTAACGTATTACTTGTTTCGTTATATTGTTGTAGGTATTTATTTTATTTATTTAGATATGATTAAAACTGAAAAGTACAATCTCCCAATCGTTCTCGGTTTTATCAGAAATTATATCTGAAATAGCTGGCAGTCGTATTATTATACATATTTGCCACAACAGTCAGGTCTTTGCTTCGTCAAATCATCAATATTAAAAGAATATTGACAAACAAAATGAATAAATGAAGTGGAATGAAATAAGACAGATACAGAACTAATTTTTATAAAATTTTTAAATGCTTTAATTCTCACCCTTGGAGTTGAAATTGAGAAATCGACTCATAAATTTAAAATCTTCAGAGCTACCAGATTTAAGAGTTATTTATTTATATTCAAACGATTATCCGTAATGAGGATATCCACAGAAGAATCAAGATCACTAATGTAATACACACTTGATCTTTAGAAAGTAGAAGTGTATGAGTGCGTGACGTGCACAAGGGAGGTCATCCTTGCTGTATTTACCTTTGGAATCTAAAAGAATTGAAGGAAAATCACGCATCAGCAAGTATTGCAAGGGGCGTCCCTGGTGGAAGTGAACGTAATATCTGAACAAACGCAATAAGCGGAAAACTTTAGAGAATAAAGTCTACGTTTTAACTATGGATATTTGTGGACTGAAGTCAACATGATTATGATAATGATTTTGTGATCCAACATAAGTAATTATAAAATTAGTAGTCAAATTCATTTTTATTTTAATATAGGAAAAAATCAATTTAATAAAAAATAAACATAGTTCGTATAAATTGTAAAATTTTAGAGGAATAAAAATTAAAACAAAATTTACTAGGAATTTTATGATACTAATGAAAAAAAAATGTTAATTTTTTTTATTTGACCACTTAATTTAAACAGCAACAAAGGCGTATACTACGACAGAAATGTGTTTCTGAACACCCAACACAGAATTTTCAGCCTACTGTGTGCTGTTGAATGTAAGGCTTTTATTTTATCACACGAACGCTTTTACATTACACATTAAGAGGTTTAAGGTTGTAATATCACATTACACCATACATTGATAAATATCACAATAACATCTACACGAACGGATAGATTTTGTAACAAATTTAAGAAGATATATATTTAAGATCTATAGTAGAGATGGACAAATGGGAAAAAGATATCAATATATATCGTATCGATATTTTTCAAATGTATCGATACATAATATATCTCCACTAATCCGAGATCTACCAATTTTGTATAATATATATTTACTATAATTATATTATTATTGTTATAACATCTGCCCATCTGCAAATGCAATATTACTGTCACTTACAGGTTGTCTGGCAGAAATTGTTTTTTAGCATTTAGCAATAAGACCGCCTGGTTGTACAGCTTATAATGATGTTAGCTTGTGTCCTTAATTTAGTTCTCTGTTTTGGTGTGCAATAAAGTATATAATCTAACTGCTTCACTCCACCCGTTCAATAATATATATGTATAGATATACATAATTAATACTTATTATTATAATATGTTTCTTATTTAATCTCAGATAGCCGGGAAGTTGATGGCATGGGCCAAAGCCAAATGTACATAAACGAAGTAATTAAAATCTGATTGTTTATTTTTACTGAAATCTAACAAATATATGTAATAATTTATGTTTGTGGTTGGCCACAGTGATTGGGCTCACACTGAAGAAATTTTCTTACCAATCTACATGTATTCAGTATTACTGCTTTTTGCAATAGATGTCATAAGTGATAAGTGCTCGCTGGTAATTTAAGCATTATTATTATAAACAAGTTTTTTTTTTTTTAGAAATAAACGTTAATCAAATTAATGTTAATGAAGTTTTAATTTAAAACGATGAAATTGAAACCATAAATCAAATTCATGAAACTGATGCTTTTGAAAAGCCTCCCAAAATCTGCTTGATATTTTTTTTTTTTTTTTTATGACAAATAGACAGGCATTTGACCGCTATCTCACCTGATGTTAAGTGACGATGCGGCCGAAGGTGGAGCATGCCTGTCTAATAACAGTCTATTCACTCTGGCCTTGAAGGCACCCAGGTTGTATCGTTCGGGAAACACAGACGCGGGCAACGAGTTCCATTCCTTAGCCGTGCGCATCAAGAAAGTAGTGCCGAAGCGTTTTGTGCGCGTAGGTGGCATATCAATGACATAAGGATGGAACGATCGACCGCGCCTAGTGTCCCGATGGCGGAAGGTTGTTGGGGGAATTAGATCGTGCAGTTCCTTCGCACACTCACCAAAATATATTCTGTAGAACACCGACAGACGAGCTACCCTACGCCGATGATCGAGACTCTGCAACTTGGTGTCTGTCAGAGTAGGGTCACCTATGAGTCTCTTAGCTCGTTTTTCCACCGAGTCCAAAGTTGCCAGTTGGTATTTGGCGGATCCATCCCAAAGGTGGCAGCAATACTCCATACAAGATCGAACTTGTGCTTGATATAGTTGAAGCAGCTGTTCTGGAGTGAAGTATCGCCTGACCTTAGAGAGAATACCTAGTTTTTTTGCTGCAGTTTTTGCTTTGGACTCGATGTGCTGTCCAAAGTTCAAATTGGACGATAGCTCTACACCGAGGAGCTGAAGGGAGTCGGTAATTTCTACAGAAACATTTCGGAAAGTCGGAGCCAGGTGTAAAGGGCTCCGTTTAGAGGAGAACACACACGCCTGTGTTTTTGTAGCGTTGAACGTGACCAAATTGGCATCGCCCCATTCGGAGACTGCCTGGAGGGCGACGTTCAAGTGGCTGACCATATCCTCTCGACAAGACTGGATAACATCCTTACTAGCCCTTGCACTCGAAAAGTATCTGTCCGTCACTGTGCTGTCGTCAGCATACCCAAAGGTACCGGGGACGAGCAGATCATTAATATGCAGCAGGAAGAGGGTAGCGGACAAGACTGATCCCTGAGGAACACCGGCGTCGATAGCCTTTTGGTCCGACGAGTACCCGTCAAGGACAACTCGAATTGAACGTTCGTTCTAACTAATTGGCCACAGCATCTATAGTAGATGGTTGTTGCAGCGCTAGTGGGTTGGTAGGATCCCACATCGTCGTTGATGGCTATAGAGCCCTATTGCGGCCCGGCATTTCTTGCCACATCGATTGCATACAAATCGTGAATCTGCCGGAGGAGATGAGGCATAGCGAAGCTTTTTCTGCTTAATATTCTCGAGCCAGTCTTCGTCGTGCTTGGCAACTCCGATTTTTATGTCATGACGCCATTCATGTCTCATTTTGGCGCGATTTTCCCAGCAATCGGTCGGGATTCCAAAGCTGATCATATCCCGCCTGCAGGAGTCTTTAAATCGTAGCATTGGGCGCCCTGCGGGTCTCTTCGCGTTTGCCATCTGACTCAACATTACTTGGCGTGGAAGTCTCTCGGGAGCCATTCGATGTACATGGCCAAGCCAACGCAGTCTACGTTGTTTCAGCATTGCGGTGATGCTACAGCAGCTTGTCTTTGAGAGAACTGCCTTGTTGCTCATTTTGTCTCTCCAAGTGACTCCAAGTATAGTCCTCAGACAGCGAATATGGAAGGCATTAAGTTTGCGTTCTTGCTTTGTGTAAGTAGTCCATGTTTCCGAAGCGTACAACAGTGTACTAAGGACGCAGGTCTGGTATACAAGGACTTTAGTGTGAGTGGTAAGCTTGTTATTTCTCCAAACGCGTTCAAATAGCCTTCCAAAAGCGGTCGATGCTCTGCCAATCCGAGTATCTATCTCCTTGTCGCTTGAGAGTGAGGAGGTGGTGGTGGAGCCAAGATAGCAGAAGTGTTCTACTACATCAAGGATGGTGCCGTCGAGTGTGATTGCAGGAGGCTGACTTACGCCCTGCACCATGATGACGGTTTTCTTGGTGTTTACGCTCATAGAATACAGATGACAGGCGTTACCAAATCTCGTCACCAATTCTTGTAATTCGCATTCAGAGTTTGCGACTAGTGCAGCATCATCTGCATACAGAAGTTCTCTGGCAATTAGATCCAGACGCTTATTTTTGGACTTTAGTAGATTAATGTTGTACAGTCTTCCGTCCTTTCTTGTGTGCAAATGTACTCCGACGTCACAACTCTCAAACGCAGTCAAGAGGAGTGCTGATAGAAAAATCCCAAAGAGAGTAGGAGCTAGTACGCAGCCTTGCCTGACTCCGCGGTTTATGTCGAAAGGCGTTGATCTTTCTCCATCAAGTATGACAGAGCCTCTCATATTGTCGTGGAAGGCCCGTATGATGTTTAAAAGTTTTGGAGGGCACCCGATTTTGTTTAGTACTTCGTACAGCCCATCCCTACTCACGGTGTCAAATGCCTTATTTAAATCGACAAAGGCTATGTATAGCGGTACTTGGTGTTCTCGACATTTCTCCTGCAGTTGACGAAGAGTAAAAATCATATCGGTGGTAGATCGGCCAGATCGGAACCCACATTGAGTTTCTGGGTAGATCCGAGCGGCTAACATGTCCAGTCTTCTTAAAACAACCCTCGCAAATGCCTTTCCCGCGATACTCAGTAGAGATATACCCCTGTAATTGTTACAGTCACCTCTGTCTCCTTTGCCCTTGTACAAGGTAACTATCTCGGAATCCTTCATGTCTTGAGGTATGGTTTCCTCATCCCAGCAGCGCAGTAATAGAGCGTACAGGAGAGATGAAACACAGTCGAGTCGCACTAATTCAGCTGGTAAGTTGTCAGGACCTGTGCTCGTGCCTAATTTCAGGTTTCGGGTAGCAAGAAGGAATTCTTCACCCGTTGGAGGGTCGTCGAGTTCAGTTACCGGAGGTCGAGGAGTAAGAGTGGTCAGTGCATCAGGATGCAAAGCAACCTCTTGTGAGTACAGGTTTGAATAGTGTTGTGCCCACCTTTCAAGTTCTTCTTTCTTATTTGCGATCGGATTTCCGTCAAGGTCTTTGATTGCGGCACGTTTTCTTTTAGTAGGACCGATTGCAGTTTTTATTCCCCGATACATACCCTTAAAGTCGCCTACATCCCGGCAATTTTGTATTGACTGGCATAGTTTGACCCAGTACCCATTCGCGCAGCTACGACTGATGCGTTGTACTTTTGCTTTCGCTGCCTTGTATGTGGATAGTTTGACAGGATCTCTATGGTTGTTCAAGAGATTTATATGAGCTGTCCGTTTTTGCTCTATTAATGGGAGCAGAATGTCTTCGTACTCGGTAAACCAGTCATCAGCAGTCTTCGCTTTCCTGCCAAACACTCTCTCGGCAGTATCTGCGATTACTCTCTTTGTGACCTGCCACATATCTTCGGCACAGGCTGCTCCATCTAAGATTTCACTGGAAAGTTCCTCCTTCATCAGATTCTCTAGTTCGTTACATAGGTTTTTATCACGCATAGCTGCCGTGTTCAGTGCAACTTTACGGGGAGCTATCTTAATTGAGTGAATTTTCTTAGGAGTGAAGTGTGTTTTCGCCATCACTAGAGAGTGGTCAGTGTTGCAATCGGCGCTGTGGTAAGTACGAGAGTTGAGGATGTCACGCAGGTCTCTCCTCCTTGTAATAATAAAGTCAATCTGATGCCAATGACCCGAACGGGGGTGTCTCCACGACACTTTGTGGATAGGTTTGCACTTGAAGTAGGTATTAGTCACGCAAAGAGATAGCGATGAACAAAGCTCCAGCAAGCGTTGCCCGTTTTCGTTGATGTTGCCGATTCCATAGCGCCCGACGCATTCCGCCCAGTCGTCGTACTTGTTTCCTATTCTTGCGTTAAAATCGCCAAGCAAAAGGAGTTTATCAGATGCCCGAACACCCTCCAGACATTCGCGTAGGTCGTCGTAGAATTTGTCCTTGGTATCGGCAGGAGCCTTAAGAGTCGGAGCATATGCTGAGATAAGAGTGATCGGACCCGAAGCTGTTAACAGTCTTATGGACATCATGCGCTCGGACACACATGAAGGTATTTCAATGCATCTGAGTAAGCAGTTACGAACGGCGATGCCAACCCCGTGTTCTCGCCTATCTCCGTCATTTTTTCCTTTCCAGAAAAAGGTGTAGTTCTCTTCACGTATACTGCCCTCGTCCAGGAGACGAGTTTCTTGTAGAGCGGCTACATCAACACGAAGGCGAAGAAGTTCTCTATCTATGATGGTGGTCTTTCTTAGCTCTGGTAAACCGGCGGCAGTTACGGTTGATGACGTCAAATCTTCAGATCCGGGTAGCATGGTTCTCACGTTCCATGTAGCAAATCTTGTGACATTGATGAGATTATCTTTATGATTTTGCTGAGTGTTTCTGTTATTGTTTCTCCTTTTATTGTTAGGTGCATCAATACCCATCCTGTTATACAGACGTTATACTGACACGTCTGCTGCTCCATACACCAATAGGAGCGCAAGATGAGAGGCGGACCAGTACCTTATTGGCTGGAGGCTGCCCAGCTGAGGCAGGCGGTAACTGATCAGTTAGTCGCGATGAACTATCCTACCGTCGGGAGCCACCCCTGGCGCCCGCGCATACGCCTATTTGCGCAAGGCTTATCACCGGTGACTGCGACTCCCCGTGTTGTGATCCGCACCTTTTCAGATACGGGTGAAGTGGCCTCTCCACGGGCGCTGCATGCCTGGGACGCAGTTATGAGAGCACGGACATGCCCATCATCCATGATCTCCTCTCGACCTCTCCGACTGTTTCCCCAGGAATGACGAGTCATTACGTGAGGAGCCGGTTTGGTTGCAGGGGTTGCCGACTCGTTCAGGTTGGACCTTTATGTCGCCTACGGTACCCCAGATCCGTTTGCCTCTTCCGCCTGATCCACCGTACCAATGCCTTCCATCTCCGCCTTCTCAGCCGTTGAGGTCTTCACCCGTAACCCTGGGCACGGGCTCCGCGATATACCCCGCGGGACTGGGTCCCTGCACGAACTTGGCCACCGTCCCACTCCGACCTACTGGAGTGAGGGGTACCCACCCCCGCGACTTGGACGCGCCGGACAGGAATTACCCCGGTGGGTGATAGAGAAGGTGACTCTACCTCCCCCGGGGCCGGGTTAATGGTCTTGTGTGATGTTAGACCAAGACCAAAGGTCGTTTCGTTCAGGAAGTCAGAAATCCAAACGCAAAGGCCAGGTGGAATACCATATGAAGGAAGCTTGCTTATGAGGCTTGCGTGCCAAACTCTGTCAAAGGCCTTCGAGATATCGAGAGACACGGCAAGTGCTTCACCGTGTTTGTCAATGGCCTCACTCCATATATGTGTGGCATACACTAGAAGGTCCCCAGTCGAACGGTCCTGGCGGAAACCGTATTGCCGGTCGCTGAGGAGATCGTTACCTTCCAAGTGGGCCAGGAGTTTGTTATTCAGTGCACTTTCCATAGTCTTACAGAGTATGGACGTTACCGAGATGGGGCGGTAATTGACAGGGTCTGCACGACTACCTTTTTTGGGCACAGGCTGCACGTTGGCAAGCTTCCAAGACTTCGGCACTTTGCCAGTCTTAAGTGACAGGCGGTACAGGCGTGTAAGAGGTGGAGACAACTCAGGGGCACATGTACGCAGGACTATCGCTGGTATACCATCAGGTCCGCTGGCCTTGTTCACGTCTAGAGTTTGCAGGATTTTAAGGATCTCTTTTTGACGTATGCGTACTTCAGCCATAAAGCAGTCAGCACGAGTTGAGATTGGTGGAGCTTTTCCTCCAACATCCAGACGCGAGTTCTCAGCAAAAAGAGATGCAAACAAATCCGCTTTCTCTTTTGCAGAATGGGCCAGTGATCCATCAGTCCTCAGCAATGGTGGAAGTGACGGCCGACAAAAGTTAGTTTCAGCGGCTTTAGCTAGGGACCAAAACGCTTTGCTCCCAGAAGGATAAGAAGCTAGTTTGGCCCCAATGTGGCTGATATGTTTGAATCTAGCCCTGCGTAACGTCCTTTTACATGACTTGGCGGCTTGGTTAAAAGATTTCTTCAAATTCCGAGAATTCGGAGACTTGCGCGCTCGAGCTTCAGCCCATGCAGTGTATGCCGTCCGTTTTTTGGCTTCTGCACGATAGCAGTCCGCATCAAACCATGGGCGAGCTTTTCCATTCGACGCTACGTCAGAGTATGGTATAAAATATTCCATACCCTGGTGTATAACCGCGGTAATGGCTTCAGCGCAGCTCGACGGATCATCAGAAGAAAAGCATATTTCTCGCCAAGGATAGGACGAGAAAAAGTGACGCATCTTATCCCAATCTGCTGCCTTGTATCGCCACACCCGTCTTAAGCCACATGGGGCTTCTTCGGGTGGGGAACAAACGGATATAGATTTTACCAGACAGTGGTCAGAAGTACCCAGTGGTGCAGAAACTGTTATTGAGTGACTGTCTGGATCGGTTGTTAGGAATAGGTCTAAGCAGTTGGCAGTATGAGAGTCTACGTCTGGTACCCTGGTAGCACAGTTTACAAGCTGGGTGAGGTCTAGCGTCAAGGCTAGTTTACGCACTTCTCTCCCAGCATGGTCGGTCACCTGGTATGGGTACAGCCACTCCCGGTGGTGGGCATTGAAGTCCCCTAGAATGACTAACTGTGCCGAAGGGTAACGCTCTCGAGCCTCATCCGCCGTTAGGGTAAGATGGTCACATAACTGAGTTGTTTCCACGTCTCCACTGTGCGAACGGTAGACACAGGTATACAGGATTTTCTCCTGTCCTGTGTCCACCAGAACCCATAGTATGGAGTAACTGGGTGTCTCAAGGTGCTTAAGACGCTTGATGCAAATATCATCACGGACGTACACACAGACTCCGGCACGAGGTATGAACCTGTGCTCCAAAGAATACCCGGGGTAGCTGAGGTACGCCGTGTCAGCCGGACATCTGATCTGCGTCTCAGTGAGGAACAGCAGCTGCGGTTTTTCTGTTTCTAGGTGGTGGTGGACAGATTCGAGATTAGAGTGCAGACCTCGGATGTTAGAGAGGTGCACTTTTAATGGGAGGACGTGCAGCCGCTGTGTATACCTTCTTTTTTTCTTTAGTGCTTTCATGGGGAGTGAATAGGTGCTGGGGAACGCGAACTGGGCGAGGCGGCACCCTACCTACCAGGTGTCAAACTCAACACCGCCGCACGGAGGGAGACTGACGCGGAGACCGCGGGGACGCCCGAGCTCCCCCAGAATGGCTACCTGCTCCTCCCTTCCGGTCGCCATCCGGCAAGGTAGATCATTCTGGGATTTTTCGTCAGGTGGCGGGGCAGCCTTTCACAGGTGGCTACCCTGCTACTTGGGCCCCCAACTTCCTACGGTCGGCCAGCGGCGGCACCGTGCCTCGGATCCCGCTACCCTCCGAAGCCAGGCACCCGATGCGGCAGTGATAAGCAGACAGAATCGGTCACATAGAGTGCCACAACTACCCAGACACATCCCCCAAATGGCTGCTCTGGGACCCGCCCCGGAACACGGCAGTTGCCGTTTGGCGGCGCGACTCTACCCAGAGGGTGGTAATCAAGCCACGGCCGAAGCCTACCACCGCAAGAATTTTGTCGGCTCTTACGACAGGCCTTCTTGTCGGGCTGTAGGAAATCGTATTCTACTGCCCGTCCCTACACGGGGAATATAATATAATAATATATTCCCTTGCACTGCGTTAAATTGTCATTAAAAAATAAATATTTTTAAAATTATGGTTATAAATCATTAATTTTTGATTTTAAAATATTATTTACAGTTTTTGCAAAGGATGGGTGTCAATAAGATGGGTGTCCCTTACCCTGAACAAAAAAAAAAAAAAAAATGAGCCATGTTACTCTTACTTTACTCGCCACGCCACAACCAAATATTATATCTATCTATATATACTGTATAATATATAATAATGTAATGGCGGTCGGCGGAATGGCCACAACAATCAACGTACAATACCAACACTCCAACATAATTACATTACGCTGTCATACGCAGTAAGTGGTACCAACCAAACCAACAAGCAGTGTCATTGTCATAGACAAACATAATAGCACAACGTCTATAGACTGTAGGCAATTTTTGTTTGTGTTTGAAGCAAAGGACACTAAACCCATACAGCCTACCTACTCTTTTTTTAAATGAGATCAGATTAGTTGAATACCTGCAGATAGCTGAACTTTAAAAAATATATCGATTTTGATATCCGAAAATAAATATCGATAATCGATATATCGCGGATCGTATATGTCGGTGATTTATATCGATTATTTTCTGAAAAAAAATCGATATTTTGATGTATCGATTATTTTTGTCCATCCCTAATCTACAGAATGGCCCAACGGAACGTGAATATTGCATAGTTGGTTAGGCACGCTTATGGAGTTTTAGTCACAATGAGTCACTTCAATGGGAAGCGTCGCGCATTTTGCGTGCTCGCACGTAGGACGACGCACTCAGGACGTAGTCCAGATTTCACGCCTCCTAACTTTTTGGTGGAGAAACCTAAAACACAAAGTCTACAGTAATAATCCGAGAAACATCGATCAGCTCAAGGAGAGTATCTGTGGTGCAATGGCAGTAATTATATCGACATTACTGAAGACTGAAGAGTTTTCAATAATTTCCGTTCGCGGTTAAGCTCTGGTTTCCCAGGATAGCGGTGCCGTCATATAGCGGCTGTAATACAGCGGTGAATGACGTCACTAGAACGTTGTCTATATAACGAAATGGCGCGGTTTCCTAGAGAGCGGTATTTGACACCGTAACGTCAAAAAGCGGTGCCGCCATTTGCATGACGGCCGTCTTGACGGCGTCGGATGGTTTCGTGAACGTTTTTCTCGATAGCAGTGAAGCCATTTTTATAAAATATTGTATTGTTTTGACCGGACGACGAATAAAATGAGTTCCAACTCCAACTGGAGCAGCGAGGACGACGAAATTTTAATAGATTCATACGTTACGATTTCCTAATGTACCACCAGATTTGAATAAATCGTCTTCCTTCGCGCCAGTCTGTATTTTCTAAATAATTATTGCCTAAATTTGTCAAATATCATGATTAAAAAAAAAAGTTTTTAGAGTTACGTCCTTGTTGTATCAAGTGTGTGAGATTATACGAGTAGTCGCTATATTTCCAAGTTGTGATGCGTTAATCTTTACTACCCCGACATACTTAAAATAAAACGTATTTCAGAGTCATCACTTTATTTATTGAGTTATGCCTTAATAGTAAACAACCATTACTTACAAAAATAAGTTTTCTACTTCGTGCACTGCAAGACCTTAATGTACTTTAATGAGGGGGATATTAAATGCAGTAATAACTACTCAAAATAGTCTGGTAGTCTTTGTTCTGTTTAGCTTAAACTTAAGGTTTTTTATCTACGGTAAGGATGGTGTGATTTTAAAGTTAAATTTTTTTTTAAAATATATTTCAAGTCAGACTACTTCAGATTATTATTTGTTTTAAAATCACGTTCAATGCTAACATAAACAAGAAATAAAAAACTTACTTAAACTTTATTAATTTTTGTTTATTTCTAGTAGTTTCGAAGCATTTGTGTTTGTTTTTAATTTATTTTTCGAATCATTAGAATAAACGTATTTTTAAATTGCTTCGTATAACACTACCTTTCTAACATCAATATGATTTCTTCTTGATGAAAGAGAAATAAAGTATCGGTATTAATAAGATACTGAATCTCTAGAAGATATCTTCAAGCACTTAATAATTAACAGTTCGTACATAATGACAATTAAGCTAGCTAATGCATCGCTAAATATTAATTGCCTCTAATGGCAAACTGTCGTATATAATAAAGTACCAAATAAAGTTTAATTAATTTCAAACCTTAAACCATTATTTCACGTGAATATTAAATAGTGCTTGTTTGAAAGAGAGGTTACATAGCATAGTTGCTTTTTTAATTGTATCTTTCTCCTAGAAAGGTAATAATTATTTTTTATTTACTGATTCTAATAAGTACGCGGATCGAGATCTCAGTGATGCAATTAGACACAAAAGTCTTCCATTTATGTAGAGAAGAACGAAGCCATGCCAATACGACCGAAGAGTCGGACCAGGCTTGAATTTGGCCGGGACGGATCTTGTCTCGGTATATGTGGTTTACCTTTTTAATCAATTTTGATAGCAAAAATGCAGCCATCAGTTCAAGGCGAGGGATAGTAAAATATATACGCCAGAGTGCGACACGAGTTTTTGCCATTATTAAATGTGTCTCACAATCACCGCTCTTGCCTACATGGCGTATATAAACACAAGCGGCGTATCAATCAGTATTACAAAATATAACGAGGAAAAGAAAAAGATGATAAGAGCGGTAGCTTTTTAGTAAAAGATGTCCATGAATTTAATATATCAATAGGCGGTGGCTCGTCCTTTTTTTTTGTCGCAGGAGATTCCATTTACGGATGATATCCAGGATGCCCGGGTCGGCAGTTCTAGACCTATGTCAGATTCGGCACTTTGGGAGTGCGATACCGTACTAAACCCCTACAGGAGCCTTCGGCCGCTTTAATTGGAGGGTCCCGGATCTGCAGGCAACAGAACCTGCGTCGGACGGAAGGTGAGGGGCTTGCGTTTTCGATGCATCCACCGCTCAAGGACCAGGCGAATGGCAGCCGTTACACGTCTGCCGTACAGCTGCCCCACCAGGTTCTCCCCCCACCTCCGCATAAGCGCTTCCTGCCCTATCCGAAGCACCCGTAGGATCCCGTCCAACGTAGTTTTCTCACCAAGAGCTCTCCTACCCGAGATGTATGAGTAGGTCTTGGCAAGAACTTCCGCCACGAGCTCCCACGGCGGGTCGCCGGCTAGAGCAGTAGCTGCAGCCCACTGGAGGCGACTCGTCCCAACCAATGTTCGCTAACCACATCAAGTGAAATAAATGCTTAACAAATAATTTTATGTTTGTTTTGAATAAAATTGTACTTATCCTGCGGAGAAAGATTTAAAAACTCTGTACATTTAGATATTAAATGTTGACCAGACCGTTTCAAGCAAAATCGATCTCTATTAGCGACTCTTAATATAAGGTCCAGTTTGTTCTGTGATTGACGCGACGCCTGCAGTGAATGAGTTTCGATGTATCGCATTTAACCTCCCACCAATCTCCTTACGATGATTATCAATATGTTGTGGGTAATTTTTTATGTACTGTGTATTCTTATACAGCTATAGCGGTTTCGTCAGCTGAGATTTCGCGTTCTAGAAATTCAATCAAAGTGTTAAAATCTGATAAATCGGACGGTCTTGACAATTAACGTTCATAATTTTTTCTCAAACTTATAGGTACGCAGTAATAAGTTAAGTAATATAGAACTCCACTGGTCAATAGGTAAACCCATAACTTCAAGTGCCCTAATTTTATTGGTAAACACTTAATAAATTACGTACACTATGATACGATCACTCGAAACATGGTTCAAGGTCAGATATGCGATCTAAATGTTTGAAAACTAGTGGTCGTACAGTGGTCGAAACCTAAACTATAATTGACAGCATTGTCAACACCATAAAAATATGATTGCGCATAACATGGTGAGCATATGCAGCATTCATAAAAAATTCGATAAAAAATTCGTTGCAAGACCTGAATTTAAAAAAAAAATCGTTGCAGGCCTGCATTTAAATTTTAATTTTTTGACAACAAATTTTGACAATAAACAAAATTTGTGTATATATGTACATTGTACATATGTGTGTGTGTCCTAGTGTATAGAGTGTTTTTTATTTTATTATTATAAAAAATATTAGCATTCTGCACTTCTTCTCCATATAAACTTTAACTATGCTAAATTTCATACTTCTCCGTGCGCGTAATTTTCGTAAAAAGGGGTACAAAGTTTTTGCTTCACGTATTAATATATAGATAATGTACCTATTTATATATTTCACAATATTTCTATAATCTGGATGTAGTTTTTGTGAAAGATGCGGTGTTCAAAAGTATACTTTTTAGAATATTTTTCAATAATTTTTAGAATATTTTCATGACTTGGCAGACCAAATTAAGTTGTCACTTAAAAAATAAAGAAAACTAAAACTTAAAATTGTGATTTTATATCACGTAAAAGATAAAAGAGGTCTTGTTCTCGCGTAATCCAAAGGGTTTGCAATTTGCGTTTGTCACATTTTTGTATTCTAAGCCTATAGCATGCATAGAAATAGGATCACAAATTTGTTTGGCAAAGTTTCAATCTAATCCAGCTAACTCGATAATTTAAAAAATTCGTGATGAAAATTTTGTTTGGATAAGTCCTGAAACTCAAGCGATCCCTACTAAATATTTAAACGGATAAGTCTTGAAATAGAAAAAAAAAACCGACAACTGCGAGTCGGACTCGCGCACGAAGAATTACGTACCATTATCTATAAAAACGGAAAAAAAATTCATGTTTGTTGTAAATATTAATTTTATTTTAATTGACCTATTTATTTTTAAAGTAAATAATTTAACTCAATATTCTGTAAATATTTCAAGCGACTACCTGTTGCCGTTATTAATATCGAGCAAAACGAGCAAAAATCACGTTTGTTGTATGGGTGCCCCCCTTAAATATTTTTTTATTCTGTTTTTTAGTATACCTATGTTATTTTAGCGGCAACATAAATACATTATCTGTGAAATGTTTAACTACCTAACTATCACGGTTCATGAGATACAGTCTGGTGATAGACGGACGGACGGAGAGTGGAGTCTTAGTAATAGGGTTCCGTTTTACCCTTTGGGTACCTAACTCTAAACGGAAAAGAATATATCGACTCTTTGCTTGATGGAACCGCCAGACATTTCAAGATAGAGTGTCTTGAACTATCTGGTGGTTCTTTTTTTTTACAAAGGTAGTAGTTGCTATTAGTCGTTATGTTATATCTAAAATTATTTTTTCCTTACATCTTGGTTATACCAGTCCACCTGTTTAACTGGTTAAAATAAGAATCTGTTACCATTCACTTTTTGAGTATGGCCTTGACAAAGGTTTAGTGTACCAGGATATTTTTAAATTTTAATTTTTTTACCTTCTATTTACGATTCAATCATGAAATTTTATATCCTATAAAAGTAGATTTTGGAACGAAGTTCCTTATGGGAGACGACGGGGTACCCTAACCGGCAAAAACCGTCCGCAACGAAAATGCTTGGAGTAAGTCTAAAAACCTCTTAAATAGAATTCTACAAAAGAAATATTCGAAACTAAAAATCAATATTCACTTCAATATTTATTCTTAATTGTAATTATTGAAAAAACAATTAATAATTATTTAATTTACTAATTAATTTTTATGAAAGTTACTAATTTAGTGGTTTTATTTCTGAACTGGTATATTCTTAAAATGAGTTAGCGCCATCTAGTGAAGACTTCAAAACCTGGACTTGAAAAATTGAACTACATGATTAAAATACTGCTAAATTAAAAATACCTGTTGTATTACTAACAGACTTGCAGTTGAGTGTACTATGTAAATTTATAGTTTATTACGCAATGCATTTCCATATTTTTTATTCTAAGTTTACGCATCCTGTTACATACACTCACTATTTATTCTTAATTGTAATTAAGGATAATAATAATACTAGCACAGGCTGAATGGCTTATAAGTATAATTTTAAAGTTTTTACTGTTCTAAATAGTGGCGATGGGCAGCAGAGCCACCTTGACGTAACAGACTGCATTCGCCAATCCACCTACCAAGCGTGGCAAGTATTGGCAAACCCGCCAAAATGACCAGCAATACATACATACATAGCCCGGGTGGTCGCTCTGGAAGATGCGGGAGGCCTACGCTCAGCAGTGGACATAAAATGGCTAATAAGACGACAATGACGACGATTGTTATAAATTGAGCATTAGAAGAAAACCTGAGTACTTTGTTATAATTAAAAAAATAATTAAGACCGATCTCATGAGATGTATATAATGTAACGTATGAATATATAAATACATGGTCGATTACCGCACAGTACATGTGTATTTAATTATATCTATACTACAAGTACATAGGGCGCCATCTATGAATATTTTTGTAACTAATATGACAGATATGACATTATTAAATCGTCGCCCCCACCGAATAAACCCGTAACAGCAGAAAACAAATTTTTCAGGAGAAGCAAAAAACCGTATGTCCTTAATAACTTTAAATGTTTTTAATCTACAAAAATAATTTATATACCAAAACAAAGCTATTTAGTTTTGCTTTTATTGTATATAATTTACTTTAATTTATTCATACAGTTACTAGAGTTATTAAGAAACAAAATTATTACGGAAATTAAAAGCAAACACCTTTCACAGTAATGTCCTTTACGATCCTATTCGTGTGAAATGATATAGTACCTTTATCAGTATGATTGTATTACGATTTTATTTTTATTTAAACTTTCATCAACTGCTGTAACACGTTAGTTTTTTTTTACGATTATTTTCGTATCTAAGCAGAAAAGTTTGTTACTGGTAATGGATTGTAACTTGCTTTTTCGTAAAGTATTTTATACAATTACTGTCACTGTATGATACTGTGAAAATTTATAAAAAACTAATCCCAAAATATCAAGTAACAGCAAGAATAATATCGTATTGGCTCTTACGATTTTACTGGGTAAATATTTCTCCCGCGAATAATATTGCTATATTATTTTACCATTTGAGCTACTTCAAAATATTTACTCAATGTGCATTAAGGTATTTTTCGTGTAAAATATCGTCTGTGTAAAGTAATGGAAAAGGCCGGAATAAAAAATTATCTCCGTAAAGGACATTAGTAAAAATCTGAAAAAAAAAATCACAAGGTGTAATAGAACCTGTAGATGCCAAATTTGACATAAAAGCAAGAACCCCGTAAGAGCGCCTTACGGGATTATTCGGTGGGGACGACGAAATTTACATTTTATATATGGAGGGTAGACCTCTAACCTAGACCTCTACCCTCAATGTTAATATTTTAAATTACAAAGAACGATCATGTATATCATATGTACCTACGAGTAAAAGGTGTGTTTTAGAATATCAATAACTCATGCATTTATTCATTTTCACATTATATTAACATTTATTATTTGACTACAATATTGTGCGAAATTTTCGCATGGGTCAGCTAGTATAGGTAATATATTAACAGGAAACCAAGGAGACGAGGTTTTTGTCGAACAGTCGGACATTTTCAAGACTGTTTTCGTACATAACAGTTCAACCAATATTGAACAGGACTGTAAAGTTTGTAATGAATACTTAGAAGTAGAATAAGAAATTCGTATTATTGTTATAAATGTGAATGTAACTGTTTTGAAAAAGAATTTAGGGTTTTTTATTTATACAAGCGGAATGTATGGGAAATTGAAACTATGAACTATGAACAAATTATTTAACACCAAATAATTGGAATAATGTAGTTCTTGATAATATTAAAAAATTTATTACTTACACTTATGTTACACAAATATTACATCGTTCTTTAAATACTAAACGTAGCGTTCTTATGAATACAAATAACTTGCAGAAGATATATTCAAAGCTTAATTCAAATTTATATTCCGACCTAAAGTTAACTAAAGAAAACTATTACAAGAGATATGTAAATGTAGCTTAATTTAACGCTACTCTTAAGAATTTTTTTTATTAAAAGGATATAATAATCCATTTTTTTTTTATATTTGAGATAAAATACTTTTTTCTTCAAAACTACGTTATTTGTTGTATAATTATGCATGTGTTACTGTCGAAATTCGTATTTAGGCATAATGTACTTTTACACGTTAAAACTACTTATAAATTTACACAAGATGCCTTTGTTATAATTAGAATTTACTACTAGTCAAAATTATACCGACATAGTGAAAACTACAGTAGGTATAAGCTTCTCAGTAATAACATCAAAAAATGTTATTTAAATCTTAAACTTTTCATACATTGGTTACTATAAAGAGTAATCTTTTACGCATTTTTTTAGTAAATAAATATTTTACTATTTAGAAGTGAATAAATTGTTATTTGAGTAATCTTTACAACTGGGCGGTTTACAAAAAGCTCCAACTAAAATGTCGACATTTCTAACGATGTGACACCTGAGGTCATAAACGCTTGTTTATTGTTAGTTGCCTATTATTCCCACTTACTCGCCAGAAGATTCTGGTTTGGTTTTTAAGAATTTTATCGCCTACCTAGTTTATAATTAGTTGTAAACCAATTATAAGTGATATTGGCTAAAAAAAATTATATACTATACCTATTGACGAAAATGATTTTCACGTGGATTCTGTATAAATGTTATAATAATAATATTTATACAGAATCCAGAGAGATAGATTAGATATTTCACAAGATAGAGTAATATATTTAATTATCGACGATAAAATTGATCATGATTAGTGCAGTCAGTGGTTTTGTTTGATACAATTAATGAAAGAATCTTAATAGTGCCCTTATATTTAGTTGCCTTGGTTCAGTTAAGTAACATAAAAATGTTCTCCTTATATTTAAGGAATATCTTTTTAGTTTTTTTGATAAATATAATTGTTAACAATAGAAACAATACATTTTTCTGATTAGATAGTTTGAGGGACACAAAAACAGCATATAGGTTGATGCAATGAGTATGGGATATTTTGATCCAAATTTCTTAAACCCCAGTAGTATTATAATCTAATAAATCAAACATAAGAATTACTTACTCTGATATCTGATTTATTATTTTTTAACTCTTACTTGACTTGTATAATATTAAAAAAATATATAATGTTCAATAGTTAAATCAGAGTTAATATAAATACTTTGTGATAAAATGATCATTTAGACATTTATTATTTATAGCGGTATAAATCGTTGCCTAAATATTGTAAATATAATATTTAAATAATATAAATATACGTATCTTAAATTATACAAGAACAAACATAATTAGATTGAAGGTGGTATTTTCCTAATAACTAAATAAATTACTACTTATACAACAAATACTTCTTACTACGAACATAATCATTTTCTCACGTATTCAAATTAGATATTCCGTAATGTTTTAGTACTTTGGTATAGGTACGTACACTAATTCGTCATACGGAATTGCGTCAAAGAATTTTTTAGCTGTGTCAACTGTAACGTTCATAGCATACTCCACGACTGGTTGGCCGAATTCTTCTGTCACTGCTCTCCAGTTTTCATTTAAAAATTGCAAAACTGTATTGCCTGGAACAGAAAAAAATAAAAGTTTTTTTTGTTAATAAATATATTTAACATACACACACGGTCGTCTGTCCCTAAGATAGGTAACATAATGCCAGTGTTTTAGGTAACAGCCGACTGATATACATTTTTTAAATAAATATACATATAAATAATACATATAGAAATAAATACATATTACACCCACACTCAGGGCGGGAATCTAACCCACGAACCTGAAGCAGAAACCAGGATCACTGTCAACTGCGCCAACGGGTCAGTCTACCAGAATATTAGCCGTGAGTCAACCATATACGAGCTGTAGACCTAGGCAACAGCTAGGCTTCCACATTCGAACTATCGTAATTATATTAAAATTATTATAAATTTTGTAGCTTGTAAAATCTATTTCCAAATATTTTTTACTTTAAAATACAACTACACTAAGAAACTCATACGTTTACAAAATTTGAATTATTTTAGTTACATTTATATTTCACTTGCGAAATAATTAGGTGTAATTCGCGTGACAGGCACAGTGCAAATGATAATTACACCAAAATTGATGTGACATCATCACAGCATGAGTATACGACACTTGCAAAAACAAACAAATCAATTGTCTAAGTATAAAGTTTTTGTAAACTGCGTACTAAAACGAATTAGTTTAATGACTTTTAGTTTCTATTATATTTTATGTTCTGTTATGTTAAAGTTAAAAGTTAAAATATATACAGTAAATCCATATAAGTGTATTATTTAACGCTTATCGTGTTAACGTATTTAAATACTTTGAAATAAGCCGAGAAAATCACATTAATAATATTGTAATGCTAGTGAACGTCATTTCAAATATTTTGGAAAAACCAAAAGTGCACGCCTCATAATCTCATTTTTCACAATAAAATTGATTATTTGTAAAAGTTTATATAAGTACATAGATGCACTTATTCTTATGTGCCGAAGCTCTTGTATAGGCCTTTTCATTTTTAGTGCGCATCTCTCAATATTCGACATCTTTTTCGAACTGTTTATCTGTCTGTGAGCAGTGTATATATAGTCGATGGGCCTATGTCGTTTAATTATTGATTTCTTATGGCCATCTTTCAGCTCCATCATCAGACCCTGGTTACTATCTAGCACCAAACTACTCGTCAAGACGAATCAAACGAGCCCATACTTGATGGGGTTATATCGTTTAATTAATGAATTCCTATGGCCATCTTCCAGCTCCATCAACAGACCCTGGTTACCATCTAGCACCAAAGTACTCGTCAAGACAAATAAAACGAGCCGAAATTCGATGGGGTTGCGTCATTTCTTTTCTGACTTCTTATGACCACTTTCCAGCTCCATCATCAGATCAGATGGTTACCATCTAAAAACAAAGTAATCGTCAAGGCGAATCAAACGTTTCATTACAGAGTTCCTATAACCACCTTCCAGCTCCATCATCAGATCCTGGTTACTATTGCAAGACAACATACTTGTCAAGACGATTCAATCGAGCTCAAACTCGATGAGGTTGTGTCGTTTCATTGCGAAGTTCCTATGGCCACCTTCCAGCTCCATCATCAGATCAACACCATGTCATCATAATATTACATTGTCACGCGATTTACATATGTATGTAAAATTTCAGCTCAATCGGTAACCGGGAAGTGGTTCAAATTTAATTTGCATGATTTGATAACAAATACGGACAGGACGTCCAAGACAGAACTTTTTTAAACAGTTCTTTAATTAGTTTAAATAACAAAAATGGCATTAAAAATAAACTCTTTTGCAAAAAAAACGGGCACTTAAGCAAAGAACTATTTTATAGTTACTATTAGTTTGTTTGACAATTTTAGGTATTGTTATCCTCAGAATTTTATAAATTAATTAGGAAGAGTTTCATCAGTTTTATCATAACATTTTAATTAAATTATTAAGAAATAATGTTTAAGCTCAAAACACTATGATTGTACCTGCTCGCTAAATATAAATGAAACGCGTTAATTTCTTTGTTTTTCTTGAATACATTAAAATCAGATAAAAGTTTAGTATTGAGTGTGACCCCCTCTTGCTGAAATCACAGCTTGCATTCGTCTGGGCATGCTAGTGAGTATATCTTTTATGGTTTCTCGGGGAATACGTTCCCACTCCGCGGTAATCACATTCTTTAGCTCTCTGATGGTCTGCGGAGCCGGCTGCACTGATCTCACTCGTCGCTTCAGAACGTCCCAGACATGCTCTATGGGATTGAGGTCCGGACTTCTAGCTGGCCAGTCCAAACGACGAATTCCGAATTCTAGCATATACGCATCCACACCGCCAGACCGATGGGCGCGAGCGTTGTCGTCCATAAAAATTGAGTTTTCGCCAAGAGCGGTTAAAGCGGGTTGTGCATAAGGAATTAGAACTTCCGTTATGTATCGGTGTCCAGTCAGTGTACCGTTTTCGATGAAGACTAACTCCGTACGATCCATAGAATTTATTCTGCCCTGCCCAAAACATAACAGAGCCCCCTCCATAAGGTGTGATGTCTTGAAAACATGCCTCTGCAAAGCGTTCTCCTCGTCTACGTAGCACTCGCCGACGTCGGTCTTCACCATGCAGAGATATCCTGGCTTCATCGGAGAACAATACCCTATCCCAGTCTTCATGAGTCCATGACACACAATTTCGAGCGAAGCTAAGCCTGGCAACTCGATGTCCACGCAGTAATTTAGGGCCGCGTGCCGGGCGATGACTGTGTATATTAACAGCGAGAAGCCTCCTCCTGACCGTCCATAGACTAATTTGCACATTTCTTACTTCTTCGAGGGTGTTCTTGAGGTCCACATAAGAAGATTTGCGATTTCTCAACGCTTGACTAACTAGAAAACGATCATGCTGTGGTTCGGTACATGTATTTCTGCCAGAACCAGGCCTTCTCTTGACGGAACCGGTCTCTTGATAGCGCTGCCAGGTCCTTTGAACTGTCGACCGACTCACATTTAGCCTCTGAGCCACAAAGCATTGACTGCAACCTTCTTCAAGCAGCGCAATAATTTTGCTCGCTTTTATCACTTTATCTACCATTTTCGAGATTGCTAAACAGCAATAACAATACTTTTAAATGTCAAGGACACCAGATAATTTAATAAAAATTGACAAAAAGTTAATTAGAGTCGATATTAACTATAGGGAATTCGCGCCACAAAATGTAGTTAAAAGTTATTTTCTTTGAAAACCAGGCTCAGTCAAAAATTTGAATTTGGAATGTACTCTTATAAACATTATGGCACTTTTATAACTGGCCAGTAACATGTTCAAATGATTAAAACCTTTTTGGTATTTTATTTTTTTCAGCCAGGAAGAAAATCGAAACCGCCCGTTTTTTTTTTTTGCAAATGAGTGTATTATGAGTGCTAAAAATTCTTTTTTTCTTAATATATGTGTGTAAAAATTATTTCACAAGTGCAATATACGATAAATAGAGGCATTTTAAGTTAAAAAATTCACTCGTTTTTCGCGTAGTGAGAGTGGTACTCACCTCAACGCTTCGCTTGTAAGGCGTGCAATATTATAAAAGTAATAAAATTTATTTATGACATCTTTATATATTATTCAAAGCAAAGTAATAAGCAGTATAGCGTTAAGATGGCGTCCTATGAAGTTGTGGCAATGTACTACTTTACGTAGGACCCGCAGTGTTATTGCTCTGCTCCTGTGATGTATGTTGTTTTGTAATATAATAAAAAAAAACGGGCGTTCTCATACAAAAACAATTGTCAAAATCAGACCAGCAACCTTGAGAAAAGTGCGTTCAAGTTAATAAACTAAAACTTCAGCTAAAAAAGCAAACAAAATATGTTCATAAATTGCTTACAAATATATTTACGATCACGTGAGCACTTTAAAATCAGTTAACTGAAACATTTGTTGACAATTTCCACCTGACTTTGAATAGCCAGAAACAAGTAGGTAATATTTAATAAAAGTTTTTTTTCTTTTTAAACGTGCTTTTGAACAATTTTATTATTCATTTTAATTATTAATTGACTCTTTAATGTCGTTAAGCGCCTTGTGAATCGTGAATTTTAACTTTGATGTGAATTAGTTAGCTCCAAAGCGGTGAAAAGTTTTGTAAGCACTATAAAATTCGTTGCCGGGAACTACACAATGCGTAATTTTGTCATAATTTTGTTTAATTTGCGGCAATTCAAGCGCTCTTTAAATTTTAACAAACATTCGTATTTTTTTAAATTAATATTTTTATAGTTTACGTGGGATAAATGTTTATTAGAAATTTATTGAGCGGAGATGCTCATGATGATCACAGAGAACGTGTATTTTATGTCTATCGTTTGCCAGTCTATACATTTATAAATATGTTTTAAGTTACACACGTCGGTCGGTCGTCTGTTCCTAAGACTGAATGACTGAATGACAAACTTAATGACTGTTTTTTACATAACAGCTGATGTATGTAAATATTATACACAGACTCAGGGCAGAAATTGAAACCCTGAAGTGGAAAGCAGGGTTATTATAATATAAAAATATACCGGAAATATATAATTAAAGATATAAAATGACCCGGTGGATAAACACGAGAATCGACACCGGATGGTCTCGAGTATAAATTCGCACTTGCACCATTATGTTTTTTTAGATCATCTCATTTACGGCAATAAGGCTAAATACCTCATAGAAATCTTTATCTTTTAGACGTAATTCTAAGACGTGTATCGCCCTATCCTTAGTAGAACAGCATGATGGATTAAGCTCCAGCCTTTCTTCTTCATAGAAGAAGAAGCCTATGCTCAACAGCGGGATATTTATAGTGTTACATCTACAATTGTATTAGTACTCACTTAATTCCGGGTTTCCTTTAAATAGGTTATTGATCGTGTAATGAACTCTGTCGCCATAATCAAACGTGTATTTGTAGTTTTTTATCCCGAAGTGGTCTCGGCCGTCCGCATCCTTATAGTACTTGGTCTTTATGTTCAGTTTTATGACGGAGTTAACTGTAATATGTAGAGAAAAAAATCGTAAAAGTTTAGTGTCTACTTGTAATATTTATGTTATTTTCTACGAGCGAATTTTACTTGTTTGGAAGTTTATTCTGGCTTCGTAAACAATGCAAGCTTCGACTCCTTATATTTTTAATATAGCAATGTTCAAATGAGGCGCTATGTAAAAATATTTAAAATATTTTTTTTTTTATTATTACACGTGACTCAATATTATTATTTTTCGAGAATATTATTTTTTTAATTATGAACACAAACAATAGGAGGGTATATCAAGCAATTGATAATTATCTCAAAAAATATTGCTTTACTTATTATATACTCGTATCTTATTACATATTGATTTCATATGGTAGATGTATATACCTACACATTTTTACATCAAGTTAAAATTGCAGTGTCATCGGCGAAAAATCATTATGGTGTCCTTATTCCCTCATTATATACTCGAGTGTAACAATCTTATTGTAGGCTATTTATATATTTTTTAGATAACCAAAAAAAAAGTCACGTACCGTGTGCATGTTTTTTAAGATTGTGCCCGAAACATTTCTTACCTATTTTTATTTTCGAGTCGCCTTCTCCATTAATGGGGAACAGTAAAAGTCTTCCAACAGCCGTGTATTTGCCTTTGATTGTTATGTTACACCTTACCTCAATTATGAATATATTTTTCTCCAGAAAAGCTCTGAAATATTAAAATTTACAATTAGGTATTCCATGAGTATCATCATGTCAAGTCATGTTGTAACGAAGAACTGAATTTATTTTGGCACTAGAGAAAGTCATTAATTCTAATTAATAATAATAGAACCGAATTGAATTGTGATAAAAAAAATAACATCCACATGTATCTTAAAACATTTTCTGAATAAATATATCTTTTGACTAGGAACTTATTTACAAGAAAAATGAAAAAGCGTATAAGTTTTAAAACATGGATCTGTATAAAGTTCTTTTAGAAGAAATGTTGAAATTAAAACTAAAAGTTTATCTGGTTCTATCCTAGAATTACTTTTTACGAAAAAAAAAAATTAATTAGTATGTAAATTCTATAGTGGTTGTCATTTTAAGCTCATCTTTTTACAAAACTATTATATGTATAGTTCAAATATTCAAGTTAATAAATGATTGTTTTTAGATCACTTTAAATTGTAAATGTGCCAAGCCTCTGAAAAAATTATATTTTTTTATAAAATATATATACAGGGTGACTGGTGAATTACCATCGACATTCGGGGAGAGCGCTCGGCGCACGGTTCCCACTCGAATCATGTAAAAAAAATAGGTAAATATTAATAAACTTTTAAGTAAAGTTACTCAACAATTATCCAATTATTTACGCATCGTCTGGACACCCTAGCAGCTAGCTGCACTTTCGACACAAAACAGGTAGTTTATCTACGTCCAAACGCCGCCACGTGTAAACAGGGTAGCAGGATAAACAAGCATGATCCAGTCCCCCTTAATACTTTAATCCTGGCTTAGGAAAGGCAAAAATACTAAGATATTTTACTCGTTTAAGCAACAAATTTGTTGACTAGGTAAATTATGTGACTTTGGCAATTTTTAGGTGTGAACAAGCGACACATTACAACACCTGTGCATGTGCCGCCGGCATGACTGGAAAAGTGTCATCGCTTCATTTATTTGAATTGAAATTTATGAAAATTTGGTCAAAAATTAAGTACCTATTTTTATTGCATGACCCGAATGGGAACCGCGCGCTGAGCGTTCTCCCCAAATATCGATGGTAATTCACCAGTCACCCTATATATATATATATATATATATATATATATATATATATATATATATATATAATGTAACTATATATATATATAGTGTAATATTAAAGTTATTTTGTAGCACGTTATTTTGTAAAGTTATTTTGATGACGCCTCGGTGCAGTGGTCAAAGAAATTGGCTGATGTGCTACTCGTAATAGAATGGTGTTATTTTATTATTATATCCGTAAAAACTAATTTATGTCGTTACTCCAGTTTTTAGTCACTTGCAAAATTATTTTATTTATAGTTCTTCCAAAAACAAGGGATTGCAAAATTTTAACTGTCGAAAACCAATACTTTATCAAGTGTTGTGTAGGGTTGTCATGTAGTTTGACGCGCGCGAAATTATTAAGTACTTTATTACTAGTTATGTTACTAAGATAATTAAAATAAACTGAATTCATAGATAATTTTCACAGTCAAAAAACTTACTCGACATTTAACACCTGACATTTTCGAAGTCCTGTGACCTTTCCATCCAAAAATGTTACCTTCACACCGGGCAGTTGAATTGGTAACTCATCAATAATGAATGGGTCTAAGGCGGGTACTCCCAAGTTTGGTAAGCCTTTGACAAATTCCGGTATAGCATCTTTGGTAGCCTGAATTAAGCACGTGGATTCGGTGTTGTTGCAAGGATGAATAAAATCAGCTGTAAAAATGACAATGAATTAGTTACAGTTGAGCAAGCTGAAGTAATGTTTTTAAGTAGCAGTTAACAGTTAAGTTTCTTTGCAGGTACTACAAAGAAAATCAAAATTATTTCAAATAATACATTAACAAACTGGACTCATTCTATTTTTTCACATTAAATATGTAAAAGAGTCCCGCGTGCTTTCAAATATTTTTTTCAAAATTTTCCAATTTTTATACTTTTAATTTAACATTTTTAAGGCAGTCTGATTTATTGAATAATTTATATAATTATTTCCAAATTAATTAAAACATATATTAACAAAACTAAAAAGTGCGAAAGAAACAAAATTATACAAAAAAAAGTAATAATAATTCAATTATTCATACATACATACCAACAAAAATCATAATCACCTTTGGAAGGGAATTTGTAAAAGTGTTAATAACAACAGTAACCTGTTATACATATTATTGTATAACAGGAACCTAATCAAATAATGTTGTCGATATGTCTACATTGAAATAAAATCTTTTAAAATTAGTATAATTTATAACCGTTGCAAATTGTTAATGTTGCAAATAGAAGTTGTTCAATGAAACGCAAAGCAATTCGTTTCATAACTTGTAACCATAATGAAATCTAAGAATGAGTAATGTTGTTTATCCTGTAAGTTCACTAGAAAAATAATAGTGTATAATATTTTAGGTAATGCTAAGTCTCGATAATTATTTTATTGAAATATCCTCTAGGCACACATATGCCATACACAGATTAGGGATTTTCAGTACTAAAATTAGTACATACTAGACTTACTAAAGTAAGTTATCTAAGTTAGTGAATTACACCTACCAAACAATACCATAATCAGATTAGTTAACGTCTATGGTCACTTTTTCTTTTGTATGAAAAATAATTCTATGGTTAAAAATCATTTTTGTGAATATGTAAACGCACAAAGAATTCAATATTTACGGTTAGTATGTGTAATATGAATTTGTATCGATATTAAAGTTTAGTAAGTCAACATCGCATTAGGCAATTACAAATTTCGCGATGAATACACGCGATCTGTTGAGTCGCTCGCTCTTTGAATATGTAAAAGATATTGCATATTACGATAAAACGTCTCGCTCTAGCAAATATGGCAAAAAGAATTCCGTATAATTTAATAAATATTTTTTTCATAAGAATATCGCTATATCATTTCATATAATATGTCTTAAAAGTTTTCTGTCATACAAATATTAATAATAATATAATATGCTTAACAGTTATCTAACGATAGGAAACTTATAAAACAAAATTCATGCGTAGAATCATATAGAGTACGTTTAATGTCAAATTTTTTAAAAAGCAAATTGCGTTAAAAACTGTAGGATAATGTACTGATAACTGTAGGATTATGTTGTAAAATATAGGTATATTTTACAACATAATTTGAAATCTTATTTAAACCATTATTTCTTTTATCCTATCTTATATAGGTATATATATATATATATATATATATATATATATATATATATATATATATATATATATATATATATATATGTATATTAGTAGGGCTATATATATTCAACTACCATTACTTGTGGGCTACTCCTAGAACAACCAGCTTATGTATTGCAAGTAGAACTTACGGGTGTAATTAACAATAAAGATCAATATATTCTGTCGCTTGAACAGATATTGGCCAAGTCTATTCACCAAGTTAAGATATATTGTTTCATATGTCGAACTGATAATCAGGTCTCACAATAATTGATATTACGAAGATAGGATAAAAGAAATAATGGTTTAAATAAGATTTCAGACCATGGAACTCTTTTTTTATAGTGCTTCGGGTCACATGGTTTTTAATATTGTAAATTTCGAAATATAATAACTGTAAATTGTTTATGAACTTAAAATACTAATAAACAATGTGTAATGTTTTATTTTGTTAATTTTTATTATTACTTCTTCCAAAAACGGTTTTTAGCGCGGTTTCAGCTCCACTGGGCGTACCTATGTACCCGCTTAACGCTTTCCATTTCTACAGCAAAATAACTCTTAATGACTTAGACTTTAGAGGCTATCGTTATTGAAAGTTAAATAAAAATCGAAATTTCGAATTTTTTTCGAATTTTCGTTTTGGGATACTGGAGAAATAGTAGAATAATAATAAAAGAAAAATACGAGTTCTCCCAACATAAGCTGAGTATTTGAACGTAAAGAAAACGAGGCAAGGCTGCAATGTAGGATTTTTGGAAGGGTCATAATATAATTTGTTTGTTGAGATATTTGAGTTTATAATAAATAAATAAAAGAAAAAATTAAATGAACCTATTTGGAGGCAATTATTTTTATAATCATGTTATATTTGTAATTAAATCCTAGAAGGAAATTATTCAAAGCCCTCGTTTACTTATGAAAAATGTCGTTTACGATTGTTAGTATTGATAATAAAGCTATAATGTAAAATTATTCTTATATGGAATCAATTTGATTGATTGAAGGGCTAATGCATAGATACGGTTTATAGTTTGTTTTAAATACTCAATGTCATTACTTTTACAGTCTCTGGTTTATGAAGATACGAAAGCTGTGTTTTGTAGATAGCAGATATATTGTCCGCAGTGCATCTTACCGTAACGTACCTTATCTTAATATAATTAGATAGATATATGTGAAATATAGACATTAAAAAGCGTAATTTCTAATCAACGAATTCAAAAATAAGTTAGCTATTATTTATAAATTTATAATCGTGTTATGTTAGCGTAAATCACATCAAATATCGGAATGTTCGTTGAAGTGATTGGAGTAATGTATTTCTTTGGGTTCTTAGTAAATTCGATCCTTAAGTTACTTTAAGTCGGTAACACAAGACATCCCTTGTCGTTGGAACCCAAAATTCTAATGTAAATATTTCTTAATTTGGAACTTCAGTTGATTCGAGCATGCAATTCTGTTCGGTGATCTCACTAGTTTAAATTAAATAATTTTAAATATATTTTTATTATTTTTAAAAAGCCCACCCACGTTCCATTATATCTATATCGCGTCTATCTTCTATTATCCTTATTGTTTCTATTATAATGTTTAACTAATGTTACAGTGAGTCCTTCACAGTCAAATCGGTTAAATTATGGAACGCTTTACCCAGGTACATACGGCAATCTGAATCAGTTGGTATTTTTAAAAATCGTGTCAAGCACTACTATTTGAACAAATAAGAAAAGCTTACATATGTTTTATATGAAATTTAACTAGTATATGTATGTATGTATGTTTATATTTTTGTATGTATGTATGTATTTATGTATGTGTGTATGTATGTATGTATGTATGTATGTATGTATGTATGTATGTATGTATGTATGTATGTATGTTTGTATGTATGTATATGTTTGCGCATTTATATAAATCACAAATCGAAAAATAGACTTTATGCACCGTTTCCACCTTTCCGATTTTCATTTTAATCCATTCATAAGGTTGCCTGTAAGAGATCACTTTTAGTTAGGCCGCCCTTGCACCATTTTCTTGTTTATTTCTGTGTATTACATTATTTTCTGTATACTTTGATGTGAGTGCAATAAAGTGTTTATCTATCTATCTATCTATCTATAATATAAAATACAGCAAAGCTGGGGAGCTCGTCTCTTTGAACTCGATTATCTCAAATACTGTACAGTCCAGTCGCTAGTGAAACCTAACGCAGCCTGTAACACGTATTTTATTGTTTTGAAAATTAAGTAAAGATTTTAAAAAGAATAACAAGCGATAAGTGTTATTCTCATGGCCTTAACGTAAATGTCATATTTGCGTGAGTACATGATGTTAGCAAATAGCGTGTACGCGATGATTTATCTGTGTTGCATTATGCTTATTATTTCGGACCTCAGTGGGTCATGATAACCGTACGTCAAGGATGAGAATATTGTATGAGAAATCTATTCTAATAATATAAATAGAATTAGTGAATTTAGTAACTTCGTGTGAATCTATTTGTATTTTTAAGATCCTATCCAATTAATATAATGTATATTATTTTAAAATTGTTAATAAGTTTTAAAAAACCAGAGATCATCTCATAGGAGCTACCTATGATTGCAAAATAATCTGTTATCCTTACGAATAAGTCGAATTGCAACGAATTGTTTACAGTTATTTTTAAACATATTTTCGAGGATAAATTAAAAAGAAAATATATATATCTCGAAAAATCGACTTCAGCGGCTATATCACCGGTTATATTTTATATATATGTATATATTATGATTCTTATGGCTATATATAAATTATAGATGTGAAAGTTAACTATCTGTCTCTTTGATTTTATCGGCAAAATCACTGAAAAGTTTTATAAATTTACTGTAAAGATAATTTAAAAATCGAGCAAGGGCTTAAGTTTTGTACTTGACTGCGAAAAATCAATCCCATTGGAGAATAAATTGATTTTTGTCCAAACTTTGTACGATAACTATGTTTATCTGGCTTATACGACTGATTGCCAAATCAATATAAATTTATCCTTTATATCCATTTATAAACTATGTCATTCTGGTTGACTTTTCAAAATGGCAAATTTTCTGGTTGACTAATTTGGGTGGCTACGGAGAAAATCTGATGACCACAAACGCAGCTTAATACTTAAGGAATTAAGTAAAATAGGAATTAATTTTTGATTTTATAAGTTTTTTCTTATTAATATATGAAAAAAAAAACGGACAAAACTTGTAATATTTAATTTAAAAAAAAATTGGAGTCAAGTACAACCTTAAAGTAGAAAATAATGATTTTTTTATTTTCATACACGTACTATTTCAGAGTCTTATAGTCTATTAGAGAGTCTATCTTTATAATGTAATACAAAGATGTTCGCTTAGAAATATGGTCGCCTAGAAATATGGCGATAAGTTGATGATATACTTCGGGCATATACAATAACCTTAATAATTGTAAGTAAATCAAAAGTGATTCATGATAGTTGCTGCCTATAGTTGTTGCTTATCTTTGAGTTGGCCTATAAGTAAATATTTAATAACAGAAATGAAACAAAAGCTATGTCATACATTGTCTATTGTCTATATACCTACATATAATAAAACTGTAGTAGAGTTCAATTCTGTACATTGAATATAAATTAAAAAAAAAAAAATACGCCTAGGGGTACTCCTTACTATACAAGTAACACAAGCCAAATAAATTCATTTTAAGATTTTTGTCTGTCTGTCTGTTGTCTGGCCTTCACGCAAAAATTACTGGATGGATTTTGATGAAACTTGTTTTGTTATATAGCTATTAGTCCTCGGCAACATATAGGCTATAATTTATTTTGAAAATCGGAATATCAGATTGAAATTTTTGTCTGTCTGTTGTCGGTCCGGCTTTCGTAACGTAAAAACTACTGGATAGGTGCAAGCGTTGTTTGTCAATGTCTCCTTGCCATAGTGTAACATAAATGTCAGGTAAAGAGTTTAAAGCCAGCGCAATTTATTGAATACCCGTCAAAGTATATATAACATATCTATAACATAGGAGAATGTATAACTTGGTAATTATAGCTTCAGAGGCGTAGCTACCGCCGTATCAGCCGTATTAGTAAGTTTTAAGTAAAAATACTTTAATATTATAATGTTTAAGTACAAAATAGGTATATTATCTAATATAATATATTTAACGCCTGTACAGAGTGCCAACACTGTCGCTCAAGCGACACAGACACAGACCCAGACACACCGTACACAAGGAACCGCTCAGCATCCGTTCCAACGGCTTCGCCGGTGTCTCCTAGCCGCGTCCTTCTGGATCGAATAGCTCAGGCCATCCCCTCTTCTCTGCAAAGGCTGTTCAGGAAGAGAACCAACAACAACGCATCTCCGCAACTAACCCACACCAGGTTCATGCAATCCTCGCCCAGCGAAGGGACCAGAAGCAGAGAAGTGGGAATCAAGACCAAATATATGGCTGCATATAACACCACAGCAAGCTTCGTGAGCGCGATCGAGTCTGAAGGGAAAGATGAGGAGCTGCAGACCTTCGAAACACCCGAAGGGGACCCGGTGGTGGTAGTGGCCAGATGCACGAAAGTGATGCTGGGGGACCGGATACTTCAGATGGCGAAAACCATCTTAAGCGACCGGGAAGCCGGCTCATTGTCCATGACCTGGGGACTACCATCGCTGGAGTGGATAAATGGGGTACCGGGATGCGGCAAGACAACTCGCATAGTCGGGGAATTCGATGAGGATACGGAGGTCATAATTACGACCACAGTCGAGGCAGCCAAAGACTTAAAAGAAAAACTGGCGCACCGCTATGGCAACAAAGCCAAGCAAAAGGTGCGCACTATGGCCTCCGTTTTGGTAAATGGTTTTCGTGAGGGCGTAAAAATAAACCATTTAACGGTGGACGAAGCCCTCATGAACTATTTCGGAGCCATAGTAATGGCCGCCCGACTATCCGGTGCAGAGAAAGTGATCCTCATCAGAGATATAAATCAGCTGCCGTGTATCGACAGGGATAACCTGTTCGAAATGCGGTACTGTAAACCTACCCTGCTAACAACCATCTCGAGCGAGTTGTCATGCACGCATTGCAACCCCAAGGATGTCGTCTTTGCCATAAGCGAGGTCTACGAGACCATATACAGCTCCAGTGCCAAGATCCGATCGTTGCGAGTGGAGAGCCTTACAGGCGCGCGTATCCCTGTAGGTCGGGATTGGACCCTATACCTTTTCTTTACACAAGATGAGAAGAGATTGCTGACTGACCAGGGATATGGGTCCGGCGAGGGATCGCGCGTCTTAACCATCCATGAGGCGCAGGGCCAGACCTACGAGGACGTCATCGTCCTCCAGACTAAGGCAAGGAGGCTCCGAATCCACGACAGCGTATCGCACGCTGTAGTCGCGGTGACTAGACACACCAACACCTGTGTCTATTACACCGACGACTGCGACGACGCAATCGGTCGTTTTGTGGCGAGGGCAGCGGGGACCACAGACAGGGAAATCCTCGAGCACAGTCTCAAGATGGCGATCCATCACAGAGACACCGCCGTCATTGAGAGTGTGCTTGATATGTTGACTAAAAATATCGGTGTGGGGACATAGTTGTTTTAGAAATATATTTGTAACAAATAGCTGTAAGACTATTATTAGGAAAATAAGTTAAGTGTTAGTAATATTGTACATTTGTATAGTAAAAAAAAAAAAAAACAATGCATGTACCTAGATTTAAGAATACATTTTCGGTTCGGTTCGGTGGACTCACGTTCAACATTAGAGATATTATTAAGTTACTTAATTAAGTTACTACTAATGTAAGCAGCTACTATTGTACCAAGGAAAAACTAACAAAAGAAATTGGAATAAAAAAGGCATGGGCAAAATGAGCCCGTGGACATATATTTATTTAAAAAAAATACTATATATATATATATTCGACTTCTGTAAAATGTATTGTACTTGTTGTTCCTAATAAAATTTGATTTGAATTTCTTCTCGTTATTTAAAATAAAAACAAAAAAATATAATTTCTTTAAAATTTTCTGTAGCGTTATTACACTATATTATGTTACTGTTATCTGAAGTATTCATATTATTAGTTCTAATGGTTTTTCAAATTGCAAAATAAGTAATTAACATAAATGTTTGTTTTTTTTGTCAATGTCCAAAAAAAATGGTTTTCGAATCTATGTTTGTCTAACGGCCTATTAAAGCTTTATTAGGCTCGTTTTAATTTTGATAATGACCATAAAATATAAATTATTTTAACGCGATTGATATATTTTTATTGACTTAAATTATCTGAATATATTTTTATTCTTTAGGCTTTTTATGTCAATTTCATTAAAATTAATGTCACTTACAATATTATAATATGTCAATATTACATTTAACATAAATGATAAATACATCACACTTACACAATAATTAATCACTCTAATATTACGATGCAATTACGTATATACTGACCAATTTGAAATAAAATTATTATTATGAATTTAAAAGAAAACCTGTATGTTTAGGAACTGGAAAAAAAAACTTACGTGCTAGTCGGGCTGAGGAGTAGTTTACGAAGGCCAGTACAACCCCTATTGTAGTCAAACCTGTAACACGTATCTCCCACATAGCAATTTTTTATACACAATCCTAAATATAATTAATAATCCCAGACGTCCTATTAAATGCGTCAACCGATCGAAAACCTACAGGCGCACTGACAGATGACCTTCGCTAGCGTTTGTACTTCTTATGTAAATTGAAACGAGTTCTTTCTCATTTTAGGTTGCATAAATTCGGATAGCTCTTTGCCAACGTGAAGCCTGATTTTCACGCAACGCTGCCTGTTAATCCGTTTAAAAAAATGCGAGTTTTGCGAGCGCACGCTATGCGTTGGACTGCATGCATTCAAAAATGGGGCGATTCTGAACGCACGCGGCTAAGTCGATCGTAGCGTTACCACTGAATTGGTACGTCGTTGCGTCCGATTTAAATTAACTTTTACTACATTTTTACTATTCACGGAAGGTGTTCTGCTAAAGGTTATTTCTTGCGTTGATAAGATATTAAGCCCGTTGTTCACAAAAATGTATAACTGCACTTGTTCTTTTCACCAATTATTGAACGGATAAGGTATACGTATACCTTGTCGTTCGTTTCGTTCTCACTTAAAGGCGAGGTCACTTATTCTTTTGGTGGTTACAAAATAATGTTTATATTTGTCTCCAAAATGGTCAGAGTGATTTCTATACGGTTAAAGAGACAAACGGTTAATAATATAGTAATCTATACAATTTATAAAATTGTGAATATGACGTGTCTGTTTCTTTTCTGAATTTTTTGCCGAAATGTTTTTAGGGGTCTAAAAACACTAATTATTATATACGTTTCTATCAGTTTGAAGTAAGACACTATCTCTGTGTAATAAATGGTAATAGCTATTTTTCGATCACGATTTTTAATACCTTAGACCAGTGATTCTCAACCTAATAATGTTAATATTATTAAATTATATCATTTAAAAAGAAAAACATTTCCTTAATAAACGTTTAGTTATTATTGTAGTATATATTAGTTTATTTCGTATATTTAAAATTTTTGTCATAAACTATTTATGCAGTGTGTTGTAGTAAGTAAATAATTTTTATCTTTTATTTTGTGTGCCGCCAAATTTTGAAATCGTTAAATATGTGCCGCAACAAAAAAAAGATTGAGAATCACTGCCTTAGACAACGAGAGACTAGAGTAAAACTTATGTGCGGGCGAAACCGCGGGCATAACTAGCATAATGTATAAACGCTAACTAGCGACAAGTTGACATAGTTTTAACTGGAGGAGAAGTCAGCTCAATAAAAGTTTTATGTTCGTTGAACCCATCGAACTTATTTTTGAGAAGACTAGACTCTTACTTATGATGTAATTTTAATTTATTTGTAAATACTCTTATATCAATCTTATTCTGAAGCTTATCAAGATGTACTATTGAAACAGCAAAACATTGGTGCAAATTCTAAAATCTGTAACAATTTCCGTGCTCTTCGTTGGAGTGTGACTGGCAGCACACAGCAGCAACATACAAGTGTACAGATAGAAACAACATCGTAAATCGATGTATTATTCTCTAACATTGGGCTCCACAGGGATTCCACGCACGCAGGGATTATACGCAAAAACAACAAACAGAAAATTACCTGTGAATTATATGAAAAGTATGGAATTAATTATTTTTTTAAAGTTTCATAGCAAACGACACGTGAATGTAAAAAAAAAACAATTTTGAGAGCTCAAACAGGTCACTAACCCAGCAAAATTTTAAATTTTCTGTTTTAAATTTTAGTTTATTAATAGGCAAATGAAATAAGCCTAGTAGAGATGCAGAATAGTTTAAATAGTTTTTGCTAGTTCGACTCATAAAAATTCAAAATTTTAATTCCTTTAAGGACAAGAAATTTTCTGACAGAATTTCTTGCTTTGTTAATTTCTTTCCTTCAATATTTTTTCTATATCTATTTATATTTTTGTGATAACAACAGTAACGTTTGTGGATTTTTTGAAGTTGTATAATTTTATATGCATAAAATTGTGTGATGTTAACAGAGTTTAAATTTGAATGAAACATCCGCTCTATACTTACGTGATGTCGCAATATATACTTATATCCATACAATCATGGTGAAATACATCCTATGGTGATTGTGTTAAGTAATATGACATTGACATATCAGGTACGAATATATTTTTAGGGTTGCGTAGCCAAATGGCAAAAAACAGAACCCTTATGGATTCGTCATGTCTGTCTGTCCGTCCGTCTGTCACAGCCACTTTTTTCCGATATTATAACAGCTATACTGTTGAAACTTGGTAAGTAGATGTATTCTGTGAACCGCATTAAGATTTTCACACAAAAATAGAATAATTCAATACATTTTGGGGGTTCCTCATACTTCGAAATGAAACTCAAAAAAATTTTTTTCATCAAACCCATACGTGTGGGTTAGGTCATCTATGGATAGGTCTTCCAAAATGATATCGTGGTTTCCAATATCATTTTTTGCTAAACTGAATAGTTTGCGCGAGAGACATTTCCAAAGTGGTAAAATGTCCCCCCCCCTTGTAATTTCTAAAATAAGAGAGTGATAAAGCTGAAAAAAATATATGATGTACATTAGGCGAACTTCCACCGAAAATTGGTTTGATAGGGATCTAGTAGGTAATTTTTTTTTATAAAAAAATAGACTATTATTAAAACATCGATCAAAGAATGAACTATGGTGTTACTTGCTACTACGGAACCCTTCATGGGCGAGTCTCACTCGCACTTGTTTAATTTTTTTAAATTAATTTTAATTATAAAACGTTCATTATAAATTTTAAATAAAAAAATTATATTAGGGTTTCGTACGTTTGAATTAAAAATCTCAATCCTTAAGATAGAATCTCTTGGTGTTGTCTGTCATTTCAATTTACTCAAAATCTACTTGACCGATTCAATTGAAACTAACACGTGAATTTATATGACTAAAACACTTACGTGTAATGTAAATAAATGAAATAGATTTCTTGTTTTGGGAAATTTAAGGTAGTTTCAGTGTAAATATATTTTAGATATGCTGATAACAATTTTCGACAATATTAACCATTTACTTTCGAATTTAAACACCTTTTACTCTGCACTTTTTCTATTTTTTACTAGCGAGCTTCCTGACTTCAAATGGGTGTGATATGTGGTGAAAAAGGATTGTGCTTAGCTTAATTATTAAATAAATGCTTTATATATATTATCACCACCGAAAATAAACTGAAATAAAAAATATGTCGTTCAATTGTTTCGTAAAAAAATCAATGTTCAACGTGACAGTTGTTATTAGATCGAATATATATTTAATAAATTCAACTGAGAGTAAATTTTTTACTCAGATTTTTATTCCAAAAACATAAAAAATTGAAGTTTTCCGATAATTTTTTTAAGAATTTTCTGTCATGTAAATCTTTTTAATTACCAACGAACATAAAAATAGTAAAGCAGTTCTCAAGTAATCTGATATACACGCAGATAACCACTTTTAAAATTATATAAAAATATGAATTTGAAATCCTAGCAACAAGTTATTTCATTTGATATACCACGCGGTACAGTTGTAATTTTGTATCCACAAATTTAACCCAAATACGTATGCACGTGTAACACAAAGAAAATAAATTTGAATATTGACTAGTAACCATTAATAAAATAATAATGGATACTGCTCTGCTCTCTTTAGTCATAGCGTGACGTTTAAGTAGCTTCATATGTTACTTCTGAAAATGTAGGTAAACAATATTAAAATAATTATTAAACTAAATCTCAACTCTACCACTCTATACTAATATACATACAAAGATAAGTGATAAAACAAATCATATTGTAATTTAGTCTTAAGAAAGATCCGGTGGCATATTCCTCCTCTCCCCCCGCAGATCATGGAACATCCCTCCCCTCCCTAAAGGCTAGCAACGCACCTGCTAATCCTTCGATGTAGCGGGTGTCTATAGACGTCGATTTTACTTACCACCATGAACCGACTATCCGTTTGCCCCCTATAATATATTATGAGTCACTATCAATATTTAAGGAGAATACTCGGTACATGATTCTTATTCGAATTATGTAAAAAAATTAGGTGAATTAATAAACTTCTAAGTAAACTTACTCAACAGTTATCTAATTATTTACACGTTGTCTAGTCACCCTTTTTTTTTTTTTTTTTTTTTTTTTTTATCGCAGGGGAATCCATTTACGGATGATATCCAGGACGCCCGGGTCGGCAGTCCTAGACCTATGTCGGACTCGGCACTTTGGGAGTGCAATACCGTACTAAACCCCTGCGGGAGCCTTCAGCCGCTTTAATTGGAGGGTCCCGGATCTGCAGGCAACAGGATCCCTCCAGCGACAGGCTGGCCTCGGCGAAAAGACCAGACTTCTCCTACATGGGGACTGTCCGGCTCACCTCTGAACAGTCCCGACGACGTCGTGTCTAGCAGGACCGGGTTCCCATCCCGGCCCGACACGGGCACAAGGGCGTTACTGGAGGCGCATTAAGTAGCGCCTCCTACGCACCCCCATTCGTCGCCCGCGGATGGAGGCCACGTCGGCGGCCTCCTCTCTCCTCCGTTGTCTAGTCACCCTAGCAGCTAGCTGCACTTTTACAAAACTTACACAAAACAGGTAGTTTACCTACGTCCAAACGCCGCCACGTGTTAACAGGGTAGCAGGATAAACAAGATTGATCCAGTCCCCTTAATACTTTAATCCTGGCTTAGGATAGGTAAAAATACTAAGATATTTTACTCGTTAAAGCAACTGTTGACTAGGTAAATGATGTGAACTTTGGCAATTTTTAGATGTGAACAAGCGGCGCAGTACAACACCTGTGCACGTGCCGCCAGCATGACTTGAGAAGTGTCAACGCTTCATTTATTTGAATTGAAATTTATGAAAATTTGGTCAAAAATTAAGTACAATTTTTTTTACATAATTCGAATGAGAATCATGTACCGAGTATTCTCCTTAAATATTGATAGTGACTCACCAGTCATGTATTTATATATAATATGGATACTTATCATATATTATGTAGACAATGTTTTAAGAAAATACGTACGTCATTAAGTTCCTGCTTAATGACGTACATAAAGTAATAATATAAAAATCGAAAAAATATTTTTATGCGGAAGAGATTAAATAAATGTAGTTATTGATAAATACGTTTTTTTTCTTTTGTTTATTTCATGAATTAAATTTAATATTACTTAATATAAAAATACAAATGAAATAATTTTATATTCTTTTAACTGAAAAATTAAGTATTAGATCCCGCAAAACATACATCTATTACTGTAACAATGTGCAAAGTATATTAAGTTTTCGAAATTATTCGTAGTAACTATTAATTAATATGAGATGTTATTTAAATGATGGATACATAAATATGTATATTTAATATATCATAGAATAATGTTGTTGTTAGCTTTTGTAATTAGTTTAAAGACGAAGTTGGATTCTGTTTATCAGGCTATTATAATGATAATCAAGAACAGACTTTACGAGTTCTAACACAAAAATATCCATTTAGATTATAAGTTCTTAGTTAAGTACTCTGTAAATATATGCAATTTTATTATTGTACTTATTACTATAAGCATGATTATTCTTTATTATTTATAATCATCATTTCAATGAAATAATCCATTTTTTCACTTTTATTTAATACTAGCCTAAGTTAAAAGTCTCTAAATTATAGATGTAAATTACTAGGAATTTTATTTGTGCCCTAAAATTTAAGAATGAACTAGTTTCTTTATATATATCTTTTTTTTTAAATTCATTTCTAACACCTAGAAGTGAATAGCCTGACTTCTTTGTACAACCGTTGATATATTAGAAAACCGAGAGGCGAGTTTATTTTCGCGGTCAAGGCTGTGTCGCAAAGAGCTGTCGGGGAGCACAGAGCGAGACGAGCGGCTCGCTGACGTTGAGTTTTTCGGAAATCGTCTCTGCTTTTCTTAACTAAAAATCATCTCTAAAGTACTTCAAATGTACTTCGACGCTAGAGCTAAGTTCTCCTTAATGACAACGAAGTGGACTTCTAATGATGCAACATCAACACTAGTCACTAGTTATCTTTAAAAATCAAAATCTTTATTCAGTGTCAAGGCATTTTTGTTTTTTTATTGTTTGAACGTAAAAACTCCGTTTCTAGAAACAAAAATTTGTGTCAAGTCATAAATATTGTATATATTTTGAATTATGGTGTTGTGGTTGTTTATGCATAGATATTTATTGTTTACGTGTATAAAATTTACTACCGCCTCAAACGTAGCAAGGATAATGTTGTTGAAATATTTTATTTTATTTACTTATTTTAAGTTGTATAGAGTTTTTGATTTATTTGTTTTATAGCTGAGTTATTAACCCGCATCGAAAAACAAACACAGCGATTAGTCTTAATTTGTAACCATAGTATTAAAAACAGTAATATCGTTAACGTAATTACTTGCTATACGTTTCGCAAAAGCCTCTTATTTCCAAATTATCAAAGATTTTTTCATTAATTTATTTTTATCGTTTGTTCAATTATGACATGTTCTGTAAATCTTTTTAATAGCTTTGTATTTATAATTTATAAAGAAACGTTTAATAATTGACTTAAGTTACATTTGTTGGAATTTTCTTGAAACAAATGTTTTTTTATTTTGTTTTTAATGATTTGTTAAACAGTAAATAATTTCTTATTATTTTGAATTATCACAACACTTTTTTTTTTTGCTTAAATTTTTTACTTTCGATTGTTCGATTTATTTTTTATAAATTTCGTATCTCACGTATCTGATAAATCCTACATATCCTCGGTATCTCACGTATTACTATTGAATGAAAGATATATAAAACATGAAAAATCTACAGAAAACGCAGTTAAATAGACAACCTTCTCCTTTATTGATGTTATTAAAACTTATGAAGGTTCTATGTAAAAACCTCCTGTGTAAAATTCTATGCTTCTAGAAGTGCAACTATTTCTCCTTTTTAACCTCACCCCAGTCAGACGGTGCTACCAGAGCTACATAAATATAAATATAAATATATAAGTATAAAATATAAATATAATTAACACACACACAAGGTCGTCTGTTCCTAAGGTAAGGTAAGCCGACTGATATACATTTTTTAAAAATAAATATACATATAAATAGTACATATATTACACCCATACTCGGGACGGGAATCGAACTCACAACCCTTTGAGCAGAAAACAGGGTCACTGCAAACTGCGCCAACGGGTCAGTCAAATCAGCTACATGGGTATAGCAAAGGGAACCCGTACAATTGATATGACTGGTAGAGTAGTCACTTATATTTATTATTAGATTAAGACACATATTGCGTTATATATTATAATGTGGGTAATTTATTACGATAAATGGAATAAAATTTGAGATATCAAAACAAATAATGGTTTGGTTATACCACAATTATAAAAATGTTTTAAGCGAATGATAATGAGACAAAATACTGACTCTACTTCTGAAATTGACTTTCATTGTTATTAAATTGTACGTCATCGTTTTACGTATTTAAAAATAAATTAATGCGAAAAATTAACGATCTCTAAGATTACATTTGTTAAGCTGAATATTGAATATTATTAAGAACAGTATACATCAGATAATAATAAAATACTACTTAAAATGGTTCTGAGAATTTGAGTGCTAATTATGTCAAATAATTTGTAATGAAGTAATAAAAAGGTTCGTTAAAAAACATAAAGGTAAAATATAGGAATAACTCTCATGAAAAGCTAAACCATTTATACATTTTTATTTATTTTTATTATGTAATTTTAATTTTACACGAGTAAAATCGCAAATAATATTATTTATTTACATACCTGTTTATATATTGATTATGTTTCCGGTCGATACCAATCAGATTAGTTGATAAGTAATTATTGTTCTTAGGGAAAAATATTAAATAAATAAATGGAATTAGACCGGACATTGATGACAAACAGAGGAAATGGACGAAAGATATTATGGTATGGTACCCCATAAATGGCAAAGACAAAGAGGACGTTGAATAAAAAGATGACGATGGGATGAAAGTGTGGGAGGAACTAGGGGAGGCGTATGTCAAAAGACAACCTGACAAAGAAACTGGTTGCTAAGAATAGTCATTGTATAGAGTTACTTATAATTGTAATTACTTTATATTTAATTTAAATATTGTTCTTATTAAGATAAAATAGAATAGTCAGTGAATAAAGGCTTTATTTATTTATTTTTATTAGTTATTGTTATTATAAGTTCTTAGTATTTTATAACATACTTTAAAAAAAAAATACTGGAAATAATAACAACACTGAAAAAAATAACGATACTGACCTATTACATATTTAGTCATACCTACTTAACAAAGGATTAATCTACTAAACTATGTAAGTAGGACTGTAACTATATAGCCCTATAATACGGTTATGATCATCTGATTAACGGTCTAGTTAACACGGCGCGACTAGACAATAAACATTATCGGGTAATCGGAAACATTTTTAAAAAGGGTTTTTAAAGTTGATTTTAGAATAAATGTTTAACATATATACATACATAACATTCTTTAAAAAAAAAGCGTTTTCAGGTTTTCAATCCCGATTCAATTTTAATATTTAATTTTGCGAAAAAAGGCTTGTTGTTTTTTTTTTACATTTTGTTAAGATAATAAATAAATTTCAGCTAATATAACATTTAAAATCATATTTTGCACAATTATCACTAGTCAGATATAAAAATAATGATATCAATAATATTCTTTATTTTCAAAAAATGAGATGAGAACAACTAAAATTTACTTAACATTAATGATGTAAACTTTAAACTTTAAACTTTTTTTTTAATAATAAGTTTAAACAAAAATTTTACATCTGCAGCCAAATCAGGAGAACTGTGCATTAACTGTCAACGTCTTATCTCCACAGATATTTTTTCCACAGATATTTATCGTTAAAAGAAGTTATAAGAATAAAAAATAGGTTTAATTATTTAAGTTATTGGATATATTTTAAAGTAAAGTATAGACTGTTTTTTTACAGCCTGTAATTGAGATGGTTATCATATAGTAGATTTCCTATTTTATTTATAATGTAAATGTGGAATAAGACCACTGACAGTGTTGAGTCGCAAAATGAACTAAGTTCAAGGCGATCACAATCACCAAGACGGAGAACCATTAGCAATGAACGGCAGATCAAATTTAATTATACTGTACTTTAAATTTATATTTTAGTCTGATATCGCAATTTTAAAGCAAATTAAGGTAAACATTTTATTTTTATTGTTATAAATACAATATTGTTTTTTTTAATCAATAAATGAATTTTAAAAAATATAAATATAATGAAATTAATTTTAACCGAATGATATAATTTCCTCGATTTTTCTTCATCGACCATAGGTGCTTGCAGTTGCCCCACTTTCCTTATTTACTATTTCAACACGGCCAGAGAACTAGTTTGTTAAGTAATAGGCAAACAGACTTTGAAATAACAGTCAATGTTTCTATCAATTCTATGAAATGTATACGTACTTCATGACTCCAAAAATTTACATTTAAAAATATAGTTTTCGATTTAAGTAATATAAATCTCAAGTATTCACACCTATATAAAGTCTTGACACCTATATTTATACAATTATGTAATATTTTCGTAGTGCATTGCGTGAAACGTTAGGCGCAGATTTTACGCTCATACTTGCACCAGTTCAGTCGTGACCTTGATCAATACAAAACATTTTCGATAAAAGATTAAATATATTAAAATATTTCAACAGTAATCTAACACTCATCATTCTCATCATCATTTATTAGCTTAAGTCTCAGTATTAAGAATCAAGATTCAAACTTAATAGGGATAAGCAGTGATTTTTTATTTAAACAACTATCTATAGCTGTATACACATAAATAATAAATACATACCTACATGTATTTTTAGAGGAAAGTGCCTCGCGCCTGATAAATCAAGGATTTGTTATTACGTCTTTAACATTCACATTACACATGTATACAATATTTATTTCTTTTTTACTTCCTTGAAAATGTTATAAAAAGTGGGTATCAATAAAATTCATTTTTTGAAAAAAAAAAAGCAAAAACCGACTTCAAGATTATACCTACATATACAAATTTGAACTAAAAAGTACTTCATTACAATTACCAGCTTTCCTTTGATTTCTGTTTGCTTTTGGTAGTAGTATTATTATTATATCATTAGTTATATTATAAAATTTCATAACTTTTTATTTTTGTTTCTGTTGTTTTTTTTTACTAACAATTTTTGTTGATTTTCCTTAAAAGCGCAAAATTTATTCCAATAAAATTTCTATGGGTGTTCCCATATATACTTATCCCATATATATATATATATATATATATATATATATATATATATATATATATATATATATATATATATATATACATATATACAAATATGAATAATAAAAAAAACTATCTTATACAATAATGTAATATATAGTTTTTCACATTTGTATTTTATCGCAATTGATTCTAATATAATATTAAATACTTATATGATTTATTTTTTCATCACAATCAAGTTATACAATAAATTCACTGCTTAATTAAGATTTAACTACTAACATGAGAACTTGATTAGTAAAGGACTGGTGCCCAAAAAAGGTATATAATCTGTACCTACTATAGGTCACCAGGTCCCCCCTACGGATAGGAATACATGATCAAATGTTCAGAATTGAGTAAATGGAAACGTGATTGTATAATTAATATTAATACAATTTAATGTTAAATGTTAACCAGGATACAATAAATGCAACAAAATGATTACTATATACTGGTACAACTGGACATTACTGTACTCACACTAGGAATTAAATATTCAAAAAATATAGTTAAAATTTTATTTGACAAATGTAATTAAGCTGTTTTTACATTTAAAAATGGCAAAAAAATTAACTATGCTTTTTAATTTTTAATTTTTTGTTCTTTTAAGAAAATTATAACAAGCAAAATATAAAACTTCAATAAACTTTTATAACATGATCTTGTTAATTATATATATAAGAAGGGCTCCAAAAAAAATATTGGGTTTATTATTTAAAACTTTATGTACGAGTAGACTACTGTAAAAACAGATATTTGATAAAAAATAGTTAATTAACAATCATATAACTTTTTTGAAAAATCGACAAAAAATGATCTTTAACTGATCTGATAACATAATTTTTTTTTCAAATTTGTTAATATTTAATTATTTATATTATATAATATTATATTTTAATATTATATAATAATATTTTTATTAATTTATATATATATATGGCCGCGCGAAGGACCTATTTTCGGCGTTGCATTGAAATTATATATAATATGGATAGAGTTCCGTGACTCAAACCATTTTATTGGAATTTTCTCTTCTTTAAGGATCTTTTTAAAAAAAAATCTTAACTATCAATAGTTTTTGAGTTAACAAAAAAAAAAACTATATTTTTTCATGTTAATTTGTTAATAACAATTTCATTTTTTTAATGTCTTTGTACATTTTTTAGTTAGTACGTTTTTCTAGACGTCATTTCGAATCTAATGAGCCGTCGTTCATATTTTAAGAGATTTAACAATAATTAACACGTTTCTGAACTTGTTGATTAGGCTAATATAGTGCATTTTATGCTATTAATTTTTTTTTATAAAGTTTACAGGTAACAGTGCCTCAAGAAAAAAAAAAACATACATATACAGCCTTAGTCAAAATTACGAATCAATTTGATAATCTATATGTACATGATTGTGTAGAACTTGAACGGATACTGCGTACGGTATTATACTGCGTATGGTATATATATCGGACAATACCTGATACGATATTTGCCAATCTTTAAATATACCTAGTTTTTTTTTGTGTTTAAAACTTTTTAAGTAAGAGTTAATTAGTAATATAACTTTCAGATATACTGATATATTGTAATTCATAATCTTTTTACATCAGTATATAAAAACTGACATTTGAAAAATAGCTTGTCTATTTGAATACGCACTACGGAGACACAATTGAAGGGATTTAGATTTATTGAATAAGTCTCTGTAGACAAAATTGTATTGTTGAATACGTCTATTTTATCTTGGCAAGGAGAAACTTCTAGAAAATGAAATAGTGTTCTAAATATACGACTATTGTTACAGCTTTCTGTATATTTTATAGAATTTTTAATTTGTTTTTATAGCCTTTTCATTTTTAATCCAGTCAAAAAGTAGCAACCAAAAGAAATAGTATGTAAAAGATTTTTTTATTATTATCAGTAGGTATAACTGGCTACAACTTCATAAAACATAAAATGACGATAAAGTGCCTGAGCTGATCCTAGAGCAAAACTATTAGTAAGCATTAATGCTAGTAAATCACAAGACTGTGATATAATCTTTATATATACATATAATTTTATTCTTCTGTGCCCATGTGACTGAACTCCTAAACGGTTGGAACTTTTAAATAAATTTTTGTGTGTTCAAGTGGACTTGAGAATGGTTTAGATTAATAATTCAGTTTAATAAAATTTTTATTTTATTTAGAATTTGTTGATCTTAGATTGTTTAAATTGGATACCACAAAAAGCGCTGCGATTGAATAATTATTCAAAAATATTTTATTTTACTTCCAGTTTATACATTAAGGAGAATTTTGTAACTTTGTTTTATTATTTCAATAAAAATAAATTGCTTGCTAATTGAAATATTACATTCAGGTGTAATTAGCGTGTGAAGAATTTTGAGTTTAGATAAAACAAACATAATTATGTTATATATGTTTTAACTAATCATCTAGAACGTTTGCGGAAAAAATGTGAGTGCACTACGGAATCTTTGACATTTTAAACTTTATGTCGGAATATTACATATGGCGAGTAAGAAACTTTTTCGTAAATGAATACGCAACAATCGGTATTTGCTCGACAAAGTACAGTGTGATCTATATAATGTACATCTTGTGTGCAGTGAAGTGCTTTCTAAAGAAGATTTTGATCATGTTGATCGAATTACTTATTTGCAAGCGCAACGTTCACGCGAGCTAAGCGCTTGTAAACTGCAGCGTAAATTCGATGCATTACTGCGTAAACAAAGACCGCACCTAGTAACGGTCAGTGATTCGGATCATAATGAAACCGTTATCAATATTTCAAATAAAGAAATTGACCCTTCCGCAATTAACGCCTTAAAAAACGGTTTGAATTTTTCACCTACCCCCTTGCGTTTGCCATATGAAAAAATAATCGGCAATATTGAGGAAACGATTTATCGTAATAAAATTCCACCTATTGATGCCGATACCTTGAGACTTTGTACTTACACTTTGTACAGCTTCTACAGCACACCCGGGTGAATACTGAAGAGATCATGGTCAGTTTTGACGTTGAATCGCTGTTCACAAATGTGCCGATATCGGAATGCTTGGAGGTTGTCAAGTTAAAACTGAAAGACGAAAACATCCCGCTGGAGTATGTGACACTATTGGAGCACTGCCTCATGTCATGCTATTTCTGTTTCCGAGGTCAATATTATCTTCAAGTAGACGGGGCGGCAATCGGAAGTCCGGTCGCTCCAGTAGTAGCCAACATCTGGATGGAGTGGTTCGAGGATCGATACGTTGCCACTATACCGCTACCGATAAAACTATGGAAGAGATATGTTGACGACGTGTTTTGCATTTTGGAAGGAGGGCCGGATGATGTCAATACGTGTTTAACCTACCTTAATAACTCACACAGCAAGATCAAATTTACATTGGAGTTAGAGAGCAATAGATTTTTGGCTTTTCTGGACGTTTTAGTAACAGTACGAGAAGATAACACCTTGGGTCACACTGTATATAGAAAATCAACACACACGGACAAATATCTACACGCTACCTCGCACCATCACACACGCCATCTTCACTCAGTAGTGACGTCGCTTACAAATCGGGCAGACGATCTATGCGATAGTACAAGTTTACAAAGGGAGTTAATACATGTACAGAATGTATTAAAAAGAAATGGCTACAACATCGACGTCACTAAAATAAAAACTAAAAACAGGGAAAATACAAAAAAGCCAAGCGTTGAACGTCAAACTTCGTATTTGCCGTATGTAAGAGGGGTGACAGACAAGATCAGCAGATGTCTAGAAAAATATTCAATAAAAACCGTGTTTACCCCTCTTCAGAAGGTTGCCAGCATCCTACGTTCACGAAAGGATTATTTTCCGCTGGAACACCCTGGTGTCTATAAGGTGGACTGTAGTTGTGGCAGTTCATATATCGGCCAAACTAAACGAACAATATCGTGTCGCATCAATGAGCATATCAAGGCCGTCACAAAAAATGAACCCCAAAAATCAGCTATAGCTCAACATCTGATGGAATCAGGTCCTAATCACTGGATTGAATTACACAGGCCACAGGTTTTATCGTCCGAGCGTCATCATTTCCCTCCACTGGTAAAGGAAGCGATTGAAATTAAAAAACATCCGAATTTCAATAGGGAAGACGGTTTCAGAATACCGAGTATGTGGAATCCGGTGATTAGTTTGTGTGAAAGTGTGTCACGGTATCAGTGCTCAGAGTCCAAAAAAGACACTGTCAGTATAGTGTGCCGTAGTGAACAAGTGCGTCCGTGTGCCGAAACTAGTCGACCGAAATGAACAAGAAAGAGGGTAGACAGATTTTTCTGATCTACCACCATCCACCATCTCCGTACGTCAGTCTCCCCGTGATCATGGCGATTGAAACATTGCCGAAATATAGGGAACTAAACAAAATTACTATAAACGCGGTAAGCAACCGTACAAATATAAATTTAAATATAAATTTAAATAATTATGTTATCCAACGGACTGATATATTAGTAGTTACGAAGCTATTTGGAGCAATTTCGTTTTTCCTATAATGAAAGAGATCGTGCTGTTATACATTTGGCTGTGCATCTTGAAAAAGGACAACATGTTTATTTCACGGAACAGACTGCTCTACAACAAGCAGTAACTGCTTCAAAAATTATACTGAGTTTTTCAACCTTTGTAATCGATAAAATGTTTGTGGTGAATTCGTAGACATTAATGTGCTTAGATATATATAGTCTTACCACAAAAAAGTATTTAAGCAATGGTCTAACACGTGTTTTGCTAAACACTGGTCAAAGCGCTCAACACGTGTTTAGCGAGTGTTTAATTTTCGTTACCACAAAACCAAGTTTAAGGCGTGCCTTTTTAGTCTATATACAGTCCATCCTAAGCAACGGCAATGCTTTTTTCTGGGTTTGTTGTTGGTTAACATTCCTAGACCGACATCCTTCTAATATTAGTGAAAAGTCAATGTTATTTAAACTACGCGTTCTTAGATACGTGCCATGAATTGCATTTACTAGAAGATGATAACATATTATAAATAACCATTGTATTCTCACACTTGCAGATCTAGTACTAAGTTCCTTTCCGCAAATTCGTCAATTATTTTCTATCATATTAATAACGTTTTCCGTCTGAAGCATCTGGTCTGTGGAATTATAAAAACTCAAGTTATAACATTTCCAACTTTGATTTTTTTACCGGCTTCATTTTTGATTAAGGAAATTAGAATCGTTTAGTATTCTTATTAATATATCGATGATGACATATAACATTATAATGTAAATACCTGGATGACCGAGCTTTGCTCGGTTAAATCATATATTATATATATTAATATTTGATGAAACAAACAATATTTTAGATCTTACCGACATAATAGTAAAATAATAGGAACTGGTTATTTAAATAACAAAATAAAAAGAGCTCTCAATAATATTTTTTCTCACAAAAGAAGAAACTTTAAAAAAAAGGAAAAAAATTGGTCTGTAGACACCTGGATTCGAACCCGGGTTTTCTGATTTCGAATCCGGCTGATTCCCATCCGAGCTATTATAAGCTTAAAAATGACAGCGAAATTTACCTTCGTATTCTAATGATATTTTTTAATTGCGTAAAAAAAGGGATTAAACGACATTTTCTAAAAATAAATCCTAGCTAGATCGATTTATCGCCCCCGAAACCCTCTGCATACTAAATTTCATGAAAATCGTTGGTGCCGTTTCCGAGATACAGATTATATATATATATATATATATATATATATATATATATATATATATATATATATATATATATATACAAGAATTGCTCGTTCAAAGATATAAGATTTAGCTGGAATATATATTATAGCCTTTATAAAACCTTACTAGGAGTAATATTTACTTAAGCTATAAAATCAATAACATCTTCAAATATCAATTAAACATCACACTCACAGCTATATGACGCATCAAAAATTATTTTATTAAATCAAAATCAGTCTCAAAGAATAATTAAATATTTTTTGAATTTATTATTATTATTTATTCGAATAAGAAATTACTCAGAAAAACATGTTTAAGTCTTTTGTAATTCTAACTAAAGTTGTATAATAATAATGTTGATAATTTGAAACAACACAGTTAAGAAAACATTAACTATATAAAGGAATGAACATAGTATAAACAATTATTTTCATTAGCGATCGCCTCAGATGAGTTTCACACACAAACAAAGACATATTGAATCGCATTGTTACTTGTGACGAAAAATAGATTCTATTTGACAATCGCAAGCGCTCAGCGGGTTGGTTAGATCCTGGTTCAGTACCTAAGCAATGCCCTAAACGAAAAATGACTCCTAAGAAAGTGATGGTAGCTGTTTGGTGGTCTAGCGCCGGTGTAGGTAATTCATTACAGCCTCTTACCAAATGGCATGAGCATTACTGCAGATAATATGTACTGTGAAGAACTAAACACAATGATGGGGAAGCTCGCACGTCTCCAACTAGCTTTGGTCAATCAAATAAATTTAGACAACGCGCGACCTCATACTGCACAGCAGACGGTCTCCAAGTTACTGGGGTTGGAAGTTCTCCATCATCCACCGTACTCACCAGATCTTGCTCCTACAGACTTCCACTTTTTCCAGAATTTGGATAACTTTTTGGTGGGAAAAAAATTCAATACTCGAGAGTATAATATATATATATATATTATAATAAGCTCCAAACTTTCTTCTATATGGAGAAGAGGCCTTCGCTCAGCAGTAGGTGGTTTACAGACTGGTACAATACAGTACAATATACAGTGTGTATATTTATGGCTTGTTAGTGTATTGATGTGTAGTATATTTTATTTAAGTTTAGTATAATTAGAGATGTGTCAACTCGATTTACTAACCCGAGTTAACTCGAGTCGTGTTTTTTCCGAGTTGGCACATCTCTAAGTATAATATAACTGCACCAGTTACCCGATCTCTCAAATAAATACTCAATCCTATTTCAGGTTGTCTGGAAGAAATGGTTAACTAACCATAAGACCGTCTTTTGTATTACACACTTTGTAATTATCATAAGTTGTATGTATTATTATTAATTTGTTTGAATTTCACATTATTTTGTTGTGGTGTACAATAAACCGTAAATAAAAAAAGAATAATTAAATACTAATTTGGAAATTCAACAGCTAAAAAATATTCGTTTTAATATAACAATGACAATTAAATTTACTAACATCATAAATCGTATGTATATATAATGATAAAGTTAAACATGATAGAAATAAAATAATATGTATAATATAATAATTGTACGTATAATGGTAAATTAAAACATGATATAAATAATCTATGTATAGAAATACAATAATATCGAAGGAAAAAAAGAAAATTATATTAAAACTCTTCTATTTTCGATCTTCATAAACTCTCTCGGCCCTCACATATCTTCTCTCTATCACTTGTATGCAGACGATCTCCAGATTTACTCCCACTCAAAATTAATTGACTTACCGACTTCCATTAATATCCTAAATAACGACTTGAACAACATCTATAGTTGGAGTAAATCATATGGACTAAACATTAATCCTTCTAAGAGTCAAGTCATTATCATCGGTAGTTCAAAACTTGTATCTCGTATTGACTGGTCACTTATACCACCCGTCATTTTTAATAACACGATGATTGATTATAGCGAAAAAGTAAAAAATCTCGGTGTAATATTTGACAGCCACCTCTCGTGGATACCTCAACTAAGCGAGTTAAGTCGAAAATTATTTGCAGCTATTGGATCTCTCCGCCGGCTCCAATACTTTCTTCCTTTGCCTACCAAGATTGCGTTAGCACAGTCACTCCTGCTACCGATTCTTGACTATGCTGATACTTGTTACCAAGATCTTAAAGAGGAGCAGTTAAATAAGCTTGAGCATCTCCAAAATCTCTGCATATGGTTCATATTTGGTCTTCGCAAATATGACCATGTCTCCGATTTTCGTACTCAACTCAAGTGGCTCCCTATCCGCCTTCGCAGGAAGACTCACATCCTTTGTTTACTCTACCGCGTACTTTTCCACCTAGATACTCCCCTTTACCTCAAAAACCGCTTTGAACTTCTCTGTGATACTCACGAGCGTTCCCTTAGATCATCTTCAACCTTAACGCTTAAAACTCCTTCCCATACTACTTCCTTTTATTCAAACTCCTTTTCTGTTAAAGCTGTGCAACTTTGGAACTCTCTTCCTCTTTCTATAAGACGAGCTCAATCTCTTTCTTGTTTCAAAAAATATCTGAAAACACATTTTTTGTCACTAAATACGTCATAAATATCCTACCATCTCCTGACAATATATTATTTGTTTTTTTTTATATGTATGGCTGTAGGTAGTATATATATTTATAGTGTATGTATGTATGTTTATATGTATATATGTGTTTACATGTATTTGCAGTATGTAGTGTATTCACTTGTATATTTATCATATATATTGTAAATTTAATGCTAACCTTTTATTAGCTCTTGTACACATCCCTACCGTTTCTTATTCTCTATGCCCTGTCCTATGCCCAAAGGTTGTCTGGAAGAGATCACTCTTAGCGATAAGACCGCCTTTGTACATCTTTCTTTGTATCAATTTTGTTTTGTGTGTTTCTTTATGGTGTACAATAAAGAGTATTTATTATTATTATTATTATTAAAATTTAAAATAAATTATATACCTATGTTTAAAAAAATAGATACATTTTTTTGCTTTTACATTATTTAAACTGTACAGGAAGGAAGTTAACGCAAAATATGTATATATATATATATATATATATATATATATATATATATATATATATATATTGGAAAATTTATGACTAGAAAATTTAAATTCTTATAATACAAAAAATAATACACTTTATATTATTTTTTTTTCTTTAAAAAATTCTCTCGATTTGCTCTATTGACTAAGGCAAAATAGTTATCGGATTTTTGCCGTATTTATAATAATTAATTATATTAAACTATTCGTACGTGTTAATTGCTGTTCTATGACGTCATCAATATTGTCGTTGGAACTTAAGAAGGTCACATTTACATGTAGTGGCGCTGTTTCTATTTAATGTTCGCCAAAACTTTGGACAGGATTACGATAACTTATATATATGTATATTATATAAGTTATTAACAAAGTGTCACGCACTTTGTAAGAAAGTCAAAACTGTACATTGACTTTTTTCATAGAATACTTGGGGTGTGATCTACAATCAATACCTAAGCCAAAAATATAGTTTTTTGGATTTTTGTCTGTTTGTCTGTATGTATGTTTGGGATAAACTCAAAATGTACTCCATGGATTTACTTCAAATTTGGCACGAATATTATTAAGAAGTCGGGTCAATATATAGGCTACACATTATCACGGTATCACCTACGGGGAACGAGCAGTGAACCTTTATTTCTTCATTCGCATTCTGTAACAACGTGTAATCTAATAGGGTTCACGCAGATGACGTCGCGGGCAGCAGCTGGTATATATATTCTGTGCTAACTTACTTTCGGTTTTAACTGTAGTCATATTAATATTAAATAATTATTTTTTTAATCAAATAGGTAATAATACCCACGTATTTTTTTATTAAATAATATTTTTTATGCAATCGAACTCAGATACCGATTCGAATTTGATAAAATATAACAACCAACACTAATGTATTAATACATTTATTGGATGACGTCAATTGACGTAATTTAAACCGGTACTAATGTGTAACTGATAGTAAATTCTATTCATAAATATATAGACAGGTATATATCCTTATTATTTGTTGAGTAGAGTCTATTTTTGTAGAATGTCTATAACGTCAATCGAACATATTAATTTCGATAAAAAAAAATTGAATATTGTTTTCGGTGGTTTTGAGCTTACAATAAAAAACTAAGAACCAGTTGAAGCGAATTTTTCCAGTCATTATTACATAAATCAATGGAGATTCACCGACTCGTTGAAGTATGATCGTTGTGTTTTTACCAATATTTATCTCTAAAATAATAAAATAAGAAGACCCCAAGTTCGAATCCAGATGTCTCCAGAACAATTTTTTTATCTTTTTTTTCAAGTTCCTTCTTTTGTGAGAAAACCTATTATTGGGAGCCCTTTACTAACTGGATGAATGTTTTCATTACAAATGTCATGTCTGACATCTACAATAAGTATACGTTAATCTAAATATTCGGGATGTATTCATGGTATACATTTCTAAATGTATACCATGAATACACCCTGACTTTCGTACCAACTTTCGTACTTTGCATTAGAAATTATACCAATACGAAAAAAATTTTTTAATTGGCGTCACTGTGACGGTATACTAGGCTAACAATACATCAAGAGGTGCAGACATCAAAAACACGAGAACACAGTTCCTCAACACTTTTCTGTCATCTATTCTATAACGAAGATGATTCTTGAAAGACTGTGTATGCGTTCAAAAGGAAAAATATGACCGTTATTATCTGCAAAACTGGGTCAACATAATATTGTTAATTCGTTTGTCACAATATTCAGAATGATTGGTGAATTAGGATCAATATTTAAGGAGAATATTGAAGTATACTTCAATAAATAACGGAATCAGACTGCGCTTTATTGAATAACAACTATGATACATGATATGACTTTCATCTTCTCTCCCAATGAAACCATGCTGAATTTCAGGATACAAGTATCTAGTATCCTAGCTTGTAATATGAAATCAAACTGTCTGTAGTTTCATTTAAATTTATCAGTAGCTTTGGCGTGATGCGCAGCCAAGATGTAGATAAACAGACAATAATGAAATAAATTCATTTTTAGCTATAATGTCGATTATATTTCTTGTTGTATGTTGAAGTAACCTTTATATTACTCCCGTATATTTTACATAAATATGTCTTGTTCGTATAAATATGAATATATATTAATTTAAACAATCACATCTAAAAACGTCATCCAGCTAGACAGCACATAATATGAGTAAGCTAATTGATATATTAAAGCGGTTGTTATTATGTAGATGCATAAAGGAATTTATATACAAACTAGAATGCGTTAGAAAGAGACAAAATATCAGTAGTCAACGAAATGCTCGGAACGATTTTTCACTTTACATGTTGGAAACAAATGTCAACCTTATGTAAGTTATTTCAAGGTGCATATTTGATTATACAATTTTATTAAGTAAGCGTTTCAGTCATAGATGCACATCTTATGACAATTAGAATCAAGTTCAAGGTAATAATTATAATGAGTAGAGTTGAACAATTATATGCCATCAAAAACATAACTATTGATATGATCACTATACGATGTTGTTAGGTTAGCTACTAACGTAATAACTTAAAACAGAAGAACCCTTAAGTAGGGATTGAATAAATTAGCCGACTTGGTATTACATGGATCTCACAACTTTTTACGGAAGAAGAAGTGAGTTGCGAGACTTGGTTTCTTTTTACAAGTTATGTTTTTGATGGCATCTCATTTCTTTTTGTAGACAGTCCTACTTATTTGCCTTTCCGGTGTCTTCTACTTCTTTAATATCAACAACGTATTTTCTTAAAGCCTTCGCTCGGTCTAATGAGCTTTTCTTATTTTTGTAGATATTCTTCCTCTTTTTCTTTTCCGATGCGATACAGATATATTATTTGATTGTCATGTCATACATATTGTGATCTCAAGTTGACAACTTGAAATACTTGACAAGAGAGATGAATGAAGTATGTTTAGCCGGAAACAGTGTTTTCAGATTGCTGTCGATTTTTTACACCTAAACTTCCATAAAAATAAACTTTTAAAAAATATTTAAAAAAGTGGATGTATAGTTATGTACGTACGTAAAAATTATACTTATAATAAGACGATGCGCCGAGTTAATGGTTGGTGCGCGCCATCTGTAATCAAACCCTGAAAACCCACTAAAACAAAGTACTCGTCAAGACGAATCAAAGGAGCCGAAACTCGATGGGGTTGCGTCATTTCATTACAGAGTTCCTATGACCACCTTCTAGATACATCATTAAACCCTGGTTACCATTGAAAGACAAACTTCTCGTCTAGAGGATTCAAACGAGCCCAAACTCGATGAGGCTGTGTCGTTTCATTGCGAAGTTCTTATGACTGCGTTCCAACTCCATTATCAGATTAGACCCTGGTAACTATCTAAAAACAAAGTACACGTCAAGACAAATCAAACGAGCCGAAATTCGACGGGGTTGCGACGTTTCATTACAGAGTTCCTATGATTACCTTCCAGCTCCATCATCAGACCCTGGTTACCTTTGAAAGACAAACTACTCGTCAAGACAATTCAATCGAGCCCGAACTCGATGGGGTTGCGTCGTTTCGTTACAGAGTTCCTATGACCACCTTTCAGCTCCATCACCAGACCCTGGTTACCATGAAAGACAAACTACTCGTCAAGATGATTCAAACGAGCCCGAACTCGATGTTGTTTTGTCGTTTCATTGCGAAGTTCCTTTGCCTGCCTTCTAGCTCCATCAACAGATCAGACCCTGGTAGCCATCTAAAAATTAAGTACTTATCAAGACGAATCAACGAGCCTAAATTCGTTGGGGTTGCGTCGTTTCATTACAGAGTTCATATGACCACCTTCCAGCTCCATCATCAGACCCTGGTTAGCATTGGAAGATAAATTACTCGTCAAGACGATTCAAACGTGCCCGAACTCGATGAGGTTGTGTCGTTTTATTGCAAAGTTCCTATTGCCACCTCTCAGCTCCATCATCAGATCAGACCCTGGTAAACGTCTTGAAACAAAATACTTGTCAAACCGAATTAAACGAGCTGAAACTCGATGGGGTTGCATCGTTTCATTACTGACTTCCTTTGACCACCTTTTAGCTACATCATCAGACCCTGGTTACCATTCAAATATAAACTACTGGTCAAGAAGATTCAAACGAGCCCGAACTCGATGAGGTTGTTTAGTTTCATTGCGAAGTTCCTATGGCCACCTTACAGCTCCATCATCCGATCAAACCCTGGTAACCATCTAAAAACAAAGTACTCGTCAAGGCGAATAAAACGAGCTGAAACTCGATGGGGTTGCGTATTTTCATTAGGGAGTTCCTATGACCACATTCCAGCTCCATCACCAAACCCTGGTTACCATTGAAAGACAAACTACTCATCAAGACGATCCAAACGAGCCCGAACTCGATGAGTTTTTGTCGTTTTATTGCGAAGTTTTACCGGTGGGAGGGATGCGCTGTGCCGCGATCCCGGCTGCATGGGTACCACCATCTTGCTTATTTCTTCCGTGAAACAGCTTTGCTGTGTTTCGGAAAGAAGGGCAAGACAGGCAGTGTAATTACTAGCACCGAGACTTAACATCATATGTCTCAGGATAGGCAACACATAAATGAGTTGGCTGGGCTAGTTCCAGGTAAACTAGTTTATGTTCATGGGCGACGTCGACCACTTACCATCAGGTGGCACGTCTGCCAGTTTGCCTATCCAACTAACATAAAAAAAAAAAAAAAAAAAAAAAAGAAGTTCCTATAGCCACCTTCCAGCTCTATTATCAGATCAGACCCTGGTAACCATTTCAAAACAAAGTATTCGTTAAGACGAACCAAACGAGCCAAAACTCGATGGGGTTGCGTCGTTTCATTACTGAGTTCCTATGACCACATTCCAACTTCATCAACAGACTAGAGGACTCAAACGGGCCCAAAATCCTTCCTTTGGCTATCTTCTAGCTCCTCCATCGAATCAGCACCATGTAATCATAATATTGCATTGTCACATGATTTACTATTATTTTGGATCAAATTTAATTTGCAAGATTTGATGACAAATATCGAGACAGGTGAAACAAAATAAAAGCTTGTAAAAAGTGAGTTGACACATCCAGCGCAATGAAGTAAGTTAGACGCCGGGCAAATGCCCGGCGTCTACTACTTATCTTTATGTTGTCGGTTTTTTGTCACAGAGTGCACGCGCATCGTATAAAAATTTACTCTCATCAAGAAGTTATAGCTTTAAAATACAAAAGTTATTTTGAGTCCTTATTTTCTATATTTATTTTAATTAATTTAATGTTAATATACATTAATTAACATTCATTGCTGTTATGACTCACTTAATCAATCAGGTGCATTCTAATAATGACATAATTATATGAACTCAAAAATGATGACCACGCTGGCAAAATGATGCGCGCTGTTGTATATTAAGCGGGAGATCCCGGGTTCAATCCCCGGCAGAGTAAATTTTCTTTCTCTGATCTGCTATGGTAGGAGTCTTTGGTAGTGGCTAGTTACCACCCTATCGGCAAAGACGTGCCGCCAAGCGATTGAGCGTTTTGCTACAATGCAGTGTAGAAACCAATTAGAGGGATAGGTTTAATATGGCTGCCAAATGAATAAAATAAAATAACTTACGTACGGGAAGCGTGGAAGCCGTGGAGCGGGCAAACTATCTCAGCCAGTCGCTGTTATGATTTATTAGTGTTCTTTATTACTTTGCGTGATTTTGGTACAGCTACATAACACATGTCTCATTCTTTCTTTTTCATTCCGTTGACCATTTTACAGGTTACCTTTGAAGATAATTATATCTAGGTACCTATCTACACCTACTATTCCACTATATTATACTTATACGGGTACATTGATTCATTCGCTGCAAATGTAACTTTATAATCCTATATATTTATATGGGATTACAAAGTTATTTATGCAGTTGGTGTATCTAGAAAACTGGACCGAAATTGCAAAATATTTGAATTTTTCCTTGGTTTATATACTAAACACTAATGGTATTCTAAATTTGAAGCTTCTATGTCTGCTAGAAGTGCCTTAGAGTTTTGATGATCGGTCAGTCAGTGAGTGACAAAATTCGAAACTTTGACTAATTATAATTCTTAAACTACTCGTTCAAATTGAATGAAATTTGAAATATACCGTGTTTATACAATGTTTTATCCACAACGAAGTTATAGGGGGTCGAAAATGGCCTGAGTTGCTTCGAGAAAAGGATAGTACGGCCGTGCCACTTTTTTTTTTTTGCTCGACTTGGCGGAGGCACTGCCGTGCCATCAGATGAACATAATCCTATTTACTTAAATTTGCGGTCGAAAAATCACTGCAGAAAATTCATTTTCTAAGATTTGCGATCAATCGCGATGAATCATTACTTTGAAATCGTTTACCATTTAATAGATACTACAAAATTGTTTTAATGTTCGATGTTTTTTTTTACTATTGCTTTTGATGTCAATAAATTCCTACGGTTTTCATTATTAAAATAAATTTAAACTTTAACAAGTATAATATTACAATAGGCGGTTTTATAAGTACTTTTGAATTTACTTCATAAATTTTTCACGTTACTTCGTATAGTTACTACTGATTAGAACTGTAGAGCTAGTACCGTTGTTGCTTTATAAATGTTTTCAGTTCAATAAAGGATCAAAAATCTATCTACGAGACACTCGATGTGTCAATTATCTTTATACACTGTTTTTTTATTAACAATTTTTTTAAATTATATCAATTTTTTTTTCGTATTGTTACTTCAATAAATCGAATAAGATTTTCTGAATTTGAATATAGACTAGCTGTACACTGCGACTTTGTCCGCGATTACGATCCATTTTATTAAGCCTATACGATAAATAATGAGTCACTGCTTAAGACGAGTTCTACATTCGAAAGTTTCTGTTCAGGGTTCGGTGAATGAATTACAACTAGGTACACATAATATTTTCCATCATCATGAATTTCATCCTGTGCTCTAGTTAAACCATGAATTATAAGATAAATAATATTCATTGCCTGTACTTGCAGTAACTCAAATGGCAAGTTTAATTTAAATTTATTCAGTAATTTTCGCATGATGCACGGCCAAGATACAAATAAGCAGAGTGACAGACAAAAATGAAAAAAGATTGACATTTTTTACTTTAGTTTAGCTAATAGATTGCCCTCAAAAGAAATTTCGAAATATCTACCATGAAAACAAAATTAGACATGGTTTATAATAAATACACATCTGTATGCCGTGTTCAATTAAGGACGTATTAACTTTGCCAAGCCGGAAAATAGGTGTTATTAACTTAAGGTATTTTGACAACGTTTATAATTTTTAAAGCTATTGCTTTTTTTAGATATATAATATTTTTTTGTTAAAATAATGTAAAATAAATGTGATTATACCTGTAGGAATTATGTAAATATACTTATCATCAATTTTTATAGTTTAATATCCGTAAAGTCATAACAGTTTATGTAAAGAGTTCCTGATATTTGAAAGCTTTTATTTATTTACTAGCGGCCCGCCCCGGCTTCGCACGGGTATTTAAATAAAATTTCAAAAAAATATAAATTTATATTTTTTATCACCTACACCTGCGTCGATACTGGAATATATTTTAATAGACGGATTGAGATCAAACATAATATTTTAGCATACGACTTCGTCCGCGTAGAAGTCGAAAATGATTATAATAATTTTTTTTTTTTTTTTAACGTTATTAATTTTGTTATAACATATAAATTATTATGTTAAAATATTTGAATACTTATAAAATATAACAATCTTTATTATAGAGTAGGGATTTAAAGGTTAAATAAACATTAAAATAAAATAAAGTTTTGTTATATTTTATGATGAAGAGGCTCTGCTTTTAATCTGGAGAAATTTACACGGGGGTATTAACTTCTTACAACGAAATCGAAATACTACACCTTCCATAGTATTTCTTTATAAACAATATTTTTTGTTTTCGTTCGGAGTGCTAGAATTACCAGGCTATTCTGGAATATGCCACATACAACTGACTGTGAGAGAAGCAGTTTTCGCTTAAGTATACTCCCGCTACAGTAAGAGTTTGACCTTAAGCTTTGTTTATGGTAAATACATACTCATATACACTCATACATTATATTATTATATATTGTTTCCGGGAATCACCATATCCTATTTTAAGCAACAGGTCTGAAAACTGTTCGGCAGTAACATCTCCCCTTAGATGGACTCTTATATTTATGGTAAGGCTCAGTTTCGTCACTGCAGGCCACAAATGCTCCTGTACTGTAGTGTATTGTATCAGCCTATAAATAACCCACTACTGAGCGAAGGCCTTTTTTCCATATAGAAGAAGCCTTGAAGCTTAATCCACCACGTTGCTCCACTGCGGGTTAGCGGATAATATCCCTACTATAAGTAAAAATTATTATAAGGCATCCATGATAACAAACGGGACCGACGGCTTTGCGTACTCTCCGGGGCATGGTGGGTAAATCCACTATACACCCAGATACACACCACGACCTGAAACAAATATTGGCACAAATACAAATATCTGCCCCGAGCGGGAATCGAACCCACGACCACCGCCATTGAGGCGAGGCGTTAAGGCGACTACTTGCACCACTACACCAGAACGGTCACCATGTTTCGTTCGTTGTATCGTAGGTATAATTACACCAGAAGTCAATACGATTTTGTCTCTTAGATTTGAATAAACCCGCAAGTAATTATTTTTTAAATTTTAATTGACTCGGCACAGTTGGTAGTGACCCTGCTTTATGCTCCAGGATCGTGGGTTCGATTCCCGCCTTGAGTCTGGGTGTAATATGTATTTATTTCCATATGTACTAATTATATGTATATTTATAAAAAAAAATTATATCAGTCGGCTGTCACCTAAAACACAGGCATTAAGTTGCCTACCTTAGGAACAGACGATCGTCTGTGTATTTCAAACATATATTTATATTTAATAATAGTTCAAGAGAGCTTTTATCTCCTCCTTCTTAGTTTTAGTGTAAGATAAAGTTAAATGGGTACATGATTTATAATTTTTTCTGATCTTGTTCCAACATTAGTCCATGGTGACAATCTGTACCTACTAATTGGGGTGTTAATGCCGTATAATTCAAAAATGTTTCCAAGTTCACTTCGGTGTCTTCTATATCTGTATCATTGTGAGTACAGATGCCTTGCTGATGAGTCATTTAGTTTAAAACCCTTGACTTAAAACAACACCAACATCGAAGTAAAAAATATTATATAAAACACTATTCTACAATAAAGCAATCACACGGTATATTCACAACTCAATTTTGTAACGTTTAATATAACGTCTTGCCTGTTTCCATCCCAAAAAATATCACATCACAAATATCACCTACACCTGCGTGAATACTGGAAAATATTTTATAATTGACGGATTGAGTTGTCAAACATATGTCAAAATAAAATGTAATTTTAAAAAAAAGCACTAAGGAGTATTTGTATCAAAATAACTTTCTACCCCCTTTTAACCCCGTTAGTGAATGAATTTCGATAATATACGAAACACGTCTTCAATCAATTCTGTTAAAGAATATTTATGCTAAATTTGAAGTAGATTGGACCAAGGAATCACATTGTCCCATACAAACTTTGCCTCCCTTTTTCATCCCCTTAGAGGTAGAATTTCGTAAAATCCGTTCTTAGCTGACCTCTACTCGGCAAAAAGAATATTCCTTCCAAATTTCAAGTTTTTAGGTCTCATAGTTCCAGAGATATCGTGATGAGTGACTATATCTATAGAAAGTCTCCTATATATATATAGATTTTAGTATAAATAAAATCGTATGCTTACATTAATGTAAAGGAATCGCTTCACCCTATCACAATCCACTGCTGACATAGGCCTCCCCAAGTTCACGTCAAATATCCTGATTTTCCACAAAATATTTCTTCTAAGGGAATATAATATAAACTATAAAACTATAATAAAGAACTACATGATATCATTTTTAAATACGCTTAAATCTTACTGTAACTTGCGTCTCTCGCTAGTGTGTGTACCTATTACCTGTGTCGGTAGTCGCCGTTGACGTTTTCCGTATCCGGTTTCTCGAACGGGTGGAGTTTTTGAATTTAATTGTTATATATAAAGTTACTATGATAGTGTTATCTGTGTACTTTAGTAAAGAGGATATTAAATGCAGTAATAACTTTTCAATAGTCTGGTCGTCATTATTCTGGGTAGCTTGAACTTATTTCTAATGTACGGTAAGGATGGTGTGTAAAGTTAAAACCTATAGTCTGACTACTTCAGATTATTTGTTATGAAATTTTTTAAGTTTTCATTAATAAATAGATTAACATATTTTGATAAAATATACATTATAGCTACAATTCTACATATATTTGCCTACCTACATATATTTTCTGATTAAATATATAAATTTACGTTTTGAAATTATAAATTTTATGGACCTACCAAAAAGTATCTCACTTTCAATGCTAACATAAAGAATATACATATTTTTTGAAATCTTTTTTGCTTAGATACTATTACACTAAGTACCTCACTTTATCATCTTACGTCAGTAGTTCCGTGCTAGTGGCATGTTTGAAAAATTAACGATAATACCTTTAAAAAAACCGGTTTTTTGTTATTGCTTTTTGCCATACATTGTGTATATATATATGAGTGTTTAAGTGCATCAAGATTACTTCTTTTAGGACATAGAACATGTTCGTGTTTAGCTTGTTGTTGTTCTCGTGCACACTATTTTTTTGCGACGCGGCGTTTGGTAAGACTAAGTGTTTTCCATCGTTTTTCAGTATTAGTATACTTTTTATTTAAACAACATAATATATATATTTTTTTTATTATATAATAATAGCATAACGGAAATATTAAATAAAATTCTTCGTTTTAGTGGATAATTTGACAAAATGCAGCATCAAAGATAAAAAATGTGTAATAGAAGCATTTCAAAAAATAATTCATGACATCGGAGAGACTGGTATCCCAGAATTTGATATAGTTCCTATTGATCCTATGAATATAAAAAATGTTTCGGTAAACGTTTTGGATGCAGTCACACTCACCATAACGGATGGTGTAATCAAGGGTTTTAAAACTTGTGAGGTGAAAAAATTTAAGTAAGTTACAAAAACCTTAGACATAGATATTTTATTTTTTTTAAGCTGATACAATAAAGTTCCAATTTACGATAAAAATTTACTACAACATTTTTGTAATATTTATATGAATACGTATAATCATACCTTGTAACACTTTTTTTTTATAAGTATCTATGCTTTTTACAAATATTTTTGTTAGAAAACAAAAAAAATGTAACTGTATTCCCAATTTCTTAGTAGGTACACATCCACCGTTTAACTCTATAAGTTAATTCCATAATTATAACTAAATATAAAGAATAAATATTGTAGTCCTTTTTCCGTATTCAAAAATAGTAATCATAATATATAATATTTTATATTTATAATTGAATGTTATATTTTAATTTTTTGTTTCAGCTTCGATACCGATAAACAATTAGAGAAACAACAAATATATTGTAACGTATTGACGATCAAAGGGCAATTCGTGTTCGGAGGTTCGAGTCCATTATTACAGAATTTATTCGGAGGTACTTCTGTAAACGGAAATGGAAAAGCGAAGATTAAATTGGGTATGATTTCAATTTTTTAAATATTTATTTTCACTAGCAGTATAGATTATTTCGTCAAGTGACGAAGGATAGATAAAAAAGGAAACATTTTTTCTACAACGGTAAATAGAAAAAAATGTTAGATGAGAAATACATACATCGAGCATTTGTGTTTAAGAATTAATTTATACAATGAAACTAACGGACCCGACAGACGGTTACCTGTATACACGTCTAAAATCCGGAAATTTCAAACTTATCACAATCTGGGCAAATAATCTCGACCGATTTAATGAAAGTTTTTATAACGAAAAAGTTATTACAATACCTGACGTTATCACATATACGGTTACCACAATTTCGTATATGTGTATACTATGAGCTAAGTTAAGTATAGAAGCTATGTACTTTTGAATATTCGATACCGTGATCGCAGCGCTGTCTGCCGGTTTCAGTGTAAAACATTCCGTGACCAATAACAACTTATTAACCAATAACAATTAACAATAATTATTAATAATAATAATAAAAAATGTAGTGGACCGAGTTGTGAATCTAAACCATTCTCGAATCCACTTGAACAAACCCAAAAAATTTCATCGAAATCGGTCCAACCGTTTAGGAGGAGTTTAGTCACATACACACGCACACAAAAATTATATAACATATAATATAAGGAAATTATTTTGATAAAATATCAATACTAAACAAAGACTTCTATGTAAGTGTACACAGAAGTCTTTGATACAAAAGAATAATAATTTACATAAAGGATACAATATGTAAAATTTAACATAGCAAAGTTTAGATGTTTTTAAGCATTTATAAATATGCTACACGTTTGAAAATACGTCAATTAGTCAATTTTTCAAGTCAGTTAATTAATTTTTCTAACCTAAAATCATGGAGTATAGAAATAAAGGAGCACTATCTCTTATTTAGCTATTTGAAAAAAAAAAGTATCCACAAAATAGCATTAAATAAAGAGGGCGCTTGTGTTGTGGAGAATATGATCTGAACTTAATTGTTTTAGATTACTTGAATTTAGCTGAATAGTAAGTATAATGCCATCAATTATACTTACTACTTATTAATCATTTACGAGTAGTAAAAAAAAACAAGTCTCGCAACTCAGTTCTTCTACTGTAAAATGTTGTGAGATCCATGTAATACCAAGTCGGTTAATTTATTCAGTACCTACTTAGAGTTATTCTGTCTTAAGTTATTAAGTAATTATCTAACCTAACAACATCTTATAGTGACCATATTAATGTTAAAAAAAAACTTTTATGTTTTTAGTAAATACATAGTATGACTGAGCCATCGCATGAAAACACAATGTATCTCACATGTAATACATATTATATTAAATTAGATTGTTTAGTGCCATTGAGAACAACGGATCAATTGCAACAACGGATTTTATCAATAATAAATTATTTAATTATATAAAAGTACACTGATCCGTCCACTCCAAATGTAACTTTCTATATATTTATATGGGATTACAAAGTTATTTATGCAGTTGGTATATCTAGAAAATTGAACCGAAATTGCAAAATATTTTAGTTTTTCTTTTATTAATATACTAAACACCAATTGTATTCTAAATTTGAAGCTTCTAAAATTTGAAATATACTGTGTTTATACAATGCTGCCTGGTTAAATTCAGGCTTCTAGTTTTATTCTCCACGAAGTTTTAGGGCGGTCGAAAATGGCCTGAACTGCTTCGAGAAAAGGATGGTACGGCCGTGCCTCTGTTTTGCTCGACTTGACGGGGCACTGCCGTGCTAGTGTGTGTTGTGACTAGAGTAGTTAATAAATGTGTTGTAACTGAAAGTTAAGTGACTAGCGAGGTAAATAAATTATCTAACCTAAAAACGGTCCTCTGGTACAGCAACGTCATCTTTATTTTAGGTTATTTTGGGAACCCCTTTCGTAACACAAAATAGTGCTCCTGTAACTCTATACTTCATGCCTAAAATATATAACCCAGTCTTGACAATTTATAAACACATAACGAAAAAATAAAATGTGTTATATCTTTGTTAACAAAGCAAAGAGAGATCTTACTGCGACCAAACATAGTCATGTTACTTTACACATTTGAACTATTAGTACCTAGATAAGCTTATGGATATTTGCTTATTGGAATATTTGGCGTTAAAACTGCCATATCTAAGCAATAAGCGCAAACTACATAAGTACATACTAATTTTCTATTCATGTGCTTATAACTAAACTCTTCCTAAATAGCTCACCGATGTTGATGAAATTGTATTAGTGAGATTTTGAATAATTTTGATTCACAATAGGACTTAATCCCCATCTTTTGTATTTTATTTAAAAGATCCAAGATAGAAGCTACATTTACAATATGAATATGTTTTCCAGGAGTCGTTACTTCGTGGATATGTTTTATAGTTTGGTTAAAAGTAAGATGCCTGTTAGATTTTAAAATACATTTTTATTTGTTAAGAATGAAATATTTTCTTGCAATTTTTGTTTGCCAGGCGTCCCGCACTGATTCATTATACTATTAAGTTTTAAAACGTTGAGCAAACGCTAAAAATTGAAAAAATATCTCTATTTAGTAATAACAATAAATTAATAAAATATAATTGAATATGACCATAGTTTCATTTTTTTTTTAACATTTCAATGAATATATTCTTTCCTCCTGATTTTTTTGGACTATTTTGCTTTTAATTGAAATGGCGTTCAATTGCGCAATGGGGACGTAAGATATATTTAAGGTGATGGATGTAATTTTTTTTGCTTGTATTTGTTTCTGGTTTGTGTGTCTGTGTGTAGCGGTCATAATCGTTATTATAAAAACTGCATAGCGATACATATTATTGGTAAGAAATAATTTGCTGTGCTATGGCGCGCTGTACTATTGCGGATTAAGCTCCAAATATTCTGCTACGTAGGACAAGAGGCCTTGGCCCGGCAGTGGGAACTTTCGGAAACGGAAACGCAATTAACTTAAGCTAAAACAGTCTTTAACCGTTTTAGTTTAAGTTAATTCCGTCATTTGTTCCTGCCATTCACATATTTATTTGCAAGATCATAACGCCATTATGAATGGTTCTTTGTACAAATATAATTAGTCTATTTTTTTTTTTCAGAACAAGTAACTATGAATCTTGAGTTACCTTTTTCCATTATCAAAAAGGACGACAGTGATACTTATCTACAATTGGTCAACAAACCGAAGTACAGCTACGACTTGCAGAAGGCCGTATTCGATATAAAAAATCTTGTTATTGGTGACACTGACATTAGTAAGTACCGACTATATTTTACTGAAAAAAATGAGGAATGATTTTCTTATAAGAAGCAGAATCTACCTATCGCTAAGGTGTTACTCAGTTTTAATTCTGATCGTCTTTTAAGAACTTATTTATCACTACGTGATGTTCTATTTTATATTATATACTATTGTCTGAAAAATAATAAACCAAAAGTAATTTTTATTTTATATATATCTCATATGATATATATATTTGAAAAAATATATATATCATATGAGTTTGTGCCGTCAGCACATTACATTATAACATGTAATTGCAGCCCTCAGTTGGAATGAGACACTCGGATGAGATACTCGCTCGCCTAATAAATTCGTCACTTTGCTCTGCTGCCCGACGGGGATACTCATTATTAATTATAGCGAATTGGAAACTTGAAGTAATTGAATTCTTCATAAATAACGTCGTATGCCTTACGATATCCTGAAGCGTCACCAGCAGACCAGGATCACGTCGGGGTCACCAGTTTAACAGTTGGGTGGTATATGTTGTAATAAATTAACACACAAAATTGAAAGACGTATTTATTAGGCGAGCGAGTATCTTATCCGAGTGTCTCATTCCAACTGAGGGCTGCAATTTCATATAATGTAATGTGCTGACGGCACAAGTTCACTGTTCATATAATTGTTTCTGTATATTCTCTTTATATAATTGTATCTATATCTTCTAATGATATGACCATTCGATTATATGAAATTTTAAAATCAAAAAGAAATTTTAAAATAGAATAAAAATTTCCAGATATTAGAGCATTCAAATAATGCAATATCTATAATTTCGTTTAATCATTGCAGGTCAAGCAGCATCTACATATTTGAACAGCAACTGGAAAACTTTAATACAATCGTTCGGAAAAACGTTCGTTGACAAAGGCCTGGAATATTTCTTCTTGTTCGCGCGCAAATTATATGATAACATTCCCACCAAACTTTATATTGAAGAAGACTTGATGCCATACGTCTCAAACTAAGTAAATAGTTTAAGCATTCGTGCATTGCAATAGGAAAAATTGATACAGTTACGTTATTTAAATCAATAGTGTAAATAAAAAATAAAAAAATACTGCTATTAAATTAAATAAATTTTTGTACATACTATACTTTTTCTTCCTATTCGATTATCCGTTCGTTTTATTTATAACTGGTAATGTAGCCGTGCGGTGACCGACAGAAAAGAATATTCCCTACGTGTTTCTTGCCGAGGTGTTGTAAAAGGCGACTAAGGCCTTAGTGATACGCAACAACTGTATACCAACAAGACTGGTGATGGGAAACAACGTCACAATATCTTGCCACAACACACTTCACTACCTGCCTGCCAAGCGTGGCGAGTATTGGCAACCCCACCCCATGGCAAAAATAAAATCTGTGTAGTGTAGCATTAACGTAACTGGAGGCCGATTCTAGTATTCCCATTCGTGTAACAAAGGTATTTCAAGAATAAAATTTTAACCAACGTTTGCCACATCTCATCCGTGTGTCACACATGTAAACTAGGTAATCTTATAAGAAGAATGAAAAGGAGTCCTGTATTCAAGTATACTCATTATCAAACCTGATAGACAAAAGAAAACGTAATTATGTTTTTACTTTTTAGTGCATTTTTGTTATACCATTTTTGTTTTGAAGTGAGTTTTTTTTGTTAAAATTTTGTTTTACTTCTTAATTTTTAATGAATCTGTAGTTAGGTAGCTAATTTTATTTATATTAAGCTGGGCGGTTACAGTTCACAAGCCACCTTCGAAAAAGCCGTAATCGACCTAGGTAAAAAAATTTCAGCAAAAAAACCAAGAACTGGATAATAATATAATGTATGAGTGTATATGAGTATAATATATTTACCATAAAACAATCTTAAGGTCAAACTCTTAAGGTAACGTCAGTATACTTAAGGGAATGCTGCTTCTGTCCTCGGAGGGGACTTGTCGCTCCCGAGCATTATTACCGCGATGCTTGGCGACGACGAGTCCTGGAAAGCGATGGTCTCCTTCCGCGAGATGTCCAGAAGGAGACCGACGAGCGGGTGAGAGAGGAGGTCGCTGACGTAGCCTCCATTCGCGGGTGACGAATGGGGGTTAGGGTGTCCCAAAAAAATCAGTCATTTTTTTAACGCATACCCTCTTATTTTTTTTTTAAGTCAAAACAATTATAAATAAAATTTTAAGAAGGTAGGACCTCGGTAACCCGTGCCGACTTACATCAATACATGTCAGTACTTGCTCTCTAAGGCTGATGCGACCTAATATGTCGATGTGCTTTTGATTACTCGTTATTTAGTTATGAAACTCGCATTGTTTTCAGTCAGTCAATATATCAGTGCGATTAAGCAGTTCTAAAAGGAGTATATTTTAATAGGTGACATAAAATATTAAATAATAGGTTCAAAACTTTCATATAATCGACAAGTTCTAGTAGTTATATTTTACAATGTCCGTGAAGTAAATTTGTGAATTTAACTGTCAATGAAAGCACGAATCTCACTATTCGCAAGTGTATATTATCTACTAGCGGCCCGCCCCGGCTTCGCACTGGTCTTTAACTAAAATTTTAAAAATTATACATTTATATTTTTTATCACCTACACCTGCGTCGATACTGGAAAATATTTTATAATAGACGGATTGAGTGACAGATTTATTATATCTATATACATACATACATACATACATACATACATACATACATACATACATACATACATACATACATACATACATACATACATACATACATACATACATACATACATATATGTATATAGATAGTACGGATGAAACATTTGAACTGTTTTTTTTTATTAATTATTTTCTCATTGATGAATACCATATTTTAATAAGTATTATTCCCAACGAAGACAAATCCAAAAACACAAAAATCATAAAAATCGTTCCACTCGTTCTCGAGTTATAAACGGTGTAACTAACACGACTTTATATATATAGATTACAACTTAAATAGCTATAACCATCCAACTTTGTACAATCAACAAACAAATAACGACCAAATATTTTAAATTTTAACAACGAACAAACAATCAAGACCGTAGTACCCTAACGTATATAATTATATACAAAAAAGAAAAAAAAATTTTAATACGGGCGAGTGTCATTCTTTTGGCCGAAGTTTTGGTCAGCGCGATTCAGAAAATTATATTTTGTATACTGCGCCATCTATCGTATAATTGTAGAATATCGTTTTTATATTTAGTGACATTTAACATAATTAATATTTAACATAATAGTATATTAATTGAAAATTATGTTTATCTAAAATATTAAAACGATTTCTATTCCTATCCGACATATTTAGTAAACTTTTAAGTTTAACAAAATAATAACTCAAAAATAAGTTTTGTGAGTTTTAAAGATTCCTTAGACCAGATGGCGTTGGCGGCGTAGGTAACTTTTTCTATTTTCTTAAATATTTATTTTTAAATTTAATGACAATGAAACAAAAACTAAATTATACTGTGAATTATTTCTAATTTTTATGTATTAAAGTTATTAACATTGGTTTTGTACTTTTTACGTGATACGTGATCAGAGAAAAACACGATAAGAGATGGCGCTGATACAAAAAAATACGCGCTATAGAAATTTTTTCTTGATGATATATAGTGTATTAATAAAACGGAGGTTTTAACAGATTTATTATTTGTATAGATTGGGAAAAGGCGCATATTCCTACTAAATCTTTGTCTAATTGTGTGAAAAAACTTGTGAACTCATATCAAGTTTGGAGGGACTTGTAAAAAGACACAAGACATATTTTAAGCAGCGCTGTCCAGACTTTTTCAACAATTTAGATAATTTTTTTGACATTGCACACGACGATGCTCGTTAATTAATAAAAATAAATGAGAATAGAATCTTTTTACATCGTCAAAGAGAACCAGGCCGACCTGGTCACTTAGCAGGAGTGGGAAAAAAATTGACTGATAGAGAAGAAAGAGCGCGCCTCAGAATTATCGAAGAAGAAAAACGATGTGCTAAATATTTGTCTGAGCCGATTTCTTCGACATCATCTTATGTACCGTTACAAGACGAATCATCATCTGAATCTAATGAAAACATAGATTTACAAGAGGACGTACAAAAGCTTGTCGAGAACACGCAAGCCAACAAAAAACCTCTGCGGAGAGATGTTATTACTCCAAAATTAGTAGCAGCACTAGATAGGAGTCAATTGAGTATGAGAGATTCTGTGTTCATTCTTGGAGCAACTATTAAAGAACTTGGATATAATATTGATAATAATTTCCGTTAAGTAAGTCTTCCATCCAAAGAATTTGCATAGAAAAACGGAAAGAACGCGTTGAGGCCATAAAAATTGATTTCCAATATAAGGTACTGGAAGTTGTTTTTGTTGTTTTGTTGTTGTTTGATTTTGCCTGCTTTAAATGCTCCGAAATCAAAAGAAGAATGTCTTCCTATAGTTATTTCTTATGAAAACAAAGAACAACTTATTGATATACCAAGACTAGAAAGTTCTACAGAAAGTGAACAAGCACAGGCAGCTTGGAACGCGATTGTACAATGGAATTTAGAAGATAAAATGCAAATTCTTTCTTGTGATACTACCGTTTTAAATACAGGTCGTATATGTATACGGTGCCTGTGTGCTTCTTGACAGAGAAATGCTTATTTTCGCTTGTCGACATCACGTGTATGAATTGGTCTTAAAAGGGGTATTTGAAGGCAAATTTAGTCAAGTAACTGCAATCCCTGATATTCCGCTCTTTAAAAAAATCCGTGAAAATATATATATAATATATTATTTATTTATTTACATTAAAAGTAATAATATTTTAATGTAAATGAATAAATAATAATAGCTGTGCCCGTGTTGGGCCGGGATGGGAACCCGATCCTGCTAGACACAGCGTCGTCGGGACTGTTCAGACGTGAGCCGGATAGTCCCCGTGGAGGAGAAATCTAGCTTTTTCGCCGAGGCCAGCCTTTCCCTGGAGGGATTCTGTGGCCTGCAGATCCGGGACCCTCCAATTAAAGCAGCTGAAGCTCCCGCAGGGGTTTAGTACGATATTGCACCCGCAAGTGCTGAGTCCGACATACGCTCTAGGACTGCTTACCCGGGAGTCCTGGACATCAACCGAATCATCATCATGAAATCAAATTCAGTGAATGTCCTGCATGAATGACAGCCACTAAAGATACATTTTTGTCATTTATATAATATGTATATAGTATATTACTCTGTATTAGTATACTACTCTGTATGTAGTTTACTACTCTGTTAAGAGAGTACCAGGAAAAGATCCAATAATACACAAACTGTTTGTTATTCATCCAAATTTATTTTATCACCTTCAAAGTATGCTCCTTCAGAAACGATACACTTTTGCCAACGAATAATCCAATCATGAAAACATTTTTTAAACGCTGTTTTCGAAATTGAGTTCAGTTTTTGCCGCGAATTCTCCTTTATGTCTTCTACCGATTGAAAATGGGTGCCACGAAGTGGTCATTTGAGTTTAGGAAAAAGAAAGAAGTCGGTTGGAGCCATATCTGGTGAATATGGTGGTTGCTCGATGGATAATGGCTTTGTGCGAAGGTTCTTTCCACAAATCTGGCTTTTTTCATCCAATTTGCTCTCTTAAACGCCGCATAATGCTCAAGTAATATTCCTTATTTACCGTTTGACCTTCCGGCAAGAATTTCGAGTGCACACCGCGATAGTCAAAGAATAGGCATGCAATGTCGAGATACACTGTGTGCCAGAACACAAAAATGAAAATATAATGAACACTGTACAACAGCTGAGCAAAGTCATTAAACATCCAATCGACGATGAAAAAATACTATTCTGCGCCAGGATTGCGAAAATGAATAAGACCAGTCCTCGACCCAGATCAATTTTGGTGAAATTTAACAGCCCACGCCTTCGTGATGAATTCCTAGCCGCAACAAGCAGATTCAACAGGAACAATGCTGATAAATTGAACAGTAGTCATCTGGGTATTGCAAGTTCTAAAAAGGAGCCTATATACGTGTCGGAACATCTGGCGCCTGATACAAAAATGTAGCTCGCCGCCGCTCGTCGCAAGAGTAAGGAGGTAAATTATAAATTTCTGTGGGTACGCGACGGTAAAATTTATATGAGAAAATCTGAAAATTCCAAGTACATTCAGATACGTAATCATGACACTATTAATAATTTGTCATAAATATACGCTAAAGTTGACTTATTTTTATATACAAAAAGGCTCTTTAAATGGTCTGTCTATTTATTACCAAAATGTAAGAGGTAAGACCTCTAAGAACTTAAACTGTTGAATTATTTAATAGTGTAGTTTGTAATTCATTTGATATTATAATATTGACGGAAACGTGGTTAAATAATAGTATTTATGACTCAGAGTTATTCGATAATAGCAGGTATGTTGTCTACAGACGCGACCGCATGACTAGCGGATTTCATAATAAAAAGGATGGCGGTGGGGTTCTGATTGCGGTTTCTAAACATTTAAGATCTTATCGTCTACAGAGTTTCGAATCTAATTGTGAGGACATATGGATTGGATTGGAAATTGGTAACAAAGGTAGGGTTAAGGAGAATATTTATATATGTGGTGTATATATCCCACCCCCTGTTCAAAAACACATACTTCAGCAATTCATTGACAATACTAACAGAGTATTACAGTCCTTTGTTGGCACTTCGTTAGTGGTGGGTGATTATAATTTGGGCGGCATGTCATGGTCTATGAACACTGTAAACCAGTCAACTATATCTAACAGCACACTACATGCCATGCTGTCCGACTTTTTATCCCTCAATGACTTAACTCAGTACAATTTTGTTAATAATAACAAAAATAAAATCCTTGACTTGGTGCTTTCAAACAAATCTGTGGTCGGTCTGTGTGAATGCTTGGATCCGCTCATTTCTATAGACGTTTTACATCCACCTTTAACATTTTCCCTAAATGTCAAACCGGCACCTGACTTGCTTCCCGATAGCAACGCTCCCAGGTACTGTTTTCGTAAAGCAGATTACGAGAAAATTCAACAAGAATTAAAAGCCATTCGCTGGGATGAGTTATTGGGGGCGGACGACTCTGTTGACACTATGGTTGAGGTATTTTATAATCAACTACGGATTATCATTCGAAAACATGTACCATTATGTAGGCCCAGAAATCACAAATATCCTTTTTGGTTCAGTAAAGGCCTAATAAACTGTATAAAAGAGAAATACAAATACAGAATAAAAATACGCAAATATAAAAACCCCCGCGATGTTTTGGTGTTTGAGCTTTTGAGAAAACGATGTGCCAAATTATTAAAGGAATCCTACGCTAAATATATGGAGCGTTTAGAACTATCGCTGCGATCGAATCCCAAGTTGTTCTGGTCCTACCTAAAAAAGCAAAAAAAAAATTTAATTTTTATCCAGCTGAAATGAAGCTTAATTCAGCGGTTGCTCGGGGCGCGGATATATCTAACCTCTTCGCTGACCACTTTTCGACTGCTTATTCCACTACACCATTCTCTTCTTCGAGTTATTATAATCCTCCTGAACCACAGCCATGTAGTTGTTTAAGCTCACTATCTTTTTCCACCGGTCAAATCCTTCGGGTTTTAAAAAGACTTGATGTCTCAAAAGGAGCCAGCACAGATGGTATTCCCGCTTTGTTTGTGACAAGGTGTAAGGTAGGTTTGGCAAAGCCGCTCACTGTTATTATTAACCATTCCTTGAGCACAGGTGTCTATCCCGCAGCCTGGAAAGAAGCTCTAGTGATTCCACTTTATAAAAGTGGTGATCGAAGTCTTATTAATAACTATAGGCCTATATCAATAATCTCAGTGTTCGCGAAGGTGTTTGAACTTCTTTTGTACCCGATCTTCTTTTCACAGTTTAAGACAACCATTGCTCCTGAGCAGCATGGGTTTTTGAAAGCTAGATCTACTACGACCAACCTCACATCATTTGTTGAAGACCTTACTGAGAAAATGGATGGTGGCGGATCAGTTAACGCTATCTACACTGAATTTAGTAAGGCCTTTGACAAAGTTAATCACTCTATACTATTACAGAAGCTTGAGATGGTCGGTGTGACTGGCATTTTACTAAGGTGGTGCAATTCATATCTTCATTCCAGAAAATCTGTCGTTTTTGTTAACGGATACTATTCTAGTCCTTTTCTATCCTATTCTGGGGTACCCCAAGGATCTCACTTAGGTCCTCTATTCTTTAATATTTTCATTAACGACATCAGCAAATGCTTCAGAAACTCCAAATGCCAATTATACTCCGACGATCTAAAGCTCTATAGAACTGTTTGCACTGATTCGGATGACATGCATCTGTCTTCAAAGTGACCTTGACAGCCTGGCATTGTGGTGTCAGACAAATTACATGAGTCTTAACACTACCAAGTGCTTTGTTGTTGGTTAGGTTCAGTAGGAAAAAGACTGCACTTAATAGAACTTACTCAATAGACGGGTATACGCTTGAGGAGGTTGAATATGTCCGCGACCTCGGTGTCACACTGGATGCCAAATTGAGGTTTCATCTACACGTAGATCATATGGTAAACAAGGCGTTTAGGACTCTAGGATTCGTTTTGCGCAACTGTAAGCACTTCAATAATGCTCAGACTAAAATTGTGCTATTTACAGCATGTAAGGTGGGGAGCTCGGGGTGTTTAAGAAAACAAGTGTATCGTTACACGTCCAGTTTATTAATGCATTTTATTAACTATGTCGCCTCATTATAAGGTATTAGAAATGCTGAGAGGTAATATAATATTATATATTCTTACGTACATATATTCATATTTAATGCATACATTACACGCCCATCGGCTAGAAAAAAAATAAAATTACATTAAATTTTATTTTATTTTACTAGTACAATCCAATAAAAATAAAAAATAATATTTAAAAAATAAGTTTCACAGTTATAGGTTAGGTATAATTATGTTTAATTACACATTATATTACTTTCATGTTATAATTTCTATAATAATATACTTATTTGTTATTATAAATTTTTTATATAAGGTCTACTCCTATTCTTATGTATTAACATTTCTTTGCCTTTATAATCTATTTTTAGATTAGGTTCACAATCTTCAATAACTCTAAACGGACCTATGTATAGAGGATCGAGTTTCTTTACAACATTGTTTCTAAGCAGTATCAGGTCACCAACATTATATGTAATTGGATTTGTATAACAATCATATTTATTTTTTCTTATTTCTTTGCTTTTAATTAAATTTTTCCTTGCGTCATATTGCGATTTTTGTAGTCTATATTTTAATTGTTTTGGATAATCGTAATGATTGTATAACGGATCTATTTCCATAGTTAAATTGCTGGGTAAATTACACGGCTTTCCAAAGACGAGTTCATACGGTGAATATTTTGTTTCGGAATGTACGGTTGTATTGAATGCGAAGCACCAATAAGGTAACCAATTACTCCAATTTTCTGGTTCATTTTCAGTTTGAATTCGTAGGTATGACATTAAATTTTTATGAGTATTTTCTAAACTACCTATTGATTGATGATGGTACGCTGTAGACGTTATTTGCTTAATTTTAAGAATTTCGCAGACTTCTCGCATGACTGTGGAAACAAACTCGGTACCTCGATCGGATATAATGTGTCGTGGCACTCCGTACCGTAGGATAAAATTATTAACAAACGTTGACGCTACTGAAACCGTATCTTTATTCTTAAGAGGATAAGCCTCAACGTACTTACTTAAATCACACTGTAGTGTGAGTATATATGAATAATTATCTCTATCCTTACTTAAGGGCCCTACTATATCTAAATAAATCCTATCAAAAGCGGAATATCCGGTGTCGGTTATAACCATGGGTTCTTTTATATGTTTAAAGTGTTTCTGTCGTAAACACTTGTCACAACGATTAACGAATTCAGCAACATCTTTTTCTAGACCTGGCCAAAAATATCGTCGCTTTATATTATTTATCATGCGTCTTATGCCGGCGTGTCCGCTTGTCGGCAACATATGATAATCGTTTAGTATTACGCGTTGAGTATCGCGATCAAATATCCTTTTGACACCATTTAATATATAAAAACGTGGTCCGGACCATTTTTGTGTGTCATTTATTATACTAATTAAATCATTTATCTCTTTACGATTGCAATCATTTTTTATTATAAACACATTATTTATTTTTAATTGATTACACATATTACATAGTTTCCTCACAAAGGCATCTCGTGCACAATATGATCGGAAAAAAGGTGTAATATAAATTATTTGTTTTTGTGAGTTATATGCAAATAAATTAGACTTTTCCTGTGCATTATACTCTATTTTATTCCATTCTTCGACATTCACAAACCTCATCTCGACACAACCCTCTGGTTTTTTAAGTGTTCCCACAACATTTGGTTGATCAGGCCAATTATTTGTGGTACTTTCATCGACCATAGGGCTGTCACTTTTATTCCTAATATTGTCTTTTTCCAACCTCTTTCTTTGCGCTCTAGTTAATACACACATCACCTTATTATTCATCTCTTTCAAATCCTCACTTGATAATCGGATGCGTGACAAGGCATCTGCAGCTGCATTGTCCGCTCCTTTTACGTATTCGATAGTATAATTATATTCCTCTAATAGTAGCCTAAACTTAGTCAAACGACTTGAAGGATTCGTCATGTTAAAAAGATAAATTAAAGGTTTATGATCGGTTCTTATTATAAACCTGCGACCATAAAGGTAAGGTCTAAAATATTTAATGGACCATACTATAGCAAGGAGCTCTTTTTCTATGGTCGGATATCGAATTTCCGCTTTATTTAAATTCCGACTAGCGAATGCTACTGGTTTATTATCGCTGTTACTTAACACCGATCCGATTGCAAAGCCAGAAGCATCGGTTTGTAAAATGAATGTATTTTCAATATCAAAGTTCGGGTATTGTAGGATTGGTGGACATATAAGTGCGTTTTTAAGCGAAGAAAATGACTTTTGACATTCTGATGTCCATTTAAATTCTACATTTTTACGACATAGCTTATTGAGTGGCAACGCTTTTTCGGCGAAATTTGGGATAAATTTTCTATAAAAATTAGTGAATGCAACAAATCTTTTTGTTTCATCAGCGTTTTTCGGTATAGGATAATTTTGTACAACTTTTCTTTTCTCCGGGTCCGGTTTTATACCTTCCGTTGAAATTACATGTCCTAAAAATTGCATTTCTTTCCTCAAAAAATCGCATTTAATTGGGTTTAATTTTAAATTAGTTTTTCGAAGTCTTGTTAAAATACTTATTAAATTTTTATTATGCATGTCTAAATTTCTTCCAAAACAAATCAAATTATCTAAATATATAAACAATTTATCATAAGTTAAACCCGACATAGCAATTGTCATTAATCTTGAGAAAGAACTTGGACTAATTTTTAATCCCATCGGTAGGCGCGTCATTTGATACTGCCCGGACGGTGTCGTGAAGGCTGTGTACTGACGACATTCGGGACTTAAATTAGCTTGATAATATGCTTGTGACAAATCTAATTGAGTAAAATACATGGCACCTGACAGGGAATCTAAAATATCGGTTATGTTCGGCAATGGGAATTTATCATCTAAGATCCTATCGTTAAGTTTGCGAAAATCGATTACTAATCTCCATTTTTTAGATTCGTTATTAGATTCATTACATTTTTTAGGCACTAATAAAATGGGACTGGACCACTCACTTTTTGCTGGTTCAATAATATTATCTGAAAGCATTTTTTGAATTTGTTTTTCAATTTCCGCACGCTGCTCGAATGGCAAGCGATATTGTTTTACATATACGGGGTCCGCATTTGGTTTTAATTGTATAGTTTGATCGTATAAATTAGCCGTAGTTAATTTGTCGTTAGGTAAATGAAAAACGTCCGAAAATTTTGCGCATATGTTTTCAATAGAGACACGTTCTTCGTTATTTAAATGATTTAAATTAAGAGAAGTTAATAATTGACGCACTCTATCTCCATCAATACTACTGGACTCAAAATTGCAAAAATCGTACTCAGTTAATTTGTGTACTTCCGGTCGGAAGTAACTAAGACTCACTTCCGTTTCGCGAGTGTTTAATATTAAGATTTTTATTTTATTATTTTTAGGTTTACATATACTACCAGCCATGAAAACACCTTGACATAGCTCTGTCGGTATTACTACACACTCATCATTAGTAATACTATCAACAAGAAAAATTTTTTCGCATCTCGGTGGAATTGTTAAAAAACTTCTTTTACCTAAAGATCCACTAATCATAGGAATTGTTATACGATTATTTCTAAAATTATTAAATGATAAGGTATTTTTCTCAAAATCTAAAATAGCACCGTATTTTTGTAATAAATCTCTACCTATTATTCCTTGTTGCATACATGGTAGGTAATCGATAATATAAAACTTATGTTCGAATTCCTGACCATTTATGTTAAGCGTAACATGAGCATATCCAATTGATTGAACTTTGCCGCCTATACCATTAATGCATATGTGTTGTTTATACAGTGGAACATTCCATTTCTGCACCGTTTCCAATTTCAACGCCGACAAAGATGCTCCTGTATCAACTAGAAAACTATATTTAATATCTTTAAAAAACAATTCAACTGAACTACTATTATCACAAGCTAAAATATAATTATTATCGAAAAAACTGAGTCTGGTCATTGATTGTTGGTTTCGATATATGATGTGAACTCGAACTCGGTGTTTGGTTCGATGACGGCTCGGAGTCACCTATATTCCCATCACTATACATGAGTCGTAAATTATGATTATTAGCACGGTTAAATGTGCGGTTTCTTCCGCCACCTTTGTTAGGCATTTGTGTAAAAGTATTGCCCCCACGCGATTGGTTCGAGTTTCGACCTCTCATTTGATTAACAGATAAATTCGCCTGATTATTACTCCGTAAAAATTGTACATTACGATTAGACGTTTGCCTAGTAAAGTGACCCCTATTTTGAGTTCGGGAATATTTAAAATTTGTTCGTCCGCGTTGTGTAAAATATATAGTAGAATCCGAATTTTGGCGACTACATGACGGTTCCTCGTCCTTCGCCGCACGTATAACGTCTTTAAGGGTCGAATAATTACGAGCTGATAATATAGTGCTCAACTTGGGATTTCGCAAGCCATCGGTAAAGCTTTTAATAGCGATCTTTTCATTTATAGGTTGTAATATTTTATATGCGTCCTTATTACCATCGGCTTCCGAAATCGTCAAGTTGACAAACAACTCTTCGATTTTTCTTCCGTAATTTTCTATAGAAGCACCATTTTGTTTTATTGATACTAGCTCGTTATGGATAGAAGTACTTGACTTCTTTGTTAATAAATGATTTTGCATATCCCGGATTAGTGACTCACAACTGTCATACGAACTAGATAATCGTAATTTAGCGCTCTCGTTTAGTCGAGTCTTAAGAACAAATTTTATAAGCATACTTTGACCTTCAGAATTAAGTGAAGAGCTATACAACTCTACAGCATCAATAAGGCTCTTGGTGATGGTCTCATCACCAGTCATAACCGGAATCATCGACACAGCAATTTTAAAATCGAACGCCGCCATGGTGGTGTCACCTTCAAGGCTCGCGACAGTACACTCAGAAACGTAACTTTTCGAACAAAAAATTTCTATCTGTATATATGTTTCTTTAATTAAATCGCAAAATGACTGCAAGTCTAATAACACTTTACCACTTAATTGTTTCTTTTGTATTTGTTCCGAAATTAATAACATACACTCATCAAACCGATTACGTAATTGATTAGCCTCACACAACTTTTGTTCTAATATAATCTTAGTTCTCCTAGGATAGCTTAACTTTACTAAATTATCTTTAATATTCTTAAGTTTTACATAAATGTCTTTTATTTCATTAGCCATCAAAACATTTTAATATTTATATATAATATACCTACGTTACATTAAAAGAAAAAATGTAAGTCTAAAGCTAACATTATTATAAAATTATTATTAAAAAAATGTATAATAGTATTATTATTACTTTATGGCTACAAATCTATTTATTGAGAAAAAAAATGTATATATGTATATATTAAACAAAACAAAATAATAATAAGTCCATAATTATACTCTCATCGCGAGTAATTTGCACTGTACGCAAGTAATATAACACGTGAATCACTTGGATAGTTATTAGAAAAATATACATATTCTTACCGATCACTGCACATTTACAAACCACTTTTTCCACTATTTTGTACCATTTCTGGGCGATGCTGGCACTCGTAGCAGACACGAGCCTCCCGGGTCGGACGCCGCCGGATTGAACGCCTCAATGACTGCGACAATATCTCATTGTGGATCCATTTATGATGGCATCTTCTGTATAGCAGGAACAGCCCACAAAGTCCCGCAATCGCTAGCATAGTGCAAATGAGCACCAGGACAATGCTGATGTTTGATAGGTGATATGCCTGAGAGACAGACCCAACGGCATTCTGGTTCACGAAAACCTCTTCATTTTCCACATTAGACCGGCACATTTTTAGTGTTTCATAATTATAATTAATATTTATAATAACTGAGACGCTCGACCGAACTCCGGCAGCACGCCTTGTATGGCAGGGTCGCCATGTAAGGTGGGGAGCTCGGGGTGTTTAAGAAAACAAGTGTATCGTTACACGTCCAGTTTATTAATGCATTTTATTAACTATGTCGCCTCATTATAAGGTATTAGAAATGCTGAGAGGTAATATAATATTATATATTCTTACGTACATATATTCATATTTAATGCATACATTACAAGCACTATTGCGCAGCATCCTGGAATACGGCAGTATAGTCTGGAACCCTCACTACGAAATTTATAAAAAAAGAATCGAAAGTGTACAAAAAAGGTTTCTGTATGATATGAGAATATTCTTCATGTTGAGTATAAATGAAAGAAGATGATTATAGATATTTACTTTAATGTTACTTCACACTTCACATATCTTTTTTTTAGTATATTAGACATTAGTGTGGCTTGACCTAGCACAGATTATGTTGACTTGTGTCACAGACTATCATATAGGACATCCCCCCTTTTTAACTTAAAATAACTTAACTAACTTAAAATACTAACAACTTCCAATTTATTCAATATAGTCTTTTAAATACAAAGGTTTTCTAATTATTCTACCTGCACGAGTGGATACCCTATTTTCAGGATGCCTGTTCAATACTACATTGTTGCTACTGCTACTATTATTAAACTTAAAATTATTATTTAACATCAAATCTTTAACATCAGTATTCTGTTTCATAATAAACTTATTTTTACAATGATTGATATGTTTTTTATTTCTAGTAACTACACTACCATCCTCCCTTTTAATCAAATAAGATCTATGGCCTTTATCTTTAACTAACTGACCTGGAATCCAAGTTTTTTCTGGTCTATTTTGAAACATAACATTTTCACCTGACTTGAATGGCTTTCTTACTTTACTAGTTTTATTATAATTAGTCATAGATTTTAATTTATTTTGTAGAACCTTTTCATATGGGTTCTCAACTAGTTTTGGTTTTAATTGTCCTAAAACACAAGGAACTGAAGTACGTAGAACTCTTGACATCAATAATTCAGATGGACTACAATCTAATCCTGCTAACGGAGTTGTTCTATAATTTAGTAGTGCTAAATCAAAATCTGTGTTGCTGTTCTGACATTTTTTCATAATATTTTTTACTATCCCTACTGCTTTCTCACTAAGACCATTAGACTGTGGATACCTAGGACTGGAAAATATTAACTCTATATCGAATGAATTAGCAAATTGTTTAAATGTATAACTTGCAAAAGGCATGTTATCACTTACAATGTATTTAGGTATACCATGAGTAGCAAATATAGATTTTAATTGAGAAATTACACTTTCTGCAGTTTTGTCTAACAAAGGTTTCACTTCTATCCAATTAGAAAAATAATCTACAACTACAATATAGTCTTTTTGATTAAAATATAAAATATCCATTCCTACTTTATGAAATGGCAAACTGGGAACTTTATGAGGTATAAGTGGTTCTTTTGGATTATTAGGTCTAAACTTATCACATGTACTGCATTTTAAAATGAAATTTTCTATATCACTGTTTAATCTCGGCCAGTAAACTAACTTTCTTGCTCTTTTCTTACACTTTACTATACCTACATGTCCTGTATGTAAACTAACTAATACACTATTTCTTAAACTCTTAGGAACTAATATCTTATCTTTAAAGTACACTAAATTATCCTTAACATGTAATTCAAATCTAATTTTGTAAAGATGTTTCAATTCCTTACAATTAATTTGTTTATCACTATTAGGAAAATTGTTATTGTACCAGTTAATTATCTGTAACAAGATTTTATCTTTCATTGTTTCAATTTTTAGTTCTTTCAACTTTTTATCTGTAACTGATAACTCTGTCTCAAAACTATGTACAATTTCCTGTAAGTTGGTTCATCTTTTGAATTATTTTTAATGAAATTCCTAGACAAATAATCCGCAACATACATTTTACTACCTGGCACATATTTTATTTCTATGTCATACTTAATTAACTTTAACACCATTCTCTGTAGTCTAGTACTAATTTTGTTTATATCTTTCTTTATTATAGCTACTAATGGCTTATGATCCGTTTCAACAATGATTCTACGACCATAAACAAACTGGTGATATTTTTCTAAACTTGCACAAATTGCAAAAAGTTCTTTTTCAATAGGTGCCCACCTAGCTTGACATTCTGTGTAGGATCTCGAATAAAAAGATATTGGCTTATTATTTTGTAACAAACATGCACCCATTCCTAACTTAGAGCTGTCTGTTTGTAAAGTAATTATACCCTCACTTTGTAATATAGCTAAGGTCGGTGCACAACTTAACATTTCTTTTAACTTATTAAATGCTAGTTCTTGTGACTCATTCCAACACCACACAATACCTTTCTTTAATAATTCTCTGAGTGGAGCAGTTATATTTGTATAATTTGGAATAAATTTAGACAAATAATTAGTCATTCCTAAAAATTTCTGTAATTGTTTTACATTTGTGGGTGAATTTAATTGTAAAATGGCATTAACATTGTCTGGATCAATTTGTATACCTGACTTTGATACTAACAACCCAACATACTTTACATGATCTAATTTATACTGTAACTTGTTACTATTAAATTTCACATTATGTTTCTTAGCTCTTTCTATTACCTTATTTAAAATAAAATCATGTTCTTCATTATTTTTACCTGCTATTATAATATCATCGAAATATACCTGAACTCCTTCTATATCTCCAAATATCTGTGTATTTATTTTTTGCATGACCTCAGGGGCTGATGAAATACCAAATGGAAGTCTTAAGAACTTATAACATCCAAAAGGTGTTCCAAATGTACAACAATTATCAGGGTCATCGATACATATTTGAAAAAAACCATCTTTTAAATCTAAAACTGTAAAAACTTCTTTACCTGCTAATTTATTATATATTTCTTCTGCTGATGGTATTAAATATCTCTCCCTAACAATACACTTATTCAATTCTTTAGGGTCTAAGCAAAGTCTTAATGAATTATTTGGCTTTTCAACAATTACTAAATTATTTAACCATAATGTAGGTTTGTTAATCTTTTGAATATAACCATTTTTTTCATACTTATCTAAAGTTTCTTTTAATTTATTTTTAATACTTTCAGGAACCCTTCTAATAGGCCTTATGACAGGTTCAGCTTTTTCAATCAATTTTAATTTATATGTACCTATGCAACCTGTTCCTGTAAAAATACTCTTATTTTTATCAATAAAGCTTTGTTTTTCATTTACTTGCAAACTATCAATTTTACTTACTAACTTTAATCTTACACAATCCGGTAGCCCAATAACTGGCTGTACAGGTAAGTCTATTACTGTAAAAACCAAATTGACCTGTTTGTTTCTAACTAAGCATGACAATTCAACATTACCTACCGGAGTTATTTTTTGACCATTATACACTACGAGTACCCTATTACATTTATTTAACTTTATATTCTGAAAAGTATTATTATTTTTTAACAAAGAAAGTGGCAAGGTGTTGCAGTCAGCTCCTGTATCCAACTTGAAGGATATATTGGTATTACTTACTAAAATGTTTTCTTTCCACTGTAACAAAGATATATTCTTATTAAGCTGTTTTACACTATCTAAATGATATTCTTCATTTTCTTCGCTACCACTTGCTTCTTGTATTTCATATAACTTATTTTGTTTCTTCTTAAAAGGTTTCACATTCCTGTATCTACACTGAGCTGCAAAGTGATTTTCTTTTTTACTCACTGCACATCTCTTTCCAAATGCTGGACATTCTTTAATCTTATGTGTTTTTCCACATTTCTTACAATTTTCAATTATCTTTGAACTTATTTCTTTTCTTTGTTTATACCTCACTGTATATATTTCTTCTTCTTCTTTATTATTTTTTGTTAGTAATTTTAAATCATTTTTACCCATTTCAGCTGTTTTGCAAAATTGAATAATTTCTTGTAACTTGGGTTCTTGTAACCTCAACATAGTTTCTTTCAGACCTTTGTCTTTTACTCCAACTATAATCATCATTACTATCATTCTTTCTTCCATTTTATCCAACTCACATAACTTGCCTTGAAGTTGTACTCTAGTAATAAAATGGTTTAATGACTCACCATCTTCTTGTCGTAAGTTTAAAAATTGAAACGTATTCAACAGAGTGGCTTTCCTTGGTTGTGTATATTTTTGATATTCCAATAATACTTTTTCTAAAGTAATTTCCCCTTTTTTAAACGAGAATGTTTCATATACATCAATGGCTTCCTGGCCTGCCGCATTTAAAAATATTGCGATTTTCCGGCTTTCTTCCTCCTGTTTTAACCCAGCTGCTTCAATATAAATTTCAAAATTACGTTTGAATTGCGTAAAATTTTCCTTTTCTCCCGTTAATATTAACCCTCTAGGCGGCCTAACGCCCTCCATCTTGTGGCGTGCCTTGTTCTTTTCTTTTTGGGAAAACTACTATTTTATATAAGTACTATTTTTAAATTTTACTTTACGTGGTTTTTATCACCTGACACCATGTATGATATGAGAATATTCTTCATGTTGAGTATAAATGAAAGAAGATGATTATAGATATTTACTTTAATGTTACTTCACACTTCACATATCTTTTTTTTAGTATATTAGACATTAGTGTGGCTTGACCTAGCACAGATTATGTTGACTTGTGTCACAGACTATCATATAGGACAGTTTCTATGGCATTTATCTTATAGTTTTTACCTGGCCAAAGAACTACCAAGTTATGAAAAAAGGTTATCCTATTGTAAGCTTCTTTCTCTTCATAACCGTAGACGCATATTAGACAACACTTTTCTCTTTAAGCTCTCAAATGGCTTAATAGACGCTCCCTACTTATTGTCTAGACTTATGTTTCGGGCTCCAGTGAAATCCGTTAGAAAAGTAACTAACACACCTTTTGTTGAGAGATTTTCACATTCACGTTACGGTCGTCACTCGCCAATAAATAGAATGATCACTAATTATAATAGCATGTACAGACATGTGAATTCTTCAAATTGTAAGAATAAAAAATTTAAAGATAGCTCAGCAGACGGTCCTGGCCTTGACATTTTTGGTAATAATTTAAGGTACTTTAAGAAAAAAACAACAGTGTATCTTATTAATAACAATGACATTTAATACTTTGACATATATAATTGTATTTGTATAAAATTATTTATTTTTTATGTACTCAGACTCGTAATGATCATCATTATACTTCATATGATTTAAATCTGAATATTTCCAAAATTATAATTTGACAATTTTATAGTTTATAACCTACATTAATTTGAATTAATTTATTTTGTAAAAATGTAATTTGTATTTATACACTCGCACCCAGTGTTAACAAAATATGACTTAAATCTGAATATTTCCAAAATTAGAATTTGACAATTTTATAGTTTATAACCTACCTTAATTTGAATTGATTTATTTTGTAAAAATGTAATTTGTATTTATACACTCGCACTCAATGTTAATAAACTTTAGACTTTTTTAATTTTATATATTGGTCTCTGACATTCATGTATTTTATTTTGTATATTTATATTGATGTTTATTTTGAATTGTTGCTGTTTGTTTGTTACATGGTCGGTTGTTCGATTGGTTTATTTTACGTTTTTAATATTGTAAGTAATTTATGAACACCTTTAAATAATTGGGCGATCTGCTAAATACCGATGCTCACTTTTATTATATTTGTTAATTGTTTATTAACTTTATTTTTTGACTTTTCATAATTTAGTTTCTGACATTGGTTTTTGTATTTAATCTAGAATATTCATTAATGTATGCTACATGGACAACTTTTAATTTGACTTATTTCGATGTTGACGATATTATTAGTAACTTAAGAACACCTGTAAAAAAGTAGGAAATTATATAGATACCAATGTTTACTTTGTTGATTTTGTATTTGTTGTTGTACTACTTGTTGGTGTTGACTTCTGAATAAATGAATAAATAAAAACACTCAACGTGACTTTGACTTTTGAACGAGTTTGGCGTAGTTTTTCTGGTTTCGGTTCAGTTGGAAGGCGCCACTCCGAAGCTTCTTGACTAGTTTGCATGTCAAACTCGTTAATCCACATCTCGTTACTAGTAACAATGTGTCCATGAATGCTGGGTCGGAATTGACTCGTTCTAGCCTGTCCTCAGCGACTCTCATGCGATTGAGTTTTTAGAGAAAATTCGGGTCTTTTGGGACTAGCTGAGTTGCAACATGTTTCATACCCAAACGATTAGTTAAAATGGTACGAATCGACTCATGAGATACAGAAAGTTCGGCGGCTATCTTTCTCAAAGTTGAATGAGGATTTTCAGTCACTGTTTCCTTCACTTGTGCGATGTTAACTTGAGTTGCAGACGTTGATGGCCTACCAGAGCGAAGCAAATGTTCCATCATATCTCAACCGCTTTTGAACGCTTTGTACCATAAGCACGAGTTTTTGATAAAGTCGATTCACCGATATGATATAACTAAAACAGCACTGTATTTAATATATAAATAATAGGTACAACTCAAATTCCGCGCCAAAATGGAAAACAGTTGTGCCAATCTAACAACTATAACAATAAAAAAAATTGGAACCATAAACAAATAATCAATTCCCGATACTTTTGACTGAATGGTATATGCTTTAAATCTATGGCTATGAAAACAAACTATTTTTTAATTATAATAAAAAAAAATCTAATTACAAAGCACGTGCCTGCGTATTACGGAATAACAACGAATTTTTTGGAGTTTACTCCTTATATAAGAATCGATTTTCATATATAAGGCGCCCGGTATGAGAAAAATATGAGAGGTAAAATCTACTGATGAATGACCTCGTTACTTTTTCGGTGCGCGCGCACCTATGGTGCGCAACTTTCTAATTTGGTTGTGAGTGTATTAAGGTGGACATGCATAGGTCGACTTTCATACATTTTTATTTTTGATTATTCTTGAAATGTATACATTTTTTTAAACATTTAATTTGTTTTATCATTTCTTTAGAGCTTTTTATATGAGCAATGTTCATGTCAGCTGTAATTAAAAATGAAAGTAATGTTGATCTAATTAATATTGAAAATTAATATTTAAAAAATAAATGATAATTGTCAGATAATAATAATTACATAATTTATCAACATTCCTAATGAAATATTTGTGCACATCTGAAATTGACTATTGTGAAAAGTTTAATGTAAAATATTTCGCCGATTAGTTATAATAAATGTATATAAAATGAATAAATATATATTTATATATGTATATTATTTTCATTAATTTGTTAATTTACCCTTTCATATGGTATTAATCTTATTTTCAGTTGGATAAACTCTTTTTGCGTATGTTTAGACAATCGTACTTAAGGAGTAAACTCCAGTCGTGCGTCGGAGCTGACACACACAATTTTTTTTTTTTAGTGAGCTTTATTTTTTGCGATATTATTCTAGTAGCACTTATTAGAAATGAGATGGCACAATTTAAAAACTAACTAACTAAAATATAGATAAAAACCATTTTTTTTGTTAATGTTGCTACTATATAAGGCTGTATTTGAGCACATGATAATTATAATTCAAGAACGCAAACAAAATGATCGAGATAAGTTTCATGATATTATCGTGTTCACTTTCTGACGCAAATTATGGTAAGATATTATTGTATTAAATAAAATAGACGTGATACGCGTTATTACTAGAATATAATTGTAATAGTTCTAAATTACTTGAAATTTATTGATTTGACCCTTGACCAGAATTAATCAGAGCTTCATTGTTATTCAATAGGTACCTGCTATCTTTCGTAATTAACGGGCTTTATAATGTATTTTTTTTTTAATAATCTGGTAGAAGTATGTAGATCTTAAGATAAGAGCGTTCGAACAAACAAACCTTACAGTTTTATTATTACGGTTTAGGCTATATCCTATATATAAATAATTTGGGTTTTATAATAATTTGTGTATTAAGAAGAACTTAAGAAGAACTGAATTATTATTATTAACTAAGCAATATATTATAAAAAAGTTCTATATTTTCTTACTGCTCGTGATTCATAAATTGTTTGGTTTTCAGTGGACACTTTAACAAAATGTAGTATTAAGGACACCCAATGTATGATAAATGACTTTACAAAAGTCCTACATGATGTAGGATCTACTGGTATCCCAGAACTGAATATAGCTCCTTTAGACCCCATGAAGTTGAAAAATACCACAATAACCATTATGGATTCAATTGAGATAACTGTAAGAGATGCTGTAATCAAGGGTCTCAAGAATTGTAAGGTCAACAGATTTAGGTATGTCAGTGTATTATATTCCGTTTCAAAGAGGGTGCCACCAGACATCCTGTCCATAGACTTAAAGATACCGTTAGAGTACTGTACTGTATCATCCTGTAAACAACCCAGTGCTGAGCGAAGGCCTCTTCTCCATATATAAGAAGGGTTTTGAAGCTTAATCCACCACGCTGCTCCACTGCGGGTTGGCGGATAATTTCCCTACTTTTATTTTTCCTACTGTTATCAGGTGTCTATGACAACAACCGGGACCGATGGTTTTACATGCTCTCAGAGGCACAGTGGGAGACCCACAAGGACACACACCTAGGCCGGAAACAAATATTTGTACAAATACAAATATCTGTCCCGAGCGGGAATCAAACCCATGACCGTCAGCGCGTGGCGTTGAGGCGACTACTCACACCACTACACCAGAACGGTCGTAATATACAAGGTTCTCAGCATTGTTGACCGTGAGTCATCATCATCATATCAGCCGTTTGATGTGGAATGATGAACGTAGGCCTCCCCCATCGACCTCCAGAGCGACTGGTTTAAAACAGCCGCCATCAAACAGCTTCCAGCGACTTTCTTCAATCATCTGTCCATCTCGTGGACAGCCGTCCGACGCAGTGCTTGCCGGTACGTGTTCTCCACTCGAGAACCTTTCTGCTCCATTGGCCGTCAGTTCTTTGATCTATGTATCCTGCCCACTGCCACTTCAGCTTGCAAATTCGTTGGGCTATGTCGGCAACCTTCGTTCGTCTTCGGATCTCATCATTTCTGATTCGATATCGTAAAGAAATATCAAGCATAGCCCCCTCCATTGCACGTTGTGCGACTTGAAGCTGGTTTAAAAGGCCCATAGTCAGAGACCACATCTCAGATCCGTATGTCATCACTGGTAATAAACATTGGTCGAAGACTTTCGACTTCAGGCACTGAGGTATAACAGATAAAAAGACGTTTTTTAGCTTCCCAAACGCTGCCCATCTCAGCTGGATTTGATGATTGTCCTCTCTCTCGAAGTTGGACCTATCAATTTGGACATTTTGTTCTAGGTAGATGTATTCGCCAACAACTTCGAGAGTAGAAACTCTAACCGATATTGGGGTGGGCACGACATGGATATTCGATATGATTTTTGTCTTGCCCATATTCATTTTAAGGCCCACCCGTCGGGAAACTCCATCGAGGTCATTCAGCATAATACTGAGGTCTTCCAGTTGAGTTTTGTGTCGTTTGAGTGCAGATAATAAAATTAAGAGATTAAATGTAGACAATAATTGACAATAGATATATAGAGCGGCCAGAAATATCTTACCTACACTTTTTTTTGCATCTCACCTTAAGTTGTAAATAAGTTTGTTCATCACAACTTATATTTACTTAATAAAAGTTACATATAGTATTTGATTTAAACTGAACTGAACTGATTCAGCCTATTAACGTCTTACTTCTGGGCAAAGATCTCATCTCCATATAGTAGAATAGTCGGAGCTTTATTCACCACGCTGCTCCACTGCGGGTTGGTGGATAATTGAGCGTGATATAATGAGTATTGCCATGAGTAACGATCGCTATCAGACCTATATGATAACAACCGCCACCGACGACTTTACGTGTTCTCCGAGACACGGTGGGGAGATCCATTAGGACATACATCCAGACCGTAAATAAATATTTGTACAAATATCTGCCCCGAGCGGGAATCGAACTCGCAATACTACTCGATTACTACACCAGAAAGGTTGTGATCTTTGATTAAAGTTATTTTATCTGTTTATAGTTTACATAATATGACCATTACTATTAATACAAAAAAGTAGTCTGTCATAGTTAAATATAAAGAATATGTGAACTTATTATTTCGGTCTTCGAAACAAAAAAACAAAAAATACAATTCTGAGTACTTTGTATATCTGTAATTTAAATTATTTTAAACTAGCTGCTGCCCGCGACGTCGTCTGCGTGAACGCTATACAGCACCAAAAGTACCTACTATTATACCTTTTAAAATAACATTCATTTACCCGTTTCTTCTTTACATTTCATATCTACAGAAAGTACAGTAACAGAGGGAGACTGTCTTTTGTAAAATTGACTTTCAAAAAGTGCTTATTTTAAGCCTGCTTTGAATAAATGACTTTATGGTGATTCTGCTGAATTAAGTCATAAGTTGTGACTGAAACGGATGGAGAAAATAATAAATAAGGAATACAGAATATGGTAAAAATACATATTTATAGGACTTCTCGATAAACAACATTAGTAGTTTGGCTCTCCGCAGCCAAAATGTAAAGAGAGTCAGGACTGGTGACGCGGGAGCAAGCGACGTACAGCTGCCCGTGTGAAGCAGCTCGTCCTGAGGTCGACACCAGCTACCCTCAGTGTCTGCCCCTGCGACTTATTGATGGTCATCGCGAAGCAAACACTCACGGGGAACTGTACGCGCTTGAACTGGAACGGGAAGTTATGAGGTATGAGCGGAATGCGTATAAATACTGCTTCGCCGACGCCACAACCCGTAAGAATTTCCGCCTCAATGGTGTGTCTGTGGAGCGAGATGACTTTAAGGCGGAAGCATAAGCATTTCTTATTTTTATGATATATATGGCATGCTTAATTTTCCTCTTTCTTCGTTATTTAACTCAAATTGTTTACAGCAATAGCGTGCCGTTTTCGAGTTTAAATTTTGTTATACATCTATGCAGTTCTTTTTGAGTTCTGTTTGTTATTACATACAGAAAAACTCGATGAATTTTATAAGACATAGATGAAGCAGCTTAAAACTTATATAAACACGTTTTTTTAAAATTCTCTTGCTCATCTCTGAAACGAATCAACGATACAATTTTTATTAAAATGCACAACTCCATCTATGACTTTTATGAACAACTATTAACCTCGCCAACATGATCAAATTTAAATTATTTATATCCAAAAAGGGTTTACACATGTAATTCGACTTGATGTTTTTAAAATCTCATAGATGGCGCTGCTCTAAAATTGTCTTGATACTACTTATATGCATTTCTTATATTACATTTATTCTTACATTAATAATGTTTATCAGCCTAAGTTACTTATATTTCGTGATTTTTTTAGTGTGAAGATAGCTTATAGCATGGTTATTAACATAATAACAACATTCAAATATGCGTCGCTAAATTACACGCTGTTACAGAATGCGTTGAAGAAATAAAGGTTCACTGCTCGTTCCCCGTAGGTGATAGCGTGATAATTTGTAGCCTATGTTATGACCCGACTTCTTAATAATATTCGTACCAAATTTGAAGTAAATCCATGCAGTACTTTTTGAGTTTATCCCGGACATACATACAGACAAACAGACAAACAGACAAACAAACAAACAGACAAAAATTCTAAAAACTATATTTTTGGCTTCGGTATCGATTGTAGATCACACCCCAAGTATTCTTTTAAAAAAATATTCCATGTACAGTTTTGACTTTTCTACCATTTTATTATATGTATAGATAAATCATCGTTAAATCACTAGTCGGTATTATACTTACTTGTTTGGCTAAAAGTAGGTATTAACAGACGTTTTTACCAATTTTTTGTTAAAAAAGCCGACAAAAAATAAAATGAAAAACGACTTACTGGTTATTTTATGTTTAATTTTATTGTAATTTATGCTGCGCCAAAGTCCAAGGAGAGGAGGATTATCTTATTAATCTGTATTTATTTTAATATATGTACGTTGTCTCAGAAAGTCAGAATATACGATAGCTTAATTTTGGTGGTTTTTATTAAAATTTAATATATACACAAATTAACAAATTTGAGGAGTTGTAATATGATCTTTAAAATTTCATTCAAGCGTATCGAGTGAGCTATCAAAATGTACCTACTTAAAAAATTATTACAATTTTCTTTTTAAATAAAACAAGAAATTGAAATAAGCTAGAATTATATTTCTCATGATCGAAAACATTTGCTAATAATAATGATTTATAAAGATACATGAAAAAATTAAATACATATATAAGTATATTATATATAAGTGTGACCGTTAAAAAAATAAATGAAATAGACTTTTTGACGGATTTACGTAAAATCTATTTATATATTAAGCATACGAGTAGAATGGGTTAATTTTGCTTGCGTCTTTTTCTTAGGCTTTTCGGGTTTTGCTTAATATATATATATATATATAGAAGAAGACTATATATAGGAGACTTTCTATAGATATAGTCACTCATCACGATATCTCTGGAACTATGAGACCTAAAAACTTCAAATTTGGTAGGAATATTCCTTTTGCCAAGTAGAGGTCAGCTAAGAACAGACTTTACGAAATTCTACCTCTAAGTGGATGAAAAAGGGAGGCAAAGTTTGTATGGGACAACGTGATTCCTTGGTCCAATCTACTTCAAATTATGCATAAATATTCTTTAACAGAATTGATTGAAGACGTGTTTCGTATTTTATCGAAATTCATTCCCTAACGGGGTTAAAAGGGGGTAGAAAGTTATTTTGATATAAATACTCCTTAGTGCTTTTTTTTGATTTAAATTATATTTTATATTGACACATGTTTGACAATCAATCCGTCTTTTATTATAATATATTTTCCAGTATTGACGTGTAGGTGATATCTTTTTTTGGGTGCTCCTGATGGAACAGGCAAGACTTTATATTAAACGTAACAAAATTAAGTTGTAAATATACCGTGTGATTGCTTTATTGTAAAAAAGTGTCTTATATAATATTTTTACTTCAATGTTGGTGTTGTGTTAAGTCAAGGGTTTTAAACTAAATGATTCATCAGCAAGACATCTGTAGTTCACAATGATACAGATATAGAAGACATCGAAGTGAACTTGGAAACATTTTTGAATTATACGGCATTAACACCCCAATTAGTACAGATTGGCACCACGGACTAATTTTGAAACAAGATCAGAAAACATTATAAATCATGTACCCATTTAACTTTATCTTACACTAAAATTAAGAAGGAGGAGATAAAAGCTGTCTTGGACTTTTATTAAATATAAATATAATATGTTTGACATACACACACGATCGTCTGTTCCTAAGGTAGGCAACTTAATGACTGTGTTTTAGGTAACAGCCGACTGATATACATTTTTTATAAATATACATCTAAATAATACATATTATAAGAATAAATACATATTACACCCAGACTTGAGGCGGGAATCGAACCCACGATCCTGGAGCAGAAAGCAGGGTCACTACCAACTGTGCCTAGTCAATTAAAATTCAAAAAATAATTTCTTGCGTGTTTATTCAAATCTAAGAGACAAAATCGTATTGACTTGTGGTGTAACCTACGATACAACGAGCGAAGCATTGATGACCATTCTGGTGTAGTGGTGCAAGTAGTCGCCTTAACGGCTCGCCTCAATGGCGGTGGTCGTGGGTTCGATTCCCGCTCGGGGCAGATATTTGTATTTGTGCCAATATTTGTTTCAGGTCTGGGTGTATATCTGGGTGTATAGTGGGTTTCCCCACCATGCCCCGGAGAGTACGTAAAGCCGTCTTTCCCGTTTGTTTTCACGGATGCCTTATAATAATTGTTACTTATAGTAGGGATATTATCCGCTAACCCGCAGTGGAGCAACGTGGTGAATTAAGCTCCAACCCTTCTTCTATATGGAAAAAAGGCCTTCGCTCAGCAGTGGGTTATTTACAGGCTGATACAATACACTACAGTACAGGAGCATTTGTGGCCTGCATTGACGAAACTGAGCCTTACCATAGATATGAGAGTCCATCTAAGGGGAGATGTTACTGCCGGACAGTTCTCAGACCTGTTGCTTAAAATAGGAAATGGTGATTTCCGGGAACCATATATTAATATAATGTATGAGTGTATATGAGTATGTATTAACCATAAACAAAGCTTAATGTCAAACTCTTACTGTAGCGGGATTATACTTAAGCGAAAGCTGCTTCTCTCACAGTCAGTTGTATGTGGCATATTCCAGAATAGCCTGGTAATTCAAGCACACCGAACGAAAAAAAAAAATTTTTTTAAAAAGAAATACTACGGAAGGTGTAGTATTTCGATTTCATTGTAAAAAGATAATACCCCCGTGTAACTTTCTCCAGATCCAAGGCAGAGCTTCTTGATCATAAAATATAACAATTTTTATTTTTATTTTAATGTTTATTTAAACTTTAAATCAGTACTCTATAATAAAGATTATTATATTTTATAAGTATTCAAATATTTTAACATAATAATTTATATGTTATAACAAAATTAATAACGTAAAAAAAAAAAAAAACAAATAAAAATCCTTTTATAACCATTTTCGACTTCTACGCTGACAAAGTCGCGGGCTAGAATATTATGTTTGACAACTCAATCCGTCTATTATGAAATATTTTCCAGTATGTACGTATGTAGGTGATAAATAATATAAATTTATATTTTTTGAAATTTTAGTTAAATACCTGTGCGAAGCCGGGGCGGGCCGCTAGTTTAGTCAATAAAACAAAAATACTTGTAAATTCAGTTTGTTTTTCTAGTCATGTTTATTGGATATGTATTCAGTAATGGATATTTAGATACATTGTAGGATATACATATGTAGACTTGAAAGAAACAAATTTGCGATTTATAGAAATAAAACGTAGGTAAACCGAATTAGATGCTATTTTGATAATGTTACTATTAGAGCCGAAACACATAACGGCGTTGCGTCGACGCAACGCTAAAATCGGCAGTTTGCGTTGCGGCGTTGCGGCGTCGCGAAAAAGAGCGTTTTTGTAGGGTAACCAGTTCTTCGTGATTTTTGATTGTCGATATTAATTTAATTATTTTAAATATTATAATTCACGTGAAATTTGTTATTATTTGAAGTTGTTATTTAGTAGAATGCATAAAAAGTAATCCTTTGTACCGGAAATAATTTTGTGAATCAATTTTTTTATGCTGGTAGAATTTTAAACAACTTTTGTCTCATAAAGCCTAAACAAAATTTAAACAAAGTGATACATAAATTATTATCTCACATTTACATTAGTTTTATAGATTAAATATAAATAAATAGCTTTCGTCCGCGGCTCCGCTCGCATGGTACAGGCACCAACGGTACAGTCGGTACGTAAAGTAGGTACTCTATGTCCTTTTCTGTACCCCAGACAACTGGTATGCAGAATTTCATGATGATCGGGATTCAGGTTAATAGTTAAGGCGTAAAAGCGTAACAAACAAAGAAACTCACTTTAGCATTTATCATATGCATGAATTACATATTTATAATTTAGGTACATCATACATGTCATTTGTTTGAACCGAGTCATAAATTAGCTGTAAATCTAATAGTTAAAAGTGGTTAAAAGTAACAATATAACAACAATTGCGCTGAACTGTGAGCCGGTTCACAGCTCCGGTTCAAGCATATGGCTCATGAGCTTATCTGCGGTTCATACAAATTGATTGAGTTACCCATGTCTAATAGACACAAAAAAATAAAAATATAATAACTGTTACATAATATGTTGTAAGTGGCAACATTATTGTCTTTGCCTTCTTTTCGTCGATGCCGTCATGTCTACCGCTCCGCTTATTAATTATAATTAACTGTCGTCTTAATGTAACAATAAATCGAAATATAATCAAGCCCAAGTTCTTTATTATCACGCCCGACAACCCAACATGGTGTCAGAAGTGGGATTTTTAATGGTTCAGGAATATAGGATAATGTAGGAAATTGACGGAATACCAATGGAAATCATACCTATGTGCAACGATGACTTAAAAACCGCTGCAGATAAAAACAACAATAAAGTAGGCTGAATTACAATGCTATATAACTGTTCAAATACAAATAAATTAGTTAGATAAGATTGTTTTTAAAAATTTCCGAAGATATAATGTAAAAATGGTGTCCCTTGAAATGTAGTTAGCGTGTTAATGTAATAAAGTCAAACTGAACAAAAATAAAGAATAGACGTGGCAGAGAACAATGGCGACAAGTCAGATTGCAGGCATCGACTGCAGGGATACTGAAACTTCAAAACTTCATTCCAGAGACATTGAGAGAAAATATATTGAAAATCATTCATGAAGGTCACCAAGGGATAAATAGTTGTATTAGATTAGCAAAAAATAAAGTTTTTTGGCCAAACATTAATTTAGATATTGAAAAATACATAAATCAATGTAATATTTGTCTTACTTACCAGAGAAATAATTCTAAAGAACCTATAATTTATCATGACTATAAACTAATTCCTTGGTATAAAATAGGTATAGATCTCTTTGATTTTGATAACAGTAAATACCTATTAGTGGTAGATTACTTTTCTAAATACATTGAAATTGCATTGTTACAGTCAAGATCAAATTCTAATATTGTTATTACACATCTTAAATCAATATTTGCTAGACATGGCATTCCGTCAATAATTGTATCAGATAATGCCCCGCCTTTTAACAGTCAAGAATTCAGAAACTTTACATTGCAATGGGATATTGAACATGTCGCATCTAGCCCATATTTAAGCAGGTCAAACGGTATGGCCGAAAGATCGGTAGGTATTATAAAGAATATGTTAAAGAAATGTAAATCTGACAAAACAGACCCATACTTAGCATTACTTACTTACAGAAATACACCTAAAGTAACAGGTTATTCACCTACACAGTTATGCATGAATAGGAATCTACGTACACGACTTCCAGTTACAGACTATCACTTAAAATCAGACACTATTGACTCTAATAAAATGAAGAATATAATTAAAACACAAAAGTGAAAATCTAGTTTTTATTATAATCAACATACAAGACAACTTAAACCACTAAACATTGGAGATAAAGTATACTATAAAAAAGTACCAACAAGTACATGGACACCAGGTATTATATCACAGTTAGGTCCACAGCCACGTAGTTATATTATCCAGTCACCCGAAGGAACCTTTCGTCGTAACAGGCAACATACCCTAAAACCGAAACAACCTGTATCTGTGTCACTTCCTTCCAGTCCAATTCCAGTCCATGATCAACCTAAGTCTTATTCTTCCTCCAGTCCAGCTCACCAACTTGAAACAAAAACAAACACTGATCAACACAACACTAACACTACAACGAATATTAAATACTCTTCATATGGTCGCCCTATTATTAAACCCCAACGATATTGTCAATAAAATAATTGTAAATCTATTTCTATTATAAGATAAGATATATTTATAAGAAATGTCATTTGTCATTACTTGTCAAAACTAAATGTCACTAATTTAAGCTGCATAATATGTCATTGTAAAATAGATTAAAAATAAAATTAAAATTGTACTTACGCTACGTTCCATTTCATGTAACTTGCAAACATTGTAAAACAGTTTTTTTTTTAATTTTGCAAAGGGAGATGTTACATAATATGTTGTAAGTGGCAACATTATTGTCTTTGCCTTCTTTTCGTCGATGCCGTCATGTCTACCGCTCCGCTTATTAATTATAATTAACTGTCGTCTTAATGTAACAATAAATCGAAATATAATCAAGCCCAAGTTCTTTATTATCACGCCCGACAACCCAATAATAACAAGTATGCTTAATTATAAAAATCAAAAAACCCGACTGCGTAAAATACTCTTATTATAAACTATAAAGAATAAAACAATTTACTAGCTTTCATTTGATACCCGTATTGCTACAGTAAGAAAAAAAATTCAACTCCTCCGCCATTTGCGGGCGCCATTTTGAAAATTTATATAGCTTATGTCACTACTACAATTTAGACAAATCCAACGACACCACATATGTCAAAAACCGTCCAGCCGTTTGGGCTGTAGGGCGTGACAAAGAAATGGACATACATACATACATACATACATACATACATACATACAAACATACATACATACATACAAACATACATACATACATACAAACATACATACATACATACACTCGAAAAACATAACCCTCCTTCTGTCGCAGTCGGGTAAAAATAGACATAAAATGTCAATAAATCATTGTTAACAAGTACGACGTCATAACGCCGGAAGTTGCGGTGCCGCGCCGCTAAAAGCGGCGTCGCAACGCGGTTATGTGTTTCGGCCCTTAGGGCTAACACACAGTAGAATTTGGTTCCTCCGGACCATGTCCGAGAACCTAATTACCTGTCGCTACAGACGACGGCACCGAACAAGAAATGTAGGGTTGTCACACTCTTATTAATTAAAATTATACATTAAAAATTTTACTTTTACACTGTTTCCTAGAACTTAACCGCCAAATACGTAATACAAACCGGAAAATTTCGCAGGTAAGTAACATTTGGATTTTTTTAACGATTTTTATGGATTTATTATGATTAAAAATATATGTTCGACACTCATTCTCTTTTATTGTTTATTTTACTTTACTTCGTTAATTTAATATAATAATTACAATATTTAAAGTTGTGAATAAAAATCGATTACAATTTACTTTAAACAATAATAATTATAACGACTGTTATTTTATTAACAATATTGCAACTATTAAATGTTTGTACTGACAGTGGGGCATTAACGAATTATCAAACATATACTATTGAGGTATAGTACTTTAATAGTCTGTAAAATTTTCACTGCTGAGTGGACTTCTCCCTCTTCCAAGAGAGGTACATGGTTCTTAGTGCAGCTACACTGCAGCATAAAATGATGTTAACGAGTTTCTTCATGACGTTTTTATCAAAATACGTTTGAAAATTCGAAGTGACCATAGATCTACGTTATCTATTAAGGCTTTACATACGTCCAGCGGTACCGTAAACGTACCAAAAGAAAAACTTGTTTTAGGAGGGATAGAAATAGAAATTGATAAAAAAAAATCTTACACATTGTTTATTACTTTGTTATGTTTGTAAAAAAAAATTATTTCAAATATTTTTTTTTTCAAAAATTACAACGTGAAAAATCACATTTTTTGAAGCACTGTAAAAAAAAAAACTTGCTCCACGGTCGGCAGTATTTCTTTCTTAAATGTTGACGGATCTGCAAAATGTAAAGAAATTCTTGTAAAATAAGGTAGTAGTTATAGTCTGTCGAGGCGGATTTTCGAAATTCGAAAAATTAAACTAATTAACTTTTGAACTATGGGGAATTTTTACAATCAGCTTACACAGAAATACGCCTAAAACTATAAGGAATAATAATCTGTAAACAAAAAAAAAAAACGATTTTTTGAAAATTGTCGACGTCTGCAAGGCCTTAATTTTAATGGCTCGTTACGAATGTTGTACTAAAATGCACTGTACAATGTACTCGAAAGATTAGGTAACGCGCAATAAAAAAACCAGTTATATATTGTACCGGACCTTAGTTGATGAAGAACGAGTAGACTATATTTAAAGACGTCTGTTTCCTAGAGCCGGTACTTTGCGAAGGGTTGGTTCTAATCCGTCGTGTCCTTCGTGAAGGGATTCGTCAATAAAATTCCAATAATTCGTAGAAGATTTTTCTGCTTGTTAGGAGCAGATCGTTGGCTAGCTTCTATTCTAAGTGATCCTTGCTGTACTATAATCCAGTGAAGAATGACCCGTGACATCCGAAATGGCGTCGCCTTTTATATGATCCTGTTTAGCTGGTCAGTGACCCTTTACCTCACTCCCGGGAAAATACTTTATTTGATAAATATTTATTATACAATGCTTGAGTTTATGTCTATATTTTACCTTTTTTAATATTGCATTTCCTATCTATTTATCATACAATTAATGCAGCGCCCGCGCTAATTATTAATAATCGAGGTCGAGTCCTGGCCACGATATTTATATCTACATCGTCCCCCACTGTTAGGTATAAATACTCCCCGCAGATCCTTGATCCGTGCACCTGAGCGCGTCGCTTACGTTTCTCAGAATCTATAATATATAGTGAACATTTATTAACAATTTTCGTTACAAAACATGAATTAATATCTATGAACTACTAGCGGCCCGCCCCGGCTTCGCACGGGTATTTAACTAAAATTTTAAAAATTATAAAAATAAATTTAATTTATACTTTAGCCTCAACAACACGTGGTAATTATGCTGTTAAAATGTAGCTTATATGACACGTTCGTAGATTTACCATAGCAGCGCCATCTATTGATTACTTACTCAACCCAGTCGAAAGGTATCGACATCTGTTAGAATCATTTGGAGTTAACAGATAATTGTGACTGTCAAATAATAACAGACAAATAATTAGCAATAAATTAAAATTGCGACTATAATTTGAGATTTAAACTATCCTATCTCTCAAGTTGGATCGAACTGCACATGGTGTGCGAATTTTATTATAATCGGTTAAGTGGTTTAGGAGTCCATTGAGGACAAACATTGTGACACGAGATTTATATATATTAGAATATTAGATAAATAAGCCATAAAATCGTCCTTAAATTAACAATTAACACGTTGCCTGACGTTCGTGCATTACATGTAATGCATGAGCCTATTATTTTTAAATTTGGTTTTATAGACTGGACGTGTGAGCTACATCTTTATTATTTTGCAGGCGTATGAGCAGTTAATTGGAAATAATAAAACACTAATGTCCCGCGATTTTTTTTAAATTGGCTAGTAACATAAAAATATTGGCTAGTAACAAAAAAATTCGAATGTTGTAGGGTATAGCGGTAAAAATTACATCTATTTCATATGAAAATGACATATAGAAAACCAATATTTTTTATAAAAATTAGTTTATTATATCTATGAATATTACGAAAATGTATACGTAACGTCCGTGCATTATAAGTAATGCATGGTATTCTAGCTGCCACGTCTGTGCATTAAAATTAATGCATACCTGATATTCAGTATTTTAGTTGTTTTTGAAAGTTTTTTTTTGAAAAAAACTTGCATGTCCTTCCTAAGTACATTAAATGAAACAGTTTAGCCTAAAAAAAAAATTGGACGTCACGGCTACTTAACCAAAATACTCTGGACAGGCAACGTGTTAAATGATAAAATCCTTATTTCTATAAAACTATCTCTATCCTTGTCTAAAATATCCTTTTTCTATATAAAATTCTACCTTTATCTCTTTCTATATGAATCTAATGTTATGTCTATGAATGATCTAATATTAAAATCTATTTATTTTTACAAACAAAGATAATAATATAAAGAAACGATACAAAGCGAATATCTTAACTTCTATTCAAATGATTAAACTATTATCCTATGAATTCTATTTGTTTTTACCCGACTGCGACAGAAGGAGGGTTATGTTTTTCGAGTGTATGTATGTATGTATGTATGTAATGTCCATTTCTTTGGCACGCCCTACAGCCCAAACGGCTGGACGGTTTTTGACATATGAGGTGTCGTTGGATTTGTCTAAATTGTAGTAGTGACATAGGCTATATAAATTTTCAAAATGGCGCCCGCAAATGGCGGAATGAGAGAGGGGAGTTGCATTTTTTTTTCTTACTGTAGCAATATGGGTTTCAAATGAAAGCTAGTAAATTGTTTTATTCTTTTTAGCTTATAATAAGAGTATTTTACGCAGTCGGGTTTTGATTTTTTAAATTAAGCATACTTGTTGTCAAAAATAATACAGTCTTACTACATACATATGACAGGGAGTCAGGGACCGCTACACTATGTTGTCTCGCCCGTTAGCGAGGGAGAGAGACGGCAAGCCTCACTTGTCTCGCTCACGCGTTAGTGAAAAAAACCGCCTTCGACCGCTGTCCTCGGGTTGTCTCGTACATATATGATTATTTTGTTTTTATTAAAAATTTTATGCCATAATTGTTTTTATAGTGTAAATAACAATCATTAACTTTAAATAAGGCATACAAAATGCTCGTGTTTAGTTTTATGCTATTGTTATGTTCATTACTATTTTCCGTGGCAGCTTTTCGTAAGTTATACCGTTGTTTTTATTAATGTAAGACTTATAAACAATTTTAGAAAAGTTCTGTATTGTTTTATTGATTTAATACGTAGATTGACAAGAAATCTATTTATTAATACGTGAAGAAAAACTTTGTACTTTTACAAAAATTACGCTGACGGAGGAGTATGAAATTTGACACAAATTATGAATCTGCCTTTTCGATTTGCACTTGGGGGTCGTTTTGATATAAAATAAAAATAATACAGTTACATTTCAGCAATTTATTTTAAACGGTATACGAGTTTGAAAAAAAAGTCCTTTCGTTTTTTTTAAATAGTAAAATTCAAAATTAATGAATGGTAATTTTTCTTTAAATTCTTAGGAGTAAAAGACATTAAAAAAACCTTTCGTAATGATTTACTAATGAAAAGCCGATTTTTGGCGGAAGAAATGAAATTTAAATCTTATTTACTTATATAGTTATTTTTAAAAAGTGTCACTTATCACATTTTGTCAGAAAATGTCTTTCATACTCCTCTATATTCAGGATATTTTTCAATTTTCTTTGAAGGGGTAGAATAATATAAAAAAGTATATTAGTATATTGTTTTCTATAATCTCGCATTTATATATATTTATATAATGGTAGATAATTAGCAAATAATAAAATATTTTCTTACATAAAAAGTTTTGGATCATTGATTAAATTATCGTATCAAATATGTACATCAAGGTGAACTGACAAAACTTTTTTATCATTTTCTTTTTTTTTTGTTTTAATAAATAAATAAATAAATATATATATATATATAAATAAATAAATAAATAAATAAATATATATATATATATATATATATATATATATATATATATATATATATATATATATATATATATATATATATATATATATATATATATATATATAGAAAAGGTGTTTTTTAATATAATACAATTATTATTATAGTTTGAAAAAGATAGGAAAATCACTGTGTAGCTTTGGCGAAATCTGTAATTATAGAGGTATAGTCTACGACAATAGAACGTTAATCCAATTAGTGAATTTCGACCCATGGAGACCACTAATATAAATTATTATAATCGTTAAATAAATTATTTTGGTTTTTATTCAGTTAACAGTTAATTTAATTTTAGGTAATATCATACGTAAGTGCAGCATCAAAGACGAGATATGCATGAAAAACGAATATGAAACAGGTTTGATGGCATTTGGACCCACGGGCATTCCAGAACTAAACGTAGATCCTATAGATCCTATGATATTTAAAAATATTACAGTTCCAGTTATGGAAGGCATTTCGCTAATTATAAAAGAGGGCGCAATTGAGGGTTTGAAGGATTGTAAATTTACTAGAATTAGGTGGGTCATAAATATTATATTACATAGCTCATTTTTAACTTGTATGGAAAGAGTTTTTGAATTAGATGGATAGGCAGGTAGGTGAACAGGTGAACTAAGAAAAATTTAAAAGGAAAACAGACGAACATACTATTATTAAATGAATAAATAAACGGCCAAAATTTATTATTCGACCTACTACCTACCTACCTAATTTATTATAGGTACAGACGTGAGTAAGACATTGAACAATTTTGTAAAATATTAAATGACATGCAAGAAAATAACTTTTTTGTCGTAAAATATCATTCCTTCATAATCTATAATTATATCTATTGTATAATATATAACACAATAAAATTTTAAATTTATATGTTTGTTTTTTTTCAGAATTTTTCGAAAAGACTAATTATATATATTTGTATCATTTCTAGAAATGTCTGTCTGTTGGTTTCATTGAACACATTTTACCGAAAAAGTAAATTGAGTTTATGTAAAAAACTTATAAAAATAAAAAGTCATAAATTAAGTAACATTTACTCTTTATAAAACTTCACGACTACTGTCTTCAACTTCAAAACTCTATATGAATTTAAATAAACGTCGTTTTATACTAAATTATGAATGTAATCATATATAAATTAATAATGTATGTACAACTTTTATTCAGCATCGATTTAGAAAATAAATTAGAATCAAAAGATATTTTCTGTGGCGCGCTAAAGATTAGCGGTGAATTTTTTTTCGGAGGCACGAATACAATGCTACAGAATATATTCGGAACCAATTCATCAACCAGACACACAGAAGCAATGGTTATATTTGGTATGATTTTTTATTATAAAGACTTATAAAAGCGCTAAAGTACTTAATAATAATAATCAGTTGTGAATAACGGATCTTATAAGTAACTAGCAAACCCGGCAAACTCCGTTTTGCCACCAGATGGCTTAGTTTTTTGTAACATTTCGTTTGGGCATTAAAAGATGAAGAAAAATTATATTTTTTGTTTTATATTTGAAAAGGAAACTTAAACTACTTAAAATAAAACGTACTTATTTTCGTGAGGGATACTCACACTACGTACTGGCGCCATCTGCTCCACCACCATGCAAAACCATATTGGTTTGTAGTACATGCTATGTATCAGAGATGGCACTGTATGTGAAAAATGATTTTTCCTGTTTTCCTGCTTTTCTGTTGAACTTTTTCCTGAATTTGTTTGCTATAAACCTCACGGAGCCCGAGACCTTTCCAACGAATGTAAAACCGTGGAAATCGGTTTTTGCGTTCTGGAATTATAGCGTCAGGAAGGAAAACCCGACTTATTTTTATATTATAGATTTGCATTGATTCACAGTACTCACAGGCCAAGATTGTTGAATACAGTAAAAATATCTTTAAAACTGGTATAATTAGCATGTTTAAACTATCTGTAACGATCACTATCACTTTTTTTTTTAAAATCAAAACTCCATATAAATTGTCTCAGAAAATTTTCACTAGCGGGCAAGATTAGAATAAAAAATATCTTCTGTCTGATAAATCGCGATGTTTCATCCACGTTTACACTACTATATTAGTTACAGTATATTTTTTTCCTTTTTGAAGGTAGATTTTTATTGCTATAAAACTAATATTAGAATTGGTTCACAAACAAAATTATACAGATTAAATCCTATTCCTCGACACTACTCCAAATTTTACTGATATCAGTTTTTTCTCCATGAAACACTGTTACTAAGTTATCATTGTTTTGAATTTACATTATAATTATTTTCACAGAGCAAGTAAGTTTGAGCCTTAACTTACCAGTCACCGTGATCAAAAAAGAAGATGGAAATAATTACTTAAAACTTTTTGACGAAAAACTGCAGTATAAATTCGATATACAGAAGGCCGGATTTGATATCAAACAACTCTTTTTTGGAAAAAATGACATCAGTAAGATATATATCATATAGGTTATTTTTACATGACCTCTAAAATGCATGGATTTTTTTAAGTATTTATTTTGCGTATATTATTTATAATAATAATTATAAATAATAAAATTTTCATACAACAATTTATCTGTATATTGAAACTTTCATTATTATAATCTATCTTCCATAATTCAAACCAAAACTATTATTAAAGTGTGACAGAGATTTAGAAGATTTGAAGCAAATTTAAGTTTTTAGACATTAAAGCAGTATTTAAGGAGCACAATATTTTGTTAGCTTACCCGTTATAATGTCATTTAAATTGCTTCAGGTGAAGTGACGTCGACATTTCTGACTAACAATTGGAAATCTTTAATACAACCCATTGCAGAAACTTTTGTGGAGAAGGTTCTGGATTTTTTTATAATATTTGCGAAAAATTTTGTTGACAATGTTCCTTCCAAAGATTTTATTCTAGAAGATTTGACGATATATATCACAAACTAAGAGAGGAAGCTTATACTTTTTACTTTATTGGCACAAAAATGTTGCAAGTTCTTTTTAGATACGTATTATTTAAGCAAATATTTTAAAACTTAATAAATATATGTATGTATAACAATGTTTTTTTTTTTGTTTTTTACTTTTACAAATATTATCGAAAGCGCTTCATAGAAAAACAATGCAATACGAATAATTGCAACGTGACGCGTCATATTGCGTGACGGTAACGAAGGGCAGCTTATTATCTATAGATATAAAATGATTTGTCTTGAATGACTAAGTGACGGATCAACACAGCCTAACCACTAATCGTACAGACTTGAAACTTGGTGGGTATATTCTTTGTATGACAGAAGCATCCGTTAAGAATGACTTTTCCGGAATTCTACACCTCAGGGGGTGAAAAGGGGGGCAAATTTTTTATGGGACAACGTAATTCCTTGGTCCAATCTACTTCAAATTTTGTATAATTTTTTTAAGTGAATTTGTAGAAGACGTGTTTCATGTTTTATTAAAATTCATCCCCTAGTGGGGTTAAAAAGGGGTAGAAAATTATTTTGGGGATGATTTGATTCGAAGTTGATATCAATACTCCTTAGTGCTTTTGATTTAGATTATTTTTTAACTTGAGACATGTTTGAAAACTCTATCTGATTTTCTTCAAAAAAGGATGAATTCACATATAAGCTTGGTGCAATGAACAAATTTTCTTTAAAAATAGTCTACTATAAAATGGTGATATATATTTTTGGATGCTCCTTGTAGAACAGGCAAGACTATTCTATTAAATTTACTGTTGACTAAAGTGAGAAGCAATCGTGATATCGCCTTAGCAGTTGCATCGTCTGAAATCGCCGCCACGCTGCTGGAAGGAGGTAAAACTATATGCAGTTCCTCTGCGCTTAGACTTTCTTTTAATTTGATACAAGCCGAAACCCCTTTCTGCGTATACCCAAACAAAGTAATATGACAGCAGTACTCCGCAAAAAAATATTAATTGTTTGGGATGAGAGTACTATGGCTCATAAAAGGGGTTACAAAGCCCTAAATAGATATTTACAAGATATTAGGAATAACAATATTGTCAAATGTGAAGAGTTACTGTATTGTTAGCAGGCGATTTCCGGCAGATTTTACCATTGTCCAGAGGAACGTGAGCGGACGCGGTCTCATTTGTGGCCTTCAGTGACAAAACTGAGCCTTTCCAAAAGTATGAGAGTCCATCTGAGAGGAGATGTTATAGCTGGACAGTTCTCAAACCTATTGCTTAAAATAGAAAATGTTGATATCTCAGAACTGAATATTAATATAATTCTCCCTACAGAATTTCATACAATTGTTTCCACTGTAGAAGAGCTTATAGCTCAAATGTACCCTCATGATAAACCTGCAGAATAGTTATGCGAGCGTGACATCCTCGCACCAAAAAACGAACAAGCCTCAGTCATAAATGAATACTTTTGAGACCATTCGAAGGGGTCGAATATCAAGCAATATAAATTCGTCGACTTACTGATAAACACCGATGATGCCATTCATTATCCATTCGAAATCTAGAATACACTGGAGCCTCCTGGTCTCCCAACTCACATATTAAAAATGAGAGTTTGCGCGCCAATTTTGTTGCTGCGCAATATAAATCCAGCAAAATTATGCAATGTCTGTGCAGATTGCAAGTGAAAACATTGCATCGCAATGTAATCGAGGCATTTATTCCTAGGATTCCAATAATACCACCAAATTACCCCTTCGAATTCAAGATTGTGCAGTTTCCCATCAAATTCTGCTTCGCAATGACCATAAACGAAGCTCAAGGTCAAACTCTTAAGGTAGCGGGATTATATTTAAGGGAAAGCTGTTTCTCCCACGGCCAGTTGTTTGTGCTCCAGAGTAAGCGTTTACAAAGAAATACTGCAGTAGATGTAGTATTTCAATTTCGTTGTAAAAAGATAATACCTCGGTGTAATTTTTACCAGATCAAAGATAGAGCTTATAAAATTAAACAACATTTTATTTTTTCATGTTTATTTAACTTTAAAATCCTTACTCTATAATGAAAATTGTTATATTTTATAAGTATTCAAACATTTTAACATAATAATTTATGTTATAACAAAATTAATAACGTAAAAAAAACAGTTAAAAGTCCTATTAGAACCATTTACAACTTCTACGCGGACGAAGTCGCGGGCAAAAGCTAGTTGTTTTATAAAACACTAACTGAATTGATTTAAAAAAAAATTAAACAAAGCGAACATAGCTATTTTGATTTATATTAAAACGAAATACATTAGAAAGAATCACTGAACAATCTGCTCTCTAATTTTATTATTGAAAGAAACAAACATTTCATTACTTTTTTTACTTAAAATTATTATAATATTCTAAATAAAGAAATTTGTTCTTGGATCAACAATAAATAATTATAATGCAAATTAAATATTGTAAATGAAATAAAATTATTCTTGATTGGAGAGAATCGTTTTTGAATGAAGGATTCACTTGTATCGATCAAAGATAATATAGTCTTGAACCAAGTAAAAATGTTATCGATCGAAGTAATTAGGTATCTCAACACAAGAAACAACAATTCAAGACAAGAATTTCGTAAAGTAAGAAAACTAGTTTTCTTCAAAATAATTTTCTTGGATCGAGAATATTTTTCTTGAATGAAAACATTTTTTTTTTTAAATCAGGGTACGAAGGACGGTTGAAACAACACGAATATCTCGCAAACCGTTGGCGGGATGGTAAAGAGTCCAAGGAGAGAACGAAGCGGACGACAGGTCTGAACTGTTTTTAGAAGGCCCCATTGTGTTTTTTTAACCAAAAGTAAGTATTTTAGCTTGGAGAGTTTTTTAATTATTATTGTTTTTATTTAAGTGACAGTATTGAGTGTGTGTCTTTGTTCGAAATAACGGTCATGGAATATTATATCGTGACTACGCACGCGTTTTGACTCTATAAGCAAAAATCTTCCGTAGCAAAACGATAACGACGATCGAACTTAAATTGGTAAGTATTGTCTATTGAATATTTTTATAACTGTTTATGATTTCAATCAACTTTTTCTTTCTTTATATGCATTCGAGTTTAAATTACATTGTTTATTATGTTTTATTGTTAAATATTTTTTATTTATTTTGCAAATAATAAGAGCAAGTATACGTATCAAAAAGGATAGTCTACTTACGATAGTTGCTCTAGGGTTAACTACGATTATGTGTAATTACGAATTCTTCAACGAGTAAAGATAAATTTTTATTTCATACTAGCGGCCCGCCCCGGCTTCGCACGGGTATTTAACTAAAATTTTAAAAATTATAAATTTATATTTTTTATCACCTACATGCGCCATCTATCGTATAATGGTAGAATATCGTTTTTATATTTAGTGACATTTAACATAATAGTACCTATATTAATCGAAAATGATGTTTATCTAAAATATTAAAACGATTTCTATTCCTATCCGACATATTTAGTAAACTTTTAAGTTTAACAAAATAATAACTCAAAAATAAGTTTTGTGAGTTTTTAAGATTCGTTAGACCAGATGGCGTCTATGTCGTGTAGGGGTATTCCTATTTTCTTAAATATTTATTTTTAAATTTAATTACAATGAAACAAAAACTAAATTATACTGTGAGTTATGTATAATTTTTATGTATTAAAGTTATTTACATTGGTTTTGTACTTTTTACGTGATACGTGCACGAACAAAAAATGATAAGAGATGGCGCTGATTGAAATTAAATCGCGCTATTAAAATTTATTCTTGATGATATATAGTGTATTAATAAAACGGAGTTTTTAACAGATTTATTATTTGTATAGATATAGATGCTGTTATTTCGAACTTACTGTGTCTATAACTTGTTTCAAATAAAATAAATACATGATAGTTTCATGCGTTCATTCTAGGTGATCATAATAGCTTACAAATATAAGCTGAAACCAGGCATCAGGCATGGTGCTACACCACGACACCTCGACAAAAGATAGTTTAGCACTTTGGGTCGAAGAACTGGAGAAAAAAAAGTATCCATGAAATATCTCGAATTTACGGAATATAATCTCGAACTTAAAGAAGACAATACTGTTCTCTTACATTTACGCGAATTTTACTCATTTGATTAAAAGTCTATACCGGATTTTATCGCGTTTATTTAAGACTTTATAGTTTTACAATATTTTAAATTATTTCCCGACGTTTCGGACCCTTTACAGCGTCCATGATCTCGGGGGACTGAGGTGGTGGGTGTCCGAATAATGAATTAATTGTTACATACCCCGCTTTTTATACAATTTTAAATTATTACTATTAACCGTTCCTATTCATGCAGAATGAGCTTATTGTGTCTGGAAGTCGTGCTGTGTTCTTATTTTCCTTGGGTTCAGTAGCTGCGGGTAGCTGCACAAAACATAACAACTTTATTGTGAGCTCTGAATTATATTTTTTAAAATTAAATATATTAACTTAATATTAATGTATGATATGTGCTGAAAGTTCATAATACTTGCCAGTTAAAGTCCTCTCAATTAAATTTTCCTATTAAGCTACAATAAAATTGAGATTGTGCTATTCTTTGCCACTATTACTATCTCCTGAAACAACTACATCAATAATGGAATCGATTAAGCAGTCTATAGAAGAGATGGCTTCACATTTGAACACTAAATTGGCCGAATTCCAAGAAACTCTTCAGGCAAGTACTAGTCCTGGATCTACTATAGCAGCTCAGTTCAATACATTTCGTACTTTTGTGCTGACTGCCTTGGAAAGCCTACAACTACAACTTAAAGTCCTAACTAGTCAGGTTGACAATATGGAGATGAGAAGCAGAAGGAAGATTATACTGATCCACGGAGTTCCCGAGACCACAAATGAAAATACAACATCAGTGGCCATCAATGCCTTGTCAGCTCATCTTAAGATTCCCGAATTGGTTAGTACTGCTGTTAGTCGGAGTCAACGCATGGGCCGCTTGATGACCCATAAGCCAAGACCCATTCTAATTAAGTTCCAGGACCTTGCATTGCGAAATAAAGTTTGGTACTCCAAAACTAATCTCAAAAATACAGGCATAACACTCTCTGAATTTTTAACAAAAAACCGCCATGAAGCATTTATGACCGCAAGACAGCACTTTGGAGTCTCAAACTGCTGGACAAAGGAGGGGCAGATTATCATAATAGGTTCAGATGGCAGTCGGCATCGCATTGTTTCCACTACTGAAATAAAGGCCATATTGAATAAGTCTGAAGCGCAAGAGACAGTCCCTACAACAGCTGCAGTTAGTATCTCTAATGCAACACCTATCACATCTAGTATCAAGGCCACAAAAACGGTCCAGCCTCTCCATGCAACAAGGGCTAAAAGGATTAACAAAAAGTAATTCACTTTGTATTTTTCATTCCTTCTTTTTGTTTTATTATTATTATTTTTCTTTCTCTTCTAGTACACTTAGCTTAGTCAGTGTGCACCATATTACAAACTAATTAATTGTAATATTGTTACAACTTTGTTTCATACAACAAGCATTTGCTTCTATAAGGTCGAGTCTTGTGTGTATTGTTATATATACATATTGTAATTGGTATTGATATTCATACACCCACTTTAAATCTTACTTTCATTTGATTTTCACATGTTATTTGTAATTATTTGTAATTTATAGGTAGATAAACAATATTTTGATTAAAGTTGAACTTATCTTTGAACAATCCTTTGACAAATGACAATGCCAGAAATGACACTACTTGTCATATATTATTTTACTGGATTGGATTCTCTGTCTACGACTTATTTATAAAAAGGCAAAAGTGTATAACGTGCAGCCTGAGGATGGTTCAAGGATAGGTTCGGATACTTGGGGCAAGAGTAATTTACGTATGTTTCATTCATTCATTGGTAGTTCTGTGTGGGTTTCTCTTGTGTACTTATTATTATTATTTTTTTCTTTCTGTTTGTTAGTAGTGCTTGTTGAAAATACTGCTTCTTTGTGTATATTTTTTTTTTGCCTTTTTCTTTTGTTTTATTATTATTATTATTATTATTTTTTTTTTTTTTTTGCTTTGGTATTAAGCTAATGGTGCCACTTGTGTTTGTATTTGTTCTGTAAAGTTAAGAAATTTTGTATTTATTTAAGTTTGCACTTGAACGCTGGCAAGTATGTGTATGTATTTTATTATAAGTACTCTTTTTATTTATTTATTTCTTTATTATTAATATTTTGTTTTTTTTTTTTTTTTTTAGATTTAGATAATACATATATATTATATTTTATTTTATTATACACCTTATACTATTTTTTTTTCTCTCTTTTTGCACATATTAATTGTGTTTTTACAGTATAATATTATATTGTTATTATTAATTTTTTTTTTCCTAATATTTTATTATTATACACATATTTACATACGTTCGTGTAACTATAATGCTTAACAATAGTTATACAAGTATTTCTGATGAAGACAGTTATCTTACCCTGAATTCATCTTCGGATGAAAGTTTTCATAGTGCTTCATTGCCTTTAAATAGTGTTCTTAATTCTACATTTTCCTCTTTTCAAAAAAATTTTAATGTTGTTCATCTTAACGCTCAAAGCATCCCTGCCCATTATCCCGATCTTTTGGCCTCTTTCGATGTTGCGAATATCCACGCTGTACTAGTTTCTGAGACTTTCCTGAAACCTTCCTTACCTTCTACTTCTTTCGTACTTCCAGGATTTCACCTTATTCGTAACGACCGAACTGGTAAGGGGGGTGGTGGCGTAGCTATTTATCTTCGAAGCCACATACCATTTACGATCTTGCACAAATCTCCTTCATCTTATTCTGAATCATCAGAACACATTTTCTTGGAAGTGTTATTCGGTAAACTAAAAGTACTCTTAGGAGTATTCTACTCTCCATCACTCGAAATAAATTACTTCCAATCTTTTGAAACCCTTTTAGAAACGTATCTCCCTACCGTCAATCAGGCTATCATCATGGGTGATTTTAATACGTGCTTGGTTAAAGATGACTCGCGTGCTAAAAAACTTAAACATATTATCACCAGCTCTAACCTTTCTTTACTTCCAACTAATCCTACGCACTTTTTTCCAAACTGTTCACCTTCGCTTCTCGACCTCATGATCGTTTCCTCTCCAGAACTTGTTTGCGTGCATGGTCAACTCTCAGCAGACGCGTTTTCTTACCACGATCTGGTTTATCTGTCGTATAAGGTCCGCCCACCCAAGGCAAAACCCACCATAATCATGCGCCGTTCTTTCAAAAACTTTAATAACTCAAACTTCATGACAGATCTGAGAGGAATTGAGTGGGACGCAATTATGAATGCTACATCTTTAGATGAGAAAATAAGCATTTTTAACTCTTTACTTATCGAACTTTACGACAAACACGCTCCGCTCAGGCCTATAAAACTGAAACATCTCCCAGCCCCCTGGATTACTGAGGATATAAGAACACTGATGACCAAACGTAACGCTGCAAAGTCTAAGTATAAATCAAAGCCTAATGATCTTAACCTAAGTAAGTACAAGCGTTTACGTAATAAATGTAACAGGGTGTGTAGAGATGCTCAGAGACAGTTTGTGCACGCATCTGTAGATAGAAAGAGCTCATCAGAAGTGTGGAGATTCTTCCAGTCTGTTGGAATTGGGCGTTCTAAGACAGAAATCTCCTTAAATACAGACCTAAACGCCCTCAACAACCACTTCTCGGGCTCCTCTATTCCGAATCCAGCCAAAGCTCAAACTGTTTCCCTTCTTAAGGCACGAATCAAACCCAGTCATCCTATCTTTGAATTCGATCTAATAACTGCACATGAAATTAAAAGACACGCATCCACTATCTCATCTGATGCTGTTGGCTGTGACGGTATCAGCCGGAAAATGATTATTTTGGTGTTGGATGAGATTATGCCTATCATCTGTCATATCTTCAACTTCTCCCTTACTTCTAAGACTTTTCCTAATATCTGGCGTTTTGCTAATGTAATACCTATCCCTAAACTCTCTAATCCTTCATTACCCTCACATTATCGGCCTATTTCTATTCTTCCTTTCTTATCTAAAATTCTTGAACGTATCATACATTTCCAGCTAACCTTATACTTGACAAGGCATAATATCCTAAGTCCTTTCCAGTCTGGCTTCCGACCTGGCCACAGCACTGTGACGGCACTTACAAAGGTGTTTGACGACGTCAGATTTGGAATGGACAACAAACAAGTCACTATATTAGCTCTACTAGACTTTAGCAACGCATTTAATACCGTTGATTACGACATACTTTTAGCAGTGTTAGAGTCAATAAATATATCCAGTGATGTTATAGAGTGGTTTCATTCTTATTTATTTGGGCGTCAACAACGTATCTCTGTTGGAGATCGTTATTCCTCGTACTGCCGTCTCAGTGCTGGTGTTCCCCAGGGTAGTGTGCTCTCCCCACTTTTGTTCTCCATCTTCATAAATACTGTCACCGAACTTCTTACCGTTTCCTTTCACCTTTACGCTGATGACCTGCAGATTTATTTAACGACCCCTGTTGAGAACATTACAGAAGCCATAGAGACATTAAACACTAACTTGAATACCATTAACACCTGGAGTCAGTCTTTCGGTTTGTCTGTCAACGCTAGCAAGTCACAGCTCTCAATCATAGGAACATCTAAGCAGCTGTCTAAAATTAACTATACGAATCTACCGAATGTCATGTTCAACGGGACTGTTCTATGCTATTCCAGCGTCGTCAAGGATCTGGGTGTCATTGTTGACAGTTCCCTTTCGTGGCGTCCTCAAATCGCTGAGATAAGTAAAAGGATTTTTGCTACCTTCCATTCGCTAAAAAGATGGAAGAATTTTTTACCCATTAAGACCAAGGTATCGCTCGTAAACAGTTTAATGCTTCCGATATTGGACTACGCAGACGCATGTTATCCGGATTTATCGGAAGAGTTAACTAATAAACTAGACCGCTTACAAAATCTCTGCATTAGATTTATATTTGGACTTAGAAAATTCGATCATGTCTCGCAGTACCGTTCAAAGCTCGGATGGCTCCCAATAAAGCATCGTCGTAACCTCCATGCCGTAACTCTCCTTTATTCCATTCTTTTCCGTCCCTCCTCTCCGCTGTATCTTAAAGAACGATTTTCTTTTCTTGGTAACCCTACTCTTCACCTAAACCTTCGCTCTCTAGATGACAACAAGTTAAGTATACCAATTTGTAACACGAACTCTTATTATGATTCTTTTTCGGTAAAGGCTGTAAGATTGTGGAATGCACTTCCAGTTAGAATTCGTCAATCCCCTACTATAGCTGTCTTCAAAAATCGTGTTAAGAAGTTTTACACTACTTTGACTTAACTGCCGCTATTACTCTCCTAAGCCACTAGTATGTGGGTATATTAAGCATCTTGCGTTATTTATTGGTGTTATTATTATTTATAAATTTACACTGTTTATATTGTGTATAATGCATATGTGTTTATGTATGTATGTATGTATGTATGTATGTATGTATGTATGTATGTGTGTATATGTGTATGTATGTATTTATGTATGTATGTATATATGTTTGTATGAATGTATGTATGTTTATGTATAGATATGGATTATAATTAAATTGGAATTATATTGGAATATAATTACATACTGTTATGTTGCACATGCCCGTTTCACTGCAAGCTTCTTTCTGATGGGTAGTCTGGAAGAGATCACTATTTAGTGATAAGACCGCCCATTGCACGCTCTGTAGTTAGTTGTTAAGCTTTCCTTTTGTGTAATTTTGTATGTAATTGTGTGCAATAAAGTTATTTATTATTATTTATTATTATTAATTTTAGTACTGGCTCCCAAGCTGGTGGTACGTTCCAACCATCCTCTCTATTGAAATTAGGATGTTTTTTGATTTCAATAGCCTCGCGAATCATCCTTGGTAGGAATCGGTGTTCTTTAGCGAGAATTTGTGGCTTATCAAATCTGATATAGTGGTTGGTACCTTGTTGAGTATGTTGATACACAGCAGACTTTGTCGACCGTTGGTGTTTCATGTCAGCTATGTGTTCTTTGACGCGTGTCTCTATACTCCGCTTAGTTTGCCCTATATATGAGAGACCACATTCACAGTCTAATTTGTAGACCCCTGCATCTTGTAAAGGTATTTGGCACTTGACAGATGGTAATAATTGACTTATCTTCGTTGGCGGCTTGTAGTAAGTTTTGATTGAAGCTCGCTTCAAGATGTAGCCAATCTTGTAAGTGACTCCTTTGACATATGGTAGTACGGCAGGCTGGCGCTCAACTGTGGCTGTCTTCTTTCTCCGGGATCTGTGACGCTGACGCGGTGCTCGGAGGTTGTTGTCTCGCAGTACCTGCTTGACGTGCTGTAGCTCTGCGTCCAGGTGTTTCTCGTCACAGATCCCGCGAGCTCTCTGAAACAGAGACATCCTAGACAACTCTCTGCCGTTGGTTTGTCTCTGTTTCAGAGAGCTCGCGGGATCTGTGACGAGAAACACCTGGACGCAGAGCTACAGCACGTCAAACAGGTACTGCGAGACAACAACCTCCGAGCACCGCGTCAGCGTCACAGATCCCGGAGAAAGAAGACAGCCACAGTTGAGCGCCAGCCTGCCGTACTACCATATGTCAAAGGAGTCACTGACAAGATTGGCTACATCTTGAAGCGAGCTTCAATCAAAACTTACTACAAGCCGCCAACGAAGATAAGTCAATTATTACCATCTGTCAAGTGCCAAATACCTTTACAAGATGCAGGGGTCTACAAATTAGACTGTGAATGTGGTCTCTCATATATAGGGCAAACTAAGCGGAGTATAGAGACACGCGTCAAAGAACACATAGCTGACATGAAACACCAACGGTCGACAAAGTCTGCTGTGTATCAACATACTCAACAAGGTACCAACCACTATATCAGATTTGATAAGCCACAAATTCTCGCTAAAGAACACCGATTCCTACCAAAGATGATTCGCGAGGCTATTGAAATCAAAAAACATCCTAATTTCAATAGAGAGGATGGTTGGAACGTACCACCAGCTTGGGAGCCAGTACTAAAATTAATTGAACCCAAGGAAAATAAGAACACAGCACGACTTCCAGACACAATAAGCTCATTCTGCATGAATAGGAACGGTTAATAGTAATAATTTAAAATTGTATAAAAAGCGGGGTATGTAACAATTAATTCATTATTCGGACACCCACCACCTCAGTCCCCCGAGATCATGGACGCTGTAAAGGGTCCGAAACGTCGGGAAATAATTTAAAATATTGTAAAACTATAAAGTCTTAAATAAACGCGATAAAATCCGGTATAGACTTTTAATCAAATTAAAGAAGACAATACAAAAAGAGAAACCATCAACTTCTAACCCAAGGCGTATCTTCAATTTCAAGCTGTACCTGTACTTAGCGGCATAAATTAAAACTTCTATCTACATACCTACTTATCTGACCTAATTGTGTTTTCTTTGTCATTTCTATGATAATACCATGTCCTTGGCTTTGAAAATGAAAAAAAGACTATTAGCTCTTATATTAAAGTTTGGAGACGCCGGATTTCCTCCTGAAGGGTTATTAGATTGTTGAAAAGATGGTACTAAAACAACTATAACAATGATATCAAAACCTAAGCTTAATATGAATCAAATATTTAATATAGTTAATGCTAATGCCAAAGTTGATTGCCATAATATTGCTGTATCTTTATTTTATCTCTAAAATATATATTTTTACTAATAAAACTTATAGTTCGGATTTTTCTTGTATTTCTTTAGTTTAAATATTAGTATATTTTATGATCTTGATTAATATTATGATTTGATCTTAATAAAAGATCTCAGTAAACAATAAAGACTGATTACTGAAATTGACTTAAGTTTGATTCTATCTAAAAAATCATTGTGAGATGTCTGTCGCCGCATGAGGCAAGTATCCTTCGAAGCATTTTGAACTTAAGGCTAGAATCCGCTAGAGTAGGCAACTATGCCTTTTTTGAGAGGTCAAATAAAACAGGATTTACTCAAAACCAATATTAGGTTTAGGTTTAAAGAACTTTATTTCTCATAAGAATTTAACATTCACTTAAAATGAGATACAATTACATTTTTATACATTTACAAAGACAGTTTTAACATCTGGGTCGTTGGATATAGAAGGCTTTACTAGTCACTTTAGTGAGGATATAATATGATTTTTTAGTTTGGTTTTAAATATTTTCATACTATCACATAGTTTTATTTCATCTAGTAGTTTGTTAAACAGCTGTACTCTCCTTCAAACAGAATTGTTTTTTTACCATAATTAGTTCTTACACTATCAATATGAAGTTTATATTTATTTCTTAAATTCAAAATATGCGATCTCTCATAAATTTTTATTTCTGATTGCATGGAACCTGATTTTTTTTTTGATTAGAATGCATGTATTGTATGTGTTAAGCTGTGATGTGTGATGTGTGTTATTATAAAGTTGTGTCGTCGGAGTAAAATAGTAATAATTATATAGAATTTCGATTATCCTATTTTGTATTCTTTGTAAAGGATATAAATTTGAATTAGCAGCATATTAATTACATTTACAAAAATAGGCTACAATGAAAGATAAAGGATCTATGTTTCGATATACATGTTGCATTATTTTTAATATGTACGTATTTTTCTAAAATAACGCTTTTTCGAAAAGTGGGGCAACTATCCGGGTTTTACCCTAAATTATGGTCTACCTAAGAAAGTGGTAAATAAATTGGCCTATGAACTTACAGTTAAATATTATTTATCACGACCTCAGACTTGGGTTGGAAAGGAGCTAAAAGACTTTTTGGTCTACGAGCTGGCAGGTGGGAAATGTCAAATGGCTTATCAGAATAAATCCTGAACTAACTCTAATCGCAGCGCAAGCTTCAAGCAAGATTAAAGATACCGTTACAAGTATTTCAAATATTGACGATTGATTATTATTGCCAGAGTTGTTTATTTATTCTTTGAGTTTAAATAAATAATGAATAAAACATGTTATAATATTATATTTTGTACTATTCGCATGTGTTTCAACTGGTCCCAATCACTGTTTCAACCGCCCCTGGTATGGGGACGATTGAAAAAATCGTTTTTTTTTTTTTAATTCGATTTACTATTAATGATAACACATCTTAAACTTAAGGTACATTACCCATTAGTAGACAGAAACATGCTCTTTCATTTAAAACACATTTTTCATTGCTCGGATAATAAATAGCAAAACTATGGACGATATAAGCAAAATTGTTTCAACCGTACCCAGTCCACCCTATGTGTGAATTGAAAATCTTGGAATGAGAATAAGCCATTTGCCACACTTCTGGAAAATTAATTGTTAGAAGAAAGACATTACTTAAACACATAACAAGAAAAAATGATAAATAATGTTGATTGATAAAATAATATTTTTCTACTGACTTTGTTACGAAAAACTCTAGATACATCTTACTTGAAAGTCTAAACATAGTATATAGACATTTTTTGTTGTAATAATACGAGTATGAAGATAGAATGGTGTAATATTATAATTTAAATCGATTAATGCTTGAATTTTGTATCATAACATTATAATTTATACCAAAAACTTGATGGGAAGAATTGGGTGTAAAAATACGAAAGAAGATTTTACAATAACATCAACTCGCCTTTATTACAAAATGAAAAAATAATATATTTTCTGCTATTTTGTACAGGTAATAACTACCTTAATTAGCAAATATTATACCAAAAGTGTACAAAAAATTACTTGAATAAATTAGATAATATCAGATAAAGAAACCAGTTTTAAATGAGTTGTTTTTATTATACTTTGATTACATATATCCTGTATTTAAGCAAATAATAATTATTTAATATAATTCAAGCAAACAAAATGCTCGCGCTCAATTTTGTTCTATTGTTATGTTCATTATTATTTTTTGTGGCAGCTTTTGGTAAGTTAATCTATTAATTATATATTAATACGTGAAGCAAAATTTTTGTACCCCTTTTTACGAAAATTACGCAGACGGAGAAGTATGAAATTTGACACAGTTAAAGTTTAGATGGAGAAGAAGTGCAGAATGCTAATATTTTTTATAATTATACTCAAAAATACATTAATAACAATAAAAAAAAAAATTATACACACAACGGCACACACACACATCTACAATTACATATATACACAAATTTTGTTTATTGTCAAAGTCTGTTGTCAACACGGTCTTAAATACAGGTCTTGTTACGAATTTTTTATTGATTTTTTTAATCACAGATCATGTTCAATGACTGCTGCATATACTCACCATGTTATGCGCAATCATATTTTTATGATTTTGACAATGTTGTCAATTAATTATTATTTATAAAAAAAAAACTTTTTTGATTTTATAATTGAAAAGTATATTTATGACACAAATAAATATCTTATAATATGAAAAATAATCTGTATCATCATTATGACCTATTAACACACAATCTTTTATATAAACAACTTAATTTACGAATTCTATACACTAATATGTCCCAGAGTTTCGATAAATAATAACACATGTAATGTAACTTGTGTTTTATCATTTTATTTAATTATAGATAATCCTTTTGGAAAATGTAGCATTAACGACCATCAATGTATGAAAAAGGCATGGGAAAAAGTTTTCAGAACTTTAGGATCTACCGGTATACCAGAAATAAATGCGAATCCTATAGACCCTATGATATTAAAAAATATTACAGAACCTCTTATAGATGGCATGTCGCTAACTATAAAACAGGGTACAATGAAGGGTTTCAAAAATTGCAAATTTAATAATATTAGGTAAGTCACAAATTTTAATATTTGATGGCTCTTTTATGTAGTAAAGAAAAATTTTCAAAATGATTACACATTTTTTATAAAACTTAATTGAACTATGATATAAATTAAGTAATAATCATTTCGAGGTTGGCGAGGGCCTGTGTTATTGAATAGCAACAAAAATATTACATTTTTAATGATAAATATTTTCATAATTAAACAACATCGTGCATAATTAATATAAATTATTTTATGCCATTAAATGGTATTTATTTATTTAGGAAATATTTATAATATCCTAACAGTACAAATCCAATACGAAGATAAAGGAAAGTATAAGTAATAAGCAGATAAAGGAAAGTATGTGTTCATGCACACATGGATAAACATAATTATTAATAAATTATAAATTATATTCTTATGTTCAAATATCTACCTACACATTTCTCACGCCATGACTTAATTTACCTCACTTACAAAGACGTCCTCCATAAGTTAGAGGCAAGGTTTTACTTCAGCGTAATTTTAAGCGTATGGATCTAGAACGCTTGAGAGATGATGTTAAAAACATTAAATGGTCAGCAATAAGACATTAATCTGACAAGTAATAACATTGACATTATGGTTGACTCTTTAACTTGATGATTGATGAAACATGCACCTGCATTTTTTACATATCAATAAATAAATAAATATGCTTAACACACACACACGTTCGTCTGCTCCTAAGGTAGGCAGTTTAATACCAGTGTTTTAGGTATCAGCCAACTGATAAAGATTTTTTTTTAATATTCTGCAGGTTAAATTTGGAGAAGAAATTAGATACAAAAGATGTTTTCTGTGAATCATTGAAGATCAGTGGTGAATTCTTTCTTGAAGGCACGAATCCAATGTTTAAAGGTATATTCGGAACCGAATCAATAAGTGGACATGGAGAAATTAAAGCTAAATTTGGTAAGAGTCTTCACCTTTTTATTACTTTAAAACTTAATTAAGTACTAAAAGCTACATTATAATAATAACGTATGAATAATAAATCTAATAATTAATTTACATTGAAGCACAGGATATAATAACCTGTATTTTAAGAAAGTCTAATCTAGAAAATCTAATGTTAGTTCACAGCTCCATTTTTTTATTGTTAGTAAAGATTAAGCATCACCACTGCTCCAGATCTTCACATGTTTTCTACAATAGAAATATATCTATCATAATATGTAATTCTTTCTTATAATTAATTTTTTTTTGTTCCCAAATCTTATTGATTTCAGCTTACGTTCCTAAGAATTATTTATATTCTTATTATTTTCGCATTTGCTACACTACACCCTTTCAATATATAAATATACACACATAAATATATATAATATAATATATTACTTATATAAGGCATATAATAAATTTACACAAACTTACTTAGATAAATATAAGTGGGTGGAGGATTACAGGGTGACCAAACGGCCGGGGGTTTAGGACTGTAGGCTGAGAAACCGGCGAACAATCCTAGCCGAGTCGAGCAATACCGCCTTCTCCATCCTGGCTACGAGCGACCCGTCAAGGATACCCAGCTGCCTCAGATGGTGAGCGAGGCTAACCGGGATCAAACCGTTGGTAGATATTATGATAGGGATGATTTCAGTGGACACAACAACCCACATGTCGACAATCTCGTGCATCAAATCCAGATATTTACGTTTTTTATCTGTTTCGGCTTTCACGAGTTTCTTGTCATGCGGGATGGTAATGTCCACTAAAAACACCCTCGACTGTGCCCTATCCATCACCACGACGATATTAGGCTTGTTCGCCAGTATTGCCCTGTCCGTGGCGATAGGCAGGTTCCAGTAGAGCTGGACTCCATCGCGTTTGAGTACTAGCACCGGTGTGTACTGGTAATATGGCATCCTCTGTTCCAAGAGAAAATACATTAGAGCAAGCTCTTGATAAAGAATCTTGGCCACTTGGTTATGTCTGTGCAAGTACTCAGTGTTGGCAAGCGCTGAACACCCCGAAAGCATATGTCTGAGTGACTCGCCGGGATGACGACAAGCACGATAGAAGTCGGGAGTGCCATCCTTTAGAATGTGCTTTCGGTAGTAGTTCATTTTAACCACCTGATCCTGTATTCTATAGACAAAACCTTCGGTTTTCCCAAAGAGGTCCCCGAATCGCAGCTAGTGCACGGAGGCCTTAACATCCACGTGAGGTGCTTGGAAAATGGCTCCTTGTAAAACCGTCCATGCAGCTCCTTCTCCATCCATACGGTCTTCCGGTCAGAGGTGCTAAGTACAACCGGTCTTTGCCATTCCTCTTCGGTCAGGGATAAGGGGGTGAGACCTTTGTCATATGCTACAACATCACCATGCATAGCGCTTTCCCTCCTCGTTTCAAGGTAGGCCCTGAGGCTGCAAACCTCCCGGTTATGCATGGACTTGGCGCTTAATAGGCCTCGGCCCCCACATTTCCGTGGGATATACTGTTACTGTACTGTTAGTCACCATTTACTGTTAGAAAATCTATTCGCCGAATTAAAGGAAAAGCAATTAAATTACTTGAGTCCTACTTACAAAATCGTCGACAGATGGTCAAAATCGGTGAAAATCAAAGTAGCGCTAAGTTGATTACGTGCGGAGTCCCACAAGGCTCGATCCTAGGACCACTTTTATTTTTAGTTTATATAAACGATATTCATCAGATCGACTTACAAGGTTACATTGTACGCTTTTGATACGGGTATTTTCTACTATGGTCACTCCTTAGAAGTTATTGTATTCCAAGCACAATTTGATTTAAACAAGTTGGATGAGTGGTTCAAATACAATCTATTGACGGTTAATACAAATAAAACTAACTACGTAATTTTCCATTAAAAAAAAAAACTTAAATACAATACCCAACTTAGAATAAACAATCAGCCAATTCAAAAAAATTATAAATAAAAGTACCTTGGAATCATTTTGGACAATCAGCTTAACTGGAAACCTCACATTGAAAAAATTCACGCAAAATTAGTATCATTGACCGGAGCACTCCACGGCATCGATAAATGTTTTCCCAAACAAGTACGCTATCTAATTTATAACTCTTTAGTTAAGCCGCATTTAGACTACTTAATTGAAATCTGGGGAACTGCAGCTCAAAGCAATTTAAAAGTTATACAAACCGCGCAAAATAAATTAATCAAAATTTTATTTAACTACCATTACCGCACATCTACCGAAAAATTATATAAGGAAACTGGCATAATGAATGTGAGACAAACATACGTATATAATACATGCATATTAATACACAAAATACTAAACGATGACATAAACACTAATATTAATCTCATAAGAAAAAACAAAGTACAGAGAGTTCGTCTACGTAATGCTAATAACATAGTCAACACAGAACCAATTACGGCAAAAAAAAAATAGAATATGAAGGAGTACTACTGTATAATAAATTACCAGATAATGTCAAATCTTCTCGAAGCATGGGTAGCTTTAAACGTAAACTAAAATATTTCGTTTTCGAACAAGTACATATTTGAAAGTATGATTTAAAAAAAAAGTAAATCAATAAACAAATGAAATAATAATAAATATATAAATAACATAATAATAATAAATAAATAACATAATTATAATAAATAAATAACATAATAATAATAAATAAATAACATAATTATAATAAATAAATAACATAATTATAATAAATAAATAACATAATAATAATAAATAAATAACATAATAATAATAAAAAAGTTTATATGTGTTTATATATTTATATTAAAATAAATAGTTAAATACGCAACAGCAATGCCACATCTAGTTTCTGTCGATACACATCTATGTTTTATGAGTATTATTTCTGCTTTGTAAACGGCTCCGATGATGTTGCCTTTGGTTTAAAAAATTTATTAACTACCTGCTGCTATTTTTACATTGTATAGCTTAAGTCGCATTCTACCCTAATTTGTATTGTTATTGTTAATAGTATTTCTCAGTAAGCGAATTGTTAGAACAGTCTCATGACTGACGATTTTGGGTGATGCAGGCGAGGGTGAGTCAAATTCGTGCGAACTCTTCTGTCCAGGGCATCGAGTTCGGTCTGAGTTCATCTGAGCATGCCAAATGTGTACAAGAGAGTGGGTATGATCCAGCCGTTATAAGCTCGGACCTTGTTGGCGCCCGAAAAGTAGCTCCGAAGAACTTTTGTTAGCCATCCAAAAAAGACCTTGCAAACCGCCTGTTTTATATCCACCTCCTGCACCCCTATGTATTGTGACATGTCCAGATACCGGTAAGATTCAGCTTTAAAAAGGGTTTTGAAGTTAGAAAGCTCTAGGCTAATCTCAGCCGATTGCGTCACCTGTCCCCTGTTTACATGCACGACCACACACTTATCCACTCCAAGCTGCATCCTGATGGAGCCGCCGAACTCAGTAGTGATTTTCAGCAACTCCATAAGACGTGCAGCATTAGATACCAGCAGCTTGAGGTCATCGGCTACACCTTTTACATCATCTTAATTACAAAAATCATAGAAAAATACATTTTATCCACCACAAAATAAAGGTTTAAAAATAGCCACTATTGTTATCCTCTCGAATCATCCAACGAAAACAGCCACCAGGCGCGGTTAGTGGGTGAGGGCCCCACACTACCCCGTTGTCTCCCCGGACGACGGGGTGCGCGTTCAGGTACATTTTTTCGCGCCAAAAAAAAAAAGGCGCAAGCGCCACATATATTACAAGCATTATAGTTATAATGAATCACTGTGAAAAAAAAGTTTAAAATAAAATTGTTCTTTTCCTAATACAAACAGGCAAATTGTAAGGATTATTTAAATTAAAACGATAAATAGCCCTTAATGCTCTTAACACCCGGCATCTTTCACCCCGGGAGGGACCCGGAGGGAAACCAAAGGGTACCAGCTCTGAGCTGGGACCCGGAGGGGAACCGAAGGGTGCCAGCTCTCAACTGGGACCCGGAGGGAAACCAAAGGGTACCAGCTGCCAGCTGGGACCCGGAGGAGAACCAAAGGGTACCAGCTCTCAGCTGGGGCCCGGAGGGAAACCAAAGGGTACCAGCTGTCAGCTGGGACCCGGAGGGGAACCAAAGGGTACTAGCGCTCAACTGGGACCCGGAGGGAAACCAAAGGGTACCAGCTCTCAGCTGGGACCCGGAGGGGAACCGAAGGGTACCAGCTCTCAGCTGGGACCCGGAGGGGAACCGAAGGGTACCAGCTCTCAGCTGGGACCCGGAGGGGAACCGAAGGGTGCCAGCTCTCAGCTGGGACCCGGAGGGAAACCAAAGGGTACCAGCTCTCAGCTGGGACCCGGAGGAAAACAAAAGGAGCCACAAGACTTACCACCTACACCGATGGAGGCCGAGAACTCTGAAGAACCAGCCGGAGACGGCGTACGGGTCTCGGAGCCCCTTACGGAAGAGGCACTTGACAGCTCCATGGAGCTCGAAGATGTATTGTCTCCGGGCTCGAAGGGAGAAGCCGAGTGCACCCAGGGGAGCGGCAACCTAGACATCGGGGACGCAGGGGAGGGTTTGCTATCCGAAGATGGCATCCCACTTTCCTAACTGTGGCGTCCTACAGATCAACTTCCACCACAGTATCACCGCAACGGCTCAATTACAGAAGTGGTTGGAGGTTCATCCTACAGCCCTTGCCTTGATCCAGGATCCGTGGATCAGGCAGGGCCGCATATGCGGTTTCTCCAATACTGGTGGTAAGCTAATACATTGTACAGGGCCCGAAATACCTCGGACCTGTATTTATAATTCTGATAATCTACTTGTGCAACCCTTAACAGAATTCTGTTCTAGAGATCTATGTGCAATTTCACTACTGGACACGACTACACACCAGCCCAAGGTGGTCGTCGCCTCTGCCTATATGCCGGATGGAGATGAACCACCGCCCCCTGAGGAGCTGACAAGGTTGGTAAGCCACTGCGAAGGAGCCAAAATGGAGCTCCTAGTAGCTACAGACTGTAACGCACACCATCCGCTATGGGGCATGCAGTCAGAAAATGATAGAGGTAAGCAATTAGTTGAATACCTTTTTACTACTAACCTAAACATACTGAACGTTGGGACAGAACCTACTTTTGTCACCAAAAGGTCCAGAACTATTATTGACATCACACTAGCGACAGACGGAGTGTGTAACACTATATCCAACTGGCATGTGTCCAAAGAAGCGTCTGCTCGGACCACAGATGGATACTCTTCAACCTAGAAGTAAGTACAACCAGCCCAACTCCTCGCATGAAACCCCGCAAAACGAACCCCGCCTTATACAAGACGTTGATGGAGTCGTCTTTGACGAAGGAACCGGTTCCGGAGAGAATAGTCGGAGTGGAAAATATTGAGAAACAGGTAGCACGAGTCTATGACGTAATTAATACCTGCTATCACACTGCATGTCCTCTTACCATTCCCCCCTCGGGCAAGCCAAGGGCGCAACCATGGTGGGGACCTGAACTAGAGAGGCTCAGGACTAAGGTAAGAAGACATTTAAATCGTGCAATGAACACAGGCGCTGACTGCGACTGGGATCGTTATAAATACTGGAAACAAAAATACAAAAAACGCATCAGATACAGAAGTTCTGGAGGCTGGCGTAAATACTCTACTGGCATAGAATGCCAACATCAGGCTAACAGGGTAAGAAAAGTGCTTTCAAATATGCCTAGACAAGTTCTAGGAACCCTACGAAAGCCCGACGACACTTTCACCAGTACACCAGAGGAGGCTGAGCGGCTCCTAATGGAGACGCACTTCCTCGGTTGCGAAATCACGCAACGCATGGAATGGACGGATGAAAGTATTACTGCTGAAGAAGAAAACTGGCAAATAGCTCACAAGGTGGTAACAGTAGACAAAACAAGGTGGGCTATTAATACGTTTCACCCCTTTAAATCAGCGGGTCCAGATGAGGTTTTCCCAGCCCTTCTACAGTGGGGTGGTGAGACCCTCCTTCTCCTGCTAACCATTTTATTCAGGGCGTGTCTTGCGCATGGATACGTTCTTAGGAAATGGAGGGAGGTGAAAGTTATCTTCATACCAAAACCAGGTAAAAGTGACTACTCTAACCCTAAATCGTACAGACCGATCAGCCTTACTTCCTTCGTTTTGAAAACCTTGGAGAGGCTGTGCGAACGAGAACTGAGGGAGAACTACCTTCAAAAAATTCCCTTGCACCCTAATCAACATGCGTACTGTCAAGGTAAATGCACCGATTCTGCACTTCAAGCCGTGGTAAGTGTCATTGAAAGTGCTCTGTCGGAAAAATTCTTCTGTCTGGGCATCTTCCTAGATATAGAAGGCGCCTTTGACAAGACAAAATTCATTAAGATAAAAGATGCTCTACATCGGCATGGGGTATGTACTACTCTAAAAACTTGGATAGGTAACATGCTCCAGCATAGAATTATACTAATGGTTGAGGGACAATCACAGAGAGCAATGGTTGCTAAAGGTTGCCCCCAAGGAGGTGTGATCTCGCCACTTTTGTGGAACATGGTGGTAAATGACTTGATTGCCGCCCTCAACGATAATTACTACTACACGGTAGGTTACGCAGACGATCTCGCTATTTTAATACGCGGAAAGTTTGTTAATACTATATGTGAAGTTACGAACGTAGCGTTAAAAATCGTGGAACAATGGTGCGGAGACAATGGCTTATCAGTAAATCCAACTAAGACCGAACTGGTAATGTTTACAAACAATAGAAACTTTGGCAACTACAAATTGCCTAAATTGTTTAATACTGAACTCCAATTGGCTAGCGAGGTAAAGTATTTAGGAGTAATACTGGACAGCAAGCTGAATTGGGGCGCACATATGGATGCGAAAATAAATACAGCCACTATATCCTTCTGGCAGTGCCGTAGGATGATAGGAAAGACATGGGGTCTCGCCCCGAATATTGTCCTATGGCTCTATACAGCAGTGATACGGCCGATGATAAGTTACGGAGCAGTTGTGTGGTGGCCACGCACCGATCTCATAACAGCAAGTAACAAACTACAACGCTTCCAGAGATTAGCATGTTTAGCGATCACAGGAGGCATGCGCACTACACCAACGGCAGCAATGGAAGCCATGCTGAATCTTCCGGCTCTACACCTCTTTATAAAACAAGAGGCGGCTTCTGCTGCGGTAAGGTTAAAGACTCAAAATCTCTGGAAAACCAGTAAGTCCCCCCACTCTGAGGTTCTGCATGAGGTGATGCAAAAGGAACCATCTCTGTTGGCGGTAAGTGACAGGTTTCCAAAGCAATTTACTTTCGATAAGAAATATAAAATACAGCTGCATGAAGATCCGCATGAAGGGATTAATGTTAAGGACCTGAGGATCTTTACTGATGGCTCGAAGACTGGATCAGGTACAGGATATGGTATATTCTCAGAGGATCTAAATATACAGATAGCTGCACCCTTGGGTGCACATAATACCGTCTTCCAGGCGGAATGCTAGGCATCATAGTAGCAGCTACGGCGACTCTGTCTCGAAAGGTAAAGGACCACTCCATCCGAATCCTCACGGACAGCAAATCAGTACTACAAGCCTTACAAAGCGACATTATCACCTCAAAGCTTATATACAACTGTCACCAATCCCTGACGGAGGTATGCAGTAATAATAACAACGTAACTCTACAGTGGATCAAAGGTCACAGTGGCTCACGTGGGAACGATGCTGCTGATGAACTGGCCAGAAGAGGTTCGGAGATGGTTGCGATTGGACCAGAACCAATTGTCCCCCTTCCCTCAGGATGGCCTACATCAGTCATTCGGTCACACACTAAGGAGCTACATAACATATACTGGACACAGGTGAGTGGATGCAGGCAAGCGAAGGAGGCTCTACCGCACATAGACCGTAAATTATCCCGCAAGCTGATAAAACTCACACGCCCAAGATTACGTAAAATAACTCATATTATTACGGGCCATGGCCCATTTAACAAACATCTGTTTAATCTAGGTGTTACAGACAGCCCCCTTTGCAGAGCTTGCATGGAGGCAGAGGAGACGGCAGCCCACATTGTTCTGGAGTGTACGGGTCTGGCCAACTACCGGGCCAAACACTTGGGGTCACCGACGACTCTCCCCGAGGTTATTGGTGACACCAGAGGTTTAATCAAATATTTGGAGGAGTTGGGTTGGCAGGACTAGCCGCCCGCTTTTCAAACGCAAAATAGACGCACAGTAGACGTCGAGTTGCGGACACAAGCCCGTGAATACATATACATATACATATACATATACATATACATATACATACAACTGCGTTATGCTCTGTAGATACGGGTTCGACTTCAGGAGCAGCCACACGTCGGATCCGTTCGAGCTCGGCAATGTTGAATATGCCCTTGCGTTGGATGTACCGAGCTCGATCTGTCAGGTTCTGTTCCGTGACAGTTAAATTTGGCTCGAGAGGCATAAACTCGCGTTGCATTACTGCACGGTAGCCAGTCCGTCCGGTTTTCCCTCCTACAGCTCTAAAGTACGCATGCATGACATTTTCATTCATTTTATGTGTCCATCTCATGCGGCGCACTCCACCAGCGGCAGGCGCCGAATGCTGAGTCCCTTGAGACTCTGTCAGCGCCAAGCCAACTGGTGGGGTTGGTGGATACACCGACCGGCTAGTTGGTAGTGCCGGTCGGCAGGAGTTGCTGACGGCCCTCATGCTGCCACGTCCAGCACCAGCTCCAGACGCGCCCTGGCGCCCCCCAGGTAGCGGCCCTAGTCTTACATTCTTATTTCGTGTAAGCATCATCATTGTGTTCGAGCACTAAAGTACTCACTAGGGGAGTCGCTCACGCTCCCCGAGGAGGCTGTGTTGGTATTATGCAGATTTGATTTCCTTTAGTCGCCTTTTACGATACCCTAGGCGGAGGGTGGGTTGGTCCTATTCTGCTCTGCCGGGAACCACACGACATTTTTATACTATTATTATTAAACAAATATTTTTATTATTTATACAGAGCAAGTGACTATGAAACTTAAATTACCTACGACCGTTATAAAAAAAGAAGATGGTGATACTTACTTAAAAATTTACGAGAAACCACAATACACATTCGACTTACAAAAAGCTGTATTCAATATTAAGCGTTTTGTTTTTGGAAAAAATGACATGAGTAAGTTACACTGTTAAATTATTATTATTTTTTTACCTCAAAAAGAAAGTAAACTTGCAATTTAGTTACTCATGAATATTTTTGTTCATTTTTTTTGTTAAATTAAAATAGGTAGACTTCCAAAAATAATTTCGAAAACATAACAAAACTGCAAACAGAACTCAGTATTGAAACTTTCATAATTAAATTATGTGTATTATTTTGTCTAATTTATTATTTAATTATTTTGTCTGCTTCAGGTGAAGCCATCTCGGCGTTCCTGAATAATAACTGGAAGTCTTTAATACAACTCTTTGGAAGACCTGTTATTGACAAGTCCCTGGAATTTTTAATTGTATTTGCAAATAATATATACGACAACGTTCCTGCCAAAAACTTTCTTGAAGAAGATCTGTCTTCATACATAGTAAACTAAGGAAAGGCTAAAGGATTTTTTTTTTATACAAAAAATATCATAAGATTTTTTTAGGTACATATAGGTTATTTTATAATTTCAGAATTTAATTAAATTGTTTTCATAATTACACATACCTATAATTAATAGCAACTTCCTAATGCGGTGTCCCTAGATAAGTGACGAAAAACGATTCGAAGCGATACGACGTAATGTGATGCAGTATTAGGTACTACTATATTTTCTAATTTATTTTTTATTACTTATTAATTATGTACATACGAAGTTAATTTGTAATACTACTACGTACATTACACCGCAGCAACCTTAATGTTGAAAACTTCTCTACTAGTCAACCTTAGGACGTACCTCCTACCTTTGTAGGTATGCACAACTGAAAAAAAAAGTCTTAACATATTAGTAAAAAAAAAAGGAGTAGCATAGACAAAAATTGAGCCGTTGTGGAAAGGCTGGCAGATGTGAAACATCAACATTCTTTTGTACAGGTAATATGTAGGTACCTATAAAAGGATATTTTATTACAGAAAGTAAATATGACATAATGAAAAATAAATTATTAAAAATTTTTTACACGGAAAAAATTACTGTTTATTTAATAAACATTTTTATTCATTAAATATCAAATTGAAAATTAAAAATTATTTTTCAAATTGAGATAACTCAATTATTTTAATCAGTGACTTCTGTAATAATTGTATTCAAAGTTGCCTATGACGGTATTACTATGACAATTGGTCGATGATAAGTGAAGTATTTTTTGTTACAAAAGTGTTTGACATAACATTATTAAGGTATCTCATAATTTTTTTTAGAATAATAATAATAAATAATGGACTTTAAAAGATATCAGAGTTTGTTGAAAGACACAATGGATTCAGCTTACACAACGAAGTGCCATGCATAATATTATAGCTTCCCAAAGGGTTTAACTTCAGTATTCTTTAAACTGCGCCTTTTTATTAAGCACTTATTTGATACTAAAAATTTCTTTAAAATTTCTCAGGATGTTAGTTTTTGTTTTTTTCAACTTCTTTTTGTCAACTTTGTTGCTTAAACGAGTAAAATATCTTGGTATTTTTGGCTGTCCTAAGCCAGGACTAAAGTATGAAGCGAATTGTATCATACTTGTTTATCAAACGTAGCCTGCAGCCCTGCACCCTGATAACACGTGGCGGCGTTTTGTGTCGACAGCGCAGCTAGGATCCAGATGAAGCGGAATTATTAATTAGATAACTGTTGGTAAACTTTACTTAGAAGTTTATTAATATTTACCTTTTTTTACATAATTCAAATGAGAATCATTTACCAAGTATTCTCCTTAAATATAGATAGTAATTCACCAGTCAGCCTGTATAATGTTTTCTAACAATAAGCGATGTCATAAATCAAATATAAATAAGGAGCTATGTAGATGAGCCTTTATAGATGTGATTTGTTCAATGCGCGAGGACTTTGATTCCTAACAGTCGAACTGCTTGTATTTACAATTGTTTTACGACTGGAACATTTATGGATAATCCTTAATTTCCGACAATTAGGGTTATGGATTTCAATACATCTGTAATGTCCTAAACTTTGGAAAGATATAATCATCATCATATCAGCCATTGGATGTTCACTGCTGAACGTGGGCTTCCCCCATCGACCTCCAGAAACGAAGAAGAAGAAATATAATTTATTGTGCATACAAGTAAGTTAGGGGTAAAAAAGTGGTGTAAAATAATATATATAGAACCAACAGAATTTGCAAAAAAAAACATTACTTGTTTTTAAATATAAATATTTATGTATAATATATATATATATATATATATATATATATATATATATATATATATATATATATATATATATATATATATATATATAATTATTTTTTAAGTTTGCTGATTGGTTTTTATTTAAGTAGATAAAAGTATTTAAGAAAATAATATTTTAGAAAATAATAAATAATGTAAAATAACATCGCAAGTAGACTCATAAAAACGGACAAAATTTTTAAAACAACCTAATATATACATATCTATACATATAATAAAATGGTAGAAAAGTCAAAACTGTACATGGAATATTTTTTTAAAAGAATACTTGGGGTGTGATCTACAATCGATACCGAAGCCAAAAATATAGTTTTTAGAATTTTTGTCTGTTTGTCTGTTTGTCTGTATGTATGTCCGGGATAAACTCAAAAAGTACTACATGGATTTACTTCAAATTTAGCACGAATATTATTAAGAAGTCGGGTCATAACATAGGCTACATATTATCACGCTATCACCTACGGGGAACGAGCAGTGAACCTTTATTTCTTCAACGCATTCTGTAACAGCGTGTAATCTAACGACGCATATTTGAATGTTGTTATTATGTTAATAACCATGCTATAAGCTATCTTCACACTATAAAAATCACGAAATATAAGTAACTTAGGCTGATAAACATTATTAATGTAAGAATGAAAATAATATAAGAAATTAATATAAGTAGTATCAAGACAATTTTAGAGCAGCGCCATCTATGAGAGTCCAAAAACATCAAGTCGAATTACGTGTGTAAACTCTTTTTGGATATAAATAATTTAAATTTGATCATGTTGGCGAGGTTAATAGTTGTTTATAAAAGTCATAGATGGAGTTGTGCATTTTAATAAAAAATGTATCGTTGATTCGTTTCAGAGATGAGCAAGACAATTTAAAAAAACGTGTTTATATAAGTTTTAAGCTGCTTCATCTACGTCTTATAAAATTCATCGAGTTTTTCTGTATGTAATAACAAACAGAACTCAAAAAGAACTGCATAGATGTATAACAAAATTTAAACTCAAAAACGGCAGGCTATTGCTGTAAGCAATTTGAGCTAAATAACGAAGAAAGAGGAAAATTAAGCATGCCATATATATCATAAAAATAAGAAATGCTTATGCTTCTCCGGAACCTATTTCCTCCAAAGTTGTGTAACTAGACCCGCCTTAAAGTCATCTCGCTCCACAAACACACCATTGAGGCGGAAATTCTTACGGGTTGTGGCGTCGGCGAGGACTGCCTATTTATACCACGCATTCCCCTCATACCTCATAACTTCCCGTTCCAGTTCAAGCGCGTAGAGTTCCCCGTGAGTGTTTGCTTCGCAATGACCATCAATAAGTCGCAGGGGCAGACACTGAGGGTAGCTGTTGTCGACCTCAGGACGAGCTGCTTCACACGGGCAGCTGTACGTCGTTTGGTCCCGCGTCACCAGTCCTGACTCTCTTTACATTTTGGCTGCGGAGAGCCAAACTACTAATGTTGTTTATCGAGAAGTCCTATAAATATGTATTTTTACCCTATTATGTATTCCTTATTTATTATTTTCTCCATCCGTTTCAGTCACAACTTATGACTTCATTCAGCAGAATCACCATAAAATCATTTATTCAAAGCAGGCTAAAAATAAGCACTTTTTGAAAGTCAATTTTACAAAAGACAGTCTCCCTCTGTTACTGTACTTTCTGTAGATATGGAATGTAAAGAAGAAACAGGTAAATGAATGTTATTTTAAAAGGTATAATCGTAGGTATTTTTGGTGCTGTATAGCGTTCACGCAGACGACGTCGCGGGCAGCAGCTAGTTTATTAATATATTCTTATAAATAAAACCAGAAGTTATTTTTTTTAAACAAATTTATTTCTACCCTAAAGAATAAAGAATTGATAAAAAACTAAAAATGTAAGACCTCTAAATTAATGACGTAACAAGATAACTAAAACCTAACGGACAGAATGACGTTGCCGAGATTACCACCGACCTGTCGAGACCCGTTGCCAGCCGAACAGCAAACAGAGAGCGCGCTGAATGCTGGCGCTGCCTTTTATACGTTTTTCATACTCTTCTATTTTCCATCTTCTACAATATGAACTGTTTCTATAATTATGTACACTTATTAAAGATGTATGTACATCAGTCACCTGTTACCTAAAACTTAGAAAGTTAAACTTAGAAACAGAAAACCGTGAGTCACAAAAAAGTTCGACTGAATATGGAGCGCAGTAAATAATGACAGCAGCAGTTGCTTGAAATAGAATTTATTGCAATAACTTTATTTTTTTGTAAATTTTATTTTCACACCGTAAAAGAAAAATAAGTAAAAAAAAAAGTGTGTGTACTTATAAGTAGTAAGAAGTTATACTTAACGATGCGCCAGCGTAACGTAATTGTTAGCACCTAGCGACAGATGGCGATGACGGAAATAAATTTTAATATGTTACAAATTTTATCTTAAATTTTTAACTTTTTATTTTATCAATAATTAAATGTATTCAATTACAACTAGTTAACTTTTAGAAATTATTATACAGCTAATCTCTAGTGTCTCGATAGACCTTACTATAATATCATCGGCTTTATTAAATATTACAATAATTTAATCGAATGTCCCTAGTGTTGGCCAGGAGAGAAAATAATTCTGGAGGAAAAAAAATCTCGGTACTCTTTATAAAAAATTAACGTCGTAATACAAAAATAAATAAATAATGCACACACCATAAAATGATCAGGGCAAACACGAGACAGGGCAGGAAGCGCTAATGCGGAGGTGGGGGGAGGACCTGGTGGGGCCGCCGTATGGCACACGCGTAACGGCTGCCATTCGCCCGGTCCTTGAGCGGTGGATGCGTCGAAAACGCAAGCCCCTCCCCTCCGTCTGACGCAGGTTCTCACCGGGCACGGTTGCTTTGGTGAGTACCTGTGTCGGACGGCCAAAAGGGAGCCGACGACTGAGTGTCACGATTGTGGCGCAGCGGTGGACTCTGCCCAGCACATCCTCGAGGTGTGCCCGAGATGGGCGGTGCTGTGTCAAGGTCTGACGTCGGTCGTCGGGGGGGATTTGTAGCTCCCGAACGTCATCGCCGCGATGCTCGGTGACGACGAGTCCTGGAAGGCGATGGTCTCCTTCTGCGAGACAGTAATGTCCCAGAAGGAGGCCGACGAGCGGAGGAGAGAGGAGGCCGCCGACGTGGCCTCCATCCGCGGGCGACGAATGGGGGTGCGTAGGAGGCGCTACTTAATGCGCCTCCAGTAACGCCCTTGTGCCCGTGTCGGGCTGGGATGGGAACCCAGTCCTGCTAGACACGGCGTCGTCGGGACTGTTCAGAGATTAGCCGGACAGTCCCCATGGAGGAGAAGTCTGGCCTTTTCGCCGAGGCCAGCCTGTCGCTGGAGGGATCCTGTTGCCTGCAGATCCGGGACCCTCCAATTAAAGCGGCTGAAGGCTCCCGCAGGGGTTTAGTACCGTATTGCACTCCCAAAGTGCTGAGTCCGACATAGGTCTAGGACTGCCGACCCAGGCATCCTGGATATCATCCATAAATGGATTCCTCTGCGATGAAAAAAAAAAGGGCAAACACGAGACAGCCAATCGTATATGCCGAAATCACTGCATGCTACTTGCTACATTGTGTAATTATCTCTACAAGGGACAGACATGACAAGGGACAGAGTGATAGCCTGATTGAGTTTTATTCAAACCCACGTCTTTCCATCATTAAGAAATTCATTGATGTCATAATAAGCTTTCCGACACAAAGTTCGCTTTATAGTTTTTTTAAACTTCTGTACTTCTGCAGAGATTGAACCACAACCGGTATTTTATTATAAATTAATATTTATTGTAAATTGTGAATTATATTTATTTGTACTTAATATTATATACATTATATTTTCATAAATATACTGCGATATAAATAGCAGGTTGGTGAACACTGTCCATACAGTCGGGAGCCGATTTACAGTACAGTACTGCTTTGAACCGTTCGCTCTGGATGTCGATGGGAGAGGCCTTTGTTCAACAGTAGACATCCAACGGCTTATATGATGATGCTGACTGCAATGCAAATGTCAGAATGTTGAACTTTTTAAAGTTCTCCCTCAGGGATTTTTTACATTTTATTTTATATATATAACGGAGAGTCCATCGTGCGTCTCGGAATCTGTTCTCCATGTCTTCCTGGACTGCCCGGCTCATGACCTGGAGAGGCATAATTTAGAGAGCACGATAGATGTTGAACTAAGCAAATATGTTTTATCGGACTTGATTATAAATAAGGATACTAGAGAACTGTTCCTAGAGTACTGTAAGAAATTAAGTAGAATTGTAAACTACAAAGATAGACTATAAGCAAAAATGTTAGTATAGGTATAGTAAGTATGATCAAAAAGTCGTGGATCAAACGAAACAGGGAGATAGAGGAGGTAATTTCCAACAAAAAATGTTTCTACAGCATGGCCATAACTTCATTGCACGAAAAGTTATGAATATTTTTGTTTTTTCAATGAAACTACTGACTTTTTTAACAATTTAATCAATAAAAAATTAAATTGATTAAAAAAAATAAAACAAAAAGTGTTTTACTATGACTCGATAATGTATCAATACTACAAAAATTGTATTGCAGCTCTTGGTACCAAATTTAACGAGCAATGAATTTTTTTCCGTAAAATTTGAAGCGATACAAAAAATTACTTCTCACTTTAAGAGCATCCTGTGAAAAAAAAAATGTACTGTAACAATCCAGAAAAGAATGAATGTGCATGGATGCAAGAAGAAAATTAGTATGCTGAATGAAAGTGAAAATGAATAAATGCACGAAGTGTGTTAATAGAGGCCTAGAGTAATTAATGAATAATTAATGTAAAAACAGTCTCCCCAAAGCATATCGGAGGTCGACTATAAAAAATAATACTCTCTGTAGGTGGATGGAAATGCTCACAATATCTTTACGAACCTTAAATTTTAGGTCCCTGTTTCCTATGATTAAGGAACCACCATGATTAGCTGTCTTACTACTGAATGAACTGGCAACTTTGTGCTTTTCAAAATTAAAAACAATTTGGTAATCTTTAAGCCAATACAAATTACTTACTTCGGGGTTAGTTATTAGCTAACTTCAGGGTGTCGGTTTTTTGTGACAGTGTGCGCGCGCATCGTAAAAATTTACCCTTATCGTTTTTCCCTAACGCACCAAAAGAAGTGTAACTTCAAAAATAAACTTTTTATTTTGATATAAGTATCATTTAAAAAGTTCGTAGCCTAACCAGGAAAATGAAAAGATAGGAATTTATTTATTTTTCGACATATATGCCTACAAGCTCTTATACACTTCTTCCATCGATCGGGCAGGGTTTCTATTCGCTGGGTGCGTGACCCTAGCGCCATCTAACGATACAACTTACGGTGGCTCTTTTGAGAAAATAAACATGTATTGGATGTCAAATAGCTATTGAAAAAATAAAATAAACTTGAAAAAAAAAAATTTCAATGTAAAATGTGATATATTACACACAGTGAATATTAAATGAAAAAAATTTCCGTGGGTCAGCTAAAAACAGTAAGTAAAATAATTACAACAACTAAAACAAGTCTCAATAAGTGAATTAGGTTAAGCAGTGTTAAAATCTATCAAAATGTTTATTGTAAAATTAATATTGAATAAAAAATCATTATTAATATTAAAAAAAAAATCTAAAATAATATATAAAATAACAAATAGCTCCATTTAACATAATTATATATTTACGAATGTATCTTAAATTTTAATTTTTTTTATTTAATTTTGCAGATAAAAAATGGAATTGGTGTTAAGAACGGGTTTAATAAAATAAAACAGGTATTGCTAAATCATTAACTATATCAAATAATATGTCTTAATTTTTTAGTCGATTATTTCTATTAATCTAAAAATTTTAATCAAAACTAAATAAAATATTAAAGCCTAATTAAATTATTACTCCGTTTTCTTACACGATAGACACATGTATATGACATTATTCTATAGAATACGGTTGTAGATTATAATAATACTTACTTTTGCCTTTTAACAGCAGTTATCCATTTTTTTCGCTGATTTAATTTCCACTTGGCAACCGGAAACTTATAAAATTTACAATTATATTTCTACTAGTATTTTTGCAATCGACTACACAACAACTTTGATGACCCATTTTATTTTATTTATTTAATGAAACTGACACACGTGTTATTTTTATGGTCATAGAAAATAAAGAGCCACCCGTAGTTCTATTTTGTCCGCAACGAGCGCTGACATCACTTTTGTGTCCCCCACTATGCCTTACGCACCCAGCCAATACCAGCCTTAAAAAAGTCTACGTCCATACCATCGAAATATGTATGCATCGACAGCAGCCTTAACCTCCTTATTAGTAGAAAATTTTTGACCTACTAAGTGGTTTTAATTTATTTATTTATTTATTTATTTATTTATTTATTTATTTATTTATTTATTTATTTATTTATTTATTTATTTATTTATTTATTTATTTATTTATTTATTTATTTATTTATTTATTTATTTATTTATTTATTTATTTATTTATTTATTTATTTATTTACTCTTTTTGCACACCAATACACAAAAGTAACAATGAATGGAATTTAAACAATCAACTTGCATCAGTTGCAACAGACGGCCTTATCGCTAATACAGCGATCTCAGGCGACCTTAGGGCAGAGGACTTGCATATACCTAAACTATTTATTTTATTTTTTATTTATTTATTTATTTATTTGTATACAATCGACAGCACAACAATATAAGGTACAGGTTTAAGTTACACATAAATCACATATAAATAACACTATAAAATATAATACAATAATGAGTTAACTTACAGTGTTTTTGAGGTTATAATTTGGCTGCTTGCAAACGAAGGTAGGCATTGACTCCTAACTAGAAACCTGTATTTAGGATATATTCCCTGCGTGCTATGCATATTCTTATTATAACCAGTTTATGGTAAGCGACAGTAACTTGTCCAGTGCAATTAAAATATACAACTTATTATATTTTAAATAAGAAAATCTAAATCTATGAAACTAAATTCAAAGAAAAAAGTAAGAAAGAAAAAAACATATATATATATATATACAATTAAAACCACAATATTATACTACATTGCCATCAAGTATCGAAAGTTTTACTTCTACCCACTTTGTAAGAGCGTCTAACCGGCCAGCGAAGATAAAGAATACATTGATATAGCGCAATCCGCAAGAAGAGACACAGATTAATGTTTTTGTTTTTATCAGTATATTTACGACATTATTTATTTCTTATATTATACATAAATTTCACGTATACAATTATAATTTTCTATAATATTATATATTTTTCAATAATATTATAAATAATAATAATAATAATATAAATTTATTTCGGACCATAAGTCCATACATTGGGTTAGTACTCAAATGCTTATAAAACTATGTTAGTAAAACAAAATACATTCATCGTTTAGTACACAAACTTATCCTATGTTAGTAGATATTCTAAAATAGATAAATATTATATTATATACACACACGCCTGTTCGGGAGCGTGTGTACCCTATTCCAGACGTACCACAGAGGGCTGTCTAGCTTGTACGCCAATGTGCTAAGGATGACGTTAGTACTCCCCATCAGCCGACTCATCAACGATGCCACACGTTTGCGGATGAGCGCGTAGAAATCATCCACACTCGCCTCAGCAAACATGGTGGATGCGCTGCAGTAACGGGGTTTCCTTAGCACCGCCCTCAGCACATTATTGTACTGTACACGAAGGGCCCTGAGGGTCCGTTGCCTGTAGTTCGTCCACAGACTACACGTGTAAAATGATTGGCAGTATGCCCTAAACAACGACAGTTTTACCTGCTCTTCACACCGTGAAAATCTACGGGCCAACATATTGCCTCGGACCGACATCGCCCGTCGCTCTCTCTCCACGTCTCCATCGTCCTCGAGGCTTTCGTCAACTATGTGGCCGAGGTACCTGAACTGAGCTACCTGCCTCAGGGGAGATCCACAGAGTGTAAAATTTGGTTTAAAACCAGCTGGTTTATTTTTTCACAGATCTTCAAAAGTTGTCTGAGTCCACTGACCGAGGGGCTCAGCAAGATCATGTCATCCGCATAACTGATGTTGTTTATGAAAACACCATCAATTGAGCATCCGACACCAGCCTCACTGAGCCTCTCCGTCAGCTGGTTGACATACAGATTGAAAAGCCTTGGTGACGTCAACCCCCCTTGCCTCACTCCACAACGCAGTCTGTAGGAATCGCTCATTGCGTCACCCCACCTAACTACATTAGACTGATTGCCGTACCAGTACTGAAGCAATGATAACAGTTCCGGCTTCAGACTTGTTTCCTTCTCAAGTTTATGCTATAGAACCTTATAGGAAACTAAGTCTAATGCTTTTGACAGATCCAAAAAGCACGCATAAACCGGCGTTTTTCTGTCCGTATAATAGCGAACAGTCTGCTTAAGACACATTATCGCACTCTCAGTTGATAACTCGGGCTTAAAACCGAATTGAGCGTCATGTATCTTAACAGCCCTACTTAAATGCGTGTCTAGCAAGCCGTCCAACACCTTGGCTACTATAGTTGCGAGGGATATGGGCCTATAGTTGGATCTGTCAGCCGCATCACCAGTCCTGTTTTTCATCAACGGCACAACCACGGTCTTCATCATAGCATCCGGGAGATAACAATGTGCTATGCAAAGATTATAAAGCATAGCAAGGACTCTGGAAAGGTGCACACCCGCATATCTTAAATGCTCGACACTTAGGCTATCGTGTCCTGGTGATCGTCCGCGCTTCATACGCTTGATTGCATCGTGTACCTCACGTATTGAGAAACGCGTCTGCAACCCCTGAGCATCCATAGTTTCCCGGGCGTCATCATCTGATTGATGACATGTACTCAAAGGCTCAATTTCAAAGTAACCCTTAAACATATTTGCTATGTTTAGATTTCCACTTATGCCTCCCACTTCCACAGGAGGACTCGCCCGCCTATTCATTTTATTAGTTTGATGCCAAAACCTGCCAAAATTTTTGGTCTTGTGCGCCGTGGCCAACATGTCCATCTTAATCTGGTCCTCGTGATCTTGGCACCATCCTAATTTGCTTTTAAAAAGCCTACGCGACTCACACATCTCATCTTTTACAACTCCACTACTCGGCTTACCTGCTTCGACCCAGGATAGGAAGCACAGACGAGCCCTCCTGTGCAATGGTGCCACATGTTTATTCCACCCAGTGACATATCCTTTTTTATTTTTCCAAACAGTCTTGTTAGTCGCAATAGCCCCTTTCTGCATTATACTAATTACCTCAGAGTACATGTCATCAATGACTAGTTTATGGTCAGTCCTACGACAACTTCTATGACAGCATTCTGTGAGTTCCGTTGGAAGAACAATCTTCGATAACCTATCATTACAAAATTCTGTATAACATTTTGTCTGATCATTATCCTTATGTCCCCAGATTATCTTATTATTACTACTATTATTAGGTGTTTCAAATATTATATGTTAATAATTTTGTTTTCTTAGAATGGTAATTTATTTTAAAGAGATATTTTAATTGAAAGAGGATTTGTTTTTTTAAATTTTAAATTCAAAAGAAAATTATAATTGTTTTTTTTTTCTTTTTTTCAGTACACGACCTATTCTAGGACATACAATAAATTTTCTGTTTGATCGTAGTTTAAACTTGTCAAATAACTAGTCACGATTTTTTTAACTATTGGTTTTGTTTTCGTAAAGATATTTAGTTTCTTGTTCATTTTGTTATAGAGATATGGTCCCATAAATATATCTTGGCGTCGACTTGATTTTAGTTTCGTCCTATGGATAGTACAGACCTGCCAAGACCTTCTTAAATCACTTAGTTTTTGGACAATTTCACTAAATTTTAGTTTGACATGCTGTTTTATGATGAGATTACGTATAAAAAGTTGACGGACAGTTAGATATTTGCAATCTTGGTACAATTGCGAGGTTGGTTGGTTGGTTGGTTGCGATAAGGTTTGAATTGTGAGACTTTAAGTAATGCACGTTGTGCCCGTTTAAGCTTAAAGATTTTAGTTTTCCCTGTTCCACCCCATACCGGAATGCAATAGGCAAGTACTGACTGTACTAAAGCAAAGTAGATTTGTTCAAGCAAGTGCTTGTCCACAATATGACGTAAGTTTCTAAATATAAATATTAGTTTTCTAATACGTGTTGCGAGACAATCTATATGACTTTCCCATGCTAGATACTGATCTAATTGAACTCCCAGATACTTGATATTTCTGGTATGGCTTAGTGATGAACAGTTACATGAATAGTTGTTATCGGAGTGACATGTTTCTGAACAGACGTGAAGTTTTAAGAGCATCTGTGCTGCATCTGAATTGGATTGATGGGAATATGAAAAAGTCATAAATTTTGTTTTTTGTACGTTCAAGGTAAGTAAATTATTATTTAACCATTCCTGTATCCTTTGTAATCCCTCCTCTGCATCTGACTTCACTTTTGGCTATGATTTCCCAGTAAATAAAATAGCTGTGTCATCCGCAAAGGTAAAAATTCTGGCGTTTTTGATGTGCATGTTGCAGAGATCGTTAATGTACACCAGAAATAGTGTAGGACCTAATACACTACCCTGTGGTACTCCAAACGTTACTTGCTCCTCTGTGCTAGTATAGTCAAGAATTTTGACGCATTGCGTTCTACTTAACAGGTAGCTTTCGAAAAGTTTTAAAGGTAAACCCCTAATACCATATGATTCCAATCTAGTCAATAGAATGGGGACAGAGACCGTATCAAAAGCTTTTGCCAAATCTAGGAATACTCCCAAACACTTCTGACCCTTGTCCAAGTTACTTGATATATCAGCTACGATAGCTGTTACTGCATCTTCTGTCGATATTTTAGAACGGAAACCGAATTGATTTGGTGAGAGTATATTTTTTTGTTTTAGGCATGTGGTTAAGCGGAAATTTATTACTTTTTCAATTATTTTAGATAAAGTAGTTAAAAGTGATATTAGACGATAACTTGATATATGATCTCTGTCACCACCCTTATAAATTGGACAAATTACAGATTTCTTAAGAGCCTTTGGATAGATCCCAGTTGATATACACATATTACAGATATGTGCAATAGGATAACACATACTATCCCTTCAAAGCTTAAAAATTTTCGTAGGTATGTTATCTTGACCAGCAGCTACACTAACACTAAGAGACGAGAGTAATTTGTAAATCTCATATTCGTCAGTAAGTGACAGTGCAAACGAGTTGTGAGACTTAATCTGGGTTTTTATTTTCTTCGCTAAAATTTCATGGTTAAAGTTATTGTCCGTCATAATTTTTTCCGCTAGATCTGATCCAACTTTTGAAAAATATACATTCACAGTATTAACAGAATCTTGAGGAGTTTTTGTAATAGAAAGTAGAGCTGTAGAATCTTCTTTTGATTTATTCAATGCACAAATATCTTTAAGGGTTGACCATGTATGTTTTAGGTTACTTCGATATTTATATAGGAGGTTTTTATAGTAGTTGCGTTTCAATGCTTTAAGTACATCATTACATACATTCCTGTAGTTTTTATATATGAGCAGCAATTCCTTGTCGTTTGGGTTTTTTCTTAATTTAAGGTGCAGTTTATTTCGTTTTTTTATGCATTTTATAACTCCAGAAGATATCCACGGTTTAATGTTTTTTGGTTTGTTAGGGCTTATTACGTATATAGTGTATTTGTTAATTATATTTTTAGTTATGTCTATGAATAAGTTAGTTGCCTCATCTGGGTCACTTTTATCAGTGACACCTTTCCAATCCGTAGAGGTAAGTGCAGTATAAACTCCATCGTAGTCAATCTTTTTGAGAGGATTTTTTTTTTATTACTGATGCTAGAATTACTATCCAGGCTAATTTTAAGAATTACAGTGTCATGATCTGTCACGTCGGACTTACATACTATAATCAGAGCATTACAATCCAATCTAGTCGGATATTTGTGACCAGCAAACAAACCGTGCGAAGCAGCCATACTAAGATAGTCAATTGTTAAGCCAGAATCAGATGAGGGTACAATATTAATATTTATATCACCAGTAATAATTATGTTGCTTTGGTCTTTAAGATTCGCTAGCAGTAAGTCAAGAGAGTTAATAAAATTAATAACATTTTTAAATGCACAAGGTTTGTATATGCCTAACAATGTGAGATTAGGATATAGTTCAACTGCTAAACAATTCGCCTCCTCAACAGATGGTTCAAAAACACGCACAGGAACTATACTGTCTCTTATATAAATGACTACCCCATCACTTTGATTAAAAACTGTTCTTGAGAAGTATTTTTTAAAGCCAGATAGATTGGGGATATCTGATCCGTCCCTTTCTTTTCGTAGCCAACATTCTGTCATCACAATTATATCAATATTAGGTATCGCCAATCTCTTCAGCAAAACGCAAAATTCATCAATGTTCTTTCTAATACTTCTAATATTTTGTGACACTACTGTTAAACAACGGCCTAGCATTCCCTCCAATATACGGGTACAACCTTCAACCTCATCAACCAAATAAGTTTTTGCAATATTGATAGAATCAATATCGCATGCTATATCATTAATGTCAGCCATATTGAATGAACTGTACAGGAAGAGAAAATCGATTATTTGGTTGATGAGAATGATACGTCAATTTATTCGGCATTTTTGTATAGTATAAGTGGTTAGCAAAATTGTGGTTTGATAAAAGATAATAAACATTTAACTTAGAACGTAAAGAATACATAACAATAATACTTTTAGTGTCTGTGCTAAATTCAGTAACTAAAAAATTAAAGAAATCAAAACAATTAATGAAACTAAGAGGGCAAAAGACGGGAAAATAATATAGTCATTTGCTAACTTCAAGGGAATCGAGCAGTTTCTTATTGTTGATAAAATGAGCTTTGTGATTTTCATCTTTTTTGAGAAAGACCTTACCATCTTTTATCCAACAAAATCTGTAGTGGTTGAACTTAGCAAATATACAGGAATGGAAGTAGACGTTTTTAGTATGAGGAGTGAGGTAATCATTAATATAAATGAAGTTTTTATTACCTTTATACCCTAAATTTTCGGCATTTAATTTGTTTTCTGCATTAGCCAAATTATAACCTTTGACATGTTTAAGCAGTTTCTTTTTATCATCCACACTCGCAAATTTAACGACAACGCTGCTACTGTCACTCTTTTTGCTAAACGCCCGAAAAACCGATTTAGGTTTGATATCTTGTAGGCTCACCACTTTGAACAATTTTCCTAAATCATCTTCAATAACTTCTCCTTCCACGAATGGGATGTTCTTTATTTCTACTGCTTTTCGTCTTTTGAAGCGCAAGAACTCTTCCATTTTATCCTCTAAACGTTGAGTGGTCTTGATTTGATCACGTTCTAAAGTTAATATACGCTCATCTAGACTCATAATAGTTTCAGCGAATAGAGTGTTCTGTTTTTCAGCCATTGTTAAGCGTTCCAGGAGTTCGCTTAACATCATGTTGCTGGTTTCCTTGATGTCTTGTCTTATTTCATTTATTTTTGCTTCCATATCTTCCTTAAAGCCCTCGATCATTTGTTTAATTTCATCCCTGAAACTCTCCGGCATTTCCCAATCTCGCCGACTTTTTATTAAGTTATCATTCCTTGGTGTTTCCATAACAGCTGGTGTGTTTTCCATATCAACTGGCGTGGATTCTATATCAGCTGACGTATTAGAATCCATGCTGGCGTCTTGGTACATATGAATGAATTTTATGGTCTTGTATGACACTTCTAGTATGGTGTATAGCACTGTATTGACAATGAACTGGCGGTGCAACTTTCAATGTGTGTACGCGTGCATTTGACACAACGGTCGAACAGAGAATGAAATGAAACTAGGGGAAGGGCGCAAAACTTTGTATAAAAAAAGGAACAAAAATAAAAATAAAAATAGATGCTATATTTAATGGCACATAATATGTGTGTATATGTATATGTATATATTATATACATATAAGTATACTTATATGTACACAAACATATAAATATATATACATACATACATACATATATATATATATATATATATATATAAACTATGGAATAGCTTACCTGGAAAAGTTCGTCATTCCGATTCGTTGTCAACTTTTAAGAAACGCTTATACAATCATTATCTCTCGCTTTAATCGCTTTCGTATTATTATATGCTATGTATATTGTATGTTCATGTGTTGTATATTATATTTTTATTTTTTTTAGAAAGGTAGGGCACAGTGGGGTATATACCCTACTCAAATCGGAGCAGCCCGACTGGCGAAGTACCTCCGCCTTACTGAAGATCGCAGCCAAATAACATTGTTCTCTGACGGTGTTGAGTTCCTGCGGTGAGTAAGGTATCCAGAGCTCCCGAGGATTCGTTGTGTTTGGTAGCGGAAGGCCGGTGATGCAAACGATACAGTCATCGGCAGGTGTAGGCGCGGAGTGTGGGCGCAGCGGTCAGTGAGACCCAGTGAAACGGTTTGTCGCTGGCCGCCCGCGGGTCAGTAGAGTTCCCGTACCCAGGGATCAGTTAATCTCCGCCCTGGGAGGCTGAACTGACAACCCGCGAAAAATCCCTGCTGTAGCAGTCGTGCCGGAGAAGGAGACCGGGGTGGACCCGGCTGTTGCAGTGGGGGGGGACTGGGGGCCCTCTCGTTCGCTGCGCCGACAATTCGCACTACCTATGCTAACCCGTGGCTGGTCTGCATTGCAAATTTGCCTCTTTAGCTATCAACACAACAAATCTTCACAAAAACCCTCCCCCACAAAATGAAAAACAAAAAGAAAAGTAAGGTATACACAGCGGCTCCCCTTTCCACACAAGTGGACTTCTGCAATATCAGGGGGCTCCATGCTAACCTTAGCGCAGTCCATCAACATCTGGAGACTGCGCAGCCGACCTTACTATTTCTAACGGAGACGCAGATATCTTGCCCGGCCGACACTTCATACCTACACTATCCCGGCTACAAACTCGAACATTAAATCGCAAGTCCGCCCCCATATGGAGTACTGCTCTCATCTCTGGGCGGGAGCACCGGCATACCAGCTTGGCCCTCTTGACTCGGTTCAAAGGAGAGCTGTGAGAATTGTCGACGATCCAATACTGACGAGCGATATCGAGCCCTTAAGTCTTAGAAGAGAGGTTGCATCCCTATGCGTGCTCTATCGTTTGTATAATGGGTTGTGTTCCGAAGAATTGTTCGAAATGGTGCCAACGGCCACTTTTTATCATCGCACCGCTCGCCATCGACAGGGAATTCATGTTCACACATTGCAGCCCAAATGGTCCCGTACAGTTCGGTATCAGAGGAATTTCCTCCCACGGACCATTCGGCTGTGGAATGAACTCCCTGCCGAGGTTTTCCCACAGGACTACAGTATGGGGTCCTTCAAGAGGGGAGTAAATAGGTTTTTAAAGGGTCGGCAACGCGCATGTGATGCCCCTGGTGTTGCAGGCGTCCATAGGCTACGGTAACCGCTTACCATCAGGCGGCCCGTATGCTTGATTGCCACCGTCGTGGTATAAAAAAAAAAATATATATATACAGGGTTAATTCTAAAACACCAGCAACCTCGCAGGACAAGATAGCTAACATTATGTACAACAACATTTGTTCTACGACTTTTGACATAACTCAATACATTAATTAAAAATGATTTTTTAAGCTTTTATTGTACTGCTCTGAAATTTAGAGTCTATGTTTCATTCATTATCGAAAGGATGACGCGACGCTCGGGCGCGCTTGCATAATAATAGTAATAACACTTTCTCTGCCCGATAATTCTAGTTAATAAAATTAATATAAATTGCTTGGTGGGTTTGTGGGCAGTATCATAGTATGTATATCGCAGTGACTTAAGTGAATAATCAAATTTCGGTTTAGTCATGTCCCTGCAATACGTAAACTGAGTCCACAATCCCTTCATACTTTACCAGGCTTAGAACTGGCTATATTAAACGATAAAAAACAAATAAATCGTATGTATAGGAGGGCAACACATCTGCATAACCTCCAGAGGTTACAGCACAACCAGTTGTGCGGTACACATCCGGTACCTAGTCATCAAAAGGCTTCGACTGTCCGTGTGCCCGCCAATACTATAAAAATGTAGGTATGTAGATTAGGTATCTGAATTCTGAACATAAAAAAATATGTGAAAATTATTAACGTAGGTAATTATTCTTTAACGTTTACTAAAGTCTAATTAAACCAATTTAATATCAAATATTGGTAGCTAGGTATTATTCACTTTTTATTGTTAAATACAGGCGGGCATAAGTATTTCAAAAGTGAAATCAGCGTATTTACAATAATTAAAAAATTAAAAATAATTGACAATAAAATAATATTTACAAACGAAATATTACCTCTAAGGTTAAAGTAACGCGCATGTCGGTGCGTATCGCGCAGATAGCGTTCAAAATAGTCACCATCACAACCAACACACAGACAACACCTAAAAATCAGCTGTTCACTAACACGTGCTAACACTTCCGAATTAGTTTTAATTTGATTGAACGCACAAATTATTTTAGTTAACCGAACCAGTTACAAAAATTTACTCGTGCTAGTTTGTCAGATTCGGTGAGTTGGCATTGTCTCACGGCTCGGTGTAGGTAAGTTCGAATATCTAGCTGCATATTGCCGACAGGCTTCCGACACATTGTCATCACACTTAGCCAGTATCCTCACCATTTCCGTGTATTCGACATTAGAATAGCGGCGGTACCATGGTTATAAAATAACTTTAGTACAGGTACAATACATCGATCGATACGAATAAAATAAATACGAGTAGCACACAAAATCATATGACGCGCGCGCATCAAAGTCGCCCGCCGCCGACTGCCGCGGCTGGCTAAATAGGTCAAGTTCAAAGGCGCTAGCGCCGCCCCGTTCCTACCTTTCCCCTCACATTAGTACGTGGTCGTTATTTACCTAATCTTTGGGACGCGCGTAGAGTTTATTGCATTCACGCGTAAAATTAAATTAATATTTATTTTTGTATGAAAATAAAATCTAACAAATTAACAAAAGTGGTAGAACAAATGTTGTTGTACATAATGTTAGCTATCTTGTCCTGCGAGGTTGCTGGTGTTTTAGAATTAACCCTGTATATATATATATATATATATATATATATATATATATATATATATATATATATATATATATATATATATATATATACATATATATATATGTTTATGTTGTATATTTATGTATGTATTTATGTATCTATGTAGATATATGTTGTAGGTATTTTATATGTATACATATTTTTATATAAATCAATTTATGTTCTGTATACTTATTTTTATTTTTCCCTTTTTTGTGTCAGTCATGTGTCAGTACATACGCGTATATTTTGTATCTACAGTTATATTTATCTACGCTTACACTATCCCGCATTTTATTTTATTTTATTATAAATAGTCTCCTTCGCCTGGGGTTGTCTGGAAGAGATTGCTTAGAGCAATAAGACCGCCTTTGCATGCTGTCAGTAAATCTTTCTACTCTTCATGTATTTTTTTTTCTCTGTACATTTATAAATATAATATACTATGTTAATGTTCACCTCAACTTTGTGTATGCAATAAAGTGTTTAAATAAATAAATAAAAAATAATACATACATACATACATAAATACATACATATATACACTATAAGTAACTTGATAAATTAAGACGAATGACATAACAACATAACTTCATGACAAATAATAAATAATAAAATAAAGGTGCTTAACATAATATGATAAGTACATTTCCCTAATAAGTGGTTTTTGAGCTTTGGGAATTGATAAAAGTCAGATGGAGTGAGATCAGGAGAATAAGGCGCATGGAATAACAATTCGAAGCCACACTGATGGATTTCTGCCATAGTCTCAACTGACGTCGGAACTCGCGCATTATCTTGGTGAAACAAAGCTTTTCTTAAGTTTTCGACGTTTTTCTTTAATTAATTCACGTAAACGTGGCAAAAGGTTATAATAATATGCCTTTTCTAAGTAGTCCACCATAATTACACTCTTCGAATCCCAAAAAACTAACAAATCTTCATTTAAATTATCAAAATCCTGTATAATGTGAAGCCTTATTTGCCAATTAATTGATTTCAGTTGGTACTAATTATAATAATAATATACCTGAAGTAAAAAAAAAGACGGCAATATATAACTATTTAGATTCACATATTGCTTGATAAATATGTGATTACCACAAAATGAGACAAACGCTCTAAAGTATGCAGTAATATCATAAACATAAAATATTAGGTCCTTAGAGCCAAAACACATAACGGCGTTGCGGCGACGCAACGCTAAAATCGGCGGTATGCGTTGCGGCGTTGCGGCGCCGCGAAAAAGAGCGTTGTTGTAGGGTAACCAGTTCTTCGTGATTTTTTATTGTGGATATTAATTTAATTATTTTAAATATTATAGTTCACGTGAAATTTGTTAATTATTGTTTGTGAAGTTGTTATTTAGTAGAATGCATAAAAAGTAATCCTTTGTACCGGAAATAATTTTGTGAATCAAGTTTGTATGCTGGTAGAATTTTAAACAACTTTTGTCTCATAAAGCCTAAACAAAATTGAAACAAAGTGATACATAAATTAATATCTTACTATATTAGTTTTATAGATTAAATATAAATAAATAGGTTTTGTCCGCGGCTCCGCTCGCATGGTACAGGCACCAACGGTAGTCGGTACGTAAAGTAGGTACTCTATGTCCTTTTCTGTACCCCAGACAACTGGTATGCAGAATTTCATGATGATCGTAATTCAGGTGAATAGTTAAAGCGTGAAAGCGTAAAACAAACAAACTCACTTTAGCGTTTATCATATGCATGAAATTAGCATTCCCCTATAATTGTGTAAGACAGAAAAAATATCACTATAATAACTTTTAGAAACGCTGCTTTATTACATATTTATAATTTAGGTACATCATACATGTCACTTGTTTGAACCGAGTCTTAAATTAGCTGTAAATCTAATAGTTAAAAGTAACAACATAACAACAATTGAGCTGAACTGTGAGCCGGTTCACAGCTCCGGTTCAAGCATATAGCTCATGAGCTTATCTGCAGTTCATAAAAATTCATTGAGATACCCATGTCTAATAAAGACACAAAAAAATAAAATATAAAAATAGACACAAAATGTCAATAAATCATGGTCAACAAGTATGACGTCACAACGCCGGAATTGGCGGTGCCGCGCCGCTAAAATTGGCGGTGACGCCACCGCCGATTTTAGCGTTGCGGCGCCGCAACGCCGTTATGTGTTTTGGCCCTTACATATGAAATTGGCATTTTGTATGGTCGGAATATAAACTCGATTTTTTTTTATATAATTATAATATATTTAATTAATCAAAGTATGTACCATTGCTATCTTTGCACTTTTGACATTTTATGTTTTTCTGTTCATTGATACCTTTACTAAAAAAATCATTTCGACGGGAAACAATAAAATGTTTGAAGGTGGTTTGGACTGCCCCATCGGAGTTGATTTTTTTTCTTGCAAAAAGTTATCCAAATTTCGAAAAAAAAAAAATGGTATTCTGTTGGAGCATGGTCCGGGGAATACGGTGGATGTCGTAGACATTCCAATAGAAGCTCCACTAATTTAGTAGCCATCTGTTGTGCAGTGTGTGGTCTAGCGTTGTCCTGAAGCAGCAGTGGCCTAGAGCAATTGACTAGCCTCGGTTGTTTATAAGCTGGCTTTTTCATCAAGGTTTGCGGTTGCTGACAATAGACATCTGCGTAATCGTCTGGCCAATTTTAAAAAGCTGTAGTAAACCACACCGGCACTAGTCCACCAAACGCTCACAAGTAACGTTTTTTGAGTCAATTTTTGCTTGAGTCAATATTTGGCTGGCTCGCCAAGGTTCAGCCATTGCATTGAGCGTTTCAGATTATCATACGTTAGTAACTTTTTATCACATGTAATGATTTGATTTAAAATTCCGTTATTACTGTACCGGTTTAGTAATGTAACGCAGCAGTCTAAGCGCGTTTGTCGGTTTGCTTCACTCAATTCATGAGTTTTCAAGATTTTTTACTTTCTCAATTTGCTTCAAATGGATTAAAACATTTTCATCACTAATACCGTAGCCTGCAGCTAACTAGGACATGATTTGTGATGGATACGCTTCCATAATAGCCTTCAATTCTTCATTATAAACTTTGATCTCATGCCGACCATGAGACTTGTTCAGCAGGTCGAAATTTCCAGAACGAAAACGTTGAAGCCAAAAACGCACTGTGTTTTCTTTCGTGACATCGCAGCCATACACATCATTAAATTAAATCCTTCGAGCCATTTCCGCAGCACTAGTGCCACGGTGGAACTCGTACTCGTAAATAACACGATATTTCAAGGTTTCCATTTTATAAACTGAGTGACACAAAGATGAAAATCAAGAGAGGAGCCAACATTAAAACACCCAATGTCATAATAACCATTATATAATCCAAACGTATGATATAATGTTGTACTGAATTTAATAATAACACTTCTTTGTTTTTTTTTTCGATCCATTCTGCGCAAAGGGTTTTTTTTTTTTTAATAATTTATCATTGGCTCATTTTGCCCATGCCTTTTTTATTCCAATTTGTTTTGTTTACGTGGTATAATAGTAGCTGCTTACAATCTTACATTAGTGGTAACTTAATTAGAACTTAATATCTCTAATGTTGGACGTGAGTCCACCGAACCGAACCGAAAATGTATTGTTAAATCTAGGTACATGCATAATTTTTTTTTTGATGATATATCCGCTATGCGTGATCCGCTACATGCTCGGCAGCGAGAGGTGCTGGTCGGCCGTGACCTCCTTTTGCGAGGAGGTCATGGCTTTGAAGGAGGCTGCGGAGCGGGAGCGTGAAGCAGACGTTAACGCTGACCCGTTCCGCAGGAGACGACCGGGGAGAAGGAGACGCCGCTACGCGCTCCTTCACCCTCCGCAGTAGAGTGGGAGGGGCACTTATAACCCTCCCACTCGCCACTAGGGCAATAGAGCGCTCACGGTGCCCGCGAGGCGCGAGCGCTTTATAGGCGAAGGTGGCCCGCATAAGTGGGCCGACCGTCGGGGCGTCACGGTTGCATGCGCGAGTGATCCCAGGGCGCCCCATTACGACGACGAGGGCACCGCTGGGTTTTAGCGGGTATTCTGGCACGTTCTGCGTGCCAGCGAGTCCCACATACCCGCCGCCTCTCCGCGGCGGGATGCGTAAATGCATTTCCCAGCGATAATAAATTTTTTTTTATCAAAACACTCATGTGATACTATTATCACACGAGGCGAAGTCGAGTGTGATAAACCCACATTCGTGTTTTAATACCCCTTTTTTAATAACCCTATTATACAACAGTTGCATAAATAACTATTATTTGATTGTGATGTCATAATATTTATCAATGATTTCAAGTTAATAACTTGTGTTCGGTACTTGACAAGAGAGATGCATGAAGTGAGGTATTTATCTGGAAACAGTATTCTCAGATTGCTATCGATTTTTTCCACCTAAATATTTACAAAAATAAACTTTAGAAAAAAAAAGAAAAACTAAAAATACTTACTACTGTTATCACTCATTTAATCTTTATGAATTACACTTATTACTAAATATTTATGTATTACACTCTATACTTTAAAAAAAAAAATTATATATGCATACATTGTTTACTACATCTCTGCTATAAACACAAATATTATTATTAATCCCACAATATAAAATTTTCTACAATATTATATTGTACATTATTATTATTATTATATACTTATACATTCTGTGTTTGGGTGTGTGTATATTTATGTGTACGAATATTTAACAAATGAAAATATTTCTTACATTTTAAGATGGCTAATAATAATTTTTCGAGTAATATGAACCTAAGTATCTACTATCAGAATGTTCGTGGCCTACGAACCAAATGTTTACAATTATATAATAATATACTAATGAATTATTGTGATTTCCCACCACATTTAACTTTATTTTCTGATTTTGTTCTAAAAGCAATGGAGAAGGGTGGACAAGTTGACGTGGTATATACGGATTTTGAAAAAACTTTTGACCGTGTAGACCATGTCATCCTTCTTCAAAAGCTACACAATCCCGGAAACCATGGTGAGTTGTTACGTTGGGGGCAGTCATATCTTACTAACCGTGCACAAACTGTTGTTCTTGGAGGTTATAAGTCTGACTATATCAATGTACCTTCTAGAATACCCCAGGAATCCCATCTTGGCTTTTGTCTTCTAAAGCGCGTATATTTATGACATAGGTATGGTTCTGTAAACACAAAACACTTATTCTATGCTGACGCCAAAAAAGTGTACCTACATGATGATTGTAAGCGGTTACAACATGATCTTAGCAATCTATTTGATTATTACATAAAGAGTAATATAAACGTTAGTATTCAAAAATGTCAGTGTATTAGTTTCACTCCCAAAAATAATCCTATTGTGTTTAAATATGAGTACCTGGATGACCGAGCTTTGCTCGGTTAAATTATATTTAGAAACTAATTACATACTAATGAAATATGAATAATATTTTCGATCTTACCGACATAATAATAAAACAATAGAAACTAGTTATTTAAATATAAAAAATATTTAAAAAAAATGAGTTTTCAATAAAAGTTTTCTTCACAAAAAAATAAACTTGAAAAAGAAAAAGAAAAAAAAAAATTGGTATGGAGACACCTAGACTCGAACCCGGGTCTTCTGATTTCGAATCCGCTCGTTCCCATCCGAGCTATTACAAACTTATCAATGATAGCGAAATTTACCTTCGTATTCTAATGACATTTTTTAGTTGCCTGAAAAAATGGATAAAACGACATTTTCTAAAAATAAATCCTAGCTAGATCGATTTATCGCCGCGAAAACCCCCTGCATACTAAATTTTATGAAAATCGTTGGAGCCGTTTCGGAGATTCAGATTATATATTTATATATATACAAGAATTGCTCGTTTAAAGATATAAGATGTTAATGGCATTGAGATTGGTAGAGCACAGATGGTCCGTGATTTAGGTGTATACTTCGACAGCAAAATGTTAATGTCTTCTCATATTGACATTATTAAATCCAAAGCACTTAAAAATCTTGGTTTTGTAACGCGAACATATAGTCTATTTAAAGATCCTCTAACCTTCTAAATAGTTTATTACGCATACGTCCGAAGAATCTTAGAATATGCTGCTCCTGTTTGGTCGCCGCGGTACGATGTTTATATATAACGCATTGAAAGTATATAGAAGAAATTTATTCATCACCTTAATTTTAAATGCAGAAAAGCTGACATAGTGGATTAATACATAGATATCGGCCGAGCTTATACCCTTCTGACATTAACGGAACGCAGAGAGGTGTTAGACATGGGGTTATTGTATGATATTATTCGTGGCCGCCTAGACTGTCCGGAGCTAGCTGAACATATTTTGCTGAACACCCCTTCACGGCAACTGAGACACACACACTTATTATATGGTCCGTACTGCCACACTATGTTATAGAATTCTGTTTTTACAAGATTACCCAACATCTATAATATAAAATTTAATTGCATAGATATTTTTAATTGTTTCAAAAATATATTTAAATATAAAATCAAACGACAGATCTTTAACCAACATAATCAAAACAACCAGTAATAAAATATTTATATATTATTTGTATACGTTTTATAAATATTTATGTATTTTTTTATATATTATGTATATTACTATTCAAATATAGATAAAATTATTTGTACTCGTATTATACTATACTTCCCAAGGGTATTAATTAGTTTAATAAGAGTAGTTTATGTTTATTTTTCAGTTTTATCATATTGTTTGTTTTTCACTTTTTTTGCACGTTTGTTCTATATAATTAATTTAATTTTAAACGGTTGCATGGTCGTAATTGGCTTCATAATTGTATTAATTTTTTTCTTTTATAACCTTTTCTTTGCTGTGTACCATCCCTAATAAATAAATATATAAATAATCAGATAATAGGAGGTATAAAGCTGCTATAACTGGTCTGTATTGTATATTAAACCAGAAACAATAAGTAAATTAATATAAGGATAATAGAAAAAAATACACTACAATGATAAGAATATTTTTATTACACTTCAAATATTAATAATATAACATAATTATGTTTTGCTTCCTAGATTAGATTAGGGTTCCGCACCACAAAAGAAAGAAGAACCATAACACTAAGACTCCGCTGTTAATTTTTCTCTTCGCACGTGTGTTTCAGATTAGACAACAGATAGATAATAATAATTACACTGTATTGTATACCAAGACAGAATACTACGTAATAAATAAACATAGAAAAGAATGGTTTGGTACAAAGGCGGCATTATTGCTAAAAAGCGATCTCTTCCAGATTATCTTCTTAGGTAATAGGTATATATTTGAAAAATTCACTAAAGTTATGTTTACTAAGACCGCTATGGCGACTAATAAAAAAAAAAAATATAAATATATATATTGATAGGGAAATCAAAATAAAATATAAAAAAATATAAAAATCGTGTTTTTTATTATAGTCCTTTTGTGTGTTACTCCTTTGGTGGTAGTTCGGAATCCTTGCGTACGAAACAGGTCTCACTTAGCTCATTTTTTATTGACTTTACTTTAATATAAATTTACAGCTTTAATATTTTACTTAATTACTTTGTAAGGAGCTATTTCAAAGACACAATGGATACGAAATTATTTTACTTTGTTATTTGCGCGTTACTTAATTTATGCGACTCTGCATATGGTAAGTTTCATAACGTTCCATATAAACTAATATTATACATCTATCAATAATTCGTTACAATATTTTCATCTGCTATTTTATAATATATAAATTATCAATAAATAATTTTATAAGAAATACTTTTTTTTTAATTTTTTTTTATGTTACGGTATTATTATTATTTTTTATCAATGACTAAGAACTTTCGCAATATTACGTTGTCTGCACGACAATATTTAATTTTATACTTGCTAGGTATTCTCATAATAGCACTACTTTTGATTTTTGTGTCTATTGAATCGTTATGTCAAATCGAAGTATGATGCTTTTGTTTATTTATTTTTTTGAACAATGAAGCTTTTTAAAAATGAAAAACATTGAAAGCTTTTTAATTGATTAAGAGTTTGTCAATTACAGATAAACAAATATGTAAATCTTTTTTTTTTCGTAATGATAGTACACATTTATCGTTAAGAAAATTTTAATATATAGTATCCATATGATATTCTTCTGGTTCTACTAGAGCAGGGATTGCCAAACTATTTTGGACAAGAGACTCCTTTTTCAAAATTAACTGTTACCTCAGACCCCCATAGCGAAATTATTTTAAAAATTCTACATCTAGTTTCGTGTCGTGTGTGGTCAATTACGATCCTAAGTGGTCGATATCGACTCCTTTGGGAATCTCTGCACTAGAGTTATTACTTTTTATTAGCTGTAGCATATTCATTCGATACCTTAAGAGACCAATCCATTCTTTTGTATTTATCTTTTATATGTAACGTATATCCAATAAAATAGTTTTAGTTCTAGATACAAATATAATATGTAAAAGGAAATTCACATTCATTATATGCTGTATTAATTTCAGTGGATACGATTAAAAAATGTTCTTTCAAGGACGATGAATGCGTTGGAAGTTCAATACAAAAAATTATACAAGATATTGGCAAAACTGGTATTCAAGAATTGAATATACCTCCGTTTGATCCTATGGATATTAAAGGCTTAAATGTATCAATTTTGGGCTTATTAAGTATGTTAATAGAAGAAGGCACCGTAACAGGGATAAAAGATTGTGTGGTTAATAATATTCAGTAAGTACATTTCAAAACCTGACAAGGATGTCAAATAAAACAAAAAAAAAAATAGTATAAGATATTGTATTGAAACAAGTATGCTTAATTAAAAAAAATCAAAAAACCTGACTGCGTAAAATACTCTTATTATAAACTAATAAGAATAAAACAATTTACTAGCTTTCATTTGATACCCATATTGCTACAGTAAGAAAGACAAAATCAACCCTCCCCCCTCATTCTGCCATTTGCGGGCGCCATTTTGAAAATTTATATAGCCTATGTCACTACTACAATTTGTATAAATTTAACGACACATCATATGTCAAAAACCGTCCAGCCGTTAAGACTGTAGGGCGCGCCAAAGAAATGACATACATACATACATACATACACTCGAAAAACATTACCCTCCTTCTGTCGTAGTCAGGTAAAAATAAAAAGAAATAATAAGTTCGCTTGGATATTCATAATGGAATTTAAAACCATAATGTTTTTAAGCCTTGTCCTAAATCTTGTCTTGTTAAATGCAAAAGTAAAATTTAAGGTATAAAATATTTACTGAAATTTAATCAAGGTGATTGTTTCAGCAAGAATTTTGATTTTGGAGTAACACAATTAGATCTTGTTTGTGATCTCACAGTTAAAGCGAAGTTTAAATTAGATGATATTAGTCCACTCATTCAAAACTTGTTTGGCCAGGAAGCCGTCAACGGAAACGGAAATATAATACTGAAAATTGGTAGGTAATGAAATATTTAATTAAAATTCTACCAAATTAATTAAGATTTTTCCTTCATATTACAATTATAACTGTAGCATTGATCCAGTTATTAATAATTATATCACAACACAAAATCTTGAAAATAATTATTGACGTTAAGCTGATACCTAATACAAGATTTTACATATCATAAATTATCATATGGTGTATAATATATTTTGACAGTGTTTCAGCTATCGATCAATTCCGTTATTAATAATGTGAGAGGTGTGGCATATTAGCTTCGTTACTTCCGACAGAAAAGACGATGACCTTATTAAAAAAATTATAGACATATCCCGCTGCTAACCACAAGTAGTGTTGATAGATATTGTGTTGCTTGTAGATTCAATTACTTCTATCCTCTCTCATCGTTTTAGTATCATAGACCACAGTGGTATAAAATACAGAACAGTGTAATCTGTCACTTTCCTGATAAGTTTGTGTTCTGTCAAGACATCTTTTGGTTTGGTGGAATATTAAGGTGTGTTAAAGAAACTACTGAATTCTTGACCGTTCTGATGCAGTGGTGCAAGTAGTCGTCTCAACTCCAGCAGTCGCGGGTTCTATTCCATCTTGGAGCAGATATTTGTGCAAATATTTATATAAAATATATAGCAAATATAATTTGTTTTCGGTCTGGGTTTGTATCCTTGTGGGTTTTCCCACCGTGCCTTGGAGAACACGTAATGCCGTCGGTCTCAGTTGTTATCATACCATACAACTGGCAACAATCGTTACTCATGGTAAGGATATTATACGTCAACTCCAGACCAGCGTGGTGGACAAAGTTCCAACCCTTCTTCTACACGAAGAAGAGGCCTCTCGAGATCTCGTACAAAAATGTCACCACTTGTCTTGTCTTTCTATAGTTGAGATCAAAGTACTAGGTTAATTCAATTGCAATAAGTAGTGCTACAGGGAGACGCAATCTTCCCGAAGTTGTTTGTTATTAGGTGTTGTAAAAAGTTTTTAAGGTTTTGAAATTAATATTAATTTCATCTCAATCCGGTAATCGTATAGACCTCTACCTGAAAATCGTTTTTGAATTTCTTGTATTGAAATAAACTCTTAAACAAACGTTATAGATATATTGTATATACGTATACGGAAATTCAGTTTAGTTAAGTAATTTAAATTTCGAGAAAGTGGTTACCATGTAAATCAGGTCCGTTAGACAGTTTTCAGAAAACTTTAATATATTTTCTCGTCTAAGATTCCTCACTACCTGAAGACAAAAGTCTTCGAACAGTGAGTATTACTGGTGATATACGAAGATATAGTAACTAATCTTACATTAAGCACGTCCATTTAAAACCGCTTTAAACAAATTTAGTAATACGGTATTCAAGGTATAAATATTTTTACGCAATTGTTTTATATTTCCAGATAAAATTCACATGAATATAAAATTTTTCTACCACATTGTTAAAAAGGACGATGGCGATTTATACGTTGACCTTCATCAGGACGATTTAATATCCAGCTTTGAAATCGGTAATCTGAAGCTTACGGCTAACAAAATATTTTTTGGCAAACAAGATCTCAGTAAGTATACAATTATTATTATTATTATGTAAGTATCTTACCGGTAGCTGAGCATGTCAAAATGAATGGCAGTGAGAGAGACAGGATTTTTTTTGACGGGTGACAAAAATTAAACGAAGCTACTTGTTGAGCACCAAAAAGGTCCGAGCTTATAACGGCTGAGTTATGCCCACCCTCTTATACACCTTTGACGTTCTCATACCGAAATCGAAACCCTCAACCAAAAAATTTACTCGATTATGACTCACCATCGCATGTATCATCCGAAATCGTCGGTAATGAGACTGTACATCCCATCTATTTTGAAACGAGAATAGAGAGTGCTATGCATGGTGATATTATAGTATGTGACAAAGTTCTCACCCACCTATCCTTGGCCAAAGAGAACTGACAGAGGTCGGTTGTAGTTATCATCTCTGACGAGGATATACGGAGACCGTATGGACGGAATAGAAGCTGCATGGATGGTTTTACAAGGCTTTCCACGCAATATATAAAAATACTTTTATAACAAAATAAATAATATACTTAAGTATGGCAAATTGAATGATTATTAATGGAATGTGGAATAGTTTATTTACTATGGTAGTGTTCTTTTAAATACTTTTTATATAATAATATATTTCACACATCTTTTTAAATATCTTAATTATACAAATCAGCATTAAAAAATTCTTATGATAATTAAATAGCATACGTGCAAGGTTTTATTTTTATTTTTGTAATAAAAAAGAAATACAAAAAACTTTGGACTAAATCATAAAAGTTGTTTCGTTTTATAACTAAGAAACGGCTTTTAAGGAAATAAAATCAAGTATAAAATGTTTAAAGTTCAGTCAACAGTTTTATTATTCTGGAATATTTTACAATAAATATACATTTTATAATTTTATACTTTGATGTATTATAATGAGTTATAGTTATATTTTTTTTAAACATTTTTATTACTTTTTAAGGTGAATTCATCGAGAAATTCTTCAATGAGAATTGGAAGTCCCTCATGTCAACTTTTGGAAAGAGCGTATTCGATGTTTCTATGACTGTATTAAAAGGAATTTTAGGAAATTTCTTTGATAAAGTACCTGCTAAATATTATTATACCGAAGACCTCACTTCGTATGTAAAAAACTTGTAAATATAAAATATTAAAACAAAACATTATAAAACCTGTCAAACTGTTTAGGAAATAAAATGTTTCTTTGAGATTTTTTTTATTCCTATCGTTTGTTATATGATTTAGATTATGACTTTTATTTATTTAACCCTTTATTATACGTACTAAAATATTTAACAATGATACAAGTCATTGAAATAAATGTATAAAGGATTTGCTTATTCCTATAAAATATTTTTTCCAGCACTATAATTACAAAACATGATTATGGGCGAAGGAAATATTTTATTTGTATGTAATATGTATAATGTATATGCTATAAATATTTACCATACATATACACAAATTATTTAATTATTTATCTATACATATAAAATGCTTTGTCCTGAATGACTGACTGACGAATCAACGCACAGCCTAAACCGCTGATTGTAGAGACCTGAAACTTAAAGGGACACCCCTATTTGTATGATGTAGATCTCCGATATGAGGATTTTCCGAAATTCTACCCCTAAAAGGGTGAAAAAATGGAGCAAAGTTTGTATAGGGCAACGTGATTCCTTCTACTTCAAATTTTACGTAAATATTTTTAACAGAATTGATGGTGATGATGATGATGATGATACATCTTGTATTTCATATTTTATCGAAGTCCCCTAACGGGGTTAAAAATGGGTATAAAGTTATTTTCGAAGGAGTTGAATATCAATATAAACCCGTCGACTCAGTGATAAAAACCGAAAAAAAAAAAACACCAAAACTATGCAATGACACCAAATTGCAAGTGAAAACATTGCATTGCAATGTAATCGAAGCAACTATACTGACCGGTTGAGGAGAGTCTATATTTACTCCTAAGGTTCCCTAACATCATCAAATTACCCCTTCTAATTCAAGAGAGTGCAGTTTTCCATCAAAGTCTCCTTCGCAATGAACATAAATAAAGCTCAAGGTTAAACTATTAAGGTAGCGGGAGTATATTTGAGAGAAAAATACTTCGTACGTAAGCGCACAGAGTAGCCCGGTGATTCTAGCACCGAAGGAGAAACAAATGTATAAAAATTGATTCCCTAACATCGTCAAATTACCCATTCTAATTCAAGAGAGTGCAGTTTTCCATCAAAGTCTCCTTCGCAATGAAGATAAATAAAGCTCAAGGTCAAACTATTAAGGTAGCGGGAGTATATTTGAGGGAAAAATACTTCGTACATAAGCGCACAGAGTAGCCCGGTGATTCTAGCACCGAAGGAGAAACAAATGTATAAAAATTGTTTACAAAGAAACACTGCGGTAGGTGTAGTATTTCGATTTCGAGTATTCAAACATTTTAACATAATAATTTATATTTTATAACAAAATTAATAACGCAAAAAAACAATTAAAAGTCCTATCCTAATCACCTTCGACTTTTACGCGGACGAAGTCGCGGGAAAAATCTAGTTTATTTAATAAACAAGTTTATCAACAGTGTTTGTACTTACATCATACTATATATTCATAAAATTAGGAAATAACAACTAATACTAAATACAAAAACCAATTAAAGGTAAACAGCATGCCATTACCATTTCTGTCATTTTAATATGACTATCTACTAGATATTATTGTCCAAACTTGGTCAAATAAAATATACGCTTCACATGGCTAAAATTCGTGATGAATATAATTATCAACACTAGTGTCATACTGTAGTTGTTGACTATCCTACAGAGTCTAGGGATAGTAGAATTGGCTCATAGGGCTGTACACCGAAGTGGAATGCAAAGTGGTGTTATGGGTTTTCGTGAGCACCTACTAGGGACACTAAAATTTTTTTTCGCAGTGGGGGACAAATATTTCAATAATTGATGGCATTTAGAATACTTCTCATCGTAAGACTTCAACTGATTTGCCAGTCTCTGCGAACAGGTAAGGTGCCACATAAACCTATTCTGAATCTGTTTAATTCATAGCATACGCATAGCATAATGTGGATGCCATACTACACTAGCATACTCCAGTAGAATTCTGTCTCCTAAAGGCCCTTCCATTTCTAATAACAAAGCCCAACATCCTCGATGCACTCTTTACAATTTCGTTAATATAATAATATGAAACAAAAGACATTTTTTTTGTCGAAAATAACACCTAGATATCTAACTGAATCTATTTTCTCTAATTCAACACCACCAATAAAATACTAAGTTTGTTTGGGCTGACTCAACCGAGTGAATTTAATTTGCGAGCATTTACTGGGGTAACTTGCATACCGTTATTATCACAACATTTGATTAAAATATTATATATACTAGCGGCCACCTTTTGATAGGCAAGCTGGTAGATTTATATTCTCATAATCATAAATGTATGAAAAAATTAGATTTATAGTAAAATTTGATGAGCATACTAATTTCACAGCCGGATCCTTAGACCACAACGCTTTTTCGTGACATGAAAATGAGGGAGTTGAATTTTATTTTCTTACTGTAGCAATATGGGTATCCAATGAAAGCTAGTAAATTGTTTTATTCTTTTTAGTTTATAATAAGTGTATTTTACGCAGTTGGGTTTTTTGATTTTTTTAATTATTTTATTTACTTTAGTTTATAGAGAAATGTATTTATAATTTTTGTTTTATTTTGAATGCTGTTGAAGGATAGTTTAGCTATTTTTAATATAAATATATTTAATATATGAAAATATTTAGAAATAATTCGGTCGGAAATTAATTATAGCCACGTTAACAAGTAAATTCTCATTTATCTCTATAACAGATAATGATACATAATACGAGTATATAAATATATCTAACCCCTGACTTATTTATTCCAAGTTTTACGTAGCTTGTAATACTGTGTATAAATATTAAACAGTATAATTGTTATAATTATTTTTCTATAGGTTATTAACATCTATGGTTGTTTGCTAAACAACGATTTGTTGTTAAATATTTCATATCGACTTTGATTTAAGTATAACCCACGAAGTATGGATATACAGGAGTGCGAACGAAATGTTAAAAGAATGGCATCAATTTAGGGGACAGATAAATATTTTGCCGCTAGAGCGCGCTAGGATCTCCAAGAAGTTGTCGTAATTTATGCGGGAAGGCTTGTTGCTATTGACAGCTCTGAATTTTGAAAATTGAGTTTATAGTTCATTTTTAATCTTTCTATTGGCTGTGCCCAGTCATAGGTGTGCGATTATTGGTTCGAAATTAAAATAGTAAAATAATGTAATTTATAACTTTCGTCTCTCTAACATATAAGAAAAAAGTGAGACAAAAACATTCCACCAGGCCTTATTCCATTAGGCCACCATTTTAAAGATATTTGACATGTAGTCAACATGATAATATGTCATAAGATTTTTTCAATTATTTATATTGTTTTTTATCTTTAAACTTTGTAGTAACTTGTTATTAAAACTTTGATTCATCACCAACATAAAATACTCAGATAGAATAGAGATAAAATAAAGGTTAAACTTTTAGTTTAATAACAGGTACGTAATTTTTAAATTATTAAATAAATATTAAAAATATAATTTAATGTTATATACATTTTAAGATTATATTTGTTTAAAACTTTTTTATTTCATATTATATATTATATAAAGTTATTTTAATAAAATATTTTATAAAGTATGATAATAGTAGTCGGTGAAATATTTAAATTATCTCAAAATAAAGTTATATAGAATAATAAAATTTATTGTTATTTTTATATATTTTTCATCTATAAAATATCATAAGAAGCCTCGCAGACAATTCACATAATTAGCATAGCATCATGCTCAATTATCATGCTGCAATTATCATGCTCTATCTTTTATAGAGAAGAAACATCAATACTTCTGTCCAAGAAATCAGACGATTCAGAGAGTTCTAGATAAAATTACTATTAATACAAAAATAAAATAAAAAACCAATATATTTTAATAAAATTTCTGATTTCGTTTTGTTTTATTTCATCTTCCAAAATATTAATATTTAATACATAAAATTATATTTATTAAATATGCAACTAAAATAAAAATGTTCTAGAGAACTACTACCTATATTTAATTACACATATAGTGTTGGAAATCAGTCAGAATTATTATTATTTGTTTTAGTTTGCCTAAACAAATTATTTATTATTAATGATTTTATTGCTTAAATGCTCATAATAAATAATATCTGAGTAGATACTAGAAGAGGTAATATTATTTCTATCAGTCCGTATTTACTTGTAATAATAATAATAATAATAGTCTCCTGGAACAGAGGATGCCGTACTACCAGTACACACCGGCGCCAGTACTCGAACGCGACGGAGTCCGGCTCTACTGGGACAGTGGGACCTGCCTATCGCCACGGACAGGTCGGTACTCGGTACTGATATCGTGGTGATGGATAGGGCACAGTCGAGGGTGTTTTTAGTGGACATCACCATCCCGCATGACGAGAACCTCGTGAAAGCCGAAACAGAGAAAAAACGTAAATATCTAGATCTAGCGCACGAGATTGTCGACATGTGAGGTGTTGATTCCACTGAAATCATCCCTACCGTTATATCTGCCAACGGTTTGATCCCGGTTAGCCTCGCTCACCATCTGAAAAAGCAGGGTATCCGTGACGGTTCGCTCGTAGCCAGGATGCAAAAGGCGGTATTACTCGACTCGGCTAGGATTGTCCGCCGATTTCTCAGCCTACATCCCTAATCCCCGGCCGTTTGATCTCCCTGCCGGGGCGTAATCCTCCACCCGCTTATATTTATCTATGTAAGTTTATGTAAATTTATTATATTCCTTATATAAGTAATATATATTGAGCGGGTGGAGTGTAGTAATTAAAAAATATTAATAGTATCGGTACCTCACGAATACTCGCACACCCAGTGGCAAAAAAGAGAACTATGATCTGGGTTTATTTTTGTGTACATAAATAACGTGAAAACTCGTATAACGATCGCACTCCTGTATATCCATACTTCGTGGTATAGGGGAAGGGGGGGAGGGCAAGATGGGGTAGCGTGTAAAACGGAGAATCGGGTCTCGTCGGTCTTACGGATGACCAATTACAGCCGTTCTGACTCGTAACGACGCGTTATTATATAGTTTATCAATCAGCGCTGTGACAAGTTTGTGAGGGGTACTTACAGCAGGCCTATATTCAGCAGTGGACATAGAATGGTGAATATGATCTTACATGATGATGTTCTTACAGGTATGAGGTAGGTCGTAAAGTTGACTGGTAGAGAAGCTTTTAGTATTAAGGATGCTGCTGTGTAATGTACGAAGCATTACAATTTAGCTACGTACGTAATGCATGAAATTAATTAATAAAATAAATATACTGGTAGTACTGCATCGTATTTCGTTGTATCGCTTCGAATTGTTTTTTGTCACTTATCTAGGGACAGTGCATTAGGAAATTGCGACTAATTACATTTGTGTAGATGATTTTTTTTTTTATTAAATTATATTATAATAATTATATATTGTATTTTCACAAAAAAAAAAATCCCTTATCCCATTATTATTTTCGATGTATCACATCAGAACTTCTTCAATAAAATTTTTGGCAGGAACATTGTCGTATAAATTATTCGCAAATGCTACTAACGAAACCAAAGACTTGTCAATAAAAGATCTTCCAAAGGGTTGTATAAAGGACTTCCAGTTACTATTCAGGAACGCTGACATGGCTTCACCTAAAGCAGTTTAAACAAAATATTACACATAAATTAATTATGAAAGTTTCAATACTGAGTTCAGTTTGAAGTTTTGTTATGTTTTCGAAATAATTTTTGAAGCCTTTCTGTACTAATAATCTATCAACGTAAATGGAATATATATCTATATTAATTGAACAACAAAATGAAAAAAAAATATTCATAAGTAACTAAATTGCAAGTTTTGAAAAATAATTTAACAGTGTAACTTACTTTTGTCATTTTTTCCAAGAACAAAATGCTTAACATCGAATTCGGTCGTCTGTAAGTCGAATGTGTATTGTGTTTTCTCTTCTAAAATTTTAAAGTGAGTGTCACCATTTTCTTTTCTTATAATGGTCACAGGTAATGTAAGTTTCATAGCCATTTGTTCTGTATAAAAAATAAAAATATTTATTTATTTATTATAATGAAATTTTTAGTAACACAAGCTGAAATTGGTAAGATTTGGGTACAAAAATTTTTACTGTAGAAAACTTGTGAAGATCTGGAGCAGCGGTGAGGCTTAATCTGGGTTATCTGGGTTAATAATAAAATAAGGCAGCAGTCAGCTAATATGTTGCACGTTACATTTTGTCATTAAATTCATTAAGTCAAATGCCTATAAATATATATTTAAAAAAAAACACGCTAACATACACAAAATGACAATAAAAAGATCAATAATACAACTTGAGAGATTACTGATCGTTAACAGCTTTCCATATGGTAAGAAATTTTTCAGACTCAAGAGATTTTGAAAATAATATTTTTTAGGGGAGGGTTTAAAAATTTATGGGTCCTTTTAATAAATAATGGAGGAATTACCTTTGGACCTTTACTTATATCAACGTACTTTAGGTATTTCACATTCCGTTATGTATATTTTACTTAGTGAGAATTATGGAAAATAATCACCTGGACCGTTGGATAAGTCCGTATCTGGGATTGAACATACTTATAAAAACTGTTAGGTCAATAAACCACAAATATCTTCACCTGTGTGAGCTACATTATATTTAAAAATATTTCTTTTGGTAAAACTAAATAATCATTCCGACGATTTAACACAAAGGCCTAAAATTTCTTAAGATTTTTAAGAAGTTATTCCTCTGTAATATTTAGAAAGTTACGACAGCATAAAAGTGTTAAGGATTCCACTCTATTACCACCTAATTTTAGGTCTCTAAGATTTTTGTATACCTTATAATATGTATTGTGAATTATTTTGCTACGGTCAGTAATAAGAGTAATCAAATCATACGAGAACCATCAAGGATATTTAAAATTACGAAGGTTTATTTTAGGAATCATAGTATCAATAACAGAAGTGAGTATATCATAAAATCTTTCCACGGCTTTATCGACATCTTTGTATGGAGATAATTCAGTTTCCCAATCTATTTGACTTAACCTTGAGTTAACTGCAGAGTAGTTCCTTTTTTAAAATTATATGAAGCAAACTGTTTTTTCAATTGTATGGGAACGATTATTTATTATTAAATTATTTTCTAGAGCTGGATGATATTGATCAATTTTAGTTAATGGTTTTAAGCTTTAATTAAAGTTTCTCTTAAGTTTTGGAAATAAATCTTGAATATGTTGTTGGTAAGCAGGAAAGAGGACATCAGGTACCAATCAAAAACACCAATTGCAAATTCATGCGACGTTTCGATCTTTTATTAGATCTTCTTCAGGCATCTACAAATTTATTGTTATACATAAGTGAAAGGCCTTATATATAATTTACATAATCTAGGTTATAAGTGAGGTGAACAAACTTTTTCTTTTCTTTTGACCTTTACATAGAGTGTCTAATTAGTATCCTTATATTTCCAACTTCATTAAGTATAGCTTTAATTTTTAAAAAACAATTTCTGAATTATTATTTTCTTGAAACAAACAAGCAACTAAGGTATCATCCGCCATTATTTAAAATTGTTCATATCATTTTTTGGAAAAATATTCTATTATTAAATTTTTCTTATAAATTTTGACACGCTGAATGAACCTACAACATAATTAAGTCTGTATTTTATAATGTACAATAACAATTCTTATGAATAATTTACAATTTATATCAAACAAACATCAAAATTCAAAATTAAATAATATTTACTTGTTTACCATGATATGCAGTGCCTGGAACGTCTATACGTCTGTCCCGAATCTTTATTATTATTTTTTTCCCCTCTTTGTATCATTTAAACTTGTATTATAAACGTATATTGTACTGTAGTATATTTGATATAGTAACTTTAGAATTTAGAAAAAATTTGTTTACTTTATATGTTTATGTATTAATCTGTTTTAAATTCTATATGAACGAAACCAAAGTATTTACTGCCAAAGTTTGAACATTATTATTTTCTATTGATATGTTAATTACTAAATTCATTACGCCGATGGAATCTACAACACGATAAAATATGCATTATACAAAAAACGAAGATATGCTAACAATTCATCCAAACAATTTTTAATTTTCATTAAAATTCAAAACAACATTATTTTTTTCTTTTACCATTATAGTTGTTGGAACGTCATATATGTCTTTCCCGAAGATTTATTATTTTTAATTTTTCTGTATCTTTCCTCTGATCACAATATAAAATGTTAATTAATTAAGTTTCAGGAATCTAAAAACATTAATTCATTACAAGATATTAACCACGTTGCATCATCCATTCAAAGAGCACATAAGATGTCAATAATCAAGAAATATTACCTTACACGTTCAACAAAACATATATGTCGCCCACATCGTTGTTTAGCTTTACAAATTACATCATCGGGGTCATCATTTTTTGGTGATTAAAAGATGTATATGTTATACAAGAAAACCAATCGTCCCGCCATCAACGTAACATGAAGCAAAATAAAAAACATAACTGTCATAACGGAATTGCCATATAAATGTGAATGTTGCCATCTAGTAGTAGTAGTAGATTACTAAATTATGAATCTAACCATCCACGCTCACAAAAGGTCGGAATGATTACAGGTTTGTTAGACAGAATGATAAGATTGAGTAATGAGGAACACTGGGAAAAAAATTACAAAATTATTAATAGTTTGTTATTAAAGAATGGGTACTTTAGGTCTTTTGTTGATGCTATCTTGAGAAAATTTAAAAATGAAGCAAAGAATCGTTTAGGTAACAATGTAAAAGCCACTAATACTATCACATATTGTCGTTTTCTTTTTGTGTCAGGATTATCATATGATATTAACAGATGCTTCATTGGTACCAATGTGAGACTAGCTTTTTATAATTTATTAAAGGTTAATAGTGTGTATACAAGATAAAAAGATAAATTAAAGAAAGAAGAACGATGTAATGTAGTATACAAGATTCCATGTGTGTGTGGTCGCTGCTATATAGGTCAAACTAAGCAATTTATAGAATCAAGAATTAAACAACATAAAAATGACTGTAAAAATGTAAATTTTGCAAAAGAAAATAAGACAGCGTTAGCACCTCATCATTTCGAACGTCAACATAATTTCAAATTTGAGAATACAAAAATTGTAGACAATGAGCCAAACTGGTTAAAAAGAAATATAAGCGAAATGATTTTCATTAAAGTTAATAATACGGTAAATAAAAGAACAGATACGAATAATTTAAGTATTATATACAATGACATTTTAAATGAATATAAATTAAAGAATAAATAATTTAAGTATGCATAAGGATATAAATAATTGATATATTTTTCGAAATTAATATTAAATAATTATTAGTTTAGAATGAATTATTATGTAGAATGGCAACATTCACATTTATATGGCAATTCCGTTATGACAGTTATAAATTTTTTATTTTGCTTCATGTTACGTTGATGGCGGGACGATTGGTTTTCTTGTATAACATATACATCTTTTAATCACCAAAAAATGATGACCCCGATGATGTAATTTGTAAAGCTAAACAACGATGTGGGCGACATATATGTTTTGTTGAACGTGTAAGGTAATATTTCTTGATTATTGACATCTTATGTGCTCTTTGAATGGATGATGCAACGTGGTTAATATCTTGTAATGAATTAATGTTTTTAGATTCCTGAAACTTAATTAATTAACATTTTATATTGTGATCAGAGGAAAGATACAGAAAAATTAAAAATAATAAATCTTCGGGAAAGACATATATGACGTTCCAACAACTATAATGGTAAAAGAAAAAAATAATGTTGTTTTGAATTTTAATGAAAATTAAAAATTGTTTGGATGAATTGTTAGCATATCTTCGTTTTTTGTATAATGCATATTTTATCGTGTTGTAGATTCCATCGGCGTAATGAATTTAGTAATTAACATATCAATAGAAAATAATAATGTTCAAACTTTGGCAGTAAATACTTTGGTTTCGTTCATATAGAATTTAAAACAGATTAATACATAAACATATAAAGTAAACAAATTTTTTCTAAATTCTAAAGTTACTATATCAAATATACTACAGTACAATATACGTTTATAATACAAGTTTAAATGATACAAAGAGGGGAAAAAAATAATAATAACGATTCGGGACAGACGTATAGACGTTCCAGGCACTGCATATCATGGTAAACAAGTAAATATTATTTAATTTTGAATTTTGATGTTTGTTTGATATAAATTGTAAATTATTCATAAGAATTGTTATTGTACATTATAAAATACAGACTTAATTATGTTGTAGGTTCATTCAGCGTGTCAAAATTTATAAAAAAAATTTAATAATAGAATATTTTTCCAAAAAATGATATGAACAATTTTAAATAATGGCGGATGATACCTTAGTTGCTTGTTTGTTTCAAGAAAATAATAATTCAGAAATTGTTTTTTAAAAATTAAAGCTATACTTAATGAAGTTGGAAATATAAGGATACTAATTAGACACTCTTTGTAAAGGTAAAAAGAAAAGAAAAAGTTTGTTCACCTCACTTATAACCTAGATTATGTAAATTATATATAAGGCCTTTCACTTATGTATAACAATAAATTTGTAGATGCCTGAAGAAGATCTAATAAAAGATCGAAACGTCGCATGAATTTGCAATTGGTGTTTTTGATTGGTACCTGATGTCCTCTTTCCTGCTAACCAACAACATATATAATAGTATGGACGCAATAACAAACAATATAAATCTTGAATTTTTTAATAAGTTGTCCAGACATTTAATATCTTTATAATATTCTGTTAAAGATTTTCTATAAATTCATAACATTTAATTTATTTAGCGGATGATTGGTCATTTTTGCGTACGAATATTCGTCCATTACGAGACAAACAAATTTCTATTATTTTGCTATTTATGCTTTTCTACTAATATTAAGATTATAGATTACTTCATCATGCCAAACAAACAAAGTCAGGTAAAAATTGTCCTAGTTATCGTTGTAAATATTTATGATTTAATATTCATTTATTTTTAATATTCATGTAAGCAGACAGATTACATAAATATTAAAAATTACTGCTTTTTATCTTGAACTTAGTGGTGATTAAATGTAATCGCTTTTAGTCAAGCTCAGTTAGTTCATATTTTTCAGCATCAGAATAGAATAAAATGAAGGTGATGGTAAACAAATATAAAAAGAAAAATAAACACTAAGTTCTTAGATTGAAATACAAAAATAATTTAAATTTACTTAACATACAGGTACTATGCGTCAATATAAATTAATTATTAGATCTGTTATATATATATATCTATAATAAAAAGGCGAAGATTCTTACCAAAGTTAGCTTTAATTTCTCCATGTCCACTTATTGTGTCAGTTCCGAATATACTTTGAAACATTGGATTCTTGCCTTCAAGATAAAATTCACCACTGATCTTCAATGATTCACAGGATACATGACTTGAATCAATTTTTTTCTCAAAATTTAAACTGAAGAAAATATACATATATATTTTTAATTTTATATTACTCATATTGTCCTAAGATTTGTCATATGGGGTAAATCGAAAGTAAAAGGAATTCATGACATAATTAAAAAAAGAACTAAAAATGAATATAACATTTTACCAGTTCAGGTCATTTTGTACACTAAAAATTTTACAAAATGACACTACTAACTGATTGTTACATGTTGTATATGGTCTTTAGACCTATACTTAATAGACTATAGTCTATGATCTATTGTATATGGTATATGGCTTATCATTCTCATTTTCATATTCATCCATCTGTCCGTTTCTTAGTAACCAACCTATGATAATTATTATAAGCAATAAACTACTATAAATATCATTAAAATTAAAAACGAGCGGACAATTTTAATCCTAAAGACAATTTAGATTATCTTAATACGAGTATATTCAAAATTACTTGTACCACCCGATAACCATTTCAGAGACGCTAGTTAACTTACGAAGTGCACCATATATTGAAAAAGAACGCAAAAGGAACTTAATGTTGCTCTTGGGTATGTTGAGCAACGTAGTGATGCAAGGCCGCCTGGAACGTAAGGTGTGAGGAAAATTTGTAAACGTGAACGGAGATATAAAGGAGAGTTAGGATCATTAAGTACATTGAAAATTAACCGATGGATGTGTAGGGGCGAAGACGAATTGGCAGCCATTTAAGTTCAGCATGAAAGTTTGAAATATGGTCGAACTTAAAATAAGCCAAAAAAAGCGAATATATAAGCCATAAAACAAGATTTTGAAGACGCTCTAATTCATTTATTTGCTTCCAAGCCACATCTAAATAGCACACGTCGGCGTAATCAAGTATGGAGAGAAGGAGCGTCAATCTCTCTTAAGCATAATCAAGATTGTGAAAGAGAGAAATAAAATTGAGATGCTTTAGAGAGTTGAAAGTATGATGCATTCGTTTGCTGACCTCGTTGACATGAGCTACTCAGGTCATTTTACAGTCCATAGTTAGGCCCATTTTTTTTAGATAAGGTTATAGCAGTAAGGGATTGGGATGCTACAGAACTGGACTTCAATAAGGTCCGAGTTTAGTGTACTTATAGCCTCATTCAAGTCAGGATGGAAGAGAGAAGAAAGTACTTTTGATATGTTATTAATAAATATAGAAACCAGCAAAAGAGATAGTACACCACCTTGAGGTACACTAGTAACGAGATCCAACCAATCCGATGATGCATCGTTGGTTTTTGCGCACTGCTGACGACCGCAAAAGGTAAGAGAAACCAGTATATTCATAGGTCATTTGTAATGGCAGCGGTCGCGCGTAATAGAAAAGACCTATGGGATATAATTATGAGAGAAATAAAACATTAATTATCCAATAATCATTTATTTTTTGTAGACAGATATTATTTTATAGATATCATTTTATTTAAAGTATAATTGGTATAAACAAGTAATTTAAATTAAGAAAAAGAAACAATTACTGAATCAACTAACATAGCATTCTTCAATACATCAAGTATTCTTTGGGTCAAACAATAATTTAGGAACACAAAACCTTTTTACATACCTCAGACTAGTTTATATACATAGTAAAGACTATAAAAATAGCAAAATAATAATAAAACATAATAAAACTATGATTTAGTTTTCATCAGGCTCAGTTTTTTCGTCAAAATAACATTTATTGCAAATGAATGTAGTGTGACTGCTGCAAATATTTGTTCGACACGATGTGCATTGTGTCTTCGATTGCTTCCTTTTCTTGTTGGACATATTTTACAGCTTCCGAATCCGAGCTGTTTGATTCTTCAGCAAATTGAGAACCCTCTGAAACGATGTGGTCGAAAGTTTCTGAGCCTGAGCGCTGAACTCTAATTCACTCTCTTCTTCATCTTCTCGTAGTAATTCCTCAAGTATTACACTTGGTGCTAGCGGTCTACGACTCATTTTGTAAATAATAGCAGTATTATAAGCTTATTTCGATAATATTAGGTGATAGTCGAACAAATATTATATCGCATTGAGCGTCGCGCGTAACCTTTTTGACGACAGGCGCATAGTGTGCTTTCGACGCCTGTGCCGTGACTAAAACAACAGGGATTTATGGGGTGTGAGGAGAGTAACTTGCGGGGGTAAACTTTCTATTTTGCTCATAATGACAAAGCGACAGGCTACTAGAAATGAGAAACAGACGTGACAAGTAATAATAATATTATGAGCGAAAATGTATTGAGCACGGTCGAATCGACGCCGCGCGACCGCTTGAAGGATAACAGTAGGAGAAATTTTGGCCACTCGGATAGTTCCAATAAGGATGTCAAGGTCAACCGAGTAGAAAGCACTGCTAAAATCAACCAAAACCACCGCCAACACCTCCACTCGCCACCAGGGCAATAGATCACATAAGGTGTCCGCGAGCGCTCTATAAGCAAAGGCGGCCGGCATAGGCGGGCCAACCGTCGGGGCGTCATGATTGTATTTGTGAGCGATCACGTGGCCCTCCATTATGACGATGAAAGCACCGCTGAGTTTTAGCGGGTATTCTGGCACGTTCTGCGGGCCAGCGAATCCCACATAACTGCCGCCTCTCCGAGGCGTGATGCGTCAATGCAGTTCCCAGCATTAAAAAAATTGGATGTTATTGAATAAGGTAGGTAGGATTTTAGGTTCTTTTAAATATGCATCACGATTTTTGTCAGATGGTTCCCTTTTTTTCCTAGGTTTGGTCTTATCACGTTTAGCAACAGTTCTCTTGAGCGCAGGTAATAGCCAGAGAACGGAAGTATGTTTCATCTCTAGTATCGTATTAGACATAAAAGAATTAGCTACCTTTGCAGTTGAAAATTCGACGGAAATTTTATTTCGTCCAATATTCTTTACGCCATCATTAATTATTATGGATGTATTTTATTAGTATGTAAAAATTGGCCGAGTTTAATGGCCCGGATAGTAGTTCCTGCGTTGTTCAGAATTCTTTAGATACGTAGACTAAGAAGGAACCTTTGTCGTCATCTGAGTAACTTTTAAGAGCCTCGGAAAAAGATGGATGAACATAAACAGTTTGAATCGAGGGGATAGCTGTGGTCAGGATCGCTGATGGTAATTTTAGGGGATGGATTGGTTGTGGTTGGGTCGTCAGCCGCTAGACGTTTTCGAGAACTTAGAGAACCATCTGGATCCGGATGATCCAGGGGTCGATCTAAATCCATCTTAAATCATATACAGCAAAACAAATAAAAATATAACAATTCCTAACCCTAATTCTATCTTGGAAGACTTGTCCATCCACCTTCGGCAGCGATCATTGTCCTATCCTCCTCTCTCTCTGATACAAGGATTCCCGCCACTCGTCATTCTAAGCCCCTCCATAAAAAATATAAACTCTGTAACCCAGATTGGCATTCATATGCTACATCTGTTGATAATATATTGGATTCTTTCCGTGATTTCGGAGAAGACGGAAATTTATTTATTTACTACAACAATATTATGCAAAATTTTCGCACAGGTCAGCTAGTTATTACTTTATTTTTAAAGCCTAGTTCAGTTCAATTTTATAAAAAAATGTGTTATAATTTTGAAAACTTTTCTGTACTATTAAAAAGAGCCATCAAAAATAAAAAAAATTTAACTTACCTAATTATTTTAAATTTGCAATTTTTGAAACCCGTTATTGTAGACTCTTTTATAGTTAGCGACACGCCATCTATAACAGGTGCTGTAATATTTTTTAATATTATAGGATCTATAGGATCCGCATTGAATTCTGGTATACCGGTAGATCCTAAAGTTGTAAAAATGATTTCCCATTGCTTTTCCACACATTGATGGTCGTTAATGCTACATTTTCCAAAAGATTTATCTGTAATTAAATAAATTGATAAAATAAAAGTCACATTAAATGTGTTATTATTTATTAAACCTATGAGACATCTTAGTGTATAGAATTCGCTAATTAAGTTCCGTGTAATAGGTCATTATGATATTACAGATTATTTTTACATATTGTATGATATTTATTGGTTTCATATATATATCTTTTTCAATTAGAATACCAATAAAGAAATTTTTACAAATAATAATTTGTTGTAACTAATTAAATATAATAGTATGACTTACCAAAAGCTTCCACGTATAACAATAATGAACAAAACAATAGAATAAAATTAAGAGCGAGCATTTTGGGTGCTTGAATTATATTCAGTTATTATTTTGTGTCCAAATACAGTATTTATATACAAATAAAGTACAATAAAAACTTAATTAACTTTTTTTTGTCACAAATTATAATGTGATGCGTCATAGTACAAAAAGTCCAACATGAATTGATTTTAATTATAATAATATTACACCGTTCCACCATCATATCTGTTACTACAAAAAACGTCTATTTATTTATTTATTTATTTATATGTACTTTATTTCACAACACAAAATTGAATTGTACAAAAGGCGGGCTTAATGCTAAAAGCATTCTCTACCAGCCTTTTTTGGTGGTAGGGGGTGGATATGGATTCCCCCGCCTGGCTCGCGACCACTATCATGTCAAATCCGAACCATAAAAAATAATAAATAAGCAAAATATCTTCGGATGTGTTCCGGTTCGATGGCATGTAAGCCAGTTCCCCTTATCCCCACCCTATCCTTTTCCTTTGCGTGTGGCATCCCCGTCAGTCTTTGGTCCTGCATCGGTAGCGCGGCATTTCGTTTGGCGGAGCGTGTGGCGCTGTCATGGGGTCCAGGGAGACCCGATGAAACGGTTCACCGCTGGCCGCCTGGTGGTTCGTAGGGGACCCGAACCCAGCCCATCCCAACTTAGGAGGCTGTCCCGCCGCCACCGAAAAAAGTCCATTAGCTGATCACCGTGCCGGAGTGGGAGACCGGTGTGGAACTCGGTGATTGGCTAACGGGTCGGATCGGGGTCCCTTCCGTCCCCCATGCCAGTGACACACTACCCTCGGTCGTCGAGATTGTCTAGTGCCTGGTGCAATCATTGCCCACGAGACTGCCGGAGTTGCCACACCATCCTATCTTATCCCCCTTTTTTTTTCTTTTTTTACACACATATGACTCGCAACGGAAATATACAGGTCAGTTCTACAGCGGCTCCCCTTTATTCCACATTTGATGTGGATTTCTGCAACATAAGGGGTCTTCATAGTAACCTGAATGCCGTCCACTACCACCTTGAGACGGCGAAGCCGGCCTTACTCTTTCTTGCTGAGACACATCTACTCCTGACGATACTTCGTACCTTTGCTATCCAGGGTACAGGTTTGAGCACGCCTTTTTACCCAAAGCAGGCGTATGTATGTACGTCAGGAGTGATATCTGTTGTCAGCGGCTCGACACTTCGTTCGTTGGAGTCAGAGACCTGTCCATTTTATGGGTGCGCGTAGACTTTGGTGGTATCACACGTATCTACGCGTGCCTGTACAGGTCTCATAGCGGCGATGCTGAAGTCAATCGTCTCTCCGGGCACGTCGAGAAGACTGCAGAATATCTGCTACATCGGTAAACCTGCGCGGAGATTGTGATCCTAGGTGACTTCAACGCCCACCACATCGACTGGCTAGGTTCACGTACCACAGACCACGCAGGGAGAACCGTATACAACTTTGCCCACGCGTATGGTTTTTCACAACTGGTGTCAGGTATTACCAGAGTTCCCGATAGAGAAGACCACACTCCTTCCCTGCTGGATCTTCTGCTGACTACCCGACCGGAGGGTTACCGGGTGACCGTTGGTGCGCCGTTAGGTTCATCCGACCATTGCCTGGTGCATTCTGAGGTACCTGTAGTGCGTACTGGTCGTTCTCAACTACCTGGAAGTCGCCGAATGTGGCACTACAAGTTAGCGGATTGGGATGGTCTACGTGAATTTTTCGCATCCTACCCATGGAGGCGACTTTGTTTCTCTTCAAGGGACCCCTCGATCTGCGCAGATGCCGTCACGGACACCATTCTACAGGGAATGGAATGCTTCATTCCCAGAGCGGTTGTTATCGGGCGAGAGTGTTATCGGGCTTGGGCTGTGGCCACAGATGCGGGAGATCCACAGGCGTATAGCCTGAAGAGGAGGTACAACGAAGCCTCCAGGTCGTGCAGGAAGCAAATCGCTAGGGCAAAGTTCAAACACATTCGCAGAATAGGCGAGAGGCTACTGACCTTTCCTACTGGAACCCGTGCCTTCTGGTCTCTTGCCAAAGCTGTTGAAGGTGATTTCTGCCAGTCTTCACTACCATCGTTGCGCGAACCTGAAGGTACCCTGACGCATTCCGCAAGAGAGAAAGCGAAACTCCTTTGCACACTCTTTGCGTCAAATTCAACTCTTGACGATGAGGGAAAAGTACCACCCAGCATCCCTTGGTGCGGACACACAATGCGTAATGTGCGCTTTGAGCAGAGTGCCGTTCGTCGTGCACTGCTTTCCCTCGACGTCAAGAAGTCCAGTGGTCCTGATGGTATTTCGGCCCTCGGCTTAAGACGTGTGCTCCTGAATTGACTTCGGCTTTAACGCGTTTATTCTCACTCTCCTACACCACTGGTACAGTGCCGTCTTCAAGGAAGATAACAGTTGTGCACCCTGTCCCTAAGAAGGGTGACAGCACAGACCCATCTAATTACTGGCCAATTGCTATTACCTCCTTGCTCTCTAAGGTGATGGAGCGGGTAGTTAATACCCAGCTTCTCGATTACCTGGAAGATTACCAGCGACCGACAATACGGATTTCGTCGTGGTCGAAGCGCTGGCGATCTTCTAACGTACCTAACACACCGAGTTGTCTTGCACGCATCGCAACCCCAAGGACGTTGCACTCGCCATCAGTGAAGTCTATAAAAACATCTATTCCTGAAACCACACTGTCCATTCTCTGAGGTTAGAGAGGTTCACTGGCGCTCTAATTCCTAAGAGACAAGACCGGACTCTGTACCTAGTTTTCACACAAGAGGAAAAGAAGACGTTGGTAGACCAGGGATACGGCACCAGACAGGGATCGAGCGTCATGACTGTGCCTGTGCCTCGTGGATACGAGGCACAGGGACAGACACGCGAGGCAGTCATGATCGTCCAGACAAAGACTAGGAGGCTGCGGATTCATGACAGTGTTCCGCATGCTGTGGTCGCGGTGACCAGGCACACAAAGACCTGTGTCTACTACACCGACGACAGTGGTGATGCAATCGGTCGTTTTGTCGAAAAGGCGGTGGAGGCCACAACAAAGGAAATACTCGAGCACACTCTCAAGATGGCTATACATAAAAGAGACACCGCCGTCTCCAATAAATAATACAAAAATAATACATACATACAAAAAATGTACATAGAAAATAACAAACACATGTAAAGAGATGTAAAACAAAAAAAAAAAAAAATATATATATATATATATATATATATATATATATGTATGTATGTATGTGTGTATGATTGTGTATGTGTGTATATTTGTAAATAAAGATTATGTTTATGTGTATTAAAAAATTATTATATGTATGTAAATATGATTATATGTATAAAAAAAAATTATAATAATAATATACATATAAATAATGGTCAGTATACGGACTCGCGTCATAGAGATCCTAAGTCTAGCTAAGTCTTAAATAAAACGCATGAAACTATATTAACAATTTTATACATTTAATTTAAAAAAGGCACGGGCAAATACAAGCCCGTGGATATCTTTGTTACTTATTTAAAAAAAAAAAAAACACACACACACACCGCTGGGCAGCTGCCATTGAAGGTATGGGGGAAGCTTTGGCAGTCAGCCTTGATATCACGAAGGCCTTCGATCGGGTCTGGCGTAAAGCTCTTTTAGCGAAGCTACCATCTTACGGAATCCCCGAGGGGTTGTGTGATTGGATAACCAGCTTTCTTGATAGGTGTAGCATTATGGTCGTTGTCGATGGAGTATGCTCGGAAACCATGCCTATCAACGCTGGAGTTCCTCAAGGCTCAGTGCTCTCACCCACACTGTTTATTCTGCATATCAACGATATGTTGCAAACCAGCAATATTCATTGCTATGCAGATGACAGTACGGGTGATGCCTTTTACACTGGACGAGCTAATATCCCTCCGGCGGAAGTGAAAGAGAGGAGATCACAACTTGTGACTGAAATCGAGACCTCCTTGGAGCAAGTCTCCAAATGGGGTAGACGCAACCTCGTCCAATTTATCCCCTTGAAGACACAAGTTTGCGCGTTTACCGCAAAGAAAACCCCCTTTACTATAGTGTCGAGTTTCCAGAACATAACCCTAAACATCAGCAAAAGTATTGGGATCCTTGGCGTTGACATCACGAATGAAGTCCAATTCCGGGGTCTCTTGGAGAGCAAAGCCAAACTGGCTGCAAAAAAGCTCGGGGTTCTGAACAGGGCGGGCCGGTACTTCACGTCGGGACATCGGCTTCTACTCTATAAGGCCCAGGTGCGTCCTCATGTGGAGTATTGTTGACACCTTTGGGCAGGTGCCCCCCAGTATCAAATTCAACCACTTGACTTCATCCAACGCCGGGCAGTTCGCATTGTCGACGATCCCATACTTACGGACGGTTTAGAACCCTTAAGTATAAGGAGAGACGTTGGCTCCCTGTGTGTTTTATACCGTTTGTATAATGGTGAGTGTTCTGAGGAACTCTTTGACATGGTGCCCCACCTTCGCGTTTCTATTACCGCACCCTTCACCGAAGGACTAAATTTCATCCACACCATTTGGATGCCTGGTTTGCAACCAATGTGCAAGCTTCGCGCGCATTTTTGCCGCGCACATGTAAGCTTTGGAATGACATTCCTCCTGAGGTTTTTCCTGATCGCTATAATTTGGGGGTTTTCAAGCGTCGTGTGTACAGACACCTTTTCCCTAAAGGCCGGCAATGCACCCGCAACTCTTCTTATGTTTCAGATGTCCATGGGCGACGGTAGCTATTTAATATCAGATGGCCCGTCTGCTCGTTTGCCCGCATTGTTATAAAAAAAAGCCAACCTTAGGACGTACAAGAGCGAAAGTTTGTACGTGTGCAAAAATTGGAAATTGAGAAAATATATTTAGTTTGAAAGGCAAAAAAAAATTTTTTTCGTAACAAATATTATATTCAATACATGAGCAATATATAGATAATATATTTAAATACATATACATAAACAGATACATATATACAAACATAATACTTAACAAGCTGACGACAATAATCAAAACACAGATTCATTGTGTTTATTGGGTTCATCGAATTAGGTTAAATTTTAGTTTAAGTACTTTGGTTTAAGTCTATGAGAATAATAAAGGACTTTCAGATTTTGAAGTCTGAAGTTTATAGAACTTTAGGTAATGACGTCAGCAGAAAAATATTATTTTATCAATCAACATTATTTATCCTACTTTTGTTACATGTTTAAGTAACGCCTTTCTTCTAACAATTAACTTTCCTTAAATTTGGCAAATTGCCTAATTTTCTCCCAAGATTTTCAATTCTTCACTGCACATATTTTGTTAAATACAGGATTTTAAGTAAAAAATTGGTTGTCTGTAAAGTCGGTTTACGGACGATAATTTTCTCTCACCGACCGATGCTACTTTTTTTTAACAATCAAAGAACAAATATATGAGATTAACGCCGAGTTGCACGAAACAAATTTTAAATTTAAGTGTTTATTAAACTAATTTAATCACAAGAATCGTGATTATCTGTTGCACGAAACCTACATCTGATTAAGTTAACAAAAAAATTTAGTTTGATTAAAGACCTATCTAACGGATGATTAATTCCAACAGCTTTAAATTAATCATAAGATCAACAAATTTTAAGATTAATTGCAACTTAACTAACGGAAAGTTAGCGACGGTTTCGTGCAACTCGCCGTATATCGCTAATCAAATCCTTAAAATGCAAGAATTAATTATTTTTTTTGCTGCAATTATTGTTGTAATAAATAATATAAACCACATTAACTTTTCATTTCACTTTTCACTAACTTTACAAACAATAAATTGACAAAACAGTTCGTGTGTAGATTCAAGATTGCGTGGCGTCTGCCGCTGTCTCTTCTATTCGGACGCGTCATAAGTTGGGTTGATCGTGCCTCTCTATCGCTTTTTCCGTGCTCTCGCTCGCGACTCGTGACAGTTGTTCGTAAAGTACCGGCTATCTTTCATCGATTTACTAGACGCTATCATGTCAAAAACGTAGTTTAAGGTTTATTGAAATTATAAGTGTAATGTAGGTAGATAAATAACAAAAAAATGATATACGCGCGGTGATAGTTTTATGTCAGCAGTCTCCCAATAAATGTGTAGTTTGTAAGTCGTTGTTTGATTTACGATTAATTTCTCAGTGGCGACGAGTTGGACATATACACGTGTGTAGTGCAAATATCAAAATGTCGATAGGCAAAATTAGCGAATTCAACATAAGAACAGATAACTGGCGTTTATAATATATCGAGCGCTTAGAACAATATTTTTAGGTGAATAAAATAGGAAAACACATGTATGTACCGACATTTACGGTCGTCGGGGCGGAATGTTAGGAACTATTAGTGAACCTGTGTACACCAAAAAACCTCGAGCTATAGGGTTTTGAGAGTTCACGACAATTGTAGAAAAACATCTGCAACCCAAACCGAGTACCTACACTTGCAGAGCGTTATAAATTTCGATGTCGGATGTAAGACGGTAATGAAACGGTCGCGGATTACGTAGCGGTGCTAAAAAAAATGTCGACCACGTGTGAATTTCGCGGGACCATGGTGGAAAATTTGAGAGATCAGTTTGTGTGTGGCTTACACAGCGAATCAATTCGTCAAAGATTATTCGTCCAAAAACATGAATAGTGTGTGGAACAATCAGTATAAACCTATTATGATGGCAATAATTGTACATAACCGGGTATTGCACATGGAATGCGACACGGGAATTGCGGTATCTTGTATTAGTTATGAGATTTATAACAAACATTTTAGAGACTTGAAATTAAAACCATGTAAAATTGTACTTAGATACTATACCGGGGAACTTGTACGGCCCTTAGGAATAATAATAATAAAATAATAAAACCTTTAGTTAAATATAAAAAGAGACAAGAAAATTTAGATTTACCTATATGTTATCGAGAATGGGAAATCGGTGTTACTGGGCCGACAGTGGTTAACACAGTTGCGTATAAATGTCTTTCGAGGAAACTAGTGCTGTGCATCGTCTGGAATCGGATATTGTATTTTGTTTAAATGAATTAGAAATAGTTCCAGATTCTATAACACATTCTTGGACGGCTTGGGGCGGTTTACCACCGGTACGGTGAGCATACGCGTACGCGAGGGGTCGCGCCCGGTGTTCTTGCGTGCATGGCGTCTTGTCTATGCGCTGCGCGCGGCCGTGGAGCGCGCGCTGGATCAAATGGTAAGCGACGGAATTCTCACTCCTGTTGAACACTCTGATTGGGCTACGCCTATCGTTCCCGTACTTAAAAAAGATGGTGATATTAGAATATGTGCAGACTATAAGTTAACTTTACACAAAGTCTAGGAAGTGGACCGATATCCATTACCAAAAGTGGAAGATTTATTAGCACGTTTTTTTTACTGTTCTCTTATAATTACGCGAATTTTATTTCTAACAGGAGTTTTTCTAACAGTCAGAAGTGACAAAGTTTATCTACGTGCCCGATGCTGCGGTCTCCTTGATCTCGGATGTTAAGGTCAGATCTTAAAGTGTTATTTGACTTTCATGTGACTACGTTAAAATTTGCCGCCTCAAAATCGGTATTGAACCAAAGCGAGGAAAATTCTACTAGATTACAAACTGCGAATTCCTTCATAATTTAAATTGCTGCTGATTATCTCATTCGTGCAGAAGGTACTCGTGCGGTAAATATCAAACTGCACACATGTTTTTGGAAGTTTAGTGAAAGTGATCTATTTAATAGCTAACGTATAATAATTAGGTCAGTGTTGGTGTTTTTTTAATTTACAAGTAAAAACTATTTAAGCTGTTATATATATATATATATATTTTTTTTTTTTTTTTTTTAAGTACATGTAGACTACGCGATGTGTTTTGAAATAATAACGTACAATTATCATTGATCTTTGTTTTTTAAACTGTTATTATTAATTTTATATGATATATATTTTTTTTATTAATTTAAACTACATAGCTATTGGTGTATGTATATTTTCTGATTAAGGTTCCATCTACTTATTGCCGCTATTTCTGGATTTACTGCCGGTGTCTATTTATGCTGTGTTTGATATTGTTATAGCATATATTTATTGTTGTTTCATATTTAAAATTGTGTATTCGTTATTCCTAAGTATATCTCGAATCACTTACTCATTGCATCACTAGTGGAGATAATGGGAAAATCTAAGCGAAACCGGCGAGAATCGAGCGTAGATAGTACTTCTACAGATCCTAGTTTTAGTGATAGTGACGATTATGAACGTAGGTCACGACGTAGAATGAAACGTAAACGTGGTCATAAGCATAGCCATAAAAGACATGGTAAAAGGCAAGCGCATTCTGAGCGTCGCAAGCATAGATCTCTCAGTAGGAATGTTAACCGGGGGTCAACTAAAACTCCCCCGTTAACATCGCCGATTCGATTAAATGGGTTAAATATTCCCATTGCAGTTAATGATCAAACTGATCCTTTTTTGTCGAACAATAACAGCGCAACAAATAATGTTACTAGATTAAATATCCCTAACAGTAATCCTGCGCCAGTAACTTCAAATTTTTGGGCTCAAAACAATTTTCCGGTGGCGTTCAGTGTTGTTCCAGAATTTGACCCAAGTGAAAACAGTCAAACAATAGAAAATTGGATAAACAAGGTTAACGAATGTGCGCAGATTTACTCTTGGAATGACCGCCAAATATGTCATTATACTCTTCCTAAATTAAGTGGTTTAGCCAAAAAGTGGTATCAGGGTTTACCTTCAGTCCTATACAATTGGGATGAGTGGACACAAAAATTAAAATTAGCATTTCCGTCGAATGAAAACTATGGTGATTTATTAACAACAATGTTAAAACTTAGATGTAGGTTTGGGCAACCTCTAGAACATTATTACTATGACAAAATTGCGCTTATAAATAAATGTGAGATAACTGGTAAAAAGGCAGTTGGTTGCCTTATACATGGTATCGACGACAAGTTTGTACGAATGGGGGCAGGTGCCTGTATGTTTGAGGAACCAGAACAGGTCCTTAACTACTTGCGTACGGTATCTCAACATGAAACCAACACACCATCTATCAGTAATCGCAACCGGAATAGTAATCAACAATCCAGACCGTTTAATAAGGCAGCAAATGAACAAATTAAAGGCAATAATAGCACAGATACGGTTAGATGTTTCAATCGTAATGAAATGGGACACATAAGCTTAAAATGTAATAAACCAATAAAGAGGTGTAACTTTTGTTTAAAATTAGGCCACGATACTAAAGATTGTCGTAAGAACAGTAATAATACTAGCGAAGCTAATAAAAATAATAGTTCGACGGACCGAACTAAGAGTGTTATGCGCATTACCAATAGTGAGTCCGATAATGCTAAATTTTACAAAGATGTCAAAGTGGGAGATATAACATTGCGAGGATACGTTGATCTAGGTAGTAAGTGTACCCTTATACGAGAATCTGATGCAAAGCTCTTACATGATACTTGGGATACTGATAACTTACCAATTTTGCAGGGGTTTGGCAATTCTTCTGTAAAACCAATTGGCAAGTTAGTAGTCAATTTACAAATAGGCGCCGTTAAGGCTGAAACGGAAATTCTAGTCGTAGAAAATCACTATTTAAAAACGTCGATTCTGGTTGGGCAGTCATTTACGGAAAAACCTAATGTAATACTTTTGAAAACAAATGATGATATAGTTTTTATACAAACCCCAGATGTGATTAATAGTGATTTAAAAATTAAAGTGTATGCAGAAAGTGATTACGTTATTGAACCAAAAACTACTATGCCCATTAATGTCATAACAAACAGTAAATACTCAGAAGGCCTATTTGTTCAATACAATCTTCGAACTTTACCTAACAACGAATATATTGTTTTACCAGGTATCTTTCAGTTCAAAGAAGGTAAAGGATATCTAATGCTAACCAACTTATCACTTAATGATTTAAAAATTACTAAAGGAACTTTGTTAGCTCGGGGACAGCAATACCAAGAAATAAATACAGAATATGTAGGTATAACAACAGAAACCAAACAATATGAACCTTTGCCTTTAGCGGATGTAAAAATAAGTACAATAGTGACCGAGGATCAGAAACAAAAATTGTTTAAATTAATTGAAAAATACAGAGATTGCTTTGCGATGAATTTAGGAGAATTAGGTAAAACAAATCTGACGGAAATGGAAATTACCCTAACTGACAATAGACCTGTAGTATATAATCCATATAGAGTTTCCCAGAGCGAACGAGAATACCTAAGTAAGATTATAGAAGATTTACTCTCCAATGGTATCATACGTGAAAGTACTTCTGATTATTCAAGTCCTGTTATTTTAGTCAGCAAGAAAAATGGCGATAAACGCTTATGTATCGATTATAGAGCCTTAAATAGAAAGACACTTAAAGATAAATATCCTTTGCCTCGCATTGAGGATCAATTAGATAGGTTAGGGGGTAATCAATTCTTTACGAGCCTTGATCTAACATCAGGGTATTATCAAGTGTCCATGTGTGAAAACAGTAAACGGTATACTGCGTTTGCAACACCGGATGGTTTATTTGAGTTTGAAAGAATGCCATTTGGGCTTGCTAATGCACCTAGCGTTTTCCAGCGAATCATCAACTCTATGCTGAAGGGCAAACAAAATCTAGCATTAGCATATATGGATGATCTTTTAGTGATATCACAAACAATAGAAGAGGGTTTAGACAAGTTAGAAAGAGTTTTCCAATTGTTAAGATCTGCTCAACTTAAGTTAAATATAAAAAAGTGCGATTTCTTTCAGACTCGAATAAACTATTTGGGGTATGAGATAAGTGCAGACGGTATACGCCCTGGGGTAGCTAAAATTCAGCCCGTAATTGACTTTCCCATACCTAAAAACGTTCACGAAGTTCGACAGTTTGTTGGGCTTACTAGCTATTTTCGACGCTTTATTCACAATTTTTCAGTGATAGCAAAACCTCTGACGAATCTTACAAAAAAGAATGCTGTGTGGTGTTTTGATGAGCCACAGATAAAAGCTTTCAATGAATTAAAATCAAAATTAACCACTAGACCCGTTTTAGCGTTATATGACCCCCAGGCAGAATTAGAAATTCATACAGATGCTAGTAAAATCGGTATAGGCGCCATATTAATGCAACGTATAAATTTAGAACCTTTCCACCCTATAGCATATTACAGTCGTCAGACCACATCAGATGAAAGCAAGCTACACTCGTATGAGTTAGAGACTCTGGCAGTAGTTTGTGCTTTAATTCGATTCAGAGTCTATGTTTTGGGAAAAACGTTTAAAGTTGTTACGGATTATGCCGCTATACGTAGCACAATGACTAAAAAGGATTTGATCCCTAGAGTAGCTCGCTGGTACTTAACTATGCAGGAATACGATTTCACAGTAGAGCATAGAGATGGGGCTAAAATGAGTCACGTTGATGCCCTATCGCGCAATCTCAGTATATCCGAATCGAAGGTCGTGGTAGACGTTGTCGATGTTTTGGCAATAGATGATGATGCGTGGCTGAGTACAGTGCAGGGACAGGACTCAGAGATACAAAGAATAATTAGCATCCTGAATGATTCAGATACTAAAGACATTGTCGATATTCATAAGAACTATACAATAAAAAATGATCGTTTATATAGAGTAGTAACTGATAAAAACAATGAAGTCAATTTAAAGTGGGTAGTTCCGAAATCGGTAAGGTGGCAGGTAGTTCGTATGAATCACGACGATGTTGGTCATTTCGGTTTTGAAAAAACTTACAGTAGAGTTAATCAAATTTATTGGTTTAAAAAAATGCGACGATTTATTAAAAAGTATTGCAATTCCTGCTTAAGTTGCGCACATAATAAAATACCGGCCGGTGCTAAAGAAGGGGAGCTCCATCCTATACCCAAAATTAGTAAACCATTTGATACGCTCCATACTGACCATTGCGGTCCCTTTCCTATAAGTAAAAAGAAAAATTGTCACATTTTAGTAATAATTGATGCCTTTACGAAATTTATATACATAAAACCAGTTAAAAATACTAAAAGTAGCACTACTATTCAGGTATTTACAGAATATTTCTCGCTGTTTGGAGTACCACGCCGTATAATATCAGACCGTGGTACAAGTTTCACTAGCAGAGAGTTTTCAGATATTATTAATGGTAGAGGTATCAAGCATATTTTGAATGCTGTTGCCTGTCCCAGGGCCAATGGCCAGGTTGAAAGGTACAACCGGACTATAGTCGATGCCATAACTGCTGCTAATCACGGCAAACCTGAAAATGAATGGGATTTATGCTTACCACAAATTCAATGGTCACTGAACAATACTATTAACAAAACCACAAGTCGCACTCCTTCCGAGATGTTGTTTGGTGTTCAAACAACAGGCGTTTCGGACGGTTTTATGAACTCTATTCTCATTCCGTATTAGATCGAGATAAGATTAGGTCTGATGCAGAGTCCCGAATCCAAATTAATCAACAAAAACAGAAAGAACGTTTTGATATGACTCACAAAAAACCAACCCAATATAAATTAGGAGATTTAGTAAGAGTCGAGAAAGATATTCGTTCAGACCCGGGACAGAGTCGCAAATTATTGCCTAAATGTGTAGGGCCGTTTCGAATCTCAAAAATTATCGGTAATGATCGCTATGAGATAGAAGATACCCCCATTACTAGAAAAGAAGGTTGTAAACCATATAGGTCGGTTTTTGCTGTTGATAGACTACACCCTTGGCTAGTTTTTAATGATGCAATGACAAGTGATTCGGAGTAGAAAGTGGATTTTAAATGCTTTTGTTATAACTAAAATAAAGTATTGGTAGGTAATATAAATCCTATATACTGTTATACGTAGAATGAATTATTGATGTATGTATGATTTCATAAATAATGATATTGTGCTAATGAAAGACAGTTATTTATTTAATACCATAGAAGTGAATATTTAATTACATGCCACATTATCTGTACAATTGTATGCTGAGTCAATTGTAGTAGGTACCTATGTATTATAGATTATATTACGTATTCTGTATACGATTATATCTACTATATTAGTGAAGTAAATTGAGAAAATAGAGTGAAGTTAATGTAAATTAATTATAAGATCATTAGATGAAGATATACACTTTAAAAGTTTAAATATGTAACAATTACGAAAGTTAACCATAAAAGCGATTAATAAAAAGAATGAGTGATTGTTTAACATATTGAGAATAATAAAGAAGGATATAATTTATGAATAGTAGTAATATATACTTAGATTATTGTATAGAGGTGGGTCATCTTGTTGCAATATATTTAACTAACCAGAAATATATAAGGGAGTTGTGACAAGTGGGCTTCTAAGAGATGTTAGTTTTAAGAGTGAGTCGCTATGGGTGAGAGTGCCTATAGTCGATGTTAGTTTTAAGAGTGAGTCGCTATGGGTGAGAGTGCCTATAGTCGATGTTAGTTTTAAGAGTGAGTCGCTATGGGTGAGAGTGCCTGTAGTTGATGTTAGTTTTAAGAGTGAGTCGCTATGGGTGAGAGTGCCTATAGTCGATGTTAGTTTTAAGAGTGAGTCGCTATGGGTGAGAGTGCCTATAGTCGATGTTAGTTTTAAGAGTGAGTCGCTATGGGTGAGAGTGCCTATTGTCGATGTTAGCTTTAAGAGTGAGTCGCTATGGGTGAGAGTGCCTGTAGTCGATGTTAGCTTTAAGAGTGAGTCGCTATGGGTGAGGGAGCCTATAGTCGATGTTAGTTCTAAGAGTGAGTCGCTATGATTAAGAATGCCTAAGATTAATTGTAGATGTTGTTATTGTTTCTCTCTTATTTTTATTCTTTTTGTATTGTGATTTAAACGCGAGGCCGCGTTTGACGTAAGGATTAGCCGAATGTTAGAGTGGGTACGTTCGGGGGCCCTCTTCTAATTGATAATTCATCACTTTTATAGGATTTTTTAATCTATGCATTCCACAGACCACATGCGCGGAAACGGAAATGGGACATGCGCAATAGTTTTTTATTTATCAGTTTTTAATTAAAATAATAAGTAGTAAATAAATGTAAAAAGATAATTTTGTTTATCTTTTATGAACAATAGCAAACAATTATTTACTAAAGTTTGACAGTTAAATTCAGTTTTTGATTAAAGAAGTATCATTTCCGCACATGTGGTCTGTGGAATACATAGATTAAAAAATCCTATAAATGTTATGAATTATCAATTAGAAGAGGGCCCGCGAACGTACCCAGTATTAAAATATAAATCAATTGTTTGTCATGGCAACACAGTTGACACTCAAAAATAGAACGTTGGCGGGAATTAATTATATAGTTTTGGCGGCGGTAGATTAAAAAAAAGGGAGAATATATATTCATTACGGATCAGACGAAAAAGGTGGTCTCGATATAATTTTCAGTAATGTTAAGTACTGGTGTGTCAATTAATAAACTTTATAATAGTGCATCTGGAGTTTTTCTAACAGCTAACTATATGCAACGTAGGTCATGTCATAAATATTGTTTTAAGAAGAATAATTATGATAATATTAAACAGGAATTGTCAATGATAAATTGGAATGAACTTTTTAAAAATAAGGAAATTGAAGAGGCTGTTTCATGTTTTTACGACAAATTATACATATCGGATTAGCGGTCTCGTTAATATTTTTTAAAAACAGCAGAACCGTCGATCTCATTTAGGTCTTCGGATCTGCTATTACTATGCACATCATGAAAATGAAAGCAAAATCAAATGGGAATAAAATTAAGAATATTAATAAAACTATTTAACGATTATAATTTACGTAGGTAGTTTTATAATTTATTCTTAAACTACTGTCACCTCGAAGGAATCAGTGAAGATAAAAAAATTAGAACTCTGATTGCTTAAATCTTTATTCTTACTGATTTAGATTACGAATGAAAGTTAAAAGCTACCACCAGTTCGGAATGTAGATTCTGTCAAAAAGAACCGGCAAGAAACTCAACAGTTACTCTTTTAAATAAGAAATCGTTAATACAATATAAAATCATTATAAAAATATCACAAAATGGCTCACGTATACCGGATACTCCAAATGCGTCTGCTTCGAGCGCTGGCTGGCTAAGAAGTCCCAGTGCATCACTAAGTGCACGCTTTTATAGTTCTATCCGGCATAGTGATTTTACAAAATGTGGGTACATCTAATATGTTACAAAGTATGGGGATATCAAAATACAAATTATTCAGCAATTCAAACAGCCAAATCATTACATAAAAATAAATAGGAATAATAATAACATTTTAACACAAATTATTCAGCAATTCAAACAGCTGAATCATTACAAAAAAATAAATAGGAACTAAAAAACAGGCAGGTACTTACTTCAAAATCACACAAAAAGAATAATGAAATCACTAATGTTCCGTAAATTGAATAAAACGTTAAATATTTAATCTTAGCCTGATAAAATTACAAATATAATTATTATTGATTATAAAATCAGGGCACATTTTGAAGTTCGCTTGGCCTCCGCTGCGACATACATAATAATAAAGAAAAACACACCTTTGAAAAATATTAAAACTAATTATTACCCAGTTTGGTTCACCTATAAATTGATACAGTTATTTAAGAAAAAAAATCAAGCGTGGATTAAGATGAAAAAATTTAATAATTAATCAAACTATAATATTTTTTCCATTTATAGGAAGGAATTTAAGATTGCATCTGCAAAATTGCTACAATAAATATATGGCTTCATTAGAAACTAGTATAAAGGATAATATAAAATATTTTTGGAGTTATATAGCTCATCGGAAACGATCCATAGATATTCCTAGTAATTTACATTATAAAACATCAAAAGCCGGTAACCTCGATGATGCATGTAATCTGTTTAGTAAATTATTTCTTTCAGTCTATCAGCCTTCTTTTGTATCCGATAATCTAGATATTAGCGACCTTAACTTAACCTTACATTGGTGGGACGGATTTTTGTTTCGACCGTTGTAACATTGTACAAGCGTCTATTATTTTCAGTGTTCCTATTAAAATTTTATTTTGAAGCAATGAAAAGTCTTAAAATTTTTGGACGACTCTTGTATCTTTAGGGACTTTTGTGTTATATATATATTTTTTAAATATTTTTACAATTTTTAAAATCATTTAAATTAAGAAAATAATATGTTCGTCATTGCAAAGTTACGTCGATCAGAAAAATTTACATCTGTCAAAAAGATCATGCTACTTGTATAATGTAAAGCGTGTTTTTATTTTATTTTTTGTCATACAATTATTTGAATTCATTATTATAATTAATTGCATACATATACCTAATAATTAATTCTATTGTACAATTATAATGAACAATTATGCTATCATATTTTTTTTTGCATAAATGAATTGTATGTAATAAAATTACCTTAAAATATTTAAAGTTAATTGTGAAAGAAGTAGCAGTAAGAACATTTTTTATCGGTTTCAAACACCACAAACACTCCGCAAGTATTTAATACAATTCAAATTTATTCAAAGAGTAAATATGAATTGTATTAAATGGAGATAATAAAAATGAAATGTGCACAAAGTTTGTATTATTATAATATTATGACCACTGTAAAAAATAATATGAATATAGCTAAAAATTAAAGTGTCTGCTATATCGCAAACTTGACTATTATGATATTATATAGTTATATACTCTTTTTTTTTTTATTCATCCGGTTATTTTTCTTGAAAATCTACCGACGGACAACGGACCAATGCGTTAGCAAATTAATATCACTTACTAAAATACTTGCAATATCATTCAAATCCATCTTCTCATAATTAGGTTTAATTTTAGTTATCTTATAGAAAATAAATTTGACTAAAAATATATTATTTTACTATTTATTTACCATATTTTTATATTATAGCATTATCCCAGAAATGTAATTTAAATATAAGTGAAGAAATATTTTATATATAATTATGATTGCATTGTATTTAATGTTAGATTATAGTTTGTAAAAATGTTTCTTTTATTTTTAAGGTGACTTCGTCACAGCATTCGTTAATCAAAACTGGAAGTTAATTATGCCGACAATCGGACAAGACATATTCGACGTAGCTATGAAAATATTTGATGAAAATCTACATCGTTTTTTCAAAACTTATAATATTTTTAACTGATGATGTTACTCAATTCAATTATTTATTATCAGTTTATTGTTTAACACTAAAGCACGAATTAAATACGTAATAATATAATAATTCTCGCAAAAGGTTAATTTAAGAGTGAAAGTGTAGCAACTATCCACAAATCCATCTTGTTTATAACAGTTGGATATTATCATACCTTGGGTTATTTTCTCGTAACAGACTTTAACTTAACAATAGCCGTAAGTAACATTTGACTGAAGCTAAAATGAAGTATATTGAAAATTAATTGATTGATTGGTCGATGAATTGATTAAAGTATATTGCGCATAGGATAATATTTTAATGTTCGTCAAAATTAACGGCGGTTAATTAAGGGCTAAATAAAATAGTTATTACCTTTTTATATGTTATTACCTTTCCGGTTTTACGTGTCAGTTTTTCGAGGAATATTTTTTTTAAACAAGTAACATTGTATTCTTCGTCAGTTAAAATAATATGTTTTACATCCCAAACATTATTTTACTAGATAACATTACAAGCTATTTGAATTTAGAACACAAAGCAAATCAGTTGTTCGAGTGTGCAGACAATATTGTGTTTTTTTTTAGTGTATAGCAGTTAAATAAAATATTTATTTTATTTTAAGCTGTTAAAATACTTTTAAAATATTTTTATATTTTCCTGTATAGGTTCCACTGCTTGGTAAAGGCCTTTTGAAGGATTAGAGCTTAATGTAATCACCATGTTGCTCAACTGTGGGTTGGTGGATAATTTCGCCATGAGTAAGGATTGCTATAAGATTAATGATATCAACTGGGACCGGGCTTAACGTGTACTCCGAGGCACGGTGGGGAGGATACACCCAAACCAGAAACAATTATTCGAATTCTTGAAACTTGTACACTTGCACTTGCACAACAATTATAGACGAGATGTAAAAAAATCTATATATAATAATAGGATCTTTATTAAATAACTGATAATGAAACCTGTCGTTTCGCAAAATTCGTCTGTCGTCGGACAACTCGTTGTACCGCTTTACTAACTCATCTAGTTTAAGCAAGTTACAATAAGACATTTTTGATGTTCCACCATACTCATAAAACGTAGATTAATCTGGGTTTTCTATTTTTCATTATTCCAATCACATGGATTTCTATAGAAAAGGATTCTTTTGAATAATTTATATACATTAATTATATTTAATTATTTGTAATATACAAAAAATAAAACAAACAAAAAACAAACGAATAAATTGAAGTTCCTTTTTTCATGTCTATTATTACGATCGTTAAACTTGATTTTTTTTTCTTTTTTTAATGGAAATTTATTATATTAAAATTTTACAACATTATACATATTTACAATGCAAAACTTAAACTAGTTATTTACAGACAGTTTTGTTATAAATCATATCCGCGTGGAATGGTGCCAATAATACTGGCAGCATTTTCCCGTTGAATCGCAATTCCGATTCTCTGGGCAAAAATGCACCAGCTCTCCTGTTACCAGTGGAGGCTATGAGACGTGGGGTCAATTCGCTTAGATTTTTTTTATGCACTGCTACTCCAAAGTCCAAGTGTTGAAATTATTCTCATTAGCTATTTAAATGAAACGGCGAATTTAAAAGATATTATATATTTAACCAATTAAAATGAGTTAAAAAGTCAGATTAATTAATTACTGTAATAATGTACATGCTTCAAGAGTTTGAGTAAGTCTGAACTTTGATGTCCGTAATCCATTAAGTAAATCCATCGCTGTACCACCTATAGCTCGGTCAAAATAGACATTGAACCGTGCATAAACTTACAACAAGCTTAAAATTTACAGGTACGTAAGAGATACCACTGTAGTAAAATTCTGAAAAGTCCCAATGGATCCCATATCTGTAAACATTTTTATTCAATGTAATATTATAATTAACAATTTTGAATACCATCTACCATAGGCAGAGACTGTGTTTGCAGTATATTTATATATCTCGCATTCATGCTTCACATTTTATATTTATTTTTATTCTACAGGCTGGTTACGGTTTGGATTACAAAATACTGCTACAAATTATTTACAATCTCTAGTAGTTAATGTTCCTTCGTATTCAAAACACGTGGTTATTACTAATACTATTTATTTTAAAGTTTGTGCTGTATTCAGTTTTTATAAAATGTCGGGACTTTGCTTCATTTGTAAAGATCCTTTGCTTTCCGGTGAAATTGTTCTCGTTATTGTTGATCGCGTCATGAAAACATTGATTGTCGCAAGTGCTGAAAGAGGTGATAAATTTACAGACTACCTAAGAGACCAAAAATCTGTGGCAGTACATGTGCAATGTCGGAAAAACTACACTCGGAGAAGCACTATCGCTGCAGTGAAAAGACAAAATGAAGAGGACCAAGCCAGTACATTGAAAATAACTCCTCATACCAGAGCACGTGTAAGTGAATCAGATATTTGTTTTAAAAATCATTGTTTCTTTTGCGGCGATGAAACAAATCTATATCTATACTAATAATAAATCTGTTAAAAACCTCCGTTTCATTAATAGGTATCGTAGTGTATATATCATCAAGAATAAATTTTAATAGCGAGCTTTTATTTTGATCAGCGCCATCTCTTATCGTGTTTTTCTCTGTGCACGTATCACGTAAAAAGTACAAAACCAATGTAAATAACTTTAATACATAAAAATTAAACATAGCTCACAGTATAATTTAGTTTTTGTTTCATTGTAATTAAATTTAAAAATAAATATTTAAGAAAATAGAAATACGCCTAGACGCGACATAGACGCCATCTGGTCTAACGAATCTTAAAAACTTACAAAACTTATTTTTTAGTTATTATTTTGTTAAACTTAAAAGCTTACTAAATATGTCGGATAGGAATAGAAATCGTTTTGATATTTTAGATAAACATCATTTTCAATTAATAAATAAATAAATAAATAAATATTAACCAACAATCACACCACGTTAACCTAGCCCCGTGCTAAGTTCGTAAGAACTTGTGTTACGGGTACTAGGAACGGAAATTAATTTAAGATATAAATACATATATACATAAATACACATCCATGACCCGGATACATAATATACTATTATGTTAAATATTAATTATGTTAAATGTCACTAAATATAAAAACGATATTCTATCATTATACGATAGATGGCGCAGATAATTTTCTGAATCGCGCTGACCAAAACATCGGCCAAAAGAATGACACTCGCCCGTATTTAGAAAACTTTTTTTTTTGCATTTAATTAAATACTTACTACTACTTATGGGTACTACGGTCTTGATTCTTTGTTTGTTGTTAAAATTTAAAATATTTGGTCGTTATTTGTTTGTTGATTGTACAAAGTTGGATGGCTATTTAAGTTGTAATCTATATATACATATAAAGTCGTGTTAGTTACACCGTTTATAACTCGAGAACGAGTGGAACGATTTTTATGATTTTTGTGTTTTTGGATTTGACTTCGTCGGGAATAATACTTATTAAAATATGGTATTCATCAATGAGAAAATAATTAATAAAAAAAACAGTTCAAATGTTTCATCCGTACTATCAATAGGTATATATAGATATAATAAATTTGTCACTCAATCCGTCTATTATAAAATATTTTCCAGTATCGACGCAGGTGTAGGTGATAAAAAATATAAATTTATAATTTTTAAAATTTTAGTTAAATACCCGTGCGAAGCCGGGGCGGGCCGCTAGTATAGAATATGAATTGAATAAAATCATATACCAATAAAAAATCACGTGATTATTGTATTAATAAAATATTTTTATAGGATGTGGATAATGGAGCAAGATTTATTTATTTATTTATTTATTATTATTCTTTATCTTACCACAAATATTACAGTAAGGCCAATGCGTTATAATAGATACTAAAATCAATTACATTTTCCAAATGAATGAATGAATTACATATCAATAAATCATTACGATCTATATACATTTTATTACTTACAAGTAATAAAATGTATATACATACATCGAAAAAAGAATCCAATATAATTAGACATTATTAATAAACTATAATATTATTTAGTCATTAATAAAATTAAATAAGAAATTAAATGAAATAGTCAAATTAATCACAGTCATTGTAACAGCTAGAAATTAAAAATAAAATTTTAAAATATACCTTACAAATATATAACTTAATAAATAAAACCCATTAATGTGAAAATAAATTATAACCTAGCCCTAACCTAAACCCAATCTGGATCGTAGGAGACAATTGTAGAAACGACCCTTGTAAACTCGTTCAACGTGCAGCGGAACAAATCTATTTTGTTTGCTACTGCGTTGAGCGCGCGCAGAGCTCGTGTAAGCGGCGCGTTGCGCAGCAAGTTAGTGCGCGCACAAGGTAAAGCCAGGAGGCGCGGGCGTCGCCGCCGTATAATCGCGTTATCCGGCACTCTCAACTTCACTTTACGAAGTATATAAGAGTTATCAATTTTGCCTCGTAATACTTTAAATAGATATTTAACGAGGCATATTTCACGGCCTGTTTCCATTTCACTGTATCCCACCATACCCTATACAAACAAGTTGGATACAGCAACGGATAGCCTGGATATACACCATATAATTTGAAATATAAAAACCGTATAAATTTGTTGTGAATCAGTTTCACCATTTTTTTAAATTTAATTTCACTTGGAGCCCATATAACTGAATTGTACTCCAAATGACTCTTTACCCAGGCCTCATACAAGACACGCAGAGCCTTCACATTCGTGAAGTCGTGCGATTGCCGTAGTACGAAGCCCAGGTTTCGGTAAGCTTTTTAGCCGCTTCTATGTCCGGGCCTCTCAAGCCTTGTTGGCTAAAGTGTCCCGCCGTTTTTTGACTTATTGCTCGTCTCTTCTTTTGCTTATGATACGTGACTATGAATATATATAGCAAATTTTACGAAGAAGCGAGTAAGGTAAACCAAATATGAAAGTTAAGGCTATGATATCCACAGATAATTTCAATTTGTCTTCTTCACACGGTTGTCCAAATTGCAGCGGCGATCATTACTTAAATTCGTGTCCTCATTTTTTAGCACTTAGTGTCGGCGATAGGATATTATTATTGAAGAGCTATAAAATATGCTACAATTGCTTTCGGTACGGTCACTATCCTAAAGTCAGTCAGTCTTGTAAAAAGTTAGGATGTAAGGTTTGTAAGCGCAAACATCACACGCTTATTCATACCTCTGATTATTATAAAAATCCCGTTGCAAGCAAAACAGCTGACTGCCCGGCCAAGGTCCTCCGTCTCAGTTGACAACAGCGACAGCAATCACGTCGTACTCTCAGCTAATATTGCGGCACGCACGCACCTCGTGTGACGTCTTTTTGTCGACTGCGTTGATTAAATGTAATGGTGCGAATAATAAGAAATAATCGCAAAGAAAGATATCGCACGCGCTCTTCTCGATTCCGGTAGTCCATACTGCTTAATGACCGAAAGTTTATTCAAAAAGTTAAACTACCTCATTTGAAAATATACAAATATGTTTAAGGTATTAATAGAAAAATTTCACCAATTAATAAAATGTGTCGAGTTCGTATTGAATCGTTAATTGAATCATATACTAATGAATTATATGCCATGTTTTGCGTACTATAACGGACAGCGTTCCCGCTAGGCATATACCTGTAGATAATATACCGTCTAATATACAGTTGGCGGATCCATACTTCAACACACTAGCTGAAATAGATATTATAATTGGAGCTGATGTATTTTGGAGTTTGTTGGGCTCGTATAAAATTGTATTAGGTGATGGGAAACCAACATTATATCAAACTAGACTCGGTTGGATAGTTTGTAGCACAGTAAACGGCGGCTATTATAATATGTTGTCATCTCAATTCCCAACACTTCATTGTAATTTTACAAACATTAAAATAATAATTCATCAACTTCTGTTTAGGTCGATGACATTCAAAACCAACTTACGCGTTTTCAGCAACTTGAAGAAGTGTGTCATGAGTCATCCTCTCTTTCAATTAAGGAGAAGATCTGCGAAAAGTATTTCATAAAAAACACTACGCGTTTGCCAAACAGCCGATTATGTCAAAATTCCTCTTAAAGGATCGTCTTCTTGTCTATGTGATTCATATCATCTGGCCAAACGCTGTTTTCTGTGAGAGCGCAGAAATTTAAAGCAGCCTTCACTCGACAAAATGTAAACAGACTTTATGTCAGAGTATGATTTTTTAGGTCATATGTCAAATATTTCATTGATCGCGAATGATTTTAATTACCATTTGGAAAGTCAATTAATAAATTTTGGTTTTTAAAATTTTCAAGATTGCATCGTTGTATTTGTTACGTATTGCGTTTTTTTTAAAATATGCAAAACACGTTCTGTACGTCCATACGGTTTTTCTTCCGAAGAATTCATTCTTTAAATACTACTATCATTCAATCGCAAAGAGAATTCTTTTCCGGATATAACTTATTATTAAATGACAAGGGTTTATCTCCGAAAAATCAATTATTAAAATTGAATATCTTTCTTGATAACAATAAAATAATGCATGTATGAGGGAGACTGACTGGAGACTTGTTGTTCGAAAGAAAACATCCTATACTTTTACAGTCCACTCATCATTTTGTTAAACTTTTATTTAGATATGAATATATTTAGCTTATGCGCGCTGGGCCTCAATTATTATTAAAAACAATTAGACAAACTTGTTGGCCACTGGGAGGGCGTGGTCTATCCAAAGCCTGCTACCGTAATTGTGTTCGTTGCCAGCATTTCAAAGGACAAGTAGTTATTCCACAAATGGGAAACTTGCCTATCAGTAGACTCTCGCCAGCTGACTACGCTTTTGTGTCGATTATGCGGGGTCTATTTCTTCGGCTAGTCGTCAGTATCATGGATGTATATTGGTAAAGGTATAGTCATATTTATATGCTTTACTACTAAGGCTATTCATTTAGAACTGGTAAGCAATTTGACAAGTAACAACTATTATTTACAAGCTTGCGCAGATTCATGTCTAGAAGAGAAAAACCATTAAATATTTATTCTGATATTGGTACGTCATTTTTAGGCGCTTTCTAATTTTTTAAAGCGTAACTGTAACTCTTGAGCAGAGGATATTGCGCGTGACGGAATCAAATTCCATTTTATACCTACATACGCTCCATATTTCGATGGTCTTTGGGAGGCAGATGTTAAATGAACTAAACACCACATAGTCAGAGTGTTGGGGAATTGTAACCTAACGTACGAGGAGCTTAACTCTGTACTTGTTCAAATTGAGGGTATCTTGAATTCGCGGCCACTTACTCCTTTATCAACAGACCCAGAGGATGTGCTTCCGCTGACTCCTGGGAATTTTTTAATTGGACGACCTATCACTTCACACCCTGTCCAGGACATTCGCGATGTTTCAACTGATCACTTAAATCGCTGTCAGCGTATAGAATAGCTAAGACAGCATTTTTGGAGCAGATGGAAGAAAGAATACAAGTTGCTACTGGGATCATACAAAGAGCCGTCTCGATAATTTGTCCCTTACTGGAGGAATCCTGTTGAAAGACGAGCTTTCAATGGCCGGGGGCATGTTGAAGCAATGGGTTCAACTTTACTTCAGGGCAGAATTGCCGTCATATTTCGTCAGGAGGCATCGGTTTATTTTATTGACGGTTAACATAATATTTCTTTTCAATATACCTCTAGCGCTGCTCAGAATAACATTCGTGTCTTTTATTTCTATTTCCTTGAATTCCTGATTTTTAAAAGCTCCTACACGCACACGCGATATGGTCACCAAGCTATAAAAGTATAAAACAATGCTAACAAGTTCAGATTCAAAGTCACTTCCATAATAGAAAAAATCAACTACAACTAGCAACTTCACAGTTTACCCTGCCTAGTTGCACAATTCAAGTATTATCCCTACATGTGTGAGAGCAAGTATCAGAGGATGTGACACGGTGTCGTACAAAACGGCGCTATCACATAGTCACGTATCGTCGACAAGTTCGCATCTCTTCCTTCTATATACGTCGAAATAGACATTCGGCACGAATTACTATGATTCATGCATTTCCCTAATGCTTTCGTAGAGAACTTTCATACAAATCAAGTTAATATAAAATTGTATCCTACAAGATCTTTATATGAGTAAACTGAATATATTATGTAACACTTAAGCTGTCATAATTATTATGAATTATTTTTTATTTGTTTGAAAAATAAAACATAAAATAAGACTTATTTAATTGCATAAATTATACCAATTACAATGTTACAATTAAACATAGCTTAGACACAAAATTACATAAGTGTTTGTAGTTGATATTGTGAGTTAATTGAGTTCAAAGGTCCATGCATCCGTAAATACTTTATTAAATAAATCTTGTTGCTTAATAACAATTTTTTCAAGGTTAAGCTTTACGCACTTTTCTTCAGGTTGTTTAGACTTATGATGGATATTATTGTATATTTATGTTCAGTTTTTACTAATATTAATTAATAATTAGGTTATCTATTTATGATCACTAAAAAATATTGATGTATAATTTGGGTCGCCGTCTTAATTAATTTAAAAAACATGCAAACAACAATTAAAATTGAAATATTTCACAGGTCTATTGTAAAAAAAAATTTTGGGTGAAAAAATAATCTCTATCGTTATATCTGTTAATCGTATAATTAACGACAGCGATAGTTTTTCCAGCTATATTGAAATGCATTTACATTTGAATTATTAATCATTGCTTCATTCTTGTAATAAACATTTTTAAATTATTATGTAGCGACATCTATCTCGCCATATACGAACGAGAAGAAACCGACGTATCCTACGTGAAACGTAAACTACGTGAAATAACAAAGAATAAACTGATAGTATTATTTAGTATAAATAAAAATAATAGAATTTATTATAATAATTTTTGAAAACAACTTTGCGATAATTATTTAGGAATATGCGTTTATAAGTATGGCGTGGGAAATAAAAATAGTGTATTTAAAAATACATAAAAATATGATTTGCGTACATATATAAAATAAATACATAAATAGTGAATATGAGAAGCATATAATTTATACTTATAAATATCCAATTAAAAAAATTAAATTAAATTAAATACATTGCTGTTGTTACAGTTTAGGAAGTTTGGGAGATTTCAGTAGAGATTGGGTACATGACTCTGTGGATTTTCTTTTTGAAAACCGATAATTTATCGTAAAAAATATCTATCGTATCGTCCTTTTTTTGAAATTCCTTTAGTAACTTACATAATCGAGGAATAAGAGATTGGTGCCCTAGGTTTGTTTTATAAGACTTATGTGTAAGTAATTGTCCAGGATGCCGCGGTATATGATGAGGGATGGAGAACAAGAACTGGCTTAGTAGTTCAGAATTGTCTATGAGATTATTTAATTGTTTGTATAGAAATATTATGTTATGCATTTTGCGTCTATCAGACAGGGACATCATGGTCGAATGTCTTAAGACGGTTGACATAGGATGCTCGTTTATTTGATCCGTACGAATAAAACTGCGTGAAGCGTCTTTTTATGCTCTCAATACGGTCCTTATAGATCTGGTAGCTTGGATTTTATATTTCATATATAACAATACTCAAGTTTAGTTCTCACTAGAGTTGTAAATAGAAGCTTTTTGGTACTCATTTTCTTGAATTCTTTAGAGTTTCTAAAGACAAAACCTAACGTACTCCGTGCAGATTTACATATGTTGTCAATATGATTGATGAAGTTTAATTTGGAGTCAAGTGTAATGCCTAAATCACGAACAGATTTAAGTTGTTGCAAATATGTACCATGATTTGGTATGCCGTCTCAAAAATTTTGTGATTACGAGTAAATTTGACGCAAGAGCATTTATCAGGATTAAGAACCATTCCGTTGCCAGTGTACCAAGCAGACAGTCGATCAATGTCTTCTTGGAGAGCTATGGCATCATCATCTGATTTTATTTGTTTAGCAATTTTAAGGTCGTCGGCAAATATGAAATATTTCGAGTTCTGTATTACGTCCGCGATGTCATTGAGATAAATATTAAAAAGGAGAGGACCCAAAATAGATCCCTGTGGTACTCCCGATGTAGCATGGTAAGGCAAGGATGTGTACCCTTTTACGACCACATGAGACGACCTACCTTCAAGATATGAAGAGGACCATGATAGAAGCGACCCCCCAAAGCCGAGACTTGATAGTTTTTTTATAAGTAGTGGGTGATTGTTTTTATCGAAGGCTTTAGAGAAGTCGGTGTATATGGTATCAACCTGAATACGCGAATCAATACAATCAGAAACAAATGTGACGAAGTTAGATAGATTAGTAGTTGTAGATCTGCCGCGTATAAACCCATGTTGTTGTGTTAATATAGTTTGTTGTACGTGACGAAGAAATAGTGGGTGTAAAAGAGACTCGAATTTTTTTGACAATATAGATATTATTGAGATAGGCCTATAGTTAGATATTTTGTTGGAACTGCCTTTTTTGTAAATGGGTACAATTCTTGAGCATTTCCAGATGCTGGGAATGATTCCAGACTGCAATGATTTGTTATAAATAATACAAACAGGTAATGAGAGAGGTTCTGCACATCTGGATATGAACACCGCAGGCAAATTATCCGGGCCGGCACCTTTCCGTAAATCAAGTCTTTTTAGTTTTTTAAGGACTTCAAATGAAAAATTTAAGGTGCACAAAGAATTCCACGATACTGGCCGATTTATATCGGTATTGTACAAACTACATTGTTTGTCATAAACTGATGAGAAATATTTCGCAAAAAGATTACTGATGCTGGCTCCATTTGAAACCACTGTGTTGTCCAAAGTCATAATCAATGGGTAGGCATTAGATGATTTTTTGAGGTTTTTGAGGTGAGTCCAGAAAAATTTTGGGTTTCTACCTATACTTGTCTCTATGGTATAGATATAATTTTTATTATTATACTTGATAAGTTTTTCACAGTTTTCACGTAGTGTTTCAAATTCTAATCGGTCACGAGGATTCCTGTATATTTTATATTTTAATCTGTATTTATTTTTTATTTTTAATAATGATATTAGGTTTTTATTAAACCATACTGGATATTTAGTACTTTTAGGTGTAGATTTAGGTACGTGAAAAAAACAAAAAATATAAAAGTGAATAATACGGAATAATACCAAGACTAGAAAAGATATATATATATATATATATAAACTCTTTTGCAAAAAAAACGGGCACTTAGGCAAAGAACTATTTTATAGTTACTATTAGTTTGTTTGACAATTTTAGGTATTGTTATCCTCAGAATTTTATAAATTAATTAGGAAGGAATAGTTTTCATCAGTTTTATCATAACATTTTAATTAAATTATTAAGAAATAATGTTTAAGCTCAAAACACTATGATTGTACCTGCTCGCTAAATAAAAATGAAACGCGTTAATTTCTTTGTTTTTCTTGAATACATTAAAAGCAGATAAAAGTTTAGTATTGAGTGTGACCCCCTCTTGCTGAAATGACAGCTTGCATTCGTCTGGGCATGCTAGTGAGTATATCTTTTATGGTTTCTTGGGGAATACGTTCCCACTCCGTGGTAATCACATTCTTTAGCTCTCTGATGGTCTGCGGAGCCGGCTGCACTGATCTCACTCGTCGCTTCAGAACGTCCCAGACATGCTCTATGGGATTGAGGTCCGGACTTCTAGCTGGCCAGTCCAAACGACGAATTCCGACTTCTAGCATATACGCATCCACACCGCCAGACCGGTGGGCGCGAGCGTTGTCGTCCATAAAAATTGAGTTTTCGCCAAGAGCGGTTAAAGCGGGTTGTGCATAAGGAATTAGAACTTCCGTTATGTATCGGTGTCCAGTCAGTGTACCGTTTTCGATGAAGACTAACTCCGTACGATCCATAGAATTTATTCCTGCCCAAAACATAACAGAGCCCCCTCCATAAGGTGTGATTTCTTCAAAACATGCCTCTGCAAAGCGTTCTTCTCGTCTACGTAGCACTCGCCGACGTCGGTCTTCACCATGCAGAGATATCCTGGCTTCATCGGAGAACAATACCCTATCCCAGTCTTCATGAGTCCATGACACACAATTTCGAGCGAAGCTAAGCCTGGCAACTCGATGTCCACGGAGTAATTTAGGGCCGCGTGCCGAGCGATGACTGTGTATATTAGCAGCGAGAAGCCTCCTCCTGACCGTCCATAGACTAATTTGCACATTTGTTACTTCTTCGAGGGTGTTCTTGAGGTCCACATAAGAAGATTTGCGATTTCTCAACGCTTGACTAACTAGAAAACGATCATCCCGTGGTTCGGTACATGTCTTTCTGCCAGAACCAGGCCTTCTCTTGACGGAACCGGTCTCTTGATAGCGCTGCCAGGTCCTTTGAGTTGTCGACCGACTCACATTTAGCCTCTGAGCCACGAAGCATTGACTGCAACCTTCTTCAAGCAGCGCAATAATTTTGCTCGCTTTTATCACTTTATCTACCATTTTCGAGATTGCTAAACAGCAATAACAATACTTTTAAATGTCAAGGACACCAGATAATGTAATAAAAATTGACAAAAAGTTAATTAGAGTCGATATTAACTATAGGGAATTTGCGCCACAAAATGTAGTTAAAAGTTATTTTCTTTGAAAACCAGGCTCAGTCAAAAATTTGAATTTGGAATGTACTCTTATAAACATTACGGCACTTTTATAACTGGCCAGTAACATGTTCAAATGATTAAAACCTTTTTGGTATTTTATTTTTTTCAGCCAGGAATAAAATCGAAACCGCCCGTTTTTTTTGCAAATGAGTATATATATCCCAATTCGCTACCGCTGCCGTTTATGATATTGAGCCAAGTCCGAAAATCATACGATGATCGTACTATATGAACACCTGCGCATAAAGAATACGTGCATCCAACGTTACTCCGCCTTCAAGCAAGATGGATGCGCCTGAGTTTTTTGATGGTGGTGAAGATGGAGAGAAGAACTGGCCTGTTAGGCGTAATAGCTTTCCGAATACTAGTTCTGCTGCTGATGATTTAAGATCTTCCTTCCAGGTGCTGCGAATGCCCAAGAATACTAGTGGTAATACTTCTGTCCACTTCGTTGTGTCGTGGCAGGTGATCGCTGCCTTCAACTGACGATGTAGTCGTTCGACGAGACCTATGGCGGCCGGGTGATATGCCGTTGTGGCGTATTGAGAAGCTCCAAGTACAGCAGCCATGGACCTAAATAGCTACGACTCGAATTGCCGGTCACGGTCCATCGTGATGTGCTCCGGGCAACCGAAACGGGTTACCCATCCAGAGATGAAGGGTAATGAAAAGGGCCACAGGCGTCGGCAGTCATGTCAGGTAAAGGGTATGACTCAGGTCGACGAGTATATTGGTCGACTACCGTGAGACAGTAGCTGTTGTAGATGGATATCGGTAGGGGCCCGATTAAGTCTATGTGAACATGCCCGAAACGTGCTGACGGTACCTTAAAGATTCCTATAGGTGATGTGGTGTGTCTTGTGACTTTACTGCGCTGGCATTGTTGACACGTTCTCGCCCATTGTCGACAGTGTCTGTGCATGTTTGGCCATAGGAACCTCTCAGCTACTGCGCGGGCAGTTCATTTAACGCCTGGGTGGCTAAGGCTGTGAATCAGATAAAAAACTTGTCGTCTGTGTGCTGGTGTGATATACGGCCTGTAGTTGCCCGTTGAAGCATCACATCTACTGTGATGCACAGGTGCTGTCCATCTGTATCCGTCGAAGTCACAGGCTAGTGCTATTCTGTAGTAGTTCCTGCAATTTGGGATCAGTCTTTTGGTCACAAGCAGGGGATTTGTATCGAGTGGGCTTGGCATAGTGATCTCTTCTATTCGTGAGAGTGTGTCGGCGACGACATCTTCTTTGCCAGCTATGTATCTCGTGTCTGTAGTAAATTGTCCTATACATATATTCTAGGTATCTGAATTGACGTGGCGAACATTTGTCACGACGTGTGCCGAAAGCAAATGTAATTTATAATTTGTAACTACTTGAAAAAAAAACAACTTATTATTAGTATTTTCGTTTATCCAATTTTGACGTTTGAAGGTTATCCTGGCAGTGTATAATGAACTTTAACCCCCTAGTTTACTAGTGTACCCACTAGTTTTAGGGGAAACAATAAAACTTCAACTGCGTATTATTTTAAAAATACAGCATATTTGAACAGCCACGATACTTTTGATGAAGACAACACAAACATATATATATATATATATAATGACAAAAAACGGAATCCTTATGGATTCGTCATGTCTGTCTGTTTATCAGTCCGTATATATAAATGTAATTTAATGTAATGTTCATCATAATATGTAATGTACATCAGAACCCTAAAAATGCTGTTAATGCAAACCCAATGCTGTTTATCATCATTTTGCTTGTGTTTTTTCCCTGCAGATGGCATAATCGTCATCTTTCTCAGTCCCTATATAGCTGCAAAAGTCGTGCAGTAAGCTTAAAAAAAATACAGACCTAGAATTTAACAATTTAAATTAAAGTCTCAAAAGCGGTCATTTGACCGCTTTGGTATATTTAGTGGTAAGAAAAAATTATACAATAACACAGTTCTTTGATTATATATTCGCGGACAATATCTCTGGGTCATAATAATTATAAAAACCAGTTTTACTGATTTAAATTAACATTGGATTTTTTTTCTTGTTTTTGTACACATATAAATATATGCAATTTATATTTTAAAAATAATTGTGAATTAAGTCGTGGTAAAGAACAGAGGAACAATGTTCTGTAAATGGGTCTATCTTATTGGTTTTGCATTTGTTAGTGCCTGTAATTCTGCGTTTGGTAAGTTTAATAGTATGTTTTTTATGAGTGAATAAAACTATATATTATTATAAGTTTATTGGTTTATTAGTCTGTTGCGGGTTACAACTACATATTTATTTAGGCTAAATATATTATTGTATATATCGTCATCATCATATCAGCCATTGGATGTCCACTGCTAAACGTAGGCCTCTCCCATTACCGTTACCCAGGCCGCTGCCGTAGCCGGGAACAGTAGGACGGGCCTGGGCTTATTTTTACTTGTCATATGAAGGATATGCTAAGGTCCACCCTGATTGAAAGGATAACATTATAATATATAATAATACATATATATTTTTAATTGCTACAATATGTTCTTAAATTTGAATGACATGATAAAATTAATAATAAAAAAAAAAAAATAGGAAATAAAAGTAAAAAGGTAATACATACATATATACTTATATATATGTATGTGTATTGCCAGACGGCCGATGGAGCTGAAAAGTTCTCGAGTGGAGACTACGTCCCGGCAATTGTCTTGACGAGTAGTTTGTCTTTAAATGGTAACCAGGGTCTGATGATGGAGCTGGAAGGTAGTCATAGGAACTCTGTAATGAATCGAAGCAACCCCATCGAGTTCGAGCTTGATTGAATCGTCTTAACGAGTAGTTTGTCTTTTAATGGTAACCAAGATCTGATGATGAAGCTGGAAGGTAGTCATAGGAACTCTGTAATGAATCGACTCAACCCCATCGAGTTTGGGCTCGATTGAATCTTCTTGACGAGTACTTTGTCTTTAAATGGTAACTAGGATCTTATGATCGAGCTGGAAGGTAGTCATAGGAACTCTGTAATGAAACGATGCAATCCCATCAAGTTCGGGCTTGATCGAATTGTCTTGACGAGTAGTTTGTCTTTTTATGGTAACCAGGGTCTGATGATGAAGCTGGAAGGTAGTCATAGGAACTCTGTAATGGAGCTGAAAGTTAGTCATAGGAACTCTGTAATGAAACGACGCAATCCCATCGAGTTTCGGCTCGTTTGATTCGTCTTGACGAGTACTTTGTTTTTAGGTGGTTACCAGGGTCTAATTACCGATGGTGTGCACAACCCATTAACTTAGCGCATTGTTTTATTATAACTTCTTAAGCGCGTATATAAGTACACACACACTTTTTTCCTAAACTTCACTTGACCAATTAATGTTAAATATATAATAAAAAGTTTCACTTCATACGTGTGCACATGAATACACACACATATTTTTTTGTAATGGTAGTTAGTTTATGTTTTTATGTTTATTAAATTTAGATGTGAAGAATAATCGCTGCCATATAATTCAAGTACTGAATCCAATATTTTACCAGATATTTACATTTGTTTAAGGGTAGTGGGTTGATATTATTAACTGTATTAATCATATTGTGTAGGTTAGTCATAACGTAGTATTTACCCCTATTTAACCTTATCTGCACCGTGATTACGAATAGGCTTAAGACAATTTTTTTGTGCTTCCGGAGAACAACAGTAATAATGTAAAGTTGCCTTTCTTTTAGAACTGTGCACTCACTAAAATATAAATCAGTTCATTCAGCCTTGGTTTCTCAAGCATGGCTTTTAATAAGGCTCTTTGAGCACGTTCCAAAGTAAGCAAAGCATTTTTTCCAATAACCCCCAAAACGACAATGCAATACTGTACTGTGCAATAATGCTTTTTGCAAGAGTATAATTCACATTAAATTCACATTCGCCGTGTGGTTGCCGGCTTAGAATAGCGCCACTCCGAGTCGACCCGAGGAGATCGTAAGAGGCGATCGAAGGGATAAATATACCAGGAGATGGGCAGCAGCGTCTTCCTGAGGACTATTAAACCTACTGCGGTCACCAACACGCACTTGCCAAGCGTGGTGACTATGGCAGAAACCCCCAAAATCTGAACATCACAAATAAACCACGGCCCCCAGTCCCCGGCAGCTCCGTTATTCCTGGCTCTGGCAGCGGTCACGGTAACGGCGGAGCAGGGGGGGCTAAGAATCTCCGGCAGAGATCGCGCTGCCATAAACGACGACTCTTGCACCTGGCAACATACAATACCAGGACACTGAGGACCGACGACAAGATCCGTGAGCTGGAAGACGAGATAGACAAGTTAAACTGGAGTGTCGTGGGATTATCCGAAGTCCGAAGACAGGGGGAGGACACGATAATCCTAAACTCCGGTAACTTGTTCTATCACCGGGAGGGCGAACATCTGTCCCAAGGTGGTGTCGGGTTCCTCGTCCACAGGTCCCTCGTCAACAACGTGACGGAAGTCGGGAGCGTGTCAGCAAGGGTAGCGTACCTTATACTCAGAATATCCAAGCGATATTCGCTGAAGGTCATACAGGTTTACGCACCGACCTCGGCACACCCCGACGATGAGGTTGAAGTTATGTATGAGGACGTAAGTAGGGCCATGCGTAACTCCAAGACTCATTTCACGGTGGTGATGGGGGACTTCAACGCAAGACTGGGTGCGCGAGACGGCGACGAGCTGAAGGTGGGGCCCTTTGGTATCGGGCAACGGAACCACCGTGGCCACTTGCTGGCTAACTTCTTGGAGAAGGAGGACTTCTATATGATGAACTCCTTCTTCAAGAAGAAGCCACAGCGCAGGTGGACTTGGATCAGTCCCAATGGTTCCGTAAAAAGTGAGATAGACTTCATTTTGGCAGACAAACCGCACATATTCAATGATGTCTCTGTGATCAGCAGGTTTAAAACCGGAAGCGATCACCGGATGGTCAGAGGCACATTGAATATCAATGTCAAGCTGGAACGGTCACGCCTGATGAAGTCTACGCTCCGACCCACACCTGCCCAGATCCAGGACTCCGAGGCCTTTCAGCTGGAACTCCGCAATCGTTTCGCGTGCCTAGAAACATGCAGTTCAGTGGACGAGTATAACACCAGTATGGTAGACACTGTCCACGAGGTTGGGTCTAAGTATTTCAAGGCCCCCTCCAGTGGTAAACCTCAAGTTCTCTCAGAACATACTCTCGGTCTTATGAGGGAGAGGCGGGAACTATGTGTGCAGTCTCCAACCTCAATGTCGAAGTACCGACTGCTCAACAAACAGATCTCTCAGAGTAGGCGACGCGATTTGCGTGTTTATAACACCAATCGTGTAAAAAACACGATCGAGCAGAACAAAGGCTCGAAAGTGTTCGTAAGAGATCTGGAGGTTGGGCAAAGTCAGTTGACGAGGTTGAAGACCGACTCTGGCACCATAGTTACGTCTAAGCCCGAAGTTCTGAGGGAAATTGAGAGGTACTACGGACAGTTGTATACCTCCTCAAGAGCTCCCGTTCCCAAGGCGGCGAACGACAAGCGAGCCAAATTAACCCGGCACTATACCGAAGATATCCCGGACGTCAGTCTGTACGAAATTAGGGGGGCACTCAAACAGCTTAAGAACAACAAAGCTCCGGGGGATGACGGAATCACAACCGAGCTGCTGAAAGCGGGCGGCAAACCCGTCCTAGTAGCGCTCCAGCAATTGTTTGATTCCGTCATCAACACTGGAAGTACCCCGGAGGCGTGGAGCAGAAGCGTGGTGGTACTGTTCTTCAAGAAGGGGGATAAAACCCAGCTGAAGAACTACAGGCCCATCGCGCTTCTGAGCCACGTTTATAAGCTGTTTTCGAGGGTCCTTACTAATCGTTTAACGCGCAGACTAGACGACTTCCAGCCTCCCGAACAAGCCGGTTTCCGAAAAGGCTATAGTACCATAGACCATATACATACGCTTCGGCAGGTTATACAAAAGACCGAGGAGTATAACCTGCCGCTTTGCGTAGCGTATGTGGACTATGAGAAGGCCTTCGATTCTATCGAGACCTGGGCGGTGCTCGAGTCTCTTCAGCGGTGCCAGATCGACTATCGGTACATCGAGGCGTTGAAGTGTGTATACAATGCCGCCACCATGAAAGTCCGAGTACACGACAGCAGTACGAACCCCATCCATGTGCAGCGCGGCGTACGACAGGGGGATGTCATCTCCCCAAAACTCTTTACCGCTGCACTGGAAGACGTGTTCAAGCTGATGGAGTGGAAAGGGCGTGGTATTAACATCAACGGCGAACACCTCTCACACCTCCGATTTGCCGATGACATAGTGATCCTGGCGGAGTCGCTGGAGGAACTCGGCATTATGCTCAGCGACCTCAATAGTGCCTCACAACGGGTGGGTCTTAAGATGAACATGGACAAGACGAAAATCATGTCTAACGTCCATGTCACACCCGTACCAGTGGTTGTCGACGGCACTGCTCTCGAAGTTGTAGACGAGTACGTTTACCTGGGACAAACGATCCGAATGGGTAAGTCCAACTTCGAGAGGGAGGTCACTCGAAGAATCCAACTCGGCTGGGCAGCGTTCGGGAGACTACGACACGTCTTGACGTCTGATATACCTCAGTGCCTGAAGTCGAAAGTTTTCGAGCAATGTGTGTTGCCAGTGATGACCTATGGTGCCGAGACGTGGTCTTTTACTGTGGGCCTAATCCACAAGCTCAGAGTCGCTCAGAGGGCAATGGAGAGAGCTATGCTCGGTATTTCTCTACGTGACAAAGTCAGAAATGATGAAATCCGTAGAAGAACGAAGGTAACCGACATAGCGCTCAAAGTTTGCAAATTGAAGTGGCAATGGGCTGGCCACATCGTTCGCAGGACTGACAACCGATGGGGAAAGAAGGTCCTTGAATGGCGACCACGTTTAGGTAAAAGGAGCACAGGCCGCCCTCCTACCAGGTGGACTGACGACCTGAAGAAGACAGCGGGAAACCGTTGGATTCAGAGGGCCCAGGACCGGGTAGAGTGGCGTCGATTAGGGGAGGCCCATGTCCAGCAGTGGACTACCAAGGGCTGAAAAGAAGAAGAAGAAGAAGAAGATAATTCACATTAAGTAACTTCTCATGATCTGTATGTAGAATTTCTGATTATTCGAAATATAGATGTATTTTATGTTATTATTAATATGAAATTTGTGGTTTTTATTATACTAGAATAGAAAACCAATTGATAAATATTTATATTATTCTTAATATTTTAGTGGACACACTTCAAAAATGCTCTTACAAGGACAACAAATGCGTTGTGGACTTAATACAAAACATTTTGAAAGATATAAGTAAAGACGGAGTTCCTGATCTTGATATACCTCCAGTCGATCCCTTGTATCTAAAAAATATATCGGTATCAATAATGAATTTATTTAAGTTTTCACTGGATCATGCACAATTAAAAGGGATCAAAGACTGTGTGATTAATAGTATCGAGTAAGTATCTTTAAGTCTGTTTTCAAAAAGTAACAAAAAAAAAAAAAAAAAAAAAGAAACAGCAATTCTATTAAACAACATATAAGATTTTTTTTTAATTATTCATTTTTCTTATTTCAGCAATAATTTCGATAAAGGTGTTACAAATATGGACATCACTTGTGACCTTTCAATTAAGGCTAAATACAAGTTAGATGAAATAAACCCAATGATACAGAATTTCTTAGGTTCGAATGCGATATATGCTGATGGGAATGCAAAAGTGAATATAGGTAAGTAATACGTAGAAAAAAATAATAATATTGATAGTAAAAATTATCAAAATTTTGTTCCAGTTTGATCCAACCAAAGGATTGTCATAGATGTCAATCAAAGTGAATAAAATTGTTAATACACGTATATAATAATTGTTTTTATCGCTGTAATGATTTATTAGTTTGAGAGAGAATCGAGTCGAAAACTTATTGCTGTTGAAAGAATAGTTGTTACTCAATGATCTCTCCATTTATGGTCAAAAATCGATTGTTATAATTGAAAAAATAAATAAATGTAAAATGTTTACAATTACAGAGAAGATTAACATGAAAATGAATTTCTTTTACCATATCACTAAGAAGGATGATGGTGATATATATGTTGAATGTCATATGGATGAATTTCGTTACAATTTTGAAATTGGCAACTTAAAAATTAACGTTAACAAAATATTTTTTGGCAACCAAGACGTCAGTAAGTACACAAAATATATTTTCTTTATTTTAATTATTATAATGCTTTGGTCAATTCAATTTAAATGCTAAGAAATACATACATACATACAATTACTGAACATCATTATTGTATATACCTGCTTACATATAATAATTAATTCTATTGTACAATTATAATTAACAATTATATCATAAAAATATTTTTGCATAAATATGTAAATTGAACGTAATAAACCTTGAAATATTAAAAGTTCATTGTGAAAAAAATAACAATAAGAACATTTTATTCGGTTTCAAACACTACAAATGCTCCATAAGTAAATTTGAATTGTATTAAATGAAGATGTGACCGCTGTAACAAATAATATGAATATAGCTAAAAATTAAAGTGAGAAACTGGGAACTTCTAATCTGCTATATCGCAAGCTTGACTATTATGCTATATAGTCTGTTATATACTTTTTTTCATCTTGTCATCTTACTGGAAGATCTCCCGACGGACAATGGACCATCTTCTCATAATTAGGTCTAATTCTAATTATCTAATAGAAAATAAATTTGACAGTAAATATATTATTACCCGACTGCGACAGGAGGGTTATGTTTTTCGAGTGTATGTATGTATGTATGTAAGTATGTATGTATGTATGTATGTATGTATGTATGTATGTATGTATGTATGTATGTATGTATGTATGTATGTCCATTTCTTTGGCACGCCCTACAGCCCAAACGGCTGGACGGTTTTTGACATATGAGGTGTCGTTGGATTTATCTAAATTGTAGTAGTGACATAGGCTATATAAATTTTCAAAATGGCACCCGTAAATAGCGGAATAAGGGGGGGGGGAGTTGAATTTTTTTTTCTTACTGTAGCAATATGGGTATCAAATGAAAGCTAGTAAATTGTTTTATTCTTTTTAGTTTATAATAAGAGTATTTTACGCAGTCGGGTTTTTTGATTTTTTTAATTAAGCATACTTGTTTTACTATTTATTGACCATATTTTTATATTATACCCTTATCTCAGAAATGTAATTTAAAAATATTAGTAAGAAAATATCTAATATTAAATTATAATTGCATTGTATTTAATATTAGATTATAGTTTGTAAAAATGTTTCTTTTATTTTTAAGGTGACTTCGTCACAGCATTCGTTAATCAAAACTGGAAGTTCATTATGCCGACAATCGGACAAGACATATTCGACGTAGCTATGAAAATATTTGATGAAATTCTACATCGTTTTTTCAAAGCCGTACCAGTTAAATATTTTTTAACTGATGATGTTACTCAATTCGTAAAAAACTAAATATTTAATTATAAATATATTATATAATCTATAATAATATTATGTATAAATATATGTTTATATTCTCCATGGTAAATTTTGGTTGATATATAAATATAAAGCTATATATAGCTAAATATTGTATTATTTTCCTAACAGATTTACGTTTTATAAATATTTTATTGAGTATCCATGAGAAAGTAAGACGCTTTAAGTATCAGACGGTACCTCATGATGGAAGCATATCCAATAATTTAATCAATCTGACAAGCATCGAGACTCAGAGCGAACGAAACCGCAGATGTCTAGTGTTGAAGAGCACAAATTATATACGTAATATTAAAATAATTCTCACAAAAGATTAATTTAAGAGTGAAAGTGTGGCAGCTATCCACACATCCATCTTGTGTACATCACATGTTATTGCTACACGTGGAAACTTGTCAATGGACTTCTGTTGTTGTAATTTATACTGTGGCTAATGTTAACTGTAAGTTTCGCAAATAAAATAAAATACAATTAATATTTAAGGGAGCTCACATACAACAGACGTGATTTTTTGTCGTTTTTATAGATAATATTACAAAATCCTTCGTGCGCGAGTCCGACTCGCACTATGACGGCTTTTTATTCGGCGTTTTATTTGTCGTTGAAATGAAAATTATGGAAAAACATTATCGTATTCATATAAGTGTACTTTAGTTAAACATCCGACATGAAAGAAAATCTGCCCGAGGCCCTGTTGAATAAAATTGCACTGAATTTTCGCATTGTTTATTCACACGTTTCAGATAAATTAAAACTAAAAGTAAAAAAAAAGATACTACGTTCAGTTTATTTAGCTATTTATAATTTTTGTAGTTATTTATAAAATATATTAACCAGTTTAATTTGTAATTGAAATATTGATTTTGTTGAAATAATTTTCAGTCCCCAGAAGAGAAATATATTTAATTTCAAATGTGATAGGTACAATTGAGATACTACACAATGATACGAACAAATTTTCCTTTATTATTAGCTGAATAACACTAAAAATCACTTGCATTTTTACTTTTATTTTGTAGTAGCTGTACCCGTGACTGGCGATTGCCAGCTCTTACATTAGCCTACAAGACAAAGTACGTAAGCCAAGTTAAGATGAGCCGTACGTTTAAATAATTATGTATATTACGAGTTTCATGATATTTGGACTTAAGACTGACGATACAGGTTATGATGTCCGTAATTTCTCACTTTTGATCGTAAGTATTAGTCAATGTCTATAAATTTATTGAAATTAACCATAATTTAATAATACGACTGTCAATTTAGCAGACATTAACACAGAAACAGACATTGAAACAGGTTTAAAAATTTAAGATAATGGAAAAAAAAATATAAATAATTGGCTTCTAAATTTAGATTATAATAAAACTGAAAATCTACTAGAAATATCTGATATTTAAATTTTCCTAAAACAATAAGTAATGCAAAAAAGTTTCACTTCATACGTGTGTTTTATGACACGTTGAACATTTAGTAAAACCCATTTTTAGTTTATCATCATTATCATTATTATATCATTCTAGATCTCAAATCTCTTTACCTGGTCTTCCCACAAGAGGAGAAAAAGGAGTTAATAGGCCGGGGATATGGTACAGGAGAAGGGTCGAGCGTCATGACCATTCACGAGGCGTAGTGTCAGACGATCGAGGAGGTCATTGTCATTCAAACAAGGGCTAAGAGGGTGCGAATACACAACAGCGTCTTGCATTCGGTGGTCGCGGTGAGTAGGCACACCAAGACCTGTGGCAAGATGGCAATTCATCATAGAGACACAGCCGTCATTGAGGGTGTGCTTGCACAGCTGGGGGCTGGCGCTGATTAAGACAAACCGATAAAACATACAAAGTAAAATAGCTAAACATTTGTGGTGGGTATGAAATTATAGAGTACCAAAATAGGATAAATATAAATAATGTAATAGTTATATATAACATGGAATAATATCTCTATAACACTTACAAAACTAAGGAAATACAACTAGATATAGTAATGTAGTAAAATATTTTTTTTTTTTTATATATATTAGAATATCGCGGTCAACTTGGACTCTCGTCTCAGGGACTAGTGATACTAAGTCTAGTTTTTAAGTAATTATTTGTTTAAATTTGCTGGGTAAAAACGCCTGTCTGTCTGTATAACAATCGAATATATGAAAAAAAAGGTACAGGCGCATGTAAGCCTGTAGATGTAATACTAACATTTAAAAAAAAAAGTAGTCTCCACTATTATAATTATAAAAAAATAAAAGTAATATTTTAGCATTAAAAAAAATTAATATGAGTGATCCCAGTTATCATATACCAATTTCAATTCTTCAATCCTTAAATAATCTTTCTTCCTTTAATCTTCAATTCGTTATATCGGTATCACTATAGTGGGTCGACATCAAATAAAAAGTCATAATCATCATCGTATCAGCCATTGGATGTCCACTGCTGAACGCTGGCCTGCCCCATCGACCTCCAGAGCGACCGGTTCGAGGCAGCCTCCATCCAACGGTTTTCGGCGATTCTCCTCAAGTCGTCTGTCCATCTCGTGAACGGCTGTCCGACGCTGCGCTTGCCGACACGTGGTTTCCACTCGAAAACCTTTCTGCTCCATCGGCCTTCAGTTCTACGAGCTATGTATGTGCCCTGCACACTGTCACTTTAGCTTGCAAATCCGTTGGGCTATATCGACAACCTTCGTTCGTCTGCAGATTTCATCATTTCTGATTCGATCTCACAGAGAAATACCAAGAATAGCCCTCTCCATTGCATGCTGTACGACTTGGAGCCTGTTTAAAAGGCCCATAGTCAGAGACCATGTCTCAGATCCATATGTCATCACTGGTAACACACATTGGTCATAGACTTTTACTCGTATTTAACAAAATAGAATATATTTCTTAAGATGGTTTATTACAGTAGTTTTTATGTTTTAGTAACAAAAATATCACATGTTTTAAAGCAACAATTATTTATTATTAAATCGTTAAAACAAAATGGCTGCGTGATTAATTTGCTGTCGGTACAAGTGTCTATAATGAACTATGGTCGCGGAATCGTGAGTCACGGACAATTAGCTAGGGTCTTTTAATTAAGGATTATATTATGATGCCTTGCCTTAAAGGGCGCTCAAATAATTAGGCACGGGGATGAATCATCAACCACAAAGGGTGTAATGGAGTGAGAAGGCAGTCTGGGATTAAATCGGTGACACAGATGAAGTTACTGAATTAGAGATGATCTTATTATAAACTCGACGTAACATAATTTTAAATATATTACATAAATTAATTTTAGAAGAAATGATCGATATGTTTGGCTTTTGTAGATATTTTCAGCATCTTCTCGTCACCTTTTTAATGATCTGGATATTTTTTTTATTTTTATGGCTGTTTTTCTCGCCATAAAATAATAATTTTAATAAAGTCCCCCCCGGTTGCTCCCGATATGGTTTGCATTCATTTAGTTGAAAAAAAAAGTAACATCTAGTTTCTATAGTAACTCAATAGTTATGATTGTAAGTTTCTAATACAAATGATAAATTGCATTTTATTTGATTACAATTTGATACCGAAATGACTTCATTGAACCAATATCAATATCGAAAAAGCAGATTGTGTATGCATAATATTCCATACGTACTATAATAATTCATTTTTATAAGGCGTATATTTTATTATTAATAAATATAACAACCCAGTTTGTCTAAAAAGACAACTCATTAATAACTTTACGCCAAAATTTACAGAATGAAGCCAACACTTTTGTAGCGTATAACTTCTATTATTGTTATAGTATCTGACAAGCTCAACAATTTTCGACTGTTCTTCCGGTATAGTAATTACCATACTCATAATAGATCGATCTTCACATCTTACCAAAAATAGCAAAGCAGGTAACACAGTAAACACGTTACTTCAGTTTAGACAGAGCTAGGAACATACGGTGTATCGACCGAAGTAGAATACACTAGATGATAACAGAGTACGAGAGATCCTATAACACAAACGAAATTGCAACAACTGTGTAGTATTTGCGTCAACTGTATGAACTTATCGAAGCAAGGTTCAATTCAACTCCAGTAATTAAAATTAAGTCACAATTACCATACAGTCTCAGTCAGCATAGTCTCAATTACCATAATGAGTACTCAATAGAAAGTAACTATTTTTAAGTAAATTAATTCTTGAAATTCCTTATCATACATAATTTAATTTTGACGGCCGGCTGGTCGAGTGGTCAGGCAACTGGACACTTTACGCAGCGGTCGCGGGTTCGAATCCCGCCAGGTGCTGATAATTTGTATGACGAATATAGATGTCTGCACCGGGTCATGGATGTGTATTTATGTATTTATATCTTAAATTTATTTCCGTTCCTAGTACCTGTAACACAAGTTCTTACGAACTTAGCACGGGGCTAGGTTAACGTGATGTGATTGTTGGTTAATATTTATTTATATTTAATTCAGTGTAGTTTTAAACACATTATCTGCACCCGGAGAGAGAGTGATAATGCTCGTTAGCATTTTAAATAATATAATAAGATTATTTACATTGATGATGATGAAGTTTAGGATTCCATATTAAATACATTCTATTCGTTGTCTATTTATGTGTATATTACTTTCTGTATAGAAGAAAATGTACCGTGGAGGTCTTTGACTTGGTGCCACCGCTAAATTTTTACCGTTCGCACTCTTCACCGTTGCTATGGAATTGATTTGTCGCATATTACAGATCTTGTTTCCTAAGAAGTCAATATTAACCAACAACATATACTCAATACAAAATAATACTCTACAGAGTTAAAAACATAGTGATTGACCTTTTTACCTCAATATATTGCACCATTATAAAGTATTTATATTATTCATATTTAGTTATCAATGACTATTGACGAAAGTAGTACAGTACCTGTCGCCCGCATCAGGCACAATTATGTATAATGTACAATTGTACATAGAGACATATGTATATAAGTATTCTTATAGGACGACTGCCATCAAAACATCTATTGTAATTAGTTAATAGTTTATCTATTTATCATTGTATCATTAGCTTCATATCAGATCTAAATGCTAATATTAATTAATTTAAATGCTTATGACAGGCCACCATTAAGTTTAAGATTGTCTTTGTTAATCTTAGGTTACATATAGATTTGACGGCCGGCTGGCTGGTCGAGTGATCAGGCAACTGGACACTCTACGCAGCGGTCGCGGGTTCGAATCCCGCCAGGTGCAGATAATCATTATGACGAATATAGATGTCTGCACCGGGTCATGGATGTGTATTTATGTATATATGTATTTATATCTTAAATTTATTTCCGTTCCTAGTACCTGTAACACAAGTTCTTACGAACTTACCACGGGGCTAGGTTAACGTGGTGTGATTGTTGGTTAATATTTATTTTATTTATTTATATATAAGTATATTTATTATATTATGATACTTTTTATAACTATTTCCTTTTTAAATGTGATTAAATACGATATCAATATTTAAATAGTAAGTTTTCATTGTTATTCACTCACTGAAGCTCTCTACGCACCGGGCATCTCCTTAATATCTGTTTATTTTGCCACTAAACAATAATTATTTTATTTTTAATAATAAATTAATAATGACGACACTTTTGACCATCTGGCTTTATACTACTTCTATAAAAATAACCTTCTTTGTAGAAGTCAAGCGCAGCTATCAACTGCTCAGCTGTATCACGGTATTTTGTACCAACACAATATGTTTAAATGTTGCCATCAAACAGCGAGGATATCGCAAAATTAAGTGTCATCGCCACCAAGCTAATGACATATGCTGACAAGTTCAGATCAAAGTTACTTCCATAATAATTAAAAAAAAAAACACAACTAGCAACTTTACAGTTTACACTGCCTAGCTGCACTAGTCAAGTATTATCCCAACATATTCTTAGGAAACTTTCATAAAATAATGTTAATATGAAAGTATACTTACAAGATCTTTACATGAGTTAATTGAATATATTATGTAACTATTAAGCTGTCATAGTTATTAAGAATGATTTTTTATTTATTTAAAAAATAACACATACATATAATAAGACTTTATTTAATTGCATAAACTACACCAATTACATTGTTATTAAATATAGTTGAAACAAAATTACATAATTGTTTGTAGTTTATATTATGACTTAAGTGCGTCCAAAGGTTCATGCATCAGTAAATAGTTTATCTAAGAAATCTTGTTACTTAGGTAATAACAATTTGTTCCAAGGTTGAGCATAACGTACCTGTTATTAACGTTGTTTAAACTTTTTTTTTTTTTTTTTTTTTTATATCTTTATTTAGGGACTTTTTATACATATGTACATGACAGTCCTATACTAAACTTACCTAAAGTTGTTTAAACTTATGATACTCGTAGATATTATTGTACGTTTATGTTTAGTTTTCACAAATATTTAGTAAAAATTGGGTTTTTTATTATTATGTTTAAAACGGGTACTTACATACCACGATATCATCGTCGGATCGTGGTCACGACGGGACTCTGTCCCGTCGTCACCACGATCCATGCAACTGGGTCGAAATATTGACACAAAATAGTGATTTTCCAACACAGTGGTGTTATATCGTGGTATGTACCCGTTTTAAACATAATAATATGTCTTCAAACCACGAAGTAAGTCTTAAATCATTGGGTTGTCTAGTTATAATCAGTAAAAAATTGGTTGTCTGTTAAGTCGGTTTACGTACGATAATTTAACGTGATAACGTCATAAGAAAACATTGAAACAGTTATTGTTAAGCTACCACCGATGCGGAATGTAAATTAAATTTAAGAAAACCTTGTATTTATTAAGCTAAAATATGCAAATATTTAACAAACTTATAAACACTATTTTATATGCTGCTGAGGATAAATAAAAATTCATAATAGATATATTAAATAAATAAAAATTAAATTCAAACTTTTTTTTAATAAATGACCTAAATTTGATGTTTGTTCGCAAAAAATGATATATTTATGATTCGATGCGGCGCCAAAAGCATTTTGTGAGGAGATAACAATAAATCGAACAATTTACGATTTCGAAATTGGCTGTATCAACGAGTGAATATTTGTTGAGAAAAACTTTGTACATTTACTAATTGGGTATTAAATTATATCTTTACTTTTTCGACATTTTTATTGAAAACAATAAATCTTGACATCATATGGTGTAAGAACAAGTACGTTTTTTTTTTGTTTAATAATAAGCTACAAATACAATTATGACTTTGTTTCTTAAATTTAATATGAAAAGATAGTGCGAATTGCCTAAGAAGCTCTTCATTCCCCAGATTCAATAATTTCCTGAAAAAAGCTTATTAATGTACCAAAATAGTTTAAAGGAGTTTAATCTTTAACAATATAGTTGTTTTTCCACGAGAGACAAATTAATAAATTAATAAAAATCTTTTTTTCATAAAATAAGAAATTAAAATGTGCAACATCAATTTATTCATACAATTATTAATAGTTTTCAATAGTGCGAAAATAGCATGGATGATTTCACCAATTTCACATAGGATGGAACAGAAATATCCATTTTATGTACAAAAACGCAATTGTAGGGTCTTCAACGTGCACACACAATGTCATAACGCCAATAAGACGATCACGATTAAGTGAAAATATAAGACTGTATGTGAAGGCTTGAATTTTAATCAGCTACGCTGTTTTATTGCGATTTGCTGGGTAATTAATATAAGCTATAGAAGGTTTGAAGGTTACTTTATACAAATAGGAAAAAAGCGTCTACCCAATAGTAAAATATTAACAAATTAGGTATTACAGTACAGTTACCTAACTTGGTATTAATAAATACATAAAACTATTCTTTAATTATTTAATTATTTAAACGTTGAACAAATTACGTTAAAATGAGTGTTTAAAAATAAGATTTTGTAAAAAATAAAAAAGTATAATCTTTATAAAATATCATTAATTTTAAGACGACACCTTTAAATAAAATTAAAATAAAAGCGAGCAAGAAATGCTCAGCCAAAATGTAATTTAGCTGAGATAAAAGCGAACAACGTATCCGTCGTGGATGAAGCTGATACGATTACCTGAGATGGAGTTGTAATGCTGTTTGAAAGTTGCTGGACATACAAAGTTAGCACGATTCCGAAGTTATATTTTCTGCTTCAATAAATGTTCGTTTTGTTTAATAAATCTTTAATATTGTACATTAAAAACATATGTAAAATCGTAGTACACAAAAATATCGTCAATAAGATTTATATGAAGGTTATTACTGTTTTTTGTTTAACAATATATTTATTTCAAGATTAATACCATCGGAACGCGTATACAGCAAAATATCAATCAATAAAATAAAAAAATGTAGCTTATAATTTTTAAATCACGCAGCTAAATCAATTGACTAAGTATGAAATACTTAATACTGAACTTAAGCACTTTCTGTCAATAAATGAGTTGAAGCATAATTTGCCACGTTCCGCCGCTTCGTGTCGCCTAACTGTAATTTTCTAAGTATGATTTTTTTTTATTTATGACAATAACCCGAATCAACAGATTTTAATGCTCTCGAGGCACGATGGAAAAAAGAACAAACACCCTGACCAAAAATATGAATTTGTATTTTATATAAAATAAAAATAATCCGTTTCGAGAGAAATGGACTTTTGAACGAGGAATTTTTGCGCCACAACAGAACGGTTGTCTACTTATTTATTAAATAATTCGTGTGTAAAAGCAATAATAAAGTTGTCCATCACGACTAAAATAGACGTGATAATCCGAGACGAAGTAATAACATTTAAAAGTTAGTCGGGGACAAAGTTAGAACAATATCGAAGTTTTATTTATTCCTTGTGCGAATTTTCCACGGACAAGCTGATATATAATAATAAACAGATTATTAAAATGTAAAAAAATAAAGTAAAGGTATCGCATATTTTAATAGAAAGAGTCAGTATTTATTTCTTATAGTAGTCGACGTTTTTAATGAAGTTTAGTTTTAATTAATTTCTGTCAAAATTACAGTAACAAAACACAAACCAAAACTATACTTTACTAAATAGCTATACTAAGGTATTTTAATTAACTATATGTGACCGTTCCTAACATCCTTATAAATTTACTAGACTTTTGCAAAATGTTTTTTGTGGATTCAAATGATGCCATCTGAACGTCCATTCATCCGTATAACTGTCGGTCTGTAAGGTATCTTGTAATCATAAAAGGTAGATATTTAAAACTTTTACAGATTTATATTATAGGTACTATGACCACTATAACTACACTTGTTTTCATGTTTTAATTTTTTTTATTTTTTTATTTCATCTTTTGTTGCGAAATAATAAGAAAAAAAAAAAACAAGCTTATAAGATAATAAAAATAATACACACAGACAGTAAAGTAAGTGTAGCAAAAAAAAAAAAAAAAAAAAAATATATATATACTTACATAATATTTGTTGTTGTTGTTGTTAAAATTGTATAGGAATATTTGTCACATTTATAGGATAAAATTTTTAACATTGTATTTCCATTAACTCTTCGTACATATATAATACAATTTATTAAATTGAGTGATGAAATAAATGATATAGCTTCCACTCGGTGTACAAAAGGGTAGAAGGTTGAACCTATGTAACTAAAGGAAGGAAATTGCTCCAGGTAGCAAAACTTACATTCACCTCGTTATGACTTGAACAATAACTTCTATTCAACAACTGAAAGGTAACAAGGTACGATGATAATATAGTTATTACAGTTTAACGCTGAATTACTTTAAACTTGCACTTTTGTTGTTCTGCGAGAAAATGATGTCATTTCAGCTTGCAAATCCGTTTAGCTATGTCAGGAACCTTCGTTCATCTGTGGATCTCAACATTTCTGATTCGATTCAGAAATACCAGGCATAGTCCTCTTCCGTGAAGAAAAAACAATTTTGCTCTGTGTCCTCTCCATTGCTCTCTGTGCGACTTGGAGCTTGTTTAAAAATCCCATATTTAGAAACCACGTCACAGATTCTTATGTTATCACTGGTAGCACACATTGGTCGAAGATTTTCAACTTCAGGTACTGAGGTATGACGGGTGAAAAGACGTTTTTTAACTTCACGAACGCTAACTATCCTAACTGGATTCGATGATTGACCTCTCTATCGAAGTTGAACCTACCAAGTTGGATCTTTTGTTCTAGCTAGATGAAAGATCGTCAAAAACTTCGAGAGTAGAATTTCCAACTGATATCGGGATAGGTACGACATGGACATTCGACATGATTTTCGTCTTGTTCATTTTCATTTAAAGGCCCTCCCGTAGGGAAACTCCATCGAGGTCACTGAGCATAATGCTGAGGTCTTCCAAGTATCCTGCCATAAGAACGATATCATCAGCAAATCGAATGTGAGTGATTTACTCGTCTTGTATGTTGATGCCGAATCCCTTTCATTCCAGAAGCTTGTAAGCGTCTTTCAATACTGCCGTAAACAGTGTCAGAGAGATGACATATCCCTGTTTCACACCTCGCTGCATTGGAATGGCTCTCGTGCTATGCTCGTGTACTCGAACCGTCATGCTAGCGTTATTGTACAAGCATTGCAACACTTCGATATCGTGATCATCGCTGGAGAGACTGCAGAATTATGACTGACTGCAGAATGAGATTATGAGAATTGCCCAAGTTTCGATGAAATCGAATTCCCATAGTCCACAAACGCCAAGCACAATGACTAATTATACTCCTCAGTCTTTTGTATAGTCTGCCGCAGTGTATATATGGGATCTATTGTACAATAGCCTTTTCAGAAACTGGCTGCTTTTTGGGAGGCTGGAAGTCATCAAACATGCCCGTCAGATGATTCGTAATGATGCTACAGAACAGCTTATATATGTGGCTCAGAAGCGAAATGGGCCTGTAATTCTTTAACAGAGTATGATCACCCTTTTTGAAGAAGAGCACCACTACTCTTCCGTTCCGGGCTTTTGGCGTTACGCCCTCAAGCAAAATGACATTAAAGAGCTTCTGAATTACTTTAAGTACCGGTGTTCTACCCGCTTTCAGAAGCTCTGTCATAATACCGTCCTAGCCGGTGCCTTATTGTTTTTCACCTGTCCCAGAGCCACACTAATCTCTTTCAAGCTGATGCCCGGGATATCTTCGGAATATAATTACTAAACGTTAAATTGGATGCAATATGGACGAGTTGATTTAATAAGCGTTTTTTTTTTAATAAAAAATCTATGTGAACTGATAATAAAAAAAAAGTTAAATTAAATATAGTTAGACAATACTAGTAATATAGAATATAATGTAGCAACAAGATATATTATTTTGTACAACCTACAATATTGCTTTAGTGGCTTTTTTTACTAGTACTCAAAAAATTTAGTGTTATCACGAAACAGCACGCCCTACGTATTTTATTAGTATATGTATTTAAATATTTAGCTTAAAATATTTGTTTTTTATCACAGAACCAACTAATCACTATAAATACCTTCCCAATATTTATATCTACTTTAAAAAGGACAAAATAAAAGTAAAAATAAAAAAAACACCGACACAATAAAATAAACTCTAAAAACGAATATAATTAATTATAACGAATATTATTTTTATTAAATTACATTTAGGTATGAGGGAGCAGTCTTTAGTTTCATGCATAGTCTCCGCTCTACGTTATAGCGCGCATGGCGAGAGAGCTCGAGCTCGAGCTAAACAGCTGATGATCTTCAACCTGCTGATCAGGTCATGGTTACCTTACCATATACTTTCAATATCATTGCAGTAACACGGTACCAAATTTCGAATCGATAGGACATATGGAAAGTAGTCAGATCCCCTCATCAACTATTAAAGAGCTGATGATCTTCAAATGGCTGATCAGGTTATGATTACCTTACCATATACTTTCAATATCATTGCAGTAACACGGTACCAAATTTTGAATCGATAGGACATATGGAAAGTAGTCAGATCCCCTCATCAACTAGTAAAGAGCTAATGATCTTCAAACTGCTAATCAGATCTTGGTTACCTAACCATATACTTTCAATATCATTGCAATAACACGGTACCAAATTTCGAAGCGATCGGACATAAGGAAGTTAGCCCCTCATCAGCTTGAAAAGAGCTGATGATCTTCAAACGGCTGAACAGATTTTTATGAAACATGGCTAAGAACATGCAGAATAAAATTATCTATATTACGAAAAGAACTAAATGAAAATCGGTTCATCCGTTTGGGAGATACGATACAACAGACAGATACAAAGATACACAGACAGACACGTTATGTGTGGCACACAAGCTACGAGAAATCGTTACGATCGCACTGTATCGTTTAAACTACACCGATAATTGATACGTGTGTGTGATAAAAACTTTTAATAATTTTTACAAGCAGGCTGGGCTGTAGGGACGTACGATTTACCTGTACAGTTCGACTGTACAGTTTTATCGCAAAGATAAAATTGTACGTGTGACACCCATGAAACTTATAACACCCCTCTCTTTTTGAATCGGGGTTAAAAAAGATTGTAGATTATTTTATTTCATCATCTATAACAATTATTGTGGATGAGTCGATGTAATAAATTATTTTTACATAACTATCGTTTTAATTCATTACTAAAGGTAATAATTTTAAATAAATTATCCTTTTAAAACTTAAAATAAGAGAAAAAAGTAATTTGCTGTTCACATTAGCTAAACTTTTGGAAAATGTGGTATAGTATCCATATTTTATATTTATGTACAAAAATATAGAAATATATATGTGTCGTATGTCGAATATTTATATATTCCACGGATTTTCAGAGTGCTCTGTTCTACTACTGTGGTACAAGTAAGAAAAGGTTTTTTGTATTCCTATATTCTGTATTTGAATAAAACGTGTAACGCATGCCATTCGCTCATCTTATAGGCAAAGCCCAAATGAATGAAGTACGCTAGGGCTCATTCAAACGTGTTATTATGAAGGTATTTAAAGATGGCGAAAGAGTAGTACTAGCCATGCTTATATTTTTCAAGATCTAAGCAAACCACCTCGAGGCATAAAAACAATTTACCCTTGTAAGCTTTGCTTTATGACGGTAAGACAGCAAGGGATCTTACTCAGTGTTTTTAGACGAATACTTCGTTCTTTAAGGAAAGGTTGGAGACTGGCAAAGAGAACAGGCAAGGCGTAGCGTTGAGTCATAGCTTACATTAATGAATACTGTCACTTACTATCATTTGCGAAAATATTTTTATAATTTAGAATAAACATGATGTACAGAAATACATATATATCCACATATGAAACCTTGTTCTGAAATGTGTTCTGATTATTGATATTAGATACTAAAATAGGTGTCTACATCAAAAACTTATGAATCTTATAAAATACCATTAAAACTATTTTACAGTAATTTTGATTATAAAAGAAAGAACAACGTTATAAATTAAATAGATATTCTTTATTTAAATGCTATAATATAATAGTCGTATGTATGTAGAACTGAAGTTATACCTTGATCACTCTGTTTTCAGAAACTGTCAGTATGATTTAAAATAAATAACAGTTAGGTATTAAGTTTATTAAGAAATGCTAAGAGCATATAACTGCGATTCATAAGAACAGATCAGTAGTAGAGTAGAATAAAGTAAGAGATAAAATAAAAGAATATAATTTAAAATGAACTACTTACTTTTAAAATAAACTTATAAATAATAAGTTATTATTTTCTATCTATTTGAAAAATATTAATTATATCGACAAATAACTCATTTTCTATCAAACAAAATAATTAAGAAGTGACATCTTACATTCAATTTTATTAACAAGAAGATACGTAGTTATTGTCATGAAAATGTGAATTAACTGTTTTTAAATACATTTTTAGCTAAATGTAGTAATAAATAATATATAATGTAAAAATAAATTCTCGGAAATAACGTAATATATTTTCATATCCCACTCACGTTAATCCGTGACATCATTATTACATCAATATCTGTTGCAGACACATTCTACTTCTATTTGACCATTGAAGTAATATGTACTAACGTACTAGAACACGCAATCCGAACAAAATCTGTTCACCATGTGCGGCAGTGCGGGGCGCGCGGGGTGAGGCGGCCGAGTCATAGAATGCGACATAATTACGCAGACGGGTCACATTGTTTATATTCTACCTATTGAATTACATTGCGGAAACGTAACGAGACTAACGGCATTATATATTATTATTAAAATTATTATTTTTTGAAAATATTGAGAATGTGTATAAACCATTTTTAATCACAGTAAATTATTTTTAAATCAATAAATTGTTAAATTTATATAGATTCAATATATTATATATATATATACCATATTACGATGAAATAATTTCAATCGATTCAAATTAAGTTCAGTGGTTGTTTAGTATATATTATATAACTTTAATGGTTTATTAGAATTTTATTGTCATACGAAATTTTTTAACCAAATTATAATTATAATTGAATAAAGTTTAAAGATTTTGTGGAACTTTACTTTGGGTTAAATAATACACAGTACAGAAGTGAAAGAATGTGCAGATTTCTTAAAGAAAAACATATTAGTCTGGTCAGTTCAGAAACACAAAAATAATTAAATAAAAACAGAAACACGAAATTAAAAAAAAAAATTAACTTCGTAGGTAAAAATATTTTTATGTTATGTTCCTTTAAACAGTATCAGCTTAGTGAGCTTTTGCTACGGGTACATAGAACAAGAAAGAAAGTAACTAGTACCAATGTGTTACATCTGTGTCACATCATCTATGATAGACGCTTGTAAAAATGGCGCGGCGCGGCTTTTGCCTGGTGACATTATAAAATAATATAAATATGCATAAAAGAAAGGTTTTTCGTTTAATTACCGATGAAATGTCACACCTTGACTTATTGTTGTTTTCCTAGAATGATTTGAAAATTTTTTTTACGATGCATGAAGGCATTTTGACCACTTTAATAGTTTATGCAACACGTGTCAAGTCGGGTCGAACGTCGCAGACTGACTAACACATTGTGGTCCACTGGACCTCAATGCGTAGCGTAACAATTTGCTTCGAGGTGTCTACTCTAGTACATTATACCTCAATGTATTTGACTCGACAAATGACAAGTTACTCGGAAACATCTGCTCTCTTTTAATTAATGATCACGTTCCTCGAAAACGACGAAATAAACGACCCGAGCAGGTAACGATCTAAGAATTTATTGATTATTTATCTTTTGTTTTAAGCGTTCATCCTTATATAAATATTATATTATTGTATTTATTATTGTAAGTAATCTGTATTACTATATTACATTTGTATGTTGTGGTGTACAATAAAGCATAAATAAATAAATAAATAAATAAATATTATTATTCTACATACTAGGGGGTCTATACTAGGGGTCCGCCCCGGCTTCGCACGGGTATTTAACTAAAATTTTAAAAATTATAAATTTATATTTTTTATCACCTACACCTGCGTCGATACTGGGAAATATTTTATAATAGACGAATTGAGTTGTCAAATCAACTTCGAAGCAAAAGAAACCCCTTTTAACCCCATTAGGGGATGAATTTTGATAAAATACGAAACACGTCTTCAATCAATTCTGTTAAAGAATATTTCATGCAAAATTTGAAGTAGATTGGACCAAGGAACTACGTTGTCCCATACCAACTTTGCCCCCTTTTTTGCTCCCTTAGGGGTAGAAATTCGTAAAATCCCTTCTTAACTCTCCTCGGTATAAGAAATATTCCTACCAAATTTCAAGTCTCTAGTTCTTATAGTTCCAGAGATATATAAACGGACTCGTTAACAGATTTATTATATGTATAGATAGTACGGATGAAACATTTGAACTGATTTTTTTATTAATTATTTTTTCATTGATGAATATCATATTTTAATAAGTATTATTCCCGACGAAGACAAACCAAAAAACACAAAAATCATAAAAATCGGTCCACTCGTTCTCGAGTTATAAACGGTGTAACTAACACGACTTTCTTTATATATATAGATTACAACTTAAATAGCTATAACCATCCAACTTTGTACAATCAACAAACAAATAACGACCAAATATTTTAACAACAAACAAACAATCAAGACCGTTGTACCCTAAGGTATTAAATGCAAAAAAGAAAAACCTTTTTTTTTTAATACGGGCGAGGGTAATGAAAAAAGAATGCTTTTGGCCGAAGTTTTGGAAAACGTGATTCAAAAAATTATATTACCTATTATATTCTGCGCCATCTATCGCATAATGGTAGAATATCGTTTTTATATTTAGTGACATTTAACATAATTTAACACAATAGTATATTAATTGAAAATGATGTTTATCTAAAATATTAAAACGATTTCTATTCCTATCCGACATATTTAGTAAACTTTTAAGTTTAACAAAATAATAACTCAAAAATAAGTTTTGTGAGTTTTTAAGATTCCTTAGACCAGATGGCGTTGGCGGCGTAGGTACCTATTTCTATTTTCTTAAATATTTATTTTTAAATGTAATTACAATGAAACAAAAACTAAATTTTACTGTGAGCTATGTATAATTCTTATGTATTAAAGTTATTTACATTGGTTTTGTACTTTTTACGTGATACTCGCACAAAAAAAGCTTATAAGAGATGGCGCTGATTGAAATTAAATCGCGCTATTAAAATTTATTTTTGATGATATATAGTGTATTAATAAAACGTAGGTTTTGACAGATTTATTATAAGTATAGATAATATAATATAATATAATGTGAACCACGTTGTGTTGGATATTTTCGTTTGTAATTTCTTAAAAAAAAAGTTATTATTAGAGCTTAATTAAACAAAATAAAAAAAAATTTTTTTTTGAAGTAATGATTCCACTGGTTATAGAACTAAGTATATTTTCTTTTTTTTTTTTTATTTATTTATTACATCTTACTAATCTTTCAAATCTAAATGGATTTAGTAATACAAAAGCATCTCGCATTTATAAAAGACTTAATTTCTACGCAGCCTGCAATGAAACAAAAGGAAAAATACTTGACTTATGAATTAATTGTAGTTGCTTTGTCTTATATTTGTATTCTCAGACACTTTATAACATATAAAAGACCAATCTTTATTACTCAGGAGCCAGCCAATATAGCCGATAAGTACCTCTCCTTAGTAGTAGAGTACCTTTTGATTAAAATCAATAGCTTGGATGAGAAGTCGTAACTCAATTTACGTTTTATCAGAAAATTTTGAATTAAGAGAAATGTAACACACTTACTAAAGATAAAATCTTTAAATACAAAATCAAAATGCCGTTTTTGAGTTTTCAGATGGCTGAGTTTTATATTAAAATCTTAACAAACTGTAACTTTAAATAAGTAACAAAACAAATATAACATATTTTTGTACTCGTGATAAACCATAGTTGGTACACGAATTTTGGCTTACTGTGTTTATTTTACATGAACTTTCTCTGATATTTACAATCTTTACAGTATACGAGTAGTAATACTTCAGTAATATTCTTATACTATAATAGACTTAAAATACAAAGTAAAGCGTAGAATAAGTTTTTTCGTGTGTTCTCAATATACCTAGAACGAAGATAGGATGTTCGTTTGAGAAAAATCCTTTTCTATAAGGTTTTCGCTACTGTTTTGAAATAAAATTGTTTGATGTAAATAGGGAGTTACTCGTTGCTCTCTTACATTATCTAAACAATAAAAAAGTAGAACAAGAAAGTAAAATAAAAATATTGAATATTTCTGATTCTTATCTCATTTTTGCATAAATTACCTGAATTAAATTAACTGACAACCGGCGTATTAATAAAATAGACTAAAGTAGTAAAATTCCCTGGGATTAAGTATCTTAATTTATGCTAAGTATTCAATTCAAATCCATAAGGTCATGCTTTTTTTTGTAACTTAGAATACCGAGTTGAACAGCTTTCTGACTATCACAGTGCCTTCAGCATTGCTAGCATTCATAGTGTCTGCCATGGCCAAACTGATTGACAATTAGTCCTGGGATAAACTAAAATGTTTTTAAATATATTTTATAAGGCGGTCCCTTCTAGAACTAACTAGTTTAGTATATAGGATAACAAAAAAAAAAATATATTATTCATTAAATTAAAACATTATTAAACATAAATACATAAGAACTTACGTTCTGACTAATTATGTGAATCAGATTTCCTCATTAGTAAGGCCATACTAAAACTCAAATTTCTTTTAAATAATCAATAGAATTTTATGTAAAGTAACGACTAGTAGCAACTAGTCGTTGCTAATTTATCTTGATTTATTGTAGACTGGTGTCTTCATGATCAATATTTTTATAGCGATATTTTGTATGGTAATACCATAAAATCCTTTAAATTTTTTTTATTAAAGTGAAAATAATTTTAAAAAAGAACAAAATTGATTTTAACAAGGGCGTCGCTACATACTTCTGATGTAATAATTTGGTAATCAACTTAGCTAATTGGGTTTCCTGTATTGTTTATTTATTTTAATTTATTTATTTATGTATTTCAACAAACTTATGCTATTTTTACAGGATATCCTAATTCAACAGCACAGTAACCTAAACTTAATTTATATTATAAACATCTTTTTTTTTAAACTTAAACACAGAACAGTCTTAATTATTAATTATATACTCTATAATCTAAATGATAATATATACATAGTACTTTTTTTGAATTCGCTCAAAGAACAACAGAACAAGTCTAGTGTTAGATATAAGTTTTATGCATTAAATAATGAATAAATAAATAATAGTATCATTCAGATGATCCTTACTTTCGAAATGTGTATGAGAATGTCAATCCTCGCCATTAGATATTAAAAACGTTGACTGAAAAAGAAGGCAGACCAGGTTTCTTTATCGAATTGGTTAAACGCAATCTATCATTTTGAATGCAGTATAAAACATACATCAAACTTCGGAAAATTTCTTGACAAAAACCGTCAAATCGTTGAATATTGACAACAGTTTCACGCCATCACCATCACCTCCATGCTTTACAAAGTCATGGAAAAGGTACTTAACAGCAAGTTGCTGAACTACCTAGAAGACAATGCACTCCTCAGTGACCACCAATACGGCTTTCGTCAGAAGCGGTCTACTGGTGATCTTCTGGTGTATGTCACTCACTGTTGGGGTGAAGCCATTGAAAAACATGGTGAGGCGCTTGCTGTATCACTAGACATCTCGAAGGCCTTTGACAGGGTTTGGCATGCAAGTCTCCTTAGTAAGCTTCCTGCTTACGGCATCCCTGCTGGCTTTCGTAGCTGGATCTCAGACTTTTTGAGAGAACGGTCAATCAGAGTGGTCGTCGATGGCTGCTCCTCTGACCTGATATATATAAACGCCGGTGTCCCTCAAGGTTCCGTTCTCTCTGCAACCCTTTTCCTGCTCCACATTAACGACATGCTACAACCTGGAATTGTTGGATACGCAGATGACAGCACGGTTATAGAGAGATACCTGTCCAGCGCAAAACATGACAGGGACGTAATACGTTCCCAGAGAGAGGCCATGGTAGAGCGAACGAAATCAATACTAGGTCACGTATCCTAATGGGGTGATTGCAACCTGGTCACGTTCAACGCCGCCAAAACGCAGGCTTATTTTTTCTCCGCCAAACGGAGTCCTTTTAACTTGACTCCTACTTTCCGAGGTACACATGTCCCTATGTCCGACACCCTCCACCTCCTTGGCATAGAGTTGAGTTCTAACCTCAACTTTGACAATTACATTGAGTCCAAAGCGCAAACTGCGGCCAAAGCTTGGCATCTTAAACAAGGTTAAGCGATATTTCACGCCGGGACAGCTTCTAACACTGTATAAAGCTCAAGTCCGACCGTGCATGGAATATTGCAGTCACTTGCGGGATGGCTCAGCTAAATATCAACTCGCCACACTGGACTCAGTGGAATGCAGAGCCAAGCGGCTAATCGGTAACGCCAGTTTGGTAGAGTCTCTTCACACTCTGGCTCACCGAAGAAAAGTTGCCAGACTAACGGTCTTTTACAGATAGTACTTTGGGGAGTGTGCCCTGGAGCTGCACGAGCTCATACCCCCATCTCCCTTCTTTCATCGGACTTACAGACGTACCGCAGGCTTTCATCCCCACCTGGTCGATATACCCTTTATGCGTACAAAGCGTTTCGAATCATCTTTTTTAATACGCACGGCCAAGGAGTGGAATTCCCTACCGGCGTCCGTATTTCCAAGTACATACAACCCGAATGTATTTAAAGCGCTAGTGAATAGGCTTTTTCTGGGCAAGCTCGCTCCATCTTTGACCTCGTCTCTGCTCTAGAGCTAGACTTAGGTCAAGAGTAAGCCCATAATATAATAATAAAAAATAAAAAATAAATTGTTATGAGGAATATAGTGTCAATTAATCATCAAGAATATAGTGTCTAGCAGGGTACTCGAACTGTTTGAATGCTCTCCATTTTGACGTAATAACATCTTATAAATCGATGAACGCCGCTCGTACGCACGAAAAAGCATGACTCATTGTCACGTTCCACGAGCGAGAGTGCGAACAAGCGACAGAGGGGCACGCTCGGCCTAAGCATTCGGCTTGTGATGCATCTATCTCTCTTCCACTCCATCGGTAGATGCATTCGAATGGAAAAGAAAAAATATTTGAATTAATGAGTACAAATAAATGTTAATTTATCGAAAAAATTTTTTTTTCATTTAACTCCTTCTTTGTATTATACAAAATAATGATAATTCAGAGAGTAATTCAATTTATAAAAGTATGCAATTTTTCATCAATGTTTTTTAATGACGTTAAGGACGCTATCACATTTTTCCACAAATATCAGTGATTTTCAGGTACCATTTTAATTAATTAGGAATCACACTGCGAGGATATCTTGGTTCCAAATGAAAGATAATATATTCATCTCCAGAGTAACACCATAAAAAATCTATAGCCCCATACACATTTTTTACACAAATTCGTTTTAACCATCACAGTAATCGCAAAAAATTAAAAAAAGAGGGGTCTGAATAGGAACCAATATAGCTAAATAAACTGCACTAAGAAAAATAAATATACTAAGAAATTGTTGCTTATTTAGGCCTCTGTACGAATAGCTAAATATATTAAATAAAAATAAATAATATTTCCATTTATGAGAAAAATAAGAAACGCTCTCAAATTTCTTCATACAATTTTTACTCCTGAACAATCGTCGTTCGTCATTCTGCGCCCAAACGCGCTCGTGGAAGCACGGGTGTATCGCTTCAGCGCAATTAATAATTACGTAAAAAAGGGCGTGCCTTGTGTATACTGTGCTTGAACGAAATTGATACTTTTTCGGACCGAAATAAAATAATTGGTTTATATTAAAAAATAAAATAAAAGGAACAACATAACAATCTCGCAATCTGTTGTCTTTACACTGCTTTTTTTTTTTATATTTTATAATTACTATTGTACAAAGTTTTTAAATAGTAGTTTTAAATAGATAACCGAATTTATGCTTTTGTCCTCTATTGGTATCTATTCTATTGTAATCTATTGTCTTAGAGTATTAGAAAGTAAATTAATAATAATAATCGACGACGATCGACGGTCTGCATCACTATTGGCTGAAAGGGTTCTCGGTATGCCATGCGACCTTGGCTCGACAATACCAAGAGGCGATAGAGCGGAGGACGCTTCCGAACCTCTTCACTACTGGGATCACTCACCTAGCTCCTAAGTCCACCAACACTGCGGATCCTACCAACTACCGCCCCATAACGTGTCTGACTTCCATCTACAAGACACTGACATCCGTTCTGAGCTGCAAGATTTCTCGTCATACTGACGAATTTAACATCTTGTCTGCAGCTCAGAACGGATGCCGTGGAGGCGGCCGCGGCACAAAGGAGCTCCTTATCATTGACTCTGTTGCGGGCCAGCTTGTTAAACGCAACCGTCGGAACTTCTCTGCTGCCTGGATCGACTACAAGAAGGCATTCGACTCGGTGCCTCATTCATGGCTTCTGAGGGTCCTCGAGCTGTACAAGATCGACGGTGCAGTTCGAGACTTCCTCGAAGTATGCATGGGGCAATGGAGTACGATCCTTTGTCTCCAGGGCGAGAGACTGACGTCGGGTGCCGATGACCGAATCCGGATACGAAGGGGTATTTTCCAGGGTGATTGTCTGAGCCCACTTTGGTTTTGCTTGTCCTTGAACCCTTTAAGCACTCTGCTGGAGCGTTCGGGGACAGGCTTTCAGTTCCGGAGAGGAGGTACTAAAGTCTCTCACCTTCTCTACATGGATGACCTCAAGCTTCTGGCACCTAATCCTGCACGCCTTATGGAGTTGCTGAAAATCACTACTGAGTTCAGCGGCTCCATCAGGATGCAGCTTGGAGTGGATAAGTGTGCGGTCGTGCATGTAGACAGGGGACAGGTGACGCAATCGGCTGAAATTAGCCTAGAGATTTCTAACTTCAAGACCCTCTCCGAAGCTGAATCATACCGGTATCTGGGCATGTCACAATGCATAGGGGTGCAGGAGGTGGATATGAAACAGGCGGTTTGCGAGGTCTTTTTTGGACGCCTGACAAAAGTTCTTCGGAGCTACTTGTCGGGCGCCAATAAGGTCCGAGCTTATAACGGCTGGGTCATGCCCACTCTTTTGTACACATTTGGCGTGCTCAGATGGACTCAGACCGAACTCGACGCCCTGGACAGAAGAGTCCGCACGACTATGACTTACCATCGCATGCATCACCCGAAATCGTCGGTCATGAGACTGTACATCCCACGGAAGTGTGGTGGCCGAGGCCTATTAAGCGCCAAGTCCATGCATAACCGGGAGGTGTGCAGCCTCAGGGCCTATTTTGAAACGAGGAGGGAGAGCGCTATGCATGGTGATGTTGTAGTATGTGACAAAGGTCTCACCCCCTTATCCCTGGCCAAAGAGGAATGGCGAAGACCGGTTGTACTTAGCACCTCTGGCCGGGAGACCGTATGGATGGAGAAGGAGCTGAATGGACGGTTTTACAAGGCGCTCCACGCACCTCACGTGGATGTTAAGGCCTCCGTGCAGTGGCTGCGATTCGGGGACCTCTTTGGGGAAACCGAAGGTTTTGTCTGTGCAATACAGGATCAGGTGGTCAAGACGAACAACTACCGAAAGCACATTCTGAAGGATGGCACTCCCGACTTCTGTCGAGCTTGTCGTCATCCCGGCGAGTCACTCAGACATGTGCTTTCGGGGTGTTCAGCGCTTGCCAACACTGAGTACTTGCACAGACATAACCAAGTGGCCAAAATTCTTCATCAAGAGCTTGCTCTTATGTATTGTCTCTTGGAACAGAGGATGCCGTATTACCAGTACACACCGGTGCCAGTACTCGAACGCGACGGAGTCCGGCTCTACTGGGACCTGCCTATTGCCACGGACAGGACGATACTGGCGAACAAGCCTGATATCGTGGTGATAGATAGGGCACAGTCGAGGGTGTTTTTAGTGGACATTACCATCCCTCATGACGAGAACCTCGTGAAAGCCGAAACAGAGAAAAAGCGTAAATATCTGGATTTGGCACACGAGATTGTCGACATGTGGGGTGTTGAGTCCACTGAAATCATCCCTATCGTGATATCTGCCAACGGTTTGATCCCGGTTAGCCTCGCTCACCACCTGAGGCAGCTGGGTATCTGTGACGGTTCGCTCGCAGCCAGGATGCAGAAGGCGGTATTACTCGACTCGGCTAGGATTGTCCGCCGATTTCTCAGCCTACAACCCTAACCCCCGGCCGTTTGATCTCCCTGCCGGGGCGTAATCCTCCACCCGCTTATATTTATCTATGTAAATTTATGTAAATTTATTATATTCCTTATATATTGTATTATATTATATTATATATGTGTATATGTATATATTGAACGGGTGGAGTGTAGCTATTGTGATAATAATAATAAATTAATTTATTACGCAATACTCAACTTCGCAACACTCTTTGTTACCTTTTTTTTAAATTTTTTTTTTTCGCTGGGAAATGCATTATGTATCCCGGCGCCCGAGGGCGACGGGTATGTGGGACTCGCTGACACGGCATAACGTGCCAGAATACCGCACTAAAACCCAGCGGTGCCGTCATCGTCGTAGTGGGGCGCTACGGGATCGCTTTCGCATGCAACCGTGACGCCCCGACGGCGGACCGCCTTCGCCTATAGAGCGCTCGCGGGCACTGTGAGCGCTCTATTGCCCTGGTGGCGAGTGGAAGGATGTGGTGCCCTCTCCCACTCTATTGCGGAGGGTGGAAGAGTGCGTATTGACGTCTCCTCCTCCCTGGTCGTCTTCTGCGGAGCGAGTCAGCGTGTGCGGCTGCTTCCCGCTCTCGCTCCGCGGCCTCCTTCAGTGCCATGACCTCCTCACAATATGAGGTCACGGCCGTATACGTAGTGGCACAATATGAGGTGACAGCGAGAGGTCTCCACCTATCACTGCCACCAGGGCCCTGCGCTGGGGTTCCCAAGCGGCGCATTCCTCCAGGATGTGACGAGCCGAGTCGATTGGCGCGCCACACTCGTGGCAGGCAGGGGTGGCTTCTCGCCTAGCGATTTGGTAAAGGTACTTACCGAAGCAACCGTGCCCGGTAAGCACCTGCGACAGCCGGAACGTAAGCACCCCATGCCGCCTGTTGACCCAGCGACGAAGGTGAGGACGTATAGCGTCCACCGTCACTGAGCCCGCCGCTGGGGACCCCAGATCCTCCTTCCACCATTGGATCAGTGCTCTCTGAGCTAGAGCCCTGATCCTGCCGACTTGGTCCACACTTGGACGTTCGCCATTCGCTCTCTGCCCGGACCGGAACTGGTAGACCTTCGCGAGCACCTCCGCCTGGAGTTCCCAGGGCGGATCGCCCGCGAGAAGTGATGCCGCCGTCCAGGACACCGTACGGTATCCCCGTATCACTCTTACCGCTATGACCCTCTGGGGTCTCCTCAGGAGAGCCTTGTTATGAGCGCTAAGGGCGTCGACCCATAAGGGAGCACCGTACAGTGCCATGCTCCGCACTATACCGGCGTATAAGCGCCGGCAAGGGGAGTCCGGTCCGCCTACGTTGTGGAGGAGTCGTCCCAACGCAGCGGCGGCGTTCTGCAGCCTCGGAGCGAGCTGGTCGAAGTATGGACCAAAACTCCATCGCCCGTCCAGGGTTAGGCCCAGGTATCTCATCTGAGCCCGAACCTCCACCTCCGTTCCCTGGACGGCGATCCGCGCACCTCGGGGGGGGGGGCCTCTGCGTGGGCCATGGAATAGGAGGGCCTCTGTCTTGGATATAGAGATCCTCAGGCCCAGCATCTCGATACGGTCGACCGTTATCGTTGTGCCGGCTTCTGCTAAGCGGGCCGCCTCTTCGAAGCTCCTCGCCCGGGCCGTGAGCAAGGTGTCGTCAGCATAACAGATGACCCTCAGCCCGGGCGGTAGAGGTGCCCGCAGCAGCCAGTCGAAGCCGACGTTCCACAGAGTTGGTCCCAGGACGGAGCCCTGTGGAACGCCGCAGCCAACGCGACGTCGATAGAGTCGACCGTCGCCCCCTTCCCAGAGGACCTCTCTCTCCTGAAGGTACGCCTACAACAGCCTCTGGAGATAGTGGGGCACTTCATGGAACTTCAGTGCCTCCACAATCGAACACTCTTTGTTACCTACTTCTACTCCTACCTCCTACTCCTTTATTACCTAATTATCTACGTAAAATACAAGATGTTTAAATTATATATAACTTGTATGTGGTTCTGAATTATTAAAAATAAAGCGTATTATTATCTATTATATTTTATTGTATAGAGGGGCGAACGAGTAGTAGATACCCTGACGCCTTTAGACATCCTCATAAGGGGCCATTCATTTGTTACGTAAGATTTTGCTACAAATTTTGCTAGTTTTCGACCCTCTCCCCCCTATTATAAGAAAAAATAAGAATAGGCCAACCCCCTCTCCCCTGTTAAATATTTATTACGTAAGAATCAAAAGTAAAAAAAAAATCAATAAATGTTGGTTTGGTGTTAATAAATGTTTAAAAATTTGTTTAATGTTTATTTTTCAAAGTAACAATTTTTAGAAGTGTTTATTTGTTTTTACAAAGGTACTATTAATTTTTAGTTTTTGGTAGTAATAAAATTTGGTTTTAATTATTCATCTTTACCTACAATAAAAGAAGTCCATGCAAAAGTCAAAACCCACTCGGAAAGTGGATCTGCCATTGAAAAATCTCTAATCCGAAGAACATCCGAGAGAACATCGGCACTCGTGCGTTTGCCCTCGTTTTTTCAAAGAATAATTTTAACTTTGCGCATTTTTGTGATCTTACGTAAGAACTATCGAGACTCCCTCCCACCCCCTTGTAAGAGAAAATAAGACATGGTCGACCCCCCTCCCCCCTAAATCGTGTTACGTTATAAATGAATGACTCCTAAATCATCAATTTATGATCTTTGAGGGCGTCGGAACAATCTGCCCTCAGAATATTCCACCCGTGCCCCTCTCTGCGATACCTTTAAAAACGGTGGGGTAAGTTAAATACTATAGTCGGATCGCGGAGCACGAAGAATTTTGTACATTGACCTTTTACTACGGTCAATGTACAAAATTCTTCCTGCTTCGCGATCCGACTATAGTTTAATACTTTTACTTAATCAATACCAGTAAAATTAAAAATTAATACTTTCAAGTACCAAGATTAGTTACGTCAGTATAAAATCGAGCGTAAAGCGGTTTCAATGTGTGCGTGTACGCGTTATGTTATTGTGTTGCGATTTAGATACCTAAACTTAAGCGAGCTCAAAATGTAATAGCGTCCTTAACAGTTAAAATTATCGTCCGTAAACCGACTTTACAGACAACCAATTTTTTTTAAAGAAGATTCTGTGTTAGAGATCTGGAAAAATAAAATTGCTGAACAAAGACATCTGTCTTCCTCTAATGAGAACAAGATTCTTAGAGCTAAATGTTCCATTGTATTTCTTTAAATAAATCCTTTCTCATGAAACTGACTTGTATTAGTGAGAATAATGAAAATCATAATTTATCATACTTTGAATATAAATATAAACATACAATTTACATAGTAGGATATTTTATTCAAATTGTAAACATTGTTTTAAAAAGTCAGTTATTCATTGTTTTTTCCTTCTTAAAATTAAAAAATAAAGGTTCCGATTCGTTTTGAAAATTGGATTCAAAACCGTCCGTCGCATTGGTTAAACATAAAACTCTCACCACCAAACTTACTACTCTTCGCAGCTCTTGTTCAGACTTATTTCCATTTTTTTCTCTCAAAGTATAAATTTAAAAAAGGAAATTTTCAAATCCTTTCAGTAACTGCAAAACATTATTACCTAATATAGACTTTCTATAGATTCTTAAAACCCAGAATTCCTATAGCAGATATGTTAGACATATTCTAAGGTACCTAATTAATAGTAATTTTATTAGTATATTTTGCCTTTGTAGCACCGCAGCTTTTTTGTGGGCTTTTTGGTAAAATGTTACTGTTTTGTATATTATTTTTATGTATTATTATTTTAAGCGTAGAATAAGAATTTTTTGTTATAAGATATATTAGTTTTCCAATTTTTTGTAAAGTAATATTATATTACAATTACATACAATAATATGAGAGTGGTTGGGGTTTACACAAGGTTACGACGAAATATTTTCTTTTATGACATTGCACAGCCATGATCTCAAAGAAACATGAGGTAAACGACTTTCGGAAGAAACACAGCTGTATTCGCTCAATATACACTTACCACCATAAGCCGCCTGGAGGTGCAAAAACTATTTACCGTCGCAATCTGTTTTAGACGGGCTTTTCATTTTATTTAAATATTAAATATCACTGTTAACTTTGAAACAAAATTATGAGCGTAATCTGTGGTTTTATGAAGTCATAAATTAGCCATTGTTTTTATGGTTTACCAGCGTGGGCTTCATATTAGCTTCATTTAAGTAAAAAAATAAAAGTACTGGAATTCTGTACGTAGTCAAAGCTAAATTGCTCATAGCTTAGAATAGTTACGGATGATAACGTTTCTTTTTAAGACAAAAATCATTATAATATTATTTTTTAACAAAATATGATTTTATAATTTTACAAATTAATTTGATGTTTGTGTTGATGAATTATTGAACTAAAAAAATATCTACAATTAAATATTTGTCTTATGTACGTAACGGCGAGTTGCACGAAACCGTCGCTAACTTTCCGTTAGTTAAGTTGCAATTAATCTTAAAATTAGTTGATCTCATGATTAATTTAAAGCTGTTGGAATTAATCATCCGTTAGATAGGTCTTTAATTAAACTAAATTTTTTTGTTAACTTAATCAGATGTAGGTTTCGTGCAACAGATAATCACGATTCTTGTGATTAAATTAGTTTAATAAACACTTAAATTTAAAATTTGTTTTGTGCAACTCGGCGTAAGTCTCATAAATGTATAATAATGTATTTTAATACTGTCCAGAAAACTATATTACTATAATATTTATACAGATTCATAATGTAACAAAATATAAAATATCAACGAAATAAGAAGTTTAATTTACAATTCCCATTATTAAAACGTCTTCGAATGACGTCATTATTAATTAAGATACCAGATGTTTCCCAGAAACTTACAATTAGTTTGAAAAGCAGGAAAAGACGGAACTAAATGAAAATGCTCTAACGATATATTACATCCGCGTTACGAGAGTTTCCACTAATATAAAATTTGCGCTATTTCATTATGCCTAACATTTGTAATAGTTAATTGTAATAGTTATTAAAATTGTATCTAATTCAAATTTATTTATTTTACGTTATTAGGTACTATTTCATATTTTACATTTACGTTCATTATATCTTTTGAATGTAATTTTAGTATTTTATATACAACTAGGGTGGCAAACAAGTGGACGTTCCGTCTGATTGTAAGCGATTACCGTAGCCTATGGACGCCTACAATACCAGGAGCATCACATGCGCGTTGGTGATACTACCTCCGTTGTCAGCATAGCAGATCCTCAGGAGCTTTGGCTATCTTAATCACCACTGGAACACAATATTGTATTGTACTGTACTGTATTAACCTGTAAACAATCCACTGCTGAGCGAAGGCCTCTTCTCCATATAGAAGAAGGGTTGAAGGTTCCACCACGCTGCTCCACTGCTGGTTGGAGGATAATTTCCCTACCATAATTAACGATCGTTATTAGGTATCTATGATAACAACCGGGACCGACGGCTTTACGTGCTCTCCGAGGCATGATAGGGAGACCCACAAGAACATACACACAGACCGGAACCAAATATTTGTACTAATACAAATATATCTGTTCCGAGCAGAAATCTAACTCGCGACCGCTGGCGTGCTGCGTTGAGGCAACTACCACTACACCAGAACGGTAGAACACAACACTGCTTATATTATTTGACTGCGATCTTCTCTAAGATGTTAGCAAAAACTTTTAAAACGACGAACAAAAAAAAACTCATCTACATATCAAGGTTATTGGACTTGCTATGAACAAATGTGCCAATCAATTTTTATGTTTTCGATACACATTGAAATAGTCTTGCTGCCTAATTTCCAATAATTTGTTTTTGATATCTACCAGACGGGCTTAAAAGAGCTTGTAACAAATAAATTGGATAAAATCTTATACGTTATATAAATTAAATCGCAGGCGTTGCATTTAATGTTTCTAATCAATCTGAATAAAAATTAAATGCGTTAATATTAATTCAATATTTTTATTTATTTAAATTTATTTTATTGTATTTATTCTTTATTGTACAATAAATACACTAATACAAGTGTGTACAAAAGGCGGGCTTAACACTAATGCATTCTCTACCAGCCAACCTTGGTATATGCAAGAAAGTACAGTATGTAGGTGTACAATAAAAAATAATACAAATAATAGAGTATATATAATATTAATTCAAACTGAGCGATTAATTCTAATTTTTTTTTTTTAAATTCTATTAATTAAAGGTAAAACGTGCTATTATGTTCACACATAAACAACTTTAAAGTAAAAAAAAGCTTACATTGAGATCAAAATTAATGGTATAAAAGGATAAATCTAAAAATCTATAAATCTTAAATGCAATTAAAACCACCGATCCAGAGATGTATACTGATATTAAATATACTGGTAAATTCAAGTTAAAATATTTTATATACAAGTATATATTTAGATTGTATGTTAATAATTAGGAGAATCGTTTTTTTTTTTCGAAATCTATGCCTAATTATTATTGTGATTAAAATTATTTCAGTATTAAAAAATAATGTTGAATATATATACTGCTTCACTTGTATTTTGCTATAGTCTTATAATATATTTTTTCTTCAAGACCCTTGAATACAAGAAAAATAAAGGATTTCATGTATTGTTGGTTCTTTCATAAAATTTGGCATAAGTGAATATCACGTCAGTACCATGCAAATACGAAGAGATAAAATTCGGTATAGCTCGCAATATCTACGAAATGGAAGCTTGCTCGCGGCTAGGATGTTGTTATTCGGCCAAAGTGCGGGTGACATTGATATGTCTTCGCGATAATATCAGACCCTAATAAAGTAAAGAAATCAGATAAAATTACTAAAACCACTTCACTTATCGTCGTGCCCGGATTAATGTACTGTGTATAATATTAAGAGTGTTGGGAAAAACTACTGTTTTTATTTGTAATTCTAACGAGCAACACTATTACTTAAATAAAATATCTTTAAAAGTCTCATTCCAATACATTATATTTAAAGAATATACATACTCATATTGAACTGAACTTAAATGAAACAGTTTGTAGACGTCCCACTGCTGGGTGAAGGCCTCTTCTTCATGTGGAAGCAAGCTTCAAAGCTTAGCCCGCCACACTATACCTAGTTATATATTATAATGAAAAAAAAAATCTCGTTTGTTGACAATTCATTTTAAAATATCTGCCAAATGCTACAGATTGTAATAAAATCCATCTCAAAAATAATGAAGATAGACTGTAATGTAATTTTAATTTATGATTGAAAATTTAACTGTGATTGCTTTATATATACTTCTTGTACAAACTTTTGCTTTTAACGTTATGGAAATACACCGTATTTTGTATATCTTAAAACGTGAAAAGTTACGTGAACCTTTATCTTTTCAACGCATTTTGTAACAACGTGTAATCTAATAGCGTTCACGCAGACGACGTTGCGGGCAGCAGCTAGTATTTTATAAATTGTATTATAAGTAATATACTTAAAACAGTGCTACAAAATCCATGCATCTATTATTTGTCTAACCTCGTTGGCTAGATTATTAGCTTATAAAAAAAAGTTGGTACAAGTATTCATATTATATGATACAAAAATATTACGATCGATCTATTAATATTGCTTCATTTAGCAGATGACCGTTTAATTTAAACAAAATACTTTACGAGCTACCGCGATGACAGGAGGTTGGCCCTAAATTGTCGACGTGATTGATTAGATTTCCGTGTTATTAAAGTTGCCAAGAATATTTTGTTGAAAACGCTTTTATTTACATATAGCGTCACCGCCGTATAAAATTAATTATTAATTTTATATAATAAAGATAAAATAATATAAAATAATAAATATGTTTAACATACACACACGGTCGTTTGTTTCTAAGGTAGGCAACTTAATGCCCGTGTTTTAGGTAACAGCCGACTGATATAAATTTTTTTGAATAAATATACATATAAATAAGACATATATATATATATATATATATATATATATATATATATATATATATATATATATATATATATATATATATATATATATATATATATATATATATATATATATATAAATACATAATACACCCAGACTCGGGGCGGGAATCGATCCCGCATCCCTGGAGCAGAAAACAGGGCCACTGCCAACTGCGCCACGGGCCAGATATCATAATAGTAACTACCATAAATCAAAACTATGGTAAAAACAATGTATTTTTTCGTGCAATAGTTATATGAATATTTTTTTTATCAATACAATGTAATAGCAATTTCATATACCAAATAACAAAAAGTCTATCCTTAATAAAACGGCAAATTTTCAACTTTTAAAGACAAATTTTCTCTCAAATACCTCTCGTTGCCAAATCGTTTCTTATATAACAGGTAAGTCTGCTACTTTCGTTATTTACTACCCTTTAATATTTACCTTAATAGCAGACAGTTATAATTACAGAAAACAAATTGATGCCTAAATAATTTTGTAAATGAGTCACGCGTAAAAAGATCGTCAAAAGATTAAATTTACTTTATTCTGTAGTCTATTGTTCGTAAATATATTACGCATAAGTGCACACAGCTAAGTGTTTACCTAAATAATCCCAATTCCAAAATAATAAATGAAAAAGTAGGTATGAATTCTTATAGAACTCAAATCTAAATAAATGTGTAATATAATTTTAAGGACTCTCCATCCTTGTAATTATTAGATTTCTTACAAGCAAACTTTTCTTCAATTTTTTATTTAATTGTACCAAGAATTTAATCTATAATTGGAACATTTACCAACTTGTTTAATTTTTATGATATTTCCCTTTACTTATGTCGTTTTATTAGCAATCCATACATATAATAAATCTGTTAACGAGTCCGTTTTATTAATACACTATATGTGATCAAGAATAAATTTTACAAGCGCGATTTATTTTCAATCAGCGCCATCTCTTATAAGGTTTTTTTTTTGTACGCGTATCACGTAAAAAGTACAAAACCAATGTAAATAACTTTAATACATAAAAATTATACATAACTTACAGTAACATTTAGTTTTTGTTTTATTGTCATTAAATTTAAAAATAAATATTTAAGAAAATAGAAATAGGTACATGCAACGCCATCTATTAACAGCTGGTCTAACGAATCTTCAAAACTCACAAAACTTATTTTTGAGTTATTATTTTGTTAAACTTAAAAGTTTACTAAATATGTCGGATAGGAATAGAAATCGTTTTAATATTTTAGATAAACATCATTTTTAATTAATGAAGAAATGCTTTTTTGCATTTAGTACCTTATTGTACTAAGGTATTGGTTGTTTGTTTGTTGATTGTACAAAGTTGGGTGGTTATAGCTATATAAGTTGTAATCTATATATATATATATACTAGCGGCCCGCCCCGGCTCCGCCCGGGGTATTGCAAATGATATATCATTTTCGTGAGGGATACTCACACCACATACTGGCATCATCTGCTCCACCACCATGCAAAACCATATTGGTTTGTAGTACATGATATGTATCAGAGATGGCGCTGTATGTGAAAAATGATTTTCCCTGTTTTCCTGCTTTTCTGTTCAAATTTTTTCTGAACCTCACGGAGCCCGAGACCTTTCCAACGAACGCAAAACCGTGGAAATCGGTTCGTGCGTTCTGGAATTATAGCGTCAGAAAGGAAAACCCGACTTATTTTTATATTATAGAATTGCGACTATAATTTGAGATTTAAACTATCCTATCTCTCAAGTTGGATCGAACTGCACATGTTGTGCGAATTTTATTATAATCGGTTAAGTGGTTTAGGAGTCCATTGAGGACAAACATTGTGACACGAGATTTATATATATAAGATAAGATAAGATATATATAAAATCGTGTTAGTAATTAATAATGTAGTGAACTATATATTATAAAACAAAGTCGTCTTTTTAATTAGATTCAAGAGGAAGGTTTATATGTATATAACATGCTTAACCCTTAATTGGGCATGACCAAAGTAAGACCTTCAAGTTTGTATAGAGGTCAGGATTTTTTTTAATAAAGGTGTAAAAATAAGAAAAATATTTAGTTTATATAAATGTATTTATTATATTTATAAAAAAACATGTGGAAAATATTCACCTTCAAAACGGGTTTCTCATACAATTTAACAAAACGTGGGAAATTATTTTCACTCTTCCATGGGGTGTGCTGTTTATAAATGAAAGTTTTCAAAGCATGGGGCAGCATTCAGTTCAAATTTCAGCAGAGAATTGATTACAACAATTAAAACTATTTCCCACATTGCTAAAAGTAGGATCATCATACGGTCTGAAGTATTATATTTCCCACATATTTCAAAGTCGAAATTCATAGACAAATATTGAATCAATCACTGTAAATCACAAAAACAGTATCTGTATCCGTAAATTAGCTCAAAAACTACTTCAAAATTAATTCAAATAAACTTACCATATTTTTCCGCGACATAATTGTTTATTTTCTAATATTCACCCACAAAACAATCACAGTTTGTCCGAAAATAACAAAAAATAACAAAAAAAAATATTTCCGTTCCTATTTACGTATTTTATCCTAAGTATAGACAATATTATTGCCTTTTTAAAACTTGCCATACTGTGAGTACCATTTACCCTATACTGTTTTAGAGCATCAAAAATGTATGTGGGGCGTATTCTCCTTCAGTCCAATTAAGGGATAAAATAGTAGATAAACACTGACAACTTCAGAGGTTTCTAACGTAATGTCGTAAATAAACACATTTTTGCGCTTACATTGCAAACGCTGGCTGAACCCTATCTGTCTTATTAATAAAAATATTCCTGCCTTAGTCCGAACTTACGCTTGGACTAGTTAATTCGAGAGTAACTAAGGAGTAACTCTGTGTTTAACGACGATATTAATAAACATGGAGTAACGTCGGATTAACAAAGCACTCCTTACGCCTGGATTAACGCTTATGCTATGGCAACCCTTGAATTTTAAAAGTAAAAAGAATGAGTCGGTGAACGATTCCAACGTTATTATTGGCAGTGACAGATATGTATACAATGACAATTTTTGAAATTTTTGAGTTTGAAAATTCATTTGAAGTTCATTTCAACATATTTTGTGTTTTCGGGATTTCTATTTGGAAGTGATAGAACACGTTAAGTAATATTTTGTTATTTATTAATTTTATTTAAAATTATGTCTAAGCGCACTCGCTCTGTTAATTGGGACAAAGAAGAATAGGTAAGTCATGTACAATATTGTACTTATAAAAATAAAGTACAAATACCACGAAGTAAATACCACACCACATGCTTGTATTTATATTCCATTTAATTATTTCTTCCTAATTGTGAACGTATATTTGTTTACTGTTCTAGCAATTATTTCGCAGTATATTAAAAGATCATGCGAAAATTATTGAGGACAAGACGCTCAATGCAAATACCAATAAATTAAAAGTTAAAGCATGGGAGGAAGTTCGCGAAAAGTAAGTGATATGACCTTTTTTTAATTAAATTTTCTCCATTGTTTCATTAACGTGGACATCCTAGGTGATAATTAATGTGTTTACTAGAATAATGTAATTAAACGAGAACGTCCATATCAGAATGTTGTTTTAGAACAACAATAATTTTGTATAATAATTGAATATTTGATTTATAACTAAGTATCCTTTTTTCCTAGGTTTAATAGCTTAAATAGCAGAGAGAGGGGTTATGGTAAAACTGTTTTGTCAAAGTTATTGATTTATTTATTAGCTATAGTGATTGTCATTTGCAGTGCCGGATTAAGGTAACTTGATGCCCTAAGCAATCTTCCCCTGTGGGCCCCCCTATCCTTAAGTAAACTACAAAGAATTAATTGAAAAAAAAATGTGAATACGTATCGTAGGTAGAATATGTGTGTTGTTCCTTTTGCCCTTATCCCATGCTAGGTGGGGTCGACACAACATGATTTCACATGTTGTCCTAAAATTAGGCTATATTTCTAGACCGGCCGCCGACTTGACGTCAACTCACCAGTTGACGTCAGGAACATTTTACACAGCCAACATATATGTTTTCGTCACATTTGACCGTTTTCCGACATTTCACCGAATGATGGAAATCGAACACACGACCCCCGGCAGGGTCACTACAAACTACGCCAACGGGCTCCCCATAATATGTATATAATAGTATATATATGAAGGACGAAAAAGATATGTAGGTAGAGAAGGAATAGAGTAATTCATCATCATCATCATCATCATCATCAATATCGGCCATTGGATGTCCACTGCTGAACGTAGGCCTCACCTTCGCTATCACTTCCAGCGACTTTCCTCAAGTCGTCTGTCCATCTCGCGGACGGCCGTCCGACGCTGCGTTTGCCTGTACGTGGTCTCCACTTGAGAACCTTTCTGCTCCATCGGCCGTCAGTTCTACGAGCTATGTGCCCTGCCCACTGCCACTTCAGCTTGCAAATCCGTTGGTCTATGTCGGCAACCTTCGTTCGGCTGCGGATCTCATCAGTTCTGGTTCAATCTCGCAGAGAAATACCAAGCATAGTCCTCTCCATTGCACGCTGTGCGACTTGGATCTTGTTAAAAATGCCCATAGTCAGTGACCGCGTCTCAAAACTGTATGTCATCACTGGTAACACACATTGGTCGAAGACTTTAGACTTCAGGCACTGAGGTATGACGGATAAAAAGACGTTTTTTAACTTCCCGAACGCTGCCTATCCGAGCTGGATTTGACGATTGACCTCTCTCTCGAAGTTGGACCTACCAAGTTGGACATTTTGTCCTAGGTATATGTACTTGTCGACAACTTCGAGAGTAGAATCTCCAACCGATATCAGAGTGGGCATGACATGGACATTCGACATGATTTTTGTCAATTGGACAAGATGTCCATATTCATTTTAAGGGCCACCTGTCGGGATCACTGAGTATAATGTATGTGTAGGTCTCCCAGGGATTCCACCATAAGCACGTTATCGTCAGCAAATCGAAGGTGAGTGATCCACAAACGCCAAGCACAATGGCCGATTATACTAATCGGTTTTCTCTATAATCTGCCACAGCATATGTATGTACTCCACGGTACTATAGCCTTTTCGGAAACCGGCTTTTTCAGAAGGTCCAGCCTTCTGAAGTCATCAAACTTTCCCGTCAGACGATTCGTAATCACCCTAGAGAACAGCTTATAAACATGGCTCAGAATCGAAATGGATCTGTAATTTTTCAACAAGGTGTTATCACCCTTCTTGAAGAAGAGCATTACCACGCTTCCGTTCCAGGCCTGCGGGGTTACGCCCTCGAGCAAGATGGTATTAAAGAGCCTCTAAAACTTTAAGTACCGGTGTTCCACACGCTTTCAGAAGCTCAGACGTAATACCGTCCTTTCCCGGTGCCTTATTCTTTTTAAGCTGTCCCGGAGCCATACTAATCTCATGCATGCTGATGTCCGGGACATCTTCGGAATAATGTCGGGCAATGTCTGCTCTTGGATCTTCAGCCGAACTGCAAACAGGTTGGTTGACCGAGGTATACAACTGTCCGAAAAACTTCTCGACTTCCCTCAATATCTCAGCTCTGGTCAACGCTGCACCTCCATCCTCAGTTTTCAGCCTCGACAACCAACTTTGACCAACAGATGAATCCCTTGAGAACACTTTGGAGCCCCGATTCCGCTCTATATATCATGCCTCAGAGATTTCCAAATCTGTCTGTTGATCCGCTTATATGCTATAGAGTAATTAATTAATTATTATTAGAAACAAAAAAATTGTTATTGATTTATTAAATGCGAATTGCGATTTTTTCGGACATTAAATTCGTAGTTAATATTTTTACAGTCTAACGTTTTAAGCATATTGGATTCGATATATTATGTATAATAAAGACAATGCATCTAATCTTTTTTGACCCATGGTCGTTCTTTTTTCATTTTTTATAATTTTTTGTTTTGAAAAAGATCTTTCTGAGAATTTTGAAATTGCTTTATCTTTAGTGTGCTCGTTTTTTTCCTCGGTCGTCTCTGGTGCCCCCCAAGACGGGATGCCCTAAGCAATTGCTTAAATAGCTTATAGGCTAATCTGGCACTGGTCATTTGTTTATTTTCAGAAATACAACGATTATGTGGATAAAATGACCGCACATTCAACAGAATTAAAAGAAAAAGAGTATACCCGAAGAATGGAGATGCTGGAGGAAAAACATTCAATAGAAGTGGAAATCCTTGAAGAAAACTTAAAAACTGCTAAATTAGAGAATCAGATTGTAAAAGAAAAGTTGAAAAGACTACAATAAATATTTTACACTTAATTATTTTCATTGTATGGATAAATTGCATTATTAAAATAGTTTTAAATACATTGTATTGTGTAATCTTCCTGTTGCTACCCAGTAGCCACCCAATCTAACAAAGTTATAGTATTAGTCTTAGGATTTTGATCTCAAATCAAAGTATAACAAAAGAATGAGTGATTACATCCGAATCCTTAACTGATCTAGAATTTTAGTCAAATACATGTATTTATTTAGAAATATGTGTTAGGATTGATAGCTAAACTTAATAATCTTTATTTTGCTTATAAATGTACTTGCTCATAATCATGCTCTACTCCATCCTTAAGTCGGCCGTTAAACTAGGTAGCCCCAAGGTTTAACTATTACTCCGAGAGTAGAGTCGGATTAGCTTACTCTTTCCTTATTCCGTGTTTATTAATATTGAAATTGGTTACTCCTGGCTAAGTATTAAGAGTAAAGTTAATCTCGCTTTAGTCTATGTTTATTAATAAGACAGTATAAGATAGATCAATAAATAAATAAATAAATAAATAAATAAATATTAACCAACAATCACACCACGTTAACCTAGCCCCGTGGTAAGTTCGTAAGAACTTGTGTTACGGGTACTAGGAACGGAAATAAATTTAAGAAATTTATATAAATACATATATACATAAATACACATCCATGACCAGGTGCAGACATCTATATTCGTCATACAAACTATCTGCACTTGGAGGGATTCGAACCCGCGACAGCTGCGTAAAGTGTCCAGTTGCCTGACCACTCGACCAGCCGGCCGTCAAAGTAACAACAATTAATGTACCTACTACATTATTGTCCACCTTAAAAAGTTCTACATAAAAGTTCGCGATGGTATATGTCTATCTCTTATCGATAACCCACAATGACAATTTTTGATCCTTTAATTTTCACGAGAAATTAATTATTTACGAAGCGATTTTAAGCATTATATTTTTTTAGCATTATATTTTTTAAGTATTAATCCTTATCCATTTAAGTACCTTAAATACACTTTGAATTTAATATAGCTCAATATGCCCCTTTACAGCATGTAATTGAAATGAATATTATCGAAGATATTACAGTTTTAAAATGCAACGGTATAGCGCTTACGGAGGTACCGACCGATTTGTATCAGATATCGATTATGTATTAGCATTGCACCCGTGCGGAGCCGGGGCGGATCGCTAGTATTAATAAAATATTCTTTTAGACTACAAAACCTAGTTATGATCTGTATTCGATATCATTATCATTTTATTCACTTAATGTTCCATTTGAAAAGAATCTTCAATATAATATGGCTTTCTTATTCAGATCGTTCTGATGAATTTCGTTGAAAATATGACAATCGCGCAATTTAATTTACATCTTCTTTTATCAATTCCCTTGCGGTTTTGAATATTGTTCAAGTATGCAAATAATATATTGATATATATTTAAAAATAATATATATTAATAACAAGACACCCCTGTGGTTTCACCTATGCTTTTACTTTTTTATCTTAATTCTTGTACGACTGGTAAAATTTATTAAATCACTAGATCATATAAAAAAAAGCTCTACACTGCGTCTGTCTGTCTGTTCGCGATAAACTAAAAAACCAATGCACGAATTTTCACCCGGTTTTCACCAAGAGAGTGAGTCGTGAGGAATGTTTAAGTATATATAAAAATATCTGGCGCAGCCGGGGTGAGCCGCTATTTAGCTCTATATAAAGAATAGTGTTTTACACGATAGAATAATAACTCTTGAGTACTCTTCTTAATTTATAAATAAATAAAAATACTTATTCGGTTTCAATAATTAAAATATTTTTTTTTAAATAATGTAACATCAGAACTTACCCGTACAATGAAGTATATCTATTATATTAATATAAAATATAATTATTTATTATTCTATTAATATAGATTAACTGATTTCGGGCTATCGCAAATTTTATAGCTTTTAAAAGTATTAAGATTAGAAATAGAAATGATATTAGAAAGGAAGCAGAATTGAAAAGATGCAGTCGTTCGGACCGACGAGGCGTGAAAGAGATATAAGGAATAGAATTTTAAATGAGAGCATTAAGGTTTAACGTGTCCATCCAATAAAAACGAGACTAGCGTTTAGGATTTTCATTTGAATTTTCTGGGAACGAACGTAACGTACATTATTGTAAAAAAAAAAAAAAACGTTAAACTGTACTGAATGGGAGCTTATTCCATCACGCTACTCTACTGCGGGTTGTTGGATAATTTCCGTATCATGAATAATGACAGGTATCAGACGTGTATGATAACATACAGCATATACAGACTTACGTGCTCTCTGAGACACGGTGGTGAAATCCACTCCTCGGAGGGGACTTGTCGCTCCCGAGCATCATCACCGCGATGCTCGGCGACGACGAGTCCTGGAAGGCAATGGTCTCCTTCTGCGAGACAGTAATTTCCCAGAAGGAGGCCGACGAGCGGGTGAGAGAGGAGGCCGCCGACGTGGCCTCCATCCGCGGGCGACGAATGGGGGTGCGTAGGAGGCGCTACTTAATGCGCCTCCAGTAACGCCCCTGTGCCCGTATCGGGCCGGGATGGGAACCCGGTCCTACTAGATACGGCGTCGTCGGGACTGTTCAGAGGTGAGCCGGACAGTCCCCATGGAGGAGAAGTCTGGCCTTTTCGCCGAGCCAGCCTGTCGCTGGAGGGATCCTGTTGCCTGCAGATCCGGGACCCTCCAATTAAAGCGGCTGAAGGCTCCCGCAGGGGTTTAGTACGGTATTGCACTCCCAAAGTGCCGAGTCCGACATAGGTCTAGGACTGCCGACCCGGGCATCCTGGATATCATCCGTAAATGGATTCCCCTGCGAAAAAAAAAAAAAAAAAAAGGTGGCGAAATCCACAAGGACATATACACCTAGACCGGTTACAAATATTTGTACAAATACAAATATCTACTAATAAATACTACACCGGAACGGTTGTTATAAATTGTATTTTTTTTTTTCTTATTCATAATAATGTACATTCTACTTAGGCGAATCGAGAACCTTGCTTATATTAAGCATATTGAAGATAGACTTAATTACGTATATTATTCCTTTAAAAAAAACACAAATGAAAGCAATTTTTAAGCACCTGTAAAGGAATCCATAGACTTTTCGAACGAACGAATAATGAAGGTAGGCTTACGTTCGGCAGTGGATATCCAATGGCTGATATGAGTATGATGATTATGATGTAGCTATAATTGTTTGTCGCATTTGGAAAAAAATATATGAGAGTAAAATTTTTATGATTCGCGCGCATGGCATACTGGCAGTCAAAAAGCGACATGATGATGAAGTTAGCTGTTGTGTCACAAAAGTTTTCGTGAAAATTTATAACTATATTCAATGTTGTTTCTCAAATATTAATGCATCTATAACTCGTGTTTTATAACAATGGAGATAAAAAGAAATATATTTATTCATAAATATACATGTGTGTATGTGATATAAAATTATATATGGTGGTGAATGATAGGCCATCGTAAAAATTCATGATAAAAGTGACTTTTATTTTGAAAAAAAAAAGTGCATTTATAGATTTGAGGTCGTTATGTATTCCTCTTATTTATTTACATTACAAGTATTATTTACATTATAAGTTATTATTATTTAAAAATAATTTGACCTTTGATTTAATAATAATTGACCCACTTTTACTAGGCATATCACTTGTTTTCATTAATTTATCATTCCTTTTACAAACAAAGAGTTGTAACTTTCGGGATGAAATATTTAGTTTTTTTTTTGTTCTGTTACGCCAAACAAGTATAACTTCTAACGCGCGTTCATACATAATAATTACACACGCACGTTTTTTCTCTTTGTTTTTTGTTTTTTTTTTTTTTTTAATATAAAATTCTTGTATTTCAAAATTGAGAATGAATAAAATAAAACAATAAAAGAGCAGTGTCACAAACACATTGTTAACATTTTCTTCACAAAAAAAAAAATTAACAATCATTGCTATCCTTTAAAGATATATCGAGCATAAACTTTTTAAAAATATTAAATATATTTTCTGCTACTTTTTGCATATAAAAATCTCCAAAATGTGTTATTATGTATTTCCAGTTCTGATTCACGATATAATTCATTCTGTCACCTAAAAATATTAATAATATTTTCATATTTTTTTACTAACTCAATAACTAATAATACTAAATAAGATTATATTTAGTAGGTATTTAATTAGTATTTATACTTCTGATTGAAGTAAACTATAATTTAATATTAAATATAAATATAAATTAATAGTAAATATAAATATAAACTATAATATTAATTAGCGTATTTTTAACTAATCGTGGAATCTCTAAATCTTGACTGAGATCCGTCTTGACATTTAGTAAGGTCACTCTTATACTGCTGTAAGATTTTTTTTCGAAATTTTACTTTTAAGGAGGTGACCGACTTAAAGTGTGACATGTATGGTCACAAATAAAATTTATAAAGTAGTAATAATATTATCAGTAGTAGTATAATAATATAATCAGTATTCATAATCATTCACAAGTCCTTAGCTTTTGTTTAATATTTACGAGTAAATTAGTCTTATAAAAACTTAACTTGGAATGTCATAAAAAAAAAATAACTTACTCCTTTCTTTATTTCCATTATAAAGATTGTCAAGCTTAAAGTGAGCATAATCTTTTACATCGTACCTGTAAAAAAATTCCTTAAGTTCTATGAACTTGTTACCATTTGCTTCAATAATTTCAAATGGCATGGTTAAGACGAATTGAATATTCTCTGAAATATATATAAAACATTTTTCGTTATCAAAAATAAACTAAAGGGACGTGCCCAAAAAAAAAAAGTAAATAAGCAATAAAATAACAAGTATTCAAATAATATACATATATCTCTCTTAAACTTGTTTATGTAAGTATATAAATCTGTATAGCTTGCGACACCTACTAATAAATACTTCAATAAATCCTTCTCCATTAATTGGTATCGAAAATAATGTTCCATTTGTTTTGTAAGGACTTCTCACAAGTAAATCCGAATGGAAAGTTAACTGTGATACGTTATAGACGAAATTGAATCTGTAAAAAAACTATGTATTTGAATTCGCTATAGCGTAAAACAAATTATCAGTTTAAAGCACACATCGAAATAAGCCATCTCCATCTAAATAGATAACGCTTCATGTGTATAAAATTATTTTAAAAAAAAGAATTTAGTTTGTTAAATATTTTCATATAAACTCCATATCGATTATTTTAGGCTTAACTTTTTGGTTAATGGAAATAAAAATACATACATTATAATACCCACCTAAAGTCATCCAAAATAGCTTTGTCTAAACCTATATATTCCACATCTGTCGTATCAAATATGATGCCATCCTTTTCGATAACAACAGAATCGGCCTTAAAATTGTCAATTTGAGGAATATTTTTTCCAAGAGGATGTTGAATAGAACTTTTATCAATTAAATCGAAGACTTTATTGTCTCGCAGTAAGCACTTTAACGGTATTATTAGCTCTGCAATGTTTCATTATTATTATATTATACCAAAAAGTATTAAGGGATGGTATATCTCATATTGTTTATAAAATCGATAAATAAAAATATATAATTTCAGTAGTCTCCGTTTTTTTCTTTTAATTTGCTAGTATATGTATTATGATTCTAAATATAATGAACTGAAATTAATTGAATCAACCTGTAAACGTCCCACTGCTGGGCAAAGACGTCTTCTCCATCTAGAAGAAAGGCTGGAGCGTAATCCACCACACTGTTTTACTGCGGATTGGCGGATAATATCCCTACCATGAGTGACGATCGTTACCAGGTGTCTATGATAACAATCGGGATTCCCAGATTTACGTGCTCTCCGAGGTACAGTGGGGAGACCCACAAGAACGTACACCCAGACATGAAAAAAAAATCTGCACAAATAGAAAATATCCCGCCCCGAGCGGGAATCGAAGCCACCCCCGCCGGCGTTGAGGTGACTTCTTGCACCACTACACCAGAACGGTCGTCACGTTGTCTAAATTTACATGTATTTATAATTCAAAATAATAGACTGCCAAAATATCTTACGTGTTGCCAGGACACTTAAAAACTGAACTAAAATTACAGCAAAATAGATAAAGGAACCCATTTTTGTATAGCCGTATTATAAACTACGTTATGGAATCGTTCCTCGTTATCTCTTATACATGGCAATGATAATTTTTTTATTCATTTACTTATAAATATATTCAATATAAAAATATGTTAATATAAAATTAATTGGATTGTTAACATTATATTCATTTGCATAATTATATTGTTAAGTAACGCCTCATTCTTGGGTTTTACCCGTATTAACCTTAATGGCTGTTTTTCCGCGACTATGAATAGGTATAGGCTTTTTTTGTTAACTTGAGTTTTGAATAATACTCGTACAATTTTTTATGTAAAATAATATAATAAAATCGTTATAGCAATTTTAGATTTTAAAGATTGTCAATGACGACTAAAATATTATTTGCCTTAATAGACCAGTGATTGAAAATGGTAAAAAGTGAAAGAAAATAATAGTAGGATGAAACCCATTGGAAAAGGAAGAAAATATAACAAAAATGCAGGGAAAAATAAATTATGGGCGATCTGAGGTTGGGAAGGGGAAGGAGGTGAAAAAAGTAAAGGAGGAGAAAAAGTAAATATTTTAAATTAAAAAAATTAGTGTGTTGGGACATAAAAAGGTAAATTTCCACCAAATTTCGCAAATTTTTTTTGGAGTTTACTCCTTAAGAATCGATTTTCATATATAAGGCGCCCGGTATGAGAAAAATATGAGAGGTAAAATCTACTGATGAATGACCTCGTTACTTTTTTGGTGCGCACCTATGGTGCGCAACTTTCTAATTTGGTTGTGAGTGTATTAAGGTGGACATGCATAGGTCGACTTTCATACATTTTTATTTTTGATTATTCTTGAAATGTATACATTTTTTTAAACATTTAATTTGTTTTATCATTTCTTTAGAGCTTTTTATATGAGCAATGTTCATGTCAGGCAAATATTTACATTGTTTATATTATAAAATCCGATTAGTTATAATAAATGTATATAAAATGAATAAATATATATTTATATATGTATATTATTTTCATTAATTTGTTAATTTACCCTTTCATAATTATGGTATTAATCTTATTTTCAGTTGGATAAACTCTTTTTGCGTATATTTAGACAATCGTACTTCAGGAGTAAACTCCAGTCGTACGTCGGAGCTGACACACACAATTTTTTTTTTTTTTTGTAAACGATAAAAATAAAAAAACAATTAATAATTAATAATTAGTAAGTAATTTATTTTTCCCTGCATTTTTGTTATATTCTCTTTCTTTTCCAACGGGTTTTACCCTAATATTATTTTTTGTTTTTGTTTCAAAAATTATCGGAATTTGCAGTTTTGCTGTGTTTTCTTAACTACTTAATATTTGCTACTTAATATATTATTTGAGTATTTGAGTGAGATTATATTATTATACTAGCGGCCCGCCCCGGCTTCGCACGGGTATTTAACTAAAATTTCAAAAATTATAAATTTATATTTTTAATCACCTACATCTGCGTCGATGCTCGAAAATATTTTATAACAGACGGATTGAGTTGTCAAACATGTCAAAATAAAATGTAATTTTAATCAAAAGCACTAAGGAGTATTGATATCAACTTCGAAACAAATAACTTTCAATCCCCTTTTAACCCCGTTAGAGGATGAATTTCGATAAAATACGAAACATGTCTTCAATCAATTTTGCCCTTGCCCCCCAAAACTTTGCCCCCCCTTTTTCACCCCCTTAGAGATAGAATTTCGTAAAATCCGTTCTTAGCTGACCTCTACTCGCCTAAAGAAATATTCCTACCAAATTTCAAGTCTCCTATATATATATATATATATATATATATATATATATATATATGTCGGAGTCGAGTCATAATCATAACTGATCGGAGCACCGGTGCCATCTACTGGAGCTTGGCGGAGTTATACTTTCCAACACTTCCCGTATAACGCCTACTATATGAATCACAATTATGCAATGGAAATCAATAGTGAAAATGATGTTACGACATTTATTATAATAATTTAATATTGTTAATTTTTAATAGTTTAGCTTTGTAAGTTATTTTTAAATATTGTTAATGAAATTAGTCGATCAACTGACACTTTGTATAAAAGCCGTTGCCGTAGCACTATTGTGAGATTATTTTAAAGACACGTAGACGGAGACGCAATCACCACGGCTAGAGTCCTGGGCACGGAGCACTGACTGAGATAAGTAGATTGTATTAATTATTGTGTTATTTTTGTAATGATTTAATATTGTATTAATGGTTTCTTATTTAAAAGAGCAACTGCTGAGTTTCTTGCCGGTTCTTCTCGGCAGAATCTGCATTCCGAATCGGTGGTAGCTTCACAATAATTATAATCAATTAGTATACGAAACAAGTAATATTTTGTGATAAAATATACGATGAGATTTTATTATCCTGACTTTATTCTTTTATTACGCTTATTCCTTAACAGAAGGTAGTTAAATAATTATTTTAAAAAAAAAAGTAAACGTTGCTTTCTATTTATTTAATCAAATAATTACGATTCCTTATTCGAGTAGTATAAAATAGATTGTTCTATATCAATTTAAATAATTGTTCATATTATAACAAGGTAAAAAAATACTCCGTCTTCCGAGATCAGAAGCGGGATCTGTTCCTCAAGCCTACAAATAATATTATTTGAATGTTTCAGAATGGCGAACCGTGTCCGTGATATATCAACAATCTACCAAACATGTTTTAAAAATAAGCAAGGCGTTAAAGATGTCACAGATTGTATACCCGGGAATAATATGGAAAGAGTGCAAGATACTGTTCAAGACAAGATTTGTTTCCACTAAGACATTGGCGGGTACTCTCATTAAAAAAAATGATGAATGGCGAAAAACCGACTGAGAACGAAACATTACTTACCCGCATTTGCGAGAAGATGTCAACAGGAAAAGAAATAGCCGTAGCAACAGTGCTTGCTCACATATCGCAGTTTGACCTGCGACTTCAGCTTATGGCGTTTACTACAAACGTTATCTCGAGGGGCAAAGTATAGCAAGAATTGAACGCTTTTTCACATTTAAAGCAGAAAATAAGGACGACGGTTGAATCATCGAACACAATTGATATTAAGCGAGCAAGAATGACCCAAATTAAATGTTTTCACTGCAGGGAAACCGGTCACATGCGACTTAAGTGCAGAAGCAAACTGATGGATACGTGGAGAAAGTCTTCAAGACCTGCATCATCGCAGAGTCAAGGGGTGCAGCAACCATCATCGAAGCCTTTGATTTCTTTCAGGTGTGGCAAGTCTGGTCACAAAGCTGTCCGATGTACGAGCAGCAGCGGGTCGACCGACGGCGGAGCGTGCAGCGAGCAGCGAGTCAATGTGTGCGTCGTACAACCACCTTCGGGCAAGTTGCAACACAAAGGTGAATTGATACGTTTTACTTACGATTCTGGTGCTGAATGCTCGTTAGTAAAAAAAAGTTTGCATCGAAATTTAGTAGTAAACGAGTTAGTAATGTTGTTGCAATGACTGGTATTAGTCAAACACGAGTATTCAGTACAGAACAGATTTAATATTGTGTGTTGATTAACGATCATCCTCTTGAAATCTTATTACGTGTTTTCTCTAATGATTATTTACGGTTAGAGAGATTTAGTTTCTCGAAAGATATTACATTTTAAATCCCTTACAGAGAAAGCTACAAAAAAAAAAAATTAGTAGAAAATTAAACCGAATAGGCGTTCATAATCGAATACTTACAAATACGTCCATGACAGACTGAAGAAAATGCCTGACAATGACGATGCAATTAGCAAAGACTTGGGTAATGTTGACTTGACTGACTCTAATTCGACCACTGATACTGTGAATGAAGGGGTCGGAACTTCAACTAATTTTAGTTAGGTTAGACAAAACTCACGTTCTTTTTTTGTTGTATTTGGTTTAATCAGACCAGTAGTATGCAAGTTGCTCAGATTATTTGCATCTTCAGTGCATTCGTAGTCGTAGGCGTAAATCGGGCCTGATTTCCCGTCGCATTGCGGCCACGGTTGTGAGTGGCGTGCGTTTAGCATAGAGATGTAAGTGATCGCTGTGAGGGTGCCGGATGGAGGTTACCCATGTTTGTGATTGTATTGGTGATGACCGGATAGAGGTTATCAAATGATGCTGGATGGAAGCATCATAATTGTAGAGTATTGCATACTACACGGTCTATATTTTATTAGAAAGCTTATTAGCGTAACGAGTTTTGTCGAACCTATCGTACCTATCTAGTAGATGGTACTCATCTGAGAAAGTAAACTGACTTTTGTAATGTTCTTTATTAAATGGTTTAACCAGATGTTTTTAAATTGCTGTGCTATTCCGATTATTTATTATTTCCAAAAGTGAATATATCTTGACATACCATACATTTGACATGACGGCAACCAAGCTCACGTTAGCTATAGAGTCCTTTTTGTAAATTCGTTAACGCAAAATCATGAAGCATACCTAAAAATAGGCAGACGATAGATTAAAAAGATGCCAATAGGTCATGTACCAGTCGATGTTGAGGAAAATAATAATTTTAATAATTAATTTGTCGTGGTGGAAGCTCGAGTGGGAACCCTATCGGCCGTATTGTGTTGGACCGTACCAGTAGCCATTTCGTAGCCGTAGTCCGTTAGAAGTCGGTATTTACTTTATGTAATCCGTGGATGCGCGGTGCGCGGGTGGCTCTGGCGGAGGTCTGGGTCTGGATAGACCGTAGTGTGTAGTCATTGGTTGATGCACACGGGCGATCCACGTGATGGATGCGCATAGAGATCCATGTAATGGATGTAGGAGCAATGTTATTGCTCGTCGGCTAGAGAGTCGTGGCGTTAGAGGTTTTACTCGAGAGTTCCTTTATCGTTTGTGGTGATGTCGAGTTTTGAAAGTTGATACGAACGACTGTGGTACTTGGCCTAGGCTAGCAATTGTTACTATATGATATCCCCATATTTGATTCAATTAAATATTTGGCGGAAGTAGAATTGTTAAGTACTAAAGTTTCTTTTATTCAGCTGATGAGTAGTAGAGTTTGGTCAGGAGTGACCGAGTGGAACAGATTTCTCTCGTGTACTTTTTGTTCGCAGGGTAACCATCACACGAGGACGTGTGCACGCAGGATGGCCGTGTCGGAGTCGAGTCATAATCATACCTGATCGGAGCACCGGTGCCATCTACTGGAGCTTGGCGGAGTTATACTTTCCAACACTTCCCGTATAACGCCTACTATATGAATCACAATTATGCAATGGAAATCAATAGTGAAAATGATGTTACGACATTTATTATAATAATTTAATATTGTTAATTTTTAATAGTTTAGCTTTGTAAGTTATTTTTAAATATTGTTAATGAAATTAGTCGATCAACTGACACTTTGTATAAAAGCCGTTGCCGTAGCACTATTGTGAGATTATTTTAAAGACACGTAGACGGAGGCGCAATCACCACGGCTAGAGTCCTGGGCACGGAGCACTGACTGAGATAAGTAGATTGTATTAATTATTGTGTTATTTTTGTAATGATTTAATATTGTATTAATGGTTTCTTATTTAAAAGAGCAACTGCTGAGTTTCTTGCCGGTTCTTCTCGGCAGAATCTGCATTCCGAATCGGTGGTAGCTTCACAATAATTATAATCAATTAGTATACGAAACAAGTAATATTTTGTGATAAAATATACGATGAGATTTTATTATCCTGACTTTATTCTTTTATTACGCTTATTCCTTAACAGAAGGTAGTTAAATAATTATTTTAAAGAAAACAGTAAACGTTGCTTTCTATTTATTTAATCAAATAATTACGATTCCTTATTCGAGTAGTATAAAATAGATTGTTCTATATCAATTTAAATAATTGTTCATATTATAACAAGGTAAAAAAATACTCCGTCTTCCGAGATATATATATATATATATATATATATATATATATATATATATATATATATATATATATATATATATATATATAACAATCTCTATTATAGAGTAGGGATTTAAAGTTTAAATAAACATTAAAAAAAATTGTTATATTTTAGGAACACGAAGCTCGGCCTTTGATCTGAAGAAAGTTACACGGGGGTATTATCTTTTTAAAACGAAATCGAAATACTACGCCTTCTGTAGTATTTCTTTATAAACAATATTTTTTGTTTTTCCTTCGGAGTGCTAGAATCACCAGGCTACTCTGAAACAAGCCACATACAACTGGCTGTGGGAGAAGCATCTTGCCCACAAGTATACTCCCGCTATATTAAGAGTTTGACCTTAAGCTTTGTTTATGGTAAATACATACTCATAAACTAGTCATTCATTATATTACTATCCAGTTCCCGGGAGTCACCATTTCCTATTTTAAGCAACAGGTCTGAGAACTGTCCGGCAGTAACATCTCTGACTGACAGATGGACTCTAATATTTATGGTAAGGCTCAGTTTCATCACTGAAGCCTACAAATGCTTTGGTACTGCACTGTATTGTATCAGCCTGTAAACAACCCACTGCTGAGCGAAGGTCTTTTTTCCATATAGAAGAAGGGTTGGAGCTTAATCCACCCCGCTGCTCTACTACGGGTTGGCGGATAATATCCCTACCATAAGTAACGATTATTATAAGGTATCCACCATAACAAACGGGACCGATGGCTTTACGTGCTCTCCGGGGTACGGTGGGGAAACCCAAAAAGGACATACACCCACCCAGACCTGAAACAAATATTGGCACAAATACAAATATCTGCCCCGAGTGGGAATCGAACCCGCGACCCCCGATATTGAGGCGAGGCGTTAAGGCGACTACTCGTACCACTACACCAGAACGGTCATCAATGCTTCATTTATTGTATCGTTGGTATAATAACACCACAAGTCAATACGATTTTGTTTCTTAAATTTTAATAAACCTGTAAGTAATTATTTTTTCAATTTTTATTGACTCGGCACAGTTGGTAGTGACCCTGCTTTCAGCACCAGGATCGTGGGTTCGATTCCCGCCTCAAGTCTGGGTGTAATATGTATTTATTTCTATATGTATTATTTATATATATATTTATAAAAAATTTATATCAGTCGACTTTTACCTAAAACACAGGCATTAAGTTACCTACCTTAGGAACAGACGATCGCGTGTGTATGTCAAACATAATCGACGCTAGAAAACAGTAAGGGCGTAACCGCAGGAAACGTTACTTTACACCAGAGGCAAAAAACAAAATTTTTTATTGAAATTAATTCATATCTCCTTATCGGTACGTCGTACGTACGTAATTTTTAAACCATGATTATAAAATATCATCTTTTATTGATTTGTCTAGAAATTAATAATTTCTTATTGCTAGAACTAGGATTTTTTTGCGTTACGACCATAAAAAATAAATAAATATCAGAAATTACAGACCCCATAAACTTGTTATTGACATGATGTTTGTACTGTGTAACAAAGTTACAACAAATTCGCTGATCTTAAGAAGGTCGTAACGACTTATTTTTTTAAATTTAGTCTATGTATCAGGGTGTAAGTTCATTCAATATACTTTCAATGTCTAGAAATCTGTTCTTAATGTAAACCTTTGAAATTCGGTTGTCTTAATAAAACGTCGCAAGCTTTTTTTAAGGCAATTTAATTAAACTTTAATAAAAAATGTGAAATATTAACTGAATAGAAACATAAACAAAAACAATTAATCATTATCTAATAACTTATTATTTAAAATAATTAAATTTAATATATTATATTTCTCCTGGTACAATTACACATATCAACAGAATTTATACCTATATAATACTCGTATGTTACATTTCTAAAGGCAGATCCGATCCAAGCTGATACTTTGTGGAAAACATTCAAATCAATACATGATTGAGTGTCCCGTCATAATGTTAATTCGTGCAATAATATTATTAAAATATTAAGTAGGTATTATAAAATTAAATAAAATAGGAATATAACTTACTCAAACAAACTGTTTATTCAAATCAAACAAAAAGTACGTAGTTTACTTATTTAATTGAAATAAGTGTTTGATAAAAATAAACAGCTAGCTTAATATTGGTATTGATTAACAAATCGTATTGTAAGAAGTTTCAGGCACTATCATCTTCATCGCTTTCTGGTAAGTGATCGACATTCTTATTACTATACTTAAGATTTAAATACTCATTAGCGTATGCTGCCGGGATGACTTGTTTAGTAAGTTTTTTGAGGTCTGCATACTTTTGTGCCGATATTGGTAGTTTATATGGGTAAAGCTTTTTTTTGGGTGATAGCCCTATGTGAAATGCACTAAGGATCACTTCAGTATTCTCAGCTTCAGTCAACATTGAACGTTTTACAAACATTTTGTTAAGTTCATTTTTTTTAAATGTTGCTACGCTGATGGTTGAAATCATGAGCTTCTGTGTTTTTTTAAAGGTCTTTTTTATGATGTCCTCAAATCCCATAAAATCTTTTCCTTCCATTAAGGTTACTTTGTAAGGAAATGGGTTTTTACGTGCCAGGGCAATTGCTGTCGGCCAATGAGAAGGTGCCCATATCATAGTGTCCTTGATGGAACGCTCAATGACAGCATGCATGCTGTCTACAGGCATATATGTGTGCCCAGGAACAAGATAATTAATTTGAATAACTTTTATATTGCGAGTTTTAGCCAACGCATAACGTAGCATACTCAGCATTGTCTTGTTTTTGTTTTGACCATAGCATGAATCCGCATATAAGAGAAGAGTATTGACATATCCTCTGCTGTCTACTTCTTTAATGTAATTAAGCAAAATGGTTGCAATTTCATTGGCCCCCCTGTGAGCATCTGTTTCGTTCCAAATGTAGCAGAACCCTTCTTGAGTTCCGCTTTCATATATTGTAAAATTATATACTGAAATTTTTCGACTATAGTACAGTGACATATTTTTCCCATGAGGTGTATTTAACACCTTTTGAAGGTCAAAACTAGCACATACTACGGTTTTGTCTTTTTTACTTAAATTTTGCTGAAATAGAAAACGTTTATAAGAATCTTCTTTTTCTTTAATATGTGCATTCATTTTATAAGTATCTTCTTCTGTAAGCACGTCATAAGTTCTTTTGCTGCATAGGACACACTTATCTTTTTTTGGTATATGAAATCCTATATTAAAATTGTTTTTAAAATAAGCAGAAAACACTTTAAAGGAAACAGGTTTCATCACGTCATGCTTCTTACCGTGCTCAAGATATATGTTATATAAGTTGGAGATATTCTTAACATCTCCCTGTAAATACAGCTTTTTCGAATCTTTGCGGCTATAGTGTGATGGTAAAAGAGGTAACGACAGTATAAAAGATTTGACATGCTCCAATATCTCTGGAGGCGTTTTATTATGTGAAACGTTCTTACCTCTTTCATCCAACTTAGCAAAACCATTGATTTTATGTGTGACAGTGTACAAAATAAATTTTTGTGTGATATCAAAGGTATCAATAAGAAATTTTTGGCAAACCTTCCTTCTGCCTTCGCCCTCATTGATGTAATGTGTATAGGTAAATTTGCGTCTTGATGATTCAGATGGACCATTAATTCTGCTAAATTTCACACAGGTTTTTTCTGTTATCTGAGCAATCCAATCCCTTCTTCTTTGCTTGCTTTTAAGTTTCCAAAAATGATCAAATAAACTACGACGACATTCTTCAGTAATCTCACCACAACGATTACTACATTTGTTGTTTGCACATGGATTTGTTTTCATCATTTTATTTTCTACTATAGTCCCCTTACTACTTGTGTGACGCTTTCCCAAGTTTTTATTATTTTTATTTTCTTTTTTCATCTCATTTTTCGATTTCTTTTTTATAGCACTTATTTCATTTTTACGAGGTTTGATTATCTTTTTTTTCGTAGGCTCTTCATCTGAATCATCCGATGTTAAATCATTCCAGCTATCGGATTCCTCTGAAGGAAATGCCTCATTTAGTATTAAAGTATCGCGGTCTTCTTTATCTATAATAAAGTCTATGTAAGATTCGTCAAATGCTGGTTTTGTACCACAGTCTCTCTTAACCTTTCGTTTGGGTTGGTGTTTTTTGCTGGCAACATTTTTTGAAAAGGAACGCTCTTCCGGGCTGTAGTGGACAATACAAATTTGTTCGTTGCTTGTTTCAGTTCGAGGTACGCAGACAGCTTGGTAAGTAACCAGTTCGTCACTTTTTCCAGGTCGCGGAGATGGAGATCGAAATTCGCAGACACCTCGGTAAGTAACCAGTTCGTTACTTGTTCCAGGTCGAGGTGATGGAGATCGAGGTACGCTGGCAGCTCGGTAAGTAACCGATTCCTCACTTGTTCCAGGTTGATGAGATGGAGATCGAAGTGCGCTGGCAGGGCGGTAAGTAACGATTTCATCACTTGTTCCAAGTCGATGAGATGGAGATCTAGGTACGCTGTCAGCTCGGTAAGTAACCAGTTCCTCACTTGTTCCAGATCGATGAGATGGAGATTGAAGTACGCTGGCAGCTCGGTAAGTAACAAGTTCGTCATTTGTTCGAGGTCCAGGACAGTTTTGATAATGTTGGGAACTATTTTCAGATAAGTGATCGACAGAAACACTGATTGAAAGAGACGAATTATTGTCATTAATATTTTGATAACTAAGCGTTTGAAGATTAGTAAGCTCATTGAAGGTGGTGCTACTAAATTCATCATGTATAATTTCACTTGTGCTTATAATGTTTTCTTCGATTTGGTTAGACGCGTATGACAACTTTTTTGGGGTCATCTTTCTCAGTATTTTATTTGTTTCTATAACATAAGAATTCGGATTGCGAAATGTTGGTGTCAAAGAATCACAGTAACGTTGTTTCAGTGGAGTCGACGGCAAGATTAAAGAATTTTCGCATTTATTACTATTATAATTTTCTTTTTCTTCGAAATTTGTGACTTTACACAGTTTTCCATGCAAGTAAATTTTTTCACTCAAAACTTTAATTTTTTTGGTATTTTCCTCGTCATTATTGAACTCTTTTTTTAAATCATCAATCCACTTTCTTCGTTTAGCCATCTAAAAAAAAAAAAAGAAAAATTTATAAAGTATGCGATTAAAACTGGTGTGGAATGGATTCCGTAATTTTTCTTTCCTTCAAATTATAAATAAAAACATCACGTTATTTTATTTATTAATTAAGGTAAACTCTAAGTAATGCATCCGTTGAAAGGAGACACCCACCAGACTCCACCCAGGACCATTGGCAGTGCATAAAAGCATTTCTCCGTGATAAAAAAAAATGTAGCCACTAGTAGTTTTTTTATTGCACTACGAGCACTACTGCACTACTGCAAACGAGCAGTGTGTCTTTGGTAAGTGATTATCACCGCCATGTAACTTATATTTATGCCGATACATTGCCCTCCTTTTCCTCTTTACCCCAATGAGCTATCTGGACTCTCCCAAGCCACATAAAGTACGACAGCATAGCCATCATTTCACACAGGTATATTAATAGTAAGGTCTCTAATATAATATACAATTTCTATCAATGCAATGCAGCAATGGTAGCAATGCTGACAAAGAATCGATAACACAACAAACAGTTACATTTATTACATACACATACACAGGTACATTATAAATTAGTTAAAATCATAAATAGCTGTTACATTTTATTACGATTCAATCAATCAAGTATGCGAATAATTATTATTTAATTAAGATTATATTTTTAATTAAGATTATGAATACGTATTATTTTAATTAAGTTTTCAGTAGGTAAATAAATCATAACATACCTTGAATTGAGTAAATTAGTAAATTTAAAACGTTTACAATACGATGTCACTGAAGCAAAACGAACACAACCTTTTATCACAGCGTTCGCGCAGCGACTAAGGTACCTTACCTCAGGCGTGACTGAGAAAAACCTGTATGTACAATACGTATGATTCGTTGTAACTACCTAAAGTATTAAATATTCAGTTTGGTGATATTGTTGTAGCGTGGCTTGTGATTATTCAAGTTACCCACGAAACTGTCGTATCTTATAGGTTATTTAATATGCTTAGAAAAATACAAACCGCAAGAAAGTCGTAAGCAATGAAGTTTAGAAATGCATGCCGCAAAAAGGTCGTAACGTATTTTTGTACAAAATATACGAACTCCTAAATAGTCGTATTATAAAAAAGTTAAAATTCACCATTTTAGAGGCAGTTACGCCATAAAAAAATCACACACTTTTCAATATATTTTCAGATTTTTTGATTTCATGTCGGCGTAGAAATATGAGACCCAGACCAAAAGAAAGAGAAAAAATAGCTGATTATTACCTTTTAGTTAGTGTGGTTACGACTTTTTAATGGGATACGACCTTACTGTTTTCTAGCGTCGATATATTTATATTTAATAATAGTCCAAGACAGCTTTTATCTCCTCCTTTTTAATTTTAGCGTAAGATAAAGTTAAATGAGTACATGATTTATAATGTTTTCTGATCTTGTTCCAACATTAGTCCATGGTGCCAATCTGTACTAATTGGGGTGTTAATGCCGTATAATTCAAAAATGATTCCAAGTTCATTTCGGTGTCTTCTATATCGGTATCATTGTGAACTACAGATGCCTTGCCGATGACTCATTTAGTTTAAAACCCTTGACTTAAAACAACACCAATATTGAAGTAAAAAATATTATATAAAACACTATTTTACAATAAAGCGATCACACGGTATATTTACAACTCAATTTTGTTACGTTTATAATAAAATCTTGCCTGTTCCACCAGGAGCACCCAAAAAAGATATCACTTTATCTGGGAAATATTCAAAAAACAAGTTTTTTTTGGGAAATCGCGTTTAAAGTTTCGTAACGCCGACTCTTTCATAAAAAGCTTTTATTTCTTTAATATTAGACGCAATCTGGATATAATAGTACATGTAATATATTGTCTATAACCTAATCTTTCAAATAATATGTTTATATAATTAGTATTCATTATACTTTAAAAATTACAGTATTTGTAAAAAGACACTAGTGACTTAGTTCGTTTTATGATTAAAATGCAACTTAGTATTTAAAATCTTTTAAAATTAAAGCATAATAACTAGTTTTTACTATTCGTATTCATTTTCATCGGGTTTCCACATAAAATGAATTAAGTCTAAATTTCGTCATAGAAAACAGTAATCGTTTAAAATTAAAACGAAACTATTCCTAATAGTTCAGTTTTAGACCCAAATAAAAGGAAATTCAGCACTTACCTATTTGAAATAAAACGAACTATCGAGTATTAGGACATACATAAACACGTCACTGCCGGCGCAACACTTAATGAATCCTTTTTTTTAATACTGATTGGGCTGATTCGTCAAACAAAAAGAGGCGTAAAATACTTTATCTCGCTCCCTGGCATCCAAATGTAGCCGGAATTTAATTGTACCTATGCTTAACGTGGATATATTTCATTTTATATCTATATTATTTTTAATTATTACGGTTTATTATTAAACGAGCGATGTGTCAAAATAAAATGTAATTTAAATCAAAACCACTAACGAGTATTTATATCAAAATAATTTTCTACCCCCTTTTAACCCCGTTAGGGGATGAATTTCGATAAAATACGAAACACGTCTTTAATCAATTCTGTTAAAGAATATTTATGTAAAATTTGCAGTAGATTGGACCAAGGAATCACGTTGTCCCATACAAACTTTGCCTCCCTTTTTCATCCCCTAGAGGTAGAATTTCATAAAATCCGTTCTTAGCTGACCTCTACTCGGCAAAAAGAATATTCCTACCAAATTTCAAGTCTCTAGGACCTAGGTCTAATAGTTTCAGAGATATCGTGATGAGTGACTATATCTATAGAAAGTCTCCTATATATATATATATATATATATATATATATATATACATATAGATAATAATAATAATAATAATATACATGCACACCAAAACAAAGAATAAAGTTAAAGATACAAGCTAACATCATTTAAGCTGTACAATCAGGCGGTCTTGTACGCGATTTCGTTATATTTTTATGGACTTGCGTTATCGGAATATATACTCCTAGTGAAAAAAAATTTTTTTTACTGTTTTTCAATGCTTGAAGAATGAGAATTTCGCTATAGTAACTTAAAATAACAATAAAAAAAAATTACAAAAAAAATTAAGGAAATTTACGATTTTCACAAATTTTATGAAACTTTCGGCTGATTGCGCGATCGGAAGATAAAGTCCGATTTCAAAATAATTTTTTTTGTTTTTCTTCTATATACATATCGCAACTTTTCCGCACTAGGAACTATGAATTCAAAACTTGAATTTTTCCGCACCACCCTAATATATAATACACATACACACAATATACACACATACATACATACATACATATATATATATATATTTATATATACACAAAATTATACTAATATTATTTGAGTAAGAACACTATATTAAATTTAAATCAAATGTGACAGGTTGGGGCTCCTCCCGGCGGCCGTCGATCGTCTGACACAAGAGCTATGCACGGCACTTGATGGAGTGGCGAATGTCATCCAACCCACTAAATACGTGAGTATCCGTATTACTGGGCTGGACGACTCCGTCACCAGGGAGATGGCTGCAGCTGCGATAGCCAAGGCAGGGAAATGTCAAGCTGACCTCGTAAAGGCAGGGGACATACGATCTGGGAATGGGTACAATTGTGGCGAGATGCCCGATAGCGACGGCCAAAGCCTTGACTGAAGCAGGCCGGCTCTTAGTCAGCTGGAGCTCAGCCAAAGCACATATCTTGGAGCAGCGTCCCCTGCGTTGCTACAAATGCATGTTGGTCGGGCATACCCGCCCCGTCTGTCCCTCAGGAACAAACCGTGGAGGGTTATGCTTCCGGTGTGGCCTCGATGGGCACAAGGCGAGAGACTGCACCGGTGCAGTAAGATGCGTTGTTTGCGCAGACGCAGGGAAGCCTGCTGCGCATTTGATGGGAGGCCGTGACTGCTGTCCTCCCAAAACCAAGGGTAGAGTGGTTTCTGGAGCCCAGACCACTTCTAGATAGGGAAGCCGCCAGGCACTGGAGGAAGCTACGGCCATGTTTTCATGATCTGCCGTAGCTTCCTCCAGGCGAACCCTAACCACTGTGCCGAGCTCAGGACCTGCTCAGTCATGGAGCAGTGGGAGATAGACCTAGCAGTGGCGTCGGAGCCCTACTGGGCTCCGCCCCTACCAAATTGGTTGGGCGATCTGGACGGCACAGTGGCGGTGATTAGGGGAAACACCGCCGGCCCTTCCCTCACGCTCACCGAACGAGGCTCGGGATACGTGGTGGTGGCGTGGGGAGAGTACGCTGTGGTTGGTGTGTACTTCTCCCCTAACCGCAGCCTGGCGGAGTTCGAGATCTTTCTCGACACCGTCAGAGCTGCGGTATGCCGGCAGTCGTCGAGGCCAGTTATTGTCCTCGGCGACTTTAGCGCCAAGTCCCGGGCTTGGGGAAACCCAGCGACGAACGCGAGGGGTCATGCCGTCCAAGCTTGGGCTCTTCTCTCCGGTTTGTCCCTCTTAAACAGGGGGACTGTACATACCTGCGTGCGACTGCGTGGGGGTTCCGTGGTGGACCTATCGTTCGCCAGCCCCGCAGTTACGCGGAGAGTGACAGACTGGAGAGTAGAGGAAGAGGTGGAGACCCTGTCGGATCACAGATACATTCGATTCAGCGTCTCCACCTTGTCTTTTTCGGTGGATCTACCGAGGGGTCCAAGCAAACTTCCGCGCTGGGCCCTCAGCAAACTGGATGTGGAGTTGGCTCGGGAGGCTGCGATCGCTCAGCGATGGGCCACTCGAGGAGATGCTGAGGGCACCAGCGTGGAAGAGTTAGCGGGCCGCATACGCAGATCGTTAACTAACGTCTGCGATGCGGCCATGCCGAGAGTGCGTCGGCGCCCGCGGCAGCGACGTGCAGTATACTGGTGGTCGCTTGAGATAGCTGATCTCCGGGCGGCCTGTTCGGAGGTACGTACGCTGCCGTAGACGTAACGGCGCCGATCTGGCCCTGGAAAATGCGCTGCGGATCGCCTACCTTCAAGCGAAGAAGGCTCTGCAGCTCGCCATTAGTCGGGCAAAGAACGCTGGCCGGGAGGAATTACTGGCGGGTCTCAACGGCGGAATGCGCCGCCTGTGGGCCCCAGCGCCATGTCCTGGTGGCCGTGATAGGCGGAGACCTCTCTTTGTCGAGCGTGATCCGCTGCATGCTCGGCAGCGAGAGGTGCTGGTCGGCTTTGACCTCCTTTTGCGAGGAGGTCATGGCTTTGAAGGAGGCTGCGGAGCGGGAGCGTAAAGCAAACGTTAACGCTGACTCGCTCCGCAGGAGACGACCGGGGAGAAGGAGACGCCGCTACGCGCTCCTTCACCCTCCGCACTAGAATGGGAGGGGCACCTATAATTCTCTCACTCGCCACTAGGGCAATAGAGCGCTCACGGTGCCCGCGAGCGCTCTACAGGTGAAGGTGGCCTGCATAAGTGGGCCGACTGTCGGGGCGTCACGGTTGCATGCGCGAGCGATCCCACTACGACGACGAGGGCACCGCTGGATTTTAGCGGGTATTCTGGCACGTTCTGCGTGCCAGCAAGTCTCAAATACCCGCCGCCTCTCCGCGGCGGGATGCATTTCCCTGCGATAAAAAAAAGGTTGGGGCTCCTAATATGAAATTATCATTAGGAATTAATTTCAATCATACACGACATTTTAAAAAATTATAATTTTTCTAAATGTCGCCGTGAATGCAGCGAAACTTTTACGAAGAAAAAAAAGTTTGACGTGACTAAAAAATCTATTTGATCTAGTGTCTAAAATGTGATAACGAAATTAAAATGAATTAAAAAAAGGCTTTAACGTTATTTTTACACGCTTTTTATTAACTTCACCTGTATGTTTGTATGTTTGTATGTTTGTAAACGACTCCTTTGGACTTCATTTTGACCCACTTCCTACGTTCAGATTTCATTGAAACTTAGTAGCCATATCGAGGACCGATGACAATGCCATAATTTAAACAGTAAGTCCTGTTATCCTTACCAGGATCTTCAGGATTAGCGATTTGTTTTTCATTACTCGTTCACCTATTTCTTGCATATGCTACCGAATTCAGGACCGATAACATTGCAATAATTTAAATAGTAAGTTCTGGAATTCTGTAATGAAACGACGCAATCTCATCGAGTTTCGGCTCGTTTCATTCGTCTTGACGAGTACTTTGTTTTTAGATGGTTAGCAGGGTCTAATCTGATGATGGAGCTGGAAGGTGGCCATAGGAACTTCGCAATGAAACGACATAACCTCATCGAGTTTCGGCTCGTTTGATTCGTCTTGACAAGTACTTTGTTTTTAGATGGTAAGCAGGGTCTGACCTAATGATGGAGCTGGAAGGTGTCCATAGGAACTTCGCAATGAAACGACATAACCTCATCGAGTTTCGGCTCGTTTGATTCGTCTTAACGAGTACTTTGTTTTTAAGTGGTTAGCAGGGTCTGATCTAATGATGGAGCTGGAAGGTGGCCATAGGAATTTTGCAATGAAACGACATAATCACATCGAGTTTCAGTTCGTTTAATTCGTCTTGACGAGTACTTTGTTTTTAGATAGTTAGCAGGGTCTGATCTGATGATGAAGCTGGAAGGTGACAATAGGAACTTTGCAATGAAACGAGTAGTTTGTTTTTTAATGATAACCTGGGCCTGATGATGGAACACAAACCTGTAATCCTGAAGGATTTGCGGTTTGTTTTTCATTACCCGATCACCTATTTCTCTCATAAGTTACCGACTTCGGACGCTGTTTCGCGGATAAGTTACGACCTTGAAAACAAAAACATAATAGTTCAAAAAAACTAAAAAAACAAACATTTTTATAGAAACTTTAACTAAAAATAAAAAAATAAATAATAGTATAAAAAAACTAAAAAACACGCTTTTATAATTAAACCAAACTAAAAAGTAGAAAATATTTTTTTTAAAAACTCAAATTAAGGATAGAGTGATAAATAAAAGAAATTATTTTAATGTTAAAAAGCGTGGGGTGCCTGATATTAACAATCCATTGATAGGGTCCATCCATGGATAGTGTGCGCAATCCCATTCACTTTGGACTGAAATACATGGATTTGCTTAAGCTTACCTATAACGCACACTTGCCTCATACGACCCTATCAATAGAATGTTAATCCCAGGCACCCCACGCTTTTTAACATTAAAATAATTTCTTTTATTTATCACTCTATCCTTAATTTGAGTTTTAAAAAAATAAATTATTTTCTACTTTTTAGTTTGGTTTAATTATAAAAGCGTGTTTTTTAGTTTTCTTTTAACTATTATTTATGACCATATCTTTTTTAAGTATATTAAGTCCTACTACCGCAACTTTGTTATTAAATCCTTAATTGAATTTTTTACTGATAACTTTCCAATGTAATTTAACATACTAATAAAAAAATACGTAGTAATTCTATTAATTATCGACTAATTTTTCTACGTTGATTTTTATTTAACCATCTTTTATCATAATTTTTTATAGAATTCTAAAAATAAAAAAAATAAGTAAAATAAACCGTGTCTTGTATGTGACTTAACTAATCAACAACTTATTACATAAATAAAAATGTTTTGCTAGTAAAAAATAAGTCTAATTGTAAGTAATAAGAATAAGTGATCTATTTACGGCACTACAGTAATCTTCTTATTCTAAACAGATATTTTGAAATTTTAATTATGTTCAGATTTTCACAAACAGACTACTATACCCACTTCAAATATTTTTTTTTTAATCAGCTAACTTCGTGATTTAGGACAAGACCGACTTCATCGAGACAGTATATAATAGGCTGTTATTACAAATTTCTCTTCCTTTTTTTTTGTATACCTACGATTGATATCGATAAAGGTTACGAAACGCGCAAAATTTAACCTCTAAAGTCTAAAATATAAAGCCTTGAAGAAATATTTGAATCGATTTATATGCGAATTATTTTATATAACCAAGAGATAAACATATTTAATATGTAAATTTTCTATTAAAATAACCACAATATTAAACCGCCTGAAAAAAGATATGACAAGATTTACTATTAATAATTATCATAGATATCCATTTCAGTTATTTTTTTAATAATTTTATTTCTAAGCAGGTAGGGGAGACCGGGGATGGTTGACTACTTTTTAACTAAATCATACATATTTTTTGTGTTTTAATATAAGTACAAAATAAAACCACATTAATCGATAGAAAAACTATTAAACTAATACAAAATATAATATCCAGGTCTTAGTTTAATATAATGGTGAAGATATAATACATTTTACGCACACAAAATCTTAGTCAATCTACCCCTGGTCCGGGGTAGGTAGACTATATGCCCGGGGTAAGTAGACTTATGTACCAATAAATCTTAAATCATGAGAACAGGGAAAAAATTAAACCTTTATCTGAATATAACTGAATTAAACAGCTTAAGATAAACATCTTTAAAAAAAAATAATGAGATACACACATTTCTAATAGGGTTATTAACAAAATTATCAATTCTTATTTTTGATACAATTTTAATTATTTAATAACATTTTATATTTAACTTTTCTAATGCTATTAAATAACTCAACTACCGTTATGCCTCTTTGTCATGAAAAAAAAAGAATTATGGTCGTTCGTTTAAATTTCTAAAATTAAGCGTATAGGTTTTTTTTTAATAAACTTAGTAACTTAATACTTGTTTTTTCAAAGCTAATGATATATATATATATATATATATATATATATATATATATATATATATATATATATATATATATATATATTTAATTAAACTTATTGTAAGTATCACGTTCGTTTTTATTTACAGAAAATTAAAAATGAAATAATCAGTCTTCAATAGCAGAAATACAATGTTTGTATTCAATAAATATTACATTTCCTCTTCTACATTTGGAATATGCCCAAAACTTACAACTTATGCACTGAATCCATTTTTTCGTCACGATTACTATCAGTGTACGATTCAATTCAGTTAAGCAAACCGTACTTGCATCATTACGTCATCTGAATTCGCAGCATCGTCATTATTTTCCTCACCTGTCTTTATTTCTTTTAATTTCCGTTTCCTTTGCCATACTTTTTCTTTGACCTTTCCTTTTTCTTTTCCAATTTTGGTCTTCCTTATTCAACCAGCCCCGAAATAAATAGGTCTACCAACCCCGGAAGCCATTTTTTGTTTTTTTTAGGCATGGTTAATCTTGATATTGTCATCGACATAAGATATGTTTGTAAGACATGAGATATGTTTAATATATACTCATTAATTGCTCTGATTAATAAAAAAATGATTTACACAAAATGTGTAGGCATCAGATTCAAAAATATGCAATGTAGAAATTTTACTTTCATTGTAAGAAAACAAAAAACATGTCACTGTTCCAAAACGAAGTGTATCCGCGATGTGGTGTTTTGGACAAATGAGCGGGGTACGGAGCGTAATACACGACTGTGAGAGGAAGACGCAAAACTTGTACCAGTGACGAGTTTTTTTCGATTAGTCTACCTACCCCTATAGGCAACCATCCCCGGTCTCCACTACAATGGCGTATTTTACAAAAAAAGCTCGCTTTTATTCGCAGTCACGAAGAAGTAGAGATAAGTAGTGTACTTAATTAAATGTTAATAATATTTACAACTTGTAAATCGCATAGATGTTTCTCTTTTCCTTGAAATAATATATACCACCAGCAATCATTATATCCTGGTGATTTTGCATATACTACTTCAAACTTAAATCCTCTATCACAATCTGAAAATGGACTCCATGAAAGATTCTATTTCTGCACTTTCAGATCTCTTCAACTCCAAGATGAATGAATTTCAGATGGATTTGTAAATGGATATGGCTTCTTTAGCTACAGAGTTAAATGCTTTCAAGACCTTCATTTTCACAGCATTAAACACACTACAGTGGCAGGTCGAGTTTTTCGATCGAGAAGTTTAACGTCTGGAGATGAAAAAACGACCCAAGATGCTTTTATTCCATGGTGTGGCCGAAGAGAAGTCTGAGGACACATCTGCTTGAGTCACATCTCTCGTTGCGAATTATCTTAACCTGTTTAATTTTGCCAGTAGTAGCATCAGCTTCTTATTGTCTCGGTCGAACTACAAATAAAAAAAAGACGGATAGTAATCAATTTCACACATGCTGTTGTGGCTGGATGGGAGAGTACTGACTGCCCTAGACCAATTTTGATTCAATATAACTGATTTCAGGACATGTCCAAATGAGTTCGTGCCAGAGCCCATAGATCTTGACCTGAATTACAAAAATGGTCTAAGGAACCAAGTAGTAACCAAGTAGCAGAGCTGTACAGCTAGTTTAGCAAAAGAAGCAGGCGTTTTATTACCGGAATATCAGAGTGACCTGGAATCTATAACAATATAACTTATGAACCTTTTTAATAGCATAATAGAAGATCCTCCCTAATTTTTAAGATGGAAAAAAGGGTTATAATTAATTGCTAACAAGTTTTTATGATAGTATGTGACAATATATATATAGCATTAGTTCCAACAGTGCAACAGCTTCTCCTTTAAACACTGAAGTTTGAGGGGGACATTATTTTATATTGAAGTATGATTTTGTTCTTAGGGATCCAGCAAGCAGCACTGACACACCTATCTGGAAAATGTTCAGATGCATGTATAAATGTGAAGATAGCGTGAACAATTTTGATGAACTGTATGTTGATAGTTACATTACATTACTGCATATTTTATGATCACATGCACCTTTAACCAGACCAAGATCTGTAATAATGGAGGAGATATAAACAAAAGCTTGATAAGAAGTGCAAAAAGAGGATTTGTAGGAAATGATGTCAAAGGATGGTGTAATTTAGTGAATTTCTAAAAAAGTCTCTTTCAAAAACTGTCTAAAAGGAGAAAAAGGATCGTATTACCGGTAAAAATTAAGGATAATTCGTTCAGACGAGACCGCAAGGGATGGGAAGCTAATTGAAGACTTTTAATGACGAAACGATCGTATAAAAATTTTCTTCTAAAATGTACAGGGGTCAGCACACTCTACCTGTAATGCCTTAGCATTCGTAGGCGTAGATTTCATAGCACCAAGAATAATTCTTAGGCATTTCAATTGTATTTTACTTAAATTATTTGATATACACTTAACAAAAGGTCCTAAAATAAATATACCATAGTCTAAAATGACTCCATAGTATTGCGTTTTAAATCAATTTTATTGTGTAAGTGTGGGCTCCCCACTAAACGCCTGACATAATAAAAATATTTGTTAATATTTTATTCAAGCAATATAAATTTTATTCAAAATTATAAACAGAATTTTCATTTCTTTTTAGTCATGAAGGATTAGAAGTGTCAAACCAATTAGGTCACTTACTTTCGGCCTGCGGAATGGTACTTCAAACTAAGAAAGAGCTCGTGTGTTTGTAAAGTGTGTCTGCTTCAAAACCAAACTGTAATTGGGGTTTATTTGGAATTGTTACGTAACGAAATACATTTCTATCACCTTCTGTACAAAACTTCACAAAATATATACTATGGTAAAATGCATACAAATGATAAGAACAATAATATAGGATTTTTTTTATTATGTTTTATGTATATAGTGTGTATGTGCGTGTGCGTGTGTATGTGCGTGTGCGTGTGCGTGTGCGTGTGCGTGTGCGTGTGCGTGTGCGTGTGCGTGTGCGTGTGCGTGTGCGTGTGCGTGTGCGTGTGCGTGTGCGTGTGCGTGTGCGTGTGCGTGTGCGTGTGCGTGTGCGTGTGCGTGTGCGTGTGCGTGTGTGTGTGTGTGTGTGTAGTTCAGTTGTAGTTTCAGCTCCATTATGGTGTGGCAGATATTCACCTGGGACTTAGTTCCAAATCAAGGATCGTAATTCCACCGTAGAGCACGGATAGAAATCTTAAGCAATTCAATAACAGTGTCTTGGACAGTAGTAAAAAAAATATATGGATTTATTATTATATAAGTTAGTTTATAAGGTTATTAATGAACATGAAGAATAAAAATAAATTGGTTGAAACATTAGAATTTTATGCGATTTTATTTCTAAAATTATTTAAGACGTCAAACCACGAGAGCGTAAACGATAATCACAGTGCGTGACTGCGTTGTTTAAAAATCACACACATTTTTTGTTATAGTTTTTATTTCCCACAGTAATGTGTTTATATTTTAAAGTAATCATAAATAGGTCCATAAATAATAAACGTTAATACAATGAAATCATGTACAACTGTACAAATCATAAGAAATAATTATTTTATTGACCTCCAAAAGATTTATTCATTCAATGGAAATAAAGGTAGTACGGTGAGAATAAATAACATTTCATCATAAAAAAATAAGAAGTCGTTAACCTTTGTAGCATCAAATGTTATTTTATTTGTAACATCATTGTTTTATTTATCAACCTTTAAAACCTCTTTAACTAAATATATTTATATTTTGATAATAATTATAACAAATTCTATTTCGAGCTGTACTATTTATGTTAATATGACAGGCAAACCTTGAAGGCATCCATCTATACATATAAAATGCTTTGTCCTGCATGACTGACTGACTGACGGATCAACGCGCAGCCTAAGCCGCTGATTGTACCTGAAACTGAGAGGGTGTGTTCTTTGTACGGTGTAGGCATTCGATAAGATAGGATTTTTTGAAATTCTACTCTTAAGGGGGTGAAAAAGGGGGGGGGGGGGGCAAATTTTGTGTGAGACAACGTGAATCCTTGGTCCAATCAACTTCAAATTTTGCACAAACATTCTTAAACAGAATTGATGGAACATATGTTTAAATTTTTTTTTGAAATTCATCTCCTAACGGGGTTAAAACGGGGTAGACAGTTATTTTAGGGGGTTGAAGTTGATATCAATACAAGGAGTATTACAGTGCTTTTGATTTAACCTTTAAGTAGTGACGTGGCTTAGATGACTCATAAATTGTGATGTGACGTTTTTTAGACGTCTAAATAATCTATGTAAATTATATAAACTTTATTATTTTTAGACATTGTTTTTTATTGATAATTAAAATAAATAATGATCTTCTAATGTTTAGTTATAAAAATAAACCCAATATAAGCATAAATCAACATTTATTCGGACATTTGGTAACAGGTGTGAATAAATCACATAATGAAAATTGTACTTCTTCATTCTTATGAAATAAGCAAACAGACTTAGTTTTTATCAAAAGTAACAAAGTTTTCTACTAGTTTAACTTACTAACTAAGAAAAAAATGAAATTAAAAAATAATCAGTCTCCTAAATTCAGTCGTAATCAGTAGAGTCGCTGCAGAACGTTTTGGAACAACTCAAGCATATAGGTTTGCGTCATGCAATGCACTTATACTTCGTACGCCGCTTCAGCCTTGCCGGACACACTCTACAAGTCTTTTTGACATTATCACCAACAACTGACTCAATGTGGCTAGGCTTCGGCGGTAAGTCTTCTCCAAGAATCCTTATTATTGTCAGCCTTAGCTCTCTTGGAAGACGGTCATTGTAAACTCACTTACGTAAATGTGGCAAAAGTAATTCTCAGGATAAATCCTGCAAGAATCGTCCTCTAGATATATTTGGTACGTCAGCACACTGCTTATAAAGCACAAATGCATTCACCCCGCTCAAGTCTAGCAATCTGAAAAAAATAGCTAAAGTCCATCTGCAAGTGCGGCGGCTACAAGAATGATTTGAATACTTCTTGTCGACTTCATCCACCCCAAACTTTGTCTTATTGTAGTCCATAATGATTATAGGCTTATTGGTATCAGGATCAATTTCTGAGGTGTGATGCATAGATGAAATTAGTAGAACTGCCTTAGATGTTTTAGGTACTCCTGGTTCTCGTGACTTGGATACTTGAAATTCAGGTGAAATATGACGCTTATTTTTTAAGGGTGCCGAAAGTGCTTATTTCCTGAAGGTCCTGGTTAATCCATCTAAAATAGACTAAACTACTCTAATAGACTAATTCTAAGACAAAGGTTAGAGCTTACCAACTGCGCACTGCTTTGACCACCACTTTTATTGTGGCGTTGCATATTATTGCTACTTACTCGGCAAAGCTTGAGCCTGTCTGCAACCAGCTTCAACAAGTGGATATTGACATTAATTCAGTGAATGACCACATTTGCAAACTCACTAAAATAATAGAAGGTCACAGACAAAACGCATCGCAGGAATTTACTGCTATATTTGGAGAAGCTAAACAAAGTTGCGAAGACCTTAATATTAAGATTAAATGCCAACGAGTTACGAAACGACAGGCTCATCGATCCAACCACCCATCCGAAAACGTTGAAGAATTTTAGAGAAGAGCTTTATACATCCCATACCTTGATTCGATCATTTCTTCTTTAAAAGACAGATTTTCTGAAACACATAAAAAATCATTTTCTCTGTTACAACTACACCCAAAAATAATAAAAGGCCTCAGTAACGAAGAATTTCTTAGAGCTGCAAAAGACATTGAAAATTTGTATGGCGATCTTTTACCTAATTTTATTTCAGAAATCACTTGGTTTGAAATGTGGAAATATCCACAGCCAGCGGCAAATGATATCAGTAAAGTTGATCGATATGAAAAACATCTTATAGACTACATCGACGAGGCAAAAGATTTCATTCCTTCAGTAGCAGAAGCGATCAAGTTTGGCCTTAGTCTACCCGTCACAACGTGCACTATAGAAAGATCTTTTAGCACACTGAGAAGAGTTAAAACTTGGAACAGGTCCACAACAGGTGACGAGCGACTGTCTGGATTATGCTCGTTAAGTGTCCACCGAGGCAAGACAACCAAGGACAATAAAGATAACTTTATAGAAAACGTCATTAATAAGTTCGGTCAAAAACCCCGCCGGCTGCAGTTGCTTTTTAAATGAGAATTGTGTAATTACTGCCTACTAATTATTGTGAATAAAAAAATGATTTCCAATAGACGGATTTTTATTTCAATAATTCCTGTTGATCCCGAGATTACCAAGGGGTGTAAGTGCACCCCCTGGCACCCTCCTGCCGGCGCCCATGCTCATCGCGATATCTCTGAAACTATAAGACCTAGGGACTTGAAATTTGGTTGGCATATTCTTTTTGCCGAGTAGAGTGCAGCTAAGAATAGATTTTACGAAATTCTATCTGGTAATCATATTAATAATAATAAATAATGGATCTGGTGTACGAGATTGTTGACATTGTCCGCCGATTTCTCAGCCTACAGCCAAAACTCCCGGCTGTTTGATCTCCCTGCTGGGCCGTAATCCTCCACCACCCGCTTATATATACAGGCTGATCAAAAAGTCGTGGATCAAACAAAACAGGGAGATTGAGGAGGTAATTTCCAACAAAAAATGTTTCTACAGCATGGCCGTAACTTCATTGCACGAAAAGTTATGAATATTTTTGTTTTTTCAATGAAACTACCGACTTTTTTAACAAAGTCGCAGCACCTGTGAAAAAAAAATGTACTGCCGAAAAGTGACTCTGTATTAAAATTTTTTGCTCTTAAAGTGAGAAGTAATTTTTTGTATCGCTTCAAATTTTACGGAAAAAAATTCATTGCTCGTTAAATTTGGTACCAAGAGCTGCAATACAATTTTTGTAGTATTTATACATTATCGAGTCATAGTAAATCACTTTTTGTTTTATTGTTTTTAATCAATTTAATTTTTTATTGATTAAATTGTTAAAAAAGTCGGTAGTTTCATTGAAAAAACAAAAATATTCATAACTTTTCGTGCAATGAAGTTATGGCCATGCTGTAGAAACATTTTCTGTTGGAAATTACCTCCTCTATCACCCTGTTTCGTTTGATCCACGACTTTTTGATCACCCTGTAAATATATATTTATATTTGTTTCTTTAGTTGTTAATGAACATTTCAACAAATTTACAATTCAAAACTTAAAATAATTATTTACAAACAGTTTTGGTATAAATCATGTCCGCGTGGAATGGTGCCAAGAATACTAGCAGCATTTCCCCGTTGAATCGTAATTCCGATTCTTTGGGCAAAAAATGCACCAGCCCTCTTGTCACCAGTTTAGGCTATGAGACGTGGGGTTTTAATCGCTTGGATTTTTTTTTTTGCAAAGCTACTCCAAGGATAAGTGACGAATATTTGTACCGCTTAGTCATTTCAGCCTTCTCTGCCGCGGCTCCCACTTTTAAAGCCGTTTCCCTGACATGAGACGGAGCCAATGTATCGACGCTAGTTGCGTCCCACAAAAGCGCCTGTCCTTTTCCCAGGGAATCAGTCTTAAACCATCAGGCCTCTTGCCATCATCGCGACTAATTCCAGTAGGCTCAATAAGAGCAGGAAAGTCGATGGTGGTAAGAGCTCTTTTAATGGTTTTATTCACGGTACCGTGGCGGGAAAACCTACCTAATCTCTTGTTGCAAGAAAGGCCGTGTAGTCTGAAAGAATCAACCTCCTTTCCACACGGACAACTGTGTTCAAAACACAGACAACCGGAGACCTTTATAAATTCGAAAACTTACATTGTCTAAAAGTGTCCCAAGGTTTTTTGATGACATTGCTTGTAACCAGTGACCTGACTCTTTACTTGATAAAGCTAGAAGCCTTGCACGGTTTTTGTCACTTGTAAGATTTTTCGTCAAATTTTACGAGTATTGTGAATCAATGGCGCATCCCAAACCACTCGACACTCGCCCGTATTAAAAAAAAACGTTTTTCTTTTTTGAATTTAATACCTTAGGGTACTAAGGTCCTGATTGTTTGTTTGTTGTTAAAATATTTGGTCGTTATTTGTTTGTTGATTGTACAAAGTTGGATGGTTATAGCTATTTAAGTTGTAATCTATATAATATATAAAGAAAGTCGTGTTAGTTACACCGTTTATAACTCGAGAACGCGTGGACCGATTTTTATGATTTGTGTGTTTTTGGATTTGTCTTCGTCGGGAATAATACTTATTAAAATATGATATTCATCAATGAAAAAATAATTAATAAAAAAATCAGTTCAAATGTTTCATCCGTACTATTTATACACATAATAAATCTGTTAACGAGTCCGTTTTATAATCTTAATCTTAATATATAAAAGCGAAAGGTCACTCATCACGATATCTCTGGAACTATAAAACCTAGAGACTTGAAATTTGGTAGGAATATTCCTTTTGCCGAGGAGAGGTCAGCTAAGAATGGATTTTACGAAATTCTACCCCTATGGGGGCAAAAAAGGGGGGCAAAGTTTGTATGGGACAACGTAGTTCCTTGGTCCAATCTAGTTCAAATTTTGCATAAAATAAAGTTTAGTTTGAGGCCAAGGCTATCGAATTCGTTTTTAATTTTGATCAAATCTTCAATGACATCATCTACTTTGCCTCCTATGGTTTCATCATCTAGGTACCATATGTTAAATTTAGATTTTAAATTTAAAATGCATTTGTGGATACCTAGTCTAAAAAGAGCCGGACCTAGCGGGTCTCCTTGCTGAACGCCGACGTTAGAGAAAGTTGTGTTTTTACCATAGAGTAATTTACATGATGAACTGTAACACTGCCAAACATACGGATAAATTTCGGGAAGATTTAATGAGACTTCGTTAAGCAAGGTTGCTCTATCTAAAGAATTAAAAGCATTCTTTACATCAACTTTCAAAAGCACTTCCGCCTCATTTCTTTTTAAAAAGGTACAGGCCAAATTAACTGCTGCTTCGCAGCCTCCCTTAATTACAAAACCCACCTGTATTGGTTCAAATTTTGTTTTTAGAGTGGAGATTATGTGCTTACATGCTAATTTAGACGCCAAGCAGCGAAATTGTGCTCCCAGTAGCAATTGGACAGATGCTACCGTCTTTTTTTATCAAAAGCACAATCTAGCACCATAAATATGTGACAAAAAAGATGAAGTCACATTACCAGATAACATAAAATTACAAAGTTTGGTTATGTCATTCAAGAGAGCCCTGCCAGCGTCCCCAGCTGAAGCACTCACAAGATCTTTAAGATGTTGTGGTGTGATGCCGTCTATGCCGCTAGTAGAGCCGCTTGTGAACGACATAATTGCGGCATAGGTGTCTTCATCCTTAACCTGTAAAACATTATTTGAACAGGGTGGATCCGGAAGCAACGAGGCTGGATTTGGTAACGGACGCTTTTCGCGTAAGGATTCTAGCGTTTTATTATGAAACGGTGCGAGGGTATCTCTAGAGAAAAAAATGCGAGCAGCATTCTTAAGATCTTGAATCTGAAAAATCAAAATCAAAAACAACTTTATTCAAATAGGCCCTACGAGCACCTTCGAATCGTCATTTTACAAATTAACACTTTAAAAAGCTACCACCGATTCGGAATGTAGATTCTGCATAGAGGAATCTTTTTTGAAGTTACTCTTTTAAAAATAATATATAAACTGTGTTTTAGTACAAAATTAGTAATATCTTGCATAAAATACAGCGCCACTAAGGCGCTAGTAACTACGGAGTTTCTTGCCGATTCTTCTCTGCAGAATCTACATTCCGAATCCGTGGTAGCTTTACTATTACAAAATAATAATCACTTGAAAGTGTTAATTGTAAAATGACGATTCGAAGGTGCTCTTGGGCCTATTTGAATAAAGTTAATTTTGATTTTGGTGTCCACACATCTTTATCGACTAAATAATCCTGTCCCGAATAATACGCTTTATCTTTTTTTTTTTTTAAATAAAATCTTTAAATTTATGTTGAGACAATTCCAAAATTGTTTGTAGGATTTTATTATACATGCAAATACCATAACCCAACAACCAAAATCTCCATCCATTGCTTTATTTTCAAAAAAAAAAAAATTTGAGTCAAAAGTCAAAAGTCGTAAGGATTTTTTAGGAACAATAATCGTTATCTAATAAGCTATTTTGTTTTAACTTAGCTGATAAAGAACAATTTTTGGGTTTTATTAGCATGTAAAAATTTATAGGAAAAACTGGATGTATTATATATATACATATATATATATATATATATATATATATATATATATATATATATATATATATATATATAGCGAAAAGCAGGGGCACTGCCAAGAGCCAACGATTCTATAAAAAAAAAGAACTTTCACGTGATTATATTTATCTATCCAACACATTAAGATTTTTTCAGAAAACAGTTTACAGATTTTATTAAAAATTCACATGTTCACAATTACACGTCATATACTCGTACATATTTCGTTTTTTATTATAAGTTCTACTAAGTTCTATAAAAAGCCTATTTTTACCTATTATTTACGAGAAAACTTCTCTCATAAATATCAAACTATCCGATTTTGTATATATGTATTTAAACATTGTATGTAGTCTACCCTAAAACCTACCGTGATCTAATGCAAGAAAGTCTTAGATTTATAAAGGTACAGGATAAGACCATAAATTATTCTAAAAACCTCTTACAAGGGTTAAACAAGAACTTGCCTTACCAATCGTTTGTAAAATAAATGATTTCCTAAGGCTTGACTTTAATTTCAAAGAGGTTTAAAGTATCGAGATTCTGTTTAACGTATATTTAGTGATCATTTCACTTTTTTTTTGTTATTTATACGTGTTATACTCTTAAATTACGTAATTTCATGTTGAAATAATAATACTAAATTACAAAGTGAACAAACTTTCAATTATTTGCACTCAGTATAAGGGCCGTTGTTTCGATTATTAGTTTTGCTAAATCTATACTCCTGTACTTATAATAAAGCTGTAATAAGTCTAATTCTTTTACATTAAAAATATTTTGTAATTTTTTCGAGTATCTGTTTGTTTGTCTATCTGTCTGTATGAGTATGTATATATGATATCTTCGCACATCAAGACAAAACAACTGAATGAATTTGAATAATACTGGGCGTGATTTTTTTCCCGAAATCCCGTATGGTTACCCTGGGAGAGAGGACGAAAGTCAAAAATAATTTAGTTATAATTCATGAACGCGTTTTCCGATTTCATGCTTTTTTTTTTTTTTTGTTGTTGAAAGGATATATTTTAAAAAATGTCCCATTAATATTTTTCAAGTTTTGTTAGTTCATAAATTAACACAATAAACCTTTTACTGGGTCCAAAATAACGAGTTGGACTGACTTAAAGCAAATCACTGGAAGTCGGAAAACAAGATTTTTCGAAAAAAAAATGCTCATCTTCCATCAAGTGGTCTTCGGACCATTGAGCCAACCAAAAACGCATCGAATGGTTATGCAGCTTCAGCTCTTTCGCTAATTGGACTTGGTACGCCTTCATATCGAGATCTTTATGCAAAATCCCTCGTGCGTGTGTGTGCGTGAGTGCGTGAAATGTTCAATTCTTGAGAACGATGGCTAGTTGAAGTTGATTGTTCACGCACACTCTGAGCAACAGCAGCGATGTTTTCGCTTGAGGGCACTAGGCGAGTACGTAAACGTGTTGTTATCCATAGCAACGATTCAGTTTCACGAACTCGCTTCACAAATTGATCAACAAACTGCGTTTTTGGTAAATCCTTTTTGTATTTATTTTTTCGTTTTCTTAGAGTTTGAGTAGAAACTTACTACTTTGGAAACAAGTTTTTAATATTTCCCAATTTTATTCAAGCGAAAAACGACCCATTTTATAAATGTCAAACATAAAACTAACTTTCTGTCACATCGGAAATGTCGTCGAACCTTCAAACCTCAAAATAACCTATAGTTACAATTCCAAACGTTTGATGGCCCAATATTTAAATAATGGTGATTTTATTTTTATTTTTTATTTTTTTATTTGGTTATTGTATAAAAACATAGATTTACATAGTCTGTATTTTGTACTCATAAATAATAGGTACTTGAATTCCCGATAGTCGCTAGTGGTTATACCTATAGAACACGGTAGTATAGGTACTAGTGAAAATTGCGCATGCAAGGATTTACCGGCTTAGAATGAATATCCGATTGTTACGGAATATTGGTTGCAAATGGAAAAAGATTTCTCTAGACTTCAAATTGTATACATTTAACAATGGACTTGGAATCTTATCGTGATTACACCGAGTATGGTCTCGATATCGAATGATTGAAATGTAAAACCCTTTTAAACGGAATAATTTTTATGTAAATATACTGTTTTTTCCTTACGTCATCATTTTAAGTTTGTAGAATTTTTTTTTATACAGGAAACGAAATCATTAATCAATAGTAAAATAATTATAAGCGTTTATACACAAAAAAAAAATTCACTTAAATCCTTAATTGATTAATAATATAATATATACGATACTGGTAAGTTACAGAATTCCTTCAACACGCATAAGAAAAGAAACACGTAGTATGATAATGTATATAATAATAATCTAAGTTATATATAATTTCATTAAAAAATCATTTTACCTACCAGTAAAGGTATAATGGCTTCTAAATAAGGCTATTCAATTTTATATTGAACAGGAATTTACATAGAAATTACGTGCAGAAAAAATGAGGTTTCTTAACTTTAAAAGTTTATTTATTTGTTTAACTTTAAACCTTATAAGAAGTAATAATACAATAATAGAACAAAAATCATTATTCTCATGACGAATTATTCTCTCATGAATATTTCTTATATAATATCTGATATAATCGTCCAATGCATTGTACTCATATTTTATGCTTTATAAGCATTATGTCACACATGACTGCGCGGATTTAACTAAGTGGGAACATGAATAGAATTACCAAACTGGAAGGTTCTTGAGAATTTTTGTCGCCCTTATAAAAAAAGTTGAAAATCTTTTCGAATTCTTTTCGCAATTAAAGTGCGTTCTTATAATTTTATAGAGTACCCACTATATTATTTTTTTCTTGTTTAATTTGTGAGCCATGTTTTGTTTTTCGTTATATTTACGAGAGAATGCGTGATCAAAGATATATGTATATTCAATTTGAATTTGAATCACCATATATGTTCACTTACTGTATAAAGATTCTGTATTTATTTAATTAAATTATAATTTTCTATAACTATAATATTATTGTAAATTGTCATACATTTACTGCAGAATACAGGAGAATTTTTGAGGGTAGTTCTACGAGTATAGCATGCACTCAGTTACAATACTATAGGGTATTCTACTATTTTTGAAAAAGTACATCAAAATGTTAATTTTCGTAATAAAAAACCACAAAAAAAAATTATTTCGGCAAAATAAACACGCTTTCTTGCCATAAAATTAAATTAAATTTTAAACCTTTTTAATTCCCGCGAAAACGCGGTCACCTTTTTTGGTGACGTATATGCTTAAAGTTGTGTTCCGCTATACACTGAGAGCACTCTGAGGTGTGACGTCAATTCAGTATACTGCGAAGCCGTTACTTTTTAGTTTAATATACTGTGCTATACTGGTTACTTATAAAACGGAAAGCAGTCCAGTATACTATCATCCTAATTTTTCGACATTGTTTTCAAATAAAATATTTATTGTGTATACGTTTTATGTTCAAAAATAAATTCAAAAATATTCAAAAATTAATTTTTGAATATTGTTGACATTTTTGAATAACAAATCATTCGTGCTGTTATATTTTTTAATCAGGTGATCAAAGTACTGAGAGCACCTTACTTCGAAAGCGCCAGTGCTCACAGTACAAAAATTATGCTATTTATGACGTCATATATTTCTATATGGTATTGCGGCAGTGTACTGGCGCTCAATAAAGGGACGAATTTTTCACTAGTGAGAGCACCGAGGAGTGCTCGCAGTGTATATCGGAAACATTGTCTTTACGACATCACATCATGGCGGCTCGTGTTTTAGATCAGGTGATATACAGATTGAAAATTACGACTTTTAATTTTTATCAAATCTCATAATTTATTTTTCACTACCGAAAGTACCCTATTGTCATTAAGTATCTCAACTACACATAATTCTGGTTCAGTGCAAGTATAATGCATGAAGAATATTTTATATAATCTTATAAGAATTGAACTAAACCGAATAACCTTATAATCGTCCCACTGCCGAGCAAAGGCTTTTTCTCCGTATCCACGATGGTGGTCGATTGTGGGTTAGCGGAGAATTACTCTACCACAAATAATGATCGCTATCATGTGTCTATGATAGCAAACAGAACCCACAGCTTTACGTGCTCACCGAAAGACTGTGGGGAGACCCACAAGGACATACAGCCAGAGCAGAAACAAATATTTGTACAAATAAAAATTACTGCCCCAAGCGGGAATCGAACGCGAGACCGTAGGCGTTAAAGCAAATACTCGCACCACTACACCAGAATGGTTGTCAATTTTATGGGATTGAATAATAAATGCATATAATATTTATATTGTTAATAATTTGAAACGATCATCTAACAACAATAGCTAATTCTACTTCTAGGAATGCTAAGAAAGTGTAAACATGGAAATTTCAAGTCACTTCCCGCCTTTAGAATAAAATCGGCTTTAATGTTTCCTTTTCAGACCCTCCTATTCAGGTTTCTGGATTAATTCCTTCCAATTAACCAGCTTTTAACAGATTTGTAGAACTAGAAGCTATTAGTGATAAAGGAAGGGTCTTATGTCAAGATATACGAGTACCTGACAAACATTAGCACCCTCAGAAAAACATAAATATTACTTAACAATATTAATTTATATACAAATTAGTTTTTTACTGTTATCAATATTCAGTATTTAACTATTACTAGTAAACAATACTATTCATTTCTAAATATAATATATATATACACGTCTACACTTATGATAACTTTGACAGTTCCTATCCTTTCTATTGAGAATTGATTAACCTGACTTTTTTTTTTTTGAAAATTTGAGTGCGTTTGACCTCAATCTTGTCCAATGATAAACAACGATGAAGTCTAAGGTGAAGCACGCAAACTCAAATAATGCCTGTTCACTCTTGCCTTTAAAATCCCTAGGTTGTACGCATCGGGAAACAGTGACGCAGGAAGAGAATTCCATTCCTTTGCAGTTCTAATAATGAAAGATGATGCGAACCGCGAGGTACGAACCGAAGGAATGTCGACCACGTATGGATGGAACCCCTGCCCACATCGAGTTGTCCGATGGTGGAATGGTGCTGGGGGAATTAATTGATGCAATTCCTGCGCACACTCACCGAAATGCAACCTGTAGAAGACACACAGACTAGCAACCAGTCGGTGATGTTCGAGGCTCTGGAGCTGTCTTGAAGTAAACATCTCATCGCCAATGAGTTTCCTGGCACGCCTGTCGATAGCTTCCAGGGCTTCGAGCTGGTTTCCAAAGCCGTGTGTGCCAGTCTTCCGTCAGGTTTCTGCAGGGGAGGAAGTGAGGAGCGACAGAAGTTTGCTTCAACACACTTCGCCAGGGACCAAAAAGCTTTACTGCCCGATGGGTACGAAGCGAGTTTGGTTCCCACTCGGCCTATGTGGTTGAAGCGCGCTTTTTTGAGCACTTTTTTGCAGGACTTAGCCGCTGTAATATAGGCTTTCTTCTTTTTTCGCGTATCCGGAGCTTTGCGATTTCTGGCTTCTAACCAAGCGTGGTATGCTGAATGTTTTTCAGCCTCAGCTTTTGAGCAGACAGCATTGAACCAAGGTTGAGCTCTAATGCCAGAGGGCCGGTCGGAGAATGGGATATAATATTCCATCGCCTGTCTAATAACTTCAGCAACAGCGTTAGCGCAGCTCGACGGATCGCCTGAAGAAAAGCAGACTAGCAGCCAAGGGTAAGATGCTAGGAAATGTCGCATCTCATCCCAATCCGCTGACTTGTATCGCCACACCCGCCTGGTTCCTCTAGGGTTGTGTGGTTGAAGCGTGCTTTTTTGAGCACTTTTTTGTAGGACTTAGCTGCTGAGTTAAAGGCTTTCTTCTTTTTTTGCGTATCTGAAGCTTTGCGATTTCTGGCTTCTAACCAAGCGTGGTATGCTGACTGTTTTATAGCCTCAGCTTTTGAGCAGACAGCATTGAACCAGGGTTGAGCTCTGATGCCAGACGGCCGGACGGAGAATGGGATATAATATTCCATCGCCTGTCCAATAACTTCGGCAATAGCGCCAGCGCAGCTCGAAGGATCGCTTGAAGAAAAGCAGACTTGCAACCAAGGGTAAGATGCTAGGAAATGTCGCATCTCATCCCAATCCGCTGACTTGTATCGCCACACCCGCCTAGTTCCTCTAGGGCTGGAGTCGGGTGGAGGACACGTAAGGACGGACTTCACCAGACAGTGGTTAGAACTCCCAAGAGGGGCTGAAACAGACACTTGGTATCGGTCCGGTTCAGTCGTCAGCAGAAGGTCCAGGCAATTTGCTGTGTGGTTCTCAACATCCGGTACTCGAGTCGAGTGGTCAACCAGCTGGAAGAAGTTCAAGGTCAAGGCAAGCTTGTACGCCTCTCTACCAGCATGGTCAGTTTTCTGGTACGGGAACAACCATTGTTCATGATGGGCATTAAAGTCCCCCATAAAGACGATTTGCGCAGTGGGGTACCTTTGTTGAGCCACGTCGGCGGCCTCACTTAGATGTTGGAAAAGCCTTGTTGTCTCCTGGTCACCGCTATGCGAACGGTAGACACCAACATAAACAATTTGTTCTATGCCGGTATCCACAAGCACCCAGATAGATGAGGAAGAGGGATCCTCCAGGTTACGGAGACGTTTGCAGCAGATGTCATCGCGCACAAAGAAACAAACCCCAGCTCTGGGACGAAAACTGTGCTCCAGGATGTAAGCTGGGTAGTGGAGGTATGACGTATCGGCAGGGGTTGTGATTTGCGTCTCGGTAAGCAAGAGCAGATGCGGCTTGGCAGTCTCGAGATAGTGATGAACTGGAAGGAGATTAGAGTGCAGACCTCGAATATTCGTGAGGTGCACTTTAAGCGAGAGGCCGTGCATCCGCTGCAGATTCCTCAACTTTCTTTTTCTTTTATTCATTGTAAATTTGAAGGGCAAGAGGGAAGGAAAGGCGAAAAGTGGCAGTTACGTGAGGCGCCTGCCAGACTCCACCAGAAGTGACAATACTGCCGTCCGGTGGGGAAAAACCTGGCTGGAGACCGCGGGGACGCCCGGACCCCCCCAGGGCCGGCTGTCGAGGCCTCTCATCTGGTTGCCAACCGGCCCGACAGAATCAACCCTGGGATTATGCGCGCGATGGCGGAGCAGCCTTTCGCAGGTGGCTAATCTGCAATTGGGCTCCCAACTATCGGCGGGCGGCCAGCGGAAAACCGTTTCTCCGGATCCCGCTGCTCTCCAGAACCAGGCACCGCGGACGGCAACATTGTGAGCCTGGATGCGGCATACCGGTAGGCGCAACTACGTAGACCCACTTTCCGTAGGGCTACTCAAGGTTAGCAGGGTGGAACGCGCGAACGCTTGGCACCTTGATTTATACCTTGAGGGTGGTAACCAGCCACGGCCGAAGCCTGCCACCGGAAATAGTGTCACTCTTTAGCATCACCCAGGGGTCACGTGTAGGGTATCGAGGGTAAAACCTACGGACGCGAACGACAATCGACCCCCATAACTACTACTGACTAACCTTGGTATCGACTGTGGCCTGAAAATACGGCGCGCCGCCACCGGGGCCAGATTACTGGAGCTACCGAAGAACAAGCCAAAACCCGAAAGCGGCGAGAGGCCTTTCGGAGGAGCTTAGCAAAGCGCTAGGCAGCATGGTGAGGGTCGTCCAACCCATGAAGCTCGCGAGTCTGCAAATCTCTGGGCTGGAAGACTCCGTTACCAGCGAGGGGGCGGCCGTTGCGGCAGCTGAGATGGGCTGGTGCGATACCGGCTCCGTTAAAGTTGGCGCAACCACGGTCGGACTGGGTGCCAGTATGTAAGTAATGGGACCAGAATGTAATTCGTATCTAAATATGATTGCCAAAAACACGATTTACCAAAAAAATTATAATAATAATACCGAGCAAAACTCAGTTATCCAGGTAGTAAAGGACTTCGAATAATAGTTTTTCTCACAAAATAATCGCACAAAATAAGAGAACAGTAAAATAAAGAATTTGAAAAAAAGGGAAAAAATAATTGGACTGGAGAGATCTGGATTCAAACCGGAGTTTTCCGGTATCGGGAACGACCGATTTCCCATCTGAGCTATGATAACTTTGTAGATGTTGGCGAAATTTATCTCCTTATTCTAATGATATTGTAAAAGTTTTTCATTACCTGAAAACACGGGTATAACGACATTTTCTAAAAATAAATCCTAGTTAGATCAATTTATCGCCCCCGAAATCCTCTGCATACTAAATTTCATGAAATTCGTTGGAGCCGTTTACGAGATTCAAATTATATATATACAAGAATTGCTCGTTTAAAAGTATTAGATAAGGCTGAATATTTTGGTTCCTTGACAGAGCGCTGAGTTAACATGATATGAATCGCATATTTATTGACAGAGGTTTCAGAATGTATAACGCTACCTTACAGCTCATAAAAGTGGTGCAGTAATATTACAGGTTATGTAACAACTAACAAAGCCACAAGTAACGTCTAATAACTGTGTAAGCGACAATTATTCTCTCATGAATATTTTTGTGTGTAGGGTTGCTTCGTGATTCAATCGTTGAAAACTGACGATGTCGTGTGGTCTGTTCCTGTAATTACCTACTTATTAAATAATAACAGATATAATAAATTGTTTCTGATGTGTGAATATCGTCAGTATTCAAGATTTTGATGTACAGCAATTTTTATCATTTTATAAAAAATAAAAAATAAAACTTAATTTCTTCTTTATTCGTTTGTTTAGTTTAGCTTGAATGATATTGAATGATTTTTTTTTACGTATAGTGACACTTTTTTTATTAGCAACCCCCTGGGTGTGTTCGTAAAACTGGGTGTGTGCGGACAACTTAATCAGACATGTTACTCCAACAATATTTAGTGAACAACATCTTCTGTTTTATGTCGAGTAATATCCTATATTGTGATTTTTTATTTATTATTTGTGATGAACAATCTATGGTGTTAGTAAAAACGTACTTTATTAAATACAAAAGTTTTATTTTCGTATTTTTTATTTTTTATGGATTAAAAATCTCAGTTCTACGTTTCAACTGAAGAATTTCAGCATGTTTGTTTGCTTCGATTCCCCAAATATTTGTATTCACATAAGCAATACACATCGCCTTTGTCCATTATCCTTCTCTGTCTCAGGGAGCTTCTTGTGTTTGTTGTTTGTGACAAACAAACGATAATAATTACCAACTAGGTCACTAGTTCGGCTTAAAACTGTTGTGAAAGCAAAATCTCAATTTAGTAATTTCATATATATGTGGATTAAAATAATAACAATCAAAATATAATTAAAGTTATATCAAAATCACGGGAATCGACACATTTAAATAAAAATAAAAAATAAAATAAAAATCACTGTACGGTGAGAAGCAGAGAAGAATAGTCGTGAACTCTTTCTTGGCGAGGTGCAGTGAATGGCAACTAAAGCTATGGTGGTGCGAATAACTGTACACCAACCAGAATGGTAATATGCATCAGCATCACCATACCTTTTTTTTTGACGTGGGGAAAATCCATTATGGATATCACTCCGGCGCGGGGGCACCGAAGTGGTTATGCCCGACTTCCGCGGGCTAAAAACCCCACGTGTGAGCAGTCATCCGCCTGGGTGGGGCGATATGGGGTCGCGCTAGCATTCAGCACCTCGCCCCGGCGGTAGGCCCGGATGAACATCCGGGGCCCCGGCACAAGGTGGGGCGGCCTTGCGCACAACAAAGGCCACCCCTCATACATGTGGGGAGCGTCACCATATCCTACCGCAACACACCGCGCTCGCCAACCCACTTGCCAAGCGTGGCGAGTATTCGCAAACCTACCAAGAAATAAAGAGGGAGGCCTACGGTCAGCAGTGGACATCCAATGGCTTATGTGATAATAAGAAAAATATTAAAATAGTTTTATTAGTTCATTATATCACGAGACAAACGAACACGAGAACAACAAAGCCGAAAATATTTAGCTACAAGTTTTTAAACATAATATAATTATCGTTGTCCTAGGAAAATCATTACTGACAACCATTTACTTGCAAATATTACACATACAGACGTAGTGATGTGTCTTTAAAGTATATATTTATTGCATTAGTTGGAAAAAATATATATTGTTGGCTTTAGTAAATTACTTTTAATTAAGTTGTAACTATTGCTACTAATTTAATTATTTCTTCAATCTGTTGTACTTAGCGCCACTGATTCACACTGCGACATATATAAATTTGGAAAAATAAATATTACCAATACTGTAAATCTTAATTAGTAATTAAGTTAGATCCGTATATTATTTATATTGCATCTAAAAGAACAGACAGACAGCTTAATTGCTGAAATATATATTAATATACTCGTATATATATACATATATATATATATATATATATATATATATATATATATATATATATATATATATATATATATATATGTATAGCGAAGTTTACCATGTGGAAGACCTAGCAAAAAGGAAAATAATTGAATCTAAAATGTACTTTGGCTTTGAGTTGAAACGCTTGAAGTGATAATGTGTGAAAAATTTCCAGTCTCTGAGCAAAAAAACGCGTTCATAGGTCCTTGAAATACTATTACTTGATATGAAACGTTTTATAGAAATACGTAATGTACGTACGTAAAGTAAAAAAAACTACAGTTATACCTAAATATTATATAGATAATTTATATAGGTAATACTAGCTTTTAGCCCGCGACTTCGTCCCCGTGGAAATCGAAAATGGCTCTAATAGGATTTTTGATCACATATACGAGTAGTGTATTATAAAACGGACTCTGTACGAGACAACCGAGAAGGACAGCAATAGACGGTCTCCTTCGCACGTGTGTGAGCGAGACAACATAATGTTGCCGTCCATATCACGGATAGATATAGAAATGTTTCGTGTAGTTAGGTGCTTAAAGAGGTACTTCGTATCGTTTCGTATATTATTTTACCAATTTGTAAATTCAATATAGTTTTTTAATGTTTACGCATAAAGAGAGATAGAAATATAATTTTGTATAGAAAAATAGAGATAGCAATAGGTTTATAGGATTAAGGATATTTCATTGTATTATTATTAATTTGAGAATGTTTATAGATAAAGTTTATATAGATTTAAGGATATTTTATAAGTTTTAACAAAGATTTATAGATATTATATAGGTTTTCATAGTAATTTGTATGTAAAAATAGGATTTATCAATAAAACATTCGATAATTCATAGATAGATTAGCGACGCGCGCACGTGGCAGACAAACGCGGATTAAGGATCCGCGGGGCGTTTTTATATCAGGTGGTGGGGGTATATTAATTGATAATGATGTTTATATAAAAAAATATTAAAACGATTTCTATTCCTATCCGACATATTTAGTAAACTTTTAAGTTTAACAAAATAATAACTCAAAAATAAGTTTTGTGAGTTTTGAAGATTCGTTAGACCAGCTGTTAATAGATGGCGTTGCATCTAGGTACCTATTTCTATTTTCTTAAATATTTATTTTTAAATTTAATTACAATGAAACAAAAACTAAATGTTACTGTGAGTTATGTTTAATTTTTATGTATTAAAGTTATTTACATTGGTTTTGTACTTTTTACGTGATACGCGTACAAGAAAAAACCTAATAAGAGATGGCGCTGATTGAAAATAAATCGCGCTTGTAAAATTTATTCTTGATCACATATAGTGTATTATTAAAACGGACTCGTTAACAGATTTATTATTTGTATGGATATTGTATATAGGTGCCTAAGCCTGAGCGAAATGTTTCATATATAAATGTTCAATTAGAAAGAGTTAACTATAGGTTCAAAATGTTTATTAAATTTAAATTTTATTTATGTTAATGTTATGAATGTTAATGAGCGCATCCGATTAAAGACACGGTAAAATATGCACTGAAATTAAATGCACGGCGCCGGCGTTGGCCTAATATTATACTCAGCGCGGCGCCATGCGTATGCGTTGTTGTTTTGCTGAGCAACACCTAAATGATCGGTAATTGACCGAACATTGTGCATAATTTTGAGTGTTAATATTCCAATTATTGTTGATAGATATACCTAATTATCATTGATAAAATTTAAGGAAGTATATCATCAGTGAATGTGAAGTGTATCATCTAGGAAATGTTGGTTTTGTAGTTACAGAATATTACCTATTTTGACTACTGTGTTTTGTCTACTTTCTATAAAAAAATATGGTACTAGTACCTGATTGAGGCAGCAGAATTTACTAACCTATATTATTAGTTCCAGATGTTGGTCATTTAGTAAATACGTTTTATGTTTTGAGATTTATTTATATAATTTCATCACAAACAGCATAAGTTGTTTTAGTGAAAAAAAAAGAAAAAAAAAAGTTACCCATTATCCACTTCACATTACACATTTAAATCCTTAAAAATGTTTTTTTTTAATCATTTAAATGAATTATATTTTATAATTGTATAAAAATTTAAATTATTTGATTTTAACAGCATTTTAATTAACATTTAATATTTTACTAATTCATATTATCTTTTCATAATTCGTAAATGCGTTAATTTGACTATTGTTACTGTAGACTTAATTTAAAATAATATGACATTGCTATAATGTGCTCGGCTTTATTGTGTTGATGTCGATAACAATTGACTGTCATCAAACGTACTCGTTAAAGTTTAATTAAAGTTGGTTCAAAACAAATAGTTCGTTTTCGACTACAATATGCATTTATCTTGAGGAATAAAAACCACTTTTTTTATATTCTGTTAATAAAGTTAAAATTTTATATAATTGAAGAAAGCATACGAAAATTATAGACTATAAAATTAAACACGACATCATTTGAAAATATAAAATTGAAGTATTAGTATTATCCAATAGGAATAAATCTAACAAGTTTTTTTTTTACATTTTTTTATTATCATCTGGTAACAAATTATATGACCAAATATTAAAATAAGTAAAAACGTGAAATTACTATGACTATGGAAATTGACTTAAATTTTTATACGTGTTTCTAGCAACAAAGCATTCATTGTTTAACTTATTCTATCAATGTTATAAATTAACGAAATATATAGTCTTCTAAATGCAAAAGTTATGTATGAATGAATGTGTCTCATGTCTTACATTTTCAATACAATATTTTATTTAGGTAATAATTAATAATTTACACAGACATTTTAAGCAAAACCATTAATATCAGTGTACAAGTAAAACAAAGCAATACCAGTCTAATGGCCGCCCGGTAATGTCCACACCATCGGTCAATGTCACATCTGTCCGCCTTTTTGTGCACTTTATACATATACTTTCTGGCGGAAATTCTACTAGATAACCCTGAATTTAAGCGAAAAGCTGTTCTTTTTAAAGTGTGTCAAATGAAATTATTATAATAATACATTTGTTATACAAATAATTTTAATTTAATTTCAGTGGAAATACTTCACCTAAAACAGTTACATATGTAATTGTTTACATGACATTTTACGTACTGTGTATCGACTATAATAAACATTTGCTTATGGTAAATAAACATCTTGTATTTGCTTTTCCTTGAATACTTCAGTATTAAATTACGATTTAGACTTTTCACGTTGTACTAGCTTATAATATTAACAACGAGGACATATTTAACTTTGGGAGATAACTTTATGCAAGTTTTTAATTTAAAGCCGAAATTTAAGCCAGTTTTAATTAATTATTCATTGACAAAGCCAATATAAAGCTTTCAAAAGCCTTTTCATCATTTTTTATAGTATAATTATTGTTATTGAAAATATTTATTCTCGTTATAATATAATATTTAAGCTAAATTAAAAAAAAAATGAAATAAATTAAATAATTATAAATAAAATATATTGTATAAATTTATGACTGCTTAATATAGAAGACGAGACACGCACCACTTGATAGGTAGATTATTTATAGTTATAAACATTGCCATTATCAGATTCATTGAGTAGTCAATTACCTGGCCTCTGCAAAGTGCAAAGAGTGCAACCTATTATATAAAACTTTTGGACTATTGTGTTATGCATTGTAGTTTGCTTAATCTCTTTCATCAATTCGCTTAACCAATTTTATCAACTGATAAAAAAAGCATTTACAATAATTTAACGTAATAACGAGCTTCGTTTTATAAGTTCTAATGAGTTTTGTACAATTTACTTTACTTTTAAATTTCCTTCATCTATACCGGGTGTATTTGGAACGCTTGAAAAGATTTAAACCTAATAATATACTATTTATATACTATATAATGCATATAACCATTTATCTCAGAAACGTTTTTTAAGAACATTTTAGGACTTATCTATTTTGCGAACCCGCTATGTATGCATACACGCTGTGAGCTCTCGATGACCGCGAGACGGGCGACTAGCGGGCGGCGCCGCGGGCGGAGCGTAAAGTACAGAACCAATTACCTGTTTACATCCTTCGGGTTCGAATGAGGTGGGGTTCAAATTGTGCTCCATTGCATCCATGCAAATCTGGGCTCGTCTATGGGTCTCTTCGTGAAGTCGGGGACAATAACAACATTAGAGGGATCGACTACACAATTTTCTCGAAACCTGGCAAAAACACTGCAAATCCGATCACGCATTTCGATGACGGTATCACACTTCCGATCGAACATCCTTTCCTTTACGTAACCTCGCAAAAAAAATCTAATGGGGTTAGATCAAGTAAACGAGGCGGCCAGGCATGAGGACCTAGTCTGCCAATCCAGCAATCACCAAACAACTCCGTTAGACGCTCTCTTACTGATCTAACGACGTGTGGCGGTGCACCATCATGCTGGAACCACGTTATCCGATTCTCTGACAGTGGAATATTGTCTAAAATTGTTTTAATATGGTCATTTATAAACTCGAGATAACGTGGTCCATTTAATCGTTCCGGGAATAATACTGGTCCCAGTACCTGGTTATTAAATATTCCAGCCCACACGTTCACAGACCATCTGGTTTGATGCCCTATTACCTGGTAGGCGTGTGGATTTTGATCTGACCACAAATGAAGGTTCCGCTTTTTCATATAAATAAACACAAAACGTCCTTCACACCTTCAAAAGTACAAATAAAATAATAATAACAAATACGAAACAATATTACGAGAATTAAATTTTTGCTCAAACCGCGTCCAACAATCAACGGAACCTCGAACCGACTGCCACGGAGTGCGAGTGCGACACGTGATTTGCGAATATAGGGCTCCGTTTACACTTGCTAAGCATTCAGTGCTATTTAGCATTATTTTTATTTTTTGGTATTTGGATTCTAAACTAAAAGAGTGCTAGATAAAGTTGTCGATGTACATTTGCTATGCTATTTTCATCACAAGTTGTCATTCGCATCCCAAGTCGAAAATTAAATTTATTATTTTCAATGTTTGCACATGCATTATTTCTAAGGATTTTGTTTTTATAAGTTTAGTAGTTTACTGTATGAATCCCACAAGCACGCATGTTTTTCGTATTCTGTTAGTAATTTATTTGTTCCCGTGTCCACTTAACTTGCGACGCCATTTTTATTAGATACTTTTTCAAAAACACACATAACGACGACACACATAGCGTGCTAAAAAGCATAGTTTCACGTTTGCTAAATACGTGCTTTTTTAGTATGCTTTGAATTAGCATGCTAAAAACGTATAAAAAAATAGCAAACGTAAACGGGCCTTTACAGCGGCGCGGGCGCGTGGGCAGTGGAATTCGTGGAAGTTGGCATTCGACAAAGGCGGCATGTTATGTCTTTACAAAAGGCCGCCCGCCGCGGCCGCGCGAAAAGGTAAACTTGTTATTTATTACTACCAGTATGTACTAAGTAAAATCCGTAAGTTGTTTCATTATAATGAGTGAAATTCGCGTAAATATTAGAAAACAGTGTTTGTATTTATTTATTCTTTTTGTAGTACTACGTAAAGATATTTTTTATGAATGTTAATAAAGTTCGTATGAAAATGTATAAGTACCAGTGTTTATTGTTCAGGGTGCAGTTTGTATGTTACGCTCAAACACCAAAAAGGCTTAGGTATTGAGTGAAAAAAAACAAACCACCATACAGAAAGTCCACAACGCGTTGTTGTCGTTTGCATAATTTGTATGTTCTGTGTTTCGTGTGTTTTATAGTGTCCACAACGCGTTGGGCTTAATTTTTCGCTCAATGGGCGTTTTCGGGTTTTTGGGCGTAACATGTACACTCATAACAAATAAGAATAATGACAAAAAATGGGAAGGTTGTTATTGAGTTTATTCGTAAAAACTAAAACGATGAACGACTAAAGCGATAAAGCGCACCGGAGACGCCGGCGGAGACGCGAGCGCTCGAGTGGTGCGGGAGTGCGTTAACCTCGCGCTGCCGCGTTGAACTCTGTCAGCCGTTGGCGCGCTTGAACGTAAACGTAGCGTACGTAACGATGTAGTATTCAATTAAATACACTGCAGATTTTCTTAAAACACGATTATTTTAAAGTATTATCTTCAAATTTCTGTTTAATTATTTTTCCCAAACCGGATCATGCTGAAAAAGTTATGAAAAGAGGCAATAAAAAAAATTACTTTCGCGTTTTTTTCACTTGCATCATGTCAGGTCATGCCAACACTATCATAGCTCTTCGTTTTTTCAAGCGTTCCAAATACACCCGGTATATAAATATAGGAGACTCTCTATAGATATAGTCACTCATCACGATATCTCTAAAACTATAAGACCTAGAGACTAGAAATTTGGTAGGAATATTCTTTTTGCCGAGTAAAGGTCAGCTAAGAGTGGATTTTACGAAATTCTACTTCTAAGAGGATGAAAAAGGGAGGCAAAGTTTGTATGGGACAACGCGACGTGAATCCTTGGTCCAATCTACTTCCAATTTTGCACAAATATTCTTTAAAAGAATTGATGGAAGACGTGTTTCATATTTTATCGAAATTCATCCCCTAACGGGGTTACAAGGGGGAAGAAAAATATTTTGATATAAATACTCCTTAGTGCTTTTGACTTAAATTAAATTTTATTTTCACATGTTTGACAACTCAATCCGTCTGTTATAAAATATTTTCGAGTATCGACGCAGTACACCTGCGGTGATAAAAAATATAAATTTATAATTTTTGAAATTTTAGTTAAATACCCGTGCGAAGCCGGGGCGGGCCGCTAGTCTTTCTATATAATTACAGAATGGTTAAAAATAATGTGTTGATGTACCATCTATAACTACTTTATATATATTCTGTACGAGACAACTGAATATAAAAGCCGACGGCATATTTATTTGTTATTTTACAATCTCAATTACATAGATTTATTACTCTTTATTTTAATTCGAGTTCGATATTAAGATATTCGTTTTTATATTATTCGTTCGTACTTAAGTTTCGCGAAAGTGTTATATTATAGTTTAAGATAAATAGAGATAAGGAAATTTTAGTATTTAGTTTTTCGATTAAAAAAACATTCTATTATTGTTTTTATACATTAAAGTTACGAATTTTATGTTTGTTTTTTGTAAATACTAACAGATATTCGTTAATTTTCATAGAAATGTAAGCGATGCGCGTACGATTAATACTAATGAAGCTAATGCCGCTCGATAAATCGAGGGGAGTATTTATACTAACCGGTGGGCGGGGGAGGCAAAGTAGTATAAATATTGTTTTCGGTAATTTTGCCTTGTCATTTTAAAATTCAACGCGCGCAGCGTAAATCGCATGTAAAATAGACAGAACAATTAATAATGTAACAGGTAATGTATAGAAAAAAGTACGAAATAGTTGTAAATAAAGATTTATGAAAATAAATAGATGACCGGGGTAAGGTAAGGGTCCGCTGGTCAGCCAAACAGAATTGTATACAAGGCATCACCGATATGGGTGACGCTGGTCATTCTTCACTCGGAAGCAATACTATACGGCATACATAGAAGCTCGTCAGCACTCTCCTCCTCACTAGTGGCAATTCTCTACGACACGGCGTTTTATTATAGAATTACTTCGTATTACAGTCTTGTTTCTTGTCGACTAGGGTCTGGTACATATTCATTAATTTAAGCTATCTTATGTATTAGTGAAAGACACATACCTATTCAAAAGGCTTTTAGAAATATATTGATTGATTAGATAACATTATCTGCATAAATACAACGTTATATTTTTTTTTAAATAAACCTTTTTGTAAAAGCAAAATCAAGAAGACGCACACACCTAAATAAAATAAATTCCTCGTTTATTTTTACGTGAACCAAACCGTGTGCTTCACTTTATCTTTAATCGAGTCGACATGTCTGCAAACCAAGTTATCGTTGTTCAATAAATATAAATTGTCTCACAGACATATAGTTTACTTTGTCGCTTATACTTTATTGAACTTTAACGCAACTACATTGTGAACGTGAATCTTAGCTAACTCTTATTTATGGCTTTCAAATGTTAACTTATTACGAACAATAAGTTATATTTATGACAACGTTCGCCACGTGGCTTGAAATTGAAATTTTGTATCGATTAATTTGTACGTATTACGTATGAAATTGTAAACTACATGTATCGTAGTTTACAGACAGTTTCATATTTAATGTGTAACTTCTTCGATATCGGTTTAAATAAAATAAGAAATGAAAGTTCACTACTGAACAACAGCTGGAGTTTTTTTTATTTGCTTGTTTTTTTTTTTTGACGTACAGATATCTATCTTTTTTTACTTAGGCAAATCAGGTCTCTATCAAATAAAAAATAATGTAAAAAAAAACATTTGTTTGTGTTACATTGTTTTAGTAGAAATTGAAATTTTAAATTTGTAAATATCTTACGAGGTAAGTTTCAAAACCACTTCGATGATTTTCCTACATAAATGATAATTATTACGATTCTTGTACACAAAATATTTTATAATACTCGTATACAACTGTTACGGAAAAAATGAAATCAAAGAAATCCTTGCATCGTATGCCAGCGACTCTTAAAGGGTCTATTTACTCGTGAGTGAATCACAGAGTGGTTGACATTGACAGATAGTGTTTGTAGATACGAACTTAGTATGTAAACAAAAGGTTATTTATTTACAAAGTTTTCTAAGACTTTATCCCGACCTTTATAGTTATACAGATGCTGAGGAATTTATCTCATGGGTAATATATTTCAGTTATATTATATACATTATCAGTTATATTATATTACATACATATTGATATATATATATATATATATATATATATATATATATATATATATATATATATATATATATAATTAACAATTTTTTTTTGAAAGTGTTCCGAAATTTACAAAATTAGAACCAACGGATAAAGAAACAAAAGACAAGATAGTCAATAAATCAAGATAAACCATTTTTTACCCTTAAAAACTCACCTCCTCCCACTTCCCGAACTCGGATCGACCGTAATTTATTTTTCCTTTAATTTTGATCATATTCCCCTCCATTTCTAATGGGTTTCATCCTACTGTAATTTTTTTTAATTTTTTACCATTTTTGAAGGCTTCGGCCCTGGTTTAGAGAACGATTTTTAGTTTGCGTCGTTTATTATACTCGGTATTTATAAAGGAAGGCTTATTTAACTATTTTTAATAAGTGATAGTATAGTAAACTATCAAAATAATAATAAAAAAGCACAATAATGTAAGTGAAATTCCATTTTATTATTTTATTTATTCAAAATAAGCTATTTACATTAAACGGTTAGTTATTTCTAATATTTTCTAAAAAAAAGGATTAATATTATTGTGTCGAAATTTTTCTTTCGTAATTTATTGATATTTTTTTTTTATTTTGTATATTTTTTAATGGATTTCCCTTCAACATCCTATTAAAGATCTCTAATATAGCTACAACCTCCATCATTAGATTAACTCTAAATCTCTGTTAAACTTTATTAGTACTATGCATATTGTGTGTTAAAATATTGTGTAATAAAATTAGTCTAGTAGTGAAAAAAAAACGTTATTTTTCTTGGAGATTTGAGTTGCGGTTGTTTTGTCGTTTTATTTATTTTAATAAATATGGACTTATTCAAAAATGTGAAGAGTAAAACTGTCTTAATTAATATTCAAAAGTAATAATAATTTTGTATTTTTACAGGTACGTGGATTTTTAGTTTAAGTGTATTTATGTTATTTATTAATTAGCTTCGATATGCACATTTTTTTTTATCATGTAACTGAAAACTCCTCTTTTGTTTTTGTCGATTTAAATAAAATTAAGAAAAAATAACTTGATACAGAATATTAAAACCACTTACCAGTCACAATTTTTTATTGATTTTAAAACATTAACGTTTTTTTTTTTTATATTAACGGCCCGAAGCTTTTTAAATGATGACATTTCATTCATTCAATCATAATTTATTGTGAAATTTAATCCGAAGCTGCGGCAAAAACGCATTAGTTCCTTGTACTTTATATCGTTTTAATTAATTAATACTTTTGAGGATAACCTTTATTTTAACTCAGTTTGAACCACCCTCCGGTTTTCCTTTTAACACTATAAACCTGAATCCTTCAGTTTACGATATTTACAAAAGAGTCGTATTTAATATAAAGTCATGTTTCATGAAAGGCGCTCTTGAAAAAATTATACCTAGAACGTGGCATAAACGCTCGTCTGTTTATTATTTAGCGGCATTGAGTGTGACGTGATGTAACCGCAATGCCTCTGGCTGCTTTCCATGAAATCTATTCTGAAATTACACGTTGCTTTACAATAAGGGCGACAATATTATTTTTATATACGACTCGACTGATTTTACTCCTTATACGGTTACGTTTTTCTCTTGATAAAATGAATATTTAAACACAAAATATGAGCCTATTTTAAATATCCAATATATTTTTTGGAACAAGTAGTTCATCCTATATTTTCCTTACTTAATTTGTACTAAAATTTTGAAATAAATGCTTGATGTAATATTTAACAAAAATAAAAAAGAAACACTAATTTACTGTTTCAAAATTTTACTACCTTTATATGTTATAGTTCCGTATGTAATAACTATATGTTCAGATGTAATAACTATTTTTTAATGCCTCATTAAAGACACTTCCGGGATACAATTTATTGCTAAATAGTAAATTATTCAAATTGTACGTTTCTTACACATAATAGTTTCAATTTTTATAATTTAAATTTTTTCTGTTCGGAACCATAAATAACTAAAATAAAAATAAGAAGATACGAGTAGGTTATTCTGGACTGCATTAGAGATGAGAGTTTAATATTTAAAGCTCTCTTGATCTTGAAGTCATAATTGAACCAGCGCACATACAGCAAGTAGTTACACGTAAGCGAAATTTGAAACTGTAGGTGAATCACAAACTAGTACATTATCCACAACTTCGTCCAGTCTCGTATCCTGATAAAACATACCTACAGCTCGGAGCTACAGAGCAAGCATGCGATCAATATGTTTGACAAAGCTTTATCTTATTAAATTTACTTATTTTGTGTCATATATACGTAATGTATAATATTTATATTATATTTCTCACAAAGGAATGTATTTTTTTTTCTATTATATACCTTGTATTTTTTTTTTTGTTTAATGTTTAACATATTTTGCTTATTGTTATATTTCCGATTTCTTTAATCAATTTAAAGCATTTAATTTTGTATATGTATTTTACGTATGCATCACATAAATATAGTACAATATTAATGTTATTTTTTATACGAACGTATACGTATTGTACACGAAATTGTACTGGAAACGTGATGAAAGCCGAAAGGTATAATTTTTCTTTGACAAAACATCTTAAGTTTCGAGTTGCGATTATCGTCTTTTCCTACATGCTCCATGTCTAATTTAGACTTGGAAAGTAAAATGTAAACTTTACTGGTACCGCGTTCTTGTGCGCCTTACAACTTTCTATAACGATTTCAGAACTTTATCTTATAAAACACAATATTATATTACAGTTACTTATAAAGTCAGTTGAATATAAACATCTGAATAAAAAAAATTATGAAACTTTCTAATACAAAATAATTTCTACAGTAAAATGACACAATTGTGCTTTTAAAACGCTTTTTCGTTGAGTCTTATTGACAACAGCATATTATCTTTGGGTTTTAAAGCGTTAATAACGACGACAAATTCTGGGGATGAGAAAACCAATTTTAACACTCTCAAACTTAAATTTAAGTTAACCAGAAATCACCACCAAACTTAAAGTCGAATTTAATCATCCTTATATTTTTGAAAACTCAATTTCCATAGCCGGAAATGTGTGATACGATTCTTTAACAGGATTCTGTGGCCCGGAAACTAAGCGAGATCCATACATAGAAACGAAAAAAAAAAAGTTAGTACCTTCAATCGCAATTAACGATTTGAGTGAACATATATTGTTTACATACGCATTTGATTCCAATTAAGAATTTTAAAAAAAATTGTGTCAAAAAATAATTATATCCAATTTCACGATGACCCATTGGGACTATTTAACCACTGCAAAACTTTACCCGTACATTTGAAATTAAATTATATGTTACTAAAAGAAAACTTTTTTAATAAAACATTACAGCACGAAATTGAACATCGTTTGTACACGCGGTCAGTTGCACGGAACCGACTCCAGACGATAAGCGCCTCAAATGTGTATGGCGAACGAACGACCAGCTACCTGACTCCACGTTTAATAAACGATCTACCCACCGATTTACGCGACAGTATCAAACCATATAATATTAAAAACAAATTAAAGAACCACTTCTTTAGTACCTACCTTAAAGATAACAGATAAACACTTGATGCGCTTGCCTAGTTTTGTCTCTAAATAAATTTTTAACTAACCTACTTAATAATCCAATTTTATTGTTGCAAAACTGTAAATTATATAAAAAATGTAAATTATATGCAAAATTGTAAACCTCAGTGGTTTTTAATGCATATATAAATTAAGATTACTGTACCATCATTTGTAAAGTAAAGTAAATACATTAAAGTTACGAATTTCATGTTTGTTTTTTGTAAATACTAATAGATATTCCTTAATTTTCATAGAAATGTAAGCGATGCGCGTACGATTAATACTAATGCCGCTCGATAAATCGAGGGGAGTATTTATACTAACCGATGGGGGGGGGGGGGGGGGGGGGGCAAAGTAGTATAAATATTGTTTTCGGGAATTTTGCCTCGTCATTTTAAAATTACAACGCGCGCAGCGTAAATCGCATGTAAAATAGATAGAACAATTAATAATGTAACAGGTAATGTATAGAAAAAAGTACGAAATAGTTGTAAATAAAGATTTATGAAAATAAATAGATGACCGGGGTAAGGTAAGAGTCCGCTGGTCAGCCAAACAGAATTGTATACAAGGCATCACCGATGTGGGTGACGCTGGTCATTCTTCACTCGGAAGTAATACTATACGGCATACATAGAAGCTCGTCAGCACTCTCCTTCTCACTAGTGGCAATTCTCTACGACACGGCGTTTTATTGAAGACCCCTACGAGCCCGACGTCAGACCCAGCAATCGAATGTGACCGTAGAATTACTTCGTATTACAGTCCTGTTTCTTGTCGACTAGGGTCTGGTACATATTCATTAATTCAAGCTATCTTATGTATTAGTGAAAGACACATACCTATTCAAAAGGCTTTTAGAAATATATTGATTGATTAGACAACATTATCTGCATAAATACAACGTTATTTTTTTTTAAATAAACCTTTTTGTAAAAGCAAAATCAAGAAGACGCACGCACCTACATAAAATAAATTATAAATTATTATTACGTGAACCAAACCGTGTGCTTCACTTTATCTTTAATCGAGTCGACATGTCTGCAAACCAAGTTATCGTTGTTCAATAAATATAAATTGTCTCACAGACATATAGTTTACTTTGTCGCTTATACTTTATTGAACTTTAACGCAACTACATTGTGAACGTGAATCTTAGCTAACTCTTATTTATGGCTTTGAAACGTTAACTTATTACTAACAATAAGTTATATTTATGACAACGTTCGCCACGTGGCTTGAAATTGAAATTTCGTATCGATTAATTTGTACGTATTACATATGAAATTGTAAACTACGTGTATCTGGAGGCACGGCAGTGCCTCCGCCAAGTCGAGCAAAAAAAAAAAGTGGCACGGCCGTACTATCTTTTCTCGAAGCAACTCAGGCCATTTTCGACCCCCTATAACTTCGTTGTGGATAAAACTAGAAGTCTGAATTTTCAATACCCAAGCAGGCACTGTATAAACACGGTATATTTCAAATTTCATTAAATTTGAACCAGTAGTTTAAGAATTATAATTAGTCAAAGTTTCGAATTTTGTCACTCACTGACTGACCGATCATCAAAACTCTAAGGCACTTCTAGCAGACATAAAAGCTTCAAATTTAGAATACCATTAGTGTTTAGTATATAAACCAAGGAAAAATTCAAATATTTTGCAATTTCGGTCCAGTTTTCTAGATACACCAACTGCATAAATAACTTTGTAATCCCATATAAATATATAGGATTACAAAGTTACATTTGCAGTGAATGAATCAATGTACCCGTACAAGTATAACATAGTGGAATAATAGGTGTAGATAGGTACCTAGATATAATTATCTTCAAAGGTAACCTGTAAAATGGTCAACGGAATGAAAAAGCAAGAATGGGACATGTCTTATGTAGCTGTACCAAAATCACGCAAAGTATTAAAGAACACTAATAAATCATAACCGCGACTGGCTGAGGTGATTTGCCCGCTCCACGGCTTCCACGCTTCCCGTACGTAAGTTATTTTATTTTATTCAGTTGGCAGCTATATTAAACCTATCCCTCTAATCGGTTTCTACACTGCATTGTAGCAAAAAGCTCAATCGCTTGGCGGCACGTCTTTGCCGATAGGGTGGTAACTAGCCACTACCAAAGACTCCCACCAAAGCAGATCAGAGAAAGAAAATTTACTCTGCCGGGGATTGAACCCGGGATCTCCCGCTTAATATACAACAGCGCGCACCATTTCGCCAGCGTGATCATCATTTTTGAGTTCATATAATTATGTCATTATTAGAATGCACCCGATTGATTAAGTGAGTCATAACAGCAATAACTGTTAATTAATGTATATTAACATTAAATAAATAAAAATAAATATAGAAAATAAGGACTCAAAATAACTTTTGTATTTTAAAGCTATAACTTCTTGATGAGAGTAAATTTTTATACGATGCGCGTGTACTCTGTGACAAAAAACCGACAACATAAAGCTAAGTAGTAGGCACCGCGCAATTGCGCTAACTTACTTCATTGCGCTGGATGTGTCAACTCACTTTTTACAAGCTTTTATTTTGTTTCACCTGTCTCGATATTTGTCATCAAATCTTGCAAATTAAATTTGATCCAAAATAATAGTAAATCATGTGACATTGCAATATTATGATTACATGGTGCTGATTTGATGGAGGAGCTAGAAGGTAGCCAAAGGAAGGATTTTGGGCCCGTTTGAGTCCTCTAGACGAGTAAGTTTGTCTTTCAATGGTAACCAGGGTCTGGTGATGAAGTTGGAATGTGGTCATAGGAACTCAGTAATGAAATGACGCAACCCCATCGAGTTTTGGCTCGTTTGGTTCGTCTTAACGAATACTTTGTTTTGAAATGGTTACCAGGGTCTGATCTGATAACAGAGCTGGAAGGTGGCTATAGGAACTTCGCAATGAAACGACACAAACTCATCGAGTTCGGGCTCGTTTGGATCGTCTTGATGAGTAGTTTGCCTTTCAATGGTAACCAGGGTCTGGTGATGCAGCTGGAATGTGGTAATAGGAACACCCTAATGAAAACTACGCAACCCCATCGAGTTTCAGCTCGTTTTATTCGCCTTGATGAGTAATTTGTTTTTAGATGGTTACCAGGGTTTGATCGGATGATGGAGCTGTAAGGTGGCCATAGGAACTTCGCAATGAAACTAAACAACCTCATCGAGTTCGGGCTCGTTTCAATCCTCTTGACCAGTAGTTTATCTTTCAATGGTAACCAGGGTCTGATGATGTAGCTAAAAGGTGGTCAAAGGAAGTCAGTAATGAAACGATGCAACCCCATCGAGTTTCAGCTCGTTTAATTCGGCTTGACAAGTATTTTGTTTCAAGACGGTTACCAGGGTCTGATCTGATGATGGAGATGAGAGGTGGCAATAGGAACTTTGCAATAAAACGACACAACCTCATCGAGTTCGGGCTCGTTTGAATCGTCTTCACGAGTAATTTATCTTCCAATGCTAACCAGGGTCTGATGATGGAGCTGGAAGGTGGTCATAGGAACTCTATAATGAAACGACGCAACCACAACGAATTTAGGCTCGTTAATTCGTCTTGATGAGTACTTAATTTTTAGATAGCTACCGTGGTCTGATCTGTTGATGGAGCTAGAAGGCAGGCAAAGGTACTTCGCAATGAAACGACAAAACATCATCGAGTTCGGGCTCGTTTGGATCATCTTGACGAGTAGTTTGTCTTTCATGGTAACCAGGGTCTGATGATGGAGCTGAAAGGTGCTCATAGGAACTCTGTAATGAAACGAGCCAACCCCATCGAGTTCGGGCTCGATTGAATTGTCTTGACGAGTAGTTTGTCTTTTAAAGGTAACCAGGGTCTGATGATGGAGCTGGAAGGTGATCATAGGAACTCTGTAATAAAACGTCCCTACCCCATCGAATTTTGGCTCGTTTGATTTGTCTTGACGTGTACTTTGTTTTTAGATAGTTACCAGGGTCTAACCTGATAATGGAGTTGGAACGCAGTCATAAGAACTTCGCAATGAAACAACACAGCCTCATCGAGTTCGGGCTCGTTTGAATCCTCTAGACGAGTAGTTTGTCTTTCAGTGGTAACCAGGGTTTGATGATGTAGCTAGAAGGTGGTCATAGGAACTCTGTAATAAAACGACGCACCCCAATCGAGTTTCGGCTCCTTTGATTCGTCTTGACGAGTACTTTGTTTTAGTGGGTTTTCAGGGTCTGTTTACAGATGGCGCGCACCAACCATTAACTCGGCGCATCGTCTTATTATAAGTATAACTTTTTACGTACGTATATAAGTATACATTCACTTTTAAAAAAAAATTAAAAGTTTATTTTTATGGAAGTTTAGGTGTAAAAAATCGACAGCAATCTGACAACACTGTTTCCGGCTAAACAAACTTCATTTATCTCCCCTGTCAAGTATTTCAAGTTGTCAACTTGAGATCACAATATGTATGACATGACAATCAAATTATATATCTGTATCGTATCGGAAAAGAAAAAGAGGAAGAATATCTACAAAAATAAGAAAAGCTCATTAGACCTAGCGAAGGCTTTAAGAAAATACCTTGTTGATATTAAAGAAGTAGAAGACACCGGAAAGGAAAATAAGTAGGACTGTCTACAAAAAGAAATGAGATGCCATCAAAAACATAACTTGTAAAAAGAAACCAAGTCTCGCAACTCACTTCTTCTTCCGTAAAAAGTTGTGAGATCCATGTAATACCAAGTCGGCTAATTTATTCAAACCCTACTTAAGGGTTCTTCTGTTTTAAGTTATTACGTTAGTAGCTAACCTAACAACATCGTATAGTGATCATATCAATATTAAAAATCTTTGATGTTTTAAATAAATAGATTAACTTGGCAATCGCATGAAAACATAGGTACATTGTTTAGAAGTAACACATAGGAATATTATATTAAATTAGATTGTTTAGTGCGATTGCCAAGTCAGTCTATTTATTTAAAACATCAAAGATTTTTAATATTGATATGATCACTATACGATGTTGTTAGGTTAGCTACTAACGTAATAACTTAAAACAGAAGAACCCTTAAGTAGGGTTTGAATAAATTAGCCGACTTGGTATTACATGGATCTCACAACTTTTTACGGAAGAAGAAGTGAGTTGCGAGACTTGGTTTCTTTTTACAAGTTATGTTTTTGATGGCATCGTAGTTTACAGACAGTTTCATGTTTAATGTGTAACTTCTTCGATATCGGTTTAAATAAAATAAGAAATGAAAGTTCACAACTGGACAAAAGCTGCAGTTTTTTTTTTTTTTTGACGTACAGATAATTTTCAATAATATTTTTTTTGTGAAAACCTTGATTTAAAATGATGCCTTAATCACTGGAAACAAACTTCAATAATTTAAATAATATACAAAAAATTATTACATTTTTTTATTATAAAATTATTATGTGTATTTTTATTAGGTTACCTATTTTTTATTTAGCCAAATCAGGTCTCTATCAAATAAAAAATAATGTAAAAAAACTTTGTGTGTGTTACATTGTTTTAATAGCAATTGAAATTATAAATTTGTTGATATCTTACGAGATAAGTTTGAAAACTACTTCGATAATTTTCCTACATAAATCATAATTATTACAAAAGAAATTCTTGTACACAAAATATTTTATGGTACTCGTATACAACTGCCACGGAAAAGATGAAATCAAAGAAATCCTTGCATCGTATGCCAGCGACTCTTAAAGGGTCTATTTACCCGTGAGTGAATCACAGAGTGGTTGACATTGACAGATAGTGTTTGTAGATACGAATTTAGTATGTAAACAAAAGGTTATTTATTTACAAAGTTTTCTAAGACTTTATCCCGACCCTTTATAGTTATACAGATGCTGAGGAATTTATCTCATGGGTAATATATTTTACATTTTACATATATTATACATTTTTTTTTGAAAATGTTCCAAAATTTATAAAATTGGAACCAACGGATAAAGAAACAAAAGACGAGAACGATTTTTAGTTTGAGTCGTTTATAGAGGTAAAGGAGGGATTATTCAACTATTTTTAATAAGTTATAGTATAATGAACAATCAAAAAAATAATAAAAAAAAAGCACAATAATGTAAGTAAAATTCCATTTTAGTATTTTGTTTATTCAAAATAATGTAGTATAGGTATGTTGTATACCTTATAAGCTTTATATTTAATCATGTAATTGTAATTGAATCGAGTTAACGCCCCTCGGTCCCATCCGTACAATAAGCTATTTACATTATTAGTTTAAAAAGCTAGTTTTTTCTAATATTTTCTACAAAAAAAAAAAAGGATTTAACATTATTGTGTCGAAAATTTTCTTTCGTAATTTATCGATATATTTTTATTTTATATTTTTTTTAATAGATTTCCCTTCAACATCTTATCAAAGATCTCTTATATCTACAACCTCCATTATTAGATTAATTCTAAACCTCTGTTAAACTTTATCAGTAGATACTATGCGTGTGTGTTAAGATATTGTGTTATAACATTAGTCTAGAAGTGAAAAGAAAATTCAATTCAAAAGTAATTCAAAAGTAAAAATAATTTTGTATTTTTACAGGTACGTGGATTTTTAATTTAAGTGTATTTATGTTATTTATTAATTAGCTTCGATATGCACATTTTTTTATCATGTAACTGAAAACTCCTCTTTTGTTTTTGTCGATTTAAATAAAAATAAGAAAATATAACTTGATATAGAATATTAAAACCACTTACCAGTCACAATTTTTTATTGATTTTAAAACATAACTTTTTTTTATATATTAACGGCCCGAAGCTTTTTAAATGATGACATTTCATTCATTCAATCATAATTTATTGTGAAATTTAATCCGAAGCTGCGGCAAAAACGCATTAGTTCCTTGCACTTTATATCGTTTTAATTAATGAATACTTTTGACGATAACCTTTATTTTAACTCAGTTTGAACCACCCTCCGGTTTTCCTTTTAACAGTATAAACCTGAATCCTTCAGTTTACGATATTTACAAAAGAGTCGTATTTAATATAAAGTCATGTTTCATGAAAGGCGCTCTTGAAAAAATTATACCTAGAACGTGGCATAAACGCTCGTCTGTTTATTATTTAGCGGCATTGAGTGTGACGTGATGTAACCGCAATGCCTCTGGCTGCTTTCCATGAAATCTATTCTGAAATTACACGTTGCTTTACAATAAGGGCGACAATATTATTTTTATATACGACTCGACTGATTTTACTCCTTATACGGTTACGTTTTTCTCTTGATAAAATGAATATTTAAACACAAAATATGAGCCTATTTTAAATATCCAATATATTTTTTTGGAACAAGTTGTTTATCCTATATTTTCCTTACTTAATTTGTACTAAAATTTTGAAATAAATGCTTGATGTAATATTTAACAAAAATAAAAAAGAAACACTAATTTACTGTTTCAAATTTTTACTACCTGTATATGTTATAGTTCCGTATAAATATGTAATAACTATTTTTTTAATGCCTCATTAAAGATACTTCCGGGATACAATTTATTGCTAAATAGTAAATTATTCAAATTGTACGTTTCTTACACATAATAGTTTCAATTTTTATAATTTAAATTTTTTCTGTAGGAACCATAAATAACTAAAATAAAAATAAGAAGATACGAGTAGGTTATTCTGGACTGCATTAGAGATGAGAGTTTAATATTTAAAGCTATCTGGATCTTGAAGTCATAATTGAACCAGCGCACATACAGCAAGTAGTTACACGTAAGCGAAATTTGAAACTGTAGGTGAATCACAAACTAGTACATTATCCACAACTTTGTCCAGTCTCGTATCCTGATAAAACATACCTACAGCTCGGAGCTACAGAGCAAGCACGCGATCAATATGTTTGACAAAGCTTTATCTTATTAAATTTACTTATTTTGTGTCATATATACGTAATGTATAATATTTATATTATATTTCTCACAAAGGAATGTATTTTTTTTCTATTATATACCTTGTATTTTTTTTTTTTTGTTTAATGTTTAACATATTTTGCTTATTGTTATATTTCCGATTTCTTTAATCAATTTAAAGCATTTAATTTTGTTTATGTATTTTACGTATGCATCACATAAATATAGTACAATATTAATGTTATTTTTTATACGAACGTATACGTATTGTACACGAAATTGTACTGGAAACGTGATGAAAGCCGAAAGGTATAATTTTTCTTTGACAAAACATCTTAAGTTTCGAGTTGCGATTATCGTCTTTTCCTACATGCTCCATGTCTAATTTAGACTTGGAAAGTAAAATGTAAACTTTACTGGTACCGCGTTCTTGTGCGCCTTACAACTTTCTATAACGATTTCAGAACTTTATCTTATAAAACACAATATTATATTACAGTTACTTATAAAGTCAGTTGAATATAAACATCTGAATAAAAAAAAATTATGAAACTTTCTAATACAAAATAATTTCTACAGTAAAATGACACAATTGTGCTTTTAAAACGCTTTTTCGTTGAGTCTTATTGACAACAGCATATTATCTTTGGGTTTTAAAGCTTTAATAACGACGACAAATTCTGGGGATGAGAAAACCAATTTTAACACTCTCAAACTTAAATTTAAGTTAACCAGAAATCACCACCAAACTTAAAGTCGAATTTAATCATCCTTATATTTTTGAAAACTCAATTTCCATAGCCGGAAATGTGTGATACGATTCTTTAACAGGATTCTGTGGCCCGGAAACTAAGCGAGATCCATACATAGAAACGAAAAAAAAAAGTTAGTACCTTCAATCGCAATTAACGATTTGAGTGAACATATATTGTTTACATACGCATTTGACTATAACAAGAGCTTAGAAAACAGGTATTTTTTCTTTTTTTGATTCATGCCCATTTAAAGAAATTTGTTCAAATGAATCTTATCGCATGTCAATGACTTATAGTCCGGTCAATATAGATATTTAAAATAACAAAAATTCCCGGAGAGCCAAATATTTGTGGAGAGCTGGGGTTTACCATTACAAATAAAGCTTTAAAAATCCCCATCGATCCTATGTGTGGTATACAAAATTTTTTCGAGGTCAAAAGTCTAAATTTGTGGTTTTTGGATTTTTCCCTAAAACGGTAAGTTTTATCAACAAAAAACCTCAATCCAAAGTTTTAGATTCTCTACAAAAATGATTTTTATGATTTTTTTCCTAACAGCTACCATTCCTGCATCCTCCATCTCCATCTCTCCATTCCTCCATCCATGATATTGCGATTCTAAGAGTCACGTTGTACATGATTTGCACACATTTCCACGCCACCTGTGAGGTTGTGTACTCGGCGCGTTTTTAGGGTTCTGTAGCCAAATGGCGAAAAACAGAACCCTTATGGAGTCGTCATGTCTGTCTGCCTGTCAGTCCGCATGTCACAGCCAATTTTTTCCGAAACTATAAGAACTATATTGTTGAAACTTGGTAGTAGTATATTCTGTGAACCGCATTAAGATACATAAAAATAGAAAAAAAAGACAATAAATTTTGGGGGTTCCCCATACTTAGAACTGAAACTGAAATTTTTTTTTCATCAAACCCATACGTATGGGGTGTCTATGGATAGATCTTCAAAAATGATATTGAGGTTTCGAATATCATTTTTTTCTAAAATAGTTTGCGCGAGAGACACTTTCGAAGTGGTATAACGTGTTTCCCAAGTAACTTTTAAAATAAGACAACGATAAAACAAAAAAAAAATATATAAAGAAAATTGGTTTGAACGAGATCTAGTAAGTAGTTATTTTTTTTTTTTTAAACATTATTAATCGTAAACCGCAAGTTACCTTTCATTCAATCAACTCAAATATAAAAAAACAAGAACTTTTGTTACTTGCTGCTACGGAACCCTTCATGGGCGAGTCCAACTCGCAGTTGTTAACTTATTTTTCTATTTCATCTAGACAATATGACGTCTGGTTGTCGCTGTGGTGAATTTTTATTATTGTCATATCTTTAGTGACACTCGCAAGGTTAAGACGAATTGATTGATGTATGAATCATCAAAATCGGTCCACGCGTTTGGTCTCTACAACGCCACATAGGAACGTTTGTTCCTATGTGGATTCCTATGTGGATGTATACATACATAGACTGATAAAAACATTACCCTCCTGTAGTCGGGTAATAAAAATAAAAATAAATAAAATTGGTTCTTAAACCAATATTAACTATAGAAAACGTTAATCTGATATTATGTTATTAGATCCTAAACTGAAAAAAAATATTTATTTAGTTTTTCCTTTTGTATCAAAACAAAAGCATCATATAGGTACAAAAAATGTCGTCCGGTCCTGTAAAACGAAAGCTCCGATAACTCAGTTTGCGGGCCAACTCGTTAGCGATAACGATTTTGACTCGATTCGTTTATGTTTGCGGATCTAGAAAATAACGTTTACAGCTAAACATTTTAACTCGTCGACATTTCGAGCACTATTTTATAATTCTTTTGCAGTATTGTTTTATACACAGTTTTAGATTTAAAATCATAGGTTTTTATGTATTTAAAATTCATATAAAAATAAACCTGCAAAGTTGGTTATTATTTAATATACTACATATATTATATTATCTTATATGTGGAATAAAAACATATATAAGAAAACTGGGTAGCAGTGAGAAATACTATAAAAAATTGTAATAATTACATGACATAATAATGTACGAGTATGTATTACGACAAAATAAAAAATTAAAATACATTTTTTAAATACTGAAACATAATATATATTGTTTATGTTCAGTCAATGTTTTCTCATAAAACAGCTAAAGCAGCGTTTATCTTTTCTACAGTGTTGAAATTTGATATATAATTCGAAATCTGTTTAAAGTAAGGAATATACTTATGAAATACATTTTTGTATATCTATAACTGTTTCCATTAGTTGATTCAATGGACTAATATATTCATAAAGTATAATTAATTTTTGAGAATTGTATTAATAATTAAATAAAATTTTCTTGTATAAAATAAAATCTAAAATATTACCAATATGATATTTAAGATAATTGTACATATATACTTGTTTTAAAATCGTTTTAAGTATGAGATATTGCAACTGCCAAGGTTCAGGCTTTGTTCCTTCAAAGCTGTTTCTTCAGAAACTTCAGAACTGCAACGCTGTTGACATTATTACTTTAAAAATATAACTTTTGCTCATCTTTCGTTCTGGACTTCTATCTAAATTGTTTGTAGTTCTGGCACGTTCTTATTACTTATTAAATTAATTTTATATACGTAAATGGTATTTTCTTTAAAGACTTGTTTGCGAGCTTAACATCGTTCTCCATATACGTTATTTCAATTTTCTTCTTGTCCTTTATTTTATCAATATACTTGCAGTAACATAAAATCTTTAAAATAAATGCTATTTATTAGATATTGCTTATGCTAGAGCTACACTATTGTAGCTTTAATGTTATAGAAATGTTAATGTTAATAATTTGGTGAAGTCAGAATATAATGGCAATAAAGACGCAATATGTCGCGCCTAAACCGCTGCGATGTCATTATTGTTATCATAAGTAGGTAATCATCATTAACTCTTAATTTAGGCCTAGCAGTAATCAATAAAAATATGATCAATTTGACAGAAGAAATGTCAGTAAAGTGTTAAAATCTCACTGAAACTTGTTTTCATCATCTCATTGACTCTCATCTATGCTGTTAAGGTACGTGAAAGGATAATTTTCGTCTTTGTTGCAGTTAAGTAATTTCATTATAATATGTACCTACTTTTTTTTAGAAATATTCCTGTTGGAAAAATCTTTATTTTCTATTTATTAAATTAAATGATTTAAGGAAAAAAAAACATTACATAAAATTTTATAAAATAATAATCGTTAATTAATAGAAAATTTACGTAAATATTTGACATATTAAATATAATATTAGGGGCATATTTTATCTGTAGAAATAAGAATAAAATGCCGATCAATGCACTTAAATGCAGCTGAAGCAGAACTGACTTGCTTTGTTTTTTAACCGGTCCGAAAGTCCGTGTCTGAGTTAGGTTTTTAGAGGAAGAACAATTTGAAAAGTCGTCGTCGTTGAGAAGCTTATTACCTTTAAAGAAGCAGTTTTCTCATAAAATATGATATCCACGCTTGAGGTTCATACTAAGTACAGAAATTAACGCAGGATATTTTTTACCACATGTTTTTATCATAATAACTACTGCTATTTTTTATTAAGCTTACTATTGCTTGCTTACTGTAGTTTACAAACAATATTGAAAATAAGATAAGATAAGAGAAGATAAGATCTAATTTAAGTTGATGAGATCTTAAAGAGTCAAGACTCAGAAAACTTACATAAAATACATAATTATAATATCTAGCTATAGTGTAAGGAACATACTTATTTTTGAATAGATTTCAAATTGTTATTTTTTCATTTTATCGTCTTCTTTTAATTTTTGGTATACAGGTAATAATTGTAATTAATATATAAGACAGAAAAAGAATTTATCTCTGAGAATATGATATTAATGAACGCCTTAAACCGGCCGAAAACGCAGACAAATTACATTTTTTTAATTACATTATTCATACATTTATCGGAAGATAATTATATATATATAAAATCCAAGTGCAAAGCCAAAGTGAGAAGCAATCGTGATATCTCTAGCGGTATGCGGTATAGCGGTCGCATTGTCCGGAGTTGCTGCCATGCTGCTGGAAGGAGGTAAAACTGCACAATCCGCGTTTAAAACTCCTTTTAATTTGATACAAACAGAAAAACCTTTCTACACTGTACCCAAACAAACGCAAAAAGAAATTAGTTGTTTGGTATAAGAGTACTATGACTAATAAAGGAGGTTTCGAAGCCCTAAATAGAACTTTACAAGATATTAGGAATATAATTGTCAAATGGAGGACTTGCTGTATTTTTAACAGGCGATTTTCGTCTGACTTTACCAGTAGTGCCCAGAGGAACGTAGACGAAGTTAAAGCGTACGTGAAACATTGACAGTTCCGGTGTAGTAGTGCGAGTAGTCGCTTCAAAACATCGCGCCAACGGTCGCGGGTTCGATTCCCGCTCACTTAAATAATTATCTAATTTTTTTTTAAATAAAATCTGTTAAATAATGTTAATATTTATAATTATTTATGTTTCGCTTTATAAATTATGCGCCTAAAAGTTGCTAAAATAATAGTTTTCAGTATTTAACCTAATATTTACTCTTAACTGGCAACAAATCTCAGCTTCATCTAATGAAATCAAAATCAAAATCATAGTTATAAGGTTTAGATATTTTTTATATTTTTAATAATAATTTAACTTAGAAAATATATCAGTAAATAAATGTTCATGTATTTATATAACCAAATACGAAAGCAATATCTGCTCAACTTTGTAAATCATTTTCTTAATCAAAGCATACGTTTTTGAAGACAGTGATTTAAGATTACATCATTTTTCTTCATAAATCAAACATTCAATCAATCATCATGACAGGTTATCCACAAGTTATCCAAGATCGCTAAATTGCTTGAAAAATGTATAAAGTTAAAATAGTTATATAATATTCTCCTTAAAACTGTTTTGTTTTAGTTTAAAACATGTTCTTAAATTATGTAATTTACATAATTAGTCAACAACAATTTTTATATTTACTTTTTTTATATGTAATAATATATATAATCATAGGTAATATTAATTTTTATCGTCCGTTGTTAAATTTATAAATTAAATTGTATTCCTTTTTTCTACGTAATATTGGCGAAATCATTCGTGCTATTTTGGCACTATTGGAAACCATTAATCCACATGAATTAATGAATAGTACTCCTTTTTTGTTTTTATTTTGAAAAATAAATTTTTAAGCCATAAACCGTAATATTTGTGATAAGTTATTGTATAATTTGTTCATTGAGTAACAGCGAATAAATTGAATTAATGTCATTTTTGTTTCTAGATCATTCTCTGTGCACCTTAGATCGATGATATTTTTTCGATCCCTTTATTGGTTTTGAGTTATAATTTAAATATATCGCATCTCCTTTGCAAAAACTGCATTACTGAAACCTACTTTTACAAATAAAATGTAAGAATGTGTTGTTTCTTAGTAATATATTTTTTAATATTAATTATACTGAATTATACACAAACCAAATTAATGCATACAAATATAATTACATACCGAACAATGTAAAAAGAGTTCTCTTGTTTTTAGTATTTTAAGTCCGTGTCTTGTTCGATTTTATTAATCGCCTGTTATCAGGAATTGTTATTGAATAGGCGAGCCATTACTGCAATGTCACCTACACGGCAAAAGATTTTTTTTTTATGGAAGAGGAGTCAAACTGACAGACGGTTCGCTTGGTGGTAAATCAAAGCAACATCCATAGACACCCGCTACATCAGAGGATTAGCAGGTGCGTTGCCGGCCTTTCAAATAAGAGGTGGCGCTATTGGCTGAAGAATCATAGATTATAAATTACTAATATTAATAATTTACAGGCCCAAAAAAGAACTGAAGGTTTTTGCCGAAATCGTTAGAGCTGTTTAACTTTGCGTGTAATAATATTATGTTATTATATGTATTGTTGATTGTTGATCCACATGTTGCCAAATTACAGCATATTTAAACAGGTAATTTTTAATATAGAATTACAAATATATTGAAAACATATTTGTTATATACTAATGAATGCATTTCAATATGTTTGAATGTCATTTATATCAATATTCCGCACTTTTCATACTTATAATTGAATATAACGCAAAGCAATATCCATTTATGTATCAGAAAGGTAATTTGGTAATTTATTGAAATAGTGTGATGGCAACAAATGTTATAATTACAGAATTAAGTCAAAAATAAAGTAACAAAGTACTTTTATTTTCCTTCATGTTTATACCAAATTGTCGTTTAAATATGATATAGGTTATTAAGCGTTTAAAAAAATTTAAACTTTAATGTAAGAGTCATTTGAATGAAAACATCTGATGCTAATGACTATCTTAACCAGCACACCATTTCGGAGTTTCTGAAACTTTCACCGTTTACTTGAATGGCAAGTTTGGAAAGTTTACACGCATTTTTCAGAATTTGTCCAGAGTTTAAAGAAGGAAATGATTTTAATTTAACATACCTAAATTATAAATATATGTTTAACGTTCTTTTTATAGTTATAATATGAACCAGTCGTTTTCTTAATTTTTTTATATTTTAATGAATTTAAAAATATAAAACTCAACGTGCTATGGAACGAGCTATGCTCAATGGTTCAAGCTTAGCATAGCTATGCTATGCTAAGCTTGAAGTCTCTCTCAAGGATAAAATCAGAAATAAGATTATTCGCGATAAAACCAAAGTAACCGACATAGCAAGTAGAATCAGCAAGTTGAAGTGGCAATGGACTGGTTACGTATGTCACAAAACCGATGGACGCTAGAGCAGACGTGTCCTGGACTGGAGACCGTGTATCAACAAACGCAGTGTGGGGCGTCCTACGGCCCGTGTGATCGACGATTTAACCAAGGTCGCCGGCAGAGGCTGGATGAAGATTGCGAAAAACTGAGATATTTGGCTCGAACTTGGAGAGACCTATGTCCAGCAGTGGACCGCGATAGACTGAAGCGCAGCAAAGCAAATATATATAAAGACAATATTTATTTCTATAATATACTAAATATAAGCGGTTGGAGGATTACGCCCCGGCAGGGAGATCAAACGGCTGTAGGTTAGGGCTGTAGGCTGCGAAATTGGTGGATAATCCTTGCCGAGTCAAGCAATACCGCTTTCTGCATTCAGGGTGTGAACGAACCGTCACGGATTCGCGGTTGCCTTAGATTATGAGCGAGGCTAACCGGAATCAAACCATTGGCAGATATTAAGATAGGGATGATTTCAGTCACCGCCGGGGCGAGATGGTGAATGCTAGCGCGACCCCATCTCGCCCCACCCAGGCGGATGACTGCTCACACGTGGGGTTTTTAACCCGCGGTGTCGGGCATAACCACTTCGATGCCCCCGCGCCGGAGTGGTATCCATAATGAACTTTCCCCACGTAAAAAAAGGGTATGATTTCAGTCGACTCCACTGCCCAGATGTCAAAATTAATAATAAACATTGTTATTGATAAATTTCTAACATTTTTGTAACTTGCCTACCTACATATATCACTATGAAAATAAATGTTGTAGTTTTGTTCATTTAATATTTTTTTATTTATTTCTCTCTTTTACTTAAATATCTCTCTAATGTTCGTCGATATAATATAAATTTAATACCGCGACAAGAGGAGGCCGCAGACGTGGCCTCCATCCGCGGGCGACGAATGGGATGCGTAGGAGGCGCTACTTAATGCGCCCCCCCAGTAACCCTCCTGTGACCGTGTCGGACCGGGATGCGAACCCGGTCCTGCTAGACACGGCGTCGTCGGGACTGTTCAGAGGTAGAGCTGGACAGTCACCATGGAGGAGAAGTCTGGCCTTTTCGCCGAGGCCAGCCTGTCGCTGGAGGGATTCTGTTGCCTGCAGATCTGGGACCCTCTAATAAGAGCGGCTGAAGGCTCCTGCAGAGGTTTAGTGCGGTATTGCACTCCCAATGTGCCGAGTCCGACATAGGTCTAGGACTGCCTGCCCGGGCGTCCTGCATAGCATCCGTAAATGGGTTCCCTTGCGATACATAAAAAAGCGTGATTTTATATACATATAAAGAGAATATATAATATTCTCATGCTAAATCATATAGCAATGTTATAGTTTAGTTTAGTTTTTTTTATATGCTTATATTTGCGTATAATTTGATCTAACATTAATTGTCATTAATATCCATTTGATAAGGAGTATATAGCGAAATGGTCATTGGTGCCAAATATGTGAGCCGATATCATATTGTTTTGGCTGATCGCCATAGTGTCGACTCGATGAGAATGAGTTTTACTTTTACGGTTTGAGACCTCGAATAGTAGTGCTATTTAAATATCACGAATAACATTCAATACAAATTTGAATAAATCAGGTTATATCATATATATGTATATAGAACATTAGAGAAAAAGACTTTATTATTGATACTGTGAAAATATCATTCATGATGATAAAAGAATACTATGATGAAAGTTTGAGCCTAGTTTGAGTTAAAGAATTTGAAACTTTAACGTCGAAAAACTTTGAAAGGAGTGAATTTAATTAAAAATATTAAGAAACTTTTTTGTTGAGTATTAAATTTCCTTTGAAAATAAGTATTTTGAAAAATAAAATATTGATATTTCTGGTAGTTACAAAAATACAAAATCGAAACGCAAAATTGAAAAAAATAAATCAATGTTTAAGGTGCGATTACAAGGAAAAGGCTCGTTTTACTAATAAAACTTTTTTCTAGGAAATTTAATTTTCTTTAAGAATACGCATCGATCAAATTTTTCAGATTTATAATTGACGAGTTTCGAGTTAAAAAAATACGATTACTGTTAAAAAATCAATAGTCGTAAGGATACATCCCTTAATATTATTATTACCAAACTTTCACCATAATATTCTTTTTCATCATACATAAACATAAAATACTTTATTCAATAGTTTGTTGAATAAGAATTTAACATGGAAAGCTCGAATACCTAATAACGTTTACCAATCATGAAACACTGAACATTAATGACTTTTACATTGGTCTTCTCTATGGCCGTAAATAAATAAGTTTAAGGATTTCGCACAGATTGATATTTGTTTTGGTACCTATGAACGTAGCTATACATATACAAAAGAAAAAACAAACACATTTCGTAACAACAATTCTATTAATTTAATCTAGATTCTAAATAATCCACATCTTACTTATCGGAAAATAAATTCATTGAGTCAAAACCGGCCTGTTTTTGAACAAACAAAAAAATAGGCATTTACCATGAAGTGTGACAATTTATGTTACCACACAGTATTAAATAGTTTTTTTATTTAGTCTCTTTTAAGCTATGCGTATTCCGAAATGGAAATAAGTTGAAGCAAATAATTAATGAGATACAGTGAGATTTTCGTCATAGCTCCTGTAGTTTGAAACGTTTACTTTTACGGTATACATAAGATAAATGGATAAAGACTAAGTAATTGACAAGTGGGGGGACAGGAGGACAGGATGTTCGACTGCAAACTTGTCCGTTATCGTTTTTGTCCGCATTATTTACCAACTTCAATTACACCTCGGCAGTTCACGTATTACCTCAATAATTTTATTCTTGTTTTATATTTTGGTGTTTTCTCATTATCAAATTTTTATTCTCAGTGATGTGAATCCTCTCATTTTCAAGCAATTTTGTTTGATTATTTAAGACGCCATTTTTAATGAATTTTTTAAGTTGCTTAAAACTTTTCCCGAGCTTGACATGGAAAGAAAACTTCATGAAAGAACCAGTATATTTCTAAGACTAATAGGTCACCCACACAAGATCGTCTGTACTGTAGTAAGGTAGATTAAGGTAAAATCAGTCTTATTAATAGGAGAATAGTTAATTGCCTAGTTGCAAATATTCTCTGCAGATAAAGGCTATGTTCGCGGCCAAGCGTTCCGCGGGTGTTGAATATATGACATGCGCATGCGCTCCCATAAAAGTGAAGAAAATCTTCACTTAGAAGGGGGCGGCGAACATAGCTATATATTCAAATTTCATAATTTATCTATGGGAATTATTAGTGAATAATCGTCGAGTACCCCGGGAATCTTTTGGAAACAAACTAGAGAACAAAAAAAAAAACATCGATTACATTATCAGTTCTGCAAAAAATTGTTTTATGTTACAAAATTCTAATTCAACCAAAAACTATGTTATGTGTTTGTATTATATTATATGTATTCCATATACGTATTTACTACATATGTTCTATATTTAACAAGTATTCGTTATAAGCGCTTGACAAAATTTGTTCACACATACTGAACAGCTATTCTATTCAGATGTAGGGTGGTGTTACGGAAAAGGAACTCGTGTCACGAAGGATAAGTACCATTTAACTTTTACAGAATTATTAACGGGAAATTAATTTGTAGAGAATAATGTATTTTAGCAAATAAGGAGACTTAATTTTGTATGTTGTGTGTCATAACTTTAATAACCCATATAAATATAGCACTATAAAATCTTTCACTGCATTTTTATTAACATATAATTTAAAAATCATTATAAGGAATCTTTTTGCGACCACTTGTCTGACCAATTGTTTCAGCCAACTTATTTGGTCTACTTAAAAAATAACACATATGAAATTCTGTGAGAAACGTAAATAAATAAATTGCGAAAATTACAATCATTTTTTGAGGTCAAATCAGAAAATATAAATTATATTAATTTATATATTCGTATATTATGTCATACATTTATGACCGTTTTAGTCTAGTGGTGTGAAAGTTCCATTAACCAAGTTTAATTCCCGCTTGCTGTAGAATATTATCGTAGTAATATTTATATTTATAGAAATTAATTTCATTAGTGTTGTTCCATATTCACGATCTTCACGTTCTTCTTCACGATACTTTGAAGAATATGTGAAGCCATTGGTCCCGGTCTTAATCCCACATACCTTACAACAATCTTTAATTACATATCTATAGTGGAGTAGCAGGCGGGTTAAGCTTCAACCTACGCATAGAAAGCACACATTACACATACACATATTATCACTGAGCATCGTATTTGAATAAACCTTTTAGTGACGTGGGTGTTCCACAGACAGCGCCTTGACTTTGAACTTTATTTTGGCATTATAAATAATTTATACCCAGGTGCCTCGTTAGCTTGGGGATTTATAGTTATGATTGATTGGTTGAGCTCGCACTCGCAACAAGTCAACTAGTGCCACATGTTCGGTACTCCAGTATCTCTGAGACGTCATTCGTGTTTCACTTAATTGTGCATTTGTATTAGTATTTAATAAAAGTAAAGTCACTTTTAATTTTATTATTTTGGAATCTAAAATAAAAATCTAAAATTTAAATAGACAAACCAAGTATTTCTAGAACTAGTCGTAAAGGGAGATGAATAATATCTGTATTGGGTGACCATAGTGATGTTGAAGACGTTCAAATTGATTCGGATTTTCAATCGTCAAGTGCACATGAAACAGAATCTCAGAAGTCTAATGTTAAGAAGATGAAAATAGACCGCCTATTGTATCACAAACTAGCCAAGCTAGCTAGATAGCTACAGATCACTATTGAACCGCAACTATTACAAAAAGAAAATTTATCATTCTTGCAGTCGTTGCACTCGCCGCTAGCTTCTTGCTGTCTTTTTCAGGATTTTGGACATGAGAGGTGTAAATGCGTATGTTTTATACAAAAAATGTACTAGTGTAGCAGACATATCAAAAGAGAGGTTTGTTTAAGATATTGCTTCTTGTTTTTGCCTCATCTGAAGCGCTGAGCTTATAATTATCATTTACCAAGAGAGCTAAAACTGACAATACAGCGCATTCTTGGAAAATTTTTGACCCCATAACCTGAAAAGCCTTTCCCTGCTAATACAGAGATAGTAAAAAAATGTAAGATCAGTCCATTGAGACTTAATAGGTTTACTAAGTACACATGTATAATTTATCACAGGCCTATATGCCTCGGATCTTCTAACAATAAATGTATTTGTTCATTTTTAAAGAAAATTTCTAAATACTCGTAATGTTTAAAAATTAGTTTATAAGATAAATCACAATTCTAAGAGACATCCCATTTAGTTGTAAAAGTGTTAAATAAATGTGGGTTTCGCGTAAATTTGGTTTTATTTTAAATCCTAATAGTGTTCCAATATATCAATCGTCTTAAAATGTTTTTATACTAATTTATAATAAACAATGCCTATCATTATAGACCATCTGTAAGTAATCACATCACCGTTAATTATAATAGAGCAAGAGCCCATGACGGCCAGACCTTCGTTATTTTATAAAACCTGAAAGTTTCTCTGCAAATATCCCCAAAACAGTTAACAACGATCTGGAAATGTGAAATTTAAATGGTGGTTACTTTGGCAGGTAACAAAGTATCAAGCTATCGCCTCCGCGAAAACTTTCAGGTGGTGGATGCGATTCTGCTGTCGAGAAGCTAGTACCCTGAGACTGGACGTTTTGCCGCGTGTATCGGGCAAACCGTAAACAAGAAATGATTAGAAAAAGCGATTTCAGTGGTGAGAGTGCGAGGGGTTGTTCATGTAAAACGAAACGCCACCGATTGGGTTACGGATGAAAGCGCAAGCGTACCCGTAACCCAGTCATTCATTGCGCGAAGGATCGCCGTGGTGTTTTCGTCGTCAGGAACGTCATTTCTAATATTATTCCCAAGAAAATATTAAAAAAAAGTGGTCGTTCTTACCTGTGTTGGGGACATAGGCAGAGAATCTTTGAGGTTTTATATCAAGCCCCAAATATCCTGGTTTTCCGCAATCCTCATCATCACATCGCGTTTACCGATACGCGGTCTCTACTCCAGGATACGTCTGCTCCAACGGCCTTCGGTCCTGTGACATACATGACAAGCCCACTGCCACTTCAACTTGCTGATTCAACGAACTATGTCAGCTACTTTGGTTCTCTCGCGGATAATCTCATTTCTGATTTTATCCTCAAGGACAGAAATATAATAATTAAATAGGAATAGGAGAGAGACTCCAAGCATAGCCCATTACATAGCACGTTGAGTGACTTAATTTGTGTACTAATCCCGTTGTCAGTTTCCACGTCTCGGCGCCATATGTCAACACAGGTAGGACGCACTACTCGAAGACTTTTGTTTTTAAGCATTGCGGAATGTTCGCATAGAAGACTGTCACATCTCTAAAAATAATACGATGACATTAAACTGACAATACAAATCTTTTTCATCTTTCCCGAAAGTGGAACGGAAAAGAAATTTACTGTGGTAATCTTTTATAATATTGTATATGGTTATCGTCAATCATCGGTCGTCCAATACAGCGCTGTTATGAAATGCTCGCATTCATGTGTCGTTGCAAGCCACCCGACGCTATGGGACTTCTTGAAATTATCTGTCCATCTTATGTGAGCCATATGCTGCCATATCTGCCAATGCTTAAATCATACGATATTGCCATTTTAGTACTATGCGATTATACCCTCTTCATTACCGTCATAATTAATCTTCGTAATGTCATGAGTCACGTCAGTTGGTATCATGAAAGGAAATACTGTTACCGACATTGACTTGGGATTCTCGAATCTCGCTGGATCTGCACTATTTCACTTCATCTTTTAATTTCCGATTCGATTGTGTAGAAATTCCCCACGCTATCTCCTTTAATTTTCAATATTTATTATAGCTATCATATCAAAAACCACAGGTTTCTAATGAATCAGATTAGAAATTATGGAAATTTCATATCAAGGATGGTTGGGAATTGGAAAAGAAGATTCTTTAGTTCACATTTTGAATACTTCAATGACACAGTTTAATACGAATGAGTGAATTAATTGTATTATTTGTCATCGATTCAAGATATTTTTAGCACTGGAAAATGTAATGGGTTTGAATATAAATTCATGGTATTATTCTGTACTACAATTTATGAATTATATATAATATATATATTCTTTTTTTTTTTTGTTTAATGTTTGACGCACTTAAGAAAGGTACTTTGATTTTACAAAGAGATTAAGATTAATCGTTCCACAGTGACCGACCTAGTTAATCCTGCAAACCTTGTTATTGCAATGTTGAAATTCTATTTCCTTCTCGCCTATATCCTACGGAAATAGAAAAGGGGTTCATTGTTTCCTACTTGACTGAAGGATGAAGATTGTATTTTGCTGATATAATTGAAAACGATTTTACGGCCGATAAAATAAAAATAACATAAAAGACCATTTCACCGGTTACTGATAAAGTTTATCTCATACGTGAATTATTGTAAGGCTTTATCAGCACGAGCTAATAAACTACAACCTTTGGTTTCATAGCCTGTGAATAGAAATATCTGACAGATAAATTGGAATTTTATGGTGAAAAAGAAAAAATAATATACCTTAAGTTGTTAGATACCGTTAAACATCGGGCAGCTTTATCAGAAACCAGTGCAATAGTTATAGTTAATATTAAAATCATTTTGAGATATAAAACTTTAAAACTGCTAGAATATTCGTGAGCTTAAAACTACTAAATAAAGGAGATGGATACGATTCCATACATTCTTGGGCCAAAATGTAATGAAATGAAAATGGTATCAATTAATGCATTCAGGCTTTCTATAAGCCTGAATGCATTAATTGATACCCTCGCTGAAAATTCTCTATGTTTTGGCTATCTGAGAGCGGACATATTAAACGTTTTGTAAAAATGAGGTTATGTTACAATGTCTATTAAAAAACCCGATCACTAAGTTCTTAAAGCACAAATGTTTCCTACATTTAGTGATGAATGTTTGAAAACTCATTACAAATATCAATAATTTGAAACACTAATAAATATTGTTCAGAATAAAAAAAAAAACCTTTGAATGTCATTCATACTTAATTCTTCGTCTATTATTATTAAAATGTCATCTAGGAAATGTAGGTAAAAATAAACGGCTAGTATCAATGTCAGTCAGTTGTTAGCTGTCACTAAGAATATGATTTATTTTAAATCCATACGAAATCGATATTATTTTCAAATATTAAATGATATTTTCGCTGTTAATGTAACTTTATTTAAGTGAACTTTATCGTTTACAACTTCAATATTGTGCATCTAAATACTTTGAGTTAATTAACTAGCAGAACCTTTCTTTTTTTAATTCTGTAATCGATTTTAGTTGAATCGATACCCGATTAATTTGATGAAAACAATCTTTTTTATTTTTCTCCTTTTCCAGATTCAGAATTGAGCAAATTTTTTATATTTTAAGATGTAAAAAAATGAAGAATTTTTTACACCATATCTCTACTTATTACATTTTGGCCCAAAAGTCCCCATCTCCTTTTACAGTCTTTGAATGTGGCTATAAAAGCAAAATAGTAATGAGAACAGACTATATATAAAGTTATACTTTGGTCACCATTGTGTTATGCTTGCTGTTGAAGTTAAAATAATTGAAATTTGAAAAATAGTAAAACGAAAATTTTTAATTTAGTGGCACTAAGGTCTTTAATAAAATACTTATTTCAAAATGTATTATTATTGGCTAAAACTATAGGTAGGTGATTTGGTATAACAAACTAGGTAAATAACGTAGTATGTACATTGTTTATATTTTACAAACATCAGTTCTATTTTAATATTTTTAACGTTATTAGAAAGTATTAAGTTAATTAGAAACCTTTGTCATATTTATATCGATATAATAACAACAAAATAACCACATCGTCAAAGTCACGATAATAGGAAGTATTGTGTAAATATTATTGATTCCCGTTTATAGCCTTCAGATGCAGTTTTATAGCATCTCGACCATACCTGGAAACTATGAGCGCTAAGCCTAATAAAATACAGAATATACGACTATTTACAGTATATAACATAATATTAAGGTATTTTATTTGGATTTATATTGCGATTTTCAAGACCTATGTCTATTTTGTTTCTATTTCATGATTGTAAAGGTATTTTATTATTTTTTATTATTCTAAAGGTATATATCATTACGTAACATACATTACGTAACGATATATTTTAAAATTTAGGATAGGGAAATTAATTTGAAAATATTTATTTATTATGTATTTTTACTTGAGAAATACCATATTTATGTTTAATAATTATCATATGAACTATTTCTATATCTAAAAAGTCTACATTTTTATTTAAGCCTTGCTTTTTTAAAATAATTTAAGATAAATCCGATTTTCCCTGTCTCCTTGCTTACTTCTTCTAAGCAACGCTAAAGGTTTCAATGTGGTTTTCACTAATAAAAGAGCGCTAAATGAGAATATTTTACATATATATGTTGATACCTACATAGGATTTGTCCGAAAAAAATTTAAGTTACGAATTTGTTTCTTTTTCTATTTATTTATTTTTTTCATTTTTCTTTTTGTGTTGTCTAACACTGGCTCAATCTTAAGATATATATAATACTCAACGAACTACTAGGGGATGAAACCCTATGTTCCGAAAATACTTCTTAAACGAAAACGAACGCGACAATCACGACAAAACGTCTGTATGGCTTATACAATAATTTGTAATGTGTGGAGATCGTTGCTAATGAGGTTCATTATTACATAACTACCTTTTCCCGCGGTTTCGCCCGCGTGGATGTCGGTTATCATGACCAAAAAATATGTTATGTTACTTCTACTATCTCCAAGAATATGTGTACAATATTTCATGATGATCGATCGATGATCAAACAAACTTAAATTTCACATTTATAATTATTCAGTCCTTATTTAAAAAGTAAATAAAAAAAGGTTGATAATTAATACACGTGGTATCAAATAAAACAATGTTTTGCATTTAATATTCCAAAGAAATGCTTGAAACATATCGAAGATTCAAACTAGGGGTTATTTAAAAAACTAATTGAAAGCGAAACTGGCACGTCGATGCGGCATTAGCTTATGTACGTGGTGGGTGCCTTATACAGTCTGCACCAATACAAAGCTGGTCACAAATATTCATTCAATATATACCTTTCAAGTAATTACTGAATTGAACTGAAATTAATCAGCCTGTCAACATCCCACTACTGGGCAAAGGCCTCTTCTCCATATCTCCATATAAGAGAAGGGTTGGAGCTTAATCTGCCATACTGCTCTACTGAGGGTTAGCGGATGTTTTTCGCCACCATGAGTAACGAACGCTATCAGATGTCTATGATAACAACCGAAGCCGGCGGCTTAACGTGCTCTCCGAGACACTGTGGAAACCCACAAGGACATACACATAGACTAGAAACAAATATTTGTACAAATACGATACGGGATACGGGAATCGAACCCGCAACCACCAGCCTTGAGATTACTATTCGCACCACTACACCAGGACAGTTGCCAAAGAATTACTATAACAGTGACGTTATTGAGTTTTGCTTGAATCTTAAAATACAATTATAATATATTATTACGACGACAAATATATATTTTTTTAATAATATTAAATAAGTATGATCGAGAGATATGCAACATAATGCATTATCATGGTTCTTACTGTGTTTAGTAAGTATACTTTATTTTACACCAAGGAGAAATACGGCTATTTGCGGCTTTATGGCTAAATAGCGATCTCTACAAGGTAACCGAGTTGCGGAGGATATTATCAGTGACTATGGATATAGGTGTACTTACCATTAATAAGTATAAATATATACACAAGAAAAAAACATATATAATATCTATAATATTTTGGAGTAGAAAGAGGCTGCCATTGAAAAGGAAGGATCCTTCGACCAGACGGTAGTTGCGTCTGGTGGGCTACGCGCCACTTAACGTTTGTTGTCAGGTTCTTGTATATATATTCAATCGCTTTGAAAACTTCGATAGCGCGATGTAGGATACGGCTGTTCCTTCTAGTTCGTATATGGCGAGAAAGATGTCGCTACATCACTCCCCCTCCGAGACCGGAGGTCGATAGCAGGTTGAGTAGTCCATACATCTTCTTGTGATGCTTGCCGGGCCAGTGGAATGTTCCAGTGGGTCGGAACCAGATGCCGCATAGTTCACGGTGAGTCGGAACTGTCTGCGGTGATGCCCCAGTGGGTCGGGGTGGTGCAGTGCTGCGTAGTGGCTGGCTGTTGCGTCGACCAGGAGAGAAGTGCGTCTCTGCTTGCTGACCGGCCGAAGTGCAAGGTGCTGTGCCAAGGTCGCTGCGAAGGCTGTGGGCGATGACCAGGAATGCGCGTCCGCTGCATGCTTGTGGTCAGGATACCCGTAGTAGCCAGGGATGCTGGCTGGCTGTATGACTCACTGCTCGAAAGCTTGAGGAAGTGATGATGATGTCATGATGACGTAGCTTAGCGAAGGTTGCGCAGATGATCACGTCGGGGTCACCAGTTTGGCGTAGAGTGAGAGGCTGCCATTGAAAAGGAAGGATCCTTCGACCAGACGGTAGTTGCGTCTGGTGGGCTACGCGCCACTTAACGTTTGTTGTCAGGTTCTTGTATATATATTCAATCGCTTTGAAAACTTCGATAGCGCGATGTAGGATACGTCTGTTCCTTCTAGTTCGTATATGGCGAGAAAGATGTCGCTACAATATCCATATTTAAAAAATAAACAATAATATAATAAAATATAGAAAAAAAAGTACACATTTTTATTTGAGTAAAACATATTTCAAATTTTAAGCCCATAATAGGTCATGCCATTATTTAAAAGCGCTAACTTTATAAATAAAAAAATCATTTTCAAAACGTCTTCATTAATTTGGCTGGTTACTGAAAAAGACTATAAGAAAATATTACGTAATTAAAATAACATATTTTTAACGTTTATAGTAATTAAAAAGCTGAACAGGCTTAGTTTGTTACTTTATTTATGTTTATTAGTTTCAAACATTAATTAATATTTGTTTGAAAATCTGTTTTGTACATTAGTTTACCCGCTTATGAAAGAAAATTATAAGTTAAATACTATGTTAAAATTTATGGCAGCTACTGTAAGCGTTAGGCATGTTAATAATAAATAAATAAGTAAATATAAAAACTGTTTTATTATTTCAATAGGTTTCACCCATTTTATTTAAATTTTGTAATCACCTTTCACACGTGAAATTACACAGCTGTTGGTTAAAAAGAGTTTTATTTTTAAAAATACAATTTGTTGGCATTTGTTGTATAAAATGTTTTGATATTTTTTAGCTTTTAGAAGGAAAAAACTACAATTTCAAAAAAGAGTTGCAAATTAGCGACTGTGATTGTATTTCCAATGAAGTAAACGTCAAATGCTCAGCTTTAGCTGAATACTAAGGTTATAATCAACATCGTACAACTTCAGAATAACAATACGCTCAAGTATAATAATCTTTTGTATATTTAAAAATACAAAGTAATTTTCAAGCTCGAGTTATAAGAATAACAGAGGACACTTAACCTAGGATTTTTAAGAGATCAAAGCGAAGCCAAAAATGTCAGGTCTATTTTTGTTTCTTAATTATTTGGAGTAGTACAAAAAATGCAAGCATAGCTAATTAGACTGAATAAATATTTTAATATAGAATATACTTTGTTTTTATTGAATAAATTAAAAATTTAAATAAAACAAAAAATAACAATTTCAAAAGTAACAATTTCAGTTACCTAAAATTATTTTGTCCTTTTAATTCATCTATATCTCAAAGTCAAAAGCTACAAAAAGAAATATTTATAATAAATAAAGCTCACAGAGAACAACATTCACTTCAACGTACGTTTTAATTCTTTCACGTCAGAAGTGTAATCTTCATAATCCACACTTTAAAAACATTTTATTGTGCTGACACTTAAGCGCTGCGCTCTACAGATTCACTTTGCACGACATATTTACATTTAATTTAAACTTAAATTTTTGTAAAATTTTTATGTTAATGACTATACCGCATGTGATATAAGACTTTATTCATGCAGCTTTATATACTTTTTAGAATAATAATATAGGTGTGAATATTTGGATTATAATGTCATAAGTCATTACGTTATAATTGAAAAAGAAAACGAAAGTAAAATCGTGAGGGAAGTCTAGTATTATTATTGTTGTTAGTGAATATAATTATAAAAATGTATTTAATAATTGTTAACATTTATTGAATGACCTAAAAAACACACACAAAATTGTAAGTTATAAACCATTGTAACATTGAGAGCTAAATTTTTGATAACGATTTATAAGGTTACAAGGAATTAGCTTTGAATTTCCTTATTTAAACTTCCAAAGTTACCACCTTATTAATATTATACAACCCTATTCCACCCATCGAGGAAAATTTATTAAATTATTATAAAGATCAAAGGCAGTAATGAAAATATTTTTAATATATTACAAAAATGTTTTATAAATCCGTACCCAAAATAAGATAAGTCAAGATGGCATCATAGATAGGACACGTAGCTCTTATCCAAAAGGCTTTAGATTGAAATCCGAGATAGCACGTTTCATGTGCTTTTGTTTACAATTTAATATCTTGATCGATAGAAAATGAAGTCTTTTGAGGAAAACTCTATGTCTCCAGATAAATTTAGTATATTCCACAACCCATAGTAGAGCTGGCGTGGTAAATTAAAAATCAGTATTTTATACAAGGAAAGACGTTTGCGTAGCATTGATATATTATATTTTAACCATAACACAGTTATAGTACACCAAGCGACTAGCTGACTGAATTAAATTAGCCTGTAAACGTACCACTACTGGTCAAAAGCCTCTTGTCAATATAGGAGGTGGTTAGAGTTTAATCTACCACGTTGATTCACTGCAGGTTATTGTATTGTGTGTTTATTAATATAGTCACAGTCCATCAAAAGAGACATTAATTACTTGAAAATGCTTTGTATAACATATTGACTAATATGTCTCTGGTATATCCTTGAGTAAGATGGTATAGTTAGAAATAATAAAAGGGCTATTAACCGACCAGAAATCGAACCTGCGACTATAAAATTAATGGAATTTTCGTTACAACTACACCGTATATGACCTGGTTGTCAAGTATCAACTCTTCCACACTTCTACTACTACCTACTCTCATACTTTATTGATATAGACAAATGAAATTTGCTATTAAGGCGTAATTTATTATATTACATGTTTTACACACGGAGCTTTGATATTATTATGTAAAAAAAAAAGATTGCTTCATCTAATTTACACATCCCTTTCTTTGTATTTGCCAATACTCGGCACGCTTTGCCGACGTGTTGGCGAGCGCAGTGTGTTATGTCAGCATATGATGACTCTACAGCCCATCACCACCCGGGTCGATGCACAGTTGTTCGCATCACTGTGGCCTTAATCGCCTTTTACGGCACCTAGATAAGAAACAGGTTGGGACTATTCTTTTCTGCCGATGACATTCGAGCAATGGAGAGGGCTATGCTTGATATTTCTCTGCTAGATCGAATCAAAAATGATGAAATCCGCAAACGAGCGAAGGTTGTTGAAGTAGCCCAACGAATTTGTGAGCTGAAGTGATAGTGGGCTGGGCACGTAGCTCGTGTAACTGACAGCCGATGGAGCAGAACCGTTCTCGAGTAGAGACCACATATCGGCAAGCGCAGCGTCGGACGGGTGTCCGCGAGATGGACAGACGACTTAAGAAGTATTGCTGGAAGCAATTGGATAAAGGCTGCTTCGAACCAGTCGCTCTGGAGGTCGATGGGCGAGGTCTACATTCAGCAGTGAACATCCAAGGGCTGATATGATGGTGTTGATTATGATGAATTAATACTAAGTTAACTCAAGAATAATTTATATGACTAATATTAAAGTAATTTAAATATTGTTAAAATAGTAAAACTTGTTATATTTACTATATATTCGTATTGACTTTCATTGTGTTAGCAAACGTTTCGAATGGACGTTATTGCCAAATGTATAAAATTCGGTATTATCGTTCTGGCAATCAGCCATATTAAATGAGTCAATAAATGATAGGCTAGTCGATAATCTCTGAGGTATTCAGACTTTTGAGTTAAAATATATTGAATAAAACTCGTTTCATTATTAGCTTACATTTGAAATACATATTTTCTGTTATTCATATATTTGTGATTGCAAATAATTATTCATGAAACATAATTAATTTAAGCATACTACTATTGTTTGTTTGTTTTTTTTCTCTCTCCGGCATAGGTTCATTGAGTATTTTTAGTTATACTATGTCCATCATAAGCATGGCGTAATTATTGAAGTTTTGACACGATTAAAACTAATGCTCATGCTTAATAAATTTACGATTTAACTTTACCATGATATTTTTATCTCGCTTTTTATGTATAAAATCAAAAACAATTACTAAATTTAAAATTTTTTAACTAAAATATAGGTATATTTAGAACAATATATCGTAACTAATATACAACAAAGCAATATAGTGGAAAGCTGCAACCCTTTACAAAAAAATGCCTTCTCTCAGTAGTGAGACTTTACAAGCTAGTAAGGTACGGTATATCGTAATCACAAGTTACATTTTGAGAGAGAAATAAACTTCCTTATATTTTCGTATTAAGTACGTTCGTACGGCAACAAGAAACTCGTAAAACTACGATATTTTTAATACCAGGATTTTATGTTCTTCATTGAAAGTTTTATTATAACGCCATATTATGAAAATGATTGCAACCAGATGCATTTAAGTTTTGTGACCGTAATATTCTCGTTACTTTAGGTAAGCTTGTAAAATTATTTTTGTTTCTACCTGACCAACCGTAAATATAGTGTTTTGACCTTTAAGAATTGTCATTATATTACTTTTAATTATGACATATAATGACATGTATATTTGAACACAGTATATATTAATAAAAAATAATAAAAAAAATTATTATCATTATCATATCAGCCATTGGATGTCAACTGCGGAACGTGGGCAATTTATAGATTCTTTGTTGTTTAATCTTGTTGTTACAACTTTAAAAGCATCAGCAATGGCAGTGCGTACTGTGGCAAGGTACGGCAGTTGACGCGGCATGTTGCCGTCTAGTATGGTGAGCGAGGTCAAGGTCAGGGTGCGGATCTTTATGCTTATGCCTCTTCGTCCACGTCGGCGGCCTCCTCTCTCACCCGCTCGTCGGCCTCCTTCTGGGACATTACTGTCTCGCAGAAGGAGACCATCGCCTTCCAGAACTCATCGTCGCCGAGCATCGCGGTGATGATGCTCGGGAGTGACAAGCCCCCTCCGAGGAGATTTATATATATATATATATATATATATATATATATATATATATATATATATATATATATATATATATATAAATTGCAATGTTAATATATATGCAAATGTTATATATTATTTATCATTATAAAGCTTGATCCTTATAGCAATTCTTTGTACACTACCTAAACCGCTTTAAATATAACGAGTTCTATACGCAAAGGTTGTCTGGAAAGACCGCCTTTGTACATATTTCTTTGTTCATTACAAATATTGTTCTTTTTCTAGTGGTGTGAATCAAAGAGAATTATTTTTATTATTATATAAAGCTTCCAACTAATACTAAATATTTGTAGTTTTTCAGTTTTTTTTTTATTAATGTCAGTTTATTTTACTTATCCATATTTTTTTCCCAAGTTTTAATAATATTTATTTCAAAATTTTACTATATAATTTTTTATTGTAAACATGTATATTATACATGTTTACAATAAAAAATTTAAACTAATTATTATTTACAGACAATTTTGCATAAATCATGTCCGCGAGGAATGGTGACAAGAATACTGGCATCATTTCCCCGTTGAACTGCAATTCCGATTCTCTGGACAAAAAATGCACCAGCCCTCCTGTCACCAGTGGAGGCTATGAGACGTGGGTTCAATTATTTTTAATATTGTTATAATAAATCGGATCGTATGTCTATATCACAACTATGTCTCCAATTTTAAATATTAAAATAGATTTTAAAACATTTTTTTTAATTAAAAACACAATAAATAGATATATCTGATAATTTATTTCTTATGAAACATTATTTTTCGTATTGGACGACGAATATTTTATTTATTCACCATGCGAACAAAACAAAACTTACATATAACGGACAACTTTCTGAACGTAGTTTACTATTATATACTTGCAAAAGATTTGTTTGAAGTTTTGTTATAATAATGTATGTGTAGGAAACTGTTTGCGAAAACCTGTACAATTTACTAAGAATAAGTTTGGCTACAATTCAAATGGCGGAAATATAAAAGCAAATTTTACAATACACGTAATTTACATCGCATGAACATTAGGAGTAAATTGTAAACTTACCTACCTCGATTAATATATTTCACTACAATATACCGATTGCCACAATAACAAATAATAAGAATTAAAAAGTCCCTAATAAAGCAGTTCTAAAAGAAATACCCCATGAAATATTCTCCTTCACAACAAAAGTCATTTATTTTATTTTTTATTACACTTTCATGACTAAAATGTGTACTGGACATTGCTGCAGACTTACACGATTACTGCGCATGAAGACTCTGAGCACGTGCCATACATTCACTGTGACCAAGCGCTTCATCTCGCCTATAACATAATATTATTATGCCTAAGATCTTCTCAAAATAGCTTGCCTTTTATTACAAGACTTCAAGATTCTTTCATTAATGTTGACACATATCTTTTTTATCATGAAATAGGTATTTTGATTTGTTGAACAAAATAAAACGTTGTTTTGTTGATAATAGTGATTTGTAAAATGTAAATAAAGTGTCTTAATCACATTTATTTGTACACAGCGTACTTTACTAAAATAAAAGAATTTTTAAACAGTCATAGTCTTCTACCTTTATAATTATATAAGATTAACAAACTTTCACATTCGGGCATGGTGTCATAGTGTGAAACAGTAACACATTAGTAATATATGAAAATCGTTTTGCTGACATTTAAACTGCTATTTGGCTTCCATATTCATTTTCTGAATTAACTAAACTCTTTCTTCTGTCTTTTTCTTTATTTGTCTCTTTCTACTGTTATGAATTTGTATTGTATCACATTTAGTACAGTATAGAATCTTTATTTTTGATAACTTTAAAAATAACGCTTAATTAATACGATCAATGTAGGTACCATTGAATTTTTTAAACTGAATCCATAGTGTGAAGAGATCTACGAAGCCAAATATCTTAAGCGAACAAATTTATGAAATGAAATTTCGTTTAACAATTTTTTTTTCTTGCCAATTTACGCAACACCATTATTTATAATTTCCTGACTATTCAGCGACGTAAAAATGTTTGCGACATTTCTGACAAATTGTAACAAATTATTATGAATGGGAGAAACTGCGTCAAGGTCGATTACCTAACGATCAATAAATTTTATACGCATCTTTAATAAAGTTGACGCAGTAGTCACAGCAACTGGCTAATTCGCCAGCGATAGCGGGTTCGATCCCCGCACACGAAAAATGTTTGTATAGGCTATAGAGAAGTATGTTGTGATCTAGGCGTTTGTGTTTATATTGTGTTTCCAGACCCCCGACACAGAAGCCTTATACCATTGAGGTCGTTGTGTGGGAAATGTTTATTGAAACTGAAACGTTTATAAGGATTCCGAGGAACATTTATAATCTTTAACATTAGGTACGTATTTTGTATCAGTTTAAAGTTAAATAAAAACTAGTACTTCTATGCGAACTCTTTACAATTTAGTTTTAGCTTGATTTAAGCATTATTTATCGTTTTAGCGATCCGTAAAAGTAGTGTATATTACAGATTCCCTTTAATAAGTGGGTGGACGAACAGCCAGTCTGATAACGTTCCATTTCAGAAACAATTTTCAACATTCAATTTTTAAACATTCAATTTCAGAAACATTAGAATCAAATTTTTTTTTTTTAATAAACCAAAAGTCTATAGACTTCTTCTTTCATATCAACCATATCAAGTCGATTGTAATAAAACCCATTTAAGTTATAGTTAACTATTTCCTGTTAATCCATTATCTATTTGGCTGTCAGGCAGCTTATATTAGCATAGCAGAATAACCAACCCATAGCAAAAAAAAAAAACCTCACTGATTTATACAGATATAAAATACCAGCTAAAAGGAGAAGATATTGAATCAGTTTAATAATGCATCAAACGTACGTTAATAAATAATTATTTGCTATCGTAGAATAGCATTTGTTTAACCACTACGGCAATAATTTATTGTATTTATACTACTAAAGAATCACCCGAGAAAAACGTAAAATAGCCGCAATAGCGCTGCAACAGTGCCGTACGGACTCTAAATGCCCACAACAGCGCTGCAACAGCGCCGTGCGGTTACCCACTGCTGCAATACCGCTGCACCACAGCCGTTTGGAAGACAAAATTGTCGCAACACGAAATTTTTAGTCTCTAGAGCTTAATTAGAGAATAAAGATTAAAGAATTAGAATAAATATTTATTTATTCTCTAAAGATTCTCTAGGCAAATGATATATTTGTTTGCTATAATTGTTTTCACTCATATAATATATTAGTTTAAACTAATATTATGACGCATTCTTTTTATTTTATTTTAATGTTATTAAATTATTTGATCGCGCCAAACCCTAAAACTACAAGTTTGATTTGATTTTAGTTTTGCGTTTATACCATATCTATTGCAAGAAATTTGGCTATATTACAAAACATAAAATTATTAAGAAAGCATGAACTCAACGAGCCCCATAGGCGCAAGTGGCAGTGACTCTGCTTTCCGTTCTAAGGTTGTGGGACTCTATAGTTTAACAATATATTACTTACGAACACGAACTTAATACTACGCAAGAAACAACTTAGATATAATTCAAAACTTAAGATACCTTCCATAAAATCGTGAACCTACGACAAAACACTTTTGTATTTACCAAATTATCACGTACCCTTGCGACCCTGGCTGAATCAAAACGTTTTATAACCCTGGGCTTCGCTAAACGACCGCTACTCGACCCAATATTTATCGATATTCTCATGAACTTGGCGTCTCATTTTTACTTTCTCTATTCTCGTTTACTTAAAGTTTTTTCTTTCCGCATTTTTATATTAATTCAATATTTCAATATATCAATATATATAAAAGTGACAACAAGTAAAAAAAGTGTTTATTTTAACAAGGACTTATTTAATCTATCTGTAACTAAATGAAAACAATATTTAAATGAATACCAACGCCTTGATTTTAATGAATAGACATCAAAATTGTATAATATTTCAACTTATTTATTTATTATAAGTGCATATAATGTAGAGTTTTCTAAAAACATATGATATGAATTGCGGAATGGACTGTGTTAATTAAAATTTTGTTACATTATATTTACATATACATCCATTATTGTAACCGAAAACTCAAATCACCGCTATATTTTCCACATTGAATTCTTTAAAACACTCTCGCACACACTAAATATCTTGCGAGCATTTTAAGAGTAAGTTAAGTTTTTATTAACGATAATATTTGAATTTTAAGAATTTTACTTTTCAGTTTCATTGTTTCAGTCATAAGTTCAGTCCCTCGATCTGTAGCTATTGTTTCTAGAATACGGCACTTTTAAATAAAATTTCTCACGAATGCATCACCAATGAAAACGCCTCCTTAGTTTTATAGGAATAGCTTGTACAATTTAATCATTGAAATTTGTGTATTTAATACGTAACAGATTTTACGAGAGTCATTTGAAAAGTTCGTAGCTTAATATAGTTAGGAGCACGATATATTTATGAAACTATCCTCATTTTAAAGCTACATTATTCTTGACCCATTTCATAAAATTTCATTTCCTTTTTTACATTAGTTATGATTTATCATACTGTAACGTCGAACATGTAGTGATTTCAGTCATTAAGTACTTCGATAAGAAAGGTTTAACACCGAAACAAATTTATAAAGATATGTTAGCAACTTTATGACGTAATAGAACATGAGTTTGTGTATCTCAACGTACTATCATTCCTTGACCTGCCGTTGCCGTGCCGTTGTGATTTTAATTTAACAAACCCTTTCTGAGATGGTTTTATAGTGGGAATCTGGACATTCGTATGCTACTGTAAAAAAGTGAGTAAAAGAGTTCAAATGTGATCGAGAAAGTGTCGAAGATGACCCAAGTAGCGGTCGGCCATCGACGTCTATCACCGAAGTAAGCACAGAAAAAAATTGTGGTTTTATTTTATATGGCCAAAGATCTACTGATTGGGAGATAGCTGACATCATTGACATCTCACCTGAACGAACGCACCATATAATTACTACTGAGCTGCACTTTTCGAAGATATCTGTGCGGTGGGTGCATTGACTGCTTTCAATTGAACGAAAATGCGTTGGACTAACGATTTCTCGAGACTGTTTGGAACTGTTTGAGGCTGACCTTTTTTTTATGCTGGAAAATGCATTTACGCATCCCGGCGCGGAGAGGCGGCGGGTATGTGGGATTCGCTGGCACGCAGAACGTGCCAAAATACCCGCTAAAACCTAGCGGTGCCCTCATCGTCGTAATGGGGCGCCACGGGATCGCTCGCGCATGCAACCGTGATGCCCCGACGCTGACCTAACTGAATTTGTTGAGAAATTTCTGACAGGATAAATACTGGGTGAACCATCATACTACAGATACAAAAAAAAATGTAAAAAACGGGAAAGACCAGGATCTCCTACTCTGAAAAAAGCAAAAGTGATTTTGTCGGCTGGTAAAGTGATGGCATTAGTTTTTTTGGGATGCGAAAGGTGTAATCACTACTTAGAAAAGTGTCAAACCAAGATCAAGGGCCTATTATTGTACCTCCTGTGACGTTTATGTGAATAAATTAAATAAAATATTCCTAAATGTTTACAAAGGAAAGTTTTATTTTACTAGGATAATGCGCGAGTTCATACGTCAGTCGAGAATATGGCAGAAATCCATCAGTGCGGCGTCAAATTGTTAACCAATGCCCCGTATTCCACTAATCTCGCTCCGTCTGACTTTTACCTATTCCCTAAGCTCAAAAACCACTTAGGAGGTCAACATTTTTCTACAAATGAGAACGTTAAGGCTACTGTCGACGCATATTTTGAAGGTATACGAAGATTTTTTTTAAAGCTGTTATAAAAGCTCTACCCGGTCGATGAAAAAAGCATAGGTATATAATTTGAGAGAAAATAATTATGTTGAAAAATAAATAAATTCCTATATTTTTATTTTCCTGATTAGGCTAAGAACTTACCAAATGCCCCTCGTATCTAAACTTCCATTTAGGACCAACTTTATCAAAGGATATCTCTCTCAAGTTTATCTAACGATTTTTCAATATTGATGAAGAAGTTTTTGTAGTAATTTGCGTTGTTTATTTAATATGAAGAAAAAAATTCGTTTTTTTAGTGTTACATGCATTTCTTTAAATAGTATCGATTTTTTTAAATATCTGCCCCGTAATAACTTTTATTTATCCTAAATGATATTCAACGTACGCCAGCATATCCACTTTAAAATAAATTGAAGTCGTTTAAAATATTTGTCCTTTAAATTTCATCTGAAATTTACTTCACTGAGGTATGTTACTTTTAAAGCACGTTTTTAGATAGAACGCATTTTCTCTAGTTATAACTAGTTCTTACTAAATGCCTTTCTTCTGTAGTTCTAGTAAGAACTAGTTTTAACTGATACTAATTTTACTTTTAACAAAGGCATTTACGAATAGTAAGAATTAGTTCTAACTAGGGAAAAAGCGTCCTAACTAATAACGGGTTTTAACTGTAACAGGTATATTTGAATATAATATATGTAATCCAGATCGTTTATTTTATTAAAAATATCTTAATTATAATTATTTATAATAATTAAATAAATGTATTATAAGCTTAATTAATATGCTTCTTCGAGAAAAATAAGCTCAATTTCTACAATAGTTTGACACGTGATATTATTAACTTTGAAATCATAGTTACAATATATTATGCAATAGGTTTTTATTTGATAAACAAATTAGACTGTGAATGTGGTCTCTCATATATAGGGCAAACTAAGCGGAGTATAGAGACACGCGTCAAAGAACACATAGCTGACATGAAACACCAACGGTCGACAAAGTCTGCTGTATATCAACATACTCAAAAAGGTACCAACCACTATATCAGATTTGATAAGCCACAAATTCTCGCTAAAGAACACCGATTCCTACCAAGGATGATTCGCGAGGCTATTGAAATCAAAAAACATCCTAATTTCAATAGAGAGGATGGTTGGAACGTACCACCAGCTTGGGAGCCAGTACTAAAATTAATTGAACCCAAGGAAAATAAGAACACAGCACGACTTCCAGACACAATAAGCTCATTCTGCATGAATAGGAACGGTTAAAAGTAATAATTTATAATTGTATAAAAAGCGGGGTATGTAACAATTGATTCGGACACCCACCACCTCAGTCCCCCGAGATCATAGACGCTGTAAAGGGTCCGAAACGTTGGGAAATAATTTAATTTAATTAAAAATCGTTAAACTGTAAAGTTTTAAAACAAATAAACGCGATAAAATCCGATTTAGACTGTTGATTAAATGAGTAAATTTCGCGTAAATATAAGAGAACAGTATACCTAAAAATATATAATCTACGTAATAACGTTTTTTATTTACTATTTATAATTACACTTTGTATTGAATTTATCATTCGACCGAGACTATTTTTAATAGTTTGATGTAAAATATATACAATAATAATCTACCTTTATGTGAACTCTTTTTTTCAACCCTACTGACTATCGACGCGTAACGTCACAAGGCCATCGGCAAAGTTTCTGCTTACGGATAGTAGTCTTCTTTTAATTTTATTTAAACTGTCAAAATAATTTGAAATACAATAATATTATTTACTGACAAATAGTAAAATAAAAAAATAGTCAATGTTAACATATCGGTTCATACAACTTCATATTTACATGTTTGGCCAAAAGCATTGTTTGAAGCCGTAATATTTATAACTTTTTGAGCTTTTATACATTGCTGTGAGTCACAGCTCCTAAATGAGTGTCCCATTATAAAAGCCTACCACTTTAAAAGAAAAAAAAAATAAAACTTTCAGTGTGCTGCATTGCGGAAAAAATCTGAATAGGCAAGGGCCAGTATGTATTTGTGTGTTAGGCTCCATTTTCTATGGTAAACAATAATAAGAGTATTAGTATACAAAAAAAATGGTTGTCTGTAAAGTTGGTTTACGGACGATAATTTTACGTTATAACATCATAAGAAAACATTAATGAAAAATTACATACTTTTATGAATTATTATCACTGAATTATCATTATTTTGTATATGTATAATACAAAGAAGGAGTTCATTGAAAATGACTATTTTTAGATAAATTAACATTTATTTGCACTCGTTAATTCAAATATTTTTTCTCATGTACTTAGACGCATCTGTCGATGGAGCGGAAGAAGGATAGATGCGTCACAAGCCGAACGCTTAGGCCGATCGTGCCTGCGCCGCGACCGGGGCCAGATTGCTGGAGCTGCCGAAGGGCCAGACCCCGGAAGTGGCGGGACGCCTGGCGGAGGCCATGCAGGAGGCGTTGGGAAGTATGGCGAAAGTCGTCCAACCCATGAAACTCGCGAGTCTGCGAGTTTCTGGGCTGGACGACTCTGTCTCCTGCGAGATGGTGGCCACTACGGCAGCGGCGGTGGGAAAGTGCGATGCCGGCTCCATAAAGGCTAGCGCAATCACAGTCGGACCGGGTGGGTTGGGGTGCACCATTTTGCGATGCCCGATTCCAGTCGCCAAGGCCCTGGCAGAGGCTGGCAGGCTCCTGGTTGGTTGGACCTCAGCTAGGGTCCAAGTCTTAGAGCAGCGCCCCATGCGCTGCTTCAAGTGTTTGGGTATCGGGCACACTCGCCCGACCTGTCCGGCTGCGGTTGACCGCAGCGGCGCGTGCTTTCGGTGCGGCCTTGAGGGGCACATTGCCCGCAATTGCACCGAGGCACTGCGCTGTGCCGTATGTGCTGCTGCCGGCAAACCGGCGGCTCACTTGATGGGGGGACGGGACTGCCGCCCCCCAAAATCCAGAGGTAGAGCGGTCACGAAGACCACGACCGCTCCCCAAAGCCCAACGCGCCAGGTCACGGAGGAGACTGCGGCTATGTCGTCATGACCTGCCGCAGTTTCTTCCGTTCGCCGGTCCCTGTCACAGAGGAATTAGAGCACTCACGGTGCCCGCGAGCGCTCTATAAGCGAAGGCGGCGCGCATAGGCGAGCCAACCGTCGGGGCGTCACGGTGGCATGCGCCAGCGATCCCGTGGCGTCCTTGTACGACGATGAGGGCACCGCTGTGTTTTAGTGGGTATTCTGACTTCGCAGTCAGCGAGTCCCACATACCCGTCGCCTTCGGGTGGCGGGATGCGTAAACGTCTTTCACAGCGTCAAAAAAAAAAAAAAAAAGGCCGATCGTGCCTGTCTATCGCTTGTTTCGCGCTCTCGCTCGCGGAACGTTGCAATGAGTCATGCTTTTTTGTCAAAAAATTTGGATTGAAAGTTATGTTCAATGTCACAATTTAATACATTATATTTGTTGATTCAGAGATCTGAAATATAATTTATTATTGATTTAAGAAATGTGATATTGACAGATTGGATTCTTTATCTTTATACTCGTAATATAAAATCTTACAGCGTTAATTCTTCTGTGTTTGATACTGTTGTCAATAATTCAAATTGCTTTTATTTGTTATTAATTTATTAGTCAGTAGGTGTATTTTAGTCTCAGTAGAATTTTTATTTTCCAGCCGGCCTAGCATGCTCGCACGACAAAATGTTTTAAAACATTTTTACAAATTTCGCTAAAAAACAATTTAAGTTTTAACTTAATGATCAATAATAATAATAACTTAATGATAAATAAAAGTTTTAACTTAATGATATATCCTGTTATCTCTTCTTTTAACGTAACGAGAAGAGTATCACGTACACGCGTGTTAGCTACTGTAGACATAGAGAGATAATACGAGAACAGGAGTAGACAATTTTTTTTTTGTGCGAACATGCTAGGCTGGCAGGTAAAAAACAACATAGTCTCAGCTGACATTAATTCTTATTGAAATTTTATTTGGATAACTTTTACAAAATAAAACTAAGATTGCTGAATGTCGATTTATTTCTTTTCATTTGTAAAATTAACAATTACTTATACAATACAATATATTTCGATCTGCAAAAAAAAAATACAATAAATTATTTTGTTATTTGCAAACAGTCTTTTATAGAAAAGAAAATAAAATATGTATTTGTCAAATAGGACGCGTTGTAAGCGTGCATTAAAATATACCGCCACGTACCAAATATCTAACTCACTCTTTACTCAAATGTCTAATTTTTGTTTATTAGCGAAATTTATACTACACTAGCAAACCCGGCTTCGTTTTTTGTAAAACCATATTGGTTTGTAGTACATGCTATGTATCAGAGATGGCGCTGTATGTGAAAAATGATTTTCCCTGTTTTCCTGCTTTTCTGTTGAAATTTTTCCTGAACTTTGTTTGCTATAAACCTCATGGAGCTCGAGACCTTTCCAATGAATGCAAAACCGTGGAAGTCGGTCCGTGCGTTCTGGAATTATAGCGTCAGGAAGGAAAACCCGACTTATTTTTATATTATGGATAAAATATGCAGCGCTTCGTTACATTTTAATCGTTTGATTGTATAACAAAATTCTATTTCACATACGTTACGGACGTCCATATTCGTCAAAATATTATTATAAGTTGTCTTATTATTTTTTATTTACAAATAAAAGTGGTTTATTATAGTTTTTTTTTCTTTCTTTTCTGCAAATGTGACAAAGAGTATAAAAGTAAAAGATGTTTATGTGAATAACTTAATTTCTTAAAAGTGAACAAAAAAAAACTTTTTTTTTTCTTTAATTTTCCGCCTAGTAGACTGCAACACACAACAATATTAACGATATATTTTATAACGATTATATGGATATATACATACATACGATTTGAATACCATGTCAACCGTAGACAAAATCAGTATAAAGTGCAAAGTTCGCAAAGTGGCACGCAGCGGTAGTTTGACGAAGGCAGTCCAGACACCTTTTAGAAAAAATCCCATTATACAGATATATATAATTATAAATAACTTTTATTATACTTTAAAGTATGTATAACGTTAATATAGTCATTTTATACAAATTTTATGTTAAAACATAATTAAATAAAATTAATTATTTAACGAATAGTAAGTAATAATCTCACATAAACTTTTACAATTAACTAAAAACTAATAATTTTATTGCTGGTTACTGTATTTCATTGACTAGGATTAATTTATACTTATCTATTACAAAAAATACAAAACGTATTGTATATGACATTCATATTTTGTTGTTTGTAGAGGTTTTTAGAATGTTTGTTTTCATTATAATGTAACACACACCATACATATATATTATTATTTTGTAATATTTAACAATATTGCATCAGTAGAAGACACATCGAAATGTGAAATTTATACAATTATAATCAAGTCGATACAACGTTATTTATTACTATTACATATGCGAGAATATTTTACAAAATATAGACCTGATTCTACTGGTCCACATTCTTATAGTACTACTTATATATTTAAAAAAAAAACTGTAATATTTCTATCCATAGAACATACTACTTTACAAAATACACATTTGTTTTACTTTTAAATTTTCTTTTTGGAGCAGTTTCTAAGTGTACAATGTTAACCGCTTTATGAAAAGTCACTTTTGGTAATCATCGTGTCAATGTTACTTCAGTATCACTTGAACTTCTAGAGCTTTCTTTTATAACGTCAAGTTCCCGATTCGAAAGAGAAGAATTTCGGGAAAATTTATGAATAATGCCATAATCACTTTTTTCATCATAGCATTCACGAACACTATTGTTAAAATCTTTGAGATCATCAGAATCATCTTCAATCACATCGTTCACTTCCACTTCTAACAAATTGTCATTTTCCTTAATACTGTATGCATTAAAATTTTTCTCTTCACTTAAACTACGTATTCTATCCAAATTATGTTCTATATTTGGCATTTCGTCATCTTCCGTACACGGTGAGTCATCAAATTTCCACTTTATATTTGAATTAAAATGTTCTACTCCGGGATACATTCCTATACTATTACTTCTATGCCCGAAAATCGGACAGTTTCGGAAATCTCACAACTCTGGATGCCTACCATTACAAATCTTGTTAAAGTTACCCTCGTCCAAACTAAGATTGGAACGCGAACGTCCACACTCAAAACTAGGTCTCTCAGCAGATCTAAATAAACAAAAATCTGAAGTTTTTAATCTACATTGTCTTGAACAAGGTTCGATTTGAAATGCGGATCTATCTAACTGTCTGTAATCTGTTGGTCCATAACCATCAAAAAATCTTGAACCATGTTTACATATTCCACTTGGATAACCTTTAAACGAGCCAGTACAACGCAATGGATCTCTGTGACATGCTTTTTGAATTGCATGAAGTGAATTCGACGAAACGGTACGTTCTAAAATTTCGCCCCAATATTTCTCACCAAGTCCTTCGAACTCTCCTTTTGAATGTAGTCCATCTGAAGTAATAGAGGACCCACAACAGCCAGTTGGTTTTTCAAAATTTTGAAATGTTTTCGTTCTTCGACAGCATACCTGTTTTGAAAAAGAATATGATTATAAAATAAATAATTTTAGAAAGGGGCTTTTTTAATTTTAATAAGAGGCTATTTAAACTTACATAATATTGAATAAGCTCATTGCTTATTCTTCTAAAGTGACTATTCAATAACCAATATAAGAAGGGATTCCAAAAACTGTCACTAAGAGCCAACCATGTGACAAGAAAATCTAATGATGGTGGTACCTGCCAAAAAAAACTCATAAATACATGGAGATAAATATTACGTAATATATATCATTTCATAGAAAATTTATACCTTACAACCCGTACACGCTGCTACTACTTCTTGGATAGTGGCCGGAGTAACCATTACTATAAATCCTAGAGACATTGCAGCCATTGTACGAGATGTGCTCACGCTATGCGGCCTGACTGGAGTTTGAATTTGCTTTAACACAGAAAATATATTTGAAAGTCTGCCAGTTTAATATGTTATTATATTTATTATAAAAATACTTACTATAGTTTCTAGGTCACTGTGGTTTTTATTACATGTTATTGAAGCACCGTTAGGTCGAGGATCTTGATTACATTTATTTCTCGTTTTACTGACATGAAACCCTGATCCATAGCAATACATCAGCGCCATTGTTGTTGGGAAGTAATAGGCACAACAAGCCAAAATTCTAAATGAAATAAAAATTCAATTATTAATAATAATATTTAGATGTACATTTGTATTATCAAATAATATTTACCTAAATGCAATCCTACTATGAAAAACGTCACATGCCATTAAACCTGTTGAATTGAAATAGTAACCAGTTCGAGGTAAAACCATTATAGCAAACAAAGATACTGACAAAATCCAAGTTATACTTATTATTAGAACGCAACCCTGAAAGCAAAACAAACAATATTGTAGAGTAAAAAAAATTGGAACGTTGTAATTATAATAGTAAGAATACAAATTAGAAAAAAAAAAAAAAGCAAACAAGATAATATCAAAAGTTGTTTTCAATATAGATATGTATTTTTATTAAACTCAGTCAAACAAACTAAATTTTTTTATTAAATAACAATACAAAACGTATACAAACTTAATCTGCAAGATCAAACTTGCCTTTGTGTTTGTATCCAAATTATTTAAATTCTGGCATCCAGAACTTCTTAAGCGACTTAAAGAAGAGATTTCAATGCTGAAAGGTATTACTAAGCAAAGCCGTCTTTGAAAACAACCTTAGATATTCGAAACTTAAGAATAATTTTATAAAAAAAAAATAATTGAAATATTTTTTATTTCCTACCTTTTTACTGGAATGCTTATGATAAGTATTTGGATGTAATAGGTACAAATATCTGTCTATCGCCATACAAACTAGAATAACAGCACTCTGTTGACTAACAGCTCCTCTTAAAAGTGCCTGAAATACCAAAAAATTAACAGACGTACAAGATAACGTAAAAACTGATTAAAAAATCAGGCTTTTAAGTTTAGTTAACAGCTTAAGGTCAATAAAAGGCTTCTGAAATGGTACATTATTTTATGAAATCATTTTTTCTGCTCTGTCAGATTTTCAACAGTAAAATGTTGTGTCAATATAGAAGTGTAAAAAAGTCTGTGTTGTAAATAATCTAAGACCAAGGAATTTATATACAAACTGGAATGCTCACATGCACTCCAAAACCGTTCCTACAGCCAGGATTGCATCTCTTTCTACCATGGATTCAAGGCAACTCTCATAAGAAAGAGACAAAATACCGGTTGTCAACAAAATGCTCGGAACGATTTTTCACTTTACATGTTATAAACCAATGGCAACCTTATGTCAAATGTTTCAAGGTGCATATTTGAATATACAATTTTATTAAGTGAGCGTTCCAGTTATGATAGAAATTCCTTGTCTAAGACATAAACTTGAAGACTAAATTATCTGAATATATATAAATACTTTACAAGAATAAAAAATAACTTTTTAAAACTTTTTTCTACTATAATTTAAAAAAAAAAACTTTACCATAAAATGTTTTATCATTAGTATCCGATTACGTTTAACGTCGCCTTTCTTAATTTACAAGAGTAACTTTACTCATTTTCTCCCTGTTTCTCGCTTAAATAAAGTTTTGGAAATACTTTGTTTCTTTACGTACTTTTGAACGGATTAAAAGATTTCGGATGATAAATATTAAAATATATATCACATTTTTACACTTCGACCATTGATCTATATTTTTTAGAGATCAATGACTTCGACATACCGTCTTATACCTACGTTGAAATAAATATATGTTATATATTCTTAGTGTCTATTTTATAAATATATAAAAATATAGAAACATTTATACCTGTATTTGACAAAAGATTTCTCCGTAAGGCCAGCACTTATACAACGCAGGGAGAAGAGCCACAGGAGCAATAAGTATCCCGGTCAATAAATCGTTCAGTGCCAGTGATGTCAATAAATATCTTGGCTAAAAATAGATAAAATGTTAATATCCAGAACTTCCTTATCTATACTAATAATAAATCTGTTAAAACCCCCGTTTTATTTATTAATAAAACGGGGGTTTAGCGCGCTATTAAAATTTATTCTCGATGATATATAGTGTATTCACTATATATCATCGAGAATAAATTTTAATAGCGCGCTTTAATTTCAATGTAAATAACTTTAATACATAAAAATTATACATAGCTCACAGTATAATTTAGTTTTTGTTTCATTGTAATTAAATTTAAAAATAAATATTTAAGAAAATAGAAATAGGTACCTACGCCGCCAACGCCATCTGGTCTAAGGAATCTTTAAAACTCACAAAACTTATTTTTGAGTTATTATTTTGTTAAACTTAAAAGTTTACTAAATATGTCGGATAGGAATAGAAATCATTTTAATATTTTAGATAAACATTATTTTCAATTAATATAGGCTATTATGTTAAATGTCACTAAATATAAAAACGATATTCTACCATTAGGTATACGATAGATGGCGCATGTAGGTGATAAAAAATATAAATTTATAATTTTTAAAATTTTAGTTAAATACCCATGCGAAGCCGGGGCGGGCCGCTAGTACTAAATAAATTTTATTTTTGAAACTTATATGTATCCGAATCATACTTAAACACCACAAGTGATTTTATTATTACTAAATATGTAATTTTTAGATTAGAATTTCTTAACAAAAAACTGAACAATAAGAATTCACTATACATGTGTGTAAATAAAAATTAGTGTTTGTTTCTCTCTAGTAATTTGTCAGACATGTGTATCTAGAATATGTAAATCTTAAGATATCCATTTACTACACCTACACCCCGGTTGCACCGAACCCTCAAATTTTTAAATACATGTAACATTAAATACACACACAACATACCTGATTATCAATGTACTTTATATACCTTCGATTATTCAATACGCAAATAAGTACAAGATTGCAAAACACAATTGCCATAGATAAGGCAAATATAAAAAAGGCTTTCAATATATCTTCCGTCGCTGGAAATGTCGACGGCCAACCTTTACCATTAGGCCAACACGAGCTGTTAGAAAGAGACGGCGCTACTAGCAATGCGCCTTTAGTCGAGTCAAACATAGTCGGCGCCGGCGACCAGCAGCGCACTCTTCTTTTGAATAAGGCATTTAGATCATATTATGTGTACTATCTGCAGTGGCTTGAAGCTATCGCATGGCAGATTTATTGTGCAATATGACTTAAAAAGCAAGTCTTTACTGACATTTTTATGTTGACAATACTTATGTTTGGACGAACTGCTATGGTCATCTGAAACAATAATTGTTTTATATAACATTTATAATGATTTTAACATAAAAAAAAAAATAATAATAAAATAATAACAAGTGCATTGTCATAAAACATAATTATATAATGTGTGGTTTAAAAAAAAAGGTTTGGAATATTCCAAATAGTGATTACCTAATTATTATTAAATATTTATATACTCGTGAAATATTTAATTATTCATTAACTAGCGACCCGCCACGGCTCCGCACGGGTGCAATGCCGGTACATAATCATAATCAGTGCTATACATATATACAATCGTAAAGTGCTATAGGGCGAAGCGCGGCCACATGAGTAAAGATTCTGTTTCTTTACTCATGTGGCGTGGCCTACGACGCGCTATTTATAGGTGCGCGTCATCGGCTTCCAGTCGGTACTGCCGCAACCGCTATGTCCCTGCATTTTAAAACTGTTATATCTTCTAAAATATTCATTTAAATACATGCTGTAAAGGGCCATATTAATCTATATTAAATGCACAATGTATTTAAGGTACTTAATTGGATAAGGATTAATGCTGTATTGCTTAAAATTGCTTCGTAAATAAGCCATTACTTCACATAAAAAGTTAAGGATAAAAAAGGATTATTGTGGGTTATCCCTAAGAGCTAGACATATACCATCGCAGACTTTTTTATGGACCTTCTTAAGGTGTACAATACTGTACTTCATTATGGTGATCTATCTCGTAGGGTTTAGCCAACGTTTTGCAATGTAAGCACAAAAAAATGTGATTATTTATGATATCACATAAGAAACCTTTTTTTATATTAGTTGGATAGGCAAACTGGCAGACGTGCCACCTGATGGTAAGTGGTCGACGTCGCCTATTAACATAAACGAGTTTACCTGGACCTAGCCCAGCCAACTAATTTATGTGTTGCCCATCCTGAGACATATGATGTTAAGTCTAGGTGCCAGTAATTACACTGCCTGTCTTGCCCTTCTTTCCGAAACACAGCTGTTTCACGGAAGAAACAAGCAAGATGGTGGTACCCATGCAGCCGGGAGCGCGGCACAGCGCATCCCTCCCACCGGTAAAACTTCTACCTCTGAAATTATCAGTGTTTCTCTACTATATTATTATTATTATTGCATATTATATACATATAAGCCTTCCTCTTGAATCACTCTGTCTACTAAAAAGAAAAACGCATTAAAATCCGTTGCGTAGTTTTAAAGATCCAAGCAAACATATGGACAGACAGAGCGGGAGGCGACTTTATTTTATACTATGTAGTGATTACTATTTCTAATTTAGGAAAAAAAATTGAGGACAGCGGTAGAAAATAAAATGTCTGGACTCTGTTACAGCAATTTAGCAAAAATTTAATATAATATTAATAATAACTGTTATCTATATTTAAGCTTTATCACGTTCTCAATCAATCAAGTGAAAGAAGAACATTTTGAAATAAAACTGATATTTTTATATTATTACAGCTCAATCTAAACGGTTATATATAATAATAACGGTATAAACGGTTCTGAAATATTCTTAATGCTTTATAAAGAATAATACGTCAAAAATATTCCTGTAGCCGCCAGAGTCAAAATCGATTATACTTTATTTAAATTTTGTCGTTGGCAGGATTAGCGTGAAAAATCATTTAATTTAATGGAAGGACCGTTAAAAATATCCTTGTGTATTTGAAAAATGTTGCGCAACATTTTAAACGTCCTGGCCATTTATTTGAATTAATGCATTGTTTAAAATAATCGGTATTCATATTAATTAAATCCTAAAATAAAGATATAAAAAAGTTACAAAAAAATACTATTTAGATTTATTCCTAAAATTTAACAAATTTTTCAAACAACGACACGTCATCAGACTTAGTATTTTAATATGGCATGGACATATTATTTTCTCTCGAGATTCTTAAGATTCGACAAGAGGCTTTATCAATTTCCTGAAGGAAATTGGAATTTTCAAGGTTCGCCTACAAGCGATTTTTAAAAGGTTTTCAAATTAACACTAGATATTAACGTCATACGTAGAATAAAGCAATAATGACGTATTTTTTAATCTTTTCTTACAGATAACTTGAATAAAGATTTATTAACATATTTTTCCTTGAAATATTTAATTCCTTGGACTAATAATAAGTATATTGACGACGCGTTGGCGCAGTGGTCACAGCAACTGACTAATGCGCTTTAGTTCGCGGCTTCGATTCCTGCATATGACATATATTTTTTATAGGACATTATTATAGGCCATACAGATGTTTGTCGTGGTCTGGGTGTTTGTGCTTGTGTATTGTGTGTGTTTCCGGACCCCCGACACAGGATTCACATCCTACTGGGGGCCTTTGAGTGTGAGACGTTAATTTATTATTTATTTATATTTTAATATATACAGTATATGTTATGAAACAAATGTCGTTTCATTTGTATCTAAGACTTCTGTTCTAAACTGATAGATAGAAGAACTCTATATACCCGAACCAAACCAAAAGAATGGCTTAAGTGTAATTTGAATAAAGATCGGACATTTCTTTAACATATATTTATGACCATAAAAGAGATTGGTGTAGCTCATATATTTTTCTACATATATACAGTAGTAAGACGTTTTACGTTATACAGCCTATGTATTTACGTTTGTATGTATCTATGAAAATATCCATGTGTTATGTTTATATATACGCATCCTTTTATTCGTATATGCATATACATATATACCTAGTGTATTTATTTTATTTCCTTATTTTTTATTGCCTTTTAAATTTTTTTTTTCTTTTTTTTCACACCTGTAGACGTCCTTTCTTGTTCTTCTAAGGTTGGCTGCTAGAAAATACTTTAGCATTAAGGTCGCATTTTCTACAAAATTAATAAATACAATATTTTATTAATATTAATAATACAATATTTTTTAGATTTTAATGATGGTGCCGCAGGGGTTTGTTCTCTCCACAATAATTTTCTCTGATCAGAGATCTGCTAAAACCTTAAAATTGCTAAAATCTTTGGATATGCAGATAATAACACTATTATTATAAATAGATATAGGTCATAAATCCTAGAGCAAGTGGTAGTAAGGTTCTTGACCAAAAACAAGTCCACATTAATACAACTCAAAAAGAAGTACTTAAATTGTGTAAAAATAAATTAGTCAAACAAACTGCTACTACGATGCAAGTCTGTTTGTTTATTGCCGAAAAGAGTCCCTTGGTTGTCACATTCCAAAATATGATCCTTCCATTCATTGGTCATATTAAGTTCTTGGGCACTGACGTTTCGTTGGATCTCAGTGACAGGAAGTTTGTTTTTAAGTTTTTTTGACATACAAAAACAAATGCCGAAAAAGACAACATTCTGAACAAATTGAATCGATAATTCACGCCTAAATAACTCGTTAGATTACATAAGTCTATGATTCGTGCAAGTATAGAGTCGTTTTTAAATAAAAGTGTACGATAAAATAAAATATAAAAAAATATTCAATAAGTATATGTTCAATCTCGAAAACAATTTTCATATTAATAATTATGATGTGTAAATATTATTTCTTTGTCTCCGTTGGAAACGATTACCATTTGCAGTAATTAGGGTAGCACCTACCCCGTAGAGGAAACAATAAATTTTTAGGTAGAGTGGATATATAAAACGTAATCTAATCTAATTTGATTTACAGCCTTACGAAGCCTTTTTAAACTTTTTATTTGAGAAAAAAAGATAAAAAAATCATACCTTAATTCATTTTATCACACTTAATAAATGACGCTCTAAAACTTTTATAAAAAGCGTCATGCAGTCAAAAACATTAATATCATATAAAATGTAACAAACGTAACTCTAAGTTAATAAGATCATATACAACAGTTTTAACTAACATGCTAGTTCTATTTAATTAAATTTGCAAACAAATAGTAACATCAAACGAGTTATTGACGAATTAATGACACCAAGCTATGACTGAATCGAGTTTAAACACTCACGCGTCGACGCTTATAATAGTTAAATAGACAGCTTAAAGCAGACAAAACATATTTTTAAATATTATATTATAAGTGCTTCCAAACACTAAGTCTGTACTAATGTATTTAGTTTGGTTATAAGTTTGCTTTAACCCACTTTTATTTTAAAAGTTATGTATGCGAGTTGAATTTTTTTTATTGTGTTGCTTATCCCTTTAATCGTAGATATAATAATGTAATGATGTAAATTATGACCATTAAAAGTTAAGGCAATTATAGAAGCGCTATCCTAAACATTACAAACATCATTTTTTTCTAATAATGGCAGCATTTAAAATTTACCTAATATATTTCCTGCCAGGATCCGTATATGCTGTGCGTAGTATAGACGGATCCTGGCAGTATTACTCAAACTGAGAAATACTTTTACTTTTAGATTATTTTTTTTATACTTTATATATCGAGTAACTAGATTCATTTATGTTAGGGACAGGGGAAATTAAAAACTATATTAGTACTTATCCTTAACTTACTTAACTAATGTGATGTGAGTCGTTGCATCATGTCACATACATATATGCCGTCTAACTTGGTAGCAATAATCTTCAGGGTACCATTAGTGCTGCTCCACAGACACGCACCAAGGACCCACTTGACAGAAGAATTCCGCTATCTTATTTAAAATTTTTGATAGTAAATACAAATATAAAATATGATCAGCTTTTTTACTTTTACCAATTTGTATATCAAGTTTATTTTTGGCAGTTCTTAGTATTATAACAAAATGAAAAAAAAACTCGTACACATGCATTAGCACAAATTGATAAAATATACTATCAGTCTCTACACAGATTTGTTTATAAATTTTAATTCATATTAAATAAAAACGTTTTATAGTTTGTATATATTGCATAAAATCAATGATAATTATATTATATAAATAAACAAATAGATTACATCAACACTATTATCCTGTTGTCTTCAGTAAAACTTTCAAAGTATTCGATACCTATAAATGTGCATTGCACTTTAATTTGGACATTTCTATTCCACTATCGTCGGCAGAAAATTGGCTTTTACCTGACGGTCTAAATGAACAAGGAATTGACTCTGATACAAGTATGTTTAACCTACCTTTTTACAAATGACTTGTGCGAATGTTTGCGGCTTCAAACCGAAAACATAATATGTTAATAATTGCTTGTTTGCAAGTTTCTCATAAAATGAGCCTTTTCTTTTGAAGTTATTTGTCTAAGACTTTGTGTAAGACTTTTTTCATATAAAAATTAACATAATAATAATAAACATAAAATAATAGTTCTCTTCTAATATATCTTTTGGATTGTTTGTAATTTTTACCCGACTGCGACAGAAGGAGGGTTATGTTTTTCAAGTGTATGTATGTATGTATGTATGTATGTATGTATGTATATATGTATGTATGTATGTATGTCCATTTCTTTGGCACGCCCTACAGCCCAAACGGCTGGACGGTTTTTGACATATGAGGTGTCGTTGGATTTGTCTAAATTGTAGTAGTGACATAGGCTATATAAATTTTCAAAATGGCGACCTGCAAATAGCGAAATGAGGGGGGAGAGTTGATTTTTTTTTCTTACTGTAGCAATATGGGTATCAAATGAAAGCTAGTAAATTGTTTTATACTGTTTAGTTTATAATAGGTATAGGAGTATTTTACGCAGTCGGGTTTTTTGATTTTTTTTTAATTACTAAATTTTCAGTTAATTATTATATAAATATTTTTATACACGTATTAATATTTGGCCACCATAAATAAGATTGTAATAATGCTTATAGCGTCAAAACATTCAGTTACAAAACAAATACTTTCGTGTTAGAGACCAATGCATACTGGTCATTAACAATATTAGTTGATATCGTCATCAACACTGTTAGCGCCGTGTCGATAAACAAGGATAACGCTTCGGCGACAGCAATTTTCTGACCTGACCACGATTATGTCACAGAGACAATATATAAAGCCGTAATCGGATTAGATTTATTCACGTTAACGCGGGACCGGATAGTTCGAAAAAAAAAAGTCCATAGAAATATATTTTTTGCTAGCTTTTTCACCCACGTTAGTTTGAGGGAAAAACGCACTTAAATGTTTTTAAACCATTATTAACCAACCAAGGAGAAGAAAATACAGATTTTTCTCATATGCCTGGCTAATAATAATGCAATAAAATCACGTTCCCATTTTTTGTGATAATTTTTTCGTTGCGAAGTTATTTTGAAACTATGATATCTGTGTGTGTTTATATTCATTAAAATCAAATGATCTTGAGGACAATTTTGTTCAAAAAGAAAAACTTGTAATTAATAACTTATTTATTTGGATAAAGATTTATATCGTGTCTATAAAACCAAATTATTTTAGAATAAACTTGATTACTGCCGACAAACTGGCCAACAGTTTGGCAGAAAACTTAAAAAAAATAAATGTAAGTATTATCTCTTTAATAATAAATAAATCTCTTTAATAATAATAAATAAACTAAAAAAAAATACAACAAAAACTGTTATAATGAGTCAACCTCAAGAGCTATCTCTTATCTCTATATATGATGCCGCGAACTTTTTTTAGAACTTTTAATGTCAATAAATTCCGTCATACATGATTTTTGCGTAACTTTAACTGTTTAAGCAGCGTACGCAACGCAAGCTCTCAAAAAAAGCACGTTTTTCCCGTTTTTTTAACGTTTCTTATGAATGCTCGGCTCCTGTTCGTCATAGCGTGATGTTATATAGCCTATAGCCTTCCTCTGTAAATGGCCTATCTAACACAAAATGAATTTTTTCATTCGAACCAGTAGTTCCTGAGATTAGCGCGGTCAAACTAATAAACTCTTCAGCTTTATGTATAAGTAATAGATATGACTCAAAACTGAAGATTATATATTTAAGGCTATTTTTTTTTTATTTTTTTTTTTTAATACTTAATATCTTTATTTGTAAGCAAAAAAGTGTCAACTTCCTTAAAGTATTCTAAAATAAAAAAATGGATTCATAACATTATTTATTTTAAAACTAGAAAAGTCAATTCGGGTCGCCAGTCATAAATAAAACTGAAGGGAAAAATAAATGGTTAGTAGCCAGAGAAATAACATTTTTAGAAGAATACTCGTATTGTACTCGAGGCGCCGCGGGCGGTCGCCATTGTAACAGATGATGCGGGTCAAGATAATTATAACCTTCCACAGCGACTATCAGGCGCCCGGAAGATCGTTTTTGATTTTCAGACTTTTGGCCTTCCGCAAGCCGCCTGTAAAAATATAGCCGCATCGTTAAGCAATAAACTTCTGTCGTTGTTTGAACGCGTAGCAACATGTTTTTAGTTTATGATTTCAAATTTTTTAAAAAACGTTATTTTTTTAATTAAATTTTATTTTATATTAAAGCAAGCTTAAAATACAAAAAAAAAATATTATAATAATTCAAAAATCTATTAATTATTAGAAGTATTATAACACACACACATATATATATATATATATATATATATATATATATATATATATATATATATATATATATATATATATATATATATATATATATATATATATATATATATATATATATATATATATATATATATATATTTAATTCAATAATTAAGTTTAATCAGTTAAACACACAAACAAAAAATAAAAGATATTGATCTCGTTTTCTTCGAAAATATTTCTATAATTTCTGTTGTTGATATTTGCATATTTGAATTTTCAACCTTTTCAAGTTATTCCCAATTTAAATTCATCTATAATATATATAGATATACTAGAGATCCCCTACGGGCTGTGATTATACCCTCGTCGACTTTTGATACCCATCAGATTTATTTAAATTTATGGTTCCTTTAAGTTTCTACGTCGTATTTCGTATTGTTTTGGATAATTTAATCTTCCTCAGTAAATCAATCAAAAAAAATTTTTAAATCGGTGCGACTATTACGTAACTTACGCGATCGCGAGAAATTGCTGTGGTGTCGAATGGATAAGGTAGATAAGGTAGGTGAAAGAGTAACAAACATACAGACAAACTTTCGCATTTATAATATTAATAGGATACATAACAAGAAATGTAGTTCATCTGACGTATATTTCTTATTTTGTCCTATTTGGCTAAGATGTAAAGTTGGCTATAACGTTAGTTCTCGTAAAGTGAACTAGAACCGAGGCGTATGATCGTATGCACAATACACCGTTATTGCCACAGTAAACTTCCTTCTCTGAAATTTGTAAACAGAACTAATTAAAATGTAAATTACATAATTTATGTTTTCAACGATATTGAAAGCTGAAAGTTCTTCGATGAAGCAATTTTCGCAATTAGTATTTAGTTCAACTGCCTAAAAAAATTATTCTTAAAAATAATATAAAACAATGTAATGTATAACATAAGTTATATAGGCAAAGTAACGAAACGTGTGTAGTTCGACACGAGATAGATTAAAATAATGTACTACAGTATTGTACACCTTAAAAAGGTCTACAAAAAAGTCCGCGATGGTATATGTCTATCTCGTAGAGATAGCCCACAATAACGATTTTTATCCTTTATTTTTACGTGAACTAATGGCTTATTTACGATGCTATTTTAAGCAATACAGTATTAATCTTTATCCAATTAAGTACCTTAAATACATTTTACATTTAATATAGATTAATATGGCCATTTACAGCATGTAATTTAAATGAATATTTTCGAAAATATTACAGTTTTAAAATGCCGGTACATAGGCGCGCGCCTATAAATAGCGCGTCGTAGGCCGCGCCACATGAGTAAAGAAACGGAATCTTTACTCATGTGATCGCGCTTCGCCCTATTACGATTATATACGTATAGCACTTTATGATTATGTATCAGCATTGCACCCGTGCGGAGCCGGGGCGGGTCACTAGTAGAAACTTAACTTCATTGACTGCTTAAGAGTCTACAAAGGTTATATATTTGATAAGAGACTAAGAATAATAAGGAAGAAAATTTGAAATAAAAATATCCAATTTAGTGCTAATTATATGCACGATAATTTAATTTTATAATAAAAGTAAACAAGCACTACCAACTAACTAAGCTTCTATTCAACTGCTATACGAGTATTATCAGTCGTGAAAGAATTATTAAAATTAATTTCCTAGTTTCAGAGTTTATCGAATACAATAAAAAATTTCTATAAATTAAATCCTCAATTAATATATTTCTATCCAGATATAACTTTATAGCAACGAATAATATAATATAATAAAAAATACTACGTCTCTAATAAATTCTTCTCTCTTATAATTTAAATACTGCATAGAATATAACAAAATACTACTGATAAAAAATCGCATACCTTAATGGAAGGACCCGCTCTAGGTATAAAAGTGTTTAGCATTTATTTTTCTCTTTAGAACAAAGATCTGTTTCAGACTATCAAGCGTGATTGTTAACCGAGAATTCAGTATCGATAAAATGTTATTCCTTGGTTGTATTTACGTTTTATTTCACAGTTAAATTCTGTGACAAAGTTTAATTTCCCTTTGACTATATTCTGACAGTTCAACGCTTTTACAAATATCACTTGATTATCATCAATAAAACAATAGAAATGCGACTACGTGTAATATTATGCTGTTCAAAATTTCACGCGTGCTTTTAGACTTCTCCACTTTTACGAATTATAAAGTAATTTTATACAACATTAATCTTCTATAACTTTCTAGCACTAAATACACTATTAAAAACACACAATCAGATCTCTAGAATGTATAAGAAACAAACAAACTCTCAAGCATTATATTATTAATTTTCGTTAGCAATTAAACATTTCGATTTCATCCTCTCTACGAAGATAACTTAATGAATTTCAGGATAAAAAATAATCAGTATCCTAGTTCAAAGTATAGACTCAAATCATGCAAAGTTTCATTTAAATTCATGCAGGTGATGCACGGTCAAGGTACAAACAGACTTACAAAAATAAAAATAAAATATTCGTTTAGGCTTCAGTATGGATTATAGAGAGATATTCAAGAAGAATTTTCTAAATATTTTCAATGTACAGAATCGAACCTGTTATATTTTAGTATAAGTATGAATTTGTAAATGACTAGCTGTTACTACCTAAGTGGGATTTAACAATGAAAGTGCGCTAAACACTTTTTTTTCTAAAATAAATAAATGGTAAATTTTAAGTATCTCCCAATGAATATCTCGTCAAAATTGGTCTAACAACTTGTAACCGATGAAAAGCTTATTATATAATTATAAAAAGTTATTTCAAATGTATTTATTTATACTAATAAATAATGTATATATTATATGTATATATTATATATATTTGACGGCCGGCTGGTCGAGTGGTCAGGCAACTGGACACTTTACGTATTTATATAAATTTCTTCAATTTATTTCCGTTCCTAGTACCTGTAACACAAGTTCTTACGAACTTAGCACGGGGCTAGGTTAACGTGGTGTGATTGTTGGTTAATATTTATTTATTTATTTATATAAATAAAACGCTAGAACTAAACAGTACCTACATGATCAGTTCCACGAAAAGAAAACGTATAAATTAGAACAAAATAATAATAAAGGAGATGAAACTCAACGGCGTTTCAGACATGACATACTTATTGTTCGTAACATTTACAGCGTTATAACTTACAACAGTCGTGTAGCAACTACTCCTTTTGTCATCCAACTTTACTTTAAGATCAAACTAATGCAGTTATATAACTTTCTTGGTTAGACTTTAATAACATACATGAGATTCTATAAATGATATTGTATGTCAAGTAATCTGGACTACAAAAATTATCTTTATTTATAAATAAATAAATATTAACCAACAATCACACCACGTTAACCTAGCCCCGTGCTAAGTTCGTAAGAACTTGTGTTACAGGTACTAGGAACGGAAATAAATTTAAGAAATTTATATAAATACATATATACATAAATACACATCCATGACCCGGTTCAGACATCTATATTCGTCATACAAATTATCGGCACCTGGCGGGATTCGAACCCGCGACCGCTGCGTAAAGTGTCCAGTTGCCTGACCACTCGACCAGCCGGCCGTCAAATTATATTGTTTATAAAAACAAAGACATGTTTTCAAAAATGTTTTTATTAGCTTCTAAAAGAGACATCGAAAAGAATGAGATGTTAAAATAATAGAAGTAGATCGATTTCAAAATTGAGTATTCAAAGGAGAGTGTACAAACATGTACAAGGCAACGTATATTCCATTTAAATTTCATGTTACTTTCACAGCTGTATGGAAACTGTCGTCTATTTTGTTTGTCGATGTATGTATCAGTATCAATGTCTGCTGTGAATACTGAACAGTCGATAGTCGAATAAAGTCTTGGCTTTATACCAGAACGAGGCTTTAGGCTAGTCAAATATAATTTCCTTTTATCACTATTTCCTCTTTCATGATACTTTGTATATATATTGTAAACACTGCTCAAAAGTAATAAATTTACCATAAATATTAATATGCTGATAGCACAATCAAATTACTTTTATTGCATGACGATCAAATGACGACATAATTTCATTAATTATTATTCAATAGTTTTAAAATTAAATATTTATGTCTAAATAAATTTTATTTGACATAATTAGTATAAATATTTTACACAAATTACTTCATTTTTAATAGCAAGAGTATAATATTTCCTTTACAAATATAAAAAAAAATCAATGATGTATTGCAAATGCAAAGCATGTTTTGAAAAAGAATAGGTCCCTCCTGCTTTAGGTAAAATGAAAGTATGTCTTGCATTAAGATGAAAAGAGATTCTCTCAAAAGATGAAAATAGATTAAAATTTCTTTTACAGACGGCATATTTACTTAAATATCTGCAACTTGAGTGTATCTGCAACTTACGTAGACTTTAATTTGTTGAATTTTTAACTTGTACGGAGGTATTAAAAGCTCTTAAGTGCTTATGTGATAAATTCTTGTGTTTAAATTATCGTATGTAACTGCTATAACGAAAAATATTAATATATATTTTTTACCAATATATTAAATAGTTGTTATATAGATAGATAATGTTATTAACTAAAAACAAATTTCTAGTTTATTTTTAACAAAATATCTTTTGAATACAGACTTATATAAAAAAAGGTATAGTATACGTATATGACACTAATTACATATAGATATAAAAATTGCGTTGTCCTAGCATTTTATAAAATTATTACACAAACAGAACTCGTATTAAAGAGATAATAGGACAACTAAATGGTGCTTAGATATTTCCTTTTTTTTTTAAACAATTGTTAAAATTATCACTGTATGCTTTCCTAATAAAATTAAAAAAAAAAAAAAAAAAAACATAAATAACATTACAACACAGAACGTTGTTAACTAACTTTCAGGCTATGAATTCTCTTCACGTTATTTCGTACGTACTAAATTCGTTAGAATAAATAAAAAAAAATTAATTCACATACATATCTTATATTGGATATCGTAAAAAATTAGACCAGACGATAAAAAAACAACATATTGTTTTTAAGAATTATTATACAAATTATGAAAATTTTAATAAAAATAAATAGACTCAAAACATTAATTTGTTATATTTATTTTTAAATTTTATTTATTAAGAACAAAATATTTAATTTTTATTTATATTATTTAATGCACAGGATGCCACGAGATGAGAACTATGGAAATTGTAATTGTATTTTATATCTTAACAACTAAGTGCAGACACAACAATCTCTCTTGAGGCACAAAAACTGACATAACTATTGTTCTGTAACATATGACACAGTATATTTGTATTGATCATTTTGTATGAATCAGGCAGCAGCCTATCTACATATTTATACAAATATATATAAACATTAAAACACAAAGTTTCACTACCATAGTTATATTTAAATTGTAAGTTTAAGTGTGTAAAAAAGTATTTATAAAGTACCTATATAGTTAAGTCGAGTTAAAAAAAAATTATGATTTAAAGAAAAAATTTACAAGTCGTATTTCTTGCAAGTACTGCGAGGTATCGATGATGTGTTCCTAAAACCTTTTCATTGTATATTTTTAGTGTCAGGCGCCAGCATCAAAATATTATTTGACACGGTCTGGTTGATTTGTTAGGGAGGAACATTTTCAAAGATATATTCGTAGGAGCTAAAAAAGGAAACACGACATTTTTCCTTATTATCAAGAAAAACACACGATCCGTGTATATAGAATTAAAATAGTTTTTTTTTTTTCGAATTGCATAAACTGTATGTGTAATTTTATCAAATAAGAGGTACTGGACTTAAGAAATTGTTTGCTATACTTTCCAGAGATTTTGTTGATTATAAAATATTCAACATAATTTCTTCTGGAAAATGTAATCTGATTTACGAAACGTTTGAAAATACATATATACGGCTCACACTCAACGGCCCTCGTAGGATATGAATCCTGTATCGAGGGTCCGGAAATATACAATACGCAAGCACAAACGCCCAGACCACGACAATTAATATCCCTATGATATATACGAATATTTTTCATATGCGTCAGTCTTAATATAATATTAAGACTGACGCATATGACATATTTATGATAGATTTCAGTTCATTACTATAAAAATATTTTATATAGCATATAGAAGGCGATTTAAAAAAAGAAAAAAAAATCTAATAAGTGCCTCAAAGATTCTTTGTAATTCGATACAGGACTACAGATATCACTAAGACGGTTCCTTTTCCTACGGACTTCCTCAAAATCCGTATCGATTTTAAAACTTAATAACGACTCTTAACATTTTAAATTGTATTTCTGAACTTGTAACATTTTTACGTAAATTTTATTCATAATTAAATTTTAATGTCAAATCAAAAAATTGTAATAAAAGAAAAATGTGTTCTCAAGTGATATACGTATATGATCATGTATCATTTTTTATGACTTAACTACATCAGGATAAAAAAGAAAATATCTATGCTTAAGTATTATCCATTTATAGTACATACATTAGTAAAAATATATCAATATTATTCATTGAGGGTACATATATCATATATTTTCTACAAAACTCGTCCCATGTGTAGCTTCAGCATAATTTCGACGCGACCCTAAATCACTGCCTCTCTTAGGATTTTATGGTAGGTCGCAGAAAATGGACATTACGTGACAAAGTGGTGAGATTTTGTTTTCTGTATATTGAATCAAAAACAACTTCTATTTGTAAAATCCCTATTCTTTTGTTACTATGTTAAATTATGATATATAAAATTTTCACTTTTATAATATTTATGAAAATATGCAATGCGGACATTTGTACTTTAAGAGACAACTTTTCATGGAGCGTCGGTGCAAGCTCGTAAACTATAACTTTGAGAATTCAAATAAATAATCTGCAAGGTTTATCTATAAAAAACTTATTTTATTTAAAAAAAAGTGACGTAACTAACATTGTACGAAAAACGTAACAATTTAAAAACTGGATTTTACATTATCGTTACATTTATTTAAAAAAAAGTAATTAAACAAAGTAAATTAATGTTTTTATATTTTGTAATATAACTGCGGTTCATACTATGACTATACATATAGTGTCAAAGTCAACATTCTCCTATCTATTCTTAGCTCCTTACCACTCCCATTTATCCCCTTTGTCAGCGACACATTTATACTCGTAGTTTTACTGGTACTGAAAATGTTCATGAGCGGTGATGATCACTTATCGTCAGATAACCCGCCTACTCCTTTGTTGAAGAATAAAAAGATAAGTATAAGGTAAGGATAGAAAACATTAACAAAATATAACCTATTTTTTAATGTTCATAATTTTAAAAAATAAAATAACGTGCCACCTTGAAAAAAAATTAAACAAGTGCGATTCGGACTCGCCCATGAAGGTTTCCATAGCAGCATGTAACATCATATAAAAGTTCTTGTAGTAACAGTAAAAGTTCGTTGTAACATTGATCGATGCTTTAATAATAGTGTATTTTTTATATGTAACAAAACTACCTACTAGATCTCGTTCAAACCAATTTTCGGTGGAAGTCTGCATGGTAATGTATATCATATATTTTTTTTTTTAGTTTTATCATTCTCTTATTTTAGAAGTTACAGGGGGAGACACATTTTGCCACTTTGGAAGTGTCTCTCGCGCAAACTATTCAGTTAAGAAAAAATGATATTAAAAACTTCAATATCATTTTTGAAGACCTATCCATAAATACCCTACACGTATGGGTTTGATGAAAAAAAATTTTTTTTTAGTTTCATTTCTAAGTATGGGGTTACCGGTGGGAGGGATGCGCTATGCCGTGCTCCCAGCTGCTTGGGTACCACCATCTTGCTTGTTTCTCCCGTGAAACAGCTTTGCTGTGTTTCGGAGAGAAGTGCAAGACAGGCAGTGTAATTACTGGCACCGAAACTTTAACACCTTATGTCTCTGGATAGGCAACACATAGATGAGTTGCCTTGGCTACTTCCAGTTAAACTAGTTTATGTTCATGGGCGACGTCAACCACTTACCATCAGGTGGAACGTCTGCCAGTTTGCCTATCCAACTAACATTAAAAAAAAGGGAACACCCAAAATTTATTGTTTTTTTTTTCTTCTATTTTTGTGTGAAAATCTTAATGCGGTCTACACATCTACTTACCAAGTTTCTACAGTATAGTTATTATAGTTTCGGAAAAAAGTGGCTGTGACATACGGACGGACAGACAGACATGAGACATGAATCCATAAGGGTTCCGTTTTTTGCCATTTGGCTACGGAACCCTAAAAACAACTGCTGACGCGTCTTGGTAAAAAAAGAACGTATACAGTGGCGTTGATGGAGAAACATACGAATCCAACATAATGGCGGCGTTTAATGCAGCCGCGATATTGTATCGTTTTAAATATCATGATAATTCAACGACAAAATTTGGCGCTTAGTTAAATGACGTTGCTCGATGAAAGGGGAATTCAATAGAAAAATTATTTAACTAGTTGGCTGTAACAAAATTATGTGCAGTAATAATGACTGTTGAGTCCATATTTTTGTGCGAGTTTTTGATTTCATTCACCATGTTGACTCAACTTTTTCTTCTTGAGTGTCAGATATAAAACTGAACCGAACTTACAACGGCCAGTAAATTTTCTACAGCTATCCAATTTTTTTTTAGGAAAATTATTGGAGCTCAATCCAAAACGATACACTACTGCAGATTGACGAATAAGTTTTCCTACAAAATAATGATTGTTTTCAGGTATTTTTTTTTAAATGTTAGTTGGATAGGCAAACTAGCAGACGTTCCACCCGATGGTAAGTGGTTGACGTCGCCCATGAACATAAACTAGTTTACCTGGAACTAGCCCAGGCAACTCATCTATGTGTTGCCTATCCTGAGACACAAGTTGTTAAAGTCTCGGTGCCAGTAATTACACTGCCTGTCTTGCACTTCTCTCCGAAACACAGCAAAGCTGTTTCACGGGAGAAACAAGCAATATTATAACACAAGTAGCAGCCGGGCTCGACAACTTTACTTGCTCTCCGGGGCACGGTGAAAAGACCCACAAGGATAAATACCCAGACCAAAAACAGACATCAAATATATTGCTTATATAATGGTTATATAATATATAAAGAATATAATATTTTTCCAGTAGTAAGGAAGTACACATTTACTTGATTTATTTCACTAAAGCACCTTCACTCGCCTATTTCCATTTCAATGGGATAATACCCACGTTTCAACCATGTTGCAAGTCTATTGCAATGTCTTTTGGCAGTGGCTTCAACTTATACGATGCAAGGACGTTAGAGACATTGTTATTTAGCAGCTCAAGATTGGCTTGCACCCAGAAGTAATTATCACTACGTTCGGATTATTCACTTAATTTTCTAATAGTGTCGTTAGCCACGCAACTCTGACATTATGAAGAGCTTAAAATTTTAAACGAAACGGAATCACTTTTTTCGACGATTTATATAAAAACCTAATAACATTTATTAATTTAAAAAAAAATGTAAATCGTATAATTAGATTTTACTCATGTTTGTGACAAAATTAATACGATACCTTTTAACCTGACTTTTGGTTGTTACTTTTTCCCTATATCTATCTACGTTTATCTGTTCATACTCTCTTCATCTCGTATTACGATAAATTATTCGTCATCACATTAGTCTGGAAGTCTTAAGCTTATCAAAAGTGATAAAAGAAGATTGATTCTACTCGTTATTGTAATTTTTTTATTCGCACTCAAATTCGTCATTACAAATATTAAGGAGATAACGTAAATAATAAGAAACGGGGATTATATAATCAATTGAAATAAATACCAACGATCAAAATATCCAAAATGTATGTATGACAGACATTGACGCAGTGGTCACAGCAACTGTCTAGGTGCTGGCCAGACAGAATAGATGTATCTTGCGTTTGTGCTTGTGTATTTTGTTTTTCCGGACACAGGACTCACATCCTACTGGTGGCCGTTGAGTGTAAGGCATTTATTTATTTATTTTCTAGCTTCTGTCCGTGACTTTTTCCGCGTGGATTTCGGTGATCGCGACCAAAAAAAGTATTTTGTGTTACTTCTAATACCTCCAATAATATGTGTACAAAGTTTCACGATGATCGGTTAAGTAATTTTCGCGTGAAAGCGTAACAAACTAACTTACTTTCAAATTAATAATATTAGTATGATAAAAATATATATTATATAATATTATGAAATGAAAAATAGTCGAGGTAACAAGTCGAACGAAATTTTGAGCTGTTGTTTTTTTTATAATTATTTTTAGAGCCCTATTCAACACACGAATGCTGAAACAGAATTTTTACGAAACATTAATTTGCAACATTGAATAACAGAGAAAATATAACCACAAACGTACACTTATTTAGGTTTGACACTTAAACAACTAAAAATATATTAAAGTTGATTAATTTTAACTGTATCTGAAAAATTGGCATTATAAACCATCTACAATTAGATATTTAAAGAAAACAAAATTTTTAAAATAAATAATATACTAAAAACATTATTATTGTTCAAGTATCAAACTGAGTTATTACTGGGTGTAGCAGTGCTTGAGGGATATATCTCGTGTTTTTCGTATTCAGCTTTTGTTTGCACGAATATATATAAGTGTATTTCCCTTACTAAGCGAGGGTAGATCACATTGAGCTTTATCGATTGTTTCAAGTTGAAATCTGGGCTACGTCCACTGAGTTTTTACGTGTTAAGTATATGTTTAGAATTCATTTCTCGTTCAAAGATGAAGCAACAACATCGAGAGAAAACTTATTGTATTTACTTATTGTATGATGTTCGTTCGTCTTCAAGCCAGTGACGTATATTCATCATCCACTACCCGTCACGCTAAAGTTCTTGAGTAGCGAGATATGATTCGGTGATATTTCCACTTGTGTAAAAGCAAGTGACATCGATTTGAGCATAGAGCATGCCATTAGTCTGCGCTACGCTTCCTTTGTAAAGCATCGTGACAAACGATGCGATTACTTCGCGGAAATGGACAGGAGTTTAAGCACGAAAAGATTTAATAGCGTATTAAGTGGTTACAATGTTTTTTTATTAGCTTTCTTAACTTTAAATATTTAATAACATATTTTTGTGTTTAAATATTGTAACGATATCTATAATTGAACTTGCATATACTAACTATATTATAAACATTCCGTTTATAAAATTTTGCAGTAGTTTAATTTTAGTATTATGAAAATATTAGTAAATCTTTTTTTGACTTTTTAATTTTAATAAAAATAAACAAAAAATATAAAACATGATTAATTTTGATACATAGATAAAAGCTTTCTTAACATATTATTTTTTAGGCATATTATGGTCAAATCAGTCCCATATTACTAATTTACTATGTTTTATTACCATTAATTAATTATTATTAGGTAAGCGCTATACATTAAAAAGGCTCTTAATTAGATAAGTTTTTTTAGTCTTACTTAAAGTAAGTCTAATAAAACTTATCTAAGCTATCTATCTTAAGCTAATTTACTGTTTATTTCAATTAATTTACGTTATACGAGTACCACCGTGTCATTGCACACCTTCGCATGAATATATTTACACAAGATTAACTATGTATAAACGCTAGAGACTGATTTATTTGTAGCAATAATGCTAGTCAATATTTAACAAATAGTATTCGTAAATACAAGTATAAATATTATTTAAGTATAAAATAAGAAATAGTTCTCAGAGAAAGCGATGTATAACAATTTTCATAACTCAAACAACCTAAATTTATGTATGTGTATTTAGAGTTCGTAAAAGTGTGGATTTATGTATGACAAACATCAAACATCAGTAGAATTGAATACATATCCTACAAAATAGATGACCCATGCAAAGTTACGTTTGTTGATACCGTAACAAAGTAGGCCATGCCGCACGTTACCTACACTCAATACTGAATTCCGTGATGCGCACTAAACTTTAATGTGATTGGTTCTATGTATAATACTAAAGTACTAAAAGTTTTAAGGCTTCGCGTTGATACTTTTCGCATGAATAGTAAAATAATGTATTTATTGTATAAATAATTTCATTATTGTTTTTAAGTACATTACCTGTCAAAGAGGACAGACATTATTTACTTTTTATTCATTTATCAAGAGGATTTTATTAAACGTTTTAACAAGATCTATTCAAAAGATCTTCAACGATTTGAAAACACTAACTAAATATTTACAAGGGGCGTTCGCTCGTGGGACCGGACCCAAGGGACCCCCACTGGGGGCTACCCTGGTGGGGAGGAACTGGAGGGACAGCCGTATGGCACACCCGTAACGGCTGCTCTGCACCCGGTCCTTGAGCGGTAGATGCGTCGAAAACGCAAGCCCCTCACCTTCTGTCTGACGCAGGTTCTCAGCGGGTACAGTTGCTTTGGTGACTACCTGTGTCGGACGGCCCACAGGGAGCCGACTAAGTATCATGATTGTGACGCGGCGGTGAACTCTGCCCAGCACACCCTCGAGGTGTGCCCTAGATTGGCGGCGCTGCGTCAAGGTCTGACGACGGTCCTCGGAGGGGACTTGTCGCTCCCGAGCGACATTACCGCGATGCTCGGCAACGGCGAGTCCTGGAAGGCAACGGTCTCCTTCTGCGAGACAGTAATGTCCCAGAAGGAGGCCGTCGAGCAGGTGAAAGAGGAGGCCGCCGACGTAGCCTCCGTCCACGGGCGACGAATGGGGGTGGTAGGAGGCGCTACTTAATGCGCCCCCAGTAACACCCCTGTGCCCGTGTCGGGCCGGGATGGGAACCAGACAGAGGTGAGTCAGACAGTCCCCATGGAGGAGAAGTCTGGCTTTTTTGCCGAGGCCAGCCTGTCGCTGGAGGGATCCTGTTGCCTGCAGATCCAGGACCCTCTAATTAAAACGGCTGAAGACTCCCGCAGGGGCTTAGTACGGTATTGCACTTCCTTTATCATCCGTAAACACGAAAATGAGGGTATGAGCGCTGATTGGAAGAAGTGTGTGAATAAGTGCCAAAACTGAAAAAATTGTTTCGAAATCTAACGTTGACGTATAAATTCAATTCAGTGAACAAAGGATTGAACTTTGGACTCATTGATATCAACTCGTTATTATAAAGAAGTAATCTCAAATAGTTCTTACGCATTGAAAATTTCACCTTAACCAAAAAGACCACACCAAAGACTAGTAAATGCTGAGTGGTCCGGTGTCTACGTCCGGGTTGACGGCCGACCACACACTCGTTAGGTCGTAGGATCAAATCTGTGCTTTAGATATATATTTATATTTTAATATTATTTTTTTAATTATAAATTTTTATTTTATTTTATTGTTATTTTTTTTAACGTTAGTGAGATAAGGTGGAATAGACATTGCTCGTTGGTTTCGCTTGCGCTCATCTCGGCTATATATTAGTTACGATGTCGTCACAGAAAACTTGTGCTGGGTGTCAAAATTATCTGCCAAGGAGGGAGTATATGATTTGTGTCACATGTAAGCTTGGATACGATCTACTTTGCGCAAACTTGACATCTAAGCACTTCTATCAGATAGATGCAAAATAGGAGGATACGAAATGGAAAATAGGATTAAGTGAAACTGCCAACAATGTCGCAGTAAACTACCAAAAACAGGTAATTCGAACACTCCTGTACGTGCAACTAATCACCATATTGCTTCTAGGGAGGATTGCATCCTGAGCCCAGGTGAAGACAGTAGTCTCACCATGAGAATAAAAAATAAATGTTCCAAATGTAATAACAACGATTCTCGTGTAGCCGATAATAGGTTGCGCATAATTATAAAACAGAAAATCACTGACACTATTAAATCCCTGGTATCCGAACAACTAGCCAACTTAAACCATCAAGTATCTGAGTTCCAAGAGTCCCTGTCCTTTCTCAGTAAACATTACGATGCACTAATACTATCTGTTAATGAGAAATCAGAAACAATAAATAAATTGGTGTCTAAGAATGAAAAATTAACATCACAGGTTAAAAACCTGACGGATAGGCTTAGGCAGATAGAACAAAACATGCGCGTTTGTAACGTGGAAATTACCGGCATTCCTGAACACAAGTCAGAGAACCTCCTAAACACCGTGCAGCAACTTGGAAGAATTGTTGAGAGTCCTATCTCTGAGTCGGATATACTACATGTAACAAGAATTGCCAAATTAACCCTTAACTAGTATCGTAAATTTGACATACGTAACTGGTATCGTGGGGGCCGTGCGGCCCCCATAGTATGTTTGCTCCTAGCAAGTAAGGTTTAACTATGTACTTAAATAAATGGTCAGAAATAATAAATAATAGGCTTGTTTTATGTAATCAAATAGTTTTTATTAATATAAATCTTCAATACTAGAAGCGATCACAAAATATTATCAACATTTTGGTAATATTTTTTTCTACATTACAAATATCAATGAAACTAATAGTTTAAAAACTTAAAATCAAAAATAACATTATTTTGCTTAATTTATAATACGTAAACTAAAAAATAAATAACGTTTTATAATCTGTAATCAAAATTACACAAAAATCAACATGAAAAAAATCATTTGTAATCTTAAGGCTAAAAATACTAATATGAGACTTTGTTTAGTCTAGACAATTATTACATAGTGTTTTTGTGCTACTATGGACTTTGCAAATAAATTGTGAACAATTATTGCACTTTGTAGCACATTTCCCATCTTTTTTTCTATCATATAAGTAACAGCGTCCCCTTTTCAAAGCGTTTTGGCATGGATTAGCAACATTAGGCGTCTAGGGTAATGGTGCCATGTTAGCTGCTAAGTAATTATCAATTTTATCACGCAAATCTCTTGGGTACTTCAAATACTCAGCTTTTCTGTTTATGATGTGTTCTTTGATGAGTTCTACACCAACAAATTTTATGTAGTCCTTGCGCTTCATCTTTTTCTCAGTGTTTGAACCTTTCCACAACACATAACCGTTTACACAATCAATATTTAGAATACCAGCAAATACTACACTTGGCACTGAGGAAGACGCTTCCGTATCAGAATCCACGTCCTGATTATCGTTCAACAAACCAAGTGTTACTAAATCTTCACAATTACTTATAACTTCACTATCACTACAACATTCTTTTTCTGACCTCTTACCAATCACTGATTCGGAATCTGAATCTTCGTGTAAGAGTTCTTCTATTATTTTATCACTCATAGGCCGCGACATCTTGAATTAATAACTGTCAAAAATAACGAACAAAAAAAATGCTATGTAAAAAAACTTACGTAACTGGTATTGTGGGGGCCGCGCGGACCCCAACACGTGCATACCTGAGTCCCAGTAAGTGATACAGCACTGAACGTCCAGCACCCACCGCAAATAGCGACATAAGGAGAATACTTAAAATGGTGGCTGCTCACGATGCTTAGTTAACTAGAAAACCAAGAAAACGTAATGCGTGGGGCCCACGATACCAGTTAAGGGTTAAACAAGGAGAGCAATCGTCCCCGTTCTGTCATTGTAAGGCTTCGCAGTCAGCGACACCGCGATGAATTGTTGGCTGCAGTGACACGATTCAACAAAAAGAATAAAGATAAAAAGCTCAGCACCGAACATCTTGGACTCGGAGGTCGTCGCGAACCCATATTCGTATCTGAACACCTAACTCTCTCAAATAAACAGCTACATGCCGCAGCCCGAAAGAAAGCCAAGGAGGCTGGGTTCAAGTTTGTATGGATACGAGATGGGAGAATACTTACGAGGAAAAGCGAGCAAAGTCACACTATTCACATCAAAGACGATGAAAGCTTGAAATTGTTGCTTTAATATTGGTATTCGATAAGTGTCAAAATATAACCACAATAGCTGTAAATATTTATTACCAAAATGTGCGGGGCTTAAGAACCAAAACGGAGGATATTTTGACAAATGTTCTGATTAATAGCTACAACGTAATTGTATTTACTGAAACGTGGCTGAATAGTAATGTAACGAACTCTGAATTTATAGATAAGCGTTATACTGTTTATAGGAGATATCGATTGTGCTCAGAAACTACTAAAAAAGAAGGGGGGGGAGGTTTGGTCGCTGTTTCTAAGCATATCCCTTCTTCCCGACATTCTGACTGGGAGAGCGATGCGGAGGACCTATGGGTCTCAATTGATGTAAAAACAAATAGCATTGTCACAAAAATTTTAATTTATGTGGTATATCTTCCCCCGCCAGTGAACCTGGAAAGCCTTACTCGGTTTTTAAAGAATACTAGTGATATTTTAGACAAAAATGACCAGGTTATAATATTGGGAGACTTCAACATGGGCTTTATTGGTTGGTCTCGCGACCTGGGTGGTGTTTCATGCAGCGTATTTAATTATGGTTCACCACAGGGTCTGGCACTCACTGATTTCATGGCGCTAAATAATATTACACAAAGGAATCCCGTTCCTAACGAGGATGGCAGAGTGCTGGATCTTGTTCTAACCAACTGCACTACATTAGAGATTTCTAATTCTTCAAACATTATAAGTAAAATTGACGAAAGCATCCTCCCTTGTTGATTACTGTACCGGAACTAATACCACACTTTTTTAAACCAGCCCGAAGCCCCTGTAGCGACATCTATCTCGCCATATACGAACTAGAAGAAACTAACGAATCCTACATCCCGCTATCGAAGTTTTCAAAGCGATTGACTATATATACAAGAACTCGACAATAAGCGTTAAGTGGCGCGTAGCCCACCAGACGCAACACCGTCTGGTCGAAGGATCCTTCCTTTTCAATGGCAGTCTCTCTACGCCAAACTGGTGACCCCGAGCATGAACGTCAGCGCAACCTTCGCAGTCTACGTCATCATGACGTCATCATCACTTCCTCAAGCTTTCGAGCAGCGAGTCATACAGCCAGCCAGCATCCACGGCTACTACGGGTATCCTGACCACAAGCATGCAGCGGACGCGCATTCCTGGTCATCACCCATAGCCTTCTCAGCTACCTTGGCACAGCACACTGCACTTCGGCCGGTCAGCAAGCAGAGACGCACTTCTCTCCTGGTCGACGCAGCAGCCAGCCATCACGCAGCACTGCACCACCCCGACTCACTGGGGCATCACCGCAAACAGTTCCGACTCACTGGAACATTCCACTGGCCCGGCAAGCATCACAAGATGTAGTATGGACGACTCAACCTGCTATCGACCTCCGGTCTCGGAGGGGGAGTAATGTAGCGACATCTATCTCGCCATATACGAACTAGAAGAAACTAACGAATCCTACATCCCGCTATCGAAGTTTTCAAAGCGATTGACTATATATACAAGAACTCGACAATAAGCGTTAAGTGGCGCGTAGCCCACCAGACGCAACACCGTCTGGTCGAAGGATCCTTCCTTTTCAATGGCAGTCTCTCTACGCCAAACCCCCGACATAACTTTTTCAAAGCGAACTGTGATGTAATTTTAGCTCATCTAAAGGAAATTAATTGGTCAAAACAGTTTGATAAGTGCCAAAACGTTAACGAGATGACCGCAGTATTTTACTGTATATTAAACGATACCGTGAAAACATACGTCCCTATTTCAAGAACAAAAAAAAAGCGGGTTCCCCTCATGGTTTAGCAAGTCTCTGATCAAAATAATCTTAGAAAAAGAAAGCAAGAGGAAAAAGTTTATGAAATACAAAAATCCACGCGATAGGTTGGAGTATGAATTACTTCGTGAGCGAAGTAAAAAAAATAATAGACGCATGTCTACAAAATTATAAAAAACGGGTTGAGTATAATATTATAAGGAATCCTAAATGTTTCTGGAATTTTATTAAAGATAGGCGAGGTGGTGAAAATACTATACCTGCCGAAATGACCCTTGATGACCAAACTCCAAACACTGGTACAAAAATCGCAGAATTATTTGCTAAACATTTTTCATCAGTGTTTAATAACATCATATTGCCTGATAGTCTAGAGTCCACAGTGCATGGTCTACCATATTTGAGTAAAATAAAATTCGGTGAACAGGAAATTAAACGTGCCATTAAAAAACTAGACATCTTCAAGGGTCCAGATGAGATCCCTCCCATCTTTGTGAAGCACTGCGGCCCTACTCTTGCTTTTCCACTATCAATACTTTTCAACAGGTCTTTGCATGATGGGGTGTTTCCCGAGTTGTGGAAAAAAGCAAAAATTGTTCCTGTGTACAAAAAAGGTGACAACAAAAACGTCAAAAACTACCGTCCTGTATCCATACTCTCATGTATATTTAAACTATTTGAATCTCTTGTTTGCCCAATTGTCACGCACCACTTGGAAAGCCAGATCTCAGAATATCAACATGGGTTTCGAAAGGGACGCTCTGTCTAAACGAACTTGGTGTCATTTATGTCCTATCTCAGTAAGGAAATAGATAGACGCCAACAAGTAGACTCTATATACATGGATTTCTCGAGCGCTTTTGATAAGGTGTGTCATTCGCGTCTTATACATAAGCTGAGAGGGTCTGGTGTGGGTGGGACCTTACTAGAATGGTTTATGTCATACCTAGCAAAAAGACTTCAGTTTGTGGTGCTAAACGGTCACATATCACATGAATATGTTGCGTGTTCAGGAGTACCACAATGATCCCATTTGGGCCCCGTTCTCTTCTCATTATTTATAAATGACATCACCTCTTCTGTTCATCACTGTAAATACTTTCTTTTTGCCGATGATTTCAAAATATTCAAAACCGTTAGTTCGAATAATGATGTGGAGCTCATCCAAGCTGATCTCGATGGAATAAATGTGGTGCGAATTAAACGGTATGATTATTAACACGAATAAATCTTATCACATTAAGTACACAAAGAAGAAAGTACAATTGCAATCATCGTATAAATTACAGTCCGATACGTTACAGGAGGTTAAGGAGATTCGAGATTTGGGCGTGATAATGGACACACAATTAAAATTCAAAGTGCACATGGACACAACAGTGAAACAAGCGACCAGGATGTTAGATTTCCTTAAAAGAAACACCAAGTGATTTGTTTCTCCTCAAACAAAAATAATGCTTTATAACTCATTGATTCGCAGCAAACTCGAATTTGCATCGGTTGTGTGGAGTCCCCAATACACGGCACCATCTCAACGTCTAGAGAGACTACAAAGATCTTTTACTAGATTCCTGGCATATCCCACTTCCGGCATCTCTCATAAGGCCACCTATGACTTGCGGCTGAAGCATTTTAAAATGATTTCTCTTCATAATCGCCGCATAATACTGGATCTAACATTCCTAAAAAAAGCTGATATCGGGACAGATAGCATGCAGTGAGTTGCTTGATAAAATAAACTTCAAAGTCCCGTACAGATATCCACGAAATCCCATCACTAACATACTTGTTGAACCAATAGGTAGAACAAATGCTCTTAAACATTCGTCATTATCAAGGATGTGTTCTGAGTACAATCGATTTTCCGCGTCCATTAAAGATTTTGATATTTTTCATGACTCAGGGACAAGTCTGAAAAAAAAAATTACCGCACATTTCTATTCATAAATATAATATTTGTATATGTATTAATATAATATTTGTATTATAATGTAATTTTATATTTATGTTGCTATATTCTTCTTTTGTTGTCTTCTGTAATACTTTGTTTTAATAATCTGCCGCAACTCCAAAACTATAGATCGATGTTATTTTGTACTTAATTTAATGTCTTATGAGAGTGATGTATGGAGCCAGTAACTGGCATGCATACCGGATTATGTACATGAACGTGATTATTGTAATGTTTTGTATGTTATGCTGTTGGTGTGTCAGTAAATAAATAAATAAATAAATAAAATAAACAAAAAAAAAAATGGGTCGTTCTCTCGACTTATGAAATGTGTCCTAGTAAATAATGTATGTATATGAGCGTCCCTAATTGTATGCGGTCACGTGTAAAGTAAACGTGTGTAAATGTTTTAATAACTATTTCGCCTATGTTTAATATACCTACATATAGCAGGTGTGAAAAAAAAAACACGAAATTCAAAGAAATACGAATATTTGTTCGAAAAAAGACAATATAAATGTCTTTTTACTAATTTTTTTTTTTTATAAAATTCGTGTGAAGTTTCGAAATTTAGAGATAGTCCATTGATTGAAAGAATCTCAATAAAAATGTCTCGATTAACTAAACTGCAAACGTTGCTGGTCACTGCGATTGAATTCAAGTTAAAGAAAGATTGTGGGTCATTTATTCAGGTCACAGGAATAATACTTGCCTGCGCGGATTAACTTTCGAAACTGGAATGAAATCACATACTGTCTGTATTTTTGTTATTATTGGAAAAGATTATTCAAATTTTTTTAACATTTGGGATGAGATTTAGAAAAAGTATTATTTGTATAATAAAATACTATGATATAGTAATTACAATTTAATAAAACTGTTTAATTAAACGCGCTTAATCTTAAAACTTAATGGTGTGAATTTATATTTTTTCGATGTACTAAAACTTTTTTTTTTTTTTGATCAGGCTTCGCTAATAGAAACGGAAAAATAACAATAAATGTCTAAATTTATATAAAATATAAAAATAACATATTTAACAAACTAGAAGAGAAGTACTTATACATTTATTTTAATTTTTAAATTTTATTAAATAATATTGTAGTCAACTATTTGAAAACACCGTTAAATATGACGTCAACTTTTGATTGAAAAATGTCATTTAACCAAACGCTTAAGTGCCGATTAGCCACATGATTTACCACAAAATTCAATAGTACGGCTAGGAAATAAGGGGAGGAATCTCAATCATAATTTGAACTAAAATTTAATGAATTATTGGATAAATGTTTGTTTAATATTTATGTGTAGTAATAAATAAATAAATATTTCATAAAATTTCATTTGCCACATACATTTTTACTTCTACTACTACTATTTTTTTTTCTGTTTATAAAATATTTAATAATATAATAATATTTCTCGTAATCGAGTTATCTAATCTAGATATTAATAATATGTAAATCGTTACTGTTTTTAGAACTTACGTTGATAGTTTCCATAATCGTAGCAAATGGTTTACGTTTCTGCTCTTTTCCTATATATATATATATATATATATATATATATATATATATATATATATATATATATATATATATATATATATATATATATAAAAATTCTGTTGTAAATGTATGAACAATTAATGTATTGTTCTTTTGTGTATTGGTGTGCAAAAAGAGTAAATAAATAAAAATTAATAAATAAATAGACCTTTGTACACTGGTAGTGTTACGTTTAATACAAATTTCGTAAGTAAATAGGATATTATTGAATACATAAAACAGGATAATTTGACCTCCCGATATTTTGGAACTAAACTAGTATCATGGTCTTGCATACAATGCCTCAGAATCTGAGTGAATTCAAAATGTCCGACGAAAAATATTGTAAGCATCCTGTTTTATGTCTTTAAAATAGTATTAGTAGCCATGAAAGTAATAAAAAAAACATTCTGCTTAAAAAATTTTAACCGTTAACTTTAAGTCTGCCTTTTATTCCAACCTTTTTTTTACATTTTTGGTAAATACAGTGTTTAAATAAATAAATAAAAAACATATAAATATCATCCAAATCAAATTTTAGTAACTCTATAATCAAACTTTCCCAGTCTTAAAAAATAATATACTTATAACCAAAAAAATGCTCGTTACTATCAAAAATAATCAGCTGATGGCACCCTTTTCTTAAGAAAAAGATTTAACCGATGATTATACAAAACTGGACGTGTGCTTGAATTACTTTATTTAATGAAAGAGCTCAATTGAAAGACTATTTGAACCAGTTGACACAGTTGTTAAAAGAAAAGCATTCTTTCATACTTATTTTCATTACGCACGCATTCATACTGAACTGAACTGAATCAACCTGTAAATGTCTAATAGCTGGGTAAAGGCCATCTCTCCATATAGGTAAAGGAATGGAGCTTAATCCACCACGCTTCCCCACTACAGATTGACGGATAATTTTCCCATTATAAGTAACGATTAATATCACATGTCTATAATAACAACCGACCGGGACCGACGGCTTTACCTGCTCTCCGTGACACGGTGAGAAGACACTCAAGAACATACACTCAAACCAGAAATAACTGTTTTAACAAACACAAATATCTGCTTGTAGCGGAAATCCGACCCGCGACTGTCAGAGTCAGTGCTTCCAGATTCACTGTAATTACAGTAGATCTACTGTATTTTAGACTTTTCTACTGTATACTGTAATTATAAAATACAGTGTATGAAAATACTGTATTTAATTTCCTATCATTTAAATTTATCAAATCTAATACGTAAAACGTAACGCAACCTAATCTAGAACACGGCCTAGTTTTACTGGACCGTAATGTACCTAAGATAGATCGTGGTACCTACCCAGTGCTACCAAGGCTGAAACCCCCAACTTTAAATTATCATTAAACGTTAGATGACGAATGGAAAAACTTGATTTTTGTTGCGAATGATATACATTGGAATACAAGTCAACCAGCAGACTTATTTTTTTATCATATAAGAACACTATTTACATAATATTGCACATGTATATGTTCACATTTAATAAATTTGTTTTTTATTTCAACAACTCAATGAACTCAATGAAAGATAGAAATGGAGACATTAAATTCTATTTGCTGCCTCGTTTTATGCTGTAAGTATTATCTTTGCCTCACTCGAACGCTGAGTGCGAACGCATTACGCAAGTTTAGTAAAATTAATAATATAAAAACCTAGTAGAGGAACTGTCTGATCACAAATACTATTAAGGGAAATATGTTAGCTCAGCAAGCCATTCGTCGAAATTCCGAAAACTGCGTGAAATTTAATCCCACTAATGAAATTATTTCGAGGATGACGGCAAAAACTTATCAAAAATAATGAGGAAATTATATTAGAATAACTTACAATAATATGTATTTACAAATAAACTAATACAGCAGCTTATTTTGTTTTAATATTAAAACAAAGTTTTACTGTAATTTTACTGTAATCGATTTTGAAATCTGCTGTATTGTTTTAAGAAAATACTGTATTTTTTAGCTGAAAACACTGTAATTTTACTTTTGCGATCTGGAAGCACTGGTCAGAGTTAAGGTGACCACTCGCACCAGTACACCAGAACGGTTATTCACTCATACATAAACATGTTCTTATTTGAGTTCAAAATTGCGGAATACCCCACTGTTGTAAATATAAGAGTGTTGTTGTTTAGAGGTCACTTGTTTCGACATTAAAAATATGAAATTTAAATAATTGCTCTTACCTCTGCTGTATAATTTCGCTGTATAATTTGAATAAACATATTCAAGGTTCTGTTAAGTGTAGTGAACGCGGGTCAGGACTAATGAGGATAACGGCAAACACTGAATACATAATATAGTATTAGATAAAATAACTGTATTATTAGAGATAGTACAAATTTTGTAAATATTAGATAATATATAATAATTAATGTATTATTTGGAATTATCTTTCTTTCCCCTTTTTCATTCCGAAAAAAAAAAAAAACTTTCTCGTCAACTACTAGCGTGAGTTATGTATTCGTTGTTGTAATAGTGATAAAATTTTAGGTAAACGTAAAAAAAAAGACTTTTAAAATTTAAAATGTAAGTGATTTTTTTTTTGTGCATAAAATCAGATCAAACCAAATTGAAAATTTCTTTATTCAGTTACGTTTCAAAATCACTTTTGAATCGTCATTTAAAAAATTATAAAACATTTTTAAATTAATTTAATATGCAAAACTCAACAGTTACTCTTTTTTTTAAAAAAACCGTTAAAATAATATACAATCATTACAAGTCCAGTTATATATCCCACGTGACAAACAGCGCCACTAAACCCACATATCACCACCATATAACCAAACATCTTTGTTATTTACATGTACATCTTGTACAGAGTAATGTGCTTTGGACATTACAGATTTTTTAATATAATAAATAATTTACTTATTGGGAATTATTGTAAAATCGTTTGTGGAATTTTATTATATATGCGTACACCTTGGCCTATAAAAGAAACGTTTATTTTGTGAAGTCGGAAACATGGAGCAAAAATGTACGAGTATTATGTTACCTGTAGGTTCAATAACATGCTTTCTAATGTCAAATTTTTTTGTTATAATCGTTTTTGTTCATATAGGCATCAAGCACAAAACAAAGTATACTAGTAATTAAATTATGGTATAAACTTTTTAAATCTGAAATCTTCAATCTTCGTTTAAAATTAAAATATATATATACAGGGTGACTGGTGAATTACCATCGATATTTGGGGAGAACGCTCGGCGCGCGGTTCCCATTCGGGTCATGCAATAAAAATAGGTACTTAATTTTTGACCAAATTTTCATAAATTTCAATTCAAATAAATGAAGCGATGACACTTTTCCAGTCATGCCGGCGGCACATGCACAGGTGTTGTAATGTGTCGCTTGTTCACACCTAAAAATTGCCAAAGTCACATAATTTACCTAGTCAACAAATTTGTTGCTTAAACGAGTAAAATATCTTAGTATTTTTGCCTTTCCTAAGCCAGGATTAAAGTATTAAGGGGGACTGGATCATGCTTGTTTATCCTGCTACCCTGTTTACACGTGGCGGCGTTTGGACGTAGATAAACTACCTGTTTTGTGTCGAAAGTGCAGCTAGCTGCTAGGGTGTCCAGACGATGCGTAAATAATTGGATAATTGTTGAGTAACTTTACTTAAAAGTTTATTAATATTTACCTATTTTTTTTACATGATTCGAGTGGGAACCGTGCGCCGAGCGCTCTCCCCGAATGTCGATGGTAATTCACCAGTCACCCTGTATATATATATATATATATATGCTAAACTCATATAAAATGCAAATTTAAATTTAACGGCCACCAAACAAAATCACGGTCCCGGAATGTGCTGAAAATAAAAATCTAGATTGCATAGGTTATAAGCTTTGCTCAATTTTTCTTTCGTACCTAACGATTATATTATTTGTCTTTTATAGTATAGGATCCCACTATAAAACAACCGTCACCGAGCTGGTTAATGGATGAAAAGTATTTTATATCAAAATAAAGATGTCAATAAATATATTGCAAATGGGTTGTCTAAAATTGTTTATTAATTTATTTACTATTAAATTAATGTCTTTAAGAACATTGTATTTTATAAAATGACTACTATCTGAATTCTTTAGTGTTAAACAACTCATAAGCTTCCTTATGAGAACAAACGATCATTATTATAGTATGTTTATAATAATAAAAAGTGACAGATTAATGCGCTCTTGGAGACTCAGTGCGTCATACATACGAATATAATGCTCAGAAAAAATGGATGTAGGTGTAATAAAATGTAATATATTATGAAGAGTTGTTTTTTAACTATTTTATGGTATGTTGGTGTAGGTCATTACACCATTACTGGCTGTTATGGTTATGTATGGTTATGGGTTTCATATATATGCTAAAGAAAATTATGTATAGGCTATACAGATATTTTTTTGGGATCTGCGCCACTCCCGAAATTCCTATATTACTATCCTATTGGACTCAATTGCATTTAAGACATTTTTAATATTCATTAAACAAAACAGATATTTTCACACATATTTTGGCTACCTTAAGAACTGATGATCATATTTCTATTTTAAAGATATTTATTTATTTTCAAAACCAAAGAAAAATAATTAGAATTCAGAAGTAACGTGATTTATCCAATATTTATTTTATAAAAATGCGTAATATTCACCCTTTTATTCAAATAACATTATTTCCGTTTTTAGTTTACGTATTAAATAAATAATAGTTAATAAAAATTCTTACGACGAAAAAAAATGTCTAAAACTCTTGTAACTAATTTTATACTAAAGAGTCCGTTTGTCGTAAGTTAAAAGTTTATTACAGACATTTCACACTATAAAATATAACTTAGTGACTCGTAGAAGAAGAGCAGTAAAACATTGAAGACTCGCAAGTCGTCTATCCGTATATAATGTTTCGAAAAGTAAAATAAGTTATTTTAAATAAGAATTTCTTACTTTATTACTTCTTTTTCTTTTCATTATTCTAATTCTTCTAGTTTCAGCGCAGTGATTTTGTAATTTATACTTTCGTACTAATTCCTAAAAATTAAATTTAAAATTGTCTGAATGGGTATCTACAAATCCTTACAATTTTATTATTTAATTATTATACATAATTATGTTCTCTAGTCATCTGACTAGAGAACAATTGTTTATTATTAATTGATTATTACTAAGACTGCTGAATTATTTGCATTTCCTTCACAAACAATACAACATAACATTTGGTATATAGATAGTTGAAAAACCGGATGATTTTAAATTAGAACGGAATCAAGATTACTTCGAGTCAAACCGCAGTTCTTAGATAGTAGATTCTAAAAAAAGGAATATTTTAAATATAGTATACCCTACGTGATCGTATGTAACTTTCTAAGTGAGAAGGTAAGGAAATAATAATATATATTTGTATAATAAATGTGTAGTCATGTCAATATTGCGTTTCTCAGACAATATTATACAAGAATTATCCTTCAACGAGGACAACAAAGTGAATATTAATGCTTATGAATAAATCGACAAAGTACAAATGCGACCCAAATGTAAGTAGGTTATATGTATTTGTATGCATGAGTAGGGAAACTTATATATTTTGGTTGAATTATAACAAAATAACAATAAGCTTAGATATTTTAGCTGTTTTATATGACATTAAAATCGGGTTTTTAGTGAATCTTTTTATTAAGACTCCGCTCTCTGTATTCCGTCCGTTACCCGTCTGTCGTAAGTTCACGTGTTCTATACAAGAAAAACGTTCTATTCATCTTGGTGCCCGAATCTTAGAAAAATTGTATTGTGAATTATTGTACAATAGCACGGGATCCTTCGTGTCATTTAAATTGTTGTACTGTGTACTTTAGCGTATGATATTATGGCATTACAATTCCATATAAAAGATAAATAACTACATCGATTTTATGTCACTACTACAAGTAATTGCATCATTGTCAGTAATATCCGGAGTAAAAAACAGAGTAGTTGTATGAGGTGGTAAACTTTCTAAACAGTTTTCATTCTCACCTAACTGCATCTGAAAACACGACTACCTCCATTTCACATACGTCGGTAGACTAATACAAGACTTCCAGTCATGTTGGTTTTAAGTTACGATGAAGCAGTGAAATATACAGTTTAAATGACACAAAGTATTTGCATTTTTTTAAATAGATTATTGTGTGTGAATTAAATATTTACGTGATCGCTACGATAACAAAGTACAGAACATCAAAACGTTATACGAACGTTGAAATAAATCTTTGACTTAAATTTAAATAGCTTTGACGTCAATATCGTCACTTATTATAAATTTACTGTAACTTTTAGTATTAAAAGTCTTCTTAACTCCTTGCAGATCCGATTAATAATTATCATCCAAACGCAATATTAAGTTCCTAATATCACAAGATGTTTTAATTTATCGAAAATATTATTACGTAAATTTGAATATTATAAAATATAATACTACTAACTATATACTCAAAGGCTCTAGGTCGAATGGAAATGAAAAAAAAACTTGATAACATAATGTTGAAAAAATTTATCTCACATATACCTCATACAATTTTGATTTTTGAAACGAAGCGAATTATTATTATATACACCAGCTTCTCTTTTATATTTTTGCCCAATATTTTTTAGTTAATAAATAATAATTCGTGAAGCACAAACTACTTCAGAAAACGAAGTCCTTCTTCGACAGTCGGATGAAACAAATTCGTAAGATTACTTCGCCTTGTGTCTGTGAAAAGGATTCTGACCACTGAATAAGGCACGTAGATATAGTCCTTTGCCCTTCGTTATTTCAGATATTGAATAGGCTGACCTATTTTAAAGCTGCTGGATTTCGAAGTTGAATAAAATGCTTATACGGAATTCTATTTTAATGGAGTATTTTTATTGAATTCTTAGTGAAATTTCTTTCATCTCCTGTAGTCTTCTTATTTTTTCAAGTTTTGTAGACAGAAGTTTGATGTTTTTTTTTTTTTTTTTTTCGTTTGGGAGTTTATTTCATAAGACGTGTTTTTTATTTATTTAGTGACCTGGAGATTTTCTTTCTTGATGACTTTTTACGTAATTAGAGGAAGAATTTTCTTTTCATATAATCATCTATTTTAGCTTTTATTTTGCTTAAATTCAAATCAACACAACATTGAAATTTTGTTTTATCCTCAACAGAAAATCTTTGTTACTGGTAATGTCATGCGAAAAGGTGAGTTTATCAATTTTTGTGCCATTTACAGTTACAGTTTTTTTTAATTTGTAAATATAATAGCAGTTTTACTTTGTCAGTAAGGTCAACAATGACTATAACGACTTAACACGACTACGGCTATATAGCTGAATAATCCATTATGGGCTAGATTTACATCCAGTTTTAGTAACCTCGACTATGTACATTGTCAAATGGGTAACAACTATGCTGAATTTAATTTCAATCAGATATACAGCTTTTGTAATTTCGATAAGCCAATCGGTATGTGTTTCGCTTATATTACAGATGTGTAAAAAAACATAGTCCACAGTTTGAAAGACACGCGAATAGAATGTCTATGTTCTTACAAATTATTGGAATAGTATCTAAAATAAATAAAAATATTATTTATATAATATCATTGTTATAAAAATTACGTCTTTATAATATTTTTAAAAATATAATGATATATTAAATTTTGCAATTTAAACAAATTATAAATTACAGCAAGGGTCGTTAAATTGTGATCCGAGTCGTGAGTTATAGTCGATTAATCAGCTATCTTGTTTCAGTCGACTGAAACATTGTATTCAAAATATACTATATTATAAGAAAATTGAGATCTCTTTGTTGTTTCTTTAATAATGGCATGTCGAGTTTATCATTAATCACTTAGTTCTGTTGACATCTTTGCATCAAATTATGAAATTAATTTCTTTGTTGTGAAGTATTTTAAGCTTTACGGCACCTTGTCATTTCGTAAACCATAATAAATTATTGAATGATTTGTAATTTCTTGTTTTAAGGAACATGAGATAATTTGAAAATATTTTAATTAATATTTTTTTGTATCTATACATATAATAAAATGGTAGGAAAGTCAAAACTGTACATTAAATATTTTTTTAAAAGAATTCTTAGGGTGTGATCTACAATCGATACCGAAGCCAAAAATATAGTTTTTAGAATTTTTGTCTGTTTGTCTGTTTGTCTGTATGTATGTCCGAGATAAACTCAAAAAGTACTGCATGGATTTACTTCAAATTTGGCACGAATATTATTAAGAAGTCGGGTCAACATATACGCTACATATTATCACACTATCACCTACGGGAAACGAGCAGTAAACTCTTATTTCTGCAACGCATTCTGTAACAACATGTAATATAACGACGCATATTTGAATGTTGTTATTATCTTCACACAATAAAAATCACGAAATATAAGTAACTTAGGCTGATAAACATAATGAATATAAGAATAAATGTAATATAAGAAATGAATATAAGTAGTATCAAGACAATTTCAAAGTAGCGCCATCTATGAGATTTCAAAAACATCAAGTCGAATTACATGTGTAAACCCTTTTTGGATATAAATAATTTAAATTTGATCATGTTGGCGAGGTTAATAGTTGTTTTTAAAAGTCATAGATGGAGTTGTGCATTTTCTTCTTAAAAATTGTAATGTTAATTCGTTTCAGAGATGAGCAAGACAATTAAAAAAAATGTGTTTATATAAGTTTTAAGCTGCTTCATCTATGTCTTATAAAATTCATCGAGTTTGTCTATATGTAATAACAAACAGAACTCAAAAAGAACTGCATAGATGTATAACAAAATTTAAACTCAAAAACGGCACGCTATTGCTGTAAGCAATTTGAGCTAAATAACGAAGAAAGAGGAAAATTAAGCATGCCATATATATCATACAGATAAGAAATGCTTATGCTTCTTCGGAACCTATTTCCTCCGAAGTTGTGTCCAGTCTTGACTCTTTTTACATTTTGGCTGCGGAGAGCCAAACCACTAATGTTGTTTATCGAGAAGTCCTATAAGTATCTATTTTTACCTTATTCAGTATTCCTTATTCATTATTTTCTCCATCTGCTTCAGTCACAACTTATGACTTAATTCAGCAGAATCACCATAAAGTCATTTATTCAAAGCAGGCTGAAAATAAGCACTTATTGAAGGTCAATTTTACAAAAGACAGTCTCCCTCTGTTACTGCGCTTTCTGTAGATATGAAATGTAAAGAAAAACGGGTAAATGAATGTTATTTTAAAAGGTATAATCGTAGATATTTTTGGTGCTGTATAGCTTTCACGCAGACGACGTCGCGGGCAGCAGCTAGTAATAGTTATATCGATAATAATATATTTGCAAAGCAGTCTACGAGTGTTAATGGTCTTTACAGACAGTATTTATAAATCTCATGATATTCGTATTAGTTATTAGAACTTTCATTTAATAATAATTTTCCATTTTTCTACTATAATTAAATTAATGATAAAATTCAACACTGTATTAAAAAAAAACATTCATAAATAGTTGTTATAAAGATATAATAATCAGTGCCGATTTAAAATAAATGAATTTTATCAAATAAAATTAAAAATGAAACTAAATCGATGAAAGCCTGCTGCAAGCACGAGAAAAAGCATGACTCATTGTCACATTCCGCGACCGAGAGCGCGGAATAAGCGATATAGAGGCACGATCGGCCTAAGCGTTCAGCTTGTGACGCATCTATCTTTCTTACACATCATTCACACATTTCATACACTTACATCGGCCGATGCGTCCGAGTAGAAGAGACAGTGGCAGCACGCAACCTACACTTGAACTGTTTTCACACATCCACTGGGAAACACCGTCGAGGTCAGTAAACATAGTACTGATGTTTTCCAGGTATTCTGCCATGACCACTATATGGTCTATATATATATATATATATATACTATATGGTCGGCAAATTGAAAGTGAGCGATACAAAATATGTATTGCCAAATGTTCAATACTAATTCATGATGTGGTATCAATATTTATTCTAGAGACTTCTTGTAAGAATACTTTTCGTCTTAATTTTTTCGTCGAGAGCACTTCTCATTTTCTTTATTAGTAAACTGTACACGTTCAAAGTCGGATCGTGTGCTAGTAATTTAAGTTGCCATAAAATTATTAATTTCAATATTTAAGTATTGTATTGTACCTTTTATGTTTTGTATAAAGTATAAGTTAATATGAACCAATTTAAAGAACATGCAAAAATACGGAAGATATTTACCTCTTTACTCTTTGAAGTCGATTATAAAGACCGCCGAACCACAAAGCTCATTACTTTATAAAAGATTCTACTGACAGTGTTTTCTTTTGTCCCGGCGCGAAGCTTGGCCGTATCGAGGTCAAAAGAACACTGAGTTAAAGCGGTAACTTAAATAAATTTCTAACCAATAAAACCATAAAAATATTAAAAAAAACTCCTCATAATAAGCTATAGTGTGGTATTTGTTTTAACTATTTACAGTTTCATCGATACGATATTAATAATTTAAATTATTAATGACTAAAGTAAAACATCCGAGAAATATCCGATTGCTGATCAAAGGCCTGTTCCCTATATCGGAAAATGTTTATTGCTTAATCCGCTACGCTTTTTCACTGCGAGTTGGCGGATAGTTTTCTTACGAAGAGTAACGATCGTTTGTATAAACAACTGGAACTAACTACTCTCAGTGAGAATCGGACCCGTGATACCTGGCGTTAATGATACTATTTGAGCAATTACATCAAAATGGTATTTTACTAAATCACTTTTGAAACTGTGACACCTTACGTAAATTTTAATATATTATTAGCTTAATAATAATTTCAAGAAAACTTTTAACACACAATTTTTGTAACGTAATGTAGCATGAAAACGTTATAGGAAACTTTTAACGACACAAAGCGTTAAAAACTTTTATGACTTTTTTAACAAAATATTAACTTCTAAAATAATTTTTTGCTCAATTTAGGAAGTTAAATTTATCATAATGCGTAATTGGAGATAACGTATATAAATTTTTGTCTAGATTAGATATATGTAGATGTCATTTAATCAAAATAAAATTATAAGTGGAAAAGTTTATTTTCAATGTTACAGCTCTATAATTATATAATTATTTATTTTATACAACATTATAAATAATTGAAATTATAGTATATAAAGAAATAAGCACATTGCTGGAATTATGTATTTCTCAATACTACTACGTGTTTTCACGGAAAACTCCGTTAAGCAAATGTTTATAAAATTATATATGTATTTATATAAATTTATCATTATTATTTTACGAAAAATACTATACAAAACTTTTATATCACTAAAGTATCTAATGGATAAAATTTATTTATTGAAATCATTTAATATAATATTGAAATATTATAAGATTTTTTCCATATAATATGTATGTGACCGTCTATAATTCATTGAGTTCGAAAGAACCCTTACACATAAACGAAAAAATGCCACAGTCCATTAGGCGCGGACGTACTAATGGCCACCATCCTGAGGACTCGAATTCACGCTTGATGTTATAAATATTCAATATTAACAATATATTACATTCATATTACATTTCTTGTAAAATTTTATTTGGTAAATATATAAAAAATGATTTTAAATTAGATTTACGAACCAATGTTAATAAAACCTTGTGCTGACTTCGTGTATTCGTTTTAACGTCCTGTAAATGTCTGACTACTTGGCAATCAATTTTTATCTATTAGCCATAGATTATGACATGTATATAATCTAAGCTGTTAGCATAAGGCTTAGAACTTAACACGCAAGGTTTTTTTACTTGCAAATTAATGGCTTTATAATATATATGCCTCGAAATTTTGATAAATGTCACACGTTAATATCCTTCACCGTTCAGTTGGGTAATGATTATGAACCCTAATTACTGCTAGTGAATGATTAATTAATTATCATTAACAAATTGTTATCATGTAAAACATAATTATATTACATAATAAAATGAATCTACCTAATGATAAATCAAATGACGTATATTCACGATAATCAACAGTCAATCAGCTTATGAAACCTTAGTTTTAATTTTGTAAACAAGTAACAAGATTACCTAATCTACTAAAAACTAAGACATTTATAATTTAGCGTATAATTACAATGTATTACTAAAATATAAATAAAAACCTCAAAAGGCTTTATTAGACCTTTAATTACAATATCTAAAACCTCTTATTGCGAGCCATTCCTTTGATGGTAATCAAATAGTGAAATATGTTTTCTTCAGTTAAATTGCCTTAAATAAACCTGGCTTATTAAGATCTAATTTATGGACCAATTTCTATATTTTTTAGTAACTACAGCTTCTTGGAATTATATATCATCATCATCATCATATCAGCCATTGGATATCACTGTTGAACGTAGGCCCCATCGACTTCCAGAGCGACCGGTTCAAAGCAGCTTCTTGGTATTTCCATGCGAGATTGAATTAGAAATGATGAGATTCGCAGACGAATGAAGGTTGCCGACATAGTCCAACAGATTTGCAAGCTAAAGTAGCAAAGGGCAGGGCACAAAGCTCGTAGAGCTGACGGCCGATGGAGTTGGAGTCGAGATGGAGGAGGAGTTTTTTCTAGTTTCTTTTTCAAGAATCAATAAACAATGTACTTCATAATATATAAATTTCGTATCGAAATAAAGACATAGCGATCTCACCGGCAAGGTATTACGTTTATAATAAAATACCGGAAACTTTTTCACATTTGTTACTTACTAAGATCCACTGTAGAAAAAAAAATTAACGGATTATGTGATAATGGGTTTTTGTATTTTAAAAGATTATTTATATTTAAGTATATTATAATATTTAGTTAAATAATATTAAATTAATAATATTATATTAAACTTTTACTAAAGCTTCTCTTTCTCGTCAAATTTAAGACTTTATTAGCTATAATAAATAAAATGTAAATATTTTAATTTTTGTCTATAGGTCTTTTATTTGACAAAAGTAAAAGCAAGTCAGTCAATTTGTCGTACACTGGTTTTTCCTGTCACGTAACATGTCACAAATTACGATTTACGGCGAACACGTGTTATTGTCGTTACTGTCTAACCGGTCACAAATCAAATATTGTATTATATTTTATTTTCTGTGTTATGTGTTTGTTCGGACCGTCAATACTGGATTCCACACTACAATATTATTTATTACCTCGAAAAGACAAATTGTAGTATATATAATATTTTAAAGGAGAATTAATAAAATTGTTGAAAGTAAAGACGACTCAAGACATGAGTTTTTTCTTTTGCAGATACAAAGCAATCGAGACGATCTCGCTTAACAAGAGCTGCTAAAAATAAAAGAAGTGGGTGAAAGGCACGATGAAGGTTTGTCTCAACTCTCGAGTATTTCAGGGCCAGAATATTATATAGCTAACTGCAATATATTAAAAATCATTTCAAATTTAAATGAATAATGAAAGTCTCATTTAAAACTCGTACTCGCGACTTTGTTCGCAATTGTCATCTCTTTCGTTAAGCAAGAAGTATATAAGATAAACTACATACGCCGGTGTAGGATATGCCATATGTTCAAAGATTTCTGCACATTCCGAGTTTCAAGTTATTACGACCTCACTACTGAGCAAAAATTGTGCACACTTTTGTTTAAATTTGTAAAGTACTTTTGGCGAAACGAGGGGCTAAGTTGCAGATAGACAGACAGTCGGTTTAGACAGACAAGAGAATAAACAGACGGACAAAAATTATAAAAATATATTTTTAGCATCAGTATCGATTATAGTGTCTGCAAAAAAATATATCTAATAATGCTTAATGTACAGAATTAGACCTGTTAAATTTTATTATAAGTTTAGATGATACTACTACTACAATAAGTATGTATATACTAACTGTTGCCCGTGAATTCATTGAAAATCGATCCCATGGAACTTCGTTAGTAATCTATCCCATGGGATTTGTACATTATCACGCGATAAAAAGCCATGTGTTATTCCATACTATACAACCTATCTCAATGTGTCGAATTTCATCCAAATCCTTTCAGCTGTTCTGGAGTCATTAAGTACAAAAATGCATTCACTCAACTTTCGCATTTATAATATTATTAAAATAGAGCTTGACTACTAAGTTGCGCTAAAAAACTATAATGAAAATTTTGATTCTTGTAAACATGTAACGAATTTTTTTATTAAATCTATGTAAACATTATTAAGACAAAAATTATTATCCATAATACTATTAAAAAAGCGAAAATAATAAAATAAGCGAAAGTAACTCTCTCTCCACGTCAGTTGGCCTAATACGCTTTCGTACATTTTTAGTGATACTTGTTTGTATTTTTGGTATAATCTTCATCATCATATCAGCCGTTGGATGTCCACTGTTGAACGTAGGCCTCCCCCATCGACCTCCAGAGCGACCGGTTCAAAACAACCTCCATCCAACGGCTTCCGGCGACTTTCATCAAGTCGTCTGTCCATCTCGTGGATGGCCGTCCGACACTGCGCTTGCCGGTACGTGGTCTCCACTCGAGAACCTTTCTGCTCCATCGGCCGTCAGTTCTACGAGCTTTGTGCCCTGTTATACGAGCGATTGAGTATATATACAAGAACCCGACAACAACCGAACACCGAACCGGTGGGAGGGATGCGCTGTGCCGCGCTCCCGGCTGCTTGGGTACCACCATCTTGCTTGTTTCTTCCGTGAAACAGCTTTGCTGTGTTTCGGAAAGAAGGGCAAGACAGGCAGTGTAATTACTGGCACCGAGACTTAACATCATATGTCTCAGGATGGGCAACACATAAATTAGTTGGCTGGGCTAGTTCCAGGTTAACTGGTTTATGTTAATGGGCGACGTCGACCACTTACCATCAGGTGGCACGTCTGCCAGTTTGCCTATCCAACTAATAAAAAAAACCAACGTTAAGTGGCACAGTAGCCCACTAGACGCAACTCCCTTCAAGTCGAAGGATCCTTCCTTTTCAATGTTGAATGAGAAACTTCACACCCTGTTTCTTTCACCTCCAAAATTTTAAATTAAATTAATATTTTGGTATAATTGTAATAACTTCACCGGTGGAAGGGATGCGCTGTGCCGCGCTCCCGGCTGCATGGGTACCACCATCTTGCTTGTTTCTTCCGTGAAACAGCTTTGTTGTGTTTCGGAGAGAGGGGCAAGACAGGCAGTGTAATTACTGGCACCGAGACTTTAACACCTTATGTCTCTGGATAGGCAACACATAAATGAGTGAAGCCTCATTTAACAAATCTTATTGTTATCACAAAACAAAAATAACAAGTTTCAAATATTATAAAATATATGCATGTTCCACTCCACCACTTTCTCGAGTACCTAAACGCTTAAGCAAAATTAATAGCAATACGCTTTCAACATATAAGTTAGTTACAAATGAAATATAAAAGCAAGTACATTCACTTATTTACCTATTATACACTTATTTTTAGTTTTTTCCAAAAATCGCTATATAATTGCTGATAGCAAAAAACATTAACGCGCTTCTTTATGTGAATAGAAAGTTCAGTCAGAATTAATTTTAGATAATTATAATAAAACATGTAAAAGTTAGATGTAAAAGTATCCATACTGCTAAAGTGAATCGAGCCGATGTGTGTTGACTAACGTATATTTAATTTTATGTTCTGTATTTAGTTACAATATACGAGTATGTATTTTAAAATATTTTTTCTTACAACATTCGTGAAGTAGAAAAGCTAGTTTCAACATGTATATTATTAGTTATATAAACATTTATATTTCCTATTTGTATATTTTGAATTTTTGCAATTGATAATGAAAACAAAATGTAAACATCGTAACTGTAACAAAAAGGAGACGTAGCAAACATTAAGAGATGTTCTACAATCTCGAAACGCAAATGCATTACACGTAATGAAACGTAAACATAAAATATAATATTCAAGCTATATTTAATAATCTCGTTCAGCCGCGACGACCCCACCATGTCGCAGCTCGCCCTAATTGTCAGCATTTACCTTGTCGGTTAAATCGCTGTAATTTGCAACCCTACTAACGCGTAGGCTCTCCTGTTCTCATACTTAATTTTACCTATAATTTATTTTCTAAAAACAAAACAGAAAACTAGAAAAACAGTTTGGAACAACAAACAAAATAAAATTTTACATATAAAACTTAATTTTTAACGTACAAATAAAGATGTCTATTATTGTTTTTTTTTTTACATAAAATTTAAAACTAGTAGAACTTGACTGGATCGTAACGTCACTCTACTGATATATTATGTATTATATCCTTAATAACATAGATATAGATTTGTGGATTCACTTCCTGTCTACAATTTTATATTTAAAGCATCTTATTACAATTACCCATATCTACACGTACTATTTATCTACTTATAATTAAACCCAGACAAAAAAAAATTAAGTAAATAGGTATTACTTATCGATTTGCCCAAATTTTCATCACTGTCTTATAAAAAAAACTAAGTAATTTATCCTTAGTCTTAATTCTATTTCTAAAATATAAACAACTCTATATAGACCAGTGCCGATAGGTTTTGAAACGAAAAAAAATAATAGTAGAATGAAACCGATTGTGAAAGGAAGAGAATATAACAAAAATGTAGGAAAAAATAAATTACGGGCGATCTGTGTTCGGGAAGGGGTAGGGAGGGGGCGTTTAAGGGTAAAAAATGGTTTATCGCGATTTCTGGCAAAACCACAAGTCCTATGGAAAAAAGTTCAAATAAAAAATAATACCATAATGTTTCGTAATCCAAGACATAAAGCATTTTTAAACAAAGAAAGCAGACAGCTAAGAAGCTACTCGGTTATAGTTCTAAGTTAGTACCCCATATCCCTTGAGAGCAGCTTTCGTAAACTGATTACCTCATCTGTTAACTTTAAACGTAAATATTGGATTAGTCTATCTTGCTCTTCATATATTATAGTTTTGATAAACCCGAGGGATACAAATTATTACATAAATATCGGATTTGCACTATGATTTTACCAACATAAGTCCCGATGCCGAGAGAATAAAGGGATAAAAACTACCTGCCTTATTACGGATTTTCAATTACATACATACGAAGTTGTATCGCAAACGGCTAAGGAGAGTAGCAGACTTCGATACATTCGTACATAATTTTGCGATATACGCGAATTTGTGAGTTCATAAATATAACATATTGTTAATAGTAAATACATATTCATATTAATATTTCATTTATACAACAATATTTTTTTTTCAAACCGAACCTATAGTGTACATTACAAATATTATTTTGTAAAAATGTTGCTCGAATTGAAACCCATACAAAACGGAAACATAATAGGCCGTAAATCACACACTACGAAAATATTAGCTTAGAGATACAAGATATAAAGATAATACTTCATAAATATTCAGACTTTAGACAGTAAAAGGAAGGATTTTTGTTTGTTTGAAAGTAAAATTGTGCTTTAACGTGTTAAAAAAATTTATATTTTTTCACAAGAGAATCGTGACGACGCAATGTAGATAGATACATGGACCTTGACCAATACTGGCACGTTCATATATGTTATTCAATAGTGTTAAAACTAACTTCATATAATAAAATTCATTTTAAAATCTCTAAATTTTTAAGATCATATTTAATAATTAGATATTTTTTAAGATCTCTATAAAGTTAAAATAATATTTTAGTTTGTGTTTACGTACTTCTTTGAAGTTGGTAAAATTTCGAGACATGTAAAAGTCTAAATTTCAAAAAAAAATTACTAATACAATAAAATATATAAAATTATAAAACTACACAGATAAATAGGAGAAAAACCTTTTATAAATATCGGCGAAAAGATAAGGCAGGACAATAAATCTTTTTTCGTAACAGATAGGTGTTAATTACTTTATTAAAATTGTAACTAATGTAGTACCTATTCATGGAGAGCTAATTTTCTTTCCTATATACATACATGACAACTCACACACACGACACCTTCCATTAAAGATTATGGTAAAACCTTGTCTGAATTTTTAAAATAGGTCTGGATCTAGATTTCCGCATTCAAACAAAGAAGCAACAATACTTTTAAGCTTTAATTTAGTAATATACAGTAATATCAATCTATAAATTATGAAGGTCCAATAAATATTACAGTAAATACACATACCTAATACGTCTAAAGTTTAATGTACCTAAAGACAATATATATTATTTAATGGCTTTTGTCGCTGTCGAGGTTTAGATGGTAAAATATTTTGTTTTCACATAAAATACTATTCAAAGCAAGAAACTTTTAACTATCACGGGTCATTTTCGATATTATTTTATTAGTTCTGTGAATATATAAATACAAATCAGTTTGAATATTTTACTGAAATGAAATTAACATTTACAGGAATTAAATAAGTTTACGTGTTCTTGTTTTTTTTATTTTATTTTATTTTATTTTAAATTTTAAATAAATAAGTGAAATTTTGATTTTTCTTAAAATTATTCTATATTATATATTACATTTATAATCTTCACTTCGTATTCTACATAGGTATATTTTTGCTTTTAATTTAAAAATAATAAGCGCTATTTATAAATTACGATATAACTCAACCACGTTCAATTTTATTCCATACCTGTAAGCGGAAAGAAAATCAAATCATCCGGCTTCATTTTACTCTCTGTTATAACCCCGAGAACCACTTTGCTGAATAAAACACTGAGTGTAGAAATTCTTCCTAAATATTACTTTTTTATTGTTCTTGTTCAAGACAGATTAAGGACGTAAAACTTGCTGAAATCCCAAATAAAATTCCCTGGTGATTATCTCGAGCGTTACGGAGAACGTTTTATTTGCCGAGACTATTTATCTTGAAAAATATTGGATGCTATAGCGTTCTAATAACGATTAATGTGTTAATACATACTGAAAATACAAAATCTAAAACCGGTACATAAGATCTATGATATAAGCCTATTTAAGTTTTTATATTGAATAGATTAGTAATACTACAACAAATTCATCTGATTATAAGTCCAAGGTAATATCCTAAAACAATCACTCTTTATATTTTCCAAGCATTTGATTTGCGATTATCGAATTATATACCAATGATTTGTAACATGCTGACGTACCTATAACTCTACTACGTTGAATACGGCAACCATTATAACATAATATTCAAAAATTCTATAAAAGGTGACAGATAATCAATAAATAATCAATCCGGTATTAAACAATAAAATGCTTACCCATAAATATTTTTAATAAGATTTGTTAGTCTATTACCGAATTCAACGTGGATGTATCCACAACTGTTCTACATAACATTTGGCTACGTCACTGTATCAAATATTTCATATAAAATTGTATAAAAATTCTTAAGGTTAAAAATACTGTAATCAGTAGATATAATTTTTTATAGATATAATTTTTAGATATATATAGATATAATTTTTCCTCCTCAACTCATCCTAGCCTCACATAGATATTATGAAATTTATTTTTCAAATTTAGAATTAACAATTAAATATATAAAACTTTAATACAATAAACATATCGGCCTGAAATACGGAGTAGCTTTTTATAATAATTTTAAAGAAGTAATTAAGTAAAATAAGTTTGGAACTTAAGCAGAAAAAGTTAATCTATTTATAGATGAAGAAACCCGAAAGTGAAAGGTAAAGTGCCTTCTGATAAACAAAGTCCTTGAAAACCGTTGACCACAGATAACATGATCATCAGCAAGCTGCACTTTATCAGCGATACTAACTGGCTGCTTTTAAAGATGTCGAAAATATCTTTAGTTTTCATTAGTATATACTGCCCAAATGTTAGACATTTATGAATGTGAATGTTGTGTATATTCTCTGTGACTTTACTAAACACCAGAAAATACACCATTATGTAAATATTTAGTTATAGACGAGTAAAAACATCTACCGCCAAAATAAAACCTGCCATGTAGGTTATCAGAGGCAAATAAAAATAATACTATCGCCAAAAGTATCTAAAAAAATTATCCAATACAAATTATTGTTTCGATGTCTGATCATTTGTTCAAAGCTTTTATTTCCTTTGTTATTTCGGGAATAATTCACTTTCCCGAACCTTTCAACTAAAGTGCCAAGAGCTAAAGAAAAGTTAAACCAATTATACCGGTTACAGGAGAAATATAATATAGAATTGTGAAAGTAACGAAGCTGAAAATTGGCTGATGTTACGGGTATTTTATTTTTTATAAATATTAAACTTTCATTTGTCACAGTTCAATAAATAATATGTAGATTGATATCATCTTTTAAATTATTTAAAAAATTATTTTACATTAAAAAATTTATATTGTATGTATTTTTCAATGATTTTATGAATAAAAAATCTCATTTTATGTCTTTTCGTATAAGATGCTTAAAATTAAAATACATATTTATTACCTTTTAAAGACTAAAGTTTAGATACTACTGATTACACTTAATAGTGTTACCATACATTACTTATCAACTGCAAATATTCCAGATCATCATACCTTATCAATCAGCTAGCTCTACACTACTTGCTTTTTTAAAATATTAGAGACTGAAACAAGTCATCAAGTCTATAAACTAAATTATAAAAAAAAAATGCTATCCGTCGTATTAAAAGACTAACGTCAAAATATGATATGTATTTTTTTTTAAATTATAGTGTAGAAAATTATACACAAAGTCGCATTTCAAATTGTATCCTTTTTTAGCCTATATTTGACATTTTTGTTGACAGAAAATGTCCGTTTCTTATATTACTTATGTATTTTTTACGCAAAATGGAATTTTTATAAATTTGAAAAATTAGACTTAAATGAAATTTTTAAGCCATATTACGTCACCAGAATGTGCGATGTAATACGTATGATAAAATAAAGTAAAATATTTCAAAGGATTTACATATAACATAATAACATTTTCCAAGGTTTTCAAAATACAGTAGCTTTTTAACGCCTTTTTTATACAAAATTTGTATAATTTTAATGTAAGCAAAAATGAAGGGTGCTAACAAAGGGTTAGAGCTTTTAAATCCTTAGTTAAAATTCCATGTTAATTAATTACATGAGAGAGTGGATTAGATAACTCTATTAACCTTAACTGTAAACCTTAAAGGTATGCTTAATTTGTTTAAAAGACTGCTTAATATTTATATAATTCTAAACATTTAATTTATTTTTGTTAATAATTATCAATTCTAAGCTGTTTTATATTTTAAACGATAATCCAATTAATAAGATTAATGTAAAAAATTCGATATTACACAAAATACGACAAGGTCATGAAAAAACATAAACACTTTTATACGAATTTAATTAAAACAAGTTTCACACACTTACCCTGATCTGTCAAATCAATCAATTGTCACTGCAATTCGGAACAATTCACTCAAAATTCTGACAGAAAAAAAAGTTTTAGTTCTTGTAATATAGAACGATTTTATATTTTAAATAAAAGTTTAGATATACCACAGCTTAGTAACACAATATTGCTAAAAGTATAAATGAAACTACTAATAAAAGTATTCCTAGCGTTTTGCGAATTAGTGTGATACAACGAGGGCTGAATTTAGGTCATCGCGCACGTCCTTTCACGGCAACTGCTGAAACAGAACTAAAATATATCTGAAGTTACGTGTTGGTGAAAATTTTAACGCTTCCAGGGGATTCTCAGTTCATGAAACGATAAAACAAGTGATCATATTAAGAAGTCACGCTTAAAGCCTCGACTTCTTTTAAACTATAAATATTTCATATTTATAATATAGACCTATCGATGAAATGAAAATTAATGTGAAAATATAAATATTCAAAAAAAAATCTTAAGATATTTTTTGGTTCAATTAAAATCTGAATTATAGTTAAGAAGATTGTTTTACTGATTTGTTTTTATAATTTGTTAAAGTTGTACAAATATGAACTTGCATATGTCGATGTCGAATTTGTCTGAATAATATCCTTAATAAACTTTAATGAAAGGTGATATTTTAGACGAATTAACCATAATAAATCACTACTGCCTTTGTATGTCTGTCTCTCCGTTCGATATAAGCTCAAAAATAACTGAATAGTTCATGCGGTTTTCACCAGTAGACAGAGCTGTTTATGAGAAAGTTTTAGGTGTATATTTTATTAAGATTTTGTGTAAATTAGTTGAAATATGTCGATAATTTTTACAAAAGTTGAAAGAAGTCAAGCCACCTGGGAGCTTCCATCGAAAACGCTACCTAATCCCCTTGAGATATAATAAGACAATATAATATAGTGGGCTATTTCTCTTTTAAAGATCCTCAGAAAATCATATCAAATGTGTTATATGGAAATCTATTTAGACGGATACAGTGTAGTAAGTAATGTGTAGTAATCCTTAATTCCTTATATCAGATAATTTAAGTAAGATATTCCTAAGATTAGGTTATTGCAAAATAAAAAAATATCACGTGCGAAAATAATTGCAAGTGCGGGTCTCACACCGATGACAGAACGCGCTTAATGCGACCACCCCACGACGCACCCCTCGCTGTCACCTACTGTTGCTATGCTTTACTGCCCGTGCGAAGCAGGGGCGGGTCGCTAGTACATTATATAATTAAATTTATTTAAAATTGTACTTGTAAATTTTGATAAATTTTAGTTTTTAGAAGATATTTTGACGGCCGGCTGGTCGAGTGGTCAGGCAACTGGACACTTTACACAGCGGTCGCGGGTTCAAATCCCTCCAAGTGCAATAATTATTTAAAAAAAAAGTTAATCAATCGGCAGTTACCTAAAACACAGGCATTAAGTTGCCTACCTTAGGGACAGACGACCGTGTGTGTATGTTAAACATTAATATTTATTTATTATTATTTATTTATAATTTGTATGGCAAATATAGATGTCTGCACCGGGTCATGGACGTGTATATGTGTATTTATAAAAAAAATCTTAAATTTATATGTGTTCCTAGTACCTGTAACACAAGTTCTTACGAACTTAGCACGGGGCTTGGTTAACGTGGTGTGATTGTTGGTTAATATTAATTTAATTTAATTTATTTATCGTATTAACGACCTAGTAAATTCTAAATTATCACACTTCTCTTTTGTGGTTCATAAAGTTGGATTCCAAAAATCACATTGAGGTTGTTTAAAAGGGAAAATACTTTGAATTTGTATAATTTTGTATGTGAAAATTTTGACAATGTTTAATTTTTGAAAGATAAAACCAAATGCCAAATTATCACACTTCTCTTTTGAGGTTAATATAAAGTTGGATTCGAACAATCACAATGAGGTTGTTCGAAAGGGAGACTCGAAGTTAAAAGTTTGCCAAACAATAAAATGAGAGATATATTATGTTGTTTCATAATTCAACTTATAATGACTGTGTTGATATACTCGTATTACTTAAAATGAAAGAAACAATGAAATTAAGTAATATATTTTTTGATATATGAAAGCTAATGAGTTTGTTTGTTCGAACTAATCTCAAGATTTAGTATGCCTTAAAATAGTTTTGTGTCTAAAAGCCTATTTATTGGAAAATGTGTCCTTCAAAATGTGGAAAAGGAAATCCTGCCAAAATATCAACTAATCTGATAAATAACGAAACACAATTATTAGAAAAAATATACTTAATCACAACATGTATCATTGGACACTAGTAGACTTCAACATCTTTGAAATCAGAAATACAAAAATAGATAAATAATATTAGCCTTCGCAGCAATTCATATTTCCTTTATTGCTCTTTTTCCTGTGGGATTAAAAAAGTCCCTCATAATATATATTACGTGAATACTTTACATAATCCTGTATTATTTTTTGATATCTCAGACTGTTCCATGGTATCTGCTTATGCATTCATAAAACATGTTTTAGTGTGTGTACCATGATAATCCTATTGATAAAACAGATATATCTTCAACGACAGGTCACTTGTTCAAATAACCCTCTTAGCGCCAGTGAATTTTCAATAGCTAAATTCGTTTATTACAAATATAAATGATCTAATTCTTCTCCAAGCTTTTCGAAAACTACGTAAAGATGTTTAGTTGTTAATGTTTTTATCATAAATATAAGCCAAAAAGATTTGAGGAAATTAAATCACAATCGCCCTGTGTAGAAATCGTTACGTTGTCAGCCATTCAAAGCACGCCTTGCCGAACTCAAAGATGACAGAGAAAAGCGACGTTTCGGGGAACTTTCGCCATCACACACCTCGTACTGGGCGCTCCGGAGAGGCGCTACTGACACACCTCCTCCATTAGTGAGACCGAACCAACCGCTCACATTAGATGATCTAGATAAGGCCGAGTGCTTATCAGACAGCTTAGAGAGTTAATGCTCCCCGAGTTTGCAGCCCGTAGATCCCGAGCACCTCCTCAAAGTTAACTTGGAAGTCAATCGGTTAGCAGCCTCACCGTCTGCCGACGAACCCCTTCCATCGACTATGATTGAGGAGGTTGGATCGATTTTAAAATCCATGCATTCTAAAAAGGCCCCTGACCCTGACGTCATTGAAAAAAAGGCGTTAAAACGTCTACTACGTCAACTAGTAATACTACTAGTTATGGTTTTCAATGCCCTACTCGCCGATTGCTCTTTCCTCAATCAGAGGAAAGAGGCAACCGTCATAGGTATTCCCAGTAACCTACCTACAAGCTACAGACCGATCAGCCTTCTCTTCTCTCGGTAAACTGTACGAGAGTATCATACTCGTCCGCTTCAAAGCTATCATAGAGGCTAAATCTATTCTCATCAACGACCATTTCAGTTTTCGAGCTGGACATACATGTATTCATCAAGTGCATCGCCTAACGGAGCACATACTGTCAGGATTCGTATGTTCGCGGTACTACGCCACAGGTGCCCTCTTCTTCAATGTCGCGAAGGCCATCGACAAAGTCTGGCAAAACGGCTTGATTAAAAAAAAGCCCAAGTAATTATAATGAATGAAATCATGATAACTAGTGTTGATCATCATAACATGATAACAAATGAAATCATTATAACTAGTGTTGCCACAGTTTACTGTTGTACATATTATTAAGTTTTAAGTTATGACCTCGAATGTCAGTTAATATCAATTCTACAAAACTAAACATTTTGGGAGACATGTTTGTTACAAAATGACCTCTTCAATATATGACCTGACCTCTTCAATATATATTAAAAAAAAAAAACTATGACATTGATATTTATTGGGACGAAGTTCTTTATGGGACGACGGGGTACCCTAACCGGCAAAAAACGTCCGTCACGAAAATACTCGGAGTAAGATTTTTTCGTCTAAAACCCTCTTAAATAGAATTCTACAATATAAATATTACATACTAAAATCAATATTTATTCTTAATTGCATTTAAAAACCAATTAATAATTATTAAATTTACCAATTAATTTTTATAAAAGTTACCAATTTAGTGATTTTATTTCTGAACTGGTATATTCTTAAAATGATTTTGCGCCGTCTAGTGAAGGCTTCAAAACTTACACAGCAATAATGCCTCTGGACTTGAAAATTTGTACTACATGATTATAAACTACTAAATTAAAAATACCTGTTGTATTAGTAAACAGACTTGCAGTTGAGTGTACTATGTAAATTTATAATTTAGTACGTAATGCATTTCCATATGTTTTATTCTAAGTTTACGCATCCTGTTACATACACTCACTATTTATTCTTAATTACAATGATTTAAAAACCAGTTAATAATTATTTAATTTACCAATTATAAGTAAGGATAAAAATTTATTTGATACATAAAAGCAACACGTGTTTTAGTTTGGTACTATGTGTATGATTAAAACGTGGTTTAGTTTTGTGGTTGTATGTGTATAATTTATTTACGGTTATTTTTAAAAAATCGAAATACAAACATATATATCTTATTTTAGTTACCATAAAGCTAAGGTTTCTATGATAGAACATAATTAGACGTAATTATTATTCATCTAAATATCTGTTTATTTACCGGCATATACGAGTAATATCTAAAACACCTATCATTAATCGAGCATATAACGCAAAAGAAACAAGTTTTTTTATTATATTATATTATTATTATGATTATATAGGTAGTGATATATACTCTGTGAAACTTACAATTTTTTTCAAAGAATTCTAATTTAATACAGACTATGACAGACAGATAGCCTAGCCTCAGATCTGATAGGCTCCCTTCGGGTACGCGATGCTAAAAAGGACATTATAATTTAATGTGTTTTTATATAGCCAAGTTGGGCAAGCGGATTGAAAACGTGGACCAGTGAATCATAACTGATTATCACTAATTAAAATTCATACTGTTATACTGGCCTTTACAAGCACAAATTATAAACATAACTCATCTTTAATCATCTAAACAAAAACAGATTTAACCCCTGGGTGACATTATAATAGATGCATCTACCAAAATCAACAAAATCATTAAAAATTTACACAACAGAAAGCATATCTTCTTTATAATAAATCTTGAGAGAAAATCTTAAAAATGATGTTCCTATGTCTATATCTTATGTTCTAATTAGTTACATTATATTTTTAAGTCATATCTGAACTGAACTGAAATTCACATCAAACGTATTTTATTCAAGTCGTCAATAACACGTGTCTCGCTAAGCATGCAGCATCTCCGACCGATTTGCAACTTGTCAGAGTCGAGCGTCTAGTTTTAAGCTGAGGGTAGACTAGAACACTTTTCCAAGCATTTCCATATAACGTCACGTTCATTCGAGTGCTCGATGATGTATTCGAAGTAACTACCGTAAGTTCAGATGTATTAAAAAAGAAAAATTAAAGAGAGCATGTTTTTATGAATATAATTCGATAACGTAAATTATTATGTATTCTTACCTAATGTAATATGTATGTGTATTATTATTCTATTTATGTGTACACTTTGAATAAAAAATTTTTATTTCAAAAATCAATTTGTAAACAAGCGTCTACACTCATCTTTAGAATTTTTGACGAATATGTGACATAGTTGCATATTTGGAAAATATACCGTTAGCCAACGCCTGACGTCAGATATCATGTTGCTCTCAGGTATATTTTCAAATACAGAAAATGAAAATTATACTCCCTTAAAACATCACCTTACTAAGAGTTATATTGTCATGAAATGAGTTGATATCGATTATAATTTAAAATGACATGACATTTTGTTGTGGTTTTAAGACGAGTTAGACCTAAATTTATTTTTTCACTTCGGATATACACAATTGAATGATTACCATTATACACCACGACAATTGAACAGGTTATATAATAAAACGCTGTTGGAATAGTTCAATTCATAGCTAACAAAAAGTCTTCTTTTTGTGACTTCTATTTATGAATAAAAGTCCTGCATGTATTTTGCTGTTTCACAGGGATTCAATATTATTTTTAGCTTTCATTAATTATTTTATTTCGGTCGTTCGTCGTTTCATCAATACTCGCTTTTTGCTAGCAATTTAACAATCTTTACAGTAGTTAGTACAGCGCATGGTGTAAAGATAACAGTATGAATCAAAACCCAAAAATAAGTTTTACGTGAATATTAATAAAATTCACGCGAAAACTAAAAGTTAATAGCTCCACTTTTTTATTAAATGATGACTGACTAGAGGAGGTGACGGTGAGTGAGTGAGAAAAAAGGTATTCTTAGCTTAAATTCACTATCCATATTGACTGTATTGTTAAGAAGTTAGCCAGAATGATAATATTAAGAGAAAATCCAAAGTGATTTTGTCACATCGCATAAAAATAATTTTGTATAATGCTCTAGGTCGTAGTAATTTAGAAAATGCCCCTGTAGTTTTAAATCCTCAATATTCCTCACATTCTCAACATATAGAGAAAATTCAGTGCACTTTTACAAGGCACTTGGCATTTAACTATTTGGGAATCGCACATGCAGCTACATACGACCTTTGTCTTAAGTATTTTAAACGTGTTTCTCTGCAAAATCGACGCGCGCTTGCTGATTATGACTTTCATTTTTTTTTTGTTTCTGCTTTGTCTTGTGAAAATGAGAATCCCGTTCCAATATCTTCGCCATGGTAAAACCAATCTCTTTCAATTGCCTAGATTTAAAAACAATACACTTAAACATTCTCCAATTCCTCGTATGTGCAGAGAGTTTAACCAATTATTTCCAATTGATAGAAACATTGATATTTTCTTTTACTCTATAAATAAACTTAAAGTGAACATTTTAATTTTTTTAGTAACTAGCACGTGCAGCCTACGATGATATTATATATGTATGATGATATTATATATGTATGATGATATATTATATGTTACAGGCGATTTAACTTTTTTCATATAACTGTAGTCCTTAGATAAATGTTATTAACGCTTGTAATTGGTATACGTGCCTACCTATTGTATACACCATATATTTAAAAATACTACCCAAAACTATTTGTATTGCTATTGGTCAGTATTTACGAATAGATAAAATAAAATAAAATATTGTTAGAATCAGAAGTGGAAATCATTAATAAGAAAAACAATCTTTGTCAAATACAATTTAATGGTTTTGATTATTTTAACAATTTACACAATTAACTTTAAACTAATGAATCGAGTATCAATTACACACAATGAAATCTAAACAAGAAGAACTAACGTAACGATTACTTTATTTAAAACAATTATAACAAAACTAAAGTGGCTTACGTGACCTGCACGCTTAACACCGAAATAATGGGAACGTCCGTTCAGCACGAAGGATGACAGGCGAAAGAGGCCTATTGCCATTTGCACGTCGTATTTATAGGCTTCGTTTGCGAAGACGTCATTTTCTCCTTACACGGCCTCTCCTGACACCCTGACGCCCTCGGCAGGCTGAGATGATCCTTCTTCCTCGACCGGATCATATGTGTAGGTGACTTCGATCTGGACATCAACACTGGAAGAAGTCGTCGACTCTTCAGGTTGGTCTACACCTGGAAAACAGAACGTTAATTCTTTTGCCGAAACTGGATTATAAACAAGGTCTAGTCGCTCGAGACTAGACATAAGCAGCAAGCTCTTGTAGGCAATCACAAGACTAGACATAAAAGCAATATCTAGGATTAAATTCATAAAACTACACATAACATATCAAGGTCTAGTAGATAATCGTAGGACTAAACTTAAGACATCGAGGTCTAGTATAAAATTCGTAAGACTAGACATAACACAGCAAGGTCTAGTATAATCACAAGACTAGACATAAAACATCAAGGTCTAGTATAATCACAAGACTAGACATAAATTATCAAGGTCTAGTATAATCACAAGACTAGACATAAAACATCAAGGTCTAGTATAATCACAAGACTAGACATAAAACATCAAGGTCTAGTATAATCGTAAGACTAGACATAAAACATCAAGGTCTAGTATAATCGTAAGACTAGACATAAAACATCAAGGTCTAGTATAATCGTAAGACTAGACATAAAACATCAGGGTCTAGTATGAAATGTGTAAGACTAGACATAAAAAGCAAAACCTAGTTAGCATTCATAAGACTAGACATAAAGAAAGGTCTAGTATACGTTATTCAAAGGAATACTCACTAGCAAAGACAGCAACTCATTCATCAGGAGTCCACTCGGCAGAACTTTAACTACTTTGTAGGAGCCACATACATATACCTGGATCGAGTTTTCCAGTTACCTGTGAAAACTTTATAACTAAGACTAGGTCGTTAATATGAAACTGTCGCGGTGGATGCCGCTGCCGGTTAGTTGTCTCGTCCTGATTAGCCTGATTGTCCCTAAGACGTTGGCGAGCTCTGCTTCTAGATAATTCCCTTAAGGCTTCTCGATAGAGAACTGGTTCTTCAATTGTCACATCACGAACCAATGCGCGGATAGCTTGTGTTGTAGCCTCCGTTCAGATGAGAAGGTTCAATGGCGAAACTTGAGGAGTCTTTTTCTTGGTTTTATCTGAAATAACCTGCCAGATCTACGAGTTGTCAAACTTGTCTTATGTTACTCGAAGGGTCGGTGTTAGCTAGCGCCTCTACCTTTCGTGGGCTCGGCCTAACCTGACCTTGACAGATTATTCTGCCCAAATACTCAATTTCAGTTACAAGAAAGGAGCATTTCTTAAGTAAGCTTCGTTAGGTCTTCACCCTGAAGGGGTGAGTTTACTTAAAGTTTATTACCTAACTGGACCGAATGCCACGCCGAGTAAATGGTGCTAGTGTGCGTAAGGTATTGCTGGTCTTTATTCCGGATGTAAGTTATTCCATTCCGGTTGAGAACATCGGTACCTATTACAATCGACATGGTCACAAAAGATGAGGGGACTACTATGACCTCCACCTCGATGGATATGTTAAGGAATTCGATCGTGAGTGTCATGTAAGAGCAGAAACTATTTCTTTATCGCTTATACCATTCAGACCGCAACGTCTCAGTATTGGTTGGTAACGAACGTATTTAAGAACTTTTAAAGAAATGAGAGACACAATGAGTGCGCCGCTATCGATATAATCGAGGTAGGCTTCGTGTTAGGTGACCCTGTTTTCATAAGACGGCAATAAGGACTAACGTGTCCCCGTCGATTACAAATTGTAACATTTAGGTCCATAGTTAAAACTAGGTTCGGTATAAATATTTCTCTTATTAAATCCGCTTTCATTGCTAAAATTGACTATCGGCTTCGTATAGACAGATAAAAACGAAAATATGTTTTTCGGAGTTAAATCCGCATTCGCAGCGGCCGCTCGAATCTGAGGACTAGCTATTCCGCGTACAACGATTAAAGTTATTAAAAATTTAAAGTTATTAACTCATCACTTAGCCCTGTGACTACGCGCAACCGTAACAATGTACGACGAGCATACTCTGCAAACGTCGGGTATTTATCGGAAGTCGTACACATAGCCTTAAAAAGGATGTTCGCGTAGTCTAATTTATTCGGGAATAGGGCCTGAAATTCGCGTTTAAAGTTAGACCACATCCTATCAGACGTTACCCATTCACTTAATCAAAAATTTCGCGTCGCGCTTGAAACAAGACGCTAACCGCCACAAACGCTCATGACTGGTCCACTTGTTCACACTTCCGTGCAATGCCTCGATCAGTGCGAACGACAACAATTCTCATTATGCGTGCAGCTTAACGTCTTCTCGACCGCTCGACGAACCTCGCGATTCCGTGAATCCGCGAATCCGCTCGCTCAAGTACACGTAAGCCACTATTCACTCTACGTACTTCACCACTCGAGCCATGTCGCGTATCACTACCACACGGATTACGAGACCTGCTCCTAGTATTTCTCCTGTATTGAGACGCACGCTCCTCTTGCTCATGCGACCAGTCTCGAGTGTGCTGCTGATCACAGCAACGTGAGTCCTTACTACTCATTACGAACAACACACAAAAATAAAATCAAATCAATATTAAGTAATCGTTACAAGAGTTCAAACCGATAAAAAAAATGACGGTAGATGGATTTAAAAAAACACTAATGAATAAATGTCTTTGTTTTAAGTGGGCGAACTTAAGTCCTTTATCCCACTTCTGATGTTAGAATCAGGAGTGGATATCATTAATAAGAAAAATAATCTTTGTCAAATACAATTTAATGATTTTGATTATTTTAACAATTTACACAATTAACTTTAAAGTAATGAATCGAGTATCAGTTAGACACAATCAAATCTAAATAATAAGAACTAACGTAACGATTAGGGTAGGGCGGGGCTAGTTGAGCAATTTTTCACTTGAGCGAATATAGCTCCTCAATGATAAGTTTCAATGAGTTATTATGCGGCCTGATGGATTAGTAATTTATCCCTTAGCAAAAGGATATACAATATTTTCTTGTTACAAGTCGAATTTAAGAGTTACAGCTGTTTAAATGCAGAAATTCAAACATGCTCAACGTACCCCATAGGTGGGGTAAGTTGAGCAAGCATATGGGGTAAGTTGAGCAGATAGAAAATGTAGCCACACCATACCTTAGATATTTACCCGACATAAAATAAAATGATTATTTGTTAGTCAAACTTTTATATTTAATGATGATTTAACAACATATTAGTGAAACAAATAGTAGTTTTCTTTTAAGTAATGAACATAGAAAATAAAATCAACTTCTACTTAATATTTAGAAGACCATCTTTAACTTAATGTTTGGAATATACTCAGTATTTCTATTTAAAATCATACTTTAACATTAATATAGTTAATTAACAAATTTAAAAGTAAAAAAATAAACATTATAGAGATATTCATCACTTAAAAACTTGATCATCGTCACTGATTGCAAACAATGTAACATCAGCATTTCGCGCACATGTTTATGTGATTGGGATTGGATCCATTTTTTCTTATCAAAGTTACGGTATAGGCTTCGCAGCAAATTAGAGGTCACTGCCAAACTCTAATTTCTTTATGAATCCTTTTTGTCACTCATTTGATACCGAATTGCTTGGCGGCGGCATTGATACTTTTTCCTTCATTTAGAATGCCTTTGCAGCATCGTTGAAGTGTTGGATAGAGTTTAAATCTCTTGAAGTCTTACATTTATACGCTCTCAAACAAAAATAATTTAAAAAATACACATTACTGTCATTTCAAACTGTAAACTTTCTTGAGTGACTCTTGCTCAACTTACCCCAGCTATAAATTTGTTAAAAAAGTGAGGTCACGAAAAAAACTGTTTGAATTAGAGTCAAATCCTTTCTAGATATCAAAAATATACTACATTTACAAAATTAAAACACTTACCTGGTGTACCATAGATAATAACCGATCCTTACAGGCGAAATATTCAGAAACATTTTTTTTTAACTTTTTGTACATAAAATAAACAAAGCGTTCAGATACATTATTCGATCGACAGATTACAAGTGGCTGTCATGTGATAAGTTCTGCTCCTCAGTCCGCTTCTTTTCGCCATATAATGTATTAACGTGTGATGTATAGTTTTTGAGATATTTCAATTGCCCAACTTGCCCCATTGCTCAACTAGCCCCGCCCTACCCTACTTTATTTAAAACAATTATAGCAAAACTAAAGTGGCTTACGTGACCTGCACGCTTAACACCGAAATAATGGGAACGTCCGTTTAGTACGAAGGATGACAGGCGAAAGAGGCCTATTGCCAGTTGCACGTCGTATTTATAGGCTTCGTTTGCGAAGACGTCATTTTCTCCTTACAATATAGTAATATTTTAGCCCAAACGTAGTCATTTTGAAGTACCGTCAAATGATAGCCAATCGGACATAAAAATATAACGCTGTTGTAAAAGAACAATTGTTGTTAATTTATTTTGAAATGTTATAATACTAAGTGGTCTCTATCACGATTTATTTCAATTTTTACATTCAGTGCGTTTCAAACAAAAACAAGGCACTATATGAAAAACAGGTCATCCGTTTGAGAGATACTATGCCACAGAAATTAACGAATGCACACGTCAAACTCCTTCGTCTATGTCAGAGCTTAAGAAAAACTTCCGAAGGTAGTCTTCAACAACACTCAAATATCTAATATTTACTCCTTATAATATTAATATGGATAATATAAATCACTAATTCAGTATAAATTAATTTATAGTAACGTATTTCCCGCGTATTACCCAAAAACGGTCCTTCATTAAACATACGAGACAAGTCACGCCCTCATAAGTCGTAATTAATAATTATTTTATGCAAATCATCCTATGTAAGATAAGAGCACCAAAGGAAATCAAGCATGGCCCTAATGATAAATGAATGGGTGGTAATCATCTCTTGCTGACGTCAATACCTTCATACATTATTACTGGAATAAAAATTTAATAAAAATCTGAACAAAAACATATCCGTTTTTAAACGTTTATACTACATTTTGTAATGTAAGGTGACATCATTGTAATTAGGTACTTAGTTATAATTTATCTTATTACATAATTATTGAATAATACCTTCAATAGCACAGTAACGATATTCTCACGACCAGCACACCAGTAAACAGCACTCTTAATAATAATAAATATTCACAGCAATATAATCTTTAATATAAACGAGATAAAACGGTAAATGCTTCATTTAAGCTTTTAACGCGTAAGTTGAAAAGATCAACATCGGAGATTAAAGTCGTTAATGGTTTATGAATTTATAACCATCATTTCCTTTCAGTTAGTTTGTTAACAAAGTCTCGCTGTTGCATTTTCGATTTGACGATTTAACATAATCGAATTGCTAACGTTGTTATATTTGTATTGTGCTGTTCGTTAATTAAATTAAAAGTTTTTAAATATTTAATTCTGTATCTGACTGTTCTCTGTGTAGCAACTCAATAAAGTATTAAAAATTTTCATAGCAATGTTGTAATGAGATAAATAAATGCCAATTTAAAAAACAAATAAGCAATGAATCATTAGGTACCTCATTGATTGTGAATATTTTACAATACTAAAAAAATAGTTTTTGTTTCAGAAAAAAATAACGATCTTATATTTAACTTTAACTAGTCAACAAAAATACAATTTATTTATTTCGGTGCCTTAATACAATAATAAAAGAGGCTGTCGGAAGTGGACAAGACTTTTGACCAAATAATTTTTATAAAAACACCGATCCAGTACATATAATTTACAGCTTTTTTAGCTGGGGGTCGATTGTCGCTCGCGTCCGTAGGTTTTACCCTCGATACCCTACACGTGACCCCTGGGTGGTGCTAAAGAGTGACACTCTTTCCGGTGGCAGGCTTCGGCCGTGGCTGGTTACCACCCTCAAGGTATAAATCAAGGTGTCAAGCGTTCGCGCGTTCCACCCTGCTAACCTTGAGTAGCCCTACGGAAAGTGGTGTGCCGTACCGGTGTGCCGCATCCAGGCTCACAGTGTTGCCGTCCGCGGTGCCTGGTTCTGAAGAGCAGCGGGATCCGGAGAAACGGTTTTCCGCTGGCCGCCCGCCGATAGTTGGGAGCCCAATTGCAGATTAGCCACCTGCGAAAGGCTGCTCCGCCATCGCGCGCATAATCCCAGGGTTGCTTCTGTCGGGCCGGTTGGCAACCGGATGAGAGGCCTCGACAGCCGGCCCTGGGGTGGTCCGGGCGTCCCCGCGGTCTCCAGCCAGGCGGCAGTATTGTGACTTCTGGTGGAGTCTGGCTGGCGCCTCACGTAACTGCCACTTTTCGCCTTTCCTTCCCTCTTGCCCTTCAAATTTACAATGAATAAAAGAAAAAGAAAGTTGAGGAATCTGCAGCGGATGCACGGCCTCTCGCTTAAAGTTCACACATGCACCTCACGAATATTCGAGGTCTGCACTCTAATCTCCTTCCAGTTCATCACCATCTCGAGACTGCCAAGCCGCATCTGCTCTTGCTTACCGAGACGCAAATCACAACCCCTGCCGATACGTCATACCTCCACTACCCAGGTTACATCCTGGAGCACAATTTTCTTCTGTTTACCATCAGACAAGATTGAGGTCAAACGCACTCAAATTTTCAATAAAAAAAAAAAAAAACATACCCAAGCAAAGAGCATCCAAAAAGTTTGGTAAATTAGTCAGCTACTTAAACGAAATAACTATACCTGAAAATGTTAATGAAAATAAAGTTTTTATACACTGTAGACTATAATATATTATGTGACGTGGACTGCTGCTAAATCTAATAGGTCAAAGATAGATTTACAACTTTCGAACCAAATTCGCAAAAACGTTTAGAAAGAAAACTTGATGATTTACGGTGCAAAATAGGTAGACTAACGCAATTTATTAATGGTAACAGAAGTAGAAAAGTAATAAATTATGCAAACAAAATAATAGAACAATATAAAACACACATCATACATGAACAACAAAATACAAAAGTCACGCACCTATTAGATACGCTATAACAGAAATTAACCGTTATAGTAGGTCGACTACAAAGATACAAAGAATGTACCTACCTTTAAAAACAGCAGAACGTTCAATTTATCCAAAATGACAGACTTTTTTACCGAAACATTTAACAAACTACAACCAATGTTCAAAACAACAAATTCAAAGAATTAACAACAAAGACAACTGACCTGAATATATTATGGTAATATTGGGCAAAGATGATCAAGCTGACTGGATACAAGCTGAAATATCAAATAACTACTTAAGGTTACAGCCAATGACATTTTAACATATTCCCCAGCACAAATTTGAAAAAGCTATATGTAATTTACATAATTGGAAGTCACCAGGATCAGATTATTTTCATAGTTACTGGTAAAAAAAATCACAAATGTTACAACCCTACCAACATCAATACCAGAGACCGATAAAATTAAAATACAACGAGGCATATTTCAAGGAGACGCACTTACTCCCTTGAGGTTCTGCCTTGCTCTTAACCCGCTTTCTAATATACTAAACTCTACTCTATTAGGATTTTCTTTACCTAACCCGGAAACTGACAAAGAGACTAACAGTGAAACACATATCTTAAATTATTTTATATGGACGTTATGGATTGTATATGGACGATATTAAATTATACTCTAATGATGAAAGTAATCTAAATAAATTAGCAAATAAGATAGAACATTTTACAAGAGATATAAAAATGGAATTTGGTATCGATAAGTGTAGAATCAACTCAATAAAAACAGGAGAAAATTATCAACATTAACTCCATTGTTCGATGTGCGACTCGGAAATTCCCGAATCTATCCTCAATCAATTAATCCTAACTGAATTCGACGATTGACCTCTTTCTCGAAGTTGGCCTACCAAGTTGGACCTTTTGTGCTAGATCTACTCGTCAACAATTTCAAAAGTAGAATTTCCAATTGATATCGGGGGTATGACATTCGACACGATTTTCGTCTTTTCTATGTTCATTTTATGGCTCACCGCTTGGGAAACTCGGTGGAGATCTTTCAGAGATTCTGCCATGAGGACAATATTATCAGTAAATCGAAGGTGTATGATGTCAGAAAATGAAATAAAAATAATAATAACTCCTTCTCAGGTATTATTAAAACTTAAAAAATCTCGATCAATTGACACCACTCATACTCGAAAACTAAACATCGCTCGGGTCATTCTGAACAACATTTGTGGCTATAATATCCAATTATATTTGTAACCATAGGCGGTATACATTTGTTTCAAATGCAGAGATATGGGATGAATGTTATGTCTCAGCTTGATAATTACTGACAGGTGGTATCTGAAAAGGGTAGAGAATTAATCAATGTCTGCGAGTATCAAAAAGGAAAAGCATGGGGATCGATAATGTATTAGACTTATTGATATACTCATAGAAAATGATAATAATTTAAGATTACAATGTAACTAATATGAATTTAAAATATAATGTTACTAATGTAACAAGTAACTAGACGACCGTTCTGGTGCAGTGGTGCGAGTAGTTGCCTCAACGCCGTGCGCCAGCGGTCGCGGGTTCGATTCCCGCTCGGGACAGATATTTGTGTTTGTACAAATATTCGCTTCCGGTCTGGGTGTATGTCCATGTGGGTCTCCCCACCGTGCCTCGGAGAGCACGTAAAGGCGTCGGTCCCGGTTGTTATCATAGACACCTGATAATGATCGTACCCATGTGAGGGAAATTATCCTCCAACCCGCAGTGGAGCAGCGTGGTAGATAAAGCTCCAACCCTTCTTCTATATGGAGAAGAGATCTTCGCTCAGCAGTGGGTTGTTTACAGGCTGATAGCTATAATATAACTAAATAATAACTGCAATTTGATAATATACTGTAACTGAAATTAGTTTCATAGTAATCTCCCCGATACTATTTTTTAAATCGCTAATTTATAACAAAATAACTTCAGAATTCATCGATGCTAGCTCGGATTTTAAATCACGGCCTTTCAGTTAAGATTCATATCTCCTCTGTACTGATCCGTTTTATCCCCTAATAATATTATACTTAATACTTATCTTATATCTTTAAACGAGCAATTCTTGTATATATATTTTAATCTTTAAACGAGCAATTCTTGTATATATATAATCTGAATATCGGAAACGGCTCCAACGATTTCCATGAAATTCAGTATGCATGGGGTTTCGGGGGCGATAAATCGATCTAGCTAGGATTTATTTTTAGAAAATGTCGTTTTATCCCTTTTTTCAGGCAATTAAAAAATATCGTTAAAATACGAAGGTAAATTTCGCTGTTATTGATAAGTTTATAATAGCTCCGATGTGAACCGGGCGGATTCGAAATAAGAAAACCTCAGGTTCGAATCCAGTCTCCAGGACTAATTTTTTTTTTTAAAGTTCGTTCTTTTGTGCGAAAAACTATTATTGGGAGCCCTTTACTAACTGGATGACCGAGCTTTGCTCGGTATTTTATTTTTTTATTTTTTGTTATTCGTGTTTTTTGGAAACTATATTTACATACGAATTACGAACTGATGATATATGAATAATATTTTTCGATCTTACCGAAATAATAATAAAAAAATATGAACTGGTTATTTAAATAAAAATCGCCACCATCTGTAAATTTATAATAGCTCAGGTGGGAAATCGGGCGGTCTCGAAAACGGAAGATTTTTCCTTTTTTTTTTCAAGTTCCTTTTTTGGTGAGAAAAAATATTATTAGGATCTCTTTTTATTTTTTTATTTATGTAACCAGTGACTATTGTTTTATTATTATATCGGTAAGATTGAAAATATTATTCATATATTATCACTATGTAATTTGTGTCTAAATATAGTTTAACCGAGCAAAGCTCGGTCATCCAGGTACTTATAATGATGTATATATACATAATATTTTTACTAAGAATTCACAAGTTTTTATTTATTTTGCCATAAACATACTTTACTGGGTTACAAGCCTAGTAAAGTCTCTAGAAGATTCCTTAATTAATTTGCTAACTTCTACCAACCTTAGTAAAATTTGTTGATTTTAATTACATTCGATATGAAATTTCACTTAAATTTATAATTATTGTTTTTCTTTGACTTTTATGTAAATATGTAAAACATTTAAGCCCCGAAAACTCATATCACATTATTTTTAAAATTTTGTGATTTCATGCGTGTTCTGATGATATAATAAACAAAATAGTGACAATATTTTAAAAAATATGTAATTATTTATGACTTTTTATAACAATATTCAACTAGTGAGTCGACGGATCACTTGATCTTCTGTAATTACTACTACCCATGGCCTAACATAAATATTTATGTTTTACCGAAATAGCACTATGCTGCTTGCAGCTGAACGGGCCGGCGCGCCTATGGAAGTACTTCGTTCTCACTTAACACCGACGTGAAATGACGGCACTGCCGTCGTATTTCGTTCGGTTTGTGAGAGATCCGGTGGCCCATCCCTTCCCTCCCTAAAGGCCGGCAATGCACCCGCTAATCCTCTGATGTAGCGGGTATCTATGGATGTCGTTTTTACCTGTCGTTCTTACCAACAATCCGTTTGCCTCCTTTAATATATATTTAAAAAAAAATAGGATTATGCATCCATATCATATATTATTTATACATATATATCCGCCGTGCGGTGACCGGCAGAGAAGTATAATAGACCTCTTTTGCCCGAGGTGTCGTAAAATGCGACTAAGGCCGTAATGATTCGAATGAATGTGCACCAAACAATATGGTGATGGGCATCAGCATCAACATATCTTTTTTTTAACGATGGGAAATGTATTTATGCATCCCGCCTTGAAACGGCGGCTAAGTGGGACTCGCGGCCAGACGCCAGGATCGCACGTCAACCCAGCAGGCCGAATACCTCACTAAAACCCATCGATACCGTCGGCGCCGTAGTAGGCGCCATGGGATCGCTTTTGCATACAACCATGACGACCGACGCGTGGCTTTGCGGCCCCTCCAAGGAGCTGCTCGACCGGTCTACTCTGCGCTAGGCAGACAAGTATCGGGAGCAGCCCAACTACCGAAGCTGGACCACTCACCACCGGCTCTCCTCCGCCTTTGTGGCGAAGTTTTTTTTAGTGGCAGAATTGTGCCATCATTGAGGGATCCAATCGCCGTCGGATCGTACCATTACCAAAAAAAAACACGTGACGTCTTTTATTTTCCTTATCTTGTTTATTTGTCAGTGGTTTATATACTTACAAAAAAGGCAAATATTTTTAGTGACACATGCAACAATTTGATGATAGTAAGGTTGTGTAATTAGATAGACTAGTGGTCGAAATTCGACCTATTCTATAATTGACAGCATTGTCAACATCATAAAAATATGATTGCGCATAACACGGTGAGCATATACAGCAGTCATTGGACCTGATCTGTGATTAAAAAAAAATCGATAAAAAATTTGTTGCAAGAACTGTATTTAAGACCGTGTCGACAACAGACTTTGACAATAAACAAATTTGTGTATATATGTCCATTGTACATATGTGTGTGTCGTAGTGTGTGTAGTGTCTTTTTTTTAATTAATTTAATGTATTTTTGAGCATTATTATAAAATATAACATTCTGCACTTCTTCTCCATATAAACTTTAACCGTCTTACTCATAAACGTTTCTTAATATTTAATCCATTGCTTAACAACTGATCAGCAAAAACTTCACTCATAAACACGATTTAGCGTTAAGAAGTCGTTAAGTAATGCGTAAATCGCTGTCAAAATTAAACCCTGCCGAGACATAGTTTAACCCTCGTTAAGCGGCAAGATGGCGGATTTCACATTAATCAGCTGTTCTATTGCGACGTCTGATCTACTTACTTGCGTTTGTTTGATAGTAAGAAGATATTTAGAATGAAATTTCCTCTATATAAAAATTAATATATACTAAATGAGCGTTATCTGTCTGTTTAATACAGATCTTTAGGTACCTAATTTTAATTATAATAACATAATATAAATTAGGTTATACCTTAAGTAAATTTATTAATTTAATATTTAATAAGCTTTGTTGAATTTTGTAATTGAGGATCCGACAACTACCCATTAAAATAAAAATGATTAGAAATTAGAATATTGATCCAAGTTCCTAACTGTCAATAGATGTCACTAGTAGTGACTCACTACAATATCGAGCCAGAATTTTCTCTATACTGTTAATAGATGTCGCTTTGATGTAATTTTTAACAATTTCGTTCATTCAATTTCTCTATCTAATCGATTATTTTGGGTATAATCTGTGCCAACCATCTATGTATCGTTCTTTGTTCGTTTCTTAACTAAGTAACAGCTAGTCAATGTTTATAAGTAAACAAAAGTTAATCCTTGATTTATAGCTTATGAGTGGATTAACTAAACGGTGGCTAAGTATTACTTAACGAGATTTTTATAAGTAAGACCGTAACTGTGCCAAATTCCATACTTCTCCGTCCGTGTAATTTTCGTAAAAAAGGGTACAAAGTTTTGGATTCGGTATTAATATACAGATAATATAACAATTAAACTTGATAGTGTTTCTTTGTGTTAAAAAAAGCATTTTTTTAATTCTTATTCGATTCTAATTAACTGTGGAAGTCACCCGAAAGTAACCATGAACTTTTCTTCACAATGAATTAAATGTCTTTTATTAAAGCTTCGTAACAACCTTCACTCCTCCGTTTCTAAAAACATGTTTTTCAGACTACTTCTTTGTCTTTTCGTAGTAGTAGAAATTCTTCTTCTTCCTCCTTAAGCAAAGCACAAATTTCAAGAAAAAAAGTTCATGTTGACACGTCTACTATTTTAGCTGCCGCAAAATCAACTGACCACTTCTCCGCAGAGACGGTAAACGCATACTTTACGATCAAGACACCAAAACTTTATGGCGATGATGCGTTTATATAGAACTAGCTGTACCCCGCGGTTTCACCCGCGTTAATTTGAAAAAAAAAAGTACTAAAATATTTTTAAACATAAAATATATAAATAATAAGGAGAAGAAAATACTTGTTTCCTCCGCAACCTGATCTTAATTAGACAATATATAGTTTCCTATGTGTTTAAATATTTACCATTGTGCTTTATTAATTGTTATATCAAACAATAACTCGGGCTACTTACAACAACGCGCGGCGCGGCGCACATCCTTTCATTTGATTTTACATTATCTCCTAAATTATGGGTCCAAATTAAATGCTATAAAAAACAAAGTTTATCTTCATAAAGTTACTTTGTTGATGAAGTATTTATAATTCGTAAGAATTCATATGTCTAGCTAATATCTAACAATGCAATAAAATCAACTTTTCATTTTTTATATCATTATTTCGTTGCGGAGTTATTTTAAAACTATGATATCTTCTTGGATATTCGTTGAAATCAAATGATGATAAGGACAATTTTGTTCAAAAAGTTGTTATAATGTCAATCTATTCCGTCATACCTGATTTTTGCGTAACTTTAATTAATTAATAAATTAAATTAATTTTATGCTAATTTCATGCATATGATAAATGCTAAAGTGAGTTTCTTTGTTTGTTACGCTTTTACGCCTTAACTATTAACCTGAATCTCGATCATCATGAAATTCTGCATACCAGAAATTAATTAACAAATTTTTACTAAAATATCTTTAAATAAATAACTAGGTATTTATAGCTATATAAAAACAAACAATTACTAAATAATTTTGGATTTGTTGTTGCTGTTCCGTGTAACAGGTAGGGGAGAGTTGGATATTACGGAGCCTCTAAGAACTTGGACCTATAATTCGGAGAAGGTTCGATATATATATTCAAAAATGCAGTAAATAGTACAGAATTTATTTAGCTACGCATACATCACGGCAAAATATTTCAAAAAATAAACAAAAATTAATTATTGCAAAATAATAAAAAAACGGGAAAGCGTGGTATTATCAGACTGGTCTGATAATATCGTGCCAAGGTTTGATAAAACCGTGCCCATAATAATTTCGTGAATTTCTATCAGTAAACTTAGAATTAAAAAAAAATGCAACGTTGAATAAACTCGTTCGTAGAAAAAGAAGCATAGACTCCTTTCTATACCTAGATATAATTATTATTTTACGACTAGATTAATTATCATAACCATATCGGCCATTGGATGTCCACTGCTGAACGTAGGCCTCCCCCCATCGACTCCGTTTCAAAGCAGCCTCCATCCAACGACTTCCGGCGACTCTCTTTAAGTCGTCTGTTCATCTCGTGGATGGCCGTCCGACACTGTGCTTGCTGGTACGTGGTCTTCACTCGTACACGCCCTGGGCACGGAATTGACAAACTCTGTTATTTCATTTTATAACCTCAAAATAATACACTCAAGTTAATTGTGTATTCAAATCAATCTAGTCATTAATTCTATAATATGTTAGGATTAAAATAAAAGTAATCAATGTGTTACAATACAAATATAGAATAGCTTACCTCTTGTCAAAAATGCCCGCGAAATTATAAGGAACGAGAGTAAAAACTTGTAAGACACGATGTGTCTTAATCGCTGCTCCGAGTAAATTACCGTCGTGCACGGGGAGGGGTAGAGGACTCGGACTGTGATCTTTAAGGACTGGATAGCGCAATTAGCGTTTAGTTTTTGAAATATGCTAGGGCGTGGAATTATCAAACGCGCGGTATTATCCAACTCTCCCCTAATTGTTTTTATACAACCTCTGAATCCCCTGCTGTCGACCGTGACTAAGTAAGTCAATCCCTTTTTTAAATTTTCTATTTGAATAATCAAATGCTAATTTATGCATACCTCAATATTAATTAATACATTTACTCTGTATAAATGGGAAGAGATAACATTAGTTTTTTTTCTTTTGTAATTAAGTCAATAATTAATTGAATAGTTTTTCTTTCTAAAAAGGTGATATTTTTAATTAGATCGAAGATTTTTTAATATAGCAACAGACAATAATACACAAAAATATTACAAGAAAAGTTAATTGAAGTTTCTTTAAAGAAACGAAAGTAATTTATTTAGATAGATAATGTAGTGTATCAAAAGTAACTGCACCGAAATAATTTAGGAATGGTAGGTACGCTTGAATAAATAACTTAAAAATTTGTTGAATCAAAACAAAGTTTCTTACTTTTCTTCTAAAATAATATTTTATACTGGCTGACAGTTTTGCATATTTCAACGTTCTAGCTGGTTTCCGAACTGTTATGATGCATTGAAACTTTTATTACGATTGATTTATATTATCTGTTTCAAAATAATATTTTCATATAAAGCTATCAGAGTCGTCGATTCTACTTTCATATGTTTTTGTAAGTTTGAAATAGTGGATTTGATACGTATTAGAATTATGAAAGTTTAAGCGTAAATTTTTAGCAAACAAATAATAAAAGATTCATTAATATGTGTTAACCTGGTAAAAGAAAAAAATTGATATGACTGCTTATATCTATAATATAAAAATAAGTCGGGTTTTCCTTCCTGACGCTATAATTCCAGAACGCACGAACCGATTTCCACGGTTTTGCATTCGTTGGAAAGGTCTCGGGCTCCGTGAGCTTCATAGCAAACTAAATTTAGGAAAATTTTCAACAGAAAAGCAGGAAAACAGGGAAAATCATAATAATATAATCTTATACTATCATAATGAACTGAAGTGCATTGAATCAACTTCTAAACAACACATTGCTTGGCAAAGGCCTCTTCTCCATATAGAAGAAGGGTCATCATTGACTCTCATCAAATGATTTCAAAATTATAAATTTTGTAATCTATATATATATAGGAGACTTTCTATAGATATAGTCACTCATCACGATATCTCTGGAACTATGAGACCTAAAAACTTGAAATTTGGTAGGAATATTCCTTTTGCCAAGTAGAGGTCAGCTAAGAACGGATTTTACGAAATTCTACCTCTAAGTGGATGAAAAAGGGAGGCAAAGTTTGTATGGCACAACGTGATTCCTTGGTCCAATCTACTTCAAATTTTGCATAAATATTCTTTAAAAGAATTTATTGAAGACGTGTTTCGTATTTTATCGAAATTCATTCCCTAACGGGATTAAAAGGGGGTAGAAAGTTATTTTGCTATAAATACTCCTTAGTGCTTTTGATTTAAATAACATTTTATTTTGACACATGTTTGACAATCAATACGTCTTTTATAATATATTTTCCAGTATTGACGTGTAGGTGATATCTTTTTTTGGGTGCTCCTGATGGTAAACGCAAGACTTTATATTAAACGTAACAAAATTGAGTTGTCAATATACCGTGTGATTGCTTTATTGTAAAATAGTGTCTTATATAATATTTTTACTTCAATGTTGGTGTTGTGTTAAGTCAAGGGTTTTAAACTAAATCAATCAATCAGCAAGGCATCTGTAGTTCACAATGATACAGATATAGAAGACACCGAAGTTAACTTGGAAACATTTTTGAATTATACGGCATTACCACCCTAATTAGTACTGGCACCACGGACTAATGTTGGAACAAGATCAGAAAACATTATAAATCATGTACCCATTTAACTTTATCTTATACTAAAACTAAGAAGGAGGAGATAAAAGCTGTCTTGGACTATTATTAAATATAAATATATGTTTGACATACACACACAATCGTCTGTTTCTAAGGTAGGCAACTTAATGCCTGTGTTTTAGGTAACAGCCGACTGATATACATTTTTTATAAATATAATATAAATAATACATATAGAAATAAATACATATTAAACCCAGACTTGAGGTGGGAATCGAACCCACGATCCTGGAGCAGAAAGCAGGGTCACTACCAACTGTGCCGAGTCAATTAAAATTTAAAAAAATAATTACTTGCGGGTTTATTCCAATCTTAAGAGACAAAATCGTATTGACTTGTGGTGTAATTATACCTACGATACAACGAATGAAGCATTGATGACCGATCTGGTGTAGTGGTGCAAGTAGTCGCCTTAACGCCTTGCCTCAATGGCGGTGGTCGTGGGTTCGATTCCCGGTCGGAGCAGATATTTGTATTTGTGCCAATATTTGTTTCAGGTCTGGGTGTATATCTGGGTGTATAGTGGGTTTCCCCACCATGCCCGGAGAGTACGTAAAGCCGTCTTTCCCGTTTGTTATCATGGATGCCTTATAATAATTGTTACTTATGGTAGGGATATTATCCGCTAACCCGCAGTGGAGCAGCGTGGTGGATTAAGCTCCAACCCTTCTTCTATATGAAAAAAAAAGGCCTTCGCTCAGCAGTGGTTTATTTACAGGCTGATACAATACACTACGGTACAGGAGCATTTGTGGCCTGCAGTGACGAAACTGAGCCTTACCATAAATATGAGAGTCCATCTAAGGGGAGATGTTACTGCCGGACAGTTCTCAGACCTGTTGCTTAAAATAGGAAATGGCGATTTCCGGGAACCATATAATAATATAATGTATGAGTGTATATGAGTATGTATTTACCATAAACAAAGCTTAATGTCAAACTCTTACTATAGCGGGAGTATACTTAAGCGAAAGCTGCGTTTCTCACAGTCAATTGTATGTGGCATATTCCAGAATAGCCTGGTAATTCTAGCACCGCGAACGAAAAAAAAAAATTGTTTATAAAGAAATACTACGGAAGGTGTAGTATTTCGATTTCGTTGTAAAAAGATAATACCCCCATGTAACTTTCTCCAGATCCAAGGCAGAGCTTCTTGATCATAAAATATAACAATTTTTATTTTTATTTTAATGTTTATTTAAACTTTAAATCCCTACTCTATAATTAAGATTGTTATATTTTATAAGTATTCAAATATTTTAACATAAAAAAAAAAAATCAATAAAATTATAACCATTTTCGACTTCTACGCGGACAAAGTCGCGGGCTAAAATATTATGTTTGACAACTCAATCCGTCTATTATGAAATATTTTCCAGTATGTACGTACATATGTAGGTGATAAAGAATATAAATTTATATTTTTTGAAATTTTAGTTAAATACCCGTGCGAAGCCGGGGCGGGCCGCTAGTTATTTATGATATCTTTTAATCTTAGGTGGTTTTCATCTTGAGTTTATTGGAACGAAGTTCCTTACGGCAAGTTTGGAGGAGATAGGGATTTTGCTGCGCAATCGAACTAAAAAAAATGTGAGACCAAAACCATAAGAAAAACATATAACAAAAAAAAATCAAATCAACTTCGCCATAATAAATCTGGTATTTCAAATCTGGCGCATCCCTATCGATTCACCAATAATCAGTTCACTGCGCGCCCTTATCAAGGATAGAGGTGACACCCTAATGACGTCATAAGCGAATAGCGAGAAAAGTAGTTCAGTGCAACACGAGCGATACCTTCGAACTCCTTCACATTTTTGAAGGCGTCGATGGTAACGAAGAATTTTCGGAATTATTCCTAGTTTTCGTGCAGACTTTTTTACCAAGTATATATATATATATATATATATATATATATATATATATATATATATATATATATATATATATATATATATATATATATATATTATATATATATTAATTTTTTTTTGTTAGAAGTTTATTTATTTTTCAGTTCGATACATTTTATTATTATGTCATTATAGTAGGTAAACAAAATTTCACAAATTATTATAATATTTTTTTTTGTGAGTGTTGAGCAATATCATTTATAAAATTATCGTTAAATCAAATGTTTTTATTTTCGGTTGTTGATTTCTATAATAAGTACTGATTTTTAGATTCGATGACCAAGATATGAAAATGATTATTTTTTTTTTTAATTAAAAATATATGACTTCCTTTATAGTTCATAATTGTAAATAAAAAAAAATTTACATATTATAAGCCATTTCAGTTTTTTTAAATTACTTTTTATTTATATATCGATTCAATTGGATTCGAAATACATACACAGCGTGTAGCACGGCACATCTCTAAGAAAGTTTCAAAACGGTAGGTCAGCTGCGCCGTAGTCGTCCAATCGTGACAGTGACGTCATGACGATAGAGAATAGAGTTGTGCTTCACGATTATTTTTTTGTAATATTTGTTTTTTTATTTATGTTATTGTAAGTAGATATAAAGAGTGGGAGATAGCACAAGAAAAAAATGGAAAGAATAAACCATCTTAGATTATATACATAGTCATTTATTGAAAAAAAAACCAACAAAAACGAGTCACTGTGTAGTACTCGATAACGACTCTTGGCAACTCAAGGCAACAAATATTTTTGTTTATTTTATGCCTTGGCGTACAGTGCACGGGAATGGGTTTGAGGCTTGGCGGTCAAAAGGTTAAACATAGCGTATGCGCAAGCACAAAAGGCTTTTGTCGGAACCCAAACTAAGAAAATATTAAAACAACATCTTATTTTTTTTTAATTAAATACTTTTACAATATTGACATAACTGTTTAATACCTAAAGCAATTGCTCAATGTGTCCACCTCCACCTGGGCAGTCAAGCGCCTGACCATATCTGTATATAGTCTTATTTCTTCGGCGACTGACAAAATTTTAGCTAGGAGTTCTTCTCTTGTATTTGGAACTGTGGCATACATTCTTTGCTTCATATAACCCCACAAAAAATAATCTAAGTGTGTCAAATCGGGTGAGCGAGCTGGCCACGCTACCACACCGCCGCGACCGATCCACGGTGAAGGATGTGCATGTAAATATTCCCTCACTGCTCGGGAAAAGTACGCAGGTGTTCCACCAAGCTAGAACCACATCTGTTTTCGATATGATAAAGGCAGCTCCATGAGGCTGTCAGATATCTGCGTCTCCAGGAACTCCAAAAATCTAGCGCCGCTTAATGTAGGAGGCAATTCCGATGGCCCTATCAAACGATCCTGGTGTCCCATAACACCATTCATTAATTTTTATATACAATGCCTTAATTTGTACGATTAATGGAAATCGAAAAAAGAAACAAAGATATTTCGTTATTTTTTGTGCATCGAAATTAATATTAAGCCCATCAGAAATTTCGTACACGTTACACACGTACACGTATAATCAAACCAATAACTTACTTTAACAGAACTAAAATAACAGCAAGTATTGAATAATACAATAAATTAAAAAATCAAAGACAAAAGTCGAATAAAATTATACACGTAAATATTTATTGACTTATTCTTAACTGACTTATTTGTTAAGTTTTTTAGCATATTATGTGCACAAAGTAATTTTGTTTTGTATCAATGTAAATTCTCGTTTTTTTGTCGTTTTATTAATATGATAATATCACCTATAAGTAAGATATAACTATTTATACTACATTATTCTTGGGATTGCGATATTTAAGTGGTATTAAAATTTTATAATTTTTTTTTTAAATTATAAGTGGCCGATTATTATAAAAGCAAAAATGCCCTATACTACTAATCGTTTCTTTTTTACCTTTTTTCTTTTCTTTAACAAGATGTTAAAGGAAAACTCCCAAGCTTATACAGGAAAAAGAAAAGTTAAATGTCGGCTTGAGCTCATATTTTATGTAAGCAGTTTGTCGAAGTAAATCTAGATACTTTCTAATTTCAATGTCATCTTCGTCCAAAGTCAAGGAAAGTAAAAAAATTATTTAAAATATTTTAATATCACACACACACACACACACACACACACACACACACACACACACACACACACACACACACACACACACACACACACACACACACACACACACACACACACACACACACACACACACACACACACACACACACACACACACACACACACACACACACACACACACACACACACACACACACACACACACACACACACACACACACACACACACACACACACACACACACACACACACACACACACACACACACACACACACACACACACACACACACACACACACACACACACACACACACACACACACACACACACACACACACACACACACACACACACACACACACACACACACACACACACACACACACACACACACACACACACACACACACACACACACACACACACACACACACACACACACACACACACACACACACACACACACACACACACACACACACACACACACACACACACACACACACACACACACACACACACACACACACACACACACACACACACACACACACACACACACACACACACACACACACACACACACACACACACACACACACACACACACACACACACACACACACACACACACACACACACACACACACACACACACACACACACACACACACACACACACACACACACACACACACACACACACACACACACACACACACACACACACACACACACACACACACACACACACACACACACACACACACACACACACACACACACACACACACACACACACACACACACACACACACACACACACACACACACACACACACACACACACACACACACACACACACACACACACACACACACACACACACACACACACACACACACACACACACACACACACACACACACACACACACACACACACACACACACACACACACACACACACACACACACACACACACACACACACACACACACACACACACACACACACACACACACACACACACACACACACACACACACACACACACACACACACACACACACACACACACACACACACACACACACACACACACACACACACACACACACACACACACACACACACACACACACACACACACACACACACACACACACACACACACACACACACACACACACACACACACACACACACACACACACACACACACAGTGTATTTGTATTCAATATGATATATATAGTCCTTATTTTTAATGATTTGGTGTCATATGCCTTCTAAAAAATATTTCTAAATGAATAATGAAACAGCGTGTAAAATTTGAGCTAATTATTATAATTTTAACACGTACTCGGACAGAGTAGAAAAGTTTTCACAAAAAAGTGTGTTGTCGTGGGAACGAAGTTCCTAATTACATAAATATTAATTTCAAGTTCTAGTCGATGTAAAAAGAAAATAATTATTCGGGTATAATTTTTATAATGATTTTTTTATCGATTAAAATCAAAAACTACCTATTTTACAAAATGTTCTTAACACTTTTATTTTATTCACAATGATTCATAAAAATATATAATAATAGTATACAAAGAATTATTACTATTTACATGAATAATAATTAAGCCTTATTTTGTTCTATCATAGAAACTATAACTTTATGGTAACTAAAATTATATGGTACTATATATTTTTTTATATTTGTAAGTATTTATTGTAACTACAACTGGTTGTTCTTAAATAAATAAATAAATATATTTTTGTGATTCGATTTTTAAAAAATTATCCGAGTAAATTAATTACATATAGAACCACGAAACAAAAACACGTGTTAATCATACACATAATAATATTACCAAACAAAAACACGTGTTGTTTTTATGTATTTAATATATTTTTTTTATTTTTAGTTATAATTGGTTAATTAAATAATTATAAATTGGTTGTTAAATAATTACAATTAAGAATAAATAGTGAGTGTATGGAACAGGATGCGTTAACTTAGAATAAAAAACATGGAAATGCATTGCGTACTAAACTATAAATTTACACAGTACACTCAACTGCAAATCTGTTAGTAATAAAATAGGTATTTTTAATTTAGCAGTATTATAATCATGTAGTTCAAATTTTTAAGTTGTAATAGCCCACCAGACACAACACCCGTCTGGTCGGAGCATCTTCCCTTTTCAATGGTAGATGAGGAACTTTACACCCTGTTCCTCACATTCCCCCAAACTGGGCTACTGCCTCCCGACGGTTGTTGTCAGGATCTTATATATATTATGTTCAATCGCTTAGATAACTTTGATAGCGCCATGTAGGATACGTCAGTTCATGTGTGGCGAGATAGATGTCGCTACAAAGTCCAGAGGCATTATTGCTGCGTAGGTTTTGAAGTCTTCACTAGATAACGCAAATTTATTTTAAAAATATACCAGTTCAGAAATAAAACCGCTAAATTTGTAACTTTTATATAAATTAATCGGTAAATCAAATAAAGATTAATTGGTTTTTAAATAATTACAATTAAGAATATATATTGAAACAAAGTGAATATTGATTTTTAGTTTTGAATATTATTCTTTTGTAGAATCCGTTTAAGAGGTTTTTAAACATAAAAATCTTACTCCACGCATTTTCATTACAGATGTTTTTTGCCAGTTAGGGTACCCCTCCGTATCTTCTACTTCGTTCCGAAAATCTCATTTAAAATTTCTTTTTCTGATCCTCTTTTATATACAGATCTGGAGGATTACTGTATTCATTTAAAATTTTTATAAAATGTAAAATAAATAAGTCTGCACAATTCCAAAATTATATATTGTTATTATCGGTAATTTACATTATAGTTTGGAAATGCTATATTTTCTATTAGTAACATAGATACTAAAGGAATACGCTATAAAACTTTGTATTGTAAACGGTATTATATAATCGTTGGTGAAATCGCAAATAATTGCTAAGAAATAGAAACAATTAAAATATACCCCTTTTACAGGGTAGTCCGGACTTACCATGCTCAAGCCCGTTCTTTGCTATGCGTTTTCATAAATTTAAGCTTGCATAAAACAATAATTATTACGTGTAACTAAATAATAAAAATAATACACCTATTAACATGTCTTTATAAATGACAATCGATTTATTTTAATTTCATAGCCTTACGAAAAAAATACTCTTGTACTCGTTCTAGGTACTCACGAACTATCAGGAACTTATGAATAAGTAAATCAAACACAAAATAAATTATTTATGAATGTTCATCTTTAGTTCGTTATAGTTTTAACAAAAGATATTTAACTAGTTTAAATCACAAATTGGAATATATAATTCGATTATTTATAAATAACATCGCTTTTGTTTTAAAGGCCAATGAATGCAAACAACCTTGAACACTTTAATGTTTATTAAACGTAACGCACGATAATTATTAAGTAGTTCTTTTTTTTCTACTTTGATATATTGTAGTTAAAAAAATATGAAAACAAGATACAAATCATGTTAATAATATTTTTTAAACGATTTATATATTTTTAACTTCAATAGTCAAAACTAAGGATATGCACTCATCGTTCATTCATAATGGTTCGTTTGTCGTTAGTATTGTTTCAAAATTAGTGTAAGATAATCGCAAAATTTATTTTTATATTCATATATTTAATATAATTTGTTTCAAAATATGTACATTTTATAACAATTGATTGTGTCATTACAATACAAGTGACTTCAGTTTTTATATCCATGATACGCTCCTTAGTTTGAAGGATTTTATTATGAACCTTAAAATTCATATTAAAAAATATTTTTAACAGGTATTAAAATCCCTCAGTGGCATAGAGAGATAATAATTTTTGAACATATTGAAAAAGCGTAACATGATCTCGTCCATAAAATAGGTTCCATATCGCACTGTCATAAATTTCCAATTTTGATTAATGAGATAATGCATTATATCACCTGAAAACAAAATATAGATAACAAATAAAAATCATAGTGTACATAATTCATTAAAAGAGTTTAATAGTAGTAAACTAAATAGTCTTATTTTATTTTTGGGTTTATTTTTTTTTATTGTTGATAAACTGACTTTAACGAATTTACTACTTTTAAATGTCAGCCTTACTTTAATTTTATAAATATGTTAGTTGTTATTTAAAAACCTTTTTGAAAGTTGAAGTTAAAATAATTCTATTAGGTTTAAAAATTAAGGCTCCGAAAATATTTTAAATAGTCAAAATAATTATCAGTAATTACAAAAAAATAACGTTAGTAATTTTAATATTAAGTTTGAGCAATGGCCTATTAAGATTTACTTACTTTTTTCTTTGTCTCCGTAATATAGATTCGACAAATTGATATTTGCGTTGTCCTTTACATCATACCAGTATTCATAACTCTTTAGATCAAAATACTTTTTACCGTTTTTGTCGACAATATCCAATGGAATGACCATGCCAACTTGTATATTTTCTGGAATTTATATAAAATTAAAAATTTGAATAAATATAATTATATATAAATTATTTTATTTGGACTACTTACTGACAGACGTGTTGCAAACGCCTTCCCCAGAAATTGGTAAAAATAATAATGATCCATCTGCTTTATACAAATATTTTGCGAACATGTCCGTATGGAAGGTTAAATACGAAATATTATTGCTCAGATTGATTCTGAAAAATAGGAGATATACTTAATATTTCTTTAAGTTTTTAAATTTGTAACTTACTTAACTTTTTCATTGTGTTCTTTTAAGAATTTTTTTATTGTTAAAAATAAAATTATCTTAATATGAGAACACGTCATACGATACTATAAAATTATATCTAAAGTTGTAAGACTAACCCAAAATCGTCCAAAACTGCATCCTCTATTCCTTTAACTTCCATATCTTTCACCTCAAGTACAAAGCCATCCCTATCAACTCTAAGATAGTCTACCTTCAAAATATCTAATGGCGGACGATTAATGGCAAGCACATCATCGGAGCTAGTACGAGCATTACCTTTGTTAAATAACGTCAAAAAATGGTTATCTTGAAGAATACATTTCAGCGGTAGTGGCTCTGTCAGAAAAAACAATTGCTGAGTATCCAAAAAATTACTTTCAACTCTAAGATAGTCTACCTTCAAAATATCTAATGGCGGACGATTAATGGCAAGCACATCATCGGAGCTAGTACGAGCATTACCTTTGTTAAATAACGTCAAAAAATGGTTATCTTGAAGAATACATTTCAGCGGTAGTGGCTCTGTCAGAAAAAACAATTGCTGAGTATCCAAAAAATTACTTTTATATTAAACATAAAACATAAAGTTATTTTATTTTATAATGATTACATTCACAACACGAATGTAAAAGACAAAATTAAGAATATATCAATGAAATAACTTACGTGTTGCTAAGATACTTGTCAGCTGTATTGCCAATAATCCAAAATATAACAAATAACTCATGTTGGTTTTAATGTTCAGATCTAGTTGCGAAGTGTGTCTAGAATGTTTATACCCGTGCCTTTTATACATGAGCATATTTCACCTTAAATCATTTATAATTTTATAACTTTATTTACTTTATTTAAAGCTACCTTTTAAGTGTAGTATGATTTCGTTTTAACCTTTTATATGTATAAATATCACTCCTTTCATAAATATGAGCGAAAAAACCAGATTAAACAATCTGGTCTGATTGCTATTAAAGTAGTAGGTACTAGTGATTTTACTTTAAATGCTTCTTAATTAGTAAGTATAAATCGAGTAATTAAATATTTCATGTTACATTACAAAAAATAGCGAATGAACCTTACAGGATCGCTAATGTATTTGTCTGTCCGACTATCGCAGCTAATTCACTCGTAACTTACAAAATCAACTTATTTGATTTTATTTAAAATTTTATAATTTAGAAAAAAATATTAATGGGAATTAATTTGAACATTCAGATTAAAAGGAGAATGCCCACCGTAGTATGGACTTTAGTTTTGCTTTGAAAATTTTTGTGCCATGGTGATATTTACCACATTTTGTAGGTTCCTTAGTGTACATTCAATTAAAAAAAAACGCTGTTTTTTTACCTTAAACACAGGTTGTTAACTTATGCACAGGTTGTTTTAGCATTTGTGCTTTTTATCATTTAACTATGACCCAAGAAACCTACAAAATTATTTCAGATAAGAAAAGATGGTGAGGCAATAAATAAAAAACAACTTGTGTATAAAAAACCTTTTTTTTTAATACGTAGATACTACATTGTACTATTTAATTGACTTTGTTTTGAAATATAATGTCTATAATAATAATTGGTTTGAGGGGTATTTATTTGATATCTGGCAAACAGTCTTACAATCGTTTTGTAGATTAAACAATCATGGTTATTAAGTTGTGTTGTATTGTGTGTAGTCGTAGGTAGATATCGGTTTGGTTCACAAACACACCGAAAGTAAAGAGTCTCTGACTCAAATGTACACTCAAACGTACACATGACGGATCGCGTAAAATTATCGTCTGTGAACCGATTTCACAGAGAACCAATTTTTATTTAATAAATTTTAGTACCAACAAAGTAGTTTTTTCTCTTATTTTAAATTACTTTTAATTTACTAACAACCATTGAGAAGGATATATCTTACATTCCCAGAGTTCATGACCAGATTTACCACATCTCTACCAGAGCATCTTTGTAGTATAAATTGACCAGAAACTTAAGAGAAATCGATGTACCTATATGCAAACTAAATGGATTATATGGTTCACTTTTTGAGGAGTATTATCCATTTCTCTATTTCTCGATTCAACCACGATACTCTTATTTGGTTAACTGAACTATCATTGAAGTGAGCGCTTTCAAACAAACAAAAAAAAATGTTTTTAAAATCGGTTTACAATTATGGAAGAAATCGGCTAACTAAAAATATAAAACCGAACAAAGAAACGGCTCCATCTAGCTAGCACCCCAAATAGTGAAAAAAAAAATTTTAAAAATTGTCCAAATTGGTCACGAAATGGTCATTATAGGTCAGATATTTTTAGTAATTGGTCAATACTTTGACAATAGTTACAGAGGGGTAAAAATTTCAAGGACATCGAAAAATTTTTGGCACCCCAAATTAATCCTACAAATTGGTTCTAAAATTATTTCAATTCATCTCAAAATAGTCATAATTGGTCGATTGATTTTAATAATTGGTCAACGTTTTTTTATATAAAAATTAAAAAAATAATAAAAAATTAAATTAGCTTCATCTATTTAGCGGCCCAAATGATGAAATTTAACTTCTTAATAAGTAGTCCAAATTGGTCACGAAATGGTCACAATTGGTCAGTGATTTTTAGTGATTGGTCAATACTTTGAAAATAGTTACAGAGGGGTAAAAATTTCAAGGACATTGAAAAATTTTTGGCACCCCAAATTATTCCTACAATTTGGTTCTAAAATTATTTCAATACATCTCAAAATAGTCATAATTGGTCAATAAATTTTAATAATTGGTCAACGTTATTTAACTAATTATTAATAAATAATACAACTTTCATAAATCGCGGAGTGAATAGGAATAAAACTGTAAGTTTCACTATTTTATGTCTATTTTATTTATTATTTTTAGGTTTAACCGAAGGACAATTAAAATCGACGTAAATGAAAATTTTTAAGCGTTTATTAGATTTTCAGAAACGTTTTGGTTAAAGAGATACGATTATTTAAAGTTGGAATGACATTGAAACTATTTATTTATTTATTGTGAGAAAAAGAGGGCAAACTCAAAATCTAGGTAGAATTAAAGGGCAGATTAATGTTTATAGTTTAGTATTTTTAATTAACAAATTATTAATAAATAATACAAAATAACAAAACTTTCATAAATAGCGGGGTGAATAGGAACTAAACTTAAAGAAACTACTAGTTTCATCTATTTAGCGGCCCAAATGATGAAATTTGACCACTTAATAAGTGATCCGAATTGATCACGAAATGGTCACAATTGGTCAGTGATTTTTAGTAATTGGTCAATACTTTGACAATAATTACAGAGGGGTAAAAATTTCAAGGACATTGTAAAAATTTTGGCACCCCAAATTAATCCTAAAATTTGGTTCTAAAATTATTATAATACATCTCAAAATAGTCATAATTGGTCAATTAATTTTAATAACTGGTCAACGTTTTTTAACTAATTATTAATAAATAATAAAAAATAATGCAGCTTTCATAAATCGCGGGGTGATTAGGAACAAAACTGGAAGTTTCACTATTTTATGTCTATTTTATCTCTTATTTTTGGGTTTAACCGAAGGGCAATTAAAATCGACGTAAATGCAAATTTTTAAGCGTTTATTAGATTTTCAGAAACGTTTTGGCTAAAAAGATACGGTTATTTAAAGTTGGAATGACATTTAAATTATTTATTTATTGTGAGAAAAAGAGGGCAAACTCAAAATCGTAGGTAGAATTAAAGGGCAGATCAATGTCTATAGCTTAGTATTTTTAATTAACAAATTATTAATAAATAATACAAAATAACAAAACTTTCATAAATAACGGGGTGAATAGGAACAAAACTGGAAGAAACTACTAGCTTCATCTATTTAGCGGCCCAAATTACGGATCTTTCGATTTTTTTTTTACAAATTACAAATTATAATTTCGTGAAATATAATAGGGTTTTTCTATATTTTACTTTATTGACAATTGTAATTCAGAAACAGCTCAGTAGGTTTAAAAAAAAAAAACTAGAAGTATGTAATCATCGCAATGATATTTGTAAAATAAGTGCATACTTAGAAAAAATATAATTACATTATTGATAAATGTTCCTTCTATATAGTACTTAAATATTTTGGATTTTATAATTATTTATTTCTCAAGATATTAAAATTGATTTTTATTTTTATTTTATAAGGGAAATCCACAAATTAATGACTCTGCATCTATGATAATTAGATGTCGCGCTCTTTGTATAACTCCGCGCGTTTCTTTTTGGTGCGCAATGGCAGAAACTTGTAATTCATGTAAAAAAGTATCGATATTTTTATCGATATAATATATCGTATCGTTATATCGACACTTTGCGATATTATATTGTATGAAAATATATATCGATAATTTTTGCAATCCGATATATCGGATTAATGTATCGATAATTATCCAATAAATATATCGATACTTTTCGATAATTCAGATGAATATATTAATATTTTTGATGTCTCGGAAGTGAACAGGAAAAAAAGTCATCCCGACCCCGTATCGATATTTAAATCTCTCGGCTATGTGTATTCCTAAAAAAAAGTCATCACCTCTACGTATCCAATTTATATCGATTCTAAATTCCGCGTACTTCTAAAAAAAAAAACAAGGTCGTCGCATCTACGTATATCGATATAAATCGGATATAATACTATACTACTCGATTTATATCGACTGAAATACTATACTACTCGATATATATCGATACGAATACTAGATAACTATCGGATGAATACTACTCGATGTTTATATCGAATGAATATGTATAACTGACCCACTGAAAATTTACAAATATATCGATATTTATATCGATAATTATCAAATGCACATATGAAGTATTTACGAATTTTCGATATATATCGCACGCACCTAACTATGAGTGACACGTGAGGGCAGACGTCCTTGATGATTGTGTTAGAGATCTTCATCGGATTTTTTTTAACCAAAATAATATTTATTATGAGTTAAAAAATTTAAAAATTAAAATTAAGCAACTAAAAAACTACTAACCACTAAAAAGTAGTCCAAAAAATAGAAATCCAGAAAAAAATAGTCCCACTAACAAAATATGAAAACTACTAAGTTGGTAACACTGCTATAATAATAAGGGGAGTCCCCTCCTCTTATTATTATAGCAGTGTTACCAGCCATGGCTGTGTCCCCCAGCCATGGCGCGTCATTACTGGGACCTAGGGTTGCCAAACATACTTTATAATAACGTATCCTACTTTATTTTTGGTAATTATACTTTATACTTTTGCAAACAAATAAAGTATGAGAAAATACTTTATTTCCAATCTTTACCGTGATGCATAAAACAAAACACTCATTATGGTTACTTAGTATTTAACTGTTCATCATCAAACACATCAATCACATGAATCAAAAATAGGATTTATTTATTTATTACCTATGGTACACAAAACAGAATATAATCTATACTTATACATAATATAAAATGTTAAAATAAATTATAGAACTGGATTATATCCCTAAACTATGTGCACACTTCATGATTATGAAAAATTATTACCAAAACAGTATGAAACTATTAAATATTATATAACGTTGTTGCTTTATTTATTATTCTATGCTATTGAATCAGATTTGTTAAGAATAGCTTTGACCTCTTTAGTAAATTTAGACTTATTTTTATTAAAAATATCAATACTTACATTATTTTCAGAAACAATATCATTATAAAGGCGACACATTCTAACAATAGGGTTGTAAAATGATGTGTTATTAATGTAGACATTTAAAATAAATGTCTTATGGAATGGGTTCCTGGATCTTGGTCTAATGTTAAAATTGATCAATGACAGGAGAGTCGGTGAATTTATTAAGCCATGTAGAATTTTGAACAAGTAAATTAGTTCGTGGTATTTACGCCGCAACTCTAGAGACATCACATTAAATTTTCGTAACCTTTTAGAATAAGATGAGAGCTTTCTATTTAGTTTGAGCCTATGGGACAAAATATTCATAAATATAAATATAAAGGATTAAAAAAATTTGATAAATTATCACCCAAAATACTTAATACAGTAATGTTACCAGTAATTTTTCACTTTTTATTGATATGAGCTTACATTATATGACAAAATGGTTTGATTTTAGCGAAGATAACTTCTTCAAAATGGCACTTCGTTACATATCTTTGCAAAATTAGGTTAAATGTGAAGATTTTGAAATGGTAATTAATAAGGCCAAATTAAATATTAATATGGACGAAGAAATAAATTAAATAAATTAAGATTAAATAATAATTATTTAAAAAACAAGTATGCTTAGTTAAAAAAAAATCAAAAAAACCCGACTGCGTAAAATACTCTTATTATAAACTAAAAAGAATAAAACAATTTACTAGCTTTCATTTGATACCCATATTGCTACAGTAAGAAAAAAAAATCAACTCCCCCCCCCTCATTAGGCTATTTGCGGGCGCCATTTTGAAAATTTATATAGCCTATGTCACTACTACAATTTAGACAAATCCAACGACACCTCATATGTCAAAAACCGTCCAGCCGTTTGGACTCTAGGGCGTGCCAAAGAAATGGACATACATACATACATACATAAATACATACATACATACATACACTCGAAAAACATAACCCTCCTTCTGTCGCAGTCGGGTAAAAAAAATAATTTTGATTATTAAAAAAGATTAAATTTTGATTGTTAAAAAAGCTTTGAAATATTTAAAAATAGCAAAAAATTATTAGCATGTGCTAAAAGCACACAAAAATACATTTTTATGGTAATAAAAACATAACATTTGAAAAATACTTTTTTTTTCTTCGAAATACTTCTTTTTTATTATTGAAACAATTTTGTACGTTTTTATTTTGTCAAAAAAAGTTGGCAACCCTACAGTTGGACCGCCCCTCTACTACGCCTTGCTCGTCGCACTGACTAATAGTTAGGAATGTGCGATATACCAATATATCTTCATTTCATAATTATCGAGTAGTATCTATATATTTCATCCGATTATATATCGAGTAGTATCGATATAGTTCATTCGATATTTATCGAGTAGTCTAGTATTCTTTCCGATATGTATATCGATAAGTTGAAGCGATGACCATTTTCTTTCGTGTGTACTTCCGACACATCAAAACTATCGATATACTTCGGTTAAACCTAAAAATAATAAATAAAATAGACATAAAATAGTGAAACTTACAGTTTTATTCCTATTCACCCCGCGATTTATGAAAGTTGTATTATTTATTAATAATTAGTTAAATAACGTTGACCAATTATTAAAATTTATTGACCAATTATGACTATTTTGAGATGTATTGAAATAATTTTAGAACCAAATTGTAGGAATAATTTGGGGTGCCAAAAATTTTTCAATGTCCTTGAAATTTTTACCCCTCTGTAACTATTTTCAAAGTATTGACCAATCACTAAAAATCACTGACCAATTGTGACCATTTCGTGGCCAATTTGGACTACTTATTAAGAGGTTAAATTTCATCATTTGGGCCGCTAAATAGATGAAGCTAATTTAATTTTTTATTATTTTTTTAATTTTTATATAAAAAAACGTTGACCAATTATTAAAATCAATCGACCAATTATGACTATTTTGAGATGAATTGAAATAATTTTAGAACCAATTTGTAGGATTAATTTGGGGTGCCAAAAATTTTTCGATGTCCTTGAAATTTTTACCCCTCTGTAACTATTGTCAAAGTATTGACCAATTACTAAAAATAACTGACCTATAATGACCATTTCGTGACCAATTTGGACAATTTTTAAGAGGTCGAATTTCACTATTTGGGGTGCTAACTAGATGGAGCCCAAAGAAACTCCTCCGTTATTCAGTTAGTTAAAAAATTAACTTATTTTCATTGACATTTTCAATCGTCTAGAGTTAATTTTACTGAGACTATATTTTATTGTACAAAATAAAGCTTTAAAATGTCATACAGAAATTTTTTTTTTTTCGTCCGAAGTTACTACCTGCCCTGCAAGCCTCGACATAAATAAAAATGATGTCGTACAGTATCGATCGACGAACAACATCTAAACTTCGACCTCTTCATATACTTTCTAAATTGATAAATTAATTTTAGTATTTGACGTGATAGCCGATAAAGAATACAAACCAAAAGTTATTATTCTACGTGGTGTATAATTAAAGCTGGCGTACGAGGTAGCCTGCTGTCTGCTCCTTTATGTCCTATATTTTATTTTATTTGTTTACTTTAATTTAACACTTTATTATGCTTACGATATCTAATATTAAAATATTAGTTTAAAGGCTGTCGTTGTCCCTAGAAGAGATTTCTTCTCGATAACAGACTGAAAATAGAAGATGATAGACGTACAATTTACAAAAGAAAATATTAAAATTTTGAATAGTAGCAAGGACAGAAAATTCTCTTTTATCTTCTTTTTAAAAATAAAAATAGACGTGCCAGTGCGTATTAACCAAATCAACGAATTCCACAACCTTGCTGCGTGTACAGTATAGGAATTAGAGTAAATGTTTGAAGAGTGTGAAGGAATTCGTAATAGGAGTTGGACGACGGACCGGCGCGAGGAACCAGGACGATGCAAAAATTTTAAACGCTCACGTAGATAATTAGGCTATAAAGGATTGAATAAGATGTCATCAAGGAGCCAGAGTATATGAGTATCTCTGCGAAACTGAAATAGGAAGCTACTTGAGTTCAGCTCGAAACTTAGAGACATAGTCGAACGTACGAAGTCCGAAAATGAAGCGAATGCTCAAGTTCTGCAGTTTTACTGTACTGTACTCTACTGTATCAGCCTGTAAATAACTCACTACTGAACATCCATATAGAAAAAGGGTTGGAATTTAATCTACTACGGTGCTCCACTGCGGGTTGGCGGGTAATAACTCTACCATGAGTAACGATCAGAACCATGATAATAACCGGGACCGATGGCTTTACGTCCTCTCTGAGGCATGGTGGGGAAACCTACTAGGACATACACCCAGACCGGAAACAAATATTTGCACAAATAAAAATATCTAAACCGAGCGGGAATCGAATCCGCGACGGCCGGCGTTGAGGTGACTACTCGCACCACTACACCAGAACGGTCATCCTTTTTTTTTAACGATGGGAAATGCATTTACGCATCCCGCCGCCCGCAGGCGACGGGTATGTGTGACTCGCTGGCTGCGAAGCCAGAATACCCACTAAAACCCATCGACCGTCTGCGCCGTAGTAGGGCGCCACGGAATCGCTCGCACATACAACCGTGACGCCCTGACGCTTGGCCCTGAGGCCCCTCCGCATATGATTGGAGCCGCTCGACTGGTCCACTCTGCTAATTCAGAGAAGTACCAGGAGCGGCCCTACCACTAAAATCTCCGCGCCCTCTCGGCGCCACTCCCTCACCGGCCGCACCTCCTGTGCCAACAGTCTCACCGCGCTTTCGCGCCCCGCCCACCACTGGACCCCAGCTACCTCAGACGGCGAAACCCTTGAGCTACGCCCGCACATCAGCTGGTCCAGGGGCCCAGTAGCTTGTGCGCCTCCGCGCCCAACCACTGCGCTTTCGCGCCACCAAATGGAGGGGGAGAGTAAATCATCCCCCTCCTGTGCTTTCGCCCCCACCGCTGCTGGTTTTTGTCCGCGGGGGTACGAAGACCCCTACCACTCGCGAGGCATTCGAGTGGCGTTCTTCTATCCGCCACCGAGGGATGCGCCCAGTAGGAGACCAGCAACTCCCTTGGGACCAGAACGGTCATCCTAAGATAGTAAATCTGTAGGTACTTTTTTCTTTACCGAATTTTTTAATTGTGAACTAATTGTGTTAACACTTTTTTTTCTATTGAAAGGTGTATTCCATAGATGGTATTTATCAAATTAGTACATGATGGAAGAATCTCAAGAAAAGTGCTGGAGAAGATGCTTGTCGCCAGGATATAAGCACCATACTGCGCTCAGGCTAAGTACACAACAATTTGGTTTTATCCCTGAGCGCAGCACCGAGGAAGAACTCTATACTTTGGTTTAAAATATAAGAGATAAGTTGAATAAGAAAAAACTGTGAACATTAGTATCTTTAGATAGAGGACGCCTTCGACAACACTTGGTTACCGCGTATTAAGGTCAAAATGGCGGAGATATGCGTGCCCATCAACATCCGGAGTCTACTGGGTACTACGCGACAGACACGTGAGAGCACGGTACTGTGGGGAAGAGCACGTGAGGGAAGCATCGAAGGGTTGCGTGTAAGGGTCTATCGGTGGGCTGTTTCTGTGAAATCTGTTTCTTTTTTTTTTACCTACGCCTCCGAGTTTTAATTTTTGGAGTCCTTTTTTACAAATATTGTTTAAAAACTAATCCTCTATTACCATACATCACGCATTTATTCTATTTACGCTATCATTCTGCATACCAATTTCATCTTTCATCCATCCTCATTCATTCATAATGGGTATTTGCCAACAAAAATAAAGGCTATCCTATTCTTATTCTATTTGATATGACACAGGAGTAAATTAGACATTAAGTATTCCTAGTCTTTTTTAACATTTTTTTTTTATTTTTAAAATTAGGCGTCTTTGTCATACATCACGCATGTCATATTCACTTTTCACATTCATTCTGCAGACCAATTTCATCTTTCACCCATCCAAATTCATTCTTTTTGAGTTTGTCGCAACAAAACAAAAGCTAAGCTACTTTCTACTATTTTTCTATACAACTCCTAATAAAACGAGTTGAATAGCTTCGAACTGACTGACTTTTATTTTTATAATACTTCACACAGATTGCAATTAATTTTAAATGTACCTACATTTCACATAGCCATAGGATGAATGACATAATAGACTTTATTGCCGATAGATAGCGTTACTAGGCAGTTTACTTTTTGTTAATTTCAATACAAAAATAACACCACCACTTATTGAAATAAACAAAACAAAAACATTACTTTAATTAAAATTACATTATTTTGTTAAATTTTAACAATACCTATTTTTTCTATAAATTTGTGATGCTTAATTTTACACAGACTCTTAGTAAAAAGATCAGCTGGCATTTCTGATGTATTCAAGTATTCGATCCTTACTAACTTTCTTTCAACAGCTTCTCTTATAAAATGAAATCTCACATCTATATGTTTACTTCGTCTGTGATACATACTGTTATCAGTTAATTTTTGGGCACTTTGACTATCATTATATAGTATTATTGGCTCAACAGTATTATTTTGGCTAACAATTAACTCTGCAAGCAGATTTTTTAGAAAAATTGCTTCCTTGCTGGCTTCACAGATAGCCATGTATTCAGCCTCCGTGCTGGAGAGCGCCACTGTTTGTTGCTTTCTACACTCATGAGAAACTACACAACCTGAGTACAAGAAACAATATCCAGTAAATGATCTCCTGTCCACAGAATTTGAGCCCCAATCAGCATCTACAAAACCAATTAAATCTAAATTGTTTTTTACATATACTAAACCAAAATCTCTTGTGACACTCAGATATCTCAGAACTCTCTTTGCATGTTTCCAATGCACTTCTGAATTACAGTTATTGAACTGGCTTAAGTAACTAACTGAGTATGAGATATCCGGTCTCGTAAGAACGGAAAGATACATGAGACTTCCAATCAATTGTTGATAAGGATAGGTACTAGTCACATTCAAATTTTTTTCTAGTTTTAAATTTACCTCCATAGGGGTCTCTATACCATTACAATTTTGCATGTTAAATTTACACAACAGTTTCTCAATAAACTTTGTCTGATTAATACATAATTTGCCTTTTTCTATAACAACATCCATTCCTAAACACTGCCTTAACTGACCTAAATCTTTTAACTTAAATTTAGAATTTAACTGGGCTTTTAGGTAATGTACTTCTTTGTTACAGTTTGAAAATATAAAGAAATCATCAACAAATAGAGCAATAAAAGTTTTTTCTTTTTCAGATACTTTAACAAATAAACAGGGTTCATAAAGGGATTTCTTATAACCTAACTCTTGTAAACAATTTTCAACCTTTTTATACCATGCTCTAGCTGACTGCTTTAGTCCATAAATCGCTTTTTTCAGTTTCAAAACTTTACCTATATTACTTTCATTTTTTAAATTATTAGGCAATTGCATATACACACATTCATTGAGTTGACCATTTAAAAAAGCTGTTGTTACATCCAAATGGGTTATGTTTAAGTCTAAGTTAACACTAATAGCAAATAACAATTTTAAAGAAGAGTATCTTAGAACCGGTGAAAAAGTTTCTTTATAGTCAATTCCTTGTTTTTGAGTATAACCTTTTGCAACCAATCTGGCCCTATATCTCACTGTGTTATCACTATTTAACTTTCTTTTAAAGACCCATTTACACTGCACAACACGCGCATCACTAGGTTTGTCCACTAAGTCCCATGCATCGTTATCTCGGAACGATTGCAATTCATCTTCCATTGCTTTATACCACTCTTCTCGTTCAGTATCATTCAGAACATTTTCATAGGTAAGACATTCATCGCCTATATCTTCATCCTCAATCATGCAGACATTACTGAAACCATATCTTTGTGGTGGTTTTTTCATACGCTTTCCTAGTTTATTCACAGGCTCAGGATACTTTATATCCTCGCTTGTACACTCCTCAAAATTTGAAGAACTGGTTGATATGTCTGATCTTTCTTCTTCACTGGGTATGTATGTCTCGTCTTTCGGATTTTCTGCTGTCACCTCACTATCGTTGGTTGTGAGATTTTGATCCATCTCTGCAGGCCTATCTGATTCTTCTTCTTCCTTTTCTGTAACTTCTTCCTCTTTATTCTCCACCACTGCTTGTACCATTTCTGAGTCTTTACTAGCCTCTATGATAACAACATCTCTGCTGGTAAGAATTTTCTTAGTTACAGGATTATATAATCTATAGCCTTTAGTGTTCTCTGCATATCCGAGAAAAATGTATTTTTCTGCCTTCTTGTCCCACTTCGTTCTTTTTATTTTGGGAACATGAGCCATTGCCGTGCTTCCGAAGATTCTAATGTGGCTGAGATCTGGCTTTCTGCCGAACCAGAGCTCATATGGAGTAATTTGTAGACCTGAAGCCAATGTTCTATTCTTTAAGTAAACTGTAGTGTTCACTGCTTCAGCCCAAAATTTTTTATCCAGTTTTGCATCATAGAGAAGACATCGAGCTCTCTCAACCACAGTTCTGTTCATTCGTTCACACATACCGTTTTGCTCTGGTGTGTATGGATTAGTTTTTTGATGCACAATTCCAATTTTCTTCAAAAAACATTCCATTTCCGATGAGCAGAACTCTCCACCATTATCTGTTCTCAGTACCTTGATGTATTTCCCTGTTTGTCGCTCCACCATAGCTTTGAACTCTCTGAAGTACATTATTACTTCACTCTTTGACTTTAGAAAATACACAAATGACATTCTGCTGTAATCGTCGATAAATAGGAGAAAATACCTTGACATTCCTATAGAGACTGTCTCCATGGGACCACAGACATCCGCATGCACCACTTCTAACACAAATTTGCTTCTGGTACCTTTGTGTGAGAATGGCAGTCTCGCTAGCTTCCCTTCACAACATGTGACACACTGAGATCTGTCAATTTCTGCCTTATCGGGATAAGTTATCCCCATTACAACGCCATTTTTCATATTATTTAGGTCCTTGCTGTTTATGTGGCCCAACCTCCTATGCCATAACATACTAGTGTCTTGCATTGCTGAGCCAGCTAATAAACATTGCTGCTTCACATTAAGTCTGTACACTCCATTCACTAAATGGGCTTCTCCAACGATGACATTCCTTTGATTGCGTATTCTGCAAATCGTCCCATCGAACGTCACTTTGTTCCCGTTTCTAATCAACTCACTAACAGAGAGAAGGTTAGTAGTGAGGTTAGGAATGCACATGACATTTGTAACCTTAATGTTGAACTCTGAACCTTTTACAACTGTCGTCAACATGGTGTTTCCTGAGCATAACACTGGTACTGTTGTATCATTTGCTATTACAATTCGTTTCATGGCTGGGGTGTATGAAATATCGAATAAATTTTCTTTGTCGGCGATCATATGGGCGCTGGCACCAGAGTCAATATACCAATCTGTCTTCTTGTACGCCGAGCTTAAGTAAAACGCGTTGAAAACTGCACTTTCTTTGTCTTTATTTTTGTTATTGCACTGATTTTTATAATGTCCGATTTGTTTACATTTATAGCAGCGAATCATTTTCGATGGTGTCTTTGACTTTGACGTTTCAGAGCTACCAACATTGCCTTGTTGCTTTTTACGATGCTGCCAACTTTTCGATAAAAATGCACTATCACTCTCAGTGTTGCCAACCTCTGCGCTCATATCTAATAATTTCGACTTAATAAAATCTGTACTGACCGCCATTCCGGAATGTTCGATGGCCATTATCATGGGCGAAAACTTTTCAGTTAATCCCGCCAAAAGTAAACACCCGACCCACTCGTCAGTAATCTCAAATCCCGTTCCTCGTAGTTTATTCGCCGTATCCACTATTTGAGTTACGTAGATAGTCATGGATTCGCAATCTTCTAGGCGTATGGAAATCAAATGCCGTAGTAAACTGATTTTCCTTTTGAATCCAGAATCATCGAAGAGTAGTTTTAGACGCTGCCACACACCCTGGACAGTACTTTCATTCTTAATATGAACATAAAGCGATGAATCAATTGTCATAATCAATTTTGCTTTAGCCTTTTTCTCGCAATCTGTAGCGGCGGCGACTTCGGCGGCACTGCCGGCAGCGGCTGATACTGCGGTTTCTGGCTTCACGTTTATATCCAATCCTTCCAGAATGAGGAAATTTTCTGCAGCGAACGCCCACTCATCGTAATTTTCACGACCCTTAAGCTTTGGCACGTTTGTAATGTAACTGCCGGCCATTGTTCAACCGTGTTGAAAACGTAACACAAATACGACCAAAAGTTCTAATCTGAACAAATTTTAGTCCAATCCACAACAGTTCACTATTTACTACTGTTCACTGTTATTCCGTGGCTTGTAGAACGAAAACTAGCACTTATTTTTCGAAAAAACGGTACTGGGCCCATAACCTAATAAAACGAGTTGAATAGCTTCGAACTGACTGACTTTTATTTTTATAATACTTCACACAGATTGCAATTAATTTTAAATGTACCTACATTTCACATAGCCATAGGATGAATGACATAATAGACTTTATTGCCGATAGATAGCGTTACTAGGCAGTTTACTTTTTGTTAATTTCAATACAAAAATAACAACTCCAGGGTAGGTGATGGGGGAAAGGGATATAATTTTTTTTATTTTTGGTTATTACAAATTTTCCTTATTGCTACATGTAAATTTTTTACTTATAACTATTACTTTATTTACTAATATTACATTCTAATACATTTTAATTCTTTTTATTATATTTTCATTCATTATAATTTCTAAGCTACGGACACAGATTGTTCTTAGGTGTAAACTTATCAATACAGAAAAAACTTAATCTAGCAGCTAACTTTTGTATATACATAAAAGCTATTTTTATAATAAATACATTTTACAACTATTTCTACTTATTAATTTTTGGTTATTATCTATGCCACTGGGCATCTGGACCAGTTGATGTGCGCGCCCAGCTCAAGCACTTGCCGTCTGGGGTAGCTGGGTAATACACTCATTTGCAAAAAAAACGGGCGGTTTCGATTTTCTTCCTGGCTGAAAAAAATAAAATACCAAAAAGGTTTTAATCATTTGAACATGTTACTGGCCAGTTATAAAAGTGCCATAATGTTTATAAGAGTACATTCCAAATTCAAATTTTTGACTGAGCCTGGTTTTCAAAGAAAATAACTTTTAACTACATTTTGTGGCGCGAATTCCCTATAGTTAATATCGACTCTAATTAACTTTTTGTCAATTTTTATTAAATTATCTGGTGTCCTTGACATTCAAAAGTATTGTTATTGCTGTTTAGCAATCTCGAAAATGGTAGATAAAGTGATAAAAGCGAGCAAAATTATTGCGCTGCTTGAAGAAGGTTGCAGTCAATGCTTCGTGGCTCAGAGGCTAAATATGAGTCGGTCGACAGTTCAAAGGACCTGGCAGCGCTATCAAGAGATCGGTTCCGTCAAGAGAAGGCCTGGTTCTGGCAGAAAGACATGTACCGAACCACGGGATGATCGTTTTCTAGTTAGTCAAGAGTTGAGAAATCGCAAATCTTCTTATGTGGACCTCAAGAACACCCTCGAAGAAGTAAGAAATGTGCAAATTAGTCTATGGACGGTCAGGAGGAGGCTTCTCGCTGCTAATATACACAGTCATCGCCCGGCACGCGGCCCTAAATTACTCCGTGGACATCGAGCTGCCAGGCTTAGCTTCTCTCGAAATTGTGTGTCATGGACTCATGAAGACTGGGATAGGGTATTGTTCTCCGATGAAGCCAGGATATCTCTGCATGGTGAAGACCGACGTCGGCGAGTGCTACGTAGACGAGGAGAACGCTTTGCAGAGGCATGTTTTGTAGAAATCACACCTTATGGAGGGGGCTCTGTTATGTTTTGGGCAGGAATAAATTCTATAGATCGTACGGAGTTAGTCTTCATCGAAAACGGTACACTGACTGGACACCGATACATAACGGAAGTTCTAATTCCTTATGCACAACCCGCTTTAACCGCTCTTGGCGAAAACTCAAATTTAAGGACGACAACGCTCGCGCCCACCGGTCTGGCGGTGTGGATGCGTATATGCTAGAAGTCGGAAATCGGTCGTTTGGACTGGCCAGCTAGAAGTCCGGACCTCAATCCCATAGAGCATGTCTGGGACGTTCTGAAGCGACGAGTGAGATCAGTGCAGCCGGCTCCGCAGACCATCAGAGAGCTAAAGAATGTGATTACCGCGGAGTGGGAACGTATTCCCCAAGAAACCATAAAAGATATACTCACTAGCATGTCCAGACGAATGCAAGCTGTGATTTCAGCAAGAGGGGGTCACACTCAATACTAAACTTTTATCTGCTTTTAATGTATTCAAGAAAAACAAAGAAATTAACGCGTTTCATTTTTATTTAGCGAGCAGGTACAATCATAGTGTTTTGAGCTTAAACATTATTTCTTAATAATTTAATTAAAATGTTATGATAAAACTGATGAAAACTATTCCTTCCTAATTAATTTATAAAATTCTGAGGATAACAATACCTAAAATTGTCAAACAAACTAATAGTAACTATAAAATAGTTCTTTGCTTAAGTGCCCGTTTTTTTTGCAAAAGAGTTTAATAATAATAAGTGCTTTATTTGCGATAACACACTGCAATAGAACACAATGAACATAGCATTACATAAAAGTTAATAAATTAAATAAAACATCGAAATAAATGTGCAAGATCTAACGATAAATAAAAAGAAATAAAAAAAATGAAATTGAAACAATCGAACTCAAAATTGACAACAAAGATATATTTAAAATAATAGGTACTTACTAATAATGGTAGCAGCGTGTCTCGCAAAAAGGTAAGTCCTCGGCTTCAGTAAGGTATTAACCCAACACCGATTTTCAGGACCACCTATTGGTTCTTTTATTTTATCTAGGCGGCAGTGACACAGCCAGTAAATAAATCTAATACCATACAATAAACTGACACATGTACATATACGAATACTAAACTATTATATATATAATATATTTGATGCTTAAACAACTATATATAAATGAACCCAATATACATCGGTATTCACATACACATACACACATACATACATACACACACACACACACACATATATATATATATATATATATATATACAATATACAACATAATATAATAAACTCCAGCTCCAACAACAGATAATGCCTATAATGGTGCTTAAAATTCAGCTGCGTACCGATACTTCGAAGCGGAGGAGGCGGGAGATTGTTCCAGAACTTACTACAGCAGTCTCTATAATTGGCCGATATTGCGATTTGTAGCCATGTATGTATAAAAAACTAAGTACTTAGTAATTTTTCTTAAACTCTACAAGTGTTGTGTTCTACGTTTATAAGAAAAATAAACATCTTAAAAATTAAATTAAAAAATACTAAAATCTGTTTACTGCGCCATCTAGCAGCAAACGTAATAAGTACTTAACTATTATGCTTGCAGTAATTCGAGTAATTTTTTTAATGTGTGATTAATAATATTCATCTTTATATTGTTTACGCAACTCTAAAGAGAAAAATGAGCTGCATGGCAAACAAAAGACGACAAATGTAATAATTGCTTCTTTTTTTTCTTCTTTTTTTTTTGTAAAATTGACTTAAATAATTATTAAGAAAACTAAGAAATAAGATATTTTTTTTAATGAAATTTGTCATTATAATTAAATAAGCACCGACTTTCATAATCTTATAATTATCATGGCAATTTTTTTGTTAATTTAATTTATTCATATTATCAATTCTAATAATTTTCATATTGTTCTTGTAACAAATAGTTTCCCTTTATATCTAATACCTTTAAAAGCACTTCTTGTATATATACATTATACATATATGATTCTCGGAAACTGCTGCTCTGAAACTGCAAGTGCAATTAAAAACCGCTAGAATATCATTAGAAAACGAAGGTAAATTTCGCCATCATCTGACATCTATCAAAAAAAAAAAGTTTCAAAATAGATTCAAGAATTTTAATTATATTTTTAATGATCACAAATCGTTTTGTAATTATTATAAAATTAAATTGCTACTAATTTACTTTTACTTTTTTAAACTTTTTACTTATTACTTTGTTAAAAATTTATAAAGAGTAATCTAAAGTTACTTAAATGGAAGAAAAAGTGTAGATATAGAGATTCCATGAAATTGAAGCCATATAGAGGTTCCATGAATTGAATTGTTAGGTGATAAAATAATTATACTAATGCATTTTCAACACTCTCCGAAGTTCTTTATAGGCAAATTCATGACATAGTTTTTGAGTATGTTAAATATTTCTTTAGCAATTGAGTCATTAAAAACTTTTCCAAAACGTTCCGTCATATACTTCCATCTTTGATTTATCTGCTGTTGTATTGAATTACCTAAAAAATTAAAAAATATATTAAATATATTAGTAGTCAGTTATTTTTAAAATTTTGTCAATAAATGCGATAACATATGTGTCTTTTAATCTTATTTCTTCATTTAAAAATGGATAACCCATAGGTTATCTTAAAAAAAAAAGATGAGTTATCAGTAATATAAGTAAATTTCTCATAATACTTAATATTAGAAGCAAAAATTAACTTACTTAGTTCTTTATTTGCATTAGTCAAACTCGAAAATTTTAACTCGGCGTTATCTTTTATATCGCACCAGTAATTAAAGCTTTTAAGTTCAATAAACTTTTTGGCATTATCTTCTTTGATATCAAACGGCATGGTGAAACTGAATTGCATATTTTCTGAAATAAAATTAAATAATAAATCAGTAAACATTTTATATTATCCAATATTTCTTTTCATAGAAAAAAAATTAAAACTTACTAAGTGACACTTCAGCAAAGCCTTCTCCATCCATAGGTGTTGAAAATAAAGATCCACTTGATTTGTAATCATATGTTACGACCATATCCGTGTGAAAGGTAAGTTGTAAAACCTTAGCGGTAAAATTAAATCTGCAAAATGAAAGCCCAGTTATTGAATTCATTGAAAATTATTAGTGACAAGTTATCACATTAAATTTTCTGCGTGAATCAGAAATTTTCATCTAGAATACTTTACTGTAAAAACCTTTTAAGCATTAAATTATATAAATACCGACCCAAAGTCATCTAAAATAGCATCATTTAATCCTTGATATTTTATGTTAGTTGCATCATGTTTCCAACCATCCTTGTCGAATCCTGCTGAATTCACCGTCACAGTATCGAAATGTAGGGAATGAATTTTAGGAACGACATTAGACGAAGTCGTGTCGAATATGTTAAAGAAGTTATAGTCTTGAAGAAAACATTTCAATGGTATTCTTTCTAAAACAATATTATTAAAAATTATTTGTACGTTTAACTTAAATAAATAAATAATATATAAAGTACGTAAAATAATACATGTATATGTAATATAATCTAAATATTTATATAAACTTAATGCGCGTGTTTTAGATAACAACCTGATCTTCATATATTATAATATAATATAATTATATACAGTTAGGTGCAAAACTGAGTCAGTACTTTATCTTTTTATAAAAAAAGGTGTGTAAAGTTGGGATTAATTATTAAATAAATGAAATCTTATTATATTTAAAAACATTATTTATTATAATTTTAAATAAGGAGATCTGATCAGTAGTAATCTAATTTTAGTATATAATCATCACAATCATAATTGGTTCACTTTTGCACTAGTTACAAAGTATAAAGATTTTTTTTTTTTAGTATTTGGTCCAAAGACCTTTTGCTTTTTTAACCGCAAGTAACCTATTTTTTAAACTTTTCACGAGTTTTTCGCAGTATGTGGGTGGGATTTTGTACCACTGTTCTTGTACACGTTCCCATAGAATGTTCAAGTTCGATGGTGGTGCTTCATATTCATTTAAAAGCATGCTCTTTAAATATGCCCATAAATTTTCTATTGGATTGAGATCAGGACTTTGAGAGGGCCATGGAAGAACTTGAAATTGTTGCTTATGAAGCCAATTTTTTACTATTTTTGATGTGTGCTTGGGGTCGTTATCTTGTTGGAATATTACTTCATTCACAGGATACGGCATATTTTCAACAGTTTCCATTAAATATGTCTTAAGAATATTAAGATACATTTTCCCATCCATATTTCCGTCGATTTTATAAATTGGTCCCACGCCATAAGCTGTCAGACAGCCCCAAAGTTTGATACTACCACCACCATGTTTCACTGTTTGTATAAAATCCTTTGACTGTAATGTTTCACCTACTTTCTTCCAACTCCATTTCCGCCCGTCTGTACTGTATCTATTAATTTTGGTCTCATCAGACCAAATAACCTTCATCCAATCACTCTCAGTCCAGTTAATATATTGTTTTACAAATTCTTTTCTAGCCTTAATATTTTTTTTACTAAGGAGAGGTTTCTTTTTCGTCTCTACAGCTCGCATATTCGCTTTGTGTAATGCCCGACGAACAGTCCACTTACTCACTGACTTGCCGGTGTCTTGCCTTAACAATGCCGCCGCTTCTGATGCTGAAGACGCTTCGGTAGATGTTAAATAGTGAATAACTTTTCTTACCTCCCTATCAGATAACTTTTTAGTACGCCCACCAACATTACTTAGCACAGGAAATTTACACTTTGTTTTTATTCTTTGCACTGTTGATTGACTCAAGTTTAACTGTCGAGCGATAAATCTGGTCGATTTCCCACTTTTAAGTAACTCTTTAGCAGATTCTACAATAGTCTTGGAAGTCGGTTTCATTTTATTTTCAATTGTATTGTAAAAAAAAAAGTATTAGTATGATTCGTTCCCTGCGCAATGTAGAATTAGACGGAGTAATATACAAACCGAGATTGCTTTTCTATAGTAATCCTGACAAGTTTAAACGTGTTTAGACTTCAACGCAAAGCCGACTATAAACACGGTGCAAAAGTGAGTCTATCATTATCAAATATCTCAACGATTTGCAACGTAGTTTCTGAATAATGTCTATATAGAATATTAACTAGAGTGAATATAGCTTTATAATATAACAAAATAATGTTGAAATATTTTTATTAAATATGGATTGTATTTGATATAATTAAATAATAACATACATTGACTCAGTTCTGCACCTAACTGTAGCTTTTACTACCAATTTCGGGGCTGGATCGAACCCACAATCTTGGACCAGAAAGCAAGTTCAGGTGTTATATCCATTATTCTAGATTCTAGATTAAATAAAATTAAAGTTAACTACAATTTAGTTGGTCATAGCTTGGAAAGAAAATTTATCGTAAAAGACCTTGGCATTTTCTTTGATGACTAACTTACACTCCGTCAACATTATAACCACTTAATTTCTAACACTAATGAGTCATTCCATATGAAATCGACTGAAAAAAAAATTGATGCCGTCTCATTTTAGATTTTGGTGTAACTTTGAGAAACTCTTCTCTAGGGTCCCAAAGAACAAAATTTACCCGAGTTTGATTTTTACAAGCGCTTGTTTTCGCCTATTTAAATAAAGACTTTTAAAAATCGATATTTTTAAGCCTTATCAACTTTTACTGTGAAATTTTTCTGTTTGAAGCTATCTGCATGATCAAGATGGAATTCACAGTGGGAAAGATAGTAGTTTAAGGTTAAATGAAGATAATTGGCTCGGACGAGTCCTTTGAATATAAGCAGCGTGCTGAAAAAGAGTGTTTTTAGTCATTTTTCGTGAATTTCAATCAACTCTAGCGTCTTAACTGTTGAGAATTAAAAAATCATGCTCCGCGGGAATTAAGTATACATATCATAGACAAAATTCAGCCACAAGTTGACTTGAGCTGCCCAGTCTTCATAGAAGAAAACTTTGCTCGAAGTTTTGAAATTAAAAAAAATTCCAATTTTCAGGTTATGAAACGATCGTGTTGACTGCGAGATAAAAATCTGATACTCACAGAATTTATTGTTCTTACCTTCAACTTTAAACGACTACATCACTTGTTTTGTTATTTTCATTTTTAGTGCATGTGCGAGCCGTTTTTTTACAGCAAAAATCTGGACGTTTTTGCAAATGGATTAAAATTACTTACCATCAGAAACAATTATAAATATGAAAAATTTTTCTAGTTTCAATAAAGTTATGGATATTCGGGGTGTAAAATTGTCTTTAGAAGTAATTATTATCGAAAATGAGAGTAACTGTAAACAAAACTGTTCCCCTTTTTATAAAGTACATGTTCAGAGAATACAAAGAATTCAAAGAATATTTATGAATATTTTGTCCCATAGGCTAAGATAAATAGAAAACTGCCATCTTGTTCCAAAAGGTTACGAAAATTTAATTTGATGTCTCTAGAGTCGCGGCGTAAATATCACGAACTAATTTACTTGTTCAAGATCCTACATGGCTTAATAAATTCGCCAACTCTCCTGTAATTGATTAATTTTAACATTAGACCAAGATCAGGGAACCCATTTCATAAGCCATTTATTTTACATGTCTACATTAATAGCACATCATTTTATAACCCCATCGTTTGAATGTGTCGCTTTTATAATTGTATTGTTACCAAAAATAGTGAAAGTATTGATATTTTTAACGTGATAACGTCTAGCAAATCGATGAAAGCCGACGGCGCTTCACGAAGTTTTGTCACAAACCGCGAGCGAGAGCGTGGAACAAGCAATAGAGAGGCACGATCGGCCTAAGAGTTCGGCTTGTGACTCATAGTGTATCGATGCATCCGAGCAGCGGCGTGCACAGGATTATGACACTGGGCATGCGGCGGAGTACCCGGTCACAAAAACTTTTTCTTTTATAGATTTTTAGCATAGCCACAGCCACGCGATGGATCTCTAAGTCGGAAACCATGCCAACAGAACAAGTCTTAGATTTACTACTATTCATTTACCTACATCTTCTACGGCAACGCAGACAAAAAAGCGATCGATCGTCGCGGCGGAAGAAATTCTAATAAGTAAAATAATAATAATAAGCTAAAATATTCTAACTACTCACCTAGTCAGCCTCAATTTTCATATATTAGAATTACTAAACAATATGCACGGAAAACAATATAATTTAATCGTGTGTACACAACCACACAGCCAATAATACGTTTCATAACTTTTAACATGAAACTTTCGAGTTACATTCCCTTTTTGCTGGTTTAATTGTTGTAACTCAGGTAACACACATACCTTTAGACACAATTTTGAATATTTTCACTGAATGACAATTGTAAAAATTTGTTATTTTTAATTTTTAATAAACACACATTATCAACACAAACCTCACAATCAAATAACATTTAAAAAAATCAACAAACGCACTAGTAAAAGCAAATCACTACAATTATTACAGAAACTCAGTAATAAAATGTTAAATGTACACACTTTCAAATGTTAAAATGAAAAATCTTCTAAGAAAACTATAAATACACTGGCGCAAAAAAAAAAAGTAAACAATGGTTATGACATGAAAAAAGCAAATGGCCCCCGCGAAATACAAAACATTACATTACTCGGATTATAGGCAATGAACATTTCCGATTACGCACGAAAACTGCCGAACTTACTTAGCCTGCCGCAGGAGTCGCGGCTTTCGAATCTTTCAATTTTCATGGGTGTGTGCGTTTGCGAACTGTGCACGGACACCAAAATTACTACACACATGCGAACAAATCTCCTGCGGGACGCGACGGCATGACTTGGTTGATTAGGTACATTATTTTACAGCGCCGCTTGCTTGTTGCCAAACGCATAGCAAACATAATGTTTGTGTGCTTGCTATTTATAAAATATTAGGCGTTTTTAAGTTATTATATTTTGTTTATTCATTATTAATTAAAGTCATCAGTCAAGTCAGAAGATGAAGACGAGGAGCCAATTCCAATATGTGCATTGATATTATTATGACCGAGGTGAATATTAAAGAATGCTCTAATGCCTATTTAATATCTCGGGATATCATAATATGTTAACTTGTCTGGGGAAATTCCGAAGGCTGGGTGGCATCGCATTGTATGCACATAACAAACACCAGGCTTTAACTAAGAATATAACCACAGGACAATTTGAATGTATTTTATTCTCTGTCACCACCCATTCGGGATATTCCGCGGACATCTGTGCCGTGTACCGTCCTCCTAATAATAGTAAACATATTTTGTTTGTTAGTGAACTCGATAAAATATTGCGTAAACACTACTACAATAATGAGTTGTTTTTAATAGGAAACATAAATATTGACCTTAATTCGGATAATCCTGTAACACATAAATACAACAACACACTACACTGCATCGGTCTTGTGCGTAGAATTACAGAAAACACACGTATAGAAATAACAGCAGCAAAGTTAAGCAAGTCATGCATTGACCATATTTATGCTAAATCCCACACACAAGACCTGTACACGGCGGCTATTGGTACGACACTAGCGGATCATCGTGTCATAGTGCTTGCCTGTGTCGGAGCGGCTATACAGATTGTTCCAAAAACAAAAACCTATATAAATTATAAATTATAAAAAATTTACTAAATTACTAAGTGAAGTAGAATGGGAAAAAACAAAAAAATTTACTTGCCCGTGTAAAATATACGAGTTTTTACACGAAAATTTCACAGAGTGTTATAATCAATGTAAATGTGTGTCCAAACTAGTAATGAATGGATCAATGAAAAAACTTTACAAATATGTCAATTTAGAGATAAATTATTTTATCAATGGATTAAAGATAGTGTTAATATGGTTTTAAAGAGGGATTACAATAGGGCACGAAACTACGCAAATTCAATAATTCAAAAAAGTAGAAATAAATGGCTCAAATCGGAAATTAATAAAAACGTTAAAAACCCAAAAATCTTGTGCCAATTGCTAAATAAATTAACTGGCAGAATTACAAAGTCAATTGATCAAGTACTGCTCGAAAGTTTTGTTAGTAGAAACTCTCCGCATGCGATTGCAAGTTCGTTTGCCAGAACCTTTGAGGTAGACGTAAAAAATTCAGTCCCTAACTGTAAATTCCTCTTACTGGACAAGTCGTCGTATAGGGATAACGCGAATGTCTCCTTACGCTTTGTACCTGCAAGTTCTGGTGAAGTAAAAAAAATAATTCACAAGCTGAACAATAAAGAAGCGCCTGGAATTGACGGGATCCGAGCCTTTCGATATTAAAAAAAAATATGTAGGTTGGTCAGCGATGCTATTGCAAGGCTCATTAACACCAGTATAAAAAATTGAAACATCTTTAGTAAACGAAATTAATCAAAACAATATTAAATATAAGTAAAAAAATTACTATAGAAATTAAATTTCATACTCTATCCGAATAACCTTTCTATTGAGAACCATGATTGCAACAAAAAAAAAAATTTCATCTAACACACTTTACACCTCTGTATAATCATCCCATGCGGCAACCGGTTTTTAACCTCGATGCAGCGGCACGAGTCTATTGCACGCGTAAGTTGTATAAACTTATGTTGTGCCATTAAATTATTTATATAAAAAAAAATATATATTAAAAAAAATAGGTAAATAAATAATTACGCGACAAAATTGAACCAAAAACATAATTACAACCTCTTGTGGAATAAAGATGACCTTATGGCCAATTAGCCATTTTCTTTTTCAATACGATATACTTACCTAACTGTTACATACATTATCAGGTACATATTTTTAAGCTGTATATCTATCAATATAATCATCAAATTATAGCAATCATAAATAATATACTACTAAATTGGTTATATTAAATCAATATTATGTATTCCAAGTTTTATCGTAGACTTAATATATTTCGTCATTAATTAAAAGTGATTTTGTTTATTTTATATATTATAAAGTTAAATCAGTCAAATCTTATCATAGTATATATATCATGACTCGTAAAAAAGGGACAGTTTGGATAAAAAAAACGAGTTAAATATGGTAAAGTAATGTAATACCATACTCGACAGAAAGTTAATTTGAAGGCGTTAACCCTCGCAACTATAATAATTATCTGGACTATCAATAATAATAATTCGAGATAGAGGTTGACCTTTTCCTTTACCATATCAGAAGTCTATATGGTTTACTCCAGTCTGATCTGATTACAATGTATTTTGTGAGTCTCTTTTGAGATACTCTAACTTGAATATCGCAAGAAGAAAAGTCTCATCATCATCACGAAATACATTATCTTCTTAGTTCAAGGTAATTCAGAAAATAGTATATGACCTATAGTGATTCAACAACATTAATAAGAGTTTAGACTGAACTACGGCTATCATGGAATCCAGTAGGAGAGGATTAAGAATATTACTTTTTTACTCAAGTTATAGTATACTATATTAAGATTAAACAAAATATGACTTAATCTATAATCATTAAAAGTTCATTAAAACAACTTACCCGTTGCCAAGATACTTGAAAGTTGAATTACACTTATTGCGAAGTATAAGAAAGGACCCATGACTGATTCGTTGACTGTTGTGTTGTGTTTGACGCTCTATATTAGTACTACTTTGTTTTATATTCACTCTTATATATATGTCAGATTCGATATTGCATAATATATATATTAAATCTTTTTTTTGTATTTGTACTAATATCCAATACATTTTTGTCAGCCAATTGATGCGATTTGTGTTGCATTAAATAAAAAACAAAACGGGGCGTATAAAGAGTGTATATCGGATTTTCTACAAATGTGATTCAAAAATAGACAAAGCTGCGAAATCCTCGTAGATGATTGAGAATTTTTACCTTTACCTGTTTATACTGGGAGAATAGCTACTGACAATTTGATACAATTAAACTTAACTTATTCAAAATTATATTATTATTATTAACTTCTTCTTTCTTCTTTACTTTAACTTTAACTTATTCAACTTCTTTAATAGGAGTGTAAGTCACATCAGTAATATCCGTGCGCGATGAGAATGGGATGGATCTTGTCTAAGTAAGTCTAAAATTACTGATGATAAGTAAATCTAGAATGATGATAAGTTAACATTTATTTGTAGTCGTTATTTTAAATATTTTTGACGTGATAACGTCTTGTAAATCGATGAATGCCGGCTGCAAGCACGAAGAAGTGTCTCGTGTCGCGAGCGAGAGCGCGGAACAAGCGATAGAGAGTCACGATCGGCCTAAGCGTTCGGCTTATAAATGAAAAACAATAACACAGATTGGAGGATCTTAAATATCACACGTGTATATAAGTTGTAAATAAATTATTAATAGCACATTGTTACTTGTAATTAATCTGTATAATTTAAGTAATAAAATATTTGAATTAACGAGTGCAAATTTATCCATGCCTACAAAACAAAAAATGGCTTTCGGGGTTGGTAGACCTATTTCTTTCGGGGCTGGTTGAATAAGGTAGTCAAGCAACTATATGGATAAGAAATAAAACCAAAAACGAAAAGAAAGTTTTAAGAAAATAAAAAAGAGATAACCTTGCGCTACAGAAGACCAAAATTGAAAAAGAAAAAGGAACGGTCAAAGAAAAAGGATAGCAAGGGAAAAAGAAATTAAAATAAATAAAGACAGGTGAGGGAAATAATGACGATGCTGCGAATTCAGGGTGACGTAATGACGCAAGTACGGTTTGCTTAACTGAATTGAATCGTACACTGATAGTAATCATGGCGATAAATGGATTCAGTGCATAACTTGTAAGTTATGGGCATATTCCAAGTGTAAAAGAGGAAATGTAATATTTATTGAATACAAACATTGTATTTCTGCTATTGAAGACTGATTATTTCATTTTAAATTTTCTGTTATATATATATATATATATATATATATATATATATATATATATATATATATATATATATATATATATATACATATATATATATATATTAGCTTTAAAAAAACAAATATTAAGTTACTGAGTTTATAAAAAAAAACCTATATGCTTAAATTTACAAATTTAAACGAAAAACCCAATTTCTTTTTTTTTATGACAAAGAGGTAATAACGGTCGTTAATTTATTTAATAGCATTAGAAAAGTTAAATAAAAAATGTTATTAAATAATTAAAATTGTTTCAAAAATAAAAGTTGATAATTTCGTTAATAACTTTATTAGAAATGTGTGTATCTGATTAAATTTTTGTTTTAAGATGTTTATCTTAAGCTGTTTAGCTCAGTTATATTCAGATAACGGTTTAATTTTTTCCCTCTTCTTATGATTTAAGATTTATTGGTACATAAGTCTACCTACCCTGGACCAGGGGTAGATTGACTAAGATTTTGTGTGCTCTAAAATGTATTATATCTTCACTATTATATTAAACTAAGACCTGGATATGATATTTTGTATTAGTTTAATAGTTTTTCTATCGACTAATGTGGTTTTATTTTGTACTTATATTAAAATACAAAAAATATATATGATTTAGTTAAAAAGTAGTCAACCATCACCGGTCTCCCCTATACTTAAGCGAAAGCTGCTTCTCTCACAGTCAGTTGTATGTGGCATATTACAGAGTAGCCTGGTGATTCTAGCACCCCGAAAGAAAAACAAAAAATATTGTTTATAAAGAAATACTACGGAAGATGTAGTATTTCGATTTCGTTGTAAAAAGGTAATACCTCCCTGTAACTTGCTCCAGACTTTGGTATTTAGGCCAAGCTTCGTTTTCATAAACTATAACAAAATTTAATTTTTTTAATGTTTATTCAAACTTTAAATCCCTACTCTATAATAAAGATTGTAATATTTTATAAGTATTCAAATATTTTAACATAATAATTTATATGTTATAACAAAATTAATAACGTAAAAAAAAAAAAAACAAATAAAAATCCTATTAGAACCTTTTTCGACTTCTACGCGGACAAAGTCGCGGGCTAAAATATTTTGTTTGACAACTCAATCCATCTATTGTGAAATATTTTCCAGTATCGACGCAGGTGTAGGTGATAAAAAATATAATTTTATATGTTTTGAAATTTTAGTTAAATACCCGTGCGAAGCGTACCCGTACGAATATATAACAGCACCACCTACCCGTTTTCTCTTAAATAAATTACTAGAAATGGCTAGCTAGCCATAAGACCGCCCCTTGTACCTCACATTTTGTAATTGTCATAAACTTATCTTGTGTTTATATATTTGTGGTGTACAAAAAAGTGTAAATAAATAAATAAAAATAAATAAATAAATAAAGGACTATTTTAAGTTCTGTAATATCTTGTTGTACGCAGACTATTTAAAAATTTACCATACTATAGATAGTTTTAATGATCACCAAAATTTTCAAGCCGACATTAATACATTCTCAATATACTGCACTGATAACAACTTAAGCATATCACGTTTACGAAAAAGAAACACATTAGTTTTTTTTAATATAAACTATGCAATGTTCAAGTTGCTTCTGTTAGATTCATCATAGATCTTGGATTTCTATTAGATCGTAAGCTACATCTTGATTCGTATGTCGAAAGTATTAGGACTAAAGCCCTCAAAATGTATGGATTCATCATGCGATCGTCCGCTAACCTCAAGCGACCATCCTCCTATCTTACTTTTTATAAGGCTCTAAACCGTTCTCAGGTCAAATGCGCTGTGCTTATATGGAACCCTTTGTACAAAAAATATTTAACACAATAAAATAAAGAATATGTAATACAATAAATAAAATTAAAATATATAAACACAAAAAAGATATGCAATCGTCTCTTCATCATCATTTATATATTAAATTAGTCACTTTAAATATATTATTATAACTATGGTCTATATTTAAAAAAAAAACTTTCTCAACAGATTCAAGAATTTTAATTATATTTTCAATTATCATAAACTGTTTTTTAATTATTATAAAATTAAATTAATATTAATTTAAACATCGTAAGAATTTGATAAAAAATAATCTCAAGTTACTAAAATGGAAGAAACAGTGTAGATATAGAGGTTCGATGAAATTTAAGCCACTGTTAGGAAATACATTAATAATTTTTCAACACTCTCCGAAGCTCTTTAAAGGGAAATTCTTGACATAGTTTTTGAGTACGTTAAATATTTCTTCAGCGAGAGAGTCATAAAAAACTTTTCCAAAATGTGCCGTAATATACTTCCACCTTTGATTTATCTGCTGTTCTATTGAATTACCTAAAATATATTAAAGAAAAATTTAAATGTAGTATCAGTCAGTTGTTTTTGAAATTGTGTCAATAAATAGGATACCATATAGTATAGATAACCTGTAGGTTATCTTAAAAAAAACAAGTTACCAGTAATATAAATAAATTTCTCATAATATAGTAATAAGTTTAAAAAAAACTTACTTAGTACTTTATTTGCATTAGTCAAACTCGAAAATTTTAACTCAGCGTTATCTTTTATATCGTACCAGTAATTAAAGCTTTTGAGTTCGATATACTTTTTGGCATTATCTTCTTTGATATCAAACGGCATGGTGAAACTGACTTGAATATTTTCTGAAATAAAATTAAATAATAAATCAGTAAAGATTATAAATTACCCGATATTTTTTTTTCATAGGAAAAATTTTAAAACTTACTAAGAGACACTTCAGCAAAGCCTTCTCCATCCATAGGTGTTGAAAATAAAGATCCACTTGATTTGTAATCATATGTTACCACCATATCTGTGTGAAAGGTAAGTTGTAAAACCTTCGCGGTAAAATTAAATCTGCAAATTGAAAGAACACTTATTAAATTCATTAAAAGTTTTTATTGACGACAACAGTTATGTGGGGTTTACACGGGTGACTAAAGCCGCACGATTTCTGCTGCGCGGCGAAAATCGACCGTCTAAAATTAAATGGCAATTCGGCTAGATCGCAAGTGACTAAAGTCGTAAGCCCTAAAGTTGGGTAGCATCCGACTTTGGCCACGCGGTGACCGGCTGCTTGCGGCTGGTAAATAAAATCGACCGTGTAAACGATCAGTTGCAGGCGATCGCCCACCGCATGAAGGAGTGTTCGCGCAGGTTTTCTAAAATAATCAGGATCTTCTGAAGTCCATTCCACCATTAAAGTATCATAAACACCCAAGATCTTATAAATAAATAAATATGTTTAACTCACACACAAGGTCGTCTGTTCCTGAGGTAGGCAACTTAATGCCTGTTGCAGCTACTGCTCTAGCCGGCGACCCTCCGTGGGAGCTCGTGGCGGAGGTTCTTGCCGAGACCTACTCATACGTCTCGGGTAGGAGGGTTCTTGGTGAGAACCCTATGTTGGACGGGATCCTACGGGTACGTCGGATAGGGCAGGAAGCGCTTATGCGGAGGTGGGGGGAGGACCTGGTGGGGCAGCCGTAACGGCTGCCATTCGCCCGGTCCTTGAGCGGTAGATGCGTCGAAAACGCAAGCCCCTCACCTTCCGTCTGACGCAGGTTCTCACCGGGCACGGTTGCTTTGGTGACTACCTGTGCCGGACGGCCCAGAGGGAGCCGACGACTGAATGTCACGATTGTGGCGCGGCGGTGGACTCCGCCCAGCACACCCTCGAGGTGTGCCCGAGATGGGCGGCGCTGCGTCAGAGTCTGACGTCGGTCCTCGGAGGGGACTTGTCGCTCCCGAGCATTATCATCGCGTTGCTCGGCGACGACGAGTCCTGGAAGGCGATGGTCTCCTTCTGCGAGACAGTAATGTCCCAGAAGGAAGCCGACGAGCGGGTGAGAGAGGAGGCCGCCGACGTGGCCTCCATCCGCGGGCGATGAATAGGGGTGCGTAGGAGGCGCTACTTAATGCTCCTCTAGTAACGCCTTGGTGCCCGTGTCGGGCCGGGTTCGGAACCCGGTCCTGCTAGACACGGCGTCGTAGGGACTGTTCAGAGGTTAGCCGGACAGTCCCCATGGAGGAGAAGTCTGGCCTTTTCACCGAGGCCAGCCTGTAGCTGGAGGGATCCTGTTGCCTGCAGATCCGGGACCCTCCAATTAAAGGGGCTGAAGGCTCCCGCAGGGGTTTAGTACGGTATTGCACTCGCAAAGTGCCGAGTCCGACATAGGTCTAGGACTGCCGACCCGGCCGTCCTGGATATCATCCGTAAATGGATTCCCCTGCGACAAAAAAAAGGAAATTTAATGCCTGTGTTTTAGGTAACAGCCGACTGATATACATTTTTTTTAAATAAATATACCTACATATAAATAATACATATATAAATAAACATATATTACACCCAGACTCGGGGCGGGAATCGAACCCACAATCCTTGGAGCAGAAAACAGGGTCACTGTAAACTGCGCCAACGGATCAGTCAAATCTTACGTCTTGAAATCCATCCACGTACCCAATATTTACGCTTTCTTCTTTTCTTTTGTTTCTTCTTCTCTCTTTGTTCTTCAAGCAATTCTTGAATAATTAAACTAATAATAATTAAACTAACTATTTCAATTCCGGCACAAACACATAGCTTAACATTTTCGAAGGAAATGACCGAACCGCATGCGATTTTAGTTAATGGTGTAAATGGGCTAGCGATGCGGCTTGATGGGGCGATTTGTGAAGCGACAAGCCGCATGGCGAAAATCAACCCGTATAAACCCTTCTTTATGAATACGAGTAGGTATTTTACTGTGAAAACATTTTAAACATTTAATTATATGAATACCTACCCAAAGTCATCTAAAATAGCATCATCTAATCCTTGATATTTTATTTTAGTTGCATCATGTTTCCAACCATCCTTGTCGAATCCAGCTGAATTCACCGTCACAGTATCAAAATGTAGGGAATGAGTTTTAGGGACGACTTCAGATGAAGTCTTAACAGCACTCGTGTCGAATATGTTAAAGAAGTTATAGTCTTGAAAGAAACATTTCATTGGTATTTGTTCTAAAACAGTATTATTAAAAGTTATTTAAACGTATATATATATATATATATATATATATATATATATATTAAAAAGAAATATATATACATACATATATACGAGTATATAAACTTAAAGCTATGTTTTAGGTAACAGCGACTGATATTCATATATTATAATATAATTGTATAGCTATTACTCCCAAATCAATATTTTATTGTTGAAACCCAAGAATACGTGTCAAAATTGAACCAAAACTAATACAAGAGGTAATGAAATAAAGATGGATGGAAGATTATGGTCATTTAGGTTTTTTTTTTCAATATAAGAAATACCATTGTAACTGATTTATCTAATTTAAATTCAGTACTTTTTCTAAGAGGCGATAATCTTAGCTATGTTTCGTACGTCTTTAACATATTTTATTAGTTGAATATCTATAAATGTATAATAAGTATATGTGATGTTGATGTACCTTAATAAATAAATTAATATTAAGGCTTGGTAGGTAGTCTATAATACTTAAACAAAATACATATATTAATTAAAATTATATACAAAATAGCAGTTATAAATAATATGCCACAAATAAAAAATATATTGTATATATTCCATATTTTATCATACAGACTTAATATATTTAATAATTAATTACGATAAAAATATTTTTATTTATTTTATATATAAAGTTAAAATATTTTATCATTATATAATAGCCTGAGTCGTGAAAAATTGACAGTTTAGATGAAAAAGACAAGAAAAATATATAGAAGTGGTTCAGAAATATGTAAAGGTTTTCTGTTGATTACATTACTCAGTATTGACCATAATAACGTTTAGTGTAAATTCGTGTCAACATTTTTAACGAAGGTACAGTAATGTAAGTAATATCATACAAGACAGATGGTAAATTTATGTCGTTAATCTTCGCAATGTTATCTGGACTACCAATAATAATAATTAGAGATAGAAAATGACCTTTTACTTCACCCTATCATAGTCAATATGGTTTACTTCAGTCTGATATTATAGTGATGTATTTTGTGAGTACATCTTGAGATACTATGATTTGGATATCGCAAAATTTCTTCTTGCTATACCTATAGCGATAGTATCATCACTATCCCGAAATACATTATCTTCTCATTTCAAGGTAATTCAGAAAATAGTCTATCACCTATAGAGATATATAAACAAATAAAGAAAAACCAACACACCTAGGAGGGCATCGGGATCAAATCAGATGAATACGAGTATAACTCTAAAGTTAAAATTCGAAATAATGAGTTGATTATTTCACATAATTGATCAAAAACATAGTCCTTCAATAACTTTAACATGAGTTTAGACCGTACTAAGACCATCATGATACACAGTAGGAGAGGATTAAGAATTAACAATGTTACTTTGTTAATCAAGTTTTATTATACAATATTATATTAGATTAAGGTTATACAAAGGATGACCTATTCTATTACAGTTGATTAAAACACTTACCCGATGCGAAGATACTTGAAAGTTGAATTATACTTAGTGCGAAGTATAAAAAAGGACCCATGACTAATTCGTCGACTGTACGTTCTATATTTCTAATACTACTAGTTTTATATTTACTCTTATATATATGTCAGATTTGATATTGCTTAATTTTTTATCAATTAGTTAAATTATTTCTTTTTGTATTCGTAGTTATTTCTATACATTAGGTACTCTTAATTATTTAGTCATTAGCAAAGTTATTTGTAATGATTTTGACGAATTATATTTATGTAACAAGGCTTAGGTTTTGTCTGTTTAGTTAGTTTAAATTAACATTTACCTACATTATTTCTCGTAAAAAAAAGTAAGGGGTAAAAAATTGTTATTGTGGGTTATACCTAAGAGATAGACATATACCATTCCGGATTTTTGTAGAACTTTTTAAGGTGTACAATACTGTAGTACATTATTTTGATCTATCTGCCAGGGTTCAGCCAGCGTTTGCAACGTAAGCGGAAAAATATGTGTTTATTTACGACATCACATTAGAAACCTCTGAAATTATCAGTGTTTATTTACTATATTATGCATGTTATATACATATAAACTTTCCTCTTGAATCACTCCATCTACCAAAAAAACCCGCATCAAAATTCGTTGCGAAGTATTAAAGATCTAAACATACATATGGACAGACAGAGCGGGAAGCGACTTTGTTCTATACTATGTAGTGATATATGATTGAGTTATATAAAGTAATTTATTTCACAATAGCATTACTGCATTATGAAATAAATTTAATCATTGGTCTCTTCAGGGTTATCTGCTGGTCCCATATATAATAAATATTTTTATCCCACAGGCTTAATGTAGAGATTACAAAATTCTTGCAACACTGTCTGTGTACATACAAACAGATGTTATTTCTTATCTAAGATCTTTAAATTTTGATGAAATACTTCTTACAGTGTTACTAAATTATTCAACCAATTCAATAATTAATAATTGAGTTTTGATTACAGTAATGTAAATTTAATTACAATATATTTGGCAGTTAATTTTTTTCCCGCTATAATAAATGAATTCTTATTAAACAAAATTGTATTACTACTCTTATCATATTGGTGTTAAATATTTAAAAAGTTGCACATAAAACCATAAGTGGCACCACCAGGCGATAACAAACAGGTCTACTTACTTACCTATACTAGAAGCATTCAGTATATTGCTGCCTGGTGGAAAAATGAGGCAATGATAAAATATCGCGTGGCAAAATCGAAGTTAACAAAACTTGCCACACAGCTACCAGGTGGCGCCATTGAAAAGAGTCAAAAATAACTGGAAACTGGTCGACGGAAACGGATATGCTATCTAATAATAAAGCTTCCAGTATAGGTAAGTATTTAATATGCGTTTTATTTCAGGTATAACGCTGCTATTATCGATTCTAATAATTTTTATTTCGTAACAAATAAAAAAATTCGTGTATTAAATAGTTTCATTTGATATCTTTATAAAATAAACCACTTACTAATAGATGTTGGTTTGCTTAGTTAGGATATTGCATAATAAATTTATGCCGTGTGAGCCGTGTGAGAGTGCCGGCAGAGAATAATAGTCCCAGCCTCTTTTTTGCCGAGATATCGTAAAAGGCGACTAAGACTATAGTAGTGCGAACAACTGGACACCAACTAGAATGGTGATGGGTAGCAGCATCATCATATTCTGCCACAACACATAGCGCTCGGCAACCTACCTGCCAAGCGTTGCGAGTATTGGCAAGCTCTCCCCCTCCCCCCAGAGATGAAAGAGGAGGCCTACGTTCAGCAGTGGACATCTAATTGCTGATGTGATGGTGGATTTTTCTATACTACCTTCAAAGCTTCAAAAAAAATTTCATCGGCAGGCTGAATCAATAAAAAAAAAATGAAAAATAAGTTTTAAGTTCACTGTTATTAAAATATCTCGTTCCATCAACAAACATAAAATGATAATTATTCCCATTTTCGTTTAGATATAGGTACCTTTTCATTTGAAACATATAGATTTAAATCGCGTTTAAAAGCGTATTTATCAAAATCATTAAAATAGTAGTGTATTTTTATAAGAACTACTTGAAACGGTAAAATTGATAATAATATAAGACTAAATTATTTATATTATTGACCAGAAAAAATTATAAATAAAAATATAATTTAAAAACTTAAACCCAATTAAAATACTTGTTATCAATAATAACCATTTGAAATGAACAAAACTATTTTACTTTTACTTTTAATTTTGAAGTTAAAAAAATTTAAATATAGAAGTACAAAAAATCCAAAAAGTAATTATGTCTTAATTTTTTTAAGTTTATTTTGTGTAGTAAAATATAAATCAAGCGCCGTTGTAATAACATACATACATACATACATATATTCACGCCTCTTTCCCGTAAGGGTAGGCAGAGACCACTTCTTTCCACTTGCTACGATCCTTACATACTTGTTTCGCTTCGTCCACTTTCATTATTCCCTTCATACATGCTCTTCGGTTTAGGGTACTCTTGACCTGGCCTTTTTTCAAGACGTCCCTGATTTGATCTTGAAACGTTCGCCTAGGTACCCCTTCCCGCACTTTCATTCACACTCGCCTTATACACTTTTTTCGTCAACCGTTCTTCATTCATTCTCTCGACATGGCCAAACCATCTCAGCATACCTTTCTCAATTTTAGTCACTACATCTTCTTTCAGACCACAACATTTCCTTATCTCACTATTTCTTATCCTGTCACTCAGTTTAACTCCTATCATACTTCTTAACGCTCTCATCTCAACTGCAACTTTCACCAACTTTCACTTCCGTTGATGAGTGTCGGCACCAGCACCCCCTCATGAACAGCCAAACGAGCCTTGTTAGACACCTTCCGACTCCTACTCCTCCTCCGACTCCTCATAAAGTAGTGCAAAGCTCCATTCACCATATTTTCTGCATTCACTCTTCTTTCAATATCACTCTCACACTTTCCATCTCTTGTAAACTTTGAACCCAGATACACAAATAAAAACTTTATATATATATATATATATATATATATATATATATATATATATATATATATATATATATATATATATATATTATATTTCTTCGTTTATATAAAATCTAATTATAGCTGACCTTTCACGAGACGTTGACGACTCACTTTCGATAGACTGTAGCTCGCTCTATAGTTTTCTCGCTTGCAATAGTTTTCTAACCAACTTTAAGGTTCTCTCATTCAACATTCGGAGTATTCAACAAAACTTTGATGCCCTTTTGGTAACCCTACAACATTCTAAGATAGTATTTGATATCATACTTTTGACGGAATGTTGGCTAAGCGAGAACACTGTGATACCGCAAATTCCTAGATTCAATGCCTTCCGTACACACAAGTATATTAACAAGAGTCGGGGAGTAGTTGTCTACGTCAGGGACTCCTGGAGTGCGACAGTGCAGGAGTCTTTCTGTGAGGATAGTAATTGTTTAGAGATTAATTTTGATCCAAATCTACTTGTTCTTGCTATATACCGGTCTCCATCTTTTAGCAACGTGGACAACTTTTTATCATCTTTAGATAAAGTTTTGACCAAGGCTCGAAACAAGAAAAACGTCATCCTTACAGGAGATATCAACCTGGACCTGTGCTCCGTACCACTTGGAGACCAATGTAATAACTACATTTCATTACTGACTGAACATCAGTTGTTTTCAGCCATTAATAAGCCGACAAGAGGTAAGGCCTGCCTTGACCATATTTTTGTGAGAGACCCAAGACAAGCTGTGGGTTTAGTGTGCGCATCTGATATAACGGACCACTATATTTGTATGATAGGGCTTTCTCTTCGACAACTGAGTCCAAAGACGAAACGCTCGCGAATAAAGACTGACAATGACGCCATCACCAATGGTCTGAATTTTGTCAACTGGGCCAACGTCATTGACAATAAAGACGTAAATGACGCAGCGCAAATTTTCACAAGCACTATAATTAAAATAATCAAAGAGAACTCTAAAACTGTAGCCATTCGAAATTTGTTCTGAAGCCATGGATCACACCTGGACTCATTAGATGCCAAAGACACAGGGATCGTCTTCACCTCCAAGCTCGCAACCATCCGCATAATGAAATAATTATATTGACCTACAAAAGATATAGAAACTTTTTGAATAACCTCCTCTACAGACTCAAAAATGATTATCATAAGCAAATACTGTTAAGCAATAAAAATAACTCAAAAAAGCTTTGGCAAACCATCAAAAATATATGTAACCTAAATAAAATGCGTACACCCTCCCTTGACCTCCTGGATATCAAAAAAGATAAAATTTCGTCCCTTAATCACTGCAATAAATTTTTCATCAATGTTGGAAAAGACCTTGCGCACAAATCCCTCACTAGGCTGGCTGCCACACAGGACTCTCTTACAACGGATTAAAGCAATTAAAGGAATCAAATCTCCTATTAACTCTTTCTTCTTAACCCATACTGATGAAGGTGAAGTAAGCGGTCTCATATGTGATCTCAAACCTCATAGTGCTCCTGGAATCGACGGGTGTCCACCATCACTCATAAAACATATAAAAAATTACATAGTTAAACCTCTAACCCACATATTCAATTTAAGTCTATCATCCGGTACTTTTCCTACAATCTGGAAAACAGCATTAGTGACACCCTTTCATAAAAATGGTGACAAAAGCAACCCGTGTAACTATCGACCTATTTCTTTGCTCCCAGTTTTTTCAAAATTGTTGGAAAGGTTAGTTAACAGGCGTCTAACTTCTTAAAATTAATAAAAAATTAATAAAATTCACGACACCTAATGTTAAATTTGTTGATAATGCTGTAGAATTAGGAGGGGAAATGTTAAAACCGGTAAAGTCCACTAAATTCCTAGATATAATTACAGATTCGAAATTGCAGTGGGATCTCCATATTGAAGGGTTAGCGAATAGGCTTAGCTCTGCAGCGTTCGCGGTAAAAAAAAATAGACTACTTACTGACGTAGATACAGCTCGCGTAGTATATTTTAGTTATTTTCATAGTATTATGTCCTATGGAATCTTATTATGGGAAAATGCAGCTACCGTTAATACTATTTTTGTCCTGCAGAAAAGAGCTATTCGTGCAATTTATAGTTTAGGTCCTAGAGTATCATTAAGAGATAAATTTAAATAAATAAAAATATTGACTGTTGCTTCTCAATATGTGTACGAAAATGTTATGTATGTTCATAAAAATATACACGAATTTCCCAGGAATTGCGACATGCATAGCATTAATACTAGGAACAAACATAAACTTGTAATGCCTGTAACTCGCTTACACCGAGTCAGTAGGTAATTCTTTTTTTGGACAATGTATACGCTTATACAACAGGCTCCCAGAAAACGTTCAAAAAGTTTCTATTGCCAAATTTAAAAAAAAATGTGAAAGAACGTTTGTGTACCAAAGGATATTATTCTATCAACGATTTTCTAGAAGACAGTACGCCTTGGGAATGATGTGATCGCCTCCAGGCTATTTCAACTTATAGAGAATTATTGTCAATTTCAATATACTTTGAAAAAAAAAACCATTACGTTAAAAAAAAAATATTAGTCCCGCTGAGTTTCTTTCGCCAGTTTTTCTCTGGTCAGAGGCTTCCTCTGACGAACTGGTGGTAGACTCATGACTCAGACGTTCAGTAAATTAATTGTAATAATTTTATCTATACATATAATAAAATGGTAGAAAAGTCAAAACTGTACATTGAATATTTTTTTAAAAGAATACTTGGGGTGTGATCTACAATCGATACCGAAGCCAAAAATATAGTTTTTAGAATTTGTGTCTGTTTGTCTGTTTGTCTGTATGTATGTCCGGGATAAACTCAAAAAGTACTGCATGGATTTACTTCAAATTTGGCACGAATATTATTAAGATGTCGGGTCATAACATGGGCTACATATTATCACGCTATCTCCTACGGGGAACGAGCAGTGAACCTTTATTTCTTCAACGCATTCTTTAACAGCGTGTAATCTAACGACGCATATTTGAATGTTGTTATTATGTTAATAACCATGCTATAAGCTATCTTCACACTATAAAAATCACGAAATATAAGTAACTTAGGCTGATAAACATAATGAATGTAAGAATGAATGTAATATAAGAAATGAATATAAGTTGTATCAAGAAAATTTTAGAGCAGCGCCATCTATGAGATTTCAAAAACATCAAGTCGAATTACATGTGTAAACCCTTTTTGGATACAAATAATTTAAATTTGATCATGTTGGCGAGGTTAATAGTTGTTTATAAAAGTCATAGATGGAGTTGTGCATTTTAATAAAAATTGTATCGTTGATTCGTTTCAGAGATGAGCAAGACAATTTAAAAAAATGTGTTTATATAAGTTTTAAGCTGCTTCATCTATGTCTTATAAAATTCATCGAGTTTTTCTGTATGTAATAACAAACAGAACTCAAAAAGAACTGCATAGATGTATAACAAAATTTAAACTCGAAAACGGCACGCTATTGCTGTAAGCAATTTGAGCTAAATAACGAAGAAAGAGGAAAATTAAGCATGCCATATATATCATAAAAATAAGAAATGCTTATGCTTCTCCGGAACCTATTTCCTCCAAATTTGTGTAACGGGACCCGCCTTAAAGTCATCTCGCTCCACAGACACACCATTGAGGCGCAAATTTTTACGGGTTGTGGCGTCGGCGAAGCAGTATTTATACCACGCATTCCCCATACCTCATAACTTCCCGTTCTACAAACTACTAATGTTGTTTATCGAGAAGTCCTATAAATATGTATTTTTACCCTATTCTGTATTCCTTATTTACTATTTTCTCCATCCGTTTCAGTCACAACTTATGACTTAATTCAGCAGAATCACCATAAAGTCATTTATTCAAAGCAGGCTAAAAATAAGCACTTTTTGAAAGTCAATTTTACAAAAGTCAGTCTCCCTCTGTTACTGCACTTTCTGTAGATATGAAATGTAAAGAAGAAACGGGTAAATGAATGTTATTTTAAAAGGTATAATCGTAGGTATTTTTGGTGCTGTATAGCGTTCACGCAGACGACGTCGCGGGCAGCAGCTAGTGCTGAATAAAATATTTTGACTTTGACTTTTGACTTTGACTTTACATACATATTCAAGAGCCAAAAAAGAGCTAATAAAGATAAAATCATTGGGTAATGACCGTGTCCGTTAGAGATTTCAAATTATTTAAATTTACATAATTAAATAAGTTAATGTTAGCAGATATATTTATAATGAAATTTACATGCACAATAAAGATAAATATTTCGGGCATATTACGATTTAGTCTTAGGTATACATCAGCGTTGCCAGAATTTTTTTTTACCAAGTCGTGATTTTGGAACTTTTTGAGTGAAATAGCGGGATTCTTTCGTCAAAAGCAGGACATAGTAAAAAAAACGTATATAATCAGAAGTTTTTAAATATTTATCTTTTTTATTTGAATTCAAATTACGTTTACGTGACAATAGATAGCAAAAATAGCCATAGGAAATGTATTTTAATAAAAATATAATATTTAAAATCACATTTACCCTATCGTTAAATAATTGAGTCTTATTCGTCTTCTGAAATAAAAGGGCGGGCGGTCAGTCCACTCTTGTCTGTGTCACCCGCCCACGCTTCCTCAGCACGCTGCACGCACAGTCGAGTTATCACCGAGAAGCGGGACTGAGCATGTCCCGCGCGGGACATTTAGTTTTGATTTATAAATCGGGACATCCCGCCAAAATCAGGACGTCTGGCAACGCTGGTATACATATAAAAATGTAATTGCTTACGTGTTTGTAAGTGAGGACATCTCTAATAGATATTGCTGAAAAGATAAGGGGTATCAACATAATTAGTTAATATTTTTTACGACCGTTCTAGTGTAGTGGTGCGAGAAGCATAGAGGTAATACCTCTATGGCGAGAAGTCGCCTTAACGCCAAGCGCCGGCGGACGCGGGTTCGATTCCCACTCGGGACAGATATTTGTATTTGTACAAGATTTTTGTTTCCGGTCTGGGTATATGTCCTTGTGGGTCTCCACACCGTGCCTCGGAGAGCACGTAAAGCCATCGGTCCCGGTTGTTATCATAGACACCTGATAACGATTGTTACTCATGGTAGAGAAATTATCCGAAAACTCGCAGTGGAGCAGCGTGGTTGATTAAGCTCCAACTCTTGTTCTATATGGAGAAGAGGCCTCCGCTCAGTAGTGGGTTGTTTACAGACTGCTACAGTATAGTACTGTTAATATTTTATAAAAATTACTAGCTGTGCCCCGCGGTTTCACCCGCGTTAATTTGAGGTAAAAAAGTACTTAAATATTTTTAAACAATTACTCTAAGAGTAGGTACCCGCCTCGTTGGTCGAGTGGTCTATAAAGGACGCAACGGAAGCTCTCAAAAAAGATTATTTTTTCCCGTTTTTGTAATATTTCTTATTATTGCTCAGTCCCTATTGGTCGTAGCGTGATGTTATATAGCCTATAGCCTTCCTCGGTGAATGGGCTATCCAACACAAAAAAAAACCAAGTAGTAGTTCCTGAGATTAGCTCGTTCAAACGAACAAACAAACAAACAAACTCTTCAGCTTTATAATTTAAAATATATTATTATTAGTATAGATTAATTCAAAGTAAGCAGGTTGGGTGACTTCGTAAATTGGGAATTGGTTTTATAACTAATATATTTGGAGAAAAGGTATCCAAACCTTCAATTCTAACAAAAAATTATATCAAGCTAAATTTTTTATAATAATACTTTTCTTTCTAAGGGCACTTGCTTTAAATATACCTTTATATTATATTGTGGCTTATATTATATTGTGGCTTATATTATATTGTGGCTTATATTATATTGTGGCTTATATTATATGACGCCATATTAATGGTTTTTTGGAAAGTAAAGAGACTGATCCATCCAGTAGAATACTTGTTTATGTACAAGATTTTTTTTTTAAATCAATAAACTCTTAAGAACACAGTTTATTGAAACTCATATGAATTTAACCAATGAAACTACTGAAAATTTTAATCAACATATCAATCAGCATCAATATATTAATATCCAGTCGACTGTTATCTACATAGATTTAAGAAAGAAGATTATCTAAAACACAGTCATTAAGTTACTTACTTCAGGAATAAATAACCGTGTGTGTATGTAAATATTGAAAAAAAAACAAAGTTGATTGTGCCCAGTTTTCAATTTAAGTTAAATATGAAGTTATACATATTAATATTTAACTTGTGTTATTTCTATATATAAAATTCTTGTATTACAAAATTGAGAAGAAATTATACAAAATTTTATGTAAAATCATTTAATAACAATTTCACAAGCATATTATTAACATTTTCTTTATAAAAATTATTCAACAATCGTTGATGTCCTTTAAAGGTAAATCGAGCATATACTTTTTAAAAATATCAAATATATTGTCAGCTATTTTTTGCGCATGAACATCTCCGAAATGTGTTACAATGTATTTCCAGTTCTGATTTAATAGATAATGCATTCTGTCACCTGAAAAGATTATTTATTTTTTTACTAACTTAATAACTAAACTAACTAACAATACTTAATAAGGTATTAGGAGGTATTTCATTAGTAGCGACTGATTGGAGTCAAATATAATTTTAAGTTTATGTTTTAAGAAAGTCGATCACTTCTTAAGAATAATCATAATGGTAATGTCTCCTTTGTATATGAATTCATAATAGTAGATTTTTTAACAAATTTAAAGATTTCTCTCAAATATTAAAGTTTAAAATCGCGTAAATCTAACTCATCGCGGAATCTCTAAAACTTGGCTGAGATCCGTCTTGAAATTTAGTAAAGTCTTTCTTATAGCGAACTAAGAGTTCTTTTTCTAAATTCTACTCTTAAGGAGTAGAACGACTTAAAGGGTGACATGTATGGGGACAAATAAAATTTATAAAGAAGTAAACAGAAGCAAAACGGCAATAGTCGGCTATTATAATAATATAATCAGTATTCATAATCATTTACAAGCCCTTAGCTTTTGCTCAATATTTACGAGTAAATTAGTCTTGTAAAAACTTGACTTGGAATGTAATTAAAACAAAAAATTAATAAATAACTCACTTTTTTCTTTGTTTCCATAATAAAGATTATCAAGTTTAAAGTGAGCATAATCTTTTACATCGTACCAATAAAAAAATTCCTTAAGTTCTATGAACTTGTTACCATTTGCTTCAATAATTTCGAACGGCATGGTTAAACCGAATTGAATATTCTCTGAAATGTATACAAAACATTTTTGTCATCAAAAATATATTAAGGTGACGACCCAGAAAAAAAAACAATAAATAATAAGTATCCAACGAATATACATATATTATGTCTCTGAAACTTGTTTATGTATATAAATCTGTACAGCTTGCGATACATACTGGCAAATGCTTCCATTAAACCTTCTCCATCAATTGGTATTGAAAATAATGTTCCATTCGTTTTGTAAGGACTACTCAAAAGTAAGTCCGTGTGGAAAGTTATCCGTGATACGTTATAGACGAAATTGAATCTGTAAAAAATCATTATTTGAATTCGCTATAATATAAAAAAATGACATTTTATTAAACCACACTTAAAAATAAGCCAGTCTAAATAGGTAACTCTTCACGTGTACATCGTTATTTAAGAAATTAAACACTCTATTAAATATATTTTATATATACTTAACATATAAATCCCTCCATATCAATTATTTTAGGCCTGACTTTGTAGTTACTGGAAATAAAAATAAATACATCATAATACCCACCCAAAGTCATCCAAAATAGCTTTGTCTAAACCTATATATTCCACATTCGTTGTGTCAAATAGGAAGTCGTCTTTGTCGATAACAACAGAATCGACCTTTAAATTGTCAATTTGCGGAAGATTTTTTACAAGACTAGGTTGAATAGAAGTTTTACCAATTAAATCGAAGACTTTATTGTCCCGGAGAAAACACTTTAACGGTATTATCGGCTCTGCAATATTTCATAATTATTATTATTCTTATATGATGATTTTAAAAGTTAAACACTATAGTTTTCTGGCAAAAAACAATTATATTTTATCAATCTGTTTATTTAACTAAATAATATTAAGAAATAGTCAGTCATATTGTTTATAAAATAAATAAATATAAATATATAATTTACATTTACTTTTTACATTTACATTTTACATTTACATACATACATTCAACAAAGTCATCATTGTATTTCATTATATATTACAAAACGATCTCGCTGTTCAAATCTGTCGTAGTTGCTCACGTTTATTCTTTTAGTTTGCTAGTATAATTATATACTATTTTTCTAACTATATGTACATATAATTCAAATTAATAGACTGCCAAAATAACTTACGTGTTGCCAGGACACTTAAAAACTGCACTGAAATTATAGAGAAATAAATAATAGAACCCATTTTTGTATCACCCTATTATCAACTCTGTTATGGAATCGTTCCTCGTTAGCTCTTATATATTGCAATTATACTTTTTTATTCATTTTTTTTTTTTATAAATCTAGTCAGTAAAAAATATGTTAATATAAATAAGTGGATTTTTATTATTCTATTATGTACTAGCGGCCCGCCCCGGCTTCGCACGGGTATTTAACTAAAACTTTAAAAATTATAAATTTATATTTTTTATCACCTACATGCGCCATCTATCGTATAATAGTAGAATATCGTTTTTATATTTAGTGACATTTAACATAATAGTACCTATATTAATTGAAAATGATGTTTATCTAAAATATTAAAACGATTTCTATTCCTATCCGACAAACTAAACTAAACTAAAAAAAAAACTTAACTTTTAGTAAACTTTTAAGTTTAGAAAAATAATAACCCAAAAATAAGTTTTGTGAGTTTATAAGATTCCTTAGACCAGATGGCGTTGGCGGCGTAGGTACCTATTTCTATTTTCTTAAATATTTATTTTTAAATTTAATGACAATGAAACAAAAACTAAATTATACTGTGAGTTATGTCTAATTTTTGTGTATTAAAGTTATTTACATTGGTTTTGTACTTTTTACGTGATACGTGAACAAAGAAAAACACGATAAGAGATGGCGCTGATACGAAAAAAAACGCGCTATTGAAATTTATTCTTGATGATAATATATAGTTTATTAATAAAACGGAGGTTTTAACAGATTTATTATTTGATATTTTAGCATAATTATATTGATAATTAATGCCCCCATTATTCGGTTTCACCCGTGTTGGCCTTTATGGCTATTATTTCACGACTATGAATATCGATATTTTTTTTTAGTCAACGTGAGTTTTGAATAATAGAGTTATTTTATTTAAAAAAAAATTGGTTGTCTGTAAAGTCGGTTTACGGACGAAATTTTTTACATGATAACGTCATAAGAAAACATGTGTGGAAATTAATTATTATAACTGAATTATCATTATATATATATAAGCTACAGGTAATTAATTGTATTTAATGTAAAAGCGAAATAAAGTTAAATACTTTGATATGTAATACAAGAAATAATCAAGTTTAATAAAGAAGCTAAGTTTAATAATCTTAAGTTAGCAAAACAAATTAGATTATCATTAACCACTTATGAAAATTGTAAAAATATACTAAATAAAAACAGTTTACTTTTTATACGATCCTAATTATATGAGTCCTAATAACTTTTTAGTCAAAATTGTAATATAACCTAATATTACTGCACTCGCCCACCGATGCTACTTATTTTATAATCAAAGAATAAATATATGAGATTATATCGCTAATCGGATTCTTAAAATGCAAGAATTAATTACCTTTTTTACTGAAATTGTTGTTGTAATAAACTATGGTAACCATTTTATGATTTTATTAACTTTTATATTATTAACTTACATTTATTTACTTATATATTATTAACTTATATTATTACATTACATTATATTATCAACTTTTCACTATTTGACATTACTTCAATATTGACAAAACAGTTTCCCGCCATTTCCCGCTGTCATTTCTACTGGGACGCGTCGTAAGTTAGGCCGACCACCGATCGTGAGCCGAACGCTTAGGCCGAGCCTATTGTGCTTCTCTAACGTTTGTTCCGCGCTCTCGCTCACTAATTGTGACAATGACGTCATGTTTCTCGTACATGCACCCAGTAGCTTTCATCAATTTACTAGACGTTATCACGTCAATAATATACTAAAATTAATATAGCAATTTCATATTTTAACGACTGTCAATAACGACTAAAACTTTAAAATTTTCTTTTAATAAAAAGAAAAGTTCGCGTAAATATAAGAGAATAGTATTTAAAATTGGCTTTAACTGTCATCCTATAATTATTATACTCTTATGATTAATATTAAGGTGCATTTGCAGTTTTGCTGTTTTCTATACTACTACTACTCTTTCTACACTAATAGCTGCCTATTATTTAAGAAAACACTTTATTAAATTTAAATTAAATGTGGCACAGGTTGGGGATCCTGACGTGAATTTAGCATAAGGAATTAATTCTAATCATACACGATAGTTTATACAGGTTGACTGGTAAATTACTATCCATATTGAAGGAGACTACTCGGTACATGATTCTCATTCGAATTATGTAAAAAAACACAGGTAAATATTAATAAACCTTTAAGTAAAGTTACTCAACAATTATCCAATTATGTACACGTCGTCTGGACACCCTAGCAGCTAGCTGCACTTTCGACACAAAACAGGTAGTTTACCTACGTCCAAACGCCGCCACGTGTTAACAGGGTAGCAGGATAAAAAAGCATGATCCAGTCCCCCTTAATACTTTAATCCTGGCTTAGGATAGGCAAAAATACTAAGATATTTTACTCGTTTAAGCAACAAATTTGTTGACTAGGTAAATGATGTGAACTTTGGCAATTTTTAGATGTGAACAAGCGGCACAGTACAACACCTGTGCACGTCCCGCCGGCATGACTGTAGAGTGACAACGCTTCATTTACTTGAATTGAAATTTATGAAAATTTGGTCAAAAATTAAGTACCTATTTTTTTTACATAATTCAAATGAGAATCATGTACCGAGTATTCTCCTTAAATATGGATAGTAATTTACCAGTCACCTGTATATATATTGTTAAAAAGTATTTCGGATTACTGGTGTTACCATTAGTAATAAATATGAATATTTTTACTTTTATAAACCCTTTTTTAAAACAAATTGCTGCTTAAAACTTAGTTTTTGACTAACTCAAAAGTCTATTGCGATTTTACCGACGTCAACATTTACGGCTAGAGTTCTGCCACTATGAATCATGGTGTAATGTCATAAAATATATGTTAATATTGTGTCAAGTAAAAACTAATTTCAACTATATACATATTATGTATACTTTAACTGCAGTATAATACGTAAAGACCCACCAATATTTAATTGTAGGTATATTTAGATCTTAGTCGGATGCTCTTTTTTAATACTTACGCAAATACGGATTAAAAAGCCCGAACCTTGATTTCCAATACACGTTGCTTGTAACCAATCATCCAATCAATCATTCACCTCACTGAATTCTCTCTCACAGTTTCAAATCGTAAAAAGGTAACAGAATGTGTTACATAAGGAAAAGGTTGAAGTGAACTTGCACCCAATATCTTCAAGGCATTGGAGTTCCAAAAAACAAAAAATAATACAAATTTAATAAAAAATATTATTTTTCGGACCTTAATTAGGAAATTAAAACATTTTTGTTAAAATTGTGAACTTATGCATATCATATTAACATCTGTACTTATTAGAAACTGTCAAACATACAATTATATGTATAACATAAACAATTTACTATATTCGTATTAGTATATTAATTTTAACTATATTAAGTGAGAAAAACAAATTTAATGAAATTCGCTTACCCATTGTCTTACGTGATTTAATTTGTGAATATTACGAAATATAAAAGTCATAATAATAATTATAGCCCTTTTAAATCAATGAAGCACTCCTTTCTGACTGCCTTTTTTTCATCGTATTCTTGTTTTATTTTTTAAATGATTGATTTTGTTATTGCTAGTTGTATTTTAGCAATATTGTGAGATTTTAGTAACTTACTAAAAGTTCGCTTTGACTCGCTTGAATCCATCTGTGCTTGTCTAGTGCTAGTGTCAGCATAATAAAGGGTCTATTCTGACCATGTAGTTTACTACATTTTGATTATCACATTATTTAATTCAATTAAAAAAAAATAAAAAAAAATGCAAATTATGACGTTAGTCATAATAAAAATAAAATCAAGCTATGGAGAGGATTGCGCAGATTGCACTCGAAGTTTCTCAGAAGTATAGAATCTGATATGGGTGACTTGATAAAAAACCAAAGATATATAGATAGCTTAAAAATATTAACAAGCTGAAGTAACAATAAAAATATTTACAATAAATTTATTATGACAGTGTCCCTTTTATTAAACCAATAAGGTTAAGTTTTTTCGGGTTTTAATTTATTTGGGCCGAACACCGAGGTTTATGATGTCCAAAGACCATGTATATTTACATGGTCTTACTTTTACTTTACCGGACAATCGTTAAAATATCTTCTTTCTAAAAAAAGTGATGAAATCGAGTTACAAGTTATTAAGTTAGAACTGAGTAGGTACCCTTTTGGTCTTTCATCCGTTCTAACCGTGCCGATAAAAAGTATGAACTCAAGTCGTGCCCAGTTTTGCTTAAATTCATTAACGCCGAGTTGCACGAAATAAATTTTAAATTTAAGTGTTTATTAAACTAATTTAATCACAAGAATCGTGATTATCTGTTGCACGAAACCTACATCTGATTAAGTTAACAAAAAAATTTAGTTTAATTAAAGACCTATCTAACGGATGATTAATTCCAACAGCTTTAAATTAATCATAAGATCAACTAATTTTAAGATTAATTGCAACTTAACTAACGGAAAGTTAGCGACGGTTTCGTGCAACTCGCCGTAAGTAGTTTTTGGTACCTACTATGCGCATTCAAGATACAGAGAGACGGACAAAAAAAAATTAAATACAGTTTTGGCATCAGTATCGATTATAGTATCCACAAAAAAAAAAAGATTTAGAAAAATATTAAACTGTCTTAAGTTTAATGTGTTTGTAAATCTTTTTTTAAAGTTTACTTTTGAAATTTTCATTTGTTGTTTAACGTAATAATGAGATAAAGTAATTATAATTGAAACAAATTTTGTGATTTTGATCTCAAACTCGATGCGAGATTTTATTACATAGGCTACGGAATGAATGATATCATTTTGAATTTTATTCGATAAATAACTAGGCCCCGGTTTGCCGCTATCTTGTTGTTGCATATGTTTTTCTAAAACAAGGTCGTAAAAATATGCAACACCAACAATACAATTTATTGTAATGAGAGCAACCTACAATCCAATGAGTCTGTATACTGATCAATTAAAATTTTTTTGTGAGACTTACTTGTTTGCGAAATACACAAATCCGGTATAATATTAGGTTATGCCGAAGTTATGAAGTTTTTTCTCCGTGAAAGATATAGATTTCACCTTTTCCTCGCCTATTAAAACTTTCACACACTTTAAATTCTTACAAGGAACAATAAGATTTCTATCTGAACTCATTTTAAAATCAAAATCACGAAAATGAAAAATGTATCAGTTATCCGCTCAATCACTAAACAAAATTTATATCATCATTATAAATATTTACACTCTTTGACATGTACCGTGAAATTTGAAAACAAAAACCAACTTCGTGGCGCTAATACTGTGGCGCTAGTTTGTGACTAACTTGAAAGCCGGGCTTATTGTTCCATACTAAGTAATTGCTATAGAAACACACAGTAGTTATATCTATAGACATAGCACTTTTGCATAGGTTAGAACGGTGCAGAAATACACGCTCGCGAAGCCCCGTTGCAAGCCAATGAGTGTGAGCGAGATGCATAGAGCCGTCAACGCTACGTAGTAATTGGCGGCCGGCGGGCGCGGCGCGTTCGGACACTATGTACTTATAATAGTCATAGATAAAAACAAAACGAAGTGAAAGAATTGGCGCGCGAAAATTTAAATATGAAAGTCAATGTTTTCGGTCGGTACGGAATTTGAAGTAGGGCAAGCCCGGCTTTTTGGCTTGTATGAAGCTACCGCCACTGGTACATACATACACTCGAAAAACATAACCCTCCTTCTGTCGCAGTCGGGTAAAAATAGGTGTCAAAAATGACGTTTTGTTTGTTGACGTTTATGTTTATTTCAGTACATTTGTTTCAATATATTACAAAAAGAAAAAAAAAATATATATATATATATATATATAATATATTACATTTCGAATTTATGTCATGTCAAAAATAAAAAATTGAAATTTTAAGAAAGCATTAGTATACATAATAATTAACAAGTAGCAAAATCTTTCAACGGCATTGTGAGCATATAGTTTTTAAGTTTATAAAATATGCCATCCACTAATTTTTCTGAGAAGTCCTTGCCGAACTCTTCCGCAACAAATTTCCAATTCTTATTAAAAAGATTATGTATTGCTTCACCTGAAATAAAAACAATATTAACATAACAATGAAAACAATGTTATGATTCTACTGCATTTGTTTATTTTACTTTCCACTTTGGTTATCAGTATTATAATGTATATTGTTATACAATGATCAAGCGATTAAATTAATAATTAACAACTAACTATCTTTCGTCTATTATTATTCTAAAAATGACGGCGTACGTATAATAAATATGCCAAAAAAATGCTGGTTATTATAAATTAACTTTCTATTTTACGACATTAGGAGCTAATTTTTTTTTCTGAAAGAATTGATAATTATTCACTTTTATGCGATACTGGTCTAATTGCTGTAATATCAGGTTTTTAATTTAATTTTTACTCAACGCTTTAATAAATTTGCATTCGTCGTGATCACAAGCTTGTTTATATGAAAAAAATAAATCACAAAAAGTTTGAAGTTACGATCGAACACATGGATTAAACAGACACACACAATGACAGACAAAATCATTATTTTGTATTTTTGTTGTGCCTTCAACGGATAAAAAAATTAATATGCTCCGTACTTTTTACTGATACTACAAAATAGTCAAATAGATTTTTTATAAATTGAAAAAAAATATGACTCACTTTGTTCCTTATTTCCATTATAAAGATTTTCAAAGTTAAACACTGCTTTGTCTCTTATTTGATACCAACTGTTGACACCCTTAAGATCAATAAACTTCTTACCATTAATTTCTTTTATATCAAATGGCATAGACAAACCAAATTGAAAGTTTTCTGAAAATAAACATCAAATAATTAAAATAACCTAAATCGGATTAACTGTACCTATATATTAATAAACTGATCTGAACTGAATCAGCTTGTAAGTGTCCAACAGCTAGTCAAAGGCCTCTTTTGCATATAAGATAAAAGTTGGAGCATAATCCATTATATATTAATCAATTGTTGTAAATAGCATCTCAGCCTGGGTATGTGTCCTGTGTGCAGATTGGGTTTGGACCCTAGCTAATGTAGCTCTGCTTACATTACACTACTAATTGAATTCTAACTCATATTTAAGGTGAATTCTTAGAGAAGAGATGGTCGTATTTATTCTATTATGGTGTAGACACGGAAGATATGCAAGTTCCAAAAAGTTTGCCATCCTTAGCTGACTGCTAACAAATGAAAAAAATGAAATAGGAGTAACGCCTTTGTTCCAAAACAGTTTTTACTTCATGTTAAAATCTTTTAAAAGTTCAGATGCTTTGCTTAAGTAATTAATTCATTACAGGTTCAATAGAATTCGAGGAGTTATTAATTTTAATTACCCCTTCACGCATGAAGTGGCATTTACATAGTGCTTACAAACAATTATTAGTTTTTGTCCCATATTTACTAATATATGGTGATATAACTAATATAGATTGCTCAAAATCTTTCTACGTTAGTCACTAGCTGTAGCGGCTACTTTGTTTGCGATTACAACTTTGACTTTTAACCACTCTCCCGAGAAAACCGTGCTGAATTTCGGTATAAAATGTATCCAGTGACCTAACTCGTAGTATGGACTCAAATCGCGTCATATTTCATTCAATTCAATGATTTCGGCGTGATGCGTAGCTCAGATAACGAGACAGACAAACAAAAATTATATTTTTTTTAGCTTCGGTGTCGATTATAGAATGCTGTCTTAATTTTTTTTTCAATATATTTTCAATATACAGAATTGAATCTTTTACGGTTTTATTATATGTACTATATACTTCTGGATTACATTAATTGGTAATAAGAGCGCTTGGGTAGCTAGTCAGATCGGTATAGTCCATTACATTACATTACAAAACTTAAATCGTTTTTACTTACTGATAGAAACCTTTGCCAACCCTTCTCCGTTGATCAGCTTTGAAAATACCGTTCCACATGATGTATAAGAATAAGTCACATCCATGTCCGTATGGAAAGTTAAATGTGCAAACTTCGTAACCAAATTAAATCTAAAAAATTTAATGATGTTTATTTATTTATTTATTTAATATATCGTTATATTAATGATTTCAACCATTATTATAAGTTTATTTTATCTTTTATATATTAACTAATTCTTGTTGATCAAAATTCTCTAGGAATATGTTAATAATGATACTTAAGAATTCAATTTTATAAGGCTTACCCAAAGTCATCTAAAATGGCATCATCTAATCCTTGATATGCAATATTTGTTGCATTATGTACCCAGCCATTCTTGTCAAAGCTAACATCATTCACTTTTATAGTTTCAAATCGTAAATAGTTAACAGTAGGAATTCCGTAGGAAGAAGCAAGAACAGGGCTTGCATCGAATACGTTCAAGAAACTATAGTTCTGCAGAAAACATTTTAGTGGTATTGGCTCTGAAAAAAAAAAAAGTTTGATATGAGAAAAGAATTTAAAATTTTTTTGAAATTATTCTTCAGACAAAAAAAAAACTGTTATGTTACATGGAGTATCATTACTTATTTAATTAACGCAATTAAAATTAACGCACACTTTTTAATTACAAATATAATAATCAGGAAATGAATTCAGAGTAATGGATGAGAAATGCATCAAGAAAACTTTTTTGTTACTAATAAATACAAATGTGCAAAGGCGATCTATAATCATTTTTAATAGATTGACCTTTATGGGTAACTAATAATCATAACTAAGAGCTGGAAGGTGGCCATAGAAACTCTGTAATAAAACGACGCAACCTCGCCGAGTTTCGGCTCGTTTAATTTGTCTTGACGAGTATTTTGTTTTTAGATGTTTACCAGGGTCTAATCTTATAATGGAGCTGGAATGTTGCCACAGGAACTTCGCAATGAAACAACACAACCTTATCGAGTTCGGGCTCGCCATCAGGTAGTTTGAATTTCAATGGTAACCAGGGTCTGATGATGGAGCTGGGAGGTGATCAAAGTAGCTCTTTAATTAAACGACGCAACCCTATCGAGTTTCGGCTCGTTTGATTCATCTTGACGAGTACTTTGTTTTGAGTGGGTTATCAGAATCTGATTAGAGATGACGCGCACTAAACATTAATTCAGCACATTGTTTTATTATAAGTATAGCTTCTTACATGCAAACATAAGTACATATATTTATTTTTAATATATTTTTTTTAATTTATTTTTGTGGAGATTTAGGTGTAAAAAAACGAAAGTGGTTAGTTTAGCTAATTACGTATTAACTTAAGACAGAACGGCTCTTAAGTAGGGACTGAATAAATTAACCGACATGATATTACATGGATCTCACAACTTTTACACACGTAGAAGAACTGTGTTGCGAGACTTGGTTTTTTTTACAAGTTATGTTTTTGATTGCATTAATGATTAGCATGAAAATCATAAAACATATCTTAATATGGAGACTAAATGCTACCTCAAGAAGTAGCATTTAATCTTTATTTCATCAAAATCACCTTTCTTTGTCAAAAGTTATTGTAATTTCAATTTTAATTCAAAAATATCTTGAAAAACGGCGTAAGAGAGAGAAGAGTTAGTAAGTTAATACATTTAAATGTGATCCAAAAATAGTAATAACATTGCTTAAAATAATAATTTATAGTAAAGTAGCTGTGCCCAGCGGTTTCACCCGCGTTAATTTGAGGGAAAAACGTAGGTACTTAAATATTTTTAAACAATTACTCTATTAGTAGGTACCCGCCTCGTTGGTCGACTGGTCGCGAGCGTTACTGCCGAGCATGGGTTCTCAAGTTTGATTCCTGGGTCGTTCAACGTATTATTGGGTTTTTTTATTTTTCGAAAATTCTTAGTAAAAGAGTGATGATATATTTATTTTAAAAGTGGAACTATAGTTAACACATTCGCTGCCAACCACTCGGATCCGAGTAGGGCTTGGTGCATTAGCTAGGTGCCATCCACTCGAATCCGAGATCTCGCACGTTCATTTTCCTTAGGCCAGTTAAAACTAGGCGTCCGTGGATAAAAAAAAATCTCATTTCAATGTGCACATTGAACATGCTATCGAAATGAGAATTTTGATTTGAGATTTTGAAAAGAGAAAAGAGAAAAGGAAAATGAACGTGCTAGATACTCTGATTCGAGTGGACGGTACCTAGCTAATGCACTTAGCCCTACTCGGATCCGAGTGGCTGGCAGCGAATATATTAAAAAATGCCTCGAAAAGAGAAATAATAAAGGACGCAACGGAAGCTCTCAAAAAAAAATTTTTTTTCGTTTTTGTAACATTTCTTATTATTGCTCAGCCCCTGTTGGTCGTAGCGTGATATTATATAGCCTATAGCCTTCCTCGGTAAATGAGCTATCCAACACAAAAAGAATTTTTCAATGAGAAGGAGTAGTTCCTGAGAATAGCGCGTTCAAACAAACAAACAAACAAACAAACAAACAAACTCCTTAGCTTTATAATATTAGTATAGATAAATAATCAAATTTAAAAATTGATATTCTTATACATCTTCTTCTTTTTTGGTTTCATGTCTTTCAATGGTACCAAAAGAGCGATAATCATATTCAAGCTCAGTAAACAAAAAAGACAATAAAAAAAGTCTAAAGAACGAATTGCTATTTATTTTTACAAGAGTGAATTTCAACACTATCAAAATAGATGACGCTAATGACGTCTTTTAAATCTTTTTTTTAAATCACATATTAGTTCTTTCAATCACTTACACAACTACATACTAAAACAAAACTAATGTACTGGCGACACAATGGTTACAACTAGTATAATATAAAATACCCATGAAAAGTATGATAGTTCAAAATTTACCATAGACCAAAGAGACAGTACCATGAAAATACACAAATCAAATACAAACCAGGGACCCTGATAGAACGATTGGTATAATGAAATCGCATTTTGATAATTAAAAACGCGATTTCACCTATAATGAATTTCATTACTATCGGGACTTTTATAAGCTATAACGTGAAGTTTTACAATTATTCTCAGTAAACTGGTTAACAATCTGTTACTCAGGAATGGTTTTTAAACTGCTCAGTTAAATTATAACGTTAGCATGTTCAAACAAATGCACCTAAAGCTGTAATATATTAGTTTATTTGTATAAAATAAAATGTCAAAATAAACTTACCTATTGCCAAGCTGATCATAAGTTGAATTAGAACAATTGTGAAATATAAAAAAGAACGCATGACTGAGCAGTCAATCTGTCTACTGTACAAAGAATCCTATTACAATTTGCCTTTTATACTTATACGTGTAGAGGTTTTATTCTTATTAATTACGAATCTATCTATCCTAATAAATTAAAAAATCTGAGATGTGTAAATAGTTCGATTTATTTATGTTGGATTCCGTATATCTACTTAAAAATCTTCTTACAAACCCATTTTTCGTGTTTCCTATATATATTTATATAATAATATATATATATATATATATATATTTTTTTTTTATTAAAATTAAAAAGATAGGTTTTAATTATATCATCTTCAGTGAAATACGAAGATAATAGAATATTAACTTTAAAAAAAAAGAAGAATATATGTTTTATTTTATGGAGCAGAAAGGTTCTCGAGTGGAGACCACGTACCGGCAAGCGCAGCGTCGGACGGCCGTCCACAAGACGGGCAGACTTTAAGAAGACCGCCGGAAGCCGTTGGATGGAGGCTGCTTTGAAACGGTCGCTCTGAAGGTCGATGAGGGAAGACTACATTCAACAGTGGACATCCAATGGCTGATATGATGATGATGATGATATTTTATTTATCTTTGTGTATTTTTGTAAATCCGAATATGATTTTCGAAATCGAGGAAACTGAAAAATAATATGAAAATATATTGCGTTTTTATATGAATTAATATCGATTTCTCAAAGTTTTGTCAGTTCTTCGAGCTATGTGCCCTGCCCACTGCCACTTCAGCTTGCAAACCCGTTGGGCTATATCGGCAACCTTCGTTCGTTTATCTCGATTCGATCTCGCAGAGAAATACCAAGCATAAACCTCTCCATTCCAATCTATGCGACTTGGATCTTGTTTAAAAAGCCCATAGTCAGAGACCACGTCTCAGATCCATATTTTATCACAGGTAACACACATTAGGGGTGCTATCTGTCGGTGACCTCCACGTGGTGCACCCTGGTAACGTAGACGGCAGCAGCTCCACAGTTGCGGCTGCGATCCGCGTCCGGGTACCGGCCGACAACCGTGACGAGTTACGCTAGGCTTACCCAGGTACAGAGGACACTGCCTGGGCGAACCGTCCTTTCCCCCATACTCGTGGGAACAGAAATGAAAGCTTCTAAATCCAAAATTAAAAACAAAAACAACAAACGAACGAAAAGGTATCCGAGGGGATGACTGGTGTCGAGTCCGACACCAGCTCACTAGCGGCATACCAGCCGGCACCAGCCTGACGGGAAAGCGGCGCCGCATAAGCTCTGGCTCGTCTAGTGACGAGAGCATTGTCCTAGCCGAACTCAAAAGACAGAGCTCAAAACGGGAGGAGCCATGTTCCGAGGCCGAAAAGGCAATTGAAGAGCAGGCGCGAGCGGCCGAAGAAAGTCGCAAAGCATTAGGCGTGGTCGTGGGGGACGCACGCACGGCCAATGCTCTAACAAAACAGGTGGCCACAGATCTTGACGTGATTTGTAAGGTGGCGGCAAGGTCAAAAAATCTGAAGGGCATCTTTGTCAAGGCCCTGAAGGATGCAGCGGCCTCGATAAATGAGGTCGTGGAGGCCCTAAAAGAGAGATTGGCCTCAGACGAAGCTCGCAAGGTCCAGGCGGAGAACTTTCGTCTGAGTTCCGAATTGGACGACCTACGCAGACTTGGTCGAGCTAAGAGAACGGCGTTCGGAGCAGGTCGCTCCCGCCTGTCTGCCTATACAGGACGAGGGCCTAGTAGAGCAATTGAACTCGTCGGTCAAGGCATCAGTTGGGCGCATGCTTGACGCCCGCTTCGCCGGCATTGAGGAGAGGCTGTTGCCGGAGAAGAGGGCACGTCCACCTTTGGAGGCAGACAAACGGCGCGAGGCCACCAAGAAGACGCCAGTGCCACAAAAGACTTGTGGTGCGAACGGCCCGCAGACCAAGTCGGCAAAGGTCGGAACATCGGCCAAAACGGCTACGACGGGTGCCGATAACGATAATGACGGTGAATGGACCATCGTTAGGCGGAAGAAAACGACGCCAAACTCATACGCAGCTGCCGCCGCCGCAGCTCCGGCACCAATATAAAAAAAGCCGCAGTCGCAACCGCAGCCGCAGAAGAAGGCGAAAAAGGCGGAGATATCTCGCTGTCGAGTGTGGTCCGCTGCATGCTTAGCAGCGAGAGGTGCTAGTCTGCCGTGACCTCATTTTGCGAGGAGGTCATGGCACTGAAGGAGGCCGCGGAGCGAGAGCGGGAAGCAGCCGCACACGCTGGCTCGCTCCGTAGTAGACGACCGGGTAGGAGGAGACACCGATATGCACTCCTCCACTCTCCGCAATAGAGTGGGAGAGGGCACTATATCCTCCCACTCGCCACCAGGGAAATAGAGCGTTCAAGGTGCCAGCGAGTGCTCTATAAGCGAAGGCGGCCTGCATAGGCGGGCCAACCGTCGGGGCGTCACGATGGCATGCGCCAGTGATCTCGTGGCGTCCTTGTACGAAGATGAGGGCTTGTACGAACGTGAGCGCTCTATTTCCTCTGCGCCAGGGACCGGCGAACGGAAGAAACTGCGGCAGGTCATGACGACATAGCCGTAGTCTCCTCCGTGACCTGGCGCGTTGGGCTTTGGGGCGCGGTCGAAAACTTCGCGACCGCTCTACCTCTTGATTTTGGGGGGCGGCATTATTATTGGACACACTTTCGGTGGTCTGAATGTTGCCAATGAGGGACCCACAGACCATAAACGCGACACCTCCTTGGGACTTTTGGTCGACCTTTTGGCAGTAGAACAGGTTACCGGATTTCAGGGTTATCGTGTCCCTCCCCCTATCTTCGAACTTCAGATACGTTTACGATACGCTCAACGATCTTTTCATCAGATCAGAATTCTATACACGTCATGTCAGACAATCAGCTTCTACTCCATTATACTTCGTGACTGTTGTCGATTGATAATAAATAAGAGTCAACAGGTCAGAATCTAAAGAAAGAACATGTCTACGGAATCCTATTTTACTATTACCGGCGACATAAACATAAAAACCGTTGATGTCGAGCTTGTACTCGAAAGGGACTGCGCTACTATAAAAATTAAAATTAATTAATTCGTTTCGTAGATACCGAGAATTTGACACTTAATTATTATAAAAAAAACCAAGTCTAGTAGTCAAGTATTTAAAGTACTTGCTTTTTTTAATTTATCTTAATCGTCTCTTTATCGAATGTAAACCTGTTTTCATCATTTTTATTTTTAGTTATAATTATTTAAAAGTATAACAAACATAACACAATAAGATTTTGTCGATTTTACGATAAAATTTGATAAAAAGTAAAATTTTATTAAATCGTTTGTTTGATAATAATTGACTTTAAGTGTAATAGAGTTAGACATCGTCAAAATAATTCTTGACTTGTCACTCAAAAGGTTATATATTATACTGTATTTAAATAAAGCATTTAGCTTACTTATTCATCATTGTTTCACCAAAACTGGCCTGATCAAAACTACTGGAAATAGAAACGTCTGAAAAAAAATTCTCGTCACCTAGACACAGTATGAAGCAAATAATAAAAGGTGAATTGTGATAGCAAATACTATAGTAATATATAGTATATATATGCAACTATTGATAATTAGCTATTAAAACACTCATGTGATATTATTATCACACTCGGCTTCGCCTCTTGTGATAATCACACGTTCGTATTTTAAAACCCCTTATTATACCCCTTTTTATTATTATACATCAGTTGCATAAGTAACTATTAAACAGCTGTATAAAAACAGCTAAGCTTTTAAATGTTTACTGCTTTCTTATTTTAACGCGAATTTTACTAATTTAATTAAAAGTCTATAGCAGATTTTATTGCGTTTATTTAAAACTTTATAGTTTAACAATATTTTTACATTATTTCCCGACGTTTCGGACCCTTTACAGCGTATATGGTCTCGAAGGACTGAGGTGGTGGTTGTCCGAATAATGAATTAATTGTTACATACCCCACTTTTTATACAATTTTAAATTATTACTTTTAACCGTTCCTATTCACGCAGAATGAACTTATTGTGTCTGGAAGTCGTACTGTGTTCTTATTTTCCTTGGGTTCAATTAATTTCAGAACTGGTTCCTAAGCTGGTGGTACATTCCAACAATCCTCTCTATTGAAAGTAGAATGTTTTTTATTACAATAACCTCGCGAATCATCCTTGGTAGGAATCGGTGTTCTTTAGCGAGAATGTGTGTGTTTTTCAAATCTAATGTAGTGGTTGGTACCTTGTTGAGTGTGTTGATACACAGCAGACTTAGTCGACCATTGGTGTTTAATGTCAGCTATGTGTTCTTTGACGCGTGTCCCTATACTCCGTTTAGTTTTTCCTATATATGAGAGACCACATTCACAGTCTAATTTGTAAGCCCCTGCATCTTGTAAAGGTATTTGGCACTTGACATATGGTAATATTCTTCTTCGTTATATTCATCATATCAGCCATTGAATGTCCACTACTGAACGTAGGCCTCCCCCATCGACCTCCAGAGCGACCGGTTTAAACCAGCCTCCATCCAACGAGTTCCGGCGACTTTCTTCAAGTCGCCTAACCATCTTGCAGACGGCCGTCCGACGCTGCGTTTGCCGGTACATAGTCTCCACTCCTTTCTGCTCCATCGGCCGTCAGTTTTACGAGTTATGTGCCCTGCCCACTGCCACTTCAGCTTCCAAATCCGTTGGGCTATCTCGGTAACCATCGTTCTTCTGCGGATCTCATTATTCCTGATTATATCTCGCAGAGAAATACCAAGCATAGCCCTCTCCATTGCACGCTGTGCGATTTGGAGCTTATAGATACGAGCTGTAATCGTATTAAAATTATATTAAGAGAAATATCAATACCTACTTCTTTTTTCACGATCCATATTTAGTACTTAATTTTTTAATAATAATAATAATAATAATAAACGTCTCACACTCAAAGACCCCTAGTAGGATGTGAATCCTGTGTGGGGGGTCCGGAAACAAACACAATACACAAGCACAAACACCCAGACCACGACAAACATCTGTATGGCCTATACAAATATTTGTCTTGTGCGGGAATCGAACCCGCGACCGCTAGCACATCAGCCAGTTTCAGTGACCACTGCGCCAACGCGAATTCTTGAATCTTGACCTCGTCGTCGTCTTGATGGAATTGGAAACGCAAGAGTCGATTAAAATCGATTCTTAGAGTCGATTAATCGATTTTGAAGATCGAAAGAAAAATCTCGAAAAATCGAAAAAAAAATTGGAGTCGGAATCGAGAATCGATTCTCTGTGAAAAGTTTTCATCCCTAACAAGAAATGTCCAAAAAACAATCGCCTCTACTTGCTAACCCACACGCACACGCAAGTCGCACACACTCAAGTTTCGTCCATCCGAACACGCGAGCCGCCCCTTATTTCTTTGTTTCGGAAAAGTAAGGCCAGTAATAGAAATCAGAGTTGCCAGCTTCATAGATAATATCAACCAAAAAATTAGAATGCGTTGATTTAATCACTACACGTAAAAAAAGAAAAAAAAACATTATTGTTTTTTATGAGTGTTTAAAATAAATTGTTTTAAAACACGTTTTAAACACGTATACTTTTTTCTAAGTGTTCTAAACACTGTTTATAACATTTGTTTTAAACAAATGTTTAAAACAACGCCAACCCTCATCAGCATTGCACCCGTGCGGAGCCGGGGCGGTTGGTGAATAAAAGAAAGTAATAAAGTAAATATTATATTTTTTCATTAGTGTTAGTTAATTATTTCAATTTATTCATTTAAATATATATTAATTAATTGAATTAATTATAATCATTAATAATAACTATCTTCGACTCCGACCGGACCTCTGTCTCTAGATTTATTTCTACGCGATAAATGCCTATCAGTCGCTGGAACTCAGGAATCCAATAATCTAGACTTAGAGAGATGTCGATTACCGCGTACACCTCTAAGTGTATTTTGTCGACGTATCTACGTAGTTTGTATTGATACAAGTACCTCCTAATACCGGTAGCTTATAAGCAGTAGTTAATAGTAGATGGAATAATCATTAAACAAGATAATTTAAATAGATTAGAATATATGAAATACAAAAAGAAGTTATGTTTGTTATAAAATAAGACATGATTAAAAAGTATCGTTCTTAATTTTTATTACACACACTGGTATATTTAGCGGAACATTAAAAAAAAGTTTGATATCAGTATCATATAAGGTTGCTGGCTGGTTTATACGTCATTTAATTTAAAAATAAATAATTTCAAATTAAGAAAACAACAACATCACATTTTATGCAATTGTTTTAATTTTATTCAAACACACCTTATCTGGAGCGAACTTCGAATATTTCTTCCTTCTGAGTTTTATTTAACATTTCATTGAATTACTGTTTTTTTGTTAGTTTTTTTTTTAATCGCGTATCTTTTTGGAGTTGAAGACTGAATTATGCCTGACTTAGCCCCAACGGAGATTGCCAGGGCACTCGAAATGCGAAGAAATGGTCAAACCTACAGAGTAATATCCAGAGATCTTCGTCGACCAGTTTCAACGATCCATCGCAGTATCCAACGGTTCAGGGAGACCGGTACTTATGTGAGAAGAGCAGGACAATACAGTACGTAGGAACCCCTTTTGACGGCCGTCCAAGCCCGACATGAGTTAGAAGCAGTGCGGGGTGTAACCGTAAGTGAGCGTACGGTACGAAGAAGGTTTGAAGAAGCTGATTGGGTTCATTTGTGCCCGCCAAGGCTCCAAGGCTCGAGGTAAATCATCGTAGAAACAGGTTAACTTTTGCTCAGGAACATCGACTTTGGAACTCGGACCAATGGAGTAAGGTATTGTTTAGTATTGAGTGCAGAATTCTCTTAAATCAAATTGACGGCAAGCAAAGAATATACAGACGCAAAGGAAAACGATACATTCAGACAAATTTTGAAACTACAGTTGCATACGGTGGTGGATCAATAATGGTTTGGGCGGGCATTTGTTTGAGAGCTTGCACAGACTTGGTAGTAATTGACAGAGGGAGTCTGACTGCACACCGCTATATCAGAGAAGTTTTAGAAGAAAATGTCGTACAGTTTGCCCATATATCGCTGACGATTTTGTTTTTATGCAGGATAATGCTCGGCCGCATACCGCTCGAGTAACTCAAGCTTATCTTAATGATATGAATATCACTGTTATGGAGTGGCCGGCAAGATCACCGGATATGAACCCAATAGAGCACGTTTGGGATTTGCTGAAAAGAAAAGGTAAGTCCAGAATTCCAGCTCCTGCCAACGTGGGTGAACTGCGAATCGCAGTAGTTGAGGAATGGCGGAGACTATTTAATAAGACGGTAGAAATTTAATAAGAGCAAGTGGAGGAAATAACATAAATAATTGTTATTTTAATATTAATTTTCACTTTTCCCTGTTACATGAAAAGTTCAAAAATGTACCATTTTTCACAAATAGCCTTTACTCGCAAAATCTGTTCTTAATGTGATCTCATTTTAAGTAAAACAAATGAAACTAAATAACAAAAGAAGTGTAGTAAGAAGATTTTAAAATAAAACCACATTTTTAATTGTGGACCTTTTTTGTATTCCGCTAAATAATTATTCCGGTGTGTTTATTTTTAAACGATGAAAAATGCAAACTGGATAAAAACTTTATATTTTAATTACTTAAATATATACATACGTAATTGCACTTCTATCAAAGTATGGCCATGTTTTTTGCGATATCACCCGAAGTTGCGAAGCAATAATCGCTTTACACTCAAATGTTAACGTTATCGCCTGTTGGTATCAACGACGTAAAAAAGTAGGCAAATAAATTCGTTTATACCAAAGATTTTGTTTAGATTGATTTATCTGTTACATTTTAACTATTAAGCAATATGTTATAAAAGCAGTTTCAAACTTTATTCGTTTTCGTAATTATTTGTTATAAACATATAATGTGCATTAACATATTTGCTGAAAAGAAAAGGTAAGTCCAGAATTCCAGCTCCTGCCAACGTGGGTGAACTGCGAATCGCCGTAGTTGAGGAATGGCGGAGACTATTTAATAAGACGGTAGAAATTTAATAAGAGCAAGTGGAGGAAATAACATAAATAATTGTTATTTTAATATTAATTTTCACTTTTCCCTGTTACATGAAAAGTTCAAAAATGTACCATTTTTCACAAATAGCCTTTACTTGCAAAATCTGTTCTTAATGTGATCTCATTTTAAGTAAAACAAATGAAACTCTAAATAACAAAAGAAGTGTAGTAAGTAGATTTTAAAATAAAACCACATTTTTAATTATGGACCTTTTTTTGTGTTCCGCTAAATAATTATGCCGATGTGTTTATTTTTAAACGATGAAAAATGCAAACTGGATAAAAACTTTATATTTTAATTACTTAAATATATACATACGTAATGGCACTTCTATCAAAGTATGGCCATGTTTTTTGCGATATCACCCGAAGTCGCGAAGCAATAATCGCTTTACACTCAAATGTTAACGTTATCGCCTGTTAATATCAACGACGTAAAAAAGTAGGCAAATAAATTCGTTTATACCAAAGATTTTGTTTAGATTGATTTATCTGTTACATAGTAACTATTAAGCAATATGTTATAAAAGCAGTTTCAAACTTTATTCGTTTTCGTAATTATTTGTTATAAACATATAATGTGCATTAACATATGTTACACAAAAGGCACGCTTAATTAATAACAAATTAACACCTAGGACATACAGAACAAAATATATATGTACAGTAGAATCCCGATTATCCGGACCTCGATTATCCGAACATCCGATTATCCGGACTCATTGATCTCGGCTCTAATTGTAAATTTAAAAATGTTGTGATAGCGCAACGTGACATGTTACGACAAGTGTCTTTTATGTAATATATGTTATTCACATAATAATAATATGTCATACGCAATTATTACTTTAATTTTAACTTCAAAATAATTTAGTAGCAACACTATTACTACTATTCATCTTACATTATTTCGTTATGAACTTAAGTAAATATAATTGATAATTAAAATAGCCTATCACTGAAAAGTGTTGGAGCTATCTCAAATTAGAATTATCTAAGCTAGTTCGGCTTAGCTAGAAGATTTGGCCAAACAATTTTACAACTATTTTTTGATCCATATGATTAACATACACAATACGCCTATCGCAATACCCTGCCAGATATAGACCTCCCCAAGCTCACACCAAATACATATCCTGGTCCTCCGCAATCCACTTCCGACGATTTACGCAAGATATTGACGATCTTGCATAAATCGTCGGTCCAGAGAATAGAAGGACGCCCTACATTGAGTTTGCCGAGACGTAGTCTCCACTCCAGGACAAGACTGCTTCCACGGCTATCAGTCCTGCGACACACGTAAACAAAACACTTCCACTTCAACTTACTATTTCTACCAGCTATGTCGGTTATGTTGGTCCTCTCGCTGATAATCTCATCCTGATCTTATCTTTGAGAGAAACTCCAAGCACAGCCCGTTCCATAACACGTTGAGTGACTTTAAATCTGTGGACTAGTTTCACCTGACGTCACTAATTTAAATTTTTATTCGTATGCATGTGATCCATGGTGCTAGAGCCATTTCGAAACACAACACCTACTCCAGTGGTTGGAATTTATTGTATTGCCCTTGAAATTCTTTCCACTTCTAAACCCTAGGGACGCTTTGAAGTTATTTTGAATCTTAATGGACATTTGAAATCAAATAATTCAGTCAAAATAAATATACAAACTCTAATTACTGACTTTCATCGCTTCTGATCCAGATTTAATTTGCTTTGAATCTACTCAAATTTGAAATATTTCCACTACTAACCCCTACGGAAGTTCCTTATTCATTTTGAGCAGAAGTTGTATCGTATAGATTTTCTATTGTGACTAATTTTGTAAAATTCAAACAGATACCAATTTTTTCAGTTTGATCGCCTCTGATCAATTTTATTCCATTATTCCTGAAAGTGTTTACACTACTAATCTTTATGGAGGTTTTTATATTATTGTTGGCATTAGTAGTAAGCGCATAAACTTAGAAATTGAATTTATGTATTAATTATATATTCGAAAAAGCCTCTTAGATTAAAAAAAATTATCATATTTTATTTATTTTTCTATTCTATAACTAAAACAAAAGACTAAAAACCACAACTAACGCTGTCCTTTAAGAATCTAATATAATATTAACTGACTTCAAAAAAAGGAGGAGGTTCTCAAGTCTTTTTTTTTTAATGTTTATTACACGATTTCTCCGACAATTATGAATCGATTTTGTTGATTCTTTATTTAATTAGTAGGTTATACTTCAGAGGTGGTCCTTTAGAAATTTTATTATCCAATCTTATAAAAAAAGAGGAAGTTTTCAATTCGTCTGTTTTTTATACTTTTGTTACGTAATCACTTCGTCAATTATAAATCGATTTTGATAATCTTTTTTTTTAATTGGTAGGTTATATTTCAGAAAGGTTCCCATAGAAATTTTATCGGAATTAATTTAGCGTTTTTAAGGAAAATAAAAAAAAAATTAGTAAATAAAATAATCAACAGAAACAAAAAAAAAATGTGAAATTTAATAATATAACTAATAATATAATAATAATACTACTACTACTACTAATTTTTTTTTTTTTCTTTAAACGATCTTCCTTCTAGTCCCTACTTTCTTCCAAACGGCGCTGTTTGATTTGTACAGCGCATTTAGTAGGCCTACTCATATCCATACTAATATTATAAATGCGAAAGTAGCTCTGTCTGTCTGTCTGTCTGTTACGCTTTCATGCCAACAAACAAGCTACTAAACGGATTTTGATTGAAATTTTGTACAGATATAGAATAGACCTTGGGAAAGGACATAGGCTTACTTTTATCCCGAGAAAAAAAGGCCTGAATGGGTTTAAATAGGGCATGAAAATTTGTATGGAAGTTCGTCATAGCCGAAGATAAAAATTCTCGATAGTGAAAGAAGTCCAAAGACTTGTTATACAATATGAATAAAACGAAATTATGTACTGAAACCTCTTTATTAATTAAACTTATCGATTAAATACTTTAAATGAAATCTTTTGAAAATTATTTAAATATAAATCCACTTATTAAAACACTGATTATATTACGACAAAAGCTTTTTAAAATCTAACATGCATCACCAGATTACCGCGTACAATTTAATTTTCATCCCTAAATTCATTAATACGTACTATAGGTATAATATCGATAAAAACCTATTAAAAAAAATAGTTCAAATGTTGAAATATTAAAATAATTTTAAAATGTATTTCCATTTCTTTTCATCACATGAATTTTTCAGCTTTTCGATATTTAATTGATGTCTTAAAAACTACTTTTGAATTACAAAAAAAAAAAAAAAAACAGCTCCAGCAGGTAGTTGAATGGGTATTTCCTCTCGAAGATTTTATTCAGGCCTGTAATTACTGCCGTATCTGCCATACTAATTATATTGAGCTGTGTAGTACAGAAATCCATAACCCAAAAAGGAGACGTTTACTTTGCGCAGTCGAAAACTTGGAGTCCCTCGAGATAAAGGGGTCCATCTCATGTGTAAGCACGAATTTTAGTACAATGTTATTTACAAAACAAATAAAAATTATTTGTTTTTTGGTCCTCTAACAAATTTTGCTCAATGTTTAATATACAAAATCTTCATATTTGGGTTATAGAGCTGTTGTTCAAAAATCTAAACAAATCATAGAGGCTCATTATGGTCTGTCTGCACTACTCTTTTTATCGTCAGTATTTATTATTTTATGTCCAATATACAGTTTTAGCTATAGATTAAATAATTAATAAAAGTTAACGAAATATAAAATAAAAATTTGAAAAGCGATAATTCACTATTCAAATAAAACTATGTCTTCTAAATTCTGAGAACGCATATACTTCCTGATGGCTTTAAACATTTTTTGATAAATCATATCGTAAAAATATGTGCCAAATACTTTTGTGATTATTGTCCAATTTTTATTCAAAAAATCATTGACTAGGTCATCTGAAAAAAAAAACAGTTAATCGTTATATTAATCTCCAAAAACATTACATAAAAAAAATACATCAAAGATATATAGGAAACTTAAATAGTTCAAAATAATGTTAATCAAATTTATAATTAAAAACTTTATTTTAAAGTTTGCCATACGAAAAATTGTATTATGATAAACGAATCGTTTTTATAAAATTTACAATCCCATTTTTTTTTGTCATCTATATATTATATTGGCGATATCTTCACTGTATCTTCAATTGTATATATATTAATATATTTTATTATTTCTTTTAAAGAATATAATAAACATATAACGTATTTTTTACAAATTTTGTAAAAAGAAATCCAACCTTGTGAGTAAAATACGGGGAAAGTCTGTTTTCATCGGAAAAAACATTTTATTTCGGAAGTGTATGTCAATATACAATTACTTACTCTTTTTCTTATCTCCGTGGAATAGATTCATATAATTATACTCAACGCTGTCTTTAATATTGAAGCCAAACCGATAGTCTTTAATAACCAGCTTATGTTTACCATTTTCTTTTTTTATTATATCATAGAAAAAAATCATGTCCGTTTGAATGTTTTCTGAAAGACAGATTGTTTTGTGGTAAGGTTATTTACAAGTAACTTACTACTGCGCGGCAATTTAAGAGACTGTAAGTGCCTAGTGTTGAGCAGATACAATCTCTTCTATTTAAAAAATAAAATATTAAAAGTTCGCCGCGGAATATGTATATTCTAGCATTAGACACATTTTTAACAAATATCACATTTTGCAAGTGTAATGGTGTTAGTCGGTAATTGAAACCGCGATTATTCATCAAAATAACAAATATATATATATATATATATATATATATATATATATATATATATATATATATATATATATATATATATATATATATATATATATATATATATATATATATATATATATATATATATATATATAGGTATATATATTTATAACAACACAACTGTCACTACTCGTATTACTATTCTTACTGCTTAAAGTCGTGATTTATTTGACGTTACTGCCTATGATATAACTAATATTTTAACGTATAGTAGTTATAAAGTTATGTTTTAAAAGACAAAAATAGTAAAGAAATAAACACTAACTAAATTAACATACATTTAATTCCATAGAGCTTTTGGAGCCCATTTCTTCTAAACCAAACAATGAAGGTTCATTGTTTGGTTTTTAATTATTTAAAGATTTAGCAACTTTCTTTTTTTTTCGTGTTATTATTTATAGTTAATGTTAATTAAATTATTATTTATAGTTAAAAAAAATGAAAAGTAATGGATCTATCGATTCAATAATAAACTTACTGATTTTCACAGTAGCTGGTCCCTCTCCCACGATGGGTTGCATAAATAAAAATCCCTCCACAATGTAGTCATAATTGAATACAAATGTCGTATCAAATGACAAACGTATTATTTTTAAAGGTTCAATAAAGCTGAAAATATTAATCACAGTATTTGATAAACCATAGAAGAATAAAGAAAAAAGTGGAGAAACACTAACCTACTGCAAGATATAAAAATGATCAAATCAAATCAAATCAAATCAAACACAACTTAACACAACTCCGAATAATTATTCGGACACCCACCACCTCAGTCCCCCGAGATCATGGACGCTGTAAAGGGTCCGAAACGTCGGGAAATAATTTAAAATATTGTAAAAATATAAAGTTTTAAATAAACGCGATAAAATCCGGTATAGACTTTTAATCAAATGAGTAAAATTCGCGTAAATATAAGAGAACAGTAAAATCTTTAAATTTATCTTGAGACAATTACAAAATTGTATGTGGGATTTTATTATACATGCGAATACCATAACCCAGAAAGGATACGTTTACTTTGCGCAGTCGAAAACTTGGAGTTAAAATTTTGTTATTCGTTCTAGTGTTTACACTGCGATTAATACTATTGATTTCAAAACAATGAATCATGTTAGTGTGATACAAATTATGGAGAATTTATCTATACATTTTGTTATTAAACAGATTTCAGCTATTCAGTTTGTATTGAATATATATCTGAGTATATTAAGCTGCCCTTTTTACCGTAGTTCGTTAATAGTAGCGTTCTCTAAGCCTTCCACTTGTATATTGTTTAGTTCCTGAATTGTACCGTCTATTTTTAATTCTGTTGGATCTATTAACATTTGGTTCATGTTTTCGATTCCTAACTCTGGAATTCCCCTCGTGAAGTTTTTTATAGCGGCATTACTTCTTTTGGTCAAGCAATCTGAATCCTGTAGTGAACACTTTTTGAATGTATGGTGAGCATAACATTCAGCTGAAAAATAATACCCATGAGACAATCTCAAATATTGTTATGTTACAATTTGAAAAACTAGACATATTTATAGGTAAATTTCAAACATAAAATCATTATTGATCTAAGAAGCTAAGTTTTTACATATAACATTAATAATTCACATAAACAATATTTTAATGTACTAAATTGACTAATTAAAAATACTACTTTATTTAAACTTTTTGTTTACATATATCTACATATAACTGGACGGTAAAAGACAGTTAATTTAAATTTGTCATTTACGGACTGAGTGTCCAAATAGACACATATCTATGTATCCCATACATATCAAAAGAATGTCACAGAATAAAACTTACGTGTGGCTAAAATAACTAGCAGCTGCCAGTATAACACAAATAAAACACTTAAATATTTGTTAATCATTTTGAATAAAGACCCGTATGCTCTCCGGTTCCAAATATAATTAAATCAATCGATTTCCTCTGTAACACCTTTATATAGACCTCTTTTTTTAACCCAAATTAATTGAAGAAACTAAAAAGAGAAGTATCATATTTTTTTTATTAATTATTCAAACCACGTAATAGAAATAAATTTAAAAAAATTTAACAGCAAAAATATTCATTATATTTATCTCTTCAAAACATTTTATGTACACAAATTAAATAAAAAATAATAAAATAAAGTCACTCCTACAAATTTTTAAATGACTCAGGTCTTTAGATAAATCAGTTTTTAATTATTACTAAGCAAACCCGGCGAACTCCGTTTCGCCACCAGATGGCTTCGTTTTTTGTAACATTTCGTTTGGGGATTAAACCCACCATGCAAAACCATATTGGTTTGTAGTACATGCTATGTCCCTGTTTTCCTGCTTTTCTGTTGAAATTTTTCCTGAATTTTGTTTGCTATAAACCTCACGGAGCCCGAGACCTTTCCAACGAATGCAAAACCGTGGAAATCGGTTCGTGCGTTCTGGAATTATAGCGTCAGGAAAGAAAACCCGACTTTTTTTTAATAGATTATTTATAGATTATGTATAAAATAAATTGAGCTGATACATTTTTAGAATTCGGTATCTAATATGGCAAAACCCTTATAAGGACCACTAGTGCGTGTTATTGTTCATCTGCCACAGTCATTTTAGTAGGAAATTGTCGGACTAGCTTACTTAAAATTTTATACAGATGCAAACTTCTTTTAACTAAACTCTTGTCCTTTTTAACGATAAGTAATGTAATGTATATACCAATTCAAAACACTCTTCTTAGGGATTAATATCAGGTGGAACGTGTGCCAGTTTGCCTATCCAACTAACATAAAATATAAAAAAAAATACATAGCCGTCGTACCTGAGCGGAAACCGTATTGAAATGGGTTTAGAGATTGTATCTACAGAGAAAAAAGTTAATTTGGTTATAGGTAAGATGCTCGAGAACTTTAGATGGAAACGGGAGGATAGATTTTGGGCGTAAATCAGAGAAGAAAATAGAATTAGGTTTTTTTTGGCAATGGTATGATAATAGCATCTTTCCAGCTAGAAGGAAATGTACCGCTTGGAATATAAAAATTTGAAATGTATTTTATGTTTGTTTGTTACATATGTTGTTGTTACGTTTAGTTCCCATATAAATTATCTATGATATGAATTATTACTTTTAGACCAGGGTCGAAAATTTTCGAAACAAAAAAAAAGAAGTAGTAGAATGAAACCCATTGAAAAACCAAGGAATGCAACAAGAATGAAAGAAAATTTACGGGCGATTTGAAGTCGGGAACTGAAAGGTGTTTAAGGGTAAAAAAAAGGTTTATCTCGATTTCCGGCAAAACTACAAGTCTTCTACAAACTTCTGTATTTGATCTTTTTTCACATAACTTCAAAATTTATGTGAAAATTTTAAATAAGCAAATTTTTGTTTTTTTTATTTTTATCTTTCACATAAGTTTTTTTTAACAAAATTTGATAAAAACTTACCTTTTATGTCCCAAATACACTATGTATTTTTCTTTTTTCGTTTAAAATATTTATTTTTTCACCTTAGTTTGACTTAATATCAAAAATATCCTTTAAAAAAAGAGTGCTTTTTGAGTATATGTTTATAATTTTTTTCGTTCATTTCAGCTTGGCATGACTTTGCAGTAGTTGAATAGGAGATGATAGTTTTGTTTATGTTGTTCTTTAATTTTATTTGGTACTGTGGCTTAAAATATGCATTTTAAGTTGATATATTTGATTTATATGTCTTTTATATGTTACACCATAGCTACTTAGTCCATATGATATTATATATCCATCTATAAGACATCGACGTCCCTTCTTTGCTGCAAGATCTCTAGTCATATTGACGAGTTTAATATTCTGTCTGCATCTTAGAACAACCGCCAGCCGAGACAACAACAACAAATTTAAATAAGCAAATTTTTGTTTTTTTTTTATCTTTCACTAAAATTTTTTTTTTAACAAAATTTGATAAAAACTTACCTTTTATGTCCCAAATACACTGTGTATTTTTCTTTTTTCATTTAAAATATTTATTTTTGCACCATAGTTTGACTTAATATCAAAAATATCCGTTTTTTATCGTTTTTTGTTCGTTGTAATCTCTACTTTCTGATGATGTAAAAAAATATACATTACTATGGTAAATTTTCTCAGAAAATGCTACAAGAATGCTACGAAAAGAAAAGAACGCTGCCTTGAATTACGCCGGCTTGGATATCACACCATGAAGATGAAGTCTTAACATGGCTTATACGCTGTCATTGGTCATTGTCATTCCCTCTAAGATTGGTCAGAAACCACTCTATCACCGATGACATATTATGGTAAAAGCGTGTAACACACTCAATAGAATATCACGGTCAACCTAGCTAAATTTATTGAGCCGGTTTTATTAGCTAGCTTTTATTGTTACTTCTTTATTACGAAATGTGAACAACTATTAAATATATATACGTATTAATAATATTTGTCAAGATTTGAATACGTAATTGAGTTGATTGTTGATGAATTTGATCGATGGCAATAACCTGAAGACCTTGAAATTACTTATTTTAAATATAAAAGCGATAAAAACATTATATATTTATAATGGCATCTCGGCTTTTCCGAAAAATGGCTCCGTATTTTTTCTCAGAAATATTGTTGCTAAAAAATGGTATTCCATATAAAATTAAGGAGGGGGAACAAAAAATATACATATATAACTAAAACTGGTTGGTATATTATCGTATTTCCTTGGCTGACACCGACTCCAATAACAACAATAATTGTACATTATATTATCGTAATAATTTGATTACAGACAAAAGAATACGTAATTATTTTTTTACTTTTTAGTGCATTTCTGTTATACGTTTTTTTTTTTTTTTTTTTGCTTTGTAGCCGGTTTTTTTTTTGTTAAAATTTTGTTTTTTTTTCTTGATTTTTAGTGAATCTGTAGTTCGATAACTGATTTATTTACATAAAGCTGGGCGGTTACAGTTCACAAGCTACAGGTACCAGCCTCGAAAAAGCCGCAATTGACCTAAGTAATTTTTTTTTTGAAAAAAACCTCACAAAATCGAAATACTACGATGATCTTACAAATCACTTATAGAGTTTTTTTTTTTGTCAACTGAACATCGATATAATTTTTTTTATTTATTTTTTTTTCAAAAAAAGGTTATTATTTTTTCATTCATTTAATGATCTTTAAATCCCTTAAACAATATCCGCTCAACCGTTCATGTCAACTATAGTTGAGGTCGATTTGTATTATTTATCTCGCTTCTAAGTAAAATTTTCTACCTGATTGTTTATATTCAATTATCCAAACCAAAAAGAAGTTCAGCGCAACATAACTCTACATCTGAGTCGTAATCTGAGAAACAAAATGTAATTTTGTATAGTTTAACTCGTAGTAAACATAAAAAACATAACATGTGATAGTCTTCCGAAATAAAGTCACAAGGAACGATTGTGTGCAACGCGAACCGCGCAGCGACGCGCGGAATCAGGAACAAAAATACGCATTAATAAGGATTACTCAAAAACTACTAATCACATCTCGCTCAAATTTAAATGGGACCACATGACGAGCACTAGCTTTTGAATATAAAAAGAATTTTATTCATTTAATTAAAAGTCTAAAAACGGATTTTATCGCGTTTATTTAAATTTACTGTTTAACAATATTTAATTTAAATTATTTCCCGACGTTTCGGACCCTTTACAGCGTCCATGATCTCGGGGGACTGAGGAGGTGGGTGTCCGAATAAGTCCGAATAATAATAAGTCCGAATAATAATAATTATTCGGACACCCACTACCTCAGTCCCCCGAGATCATGGACGCTGTAAAGGGTCCGAAACGTCGGGAAATAATTTAAATTAAATATTGTTAAACAGTAAATTTAAATAAACGCGATAAAATCCGTTTTTAGACTTTTAATTAAATATAAAAACAATCATTAAAATCGGTACTCCCAGTAAAAAGTTATGAGCTCACAAACAAAAAAAAACAGACGAATTAAGAACCTCCTCCTTTTTTGAAGTCGGTTAAAAATGGAATTGATCCGTCCATCGCATCAACGCCGTCAGCAGAACATATACATCTATACATATTCCTTTAAAAAAGAGTGCTTTTTGAGTATAAGATATTATATATTATCCATCTATAAGACATCGACGTCCCTTCTTAGCTGCAAGATCTCTAGTCATATTGACGAGTTTAATATTCTGTCTGCATCTTAGAACAACCGCCAGCCGAGGCAACCCCATTAATAGCCTAAATGCAATGGACTCGCAGGCCACTTTATGCTCTCTTCTTTATAGTTCACCCACAAACTACAAGTGTACAACGACTGGCAATATTCTCTGAAAAGCCAGATCTTTACTTCTCTATTACAGTTTGCAAATCTGCGGGCCAACATATTACAGCGGACGGACGTCGGACAGTGACCTACGCTCCATCTACATGTCTTCGTTATCTTGACTTCGACGACCAATGGCCGAGATATTTAAAACGTGTCTCTTTAGAGCTGTACTATAAAGAACACAGTTGATACATGCCATGCCAAGCCATGGACCGTCGTACAAATCTCACATAAACCTCGCAAATAATCTCATGCTATTTTCTTATAGAGAAAATAATATCATTTGCTATTCAGTCTCCTTCCTAACTTCTATATATTTATATTCTATTTAAAGTATGTATTGTGAATTGTGAATATCCGATAAATGGCTTAGTTTTTGAAACAGAATATATTCTTTAGTTTAGTTTATTGAAAGTAGTATTTGGTATAAATTATAAAACGAAGCTTTTCCGGCAGAGAAATACATCAGTGTATAAAATGTATTACTTGTTTATATTATGTGTCACGGATAATTGCGGTAATTGTAGGTATCTTTTAATTTATTATATACCTTCACATTTTATACAAAAATTAGTTGTAATTATTCGAAGCATTGTTTATATGTGATTCTTAAACCCATTCCAAGAATCAGCGACTGTTTAGTAATTGTAAGAAAATTTCATCTATCGATAAAGCCATGAAACCCATTAATCAATAAATCTAGTGACGACTTCGAACATATGCAGGTAAATAAGTAGTTGGTTCGATTTGATATAAATAATTTCAATTAAAGAACATAATTATAGTACACACAGTTTTTATTTCTAGTCTCTGTATTAATAATACAAGAAATGTGAAAATAAAAAATAAAACAATTCATAAGATTAATGGAATTTAATTACTTCTAATAGTTTTGGCAGTACCCGTGTTAAATAACAATATATTTTATGTTTTAGTTCCACAAATTCAACATAAATGCTCGACACTGGATTCTGCGTGACTTAAGGTGCGTGCACAGATTATGACACCGTCTTTAGCCCGCAGATATGTCTCAAATAGGAACAGAGCGGCTCGATGCAATGTTTGTTGATTTTATTAATATCGAGCATGACAGATTTAAGCTATATATGTATAACGTTTTCATTGAAGGCACGAAAAATATCGATAATGTCAGGTTGGTTTTTTACTGTTAACTAAGTTAAAAAAATAAGCTTAGTAATTAATGTGATTTGTGATTTTTTTATGAAATTAGACAAATATTCACCATAGTCATAAATTGGCGTATTTGAACAGGCCAAATTTGAATTTTTTAGGTTTTTTCATAAATTCAATAATTATAATGTATGATATTATTAAATTTTTTTTAGTCTAGATATAAATAAAAGGACTATACGAGTACTTTACCATGCCGATTTCTTAATAAAAAGTAGGTATTCTGTCGGAGGGATTTTATTTTTAATACCTATTTTTGGAGCAGGAGATTTTATATTGAACCACTGTAAGTTATTCCAGTTTTTAGTAAAAAAAAGTTTAAGTTATAATATAACAGTATGTTACATACACTGTACGTGTGTGTGTGTGTGTGTGTATGTGTGTGTGTGTGTGTGTGAGTGTGTGTGTAGAAAAAAGCTTATAAGCTACCTTAAGCTTTCAAATATATCTAATCTTTTAAAATTAAAATAAAAACACTAAAAAGACAGACAGTAAATAGTAGGCATATAATTATAAGATGTCAATGTAAACTTATATTCAAAGGAAATTGTAATTGTAAAAAGTAATTGTTATACATATTTCTTATCTCGAAGAATAAAAGGGTTGCCTAAAGACAAACTCTAAGGTTCTATTAAAAAACTGTATTTTTGTTTTTAATTCATTTCAGATAATGTTATACTTGAAATGGTTATAAATTTCGAAATAACAAAGAATAAAGACGGCAAAAATATCATAAATCTACAGACATATGAGTACTCACATAACGTAAGAGGCGGTGGTCAATATTCTTTTCAAAATCTGTATTTCGGAGATCGAAAAGCAAGTAAGATACTTTTTGGATTTAATATAGTAAAGTGCCTACTCGTAATTTAAAATCCGTTTTAGGGCTAAGTTTACTCATTTTCGGTTTGACGAATTAAATTGACCTTTTAATTTGATAATTTAAAGTTATAAGTTTTACCTTTTATATACTAAATACGTAAATAAATATATATCACTAAATCTAAAATTTGAGAATAACATAATCTGCTTCACGCATCAATAAAATAAAAACACAATACAACAGTTGAGTGGTCAGTAAAATGTAAACGTAACTGCAATATTAGTAAATGGCGTAAATCACTATTTTAGTACATAAATTTAAATTAAATGAATAAGAATAAAGTTCTGCTCAAAATATATATATATATATATATATATATATATATATATATATATATATATATATATATATATATATATATAACGATTAATTAATTTTAATAAAGTTATTTCTTTCAGGTGACAAAATGCATGCGTTACTTAATTATTATTGGAAGTATTTGTCTATACTGCACGGAACACAAATATATGATAAGGTTAACGAAAAGATGTTCAACCGACTTCAAAATTATTTGCGTTTGCACCCCTTGAAGAGGTTAAGGAGAATATATATATATAAATATAATAAATTCCAATAATAATTAAGTATATATATATATATATATATATATATATATATATATATATATATATATATATATATATATATATATATATATATATACTTAATTATTATTGGAAGTATTTGTCTATACTGCACGGAACACAAATATATGATAAGGTTAACGAAAAGATGTTCAACCGACTTCAAAATTATTTGCGTTTGCACCCCTTGAAGAGGTTAAGTAGAGGTTAAGGAGAATATATATATATATATATATATATATATATATATATATATATATTAACTTAAATTGTCATAATAATAATTAAACGCCAATTAGATCGCCAATTGCTATTTATTGTAGATATTTAAATGATTGTACCATAAGGGGCCATTCATTTATTACTTAAGACAATTTAGGGGGGGGGGGGGGTTTCAACGATGTCTTATTTTCTCTTATAAGGTGGTGGGAGGGAGTCTCGATAGTTCTTACGTAAGATCACAAAAATGCGCAAAGTTAAAATTATACTTTGAAAAATCGCGGGCAACTGCACGAGTACCAAGGTTCGCTCGGATGCCTATAGGTAATATTACAGATGTTCCAGTCGCAGTTCCACTTCCCGAGTGGGTTTTGAGCCCCTGGACTGAAAATCTTATGTACGTAAAGATGGATAATTAAAGCCAAAGTTTATTACTACCAAAAAAATAAAAATTAGTAGTACCTTTTTAAGTATAAATAAAGATTTGTAAAAATTGTTACTTCGAAAAATAAACATTAAAACAAACCAAACATTTAGCCATTTTTTCCTTTAGATTCTTACGTAATAAATATTAAACAGGGGTGTCGCTGTGTTCTTATTTTTCCTTATAATAGGGGAGAGGGGGTCGAAAACCAGCAATATTTGTGTTACGTAATAAATGAATGGCTCCTAACGAATAGGGCCAGTCACTTAATATAGTACTTTAAGAGAAATTTAAGGTTTTACAAATTTAGACATCTAGGGACTTTTTAATACAAAATCAGCCATTTACTTATGACAAAATATACGAGTATTATCAACTTCATCCTCAGTCTCAACTAAAGTTTATAAATCAGTAATTAACGAATAGTAAAACAAAGCAAGTAACAAATATATTATTTATAAATTAAGTACCGACTAATTAGAATTAATTCTTTGTACTATTTATTTTAACCTTATTGTAATAACAAAAACAAAATCTCACTTTAAACATTAGTAATGACTCATTAAGTACTTATAATAACTCTATCAAGCTGACATGGTCAAATCAGCAAAAATCTATATGTAAGGTACACGAAAATTTGTAGCTAATTTGTTGCTTATTAGTTGCTAAAATGCCGATTTTGTTGCTCGAACCGATCTCCGGAAATCGAAAACCATGCCAGCATAATATCAAGACAGCATGGAAACTTTGTAAAATTATAGAAATCGTCTCGACTATTGTACATGAATTTTTTGCTAATTAGTTGCTAAAATGCCGATTTTGTTGCTCGAACCGATCTCCGGAAATCGAAAACCATACCAGCTTGATATCAAGATAGCATGGAAACTATTTAAAATTATAGAAATCGTCTCGACTATTGCACATGAATTTATTGCTAATTAGTTGCTAAGATGCTGATTTTGTTGCTCGAACCGATCTCCGGAAATCGAAAACCATGCCAGCTTGATATCAAGGTAGCATGAAAACTATATAAATTATAAAAATCGTCTCGACTATTGCACATGAATTTCTTGCTAATTTCTAGCTAATTAGTTGCTAAGGTGCCGATTTTGTTGCTCCGTTCTCCGGAAATCGAACACCATGCCAGCTTGATATCAAGGTTGCATGGAAACTATGTAAATTATAGAAATCGTCTTGACTATTGCACATGAATTTCTTGCTGATTTGTTGCTAATTAGTCGCTAAGGTGCCGATTTTTTTGCTCGAAACGTTCTCCAAAAATCGAACACCATGCCAGCTTGATATCAAGGTAGCATGGAAACTATGTAAATTATAGAAATCGTCTCGACTATTGCACATGAATTTATTGCTAATTAGTTGCTAAGATGCTGATTTTGTTGCTCGAACCGATCTCCGGAAATCGAAAACCATGCCAGCTTGATATCAAGATAGCATGGAAACTATATAAATTATAAAAATCGTCTCGACTATTGCACATGAATTTCTTGCTAATTTCTAGCTAATTAGTTGCTAAGGTGCCGATTTTGTTGCTCCGTTCTCCGGAAATCGAACACCATGCCAGCTTGATATCAAGGTTGCATGGAAACTATGTAAATTATAGAAATCGTCTTGACTATTGCACATGAATTTCTTGCTGATTTGTTGCTAATTAGTCGCTAAGGTGCCGATTTTTTTGCTCGAAACTTTCTCCAAAAATCGAACACCATGCCAGCTTGATATCAAGGTAGCATGGAAACTATGTAAATTATAGAAATCGTCTCGACTATTGCACATGAATTTATTGCTAATTAGTTGCTAAGATGCTGATTTTGTTGCTCGAACCGATCTCCGGAAATCGAAAACCATGCCAGCTTGATATCAAGATAGCATGGAAACTATATAAATTATAAAAATCGTCTCGACTATTGCACATGAATTTGTTGCTACAGAGTGGTGATTAAAAAATTGACAACAAAAACAGTGCTACCTTAAATCACGATTTTCTCACCTGGTAGCATGCAATAGTTTATTGCTGCTCAGAATAATACTGAGGCACCGTAGAAGTGCAAGCAACTAAATAGTATCCGAAGATCGTCCGATGTTCGAAATCCTTAACGATTTTCCGGTCCATGCTTACTTGAATTGTGATATTTCCAGCTCAAATAGCGTTAAATAATTTGTCGCTGCTCTAAATAATACTGAAGCACCGAAAGAGTGCCAGCAACTAAATAGTACCTGAAGATCAGCGGATTTTTTTTATAATGTTTTTCCGATCCATGCTACCTTGAATCACGATTTTTTCAGCTCAACTAAGTTAAATAATTTTTTGCTGCAGTAAATCAAAATACAGAAAATACCGATAAATATGTAAGACAAAGAGTTATAATTTCGGATTTATTAGTGAAATAAATTTCGAAGATTCGTGTACTTTCATAAGTTTCTAATAACGCATAAACAACTGTAGGCAACGGCAACTCTAAACATCGTTCCATTTTCCTGTATATACTGCGCTAATGCGCTTTGCGCCACCAAGCACACAGTTTACAGCGGACAGTTTTACAGTTAGATTTTTATTAGTGTAGTAATTAATTTCGTATTTTGTTTCTTAAACTAACTATAGCTAAACCTAAACCAAGCCGTAAGAATATTCCCAAATGCGAAATATTGATAGATGATGATGATATGATAGATGTTAATAAAATTGTCCATAATGAAATCATCTGACGTCTACAATATATGAAAAAGTACTCTGTTCGACTACATTCAGAAATTTAAACGAGGAGAAGAAATAACAACTCCCTTAAAAAAAACCGATTTGACTTAACCTTTACCCAGAAGTACGAAGAAGTTTTAATTGCACACGTGGTAGATATGTCAAATAGGTGTATCTTATCTTATTTTATATCTTTAAACGAGCAATTCTTGTATATATATAATCTGAATCTCGGAAACGGCTCCAACGATTTTGATGAAATTTAGTATGCAGGGGGTTTCGGGGGCGATAAATCGATCTAGCTAGGATTTATTTTTAGAAAATGTCATTTTATCCCTTTTTTACGCAATTAAAAAATATCATTAGAATATGAAGGTAAATTTCGCTGTCATTGATAATCTAATAATAGCTCGGATCGGAATCGGGCGGATTCGAAATTAGAAAACTCGGGTTCGAATCCAAGTGCCTACAGACCAATTTTATTCCTTTTTTTTTTTCAAGTTTTTTCTTTTGTTAGAAGAACTATTATTGTGAGCTCTTTTTATTTTTTATTTAAATAAACAGTTCCTATTATTTTATTATTATGTCGGTAAGATCGAAAATATTATTTATATGTTTCATCAATATGTAATATATCTAAATATAATTTAGGGTACTGCCCTTGACAAGAAAAAAATTTCTAAAATTGGTATTAGATCTCGCTGAGAAAGTAAAATTAAGCCATCGATTTAACAGAGCAAAAAATCTGTTAGTAAGGATTTTTTATTATAACTTCCTTAAACGACATCCTTAATTAATAGACCCCAAGTTGAAAACGTTTCTAGTTTTGACCAAAATTCATTAAAATTAAGTTTAATTTGATTTATTAATGGTTGATTAGTTCTATTAGAATAAGATTTTTACGATTTTTTTGTAAGAATATTTTTGAAGTTCAAATAATAAAGGAAAAGTTGACTGTCCGATATTTGGGGACAATTTTTCAACTGTTCTTTTAACTATATAAGTTGTTACTTAGTAACTACTACATCTAAAGTAATATTTGAGACTAATTACATATCTGTGTTTGTTAAGTATATAATAGAGAGTTATTTTGACATAAATAAACAAATTACGAGTTATATTACGAGTTTTTTTGTTATTGTTAAGATTCCTTAAGTACTTTACTCGGGGACATCCCCCTAGCCATAATAACGTAATGCGTGCAAATGCGATAGATAATAAACGCGCGACTTATTATTATTTTTAAAATACAAAATTACTAATTTATATTTATATATCTTGTATTGAAAATATTTTTAAGTGAAAAATTTAAGGGATGCACATCAACGAGTGGAAAATAATTTGAAACCTAAAAAGAATTTATCTTACAATAATTTATTAATTCCTTTTTTATTTATACTTATTATATATATATATATATATATATATATATATATATATATATATATATATATATATATATATATATAATCAAGAATAAATTTTACCAGCGCAATTTAATTTACAATCAGCGCCATCTATTGCAACATTTTTTCTTAAACGCGTATCACGTAAAAAGTACAAAACCAATGTAAATAACTTTTATTTTTATACATAAAAATTATACATAACTCGCAGTAACATTTAGTTTTTGTTTCATTGTAATTAAATTTAAAAATAAATATTTAAGAAAATAGAAATATGTACCAAATGCAACGCCATCTATTAACAGCTGGTCTAACGAATCGTAACAAGATAGATGGCGCAGTATACAAAATATAATTTTTTGAATCGCGCTGCCCAAAACTTCGGCTGAAAGAATGACCCTCGCCCATATTTTAAAAACGTTTTTTTTTGCATTTAATACCTTAGTGTACTGAGGTCTTGGTTGTTTGTTTGTTGTTAAAATATTTGGTCGTTATTTGTTTGTTGATGACAAAGTTGGATGGTTATAGCTATTTAAGTTGTAATCTTAATATATAAAAGCGAAAGGTCACTCACTCACTCACTCACTCATCACAATATCTCTAGAATTTTAAGACCTAGAAACTTGAAATTTGATATAAATATTCCTTTTGCCGAGTAGAGATCAGCTAAGAACGAATTTTACGAAATTCTACCCCTGAGACGGTGAAAAAGGGGGGCAAAGTTTGTATGGGATAACGTTATTCCTTGGTCCAATCTACTTCAAATTTTGCATAAATATTCTTTAACAGAATCGATTGAAGACGTGTTTCGTATTTTATCAAAATTCATCCCCTAACGTAGTTAAAAGGGTGTTGAAAGTTATTTGCTTCGAAGTTGATATCAATACTTAGTGCTTTATGCAGTTTGAGAACTCAATCAATCTATTATAAAATATTTTCCAGTATCGACGCAGGTGTAGGTGATAAAATATATAAATTTATAATTTTTGAAATTTTAGTTAAAAACCCGTGCGAAGCCAGGGCGGGCCGCTAGTAATTAATAAATTAATGTTTTTGTGCGTCGTTACGCGCGCTGCTGCAAGTCGCAAGAGTTATCGTTTGCTGTAACAATTAATAAAGCACTGTACTGTACTGTATCAGCCTGTAATCCACCCACTGCTGAGCGAAGGCTTCTTCTGCAAATAGAAGAAGGGTTGGAGCTTGATCCACCACGCTGCTCCACTGCGGGTTGGCGGATAATATCCTTATAATGGGTAACGATCGTTACCAGGTGTCTATGATAACAACCGGGACCGACGTCTTTACGTGCTCTCAGAGGCACGGTGGGGAGACCCACAAGGACATACACCCAGACCGGAAACAAATATTTGTACAAATACAAATATCTGTCCTGAACGAGAATCGAACCCCCGACGGCCCCGGCGCTCAGCGTTGAGGCAACTACTCGCACTACTAAACCAGAACAGTCGTCAAAATAAAGCACGGCAATAAGTAAGCACAGTGCGTAATAATAAGCACAGGAGCAAACATTTAAGCACATAGGTATCTATTTACGTCAAGACTTCTTTTCACGCGGAAAACTACCTACATGTTGCACATGCCTATTGCCTATTAACTATAATCAAGATCAGGTTGTGGAGAAAACCAATATTTGCTTCTTAAAAATATTAATATTTATTAAGTACGTTTTTTCCTCAAATTAACGCGGCTGAAACCGCGGAACACAGCTAGTCTTTAATAATCGCGATTAGTAGCGCATGCGTTCTCTAATTTATGAGACGTTGCCACTTAGTCGCACGTCCTCTAATTTATGAGACGTTGCCGCTTTGTGCATGCGCGCGTTCTTTGGACTCATTTAGAAATACATATTTTAATTGCAACTACAAGGTGGCTAAGTGGTCAGCATACAAAGTTCTCGAACGGACGATTTGGGTTCGATACCTCGTGATGTATTATTATTTTTTTTTTTTTATCAATTTATAAAGTGACTGTTACTGATAATTTGAAATTTTTATTAAGGTAATACTTTATTTTTAACTTTAAACTCTATTTACTATTTTTACAAACAAGTGATTATAAATTTGAGATAATTTAGGTAATGGTGCCAGTTCAGATTTTTTAAATATTGTCAATTTTAATTTATATCTACTAAATTTATCTCTTTTTTTCTATTAAAAATACACTACGTATTTAAAAAATATATCTTTAATTCGAATTTCAATTAGCAGTAACCGTTACTTTATAAATAGAAAAAAAAAAAAAAAAAAAAAACATCTCGAGGTATCAAACCCGAATCGTCCGTACGGGAACGAAGAATCTTATACGTCACCACCTTGTAGTTGAACTTTGTAGCAAAAATCTTTATTAATAAATAAGCTGTGAGTGTGTAATTTTAGTCAAAGTCAAAATATTTTATTCAGCATAAAATTATTAGAATAAAATTATTCACTGAACACAAAGTTCACACATCTGATTTTATTGATAAAATTATCATAAACAGATCAATACATGAATCGATACCATTTTTTAAATATTTTTTTATTAAAATTGCTTCAACAATAATATCTTATATATTAAAATATCTTCAAAAGATTAATTTATTATTGACAGAAATAACTTACACTCGTAAGTTGATGATGTCTATGAAATTCTTCTGAATTATAAAATAAGCATCTACAAAAATAATATTATATTACTATATCATATCAATGATGAAGCATCGAGCTATGAAACTAACATGATAACTCAATAATTAAGTTAAGGTCAAAGGCGGGATATGTTTTATATAATACATCATTAACTACCGTCATACCCCGTAATTTGCTACAACATTAATCATTCTAAACCTCAAAAGAGTGATATATTAACATTATTCATTCAATAATTATTTCGTTAGTAACGGTATATGCCAAATAGACAAACGCTAATTAATAAGAGCGAGTCCTTAGTGACAGCGTGTCAACCAATCCAGCGCGTGAAATCTTTTTAGTACTATTTTCAATGTAAATTAGATTTAAATAGTTTTACTGTCAAGGAAAGTTTTGATAACAAATTATTTTTTTATAACAATAGCCAGTAAACGAGTAGGCAGGTCATCTGATGATAAATTTAAAAGGATGAAAAGAAGTAGAATGTGACATATCTAATAAAATATAAAAAAAACTGACTCACTCACATCTAGGGTTGCCATCCGTCCGGATTTCCCCGGATTTGTCCTAGTTTAGAAGGCGTCCGGGGAGCGTCCGGGGGTTGTATTTCTAGTCCGGGTTTTGATAAAAAAATAATAATTTTGGTTTTATTTAAAATTACGTGTGCCTCGCGACGCTCCACTCGAAACGCGCCTCGTCCCGCGGCCGTGCACCCCAAAGTTTTATTTTGTAAGAAAAATTTAAGTAAAGTTTAAGTTGTTTTTTTTTTTCGAAGTTAAAGAGTATAATTTTTATATTTTATTTAGAGACAATAGAAATGTAGTTATTATAAACTCTTAAAAAAGTAGTTTGTAAGGCTTGGCTTCCGTTCCGTAAGGCCTGGTTTCTGCAACTCGACGCAAAAGACGTCCGGGTTGTGGGTTCCGAAATCCAGGGTTTTCACGTATCTTGTCCTCCTTGACAGATTTTTGAGATGGCTACCTTACTCACATCACTCAACAAACTCAACTCAAGCACACGACACACTCAAACGCAATTAAACGACACCGCAACTTAACACCGATTTTCTACAAGAAAATAAAATAAAAGTATCGATAATAACATTTTTACAATATACACGATTTTTATCATACGATTATAATAATATATAATAGTCCTCCAGCTGGAGTGTACAAAACTTTCGTTATCACAAATTATAATCAATAGCGACTATATTGGTTCCGTTTGATTGACATTCCAATTTTTTGAGCATTTGATAGCTGACTGGATTTATATTATAGTTGCATATGTCAGAAAAATGTTTTGAAAATTTAAATTATTATTTAACATAACATCTGGCAACTACATTTCATATAAAAAACAACGCAGTTAAGAATATAAGAAGGATATTTATCTATTTACCATTAAAAGCAAAATTTCATCAACAAATATATTAAATTTTTTGGAATTATAAAAATATACTTGCTAATCTCTCTATAAATTTTATCTAGCCTCAAAATATTACTTCACATCGCCTAAACAGTCTGAATTTCAAAGAGATTACTCCATCTTATCGAGATTGCTACTGACAATAAACTGAAATGTATAATCCCTCAACTAGCTCGCTTTTAATGACTAAAACAAAACCTTTGGCTTTTAAAAACTTACGCAATTCTGTAATTTTACTAAGGTTTCAGAAGTGCACAAGCTTGACTGGAATAGTTAGGTTGTTGAAATGTATTTCACAATATAATTACAATTTCAATTTGTCACCAAAAAACTACTGATTGACTTGCGGTGACATGTTAGGAAGGTTAAATACCTATATACAAAAATGGTACATTCAACACATATCCAATTACTCAGAAAGTTAGGAGCAATTATGCCGAGGTAGCCTTCTGAAAAAAATACAATAGATCAGTAGGACAGTTGTATTGTTAAAGTTTTGAAAAATGAGTGACTTATTTGCTACGTCCGCGTCAATCAAAAGAAAGAGAGGAAAACTATAAATACTTAATAAGGATGTCGTTTCGTACTTATGGACTAAACATATTATGTAGATATCAAAAATGGTCTTGATAACTTGATATATTTTATGGCTTGTTATACAATAGCAGCTAAATAATTTGTCAATTTTATACTGCATCAAACACGTACATAAGTGTGTAACTTAAGACAAGAGGGTAGGCAGGTACTACAACGATACAAGTATCAAGGCCGTCAGACTGCATATGGTTCATTTAGTAGTGGTAATAACCTATGTATATACATGTACACCACGGAGTAATTTTGATTACCTACCCACTGTCATAAATTTATGAAGAGACTAGCTTTGCCCGCGCGGGTGTATTGATAAAAAGTACCCTAGGTCCTATCAAATTTCTAAACATACAGCGCAGCAGATTAGATTAGATGTTATTTTGTGGATCAATTTACTCACTGTACAATTGCAGAGTTGCCATAAGTTGTCTTCATGATCATCGCATCAGCCATTGGATATCCACAGCTGAAAGTAGACCTCCCCCATCGACCTCCAGAGTGACCGGTTCGAAACTACCTCCATCCAATGGCTTCCGGTGATTCTCCTCGCGGACGTCCGTCGGACGCTGCGCTTGCCGGCACGTGGTCTCCACTCGAGAACCTTTCTGCTCCATCAGGCGTCAGTTCTATGAACTATGTGCCCTGCTCACTGCCAATTTAACTTGTAGATCCGTTGGGCTATGTCGGCAACCTTCGTACGTCTGCGGATCTCATCATTTCTGATTCAATCTCGCAGACAAATATCAAGCATAAGCTCTCTTCATTGCACGCTGTAGGACTTGCAGCTTGTTTAAAAGGCCCATAGTCTGAGTCTCGCTTATTAACCGTGACACGGCTCAACAATTAATCCAATCACAACTACCCCCTATAATTTTGGACGTAATTGAAATTCCATACAGCGAGAAAGTGACTAATTTAGGTGTTTTACTTGATCAAAATCTTTCTTGGTGTCCATAGACGTTTGGAATAAGTCGGAACGATTTTTCTGCTGTTGGATCACTCCGCAGACTGCATAATTTCTTCCTACTTCCACCAAAACTGCGCTTACACATAGTCTTCTCTTAACTATTCTTGATTATGCAGGCAACTCGTATCTAGACGTTACTGGGGAGCAATTTAATAAACTTGAGCGCATTCAAAATTTATGTATCCGTTTCATATTAAGCGTACGCAAATATGATCATATTTCTGATTTTCGCAAAACACTCAAATGGCTCCCGATTTGCCTTCGTAGGAATATTAACATTCTTACTCTGTTATACTACATATTATTCAATCCTGCTACTCCTTCTTACCTAAAAGAACGGTTTAAGTATCTCAACGATTCTCATAACCGAAGACACTCTTTGAAATTCTTTCCCGGTCCACTATTTTCTATACTAAATCATTTACTGTTCAAGCTACCCGACTTTGGAACTTCCTACCCACGTCCGTTAGACGTGCTCGATCTTTAACAATTTTTAAAAAATCTATAAAACACCTTTTATTTCCATTTTAATCCTTTACTTTTATGTATCCAGTCATACTCATATAATTATTTCTTCTTTTCACTTTAAATCGTGTGATAATAATTCCTTATCTATAATATTATGTTTGTCTATAATAATTTGTATGCATAAATCTATCTATATATGTATGTATATATATTTATTAAATTATTTCACTATTTTTTCTCTGTCTATATATATTGTAGGAGTATAAAATTCAACTGTACACCTATACCATCAGCATACCATTTTTTCTGTTCTCAGGTTTCCTGGAAGAGACCGCTCTTTAGCGATAAGGTCATCGTTTCAACAATAACATCATTTATAGACATTCCAATTGACTATCAAGGAGTCCTCTTAAAAGGATTTTTGGCGACTCGCAATATTTTTTGAAATATTGAATTTTTTGAGTACGCTGCTTAGCACGCTCTACAGGGTGACTGGTTAGATACTATCAGTACTTAAGGAGAATAATCGGTACATGATTCTCATTCAAATTATGTAAAAATATAACATAAATATTTATAAGCTTCTAAGTAAAGTTGACCAACAGTTATCTAATTATTTACGCGTCGTCTGGACACCCTAGTTTCCACGCGATAGTTTACTTACGTCCAAACACCGCCAAGTGTTAACAGGGTTAGCGGATAGTTCCCTACCATAAGTAACGATCGTTATCTTGTCTATGATAACAACAGGGATCGACGGCTGTACGTGCTCTCCGAGGCACGGTAGGGAGACCCACAAGAACATACACCCAGACCGGAAAAAAAATATTTGTACAAATACAAATATCGGTCCCGAGCGGGAATCGAACCCGTGACCACCAGCGCGTGGCGTTGCAGTTGAGGCAACTACTCGCACCACTACACCAGAACGTCGCGCGTCGTGTTTTCATTTAATAATAATTAATTAATTTAAATAGTTTTCGAATGAGGATCATGTGCCGGTTATTCTCCTTGAATATTGATGGTAATTCACCAGTCACCCTGTATATTATACGAAAAATATTGCGAGTCGCGAGTCCGTTCCGAATTTCATGTAAATCGAGATCCACTTTTCGGAAGTTTATCCAATTCAACTTTTTGATTTGTGGTACATTATTTAACTATTAAAGGAATCCATAATAAAACTTTAAATACTGTTGAAAATGAAATATTCCAATTTTAGAAGAAGAGACTTTTTATTCAAAAATGAGATGAGATTTATGAAAAATCATTATTTTTCTCTTCAGTTTACTAAGAACGTTTTCTCTTCATTGTACTTATAAATTATGCATATATAACAAGTATGCTTAATTAAAAAATCAAAAAACCCGACTGAGTAAAATACTCTTATTATAAACTAAAAAGAATAAAACAATTTACTAGCTTTCATTTGATACCCATACCGCTATACTACCCATAATGCTACAGTAAGAAAAAAAAATTCAACTTCCCCCCCTCATTCCGCCATTTGCGGGCGCCATTTTGAAAATTTATATAGCCTATGTCACTACTACAATTTAGACAAATACAACGACACCTCATATTTCAAAAACCGTCCAGCCGTTTGAGCTGTAGGGCGTGTCAAAGAAATGGACATACATACATACATACATACATACATACATACATACATACATACATACATACATACATACATACATACATACATACATACATATATACACTCGAAAAACATAACCCTCCTTCTGTCGCAGTCGGGTAAAAATAAAATTTGCTGAATACCTATCTATAAAATCTTAAAGCACATTCTTTTATGGTCTTGAATACTACCAATCAATAATAAATGTTAGGTATAGTTTATTTATCTGCAAATTATCTAATATGTTAACTGACATGCGACAACCTAATCCAATTAAACCGCAGTACTTATAGTTATATACAATACAATAATGGGATTGACTACATCCAATTCTGATTATATTAGCTCGACATCGTAACGGCTACATGCTACCGATAATGTATAAACAACGTAATCAAGGATTAACTGAAATCTCAGTAAAATGTCACATTGTACGAGTATTAATATTGACTTATTGTTATAAAAGTTGCACAAAAGTATGCAAAAAATGGTAGAAATTTAAATTAATACGAGTAGAATGATTAAATATATTATACGTAATTATTGAAGTCTTGTCTTGAAAAATTGTCTTTGAATCAAAAGTGTAAAGCTTTTTGACAGTTTCGAGGATTCAGTTCTTCATTTTCATACTTTTAGGATATCTGATAATTCTATATTGCATTTTTTTTAAATAGATATAGATATTAAATTTTGAACATTAGTTTAATTCTAGTTTTAACAACAGCATTTAGTTATGTGAACCATAGGGTACATTGTAAATGTAAGCAATAGAGACCCAATTCTAGGCCTAAATTGGAAATGCGTGATGCATTTGGCACACACAGCGCATCTGGATTTGAAATTAATGTCTGCTAAGGGGCCATTCATTTATTACGTAAGATTAATTTAGCTAGTTTTCGACCCCCCCTATTATAAGAAAAAATAAGAATAGGCAAACGTTTGGTTAGTTTTAATGGTATTTTTCAAAGTAACAATTTTTAGAAATGTTTATTTGTACTTACATAGATACTACTAACTTTTATTTTTTGGTAGTAATAAGCTTTGGTTTTAATTATTCATCTTTACCTTCATAAGATTTTCAGTCCAGGGGCTCAAAACCCACTCCGAAAGGGGATCTGCAACTGGAACATCTCTAATATGTGTTATCTATACACATCTGAGCGAATCTCGGCACTCGTGCGGTTGCCCGCGCAATTTCAAAGTATTATTTTAACTTTGCGCATTTTTGTGATCTTACGTATGTAAGAACTATCAAGACTCCCTCCCACCACTTTGTAAGAGAAAATAAGACATGGTCGACCCCCCTCCCCCTCTAAATCGTCTTACGTAATAAATGAATGGTTCCTTTTTTTGTATCGCAGGGTAACCCATTTACGGGTGATATCCAGGACGCCCGGGTAGGCAGTCCTAGACCTATTTCGGACTCGGTACTTTGGGAGTGCAATACTGTACTAAACCCCTGCGGAAGCCTTCAGTCGCTTTAATTGGAGAGTCCCGGATCTACAGGCAACAGGACCCCTCCAGCGATAGACCGGCCTCGGCGAAAAGGCCAGACTTCTCCTCCATGGGGACTGTCCGGCTCACCTCTGAACAGTCCCGACGACGCCGTGTCTAGCAGAACCGGGTTCCCATCCCGGTCCGACCCGGGCACAGAGAAGTCGAGGATGAGCTCCAGATATTTGATTTGGGACCTCAACCTGACCCTCCCCTCTCCGATCTGCATAGTAGCCCCCGGTGGAGGTCCCTTGTGTCCGGTCTAGTGGAAGAGGAGGGCTTCTGTTTTGTTAATTCTGACATGAAGCCCTAAACTCTTTATGCGACTGATCACGAGGTCGAGTCCTTTTTTTTTACGTGGGGAAAATCCATTATGGATACCACTCCGGCGTGGGGGGACCGAACTGGTTATGCCAACCAAGCGGGTCAGTAGAGGCGTCATCCTCCCTAGCCCGCTCCGCAGTCTCCTTACTCGACCTCGGTCAAACGTTGTCAACGTTGAAGGCGTTCGCGATGTCCAATGACACCACCACCACCTCCTCTCTCCCGTGTTCCGCCTCACCCGTCACCGCCTGAAGGCGCTTGAGGGTGTCGACGGTCGATCGGCGTGCTCGAAACCCGAACTAGGATTCTGAAAATCCGGGTCCCGAGCCCTCCTCCAAGTGCTAAACAAGCCGGCCCTCCTTCCGGGCTTCCGGGAACTGTCCAGACCGCAGGCAGCGGTCAAATAGCTCCCGGAGGGTGTCGCCGAGGTGCCCGAGAGCGATTGTGAGAACTCTCCCGTACACCCCTTCTGGACCCGGCGCCCTTTTTTTTTACTATGGAGGTGGCTAAGACCGACCTCCATTTCAGCCTCTATGACGGGTGGTGGAACACCCTCCTCCACGTTCGACGTCTGCCGAGCCATTCCGGGGGGCATGAAGCCCTCGGGTCCGTCGGGGAAGAGTTCCTCGATGATCCTCCCCAGTTGGTTCGGCTGGAGCGTTTCGCTGATGGGGGCCGACTGGGCGCGGAGTTTGTTCCGCGCCCAATTATATGGTCGGCCTCAGGGGTCTCTCTCTATACCCCCAATTAACTCCAGCCAGGCCTCCTCCTTAACTTTATGCACCTCGGCATATGGCCTGCGTCAGGATCTTCGTTTTCTCCACTTAGATCCTGCGCAGCCTGTCGTCCTTGTCCACATCCTGGGGGCGTCTATGCCTGCTCCCGCTATATTATCTCCTGGCCCCGTTGCAGGTGGCCCGGAGACCGGCTATCTCAGCCGACCACCAGAAGAGCGCCCGCTGCGAGGGAGGACGTTTTGCGGGTGGCATAGCCGCTCTGCAGATGGCAGTGAATGCGTCGCAGAGCCGACTAATCGCCTCATCTACCCCAAACTCCAACAGCGACGGGAGGCTCCAGCGGCCAAATATTGCGACTTCCTCCACCAGTTCCACTCAAGATTGGAGAGTGCCCAACGCGGAAACTGGCTAGCTTGTGGCACGCGCCAACATTGCACTGTCCTCAGCCAGAGGAAGGCGACAAGGGGGGGCAGCCGGGAGTTGGAGAGCTGCCAGGCAGCCGGGAGCTGGAGAGCTGCCAGGCAGCCATCAACTATGTTGCCGACCATATGAGAGATCTACTTCATAAGGTCGGCACTTTCCTTCGAGGATTCGGCCGCCTTTTTGCGCCTGTCCTCGAAGTCCCTCCTGTACGACCGGACCTCCTCCCGGACCAGCTGCAACTCCCGCGTAAGGCGACAGTTGTCGGCCCTCAGTCGGCGGACGTCGTCGGACTCGGTGTTGGCCACCAGGGACACCAGCACCTCCCTGATGGACCCGGCGGCCCTCCTTATTTTATCGGTGTAACCTCCCTTGAGATTCACCGACTCTCAAGTCAGGCCGAGGATCAGGTTTAGGTTGGCTTCTGACGCCACCATCAGCTCCTCGCCCCCCACCACCACCCCCGCGCCTGTCGACATCAATCTCAATCTCGATGGGAGTTTCCTCAGTATTGCCCCCCACCTCCTTCTGCTTACTGAAAGCCCTCCTTTGGAGGACTGCCTCAAGGCCATCTTCGCGATTCCGCTCCACGTGCTCCAGGCTCAGGGCCACTCTCGCGCTGGTAAGCGTGTGTGCTTTGCCTCTTTTAGCCGCCAAGCCGGATTTACCCTTCGCGGCCACTCCCACCTCTGTCTTCGTGGCGGTGTCCTCCGACCCCTCAGAGTAGAGGTGTTTCCTCCCCAAGTCCGTCTCGGAAAGTGAGGTTAAGGAGATGTCCTCCAGGACCTCCATCTCACCTTCTGGTTGGCCCTGAGAAGGGCCTTTGGGTTGGCCCTGAGAAAGACCTTTGGATTGGCCCTGAGAAGGGCCGTTGGTTTGGCCCTGAGAAGGGCCTTCGGTAACTCCTCTTATGCTCTCGCATAGGGGAAGCATCGTAACTCAATGAATTCGCACACAAAAAACACTCTAAAACACTCAAGTACAGTTTATCGTGTTTATAAAAGTCAAATAGACTGTATGGATAGTCCTTTCCCTTTTCCTATTGGGGATAAATTTTAAAACAACAACAATTTATAAAAGTCAAAATTGTATAAAGAATTTGAGAATGTTGAATGTGAGACATTTATAATTATTGTATAAAGAGAAATAGCTTTTTACTAATTTGGTTGTGATTCCCTAGATGTCGCTCTATAACTCGACCGTTTTTCTACATTGTGCTGGCCAGATGTTCTCACGTTTCATGACCTACCTCGATTTGATTTATTTCGACATCCCTTCTCGGCCTTTTGGCTAAGATCAAAGTGTAGTATCTGCTCTTTTTAGCTTAATATATTATGAAAGTTCCCATATTGCGTGCGGGATCAGTATTTTGACAGAAAATGTGACGATCGTAGTTTGACAATTTTTACCCGACTGCGACAGAAGGAGGGTTATGTTTTTCGAGTGTATGTATATATGTATGTATGTATGAATGTATGTATGTATATATGTATGTATGTATGTCCATTTCTTTGGTACGCCCTACAGCCCAAACGGCTGGACGGTTTTTGACATATGAGGTGTCGTTGGATTTGTCTAAATTGTAGTAGTGACATAGGCTATATACATTTTCAAAATGGCGCCCGCAAATGGCGGAACGAGGGGGGGAAGTTGATTTTTTTTTCTTACTGTAGCAATATGGGTATCAAATGAAAGCTAGTAAATTGTTTTATTCTTTTTAGTTTATAATAAGAGTATTTTACGCAGTCGGGTTTTTTGATTTTTTTAATTAAGCATACTTGTTGATTTAACATCCTATAAGATTTCTCCCATACGTCGCTATAAAAGTTTCACTTCAAAAACTGTCTGTGTCAGCTTTGACGCACGACTGGCAGTAAGCAAAGAAAATTAAAAACATATAATTTAAGCTTGAATTAAATAAAATCATGTACGTCAATATAATATCAATTAGTCAATTTAAATTAATAATAATTAAATTACATTACGTCGAAGTTACAATTCAAATTAAATATCATGATTAGAAAAATAAAATTAAAATAATTGTAACATAAAAAATACTAAACAATAATACTAAATTAAATAATAAACTACAATAACACAATATTACAATGTTGTCCTATTGTGATACACATCATTGTTTTGAATCGGGCAATCCGTGCTTGAAGCAATCATCCTGAGGATGCCATTGCTGCTGTCTCTCAGCCGTCTTAATAATGAGGCAACTTTTTTTACGAATTAACGCTTTATAGCCCTCCGTATGAGTTTCAGCAAACATAAGCGGAGGATAACGTGGAAGAATATGGAGTCAACCGCAGCAGCATCCTAAAGATGTTGTTATATTGACAATGCAGGACTCTGGCAGGCCAACGGGTATGACTCACCCATAGACTGCTCGCGTAAAAAGATTGGAAGTATGCTTTAAAGTAAGTTATTTTTACTGGAGTGGAGCAGCGAGCGAATCTACGGGCTATCATATTCCCTCGGACCGCCACTGCGCTCCCGTTCCAGATTCTCGTTATCGGACAGAGTTTCCGTTACAATGTGCCCGAGATACCTAAAACTGGTTACCCGCTGCAGCTGTTCCTCACCGTACAATTTAATTGGAGGAACACAAACCGCACGTATACACTTGATTTACCTTTGAAAAGGAATATTTTGGTTTTTTTAGTGTTATACGTCAGTCCATGTTCCGCCGCATATGATTTACATACAATTAACATTTTGCGGATAGCTCCCGTCGTTGATCCCAGCAGCACCATATCGTCCGCGTAACTAATATTATTGATGCATACATTATCGATATGACAACCGGTATGAGTGCTGCTGAGCTCACCGATAAGGTCATTTATGTACAGATTAAATAACAAAGGAGAGGTCAGTTCACCCTGCCTAACGCCGCAATCCATACCGTATGGCTCGGATAAAGCTCCAGCCCATCTCACCTGGTTCTGCTGGCAGCAATACCATTCCGGTAGCAACGATACTACTTCCACCGGTACTTCCGTGGACACGTACACCCGTTCTTCCCAACTTGTCCCAGAGCTAACAAGTGTCAAAATCTTTTGACGAGGTCCAGGAAACAGGCGTATACCGGCGTCTTCTTATCCATATACTACTGTACAGCCTGTTTAGGACATAATATGGCACTTTCTGTGGAAAGCCCACTCCTGAAACCGAACTGGGCTTCATTTATGTGGTTTATAAGAATATGATTAAGCTGGCCATCCAGCACCTTGGCCATGATGTTAGCCTAGAGACATGCCAACTCGGAAAAAACACGACTCGAGTTAACTCGAGTTGAAATTCAGCTAACTCGAATTGAATTCGAGTTACACAACTCAAGTTAGCAGGAAGAAACTGAGTGTATAATTTGTTACAAATTACTTTTTTACATATTATTTGTTCTTCCATCCAACTCTCTGTTAGGGCAATTATCATTGCTAAACTTCGTAGGTAGGATTTAAATAAAAAGGCTTTTATAGTTTACATAATATATAATTTACATCTTTCTCAATAGAGTTATTACTCATTTATTTTTGTTTTTACTCTTAGTTTAGTTATAGTAAGTACACATATTATTTTAACAACAAAACTAGTTAGGTATATAGCAATTTTCACAAAATCATATCAGTCTAACTCTAAAAATATGTAGGTACATATGCTATTAATAGTTCAATCATCACAATAAAAATATTCTTAAATAACTTTGTTATTTTAACAAAAAAATATTCTCAAAAAAATAAACATTACATTATTGTGTACATAAGTTAAATTTCTTAAAAGTGTTAAAATATTGCACTGCTGAGTGCCAAAATATAAAAAATAAATAAAAATTATTCTTAAAAGTATTTTAACATAACTTCTTGTCATCGGTCATTCAGTCGATGCAATGGCGGGAGTATTAAAGCGCGCACCCAACGAACGAAACGCGCTCTCGCTATTTCGCTTGATTCATTTACCGCCAGACCAAACTCGAGTTAGGGAAAATTCAACTCGAATCAACTCGAACTTAGCACAACCCGAGTTAACTCGAGTTAGTAAGTCGAGTTAACACATCTCTACAGTGTCCCAGTCTACATCTAAATTACTACTATTTTCCATTCTTTTTCTTTTTTCCTCTTTAATTTAACGAAGGTTATAACCTCGACCGCACCGATCAATCTCCTTCGTGTATTCTCCATTCTACGTGACATTGGCGAAATCATCTGTGCCGTAAAGAGAGTATGAGGTTAGACTCACACATCCGGAATGCCTCTCTGAATTCATAATCTGAATTCCGGGCTTTCTGAATTATTCATTCAGAAAGCCCGGAATTCCATACAATTTCACTATTCTCCACACACATTCTGATTTTTTCAGATTATGAATTTCTCAGATCGATCTGTAAGAGCGTTCTGAATTCCGGATCTGAATATTATTAGTAGGTACATAACGCTCGCATTCCCATACATTTCAATAGACCGGCACAAACATTCTGGAAATCAGATTATGAATTATTTCAGTGTTGCCAACTCGGATATTGAAAACGGCGTAGGCCAGATCAGAAAATGATCTGTATTAATATATAACGAGTATTATAAAATATTATTTATTAATTATTATTATTTATTAGTACGTCCGTGTGCCGAAATTAGTCGACCGAAACGAATAAGACAGAGGGTAGACCGATTTTTCTGATCTGCCACCATCCACCATCTCCGTACGTCAGTCTCCCCGTGATCATGGCGATTGAAACATTGCCGAAATATAGGGAACTCAAGAAAATTATAAACACGGTAAGCACCCGAACGAACAAATATATAAATTTTAAAGAGTAGTTGCAGCCTGTTGAAAATGATGCGACTAAAGAAATTAGATTAAGAAACATTTAATTCAATAAACATTTTACTTCATAAGTTAGCAATTTAATTTAGCATATTTAATAGAAAGTTGGCATATTTTTGGCATTTTTTCGATCTAGCATATTTTGTAGTTACTGAGTTGGCAACACTGCCAGTGAAAGCCAAGAAAACGTAGTGATTACCTATATACTCTTTGGCCAAGAAGTTGAAGTCTTACTATTATATACTCTTTTAAGTTTGAAGTCTACACTGTCTATTACGACAGAATAGGCAGCATGGCCTTTGGTCTTAGCCTGTTCCAAAAGGAACGAAGAGAGGAAAAAAAAAAATCTACACTGTCTACATCTTGTCAATGTCACTAAAACAACTTGTGAACACGTGTTTTTATTGAATATCGTATAGATAACATGGGTGTTATACAAAGAATAAAGTAATAGATTTTTAAATCAATAATAATTAATATGTCAAAATCATGAAAGAAGGGTAAGATTAAATAAACTATTTTTGAATTACAGGAAACCTACAACCCGTAAAGGTAAAAAAGTATTACTATCGAGGGAACCAAAAGCAATCGAGGGCCCTAAACAATGCATTTTTCTTCAGGCCCGTAATCCTTCTGAACGTGCAAGAAAAGTTTTGAAGGATATCTATGATTTAAAAAAGCCTGATGCAGCATACCTAAGTAGGAAAAATGATTTTGTCCCATTTGAAGACGCAACACTTATAGAAAAGTAAGATGTAATCAATAATCTTCGTTGTTTAATTAATTTTTCTTACACTCGATTATTTCTAAAAGTGGTCAAAATTTTAAGAAAATATCATTACCACATTGAAATTTTTCAAATTCAAATGCTTTATTTGCTAAGTGAACACAAGATACATTTTTTTATTTATTTATATTAACATACACACACGGTCGGCAGCTCCTAAGGTAGACAACTTAATGCCTGTGTTTTAGGTAACAGTCGACTGCTATACGTAAATACTTATTTTTAGTAAATATACATAATATACAAATATTACACCTAGACTGGGGGTGGGAATCAAACCTACGACAGGACTTATATACTTAGATGCCTTTTCCAGGTGCTGCAAAATACATTTACAATTTAGGCACTATTTTTATTGTAATATTTCAATCAATATATTTTTATAATAAAATATTATTATATTCACTATTGTATATTGTTAAATTTATTTTATATATGAAACAGTAATTATATAATTTCAAATTATTAGTATATCAGAGAAACAATCAATTTTTCATGTCTAAATATTATTTTTGAGTAGAAAGGGTTCTGCTATAGGTATTAGCAAAGGTTATTGCTTGGTATTTATTTGAATTTTTATTTTTATGGTAATTTATTAAATATATTAATGGGTGTGTAGTATCGGACTTAAATTTAACATTTTTATATTGTGCCTTTTATTTTTATTAAACTATGTTGTTTATCTGACTTAATATAGGGTTATCTTAGAAATAATAGCTATTTTGTAATTTTGCTAATTACTAATTTGTACTGAATTATTATTATCGACAATTTGTCTCTTAACATAAGTTATTTTTTATGGTCTTTGCCACATCCTAAACAATATAATAATCCTAAACAGTGTTTAAATCTGTGTTGAAATTTCTCAAAAAAAAAAAAAACTGTACAATCCAATTGTACAATATTATTTTAATTTAGAAATTATTTTGTTTTGTCTTACAGATTGTGTTACAAAAAAGAAGCATCTTTGTTTGGAGTTAGTTCTCACAGTAAAAAGCGTCCTCATAATATTATATTAGGGAGAACTTTTAATTATGGCATATTAGACATGATTGAACTTGGTGCGGACAACTTTAAGGCTATGTCTGAGTTTCACAATATGAAAGTGTTGGCTGGAATAAAACCTTGTTTGCTATTCAATGGACCAGCATGGGACTTAAATCAGGAACTAAAGAGATTAAAGTCCTTGTTGACTGATTTCTTCCATAGGGAAAAGGTAAAATTATAAATCATAATTTTTAATATTAAAAACTGCACAACCTCATATACAAAACACAAAACAAGCTGTCCAATTGATAACAATAAAATACAAATTTTATTGTTCAATAGAAAGGAGTAATTCTTCATCTCAAAGTTAATTTCAGTATAATATAACCTGTAATATTTGAGACTATTATTTCAAGGAATCATTTCTAAATTATATTTTAAAATGTAATTAATACTTATGGTACAAATTTTTGTTATGAATAATTAGCTGTTGCCCGCTCTGTTTGCAAGTTTTGATATGAAAGAACATTTGAATAACCTAAGTTATAAAAAAAAACCTTTATTTCACACCTACAGAGTTAATTATATGATAAAATTTAAAAATACACTGAGGCATGCACTTCTTGTAATAAATAAGACAAACAATTTCATTTCTACAATAAACTTAAAAAATGACAGAAATGCAATACATTTACATACTTTCATACATTTAATACTAATTTTCACCCTTGTAAGACTGAAAATTCCCATAAAACGCTGAAACATATATTTTCTCATCAATCACAAGCCAACAATCAAACTTTACAAAACAAACAATTAAACAATCAAATTTTACACTTAAAAGTTTTATGATCTTTTTTATATTCTTCAAAGTAAAATTTTCAAAAAAAAAAAAAACTTTACATATTTGTTATGTATGTTGTAAAATAGCTTTGCTTACTTAAGTTCCCTTATCCAGCTTCAATATTTTGGCTTTCCAATAATGAATTAGTAGTCAGTCATACAATATATTTTATTTTATAATTAATAATTGAAGATTGCAGGTTCCTTTAAATAAAAATATTAATAAAATAATAAGCTATCAGTGCTCTGTGCCAAAGAGTTGTCAACTACAAATTTGGCTGGATCGATGATTTGTCAATACATTACTATTTATCATCTATTTGTAAATTTTATTGTTCAATAGAAAGGAGTACAATAAACTTAAAAAATGACAGAAATGCAATACATTTACAGTTGATTTCAACTTTCCTGGGATAGTTAAAGATTTTAATGATAATATCATTGAAGTCTATTCACACATGTTTTTATATACCTATATTTTAAACTTGTTTTTTCTTTTTTATTATAAAATGCAAGATTATGTAAATGATAAATATTACTATAGAGTTGGCTTTGAAGTACGCTGGTTAAATTATCATTTAAATAATTATTGTAAATGAAAATTAAAAAAATAATTTTTATAACAGTATTGTTATTTAGGTTTTATTATCCTTTCAATTATATAATTATCATTACCAATTTTTATGTATATTTAAATCAGTTTATATGTATTATGTATGATTGTTATTTATATTTGTACAAATATTTTTTCTGGTTTGGGTGTAAAGTCTGGTCGTGGAGCAGAAAGAATTTCTTACAATGACCTCTTTGCCTACTGTCAGTAGTCACAAACATTTTTTTTATTAAGTGTGGCTTATATGAAATATTTGAAAAAGATAAAATTAATTTACTCAATTATTAAATAAATTATTGTTATTATATGTATTAATCATTCATTTTGAATTTAGTATAGGCTTAGGCTCTGAGTCCAACTGACCATTTTAAAAATGAAATAAACAATGAGTATAGAAATAACAATGCAAAAGCTGGTAAAAAAAGATTTACAATCCCTTTGGCCAGTGCCAATTGCCAGCGAGATACATTATATTTACAGTGGAGTGATAGAGACAAGTAATAAAAGGTCAATGTACGAAATTTCTCCTGCTTCGCATCCGGACTATACATTGAGTGGGTTTTCCAACCACGAGGAGAGTACATAAAGAAGTTGGTTAGTTGGTTGGTTTTTATCATAGACACCTGAAAGTGATCGTGACTTGGTAGGAATACAGGTAAATTATCTACGAACTTGCAATGGAGCATCATGGTAAATTAAGAAATATTGACAAAAAAGTCATATTTAAGATTTTATTTTACAGTTTAGTTCAGTTCAACAATCCCCGAACAGTTAATCAACACTTCAACTGTTAACAACTCAAAAATGTCTCGTAATGTTTAAATAAAACAAAAAAAAACCTTCTCCTGTAAAGTTGTTAGTTTGCAGTTACGCCTTTATTCGTAGGATACGACGATGTAGGAGTAGAGTTGGAGTGTAATAAATTATGCTAGTCTTCTTTCTTCTTTTCTTCCCAAACATACAGCTTACCTTACATAGTTTCCTTCGTGCTAAGTGAAAATTCAGCAATGCTACTCCAAATTTAAATTCATGACCACCTAGTGTTCATGTTGTAACAATCTAAGGTCGAAGAAAATAAATCTTACTTATGAAAAAATATGCCATTTTCAGGTCGAATCTGTTAGACTACAAGGTTTAGAACATGTGATTAGTTTCACAGCAACTGATGAGGGCACTATATATTTAAGATCTTATAGAATCCATTTAAAGAAAAGTGGTCAAAGGACTCCGCGGATCGAACTAGAAGAAATTGGTAATTATTTATTTTTATGTAAAGTTAGATATAAAATATGAATAAAATAAGGAATCTTATATTTAGCTGTGGATGTATTTAAATTAAGTTTATAAAACAATAACTTAAATGAAACATGTCATCTTTAGATTAAACAAAATCTGATGTGCTTGATTTCAATTTATTTTGTTCATTCAAAATAGGTTTCTTACTCCGTTCTTTACATTGTAAATAAAAATGTAATTTACTACTACAACATCTTCTGTTTTATAGGTCCCTCAATTGATTTTAAATTGCGAAGAACAAAGTTGGCTTCTGCCGATTTGTACAAAGAAGCATGTAGAATACCTAAAGAAGTCAAACTAATTACTAAGAAGAATCTATCAACGGATGCCTTCGGAACTAAACTAGGTCGTATACACATGGGTAAACAGGATATTAACAGACTACAAACACGTAAGATGAAGGGATTAAAAAAGACTCCTGAAGAGAAAAAGCAAATGCTATTGAAGAAGAAACAAGCAAAGAAAGAAGCAAAAAAAGGAAATTCAATAAAGGCATAAATTTTTATTTCTAATATTCAAATGCTGTTTTTTTATTTAATAGTTTAATGCATTATCCTAGGTAAGCTATGTTACTATTACTTCAAGTAACATGAATTAACAATGTGTCAACATAAGACACCTTTTATTGTCACGGAGTATAGATACCAGGAGTGCGAACGTTATAGGATTTTTCACGTTATTTATGTACACAATAATAAACCCAGATCATAGTTCTCTTTTTTGCCACTGGCTGCCCAAGTATTCAGGAGGTACCGATGCTATTATTATTACACGTAAATAAGGACTGGTTAACCTGACCCGTGAATGTAAAAATTAAATTAAATTAAATATTTATTTATTTATTTTTAAATTATGGTTGCCTTAGTGGCCGAAAAGCAAGGAAAAGTGGCTTTATTGACTTCGCGTAAGTATTTAAATGAGTACTTGTGGAAACGTAGCGCGCCCTACCGGCAAAATATCTGTCCCCTAAATTGATGCCGTTCTTTCAACATTACGTTCGCCCTCCTAGTATGGAAATATCCCCTTTTTTACTGAAAAGTCCGAAATTTTAGACAATATTAGATTTTATCAGAATTTCTCAGCATTGTTCAGATTATTTTATTAATGATAAGACTTTCAGAGTCTTTTCAGAGATCTCTGAAACTAGTACCTAACTAAAAACATTAGTTTTTAGTTAGTAGTTAATACTCAAAAAAAAAAAAAAAACCAAAGATCTATGGGACATTTCATTTAAATTAATTAGTAGTAACATTTATAATCTCGCTCCGTACATAGATTTACTTCTTAACAATTGTCTTAAATTAGATTCATTCATTCATTTGGTTTGATAGCTTTCAATCAAAGTCTAATAATACAGACCGTACTTTCAATGCATTGAGTATCGAGTTAATGAGAACCGTCTTGCCTGGGGGAATAGTTGAAAAAGTGTCCACTTTTTTTTAGCAATTTATTGCAACGAAATAGCGCCATTGTAGCAAATTGAAATGATATACTTAAAGTTAGCATTTATAAACGGAGTGAAGTGTGCTGGGTTGAAAAATTTAGTTTTTGTGTTGATTTCTGTAGTTAAGAAATAGTCGACTAAATCAATACTTGTGATTTTATTTTAATTTTTAATATTTAATTTATTATTGAGAATATTCATATTACATTATGTCTTTTATTGTTGTTAATTTATATTGTTTATTACGTGTTCAATCCGTGTTATGACTGATTTGTTATTTAGCGCTTCCTTTAAGATTTATCCTCATGATAATGTTTTGCCACACTAATTTGATGTATTTCGACGGACACTTCGTAACACAAGATGGTACTGCTTAACTCTATACTCCATGTTTCAATGGTGCCAAAGGATCACAGATGATTTCGGCAATGTCACGAAGAATGAAGAAAACACTAACGAGATTAATCGTTGCGGTCGAGGTGATAACTGATAACCTTCGTTGAATTGTGTAAATATAGGAATTAGTAAGTAAAATTAGTCAAATACCTATCATCTAAAACAACACAAATATTAAAGTTAGGAATATTTTATACAATTATGTTATGTTACGACAATCAAAAATTATATTTACAATAACACAAATAATATTTACAATTTAATTTTGTTACGTTTAATGTATTTACATTAACAAGTATGTTAAAAAAATCAAAAAACCCGACTGCGTAAAATATTCTTATTATAAACTAAAAAGAATAAAACAATTTACTAGCTTTCATTTGATACCCATATTGCTACAGTAAGAAAAAAATATTCAACTCCCCCCCCCTCATTCCACCATTTGCGGGCGCCATTTTGAAAATTTATATAGCCTATGTCACTACTACAATTTAGACAAATCCAACGACACCTCATATGTCAAAAACCGTCCAGCCATTTGGGCTGTAGGGCGTGCCAAAGAAATTGACATACATACATACATACATACATACAATCGAAAAACATAACCCTTCTCCTGTCGCAGTCGGGTAAAAATTTACAGTAAGCACTAAACACAAGCATCAACAAACATTCAATATTTACAGGACGTGGGATTTTATGAGGAAGGACATCGTACCTACAGAGGATAGAGAAGTTTAGGACAATTGAATAGGATATGCAATGCTGAACCTTCGTCGAGGCCACATTCGCACAAAGAGTGGTGTCGTCCCTAATTTAGCCTGATAGATTGGAGATAGGGGTGTGCGATAATTATCGATAATTTGTAACTACTCGATAATTTTTCATTCGATAATTATCGATAATTATCGATAAGTGTTATTCGATAATTTTGATTCGATAATTATCGATAATTGTTCATTCGATAATTATCGATTATTATCGATAAGTTTTCATTCGATAATTATCGATAATTTGTTGCGATCCGATAATTATCGATAATTTTTCCGATCTGATAATTATCGATATTTTTGTGCGATCCGATAACTATCGATAGATTATTTCGATACCGGACGGCGGATGACCTTTTTTTTTTTTTTTTTTTAGATATTCTGATAGGGAACGGAGGATTATATGAATACGGGACGGTGGACGACGTTTTTTTTTTTTAGGTATTCTGATAGGGAACGGAGGATTATATGAATACGGGACGGTGGACGACGTTTTTTTTTTTTTTGAGGTATTCTGATAGGGAACGGAGGATTATATGAATACGGGACGGCGGACGACGTCGACGACGACGACGAATTTTTTGAGTAGATCACTGCCAAGGAATTTATATACAAACTGGAATTCTCACGTGCACTCAAAAACGTTCCTACGGCCGGAATCGCATCTCTTTCTACCATGGATTCAAGGCAACTCTCGTAAGAAAGAGACTTTTCACATTACATGTCATAAGCCAATGTCAACCGTATGTCAAATATTTCAAGGTGCATATTTGAATATACAATTTTATTACTCAATTAATTTATTATTAATTATTATTAATTCCTTGATCACTGCTCAGTTGTTTTGACGTTTTTGTGACAACGACACTGACAAAAATCGGAAATGAAATCCGATATATAAAATGGCGTCCGATTGCGATAAATCGCTGTCAGTCATCGCAAATAAGTGTGCGTTAAGCCGATAATTCGCAATCGATGACCATTTGAGGTGTTCGGCTGAATGCAGCCATTAACAAAACGATTGCATAAGACCTCGTTTCGATGGACAATTTTTCACCGGGCTTTAAAAAAGCGTTCAAATGACACAAATGGATACCCATGTACCCATTTACACGAAAGCGGTTTTAAAGCGCGGCGCTTTTTTTATCACAGATCTTCGACGGTCTGATTGGACGTCAACAAATTGAGCATAAGGAACTACGTGTTTCTATTCAGAAGGGCGTTAGAAAAGCGCCGGTGGCGGCAGGTTCCGGGACATGGGGCGCTGTAGCCGTTGCCTGTATTACTATTATGATGGTGATTTTTAAATTAGTGTTAAAAAAATCTGTGTTCTGTGTGATTTTATTGAATAGAAATACATCGTTTTGACTAATTGACTTGATTTCAGACTTTGATCGAACAATTTATTCATTATTCGATTGTACATTAAGTGATATCGATTTGAATCTAGATAGCAACACTCGTGGGCTGTCAAGTTATCAGTTATGAGCTGAGCAACTGTCAAATGTCACATTTTCGTTCTGTTCGTTTCGTCACTTAGGCATCGTTCGTGTTTGTGTTTTTTTGTTTGTTATTTTATTCTGATGTCAGCTGTTTTTATTCGTTGAGTTGAGCTTTGTTTCTCCGTATCAAAACTTCGTTACTTGTCACTTGCTATAAGCTGGTTTCAGGTTTGCAGTGACTCTTTCGAGATAGACTCTTTCGAGATAGACTCTTTCGAGATAGACTCTTTCGAGATAGACTCTTTGGAGATAGTGACTCTGGTTATGAGAAAAAATCTCAGAACTGCGGGTTCGTAAACAAAAAAGCTACATGCCAACGGTAATATTATCGGATAAGCTGGCTAAAAATGTTTATTTCATGAACATGCAATTGGTACAGGTTTCCATACAAAAATCGGCATTCTCCTTTAATTTAATTTTCTGTTTCTAAACCTATTAGTTACTTTATATTTTTATTGTGTTGTGTTGTCTATATTGGATTTATATTGTAAGTAATTAGTTATAGTTAGTATTTAACCTATTTATTAAAATGGATGCGGATCCACCGGATCCCGGTGGGGGTTGTGATGTTTCATTGTCGTCATGTTCAAATGCGGGTAGTTCGAGAAAAATATTAAATGTTGAACAACATGATATTAATCCCAAATAATTTCCAATTCTGTTCTAACTGCCCCCTCAATTCAATTAACATTTATTCATCCTGATTTTAATCAAGACAAAAAATTATATTCAAATAATGACAGTGCACCTTTCATAGTTCATGTTTCCAAACTTGAAACGGAAGTCAATACTGGAACTGTACTTCGACCCATTCAATTTGGATATTTTCTTTTTAAAAACAAAATAAAAAATATTGTGATAGACTGAATAAAGCGCATTGGCCGTAATCGCCTTTCCATAGAATTTAAGACTGCTGAGCAAGCTTACTCTTTTTTAGATCATCCAGCTCTCACTACCGCTGGATATTCAGCATCAGTTCCTTCCTACAGCGTTTCTCGCATGGGGATCATCCGCAGTGTCCCGGTTGAGTGGTCTATGGAAGAGTTGGTTGACAACTTAGAAGTCCCAACTGGCCACGGAAGAGTTGTTCGTTCCCGGAGGCTAAGCCGGAAAACTTTTAATGAGAATAATACCCCGATTTGGATCCCTACTCAGTCAGTAGTCTTAACTTTTACAGGTCAAAAACTTCCATCACGTGTTTTTCTTTTCTACAATTCTCTTCCTGTCGAGACCTACTTATTACCTACTATACAATGTAATCATTGCTGCAGATTCGGACATGTAAAGGCGCAGTGCAGATCAAAGCCAAGGTGTTTTAAGTGTTCTCAACCACATGAAGGAGAAACGTGTACAGTCTCTACCCCGACTTGTCTCTTTTGTTCAGGTCACCATGCAGCTAATGACTCATCCTGTCCTGTGCATTCTAGGCAGAAATCTATAAAATCAGTCATGTCTCAGGAAAGTATTTCTTATTTAGAAGCTTCTGCCAGATTTCCTCAGGTTAGGCGTTCATTTGCGGACTCAACTAGAAACGTTCCTTCTTCTAATTCTTTTACAATTAGTCCAACAACTTCGTCTCCATCCACTACATCTTATAGAAAAACTGTATTTACTTCGCGTCGTTCAGTTTCTCCTGCCCGTCCTGTATATGATCGACAATCCCATCAGGCTATTGTCGAAACACCCGCTTCATCCAACCACAATGGGTGTGCTTTCCCTCAAGATATTAGCTCGCCAAATGACAATTTTCTTGAACAGTTAACCTCTATTCTTATTAATATTTTATCCCGGTTTAGTGATGCCGGCTTACCCGACAATATTCAAAAAAATTTGTCTCAGCTTACTTCATTCTTACCTCAAAATGCCTTACAACCTAGTACAGTGGAACATACGTAGCATTAAAAATAAAAAACATGATTTATTCATTTATTAAAAAAAACATAACCCACTCGTTTTTGCCGTCCAGGAGACGTGGTTGAGGCCTGGATCTTTCTTGAGGGTGCTTGGCTACTCATGTTTCCGGGACGACAGACATGATGGAAAAGCTGGATCAGCCATTTTGGTGTCCAGAAAGTGTACATATTCCTTTATCCCTATTCCTTCCCATAGTGATGCTGTTAATGTAGTTGGTGTCCGTGTATTGAATGTCTCTTTCTTATCTGTATATATTCCTAATCCGAACTCTTCTGTACTATCTGAACTGTCATTAATTCTTTCCTCAGTTCCACCTCCTATGGTTATCCTGGGAGATTTCACTTTGCATAATTTCTTATGGGGCTCCTACTATTGTGATCATTTTTCCTCGCTCTTATTGGATATGATGGACGATAATAATCTGGTTTTACTTAACGATGGTTCTCCTTCACGCAGGGTTACCCCTTTACAGAACCCTAAAAGTGCAGTTGACCTGTCGTTGTGTTCAGCTAATATCTCATCCCAATGTTAGTGGTCAATTCTTCCTAACTCCTTAGGTAGCGATCATTTTCCCATTATCATATCTGTTACTCATTCTGCTGGCCCATCTATATTAAATTACCCGTGCAGACAAAAGTATAATCTGGCTAAGGCTGACTGGGACAAATTCGCTATAGTTTCAGACTCAGAAGTTTACAATATCCCGTCTGTTCATCCTAATAATGTTCATTCTTTCTATCCTGATTTTATAAACGCCCTTTTACGTAGCGCAACTAGAACAATACCTATAAAACGCTCTGGCAATTTTAGGATTTCCTCTCCTCCATGGTGGGATGCTGAGTGTACAGATGCTTGTAACCGTCGTAAAAATGCGGAGCGCTTGTACTCTTTGTCAATGTGCCTAGAAAACTACCTTAGCTATAAAAAGATTGCGGCAGAAGTTTGCAGGCTGCTCTCAAAAAAGAAAAGGCAGGGTTGGTACAACTTCTGTGAAAGTTTATCTTCTTCCTCCCATCCTTCCATGATTTGGGCAAATATAAAAAAAATATCGTGGGTTATTTCGCTTAGGTGATCCTCTAACCAATGATATATCTGCTTGGCTGGAAGCTTTCTCGCAAAAGTTGGCACCACCATTCGTTCCCTCTTTCGAGGAATGCAATATTTATATATCTTCATCTACTGTAAATAACTTTAAGGGATTCTACTCCTGGGGTGGATGGAGTCCCTTATTCTTTTATCGTGAAGAGTGGCCAAGTTACACAAAGACTATGTTTATCTTTCCTTAACGCCATATTTCAATCGCAGATCCCTCCTGAGGAATGGGGAACTCAAATTACTATCAGTATTTTAAAGCCGAGAAAGCTTGGTAATGACGCTTCTTCTTATCGTCCTATAGCTCTTTCGTCAACCTTAGAAAAAATTTTAGAACATCTCATTAAGAATAGACTTGAATGGATAATAGAGAACAGAGGCATCCTGTCAAGAAGTCAGTTTGGTTGTAGAAAAGGATTTAGTACTATGGATAGCCTTAGTATATTTCTTACAGATATTCGAATAGCTTTTTCAAAGAAGGATTCTGTGGTGGGAGTATTTCTTGACATAGCATCCGCATACGATAATGTACTCCTTCCGGTGCTCAGGCAGAAAATGCTTCATCAGAGCATCCCAGTGAAGATAGTAAATTTTATTTGCTCTTGCTCTTATTGGATATGATGGACGAATTACTTGTCAAGTCGCTCTCTCCTTATTAATTCTCAAAATTGTACTCTTCCTCCTCGACTTGTTTGGAAAGGTCTTCCACAAGGCTCAGTTCTTAGTCCCCTTCTTTATAATATTTATACGCATGACCTTGACCTCTCGGTAAATTTCTTTTGCAATGTTCTCCAATATGCGGATGATTTGCTGTTGTATATTTCTTGCTCAGATGTATTGGAGGGTTCCAACCGTCTCAACTCTGCCATTGTGTACCTAAATGAATGGTTGGACAGACATGGTCTCTCAATATCTATAGATAAAAGTAGTGTTGTCGTATTTTCTCGTTCAAGATCTATTCCTCACATTTCTGTTGTTTCGAACAATCAAGTTTTCCCGGTAAAAGATCGAGTTAAATTTTTAGGAGTTTGTCTTGATCCCAAATTGACAGGCACCCACCATGTCAACCACGTGCTAAAAAAGTCTGAGAAAAACATAAATATCCTTCGTTCCCTCTCAGGGGTATGGTGAAGCTCCCATCCTTACTCTCAAAAACTCCTGTATAATGCCCTTATTCGTAGTCATATGGACTATGGTTCCTTTCTACTTGAACCTTGTAATAAATGCAATTTAAAAATGCTGGATGGGTTACAGGCCAAATCTCTCCGTATTATTGTAGGAGCTATGAAATCTTCCCCTATCAATGCTCTCCAGGTTGAATGTGTTGACCCACCTCTTCAACTTCGTAGGCAGTACCTGTCTGATAGGTTTCTTTTTAAAGCTTTTCAATCCTCTTCTCATCCTCTTATTGGTAAATTACACTCTCTTTCTCAACTTGTAACTTCATCTAATTATTGGTCTCATAAAGATCTTCCTTGCCTTCTAAAAAGCTACCTAAAATTTACTAGTCTTCCTTGCCCGGTTGTCCAGTTTAGGTTTAATCCTCTCTTTGCCACTTCTTTCACTTCTCTTATTTTCTCCCCCAATGTTCTACTTGATTTTCCAATTGAAAAGGGATCATCTATAGCCAATGATCAATTTATTTCAATAGTCATTTTAAGGACTGGCTTCTTATTTATACTGATGCTTCAAAATTAACCGAGAAGAGCTGTGTTGGAGCCGCTGTCTGGATACCGAGGTTCAATGTGATACTTAATTTTAAATTACCTGCTGTCTCATCTGTTTACACAGGAGAGGCATTAGCTATTCTCGAGGCTCTTTTATTTGTTGAGTCTCATCAGCTAGATAAAGCCATCATCCTTTCGGATTCCAGAAGCTCTCTCTTTCTAATCAGTTTCGGTCCAAATCCCTTAATCCTTTAATCTTTAAAATAAAGAGCGTTCTGTTCAATTGCCATTTGCAGAATATTAGGGTTGCGTTGGCCTGGATTCCGGGCCATAGCGGTATCGATGGTAATGAGCGTGTTGATTACTTTGCCAAAGAGGCGACTGCTTCTGGAGGACTAAGTCGTTTTAAAGCATATTGCCAGGACCTAATCCCACTTGCAAAGACACATGATTTCTGACTGGAATAAAAGTTGGTTACTGACTAGCAGGTCCAAGGGAAGACATTACGCTGATATCCAAAGATCAATTCCTGTCAAACCTTGGTTTTTCAGATATCGTAAAATAGGCAAATCTGCGTGCTCTACAATCTGTCGCCTTCGACTTGGCCACTCCTTTAATCCTGCTTTTCTCGCCAAATAAGAGTCAAAGATAGTTCCCTTTGTGAGTGTGGACTGGATGAGGGCACTCCTGACCACATATTTTTCAATTGTCCAAAATATCAAATATCCCTGTATGATATCCTTCCTCTTCATATTCCACGTCCTATTGACCTTAAATCCGTCTTATCCTATGTAAATACTCCTATTTTAGATATTTTATGTCATTTTATAACTATCAATAATATTAAGCTGTATGTATATATTTCTGTAACCGAATTTTTATATAACTATTTTGTCTATATTTTGTAGATCCTATATATTTAAATTGCATATATTAGTATCGTATATCTTCTATATATATATATATATAGGAGACTTTCTATAGATATAGTCACTCATCACGATATCTCTGGAACTATGAGATCTAAAAACTTGAAATTTGGAAGGAATATTCCTTTTGCCAATTAGACGTCAGCTAAGAACGGATTTTACGAAATTCTACCTCTAAGGGGATGAAAAAGGGAGGCAAAGTTTGTATGGGACAACTTGATTCCTTGGTCCAATCTACTTCAAATTTTGCATAAATATTCTTTAACAGAATTGATTGAAGACGTGCTTCGTATTTTATCGAAATTCATTCCCTAACGGGGTTAAAAGGGGGTAGAAAGTTATTTTTATATAAATACTCCTTAGTGCTTTTTTTTAATTACATTTTATTTTGACACATGCTTGACAACTCAATCCGTCTAATATATTTTCCAGTATTGACGCAGGTGTAGGTGATATCTTTTTGGGTGCTCCTGATGGAACAGGCAAGACTTTATATTAAATGTAACAAAATTGAGTTGTAAATATACCGTGTGATTGATTTATTGTAAAATAGTGTCTAATATAATATTTTTACTTCAATGTTGGTGTTGTGTTAAGTCAAGGGTTTTAAACTAATGACTCATCAGCAACGCATCTGTAGTTCACAATGATACTGATATAGAAGACACCGAAGTGAACTTGGAAACATTTTTGAATTATACGGCATTAACAACCCAATGAGTTCAGATTGGCACCACGGACTAATGTTGGAACAAGATCAGAAAAAAATCTTATGAATCATGTACCCATTTAACTTTATTTTACACTAAAACTAAGAAGGAAGAAATAAAAGCTGTTTTGGACTATTATTAAATATAAATATATGTTTGATATACACACACGATCGTCTGTTCCTAAGGTAGGCAACTTAATGCCTGTGTTTTCGGTAATAGCCGACTGATATACATTTTTTATAAATATACATATAAATAATACATAAAGAAAAAAATAGATATTATACCCAGACTTGAGCCGGGAATCGAACCCACGATCCTGGAGCAGAAAGCAGGGTCACTACCAACTGTGCCGAGTCAATTAAAATTTTAAAAAATAATTACTTGCGGGTTTATTCAAATCTAAGAGACAAAATCGTATTGACTTGTGGTGTAATTATACCAACGATACAACGAACGAAGCATTGATGACCGTTCTGGTGTAGTGGTGCAAGTAGTCGCCTTAACGCCTCGCCTCAATGGCGGTGGTCGTGGGTTCGATTCCCGCTCGGGACAGATATTTGTATTTGTGCCAATATTTGTTTCAGGTCTGGATGTATAGTGGGTTTCCCCACCATTCCCCGGATAGTACGTAAAGCCGTCGGTCCCGTTTGTTATCATGGATACCTTATAATAATTTTTACTTATACTAGGGATAATATATCCGCTAACCCGCAGTGGAGCAGCGTGGTGGATTAAGCTCCAAGGCTTCTTCTATATGGAAAAAAGGCCTTCGCTCAGCAGTGGGTTATTTATAGGATGATACAATACACTACAGTACAGGAGCATTTGTGGCCTGCAGTGACGAAACTGAGCCTTACCATAAATATAAGAGTCCATCTAAGGGAGATGTTACTGCCGGAGAGTTCTCAGACCTGTTGCTTAAAAAAGGAAATGGTGATTCCCGGAAACCATATAATAATATAATGTATGAGTGTATATGAGTATGTATTTACCATAAACAAAGCTTAAGGTCAAACTCTTACTGTAGCGGGAGTATATTTAAGCGAAAACTGCTTCTCTCACAGTCAGTTGTATGTGGCATATTCCAGAATAGCCTGGCAATTCTAGCACTCCGAACGAAAAACAAAAAATATTGTTTATAAAGAAATACTACGGAAGGTGTAGTATTTCGATTTCGTTGTAAGAAGATAATACCCCCGTGTAACTTTCTCCAGATCAAAAGCAGAGCTTCTTCATCATAAAACATAACCAATTTCATTTTTATTTTAATGTTTAATTAACTTTAAATTGCTACTCTATAGTAAAAATTTGTTATATTTTATAAGTATTCAAATATTTTTACATAACAATTTATATGTTATAACAAAATTAATAAAGTAAAAAAAAAAACAAATAAAAATCCTATTATAACCATTTTCGACTTCTACGCGGACGAAGTTGCGCGCAGGTGTAGGTGATAAAAAATATAAATTTATATTTTTCGAAATTTTAGTTAAATACCCGTGCGAAGCCGGGGAGGGCCGCTAGTTTATTATATTCGTTTGCCTTTTGTTTTAGGTTTAGCAACATATTTATTTTTCTCTTCTGATTTATTATTATATATTATATTCCCTATTTACCTTGTTTCTTCACAAAGCTAATATCTATAGACTATAGAGTCACGTCATCTTAAATAACATTTACCGTACAATATTTCCAAGAATATTTCATACACTCTGACTTTGGCAAATCCTTGAGGAAGCCAACACTGAAGAAGAAGAAGAATTGTAACTATCGTCTTAATAATTAATATAATAATAAACTGAAGTATAATCAATCCCACGTCTTTAATATCACACCCAACAACCCAACATGGTGTCAGAGTGGTTCTAGTCGAAAGAGACTCGAGCTTCAAGAATTAATCAAGCCGTCGCATGCCACGTTTTGTCATAGCGTCCTAAGATATCGGATAAGTCCGAAGATAAATACCAGTCTTACCTAGCCATGGAAGGTCTTCTCAAGCCACTGAACATATATTATATTCTAACAACATGCCATTAGAATGGAAAAATTGGCTCACTCAACTTAAAATATACCTTCGTGCCAACATGCTAGAAGACAGCAAGGACAACAGGAAAGTAGCTATTCTGTTGCACTACATAGGCAGAGATGCCTTGAATATATTTTATTCATTTGGCATTTTGGCTAATCCAAACATTTAAAAAACATTTCTTGCCACAAATCAACGTCACAATAGACCGCCATAAGCTGTTCAACAGGAGATGACGAGTCGATTGAGCAATACATAACAGACCTCAAAAACATAGCCAGTCAGTATGAATTCAAGAATCAAGATGACATTCTCCCTGATATTTTTAGTTGGAATCTCAATGCAAGTAACCAGTTTATAAAAGCAAGAATTCTTCAAGAAAAGCCACAGACACTAGATAAAGCGATAGAAATAGCGAAGCACCAGGAAGCTTCTAGGAAACAAGCCAAGATGTTGGAAAGTACACCTACAGCCACCATCAGTGAAGTTAGTAGAAGAGACAAGACAACAGTCATCCATGTCAAGACACACATCTAAAACAAGACAGACATCCCAACCGAGACAAGATAGTCCATCAAGATAGCCTTAATGGAACAGACAAGCAGAGCACAAGCGATATGGAAATAATAAGGAAACTTGTAGCTGTTGTGGTCAAGTTCACCGCCATAGATGTTCAGCCAACGGAGTCCAATGCAAAATATGTAAGAAGTACAACAATTTCGCAGTCATGTGCAGATCGAGCAAGACTGTCCGTGCAGTAACCCAAGAAAATATCAAACCTGAATGCGATGAGGATCTATATTTTATAGAAACACTGAAGTCCGAAGAAAAGGATGACAAGTGGATGGCGGATATCGTTATTAATAGTAAAGTTATTACTTTTATGTTAGACACTGGGGCACACACAAACATAATTTCATTAAACACTTTCACTCAAACTTTCAACATTCAGTGGTCATATAGTACCGACAGTAGGTCAATGTACTATCAACATTTCATACAAAAAAAAATAATTACTTATGGCCGGTTTCTGAGTTACTTTTAACGGTGGTTTATCTATTCATTAGCGCTATTGGTTCGATAACTTGTGAAAGTGCGTTTCCGAACACGGCGATGTAAGATATACTCCGTTTAAACTAAGTTCAACTTAACTAACCAATTGGCGGCGTTTATCGGTTCCATAACTATAATTTGACGTTTCATTTCTCAAACTACGTCTTCTTTAAGGTTATATTGTAATTATATGTACTTGTAACGTGTAGATATTATTATATTTAATTGCCAGTGAAAGCTAAATATTAAAAGTCGATAAAAATATTCAAAGCAGAAAACAATCAGTGTTAACATAATGAATACGAGCAACTCATCAGAGTCTGATTTGGAAGTAATGGAGTTTATTTTTAATATATCCGTACCCAGAAACTTAAGGCGTAGGAGAAATAATTTCGAAATGTTTACGGATTTAGTTACTTCGATAAGAAGTATCTTCTCTCTTTCAGTAAAATTTTTACTGCGTTTTCCAGGTTCCATTATGGTCAAAATTAAAAAGAATTAATAAAGCACGATATAAAACTAATTATTACGATATTGAACTTCTAAAATCACACGGCAAAGCAAAAACAACGAAGTGAAACGATCAAACGAGAACGAGGGAAAGACGTTTCGTTTTAAACACGATTTACATTGACAATGCTCACCATATGGTCACAGATAAAGTGGACAATGATGTCGTTCATAAATAATGACTTATCATATTTTTTTTTAATTAAAACATTGTTAAGCCACTTATTTATTCTCGGAAAAAATATTCTAGTAAATAAAACTAGTATTCAAGACAAATTAAACTAATAAAATCACTTTTAGACACGATCTCTTAAACAGCGCCATCTAGCTGCAAATAAGGAACTAGTTATCAGTTACATAGTTATTGAATGGCTTGTTTTGTATTCAGAAACGCATCGACAGTTAAACGAAGTTTATCTTACGCTTAACTTTAATGAATCAATAGTTAATGAGAAGTTATCTGGAGACTTCAGAAACCGGGCATTATTCATTAAAGTTAAACGTAAGATAAACTTCGTTTAACTGTCGCTGCGTTTCTGAATACAAAACAAGCCATTCAATAACTATGTAACTGATAACTAGTTCCTTATTTGCAGCTAGATGGCGTTGTTTAAGAGATAGTGGCTAAAAGTGATTTTATTAGTTTAATTTGTCTTGAATACTAGTTTTATTTACTAGAATATTTTTTCCGAGGATAAATAAGTGGCTTAACAATGTTTTAGTTTAAAAAAATATGATAAGTCATTATTTATGAACGACATCATTGTCCACTTTATCTGTGACCATATGGTGAGCATTGTCAATGTAAATCGTGTTTAAAACGAAACGTCTTTCCCTCGTTCTCGTTTGATCGTTTCACTTCGTTGTTTTTGCTTTGCCGTGTGATTTTAGAAGTTCAATATCGTAATAATTAGTTTTATATCGTGCTTTATTAATTCTTTTTAATTTTGACCATAATGGAACCTGGAAAACGCAGTAAAAATTTTACTGAAAGAGAGAAGATACTTCTTATCGAAGTAACTAAATCCGTAAACATTTCGAAATTATTTCTCCTACGCCTTAAGTTTCTGGGTACGGATATATTAAAAATAAACTCCATTACTTCCAAATCAGACTCTGATGAGTTGCTCGTATTCATTATGTTAACACTGATTGTTTTCTGCTTTGAATATTTTTATCGACTTTTAATATTTAGCTTTCACTGGCAATTAAATATAATAATATCTACACGTTACAAGTAAATATAATTACAATATAACCTAAAAGAAGACTTAGTTTGAGAAATGAAACATCAAATTATAGTTATAGAACCGATAAACGCCGCCAATTGGTTAGTTAAGTTGAACTTAGTTTAAACGGAGTTTATCTTACATCGCCGTGTTCGGAAACGCACTTTCACAAGTTATCGAACCAATAGCGCTAATGAATAGATAAACCACCGTTAAAAGTGCCTCAGAAACCGGCCATCAATAGTTAATGAGAAGTTATCTGGAGACTTCAGAAACCGGGCATTAGTAAACTTTCACATAGTAGACTTAAACTGTCAAAATACACTTGGTAGAAAAACATGCAAAACATTAAACCAAGTCAAGAAAGTAAATACTGTCAGCTTTTCTCTTACAACACAGTCCAACTCACAGGACATTATTGAGAAAAATAGAGACCGTGATTGGAGGTTAACCTTACTTTGAAACCTGATATACGACTCCTTCAGTCGACGCGTTCAGACAGTTAAATTGAGAAAGAACTACTAGTGGTTCTCTTTGGCTGCACAAATTTCATCACTACATATATGGTAGACAGGTAACTGTGGAAACTGACCAAAAACCTCTCATTATACTATACAAAAAAGCATTATATGACATACCCCCTAGACTTCAAAGAATAATGCTCAGACTACAGCCATATGATCTACTTGTAGTATACAAACCAGGTAAAAACTTATACATAGCAGACACCTTGTCACGAGCAGCCTTGCCAAATAATACACTCACAGACTTAGAAAAAGATATAGACTTACACATAAACTTAGTAATGTCAACTTTGTCAGTAAGTTCAAATAAGCTTAAAGAGATACAAGAAGCTACACTTAAAAATCAAGCTCTTAGTCAGATTATTCAGTTTTGTCAAAATGGTTGGCCAGAACACAAAAAATCAGTCAGTCAGTCAGTAAAACCATTGATGAAATTCATGTCATTAATAACATAGTCTTTAAGTCAGATAGCATTATTATTAATTTATTCCAGAGACATTGAGAGAAAATATATTGAAAATCATTCATGAAGGTCACCAAGGGATAAATAGTTGTATTAGATTAGCAAAAAATAAAGTTTTTTGGCCAAACATTAATTTAGATATTGAAAAATACATAAATCAATGTAATATTTGTCTTACTTACCGAGAAATAATTCTAAAGAACCTATAATTTATCATGACTATAAACTAATTCCTTGGTATAAAATAGGTATAGATCTTTTTGATTTTGATAACAGTAAATACCTATTAGTAGTAGATTACTTTTCTACCTTGTCCAACCGTTTATCTTTTTGACAGCTTGCGTCTATAAATAAGATTTTTTTTTTTCGGAATAATGTACTACAGTAATGTCATACTTTATAGATGGATAGTGAAGTGCCCTGTGCATAACAAACAACCACAGACTATAAAACAGTTCTTGAAATATATCGATCGATAAATCGATCATATGATAAAAATAATTTGACTTCATATAAGTAATGTTTCTGTAAAATTAATTTAAAAAAAGGAAATAAAAATAGTATCTATGACTTCAAGATTGATTATTTGCAAGGAATTAAGTCGAAATCTTGGAAATTAAGTTCAAATCAAGAGTAAATAACAATGAATCTGTTCATTCGTTTATTTATTTTTTTACGGCTGCTTACTATGCACGCGTTAAAAACAAACTAAAAAACGAATAATTAATATTTAAACTAAAAATATTTCATTAAATCGATTGAAAAATCTTCCTTAATAATGTCGATTAATATTTCAAATCGAATCAGTAACGTGTGAGGGTGTAACTAATGTAGAAATGTCAAAAAGATAATAAACGGTTGGACAAGGATAAATCAATATTTGCTAGACATGGCATTCCGTTTGTATCAGATAATGGCCCGCCTTTCAACAGTCAAGAATTCAGAAATTTTACATTGCAATGGGATATTGAACATGTCACATCTAGCCCATATTTAAGCAGGTCAAATGGTATGGCAGAAAGATCAGTAGGTATTATAAAGAATATGTTAAAGAAATGTAAATCTGACAAAACAGACCCATACTTAGCATTACCTACTTACTTACAGAAACACACCTAAAGCAACAGGCTATTTACCTACACAATTATGCATGAATAAGAGTCTACGTACACGACTTCCAGTTACAGACTATCACTTAAAATCAGACACTATTGATTTAAATAAAATGAAGAATATAATTAAAACAGAAAAGTCAACATTTAGTATTTATTATAATCAACACACAAGAAAACTTAAACCACTAAACATTGATACCATATGATACCATTGAAACCACTGAACATGAAAAAAGGTACCAACAAGTACATGGGTACCAGGTATTATATCACAGTTAGGTCCACAATCACGTAGTTATATTGTCCAGTCACCCGAAGGAACCTTTGGTCGTAACAGGCAACATATTCTAAAACCGAAACAACCTGTATCTGTCTCACTTCCTTCCAGTCGAATTCCAGTCCATGATCAATCACAGTCCAATTATTTAGCACCAAAGTCTTATTCTTCCTCCAGTCCAGCTCACCAACCTGAAATAAAAACAAACACTGATCAACACAACACAAACACTACAACAAACATTAAATACTCTTCATATGGTCGCCCTATTATTAAACCCCGTCGATATTGTCAATAAAATAATTTTATTCTAAATCTATTTCTATTATAAGTTTATAAGATTTATAAGTAATGATAAAATATCCGATCATCCTCTCTCTCCTTCTCTTAAATCTCTTATCAAAAACGAAAAAACATAAAGAGTCACTTATTTATACACATAAACAAATCGTGTTTTTTAATTTTTATTTTGAATTGTAAAAAATATTACTATGAAAATACATTCCAATTTATAATTAGGTATAAATAAACAATACCTACTCTGCTTGTTACTGCTGCTATGTTTTCAATTGATTAAATTAAAAGGCTATTTCGAGTTCACTTCGATACTGCTAAGTCGCTCTGCAGTTACACCCACGTCCCTATCCAGAAACTGGTTTAGCAGCCAATGCACCAACTGCTTAACATAGGAACGATACTCGAAATCGCAAATTCCGATCAAAGCTGCGCTTACAGGATTCTATAAAAGAAAATCAGTTACGTTTTTAATTAAAACATAATTCTTAGTATACACTTTTTAAACATGCATTCATTCTAATTATGGTGTCTGTGAATGATTTTGACAAAGTTATATTGATCTTCTCGACTGGCCATCATTCTCCCCCGACCTAACATAGCGGAAAATGTGTGTGGACTTGGGATGGTTGTCACGTGAACTTTATGAGAACAGTAAACAATATTACAACAAGCGAGAACTCGAAAAAGGTATAAAAAATGTTTTAGCAAACCGCCCATTAAATATATAAGAAGTCTTTATGATTCAATGCCATCTCAGATTTTCGATTTAATTTCAATGTTTTTTAATAAAATTATTCAATAACAGAATGTTTTGTGAATTAAGTATTTAGTGGTCGTATTCAAGTGACCGTCATAATTGTCTACTAGCATTGTCTCAAGGACTCACTAAGTGTTTAAGATGTTCGATTGTTTATAATTAAACTTCACGTGCCTAAAGATGTTTATACGTACATTTATTTCTATATTCTTGTATATTTATTTTGTCTCACATCTTAGATAGTAAAGAAAAATATGCTGGTCCTTTCATGTAACGCGATGTCAGGTGTGTAGGTATAAAGAGAAAGGCGATCACGGCGATTGTTACAGTTACCGCGGAATATTTCTTCTGAGCATAGTGGGTAAGTTGTTTGGATGTGCAGTTTCATCCAGATTTCAATAACTTGTCAAGTTCATTTATCCTGAGGTCTACGGCAGTTTTCGTATTCAGCGATCAACAACAAACTAGAGTCGTGAGCAGAACACACCACTGATTATCACCTTTGTCGACCTTAATAAGGCGTTTGACACGATTAGGAGAAAGGGACTATACAAAGTACTGGAAAGCATAGTCTGTCCTCCAAAACTCGTACGCCTCAAGTCACCAGAAAATGAAGGCCTCTGTCATATATAACGGTGAAATATCAGACTCTTTGGAGGTTCGCAAAGGCGTCCGTCAAAGCTACGTCTTAGCCCCTGCCCCTAATGGGATTTTTTCTCGTTAATGCTAAATCAGCCTTTGGCGGTAGCCAACAGGATATCTACCTCTACACTAGAACTGATAATAATTTGTTTAACATTTCCATGCTAATATTGTCTGCTAAATAAAAGTTATTCTTATAATTAAGTACTGACTAATAATAATAATATTTTTTATAACTTCGTCATTTAGACGGGTTCAAACAAAAAATTTTGCTAGTTTAGTAATCATCGAGTACCTACACTTAGGTTAAAATAATAATACTAAAAGGTCATCTATAATGCGACTTCACCTATAACTAGATTTGTTCATACCATTTTACTGCTACTTATTATGTATACTTACATATAACTATATAAACAAAATCATTTTATAAATAAAAATAAATAAGTAATAGAGAATATTTTAATAATAAATCTCGCCAGGGGCCCAAACAACCTAAGTTACGACTCTGTCTAACAACAGTCATTGAACAGTGTAATTTATTTTGTAAATTTGCTTGATAAATTGATGTTTTAAAAGACAATATTTTATTTAAACTAGACACATTTATTTTTTTATTTTGTTATTTATCAAGGTCATTAACTTACAAACCCTAATTAATCAATTAAAATCTGTTTGTCCATGAAAAGAGAACGGTCGTGTTGAGCTAATGACAACCGCTCTGGTGTAGCGGTGCGAGTAGCCGCCTTAACGCTAGCGGTCGCGGTTTCGATTCATGCTCGGAGCTGAAATTTACATTTGTACAAATATTTGTATCTACTCTGGATGTCTCTCCTTGTGGGTCTCCCTTCCGTGCCTTGGAGAGCATATAAAGCCTTCGGTCCTGGTTTTTATCATATACACTTGATAGCTTTCGTAACTCATGGTAGGAAATTATCCGCCAACCCGCATTGGAGCAGCGTGGTGGGTTAAACTTCAACCTTTCTTGTATATGGAGAAGAGGCTCTTGCCCAGTATCAGCCAACAAACCACCAAAATTACCGGTATATAATAAGCTGGGCGTGAAACATCAGAGCCGTTTTTCTCACAAGCCACTAGCCATCTGGTTTGGCTTTGCAGGATAGATACCCCTAGGATATACTACAAACCTGCAGTCTCATCCCTAAATAAAATTTTCAGGTCGTGAAATCTCCTTGTAAGACACAGTGCAGGCTTATTGTCTTTATCACACTGTAGGAGCAAGTGAGATCAGTGCGCTCGCACATTTTCTTGGAATTGAATGAATGAGATAATTTACTTGAATAGTACTCATAGTTGCAAAATTACAAATGATAAACTTGTTTAACATCTATCACCTTTTAGTTTGCAGTTTATTGAGACCTCGCAACATTTTTTTTTTCTAATGTATAAATCCATTTCTTACAAATTACAACAAAAAAATTATTTGACAGTATAAGTCGGTTTACTGACGATAATTTTACGTGATAACATCTTATAAAAAAATTAGCGTATAATGTTCACTTGCAAGTTTGTAGCGAAACGAAATTGTTTGAAGTTATTAGCAACTAACGACAGATGGCGGCTACGGAAATAAACTTTATTATCTTCCAATTTTATCATAAATTTTTAACTTTATTTTATCAAAATATCGTTCAATACGAACTACAAAGTAATTTAATAATAGTAACACATTGGAAAAAGAAACCAATTTCTGTATGTAGACTGGGTACGGTTTCTTGAGGGGTCTGTAGATCGATGACATGGTCGAATAATAAAATACGTGGCTATATTTCTTGTATTTATTGATTGAGCAGGCCAGCAAAATTTATATAGCAATACTTTAATAATAATTTAATATAACATTGGATGGAGCGATACGATACCGGTGACAGCCATGATACGGAAAAGGGAAGAGAGAATGTGTAGGGTTGCCAGGTGTAGGACGTTAATAATTGAAATAAGTATAAAGTTTGGCCAGCTCCAACACTTCCCCTCATACTTTATACAATGCAAATCAAGGAAACAAACAATTTCGCTTATATCGTCCATAGTTTTGCTATTTGTTATCCGAGCAATAAAAATGTGTGTTTAATAAAAGAGCATGTTTCTGTCTACTAATGGGTAATATACCTTAAGTTTAAGATGTGTTATTTTTAATAGTAAATCGAATTTTAAAAAAATCCAATTTGTTTCAACCCCCCCCCCCCCCCCCCCTACCAGGGGCGGTTGAAACAGTGATGGGGTCAATTGAAACACATGCGAATAGTACAAAATATAATATTATAACATGTTTTATTAATTATTTATTTAAACTCAAAAATAAATAAACAACTCTGGCAATAATAATCAATCGTCAATGTTTTAAATACCTACTTGTAACGGTATCTTTAATCTTGCTTGAAGCTTGCGCTGCAATAGGGTATTCTACTATGTTTGAAAAAGTACTTCAAAATGTTAATTTTCGTAATAAAAAGCCACAAAAAATATTATTTCGGCAAAATAAATACGCTTTCTTGCCATAAAATTAAATTAAATTTTAAACCTTTTTAATCCCCGCGAAAACGCGGTCACCTATTTTGGTGACGTAATATGCGTAAAGTTGTGTTCCGCTATACACTGAGAGCACTCTGAGGTGTGACGTCAACTCAGTATACTGCGAAGCCGTTATTTTTTAGTTTGCTATACTGTGCTATACTGGTTACTGATAAAACGGAACGCAGTCCAGTATACTATTATCTTAATTTTTCGACATTGTTTTCAAATAAAATATTTATCATGTATACGTTATCTGTTCAAAAATGAATTTTTGAATAACAAATCATTCGTGATGTTATATTTTTTAATCAGGTGATCAAAATACTGAAAGCACCTTACCTCGAAAGCGCCAGTGCTCACAGTACAAAAATTATGCTATTTATGTCGTCATAATATATTTCTATATGGTATTGCGGCAGTGTACTGGCACTCATTAAAGGAACGAATTTTTCACTAGTGAGAGCACTGAGTGCTCGCAGTGTACATCGGAAACATTGTCTTCACGACGTCACATCATGGCGGGTCGTGTTTTAAATCACGTGATATACAGATTAAAAATTACGACTTTTAATTTCAATATAATAAAACAATCATGTGCTTTTATGACTCAAAATCAGAATATTTAAGTATATTTCTACATAAATTTTAATTTTTATCAAATCTCGTAATTTATTTTTCACTACCGAAAGTACCCTATTACAGTTAGTTCAGGATTTCTTCTTCATAAGCCATTTCCCACCTGCCAGCTCGTAGACGAAAAAGTTTTTTAGCTCCTTGCCAACCCAAGTCTGAGGACGTGATAAATAATATTTAACTGTAAGTTATTCATAGGCCAATTTATTTACCACTTTCTTAGGTAGATCAAAATTTATATCTACATATCGCATCAAATACTTTGAAACCTTTTGCTCTTGCTCTTCATCAAAGTTGTTAGCTTTATATCCTTTATCCTAATATATTGAGTTTCTTGCTCGCCAAAGGCATCTTGATATCAAATATACCTTGGAAACAAATAATTGCTGACTCCGTGCTTCTGTGTCACTTTTCGTAAGGAATCTCCCTCTTTCATCTTCTCCATATCTTCTTTGAACTTCTACAGGTCTATTAGACCTCTCAAAGTCTTTTTTACGCGTAGTCTAAAAAACCAGAAAAAAGTAAATACAGTGTTTCAACCGTACCCAAAAAAAAATTTCAATCGTACCCATCTCCAATTTTAGCTGAAAAACAGTTATGGTGATGGTGAAAATAATGATAAATAAAAGCTAGACACGATATCATATTCCATGACCTTTATTTCGGACAAAAGCACACACTCAATACGTTCACTTAAATAAAAACAATAATAATTTGTAAACTCTCCAAGCTAAAATACTTACTTTTGGTTAAAAAACATAATAGGGCCTTCTAAAAACAGCTAAAGTCCGTGGAGCGCAACGTAACATTGTTGTTCGTGTTCAGACCTGTCGTCCGCTTCGTTCTCTCCTTGGACTCTTTACCATCCCGCCAACGGTTTGCGAGATATTCGTGTTGTTTCAACCGTCCTGTGTTTCAATCGTACCCAGTCTACCGTAAATTTTAAAGTCAAGTTATCTATATCTTATAACTAATATGATTCATAATAAGATGACAAACGAAAATGGCTACTTTCAATGCATCATAATAATAATAATAATAATATACTTTACTGCACACCAAAACAAAGTACAAAATTAAAGATACAAGCTAACATCATATAAGCTGTACAATCAGGCGGTCTTATTGCTAAATAGCAATTTCTGCCAGACAACCTGAGGGTGACAGAAATATTGCATTTGTAGAAGGGCAGGTGGCATAGCAGGATTAATAACAATAATATTATCATAACTAAGCTAATAGATACCTATAATGATATATATAATACACATATATAAAATACATATATATATATATATATATATATATATATATATATATATATATATATATAATATACACACATATATATAGGTACACAAACATAACATATATTACACATATAATATACATTATATAAAATATACAAATACAATACATATAAATATATACATAAAAATAAAAATAAAAATAAAAATAAGGCAAATTGAACGGTTATTATTTGAGTATGGAATAATTTATTGACTAAGGTAGTGTTTTTTAACAAGCTTTTTAAAAATATTTATATTTTGGGCACGTCTTATGGTAACGGGCAATGCGTTCCATAACAAGACAGCTTGTATAGCGAAGGAGTCTCTATAGAAGTTTGTATTATGTAGAGGTATTCGCAGCTTAAGATTTTCTGATGACCTCAGAACTTCACTACGATTACCAAGAAATTCGAACTTCTCCTTTAGGTAAACAGGTGTTGATTTATGAAATAATACACAGTACAGAAAAGACATCATATTTTTTAATAATTAAAAGGTAATAGATGAAATAATAAAAACTGCGAAATAAATTGCAAAACCAATATTATATAATATTCTAATCATCTTTTATTAGTAAAAGCTTCTCTATAGACAGTTAACGTAGGTATAGGTTGCGTGTTGCCGCTATCTCTTCTAATCAGACGCATCTGCCGATGGAGTGTTCGGGAGATAGAAGCGATGCGCGGCTGAACGCTTAGGCCGATTGTGCCTCTCTATCGCTTGTTCCGCAGTCTCGCTCACGGAACGTGAAAATGAGTCATGCTTTTTCGTGCGTGCAGCCAGCTTTTAACGATTTACTAGAAGTTTTCACGTCAAAAATGTAAAATTGCAATTTATTACCAAAATTTAATTACAATATACCTAATGTAAGTTTTTAAGCTTTCACGGTTACTAGTGATACTTTGATTTAAACGGGATTTACCGTGATTATTATATTTTTAGATTAGATATTTTTAGATTCCCGATATTTCGGTGACATTGCAGAGGCTTTTTTTAATTAGTAATAAAACAATTTATTAAATAAAACATTAACAATTTAAAGACAGAAAAAAAGTGTATTTAGGGCACGACATCCTTGGACAGCATCGTGGATATGGTTTTTCACTATATCCGTAACCAATTTGCAAGACGTGGCAGGCAGGTGCCGTATGTGAGACATACGTTATGTGTACGATATCTGAACTCCATGCAAGATGACTTAGCTGGCTTGGAGGACCGAGAAGAAAAAGACGAACGATAAGAGAAACAAATTGAAAAATCATATTAAACCATATGACCCAAAATGACAAAATATGATTTGATTTATCTTTACTAAAACTAAAATCTATAATTATATACTTAAAATAAATAATTGTTAAAAATGTTTAAGACAATACATTTGTATTATGTAGCTCTAATGAAAAAATTACATTATAAGATATGATTTCAAAACCAGAAACTAGTTTTCGTTACGCAGTATTTTATAATTAGGTAAAATGACAAAAAATTAAAAGTTAACTTCTAGAAAAACTGACTCATACAATTCAACTTATTTTTACTAACACGTACTGAAGTTATATATATTATAGGTTAAGATTCTTGTTGACTGCGCATATATTATACTTGTATAAAAAAGTAGTTCCTTTTCAATAGAAACGAATACGCTCAAAATATTTAAATTAAGATTTAGAGGAAAAAATATTTTTCCTTATTTATTTCAAAAGGGACTTTTTTAAACGTCAATTGAACACTTTATTATCATAAAATTACTGTTAGGTACACAAAACAGATGGAAACGATTTCATACATTCTTGCAGAGCCAGAATGTAATAAAATGAAAATGGTATCAATTAATACATTCAGTCTTATGGGTCCCTTTCCGAAAATTATCTGTATAGATATATAGATAACCTCGTAAAAAGTGCATGGTGTGAGGCGTGCTCTATATATTTGACATTTTTGTGAAAAATTGTGAATAAATTGATTTGAAGTAAGTTTATTTATATTTTCTATATATTTCTAAGTACGTTTAGTTGTATTTTTATAACTGGGAAGTTGTTCGTTACCATTGAATATTCGTTCTTTTATTTGGCGGGAACATTGCAAGGAAAACTCGTATGTCCCCGGCAAAGTAAACCACGTTGGCCATATACCTACTAGGTTTTTACATAAAGTTTTAACGGCTTTAAATCATCAAATATATTCACTGCTAACAGTGTAAATCAAGTGGTATCTTAGTTTATATTTTTATAGCAGCTGCAAATATTAGTTTAATATTTATTTATTTTTACCCGACTGCGACAGAAGGAGGGTTATGTTTTTCGAGTGTATGTATGTATGTATGTATGTCCATTTCTTTGGCGCGCCCTACAGCCCAAACGGCTGGACGGTTTTTGACCTATGAGGTGTCGTTGGATTTGTCTAAATTGTAGTAGTGACATAGGCTATATAAATTTTCAAAATGGCGCCCGCAAATGGCAGAATGAGGGAGGGGAGTTGAATTTTTTTTTCTTACTGTAGCAATATGGGTATCAAACGAAAGCTAGTAAATTCTTTTATTCTTTTTAGTTTATAATAAGAGTATTTTACGCAGTCGGGTTTTTTGATTTTTTTTTAACTAAGCATACTTGTTTATTTATTGTTATTTACATTAATATAACTTAAAAATACTTATAAATATTATAAAATTAAATGTAATAACTATTTACAGGTAAACACCACATGTATAGCAATAAAGAGAAACAAAAAATTACACAATTAGCAAACTTAAATAACTAAAAATAATCAAAACCAGAAACAAAAAAAAAAAAGTTGTATTGTTATTATTAAACAATAATAAGATTACAAAAACGTTGTCAATGACTGTACATATATTTTAATACATTTTTACTATAGGAATAGATGGAGTCAGCGTGAAGGTCAACCAAGTCACTACAGCCAGAAAATAAATTTAGAGATTCGTGGCACAAGGGAACTAGAGCCTAGAACAGTTCTTCTAAGAGGGGGACATAGAGGGGTAATTGGTCTCCTGGGGGTACGTTTGGGAACACGGATGCTAAAAGAATATAACGAATGTGGACAATCGACTTTGTTGTTAAAGACTTTGTAGACAAACATTGCATCTAATAGCTCTCTACGTTTTTCTAATGACATTAGACCAAAATTTGATTGAGATTGATGAGAAATTTTGATTTGAGAGCAATAAGTTAAAAGTCACACTTGAAAACTTCGTATAGTTGTAAATTAAAATGACATACGAGGTTTTCATGTCAATACTGTTACCGGTTTTATACGCATACTATTTACCGCGAGACGGTATTCAGGGATATTTAAAGATATATTTAAAGATTTTATTTAAAAAAAAAATAGATAAAGCGTATTATTCAGTGCAGGATTATTTAGTTGATAAAGATGTGTGTTTTTGATTTTGATTTTTATTCTGAAAATTCAGATCATCTACGTTTCACTAATAGCATCCATGCAGTCTGTCCAGTGTGACGAGTAGTGAACCCGTCACCAACCACCAACCGTTTTAATGGACAGTGGTTTTATCACTTTTCCTTAAAATTAATTGATAATTATAGGCAATATGTTGAGTAGAGGGAGAAAATTAGTGGCAGCTTGTCTTAAGAACTATTCACCACCAGATGACTTAATAACCCTTGCTGATTTAGAAGAATCTCCGTCTTTATTACAGTCGGATCTAAATATTGACAGACAGGCAGAATGGTCTGCAACAATGTCTTTAGAACAGACACTGCAAAATCTTCTATGTACAGAAAATTCTGATATAGGAAATGATGAAACAATCGCACTTTCCGAAATTCTTCCATCGGCACCGTCTACGTCTGTTGAGGGAAATAATGAAAACACTGAGAATCTTAATTTGCAGGTTTTAGAGGCTGAAGATAATACAGATTTCAGCAGCGACGACTCCGTGAATGATCCAATTTTTCAGCCAAATGAAAGCCCTGAAATCTTGAGTGAAATATCCAATCGTCAACGAAAAAGGGCTAAACGAGGCCGAAGTGATAAATCTAAATGGAATTATGAACAACAAAAAATCAAACGAATGAAGGGTGAGGGATATTTGGGAAGAAGAAAAAACGAAGACGGGAAATTGTCTACGATGTTCAAAAGGAGGCAAAAGAACTGAAACCTGGGTGTGAACATAATAACAACGCCAAATATTTTGAAGAATACCAGTTACTACCAAGGAGAATAAATCAACCAAATTCTAGTGATTGTTTTCAGCAGTTGTATCATGCAAAGTTGCCCATAACGAATGTGAAGTACAATCACCTTCAAGAATTAAAATGTGTAATTCCTCGAGATTTATATCCATTCTATGATAACTTGCCGCATTAATAATTAAATTTGAATTTCCTCGTTTCGCATAGTTAGATATTGTTATTTACTTTGGTTGTATGAATGAAAACGAGTTTCGTTTAGATAAACATAATTTTAGGTTAAGCTTAAGATTTCACTGATATCTGTGAAAGAAATTATTTCTGTACTGATTTGTTACAACCTGCTGCAACTTTGCCTATAACTGTAAAAGGGCAAATAATATCTTAATGGTAATAATTTGAATGTTGAAGACTATATTGCTGTCTAATGCATAATATGCATGTGAAAAAAAAATCACCATTCATTCATTCATTTCATCACATTTAGATCACCATTGTATTTCTTGAAATATCCTAGATAGATAGATTTCTAGGCAAAAATGCCTAGAAAGGCATAGTTGCATATTTTATATATATCTTTGTCTACAACTTTGAGTGTTCATAATTCGAAAAATGTACATAATTTATATTGATTAGACTTTTATTCCGTAAGATATAAGATATGTTTTCTGACGGGAACGGGTGAACGGGTTTTACCGTTAAAAGACAAAACAATAAATCAATTTTTAAACATAAACAAAAAACGGCAAAATTCAGGCAACGTTGCAGCATTTTACGTTATTATAAAATAAACATCTATGCTAATATTGTAAAATGTATGATATTGTTAGGACACGCACGGAACAGTTCTCGGAATCTATTGGTCTGATTTTTTAAATTATTTTTACGTCATTCTTTTTACGAAAGCTCGTTTGACCGGAAAGGTTTGTCGTTACAGAAAAGCATAAAAATAAACACTCGGGTTTCGCATGAATTAAATTAACTGATGAAGAATAGGATATTACGTCAAACTAAACACAATATTCTTAAGAATTCTTAAAAAATGTCATTCCATTCATCAAATTTTAAAATCTTTTATATTAATTGACAAACAATATTAGAATTTAATGGCATCATTTAAAATAGCCTTCGTAATGTGAAGCCGTTCTGTTCCGGTTGTTACCAATATTACCTAATAACAATCGTTACTCTTAGAAGAAAAATTATCCGTCAACTTCGCCTTTAGAAGAAGACGCAATTGAAAATAGTACGGCGGTAACACGTCTAAAGGCTGTTTTTTTCTGTTTTACATGTTTGGTCAGCCTACCGAACAAGCCGGATTTCGAAAGGTTATATAGTACCATCGACCATACCAATACAGCATACAATAAGAAAATATTGCATTTAATGAAAAATATACTGTGCCGAAGACAGTTTCTGACACTTATAAATATTGGAATGCGTGTACGAATACGGTACCATCTCAATTAATCTGATTAGGGAGGGGGGGGGGGGTAAATTCTGTAGCTTGCAGAATAATATATAAAAGTAATCCACTCTTTTTTGGTTTTCTCATACTAATTATTTTGTTTAAAGTAACAGTTTTTATTCGATTTATAAAAAAATATGTAGACGATATTTAAAGTATATTTATTAGTTATTATAAAAATAATAAAGGACATTATTTTAATATTAACCAATATTTCATCTGACCCCACAAAACATTCGCATATTTAAATATTATTTATGTCCATTTTGCATACCAAATCTTGTAAATAAAAGTGTTTAACTAATATTAAACGTTCCTTATTTGTTTATTTTATGTTTAGATTGTATGTATGATTGTTGAATATACATATATGCTATGATGTACTCGTATATACAGCAAAATATTAAAAATAAAAGAGAAGCAAAACACACTGCATGCAAAGGCGGTTTCATTAGCATTAAGATATAAATTATAACATATTGTTAATAGACGGTAAGACAATATTGAAAACTAATTTGCATCATAGTGAAAAAAATATAGGTACATAATTTACACGCGTATTCAATAATGTCCATTACACACAAATAAACATAAATTATATTTATTATTTTATAATAAGAATATTTTTAGTCTTTTATAATAAATTATAGCCAAATATACGAATATTATGTTTACTCGTAAATAAACGAATGTTTGAAATCGTATTATCTTTCCGTAGCGTGATAATCTCTTAACGGAAGGGAAATCCATGAACCCTGACAATTATGAGACGTAAAGTTTTTTTTTTTTTTTTTTTTGATCCTACATATTAAATACCATACAGATCACAGATATAATAATAAAATTATCTAATTTTAGAATTAATAAATATAATAGAATTAATAATAAATTTGAAAGAATATAATAGAATATTTTCCTTAATAATTTTCATTTCTACTTTATATAATATGTTCAGTTTTATTTTATTAGACGGTGTTTTCACAATATTATTAGAGCCATTTACTGTGAAAATGATTTTTTTTTTTTGCTATTTACTATACAGTTTTTTTTTTTTATTAAGCTTGTGCTTTGGATTTGGATGTGTTTATAAAATTAATGTCATGAAATTTTTCGAATCCAATAAAAAATTCGAAATATTAGTTACTTATATTTATTTTAATAAAAAAAAAATTATTTTACGATCGCATTAACATTTTTACGGCATTAGCATTTTTAAACGAAGTTGTTTTTAGTCAATGATTTTTTTTTCGATGGCATAAAACTAAAATAAATATATGTATAAATTACCTTAGAATGTAGATCCTGCAAAGAAGAGACAACAAGAAATTCAGAACTTACTTTATTTTAAAAATAATATGAGTACCTATATAAATAATTATATATTATGGTATATCTTGAGGTAGGGAGAGTGGGTAACAGTGAATCATTTTTTTTTCAAAGGCCCACAAATCCGCAATTCATGCATACATAACTAATCTCTGATAATTAATCATAATACGAGTACCTAATCTTCAAAGAAAAATGCATTTATTGGCAAGTAATACATAAACTTACAAGTAATAATCACTTTAAAAAAAAATGGGAAATAATCCACTGTGACCCGGGGCTGGGTCACTTTGGATCAACTCATGGGTGACAGTGAATCACTTGGGGCACACTGGATCTATTGAAAAAAAAATGCAATAAAAGCACATATATTTGCACAAATATTTGCACATTATTACTCGTTTAGACAGTCTTTTATCATATAATCAAAACAGTCTCATAAAAAATTAACAGAAGTCACTGTTAAATGAACAAAATAAAATAGGTATCTTAGAGCTAAATATTACCTACACTGGTCGCTTAAACCTAAAAACTAAAATGAAACAAAAATATAATCTTTCTCTGAGCTCTCAAAAATTGCTGAGGTTCGATTTGAGATCAAAAATTAAATTAGCGTAAATTAATGTTAGAAAAATCAATGTCAAAGTGGTTCGTAAGTTGTTTATTTTTTTGTATTGCTAGAAAACTTAGGTTTTGGTAAAAATCATCTCAATATCACTGTGGAATGCGATGGCACTGTAAAAACAGTCACGCCGTCTTCTTTTGCCAGATTCAACGCTTCTATGCAAATATGCGATTCGTGGCTATCATATATGAGCAGACTAGGGTTGTCTTTACTGCTTGGTTTATAAAATGCTGAATTATTTTTACGAATAGGTCCGAGTTCATCCAGCAGGATGTTGAGGCTAGATCCTAGCTGGGGCATCCGCAATCATGTGTTGCTTAAGTAGACATAACATTTTATAAATTATCCAAAAATAAACCAACATTGTAGCGGTTGAAAGTAGTCGCTCTGCTTAAACTGCATCCCTCGGGAGTTTGTAATAATATTTCTCTTCTTCTGATATTATATAGATTTTCGATATCTGCTAGCTTAGTTTCATACCATTTATCAGGTACTTTTATATTATTCAACGTCGCTACTTTATAAATCAGGCTACGAACGTCTATAATAGTAAGTCCATAGAACATTTGACTGCACTTAACAATATAATGAACCATATTCTTTTCTTGTGCATTAGTAAATATCCTATGAACTGCATAATTAGTTGTAAGCCTTATTGGTTTTTCAAGATCAGGATTATTTTTAATCTTGATATAATATCTATATAAAGTTGTTATGAAATACCAGTCGATTTAGCCACAGCTCTTATTGTTTGGCCACTAGATATAAGTTTTAAGCCATTACTCATTTTTTCTTCAGTGTGAAGGCAAATGCTAGTTTTTCTTACTCGATTGCGAGGCATAAAAATGCCTACAAAAAGGGTATAAAACAATTTTAGTTTCATGGATCACACACTGGATCAGCAGTCCAATGTGACCCAAACTGAAATGATTCATTGTGACCCATAGGTCGTTATGAAAGAAAAAAAATAACCAAAAAATAAATACCCAAACCTAAGATAAAACGACATTATCTGCAACGGATTTAATAAATAACAAGGGTAAAACATAGAACTATTATTTATATTTCTCAATCATTTAGAGATACCATAAAATTCTAAAGTACGTAAAAAAATACTTTCGTACGTACTAACCGACCCGAATGTGACAGCACATCGTCCCGCTTTGACAGCGCGTCGTCGTTTAGCATGGAGGACTGGGGTTTGGATGAGCAGTAGCAACGCGTTTGTTTGTGTGCGTAAAGCTTTGTACAGCCTGAGTTATAGCGAATAATCCAGTGTACCCCGTGATTCACTCTGACCCAATCTCCCCTATACCTTGTATGAAATAAAACGTATAACTATACCCACACATTTCTATCATCTAAATGTTTACTATATACAATAGTAAATATTTACTATATATGTATAGGTATTGTTAGCACAATAAAGCTATTGAGCTCGTTTGTTTCAATACTGGAACTAGTCTAGGAATTTATCCCTGCGATTAGAAAATTAAAATATTTTTTTGTAAAATTTCCTGCTCAAGAAAAAAAAATATTTTTATAAAATTCACACGTAATAACACAGACATTAAAATTAATTAAATACTAAGAACAAGTCTGTATTTGGTTTACAAATTTTATGTCAACTATCTTATGTCTACGTCATTATGTTTAAGGGAATCCCACGCAACTTGACGTAGGTAATAAAATCGAAGAATTTGTGTGAATGTGCCAACCTTAAGAACTAGTCGTATGAATTGTAGATTTCTTCTCATTTGAAAGCTATAATATAATATAATGTTAGTTTATAAATAAAATTTATAAGACAATAAAACATTACTAATGTCAAATTCAGTCTACGCATACGCGTCTGAAGTTTGAACAACTTGAGATTTTTGGCTCTCACGCTTTTTTCACTACAATGATAAAACGACGCAATTACAGGTGTAGAACCTGTCGTCAATAAAACGCACCAACATTAAAAAAGACCATTATATTCAATATTCATATTACCGATTTAGTACCACCAAACACGTTATATACGTAAAATAGGAATACTTTTAAAAAAGGCATATAAATATTAATCAGTCATTGAAAGTTCGTAATTCAAATTATAACATAGGTAATTGAATCAAAGATTGTATAGGGTTTAAGACCATTCTTAATGTGAGATTCTGTCGGTAAAACATATACAAATAATGTATTCAATTTTTTGCACTTCTTTTTAAAGGTTTAAAATTAACTCGCATAATCTAAATACTCTAAATATCTGGGGTAAAACGATTTCAAAATTATTATACAACTAAAGAGTAAAGGTAAATAGGGTAAACTAGGTAGTAAAATCACAAATAACAAAGGATTTATATTGCTAATACATGTGGGAATTTTCTCACAAATGGATAAATTAAAGAATTTAAAATTTTCAAAAAAATCCCAAATCCTTAACAATAATAACTATTATTTTGTTTTGGCATTGTCATTACTTATTTATTATTTTAGTACATATTTTTCACAAGCTCAACATTAAGTCTATTTAAAATGTTAGCTATTTATGTATTATTTTACATAGGAATATAATATAGACTTTACCCACGTAATTTAAATATTTAAAAAATCTTTTTCTTAGTTATAATCAATATTCATATATTCAAATGATTTATATTTACATATATTTGAACCGTACTTTATATTACATATTTCATATTCTTCATTAGGTACTTTATCTAAAAAAAACATAATTTTTATTTATATTTTGTAACAAAAAAAAAAAACCAAATGAATGACATAAACAACAAAATAATTATAAAAATGTATATCTTACTGACATATAAAATTCCTTCCTTTATTCCATTTTAAAATATTTCTACTATGCAAACCGCGGTCGGAAACGCTTGAGTAACTAAGTACGTCGTGAGTGTTGTGTGGTTTACTTTACTTTCAATACTACTGTACTTCTTATTAGTTTGCTTAATTCAAATGCTTAATTCATCGGTAGCACTAATATGATATCGAGAATCGACTGGGAAAGTCTTCCTTCTGTCGTGTATAGTACTTTTGTAATACTTTACTGTACCTGTCCTTGATTATGCTGATACAAGCTATACTAACCTAACTGAAGATTAACTTAACTTACTAACTTAAGCGGCTTCAAAACCTTGCCATCCAGTTCGTGTTTGGGTTATGCAAATTCGACCACATTTCTGAATTTTGCTCTAAGCTCAAGCCGCCAGGTAGCCATTTGGCTACCAATCCATCTTCGCAGCAACCTACACATCTCGGGGGGCGAGGGACGCGACTGCCGCCTGCGGCACCACACTGCGACTCCCCATGGCGCATGGAGCGCCTGCGCGTGCTCGCGACCAACGCCGGCCTCAAGCGACGTTATTTTACATTATTTGTTATTTTCTAAACTACCAAATTTCCTAAATACTTTTATGTACCTACTTAAATAAAAATCAATCACCAAAAAAACAAGAAAATATATTATAATACATACATGAAAGCGTAAAAATGTAAACAATTGTTATTGATGCCTGATGAAGATCCAATAAAGGATCGAAACGTCGCATAATTTATAATTTGGTATTTTGATTGGCACCTGGTGTCCACTTCCCTGCTAGCCTTAACTAATGAATGGATGAATAAGCAATTTTTTTTGCAAATTGTGTTGCTTCTATATAATTTATTTTTCTTCTTTGGTTTTTTTTTATTTTATATTATTTGTTATTTTCTAAAATACAAAATTTCCTAAATACTTTTATTTTATTTTATACCACTTTTCTACTCCTAAAATCATCCCGGCGTAACTCCAAAACTAGCCACCCTAGATCCCTACTGTTGTGGCTCATTCGAAAGGAGAAGACACCAGGAGACATCTTCCTTCAATTTCGCATTTACATTTTACAATTTTGGATTTCAATATTTAATTTAAAAAAAAAAACGTTCCATCAAATAAATTTAAATTGTCAACATAAATAATGTTTATTGTGGCGCAAAATATTTTCGGAAAAATATTTTGTAAAATCAACTAGTAATTTTAGCGATAATAAAAAGTCGTAAAATTCTATTGGTGAAAAAAAATAAATTTCATTTGAATATCCTAGCGGAGATCAATTTACAGTGGAAAGCTTCTCATCATTCATGGAGTCATTTTAAAAAGTCTCTATTATTTGTATGGCGGAAAGATACGCTTAAAGCTAGTTTTAAATAGGCATGAGACCGATATATCAAAACGTAACTAATATCGGTTACGCATCACCATATCATATCATATCGATATACCAAAACACATAGCCGTTTTCACATAACCAACAAAAACTTGAGCGCGAACACGAAACCGAAACTGGTAGAACGGTGATGATAACTAATAGCGGCGCGACAGCTAAAACCATATTATCTGCATCTCTTTCTTATAACGGTAACTTCATACTGAATAAAAGAGATGAGGCGAATATGGTTTTCCATATTATCTGCATCTCTTTCTTATAACGGTAACTTCTTACTGAATAAAAGAGATGAGGCGAATATGGTTTTCGATTCGATTTAGCGGTTTTAATGCAACTGTGTACATCGCAAAATATAACTACAAGTTAAAGCAATAAAGTCGAGTCTTTACTCTTTTATGGTTATGATTATTTACTTTCCGTAATAAAATAGTGTGTGTATTTAAGAAAAAGTTTGTGAAACGAATCATTTTTAGTTTTATTGAAGTATGCCTTATAATAATTATTATATTAAAATATTAAAAATTATAATAATACTATAACTATAATATTTAATATTTTATAACCATAAAACGTAGTTTTTCAAAACATTTGATTTAAACTTGTTATAGTTTATATTTAAACTGTTTTAACTTTTATGTTCAACAGTTTGCGTTTGTTTCGTTTTGTGTTTACGTTACGCAATTGATAGCAAAACATTACTACTGATATCGATATATGAAAACGGTTTTCAATATCGATATGGAAACTTAATATTGGCTACGTAGCCGTTTGATCTAAAAACCGAAAACGCCCATGACTAGTTTTAAAGTATCGCTGTTTTTTATGTACGTTAAAATAAAATATACTATTACAGTAATATTTAATTAATTCAAAATGGTGTAAACTCTTTAATAATAATTAGTTGATTCATTCAATTATTTTTTATACAGTATTTAGTAGTGTTTATATAAATGTATCTATTTTTCCTTGTGTATTTTGACTGACCCGTTGGCGCAGTTTGAAGTGACCCTTTTTTCTTGGGTTTGATTCCCGCCCCGAGTCTGGGTGTAATATATGTTTATTTATATATGTATTATTTATATGTATATTTATTTTAAAAAAATGTATATCAGTCGGCTGTTACCTAAAACACAAGCATTAAGTTGCCTACCCAGGAACCTACGACCTTGTGTATGAGTTAAACATATTTAATTATTTATTATGTACAAGTACCTTTAATATGTAAAAAAAGTATTTGCGTGTACGTGTCAAATAAAGTGTAAATATATAAAATATATTATTTTTTTACATTTTACATGACTAAAAACAAATTTAAATTGGTTTATTAAAAAAGTTGATGTTTAATTATCTTGTCCCATGACGATGTTAAACGTCCTAAAGAACGCGTATTTAAAGTAACGCGTGCTGTTTCCCGCGCGTCCCGCGCTTTTCACCAATGTTGGCGGATTCGAAATTGAACTTTTTTGAAAAATTTTAATACGCAGTATATATTGGAGAAATATCGCGGGCTTCAAGCCAGAGGGGCGTATAAACAAAAATGCGTTTTTATTATTACATCAATCATTTCTAAGTTTATCGATACCCGGTACGACTTTCTGGCATGAAAATAATATCTGACTTCATTTATACGCCTAAAAGTAAAACAGAGGTAACACAGGGAGGAAATGATTGATGTAATAAAAAAACGCATTTTTGTTTATACGCCCCTCTGACTTGAAGCCCGCGATATGTATTGGAGGTGATCTTGTGATAAATACCACATACCTTACAATATAAATTTTAATATTAAAACAATAAATTCCGACAACCTATGTATTTGCATAATAAATTGATTCGTAGAATTAAATAAGTATAGAAGATTTAGATTATTATATTAGAATGAGATTAAGTTAGTAGTAAAAAAATAATAGTAGTAACAGAATAAAGAATTTTTTTATTTATATTTTAAACAGCAATAATGTTAAATCAAATAGCAGACACCATTATTATTTAATTCACTCATAAAGTGGTAAACAATAAAATATAATATGTAGTTATAGTATTAGTTTGTTATAATATCAATAATGAATAAAACAGTGATAATAATAATTAAAGATATTTGAAAGCTAAGCGGTGCTAGATCGAATTTGAATCTGTGGCTGTGGAAAATTCACGATGGCCCTCCTCGTCTTAACACAAGCAATAATTACATATTTCCTTTAACAATGATCTTTTAGAATCGTTATGTTCCAAATTGTTTATATATTTATGCATTTTTTATCATGTCTGTTTTATGGATTTTAGGGTAGGTACTAGGGCAGGGGTGGGCAAACTTTTTTGATCGCGGGCCGGTAAATTAAAAAAATTCTTGACGCGGGCCAGAAAATTAGAAAAAATAATGCCGCGGGCCGGTCAATTAATAATATTCAGGGCAAGGCTACTGAACTAAAGGTTTTAAAACATTGTTTTATAGAAACTTTTATAATTTTTTTTTTATTTTTACACTTTTTCACATAAAAAAATTATTGCCTTAGCAGTATTGTTATAAAAAGTACGAGATTTTTATGTTTTAAGTGTAGATAAAATATTTTAATTCCAAAAAATATAATACAATTTGAATTTTTGATGTTAATTTTTTTTAAAAAACACTCGGGGGGGCGGATTAAAACTTCTAACGGGCCGGATCCGGCCCGCGGGCCGTAGTTTGCCCATCCCTGTACTAGGGGATGCAATCCCTATCTCGCGGGATCCCGATCTCGCGAGATCCCGTGTATTTTTTTGGGATCAATCCCGAAGCATAATATGACGAAATCCCGTTCGAGATTGATGGGATTGGGCGGCCACAGTCAGCGATGCTACACACATCCGCTCGGGACGCGAGCGGTGCGCTGAGCCGCTGACTGAACTGACTGACGGCCGGGCGGGAGTGCAGTGCCGAACAGCGATGACTTGCCACTTTCTATGATTGCAGAAGATTTAAATTTAAGTGCTACTGCTACACAAAGTAATACTTCAACAGGAATTAGAAGAAACTCTGCGAACGTCTAAAAATCCTTTTACGCGCGTATCCACAAGCTTAGATAAATTAGAGTCAGTTATAAAAAAAGAAATGGATTTATTTGAGTGTGGAGGAACAAGGGGGAGATTTTTGCAGTTTGCATATAATTGCTTAGTCACGCTGTTGCCAACCAGTGTTGAGTCGGAGAGGGCATTTTCAGCAGCTGGCTACATTGCAACGGATGTTAGATGCCGGTTAGCAGATAATACTTTTGATACACTTTGTTTTTTAAGTTACTTTAAAAATTACCCGTAACTAGTTTTTAATCTCCTTGAGCTATATATTAGTATACATACTTTTGTTTTGATTGTTTTTTTCATGTTTGTTTTGATTATGTTCATGTTAATTATTTAGTTAGTAATAATATGAAAGAATAAAAGCTTTTGTTTTCTTTGAAATAATATTTTATTTTAATTAACCTGACTATCACAAATAAGCAGTTTTCATCGTATTCAGTCCAGTAATGAGATTTTTTTTTCAACTAAACGAGATCCCGAAAATTTCGGGATCCCGCGGGATTGACATTTCTTATCCCGAGGGATCTCGACTTTACTATCTCGAGTCGGGATTGCATTCCCTAGTAGGTACTAGAGATGTGCCGACTATAACTTTGGCCGACTAGCTGACTAGTCGGTTGTGAAGAGGCCGACTAGTCGGCTAAGCCGATAACGAAAATGTAAATGAAAGTCTTACTGGAAAATGCTTTGAAGAGTAGGTTTGACTTCATCCTGGCTACATTGTTGGATACAAGCATCGATGTTTTGAATTTTTGTAATTTTTTGTACAGTAGGTACATCATGTACTTACTACATATACTACATGCCTTGGTTTAATACTATTAAGTCTGTTAGACGATATAAAATATATTATATAAAAAATCTTAGGTCCTTTATTAAAAAATAAAAAGAAGTATTAATAAATGTTTAAGAATAACAAGATAGTACCCGGATGACCGAGATTTGCTCGGTTAAATTATATTTAGATACATTACATATTGATGAAACATAAATAATATTTTCGATCTTACCGACATAAAAGTAAAATAATAGGAACTGGTTATTAAAATAAAAAATAAAAAGAGCTCTTAATTCAAAAAAAAAAATTAAAAAAAGATTGGTCTGTAGAATCCTGGATTCGAACTCAGGTTTTCTGGTTTCGAATCCGCCCGATTCCTATCCGAGCTAATAGAAGCTTCCTAATAACAGCGAAATTTACCTTCGTATTCTAATGGTATTTTTTAATTGCGTAAAAAAAGGGATAAAATAACATTTTCTGAAAATAAATCCTAGCTAGATCGATTTATCGCCCCCGAAACCCCCTGCATACTAAATTTCATGAAAATAATAATTTTATGATAATAAAAATAGTAATTTTGTTTGATAATTATCACAGATATTTTTTCTTTACAGTAAGTAATTTTAGAGACTGATTACCAAAGGAAAATTTACCAAAAAAAATGCGTTTGTAATTATAAATTTATTTGGTGATTATACATCAAATGCTTTACTATACTACATTAAACTGTAACAGCTTGAAAATATTCCACAACAAAGAATACATGACATAGACGTCACATAATTATGTGTATCCTTTTTTTTTTCGCTGGGAAAGCATTTACGCATCCCGCCGCACAAGACGACGGGATGTGGGACTCGCTGACAAGGCAGAACGTGCCAGAATACCTCACTAAAACTCAGCGGTGCCCTTATCGTCGTAGTGGGGCACCACGGGGTCGCTTTCGCATTCAACCATAACGCCCCGAGCATATGTGTATCCTATAAAAGAAGAACCTTGGAGCTTAATCCGCTGCTCTGAATATGTCATAATTTCTTCCGAAATATTCAAATATTTCCTTTTGGTGTTTACCTCACAGTCTTAATCTAAACTAATTTTTAACACAGTTTTAAGACTTGAAGAAATCTGGGATATCAGCACGGATTTGGACCTGCTATCGTGTAGTATCGATGCTACCATCTCCTAACCATAAAATATTTAAATGTTAATATTCGTATCTTTAACAGATAAAATAAATCAAGTTTATATCAGTAAGAACTATTTTTGAATTAATGAGTTTGCTTTACAAATTGATCTAATTATATTACGTCAATTGACTAGACAGTATTTGCGTCTGCGTGTTATGAATGAACTCGTTTCCAAGTTTAAGACCTTTTAAAGAAATTACTGCAATTACGATTTTTAAATACTTCTAAAAATTTAACCGTAGGAGTTGAACCTTGAAATTAGAACAATTATAGTTATTGGTTATGTTTAATCGAAGGCAACAATTTACTTAGGCTAAACTGGCGTTCCGTAAAGTGTGCGCTGTACCCTTGACCGCAGCCAACGAGCTCAGTCGCCTCGCGGTTCTCTGTTGATATCCTCGTGTCAACTGTAAACAATACTGTTAAGCTAGGCACCTAGTACAAAAGCAGTCTACCCTCTTTTGCACACCCAGTTTATAGCAATGCGTCTCCGAAGAGAAGACGCGACCCGTTTCGTATTTAAAAATTATTTTAATTTCACTCTGTATTTTAAGCACTACAATTCGAAGTAAATTATCGACTTTTAATAAAGTTACAATAAATTCTTTTGCGTGGAACAATTAAAGTGCTATCATCATGAACGCATTACACGAGTTGCAGGAGTTACTCCAAAAACCAGCCAAGAGGACGTCGCTTCTCCCTAGTGAAAGAAAGGCCTCAAGTATGTCTTATATTTCATAACGTTTTTTTAATAGTCTAAATTTTAAAATAAATGACGTTTGAATAGTAATATCCGTTACGGCGATTAGTGGTATGTCAAAAATATGAATACATGAAGTTTTAAGCGAAAATAATGCGGTAAATTACGTTAACCAATTGTTTTGAACTTGTTCGTGTGAATTTTATTTTTTATAACCTTGTTTGAAATATAGCAAAATTAATTGTAGTCAAAAATGAAATTACGTTGACAATTTAATATCATATTTTGACATTGCAGATTTTTTGACATTATACATTTATTATTTTTACATCTCTGCCATTATACACAATAAATAGGCTGTCTAACTCAGAAATAATTTATTAACTTAAATTAAACAAATTCTTCAGTCTTTCTATACCGGTAGATTATAATTATACAGCGGAGTTTTGTAGTGAAAATTGACAAAGAATGAACGAAAAAAATTAAACCTGTAAGTGTTTCGTACATTTACGCATAAGTTTTAAAATAAATCTAAGAAGCCATATATCAACACAACCACTTTCCAAAGCATAGGCAGTACCACATATAATAAAACGTTTATATATATTATATTTTTTATTATATAATTGAACTGCGTCTTAACTATGTTTTAAGCATATTTTATGTTCATAATTAAAGCAATTTTGTTAGTTGATTGCTTAAACAACAAAAAATTAAATGATATATTACATAAATTCATCATATTAAATAAATTTTAAAATAAGAAACCTTTCTTGGTCACTTCACTTTTTCAATTGATATAAAAAAAAGAAACTTTATATGTAGATTTTCTAAATATCCACATACAAAAACATTCCACACAATGCTTAAACATTTTAAGGCTCATCATTTTTGTGCTACTCACTCATTTTTGTGTACCCAAAGGGTGTCGACGGGACCTCAATGCTAAAATAATAATTTTTGTCACAGAGCAGTCGTGTTGAGAGCCCTAATAATCAGGCAATTAAAATTTCACAGAATATATATGCATATATGTAAATAATATGTTCGCTATAATGTACAAGTAATAAAAAATAAATAAGACGAAACGTGTTTTTTTTTTGATAAATATATCGAAAAAACACGTTTCTTAATCAAAATAGGTACACGTGTTTGATAAATATTTTATGGGTGGGGCGCTAGGCCGTCTTTAACCTACTCATTTAGGGCCCTGACCAATTTAGGATTATGGGGCCCCTATGACCATTACAAAGAAATCAAAACAAAAAAAGGAATGCTCTGTACCTCCAGGATCTCCCATTCTTATGTATTTGGCCTTCGTCTAAAAAGAGAAGGTTGGGGCTCAATCCCCGTACTCTGCTGCAGGGTGACGAAGCATATTAGCAGAATTCAAATTTATATTATATATATATATATAATCTTTATAACCTACTTAACCTTTCCCAATAAACAGGCTTTCTAATTAAAAAATAATTTATTGGTTTAAAGCAAACAAATTCTTTAGTCTTTCTATAGAATAGATTAGTACAACGGAGAACGGGAGATTATGTACATCGGAGTTTTGTAGTAGAAATTGACAAAGAATGAACGAAAAAAAACTTCAACCTGTGTGTGTTTCGTACATTTACGCATAAGCTTTAAAATAAATGTAAGGACCATATCAACACAACCAGTTTACAAAGAATAAGCAGGACTACATATAATAGAATGTTTATGTAGCATAAGCGAAGCATATTAGCAGAATTCAAATTTATATTATATATATATATATACAGTACAGAACCATATTTGAGTTACCATTTACATAGGTAATTAGGTACTTACATATTATATATTGATATACGCAAGTAGTAAAATATGATTATCTAGATTCAAGTAGTAAATTATGATATACTTACTAGGTACTGTTTGTTTTTAATTATTATATTACATTTAACATAGCGAAAAAAAAAATGTTGTGATTCCAGTTCAAGATTTATTGAAATTATTAATTTTAATTCAAGCTGACAACTATTACATAATTTGAAAATATAATTCTTGACTTAAGCAAACAGACGTATTTTATGAAACACTTGCTACCTGCGGCTTTGATATCGTAGAAAATGTTGCTAATTATTTTAAAACCTAGGTGATAATTTCAACAGTAAAAAAATAATGTCTCATGCTTTTCGCTACAAAAGTAACCAAAATCCCAAACTTCCATCCCAAATTTTACACTCTTGAAAGTAACCACTTAGGTACCTACTCAACAGAAATAGTTTACTGATTTAAAAATTGAAATAAATGAGTTACAAGATACAAGATAGTATAGTTTTTATCTATGTGTAATGGTATATGCTAATAAAATGGCAATAATTAGGTGTTATAAATAATATTAATTAAATAATAGTAACTTATCTAACACCATTTGCATTCGCTTATTATTAAATATTCTTTTGTTTATCAACACGAAGAACATCTTAAGTGATAACAACTCATTAATACACTTTAGTTCTAAGAGTTAAATCTTCGTTTAATTTAATATAAAAAATATATATCTACAGTACAGTTTTTGTTTATTATGTCGGGAAAATATAAAACCACTTTGTTATTGTTAATTATAAACTGACGAGTAATTCGTTATAAATTAACAATTTATTTTTAACGCGTAAACGCTGTTTTAGTATTTACTATATCATTCCTTGTTTAAGCAATTTCGTAAAAGGTAGGTATGTTATGAACTCATATTGGTACCGAATGATGAATCTTAGGCATGGTTAAATAATAAACTAACAATAACTTAATAATCACTTTACATAGGAAATTGTATTAACAATTAGTTAAAACTGTATTGATTTAAAATTTATTATAAAAAAATTAAATTCATAATTATATAAAATAATAAGTATCAATATAAAGTGACACGAATTCTTACCTAAATATAATACATTTAGGTAAGAATATAGATAACGTTCATGCAAACTAGTCTTAATGGGCATTACACAAGGTGAAGAGGAAGTAAAATGAAATGATTTTGTAAAAAATTATTGAATCTTAGAAATTTCCAACGAATGCATAAAATTTTAATTGATTTTGTAATTATGACGATCACAATATGTAATTAATAATAATAATAAGTATCAGTTATTCTCGTAAGCGTTTAGCATTTAATTAGATTGGAATATAGAAAACAAAATTCCTATGTAACAAACACGACGTAGTTTCACAATTATTTGTACATTATATACAATAACAATAAGCAAAACCAAGGTTGTGTCTTACGAAATATTTTCAAAAATATTATTTTAAAAAACTAATATTTTTACGAATTAGTAAATGAACGAAAAAAAAAAATTATAAAAATGTCAGTAATACGGCTTGCTACTATAAGTAAAACTACAAATGTTGCAAAAATACTTAATTTATTATTACACGCTATAAATTTAATCATTAATCTAATTTGTAAATTACAATTTTTATTTAGCAATAAAATTGGATTAATTATTTTTTACATCGATGATAATAATACTGAAAGAATATTAATATTAAAAGTTATATTTATAATAATAATAACGCCGTGTGGTTCCCGGCAGAGTAGAATAGGACCAACCCATCCTCAGCCTAGGGTGTCGTAAAAGGCGACTAAAGGCAACTAAAGCTGCACAACACCAACGCAGCCTCCTTGGAGAGCGTGAGTGCCTTTCCGAGGGAGTAATCTAGCACTCAATTTTTTCAATGGATGGACAAGGACAATAGAAAGCGCATAGGGCCGCTGCCTGGGGGGCGCCAGGGCACGTCTGGAGCTGGCGCTGGACGTGACAGCATGCGGGCCGCCAGCAACCCCCGCCAACCGGTACCACCACCTAGCCGGCCGGTGTCTCCACCATCCCCACCAGTTGGCTTGGCGCCGACAGAGTCTCCAGGGACTCAGCATTCGGCGCCCGCCGCTGGTGGAGTACGCCGCATGAGATGGACACAGGAGATGAATCGAAATGTCATGCGCGCGTATTTTAGGGCTGTAGGGGGGGAAACCGGGCGGACTGGCTACCGAGCAGTAATGCACCGCGAGTTCCTGCTGCTCGAGCCAAATCTAACTGTCACGGAGCAAAACTTGGCAGATAGAGCTCGGTACATCCAACGAAAGGGCTTATTCAACGCCGCCGAGCTCGAACGATTACGACGTGAGGCTGCTCCTGAAGTCGAACCCGTATCTACAGAGCATAACGCAGTTGTAACGCAACAGGAAAACGTTCGTAGCGAAGTGCCTGTGGATGCGATCACTGAAGGAGCAGTCTCCCAAAAAGTAGAGCAGATGAGAGGGATTTTGGAGGAGGCGATTTCCGAGATCCGGAGCACTCCTCTGGAACAGAGGCCACGACTCACCCGTCTTCCTCTTAATGCTGCGACGCGGGCTGCCATTGAGGCAGCTAACAGGCTGCTACCTCCATATTTGGATGGCAGTCTGGGCTTGGATGATACGGGTTCTATTCTCTTTGGTGCCGCTCTAGCGATACATCGCTTCATTGGAGCCAAAACCCGGGAGCCTGGACGCACTATTAATAAGACTAGTGACGTACCAGCCTGGAAGAAGAGAATAGAACGCCGTATCAGCCTGGCCAGGGCCCTCATTGGCAGACTGCAAAGCTTCAGGTCGGGCAACACTAGGCCAAGGATTGTGCGCTCCGTCAGAATAGCTTTTAATGGATTAGGCGTCAGGCTTGACCAGCCTGATATAGCTGAAAAACTGACGGAGCGCATCGACGGCCTGAAGCAAAGAATCGCGGCATGAGGGAAGCGCATTCGTAGGTACTCTGAGAGAGTTGAGAAAATCGCCTCTTCCTGAGTGATCAGAAGAGGTTCTACAGGAAGTTGGAGAACCCGACGCCATGCTCTACTTCCCAAAAACCGAATACGGCTGACCTCGTCGCCTTTTGGCGAAATATATGGTCACGGGAGGTAGAACATGAGGAGGGCCCTTGGATTGCGGCGATTCAGGAAGCATGTGCTAGAATCGAACCGATGAACCCGATCGCCATCTCTTCGGAGAACGTAGCTGATGCGGTCCGGCGGGCACCGAACTGGAAGAGTCCCGGGGCCGACGGCCTGCATCACTATTGGCTGAAAGGGTTCTCGGTATGCCATGCGACCTTGGCTCGACAATACCAAGAGGCGATAGAGCGGAAGACGCTTCCGAACCTCTTCACTACTGGGATCACTCACCTAGCTCCTAAGTCCACCAACACCGCGGATCCTACCAACTACCGCCCCATAACGTGTCTGACTTCCATCTACAAGACACTGACATCCGTTCTGAGCTGCAAGATCTCTCGTCATATTGACGAATTTAACATCTTGTCTGCAGCTCAGAACGGATGCCGTGGAGGCGGCCGCGGCACAAAGGAGCTCCTTATCATTGACTCTGTTGCGGGCCAGCTTGTCAAACGCAACCGTCGGAACTTCTCTGCTGCCTGGATCGACTACAAGAAGGCATTCGACTCGGTGCCTCATTCATGGCTTCTGAGGGTCCTCGAGCTGTACAAGATCGACGGTGCAGTTCGAGACTTCCTCGAAATATGCATGGGGCAATGGAGTACGATCCTTTGTCTCCAGGGCGAGAGACTGACGACGGGTGCCGATGACCGAATCCGGATACGAAGGGGTATTTTCCAGGGTGATTGTCTGAGCCCACTTTGGTTTTGCTTGTCCTTGAACCCTTTGAGCACTCTGCTGGAGCGTTCGGGGACAGGCTTTCAGTTTCGGAGAGGAGGTACTAAAGTCTCCCACCTTCTCTACATGGATGACCTCAAGCTGCTGGCACCTAATCCTGCACGCCTTATGGAGTTGCTGAAAATCACTACTGAGTTCAGCGGCTCCATCAGGATGCAGCTTGGAGTGGATAAGTGTGCGGTCGTGCATGTAGACAGGGGACAGGTGACGCAATCGGCTGAAATTAGCCTAGAGATTTCTAACTTCAAGACCCTCTCCGAAGCTGAATCATACCGGTATCTGGGCATGTCACAATGCATAGGGGTGCAGGAGGTGGATATGAAACAGGCGGTTTGCGAGGTCTTTTTTGGACGCCTGACAAAAGTTCTTCGGAGCTACTTGTCGGGCGCCAACAAGGTCCGAGCTTATAACGGCTGGGTCATGCCCACTCTTTTGTACACATTTGGCGTGCTCAGATGGACTCAGACCGAACTTGACGCCCTGGACAGAAGAGTCCGCACGACTATGACTAACCATCGCATGCATCACCCGAAATCGTCGGTCATGAGACTGTACATCCCACGGAAGTGTGGTGGCCGAGGCCTATTAAGCGCCAAGTCCATGCATAACCGGGAGGTGTGCAGCCTCAGAGCCTATTTTGAAACGAGGAGGGAGAGCGCTATGCATGGTGATGTTGTAGTATGTGACAAAGGTCTCACCCCCTTATCCCTGGCCAAAGAGGAATGGCGAAGACCGGTTGTACTTAGCACCTCTGACCGGGAGACCGTATGGATGGAGAAGGAGCTGCATGGACGGTTTTACAAGGCGCTCCACGCACCTCACGTGGATGTTAAGGCCTCCGTGCACGCGCGCGGCGCCAGTACTCGAACGCGACGGAGTCCGGCTCTACTGGGACCTGCCTATCGCCACGGACAGGACGATACTGGCGAACAAGCCTGATATCGTGGTGATGGATAGGGCACAGTCGAGGGTGTTTTTAGTGGACATTACCATCCCGCATGACGAGAACCTCGTGAAAGCCGAAACAGAGAAAAAACGTAAATATCTGGATCTGGCGCACGAGATTGTCGACATGTGGGGTGTTGATTCCACTGAAATCATCCCTATCGTTATATCTGCCAACGGTTTGATCCCGGTTAGCCTCGCTAACCATCTGAGGCAGCTGGGTATCCGTGACGGTTCGCTCGCAGCCAGGATGCAAAAGGCGGTATTACTCGACTCGGCTAGGATTGTCCGCCGATTTCTCAGCCTACAGCCCTAACCCCCGGCCGTTTGATCTCCCTGCCGGGGCGTAATCCTCCACCCGCTTATATTTATCTAAGTAAATTTATGTAAATTTATTATATTTCTTATATATTGTATTATATTATATTTATTTATATGTATGTATTGAACGGGTGGAGTGTAGCACTAAAATAATAATAATAATAATATACTTTATTGCACACCAAAACAAAGAACAAAGTTAAAGATACAAGCTAACATCATTTAAGCTGTACAATCAGGCGGTCTTATTGCTAAATAGCAATTTCTGCCAGACAACCTGAGGATAATATAATATATATATATATATATATATATATATATATATATATATATATATATATATATATATATATATATATATATATATATATATATATATAATATTCTTGTATATATACAATACTCTTAAGTACAATTTTTATGTAATCGTACAGACGATTCACAGGAAAACAATTTTTGTCTTTAGCATTTTGTATTAAAAGTTATCTAATGTCAAGGTAAATCCCACAAGAGAGTCGCAAATAGGGTTTGGGTCCCGGGACGTCTCGTGTCTCGAAGTCCCGGGAATTTTCGTAATTTTAGTTGTCTCGAGTCCCGGGACTTTCGGGTCGAGACTCGAGACGAGACAAGAATGTCGAAATTGTTATGTAATCATTTTTATTTCCAAATAATTGAAGGAGCCTAGCGCCATCTGTTAGTTTAATGAATAATTACTTGGTTTACTATGTAACTACTGACTACACAACACAATGAATGCGTTTCCCAAATGTAATGAAAACCCTAGCGAGATGATTTTATGCATGAACCACGCAATTCATCTAGGAATCGTAAATACATTTATAAAAAGAAAGAGACTCCTACCACATTCACAGTCTCTAGCTGCGAAGATAGTGAGGATGAATTCATGGAGAACTCTACTGATGACGAAACGGACAACGAAACAAACTACCAACCAATTAATGAAATTAAAAGAGTGCTTGATGAAACAAGGTTTTTAGTGAAATTATTTCAAAAATGTCCACTGAAAAACAGCCAATTACAGAATTATTTGAAATCAGAATTTGGGAAAGAACTCAGTTTACTACTAGCTGTTAAGAAAAGATGGAATTCCATCATTTTGATGAAGGAAAGGTTTCTGAATCTCAAAAATTGAATGAAAAAAGCGTTGATTGATTTAAACATGTCAGACAAGTGGAATGAAGACAATCTTCTTCTTTTGCAGTCAATTGTTGATTTGTTGTAGCCAGTTAAGATAGTTGTAGAAGCTTTAGAAGCTGACAAACCGCTTATTACAGCCGAAGCAACAATTGACGTGTTGCTCAAAAATATTCAATCAACAACAACTAATAATCATTTGGCGATTTTATTAAGATTTTCTGTTTAAAATTTTTGATTTTTACAAAAAATTAGCTTTTTTAATACGTTTCACCAGAAATTAACTGAATTAAAATTCTTCAAAAAAGGCTTACTCTCTAAAAAAAGTAATTTTTTTTTCTTAAAAGTCTCGAAGTCCCGGGAATTCCCGGGACTTTGATTGTAGGTTGTCTCGTGTCCCGGGACTTTGAAATTATCGGGAATTCCCAAACTATAGTCGCAAACAGCATACTAATATATTTTCAAGTTTGTAGATACGGTAAAACCACAAAAATATTATTACGAATGATTCAATTACAATATTTTCCATTCGCGTCAAAAAAAGTATACATAAAAAAAAGTATATATAAGTGTATATACCTATACTTTTCGGAACGGTATAAATATACTGTTCTCTTATATTTACGCGAATTTTACTCATTTAATTAAAAGTCTATATCTATATCTAGACTTTTAATTAACCGATATAAATAATTATATATATATATATATATATATAAATATATATATATATATATATATATATATATATATATATATATATATATATATATATATATATATATTTGGGGATAATATATTATTGGGGATTCGTTCTAATATTGTTAATAAATACTAGTACCTACCATATTTGAAGTACTTTTTATATCATTGCCATAGGTACGTAAAATATAAATTATATATACTTAAAAATAAAATACATTTCTAAATTTATTTATTTATTAATTATTATTTAACACCAAATTTACAATATTATTACAATAACATAATATGAGAACGATGATCTATACAAATAATAAATCTGTTAAAACCTCCATTTTATTAATACACTATATATCATCAAGAATAAATTTTAATAGCGCGATTTAATTTCAATCAGCGCCATCTCATATCAATTTTTGTTCGTGCACGTATCACGTAAAAAGTACTAAACCAATGTAAATAACTTTAATACATAAAAATTATACATAACTCACAGTATAATTTAGTTTTTGTTTTATTGTAATTAAATTTAAAAATAAATATTTAAGAAAATAGAAATACGCATACACGCGACATAGACGCCATCTGGTCTAACGAATCTTAAAAACTCACAAAACTTATTTTTGAGTTATTATTATTTTGTTAAACTTAAAAGTTTACTGAATATGTCGGATAGGAATAGAAATCGTTTTAATATTTTAGATAAACATCATTTTCAATTAATATAGGTACTATTATGTTAAATGTCACTAAATATATAAACGATATTCTACCATTATACGATAGATGGCGCATGTAGGCGATAAAAAATATAAATTTATAATTTTTAAAATTTTAGTTAAATACCCGTGCGAAGCCGGGGCGGGCCGCTAGTCCCACATAAGTATAAACTGTGTTGTAGTGATCATCACCCATCAATTACAAAGGCAAATATTGGTTAAGTAGCGTGTGTACAAAAAAAAATATATATATAAAGAGAAATTACAAAAATAAAATGAAATAAAATAAAATAAAAATTAAAAAATTTAACGTTTTCGTATTTTTAGATACACTTTGTGTAGACAAACATCATGACATACTATCAATGTTAGAGTAGGAACTCACGGAACAATTTTATTGCTCCCACCTCGGAAGCGGAACTATAATAAATACATGACGTCGACGGTTTGTGTCATGTACTCGAAGCTGGCGATTGCATAAATTTTTCGATCGATCGTAATTGTTACTTAAGTCTCGACTTTGTCATGGAGACACCATAAGTGAACTAATAATGCGCTAACTTAAAAAAATAATTAAAAGACTATAAAAAATAGGCGATCAAATCGCTATACCTAACTCGTACACACGGAAAATATCCGCAAGCTTGCGGACTAATACATTCCACACGATTTTAATTGTAGTTTGCAGATAATTATAACGCTGTGAGTAACGACATAAAACGTGTCTTAAAATTTGCTAGGTACCTACTCGATTTTACATTTATATATGCATTCTACAAAGCTGAGTCTTCCGCTTCCGCCTGCGGAAGTGGGTAAGAAACGTTATTAAATTTTTACCCTTGCTCAATAAAGGTCTGTTCATTTAAGTTAGACGGTCATAAACTGAACTGCACTGACTCATTCTGTAAACATCCCACTGCTGGACAAAGGCCTGTTCTCCATATAGGAAGAGGATTGTAGCTTAATCCACCACGCTGTTCAACTGCGGGTTAGCGGATAATTTCCTTAGGTATAGGAGTAACAATTAGTATCAGATGTCTTTAATAACAGCCATGCTCTCCAAGGCACGGAGGGGATATCCACCCATACACCCAGACTAAAAACAAATATTTGTACAACTATAAATATCTGCCCAGAGCTGGAAATCGAACCCGCTGACGTTAAGGCGACTACTCTCACCACTACACCAGAATGGTTGTCAAATGGTATTAAAAATTATTATAATTAGAGTTAACTTATTAAAAATAGTATGTATATATATATATATATATATATATATATATATATATATATATATATATATATATATATATATATATATATATATATAATAGTCTTATAAGTTGCATGGTTGACTTGATTTTATGACGACAATATTGATTAATGTTTCCGCATTCTTTGAATATATCACAAATGATTAAATCTCCAAATTCACGCAACCGTAATGTTAGAGTGATTTATTAATTAAAATTAATTAAACACAATTTATACAATTAGTTAAGGTATAAAATTTCGAGGATTACCATAACACGCCCCTTCAAAAAATATTTATATATATTTATATATTGTATTAATCAAAGTATTGATTAATGAGTAACAAATGTCATTTCCAAAAATGCAACGAATTTATTAAAACGTAAATGTTTGTAGTTAAAATAATCAATCAAGAAATAAAGAAATATCAAGAAAACTTAATACTGGCAGTATCGTGAAAATTAAAATAAATCAGACATTTTCATAATAACATCCCATAAAAGATCGGCGCACTCGAGTAAAGCTATTGACCTGTGAATTGCAGCTTGTTTAATACTGCACCACTTCTGTATGTACGAGTGTAATTGTACATGGTTACAAATAAATAATAATATTTTTTATTATTAATATTCACTTAAAATAAATTATTCATTAAAAAATATCATAAATAGCATATTTTGAACGTAATTTAGGTAGTAATTAATTAGATATTACATTTTAAAACTTTTTGTAGTCTGATTTGTGTGAACATAATACACTCATTTGCAAAAAAAACGGGCGGTTTCGATTTTCTTCCTGGCTGAAAAAAATAAAATACCAAAAAGGTTTTAATCATTTGAATATGTTACTGGCCAGTTATAAAAGTGCCATAATGTTTATAAGAGTACATTCCAAATTCAAATTTTTGACGGAGCCTGGTTTTCAAAGAAAATAACTTTTAACTACATTTTGTGGCGTGAATTCCCTATAGTTAATATCGACTCTAATTAACTTTTTGTCGATTTTTATTAAATTATCTGGTGTCCTTGACATTTAAAGGTATTGTTATTGCTGTTTAGCAATCTCGAAAATGGTAGATAAAGTGATAAAAGCGAGCAAAATTATTGCGCTGCTTGAAGAAGGTTGCAGTCAATGCTTCGTGGCTCAGAGGCTAAATGTGAGTCGGTCGACAGTTCAAAGGACCTGGCAGCGCTATCAAGAGACCGGTTCCGTCAAGAGAAGGCCTGGTTCTGGCAGAAAGACATGTACCGAACCACGGGATGATCGTTTTCTAGTTAGTCAAGCGTTGAGAAATCGCAAATCTTCTTATGTGGACCTCAAGAACACCCTCGAAGAAGTAAGAAATGTGCAAATTAGTCTATGGACGGTCAGGAGGAGGCTTCTCGCTGCTAATATACACAGTCATCGCCCGGCACGCGGCCCTAAATTACTCCGTGGACATCGAGTTGCCAGGCTTAGCTTCGCTCGAAATTGTGTGTCATGGACTCATGAAGACTGGGATAGGGTATTGTTCTCCGATGAAGCCAGGATATCTCTGCATGGTGAAGACCGACGTCGGCGAGGGCTACGTAGACGAGGAGAACGCTTTGCAGAGGCATGTTTTGAAGAAATCACACCTTATGGAGGGGGCTCTGTTATGTTTTGGGCAGGAATAAATTCTATGGATCGTACGGAGTTAGTCTTCATCGAAAACGGTACACTGACTGGACACCGATACATAACGGAAGTTCTAATTCCTTATGCACAACCCGCTTTAACCGCTCTTGGCGAAAACTCAATTTTTATGGACGACAACGCTCGCGCCCACCGGTCTGGCGGTGTGGATGCGTATATGCTAGAAGTCAGAATTCGTCGTTTGGACTGGCCAGCTAGAAGTCCGGACCTCAATCCCATAGAGCATGTCTGGGACGTTCTGAAGCGACGAGTGAGATCAGTGCAGCCGGCTCCGCAGACCATCAGAGAGCTAAAGAATGTGATTACCGCGGAGTGGGAACGTATTCCCCAAGAAACCATAAAAGATATACTCACTAGCATGCCCAGACGAATGCAAGCTGTGATTTCAGCAAGAGGGGGTCACACTCAATACTAAACTTTTATCTGCTTTTAATGTATTCAAGAAAAACAAAGAAATTAACGCGTTTCATTTTTATTTAGCGAGCAGGTACAATCATAGTGTTTTGAGCTTAAACATTATTTCTTAATAATTTAATTAAAATGTTATGATAAAACTGATGAAAACTATTCCTTCCTAATTAATTTATAAAATTCTGAGGATAACAATACCTAAAATTGTCAAACAAACTAATAGTAACTATAAAATAGTTCTTTGCTTAAGTGCCCGTTTTTTTTGCAAAAGAGTTTATGTGGGTAATCTTTTACAAAATAAGATATCTTAAACGTTTAAAATTTCTATTGAGTGCTCTCTACGGCCGATTGACTATGAATTCAACAACTCGTCACTAATTTATTCAAAGCAAATCGCTCTATCAGAAATGTAATGTAATCCACTGTATCGAGTTGTAAATACTAAGTTTAATGTACTTACCCGTTTACATTTTTTAGGGTCCAAATGTTATACATTTCCAGGCTATATAGTATCGGCTATGCATGCAATTATGTAATTATTATATATATTGAAATATTCAGAAATTCCTTATATTTATTTGAAGGAGAGTTGCATTCGATTTATTTTAAGTGATCGCAGATCTTTATAAGAAACATGGTTAACGTTTCTGATTACACTAGAAACTCAAAGCTTTCAATTCGCTTTTGCAGAAATACTCGTATATTGTCTTTGCTTTACTTTATCTTATTTAATACATATGCTTCTTTATATACTTAAAAGTTTGTGTTCCTCTTACAGTCATTCTCTACGCTCGAGTGACCTTTTACTGGAACTATCTTTCCTTATTACTAATACGATCGGCTAAATGATTCTATATTTTAAAATGTCACGCTTATGAGTAAAAATTTAAATTTGAAATACAAAGTCATTATTTATATACCCCGCTCCTGTTTATTCTTTTTATAGTTATGAATGTGGTCACGTTATGATGTTTTAAAAAAATCTTCAGATGTGTTATATTAAATATTAATGTTGATTAATGAAAATAATGATACTTATTCTTATTTATTTTTTCTGTTCTTTTTTATAGTACAAGACATACTGTGCGTTTTCACTCGCGTTGTGTATAGATAGATTATTGTCCAATTAATTTACCATTATTGATTATTGCTACTCTGCTATGAGCCGTAACATGATATTTAACAGCATGATTATAACTTTTCTCATTATTTTCAATGGCTTTCTAATGAAAAAAAATCGTTGTATATCATAATTAATATATGATATAATTACCATATTCATCATATCATAGTACAACTTTTACAGTATAAATTTTATTGAAGTGAAACTTCTTTATCGGGGTTGGAAAAAAATTTAGTGTAACATTTTTTCGTTAGGCGTCACATTTTTCCGTTACGCGCCATCTTCATACAATTTTTACTCCTGAACAATCGTCATTCGTCGTTCGTCATTCTGCGCCCAAACGCGCTCGTGGAAGCACGGGTGTATCGCTTCATCGCAAGTAATAATTACGTAAAAAAGGGAGTGCCTTGTGTATACTGTGCTTGAACGAAATTGATACTTTTTCGGACCGAAATAAAATAATTGTCTTTGCGATGCATTTGGTTTATATTAAAAAATAAAATAAAAGGAACAACACAACAATCTTCGCAATCTGTTGTCTTTACACTGCATTTGTTTTTTATTTTTTTTTATTTTATATTTTATAATATAAAATAATATAATATAATATAAAATAATATAATAATATTTTATGATATAAAATAAAAAAGAAAAATAACGTCATAAAGAAGTTTCACTTCTTACGAGTGTACGCTAGTACACGCACACTTTTTTTTCTAGAGTTCTTGCCAAACCGGTTTTAGCGTTGAGCTCAATGATTGTATTCCCAGTTTGTTATATTTTTTATCTGTAACTTTATTTAGCGTAGATCCTTCGTGTATAAAAGTATATTTCGACCGTTCGTTCATTGTACATGATGTACATATTTTTTAATTTGGATTCCCGACACAGGATTCTCATTCTACTTGAGTGTGTAGCCTTTATTTATTTATTATTTCTTTGAAAAGCCATTTTTCCTTAAAATTTTACCTAGCTTAAGACATATCTATACAATAATTTTTAATTCGTAAAATAAAAACTGATTCGATAAACCGATTTAACGGTACTTAGCTAGCTATTTTTGGCGTATTTAAATATGAAATCGTACAACAAACAACGATTGATCACAATTACGAGTAGGTACTTACAATGATTGAAAGAAAATCTTACTTTTTGACAAAATCACGCATATGCCAATAATTATTCAAGATTTAGCTTTTCTCGTTATGCCAACAAAGACGGTTTTAGACGGTTAAAAACAATAGCATACTTAGTCTAGCAGTCCTTGTAAATAAATAAAGTCAGCTTACGGACGATAATTTTATGTGATAAAGTCATAAGAAAACATTTATGAAAAAAGTGTGTGTGTAATTATGTAAGCACGTAAGAAGTTACGACAAGTGACAGATGGCTATTAAGGAAATCAATTTTAATATCCTACAATTTTATCTTAAAATTTTAACTTTATTTTATCAAAATATCGTACAACAGATACGAACTACAAAGTAATTTAATAAAACTAACACATAGTTCACGTGTAGGTTGCATGCTGCCACTGACTCTTCTACTCGGAAGCATCGATAGATGAGACCGATCGTGCCTCTCTTTTGGTTGTTCCGCACTCTCGCTAGCGGAACGTGACAATGAGTCATGCTTTTTCGTGAAGTATAGCCGACTTTCATCGATTTACTAGACCTTATCGTGTCACTAATCTTAACTGAATCTTAACTGTCAAATAATAATTAAAATCACGCACCGTGGTATTACCTGGCATGCTATTAGGCAATAGACAATTATTATATATTTTTTTAAAAGTGGTAATTCAATTCAATCTAAATGAAATCAATTTAAAAAAATTGCATTTTTTCATATCTATATTTAAGACATAATGTAACTCATAGGAAATTTCTATAAAATAAGCTTATGGTAATAACAACTGGAATTGGTTTTATTTTCCTAGCTTTAAAATTGACAAAAATATACCACTTTAAAAAAAAGTCGCCCCCAGACACTTTTTTTCAAATAGCTCCTCAATTGACTAAGGCTATAGGGCTAGGCACAAAAAAAAAAATTGTCTGTACTCCGAGCGCCACCTATCTACGGGCATGTTTTTCGACCCACTGAATACGAATTTCAAGTCAGTTTTGGCCGTCCAGCTCAATTTCGAGTAAATTGCAAAAAAAAACCCCAAAAATAGAGAAAATTCGATGTTTTGGCAAGAAAAAAATATTTTTGAGATCTAAGGCAAGCATAATTTTCATGTATTTTGATCTGTTAAATACTAATTTCGATCGTACTTTAATCATAAACTGTTTTAAATCTAAAAAAAAAATTGTCAAAAATATGTTGTTAGTTAGTAGGGAAGAGGACATCAGGTAAAAAATCATCAACAATTACAAAAATCGAAGAAAATTGGGATTATCTTCATATAAAAAAAATTTATGGACCCGGATTGACGAAGATTTTCATGTACTCGTAATATAATCTGCTTGGTCTGATTCTGCAATAAATTTGGCCCATAGTTCCCTCAAACATTAATAAAATTGCAAAAAATCGATAAAATTCCAGAAAATTGATGCTATTTTTTGGGGTTTCTTGCAATTTACTCAAAATTGAAGGCTGGACAACCTAAAGTAACTTGAAATTCGTATTCAGCGGGTCGACAAACATGCCCGTAGATAGGTGGCGCTCAGAGTACAGACAACTTTTTTTTGTGTGCCAGTGTAATCTATTGACTGGGCATATCAATATTTTAATCCATTTTCTTCGTCCAACTATCGTGGACAATGAAAGTTTTTACATGAATACTTATATATGATTTTCATTCTCATAATAATCATTTTTAAATCAAAAATAAAGTAATCTTTTGTAATATTTTGTTAAATATAACATTTGAATAATATAAATTAATAAATCAATAGAGTAAACGTTCAATTGAATAAAAATATCGAACAACCAGGCAATTCTTAATAAGATTGATTAGAACTGTAAAGATTCGATTATATATCCAGACAACCTTGAGCTAATATCTCACCAGCAATATCATTATAGCATTATCAAATATATTTAACATAAATTACATTACAATTATGAAATATCTGTTACGTAATTCATAATTACGGCTTAAATATTTTAGTAATTTCAAGAAAATATATAATATAATCAACGTATGTAATCTTACAAAATGTTACTATCCGGATGTTCAATTATTTGAGTGACGACGGTTTGGCAGGTTGATAGACTTTCCACTGTCTCTGTAATTATCATCATCATTATCATATGAGCCATTGGATACCCACTGATGAATGATGATACCCCCGATCGATCTCCAGAGCCACCGATTCGAAGCAGCCTCCATTCAACGGCTTCCGGTGTACGTGGTCTCCACTCGAGAATCTTTTTACTTCATCGGCCGTCAGGTCTACAAGCTATGCGCCCTACCCAGTGCCACTTAAGCTTGCAAATCCGTTGGGCTATGTCTGCAAGCTTCGTTCGTTTGCGGATCTCATAATGTCTCATTCTTTCGCACTGATTTTTTATTTACTTTACGAATTAGGCAATTCATTAAAATTCTAATAATATACTGGTCACGTGTCCGATCGTTATTGACTCTTGATGAACATAAATATTAACTTATTTGTCATCTTTAAAAATTACACGAGCAGTTATCAGCATGCTTACATTATATCGGAACGAACTACAATTTATATTTTATAATACTTGTTGCACGTTGTAGCGTTGTTGAATATTTTCTATCAAAAATGAATATTATGACATTGATTAAGTCGTTATCTCAAACTGAATATAAAAAAAGGATACATAAATTATTGAACACATTTATTACAATAACTCAAAATTGCTGCTTTTACATTTATATTCAGAATTTAATATATATCTTTTTTATATATCTTTTCTGACAAGGAGATCGGAAATTGTGTCTAATCTACTCATTCATACCAGTTCTCGCTTTTATGCCTCTCGCACTTTCATTCCTCATACCTACTTGGTCTTTCTTGTATTCTCCCATAGTCTCTCACGGGGTGGAGTTCCCCTCTAACTAATTATACTACTATTTAGAAAAAAGACTAAAAGGGTAAAAGTTTTATTTAAATGAAAAAATAAAAAATAACGATTTTGATATAAACAATACAGATAAAAATTTAAGGGGCACACCTAGTGTGAAATTTCGAAAAAATCTATTTTTTTTTTTTCATATTTTGGTAGATTACACCTTTAAAAATAACATATTAAAATTTCAAATCGATATCTCATATAGTTTTTGAGTTATAACATTTTAAAGACCAGCCGCTCGGCAGCTAGAGAGTCCCATTAGCTACGCGACGTACCTGAGGTATTGTTCAGAGTCTACTGTCCCTTCCAGCCCCTATAACACGATTCCAGTTTATATTGTTGGCTCTCAGGTATACTAAAATATATAATTATAATAATTTCTAGAAATTTTTCCTGGAATAGCAGATTAGCTGTAAGTATGATTTTAAACCACTTATAACAGTGAAAACGATCATTTTATCTTTAAACGCGTTTTTCTCGAAACAGCATTTTTCGAATTTGCTGCAGTGATTACTCAAAAACAAATGATCCGATCACTATCGAATTTTTTTTACATGTTCTATATATAGTTCTCCGTACAATGACCTATCGATTTTTTGATCTGATCAAAAATAGAATTTTGGCAGGCCAAAAACGACCAAAATTTTGGGTAAAATTCGACTATTTTTTTTAAAATGCCGCCATATTGTCAATTTTTGATTTTTTTTTTATATCGTAGGTCATTGTACAGACAATATTATCTAGTTTAACGAGAATTTTTTTTTTTTAAATTTCATCCACGGAGAAGGCCGGAATCACTGCAGCAGTGAAGGAACTTTTTTTTTCCGCGCCGTTGGAGATCGACGATAACTTAAAAAATATTAAATTTTTTTCTTCAAAAATTTCACTATATATTCTTAAAACATGTATAAATATATTCTTAAAATTTTGAAATAATTGATAAAGTATTTTTTTTTAATAAAAATTCCCAAAAATCACCTTTTTTTTAGGCCGTTACACTAGGTGTGCCCCTTAATACTCAATAAAGCAAAGTCGTAAAGAAATAAACTAAAATTTAAGATATATCCATTTCATAATTTACAGAAGAAATATAATGCTAGTGACTAGTGATAAAGTAGTTCAAAACAAAGCTGCATCTGCTAAATACCATGGCAGTTTAATTTTTTAGTTTTCTTATTATTGTTGTTTTGGTTTTTATTATTATTACAATGACATCCGATTGACTCTCTATTTTTAGTTCTGTTTCCGTCCGTTTGGTATACTTTGAACTATGAACAATGATTTTATATTGTTTCTTTTTATTTCTTTGTTGTTTCCAATCTCACAAAAATTACAAATATAACTATTCAGGCGCATAACGGGACTCTCCAATAAAATTAACACAAAAAATGTTTTTTGATAAAAATGACTAATTTCTATATTTCAATTTAACATTGTCAAATTAAATGAAGTTATAAAGAAGATATTAAAGAATAAGGTCCCAATTATACGTTATCGTATAAAAGCACTTCAAGAATAATTCCACAAAAAATATTTTTTGACTGACAGTATCTACCTACTTACCTATCAAAATTCCTTAATACAAAATACCAAACGGGTTATATAATATACATATGTACGCATTTTTTTATTGCCTACCTAATCTTCCTATCACCATATGAGCATATGACATATCTATAATTAAATAAAACTTCAATATTGAGTGTCCAGTATGCTAAAAGGTATTATATTAACTTAACTAGATTTAATTTTAATTGTATTTTATTATGTAATGATTGATTAGTTATTTATTAAAATATGTGTGTATATGTATTGATACCATTGATAGATTAACACTCTCTCTAAATATATATGTATTAACAGTATATGAGGAAGGCTATATGAAAATGAGTGGTTTTATTTAAAATGAGTTAGTATTTTAGCAATCACAATATTAATTTGATTAAAAGTCTATACCGGATTTCATCGCGTTTATTCAAAACTTTACAGTTTTACAATATTTTTACAGTTATAGTTTACTTTACAGTTTTAAAATATTGTAAAACTGTAAAGTTTTGAATAAACGCGATAAAATCTGGTATAGACTTTTAATCAAATGAGTAAAATTCGTGTAAATATAAGAGAGCAGTATCACAATATTAAATTATTCCTTTAAAACTCTGAAGGTTACTTAAATCATATAAAAAGTTAATCCTGTCATTATATGTATTTGTTCATATAATATAATATTATATTATATATATATATATATATATATATATATATATATATATATATATATATATATATATATATTAGTTATTTAATGTTGTACGGACCATTATCGCTTCAGCTTGAAAATGTTAATTGAAATTTAAGCTACATAATTATACGACATGATACTATCTCTATCTCTTATGACGTTTAAGCTTCAACAAAAAACATAATTCTTCAATTTAACATTGACGACGCGTTTGCGCAGTGGTCACATCAACTGAGTGATGCGCTAGCGGTCGTTGTTTTGATCCCGCACATAATAAATGTTTAAAAAGGCCATATAGGTGTTTGTCATGATCTGAACGTTTATGCTTGTGAATTGTGTACACCGGACACCCGATACAGAATTCACATCCTTTTTAAGGCCGTTCAGTATGAGGTGTTACCACTCTTAAATGAAATTAACTTTCTTAGGACACTGTTTAAATCAAAGCTACGCGAGCCATGAGGATATACCTTCGTGTCTGCTCTCTACAACTAAAGAAGTCTTAGAAATACGTTGATACAAGTTAGTATATACTATTAAAACCAGTTCATTGTTTATAAATAGCCTCTCTTATATATCCCTGGCATTAGTAGCTTTAAAACATTTGTTCATCCTACATTTGATTAATCGTAGTTTACATACCTCTGTAACCTATTATATTGTGATACTTTAATGACTTAATAATTAATATGATAACCTTAATTAAATAAAATATCTTTATTTATAACTATTTAAAAGACAAGCATTAAGAGAACGAAAACTTTTAATAGATTTTTTTATTGTTTTTGTCAGTTAAATTTACTTTAATAACAGCAACATCATTTTTTCTTTAAGCAAATCATTTTTATATTTTAAAATAATAATTCGTAAAATAACGAATAATGAAAGAATAGTAAAGATTTATTGTAAAAATATTTTCTTTTATCACCATGACTTTTGTATAATTATTAAATCTTTTATACGGATTTGTTCAATTAAATACGTAATATTTGTTAATAATTAATCAATTACTATTAATTTTCATATTTGTATACATGTACTAAATATAACACTTTGATGCTATAAACTAGAAGTATATTTATAATTTGTTTTTAATTGAATAGTAGAATTCTTCTTGGAGTAATTTCTTGTGATACCTGTGAACAAAACGAACTTAGTAGATTACTTAGTATTCATTATTGAGGCTGTACACGGTATTTTGTAATATGGTTTAGATTTATTATCAATTAATTCATTTTGTAATTTTAATGTAAAGTTAGTTAGTATACACGTAAATATCATAGAAGAGCTACACGAGAAATCTTATTGTACAACATATTATGTTGACGTATTACATCAATCGTTTATAAATTTTATTAAGATTAATTTTAGTCGTTGTTTTGTTAATATTAAGAGTTAAAATTCGGCTTTTATGTTAATATTTTAATAAAATAATTATAAAGTTAATAAAAACTAGATTATAGAATTGTTCTTAAAAACTATGAGTAGGTACAACAAATAACTTAAAAACATTCCACGTAAAATTCTTAATTAGTCTTTGCGCATGTTAAAAATAGCTATATAATTAATAATATATTTTTATTACATTAACATTTTATGCTTAGCATTTTAGAGCAAAGACGAAGGAGTAAGAATTTAGTTAAATATATATCAAGCGTAAAATTTTGCAAGACGCTATATTCTGAGGTCGTAAACACGTATTTTAGTCAATGCCTTAAAGTGATTGTACTGTGTTTTAAGTTTATAACTTTAGTACGATATACATCCATTATAAGTGTTTTAAATCAATTGTATAATCATTGTCGTTTATTGGTTTTTTAATGTTAAAAAATTAGCATATAATTACAGATATATTGTGTAATCACTTAAAAAATCCCTACAAAATTTTGAGGTACAAATACTTAATCAATGTGAGATATTTCTATAAAGTTAAATTAAAAAAATATACTTAAGTGTAAAAAAATCTTAAGCTCATAAGAAGAAATTGGTAAATAAATATTATTGTTAGATTTTTTGTTTTATAAACAGACAATAATTAAAATACCACTTATTGAACACAATAGACATTTCCAGCTATTCAAGTAAAGTTTTTTATTAAGTAACCAAGTTAATTAAATTGGCCTCTATTTCGTAATCACTCGCAAGGGCGTTCGGTAAAACGCCTTTCTTTTAAGACATTAGCATTAGCCCTTTACAAAAATTTTATTAATATATATTATTAATATAATAAGTAATAAGCATTTTTTATTATCATGAATTTGTTAAGATTATGATTATATTATTAGTTTGAACAATTTAGAACATTTTGCAGGTTACGGAATATTATTATTATACCTGTACAAATTTTGACAGCATTTTTAGAGGCATATAGGTCATGTTATAAGGATAACTCAGGCTATTATTACTTTAAAAACATATTCACAGTTTCGTGAAAAAAAAAGTAAATTAGCGCACGGACGAAATCACAGGTCGCCTTGTGATAGAAAAGATAATTTAAACGTAGAATCTAAACCCTACTTACAACTACTATAACTTAAAATTTTATTAATTTAGGACCTCAAATCAACACTCAATTAATCGATATAATCGATAATCCTATAATTTTATTTTATTTTATTTTTGTGAATATTTAATTTAGACAGACTAATTAATAAATAATGAAATTATAGCAATTCGACTGGCCCGTTGGATTCTCATTCGAATTATGTAAAAAAAAAAGGTAAATATGAATAAACTTCTAAGTAAAGTTACTCAACAGTTATCTAATTATTTACGTGTCGTCTGGACACCTTAGCAGCTAGGCTGCACTGTCGACACAAAGCAGGTAGTTTACCTACGTCCAAACGCCGCCACGTGTTAACAGGGTAGCAGGCTACCTTTGATTAACAAGCATGATCCAATCCCCCTTAATACTTTAATCCTGGCTTAGGATAGGCAAAAATTCGAATGAGAATCATGTACCGAGTTTTCTCCTTAAATATTGATAGTAATTCACCAGTCATTCTGAATATATACCGGGTGTATTTGGAACGCTTGAAAAGATTTAAACCTAATAATATACTATTTATATACTATATAATGCATATAACCATTTATCTCAGAAATGGTTTTTTACGAACATTTTAGGACTTATCTATTTTGCGCACCCGCCATGTATGCATACACGCTGTGAACTCTCGTTCACCGCGAGACGGGCGACTGCCGACTAGCAGGCGGCGCCGCGGGCGGAGGTAAAGTACAGAACCACTTACCTGTTTACATCCTTCGGGTGAAATGAAAACCTCACCTGGTTCAATTTATGCTCTATTCCTATGGATGTAAATCTGGGTCGGGGCATTAAAGAGGGATCCACTACACAATCTTCTCGCAACTTCGCAAAAACACTGCAAATCCGATCACGCATTTTGATGAAGGTATCACACTCCCGATCAAACATCCTTTCCTTTACACACACACAAAAAAAAATCTAATTTGGTTAGATCAAGTGAACGAGGCGGCCAGGCGTGAGACCCTAGTCTGCCAATCCAGCAATCGCCTAACAACTCCGTTAGGCGCTGTCTTACTGATCTAATGACGTGTGGCGGTGCACCATCATGCTGGAACCACGTTATCCGATACTCTGACAGTGGAATATTGTCTAAAATTGAATATTGTCATTTATAAACTCGAGATAACGTGGTCCATTTAATCGCTCCGGCAAGATACTGGTGCCAGTACCTGGTTATTAAATATTCCAGCCCACACGTTCACAGACCATCTGGTTTGATGCCCTATTACCTGGTAGGCGTGTGGATTTTCATCTGACCACAAATGAAGGTTCCGCCTATTCACATAAATAAACACAAAACGTCCTTCACACCTTCAAAAGTACAAATAAAATAATAATAACAAATACGAAACAATAATACGTGAATTAAATTTTTGGTCAAACCACATCCGACACAGACACTCACGAAACCTCGTACCGACTGCCACCGATTGCCACCGACTGCGAGTGCGACACGTGATTTGCGAATATTATAGGGCTTAGTTTACACTTGCTTAGGCATTCAGTGCTATTTAGCATTATTTATTTTTTTGTTATTTTTGGTTTCTAAAATAAAAGAGTGCTAAATAAAGTCGATGTACATTTGCTATCCTATTTTCATCACAAGTTGTCTCAAAAAAAGCGACGAAATCATTCGCATCGCAAGTCGAAAATTACATTAAATTTATTATTTTCAATGTTTGCATATGCATTATCTTTAAGGATTTTGTTTTTATAAGTTTCACTGTATGAATCCCACAAGCACGCATGTTTTTCGTATTCTGTTAGTAATTTATTTGTTCCCGTGTCCACTTAACTTGCGACGCCATTTTTATTAGATACTTTTTCAAAAACACACATAACGACGACACACATAGCGTGCTAAAAAGCATAGCACATTCACGTTTGCTAAATACGTGCTTATTTAGTATGCTTTGAATGAGCGTGCTAAAACGTATAAAAAAATAGCAAACGTAAACCGGCCTTTACGCGCAGCGGCGAGGGCGCGCGGGCAGTGGAATAATGGAATTCGTGGAAGTCGCCATTCGAAAATGGCGGCATATGTCTTTACAAAAGGTCGCCGCGGCCGCGCGAATAGTTAAACTTATTATTACTATCAGTATGTACCTACTAAGTAAAATCCGTAAAAGTTGTTTCATTATAATGAGTGAAATTCGCGTAAATATTAGAAAACAGTGTTTGTATTTATTTATTATTTTTGTAGTACTACGTAAAGATATTTTTTATGTATGTTAATAAAGTTCGTATGAAAATGTATAAGAACCTACCAGTGTTTATTGTTCAGCGTGCAGTTTGTATGTTACGCTCAAAAAGACTTATTGAGCGAAAAAAACAAACCACCATACAGAAAGTCCACAACGCGTTGTGGTTGTTTGCATAATTTGTATGTTCTGTGTTTTCGTGTGTTTTATAGTGTCCACAACGCGTTGGGGCTTTATTTTTCGCTCAATGAGCGTTTTCGGGTTTTTGGGCGTAACATGTACACATAAAAAATAAGAATAATTACAAAAAATGGGAAGGTTGTTATTGAATTTATTTGTAAAAACTAAAACGATGAACGACTAAAGCGATAAATCGCACCGGAGACGCAAGCGGATACGGGAGCGCGCGAGTGGTGCGGGAGTACGACTGAGTACGTTAACCTCGCGCCGCCGCGTTGAACTTTGTCAGCACTGAGCCGTTGGCGCGCTTGAACGGAAACGTTCCGTACGTAACGATGTAGTATTCAATTAAATACACTGCAGATTTTCTTAAAACACGATTATTTTAAAGCATTATCTTAAAATTTCTGTTTCATTACTTTTCCCAAACCGGATTACGCAGAAAAAAGTTATAAAAAGAGGCAAAAAAATAATAATTCCTTTCGCGTTTTTTTCACTTGCATCATGTCAGGTCATGCCAACACTATCATACCTCTTCGTTTTTTCAAGCGTTCCAAATACACCCGGTATATCTTAATAATTTTAAACGAATTTTACTAATACATATTTATATTTCCATACAGTTAAGGTATGCGTAAGAGTTAATGTCAAATAGTTAGGTACTGCTTAGTTATTCAAACGGTGTGCTTAAGCTAAACTTTAAAATTATTCGAAAATAAGTAAATTGCATGCAAATACAGAATTTAGTGTGCATTTTGATATTACCTTCAAGTCTCACAATAAAAATTAGTTATGTTTATGGTGCGGTGATTTAAGATACCTACTTCCACTTTTATAATTTATTCATAATCTACACACAAGCTAAAAACTTTTTTTTTTCGGATAGACGACGTCAAATAGGTGTTTAAAATGCATACAACAGTTTAAATAGAATTAAAATTATTTTGCATCACTTTGGAATCAACTCGTTAGTCTTGGGATGATTATTCTGCGTAAAGTCAATGTCAGGGCGTGTCAAGGAACGCTTATTACACAATTTCAGCAATCCACACGTGAGGTCGGATCGTAAATAGCAACGTTGTTTTACTATTCCACACCATCTTCTTAACTGAGCATCTTAACATACACACATTAACCACGAATAGACTCTCACGTGTTTTCTATAAAGTAGATAAGATCGTAACTACATATACATAAAATTACATAATGTTCATAATAACATGATATTAATTTCTATTCCTATGAATAACAAAGGTCGATTTTACATAAAATATTTATAAAATATAAGTTCGTTTCAACATATCATAATACATCACACATAATACAATTTCAATCAAGAAACATTAATATATATTTTTAGCGAATAGCGGAAACAATGCAACCGTGACCGTGTGATTTGTCAATAAATAAATAAATTAATAAGATAAATAATTCATCGATTGGAGACCATGAAATGCGAATCGTGGACATAATATGATACTATGAATTGAATGCAAATGCTGGCCTATTAAATCTGGGGCCACTTTGATTACCTACCTACGCACTTTGCAAGAAGAAGTTTTAGGTTTTTGTTTTAGGTGACCAAGGTTATATTTTGGTTTAATTAATTCAATAGGTTTCCGTATTTAAAAAATTGGTTTCTGTGTATGTACTGGACTGATTTGCTCATTCGATTAATTATAAGTAATAGGAATTCGATATAATTATCTCCCACAAATAAGTGACATAGTCGAAGTTTATAAAGTCAATGGACCTACTCGTATTGTGCCTATTATTATTGCCTTAAATGATAAAAGGACCAACTTATTTGGAATTTTTTAATTTTTTTTTAAATCTATCTGTCTAACTTTAATCAAAAGTGGCAGTAACCATAGATAATACATTATATTACTAGAGGCAGTGACGCAGCAGTAGTCGTCTAAGCAACACGTGTTACGGTCTTTGAAATCAGAAGAAAAATGAAGTTACTTCAGACTTAGCTTTGGCGTCTTGTTATACCGGTTTTATATTTATAAAAAATAAATAAAATAAATACCGGATTGAAATTTCTAAATTAAGACTAAGCTGTAAGGGCTTTGGTCTTTTGCCTTTCCTTATTGGAGATAAATTTTAAAACAGCAACAACGTGTTACTGTCATTTTGTTGCATGAAATAAAATTAAACTGCCAAATAAAATAATAACCTAGTCTGTACTTTAAATAAATCTGTAATAAGTCCAATTCTGTACGTTACTCTGTAATCGATACTGAAGCTACTCGTAAATATATAATTTCTGTTTCTTTTTTTTTTTTTTTTTAAGGAAATATTTTAGACATTATTCTGTAAATATTTAAAGGTCGTTAGTTTGACAATTATCATTTATTTATATTTATTTATTTTTTTATTTATTTTAATACTTTATTGTCCAACAATACAAAATGTACTATAGTTGTAACAAAAGGCGGACTTAATGCCTAGTGGCATTCTCTCCCAGTCAACCTTTAGGCCAAACAGAAAATATATATTCACAAATAAAAAATAAGACAGATTGATAATTACAAAATGTGAAGTACAAAGGGCGGTCTTATGACTAGTTAGCCATTTCTTCCAGACAACCCAAAATAAGATAGAGTAATTTAATAAGAGAGAACTAGTAGGTAGTGCAGTTATATTATAATAAACTTACATACAAATATCTACACATAAATATTTAAACACTATACATATTATATACGAACATAGTACAATACTAAATATAATTATTAATCAATCAAATAAAGTCATCAGTCAAAATTAAATTCTGGATAAACATTTATCAACATTTTCAAATTCTCGTATGCTCATTTGCGAAATTTAAAAAGCCTAACAAAAGCCCTATGCCATTTTATTTTGGCCGGACACGCAATCAAAAAGCCTAACTATGTCCGGCTTTATCCGGACGCCTGGCAACGCTAGGCGCACACAACACTGCACGCATCGACAATTTTGAGCAACTACACAATTAATTACTTTAATGAAACAAAAAAATAAATAAACTATTTTGATGCATAAAAAAACAAAATTTCTAGACATATAGATTCAGGCAACGTCGAAAATATTGCTTTGTGTGTGCTAGTTACCACTATTTCAGTCTCACTTTTTGTCCATATTAATTGTGCTGAAAATATATTATAAAAATAGTGAGTTTCCAATTATTTTTTTTATTTCGCCAACTTCTAATTATATCAATATTTCTAGAATTTACAAGATCCGTACATTACTTGAAATATGTGTATATGTAATGGAGTGAGACGTTAGTTTACATATTATGTATATACTTGAGTTTACAAAGTTTTACTACTTATTTAAATAATCAAAATTATAATGAGTATAATGATAACGAGGGCAACTAATTAAATAATTATCATATTTGAAGGTGAACAAAATTATAAATGGTCACTCTACGGCATTGGTTGCATTACTCACGTTCTTATTTTGTTCCTATTTATGTCACGTCATTAATGGACATCACATAAGCCTCTATTTCTGACTAGACGTCCCATTTGGTTTTATCTGCCTCGACATACTTACTATTCCACTATACATATAATGAAACGTAGCACATTTTACAACCTTCCACAATACATAAATTAATTTATATATTTATTTATAGTGCAGCCTTTAATGATTTTTTTTTAATTTATAGTGTGTAGAGTTGATACATACTCGTGGTCCTGAATGATTATAATACCAATGAAAATCAGAAAAATCAACAACAATCTAAGAAACGCAACCCACAGTTTTCTCCAAACCAAAGCGAAACAAGTCATGAAAAACAAGCCTTGAAGAAAAATAAAATCACAATCTTTATCTGATAAAGAAAAGACTCTGAACACTTTGCAGAAAATGAGACGTCTACTTCCAATATCTAGCAACTACCGGGCGCCCCTCTACTATCGGAAAACCTAACACGGCTAGTCACCGCGGGGGAGAAAAATGAAATTTGCATATATATGCACCCACTGAGAAATTTGAGGAATCGGAAATCGAAACATTCTATGAAACTCTACATAAAGCTGACGAAGTTTCAAACAAATATCTCATAGTTATGGGTGACTAATGCGAGGATAGGAAAGGAAAACTTAGAAGAAAACCAACTTTTAGGAAAGTATGGATTCAGAAAATGAAGCCCTAGAGGACAACAGCTAATCAATTACGCCAAAGAATAATCTATCCATTATGAACACTTTTTTTTAAGAAAAAGTTTAGTCGAAAATGGACATGGAAGTCTCCCGACCAAAAAACCATGAATGAAATAGATTATATACTCACAAATTTCCCAAGTCGATTCCATGATGTGTGTTTTTAAATATGTTATTTATCTGACAGACAGACATGTTTTCATCAGACCATAGAATGGTGAGATCAAAAATAACACACGAATAAAAAAGAGCCGTCTAAAGTACAAGAAACCCAGCTGCGTACTAATAGACCCAAACTAAGTTAACTACTACATAAAAAAATTAGAAGAAGATGTAAAATTTATAAAAATAGAAGAAACACATACCGAACAAACTTTATACAATAAACTGAAAAGATGTATACTGGAAAGTATGAAATTTGAAAGAAAAATAGAAAAACGCAAACTAAACAAAATTCTTACCGAGGAAACACTAAACTTAACTAAACAACGTCATAAACTACAAACTTTAAAACTTAAAAATCCTGAAAAAGAAAAAATACTTAGCTCTAGCTACAACATTACAAAAAAAAAAACACATTAGAAAAGATTACAATAACTACAGATCAAAAATAATAGAGAAACACCTAATAACTAGTGAAAGTTGCAAACGTGCATATAATTAAGGAACTTCGTACTCACAAAACCTGGATACCAAGCCTAACAGAAAATTCAATCACGACAACTAATAGAGAAAAACACTATTAAGATAGCAACGAACTTCTACGCAAACCTCTACGATCATAAAGACCATGGCAACTACAAAATAACTTTTTACTCTCAAACTAAATGTAACATCGATTGAAAGGAAGAAGAAATTGAGCGGAAAATAAATAGGCTAAAACCTGATAAAAGTTCAGGACCAGACGGAATCCCAAACGAGGCATTAAAACTAGCGAGAACACTACTGACACCAATAATAAAAAAATTATTCAATATTATAAATAAGGAACAAAGCGTTCCCGAACAATGAACCAAATCAAATATTATACTACTGTATAAGAAAGGGGATCCAAAAGATATAGGGAATTATCGACCCATTAGTCTGCTGCCTAGCCTATACAAATTATTTTTACAGTGTATCCTAAGCCGAATATCAGCAAAAATTGACGAAAATTAGCCAGTAGAACAAGGAGGTTTTTGTAGGGGATATTCAACCGTCGACCATATTCAAACCCTGGAGAGTGTAATGGAGAAATACAACGACTTACAAAGGCCTCTCTACCTAGCCTTTATAGACTATCAAAAAGCATTCGACTCTATACTACATAATTCTATATGTGAGGCTCTGAAAGAAAATAAAATAGACTATACTTATTGTAAAATAATAAAGAATATATATGAGAGAAACACAAGTAGAGTCAGCTTGGAAACCAGCAGGCCCGAGATAAAGATAAGAAGAGGAGTGAAGCAAGGCGACCCTTTATCTCCCAAGTTGTTCATCGCCGTACTAGAAATGATATTCAAAAAACTCGACTGGAAAAATCTTGGTATCAGAATAAATGATAAATACCTAAGCCATTTACGTTTTGCTGACGACATTATATTATTTTCAAAATCAAGTTCTGAACTAGAACAGATGATACACCATCTACAGGTAGAAAATACGCGCGTAGGACTAGAAATGAATCTGGCAAAAACCAAACTGATGACAAATACTTTGAAACCACCTATAAATATAAGAAACAAAACACTAGAATATGTCGTTACGTATATATGTATACCTTGGCAAACAAGTGTCATTCCATAAGAATAACAACATAGAAGAAATATCTAGAAGAATTAACATATCATGGCAAAAATACTGGGATCACAGAGAAATAATGAAAGAAGACCTTCCACTTTCTCTTAAAAAGAAAGTAATGGATAGTGGCATCCTTCCGTGCCTAACGTATGGTTGGTCGGCGCAGGCTGACATTGAGTCGGAGGCGGCGTCGGCGTTAGACACTCTTTGTATATTTCAATTGCATGGATGACTGCTTCGAGGGTCTCTGAGTCTCGGTATGCTCCGTTAAAACGAGCCGTACAGCGAGCAAAGTTTCTGTGTTTGACTGTAGCTAACGATGAAGACGATAAAGGCGCGACGTTAACGGGCGATGTAGCCAGCAGGCTCTGAACCAGTTCACGGTTCGATTCCGCTTGAGCCTTGGCGAACATTTCCAGAAACGATGAAAGCTGCGTTTCCGATAGCAGTGCGGGCGTCGGGGACGCCGGCGCTTCACTCATGGCGTCGTTATCGAAATTTCTACTTTTGCGGCGAGGCATGGTATACACACAAAAGTCACTAAAAACACAAGGAAACACGTTGCACTATGATTCTAAAGTTTATATCGTCCACTGAGAAAATCGTTACGTATGTTATTTTGGGTTCTCTTCGCGTATTATACGTAAGTACTCACGCGTGCTGCGTTGGAACAACCGTTTTTGACGCGTTGATCTGATATGTATGTACTTGTTGTAGCACTAATTTATACAGGGCCTCTGTATAAGCATTTACAAGTTACAAGTACATACGAAATACGCGTGCCGCGTCGGAGCGCCAGTTTGTAGTATTACAAAATGAAAATAAAATTAGTTAAGAATTAATTTAGAATTAATGTGAGCGTCCGGATCGCATCCTACCAGCAAACGGCCACACGCTCACATTAATTCTAAATTAATTCTTAACTAATTTCATTTTAATTTTGTAATACTACAATACAAATATTGTTTACTTTGCATGTGAAAAAAGATGAAGATCCAAACATAGTAAAAAAATTCCATTTAAAAATGGGAAATAATAAAAGGATTTATATTTATTATTTATAGTTGATACAAAAATAAAGAAAGAAATAGGGTACGATGGTATACGCGTATATGCTTTATAATGGTGATACCTCTTACAATAATTAATTATTAATGCAATTACTACGTAATATATACAGTGATAAAAAATAAAAATAAAGAAAAATTATACCCAGTTAACCAGATAATAATAATGTGAATAAACAAAGTAATTAACGTTACTAAGATTTTGAGAATATTCCGTTGAATATAATTTTATTAAATAAATTTATATCTTTACATAAAATTAAATTAATTAATTCAGCCAACCCAAATTTATAAGCAATATGTAGTTGAATCGATTAACATTTAAAAATTCCGTTGGTGAACAATTAGTCGTGTCCTGTTTTATATAATTTTAGTAGATACATTTTTAATCAACTATGATAACGAATATCCTACATACGGTGTAATAATTATTATTTAAAACTGTTAATATATTGTGTTTTTTAAACAGTGACTGTTGAAGATATTGACGGCTCGTTCAAATAGTCTCTACATTCGAGAAATACAAGAAGCATCACCATATTATTAATTTAAATAATTCTTTTTTTGACAATTATTTATTTATGTATTTATACTTTTGCACACCAATACAATATAGAGAGAATACCATCAGAATACTTATAAGTTACATCAATCACATTGCATCAGTTGCATCAGGCGGCCTTATCAATAACAGCGATCTCTTCCAGGCAACGTTTGGCAGGGGACTAGCGTAGAAGGTATCGGAAGGGGCGCAAAACTATATATTTATAAACAGATATTAAAATAAAAAATATATTTAAAAAAAATATAGTGATATTGATACATAAATACATACATACACACACACACATACATACATACATACATACATACATATACACATACACATACACAAATACCTACATATACGTATACATATTAAACAATTTAATATAATAAATTTAACAAATAACATACCAACATAACAATTTATAAGTACTCATGTAAATCTACTTGAATTATTCTTTATATTGAATCAATAATTTGTTCATATAAAATAAACTAAAAAAATATATTAAAATTATGGAAGAAATTATAGTTTAACTTCGAAAATCATTGAAATATAATATTTTATATAGTTCGTTCTATCCTACTTTTTTTCGTCGTCATTAGCCGATTATTATCATCTGCTACTCATAGATGTAAACCTCCTGGAAATGGATTTCCAACACTTGAGGTCTTGTGGTCCTGAAAAAATTTGAAAGAAATATAAAATAAAATATATATAGAAAACTATGAGTATTAAGATAATAGCTAAGCATCTAATGTTCCGAGTTCGGTTACTTATTCACTCGTCTTATATGGCACAATAGTCTGTTAATTAATTTGCGCACTTTACATTATTGTAATTAGTAAAATACGTAAATACATTTTCTTGTGCGAAATTCCACATTATGATAAATTTGCTTTTATGAAATCAAAGGCGCAGCATCAACAGAACTCATGAAACTAAAATTATAACGCCTCGTTCAATTTTGAAGAGTTCTCCACTGGTCTCCATTTTTACTTTGCTGGTACTATTCTCATACAGGTTTTTTATTATGTTGATATATTTCTTGTCAATTTTTAGTGAACTAAGTGCGTTCCAGATGGAGTTGTGACTGATACTGTCGAAGGCTTTACTGTAATCTATGAACGCCACATAGAGGGGTCTATTAAATTCTCTGTATTTTTCTATTATTTGTTCGATTGTTTGTATGTGATCCATTGTGCTGTAACCTGAACGGAAGCCTGCCTGCTCTATGGGTTGTGCGTTATCAATTTCTTGGGTTATTCGTTTGAGTATTATTGAAGCAAAGAGTTTGTAAGTGCTTGATAGAAGACTGATTGGCCTATAGTTACCTATATCTTGCGGATTGCCTTTTTTAAAAATAAGAATGATGTCTGACGAGCACCATTTCTTGGGAACAGTCTCTGTGTTCAGGATCATGTTAAATAACTTAGTCAGATGATGTAGTAAGACTGGTGCTCCCATTTTTATAACTTCATTGCTGATTCCATCTGGGCCAGGGCTTTTTTCATTTTTTAATTGCTTTATGTGTGTGTATACCTCCTCTTCGTCGATCGGTAGAACCGTGTTAGTTTTTAATTCATTGTTTATTTGGTTTTCAGGGATAGTTTTGTTATTTTTCTTGTACAGGTTTCTATAGAAGTTGGTTGCATGTATTAATACATTTTTCCTTGTCTTGGTTTCCTCTGTAACATGGTTCAGGTTATGTATCCATGTTTTGTGTGTGGTTAGTTCTTTGTGTGCTCTTTTTATACTTCTAAATTTTTCTAAATTTTTAGATATTATGTTGTATCTATAGTTGGCGTAATCTTTTTTGATTGATTTATGTGTTGTTTTGTACAATCTGCTAAGTTCGTTTTTCATTTCTTTGTCTTTGTTTTTAGTTTTTATTAATTCTGTACGTCTGTTAATTAGTAGTTTTGTCTCCTCACTGAGTATTTTGTGTGTTTTGATTTCAGTTAACTGCTGTGTTTTTAAGCTATCAAGTATGATGTTTTCAAGTTGATTGTAGTAAGTCTGTACATCAGTGCTTAGTTTGTCTAAGGTTTCCAAAAGCTCTGTAAGTTTTTTTAAATAACTGTTGGTTTCTTCAATTGTTTTGGGTGTGCTGTTCGTGTTTTTGAAGTTTTTCCTAGACTTTTTTGGTGGTTTTACAGTAATAGTGGCTCTTACAAGTCTGTGGTCAGAGAAAAATTTCACGTTACTAATAACCTCCACATTCGTTACAGTTTTTGGAGAATTACTCAGTATAAAATCGATTTCATTTACCGTTTTCCTATCCGGAGATATCCATGTCCATTTTCTATGGTTTTTCTTTTTGAAGAAGGTATTCATTACCGCTAGTTTGTGTTCAGTAGCATATTCTATTAGCCTCTCGCCCCTTTCGTTTCTTTTACCGAATCCGAATCGACCTATGATTTGGTTGTTATCTGTTTTTTGTTGTTGACCTATTTTTGCGTTGAAGTCTCCAGTTACCAGAACTCTGCCGTCTATTAGGGAATGAGCTTGATTTAGATCTTCGTAGAATTTTTGAATCTCGTCCTCGTTTGCTTTCTCTGTAGGTGCATAAGCCTGTATCAGTGAGATGGGAAAGTTACGGAACTCCAGTTGTAAAAGTGCTACTCTTTCTGAGATTCCTGTGAATTTCGTTATGTTGTTTTTGAGTTCTTTTTTAACGAGGAATCCTACTCCATATAGACCTTTTGTTTGTCCTGTATAACATAAGATATAGTCCTGGTATTCTTCTATACTACAGCCTACTCGTCTGACTTCTGATAGGCCTATTATGTCAAAGTTTATATTTTTGAGAGCATTGGTTAATTCAATGTATTTTTCGAATGAAACTAGGGATTTTACATTATAAGTGCAGATTTTTAGTTTGCTTTGATTTGTCTTTTTGTTGATATTACGTTTGTATTTGGTTGGAGGGTAGCGGTCTTCTTCCCCCACGGTGACCGGCCGGATTGGGGTGCTGATCCTCTTTATGGTAGCCTGTTTGTTTGGTGTTATGTTCTTGGTCCGGTTGTCGGTGCCTTTTAGTTTTTTAAATCTGAGCAAGACGAAGATCGCGCTCGAGTCATGTAATCAAAAATGTTGCTTGTGTTTGGTATCTTAAAAGATGGTCTGTTTGTGTTTGTTTTGTCGTTAGGAGATTCCTTTGGATTTCTTTTTCTTTTCATTGGGTTAGCTTCTTTTGAATCTATTATTATTAGTTTATCTTTCTTTAGGTAGGCAATCTTGCCCTTCTCCTTCTCTTGTAATAGCTGAGGTATGAGTTCTTTCCTTTTAAGTAGAACGTCTTTGGAGAAATCTTCTTTAATCGTGATGGTTGATTTAGTTGGATTTTGCTTTCTATTTTTATTCTTAAGGATTAGATTTCTCTTCCAAATTGAAGTAAAGCTAACTAGTAGCGGGCGTGTTCCTTTTCCTTTGGCTCCTAGTCTTTGCACTGTGTTTATTTCGTGTGGTTGTATAGTAATTTTAGTTTCTTTTTCTATTGTAGTTTTGATATAATCCAACAAGGAACCCTCTTGTTCTGACTCGCTTACTCCGAAGAATATTAGGTTGTGTCTTCTTTTGTTGTCTTCCAGCAAATTAATTTTGTGTTGTAACATTTCAACTTTAGTTTTTAAGGTCTCATTTTCTTCAATTATTGACGCTAATTTCTTATCTATACTTTCCAAAACACTTCTTGTTACCGACTCTGTAATTTGTTTCGTTTGTACTGACATCTGTTCTTTTATTTTTTCGAAAAATAATTCCATTTGATTTTCCATTGTTGGTAATTAAATTTTGAGAAAGGGTAACCTTTATAGTATTTTGAGCATGCAACACTGAGTACGAATGACAGTTGACAGTTGACAATTTCAAGTAAATCTGACACAAGCCACAGTTGACAGTTGACAGTTGACAATGACAATTTCAAGTAAATTTGACACTAGCTTACAGCTGACAAGTGACAATTTCAAGTAACATTAGCTACAATTGACAGTTGACAATTTCAAGTCAATTTGATATTTATAGATGACAAGTGCGATGATTCTTGACCATAGATTATAGAAGTAACGTAAATTGACGTAATCTAAATTGACGTACTTATGTTGGTACTCACTGCTTGCTGCTTGCGGTTAGTTTCACAATAATTATTGTAGCCTACCCTCTCAGCCAAGTTATGCGCTTGTATTATTTCGTCTTTGTTTCTGTTTTTCTTGATGAATATTATCTGAGCAGAACCTTGGTTGTTTCTTTAAGCCGTTGTTAGCTGCTTCGTGGATGTAGCGGTGGGTTCGACACTAATTTCCAATTAATATTATAGGAGCACTGACAGAGTGTGTTTATTGTGACAGTACCGGAACCGGAATCATTCCAATCCTGTCCATGAACAATTAATGCTGTATCGTCAGCATAGGCAATAATTTTACAGTTTTGCATTTTTTTGTTAATGAGATTATTTACATATATAAGAAATAGAGTTGGACCTAGAACACTCCCTTGCGGAACGCCAAATGAAATGGGGGCATTGTTACTAATAAATTGGTCAATTTTCACACACTGAGTACGAGACGATAGATATGAACGAAAAATGTCCAATACAATACCTCGTACTCCAATTGTATCCAATTTAGAAAGCAATATTGTATAGATACAGTATCAAATGCCTTGGATAAATCAAGAAACACACCAATGACTTTTGATTTGTCTTCAATATGTTTAGTTATTGTTTCAGTAAGCAAAATTGTAGCATCTTCTGTGGATCTATTTTTAATAAAGCCAAACTGATTGTCTGAAATAATTTTACGTTGTTGTAGATAGTTTACAAGTCTCTTGTTTATAAGTTTTTCTAAAATTTTTGAAATTATAGTAAGTACCGAAATTGGTCTATAATTACTAATGTTCTTCCTGTCACCTGATTTATAGATGGGATGGACAAGAGCTTTCTTTAGACAATCAGGAAAGATTCCTGTTGAAAAGCATAAGTTATACATGTATGTAAGAGGAGAGATGAGACTATTACAGCCAATTTTAATTATTTGGGTAGATATGCCATCAATGCCAGAAGCCGAATCAACTTTAAGGTTCGCAATGATAGCCTGAACTTCGTCAACGTCAGTATTATTTAATACCATTGAACTTGAAAAAATATTATTCAATGGATTACATGTTTTGTTTGTGATTGGTTTATTATTTTGCCTACTTAAAATTTGTTTTGCATAGTTTTCACCAATTTCAGCAAAATATTTATTAACAATATTTACAGATTCATGTGGATTATTAGTTAAATTTAGTAAAGCGGTAGGGGGAGGTGAAGATTGCTTGAAGCAAGAAATTTCGTTTATAATTTTCCATGTACCTTTAGGATTATTTTTATTTCTTAGAAACTCATTTTTCTCATAAGCAGTTTTTAGTTTCTTTATTATGTTATTGCAAAAATTACGATATCTTGTGTATATTAGTTGTAAAATAGCGTTGTTAGGATCACGTTTAGATTTGATGTGTAATTTATCACGATGCCTGATACATCGCAGCAAACCTGGAGTCAGCCAAGGTTTAATTGTGCGTTTTCGTTTAGAAACAGTTATTTGTTTCGAGTAACGAGTTAAGGCGTCAGTAATAATCTTAATTATCAAGGTGGCAGCTATGTTAGGGTCAGAAGAATCATAAACACAACTAAAGTCTGATTCAGAAAGAGTTTTAACAAACATAGGATAGTCTATTTTTGTAATGATAGCCTTGCAATTATATTTTCTTACATTACATTGTAGACAAAAGACAAGTTCTGCGTGGTCAGTTATAAATGAGTCAAGGATATCATTACATGATCGATGCAACTCTGATTACGAGTAGGGAAAGTATGGGTGCTTAAATAACCATTAAACGCCATCATGTCAAGATATTTGCCACAATTAGGATCTGAATTGTTTGCAGCTATATTTATGTTCATGTCACCCATTTCAACCACAGAATTAACCTGTTTAAGAGAAGAAAGACACTTTTCAAGACTATCACAAAAATCGTTGATATTACAATTTGATGGAGAACGATACAATGCAACTATGGCGTATTCATCCTCATGTTTCAAGACAAGACAACTGGCTCCAGAAAATGTGGGTATAGTAATAGAATATTTTAGATTAGATTTAACATATATAATAACACCATCATTTTGGTTATGGAATTCCGAACAATAAGAGGTGTAACCATCAATACTGGGCAAATTTGTTACTTTGCTGAGCCAACATTCAGTAAGAATAATAATGTCACATTGAATACTAACTCTTTCAAGGAGAATAATGAGGTCATCGTAGTTACACGATACACTGCGGATATTTGTATGCAACACAGTTAGGGCTGTCTGCGCCATATTTATATGTTGGATCAGGTTTTCTGGAGAACAAACAATAGCATTAGATACTTCAATTGTATCAATTTCATTAGATATATTGTTTAAAGAAAACATGTTGTAAATTTAATAATGGATATTGCACTGAATATATATATTTTATTTGTTTCTTTTATATATCTAAATATAATGATATTGCCAGAATAACTAATGAATAAATATGTGGATTTTACTGGAGAAAATATTATTATCATACATGTTTTTGTAGAATTATATGATGAAAATAATGTGTATAATGGAATTGTATGAAAATAATGAATAGCATTGTAGGTTAAATTGTTACTATCTATGTAAATATGCGGTAAATTACTTAAGTCAAATTTTTCTTTTAAAATAAAATATAAAATAACAGCATAATTAATACAATAATAAGAATAATTATTAAATAAAGAAAAGTTAAAAAAAAATTAAATAAAGAGTTAAAAGAGAATCAATTAGTCACAATTTATATATATATATATATATATATATATATATATATTGTATATGTGTATGTTTTATATGCATTAACTTATATATTACAATTAATAATATATATCTTATTTATTTATCTTTCCACTAGCAAATTCTATATCCCTAATCCCTATAGTTGTCTGAAAGAGGTCACTATTGAGCGATAAGACCGCCACTAGTACTATATTTATATCTATTTTAAATCTGCACTCCAATTTTAATATGTGGTGTTCAATTATAGTGTAAAATAATTTTAATTAACGTTAATACGAACGATACAAGCATAAGAATTAATTCATAAATTGTATTTAGACATATCTTTTAATATCAATAAAAGTCTTGCGACGTTAATAGGTTGTGGACTAATATGAAAAATAGGTGCAAGACGTATTGTTTTATTTTTATTTACGAGTACTTTCAGTATTAGCAATCGTATTTTATCTTTCATTCTTAAATAAGCTTGACTGATTTAATGATGCATACATAATATGTTTAAATCTTATATGAAAATGTATCTAATAAGTAAAGTAGGTACTATATTATTTAGAGTTTTGCTATTATTTAGATGATAAAAATGAGTGATTTAAGTAAAAATTGAATTTTATATAGTTTGTTATATATATGCTAGTAAACTGTTTCTTTTTGAACTTTAACTTTCGAGTTTCCTGCATTCTTTCCTCCAATGACTTCTCTCTCGTCTTCGTCTAGTAATGACTTCATAATATTAAATCTATTCTTATCGTTAGTATAGAATGTATTGTGATAGTTAATGATACTCATTTATAACTTGTCATAGAGACAGCTGGAGATCCAGAATAATATATATATATTTTCCCCAACGAACTCGTGAAAAACGTACTTTTAAACTAACATAATTATTCACAAATTTAGGTTTAATTAAAATTAAATTAAATTTGCGCTGAACTGAACTGAATCCGCCATTAAACGACTCACTGCTAGGCAAAGGCCTCTTCTCCATATAGGAGAAGGATTGGTGCATAAACCGCCACGATGCTCCATTGCGAGTTGGCAGATAATTTTCCTTATCATGAGTAACGATCGCTGTCAGGTATTTATGACAACAACCTGGTCTGACGGCTTTACGTGCTCTCCGAGGCACGGTGGGGAGACCCTATCGATAAGGACATATACCCAGACAGGAAACAAAAATGTATTTCTACAAATACAAGTAACGCCCCGAAGCGGGAATCGAACCCGCGACCACCGGCGTTGAGACGACTACTCGCACCACTACACAAGAGCAGTCGTCAAAATTAATTTATTAAATTTTGTTCATTCAATAAAAAACAACTATTGTTTTATTAAATAAATTTAACACATGAGAAAAGACTGGATCTATTAATATAATTATTGTAATGTATTTTTTTTTTTGTTTAAAATTCTCCATAACAGTAGACGTAGACATAGCTAGAGGTGAGGGGAATAAAGTGTTCAAAATTCACCTTAGAAAAATCTATGACGGTATTTTATAAAAAATATAAATATTATACACAAACGACACATGACCCTGGTTTGCTTTAGATATTAAAAGTAACGTCATTTAGCCGACAAAAATCCTAGTTACGCCAACCTCTAGCAACAAGTACATACATTATTTATATTTACTATTTATAATTTTAAATACTTAATAATTATAAAATTAGTAAATAGAAGAGACTTTATATTTTAAAATGATGGTCTAAGAATAAATTGTTGATAACAAAGCGCCTATATTGTTTTAATAGCAATGTTGCATATAATAGATATAATAGTAATATAAACTTAGTACATTTTTTACTTTTTTGTAGGCAGCGCGCTGTTTAACATTTTTAGATTTTATTAATATATTAACGCAAAATGAACTTGTATTTGATTAAGAGTAGTAATATTATCTTTATATTCTCTATTTTAGGATCAGCCTAATTTTAAAAATATCAAATTTATGATATTATGAGTCTTTTTGTTTTAACGCAAACATCAATTATTCGGTGTAGGTATATACAAGGACATTTTTTTGCATTAGAAAGTTTTTTATTAAGGAAGGTCTACAAAAAAATTAATATTATATTTATAAGATGCCAGGTTGGGTTAGTCACACCACTTGGCTGTTGCGCTATCAGTCGCAGGTTCGATGCCCGCTCATGTCAAATGTTTATACAGGCTACACAGATGTTTGTCGTAGTTTTTTTTGGATTTTCCGAACCCCCGACGCATGGTTTTCACCCTACTGGGCACCGTTGAGTATGACGCATTTAATTATAGAAGAAAAGTATAATCGTTACGATAACACTTATAGGAGCGAAACAGTCACTATACACATATAGGTACAACATACTCGTATATAATACAACCTTAAAAATAAAAAGCTATTCATATAATATTATATTATTAAATAGCGAGGTTAAATTAAATATTTTTCGCCCAAAATAAATTTTAAAAGTAAAGTTTATAAAATTATCAAGGTCCAGGTTAATATAAAAAGTAAAGAATCAAAATCGAAATTTACTCATATGAAAGAAATATAAATTAATGTTAAGTATATGATACAAAAGTTATACACAGTAAGAAAATTCTAATATGTTTTAGCTGAACTGAGCTTCAGATTAAAAATATTCTATATATGTAAATTATATGTTGGTTAATATTTATTTTTATATATATTTCTATCTTCTTTCCTCTGTTCTTTCTTCTTTTTTATATAAGTACTTCTACATAAATTTATTCAGTAAACCCAGATAAAATAAACCTTATTTAAATCAACGGATTCTAAGCCCGCACATATTTATGGCTTAAGAATATAATAACAAAGTATATATATATATATATATATATATATATATATACTTTGTCCAAAATATGAAACTAGACTTTGCGAAAGCATTACAACCTCATCTTTTCTTATTGATTTAAAACTGCGATTGTTGCAATTCCTCTGAAAATAATAGTTATACTTATTACCTTCTATAGATATACAAAATGTTATTGTAAATATATTGTAATGCTACTAGAAGTATACCTATTTTACTACTTAAACTTTCTTAAGGAGTATTGAGCTCCGAGGTGTAAATAACAGAAAACAACTCTTTTCTGTAGAAGTAACAAAATACTGAATCTCACAGTACAGTAGGTACAGACCATAGATAATACAATATGTACTGCACAGACATAACACACGGAATACTTAACGCAATGATATTATCCAATATACAGAATGACTGGTGAATTTGGATCAATATTTAAGGAGAATACTCGGTACATGATTCTCATTCGAATTATGTAAAAAATAGGTACTTAATTTTTAAGTGTTGACCATATGTGATACCTAATTCACCAGTCATTCGGTATATAATGTAGGAATATAATATCGTTCAACTTTTATAACTTTTCGTTAACGATTGCCAGTGGTAGCAACAAAAAGTTAAAGTTGTTGCAATTTTTTTTTAAATAAAAAACGTGATAAAAATGTGTTCCGCATAGAATGGAAATGAAAATTCCACCGAAGCTTCGAACCTAAAACACCAAAATGATCAATTGAAAATATTAAGTTATAGAAGATTTTTATTGAAGCCATTAACAATTGCGTTTACGTCATTGTAGGACAATGATGAAAATTTTAATTGACGCTTAATTACGAATGCACTTAACGATGCCAATTTATTATTTATGCGGAATCATTGACAGTTTGGCAATATTTAAACGATTATAAATTATAAAACAAAATAAAATCTAACAAAGAATTTAATGTATATGGGTGTTTCTCTGCTATTTGGAAACTTGTCCATACAAGACTGTCCTAAGCAAATTTTATTAATTGTTGAGAATGTTTGTTACTAAAATGAAGGACAATATTAAATGAAATATATCTCTTTGAAAAGCCCATTTATTTTCGTCCTGGTTTTTGAGTGATAGACGATTTCATTCAAAATCGTGACAGATAGATTTTCTTTTAATTCCTTTATTGCTTTATGCTGATGAAATATGTTTATTTCGTGATTATATTACGCATCCAATTTTTTGTTTAGTTCTTGTATCAGTTCACGCCGACGAACCATTAAACTTTTTTCATTTTGTTAGAGATCGTACTTTTTTCAACTTGGATGCTGATATTCTTGTTGCTATCATCAAACTCTATGTAATCGGGATTCGGGAATCAGGACTTGATAAAACCTAAAGAAAACAGTCTCTTGCGTTATAAAACAGCCTACTGTGCTATGAAATGCCAGGGGACTGTCGGCCAGAGGACTGTCATTTTTACATGTAAATTTAATAAAAACTAAATCGTCTAAACTTATCACATTAACGAAACAAACGTGGTTACATACTTAATAATCAATTAGTTTAAACAAATATTTGTAATTAAAACTCTTAAAATATGGAAAAAATGGCTAACCAGGGGACTGTTTTATCTAACGGCCGAGACTCGTGGTTCACTAGCAGACTCAGTGGTGGCACTAACAAAATGGCAACTGCCCGCCTATCTATACACCCGAACGAACTTCACACTGAATGCGTTCCGTTTCACGATGTTAACGTTTCGAGCGAATACAAAATTTGACTTAAGCGCGGTTTTCAAATGTTATCAGAGGACTGTTTAAAAATTTGAGGACAGCATTCACGTCGAGATTTTTCGATTAAATTTTTATAGTAAATATATAATTGTGATTTATAAAGATGCTGACTGTCTTTTTTAAAAGTATTTTAATACATTTTATTCAGTATCAACGGTAAATAAAATAATATTGGTCACAAGACTTGCAATTCGGGAAAAGGGACATACCAGAGGACTATGTTTTGAGGTGTTTGAGATTGATTTAAAGAAATATTACATTATTAAATTATTAAATAAGGTATAGCGTGTCAAGAATACCTAATACTTTGTCATTATTCATACAAAAAACTGAGAAATATTAAAATTTATTATATAAAATTTGCTTAGGACAACGATTTTCCATTTAGTAGAGAAATACCCATATAGTAGTTAATACATTTCTAGCTTAATATAATTGACATAACTAAATTAACATAACTTTTCTCTTACAAACCGAAACGAAATTAAAAGTTTAACGTACTAGTTTTACTTTTGCAAAAAAATAATCCAGCAAAAAAACAAGCGCTTTAAAATTACAAAAGTAGTTCTTATGGTCCAAAAAAAATTGCATTAAAATTTTCAATTATTCATAAATATTATAATGATTTTTGAAATGTATTTTTTGACCCTTATCGATAACAAATATTTAAGAAAGTCGCGTATCAACTTAGCTCGTAGACGGTTACAGTCAAGTTAACATACATGTGTATTGAATTGACATATATGTATGTTTTATTTAGATAAAATATTTTGTTTAAATAACATGTGTGAAGTAAGTTATTGCGACCAAATAAAAGTCCTATGTTACTTGTAATACCTTCAAGAATATGTGTACAAAATTTCATGATAATTGGTTAAGCAGTTTTCGTGTGAAAGCTTAACAAACACTCACTTTCGCATTTTTAATATTAGTATGATACGAAGATGAACAAGCTCAATAAAATTAATTTTTATTTTAACCGTTATCTATAATATATTATTCATTCATTATTTAATTAAATTAAAAACAAAAACAAAAACACGGAAAAGCTTAAAAAATGTTTAGTTTACCATATTTAATACAAATTTACACATTTACACTGATACTCTATATCTCTAAAACAAGTCATTACATACATTTATATCTTCTATTTAAACAATTATTTTCTATTTGCTTGAATAAGTTTTTCAAGAGTGTATGGATCAGGAAAAAGATATTTCGGATTATATGACGATGGTTCGGCTTCGTTCTCCAATGAAGTATCATCCTTTGAGTCAGGTTCGCCGACGAACTCAAAAATTCCATCAAATACAAAATGGAAAACATCGGAGATTGTATATTTTGAAAATCTTTGGAATAATTTTACTTTGTATTCATGTAATATTCTTCTCAAAAATTTTGCCACTTCGATACCTATATCTATCACAATATCTCTAACTTGCGATTTCAAAAAAGATATTATAGAACTTATATTCCCAAAACTGTCGACTAACAAGGAATTAAAATCTTGATCTCCAGAATCCGACCTCGCTGACCTGACTTCTCTATCATTGTCGGCTTTCACTTCCACATTATAACAAAGTATTAATATTGAAACAGCACACGTAACAGTTAATCGGAACATCTGAAAAAATAAAATTAGAAAGTTGAAGAAGAAAAAGGAAAAGTGAAAAAAGATAATACAAATTTATCATTCTTATTTTTTTTTGTATTTAACACTAAACCTACCAGAGACAGTTACAACGCACAGTTATATTCTAGGTTTACATTTTTGTTGAATTTATGCACGACTTTTTACCCGACTGCGACAGAAGGAGGGTTATGTTTTTCGAGTGTATGTATGTATGTATGTATGTATGTATGTATGTATGTATGTATGTATGTATGTATGTATGTCCATTTCTTTGGCACGCCCTACAGCCCAAACGGCTGGACGGTTTTTGACATATGAGGTGTCGTTGGATTTGTCTAAATTGTAGTAGTGACATAGGCTATATAAATTTTCAAAATGGCGCCCGCAAATAGCGGAATGAGGGGGAGGGGAGTTGAATTTTTTTCTTACTGTAGCAATATGGGTATCAAATGAAAGCTAGTAAATTGTTTTATTCTTTTTAGTTTATAATAAAAGTATTTTACGCAGTCGGGTTTTTAGATTTTTTTTAATTAAGCCTTCTTGTTCTACAATATATATTACTTAAGAAACCTGTAAACTTAAAAAAGAAAAATGTAAACCTAGAATTTAACAATTTTAATTAAAGTTACAAAAACAGTCATTTGACCACTCCGGTAGGTTTAGTGTTAAATAATAACTGTTTGGTCATTGCTGGTTGGTGCCTACCACATACATATTTTACAAACATGACTATGTTACATTATTGCAATAACACTTTTTAAATCTGCTTAAACGAAGTAGATAATAATTTCGGTTTGTTTTTGTAACGTTATATTTAAAGAAACAATTGTTATGATGATTACGTACAAGAATATAGAAAAAGTTATGAAAATAACTTACCTTTTTCGTAGATTTTTTCAATGTTCTAGTGAATGGTCTTGAGGTAAAGTACAAATTGACAAAAATATTGATGGGTAAAGCATTTATAGTTATTCTATGTGATTAATTAATTGCTTAATTATGCAATTCTTTAATTATTTCCAAAAGTTACATTAAATAGAAGTTTTATATTAGCTACATTAGATAATTACAATTAACAATTTGTAATTAAATTAGATAATAATAATAATATAATAATAATTGACATATTATAAGTACGAGTATAAATCATTCTTTATGAGTAAAATTGCACAATACTATTGAAAAAAATAAAAGAGGTTAACGTTGACAGCTATACTAGTATTGAATTTAATAAACTTGAATTTGTATTTTAAAAAAATCGTACATCTAATACAACAAAATGTAACTAAACACAAGAAGAGAAAAAAATGTTTTATATTTAATTGTTATATCTAATGTAGAGTAATTATTGAATAAAATAAGTAATATTGTATGTTTTGAAAAAAAATGTGTATATTTTGAAAACGTGTACCCACATAGATTTTTTTGCCACTATGATAAAACAATGAATTAAAAAGTTATTTTCAAAATTATATTAAATACTAATTGTAAGCTAATTTATAAATCCTCCATATAAAAAATATATAAACAACTAAAAATCTTTCTGGGTTTTGGACCTGCTTTGTGTTTAAACATTTAATAAATTTGTTGACATTGTTAAACAATCTAAGTAATATACTAATTAATTATTGCTTGAATCCAACGCATGGTAAAATTAGCTCTAATAAATAATAATTATAATGAAATAAATATTGTAATAATTTTATACCGTTTTTTTACAAAGTATTTTTAGTAAAATACCTCAGTACTATCTGAATAATACGATGACATTAAAAAAACACAAGCTTCTCTTTTGTATTCTACATAATAATACCTATGCATAATATATCTGTTTTAACAGATCTGATATAATTATTCGGGTCCAAATTGAATAATTGTATAAAATCTCTTCTTTGACTTCGTTACTCTATTTGTCAAAGATTATTAACAAAACTTGACTTCGAATCGACTAGACTGATATTGAAAAATAAAACAAAAAATCTTATGTACATCACTCTGCTTCGGTTTTGTCGACTACACCAAAAGACAAAGAAGATAACTATATAAGACAAAGAAAAACGAATACCAAGGGAGACAGTTCTTTCTTATGGCCGTTGTTTTTAAATCTAAATGTAGAGAATCTAAATGGATATAAAAAGAGTCCCACTACCCACGTATTTTTGTATTCTTTAACGTATACAAAATATTCATTAAGTTTCCAAGTGTCAAACTTGCATAAAGTTTCCAATTTCGAAATAATTTTAAAAACCTGAACTTTTTTTTTTCAAGTTTTATTGACTCTATTCACAAAATAAAAGGAATCAAACAAATCAAAGGCGCATATTTACCAATACACGAAAGCATAGAAGTGACCGTCACGATGAATTGAACGACCTATCTGCCAACTCATACATCACGTGTTTTAATTATTATTTATATAGTTAATATATAAATTAGGTACGGTCGTAGGTACCTAACCTACGAAACCATAAGTGACTTAAAATCCTATCTGCCAACTCATACATCACGTGTTTTAATTATTATTTATATAGTTAATATATAAATTAGGTACGGTCGTAGGTACCTAACCTACGAATCCATAAGTGACTTAAAATCCTATCTGCCAACTCATACATCACGTGTTTTAATTATTATTTATATAGTTAATATATAAATTAGGTACGGTCGTAGGTACCTAACCTACGAAACCATAAGTGACTTAAAATCCTATCTGCCAACTCATACATCACGTGTTTTAATTATTATTTATATAGTTAATATATAAATTAGGTACGGTCGTAGGTACCTAACCTACGAATCCATAAGTGACTTAAAATCCTATCTGCCAACTCATACATCACGTGTTTTAATTATTATTTATATAGTTAATATATAAATTAGGTACGGTCGTAGGTACCTAACCTACGAAACCATAAGTGACTTAAAAATTAAAAAAACCGAACTTCCTGGTGAATGGTAATTATTTTAAATTTAAAAATAGCACAGTCTCACAGTTTTATGAAAAAATACCTAAAGACATGTAAATGTTTTATGTTTACGGGTCTGTTTCAATTATTATATTCAAGATCTCTATTACCATTTTATTGAGTGAGGCTTTAAAACCACACAATTCTTAATTCTCATAAGATCAGAGAAGAACAAAGCAAAATTTGACATAATGATAATAAATGTAACGAAGATTAAAATTCCACGAGGATCCAGCCGCAAAATTACCATTATAACCTTTTTGTTAAAAGGAACTTATATACTAGCTGTTTCCCGCTCGCTTCGCTGGGTTATAATAAAATTTATTTCTGAAATCTTGACTTGAAACTCGATTGAAATATTTGTCTTCTACAGAATTAAAATTCACATAATATATGTATTTTTTTTTTATTATAATTTTATTGAATGTATTATATTTTCTGTTCCTTTGTTGATTGTAGCTAATATTCTTCATAAGATAAATAACTTGCCATTCTTCTTAAGATAAATAACTATTCATGCATAAAAAAGTCCTGATAAATCGACGCCGTGTGAATATAAAGACCTTACAATCGCACAATCTGGGTTAAAAGATTAACCACATTTTTCTGCGAATAAATAGAGATGTCCTTTCTTAAAAATCATCTTCACACTACCAACCACTCTTACTCCTTATCTCAACCTGAGTCTAGAGTCGATTTTCGCCAAATCTGAAATTAATTAAAATCCGTTCTTAGCTGAACTTTATATCATAAATGAAGATTTTCACCAAATTTAGAGCCTGTAGGATATGTTATGTTATAGTTTGGAAATTGACAGTTTTAATTGTCTTCACCTACCCGCGTAATCCATATTGGGAGTAGGTTATCATTATGATTACTAATATAGAAGATAATAAAAAATTTGGAGCCTATAGAAGTTATAACTCGGAAATTTAAAATTTTCATTGTTTAACATCCACCCCCGCAATCTGTATTGGGGATGAATTGTCATAAAATCTGCTCATAGATCATTTGTACGTCACGTATAGAATACTTACGAAATGTGAAGCCTGTAGGAGCTATAGTTTAAAAACGGGAATTTTTCATTGTTAACGCCCCCGCAACTCCCCTTCTTAATGGAATATCCCTACCAAATTTCAAGTCTCTACGCCTTATGGTTCCAGAGATATCGTGATGAGTCAATGCATGGGTGGAAATTTCTTATATATGTATATATAGGATAGGAAAATGCCCAAATCTGCCCGAAATGTACACAGAAAATTGATAAATTATCCTTAATTAATTGATACTAGAGTTTTAATAAGTCTAAAAGTGATCAAAGTCACGGTTTATAATTAAATTTAAAAAAAAAAAATTTTATTTGTCGTCCCGATTGCGTCAATACGATCAGTATTGCCAGACATGTGACTTAGAAAGTTCCTTATTTTTAGGGAGTTAATTTTTTTTTCTTTTTTTTTTCTAGTACAAGATAGCTTTTTTGTTTCTTTTCTTATGTGTAGTGATTAATTGAACGCATCCTAATTTTAAATTTGTAGATAGATGATAGAAAAAAAAATATAAATATATAAAAATGGCATAGTAGGTATCGAACTTTGTAAAGGAGATCGAAAAAGAAACTTCATTTGCAAGGGTACGTTTCGTGGGTAAAGTTGTTCAGTGTGACCAGAGTAGATCATGTGGTTAAAATATCATCGATTCTCCCCAATTCACCCAGTCTAATAGAGTAGATTTAATGTGTCTGTTTTACTAATAATATACATTCTTATTAATGAATTTAAAACAATGTTTTAAACAGCTGTTTAAAAATTATCATAAATATTTGTTTATAACTATATTTGTTTTTTTTTAAAACAGGTATTTTGTTTAAAAAAAAAAACTGTTTTTTTTACAACCCTGGTCGATTGCATTACTCTCGATAGTATTACTCAAGTTTCATTAATATTAAAACTATCGACAAGATAGAGTCTATCACTAATACTGTGATACTATCGATTGTATCAATACTATCGGTTGAGAAATAGTATTCATCCTTTTAACAATCAATTTTATCGACAGTATCGATAGTATTGTTACGTGCAAAAAGTATCGATAGGGCTATCAATATTATGACTTTTTCAAGGTCAACTATCGATAGTTCTTTAACACAAGTGATAAGTGACAATGCAGTCTAAGACGGAGCGGGCTAACCTGTTAGAAGTTGGCAGTTATATTAAACCCATCCCTCTAATCGGTTTCTACACTGCATTATAGCAAAACGCTTAAACGCTTGGCAGCACGTCTTTGTCGATAGGGTGGTAACTAGCCACGAACGAAGACTGCTACCAAAGGAAAACAGAGAAAAAAGTTGACCCTGCTGGGGATTGAACCTAGGATCTCCCGCTTAATATATAGCAGTGCTCATCACTGCACCAGAGTGGTCATCATTTTCGAGTTTATGTATAGCCTTTCATTATTACAATGTACCTAATCGATTAAATAAGTCATAACAGTAATAACTGTTAATTATCATCATCATCATCATCATCATCATATCAGTCGTTGGATGTCCACTGTTGAATTTAGGCGTCCCCCATCGACCTCCAGAGCGACTGGTTCAAAACAGCCTCCATCCAACGGCTACCGGCGACTTTCCTCAAGTCGTCCATGCATCTCGTGGACGGCCGTCCGACACTGTGTTTGCCGGTACGTGGCCTCCACTCGAGATTCTTTCTGCACCATCAGCCGTCAGTTCTTTGAGCTATGTGCCCTGCCCACTGCCACTTCAGCTTGCAACTCCGTTGGGTTATGTCAGCAACCTTCGTTTGTCTGCATATCTCATCATTTCTGATTCGATCTCGCAGAGCAATACCAAGCATAGCCCTCTCCATTACACGCTTTGCGACTTGAAGTTTATTTAAAAGGCCCATAGTCAGAGACCACGTCTCAGATCCGTATGTCATCACTGATAACACACACACATTGGTCGAAGACTTTCGACTTCAGGCAGTGAGGTATGTCAGATAAAAAGACGCTTAAGACGTTTTTTTTTTTAAATTTATATTACCATTGACTAAATAAAAAAACATACAGAAAATAAATACTCAAAATGACCTTTATATTTTTAATAATTTTTTCTAAAGTTATTTTTTGATATAAGTGGAAAAAATCGACAGCAATCTGACAACACTGTTTCCGGCTAAACACATTTCACTTCAATTATTTTTCTTGTCATGACTTAACGTGACAATCAAATAAAATATTTTTTCTTATTTAATTATAAACCGCCATTATGATCGCGTCTAGAATATTATTAAAAATCTAGTTTTAATTAATAAAGGATTCTTTTATTCTTTACATTGCTAATTTTCTGTACAAATCATGGAAGATTTTAACATTGACCATTGCAATATGTATGACATCATAAACAAAAATATTTTTTAAAGATTCAGCATTTTTGAGCAGATTCGGGCATTAAATTCCTTTATTATCTATACAAATAATAAATCTGTTAAAACCTCCGTTTTATTAATACACTATATATCATCAAGAATAAATTTTAATAGCGCGTTTTTTTTTGTATCAGCGCCATCTCTTATCGTTTTTTTTCTGTGTTCACGTATCACGTAAAAAGTACAAAACCAATGTAAATAACTTTAATACATAAAAATTAAACATAACTCACAGTATAATTTAGTTTTTGTTTCATTGTAATTAAATTTAAAAATAAATATTTAAGAAAATAGAAATACCCCTACGCGACATAGACGCAATCTGGTCTAAGGAATCTTAAAAACTCACAAAACTTATTTTTGAGTTATTATTTTGTTAAACTTAAAAGTTTACTAAATATGTCGGATAGGAATAGAAATCGTTTTAATATTTTAGATAAACATCATTTTCAATTAATATAGGTACTATTATGTTAAATGTCACGAAATATAAAAACGATATTCTACCATTATACGATAGATGGCGTATGTAGGTGATAAAAAATATAAATTTATAATGTTTTAAATTTTAGTTAATACCCGTGCGAAGCCGGGGCGGGCCGCTAGTCAATTATTAAAAATATTGTTCAACCGACACGAACTACGAAGAAATTATTCTATTCGCTGATAGATGGCGCTATATACGTATATCTAAATCTATATACATATTACATATATACCTCGTTTGTTAAAATTGGTTCAGTATTATTCGATGTTATTATTAGAAATCTTATTGCTATATAAGCGGGGACTTTTGGCGGAGTACCTACCTTCTACACATAAGTACATTTTGAATTAACGTTTTGTACATTAAAATTAGTTCTAATATACAAGCAAAAAAAAACAACTATATTAAACATATCTACATAGACCAAACATACAATATACACAAGATATTTTACAAAAGAAATTAGCAAGAGAAAAGAAATTTACAAGAGAAAAAAATTAGCCATTGTAGAATGCTTAACAGTCATGCAACGTTTACTTGATTAAATGACTGAAATATTTCTGTTTTGATTTGCCATACGTTTTATGATGACTCACTTTTTATCGAGTTTTCCAGCAGATTTCCAGCCTAAAAAAAATCCATAAAAATTAAGCGTACAAGAAAAATAATATTTAACATAACAACATAGGGTTTAAATCCAATCCATTTGTTCCGTTATAATCTCTTGTGTCTATGAAATTTTAAGGCTACAATATATTATAATTATGATATGAAATGATTTTGACATAGACGAAGAAGCTTCATTATTGCTCCAAGGTTTATAAAACTATTTTATATTGTTTTATTTTTTTATTTTTTGAAATTGACCAATACCTACAGTTTTGTTTAATCAAATGATTACGTGCTAATAAATATATAAGAATGTTGAAACATCGGTTACAATTTTTAAATAAATAAAAAAGGATCAGTAGCGTGTTTCCAACATTTTGATTTATTTAATGTTAAAGTAAAAATAATTAAGTCCTCGACATACATATACTGTCAGGGCCGGATTTAGAGGTGTGGAGGCCCAGGGCAACAGAGCAGTGGAGATCCCCTTGATCTCAAAGTTTGTTTGAAAAAAACGAAAAAAAAGGTCGTCCCAACTCCGAACCGCGTTTCTTTACTCCGTCGGGCTATATGTATTCCTAACAAAAAGGGTCATCACTCATCACAACTCCGGACCGCTGTTGTTTACTCCGTCAGGCTATATGTATTCCTAAAAAAAAGTCATCACCTATTCCTATTATATAAAAAAAAAAACACAACATTAATTCTATACGATTTCAATTTTATCCCCGAAGTCTCTTTTGTGGAGGCCTCTCTTATGTAGACGCCCGGGGCAGTTGCTATATGTATTCCTAAAAAAAAAGGTCACCCTAACTCCGAACCGATGTTGTTTACTCCGTCGGGCTACATGTATTTCAATTTTATCTCCGAAGTCTCTGTTGTGGAGGCCCCTCTTATGTGGAGGCCCGGGGCAGTTGCCCCGCTTGCCGTCCCCTAAATCTGGCCCTAGATACTGTTCGGCTTGGTTTTCTGGTCTTTCATTGTGTAAAAGTTTTATTTTCTTCGTATTATTTGTCAAGTTAGGTTGAGTTGAGGTTTGCATTGAGTTTTTTATAGTTGGCTTTCTATCATTCCATTAGATTTTTTTTTTTGTTTTTATACACTCCAAGTATCTTCAAGGACAACCGTTCTGGTATAGTGGTGCGAGTAGTCACCTCAGTAAAATACAGTACAAGCGTTAATTTTAAATAATTACATAATTTCATCTTATAATTCCTGTTTAAATGTATTATTTTCTAAAGATTTTCTTTATAATCAGCATCTAAATTCACGATAGTTGCGTTAAATGATGTTCAAGTGCATCAAACCGTCATCTATATATCATGTCATAGGCTTTGGTGGATTGAGCATTATTTCTACAATGTCGGTAGTGCTATATAAATTTAGTTGATCTATGTTTAGTAAATCATCCATCGAGGTCTTTAGCTTGTGACTTCTCTTATTGTTGTGTCTCTTACTGATTCTAATATTATAAATTTTAAATTTTGTTTGGCTTTTATTTTTATTAAAAGAAACTTTTATAGAAGAGTGGGACGCTCGCTCACAAAAATCAATTATAATTAAAAATGAAAAGGGTTTAATTTTTTATCATAATTATAATAACTATAATACGTATATTTAATAAATATTTTATAAACACTCTGAAAATACATGATTTAATTATTTATAAATAATTTGTATTTTGTTCTTGTCTTTGGGATATATTTTTTTACTACAGCTGATATTCCATGAGCGATCTTCCCACTGTTCTTTAAAAGCCTCTTTTTCACATTGAGGACAATATTTTCGATTCGTAACGTATTTAACATGGTTTATAAGATCAGATTGCAAAAAAAAATTAATAAAATTTTACAATTTCAAATTCTGCAGGGATAGACCAGATTTAAACACGCGACCTCTATGATCAACTTTATCAATAAACTGAGTCATAATCTTAAAAAAGATAACACTAATATAATCGATAAAATCCTCCAATACTTTTTGTTCGTGTTCTTATTCTTAAATAGGAGCTATGACGTATCTATGATCAATAGTCACTATAAAATCATAATTAATACCTTGCGTGCATCTTCTTAGTAATAATTAAGGTTATGAACGTATACACACTATGGTAAATAATCATTACTATATATATTTACAAAAACGCATTTCAGGTATTTCAAATTTCTTAATGGCGATTTATTTATCGGCAAAAAATTTTATGTATCAAAAATTAATATTTAATTTTTTTTTTTTAATATATACGATAAGATTTTTGGGAAAATGAACAGCATAATTAAAATTATCTTGATAATTTCTTAATTATTCTACAACTTTTTAATTGGAAGATAATATCCATAATATTGTCATTGTCATTTTATTATAAAATTATTGTAAAGAAAATAGAAAATATACTAATATTTCAGACAACATTTTATTGTTTGCAAATTATTCCGGTATCCATTTGTATCAATTAATAACAATGCAATAGTCGGAAAAAAAGTAAAAAGTTAAAAATAACTGTAACAACGTTTTTAAAGAACCAGAAGTTATATTTGTTTTCATCGAAAGTGACGAAATTTGTTTTTAATTGGATAATCCATGGATGTAGTTTCCATGTAGAGTGGCAATGAGCGAGGCCGCGAGCCCGCTGTCGTTTGCGTTTGCGCCGGTTCCTTCAGTCGCATGCAATAGTTCGTAGCGATTCGGTGCTACAGACAGTACAGACGCACTCTAAACAATACTCACATCGTGAAATGTACTGCATTATATTTTAATATACGAAACTCGAGTGTTTATCGCAAATGGGCGACGTAAATAAACTAAACACCTTCCCAGATATAATGAGAAAGTGTTTTAAGATGGGACTCTTTAAAAGTAAGTATTTGTTTATATTTATATATAATATTTAATGATAAATAGTACACCTTTATAAAATCGCAATCTGTTTGAGTGAAGTCAATCTTCCAACGATTTTGTTTGTTATTTTTCTTCAGGATCAATATCTTATCTGTGATCTATATGTATCAATATACAGGTAACGTAAATAATACAATATTAAGAAAAATATTTGTTTTATATTTGATTGACTTAAGGACGAAAAAGTATTTCTTAATATACGTGTATCAATGTCGCAATAACTCATATAATCTTAATTATACTTCATTAAATAAAGTAAAGGGATTTATTGTTATTATCTAGTGCAATATGCAAGTGACACAGATTTTATACCAATCAGAATATTTATTTAATGTTAAGTACATTAATAAAAGATACCAATATAACTTGACCTCCATGTTAGGTTAGGCGATTTCACATATTATAAAACTGTAAAAAAATTAAACAATGGACAAAAAACCAATACAAAAACTTTTGCTGTTTTAATTAAATTTACCGCTAAATATTCAAATCTTTAATAATAAAATTTATCTTAAGCTAGACGTTAAGGAAAACATTGTAAGAAGACGTGCATGAAATTTTGAGACTTACATACATATATCCGCCAATCCGCACTGGAGCATAGTTCCAGTGCGGATACTTCTCCTTACTATAGGAGTATATAGAGTATAATTCTATAGGAGTATAAATCCTTACTGCTAAAGTACATTTCATATTTAAATTACAAAATATCAACAGTATACAGTTAATAAAACTATCTATTGTTAAAGTTCATATTACTTGGTGTGTTTTAAAGGTAATTGGTACTTATTTATGATTCAACCCATATGGTTTTTATAACTGAACTGAATTGAACTGAATTATCCTTAAAACGTCCCACTGCTAAGCAAAACCCTCTTCTCCATGTAGGAGAAGATTTGGAGCTTAATCCACCACGCTGCTCTACTGTGGGTTGGCGGATAATTTCCCTACCACGAATAACGATCGTTACCAGGTGTCTATGATAACAAAAAGGACCGACGGCTTTACGTGCTCTCCGAGGCACGGTGGAGAAACCAACAAGGACACAAACCCAAATCTAACTAATACAAATTAAAAAAAGTGTGATAAAATTTAATAACCTAATTTTCAGTAATGCATAATGTAATAGAGTAGTTAAGCATTGTCATAATTTATGATGATAAAAATTATCAGTAAAATTATTCAAAAATTATTGTAATCGTTTGTTTAGTTTACATAAGTGTAACTTAAAATATCCAAGGACGTATGTAAGCATATATACATAAAATTAACTTTAAAACCTTATTTTAATGTTCAACACTTTAACTACACTCTATTGAGACGTTAATTATATAATTAATTAATTGATAAACTGCAGACACTTGTATAAATAGTACTATTATTTTGTTTATATAATTGTAACAAATAGAATGATTCCAGTGCTGAATTATTAATATAGTATAAAATACAATTGCTTCGTTAAAATTATGGAGATGAGATTATTCAAAGTTATTATACTTGTATATATCAAATTATATATATAACAATTTATGTACATTAGGATAACAATAGGAGATATCACTTATAAACAATGCTGGTACAAGAGCACTACTTATCCCATGATGGATGGACGGTAATAGGGGGTAGTTCTGCTATATCAAGTTGAGAGCGAATGCGTTTACTACTTATGATTAATTCTTTAGTTTTTCCCGGGTTAACAGTGAGACCGAAACTATCAGCCCATTCAGTAATGCGCCTTAGATCATCATTGATGGAGATAATAGCAGATGCGACGTCATGTAACTTAAAATGGCGATATATTTGCAAATCATCATCATATAAGTGGAAGTTGGACGATATGACCTCAGTGATCGAGTTAATGAAAATAGAAAAAAGAAGAGGGTAAAGTACGCCACCTTGGGGAACTTCCACAGTAAGATTGCACTTGTTGAAATAGGATGTATTTACGTGAACACGCTGTGAACGATTCCGAAGGTAAGAATCAAACCACGCTAACGCGGATAAAGAACTGTTAATAGATTTTAGAATGCCAAGAAGGATGTGGAAGTCGATAGAATTGAAAGCATTACTAAAATAAATATGCATAAGGCATTATAAGGATTGTAAGCGATTTATTCTCCATGGTTAAGCGAATGTCGTCAATTACGTCGTTAAGAGCTGAAGTAGTGCTATGGCCTGGACGAAAACCAGATTGATATGAATTAAGAAGATCATTAGAGTATAAAAAGAAAGAGAACTGCTTGTGGACAATACATTTAAAACTTTAGAGAGAGTAGGCAATATGGTAATAGGTCGGAAATTAGATAAAGAAGAAAGATTGGTAGCTTATACGTGTATATACATACATATATATATATATATATATATATATATATATATATATATATATATATATATATATATAACTTTACTGTACTGTACAGTATCAGCCTGTAAACCACCCACTGCTGATCAAAGTCCTCTTTTCCATCATCTGGAAGAAGAGTTGGAGCTTAATCCTCCACGCTCCTTCGCTGCGGGTTGGCGGATAATTTCCCTACCGATCGTTATCCGGTGTCTATGATAAAAACCGGGACCGACGGCTTTACGTGTTCTCCGAGGCACGGTGGGGAGATCCACAAGGATATACACCTAGACCGGAAACAAATGTTTGTATAAATACAAATATCTGTCCCGAGCGGAAAACGAACCCGCGAGCGCCATGCCAACGCGGCGCTTTGAGGCGACTACTCGCACCACTACACCAGAACGGTCATCTATATATAATTGATGAAAACTGTATGAAAATCCGTGCAGTTGTTTTTGAAGTTATCGCGAACAGGCAGACAGACACACGCGGCCGAGGACTTTGTTTTTAATATGTAGTGATAATGATAATTCAGTGATAATAATTCCATTCAATTCATAAAATCAAATTTTCATCAATGTTTTCTTATGACGTTATCACGTAAAATTATCGTCCATAAACCGACTTTACAGACAACCAATTTTTTTTTTTAATTTACTCATATTATTATGTACACCTCGACTTAGGTGAATGTACTTATCAGGTAGGTACTTCTTGCTAACCGCTATCGCTTAGCACGTTCAATGTAAAGATAATATTGACATTCAGGCCACGTCTGACAGTTTTGGCCCACAAAAATATCTTTCGTTCGAGCTGTGCCACAAGGATGTCCTACTGTTAAACTACAAAAAAAAAAATTGACTTTTTGCCATTTTTGTTTTAATCGGACTGATATTTATTTATAGATTACCGCGTTCAAACCAACTCTCTATCTTTATTATATAATAGTTCGAAGGGACGTTTCAAAATGGTCAATATCAATAAAACTCTTTTTTATTTAAATGATACATTAAAATAAAGGTTAAATGATTAAGTTAAAATAATAAGACGTGATCGTAATGCCAGTTTTAAACTTACTCATTTCAACACAACTTGCAAGTCGAAATTTTCGCAAGAGACTGCATGAAACAACTTTTGTTTTACGATGTACCTCAATGACGCTCGTGAACAAGATTAAAATAAAAATGTATACATATGTAATATATATGTATAAATACAATGTATAGAAACAATTGATTTTTTTTTTGGACAAAATATAGATTTTTTTAAGACAATAAAGCAATAATTATATCAATATTATTAAAAAAAAAATACTTATACCAGACTAAAAAATATGATTGTCATCCTTGTGGAATTTAATTGATTATTTATACAATAAGATATTTTAGATATTCAGATTAAAACTAAAACAATTTCGTAATTTTATTTAGGTTAGATGGCAATTCGGTTTTATTTCATTTACAAACAAATATATTAAAAATAGATAGGTATGTTACAAATAATTATTGTTCATATCCATATAATGGCAATTCAGATTTTCATAGAAAAAGATGAACCATCCCGCCTGTCACCGGGTTTGGACTACAAAGGCTGTTTATGTTTTGTATTTCTATTGTGAATTGCACGCATAAGCGAAGCGTTGAGGTGGGTTCTATTCTCACTTCACGCAAAACGAGTGATTTTTCGAACTTAAAATGTCTCTACATTTATCGTATATTGCACTTGTAAAATAATGTGTACAAACACATACTTATTAAGAAAAAACAATATTTTTAACACTCATGATACTTTTAATTCCATTTTTAGGGTTCCGTAGTTGTTATTTAAACTAATAAAAAAACTGTTTAAAAAAGTTCTGTCTTGGACGTCCGTGTTTCTGTATGTGCGGATGCTGTATGTGGTCACGATAACTACCGAAAGAGTTCACTATTTGAGTTCTTTATTTTTCCTTACGCCTCAGTATAGTTAGGAATACAACCCTATTTAATTTCACGGTCTAATTCGATGTGGTTTAATAATTTTTTTTAACAACTTAATTGTGAAAAATGAGATTATGAGGCGTGCACATTTGGATTTTCCAAACTATTTGTATAATATTGTAAATATATATTACATTGTAATTTTTATTTGAAATAAATATATGTTATAAAATAGTTGACAGTGAGACGAAATTCGATATTGATCGAGATAAATCGTATGAATTCTGCAAATAGTATATACGAGTACATATAAATTATTACTAGGTAAGGGTAATTATTACTAGGTAGTAGAACGGCAGTAACCAAATAATTCAGGATACAGGTCTATCGGGTCAGGTTTTCGCTGTCCATTATAATATAAATATATACGTGTTTTAACGGCACAAAGATATTATTTGGAATAAGTTACGAATGTTTAGTCATTTTAGATTTTTCCGCAGTGTCTTCCGCTATCAAATCTGAAGACACGAGACGGGGCTAATATAACGACGCAGGTTACGTCCAATAAAAGTACCCGTTCCTTTTCCACGAAACAAGTGTTAATTCATCAGGTCTCTTACCATCAGCTTTAATCGTTACTAATCCCAAATTATTTCTTTGTGCTATTTATAGTAGAAATACTTGGAATAACAGTGCAAAAAAAAACCTGAAGAACTGACCCCACGTCTCATAGTCATGTGATGTAATGAGATACACCATCATGTAAGCTCCCATTGATAATAGAAAAGCTGGTTCGTTTTTACCCAGACAATCAGAATTTCGATTCAACGTGAAAATACTGCCAGCATTATCTTTCCTCGCCATTCCACGCAGACATTAATTATACCACAACTATCTCTTTTACTTCTCCTGTCTTTTAAATAAATAATTTTTAAGTTTTGCGTTCTAAATATGTATAATAACGTATATTAACTAAATTGCATTTCTTTTCTTGCTGAATTTCATTTAATGAAAACAAATTTATGATACACACGTTTTACTACACAAAATCACGCTATTTGGAAAAATCGCGTCGTTCCTTAACTAACAAAAACGTAATATATTAAGTATGAAAATTTTTAAGAATAGCGGAAGCCATTAAAAATTTACAAACAGCAGCATCCTTCTTAATTTATTCTTTCCTGTCCCGATAATGTAAGAGTGAGTCGTACGTGTTTACGTTTTTAACTTCTTTAATTAAATTAGAACCGGTACTAAAGTATGGCATTATCCTTTTTCCTAAATTTGTTAACATTATACGAATTTATTTAAAACGCTTATAAAATAAATAGAAATATAGATTATCAACTGTCTCTATAAATGTTATTTTGTAACTAAAATAAAGAAAACATAAGAACAAATCCAAACATTTAATTTTATATCGAATTTGGAAAGATCCATGTACGTATATGAAGTATAATTTTGCGTAATATTTTTCTGCACAGATAAATCATAAAATAATAAAATATATAAAATTATATCACATAAGAAAAAGTAGACAATTGTCAAATAGCAACGATGCATGCAATGCCCTGATTGCGCCCTCGGCCTCTGCAGAAGACAACCCGACTGGCAAATTAAAATTTACATTCTCTCTCTTTTCTCTCTGAATGAGGCAAATGTTATCAGAAGGTAGTTTAATTGATGGTATGGACATTTTTACAACATGATTGATTTACAACTTGTGACTATAAATCAAGAGGATTCTTTCTTAATTCACCACGTTGATCCACCTCGGATAAGCAGGTAGTATGGATATCCTTAATTTCATTAATATTAAATTTATAATTATTTGTAATAATTAAAAAGCGCAATGTTTATTTATGCTACTATCAAAAATCGTATTTGGTCAGCACATGTTTATGGATGAATATAGTTTATGAAAGACCTTTGTTGTAATTAGAATTATTAATTTAGTACGGTCCAAAGTATTGGGGTAAAATCGCAATGATATCTACATTTTATTGTTCAATAAAAACTAATACTAAAAATTGTTTTCTTGGAAAAAAATTAAAATTTGGTAAAATTCCTAGACACCCGAGGTTATTGACTAACACAAAATTACTGAAAGAAAATAAATAAAAAGTTATGTTTCTTTGTCACAGATAATTAACAATAAACGTAAATATATTAATGATCCTCAACTTATTCTCTATTCGTTTTCTTGACAACGAAAACTCAATAGCGCTGATATATATTTTCGACATAGTTCTGTGATGTTAAAATATTTCTATAATTAAAATAACATAAATTTGTAAGCATTTTTAATATATTTTTGTAATAGTTACTAGTGATTTTGATACCAATCATCATGTTTTTGATTTCAATTTAATGATTTTCACAATATTTTTGGATGGATGGATTTGACCGATGTTCAACGTCTTAGGTAGTTTTCTTTAAAATCTAAACGCGTATAATATCCGAAAAAAATGGCATCATCTATGAGAAATCACTTAAAATTTAAAACTGGGTAAAATAATACGAACATATTGTTATTCATACATACCTTCCACATATATGTAGTGACTTGCCTTGTCTTGCATTGCTTGCCTCGAAAAAGCTATGTTTGCATTACGTTGAAGATCAATTATATTTTATTCTTATACAAAAAAGGATAAAATCTATTTCAAAGAAAATTTAAAATTACAATCTAGGACTGCGGTTATTATAAGACGTTTATAGCCCAATTATTTATACGTTTTTTATCATGCCTAACACAAAAACTGCAACACGAAATTTAATGCAATATCACAGTTTTAACTGTGGAGCTCTGTTTTAAAATTTGATGTTCTTCATTGATAGACATACGAGTACACAGCTTTTTCGAGTTTGTTTTTTACACACACGACTAGTTACATGTGATAATAACGTAATTATAGAATAATCTATGCGCAAAAATTCGCGTGCATTAGTGAATAATAATAATAAATAAATTTTAGTTTAAAAAAAAAACTAAAAATTACGCTTTAATAGAAAACCAAACTAAAAATTAGAAAATAATTTTCAATAAATATAAATTAAGAATAGTGTGATTAGCAAAAAGATTTATTTTATTGTAGAAAAGCATGGGGTGCCTGACGTCAATAATTATTATAATATTTTATTGACAGGTAGGTATTGCTAAAAGAGTCATTATGTAAATATCTTAAAAATCAACTGTTTTTTTTAGTTTTTTTATTAGTATGTTAATTTTTAAGTATTATTTATTATCTATTTTTTAATTCTACCTACGAACTACAAGAGCGTGTTTTTCACTTTTTTTTTACCTTTATTTATCTTTGCTGTAATAAAAAAGAAATTAAGCCGTATAGATATCAGCACGCGCCCTAGTGTTTGGCTCAAAGACACTACCGGGTATCAAATATGGAAAATCGCTAATCCTGAGTGTCCTGGCAAGAATAATGGGACAAAAAAAATACATAAACGACAACAGTACAACACTTAAAAGGCGAACAAACGCCAAAAGAGTTAATCAAATCGACGTATTAAATTGTTACTCCTGAGTTTGTCGCGTTCTCTAGTAAACTATTTAACTTTGTATTAACATGTCTAAGTACGATTGATATTGAAACGATTAGTTATTAACAAGACTAACCGGTTATACGGGGTCAATATACAGGCTATGAACATGTCGGAAGCAATATCGGACTTCCGAGGGGCATAGTATCATGAGATTATGATTTGATATAGGTATAATTAAAAATAATATATTACAATTATAGCTACTGTCTACTAAATTATATAGGAAATGACGTCTATATTTAAAACACTGTTATGTATGTTGATTGCTGAAGCTGAGCTTTTAATACACAAATATATTTTTAAAAATTTGTCATAAAAAGCGGCCATCAAAGCTAATAAGAGTTTAACAATAAAAAAAAATTTTTAAAAGACTGACTTAAAAAAAAATCACTACAATGCATAAATTATATTTCTGTCTTATAAGTTAGTGTACACTTATAGGCATCTAAATATTACTTATATGAGCACAAACGATTATTATTTTGTAATTGCTTTTATTTTTAAGGTTTTTTTTTAATACTTTTTGGTCCTACTTCACTGGTTCCTGATAAAGTTTTGGTGTAGTGGCGCGAGTAATTGTATTAACGCCGACTTTAACGAGATGTATGATATATAATTATGATGATGAGATGTATGGGTATTTGTATTTTTACAAATATTTCTTTCCGGTCTTGGTTTATTTTGTTTCCTTGCTCTCCCCAGCGTGTCTCGGAAAGCACGTAAAGCTGTTGATCAGGGTTGTTATCATGGTCATTTGATAGCGATTATTACTCATGTAAGACTATCCGCCAATCCACAATGGTCCTTCTTCTATATGGAGAAGAGGCCACCACCACATCAGCCGTTGGATGTCCACTGCAGAACGTGTGCCTCCCCCATCATCGCTGGCAGGGTTTACCAATACTCGCCACACTTAGCAAGTGGGTTGGCGAGCGCAGTGTATTGTGGCAGGATATGGTGACTCTGCTGCCCATCACCATCCTGGTTGGGATATTACTGTAGTTGTACTACTTTGTTCGTACCACTATGACCTTAGTCGCCTTTTACGATATATCGGCAAGTAAGAGGTCAGGACTATTCTTCATTGCTGTTCACCACATGGCACTCTACCGAGGTGACTCGCTGCTCCATTGTGCCAATCTCCAATATGCCGCTCCATGCCAATGCTCATTGTGCCAATCTTTAATGACCTCCTATCTGGAGAAGAGGCCTCTGCTTAATGCTCTTCTCCATATAGGAGCGTTTACAAGATGATTCAGAATAGAAATATCTGACAGATAAAGTGGAGATTGATTTTTTGTCTGTTAGATAGATTTTTATCAGCAATCGGTGAATCAGTGCAGTATTAAAAACAGTTATTTTTACAAACTACTAAACACATTTAGTAAGAATCTTCCACCATTTTGACTACCTAACAAGTTTATTAATATGTCCATTTTTGTCATATGTTAATTATAAATTAGCAAAAGTTAGATTTTGTGGTATCCCCTCAACATTTTTTTCCAATTTTCTTGAGATTCTAGTATTAAATCTTGGTAACGAACATGGAACCACCTCTACATTGTGTGGGGCTTATAGTAATTAATATTTAGTGGAGTACACTAGGTACACACTACTTTATCCACAAAAAAATATATATATATTTGTAAAAACAATTCACAAATCACAATTGACGAATATATCAATTACACTAGGCAACAAAAAAATACTTTTATTTTTTCCCAGAGATTTGAATATGTGGTTCGGAATTGCCATGTTATAGAGAACTTAGAACAGTAAATAAAACATCTCAGTCACGTATAGCTTTTAAGAGAAATTTATTTGTAATTTTCACAATTTTTCGTAGTTATTTAAGCAAATAATATATTATTTAGACATAAAAAATAAACTAGTTTTAGTTCTTTTGGCCTGCCTGTTATAAGAAGAGGTTGAAGTCTCTCTAATCAAAAACCAACAGTAGTCTGCAAGCATTGCAGTGGTCCATTTTCCCTGGTAACGCTTTTCCATTGAAGCAATTTCTTGGTGAAAGCGCTCACCGTGCTCATCACTTACTGCACCTAGATTTTCTTTAAAAAAATTTAGATGCGAGTGCAGAAAGTGTATTTTTAATGACATATTGCAACCCAATTCTTTATAAGCATTTAACAATTTATTTATAAGGCTTTCATATTGAGGCGATCGTTTATTTCCCAAAAAAATTTCTGTGACTTGAGCAAATGCCAACCAAGCAGTCTTTTCTTTAGTATTTAACGTCGAAATAAACGAGGGATCTTTTATTAACTTCTTAACGTCTGGGCCATTAAAAATACCTTCTTTTAATTTTGCATCACTCAAAGCAGAAAATTTTTGCTTTAGAAACTTAAAGCCTGGACCGTCCTTGTTCATTGCTTTTACAAAGTTTTTGATTAACCCTAGTTTAATATGTAAAGGTGGCAAAAGTACTTTATTTGGTTCTACTAATGGGTCATTTATTACATTTTTCTGACCTGGATTATAAGAACTTCTCAGTGGCCAAGATTTACTAACATAATGCTCAACTTTTGCACGGCTATCCCACTCACATAAAAAACAACAGTATTTCGTGTACCCGGTATTGCAATCCCAGAAGTAAAGCAACCACTTTCAAGTCAGCACATATTGCCCAAAGATGATTACTATATTCTATTTTATTCAATAAATGCTTTAAGACGTCGTAAGTTTCTTTAAATTGTGCACCATACGCCAGTGGAATAGATGGAAATTGGTTTCCATTGTGAAGGAGCACGGCTTTCAAGCTAGTTTTAGATGAATCTATAAACAGTCTCCATTCATCTGCTAAATGCTGGTGACCCAATTTAGCCAATAAACCAACAACATTGTTGCAATAAATTAAATCTCCGTCTTTAGAATAGAAATCCACGTACGAATTATGTCGTTTACGGTATGCAGTAACGCAAACGTCGGGTTGAAGAAGATTCCATTGCTTTAATCTTGAACCTAACAGTTCAGATTTTTCCTTTGGTAAATCTAAGTCTCTAACAAGGTCGTTGAGCTCAGATTGGCTGATCAAATGTGGTAATTTAGATGTACTTGCCACTTGAAAATCCTCACATTCGTCATCAGAACTTGAAGTGGTACTTGAGCCTTCAACGTGACTTGGTGGCTTAGGTACTGGAATATCTTCCGAATGTGGTATTGGTTTTGTTACGGAAGACACTTCTGCGTAATTTACTGTGTGCTTAGATTTCTTAGAAAAACCTTTAACATCCGTGAGACAAAAGTAACAGTCACTTACATGATCCTTAGGTTCTCGCCAAATCATAGGTTGACCAAAAGGCATCTTTGATGGTTTCCCATTGTACCAGTTCGTCAAATTTTTGTGACATGAGTAGCAACACATGTGTGGCAACCAATGTTTGTCTTGGTTGCGAATGTCTAAACCAAAATACGTACGATAACACTTCGTAATAAAAGGCGTTATCCGTTTTTTTTGACTCTTCGGGGAATATACACCGCAAATAAAACAAAATAAATCCGGAGAATTAACACAAAAGCGAGACATGGTGAAAGAATCAAATGTATACTGACACTACAAAATATTATTGTGATCGTTTCGAAGAAGAATTTTGAGATACCCTCCAAAGTTGATAAAAAAGGTGTTTATTTAAAAAAAAATTAAAATCTTCTTTTCTATACGTGACTGAAATAAATAATTATTTTCTGGTATTAGGTGCATGGTTATCTACGAAATACAATATGAATTTTCCCTGGGAAATTTTGAGTGTTGCCTAGTGTTATCATACAAAAAAAAATACATTCATAGATGATGTCTTATAAAAACTATAACTACATTTTTTTTTTATTTTGTCTGTATATTTTTAAATTCGAATCAACTTATCGTCAATTCTAGACAAAATTTCGTGAGATTACGTATTACTTGCATTTATATTTTATTATTATATAGCTTTTATAGTTCACTTATATCATTATATATATTCGTAAAACCTTATTAAAAGTTTTAAAACCTATTTATCCTATAAGTCTCAGACAGGACTAGTATAGTCTTTTGTGTTATGTTTTACGTTAACACTCACGCTTTGAATTTAAATTATGTTGTTTCTATAATTATGAATTATTAATTAATCTTGTGTTATCGATGTATCTATAGAATGTTAAATTTACATCATACTTGGTATAAATTATTTGCTATTGCTATTAATTATCGCTATTAAATGCAATATCCGCTTGCCCTGTTTCTAACAATCACTGTTACTATCACTATATATTATAAAACAAAGTCCTCCTCCGTGTCTGTCTGTCTATCTTTTCGCGATAAACAGTAAAATTACTGAACAAATTTTCATGAGATTTTTACCATTAGGCAGAGTGATTAATAAAAAAGGTTTATGTGTATAATTTGTTGAAATTTGGTTTAAATTACTTGAAATATGACGATAATTTTTAAAAAGGTCGGAATAAATTAAGCTGATTTGGAGCTTTCATCCAAAACGCTGTCTAATCTCTTTGAGGTACAACAAACAATGTACGGTGGGATATACCTCTTTTGCAACTCTACAGAAATGTCCTTGATGGCATATCTATCTTTTAAGGATAGCTTATTATACCTTTTCTAACTTTTAAAAAAATTGTCACGTACAATCCGTTAGTTACATTAAGTATTTCACTCACATTATCCTTACATCATATAATTTAAATAAATATTTTGGGAGTTATCGCAAAATAAAAATGATGAAGGGCTACATGAGCTAGTCTCTATGATTTCGTATAACTGGAAATTCATAATATCTTGAATGGATCTGTTTTCTAGTTCAAAAGTTATTTTACTACTAATAGATAATTCTTCTAATGAGCAAATAACAATAATATTTATTACATCATGCACCTAGATAGAATAAGCGACAACAATAAAGAAAATAAATTAAACAAATTAATACAAAAAAAAAAAAGCAATTGTAAATTTCATCAACATAATAAAACACACACACTAACAAACAGAAGTCTTTGTTTTTTTGTTTGAAAAAGCTAATTTTGGTACCTATGAAAGTGATTTAAAAAAGACCTTTTCTCATTAGGTTATCTGTTATAGAGATACGATATACAAGTAGCAAGACATCTCGCTGCAACTCATAAGAATGAAGCCTAAGGGTGTCTGTCTATTCAAGCGGAGCGAGGCTGCGGAGCGGAGAAATGGAGCAATATGAACCAATAGCCCTTGACCACAGGAGCGGAGGGGAGATTTTTTACAATCCTATTGGTTAATATTTCTCCGTTTCTCCGCTCCGCAGCCTCGCTCCGCTTCAATTGACAGACACCCTTAAAATAACATTAAACGTTAATGCTACGGTTTCTTTACTCATGTGGTTTATAACACAAAAATTTATAATAATAACCATTTATAAATATAATGTTTTACTATAGGATTATCTTAAGCATAACTAACATACTGTTAGTTTATCGCGCAATAACCTACAATGATAAGATAGTATAATTATTATAAATATACATAGGTCTGAATGAGTTTTAGTTTGATCGCTCAGTGCGCTTCTAATTTACTTGTCTATAAATCAAGTATTACGAGAAAAAGGATGTTATTATATTTATCGATTTTCTATGTATATATTAATTTATACCTAGTACATTAACCACAGAGGTTAATTCTTCTAAGTCTAGGTTATATCTAATTAAAGACTTGCTGTCCTTCTTATCTCGATTTCAACACTACCGGCCTGCCAAAACATGTCTTATGACTAATCAATTATGAATACTTATTAACTCGTATACGAAATAAAAAACATAAATCGTTTTTTAGAGTAATAATTCGCGTCGCTAATAAGAAATCAATTTTGATAAACAATGTCGTATGCTGTAATACTAAAAGAGACCCTCTTAGCTTTTTGACTTGTATATTGTACAATAGAGGATATTTTTGTATAGGATTATTATAAGGAATTACTAGGAGAAAGAACTATTTATTATCTAGAAATACCAATTTTTTAACTATTTTACTTTTTTTTTTATTCGGATCATTGTTTCTACTATAGGTAAGCATAAAATTATTCTTACAAAAATAAAATAAAAAAATTTCTGAATATAATTTTTTTATATATATATAAATATAAATAAGTATAAATATGTTTAACGTACACACACAGTCATCTGTCCCTAAGGTAGACAACTTAATGCCTGTGTTTTGGGTAACAGTTGACTGATATATATTTTTTTTTAAATAAATATACATATAAATAATACATATATAAATAAATACATATTACACCCAGACTCGGGGCGGGAATCGAACCCACAACCCTGGAGCAGAAAACAGGGCCACTGCCAACTGCGCCACGGGCCAGTCATTTTTACTACCTTACCTACTTTCGTTTCTTGTGTTGAAATCATTCTGGTTATTTATAAATAGATATATTTTATGAGGACTTTAGCAATTAACCTGTTTTAAGTCATAGATAAAATTCCATAAATTAACACAACTTATTCTTAAAACTATGTGATAATAGAAGATAGATAATAGAAATCATATTTATAAAATATCTATCAATTTTTTTTTTCGTGCTGTTAGATCTCGAGATTAGTGCTGTGAAACAAATAAATTCGTTTATTCTATGATTTTAACAATAAAAATTATTTTATTTAAAAAGAAATTATGCAAATGGTATAATTGAACTTCACGTAATACAAATTCTCTCTCTCTTTAAAAAGATTATTCATTCAATACGACCTTTGTGGCGTTTTTAGGTACGTAATGTCAAACAATATGTAGTCGAAAATTTATTTTTTCAAGCAAATTATAAAATTTTTATATTCTTGTATATCTACTAAGTAATACATTACTATCAGTTCAATACGATGTTTTAAAAGTTTTTTTGAATTTTGAGTCGATCGATCGAGTCTTTCTTTTAAAATTTTCTAATTAAGCCTTCATAATTTACTTGCAATTACAGAATAAACATGCCCGGGTATTAAATTTTTCCGTCTTTTGCGATGTGCGTTTGTTTGTTTGTTTGGACGCGCTAATCTCAAGAACTACTAGTTCGAATTGAAAAATTATTTTTGTGTTGGATAGCCCATTTACCGAGAAAGGCTATAGGCTATATAACATCATGCTACGACCAACAGAGGCTGAGCAATAATAAGTTGTAAATGTTACAAAAACGGGAAAAAATAATCTTTTTTTAAGAGCTTCCGTTGCGTCCTTTATTATTTCTCTTCTTGAGACATTTTTTACCTATAGTTCCACATTTAAAGTAAATATAACATCACTATTTTACTGAGAACTTTCTAAAAATAAAAAAAACTCATTAATACGTTGAACGACCCAGGAATCAAATCTGAGACTCTTTGCTCGGCAGTAACACGTGCGACCGCTCGACCAACAAGGCGGGTACCTACACAGCTAGTTTTACATAAAGTACGTAAATGTGGGACATTTAATAACCTGAACTCTTTTAAAACATATCGAGCTAAACCTGTTAATATAGGTATTAATACTTTACATTTAAATACTGTATCAATAATATAATGTACAAAAACATTGAATAATATGACATAAATACAATACATGTCTATTTGTATATGCATCTGTATTTATATATCTGTGAACAAAAGCAAATTTTTGGGCTAACAAAAACACTTGTGTTGAAATTCTTTTGTATGGCAGTCACATCCATTTAACGTTTGAATGACTGGTCTAAATTTTCATTTATTACAACTTACAAAACAATTGAAATTAAAAGTACGCTTGTATAGCGCCACAAATTACTGTGTCCATGACTTCATTCACATAAATGTTGAATATAAAAACAATATACATTTTTAATATCCTTTAATAGCTCTTTAATTTTTTCTATGTTTCACATTTAGCCACAAGTAAAAAATTGAGAGAGGTTGATTGGAAAGTGTTATTGCTGGATGCATACAACCCTGACCTTGCACCCTCAGATTTTCACCTGTTTCGGTCTCTTCAGAATTCTTTGGACAGTGTTAGGTTAACGTTAAGAGAAGACTGTCAAAACTACCTGTCACATTTTTTTGATAAAAATTCCCAAGATATCTACAGGAACGGGATTATGTTACTATCTACAAGATGACAACCAGTTGTCGAAAAAAATGGCACATATGTATTATAATGACATATAATTAAACTTTGAGAAAAAGCTTTTGAATTTGTATATAAAATACGAAAAAACTTTTCCCCCGACTATTACTTATATTGATTATTCTTTTCAACACCTTAATAAAATGTATGGTTTAATTCATGTAATAATAATTTCATGAATCATGAAAATAAAAGAATCATTTAAAAAAAAATTGTGCGTGTACTAGCGTACACTCGTAAGAAGTGAAACTTATAATAAAAACAGTTTACTTTTTATACGATCGTAATTATACGCACATACGCACATACGCACATACGCACATACGCACATACGCACATACGCACATACGCACATACGCACATACGCACATACGCACATACGCACATACGCACATACGCACATACGCAATACGCACATACGCACATACGCACATACGCACATACGCACATACGCACATACGCACATACGCACATACGCACATACGCACATACGCACATACGCACATACGCACATACGCACATACGCACATACGCACATACGCACATACGCACATACGCACTTACGCACATACGCACATATGCACATACGCACATACGCACATACGCACATACGCACATACGCACATACGCACATACACACATACACACATACGCACATACATACACACATACATACACTCGAAAAACATAACCCTTCTTCTGTCGCAGTCGAGTAAATACAGTTTTACAAAATGGCGCGTAACGAAAAAATGTGACGCGTAACGCGTAAATTTTTTCCAACCCCGATAAAGAAATTTCACTTCAAAAAGAGAGAGATGGATTTTTTTAACAATTTTTATCTATCCAGTTATGTATAGGCTTATCTAATTTGATCATATATTATATAAGAAATATTATTAATAATCTATTGACAGAAATTATTAAGATTAAAAAATGTTTTATAATAATATATATTTTAAATACTAATTCTATTAGTTCTAAATAAGTTACTGAATCAACGTTATAGTAACGTGTAACCGTGTAACCATAGAAATATTCTTATTTCAAATATCTTTGCGTGTAACGAAAACTTCGTTACACTAAATCTTGATTGATTTTCATAAATCCGACCATCGATTTTAATGTTATTATACTAATCATGACAAAAAAAGCGACCAAGTGCGAGTCAGACTCGCCCATGAAGGGTTTCGTAGCAGCAAGTAACATCATATAAAAGTTCTTGTAGTTCGTTGTTTTATATTTGAGTTGATTGAATGAAAGCTAAATTGCGGTTGCGCATTTTAATACGTCATAAACCGTAACCGTAACTTACTAGATCTCGTTCAAACTAATTTTCGGTGGAAGTTTGCATAGTAATGTATATCATATATTTTTTTTAGTTTTATCGTTCTCTTATTTTAGAAGTTACGTACACATTTTATCACTTTGGAAATGTCTCTCGCGCAAACTATTCAGTTTAGAAAAAAAATGATATTAGAAACCTCAATATCATTTTTGAAGACCTATCTATCGATACCCCACACGTACGGCTTTAATGAATAAAAAATTGAGTTTCAATTCAAAGTATAGGGAACCCCCAAAATTTATTGTATTTTTTTTTTTCTATTTTTGTGTAAAAATCTTAATGCGGTTCATAGAATAAATCTACTTACAAAGTTTCAACAGTATAGTTCTTCTAGTCTCGGAAAAAAGGCTGTGACATACGGACGAACAGACAGACATGACGAATCCATAAGGGTTCCGTTTTTTGCCATTTGGCTACGGAACCCTAAAAAGTTGAAAAAATCGAGAACTGCTTACTACATATATAAGAATTATGATAACAAACTTTAAGAAGAATATTTTATATGATATATGTATATCTTGTTCTAAGTTAGTAGTTATTACATATTTTTATTTTATTACTTAATAAGGGTCTAAAATATTTTTATGCTTCTAAGATTCGTTATCTAAAGGGTATCAATGGAACTTTATTACTATGAATACTACCATAACCATAGACAATTTAAATTACATAGATCAAAAATATATTAATATGGTCGCTATAACAGTAAATAATAAATATGTAAAAATTTATAGTATTAGTATCACATAAGAAACTTTATGTATCGACGTCTTTTAACACGATCATAACAATTCTGTATTGAAAATAATCCTCATGCGTGAGTCCGACTTTGGCCCGACTCTAACATCTCCGATATTTGAAATATTTTGCTGTTTTGCTTTTTAATAGTCATATTTATTTAGGACCCTATGTTATGGATTACGTGTGCTATTTAAAATAGAATGCTATGTTAAAAATCTTAATAGCGATAATTTAATTTTAAGTGCACTATTTTTGTGATATTTATATGGTATATTTCAATTGAATATGTAAGTTCAACTAATCTTGACGCACGGCGTTGTTCTCGTATGAGCTTGGAATTCTGTAACCGCTCCACTGCCCGTGTCAACTACTGGTTGACAAGAGTTTACAAACTAACCGCAATAACTGTAAGGGCCCGTGTCAAGTAATGATCGCCATGGCTATATTGCCCATGTCAACTTTTTTTCGACACGGGCATTAGTACGCGAAATGCATCTGTCAACTACAGGTTGATTAACGTATATTACATATTATCACCAGTGGGAAATTACTTAACAAAGCGTGAGAGACCTTGGGCAGTTTTGTGCAGTTAGTAAACTAAAAGGTCATTGTCCGGACACTCAAGCGGGTAACTTTGATTTGTGTGACAGTGACGACTGTCGTGCTTGAGCAGCGCGTATTCTTATCGCTTTGTTGTGCGAGTACAATCAATGAAAATAAAATGTGAGATTTTAATGCAGATATTTTATTACTTTAACTTTAGAAAAAACGACATTATATCATATTAAACTTGATTATTTATGAAAAAAAAAAATACGTATTTCATTATACCACCTTTCACGCACAGGCAGTTACTGCTGTTGAGGCAGTGTCTGTCTATACAAGGTTGACGCACACAGCACTGCTCATGTTGGTGTCGAAAGCATCATTGTCTCTTAATTAATTTTTTAACAAAATTTTGAAACGTAGCATAGTTATCTCCCCTTATATCCATGTTCTTAATAAATCTTAAGCTATCCTGTATCAACTCAGATCATATTAGGAGCTTGAAATTGGAAAGCTTTATTTTGTGTACAAAAATGAAATAATTTTAAGGATATTCTTATGCAAAAAAAAAACAATACTTCATTTAAATAGCACCAACAATATTCGTCATATTATTATTCGTCAAGGTCAAAGTTAGGCCCTTGTTGTGTCATAGAACTAGTTTCAATTATTATTTATGTATATCATGAAATAATATCAAAATTGGTAATAAGTGTCAGTACACTTATCAGGCTGTAAACAACTCACTGCTGAGCGAAGGCCTCTTGACCATATAGAAGACGGGTTCGAGCTTAATCCACCACGCTGCTCTACTGCTAGTTGGCTGAATAATAAGTGTATTTTTGTAGTTTATAATAAATGTAATAAGTGTGTATAAGTAATTGTAATTGTATTGTTTCGGTTATTATAAGCTAGCTTACAAATACAATGTACGTATAATTCGTGAGTAACCAGCACAGTGACCGAGTGGGAATCAATTCCATTGAGCACATTTGCTTCCGGAGATGTCCCCCAACGCTGACGCCCGCCTCACACGCAACTATCATCCACTTAATATAAGAATTACTACATATATCGAGGAATTTTGCAACGATTTTAAACGTAGACATAACGCAGTAAAACTCTAATTAAGATGTCAAATGTCAGTACACGAAGACAGATTCAAATTGAAAATTATAAAATACTCTTTACTAAAGACTAGGTATCGCGTATCTATTCATACGACAAAAAGAAAAAAAATGGATTTTTTTTTAATGTAATGATTTGGCTTTCTTGCTTTGTGCTTTATATTTGACTACTTTTTTTTTTTTGATATATTAAATATTATTCAAGAATGAGAAACTTATTGAAAGAGAAATGAAATATGAGTAAAATATGGAAGTTTAGCTAGAGATTTATTTGAGCTAAATAATAATTATTCGGTCTATACAACTGTGTTTTAGACACGTTTTCCATCTTACGAAAGGAAAATCTCTCATTTAAAAAAAGACCGATTATAATAGAGATGGTCTTGTAGATAGAGCATGTAACCCAATAATCACTTTTAGTATTTTTTAAGTAATAAATTTATATTTACAATATATATTGTTCTTTTTCTTCCATGTTATAATCTAAATCCCGATATGTGCACATGGCCGGTTCACAATAATGATATCTATATAGTATTAATACGTGAAGCAAAAACTTTGTACCCCTTTTTACGAAAATTACGCGGACGGAGAAGTATGAAATTTGGCACAGTTAAAGTTAATATGGAGAAGTGCAGAATGATAATATTTTTTTATAATAATGCTCAAAAATACATTAAATTAATTTAAAAAAAAAACAATACACACACTACGACACTCACACATATGTACAATGTACACATATACACAAATTTTGTTTATTGTCAAAGTCTGTTGTCAACACGGTCTTAAATACAGGTCTTGCAACGAATTTTTTATCACAGATCAGGTCTAATGACTGATGCATATGTCGCTCACTATGTATTGCGTAATCATTTTTTTTATGATGTTGATTGTCTGCTGTCAATTAATTCAATTATAGATTAGGTCGAATTTCGACCACTGGGCGACCACTAGTTTCTTTAAAAACTCAACAATATTTATCCAATATAATAAAATGTAAACTAGAATTATAAGCACTTGGTAAAACCTCTTCAAAGATTGTCAGGAATTACATAACAATATGTGTATCCAGAATATATACAACAAGTACCTACTATAGATTCTTGTAGACGAAATAGTAAATAACAGGACTTAAGCAAATAAACATCGTACGTAGTAATTTATATGAATCAAACGGCTACTACTTAGATGAAAAGATGACTCAAAGGTATATTGTTACCACTATAATATATGACCATTTCAGTTTATATATCTCCGGCCTGCGTAGACACCGTAAAAGCCAATTTAACGGGTCACTAGTTGGGTTATGACACTTGTATATAGACGACGAACGAAGCGTAACGCTCACCGATCGCTAAATTTTTTATTTACTTTTTAAAGGAAATTCATCGACGTACATCGAATACAAATTAAATATTTTTTTTTAGTTTAATTGATTGCAGCGATGTCCGTGGTATTTAACTGGCCATTATCGGTAAAACTATTTCACACTAATAACAGTTATAATCGATTAGTGTTAAGCAATTTTTTTCATCACATCCAGTGATAATATTAAACTTATAGAAAGCGGGTCATTGTCAAACATAACTCTGATTATACCCATAGCCGTTTAAATGTTGGTGTTCTTACGATTGCTATTTTTTATTGATTGTAAAGTTATTTTTAACACTTTTAAATATAAACGGTTTTATTTACACATATGAGATTTATATTTTAATAACTGAATAATATTTGCGCATTTTTTTTTACTAATTATTAATGTTATTAAATTTTAAATAACATCATTATTAATTATGTACACGAATCCGTTGACCTATATTTAAGAAATGGCTTTTAATGCGGCTTATAACGTAAACGATACGTTTCCGGACCTTGGCCCCAAATGCACCCCGCTGTCCGTAGGATGAAGAATAATGTTTCATGTGATTCCTTTATATGATCTTCTAAAATGAAAACAATATAATCAAACAACTTACTTTTTTCTTCCTTGTATTTTCAATTAACCGAATCCGTATCTAATTAATTTTTACGCAATTATTTTACGTAAAAACAACTTGCATACAAGTTATCTGTTTTTTTTAAAGTGCTTTTTTTTCTAATTAAATAACTAATCAAATAAATTTTCTGAATAATTATATGATATTTTTCTACTCGTATACATCGTACGTGTTCTTTTATGGATCTAAAGCAGATATGTATCTATGTAATGCTATATTTTTTCAAAACATCATGTTAATCTAGCTTAAATAATATTTTTTGAATTTTTATTGCGCGGCTATGCTAAAAAATTGTTTCTTTATCCAAAAATACCATAGGCTATATAAAACATCACACTCCGATCCACAACAGGAAAAAAATAGCAATAAATATCAACTCGGGTAAAACCACGAGGTAAAACATGCACTTATACTGAACTAAATGTCTTAGAAAAGCATCTGACATTGTTATAATCACTCACATGTCCTTAACGTGTTATAGGTCAAAAGTTAATCGTTTAATGTAAAACCAAAGATATTAAAATGTTCGGTCTGTATCAAAATACCGAAATAGCCTCGATAAATTAATAAGAAAAACACTCAAAGGATAACACATTTATTTATAAAAGTATATAAATATGAAAATAAGTAGGTGATGGTTACCACGTTGCGAATTATATCTCTTAGGATTGAAATGGTTATGAATGGTGTCCATCGGGACCATTGTTACACAATGATCTAATATTAGTATAAAAGAAAACTTTAAATAAGTTTGCCATTGCCTTATGAACTTTAAATAATATTTATAATCTCGGTGATGGTATACCAGGGTGATTGTCCTTGTAGATCTAACCCAGCGTGCCTCGATGAGCACGTAAAGCCAACAACCCCGGGTTGTTATCGTAAATATTACAAGGCCAATTCGCAGTAGAGTTTAAATTCATTGCAGAGATTGGCCAAAATCGATACGAGACGAGTTCCAATCCAGGTTAAATCCGGCTCACTTTTCGAGTGCAAAATTTACTAATAAAATTCATCTCGTGCTTGCCAAAGGAAAACATCGTGAAGAAACCATTCGAAAGAAATTCTAAAATATCTTAATTCGCCAACTCGCAGTAAAACAGAGTAATGAATTAACCTCCATCGCTTCTCCTTCACAGGAAAAGAGGATTTTAATAGTATTGGGTCATTTACAAACTATTTTTGACGTTAACAGACTGTTTTTTAACTGACTTCAAAAAAAGGAGGAAGTTCTCAATTCGTATGGTTTTTTTTTTAAATTAAAAGTCTAAATCGGATTTTATCGCGTTTATTTGTTTTAAAACTTTACAGTTTAACGAATTTTAATAAAATTAAATTATTTCCCGACGTTTCGGACCCTTTACAGCGTCCATGATCTCGGGGGACTGAGGTGGTGGGTGTCCGAATAATGAATCAATTGTTACATACCCCGCTTTTTATACAATTATAAATTATTACTTTTAACCGTTCCTATTCATGCAGAATGAGCTTATTGTGTCTGGAAGTCGTGCTGTGTTCTTATTTTCCTTGGGTTTAATTAATTTTAGTACTGGCTCCCAAGCTGGTGGTACGTTCCAACCATCCTCTCTATTGAAATTAGGATGTTTTTTGATTTCAATAGCCTCGCGAATCATCCTTGGTAGGAATCGATGTTCTTTAGCGAGAATTTGTGGCTTATCAAATCTGATATAGTGGTTGGTACCTTGTTGAGTATGTTGATACACAGCAGACTTTGTCGACCGTTGGTTTTTTTTGTACGTTTGTTACGCGATTATTCCGTCAATTATGAATCGGCTTTGATGATTACTTTTTTATTGGTACGTCATATTTAAAAGGTAGTCCCATTAAAAAAATATCGGAATCAATTTAGCGCTTTTAAGGAAAATATACAACAGTATATTACGTCACTAGGGAGGGAAGTGTTACATTGCAACCCGCATCTTTGTTAATACCAGTATAAGCATATGAAATTAATTCATTAAGTGAAAAACATATCCCTCCTTCTGTCGCAATCGGGTAATGAAAAATAAGATGAAATAATGACATGACAAGTAATGAGAGATTATTAGTGTTATTGTGTGTCATATATGAATTATTACAAGAAAATTGTGAGATTAAACTATGCGATCTGTCATAACTTTGACATTTAAAACAATATATTTATTTGCATCGGGACAAAAGTTGATGCACGCGCCCTAAAAATTATTCATCATTTTGTCGGGAGGCAATGTGGCACTTTCGTCCCTAAAATTACAATGAAAAACGAAGTTTCGATCCAGCTGTTATAAAAAAACAAATAATAATAAGAAAAAAAAACATTATAATATATAATACATAAACAAAAAAATATGAAACTTAATAATATAACTAATAATAGTAATAATATAATAATGATACAATGCTACTGCTATTTTTTTTTTTGTCTTTAAACGATCTTTCTTCTTGTCCCTACTTTCTTACAAACGGCGCTGTCTCATATTAAATAATTAAATTAATTTTTAACGATCTTATAGTAATTAAATTAATTTTTAACGATCAACGAAATTATCGATACTTACATACCTTTCAATTTTTAGTTCAAGTTAGTATATCATATAGGTATAATCTTGAAGTCGTTTTTTGTTCTTTTTTTTTTTTACTAAATTTAATTGTGTATCCATATTGGTGTGTTAGCATTGTTACAGTCTAATAGTATAGTTTTAAGTATATGAATTTACCTACAGTGTTTTCACTACACGACACGATGTTAGAAAATCGTTAGCGATGGTTTATAATTATTTACGATTATATGCCACTACCACATTTACCACAAAAAAGCACAATAAAATTAGGGTTATACGACATAATTACAAATTGATCATAATATTTGCGGTAACTTGCACAATATTGTTCCTCGGCCTACCATCTTTTTGGTTATTTTATACGCAACTTTTGTATCAATATAAGAAAAAATGACAAACTAAACAAAAAGTTGTACGCAAAAAAAATAATATGTTTTTTTTGCGTTAAAATTAAATTTCAGGTTAACCTAATTTAAAATATTTAAAATATAGAAACAATAAAGACAAAAAACTACAAATAAATTAAAATAATTTGTGCAAACATTTTGATTTGTATTTTAGCAAACGTTTAAACATAAAATGGTACAATGATTTATGTTTGAGTGGACAGCTTAAGTTCTCTCATCCCCAGAATCAGTAACAAGACCTTGAAATCAAAAAGTCCAAAGACGATATTGGTGTCACGCCAGAAAATAATGTTAAGATATTGTTTTCATTATAGACTTGAATGCAAAACCACTCTCAATGTCTTGTGGTTTATACAAAAATATAGTTAGACACAGTTTTAGTTATACAATGGAATATTCGTCAAATTTATATTCAGTTCAATGAGAACAGCAAGAACAGGCATTAAGAGAATTTTAAAATTTGCAATTTTTTTTTTTTATACTAATCTTGTTCGACGTAATTGCAGGTCGTCAACATTAAGTCCATTGAAGATCATTGCCAAGGCATCGCATACGACCTTTGCTAATGATTTTATCGTGCAATCGCGTGAATTATTCAGTTGTTCCATAGTTGGCATGTGGCGTAACAAATGCATTGCGATCTGCGAACATTTTCGAATGATTAGATCTGATTCGCTATAATTGTAGGACTTGATGCAATGGTAATTGAATGCTCTTGTTGCACTTTATATAAAGTACAGTTAATTAGGCGAAGCTATTAATAGATAGTGACACTGAAACATCTAGAAGGTACAATAATAATAATATACGGTATAACGTCGGACCGTTCGACGATGGAAATAGAATTTGAGTCAACAAATATGTAATCATATTAACTGCACTACAGTGCTATAATGGCGATAAATTATAATAAAAGAAAATAAAACTAAAACCCAACGACTAAAAAATTTACTAACGTATCAAGTTCGCAGTCCCTATTTATATTTTATTTTAAGATTATTTTTTTTTAAACTTTCAAAATCGTTAAAAGTTGCTTAGTTATTACTCTTTTAAATACAAACCCTACCAAGCTGTTATAATTTTATCGTGCTGCCTAACGTTGCTTAACGAATGGTAACAGGGGCGTGAATACTACTTACATTTAGTTTTAAAATAATGATAAAAATTATAAAAAAAAAACAAAAAAAAATCCGACTACGTAAAAAATATAAAAGACAAACCCAGTAGTTTAGAATGTTGTTAAAAGTAATACTAAACAACTTACATTAGCGAAATTTAAATCAAAAACATATTATATTAATTAAATATACCATAAATAGTTCAATAACTATGGCGTTTGGCATGCTTAATATTTCATATATTATATCTTATTAAGGTATAAAAGCAAATTGTAATTAATTTTTAAATCTTTAAAATTATCAATCAAACCTCACAACTGCATATCATAGAAGCTTAAAAAATATAAATACACGTGACATTGGCGAAATTATCAGTACGGGGAGAGTCCCTGAGTACCGGAGTCTTAAGGAATATTAACAATAACAAATAACTCGTGATAGTTTAATTTGTTTATTTATGTCAAAATAACTCTATTATATTAACAAACACAGATATGTAATTAGTCTCAAATATTACTTTATATGTAGTAGTTACTAAGTAACAACTTATATAGTTAAAAGCACACTTGGAAAAAGGTCCCCTAATATCGGACAGTCAACTTTTCTTTTGTTACTTGAACTTAAAAAATATTTGAACAAAAAATTCTTAAAAATGTTATTCAAATAGAAGTAGTCAACCATTAATAAAGCAAATTAAACTTAATTTTAATGAATTCTGGTCAAAACTAGAAACGTTTTCCTAATCAGAATCTAAAAATCCTTACCAGTAGATTTTTTTGCTCTGTTAAATCGATGGTTTAGTTTTACTTTCTAAGCGAGATCGAATGCCAATTTTAGAAATTGTTTTCTTATCAAGGGGATACACCTATATAACATATCTACCACGTGCGCAATTAAAGCTTCTTCGTACTTCCGGGTAAAGGTTAAGTCAAATCGGTTTTCTTTTAATGGAATTGTTATTTCTTCTCCTCGTTTCAATTTTTGAATGTATTCGGACATGGTACTTTTTGGTATATTATAAACATCAGATAATTTCCTTATAGACAATTTTTAACATCATGTTTAAAAATTGTCTATGGCTTTTTTCAATATTTCGCATTTGGGAATATTCTTACGGCTTGGTTTAGGTTTAGCCATATTTAATGTAATAAACAAAATACGAAATTAATTAGGTACTACAATAATAAAAATCTAACTGTAAAATTGACCGCAATTAGGGGACTTTTAGTGTCCGATCTTAGGGACCCTTGGGTACATTAAAGAAAAATCCTTATTCACATTGTGAGTCATAAAAAATCTTAAGAACTATGATAAATTAAAAACGTAGCAATAATTATCAACAATAATCAATATCATCCCTTCTTTCAATTACTATTTACAGACTCAAAAAAAAATTTCTCGAATAAAATTCATACTATCCTCCAAATTTGCATCAACACGACGAATGAAACGGCACCGACTCGCTAGCGTCATCCTTCACTTCGGAGGAAATTGCTAATCGCGACACAAGTAACGATTAGTGCGGTTTCTTGCACTGATTCAAATCCTGTCCGGCTTTAGGACCCGTCCGGGCTTACGAAACTTCCCTCTACCTACTCTTTTTGGCCCCATTAATTGCTATCAAACCAAATGTATGAACAAATAAATATATTCATAATTCTTATTTTGTAGGTTTTAAATGGTTAAGCCTTTAAAAAAAAAAAAAAATCTCATGCTATGTTTAAATTACAGTAATCTTATACCGGAACTAGGTCGAATCTACTAGGCAGATATAATTTCTTACATTATCATATATGTCAACACACATACATGATCCATTAGTAAGATTAAGAAAAACAATATGTTTCATAAGGTCACTATAATAATAACAAATATAAGTCTTTCGATAAATCGAGATAATAAGCATACGAGAAATAATTTTATAATGGATAATAATGGATTATAATTTTTATTTGGACGGCCGGCTGGTCGAGTGGTCAGGCAACTGGACACTTTACGCAGCAGTCGCGGGTTCGAATCCCGCCAGGTGCAGATAATGTGTATGACGAATATAGATGTCTGCACCGGGTCATGGATGTGTATTTATGTACACATATAAATTTCTTAAATTTATTTCCGTTCCTAATACCTGTAACACAAGTTCTTACGAACTTAGCACGGGGCTAGGTTAACGTGGTGTGATTGTGGGTTAATATTTATTTATTTATTTATTTATAATACGTATGCTTGTTTACATCATATTAATACAAAATAAGCATTTTAACTTCACGATAAATAAGAACTAAAAGAATAAAATACGTTAGTTGATGCCAGACGGTCGAGGGTTTTAATTCTTTATAGCACTATTTAATTATAAAGCCATTTTAGTAAGTTTTCACTTCGTTTTCGGCACTGAAGGAAAACATCGCGAGAAAACCTGTATGTTGCGGTTGTACGGATTAGCCTCCAACTCTTTTTGTTGAAGGAGCAAATAAATACGCAATAGTCCTTTATAGTATGTATCAGAAAAATATTATACAGTAATAATTAGGTTATTAAGTTTTTTTTTTTTGTTATTATTTACAGTTATTCCAAGTCAAGGGCTAAACAAAGAAAAACCCCATGAATCCAGCGACGACAAGGGTGATAAAGACGTGGTGTCGTTAATAATTGGCAACTACGGCCGCTGGCAGCTTATGATGACCTTTCTTCTTTCACTTTTCTCTTTTCCATGCACATTCCACATATACCTACCGACATTTACGGTAAGTTTTTTTTTTTTTTTCTATCATGTAATAATTCTCAATAAGAAATCAAGTTTACATTTTGCGTATCACGAAATGTAATAACAATAATTTAGAAGATTATAACATTAAAATATAAATTATACGTCGATTAATTAGCCAAGGATTCATAAAAATATGTACCTACTGAGCAATACAAGAGTAACAGGTGTTAAGTTTCGTTTTGGTTTATCACAGCAGATAGTACTTGTTATTTAAAAAAAAAATTAAAATTTTAATTTTAAGAACGTAGATTACATTCCGACCCTATTTTTGGTTCTCAGAGCAGTTATTTGACGATTCGACAAATGCTAAAAAATATTTATATTTTTAGAGCTAATTTGATTTACTTTTTTAGCAATAATGATTGTCGCATGGATATTAAATAACGATACTAAACTCGTTGTCAATGGTTGCAGGTTCCTGAGTAATAGACATTTCCTCTCTTTATATAAATGGCTAATTCGATACTGATATTCGATTTTATAACTATTTTAATGTAAGACTCAATCGTTTCTACTAGTAAACTCTATTTTATCTGTCTAATTTGAATTTTAAGAAAAATATCCCTCTTATCCTAATTTCATTTATTAAAATGCATTAAAAGCACTGTTGTTATCGCATATTTGAGGTATTTTTAAATGACATTTCGATAATGTACTAGCAAACCCGGCGAACTCCGTTTCGCCACCAACTTATTTTCGTGAGGGATACTCACACCACGTACTGCCGCCATGCAAAACCATATTGGTTTGTAATACATGCTATGTATCAGAAATGGCGCTTCATGTGAAAAATGATTTTCCCTGTTTTCCTGCTTTTCTGTTGAAAATGTTCCTGAATTTAGTTTACTATAAAGCTCTCGGAGCCCGAGACCTTTCCAACGAATGCAAAACCGTGGAAATCGGTTCGTGCGTTCTGGAATTATAGCGTCAGGAAGGAAAACGCGACTTATTTTTATATTATAGATAATATTACAAAATTTATAATTTTTAAATCATTTGATGAGAGTCAATGATGACCCTTCTTCTATATGGAGAAGAGGCCTTTGCCAAGCAATGTGTTGTTTAGAAGTTGATTCAATGCACTTCAGTTCAAAAAAAAATCCTGAATTTAGTTTGCTATAAAGCTCACGGAGCCCGAGACCTTTCCAACGAATGCAAAACCGTGCAAATCGGTTCATGCGTTCTGGAATTATAGCGTCAGGAAGGAAAACGCGACTTATTTTTATATTATAGATTAACACAACGAAACTCAACAAAAGAAGCTTATATGTTTAGATTACTTTATAATAATTGAATTATGTATATCTTTATAATGTTGTTCGTTATTTAGTTTTAAGTTTTCTTTTTTTTTTTAATAATTGGTATATAAGTTATAATAGGGCTGACATACGCATTTCAGTGTAAAAGCTCTTACAAAAATAGAGGGAAAAAAATAAGACTACGTAAACGGAACATGGGCTATTATTATAAGACACGATAATATATATTTAAGCAATAAAGTTAGACTTAATTTTCTTTTTCTTTTTTTTTTAAATATAAATACATATATTTATTTATTGAATTTGCAAAATGTGTGTTGTGATTTAATTAAAATTTGTGCATATGCAAGTCGGTAAGAACCTTTAGACGAGTCGGAAATAGCCTACAGGCTTTTCTTTGTCAATCAGTTTGTGTTCTACAACAAGAAACATAAATTTATATTTTATTCCAGGCAAAAGCCACAAAATTTTGGTGTCGAAGACCTGAAAATTTATCGAGCTTACCATTAGATTATTGGATCAACTACAGTCAACCAGTGGATGCGTGTTCCGTACGCGTGTTGCCTGCCGGCATCACTGCAGAAAGTGTAATGAATAATACCGCCCCAATTTTAGATTCATTCCTAAAATGTAATGAGTGGGATTATGATCGATCTGAAGTTGGCAATACAATAATTTCGGAGTGGAATCTCGTCTGTGATAGAGCAACCCTCACTAACTTAGCCGAAGTGGTGTTTCTGGTCGGGGTTGGTGTTGGAGGTGTGTTGGGAGGTTGGATATCAGACAGGTATGTTTACGTTTAGTCGTAATAAAATTAGATTCATATAATTTTATTTAATATAAACTATTTATTTCACAAAAGTTGTTAATTAAATTTAATAAAATTTCCTTACATATTTTTCTTGAAATTCTTCTATAAGCTCACGAACTATGGTATAATAATAGATAATTATCGGTTAGACCAGTACAGTCAAATGAGAATTGAAAACGCAGAGTAGTTCAATATAATGAGAAAATAAGTATAGTATAATTACATGAGATAACAGAATCATGTATTAATCATTTCAGATTTGGCCGTAAGAAAATACTCATCGGTATGACGATTGCCCAAAGCTCATTAGCAATCTTATCTCTATTGGTACAATCATACATACAATACGTTTTAGTGAGGCTTGTCATGGGCCTTGTATCCGTATCTGTAGTCTACGCAGCATTTGTACTCTCAGTAGAGTTAGTAGGTGGTGCATGGGTGACGATTGCTGGCGTCTGCAATTTCTTCCCACTGCCGTTAGCTTACATAATTGTATCGTTGCTTTCAATGGTTTTACCAAATTGGAGAGATTTACAACTTGCCCTATCCATACCAGGATGTTTTCTGCTTCTCTCGTGGTAATAATAACATATTTTATTCGCTTTAAAGATGTTATAATTAAAATAAAGATTTAATTTTCCTGTTAAATATGTGTATTAAGGGGAAAGGATACTGGCATATCTTTCTCCATACAAACGTAGTCGATTGTTTCCTCCCTTGCTAATGACACTAGATCAAATATTTTTGTTACATAATACCCTTAACTGCCATGAGCATGTCCCTATTATTATTATTATTATTTTCATATTTTTATTACCATAGAGAGTAGGAGTCTTCAAAAACTAGAAATATTGCCTAATTTTTTAAACATTTTTAGAAACTCATTCAAAAAAATTACGGGAACATAGGGGGCTTACCTGAAGGTTTTTTTTTGACATTTATTTGGGGAGGAAATAGTCGACTACGATATGATGTTTTGGTCAATAATTATCTACCTAAAACGGTCTAAGCTGTAGTTGTCCCTTTCTTGCTGCTTGTGGATATATATGGGGAAGCGAGACAGGAACATTTTATTCAAATACCTATTTTTCAAGTAGAGACTTGAGAGCAAGTACCTTTTCCTCTTAAGACTATATAAACAAAACTAACGTAGATTCAAGTAGAAAATTATACATACACATGTTCATTTATGCCTTTTATGTGTAAAATAGAGATGTACATTATATATGTTTTACCTCATTTCAGGTTCGTTTTACCAGAATCTCCAAGATGGTTACTAAGTGTGGGTAGAATGCAAGAAGCCAGGGTAACATTAGAAAAAGCAGCAAAGTTTAATAAAAGAGACAACCTAGCTGATTTGGACAAATTACTAGTTTTAAGTAAATCAATCAGGGCAGAGGAACCCAATGTACTTATGCTATTTAAAGGATATTTATTAAAACGTACTTTTTGTTTGTTTATTATATGGTTTTCAATGACCATCGCCTACTATGGACTATTATTGAATATTGGAAAATTCAATCTGGGCAACCTACACGTAACTTCGATAATACTTGCTGTTGTAGAAATACCTGCAATAGCACTTAGTATACCAATTTTATTCAAAGCGGGAAGACGAATACCTATTTTTATTACAATGGTGGTTTGTGGACTTGCATGTGTGGCAAGTGAACTATTTTCGATATCCGTTCAAGATAACTGGGTCATAATATCTTGCCTTATGGTTGGAAAGTTCGCAATTGCATCAACAAATATAATGCTACCAATATTTACGGCCGAACTCTATCCTACCATAATAAGAAACCTGGGAGTTGGAGCAAGTCAAATATCATCAGGATTAGCACTTATCTGCATACCTTACTTGTGGGAATTGGTAGGTTTTAAATAATACCTAATTATACTATATATAAGTTTTAAAAACTGAGCAGTTTCATCACTATACCAGTTGCAGGTATAGGCAATATGCATTTTTGGTCAAAACGGTCAAGAAATTAACAAAAGTTAAAAATTGAGAAGTAGACATGTATATTTTATTATATGAAACTGCGCAAATGTCTCTTTTGTTCCAAAAGCCTTTTGAGCTTAACAAATTCTACCTCTTACTGGTTAATTTTCTATTTTAAAAATGAATTATTTTGAATATTAATCGAGACGTTAGATACGCTAGTTACATTGAATGCAATTTAGTTTAATAGGAAATCTGAGGATTACATTTGATAAAAATATTTCTTTTCAGGCAAAGTTGAATGAACACTTACCAATGGTAACTATAGCAGCCCTTAGCGGCGCTGGTGGTGCTGTTGTTCTTCTGCTACCGGACACCATCAACTCAAAAGAAACTAAAAGGTAATTTTAATAAAATATTTTTAAAGTAAGCCAAATAATATAAAGAAAGCCTAATAATATTAAATTCCTAGAAATTAGGTTATTATATTATGTGATTGATTACATCTAATTTTATAAAAAAAATAAAATTTAGGAAATTTAAAAAATAATCATTGTTATGATGTCAAAATGATATCAATGTTATCTGTAAATTAAGAATATTTTCTTATTTTATTTTCAGGTTACCAAATGCTTCTTACAATCATGGAACGTTTACTGTCACTGACGATAGAGGGCAGTAGGCGATTTTAAAAGTCTGAACTGAAGGTTAAAAAAATCGTGATCGTGAAAGTGCTAGTATAGTAACAAAATTCGGATTTATTTTATGTCAACGTGCTGTTTTATTTTTGAATTCTATATTAATTTTAACATTTATTTTCACCTTTATGTTTGTTATAACAGAATTCATAATAGGTAAATTAAAATAATACCTATATTGTTTTACAATATGTTGAAATTTTACACAGAATCATCAAAAAAATTAATTATCGTTTAAATCAAAAATAAAATTATGACTAAATAATAATTGAAATATTGTGTGGTATTACCTCGTGATAAAAACAAAATAATTTTCTAAATTTTCATATTATACAGTGTTATATAATAAATAATGTATTATATTTAGTTATAAATAAGTTATTTTGTATATAAATTATTTCTAAGACTATTTAAATATAATATCTACTAGTAAATGAATGAATTTATATTAGGTTGTTAAGTTGTTTATGTTATATTGTTAGGTATGCAGTTACCACATTTATATTAATTAAAAAAAATAGTCGATGTTAGAATTAGAATTGAGACGACGTATTTGCTATTTTTAAAAATGTCTGATACTGTAACCGCTTGTCTATGACAAGATCAGACAGGTATATCTGGATAGAAACGTTCTTGTTTTTCTAAACTTAAAAATGTTAATGTGAAAACGGCTATCGTGGTCTGTCTTGTTTGAAAATGAACAGTTATGCTTAGAAAAACCTTATTACTCAATGTTACCCTAAAACCAAAAGATTTACAATTCAAAAGACAAGTAGCGACATCTAGTATTGATTTACGGTAATAGCTCTTACACTAATAGCTTCATAATAAAAAAAAAAAATATTTTTAGAAATCAAACAGATAGTGTCTTACTGGTACCTAAAATTAAGCTATATCACGGTTTTAATCAATGAACTATATAATTATGTATTACTACATATACATATACTTTTATTCATACTCCGTTTGCCTTTGAGAATTTGGGCTTCTGTACTTACAATCATTATAGTTATAATATTTATAATCATTATTGAAGGTATACGTTAAATTTTAAATTATATTATGTATAATGCAATAATTTATGCGAAAAACTTGCCCTGACCATTATGTCAGACTGCAAAAATGCATATAATTCATATTTTTGGCATAATTACAAATTAATATAAATTATATTATGATGTTTCAGGGTGACCTTTTAGTAAGACTTATAAAACCATGATGAATTTTACTTGATTTAAGAAAATTTTAGTGTAGAGACGATGCAATAATAGTTTTACATATTCTTCTCTTTCATTCCTTGTAAGTTTTCGTTGAAAATTTTTAAAATGTATTTTAAAATAGAAAGAGCAATTAAGATACCATGACAAAACATGCTATTTTTATATGAATTTAAAATTTAAGATACTGTATATTTATTATTTAAGATATATTTAGTTAATTAAGAAAATAAACATACGAGTAGATGCTTTCCTAAGTAGTTATAAAATGGCAAGACCTTTTTAGAATTAAAATTTTTTTATATACATTTTTTATTTTATTTTAGTTAATGAATGATACTTATACTGACAATTCTTTTATTTTAATACTAGCTGTGCCCTGCGGTTTCACCCGCGTTAATTTGAGGGAAAAACATACTTAAATATTTTTAAACAATTTCTCTAAAGTAGGTATCCGTCTCGTTGGTCGAGTGGTCGCAAGCGTTACTGCCGAGCGAGGGGTCTCAGGTTTGATTCCTGGGTCGTTTAACGTATTACAGAGTTTTTTTTTTTTTCGAAAATTCTCAGTAAAATAATGATGTTATATTTACCTACTTTAAAAGTGAAACTATAGTTAAAAAATGTTTCGAGAGGAGAAATAATAAAGGACGCAACGGAAGCTGTCAAAAAAGATTATTTTTTCCCGTTTTTGTAACATTTCTTATTATTGCTCAGCCCCTACTGTTCGCAGCGTGATGTTATATAGCCTATAGTCTTCCTTGATAAATGGGCTATCCAACACAAAAATAATTTTTCAATTTGAAACAGTAGTTCCTGATTTTCTGAGATTAGCGCGTTCAAACAAACAAACAAACAAACAAAACTCTTCAGCTTTATTATATTAGTATAGATTTTTGTTTCCAGATTTCAACTGATTTCAACTTCACAATCCTTAAAAAAGTTTTTAATTGACATAATTATATATCTTTATTAAGATAAATGTATATAAGATTATTATTATAGATTAAGATAAATGTAGATAAGATAAATGTATTATAGCCTATAGGTGCTCCGTGCTAGTTTAAAACGACCAAAGGAAGTTGAAATTTTGTGTAGGGCTGTCGTAACATCCAGTTGTGCATATTTGTTTGGTTGTTAAAAACTGAGTCAAAATTATTTTAATTTATTTATATTATTATCTATAAGAAAGCCATATAATATTTCCATCAAGTTTTTACATCACATGCCTAAGAACTGTTATTGTTTGTTGAAACATAAAAGAAACATAACATATCTCAATAATCTTTTTTTATTATTACTAAAATAAAATTTCTACGTTGTCGTACGAAGTAAGTTGTGTAGCAACTAACAAAATTGCACGATTTACAATGACAGTGAAATAAGATATTAGTCTTATTTCGCTGAGAAAAATAACAGTTGCGAAAGTCATTACTTACATCATTACCCCATTATCCCAGCTTTTACATTAATGAGCACACGGCTTGTTACATTTTACTCTTTAGGTCCCTTACTGGAATAATAAAAACAAGTGTAAGATAATTCATTTAACGACAAATCGTTTTCGATTTAAAAAAAAAAACAACGGGTTGCACTCCGGGAGTGCCGGCAGAAGTGAAAATAACGTTGTGCATTTTTGATATTTTGGAATAGTTAGGGATAAATTTTGCACGATTTGCTTTAATTATCAGTATAAAAGTACATAATTAATGTGGTAAAATACAATATTTATTTATTGCGCTATCGTACACAAACATGACAATTTATATGACATTAAAAATTTAACACTTCTGAACTTTTACAATTATTTTACATTAAAAGTTCATCTTTCAGAGAAATCAACTTCCATCCATAATTTCAACGACTCTTTCACCATCATCATTACCAGAACCATCAACGTCAATCTCTAAAACTGATACGATAAGCTTATGGTAACAATTTTAATTAGAACCTATTTAAATGTCTATTAAAGACCGCATCAATTGTAGTTTTGTATACTGCTTGTGGTTTCTGTATTCCTGGTACACGCCTGTTTTTTTTTTTTTATTGCATTATTATGTTTTACTAATAAGAAATTTATAATATTCATAACGAAATAAACTTCTTGTGTTTTCTGTTTTCCTGATACTTTTCTGATTTTTTTTTTAATTTTTTTTTAAATTAAATTTTCTTACGAATTTTCGATCAGTATCGTGTCCTGACACGAGTTTAACATTTTTTAATCATTACAAAGGGTGCACAACGCTGCTAAAGAAGTTTTCACTTCAAAAATTTACAGATATTTGGACATGATATTTATGAGTGTATGTGATGTGGTTAACATTCATGTTATGGCTGATTTTAGTTTGATTTAAAAACAGTTTTTCTCGACACTAGAATCAGTACCAACAGCATACTCTTGTATAAGTACGCATCTATGATATACGTAACTAGTATCTATGATTATTATAATATAAGGTAGCTATGATTATGAATAATAAATCATGGAAGTAATTTATAAAGACTCATATAAATATAATATCAGAAAATAAAATTTAAACAAACTAAAAATACAAATAACACAATTGATTATGTCAACACTTTTGACCTTAAAAGTGCGTCTTGCTAATTCTGCTGAAGCCACCACTGGCTCGAAATGCAGACACAACGTTTTTGAATAAAAGACATAATAATAATATTCTTTATTGTACACCAATAAAAGATAGAAATAACAAAAGTAGTACAATTAGAGAAGATGTACAAAGGCGGTCTTATCGCTAAAAGAGCGATCTCTTCCAGACAACCTTTGGGTATAGGACAAGGCAAAAAAAAGCGGTTAAGAAGTGTACAAGAGTATTAAGTTAACAAAACCGGAAAGATGTTAAAATTTTATTTTTATTTTGTCTATTTATAAATTGTTTTTTAACTGTGTCATCTAAAACTATTAACGGTATGGTGAATGTATAATATATAATTATAAAGGTAAAACACAAGTGTAGTAAGGTTAAACGTAAGTATAAGTACTTATTTGTTTAAAAAATATCTGGAAGATATACTCAAGCTCTGAGAATGTAAATAGCTTAAACGACTTCTGCTATGAAAGTAGTTTCTATATCAATGGTATTTCACCATACGATATGAAGCTTGATAAATTAATATTATGGTTTAATAGCAATAATAAATAGTATGAATAGCTAAAATAGAATAATCGAAAACTGAGGTTAAGTTATCAAAGTACGACATAATAAATAAGCTTACCACAGTAGCTTAAAATCTTAAGCTTTTCCCAAGAATAAGTAGAGAAAAACTAGCATGTTATGGCAGTAATTTCAATATTTTTCATTTAATTCTAATTTTATTTGTTTTCATTTTGCATTTCAAATACTACACATTTTATTTATTTTACATGTACTTAAAGCTAGGTTATTTGTAAAAACCCAGTTTTGTTAATTTCCTAGTGTGTTGTTTAGATTGTTGGATCCATTGTTTTTCTATCGACTTTAAAAGCGAATAAAAAATAATTAGTAAGCAACATAATATCGTATATTAATACTATTCCATTTCCATACCTACGGGTCTTATAACATATATATCAGAAATATGAAAGGACCCAAAAATCACCTCAATATGACACCCATTTGTAATAAAAATCCAAAAAATGCTTTGTTAACAGTCATTTGTGAAATTCATTTACATGTCTTAACATGATTTATTGATTTAAGAACTTCGTAGTTTACACCGTAATTATCGTTGTTTTTTTTTTTTTTTTATACCGCTCGCTTAAGTGGACTAGAAATAGTGATAATTTTTTATTTTCCAAAATATTATATAAAAACAGTAGCATACAAATTGTTCGATAATAGGGGCCCTGCGCGAACTATAGAGGGCAACTCTTCTGTCGAAAGGCGAGCAGCCTAGTGTTAAATAAGAAAAACACAGTAATGTGAACAGTGTAATAAATAACTTTAGTCATGCCTAAAAAATGTAAAAAAAATAATAAAATTTGATTTTTACCGATAAAAAATAACCGGATTTAGGTCAAACCGATAAAAAAGACCAAAAAATATATGAATCCGGTCATGTATTAAATGTAATTGAAACAGAATAATATGTAAATAAGGTACCAGTTATAACCTGCACAGTTGTCTTCCAAACCAGTTTTTCTAATGTTTACAGTCTGACAATTTTTGTATTTTAAATTATATATATATATATATATATTTTTAATTAACTGTTTGATATTGAAAATAGTATAAATCTGGTAATATCTAATTTTCGAAAAGTATTTTAAACTTTGACCGAATAAGAAATTAAAAAATAATAGTTAAAGATGTTTGAAAATTTCGAACTACAAATAATCTTATTTTATCATTTCTTATCACTTGAAATAATAAAAATATTATTATTAGTATTTTCGTTTATCTATTTTTGACGTTTGAAGGTTATCTACGCAGTGCTCAATGAATTTTCAGGGAAACGATACGATTTCAACTGCGTATTATTTTTATATGGTATATTTAAACAGCCACGAATATAGCAAGATAATTTTGATGAAGACATCACAAACACTTATTTTAGTTAAATATTAATAATTTATTAATTAAAAACGCTTTTAATACAAAACTAATACTGTTTACCACAGTTTACTATAACTTTGTTCGTGTTTTTTCCCCCTAGTCCCCATAGACAAGTAACATGTTTTTGGAGTTTACTCCTAAAGAATCGATTTTCACATAAGGCCCCCGATATGAAAAGAATATGAGGAGTAAAAATTGTCAATCGCGTTACGTTTTTTTTGCGCGAGCTTCGGAGAAATACTAGTGATAAGGGCGCTTGTGCACTACACGGAATTTTACTGTCCGGCAGTCCAATTTTTTACGGTCCGATATATATATATATTGTATTATGTATGACTAGTGACGACTTTGACGTTTGAGCACGCTTATCGAGTTTTTTTTTTATTTATTAAGAAATATTAATTTATATATTAATTTTTGACTTTATTTAATAATTTAATTTCTTTTTTAAATAATTAAGTTAAACATCAAAATAAGTTCAGATGAATCTGATATTGAACTTACCGAAGACGAGATTATTTGTAATTTTGATGATGAAGCCAAATAATGGACAATTTATTGCCTCATAAATCGTACAGAATGATGTTTTAGGTACTGGAAAAATATTCTTTTAGGATAGCTCAAGATACAGATTTAAACCGTTACTTTTTATTATACATTGTATTATAAAGTGTAATTATAAATGGTAAATAAAAAAACGCTGTTGTTATTTCATAGATTATATATTATTATGTATTAATATTTAATTAATGAATCTGTCCGAAGTCTGTGGAAAGTGAATTTATTTTAAAATTAAATTAATTGTTTTAAATTAATACCTTCTGCCTTATATCGTTAGTTATAGTAATCTGGCAACGTTGCTCTGAGTGTTTTATATGTTTTTGTTTATATGGTCTTAGTATATACAAATAGTATTGCGCTTTCTAATAAGTTTTATTAAATTAAAAAGATGAGAGCGTTGTGCAGTGTTTCCAGATCACTATAAATTTAAAATTAAAATTAATATTTATAATTTTAATATCTTGATAACAAAACCGTGAAGTGCTACTTTTTTTTAGCTTATTCTAAAAACATTTTTCAACACTCCTAGTTTTTTTTTTTTCCAATTCTGTCGAGAGAATTTTTTTATATAATAAAAAATCGGAAATTTTACATACACAAATGGGACATTACTCTCAAAATCGTGAACTTTGTCTTTAAATATCTCGCGATCTAAACCGTCAAGAATTATGAAATTTTAGGAATTCATAAATAAAGCTATTCTGAACCCATGAAAAAATTTTTAGCCGAATCTGTCGAAAAGTGGTTTCATGCTAGAACTACCTTAAGGAGTAAACTTCAGTCATGCGTCGGAGCAGACACAGTTTTTTTTTTTGTGTGTTTACTAATAATTATTAAGAAAAAAAAATTAACAGTAAATTTTTCATGTTTCATTAAAACTGATTTTTCTAAAATGTAAATTCAAACGTCATTGATGTCATTATATCGCTTTAGCTTGCGCTTTAGTAAAGCCACCGCATTGTGAAATGATAAAACACTACCTAATGTTTAAGTTGTCAAAATAAAAAATAAAAATTTCATTGCATAATAGAGGTTATATATGTTTTGAAATTATTTAATTTACGTAAAAAATTCTTGTTATGTTTCACTTTTTATCAAAAAAAATTAATTTGATTATGACACATGATGAAAATATACAAGTATAGTATGATTGCGTTTGGCTCACACGCTCAATGGATATAATGACGTCACGACCAATCACAAATAGTAAATTACGAAAAATATTTTCTTTTTATTATTTTTTATTAATAATTACTAAAAATCTGGAATTGTTAATAAAAAATAAATAAATATAGGTACTTTAAATGATATTGTAATTATTCTTTCATTTGTATATTAATTTGTGATAAAAAAAAAATAATGCAACTTCTCTTTTACAGGGACCGCATTTACTTCTGTTTTTAAAATAAGAAAATTTTGACAAGTCAAAGTAATTAAAAAAAACTAAAAAAACCCAACTGCGTTACTGTGTAATTTCGAAATGAAATTATTATAATTTATTTTTATTTTTTATTTTGATATACCCATTTTCACTCTCACTGTAAATACGAATCTAATGAGACCTCTCAAGCTAAAATCCATTGATCCGTTCAGGTTTCAGAGCGACACAAGCAATTATACATGCATACAAACATACAGACATACATACTCTCGAAAAACATAACCCTCCTTTTAACACAGTCGGGTAATTATATCTCATCAAACAATGAACCCGTGCTTAGAAATTCATTCAAAATAAGAGCCAAATATATATAATAATGAGACTCTATGACTCTATTATGATATCCCTTTAAGATTTTATGATTTACAAAAACATCACGAAAGCTAAGGGCTATTTAAAAATGAGGAGCATTCGAGAATTACCCGTTAATGACATTTAAATCTAAGTCACACAGTAAATCTTCATTACCTATATAATCTTGAATGCTAATTATACAGGACATTGACTTCGTCTACGGCGGCGCTAGTGCATACCTTGAAAAGACAATTACAAAATGTCGGTAACGGAGGCGATCGCGGCGACACAAGATACGTGCTTAAACTACTAACGTCGCCGTAATCAATGAATTCTAAATAGTCTTCTTTAGAAAGAAAAGTTCGATACTTACTGATTTAAGACACCAAAAATATTAAATTTTAGTTAGTAAAAAAGTGACATAATTTGTTTTTTATGCAGAATATAAACAAAAATCTTAGAAGTATTGATTGTTATTGAGACCTAAAAATAAAAAAGTAATACCTAGTGTTGAAGTCATGACATGAACATAATAAATATTAATTATAAATAATTTATTAGCGGTGTATCTACTTAAGTACGCCTTTACAATATTAGTCATAAAGTTAACATTAAATATAATATATTATTATTAGCTGTTTCTAAACAAACAATAGTAGTCTACTTAATAGATGAAGTGTTTACGATATATCAATGACATTATAGTCTAGTCAACAAGTGAACAAGTGCCATTTTGGTCAATTTTTTTCGGCAATATCCGAACATTATGATTGAGGTGTCATTCGATTTGGAATAGCATCTAGATGAATGATGATTTTGAAAAAAATGAATTTCCGCTAACGAATATTGCAAAAGTTATTAACAATTAACTTAAAAAAGAGGGTTTAGTTTTTTGCACATATCTCAAAAACTAATTAATCTTTTTCAAATTAAGAAAAAATATTCAAAAAGAGGAAGAGATTTTCTAAAAAAGAATCCCAAGTTTCGGAACTGTAGGAACAATATTTATAATTACCCCAGAGGGATGAAAATACGACCTAAAACGGGTGCTTTGGCTTGCATAAGCGTAGTTATTTATAATTTTTTTTCGATGATTAATTTAAGTATTTTGATTTTACAACACTTTAAACATTAATAAAAACTGTAAAATAATTATTTTTAAGTATAATTTTAATATATATATATATATGTATGTATGTATATATATTTTTTTTTAATTTTAAAATTTGTAAGTAAAAGAAAGAAGGATTTTTTTCACCCAGGAAATTAGCTTAAAAAATATGCCCTAAGGTCATTAGCCTCTTTCAACTCCTAACATAAAAATACATTAAACAGTAATACTGAGGGACTACTAATATGACCCCGAAACAAGTTCCATTGTTACAAATAGAGTATGCGTCGTGTCGAATCAGAAGCACCATTGAAAAAGGCGATACAGGACAGGTAACGGTGTTCTCCTATTACCATCCTTGTGGTAAGTAAGTAAGTAGTACTGGTAATATTATATTTAAACTAGTATATGTTTTATACATATTGTATACGTACGCGTAAATAATTAACATTTCTATTAATGTATAAATCATGCGTATATATAACGAATATAACATATAAATAATATATTGTACAAAGCAAAGTTAATGTAAAATATTGTAAATACTTGTATGAAATTATGTTAAAAAGAGAGTCGATGACGTAGCACGGAATGAACTATTATGGTTACCGAACTCTCACTTGTGTTGTGATGCTGCCGATATATTTTCCGGTGCGCGTGCGTGATTAAACTGCTGCTCACGCGTTACTGATGTAACACACAATACTTATATTATCCTGCCGCAGTCGAAGACAATGCTAACTTTAGTGAAAGCAACCTAACCTCATAATCTCATTTTTCCTAGTTACCTAAAATTAAATTAATTACATACCTAGTACACTTAAAAGAAATTTTTTCTACAGTAAAAAGTTCAGTAATCACTAATCCACCATTTTTTTTCAGGCAAAAACTAAAAAAAATAATCATATGACATGGCCATTAATATTACCTTATCCATTAATAAAATACGAATCTTGATTCAACAAATAGGCAAAGATACTTATATTCAAAATCTTAAATCAGTCTAATGTAGAGCACTTTAATTAAAAAAGTCTGTTAAATATGCTTACCATCTTAAACTGTAAATAACACTTGTTTCCACCATGAACAAATCGAGATTATGAAATATCTTTAGAAAATATGTTTTACTTATGTATGTATTTAAAATATGTTTTACTTATGTACTGTACTGTAACTGTATCAGCCTGTAAACAACCCACTGCTGAGCGAATGCCTCTTCTCCATATAGAAGAAGGGTTTTACTTATGTAACTGCTAAATATTAAACATAGCTGGCGTGTATGTTTTACATTTGTTCGAATTCTTCGATGTACGAAACTTACATACTGATGGCACCAGTTAAGATCAAGAGTAACAAATAAACGCACTAAACTAGTACTAAAAGCTCTGATACTCAATTTGATTCACATGTGTGAAGATAATAGTTTTTACTCACTAGAAAAAACTCATTTTAAAATCCAAAAAAGTAATATAACTAACGTCTGTCCAGACGACTTCAGGAGAGTCGCCGGAAGCCGTTTAATGGAGGCTGCTTCGAACCGGTCGCTCTGGAGATCAATGAGGAGGGTCTACATTCAGCAGTGGACATCCAATGACTGATATGATGATGATGATTATGATGATGAATATAACTGATATACTACTAGTGTTTAATCATTTAATTTTTAATCTTTATCCTACTAACCTTCAATACTTTATAAAATATCCACACTCATGTAAATGAAGTTAAGTTAAAATGCAGTTTAATATGAACGAATACATTTACGAGTTACGATTCACAAGCTATTACAACACTTGACATATCGCATGCTGTGAGCATTTCAATTGAATTACGAATTGACAACGAATAATGCCCAACATTGTGATGTGACAAATCGGATGTATTACGTCAAAATGTTTCGGTATTATAATTATTGAAGTGTCTAAAATAATAAGTATATTGATTGATTACTTATACCTAAATATATTAAGCTTCCATCACTCATATGTAATATACCGTTAGCAAAAAGAGCGATCTATCAATAGGTGACACAGTTTACTTACTACAATTTAGCGCAAATTTTCGTAATTATTTTGACGGGACGTAGAAATAAATAATGCAATATAAAAGTAGAATATAAAACGACGATGAAATTAATCAGCCCGTTTAGCGGTATCTTCGCGTTTAGTGCAACCAAATTACATAGTAACGAATTTCATTGCAATACGTTAGGAACAATGTTCGTTCTTAGTTGGTTACCTTGCAATAAGGTATGGTAGTCGCGTCGGGCGCAGGGCGAGAGTGGGCGACCTCATATAGCTTGCGCGGGTGGTGTTTCCTTTATTTGTTGATCGTACGTAGCGTGATAGTGTTGTGCTACAGGACATCATGCGGACATTACTGGTGAGTGTCAGTGCATACAAGGCCAACTTTCTAGTTCATCATCGCATCAATATGTGTATTTTCTTGTTTTTTTACTTGTTATATAAATAAATTTATAAAAAATCAAATTGATTTCTTAAAAAAAATTTTTTATATAAACCAAAATCTAAGTAATTCGTATATTAATATTTTGACTGATTACAACTTCTACATTTAATTTAGGTCGATATTACATAGCCAGTGCGTATTGTAGGTATTAATTTCGCATGGCAACCTTGAATCTATCGAGAGCTGAGAGGGCGGCAACTTTTGCATACAAAATGTTGCCCTTCTTAATTTCTAAAGCGGAACTAATTGTTAGAATGCGAGCAGAATTTAACATTCAACCTGTCATATTAATTGCCCAATTACGTAAAACGTACAATATGGACAAATAATCCAATGGTTGCGTTACACTGGTCCACTCTTACTACAACAGGCTTGACTAGAAGTAGATACGGTGCTGATACGCGTTCTATTTCAACGCGTTTAAATTATGCCATTCATTGCAAAACATTACATTTTATAATTTAACAGTGCCGCCAGTCTAATCGATCATAATAATTATAAATAAAAATCGAAATATTGCAATAATAGCGTGAAAAATTCGTAAAAGCATGGTAAGCCTGTACACGCAATCAGTTATTCAAATTGATATAACATTTTTAAAGTTCACTTAAATCTGATTAAGAAATATTATAGGATTCGGCTTGTCCAGTTGTGCGACACTTATTTATAAATTTTTTAATATATTTTCCTTTATACCATACATTTTATATAAAAGCAGAAACTTTTTTTAAAGTCTATTAGATAGATATTAAAGTATAAAAGTATATTAGATAGATAGATAGATAAAAGATAAATTATTTCGTTCGGGAAGTTGAGAAACGTCTTTTCATCTAACATACCTCAGTGCCTGAAGTCGAAAGTCTTCGAACAATGTGTGTTACCAGTGATGACATACGGATCTGAGTCGTGGTCTCTGACTATGGGCCTTTTAAACAAGCATCAAGTCGCACAGCGTGCAATGGAGAGGGCTATGCTTGGTATTTCTCTGCGAGATCGAATCAGAAATGATGAGATCCGCAGACGAACGAAGGTTGCTGACATAACCCAACGGATTTGCAAACTGAAGTGGCAGTGGGCAGGGCACATAGCACAAAGAACTGACGGCCGATGGAGCAGAAAGGTTCTCGAGTGGAGACCACGTACTGGCAAGCGCAGCGTCGGACGGCCATCCACGAGATGGACAGACGACTTGAAGAAAGTCGCCGGAAGCTGTTGAATGGAAGCTGCTTTGAACCGGTCGCTCTGGAGGTCGATGGGGGAGGCCAGGTTCAGCAGTGGACATCCAACGGCTGATATGATGATGATGAAGATAAATTATAGCGAAACCGTACATACGTATATATTGCTATATATATAAAGAAAATGAAACTATTCATGATTTCATCATCATATCACACCTATTATAAAACATTACCAAACTTTAGTAATGTTAAGTACTCATACCTACGTATATTTTTTTTTTAATTTACATACTTTTAAAATTTTAAGTCGTGCAATGTCAAAGTTAATGTGAATATTAAGTCAGATTTAGAATTTTTTTTAAATAAAATTGTGCTGTTGTTCGTAAATAATTAGATGGGTGTAATACGAAAATATATAAAACAAAAACTTATCGCCTATAGATTTTCATAAGCAATCGTTGCCATTGTCCAATTAGTTTTATAATTTAACTATGCATTATATGATTTTTTCCATTTATTGCCATAACTAGTTACCAATGAATATATTGTATATAAAAAATCAACAAACATAAGTACTTCAAATGGGTACACACATGTCACAATTGCAAAACGATATGAAATGTCATACGGATATGATTTCAATCGAAGCGGAATCAAAGCTTAAGTTTGAAACCTAAGCCTTTACGTCCTAGGTACCTATGTAAATATCATATATTGTAGCCCATGATCACCTTGACAGCTCAAGTAACAAAGAACTATTGGTTTATTGTTAAAAGATCACAAATTGTTTGATATTGCACGACCTCTCTTGGCATTTTGATTTATTGTTCATTCAATTATGAAAGGAAATCTTTCTGATATTTAGATTTCGTATTATTGCCTATTATTGAAGTTTACAAACTTACTGTGAATATAATTGGTAATAGTTAAAACACCAACCCACAATGGAGCAGCGTGGCGGATTAAGCTACATACCTTCTCTTTTGTATGAGAAAAGATGGGCTTAACCCAGCAATCTAACATTTAAAAGCTACTTATTATAGTACATTTTAGTACAATAATAATAATAATAGCTACTTAAATATTTTAATTTTTACAATTGTGTAAGTATATAAATAATTTTAACCGCTGATAAATATTTTTCTGTTTATTTATTACTGAATTTTGTTTTATTTTTATTTGAACTTTTATTTAATATGACATTTTATATTTCGAAATTATAATATTCGCTAGTCACCAACAAAAGACATCAACGCGCGGTTATTTTACAATGCGGATATTTCAGTAACCCGGAACGTAAAAGGTTTTATTGACAATAAGATCTTATAAATAAACATCAGTATAACTGTTTTATAGTTCACGATATTTTTTAGTACTTATTTATTTCACTTTTAATGTTACATACCTACTATACAATATCGTGCTTATAATGATGCTGCATTTTCTTTGACAATTTATTATCTCAATATGTCATAAACAAATTATGAAACGATGAATTTTAAATTAAATACCTACGTCTCAAAAAACAGGCTTCTTATATCTACAAGTCTTGATACGTACTTGTCGACTTATTAAGTCGATCCCTTTCCAATAATTTTATTTTCGTTTATTTTTTAACTTAGAAGTGTTTGTAATATAGTTTTAAATAATTTGATTCTTACAATTTACTACATGAATAAACTGAATATTTAACTAAATAAGCCATAAGTCAAAATATGATAATTCAAAACTTTATATAAATTACATTTATACATACCTAGCCTACCCTATATGTGATATTTTATGTGTAATACATATTTCTAATATTATAAAGAAACTATATCAAACCTTTTAATACAAATATATCTAACGTTCACCTTCAAAGAACTCACACTAGCCGACAGAGCATGCACTTTATGTAAATATGGCATGTTCAGTGATTATATAATGAAAACCAATCATTAATGATGTGTATTAAGTAGTTCGCAATTAACTGTTTTTATCTCTCCAATGAAAATTATTATATATTAAGTATGTTATACACATAAACTGGACACAAAATATGCAAGTGTTTTGTTTAACAATGAAAGTGCCTGTATAATAAATTATAGCGCATTACTAGCAAACCCGGCGAACTCCGTTTCGCCACCAGATGGCTTCGTTTTATTGTAACATTTCGTTTAGGGATTAAAAGATGAAGTAGTACATGCTATGTATCAGAGATGGCGCTGTATGTGAAAAATGATTTTCTCTTTTTTCCTGCTTTTCTGTTGAAATTTTTCCTGAATTTAGTTTGCTATAAAGCTCACGGAGCCCGAGACCTTTCCAACGAATGCAAAACCGTGGAAATCGGTTCGTGCGTTCTGGAATTATAGCGTCAGGAAGGAAAACCCGACTTATTTTTATATTATAGATTACAAAATTTATAATTTTTAAATCATTTGATTAGAGTCAATGATGACCCTTCTTCTATATGGAGAATAGGCCTTTGCCAAGCAATGTGTTGTTTAGAAGTTGATTCAATGCACTTCAGTTCATTATGAGAGTATAAGATTATATTATTATGATTTTCTCTGTTTTTCTGCTTTTCTGTTGAAAATTTTCCTGAATTTAGTTTGCTATAAAGCTCACGGAGCCCGAGACCTTTCCAACGAATGCAAAACCGTGGAAATCGGTTCGTGCGTTCTGGAATTATAGCGTCAGGAAGGAAAACCCGACTTATTTTTATATTATAGATTAAAACTATGATAAATAAATAAGTAAATATTAGCTTTATATAATTAATATCTTTTAAAGACTTACGAAAATATGATTATAAATTTTCATTTTTTATTTCCCTTATATAGTAAGTTGATATCATAAAAACGTAATAGATATTTCATAATTTTTTTGTCATAGATAGATTACCCATTTAGGCCCTCCAACATACTTTATAAAGCTTAATGAATATCTATTACAAAGTGGAAATTACTATTATTACGAAGCATATAATTTAGTTTGTCAGGAAATAAAATCTGCGCCTGATTAGGTACTACTAACGGTAATTTTATTTCCGGGTTTCTAAACACTAAGACCTTATGTGTTGAATTATTAGCTAGTCCTTGGGTGCGTTTACGTATCGACTCTTATTTAACCAATTATTATGGTCTACTTGATGACATGTAGGTATTTAAAAATTAATCTTATCCAAAGGCTAAAAAAATACTGGTATTATCTTATACTGCTAGTATTTAGCGTAAAAATACAGTTAATTGATTGATTCAGCTTGCTAATGTAAATGTATTTAAATCTTTGAGCGTAGAATGGGAAAATCCACCACCATATAAACCGTTGGATGTCCACTGCTGAACGTAGGCCTACTTCATCAGCGCTAGGGGGGGGTTTCCTAATACTCGTACACTTGGCAGGTGGGTTGACGAACGCAGTGTGTTGTGGCAGCGTATGGTGACGCTGCTGCCAATCATAATCCTGGTGGTTGGTTTACACACAACTATTCGCACCACTATGGTCTTAGTCGCTGTTTACGACACCTCGGCAAGAAAGAGGTCGAGACTACTCTTCTTTGCCGGTCACCGCACGGCAATACGTACGTAGTAACACAGTAGCTCTATGAATTTCATACAAAGTAAATTATAAATTTTATAATTATTATAAACACGTGGGAACTTGTAGAAATATCAATTAAAATTAAAACATATTTCTTTTAATGTCTAGTCAAATATCTAGTAAGGTCGTTTCTTCTCTATACTATACTATATAAATTACGTGTGCTAAAAATAACCCGCCGTGCACCCTCACCCGCCCTTACAAAGGCGGACCAAGGGTACCGCGTACGTTGCTCCGTGGCCCGCAGGCGGCAGCCCTATCAGGCACTCTGTCCTGTGCGACGCCCCGCGCACTTGGGCATCGCACCTTCGCGGTAGGCTGTTTCGGCGGACGGTGGGCAATCACGTGTGCTAGAACAACCTCATGATCTTGAAGCATGAATATCGTGGCTCGTGGCTCAACTCTAGGATTAGACCTGTATAGTTTCCGGTAGTAATCAGACACATAACATGGCCGTGAACTTATTTCTTCTGTGACATCCTGCCAAGGGGCTGAACTGCCGGTCAATGAGTTGTAAAAATATTTGGTCTCCCTCTTTTTCCTCTCCTCGATTCGAGACCCGTACCATCCGTATTACAACTAAAATAAACATCATTTTTTGTGATAAATTTCATATATTGTTGATTTGTGATAAATTTCATGTATTGTACCTACTTGTTAATATTTATACACTAACAATATTTTACGTGTAAAAATAATTTAATTTTGTTATCACTAAGTTTAAAGCCTAAGCTTAACTTAATAATGTACGGCAAACGGCAACCATACGGTACCGAACTATTAGTATCAAAATTTTACATTTAACAATTAAAGAAATTCATATTACTCTTTGAAAGATCATAATAATGTAGCAAAAATAGTATTTTACTATTATGAAGAAAAAAAAAGACCAGTTAATTTCTCTCGACTGAAAACAATTACTATTATTTGTTCTTAGGCGCAAAGGCATCTTTTGAGTACGATTTGTACGTATCATACATATATGACTGACCCGTTTGCAGTGACCCTGTTTTCTGCTCCAAGGGTTGTGGGTTCGATTCCCGCCCCGAGTCTGGGTGTAATATATGTTTATTTATATATGTATTATTTATAAGTATATTTATTTCAAAAAAAAGTATATCAGTCGGCTGTTACCTAAAACACAGGCATTAAGTTGCCTACCTTAGGAACAGACGGACTTGTGTGTGTGTTAAAACATATTTATATTTATTTATTTATATGTACTGATTAGTTATATTTGAATAAAACGCCAAAAATAAAATATACGAAAATGTTGTACAGTAGAATCCCGATTATCCGGATCAAATAAAACCAGGGATATTCCGTATAATCGAAAATCCGGATAATCGATTTCAAAGCAAATCCACCAATATTTAAATTTTAATATCTTTTTTTACTATGTAATGGGTTTGACATGTGTCGCTTAGATAATACGATATATAAAAAACGAGCAATAACGATAGATAATGAATTACATAATACCTATGGAATTTAAAATTTTCATAATAAAACGTGTACATTATATCTTCTTAAAACCAATCCAAGAATCAATATTAATATCTATGTTTTGTCGTTGCCCTTAATTCTATGAACTGCCCGGTGGTAATGCTACGTCAGCGGAACAGTCACATACCAATTTAAGACGGAGGGCTGGGGTTTCAGTTGAACGCTATCAAAGAAAATGAAACAATAACTAACTCTATCTCGCAAACAGCGGGAGTACACGGTCGGAGGCGGGAATAAACTTATAAAATGTGTCGTTGCGCTGTCAAAACATTTTTAAATTGATAATTAAGCCGAGATCAATGAGTCCGAATAATTGGATGTTCGGATAATCGGCATTCTACTGTATTATTTGGTACTAATGGTTTGTATAACAATAAAACTTACATATATTTTAAATAGACAGAATAATTCCTGACTATTTAATAAAAATTATTCATAATTTTATTAATATATTACTGCCCATAATCCTAGTATCCATATATACATGTCACTCAGAAAACACTGAAACCATTTTAAATATTCTTACACCATCTGATAGCCACAAATAACATAACCTAGAAAATTCAGCTATGACTTCTGTTAGGTATTAGTAGACATTAATGTAACATGCGGGTGAAATTACAACGCACGACTACTACGATTTAATTTAATAGAAAACGGTATTTATATATCATATATCTTCCAATATTGTTTTAATCCTAGATTAAATCGAAATATCACGTCTGATCGGTTCTTAAATAATCCATTGAGTAATTTATTTGTTAATTTAATTCAGAAAATCTTAGAAAAAAAAACATAAATATTGGAAGTTAGTAAAGATGTATTTTTATATAAACATAAGTTAAATGTAAACAATTTCAAAGTAATACTAAATCTAATGTACTGTACTGTACCAGCCTGTAAACAACTTACTGCTGAGCGAAGACCTCTTCTCCATATAGAAGAAGGGTTGAAGTTTAATCAACCACGCTGCTCCACTGCGGGTTGGGGGATAATTTCACTACTATGAGTAACGATCATAGACGAGTGTCTATGATAACAACCGGACCGGCGGCTTTACGTGCTCTCCGAGGCACAGTGTGGAGACCGACAAGGACATACACGAATACATAGACCGGAAACAAATATTTGTATAAATACAAATATCTGTCCCGAGCGGGAGTCGAAACCACCCACCAGCACCCAGACCACCGGTGCACAGTTTGAGGCGACTACTTGCACCACTACACCAGAACGGTCGTCTAAAACTAAATCTAATCGAATTTTTTTTTTTGTAAATTATATTCAAATTATATTAAGAATAATTTGAATAGAAATAATATTTAAAGTAATACGAAATCGTTTAGCAATATGAAATCAGAATAGTTTGTGGGTAATTTTTTTATTACTTATAAAAATTCAAATTTTGAAAGAGATAGTGTAGGTAATAAAAAATAACATAAGTGATTTAATTAAAAGGAATAGTTGCAATCGAATTTACAAAATTCGATGTAATGGAAATGAATTGTGTATTTATTTTAAAAAAATACTTATATAAAAAATACAGTTCCTATTTTAAAACATGTTAATGCAAATTGTCTTCGTACTTGTATAGCATATTGTTTTAAAATATATTGTCTTATAAATTAATTTAATTTTTTTAATCCCAAAAAAAATTATTAAAAATTAAAAATTATTATTAGATATTATGTCCAATCTCTAAACTACATAACTATTATATAATAACACAAATCGCCATTAAAATTATAATATACAAAAGTATTAAGATATGTCCTTTATTACGTTTTTGTAGTTATTTAAAACATGCTTAGGCAAGGCGTCTAAGGCATGGAATGTAGCACTTAAGCAATTACAATTAACCTTGACTCTTATCTGTATGAATCAAAAAGGCAAAATTACTTTATTTTACATAACCTCCATAACCTTTATATTTTTCTCCACCTTGGTCTTTTGAGAATTGTATATTTGTTGTAATAATACATGAATAAATAATTTCACACAATGTAATAAAGAGAGACGTAATTATAAATACATAACTAACTGCGCCTCAGGGTTTCATCGGCGTATTTCCCGATCCCATCGGAATTTTGGGATAAAGTGCTTGGTCGTTAATCTGTATCTCCAGTTATTTTTATACCAAGTTTTTTTTTTTAACCTGTATAAAACTATAATATAGACTTTATTTCATTAATTATTACAAACATTCGCATCCTATATAATAAACAGGTCATATTAAACAAAGATATAAGATCAATCAAAAACTTAGCCTTCTACGTTATGATTTCTTGTTGTATATTACTATCTTAAGTTGCGAGAACGTTGTCACCTTGACTGGCGGAAGAATGGTGGCCCGGGCGTCCTTACTACTTTCAGATCGAGGCTAAAGAATTCCGACTACACATACTATGAAGCTGCTATCGAAATGTATGCATAAACTCAACTTGTAAATAAACATGTCGTAACCAAAGCTTTCAATATGTTTAACAGTTTCATATTAACAATGCAGTGTAGGAAGAATAATAAGTATTCAATTTCCGCTATACTGAATCCTAATAAGCGAGTAACGAGGCGGTTTTTTGGTATATATCTACCAATGTTTCTAATGTGGTATTAATAAATAATTAAAATCAAAATCAAAATAAACTTTATTCAAATAGGCCCCAAGAGCACCTTCGAATCGTCATTTTACAAATTACCACTTTCAAGTGATTATTATTTTGTAATAGTAAAGCTACCACTGATTCGGAATGTAGATTCTGCAGAGAAGAATCGGCAAGATTATATCATATAGATATAGTATCTACCTATGATTAACATTATCGATTCAAGAACACATATTCTATCTAGACTTTTTTTTTTCTAAGCCTACACATTAAAATAAGCAATAAGAATTTAAAGTGTTAACGAATGGCCGGCATGATGCAACTTTCGCTACTTCCTATTAAGGAATTGGCAAAGATATATCTATACAAAAACGTTAAGTATTCTTAAATGTTTATTGACCTACTAAAATATAATGAATATCAATTACGAAATTTAAATTATAATTATTACAAATGGCTTGATTCGATTTGGCAGGAAATAAAAATTAAACATAGGTAGATTAAATTATGATAACAATAATCAATTCCGACTTTCTAAATGCTAAAACTGTACGTATTGACTTATAATAATAATCAGCTAATCCCTCGTTGTGTAAACTTACTTTTTAAATTGAATTATGATTACGGATGCACTTAATTACGCTCAGTATTCAAATTGTCCAGTGATGTAATGTCACCTCTAATATTAAAAAAAACGTGTAATTTTATCAATATTCAATGCAATCTAGTTATTTTGTAACCGGATTTACAAAATATAAAACTATACGACTAGTTTGAGATTAGGTACATATTAAATATTTAATTATTTTTTTCTGGCAACCTACACAACATACCTCGTTTATTCTATTTAAAAGATTTATTTTATTTGTAATTGATACCTACTAAGCCATTTTTAATAACTATTTTAGCATATAAATTTAAACTCAAACTTTAATTTATAAAATTACTTTTGAATCGTCACATCTCTCATCATCTCACAGTCTGTTATATCAAGCTACTATAGAATCAAAATGCAAATTCTACTAAGAGCTAGTCAGAAACCAAAACAGTTACAGACAAAATCATTCAATGTTTTTTTTTTTATATGTAAAGTTATCCTGAAAAAAATTAAATTAACGTATAAATTCCTCGCTGCTTTATCTTCCATTTAATCTTATAATTAAAAAGCTATAATATTCAGATTCAGATCATTCAGTAGACATAAAACTGAAAGTAGATATATCTAGTGCATTACAAAGTTATATATTTTTTTTTTTTGATAACTTGTAGATGTATTCTTAGTAATGATAAGAATGCATGTAGATATTTCTAACAAAAACTACATAATTATAGCACTATAGCTATATAGGTAGCTAGAAGTATCTAGATTGGGAAATATTTAGGTATCTGTCTTAAAAATTTTAAATCACAATTTGAAAATTATAACCAGCCATCTATATATACCTATGTAAAATTTCCATATTAATTGGCTCTTACACCGATATAAAATGTCGTAACGAAGTCCATTTAAAGATAAATGAAAGGTGTTTATTTTGCTATCAATGTTTAATAAACATATAAAGTAGAACACGAAGTCAAACAAAACACGTCAAACAACTCGGTGTCAATAAGTATAGCAATGTTCGTGAGCTAGGCAAGGCCTAATATTACGGTAGAAAGTACGCTGCTATGTCGATAACTTGCGTAGTACGAATTCCATTTTACCAATTAATTACTATTTACTTGATATTTGTGGCGTGTTACTTTAAAAATAATCATAGCTTGACCTTGATAAATATGACTATGTATTAAAACATGTAATTTTTGTATTTCAGATTTGTGTGCTGTGTATAGTCACAGTTTATGCTCAATATGATTCGCCTACACCACCTCGGATTCAAATTCCTGGAGCTGTTATAGGAGCAGGAGCAGGTAGACAAGGCGGATTTAGGCAAGGTAGATTACAAGCTGCTCCAGTTCCAGGAATAGTAGCAAGAATAAGGAGGCCGGGACTTTCTAGACCATCATTCAAGTCAGTAGATGCTGCGCCCCGACCCAACCTTCAGTCTCTTGATGATCAATCCAAACCAGTGACAGAAGAACCTGAAGATGAAATAGAAATTAACACGCCCACAGCTTACGTATCAAACGCGTTTTCAACAGCTGAACCACAAAACGATTTTTTCGATATAACAACTACATCTCAACCTAAGCCACCAGCTGCTTTTAATTCTTCCCCATTCCAACAGACCACACCGAGTGCTCCTAGACCCGAGCCCGTAAGGCCAACACAATATCGTCCATTATTACCTCAATCATTTAGCCCCGTAAGAAATGAACCCGCTGCGAGACCACAACCAGCTAGACTTCAGCCTTTATCAAGTAGACCACAACGACCTGCGCTTAGAACCGAACCTAAACCTTTCGTAGACGAAGACGATGACTACGTTCAACCCGTGAGACAGCATTCCCGCCCACAAGAACCCATTCGTGCACCAGCAAAAAGCTCACCCCAACAAAAATACACTTCTTCAAATTCTAGAGAGAAAAAGCCAGTAGCTCAGATTATACGCAAATATCGCGAAGAAAATGAAGATGGCAGCATAATATGGGGATTCGAAAACGACGACGGATCCTTTAAAGAAGAAACTATTGGTGTGGACTGTATTACTCGTGGTAAATATGGGTATGTTGACCCTGATGGTGTGAAACGAGAATACAACTATGAGACTGGTATTGCTTGCGACAAGGCACAAGAAGACAAGGAACAAAAAGGTTTTATTGACTATCAAGAAAATAAGGCAGTCTTACCAAATGGTATAACAATTGATCTCAATGCAATGGGTAAAAAATCTAAGAGGCCATTCAGATCGGCGAGTAATCACTAGGAATTAAGTACTAACATATATTTATTTTAGGAGCTCTAATTTTAGGACACCTGTTTGTCATATCATGTAGTGTTATATTAATAACCATGATATTTTGTTGAAATGGTTTTAATTAGGCCTATGACAAATAAAATAATAAAATACATCTTCCTTTTATTTAATTTTTAAGACTATATATAGTTATAACTGGATATTGTTAGAATGAATAATTTAATCTAAAACTTCTGCTTTTTCTAAACACATTTATTGGCGCTGAACTTAAATCAGTACAGGAACAATTATTTTACCAGATTATGTATTACCAAATTGTGTATACTTTCTGCGCTCAAATACAAAATAAAATGGAATACATAACATCTAAGTGCATCAGCTGCAACAGGCGGCCTTATCGCTAGCACAGCGATTTCTTCAAAAAGATACATATATAAATACATATACATACACACACATACAAATATATATATATATATATATATATATATAGCATAAAGTCTTAACCTAATCTTTATAAATGATCAAATGCGAAACAAAAATCATATAAAATTGTATTATAATACATATCTGTTGTCAATGTTCTCTAACCGAAATTCTCTAACCGAAAATTTGTTTAATTGTGTCTTACAAAATTTTATTTATTCGTTAAAACAATATCATGCCGATTTTCTTAAGCTAAAAGGTTAAAGGTTATACAATGGCTATGTTCGCGGCCCCCTTCTTTATTGATTTTCTTCACTTTAATAGGAGCGCATACATACAACATGCGCGGAAATGTTCAATGTATGAGGTGCACTTCCGCTCCTATATACCTACTAAAAAATACGAAAGAGCACATGGCCAGATGTTTATATAAATTACATGTTTGTTAAAATTTCTAAAATGACGAAGATATAAGACATAACGAAAAACCCAATTAAATTCTAGAGCTTAACGCAATTGAATCGACAATAAATACAATAATTACAGTTTATAGTAGACCCAGCTTCCGCCCGCAGCTTTGCCTGCGTGTATGTATTAACAAAAAGTACTCTATGTCCTTCCCCAGGCTTCAGACTATTCTTATCAAATTCTTACAACAGTTCGGTAACAAAGACTCTCATGCAAAGAACGTTCCTCCACGCAGAGTGCACAGTAATAAATGCTCCCAGTCGTTATTTCTTTGAATTCGCGCGAAATAAGGACGTAAGCGCCGTGGGGTAGGCGTAGGATAATTTTTAAACTATGTTATATTATGGCCAAACTACACAAAAAAATTATAAATTGTAATGTGTTATTCTGATGTATAAGCTATATTACTCGAAAGTTTCATCTAAATCCGTTCAGTGGTTTTTGTTTGAAAGAATAACAAACATCCAAACAAACTTCGGCATTTATAAAAGCTTCCACCCGCGATTTAACCCGCGTGGGTGTTTGTTAAAAAAGTAGCCTATGTCCTATCAAATTTCATCACAAACGGCGCAGCAGATTAGCCACGAAACATATCTATACCTATATTAAATCTGTTATAACCTCCGTTTCATTAATACACTATATGTCATCAAGAATAAATTTTACTAGCGCGATTTAATTTCAATCAGCGGCATCTCTTATAAGCTTTTTTTTTGTACGCGTATCACGTAAAAAGTACAAAACCAATGTAAATAACTTTAATACATAACTCACAGTAACATTTAGTTTTTGTTTCGTTGTAATTAAATTTAAAAATAAATATTTAAGAAAATAGAAATAGGTACCTACATGCAACGCCATTTGGTCTAACGAATCTTAAAAACTCACAAAACTTATTTTTGAGTTATTATTTTGTTAAACTTAAAAGTTTACTAAATATGTCGGATAGGAATAGAAATCGTTTTAATATTTTAGATAAACATCATTTTCAATTAATATACTATAATGTTAAATTATGTTAAATGTCACTAAAAATAAAAACGATATTCTACTTTCTACGATAGATGGCGCAGTATACGTAATATAATTTTTTGAATCGCGCTGTCCAAAACTTCGGCCAAAAGAATGACACTCGCCCGTATTTGAATAAAAGTTTAATTTTTTGGCATTTAATACCTTAGGGTACTACGGTCTTGATTGTTTGTTCGTTGTTAAAATATTTGGTCGTTATTTGTTTGTTGATTGTACAAAGTTGGATGGTTATAGCTATTTAAGTTGTAATCTATATATTATATATAAAGAAAGTCGTGTTAGTTACATCGTTTATAACTCGAGAACGAGTGGACCGATTTTTATGATTTTTGTGTTTTTGGATTTGTCTTCGTCGGGAATAATAGTTATTAAAATAGGATATTCATCAATGAAAAAATAATTAATAAAAAAATCAGTTCAAATGTTTCATCCGTACTATCTATACATATAATAAATCTGTTAATGAGTCCGTTTATATTATTTTATCTTAATCTTAATATATAAAACCGAAAGGTCACTCATCACGATATCTCTGGAACTATAAGACCTAGAGACTTGAAATTTGGTAGGAATGTGCCTTTTGCCGAGGAGAGGTCAGCTAAGAACGAATTTTACGAAATTCTACTCCTAAGGGGGCAAAAAAAGGGGGCAAAGTTTGTATGGGACAACGTGGTTCCTTGGTCCAATCTACTTCAAATTTTGCATAAAATATTCTTTAACAGAATCGATTGAAGACGTGTTTCGTATTTTATCAAAATTAATCCCCTAACGGGATTAAAAGGGGGTTGCTTTTGCTTCGAATTTAATTTGACAACTTAATCCGTCTATTATAAAATATTTTCCAATATCGACGCAGGTGTATGTGATAAAAAAAATATAAATTTATAAATTTTTAAAATTTTAGTTAAATACCCGTGCGAAGCCGGGGCGGGCCGCTAATATTTACATAAAAACAAACTATAAATGACTAAAACTACAATCAAATAAAAAAAGCATTTCTAATACGACTGAAATAAAAATATAAAATAATCGATATTTCTACTTAAAATATTCAAACAAAAAATAATTATCGTGCCTGCTGTAGGTACTAATCGTGGATAAGAAATTGCTCTGAGAATCGAATTAGGTATAAGAAAAAAACTCCAAATGAACAAAACTGTCGTGATGACGTCTACTTGCGTTCGGGTCACGCACTCGACGATGGCGCGTCATCACTTGGACCGCCCGGCCCCTCTACCATACACATAGGTACTGGTCAATCGAATTCTCGCGAAAAGAAGGTAGTAAAAGCCATGGAATAGGTGGCACTTACGCGTTTTCACGTGATTTTTTTAAACTATGTTATATTATGGCTAAATTATACAAAAATCATTACAAATTGTAGCCTACGTATTATTCTAATTTATAAGCTATATTACTGTAAAGTTTCATCTAAATCCGTTCAGTAGTTTTAGCGTGAAAGAGTAGCAAACATCTAGACAAACATATATTGCATTTATAATGTTAACACTGACAGCGGGCCGTTTTATTGCGCCGCTACAACCTGCCTGCTTCCGTTTTTCGGCATATTTGTATCGACTATAAAAAATAACCTAAATGACTAGTCAAAACATTATTTTTGTTATTATTAAAACAGTTTTTCGATATTATGAAAAATAAATTTAAAAAACGAAATTATGTAGTATTTAATACATTAAAAACGGTTTCCTTTGAGCATAAATCGACAAAAAAAAACTCTTAAATAAACTAAATCTAAATTTTATAAGGTATGATCTTTTTAGTGTGATATTTTTGAAGCACAGGTAGGAGTAGCAGAGTGGTAAGTTATAATCTGGACAGTAATAAAGCGTCTCCTTGTTTCCTCATTTGCCAGTTTCCTTCTTAATGGAGTCTGCGTAAACTTTGCAAACTCGCGACACTTTTATTTGCTTCTCTGTTCGCGGTATGCGTTCCAGAAAGTCTGCTGACTAACCTGGTGGATCGGCGGCCTAAGGATGTTCCTTGAGAGAGGCCTGTATCATCAAGAAACCTGTATTCTACCAGACCTTCGCCACAAATCATCAGAAACTTTGAAAATAGCAGCTTCTTTCTCTCGGTCCTTAATTTCTTGAAAATAACGTACGCATTCAGCGTAGCAAGTGCCACTAAATGAAAAAACATCTTTTTCCACGATTTCAATAACACCAATTTTGTTTAGATTATAATCTAAAATACAATCTGGCTTATTATTTTTTTATAGGCTCTCCTTTGGTTCCTACTTTCGTTCGTAGTTCTTTAGTTTTGATTGCTTCCTTCCCTCCCCATCCCCTTTGAACTTACAGCAATGAATGTTATATGTATGCGTAGCTAAAATACTAAGCTATAAGCACAATCACTCCAACTCACGCCCTGAGTGCGTGAATTTTAAGTAAAGAGTATGAAAGTTCATCACGACCTCAGGCCGCGAGTTAGAGAAATTTAAGGACCACGGACCGAGTTCGTGGCTCGCTGTCAAAGTGTTAATAAGATTAATAAGATTTTTGTAGACGTATCAATCAATTTGCATGCATCATCATCAAAAAATATATGGAGCCTAACCACAGTTAAGAATAAGGATTTCACTATTTTAAGATCGGAATGTACCTAATTCATTTCTTTGGTGTATGGCTTTTAGTTATGTCAATTTAACAAATTATTTCGCCAATATCATGTAGGATAAAGTCTGGATGGAGAAGACAGTTGAGATTGTTCGGTGCGGTCGATAATCCAACCTAATATGACCCACAAAATATTTATATCACAAGACATTGAGCTCAAACTTTTACATAAAAAGATTGCAGTGAGTTGTGTTGCATTTAAACACGCACTTCAATTTAAAAATATGATTTTCATAGAGAAAAGAAATATGATTTTTCGTTTCAAGATTTCACACTTTTAAAACAAAGATTGAAACAAGATATATGTTCACTTCTATAATTTTAAAATTCTAACAAAACAATAACCAACTTCAACAGGTGTGATGTGATCCTATATAGTTTTTTTCTTTTTTTCTTGTTCATTTTAGATCGACTAGTAACAAAAACATCATCAACATAATCAAAGTCAATTAAATATGCCTTATTAGAGATAACTCAAAAACTACTCATCAGATCTCGCTCAAATTTTAATGGGACCACATGACAAGCATCAGCTTACGAATATAAAAAGATTCGTCAAAATCATTACATCCAGTAAAAGGTACCACACAAAAAATAAAACACAGGCAGTCCTCGACTTTCGTCGTTTCGATTTAGGTACGTTCGTTTCAAGTTACGTCGAACCAACCATGTTTTGACACTATTCTTCAAGCATACGTCAATTGTTTCGATTTCCGGCATAGAAGAATTTACTTGTCGCGAAGTCAATGTCCGTGGGCCCGCGCGCCGCGGCGGGGCGCGGTGTCGGCGAACGGGGATAATCCCGCACATAGCTGATTTTGTTTAGTTAGTTTAGTTCAGGGACAACGGACGATCAAGTCGTAATACAATAGGTTTTTTTGCATCTTTGACCAGTTTTGTTTTTACAAACATATTTAAGTGAATTTTATTCTAACTATGGCACCTAAACAAGATAGTAAAGTGAAGAAGAGAGTAAGAAAGACAATTACAATGGAGGTTAAAGCTAAGATTTTAAAACTCAAAGATCGCGGTTATTCGACTTCATCTATTGGACGAGAACTTAATTTATCACGCACGACCATACAAACAAAATTGAAAGATAAAGAAAACTCCTAACAGCTCTACCTTCCGTCTCTTTAAACAGCACTATTATACGAAAAAGGAATGCTTTAATTTGTGAAATGGAAAAACTCTTGTACACTTGGATTCGAAATCAAACTCAGCAACGGGTACCTCTAAGTTTGGCTATTATTCAAAATAAGGCGCTGAGTATCATCAACACACTGCAAAATAAACGTGGCGAGAATAATAGTGAAGAAATAAAATCTTTTTCTGCCAGTCGCGGATGGTTCATGCGCTTTAAAACGAGATATTCGTTACATAACATGCGAGTGCAAGGAGAAGCTGCTAGTGACGATCATGTGGCTGCTCAGAGTTTTCCTGAAATATTCAAGGAAATTATCGAAAGTGGAGACTATTCGCCTAAACAAATTTTTAACGTGGACGAGACTGGTTTATTTTGGAAAAAAAATGCCTTCTTGTACTTTTATATCGCAGGAAGAAAAGTCTATGCCTGGGTTTAAAGCGGCTAAAGATCGTTTGACGTTGTTATTGGGTTCGAATGTTGAAGGTGATCTTAAATTGAAACCCCTTTTGGTTTATAGGTCTGAAAATCCTCGAGCTCTTAAAAATTACGTCAAAAGTACTCTTCCAGTTATATGGAAGGCTAATCCAAAGGCATTGGTTACATCAATACTTTTTGAAGAATGGTTTACTAAGCATTTTATACCTGAAGTGAAACAGTACTGTTAGACAATAATTTGGCTTATAAAGCTTTACTTATTCTGGACAATGCTCCCGGCCATCCTGTGCGTATTGCCGATATCGATCCTTAAATCAGTTTTGTTCCTACCTCCAAACAACACTTCGTTGTTACAGCCGATGGATCAAGGAGTTATGGTCTTTTAAGGCCTATTATCTCAGAACTTTTTCACAGGCTATAAAGGCTAATGAAAAAGATGGCATGGAGCTCAAAGATTTTTGAAAAAGTTATAATATCTTGCAATGCGTAAAAAATATTGCTGCTTAATGGGATGAGGTGACACTCAACAATTTAAAAGGAGTTTGAAAAAAATTATGCCCACATTTTTTAAAGCCATTTGAAAGTTTTTCATATACAGATCAACCAAATATCGATGAGATCACAACTGACATTGTTCATTTAGCTAACCGTTTGCCTAACATTGCAGTTACTGTTGATGATATTGATGATTTGCTATGCTCACATTCGCAAGAACTGACTGATGAAGATCTTATTGAATTGGAGGCACAAGTACAAGAGGAAGCAATCAAGTCACAAGAAATAGCTCCTTCTATTAGTAACTCTGAAAAAGAACTTACACTAAAAAAACTTTTTGTAGCCTTTGCAAATTTGGAGAATGCCATGAAAATGTTTGAAGAAAATGATCCTAATTTTGGGAGAAGTTTTAATGTTAATAACAAAATTTGTGCAGCCTATCAGTGTAACCAAGACCTGTATGATAACAAGAAGCGAAGCAATCTAGAATTGATAGTTTCTTTAAGCCTAAAGTTTAATTTATTATTTCTCATTACGTATTTTGATTATTAAATTTTTATCATTATTATTAAAATTAATAACAGACTAATACCAAAAATAACTAGCAATTTCATAAGTACATATACATATAATTATTTTAAGAACTTACTTTTGATGATAATGTATGACACTAACCCTTGAGTTTTACATGTAAATATATGAAAAAATATGTCTCGACTTACGTCGTTTCGATTTACGTCGCATATTTCGAGAACTTAACATGCCATAAGTACGACTGCCTGTAGAGAAAAATTGAGAACCTCCTTTTTCTTTTAAATCGGTTAAAAAGAAACTAGATCTGTCTCACCATGCACATATTTCTTCTCCTGTTGAGATTGGATTGAATTTGAAAGTAATTCGACACTTTCTTTTTTGAAGAATGACATATTAAATGTATCTTGACAAAACATGAAAGTTTTATATAAAAATTCTCTTCACATAAATTATAGAATTAACTTAGTGGTTAAAAATAACCAACGAAACATAAGCTCAGATTTTTATCGGCTACTATTGTTTATATATATATATATATATATATATATATATATATATATATATATATATATATATATATATATATATACATGTTTACTTTTTTTTGTTTACTTTTTACTTTTGATTTGTCTTCAATATGTTTAGTTATTGTTTCAGTAAGCAAAATTGTAGCATCTTCTGTGGATCTATTTTTAATAAAGCCAAATTGATTGTCTGAAATAATTTTATGTTTCATCTACCACCAAATTTTAATCATATTTAAGAAATCATAAAAAACATCAATAATTTGAATACATTGTTTATTAGTCTTACTTAATAGAAGTACCTATAAATACAAATATCTTACTTAATAATTCAATACGGGCGATTGTTCATATATGGCTGCGGTCTCCGCATTGGAGGTGGCATTCTATTTGGTGGAGTAATGGAAATATCTAGATAATTGCCAATTTGAAATTTGACTTGTGCAAGAGTTTTGTTGTCGTCACCACCTCGTTGGCCAGAGCATGTAACACCTATTTCGCGCATACGATATGTAGGAGATCTCATATCTGGATAAACTATAGCAAAATCGAAGTATGTGCCTTTACGCCGAGTCTCAGGATTAACTTCTTTCACTAAGCCTGTTAATTCACGCAACGATGCATCCATCCATGTGTATATTTGCAGCTCATTCTGAGGAACATTGCCTCTCGCATAGTCTCCAGGAGAATTATGTCTTCCAGTAGAACAAAATACTCGCAGTAACAATGGACAAGTCTAGAAGAAAACATAAATTACATCATAATTACATTATAGATTAAAATATTACATGTATTGGTCATTATTTTCTGATTAAAATCGTTTCTTTACCTTTTCTCTATCAACTGGCTTTTCGGCGGGTCTAACCTCTTCAACGACCATTGACTCTAAGCCTGCCATTTTCATAATCTGTTTACAAGTTGAAAATAAAATCAATTTTATATATTTGATTTTTTCTTAGTTTATTTTGTCACAGTTTGAAATATATATTTAGTAGTATTTATAACTTTTATAACGTTATTGTTGTTTGAGAAAAAGCTGAAATAAAACTGACAGGTTGATAATGATATTCCACAGATAATTAAACATAAACATGTAACTCGTTTAGGGGTGCGCGATAATTGTCGATAATTAGGTAACTACTTGATAATTTTTCATTCGATAATTATCGATAAGTCTGATTCGATAATTTTTATCTGATAATTATCAATAATTTTTCATTTGATAATTATCGATAGTTTTTCATCCGATAATATAAGTTGTTTGTGATCCGATAATTATAGATAATTAGGATTCGATAATTATGCGTATATGGTAGTCGATTATTATTGAAAAATAAGTTTGACAGAGTGAAGTGAAAACCATTTTTTTTTTTTAGGTATTCGGACAGAGATTAATGTCGACACTGGATGTCCGATGATGGTTCGTTCTTCGTCCGATAACTCTCGAGTCCATCCGATAATTATCGAATCCTTCCGATAATTATCGATAATTTTCATCCGATAACTATCGATAACTGTCGACAACTATCAATAATTTTCATCCGATAATTATCGATAACTATCGATAACACGATACGATAATTATCGATAATAAATAAAATTATCGATAATTATTTCCGATGAACATCCCTAAGGTCGTTATACTGTGTTGCTAAAACTGAGGCCACACTAACGGGAAACGTCGGCCGGGCCGCGTCCAGACCGAACGAGCCGATGTGGACGCGGCTCGGGCTGCCTTGGGCACACGTTGCCTCGGCCGAGAGGCGCTCGACCGCAAGTCATACTTTGTCAGTTTTTTGCGATGCTCAAAGGCGCCTCAGTCTGAGCTGCTCGCGCGGTGTGGACGGATATAACGACGCTCACGAGCCAATTAATTAAAAATGGATTAACCTTTAAGTAGTGACGTGGGTGTCTCAGAGACGGCATGGATGCAAAAATTAGTCTCCCACAGTCGATTTTAAAGTGACGCCCCTGCCCTCCCTGCTACCTTCGCGTTTCGGTAGTGTGATCAGACAGTCGAGTGCTCGCGCTTGTGGCTGTAACACTTGTACCTGTATAACCATTGGGTTTCCCTGAGACGTGAGGTCAGTATTTGCGTATATGAATTATTAAACGTCACATCAGTATTAGAGTATATTTTTCTAAGTCTCTATTATTCGTCACCTCATTATATGTGCTACTATTTTAGATGGATCAACCAGGACCTTCAGGAAAGAGCCGCTTTCGGCACCCTTAAAAAAAATAAGCGTCATATTCCACCTGAATTTCAAGTATCCAAGTCACGAGAACCAGGAGTACCTAAAACATCTAAGGCAGTTCTACTAATTTCATCTATGCATCACACCTCAGAAATTGATCCTGATACCAATAAACCTATTATCATTATGGACTACAATAAGACAAGGGGTGGGGTGGATGAAGTCGACAAGAAGTGTTCAAATCATTCTTGTAGCCGCCGCACTCGTAGATGGACTTTAGCTATTTTTTCAGATTGCTAGACTTGAGCGGGGTAAATGCCTTTGTGCTTTATAAGCAGTGTGCTGATGTACCAAATATATCTAGAGGACGATTCTTGCAGGATTCATCCTGAGAATTAGTTTTGCCACATTTACCTCAGCGAGTTAACAATGACCGTCTTCCAAGAGAGCTAAGGCTGACAATAATAAGGATTCTTGGAGAAGACTTACCGTCGGAGCCTAGCTGCATTGAGTCAGTTGTTGGTGATAATGTCAAAAAGACTTGTAGGATGTGTCCGGCAAGGCTGAAGCGGCGTACCAAGTATAAGTGTATTGCATGTCGTAAACCTATATTCTTGAGATGTTCCAAAACGATCTGCAGCGACTCTATTGATTACGACTGAATTTAGGAGACTGATTATTTTTTAATTTCATTTTTTTCTTAGTTATTAAGTTAAACTAAAGTCTGTTTTGTTTCGCTACGGACTAAATTGACACATGCTAATGTCAATTTTCGAAATAATGATACCAGCTTTTTAGTAATAGTGCTAAACTACGATACCGGTTTTATGAATCGCAACTTTTTACTTTTACCAAATAATTTTATTATTATTTGACAATAGACGAATCTTTTAAAAATCATGGTTACTATGAAGCATCACAGATATAAAATATATATTTATTAATTTTAATTACTTTTTACACTAAGTAAATACGACAATTATTTATTTGTTTGTTGAAGAATACGGAATAACAAGTTTTTAACAGGAACTACACTAGAAATTGGTCGATGGACTATAGCCAATGCCATAAAACACGAAAACACGGCGTTGTAATTATTACTGAAAAACGATACTAGATTGTAAATTACGTAAAGTTACGGTAGTGACAAATCACTATTAATGATTCGCAAAAAACTAGCAACACAGCTTATGTCAATTTAGTCCGTAGCGAAAAAAAAAAAAGACTTTAGTAGAAAACTTTGTTACTTTTGATAAAAAATAACTCTGTTTGCTTATTACATAAGAACGAAGAAGTACAATTTTCATTATATGATTTATTTACACCTGTTACCAAATGTCCTAATAAATGTTGATTTATGCTTATATTGGGTTTCTTTTTATAACTAAACATTAGAAGATAATTATTTATGGTAAATATTCGGTATCGCGCCACCACCGATTTTGAGGTATAAATACCTTTATGGTTGTGACTAAAAAAAAAGACCTAACAACCTATCAATAAAAAAATACCTCTACAACATAACAATAAAAGAAAAAATCTTTCGATTATCGTATGAATAAAAACGAATTTTTTTTTAGATTTTTTTTATAACGCCAAAAAAGGTCATGCATCATCATAACTAGTTGTTATGATGGCGCATGACCTTTTTTGGCGTTATAAAAAAAACATCATAACAACGCCATCATAACAACTAGTTATGATGTTTTGAAGTCATAACGGATCTTTTATTATCTTTAATTTGAATTACCTTATTTATTTCAATTATCAATAAAAAGCAATGTCTAAATATAATAAAGTTTATATAATTTACATAGATTATATAGACGTCTAAAAAACGTCACATCACAATTTATGAGTCATCCAAGCCACGTCACTACTTAAAGGTTAATAAGACTCTATTCGCTTAATACAACTTTACGGAAGTTTCAAAATGTTGTGGGTTTCAAAAGACCCAGATCATTTTGCAGCTGAAACCATGTGATTTATCATCGTATGCCGGAGAGAAAGTAAATGCTCAAAATGGCTCACCATGGCTCGCGAGCCAATTTGCCTCGGGTGCCACGGCTCGCGAGCCGGAAGTCTGAGCGTGGCTCGTGAGCCGTGCTCGGTTGGTCTGGACGCAGCTATTGCCTATCATTGCGATACGCCGCGACTCTCCAATGGTGCCACATTTACTATCAATATATTAGAGTGTTGGAGTGTTTGTACAACAACGCTACTATGTCGGTTCGAGTACAGAAACATAGCACGAGAGCGATTTCAATGCAGCGAGGTGTGAGATAGGGAGATGTCATCTCGCCGAAACTGTTTACCGCAGCATTGGAAGATAGTTTCAAGCTTCAGGAATGGAAAGGATTCGGCATCAACATAAACGGCGAGTACATCACTCACCTTCGATTTGCCGACGACATCGTGCTTATGGCAGAATCCCTGGACGACCTTGCTATTACACTCAGTAACCTCGACGGAGTTTCCTGACGGGTGGGCCTTAAAATGAATATGGCAAAGACAAAAATCATGTCGAATGTTCATGTCGTGCCCACCCCGATATCGGTTGAAGATTCTACTCTCGAAGTTGTTGACGAACGACGACCTAGAAAAAAATGTCCAACTTGGTAGGTCCAACTTCGAGAGAGAGGTCAATCGTCGAGGTTGGGCAGCGTTCGGGAAGTTAAAAAACGTCTTTTCATCTAACATACCTCAGTGCCTGAAGTCGAAAGTCTTCGACCAATGTGTGTTACCAGTGATGACATACGAATCTGAGACGTGATCTCTGACTATGGACCTTTTAAACAAGCTCCAAGTCACACAGCGTGCAATGGAGAGGGTTATGCTTGGTATTTCTCTGCGAGATCGAATCAGAAATGATGAGATCTGCAGACAAACGAAAGTTGCCGACATAACCCAACGGATTTGTGTGAGGATATATATAACCTCTTGACACCACTATGTTTGTGTCAATGTATGAAAAAAAAAGTATTGTGTGTTAAGTTTGACTGTCAACAACTATTATAAAAAAAATATTGTACAAATAAATGAAAATAAAAAAAACCACATAAATATTATTTTTTTTATTCTCGATATTTCTTTAAATTTCACATGGTAGCAGAGCGAAAAATGGATTATTGAATCTAACGGAATAAGGAAATTGCAGAAAAATAATATGTCGGTTGTAAAAGTGCAAACCTTGGGAAAAGACAATTACGATACATGGTGTATTCATGCGAAAGCATATCTTATCAAAAATAAACTGTGGAAATTCGTGATAGATAGCCCAAAGGAGAGTGCAACACAAGATGATCTTGACAATGACGAAATGGCGAAATCGGAGCTGTTGCTGCTGATAGCACCTTCAGAGCTGAAACAGGTGAAAAACTGTAAATATGCTAGAGATGTATGGGTAACTCTGGAATCAATATTTGCCAGTAAAGGACCCGCCAGAAAGGCGACTCTACTAAAAAAGCTGATCTTGACTAAACATGACGAAGGGACTGATGTTCGTGAGCATATTAAAAACATGATGGATATAGTAGACAAGTTACAAGAAATGGATATTACCATAAATAGAGAACTTCTCTCGATTATGATCCTCTACAGTCTGTCTGCAGATTATGAAAATTTTAGAACTGCAATCGAATCTCAAGACTCCCTTCCAGATCCAGAAAAGCTAAAAATAAAAATTATTGAAGAGAGTGACGCTCGACGTCGTGATAACCCTAGTACTAGCAACACGAAAACTTCTGAAGAATGTCTACACACTTTTTGCAAAATCTGTAAGAAGAAAGGTCATGATACATCAAAATGTTGGTCAAAGAATAAGAAACAAGGCAAGAAAAATAAAAAGCCGAAAGAAATCTCAAACAAAGTTGACAATAAAAACGAAACAAACCTACACAGTTCCTACCCCATGAATGATAATGCCGAAAAGTACTGGATACTTGACAGCGGCTGCACATCACACATGACTTTTTCAGATAAGCCCTTTACTGAGATAAAACCTATATCTAAAACCCTAAACCTTGCTTCCAAAGACAAAACTGCTGAGATAAAAGGGTTCGGGCATGCTGAAATAGAAATTGAAGAGGGACGACAAATTGGTATCACAAATGCTCTTTATGTACCAAGCCTGTGTGCTAATCTTCTGTCTGTTGGAAAAATGACTGACAATGGACATACTGTCCTATTCACTAAAAAGAAAGCAACAATTAAAGATCAAAAGCGCAAAGTACTAATAGAAGCAGTGAGAGAAGTCGATGGTTTATATTACCTGCATACGACAAATAATAATGCTAATAGACATAAAGCCAATACTGCAGAAAGTAGTAATGAAGCAGAAAATAGTAAGTCAGACGATGACATTAAGCAATGGCACAGTAAAATGGGACACATGTGCGAAAGAGACATGAAGCTTGCTCTAAAGAACGAAAGCCTAATTGGGCTAGATTTCAACAAAGACAGTTCTTTAGGAGTATGCGAGATATGCATACAAGGAAAAATGAGCAGAGTGCCTAGCAAGCCAAGTGACAAAAACACTGAACGTACGACCCAAAGACTGGAGATCATACACAGTGACGTCTGTGGACCATTTAAGCATCCTACACTTAATGGCAATAAGTATATTGTAACCTTCATCGACGACTACACAAGATACTGCAGAGTATATTTCATCAAAAACAAAAATGAAGTATTACAAAAATTCATTGACTACAAAGCAGAAGTAGAGAACTTCACAGAGAATAAAATTAAATGTCTCCAGACCGATAATGGTACTGAATATCTAAATTTGAAGTTTGACACTTTTCTGAAAGAAAATGGCATAGCAAGAAGACTAACTGCTCCATACACTCCGCATCAAAATGGAATCGCTGAAAGGAAAAATAGAACCTTAATAGAAAAAGCTAGATGCATGATGTTGGAATCAAAAGTACCTATGTGTTTATGGGCAGATGCCGTCTATACTGCAAATTACTTATCTAATCGAAGCATTAACCAAAGTATCGGAAACCAGACACCATTTGAGCGCTGGGTTGGTAGAAAACCATACGCAAATCACTTTTATGTATTTGGTGCCAAAGCATTCATACTCAAGAAAGGAAAAGGTGAACACAAATTCGCTTCAAAGGCAATACCGGGTGTGTTTGTTGGCTATTCAGAACACTCGAAAGCCTTCAGAATATATGTACCATCGAAGAAAAAAGTTCTTATTTCTAAAGATGTCCGTATTCTGAAAAAGATGTTCTATGAGAACGACCAAAATTACACCCTCATTCCTTTCGAAGAATTCAATAATAATGAACAGTCAAATGAAACTGAAACAAAAGAGGATGAAATAGACATTTATTTCGAAGACACAGACAAAAATACTAGTAGACAGCTAGCAGAACACGACAATGTAATTGCAAGCTCTACCGAGGTACCTATACAAGTTAAAAATGAAAATAATAATGAATTATTTTATGACACCTTCGAAATGAATGACAATAGAGTAAGTCTTGATGAGCCAACTGAAATCCATGAAACAGACTCAAATGTTGATAAACCTGCGAATGTTCTAGAAGAACGAAGGACATACAATCTACGCGATAGATCTCGGATTGAACCGCCAAAATGTTTTGAAGACTATGTCCTGGCAGTCATGGATATGGACAATGAGACAGAACCTCAAACATTTAGAGATGCTATGAATAGCAAAGAAAAGTCCAAATGGGTAGAGGCTATGCAGAGTGAAATTAATTCACTGCATGAGATGGAGACTTGGGAAATAGTCGACCTCCCCAAAAATCGTAAACCACTTCCATGTAAGTGGGTCTACAAAATAAAGAAGAATCCGGATGGTACAGTCGAACGATATAAGGCCAGGCTTGTAGTTAAAGGCTTTTCACAAAAAGCAGGCGTTGATTATCAGAAGACTTTTAGTCCTGTTGCTCGCCTTAGTACCATCAGAGCTGTTCTAGGAATAGCGGCTCAAGAAAATATGATACTGCAACAGTTCGACGTAGCTACTGCATTTCTAAACGGTACTGTAAGAGAGGAAATTTATATGAAGCAGCCAGAGGGCTTCAATGATGGCACTAAAAAAGTATGCAAGCTAAAAAGAAGCATCTATGGACTCAAACAAGCACCTCTTTGTTGGAACGCATGTATATCAGAGTACCTTATAAATTCTGGATTCAAGCAAAGCAAAAAAGATCCTTGTCTTTACTTACGTGAGCAAGTCTTGACTGCGTTGTATGTAGATGACGGTTTGGTGGCTTCTACTAATGAAAATGCTGGAAGACAGTTCTTTGAAGAACTAAAAAGTAGATTTAAAATAACTACAAAACCAGCTTCCTATTTTCTTGGACTTGAAATTAACAAAACCAAAGATGGTAGTATTACCCTAAATCAAAGGTCTTATACAAAAAAAATACTGGAAAAATTTGGAATGGCTGACTGTAAACCCGCTCCAACGCCGGCAATTAAAGTTGGCAACAATTATGAACAAGATGAGACTTCTGAGTTATTTTTTCCATATCGTCAAGCTGTGGGAGCCTTAGCATATCTGATGGTTGCTACGAGACCAGATATAAGTTACGCTGTAAGCGTGGCATCAAGGAATCTTGAAAAACATACCAAGCTTGATGTAATGAAGGTCAAGCGAATATTGAGGTACCTGAAGGGTACATTACTAAGGGGGGTGAAGTTACTCGCGTCCGTAGGATTTACCATCTTTTCCTAGACTCACCCTACACGTGCCCCCTGGGTGGTGCCAAACGAGTGACAACGGGTGTGCCTTGCTCTAGCTACCTTGGGCAGTGCTTGCGCAGGTACTCTCGTAAAATCTACACTTACATTCGAACAGACTCACTCAAGTACACCACATTACTACTACTACTACACAAGATTACTCTCACAGGCCCACACACGTGCAAGAGCGTACATACTGAACATACACCAACACAAATCCATACACAGTTACACTCACGACAAGGACCACACACAACACTTCTGCAGGGATGATGTGGTCAAGTTCCTGCGGACCTTTCCTCGCAGCAAAGAAAGCGAGGATTGGCCTTAATTGACCACCTGCGTGTTTGTGCCGTGCGCGGGGACCCGTAAGGGGGGATGAAGGAATCCTGGTGGCTGAGCCGAAAGAGCGTCAGCAGTAGTGCGTCTCCAAGGCAACACTCCACTTTGGTCCGGATTTCTCCTGACACGGGAGGCCGGAGGCTAGCCACCTTCGGTCAATCGGCTGCGACGTCCCGTCAGAGGGCCGTCAGGCGAGAGCTCTGTCTTGCCGGGGACGGACGACGGGTGGGACGGAGTAAACCGTCTTGCCTGATCGGCCTGCTTCCTAGCAGGATGGGGCTCTATATCCCGGGGTGACTTCTGGCGCTGTGTGCCTACTGCCGCTGCGTCCCCACTTGAGGGCTCGAAGGAGGGTGGAAGCACTCTCGGGATGAATTTTTAAAACATTTATATGGAAACCAAAAATAAAAATCACAAGACCAAGGCTGCACCTCAGGCTCACAACCCGAGTGTCGCGCCGACCATTAAACCGGCTGCACCTCAGGCTCACAACCCGAGTGTCGCGCCGACCATTGAACCGGCTGCACCTCAGGGCCAAAACCTGAGTGTTGCGCCAATCCAACAAACGGCTGCACCCCAGGCTCACAACCTGGGTGTTGCGCCAACCCAGCAACCTGCTGCACCTCAAGTGAGTAGTGCGACAGGTATCTTGGACCTCACCTCGCTGAAAGCAGCAATGCCGACAGCCGCCCAGCCCTGGCAGGTTGAACCCTGCTGGAACTTGGTGACGGTGAAAAAAAGGGAGGCCAAGAAACAGAAGACCAAACCGGCGCAACCTGCACCAGTTCGCAAGGTGAAGCGGGCTAAGGCTCGTGCGGTGGCGCGGCAAACGCGGGGCCCGACCGATGACGGGAGTAGGCCGCTTGAAGCTGCCGAAGGGACTGCCCCTGTCAGTGTTGCGCAGGCCCCTGGCGTAGCCGGGCCTGCTGCACCTGTCGGGGTCAGTACACCGTCAGAGGTTAGGGCTACCGCTGCTGCCTGCGCTTCCAAATCCAAGCGGGCTAGGCGCGGCAAGAAGCGCACTAACGGAAAGAACCATGAGGAGCGTCCGACCCAAACGAAACCCGTAAAAAGGGATCGACCGGATGACACCCTCACACCTCAGGGCAACGGCAAACGTCGGAAGCCTACCAACACCACCGGCCCCATCAAATATGCGGACGCGTTAAAGATGAAAGAATACTGCGTCGCAATTATGATGGAGCCGTACCACGATCTCACAAAAGAACAAGCAGAGGCCATTGAGAAGCAGTTGCAGAGGGTGATGGATGAGAAAATCTTCTCGCCCAGCACCTCCGCAACGCCCGTCGTTGCACCATCATTTAGGGGCAAAGCCTTCCACAGTGAGGGCACCCTTAAGATGTGGTGCGAAGACGATTTCGCTCTACAGTGGCTTCAACGTAACATAGTGAAAGTCACATCACCGCGCGCGGGAACCAGACTGGTCGTTAGGAAACAGTCCGAGATCCCTAAGCGTGTCAAAGCGGGGCTCTTGATTCCGCAGGTGGAGCCGGAGGACGACCTCGACAGGATCCGCTTGCGCATCACGTGCCAGAACCCTAAATACCATGTCTCCAACTGGGCGCTCTACAGCGCGGTGCCAACGGAGGATAGATCAGCCATCTATCTCATCCTTGGCATCCCTGAGGACGATGCACAAAAACTCAAGGCGAGCGAGCGTAGAATACACTACAAGTTTGGCAATATCTACGCTCGCTTCCAAGAAGACCGTACCACCGCACTGTCGAATCTAGATGCGGCCGAGGTAGTCCCTACTGACCCAGGCAACGCAACAACCAAAATGGAGGAGAGCCAGCCAGGCCCCAGTAAGGAGCCTGTCGTCGTGGACATCGGCTCATCCGGGACAGGTCCCCAATCTGACTTGGGTGATCTTTCCGGGAGTGAGCTGGTAGACATGGACGAGTCTGATTTGAGCAGCGATGATGGCGCTGCCAACTCCTCCTGAACCACAACTGTCCATCACACAGATCAACCTCCAGCATAGCCAGACTGCAACGGCTAACCTACGCAGATTGCTGGAGGGTAAAACCAAGACCGTAGCCCTGATCCAGGAGCCGTGGATCAGGAATGGAAGAATATGCGGCCTAAGTAACATTGGAGGTAAGTTGCTTCTAAATAACAATATACAATACCCACGCACCTGTATCTATGCACACAGGGACGTGAACATTACATTAATAACCGAGTTCTGTAACAGAGATCTTACTACCGTTAAACTCCGAAAAGAACCCTCTTCAGGCTTGTCCGACGTGGTGTTAGCATCCGCCTATCTGCCAGGCGATGCAGATATCCCCACTCCCGAACTGGCCGCGCTTGTGGAGCACTGCGAGCGTCAGGGTCTGGAGCTCATCATCTCCGTGGACTCCAACGCGCACCATGCGCTGTGGGGCAGCAAGGACAACAACCAGCGAGGTGAGGACTTTGTTTCATTTCTTCTCGCAACGAACCTAAATGTTATAAACAAGGGATCTGAACCGACTTTCGTAACTTCGAGATCCCAAACAATCATAGATCTAACCCTCGCGACCGAGCATGTCTCCAGTTATATTTCAGATTGGCATGTGTCTGATGACGTGTCGTGCTCGGATCACCGGTGGATCAAGTTTAACCTGGTAGTTACGCTTACGCCACCTGAACCTCGACGCAACCCACGGAAAATGGACCGTGGCAGGTACGGGATTCAGACAGCGCAAAAGCTTAAAGGTGTCGTACTACCAGACAACCATGAACACACGACCGACATTGACAACCACATAAACCAGGTAACCAATTGCCTAATCACTAGCTTCGAACAAACATGCCCACTTTCCACACCAAAAACGCGACAGCTCTATAAAAAGCACTGGTGGGGACCGGAGCTCGAAAAGCTACGACGCAAGGTGAGGAAGTTGTTCAACAAAGCAAGGAACACTCGTGCAGAACATCATTGGGATGCCTATAAACAAGCCCAATATCACTACAAGAAGCGCATCAGATTCAGAAAGAGAGAGTGCTGGAGGCGCTTCTGTACCAACATTGAAACGAACAACCAGGCTAACAGAGTTAAAAATGTACTGTGTAGCGAACCGATGCACACTCTGGGGTGCCTGAAGAAACCAGATGGAACATACACCAAAACAGATCTGGAAACCTCAGAACTGTTAATAACAACGCACTTCCCAGGATGCCAAATAAAAGAAAGAGCGACGTGGGAAGAAGAGCAAAGGGAGCCGCCGGAAACGGTGGACTTGAACACCGCCAAGGAAATCATCACCCATGAGAAAGTAATATGGGCCATCAACAGTTTCCTCCCATATAAATCTGCAGGACTGGATGGGGTTTTTCCAGGCCTGCTTAGATGGAGTGATAGGAAACTAATAGACCACCTTGTCTCCATATACAGGAGTTGCTTAGCATTCCGCTACACTCCCAAAGTATGGAGGGAAGTCAAAGTAGTCTTCATACCCAAACCAGGCAAAGGAGACTACTCGCAACCTAAATCATTCAGACCTATAAGCCTTACCTCCTTTTTATTGAAAGTTTTGGAAAGGATTATAGATAGGGAACTGAGGAGTACAACCTTAGTTGAACAACCTCTGAATCCCAACCAGCACGCCTACTCAACAGGCAAATCAACAGATTCTGCCCTGCACAAGGTTACATCCTACATAGAGGGCAATCTCCACCACAAAATATCAACCTTAGGCGCCTTTATCGATATAGAAGGGGCCTTTGACAAAACTAAGTTTACCAGCATAAGCCGGGCCCTGTCTAAACATGGAGTCAATAACACAATTGCTGGGTGGATTGACAACATGCTAAGGTGCAGGGCCATCCAATTCACTGTGAATGAAACGACAAGAGGGGTCGTAGCGAGAGGATGTCCACAGGGAGGGGTCTTATCCCCACTCTTATGGAACATAGTGATCGATGAGCTGATCACCTTGCTCAACGACCGGAAATTTCTCACAGTGGGCTATGCAGATGACCTAACGATACTTATTAGCGGACCCTCTGAGAGCGTAGTCTGCGACCGAATGAGGGCCGCTTTGACAGTTGTCGAACAGTGGTGCACGGACCATGACCTAACAGTGAACCCTGCAAAGACAGAACTTGTGATGTTCACTAACAAACGGAATTTAGGGAACCTAAAACTCCCTAAATTATTCGGCACTAGTCTTGCCCTTACCAGGGAAGTTAAATATCTCGGTGTTATACTGGATAGCAAACTTCTTTGGAACAGGCACTTAGACTCAAAAATCAACAAAGCCAGCATAATTCTCTGCCAGTGCAAACGGCTGCTCGGCAAAAGCTGGGGCATATCACCTAAAATTACCTTATGGCTCTACAAAACCATCGTCAGGCCTATAATCACTTACGGTGCGGTAATCTGGTGGCAGAAAACGGAACTCACCACCGTTAAAAACAAGCTACAGCGGTTCCAGAGAATAGCATGCTCTGCGATCACTGGCTGTATGCGTACTACCCCCACAGCAGCCCTTGAGGTTATGCTTGATCTGGCACCGCTCGATCTGTTTATACAGCAGGAAGCAGCCATGTCAGCTATCAGGCTGAAACACTTGGGCCTGTGGCGCAACCAGGAAGGTCCACACAATAAACTATGGAATAGCCTTACGAGCTATGAGCCGCTAATTGCGGCTCCGTGTGACAGGATTCCCAAACAACATATTTTCGAAAGGAAATACCAAATACAACTATGTGAGACCGAAAGAGATCAGTCCGGCACACGGGAAGTCCGCATTTATACGGATGGCTCCAAAATGGGGTCTGGCACCGGTGCCGGTGTGTACTCACAAGATCTCAACATCAAACTGTCAATAACGCTAGGTCAACACAGCTCCATATTTCAATGTGAGTGTGTTGCTATCACTTATGCAGCTACCGCCGTCCTGTCGAAAGACATTAAGGATTATAATATCCGTATTCTGTCGGACAGCATGGCCGTACTTAAAGCACTAGAGAGTTCTTCGACTAACTCTAGTCTTACGAAGTAGTCTCACGAAGTAGTCTTACGAATGTCACCAAACATTGGAAAGATTAGCCTCATTTAATGGGGTAATCCTCCAATGGATTAAAGGACATAGCGAATCACACGGTAACGACGCCGCCGAAGTACTAGCGAGACAAGGGTCTAATACAGAGGTAGCTGGCCCAACTATTTTACTGCCGCTACCATTTAGACAACTGTGCTCGTGGGTAAGGCAACGTACGCGTGAAACTCACAATGCCCGTTGGGCAGACCAAACCGGCTGCAGACAGTCCAAAATGGTACTCGCGGAAGTATCACCACACCTGTCGAGTCGACTACTCAATCTGAACCGTATGGACATCAGAATAGTTGTTGGTACGATTACCGGCCATATGGCACTCAACCACCAACTTTTCATTATAAATGCAACGGACAGTCCTCTTTGCCGGGGATGTCTAGCTGCTGAAGAAACAGCCGCCCACGTGATCCTGGAATGCGAGGGAGTGGCCACACACCGGGCAAATATCCTTAAAGAAATAAGGACGCTCCGAGAAGCCTGCGAACGCCCCAGGAGGCTTCTGAGCTTCTGGAAGGAGCTTGGCTGGCTGAATTAGCCAGTCTTCTTTCACGCATAATGGACCAGAAGCGAGTCTAAATGCGGAAAATTGAGCCCACAACCAATACCAATACCAATAATAGGGTACATTAAACAAAGGACTTGTCTTCACAAAAAACCGGGAGAATAGGCTGATAGGTTTTAGTGACGCTGATCACGGTGGCGACACAGCAACGGGTCATTCGACGACCGGGATGGTCTTTCTATTGTCTGGTCCGATTATGTGGAAAAGCCAGAAACAGCCAACAGTAGCAATCTCTTCTACGGAGGCAGAACTTGTGGCCTTAACAGAGACTGCGAGGGAAGCCTTATGGCTGAAAGAGCTTCTAGAAGAGTTGACTGAAATAACAGAATTCAATGGAAAACCCACAATCTACGTTGACAATGAGTCTGCTATTAAGCTATCCGAGAATCCGCCTTATGAGTTCCATAGGAGAACCAAGCATATTAAGCTGAAGCATTTTTTCATTCGAGAATGTATACAGAATGGAGAATTTGATATCAAGCAGGTTTCCACGGAGCTGCAACTGGCAGATATGTTTACAAAGCCATTATTTGGCCCAAGACTCGAGATGCTAAGCCGAAGAATTGGACTTGTTCAAGATGTGTCCAAGTCTTAAAAAGTACCGTGGATGTGAGGATATATATAACCTCTTGACACCACTATGTTTGTGTCAATGTATGAAAAAAAAAGTATTGTGTGTTAAGTTTGACTGTCAACAACTATTATAAAAAAAATATTGTACAAATAAATGAAAATAAAAAAAACCACATAAATATTATTTTTTTTATTCTCGATATTTCTTTAAATTTCACAATTTGCAAGCTAAAGTGGCAGTGGGCAAAGCACATAGTTTGAAGAACTGACGGCCGATGTACAGTGTGTCCCGCGATGAAGTGCAACCTCGAAAGGGAGTCAAACTAGAGCATAAACTATCGACATAAAAATTGAAAAAAAAAATGTTAAAATTTTGTTTTATTTTTTCTTAACGAATTAAGATTTTTATATATTACGTAGACTCTATGTACAAAAAATAACAATTTCTTCCAAAGTAGTGGGTCGATTACTTTGAAATAAAAAAATATATATTATACCACGTACTTGGCGGAAAGGATAAAATAACAATTAGCACGCAAAAAAGTTGGATTATGATTTTTACTTTGGTTTTTATGAAAAGAAAACCATTTGTTATGACTGTTTTTTTTTTTCAATGATCTCTAATTTTCTCAGAATTATGCACCCAATACCAGGAAAATTTATGATTTACTATTATTCTCTACCATATTACTTTTCAAATAAATAAAAATTCTATGCCTGTAACCCAAAAAACGCGCATGCAAACATAACATACAGGTGTAAACATTTCATCATTAAAAGTCAGATTATGATTACAAGTTTTATTCAAGTCACAAGTAGGTACGTAATTTTTTAACAGTTCTTATACCAGCTAATGCATTAAATGCTCAAAATGGCCCCCTCGTTTCTGGAGGCACATTCTACGCATCATCCCTGGTTCACTTTTCATTTCATGTGCACATTGAACAATTCGATCTTGTAATTCGGCCTCGGTGTTTACCGTGGTTCTGTAGATTTTTTTGTTTCAAGGCACCCTACAAAAAGTAGTCGAGAGGTGTTAAGTCAGGTGAACACGCTGGCCAGCCCACTGACCCTTCCCTGCTAATCCATCTGTTTGCATACTTTTCGTTTAAAAAACTTCGCACATTTCACCCGTAATGAGCTGGATATACATCCATCTGCAAAAACTTACACGGCCGTCGCCTTATAAGGCTATAGCCAGTGAAACTTCTTTTAGCAGAAATGGCAGTTCATCTCTTAATAAAGTTGAAAAACGTTCGGAGTTTAATGTAGTAGGTAAAACTTTTTTATTAAGTAAAGACTAAAATTTCTTTAGTTATGACTCAAGTTTTCAAAGCCACTAAAAATACTAGTTCGATTAACTATGTTCAAATGTCCGTTTTACCATTTTTTTGCAATTTCCCCCTTGGTTTGGTATTTCCAATGGCAAGGTAAGATACTCTACTAAATGGTAAAATAATTCACACCAATTTGGAAGTTCTTAATGTACCAAATTTGAAATTCTTTAGCGAATTTAATTTTTCATTTTATCTCTATTCACCTCGACATCCCTATTCAGCCCGTTTTACGGTACATACAACAAAAATCATCGAAAATGTCAAATTCCTAACCAATGACAACTGTGACATTTCGTATGTAATCGATTGAGTATTGTTTTATGAAAATAAAGTGGGCAGGCTGGCGGTGTTGTGATCAATAATTAAAGGTTCATAAGCAAAAATTATATGCTGCCTCGAACCTAAACTTCGTAAAAAAATGGCAAATAAAGAAGAGGATGACACTTTTCAAGAAGGTGATGTCTATATTAATGCTGAAGATGGAATGCCTAATATTCATCCTAATATTGCTGATCTAGACCAAGAAAATGATTCGCATGGTGAAATGAGCGAATTTGAAGACTTGCCTAAATCTGTCATCGTAACAAATATTCACACTAATGTTTTCGGCGATGAGAAATTAAAAAAGGAATTAGAAGACCTTTTTCGTACATTTTCAGATAATATAACTTTTCAGTGGTTAAGAAGTTTTAAGCGTTTACGTGTTAATTATGACAGTCCGCTCGCTGCCGCTACCGCCCGTGTTCGTCTTCATCAGTATCAGTTTTATAATTCATGCATAAATTGTTATTTTGCACAGCCTGTGACACCAATATCCTTGACGAACTTAAAACCTCCCGCTCCCGTAAAACAATTTTTGATCTCACCACCAGCTAGTCCGCCTATTGGATGGGAGCCACGGGAGGAAGGTGAACCAATTATGAACCAGGATTTGTTGGCTGCTATAGCCAGCCTAGCACCAGGAGAGAGCCATGAATTACATGCTCCCACACCTACTCAACCTGCTATAGTGGTACACACTGCTTTACCTTCGGAGATGAATGCTCCTACTCATGTTGGAGTCCCCATTCCACATACTCGCTGTCCTGAATATTAATACAACTAATTAAAAAAAATAGGATATTTATTTTTAGAATAGATGTTTTTTATTTATCATATGTCAATTTTTATGACCAGTGATGCCAAAAACAATTGCTAAACATTATTTTGTAGTTTTATCATAACATAGGCTAGTTTTTGTTGAACAATTTTAAACATTAAGATAGGCTTATAAAGTAACCACTTATTTGTTTATTTCATTTCAGCAGGTAAAGTATTTAAAATTAAATTGGTGCTATTTTTTAATATTTATATTGCTTATGTTTGTATAATATATTCTATATAGAAAATTCATAATTTACTTTGTGAGAATAAAAGCAAAACAACTAATTACTAACAAGATTTATTGTCACTACATGTTTTTATTAAAATAATTTCTATAAAACTACTTTAATTATTTTTTTTTTTTGTTTCATAAAATAGACAGGGTAATTTAATTCAGTAAGAAATAAAATAAAAATTTGAAAATTATTCTATTCAGTGTTTCATTAAAATGAACAAACTTCATGATTTTGAATGTTCAAAAACAAAAATTCTTTGAAATGTAGTGTCAATAAGTGTTGTTTTGTGCGTTTAGCATTACATTGGCTTTTATCATCACTTATTAAAGTATTTAAATCACATATCAAATACAGATTTACAAGTCGGAATATCTTTTAAAAAAAGTTGCCCAATATTTGTCTAGTACCATCAATAAGACAAATGCTTTTAAGGATAATTCAATAATATAAGATAAAGGTCTAAAAAGATTTTGACACTATTATAATGAAATGTAAATCGGCTTAAGTATAACGATTTTCCTTAGACACTACTTAATACTTTAAATGAGTCTTGCTTGTTTTAAAAACTTTATTAATTAGCTGTACCGAAAGAAGTCTTATATGTAGTCTGCAAAACCATTATTTGATTTGATTATTTTCTGTTTACTACATCTTTTTTCATAAAAATCTGAATATTGGTCAACATGTATATTTTTTTATGTTTATTTTAGATATGATGTTTTTGTCATATTTTCAAGATTTACTACTTCAATATGATTTGATTTTATAAATTACTTATGTATGCTTTATAAATGTTTGGTAACAAACCACCAATTTTATCATATTACAGAGATTAAAGTCAAATCTATTTAAATGTTGTGTACATAGGTAAATGTTTTGTGTCGTGTAATAAGCTTTGGAATCCGAAAATTGAAATCATATAATATTGGTGTTATTATGTATGTTAATGCATATATTTTTACTGTGTTTTCATTAAGTTTCCAACACATTTTCTATAAATTAACCTCTTTAAAACAATGTTAAATATTTTAGAAAATTGTTAAAATAACACTACTTATCTGAAATTTATAAGATACTATATAATTATGATTTACTATTTAAAAAGTCATAAGCAACCTTATAGAAAAATTTTATTATAATTTTGACATAATTATATGTTAAAGGTGACAAAGTGGATAACTGTGACTTATTTTTTCTATTAAATTTATTTTAATAAATTGTAATTTATAAAACAAAAATTATACATATTATATCTAATTATATATTGTGCACATAGTAGATAATTTAAATTTAAATTTTCACAAAGCTGATGTGATAATCTGCATATTTAATGCCTAATAATTTTAAGAAATAAGCACATATTTTAGACGAAATGTGTGTCTTTGTTGTTATTGCTATAGTGCGTTCAACGAGACAAGATACCAAATGTAAACAAACCAACTGCCAGGTCATTCGCTTATGCAGGGTTTTGTAACCTTTTTTATTTACACAAATTTATTAAAACTAGGTATAACAGCAACAAATAAAAAAACAACAATAATACAACAAATAACAACTATAACTAAAACTAGTAATAAATAAAAATAATTAACGAAAATATTAACAGGAAATAACCGATAATAAACAAAATGTATGTATCACCCCGAGCGCTTCACGAATGGAATGAAATAAAAATAAATAAATAACTACGAAATCAAAAGGCTGCGCGAATGTTTTCAAACCCGCAATATTCTGGTTGGGCTTTGCCCGTCCTTAGCCGAGAGCCGTGTAGCAGATAGCAAACAAACAAGATAGAAAGAGATAGACTATATTTTCATGTTTCGTTGTTTACATTTGGTATCTTGTCTCGTTGAACGCACTATACACGGATATTATATTTATTAATTGAAATCTAAAATTGAAAAAGCAGTTAATCCAATTTGTTTCCTTCATGACAGGTGTTCATTGCTAAAAAAAAAATACTTATTGTTTTTAAAATATTCCGTATATTTTTTTTCTTCACTTTTTATTATATATTTGTATAATGCCGTATGCGTTATCAACAGATAATTTATTACACATCTAAATATAACAAAACTAACATATAACATATTGAAATGATCTTTGAAGAAACAGAACGTAAACCACTAAAGAGACTGCAATTATAAGTTATTAACATAGAATTTTGTTTAAAATTTGTTTGTAATTATAAAATAATAATGGTACGCTATTAGGCTATTTAACAACGTGTAATTTAATTCAATTAAGAATATTTAGTTTAAGTTTTCAACGCAATTAGCCGATTTGGTAAATTGCTATTTGACATAAAAGTGTTCTACAAAAACTGACAAGATGACAAACACTACTTTTCAATCGGTCGATCGATTTTGTCATAATATTTATGTAAAAAGGAAGTGAAAAAGGCTTTTTAGTAATCTAATACCTATAGTATTTTACGAAAAACAGTCAGTCTATTTATATAAATTAGCATGTCTAAAATATAACAAATTCATATTGCTTATAATAACCATGCGAGCCTTATAAGTGCAAATAAATAAGTTAGAAGAAAATCTAGAGTAGATTTTTTTATACAAGTAGAAAATTAAAAAATATGAAATAACATGCAATTCAAATATGGGCTCATTTGTTTGTTGTCATCGTAATACTTTATTGACGTTTTCAGCGTTATGAAATAAGTGATGTTTATCAATTTTTATTTAACATCCTAATTTATATAATTTCACTATTAATACGCAAAGAATGAAAAGAAATATACCTATATATATTTTTGCTTGTATAACATTACCATCCAAAATGATAATAATAGACGCTTAAAATATAATTAAAAAATATATTATCTTAATTTTAGACACTACGTAGACAGTAATTAAAGTCCGACATAGAGATGGGTTGTACTAGGTAAATTTAAGATCAAGTCCACCTGTTCCTAGTCCTAACAAATACGCGATCCAAATACCTGTTCCACCTAGTCTCACCTAGTATCGACTATGATTCACGTTGCGAGTCCTTTACGTATCAAGTATCAAGACTCGAGAGAATAGATGAGATCACTGATAATGTCCGTGATGTAGTCCGTGGAGCGAGACGCAACTAACAATGTATTGCGAGCAAGATGGCAGATATAAAGCGAAATACGTGTGAGTGAGACAGAGCAATATAAATTTATTATTATTTATTTATTCATTCAAAAGTCAACACCAACAAGCAGTACAACAACAAATACAATATTAACAAAGTAAACATTGATATTTAGATAATTGCCTACTTTTTTACAGGTGTTCTTAATTATTAAGAATATCATCAACATCGAAATAAGTCAAATGAAAAAAAATGTCCATGTAACATACAGTAATGAATATTCGAGATTAAATATAAAAATTATTGTTAGAACCTAAATTATGAAATTAAAAAGAATTATTGTGAAATTAATTACTAAATTAACAAGTAAAAAAATAATTAAAGTCATGACAAATGAATGGGTGTTGTACGCGATCATGGTCTAGTATACTTAAAATACTAGGCCGAATACGCGATACGCGTAAGCGCTGTCAAGTGTTATCGAGTAAACGTATCAACGTACACAATACTAGGTGGACTAAGTAAGTATTAAAATACTAGGCCGAGTACGCGATACGCGTAAGCGCTGTCAAGTGTTATCGAGTAAACGTATCAACGTACACAATACTAGGTGGACTAAGTATTAAAATACTAGGCCGAGTACGCGATACGCGTAAGCGCTGTCAAGTGTTGTCGAGTGAACGTATCAACGTACACAATACTAGGTGGACTAAGTATTACGAAAATTGGAATAGGTGCGGCCTAGTATCCTTAAATACCTAATCTTTTGATCTGTTCTAGTAAATACGCCTCACCTCTAGTCCGACAATTTTTTTTAAAATAATTTACTAAGAACCAGTATTAGTAGTATTACTTAAAATATATTTTTATAAGGTGTCGTCTAATCTTTTATAATAAATAGACAAGGTCGTCTTTGGAGATCATAGGGCCCTTGGCCCGGATCACTTTGGGGCCCCTAATATTAAAATCAAATCGCAATCCCAATCAAATCACCAACCCAACACCCAGTGAGTTGGAAAATTAAATATAAATTTTAATTACTAAATCTTAAGACCATAAACCATAATACCCCACCCACAACGAGCTACAATAATTATTATAAAATTTATTTTCTAAAATTCTTAACTCTAAACCCGATATACACAGCGAGTTGCCGATAAGAAATTTATATATTTAACAAAATCTCTAAACCTAATTACCCTACTCGCAGATGAAAAGTTGTTTTGTTCGTGTATAAGACGTTCTTATACACGTGGGCAAATAAAATTTATCAAACTTGATGGGGCACCTAGAAGCGCTGGCCCTTAGGCCCGAGCCTCCTGCGCCTTTATACAAAGACGACTCTGTAAATAGATGCATATAGTAAAAAGAATAACATTTAGAGCTGATGTCCATCAAAGATTAGACCGATAATAATATTCAACATCACATTGCTTTAAAAAGAAAAGCTACATGCTTACTTGTAAAATTTTCTTGGTATTCTTTGTTTTAATTATGAACATTATGTGAACATTATTATTAACTTTAAACTACTGTATTTTAAAAAATGCTGACAAAATATTAATTTCCTAGACAATTTTTGTTAAACTGTTCATTTGAAAAAATTAAATTAAATAGTAAGTATAATATGTATCTAGGTCCTAGATAAACTATTGTGATTATATCAAACGTAAAATTTATAAAAGTTGATAGATTGGTATTTTTTCACAGATACATTTAAGTAGACAGCAATTCACTGTTACTTGAATTAAGGCCAATCGCAGTTACTATATAGAATTATAGATGTTATTAATAATATATTTTTTAATTATTAATAAATACTTACCTATAGTATTGGCATTGTTTAGAATATTGTTAAAGTTAAAGTTAGTTAAAACTTTTAATATTTAAATTTCCATATATCAATAATTTATAAAAGTTTCTTTTTTTTTTAAACTGCCGAATTAAAGTTTATTATTGTAATTCTGAGACGGAAAGTGAGTGGTGTCATATTTTTGATCTTATTAGTCGATTCTAGAAATAGACTTATTTTTAGAAAAAATAGAAATATTTTCAAATATGACGCTCATTGATTTTTTTCAGCTATTATTTAATACGACGAAGCTTTTGGTTACTTCAGTTAGAAGACTACTCCCTAAAAAAACCCTAGCTGCGCCAATGAAAGTGAAAATAAAAGTTACTTATCAAAAATACAATCTTATAATTATGTAGAAACGTGCAGCGTCCCTAGCGGCTATCTAAGGATATTTCTTCATATTGCCGCCAAAATAATGTTTCACCGCGATATTTACGTCAATAAAGACATTAAAATTTAATTTATTACATATTGCTTTTTACTAATTTATTATATAAAATAGGGCTAGGGTATTAAAATAAATATTTACTAATCAAAATGTTTTATGTGCTTTTAAATATTCTAAAAGTGTTTTTTTTTTTGTCTTTGCAATGTTACACCGTTTAATGAGATTCTTACTACGAACATTTAAAAAACAAAATTGTTGATATTTCTATAAAGTGTTACAATTTTTTGATTCTTGCTATTGAATGTTCACTTGTGTAACTCAACTGTCGTTTTAATCTCACTGTGATGTCTTTGTTAATTGTTTGATGTAAATATTAAATTACTTGAGTTTTTAGTGTCTGTTATTTCCTTTATAACACATATTAAAAATATGTTCGTTGGGTAAATTGCAAAATTATTTGAAAAATTATTGTGGTAATAAAATTCGTAATTTTAAATTTATTTCATGGTATGCTCAAAATATAACGACAAAAATGAAATATTGAGTATAAAATTATATTATTTCTAATAAGTACCACATTTTATTTAATTTAGCAGAAATACCGGCTGTCATTGTAAGTAAACGTGTACAGAACTACTATAGGCCTATCCAATAAAGGGACGATTATGAAATTCACTCCTATGTGGGAACTGGAAGTACATCCAGAGATGTGACTTATTTAAGATACAAGTATCTGAAATACAGATACAAGATACAAAATACGTATTTTCATCTTGTATCTAAAATACTTTTTTTAAATGTATTTTGTATCTTGTATCTAAATTCCTTTTGTTTGGTATCTTAGTATTTTGTAAATACTATGTTTGGTAAAATACTTTTAGTAATAGTCGCTTTCTCCGCGCTCTTCTCCAAAAACGGTTAATTTTGTAGAAAAATGTAAGAGGCATTTTTTGTAGATAATTTTACGACAAACAATTTTTATAATGATCTATATTTACCTCCGAGTAATAGGTAGCGTGATATTTGTGAAAAACTGATTTTCGTGACTTTTTGACCTTTATAACTATTTTAGCCGGCTCGATATCAATGTCGATTTTTCACATCTTCATTACAACGCCGTAACAAAGGTGTATACAAAAAATCAGCTCACTAGGAGTTTTTCTTCTATGGTGACATTAATTTTAAATGTTTTTAGAGGATTCTGATTCCTCTATTGCAAGTGGCGATAACAGGATCTACTGGCAACACCGCTGACTTAAAAACACTGCAATACCTTAACAATAAAGATACCAACTTAAAGAGTTTAAATGCTTACTCTACAATAAGAAAAATATTTTTCATATATAACACCTGTTTGCCAAGTTCTGCTCCTGTGGAGCGACTCTTCTCTTTTGGGGGTATGATTATCAAGCCTCATCGAAGAAAAATGAGTGACAAAATGTTTGAAGAACTGGTTTTACTTAAGTTTCAATTAAAACCTTAATAATATAATATTTTATCTTCTCACTTTTACGCGATCAATGCGATGTAGGTATTTGTAAATAATTCACATAAAAAAATAAACTTACATTCAATAAAATGTTATTTTCTTACAAAAGAATTGTATCTTTAAAAAGTATTTGGAAGATACGTATTTTGTATCTAGTATTTCAGATACTACTCCAGAAAAGTATTTGTATCTGGTATCTGAAATACTTGATTTTAAAGTATCTTGCATTTTGTATTCCAGATACTTTGTATAGGGTATCTTGTACATCTCTGAGTACATCCTATTAAAAAGTTTGTCTAGATGTTTGTTATTCTCTATTTAGATGAAACTTTACAGTAACATAGCATCAGAATACATCAGAATAACACATAGGCTACACTTTATAAAGATTTTGTGTAATTTGACAATGATATAACATAGTTAAAAATATCACGCGAAAACTCGTAAGTGTTACCTATTTCGTGGCGCTTCCGATCTTCTTTTCGTGCGAATTCGATTGACCAGAATGGAGCGTCAGTCAGCGCGGCGCGCAAGGCGGGGGTAGAGGGGCGGTCCAAGTAATGACGCCATCGTCGAGTGCGCGACCTGAACGCGGGCAGACCTTAGTTTTGTTCATTTTGAGTTTTTTTCTTATAGCTAATTCGGTTCTCAGAGCGATTTATTACTTACGATAAGTACAGCAACCATAATTAGGTAGAGTAACTGCAGCATATTTGGAATACTAGTTTGTTTTTTGAGAATATATTCAATGAGAAACGGGATGGCTCAATAAAAAATACACTAAATTATTGTCAAATTATTAAACTGTAATAATAAGAAAAATCAAACATAACAAAAACCAAAAACCTTATCAAAATGCCTATAAAACTAAAAAACTCCAAAAACGGGATTTGACTTTAGGTGTAGGTAATTTGGAATATAGTATTTATTCCAAATAGCTAATTAGCTAAATAGCTAATTAATATTTTTAAATAAATTTAAAAAACAGCCTTATTTTGTTTAAAAAACTATCGGATGATTCTATCGGAGAGTCTTTATTATTTAAATATCGAAAAAGTATTGACCTAGGAACATTGAACTGTTTAGCTGCCTTTAAGTGTCCCATTTCTCTTTTCTCTAATAGCGCCAAGAGCAGCGGCCACTTCTTCCTTTTCTCACCTCTTTTTCTTTTTATATTTGTGAAATGTTGTCATTTTCAAAAAAATAAAAAAACCAGAATGGAACTCACTCACTTTCGGTACCTATTCCAAATTAACAACATAATATCATCGTAACCTAAAATTCTATGTCACATTTTTAATTCTAGAAATATTCACAGAATCATAGTAACATCGTAGACTAACAAGGTCACTTAACATTTTAAATAATTATAATAAAGATTTAAAGTATTACAGTAAATGATTATCACTGATTGCATTCTTGCCAAATAAGTTTTCAAATCAGGCGTCTCGTTCTTTTGGGGTTTGTAGCCGGAATGTCAAGATTGCATCCTGCCTTTAATACTCAATAGCTTTATGTCTCGTATGACGTTATGTTTACGACAAAAATACACAAATGGTATTTATATTGATTTAGATATCGAAGTATTCCAAGTTACCTGCAGTATCCCAAATATGCTGCAGTTCCTCTATTATTTTTAGTTAGTATGTTTTATTAAGTAGAAATATAGATTATTACTTTTTATTTCAGTCGTATAAGAAATGTTTTCTTTTTTTATTATTTGATTATAAGAATGTAGTTTTAATTATTTAGTTTTTTTTTATATAGGGGAGAGTTGGATAATACCGCGCGTTTGATAATTCCACGCCCTAGCATATTTCAAAAACTAAACGCTAATTGCGCTATCCAGTCCTTAAAGATCACAGTCCGACTCCTCTACCCCTCCCCGTGCACGACGCTAATTTACTCGGAGCAGCGATTAAGACACATCATGTCTTACAAGTTTTTACCCTCTTTCCTTATAATTTCGCGGGCATTTTTGACAAGAGGTAAGCTATTCTATATTTGTATTGTAACACATTGATTACTTTTATTTTAATCCTAACATATTATAGAATTAATGACTAGATTGATTTGAATACACAATTAACTTGACTGTATTATTTTGAGGTTATAAAATGAAATAACAGAGTTTGTCAATTCCGCGCCCAGGGCGTGTACGAGTGAAGAAGAAGACCACGTACCGGCAAGCACAGTGTCGGACTGCCATCCACGAGATGAACAGACGACTTGAAGAGAGTCGCCGGAAGTCGTTGGATGGAGGCTGCTTTGAACCGGAGTCGATAGGGGGAGGCCTACGTTCAGCAGTGGACATCCAATGGCCGATATGGTTATGATAATTAATCTAGTCGTAAAATAATAATTATATCTAGGTATAGAAAGGAGTCTATGCTTCTTTTTCTACGAACGAGTTTATTCAACGTTGCATTTTTTTTTTTATTTCTAAGTTTACTGATAGAAATTCATTTTATCAAACCTTGGCACGATATTATCAGACCAGTCTGATAATACCACGCTTTCCTGTTTTTTTATTATTTTGAAATAATTAATTTTTGTTTATTTTTTTAAATATTTTGCGGCGATGTATGCGTAGCTAAATAAATTCTGTACTATTTACTGCATTTTTGAATATATTATATATCGAACCTTCTCCGAATTATAGGTCCAAGTTCTTAGAGGCTCGGTAATATCCAACTCTCCCCTACCCCTGTGGAAAAAAACATCTGAAAAAACTATAAAAAATGTCTACTAAGTTCGAATAATAATTCTAAAATTTCTATTTTCTCTTAGAAACTCTGAAAAAGTATGAGTCAAAGAAACGTTTTATGTGTCAGTGTGGTTTAATATGTCAGAGTATTTGCAAGATTTGGGACTCTGCCAGTAGAGTTATTTAGAATTCATTAAACTATATATATATATATATATATATATATATATATATATATATATATACTTACTACTTACAAAAATTACTTTACTACAGAAAAATTATACCTACCTACTCATAATAATATAGACTCTAACTTATTCGAGTTTTGTAAACGATGGCGTGATTTAATGAATACTAGCGCCATCTAGTGCTGCCAACCCCAAAAAACGTACTACAAATGATATCAAGAGGTGAGACATACGGAAACGACCGACGATTAAAAAGAGAGAGAAGATCACGGTACCCCATTGGCCTTGCGGTCTTAAATTCTTTCTCAATTTTTTTTTTTTTTTTTTTTTGTGAACGTCAATTATTTACTTCAATTTTAATAAACAAATCATAGAAACAACTCTAATATGCACAGTAATATTATATTGATATGTAATTCAACCGGTACCGCGATCGTCTCTCTCTCTTCTAAACGAGGGACAGCTGGAGGCCTGGCTCCCCTGCTCTATTTATAATACCTCTATGATATCATTACGTTCATCATCTAGTAGGTATAAGTTCTAGGTCCTACGTCTGTTTCACACAAGTGATGTGTATGGATTAAAAAAGGATATACTGCAAGCATAGGAACATACCGAAACAGTCACTAACCACTGGGTTCTCGACGAACTTTTTAGTCAGGGTTTGCTTTAATTCTCTACCTACATACTTTAATTCTCTACCTACATACTTTAATTCTCTACCTACATACCATTACCTTGTGTTTAAGATCCGGATGGGAGTCATCTGTGACAAAGCCGCAGTGCTATTGATTTAAAGTGCAGTATCATCGGCGCTTCTTTCAGTTTGTTGTTTCAGCATGTCATTCTTCTAAAGAATATAAAGAGTGGAGAGACTTTGTAGCCTTACTTTTATAAGTCCTGAACTTATTTCATTTGTCTTCACTAATTTCAAAATAAATACCTAATGAATCTCTAAAATCAGAATGATAATTTAAAATACTCTTGGCTTCAAATAATAATAATTCATTCATAGTCTTACACGAAAGAATGGTTATACTCGTAAGGTAGTACTCGGTTGATTCCTGGGTTTCCGCAATATTTAAATATCTACTAATATCTAGGTAATGTCTATAACCGTGTTTTTTTTTTCATTGATATGGAAAAGCGTCTAAAGAGTCTAAAATTGTAGCCGTAGTGATGTAAAAATTACCCAACTATTAATTTTTTTACATTTTACAAAACTATATTTTTCCACACAAAACATAAATTTAATTTCACTGGATCTGACTGGATCGGTAAAAAAAATATGTCGCAGCTAATTTTAATAACACCTAGATGCTTATCAAAGCAAATCAGTTCTTGAATGTAGGCAGGCAGGTAGGTATACTTAATAATTATTTTTAATTATAATATTTAAAAAAAAAACACGTATTATAAGATAATCTTTATTTATAAGTAAAATGAAAATAAAATACGGAACATTACAGTTTTATATAAAAATAAATTTATTTATTTCTACTACATAATATGTTACTGTGCAACGCCTCATTAAATTTCATGATAAAATTAGCTAATACTTAGCTGTTTAAAAAGATATACATTTTTTTTAAAACACTTTTATCAAAATTAGGTACTATATTTATATTTAAGCATAATTTATCCTGATCTTGGCAATCACAATTTATTGATGTATGTAATGAGTAACAAATGTATATATAACTATTTCTATTCATTTGGCACTACTTTTTTTTTACACAATAAATAAATAATAATACTAACGTTGTTCTATTTTGTTACCTTCCCAATTAAAGGAAAATTTTATAACATTTTTTGTCTCATTTTTCTATACTCAATTATTTAATTTTGTAAAGAAATCACTTATACCTATACGAAATAGGAACTTTTAATTTTATAAAAACTTATATGCTTAAGCCACTAACAATAAAATAATAATATTGACATTTGCTAATGAATCTAAAATAAAAGAGAAAAATAAATTAAAATCGGTGACTATCTTGGTTGGTTACTCCTTTGGTAACAATACATGGGCTATTTCGTATTACGACAACAAGAATATTGATATATAAATATGTACCAATTCCATTAATTTTTTGAAACGTACCTCCTAATTTGCACACTACAGACTTTTTAAACAATAAAAGTAGATAAGTAAAAACCTACCTAATAATATATCACATACATACTTCCTTAGTGTCCATACAAATTGAATGTAATGTATGTAACATTACATTCAACATTTTTCGAAAATTGCTTAAATATATATATATATATATATATATATATATATATATATAGGCAATTTTCAAAACCTAGAGCCCCATTGTGAATTATTCTATATAGGGAAAGTGTTCGCTAAATATTATCCTATGGAAAAATTTAATTTAAACAAATATAAAAGTCAATGTTTGAAAAAAATTTGAACGTGAATAGGTTGATATGTTTTTGTAATTTCGAATAACATTTTAGATTTATTTATTTATCTATACCATTAAGTACAAAACTATTCCAACTAAAAATTCATATCAATATAAAAAAATTACTATTACATATTTCTTTTGATATTTATATTAATTTCATATTTATTTGAACTACTTAAACTAATAATCGCACTCTTTTTCATAGTTTATTTCAATATACTTTTTATACAGAGAATTATGATTAATAATTATTGAGTTGATTTTGAAGTACAAAAATAAAATTTTAATTGACAAAAACAGGTAGGTATTTGAGGTAAAAAATTATTTTCATATCATTAGGTACATAACTTTTATCCTACAGATCATCTCCAATAGATACCGATATAAAATTGCAAAAGTTATTAAAGTTTTTTTTTTAAAGTAACTCCCTTTTTTTGTTGTTTGTCAATAGCTTTTGCAGTTTTTGCAAGCGGAACTTATTTTTTTTTTTTCAAAAATCATATAGATGCCGATTTCGAATCGAATGACACCTCAATCATAATTTTCAGAGACTGCTGAAAAAAGTTGACCAAAATGGTACTTGTTAACTAGACTGTTAATAAGCATGCTAGTAATGAGCATGTGTATCTGTACCCTTACAGTTTTAGTCCAAGTTATTAGTAATTATTCTTTCGTTATTACTAATTATTCTCTTTTACTTATTAGTAATATTATTCCATAGCTGTAAGGGGTTGTTTCATTTTGGGCCAGGTGTTTGTACGGTATTCAAAAAAAAAGTATAAAATCATAGAAATTAAAATAAAACATGCTTTTTAGCGGTTTTACAGTGATTAAAAGGTAGTTATAAAATTGATAATTGGGTTCATTTGTAGAATAGTAACTGTCGATGTACTTTTGGCCGTGTTCCGATATATACTGGAGCACTGCAAAGTGTGACGTCATTTCAGTATACTGCGAAGCCTTTCCTTTTTAGTTTGCTATACTGCGCTATACTGGTTACTGTTTATAACGGAACGCAGTCCAGTATACTGGACTACTATTATCATCCTCATTTTACGACTTTTCTTTTCAAATGAAAATATTTATCATGTACACGTTTTCTATTCAACAAGAAAAAAATTTATTTGAATATTGTGGACATTTTTTAATAACAATATTAATTAATACTAATAACAATCATTCGCGTTGTCATATATTTGATCACGTGATCACAGTACTGAGCAGTACTGAGAGCACCTTACCTCGAAAGCTCCAGTGCTCTGCAGTGCAAAAATTGCGGTGATTCATGACGTCATATATGACGTCATATACTGCGGCAGTGTACTGGCAGTCTATAACGGAACGAATTTTCAGTAGGGTAGGGCGGCGGGGCTAGTTGAGCAATGGGGCAAGTTGGGCAATCAAAATATCTCAAAAACTATACATCACACGCTAATACATTATATGGCGAAAAGAAGCGGACTGAGGAGCAACTTAACGCACACAACCACTTGCAACCTGTCGATCGAATAATGTACCTACCTGAACGCTTTGTTTATTTTATGTAAAAAAAATGTTTGTAAATATTTCGTATGTAAGAGTCTGTTATTATCTATGGTACATCAGGTAAGTGTTTTACTTTTGTAAATGTATTATATTTTTGATATCTAGAAAAGATTTGACTCTAATTCAAACAGTTTTTTTCGTGACCTCACTTTTTTAACAAATTTATAACTGGGGTAAGTTGAGCACGAGTTGCTCAACAAACTTTAGGTACAGTTTGAAATGACAGTAATTTGTATTTTTTATTTTATTTTTGTTTGAGAGCGTATAAACGTTGCTGTAAGGGCATTCTCAATGAAGGAAAAAGTATCAATGCCGTTGCCAAACAATTCAGTATCAAATGAGTGACTGACAGGATTCATAAAGAAATTAGAGTTTGCCAGTGGCCTCTAATTTGCTACGAAGACTATACCGTAACTTTACTTGGAGAAAAATTGATCCAATCCCAAGCACATAAATATGCGCAAAATGCTGATGTTACTTTGTTTGCATTAATTGCATCAGTGACGACGATCAATTTTTAAGTGATGAATATCTTTAAAAAGTTTATTTTTTAACTTTTAAATTTGTTAATTAACTATATAAATGTTAAAGTATGATTTTAAATAGAAATACTGAGTATATTCCAAACATTAAGCTAATGATGGTTTTCTAAACATTAAGTAGAAGTTGATTTTATTTTCTATGTTCATTACTTAAAAGATAACTACTTTTTGTTTCATTAATAACTCATTAAATATAAAAGTTTGACTAACAAATAATAATTTTATTTTATATCGTGTAAATATCTAAGGTATGGTTTAATTGCTTGGCACACTGATCGGTCTACTACTACTATATCAGGTTTATTGGCTGTTAATAACCTGTCAGTGACAATAGACCGATCCTAGTAGAGCAAAGCATGACAATTTTCAAGAAACCTCATTTTCAACGAGGCCCTATCGAAGCGCAAGTTGTTGATGGATAATCCTGGCTACTTGTTACACTACATTATATTTTACATTACTAAATCAAAATAATTTAAATAAACAAAAAAAAGGAAATAAAATCATGATAAGATCATAATAAAATCATTGAATATAAAATTTGAATAATCCTAAATGATTTATTTAATTATAATACAAAACGTTAATAAATTATTAACATAATATATCGACGATACTTTTTTTTTTTTAATTTTACCAAAAAAGTCCATTCATAATTTCCTTATCACATCACTATGATAAATGTTCGAAAGAACGCGTATTTAAATTAACCAATAAAGTCGCCTGGTATTTCGCGCTTACCACCAATGTTGGTGAATTCGAAGTAGAACAAAATTTTCCATATGTCTATCGGTATCTATTGGATCTGTGTTTTATTCTAAATATTTACTTATTAGCTCGTAATAGACGTTCTATTTATTATGCAATATTTTTTAACAACGTGTATGAGGTATTTAAAAAAATACCTATAAATAAATTATACCTTACTATATCAACGATAATTGTGCTTCACAATATTTGTTATTGCCTTTTTTAAATCCATTATTATTAATACTTAGACCATTGCTAAGTGCTTCTGGGCATTTGACAGTTCGAAGCATTGGACGGATTATTAATTTTACATACCTAAGCTTTTTTCCTGCTTTTATAACAACGCAAATGTATTATGTTAGAACACTCATACTTTTTTACTAATATCGTCCAAAGGTACCATCGATTCAGCGGCTTTATCATCAACGGTGTAAGGATCATTATTTTCTTTTTTACCTAAACAACTCGTAAAACATGTGTCACCTTTACCATAGTTTTCTCCATCTGATAAAGATTCTGGCATTGGTTGATTCATAGTTTCGGGTAAGAAACAACATAAAAATCCAGATACAAGAGCTACAAATCCGAATATTACTGCGGGAATTTTAGGATCAAATGAATCAAGTAACGTTATTAAAGGTGTTAATGCTCCTGACAACCTGGCACACATTGCTCCTAGACCAATTCCCGTGTTACGAACTACAGTAGGGAATAATTCTGCTGAATAGTTATATATTATAGCGAATGATCCAGCAATAAATAACTTGCCTGCTATAACAATTACAGTAGATAAAATACTTCCAGGTGGCATAAAAGCAGCAATAATACATGCAGCGCCACCAACTATCATCATAGAGGTCATAAGTAGTCTCCGACCCCAAATGTCAAGAAAGTATATGACAGCTGCATAGCTTGGGAATTCTACTAAACCAAAGACGGCAGTGATGAGGTATGGATTACCTTCTAATTTACCGGTACTAAGAGTCAGTCCATAATAAACTAAAGAATTAGCAAAGTAGCAAAGACAAATATTAAGGGTTTTGTTTCGTAAGTTGGGAGTCTTAAAAAGATCTAAAGTGCTCACTGATGGCTCTTCGGTTGTTTTAGATGACTCAATTTTTCCTTTAGAGACAAGAACAGCTCTATCCAATACTTCATCAGATTTGTTGATTTTTAAAGCTTTTTGGACAATATCCACCGCTTCTTTGGGCCTTCCTTGACCCCATAGCCATCGCGGTGATTCATCCATTATCCAAATATGAGGTATAAGAAGGAGACCGTGCAGACCATAAACAGCTTGGAGGATTTGTCTATTGTCTATTAAAGCTCCCCATCCAGCTACTAGCATTATGCCAATTGCAAAGGCACATTGAAAAGAAATCCCACAAGCGGTCCTCTTGCTTGGTCCGACAAGTTCCATAGTTAACACAAATGCTGGAATATATGCACCGGCAGAACCAAAGATTGCATAAAAAAAAGTCACTACTAAAAATGTCCAATATTCGGGAATAAAGGAAACAATTACTCCTAGAATTAATTGAAGAGCGCCTGACCAACAAAATACCGTTTTTCTCCCAACTTTATCTGCTAATCTTCCAAGATATACGGCTCCGGTGAATACACCTAACATATAGACTGTTTGAGCTAAAGCCCCTTTCCATCTTTGATTACAAACTAGATTCCAATCAATTGCACGAGATGACGTCCTATACCTTGTATCGAAGACCCATTTGTCACAAGCAATCGTTTGGTTAAAATCATTGTACATAAGACAATTGTGTAGACCACCGTTAGCTAATTTAGGTATTGCTTCTAATATTTCTGAAGAATTCCAGGCAGCTGAAACTTCATCGGTGTCAATTCCGTCTATCCAGCACCTGAAAATTTTAATTTATAAAATTATATCGAATATTACTATAAATATATGCTATAAATATACTTTATTCTATTTAAATAAAAAGTAAACTAAATTAATAACTTTGTTTAAATTTTTACAGTTTTGCATTTACGCCTTGTTTGGCTTTAGACTAGAAATGCGATCAAGACATATTTGGAGGGTTTTGTAAGAAAACTAGTATAAACATTAAATTAATTAATATACTGATTTATTTATTTATACTGACTTATTAAATAAATATACTGATTTTATATAGATTAATATGAAACTGAATTTTCAACGTAATACAAAAAAGGTAATTTCTTACCTTTGCGTAATTCTTATAAACTTTGGTAAGTTTATTTGAAAGTATAATGTTACAATATGCTTCTATATTAATAGAAGTAGGAGGCGGAAATAAAAATCTTACCTGTACTTTTAATCTAATTTATTACTTAAAAGTATAATAGTATAATAGTTTTGAGAAATAAATTTGACAAAAATACTTATATAAACTTAAATTTAAAAAAAAAAACAGTTTACAAAATATATATAGTTCATGTATTTTTATAACAAAAGGCGTTATAATAAACACTAAGATTTTGAATTTCTTACTATTAATAGCGTCTTATGTAGTAGTACATTACGTCGTATCCTACGAATAAAGGCGTAACTGCAAACTGACAACTTTACAAGAGAAGGTTTTTTGTGTTTTATTTAAACATTACGAGACATTTTTGAGTTGTTAACATTTGAAGTGTTGATAAACTGTTCGGGGATTGTTGAACTGAACTGAAATGTAAAATAAAATCTTAAATATGACTTTTTTGTCAATATTTCTGTCAAATTTGTCCCTTATGTCTTTATTCTTCGGAATAAAATGTGAAAACTTGGAAACAATAGACGTTACGACGAAAAAAGAACAATTTTATTTCAAACATTTTTTTTCACAGTGACCTATTCATTATAACTATAATGCTTGTAATATATAAGTGGCGCTTGCGCCCGCCTCACCCCCACGCGTGCCCCATGCTCCCGGGACGAGAAAGACTCTACGACTGTTGTGGTTGTTTTAGTCGGATGATTCGAGAGGATAACAATAGTGGCTATTTTTAAACCTTTATTTCCTGGCGGATAAAATGTTATTTTCTGTGATTTTTATAATTAAGGTGATGTAAAAGGTGTAGCCGATCTTAATTATGCAATAAAAATAGAAAGACACAACGGCCGTAGTGGCCATTCGTAGGATACGACGATTAAAGTAACTTTTTAAATTTTGTTTATAAATACTAGGGTGAGTAATTTTCATTAGTGTATAATGAAGGCAAATGAGTAACTTAGACTATAGCATGTGTTATGACACCAAATAAGACATTTATACGTCGACTAGTAACTAACTACTAACATTAAAAAAATATTTCTTTAAAAAATCCTAATAATTTTATAAATCTATGTATGTATATGGCAGTTGTAGTTTAATCAGTTTTTTGGTTTTAAATATATTTATTATTTTATGTAACTATAATAATATATAATTAGAAATTTTTTAGCATTGCTTCAATTTATTATCCACAAATATAATAGGTAACTATACTCGGAATTATATTTCGATTCCACATTTGACATTAGCTACTGTCATTTTGTAAAATAATGATACCACATATAATAGTGTAGTGATGAACACAAAAATCGATAAACAATCGCGATTTATGTTTATGTAATCATAATATTGGTGTGCCAATTAAAGACTAAATTATTGATTTTTATTTAAATAAATACATAATTATTCATATTAATTATTTATTAATTAGTAACCACCACTGTATTATATAAAAAGTTAATATTTTTGTTTTTTATATTAAAAACAAAACTTATAATAAAAGAGCCTAGATAGATAGTTTTCTACTGCTGCTATCGCCATTTTATATTGTCATTCGGCTTCATTCTCCCAGTCTAACTGCACGAATATCTTGTTTCATTGCGAATCGATATTTTGTTATTTGTTGGGTTTTTGTTAAAGTTTTGTTACGTTGTGTTTGTTGTTACGTTTATAGATTTTTGTGACCTTTGAGTGTATCTATTTGTTTTGGTTTTCCATAAAAATGGATCCTCAGCCAAGTACATCACAAAAAGACGTGGATCTTTTTTTGTCCCCAAGAAAAAAAACGTCCACGAAAAGTTTTCACTGTTACTGAAAAAGTAATGATCCGCAACGCCTACAAGCACGTGAAAAATGAAACTTCTGCGCAATTGGAGGCCTTTGAAGTTGTGGAAGAAAATTAATGTATGAGCAAAGTTGCTGACATATTGGGAATAACCTCTCGCTCTGTTTGTAACGTTTTGAAGGAAGTAAATAAAGGTGCGTCGCCAACTCCTCCTAAAAAAACTGGACCAAAGCGAAGTTTCAAAGATAAAATTGATTAATTTACATTCTCCGCAATATGAAGAATACATCGATAGCGATGACGGCGACGATTTATAAAATAAAATATTACCATAATACATCTATTTGTTTTATTTTTCATGTACCTTCATGATCACATTTTTTTATTTATTTCACACACAATTATTGAAGAAAACTTTCAGATCCTTAGTAAAATTAATCGTCATAACTAAATTATTCGTCCAGATTTTTTTTTTTTTTTGAAGTGAAACTTCTTTATCGGGGTTGGAAAGATTTTTTCGTTACGCGCCATCTTGCGTTACGCGCCATCTTGCGTTACGCGCCATCTTGTTCTTGATTATTGCGTATTTCAGTCGTTTTTCAATAAACACATGCGCAAGGAAGATTCCGAGTGGTAGTAGATGAAATCCTATATATATAAATAAATAGTTAAACTAAATAAATCAAATATCAAATTTTGAATGCTACAAAATGTGGCTCTCGCAGGGTTTTGAACTTGCAGCTCTCGAGCGATATACGAAATTCAATTCGCGTTGGCAGCCACTGCGCTAGCAATCTCTAAGATTCTTGAGTGAAATTAAGTATTACTATATAGAAGTTTGCAGTTATTGTATGATGTATTCTATAGTGAGTAGGTAATTCGAATATAAATATGTCCGAACGCAAACACAGGACTCATATAATTACGATCGTATAAAAAGTAAACTGTTTTTATTATAAGTTTCACTTCTTACGAGTGTACGCTAGTACACGCAATTTAAATTTTTTTTTTTAATTTTTATACTTAGTTTCTATTAAAGTAGTAGTTGTTTAGATATACTATTATAAACGAGAGAAATCGATCCGGAAATATTCCATTTCCGTATCGAATAATTTCGCAACGTCACTATTTAGTACTTGTCATAACGTTGCAACACTGAAATTGTCAAATCTGGAATCGAATTAAAATTCCGTGTATAGGTCATAATTTTATCAAAAAATTAAATATTTTATAACATAATCAATTTATTTAATACCATCAAATTAATATCAGACTAAAGTAGTGATGTGCCGGATATCCGTATCTGTATCGGCAGATATCCGAGAGAGAATAGAGATCCGTATCTGTGACTTTTGTGGCGGATCTTTCACGGATCTTTTAGCATATCAATTTTAAATACATAGATGAAATTCTATATAAGTTGATTTTATATCCACTGAAAAACTCTTAGGTACGTGTTAGTAACACTATGTATAAACAGCAACTTATTTTCTGGCCAACGTCGAAATGAAAAAAAATCAGTCCTCCATTCAAACGAGCGATCAACTGAAACTCACTAGTCTCACTACCAAACGTTTAACGTTATCTATACCACGCAATGTCACACTAAACTATAAACAAAATAAAGAATCGTGCAGTACAAGTCGATAACGACTATAACGAGTTTGACGACGCGTTGGCGCAGTGGCACAGCACCTGACTGATGCGCTAACGGTCGCGGGTTCGATTTCCGCACATGACAAATATTTGTATAGGCCATACTGATGTTTGTCGTGGTCTGGGCGTTAGTGCTTGTGTATTGTGTGTGTTTCTGGACCCCCAACACAGGATTCACGTCCTACTGGGGGCCATTGAGTGTGAGACGTTTATTTATTTATTTTATTTATTTATAACTCGAAAAATGTACTGACCTATCTGGCACGCGTCAACTTCAAAGCGTCAAGTGGCGACAACTATCAAGGTCACGCGTTCCGATTGAGTAAGAAAGTTAAGATCCGTATCCGTATCCCTATTCGCGGATCTTGACACCAAATATCCGTATTCAGATCCGTATCCGCGGATATATTTTGTTAAAGATCCGGCACATCACTAAAGAGCCATTCACATAGTAGGTACGAGTACGTACTTATCAGGAACTAGACACAGGTGGGCGTAGCGAGGTACAGGCAGGGGGGAGGGGGGCAGCTCTCCCCCGCTAGAAGAGCGATCGGTCACTGATAAATAATTTTTATTTCTTTTCTTACTCTAAGCAATGTCACTAATAACGATAAGTGAAACTAATAAAAGAACGCCTCGACTACTAATGTGAAATACTCATTATATGTTAACAGCGGCGGCTTTACCCATTGCGAGGCTCCGGGCGGCAGGTCTTTGCGAGGCCTTTTGTCCTTCATGAAAAGTATATTATGTAAAATTTGATCTGGTTGTTAGGTATTTGTCATGTTTGATGAGAAATGCTAAAGTTATACAAATAAATAAAATTTGAGTTTAAAATATTTTACATTGAAACATTTACAAAATTAACAAATACAGAGATGTCAGGGGATGACCCCTTCATAATCAAAATGCCTTTTTTTACGTCGTCTTCTGACTTCTTTGAATTGTCTTTCAATATCATTTTCATCGGCTATTTCTCACAATGTTACAAGGGATGACTGGAAACCACTTTCTTGACAATTATCGGGCCGATTTGTTAATGTGTTTAGGTGTTGGTGGTGACCAACTGACATTCAATTGTATTCCAACGGGCCGGAGGGCGCTCTACTCTCTGCTTCAGCGGCCATCGGTCCTGCGACATACGTGACCAGCTCACTGCAACTTAAACATGCTAATTCTACGAGCTATGTCGTTTACTTGGGTTCTTCGAGACTTCAAGCATAGCCTGTTCCATAGCACATTGAGTGACTTTAAATTTGTGTACTAATCCCGTCGTTAGTGTCCACGTCTCGGCGCCATATGTCAACACAGGTAGGACGCACTGCTCGAAGACTTTTGTCTTGTTGTCATTGCGGAATCTTCGAATTGAAGACTCGAAGCAGCATACCAAATGCCGCCCAGCCCAACTGAATCCTCCTATCAGCTTCCTTCTCGAAGTTGTTTCGGGCAAGTTTGATTCTATACAACCTTTCTAGCAAACCAAAAAATATATATATATTCTTGGACACGACGATGCTACATCTTCTAGGATGAGATTCCAGCTAAGACTCGTACAAGGTAAAAAATAAGCAAGTGGATTAATTTTATTTCAAGAATACGTATTTGGACACCACTTATGACACACCACGCATATTGGCACCGTTATCATAATGGTTATAACCACAATTAAAACATTACAGTCTAGGTTTTTTTTATCTGTCCAAGAGAATCCTGGCTACGCCCCTGTAGACACTTATAACTTTTTACCACAAATGTTACGTACATCTATAAGTATGTATTATCTATGGTTACGTAGTAAGAAGGTCGAGGTTTAGCCAAACTCGCAGTCGAACAGATCGCAATGTTATAAAATATTCTTCGAAAATGTTATAACTTTTATATATTTATTCATAAATTATGTATTTCGAATTAGAGTCCAGTAAACGTAAAAGTGTATATTTAAGTATAAATTAAACCTATAAAGATATATAAACAAAGGATTAAAATTAGATCGTTATGAAGTGTTGCTAAAAATATTAGGTACGCATTCTTTACGAATGTCGCCACACAATAAGTTCTAATAAGAATTAATTGTAACTAGATACAAAATACATTACTACAATATTGTAAAATCTACTATTTTCTGTACTAATTATTATATAATTTACAAAGGAAAACAATATGCCAAAATAATAAAATTTGTTATCCAATTAACTACCGTGTAAGAAAACGTAATAAAAACACAATAACCTAAATTAAAATCCGTTGCACTCTTATATTTCTAAATTAAATGTAGCATCCAGTCTCATATTTTGAATCAAAATTTGACTGGAAATTTCAAGCACTAGAAGATTTTTTCTGAAATTATTTGATATTCTTGTTTAATCGTTACGTATCATATTTTTAGTTACACCATGTAAACTCATTAGTAACTTAAACTACACTATTTCTAATAAAATAAAAATACATATTGGGGGAAGTCCCCGAGTACCGGACACTTAAGGAATCTTAACAATAACAAAAAGTCGTGATAGTTTAATTTGGTTATTTATATCAAAATAACTCTCTGTTATATACTTAACTAATACAGACATGTAATCAGTCTCAAATATTGCTATGCGTAACAACTTATATAGTTAAAAGAACACTTGGAAAAGTTCCCCTAATATCGGACAGTTAACTTTTCCTTTGTTATTTGAACTTATACAATATTTTAATAAAAAAATCGTAAAAATGTTATCCAAATATAAGTAATCAACCACTAATAAACCAAATTAAACTTAATTTTAATGAATTTTGGTTAAAACTAGAAACGTTTTCAACTTGTGGTCTATTAATAATTCAGGATGGCGTTTAAGTCCAGATGTCCTAAAGTTCCGACAAATTACAGGCCTATTTCTTTTCTATCTGTCTGTAGTAAATTATGAAAAATTATTCTCTGTCTTCTTTTAAATCATTTTAAAAGAAAAAAGCTTTTACATAATAAACAATTCGGTTTTACTTGAGGACGCCCAACAACGGATGCTGGTGTAAAGCTTTTTACCTCGATAATCGCTGCTTGGGAGGAGTCGCGGGATGCTTTGGGTGTGTTCTGTGATTTGTCTAAGGCATTTGACTGTGTACAACATGAGACGTTAATCAGGAAAGTCAGTCACTATGGCATCGGCACTGACTCGCTAGCGTCATCCCCACTTCACTTCTTACTACTAAGTTGCTAACCGCGACACAAGTAACAAATTGTTGCGCTTTCTTGCAATTATTCAAATCCTGTCCGGCTTTAGGACCCTTCCGGGCTTACGGGACTTCCCCCTACCATTATTATTACGGCTATAATATTTAAAATAAATCGAAAATCGGCTATAAAAAATTATAACAAATTAAATCCTTAAAATAATTTCGTTGTGTTTGATTTGTATGTTATATAAGAAGACATATGGACAAAGAGAGAAAAAGTATTAAAATTAAACTCAGTTCTCATATTATTTGTGTAATATATACAGTGTAATGTATACAGTTTAATATATACACATATATATATTATTTGTTATATACAATAATATATTATAAAACATTTAAGATTTTTTATTAGTCGTTTCTAATGGAACCATTGTTTCTGTTACATCTTCTGTCGCATCACTCAGACGCCGTCCACTACAATTTGTAAAACATGTATCACCTACTCCAAATTTCTCTCCATCTTCGATAGATTGTGGCAGTGTACGACCAGTAGTCTCTGGTAAAAATAATGTTGAAAATCCTGACAATAAAGCCAAAAATCCAAATATCATAGTAGGTATTTTTGGATTTAGAGTGTCAAGTAAACTAATCAGTGGTGTTAGGGCACCAGACACACTTGCGCACATGCAACCTATGCCGACGCCAGAGCTACGAACTACAGTAGGAAATAATTCCGCGGAATATTTATAAATAATAGAATACGATCCAGATATAAACAGTTTACCGACCATTACAGCACATGTAGCTATTGTGGAACCTTGTGGAAGTGTAACCACAACTAAACAAGATATTCCACCCAACAACATCATTGTGCTGATAAGAGCTCTGTGCCCAATGCGGTCTAAATAATACATTATGATAATGTAGCTTGGCAACTCAACTATCCCCACGAGAAATGTCATAAAATAAGGGTTGCCATTCAATTTACCTGTATTCAATGATAAGCCATAATACACTACAGAATTGGCGAACCAACACCCGCATATAATAAGAGTTTTCTTCAGCATATTTGGTGTTTTAAAAAGGTTACGAGTTCCAGAATTATTATTATCAGAATATTTTGCACAAGTTACTTTACACTGTGATACTAATGCAGGTATATCAATGCTTTCAGTAGACCCATTTATTTTTAAAGCTTTTTCAATTATTGCTACAGATTCACGAGTACGGCCTTGTGCCCAAAGCCACCTAGGAGATTCATCCATTAGAAACCAATGAGGTAGTAATATTACAGCATGTAGTCCGTACACAATTTGTAAATAAAACCTATTATCTATAAGGTATCCCCAACCAGCTAGAATCATTATTCCTAAGGCAAACATTATTTGAAAAGTTACGCCACATATTGTTCGTCGACTCGGTCCGACTAGTTCCATTGTTAAAACAAATCCGGCAATATATGAGCCAGACCCAAAGATTCCGTAGAGAAATCTAAAAGCAATAAATGTATAGTAATCAGTAGTAAAAGCAACTGATATTCCAAAAAGTAATTGAAGAACACCAGCCCAAACAAAAACTGTTTTTCTTCCAAACGAATCACACAGCCTTCCGAGAACGATTGAACCTACAACTACACCAAACATATAGGCTGTTTGAGCGATAGCTCCCATCCATCGTTGACTGCAAACAAAATTCCATTCTATTCCACGTGACGATGTATAATATTGAGTATTGTAAACCCAATGTTCACAATCTGCTAATGATTTGTTTGGACCGTATATCTTACAAGAATCCAATTTTCCATGAACGTCCAAGGGTATTGCATCTGCAACTAACGAAGAATTCCATGATTCCGTGAAATTTATAGTATCTGTTCCATTTATGGCGCATCTGGAACATGAGAATAAATTTCATTACTTAACAGTAATAAAGCGTAGATTAAACAGTTCTCTACATTAAATATTTTACAAAATAAGCCTACAAATGTGAAAATACATGGAATATGATATGTTATTTTTGTGTAGTGAAATTTGTGGACATCTACGTCAATAAGCTTATTGAAAATTATTAGCTTATTACAAAACTACAGGCGTAATAATGACGAAATGATAAAAAAATGTTTAAATGAGTTACTTTCATTATATAAGTAAACGTTTTGTTACACTGAGATTTAAGAGACATGAAATATTTTGTTAGAAAGAGACATGCATGACAAACCAAACCTTGTAACTGATATGAAACCAAATATTCTGATCACCACCACCATGAGCAGCATACAGTTGCAATTTTTTTTTTTTTAAGATAACGATGAGTAAGAATATTATAAAAAAAATAAATAACTTATAGTTAAATGATATATATGATATGATTAAAAGCAGTTATGTGAAACCTTAGCTGGGTTTTTGTAATTTAGATAAATGTACTCACTTTGGTTTACCGTCAGCACCAAAAAGTCACTGGCTTTAAAGAGGACCAAAACCCGAGACCAAAAGAAGCTTACGATACAATTATAAAAATCAATTTAGGACTCCTCGCTATGATTAGTTAAGCAAATCATCACTATTAGGTAAATCTTTTTTAAACACCAACGTCACAAGTAAAGTCAACATTTTTTCGTAAGTCAGTCTGTAAGTTAAGAATACATTTATAAAATGGTAAAAAGTAAACTTTCTCTATTTTATATTACTTTTATTTTATTGAAACGTGGTCAATTCTTCGTAGCCTTTAACCTTTTCACCCGACTGCGGCGAAGCCCATGGGAGGTTATGTTTTTAACCTGTTCGTATGTATGTATGTATGTATTCCATTGAATAAATCCTTATTAAAAAAGACATACAAGTAGCTTATTTAAATATAACTATTATTGCGTTAAGTCTTAATAATATGACATGATATATTATTAAGATTTATTTTTTTGGCAATAATAAGCTCAAAATATACGTCGTTATATTTTTTACCTTTGTTATAACTTTATTCCACTACACTATAACAAAAAACTTTAAAATTATATTAATTGCACATTTAAAGTATGTCTTCTTGCTTACTAAAACTATATTTAATAATAATGAACTATAATGGATTAAGCGATGCGCACGATTTCATCCACGTTGACGTTTTGTCTCCGCCTCTGAGTCGTAATGCGATGTCTCAGTACACTATAATATAATAAAATTAATAAATTTCTTTGTTTATTTGTATCCGCTAATGTATACATCTCTTGGTCTAAATTTAGGCGATAAAATACCACTCATAAAATATCACTCTACGACTCATAAGAACGGAACATGCATGTACTCGTACCATAAAACTTACGCGGCAGATGCCGCACGTATTGTCTAGTTTGTCTGTGAAACAAACAATTTTCGTGTTAAGAAACTTACCAATTATTTATCCATCATAAACTGAATAATACAAAGGTAATTTTATGACCTCATGTGAAATGGTCTATGTGGTCAAAAATGAACTCCGTATGAGATATGAAGACATCTTTTTGTTATCCGTGAGATATTTTAACATTTTGCTATGTTTTTATCATGCACATGCATTTGTTTATTGAAAGAGACAAAACAAAAGAATTTTAGAATTCAAGAAAGCATAAAAAAATAATCTGTCTTTCGATTATATTTTTAGGATCCGTCTAGACAGATCGCAGATTCACGCTTAAAATTTTTACTGAATAATTATTATTACTATACTCTCTAAATCTCAAAAAAATATAAAAAATAAATTAAAGCATACAAGAAAATTGGTTTTTGTCGTTGTTAACTCGATTTTTACAAATATTCGGTTTACATACTTTGCACTATGAAAAATACATTAATATACTTAATTAAAAACAATTTAATTATCGATAACCGACATAGGCGAAAAAACATATAAACATACATATATACATATATTATTTTAAACAACAACGTAAGACGCGTTATCTATTTGTTCTGTCTTTATTTTTCTTTTGTTTGTCTATAAATAAATCAGCGTCACAAAAATTCGGCGTTGCTCAGCATTATCCATTTAATTTAAAAATATATTATTCCTAACCGAAGTACATATGTATAAGAAATAAGCAGATTATATAACTATTTATTAATTTTGTCTCTATTTTATATTATGAATGAATTGTTTTGTTTTCATTGTAAATATTATTTACTTCCATTTTTAATCTTATCGTATTATTAGTTTTAAATCTACATATAATAACACTTCTCTGATTAGACCAACTGCCGCAGTGAAACTAAATTTGATATAAAAAGAATTCTTAGCATTTGTACGTCGTTTGACCTACTTAAAGATATTTTTAGTTTAGGTAGAATTTCTATTTTATTTTTATTGCGTAATGTTATTAAATTACACGATAATCGTAAAAACTGTACGTTACGTTAATTTAAATATTAAAACGTTAAACATTATTATTTATTGTAGGTATATGAAATTTTCATAAAAAATAAACTTAATACAAATTATAAAATTAATAACTGTAAAAAATACTATTAAATAAAAAAAAAATATTAATATTTTTTTTTGCGTTTGAACTTTGATTATTATGCATGTATCGATACATATCTGCACTTTAATAAAATTCAGCATTTCATGTTCTATAAACAAAAAAATCAGAAAAATTACAAGATTTTATCTGTTTGAAATAAAAATTCTAACTAATAGTTCATTATATTTTTAAAAGTTCTTCTGTATGTATTTATATTAGTAATGTCGTATATCACACACCTGTGTTCTGGCACCGCAGCGACTGTTACCAACGAAAGCATATGTAAGCCGGCCGTCATCGCAGCCAGGATATGGAGACAGAACTGGAAACCTTGATAACGACCGAAATCCCCTGAAATTAAAAAAAATGTCAAATATTAGTATATGTTACTTTTTTTTCGTTCCTTTTGGAACAGGCTTAGACCAAAGGCCATGCTGCCTATTCTGTCGTAATCAATATTGTTTTAAGAAAAATTCTTAGTCTTCCCGTTTTCCTGGATCTTTAGTGTTTTTTCATTTATTTATTTTTTTCCTTTTCATATTTTGTATCTGATAAACGTCTTTCACATATATCCCTTTCTGTCGTATTTTGGTTTTCGTAAATGTCTCGTATTTTAGGCTTTTATTATAAAACTCGAATCAAGTAGATATTATTTTCTTTCATTGTCTTTTTACGTATATTCAATTTTTTTTAAATAAAAAATAACATTTTTTATTATCATTTAAACCAAAAAAAAAAAAAGCGAACAATTGATAATTTTGTAAATTTCTACTTTATTGTATTTCTTTATAAAATTGCAATTTTTTTTTTAAATACTTGAATTTGTTTCATCGGCTACGTCAAAATAAAAATGCCTCAGTCAAACTCGTTTGCCATTGAAAATTATTTGTAAGACAACGTAAAATATTCATTAAAATATTAAAACTAAATTATAAATTTATCTTCTGTAAGCGATTCAAATAATCTGTGTTGTAAAGATAAGTGTGTTGTCTCGATATAGGTGCAAATGACAACGCAACATATAAACAAGATATAATTTATATAAAAAGTCAATTATATTGCACCTACGTTAAGTTAAAAAATGAACAAACAATATTCTTGGTTTATTATATTATTATTATATATTCTTTATTGTACACCACACACAAAATAAAATAGTACAAAAAAAATGTATGAGAGTGTCAAAAATGCACAAAAAGGTGGCCTTATCGCTCAATAGCGATTTCTTCCAGGCAACCTTAGGGTTGGAATTTGAGAAGAAATTTGAGAAGGTTTATTTTATTAGTATAAATTATATTCTGTAATACGTGTTGTTTTCTAACAACAAAACGAATTTAATGAAACTTAATACATCCGTAAGCAGATTAGAGTATAAACTTACTACTTAACTACTTTCCAAAGAACATATTATAGACGTACATATATATTTACATATTAATTATCGTCTTGGGAATATTGTGTCAAAAATAACTTACTAATATCAAGGTCATTACCATGATTCTTTTCGGTCAATTAATAATTGTAAACAAATAAACATTTCATACTAAACGGCCCATAGTAGTATTAGATTCTGTGTTGCGTTTAGGAAACACAGATGCGACACAGACACAAACACTCAGACCAAGGCAAACATTTATATGGCTTATATAAACATGTCTTGAGCGGGGATTGAACCCGCGCAATAGCGAGTTGCTGTGACCGCTTATTCAAGACATCATCAGTAATTTTAATAATTTTATATAATAATATCCTATTCTCAACGATCATCGACTTGATAGTGCTACTGTAGCTGTGTATCTTACGGTAAATAAGACAACAACAAAAAAATTCTTTTCCTATTGTTAAGTCCCTATCTTACTTTAGCGAACAACGCATTCGTGGCTCTTCTTGTGCTGGAACTGGAAGGGCGAGCCTACCCAAGCATATTTCCATATTATGTAGTGAAGACGTGACACGTGGTGAGTCGCCTTCTACATATCTATGTATATTAGAGATGTGCCGACTATAACTTTGGCCGACTAGCCGACTAGCCGACTAGTCGGTTGTGAAGACGAATGGTTTCGGCGGCGGCAAAGTGGGTTGTTTCTTTTACTTGGTTGAAACATCGGTTAATTTTAAAAATTTGTCTACTGAAGAGTGGGAAGTACTGTTAAGTATATTTTTAATCTGTGTGATAGATCTATGGTCTATTTCATTTATTGTAACACTGTGTCTATCTCTCTGCCAATAAACAAGTGAATCCAAGATGGTGTTTTTATCATTCATAAAATAAAGAAAATATTTAATACGCTTCCACTGCGCAATAATCCATTAACATCGTTATTAAAAATAATTTAAAGATACATATGATTAATTTAAAGTAAAAATAAAGTAACGTAACGGGTCAACGGCACAAGATGTCTACGACTTCAACAAGCAACACGTTGTTGCTACCAAAATTAAAAGATGGCCAGGATGGATTCTCAACATGGAAATTTCGTTTGAATCTTCTTCTAGAAGAAAAGGGAATAGAAATTAAGATAAAGCCAGGAACAAAAGAAGAACTGCAGGCTGATATCAAAGCTCGCAGCCTGATTGCGCAATGCGTGTGTGACAAATATATTGAAATAATTAAAAAATGCCAGACAGCAGCAGAGATGATGAAAAGATTAGAAGAAGTTTTCGAAAGAAAAAGCGTCTTTAACCAATTGTATTTAAGAAAACAGTTGTTATCAATGAAAGCTACATCTTGCGAGAAACTGCAAGATCATTTTTTGAAGTTCGACAATATTATATCGAGTTTAGAATCAACAGGAGCGACATTAAAGGATAATGACAAGGTGTGTTACTTATTGCTCACCTTACCCAGCGAGTATGATACAGTAATCACAACGCTTGAAACAATTGACACAGTACTCACAGTTGACTTTGTCAAATCAAGATTACTGGATGCAGAACTTAAACTCAAAGGTAAAGAAAGTACATCTGTAGAGAATGATCAATATAGCTTCATGACTTGCTACAAATGTGGTCGAAGAGGACACAAATCCTTCCAGTGCAGAATGGGACAGTCAGCACCAGTACGAGGTATGCCTAGAGGCCAGTCTACACGAGGACATCAAAGTTATTCCCGAGGTGGTAGCCACAGTAGAGGTCGAGGCGTGAACTACAGGGCATCATGGCACTCTACCCGAGCAGCCCAAGCACAAGAAGAGGATGACAAGTTGAGTCCGCTGACATTTACAGCATTCAGTACAAGAAATACAAGTGAAAGTGTAAGTGATGATAGTGTATGTTTAGTAGTGGATTCAGGAGCCACAGAACATATGATAATGGCTAAATATGAACAATACATGACTAACATAGTGCACCTAGATAAGGAAATGAAGATTTATGTTGCTAATGGACAATACTTAACCTGTGTAAAGAGAGGTAAACTTAAATTAGTTTATAATGATAAAATTAAAATAGATATTGAAGGGTTAATTGTTTCGAACTTGTCACATAATCTATTGTCAGTTAGGAAATTGCTCAGAAAAGGATTACAAGTTAGATTTTATAATGATAATGTTAGTATTAATAATACAAAAACTAAAGTTGTAGGTAACTTGAGAGATAAATTATATATCATAGAAATGAAACTTCAAATTGATCATTGTTTAATCTCTAAAGATTTGTGGCATAAGAGGTTAGGACATGCCAACAGGCATCAGCTCAAACTTCTGCAACTGCCATACAGCGAGACTCCGTGTGAACCTTGCATGAAAGGTAAGTCAACAAGATTACTTTTTAAGTCAGTGCTAAAGCCACGTTCAAAATGTATAGGTGAACTAATACATACGGATATATCTGGACCAGTGACTGAGCCCGCATTAACAGGTGAGATTTACTATCATACAATAATTGATGATTTTACACATTTTTGTGAAGTTTACTTGTTAAAAAGGAAAAGTGAAGCGACTGATAGGTTAATTGAATACATAAACAGATTAGAAACACAGACAGGTAATAAAGTCATGAAAATAAGATCAGATAATGGAGGCGAGTTTAAAAATGAGAAAATAAAGAAATTTTGTCAAGATAAAGGCATAGTTATTCAGTATACAACTCCCTATAGCCCTCAGTCAAACGGTGTTGCTGAGCGAATGAATAGAACCATTTATAACAGAGCAAGAACATTATTAATTGAGACAGGTTTACCAAAAATGTTATGGGGTGAAGCAGTTAGATGTGCAGTTTATCAAATAAACCGATGTCCATCATTAGCAATCAATTTTCAGTCACCAGTAGAGAAAATGCATGGAAACAAAAATCTGTCAAGATTAAAAGTCTTCGGTTCAAAGGTATGGGTACACATCTTACCAAAACAGGATAAACTTCTAGAAAGAGCAAAAGAGATGCGATTTGTAGGATATCAAAATAATGGTTACAGATTATGGGATCCTGAAAGTAATAAAATAATTGTGTCTAGAGATGTCAGATTTGATGAAACACAAATACAGTATAAAGAACAGAAAAATGAAAGTAGTGACGAAAATATTCTGCATGATGAAGATGTGGATGATACAGAGAAAAACACTGAAAGAAGTCAAACAAAGAAAACAGCTGAAGGTAAAGAAGAAACTAGTAAAGATCAAGATGATGATGTAAATGATGAAAGTGAATATGAAGATACTGAAGAAGGAATAAAAGAATCAAAGAAAATAACAAGGTCAGGAAGAATAGTGAAGAAGCCAAGCAGATATCAAGATGATCAAGAAATCTACACAGCATATTGTTTACTGTCTAGTGATCCGCAAGATTATAATGAGGCAATAGACAAAGGATGGAATAAGGAAATAAATAAAGAATTAAATTCACATGAAAAATTGGGAACTTGGGAGCTAGCAGATTTACCAGAAGGAAAGAAAGCGATAGATACGAAATGGATTTTCAGAACTAAGCAAGATGGTACAAGAAAGGCAAGACTAGTAGCAAAAGGCTTCCAGCAATTTACATTAGAAGACAACTATGCACCAGTTGCCAAAATATCTACCATAAGACTAATGATTAGTCTAGCAGTGCAAAAAGATTTACCGTTGAAACAATTTGATGTACCAACTGCATTTTTAAATGGGAAATTAGATGTGGATGTTTTCATAAAATGTCCTAATGGATTGAAAATCGATGAAGGTAAAGTTCTTAAACTTAAAAGGGCACTATATGGATTAAAAGAAGCACCCAAATGCTGGAATACAAGGTTTCATGAGTTCATAATTAAAGAAGGATTTACACAATCAAAACATGATTCGTGCTTATATGGAAAAGGAAACAATTGGATTTTACTTTATGTGGATGATATATTATATCTTGGAAAAGACAGTGAAATAATAAAAGAAATGGAAAAAGAATTTAAACTGAAAAGCTTAGGGGAAATTAGTAATTATTTAGGATTAGAAGTTACAAGAAATAAGAATGAAATGCACATAAAACAAACAAAAATGATCGAAAGGCTTTTAGAAAAATTTAATATGCTAGACTGTAAAGGTAACAAAACTCCAATGGAAACAAACTTTAGTGCAAGTGCATCTTCAAATGTAGTAGATGTACCTTTTAAAGAACTCATAGGATGTTTGCTGTATATTTCAACACATACACGTCCAGATATCACTTATGCAGTATCATATTTGAGTAGATTTTTAGACAAGCCAACACAAGAGTTATGGAAAGCTGGCAAAAGAATTCTGCGATATCTCAAAGAGACTCAGGAACAGGGGCTGCGATATACCAAATCAGGTGATTATAATAAACTTCAGGCTTATTCAGATGCGGATTGGGCAGCTGACAAAATGAATAGAAAAAGCACAAGCGGTTGTGTTATATATCAAGGTAACAATTTAATAACCTGGTTTTCCAGACGGCAGACATGTGTTGCATTGTCAACAGCTGAAGCTGAGTACATTGCAGGAGCACATGCAGTAAGTGAACTTATACATCTAAAAGGTATGCTTTCTGAATTACTAATTCATAAAACCATTTATGCTCATATCTTTATAGATAATCAAAGCACTATAAGGTTAATTCAAAATCGAATTAATACAAAAGCTTCAAAACATATTTCGATAAAATATCACTTCATAAAAGACATAATTAATAAGAAAGAAGTGTCCATGTCCTATATACCTACAGAAGAAAATATTTCTGATATTTTTACTAAAGCTTTGCCAGCCAATAGGCATATGTATTTTTGTGAAAAGCTTAACTTGTGTAATATGTTATTAGGTAACTAATTACTAAACTATTAAAGAATTAAGTAGAACAAGTTGATATTTAATAGATATATGAGGCTAAAGTATAAATAAAACAATTTTTTTTAAAGATTTATTGTAAAATTATTATATTTGTAAAATTATTGTATTAGTCATAATTCATATTTTGTTATTTTTCTACATAGTTACAGCTAATGTTAATGTTATGGTGTGCATAATCACTCAGTCATTATGTACAATTTATGATCTTTATGGAAAAAGCTCTATAAATTGAGGGGCTGTGTTAAGTATATTTTTAATCTGTGTGATAGATCTATGGTCTATTTCATTTATTGTAACACTGTGTCTATCTCTCTGCCAATAAACAAGTGAATCCAAGATGGTGTTTTTATCATTCATAAAATAAAGAAAATATTTAATAAGTACTCGTAAAAAGCATTGAATTGCTGAAGCCATTTGAAGAGATTACGAATATTATAAGTACAAGTTGCTTTTCGGTGTCTGAAGTAATACCTCATTTGAAAACGTAACAGAAATATGAAGAAATGTACATTGAAGAAAACCAAGAAACCATGTAAATGAAAGTTTTGCTGGACAATGTTTTGAAGAGTAGGTTCGACTTGTAGCATGACAAAGTCTTCACCCTGGCTAGGTACATTGTTGGATACAAGCTATCGATGTTTCGAATTTTTTGTACATTAGGTACGTCATGTAGGTACATGTCTTGGTTTAATACTATTAGTCTGTTAAAATCTAGTCTTTTATTCAAAAATAAAAAGAAATATTTATAAATGTTTAAGAATAACAAGATAATATATTGTTTTGTTTGTTAATAATAATAGTAATTTTGTTTGATCATTATCATAGATATTTTTTTACAGTAAGTAATTTTAGAGACTTTAGAGATTTTAAAGACCAAAGGAAAAATTCTTTATATTTCAAAATGTATTAAACTGATTCTAAAATAAAAATATTAATTAACAATCAAGGTAATTATTAATTTAATTCCTCTGAAGTATATACATTTTATTGATAAAATACATACAAATTTTAAGCCGGATAGTCGGCGCTCTTTGCCGGATAGTCGCCGACTAATCGCCGACTACAAAAGTGGCCGGATAGTCGGCTTAACCGACTAGTCGCCGACTAGTCGGAACATCTCTAATGTATATATTAATACATGAAGCAAAAACTTTGTACCCCTTTTTACGGAAATTACGCGGACGGAGAAGTATGAAATTTAGCACACTTAAAGTTTATATCGAGAAGAAGTGCAGGATGCTAATATTTTTTTTATAATAATGCTCAAAAATATATTAAATTATTTTAAAAAAACGACACACACATATGTACAATGTACATATATACACCAATATTGTTTATTGTCAAAGTCTGTTATCAACACGGTCTTAAATACAGGTCTTGCAACGAATTTTTTATCGAATTTTTTTATCACAGATTAGGTCCAATGACTACTGCATATGCTCACCATGTTATGCGCAATCATATTTTTATGATGTTGACAATGCTGTCAATTATAGATTAGGTCGAATTTCGACCACTGGGCGACAACTAGTTCTATTAATTATACTTCGAATACACGACTTACGCATTAACAATCGAACTTATCACAATAATATGACCTCATTCCATTAGATTCCCTTAAGACCATACTATCGATATTGCCCTCATTTAACTATTCAACACGTAACAATTACACTTATCTGCGAAAAATATCAGCATTATGTTTATATATTTAATGACAATAAATTATTAAATTACGATGATAAGCTTAATCTGCAATAAAACTAGCACTGTAAGATTATTTTACTTACTTTTAAACTTCATAAAGTGTGTAGAATTTTAAATGATAGTAGCAACGTTCGAGCTGATACATTACTTTTACATTGGTTAATCTTAATAGAAAAACTCATCTTTAAGTATCTTGAGTGATGCAAATGCATCGAGGTCGCAAAAAGATTGGCAATTATAGTTAATGACTCGATTGTCTAACGCAAATCTCTAATAACTTTTTATCTTTACTTTTCATCCACTGTATTCAGAATAATGGTGAAGCGAACGAAATATGTATAAAAATATAAATATTCTTAATACATTCTAATTATCAAGATAAATCGCATGATGTATTATAAAATAATATGCGACTTAAAAGATAAGATGAACATAATTATTTATTGATTATCTTCTATCGAAATGACTAAACAGCAAAAATATTCGTCACTTATCCAAAGTTATGTTTTTGTGCCGTTTGCAGTCGAAACACTTGGAGTAGCAGTGCAAAAAAATTCAAAAATAATTAACCCCACTGGTAACAGGAGGGCTGGTGCATTTTTTGCTCAGAGAATCGGAATTGCGATTTAACGGGGAAATGCTGCTAGTATTCTTGGCACCATTCCACGCGGACATGATTTATACCAAAACTGTTTGTAAATAATGAGTTTAAGTTTGTATTGTAAATATGTATAATATTGTAAAATTTTATAACAAAAAATAAACCTATTTCTTATCTTCTTCAAAAAAACAAACTTGTTAGTAGCCTAGTTTTTATAAATGTTAGAAATTGTTACTCTTATCAAGACGTACAAATAAATCTGCTACTCTTATATAATAGTTATCACTTGTTTATTAAAATTGTGAAGTTTTTATCAACTAACCAATTTTTATTTGAATGAAATAAAATTAATATGAAATATATTTTTTGTTGGATCAGTACTAAATCATGGAAGCAGTCGTGAAGGCTTAATTAATTATCATATCTTGTACTTCGATTGAAAGACAACTAGGTCAAGGATTTCAACAGTTTTTAATGTTTGAATTATTTGCCGCTATGTGTATAATTGTATTGTTAGCCCTTCAATTTCAAACCTAATTATCTTATATACAACAATATTATACAAACAAGAGTAATTTTACTAGTACAATAGAGATTAAATGCAAATAGCGATGCACGTCGGGTATTATATTTAAAAAAAAAAAAATAATAAAAAAATCTAATAATTCGATGTAAGAAGTACAAATGAAACTTACAGTGATTATTTATGTATATAACTAGAAATTCATCATAAATCGTAAATTATTTAGCGCGTTTTTATATAACACCGCTTTTTTTCATTTAAAAAAAAAAACTATGTTAGCCGCTTGGATATCTATATTAGGCACAGGTTTTGAAAAAAGTATATTCCTATTACTTCTACTCTGAAATCTTAGATACCTTTATAACACCTTTGTGACAGGCCTAGGGTTTTGGGACTTGGCAGATGCCCTTCCTGAAATAACAAAGTAATAAAAAAATAAATTATTCTACTCAATAAAATGTTAGTTACGACGGCAACAATGGATGAACTTAGCAAGTTAGATAATTCATGCACAACAAAAACAAACTATCATACGACATCATAGTAATATTATGTTACATGTAAAACTTAATTAAATAACGTTGGTTATATCCTCATATGATTTTAAGGTGATTCTAATTGAGACTAAAAACTTTTACGGATTCCTGAAGAGTCGGTTGGTAGGTATTAGGGTTTTAACTATTATTTATTACTAGCGGCCCGCCCCGGCTTCGCACGGGTATTTAACTAAAATTTTAAAAATTATAAATTTATATTTTTTATCACCTACATACGCCATCTATCGTGTAATGGTAGAATATCGTTTTTATATTTAGTGACATTTAACATAATATACCTATATTAATTGAAAATGATGTTTATCTAAAATATTAAAACGATTTCTATTCCTATCCGACATATTTAGTAAACTTTTAAGTTTAACAAAATAATAACTCAAATATAAATTTTGTGAGTTTTAAAGATTCCTTAGACCAGATGGCGTTGGCGGCGTAGGTACCTATTTCTATTTTCTTAAATATTTATTTTTAAATTTAAATACAATGAAACAAAAACTAAATTATACTGTGAGTTATGTTTAATTTTTATGTATTAAAGTTATTTACATTGGTTTTGTACTTTTTACGTGATACGTGAACACAGAAAAAAACGATAAGAGATGGCGCTGATACAAAAAAAAAACGCGCTATTAAAATTTAGGTATTCTTGATGATATATAGTGTACCTATTAATAAAACGGAGGTTTTAACAGATATTTGTATAGATTATAATACATTAACAAGTTTTATATTTATTAATTTTATAATATGCTTTAAGGCTCTCTTTATAAAACCATTAAGATCATTATCCTTTAAATGTTTGAAATTATACCTAATATACTGTATAAGTAATTCACCAGTTTGATTGTTGCCTTGAAAAACGCTATTATAAGATCAGAGTTCTTGAAATAATCAAAAGAAACGCTGACTCTACTTCTTTGATGCCAATATTCTAGATATCGATGAAATTACCAGCCTAGCAGCTTTCAGATTACGAACAAAAAATATAAAATACACAAAATTAATTTTTTATTCGTAATATTCACATATAACTCAAAAAATGGACGTTAGGTATTTATTGAATTTAAAATAATAGTGAATTATTATTATTATTGACACAAGTCATGTAACTAAATAATGATTTACTGTGACGCGATTTGACCTATTTTTCATCTTAAACGTTCTTGAAATAACGGTAATTATAATTATAAATAATAATGATTTGATAAATAAATTATGAATTTTGGTACCGACGTTAAAAAACAGATTGATTTAATTCTCAGAGATTCACCGTTAGAAATTTAGTTTTCAAACTCGGCATTAAAACAATGCCGTTACCAACGCGAAAAGATAGCGAGCTGTAATGTATAAGTTGAGGTCATCGTTCAATTTCCACGTTTATTTTTAATTTTCAATCTGTGTATTATATAGAAATAGAAGTGTCCTTGTGTAAGAAAACTTAACAATAAAAGAAGATAATTGTAGACGTATCTCAATGTATCCATGAGCATTTTGTTCTAATGAGTCTTTTCCACAAAACAAGAAGTAATGATAAACGGATGTACGGCTACTTTACTACAATCAACCACTTAATACTTACACGTAGGAACGATTATTTGCGAATGCCGCTATTTTGTGACAAGAAATTATCAGCCTACTAGCTACACTCATATGTAGTTGATATATGTCTCAATGTCCTACTTAAAATTCCATTTGATTACATATTTACCTATTTATATTATATTTTTCTTTCATAAATATTAATACTTTTTATATTGATCATGATTACGTCTTGATATTATCTATGAGACGTTTAATATACGAGTATAGTGATTACCATGGGCGTAGCGAGGTGCAGGCAGGGGGGCAGCTGAACCCCCCTAGAAGAGCAGTTGGTCACTGATAAAAATGATTTTTACATCTTTTCTTACTATAAGCTATGTCATTAATAACGATAAGTGAAACGAATAAAAGAACACCTCAACTACTAACGTGAAATATTCATATAATATGTTAAAAACCACAATCAATACAGTCTTGGATTTTCTTTACCTGACCCCCCCCCCCACAAAGAATCCTGCCCCCCCTACAGATAATCCTAGCTACGCCCTTGGTGATTACTCCGGTAACCCACTAAAAACTACCTTGCGCTTGTACTGTGGCGTAACTACCTTAGGGCTAGACGGTGCCTTGCACCGGGGCTCCCAAGCTCAGGGGCCCTCAGAACCTGACCAACAAACTATAAATTTAACTATAGTTTGCTTGGGTGTAGAACCCAGACGGGCCCTGCTGTGCATGATAAAGAGCAGATGATAAAGTAGCTTTGCACCTTTAAAATATTTAAATATAAATTAATTGGAGATATTAGAAGTAACATAGGATACATTTTTTTTATTTTTTGGCCGCGATAACCGACATCCACGTGGGCGAATCCGCGGGCAGATGCTAGTTACAATATAAATACTAAGAGGACAGACTGCGAACAAAAACATTAATACATATTTTCTTTTATAACGTAACATCTGTATTTACAGAAGATAAAAGTTTTAAGTACATAACCAAGTTGAACATGAAAAACGTATGTTTACCAAATTTTATTACATTAAAGTCTCAAAGTTAAATTTAATTTATTGATCAGTAGATACCCTTCAAAAAACAAATTTGTTTAAATAAACGTAATATGATACTCCTTATAACATCAGCTGTTTGCTACATATAATGTGGTATTAGTAGTGTTTAAACATTTTTATGTATGCTGTAAAGGGTCCGAAACGTCAGGAAATAATTTAAAATATTGTTAAACTGTAAAGTTTTGAATAAACGCGATAAAATCCGGTATAGACTTTTAATCAAATGAGTAAAATTCGCGTAAATATAAGAGAACAGTTTGTTATTTTGATATAAGAAACAGGCACTTTCATATTATAATTATATATATGTATACACGCTATCGAATTAGGTACACTAACGTAGTTAGTATGTATTCGTAATATTATAATAAAGTTGCTACGACCAATAAAGTGATAAGTGAAATTAACAACATTATCAATAACCCATATACTCGTACATGTTCCATATTCCATATGCATTTATCATGCCTATTCGAATAAAATTATTTTTTAATACATTCTCGCTCATTTCGTCTTAATGTTTATTTATATTTTCTTAATAATTATAATACTATTATAAGAAAAAATATAAATATATATTTGAATGGAAAAATTATTCTATTTTGATTATAAAAATAATCAAAAGTTAGCGTATTCCTCTCCAAAGTTTTGGAAAACATGAAATAACTATAGCGCTAGTACATGTAAATATGGCCTTCATAAGTTCCAACGAAATTGATGACGTCATAGCGCAGCAATTAACGAGTACAAATAGTTTATTGTAATTCATTATTATAAATACGGCAAAAACTTTTGCCTAGTCAATAGATCAAATCTAGAACAAAAAATAGAACTATAGTGTATACTATAATACACTGTAGTAATAAAGTGTATTATTTTTTGAATTATAAGAATTTTAATTTTCCAAGTTAGCTAATAAAAAATATTTATTAATTAACTATAAATTATATATCTGGAGCAATTGCGGATTCTGGAAGAGCATTTAAGGAGCAATTAATTGGCATATAGCTTATTGAAAAAAAAAATCTGCGCTAACTTCCTTCCGATTAATACATAATATAATGGATAAAAAATTCAAGTGTTCATTTATTACGATTTCAAGGATAAAGTCTTATGATAGACGGACAGCCTGCTAAGAGCGTAGTATTGGTCCGTTGAGAACCTTCTCATGCAGATCCTTATAAAGACTTATAAAGAATTGTTACTTGACATTAATCTTATATTTATTTAATTAAGGAATGAACTATCAGGCCTACTTCAATTTAATCATAATATGTAGTGTTGATTTTCACCATTAAAAAAAAATAAAATTGCATAATAGGTCTCAGTGATCGGCCATTGGAACACAGCTGAAATAGAAGCATTGCACCCCAGATATCTCTTTAAAGTTTACTGACGGTCATATAACGGATCATAAAAATAATTTTAATTATCATTTCAAATTTTTTAGTTTTACGTTGTTTGCCAGTCTGAGTTTGGTACATGATACATATTAATGGGTATATTACACATACATATAGGTTTTACTGGGTACTTTATCAAATAGAATTAATAAAATTATAATAAATTATAATAATAAAATACATTCTGACTCACTAAAGTGCGAATCGAAAGCGATTTCACTTTTTAATCGATTTAAAAACAAAAGGTTGAGGTTTAGGATTTGTCTGTTTTTTCTTTTATGTTTGTTACTCCGTCAATTATAAATTTTGATGATTCGTTTTAAATTGGTATAGCTTTATTATTTATTAGGTCATATTTCAGAGGTGGTCCCACAGAAATTTTATCGGAATCAATTTAGCGCTTGGAAAATCAACAAAAAAATAAGAAAAAAAAACAACAGAAACAAAAAATAAAATTTAATGAAATTTAATAATATAATAATACTACTACTACTATTTTTTTTTTCTTTAAACGTTCTCTCTTCTCGTCCCTACTTTCTTTCAAACGGTCTCATTTGAGCAGCGCATTTAGTAGGCCTACCCATATTATATACATATAAGCAAAATACACTTGCCACTAAAAATTGAGAAATAAAATTAATTTATAGGAAAAAAAACAAAAACAAATTTCAAGTTTATACCTACATGTACAACTAAATAGTAGAAAATAATATTTTAACTATTTCAAAACAAACAGCATTAAAGGACGATCAATGGAATTATCGATACTTTATACCTATTCACAATTTATGATCAGTTATTTTTAGAGTCGGTACAAAGTAGGAACCAAAGCCAACAGAAATCTAAAATATTATATAAAATATTATTTTAAAAATATTATATAAAATATTATCGATTATCTTTTTTATATAGAGTAGTACCTACTGAGTACCTACTGAGTTAATTGGCTATTATTTTTAGCTGATTGGTAGTTTCGAATGGTCGATTGTGAAAATGTCGAAAGTGCTTGTAAAAATAAAATAATTAAAAACATATACATATTATTTTTGTTATATTTCGTGTATTAAATATATTTATTTATAAATAAAAATAATAACATTCATTAATATAAAAAAAATAAAACTGTAATTTCAGTGGAAATTATTGAGCCATCTGACCTGATATAAAATGTTATCGCAGTTCACTAAATTTGGATATATTTGGTTCTATTTTACATAAAACATAGTTACAAAGTGCAATATAATAACAATTATATCCAAAGTTTCAAATTATTTCATCTTCTATTTAGTTAGAGATAATTTCATTATCTTTTTTATTGATTAGTAGTAAATGTTGCTCACGGTGAGACCGTGGACGCTGTAAAGGGTCCGAAAAGTCGGGAAATAATTTTAAAAATTGTTAAACTGTAAAGTTTTTTTAAAATAAACGCGATAAAATCCGCTTTAGACTTTTAATTAAATGAATCTTTCTAATGGTGAACATTATTAAAATCAGTTCAATACATATTTCTTAATTATTTTTATTTTATATTTTATTTATTGGTATCACTGTATCGGAGATTATCCTATCTTTATATATCTATATTTCCTATCTTATATTTACCATATTAGGTCTTATTTTTATTAAGAATATATTATTAAGAAATATTTATTCATTTAATAATTATTTTTATTACATTTTTTTATTCGATTATCGTATAAATAAGTTTTTTTTAATAATCGTACGAATAATTATTTTTTTATTCATACGATTGCCGTACGAATAGCAACAGCCTTATTATAATTAACTGTGTCCTCTTAACCTAGCGTGTCGTAACCGTCTGTTTAATATTAAAATGGGTTTTCATTAACTCGTTACATTAAGAGTCAAATATAAAATGATTGCATATCGTTAACTTACTATTTTATATGATTATAAATAGTTGTCGAATACAATTAGTTTACATGCATGTATTTTTTTTAATAGCATATCAAGAATTTTCAAAGACCTTTTCAATATCGATTTACTTAAAAATTTTATCCATATACACTCTTACAGAACAGAAGTAAACCTCGTTTTTAAGCTACATAAGCTAAGTCGAAAATGTTTAATGACTGCTTTGCGCAATGGTCAAGGTTATTTGCATAGATGCCAAAGGTCACGGTATCAATTCCAAATTGTCGCAAAAAAAAAACCAGGCTGAATTTGTCACGATTTACTACTGCTACTACTAAGGGTTTAACAATTCCTATACCATTGGAAATCTAATTTATTCAAATTTAACATTAAAACTTTAAAACATTACGCATTAAATGTATCACTGTTATTTATGTCTCCATATACCAAGTAATATGGTTACATAACATGTTTATGATAACAACCGGGAACATCGACTTTAAGTGTTCTCCGAAATATGATGGGGAGTACCACAAGATGAAGCATGCAGATTAGAAACAAATAGATAGATATATACATACATACATGCATACACACACACACATATACATAATACATTATATACATAAGTCGTCACAGGTAAATAATGGGAAGTAGAGAAAAAATAAGTAAATAATAAATACAAATTAAAGCAAAGTGAGATAGTGTTCTTTGACTAAATTTTTAAAAGACATGTCTGTACTCTGTGCTTGTCTGGTCTTGAGCGGTAAGGCATTCACAATTGGACTGCCTGTACAGCAAATGACATTTTATAAAATTTGGTATTGTATACAGGTACACTCACACACGATTTTATTATTCCAGGTTATTATGACAACCTCGAATAATAAAATCAAATACCTTATAAAGTTGTTTGAAGTAATGAAATATATATAACAACAGATAGGTACCGCGATCGTCTTTCTCTTTCTAACGGAGGGACAGCAGGAGGCCTGGCTCCCCTGCTCTATCTATATCAATACCTCTTTTCTTTAGAAACGTTCACCTTGATAGCAGTCAAGTTTAACGACATAGTCTATATCCATCTACAAGTGTAAGAAATTAAATTAATTATATATTTGAACAATACTATAAATAAATGCTTTTACATACTTATTCATATGTAATACGGATATTTCAAACCAGAGTATGAGAGTATTAGTATTTATTTATACGTGTTTCTCTAAAACAAGTTTTGCCGGAAATAACTATGTCACGTTATATTCTAAAATTTAATATTTTTGCAGTAAGAGAAGAACTAAAAAATATTACCTTTATATAAAAAATACATTCGAGTTTCTTCTGTCATTTTATCTATTGCTTAATGTAAATAGAACGAGGCTGAAATACGATCAAACATACGACGCTTTACTTCATTATACGTACCTATACACAGTATTATAAGCAAGATTACAAGCAATTATACTAGTGGCTTTATGTTTAAGTAGACTAAAACAATTTTTACTAGATATTTTACATGAAGTAATAGAGACTTTCTTATAAAAATATATAAAATGAATATATTTAAGTATCACCATAACAATGGTTCATGGTACACAATATGTTGCAATCACTTGCCTTTGTCTACGGATTTTATTTAACTTTGAAATTTCGTTATAGTTACGCCAACGTACGTATAAATAATTATATCTTTAAAAATATCCAACACTACACGTAAGTCTGACGACCGTTCTAGTGTAGTGGTGCGAGTAGTCGCCTCAACGCCGCGCGACGATTTTGACACAGGTTTGATTCCCGCTCGGGACAGATATTTGTATTTGTAGAAATATTTGTCTCCGGTCTGGGTGTTTGTCCTTGTGGGTCTCTCCACCGTGCCTCGGAGAACATGTAAAGCCATCAGTCCCAGTTAATAACGATCGTTACTCAAGGTAAGGAAATTATCCACCAACCCGCAGTGGAGAAGCGTAGTGAATTAAGCTCCAACCCTTCTTCTATATGTAGAAGAGGCCTTCGCTCAGTAGTGGGTTGTTTACAGGCTGATACGGTACAGTACAGTAGAGACGTAAGTCACTGTTCCACCCGTGTTGAGTTCCGGTGAACCGTAGCGTTGTTTAATGATGATGATTGATGATCCCGTAGCCTTCGTTAATGGACAAGTTAGTTAACTGACGTAAAAAACCTAATTGGGCTGACAACTACTAAGATTAACATATTTAAACAAAGTGAGTAATAAATGAACAGACTATTTACTTTTATTATATAAGTACTACGCGAATTGACTTGCTTTGTTTTGATACTTATCAGGTTCATTGACATTTTTAGTTACTGCTATACTTGCATAAATCGTGACATGATGTTTTATAACCTATTTTCCTCAACAAACATTCAGTGTATTGATTTTTTTTTTTTATATTTCAAGGTGATCTCAATAACTTACAAAATTACTGTGAAAATTACTCTTTATGTATAATATTTAACTACAAATTGCAGAATACCATTGTGGTCAGAGTTTCTGAGATTTAGGTGTTTTTTTAGGTCATAAGTTTAACATCTAAAGACTATTTGATAGGTTGATTGATTGAACCAATTCTTTTTTTTTCCTAAGAACTATTCTTCTTTATAATGCTTATGTTGGATCCATCTTGGAATGTGGATCTAAAACTCTTTTAAAAAAATATAGTCTAAACTTAGCGATTTTGACAATTCCGACAGTAATAATATCGCTAGTACCATCCCAATAAATATACATACGTAGAAGCTTAAATGACCAATTATTTTTTAGTAGGTCACGGAAAGTATTTTCGTATTTTTCTGTATAAAATTGAATATAAAATCTCTTTGTTTGTACTGTTTGTATCTGGCTAATTTTATTATCAATAAATATAGGACATTAAGAAAAATAAAAATAAAACACTTTCCCACCAATTTTCAACTGTTTTTCTGACCGTCAAAATCAGTGAATCTAACGAAGAAATTCGATACAATCTTAAGTTTTATTACAAAAAAGGGAAAACAGAAAGCCGCGAAAAAAATTTGTGACATGTTAGTAATATCTAGTAGCACAAAACTGGTTCAAGCGTTTTCAGTCTAGGAATCTTGATGTCAAAGATGCAGCTCGCTCTGTTCGCCCTCATACGGATAAAGTTGATGCTATTTTTGAAGTGGAGCACGATCGACATACTAGTAGTTATGAAATAGCCGAGGAACTGAGGATTGAGCACAAAATAGTTTTGACCCATTTGAAAAAGCCTGCCTATACAAAAAAGCTCGACATTTGGGTGCCACACGAGAAAAGAAACCTAATGAATCTTGAACTCATTTGCAATTCTCTATTGAAATGAAATGAAACTCAACCACCAAAAGGTTGATCACTGGTGATTAAAAGAGGATCATCTATGACAAGAACGTGCGAACGAAAAAGATCATGTACTGTAGCAAAATCCGGATTAACACGCAATAAGATGATGCTGTGTGTATGATGGGGTTGGAAGGACGTTGTTTATTATTAGCTTTGACTGCCGAACAAAACCATCTATTAGGATCTCTACTGCCAACAACCAATGAAACTCAAGCAAAAATTTGAGAACAAATGGCTGGAATTGATCAACAGAAAAGGAACGGTCTTTCATTATGATAACGCCAGACCACACAAATCTTTGGCCACAAATCAAAAATTGTGAGAGCTTGATTGGGAAGTGTTATTCCATCCACCATATGTTTCTGACCTTGCACCCTCAGATTTTCATCTATTTCGATCTCTTCAGAATTCTTTAGGTAGTGTTAGGTTAACAGAGACTTTAGACAGTGTAAGGTTAACGGAGAGAGATTAAGAAAGGACTGTCTAAACCACTTGTCACATATTTTTTTAAATAAAAAATCACAAGATTTATACAGAAACGGGATTATGTCACTACCTATAAGATGGCAACAAATTATCGAACAAAATGGCACATAATATATTTATTATTATTAAATAATTAATTTGAAAATTAACAAAAATTAATAACAATATTATAATTTAATAATAATAATAATATGAGATTTAATAATCAGCTGTTTGGCGTTCCTATCGTTAAAAGAAAAATTACTGCAAATACGTACATTTTCAGAGCTTGCAACAATTATAATGATGAATTAATATTGTGGATATATTTAATAATTGTTTGAATGGGTTTAAAGGGAAGATAAGACAGTTAGCATTAGTGTAACATTTGTATAATATTTTTAGGTAACCATAATTCAAAACTGCTCAGTACCTATGTATTAACTTTTGACGGAAACTTTGCTAATTTATGATATATTAATATTTTTTATGTTTATGTGTATTCAAAAATTGTTTGTTATCCAAAATAAAAAAATAAAATGTAATTAAAATTTTAAAAAAAAGTCTTCAACTTGTATATAAAATACGAAAAAACTTTTTCCTGGACTTAATATAAAATTGTCTATAACGTTGTTGACCTGACAGGCCTCTTTGTTAATATTCTGTTTAAATGTTTCTCAAAATGATTTTTTTTTCTCCTCTGTTAATTCTATAATTAATATTAATTCTATTTCTCGTTAAGGCCCATCGCCTCAACGAGAGAAAGAAAATTATTGTTTTTGGATCCCGTTTTAAATATGATTATGCGAAAAAATTGTTTTTGTTGTCCATGTAAAAATTATAACAGATAGATTTAGATATGTTGTAACAACATCGTAGAACAACCCACATCATAAAATGCTCGAGAATTTCACGAAGTGATCGCATTTTATGATGTGGACAACTTTTGACCAGATCATTAAATCGTGAACGTCTCACAATTTTCTCATCCACGATTGGCCATATCATGAAAATAGGATGTCAATGAAATATATAATAAAAATCCAGAATATGTTAGGTTAAGTTTTTTCTATCGAATATATATTCCTCATCCGCAGTTTCCATAATGTCATACATATTATTGCCGGTAATAGTCCATAGACTTTTTTTCACGTGATCACCCTACTATCCTTTATTGGTTTTATAAGCGATATAATCAAATAATCTTGACCAATTCTAAGCGCGCCTTAGTTACCATATCGGCAAACGATTTCTTATCTTTGGTCTGGCCAAGGCACATCATGATGTGGCGAACAGGTACATTTAGTAAAATTAGTAACATAAAAAAAAAATTATGTCATATAGTTAAAGCTTAACTGTTTTTACTTCCTGTATTTATTTTTGATTTCAGTCGATATATATATATATATATATATATATATATATGCGTTGAATGCGGTGTGAAAACTAACATAAAAACCTACAATAGAACTAGAAATAATAAACTACTTGATACAATCAGTCAAAAAACATGCTACTAAGAGAAAGAACAAGACAAGCATAATATGCATAAAGCTTTAGACGTTATACACTCATAAAATGAAAAATATATATTCAAACACACAAGATAGCCTTTGCTGAAAATTTTCCTTCACGCAATGGAAACTTTAAGACGTTTGACAGCGGAAAGGGTACCTATATTGGTAGACGGTGTTTTTAAATATTTAGAGGTTAATAATCGCATAAACAAGGAACAAATTCTTATAATACCGTCATATAAACGAAGACATCTGAATCCCATAGCCATTAATAAAATTAAATAGTATCCATTCCATGAATAAAATATGTCTGTGTATAAAATAAACATGATTTTTTTTTATCTACGAGTCATGTTATCTCTGGGGATATTATTGTACAAGTGGATAAAATAAATTATTACGCTACTAAAACAGCGTCTATATAATATGTATTATGTAGTTGCTATTTATATTCATATTCCGTACACTAGTATTCAAGGTTGTCAATTATTCAAATTTTCATTACAAAATGAATTCTAATTACTGTAAAAATTTTCCTTTTAAAAGTATAGTAATATATTTAATATATATTTTAAAAAAATTTGATAGAGTCATCACTCTACCCATGAGTGCGTATATAATTAAAATACATAGTATACATATATAGATAAAAGGAGGTGAAGTGTGAAATGTTTTTATCCAGAATCGTCTTTAGCGACATGTTTAGGAATTTTATTTTATTTTCCTATATACGTAGAACCATCATTAATTATTAACTTTGTTAATAAGGTAGATAATGTAACTTATCATGGATAAACATATTAAATATTCTTACCGACTAACATATATGTACTGCTACTACTACTATACATTTATATTGAGTATAGAATATTTTAAATCGGGGATTTTGTTTACATTATCAAAACTTTTACTTAGTGTAATATTTTTAAACTTTATTAACACTAACTTTACTACTGCCTCAAAAATATATTTAATGAAGTTAAGTGAAATTTTAGGAATTACGGTAGTATCATTCAAGCTATTTGACAAAAAAAACTTCATTTAAAAAATGAAAGCTCTTCGTGCTCACTTTGTAGTTTGTCGCTCAATCAGTCGTGCCACATGGGGCTTGCGACACGTGTACTCGGTATTTAGACGGTAAGACCGGCTTCTCCAAGAAACGAGCCAACAGTAATTTCTAACATGTGGTCATAAGCACCTGTTACAACGGTTGCTAATAAGGTTACTAATAGACTTTATCGGCAGGATTTGATATAGGCGCTAAGGCCCTTATAAACTAGAACTTTTAGATTCATAGATGATAAGTGAAAACTTATGGTAAAAAATAAAATAAAAAATATATCATAAGCTTTTATCTGTTGAACACCATTATATGTCAGATAACTCACGAATTATTTTCAAAACATGTGAATTCGTGGACCATATGTTTGAAACTGTCAGATCACTTACCCAGTTTCCCCATCATTTCTTCTAAAGCGTGTTCCTTTTCCATGGTGTAATTTTGGGACGTTCCCGGCCGACTTACTGTGTGATTTTCCTGTAAAGATTCACAAACACGATTGATAAGTAAAGTTTGCTAGCGATGTGATGCGGACGCCAGGCGTGTGTGCCGGCGGACGAGCGAATGGACGGTTATCGTCGCCGTCGTGGCGCCGACACCGTGCGGTCGGTTACCGGTACCGAGCGAAAAAAATTTGCACCGCCTTATCTTCATTAAATCATACCTTTGCATTACCGAGCGCCGGTGCTGCGGTCACATGAGTAAATAAACCTTTATTTACTCATGTGCTGCGGTAACTTGCACAGTTACATATAACAACACTATCTGCATTGTAGACTACGTATACGACACTCATCTTCGATATTCTTTAAATAAACTTTTAAAGCTTTAGGTTTTTTTTTTTTTGTTTAATTCTAACCTAGTAAAAAACTCTTTATTCTTTAACTATTTAGTCTCATGTCCTTGAACACAAATTTTTCTTATCATTCGAAAAGACACGCTAATTAACAACAGCCAAAGTAAACTCTAGGTAATGGTCACGACTTATTGTTAGTTGTATTTACATTATTCATGAGTTAATGACAGAGATAAATATATACAAAACTCATAATAGAATTGCTGATGATAACGCTTATAGTATTAATATATTAAAATTAAATTTATCTTACTGTAAATACTCATATTATAATAACATTGTTAATATCAATTTCTTCTTTCTTATTATTATAGTCTAAATTATTAATTTTTTAAACAATTATCACAAATCATGACAATGACTAGATTTTTTTTTAAATGTAATATGTCAAGATTAATAGTATTGATAAGTATTTGGCTAATAAGATGAGTATTTTCTTAATTATTAATTACTATATAAATAAATATACTAATATAAAAGTAGTAAGTAAAAAAAGCCAAGATAGTTCAGTGGAAAACATGTGAATCGACTTATGATTGTCACGAATCTTAATCTGGGCTGATTCTTTTCATTCACCCAGGGCCGGATTTAGAGTTGTGGAGACCAGGGACAACAGTGTAGTGGAGGCCCCTTCGTCTAACATTTTGGTTCGACGAACGATCGGACGACGAAAAAAAAAGGTCGTCTCCATCTCACACACATATTTGTTCTTGGTCCGGCTAGACAAATTCCAAAAAAAAAAAAACTTGGTCGGGCTATATGCATGACTAAAAAAAAACCTCGTCGCAACTCCGGGCCGCTGTTATTTACTCCGTCGGGTTATACCTATGTATTCCTAAAACAAAAAGGTCATCTCTGAATTTCAATTTTTTTGCCTATCCTAAGCCAGGATTAAAGTATTAAGGGGGATCGGATCATGCTTGTTTATCAAAGGTGCTACCCTGTTAACACGTGGCGACGTTTGGACATAAAAACTACTACTTATTTTGTGTTGACAGTGCAGCTAGCTGCTAGAGTATCCAGACGACGCGACGCGTAAATAATTAGATAACTGTTGAGTAACTTTACTTAGAAGTTTATTAATATTTATGTTATAATTTTACATAATTCGAATGAGAATCATGTACCGAGTATTCTCCTTACATATTGATACTAACTCACCATTCACCTGTATATACACTCATTTGCAAAAAAAACGGGCGGTTTCGATTTTCTTCCTGGCTGAAAAAAATAAAATACCAAAAAGGTTTTAATCATTTGAACATGTTACTGGCCAGTTATAAAAGTGCCATAATGTTTATAAGAGTACATTCCAAATTCAAATTTTTGACTGAGCCTGGTTTTCAAAGAAAATAACTTTTAACTACATTTTGTGGCGCGAATTCCCTATAGTTAATATCGACTCTAATTAACTTTTTGTCAATTTTTATTAAATTATCTGGTGTCCTTGACATTTAAAAGTATTGTTATTGCTGTTTAGCAATCTCGAAAATGGTAGATAAAGTGATAAAAGTGAGCAAAATTATTGCGCTGCTTGAAGAAGGTTGCAGTCAATGCTTCGTGGCTCAGAGGCTAAATGTGAGTCGGTCGACAGTTCAAAGGACCTGGAAGCGCTATCAAGAGACGGGTTCCGTCAAGAGAAGGCCTGGTTCTGGCAGAAAGACATGTACCGAACCACGGGATGATCGTTTTCTAGTTAGTCAAGCGTTGAGAAATCGCAAATCTTCTTATGTGGACCTCAAGAACACCCTCGAAGAAGTAAGAAATGTGCAAATTAGTCTATGGACGGTCAGGAGGAGGCTTCTCGCTGCTAATATACACAGTCATCGCCCGGCACGCGGCCCTAAATTACTCCGTGGACATCGAGTTGCCAGGCTTAGCTTCGCTCGAAATTGTGTGTTATGGACTCATGAAGACTGGGATAGGGTATTGTTCTCCGATGAAGCCAGGATATCTCTGCATGGTGAAGACCGACGTCGGCGAGTGCTAAGTAGACGAGGAGAACGCTTTGCAGAGGCATGTTTTGAAGAAATCACACCTTATGGAGGGGGCTCTGTTATGTTTTGGGCAGGAATAAATTCTATGGATCGTACGGAGTTAGTCTTCATCGAAAACGGTACACTGACTGGACACCGATACATAACGGAAGTTCTAATTCCTTATGCACAACCCGCTTTAACCGCTCTTGGCGAAAACTCAATTTTTATGGACGACAACGCTCGCGCCCACCGGTCTGGCGGTGTGGATGCGTATATGCTAGAAGTCGGAATTCGTCGTTTGGACTGGCCAGATAGAAGTCAGGACCTCAATCCCAAAGAGCATGTCTGGGACGTTCTGAAGCGACGAGTGAGATCAGTGCAGCCGGCTCCGCAGACCATCAGAGAGCTAAAGAATGTGATTACCGCGGAGTGGGAACGTATTCCCCAAGAAACCATAAAAGATATACTCACTAGCATGCCCAGACGAATTCAAGCTGTGATTTCAGCAAGAGGGGGTCACACTCAATACTAAACTTTTATCTGCTTTTAATGTATTCAAGAAAAACAAAGAAATTAACGCGTTTCATTTTTATTTAGCGAGCAGGTACAATCATAGTGTTTTGAGCTTAAACATTATTTCTTAATAATTTAATTAAAATGTTATGATAAAACTGATGAAAACTATTCCTTCCTAATTAATTTATAAAATTCTGAGGATAACAATACCTAAAATTGTCAAACAAACTAATAGTAACTATAAAATAGTTCTTTGCTTAAGTGCCCGTTTTTTTTGCAAAAGAGTTTATATATACAGGCGAATGGTGCCAAATATATATATATTCTCTTCCAGACAACCATGAAGGGGATAGAGAATTCGCCAGTTAAAAGATTATTATACAGTCATGTAATCATAATTCTTTTTAAATTTAAAAAAAAAAGTATTAAATTTATGCTTAATCTGGATACACACGCATATCTACTTTTAAAATTTGTTAAAAACTACTTGTTGTTATTATAGATAGCACAAAGTTTATGTTGCATTTCAATAATAATATAACATACATTGCAATCATCTACTTTAAACTTTGACCCGTCTTTGGGAGGGCTTACTTATAACAGAGAAAGCAATAGAAAATAAAATTGAATCGTTTCAATAGCTTTCTGGCAGTTATCTTTAGCAAGCTTAAAATACTATCTGTCAAAAATCAGCTATCTGTCGAAATCAGGCGATTAACTATTGAGATAAAAGATTTTATAATTATTTTATTTTAAAGTCACTAATTGATAAAATTGATAACGACACGTATTTATGATGTATTTAATACATACAATACAATACATATACAATATTGCGTCAGCATGGTGAAATAATAACATAATTATGTATCATTTTTTGTAACGTACAATTTTCTTTTACAACCAAGATCGTTATTTTCTTTGAAAAAAAAAATTAAAATTAAAAAAAGTTAATATTTTACAGATACAAAAAAAAATGTATATATAATAGAAAGCCATCTAAAAGATATGAATTTAGTTGCTGTCATTACCGACTTGATTTGAGTTATTATAGTCCGGGAGCCAGTAACAGATTTACATGACCAAATCTCAAGCGATAATTAGTGGAATTCATCAGAGAATTCTATCTATCATAAAGCCTCGTGAACGTCAGCTGCGGTTTCATGAGGGAGATGAGCAGCGATAGCCTCCCACGCACGAAGAAAAAAATATTATTTCCTTCTAAGTAAAAACTTATTAAATTGTAGCTCAAAATATCTCGAATAAAAATAAAATAATGAGCTGATTAAAACATGATGTATTATATGTCAGCTGGTCGCTCGAAGATGAAAAAAAGTTTATACTTTCAATGATTTTCTCAATCAAGAAGTAAGTAAACTTCATATTACCACAAGATTCAAATCATACAATGCGTCATTTTGAACATTGAATAATATTTTAGTAAACTGAGTATGAAATTCATGACTATTCTACACATTGAAGACTATAAAACATATTTTTTTCGGTAAACAATTTAAGACATTATCATCCTATTGCCCGACAACCGAAACGTTAAAGCAAACAAATATTTTTAATTAATTTAAAAACTAAGAACTTAATTCTGCCAACAGAATTATACTTGCGATATATTTCTATTGTGCTAATTAATTATATTATTATGAAGTATCTATAGAAGAAATATAGTTTTCGAAAACGCGACAGATAAATTTTACTTTATCAATGATTTATAATAATTAGCATTATCTTATAAAATAAATATCATAAATATTTTATATAATCTAACATTCGTCCGTGTCAATCGCATAAGTAATTTTATGAATTCACTTCTTAGTAACAAATAAGCTACCCTTCTTATATTACTGTTAGCTAAACCAAGCAATTTTGACGTTTTTACACATTGACATGCGAATTTTTAGCAAACGGTTTAAGATGATTTTGCTGATTCGTTTTTATTAAAAAATATTTATGCTAAATTTCAAATTCATAGTTAGGTACAGAATATTTTAAATTGCATACAGTCTGTGTCATCCCTATTCACCTTTTCAGAACTCTTATTTTCAGAAAAAGGATTTTTGTCTGTGTATCTATGTGTATCTTGGCCACGCATCTCGCCATTCCAAATTAGTGAATGAAATCAAACGAAACTAGGCAAGATTTGAATTCATACTACGAGCACACTGGGCACTTTTTATCGAAAAATCGGCACGGTTCCCTAGGCTAAGTGGACGAAAAATGGAAGAAAAATATGCACTTAGTTATGGTTATTGTATATTGTTATTTGCTATTTTCATATAGTTATAATCCATTAACGCGTAGTAAGATTTCATTCGCTCTTTTTTGTTAGCAAGGAGATATTTTAAGGATTGCCTCGTAAATATTTCACGATTTTTGGTGTGTTAGTTCAGATATTAAAGATATTGTAAACTTCAGCATGAGGCCCAAGTAACTTGAAATCCAGAATGTACAGAAACATTTGAACGTACTGCTCATCATATGCTGACTTATATACTTTATCTTATAGACTTAACAAAAGCGATAGATCACGACCGAAGTCGACAAATTAGATAACTCTTGCCTTTCATGTTCTGCAATTGTACGTTGGTCCAAGCAGCTCAAGCTGCACAAATGCTCAACGCCAACCAATAACTCCAAAGATGAACGAGTCAAAACCACCTATTAAGGCACTTTTCTACGGATAACGTCAAAACAGGTATTTTATAGACAATCTGCGACATTATGTGAGTGACGTATAGTGACGGCCGGCTGGTCTAGTGGTCAGGCAACTGGACACTTTACGCAGCGGTCGCGGGTTCGAATCCCGCCAGGTGCAGATAATCTGTATGACGAATATAGATGTCTGCAAAGGGTCATGGATGTGTATTTATGTATATATGTATTTATATCTTAAATTTATTTCCGTTCCTAGTACCTGTAACACAAGTTCTTACGAACTTAGCACGGGGCTAGGTTAACGTGGTGTGATTGTTGGTTAATATTTATATTTATTTATTTATTTATTATTGTTAGAAAATATTAAACTAATGAATATATCTTCTACTTAAGTATTCACGGGATCTTCACTAACGAACTGCTAATTAAAATAGTCTTTACCGAATACTTTAAATTTAATTTTCAGCAAACTTAAAATTAAACCTTCACTCGATACTATTATAAAAACGCACACATAGTCCCAGAAAGAAAACATTGACCTAGTGAGGTCAAAAACAATAACTTATTTACATTTCATTAACTTAATTACATTTCATTATAATATATATTATGTGCCTATTTGTTTGATAACTTGGTGCCATCTTGTAGGTAAAGACTGTAGTTTCGACAAGTAGTTTTGACAGTCCTCTCTTTTAACCTAACACTACCCAAAGATTTTGAAAAGACCGAAACAGGTGAAAACTTGAGGTTCCAAGGCTAGACTATATGGTGGATGCATTAAAACCTCCCAACCAAGCTCTCTTAATTTTTGATTTGTGGCCAAAGATGTGTGTGGTCTGTTGTTATCATAATGAAAGACCATTTCTTTTCTGTTGACCAGTTTCAGCCCTTTTTACTCACTTTATTGCTTGAGTCTCGTTAGTTATTGGCAGTAGAGATCTGACGATCGTTTCTTTTAAAAGTAATTTAAGATAATAAGATTTAAAAAAAATATACAAAAAAAGTAGTTAAAAACTTATTTAAATTTTTGCGTTACTATTTAGCACCATCTTAAGAAACAAAACTAGAACAATAATAGAATTTACGAGTACTACAATACACTATAGCCTCCACTGGTGCAATTTTTTGACCACAGAATCGGAATTGCGATTCAACGAGGAAATACTACCAGTATTCTTGGCACTATTCCACGCGAAAACGATTTACATCTCAACTGTCTGGAAATAATTAGTTTTTAAGTTTTGCATTGTAAATATGTATAATATTGTAAAATTTCGAAATAAAGATTTTAAAATTTTATACATTAAAATATTTATTATTTTCTTTTTTTCTCTCTAGTTGTCAATGCTTATTATATTCAACTTAACTCGTTTATCTAAACCACGAAGTTATATATACGAAAGTATGCTTCAGTACTGTACTAGGCCACAACAGTTATAATTAGATACTAATGTACGTACCGCCATTTTCTAATAAAACGAAATTTTCCAAACAACAGCGGATTGAGATTACGTATACGTCTTCTAATACATCTTCTATTGTCTTTAACTGAATCTACAATTAAATGTCACTTTTCACCGTAATCTTTAAAACATTTATCCTTATAGGTTATTTATTATAATTAAGATAATATCAGGTACTCATATTTAATTCGTTCTTTCGTTTTCTGACCAAGAAACAGGTTATTTATAAATTATAAAACGTGAGGTAAATCCAGTTGGCTAAGGTAATGAAATACAACATTTTACAGTTCATACTTGTTTTTATAACAATATTATTTGAAATGTCAATGTAATTATAATACTTTCATTATTTTACAGACATTAAATTAACTAAAATTAAAGAATATGTGTTAACGTTTTAGTATTGGAACAATTCATGAAGATGTTACAACTGAGGTTTTGGGGCACATTGGGTGCTGGCAGTGGCTTATGACATTAGTGTCTGCGACACTTATGACACCTTCAATGATAAACGAATATGAAGACATGTTATTACTTGAACCTTATAGAGACGTGTATTGTGACCTTCCAGACACGTTTTCAATATCGAATTCTAGTATGTGCACTTTCACTGTTTTAAACAGTACGATGGAATATAAGTGCAGTAAGTGGCACGTCAGATTCTTGTGGGTACTTTGGATCAAAAAAACGGTAGAGTTTTTTTCTTTATACTCTTTGTTTGCTTATCGTATAATTATCCTTTTTTTTTTAACGCTGGGAAATGCGTTTAGGCCTCCCGCCGCCCGAAGGCGACGGGTATGTGGGACTCGCTGACAGCTGACTGCGAAGTCAGAATACCCAGTAAAACCCAGCGGTGCCCTCATCGTCGTAGTAGGACGCCACGGCATCGCTCGCGCATGCAACCGTAAATCGTATAATTATTCCTAACCAGTGACATTAATCTAAATATATAGATACCCTGACTATTTGTATTTCGCGTGCCAAAAAGAATGAAAAGCTTTTTTTTTAGACGATGCTTCATTTAGATATCGCTCCACACACGCGGCACCGGCGGTTAAGCGAAAACCGGAAATTTTGACGAGATAATGAAATGTTTTTTTTTCTTTTTAAGGAATATTTATTTGATATTATTAATTACTGTTTTTGTTGTTATCGTTTCATAACCAAAAAAAGTTTCAAAACATAAAACATAATACATTGTCCATTGTCATTATTATGTTAATATTCTTTACACTTTTTTTAGCAACAACTTTTGAATTTTTGTTTTAGTTCAAATTAATCAACATTCACATAAATATTATAAAAGTTTGTCACCAATTAAATCAAATCAACAATCACAAATTCAATAATGAATTAATTATAGGTACTATAAATATTCAACAAAAAAAACAAAATAAAATTGTAATATATTATTTTTACAATAACTAAATTGTTTAACAATTTAAACATTTAAATCTATTAATATAATTTTTTCAATTAGTTTGTAATATTTAATTTTTTATTTGATTTTTCTTCGGGAAATCACTGTCTTTCTCTTGTTACATCACAAAAGACAAAGAAGTCTCATACAGCTGATGTAGATAGTTGGTTTTGTTTATGTAATTAATAAATAAATTTAAACGACCCGTACCCGGTATTATAAGCATTGAATTTCGATTCTTGTTAGATTGCTAGACATTTTTGGCTATCGATCCTCTCCTGAGTGGTAATTGTTTTTTATTACCCTGAACGTTTTTACTAAGCAGGCTTTTTTATAAAATCAATCTAGCAAAAGTTAGCACGTTGAAATAAAAAAGCACTTCAGCTTTGTTTTATTAATTGTACTATCAATCAAACATAATTGCACAATTTCCAACTGAAACTTACCCATCCATTATTTCAATAATGTTTTTTTTTAACTTAACAAAAAAAATCTTAACAAGGTTGAACATTATTATTCTTTTAGTGGTTCATCTTCTGCGATCAAAGGACCAAACTTTTGTCTACAACAATTATATGCAGATTGGGTCTTATATTTGGCTGTATAATTTTTGGCCTAATATCTGACAAGTAAGTTAACGAAATAATTTATATTTTAGTTAAAATTAGACATTAGTATATTAGACTTGAAATCATAACAACTTTAATTAATTGAATACAAAAATTATCCGCCTGAGAAATATTGACTGACATCTAGATGATACACACAACTGAAATGACGCGAGTGCACAAAACATTACTGTAGTTTGCGTTTGCAACAGGACACATAAAAAGACGCCTGTCACTGACAATAAGCAACATGATAACGTATACAATTATAATAACTTTATTTCCGTTGAAATACTTCGTACGTAAAAATAAAGAGCACAATATTAAAAAGAGTTTCACAAACAATATATTAAAGTTATAAGTAGAAATAGTAGGCACCGTAGACTCCTTATTATATATGGGTTATTTATATAGCCTGTGCTTAAGGATATAACAAAAGATCTCAAGTTCCATGTTTGTTGCATTTTCGAAACGGGTATTATTAATAATACCCGTTTCGAAAACTTTTTTATTACTTAAAACAACAAGTTTATTAAATATATATATATATATTAAACTCAGGAATATTTCAAGTGTTTCACAGGTTATTTTGCAATCCAATACATGCTAGGTTAAATTATTACAGAATACATACGCACAATTATATAAAAACTCAAGTATCTGTTCATTGTTTTGGTATTTTTCATCAAGGAAACTTCAAAAAGACAAAAAATATTTTTTTTCTTTGTCTTTGTCTTTGATGGGCATGAAATAAATTGAATGGATTTTAATAAAATTTGCCACTGTATTTACTTAAATATGACAAAACTGACTTTCGCCCGCGGCTTCGCTCGCGTTCTTGTATTTACAAAAGGTAGACTCATACAAAAACTTTCCTCCACGATAAGCGCCGTGGTATACGCGTCACTTACGCGTTTTCGCGTACGCGTAGTAATTTTTAAACTATGTTATATTATGGCCAAATTACACAAAATCTTTATATATTTTAGACTGTTTTTCTAAAGCTGGGACTTATAATTATATTATATACCGCAAAACTACAGCCACGATTTTAAAATGAAAAAGAACATTAAAAGGAATTTTTAAAGGACCGAGCAATAAAATAATATACCACTGCAGACTGTACAAGCAACGCCAATGTCCACTGTTTATACTTACTTATCGGCCGGATTCTTGCAGTAATAATTAAAACTGGCTTCTGTCTTGCCAGTAGGCAAGTTCAGATGAAGCTATTTTCACAATTATTTTATATTTTATTTATCAATATGATAAAAAAAAAATAATCATCAATCGAAACGGCAAATGATCAAAAAAAATGATGTAGCATAAATGTATGTTATCATCATTCAATCGAATCCTTCTAAGTTGAGACTAATTTATTACATATTACAATGATATGTTAAAATAAGCTTTAAGAAGTTATCTTATCTCAAATTAATTACGAACTGACGATATTTAATAAAATAATTATGTGGTATTTTGATTATCTTTTATAGAAATGTTAAGCTATATTCGGAAAGTCCGTTTTTACGTACATGTAGGCACACATATTCTAGATAGGTACAGTTATAGTGCATATAGTAGCTAGTGACATTATTGCTGACCGTTAAATGTAACGAAAATATAATAGAAACCGATGACAGTAGGTACCACCTATCAGGTTAAATTGTGAACCTGAACCATCCTGAAATCTATTCAAACATACAAAAAATGTCATTACAATCGGTACAATTATTTATTAAAAACAGGAACCTAAACACGTAATAACTTTATATACATAAGATTATTACGTACATATGTAAAACACTATGAAACACTCGGAACGTATTTTGCTTAAATATTAAAAAATGAGAGTGATATATTATTAGACCCCTCTTTCCCACTGGGCACTCTGGGCACTTGCCCAGGGCCCCGTGATCAATAGGGACCCACTAGTTCTTGCCAGATCACTGAACGATAACCGATATTTATTACCGAAGTTTTTTTTATTTCGAATTGTCCGCCAATTAAAAAAAAAACCGGAATCTGACTAGTAGGACCTATCTTAAAGAACAAAACGCAGAAGCTTTTTTGATGGCTCTGCAACGTCAATTGAACTGAATGGAAGAAAGAAATTCAAAATAGAAACCTTTCTTCCCATAATTGATACCCTGAGCTTTCATCTAAAACAGCGATTAAGTTCGTATAAGAACATTAGTAAACGTTTTGATTTATTTTGTTCGCTTGAAAGCTCTGAATTCCGAAGAGTTGAGAGAAACTTGGTCAGAATTTACAGAATTTGATTATGAAGACGTTAATGAGAAAGAGTTATAAATGGAATGTCTGCATATAACAGAAAAGGTGGTTACCTACTTGAAAATTGTTCACAGTGAAATCGAAGGAACTCATATTATATTGGAAATATATAAAATTTTGAAAGAAAACAAAATTGAAGACATATTTTCAAATGAAAATATGATAATGAAATCATATTCAATTCTTTTTAACTTTTTAAGCATGATGGTAACTATCTGCAGTGGGGAACGCTCCTTCTCCAAATTGAAAATAATAAAAATCTATAGGAGCATGTTTATTTACTTTCTTTGTCTATTTTAAGAAAATAGTATTCTGTCAAAGTCATAGGGGCCCCATTACCTTAATTTGCCCAGGTAACATATTGTCAAAATATATCACTCTCATTTTTATCATTTGATAACATAAAAGTTAGTTGCATATAGATATAAATTATAGATATAATTATATTATTTACAGTTTTGGAAGAAAACGAGCAATGACAATAGATATCGTCGCCGAACTTGTGTTTCGACTAATACTAACGTTTTGTGATACAGAGAGCTGGTTCAATTTGTTGATTTTCTTACGATCACTATTTACAAGTGCAAACATTTATATGGGTCTCGTTCTAAGTGCGTATATATATTTTTAATAACAAACGAATATAAAAACGATTAGTACCTACCCTTTTTGACTATTCTTCTTACATTTCAAATACGTAATTAATCAAACTCTTTACCTATTAATATAAAAAATTAAATATATACTCGTACGTCTAACAACGTAATAAGAGTACGAAAATGATAAGTTATCTATTTTTAATATTATAATTTTATATATTTTGTGACATGTAAAAATAATTGATGATAAGATACGTGATAAACCTCTCCTTGAATAAAGACAATTTTTTAATAAGATTAAATATTCTCTAGCTTATAGGAGAACTTCCACTACCCTCTAAGGTCAACCAATTACATGCTTAGAGTTTTTTTTCCGTGCGTAATATTATTGATTCATATCTGTACTTAATGTTACTTTGAATGTGTGAATAAGATACACACGAAATTTATTTACATCCTAAGGTACCATACAGATATGTATCAGAATCAAAGTAACTACTATGGTGCAGGGCCAGATTTGGAGGTCTGGAGGCTCCTAAATATTTTCCGAATAAACGAATTTTTTTTGGGTCAATCGTTTCAAAAAACTTTCAATCGGGGCTTTTTTATGTTAACTGAAAACTGATTAAAGTTAACAACAAATATGGATATATTGTTTTTAATCATACAATATCAATATAATTGTGTTGTAAAACCTCTATTTGAGAGGCCCTACCTTGTGGAGTTCCGAGGACTGTAGTACCGTATGTTCTTTCCTAAATGTGGCCTTTTTTTGTCGCAGGGATATCCATTTACGGATGATATCCAGGACGCTCCGGTAGACAGTCCTAGACCTATGTCGGACTCGGCACATTGGGAGTCCAATACCGTACTAAACCCCTGCAGGTGCCTTCAGCCGCTTTAATTGGAGGGTCCCGGATCTACAGGCAACAGGATCCCTCCAGCGACAGGCTGGCCTCGGCGAAAAGTCCAGACTTTTCCTCCATGGGGACTGTCCGGCTCACCTCTGAACAGTCCCGACGACGCTGTGTCTAGCAGGACCGGGTTCCCATCCCGGCTCGACACGGGCACAGGGGCGTTATTAAGTAGCGTCTTCTACGCACCCCCATTCGTCGCCCGCGGATGGAGGCCACGTCAGCAACCTCCTCTCTCACCCGCTCGTCGGCCTCCGTCTGGGACATTGCTGTCTGGCAGAAGGAGACCATCGCCTTCCAGGACTCGTCGTCGCCGAGCATCACGGTGATGACGCTAGGGAGCGACAAGTCTCCTCCGAGGACCAATGTCAGACCTTGTCGCAGCGCCGCCCATCTCGGGCATACCTCGAGGGTGTGCTGAGCAGAGTCAATCGCCGCTCCACAATCGTAACTTTCAGTCGTCGGCTCCCTCTGGGCCGTCCGACACAGGCAAAGACAAGACCAAAACAACCATGCCCGATGAGAAGAGAGTTGCGTTTTCGACGCATCCACTGCTCAAGGACCGGGCGAATGGAGTGTGTCATACGGCTGCCCCGCCAGGTTCTCCCCCCACCTCCGTATTAGCGCTTCCTGCCCTTCCTAAATGTGGCCCTGTTTTGGTATAGGTATCTTAGTAACTAAATTTTAAAGGACTTTGGCACTGCGCACCAATTTTAATGGCATGACAAAAGGAATAATTTTCATTAGCATCTAAAGATTTAGGTATCGATATATACAGGTATGTGATTAATCACAAGATGAATAAATTTCAAAAATCTACAAAAAAAACTATTTAAATATCACGTACATTGAACTCTCTTTTCATTCGTTCCATTCGTTCCATCGTCCATTCGTCCAGTCGTTTCATTGGCTCTATTTTTGATTCACTCGTATCGCGTCGAGCGCTCGAATTCTACTGATTTTCGTTCGCCATCTAAAATTCCGTATTTTTGAATCGCTCGACTGCAACGAATGATCCATACCACTCGTCGTGTATGGCTATCGGTAACGATTTTTGTTTTTAAATTTCTGCGTGGAATGGATAAAATACAATACTTCAAATTGTAGTGGCAACATTTAAGGCGAACGATTCAAAAATACGGAAAAACGAGATCATGCGACATAAGACGAGTGTGACATAAGTCGCATTCGACGATACAATTTCATACGAGTGAATCAAAAATAGAGCTCCTTATCACTGTACTATGTATTCGCAGCAACATATACATAATATATACTATACACATCCGTGTTGTTAGTTACTACTCGTTAGTCGTTGTACCACGTTACGTTACTACTCGAACTCTATGAATTATAGGTGACGTTTAAAAGACTATTCCTCCCTTAAACAGGCTTTTCAAGCAAATATATTATTAGAATTTTTATTAAACTTCATCATAAGATTCTGAGATGATCGCGTTAAATCAAAATAACCCTTCGACATCAGCATAGAGAAAATATTTTAAGTATCTATATAATTTATAACGCAAATAAAGATGCCGAAAAAATTTAAAGATCGCCCTTATAAAATAACAATTAACTTTATAAGTTGATAATTAATATATTATAATGCATTAATGTTGCTTCGTTGTAGACGCTTAATTTTTATTCTTTAAATAGTTTCTTATCGCATGTCTGATATATTATATTTTACGTGTAACGTAAATATTGTCACGCACATAGTTACATAAAACGGGTTTATAGCAGATATTTACGTGTATATATGAATTTTTAATACGTAATACATGACCTTGACTGGCCCGTTGATGCAGTTGGCAGTGACCCTGCTTTCCGCTCCATGGTCGTGGCTTCGATTCCGGCCACCAGTCTGGGTGTGATATTTGTATATTATGTATATATATATATATATATATATATATATATATATATGTATATTTACTAAAATAAATAAATAAGTCCGTTGTTACCTAAAACACAGGTAATGAATTACGTACCTTAGGAACAGACGACCGTGCACGTATGTTAAGCATATCTTTTTTATTATTTTATATATATATATATATATATATATATATATATATATATATATATATGTATATTTACTAAAATAAATAAATAAGTCCGTTGTTACCTAAAACACAGGTAATGAATTACGTACCTTAGGAACAGACGACCGTGCACGTATGTTAAGCATATCTTTTTTATTATTAATACGGATAATGGTGCAGGGTCATTAGATAATGACGACGAAAAAAAAATGATGATTTACTTTTGGTGTTCATATAAAAGTGTAAAATGTCCGGGTAAACAAACAAAGCAGGAAACATCACATTATATTTTGTTGATTTGAAAATATGTAATAACAGTATTTTTCGTCATTCTTGGTGATTTAAATATAAAAAAATTTCTTACAAACCTTGCCTTTACAACAGCCAACTTAAAAAAAAGCAAATCAATCAATTCGAGGCCACAGACATAGATCTAAATATAAAAAAGTGTAAAACTAATATGTATAAGAGTCTCACTTATCGTCCACATACTGTGATGTCACTAGAGCGCTTGCATGATGTCAATTTTTTATCTGCGTGAAGCCGAAAATATACTATAACATGTGAATTAAGTATCTATTTGAAAAGGATAGTTATATATATTATATGTTATATTATATTATATGTCTTCTTCCTATTTCCAAATTAAATGTATCTTCATTTTTGGTAAGGATTATTATATTTTCATTATAAAAACGACTACAAATAAAAAACCAATAAAAATTTGGGTGTCATTTATTGTAAACGATTTCATTACTATAGCTAAGTTTTTATAGTTTTTATAGCTAATTATGTTAAAAAATAATCATTTTCCATTTTTTGGTCTACATTCGGTCCCGATAGGTATCGTTTTGAATAATGAAAAAATTAAGGAAAGTCAAAGGAGGATATTTACACGCACTTTTATCACGCAACACATAATTATATATTCGTGGTATATATTTAGATTTATAGTATGTCGAACGTCTGTACGTAGTTATAGCTCTATTTAATTATATTGATAAAAACCAATATTCATATCGTATTAAATCTGCCTATATGATAACAAATAAAGCTGAAGATTATTTGTTTGTTATGTTCCTTTAAATGAGCTCTATAATCTCAGGTTCTACGGGTCGGTATAAAAATAATCTTCATTCCTAAAAAAGCCTGTTTATTTAGGTCCTTTCATATTATATGAAACATCACGCTATGTAACCTGTAGTACACAAACATGAACGAGTATGACACAGCGATTTAGGTTGAGTATTAAATATGTAATTGGAATAACTTTCAGTTTGTGAAATTGCCAGTAGCACGTGGCGGACCACATTAAATGTTATTGTCTCGACACCACGATTGCTTGCGAGTGTATGCATAGTGCCGCTAGCGAACTCGGCACCGAATCTAGAAACCTACAATTTTATCGCTTGTATCTTCGATTTCTTACTTTTAATTCTTCTAAGGTATGCACTTCTTATTATTTTACAATAGTTAAATACTCTTTAAAATGACTTACATTCGGTTGAGAGTGGTATTATATCGTTTTCGCGATTAATGTGTGGTGTTCTACAAAATAATGAATAACTGTTTACAGCTATCTAAAAACACATCACTTAATAACGCGAAAATTTCCACCAGCCAAAAGTGCCAAAAGATTATTGTTAGAAACAAAGTGATTGGCGCCAATAGGCGATAGTTACACCCGTAAAATCAAATATATTTCCATATATAAGATATTTATATTGTTCAAAAAAAAAACTTAAACATTATCCACATTAAAAAACAAGGTTCAGCCGATTAAAAGCTATCTAATATATCCGTCTTTAGTTATTAATTTAAAATATATACATAAAATAGGCGATAAATATGTATTTAATATACTATTTAAATAAAATAAATTTTACCTTCAACACTTACAAGGCGAAACAAAATCTTTGTATCTTCATTTTTACAATATTAGGTACTGAAATACACCTTTACACTTTATAACTCCCTTCATGACACATATAAAAATAAGAACATACACCAGATCACCATAAAATATTCTTTCCTATTATTAGTTAATTAAACGGAATAAGAAGTTATTTCTCATTTAATCATTAAAAGTATAGCACTCGCGATCTCTGAAGCAAAATCCACTATATTGACCGATGCGCCAACCGCAGTAATCCGATTATCTTACTGCATTACTTTTACTCGTATTAGGTATTTCTATTAATAAACCAAATCGCATCTTATATATTAAAATCTAAATGCAGAAATATCCAGATATTTTAGTCTGCAATTATTTATATAGCATGAAAGAAAAATTAATGATATTGTGCGTAAATGGAATTTTTTAAATCATTGTAACTATAAATAATTGTTTTACAGTAACGTAGATGTTTTTGCGTCAGAGGTGTCAAAATAAAATTTCATCACACGTTAGAATATTTCACTTTGTTTTAATGTTGTTCTTTTTAATTAAGTTTCATGAAATACTCTTCCTTATCCTTACTTATTTACATAATAAAACGAGGCGAACTTATATTAGCTAGAATATTTTAATATTCGTAAATTTATGACAAATTGGGTTATTCTATTCCTTAATGGCTAGTTGCATAATACGTATTTATAGTTAGGAAAACCTAACGAAGACGGTGATGGTTAAATTTAATAATCGAAACTAATTCTAATCTACTATTCTAAAAACTAATTTCTAATCCTCAGGATTTTGTTAATATTGAGCTAAAAGATTAACGACATTTGACGAATATGACCGATTAAAATTCCAAACAACAGATGACAGGTTAAAAAATGGGCTCGCCTATCAAAATCAAAATCAAAAACAACTTTATTCAAATAGGCCCCAAGAGCACCTTCGAATCGTCATTTTACAAATTAACACTTTAAAGTGATTATTATTTTTATAAAAGTAAAGGTACGACCGATTCGGAATGTAGATTATGCAGAGAAGAATCGGCAAGAAACAGTTACTCTTTTGAAAATAATATACAATAAACTGTGTTTTAGTACAAAATTAGTAATATCTTGCATGAAATACAGCGCCACTAAGTCCACACATCTTTATCAACTAAATAATCCTGCACCGAATAATACGCATTATCTATTAATTTTTTTTTAATGAAATCTTTAAATTTATGTTGAAACAATACCAAAATTGCATGTGGAATTTTATTATACATGCGAAAACCATAACACAGAACGCCCCCTGCGTTTACTTTGCGTAGTCGAAAACTTGGAGTTATTCCTTCTAGTGTTTATATTGCGATTAATACTATTTATTTCAAAACAATGAATATTCTGGTCAATATATATAATATTGTTATAAATATATTGCGACGCAACTGTTAATATGTCTGCCTTTGGAAAAACATCTCCAAGATCGTAAATGCCGCGAATAGCCCTTTTTTTGCAAAATAAATACAGTCTCAATATCTGTAGCATTACCCCACAGTAACAGACCGTAAGACATAATACTATGGAAATAGCTAAAATAAATATATTAAACGCGCAGTAGCAACGTCGCGTCGCTCAGTTGTCGCACTTTTCTAACTGCGAAAGCTGCGGAGCTGAATCTACAATTCAAGGATGACAAATGGGAATTCCACTGAAGTTTTGAGTCCAATTTTATCCCTAAGAATACTGTAGTATAATTGACAATAAGCCTCTTGTTATTTATTTCTAAATTATAATTTGGATGTTTAATTATTAGGCAATTATTATGATGATTAGGCAACGAAAATAAAACGCACTTGGTTTTTTTGGCGTTCAAAACGAGGTTGTTTGTTTTAAACCAATCCTGAATTCGAGACAAAGAATTGTTCACGTAAACATAATTTACTTTTTTCCTACCAACTTTAAATATAAGCGATGTTTCATATGCAAATATCACTATACCACAAATATCCTTAACATAAAATGGCAGATCATTTATATACAATTAAAAAAAAGAAAAGGACCTGGAATCGATCCTTGTGGAACGCCCATTTTTAGCACAGATCCAGAAGACTTCGTTCCGTTTATTGACACGTGTTGAATTCTATTAGATAGATATGAAGCAATGAGATCAAGAGCTTAACCATTATTTCAACAAGGACGAGAGATCTGTGAAGACGACCCTCTCCTGGGCCGCCCTGTTACAGTACTGACCGAAGAAAAGTCTGAAAATTCGAAAAAATTGTTCTGGCTGATCGAAGAATTAAACTGTGGCAGATTGCTGAAGAACTGCAAATTAGCAAAGAATGAGTTGGAGAAATCTTACATGAATATTTGAATATGAGGAAAATTAGCGCGCGTTAGGTACCGAAAATGCTCGCAATGCACCGCTTCACAAGCAACGTCGAGTTGCAAAGATTTTTTGAAGCTAGTCGGCGATAACAAGAAAAACATTTGGCAACGGATAGTCACCATAGATGAAACATGGATTCGTCAATATTATCCGGAGTCCAAAAAAGAGTCCATGTAATGGCTAAAAAAAGGAGAAAGGCCACCGAAGAAATTCAAGGTGGAAAGTCGGCATCCAATCTAGTGAAGACTGTTTTCTGGGATAGCGAGGAAATTTTACTTATCGACTACTTACCCTACGATGAACTACGATGAATGGCCAATATCACTTCGTTCGCGAGGCTATTGTACGGAAACGATGTGGGGAAACTGACGCGCGGAGTGCTCTTTCTGCAAGACAACGCGCCCATTCACACCGCACATGTTGCGAGGCAAGCCCTGAAAGACACGGTGTTCTCAGAGATTGTCCACCCTCCGTATAGCCCAGACCTAGCATCTAGCAATTTTTTCCTGTTTTCCGATTTGAAAAAGCACTTACGGCGCCGGATATTTGCAGATGACAACGAAATGAAAGCTGCGGTTGATCGTCATTTTTAAGGGAAATATATATAGATATAAATGTGTGTATGTGTATGTGTATGTGTGTGTACGTATGTCTGTACGTGTATGTGTATATATGCACATATTATAGTCACTTATTAAAGAAACACTTTATTTTGCATTATTTAAAGGAATCAGATAATAAATTTTAAATATCGTTTCTTTGTTTTTTTCAGGTAGGATTTTAAAAATTGTAAAAAAAAACTTAGTTTTTTCAGAGTAACGCATAGTTTGATTTGCCGATTTAAACTCTAAGCAATCGTTAAAATACACGAGTATTCTTATATATGCACATACTTTATTTTTAAAGATAAAAACGGGTAAACGGTTTGTGGTCAAGGACGTGGAGCACGAACCGTGTAACTGGTCGAACGACGAAATATCGACAAAATCGTCATAAAACTATATCGTGGTATGTATCCGTTTTTATCTTATAGGCGTCGGTTACAAGTTTATCCGAAATGTGCGAGCAATCTGCTCTAATATCTGATCTCATAATCTGATTTTATTTTATTCTGAATATTACCTACTATGCCATATTTTTAGGGCTTTACGAGAAGTTATTTGAAGACAGCTAGGTAGCTACTCATACTAACTTTATAAAATGTTTGTTACTCGTTTTTACTTAAATTTAAGTCTATTCTTTATATTGATTTATAAATACACTCGACGACAAAAAAATCGCAGGTCTAAAAAACCTACTTCAAACAATTTTAAACCCTGTTTAGCATCAGTAGTGAAGGTTATGTTGTATAACATTTGAAAGGCAATGAAATGGAGATCACAAAACAATGCAATTAATTATTTTTCTTTTATGGAAGAGCACAAAAAAAGAAGTACACAAAAGACTTGCAAGTTTGCTCAAGTGTGATGTCCCTCGGTAACTCAACCTGAGCTGTTTTTCGGTTCGAAGAGTAAAGCAGCGTTTCCTGGAGACCGGTCGCTACGTCCAAAGGCATGGGTCTGTTAGATGTCGTCCTGCACCTTGGAGGGAGACGGCCAATTCGTTGTATCGACGTCTTTGAGAAATCGGTTCGTAGATGCTGTTCAGTTGTTCAGTCAGCTATTGCACAGCATCTCCATAGAGCTAAAAGAAGAACCTTGAATATGTCTACGGTTAGACGAAGACTGGGGGAGAGGAAAATAGCGGTTCGTAAAGCTACTAAGGGTTAATTAAACCCTTGAATAATGGAAAGCTATTCTCTTCTCAGACGAGACGAGAGTGTGCTTTTTCTGCAAAGAAAGATACAAAAGAGTGTACAGACGACAGGGTGAATATTTTGCTCAAGCCTGCATCCAGGAGACGGTGGAATATGGAAGCGGTTCTTGTATGCTCTTAAGTGGCATGTCGGCCGACAGCACAATAGAACGTGTTTGCGTCGTAAAAGAAAAATAATCCATCTCCATTTGATCGCCTTTCAAAAGATATCTAACATTACCCTCATTATTGATGCCAAATAATATTTAAAATTGTTTGAAATAGAATTTTTGAAAGGTGCGATTTTTTTAACGCCGTGTGTAGTTATGTATCATGTATAGGTGGGCTCCTGAATCACCTCAATGGCTTCTCTATAATAGGAAGATCCCTCTAGCTGAAAAAATAATAATTAAAGCTGCAAAAGTAAATAATATCAGCATTTGCAGCAATTTCAAAATAAGACCAGTTAATCACAGAGTACGTCCGTAAGTTGTAATTATTATCTAAAAATAGACGATGATAAGTTCAATAAGGGTCTCTAACCTTTGTACGCTTCTGTAACAAAAGGATAGGGCAGAATATTATCAACGCCGCTTGACAACCAATCATCTCTATACTGTAATAAAGATTTTGTATTTATAATAAATATCTCCATTTAGTTACTAAAGTAAATGATATTTTTAGATTACAAAAAAAAAATGATATGTATTGTCCTATTTTCACTTAATTATCTTATATCTGTTCATATTTAACCGATGGTGTCGTTTTACCATAAACATAACTACTCATTACTTTTGTGTTTTTACGCCTGATAATGTTTGCTTAGCAGATAATTTTTTGTTTCATTTTGCATTAATTAAATAAGTTCCATCACTGACTATTATTAATTGTTAATACTTACAATGTTTTTTTTTTTAATAATTAAACAGTAGCGGAACTAAATTTGTATTCTCTTTTTTTGTAGGCATATCACTGCTTAGATGAAAGCCAAACATGCGTGGGTATTTTAACGACGCACAATATAAGGATATTATCAATATCAATCTTAGTATTTTGGAGTTTATATTATTTCCTTTGGACTTCTTTATATATAAGATTGTATTCTAAACGCGAACAGTATACATTGATGAAACTTTTTATAATCATAGCTTTGTTATCTACGCTAAATTGGTGTCTATGTAAAAAAATTACACTAAAATCTTTACTTATTGTAAACATAGGCTTTCTGGGTGGATGCAACATCATACTTGTTTTAATGGAATGGTTCCAATTTAATGTAAGGAACAAATAATTTAATTTTAGTACCTAACTTATTTAATGAAAAGATTCTTGGTCTTAATAATTATAAAACCTATTGCAATATTGTCAGACATGTGTTTAAAATAATTACTTTGTATACGCCTTCATATACTGTTGGACGAAATAATAAACAATAAGAGACCTCGAAAAAGTTGGCTTGGAACTATAACCACTCAGATTAATTAATAAGTGCTCTTAATTGCTCACAAAATGCTCAATTCAAATTCGCAATTGCTCACCCTATCAATTAATTATTTAATTAGTTATTAATAATTAAAAATACAGAATTATTTTTGCCTATTACACGTAAACCAATAGACTTTTCTTAAATTTTTTTTTAAATAAATTGCTCACAAATGCTCCTTAATTGCTCCCCCGGAATCCGCATTTGCTCCAGATGTATCATTAATAGTTAATTAATAATTAATTTTTTTAACAATTGCAAACGTGAAAAATTAAAATTCTTGTAATTCAAATAGAATATATATTTTTCAAATAAACTATATGCCAATTAATTGCTTCCTAATTGCTCCCCCGGAATCCGCATTTGCTCCAGATGTAATATTAATAGTTAATTAATAATTAATTTTTTAACAATTGCAAACATGAAAAATTAATATTCTTATAATTCAAATAGACTATATATTTTTTAAATAAACTATATGCCAATTAATTGCTCCCTAATTGCTCCCTCGGAATCCGCATTTGCTCCAGATGTAATATTAATAGTTAATTAATAATTAATTTTTTTAACAATTGCTAACGCGAAAAATTAAAATTCTTATAATTCAAATAGAATATATATTGTTTAAATAAACTATATGCCAATTAATTGCTCCCTAATTGCTCCCCCGGAATCCGCATTTGCTCCAGATGTAATATTAATAGTTAATTAATAATTAATTTTTTTAACAATTGCTAACGCGAAAAATTAAAATTCTTATAATTCAAATAGAATATATATTTTTTAAATAAACTATATGCCAATTAATTACTCCCTAATTGCTCCCCCGGAATCCGCATTTGCTCCAGATGTATCCTTAACAGTTAATTGATATTGAATTGTTAAAAAACATTAATTATTGATTAACTATTAATATTACATCTGGAGCAAATGCGGATTCCGGGGAAGCAATTAGGGAGCAATTAATTGGCATATAGTTTATTTAAAAAATATATATTCTATTTGAATTATAAGAATTTTAATTTTTCACGTTTGCAATTGTTAAAAAAATTAATTAACTATTAATATTACATCTGGAACAAATGCGGATTCCGGGGAAGCAATTAGGGAGCAATTAATTGGCATATAGTTTATTTAAAAAATATATATTCTATTTGAATTATAAGAATTTTAATTTTTCACGTTTGCAATTGTTAAAAAAATTAATTATTAATTAACTATAAATGATACATCTGGAGCAAATCCGGATTTCGGGAAAGCAATTAAGGAGCAATTAATTGGCATATAGTTTATTTAAAAATATATATATTCTATTTGAATTATAAGAATTTTACTTTTCTCCGTTAGCAATTGTTAAAAAAATTAATTATTAATTAACTATTAATATTACATCTGGAGCAAATGCGGATTCCGGGGGAGCAATTAGGGAGCAATTAATTGGCATATAGTTTATTTAAAAAATATATATTCTATTTGAATTATAAGAATTTTAATTTTTCACGTTTGCAATTGTTAAAAACATTAATTATAAATTAACTATTAATGATACACCTGAAGCAAATCCGGATTTCGGGGGAGCAATTAAGGAGCAATTAATTGGCATATAGTTTATTTAAAAAAATATATATTCTATTTGAATTATAAGAATTTTAATTTTTCGCGTTAGCAATTGTTAAAAAAATTAATTATTAATTAACTATTAATGATACATCTGGAGCAAATGCGGATTCCGGGGGAGCAATTAAGGAGCAATTAATTGGCATATAGTTTATTTAAAAAATATATATCCTATTTGAATTATAAGAATTTTAATTTTTCACGTTTGCAATTGTTAAAAAAATTAATTATTAATTAACTATTCATGATACATCTAGAGCAAATCCGGATTTTGGGGGAGCAATTAAGGAGCAATTAATTGGCGTAAGTTTATTTAAAAAATATATATTCTATTTGAATTATAAGAATTTTAATTTTTCGCGTTAGCAATTGTTAAAAAAATTAATTATTAATTAACTATTAATATTACATCTGGAGCAAATGCGGATTCCGGGGGAGCAATTAGGGAGCAATTAATTGGCATATAGTTTATTTAAAAAATATATATTCTATTTGAATTATAAGAATTTTAATTTTTCACGTTTGCAATTGTTAAAAAATTAATTATTAATTAACTATTAATATTACATCTGCAGCAAATGCGGATTCCGGGTTAGCAATTAGGGAGCAATTAATTGGCATATAGTTTATTTAAAAAATATATATTCTATTTGAATTATAAGAATATTAATTTTTCACGTTTGCAATTGTTAAAAAAAATAATTATTAATTAACTATTAATGATACATCTGGAGCAAATGCGGATTCCGGGGGAGCAATTAAGGAGCATTTGTGAGCAATTTATTAAAAAAAAAAATTTAAGAAAAGTCTATTGGTTTACGTGTAATAGGCAAAAATAATTCTGTATTTTTAATTATTAATAACTAATTAAATAATTAATTGATAGGGTGAGCAATTGCGAATTTGAATTGAGCATTTTGTGAGCAATTAAGAGCACTTATTAAATAATGTGAGTGGTTATAGTTCCAAGCCAACTTTTTTAAGGTCAATAAGAGGCGATACTTGTACATATATATAAAAAAACATGTATGCAAAGCCTTTAAGTGTAGGTATACACAATGCACAAAGATATATTACAAGTCGATGTAGGACATGTGGAATGAAACAAGAAAGTTTAAATATCCGGCGTTAAGATTAGCTCGCTCTCAATCAATATCCTATAGAAGAAGTACGAGGCTGTTTTCTCATGATAATTCTTCAAAGTAATAAACAATTAACTTTTATTTGCAGGATTCAATATCTGATGTTTTAACCTCTATATCTTTAGGTACTGGCTTGATAATTCATGGGTTAATTTTAAATATAACACCGCGAATATTTGCAATAAATGTACGTTGTACGTTATTTGGATGTTGCCATTCCAGTGGACAGTTGGGCAGCATAATTTGCTACCTTATAGTAGCGTTTCGTGCTTTTGAAGATATTATATATATTTTAATTGAAGCTACAATAGCCATTGGACTATTAATTCTATGTTACGTGCTTCCAGATGTAGATGGAAGGGAACTGCCTGATGTTATAGGAGATATGGATTACTTTTCAGAGTAAGTAATTTTTTAATATAAATATTATAATTTGTTTATTGTTAAGTATTCTAATATCCATTGATATTAGATACACATTAGATATTTATTATGATAATCTCACCTGCAGTCAGTGATATTAACCTATATCCAGGGCCGGATTTAGGGGAGGGCAAGCAGGGAAACTGCCCCACATAAGAGGGCCCCCACATCCACAAAATAGGGGCCCCCACATCCGCAAAAGTGGGGCTTCCACAATAGAGCCAACTGAGTTGGAGCGGTTCGGAGTTGGGACGACTTTTTATTTTAGGAATACGTCCATCCGGCAACGATTTTATATTGGCACGAGATCGGACGATCTTTTTTTTAGGAATACGTCCATCCGGCAACGATATTATATTGGCACGAGATCGGGCGACCTTTTTTTTTTCTTCGTCATCATTTATTCTGCAAGAACAAAACATAAACAATTCCAAATCAAGGGGCCTCCACTCCTCCATTGCCCCGGGCCCCCACAACTCTAAACCCGACCCTGCCTATATCTATACTCACTTAGAATAACGGAGCTAGAATTTGTTTGTTTTGACTTGCTAATCTCAGAAAACTGAATTGATTTAAAAAATCTATATATCGCGCTACGACTCCAGGACGACTTCCTAGATCAAATTGTGTTCAAACTAAAAAATAGATGGACAAAAAAATATTTGATGAATAATTCTGATGAATTGTGACGACTTATGTATATAAGTATATCATTTAGGTATTTATATAAATGTATTTTATGGATATGCCATGAAGGTAACAACGGTACACCTACCTTTTCCATGCATATTCCGTGTAGTCCGGGTTGTTTAAAAGAAATCGCCACTTAGCGATAAAACCGCCTTTGTACATTTAAGTACCCTGAACATTTAAGTAATTCCTGTATAAAAGTGGTGTACAATAAAGCATAAATAAATAAAATAAAAGGTTTACTTGTTTTATGTTTAAAAATCTGTGAAACTTATATTATCAATTAACGCTAAACGAATTATATTCTATATTGTAGGCTATCAAAACCTCTACGGTGGGCAACACAGAAAACAAATTCGCCATCACATGAAGAATTAGAGATTAGAGTCTATTCATTTGGTAGTAGCGGTCAAAACCCTTCTGTTAACAATCCTTCAAATGAAAGACTCCCAGCCGAAAAAATTGGTTTTAAACAACTCATACGACATTTTCTTCAAAGTAGTATAAATAATACTCGTCGAATACTTCATAAGAAGTAATTTTATATAGGATTCTGATATTTATGTGTAGGATAGTTATTAAAACATTGTTAAAATTTACTTGAAATAAAATAGATTCAAAAAATACTTTATTACCTACTTACACTCAGGGCCGAATTTGAAGGAGGCCTCTAAGAAAGAGACCACGACAGAGAATTAAAAATAAAGATCGAAATGGCAACAGATGAGCAATGTATATGTAGATTGTAGGTATTTCTTTTTTATCCAGTTATTTTTCACATTTTTAAGTACAATTGTACAAACATAAGCCTATATTATATTGTGCTTGAATACTAAAAACAATATATGCGTATTTATTCACTTCTATCTGTAATACATCAATATATGAGAAAGCTCTGAGCAAATAATTGTTCCTTTTATTCGGAAAATAATTAGGGATCTCCGCTCCTTCGTTACCCCTAGCCTCCAGACCTCCAAATCCGACACTGCTTATACTTTACCTGAACTCTACTCATGCCTGAATAGCTAAATACATCACAGTCAACAGGCTTTACGAGGGATGAGTTAGGGGATCCGGAAACAAAACACAAAGAAAAACCCATACCCTACTATAAACATCCGTACAGCGCAACAGACGATTTCAGTGAGCACTAGGGACCAAGATGTCTAATTATTACGTTAATTTTATTACCAATAATTATAAAAACCCAAAAGAAGTTATCTAAACAGAGGTTATCTAAGAGGTAAGTAAGTACAGTGATTATTGTCATATTTATGTAATTATATAACATATGAAAAGTAGGTACTTACTAAGCGCACAGATCACCAAGACTTAAGCAATGCTAAAGATAAAAATTGATATGTTATTAATCAAAGTAAACCAGAAATGTACAATTATAATAATAATAAATAAATATGTATTTCTTCGTTCTCTGAATAAAATGAAACAAAATCAAGGTTATGTTAACCATTTTGTTTCGAGACCGATTGCCATTAATGGAATACCTCTTAAACTAATCATCTAAGTTGTTCTATATTGTACTGTAAGTCTTTTAGTCATAGTTTAAGTTAAGTACATTTTGCTTATCAATATAAACAGCAGAGATAAATACACTCCTAAGTATAATCAATGTAAAATAAGACATTTGGTCAAGTATTTTTATCATTGATATACCGCAATATAATTTTTCATTCGATAATTATCGATAAGTGTTTTTCGATAATTTTGAATCGATAATTATCGATAATTTTTCATTCGATAATTATCGATAACTATCGATAACACAATACGATAATTATCGATAATAAAATTATCGATAATTTTTTTCTATGAACACCCCTAGGTCATAGTTACTCTAGTTTACTCATTAAAGACCTCATATTGTTTAGTGGGAATATATAATAGCGCGATTTAATTTAATGTACTAGTAGCGACATCTAATGAGAAATATTTAATCGACGCTCTAAAAAGAGGTCCTTAAGACATTGTATTTGAACGTCTTATGGAAGTCTTAAGAAAGTCTCCCTCAAGAGATCTTTTTGACTTGTTAGTTGTCTGGGTTATTACAAGAAAAGAAAATATGATATCTAAAATAAATCGTGAAGTCGACGTAAAATTGAACAAAAACAAAAGGGGAACAATAAATGATTGGTAGTAAAAAATATAAAATAAAACAATATTAGTTAGTAATTTTTATTAATATTATAATAAAATAAGTTCAGTATACCAATCACAAAATTTAATTTTGTTTTTTTTTTAACATTTTTTAAAAAGCATTTAAAAATTAGAGCTTTAAACTTTTAATGACGACATTTAAAATGTCTAACGTTTACAAAAATTTATATTAATGAAAAAATATAATATATAATATAGATTAAAATCTATTATATTTACTTACGATTATAAATTGACATTCAGTTACAGTTATATATAATACAAAACGTGTTTTTTTTCAATAATAATCAAATTGATTAATATGTCCTATTTACACAACTCTTATCACATTGTCGAACAGAAAAACAGTAGTATTCTTATCATTAAACACAATCACTATAATGTTAAAAAAACAAAAGCGAACGTGACTTCAAGAATTCAAAAACAATCTAATTATTTACATTAGTTAAATTATCTACAGATATAGGCTTCAAATGTCAATATGGGGACATTTTAACTTGTGAAAAAGTTCAAAAATTAAGTCTTCATTAAATTTAACTTTTTAAGAAAAAAAAATTACATGTGTCTTATGTTTAAATTATAATTAAAAAATCTTTTATTTAAGTAAAATCTTAACAACTTAACTAGCATAATATATTATATAATTATAATAATAAAATATTATTCTTCTTTTTAAAGACATAGAACTCCTTTGAAATAACGTAATATAGTAATTATTTGATATGTTACTTAGATATTATGTATTTGTTAATTATACAAATTTTAAACGTATCGTAGCCTCCTAGTTGAAATAGCCGATCAAATAAACGGATAGATTAACGCTTGGACCGACGGTAACGGCTTCCTCACATAAGATTCAAAATCTAGATTTCATTAAAGGAACCTAAACATAAAAATTACTCGTTAATATCAAGAAACATCATCCACTGGTGCCGTTTGACACGGTGACGGTAAAGAATATTAAACCAACTCTGGGGCAACTTTTAGGTCACAGATCACCTCCTATAGATAGGTACAGCATGCAGGGCGCACTGATGATTTTCAACTTTAGTGTCACTCAAATAAAAATTTGTGATCACAAATTACAGTAGTGAATTTCAATATTTAAAAAAAAGTCGTCCGATCAAAAAAATTAATAAATAAATTGTCAACAAATAGTATTTTGTGTCACAAGGGACGAAAGTACTACTTTCTGTCCCGCATGTGAAATTGACATTGGAAAATGATGATGTAGTACTTTCGTCCCATGATGCACATACTTTTCTTTCCTACCTTAGACCAAAAGTTCGGGTTTTGACACAAAAGTGACACTTTTTTCCCTGCTTCACAGGGACGAAAATTGATCTTTCGGCAGAGGTAGGAAAAAAATAATGCACTTTTCAGTAAAATATTTTGCAAAATCAACTAGTAATTTGAGCTATAATAAAAAGTCATAAAATTCTGTCGGTGAATAATATAAATATCCACAAATGTTGGCGAATTCGAAATTAAACATTTTCGATATCGGTTATCTATTGGAGGTGAACTGTTTTAAATCAACCGTGACGCAGTGAACGTTTTAAATGTCAAAATGTATCAATTACAAAACTGGCGTTTGGAAATTAAAGATATCGCAGTGCATCAGTTACAAACTAAATAAAAAAAATATTGCAGTCAAATAGAACGGCTATTTTAACCAATTAGCCACGACACATTATATGTATTTTAAATTAAAATATAAGTTTTAAAAAAAACTTCAAAAAAAAACATTAATTCGAATATAGGAACTTTCACGGGTAACTATGTAGGCAATGTAACAGAAATAAATAAATAAAAAAGTAAATGCATAAAATAGTTTCGAATATAATTATTTTCCGATTTTATTAAAATGCGAATAGGTACAAAGCACCATACAATTTATTGCATAACAACTTGTTTTGAATTAAAAAAAAAAAACACTGTCACCAACGAACATACTGTAGTGTACTGTATCAGCCTGTAAACAACCCACTGCTGAGGGAAGATTTCTTCTCCATATAGAAGAACGGTTGGAGCTTAATCCACCACGCTGCTCCGGTTGGCGTATAATTTTCCTACCATGGGTAACGATCGTTATCAGGTGTCTATGATAACAACCGGGACCGACAGCTATACGTGCTCTCCAAAGCACGATGGGGAGACCAACAAGGACACACACCCAGACCGGAAACAAATATTTGTACAAATTGAAATATCTGTCCCGAGCGGGAATCGAACCCGCGCGACGAACATACTATGGTCAAAAATCCTGATGCATTTTCTAAAAATTACTATTTATTTTACTTAATTTCGCTTTTATCGGTAAGAAAAATGTATGACCTAATTATTACTTCAATTATTTTGAAACATAACATGTTACTCATAATAGGAAAATTATCCGCAAGCCCGCAATGAACAGCGTGGTGGTTTAAGCTCCAACTCTTCTACATGGGAAAGAGACCTTTTCGCATTTTTTTTTTTTTTGTATATACAGTTGCACATTAAAATAAATAGAAGTATGCATAACAATAAATTCAATAGTAATATTTATAACAAATAAATAATTGTACATGTAACATATAGACGAGCCTCTTTGGTACTTCATGCTTTTAACTCAATCAGTAGCAATTTGTGTTTTAATAGGAAGATCATTCGCGACCGGCAAAATGTGATTTTTTTTATATACCTAGCAAACCATAACATTTTATAGCGTATTTCTGTATTAGTTATATTTCCAGCCTTACCATAAATTATAATTATTTTAACTAAGGCAGAGTCATGTTTACACAATAGTTTGTGCGTTTTTGTATATAAATATAGCACTATTAATTAACGTGAAAATAATAAAACATTTGTTTAACTTTTATAGTTTTATAAATTTGTTAAACAATTTAATGAACGAAATAGTAATCAGCCCACGTCATACAACAGATTTAGTTTGCCTTTAAATAATATTGAAAAATCTACACTAATATTTAAAATCAAATTATAATTTTGTATTAAAAACAAAAAAAAATCCCTGATTCAAATTTTCTGAAATGAAATTATAATATTTGACGGCCGGCTGGTCGAGTGGTCAGGCACCTGGACACTTAACGCAGCGGCCGCGGGTTCGAATCCCGCCACGTGCAGATAATTTGTATGACGAATATAGATGTCTGCACCGGGTCATGGACGTGTATTTATGTATATATGTATTTATATCTTAAATTTATTTCCGTTCCTAGTACCTGTAACACAAGTTCTTACGAACTTAACACGGGGCTAGGTTAACGTGGTGTGATTGTTGGTTAATATTTATTTATTTATTTATTTAATTATACTTGTATTAAAAGGAATTTTCGTTGAGGTAATTTATAGACTAAAATATTACGCTACAACTTGTATGAGCAAAGCAATAATTATAAACGGAAAAACGGCATGGCGTGCGGTGAAACCGCACGGATCGTCTTGTGTTATAGTAATGTGTAGTAAATTCAAACAAGCTGACTTTTCGTATAACTAAGTTTTTTGTTAATTTAAATGGAATATAAAAAAAATTATAAAAAAAGGTTAAAAACTTTTTGATTAATCGTAGTACCATTTAAAAAATCGTACGATAAGTCCATACCTTAGTACAATAAATTACAACTATTATATTATCGAGTTAAAAATGCGTTTCCTGTATATTTCCTAATATTGATCGTTATAGCTACCATAGAAACATACAAATTCTGTGAAATTTTCACGATTTTATTTATTAAGCTTCTAGACGGCATCTCGATATTTTATGTTTACTGTTTGTGTGTGCCAGACATAATATAATTACGTGTGGCGGCGACATCGGCCTCATCTGCTGTCTGTACCTCGTGGTCGCACTAATTTATAGAACAAGGCGCCACTGACGCGGGCGCTTCGCACTCTCAACCTTGTAGCAGAGACGGATATTTTTACTTGTACACTGAGTGAATTCACAAGAATAGCGTTATATTATGTTATTTGTTATAAAAGTTAAAATATGTGTGCTTCACTATTGAATTGGGTAGTAACTGTAATGATAGTTGTAAGTCTTAATTGAAATAAATTAAATAAAATATTTTTTTTCGGTTCATCTTTTCGACTTCAATTTAAAATCCAATTTCAATTAAAAAACCCTTTTTAATAACAATATTATTCTGTTTTCCTGAAGTTTGTTGCGGATACTTAATTGATACTTTTTTGGACGCTTTAAAGCGTCCAAAAAGTTGAAGTTATATGAAACTTCAGTTCATCTTTAGTTAGTTAGTTATATGAAAAATTCGAAGTAAATATATAAAATATTCTAAATAGGTACTTTACGTGTATTATTAATTTAAAAGTATATCAAAACAAGACATTTCACGTAATTAAGGCCGTTTTTATTGCTCTATATTATGTAATGTAATAGTTACTGACTACGGTAAGTAAAATAAATGTAGTTTATGTAACCGAAGAGGTTATAGCGACGAACTTTGAACTTTTGAAAAAAAATGAGTAATTCTATCGAGGTATAAAAAAATCAGAGATTCGATAACGTCATTTAAAAGTATTTCGTAAAGTACTGCTACTAAATCTAAATGATCATGATAATGGCCTATTCGAAAAAAAAAAATGCTTCTGTATTAATTTTTTTTCGTAAACTAAGATTTTCTCACTTTTGAAACCTAATAGCAAACATTAATGTAGCACCAACAAGCGGTGAAACCCCCGCTAAAATAAATGGTAATGTATATGATCGATGTAAACTGTAAATAAGTCCTGCGATTGGCGGACCCAACGACAAAGGAAAAGCGGCTAACCCTAGCATACAGCCTATACTCTGTGCGGCATATGCACTACCACAAAATTGTATAGCAATCGGACCAATCAAAGCTATAAATGCACCGTCAAATATCCCCATGCCCAATGATACAACAACTAATAACGGGAAAGATTTTACAAAAGGCAAAATTATTGTAAGTGTTCCTATAACGTAGAAAGATATCTGTTGCAAGACTATTCTATTAACCCATTTTTTATCAGCTAATATACCAAAAACCAATCTTCCTACTCCAGAAGTTACTGCTATGCATTGAAGTGGCAAGTTATCCTGAACGTTCGTGAAATTTAAATCGATAAACTTTTTTATATGCACATATGGAACAAAATATCCAAATAAGGCAACAGGCATTGACAACGCCCATAATCTATACTTTTTATTTTTCCAAATTTGAACATTAATTATAGTTTTTACGAGTGCCTTAAAACCGTCTTCCCTCGGAGGCTTCTCTATTACCACGACAGAAATTGGTTTGAATAATAGCCCACACAGCGCGATACCGATAGTAATAACAGACAAAAGTCTGAATAGTCCAGGTAATCCGTAATTTTTTATCATATATTCCATTAAAGGTGGCATAATAACCGTAAAAATAGAACTACCTATTGTTACAACTCCGTTAACGAAACCTAAATGCCGTTTGAAATAGTGACCTAAAATTGCCAAAGATGGAGTATAAGCAAGAGATGCTCCTAGTCCGTACATCACACCGTATGTTAGGCATAACACGTCTACATAATCGACTAAAAATGAAGATATAAATAAACCAATAAATGCAATAGTGCCTCCCAATACAGCAGTACAACGTAGACCAAGAAGTCCAGTTAACACACCCGAAAGCGGAGACATCAGAAAGGTTGTTCCCATTGTCAAAGCTCCAACTAAAGCTGAAATAGAAAATAATAAACTTAGTACACATATTCAATTATCAGTTCATTTACAATTTAGTTAAATAATAATACTGTAAATATCATTAAAACATTCAATACATCATAGTATGTAAAATGACTATTAAAATTGTAATCGATTTCCTAGAGCTAATCAATAATCGTCATAAATCAAAACATATATGACTATTGTAACTAAAATAATGTTCTAAACAGTGATTGATTAATCCCCAAAACGTTTCAAGATAATATTCCGTAAACTGATTATAAAGACTTTTGGTTAAGTACATAGGTACCTAATATGACATAATATTACTTATACGCTTCCGTTAGCGTTAGCATGAATATCAAATGCATTCAATTCGACATTACAGTAGTAGACAGTAGAGTAGTAAAGTAAAAGACAATTTATTTTTGAATTGTTAAATCTAAAATAAGACATATATTGAAAAACTTTTGTAGATTTCTTTGTACGCTACTCGTAACCGCAACCTTGAGAATCAATATAGAGTCGACGAATTAAATCGTGATCTAAAACGTCGAAAATATTATTTTCAGAGATAAATTAATGTCGCATGTATTGTTTGAAATTACTTTGTTCAATTACTTAATGTTTTGAATAGATAATTTTTTGTTGACTTATGAATAATAAATTATCATAAGAGACGCCGATGCCACTTCGTCGTTTCATAGTTAAATGTTATTTTTTGTTCTTATTTTGTACAATTTCAATTAAATCTGTAAAGCTTACCTACATTATAATAATATATCGTGCTCTAATTTCGACTATTACATACGCAAATAGGTAATAAGTAGGAAGACATTGTTGATAAAATATTGTAAAACTAAGTTTTATCAAAATCATGTGTCAGTTTCAGTATTTTTTATCGCAAACTTGTTACTAACTAATTTATAATGTTATTATTTTTAAAATGACGTAGTTAGAAGGCTTCAATTAATTGAGGTTTAATATAATAAAAATGTCCACCTATACAATAAATTTAAAGTAGTATGCCTTAAATAATAAGCTATATGCTTATGCAAATAGCTTATTATTTATGGCATTTTAATGTTTACGCGACACTTAAACAATATTTTATATTATATATACTGTATATACATATATTTATTTATTTCCGGAACAGCTGAACCTTGACGGAAGGAGGCACTGTGTACTGACGCATCTACTAGGTACTATATAAATCCCATTGATGACCTGGGTTGCGTTGATATTGTATATTTCTTGTTTTATATGGCTGATTTACATGCATCGAGTAAATTGACAAAATAAAACTAGCTCAACGAATAGCGGAAATCAGAGAACGAAGCGACTAGAAACTAAATATTTCATCTTTCAATTTACAACATTGACAAATACCAATAAAACAATTGGGTGTTCATTTATATCTTAATTTTTTTTTGCATAAAATTTTATTAAAGTATTGGAAAGTCAGCAAAACGAGTACTGCATCTACTATTTAAATTTATTTTAAACTATGTGTCGCTAGCCGTGCGGTGACCGGCAGAGAAGAATAGTCCCAACCTCCTTCTTGGTCTCGTAAAAGGCGACTAAGGCCATAGCAGTGCAAACAACTGTACAATAACCAGAATGTTGATGGGCAGCAGCGTCGCATATCCTACCACAATACACTGAGCTCGCTAACCCGCCTGCCAAGCGTGGTATTGGCAAACCCCCGTCCCCCACAGAGATCATGGGGAAGGCTTACGTTTAGCTGTAGATATCCAATGGCTGTTGTAGTAATATATGTCGCTAAGCGGTTTTCAATGTACGTATGTTGTGATAGACTATTCTAATAACTTTTCTACGACACAAATGATTTATGTTAAACAATCATTGATCTAAACAATGTAAGAATATCATAACAAACCTAATCTGTTACAAATAATACTTATATTCTTAAGAAAAATCCATATAAAGAATGATATTGGAACAACACTCAGAAGTCAGAGGGAATGCCCACATAACAGTGCTAAGTGCTTGCTTTTTAGAAATTACCTGGAGAGTTTTACAGTGTTTGTGAAGTTAATAAGATCGTAGGTTTTACCTAAATATATTTTTTTCATGTTATCTAATAATTTAGCAAATGTGTCTACAATAAGAGCAACAACATTCAAAAAGTTCAACGTTAAAGAGTTAAAGTTGATAAGTGGAACACAATGTACCGTAATCTAATCAGGTCACTTCAACCAGGAGATGAATTCTTTTTTGAAATATCAAATAATAATGATCGATAAAGACACTTAGTCAAAAATTTAGTTGGTAAACAAAGACTCATCCTTTTTTTGTACTCTTAAAGGTGTCCTGATAATTTTAATATTAGGTCTTTACCTATGAAATTGCCGTTTCGTCGCACTGGCTATTTCAAAACTAAAAAAAAAAAAATCGCTAAGAACTCGAATTTCAAATTATTTTTATTTTAAAAATATAGAATTCTTTTTTTATAATGAGTCATTTCTTTAATGGTTAGCGTTCAGTTTACATCGCATTTGTTTTCATTTCGCACCTTTTTCGTCATCATGGATATGTTAAAAATTCGAGTGATTACTTATGTAGTATGAGTTCCGTCGTGGTAGCAAAGCGGCAGAAGCGACACGCAACATCGCAACGACGTTTAGGGCCGAAACACATAACGGCGTTGCGGCGCCGCAACGCTAAAATCGGCGGTGGCGTCACCGCCAATTTTAGCGGCGCGGCACCGCCAATTCCGGCGTTGTGACGTCATACTTGTTGACCATGATTTATTGACATTTTGTGTCTATTTTTATATTTTATTTTTTTGTGTCTTTATTAGACATGGGTATCTCAATGAATTTGTATGAACCGCAGATCAGCTCATGAGCCATATGCTTGAACCGGAGCTGTGAACCGGCTCACAGTTCAGCTCAATTGTTATGTTGTTACTTTTAACTATTAGATTTACAGCTAATTTAAGACTCGGTTCAAACAAGTGACATGTATGATGTACCTAAATTATAAATATGTACATTAATTTTATGCTAATTTAATCCATATGATAAATTCTAAAGTGAGTTTTTTTGTTTGTTACGCTTTTACGCCTTAACTATTAACCTGAATCCCGATCATCATGAAATTCTGCATACCAGTTTTCTGGGGTACAGAAAAGTACATAGAGTACCTACTTTACGTACCGACTATCGTTAGTGCCTGTACCATGCGAGCGGAGCCGCGGACGAAAGCTATTTGTTTATATTTAATCTATGAAACTAATATAAATGTAAGATATTAATTTATGTATCACTATGTTTAAATTTTGTTTAGGCTTTATGAGACAAAAGTTGTTTAAAATCCTACCAGCATAAAAAAATTGATTCACAAATACTTTATACTTTTTATGCATTCTACTTTAATAACAACTTCAAATATTAACAAATTTCACGTGAATTATAATATTTAAAATAATTAAATTAATATCCGCAATCAAAAATCACGAAGAACTGGTTACCCTACAACAACGCTCTTTTTCGCGACGCCGCAACGCCGCAACGCAAACTGCCGATTTTAGCGTTGCGTCAACGCAACGCCGTTATGTGTTTCGGCTCTTACGGTGCGATCACTACTAACGATCGTACCAACCGTTATTTGTTTGATCGCTTTCTTTCCGGAAATTTTGACCTAAGAAATGAACCACGTGGTCGGCCGAAAATGTTGGTCGACAATGACGAATTAAAGGCGATTATGGAGGCTGATGATTCTCAAACTACAGCTGAATTAGCAGCAGCTTTCGAAGTTAGCACTAAAACAATATTGGTCCATTTGCGTTAAATTGGCAAGGTTAAGAAGTTAGATCAGTGATTCTCAACCACTGTGCCGCGGCACTTTTGTGTGCCGCCAAATTTCAAAAGTGTGCGCCAAATTTTGCAAATATATAATAATGTTAATATTATTAAATTATATCATTTAAAAAGAAAAATATTTCCTTAATAAACGTTTAGTTATTATTGTAGTATATATTAGTTTATTTCGTATATTTAAAATTTTTGTCATAAACTATTTATGCAGTGTGTTGTAGTAAGTAAATAATTTTTATCTTTTTCTTTGTGTGCCGCCAAATAATGAAATCGTTAAATATGTGCCGCAACAAAAAATATGTGCTGCAACAAAAAAAAAAAAAAGAGAATCACTGAGCTAGATAAATAGTTGCCTCACTAATTGAATGAACGCCAGCGTGATATACGCGTCGAGACGTGCCTTTCACAGCTCAACAGACACGCAAATGAAGGCATATTGAATCGCATTGTGACTTGTGACGAAAAATGGATTCCATTCGACAATCTCAAGCGCTCAACCAGTTGGTTAGATCCCGGTTCAGTACCTAAACAATGCCCTAAACGAAAAATGACCCCTAAGAAATTGATGGTAACTGTTTGGTGGTCTAGCGCCGGTGTAATTCATCACAGCTTCTTACCAAACAGCATGAGCATTACTGCAGATTTGTACTGTAAAGAACTAAACACAATCAAAATAAAAATCAAAAACAACTTTATTCAAATAGGCCCCAAGAGCACCTTGCACAAGTGTTAATTTGTAAAATGATGATTATCATTTTACAAATTAACACTTTAAAGTGATTATTATTTTGTAAAAGTAAAGCTACCACCGATTCGGAATGTAGATTCTGCAGAGAAGAATCGGCAAGAAACTCCGCAGTTATTATTTTGAAAATAATATATAAACTGTGTTTTAGTACAAAATTAGTATTATCAATGATGAGAAAGCTCGCACGTCTCCAACCAGCTTTGGTCAATCGCTCGGCTCCGCTGCTCCTGCACGACAACGCGCGACCTTATAGTGTATAGCAGACGGTCTCCAAGTTACAAGAGCTGGGGTTGGAAGTTCTCTGTCATCCACCGTACCCGCCAGATCTTGCCCCTACAGACTTCCACTTTTTTCCAGAATTTGGATAACTTTTTGACGGGAAAAAAATTCAATACCCGATACTGCCTGTATTAAATGCCTTTGAAGAGTTTGTTGCCTCCTAGCTGTCCAGCAGAGTTTTTCAAAAAAGGGATCAATAAGTTACCACTATGTTGGAAAAAATGCATTGATTCCATGGCTAATTACTTTGAATAATAAAAATGAAAAATATAGAAAAAAGTGCGTTAACTTATTTCATAAAAAACGGCAATTTCATAGGTAAATACCTATTATATTATTATTTGCTTCGAAGTATACTGTATTAAATAATATAAAAATATTAAAATCTAAATCGGGAAGTCCAGTTAAAAATTATGTGTAGTAGAAACTATAAAGTTATCATGCTGATGCATTAAAAAGGGACAAATTAATAACCACCTCCGTATTTTTGTACGTTAAAAAATATCAATAATAGGATACTAAAATTTGCGTCAAGCATGCAAATCGTGACTTTTTTCGTGACGTTCGTTCGTTCGACGACGTGATTCATGGTATTTTTATGAACAAAAACATTTTGAAACAACAATTGTTACTTTTTACGACGATTGAGAATACCCACTCTGTTTCTCCAAATAAGCGCAGAAAAGACTAACCGTCTTACTTATAAAAATCACGTTAAGTAATATTTAGCCACCGTTTAGTTAATCCACTCATAAGCTATAAATCAAGGATTAACTTTTGTTTACTTATAAACATTGACTAGCTGTTACTTAGTTAAGAAACGAACAAAGAACGATACATAGATGGTTGGCACAGATTATAGCCAAAATAATCGATTAGATAGAGAAATTGAATGAACGAAATTGTTAAAAATAATATTCAAGCGACATCTATTAACATTATAGAGAAAACTCTCGAAGCTCGATATTGTAGTGAGTCACTACTAGTGACCTCTATTGACAGGAACTTGGATCAATATTCTAATTTCTAATCATTTTTATTTTGATGGGTAGTAGTCGGATCCTCAATTACAAAATTCAACAAAGCTTATTAAATATTAAATTAATAAATTTACTTCAGATATAACCTAATTTAAATTATGTTATTATAATTAAAATTAGGTACCTCTAAATATCTGTATTAAACAGACAGATAACGCTAATTTAGTATATATTAATTTTTATATAGAGGAAATTTCATTTTAAATCTCTTCTTACTAACAAACAAACGCAAGAAAGTAGATCAGACGTCGTCATCGAACAGCTGATTTATGTGAAATCCGCCATCTTGCCGCTCAACGAGGGTTAAACTATGTCTCGACAGGGTTTAATTTTGACAGCGATTTACGCATTACTTAACGACTTCTTAACGCTAAATAGTGTTTATGAGTGAGGTTTTTGCTGATCAGTTGTTAAGCAATGGATTAAATATTAAGAAACGTTTATGAGTAAGACCGTAAGAGTTACGAGTCCATTGCAAAACATATAGACTGGACAATAACTTTTCGATAGAATTATCTTGAAAATTGTTTTGAAAAAAATCAAACACTTTAAAAAAAAAATAGTTGCGATATGAATATCATAATTTTCTATTTAAGAGTTAAGAATATACGGTCTTACTCATAAACGTTTCTTAATATTTAATCCATTGCTTAACAACTGATCAGCAAAAACCTCACTCATAAACACTATTTAGCGTTAAGAAGTCGTTAAGTAATGCGTAAATCGTTGTCAAAATTAAACCCTGCCGAGACATAGTTTAACCCTCGTTGAGCGGCAAGATGGCGGATTTCACATAAATCAGCTGTTCTATGACGACGTCTGATCTACTTACTTGCGTTTGTTTGTTAGTAAGAAGAGATTTAGAATGAAATTTCCTCTATATAAAAATCAATATATACTAAATTAGCGTTATCTGTCTGTTTAATACAGATATTTAGAGGTACCTAATTTTAATTATAATAACATAATTTAAATTAGGTTATATCTGAAGTAAATTTATTAATTTAATATTTAATAAGCTTTGTTGAATTTTGTAATTGAGGATCCGACTACTACCAAAATAAAAATGATTAGAAATTAGAATATTGATCCAAGTTCCTGTCAATAGAGGTCACTAGTAGTGACTCACTACAATATCGAGCTTCGAGAGTTTTCTCTATAATGTTAATAATAGATGTCGCTTGAATATTATTTTTAACAATTTTGTTCATTCAATTTCTCTATCTAATCGATTATTTTGGCTATAATCTGTGCCAACCATCTATGTATCGTTCTTTGTTCGTTTCTTAACTAAGTAACAGCTAGTCAATGTTTATAAGTAAACAAAAGTTAATCCTTGATTTATAGCTTATGAGTGGATTAACTAAGCGGTGGCTACGCATTACTTAACGAGATTTTTATAAGTAAGACGGATAGAGTATAATTATGACTAAAAAGTTTTCATCGTGTATTGATCTCGAGATATGAGTAAGAACAGTTTAGCGCCGTTTAGTTCATCACTGATTTTTGTGATTGTAACGCTGGGACCACACTAACGGGAAACGTCAATGGCTATCATCGCGATAAATATTGCGTTTAGTTTTAACGCGATAAAGTATGAATGCCCATTCTTACGCTAATACTATACCGCCACATGAACTATCACTTAACATAAAAGGCAATGTGAATGCCGTTGTCAAATTATGGCGTTAAGTCGTGGCTACACCTACGTTCGTCGCGATATTAAACAGCATTTCCCGTTAGTGTGGTCCCAGGATAAGAACACTAAAAGGAAGTCATATACCAAAATCTAGCTTTCCCCTTCTTTTTTCGTAAGATGTAGTAAGGCTAAAGTCAATTCCAATTTTTTTAAGCATCTTTGTTAAATAATTTATCGATTTATTTCTTTATTCCAGATCAATATATATTAGCATTACCATACTTTTCAAGAAATATTTTACTATTTGTTTGTATGAAATAAATAAAAATGCTTTTATTGTGATCATATTTCATCAGACTTATCAATCTAATATATACCTACAGTCCTATAAACCTGTATTTGAAACGGCATTGATAATGATTGTGCGTAGGCAGTGATAATTATTGTGCGTCGGAATAATGAAATAGATACAATCAAGTGAATCAAATCAGCTTTTAGAATTAATTTTGACGCATTTACGGGCAACAAAACAGCCACGTGCGCGTCGTGACTGGCGCCAGTTTATCAAGTGACAATTACTAAACAACAATTAGTTATATACAATGCATTCACATACATTTAGTTAGTATTAATTAACATATCCAGTACATTTGCATTTTCAGCATTTTTACTATTTATTAACTTTTTTAAAAACATGTTTAGTATTGACTCATTTTAAAAGTAATTTTAACAATGAAACTGAACATATTATATCAGGGGTCTAATAACAAAGGCGGCAAAGTCTGGTTAAAATAATTTTACATCATAAAAAAAAACAGATAACTTTTAAAGGATACTATAATTATATTTACTGATGTAATGTACTTTCTTATATACAATACTGATGTACTTGATTTCAAACTATATTTTAATCCTATAATTAAAATAAGTCAGAATTTGATATATTTGTTAGTTAAGGATGGTTTGGCGAAGAAGACTTGAAAATCTAATAGATTTTGCCAGATTTGGTAGAATCTCTCAAAGTGATCCAGTAAGAAAAGTGTTGCTAAAGTCAATAAAATTAAAATCAGCGTTTGATATTATATGAGACTTTGCCGCCTTTGTTATTAGATCCCTGATATAATGTTATTTCATTTTAAAATTTTGTTTTTCACAAAATTTAGGCAACTTTCTTCATTAATATTTATTATTAGCATATACTATGTAACTATAACACTAATTTGGCTACAGTAAAATATATAACAAAATTATATTTAAGTGCTATTATCAAAATGTGTATGGAATAAATGAATAAATAATAAATAAAAACAATATATATGAAATCATAATTATACAATGAATTCCCTTTGTATTTGACATCTTTACTATTTTTCAAAAACCTAAAACATGAGTTTGTAGAGCATTCATTTTAAACAAGCCCAAAATAATGTCTCGGTAGAGCCATTGATTTGATATAAAGCAACATGTGAAACAATTAAATTATTTTATTAATGTTGCCTTTTTATATGGCTAAACATAAATATTAAATGAGCTCAGAAACTTCACCAAATAATCAATAGTATCATATTACATATTATGAATTCACATTAAATTACTACAACAGTTGTAATCTTTGGTTGTTTTTTTGCTGTGAAAAAATAAAAAAATAAAAAAAATGCTAATACATGTTGTCGGATAGTATGTCGAAAATCACTAAAGTTGCTAATTGCTAGCTTGCTTGCTAAGAGGGTAATTGAGAATTCCTCTTGAGTTAATATTATTACTTGTAGCATCGCATTGGTGTAAACTGTAAGGATGTTATAATTGTATGTTGATGAAATAAATAAATAAATGTTATGGTATAATTATGAGCATGTGTAATTCAACTTAATGTTTCATCATTTTCATGCATTAACAATTTCAAGCATGTTTTTACAGTTATGAAATTGTATTTTGTAAAACTAAAATGTCCTTATTTATACATATTTAATAATAAATAATAAAATTATTAAGAGTATGAGAATTCGCCCGATCCAGTGCCGGCACGGGGCACTGGTTACGGGGCATTTTCAAAAGATATGTTTTTAATGTTATGTTGTTAGGTTTTTTTTATTGATAGGTTATTAGGTCTTTTTTTTTAGCGTTACCTCTTGTTTTATTTAACAAAGGCATTTAGCAAGAACTAGTTTTATAACTAGGGACGACGCGTTGTAACCATAGAGGTTTAAATACCTTTATGGTTGTAACTAAAAAAAAAAGACCTAACAACCTATCAATAAATATCACCAGTGCCCCATGCCGGCACTGGATCGGGCGAATTCTCACAAACAATTATTAATTACTAAATAAAATTATAATAAATAATAAAATTTATTACTAAATAAATTTATTCAAACTTAAAACTACATTTTTATTTGCTAGTAAATTTTTATTGACTAGTAGAAAATTAATTATTATAAATTTATTAATTATTTATGTAATGATACTCACATGCTCTACTTTCAGAGTTTGGCACATTTTCATTTTGAAGTCTTTGTTGTAATACTGTATAAATTACACTATAAGAATTAATTACTCCAAATATTAGGCCATTCGTTAGAAAGGAGCCACCAATTATCATATACGCTCTTAACCCCCCATCAGGAGGTTCTCTAGATGGTTCGTCATTCAAGACCTGGCCATTTCTCTCAACGACATCGGGTTTTTTTGATAATAAATTGCTATTTTCCATGGGTAGAGATTCCATTTTGAATTATTTGTATACTATTACTACCTATATAATTTATATATTTTGTCACAACTAAAGCACATGGCCTTACCAACGCTGTCACAGTTTTTAAAACTTTCAGATTTTCCGAGATAAGTTCGGTTTTTCTGAGGTAGGTATGTTTAGAAAATAAAACTGAACTTTTGAACATCAAAGTGTAAATGTAATAGTCAGAAATAAATTCTTAACCAAAAAAAAAAAGACATGTGTCTTCTTTACTTATACATTTTTTTACTACGAGTATTTTTATCATATATTAGTGTAGCAGCAAGCAAAGTTACGAACGACACGACTTTCTGACTAATTTCTGACTTTCTGTAGGTATTTCAAAATTTATAGATAATAGAACTTTGAAGCAGTGTTACCAGATGAATATTTAAAATTACCTTGTCAGCAGACTAAAATTACCGTGTTCTTAGTAAAATTACCTTAAATCTATTTTAAAATTACAGTGTATATTACGATGTCGATAAAAAAGAAACACTTTTGTAAAATAAATCTATTTAGTTAGTTAAAAACTACTCTTACAAAAGTTCTACTTCTTGGTCATAAATCGACGAAGATATTTTAGTAACCATATCTTATGATGGTATAAAATCAACGCACCCGTTTCCATTTCGGCTAATGGATTGTTGAGCCAAAATATTTCCCTTTATGATCTTCGTTATCAGTCTATTTCTTTTTTTAGTTTTGTAGCGACATCTATCTCGCCACATACGAAAAACTGACGTATACTACATCACGCTATCAAAGTTATCCGAGCGATTGAATATATATACTAGAACCCGACAACAACCGGAGGGGGCAATAGCCCATCAGACTCAACACCTGTCTGGTCGGAGGATCCTCACATTTTCAATGGTGGATCAGGGACTCTAACCCTTGTTCCTCACTCCCCGAAGTTTTAATATCAATGCTAACGTTTTTGTCTAGTTCTCGCTATTCGGAGAATATCGGTCCAGTTCTAATATCAGTATCATAACCATCACTGTCACTCATCGCTGTCGTCGCATATCATTATATTCTCGTAACTGTACGATTTCGTAAAGTATTGCAATATTTCAAACATCGCAACAAACTTTTTCAAGTAATGCAATGACTAATGACAATACTACTTATTTTAACATAAAGTATACTCGTGAAAAAAACACTATCAAAAATATTTTATATTTTGCCGGATTATATTATCTTCCAAGTAATGAAATCGTTAGGGATTTCCCCAACAGTGACAGCCATTGTTGCTTATTAAGTACTACTCATAAAAACATACGTTTTTGAGTACGAACTTGAGTATTATTTACACGGTAATTAATATTTAAAAATACCGTAGAAAAGAACACGGTAGTAGCTTATTACCGTAGACCATGTTTTGCTAAAAATTACCGTGCATCTACGGTAATTACCGTGTATCTGGTAACACTGGTTTGAAGTTTGAATTAGAGATGTGTCAACTCGAGTTACTAACTCGAGTTAACTCGAGTTGTGCTTAATTCGAGTTGAATTGTCCCTAAATCAAGTTTGGCTTGGCGGTAAATATATCAAGCGAAAGAGCAAGAGCGCGATTCGTTCGTTGGGTGCGCGCTTTACTCTCGCCATTGCATCGACCGAATGACACCGACGATGACAAGAAGTTATGTTAAAATACTTTTAAGAACTTTAATGTCCTGGGTCTCACTTTAGAGTCCCGGGATTTGCCTGTCTACGGGATGATCGTGATGATGGCAGAGCAGGGTGTGCATTGTTAATTAAAAGATCTTTTCCGTTTTCCGTTATCCCTCTCCCCCCTCATTCCCAAGAAATCAACGCTGTTGCGGCTTGCATAGCCAATATTAATTTCATTTCAATTTATATCCCTGATCCTAAACTCTCTCTAATCCCTGAACTTTCTACAATTTTGTTCGCAGTCCCTCCTCCACTTATTATCTTAGGAGACTTAAACTCGCACCACAGTTCCTGGGGATCATATTTTACAGATTCCTTTTCCCCCTGGTTGGTTGACCTCTTTGATGATATTAATGTTTGCGTTATAAATGATGGCTCTCCTACTCGTCGTGTATATCCTGGTCAAAATCCTAAATCTGCAGTCGATATTTCAGCTTGCTCTCCAGAACTTTCATGTTTACTAAATTGGAACACGTTACCCCACTCTTTTGGCAGCGATCATTTTCCTATTATAATATCAAAATCTTCTTCAGTAGTCCCAATCCCTGCTCCCGAACCCCTCCTGAAATATAAACTACAAGAGGCCGATTGGGAAAAATTTTCTTTATATGTTGAATGTCATTTAAACGTTTTTGACCAAAATCCTTCTTCTCAAAATTACTTACATTTTCGTAATACATTGATTGAAGCTGCCAACTTATTCATCCCCAGAAAAAAGTCTCATTCTTCTAAACTTTCCTCACCCCCTTGGTGGGATTCTGAATGCACTTCTGCTGTAAAAGAAAGAGATAGAGCTGAGGACATTTTTAATAAATCTTTAAACCTTGATGATTTTCAAGCTTTACAAAGAGTTACTGCTCGTACCAAAAGACTACTCTCCAAAAAGAAAAAGAGAGGATGGAAGGGGTTTTGTGAGAGTTTGTCCCCCAGAACTCCCCCATCACTAGTATGGAGAAATATGAAACGGTTTAGAGGTTCATTGAAACCTGAGTCTCTTCACTCTTATGATTCTTCGGTTTGGCTGGAAGACTTCGCGGATAGCCTAGCTCCCCCATCTGTTCCTTGTGATTTCTCTTTGTCTGTATCCTCTTCTAATTTAACTTCCTTTGATGAAAAGTTTACTTTTGACGAATTAAATATGGCACTGGCAGGGTTGAGAGATACTTCTCCAGGTGATGATGGTATCCCATACAGCTTTATTACCAAATTAAACACTTCTAGTCTTCAGTACTTTTTGGACATCCTGAATGACATTTTTATTACGGGAGAAATACCTGATGACTGGAAATGCCAAATCATTATCCCTATTTTGAAGTCAAACAAAGATCCAGAGAAGGCTAGCTCATATAGACCAATTGCTCTTTCATCAACCTCAGGTAAAATTCTAGAACACCTAATTAAAAATCGCCTAGAATGGTATTTGGAAAATAATGAGTCTCTAGCGAAAAGTCAATTTGGTTTTCGTAAAGGCAAAAGCACCATGGATAGCTTGAATATTCTTACAACTGATATCCGTCTTTCTTTTTCTAAGAAAGAACACCTTGTGGGATGCTTTTTAGATGTTTCGGCTGCCTATGACAGTGTCAATATTCCGGTGCTCAGAGCAAAAATGCTAGAGCTGAGTGTTCCAGTGAGAATCGTACACTATATTTGTAAACTTTTTATGGGCAGAACTATTAAAATAAGAAACGGTGGCTTCCTCCTTCCACCTAGAACACTATGGCAAGGCATTCCGCAAGGGTCAGTACTGAGCCCCTTACTGTACAGCATTTATACTTATGATCTTGAGCAATCGGTCCTTCCTTTTTGTAATATCCTTCAATATGCAGATGATATCGCCTTATACACATCTTCTGATTGCATCGATACAGCAACATCTCGAATAAATGAAGCTTTAAGCTACCTTAATGTCTGGTTAGATGAACATGGTCTTTCATTATCCCCATCTAAAAGTACAGTTGTTGTTTTTTCCCGCTCAAGATTCACTCCATTTGCAAACATCACATACGAAGGACACGCCATCTCTAACGAACACTTTGCAAAATTTCTTGGAGTTTTCCTGGACTCCAAAATGACTGGTGTCGCTCATCTAAATTATGTAGTCAATAAATGTGAAAAAGGTATTAACGTCCTTCGTGCTCTCTCAGGTGTTTGGTGGGGTTCCCATCCATATAACCAAAAACTTGTATATAATTCTCTCATTCGTAGCCGTATTGATTATGGATCGTTCATTCTGGAACCCTGTAATAAAACAGCCCTAAAGAAATTCGACACCATACAGGCTAAATGTTTGCGTACTATCCTTGGTGCAATGAAATCCTCACCAAAAAATGCTCTACAAGTGGAATGCTTAGACCCACCACTATTCCTTCGCAGACAATATCTGTCTGATAGATACATCTTAAGGGTTATGTCATGTTCATCTCATCCACTTATTCCTCGTCTAGAGAGTCTTTCCGAAGAGGTATTAAATAACCGATATTGGCACCATAAGGAAACCCCCAAAATCATTAAGAGCTTTTTAAAGTTTAAAAATCTTTCTGCACCCATTTATAGATGTAATATCAACCCCTTATTCCAATCTGATTATTCTTCGCTAATGTTTACTCCTAGGGTCATTTTGAATTTTGGGGTTGAAAATGATGATCCTGTAACTAATCAAAATTTTACCAGACTTCTGTCTGATTGGCACGATTGGATACCGGTGTTCACTGATGCCTCTAAATTATCTCCCGACGGTAATGTTGGTGCTGCGGTTTGGATTCCGAAGTTCAACGTGACTTTATCCTTCAAATGCCCTTCCCAGACATCTGTGTTCACAGGTGAAGCTATCGCCTTATATGAAGCACTTCTTTTTGCTGATTCTCATAATTTCCCTAAAACAATCATTTTCACAGACTGTAGAAGTTGTTTACAAAAAATTTGTAGTAATCAATTTAAAATGAAAATTCAGCTCCCTCTTATTTTCAAGATTAAAGAGTTACTTTTTAATTGTAGGCAAAAAGGTCTAGATATAGTCCTTGCTTGGATTCCTGGACACTCTGGTATTACAGACAATGAGATGGTGGATTCTTGGGCTAAAGATGCTACAATAAGTGGATCTGAAAAGCATACTGCAATATACCATACTGATTTGTTACCCCTTGCAAACTCACAATTAAGAAATGATTGGCAAACCTTATGGGATTCCTCAAGACTTGCTAAAGGGCGTTACTATGGAGATATACAACCTCTGATACCACGGAAATCCTGGTTCTTCCGATTTCGAAAAGGTGGCAAACAAGCCACATCTACCATATGTCGCCTTCGTTTAGGTCATGCATGCACACCGGTTTTCCTTGCCAAAATCAGAGTACGCGATAGCTCTCTTTGTGAATGTGGTTTGGACGACGGGACAGTAGATCATATTTTTTTCAATTGTCCTAAATTGACATTTTCTTTATACGACGTTCTCCCTCCAGTTATACCACGGCCTATCAACTTTCAGTCTCTTCTCACTTATTCGCATTCTCCTTCTATAGTTTATTTAATGAAATATATTTCTTATCATAATTTAAAATTTTAATTTATTTTTTATTTATTTTTCTTTATTTTATTATTTATTTATTTTTTTAAAATAGTGTAGTTAGATTATTATTTTTTTCTCCCTACTTATATTCTCCATTTCCTACTAATCTTTCCTTTTTTTTGTGTATGATACCGTAATTTTCTTGTGATGTTTGTGTCGTCATTCAATGTTATCTGTTTTAGGTGACCTGGACCAAATTCCTGACATTTTCTAAATTAAACACCGAACAATTTCCCTGCGAGTTACTTTCAAACTACGTCGTAGTTGGCCAAATACGTCTCACACACAAGAGATGTGAATGCCATTATAGGAAAAAAAAAAAAAAAAAAAAAAAGAACTTTAACTTATGTACACAATAATTTGATATTTATTTTTTTTTTGAGAATATTAAGTTTTTTAATGTTGAAAATACTTTTAAGAATGTTAACTTACAAGAAAATATTTTTAGTTTTTTGACTTTAGCATTGTATTTCTTTTATTTATTCAGAAAATACTTTTTACTGAAAGTTTCACTTTTTATATAATATATCTTGTTAATGAGATAAATAATATTCTAATTCAAGTAGTATTATAATTGAATAAAAGTTCTTATTATTATTAGCAACAGTTGATTAAGGCAACAAACAAACTAAGTCAGCATAAGTATTATCTAGTAGATTATTATATAACATTTATTATTTAAAATAAAATTAAAATAACAACGTTACTTAAGAATATTTTTATTGTGATGATTAATCTATTAATAGCATATGTACCGGCATTGTAAAGTTAGACTGATATTATTTTGTGAAAACTGCTATATACCGAACTAGTTTTGTTGTTAAATATGGGTACCATAACTAAACAAAGACTAAAAATAAATGAGTAATAAGTCTATATTTTTATTTCAATTCTACCTACGGAGTTTAGCAATGATAATTGCCCCAACAGAGAGATGTATGGAAGAACAAATATGTAAAAAAAAGTAATTTATAGCAAATCATACACTCAGTTTCTTTCCGCTAACTCGAGTTCAATTCGAGTTAGCTGAATTTCAACTCGAGTTAACTCGAGTCGTGTTTTTTCCGAGTTGACACATCTCTAGTTTGAATAGTCTTTTATTACCTCCGTATATTTAGCAGGTAAAATGATCATATTTTCTTGATTATAATTACAGAAATCACTAGGGCACAGATCAGGCAACTTTAGGTAATAATTTTTTCACTTTAGGCAACAATAATTCGTTTATAATTAATGAAAAACCATTGAACGTATAGCTAGCAGAAATAGGTTAATGTTTAAAGTTTTTACTGTTGCATTCGTTAGTTGCATTCGTAAGTTTGGGCAAGATTAGGCAATTATTTTAGATTTTATGAAGCAATAATTAGTAACAATATAATAGGAATTATAAATCATGTCCCTAGCAGAAAATAACGTTTAGACCCGCTGTAATCGCTAGGGACTTCCCGTGAAGCCGAGCGCTCTGATTGGTCGAGTCGTACGACCAATCAGAGCTCGCTCTTTCCCTAGAGTAGACAGTGGTAGACAGTGTCCAGCTTTCAGGCGTCAGCTGTACGGGCTTTACCTGTTTTTGACACATTAAAATCATGGTTAGAGTATTCGACGTGTTTTTTATGAATAATAAACATGAGAGAAAGCAATTATAAAGTGGCGTACGCCCAAAAAAAAATTAAAAATATATATATTTTATTGATAGGCTGCTGAGGTGGTATGGCCATGTCGAGAGAATGAATGAAGAACGAGTAACGACTGACGAAAAAAGTGTATCAGGCGAGTGTGAAAGAAAGTGCTGGAAGGGGTAGACCTAGGCGGACGTTTCAAGGCCAAATCAGGGACGTCTTGAAAAAATGCCAGGTCAAGAGTACCCTAAACCGAAGAGCATGTATGAAGGGAATAATGAAAGTGGACGAAGCAGAACAAGTATGTAAGGATCGTAGTAAGTGGAAAGAAGTGGTCTCTGCCTACCCCTACGGGAAAGAGGCGTAATTATATGTATGTATGTATGTATGTTAGGTCTTTTGTTTCGAGCGTTAATTCTAGTTTTGACAAAGGCATTTAGCAAGAACTAGTTCTAACTAGCAAAAAAAAAAAGACCTAACAACCTATCTAAGTTTTGACAAAGGCATTTATTTATTAACTATGGTACACAAAACAGAATATAATCTATACTTTTACATAATATAAAATGTTAATAATAAATTTTAGAGCTGGATTATATCCCTAAACTATGTGCACACTTCATGATTATGAACATTATTACCAAAGCAGTATGAAGTTATTAAATATTATATAACATTGTTGGTTTATTTATTATCCTATGCTATTGAATCAGATTTGTTAAAAATAGCTTTGACCTCTCTAGTAAATTTAGACTTATTTTTATTAAAAATATCAATATTTACATTATTTTCAGAAACAATATCATTATAAAGGCGACACATTCTAACAATAGGGTTGTAAAATGATGTGTTATGAATGTAGACATTTAAAATAAATGTCTTATGGAATGGGTTCCTGGATCTTGGTCTAATGTTAAAATTGATCAATGACAGGAGAGTCGGTGAATTTATTAAGCCATGTAGAATCTTGAACAAGTAAATTAGTTCGTGGTATTTAGTGTGTGTGTGAAAAAATAATTACCTAAGGTTGCCTGATCTGTACCCTAGTGATTTCTGTAATTATAATCAAGAAGTGAAATTTTTTTTCATTATTTACTAAAGTTTGACAGTTAAATTCAGTTTTTGATTAAAGAAGTATCATTTCCGCGCATGTGGTCTGTGGAATGCATAGATTAAAAAATCCTATAAAAGTGATGAATTATCAATTAGAAGAGGGCGCGCGAACGTACCCTTTGTATTATTTATTAATACAGTAATGTCGTACTTTATAGACGGGTAGTGAAGTGGCCTGTGCACATGGAATTATTATGTACTAGGTACAACTGGAAGGCTTACTAGTAAAATCCTGTCAAATAAAATTGAACTCTATATTTATATAATATGATATCGTTGTTTTTAGAATATCAAAATACAGAGTAGAAAACGGTCTCGACAGAGAACAATTAAAGCTTGTGTTTGTGTTGTGTCTCTTTCGCACGATTGCCATGTAAAATATTTGATTCCTTTAGTAGAATAAGATTGTCTAAGAAATGAAATTTAAACGTACTTATTTGCATAATATGATAAAATTATGTGAGTACCGCAGATGTACTAAAACAAATTACTTTCGCGTACAGTTTTACTTATTAAGAACAAAAATATTTCTCACAATAGCGCCGTAGGTAATTAGTAAATATTATTAATTTATTACTAGCAATACCGGTAAATGTGGTTGTCATGTCAGCTCTAGGATCAAGTCGTAGACAGAGAATACTTATACTCTCTCTACGGATCAAGTATACTCTGGATTTGACAAGCGTGCCACACCCGAAAGCACCCGAAAGCGTAGAGAGATTATAAGTATATATATATACTTATATAGTATATAGTATAAGTATATATATAAGAGTATAAGTATTACCCCTTTTTTAATTAATTTATTTTATTGCTTTTGAGTTTTGATACTCGAATGAAATACGAAAGTAATATTTTGTAAGGTGTAACCTGAAAAAATGTTCTCCCAGGTTCGACTAGGAGTTGTCCAACTCCTAGTCGAACCTGGAAGTTTAACGGAACTTCTTTAGCATGATTTTATGACATAAAACATAATGAAACAAGTTACTTCAAATTTAAATTTTTATTGTCCTTTGAATATAATTATTTTTGTGTACATATTTCTTATGTTGTCAATTTTGTTTGTAAAAGATTTTGTTGCATAATGAATACGTACATTCAAATATTTTTTACTTATTGACTTAAAAGAGAGTAATGGTTCTCAAAAATAGGTCGATCTGTATAATCGTGTTCATCTTGAGGTACCTGCATCTGAAATTTAAAAAATAAATATTATTAATGAACTGGGATGGAGTAAAAAGTAGATGGACCTCATATAGATAATTAATTTTGTATATGTATTCATTTCAACAGTACAACAAAATTATCTATATAAGATACAGTAATATCAATACAGTTTAGTAGACACTACTCGGACTCTGAATCTAATATTATAACATAATGATCACTCTTTAGAGTGATACAATAAAAGTAACTAACCTGTTCGACGATATGAAGTGTAGGGATCGCGAATGATTTGAAATATATCATATTTCGAGCAGTTTGTTTAAAACAACTCTGTTCAAAATGTCTAGAGCATATCCGAGTATATTTGGTTGGTTGCCAGTTTTGTCGCCCACTGGCGCAAATCCATAATTGGCGAATTGCAGTCGTTTGGAAATCTGTAACAACAGTTTCATTAAGTACTATGAAATTTAAGATTGAATAAAGAAATACCCCACTTTTAAGGAAATTTATCAGTAACCCCAGCTGGTATCATTAAAAAATCTATAACCTGATCAAATTATAAAGTAGTTAAAAATCAAAAAATGGCGTACCAGCCTGACGTTTGTTTCGAGGATGACAAATTAACATTACCACTTAATTTGATTGGTTAATATATTATTATTGATTATAAATGCCGTTTTCATACATTATTTCTATTAATAATAAGACTCTAATGCTGTTAATATTTTTGCTTAACAAGGGATATTTTTATCGAAAAAATTGTACTTACGTATGAAAGGTTATGTCTTGTAATTTCTGCTCAGTACGGCTTTTACAGCCGATTATATAACATATAACCATTATAAGTCTTATAAAACAATAAACTACGTCTTAGTTTCACAAGTTAAATTACTGTAAATCACTTAAATGACAAATTTACGAAGTAAATATCGGTCTCGACTGATTTGTTGGTCACAACTTTCAGTTGTGACCAACAGAAACTCTGACAAAGACAAAAAAATGTTGTTGTCGTCCTTTTCATTCCTTACAGTTTTCGTATGTTGTGGTTTCGTTCACACATGGTAATAATAATTGCGTAGCATATCCAGACAAGGAATTTCTTATCCAGAGCATACTTCATCCTAGTGTCAGCTGTTGTAATTTAATGGCGTCTCCTTTGTTGTTCTAAGTGTTGACAAGGACGGGTGAAGTTTTGAAACCTCTATTTCGGCTCGCGCTTATAATCTGAGTGAACTTTCCAGTTGTACATAGTACATAATGGCTACGTTCCACTTAACGCCCGCAACGCCATCGACCACGACCGCTGTAATTGCCGTTCCACTAACGTAAAAAGGCCGCGGGCGTTGAAGGCGAATGTTATAGGTGGAACGCACATCTTGAGCGCTATATGCTCGTAATAATTATGGCGGCATGTAAAAACGTGCAGCTGTGGGGGTTTTGTGAGTAAATATTTCGCATGGATTGGAGTAAAATTTAATTTGAAATGGATTCCCGTGAATATTTTGACAAAACGAATGAGAAACAATTCCACTGCAATGTCAGTTTCAGGATCGTAAACAGTTATTTGTCTCGTCGCCATCGTTGTTTTTTAGAATTCCCGCTTTGTTTTGGTGAAAGCCCACTTTGACCCATCAATATTTTGTGGGCGAAGTGGGCGCGATGTGGTCGCGAACAGTGAGGTCATCTATGACGTCGAACGATCGCTCGCGACGACCACGAACCTTAGGTGGAACGATACAGAGGATGTTACAATCGTTGCGGGCGTTAAGTGGAACGTAGCCAATTATTCCATGCCTGTGCATAACAAACAACCACAGACTATAAAACAGGTCTTGAAATATATCGATCATATGATAAAAATAATTGGACTTCATAAAAGTATTATTTCTGTAATGTTAATTTAAGAAAAAGAAAATAAAAATAGTACCTATGACTCCAAGATTGAAGCAAAGCAAGGAATTAGGTCGAAATCTTGGAAATTAAGTTCAAATCAAGAGTAAAGAACAATGATTCTGTTCATTGGTTTATTTATTTTTTGATAGCTGCTAACTATGCACTATGTTTTATAAAATAACAAACATTAATAAATATTTAAAGCCTACTAATAACTAAAAAAAGTTAGAAATTGGTGGATTTGGGGGATTTTAACTTGAAGGCACATTTTTATTATTGTTTTATAAATAAAAGATTAACAAACAAACAAGAACAAACGACGAACTAACCCTGGTATAATAGAGAATTAAGAAGAACCGTCTTGTTCATAGGGTATTAGTTGAAAAAGTGTCCTTTTTTAACAGCAAATTATTGTTCGAACACTCGCCGAAATAGCGTTAGTGTAGGAAATGGAAATGATATGAAGTTAGCAGTTATAAACAGAGTGAAGTGTGCTGGGTTAATAAATCTAGTATTTCTTTTGATTTCTGTAGTTACGAAATAGTCGAGTAAATCAATATTTGTAGCTTTTTAATATTTAATTTATTATTGATAATGTTTATATTACATTATGTCTTTTATTTTGTTAATTTATATTTTTTATTACGTGTTATAATTGCTTTGTTACTTGGCGCTTCCTGCAAGATTTACCATCGTGCTAATGTGGCGCCACCCAAATTTGATGAATTTCGACGGACACTTTTCGTTACAAAATTGTACTCTTTAAACTCTATACTCCATGGAACTAACGACATCTGCAATCTGCAAGTGAAAATTGGAAAAATAAAAAATTGATGGGCTAACTTTGAAGGCCTGTATTATAGGCAAAATGTATAATTTAAGGCCTTGTAAAAATTAATTTGAAATGCATTTTATTACTCATATATAAATAGTTGTTAAAAGTTATTACTATAATAATTTATAACTCTGGCATTGATGTTGACAAGTAAAATGTTTCAAAATAATTCATGTTAAGCTTTCGTGTTTCAGACTGAAACTTATTAAGGGGTAAAAACTAACTACTGTACTCAAAGAACAACTAAATCATAAAATGAAACTAAATAATTTATGTGCTTTTATTTATACCAAAAAAAGGATTTTGATTGTGACACAATATATTAGTACTTCTTCACTTCAATTACAATATTTTTCATTAGAGACATATCTTCCTTTAATTTTTCTTCAATAGCTCCTTTTTCATCTTCTTGTGCTGTCAAATATTTTGTAACTAATTCTGAAATATATATTATTATTAAAAACACTGTTATAATATTAGATTAAAAATTATTTTAACTATCAATCTCAACATATTTTTTTTGTAAATAGAGAAACAAAATTAGCATGTTATAACCTTGTACAATGAACATTATTAATTACAAGTGGTCGCCCAGTGGTGGAAATTCAATCTAATATATAATTGAACGCATTGTCAACATAATAAAAATATAATTGCGCATAACATGGTGAGCATATGCAGCAGTCATTGAACCTGATCTGTGATAGTAAATTTTGATAAAAAAATTCGTTGCAAGACCTGTATTTAAGACCGTGTTGACAACAGACTTATATGTGTGTGTCGTAGTGTCTGTATTGTGTTTTTAAATTTAATGTATTTTTTATGGTTAAAGATGCTTTATTTCTCATTAGAATAACAATTCGCTTACTGAGAAATACTATTAACAATAACAATACAAATTAGGGTAGAATGCGACTTAAGCTATACAATGTAAAAATAACAGCCGGTAGTTATTAAATTTTTTAACTAAAGACAACATCATCAGAGCCTTTACAAAGCAGAAATAATACTCATAAAACATGGATGTGTATCGACAGAAACTAGATGTGGCATTGTTGTTGCATATTTAACTACTTATTTTAATTTAAATATATAAACAAATATAAACTTTTTTTATTATTATTATGTTATTTATTTATTTTTATTGTGTTATTTATTATATATTTTTTTAATTTGTTTATTTATTTATTTTTTAAATCATACTTTCAAATATGTTCTTGATCGAAAACGAAATATTTTAGTTTACGTTTAAAGCTACCCATGCTTCGGGAAGATTTGACATAATCTGGTAATTTATTATACAGTAATACTCCTTCACATTCTATATTTTTTTTGCCGTAATCGGTTCTGTGTTGAGCATTATTATAAAAAATATTAGCATTCTGCACTTCTTCTCTACAAACTTTATCTGTAACAATTCTCGTACTTCTTCGTCCACGTGATTTTCGTAAAAAGGGGTAGAAAGTTTTTTCTTCACATATTAATATTATTAATTATAAATTACTTAGAAGTTATAAGCGACTTCAAAGTAATGTTAGCCATTAATTATTATTTATTATTATTATCTTGTTGCCCATAAAGATTACAATACATGACTCATGGCCTTCAAAGTTTAATGGAATTATGAAAATTTTATAATTTTCTTTGTATTTTTTGTTTTATTTTAAAAACAAATAGTAATATAATCTTACCATGATATTTTTGAAGTTGTTCAAAATGTTCTTCTTTTAACTGTGATTTTAAAAACGTTATAATAATTGGAACTTGCCTTCCAGATGCATGAAGCATATTTTGATTCAATATTGTAAACAAAGCAAGAACAACTAAATGTAAAATTAAAGCTGGTTCTTCACAATTTTCTAATTCATATATAAGTTTCTCTCTGTGATTTTGAACCAAAAGTCTGAAAAATTAATAGTAAAATTTTATTCTACTATTAGGAATAACTAATAAAATTTTAAAGTAAGGTGTACATACTTATCTTTCTTTTTATCTACTTTTTTCAGTATCATGCCACATTCTGTTAAACAAATATCTACAGCTTGGTAAAATTGCTCCATATTTTGTTCAGATATTGTTGAATTTAGATTTTTTAAAGGTTTCTTATACTCCTCTGATAAATCATTTATTATTTTATTTCTCTGCTCTACAGACAGAATGTCAACTTGAACTGAGAGATTACACTGGTTTGCTGCATATTTGCAAAATTCTGATAAAATATCACCTCCAAAAGATTTTAACAAATATTTAACAAATTGTGGTTGCTGATCACTTGGAAAAAGTTTTAAGCCTTTCTCATATAACTTTATGTCATTTACAAGAACATTAATACGATCTTGAGCAGAAGAATGAGTTTGTTTTCTGTTTTGATTGGCATCCTGCAACAATTTTTCAGCTAATTCCTTTGCTATTGTCAAAGCAGTTTGGTTGAGATGTCTAAAAAAATTATGAACATTTTTAGAAAACAAATAAAATTGAATAAGTAAATATCACAACAAAAAAAAAGTTTTATTTATTGCTAATATTTTATATCCACTGAATTTTAAAGTTAATAATTTCTTTCTCACCCTTGAAGATATTCAGATATCTGAGTTAATAAATCATCAAGACCTTCATTCTCCAACTGTTCTTTTATGCAATTTTCGACATCTTCTATGCAAATAATTTCTAAGTTACTTGGGGCTTTCTTAGCTATACTTGATGCATCGTCAGAGTCTGAGTCATGAGTAACTTGTTTAGATCTCAAATGTTTCTTGACAGCTTTTGTTTTAGTTTCTCTGCCCTGTGTACCTCCACCTCCTTTGCCGGAACTTGCTTTTTTCCTACGCTCTTCACGCCTTTCAGCTTTATGATCAACTTGAACCGTTTGTTGTCCATCAGATTTAGCAAGTTGCTTTTCAAGATAAAACTGCTGGTACTTTCCAGACTTAACAACAGCTTCAGCATTTTTTTGTGTGATTGGCATACAAGCTTGTTTCAAATTTTCTATAAAATTGTTGCTGAATACTGAAATGAAAAATCCAGAGCGAAATTGAATAATTGTATGTAAAACAAGGACTATTTTTTTTTAACCTATAAAGTGTTTATTTAATTATAAAGGCAACTGTAAAATATAAACCAATAAAATCACATTCATAAGAAGAATACATTACCTTATAACTATATTACCTGTTTTGTCAAACAAAATGGTTTGTCTTGAATTTTTCTTCAACAGTGGTTCAAGCAAGTTGTCTATATCCTCATCTGACAAAACGGATGGCAGTAGTGATAAAACATCTAAATAACTCTTAGAAGAAATGCATTCTTCTAAGGCTGTCTCTAGTTGTTGATTTATTTGTGAACCAATAACACAACTACTTAAGAAATTCATATCTTCATTTGCTAAAACTCTTTTAGCATAACCTTTAGGATCTGATATGCCTAAACGGGTTAATGCGTCATATTCCAAGTAATTATTTTGTTTGTAGAAATTTATTACCCACTCATTTTGTGATTTTGTATAACAAGATGGTACATACTGAGCCCCAGATTGTCGCCCCGTGAGAACTCCAGGAGCGTTCAACTGATCAAAAAGATACATAAATAATCGCTCTGCTATGTTGCAATGACTAATGATTAAACTGACAGGTGTAGGCTTTAGCAGACCCATCAATGCTCCTCTAATTTTTGCTTTGGTCCTCATTATGTATTCTTCAGTGTAAAAAATTCTTGGATCAGATGGATCTTGTTTTGCTCTAATGATTTTTCCCATATATCTCTCCAAAACACCATGTTGTAAGAGATCTGCTGGTAAGTCATATTGCAGTGTCAAATCTCCAACAGATATTTGTCCTTGTAATTGTAACTTTTCATTGATCTCCCTGGCAATTTTTTCTAAATAATAATGAGCGATTAAATATCCTGAAACCAACTGCACCTCCTTTCCTTTTATAATTTCCGAGATGTTAATATTTATTTGATTAAGATCTACATTCAACTCCTTAGCCAAGTCAACAGTGTTAACACGTCCACCACGGACATACAATTCATCCTTTATTTCCCTGACAAGTTGTTGCGGTGTTAAATACTCTTTCCCATCAGTTGTGAAGATTACATCAATTAATTTAAGCTCTATTAACTTTGATACAATTTCAATACAATTTCTCTCTGATAACCTGAAATGTGGTAGTTAAGAATATTTAGACTATTTATTTTATTTTGTCTTTTAACAACAATATGTTACTTTTATTACAGATGTTAAACTTACCGTTGTGCTGTAGAGCTTAGTTGAGCTTTCTGAAAATCAGCCGCTAGTCGCTTTATTTCATCCCAATCCGTCGATGGTGCCATTACTGCAATTAGAGTAGTTCTAAAAATAAATTGCAATTAAAGGTTTCTACGAAAGTCTTAATAAATTACTTTCAGAAAGATAACTCTCACTAAAATATACAGGTTGTAACACAACTTATAATGAAAAAATTTCATTATACTTACTTTTATTTTACAAATGTGTGTGTGTGGTGTGATATTTTATTTTACAAATATAATGTTTTAAAAAAAATCAATTTATTATACATCGAAATTCGAATAACAATCAAAGTTCAAAGATGACAATATTTTAATATTTCTTGATATTTCTTGAAGGCTGTGGATGTAATTGATACGTGTCATCGGTGTCAAAAATAGGGATGACGATCTGATATCGATTAATCGATAAATCGACTTCTCGAGCCAAAAATATCGATATTTAGTACAATCAAGTGAATCGATATTTTACCCTCAATAATCAACATTCGATTTTGTATGCTTTAATTAAAACCATAAAAATATTTTCAGTTAGCTTAAAAAAAGTTAAACAAAACGATTTAAAAAAATGTCTGTTGAACGTACACATGTACGTATACAAACGGCGAGCTTATAGTCTAGTCAATAAGTTCAAAAACGTGTTAAATAGAAATAAAGCTCCTAAAAATATGTGCCATAGCTCATTGGATTCGGAATGAAGTCTAGAAAAATGTTTTTTAAGGGTATATTAGCACATAAAAATTGCGATTGTTATTAACAAAAAAAGAAAAAAAAAAGGTATTTAGTTTTTCGTTACTAACTTTTAAAATAATAATATTTAAGGAATTTTGAAAAAAGATCCTGAAAGAGGAGAAAATTTCCAATAAAAAAGTTCCAATTCCCGGAACTCTATACCATATATAGAATTTTTTTTTGTATTTTTTACAATTTTTTGTAAAAAAAATAATAAAAAAATTTTTTCTTAACTTTGTTATATATGGTTGTTTTTGTAATTTTTTGAAGTTTTCGAAAAAAAATATAACGGTTAATATTATTTGTTAATAACAAATTGTTAAGTTAATAAACAATTAAATTATTTATAAAAAAAAATTTCTCTGTTATTCCATTGAAAAGGGTAAATGATGATTTTTAAGAATAAAATAATTTCTTAACTAATTTTTTAAACAATTGAAATATAAAAAAAACGATTATAAAATATAAAAAAAAATATTTAAGAAAAAATTTTTGTTAAAAAAATCACCATTTCACCTATGCTATAAGATAGTAAAATTTTTTTTTAAAAATCCCAAAATAGTCTACTTTTTTATAAAAAATTACGTAAAATTTTTTTTTCCAATTTTAATTAATACCTATATCAAGTGCGAAAACAGCAATAATAATATATTACCAAAAAAAAATTTTTTTGATAACATTTTATAGAAATTTAATTTTTAGTTAGTTTAAAAAAATTATAATTAACAAAATAATTAACTTTAATAAAAAAAAATTGCATAACTTTATTAAGTACCTAAACAAAAAGAGCTCCACGAAGCGAAATATTTTTAGACCAATTATTTAAACTTTTATACCGTAATTTATAAAAACAGAGATTGGAAAAAAATTAGTTAATTAACAATGGTGTAACTTTTTGAAAAATCCGAGGTTCTTTTCGTTCAAGTGTCTAGATTACACTGTAATTTATTCAAATTTTTAAATTGTTATTTAATATTTTAAAAAAAATATTTTAGGTGATATACCGGCTTTTTAGGCGGCGCGCCTATGCCGTAACGCCCTCGCGGAGCTCTATTTCCAGCGTTAAAAAAAATTATAAATAATATAGATAGAGTTCCGGGAGTTGGGACTTTTTATTGGAAATTTTCTCCTCTTTCAGGATCTTTTTTCAAAATTCCTTAAATATTATTATTTTAAAAGTTAGTAACGAAAAACTAAATACCTTTTTTTTTCTTTTTTTGTTAATAACAATCGCAATTTTTTATGTGCTAATATACCCTTAAAAACATTTTTCTAGACGTCATTCCGAATCCAATGAGCTATGGCACATATTTTTAGGAGCTTTATTTCTATTTAACACGTTTTTGAACTTATTGACTAGACTATTAATGCTAGAAGTATTTTTTACAAATAAAATAAGCAGGAATTTGTTTATTTTAATTGTAAAAAATACTGTTCTGTTTTTTCTGAATTACAGGATGACTGGTAAATTACTATCAATATTTAAGGAGAAGCCTTCCAGTTCCATCATTAGATCAGACCCTGGTAACCATCTAAAAAACAAAAGTACTCGTCAAGACGAATCAAACGAGCTGAAACTCAATGGGGTTGCGTCAATTCATTACAGAATTTCCATGACCACCTTCCAGCTCCATCATCAGACCCTGATTACCATTGAAAGGCAAACTAATCGTCAAGACGATCCATAACTTCAAAAACTGACGTTATAACCTTTCCAGCCAAACTTGACAGCTTGAATTTCTTCGGCGTCGGTAAGGGGGTTCGTTTTCAAGTTATCGACCGTTGTTTTATTTCAGGATCAAAATGATGGATCCAAGTCTCTGGTTATAAAACACGACAGAATTTTGCTGGTTAGCTTGGAACTTTTCGAGATTCGCTCTCTAAATGTCGACTCTTTTCTTTCTTTTGTTCGTCGGTTAACATTCTCGATACCCAACGCGCAGAGACCTTTTTTATATGCAATTTGTTTGTAAGGATTCTTTGAACGCAACAAATGAAATCCCTGTGTTCTCAGCTATATGTCTGATGGTAAGTCTTCGAATCGATCTGCCTTAACAACATCTTAAGACTTTTTCAGTTATGTTCAGTAAGAGACGTGGTCCCTCGCGATATTCATCTTCAGTGGATGTTCTGTCCAGCTTAAGCTCTTTTGCCCAGTGTGCAACTGTGGAATATGGTATAAAGTTTCCACCAAGTCGTTGTCCATGTCTTTGGTGAAGATTTTTTTCAAAGGTACTTGATCACAACTCGCATCGACGGTTCGTATTCAAATGAATGCCTCCCTCCTCCTCCTCCACGACCTCCCAGAAATCGTGGTCTATTTTGTTATGTTGACCTAGTGGGTATATGAGCTAACAATTTATTTTTTAAATATTTATTCAAACTGGAAATAATCGATTATCATTATTTGTGAATCACACCTTGTACATCAATTTCTTAAAAGAATACTACCTGGGAATTCTCATACAAATTTGTATTTGTATGAGAATTCCCTTTGTACTTTGTACATGTACTAGTGTACAAATTACAAGTACATGTACAATAATGATGATCTGCTGATACAATAAAGCCCAGTACACAAACCACATTTGATTCTGTTTTACTTGCATGCATTGATCTATATATATATTTAAAAAAAAGTCCATCTAAACGTCCGCCAAAACTGCATGGCATACATTGTTTGCTCGTTTCAATCTAAGAGTATAGTATATAGCTCGTATCACTGCCGGCAAATTTCAATGGCCGCTTTTTCAGTGTAAGAACAATGCATTACAATTTCATTTTCATTTAACCGAATAATCCAAATTGACTCTGTTCTATTTATTCAAACTTCTGTCATAAAATTTATTGCTATTTGTACACTGGTTTGTAAATACAACTTTAAGTTATGAGCGTAAGGTTGAATTTCCAAAAAAGTATGTCATGTCATGAACATAAGTCCTTTTGTTTCTTTGGAGCATATTTCGTTACTTTTGTATGAGCCTGTGCATCTACGGTTTTTTAGATCAATGCTTGCATGTCTTTAGATCACTTCAAGTAGGTTTATATAATACTAGCTGTGCCCTGCGGTTTCAGCCGCGTTAATTTGAGAGAAAAACGTACTTAAATATTTTTAAACAATTACTCTAAGAGGCGCCCGCCTCGTTAATCGAGTGTTCGCAAGCGTTACTGCTGAGCAAGGGGTCTCAGATTTAATTCCTGGGTCGTTCAACGTATTATTGAGTTTTTTTCTCTAAAATTCTCAGTACCTAAAAGAATGATGTTATATTTACTTTAAAAGTACACACAGGATGTAAGGATATTTACTGATGTCTCTAAGACTAGATCAGGTACAGGATACGGTGTATTCTCTGAAGATCTCAACATACAAATAGCCGCCCCTCTGGGTGCTCACAACACCGTCTATCAGGTAGAATGTATGGGTATCATAGCAGCGGCCTCAGCTACTCTTGTTCGAAAGGTAAAGGACTACTCCATCCGAATCCTCTCGGACAGCAGATCAGTATTACAAGCTCTTCAAAGTCACTCTATCACCTCAAGACTTATTTACAACTGCCACCAATCCCTGATGGAGGTATGTAATAACAACAACAACGTAACTCTTCAGTGGATCAAAGGTCACAGTGGCTCCCGTGGTAACGATATGCCGCTGCTGAACTAGCCAGAAGAGGTTCAGAGATGGCTGCGATTGGACCAGAACCAATTATCCCCCTTACTACAGGATGGCCTACATCAGTCATTCGACAACACGCGAAAGAGCTACATAATAAATATTGGATGGAGGTGAGTGGATGTAGACAGGCGAAACAAGCTCTCCTACACATAGATCGGAGACTGTCTCGTAAGTTAATGAATCTCACTCGCCCACTTTTACGCAAAATTACTCATATTATTACGGGCCACGGCCCATTCAACAAACATCTGTTTAATCTAGGTGTTACCGACAGCCCCCTGTGCAGAGCCTGCCTGGAGGCAGAGGAGACGGCCGCCCACATTGTTCTGGAGTGCACGGGCGTGACCACCTACCGGGCCAGACATCTGGGGTCACCGAGGACTCTCTCCGAAGTCATTGGTGACACCAGAGGTTTGATAAATTTCTTACAGGAGTTAGGGTGGCAGGACTAGCTGCCCACTTCTACACGCAAAATAGGCGCACAGTGACGTCGAGTTGCGGAAACAAGCCCGTCTTATACTTTACTTTAAAAGTGGAACTATAGTTAAAAAATTTCTCAAGAAGATAAATAATAAAGGACGCAACTGAAGCTATCAAAAAGGATTATTTTTTCCCCTTTTTAGTAACATTTCTTATTATTGCTCAGCCCCTATTGGTCGTAGCGTAATGTTATATAGCCTTTCTTGGTAAATGGGCTATCCAACACAAAAAGAATTTTTCAATTCGAACCAGTAGTTCCAGAGATTAGCACGTTCAAACAAACAAACTCTTCAGCTTTATAATATTAGTATAGATTATATAGCCTATAGCCTTCCTCGGTAAATGGGCTATCCAACACAAAAATAATTTTTCAATTCGAACCAGTAGTTCCAGAGATTAGCTAGTTCAAACAAACAAACTCTTCAGCTTTATAATATATGATATATATATATATATATATATATATATATATATAGTATAGATTATACTAAGGCTTAAGAATTTTTTTAAACAAACATCTATGATGGTGTACATCTTTATTAGATAATACACCTGCAGTGCATGGATGTGTATTTATGTATATATGTATTTATATAAATCTATTAAATTTATTTCCGTTCCTAGTACCCGTAACACAAGTTCTTACGAACTTAGCACGGGGCTAGGTTAACGTGGTGTGATTGTTGGTTAACCCTTTCCCGGCCAGATTTTGGTACAGTAATCGTGCCCCCACGGCCAGACGACTTTAGGTATAATTTCAAACAGTGATGGGACATCTGAATAATTTTTATCGATATTACACATAATTATAGTTAACTTTTGTCTGCGATATCGTACGAATTTGTTTTAAGCCTATAAAGGAGATCGTGCCAAAGGGCAGTAAGTAGTTATATGTATATTGACAGTACCATTAGTGAGTGATACAATCTACCTGTGCCACGGTGAACGGAACGGAGGATATAAATTAATCTAAAATAAAACACTCATAAATAAATTATAAAAATAAAAGCCATGTAATATTAAGTATATAATTTCCCAATTTGGAAGTGGGGCTCCTCCTTAAATCGGGTTGAAATTTTTTTTAACGTTTTTTATGAATAATAAACATGAGAGAAAGTAATAATAAGTTGACGCACGCCCAAAAAAAAATTATTTTTTTTTTATTGATAGGTTGTTAGGTCTTTTTTTTTAGCGTTAATTCTAGTTTTAACAAAGGCATTTAGCAAGAACTAGTTCTAACTAGCAAAACAAGTATGCTTAATAAAAAAAATAAAAAAACCCGACTGCGTAATACTCTTATTATAAACTAAAAAGAATAAAACAATTTACTAGCTTTCGTTTGATACCCATATTGTTACAGTAAGAAAAAAAATCAACTCCCCCCCCCTCATTCCGCCATAAGTGGGCGCCATTTTGAAAATTTATATAGCCTATGTCACTACTACAATTTAGACAAATTTAACGACACCTCATATGTCAAAAACCGTCCAGCCGTTTGGGCTGTAGGGCGTGCCAAAGAAATGGACATACATACATACATAATTACATACATATATACATACATACATACATACATACATACATACATACATACATACATACACTCGAAAAACATAACCCTCCTTCTGTCGCAGTCGGGTAAAAAAAAAGACCTAACAAGCACACTCCATCGTACACCGAATAGTGTTTGGTTTTTTTTTTTCTTTTAAAAATAAAGTAATGCGCCACCTTAATATTGCTTTTCTCATGTTCTTTATGCATAAAACATGAAAAATAAGTTTGTTACCCCGGTTTTACTTCCGAATATTTACCTTAACAAAAAATAAATTTTTCGCTCATAATATAATCTAATCAGCTTTAATGTATTAATTCAATATTTTGGAGACGAACAGGGTGCGATTTCTAATTGAACTTCTTCTGTTGAATTTCTTAAGCTATTTTTATACTAGTTTGCATAAGTTTCCCGCCGAATATTTTTTTTACATATATTTATTTCCAAGCGGACGAATTTTAAAATGAAGTCTTAAATGGGAACACTAACTACTACTCGAACTGCAATTACTGTCGTTGCTGATATTTTCTTGTAATATATTCAATAATTCGTCGTCGTCCAACATAATATTGTACAGTACTAGGCACATGAAGTTAACGTGTTATTACGGGGATGGCTCTGCAGGTTGTTACATATGTTTACAAACCAATATGCCTACCGTGTCGCTTGCGCCGTACGGAAAATCACGGTGATGGCCGCAAGTGATCGTCTGGCAGTAACTGTATTAGTGACGTCCCAAAATAATATCGAGATCAATAATATATTTTTTTTTGGTTTCGTAGTTTTCTACCGATTCTCTTTAATTGTGGTTTATTATTCAAATAAGAGGTTCAAAAAACACATTAAATAATTAATTTATACTCTAGACATGTATTAACAAGATAATTATTAGTTTTAAAGGATCTCTTCTCTATTATTTAGTTTTTACTAGCGCATCACTAGCCTACGTAAAATTACGGGTTCGGCGCTGTGTGTTAGGGTTGTGATAGCGCCTAATTTGACTATTGCATTTAAATTGCATTTTTATGTATCAGAATGTTAAGCCTATTGTTTTAAAGTTGGATTATTGTAAAGTACACATCCTGAAGTATTATAAATAATATAAATTTTCTTCATATTTTTTATATCTAATCAAGAAATAGACATAGAAAAAATAGAACGTAATATTACGGGCTTGGCGCCACAGGCATTAACATGAAAACACGGAATATTACGGTGACGGCCGGGAAAGGGTTAATATAAAAAAAAAAATAATAATATTATATAAATTGTAATAAATCTTATTTCACTTTAGGTGTTAAAAAAAAAACATAATATATTAATACAAAATTCACATTAACAATTCGGTCAGTTTTAAGCACATCTAGAAATTGGTTTTAAAAATAATATATTATGTTAGTCTATTTATAAACCATCATAAGATTTTAAATTTAATAAAAAAAAAAAAAAAAAAAAAAATAATGAGGAAGGAAGGAAAATATAATGAGGACAGATTTAATTTAATACATAGTTAAATGTTGACTGTTGTGTTGTTAAATTATATTAACTACTAGCTTTTGCTGCTTGACGTTTCTTTACATCCCAGTTATACACTCTAGCCATATTTACTTCTGTTGTTGTCCATTGATCCCTAAAAATATTTTTTTTAATGTTATTTTAATATCTATGGGTTTTGTATAAAAATATGTTACAACTTTTAATATTTCATTAGATTCCTAGAAACAGTTGTTTACAATAAAAAGAAATTAATAACATTTTTGATATTTGTTGAAGAAAATTGAAGTAATTGTTCCAATTATTTTTGTAGTAAACTATTTAAAATATTGTAATTCTAATTAAAATCTACATTCATAATACATTATGCTTTAGAAAATAAAACAACTTTCCCAAAAGTAAAACAAAATATTACACAAATTAGTTTAAGTAATAATTTACCAATAAGAAAATTAAAATTTTACCTTAAAAAGTCTAAGTCATGTTCAACACATGCTAGATTTTTCTTTGCTGTTGCCATATTAGTTGTTAACAATTTTTCAGCATCTTCCAAGGAATATTCAAGCATGACATTAGCTCCCAGCCACAGATATACAGTTTTTGTTGGCATAACATTAGCCTGTCAATGATATGATGAGTTTAATAATAATACACTAATAATAATAAATTTAGTAACATATTAGAAGTACAAATTGCTTTTTACAAAAATAAATTACACAATATAATTGAAATAAATAATAGGTTAATGTTGACTAGTATACACTGTGTTACAGCTGTGAAATTTTGTACCCCTTAAGAGTTATAGACATATTGAATGTGTTTTCTAGGATTTAAGATAAATAATCTTTTAAGATTTACAATTTTTTAATACATTTATATATGTACTAAAATAGTGGGCTATTACTGCAGAATTCTTGTTTCACATGATTTGGGAGAATTCATGACATTTGTGAATTGATGATATAGCAGCATAGCAGATTAAGCTGCATAGCATTTCCCTAATTAAGAAAAGACCTTATCAAACAACGGCAATGTACAGGCTTTTATCTTTAGTGTCAATTCATTTAAATAACCTTCAAGAACACTTGGTCACTAAGAAGAAACTGAGTTTCCATTTCTTCCTTTTGTGTTTTTAATTTCTCAATTACATCTAATGATCTTGCAAGGTCGGGTATTTGTTGTCGCAAACGCCTCCTCTTTGTGTTGAGTGTATATTCCATAAACTTGTACTTTCCATGCTGCTCATCCAATTGTCTCAAGACCTTGTCAACACCACCAGAATTTTCAGGTAAATTCATAAACTCATCTACATTATCCTGAAATAAAAATTTTGCCTTTAGAAGTATTCAGTTATTCTTTATTTCAGGTAATTATTTTCTAAGGTATTCGTTTTTTTTTTGAACTATTAACACTTTTTCAGTTAACAGTAGTTGTAAAAAAATAATTTATTTGAACAGGTTTAAACTAACCTCCAAATGTTTTGATGTTCGAAACAAGTGTTTCGTATTTATATATAAATAACTTATTACTTTACAATACCTAATAAGTATTTATACTTATCATAATTATCACAAAAAGAAAACAAGACGTACCACAAAAACAGCTTCAGGGATTCCAGAAAAAGATTTTGTATTTTCAGCTCCGTCGCCTTCCATTTTAGAGATAAACAGAGCTTAATTATTTAACACCTGTAAAACTAAAAAATGTTTTAAATTACAGAAAATTGAAAGAAATAAAATTAAGGACTTCTTCTAAAGTAACAGTTATCTGAAACCTTTATTACCGCATTAATAAATATAGAAAAATTAGATTTTACACAGCTTAATTCAATTTTGGACAACCTATAACCAAAGAGTATATAATAAACAAGTATTGCTAGGCGACAAAAGCAAAGGACAAAAGTTATTAAAAAGTTCTAAGAGAAAATTTTCTTCACTTTGATAAGAGAGCATGCACACGTTATGTTGTTATTTTTGCGCATATTATACGTATGATCTTTACGTGGAAGTCGTAGCTCGCGAACATAATCATAGTTCTAGTTATATACTCTTTGAGTTCTAGTGCTTTTTTGCAAAATAAGCTTTTTTAACGTTCTAAATTTTTGTGGCTAGTAACATTCGGTTTTACGTCAATTTCATTATATACTCTTTGTCAATTTCTACTTCTCATTTCAAGTGAAGTAATTGATTACCTACTTGTTAAGTAGTGATAATAATAGTTGTATTATAATAATATAATCGAAACAATTCATATTCTCCATTAAATGTAAGTGAATGTAATCATATATCATCATGATTTAAAGAACATGCTTAGTATTTGAGATATTTAATTTCAGATTTCGAATCAACTTCGGAGGCTACGCCCTTTTGTACGATATACGTTGCTTATATTAGCTTTCAACATAGGCCTATCAGACACCGCCGTTATGGACATGATGGTATCGACTTTACAACAACAGCGTGCTGTTACAGAACAGCTAAGAAGGGAAGCCTCTATAAAGCGTATACCCGTGTCTGTTGCTGTTGCAGATATAGTGCGATATATAAATGAACACGAGCAAGAAGATTGTCTTTTGGTAGGCTTCTCAAGTCAAAAAGTTAATCCTTTCCGAGAAAAAAGTTCTTGCACAGTCCTTTAAACTTTCTCATGCAATATTTTGGAAGAACTTCATGTTGTAATACAATTAAAAAATATATTTTATGTATTGAATTATTAATTAATTTTATTGAATACTATTTTTAAACATTAAAATATTTCGGATTGTAATAATTTAATTTTGCCAACAGCTAATAATTCACATTGTTTTGATAAGATATTGATCATGAAAACTGAATGTACACCTCTACTATATACTATTTGTAATTAATTAAATAAAACTTAAAAATTTTGTTTTATTTATATTACTGGACCCTCATAATTTTCAATTTTGTATAAATTTTAATGATATTCAAATGTGAGTGATTTTCTTTTTATGAAAATAGCTAAATAATAATGCATATGGTTCATCTGAATAATTAACTATGCCTATGAACACTTGCAGTTCTAAAAGAACCACAAGTGCATAACTGGCTAATATTTATAAAATGATCTAAGGCTGTGTGGGCACTTGGGTAGATGTTAAAATTCATACTAATATAAATGCAAAAGTAACTGGTCTGTCTGTTATGCATTCACACCTAAACCACTGAAACTGAACGGATTGTAATGAAAATTGGTACAGAGATAGAGTAGACCTTGGGGAAGGACAAAAGCTACCTTTTATCGCGAATGAAGCGATGAAGGTTTGACACGCAGACAACGTCGCGGGTACGAGCTAGTTATAAATATATTGAGATTGCTCAAATTTAAAAGTATAACTAATAAATATAATTAGAAAAATATTTGTAGCAGGTTAATCGCAAATTAAAGAGGTTTCAAAATCTGTAAACATGAATATAAATATATGTGTACAAGATAAGAAAACAATATAAGTCTTCTAAATGCTTTATTTGTGCAGAAAAACACAAGAAATAATGGAATAATGTACAATTCAATTCCGTGTTAGGGTGTGACTCCACCATAGCGGAGATGTGTTTTAAATAACTAATAGAATTTCGTTCAATGGTATCCACTGAAGCGGAGATGAGACGAGGTGTGTGAATAATGAATTTCTATTGGTTGTTTAAACACATCTCCGCTCTGGTGGAGACCGGGCCTTAGGCTTAAGCTTGGAATTGTTTACAGAGTTATGGGTTGTCATTTCTATATCTCTAGTTTTATTATAGCCTTTATGCATTTTTCTATAACTATTTGCACCAAATTGTACTTATTTGGTTGTAAAAAAGTAATAATCGACAATACGCAATATATACGACATACTATTAATGGCATATAATGTATATATAATACTGTTTTAGAGAAATGTTATATAGTTAATGTTATATATTATATACCTTATGTCAGTATAACATTGAAGTCTTATAAATTAAGAATAGTAATAATTTTTTTAATTTATTAATAAATGTTTTTCTACAAATTATACAAGATACAAAAAATATATATGTACACAATCAATAAAATAAATTGTAATTATACTTTTAAACTTAAGATTAACAAGAAGTTTAATCTGTGCTTTAAAATGGACATATGAATACTTTTAAAGATTAATGTTTATTAAAGACACGAAAGAGTTTTTTGTTGTGCAATATTAATTAGAGTGCATTTATTCATTGCTTTTAATGAAAATGATCAAATCTCTAGAATTTTTTATATTTATTAAAATGTGACAAAGCAAAATAAACTCTATCATATTAGTTTTTATATGAACTCTATTCATAACATCACTCAATTGCAATTCCTATTCCACAGTACATGAGCATGAGAGGCTGGTTATTATTTTATGGCAGTGGAATTAAAATTAGAGAAACTTATTTAATACTTGTAAATTGTTTGAGCAAATTTGGAATTAAATGAACTAATTACTTATTCTAGGGGTAAAACTATATTAAAAAAAAAGTTAACAACTATCAGTCTTTTAAATTGATGTTGATTATCAACCTAGTAGCAATTTGTCTCTCAAAAGTTTACAAATGAGTAAAATTAATTAAAAACAATAATACTAAATAGCAATGCTTAGATTCTAGCATACCTATTGTCTCATACTTTATTTCTAGTTACATCAATTCTTACATGAAATGGTTACATTTGTATTAAAATTCCTTAATATATTCATACAAATTTCATAATTATGAATTACATAAATGATAATATTCTATACTATGGAACTATTACAAGTGATAAAAATTAAAAATGATTCAACAAACGTCTAAAAAATACTAAGTATTTTTACTAAAAAGTTATATCAATTTTTATGTACTTAATAAATCATGAATTTAAGAAATCCTTGCATAACATTAACTTACACAGTGAATTTATCTAACAGTATTCTAAGTACAAACCTTAGAATATTAGTATGATTTATTCAATTTCAGCTCATATTCATAAGATTAGATCCTTACAAGTAAGCTAATAGCTACTCTCAACATGTATTTGCTTTTAGCTTAAGAACTTTTACGACAACATGGAATGTAGATAAATATGAAAACCTAGCCAAATATATTAAATGTGTATTTTAGAATTACAAGTGAGCAATTATTGAAACCATTAATAAATCTAAAAAAGGAGTATTTCCTTAAAAAAAGGCCTCATTAAATTGGTGTTTTATATTATATTTCTATGAATGTTATGTTTATTCTTATACTTATAAATTAATTTGATTCTTAGTAAAGCCAGTTGTAGTAAAATATTACAAAATGCAGTCATTCATTCATTAATTGGGTTTGATGGTTACTAAGTGCCAAAAGAGCACAGAAAATACATTAAGCTAAGTCACATTCATTTCATTGATACATGTTTTACAAGTAACTCAAGATGTTTTGTAAACTTTTGAGATAATTATACCATCCCTAAAAATGAATAGATAAGGGTTAAGTTAGTGGGACACTGTAGACATCCATATATAAGTCTAAACTCTTTCTTGGCTTGGTGGAGAAACATCTTCTGTGCCATTAGCGACGCTTTGATGATATAATTTCAAGAGTTCCATAGCATCCTGTGCTTGACGTTTTTCTAGTAATATCCTGTAAAATTTAAAATAACCTCCATTCAATATGATATCAATATAAAAATTACATAAAAGGCTTTATTTTATTAGCAACATTAAAATAATAAAAATTAAAACAGTTTAAGTATATATACAATTGTCTAATTACCTTCCTGAAGCCTCCTTTATATGTTCTAAAATTATCCTGTTGTCCCTGTCAGTTACTATGTCAGCTAGACTGTCAGGGTCCATGTCTGATAAAAGTTCAAGGTCTTGGCCTCCAAGCAGTGAGATATGACATAAATTATGCTGCAAGCGTCCCACTAAATTAGCCACTTGAGCTTTGTCTCCCAATGCTACATCGTCGGTCTGGTCTAGAGAAACTTGACATTTTGGCATATTTGGTGCCCATTTTTCATTGCCGTGTAATATCATCAACGAAGTGTCTGGATCTAATGTCGAAAAATATTCTTCATCATCAACTTCAGTACCATCACACTCAAGAACAACAGTGAGATTTTCCGATGGCAAACCTAGTTTTTCTGGTACTTTTGCTATCAAATCTTCCAATGATGACGCCACAGTGCCTTTTTTCTTTTCACGATTCACGTCACATATTTTATAAGGCTTATTAATATCGTCTTCCATTGTTAGTTTTAAAGAAAAAATATTTTTTCAACAAAGTTGTCTTAATTTTGCACCAAACAGCAAGTCATTAATATGTCAAATTATAATTTTTACTTTGCTGTAATGAAAAATGAAAGAACAAATTGAAATTATTTTAACACTGACATTTACATCAAAATAATTGCCATACCGGAAAACTCACGAAGTTTACGTGAATATGAAAACAATCTATGTATTTAATAACACAAATAAAACTATTTCACTGTTCTATTATTGAATACTATTTATTTAAATTTTTTGAAATGTAAAAATAAAGAATCGGTAAGTGATTATTTATAATATATCGATCGCGTTAATACCGGCCAGACGACTGCCTTTCGCGCTAGTGGTTTACTGAATGCGAATTCACGACTCAGTTTCATTTTCAGAGCCGTAACTAGTAGTTTTATAATATTTATTATTTACGACTTTTTATTTTAAAAGTATTTCTGTGGATTATATTTTTATCGTCATTGTTACACGTAAAACATTAAGAAAATAAAACATACTAAATGTAGTTACATGCTTTACTTACTTTTTATATAATATAATTATGTACTTTAAAAATAAGCCATCACAGTAGTGCGGTTAAAGGGCCATTCTTTTATTACATAAGACGAAAGAAATTTATAAGAAAAAAAAGAATAGGCCAACCCCCTTCCCCCTGATTTATATTTATTACGTAAGAATCTAAAGGAAAAAATGAATAAATATTTGGTTTGTTTTAATGTTTATTTTTCAAAGTGACAATTTTTAGAAATGTTTATTTTTTTGTATTTACAAAGGTACTATTAATTTTTATTTTTTGGTAGTAATAAACTTTGGTTTTAATTATTCATCTTTACCTACATGATAATTCCAGTCCAGGGGCTCAAAACCCACTCGGAAAGTGGATCGGCCACTGGAAAAATCTACCTACCTCTAATATGACCTATACGCATCTGAGCGAACCTCGGCATTCATGCGGTTGCCCCCGCTTTTTCAAACAATAATTTTAACTTTGCGCATTTTTGTGATCTTACGTAAGAACTATCGAGGCTCCCTCCCTCCCCTTGTAAGAAAAAATAAGACATGATCGGACCCTTCCATAAATCGTCTTACGTAATAAATGAATAGCCCCTAAGCTACAAATATGAAAGATTATAAATGTTTGTAGTTTGAAGAGCAAAAAAGAAAGACAGGAGAAACAGATAGTTATTACCTTAATTGTATTATAAATTTTTTGGAGACGGTTAAAATAACTATAAATATTATATTTATAACTAGACGTAACTTAAAAATAGAAAATACCTGTTAGGTTTTGTTATATTTATTAACTTTTTATTGTAAACACATTTAAAAAAATACAATTTTGTTATGTGATAAAGTACTATTTACAACAGACTACGTCACTCTCTCTTCTCTATCACTTCCAGACAACGAATATGAAAGTTATAATTTTTAGAAAATAATGAATATAATTAAAAGAAAAAGGTAAAAATGCACAATATAATTGAAAATTACGATATAGCTAATTATTATAAAAATAAAATAGATGTTATTTGTAAAATTATAGCTATTATTTTATATATATATATATATATATATATATATATATATATATATATATATATATATATATATATATATATATATATATATATATATATATGTATATTCGTCAAATACGGAATCTATAAAAATGTTAAAAAAATTCACGTCCCTTCCGTGTTTATGTAAAGACAATATTTAACACAACATTTAAATTTATTACAATTTACAATTTATTACAATATTTAATTAATTTACTTTTAATAGTTTGTAAGAATTTAAATTTATTTAAAAATACGAAAATGAAAATAAATGGTCCCCAGAAAGTTCAATGTAGGTGTTAACAAAGAGTAAATGATAAAAGAGAAATTAATTGATGTCAGGTATAGTGCCTAGTTAATATCGGGGGTCATGTTCGGTCAAATGGTGGCGCGACGTGCGAGGATCAATATTCTCTCCACCCCTGTCTACCCTTAGTGCTTCTAGAATGCATTTCAATCTTACCTACATACGTCTCACGAAGTCTTGTTGTTTACTCTTCTTATTTACCTTATATTGTTATTTATTATGAAGCAACAACTCGACCCTACCTGGCTGACTATTTAGACACTAACATTTTTGGAAATGTTTCTTTAACCAAGATTATGAATTAACAACGATCATGAAGTATAAATTTTGTAGTTCTATGTGGGTAATTATCAACAGTGTCCTCAGCCTATAATAAGATGTTAATGTATTAGTAGGTAACAAATGATATTCAATACAAGGGCATAATTAAATTATTATAATTCGATTATTATGATTTTTTTTTCCTGATAATATTTTTTTTCCCTCGTTTTCGTGATGAGTACCCCGTCTCCTTAATGAGACTTAATCAAAAGGATATTTTTTAACACATGAATAGATGAACTAGTCTATATAGAGTTGAGGCAGGTTTCTATTATGAATAGAGAAGGTCTCTTTATGACAAACTCCTTCTTTTTCAATACCGAAAAAAGTCTCCCTCTAAAATAACCCGCCGTGCGCCCGCACCCGTCCTTACAAGGTGGACCACGGGTACCGCTACGGCCACGGGTACGTTGCTCCGTGGTCCGCAGCCGGCAGCCCCATCGGGCACTCTCTCCTATGCGACGCCCTACGCACTTGGGCACCGCATTTGTGGTAGGCTATTTCAGCGGACGGTGAGCAAACCCTGACTCTACCGTCCGCAGCCTCAGCTAGGGTGGCATCACGCGCATGTGAGCGAGCCTGCGCCAACTCGCGCGCCGGCGGCTAATTGGTTCCGAGACGAGTGAGTCCTCCCGGGCCCTCTCCGCCGTCTCCTTCCGCGAGATGACGTCCTCGCAGAAGGTGGCGACCGCGGTCCAGGCCTTATCACCGCCGACAATCGCTCGCGTAACGGCCAGCAGTGATAGGTCCTCTCCAATGACTGCAGCGAGATCCCGACGCTGCTCAGCTCAGGCCGGGCACGATTCGAGCGTGTGTTGCGCCGAGTCCTCGCTGCAATCGCAATGGTAGCAGTCCGGAGTCGTCTCCCTCTTTGTGACGACATGCAAGTATTTGCCAAATCAGCCGTGCCTTGACAACACTTGCACGAGTCGGAAGGTGAGGACTCCGTGCTGCCGCACCGTCCACTCCATCAATATCGGCTGAAGCGCCCATATGGTCCGAAGACCAGCCCGGGGCGTCTCCAGCCGAGCCTTCCACCGTGTGAAGGTGGTGCAGCGGACATCGTCCCGCCATACGGTGATTTCGCTCGGCGGGGGATTAATATCCTCCGTCTACGCCACCGATACCTGTCAATAAACGCGCTTCCGCCTCCAAGCCCTAGGGGGAGGGGGGGGTCCGGCCAATGCACACGCGGCCTTGACACCTACCGTGCGGTGGCCGCGTATAGTCCTGACCGCCATGACCCTCTGTGGACACCACAGACGGGCCCTATTGTGGGCAGTCAGGGACTCCGCCCACACGGGGGCGCCGTACAGCACCATCGACCGGATCACCCGTTAGAGTGCCCCTCTACTTAAGGCTGGTGGTGGACTACCTCGACGGCCGCCACGTCCTCTTCGTCAACCGGGAAGGGGACGTTGTCAGAAGGCCCATGTCGTGCGGCGTTCCGCAGGGTTTTGTTCTCGGACCGCTCCTGTGACATCGGTTACGACTGGGTCCTCCGTGGCCGGCTCCCCCCTGGGCTGGGCGTAATCTATTATGCCGATGACACACTGGTCACAGCCCGGGGGCCGGACCTTCGAGGAGGCGCCATCCCTGGCTACCTCAGGTACAGTACAGTACAGTCAGGAGGATCGAGGCACTGGAGCTTAGGGTGGCCCTTAATAAGTCTGAGGCCCTGCTCTTCTATGGGCTTCAATGTGGCCCACCCGTCGGTGCGTCGATAACGGTTGACAGTACTGTGGTCGGTATCCGGGCCCACATGAAATATCTGGGCCTGGTACTCGACGGAAGGTGGTGCTTCGACGAGCACTTTCGCCAACTCGCTCCGAAGCTCGTCGGCACGGCGTCCGCCCTTAGTAAGCTAATGCCGAATATGGACGGACTTTTCGCCAGCGACAAATCCGGCGGATGGGTGCGCCTGTGAATGGTGGCTATTACGTATTATAACCTCAAGGCGCGCGTATTTCTGCATTTGAGTTGATTGTAGTCTACAATCTAACTAATTCAATCAACAATCAATTTGAGCATTCCTGTCATGTCTAGTGTTGTATGTCTGCATCAGATAATATTGGTTTATGTCTGCATCAGATAAATATTGGTTTAGTTAATAAATAATTAATATTTTTTATCGTTGTTTTTGATTTATTAAAAATGATGTCTATTGATTAGTATTTACCTAGTAATGAACCTATGATGACTGAGGTAAATTAAAATTTTTTTTTCTTATCGTACCGATATATCGATATTTTTAAATAAAAATATCGATATCGATATTGATGTTTTCAAAAATATCGATATCGATATATATCGATACTTTTTTGCATTTCCGACATCCCTAACTGACAAGTTCACCGACGACAAATCTGTGCAAGCACACACACGTACGGATTTGTCCGGCGCGGCTAGGGTGCGGCGCGGCGCTTGCCACTCCAAACGAGCCGGACACCGATATACATTCACACACAGATTTGTCTGCGGACTTGTCGCGACAAATCCGCCGGATGGGTGCGCCTGTGAATGGTGGCCATCAAGCTAAAATCCATCGAGCCATTAATTACATACATATATACATACTCTCAAAAAACATAATCCTCCTTTTGGCGCAGTCGAGTAAAAACAAACACAAGGTTTCTTTATTTTATGTTTATTTATAAAAATTAACCTCTTCCTAAAGATATATATATATATATATATATATATATATATATATATATATATATATATATATATATACTGGGTGATTTTTTTTACCGTCTTGAAAAAAATATAGCGTGATAGGTAAATGAAGTAGAAGCCTCTGGCATTGTTACATTATTAATTTATTTTTTTTACTGACACAATCTAAAATTAATCTACCAATATACACTCCTAATTTATAATCATTTTTTTATATTAAAACATTTAACAAAGTAATTCCAACAAAAATATTAAAATAATTCTAAATCGTAAATGGTCACCCGAATTAAATTTTTGCATTGCATAACTTGTCGAAAAACTATCTTCAAGGACACTCGTCGATGCGCGACGGCCGGGCGCCGCCGCACGCGCCTTACCGGCCGATCCCCGATTCCCCGCTAGCACCCGCTCTCTCCCGGTAGCCCGCCGCCCGCGGCCCGCCGTCTTTCAAATTTTAATTATTACTTATTAGTCGCATACGATTATGCTTACTGTGACGTCGCGTGATATAATTGGCATTGTTTACATTCGTGATATCGTTAACCATAAACATGCCCGAATACGATAACGTTGAGTATTTACTTATTTAGCAATGGTGTTACATACTGTCTGGTGAAAGCTTAGATCAAATTAGATTTAGTTTAAACGTATGGGCTGCGACATGCGAAATGACCGAATTATAGGTTCAATATAGATCGAAGGTCGATTGACAGGACAGACGTATTTACAAATGATACGTTCCGTCATCGATACAATGTTAGAGGACGTTCCTCTAAGCTATTTTCAAGGAATTTACTTACAGCACGATGGCTGCCCAGGTCATTACGAAAGATCGGTACGCGAGTATCTAGACAGTTCAGTGGCAGGTGGATAGGTCGCGGAGGTCCTGTGAACTGGCCAGCCAGATCGCCAGACCTAACTCCTTTAGACTTTTATTTGTGGGCCGAGCTAAAACGGTTGGTGTACACTAAGGAAGCTTGCAGTGTTGGTGAATTAAAACAGCGCATAGTAGACGCTTTTTGATATTTTAAAAAGTGATGGAGACACCCTTCTTAGTTTAAAAAACAATTTACAAAAACATGCTAGTTTGTGTTTAGAGAGAAGCGGTGGACACTTCGAACAATTACTGTTATATCGCTAAAAGGTACATTTCAATTATTTTTTAATGTGTAATCAGTGTAATTTGTAAATGAGTTGATTTCAACCTTTTAAATACGCCGTATTATGTTGTAGTTTACGCGTAATACTTGTACCTACATGCCTACAATTTTATTCATACTGATAAATCATGACTAATGATTATGTATAACTCTATCACAATTACATGTTAACAGCATGTTAGAAGGTCCTAAGCCCTTAAAAGTATGAAGGAAGGATCGAAACAATCTTTAAAATAACAATTCGGAGTTAATAAAACTAACGGAAGTAATCCGTGAAGTAGTTACGCTACTATAGGTATTTCGCTTGCATGCGGGATAGTTATGAACGCGCCAGGTAGGGTCTATATGATTAATGTATTTTATAACACTTTCAGAACTTTCGTAATTGAAATGCCAGTACACAAATACTGTCGTCTATAGATTATATTCCACTTACACAATACACCATATTATTATCAAGACGGTAAAAAAAGTCACCCAGTATATATATATATATATATCAATAAGATGTAACAATATTATGTTTTTTGTAGGATTAGTAAATTCATTTGAGTTGTGAGAGTGCATTTTGTACGTAGTTTTATGAGAGTAAACAAATTTTATTAAGAGCACTCTGTGGAATAAACTTTTATATTATTCAAGGCCAAGGACGATCCAGGTCAGAATTAACGACATATATACGAGAACGAACTCAAACTTTTATTTCCCGGGACGGCTTTTAGCATCCAATGAAAATAATTAAATAGGATCAACGGTCCATTGAATGAACGGTTAAGATTGATACCTATCTATTTAAAAAATATTGTAACTACTAATCAATCAATTATATGTACGCCTGTTGCACCTATAGTTATTAAAAACAAAATACTTTTTATTTTATAATTTATTCAATAAATAGTCAGAAGTGGCTTAAATAAGGAGTAAATGAAAACATAATTGAAATTATCATTAGATTATGACGAAATTTATAACAAGTTAAGTCTTTAAAATTTGAATATTCAACAAAAACACATATTTTTCTATCATTTTGACGAACCAATGAACAATGAACAATAAAATATATACTCCCTGAAAAACAAAAATACAAAAAAATGTGCAGGGAACTAATACCATTCGCTGTGTTCCGATATATACTGGATCACTGCAAGGTGTGACGTCATTTCAGTATACTGCGAAGCCGTTCCTTTTTAGTTTTTTATACTGTGCTATACTGTTTACTGTTTATAACGGAACGCATTCAAGTATACTATCATCCTCATTTTTCGACTTTTATTTCAAATGAATATATTTACCATGTAGGTACTCGTTTGTTAATCAACAAGAAAAAATATTATTTGAATATTGTTGACATTTTTGAATAACAATATTAATTAATAATAATAAAAATCATTCGAGCTGTTATATATTTGATTACGTGACCACAGCACTGAGAGCACCTTACCTCGAAAGCGCCAGCCAGTGCTCTTAGTGCAAAAATGGCGGCCATTCATGACGTGATATATTTCTCCATGGTACTGCGGCAGTGTACTGGCACTCTATAACGGAACGAATTTTCAGTACTAACAGCACTGGACAGGCTCCCAGTATATATCGGAACACGGCAATTATCTAATCACTGTCTGAACAACGTAAACCCGTTACTTAATAATAATAATAAAGCCTTTATTTACTGAAACTCACAATTTAATCTTATGCATGAAGAAAAATACTAACTAAATAAAATATTACATAAAAACCACAAAACATGCAATTATATAAATTGTCTGCATTACTTGAATATTTACAAAATATCTCTAATTTCGGTGTGCCTTACGGCAAAGGCCTCCTCCAACTCTTTCCATTGCTCTCTGTCCCTTGCCACCCTCATCCATATTGGTCCGAGGGTCATTTTCAGTTCATCCTCCCATCTCCTTACCTTGCGACCTCGGCTTCTATTACTATCCCTTGGGTACCAAACTGTCACCTGTTTACTCCATTTGTCCTTAGTGCAACGGAGCATATGTCCAGTCCATCTCCATTTGAGCTGATCAATACGTGACAGGATGTCTGTTAGTTTAGTTTTGCGCCTGATATCTGTACTTCTAAGTTTGTCTTTTAATTTTAAACCTAGCATACTTCTTTCGATGGCTCTTTGGCATCTTGTGAGTTTATCCCTATGACTTTGCGTCAACGCCCAGGTTTCACAACCATATGTGATGCAAGGTAGGATGCAAGTATCAAAGGTCTTTTGTTTAATCCTGATGCCTAATTCTTTACTTTTCATAATTTCTTTCATGGTCCAGTATTTCTTCCACCCCGTCGCAATTCGTTTATCTAATTCTTTAAACATTTGGTCATTGAAAGATATTATCTGGCCTAGATATACATATTCCTTTACATATTCGAGTTTTTGTCCGTTGATGATTATGTTTACGGGTATTGAATTTGTCAACAATTTAGTTTTGCTCGAGTTCAGCTAGCTGATTCTAGCCTGATACAAGCTTTGCTTTCACTGTAGATTTTTTTGATGATGTTTACGTAAGAATTTTGGATGTCCTGTTCCTTTAGGCTTTGCCATACGGATTGGTGTTCAAGGCAGTCGAAGGCTTTGGAATAGTCGATAAAGGCGAGGTAAATGTTTTTGTTATATTCGTTATATTTTTGAACAATTTGTTTGATTGTATGTATGTGATCAATCGTACTGAAGTCTTTCCTGAATCCTGCCTGTTCCACTGGTTGGTTTTCATCGAGCCTGACTGATATTCTGTCCAGAATGACTTTAGCAAAAACTTTGTACACGTTTGAGATGAGTGATATAGGTCTATAATTTCCTATATCATCTTTTGAACCTTTCTTGTATAGAAGTATTATATGTGATTCTGCCCATTGTTTCGGGATGTTGCCGGTACGTATAATCTCATTGAAGACCTCAGTTAGTATTGGGCTTAGATCTTTGATGGTCCCTTTCATAAGCTCATTTGTGATTCTGTCTGGGCCAGGGGCTTTTTCCGTCTCTTGACTTCTTATAGCTTTTTCAACTTCTGATATTAATATTTCTTGTATAACCTCTGTATTTTCAGTCATCTCTTTTTTTGTGTGAGTTCTCTGTGGAGTAACTGTGTCTTAATTTGATTTGAATACAACATTCGGTAGTAGTTTGTTGCTATATTTTGTATTCCATCGCGAGAAGAAATATGGTGTTCTTTGTCTTTTAACATCGGTATCCATTCTTTTCCCTTTTCTCTAAGTTCTTTGAGAGCTTTTCTTGTCCCTCCCGTTCTATTTATGTGATTCTCTAGGGTATCGATTCTTCTCTTTCTTCTGTCTTTTCTCATACTTTCGCGAATCTGATTGCTAAGGTTAGAGATTTCTTTTTGGTTTGCTTTCTTATCCTTACTTGATAATAAATTCCTTCTGTCTTCAATTAGTTTTAAAGTTTTTTCACTTAGATAGGATTTTTTGCTCTTGTCTGTATGTATTCTTGCATTTTCTTTTATCTTGTTCTCTATTCTTTTGTATTTTTCGTTTAGATCCATATCTGAATTAACGGCTTTCATTAGATTTTCTATAGTGTCCCTTGGATCCCTCTTTTTAGTTGCTGTTCGTAGGTAGTTTATTTGAATGGTTTTCGGCCTAGATTTTTCTGGACCGGTTTCGTTTAAACAGCTGCGGACCATACGATGGTTGGTGTTGAAATTTAGACTTTTTACTACTCCTGTATCACTAAATAGTCTAACTTTGTTGGTTATTATGTAATCTATTTCGTTTCTAACCTTCCCATCTGGAGATATCCAAGTCCATTTGTTATTTGGTTTTTTGTAGAACATGGAATTAAGAAGACATAAATTCTGTTCAAGTAAAAGTTCTACTAATTTTTCCCCATTCCTACTTCTTTTGCCTCTTCCGTATTTCCCTATAATATGTTCTTCACCAGCTGCTCGGGCACCAACTTGAGCGTTGAAGTCTCCCATGAGTACCATATTGTTTTCCAGATATGTATTTTTCAGTAGTTTCTTTAAGCTTTTCATAAAATTTATCTATGTCTGTTTTTGTTGCTTGTTCTGTCGGTGAGTAGATTTGAATTATTGTCCAAGTTCTTGTATAATTTAATAATTTAATATGAATCACCGCTATCCTATCTGATATCCCTTCAAAACCAATGATTTGGCTTTTGAGCTTTGGTTTTACCAGAAATCCTACTCCTCTGTGTCCAGCGACTTCTCCTTTGTGATACATAATATAGTGGCTTCTCTCTTCTATTTCTAACCCGTTACTTACTTCGGATTATTATAAACTGAAAATACAAGCTCAGTTTCTTCAAAATCCTAAAAATTATCATCATGTACATATTTGCGACAACTTTTCTTTTCTATTAATTTTATGTTGATTAAATTCTTCAAACACAACCACAGAACAAATATGACGGCTACTTACGGAGACCATTTTAATAATCTGTGATATGTTACCTACATATATCAAGGAATTTATATCATAACTGGAACCCTCACTTAATAAAATTGTATATCAAATATGCACCTTGAAATAACTGAAATAAGGTTCATATTTGTTTCCGACATGTAAAGTAAAAAATTCATTCCGAGCATTTTTATGACTAGTGGTATTTTGTCTCTTTCTTACGAGTTGCATTGAATCAGTGGCAGAAAGAGATGCAATCCCTCTCTTAGGAACGTTTTTAAAGTGTACGTGCGTATTCCAGTTTATATAAATTCCTTGGTATACAGAATGAATGGTGAGTCCCTATCAATATTTAAGGAGAATTCTCGGCACATAATTCTCATGACAAAAAAAAAATATAACATAAATATTAATAAACTTATAAGTAAAGTTATCGAACAGATATGTAATTATTTACGCGTTGTCTGGACACCGTAGTTTTCACGCGGTAGTTTACCTACGTCCAAACGCCGCCAAGTGTTAACAGGGTAGCAGCACATGAGTAAAGAAAACGTACAGGGACTTCTAAGAAGCTTCTAATAGGAGTAACAGACGCTCGAATTTGGTCCGCCGGGCCATATCCGTGTACCAATCGATCAATTTACCGTATCAGCCTGTAAACGACCCACTGCTGAGCGAAGGCCACTTCTCCACATAGAAGAAGGGTTGGAGCTTAATCCACCACGCTATTCCGCTGCGGGTTGGCAGATAATTCCCTACCATGAGTAACGATCGTTATCTTATCTATGATAACAACCGGGACCGACGGCTTTACGCGCTCTCCAAGGTACTAGGAACTTTACATCCTGTTCCTCATTCCCCCAAAGACTCTCGACATTTCGTGATTTCAATGCTATCTATTATACTGATATTATTGCTTGGCACGACAATCAGATTACTGTTACTGAGTTACCTTTAACTAGAAGTTTTTCTGCTGAAGCTTTAAAAGAAATGGTAGAAAATAGTCTTAGAACGAAAGAGAATTAAGAAAGAAAGCGTTGCATCAAACTCGTAACTGAGTGTGAGCTTCAGGTGCTATGTATGGACAGGAAAAACGTGATTCTTTTATCAGGGCCAGACTATCATCACGTCAGATGATGCCTTTTTATAACACTAAACGTGAATTTTCTACATATAATTAATTAACATAACATTTTTCTCATAAGTGTTTCATAAATATGAATCGCAGTTTTTTTTTGCAAAATTCTTTATTTATTTTTGTTTTAACAGGTTTCGGGGTACCATAAATTTCAAACTTTATATATATAGGTATTTATTAATATATCAAAAATAGATTTTAAAAAAATATAAAAAATATAATTTCGATATTATCATATTAATGTTTATATACCTACACTTGTACGAGACCGGTCTGGATGTATGCCCCTGTGAGTATTCCCACCGTACCTTGGAGAGCACGTAAAGCCCTCGGTCCCGGTTGTTATCATAGACACCTGATAACGATCGTTACTCGTTGTAGGCAAATTATCTGCCAACCCATAGTGGAGCAGCGTGGTGAATTAAGCTCCAACCCTTCTTCTATATGGTGAAGAGGCCTTCGCTTAGCAGTGGGTGATTTACAGGTTGATACTGTATTGTACGGTACTGTCAAAAGCGAAAGTGTAAACCAGAATTTTTCACTGCGAGTTATACGTAAGTATTATCCAGTGAAAAATGTCTTACAAAAGCTACGGGATTAAAAGGGGGAATTGTGTCGAGGATTAGGGTCGTATGCTCCTAATTCGATTGCGAATGTGTAAATTTAAACATACCAGTAATTATATATTCCGTAGGTAACGTATGTAGGTATGTATTCAATTGAATTTCATATAAAAGGCCTATGAAGTGCCTATGTAACTATTATACAGAGTGACTGGTGAGTCACTATTAATATTTAAGGAGAATACTCGGTAAATGATTCTCATTCGAATTATGTAAAAAAATAGGTACTTAATTTTTGACAAAATTTCCATAAATTTCAGTTTAAATAAATGAAGCATGGGCACTTTTCCAGTCATGCCGGCGGCGCGTCCCCAGGTATTGTACTGTGCGTTTGTTCACATCTAAAAATTGTCCAAGTTCACATCATTTACCTATTCAACAAATTTGTTGCTTAAATGAGTAAAATATCTTAGTATTTTTTGCCTATCCTAAGCCACGATTAAAGTATTAAGGGGGATTGGATCATGCTTGTTTATCCTGCTACCTTGTTAACACGTGGCGGTAAATTACCTGTTTTGTGTCGAAATGCAGCTAGCTGCTAGGGTGTCCAGACGACGTGTAAATAATTAGATAACTTTTAAGTTATTTTTCTTACATGTACCGAGTATTCTCCTTAAATATTGATAGTAACTCTCCATTCGCCTGTATAATTACATTTTGTATATATACGAGTAGGTATATAATAGGTCGTGGCCATATCGTAGAATTGCTCACATTATGAAATACTATATATATATATAATGGATCAATAAATAATTTAGTAGTATACTAAGTTAAATTAAAATGAAAGGGCTGGGAAAACATTAGGACTAAGTAATCATAATAGACGAAGAGGCACTTGTAAAGGAGTGACACTCATTAAGTGCTTCTTAATGGAAGTAATCTAAATATATATAACTAGCTTTACCCACGACTTTGTCCGTGTAGAGGTGGAAAATGGTTTTAATATTTTTGGTTTTATAGATTAATTGATTTTTTACGTTATTAATTTTGTTATAACATTTAAATTGTTATGTTAAAATGTTTGAATACTTATAAAATATTATAATCTCTATTATAGAGTAGGGGTTTAAAGGTTAAATAAATATGATTAAAAAATAATTAAATATTGTTATATTTTATGAACACGAAGCTCGGCCTTTGATCTGGTGAAAATTACGCGGGGGTATTATCTCTTTACAACGAAATCGAAATACTACACCTACCGCAGTATTTCTTTATAAACAATATTTTTTGTTTTTCCTTCGGGAGCTAGAATCACTAGGCTACTCTGTGCGCTTACTCAGGAGCTTGCCACATATAGCTGGCCGAGGGAGAAGCAGCTATCCTTCAAGTATACTTCCGCTACTTCAAGAGCTTGAACTTAAGCTTTGTTTATGGTCATTGCGAAACAGACTTTGATGGGAAACTGTACTCTCTTGAATTCTCGACAGGATATTTGATGGTGTTAGGGGAAGCCTAGGAATAAATACAGACTCTCCTCTAAAACAACCGGTCAGTATAGTTGCCTCGATCACATTTCGATGCAAAGATTTCACTGATGTGAAAATGAATGATTGGCACGCTCACATAACCTATAATTCTGCAGGTTAATCGTGAATATTATTAATGTTTAGGTAAATTTTAGCTATAAGCTCTTCTACAATTTTTTTAGTTTTGCGAAGTGCTTCTGCCATATTACGAGTACTTTATCTGAGCTTATTGCAGAAAGGGGTTTCGATTTGTATCAAATAGATAGTAAAAGTAAGTAAAGTAAAAATATATTTATTTTCGACATCACAAACATTGCAGACACTTAATGACCATAATACAAAAAAAAAAAGAAAAAAAGCAAAATAAATATATACCTAGTTTAATAAAAAAAAAGGATTTCTGTATACAACAAAATAAAACACTAAATTATATTGATAAAAAAGCAAAAGAGAAATGCACCAACACAAATTAATGGAATAAAAAAAAAGTGTAAATAATGTCTGCAATTATGTGTTGAGCCCCAAAAAGGTGTATCACTCAGTTGACAATTGGGTTCGAGAACCCAATACTGATTTTCAGTGATAGCCTTTTTGTTCGTGACGGGCAAGTGCCAATAGGTAGGAAGTTCAAACGCGGAGTGTGCAGTTTTACCTCCTTCCAGCAGCGTGGCAGCAATTCCGGACATTGCGACCGCTAAAGCGATACCACTGTTGCTGCTCACTTTGGGCAACAGTAAATTTAATAGAAAAGTCTGGCTTGTTCCACCAAGAGCATAAAAAAAAAAGATATTACCTACACCTGCGTCGATACTGGAAATTATTTTATAATAGACGGATTGAGTTTTAAAACGTGTGTCAAAATAAAATGTAATTTAAATCAAAAGCACTAAGGAGCATTGATATCAACTTCGAAGCAAATAACTTTCTATCCTCTTCTAACCCCGCGAGGGGATGATTTTCGATAAAATACGAAACATGTGTTCAATCAATTCTGTTAAAAAATATTTGTGCAAAATTTTAAATGGATTGGACCAAGAAATCACGTTGTCCCATACAAACTTTGCTCCTCTTTTTCACCCCCTTAGGGGTAGAATTTCGGACAATCCATTCTTAGTGGATGCCTACGTTATACAAAGAACACACCCTCCAAGTCTCAAGTTTCTATGATCAGCGGTTTAGGCTGTGCGTTGATCCGTCAATCAGTTAGTCATTCAGGACAAACCCAAACTAAATGGATATAATTTTTGTTTTAGTAATATATGTAAAAGAAAAACATTTTTTCACTGTTGAGGAACCTGACTTTCGAGAAGCTAATTGTTTAATTGTAACCTTGAATGACGTGGTTTTAATCTCAATATATAGGTCACCGTCATATAAAAACTTAGAAAACTTTTTTGTCTTTTTAAATGATATACTGCAAAAATTTTCAAATCAGAAAAACATAGTGATTATTGGTGACATAAACATCAACATTAACCCAGATAAAACGGATATTAATTCCGTTAAATACTTGCAACTTACAGCATTCCATGGATTATTACCAACGCATACACTAATAACACGTGATGCAAGTGGGTCGTGTATCGATCACGTATTATTAAAGACAAATGATTCCTTTTTAACTGTAGTTCCTCAAGCTTCAATTACTGATCACAAACCGGTAATTCTATCTATGAAATGCAAAGAAAGTCAATTGTTTTACACTACTACTATTAAAAAAATTGATTGCGATAAACTTCGTTCAGATATACAAAATACTGATTTTTCACCTATATACAATATTGAAGACCCAAATGTTTCTCTCGAATACTTAGTTAATAAAATAAAAACAGTCACTGATACCAATACTAAAATAATCAACTTATCTCGACAAAAAAAGATTATCAAGCCGTGGATTACGCCTGGTCTTTTGAGATGTATTCGTCACCGTGACAAGCTGCATGAGAAGGCCAGACGCTCCCCACACAGCGAAACTGATCGAATTATATACAAACGTTACCGAAATCATTGCAACGCACTGCTAATAAGAGTTAAAGGAGACTATGAAAAAGAGCAAGTAAAAATGGCCAAAAATAATAATAAAAAACTTTGGGAAGTACTTAATGATATTATGGGCAAAATAAGAAAAAAAGGGAATAATGGAGCTCTCCAAACATGTGCAATACTCCGGAATCATCAGTTAATTTCATCAATGACTATTTTGTAAATGTAGGTAAGGATTTGGCCGAAAGTTTTAAAGACGGAAGTGATGGCTCTGGAAATTTTGATTTGGATAGTAACGAGGAACCAATCCACAACATTAATTCTTTTGCCTTATTTAACACGGATGAAAGTGAAGTTGAACAACTCATTAACAGTTTAAAAACAGATTGCTCAATTGGTTGGGATGGGGTCTCAAACAAATTTATCAAAGAATATAAATATTTGTTGGTACCGCCACTGACTTATATATTTAACCAGTGTCTGAATCTCGGTGTTTTTCCTAAATTTCTTAAAAAATCTGTAATTAAACCTATTTTCAAAGTTGGAGACAAAACATGTACCTATAAATAATTATAGACCTATCTCAATTTTGCCTGCGTTCTCAAAAATTTTAGAGAAAATAATAAATAAAAGACTTGTAAACTATCTAGAAAAAAAAATTTACTGTCTAACACTCAGTTCGGTTTTAGACATGGCAAATCAACGGAGCATGCCGTTCATACTCTCACGAATTTTATATCATCGTACTTGGACAGTGGTAAAAAATGTGTGGCAATCTTTCTTGATTTAGCAAAGGCTTTCGATACTGTCTCGGTAGAAATATTGATAAGGCGACTTGAAGACATCGGTATCAGAGGCACTCAACTGGCTTTGTTTAGAAGTTATCTCTCTGAGAGATATCAGTGCGTTGGTATCAATGGTATAAACAGCTATGACCGCTTAATCACACATGGTGTACCCCAGGGTAGTATACTTGGGCCTTCCTTATTTCTCATTTATATTGATTACCTAACTAGATTCAATCTTTCTCGGGGACATATAATATCATATGCGGATGACACTGCTATTGTATTTTTAGCTGATTCGTGGTCAGATGTCTTTTCATCAGCTCAGACTGGCATAAATGCAATCACAAAATGACTTTATAACAACAAATTGTCACTCAATATTAGGAAGACTAAGTATATTACTTTTTCGTTAAGAAAACCCATTCACCAACTTGCAAATTTCGGTTTGATTATTCATTCGTATGATTGTCCTACAAAGGGCAAATGTTGTTCTTGCCTTTCAATTGACTCGGTTGATTGTGTTAGATATTTGGGAGTTATAATTGACAGTAATTTAAATTTTAAGAAACATATTGACACAGTTAGCAATAGAATACATAAATTAATATTTATCTTCAAAACCATTAGACATGTCCTAGATCCTGATATATTAAAACGAGTATATTTAGCGTTATGTCAGTCCATAATTACTTATTGTATAACTGCGTGGGGTGGTGCTCCGAAAACAGTTTTAAAAAAGGTCGAAATCTCCCAGCGTACTATCCTTAAAGTAGCAACTTATAAGCCTTTTCTATACCCTACGACACTACTTTATTCTGAATGTCGGGTGCTAACAGTGAGACAACTTTTCATACTTATGACGATTCGGAGACAGCACAGTTTATTATTATATGATTCCATATATTTAAGTAAGCGCAGAAAGTTTTTCGTCACTACACGTAATTTTAAAACAACCTTTGTTAGGAGATTTTTTGCATTTTTAGGACCACACTTATATAATAAAATAAATAAAACATTAGATATTTATCACCTAAATAAAATAAATTGTAAAAAAAAAGTACATGCTTACCTACAAAAACTTACATATAGCGAAACTGAAAATCTTCTTAGTATCCAAACTTAATCAGGGTTTCCTTTGCTTTTTCTATATAGTATCTTCAAAATTCGATAATTGTTCAGATCAAGAACTCATACACACAAACACAGACACTCTTACACACATACACACACCTACACAACACACTCACACATCCATGCGGACTTACATAATATACTTACATAATTACACTTTGATCTTTTCTCTTCTTTTATTCTTCATCGGCATTTTCACTCATTACACTAACACCACATACATGCATTACACATATAAAGAGAGAAAAGAAAGAATTTATTATTATTATTATATGTATACTACTTTTTAAACTCGAAAAAAGGGCTGTAAGGGAATGAAATGAGGGATTAAAGATTGTTTGGAAATTATGTCATATTTAAAGCTAGAAACTTGAAAAATATTTTTTAGGCTTTTGATGAGATATAAATAAATACGATATTTCAAGTTTTTAAAATTTTTTCTTCTTTAAGTTAACGCGGGTAAAACCGCGGGACATACTTATAAAACTCATGTATCATTAATTTAGCTCCATTTCCTTATTTATTTTATGTTTATATTTGCGATTGTTTTCTGTGTTTGTTTTTTTTTTCTGGTTTTTGTAAATCTTTATTTTCTGTTAATTTGTAACAACAATTTATGTTAATAATTAAAAACCGTGGAGGAGGGCGCTGACAGCTGAAGCACAGGTTATCCTAGTTCGGTTGCAGATGCTTTAACTACTTGGTCGTTTTTGCATGTTAAACATTTTTTTGTCAAAACAAGTTTTTTGTACAACTTTTTGTATTATGAGAATAAAGAGTTATTATTGTTATTATAACTAATATGTGAAAACATATCAACTTAAAAGAATCTTTTGTTTTTAAAATTCAACTTTTTAGGTCACCGTTAATTTTGTACCACTCTTTCGCCGTCTTTCATCAACTTTCACTAATCCACTCCTGCGTCGTAAATAGCAAATATTGTTAAATTATTTTAAAAATGTATGTTTATGGTAAACCAATAAACCTCATATTAACATGTTCTGTATAAAATAAAAATTAAGTAGGTATATCCAGGACGCCCGGGTAGGCAGTCCTAGACCTATGTCGGTATTAAAAAAAAAAAAAAAACATTTTATATGTATAGATAATTTTATTTTTAAGAACTGTATATGTACTTATATGACTTTGTTTATTTTAATTGCAAAACGAGAACTTTAATAAGTAGGTCTTAACATTACCAAACTTTTCTTATCCCTGAGGTGCCATAACAAAGTAATTTCTATGAGTGAAAGTAAAGGCACCTTAACAACAGCAAAGGTCACATAGATTATTTAAGCTTCCTACTTTTTCTAGGTAAAATTATGTGTATATATTTTTTATTTGATAATATTATGAAATATACAAAAAAAATTTAAACCACTTTTATACTCATAAAAACACATATTATATTCCTATTAACAGTCTAAAAACTTTTGTATCTTTAGTTGAATGCGTTAACTCCAGGGTGTATTTTAATGATTTTAATAATTTTCTTTTTATAAGAGATTTTTTTTTATATGAAATGATAATTCGTTATACGGCATCATACTCGGACTTCTAGGAGAACACCAGTATAATATTTTAGATGCCTAAAACCGCGCGGGTAAACTTTTATTATCATAAAAGTATTTAATAAAAATACTGTTTTACCCTCGCTATAACATTCATCGTAGATCTAAATATTAAGCCAAGGGCGTGGTCTCAATTACAGACAACTACGCCAGACTGTATAAGTTATTTAAGCTTAAATATACTTAGATACTAGGTACTAGTTACTTATATTTATTATGATTACTTAACTAAAATTTTTATATCATATAAAGTGAATTTGATCGTAGTAAATTTTACGTCTAATGAAGAAACATGGTATATTTACGATGTCATTAATCCAACTAACTTTTACCACGTTGTAAGACCTTGTTCATGTATGTTCTAGTCTAGTAATTAGTTCAGGGCTCGCTTTAGTACGAAAGTAGCAAGCTTTATTATCCTTCTCTGCAATTAAGCTAATGTGTATGTGAAAATAACGCTTCAACTATAGTATTACTTTTTGTCTCAAACTAATGAGGTTAAAAAACATTATAAAAACGGAACACTCAAGCGATACGAAATACAGTTCGTCATGACCTGGCTTTCATTATGAATCCCGATGATTCTATTAATTTGGAGTCGCCAATATTTCAGATATATACGTATATAAATGTCAATCTGAAATAAACACATTAATATTCACTGAGCAAATTAACAAGAATGGTACGTTATTAAGTACAGCAGCATGTTTTGTTCGTGACTTGGATATCTCAAAATTTTACAAACTTCATTAATAAAATTAGTGGTAAAAGTATAACAAAAGCGTATGTTTTATAAAACGAGAATAAATATTCTTTTACTAAGTTATTAGTTATACTTCGAAAAATTACGTAAAATATCATGAATACAAAAATAATTTTGGCAGTTTGGTATTAAAGGTAGCTCAATGGTTGATCAAAAGTCTGAGTGAGTTTAAATTTTGTTGCATGATAGTTTTTTCATTTCGCTGTGTGGGATTTGTATTGTGCAATGGTTTCTGTCAATGTTTCACCTATATGAAGACTGGTATACTCTGAAGAATCAATATCATATATAATCAGAGTTTATCGTTAAATGCAGATGAACACATAATTCCTTCCCCTTTCCGACCTCAGATCGCCCGTAATTTATTTTTCCCTGCATTTTTGTTATATTTTCTTTCTTTTCCAATGGGTTTCATCCTTCTATTTTTTTTTTGGTTTCAAAAATTATCAGCAATGGTCTATACCGCTCAAGACCAGACAAGCACATACACTTACCTACATCTTTTAAAAATATAGTCAAAGAACACTATTTTATTTTATTTTTTATTTTTATTTAATTTTTTATTTATGAAAACAAACAGTGATCAGACTTATTTTAAAGCTAATTACATTAAAAAATAAATAAAAATACACCATTTAGGAGTTTTCACAAACGGTGGCTACATAAAAATCTAGAGCTTGTACAATAAGTAATTGCTAAAATTAAATGGTTACCTAACATTTAAATTAAAATATTTACAACAGTTTACAATAGGAAATTACATTAAATTAAACCAGTAAACCATTGCCTTGTCAACAACAAAACTAATTTGATTGATTGAATTTGATTTGCTAAATAAAGACTAAAGCCTGAGCTGTAGGTAATGAATGATATAATAATAATTGCATCACTCACTCACTCACTCACATCAGCTTTAAGAAATTGCATCAAACCAGTGCCTTGTCATAATTATTTTTAGAACATCGATTGATGTATGGAATAAATCAAAATCAAGTTCTGGAATGTCATTCAATTTATTAATTTCTTTAGAGGTTCTAATTAAGAAAGAATTTTTCCGGTAATTAGTGCTATTACGTGGAGTATACAAGAGACTTGGAATTCTTGATGACCTTGAAGGGACTTTCAAATATATTTTAGATAATAAAAGTGGAGAACCTATTTTGTTTTGAGCAATTTTTAGTAAACTAACTATATCAGCTATACGACGTCTTTCAAAAAGAGGGAGAAGATGGAACCTCTTAGCTCTAGATACATAACTAGAATCGTATGTTTTGCATTTAAATTGTAAATGTTTAATAAATATTTTTTGGATCGACTCTAGCCTATTAACATAAATAAGGTATTGCGGATTCCAAACTTGAGAACAATACTCCAGGGAGCTACAGACATAGGAGCAGTAGAGAATTTTTATTGTTTTAATATTATTAAATTCCGAACTCACTATACAGATATATCCTAACGATCTATTAGCCTTATTTATAATATAGTCTAAATGCTTATTGTACGTAAGCTTTGTATCATGAATGACACCTAAATCACGTATTTCTGTCACCTTTACTAGTACTTGTGCTTTCAATTTATAACAGAACTGAATTGGTTTATTAGAGCGGCTGAAAGTCATGGAAGAACATTTAGATACATTAAGGTCTAACTTATTATTATGGCAATATTCTGCGAATCTGTCCAGGTCTTCCTGTAGCAAGTTACAGTCAGTCAAATTTTTTATAGTTCTAAATATCTTTATATCATCAGCATACAAAAGAAATTATGAATGCTGAAAACATGAACTTATATCATTTATAAAAATGTTAAAAAGAAGGGGTCCCAGTAACGATCCCTGGGGCACGCCTGATGGTACCTGACACCATGCAGAAGAGAAGCCATTAAGAACTACAGCCTGCGATCTATTTTCGATATAAGAAGAAAACCACCTAAAGAGACTGCCATGGATTCCTGCCAAGTAAAGCTTTTCGAGAAGCAAAGAATGATCTATACGGTCAAAAGCTTTGCTGTAATCGATAAATATAGCGTCTACTTGTCCTCCCGAATCCATACCTTCGGAAACATAATCAACGAATGTTAACAAGTTAGATGCAGTTGACTGATGCTTTAGAAATCCATGTTGCTCATCAATGAAGAAGTTTGAAAAAAATCTATATAATTGACTGTAAACAATACGCTCAAATAATTTGGCGAATATACATAATTTGGAAATGGGCCTATAGTTTTTAACTTCGCCCTTATTACCACTTTTATAAATCGGGGATATAAAAGCGGACTTCCAAATTTTTGGGACTACGCCTTCTATAATGGAACGCCTAAATAAAAGTGTAAGAGGCTCGGTTAAGGAGGCGGAGCAACGTGAAATGAATAGAGGTGAGATGTTGTCGGGAACAATACCCTTCGTGAGGTCAATATCCTTTAGTAAACTCCTTACCTGATCCGGTGATATTAAAATATTACATATGGTAGAATTGTTATTAAAAGTTAGTGATTTTTTATTATGCCTATGTATGTTATGAGACTGTGCAAGGAAATTACTTTCGAAGTATTTAGAAAAAAGTGAGCAAGCATCTGTGTTAGCTGTTTGTCCATTATATTCCAGGGATGAAGGAAGGCCATTACTCCTATTTTTATTATTTTTAATAAAATACCAAAAGAGTTTAGGGTCCCTGTTTATCGGATCTTCACACTTTGACCCGCAAGTATTCTGCTGTATAAGACCATTCAGGTCGTTCTACTGCCATAAATTTCTTTTTCGCGGCAAAAAGTACACCTCTACCCAACTTTTCTTGTGTGATAACATAGTTCCTATCTCTGCGCCAGACTACGTACCGATCATCAAAGAGCTCATTATTACTTATGCTGTCGAGAAGCCAAGTTTCCGTGAACGAAACGACGTCATAGGAATTAAATAGCAGATTTCTTTTACACCCGTGAGTTTTTGTTCGCAGTCCTCGAGTGTTTTGATGATAAATGTTAAAACTTTAATTACCCATTATGTTGCATTGCATTTGCTATTACTAAGTAAATAGAAAAATAAGAAATAAATAGGTTGGTAAAAAACAATATATGGTGGACAAAAAAGTTAAAAATAAAATGTATGAGAACCGTATAAAAAATTAGGGTAGATAAAAATATTATCATTATTGATGTAAGTAAGATACAATAACAAATATTATTATACTCAAATAAAAGGGCTGCGTATAGCAATTCAAAACAATACCTTACTATCAAATAGTTTAAACGAATGCTGTAAGAAATAAATACCAGGTGATCGAAATAGCTTTTTGAGTTGTATTTTAATTTGTAAGACTTTATTATAAGAATGTTTAAAAATAAATTAATATACAGATATGAGTATGATTTAAAACTTTTTAGCAACAAGCTTTTAAAGAAATATAGCAATGAAATAAAGTTATATATAATAAATAATAAAGATTGTTTACCGTGGGTGTTTGAATGGCACAAATAATCTATCTGGGCAGTTCCGCCGAAAGTTGTACAAATAATAAATTCGAGGATCAATAAATAATTTGAACTTTTAACAATGTTTTTAATGTAGTTAGTCGATATATATAACTAATTTTAATGTTAACTTAAAAAACCTCGCTTTTCTTGTTGTTTTTATTGTTAAAATATATATTTTTGTTAATGAAAGACCATTTGGTAGTCAAGATCGTTACGAAATGTTTCTTATTTTAGTCAATAATATAGATTTTAGTAGTTATAAATTACTTTTATTACTAAACTTAGGAAATAATTAATCAAATTAGGAAGAAAAATCTCACCTCTTCATGCAAAAATACAGTAATTAGATCACCACAAACCCGTTTCGTTACGTTTTTGGTATTATTTAATTATAACTTTAACATTTTTTACTATTAAACTAGTTCTAGTTAGAATTAATCACAGTAAAGTTGCAGCCCTTACTATAAACTAACTAATTATTTTAGATTTTGAGCTTTAAATATTCAAAAATCATGTAAAAATCACATTTTTATACAAAACGAAAACGAGAGTGATAAGGTAAGGTTGATATCACACCAAGGCATTTGTACACTTAGAATAAATATTATTTTAATGTACTATGTACGCTAAGCGTTTTATTCTTTTTATCTTTTTTTGTTCATAAAATTAATTACCAGAAATAATCAACAAGAAAGCAAAATAAAATCCCATTCCAAATGGTCAGAACTTTTGAGTTTCCATACAAAATGTGGTCCAGGCCCTATCACCATCGACCATCGCTCGCGCAACGGCCGACAACGACAGGTCCTCTCCAATGACTGCAGCGAGATCCCGGCGCTGCTCAGCCTAGGCCGGGCAGGACTCGAGCGTGTGTTGCGCCGAGTTCTTGCTGCAGACGCAGTGGTGACAGCCTGGAGTCGTTTCCCTCCTTGCGACATCGTGCAAGTATTTGCCGAAGCAGCCGTGCCCTGACAACACTTGCACGAGTCGGAAGGTGAGGTGACTCCGTGCTGCCGCACCGTCTACTCCTCTAATATCGGCTGAAGCACCCCTATGGTCCGGAGACCAGCCCGTTGCGTCTCCAGCCGACCCTTCCACCGTGTGAAGGTGGTGCAACGGGTGTCGTCCCGCCATGCGGTGATTTCGCTCAGCGGGGGATTAGTGCCCCCGTTCGCGCCACCGATACCCGCCGATAAACGACGGCGAGCGCTTCCGCCTCCAAATCCCACGGGGGGGTTCCGACCAATGCGCACGTGGCCTCAACACCTACCGCATGGTAGCCGCGTATAGCCCTGACCACCATGACCCTCTGTGGACGTCACAGACGGGCACTATTGTGGGTAGTCAGGGACTCCACCTACACGGGGGCGCCGTACAGCGCCATCGACCGGACCACCCCGGCGTAAAGTTGTCGGCACGCTAGACTCTGTCCGCCCATATTCGGCATTAGCTTACCAAGGGCGGACGCCGTGCCGACGAGCTTTGGCACGAGTTGGCGAAAGTGCTCGTCAAAGCACCACTTTCCGTCGAGTACCAGGTCCAGATATTTCATGTGGGCCCGGATACCGACCACAGTACTGCCAACCGTTATCGAGGCACCGGCGGGTGAACCACGTCGAAGCCCATGGAAGAGCAGGGCCTCAGACAACCTCTAGCCTACCTGAGCTTACCTCACAGCTAAGTAAGCTCCGATTGAACTCAGACAGGCGTAATTGATTTTGAGTGGAGATTTCAACATAAACTTTGCAGACGATAAACATCAACTATTAATTGAATTTTTAAAAATAATAATTTGGTGTAACGATGTGAAATGATCGCAATCTTAGCAGAATGAAATACAAAACTACTATTGATGCGGTCTTTATTAGACATTTAATTAATAATAGGTTCGAATCAAAATTTTTCGTTTCTTACTTGAGCTACAATAAATCTATCTTATCAGTTTTAGAGATTGGCTTTGATGGTTCTGGTAATGATGATGGTGAAAGAGTCGTTGAAATTATGGAAGGAAGTTCTTTTTTCTGAGAGATAAACTTTTTAATGTAAAATAATTGTAGTAGTTCAGAAGTGTTAAATTTTTAATGTAATATAAATTGTCATGTTTGTGTACGGTAGCGTAATAAATGAATATTGTATTTTACGACATAAATGATAGTACTTTTATGCTGATAATAAAGCATTTCGTGCAAAATTATTCTCTAATCATTCCAAAATATCAAAAATGCACAACGTTAATATTCAAGTTTTCACTTCTGCCGGCACTCCCGGAGTGCAACCCGTTTTTTTAGATGATTTTTTACTCGTATATTATTATCGCACGACTTACTTGTCTAAAGCATATTCTCGTACTTTAACCGCATTTAAGTGTTATTTTATTAAACATGTAATTTTGTTGGTGGTTCTTATTTTTTTTTTTATTTTTTTTTTTTAATTTTTTTTTTTTAAATCTCGACCTCCCCCGTGGTGGGGAGACTGTTTTTACAGATTGTTTTGTCTGGACAGGTTTTTACATTTTAACCAAAAACTCATTCATGCAGTCTATCTTTTACTCTGATCGTCATACATGCTGCATACCATTTTCATCTAACATCCATCCTCATTCAATCATAGTGCTGAAGGCAATTGTGTACCTACTACTAATACTAATAAAAACACAGAAGGAGGGGAACGTAGAGGGAGGGAACAGTAATATCTTTTTAATAAAGTTAACAATTTTTTGCTTATATCTAGGCTTATTTAATATAAAAGTACAATTTTTCATCATCTTATTATCTACTTAGTACAAGAGGCTGGTAGTTATAAAATAGAGTCTAAACTAAACTTTCTTAATTGTGCAAAATACACCATTTTATACATTGCAAACTTAAAGTAACTTACTGACTATGTTCTTATTTTATATACAAGTTTCTTATGTTAGCCTAATTATACAAACTATAACTACCTAACATAATTTTACTATACCCTATTTCTATTATTTACTAATATACAAACTTTTTTACAATACTCTAAGAACAGATCTCTGTCTTTACTACACACTATTTGCGGTAACATACTTACATCAATTTTTATACCCAGTCGAGTTTCCATGTCCTGCCTCTCGCGACAATGGGCCGGGCAGTCCAGGAGGACGTGGAGGACAGACTCCGAACACGCAGGATTGCAGACGCACGATGGACTCTCCTTGCACTTGAAACGGTGCAAGTACTCGGAGAATCCACCGTGCCCCGTCAATACCTGGGTGACAAATCTGTCCACCTTTATTTTACCGATGATCTGGTATGCGGCTATCGCGTCCGGGAAAAAGACCCGGGTGACACCGGCTGTTTCACCGGCCCGGTATCGTTCTTATGTTCTTATTACAAATAAATAATTACTTTAAGATTTTCCTAAAATTAATAACAAATATTATCTGATATATATATAGACGGGATAAAGACGGGAATCTGTTTTTTAAATAATTTTCTTTTTTTTAAATAAAAATTACTAATCTTTAAGTACTAATGTCACTTTTTTAGGCCACGGCTACAAACTATGATTGATACGAAGGTTTATGTAGAGTTTTATATTATTCAATAACATTAAAAATACAATAAAGAAAAAAAAAATCTCTTTCTGTTAATTCTCTTTGAATTTTGATTAAATGTTTCTTTCACTTTCCTCTTCTTACGAATATTTTGGTTGTAAGCAAGTATACTAGACCTTGCAAAACATTTTTCTTTTATTATTAAAGGAAAAACTAGCTATAAACAACTATTTCTACAGCAAAAATCCTATGTCGATTACTGATATCTAAACAACAATGACGTCGATAATATAATGCCATCAAAAACACAACTTTAAAAAAATCCGAGTCTCGCAACTCAATTCTTCTTTCGTAAAAAGTTATAAGATCCATGTAATACCATTCGGTTAATTTATTCAGTCTCTACTTAATGGTTCTTCTCTCTGAAGTTATTACGTAATTAGCTAACCTAACAACATCTTATAGTGACCATATCAATATTAAAAACCTCTTATGTTTAAAATAAACAGATTGATTTGGCAATTATAATTATGACATTACATAGCTATTTATGGAGTTGGTTTATCTAGAAAACTGGACCGAAATTGCAAAATATTTTAGTTTTTCCTTGATTTATATACTAAACACTACTTAATTGTATTCTAAATTTGATGCTTCTATGTCTTCTATGTCTGTTAGAAGTGCCTTAGAGTTTTGATGATTTGTCAGTCAGCGAGTTACAAAATTAAGAAACTTTAATTATAATTCTTAAACTACTGGTTCAAATTGAATAAAATTTGAAATATACAGTGTTTATACAACGCCTTCTAGTTTTATCGATAACGAATTTATAGGGGTCGAAAATGGCCTGAATTGCTTCGAGAAAAGGATGGTACGGCCGTGCCGCTTTGTTGCTCGACTTGTCGGAGACACTGCCGTGCCCCAAGATATCTTATTGACGTAACTATTTATTCAAACGATAAGAAACAAATATATTCGTACGTACATATGATATGTAAAATCGATATTGATAGATAGAATTAGTATTTATTTTGTGAACGATTAGTTTGTTAGAGACTTATAAAACGTCGATTACATTAATCTTGAATACTACTTAAAGACTTTTTCGCCCATTTGATTATTGATTATATCAAACAAGGTGAGCTTTTTATCGCTGTAGAAGGAAATAAAATTAAAGTAAAAAAATATATATTAGTAATGATCACGGACCTTTTTCGAACTCTTACGATATACAAAATATCTATCTATCTATCTATGGATACTACATATTATATTGAACAAATGCTATCATAATTATGATTAATAGGATAAAATTATTTATTTATGCTTTGTCAGCTATGAAACTCTGTTCTATAGCTCTGTCAAGCTATCATGACATTTTAAGTGCACAATTGCACATTTAGAATATTTTGACCAAACTGTCTCGTAGTTTAGTGGTTATGTTGTGAAATTCCCGCTTATAGTTCACTGCAGTATGACCTTTCCCGCAAGGTTTTCAGGTCGAGGTTAGAGGTCGCCCATCCGACCCCAGGTGGCTAGGGGCATTTTGTACTATTATCAATATAGGTACATTGTCCTGTTTCACGGATCATTATTATAGCAGTTTTTTGATCGATTTCCTTGACTTTTATTTAATGTAACTATTTGTCTAAAACAACTCAATAATATTTAGTGAGTATTTGATTTCAATTAAATTTTGAGTATTCTACATTTATGTATACGAGCATATATCCTATCCTACATGCCATGTTTTATTAAATTTTATATAAAAATTCAATGCCTTTTAATATGCTATTGGTTTCATATTATATTAGACACTAAGCTAAAAATATTTAACAATCCTTAATTAGACAAATATAAAATTTAATATTCTATCTGCGACAATTTGTAAAAATATTTTTTCGCCATAATATTATTATATGAATTTAAATTAGCCTGTTATTTTACTCGTATCTCGGTCATGATAATATTTCAGTTGATGCAATTAATTAGTAGGTATAATGTTTCAGTTTATTTTTCAGTATTAGTTGTTGTGTTAAATTTATATTTTCAATTAAAATATACAAAATATTAGCTATGACATATATCAAGTTTTTTTTTTTATAAATAACTTGAAAATATATCTTAAAATATTTTAACGTAACCAAAATTTTAGCGTAGGTACTTTTATTTCAAGGCAACTCATTAAAAACATAAGAACATTAAGTAGTGGGGTATTTTTAATTACCACCTTGTTTCTGACATTGCTGTTAATTTGCTTTTTGTCAGTCCTTTAAGCTCTCAAAGTCAGCAACAGACGTAGTCTCGAATAAAGCTTTATGAAAGTTTTTTGAGTATTTCAAACTCAGTAAATTATTATCCATATATCCGCTTTAATGATTTCTAATTATATATGTATTCTTTATTGCACTTTAAAAAAAAATTTTTACAATTGAAGTTGACAAAGTAAGTTGGCAAGGGCGAATTATTATTTATTTGAAGTATAGTAGAGCAAATTTAATATTTTATTTAAAGGTCTCGTCTTGTATAGAAGTTGGGTTGGAGCTTAATCCGCCACTCTGCTCAGTTGTGGGTTGGTGGATTATTTCCTACCATGAGTGACGATCGCTATTAGATGTCTATGAGAACAACCGACACCGACAGTTTTACCCATACCAGAAACAAATATTTGTATATATATAAATTCTTAGTTAAAAAATAAATAAATCTTATTTAATAGGTACCTAATTCTTAGATATTTATAACGAATTAAGCATTCCTTGAATTCTATTAATATATATATATTTTTAATTATATATTATGAATAAACTACGTATTGTTTATTTTTATTCTAGTAGGCATTATTATTTATAAACGAGTATATAAATTACGTATGTATAAACTTAATTTGGGTTAATAGAGATAGCATGTAAATCCCACTCTTATTTAAAGTTAGTGGTGACGAAGAAAACATAATACTACATCTAGTATTCTCAAGTTCATGTAGGTAATATCCCAACTGGCTCGAAACTTTCGTAGGCAGATAACGTAACACTAGCGAAATATAATTAAGTTAATATACTGCTACATAAAATCTGCATTACGTAGTACAATCATGTTGTTACAATATAATTAATGAAGGAATTATAATGTGGTAAAAATGTTTTAAAATTCTTTTTAAAATAAATTAAATTCGCAATAATGTACTCGTATGTAAGTCAAAGGTGATCATTATGTAAGTAATGTTAACTCAAGCAAGCTTCGACTTACAACTATGAATGGATGACAAACACCAGAAGATAAAATGAGTGCGTATATAAATATTCACTGTTATTTTATTTATACTACAAGGTTATTAAGAAATTCAAACACAATGATATTTTTCAAATAACTTTATTATTTATTAACAAACATTAAAAAATCTAAATATGCGAAGGTAAATTTATTGTATTCCATCATATAAATGCACCAAAAAATGTGAAACTGAATTTACATAAATGATTATTTTGATGTCCAAACACTGTTAATATGATTACATATAATCTTAATGATAATAGTTTTAGTAAAAAATATCGTGAATAAATCATGTTTTTAAGTACCTTACAAACCTTGTTGAATTTCTATTAGAAAAAACATGGTTTTTTTACCCGACTGCGACAGAAGAAGGGTTATGTTTTTCGAGTGTATGAATGTATGTATGTCCATTTCTTTGGCCTACGTCCTACAGCCCAAACGGCTGGACGGTTTTTGACATATGAGGTGTCGTTGGATTTGTCTAAATTGTAGTATTAACATAGGTTATATAAATTTTCAAAATGGCGCCCGCAAATGGCGGAATGAGGGGGGGAGTTGAATTTTTTTTTCTTACTGTAGCAATGTGGGTATCAAATGAAAGCTAGTAAATTGTTTTATTCTTTTTAGTTTATAATAATTAATAAGAGTATTTTACGCAGTCGGGTTTTTTTTTATTTTTTTATTTATTGAACACTTTAATACTTACGACATGATAATTAAATACATATATAAATGCATACTATAAAGGATTGCTCATATTATAGCACGATATGAACAATCAAAACAAAAGACAACGGTCTTGGCACATTTTTTTTTATATTCAATGATTAAACACCATACGATTGTATCGTCAAGCCCTAAGTAGTTCCACGATATTTAATTACGTTAATTTTGCTCATATTACTTTAATGGCTGAAATCGAACTAAATTACTTATATAAGACTAAATAATTCTACGAAACACAACAATTTGTCTATCTTAAACTACTAATAAGAATTAAAAAAAAAGACACGAACAATTGGCGATATAATTATAGCTTATATACTCGTATAATAACTATTTTATCGATTTTCTTTTTTTTTAAACACAATTTTCAATGAAAAATAAGCATAAAATAGCAATACAATGTATACACATTTTCATATATGTTAAAAGGCAAGATCAATCATTAAAGCGACCATAGCTTTTGACACGTGTGACCGACAGCTTAAATCTAGTTGCGCCGATAAAAAATGGCCGATTATATTTCGTAAGCTGACTCATATTTAGAACATAAAACACAACCTAAAACTGCATTCTGTACCTTATTATGATTTACATAGTTCATTAAACATTCTCTTTTATCTATTGTGTTGGTTTTGGTTGAATTAGTTTTCAAAATTCAGTACTCCAATCGAAAAAATAAATAAATGAAAAACTACATTAATTGAGTTCGTTCTCTCTTTAACGCTGGTGTTATATTGGTTTCCATTCAAGCTTAAACGTATACCTACTTTATCAACTGCGATGTTAAGCTAAATCAATAAAACACGCTTGTATTCATATTAAAAGAGTTAATGCACAGAACTGTATGTTAAGTATATAAATATAAAATAATAAATACAAAAGCTTATCTTTGCACTACACCTACAAACTTCCAAAGATAAAAGTAAAGTAGGTAATCTAAAAATTTACATATATTTTACTTAACGTATATTTTACATTATACGACACATTTCCAGATAATAATTCGTGTGATAAATAAAACATCTAGATACATAATAATAAGAACAAGATATTATCGATAACATCTCAAGTTTCTCGTCTATTACTTATTACGTTCGTGTAAAAGAAGATACTGCATACGTGTTCAAGTGTTAGATGCTCGCATAAATGATCAGCAAACTTACTCGACCTTAAAAGCTTACATAATTCATGGAAGCTTCAACGGCAAGCTGGCCTCATTTAGCATAAGGGAAAACTTGTTCGAAATACAATTTTAGTTTAAAATTTATGATATTAATTTTAGACTACGGCATCATTTTTCATAGATGTAAAATAATTACAGCAGTACCTAGTAACGCTGACGCTTTTTACAATTTATTACCATAAGGACATTAAAGTTTGGTTTTAATAAAAGTTGTTTAATTGTAATATTAATCTGTGTAAAGGCCTTCGTATAGCGAGCGTGGCATATGTTCGGCTAACAAAGACTTGAGTTTTTCGCGAGGGGATACGGGGGTGTAGCGGGCGAGTGGGAAGGTCCGAGTCACACCGTCGCTTAACGCGCGAGTCACTGCAGTCAGGTCGGCATCCTGGTAATGAAAAATTAATTATTAATTATGTTTTATACAAGTAAGTGAAATAAATTTGGCGCCTAAAATCTGCCATTTTGTTTTTATTTTTATTTTGATATACACAGTGTCACTTTCACAGTAAATACGAATCTAACAACACTTCTCAAGCTAAAATCCATTGAGCCGTTCAGGCCCCAGTGCGTGCCAAACAATTCTACATACATACTCTCGAAAAACATAACCCTCCTTCTGGCGCAGTCGGATAAAAATCTTAATAGTCTAAAATTCTACAAGTAAGGAATTTCTTAGATAACTGGACTATATATGTATATACATTAAAGTATTAACTGACGTTATGTAAGCAATATTGTTAAGTATTTGTATATTAATATATAATTGTCATAACTAAATATTGTTGAAGTTCTCTTTAATTTCACCAATTCATACAAAATGACGTAAATGTTACAGTTCTCTTCATTTTCAACAATTCACACAAAATCACTACGCGAATCCTGACATGTAGGTAACTTTTGATATCCCGACGAGAACTACTGCCGACTGACGATTGACTTATTTTACGTAAGTAACATAATCCTCGTAAGTCCTGTGTTTTTTTCAATAGCGAAAGTCATATCTGCCGGCTGTACTATACCAAGTAGTCCAAGTACAAACCAAGAATAGTGCTTCAGACCGAGACAAAAATATGACGATTTTAGAAAATTTGTGAAGTGAAGTCTTATTGTCTGTATTTTTTTCGTTACGTTTGTTGTTTTACGTTTTTTATGTTTATTATGTATAGCATCTCAACCATAGAATATTAAATGAGAATGATACGGTCATTCTCTTTTTTGCAATTTACTCGAAATTGAAGATTGCCTAAACTGACTTGAAATTCGTATTTAGCGGGTCGAAAAACATACCCGTAGATAGGTGGCGCCCGGAGTACAGACAATTTTTTTTTTGAGTGCCGGTGTTATTTTATTATTTATTCATAAATTTTACATATTTCTATTTTATTTAAATAATTAAATGTTAAAAGCAACTATCTATTAAGTTTCAGCCTAGGTAACTTGGATTATCGCTTTAAATAACATCAAGATTATTCAGGAGATAACCTGCATAAGTGTCGTAAATAGGGCAAATTCTACAAGTTTAACCAAGTTTATTATGCACAAGGGCGTATACTATCTTTTTAAAAAGTTATACATATGAGTCTAGACTATACTTATAACATTCAAACATAATTACAGATATTGATTGAAATACTCCTCACGAATACTGGCTTTATCTATACATATAATAAAATGGTAGAAAAGTCAAAACTGTACATTGAATATTTTTTAAAAAGAATACTTGGGGTGTGATCTACAATCGATACCGAAGCCAAAAATATAGTTTTTAGAATTTTTGTCTGTTTGTCTGTTTGTCTGTTTGTCTGTTTGTCTGTATGTATGTCCGGGATAAACTCAAAAAGTACTGCATGGATTTACTTCAAATTTGGCACGAATATTATTAAGAAGTCGGGTCATAACATAGGCTACATATTATCACGCTATCACCTACGGGGAACGAGCAGTGAACCTTTATTTCTTCAACGCATTCTGTAACAGCGTGTAATCTAACGACGCATATTTGAATGTTGTTATTATGTTAATAACCATGCTATAAGCTATCTTCACACTATAAAAATCACGAAATATAAGTAACTTAGGCTGATAAACATAATAAATGTAAGAATGAATGTAATATAAGAAATGAATATAAGTAGTATCAAGACAAGCTGCGCCATCTATGAGATTTTAAAAACATCAAGTCGAATTACATGTGTAAACCCTTTTTGGATATAAATAATTTAAATTTGATCATGTTGGCGAGGTTAATAGTTGTTTACAAAAGTCATAGATGGAGTTGTGCATTTTAATAAAAATTAAAATGCACAACTCCATGATGAGCAAGACAATTAAAAAAATGTGTTTATATAAGTTTTAAGCTGCTTTATCTATGTCTTATAAAATTCATCGAGTTTTTCTGTATGTAATAACAAACAGAACTCAAAAAGAACTGCATAGATGTATAACAAAATTTAAACTCGAAAACGGCACGCTATTGCTGTAAGCAATTTGAGCTAAATAACGAAGAAAGAGGAAAATGAAGCATGCCATATATGTTATAAAGATAGGAAATGCTTATGCTTCTCCGGAACCTATTTCCTCAAAAGTTGTGGAACGGGACCCGCCTTAAAGTCATCTCGCTCCACAGACACACCATTGAGGTGGAAATTCTTACGGGTTGTGGCGTCGGCGAAGCAGTATTTATACCACGCATTCCCCTCATTCCTCATAACTTCCCGTTCCAGTTCAAGCGCGTACAGTTCCTCGTGAGTGTTTGCTTCGCGATGACCATCAATAAGTCGCAGGGGCAGACACTGAGGGTAGCTGGTTTCGACCTCAGGACGAGCTGCTTCACACGGGCAGCTGTACGTCGCGTCGCTTGCTCCCGCGTCACCAGTCCTGACTCTCTTTACATTTTGGCTGCGGAGAGCCAAACTACTAATGTATCGAGAAGTCCTATAAATATGTATTTTTACCCTATTCTGTATTCCTTATTTATTATTTTCTCCATCCGTTTCAGTCACAACTTATGACTTAATTCAGCAGAATCACCATAAAGTCATTTATTCAAAGCAGGCTAAAAATAAGCACTTTTTGAAAGTCAATTTTACAAAAGACAGTCTCCCTCTGTTACTGTACTTTCTGTAGATATGAAATGTAAAGAAGAAACGGGTAAATGAATGTTATTTTAAAAGGTATAATCGTAGGTATTTTTGTTGCTGTATAGCGTTCACGCAGACGACGTCGCGGGCAGCAGCTAGTAACCAATAAAATGTAAAAATACTCTTAAAGCGCTTTTACACTGTGTCTTACACAGAAAAAATATAAGTATATTTTAATATAACTACATTTAAAATAAGTATTATGCATATAAAATAGCATGAGCTGACTGACTAGCTGATTCAGCCTTAAGCATTCTTGGAATTCTTGGTATGGTCGGATTAACCCTTACTATAGCTCAGGGCTACAGTAAATAATGCCAATTCATTACATACTCGTATATTAACGACGAGTAAGTATAAGTAAATACTAATATAGCAGTTTATGTATGAACTAGCTTTTGCCCGCGGCTTCGTTCGCGTTAAGAAGTATTATTATTAATTAGGTATAGTTTTTGCGGATTTACTTTTGTTTAGCGTAGGTATGTAAAAAATTAGGGCCTACAAAACTCGTCTTCATCATAGTAGCTCCAATCTGTAATTTCAGTTCAACCAGTCGAAAATCTAAGAAGATTTATACAAACTTTCATCCCCTATTTTATCCCCTTGGGGGTGGAATTTATCAAAATCCTTTCTTAGGGAATGCCTACGTCATAGTAGCTTTATGCATGCAAATCTCAGCCCGATCGGTTTAAAATTGACAAAGTTTCATACAAACTTTCATCCCCTATTTTAACCCTTTGGGGGTAGAATTGATCAAAATCCTTTCTTAGCGGACGCCTACGTCATAACATCTATCTGCATGCCTAATTTCAGCTCGATCCGCCCTCTGGTATTGGGCTGTGCGTTGATAGATCACTATGTTAGTCAGTCAGTCACCTTTGAGTAATATAATTATATTTAGATATTAATGATAATTTAGCATAATTTTGTAGGGAAATCCGATAATTTTGAAGCCTGCACAAAACATAATTATTACATTAGTCTAAGCTACTTTAGATTTTGTATTTGTGCTTGTGGGTTTAAATTTATGTCAAATGTTTATATAGGCTATTTAGAGTCGCTATCAGTAAAGACTCTATACTGATACCGACTTTGAATAGCTTTTATAATCCTTTATATTGTAGAGGATTCTAAAAGTATTGGTAAGTAAAGATGTATAGATTTTTAAATAACGTCTTGGATACTCCGACGTCGTCGTCAGAATGTGACATGTGTTACCTAGTTTTAAGATTAGTTCGGCGTGTTCTGGTTATTATTTATACAGATAAGGACTTAATTTACTGGCTAATTCAATTTTGAAACAAAACTTTAAATTCGAACACAAGGTGATTACAATGAATAATTTTTATAAATACTAGACGTATTCGTGGTTTCATACATTTATAGCAAAGTTTTGACTGCGATGATTCTTGTTTTTAGTGTGTTATTTAAGAGGTTAAGGTACTTCTAGAAAATGGCTGAAATGGCTTTCTAATGGTGAAAAAGTTTATACATAACGAAAAAAAACAAAATCCTTTTTGTAATTTTAGTAGGTATATGAAGCGCGTTTTCAGTCACGCTTATATTTTTAATTACGACTACATCCACGTGTCGTAACGTGATGCCTCTTCCTCGATAAGTAGGATTTCTAACACAAAACGAACTTCTGAAGTTGGATAAGTTACCTATTTATATTAGCACATTTAAACAAACTCACTCAACAAGTTATTACGTTCATAGATAGGTACAAAATTAATAACAAATTATGTATGTAAATTTAAATTTGAATCTATACTTAATATAATAATGCTGAAGAGTTTGTTTGTTTGTGTGAACGCGCTAATCTCAGGAACTGCTGGTTCGAATTGAAAAATTATTGTGTTGTGTGTTATTTTGTGTTGGATAGCCCATTTACCGAGGAAGGCTATAGGATATAGGCATAACATCACGCTACGACCAGTAGGGGCTGAGCAATAATAAGAAATGTTACAAAAACGGAAAAAAAAACTTTTTTGAGAGCTTCCGTTGCGTCCTTTATTATTTCTCTTCTCGAGACTTTTTTTTAACTATAGTACCACTTTTGAAGTAAATATAACACCACTCATTTACTGAGAATTTTGGAAAAAAAAACTCAATAATACGTTGAACGACCCAGGAATCAAACCTGAGACCCCTTGCTCGGCAGTAACGCTTGCGACTACTGCACCGACGAGGCGGGTACCTACTCTTAGAGTAATTGTTTAAAAATATTTAAGTACGTTTTACCCTCAACTTAACGCGGGTAAAACCGCGGGGCACAGCTAGTATAAAATAAGTTGTTGTTATTTAAATATTAGATAATACAGTTATGAAGCTTGAACTTCATTATGCTGGGTATGACCGTAATCAAACAGACCACTACTGAATAAACTACGTATTTGGAATTAATTACGTAATTTCCAGGGAACATAACAATTACTATCGTTTGTTATTGCGTCCATTCGTTATATATATTATTGAAGTTATTAGGGAAGTGGACATCAGGTTTCGATCTTTTATTAGATCTTCATCAGTCATCTTTAAACATAGTGTCCAATTAGCATCTTATTGTTTCCTTTTTTAGTATTCACATATACATTCTTATGCTGTTTTCTTAACATGTGATATTTAATTATCGTCTTCTTGTTTTCATTGTCAATATGCGTACTAGTAAGAATATTGACTATTGAAAATTACAAAATTAATTTAATCCACTTCCCTAATAACTTCAATAATATAACAATTACTGTTATCGAATAAATTTCGGTAGGATTATTGCTGGATGTTATTGAATTGATGTTACATACATAGGTTAATTTATAAAAAAATAATATCATATAGACAACAAAATAACAATAATCATGAAAATGGTAAAAATAAAATTAAATGTAAGCTATATAAAACACATAAACGTTATAAAAAGAAAATGTACATAGAATATTAAGTTCTTCATTGTCGTCTCTACTCCTCTGGGCTGCTATTGTATTTTTATTTAAAGCATTCATTATTTAGTATACGGTTTTGTTTATCACATTTAAATAAATATGTTAGTTCTTTTCATGGTTTTAATTAAAAGGCTTTTGGCACGTGAATAATGTGACGTATAAAGTCCAATGACCCTTACCCTGACAACAAAACAAGCTGTGCCTACAGACATGAAAAATTTCTCTCTTCGCTTTTGTTTCATTGTAATCAAAGTGTGAGAACAGAAGCTTTTTTAAATTTATTTTAGTTTCACATATCTTCACAAAAGGTGACCGACATTTATATGCGCAATACACATACACATACACTTATTTATAAGTTTATTCGGTCAAATAGTCTTTGGGCAATAGCAGATCCTGAAAAAGGGTAATCGTTACTTTCCCTGTCTATAAATTATTCAATAAGAAACTAAAAAATACTGCCGGTTGAATGTTCTATACGATTCTACATGTTAACATAACATTTTATACTTACAGGGCTTTTAGTATATTTCTCTAAGCTGCGGAGTGCTTGTTCGAAATAGTCTTCTCCGTAGGCGCCCTTTTGTTCGTCGCTAAGCCTCTTCCACATATCGCGAGCTTGTTCCAGAAGTTTTTCCTCTGAGAGCCACGCGCTTCCCGTAGTATATTCGCCAGCGGCAACGACCACCTGACACAAATTTATTATTTATTTTATAAGAGGAACAAACGCATTGTTTATTTAAGTTAACCTTTAAATGTTTGAAAAAAAAATAGCGTAGTATTTAAATGTATGCATTCTACATTCAAGTTACATCATACAACAAAATTTCGAAAATACGACAATCTTATTTTTCCATAAACGTATTCCTTACTCTCAAGGTTTGTTTTTGTTGTTTTATTTAAGGAGTAGCAAAATAGATGCTAGCATCATAATATATGAAATATCTCATCGTCTCATATATTAATTTTTTTATTTATTTTAATGGATGTCGCAGGAAGTAAAAGGTTTATATACTTGAAAAAAAAAAAAAAAAGAAACTCAAAATCGTCTGTCACGTAAAAGATGGCGGTATAAGTTAACGACTGCAATGATTGTTTAACAATCTATACATCTCATAAAGATTCCCGTATTTAACACTTCCTAACAGATTGATTATTAATTTAAAAAAACTCACAATTCCTATTTAATTCCTAATTTTTGTTTTAGTATAATATATGTTCTCATTACATTAAATACTTTTCTAAATTGTTCCGGATGTTTCTAGACTACAATTGTTAGAAATTATTTTTAAGTTTTCTATTGAAAAATACATTAAGTAGTGTTCAGATAAAAATCAAACCTAGTAATGGTGACATAAATATTTAGCAAATAAAATGCGATGGATTCTTATTCTGCACGTACAAAGGAAATATTGTAATCGCAAAATATTTGGCTCTTCAGACTTCAACGGATCAATATTGATCATTTCTAATTCATTGCTTCTAGTTTCGGTGCTATATACTTATGCGTATAGATACAGACATATACAAACACTTTTCTCTCAGCTATTCGTTGTAGAATCTTGATTTTTTCTGTTCAGAACAAGCGGTGAGTGATTTAGTCACGTAACACTCTTGCACTAATAATTATAATAATTTATTCAGGCTTAAAACCAATATTTAAAATTCTCAATTCATAATTTATAAAAGTATTAATAAAACTCATCATAAATAATAATAAAAATAGTAATAGTAATCCCATTTACCGTTCATACTAAAACATTAATCATTATCATAATCCAAATAAATTAAAACAGTTATAAAACGAAAATAAATCCACTAACGATTTATAAAATATTAAAATAAGAAAGAGGAGAGGCCTGATGGTTTAACGCTGATTCCCTGGAAAAGGGGACGGGCGCTTTTGTGGGACGCAACCTGCGTCGATACATTGGCTCCGTCTCATATCAGGGAAACGGCTGTAAGAATGGGAGCCGCTGCGGAGAAGGCTGAAATGACTAAACGGCACAAATATTCGTCACTTACCAAAGTTATGTTTTTGTGCCGTTTGCAGTCGAAACACTTGGACCTTGGAGTAACAGTGCTAAAAATTTTCTGAAAGCATTAACCCCACGACTCATAGCCTCCACTGGTGACAAGAGGGCTGGTGCATTTTTTGCCCAAAGAATCGGAATTGCGATTCAACGGGGAAATGCTGCTAGTATTCTTGGCACCATTCCACGCAGACATGATTTATACCAAAACTGTTTGTAAATAATTATTTTAAGTTTTGAATTGTAAATAACTTTAAATATTGAATACGATTTATAATAGAAATAAATAAATAATTTAGACTTAAATAAGAATAATAATAATAAAAGTCATCATAAACAATATTTAAATTACCATTACCTGTGTCACTATTTTTATTTATTATTTAAAATTTTAAATCATTATTTTGCACCAGTGTTTGTCAATACAATTAAAAGACGTTTATAAATTAATGTAATCAATAATTTTATGATAACTTTAGGATATTCTAGCACGAAAAAAGCTGATTATGTTTCTTAGAATGGTAAAGAAGTCATATTCCAGCATCCGCAAATATGGTGGTACTAGCACTGCAGTCAACTATCCAGCCAATTATACATACCTACTGTATATCTTAATTAAAGATTATTCAAGTTTATAAAGCTATAAATGCATTTTTTTTATATATGTATATTTTCTTTTTTTTTCCATGCCCAATGTAACTTGGTGCCAATCTAACATTGTTTTTAAGACTCTACTGCCCGTTTGTCTGTATTACTACGGTCGTTGTTACGCCATTAAATAAAAGGTTAATATTTAATATATAATTGGTTAAAACGTGTTTTAACTCGATCTTAAATATACGAATATTTCACTGGGGTACGGAAGCTTTTGGTCATTTGCGAGTCCTAATTGCTTTTTGATTTTTTTCATTTAATTTTTTTAATAATACTTTCTATCTTGTACAATACAGATCCAATTTTAATAATTATTTTGAAAAAAATAATGATAACTCAAGGGATTATCCAATGACATACATTTTGTGAAAAAAAAATACCACTCTTCAGGATAAAATCAGTGAGTGGATTATGGATTTTTATTGTGGAAACAATTTTCTTTTATTCTTTTTTTATTTTATTCTGCTTTGCAAGTAAATATTTAAAAAATCTGTTCATTCGAAATACTTAGTCTTTAGAATAAAATATTTTTAGTAATTTTAACAATTGTTGTATTTTATCAAATGTAGATTAATCGGCTCTAAAAGAGAGTCGATCAGAAAGTTTAGAGTACTTTCAGCAATAAACAAGTTTAAAAGGGTTTTCAAGAAATGTACTTCTAAAACTTTACAAATCGAATTATCCCCACTAATTGAGTCTTGGAAGTAACAGAGTTGACACGATGACGCAATACGGCTTGAATTCACAACCTTCTAAATGGTGGTTACGTGTAGATAATGTAATTACGAGTATATTGTAGAACAAGTAACATTGTTGTTCGACACAATAATTTTACCTGTTCTGCAATATAATTACGTAAACATTAAATTTTTATTTCCATTAAGTTTTCCTCAGAAATACGGACTGATATAAATAATTGATTATTTAATATTTAGATTAGGTTATTTAAAAGATTTTTATATAAAATTAAGCTTTTGAAGTACCTAATAACTTATACATAAAACAACAACGTTAGTTTCATTATTACACCCATAAAACATAAATATTGTGTAAAAAATGTATACGTTATTAAAAGCGTGAAATTTATATGAAATAAAGAATTATTGCGTTACTAATCTATATATATATAGGAGACTTTCTATAGATATAGTCACTCATCACGATATCTCTGGAACTATGAGACCTAAAAACTTGAAATTTGGAAGGAATATTCCTTTTGCCGAGTAGAGGTCAGCTAAGAACGGATTTTACGAAATTCTACCTCTAAGGGGATGAAAAATGGAGGCAAAGTTTGTATGGGACAACGTGATTCCTTGGTCCAATCTACTTCAAATTTGGCATAAATATTCTTTAACAGAATTGATTGAAGACGTGTTTCGTATATTATCGAAATTCATTCCCTAACGGAGTTAAAAAGGGGTAGAAAGTTATTTTGATATAAATACTCCTTAGTGCTTTTTTTTTAATTACATTTAATTTTGACACATGTTTGACAACTCAATCCGTCTAATATATTTTCCAGTATTGACGCAGGTGTAGGTGATATCTTTGTTTGGGTGCTCCTGATGGAACAGGCAAGACTTTATATTAAACGTAACAAAATTGAGTTGTAAATATACCGTAACTATACCGTGTGATTGCTTTATTGTAAAATAGTGTCTTATATAATATTTTTTTAATTCAATGTTGGTGTTGTGTTAAGTCAAGGGTTTTAAACTAAATGACTCCTCATCAGCAACGCATTTGTCGTTCACAATGATACTGATATAGAAGACACCGAAGTGAACTTGGAAACATTTTTGAATTATACGGCATTAACGCTCGAATTAGTACAGATTGGCACCACCGACTAATGTTGGAACAAGATCAGAAAAAAATCTTATAAATCATGTACCCATTTAACTTTATCTTACACTAAAACTAAGAAGGAAGAAATAAAAGCTGTCTTGGACTATTATTAAATATAAATATATGTTTGATACACACACACGATCGATCGTCTGTTCCTAAGGTAGGCAACTTAATGCCTGTATTTTCGGTAACAGCCGAATGATATTCATTTTTTTATAAATATACCTATACCTATAAATAATACATATAGAAATAAATAGATATTACACCCAAACTCGAGGCGGGAATCGAACCCACGATCCTGGAGCAGAAAGCAGGGTCACTACCAACTGTGCCGAGTCAATTAAAATTTAAAAAATATTTACTTGCGGGTTTATTCAAATCTAAGAGACAAAATCGTATTGACTTCTGCTGTAATTATACCTACGATACAACGAACGAAACATGGTGACCGTTCTGGTGTAGTGGTGCAAGTAGTCGCCTAAACGCCTCGCCTCAATGGCGGTGGTCGTGGGTTCGATTCCCGCTCGGGGCAGATATTTGTATTTGTGCCAATATTTGTTTCAGGTCTAGGTGTATAGTGGGTTTCCCCACCATGCCCCGGAGAGTACGCAAAGCCGTCGGTCCCGTTTGTTATCATGGATGCCTTATAATAATTTTTACTTATAGTAGGGATATTATCCGCTAACCCGCAGTGGAGCAGCGTGGTGGATTAAGCTCCAAGGCTTCTTCTATATGGAAAAAAGGCCTTCGCTCAGCAGTGGGTTATTTATAGGCTGATACAATACACTACAGTACAGGAGCATTTGTGGCCTGCAGTGACGAAACTGAGCCTTACCATAAATATGAGAGTCCATCTAAAGGAGATGTTACTGCCGGACAGTTCTCAGACCTGTTGCTTAAAAAAGGATATGGTGATTCCCGGGAACCATATAATAATATAATGTATGAGTGTATATGAGTATATATTTACCATAAAAAAAGCTTATGGTCAAACTCTTACTGTAGCGGGAGTATACTTAAGCGACAACTGCTTCTCTCACAGTCAGTTGTATGTGGCATATTCCAGAATAGCCTGGTAATTCTAGCACTCCGAACGAAAAACAAAAAATATTGTTTATAAAGAAATACTATGGAAGGTGTAGTATTTCGATTTCGTTGTAAGAAGATAATACCCCCGTGTAACTTTCTCCAGATCAAAAGCAGAGCTTCTTCATCATAAAACATAATAAATTTCATTTTTATTTTAATGTTTAATTAACTTTAAATTCCTACTCTATAATAAAGATTGTTATATTTTATAAGTATTCAAATATTTTAACATAATAATTTATATGTTATAACAAAATTAATAACGTAAAAAAAAAGAACAAAAATCCTATTATAACCATTTTCGACTTCTACGCGGACGAAGTCGCGGGCTAAAATATTATGTTTGATCTCAATCTGTCTATTATGAAATATATTCCTGTATCGACGCAGGTGTAGGTGATAAAAAATATAAATTTATATTTTTTTGAAATTTTATTTAAATACCCGTGCGAAGCCGGGGCGGGCCGCTAGTAGTTTTATAAATGAGATTTTTTTAGATGAAATGAATCAAATTATTAATCAATCCATTTCAGTCGCAATGCCAAACAGAAAACCGTACTTTTGACCCGCCTTTGGATTTCGAATGACGTGTTTATAAACAAAATTACTGTATGTGTATATCTGTGCCTGTATGTGTATATAGTATATAACTAGATATGACTTAGAGATTACAATCTAATTATAGAGAACATAATTGAAGCACAGAGTAGTGATTGAAGAATGATTCCACAGGTTTTTTTATTTATTAAAGAGTTCTTTTTAATCTGGGTATGCTTAACAATCTAGAAAAATAAATATGAGTGTGTAGCGACATCTATCTCCTCCCTTCTCAATGGTGGATCCTCCGTTTTCAATGGTGGACGAGGAACATTACACCCTGTTCCTCTCTCCCCCAAAAGTGTGTGTAACCCAAGGAATTTATATCATAACGCTCACTCACTTAACGCAGAATGCTCACTTAATAAAATTGTATATTCAAATATGCAACTTGAAATAACTTACATAAGGTTTTAGTACTTTACAGGTCCAACATGTAAAGTGAAAAAATCGTTCCGAGCATTTCATTGACTACTGGTATTTTGTCTCTTTCTTACGAGCTGCCTTGAATCCAAGGTAGAAAGAGATGCAATCCCTCTTTTAGGAAGGTTTTGAGTCCGCATTACAGTTTGTATATAAATTCCTTGGTGTAACCTTTACACTTGATTAAAGTAAAACTTCTTTGAAATTGTGACAAATGCCGATTAAGTTAAAAATAAATACCTAAGTCATGTTATAACAAAAGTAATAAGTACATACACTTATTTATATCGAGCATTAAGTATACGTAATAAATACATTAATTAAATTATCATTATACTTTAAATAATTAAAAATCGAATTCTATATAAACCCGTCATCGTCGTAGCGCGTTACTGTAGCATTCAGTAAACCCTTAGTCGCGCCTTCTTTAAAAATTTTCTTGAAAAAATGAATAATAAATTTTATTTTTCGTCAGTGTTATGTAAATGAGTTACCACTTGTAATTATTTTTGGTACACAATCAGCCACTGTTACTTTGATAAAAAATTAACGTAGGTATTAGGTAGGTACTTGTATTTACATCAATAATTAATGAGTATTTTAAAATAATAATAAAATTACCAAAAATTACTTTGTAAATTAATAATGGCATATTATTTATGGCATAGGAAATATTCTACCTTTGAAGTCCGACGTGGCATGTATGTGGCATGTTAGTATTAGGCACTCATTTTTATCAGGTAAACGTTATTTATTTAAAAGAAGCTAAATAAATATTTAAAACTAGCTGTACCAGCGATTTCGTTCGCAATTGTCATTCCTTAACGTCATGAAGCTTAAGAAAAAGAATGGACAACAGCTTAAGGTAAGACGTACCTACGTTCAATGATTTTATGTAAATTCTGGGTTCGAACTATGCGTTAATAAATTATGACAGATGAGTTCACTTTTTAACTTTCATCCTTTTTCCCAAGGTAACCCTACCAAATTTCAGGATTAGAAATACCCAGTGTACTTGTAGCATGAACTTTAATTGTACCTAGTTTCGGTTAAATTCATTTTGTAGTTTTGTCGTGAGCACAACCAAAATAAAAATAGGCAGTAAGACAAACAGTTTTTGTCTTGAGGATATTATAGTGTCCTCTTCAAAATAATTTTCAAAATGTTTTCAATGTAAAGAATCGGACCTGTTATAATGTTATTATAAGTATAGTTTATATAAAATGCAAATGACACACCTAATGAGCACATTTGAAGAAATTATAGGAGCGTAAAATAAGATGAGCCTTGTTAGTACCGTGTTACAATAACTAAAAGGCGTCATTAGTTACGCAAGTTAACGTCGTAAAGTTCTAGTTCCCAGCGAAAGGGATGCTTAGCTGTTATAGCTGTCAATTTAACAAAAAAAATATTGTTTGTGACTTACGACATCAACACCACGAGGTTTCAGTTCTCGTCGGAGGCAGGCGGCGAGGGCATCAAGAGCTGCAAGCGACGCAGCATGCACACCTCTCACTGGAGCCGCTACGTGAGTCAAGATGGATGAAGCTAGGACCACACGGCCTTTCGCACGTCGTACCAGCGGCAGCATTACTTGAACTAGTCGTGCTGGTCCTGTGAAAATTTTACAAATTAATTTATTGTGAATGTATTATTATATTAGCTGAGAATTATTATATCGCATAAATTTTAGGAAAACAAATTGAAAATAAACGAGTTATGCAATAACCGAAAATCCACCCCCTCTTTTCGGGTGTAAATCGAAAAAAATCGATCCTATGAAAAAAATTATTAGAACAAAAATTGTAGGAAATTTAATTTTGAACAACTTTTGTAATAACTATTTTGAGTGTAAAATTGAAAATGAACGAGTTATTCAAGAGACAAAAAATAACCATTTAAATCAAGATGGTGGATGAAGTGAAAACTCTGGTACCTCTACTTTTTGAAATTCGACTACCAGTGAACACCCCCCCCCAACGGATTCCGAAAGAAAATTTCTGTTAAAATTTTCATAAATCTTTGCTCGTTTTTTGAGCTAATCTACTGGGTTAACTGTACTTTAATTAAATTTTGTCTTGGATAAAATTAGGTGCAGTGAATGATTTATTACACACAAGCTTCTTTGGTCCAGGAGCCATATAAAAATTTGGATAATTATTTCCTCTCGAGCGATAATTGCTGAGACGCATCAGGGAATGGCATCATAAAGTCTTGTGAACGGCAGCTGCGGTTCTGTTTGGGGGATGAGCGGCGGCATCCTCCCACGCACGAAGAAAAAAATATATATTCAGTTATTCGTATTTATTCCTAAGTGAAATCTTGTTAAATTGTAGCTAACCTAATATCTCGAAGAAAAAGAAAACAATCAGCAGACTAAAACATCTTTTCAGAGAAATCTGTAAGAGACTCTGAAAGTCTTATCATTAATTAAAAAAAAAAAAAACTCTGAAATGCTAAGAAATTCTGAAAAAGTCTAATACTGTCTAAAATTTCGGGCTTCTCTGCAAAAAAGGTAACATTTTCATAAGGGGATACAGAAGAATTCATTTGTTTATTTATAATGTATAAGAAAGAGTACTTAACCTATCAAGTCAATCTATAGATAATAAAATAAATTGAGAAAAATACATTTAATTTACTAATAGGCATTTAATGCAAATAGGCATTAAATCATCACATTTAATTACAAAAGTGCACAAAAACTATGTTTTTAGACCTTAATTTCAAAAAATTCCGGGAGAGGGCGCCCGGACCTCCATTTTACTGAGTGGGGTATTCCTCCAGACCCACCGGTAGAGGCATAAAATGTAAGTTCGGCAAAGACCGTCAGCTGATACTTTGAAAATTATGACACAGGAGTTAGGCGGGAGCATCTATCGTCTATTTAAATGCATCAGCTGACGAGGTTTCCTTCGACTTACTACTAGCTGATTTTTTTCATTTGATACAGCAGTACTTTAAGAATCAGCTTACAAATTTTATTGCATAATTTATTGCTTAGGTTGCTAAATATCACGTAGATGAAGTTAAGGGTAATAGTAATCACACAATACGAGTAGGTAAATACGTTACAGGTACATTTTGGGATAAAGGGAAAGTAATTAACTTAATTATTCCTTTACTTCAAACAAGTACCTTTTTATTATTCATTATAGTATGTAGTTTAATATATTAATATGAGACCATATAATTTGCTAAAAGTCAGAAGATATATAGGCAATTTACTGAAAATGTTTAAATCCTACTACTGCCATCTGTTTGAAATAAACAGTAAGTTTTACTGCTACAGCCATCTGGCAGAGAAACTGAATAATAAGTGTAAAGTTTTATTACCTAAAAGGTTTACATCCATCGCTCGGCGAATTACAGAGAACGGGACCCATTCTAACTCGCCGAGAGCACACCAGGATTCACAATTGACAATAGCCCACAATCCCTGAGCGCCCTCTGGCAGATGGTCAACGATATACAACGATGCGGTGAGGATCTGCAAACAGTTACGTCATGGTTAGACACAAATATCAAATGAGGTCGCTAAAAATTAGGTCGATCTTATATCATAGTCTTATTTCAGAAGGTCTTATTTCATAATAATTTTGGTGATGAAATTCACTATAATCAATTTATTTGTTTTTAATAAATTCGATCTATCCTTCCAAAATTAAAACACAATATAAAATAGACACAGTTTGAATAACAACTCGCGGTTTCAATCTCTTAAGCCTGGTAAGTATATTCTCGGAAAATGATTCGGTTTGCTTACGAACCGTTCAATATGAAAGGAGTTAAAATATTCCCTATTGAAAAATATAATTTTGCTATTTTATCAACGTTCCGTACTAAGTATGGTATATTAGTTTTAGTATATTTAAAGCACAAAAAACGTACAATTAGAATAATTCACACTTTTGAAATATAATAGAACGGTTCTTAAGCAAAACGATTCATTTTATAAATATAGAAATTGGGCTTTAGAAATGAATATAGTTTACAGATCAAATTAATACCTACTTATAAAACGAAATTGATACAAAAACAAAAACAGACTTAATTAAATCGTAGGAAGATGAGATGTTTTTATTAATTTTGGCAAAGATCACGAATTTTTAAAACGAAATCTCCATGTAGGCGGATTTAAAGCTCTGAATACCTACAATTTCAATTTTTATTAATTGTGTGTACAAGGTAAAATTGATGTTGGCTGCGAGCGGTACACGTACAATATTTGATTTTATGAGAATTCCTTAATAATCTTGTCAAATTAAATATTATTGTCTATAAATAACGTAAGATTAGGAGCTATTTGCTGTCGTTGCTAGCCGTATTCTTAGGGAATAGAAACTTCCGTATAGAAAAGGTGCCAACGGAACCTTATTACTGATACCCTACTGTCCGTCTGTCACGGGTCTGTATCTTTGAAACCATAATATGTAGAGACATCCTAACGTTTTACAAACTGTATATAACTATGTTAGTTATAAAAATATTAAAAAAAGTTAGAAATAAAAGAACAAACGATTAAAGAAACATTTATTTAACGTTTATATCTTAAAAATATATACGTCTAAATCGCACTTGACTGACCATAATAATTTATCTGTATGAGACTAAATATAGGTACTATATATTTAGTTTCAAGAGAAAATGACATGACGATGATGTTACAAGAGGTATTTATCAAATACATCTGAATTGATTAATATATTGATAATATGCTAATAATATTTACAAAAAATTAAGTGCCAGGTGTATTTGTCCCTACCTACCTTTCAGGCTATTTGTATGATTCTGTGTGTTCTTGTTTTTTATACTATAACTATTACAGTTAGAAACTTAAAAATTTTACAGAGCGTGTGTTACAATAGCTGTTAAAGAGACGTTTTTCACTGTTTTTGATCTCGACGTATAAGTCACTGATGATGATTAAATATTCAGTCACAAAACTTGCATATTTTTAACTAAACGATCCACAGTTATGATGTTCAGTTGCGCTGGTGGTTGACATGGGATGCTCACACATGCATGCACATACACACACACACACACACACACACTCACAGAGATACATACACACGTATACATATATACCCCTACACACATATACAATGCAATCAAATGGGTTATAAGATTGGAAATATCACTATTTCTTTTTTGAGAAGCCTTGCATAGATATTAACTTTTTGTCGCAGTGCGATCAGTATGCTAAGTGGTCCGGAGTGGTGCGAGACTGATGACCTGTAATACAGGTATTTCTATACCGCGCATCTCATAGAGGAGGTTCAATAATTTAATTTAATTTAATTACTGTAGTAATTTATACTCATTTATTGACACTTGATGTATAGCTTCTTTATAATTTGTTGTTCTTGTTTATAAAGTTTTTGTAGAAGATGATATCCTTCCTTAAATAAATTACTAGTAATTGTTTGTTCATGAAACATGTATTAGTAACACTTCGCCTTGTTCAATTCTAAAGTTTTATAATTTTCACCTCTGGTAAATATAGTACGTGTAATGTGTAATGTGTAATTTAATAAAATAATAATAAAAATCACCTGTGTTTCAGATGTGATATCTAATTGGAGAGTATGTAATCTTCCTGAGCAATCTTCTTTCAACATATCTGCGTCAATATTTCCGGCCTTATTTTGGAATCCTGCGAATACATGGTATCCTAAGTCGTCTAATCTCCTCGCCAGGGCGTTTCCTAAAACGTTATCACATCCCGTCACTAGTACTGCTTTGCCAGCTGCTGTCACCTACAAAAGAAAGGAAATAGGTCATTTTCTAATAATTATTATAATCTATGTTTTTGTTTATTAAAATAAAGTGAATTCTCTGTATTAACAGAGAGAATTAACTTTATTTTACCTTTTCAACTTAAATAAAGACTGGTTAGATGTTAATTAAGGCTACGAGCTGTAGATTATAATAATTTTACCAATTGAAGTATCAATTGTTGTTGTTAATCTATTAACCCTTGCAAAAATCTTATTAATTTTAGTTATAATATCATCAAATATACTTTTTCAGCTATTGAATGTATTTGGTATCTTCGTAATAAGATATAATAGTTAACCCTGCTAACTACGTAACTAGAATAGTTAACGGCTTAATTTATTTTATTTAATTTTGGCTTAATATATCAATAGTAATAAATCAACCACAGGTTAATTGAAATATTTGAACTATATTGTTTATGTCAATAAATCCATTGCAACGAGTATTATTATTTTACTAAATTATTAGAGATACTTTTCCGTATTGAGAATACCATTATAAAGCGAGAACGAGGTCACAGGTATAGATGGAATTAAACTCTGTCTAAAAAAAGGAAAAACGTATTTACTTAAACAACGATAATATTGTAATGTTTTCGTCGCACATGCGAAATTATTATACCAGCTCATTTTTCTGACATCACTTTAGCAAAAAATAGCGGCTTACGCAAATTCTGAAATAGAGTTTATTAATTGATCGCGACTTTTTCTCTGACATTATTTTTTGCAAAATGTTTTGTATAATGAATGCCAAAATAAAAGAATGTAAATTTAAATTGTTTCATGTTTGTAGTTATAGTTATTTATTAATTCAAAGTAAGTCATTAATAACAATAAACGAAATAATTTGTTAATTATCTGTATTTAATTAACAACGGTACAAAAGGTTACAAACCTTGATCGTTTTTAAGATAAATAAAAATAATGAATTTTCTTAATTATTGCAATAATTTGATTCATAATATATCCACTGGTAATAATTACATTGTAGTGTTTTAATTATACGTTTAAATGTGCTGAAAGTATCTTTGCCACCAAACCTTAATCTGTAACTACTTAATACGTATTTGAGAAGAATAAAACATCTAACATATATTTATCTTATTTTATTTTAGGGTATCAACAAGGTATCTCAAATTTATAAAAGGGTAAAATTGCCAATTTTTAAAAATTCATCCTGAGGAGAGTAATTAAAATGTGCTATGATTTTCTATTTTAACAAGTATGCTTAATTAAAAAAATCAAAAAACCCGACTGCGTAAAATACTAGCTTTACTAGCTTTCATTTGATACCCATATTGCTACAGTAAGAAAAAAAAAATTCAACTCCCCCTCCCTCATTCCGCCATTTTCGGGCCCCATTTTAAAAATTTATATAGCCTATGTCACTACTATAATTTAGACAAATCCAACGACACCTCATATGTCAAAAACCGTCCAGCCGTTTTTACCGTCCAGGAGTCAATACTCCTGTAGTACCCGTAACTTTCGAATGTCGGGATAAAAGTTAGGCTATGTGTTATTCTGGATCTCAAGCTAATATCAACTTCGAAGCAAATAACTTTCAACCCCCTTTTAACCCAGTTAGGGGATGAATTTTGATAAAATACGAAACACGTCTTAAATCAATCAGTTAAAGAATATTTGTGCAAAATTTGAAGTAGATTGTACCAAGGAATCACGTTGTCCCATACAAACTTTGCCCTCCTTTTTCACCCCCTTAGAGGTAGAATTTCGTAAAATCCGCTCTTAACTGATCTCTACTCGGCAAAAGGAATATTCCTGCCAAATTTCAAGTCTCTAGGTCTTATATTTTCAGAGATATAGTGATGAGTGACTATATCTATAGAAAGTCTCCTATATAATATATATATATATATATATATATATATATATATATATATATATATATATATATATATATATATATATATATATATATATATATAATGATATTTTTGAATAGTAAATGTTTTAAAATCAATTCGGTGTGATATAAACATCTCACCAATCGACTATTCTATTGATACGAGGTAAACTATATGTGATTTCTTTGATTGCTCTCGTACTTATCTGTACCTTTATTACAAATATTATTAAGTAACAAGAAAGTTTGTGACGATGAATGGAGTAAAGTTTTTCACTATTTCACGCTGAAACTACTGAACTTGACTAAACTTAGTATTTATATAGTTAAACACTTGGAAGGACAAACACAAACACATACTTTTAAGCCCAAATTCCCACGGCGCTGAAACTTACGCCCAGGAAACAACGGGGAACAACTACTACAGAAATATGTATTTATCAATTAATAATATAAATTATAGCAGTTACAATATTAATCAAATTGAAAGATAGATAAAATACATCATAACCGTTCATTGAGGGTTTGAATATAGTAGTGCTATAATATGTTTCTAAGCGATTAAAAATAATATTCGAAGAAAATATCGTGGTTAAATCTAAACATGGGCGGAGAAATTTTGAAATCATTAGAGTAAAAGCGCAATAAGCACCGTAGTAATCTACTAAGCTTCGTCTCTTTCTTTTTAATAAAAGACGAGGTCTTTTCACAACAGCGCGATATTTATTACTTTACAATATAAACAGGGCAACGTAATATGGACAATGTCGTCACTCAATTAAAATTAAAAACAAAGTACTTGAAAAAAAAAAAAAAAAGAAAACAACAAAATAATTATATAAATAAATACAAGGTATTGTACATTAGCTTTTATTGTGTTGGTGTTATCATTATAATAGTAAACTGTATTAAGCATTTTTGGTGCCCAGGACGTGTTGCGTCTACATGATACGTAATATTCCAAAATATATTTATAATCTAGCCAATCTCACATCTTGCGCAATCTAATTTTATAAACTATTTATATTTGTTAGTTAATATTGCTAAGAAAAATATGTTCATCTATACCGCTTATTGTACTTTATATATACTATATATCCTATTCATATATATTTCTATAATATCTACCAATGTCAAATAATAACATCAACATTTACACACGCATATGTACGAGTATATACACAAGCATCGGTATTGATAGTTACCTCTGCAGGAATTATATTTATCTATATTTTATTATTATTGTTCTTATATTAATCAAAATCTGAAGCAATTATAAGTAATTTTTCCTAAATAATGAATTTTATGTATACTATCATACGTGACTCTATCATGCATTAAACTTCTTTGTTAGTAAACATGTATCAGCCTAGTCTGCGTGCACTAACTTTTTTGTTTTTAGATTTCAAGACATATCTAGTGTGAAGCTATTGTGTGATATCTGTGATATGCTCGTAAAGTCATATAATGATCATATAATGTTTTCTTACAAACTCTATATACTATTTCGTTTCATCAACTTCAGCCGTATTTTACTTTAAAATATTAATTTTTAGGCTTCCATACAAAATATAGTAAAAAAATCCTTACGTGATCAATTATATGTCTGTCTGTACTTTAGTTACAGCCGAATCACTCGGAATTTATAGGACCGATGCACTACGGATTTCATATAATATACAAAACTCTGTGAAACACCACACGAGTGTGACGTAATAAATATATTGTAAATATGTAGTTTTTTTTTTTTTGGTTTTCAAATCAGAAAGAAAAGATATTTTTTAAATTATCTTAAAAAAAGCCACGAATAGCTTTTTAATGTCTGTAGTGCTACCTCACAGTATCGCCCGCAAGATTTTAATGCGATTTTCGAGAAATGGAGGAATTAAATTTATTGTAAAAATTACCAAACCTTTTTTTTAATGCAACAAAAATTTGAATCATTGTCATCTAAATTTATTGTTTTATTTTTATTTATAGTTTTATTTTTATTTTATTAAAAAAGGAGAGGGTTTAAAATGGATCCCTGTGGAACTCCCATTTTTGCTCAGATCGAGAAGACTGCTCTATTTATTAAAACATTTTGAATTCTATTAGTAAGATATGAAGCAATGAGATCAGAGCTTTGACATTAACAATGTAATACTCAAGTTTACATAATAAGGTTTTAGGTGCAGTTGCAAATTAACCAGATATGAGAATATAATTTATTGAATCGTTTTTTTTAGCTTATATGTTGGTAACATCCCTAATATTATAAATGTGAAATGTAAGTTTGTTTGTTACACTTTCACGCAAATACTACTTAACCGATCATCATGAAACTTTGTAGACATATTCTTGGAGGTATTAGAAGTAACATAGGATACAATTTTTTTGGTCGCGATAACCGACATCCACTCGGGCGAAGCCGCGGGCAGAAGCTAGTATGTTATAATTTCGGGTCTGTAACAAGCCGCGTCCTAATGCACAATGAATTTTAGTATTCATGCATAAATGCGTCGCCCGGGTTTCAATATAAGTAGGCTGAAATGATCTTTCTTTTGCTCGCACGTTGATGTCCAGACTTTTAGTTTTAATGTTTTTCTGTTTTTATAATTGTTGTGTCAATTATTTTGTTTTGTTTAAATTTTGTTTTTAATGTTTTGTTGTTGTTTTTTTTTTGATGTACTATATCTGTAAGTCGTAAGTTTAAAAAATAAAGCTTCTTTAATATCAATATACCGAAAGCTTTGCAAATACCAATTAATACAACTTATAGCTACTAATATTTACAGTATTATTTATTTGGTTGATAAAATATATGATTGATTACAGCTGAGATGTCATTTAATATATCTCTAGATAATTGTAAATATAATTCCTTAACTAAAGTTACTAAGTGGTAGCAAGTAAAGGAAGTAACGAGAAGATATTAAATAAATAAGGCCAAAAATACAACGGGGCGCCGAGGCCATAGTTGCAGATGCGATTCGACAGCGGGGGTTGGGTCACTCAATGTTGGCACTTTTCTGCTTTGCGAAGGAGAGCTAGCGGCGAGTGGCCTGGCCTCGGGAGTTGGGCCGCTGCCGGTAACCCTCTACCTCACGAAGAGGAGACTAGTCGAACGGTTCTTCGGAGTGGTCGCATGGCCAAGCGTCGGGGCGTCATGGTTGTCTTGCGAAAGCGATTTCATGCCGCCCCATTACGGTACCGACGGTATGGGTTTTAGTGGGTATTCGGCCTGCCAGACTGACCTGCAATCTTGGCGTCCGCGAGTCCCACATAACCGCCGCCTCACGCCTCACTTATATAAAATAAATAACGACATCCCCTTTACTCGTGGTTATGGTTGTTTTGTGTAAAAAGCATTTATTTTATTAAGAAAAGTCTTTACTTTGATTATACGGTAACATGAAACTTTAATTATTTATTTTTATTATTTGTTTTTTGTTATTTCTCATTATTATTATTTTTTTAATTCATTATTATTAAAAAAATAATAATAATGAGAAATAACAAAAAACAAAAATATGAATTTAATTATTCGTAAACTTTTCTAGAAATCAAAACCTTAATGATACTACAACATTTAATAAAAATGTGTAATATTAATAAATTGATAATTCAAATCGATTATTAATGCAAATATACAAAAAATGACAATATTAAAAAGAAAAAAATATAATCTAATTACTCTTAAACTTTAGAAACAATAAAGATGATATAAAAAAAAAAAACTAAATATATGGTTCTATTATTACATTGGGGGAAAAAACAAAACATGTATAAACGTAAATAACAGTAAATAACAATATTCATTACAATTTTTCCTGCAATCTCATGCAGTGGCAGTTGTTCTTTTGTGTTTGTGTTTGTGTGTGTGTGTGTGTGTGTGTGTGTGTGTGTGTGTGTGTGTGTGTGTGTGTGTGTGATAGTTTGTGTGTGTTTTAATTCCTACACCAGGACTTTACAAATTGCTCAGAATCATCATAAGATTGTTTTAAAAGATAATCAGTGCACCTCCTCTTGCACCTAGCCCTAGTCAATGGATAAATGCCGTATGTCGTGCACGTAATAATAGTGCCGACTCGCAACCACAGTGCGGCAGGGCTTGTATTGGCAGATATTGTAAGATCTTCGTTTGTTGTTAGTCTGCAGTATAAACAACTGGCGGACCGTGAGTACTTTGGCAACAGAATATAATGCAGAAGTAGAGAAGAGAATAGGTTTATTAAGCATTACCTTTAGAACAACTCTCTCTTTTTTGGAGAGTTACCCCATGCTATTATGCAATAAGATAGAATAGACTGAGCAAGTGCGTAATAAACAGACCTCACAAATCGAGGATCGGCTATAGATCGTATACTGTTAAAGACATACATTAACTTTCTAGTACGAGACGAAACAGATTCAATGTGTTGTTTCCAAGATAAGGAGGTATCAACCATAACTCCAAGATATCTGATACATGATTTACACTCCAACACATCACAATTGCACGTATCAAATAAGTTATCACAGTCATGAACTCGCACAGTAAAAGGGGAAGGCGCCTGCGACAATCTGTTCGGAGCAAAAGTGATGAGTTTCGTTTTATTTACGTTCAGTGTTAAGGCCAGGACATTCGAGCGTTGTAGGTATTCAGCGCTACCTCACTCCCCGCGCGACTAGTTACGCGAAGTCTCCGATCAAATGAACTCTCGATGACCCCGCGCGCGGCGACGGCGCACGGAAATAATTAAATATATAATTTAACAGTAGTGCAACTTACTAGGTTTTTTTTTCTTTTTTACTTTAGGTTATTTTATAATTACATTATATAATAAACTTTTTATGGTTTTGTTTTCGATCCTGAAGGCACAGTATAAAATGCAACATAAACATTTAATACCTAAGAGAAGTAGATAAAAACTATTATTTAATTTTTTATGGGTTTATAGCTAAAAAATAAATATTTTTTACTATTAATATTTTAATTTCTATTAATTATCAGTAATTTTTTTTTTTTGATAATTAATACACTTAATACAACATTTAATACCTAAGAGAAGTAGATAAAAACTATTATTTAATTTGTTATGGGCTTATAGCTAAAAAATAAATAATTTTTACTATTAATATTTTAATTTCTATTAATTATCAATAAATATTTTTTTTTCTCAAAAATAACTTAATAACTTTTGTGCAGGAGTTACACATTTGTTTGCTGGGATATTGGGAAGAAAAACACTCCTTTGTTTCTTAAATTTTCTTTTTCTTGTTCTAAGCGCTGCCGAGAGTCGAATGCCAAATCGGCCAAAAGGCGCGGTTCATATTTCATACTTAGTGTTTACATTTAGTATGTATAGGTGGCTCTGTCCATTGCTTTTTTTTTTACGCTGGGAAATGCATTTATGCATCCCGCCTACTGTAAAGGCGACGGGTATGTGGGACTCGCTGACTGCGGAGCCAGAATACCCACTAAAACCCAGCGGTGCCGGTGCCCTCATCGTCGTAGTAGGGCGCCACGCTTTCGCATACAATCGTGACGCCCCGACGGTTGGGCCGCCTCTGCGGGCCGCCTTCGCTTATAAGGCACTCGCGGGCACTGTGAGCGCTCTATTGCCCTGGTGGCGAGTGGGAGGATATGGTGCCCTTTACCACTCTATTGCGGAGGGTGGAGGAGTGCATATTGGCGTCTCTTCCTCCCTGGTCGTCTTCTCGGATCGGAGCGAGTCAGCGTGTGCGGCTGCTTCCCGCTCTCGCTCCGCGGCCTCCTTCAGTGCCAAGACCTCCTCACAATATGAGATCACAGCCGACCAGCACCTCTGGCTGTCAAGCATGCAGCGGACCACACTTGACAGCGAGAGGTCTCCACATATTACCGCCACCAGGGCCCTGCGCTGGGGCTCCCAAGCGGCGCATTCCTCCAGGGTGTGACGCGCCGAGTCGATTGGCGCGCCACACTCGTGGCAAGCAGGGGTGGCTTCTCGCCTAGCGATTTGGTGCAGGTACTTACCGAAGCAACCGTGCCCGGTAAGCACCGGCAACAGCCGAAACATAAGCACCCCATGCCGCCTGTTGACCCAGCGACGAAAGTGAGGACGTCGCTCTGTCCATTGACTGTTTCAATTCTTTGTCGGCACCTCGCAGGTTAGTCCCATTGTCGGACCAGATTTGAGCAGGTTGTCCTCGGCGCGCTTTCATTCTTCTTAAATCCATTATCACTGAGTCTGTGCTCAGTGACGTCGCTATCTCTAGGTGGATCTCTCTTACAGCGAGGCACGTGAATACTGCCACGTAACGTTTCTGTTGGCTGCGTCCCACGGTGACTGTTAATGGACCGAAGTAGTCCATCCTTGTGTATGTGAAGGGTTGCTGATGGTGAGCTAGGCGACACACAGGTAGGTCTCCTGTTCTCGGGTATGGCGGGATCGCTGCCCTAATCCAGCAGTGTAGACACTGTGGAAAGAGCGTTCTTGTGACGGGCCGCAGGCGTAGTATCCAGTAGTGCTGTCGACATTCGTTCACAGTCGCCTCGACTCCCGGGTGATGCTTCGTTCTATGCATCGCTATGATCCACAACTTCACTGTGTGATGATTTCCATCTAGTGTCATCGAGTTTTTAGATCGCGTTGATACTTGCTTCGCGGCGTTAATGCGACTTCGGATTTGGAGGGCTCCCTCTGCACACTCGATGCTCAGCTGCTTGAGGCGACTGTCTCGGGTGACCGACTTCCCGTCTTTAATGCTTTCTACTTCATTTGGAAAAGATTCTTCATGGACTGTTCTCATTAGTAGGTCTTCAGCTTTCCTGATAATTTCCGCGGAGACCAGACGAGCCTCCAAAGTTTCTTCGAGCTCTACTCTTATTTTCGAGCGTGTTTTCAGCTCCTTGTTCGTCGTTTTCCAGACTGGGTCTTTTAACGCGCTTTTCTTAGTCTTTTTATAGTTGAGTAGTTGTGTATTGGCTCGACAGATTTCTATAAACTGTAGCACTCGAGCCGTCGTGTAGCGGAGTCTGTTCCAGCTGGAGTACCGTGTGCAGTCTGGTAACCCTTCTTTGAGTCGCGGCTGTTTACGATCGGTGGCGTGATGAGTCCTTTCTTCGCCTGTAGGTTCGGTTGACGACGACGAGGCGGACGTTTCCGTGGGCCAGGTGGACTCCGGATGATAAGGAAATTCAGGACCTGTGTACCATCTGTGACCACTGCTGAATCCCGCTGGTACGTCTCGCGTCGCGTCGTCGGCTACGTTTAGCCTGGTTGGGACCCATCGCCATTCGCTGACCGTCGAAGAATCTTCAATTGCCGCTAGCTGCTAGCTAGCCGCTGTTATGTGAAAATACTAATATAACTTATTCAAATTTTGGATATGCTAATATATCGGTCTAAGATATCGATGACAATCATTATATTCTAGCTAAAAATACATTCAGTGTTCATTAAACTTACAAGTACTTACCTGATCGCTTTTCTTAGCTTACGTAGTTCACGTCTAGATATTTTTTTTTTATTTCTAGTTTTATTCCCCATTTTATATCTAGTTTTATCCCCATTTTCCGTCTACACTACACTGCTATACAGTAAAAACACTTCCAACGTTGTTAGAGTACTAACTAAACTAATCTAATAAAATAATCAATAATAATCTATACTAATAGATAAAGCTGAAGAGTTTGTTTGTTTGAACGCGCTAATCTCAGGAACTAGGTACTGGTTCAAATTTAAAAATTCTTTTTGCGTTGGATAGCACATTTACCGAGGAAGGATTTTGGCTATATAACATCACGCTACGACCAATAGGGGCTGAGTAATAATAAGAAATGTTACAAAAACGGGAAAAAATAATCTTTTTTGAGAACTTCCGTTGCGTCCTTTATTATTTCTCTTCTCGAGACATTTTTTAATTGTAGTTCCACTTTTAAAGTAAATATAACATCACTCTTTTACTGTAAATTTTCGAAAAAAAAACTCAGTAATACGTTGAACGACCCAAGAATCAAACCTGAGACCCCTTGCTCGGCAGTAACGCTTGGGACCACTGGACCAACTAGGCGAAAATATTTAAGTACGTTTTTCCCTGAAATTAACTCAGGTGAAACCGCGGGGCACAGCTAGTACTAAATAAAATTATCCAATCTATTCCTCAAACCAAACTGTCCATTCTTTGAGGATAGAGAGGTTCACTGGCGCTCGAATTCCTAGGACACAAGACCGGACCCTACACCTGGTTTTCACACAAGAGGAAAAGAAGACGTTGATAGACCAGGGATACGGCACCGGACAGGGATCGAGCGTCATAACTATCCACGAGGCACAGGGACAGACAGACACGCGAGGCAGTCATCATCGTCCAGACAAAGACTAGGAGGCTGCGGATTCATGACAGTGTTCCGCATGCTGTGGTCGCGGTGACCAGACCTGTGTCTACTACACCGACGACGGTGGTGCTGCAATCGGTCGTTTTGTCGAAAAGGCGGTGGAGGCCACAACAAAGGAAATACTCGAGCACACCCTCAAGATGGCTATACATAAAAGAGACACCGCCGTCCCCTCGGGGGATGGCTGCGGCAGAGTCTCCAATAAATAATACAAAAATAAAGAGCCCAAATGTAAATGTAGACATGCCGTAAAAATGTGGTGGCTGGTATGTACTGGCTGTATGCTTTTTTTTATCGAGTCAAGTTACAATTATCGTGTTTTGAACCATTGAATAATCAAGAACGTTTGTTAAACTACAACATATATTTTTAACGGATCAAAAAAATGAATATTACTATGTTTAAAACTCAATCAAAAACAGGTGGTTTGGGATATCCTGGCCTTAAGAGATTACTGTTCAACCACTTCTTAACAATACTAATCGCAGACTCAGAATGTTCCCTTACATCCTTCCAGGTACTACCACTGACTATCAGAGCTGTGTCATCAGCATAGCTAATAATTAGGTATTTTTAGCGAAGACAAATCGTTTACATAAATTAGAAAGAGAGTAGGTCCAAGGACACTACCCTGAGGGACTCCAAAATTTAAATAAACCGAATCACTGGTAAAGCCCTCTACTACAACGGACTGTTGACGGTCAGACAGGTAGCTTTTATATATATCGAGAGCAATGCCTCTTATACCGATCTGCTCGAGTTTGTTAATTAATTTAGGAATAGAAACAGTGTAAAATGCTTTAGGTAAGTCCAAAAAAATACCTACAGTTTTTCAAAATTTTGAATAACTTTACCGGTAAGTATCACTACTGCATCCTCAGTGGATTTGCATGCGCTAAACCCAAACTGACTATTGGAAAGTATATTGTTCACTTTCGAATAATTAACCAATCTTTTATTTAAGATCTTTTCAAATACTTTTGACAAGGTAGTAAGAGCACTGATTGGTCTATAATTATTGCTATTACTACAGTCACAATTTATAAAGACAGGGTGTACTAGTGCTTTTTTGAATGCAAGAGGGAATACACCACGATCTAAGCAGAGGTTAAAAATGTGAGTTAGAAGAGGAACAAGTGCGTGAACGGCAGCCTTAACGACCATCGAAGATCTGCCATCCCAACCAACTGCACATTTATCTCTAAGTTGTAATATAAAAAATTTAACTTCGTCATTATCAACCTTAATCAATGACATAGATTTTAAACTTACAGGTATCGGAGATAGTTCATCGTCTTCATCTCTAGATGACTTAATTTTCCTTTCGGCAAGATTCTTACCCACATTAGCAAAAAAGTTGTTCACCCACCATCCACAGAATCTGATGGCTTCGCACATATGCTCAGTAATTCTGCAGATTTAGACTGCTCAGAATTTAAGTTTGCAATTTTTTTTATAAAAGCCCACACTTTAGCTGGTTTTTTTTTCACTCTTTGAAATTCATTACGTTCATACTCACGCTTCAATTTTTTAAAGATTGTTACAAAAATTACGGTTACAAGTAAAAGTTGTTTTCAATATAATATCGTTAGGATGCATTTTAAATTTACGGAATAAGTCCGGGAGTAATCCAAGGCTTTAAAATCCTGTTTTTTTTTTGGAATAATGGTGGCAATAGTATTGTTAGTTATTGTATCAGAAATTAATGCAATAAGGACATTCGTAGCATAATTAGGATCATGGGATGTTAAAACCGGATGTTTAAAGTCGGAGTTGCTCTAAATCAGTATTGAAAGATAATATTTCATCCATTTAGAAAGCGATAAAAAAAAAATACAAGAATATACAAATAACGATAAGGGAAACTAAAAAGTTTAGAAATATGTGTAACCGTTACAAGAAACTGTTTATAAAAACTATAGAAAAAAAAACGCAGACTTCTACTGAAATAATGATAAAAGCTATGCAAGCAAGTCGGTTTATTTTATGTGTTCACGATATAATTTATGAAGTGTTTAATATGCATGCGAATACGTAGTTGAGGATTTAGTTTGACAGAGCAAGTGTAAAAGCAGGCAAGTGTGTAGTGTAGTGTAATGTACAGTAGGCATAGATTTTTTTTTAAAAATAGTTTCAGATGAGGAAACTGTTAAACCCCCGAGTACATCGTGTAGTCATGAAGTACTTTGTTCTTTCAGCTTCATTAAGTCAGGCTCTGAATCTATTCGGTAAAACGGGGCCCCCTCTTTTTTTCTTAGGAAAATTTTTCCATAAGAAAGCCAACAATATCTGTAGCCATTCGTTTTGGCGAAGTCTCTACAGAGAAAGTATAAACGCTTCATTTTTTATGTAAGATTTTCCGAAATAAAAACTTGTTTTGAGGGCCCTGAAATCTTGAGGTGTTCATAGTAGATGTAGATAATTTATTTCATCCATTATTATATTTGTTAAATTTACGAAGTGAAGTGATTATCTTTTCCTTTAGAATATTACTGGACAGGTCCACAATAATAATTTTATTTAAAGGTCCTTAGTTTTTATACGATACACATCTTTAACTTCATAAGATTGTATTGGCGTTTTAAGTAGGTTTCTCACGGAGGAAACAACATTTAATAAGTCGTCCTTTGTCTCTGATTTAGCAATCGGGATATTTCTGATCTCCAAACATGTAGACCTCGCACTTCGTTCCAAAATTTCAATTCTGTTCTCTAAGGATTTTATGTATTTAGCATCACTAGTGTGATTCGTTTCTAATTTGTTTAGCTTGTCAATGACGGAGTCATATTTCTGAGCCAAAAATTCTACTGAGGAGCGAATTGAATCGACAGCAGAACATACCTCCTCCACCTTTTTTTATTGATGCTTCTTAAGTTCTTGAAATGTATGTCGCATTTCTTGTATAAAATCATGCAGTATGTTGTCGTCTTCAGACTCGGCACGCTTTCTTTTATGAAGACGGAAAGTATGTGATGACACATTGGAGTCGACGCGAACTATTTCCGCGGAGATATCAGGTTCGGACGAGCAGCGATGTGAGATCATCGTAGCTGACGTGGATAGCGGGGAGTGAGGAGGAGTACGATACATACTTAAAAATCCCCGGAATGTATTGAAGTAGTTTGCACTTATGCTGTGTAAAGTACCAGGCGGGCATAAATACACAATAGCAAGAAGCAATAATTCTTTGCCGTAAAACCGGGAGGTCAAATGAAGTGGTAAAACATCGACCTTTACATATATCCGTCAAGTATAAATTGAGCTCACTTGAATCGAAACAAAGTTGTTATAGTTGTCTCTTTTTCCTTAAAACAGCTTGCGTGTGTTAGATACAAGCATCGTTTTCGTATATAGATTAGTATGTCTTAATTGTTATCGGGTAGGCATGAGAACGATATATCAAAACGTAACTAATATCGGTTACGCGTCCCCATATCATATCATATCGATATACCAAAACACATAGCCGTTTTTACATAACCAACGAAAACTTGAGCGCGAACACGAAACCGAAACTGGTAAAACGGTGAGAGCGGCGCGACAGCTAAAACCATATTATCTGCATCTCTTTCTTATAACGGTAACTTCTTACTGTATAAAAGAGATGAGGCGAATATGGTTTTCCATATTATCTGTATGTCTTTCTTTCTTATATATATATATACATATATATATATATATATATATATATATATCTTTAACATACACACACGATCGTCTGTTCCTAAGGTAGGTAACTTAATGCCTGTGTTTTAGGTAACAGCCGACTGATACGAGTATACATATTTTTTTTAAATATATACACATATAAATAATACATATATAAATAAATATATATTACACCCAGACTCGGGGTGGGAATCGAACCCACAACCCTTTGGAGCAGAAAACAGGGTCACTGCAAACTGCGCCAACTTTTTTCTTTCTTAATGAATAAAAGAGATGAGGCGAATATGGTTTTCGATTCGATTTAGCAGTTTTAATGCAACTGTGTACATCGCAAAATATAACTACAAGTTTAAGCAATAAAGTCGAGTCTTTACTCTTTTATGGTTATGATTATTTAGTTTCCGTAATAAAATAGTGTGTGTATTTAAGAAAAAGTTTGTGAAACGAATCGTTTTTAGTTTTATTGAAGTATGCCTTATAATAATTATTATATTAAAATATTAAAAATTATAATAATACTACTATAATATTTAATATTTTATATTAATATTACTATAATATTTAATATTTTATAACCATAAGACGTAGTTTTTCAAAACATTTGATATAAACTTGTTATAGTTTATATTTAAACTGTTTTAACCTTTATGGTCAACAGTTTGCGTTTGTTTCGTTTTGTGTTTACGTTATGCAATTGATAGCAAAACATTACTACTGATATCGATATATGAAAACGGTTTTCAATATCGATATGGAAACTTAATATCGGCTACGTAGCCGTTTGATCTAAAAACCGAAAACGCCCATGTCTATTATCGGGTATGGAATTATGAGTTGCAGTAATTTCAAATTAATGTAGTAGTACATACGGTTTACTTTGTGGGTCCAGGATTATATTTATTGTAGACACCGTTCATAGTGACCTCACCGGAGCCAATAAACTCCTCAACAGATCTGCTGTCCTATTTTTTGGCACAAATTATTCGTTAGAAAAAATGTATTTAGAATAATAAATATTGTATTTGTTAATTTTTCAATCACAGAATAACAAACTACACACGTCTAACCGGGTCAGGAGTCCGGAAGGAAGCGAATAAAGAATTTTGAAAAAAAAAAAGATTTTTAAGAAACTTTAATTAAGATTCGCTTTCCTCTTCGTCAGTGTATTTCTTAATTTTATATCATGTTTATAGAATGAAATGTATGGAATGATAAATTAATAAAAAAAAAGAAATCAATTTATAGAATGTAACAAACTATTTATTTATTAGTTATTTTAATAATTTTCAAAGAATCATCTGTCAGAAATACCTAAATTTTAATAATCGTGTCCACAGAAATTCGTATCAAATTAGTCTTAAATAACATAATATATTAGAATAGAATAGAATAAATTTATTGGTAACAATAACAATAAACAATGTTTATAAGAGGTAAAAACAACAATATTTGATCTTAATATTAAATTTTAACAGTTTATAAAAAATAAAACTAAAATTGTAATGTCACCAATCGGACGCCCACTCAGTATCGTTGAGAAATCGTTGCCCCAACACTGATTTTCAGTGAGCACCGTGTATATTATGACAAGTGAAGCACAGACAGTGATAACATTAAAAAAAAATAATAATTAAAAACAAATAAATAATAAGAAAACAACGCCACCTCTCGCACTCACCCCTGGCAGTCGTGGAGTGGGACACAATCTGTACCCGGCAATAATGGAGGCGCGACCTTCTTCTCCAGACCTCAACCAGGTTTCATTAATTGCCACAATATCTATATACATAATTTGTTCCAAGAAAATCCGGATTTAAAAAACCTAATTTTAAAAAACTAAGACTAGCCATTTAACATATATATTTTAAAAGGTTTATGTATATGTATATGTATTCACGGGCTTGTATCCGCAACTCGACGTCTACTGTGCGCCTATTTTGCGTTTAAAGAGCGGGCGGCTAGTCCTGCCAACCCAACTCCTCCAAATATTTAATCAAACAAAAAAAAAGGAAATTTATATTATATTTATATATGTACGTTGGACATACTTGAAAATTACTCATGTATGCATATACGTAGGCATGTTATTTAACGGATCTTTTCTGTTTTTCTTATCTAAATTTATTTCATTTTTTGTTATGTTGTAATATGTCAAATCACACTTAAAGTTTGTCACAATATGCATAACCTTGCCTACGAGAATTATTTTCTACTAGCTGGTGCCCGTGACATCGTCTGCGTGAACGCTATACAGCACCAAAAATACCTACGACTATACCTTTTAAAATAATATTCATTTACCCGTTTCTTCTTCTTTTTTTCTTTTTTTTTTTCTTTTTTTTTACATTTCATATCTACAGAAAGTGCAGTAACAGAGGGAGACTGTCTTTTGTAAAATTGACCTTCAAAAAGTGCTTATTTTTAGCCTGCTTTAAATAAATGACTTTATGGTGATTCTGCTGAATTAAGTCATGAGTTGTGACTGAAGCAGATGTACAGAATAGGGTAAGAATACATATTTATAGGACTTCTTGATAAACAACATTAGTAGTTTGGCTCTCCGCAGCCAAAATGTAAAGAGAGTCAGGACCGGTGACGCGGGAGCAAGCGACGTACAGCTGCCCGTGTGAAGCAGCTCGTCCTGAGGTCGACACCAGCTACCCTCAGTGTCTGCCCCTGCGACTTATTGATGGTCATCCCGAAGCAAACACTCACGGGGAACTGTACGCGCTTGAACTGGAACGGGAAGTTATGAGGTATGAGGGGAATGCGTGATATAAATACTGCTTCGCCGACGCCACAACCCGTAAGAATTTCCGCCTCAATGGTGTGTCTGTGGAGCGAGATGACTTTAAGGCGGGTCCCGTTACAAAACTTCGGAGGAAATAGGTTCCGAAGAAGCATAAGCATTTCTTATCTTTATGATATATATGGCATGCTTAATTTTCCTCTTTCTTCGTTATTTAGCTCAAATTGCTTACAGAAATAGCGTGCCGTTTTCGAGTTTAAATTTTGTTATACATCTATGCAGTTCTTTTTGAGTTCTGTTTGTTATTACATACAGAAAAACTCGATGAATTTTATGACACATAGATGAAGCCGCTTAAAACTTATTTAAACACATTTTTTTTTTAAATTGTCTTGCTAATCTCTGAAACGAATTAACGATACAATTTTTATTAAAATGCACAACTCCATCTATGACTTATAAAAACAACTATTAACCTCGCCAACATGATCAAATTTAAATTATTTATATGCAAAAAGGTTTTGTACATGTAATTCGACTTGATGTTTTTGAAATCTTGAATGCGTTGAAGAAATAAAGGTTCACTGCTCGTTCCCCGTAGGTGATAGCGTGATAATATGTAGCCTATATGTTGACCCGACTTCTTAATAATATTCGTGCCAAATTTGAAGTAAATCCATGCAGTACTTTTTGAGTTTATCCCGGACATACATACAGACAAACAGACAAAAATTCTAAAAACTATATTTTTGGCTTCGGTATCGATTGTAGATCACACCCCAAGTATTCTTTTAAAAAAATATTCAATGTACAGTTTTGACTTTTGTACCATTTTATTATATGTATAGATACTGTCTTTTGTTGATAGCCTGAAAAAGATTATCCTATTAGCGACAAGGCCACTGATTCTATACTAAGAGCCTGTTTCACTGTTTGCTGATAAAGTGTATCTCTGTACTGTACTGTATCAGCCTGTAAACAACCCACTGCTGAGCACTTCGCTCTTCTCCATATAGAAAAAGGGTTGGAGCTTTACCCACCACGCTGCTCCACTGCGGGTTGGCAGGTAATTACATACATAAGTAATGTTCGTAAAGGTGTCTGTGATAACAACCGGGACCGCCGGCTTTACGTGCTCTCCGAGGCACGGTGGGGAGACCCACAAATACATACACCCAGACCACTTCACTCCCTTAATTAAATGTATGGAATTTCTAAAAACGATGAAGTACATATTAATTAACATGTAAAATAAAAAAATCAAGTTTCACCTACTTATACATAAAGGATTTACTTGCCAACTTTTACACCTTGTTTCACCCTCTTAATGCAAAGATTCTCAGAATTTGAGTGTTTACACTGTAAAAGAGATCTGTTGGTTTTGGTAAATTTTAAAACGTCTCGCTTTAAAAGTTAAGGCTAAGTCAGTCAATCAGTTAGTTAGTCAGTCATTTAAAAGATGTTATTTTCCATGTATATATTGGATATAATATAAATGAAATTCACGGGACGAGCGAGGAAATAAACATTTCGGTTAAAATAGACGGCGACAGCTTGATTGATGTCTGTTATAATAACTGCCGAGTTAATGTTTTATTCAGCAATTGTAAGTACTTTCAGCCATGCGTGACGTGATGACGTTTAAGGCAAGTATTTTGAGGTTGCCTAATCGTTAATTCTTAATTCCACCGTCCTCTCAGTGTTTTAAGTCACGCACAAATAAAAAATTCCATTTACATATGATTACTAATTTCCTTATTTGTTTTTATAATTACAATAAAAACGTAACAGCGAATTACAATAGGAAATTACATCATTACGTATCTTGTGGACATGTATAGATAACTGTATTTTCAGACAATCTGTGTAATCCGATTTTTTATAGAATACAAAGGCATTCTAGACAATGCCGAATGTTCATTCGCTAATGTATAGAATGGAGTTCCCTAATGTTTGTAAATAAAACACTTAAAAAAATGTGAGAAAATTAAAAATCCTGACTATCAATATTATGGCTGTCAATGGTAAGTCAGGTGGTAGGCTCTTTAACCTATGGTAGATTATGTCCATCTAACCGTTTAAATTAGAGAATGTGACAAGATTACCTATACACATACATACATATAACTAGGCATACTGTATCAGCCTGTACCCACTGCTGAGCGAAGGCCTCTTCTCCATGTAGAAGAAGGGTTGGAGCTTAATCTACCACGCTGCTCTACGGCGTGTTGGCGGATACTTCCAATGGGTAACGATCGTTATCAGGTGTCTATAATAACAATCAGGACCGACGGATTTACGTGCTTTCCGAGGCACGGTGGGGGAGAACCACAAGGACATACACCCAGACCGGCAACAAATATTTGTACAAATATCTGTCACGATCATTATTCGTACATAAATCTAATCTTTCTCCTATATTTCTCTATATAGGAGAAAGTAAAAAATAGTATTTATTATAAACGCATAGTTGACTGATCAAAATTACACAAATATGAAAGTTTTCAACACTTTATAAGTTAAATAAATTCAGAATGCATTTTAGTAAGTAGGTATAAGAATAATTATTTAATCCAAATCTTCTCAGTAGTGTTTTTTACTTATGTGCGGTGCGAGCAATGTTCTGTCCCTTATTGCTATTGCTTAGCTAGGTTTATGCTCTTTTGCGTCATACAGTTTTGAATTATCTACTTTTTACTGTTTTTTAAATAAAAGTAAAATATAACAATTTCTTATTTTTTGTCAATGTTACGAACAATTCAGGCAATGGCTGATAATAATAAATATTTAAGTGTATATGAGAATTCTAATTTTCATTTTTGAGAAAATTGTATTTAAATTATTATTATTTTCAATATTTTAAGGTAGAAAATAAATAGACTGTAAAGCGTGAGATTAATGTACTTCTTGAAGTCTTTATCCGATTAGACGATTATTATAGACGACTAGCTGACCCGGCAAACGTTGTTTTGCCATATAAATAATCTTTAAGTAATAAAAAAATAGGGGTTGGTGATAAAAAAGTAAAAATTTAGGGTTGTATGTATTTTTTAATGCCACATTATAAAAAAATAAAAACAAAAAATTTCGTCCAAAAATTAAAAAAAAAATTTTTAAGGGTGAACAACCCTTATTACTTAGGGGTATGAAAAATAGATGTTGGCCGATTCTCAGACCTACTCAATATGCTCACAAAATTTCATGAGAATCGGTCGAGCCGATTCGGAGGAGTTCAAGTTCGAGCCCCGTGACACGAGAATTTTGTATATAAGATTATATTCCACAGTATTTTGTTTAGTATGCGGAACATTTATTCTGGATCAGTTGTATTCGACAGAAGTTTGCATATCTTATATAATTCATATTTATAATTTTTTTAGTGCGAAACACAATAATTCCGTTTTAATATCTACATATTTAAGACCGTCAAGCTAGAAAGTAGATTTTGAGAACATTACACATTTATATGTTAAGAAAGAAAGGTTCAAGATGTATATTTAGAAGTGTCTATTTTGCGAAAACGACCGTTAACCTATTTTTAAATTGGACTTTCGAATAGAGTGGATGACGCAAGTGACTATGCCGAGGTTGGCAACACACAGCAAATGCTACCTACATGTAGAATTGCATACGTATTTGACTGAATTGACAGTAATAAAATTCAATGTTCTACATTTTTAATTAAAATTTAACTTCTGTAATAAAGATAATTCAATTTTATATATTTTTTTAATTTAATTAAACTTCAAATATAAACATGGTAGTCATAATGATAATAAATCATATAATACGAGTAACTAATAATCTTTACTATAAAATATTATTCATATACAAAATTGTAAATAGTGTATCTGATCTATCTCACTTTATACGAAAGATTATAATATTAGTACACTATTATTATTGGCACACACGAAGTAAAAGAATTTTTCTTCGAGATCTTATCTCAAAGTAAGAAAGTAATATTAAACCAGAGATTGATTTTAATAATGAACAATGACCATTTTTCTATGAAGCTGTGCCGCGGTACGTGCTCGACATGTACAGAAAATTAGTATTTTAACGTATCGTTTATTAATTGAAACAAGTTTTTTAATAATAGTCTAGAATTGATAAAAGCGGTGATACACTTATAATAATAAAAAAATGTCTTTTATTTGATTATGGTGCCATACATATTATTATGTTAAGTTGAACTTGAGAAAATAAGCTTTAGAAAAAAAAATTCAAAATACAATTGGCTTTTTGAGAAGTTATTTTCTGTATTTTTTATTTATTTAATGGTAATATAAATTAATTAAATAAATAAAAAAACATCCTATCAGCAAAGACGTGCCGTCAAGATTCTCTGCTTCAGGCCGTCTATGGTCTTCGTCAGTTTTTCACTAATATCAAGCTGGTTAAGCCTGACACCTAGCCCATTGAAATCTATTCTAACGGAGCCCACAATTCTTGGCCTAGTGATACGGCGTTCTATTCTCTTCTTCCGGGCTGGCACGTCACTACTCTTATTAGTAGTGCGTCCAGGCACCTAGGCTTTGGTTCCCATGAGGCCGTGTACCGCCAGAACGGCTCCAAAGAGAATAGAACCCGTATCATCTAAAACTAGGCTGCCATCCAAATATGGAGGTAGCAGCCTGTTAGCTGCCTCAATGGCACCCTGCGTCGCAGCATGAAGGGGAAGATGGGAGAGTCATGGCCTCTTTTCCGGCGGAGTGCTCTGAATCTCAGAAATCGCATCTTGCAAAATCCCTCTCATAATTATTACTAATTTATTTTATACCAGAGCTTGTCTCTTCGGCATCGGCCTTTGCTTTATTGTAATTGAATGTTGGACACTTTCGTTAAATTGGTGAATATGATACGTTGTCTGGAGATAAAATATGAGTAGCTATTTAAGGCTGGTTAACACGTGTAATTATAGCACATTAGTTAACACGCCATGGTCAAAAAGTAAAAATTAAAATTAATTAAAAGCGATTTTTAAGTGTGTATTTCGATACAACTAGATATCGATTGGAAAAATTTAAAAGTGCTGTACGTTTTGCCAGTCTGTCTTAGAATTTTATTAACTAGATAGATGTATTAAGACATAGGGCTCCCATAAAATAAGGTCAAATAAATACGACTATATTATATTTATTGCAGGCAAGGTTAATATAGGCCACATTGACATTAAATAACTTTTAACTCTCAAATAAATTCTGCAGCATGTCTAGGATCTTAAGACATAGACCGTGAAATAGACCGTAAAAACGCCTAGAAAGCTCGTTTCTCTTGTCGAAGATTATTAAATTTATAATTATTTATTTGATTTTATTTTAAAATAAAATTCTCAATAACGTAACGTTTAGATAAGTACTCGTAGCATATTATTAAGTAGGTCATATAATATCAATTCTTCTTCAAGAGCTTTCTATAGCTCTTTTAAATTCTATAATTGTAAGTATGAAGAGATGTGTGTGTGTGTGTGTGCGTGTATGTGTGTGCGTGTGTATGTTGTGTGTTTGCGTTTGAGCATGCATGTATTCATACGTTCATACGTCACATTTAATAAATCATATTTATTTTGTTATTCTACCTATTATTATTAAAACCGTCTTTTACGAACAGAAATGTGATTTAATAGATAATAATAGAAATAATATATCGTCACACAGTTCTCGAGTGTGTATACATACACATATATAAGTTGCTTATTATACTTATATACCTTTCATCTCTCACGATGGGGTAAGCTCCTTGATGTGATCATAAAACTGTTTATGGACTGGTAATAGAAAATTCGCTACGGAAGTTGGTTTAGGATTTATAATTTTTTTTAGTATATAGAAAAATCAATGCTCCGGAGGTTTGGAATTTTCGTGTACTAAGCAATGTGAGATTTTTATAAGAAAATTTAAGTCGATAGTTATGGATAGTTATTATATAAATCAAACTATTATTTTAAAGACAAAATATTAAATATGGTTCTCAAACTATAGCCAAATTATATATTATACAGGACTTTCTATATACAAAATGAATTTCGATTTAATATTGATTAAACGTTCCACAGTTCGCATTATTTTCATAAGTTCTTAATAAATTTTTTTAATTTTTCCTATAAAATCTACAATTACTAAGTCGAAACATAAACAAGAAGTTATCTCGGAAAATAAAAATAAATATATGAAACCAATAGACAAACAGTTAAAATATTAAGAAGTAGATTATAACATCAAAAGTATAAAGGCTGGATCGTATTGTGTCCGTGGATCGCATACACTTGCACCCGAAACCTCGAGTTTCTATTATTAACAATCTCATTGAAAACCCCACGTAACAATAGTACCCCAGTTTACCCTAATCGTTTATTCGTTCATTTCATTATTTTGACTATCATTTGTCATAAAACGATCTCATGTATTACGTAATACTTGAAGGTTTATTAATTTAGTAAACAAACAAATTCCATCTTAGGTCTGTGCGTACATAACACAACGAAACTAAACATTTATTAATATAAATCAAACCTAAGTAATTCTCTTTGGTATATAATGAAAATGGTAAATTATATTAATTCTCTTTGATTAAGCGCCTAACAAAAGAAAAATGCGTCATTAAATTAAAATCCGTCTTGTTATGTAAAAAAAATTCATGCGTAAGTTGATGGTATCACAGATTACCCAATGCTCTTTACGCCTACGCTTTTGGAATAATTCTATTCCCACATAACGGTTTCCAACTTGTTTTTATTAGATGCAGTAAAAGCTCCTTTCTGAGTTTTATCATTTCATAAATATCTGGATATAACTTATATCTTCTGATCTGTTTAATTAAACTGAACTATTGTTCTCGGTTTGTATCTATATCTAATTCACCTAAACAAGTCATTATTTTATCAAGTTATAATTTTACTGCTGTATACGAATCGACCTACGCAAAAGTGATTCAGCGAAACTCTATAATGAGTGGGGTGGTTAAATGTCTAAAAATTCATGAATCAGTTGCGAATTGCTGTCGTTTGAGTATTTTTATTGTATTTTTACTTATATAAGGAAAATTTTTTAAACGACGCCAAAATTAATGGTAAGTGAAACTTCTTATTTTAACCGGTATACACGTGTACAAGAAGCCTTTGAAAATGCGCTAGAATAAGATTTTTATATGAAAATTAAAGAATAAATATTTTAAAGATTATTTCAACAGTAACTTTGAATTATATGTATCTTGTTAGATAATTTCAAATACATTTCAAATAAACATTTTGTTTAAACCATTGATACCACCTACTGACCTTATTAAAACCTGTGCTGTCACAAGAAAAAGACAAAGTAAAAGAATTTCTTTATGTGTCGTGTTTATATTTGTATGTGCTGTCCCACGACTTTGTTCTCGATGAACATCTCTTTCATTATTATTAATTTATTAATTAATATAATGTATTACATTACACAACTAAGTAAACGTTTTGACTTTCATGCCCTCTACCAAGGGAACTACGCACTGAATTTCGAGTTAAAAAGTATCCAGTGCTTGGCATGGTATGTAGCTCATAGTATGAACTTTAATTATGGCTAGTTTAATTTAAATCCACCAAGTTGTTTTAGCGTGATTAGCAGCTATGATACAGACAGACAGATAGAAATTATATACATTCAACATTTAGATGTCAATATCATTTATTTTAATAAGATTTTAAAGTTTTTGACTGTATTTAGAAGTCTGCTACAGTAGCAAATTTATTTCTTTATCAAACAAAATCTCTTTTATTTAAAAATGGATTTCTGTGTGGGCGAACACGATTGCGTTTGTGGGTAAATCGGGGCACTTTTTTACCCGCTCCGGCGGGATGGCGTAGAATAAGTGTTTCTCTGTTAAAGAATGTTTGTTTGTCGTTCGAAAAATACTTTCAATTACTTTTCTCTATTATTACTAACATATAAAACAAATAAAATAAAATAAATAGTTTATTTACTTATAAAGAAAATAAAAACAATTCTGCTCATTAATCAAATACTAGACGAGCTGTGTGTTGATAACCGCAATGTTATTTATAACTATTGTCTCCTCTGTGAGTTGTTGCGTAATGTGTTACTTTTCTGTAATGTGTTACTGTTCTCTAAATTAAAAGGTGGGATTTCAACAACAAAAGATTCAAAAATCGGTTCATTTTATACAACTCACAGTCAATGACTCTCTGTAGGATGAAATCCTGTTTTCGGGATCCGGAAATATATCCAACACAAACACACACATCCAGATCAAGACAAACATCTGTTTGGCTTTTATAAATACTTCTCGAGAATGGGGATCGAACCCGCAACCGCTAGCTCAACAGCCAATTCCAATCACTAAATCCCAGTTGTCATCCAATAGATCCTGAGACTAGCGTGCAACAAACAGTTCTTCAGCTTTATTAGTACAGATTTCTTATCTTTCTTTGTTATTGTTTTTTATTAAAAAAAACGTTGGATGCTGTATTATTTGTAAATAAATCAATTATATAAAAGTTAAACTGATAACGATTGTTATTCTTGGTAGTTAAATTATGTTGGTAGTAATATTAATTACTTATTAGTGTACTAAATTTAAAACCTCCTACGTACGATAAAAGACTTATTACAAATTAATAGTTGGTTATTTATAAACAGATTCAGTTTTAGTTAGTAACATATAAATTTTTCTTACCTGAAGGTTGTGATAGAACCAGAGCGAGCCAGTAACGGAGATAGAAAACCACAAAAACAACGTGAACACTGAGATCTGGCTAACGTGGAGAGCGTTCAGCAGCGCAGACAGGACCACGGCCAGAGCATGGCACAACACGATGGGTAAGGCGCAGCGGTCAATGATGTCCCATGGCACTTCCTATGAATTCAATACACGTATTAAGGGCTAATTGAACCAGTTGCTGATTAGGTTATCTAACATATAGATTAAATACCTTCTAACAGATAGAAGTTTCTTATGTGTTTGTTCTCTTTCATCATCAAACTAGTGAAGTTTTTATTTATCTATCACATATTTCTATTCTTTTTTGACATGTACACACGGTACAACGGTGTTCCTAAAGTATCTGTTACCTAAAACACAGGCATTAAGTTGCCTAACTTAATACCTGTGTTTTAGTTAACAGCCGACTGACATACATATTTTTTAATAAATACGACATATATAAATCCAGAATCAGAATTGAAAATCGAACTAAAACAATTTGACTATATAGATTTGACTAGGTAGCTAGGTATATATTATAAATATTATACTTAGTCTGACTCCAAAATAATACGTGTACAATTTTTGTACAAATTATTATATTTTTACTTTGTACTGACTTATTTTTACCCGACTGCGACAGAAGGAGGGTTATGTTTTTCGAGTGTATGTATGTATGTATGTATGTATGTATGTATGTATGTATGTATGTATGTATGTCCATTTCTTTGGCACGCCCTACAGCCCAAACGGCTCGACGGCTTTTGACATATGAGGTGTCGTTGGATTTGTCTAAATTGTAGTAGTGACATAGGCTATATAAATTTTCAAAATGGCGCCCGCAAATAGCGGAATGAGGGGGGAGAGTTGAATTTTTTTTTTCTTACTGTAGCAATATGGGTATCAAATGAAAGCTAGTAAATTGTTTTATTCTTTTTAGTTTATAATAGGAGTATTTTACGCAGTCGGGTATTTTGATTTTTTTAATTAAGGATACTTGTTTTACGTCGATTTTAATAATAATCTTGTTGTTAGATTTTTAACTACTCTGTTCTAGTGAATGAAACATAGTTCAATGTTCTGATTGTAATAAGATAATCAAATCCTTACTACGCTGATTTAAATAGTATGTTTTTCTTAATTAAGCTTGTAGACTGAAACTTTTTACCCAAAATTAAAAACTATTTGAGTAGTATACGTCAAATTCACAGGTATTTGTTTATTGGTTAAAAAAATACAAATACTTATTTACTTGAATATTAAAATTTTCTTTGTAAAAACTTCTCTAATCAATAGAGTGGTTTTTTTTAGACTATCTTCTGTCAAAACATTTATTTTCACTTTGTTTTTATTTCAAATTGATTTGTATGAAATAATATTTATTAATAAGTATTAAGCTTTCGTGCAGTTTCTTGTGTAATATATATGATATTATAACTAACAAAGCTAAGATTATTTGTTTGTTACGTTTTAAATAAGCTTATTTTAGAATCTAGAAGTCGGTATAAGAAAAAAATCATTTTTAAGAACACCTGTTTATTATGATCATTTGATATAAATAAATAAATATTAACCAACAATCACACCACGTTAACCTAGCCCCGTGCTAATTGTAAGTTCGTAAGAACTTGTGTTACAGGTACTAGGAACGGAAATAAATTTAAGAAATTTATATAAATACATGTACATATACACGTCCATGACCCGATGCAGACATCTATATTCGTCATACAAATTATCTGCACTTGGCGGGATTCGAACCCGCGACCGCTGCGTAAAGTGTCCAGTTACCTGACCACTCGACCAGCCGGTCGTCTAATATGATATGAAACATTATGATACGTAACCTGTAGCATATAAACATGAACGATACCTATATTTATAAACGGAAAATACTTTACGGCAATTCAAAATGTATATACCGACCAAGTATTTAATCAATATTTACTCGGAAACGGCGAAAATCGTTTTAATTGCAAAACAAGTAAATGTAACCAGATGTATAGTATAAAGTTCCACAAATATACTAGCCAAAAGTATCGAGTGAAAATACACGATGAATTAGTCAGCTGCTCGCAAAACATGTTACGTCAGAGTTTGCATAAATAGATAAAGAATGTTTATGAAGCGACGGAGGAAACAACAAGAAATGGCAATTTAGATCATCTTTCCTGTTGCATGGCGCGTTTTGCTTTCTTAAGCGTATTTTTATTATTAAATTCTTTTTCTCTGTTACGTACATTTTACCTAAACTCGTGTGACAAAGGTTAAACGTTTGACATTACTTCAATTTCGTTTGTTTTTTTATGTTTTATTTAGAATAGGAATTTATTTAAAAAATTACATAGCTATTATTGTAGCGATACTTTTTTTTTTTGAATTCTCAATTCACACTTGTACTATTTGTAATACAAATAAAATTTCTGACTCTGAAATTAGAACATAATAATGTCTATATACGAGTATGTATGTTAATAGGTAGAGTATTTATTTATTAATGTAATCTATTGCATAAGGAATAACTTAAATAAGAATTAACACTGCCTAAGCAAAGAAACATGTATCCTAGGTCAATCACTCATCCACGAAATACAATTAAAAGTACAGTAGAGTTTTCGATTTTTGGTATAATATGTAAGACGTAGTCATGAAAACGATTACCGTGCAGAATTAACAATTTTCCATATTTAAATCTGCTACGTGTGTGTACTAAACAAAACTGAAAGTGACATAGAAATCGAATGTTTTTTTTTTAATCATTAAACGCCAAAGGATTTGAAATATAGAGACGTCCTTCGCAGTTTCACCCGCCTCGCCGTGACCCCGCCTCCAATTAGTTGTAAGTATTGTTTTATAATCTACGTTACTTGTAGATAATGTAGCTCTTTAAAAGAATTACGAGTATTAAAATTGGTTCAATTCTTTTGGAGTTTCTCATTACAAAAGACAAATAAATATATCATTTTCATTGTATTTATATAGATATAGAAGAATAGTTATAATTAATACCTGTGACGTTGCAGAAGATTGTGAGTTTTTGATAAGCGATCCTCTTCGCGCGGAGGGTCGCCGGTGCATGGAGGGCGCGGTGATAGAGGCGCGGCGAGTGACGTCGCCCGCGGCCATTATTGTTTAATTCTGCAACAACAGGAAACGGTTATAAATACTCTTCATTTCTCATGAAACATACGATTTTACAGTACAAAATTTATGTTAGAATTTGTCAAATTTATAAGACATTTTTGTTGTTATTTTGTATCCCTATATTGGATATAAAACTAAATCGTATTTCACTATCCAGTAACAAAATAATATGAAGATTATTATTATTATTTGTTTCATATTAAAGAGTTTTGAAAAATAATAAATTAATACTTTTTTTCTGTATTTTAATACAAAGGGGTTGTTTCATCTTGGGCCAGGTATTTGTACAGTATACCAAAAAATAGTAAAAAATCATAGAAATTAAAATAAAATATGCTTTTTAGTAGTTTTTAGTTATAAAATTTATAATTGGATACATTCGTAGAATAGCAACTCTCGAAGTACATCAACCTACTTTTGTTGTCTGTATTTGATGACAATATGTTATCTTAGTGTTATTTCAATTGTCAAATGTCAACTCATTCATTGGCGTCTTGCTGCGTTGGAGTGTTTTTTCGTTGTTACTTTTTCTTACTGAATATTTTTTTAACGACCCAGGCATTTCTTTGAACTTCTCGTCTTCGAAATCTTTCGATCGACTTAGTGTTTGATACGTACCTATTTTTTGTGGTTATTTATATTTAAAATGTCATCACAACGTTTTTGTATATGTCATTGTCACAAGGGATGACAAGTTGTTGCGATTTTATTTTGCAAATTAAAACTACCTCGCAAATAAGGCCTTTTCATGAGAAATAAAGAAAAAATATTCATTATTTCATGACCCTGAACATTTTAAAATACTGTACAAATACCTGGCCCAGGCTCCATATAAATTTGAAACAACCCCTTTAGAAATAAAAAAATAAAACATAATGAAATCATCTTTATTTATTACTTTATTTAATGATATTTAATTTTTGTTGTTTTATAAACGAATATTGTTCGTTTCATTCAAACAGCTATTTTTATTATTAAAAACTAGCAAACCCGGCGAACTCCGTTTCGCCACCAGATGGCTTCGTTTTTTGTAACATTTCGTTTGGGGATTAAACCACCATGAAAAACCATATTGGTTTGTAGTACATGCTATGTATCAGAGATGGCACTGTATGTGAAAAATGATTTTCCCTATTTTCCTGCTTTTCTGTTGAAATTTTTTTCTGAATTTTGTTTGCTATAAACCTCACGAAGCCTGAGACCTTTCCAACGAATGTAAAACCGTGGAAATCGGTTCGTGCATTCTGGAATTATAGCGTCAGGAAGGAAAACCCGACTTATTTTTATATTAAAGATTAAATATGATATACAAGCATTAATTTTTTTTAAATCAACATAGTTTCATTTTAAACCTATTTAATTATCCTTTTTATAATTAAAAAAATATTGTGTACTTGATTCGTGTTTCATAGATTTTTGTAAGCAACAAATCCCCTGAAAGAAGTCCAGTTTTGGTAAATTTATACAAAAGTAATTGAAATGTAAAATAACTCATGTGTAACTTGCCATATTCTTTTGATCGTCGCTTTAACGGTTTTACCTTCAACTCTATTTAGAGCAACACCCGATTCTAATTGATTGACCATGCGGTAGCTATTTGCAATATTAGAGACAAGAAGAAATCTTAATTACTTTATAGTTTTTATCCCTTTACTTTTTAATATTTTTTGCTTGTATTGAACATGATACAGAAGTATATAATAATATAGAATAAATATAAGTATATAATAATAGAATATACATTCATTCATTTTTTTTTCTTTAATAAATACTTTAAATTTCTGTAATAAATAATTCAATTCATTAATATATTGTATTAAGCAGTACTTTACGCTAGTCCTCTGCCTAAAGATTGCCTGGAAGAGATCGCTGTGTTATTGATAAGGCCGCCTGATGCAACTGATGCAATATGTGTTTATGTATTATCTCTATATGTATTAGTGTGAAATATGTATAAATAAATAAATAATTTATTTCTTAATTTTCTACATAGTTAATTAAAAGCTTCAAAGCAAATGTTTATAGAATGACCGAAATATCCAATGCTCACTATTAAAAGGTTTTTTTTTACAACAATATTCAATAAATGTTTGGCGTTTCCGCTGAGTTATTGAATGATGTAAACAATTTCATCGTATTGATTGACATCTATTTTTAAAAGAAAATTCAATTTAATCGTCTAAAATAATACATTAATTTACGAGTAGTACGAGTACCTATTAGCGTGTTGGCACGTTATCTTTTTTCGTTTCCTTTTTTGTTAGCCGTAAATTGATGAATAATAAATATGTTTAACATACACATGAATGTTTTAAAATAATGTCTTATTGATCCTAATTTTGAATATGTGCTATTATGGGTTTTTGATATTAATACTACTTGTTTTGCCCCACTTCCCCAATGATTAGTGTTTCAGATTTCAACTATTGTTTCATTTTTAATTTTTAATTTTTTCTTGCTTTAATTTTATTGTATTCTTTTATTGTTTTATCTTTTATCCCTGATTTATGTTTCAAAGTTTTATTTGTTGTTTAGTTTTATTGTTCTATACACCTATAAAGACGTATCTGTTATCATTAACTTTATATGTACTACTAAAAAAATGTTTACTGATATTGTCGATGATGTACCTATCTTTTTAATTTTTATAAATAAATAATTTCAGTACAAAATTCGAAAATAGGATAATCTATAATATAAAAATAAGTCGGGTTTTCCTTCGTGACGCTATAATTCCAGAACGCACGAACCGATTTCCACGGTTTTGCATTCGTTGAAAAGCTCTCGGGCTCCGTAAGGTTTATAGCAAACAAAATTCAGGAAAAATTGCAACAGAAAAGCAGGAAAACAGGGAAAATCATTTTTCACATACAGCACCATCTCTGATATATAGCATGTACTACTTCATATTTTAATCCCGAAACGAAATGTTACAAAAAACGAAGCCATCTGGTGGCGAAACGGAGTTCGCCGGGTTTGCTAGTCGTTAATGAAATAATTCCCAAGTCAGCTATCACGATCATATTTATTTTTAGCTAACTAGACCTCATTTATATTAATAACATTTGGGCCAAAATTCTTTTTGATGCCTAAAAATCGGTCCCTTTCGATGTATTTCATTTTTCATGAGCAAACAGTACAAATTTGTGAAAAAAATAAATTAATTGATAATTGTAACAGTATTTTCCCACTCAGCAATATAAAATATATTCATAATTTTATATTTTTTATTCGTAATTTACGGTAACAACATTGTCTTTCTTAGTAACGCTGTTGTATCTCATACAAAATATTGCTGTCCTAGAGCATGTGTCTCATGTTATGAACAGTCTCATAATATTTCCTAGGTGGCGTTGTACATGAATATCGTCGTTAAAATCTTGTATTTTGAACTTTATTACAATTCCAATAGATATTTATTACCTAAAATATTAAGTAAAATAAAAAATATTTCACACTGTGTCCCTAACAAGGATTAAAATTGTAACTACCTTGCGTTCTTACATGAAAATAAACCTTAAAGCCGGTGTATTATAATTGAATGTACCTCATTTTGTTCGACTTGTTGTAACTCATAAAAAAAATGACAGCCGCCGCGCGGGAGAAACAAGCTAGACGAATTAGTTGCCTCACAGTCATTTGGAGAAGTGCGTGTGTTTATTGCGTGTCTGCTGAGTTACCGCAATAGAAAGGTAAGTACTGTCGATATTTGCATTATTATTATTCTTATACACAACTGTTTAGGTGTTAGTTTTGACAGTAACAAAATGTTTTCGTTTTGTTTTCCATTTAGTTCACATTTACGATATAATGAAATATTTACAACTGCGTTACTGCTACACTGCGTTACTATAAAAAAGTAACGCAGTTTTTGTACAGGTAACACAGTTGTTTTATGTGTATTTTTTAGTATCAATGCATATTCAAAACCAAAATTTTACTTCTTTTTGTTTCTTCAGAAAGAAGCTTCTATAGTAAATGGCTCTGACACCCGCAGAAAAGCAACGAGGCATTAGGCTGAAGTTGAAGCTGGACCCCGTAAAAAGGCAGAAGCCAAAAGGAAACACCTGGAAAGATGCCACGTGAAAAAAAAACTTGTGAAAGATATGACAGAGCGAGAACATAAAGCTACTAAGCGTAAATGGAAGACTGCAAAAAAAATACACTATTATTAAAACATCGATTAAAGTTACAACGAACTACAAGAACTTTTATATGATGTTACTTGCTGTTACGGAACCCTTCATGGGCGAGTCCGACTCGCACTTGTTTAATTTTTTTATTTAGTTTTCTAATCTATTTTATGAAAGTATAGCGACATCTATCTCGCTATATACGAACTAGAAGAAACTAACGTATCCTACATCGCGATATCAAAGTTTTCAACAAGATCGAGTATATATACAAGATCCCGACAACAAACGTTAAGTGACGCGTAGCCCACCAGACACACATCCGTCTGGTCGAAGGATCCTTCCTTTTCAATGGCAGCCTCTTCACGCCAAACTGGTGGCCCCGACGTGATTTTCAATGGTGGATGAGGAACTTCACACCCTTGTTCCTCATCACTTACTAAACTGGTGACCCCGAGCATGAACGTCAGCCCAGCTTTCGCAAATCACACGATGACGTATCATCGTAATGTCATCCTCACTTCCTCAAGCTTTTGAGCACCGAGTCGTACAGCCAGCCAGCATCCACGGCTACTAAGGGTATCCTGACCACAAGCATGCAGCGGACGCACTTTCCTGGTCATCGCCCACAGCCTTCTCAGCGACCTTGGCACAGCACACTGCACTTCGGCCGGTCAGCAAGCAGAGACGCACTTCTCTCCTGGTCGACGCAGCAGACAGCCCCTACGCATCACTGCACCACCCCGACTCACTGGGGCATCACCGCAGACAGTTCCGACTCACTGTGAACTATGCGGCATCTGGTTCCAACTCACTGGAACATTCCACTGGCCCGGCAAGCATCACAAGATGTATGGACGACTCAACCTGCTATCGACCTCCGGTCTCGGAGGGGGAGTGATGTAGCGACATCTATCTCGCTATATACGAACTAGAAGAAACTAACGTATCCTACATCGCGCTATCAAAGTTTTCAACAAGATTGAGTATATATACAAGATCCCGACAACAAACGTTAAGTGGCGCGTAGCCCACCAGACACACATCCGTCTGGTCGATGGATCCTTCCTTTTCAATGGTAGCCTCTTCACGCCAAACTGGTGACCCCGACGTGATTTTCAATGGTGGATGAGGAACTTCACACCCTTGTTCCTCATCACTTACCAAAAAAGTATACAAGTGTTTGTAAGAAACTACTGTGTTATAAATATTACTACTGCGTTACTTTTTGTCCCCAGTTTCTTATAGCATTTACTGTAATATTTAGGCTTCTGATTAGTTAAAAATGTGTTAATTTCATATTTACATATTGTTTATCATAAGTCGAAGTTTCTGTCACCAGTTTGTAATATTTTTTGTTATTTTTTTGTCTTTTTTAGAAAAGTTACAATTTTTAAGTATGTCTTTGGTAACGCAGTGACCTAAGCTATTAAGAATATTTTATTGGACTGATTATTTCTGTGATTCAACTTTATGGAAAATTAATATTAGTACAACAGTTTAAATTGGCACATTATTGGGTTCAATTGTACGATTATATATATGGAACTTAAATTTGTATTAAAGTAACGCTGTTGTTTAATTTATCTACCACTTAGTGAACAAATTGCCATAAATATAGTGATATCATTCAAAACATCGCTGCAAATGCAATTATATTATAGATTATACTATAACTCTTTTATATCAACAATAGAAAATAAAAAAATATTAATTTGAATTTCAAATTTTTTTTAAAAAACTTCGCCTCAAAATAGGCATAAAAAAGAATTTTGGCCCTTTATCACATATATCATAATCATATTTTTTATCAATCAAATAGTCTATACCAAAATTTTCTTTATTTAAGTAGGCTCCTAAACTCGTCATGAAATGTACCCGGCATGAAAGCCAGCAAATAAAAACCCACACATTTGTGTTATTTATATAATCTTGAACTGAATAATATGCTTTGGATATTGAAGTTTTTTTCTTATTATAAACTTTAAATGTATTTCGTAATTGTAAAAACGTTTGTAAGATTTTATTATATATTCCAATACCATGGCCTAGAAAGGAAATTTTTATTTTACCAAGTCGGAAACTTAGTTACAATTTTATCATTCCTTATCTTTTTAAGGTTCCGTAGCCAAATGGCCAAAAAGGAACCCTTATGGATTCGTCATGACTGTCTGTCTGTCCGTCCGTATGTCACAACCACTTTTTTCCGAAATTATAAAAACTATACTGTTGAAACTTGGTAAGTAGATGTATTCTGTGAACCGCATTAAGATTGAGATTTTCAAACAATAGAAAAAAAACAATAAATTTTGGGGGTTCCCCATACTTAGAACTGAATCTCAAAAAAAAAAACATCAAACCCATACGTGTGGGGTTTTTATGGATAGGTCTTCAAAAATGATATTGAGGTTTCTAATTTCATTTTTTTTTAAACTGCGCGAGAGATACTGTTCTCTTATATTTACGCGAATTTTACTCATTTGATTAAAAGTCTATATCGGATTTTATCGCGTTTATTTAAAACTTTGTATTTTTACAATATTTTAAATTATTTCCCGACGTTTCGGACCCTTTACAGCGTCCATGATCTCGGGGGACTGAGGTGGTGGGTGTCCGATTAATGAATTAATTGTTACATACCCCGCTTTTTATACAATTTTAAATTATTACTATAAAATAGGAACGGTTAATAGTAATAATTTAAAATTGTATAAAAAGCGGGGTATGTAACAATTAATTCATTAATCGGACACCCACCACCTCAGTCCCCCGAGATCATGGACGCTGTAAAGGGTCCGAAACGTCGGGAAATAATTTAAAATATTGTAAAAATACAAAGTTTTAAATAAACGCGATAAAATCCGATATAGACTTTTAATCAAATGCGCGAGAGATACTTCCAAAGTAGTAAAATGTGTTCCCCCCTGTAAATTCTAAAATAAGAGAATGATAAAACTAAAAAAATATATGATGTACATTACTATGCAAACTTCCACCGAAAATTAGTTTGAACGAGATCTAGTAACTACCTTTTTTTTATAAAAAAATACACTATTATTAAAACATCGATCAAAGTTATAACGAACTACAAGAACTTTTTTATGATGTTACTTGCTGCTACGGAACCCTTCATGCGCGAGTCCGACTCGCACTTGTTTATATTATACCACGTTTGTTACTGTTTTTATCAAAGTAATCAATATTTTTGTGGATTACAATAATATTATTATAAATAAATATAAATACTGTATAATTATTGTAATTATAAAATTGAGAAAATTATTTTTTCGATTCTTTAAATGATTTATATTTTAAGCGTACAAATAAAATGATTTTAAATTGAAAGCGAAAAAAACGTCAACCGACTGCAATATGGTTCACTTTATAGAGCACGTTCAGGTCTAGCAAACTCGCCCGCGTTATATTGTCTCACAATCAGAAAAAAAAAACGAATCTCAAGAGATTTAAAGCGAAGCGTATAAATTCTATGCGCTGTGTTTTGTGATTGGTACAGTCAGAGAAAAATAAAAATAAAATACAAGCATACGTAACTAGTCTAAAACGTGTACATATTTTATATATCAAATGTCAAAATAAGCATATAGTACCTGGATGACCGAGCTTTGCTCGGTTAAATTATATTTAGAAACGAATTACATACTAATGAAATATGAATAATATTTTTGATCTTACCGACATAATAATAAAACAATAGGAACTGGTTATTTAAATATAAAAAATTTAAAAAATAAAAAGAGCTCTCAATAATAGTTTTTTTCACAAAAAAACAAACTTGAAAAAGAAAAAGGGGAAAAAATTGGTATGGAGACTATTAGACTCGAACCCTGGTCTTCTGATTTCGAATCCGCCCGTTCCCATCAGAGCTATTACAAACTTATCGATTACAGCGAAATTTACTTTCGTATTCTAATGACATTTTTTAATTGCCTGAAAAAACGGATAAAACGACATTTTCTAAAAATAAATCCTAGCTAGATCGATTTATCGCCCCGAAAACCCCCTGCATACTAAATTTAATGAAAATCGTTGGAGCCGTTTCCGAGATTCAGATTATATATTTATATATATATAAGAATTGCTCGTTTAAAGATATAAGATTGTACACACTTAAACATTCAAAGTACCTATATATCATAATACGAATATTTGATAAGGTATTAAGTCAAAGCGTTTAATAATAACCATTTATTTTTTACTGCTGAAAAAAGAGAAATAAGTTATACTATGATATGAGTACATATCTGTTTCAGTGCTCTGGTGTTTACAATAATATATAATATAGTATTTATTATATTATATATGTGTGTATGTATGTATATATTGAACGGGTCGAGTGAAACAAAATACCTACCTACAATACCTACAATACCTGACGTTATCTCGTGTATAGTTACACAATTCGACCTATCGATTACGTGTATGTGTGTATGCTACGTTGTACTGTGTATATGCTACTGTACTATGAGCTATGTTGAATTTAGAAGCTATGTATTTTTGAATATTTGACACCGCGATCGAGGCGCTGTCTGCTGGATCAAACGTAAAACATTTCAAGATCAAAAACTTATAAATAAAAATTGATTGCAAAATCATTTTGTATTTGACCGGATTGCGAATCTAAACCATTCACGAATCCACTTGAACACACACAAAAAAATAATCAATATCGGTCCAAGTGTTTAGGAGGAATTTACTCACATATATATACACACACACATACACACACACACAGAGAGAGAGAGAGAGAGAGAGAAGATTTATATGTATATATAAAGTTTATACATTTACTAGAGAAGCAATTATAATAATCATATTCTTTATAGTATCGCATAACAATGTTCAACAAAGTAGTTTACTTAGGAACAGGGAATCAATAATATAATATGTACAATAAGATGGGCTCACTTTGAAGTAACAATCTTTTTCAAGCAACGCTACAAATTATATATCCAAGTTAGTATATTAAAAAATAATTATACAGATACAACATTATATGTACCACACATATAAATAATAATATATTTTTGTATAATCTACATACATTAACTTAAATAAATGACTGATACTATAAAGATAATTGAACATTTTTCTCACATTTGAGCAAAGGGAAAACAAACATACCTATTTAAAACATTAAATCTGCTCAAATCTGCAGGTATTTGTTGCATTGATAAAATTTTAATTTTTGTATATGATACATCATAGAGGAACACTTTACAGGGGGTTACCTAGCAAAATTTGGCTGCATTCATCTTTAGTTAAATAAATATACGGTAGTTAGCTTTTGTTAGTAAATTTTTGAAACATTCGCGTCATTTGTCAGTTAGCCGAAATGAATGGGTAGCCAAGTGTTAATAGGTATCCTATTGCTAATTATCTACCCTTAAGAAAATTAATTCATCAAAATTATGTACCTATATATTGAAAGTTTAATTTTTCTCTTTACATTTGACTGCCTGTAAAATAGCATCCATAAATATTTAAATTTAATTCTTCCACGCGATATAAGCGTAAGCGAGAGAGAAGAAGTTCCTAGTAAACGTATTAATAGAAGTACAATCATGTTTGTGATTATTTTTACAATTGCTTAAAACACATATGATTTAAAGTGTTGAAAAACATTGAAAGTTATAAGCTCCAATATATAAAAAATGGTTTTAAATGACCTAGAAAAGAGAATAGAAAAGTAAATAAAAAGGGTACGGGCGCCTAAAAGCTCGTAGAGAAATTGTAATTAACAATAATTAATTAAACAAATCAAAAAACCCGACTGCGTAAAATACTCTTATTATAAACTAAAAGAATAAAACAATTTACTAGTTTTCATTTGATACCCATATTGCTACAGTAAGAAAAAAAATTCAACTCCCCCGCCCTCATTCCGCCATTTGCGGGCGCCATTTTGAAAATTTATATAGCCTATGGCACTACTACAATTTAGACAAATCCAACGACACCTCATATGTCAAAAACCGTCCAGCTGTTTGGGCTGTAGGGCGTGCCAAAGAAATGGACATAGATACATACATACATACATACATACATACATACATACACATACTCGAAAAACATAACCCTCCTTCTGTCGCAGTCGGGTAAAAAAAATTCAATCAGTCAGCATCAAAAATTTCTTTTTTATAATTTTTTAATTATAATCATTAATGTAAAGCTACCACCTATTTGAAATGTTGATTATGCTGAAAGAAAAAGAATGACAGAAAAAATTAGACATTCCCGGGAAAAAATGATTAGGCCTGATCATGCATGAAAAATGACCGGGCCTGAACAGGCCTGATCAGACATGAACAGGCGTGATCATGTCTAATTTCAGGCTTGCTCATACATTAACAGGCATGATCATGTCTGACATAAGACATGAATAGGCATGAACATGTATGGTCAGGCCTGAACGTATTTTTACTCTTCAGATATGATCATGCATGAACAGACCTGATCAGACATGATGTTGTCTAATTTCAGGTCTGCTCATAGATGAACAGGCCTGCTCATACATAAACAGGTCTAATCATACATGAACAGGCCTGATCTCGGCCATTTTTCATGTATGATCAGGCTTGATAATTTTTTTCCGGGTTTGCACTATTAAAAAAATAAAAAATGAAAAATGAAAAAAAATGAAAAATTTCAGTACCGTCTGCAGTACAGTCTACTATTTTTTTTTTATTTAAAAAAAATATCGGCTCTGGTCTATTAACTGAGGGAGTCAATAAATATTTTTTCACCTCATTTTGACTTAATATCGAAAGAGCACCCTAATTTTCAATCGAAAATTCTCACATCAAAATATATTCTTTTTTTTAAAAAGTCGGTGGGTTTTTTGTTCTATGAAATCTCTACTTCTGATCGTGTAAAAAAAATATACATTACTATGGTAAATTTTCTCAGAAAATGCTCCTTTCCACTTTCCGATCTCAGATCGCCCGTAATTTATTTTTCCCTGCATTTTTGTTATATTTACTTCCTTTTCCAATGGGTTTCATCCTACTATTATTTTTTTTCACTTTTTGCCATTTTTAAAGGCTCTGCACTGGTCTATAAGTACAAAATGCCCTTGATCCAGAAGAACCTAAATATGAACCGGATATCGATCATTGGAAGTAGTTTATGCTGATAGGACCAATATAATTTTTGTTCCAATTCAGAGGAAGATTTTTTACAATGTGACTGATGTGATGACTGTGTGCGAATTTGTTAATCATCTGAGTGATGAGTTATTGTATTAATGAAGATAGAAAATAGTCATCGTTACCAATCATTATGATACATAATCAGAGAGAAGATTCAAGATTCATTTGTCAGTGGCAGTGACCATATGATATCGACTTATTGTTTTATTCACTGCATGGCATAATTTTTTTTAATTTATATGCCTTGGGCGCAAACTTAGGAGGCCTACATCTAGCAGTGGACTGCGATAGACTGGAGTGAGAATTAGACCACCTACCTAACTATACAATTATAAATATGAACTTTCTTACTAGGCTTATATTCCCTTATAATAGTAAATACAGAATACTATTAAACAATTATAAAAAAATACATGTTTTGTTTTGAAAAACACACAAATACTCATTATATAAACTATGAATTACAGTAGGTACACAATTCAATTCAAATACACTAAAAATAACATAGTTTTATTTAACTAGATTTTCAAATAATTTTTAACTCGTTAATTAACAATAGGTACGGAATGCAAATTCAGTTAGAATTGATAATAATAAATAATAATTGTTATATGTCACGAAAGTCAGTGTTAGAAAATCATCACAACTTTACCTAAAATAACGCTACTGTAAAAGTCCGTAAGTTGTGTGTCTAGGATTTATCAAGGTTTTTGATAATCTCCGAAACTTAATAAAAACTTAATCATGATGTGATTCAACTTCGGATATATACTGGCAGAAGTTAAGATATACAAAAACGGCGATAGCTTGGTAAATCTATTCATTGTGTTACATAACACTAAATACTATTTTGAAAAAAAACAAAAAACGACTCCGCCTAGTACTCGCTTTTCGTTTCGTTCGCTCTCGTTCTCTTCGAAATTCATATGAAATTTTTCGAGTTTTTGTCTGTGTTTGTTTCGTCTAAGCTCCGAAATGACTAGACAATGAGTTGATCGATATTTTATATTCGTCGAGAGTTATAAGATGTAAGCGAAATAAATACTTTTTTCATTTTATACTTACGCATTTATTTAAAAAAACTTTCATTTAACATTTTAATTCTCTACATTTATAACCGAAAGAATAATTGACTATAAACTTTAAATATTTGATCAGTAACTTAAAAACTGTTTACAAGAACACGGTCATGAGGAAAATTGCGTAGGTACAACGTATTCCTGCGAGGTCGGAGGTCAGCTACGCGAGATAGGAGCGTTTCTAATGATATTACTGTTTATGTACATTATCATTTTCTAAACTGTATTGTACTGTAACATACAATTTAGAAATATTAATGTACTAGCTGTACCCCGCAGTTTCACCCGCATTATTTTGACGGAAAAACGTACTTAAATATTTTTAAACAATATCAATTCTAAGCGTAGGTACCCGCCTCGTTAGTCGAGTGGTCGCAAGCGTTACTGCCGAGCAAGTGGTCTCCGGTTTGATTCTTGGGTCGTTCAACGTATTATTGAGTTCTTATTTTTTATTTTTAGAATTTTTGAAAAAAAAAAAAGTAAAAGTAAAGTTAAAAATGTCTCGAGAAGAAAAATACTAAAGGACGCAACGGAAGCTCTCAAAAAAGATGATTTTTTTCCCGTTTTTGTAACATTTCTTATTATCGCTCAGCCCCTATTGGTCGTAGCGTTATATTATATAGCATATAGCTTTCCTCGGTAAATAGGCTATGCAACACAAAATGAATTTTTCAAAATCGAACTAGCAGTTCCTGAGATTAGCGCTTTCAAACAAACAAACAAACAAACAAACAAACAAACTCTTCAGCTTTATAATATTAAATATAGATTATGTTTCACTGCTAGTGCTTCTTCCAATGAATTGTGAAGATTACAGTACTCGTAAATTCAGCGGTAATAGTCTGGATTTAGCCTACGATCGTATGATATCAATTCATGTGTTCTGTGAAATGGACCATCTCGGTTTCCAATATTCTCAGATAACTTTAATTGTAGCCTTGCGTTTGTAATTTCATAACAGAAACAACTTTTTTTTTCATTTAATTAAAAGTCTATATCGGATTTTATCGCGTTTATCTAAAACTTTACAGTTTAACAATATTTTTTAAATTATTTCCCGACGTTACGGACCCTTTACAGCGTCCATGATCTCGAGGGACTGAGGTGGTGGGTGTCCGAATAATGAATTAATTGTTACATACCCTGTTTTTTATACAATTTTAAATTATTACTATTAACCGTTCCTATTCATGCAGAATGAGCTTATTGTGTCTGGAAGTCGTGCTGTGTTCTTATTTTCCTTGGGTTCAATTAATTTTAGTACTGGCTCCCAAGCTGGTGGTACGTTCCAACCATCCTCTCTATTGAAATTAGGATGTTTTTTGATTTCAATAGCCTCGCGAAACATCCTTGGTAGGAACTTTATTTTTCTTTAGCTGGATTACATATACGGGCTTCAAAGTTATATGTAAGATATTAGAAATATTAAATGTTTATAGAGCGGTGACCGGCAGAGAAGAATATTCCTGCCTCTTTCTTGCCGAGGTGTCGTAAAAGGCGACTAAGGCCATAGTCGGTTTCCGAAAAGGCCAACAGACCACATATATAGTACCAATAGACCACATACATACGCTACGGCAAATTATACAAAACACCGAGGAGTACACATACGAATGAAGGTTGCCGACATAGCCCAACGGATTTGCAAGCTGAAGCGACAGAAGGCAGAGCACATAGCTCGTAGAACTGATGGCCTATGGAACAGAAAGGTTCTTGAGTGGAGACCACGTACCGACAAGCGTCTTAAATGCTACTGAGCATGATTTGAATTCATACTGTGAAATAGAATATTGATTACTTTTTGTACTGAAACTGAGCGCGGTTTCCTTGGAACATGGGATGGAAGTCAAAATGTTTGTAACTCATCTACACGTAGGCCGATATTTTTTTTGTTCTATAGGAGATGTATAAAAAGTGTCCGATTTCTATATACCGTTCTTCACGGGGGGGGGGGGGGGGGGAGGAATCTGTACGTGTTATAGATCTAGTTCCATATGAAAATAAAATTCCTAGCTATTTATTAATTTTGCTTTGTCTTAATATACGAGCAAACTGCTTATGCTTATTGCATATAACCACCCCCTTTCCGTTCCGCCTGAGTGTAATATTTATTAATGTGTTGTATAACAAAGTCATTAAGTTGCCTAACCTTGTGTGTACGAGTATGTTACACATATTTTATTTATTTAGGATTATCTCGTGTTCGACAGTGAAAAAAATATAATAAAACTAGCATGTTTTGAAAGAAAATTTTAGACATATATATTCACCTATCCGCGGGATAACTATAGTCTATTATATCTTCTATGTTTTTATAGTTTTTGGCAAAATATGTCTTACTAGATGTTTATTGTCTGTGTTTTCTAGTGGATACAGAATTAATTGAACGTTTATAAATATATTTGAATTGGTAACTTAATCATTGTTTATCTAAGAGCAAAATTTCAAAATCACCAAAAATTTGATCAATATTTACGTAAAATAATTATGTTAAAGGAAGATAGAAACAGACAAAGTGTTACGGCAATTGACGAAACCGTTAATCAATGAGTCTAAATGTACGTATAAAAATGACTTATGTGTACATATTTTAACATTCCCATTCATTTTTTTACAACAATAATATCCTATCATAAATCATAAATATTGCACTAGTAGTCGGTTCGTAATTAATAAATCGAACATATCATTTGTACCCTTTCTATTTTACTTTTAATATGGTGTAGTTATTCAAATTTGTTTTTTTGATGATTTTATATCAAAGTTTGTAAACGTACGTACACTTTTTGATATTATATCGATCCCATAATGATATAATATTAGTTTTTAATTTATTGAAGTCCCAAAGACGTCATAAGCAGACGTCGATTTTTACTGCAATGCCTCTATTTGATATTTTTCTTAGACGATGAACCTGATGTCAATTCAAGGTGTCATTAATATTTTCCAGTATACCTACTGTTACATCTAGGATTAAACTCAAATTCTCATACATTGCTACTCATCCAAATTGCATTAAAAGAGAGCACCGGCCAGTGTGGCATTGTTTATTGTATTTTGCGTAGTCACTGTACGCGTCACTGGAGTGAGCTAGACGAATAGGCCGCCTGTGGCTTCACAAATAGAAAGTGCACCCGTTTTAAATGTCGCGGTTCGTTTTCGATCGCTCGCCGCAGCGGATACAGATTTATTTTTAAACAGTCAACGTTCTGTGACCTAAAATATTCCCTCGCCAGTTAATACAATTTTGATAGACGTCTCGTAGGCGTTGACATGTTTACAAGTATTACACATTCGATATAACGGATATTTTTATTGGAACCGATATCAATTGAACTCCTACATTTCGTTTGTCTTTGTAATTCAAGCTAGGTTTAAAATACCTTCGAAATACTTAACCTATTTTCTTTATCTATATATTAAAATAAGCTTGATGAAATGTTAATTAGCTTTTTCATTACAGCGCTGATATTACCATTTCTAAATAAACTTTTTTTTTTTATCACGTCTCCTACGTGTAAAAACAGTTACATATATAGTTTAAACAGTAACAAATCTTTATTGCACACCAAGAATAATGAATATTACAAAAAAAAAAAAAATTACATATGTACAAAATCCGGCCTTATCGCTAAAGAGTGATATCGTCCAGACAACCTTAGAGTAGAGGAAAAGGTATATTGATGGTACAGGTGTACAGTTTCATTTTATATACGAAACATATAGATAGATAGGGAAAAGAATGTAAAAAATTATTAAATAGATATACACCCATTATACTCGTGGATAAATAAAAATTTATGCAAAAAAAATATACATACATACATGTATATGTAGATAATTGTCTGTTTTTCTGTTTGTCTGTATGTATGTCCGGGATAAACTCAAAAAGTACTGCATGGATTTATTTCTTTGGCACGAATATTATTAAGAAGTCGGGTCAACATATAGGCTACATATTATCACGCTATCACCTACGGGGAATGAGCAGTGAACCTTTATTTCTTCAACGCATTCTGTAACAACGTGTAATCTAATAGCGTTCACGCAGACGACATCGCGGGCAGCAGCTAGTGTCTAATATATATTGTCTTTCGGCAATGCTACTGTTGTATACTATATCGAGTTAACAGATCTATGACTTTCCAACATTGTTATCGACACATGCCCACTGCGAGAAAAAAACTAGCCACCATTTTTTTTACCAACATTACGAGGTCTTTGCAGTTTTGTCGGCAACTTTTCTTTTGAAAAGACCCATACTGACGGTCTTTCTTATCTTCTGGATCATATTTATAAAGCCACGTTTCGTCGCTTGTAATGATTTTCGAAATACGTCTACCATAGTAGTTAAATTACTGGAACATCACAATTTTTTTAAACCAGTTACTTGCTTTCTATTTTTAAATAAATTTTATATATATATTTTATATATATATATAACGAGGACACTCAAATATGTCAACATTATTAAATATCTTATTATTTATTTATTTATTTATTTATTACTTTATTGCACAATACATCAAAGAATTGTACAAAAGGCGGGCTTAATGCTAAAAGCATTCTCTACCAGCCAACCTTAGGACGTACAAGAGCAATATTATAATTATTACATGCACGGTAAATGAGAAGATTTTGGGCATACTATGTCCTTGTAAAAGGCAAGTCAAATAAAACATTCCTTCTTTTCCTTTCCTTCCTCATTTTGCACCCTTCCCATATTTTTTACATTAGTCCTCTGCCCAAAGGTTGCCTGGAAGAAATCGCTTCGTTAGCGATAAGGCCGCCTGTTGCAACTGATGCAACTTAGATATTATGTATTCTATTTTCGTTTAGTATTAGTATTTGTGTGCAGAAAGTATAAATGAATAAATAAATATATAATACTGATGTGTTCCATTTTTAAATTACGAGCATCTCAAAACTTATCGAGTGACCTACGTATAAAGTATGTTCGTAGTATAAGTATATTTATAAAAACTTATCTTACAATACATTCAGTATGATTTTTCTAGCAAAAAATCTAAAAAAGCAAAAAGCTCTTCGAAAACTCTGAACAACTTTTAAGTCTGTTAATACGAAGAAAACGTGTTTATTTCCAAAAATAAAAGTCTTTTGTCGATTGTTTTAATTATGTTTTACATCATTGTTCTTTCTTTATTGTTTAAATTCAGTTAAATGTATTCCAGTCAAAAAGTTTTTTTTTTGTGTTCATTTTTCTTTGTTTCTATTGAATGTTGTTGATTTGAAATTAAAACAATGTCCTTTTTTAAACAAGAAGTTTGAAAAACAAAGTATTTGAAAAAAATATTTTATTTAATTTTTCGCAAAGTTTTCACTACTTGGTTGGAGTATAATCTGCCACACTACTCCATTTCAAGTTGATGAGGATATAAAAAAATAAACCACTATAAATATACACTTAACGGTCCCTCAATAAGACAAAATCCTGTGCCAGGGGACCGCAAACACAATCACAAAGGCCCAGACCACGACAAACATCTGTATGGCCTATAAAGTAAAAAGTAAAAATAATAAGTCAGGGTATGTATCTGGCTGGTTATAATATCAATTAATATATGACATTAAGAAAAGGAAAAATAAAAAGTAAAAAACACTTTCCCGCCATGTTTCATTTTTGTTTTTCTGTCTGTAAAATGAGTGAATCTAACGAAGAAATACATGTATTTTCTGAAGTTTGTAACAAAAAAAGAAAAATTTCGACTCAAGCCTCGAAAAAAAATTGTGATGCTTTCATAAGCATCACAATTAATGCAACCTAATGCAGTGTCCGTAAGAGTAGCAAGAAGTTGGTTCAAGCGTTTTCAGTCTGTGAATTTTGATGTCAAAGAGGCAGCTCGCTCTGTTCGCCCTCACACGGATAGAATTGATGCCATTTTTGAAAAAGTGGAGCTAGAAGGGCATATTAGTAGTTACGACATAGCCAAGGATCTGAGGATTGACAAGTGACAACAAAATAGTTTTGACTCATTTGAAAAAGTCTGAATATATAAAAAAGCTCGATATTTGGGTGCCAACGAGCTCACTGAAAGAAACCTAATGAATCATGTAATCATTTAAGATTATCTATTTAAACGTAATGAACCATTTTTGTCAAGATTGATCACTGGTGATAAAAAATGAATCACCTACGACAAGAACGTGTGAAAAGATCATTAAAGGGTAGTCAAGCTCCACAGACTGTAGCGAAACTCGGATTAACACGTAATAAGTTGATGCTATGTGATGGGATTGGGAGGGCATCGTTTATTATGAGCTTTTACCGCCAGAACCAAAACCATTGATTCTGATCTATACTGCCAACAACAAATGAGACTCAAGTAAGAAATTGAGAAAAAATCGCTTCAATTGATCAACAGAAAAGGTCTTACATCATGATAACGCTAGACCACATACATCTTTTTTAGTAAATTTTAATACGAGTACATCCAACATATAATCCTGACCTTGCACTCTCAGATTTTCACCTGTTTTGATCTCTTCTGAATTCTTTAGGTAGTAAGTCAACATCAAGAGAGGACTGTGAAAACTACTTGTTACATTTTTATTGATCAATAATCCTAACATTTCTACAGGAACGGGATTATGTCACTACCTACAAGATGGCAACAAGCTATCGAACAAAAAGGCACATATATATTAAAATTAAATGTAATTAATCTTTGAAAAAGTGTTGAATTTGTATATAAAATACGAAGAAACGTTTTCTCCGACCTAATATATTAAATAGGTCAAGAATGATAAAGCTTTTTTACATGATCTTTCATTTGATTCTAGAACTTGCCAAATTATTTCGGGATCCTCACTAGCCATAGCTCAAGCTTCGATTATGTAATATGTTATTTATGCAAATGAATGAGATGATGTTAGGTGGTTGCTCGAATCATTTTCAGTCTAATTAAGACTTAAATTTTCTTACATTACACGGTGAAAATAAATAACTGAACAATTTATTTGACAAAGAAACGAAGCAAGCTTCTGAGGGAGCTCAATATAATTTGTCATCGACTGACAATTAGACAGTAGGTAAAGAAACAATTTGCACATATCATATTCAATATTCAAAATAAAATTATGTGTAATATATAAATACTTTACCGAAACGGTATTAAAATATATTTCGACTGTTCAATGTTTGTTTCAATCAAGGTCGAAAGCCAAAAATATCATTGAATAAATCAAGACATTTTTATTGCATATATTTTTTTTATTTTAAAATATCCAGATTGAATAAAATGTGTTATATGTGATAGAAATCATATAAATTTGATATGAATATTTGAATTAACAAAAAATTTTTACTCTCAATCTTAATATAATTCTCTATTTACTTACAAAGTCAACTAACAAAGTTACTTAAAATCTAGTTATAGATGGAAACAAACATTGACAATTATTTATATCTATATTTTCTGGAAACATGACATAAATTATGTTGTGAATGAAACAGAAATGATAAATACCTACTGATAAACATCGTTATTTAAAACCTCTGAACCGTAAAATTTGTGCTCAATCAAACCTTGCAACAGATAAAAGACGTAATTTTGTTAAATGTTCGTGTAATCCAATAATGTATAGAAGCTCTAAAATGACCGCCAACTACTGCTATTACAGTTGCAGACCGAATTATTTATATGCATTGTATGTTTACGTGAGGTCATATTTTATAGCGCAATTCACCTTGTATCATTTTATTAAACAAACAAATATACCACAAATATTCTGCTACAGATATATCGCAAAGATATTTTAAACTAAACTTTGATATACATTAATTGAATATACACGTAACGCATTAATATTGGCAGCCGCATTAAAGTTCAAGCGCTATTTATCTTTTAATCTCACTTCAAGTGAATCTTCGAAATCATTGCCAACGACTAATGATTTTGTTACATATGTAGATAAAAAAATTAGTTATTGTTGTTAAACGGATCTATAATTATTTAAATATTTTAACAAACATAAATATAAAACTATTATTCTAAATAGTTTTAGAAACGTTTCGATTATTTGATACGAAACATTTTTTGTATCTATATAGACCATTGAATCACTTACCACTCATGTACTCGTAATACCTATTCAAAATATCTCTTGAGCGTGGAACGTTTTATATCAAATACCCAGAAACTCACCTTCGCCACATAAGTAAAAAAGTAATTAAAATTTTGTTACTAAATTAATGTCAAAATAAGGAAATAATAAAATTTGTTAAAGTTTTATAAGAAATGTTAAAAGTACGCAGAAAAAATTAAACTTATTTACGGATTCTCTTTAATGCTTCCATGAAAGGTCCTTTGAGCAGTTGGAATTGAGCGAACGAAATACAAACTTGTAATTTATTTTAAAGTAGCTTGTACTTAGTTTCCGTACTTAAAGAAATAGTTACCACTGACCAGCTCGCTGTATCTACATCAAATACGATAAACCGAAGCACATTTTTTTTTCACAAAGTAAAATATTAAATCACTGTCACAGTAAATATTTGTTTTTATTTAAAATAGTAAAAATGCTCTTTTTAATGTTTCCATCACAAACGATTTCGTTTATTTTTTTGGATTTGGATTTGTTTATTATCTTCTATATTCTATTCTCTTAATATTGAAATAATAATTATAAAAACTTTAGTATATAATTTTAAATCACTAAATGAACGTACTTTTACACGTCGAAAATGAATTTTGGTCGTGCTTTTTCACTAATCTAGATCTTCGTCGACTCACGTCTCAAGACGGCTGCGGGATGCCACTGTACTTGCTGAACCGCCTGGACCACCGATTCGCCGCTAGTCGACACGTTAAATTTAAACACACACACAATATTATTTATTACATATTACATTTTCAGATGGACTGTAAAATTCAAATCTAAATCTGTCGAGATATCGTGCGAATGAAATATTTTTTGGCAAAACAACGTGTCCTTCAAATCAATTCAAAGTGGGTTAAAAATTTTCATGTTACTGAAAAAGGCCTTAATAGTGGAAAATTATGTATTATTATTATATTCATTATATTACATTATATGTATTGGAATGACATGTAATTGATGTATTTTTATAAGATTATAAATGTGTCGAACGGACAAGATAACATAAAATAAGAAAACAAAAGTTTATCCTAATTTCAATGAAAGATGTTCAGAGATGTCATAATAGAATTTATTGACCTTTCCAAACTTTACAATTTTTATTCTGGATTTGACAAAAAAAAAAAATAAGACAAAATTTATTCCTGTTTAAAATTAAATGTTTTTTTTTTTGTTTTGTTTTCTGGCATGTTAATATGCTGTTTACAGCTATATAACAGATTATTCAGTCTATCGGGGATCCAGAGCGAGTACTGTTAAGGCTTAATTTGCATTTGCAATTCAAATATAACATCGTTGCGGTAAGCCCGCGATTTATATGTGTGTTCTACATATGGTCCACAGGTAGCGAACAACTGCAACGCTGATATCGTAAAAAGTATTTCACAATTATCATCTGAAATTTTAATTATATCTGTAGTAAATGTGTTCGTTGTAATGTATGATTTTATATACTTATTAAATATTTTAGTATATTCATAACAGTGTCATGTATTTTTATTTCTTATTATTATTAGTTTAAGCGAGGGGTTAGGAAATGGCTGGGATCTTGGTGGATTTTTCGAAATAGAGAGTGGCTAGCAGTCACAAAATCGATTCGATCATCAAATTGATTTTTTTATATTATCTTTATGTAATCGTATCGCTGAGTAAGCCATACGCTAAATCTTCGTAGACTACTTGAAATTTCTAAATATTTACAACACGCAAAAACGTAGCTTGCATAATTATATCAGAAGGGTTTTTGTCAAATGCGAAAAAGAAATCTCTTCCAGACGCTTCAAATAGTTTGTGTCGCGATTCTGTGTTTGCTACTCCCATGTTGGGAATAGAACAGATGTCATTAGAGTTATTATATCGAATATTATCAAATTCATTAAGACTTTTGATCCCATATCACCTTAGATAAGACTTGTATCCTGGATGTAATAAATATTTAATGAAAAAGTATGCATAGAAAAATATTCGGGCTGCAGATAATTATCAGGTACCTACTTCAAATATATATATATATATATATATATAAAATTTGAATATACATATATGATGATAAAGTATATTCTTATACCAAACGAATGTACGAATGTAAACGTTTTCATCAATAACATCTAACACGTATTCTAAACAAAAAACTCAAAATAAAAGCAACTGGTATATGAAAGTCTGTTCGCTTTCGATTGCTTGGAATTGTTGTTCTACCGTAAGCGCTTGAAATATTCCACTACTGTGTATTTATTTTTCGATAAATCTTTCCTGCCATAAATGTTTACTTGAATAAATGTTATTCAAATATCATTGTGGGACATAAGTAGAAACATAATCTGATGCACTTTATTTTTAAGTACAAAAAATCTGGTTTAAAAACCTGAAATAATTATATCTGTTTTCTTCAAATAATTGTTCAATTTAATTATTACAATTAAAAATATTACCACCCATAAAAATCACGTAAAAGCTGAATCATAACATACTGATCTTAACTAACCTGTATTTTAATACATATTTATCACGTAATAAAAAAAAAAATTATTACAAATTTATTCACACAATAAAAATTCAAAGAAATTGTCATACAAAAGTATGCTAACATTCGTTGACTAAAATATACACGATTGAGGCAAAATCATAAAATTCCAGCGTCATTTCACAAGCATAAATTATTTTTGGGTGGTAAGTGTGTCGTGTCGTGAGACGATCGAAGACACCAACTGTACGCGGCCGGCGATTGAACACTTGCCAGGCGCCAAACCACCAAAATAATTTTACCTCCTGTTTTAATGCATTTGTATAATTACTGTGTTTTACACAAAATATTGTAATTAATCATAATTGATAAATAATACGAAAATGGTAATTATGTACAATACAAACTATTAATAAAAACTTGAGGAACGTACCGTTGCTCTTATCTGTATTGATCGTGTGATATTTAAGTTTCAGTGTTATTTTGAAAGCCAATTAAAGAAATATTTATGCCAATACACTCGTATATTATATTGACAACCATTTTGGTGTAGTGGTGCGAATAGTCATCTCAACGCCGACAGTCACGGGTTAAATTATCACCCTTATGGTCTTGTCTCTCTGGCCTGGGTTCTTGTGGGTCTCACCACCGTGCTTCGGAGAGCACGTAAAGCTGTCGGTCCCGGTTGTTATCATAAACATCTGAGAACCATGGTTACTCATAGAAGGAAAAAATATTCATCAACTTGCAGTGAAGCAGCGTAGTGGATTAAGTTCCAAACCTTCTCCAATATGGAGAGGAGGCCTTTGCCCAGAAATGAGACGTTTACTGGCTGATTTAGTTCAGTTCAGTTCAGCTTCATTCATATCATACAAGCTTTATTTGTCCGTTCTGGAAGCCAAAAAACGTCTTTTCATCCGCACTACCTCAGTGCCGAAAGACCAATGTATTTTACCAGTAATGGCATACAGATCTGAGACGTAATCTGTGACTATGGGTCTTTTAAACAGGCTCCAAGACTATGTCTGGTATTTCTCAGTGAAATCGAATCAGAAATGATGAGATCCGCAGACGAACGAAGGCTGCCGACATAGCCCAACGGATTTGCAAGCTGAAGTTGTGGTGGACAGGGCACATAGTTCGTAGAACTGACGGCAGATGGAGCAGAAAGGTTCTCGAGTAGAGGCCACGTACCGGCAAGCGCAGCGTCGGACGGCCGTCCACGAGTTGGACAGGCGACTTGAAGAGAGTCGCCGGAAGCCGTTGGGTGGAGTCTGCTTCAAACCACTCTGGAGGTCGATAGGGGAGGCCAACGTTCAGCAGTGGATATCCAATGCTTGATATGATGATGATTATTAATATTATTTTGTCCTGTTACTCGATCGACTCTGTCGTTTAACAGTTTAAAAGAGTTTGAAACCCTAATCCTTAATAAAAAAGTTTTACAAGACATATAAATCGTTACAAAGACTCGTTTAATATTATACCTTTAAGCATCATAATCAAAATTTGAAATCACTGTAGATAAAGGGCGATGGGGCATTGAGTTGACTTTGTTGCTATTTATTTTCAAAGTTCGAGAGAAGCAGATTAGATAGAAACTTCGTTTCAAAACGTTAATTTAAAGCAATTTCCTTTAGTTGCTGAATATATTTTATAAAACGTTACTAATTTGTACTTCACTTATACTGTGTGTTTATCTGATTTATTTGTACATAGCTATTAAAAATACAACGTCTTTCCAAAACATCCTACGGACCTGGTAAGATTTTGATTTGTATTTTCGTATAGTACATTGGATTTTTGCATTTTAGAAAAGAATAAAATATACGATATATTGTTTTAAACTAACGCGATCACTATTCATTTTTAAATTTATATCTGTACGGGTGCTTACCGCGTTTATAATTTTGTTTAGTTCCCTATATTTCGGCAATCACGGATCACGGGGAGACTCAGTCTACGCGGTAAGCACCCGTACAGATATAAATTTAAATATAAAATATACGATACTGACGTGATTAAAAATGCAAAAGATTTACTTTAAATCACAAGGAAGAATTTAGTAACACCTAACTAGGACATTCTACGAGGATAACGCGAAATTTAGGATAATTGAGTTGCAAGTCTCAGAGTCCGAGGCTTGAGTTCCGGGCACGGTAGCTGTTTCTGTCAAGTAACGTGTGTAGTTGTTTTTCAAAATCGGTAGTGTAAAATATCCACCTGAAATTTAATAAGATTATGGAGCATAAGCCCCAGGTTTTGTTACAGCTGACATATACTATACTTCTTTATTTCTAATATTAAAATTCCTATCAAATTGAATTAATAATGAGAATACTACAAAATTTTCAATAGTGGAATAAGAAATAAATGCAAAAAGGATGAAATTAGTATTTAGCATACTTATATTCGTATAAATGCAATACATTGACGTAATCTATCTGACGTAATCAGCACGACATGCTGCATTTTTGTGTTTGCAAAAAAAATATTGTGACACAAAAAAGTTGGCCTAGTAGTGCCTACTACAAACAGTGATGTGATAACTATGATTAAATCTTACAGAGCCAGGATGGAATCTTTTATCCCAACATGAAAGTAGTAATCTAACTTTTGCGCCAAATGAACCTTAAACATTATAATGTTTTATTAATGTTCTCGTTTTATATTTTTATGCAACTAACGAAGCGTTAAAACACGTCTCGGCCTCTCTGAAGAATAATTTAGTTGCAATAGAACACAAACTGACCCCAGAGAAATCGTTTCCTCATGTTAAATACATGATTTGAAGGCATTTTAATCTTAATAAATTAATATATGCACATAATGTGTATGTATATTATAATTTAGGATTACTTTTTTATTATTATTAAAGATTTCGAATGAAAAGGTGACTATAAGAATTTAATTTTGTTTTTCATCGTTTTAAGAATAAAATAAAAAAATTAATGTAATGTAAATGAATAGCAAAGATTATACGGGAAACAAAAATGTTAAATCTTCGCCTATTGATTTGAAATTGAGAACTGGAAACTATGAATAAAAATAATTAATCATTTATTTAAATAGGCCCAAATAAATTACCAGTGTTTAAATTTTTTTAATGGACATTAACATGGACAACAAAATCAAGATGAAGGTAAAAATAAAACCGTACAGATTTTATTTTATTTTATTTCATTTTATTTTTTCCCCTATAATGGCATTCACATCTCTTGTGTGAGACGTTTTGGCCAATTACGACGTTATATGAAAGTAACACGCAGGGAAAATGTTCGGTGTTTAATTTTGAAAAATGTCAGGAATTTGGTCCGGGTCACCTAAAACAGATAACATTAAATGACGACACAAACATCATAAGATAATAATGGTATATATACACAAAAAATAGATTAGTAGGAAATAAAAAAATATTAGAAGGAAGAAAGAAAATTATCTAACTACATGCCTATAAAAACTAGACTTTAAAATTTTAAATCATGAAACAGATTTTATTACCCACAAAGAACAAATAAGTCATATCATCAGTTTATAAGTAAAAATAGGTACTGATTTTTTAGCAATAAATAAAACTTACCAAATTCTCGAGGAAAATCTTAATGTTTTTAAAGTAAGCTTTAGTACAGATGGCCCATTATTCAATATACGGGTTAAATTTGATTTAAATTGGCGAGTATTGTACTATTTCTCACTGGTCCGTTCCACTCTTGGGTTCACTTTGCCACTTATAAACCGGATTACGCTTTCCTCTGCAACTTTCTTTTGATTTGAGTTTTTCAATTTATTTTTATTGCTTACTCATTCATTTTATAGAACTTTATAATAAAATTTTCTTTGATAAATGTTCAACTATTTTATGTCTTAATGATTATTATTAATAGCTTTTAACAAATTAATGATGAATTAACCGCCTACCAAATAGCAAAGAAATGAATGCAGGTATAGCGAGTTGTATGCATATTTCTTTTTTCCATTTATTTGTATTTAAAATTATCCTTAAAACATTATTATCAAAATATTTGATTTTATAAGACATTGATATTACTAGATATTATTGTGATTTGTTTTATAGAAATAAAGTACCGGAAGAGGCCAAAGATTTTTCCGAATGATTAGTAGGTACTGATTTATAATTGGTCAGTCGCCATCTTTGTGATCTATCTGGCGGGATTGTTACCCTATAAAAGTGATAATATGTTGTAAGTGACTAACTGCTAGTTAGTTTTAACTATTGTAAGAATTAAGTAGTTATTAATTATCGATAAGTGGTGTATAACAAGTGCTGAAATTAGAGTCGTTAATTTGTTTAGATGTAATTTATTAGTGTAATTTATATTGTGAATAAACAATCTACCTGCTCTCTGAAGAATAAGTGTTTTATTAGAACAGCGACTGTCAGAATTTGCGATTTGCTATTTTTCTCCTAATATGTGAGTCATGGAAGGCAAGTTTTAAATTAAGTGAAAAAAGGCTGCCAAGCTCTTTTAGACAAAGCAAAAAATACACTGCATAAGATTTTTTGTATTAAATATATTTATATACATATATTTTTGTAATAAAAATTGTACATAAAGACAATTATTTCAATAAAAGTGCAAAATAAAGATGTGTTATAGCGTAATAAACACACCTATAAAAAGAAAGCAGTTTTCCGAAGGCGTATACATTTCCTTTATTATATTCTGATCGTAACTTTCATGTACTTATATTTCTACATACACGAGCCTGTTTTAAAAATTAAGTAAGGCTTAATAAGAACTAATCATTTTTTTACGTATAACTAATTTGAATAATTATAATAGTAATATGTAACAATAACTTGAAAAATAATGTCTTATAAATATTAAATATTAAAAACAAATAATAAATAAACAATTAAAGTTAAAAAAAACTATTTAATTTAAATAAATTTATATATATATATATATGTATAGTGTATTATGTGTATATATGTATATATATGAATATATATACATATATACACTCATCCACCAGTTAGTTACCTTAGAACACTCAACAAAACTATAAAAGAAAGCTGCAATCGAATAAAGAAAAAAACTAAAAAACAAAAAAAAAATTAAATCAATCAAAACAAAAACAAAAAAAAAATCAAACATCAATCAGTCAAAAATTTAAACAATATAACAAGCGAATACAAACTAAAGAAGGCAACATGTGTTTTTATAAATAAACAAAACTAAAGTAAGGAAATAAAAATTTATCAAGCAATTATCTAAATAATTAAAGAATAATGACAAAAGGTAGATATTATTTATTTCAACAAAATTTATCATTACTTCTATCTACTGAGACTACTTGATTTGCAATTCAAAGAACGAATAAAAATATATTATAATTTTACAATAATACAATATGACAAAATAAAAATATATGAAAAAAGAAACAAAACAAAGTAACATGTGTTTTGGCTTAAAAACTAAGTACCTATCCAGTGCAGAAATTTGACAAGTTTATATATTGACTAGCTGCTGCCCGCGACGTCGTTTGCGTGAATGCTATACAGCACCAAAAATACCTACGATTATACCTTTTAAAATAACATTCATTTACCCGTTTCTTCTTTACATTTCATATCTACCGAAAGTGCAGCAACAGAGGGAGACTGTCTTTTGTAAAATTGAGCTTGAAAAAGGGCTTATTTTCAGCCTGCTTTAAATAAATAACTTTATGGTGATTCTGCTGAATTAAGTCATAAGTTGTGACTGAAGCAGCTGATGGAGAAAATTATGAATAAGGAATACAGAATAGGGTAAAAATACATAAGTACTTATAGAATTTCTCGATAAACAACATTAGTGGTTGGCTGGCTTGGCTCTCCGCAGCCAAAATGTAAAGAGAGTCAGGACTGGTGACGCGGGAGCAAGTGACGTACGACGTAACTGCCCGTGTGAGAAGCAGCTCGAACTTAGGTCGACACCAGCTACTCTCAGTATCTGCCCCTGCGACTTATTGATGGTCATCGCGAAGCAAACACTCACGGGGAACTTGAACTGGTACGGGAAGTTATGAGGTATGAGGGGAATGCGTGGTATAAATACTGCCTCGCCGACGCCACAACCCGTAAGAATTTCCACCTCAATGGTGTGTCTGTGGAGCGAGATGATTTTAAGGCGGGTCCCGTTACACAACTTCATTCGCTAAAAAGGTGGAAGAATTTTTTACCCATTAAGACCAAGGTATCGCTCGTAAACAGTTTAATGCTTCCGATATTGGACTACACAGACGCATGCTATCCGGATTTATCGGAAGAGTTAACTAATAAACTAGACTGCTTACAAAATCTCTGCATTAGATTTATATTTGGACTTCGAAAATTCGATCATGTCTCGCAGTACCGTTCAAAGCTCGGATTACTCCCAATAAAGCATCGTCGTAACCTCCATGCCGTAACTCTCCTTTATTCCATTCTTTTCCGTACCTCTTCTCCGCTCTATCTTAAAGAACGATTTTCCTTTCTTGGTAACCCTACTCTTCACCTAAACCTTCGCTCTCTAGATGACAACAAGTTAAGTATACCAATTAGTAACACGAACTCTTATTATAATTATTTTTCGGTAAAAGCTGTAAGATTGTGGAATGCACTTCCAGTTAGAATTCGTCAATCCCCTACTATAGCTGTCTTCAAAAATCGTGTTAAGACGTTTTGCACTACTTTAACTTAACTGCCGCTATTACTCTCCTAAGCCACTAGTATGTGGGTATATTAAGCATCTTGCGTTATTTATTGGTGTTATTATTATTTATTAATATACACTGTTTATAATGTGTATAATGCATATGTGTTTATGTATGTATGTATGTATGTGTGTATATGTGTATGTATGTATGTATGTATGTATGTATGTATGTATGTATATATGTATGTATGTATGTACCTATGGATGTTTGTATGACTGTATGTATGTTTATGTATGGATATGGATTATATATAATTATATACTGTTATGTTGCACAATCCCGTTTCACTGCAAGCTTCTTTCTGGTGGGTAGTCTGGAAGAGATCACTATTTAGTGATAAGACCGCCCATTGCACGCTCTGTAGTTAGTTATTTATATATATTTTATAAAGTTATTTATTATTGTTATTAACTTCGGAGGAAATAGGTTCCGAAGAAGAATAAGCATTTCTTATCTTTATGATGTATATGGTATGCTTAATTTTCCTCTTTCTACGTTATTTAGCTCAAATTGCTTACAGCAATAGCGTGCCGTTTTCGAGTTTAAATTTTGTTAAAGTCAAAGTCAAAGTCAAAGTCAAAATATTTTATTCAGCATAAAATTATTACAATTATTTACTGAACGTCATGAGTCTACCACCAGTTCGGAAAGAAGAAGCCTCTGACCTGAGAAGAATTGGCGAAAGAAACTCAGCGGGACTAATATTTTTTTAACGTAATGTTTTTTTTTTTTTTCAGAGCATATTGAAATTAACAATAATTCTCTTTGAGTTGAAATAGCCTGGAGGCGATCACATCATTCCCAAGGCGTACTGTCTTCTAGAAAATCGTTGATAGAATAATATCCTTTGGTACACAAACGTTCTTTCACAATTTTTTTACATTTGGCAATAGAAACTTTTTGAACGTTTTCTGGGAGCCTGTTGTATAAGCGTATACATTGTCCATAAAAAGAATTACTGACTCGGCGTAAGCGAGTTACAGGCATTACAAGTTTATGTTTGTTCCTAGTATTAATGCTATGCATGTCGCAATTCCTGGGAAATTCGTGTATATTTTTATGGACATACATAACATTTTCGTACACATATTGAGAAGCAACAGTCAATATTTTTATTTCTTTAAATTTATCTCTTAATGATACTCTAGGACCTAAACTATAAATTGCACGAATAGCTCTTTTCTGCAGGACAAAAATAGTATTAACGGTAGCTGCATTTCCCCATAGTAAGATTCCATAGGACATAATACTATGAAAATAACTAAAATATACTACGCGAGCTGTATATACGTCAGTGAGAAGTCTAATTTTTTTTACCGCGAACGCTGCAGAGCTGAGCCTATTCGCTAACCCTTCAATATGGAGATCCCACTGCAATTTCGAATCTATAATTATACCTTGAAATTTAGTGGACTTTACCGGTTTTAACATTTCCCCTCCTAATTCTACACCATTATCAACAAGTTTAACATTAGGTGTCGTGAATTTTATTAATTTTGTTTTTTTAAATTATTCGAGTCAAACCAATAGACAACCTTTGAGAAAGCATCGTTTACATCGTCATACATAGGTAAATTACGTTTCACCTTAAAAATAAGTGAAGTGTCATCAGCGAACAATACTATCTCATGTTTGTCCTGTACAAAAAATGGCAGATCATTTATGTAAATAAGGAAGAGAAATGGGCCAAGAATAGATCCTTGTGGAACCCCCATATCTAGAGGAGCCCCAGGAGATCTCTTACCATTTACATCAACCCTCTGTATTCTATTACTCAAATAGGAATTCAGGAGGTTGAGTGCCTTATTTCTAATCCCATAATGATGCAGTTTCCTGATCAACGTCTCGTGATGCACACAATCAAAGGCCTTAGATCAGTCACAGAATATCCCAAGAGCATCCTGCGACCTCTCCCATGCCTCAAAAACATTTTTAATTAGCTCAACACTAGCATCTGCTGTGGAGCGACCTTTTGTAAAACCAAACTGTTTCTTATGTAGTAGATTGTGTGCATTAAAATGCGATAACATTTTCCCGAGTATTATTTTTTCAAAAATTTTACTAAATGTTGGGAGTACTGAAACTGGTCTAAAATTATTAGGGTCTAGCGTACTGCCCGATTTAAAAATAGGAATCACTTTACTGTGTTTCATTAGATCAGGAAACACACCATGTTCTATACAGCCATTAAATATAGTAGCTAGATGAGGTGCAACAACATCAATTATGGAACTAACAACTTTTACAGATAAACCCCATAGATCAGCTGATTTCTTGACGTCCAGGCTTCTGAAGGCTACTATTATATCTTTGGGGTTTACAGGTTTAAATGTAAATATTACATTACATTCTTTAACGTTTTCCTTTAGCAAAAATTCGGCAATGCCTGGAGACGAATTAAGAGGTAACAAAATTATTATTGATATTTAACTTAAAATCGAAGCTGCGATCTGCGACTCTTCCACTTTCACAAGCAATTATGTTCCATGTCATTTTGATTTTATTATGCGCATTTCTAATTTTGTCTTTAATATACAAGGATTTTGCCATGGAACATACTCTTCTAAACATTTTTGAGTAGGCACTTACAAAAGAAGCAAACGATACATTATGATTATAGGCTTTTGTACTGTACAATTCATAAAGCCTTTGCCTGCTCTTGTGTATGCCAGGAGTTGCCCATTCACCAAATGTCAAGAGACCCCTGAATTGACTGTTTTAGAAGTAAATATTGTAGAAAATTCAGTTTTTACTAATTTAAATAAACAGTTATATAAGTAGTTGGGATCATTGGTGTTTGATAAATAAGGAAGTTTTACCACAATACTACCTCTAAACCTCTCCATACGTGTAGTACTTATAGGTACAAAAGTCTTTTTAAAAATATTTTTGTTGGTATTTAAAGAGTAAGAAAAGGAAGCTAACTGACCACAATGGTCTGAGCTTAACTTATTAATAATAGCTTTAAAATACGGTTTACAGTTTGTAAATATGTTGTCAATACATGTAGCACTGGTAGCAGTTATTCTAGTGGGTTCAGTAAATAAGTTATGTAGGTTATATGATAAAAGCATAGATTTAAATCTGAGACTTATATTAGAATTATGTAATAAACCAATATTAAAATCCCCACATACAACAATAACCTTATTAGAATTATTGAATTTTAACAAAATTTCTTCTAATACTTTCTCAAAGTACTCATATAACCTACTAGGAGGTCTGTATACGCATACAACAATGAAGTGCTCAAGCTCTACGCAGGCTAGTTCAATAGTTTGCTCAACAGAGAGGCTCACAATGTCTTTACGTTCTTTATATTTAAAAAGTTTACTTATAATTATTAAAGAGCCACCGCGTATAGCTTTTTCTCTGTTGAACATACTAGCTACCTGGTGACCGCTGAAGTTAAATATGGACTGGGAAATAGAAAGCCAGTGTTCTGTTAAACATAAAATATTGATATTTTCACCATTCATAAATAACTCCAGTTCAAGATCTTTACCTAACATGCCCTGTATATTTTGGTGCACCAGGTATTATATTATTAAGTAGTATATTATTATTATTTAGTATTTAAATTTTATATTAGACATTATTTTATATTAGGTATTATATTATTATTTAGTATTTAAATTTTTACAACTGTGGGCATTCCTTATCAACTTATTATGACATTTATCTAATTTAATGTCATGCCTTATTAATTTGCTAGAGGTATCCTCTGTTGTCTTAATTATTAATTTAAATTATTATTATTTGGAACGGATTCCATGTCACAAAATTTCATATTATAATTTTGCTCAATAGGAGCAGATGTCAAAGTAACCAGATTATTGGCTATGTCAGTTTGTATATAATAAGATAGCACAGATGCTATCTGTCGTTTAAAAAAATATGGTAGGCTCAACCTACTATATGTCAACATATAATAATTATTCTTAAATAAATTATTAATGTCAATAACATCAATTTTTTTCCTTTTTTTAATATTTACATTTATAGTTATATATCTATGCAGTTCTTTTTGAGTTCTGTTTGTTATTACATACAGACAAACTCGATTAATTTTATAAGACATAGATGAAGGAGCTTAAAACTTATATAAACACATTTTTTTAAATTGTCTTGCTAATCTCTGAAACGAATTAACGATACAATTTTTAGGAAGAAAATGCACATCTCTATCTATGACTTTTAAAAGAACTATTAACCTCGCCAACATGATCAAATTTAAATTATTTATATCCAAAAAGAGTTTACACATGTAATTCGACTTGATGTTTTTGAAATCTCATAGATGGCGCTGCTTTAAGATTGTCTTGACACTACTTATCGCGCGTTTAATAATAAACTGCAATAATTCAAAAAACCAAGATTTTGAGATTTATTCATAAAATGAAATATATCCACGTTAAGCATAGGTACAATTAAATTCCGGCTACATTTGGATGCCAGGGAGCGAGATAAAATATTTTGCGCCTCTTTTTGTTTGACGAATCGGCACAATCAGTATTAAAAAAAACGATTAATTAAGTGTTGCGCCGGCAGTGACGTGTTTATGTATGTCCTAATACTCAATAGTTCGTTTTATTTCAAATAGGTAAGTGCTGAATTTAATTTTATTTGGGTCTAAAACTGAACTATTAGGAATAGTTTCGTTTTAATTTTAAACGATTACTGTTTTCTATGACGAAATTTAGACTTAATTCATTTTATGTGCAAACCCGATGAAAATGAATACGAGCTTTTACTAGTTATTACGCTTTATTTTTAAAAGATTTTAAATACTAAGTTGCATTTTAATCATAAAACGAACTAAGTCACTAGTGTCTTTTTACAAATACTGTATCTTTTAAAGTATAATGAATACTAATTATATACCTACACATATTATTTGAAAGATTAGTTCATAGACAATATAAGATGTATTATTATATCTAGATTGCGTCTAATATTAAAGCAATAAAAGCTTTTTATAAAGGAGTCGGCGTTACGAAACTTTAAACGCGATTTCCCAAAAAACTTGTTTTTTGAATTATTGCAGTTTATTATTAAACAGGCGTTATATTCATTTCTTAGATTACATTCATTCTTACATTAATTATGTTTACCAGCCTAAGTTACTTATATTTCGTGATTTTTATAGTGTGAAGATAGCTTATAGCATGGTTATTAACATAATAACAACATTCAAATATGCGTCCTTAGATTACACTTTGTTACAGAATCCGTTGCAGAAATAAGGGTTCGCTGCTCGTTCCTCGTAGGTGATATGTAGCCTATATGTTGACCCGACTTCTTAATAATATTCGTGCCAAATTTAAAGTAAATCCATGCAGTACTTTTTCAGTTTATCCCGGACATACATACAGACAAACAGACAAAAATTCTAAAAACTATATTTTTGGCTTCGGTATCGATTGTAAATCACACCCCAAGTATTCTTTTAAAAAATATTCAATGTACAGTTTTGACTTTCCTACCATTTTATTATATGTATACTGCAGTAAATTTTATTTTAGTTCTACCCTATAATTACAACTCAAGGCATCTTATATTAAACTGTATACGGCGACAAGTGGGTAAATTACAATATTAAAAAGTAAACAACAGAAAAAAAAACAAAAGAAACTTAGATACTAACTACTTTTTTACAACGCATTTTGATCTATGCACTACCACTTTATCACTTTGTTTAGGAACCTGAATGTTATGAGCTGGAGACTTGCAAACTGGAATAGTATCAAGTTCTGACAAGCACTCGATGCGGTGCCTCGATCCATCTGGAGCTATAATGTGGATCCAGCTATTTCTTGTCTAACACTTGCCGATACCAAACCGCTTTCTTGCTTCCAAGAATACATTGTGTCGAGACTTCGTGAGGAATTCTGACTCTGTGACACCGGTGCCTTTCAGTTTGTTTTAGCAAACCAGACCTTATCACGTATCGCCACATCACTGAATTTAACAAATAATGGTCGTGGTTTCTTCTCCAAACGATTCCCCAAGCGATAACAACTCTTAATACAGCTTGTAGCGAAATTAGGCAAGTCTAAATACTCTGCAACAAGGCTTGTAATATGAGAGGTGGCATCTTCTGGTTGCTCTTGCTTTGCTTCTTGTTGCTGGAGACAACTTAACGCAGTCAGGATAAAGGTTTTACATTTAAAATGGTTAAATGGTTGGTTAAATGGTTTACATCTAAAAGGTTTTACATTAAACTCTGACGAGAGTGTAGTTGTGGTGACCGGTGATGAAGTCTTGTGCAGCTCCTGCTGGAACTCATTCGTCCTGCTATGAAACATATCAAACACAGCTGCAAATGACTCTTTAATGGACTCTATTCTTGTATTAAAAAGTCAATTAGTATCAGTTTTGTATTAAAGTGAATTTAGAGAGGATTTAACTCGCTGGTGGGATGATTATATCACATATAAATATTATATCTCAATTAAACTGATTTTAAAAGCACATAAACAAAAATGAATTAAATAACTATATAAGAGCTCTTAAAAATTGTGTTACAAGTTTTACGTTCCTACTCGAAAAATACCCCCTCTATATATCAAATCAAATCAAAATCAACTTTATTTAAATAGGCCCCAAGAGCACCTTCGAATCGTCATTTTACAAATTAACACTTTCAAGTGATTATTATTTTGTAATAGTAAAGCTACCACCGATTCGGAATGTAGATTCTGCAGAGAAGAATCGGCAAGAAACTTCACAGTTACTCTTTTGAAAATAATATATAAACTGTGTTTTAGTATAAAATTAGTAATATCTTGCATGAAATACAGCGCCACTAAGTCCACACATCTTTATCGACAAGTAATCCTGCACCGAATAATACGCTTTATATATAATTTTTTTTAAATAAAATCTTTATATTTATTATGAGACAATTCCAAAATTATTTGTGGGATTTTATTATACATGCGAATACCATGATAGCCCAGAAAGGAGACGTTTACTTTGCGCAGTCGGAAACTGGGAGTTACAATTTTGTTATTCCTTCTAGTGTTTCCACTGCGATTAATACTATTATTTCAAAACAATGAATATTCTGGTGAATATATATATATATATATATATATATATATATATATATATATATATAATATTGTTATAAATATATTGCGACGCAATTTTTAATATGTCTATCTTTGGAAAAACATCCCGTAGGGAGACTCTAGCTCCAAGATCGTAAATGCCACGAATAGCCTTTTTTTGCAAAATAAATACAGTCTCAATATTTGTAGCATTACCCCACAGTAACAGACCGTAAAACATAGTACTATGGAAATAGCTAAAATATATTAAACGTGCAGTCGCGTCGGTCAGTTGACGCACATTTCTAACTGCGAATGCTGCGGAGCTGAATCTACTATTCAAGGATGACAAATAAGAATTCCACTGGAGTTTTGAGTCCAAATTTCCTCTCGTTACACATTTATTTCTAAATTATAATTTGGATGTTTAACATATATATAGAAGTTTCACTTCAACAATTAAATGGTAAACATATACCCATAATCATAATTACTTTCATACGAGTAGTTACTGGCGCTTTACTGCAAAATGTTTTATTAAGACAAACTTAGCCTAGCCACAGTATATTAATACATATACAGTACTCGAACTTCATACAAACGGACGAATATATGTAATATATGTCTACGCGCCTCGATCTCGGGATGCGCTCGGGATGCCAACAGTCGCGAATATGCCGCAGTGACAAACGGATCGTCTGTTGTTTTTTTAACAATAACCCCACAATTTTTTCACTGAAAATAATTTCAATTACATATTTAATATGCCGAGCAGGATTTATTGTGCTGTTTTTGGTTGCATGAATTCGTCAATAATGCATCCAGACATACAATTTTTTAGATTACCTGAAAAACTCTGAAATGTATGACTACAAAATAATTTTACCCATTAGTAGGTAGGTACATAATGTGTGTGAGAAGCTAAGACGTTTCATTTAAGTCGATTTTTACACCTTTATTTAATTTTTTTTTTAATAAGGTCGCTCGAGTAAGTAATTAATTTCTCCGGCATTAATGCTAATAAAGTTCTACATAAAAAGGCTTCTCCTACACATCTATTTCCTTTTTCGTGCTTTGGTATTAACGGGAAAAAAGTTATTGAGTTAAAAAAGGTAACATACGTAACAACTCAATACGTTTTGAGACAAGAAAAAACTATAAAAAATATTAACAATATTTATTTTACATTTTTTTCGAATTACTCTCCTTCATTCTCAATGCAAAATTCCATTTGTCTGAACCAACTTGTAGCGACATCTATCTCGTCTTATACGAAGTAGAAGAAACAGACGTATTCTACATCGCGCTATCGAAGTTTTCAAAGCGATTAAATATATATACAAGAACCCGATAACAAACGTTAAGTAGCGCGTAGCCCACCAGACGCAACACCGTCTGGTCGAAGAATCCTTCCTTTTCAAAGGCAGCCCCTCTACTCAAATACCTCCAAACTGGTGACCCCGACATGATCGTCAGCGCAACCTTCGCAAAGCTACGTCATCATGACATCATCATTTCCTCAAGCTTTTGAGCAGCGAGCTGGGGCATCACCGCAGACAGTTCCGACTCACCGTGAACTATGCGGTATCTGGTTCCGACTCACTGGAACATTCCACTGGCCCGGCAAGCATCATAAGAATATGTATGGACGACTCAAACTGCTATCGAACTCCGGTCTCGGAGGGGGAGTGATGTAGCGACATCTATCTCGCCATATACGAACTAGAAGAAACAGACGTATTCTACATCGCGCTATCGAAGTTTTCAAAGCGATTAAATATATATACAAGAACCGTCAGACGCAACACCGTCTGGTCGAAGGATCCTTCCTTTTCAAAGGCAGCCCCTCTACTCAAATACCTCCAAACAACTATTAAAACACTTTTAGCAATCTTGATCCGTTAGGTCCGAAATTGGCAAGGATTCAATACAGAATTTCTCAAAAAACACCTTTTTTCTGAGGGACGTATGTGATGAAGCGTTGTCGTGATGCAGCATAATTCCCCGAAACCCAGTCTTTGGTCTCCTCTCTCGCAGAGCTTGAAAAACTTTCGGCAATTCTACTGTTGTATGCTATTTCGAGTTAACAGATCTATGACTTTCCAACTTTATATTTTCCAACTTTATTTTATTATTTTCCAACATTGTTGTCGACACATACCCGCTGCGAGAAAAAAAACTAGCCACAAATTTTAACCAACGTTACGAGGTCTTTCCTTCTAAAAAGACTCATATTGACGACTGTCTCTTATTTTCCGGATCATATTGATAAATCCACCTTTCATTGCCTGTAATGATTTCCGAAACACGTCTAGACGTTCCGTTTTAAATCATAGACACATTTCGCCGCATCAATCCACACGGGCCTGTTTTTCAGTGTCTGAGAGCAAACGCGGGATCCAACGACAACAAAGCTTCCTTGCTCCAAGATACTGATGCAAAATAATGTTAACGCTCCCCGAACGCCAAAAATCTTCTCGATGTCCGAGTAAGAAATTCGTGCGTTTCCTCGCTTTATCGTTTCAGTAGTCCACACATTTTCTGCAGTTACTGCCGTTTGTGGGTGACCACTTCTATCATCATCTTCGAGATTTATTTTACAACTTTTTGTTTAAATATTTTTTTTAAATAAATTATTAACAATTTCTTATGCAGAACCGTTTACAATCACCATGGCAGACCAGCTTGAAACACTCACCTTGATTTCCTACTTTTCCTATCATCTTCCTATTTTTAACAAAATAAATCAGATTGGAAAATCTTGAATATCACACTATCATATACTTATATATAAAAAAGTACTACACTATCATCTTCTATATATATAAAACAAAGACGGGTTTGTTACAACACTTATAACTCGAGTTCTGCTGGACCAATTTTCATGGTTTTTGATTCGTTGGATTTGTCTCCGCCCCGAATAGCAGAATACATCTTAAAAACAATGAAAATTCGACTAATACATAATTATGAAAGATGAATTTTCCGAAATGTTCCTTTATTTCGTACCTGTCAAACATTTGTTGTCCATCCCACGAAGAATTGATATACAGGAGAGCGAACGGTAGACGTAGTTCTATACAAATTTCACGGTACTTATGTACACAAAAATAAACAAAGATCATAGTTCTCTTTTTTGCCACTGGGTGCGCGAGTATTCGTGAGGTACCGATACTATTATCATATTACTTATTATAATATGTGTAATTAAATATAGGTAGTAGTTCTCTAGAACAGTTTTATTTTACTTGCATATAATATTTTGGATAATAAGAGATAATATTTTGGAAGATGAAATAAAACAAAACGAATTCAGAAATTTTATTAAAATACATTGTTTTTTATTTTTGTACTAATAGTAATTTTATCTAGAATTCTCTGAATCATCTGATTTCTTGGACAGAAGTATTGATATTTCTTCTCTATAAAAGATAGTAGAGCATGATAATTGATGCTATGCTAATTATGTGAATTGTCTGCGAGGCTTCTTATGATATTTTATAGCTGAAAAATATATGAAAATAACAATAAATTTTATTATTCTAAATAATGTTATTTTGAAAAAAATTAAATTTTTCACCGACTACTATTATCATAATTTATCAAATATTTAATTAAAATAACTTTATATAATATGAAAAAAAAAATTTTTTTTAAACAAATATACTTAATCTTATAACATTACATTATATTTTTAATATTTATTTAATAATTTAAAAATTACGTACCTGTTATTAAACTAAAAGTTTAACCTTTAATTTAATCTCCAAGAGTATTTTATGTTGGTGATGACTCAAAGTTATTAATAACAAGCTACTACAAAGTTTAAAGATAAAAACAATATAAATAATTGAAAAAATCTTATGTCATATTATCATGTTGACTACAAGTCAAATATCTTTAAAATGGTGGCCTGGCGGAATGTCTTTGTCTCACTTTTTTTTTCTCATAATTATGTTAGAGAGACAAAAATTATAAATTACATTGTTTTACTATTTAAATCAATAATCGCACACCTATAGCAACCAATAGAAAGGTTAAAAATGAACTAATAACTCAAACAATAACAAAACAACAAAATTCAGAGCTGTCAATAGCAACAAGCCTTCCCGCGTAAATTACAACTTCGATCCTAGCGGACTCTAGCGGCAAAATAATTATCTACTACCTAAATTGATGCCATTCTTTTAACATTACGTTCGCACTCCTTATATATCCATTCTTCGTGGTCCATCCTGTCAAATACTGTAAGTAATGATTGACATTTATGCATGCGTTCAGAAATGTATTTTTTTTCAATTTTATTTCAAAAGTCACCTACGTTGTCAGCACACCTATTCAAGGTGAAGATTTTGCTTCATTACCATCAGTAATAAACGCCTTCTCCAGATTTTCTTATATCTGGAACTTCCACATTCACTGTAAAAAACGGGTAAAATGCACATTAACTTAACAAGTTATGTCCCTGTAGTCCATCAATCTTAACGTTACGACGGAAAATTAAGTCCTCGAGATCGATTTGTATACGTGAGGTGCTAAAATTTTATAGTACAACAACGGTTTTGGTGAGTATGTTCCAGATTTTCTTTAAAAAAAAAATTGAGTGAATAGAAGGTTTATTTTCAAAGCAGCTATTTTGCGTAACTCTTTGATATTTTGTTTTGAAATACACCTAATTTAAATTAACTATTAGAAAATATTCCTAATAAAAAGTGAAAAATCAGTAGCCGTTCGCGTAATCGCAGTTCACATTCTAGCCAATGTGATTCGCGTCACAGACGACCTAGCCTATCTAGCAATGCTCTAATCGAAACAATGCAACAATTTTTTTTAATAGATTAGTGTCACTTGAGGAACAACACCACACGGCTTCGTCTCAACGAAGAGAGCCAAGCGGTGGTGCTCCTATGGTGATGTTAGCCGACTCTGCAGCGCTTGTGGTGGTCGTTGGCGCAGAGCACGCGGTGGTGACCGAGCCTGCGAGCGCGCCTCAAGGACGTGCAAGGCTACCGGCTTCAGTAGCCCCGTCCTCACCGGACCGGTTTGCGAGTGCTACGGTGGACCACTTCAGGGCCACTAATCGTATCGTCAATGCGTTACAATCCATAAATGTACCGGTGAGATCTAACCAATCTTATTATATCTCCAATTTTAATCCGAATGTCAATGATATAGACTTGCTGTGAGGAAGTAGACCGTGCTGAGCTTTCTATCAATTTAAAGAAATGTTCTTTCTTGACAACCAAGATAGAGTATTTGGGACGAACTATAAGTCACGGTCACTGTAAGTCAAGGTCAGGTACGACCGAGCGAACAGAAAGTTAAAGCTTTAATTGAAACATCTATCCATAAGAAAGTTAAGCAAACTCGTCAATTGTTGGGCTTAGCAAGTTGTTTTCGGTAATACATACCCAATTTCGCTCTTAGAATTGCCCCAATCAAATGGTTATAAGTATGTGTTAATTGTCATAAATGCTTTTTCAAAGCCTGTTGTACTCCATGTCTAATCAAGACGCTAACGAATTGAAACGACAATTTTATAATGTCGTCTCTTTATTTAAAACTCCTAAGCTAATTGTAGCAGATCGTGGTCGAATGTTTCAAAGCTCTGAATTTACTAAACTTGTAGCAGTGTTAGGCATTGACATGCATCTCGTCACACCAGAGAATGCGCATCCAAAAAAAAAAAAAAAAACGAGTCATTAAGGGAAATTCATCGTCATCAAGCTTCCGAACGCCTATGAGTCAATCAAAGTCGACAAGATACGACCGTGAACGCTGACCGAAAAACCCCGCAAGCGTTTAAAACTAACTCTCTTGTTTTTGTGATTAAACAGGCGCATTCGACTGGCAAGCTCCCGGCTTGCGCGGCCCGCGACGTGATTTGCATCGCGGATCGCGCCGAGGTCCTTGTTGCGAGCCTTCGGACGATGGCTTGTTCTATCGCTGTCGTGGCGCTCGTGGACGTCGCCGTTCACTGTCCAGATTGGCGTCGCTGGGGAGACGGCGCCGCCCGGCTTCGTCTCGGCAGGGAGGGTCAAGCGGCTGTGCTCCTGCGGCGATGTTAGCCGGGTCTGCGGCGCCTGTAGCGCCGTCGGTGCCGGGCCCGCGGCGGTGGCCGGGACTGCGGGCGCGCCTCAAGGGCGTGCAAAGGCTACCAGCTAGCTTCGGTGCAACGTAGCGCTAGAGAGAGTCGTGGTGTTCGTGGAGCGCGCGGGCGCCCTGCCTGTGCCGGGCCAGACGTCGGTCCACCCGCACCGCCTACGGCGTGGCTGGCGCGCGGCCTGCGGGACGAGCTGCTGCGGGTGCTGCGTGTGCGGCGCGACAGCTACCTATGGCGTGTGCTGTGTTGTTAGCCACGTGCGCTTGCCTTCTGGCAGCTACCTGTGGCGTGTGCTGTATTATTAGCCACGTCCGCTTGCCTTCTGGCAGCAACCTATGGCGTGTGCTATATTGTTCTGGCCCCGAGGGCTCTGCCAGTCATACATCCCGAGGCCTCTGTATGCTAACTAGTAACCTGAGGGCTCCGCTAGTAAAGTGTCTATTTTTATGTTTTACGTCCTAGGCCCCGTTTAATATAAAAATAGATCGTTCTTTTAACTTGGGTTAAAGCATGCTCTTATGGGTACCGATTCACACATGCACAGTTATGTCTCATAAAGACACCTATAGAGTCATGAGGGTGCACGTCCCCCGACGGGAACTACCCCGGGTGGTTGGTATTCATATCTGTTTGTTTTATATCCGCTGTGTTTAGGCTGTTCTATTTTGTCAGTTTAACCTACAAGTATACCAATTTGAAAGATAGCTTTTTGCGCTGACAAAGGATTTTACAACTTTGATAATTGCCTTTTATGAATTTGTTCTGTGCGGTTATTTAATTTTGTGCAGGTGTAGACGACAAGGACGAGGAGTCAACAGCTTCTAGCGTTACCCAGCTTTCCAATGTTGACGTTCCTGGTAGCGCGATTGAGCAGCAACGAAGCACGTCATGGACTACATGCGCGGCCCTTACAGAGTGCTTAGCGTGCTCCTGTATCACCGCTACGAGTTGGAGTTACTAGCAGGCGCCTATGGTAAAAAGACGCAAGCCGCCTCTGAACACATGGTTCGGTGGCGCGGTGAGTGGACGCTGGACACGGGCTCCGCATTCTTCGATAGTGAATACACCACCATGGTAGCAGTATGGGCATGCAAACGTGGGGCCTCTGCCAAAACATACCTACCATACGAACTACGACATTTCTGAGTGTCGTACATTCGTTAATTGGCAAGCAAACGTGGGGCCTCTGCCATATTTTTCATTAATCAGCATGCAAACGTGGAGCCTCTGCTGTAATATTTTTCATTAATTGGCAAGCAAACGTGGGGCCTCTGCCACATTTTTCATTAATCAGCATGCAAACGTGGGGCCTCTGCTGTAATATTTTTCATTTATTAGCAAGCAAACGTGGGGCCTCTGTTATATTTTTCATTAATCAGCAAGCAAACATGGGGCCTCTGCTGCAATATTTTTCATTCCTTTGCGAATCTATGACCCATGTGAGTAGCGTCGTACATTCGTAAACCAGCATAGAAATGTGCCAAATACTCTGTATGAGGATACTACGGTATCTTTCATACAGTTTTATCTCATGTTATTATATGTGGCGAGTGATGAGAGTCCGGAATCTTATCAATCGCATACATTGTCTAATAATTAAATTTCATTTATTTAAACACTAGCGGCCCGCCCCGGCTTCGCACGGATCTTTAACTAAAATTTTAAAAATTATACATTTATATTTTTTATCACCTACACCTGCGTCGATACTGGAAAATATTTTATAATAGACGGATTGAGTGACAGATTTATTATATCTATATACATACATACATACATACATACATACATATATATGTATATAGATAGTACTGATGAAACATTTGAACTGTTTTTTTTATTAATTATTTTCTCATTGATGAATACCATATTTTAATAAGTATTATTCCCGACGAAGATAAATCCAAAAACACAAAAATCATAAAAATCGTTCCACTCGTTCTCGAGTTATAAACGGTGTAACTAACACGACTTTATATATATAGATTACAACTTAAATAGCTATAACCATCCAACTTTGTACAATCAACAAACAAATAACGACCAAATATTTTAAATTTTAACAACGAACAAACAATCAAGACCGTAGTACCCTAAAGTATTTAATTATATACAAAAAAGAAAAACAGATTTTTAAATACGGGCGAGTGTTATTCTTTTGGCCGAAGTTTTGGTCAGCGCGATTCAGAAAATTATCTGCGCCATCTATCGTATAATTGTAGAATATCGTTTTTATATTTAGTGACATTTAATATAATTAATATTTAACATAGTAGTATATTAATTATTTTTTTATTTATTTATTTATTAATTGAAAATGATGTTTATCTAAAATATTAATATAGTAGTATATTATTTAGTTATTTATTTATTTATTTATTTATTTATTAATTGAAAATGATGTTTATCTAAAATATTAAAACGATTTCTATTCCTATCAGACATATTTAGTAAACTTTTAAGTTTAACAAAATAATATCTCAAATATAAGTTTTGTGAGTTTTAAAGATTCCTTAGACCAGATGGCGTTGGCGGCGTAGGTACCTATTTCTATTTTCTTAAATATTTATTTTTAAATTTAATTACAATGAAACAAAAACTAAATTATACTGTGAGTTATTTCCAATTTTTATGTATTAAAGTTATTAACATTGGTTTTGTGCTTTTTACGTGATACGTGATCAGATAAAAACACGATAAGAGATGGCGCTGATACAAAAAAATACGCGCTATTGAAATTTATTCTTGATGATATATAGTGCATTAATAAAACAGAGGTTTTAACAGATTTATTATTTGTATAGATTTAACAACGAATTAGTTGAAACATGAAAATCATTGCTTAAGGACGCTTGAGTGCACGCTTGCGCCGGCAGCAATGATAACGCGATTTTAAATTCACATCTAAAACTAATACTATCCGACTTATATTATATTTGTGCCTTATGTGTTTTTAGAGAGCTCACAAGACGATGGTCAGGATGGGCGAGACAGTCAGGACGAGGCTAAAGCTGGTGAAACGGTCGAGGACGACGTTGCGTCAGGAGAGGCCGTCTTAGAGGAAACCGACCAGAAGGCGGAGCCTAGCTATCATGTCATCGTGACGTAGGATCGTACGATCGATTGGTAGGGCGAGTAAGGCGCCTGCGGCGACTGGCCACGAGGGGGCACGCGGACGCAGGCTCGGTTGGTGGTTGTCTCCTGGACGGGTCGGACGCTTAGGTCGTTACGTTTGTTATTATTCACTCTGTAATTTAGTAATTGTCATATCGGTTTCAATTGTAAAAGCGTTAGTTTGATTATTAATTATTAGTTAGTAATTCCTTTGGTAATAAATATCGATTGTAGCTCCGTGTGTATTTTTTTTAAATTAAACTTTCTTAGTGTTTGTAAGAATATATATATATATATATATATATAAAGTAATACACACTATCATATATATGTGATAATAATTCAATTCGATTCATAACAGTATACAATTCTACATCTATGTTTTCTTATGACGTAATCACGTAAAAATTATCGTCTGTAAACCGACTTTACAGACAACCATTTGCTGGGAAATGCATTTAGGCATCCCACCGCCCGAAGGCGACGGGTATATGGGACTCGCTGGCACGGCATAACGTGCCAGAATACCGCACTAAAACCCAGCGGTGCCCTCATCGTCGTAGTGGAGTGCCACGGGATCGCTTTCGCATGCAACCGTGACGCCCCGACTGACTTCCCTTCTCGCAATCTGGTGCAGGTACTTACCAAAGCACCCGTGCCCGGTAAGTACCTGCGTCAGCCTAAAGTGCCACCTTCTGACCCAGCGACAAAGATGGGGACGTATGGCATCCACCGTTGCTGTGTGGCGATTCTGTAACTCGCTATGAGCATAATGACTCGGGGACGGTATTGTAACCATAATGAACTTCACAACGTGTAACGACAGTTCTAATAATAATAATAATAATAATAATATTCTTTATTGTACACCAATAAAAGACAGAACAAAAGAAGTACAATTAGAGAAGATGTACAAAGGCGGTCTTATCGCTAAAAGAGCGATCTCTTCCAGACAACCTTTGGGTATAGGACAAGGCAGAGAAAAGCGGTTAAGAAGTGTACAAGTAGTTGTGAAGTAAATATAAATATAAAATAATAATCTAATAAATATAAGTATAATATAATATATAAGTAAATATAATAATATAATAGAATATACATACACATTCACATACATACACACATACACAAACATACGCATACATACAATCCATACTCATTTATATCATCCAAAGATGATAACGACAATCACGGCGGATTTAGTGACAAATAGTGAGCCTTAAGATACTTTTTGAAGCAGAAGAGTGATTGGGCTTGTCTTATAGAGAGAGGCAGAGAATTCCAGAGCTTAACAGATTTAACAGAGAAGGAGTTAGCATAGAAAGAAGAACTATGATGTGGAGTCTCAAGAATCAGACTTGAGTTAGATCTTAGAGAAAGATTATGGGTGTCACAAAGAAACTTAAAGCGTTCTTTGAGGTAGTGAGGTGTGTCAGGATGAAACAGTACACAGTATAGTAATGAGAGGATGTGAGTATTCCTGCGAAGACGGATTGGGAGCCACTTGAGATGTTTACGAAAGTTAGAGACATGGTCATATTTGCGAAGACCAAATATAAACCGTATGCAAAGATTCTGGAGGCGCTCAAGCTTGTTTAATTGCTCCTCATTGAGGTCAAGGTAACAAGTATCAGCATAGTCAAGGATTGGTAGAAGGAGTGATTGTGCTAACGCAATCTTAGTGGGCAGTGGAAGGAAATATTGAAGCCTTCGAAGTGATCCGACAGCTGCGAATAACTTTCGACTCAGCTCACTCAGTTGAGGTGTCCAAGAGAGATGGCTATCGAAAATTATTCCAAGATTCTTTACTTTATCGCTGTAACTAATAGCGGTGTTGTTGAAAATGACAGGTGGTATGTGTGACCAATCTATTCGGCTCACTAGTTTTGGACTACCAATAACAGTAAGTTGACACTTTGAGGGATTGATGTTTAAACCGTAAGAGCTGCACCAGTCGAGAATGTTGTTTAATTCGCTATTTAACCTCTGTATACACGATGGTAAATCGGCCAGTTTTGCGTGCGAGTAAATCTGGAGATCGTCTGCGTATAGGTGGTAAGAAGAAGATATGTAAGGACAGATTGTATTAATAAAAATTGAAAAAAGAAGAGGAGATAAGACGCCTCCTTGTGGGACGCCAGCTTTTACGTCCGACCAGTCTGAAATATCATCCTGGAGACGCAATCTTTGCCGACGCCCAAACAAGTAGCTACGAAGCCACTCAATTACCGATGGAGATATGTCAAGGCAACCCATCACCGCGAGCAATATATCAAAATCTACAGTACTGAACGCGTTGCTAAAGTCTAGCAAGACCAGCACCGTGAGACTCTGATTGTCCATGGCAAGTCTGATATCGTCGGAGATCTTGACGAGAGCCGTAGCCGTACTATGGCCTTTGCGGAAACCGGACTGGTAAGGACTTAGAAGGTTGTTAGAGGTAAGGAATACTGTGAGTTGTTGATGAACAAGACGCTCCAAAACTTTGGACAAAAAAGGAAGGATGGCTATTGGACGAAAATCAGAAAATGCGGATGGATTAGGCTTTTTGGCGAGAGGAATAAGTTGAGCGTCTTTCCAGCAGGTGGGAAAAGTATTGGAAATTAAGGAGTTCTATAACGATGATGTTATTTTGTACCTACGAATAGCGACACTTCGACGTTACAGAATGGGATAACGAATCATCGTTATGGACACCGACAGAAAGTGACGTATGTGACAAATCTTTAGTAAATAACTAGAATTTTATCGAAACTCGCCTTAAAATAGTGTATTGTGTATCTGTGGTTTGAATCGAGGCGCGCACAATTAGTCAGTGTCAAATCCATCGTATATTGAACATTGTAAATATAAATATCAATTCAGTGAAGTACATTTTTGTTTTGTTTGCATCATTACTATGGCTTCGGTTGGGAAGTTAGTATAATCAACGATGTTTGTAATACATGTTATGTGTGATGTTGTGAATTATATGTTATGTTTTTGTGTGGCTTATAAGTTATAAACATGTGAAAATAATATAGTAAAAATTAATTATTAATGAAAGAAATGAATAATTATATCTAAGCAACTTTGTAGGTTCTTCAGAGCAATACTACAATTTATAGGTTATGTGTCTTTTTTTTTTTTGAAAATTAATGAAATCTATTTTACAATTTTTTCTGAAGTCAATCTGCATTGATAATTCCTAATAACTGCAAAATTTAACTTACTTGTTATTTCAAACGGCGCAATTATTTTTCACTTTCAGATTACTTTCTTGGAGTCAAGAATAATATGGAAAACGCACACCACTCCTCTAGCTCGTGTGTAAAGTGTCGTTATAATGTTCGTTATAGCGTACCGAGGGGGTTTCTGAGCCTCGCTATCCGCTCGCACCGTAACAACATCATAGCGACACTTTTCCTTACTAATAACGACAAAACTCGCTATGAATAGCCGCGTCCAGACTGACCGAGCACGGCCGGCATTAGCTCGCGAGGCAGCCTCGCGAGCCAATGGCTCGGCCGGTGTGGACGGGGCTCGGGCTGCCTCGGGCTGCCTCGGGCACACGTTGCCTCGGCCGAGCGGCGCTCGACCGCGAGCCATAATTTGTCGATGTAGAAGGTAGGAGGGGAACCGAAGGGAGCCAGCTCTCAGCTGGGATCCGGAGGGAAACCAAAGGGTACCAGCTCTCAGCTGGGACCCGGAGGGGAACCGAAGGGTACCAGCTTTCAGCTGGGACCCCGAGGGGAACCAAAGGGTACTAGCTCTCAGCTGGGACCCGGAGGGAAACCAAAGGGTACCAGCTCTCAGCTGGGACCCGAAGGGAAACCAAAGGGTACCGGCTCTCAGCTGGGACCCGGAGGGGAACCAAAGGGTACCAGCTCTCAGCTGGGACCTGGAGGGAATCCAAAGGGTAACAGTTCTGGTTCCTTAAAGGGGAAACCCAAAAAGGCAACCTCTACTCCACAGAAGAGTTCAGCACCGGCTGAAACCTGGAGACTACTGGCACAGCCATTAGTACAAACAAGGGAAGGAGCGACTGGAACTCCGGTCAATCCCGAACAGCCGCCGAAGGGAGAAGTAACTGCATCCGCAGATACTGCCCAACCAGTCGACAGACTGCAGGCAGGCTGGACCCTTGTTGGACCGAGGGGCGGGAAGTGGGATAAGCCCCAGACTGGGACTGGTCAGCCGCACCCAGCATCGGATCGTACTCAGCGCCACCGACCGAGTCAGAGGCAGAGGCGAAAAGCGCGTCTGCGCGCGCTCAATGAGCAAAACGCAGACCCTCCAGCACACCCTACTAGGCCGGTGGTGTCCGAACCCCAACCCGGCACCTCACGAGGTACAGGAGGGGTGTCTACGGCGGGTCAAAAAGCCCGACCTACTTACAGGAAGGCCTCGAACATCAGAGACCCCCTACACGACAAAGTTGGCAAAGAAGCCAAGCCTGCTGGGTCGTCCAAACGGGCTCATCTCGACGAGACCGTGTCGCCAAGGGGCGAACACAAAAGGCCGAAGCTTCTCCACAGACCACAACCAACTTCATATGCGGACGCCACGAAAACAGATCCTTTAGTCGCTGTAACATCAGCCACCACAGGTCATATTTGCGCGGCGTCGGTACAGCTGATCCAGGGGAAGCTTGAGGAGAAGCTCTTGGCGGATATGACAGCGGCCAGAGGCGAGGAGGGTCCCTTGTTTCTCGGCAAACCCGTCTATGACGGGGGAGTCTTGAAATTGTGGTGCTCCAACCTCAAAACCATTTCCATTCACAACCATTTTTCCATTCACAACAGCTAAAAGTCCAGTATTCAGTATGATAAACTCGACCATATCTGGCTTATCTACAATTAGAAGTTCTAATTCTCAATACAGTCTGCTAAAAACGTTCGACGACGCCCAGGTAATTTATCAAAAACACTTATAGAGTTATCTTCATTGACCGATACGATATTTTTTACCACAAATTTCTATGCAAATGAAAGAATAATATATTTGAAGTGTATTTCGACTGTCCCTAGGTACAATATCGAAACTGAAAATTTGCGATTTTTTTTATTGCACTAAGAAACTCCTTTTTATATATGTTTTCATACAAAAAAAGAGAATAAGCTAAAAAATACATATTAGACCACATTTTTCATGAGTATATATCGATACTTAACAACTAAATGACAATTTTGTACACAAAATTAACTTAAAAGTGCTCTCCTGTAAAGTACCTTTTTTCAGTTTCGATAGTATATGTAGGGACAGTCGATTTAAATAATTTTTGTAATTAAAAATTCCATGTTTTTAGTAAATATTATTGAAAAATTGTTAAATTTTTGAATGAAATAACCGGTCATCAACTTGTGATTGGTTGTCACGTCATTATATCCGTTGAGGGTGTGAACCTATCACAATCATACTATACTTTTGTATAGAAATGGTGATTTCAGATCGATTAATCGATTTCTCGAGTCAAAAAGATTGTTTTTAGATCGACATTTAGTACTAAATCGATCTAATATCTTTATACTTTAATAAAAACCATAAAAATATTTTCAGTAAGCTTAAGAAAAATTAAACAAAAGGAAGAAAAATTCAGTTAGTACAGTTACATGTACTTGTATGTATTTAAAAGGCGAGTGTATATTAGACTGGACCAAAAAATATTTCTTAACAATTTTCAGTAAGCTTTAAAAAAAAAAAAAACATGCAATTTCTCTATAGTCATCATGAAATGAATTTTATTTTAAAATATAGTAATAACGTTTATATTTGTCCCTTATTAAGACTATTTATCAAGAAAGATAAGATATGCTAGTAAGTAAATATATTACGATAGTACGTAATATATTTACTTACTAACTGGATTGTGGAATATTTTTAATTTAATCATGTTTAAATAAAAGAAAATGTTAAATCTATTAAGTTATTAAACAACTTACACTTGTAAAATACATACAATTTGACTGAACAAACAATTTTATAACATTCAGTATGGATGATCATGTGATTCTGTTATCTGAGTAGCTTACGAATGTGGCTGAATCATAGAAATATTATTTCAAATATCTGGGGGTTGAATCTAAATATTATTATTATTATGATATTTCGTATAATTAGAATTAAAAAATAACGTTAGGGTTAACCTTTTTGTTTTTTCTTTCAGGATCTCAATTCCAGTGCCTTTTATACGTTTTTGGGTGGCTCAAGTGCCTTTGGATTATTCTTGGATATTCTTTGTCTTGTATATCTTGGTATAATACTGGCTACGTTTATTTTGATAGATTTTGGTGAGTTTATTCACATTGCCAGTATTTGATATAGATCAGCTAATGTAACCCTTACTTCAGTTTGCGTACATTATAAATATGTTTGGAGGATTAGAAATAAACATATTTGTAAGTAATTGCTTCTAGTAAAAGATAGCAAATAATTTATCAAAACTTCATTGAAATAAATAAATCATTCACTGCTTCTATTATATAAAGTTGTTATTAAATTTTGGAGTACCTCTAGTATAAATAGAAAATGTACAATAGGTGAAATTTTTATGCCATTCTCTCTATTAGCTGTGGGTAGTGTGGGTCTGGCGGTAAGTCAGTCCATGACCCTAACCATGATGCTGCAGATGGCCGCGCGTGTCACCGCCGATGTGCCCAAGCAGGGCACATGACCTCCGTCGAGCGCGTGCTGGAGTACTCCAACCTACCCGCCGAGGATAACATGGAAGATGGGCGTAAGTCAAGATTATTCTTTTAATTTTTGTTGCAATTGAGCCAGTTTTTCGGATCTGACTACATTTCGTATGTGGTTGGCTTCATAATGTGAGTATGATACTCTTACAGAAAATGTTGGTGAAGTAGTCACTATTAGAACCAGCCGGAGACGGCGTACGGGTCTCGGAGCCCCTTACGGAAAAGGCACTCGACAGCTCCATGGAGCTCGAAGATGTATTGTCTCCGGGCTCGAAGGGAGAAGCCGAGTGCACCCAGGGGATCGGCAACCTAGACATCGGGGACGCAGGGGAGGGTTTGCTATCCGAAGAAGGCATCCCCCTTTCCTAACTGTAGCGTCCTACAGATCAACCTCCACCACAGTATCACCGCAACGGCTCAATTACGGAAGTGGTTGGAGGTTCATCCTACAGCCCTTGCCTTGATCCAGGATCCGTGGATCAGGCAGGGCCGCATATGCGGTTTCTCCAATACTGGAGGTAAGCTAATACATTGTACAGGGCCTGAAATACCTCGGACCTGTATTTTTATTTCTAATAATCTACTTGTGCAACCCTTAACAGAATTCTGTTCCAGAGATCTATGTGCAATTTTACTACTGGACATGAATACACACCAGCCCAAGGTGGTCGTCGCCTCTGCCTATATGCTGGAAGGAGATGAACCACCGCCCCCTGTGGAGCTGACAAGGCTGGTGAGCCACTGCGAAGGAGCCAAAATGGAGCTCCAAGTGGCTACAGACTGTAACGCACACCATCCGCTATGGGGCATGCAGTCAGAAAATGATAGAGGTAAGCAATTAGTTGAATACCTTTTACTACTAACCTGAACGATGGGACAGAACCTACTTTTGTCACCAAAAGGTCCAGAATTATTATTGACATCACACTAGCGACAGACGGAGTGTGTAACACTATATCCAACTGGCATGTGTCCAAAAAAGCGTCTTGCTCGGACCACAGATGGATACTCTTCAACCTAGAAGTAAGTACAACCAGCCCAACTCCTCGCAGGAAACCCCGCAAAACGAACCCCGCCTTATACAAGACGTTGATGGAGTCGTGTTTGACGAAGGAATCGGTTCTGGAGAGAATAGTGGGAGTGGACAATATTGAGAAACAGGTAACACGAGTCTATGACGTAATTAATACCTGCTATCACACTGCATGTCCTCTTACCATTCCCCCCTCGGGCAAGCCAAGGGCGCAACCATGGTGGGGACCTGAACTAGAGAGGCTCAGGACTAAGGTAAGAAGACATTTAAATCATGCAATGAACACAGGCGCTGACTGCGACTGGGATCGTTACAAAGACTGGAAACAAAAATACAAAAAACGCATCAGATACAGAAGTTCTGGAGGCTGGCGTAAATACTCTACTGGCATAGAATGCCAACATCAGGCTAACAGGGTAAGAAAAGTGCTTTCAAATCAGCCTAGACAAGTTCTAGGAACCCTACGAAAGCCTGACGACACTTTCACCAGTACACCAGAGGAGGCTGAGCGGCTCCTAATGGAGACGCACTTCCCCGGTTGCGAAATCACGCAACGCATGGAATGGACGGATGAAAGTAATACTGCTGAAGATGAAAACTGGCAAATAGCTCACAAGGTGGTAACAATAGACAAAACAAGGTGGGCTATTAATACGTTTCACCCCTTTAAATCAGCGGGTCCAAATGAGGTTTTCCCAGCCCTTCTACAGTGGGGTGGTGAGACCCTCCATCTCCTGCTAACCATTTTATTCAGGGCGTGTCTTGCGCATGGATACGTTCCTAGGAAATGGAGGGAGGTGAAAGTTATCTTCATACCGAAACCAGGTAAAAGTGACTACTCTAACCCTAAATCGTACAGACCGATCAGCCTTACTTCCTTCGTTTTGAAAACCTTGAAGAGGCTGTGCGAACGAGAACTGAGGGAGAACTACCTTCAAAAAATTCCCTTGCACCCTAATCAACATGCGTATTGTCAAGGTAAATGCACCGATTCTGCACTTCAAGCCGTGGTGAGTGTCATTGAAAGTGCTCTGTCGGAAAAATGCTTCTGTCTGGGCATCTTCCTTGATATAGAAGGTGTCTTTGACAAGACAAAATTCATTAAGATAAAAGATGCTCTACATCGGCATGGGGTATGTACTACTCTAAAAACTTGGATAGGTAACATGCTCCAGCATAGAATTATACTAATGGTTGAGGGAAAATCACAGAGAGCAATGGTTGCTAAAGGTTGCCCCCAAGGAGGTGTGATCTCGCCACTTTTGTGGAATATGGTGGTAAATGACTTAATTGCCGCCCTCAACGATAATTACTACTACACGGTAGGTTACGCAGACGATCTCGCTATTTTAATACGCGGAAAGTTTGTTAATACTATATGTGAAGTTACGAACGCAGCATTAAAAATCGTGGAACAATGGTGCGGAGACAATGGCTTATCAGTAAATCCAACTAAGACTGAACTGGTAATGTTTACAAACAATAGAAACTTTGGAAACTACAAATTGCCTAAATTGTTTAATACTGAACTCCAATTGGCTAGCGAGGTAAAGTATTTAGGAGTAATACTGGACAGCAAGCTGAATTGGGGCGCACATATGGATGCGAAAATAAATACAGCCACTATATCCTTCTGGTAGTGCCGTAGGATGATAGGAAAGACATGGGGTCTCGCCCCGAATATTGTCCTATGGCTCTATACAGCAGTGATACGGCTGATGATAAGTTACGGAGCAGTTGTGTGGTGGCCACGCACCGATTTCATAACAGCAAGTAACAAATTACAACGCTTCCAGAGATTAGCATGTTTAGCGATCACAGGAGGCATGCGTACTACACCAACGGCAGCAATGGAAGCCATGCTGAATCTTCCGGCTCTACACCTCTTTATAAAACAAGAGGCGGCTTCTGCTGCGGTAAGGTTAAAGACTCAAAATCTATGGAAGACCAGTAGGTCCCTCCACGCTGAGGTTCTGCATGAGGTGATGCAAAAGGAACCATCTCTGTTGGCGGTAAGTGACAGGTTTCCAAAGCAATTTACTTTCGATAAGAAATATAAAATACAGCTGCATGAAGATCCGCACGAAGGGATTAATGTTAAGGACCTGAGGATCTTTACTGATGGCTCGAAGACTGGATCAGGTACAGGATATGGTATATTCTCAGAGGATCTAAATATACAGATAGCTGCACCCTTGGGTGCTCATAATACCGTCTTCCAGGCGGAATGCATGGGCATCATAGTAGCAGCTACGGCGACTCTGTCTCGAAAGGTAAAGGACCACTCCATCCGAATCCTCACGGACAGTGAATCAGTACTACAAGCCTTACAAAGCGACATTATCACCTCAAAGCTTATATACAACTGTCACCAATCCCTGACGGAGGTATGTAGTAATAATAACAACGTAACTCTACAGTGGATCAAAGGTCACAGTGGCTCACGTGGGAACGATGCTGCTGATGAACTGGCCAGAAAAGGTTCGGAGATGGTTGCGATTGGACCAGAACCAATCGTCCCCCTTCTCTCAGGATGGCCTACATCAGTCATTCGGTCACACACTAAGGAGCTACATAACATATACTGGACACAGGTGAGTGGATGCAGGCAAGCGAAGGAGGCTCTACCGCACATAGACCGGAAATTATCCCGCAAGCAGATAAAACTCACACGCCCAAGATTACGTAAAATAACTCATATTATTACGGGCCATGGCCCATAATAATATGAGTACGATGACCCCAACGATATTTTTTGCGTTCCATAAGAACAAATAAAAAATCTACTTCACGAAACAAAACTTCTCGTGAACTTATGCTCATGCAGCTGTTTTGTTATAACCTCAGATGACGTCACGCGCTCTCAGATGACATAGCGTGGCGTTTTGGCAGGATTTTTAAACAGACAATATTAAAACATGATTTTGAGTACCTAAACGGCTATAAAAAAATAAAGTTTTATTTTTTATGGGATTAAGTATCCATAAAGATTAATTTAAAACACTTTCTGAAAATTTGTCCGATCCCCTATTGCCTTTCCAATTCAAACGGCTATAATTTCCTGTAAAAATAGCTTTTGGAATGACAATTAATAAAGCGCAGGGTCGTTTAAACATTAAAAGTTGCGGGACTAGACTTAAGCACAAAATGCTTATCGCACGGGCAGTATTGTATGTTGCCTATCACGCGAAATTTCGAAACAAAATTTGTTCGTTTTTACACGTGATCAGGCAGAAGTTATTAATGTCTTATACATAATTATAATTAAATATTTTAAATTGTTTTGTTTATAATAAATAAAGATTTATGTTTAAAATATATAAGATTAGATTTTTTGTTTGTTACTATTTAACTCAAAAACTACTTCAGCCGATTTTAAAAATTCTTTCACCATTAGAAAGCTATATTTTCCTCCGCCGTGTCTGTCTGTTCGCGATAAAATCAAAAACTACTGCACGGATTTTCATGTGGTTTTCACCAATAGATAGAGTGATTCATTATGAATTTTAAGTACATAATATATACCCCGGGCGCAGCCGGGGCGGGCCGGTAGTTTTTAAATAAATTTGCTTTTAAAAATATATAATACAGATGTGTTCCATTTTTAAATTACTAGCATCTCAAAACTTATCGAGTGACCTACGTATTCCACAATAACGACGTATGAATGTTATCGCAATACATTTTATTTTAGACATAATTATCAATTCCGTTACAATAAATATAACCAATAATATATATTTTAGCTTTATTTATCTTGTTGAGCTTTCATTATCTTGTTGAAAATTTTTCTTTTTAGAAAAAATAATAATTCGTTAATTTTATTTTGTTCCAAGACAGGCTTTAATTTATTTCTATTAATTCCGAATTTTTGTGTGAAAGGAGTTATTATCTCTCCTTGGGCAACATTTTAAGCTTTATACTTTTGAGATCAGAAAACGTCAGCATTTCGTGCAAAATATGCAGTCGTCATAATAACATCTATTTTCGGTAGATTGTCCGATTGTATTTAACAACGCTGCAACGCCACTTTTTATCATTGTTCTTGATAATTCCTACTATCACTATATAAAAAAATTACAGTTGTTATTGAAATACATAAAAGGAATAAAAATAAAAACTATTTTTCTGTCAAACACTACTAGCACAGTATTCTGGTCACGTCATATTTCGATTCGAGAAATGGTAGCGCGATTAGCGAATTTGAATTTTCCTTGCTTATTTTACACTTTTTAATTACATTTTTGTGCAATTAATTATAAACCAAATAAGAAAACAATGGTTGAATTGTAATATCAGGACCGTAATGTATTGGAAAAAAAAGTTTTAAATTGGATATTGGACAAAAAAATATTGTGATATTTAACAAAAAATTCATAGGTTTAATAGAAGGCAAAATCAGCACAAAATCTCAAATTTTACTATATTATTTTAAATCTACTGAATCCTACTACAATCATGTGTTGCCATAATTTTGACTGCCTTATTTCCTAATATTCTTATTTTAATTCGCATCAGACACTAGAAAAGTTTTATACTAATTATTATATAATTATAAAGACAGATATATTATTTTGCAATTAGTTAATATCATTTTATTTCACTGTAACTGCGATGAAAGTTAAAATATGGTTTAACAAGTATTTTCAAATAAACACATAAACATCGTCTATTTTTAAAACATTCGCAATAGAAAGTAAAGCTGATCGTCGATAAATTTCTAAAATGAGTCGTACAAAGTAACGCGCTTTTTATTATATAAAACGTTTATATCGTGATATGACCTACATTTCATAATTGATATTAAATTTAATTCCTTATACTATATAATTAAAGAAATAGTAAAATTTCTAACTTGTATGATTGCTACTTAATTACTGTAAAATTATAGAAGTATGACCAAAAACTTTCTAGTTTCTACAATATTAGAAATTGCAATTGATACATTAAAGAATGTGTCCATCCAACTCAAATACGCTAGTTTCAAAGAACACTGAACTTAAAGGAATTTTATTTTTCTTCATTTGTAGCCGCAAAAATGCATAATTCTGGCAGAAACATAATATATATCATCAGAATCTTTAACTGTAAATATTAGGTAAATATACTTACACTTATACAAAAATGGTTAAAGCTCGAGGAAGCCTTTACGAAATAGATATATATTATTATCAATATATATATATATATATATATATATATATATATATATATATATATATATATATATATATATTATATATATATACTACTCGTAAATCAATCAAAATATATAAACAAACAGTCTTATAATACACACTTTAAAAAATGATTATATGAATGTATGCATTGTATTTAATAGTCTTTAAGAAGGCAGCACCGGCACCACTTTAAAAACGGATTCTGTGGAAAAAAGAAATTCAACAAAAACTCTCATAAAATAAAATAAAAATACAGGTAGACAATTTTAGTACATACCAGATTAAAAGCAAAGTAGTTTATGCTAATTTGGTGTGAAATAAATGATAGAAAATAAAACAGTTGTCTTTATAATTTTTATATATTTATTGACTTACATCTAACTAGAACGGCATTGTCACTTTTACTAACTAGATTATTAATAGGTTATGAACTCCAATATTGACATAAAGAGGTAGTTAAGAAACATTAATACTATACTACATTATATACTATACTATACTACCTTAGTTCAGGCAACAGTGCATAACGAAGATTAATTATTAATTTTTGGAACGCGTAAACAACATATTTTGACATCTCCATTCACCATCACATTTCCTTGCAACATTCCTTCCACTTCATTGTACATAATTTTTAGTTTGTAGAAATCCTGACTTCTAAGGAATTGAAACTTTAAGAACCAAGAATATAATTAGTTGGATATAAGACTGAATAATTTCCATAGCAACGTTTGAAAAGTTATCTTAGGATGCCTTTTTGCACTTTTTCTTATATGAGCGCATAATTTTTTCATATGACGAAGGCTCTTGTTTCCAGTTTGCTTTGGAATAAAGTATAGTATAGTTGCCGTATTACTAAAGGATTATGGAACTCCCGAAAGTTGCTCAGTACAAATTCTAATCTTCGAAAAGACTCTTTTGAAATCGTGTTAATTTGGTTTGTGGAGGTTAATTTGGTGTCAAAATTACGCCCAGGTCATCGGTTTTAATCCAGGGATAAAAAAGTCATCCATTTAATACTCATAAATCAAATAATATTTGTCACAATTGAACTCCATTTTGTTGGTTTTACTCCACTTACATACAGCTATTAGATCATATTGTAATTTGAGGCAGTCTTTGATAGAGGTGATTTCAAATATGAGCTTAAGATCGTCAGCATACAACAAACATTTCGCACATTTTACACATTGTGGAATATCATTAACCATTATTAAGAAGAATAGGGGCCCTAATAAAGAGCCCTGACTTACACCGGAACACGTATGATATGTTTTAGACTCAAAAATGCCATACTGAACGAATTGCTAACGGTCACGAGCATAGACAAAGATTATGTAAAGAAGCTGAAAAGCCAGACTGAGCTCTTCGAGAAGGATATCGTTATGTACCTTGACAAAAGTTTTACGGTAATCAAAATAAAGCACATCTGCTTGATGGCCTCTATCTAAATAATATAATATAATCAGCAGCTGTTAATAGATTGGAGTTGAGAGACTTTTTGATTATAAAAACATGCTATACGTGTCATTTTAAAATTTTTGTTTGCTTATTTATTTATTAATGATTCTGTCGAATATCTTGGCGGGTTTTGAGAGAATAGCTAGGGGCTGAAATTTTTCGACGGGCCTCCTACTAGTTTGTTCAGGTATTGGTGTGACTCGGGTCAGTTTCCATTTGGAACGGTACTGTCCTCTCTTTGAAATCAAATGAAATACATATTATGTAATATAAAGGAATGATAAGATATTTTTACACATTCTGAAAACACTTCTTGGAAAGTTATCAAGTCCAGTTGAATAGTTTGACTTGAGTTTATCAATATCATTTTCAATGTCATTACCCAAAATTTTTGGAATGAAGTTGACAGTACTATAGACGTAGATTATCGTTATGTTGTCATAGTCCAGTCATTACGTCGGAAAAAACGGACTAGAAATGCATTTTAATCGATATTATATATAGCATATATATAGAAACCATTAATTTCGGTAGTGAAATTTGTTTTTTGCTATTTTCTTTCTTCTCGTGATAGATATCGAAAAAATGTATAGCATCAAACTTGTAGATCGTATTTGGACTTACAATTGACGGCCGGCTGGTCGAGTGGTCAGGCTACTGGACACTTCAAGCAGCGGTCGCGGGTTCGAATCCCGCCAGGTGTAGATAATTTGTATGACGAATATAGATGTCTGCACCGGGTCATGGATGTGTATTTATCTATATATGTATTTATATCTTAAATTTATTTCCGTTCCTAGTACCTGTAACACAAGTTCTTACGAACTTAGCACGGGGCTAGGTTAACGTGGTGTGATTGTTGGTTAATATTTATTTATTTATTTATTTAATTTAATTTTTTATTTTTTATTTTCGACAAAAATTACGACATCTAGCTCGCCGCAAAGTTGACCGCAGCACGCCCGACGACACAATATGCGTCCCGCCATAGTAATCCAGTCAACAGTCAGCCAGTCAAGTCAGTAAAAATTTACAATTGTTATTAACAAAATAAAATTTGTTCATTTAAAAGAATTATAGCAAACGAAATATAAGACTTCAATAAACATTTATTTCGTGATCTTGTTAAGTATGTATACATATAAGAAAGACTCCAAGAAGCAAAAAAATATAGGTTAATTATTTAAACTTTTATGATAATATTATTATATTAAATAATCTTTATTTTGATATATATTTTGATTGGTTAACAGATCGGTGCACTCACCTGTATTTACTTATCTGCTTGCCCGGTATGATCGTAAATACTTAGGCAATGTCTAATGGACCTATTCTATATGTTTAAGACTTTTAGTGCTATTCGCGATGGTCGGCAACGATGAGTCCTGGAAGGCGATGGTCTCCTTCTGCGAGACAGTAATGTCCCAGAAGGAGGCCGACGAGCGGGTGAGAGAGGAGGCCGCCGACGTGGCCTCCATCCGCGGGCAATGAATGAGGGTGCGTAGGAGGCGCTACTAAATGCGCCTCCAGTTTAACGCTGCTGTGCCCGTGTCGGGCCGGGATGGGAACCCGGTCCTGCTAAATATGGCGTCGCCGTCGTTGGGACTATTCAGAGGTGAGCCAGACAGTCCCCATGGAGGAGAAGTATGGCCTTTTCGCCGAGGCCAGCGTCTCGCTGGAGGGATACTGTTGCCTGCAGATCCGGAACCCACCAATTAAAGCGGTTGAAGGCTCCCGCAGGGGTTTAGTTATGGTATTGCACTCCCAAAGTGCCGAGTCCGTCATAGGTCTAGGACTGCCTACCCGGGCGTTTGGATATCATCCGTAAATGGATTCCCCTGCGACACAAAAAAAAAGATCTTAATTCGGATCTCGTACTATATGCGATGCGTGCGCTATTAAGTCTTACGCCGCTCGATAAATCGAGGGGAGTGTTTATACAAATCGGCGGGGGGCGAGGTAGTATAAATATTGTTTTCAGGAATTTTTATATATATTATATATTTAATAATGATCGCGTGCGCAGCGTAATTCGTTTGTAAAAAATAGATAGAAAAATTAACAATGTAACAGGTAATGTATAGAAACAAGTACGAAATTATTATACATAAAAAAATATTAAAATAAATAGATGTCCGGAGTGAGTTAAGGGTCCGCTGGCCAGCAAATCATAGAAATTAATGTCTTTTATGGGTAAAGAAAGAAGCAAAAGCCTAAAAATAGGTTCGTTCCCGTGGGATAAATGTAACTCTTATAAGCAGACGATATCGGAGGAGATGCTAGTAGCATATAAAATACGTTGTATTTAACCAAGTATGAAGTAATTTCTTAGTAATTTAATTTAGCTTTAAATTTTATTACTCCACACTCGAATAGTAAGTAATTTAGTCACGTTTCCTCGTAAAAGTATGAGTAACATTTCAATGTTTTTAATGAAATATTTAATGGCGTGATAGAAACGAAATTTTAAGAATGAAAATTTTATTACGCATAATGTTTTAGTTATCGTATTTTACAAAGATTAAAGTTAGTGTTTTAACACACATACGTATTTTCTTCTAAATAGGTTTTCCCTGATTTTTATTAAGGTCTGCTCATTTTATGAGCCTGGATTTAAAGGTATAGAATCACAACCGTTGACTTTAACGGAAACTTTATCATCACTATACCACAACGGTCGCTATAGTTTAGTATAATAAGTATATTATAAAATAAATGTAAAATACAGCAATAAATACTTACTCATCTACCAAGTCATGTCTCTTTATTTAACATTATATTTCGTTGTTTGATTCTTTAGATATAATTTATTAGATTCTTTCCCCCTAGCCCTTCTATCCTACAAGGTACATAACGTCTCAGATTTAAGTAAATTACTTTTTATTTACACTAAAGAGTACTTTTTTGATTTCTATGCACTTTCAAGCCTCATTATTTTCTCTTGCGAGGTAACGATCGCACGCGCTCCTCAATTCATCTCGTCGTTGTGAAGTTTTTTCCAAAAAAATAAAAAATTTCAATGCAAAAATGTTGATAAAATTAATTATTATAAAGAAAAAAACACCTGCGATAAAAAAAGTAAAAAAGCAATGCGGCGTCAGCTTGTTTAATCTGATTCGTCTGACAATAATACAGGTAAGCAAAGTATGTACGTATTTTTCAGTATCTGCATTATACATGAAGTTACAGTATAGTCGTGAGTCATAACTGTAACCTTTATTTTGCTGAGTTTAGCCGAGAGTTAAACGAAGGAATACTTCCTTAAATGTTGGACGAGAGTCATAACCAGGAAGTAGCAATGTTCATTGATGAACTTTTTAAATTACAGATGACTCGGTAGCTGAACGAGAATATTTTGCTGAATTTGGAGACACCTGAGGCAGTGGTCGAAGCAGATTACAATTAAAATATACCCGCAACCGAAATTGAACAACAAGAAGCTATATTACAAGCCAAGCTTACGCTTGAGTACTTACAAGTGCTTGGAGATGCAATCGAGGAAGAACTGTTATAGAGAGAAGACATAGATTGTGACTTAGCCCCAAGATGACATATTATACGTAAGGGACCTATTATTTGACTGACCGTTTGGGTTCGATTCTCGCCTCGAGTCTGGTTGTAATATGAATTTATTTTTATATGTATCATTTATATGTATTTTTATTTAAAAAAATGTATATCAGTCGGCTGTTACCCAAAACACAGACATTAAATTGCCTACCTTAGGAACACACGACCGTATGTGTATGTCAAAACATATTTATACTATATTATATTTGTATTATTTATATTATAATAAAGAGACTCGCGAAAAAACTTGTTAAATCGTATTCGATTCCTGATAATTGTAATTTTTTAAAAGCGCCAACGCTGAACGGCGAAATTATAGCGGCTCTCGTAAAGTTACTAAGGTTACGAGATGAAAAATTTGAAATTAGTCAGCACCAATTACTAAATAGGCCTTTTCATCATCAGACGAGCGCAAGCGTAGCCGCCATGTTGAAACGGCGGTAATTCAAAAAATTCGTACTGTTTTAATCAACAATGGCTGGGCAAGGACTATTATCTCCACAAAGAAATAAATTATTGGAAAAAAACCATCGATGGTGCTTCACTTATTTATGATTCAGTTGAAGCTCATAATTGTGAACAATTGAAAAGGTGGCTAAAATGTCATGTGCGTCCGCAAAAAGGGAAAAAAGTGAGCTGATTGAGAGGTTAGACATTGACATTTGTTGACTAACTAAAAAAAAAAAAAATTAATATTTACAATTTTATTCTTTTTATTCCAATTAATAAATTCTTATCTATATCTATACAAATAATAAATCTGTTAAAACCTCCGTTTTATTAATACACTATATATCATTAAGAATAAATTTTAACAGCGCGTTTTTTTTTTTTGAATCAGCGCCATTTCTTATCGTTTTTTGTTCGTGCACGTATCACGTAAAAAGTACAAAACCAATGTAAATAACTTTAATACATAAAAATTAAACATAATTCACAGTATAATTTAGTTTTTGTTTAATTGTAATTAAAATTAAAAATAAATATTTAAGAAAATAGAAATAGGTACCTACGCCGCCAACGCCATCTGGTCTAAGGAATCTTAAAAACTCACAAAACTTATTTTTGAGTTATTATTTTGTTAAACTTAAAAGTTTACTAAATATGTCGGATAGGAATAGAAATCCTTTTAATATTTTAGATAAACATCATTTTCAATTATTATAGGTACTATTATGTTAAATGTCACTAAATATAAAAACTATATTATTACCATTATACGATAGAGGCGCATGTAGGTGTTAAAAAATATAAATTTATAATTTTTAAAATTTTAGTTAAATACCCGTGCGAAGCCGGGGCGGGCCGCTAGTAAATAAATATAATTATAATGGAGTACAAAAAAATTTTTTACACTTTTTTTATAATTAATCAACTTTGATTTATATTTTAATTTTTGATATACGGATAGCGGACAATTTAGCATGGTTGTTTACAAAAAACAGTACGAAAAAGATGGCTGATTCTGACGCATGCGCACCAAAAATTTTTGTGATGAAAAGGCCTATACCCGCTATTAGCAAAGCAATGACATTACTTCTTACCGATAAAAATACTCAAAAACAAACAGCAGTAGTAACACAAATATTTTCAGATTTACACTATATAGTAGATAGTAAAACTAGGATAAAATTACTAATACCTAGTTTCGATAAATTCAATATAAATATTATTGATAATACAAGGGATGAAACTCTTTTCAGCAACAATTTTTCAGGAAATATTAAAGCAGCCAAGGTAATAGAAAAAAAGGGCTTTTTATAAAGAAGAATATTTCCTCATCAAAACTGGTAACTTCAATTTCAGCTCCACGAACCCTACTAGGAAACCCCAGTTTACGTTGAACTCAGGGGGAGGGAGCGCAGTACATTTACAGCTAAAATGCATATTAAGAGGAAAGATTATAGAGCTGTAACTAAATTGATAACAAAAGGTCATAAAGGAATAACAAATCTTTTAATACCCGTAGCCAAAAAGGATCAAAAATATCTGAGGTTTATGTTTAAAAATAAAAAGTGACAGTTTATGTAGTATACAAAATGCCTTTATCCATTAGCATTATCCATCCGATTATCCGTTGCACCTAGAATATTTACCAAGATTATGAAAGAGGTGAGTTATTTACGAAATAGAGGATACACATCCGTAATTTGTTTTGATGATATACATTATATATTTGTGTAAACTATAAAGATTGCTTACAAAATGTTAATAATTATTAATATACGTGCTGTGGAATGTCTGGGTTTTATTATTTATTAATTACCAAAATAGTCATCTCGAACCAAAAGAAAGTTGCAATTTCTTAGGTTTTGTATTTAAATCTTTAAAAATTCTTGCCTATAAATAAACGTAATAATATAGCACGATTAATTTTCAAATATTTAAAATTACCCATCTTACTATTTGTAAATTTGCAACATTTATTGGAGTTTTAACAGCAGCCTGTCCCGCTGTTAAATATGGATGGTTGTATACGAAACTACTCGAAAGACAACATATTTTTCTCTTAAAACATTTCAAAATTATGATGCTAAAAGTAAACATTTTAAAATAATTTTTTTTTACTTACTATAGTGGAAAAAAACTTTTTCAAACATATTATCCATTAAAAAATCAATAATTATGATTTAGAAATTTTTACTAATGCCTCGAGGACCTGGCTGCTTTTGTAATAATCAAAGAGCACGTAGGTGGAAAATGGAAAAATAGTGATAAAATATTTCATTTAAGTTATTTAGAAATACTGACTGTATTTTTAGGTTAAAGTGTTTCTCCAAGCATAAAAGTAACTGCACAATATTATTACGAGTAGACAATAGGACTGCTATTCATTATTCTTCAACGTCTATGTGTCTCGAAACATTGATCCTGACGCTTTCAATGTTGACCTTTTACGATTAATTAGAAACTTTTCTCGTTTTACGCATTTCCACAGTTTTTTAACTTTAAAATGTTTAGTAGGTCTGCTATATCATGATAGGACACAGGAGCAAGGATAGTGCCTACATAATGTGACATTATATTGACGCATCGTGTCGGTGGAAAATAACACGTAAACTAGGTCTACAGCCTGGTTGAGTACTCTGCGCTTAGTAGAATGTAGGCACTATCCTTGCTCCTACCTACAAACTATGCTGGGATAGGGGGTCAATATTATAAGGGTTATTCTTATGGATCTCTTAACTGTCATCACTCAGCGTTGTTCTTATTTCTGGGAAACAAAATAGATACAGATGATCGTATTTCTCGATTATCAAAAGGTACTTATAAATTAAGGGCTATCCAACCTAAATATATTACAACTCTGAATCCGCAAATTGTATTTAATGATTTAATAGTAGATAAGTGGTATCCTAATCAAAAGTGACTTTAAAACAGGTGACAAAAAACTCGTTTGCTTTTGTGTACTGCGAATAAATTACAAAAAAAATTTTTAATAAAAAAAAATTTTTTTTAAATATTTTTAAATTTAAATAAGAATATGTATATGATGTAGCAAAGCTAAAGATATCTCTAAACTACCTACCTCGTTATTTATCTGATCTCGTTATTCGTTATTATATCTGAAGTATGAATAACTCATAGGTATTAAAATGATCAAACTTCACTTGAGAAGCTCATTTGATCGTATATAATAGTGACAACTTTAACTAAAAATAGATACATATTCTATTATATATGTATTTCTCGAAGATTATTCTACAACTGAGTAAAATATTTGTTGAAGACTAAGCGAAATCAGATAGATCTCAAATGCCTTTTTGATTAGCCTTGTACAAATGCATTATTGTAAACGAGATTGAAGAGGTCAAGCTTGACAATGTAGGTATGGGTAATCAAAAACGTCGCTCCATACTTGCCGTTGTCATTATTCGAAAAAAAATAGTCTACTGTTGCTCTAATATCTGAGGAATTAAGAGATCGTAGATAATATTTTTAAGAATCTAAGATTGAATATTTACATGACAAATAATAGGTACATATAGAAATAAATATTATACCCAGCCTGGGGACGGGAATCGAAACCATATTAAGTCATCAGGAAGGGTTTCAAAATTTACATCATTTTCAAATGTCCACAGGAAAAGTACAGGCACAAGGAACAGTTTTTAAAAATAAGAAAGGAGTTGTCTTCGGTGTTCCGGGTGAAATTCGGTTCTTGAATGTGGGCATACACTTGCCAGAAACACATACAAGAGATTTCGATTCTAGAGTACAAAGAGGCAGAAACAGAGGACTAAAATCCAAAGTACTACTTGTAAAGTAGCTTTGTGTGCCAAGAATTGCTTCAAAAGTTTTTATACCTGTTCAACCAATAATTGAAATATACTTAAGTGATTTTGTAATGAAAAAAAAAAACTATCTTAGTTTTGCATTTATTTGATTTTGTGTATTTTTTGTAATTAAACTATTGTAAACCTAACATTGTTTAAGTTTAGAACTGCATGTTATATTTATGTATAGAATTTATATAAATAAAATGAAAAGCAAAGTAGAGTGATGAACTAGTATAAAACAGTAGTAAAGTTCTTGAAAAAATCGTAACCTATACTGAATAATGGGAAACTATTTTATGCTTGACGATATTTTGCCATGCCGTTATGAATAAAGGGAAATTATATCTTTTCATATTTCATATTTTATTCATAAAATTTGAAATCTGCTCACAAAACACACCTAAGAACCGATCTCAGGTTTTAAGTTTTCTATTCGATTAATTAATGGTGTGCACCTAATTTGTGTCTTATTCTGGATTTTTATAAAACCAGATTAGTCTTGAGGCTCAACGTAATTACAGAGAGTATGACAGGAGTTCTTAAGGTCCAGATGTACTACTTTGCATATTTTTTAGCGTCCAAAATGGACATAATTATGTGTTAAGGAGATAATATATAAGAGAAGTAACTGTTATGAGACTTTACACGTGTGGCCTTGCTACGTTTGCAATCTTCGTGCTCGTTGGTAAGATAACTAAGGTGTTATTATTAAACTTTGAAAGGGAGTTTTGAAAATCATTATCCAACTCAAAATTATAAACGCGGTAAGCACCCGAACAAATATAAATTTAAATATGAATAGTGATCGCGTTAGTTTAAAACAATATATTATCCAAAGATTATTTAGGTAATAAAATTATTTACTTGAATACATTGTAAAGAGTACAGTAACTCTCTAGATGGCATACTGACCATTTTGCATATTAAATTTCACGTAGTGGTATGATAGCGTATAAACTTTACACATGTTACCAACTAACCCTGAATTCAGGCTAGGTAATTTATATATTTATACCTAATTTTAACTAGGTTAGTAACTTCAACTTGTTTTTATTTATAACTCTAGAATTTTTCTCTAAACTCAGACATACGCAGGGAATGTAAGATTCACCTGCTACTATCGACAAAAAGCAGTGACAGCGAATAAGCGAGGACATCTGAGTTTTTGTCATGCCAATGTTACTCATACCACAAAGCTAAACACCTTAAATATCTGAAAGACAAATAATATTAAATATTATGTAAGTCAGAATTTTTATAGAATATTACGTAACGGATTTTATATAAATATACCATAGAAATATTAAGAATAGGAGAACTGGCATGGGGGCGTGTCCGCGTAGACGCAACTTGCCCAAAATGCTCACATATTGCTTAAATGGCCGTCACTGCTAATCAGTGTGATTTCGACCGCGAGCGAGCAAACAACTAACAATGCCGTCTTGTTCAGTTGTTTCTTGTAAGAATAGAAGTGAAACTAAACATTTAACAAGTCATGGAATCAGTTACCACACGTAAATATTACCTTTTTACTATATTTTACTTAAAAATCGTAAAAAACAAGTATACGAGAAATTTTCTTGCTTCTACTACATTCAAATACATTGCTTTCTAACCACTACCCCAGTATGTTGCGGAGTAACTGAACAAGCAATGTAAAATTTACACAACGATACTATCGTAATGGTAATGTCGCATATTTTACCGTTTTGTTTGTACGATGAGATAGTGGTGTCCATACGGAGCAACAGGTGTAAGCTATCGACAACACGGCGATTATCGAATTACTTATTTCTATTGAAGTTTATAATACATTTTGTGTATGTATGTTTTTAGTTAGTTATGTATGTTGTATATACATGCGTTGTGTTCTGTAAACGTATTTGTTAAGCTTATTTAGTAAGAATGTATATTTTAAGCGTTTCTAATTATATTGTTTTGTCATAATTTTCAAATCTCTCTATGGCACTTAGGTTAGCTGTAAATTATGAGTTAAGCGTCTTTGTACATGTGCTATTCTATTGTATTTGAGTATGTTTGTTTAACGACAAAATATGTGAAATATAGCCAAATTTTAATATTTGTCAACCGTATAATTTTGTGAATAGGTTTTTACTTATTTCTATTATTTTACAGCGTAGTTGAGAGATGTGTAATCAGAGATGGTAAAGTAAGTTCATAGGAACTTAGGTGTACAATGGTAATGATATATGAAATATATTTAGGTATGATTTATGATATGGCATGCCTCGAGCTATTGCCCAACTTAACACGCTTTCGGGTACTTTACTACACCTTCATGTTTTTAAATACAGCTCACAATAAGATTGGAAATATTATAATAAATGGCATGATTCAGATTAAAATGGTGTTTACTATCATCAGTATCATCTTTTTTTCCTTTTCTTATGTTTATCTTTTTCATACTATTAACCGCTACGTTATCACAGACTCCCTTTTCTTTTACATAATCCATAACACAAGTCAACATGACTATTCCTGCATGTACCTATTACGAATGGGTTTGTGATTGACCTTTTAAAAGCCTACTACTTATTGCTTTGTAAGTTTCAGCTTAGCTTAGCTTATATGCAAGTGTACTTTGTGTGTTAGCTATTATTTTACCTTTCCAGCTTTCCAAAAGATGGGGACATAGAATGATAAACACGATTGAGTAAATGTAGTGATAAACGCAAAGGTTGCGTCGTAGATTCGGGTAAAAAGCGATCTTTATAATTATGACAATATTAAGTAAGCAAAATAAAACATTTTTATTTCATTTCATTTTGTGCAAAACATTTTTTATTTTTAATAAACAATTTTCTGTTCATTTCGTTTGTATTATTTTAATAATTTTCAGGATACCATAATAGAATTAAAAATAAAAAAATATAGCACATCACTATTCTTAATTGTATTTTATATGCGTTTACACAGGTAATATTGGTTAAAAATGAATAACATTCTCATCGCATGATTTTATCGATAAATGCGATGTCACATCCCTTTCACGAGTTCACCGAGTTCACCGACGCTGTTTTTTTACGTGTATGAGAGTATTCGTACAATTGTTTTTCGTAGTGTGCAAACCAATTAGAGGATTAGAACGCTAGTTGTGCCGGTAATGGAAACGCACACATCTTCAAAAGTGGCGACAGCGGTACCGGACTTATTTCGTGTTTAGGGCATATCTCCTTATTTCAAATATCTTTGAAATATACAATGCAAGTCATTAAACAATAAGGAACGAAGGTATTTTAATAAATATTTTATTGCACTACTAGTCAGTTGCTTGAAAGGCAAAGTAAATAAATTGACTGCGATATAAAATATAATGCACTAAAGAAAAAAAGGGGGGAAAAATGGGCACATATGGAATTTGGCAGGCATAACGACGATATACAAAATGATTAAACAGTTGATCGAGAGTAATATACTAATATACAATTGGGGCATAATTTCATCCGATAATTATCGAGTAATATCTATACCTTATTTTTTTAGGGATACGCATATCCTGTGGGTGTAAACATCGGTACGGGGGTCGTGATGAACTTTTTTTTTAGAAATACGCATAGCGTGGAGGCGTAAACATCGGTACGGGGGATGACCTTTTTTTTCTAATGCACTTCTAACACAGGATAGTTTAGTTTTGAGTTGACTGGCACCATTTATAATTTTAGTATTTTCCCAATAATTATAAAGTCAAAAGTATTGGATGGCATGCCTATGATCTCAGTTAATATCTGTTTAGAAAAAACTGCACGTTGAGGTATAAAGGTTCACCTTCCCTGGCCTAGACGAACTGCAGATTAAACTCACAATTACAATTATGCGAATTAAAATGCATAATACCGCTATTTAATTTTATTGCAGTGTTAAAGTTAGTTTAAAATATGAGACTTTGTTATATTCAAAGTTTCGTAATTTATACGATGTTAATAAATACATATAAACTATATTGTAAGTGCTAATTGTAAATATGCAACAGTTTTTTTTATCCATTCTAATATTAACATAATGAGAATATAATTTTTACACATATTGAACAATTCGTACTTTGATATAACATATAGGTACTTAAAAGTTCATTATAATGTAAAATATATATATGTAAAATGATTAAACAGTTCATCGAGAGTGATATATTAATATATCTATGTATATATTTTGTGGTATGTTTTATGCTGGAATTGTTAGTGTCACGGCAGCCGTCATCAGACATATATAGGAGAATTATTGGATGCGGATTTTGGGGCTAAACTTGACTCAAAACTTCACACTGAACACTTGATTGATTGTGTAATGTCCTGTATAGGAAAATTGGAACTATGGTGTATTTATGGTAATATAAACAAATACTTGAGGGATGCTACGTGTGTCTATCTATGAAATAATTGTTTTATGTAATGACGGTATGTGAGCCTGCTAGTACAATAATGATAATGTGCTTAGGGCCTTAGGCACATGAAAAGACAAATATTTATAAAAAGCAACTGTCAAGACGTGAACTGATATAAACTAAATCTCATAATTTAAAGTAATTATTTATTTTTAATAAAAATATTTGTAAAAGATATTCATAATCCTTGTGAATAAATACAAAATAATATTTATTACAAGGAAGGGAATGGGAATGAAAGAAAACAAATATATATTTTTTTATTCAGTTTCTTAATAATCAATTGAACCTATGATCACTGACATTCTAAAACAACATGAATATTACTAACTAGATGATATCACGAGCCGAATTAATATATTTTAAATTTTATATTTATATTCTTATATACGAGAATCTAGTTACTATACCTACTTGTAATCCAACATAGCTTCCAATCGCCGTAACTGAAGTAATCTTGTCGGATCAATTCAATAAAAATAATTAAATAAAGACTTGAAGTTGATTTTCAAACCTTAAAAATATTTTGTTATTTTTTTTTTCGATTTCTTAATATTAAATAGCATTCAGATGTGCTATAATATAAAATATATTTATTATAAACAAAAAAAAAAGAAAAAAATCTTTTAGAAATATAGTATATTTAATATTTTTAATTAGAAGGTTTTTTCTACGTTTTTTTACAACAGGTTATTAGCTCTTAGACATCAGAAAATTAATTTAGCTGAAATATGATTTGATACTGATAACCTTAATTACCCGTGACTGTGTAACGATCTCTTTGGGCAACAGATAAATTATTTGTCACCATTACTTATCATTTCGGAAAGGTTAATATAATTTTTTTACAAGGAATTGTTTTACAATATTTAAAATATTAGTTTACGCTTAACCAACTTGATTAAGTAAATTATTATTATTACTCGTAATACGTGACCTTAATACAGTCGACTCTCGATAATTTGAAACTCAAGGGACCAGAGATAAATTTCAAATTAACAAGAGTTCAAAATAACAAGTGTTTAAATAACCATGAGGGGGAGGGGAGGTCTCAAGTAAACAAGAGTTTTATTTCTTTATTAATATTATGTATTAACAATTAAATACAATAATACAATTAATTTAAATAATTTAATTTTTAATTTTAAATAAAGATAAATAAAATTATTCAGAATTTTTTGTTTCGAAAAGAAGTCTGTAATCTTTTTATGAGTAAGCGACTTCAGTCTATCATTGTCCAAAGAATTTTCGATAGTGATGAGAGCTGAGAAAAAATCGTCATTTGTGTTGGTTTCCACACGCTTTTTTCACTTATGGAAAGAGAATTGTTCTTCCTTGGACTCATTATCCTTTGAAAGAAGACTAGAATGCGAACTTACTCATATCTCATTTATGTAAATAATCGATATGTCTGTACATGTATGAAAACAAACGACATGTCTCTGCATGATAAACACTTCAAATTATAGAGAGTAGGGGAGGCCGGACTTCAAATTATTACATGTTCGCGAGCAAGATACTACATTTTCCTTTAAAGTCAAAGTCACAGTCAAAATATTTTATTCAGCATAAAATTATTACAATTATTTACTGAACGTCATGAGTCTACCACCAGTTCGGAAAGAAGAAGCCTCTGACCTGAGAAGAACTGGCGAAAGAAACTCAGCGGGACTAATATTTTTTTTTTACGTAATGTTTTTTTTTTTTCAGAGTATATTGAAATTAACAATAATTCTCTTTAAGTTGAAATAGCCTGGAGGCGATCACATCATTCCCAAGGCGTACTGTCTTCTAGAAAATCGTTCTTCAACTTCAAATTACCGAGGAGACCACTTACCATTGATTTTATTTAATTTATCGAGTATTTTTTAAGGGACCGGAAAAAAAATCAAATTATCGAGAGATTCAAATTAACGAGTGTCAAATTATCGAGAGTCGACTGTATGTACTTATTTAAATACTCATATAAGAGATAGGTATTAATATTACGAAATAAATGTTTATTACCACATCAAACAATAACATAAGTTATATGTGCGTGCAAATCTAACACAACATTTTAAGTATAAATATATTATTACACATATCAAAACTTAATAAACTGAATATAATTAAATCACACGCTCATGTAAAACAAAATTGCTATTGTATTTCTTAATACAATAACAATTTACAATGTGAATAATACTATAAATTTTAAGATTATTTTTAGTAGACGTTTCTGTTAAATTAATCACGACCGAGCGTTATAAGGTAATTAACTTAGATTTCTCTGTGCCGCTACGTCAATGGAACTCTGCATTCGTCGTGGTTTTGTTGCGAAAACGTGACGTAAAATTCGGCTAGTCGTTTGTTTTTGCAACAAAAAATAAGACGGACGCAAATTATAATTCATAAATCGTCGGAAGTATAATTTTACAAGGTATAAAACATTTGATTATATATTTTTTTTACTTTTTCGTTTTTAACAAAGTGTTATATTTTAATTGCAAAAATGTGATGAACTGGTTCAGCCTATAAAAGTCCCACAACTGGGCAAAAGCTTATTCTCCAAATAGGAGAAGGGTTGGAGCTTAATTCACCACGCTGCTCCACTGGAGATTTGCGGATGATTTTCCCAAGCATGAGTAGCGACTGCTATCAGGTGCTTGTGATAACAACCAGGACCGACGGTTTTATGTGCTCTCCGAAGAAAAGAGGGGGCCTCTCTACTATGCTGCCCACTATGCCATGGAGTCATCCTACACCCAGATCAGAAACAAAATTTGTACAAATACAAATATTTGTCTCCAGCGATAATCGAACTCGCGACCGCCGGCGCGTGGCGTTGAAGCGACTACTCGCACCACTACACCAAAACGTCGATATATACCTTGTTTTAATAATACCTTTAATGTTTTGAGTGTTAAATTTATTGGAACTAAATCTTGTGCTAGGTGGTGAAAAAAAAACGGTAATAAACCTACATAGATTAATCCATCACGCTCTAATAAAAGTAAAGTATGGTGAATTAATCTCCATTCCTCGTCTTAAATTAGAAAGAATACTTTTGCCCAATAGTTGGTAAATTTACACGTTTTTACAGTATAATAACAAAAAATAATAATAGACATTTAGATCATAAAATAATATATTTTTCAATTTATTTTAAGAGTTCAATAAATACAAATAAAAATGCTGTCACAAAAATTATAATGCTTTATTATATTTGTGTCTAATTTAATGCAATAGCTTGAAGATTTTTACAAATAATGCAATCATTGTAATCTTAGTCCGATATAAAATAAATTGTATAAATAAAAAAAGTTACTATATAAAACATATCACAAAATAACTAAGCGTCTATGGCAACGGAACGTAACGTAAATGGTACTAGACTAAAAATAAATTTTCGTCAAGTGTAACTTAAATTCATAAACCAATCGTTATTGTTTTCTGTCGATGCAATGTGTTTTGTACCGTTCATACCAAGGCCGAAAGGTGAACCGGCCGATGTCCGCAGGTAATAAAGACCACGGGTCGAGGTTGAGGAACCGTACCCGAGAACGGCATAATCTTTATCTTTACATTTATTCGCTTCAAATTGCTGCCAGCTTTGACATCGTATAGCGACGAAAGATTTAGGGGTTCGTATACTCTCCGCATAAACTTGAGCTGCTCGAAGATGACTGCAAGAAGGCATTATACATCCTGGTTGTTGAGGCCCACCTCCATTTATATAGAAATCAGCGTGACCGAGAGGTTCAATAACTCCCTGTACAAGCATATTCGAATGCATTACGTCTACATATTTAGCGTCCATTTTGTCTAGTCTCTGATCAGGATACGCAAAAGAGAAACAAGGGCCCGCAGGATCCAAACCAGTTATACGCCCTAATAAATGCGATTTATATTTATGAAAGTATTTTCCAGCCCATCCCGCAATATGTGCTCCCAAACTAACACCAATAAGATGAAAATCGTCAGCGCTGGCCCCGAAGTTTTCCAAATTACCTAATAAATTAGCTAACCTTTTTCCCACTAGACGAGCATTGTGTACGGACAATATGTACCTCTGATTCATCATTTCTTCCGCATCCACGAGAAGAACGTTAAACATTTTCTTTTCATTGTAACTCTCTGCTATATCTGACGAAACTGATGACTGTGAACTGTCTCTATAGCCATGAATTATTATTTTTGTTTGTTTTGTTATATCAAAAACACCAGGTTCAGTCAATGTTTGAAAAGCTTTATCGATAGAAAAAGTTCGCTTTTCCATATCATCTATGTAAATAATTTTCATAGTTCTTAATATTTCATTTTGGCTATTCATAGAATTAAATTGTAAGTCCACAATAGCGCGACCTGTAAATGCAAAAAAAAAGAATTAAATAAAACTTACGTATTTTTTGTCCGTATAGTAAAGGACAAGGTCGTACACTCACATGCACCGGACATTTTAGCATACAAGTTCTCTAAAAAACTTAGATTCTGTTGATCACTCTGTGCTGTCACTTTAAACACAAACAAATGAGTAATCGCAATTAGTATCGTCACAATAACAGCATAGAGGTTCATGGCGAACCCTCTCCGCTAACACGGCCACTATGTCACTGTCTGCTCTAAGAGAAAGGTCCAGTCGTTTACCAGGCACCTACAGCGGTGGTTAAAGATTTGGAGGGGCTTACACTAAAATTAATATCCATTGCACTACATTCGTTCTTAGAAGGTCACGTATTGTGTGTTACAATGAGCGAGTAAATATAGTTTAAATTGTGACTTAACTTCAAATTGTCATTGTATAATGTGTTATGTAATAACTACCTTTTATCGCTAAGTTACAGTCATTAAACTATTTTATGGAGTCAGAATTCTATGTGATTCAATTTATAAAATCGCACTAAAATTATTAATATATTATACACCTTATCCAATTTTATTTTTAAACATGAACTGTTTTTTCTAAACGTATCCTATAGTTTGCATTAAAAAAAATACGGATTTATAAATTATTTTTAAACAAATGTATTTAAATATATTCAGTTAATTTAAATAACGTTCAAGCAAAATTGTTGTGGCATGAACATGAGAAAGCAGTGTTGTATCAAGAATTCGAAATAATTTATTTTGAGGACTTAATAAAGATGATTCATGTAATTACATTGGTTAAAAAAATTACTGTATTCATATTCTGTATTAAAAATGAAGGTCAATAATATTCCAACACAAGCTGTAGATATAATGATATAGTACTCTTCGTTCCAAATTTATGTAACAAAAAGGTTTATCACAGTTCAGTTTAATGAGATGTCATTTTACAAATAAATTAACGTATCTATAATTTCATATAGTCGACACTCTAGATAAATCACATATAATGTCTCAAAGTTAACAACAATCTGTTAATAAAATCGTCGGTGAAAGCGCAAAAAACCATGTAGAACAAAGATAATTTTTTAATCATTGACGAATGAGGAACAGAATACAATAAATAAATGTCAGGTTTCCGTATAAACCAAGACAAAATAATTTTTAAAAATTATTAAAACTATATTTATATGTGTTATATATGTTTTTAAATATGTAATAAACGTACATTATAGGAAATACAGTCGATTTATATTTGCTATAGTAATAAACATATCACTAATAAAAACACAACTTCTGTAGAAGACTTTATATCAGATGTTACAATTTGTTCTTAATAAGAATGATATAAAAAGTAATAATTTATGAAATTTAAATTTTCGTAATACCTGTAACAAATAGTATGTCTTAACCAAAGTATGTATGTCAAATAGTTTTTAAACGAAGTATATAACGTATCTACGCCATAAGCACGATATTGTATATAAACTTAGAATATTGTTGTTTGTTTAATAAATAAAAATAAAATAAAAATTTCTCTGCACCTCCTGCATCTCCTCCTCTCCTCGTTTTTTAGGATAAGTGAGAGAACCGATAGCTAACACCTTAATGACCCACTTTCTGTCATACACAGCTCATTCCTATTCCGCTTTAATTCATTTCAAGTGAACCATTCGATTCTTGGCTGTTAAATTTTATTGAAAATAGATACAACACAAACAATTATTAAGAAGTGTAAAGTAAGTAAGTAAAGCCATAATATTGTTCGTATAAACCTACCATTTAAAATGAATTGGCAAACATATTTCATGACCAATATTATCATATTTTATAAAGTTTTTTTTTTGTAATTATGTACTTTTTATATGCGTCTGAAATAAATATATACCTAGCATCGAAAGTTAGCCAAAAGTTGTTTACAGAAACGATTTCTCGAAAATTTTCACTAAAAAGTAAATGCCTGTTTTTACAATGAAGGAGATACTATATAATAAACGGTTCGATAAATATTTTATATATTGGATAGAATCAGGCGTTACTTTGCGGAAGTTCATGATTAGCAAGAAAAGGTTAAAATTATTTTGCTATAATCCGCCAACAGCTGTCTGTTGGCGGATTATAGCAAAATAATTTTAACCTTTTCTTGCTAAATATTTTATATTTATTTTATAAAATTGAAAATAACATTTACATCAAGTCGATAATAAGTATTTATTTATGAATTTATAATTTTATTAGTATTCTTTTGCAGTAAGATAATCTAAATATTAATTGTGTGGTCTTGTTATGCTTTCGTCAGGATAATTTCCTTACAACCTTTGAAAATTGAGCTCGATTATCTTTTTCTTACAAATATATGACAAAAAGATCTCCTTTTATTCCAAATGATTCGGTTGGACTCAGTAGAAGGTAGTTAAGAAGCTTATCATGTTTTAAAATGATAAAATCACTGGTGAAAACTGAAATACAATCTCACAAATGTACTGTAATTAATTTAGCTAGACAACCAGAAAAATAAATTTTACGAAATTGGTTATCCGCTTTAACATACAGACCTTTTCCCGAATTTCTTTTTTAAACTAACTACAAGTATGTACGCAATGAAATGTATATATGATTATTCCTAATTTTTTCAATCTATTAGGTATAATTTAAATTGAAGAAAATACATTCGTCAAAAATTTTATTTTATTTTGACACTAGATTTATTTAACTTTTGAAAATAAAGTATTTTGCCGATTGCTTATAACTTCGAAGAAATCAGTTGTTAATAAAAATATTTCTTTTTTTCACACTGATTATTCTCGTCGCATACTGTAGCACACAAGTTTTATATTTTATTATCATAAGGATATAATGTTACGGAATTAAAAGTTTCAAGTACTTTTAAAGCCAAACTCAGAGGTTTCGTTAGCGAAAATATAAAAGTTTAACGAAAATATATGAGAATAAAAGTATAAGAACTCAGCCTAAGCGATATTTTTACGCCATCTCTTAGGTAGAAATTTATGAATATAATAAAATTGTTATTCTTTGACGTGTTCGACACGCACACGAAGAACACCTCAATATGTAATATGTAACACCTGTTACAACTTTATTGATACAGTCTCGTGATAGACGGAAAGACAGGTAACGGAGAATTTTCAGTAGAGTTTGCACTCTCTGGTTAGTGGTTACTGACTTCTAAAAACTAAAAAGTATTTGACCCGACATTAATAAACAGGTGAATCAAAGTGATTTCAAATATAACATTCTTGTATAACCTGTTATAAAAATATTATTTAAATTCTTATAATTTTTTAATGAAGGGCAGTCCAAATAAAAAAAGACACGTGATAAAATTATTAAAAAAGGTAATTTTCAAATGTAATTTCATTTAATGAAAGAAAGTCTGTGCTTGATATCTGTCATCAGTTGTCTTTAATGTTTTAATCTGTAATTACTATTTCTAAAACATAAAATGTAAGGAGAGATAAAAATATTTGAAAAAATTTAAATAATTTAAAACTTATATATTACTAGCGGCCCGCCCCGGCTTCGCACGGGTCTTTAACTAAAATTTTAAAAATTATACATTTATATTTTTTATCACCTACACCTGCGTCGATACTGGAAAATATTTTATATTAGACGGATTGAGTGACAGTTTTATTATATCTATATACATACATACATACATACATATATATGTATATAGATAGTACTGATGAAACATTTGAACTGTTTTTTTATTAATTATTTTCTCATTGATGGATACCATATTTTAATAAGTATTATTCCCGACGAAGACAAATCCAAAAACACAAAAATCATAAAAATCGTTCCAATCGTTCTCGAGTTATAAACGGTGTAACTAACACGACTTTATATATATATATATATATATATATATATATAGGTTACAACTTAAATAGCTATAACCATTCAACTTTGTACAATCAACAAACAAATAACGACCAAATATTTTAAATTTTAACAACGAACAAACAATCAAGACCGTAGTACCCTAAAGTATTTAATTATATACAAAAAAGAAAAACAGATTTTTAAATACGGGCGAGTGTCATTCTTTTGGCCGAAGTTTTGGTCAGCGCGATTCAGTAAATTATCTGCGCCATCTATCGTATAATTGTAGAATATCGTTTTTATATTTAGTGACATTTAACATAATCAATACTTAACATAATAGTATATTTATTGAAAATGATGTTTATCTAAAATATTAAAACGATTTCTATTCCTATCCGACATATTTAGTAAACTTTTAAGTTTAACAAAATAATAACTCAAATATAAGTTTTGTGAGTTTTAAAGATTCCTTAGACCAGATGGCGTTGGCGGCGTAGGTACCTATTTCTATTTTCTTAAATATTTATTTTTAAATTTAATTACAATGAAACAAAAACTAAATTATACTGTGAGTTATTTCCAATTTTTATGTATTAAAGTTATTAACATTGGTTTTGTACTTTTTACGTGATACGTGATCAGAGAAAAACACGATAAGAGATGGCGCTGATACAAAAAAATACGCGCTATTGAAATTTATTCTTGATGATATATAGTGTATTAATAAAACGGAGGTTTTAACAGATTTATTATTTGTATAGATTTTATCAAGGTCAAAAGCGATTTCGACCGCTCTATTTATCTCTAGCTCTATTTCTACCATAACGAAATGATTTAAGCACTATAATAAAAATAAAAAAAAATGTAAAATAAACATAATTTGGAACTACACTAATACTAGATCCTACAAACTTCTAACCCTTAGCGAAGATTTTCATCGATATCTTTAGGTTGCTTTGGAGCCCGTCGTAACATATACAATAATTGCTCTTGTATATAATAATAGAAAAAAAAAAGATTTTTTTTGTTGTTGCTGCTATTTTTATGATTGAGTTCCCTGAATATTTTTTAACAAAACAGTTTTTACCCTAGACAGTTTTTAGTGGAGTGTGAAGTATGAAAACTGTTCAAATATATTAGAAAATCAAATAAAATTAATATTAATTATTTATTTTATTTTATTAATTAAATTAATAAACAAACTCCGTATCACGAGATATTAGCTATCTTTAAATATGCCTAATACACCACACAATAACGTATTTACGGCAAGAATCTGTGGAAAAAGTAAGCTGATTCTTACATTTAAATATTTTAAACACCTAAATAGATAGAAATAGATCTACGAGTATATCGATGATAAGAGATTTAATTGAATTAAAAAAAAATCATACGCAGTATGAAAATGATATTTTTTTTAATAAAATTAAAGTCCCCCTTATTAGTTGTTCTATTTATAAAAGGATATAATAAAATTAAGTCCTTTTATAAATAGAACAACTAATAAGGGTCCCCTCCCTTTTCCCCATCTTTTTTATTTTTACAAAAAAAATGCATTAAAATTGAAGCTAATTGTGTTTTTTTTTCTCCATACAACCATTGACACCAGTGCTGAATTTGGTTTTTAATAAACCTCTATGTCTAAAAAATTTTTCTCAGACATTTTTTTCATATTTGTTCAAACTTTTGTCAATATTCTCCCTGTAGTAGTTTAGGATTTACCAGTCGAGCTCCTTTATTTACATAAAATAAATAAATAATTAATAAATTGTTTACGTAATTTCTAACCTTTAAGGGATATAATTTTTAATTTTTAAATTTTGTATTATGGCATATTTTATTTGTATTTGTAAGTTGGTTTGATTGTATAAGTTTTATTTTGTTTGGTTTAAATAATAGCGATATAATAAATAGTTCACCGCCTACCTTTCTTTCTGAGTAGTTTATACAGTAGTATAATTTGTTAGAGGGGAACCCTATCCCTTGAGAGACTGTGGAAGGATGTAAGAAAGTATAGTATGAGGAATGAAAGTACGAGAGGACTGAAAGCGAGAACTGGTATGAATGAGAAGCATAGACATATTATATATAAATAATAAGAATATAAAAATAAGATAAAAATATAGAATACAGGAATAAGAGAGACATGAGTTATAGCAAAAGTTTTTTTTTTTCTTTTTTAACTAACTGAAGCTAATATCATGAAAAATTAGATTTTATTTAGAATATTGCTCAGAAAACAATAATAACGTGATTTAGCAAATTATTATTGTACCTACTTGTAAACTGGGGCTGTTTTAAAAAAAAGAGAATTATTTGCCATGAAATATTTTATTTACTTATATGGTTCATTTCAAAATTTTGCAATATTATACATATTAACGGTGCAAAACTTAAATTACTTAATTAAGTATATTGGTGCAAATCATGTCCGCGAGGAATGGTGCCAAGAATAGTGGCAGCATTTTACCGTTTAATCGCAATTCCGATTCTCTATGGCAAAAAATGCACCAGCACTCCTGTCAGTAGTGGAGGCTATGAGACGTGGGGTCAATTCTTTTAGAATTTTTTTGCACTGCTACTTCAAGGTCCAAGTGTTTCTACTACAAGCATTTACTGCACGGCAAGATATAATTTGGGATAAGTGAGGAATTTGTGTCGTTTAGCCATTTCATGTGCTTAAATGAAGATAAAAATAAAATGGATTCAGGCTTTTTATTTTTAATAAGTGTAAAATAAATAAAAATGCGTAATTTCTCCAGGATTTTCGTAAATGTATATTAGTTACAGATAATATGCTGATTTCACGCATTTTAGTACTTTTTGTGTTGCCTCCGCGAGCTCGCAATACTGCTGTTATGTGATTCGGCATACCTTCTACTAGGTTTTTGAGGCGATGCTGCAGAACGTTCTGCAATTCTTCTATTAGAGCATCTTTCATTTCACGTAGCGTGATTGGTAGCGGATTCTGCTGACGAACACGTTCCACGACGAACCAGTTCATCCCATGAATGCTTAATGGAGTTAAAGTCGGGGTTGGGTGCTGGCCACTCCATATATGTGATACCGACTTCTCGAAAATATGCAAATACTATCTGAGCTGTATGCGGGCGAGCATTGTCTTGCATAAAAATGGCATTCCCGCCCATGCCCACTAAAAATGGACTAACGTAGTCATTCCGAATTTTGGTAACATATCTTCCTGCACTGAAAGTTCCATTTCTATTACCACTAGCTGAATGTGGCTTTACAGACAGCTTTACAGACTTTAGAGACAGCCGTAAGAAAGCGATTTTTTTTTAAATTATTGATACCATATAGCGATCCTCACGCGCCGTCGTGCACCTTGTTCGGCCTGTTCCTGGTTTTCGAAAATTGGATCCACACTCATGGAAACGCTGGAATACTCGCTGAATTGTAGAAAAAGTCAAACCAACAGTTCTCGCTGTAGGTAGGTCACTCGATAAGTTTTGAGACAAGAAAAACCTATACAAGATATTAACAATATTTATTTTACATTTTTTCGAAATACGCTCCTTCATTCATGAAAGTTCCATTCGTCTAAATTAAGTATTAAACACTTTTACCAGTCTTGATCCGATAGGTCCGAAATTGCAACTTCGTAAGTGGTTACGGCCTCTTCAGCAAACGAAAAAAAATTCCTTTTTATTTTCTCCATGATTATCGGAAGCAAAAACAAGGAGCTAAATCAGGACGGAGGTAAGAAAGTACGGTGGATGGGGAAAGGTTTCAACAATGGATTCCTCAAGAAACACCTTTGTTTTTAGGGACATATGTGACAAAGCTTTGTCGTAATGCAGCATGATTCCTCGAAGCATAGAATGCTAATGGTATGGTATGGCAAACAAACCATTCCGAGTTAACAAATCTGTGATTTTTCAATATTATTGTCGACACATGCCCGGTACGAAGAAAAAAACTAGCTCCACCATTTCTTTACCAACGTTACGAGTTCTTCGCAGTTTTGTCGGCAAGTTTCCTTCTGAAAAGATCAATAGTGGCGACTGTCTCTTATTTTCCGGATCATATTGATAAACCCACGTTTCGTTGCCTTTGATTATTTCCAAAACACGTCTTGACGATCCGTTTTCAAATTGTAGACGCATTTCGCGGCATCAATCCACACGGGCATGTTGTTTAGTGTCTGAGAGGAAATGCGGGATCCAACGACAACAAAGCTTCCTCAGTCCAAGATGCTGATACAAAATGAGGTTAACGCTCCCTGAACTAAAATCGCCAAGAATTTTCTCGATGTCCGAGTATAAGTAATTCGTGGGTCTTCTCGCACAATTATTTCAGTAGTGCACAAATTTTCTGCAATTACTGCCGTTTGTAAGCGACCACTTCTATGGTCATCTACGAGGTTTTTTCTGTTGCGCGAGATGGGGCAGACTAACCTAACGCTGTAATCGTTGAAGGCTTAGTTTTTCACTTAAACTAAATTTTTAAATAATAAAATATCATAGCGCCTAAATGATCGTGGTTAAACTGCATCGTTGCAAAGAAAAACGCGAGAACCGACGTAGATAAATGACTAAAACATCTTAATATTTTTTAAATCAGCAACATGTCAACCCAATTTGCTTTTTATCATTTTTTAAATTACGAGCATTTCAAAACTTCTTCAAGCATTGTCAGGATCCTGGTACATTCTTCAGGGGACAGGTGTGACCACTTCAGAGTAATAAAATTTATAAGGTGGAGACATAATATTTATAACTTATGTAAAACTAAAAAAACGCGAAACAATTGTTTTGAATTTTTGGATAATAAATTTAAAAAATCAGTCATTATTTTACATTTTCAGTTTTGTATACAATTATCAAAAATAAATAAAAAGGTTTTATTTATCATTTTATCAGGAATTAAACATTCCTTAATAAAACAATTTGATGTTAAAAAATATTCTAAATGTGAAATAAAATAAATATTTCGCTATCTAAAAAGCATAAAAGAAATAGATAAATTTAGTCATTGAAAGTAAGAAGAAACAGATTTAACTACCCACTTGTTTACTTTAGATTTTATAAACAGTCTACATAGATATTTATATACTGATTTTATAAGCATGAAAAGGAAAATTTCATTCTTTTAATAAGATTTTTTCAAACCCGTAGCATAAATCGATCATTAGAACAACCGAGTAGCTTTTTTGACAAACGTCTGTCTTTATCAAATTTATGTGGAGTTGAAGCAAATACCAATACTGGGTAAAATTATTATTTTTATATGTACTTACCTCTATGTTCTGTATATTATTATGGAAGTTAGCATTGGCTAAAATAAATGGTAATAATTATTTCTTTGTATACCGTAGAGCCTATCTCAAAGTGAAGTGTAAAGATTTATTAAAGGTCGACGTACCTATACAGTTTCGTACTAAAAAAAAAAAAAATATAAAAATTCTTAAGAAAACTATTGTGTGTCATTTAAAGTTTAAATTAAATGGGTTCAAGTGATCTTCATCTATTCGTATATACAGATTTCAAAAATAATTCATTGTTTAAATAATCAATTGTATTATTGAGATATTTTATAAAAGACTTGAACAATATGTAGCAATTACTCGTAGTGAAGGTTAACGTTTCAAACACATGAAAAATAGATTATAAGTAGATTTTTGACTTTGTAGGTCATTATACCACTACATTGAGAACATAAACACCTACATTCTTTAAATGAAATGCTCTACTCAATACTTATTAAAAATCAAAAACCGGCCAATTGCGAGTCGGACCCGCGCACGAAGGGTTCCGTACCATCAATATATTAATACGTGAAGCAGCAAACTTTTTACCCCTCTTTACGAAAATTACGTGGACGGAGAAGTATGAAATTTGGCACAGTTAAAGTTTATATGGAGAAGAAGTGCAGAATGGTAATATTTTTTTATAATAATGCTCAAAAAATACATTAAATTAATTTAAAAAAACACTACACACATAATGAAAATTTCAACGGTCTAACTATCACGGTTCATGACATACAGCCTGGTGACAGACGGACGAACACACGGACGGACAGCGCAGTCTTAGTAATAGGATCCCGTTTTACCCTTTGTGTTCGGAACCCTAAAAAACATACCCTCTTATTCAAAATTGTAGTAGTAACAAATTAGTGTTTTTTTCAAGAGCTTATCATCCGTACTTTTATATTATAAACGTGAAATGTAAGTTTGTTTTTTACGCTTTCACCCAAAAACGACTAAGCCGATAATCATGAAACCTTGTACACATATTCTTGGAGGTATTAAAAGTAACATAGGATACTTTTTTTAAAAGCGAAACTTCTATATAGACAGGGGGTTTTAAGAATTTTTGTGTCACGAAAAAGCGTTATGGTCCGGGAGCCAGGTAAAAATTTGGTTAGTTACTTCCTCTCGAACGATAAATCAACGATCGATTCAATTTTTTTTTAAGTTATACTTCTTTTGACGTGTTAGGGAAAAATGATGAGAGTAAATTTTTGTGAATTGTGTGCGCGCACACTGTGACGACACCATGAATGTCTATCTGTCCCGATGTTTGTCAACAAATCTTGCAAATTAAATTAGATCCATTTCCCGGTTACTGATTGAGCTGAAATTTTGAATACATGTATGTGTATATGTGTGTATGTGTAATGTGTAAATCACGTGATAATGCAATATTATGATGACATGGTGCTGATGTGATGATGGAGGTAAAAGGTGGCCATATGAACTTCGCAATGAATCGACACAAACTCATCGAGTTTGGGCCCGTTTGAATTGTCTTGACGATTAGTTTGTCTTTCAATTGTAACTAGGGTCTGATGATGGAGCTGAAAGGTGGTCATAGGAACTCTGTAATGAAACGACGCAACCCCATCGAGTTTCGGCTAGTTTGATTCGTCTTGATGAATACTTTATTTTTAGATGGTTACCATGGTCTGATTACAGATGGCGCGCACTACCAATTAACTCGGCGTATCGTTTTATCATAAGTAGAACTTCTCACGTGCGTACATAAGTACACACAGCCTTTTTTTTTAAATCGTTTGATGACAATTTGTAAGCTGATTGTTAATGTACTGCTGTAATAAATTAAAGAAAAAATCAGATAGCAGTAAGGTTTTTTTCTTCGTGCGTGGAAGGGTACCACCGCTTATCCTCCCAACCTAATCGAAGCTGAAGTTCACTATGCTTTATGATACAACCCTCTAATTCATTCCACTAATTACTTATCGCTTGACAGGAGCTTGGTCATGCAAATCTGTTACTGGCTCCCGGACTATTACGGCCGCATGGAGGGGGTAGACGATATATCGCGTAGTGAGAGACGGCAGCGGTGGAGAGAGAAAATATAACGCGCATTTATGCGCATTTTTTTTTGGTTCCGAATTGAATTCAGTTTTTTTTTTTTGTTTGATAAAATAAAATATGTTTAAATAAAAAATGCATTAATTAAAATGTACCTAACCTAACCTAATCATAATTTGCAGTAAACTTGCGAAATAAAAACGAAATGTGTTCTGGGACACATAGTAGAAACAAACGGCAACGGACAAGTGGAAAAACGAATCGCAACAAAATCTATACTTGAATTTTTTCCACCTGTCCGTTGCGATTCTTTTTGCCACTTGTCCGTTAAAGTTTCACTTCTACTGTGTGTCCCAGAACATATTTCGTTTTTTTTTAACGCGATAACTGACATCTTAGACTTACCGGCTTAGCTAGTACAACATACAAGAGCAATTAAAAAATATTCCCGGGATTAAGGTATAATCTTTATGCGGAGGTTGGTTATGTGACCGATGAGAATTATGATTGATTACACACTTACAACTTATAATTAAATTTAGACACATCAATCTAAACAGCTTATTGCTAAAGTAAGACTTGTTTTATCTCTTGTTGGTGTGGTTCAGAGGATTAGTTTTTATTCCATTGGTCATTCATTCAAATTAAATGGAATTCATTTATGTTCTTGGTTTTGTAAGTAATTTATTAGTTAAAAAGTAATCGTCTAGAGTAGTTTGTGGTCCCTTCTTCGCTCCGATGAATCGCAGAGTAATATTTTATAGCCTCTGTTTGTTTGAAGTAACTTATGCAAACAAAATTCCACAAATTTGTACATTCACTATAAACATAAAAACAAAAAACAAAATTAGTATAGTAACATATAATTTATATGTATATACTGTATACATACTGTATTACTCAATTTAAACGACTTAGCATTGTTAAATACATTGAATACATAAAAGATGACGAATAAAATCGACGGAAATCCTCCGTCTATGTATATGACGCACCAAAACATTCATACTGACTAATATAATAATTATAGTGTATGTTAATATAGCTTCTACAACGACTAGGTATAAAACTCGGTAAACAATCAGTTTATTGACTAAAGTATTGAATATAAATAGACATGGAACAAAAACTTGACCCCGATATAGTATTTAAAAAGTATCCGAATTATCAATGGTACACGAATACGGCAGATGAATAAAAACTATAAAATATGGTCAATATTTAAATTGTGAAACAAATATTTCAATTGCAATACGTGCTGAATTATTCGGTGTGGGGTAAGTGGCGTGACGGCGGGCACCCAGCCGTGGGCGGGCTGCGCCGTGCGCGCTGTCACTGACGCCTGCCGCCTGCCTCCAGTAGCTGCCCGCCGCCGCGCTAGTCGCACGTCCCGATACGACCTGTCCCAGTGCTCACCCAGTGCCGTCGCAGCCTCACCGCCTCGCGCCACGCAGTCCGTGCCACCGCGCTGCCGGCATAACAAACTCACGCACGGTGTCCTTTCTATACAGTGTTTGTCACTTAACACCAAAACCACATCGGGCCGCGCTCGCATACACGTGAGTACTGATACTCTTATTATTTATATTTCATGTCGATTTCTTATTTTTTAATATAAGCTTTTTGCAATTTAGCTTTAGCTTGCAATTTTACCATTGGGTTGCGTGCTTAAGTGTTGCTGTTTTTTTATATTTTTTTTATAGGTTCATTACACATTTTGTTAAAAATAAATTTATAATTTCCATTTTTTGTTTTTTTTTTCCTCCATCCCCTTTTTTATTTTCAGGTTATTTCATATCTTACATAAAATATAAGGAACCTCTCTAATTGTTATAAATTTCTAAATAATCGTTAAATGTTTATTAAGTATTATAAATTAAATTTTATAATTTCTCAAATTTTTATCTCAGTCATATACACAATTTAATATTTTATTTATAAATTTCCAGCCACTATTGATCTTTTAAGTCAGAAAGTAAAAATATGAGGACAATTTTTCACGAACACTTCGCGTTTTCCCCGAAACAACTTTTAACTGTTCCTTCGATGCGACGTTTTATTTGAAAAATCGAATTATAGAGCTAAAGCATTAAATAAATGTGTTACTTAAAGTCTAAAATAAGACAATCTTTTTAACAAAATTTACGTTACGGTTAAACAACTAGAGAAAATCTTTTTGACAAACAAATATCCTTTTTCAAATGAAAAGTTTCATTATAAAACGGTTTAGGGTTAGCTGAAATTCGAAATTTTATTTTAAATCTATCTTTATATACATTTCTTAATTAGACCACCTTGTGCGTTTCACAGCTCATGGGAAGTGTAATAAAGGAGTTATCAATGTGTCGGAAGCCGTCGGCACTTATAAAACAGATTGAGCTTTTGTTTCGATTCAGATCATGTAATCTACTAAAATCTTGTAAATATTTCATAGAATATAAGAGAATCTCTCGTACAAGATTATCAGCTTATTTTGTGTTTACAGTTTTTATCAATCAAAAATAATGGTACAAATTAAACATGCGAATTTGAAATAAAAGATGTAAAATTATTTACATTTATCAATTTTAGATATATAAATAATTTAATATAAAAGTATTATCAAACTTATACCAAATCAAATAACAAAAGTATTGATGAAAGCATTTGCGATGGATTTTATAGAAGTATTGATTGTGTGTCTTGGTATTACTTACAAACAGAAAACTATTCCAAGTTGAATGGTTTGTAGATTTTTTTTATAAGAATGAACGGGAAAGTTGATCGTTGGTAGCAAGTAGTTGGCAAGCGACTCAAATGAAACCCAAACAATTTTGGCATTTAAAGTTAAATATAAATAAGATATTTAAAACTTTAACAGCTTAGTTTTCACTTTTAACCTTTTAGTTGCATTTAAGTTTTGCATAAATTACAAAATTAATACAGTAAATTTGTTTTATAAATTAAGGAAACGTGTAAACAAATTTCGACATAATAACGAATACAAAGTGTTAATATATCAGTTTTTTTTTTAACTTAAGGCTCTGTTATTGTCTTCTGTTGTTTGCCTAAGCTACTTAGAATAATTCTGTAATTAAGGTTTTTATTTTACCATTTAAATATTGAGTACCTACTTATAGTTTTTATGTACCTATCTAAAAATAAATTGATTTTTGCTGATAATAATACTTTAGTGATTTTTAAAGTCGATAGCCAAATTCACAGTATTGACCATTTAAACAATGTAGGTATATTTTTTTACAACAAACAGATTAGGGTAAAATACTAAACCTGTTTTAATTAGCATAAAATAAAAATAAAGTACGTAAAATTTTTAATGCTAACTTTAATAGCAGCATGTTTAAATAGAATATAGAATGGAATAGTAAGTTATATGTGAGTATTCGTGCAAATGCGAATCGGAAGCCACTTAAGATTTTTTTCGAAATTCTGAAAAATTATCATATATGGGAAGTCCAAATATAAACACAAAAATTTTGGATGCGCTCAAATTGCTTCATAGTAATGTTAATATACTCGTAGCAATTATCAGCATAATCAAGAACTGCTAACAGGAGAATATGTGCAGGAGTAATTTTAGTGAAAACAGGGAGCAAATTACGCAATCTACGAACAGATCCAGCTGAAGCGAAAATTTTGCGATTAATTTTGCATATCTACGAGCCCCAAGAAAAATTTTGATCGAAAATAACAACCTAGATTTTTTAAACTGTCACAATATGAGTTCAAATTTATCAAAAGTGGCAGGAGGTAATTGAGATTTTTTTATACAGCTAAGTAATTTATAACTCAATGAAAATTATATGTGTAAAATTATACTGGGTGGATAAACTGCTTCAAGTAAGAAGCAGGATCATCCTTACAGGAAAAGTGATTCCAGTATGCGCTGCGATAACTTTGGTAACTGATCTTCATGAACTTCGCTCGGCTTCTTTTTTAAATGTCAGTTATTGGAGACTTAAATTATTCTAATAAATATATAATATAAATTAAAACTCAGTTAATTTATTAAAAAACAAATATAATTATAAAATAAGTTTATTATTACCAGTTTTTTTTAATAACGAAAATAATCTTATTTTAAGCACAGTAGGTACCTAATTAATAATTCCCGTATATTTCATGTTCATAAATCATTCATAAGTCATGATTTCTTGTAACTCAAATTATATATATATATATATATATATATATATATATATATATATATATATATATATATATATACAAGTAGTTTATTTAAATTTCATTATTAATAGTCCGGTCAATATAGACATTAGATTTGACATTAGAGAGCTGGGATTTACCATTACAAATAAAGTTTTAACAATCCCCATCGATTCTATGTGTGCTACAAAAGTTAGGGACCTTCAAGAAAAGAGCATACACCCATTAAACGCCGGCAACGCACCAGCTAATCCTCTGATTTGGCGGCTAAATTGTTCAAATGTGGCTGAGTCATTGGTCTCTTTATTAAAATCACAGGAATCTTCCTCTAATGTACTCAACTGGACATTTGAGCAAGACTGACTTTATCTATCAATATCCAACTCTTAATCACGATGATTTACCTGCAATTATTTTAAGATAAGTAAACCAATTTAGTTTTAACTACATTTTTAGAATAATCAAAAATAGCAACATTTTTGAAAACATGATTATGAAAACATAATAGGAATAACATTATCGACTATATTTATAAATAATAATATGAAAGTAAAAATCACAATATCGTAACAGGAGCAAATATGTCGTTCCGCCGATATACATTATTTGTAAAAGGTGTTTTTTATATTATCAAGAACTCATACATTTACTTATTTTCACAATATATTAACATTTATTATTTGACTACAATATTGTGCGAAATTTTCGCACGGGTGGGTACAACTAGTATTATATATTTATTTTCGTCGTAGTTTATTGTCTAGGTAATTCTGTGATATATATTTTTAGTCTGTAAAATTAAATTAAGCATGACACAAGGAATTTATATACAAACTGGAATGCGCACGTTCAGTCAAAAAACGTTTCTTTAATTTGGTGTGACATTATTTAATCTGACATATTAAAATTGATTTGTTGAAATGTTTTATTTGTAATTGTTTATTGAATGTTTATTTTATATATTTTTAATTTTTGATTATTTTATTAATTAGAAATTGAATTAATATTATTATTTTTAATTTATTTGTAGGTACCTACTGTATCAGCCTGTAAACAACCTACTGCTGAACGAAGGCCTCTTCTTCATATAGAAGGGTTGGAGCTTAATTTTTTTAAGGTTTTTTTTGGATATTCATAATAATAATTTAAGGCAACTGTTTCTCTACATAAAAGATACATATTTTAAGAAGATATTCTTAAATTTTTGTTATTAAAAATTATTTATTAAAGTTATTGAAAAACACGCAGGTTATAGCAATTTTGCGAGAGGCTCAAAAAAAAGTAGGGCAGGCAGCGATCACTGTAATCGTCACTGGATCATATGAATTAAAAAAAAGAAGGATCATAGTTTATAAAATGGTGGTAAAAGTGGACGTACTCGTATATAAAAAAAATCATTTTTAGAAAAATGGCGGATGTTGAAAGAGAAATTTTCATTTTCGACCGAAATTTCACTCATATTTTTGACTAAAAAAATATAAATAATTATCAAAAAAAATCCTGCTACTTCGAGGACATTTATATATAGAATAAGTGACCAAAAATTTTAAAGTGATCGGTATAGCCATTCTAAAGTTACAGTGATCACTGGCTTCGAAAACATAGTTTCGAGATAAACACGTTTGAAGTTTTAAGTACAATTTGCATGCAGATTTTTTTTCGAACTTACATTGAATCGTCTCTTCTAGGACCGTATACTTTCCCTTCCTCTGCATCTCTAAACTTTCACATAATTTCATAAGAATGTTTGATAAAATCGCACGATGGTATGTATTGAGGATTACACTTATACAAGAGATATTTTGAAACCAAGTCCACGTTCGCATACTATGTCAAAAGCTATTTTGTCATTACGCTTTGCACATTTTACCAAATTTTCGATCGCCGTAAAAACAGTAATAACATTATTACCTATCCGTCTTTGGCACCACAGACTCATTTTGATAGTGTAGTTTTCTCGCTGACGTACTCGCTCCACCATAATCTCCTTTTCTTTTCTTGTGTCTAGCCTTAAAAATTATACGATTTTTCTTCCCTACTCTACTCATTTGTTTAGTTTAGTACTAAACATGTATGTATGTAACAATATAATATAGTATAACGACAACAAAAAGATTGACAGTCCCTCAGGTAGTATAGCGCACGGCTGCCGCTCCCTACCTACTTTCATGCGTTCGCGGCGGCTCCATTCAAAATTACTTATCTGCGTAAAATATCATCCGAATTGCCTGAAATTTTTAAAGTATACTTTCAAAAAAATTATACTTTCAGAAAATGCAAGAAAAGAAAAATCTATTTGTCGAAAATCCCGACTGCGTCTACCCTCTTAACCAAAGCAATAGATTCCCTGCATTGTTAGATATAAGTTTTATGCATTAAATAAATTAACAAATGAATGATAATAATAATTCTAGCTCTTTTCACCATTTTCCTAATAGATAACTATATTAGCCACAATAACTGACATTGAGCTCGTTCTTATTGACTAAGCGTGGGAACGTGTGATCTGCTGCTGATGCAGTTGTTTATCTAATTATCATCTTGCCTTAAATTTTTAATCACATGGGTTAAATCTATATGTATTAGATATTTGTGTTTTTTAAACATATTTTACTAGTATTTTTGAAGATAAAACAGGTATATACAGTCCGAGACTGTCTCGTCATGACCACAGACCAACTAACTGGTCCGAAATATTGACAAATTCCTCAAAAAAATTATATCGTGGTATATTCTCGTTTTATATTCAAAAAGCAAAATATCTACGCAATCTAGAGATGATACGAAAAAATAAGATACAGATAGAAAAAGAAAGATACGAGAAAATGAATCCTGTTCTATTAATATTATAAATGCAAAAGTTTGTTTGGATATTTGTCCTTTCAAACAAAAACTACTAAACAGATTTAAATAAAACTTCAAACTAACATAGCTTATACATCAGAATAACACATAGACTACAATTAAAAAAGATTTTATGTAATTTGGCCATAATATAACATACTTTTGACGCCCGGCTGGTCGAGTGGTCAGGCAACTGGACACTTTACGCAGCGGTCGCGGGTTCGAATCCCGCCAGGTGCAGATAATTTGTATGACGAATATAGATGTCTGCACCGGGTCATGGATGTGTATTTATGTATATATGTATTTATATATCTTAAATTTATTTCCGTTCCTAGTACCTGTAACACAAGTTCTTACGAACTTAGCACGGGGCTAGGTTAACGTGGTGTGATTGTTGGTTAATATTTTAAAAATATCACGCGAAAACGCGTTTTAAGTGACGCTTATTTCGTGGCGCTTGCGACCTTCTTTTCTTGAAAATTCACTAAAGTGTTGACTGGACAATATTACTGTGCACTCTGCGAGCATGGAAGAACGTTTTTTGTATGAGAACCTTGTTACCATGCTTTTGTAAGAATTTAAAACGAATAGTCTGAAGCCTGGGGAAGGACATAGGCTACTTTTTGTCAATACAACCACGCGGGCGAAGCCGCGGGCGAGAGTTAGTAGTCTATATAATATGTATGTCCTAACTAATCTGACTTGAACTTGAATGAATGAATAAAAAGTATGTTATTACCTATTGAAAATTTGTACAAGATATAAATAATAATAATAATAATAATAAACGCCTCACACTCAACGGCCCCCAGTAGGATGTGAATCCTGTGTCGGGGTTCCGGAAACACACACAATACACAAGCACAAACGCCCAGACCACGACAAACATCTGTATGGCCTATACAAATATTTGTCATGTGCGGGGATCGAACCCGCGACCGCCAGCGCATCAGCCAGTTGCTGTGACCGCTGTGCCAACGCGTCGTCAAATTATATAGGTATACCTATTTATATAACGAACCTTAATGTCATGAATAAGGGGTCTGAACCGACTTTTGTAACTTCGAGATCCCAAACAATCATAGATCTAACCCTGGCGACCGAGCATGCGTCCGAATATATTTCAGAATGGCATGTGTCTGACGACGTGTCGTGCTCGGATCACCGGTGGATCAAATATAACCTGATGGTTACGCTTACGCCACCTGAACCTCGCCGCAACCCACGGAAGATGGACCGCGGCAGGTACGAGATTCAGACAGCGCAGAAGCTCAAAAGCGTCCAACTACCTGACAACCACGAACACACGACCGCCATTGACAACCACATCAATCAGGTAACCAATTGCCTAATCACTAGCTTTGAACAAACATGCCCACTCTCCACACCTAAAACGCGACACTTCCATAAAAAACATTGGTGGGGACCGGAGCTTGAAAAGCTACGACGCAAGGTGAGGAAGTTGTTCAACAGAGCAAGGAACACTCGTGCAGAACATCATTGGGATGCCTATAAACAAGCCCAATATCACTACAAGAAGCGCATCAGATTCAGGAAGAGAGAGTGCTGGAGGCGCTTCTGTACTAATATTGAAACGAACAGCCAGGCTAACAGAGTTAAAAGTATACTGTGCAGCGAACCGATGCACACCCTGGGATGCCTGAAGAAACCTGACGGAACCTATACCAAAACAGACCTGGAAACTTCAGAACTGTTAATAACGACACACTTCCCAGGATGTCAAATCAAAGAAACAATGACGTGGGAAGAAGAACTAAGGACGTCGCCGGAAACGGTTGACTGGAACACCGCTAAGGAAATCATCACCCATGACAAAGTAATATGGACCATAAACAGTTTCCTACCATATAAATCTGCGGGACTGGATGGGATTTTTCCAGGCCTGCTTAGATGGAGTGATAAGAAACTAATAGACCACCTTGTCTCCATATACAGGAGTTGCTTAGCATATCGCTACACTCCCAAAGTATGGAGAGAAGTCAAAGTAGTCTTCATACCCAAAGCTGGCAAAGGAGACTACTCGCAACCAAAATCATTCAGACCTATTAGCCTTACCTCCTTTCTATTGAAAGTGTTGGAAAGGTTAATAGACAGAGAACTGAGGAGTACAACTCTAGTTGAACAACCTCTGAATCCCAACCAGCACGCCTACTCAACAGGCAAATCAACGGACTCTGCCCTGCACAAGGTTATATCCTATATAGAGGGCAATCTCCACCACAAAATATCAACCTTAGGCGCCTTTATCGATATAGAAGGGGCCTTTGACAAAACTAAGTTCACCAGCATAAGCCGGGCCCTGTACAAGCATGGAGTCAATAACACTGTTGCCGGTTGGATTGACAACATGCTAAAGTACAGGGCCATTCAAATCACTGTGAATGAAACGACAAGAGGTGTCGTAGCGAGAGGATGTCCGCAGGGAGGGGTCTTATCCCCACTCTTATGGAACATAGTGATCGATGAACTGATCACCTTGCTCAACGACCGCAAATTTCTCACAGTGGGCTATGCAGACGACTCGACGATACTCATTAGCGGACCCTTTGAAAGCGCAGTTTGCGACCGAATGAGGGCAGCATTAAGAGTTGTCGAACAGTGGTGCACGGACCACGAGCTAACAGTGAACCCTGCAAAGACAGAGCTTGTGATGTTCACTAACAAACGGAATTTAGGGAACCTTAGACTCCCTAAATTATTTGGTACCAGTCTTGCCCTCACCAAGGAGGTCAAATATCTCGGCGTTATACTGGATAACAAACTTCTTTGGAACAGGCACTTAGACTCAAAAATCAACAAAGCCAGCATAATTCTCTGCCAATGCAAACGGCTGCTCGGCAAAAGCTGGGGCTTATCACCTAAAATTACTTCATGGCTTTACAAAACCATCGTCAGGCCTATAATCACCTACGGTGCGGTAACCTGGTGGCAGAGGACAGAACTCACCACCGTCAAAAACAAGCTACAACGGTTCCAGAGAATAGCATGCTCTGCGATCACTGGATGTATGCGTACTGCCCCCACAGCTGCTCTTGAGGTTATGCTTGGTCTGGCACCGCTCGATCTGTTTATACAGCAGGAAGCGGCCATGTCAGCTATCAGGCTTAAACACTTGGGCCTGTGGTGTAGCCAGGAAGGTCCACACAATGAACTTTGGAGCAGCCTTTTGTGCTATGAACCGCTAATTGCTGCTCCGTGTGATAGGACTCCCAAACAACACATTTTCGAAAGGAAATACCACATACAACTTTGTGAGACCGAAAGAGATCAGTCCGGCACAGGGGAAGTCCGCATTTATACGGATGGCTCCAAAATGGGGTCTGGCACTGGTGCCGGAGTGTACTCACAAGACCTTAACATTAAATTGTCAATAACGTTAGGCCAACACAGCTCCATATTTCAATGTGAGTGTGTTGCAATTACCCATGCAGCTACCGCCGTCCTGTCAAAAGACATTAAGGATTATAATATCCGTATTCTGTCGGACAGCATGGCCGTACTTAAAGCACTAGGGAGTTCTTCGACTAACTCTAGTCTTATCTACGAATGCCACCAAACATTGGAAAGATTGGCCTCATTTAATAGGGTAATCCTCCAATGGATTAAAGGGCATAGCGAATCACACGGGAACGATGCCGCCGATGAGCTAGCGAGACAGGGGTCTAATACAAAGGTGGCTGGCCCAACTATCTTACTGCCGCTACCATTTGGACAACTGCGCTCATGGGTAAGACAACGTACACGTGAAGCTCACAATGCCCGTTGGGCAAACCAAACTGGCTGCAGACAGTCTAGAATGGTACTTACTGAAGTATCACCAAACCTGTCGAGCCGACTACTCAGTCTGAACCGTATAGACATCAGAATAGTTGTTGGTACGATTACCGGTCACATGGCACTCAACCACCAACTCTTCATTATGAATGCAACGGACAGTCCCCTTTGCCGGGGATGTCTAGTTGCAGAAGAAACAGCCGCCCACGTAATCCTGGAGTGCGAGGGAGTGGCCACACACCGGGCAAACATCCTTAAAGAAGTAAGGACACTCCGAGAAGCCTGTGAACGCCCCAGGAGGCTTCTGAGCTTCTGGAAGGAGCTTGGCTGGCTAAATTAGTCAGACCTCTTTCACGCATAATGGACCAGAAGCGAGTCTAAATGCGGAAAATTGAGCCCACTACCACTACCACTACCACTACCTATTTATATAGAAGGAGCGTGAAGTAATAGTAGGAATTGAAAAATAATTAAAATATAGTTAGTAAAAAGTATTTTTCAAACGGATTCTGATACTATACAAATGAGACATTTACTTAAATATTGTTAGGTTTAAAGAGCATTTATTTCTCATTAAAAACATACAGTCACTTACATGAGAAATTAATAAACAATATGTAATGTGGGTAAAAATATAAAAAGTGTCCAGCAGTTTACATATACATAATTCTTACACATTTTTTAAACATTGTACTTACTATAGAATTCCTATAACTAAACATTTTACATACCAAATTAGACTATTCTTCTAAATATATTCATTATCAACCATCCATTTTTCATTTAAAATAAGTGTTGACCGGGCCGTGCGTACAGAGCGCACGGCCGGCAAAGTATTATCAAGTATCATCAAATATTACAGCCGCCGCGAAAGTCGTACAACAGTCGATCGGTCGAGGCTACATCCGCATAAGGATGTAAGTGAAAAATTTATTTAATTTAAAATGAATCCAAAATATGTTTTTTAAGTCTATTCTTAAATATATTTAATGATTTGCAGCTTAAATATTGTGATTTCGAAGATCGAAATTTAATCGTGTTTGGTTATATGTTGCGTTACTTATTCAATCAAAAATATCATTTTCCAGTTCGCTGGAATGAGGAAGATTCAAATATCAAGTACAGATGTTTCGATTATTAAAACATACGTCCTAACGGGAAATAAAATAAACATTGAGTTTTCTAAAATAAATACAATAGTTTATTTTTGAATTTTATATGTTACTAGATGACCCGCCGAACTTCGTACCGCCTAAAAATGTCGGATAGCTTTTAACTAAACTTTATTTTGAATTTAATAACATAACAAAATTAATACTATAAATTTATTAATTACAGAAGTTTATTAGGATACTAATATATAGATAATGAAAATTATATGACAATGGTCTGTCAGCAAGACATTTCCTTTATCGAAGCTATGTGTGTTGCTGATGAGTTGCACTCGCATTTATTGTGTTCAGTGAAATAACTTGTGATATACGACATTTATCGTTGTATTATCAGGCGCAAGAAAAAATAAGGTGGATGGTTTGCCGATACGTAAACATGCCATATACAATTGACCGTGAGAAAACATGCGTTTTCTAGATTCAGAACACAACTACTCAAGAATTGGCCTTATGATTTGTTAATCGTAATGGTGAATGCGAGACAAAAGGGAAATTGAATTCTTTTAAATTCAAATTAGGACTTAGGATCATCGAAATCCTCGGAATGAAAACTTCGTCGCCTTGAAATTTTCCTTTGAGTATCTTTGCGTGAATTACATTTATCATCAGTTTTGTTATAACCAAACGCGTACCATTGCATATTTTTAGTTGGTTTAGATTTTCAAGCATGATAACTATCGAGCCAACCTTCAGTTGTAAATTGTACAGTGGTACAAAACACATCCGAGGAGTTAAGTTATCCAACTGAATCTAGTTGGTGGCTTCGCCTTCTTTCGTTACACAGATCATAGATTTTAATGAATGCCGATTAATCGTTGGGGACAAACCATTGATTTTAAATTACGAAGTTTATTCCTCAAGATTGGGATTTCTTGAACTGGCACGAATTCGATGTAAAATGTCTTCCGACATGTTATCCTTGTATTTGTTCTATAAGATTGTAGTTCACGTGGATTCGATTGACAGCATATCGAAATGATAATAGCAAATGATGTACGTATTTGACTTGGCAATGCAAAAATGTTGCTCCAGCGATTTTTGTGTCTCAGTGAGTATCTTTTCCAAGCAAATTGAGCTCAAGCAGCACGAAACGTTGGACACACTATACCATTAACATTTCTTATTCATTGATTCAAATGATGCTGGTCCACGAATGATTTACCTGTACATTTTCATCATTCTTCAGATAAACTGTGTAAATGCCATCAACAGCATCGGTGTAACGCACATCCAAATAACCAATAACCATATCGCCTTGCTTTCGACGTTGAAGGTTTTTCGTTGAAGCATTTCGAATGTAAGAACGTGGCATACTTAACTAAAGGAACGTTCGCGTAAAGATATTGTTTTATTAAGTCGTAAAAAACTGGTCAATGTTGTCGCTGAAGGTGCTTCAGCACGTTGAGCAACGTTCGGAATAGTGACATAGACTCGTTGACGATTCTCTAGATTCACCGCTGAATTTATAACAATGGGATGACGTTCGTGAATAGGGAATGAGAATATACGCCAAATCGCCTCATTGCAGTTCACATTTCGACTAATTTCATAGCACGTAATTTCATCATTGGTATTACAGATTTGGATGCCAAAAATAGCCATATCTCTACCTTTTGTGACATATTTGCTGATATATTTGATGGACTTCACTAAATTGCAATACTCAACGTTGCTCACTCAACTCACGAATAACGTTTGAAACACTTGCCGTCAATCATGCACGATAATTGGGTATTGATGGCGCCACACGGTACATGAGTCATCAATTTCAGACACCAAGAGTACCCCCCACTAATATCCCAACCCTCCTCTCCTACGACTACTTTACCTTTTTTTAGATATTTTAATATATCGCTGTATTTTTCTCGATATTTTAATAGTTATTCTGTTATTCAGGTGGAAGACAAATCCAACAAACCAGAAATTCTTAAAATCAGTCCAGCCGTTCTTGAGTTATAAGTGGTGTAACTAGACCCCACTTTGTTTTATCTATATAGATATTATATCAACCAACTTAACCGATGTGTAAATGATTAAACAGTCATGTTTAAAATTTCCCTGATTGCTTAATTCTGACAACGTAGCTCGATCGCAAAGCTCATATTTCGAAATTGATAGGGTAGATAATTTCATGTTACAATTATACGGTATATGACAGTAATCAAGAGTCTACCGCCACTACCGACTATGCCTATTTGTTAGAAAATTTACACGTCGTAAACCAGATATTTTAGTAAAAACTAAAAATTATTATTTAAATATTACTAAACAATTAACATTTTGTAAATCATGCATCAATAGACTATAATTTACACATGACTTATTTACATGAACCTTTCTTGTACTAAATTACAATACTGTTTTTATAATCATGATTTTCTAATGCCTAAGAAATATATAAAGAGAACTACAGCAATAAATAAGTAAGCAATTTTAATTGAAATATTTGACATCGATAATGGATGTTAGCAGTTAAGCAATTAAAGTAAGGTAAGTTAAAGCGATTATATTCACTTTAAATATTAATTGATTACAAATGTTGATAAGAACTGATAAAACAAACAAGAAGTTTGTATATCATATTAATTTAAAGGCCGGCAACGCACTTGCTAATCCCCTGATGTAGCGGGTGTCAATGAATGTCGCTTTGACTTACCACCAGGCGAACCGACTGTCCGTTTGCCCCCTCTTGCATTAAAAAAAAAAGAAAAAAACATATAAATTTTGTACAGAATAACATTTGAAAAATACATTTCAATATTTAGACCCAGTTTCACCACTTGCTATTAAGTTCTGGCTAACCTAACTGTCACTTTTTTGACAGGTGATTGTATGGGTTATCTGTCAAAATAAGTGCTAGTTAGGTTATCCAGAACTTAATAGCAAGTAGTGAAACTGGCTAAGGGCCAGGGTAAAAAAAATATTTGTAAAATATTTCATTATTATACACCTATCATTTTGAAATGACGCACGCGCCTGTTATGTTTCCATAGTCACGCTATTAATATCAACCGCATTAGACCGCTACATCAGCCATGGTAGGACATGGTAGGACATTCATTTCAAACTTATATTTCGTTAGTGCTTTATTGAATTTTACAATGAGCTATTTGCAAATATCCGATGTGCTCCTGATCTTTTAGATACCTGGTTAAAAACTTTTCTTAAAAGAACTTCATTTTGATTTTTGTTTCCTATCTCGCTTAATCCCTTTTTTTTCTTCTCTTTACATACTCATATTTTATTTTAAACCATCAGTTTAACACCTATTTTTCACTACTGACTGCGTAGCTGTAAGCTCGCCTTTCGCTTAATGTATTATTTGAACAATTGTGCATGTATGTGGTACAAAAAAACAACGCAATATTTTTCCTAGTTCTAAAACTAATAACTGTAAAAGTTTATGCTATAGTGTATATTTAAACAAAGAATGTACTATGTTATGAACAACTTAATTACTAACTAAAGTTACATTTCTCAAAATCATTGTAATGACGACATAATTTCTAAGTTTAGTTAGATTTCATATAAAGAGCACATTTACTCGTCCTGAGGCGATACTAAAAACGGTTCGTTAGCGTTTCATTCACAATAATACAATGGACGAGAATCTGAAAAAAGCGAAGTCCACATGTTACGTCACGTTATATTTAAATTATTATAAAATACGTAATATTATAGTTTTAAAAATTAATTATAGGTCTAAAAATAAACTGAAGTATCAGAAGCAAAGATAGTATAAAATATGAAGACATATTTGTATCATGTATAATATGTACTAAAAGTAACTACTGTTGATAAAATCTTAAAGAACACAAACAAAACAACGAACATTATTATCTCGAAACAAACATCAATAAGATCTCTCTTAATCGATAAAACGAAATTCAGGTAATATTTTTTTTTTTGTTGTTAAAATGTGATAAACAATAAAATTTAACATAATTAGTGAAAATGGATACAATAATAGCAAAATTGTAGTTCAGTATTTACAAATCATAATGAATATTTTCACCGAAAACTCGTTCAGTTTACTGTTAAATAATTGAAAAACGAAATAGTAAGGCTTAGTTTGTTTATAATAACCACATCTCACCCGTTATGAACGAAAACGTGATGAAATGATGAAAACGTTTAATTCTGGTGTTCTATAAATACGATAGTTGGCATGGTGTAGGAGTCGTTTTGAATGTATCTATGGACAATTTAATTATTTTTAATTAAACTTAACAGTATACTAAAATATTTCAGTTCTCTGGTATTATAGTTTGTGATTTCTGTAAACACATTACATGTCTTTAAAAAAAAATTTAAACTAATCAATCTATACAAATAATAAGTCTGTTAAAACCTCCGTTTTATTAATACACTATATATCATCAAGAAAAAATTTTAATAGCGCGTTTTTTTTGTATCAGCGCCATCTCGTTTTTTTCTGTGTTCACGTATCACGTAAAAAGTACAAAACCAATGTAAATAGCTTTAATACATAAAAATTAAACATAACTCACAGTATAATTTAGTTTTTGTTTCATTGTAATTAAATTTAAAAATAAATATTTAAGAAAATAGAAATAGGTACCTACGCCGCCAACGCCATCTGGTCTAAGGAATCTTAAAAACTCACAAAACTTATTTTTGAGTTATTATTTTGTTAAACTTAAAAGTTTACTAAATATGTCGGATAGGAATAGAAATCGTTTTAATATTTTAGATAAACATCATTTTCAATTAATATAGGTACTGTTATGTTAAATGTCACTAAATATAAAACGATATTCTACCATTATACGATAGATGGCGTATGTAGGTGATAAAAAATATAAATTTATAATTTTTAAAATTTTAGTTAAATACCCGTGCGAAGCCGGGGCGGGCCGCTAGTCTAACATAAATTAATCCATTTATAAAAGTCACCGGTGAATGTTGTATTATGTAATAGTTTATTTATTTTCTCTTGCATACGTTATCTAAAGCTTAAAAAAAATAGTCCTGATAATTCAAATAATTTCAGTCTTTTTAAAAATGTCATCAATGGATAGACTATAATAAAAACTATTATTTTATGGTTAAGCAATATACCAAATACATGGCATAAAATGCTAGCGTTAGATCCTATAATAATAAGAATAAATAGGTATTCGTACATAAAATTCCGTTTCAAAATCGCTATTACGGTTTTGCTGGCTTTGCTGACTTATTACGGGCTATGGCTGAGAAACCTCGAAAATTGCCAGCATATAACCAAAGATATCAAAAGTAATGAACGGGAAACAGGCGGGTGTGTTTACGTTTTCTCTTTGTCAAAAAAAAAAATTGTATATTCTACAAACTCGTGTTGAAACTTTTTTCCTGTTGACGGAAATATGAGCTGCGGATATTTTTACTTTTTTAAATCTTATAAAAATAATAATATTAGTCGGCTAAACAAAATAGTTGGTGCATAGGACACCTCGCTTTTAGTGTTTCAAATTATGTTAGTATATATGATTGTTTTATAATTTTATTATGATACAGAACATGCATATATGATTTCTAAAAATATGTTTTACTTCAACTAAAATTTATAAGTCCCCCACCGCATCTGTTTATCTATCAGTCTGCCTGTCAGTTCAGGAGAACCTCAAAATGTACTGAATGGATTTACATGTGGTTTTCACTAATAGATAGAGTGGTTCGTGAGGAAGTTTTAGATATGTAATTTGTTAAAGATTTGTGTAAATTAATTCAAATATGACTAAAATTATTGAAAAGATCGAAATAAGTGAAGCCATCTGGGAGATTTAATCGAAAACGCTCCCTTATCCTTTTGTGACATAGCAAAACAATTTTTGTCCAGATACTCGTCTTTTATAGGTCTACAGAAAATTCCGTTGGCATATATCTAGCTTATAAAGTTTATAATTTAAGTTTACTTTTAAGTTGTTTTTTTTTTTCAATTTTCACATTCGCGGTTTTAACTGTTTTACTAATATGTACCTATATTTATCTTTATAATGTTAGTGCTAAATATATTTAGATTTTCGATAGTTGAAATGATTTATAACAACAATTATTTAAGTAAATTAGGTTTACTTTAGGTACTTTCATGTGTTTACCTTAAAAGCTATAAATAATAGTTATCTCAAATATCTTGCAGTCAGAAGGAAATAAGCTCTAGGCATAAGGAAAAAGGAAATAATAATTTAATAAAAACGGTCTTTATGTCTGTTAAAAAACTGAAAAGGAAATGGAAACATGATTATTGTTATATACCTATAACGAATCTTCTTAAGGTCAATGAAGTCCGAGTATTATATTGTATTCTACATAATTAAATGTTCGTTTAGTTATAAAATCTGAAGAAAGATAAAGGCAAAGCTTTTTGCCTAAAATAAATGCCTTTTCCTTTCACAAATATAATTTACCGGGAAATAAAAAATAAAAATCTGATAAGATAATTTAGTTCTCCCGCAATTGGTTCGTCGTTTTATTAATTCTGAATTCATATAAAAGATTAGTTCTTAAATAACACTTTTTCCGCTTCATCTTCCATTGATCATGACAATCATAAAATAATAACTGAAATATGAATATATAATAGCTGCTTAAACTAACTACACTTTTACTTATGTCTAGGCATCTGTATTTAGAGATTATCTAAATGTGCTAAAAGAAAATTCTACCATATCTTTCTGCTATCTCGACTTGCACACGGATTACTTATAGTGGTTATCGGAAAAGTTCATATAAGCGCTTAAAGCGATTCAGCAGCTTCGATATTTGAGAAAACATTTAACATTAGATTGTTTTCAAGTTTGCAACATACATAAATATTATGTACTTCTCTGAGATCTTAAAATTAAAGTTAGATTAAATATATTTTCGTATTGTAACATTATCTTAAATATTTATTTTTATTGTTTTAAGTCTAAACTATTTTAAATAGCTGCATACTTATTTCATTTGCGTAAAAGTAAAATATATTTTTTAAAGATTAATACAAGAATGTACGAAAACCGTGTAACTCCGAATTCCATAATGAACATCAGTTAATCGGTAAATTAAAGTTCAGTTTACAAATAGAATTTAGTCCTCATGAGCGTACAGTAAACTCAGATGCTTTCAATTTGTAATAATTTATTCCTACGCGCGCGTTCGCGTGTTTTTGTGCAATTTACATTTTAAAATTTTCTCGATTGTTTTTTTAATTGAGAGATAAATTAATTCAGTAGGTTTAATTTATTACATGAAAACAAAAAAATAACGAAAAATTATAGATCAATATGTCCGTAAAAGTTCAACTCACTATATTATCTCTTTTATAAAATTATATAAAGTGAAATATTTAAATTATGATATAAAATAAATATTATTTTGAAATTTTCCTACCGTCTCAGCTATTTGAATTTCATTCTAAAAAAAATGGTAACTCATTGCTAAAAATAAATTTAAGTAATGGTATTTATTATATTTATTAAAAATTAAAAGAGTGAGCAAAACTAAAGTTACGCTTTGATTATTGGAGTATTTGTTCCCAATAGTAGTAATACTGTCGTATATATGTTTAAATATATAGTACATATAGGTTAAAATGCAACAACATCACACTGCTTTTGGATTTATTACGTAACTACCAACCATTGGAGGACGTGTTGGCCCACTGGTCATAACAATTGGCTGTTATGCTAGCGGTTTTAATTTTAATCACCACTTATGGCAAATGTTTGTATAGGTTATCAAATGTTTGTCATGGTGGACGCTTGTGTTCGTACTGTGTGTTTTCGGATACCCAACACGGGATTCTTATCCTACCGGGGTCTATTAGGTAAAAAGCGTTTATTTATTTTATTTATTACTAGCAATCCATCCTGGCTTCGCACGGGTAGTATATAATGTTCTTATCGATAGCTAGACCCGCGGCGCAGGGGTGGTAGCATCAAGCGAGTCCCGTCATCGGTGTGAGACCCGCGCTTAAATTTATTGTTGAGCGCGTTACTTTTTATTTTGCGATAACTCCTAAGATATTCGTTTAAATTAGGTAAATGGTGTAAAGGATTATCATTATGTGCATGAATTGACAAGGATTAATATTGTATCCGTCTAAATAGCTTTCTAATTACTACATTGTACGTGACAAGTTTTTAGAAGTTAGAATGGGTATAGTTATTTAACAGATAGATTTATGTCTTCGGAATTTTCTGTAGACCTATAAGAGGAGTATCTGGACAAAAATTGTTTTGCTATATCATAAACCTTTTAAACAAGCTCAGAATCGCAATGGAGAGGGCTATGCTTGGTATTTCTCTGCGAGATCGAATCAGAAATGATGAGATCCGCAGACGAACGAAGGTTGCAGACATAGCCCATCAGATTTGCAAGCTCAAGTGGGAGTGGGCAAGGCACATACATAGCTCGTAGAACTGACGGCCGATGGAGCAGAAAGGTTCTCAAGTGGAGACCACGTACCGGCAAGCGAAGCGTCGGACGGCCGTTTACGAGATGGACAGACGACTTGAAGAGAGTTGCCGGAAGCCGTTGGATGGAGGCTGCTTTGAACCGGTCGCTCTGGAGGTCGATGGAGGAGGCCTACGTTCAGCAGTGGTCATCCAATGGCTGATATGATAATGATGATGATATCACAAAAGAATTAGTGAGCGTTTTCGATCAAATCTCCCAGATGGCTTCACTTATTTCGACCTTTTTAATAATTATCGTCCTATTTCAATTAGGTAATTTACACAAATCTTTAACAAATACCATATCTAAAACTTCCTCATAAACTACTCTATCTATTAGTGAAAACCACATGAAAATCCATTCAGTACATTTCGAGGTTCTCCCGAACTGACAGGCGGACTGAGAGATAAACAGACGCGGTGGGGGACTTATATATTTTAGTTGTAGTAAAACATATTTTTACAAATCATATATGCATGTTCTGTATCATAATAAAATTATAAAAGAATCAAATATACTAACATAATTTGAAACACTAAAAGCGAGTTGTCCTATGCACCAACTAATATTATTGTTTCTATAAGATATAAAAAAAAGTAAAAATATTCGCAGCTCATATTTGTCGTCCACAAGAAAAAAGTATCAATACGAGTTTGTAGGAAATACAATAAAATATTTTTTGACAAAGAGAAAACGTAAACACACCCGCCTGTTTCCCGTACATTACTTTTGATATCTTTGGTTATATGCTGGCAATTTTCGAGGTTTCTCATCCATGGCCTGTAATAATTCAGCAAAGTCAGCAAAACCGTAATAGCGATTTTGAAACGGAATTTTATGTACGAATACCTATTTATTCTTATTATTATAGGATCTAACGCTAGCATTTTATGCCATGTATTTAGTATATTGCTTAACCATAAAATAATTTTTTTTTTATTATAGTCTATCCATTGATGACATATTTTAAAAAGACTGAAATTATTTGATTTATTGACTAATTGAATTATCATGACTATTTTTTCAAGCTTTAGATAACGTATGCAAGAGAACATAAATAAACTATTACACAATACAACATTCACCGGTGACTTTTAAAAATGAATTAATTTATGTTAGATTGATTAGTATGATTTTTTTAAAGATATTTAATATGTTTACAGAAATCACAAACTATAATACCAGAGAACTGAAATATTTTAGTATACTTTTCTTTCATTTTAATTAAAAATAATTAAATTGTCCATAGATACATTCAAAACGACTCCTACACTGTAGTAAACTGAATGAGTTCTCGGTGAAAATATTCATTATGATTTGTAAATACTGAACCATAATTTTGCTATTATTGTATCCATTTTCACTAATTATTTTAAAATTTATTGTTTCTCTAGCTTGCGTAAGATACGCCTACTTTGGATACTTTATTAATAAAAATTATATTAACATATTAAATATAAAATTTAAGAAATGAAAAAATTCAGAGGCTTACTGGATAGATAAATGAACAATAGTCCACCTGAATAAAATTAATATTAATACTTAATTAATATTTTTTTTCTGCTTGAACATGAACATTGCAAGTTTGATAATTATTAAACTATAAATTTGAGATTTTTTTACTTTTCTTAGAGCAATTCCTGAAAGAAAGAAAATTAATATACAATGTATATACTTATTTATTAAAACTCGACAACCGGAATTCAGGACTGATTTTTCGGAGACAACCCTATACCACTGGGTTCGTAATAAAATAATCTTTATTTTTATTTTGCTTTAATTCATTAACCAGACCGGTGCAAGTTACTAGTATCGATTTACCTGTTTATAACTGCCTACCTAAGAGTTGTGACGGGGAAAAGAAAGTCAACCTAACGTTTGCATCTTCAATAGACTTTATACTTTCGATTGGTATGAAATTTGTCTATTAAGCAAACCAGTGATATGTTAATTTTTTTTTTTCGAATTGTTAATTAATATACTGAACTGGAATTTTTTTGACAAACCATTTGCAATATATTTATTGACATCTTTATTTGGATATAAAATACTTTTCATCCATTAACCAGCTCACTGAAGATCGTTGATCGCTTATTCGTTAGATTCCGGATTATAAGTTATTTGGATTATCTGATAGCCTCATTTATTAAGTAACCGACATAATTCACATAGGTTATTCGTTCACTAAAACTTAAATTGAACTGAAGTGAATCAGAAAGCAAACAACCCACTCCATATAGAAGACAGGTTGAAACTTCATCTCCACTTCGGGTTGGCGGATAATTTCCCTACCATGAGTAACGGTCGCTATGAGGTGTCTGTAATAAGAACCGGGTCGGACGACTTTACGTGCTCTCCGGGACAAGGTGGGGAGACCCACACGGACATACACCCAGACCAGAAACAAAATTTGTACAAATACGTGTAAAAGAAAGGAGTTACTTAATAATTTCATTGTTTTATTTTTATTATACATTAAAATTTACTTTTAAGTACAAAAAATGTAAAAAAAAAATCTATAAAAGGCATCTCTGACTAAGTTTTAATGAAAGTACTTAAGACTCGTTATCACTGCAGAATATTTTAATTTATAATGAAAAATGTTGGATAATTAAAATTTGCAATTATTCGAGTAATTTAATTTAACAAACTTCTCGTGTAGAGCTAAATACTTTTAACTTTGACCTTATAATCTATTATATCTTGTTAAATCCTTGTTAATCTTTCTAAGCGATTAATACATTGTATATACTCGTACATAACGAACTCTATCTAATTTAAATTAAAAGTTTTCATAACCTTTACACAAGACAAATACATACACTACACTGGAATAAACTTTTAAAAGCAGTTACTATGTCTTAAAATAAATAGAATAGAATAGTCGATAAATATAGAAATCGATTTTCGTAATTACGGGCCGTGGTCATCTTCTCAACTTATTTAAACTATGTATATTAAAATATTATTTTTGTTGCTAAAACTGAACCAGCTCCCTTTTTACTTGTAATTCCTACACATTTTTTTTAAATTAAATCCGTTATTATGTTCATGTTTCAAATTGTTTCTAATATAATTCAATGTAATCTTCAAACGCCTTATGAATATATTATGCTATATGTACTGTACTGTACTGTATCAGCCTGTAAACTACCCACTGCTGAGCGAAGGCCTCTTATCCATGTAGAAGAAGGGTTGGAGCTTAATCCACCACGCTGTTCCACTGCGGGTTAGCGGATAATTTCCTTATAATGGGTAACAATCGTTATCAGGTGCCTATGATAACAACGGGACCGATGACTTTACGCCTCTTGCTCTTTGAGGCACGGTGAGAAGACCCACAAGGACACACACCCAGACCGGAAACAAATATTTGTACAAATACAAATATCTGTCCCGAGCGGGAATCGAACCCGCGACCGGCCCGGCGCGCGGCGTTGCTAGTTTAAGTTTATTATCTATGGTTGAGACAACTACTCGCACCACTACACCGTAACGGTCGTCGACACCAGAGCGGACGTCATAATGTACATTATACATATATATAAACTGTATATATAAATGAGTAAATATAATTATGTATGATATGATATGATATATGTATGAGTAAACTGTATTTTTGGTAGTTAAAAATGTATTCCTTTCAGTTTTAGAATTAAGACTAGAGGGGAAATTTGAATTTTAAATAGTCTTATATCATATCTGTAATGTTTCGACAAGAATAATTTTACCGTTTTTGAATTATCCCCAGTTATTTCTAATGACAGTAAAAGTACAAAAGTCAAATATACGCGGCGACAAAATAGCTTCATGATATCAAAATTTTTTTAAATCGATCGCGGATACACAAGTTTTTAAAACCGAAACAATACACAATAATAATAATAATAAACAACTTGCTATAAATGTATCATAAGATTCCCTTTAAATACAGAAAAATATTAATTTTAGCGCATATTTTTTCCTCAGTTTATAAAGTTTCAAACAATATCGCTAAGCACCGCTATCAAAACTTTACCAAGAAAAATATTATTACACCTCAGAGGATAAATTAAGCTCTTTTTACATTTTTTAATCACAGTCTATGTTGCTAAAGATATATACTTAAATTACCGTATTCATAATATAGCAATGTATGTGTGTGTATGTGTTATTTAAGCGTACCGACTTTTTAAAAATCATGAAAGAAGTTATTTATATTTTTATATTATTGCTGATTTGCTCAACGAATGCAAAACTAATGAACTGGAACGTTTAATAAATGATAAAAACGACTGAAAATGCTAAAAGATACGAATACCTGGTTTGAAACAACCGTAGATCTGATAGAATACAATATAATTATCTTCTTAAGTATAAGCTATCTGTACACCAAAAAGTTTCTCCCTATTATAATTGAGAGTTTTAACTAACAATAAAACTTACTTATTATTTTTCCTTAAGGCATCCGGAATCCACCTTGAGTCAAGCACCTGTCTTTTAGCTACACAAACTTAGCACCCCATCGAAAGATTTTTGAAATAAAAATGACCTTAATCGATAGGTCTACGTTAGGTCTGTATAGGTCCACCAAAATTTTTGTTAGGTCGCCTATTTTTTTTAATAAATATTTTTAATAAATAGTTCTATTTAAAAAACCTAAAAAAATACCTAATAACCTATTATTGATAGGTTGTTAGGTCTCTTTTTTTTTTGTTGAAAAAATAGAACTATTTATTAAAAAAAATAGGCGACCTTACAAAAATTTAGGTGGACCTATACAGACCTAAAGTAGACCTATCGATTAAGGCAGTGTTTCCCAACCTTTTTCAGGCCATGCCCCAACTTAACATTTCTAAATTTTTTATGTCCCCATGCATAATTTTTAACCTTTAAAATTATTTTGTTCCCTTAAGAAATATAAATAATAAGTTTTAGGAAGAAATCACTATGAAATTGTTATCAAAACATCATAAGTAAAATTTCAAAACATATAATGAAAAAAAAAAACTGAAATTTATAGACGTAAGCTGTCAAAAAGATAATAAACGGTTGGACAAGGTATAGCATTGCATTTAAATAATCCAAAGCGAAAGGGTTAAAGTCGTGTCGAGTCCATTTTTAAATTGCCCCCCTTAACTATCAAATTGCCCCCCAGTGGGGCGTGGGCCCCACGTTGGGAAACACTGGATTAAGGTAATTTTGATTTCAAAAATCTTTCGTTGGGTTGCTATATTTGTGTAGCTGTCTTTTTAACTTTCTTTGGTCTTTTCTCTCTTCCCTTCGTTCTTTAGGCGACGTGGCTGCCCTCTAAAATTATTTTTGGCGGGAGCTGACGTTCACTTTTTTAATGCAAAAAAAAACTTTTACCTCATTATAAAACTCGACATGCACCAGGTAGGAATTAGTTGGATTCCGGATGTCTTAAGGAAAAATAATTGGTAACTTTTATTTATTCCGTGTTGACATCCGGAATCCATCTTGAGTGATGTGTTTGTTGTTATTAGGTTGTATTGCACAATAAAAAAATCATTTGCAACAATCATCTTTAATGAAAATCACGAGATATGTGCCTATAAAAGAAATTATCTTTTAACGTTGTGATTAAAAATATTTTGATAAAGAAACTTTATGATTTTCGCTTGATTTATTAAATATAATCTTTTGGCAGTATCTTCGAAATGTATGTTCTTGTCTTGAATTACCAGTTTCCATTTAACAAAAAAATGTCAATAGCAAATTGCTCTAACCAGTTAAGAGATGCGACCGCCGATCGCACAGACCCTAGCGAAGTTTCGACTCTCAAGACTAATTTTATACAGCCTCCGATAACAGCCCTTGATGAGGCCTTAGATTAATAAAATATATGAATTCACTCAATGCATTTAAGTCACAGCTTGCTAAATATGTAATTGCTAATCATTCTCGTTTTTCTAAATGAATGCGTTGATTGGATAATGTTATAACACAAAAATTGTATTTATTGTGTTTGACTATGAGTTCTAGTGCTATGCAGACTGACGAAACTAGGTATATTAATCAACAATCTAGTATTATTCTCAAGTAAGTGACTATGTATTTGTCTTATTGAGAATAAATTTCTTTATACATAAGTATAACACTTAAAGTTCTTGGCTACTGTCATTTTTGTTGTATCATATGTCAGTCTAATGATGTTATATTTTATTTGAGTTAAAATAGATCAATAACACAATTATTATAGTCTGACACACGAAAGCTAAACCTAAGTTCATTACAATACTTTAACATGGCAACATTTAAACTACGTCACAAAGGTCATTAAGCCACATGCTAGTGAACGCTTTGAAATTTGTTACTTGACCACCTAAATTATTATAAGATATTTATCTTTAACTGAATTTATTTTACCCAAGTTAAATTATGTATTTATAACATTATTGCCTAAGTTTGAAACTGAGTAGATACAACAATGATTTAGGGTTATGTGTTAGAGTGATAAAATTCACGGTTTTTGATAGAAACATCAAATAATAACTTCCGTTTAGAGATTTTTAATAGCTACCCAAATTTAACAGGTGTTTACTAGCTACAGAAGTTTATGACAAAAATAAAGTCTAGTCATCTTTTACACAAATTTATATACAGAAGTTAAAAAAATAATAATGAAATAAATAAATCAATAGACGTACAAAAGACATTTCTAATTTTAAGTCAATAACTTTCATTTTTCTCCGTAGATTTAACGTATTTCTTAAAATCTATCATTTTTAGAATATAGAATTTCACTTTTGGATGACGAAGATTGTGTTCTTTAGCAGTATTTTATAAATCTTCGACAAGTCTAATTTCCTATTTGTCTATCATACTTCAACATCAAGGAACGACAGATAGCTGAACAGTTACTCTTATATATGATTCATTCTTGCCGCGCTATTCTGCTATTTTAATCGCGATTCCTGACAGGCTCTTTCGTCTTCTGATCCCCCTCCCCTCGGCCCCTCGGTTCTTTGTTGTCTGCTTCAACTCTGAGCTAGATTTTGAAATGTCCTTAGCAATCTTTAGCGTATTAGGTAGTTCTTCGCTGACGAGGAATTTGTCAATTTTGATGGCTGAAAGTTGTTCTTTTAGCTCCATTTTAAAATATTTACTGTTTTTACGCGTCATTGAATTTACGTATTGTGCATCACATAGTAATATAAATTTATTTCATTAATCATTTAATAAGTATGGTAGTATGTATATTTAGTTGGTTGTGCCAGACAGGATGCAACATAAGACAGTTGTTTTTGCTTCTGCTCGATCGCCTCATCTCTCTTGGAAACGGCCTCAGGTATAGCAGCCTTAACCTCTAGGTTAAAAAAGGAGCATCTACGAGGACGCCCCGTTAATTGAAGGATCTTTATCTATTAGTTCTTAACGGATTTCTTTAGTGAATCCCGATGTATATATATGCTGAGCCCAAACTGCAAGATCAGATTGTATATCTTTACCTACGGGTTGACTCCTAATATCTTTAAGAGGTCCTAGTCCAATTCCTGTTCAGTGTCTGATTCTGAATGGTGAAAAATGGCATGAAAAATAAAAATTGATCGTAGTCGGTTGTGCATCCGCGCCCTCCTACCCTCTCGACACCGGCCCTGATCAATGGCACTATCGTAGCACCTTCAAGTCCGTGCCTTGGAACATGTAAAGTAGAAAAGTTCATTATAAGTATACGAGTATGTAGCGTGAAAATATTCCGATGAAATATTCACATTTAACTTTATACTTCAAAATAATAGCTATGAAGAATACTCGTTACGAATGGTATAATATTTATAGTTATATTAGAAATGGTAATCCAAAAAAAGTTACCAGTAATAATATTTTTAAAAGAAGAATCCGCATCATTGTTTAAACATAAAAATAATATATTTTTTTAAACCGTTAACGTTTTAAACTTTTAAAACGTTAACGTTTCTTTTACCTAATACGCTTCAGAAATTATGCTATCTAATTACTAAACATTTGTGTAGCAACTATTTATCAATTCTATATTTACCTTAACTTTTACGTAATTTAGGTACATAACAATTTTAAGAAATCAATACATTATAATATAACAATTAGTAAAAAATTTAAACTAAATTAAAATACATATTGTTTCTAAAGTGTTTTTTCCTGGAGAGCCTAGACCTTTTTAAATACCTAACTAAAATTAATAATTCTTATAAAATTGTAAAGCTTATGTTCCCTGATTTTGATAAAAAATATAAAAAAAACGTTGATTCTTTCGAGTGAAATTTGCAAAAGTCTAAAAATTTTAACCAACATTATGAAATAAATCAAAACATATGTACCTCACTAGTGCTGCCTCTGGCGTTTCTTTTTTAAATCTTCTGAGGAAACAGACTAATTAAAGTAAGAAAAAAAAATGTATTTGTGATAGACAGTAAGTTTCATCATAGAGTACCCGGATGACCGAGCTTTGCTCGGTTAAATTATATTTAGATACATTACATATTGATGAAACATAAATAATATTTTCGATCTTACCGACATAAAAGTAAAATAATAGGAACTGGTTATTAAAATAAAAATTAAAAAGAGCTCTTAATTAAAAAAAAAAAAACATGAAAAAAAGATTGGTCTGTAGAATCCTGGATTCGAACTCAGGTTTTCTGGTTTCGAATCCGCCCGATTCACCTTCGTATTCTAATGGTATTTTTTAATTGCGTAAAAAAAGGGATAAAACAACATTTTCTGAAAATAAATCCTAGCTAGATCGATTTATCGCCCCCGAAACCCCCTGCATACTAAATTTCATGAAAATCGTTGGAGCCGTTTCCGAGATTCCGATTATATATATATATACAAGAATTGCTCGTTTAAAGATATAAGATTAAAACATGCAGTGATTTATTAAAACCAGAATGAACCTAATTATTTATTAAATACCTCTCTGAATAAATATTATTTTATTGAAACAACTTTTTACAAACAACGAAATATAACTTTGTTTAGAAATAATATTTTACACAAATAAATATTTTACACAATTAAAAAAAATCGTAAAACTTGATAAAATAACTGTTTAAGAATCCTGCTTTTTTTTACGGAATTTTCCGGGTTAAGGCCAGCATAATTTTGACGTATTCAATGGCTAACGATAAAAATTCTGCGAAGGTCGTTCCCATATATTAACATGATGACCCATTCCATTAATTATATTGCGTCGACAATTTATTTTGATAACATTTTTAGTTTCTTATTCCTTTTTTTTTTAATTATTAACACAATTATTGCTATATCCCTATTATTACTTAAGAATGAACAAATGAAAAAGTGTTTAACGGTTGACAAAGTATAGCCAACTCGAAAACTGCTAATGCTTTGGTGTCAAAGACAGTCCCAAACCGTTAAACCGAGAATAGTTCCGCTTGATTTGTGGTTTTTAAACTCCACAAACAAGTGAGTGGAACGAGCGTTTAACCCCCGCTCTCTGAACGCCGGTGGCGGAAGGGCGTCATACAATTTAGTAAAGTGGCAGGGGGCTTTTTCATTGAACAGAATTGGATTATTTTTAACTTATTTTATTATATATCACTCTATAGAGTTTATTAGTATTCTCAAATAAGTGAAATTTCAAAGATTAGACATTTGATACGTGGCACAAAAACTTACCTCATTAATTTATTTGAAAAACTCAAATAGTTCCTGTACATTTTTATACTCTTTGAATAATAATAATAATATAGTCATTTAAGACATTAACACTGAATTAACTATGAGTACCCTTGTCCTACATGAATAAGAGGCCTTTGCTCAGTAGTGGGATGTTTTCAGACTGATTCATTCATTCATAACTATGAGTAAAAGTGTATGTATTAAATACAATAAATTAAAGTAGATTCTTTCGTGTGTAACAATGTAAAGCAATAAATAAATAATGTCGACAACGATTCCAAAATCAACATAATCTGCAGTAAATATGCAAAGAAGAGCTTACCTAGCACAGAATTTTTTAAATGGGTAGGCATGTCGTAAAATTAGCATTATCCGAAGAATTGCCGCCAATTAGGTTAGCGGCACGATGTCTACGCCGAGTGTCGACACGCTGACTGCGGCCACACTGCCTATTTACATATCTGGTTCATTTAATCGTATCGTCTTTTACATTACACCTTTTTGAAATTTATTGAATGTTCTTACACATCAAAAGGATTAAGACGCTAAAACGTTTTCTCTAAATCTCTTTCTCTTGTATACACCTATAAAGACGTATCTATTATCATTAACTTTACATGTACTACTAAAAAAAATGTTTACTGAGATTGTCGATGGTGTATCTTTTTTAAATAAATAACATTTACTTGTAATATCAAGTATGCTTAGTGTTATTTACAAGAAGACTGGTTCTGGTAACCGGTAAACATTGTAACTAGGTAAAAAAATATGAAAACACTAGAAATCTTAATTCAAGCTCGAGTCAACTTAATAACTAATTTTTTGATTCCAATTAATTATTTACATATTGGTTTTTCTTACCATAAGATTATAATAACATTAAAATTGATAAAAAGAATCTCAGTAAATGTCGGCTTTATAATAGTACATGATAATATTTGCATGTAAAGCGTCTCGTAGCCAAGTGGGCTGCAAGTACAATGAAAACGAAGGCATAACTAGTCATATCATTAACATCGCTACGTAGCGACATATTGTATTTTATACTTAATGGTGTCATCACAAGCTCGAACTTTTCAAACTTTTAATACAATACTTATATATGGTATACAATTAATAAATTTATATAAACTTACGAAGATAAATATAAGCGGGTGGAGGATTATACCCCGGCAGGGAGATCAAACGGCCCGGGGCTTTATTATTATTATAAATAGACCGAATAAATGTCAGTCTCACTATGTAATCGTATTTCGAAGATAGAATGTTTTAAATTTTAGTTTAATCTAGTCGTCAATTTTAGTTAAATTTAAGATTATAACAAGAAAAAGCCTTTATAACTTTACTAATATTATAATAAAGCTGTAGATCGAACCGTAACTTAACACAACTAAAACCGCTAGGGCCTTGTAATATAGTACAACTTGAACTAAAGATACCTGTTTGTAATGAATAATTATCAATAAAACTAGACTTTTTTATTTAAAAGTTATGTGGAGTGCTTATGATGTATGGTCTGTAGGGGAGACCGGGGATAGTTGCCTATAGGGGTAGGTAGACTAATCGAAAAAAACTCGTCACTAGTACAAGTTTTGCGTCTTCCTCTCACAGTCATGTATTACGCTCCGTACCCCGCTCATTTGTCCAAAACACCAACCACATCGCGGATACACTTCGTTTTGGAGCAGTGACATGTTTTTTGTTTTCTTACAATGAAAGTAAAATTTCTACATTGCATATTTTTTTATCTGATGCCTACACATTTTGTGTAAATCATTTTTTTATTAATCAGAGTAATTAATGAGTACATATTAAATATATCTCATGTCTTATTTTTCATGTCGATGACAGTGTCAAGGTTAACCATGCCTAAAAAACAAAAAATAACTTCCGGGGTTGGTAGACCAATTTCTTTCGAGGCTGGTTGAATAAGGTAGTCAACCAACTATATGGATAAGAAACAAAACCAAACACGAAGAGAAAGTTTTAAGAAAAGAAAAAAGAGATAACCTTGCGCTACAGAAGATCAAAATTGGAAAAGAAAAAGGAAAGGTCAAAGAAAAAGGATGGCAAGGAAAAAGGAAATTAAAAGAAACAAAGACAGGTGAGGAAAATATAAATAAATAAATAAATAAATAATGTAATATTTATTGAATACAAACATTGTATTTCTGCTATTGAAGACTGATTATTTCATTTTTAATTTTCTGTAAATAAAAACGAACATGATACTGACAATAAGTTTACTTAAAAATATATATATCATTACTTTTGAAAAAACAATTATTAAGTTACTGAGTTTATAAAAAAAAAAAAAACCTATATGCTTAAATTTAGAAATTTAAACGAACGACCCAATTTCTTTTTTTTTATGACAAAGAGGCAATAACGGTCTTTGATTTATTTAATAGCATTAAAAAAGTTAAATAAAAAATGTTATTAAATGATTAAAATTGTTTCAAAAATAAAAGTTGATAATTTCGTTAATAACGCTATTAGAAATGTGTGTATCTGATTAAATTTTGTTTTAAAATGTTTATCTTAAGCTGTTTAGCTCAGTTATATTCAGATAAAGGTTTAATTTTTTCCCTCTTCTCATGATTTAAGATTTATTGGTACATAAGTCTACTTACCCCGGACCAGGGGTAGATTGACTAAGATTTTGTGTGCTGTAAAATGTATTATATCTTCACCATTATATTAAACTAAGACCTGGATATTATATTTTGTATTAGTTTAATAGTTTTTCTATCGACTAATGTGGTTTTAAACACAAAAAATATATATGATTCAGTTAAAAAGTAGTCAACTCTCCCCGGTCTCCCCTACTGTATCAGCCTGTAAACAGCCCACTGCTGAGCGAAGGGTAAAAAGGGTTGGAGCTTAATCCACCACGCTGCTCCACTGTAGGTTGGCGGATAATATCCATACCATGAGCAGGGCCGGATTTAGGTGAGGGCAAGCGGGGCAGCTGCCCCGGGCCCCCACATCCAAAAAAGAGGAACATTTTTTGTTTTTTTTAGGAATACATATACCCCGATGGACTAAGAATCAGTGGTTCAGGAGTGGGACGATCTTTTTTTTTTTAGTAATATGTCCACCCGGCAACGATAATAAATTGACATGAGATCGCGACGACCATTTTTTTCCTTTTTTTAAATTTTTTTTTTTCGTCTACATTTTTGTGCAATAAAAAGAAAAAAAATTCTATATCAAATCAAGGGGCCTCCACTCCTCTGTTGCCCCGGGCCCCCACAACTCTAAATCCGGCCCTGACCATGAGTAACGATCGTTATCAGGTGTCTATGATAACAACCGGGACCGACAGTTTTACGTGCTGTTCAAGGCACGGTGGGGAAACCCACAAAGACATACACCCAGACCGGAAACATTATATTTGCACCAATACAAATATATGTATGTCCTGAGCGGGAATCGAAACCGAGAATGCCGGCGCGCGGTTTGAGGCGACTACTCGCACCACTACACCAGAACGGTCGTCTGATGTATGGTCATTTAATGATATTAACACTAAGATAATTTAAGAATTTAGTAATGTATATGTAATAAAATTAAAAGAAGATGACATAACATTTTGATTATCTTCATCAATACTTATTAAGCAAAAAGATAAAAGTTTTATCAATGGAACTACGATAACTTTTTTTCGAAAATTTCGGCTTTAGTAAAAATAGCTTTACATAAAGTTTCATATAGGTAGTGTAGTACAGTATTTTTGTTTTCTTAAATAATAAAAATTTCAAATAATTACATATAATTTACATAATAAGAAAAACAAGTCAATTTATTTATATTTACAAATATTTTTATTTTTTATTTTAATATCCGTTTAACAATTTCTTCACATGTCAGGCTATAATTGCAGAACTATTCTAGGTAAATAGTACACCTGTTAAAAACTACTATATAATATTAAAATAATACTAATAGGTCGATTATATTTAATAATGTATAGGTAAGGGTCGTAATATTAATATTAGATGAAAGATAAATTACTTAAAAATCGGGACATTTGTGACATTTCATAATAGCTCAGTTAAAGATCGGCTCGCGTGATAAGTGTAATTGAATTAAAGTTCGCATCGGAATAGTAAACAGTGACACGAAACACATCGATTACCCGTAGCGGCCACACGCACGGCGCACTTGATCCCTCTGACCGCACGCACTTTACTATATCAATTGCAGTTGATTGCTTTAAAATATTATTTGTAATATATTTAGATTTTCCTCATATTTTTAACCATTTCGAATTCTTTCATAGCTATAATAATACGTGTCCTAATTGTGAAAAACCCAAATAGTCAAAATGACGGAATAGTAAATTTTTCACATGGAAATCGTAAAAATTAAACTGACTTAAACTTAAACTGAATTAAACTTAAAGGTTAATAACAATCAAATATTATAAAGAATTTCGGCTTTTATAAGTATTGTTCCAAAAGGTTTGTTTATTAATTTCTTTTCAATTGGAAACCATTCAAAAAACATCATTAATTAAATCGATTAAATTCAAAGCATTTCAAAGAAAAATAAGATGGGTACAACGCTAGAATCCTTAATAGACGCGAGAGTATTGTTAATTCAATGGTTTTGTAACAAGTCAAAAACAAATTTTCAATAAATCCTTTTTTTTAAGTTTACAAAAATCTTTAAGCTTTGCGTACTAATTGTGTTAACATATGGCGCCGAGATGTAGACACTGACGACGGGATTAATACACAAATTTAAAATCACATCACACACACTCACACACACAACGTACTATGGATCGAGATCGAGCTATGCTTCGAGTCTCTCTCAAAAATAAAATTAGAAATGAGATTTATTTGAGAATCGAAGTAACCGACATATCTCGTAGAATCAGCAAGTTGAAGTGGCAGTGGGCTGGAACCGATGGCCGCTGGAGCAGACGTGTCCTGAAGTAGAGACCGCGTATCGGCACACGCAGTGTGGGGCGTCATCCATCCCGCTTTAAGACTTAGGCAAGGCCGCCAACGGAAGCTGGATGTGGATTGCGGAAAACCGGGATATATGGCGCGAACATAGGGAGGCCTTTGTCTAGCAGTGGACTGCGATAGGCTGAAGTGAAGGGAAGCGAAGCGAAGCGAAGCCAATTACTTTTTTTTCATCTCTGTAACCGACAAATGCTAGTTAAAGCTGCATAACAACAATAAATTATACCGATAGGAGAACTCTGGACTACAGGTACGGCACGGTCTATTCACCGCCTACCAAAAGGCAACTACAACATTGTGCAGTTATGTGACGAAAAGGGGTGATGGAACACTAAATACAGGCTTAAGAAATATAGCTGGTATCATGATTAAACCTCACATTTGACTGTATATTGATAATGTAAGAACAATACTGCTTCTCATTAAATAAATTATAGGCTGTCAGGTTCATAAATTAACATGATGAAAGTAACAAAACGAGTAAAATTTCGTATTTATCCAAACCTGAGATATCTGTATATTTATTTACTTCAAACAATTATAATGATTTCTAAATGAAACAAGAACTTACTTGATCAGGTTTTCAATTGAAATTAGTCTGCGATAGTCAGTTTTCTATAGGAAATTAAAATATGTTCAATTATTATGATATTAATTAATAGTTCTTTTCAAAAATATAGAAGGAAATACTTAAGAATGATGACAAATTTTATAAGCAAGATTAGATATTGCGTATTTACGTTTTTTTAGAGAGATAATCTATACGTATAAAATAATATACTCTAAATTAATATTTTATTTCCGCCGAACGTGAACTACTGAAGCTAAATACATGGAAGGGTTTAGTTGTCTAAGGAAGGTAAAATATCCAGGTGTGAAAGATGCTAAACATAGTAACGCATGCGGTAACGCGTTAGATTTTTTTTATAAAAAAATTTTTCATGCACTTTGTATGTTTAATATTTTTTCTCCTTAATTTTTTATTTCTTAAAAAGGACGTCCTTGTTTTTAATATATTTTTTGAAAGTAAATGATTTCTCACAAACCATGTCTAAACTTTCTAACCATCGACGCAGGTGTGATTAAAGTACATATTCCAACGCATGTCTAGACTTTTTCTTGGAGAAATAATATACTAGACGACTTCGTCTTGTCTATTCGACTAGATAAGCTTAAGCTAATATGACCTTTTCGTAGATTAAATATTCATTAAAAAAAGATTCTTGAAAAATTCCACTTCTAACAGTTACCCCGTAGTAGAGGATAAAAGCAGGTGCAAGCAAGATGCAGCAAGGTATCATTTCTCCGAGACTGCTTACAGCAGCGTTTTAAGACGCTTTCAAGCGTCTGGTATGAAAAGGATTCAGCATCAATATAAACGGCGAGTACACTAACCTTCGATTTGCGAACGATATCATGCTCATGGCGGAATCCCTGGAAGACCTCAGCATTATGCTCAGCGACCTCAATGGAGTTTCCCAAGAGGTGGGCCCTAAAATTAACATGGAAAAGACGATAATCATATCGAATATACACGTTGTGGCTACCCCAATATCAGTTCGAGGACAAAATATTCATCTTGGTAGATCAAACTTCGAGAGAGAGGTCAATCATCGAATCCAGCTAGGATGGGCAGCGTTCGGGAAGTTAAAAAACGTCTTTTCATCTGACATCTGTCTTCGACCAATGTGTGTTACCAGTGGTGACATAAGGCCCTGAGACGTGGTCTCTAACTATGCGCCTTTTTAATAAGCTCCAAGTCGCACAGCGTGCAATGAAGAGGGTTATGCTTGGTATTTCTCTGCTAGATCGAATAAGAAATGATGAGAACCGCAAACGAGCGAAGGCTCTGATCGTTCATATAACTCGTAGAACTGACGGCCAATGGAACAGAAAGGTTCTCGAGTGAAGACCAAGTACCAGCAAGCGCAGCGTAAGACGGCCGTCCGCGAGATGTACGTCCGCAAGATGGACAGACGACTTCAGAAAAGTCGCGGAAGCCGTTGGATGGAGGTTGGTTCGAACCGGTCGCTCTGGAGGTCGGTGGGGGAGACCTATGTTCAGTAGTGGAAATCCTGATATGATGATGATGATGATGACGATGATGACTTAAGGTTGTCTATCGTCCTTGAAGTCTAGCAATATCATACTATCTGTCATTGTTGTAGCAGTTGAGCTTACGGCCCTTGTGTTGGTTTCGATGAGTCCTATTCCAATATACTTAGTAAAAATGGTCTATCTGATAAAGTCAGGAGATGGAAAGTAGAACGAATCATCGGTCAATACTTAATTATAATAATATATTACGAATTTATGCTCAATTGCTTGGCTTTGATGAATTTTATACATTATAATTGGCAACGAGGATCGTGATGATGATCATCAGTATGATAAACTTATATAACAATTATTATTATTAAAAACTAGACATTTTTTGGTCGGGGCATTTTTATTTAGTGTGTTTCCGGACCCCCGACACAGTATTACGTCCTGCTGGGGTCATTGAGTTATAAAAACTACATATTACGTACTTCATACAATATAATTATGTAGTTGTAGGTATGCTAGGTAAAACAGTTACATCGATGTTCGATAGATATCGGTCTAAGAGCTTTGCACAAGAGATTGATCGTAATGGAAGGAGAAAAGATTGTTCCTACAAAATAGTGAAAATCGTAGCCAAATTGGTAATTAACAGTTTATTGTAATCAATTATCATTCATCATATCATTATCATCATGTTTACTTATTTTTTATATATACAATTTTAGAAAAATAAATTAAAAATAGGCAAATTATATAAAGTTAGTAATAAATATTAGCCAATGTGTTCTAATAATTATCAACACGAAGTAAATTAACTTAACTTACATGCTGCTAAATTCGTTCTGACAAGTGTTAGTTCATACATATTATAAAACTAGCGGCCCGCCCTGGCTTCGCATGGGTATTTAACTAAAATTTTAAAAATTATAAATTTATATTTTTTATCACCTACACCTGCGTCGATACTGGAAAATATTTTATAATAGACGGATTGAGTTGTCAAATCAACTTCGAAGCAAAAGCAACCCCTCCTTTTAACCCCGTTAGGGGATGAATTTTGATAAAATACGAAACACATCTTCAATCAATTCTGTTAAAGAATATTTTATGCAAAATTTGAAGTAGATCGGACCCCGTTGTCCATACAAACTTTGCCCGCCTTTTTTGCCCCCTTAGGGGTAGAATTTCGTAAAATTCGTTCTTAGCTGACCTCTCCTCGGCAAAAGGAATATTACTACTATTCCTTCCTTCAAGTCTCTAGGTCTTATAGTTCTAGAGATATCGTGATAAGTGACCTTTCACTTTTATATATTAAGATTATAAAACGGACTCGTTAACAGATTTATTATAATTATGTATCTTAGATAGTACGGATGTGAAACGTTTGAACTGATTTTTTTATTAATTTTTTTTCCATTGATGAATATCATATTTTAATAAGTATTATTCCCGACGAATACAAATCCAAAAACACAAAAATCATAAAAATCGGTCCACTCGTTCTCGAGTTATAAACGGTGTAACTAACACGACTTTCTTTATATATATAGATTACAACTTAAATAGCTATAACCATCCAACTTTGTACAATCAACAAACAAATATCGACCAAATATTTTAACAACAAACAAACAATCAAGACCGTAGTACCCTAAGGTATTAAATGCAAAAAAGAAAAACATTTTTTTTTTAAATACGGGCGAGTGTCATTCTTTTGGCCGAAGTTTTGGACAGCGCAATTCAAAAAATTATATTACGTATACTGCGCCATTTATCGTAGAAAGTAGAATATCGTTTTTATATTTAGTGACATTTAACATAATTGAACATAATAGTATATTAATTGAAAATGATGTTTATCTAAAATATTAAAACGATTTCTATTCCTATCCGACATATTTAGTAAACTTTTAAGTTTAACAAAATAATAACTCAAAAATAAGTTTTGTGAATTTTTAAGATTCCTTAGAGAATGAAACAAAAACTCAATGTTACTGTGAGTCATGTATAATTTTTATGTATTAAAGTTATTTACATTGGTTTTGTACTTTGATACGCGTACAAAAAAAGCTTATAAGAGATGGCGCTGATTGAAATTATCAAATTAAATCGCGCTAGTAAAATTTATTCTTGATGACATATAGTGTATTAATAAAACGGAGGTTTTAACAGATTTATTATAGGTATAGATTAAATATCGTAAGGCGCACAAACAAAAAACCAAAGTTACGTTCAGCGTGTTCAATAAATAGTCTCTCACTCTAACTTATTGACCTAAAAAGAATATTCTTACTCTCTATTCATTGTCAAAACAAGATTTAAGATTTATTTATATATATATATATATTTTTAGTAGGTATTTTTTTTATGTTATAGCGCAAAAATGTATCGATAGTTTTTGTTAAAACTGAATTGAAAAAAATATAACATCTTGTAATAATGCAACAAAATATTGCGTTAAATATCTATAAAATTATAACAGTCATTAAAAGAATTCTACGAATCGCTATTACATAGCCACAATTTTATTCTGAAATTACATCTATTATTATATTCAAGGCCTTTTCTTATACATTAGAAACTTAATGGAATTACTTACTACTCGATATATGGTGAACTCGGTATAAAATATTCACATCCTGTCGAGGCAGTTCAATAACATCTCGACTGAGGTATCGATAGTATGCGCAGATATTTTAGAGTTCAGCTCAGGTCGCGTACTGTGAGTCGGTCGGTCTGGGGATAATTTAATTCCTCCATTCATGGAGGTGCGAATTTGCAAGTGCGTATCGGAGGGCGCGCCTCCCGGCTCGCCTGCGCCCCTACCCACTAGCGATGACGTCAACAGACCACCACACGCCACCCGATTATAAATATAGCCTTGCTGATAGCACGCTACAGGTTTTGGCCCTTAAGTTCCCCGTATTGTAAAAGCAGTCTAAAATTATTTATCGTCGTGTCATTTTCAGCATCAGATTTGCTTTATGTGCAGTAATTAACACACACACACACACACACACACACACACATATATATATATATATATATATATACTTAAAAATAAACTAAATGAAAATATTTACAATATTCAGATAAAGAAATGAAATGTTAACTGATATTAGTTTACAATTCATACTTTGATTTTATTAAATCATTATTATCATTTTTTTTGTACCTATTTATCACGCTCTTCGAATCCTCGACTCTTATCAATAGGTCTTATTTTTCCACAAAAAAAAAATGCATAACGGGCAAACTACATTAAGGTAGGGTAAAATAAAGTATATTTTTCGATATGTTGCTTGTTACATGTAAGGATAATGTGAAATTGATGTCAATTTTTATATAACTCAAATGATTGTACCTATTTTGTCAAAGAAAAAAATAAAGTTACAGATAATAATCATAAGAGCGTTCAATAACATCCACAGAAACTTACCTGCAAGTTTCTGTGGATGTTATTGCTGAAGAAGCATTCTCCAAAAGGATAAAACAAATGGGGGATTTCGCAAGACGCAATTTCCGAGATTCGGAGTACGGAAGAGGATTAGGAATTAGAAGTACTCTCCTCTGGAACAGAGGCCACAACTCTCCCGATTTCCCCTTAATGCTACGATGCGGGGTACTATTGAGGAAGCCTAGGCTTTAATTATACGGGTTCAATTCTATTTGGTGCCGCTCTGACGGTACACCACCTCATGGGAGCTAAAAACCAGGAGCCTGGACGCACTACTAATAATAGTAGTGACACCAGCCATACCAGCCTAGAAGAAGAGATTAGAACGCCGCATTAGCCTGGCCAGGGCGCTCATTGGCAGACTGCAAAGCTTCAGGTCGAACAATACTGGCCAAAGATTGTACGCACCATTAGAACAGATTTTAATGGGTTAGGTGTCAGACTTGACCAGCCTAATATTTACTCAAAAACAGACGGAGCGCATTGCCGGTCTGAAGCAGAGAGTCGAGGCATTCATAGTTATTCTGAGAGAGTCGAGCGCTTTCGACAAAATCGCCTCTTCGTGAGTGATCAGAAAAGGTTCTACAGGAGGTTGGAGAACCCGACGCCGTGCTCTGCTTCCCAAAAACTGAATACGGCTGACCTCGTTGCCTTTAGGTGAAATATATTGTCACGGGAGGTAGATGCATGAGGAGGGCCCATGAATTGCGGCGATTCAGGATACATGTGCTAAGATTGAACCGATGAAACCAATCGGCATCTCTCCGGAGAAAGTAGCTGATGTGGTCCAGCGGGCACCGAACTAGAAAAGTCCGGGGGCCGACGACCTGCATCACTATTAATTATAAAGCTTCTCGGTCTCACATGCGGCCTTGGCTTAACAGTACCAAGAGGCCTTTTCACCAGTGGGATTACTCACTTAGCTGCTAAGACTACCAACACCGCTGACCCTACCAACTATCGCCCCATAACGTGTCTCAGTTCCATATATAAGAACCTAACATCCGTTTTAAGGTGCAAGGTCTCTCATCAGATTGACAAGTTTAATATCTTGTTTGCAGCTCAGAACGGATGTCGTGGAGGCAGTCACAGTATAAAGGCACTTCTTCTCATTGACGCTGTTGCGGGCCAGTTTGTCAGACTCATTTATGGCTTCTGAGGGTCCTCCCAGAGCTCCTCCAGAGTCCCTTCCAGAGGCATAATAATCTTGTGTAAGCTGATGTCCGGAATATGTTTGAAATAATGTCGGATAAGCTCGGCTCTTGTATCTTCAGCCGAACTACGAACAGGTTGGTTGACGAGGTATACAACTGTTCGTAAAACTTCTCAACCTCCCTCAATGTTTCGGCTCTGGTCGATGCTATACCTTCATCTTCCGCTATCAGCTTTTAAACCCGGCTTTGACCAAGAGACGAATCCCTTGAGAACATTTTGAAGCTCTGATTCCGCTCTATCGTATCTTTTATACTCGTACCTTTTATATTAAAGCTGCTAATTTATAAGTAACTTAATTTTAAAACTTATAGTCCCTAATTTAGAACGTATATCCACCGACCGAAATATTTACTAAATCTACATACATTATTTTTTTTTACCTATAAAACATAAATTAATAAGTACTTATTATTATAAGAATTCATTCACAATGGAAAAAATATATTTTATTTTATAATTAATGTTGTTTTTTTTTCTTTTAATCACTTATTCCTACTTAATATTGCCAATATTTTTTACCAGTCGAGAGAGTAAAGGTAATGATCTCTACTCTCTTGACTGGTGGTGAAGATGTGATGGCTGAAACTTAGATGCTATACCTCCACACCGAAGCAGGCTGGGTTTCAAAATAGATACAGCATTATCGACCACATTTATACTGTTCGGTAGATTATATAGAATTCGTTATGTTTGCCATTTATGTACTACGAGAAAGCCTATGATTTTATTGAGACCTGGACTACCCTAGATTCTTTGCAGCCATGTTATATCGACTGGCGATATATCGAAGTACTGAGATGTATCTATGACGTAGCGACGATGACCGATAAATTTCCACGAACAACGAACAAGACCATTTCACCTTCCTTGAGAGATAAGACAGGGGAAAGTATTGTCCCTGAAACTGTTTACCAACGTGATGGAGGATGTCTTTGAGACCTGGGACTGGAGTGGAGGAGGTATCAATGTCAATGGCGAATACATATCACACCTTCGTTTCGCCGAGGATATCGTCATTTTTGCTGAGACATTACGACGCAGCTAGGCCAAACGCTGAACGACCAAATGAGTCTTCCTGACTGGTTGGTCTTGGTATGAATTTGGACAAGACAAAAATCGTGTTCAATAAACAAGTCATAGCGAGATATCGGTCGATGGTACTCTTCTCGAAGATGTACAGGATTATGTCTATCTAGGCCAGACTATACAACTAGACCGAACCAAACTGATAAAAGTATTCAGTTGAACTTAGCGGCATTTGACAGACTTCACCGAGTTTTCGCGCAATGCGTAACAACTGACAAAAGCCTTTGAAAAAACAGAAGTTATTGCGTCCTACCTATTGCCATAAGGTGCTGAAACTTGGATACAGACGTCGAGACTATATGCAAATTTAAATTTGCTTAATGAAGTCTGCATGGGGTCTCTGTCAAAGATAATATCAGAAATGGAATTATCCGCGAGTGACCAAATTAACCGACATAGTCCGTAAAATCAGCAAGTTGAAGTGCTAGTGGGCTGGTCACGTGTGTTGCAGGACCGATGGCCGCTGGAACAGACGTGTCCTGGATTTGAGACTGCATCTCAGTAAATCCATTTTAGGACCGACAATTTACGCCAGGTCACCGGCGGAGGCTAGGTGCGGATTACGGATGACCGGGATATTTGGTGTGAACTTGGTAAGGCCTATATCCTGCACTGAACTGCGATAGGCTCATTCACGAAGCAATGGCTCATGTAATGATGTGATATAGAGATGAAATAAAAACTCATAAAAGAAAACCAACGTTGTTATGACTTATATTATCGATATATATCTACTATTATGTTTTATTTTAATAACTTTGGACCCTATCAAAAGGAGAAAGTTTTTGCAAATGATTCTTATTCATTTTATGTCATTTTTATTTTGTATTAGCATCCAAAGTATAAAATTTGAATTTAGTAAATGTGACGTTGTACATATCGTGTAAATACATTTTATATTACTTTTAAAACAATAACAACAAATATTAACAGCTTAAGAAAGAAAAAAAATCCAAAAAATAATTTCACAGACCTGTGTTGTTTGTTCTGCTGTTATATTTTCAATCTTTTTTTAACACAAAAACATTTTTATGTCATCAGTTTTTCAGATAAGCGCGTTCAACAACAACAAACAAAGTTTTCAACTTTGTTATATTAACAACTTTATAGTATAAATACCTACTGTGACTATAACTTACAGATTGAATAAAAATAGAAATATGATAGGCTAAAGATAAGTGTTAACTACTGTGAATAACGTTAGCATTTTTAATGTCAATAAGCATTGCCAAGAGCTGTACTTGGTTCACATGAACATCATCGATTTTATTTATTTACTATTTATTATTTATTATAGACTAGTGATCACAAAATGTTATTACCACTTTCTGTCTTTAAAATATTTAAACTAATCAATTCAGTTTCTTGTTTAAGTCTTAAATTGCTTGTTTAAGTCTTAAGTAATTTTGGATTAAAATACTAGGTAACTTACTAAAGTAAAAAATCATATATTTCTATATATTATGATTTTTGCGCCTTTGACCGTGCCGCGCAAAAAGAATCTGAACTTATTTAGTGCTCCTTCACGTTCAAGTTAAATGAAAGCTAGTTAAACATAATTTATCAATTAGACGGTATGGATACAACAAAATGTCAGTTAGACGACGATCAGTCGACGACGACAACTGTGACCTTAATGATGACGCGTGTCCAAGGAATTTATATACAAACTGGAATGCTCACGTGCACTCAAAAAACGTTCCTTTACCCGGGATAGCGTCTCTTTTTGACGGCTGGCTGGTCGAGTGGTCAGGCAACTGGACACTTTACGCAGTGTTCGAGTTCGCGGGTTCGAATCCCGCCAGGTGCAGATAATCTGTATGACGAATATAGATGTCTGCACCGGGTCATGGATGTGTATTTATGTATATATGTATTTATATCTTAAATTTATTTCCGTTCCTAGTACCTGTAACACAAGTTCTTACGAACTTAGCACGGGGCTAGGTTAACGTGGTGTGATTGTTGGTTAATATTTAATATTTAATTTAATCTTATATATAAAAATAAGTCGGGTTTTCCTTCCTGACGCTATAATTCCAGAACGCACGAACCGATTTTCACGGTTTTGCATTCGTTGGAAAGGTCTCGGGCTCCGTGAGCTTTATAGCAAACAAAATTAGGAAAAATTTCAACAGAAAAGCAGGAAAACAGGGAAAATCATTTTTCACATAGAGCACCATCTCTGATACATAGCATGTACTACTTCATCTTTTAATTGCCAAACGAAATGTTACAAAAAAAGCCATCTGGGCTGGTGGCGAAACGGAGTTCGCCGGGTTTGCTAGTATTTAATATTTTTACCATAGATTCAAGCCAAAACTCGTAAGAAAGAGACAAAACACCAGTTGTCAACGAAATGCTCGGAACAATTTTTCACTTTACATGTTAGTAAGAAATGTCAACTTTATGTCGTTTATTTCAAAGTGCATATTCAAATATAATATATATAATATTGAATATACAAGTTTACTAAGTAAGCGTTCTAGTTATGATATAAATTCTTTGCGCGTGTCTGACTGTATGTCGCCTGTTTTCCTACCATAAAAAAGGAACATTAAGTTACTCTACGTCTATGATGCGTGCACGCAGCTTTGTAGTTGGTCAAGCATCGGAGGAATACGTAGACATGCTCAATGCTAATATAAAAGTAGCCGGATATGTGTCAATTATAATCCCTTGCATAAAATTTAGTTTTTAATGCAATCACAGGAAAGTAAAAAAATAATTGCTATAAACGATATTGGAACTATAAATTATTTAGAATATTTTAATAAAATATTTCTTACTTAAAATCGTTATAATTTAATAGAAAAACTTTATAATTATAGACTCTAAATTTTTCTATTTTAATATAAATATAAGAAATATAAAATTTAAGCACAAAGTTTTCAACCACACAAAGTCAACGAATGTTAGACAAAATATAAATATATTAACTTAAAATAAATAAATAGCGTTTGTAAAATTCGGACTAATTTCATTAAAAATATAATTAGCTGAATATTATACTAATATAATATAAGAATAATTAATATGCAAATCTTGGCTATAGTAAATAGTGACTATATTTTTAACTGACAAAAAATAAGATATAATTACGCATTATTTTGTATAAAGTGTTCAATTTTTTTTTATTATTCTTATTTTATTGATTAGGATCATGGGTGTAGCGAGGTATGGGCAGGAGGGTCAGCTGCCCCCTCTAGAAGGGTGATGGGTTATTGATAAAAATGATTTGTCCATCTTTTCTTACTCTAAGCAATGTCCCTAATAACGATAAGTGAAACGAATAAAAGAACTCCTCCAGTACTAATCAGTACAGTAGTAGTAAGTATCTCCTAAGATAATCTAATAATATGTTAAAAACCACAATTAAAACAATACAGTCTAAGATTTTCTCTATCTGCCCCAACCTATAGAGAATCTTGGCTACGCCTTTGAATAGGATACATAAGTTTAAAATTCGATTACTAAAATAAAAATAAAAATAGAGAAAAATTGAATTTATTTGCCGACTTGGCTTTCATCCTCACCTGTTATATAACTTCTCCCAAGCATAAAAACTTAGGCTTAGGTGGGTCAGATTAACTAGTAGTCCAGAGGTACTACTAGTCAATCTGAGAGAAATAAGGGTATATTTTGGAAGTTGGTGTTTATTCAAGTAGACTTTGAAAAGCACTTGAGAATCATCATTTTACATTAGGATAATATTATAAAAGTAATTAACGAGAAGCCACCGCCACGCAGCGGTTCTAAACACAAAACAGCTTAACAAGCTTACCAGTATTCAACTCATGATTTACGTATCATGGAACAATCTTTTACCCGTACCCACCGCGGGATAGAAATAGCAGTTTTTTTTTTTAAATTACTACGGCGTATATTCACACCACGTTTGATGGACATGAACCTACCGACAATTTCGGAAGCTTTCGTTGAAAAGGTAGCAAGTCTGATAATTATTTGCGATCAGAGATAGTTAACTAAGTGCCGCGGACAGACTGTAGACATTTAGCTCATTGTCGTACACGTGTCGTGAAGTGTACTATTTTGTTTTACATAGATATCACCATTCTATGGACGTAGTGGTTCAGCTTCTCCAACGGGTGACTAAAAAATATGATCACTGAGTTCGTGGAGTAAGAAGGAGGATAATTATTTTTCTCCAACTCTGACTTTCATCCGGTCGTTTGAATCTAAGAACAAGCATGTAATTCCGATGATAGCACACTATCATACTACATAATGGAGACCTGGAGTATACCTGGAGACAAAGACAGAAAACAATTGAGCTATTATTGTAAAAGCAGATTTAAAGATTATAATCTGTTGTGGAAAGTGACTAAATAAAATTAATAAAAATTTTGATGGTTACAAAATGAAAAAATTTAATGTCTTAAACATAACAATAATCGCTTTTCAGTTTGGTGAGTAAATGTTTTTGAGCTTAAGAAATCATTTAATTTATATAGCAATTACTAATCTCATCTACACTAACACATCAATAAGATGCAAGATTTACAAATAAAACTTACACATTCACTTCATACTCACACATTTTACACACATACTTCTAAAATTTCGCTTTTGTTATGCACACTGTTTTTAAAGAGCTTTCTTCGTTAAGCGTTTCGAACATAAACAACACAAATATTATTGTTTATTTGTCAGTTACTGAAGAGTATCAAGTAATTATTCAAATGAGGTTCCTATTCACAGTGTAAGTAAAATAATTTACATATTAAGCAAAAATAAATATTTCCTAATATTGTTAACAATCATAATTGACGTAAGAGACATAAGAGACGTGGAATACTATTACTTCTTCTTTACTTATTTGATTATTTTATAAGTTTAAATACAAACATTAAATGCATGTACATCCATACTTAATGAATTACTTTAGAAATTATTGCTTACTCTACCATTTGTTGTTATGTATTCTTTCAAATATCGTTGTTAACATGTCTGTAACTAGCGATTAAAATTACCAAATAAAAAATGCATTAATTTTATTTTCAAGGTTGCATTGATACGAGTAGATAATTGTCATTCGTTCGTACAAAAATACGCTAGCTTATTATAATTTTGACACAGTTTGTTTTGAAAGCGCACTAAACGACGATAAACGAATATGATCATACATTCCAAATATTTTTAACTAGCTGTACCAGTAACTTCGTTCGCGATAGTTGTTGTCATATGTACGCCAGCTTAATATGAGCCGTACTTTCAAAGGTTTCTGAACATTCTAGGTTTCAAGTTGTTTGGACCTAATATAAATGGCTATAAGTTTTTAAATTCTAAACTAACAATTCAAAGAGCTTGAAAGATTTATGGGACTTCTTTAGAGTGTCTCCTAAGGAAAAAAAATGAAATCGAACTACGCATTTATAATTTATAAATGTGTTAGGTACACATTTTGATTTTCATCCCTTCTCCAAAAGGAATCGTGCTGAATTTCGTGATTTAAATTACTCAGTAGAACCCAGCTCGTAGTTTAAACTATAATCGTGCCCAATTTCGTTTAAATTCAGTTAGTAACTTTGGCGTGATGGAAGGCTAAGATACTAAAAGATAGATAGACAAAAATGAAAAATGAATATCAAAATATCTTTAATGTATAGAATTGTATCTGTTACATTTTTATTATAAGTATATCTAGTATTTGTCTTTCTGTATTTATTTCGATATCTTCTGATTTAGCTCAAGTGCTTTCCTCTATCTGTTTTTAGATTTACAGAGTAATCTTTAAAGTGAAGTCAAACATAATATTCTATATAAAACTAAAGATATTAAAATACCAAATAAACAGAAAAATAAAATATTTGGAAAATCCAAAAGTGCACGCCTCACACGTTTGTCATATTACAAATTAGAATTAATAATTTACTAGAAGAAAAACTTATTGAAAAAATAAATTTTAAAAACGAATGTTAACACATATTTCCGTTTCTATTCTTTTTCTTTCATTTTTATATTGGTGGTATTTGGTATTCCTTATTCTGGCTGTACAAAATAAAAATCGTCACAAAGCGGCATGTTGAGAGTAGAGCACTACACGCTCGCGCGTTGTGAGGCGTGCAAAATAAAAATTAAATAATAACGTATCCTGTTCCGAAACATATTAATATATAATTAATTAACACATGATAAATTTATTTTATTTCGTATTACGCTTTAAATTAATAACACACATTATTTATAGTACATAAAATAATCTGCTGGACAGAATGATATAATTAGAGATTGAAGGATTAGGCAATTTAGATTAAATGATACTTGAATTTATTCTTGAACTACATAGTTTAAATGTGTGAAAACATTACAATTGTTACTATTGTTACAAAATTTTGATAAATAATGTGAATAAAGACTAAAGAACAAAATGTCAAAATACCATATTTTGAAATTTCGATCTTATCCTCAAAGGATTTCAATGATCTCAAAATCGTTAGACAAAAACGTAACCACATAGAAAATGACTGAACTAGTGAAATTTAATGAACTTGATTTACAACAATACTTTGATGTCACACAGAGGGATAATAATCGCGGCAATTCTATTTATTTTGTCATTACAGAATACCTACGTCACGCACGTATACGCACGTCTTGTTTGGTTTTTTAATACTAAAGCTTTTTACCCGACTGCGACAGAAGAAGGGTTATGTTTTTCGAGTGTATGTATGTATGTATGTATGTATGTATGTATGTATGTATGTATGTATGTATGTCCATTTCTTTGGCACGCCCTACAGCCCAAACGGCTGGACGGTTTTTGACATATGAGGTGTCGTTGGATTTGTCTAAATTGTAGTAGTGACATAGGCTATATAAATTTTCAAAATGGTGCCCGAAAATGGGGGAATGAGGGGGGGGAGTTGAATTATTTTCTTACTGTAGCAATATGGGTATCAAATGAAAGCTAGTAAATTGTTTTATTCTTTTTAGTTTATAATAAGAGTATTTTACGCAGTCGGGTTTTTTGATTTTTTTAATTAAGCATACTTGTTTGTTAAATATTTTATAGTTCAATATAAAAATACCATACTAATTGGATACAGTACTTCAATAACATGAAAGTTCTCCGGTTATAAAAACATACGCTACCACATTTAGTCAAACGTTATTTGCGGCAAAATTTCAAATGTTTTATTTAATATAAAAACTATTTCCTCACTCTTTTCATTAATTAAACATTTAATGTTTTCTTGTTTAACAATCTATCTAATAAAATAAATGTCAACTTTCATTACATTAAATATTTTTAATTACAACTAAAACTGAATAAATACACTACAAAATCATATATCTGAGTGCCTTTAAACAAATTAATGACTGACTGGATTGGCTGGCTGTTTTCCGCTCGAGAGTCGTGGGTTCAATTCCTGCCAGAGTCTGGGTGTGATATTTATATATGTATTATCTATTCATTTAAGAACAGGCATTAAGTTTCTACCTTAGAGACAGACGACCGTGTGTGTATGTTAAACATATTTATTTATTATTATTATTTAAATTCAAATCGTAATGAGTTTCTCGATTTTTTTTTTTTAGATTGGTGGTCTTATTAATTGACTTGTCAAACCCATATTATAATCTAAAATAAGTTACATTAAATAATAAATAATTGCAATACTAGATAAAGTGGACTGGTAGCAGCAATAATTATAAAACAAAATACTTGATGTATAATTTGTTATTATAATGTACTTATTTTTAAGCTGTTGTCGTAAAGAGCTATAAAGATAATTAAGTGTATGTATTTTACCAGAGTATTCTAACCTATCGTGATAAATTTAGTAACCCTACGTAACATTCTGCAAATATTCAATGCTCTTGATTAACTAATTACTATTAAAACAAGAAATTGAATTGAACTTTGAACTTCGAGAATTTGTTTTCTCCAATGTACCTATGTTTGTTATTAGTTGGGTTATTTAGCAATATTATTAATATCTCTTTTGCTTACGAAAGTGCAGTAGTTTCAATAACACTTTAATTATAGCTTTTATTATATTACAAACGATTATTAAACTTTTTTTTTTTTTCTGGAGACAATCAACGGACGTAATAAAAATGAACGTAAATATTTTCTATATTTTTACCTTTTAGAAAATGACATATAGCGCTCACTATATTCTATCTAAGAAATTTTAAGTCTTACTTTGTAAAAGTATTAGAATATATATTAAAAGTCCTGAACCTAACCGGAAGCGTAACCGCAAGCTACCTTTGAATAAGCAAAGCTTAGGAATCTTCAATCCGACGAAACCTTTTTAATTCCAACAAGCTCCATTCGGAACTCGGAACGAATAAAAGGAATTACTTTAGAAGAAAAATTTTCTAACTCAAAGTTAATCTGATAACTAAAAATATCTATGCAGAAAATTGCACCAGCGAAAATTTTTTGCAAAAATAAGATTCATATACACAATCAATACGTTCAGATGTTTTCAACATATTTTACATTTTTATCGGTTTTGACTTCAAATAAGAAATATAATTATATTTGTTTGATCCTTTAGTGTTGTAAGTAAAATTCTTTGAAACCATTATTTATGATTGTCGTAAAAATAATTCATCCACTATACACGTGTGTATGTACTGACATGAAAAGTAAAGTAATTTTTTTTTTTTTTAATAATAAAAACGCTTTCGTTGAAAATTATTTCAGGTCACTCTTAAATCTAACAAATTAAGTTTAACTATAATTATTACTAGCAAGAAAAACGTAAAACTATGTAGTTTAAATACTTCAATAACAACATACATAAATTCTTTTCACATATGTAATAAACATATTTTCTTTCTGAAAATATTAACTTTATTAATAACTCGAATTCAAAAAGTTTTTGTATTCAAATAAAAAGTACGATACATTAAAATAAAATTACAAAAGGATCGAAATTTTAATTTATATAAAGAGTTCTTCAATATACCTAAACTACGAATTAAAATATATAACAAAATTAAGGCCAAACTTAAATTATGTAATGGACGTAGAGACGAGGCTACGCAATTTCTTAGACCATATTAATTTGTTTTTATTGTCAAAGTTTCCACGTTTCCCACAAACTCAACGATACCACCGGGCGTATATTTTATATTTTACACCAATACTTACGTCCAGTAGAGCATTACGTCTGCAAAAATTAAGTTATGTATGTTATATCGAAGCAAAGTAACAAAAAAGATTTAACACTTCCTTAAATAAATAACCATATTATTTAAGGAAGTTCTAAATATTTAATATTATTAATTATTTATTAATTTATTAATTAATTAAAAAACGGCGCTTATGGCACTTGATGAATCGCAGTTAATTAGTACCTTCAATCACACAATTATATAATAATGTAAAACGTATGTGCGGGCGACGCCGCGGGCACAGCTACGAGTATCTTAATATAATTTTTTTTATTATCACGCTAACATAAAAAAATAGTTTATTTTGTTTACGTAGATATCAGTTCAGTAATCGTAATTTTTATTGTTTCAGATTCTTGTGGTCTCTAACGAAGACGAATATAAAGTAACTTCATATAGAATATTAGATTAACTGAGCTGAAGCGCAAAAAAGAAGATTAACATAATAGTGGAGGAGTTCGAATAATGTGGTCGGGCCCGCGCCCGTTGGTTGTCCACGTTGGGCAGTGTACTTAGTAGTAGATGTGTGTGTGGTGGCGGGTGCAGGCGGCGGTGATCATGCGCATGTGTTATGTTACCACGCTGCTGATGGCGCTGGCGCTGCGAACGGTGGCCGAGCCAGCGCCACGCCACTTCATCACCGAGTGGCGCGGCAGCCGTGAAATGCAAGTGCGCTCACGGCCATTACATGATATATTTGAAGAATCAGCGCCGACTGAAATGGACCGCTCGTACATACCACACCAACCTGTGCACAAGGACCGACGCCGACTGCGAAACAATAAGCGAGCACCACACTTACCTACGGAACTAGCGAGCCAAATGATGCTACGTGCATCACGTTCTGGTCGACCCTACGATGTTCCTCAAATAGGTAAGTACGTATTAGAATATTATAGGCCAAGTATCTACACAAAAAAATCATATATAAATGAATATATATTCATGTTATAAAGTAATAAATATTAACAAATAAAAATAAACTAAATTATAAAACAAAAAACTGTGTGTGTCAGCTTCGACGCACGACTGGAGTTTACTCCTTAAGAAAGAACGATTCTAAAGGCACAAATAATTCGAATGTGCTTTTACGTAAAAATATAGCGTCCTTTAAATGAGGAAATAAATCCGTTATTAATTTGGCTTCATCATCAAAATTAAGAATAATCTCGTCTTCGGTAAGTTCAATGTCACATTTATCTGAACTCATTGTGATTTTTACACTTCGTTATTTAAAAAAAAAAAATCAAAAATAAATTAATTAATTAATATTTCTTAATAAAAAAGACTCTATAAGAGTGCTATTACGTCAAGGTCGTCACTGGTAGTGGAAGAGTGCGGGGTATGAAGCAACGGTCGGGCGCGGCGCAAGCCCGCCCTTTCCTCAACCGCGGGATTCGCACTCGCTCGCGCGCAGACAATACGTCTTAATACTCACGACTTAAAAGTGAAAATAGGTTGCGCAAAAAAATGTAACGCGATCGACAATTTTTACTCCTCATATTTTTTTCATACCGGGGGCCTTATACGAAAATCGATTCTTTAGGAATAAACTCCATAATATATAGTACAGTAAAAATCTAACCAAATCGTATCTAGTTTAAGTAGTAAGTACTGATCCCTATCGTGCTTTTTACATGTTGGTAGTGAAGTAACTATCAACAGGCTAAGTAGCCTCTTTTATGTATAATTGTAAATAATTCCACATTTTATAGCTTAAACAATAAAATACCGACAATAGACTTTAGTTTTATGTCCAGGTAACTTCAAGATGTTCTTAATTTTGAATCATCCCTAAGAAATACAAATTTATCATTCAAATAAGATGATTTTAAATTAAATAACATACAGTACAGCAGAGAAAGAATATGACCGTTCCGGCGAGTACGTAATCATATTATTATTTAACTTTAGGCGAAATTAAGAAACTTCTGTTAAGTTTGCGAAAGCAGAATATGAACCTGATAGCAAGATTTTGTAGTCATTCAAGCTTATTGAGTTGTTCCTCGGTCAAATTAAAATAACTTGCATCTGCATAGTCTAGAATGGATAAGATGAGAAAGTTTTCCAACATACAACTTCACTAGCTTAAAAAAACTTTATTACATTTCGTATTGTGTCTTCTTCTTCTGTCTGGCATTATTAATCCCAACTGTTGGTCTAGAATCTGCCATCCGATCGAATCTCCTGCACTTTGCCTGATCTTTAGCGGCACCCATTGTTAGTCAATTGACTATTATGTCCTGCTTCATGATGTCCAGCTAACACTTCCTTGGGTACCCAGGAGATTTCAGGGGCAGGTATGTCAACGTTCTTTCTACTGACATAGTCCTCACACGGCCGTGCGACATAGGCATACCATCTGAGAGAGCCGCTCTTGGAGCTTATCCGCTACGTCACGGACCACGAGACTGCACCGGATGAACGTGTTGCGTATGCGGTAAGGCCGTGTTACGCCGCACATCTACCTCAACATCTACATCTCCGTTACGTAAAGCCCATGACTATACCAAGACTGTGCTGGCCAGCAATCGCTCCCATATAAAATAAGTGGTCGGACGATGCTCTTCTATACCTGTTCCTTAAGCTTGAGCAGTATTCTGCGGACTGCTTACGAATCACACACCTATGATCTCCTGCCATTTGGTCCAAGCAGCGCTTATTTGGGCTTGATTATAGTGATCGATGCTACCGTACTATTTACTACGTACTACTACGTGAAATAGAATATAGAAATGTAGAACATTTCGTCCTGCCGAAGCGTGCTGAATAAAATATATTATGTACAACTTTATCGACATCTTGATTACTGTTTTCAAATTTTAACACATAGTAAAATATCATCAAATAGTAAAACTTAATGTTATAAAATAAATACGTCATGTAATTGTAGTCGAAAAAATTTTACGATAAAAATAAATGAAAATATCAAATTGTCTATATATTCAGCTGCTATTTGACTATATATGCATCTGCCTTTTGACCCACTTGAATAAAATTGATAACTATATATATATATATATATATATATATATATATATATATATATATATATATATATATATATATATATATAACAAAGACGGGTTTGTTACAACACTTCTAACTCGAGATCTGCTGTACCAATTTTCATGGTTTTTGATTCGTTGGATTTGTCTCCGCCCCGAATAGCAAAATACATCTTAAAAACAATGAAAACTCGACGAATACATATATTTCATAATTATTTATGATCATTATTTATGAAAGATGAATCATTTTCCCTAAATGTTCCACATTTATTGTCCATCCTGTCAAATACTTTAAGTAACGATTGACATTTATCCATGCGTTCAGGAATTTATTTTGTGTAAACTATTTAAAAAGGGTGAATAAACTATTGTCTGTATTTTTTTTAAATCAATTAAAAAGGTTGAAAAGTGCATTCAGCAGATACATAAAAGTTCCTCAAATTTTTATGCGTGCGTTTAGAAATAATGACAAATGATTAACATTTACGCGTGCGTTCAGAAATTTATTTTGTGTAAATTAAAGTTTCTATTTCCGATGCTCGGGGCAGATATTTGTATTTGTGCCAATATTTGTTTCAGGTCTGGGTGTATGTCCTTTTGGGTTTCCCCACCGTACCCCGGAGAGCACGTAAAGCTGTCGGTCTTATAATAATCGTTACTTATGGACCTTATGGTAGGGATTATTATCCGCAAACCCGCAGTGGAGCAGCGTCCTGGATTAAACTCCAATCCTTCTTCTATATGAAAAAAAGGCCTTCGCTCAGCATTGGGTTGTTTACAGGCTCATACAATACAGTACAGTACAGAAGCATTTGTGACCTTCAGTGACGAAACTGAGCCTTACCATAAATATGAGAGTCTATCTGAGGGGAGATGTTACTGCCGGACAGTTCTCAGACCTGTTGCTTAAAATAGGAAATGGTGATTTCCGGGAACTGAATAATAATATAATGTATGAGTGTATATTATACACTCATACATTATATTATCATTCATACATTAATACATTATATTATTATTCATATGAGTATGTATTTACCATAAACAAAGTTTAAGGTCAAACTCTTAATGTAGCGGGAGTATATTTGAGCGAAAGCTGTTTCTCTCACAGCCAGTTGTATGTGGCATGTTCCAGAGTAGACTGATGATTTTAGCACCCCGAAGGAAATTTTATTTCAATGTTTTTTTTTTTACTTTAAATCCCTACTCTATAATTCAGATTGATATATTTGATAAGTATTCAAACATTTTAATATAATAATGTATATGTTACAACAAAATTAATAACGTAAAAAACCTATTAAAATCCTATTAGAACCATTTTCGTCTTCTACGCGGACGAAGTCGCGGGCAAAAAGCTAGTATATATATATATATATATATATATATATATATATTGTTTTTTTTCTTTCGTAAGTGATCATTTATGTTTTAATGTGAGAAACTTCTATTTAAAATTTAAAACTCTCTTTAATTTAAGACTCACCAACTTCGGCTGTGCTTTCTTTCATTTAATACAAAATCTTAAAAAATTAAGTGAAAGAAAAACATTCTTAAAGTACATAATTATAGCAAATCTTGCTTTCACGTCATTATTAATGTAGAGTATGATTTCCTAGTCATCAGTTAATCCGAATTCATGTAGCACATCGTATGTTCCTACGCATCCGACGCTTGACTTTAATGGAGCTATGACAATTGAAGCCTGTTTCGAAGTGAATGGCTGAATGGATCATATGTCAGCTTCTATATTCATTCGAAAGACATTTATTACTAATAGAACTTACTCTACTTTCTCTTATTTCTATCACACTTTTCATGAATGATAAATTTTACTTTGTGACAAGCTGTATTTTCGTATATTTTACAACATACGAAACAACCTCTACCTAAAAGGACGTGTCACGTTTTCACTTTTACGTGTCTCTGCTAAAAATGGTAATAAATGAATATTCGTGTTAATTTTTTTTATTGCTTAATTAAGTCTTTCTTATACTTACAAAATATTATAAACATTAGATAGATTTTGTTTTTATGACTGAATAATATATGAGTTCGGTTCGAATCTTGCTTGCGGACGAATATTTGTCCTAATTAGGCGTTATTAACCATGTGATAATATGATCTTATTGGTTCAAAAGTTATGACATATTTAACATTTCAAACTTTAGTTTGTCAATATCGTTCATAGGAGAGAAATCTATTCGCGGAGGTTCACTAATATTGTTCCGGAATGATATCTAAACATATAAAATTCTTTGTCCTAAATGACTGACTGACGGATCAACGCACAGCCTATACCGCTGATCATAGAGACCTGAAACTTGGAGGGTGTGTTCTTTGTATGACCAAGGCATCTGATAAGAAGTATATTCCGAAATTCTACCCCTAAGGGGGTGAAAAGGGGGGACAAAGTTTGTATGAGACAACGCGATTCCTTGGTCCAATCTAATTCAAGTTTTGCATAAATTATTTTTAACAGAAATTATTGAAGACGTTTTTTCATATTTTATCGAAATTTATCTTCTAATGGGGTAAAAGGCGGTGCAAAGTTTTTTTTTTTTTGGAGTTGATATTAATACTCCTTATGGTTTTGATTTATTTAAATTACATTTTATGTTGACACATGTTTGACAACTCAATCTGTCTGTTATAAAATAGTTTCCAGTATCGCACGTGTAGGTGATATTTTTTTTTAAGCTCCTGGTGGAACGGGCAAGACTTTTCTATTCAATTTACTGTTAGCCAAAGTAAGAAGCAATAGTGATATCGCCTTAGCGGTCGCATTGTCCGAAATTGCTGCCACGCTGTTGGAAAGAGATAAAACTGCACAACGCCTAAACAAACAAAAAACGAATCGAGTGAGACTACTATGGTTCATAAAGAGGGTTTCGAAGCCCTAAGTAGATCTTTACAAAATAGTAGAAATAATAATTGTCAAATGGAAGGAGTTATTGTATTGTTAGCAGGTGATTTCCGGCAGACTTTACCAGTAGTGCCCAAAGGAACGCGAGCGGACGAAGTTAAAGCGTACGTGAAGCATTGACGACGGTTCTGGTATAGTGATGCGAATAGTCGCCTCATCGCCTCGCCTCAATGCTGGTGATCGCGGGTTCGATTCCCGCTCGGGGCAGATATTTGTATATGTGCAAATATTTGTTTCCGGTCTGGGTGTATGTCACCACCCACCGTGTCTCGGAGAGCACGTAAAGCCGTCGGTCCCGGTTTTTATTATGGTATGGTATACCTGGTAATGATTGTTACTCATGGTAAGGATATTATCCGCCAACTCGCAGTGTAGCAGCGTGGTGGATTAAGCTCCAACCCTTCTTCTATATGGAGAAGAGGTCTTCGCTGAACAGTGGGTTGTTTACAGGCTGATACAGTACAGTACAGAAGCATTTGTGGCCTTCAGTGACAAAACTGAGCCTAACCATAAATATGAGAGACCATCTGAGGGGAGTTGTTACCACATGAGTAAAGAAACCGTACAGAGACAAAGCTTCTAAGGAGCGAGCAAAATTTATACCTATTTGGTAGGGTTGGCATAGGAGGATAAAATTTAATAAACAATAATTAGTTGTTCAACAAGATGAAATTTTTTTTTTTGTTTTTTATATATATATATATATATATATATATATATATATATATATATATATATATATTTTAAAAGAAACTTTATCATTTTTCAAGGTATTAAAAAATTCTTCTATCAAATTTGATCTGTTTTGATGATATTGCGATTTAAAAAATAAAAAATTGATTCTTTCCTTAACATTTTTAGGAAACTTTTACACTTTTGTATTAAAACACTATTAAAATTACATTAAAACACTATTTAAATCGTATTAGAACCATTTTTGACTTCTACGCGTACGAAGTCGCGGGTTAAAACCTAGTAGTATATAAATTACGTCAAGATATTGTAGCACTCTCTATTGAATGTCCTGTATATACCATAGGTAGAGTTGTCATGTGTGGAATTTTAATTTGACAACGTTTAAGTTAATTTGTCACTAATACAAGACTGATTAAAGACAAACAACTTGGTTTTAAGTGCTAAAAACCCAATGAATTGTCTTCCTTTACCTAATGTTAGGCATCCTAATAATAATTTGGAAATATATAACTAGAGATTTGTTGTTCAAAGTGATATCACAGTTTTCTTGGGGATAGATTTGGATTAAAAACTTCAATAGAATTACCATTTGTCATACCTGAACAAGAGACTCTGCTCCGCAGCATTTATGGTTAGAAAAGTTTATCTACTGACCAACGTTAATAATGCTCCATTAATATATTTTAGTTATTTCCATAATGGCATGTCCTACGGCTTATTACTGTAGATTAATGCTACAGGTATTGTCAGTGTATTTATCCTGCAAAAAAGGGCTGTTCGCATCACTTATGATCTTTGAGCTCGAGTTTCTCTTCGGGATGTTTTATTAAGATAGACATACAATTGCTTGGCAGTATATTTATAATATATATAAACCAAGCTCCTATATAGAGAAGCCATGCCAAGCAGTGGGACGCTTACAGGATGACTCAGCTTAGTTCATTTCGTATGTATAATAATATTATCTATATACACAAATATGTGTTGACATATGGCACCGAGACGTGGACATTGATGACGAGATTAGTGCACAAATTTAAAGCTACTCAACGTGATATGGAACGGGCTATGCTTGGAGTCTCTCTCAAATATAAATTCAGAAATGAGATTATTCGCGAGAGAACCAAAGTAACCGATATAGCCCGTAGAATCAGCAACTTGACGTGGCAGTGGGCTGGTCATGTATGTCGCAGGACCGATGGCAGCTGGAGCACACGTATCCTGGAGTGGAGATCGTGTGTTGGCAAACGCTGTGTGGGGCGTCCTGCGGCCCGCTGGACCGACGACTTACGCAAGGTCGCCGGCGGAGGCTAGATGAGGATTGCGGAAAACCGGTATATTTGGCGCGAGCTTGGGGAGGCCTATGTCCAGCAGTGGACGATAGGCTGATGCGATGCGACACAAATATATTGATTACTTTGACAAAAACAGAAACAAAGGTGGTATAAAAAAGAAAGGGAATGACAAAACTGTAACTGCAAGTTTTTGACTTCGCAAAGTAACGTTTTCTTTCTGGGTAATGGTATTTCCATATATAATAAAATCTCACAAATGATTTTACAATTGCCAATAAATAAATTTAAAGTTTATTTTAAAAAGACTAGTATAAAAAACAAAGACGTGAGCTTAGTAGCGCTAGCTTTCATGCGGGACTATGATGAATTTATGTTTGAGTTATGTTTAAAAGAGTAACTGTTGAGTTTCTTCCCAATACTTCTTAGCGGAATCTTTATAACGAATCCGTGATAGCTTGACATTAACTATACTTAATATTTTTTAACATACTTTATAAAATGACTATTCAAAAGTGCTTTTTAAAGACAACTTGAATAAAGAATTTTTTATTTTGATTTTACCAACATTTTTAATATTTAATATATTAATAACGGAAAGAGGGTAATTCTGAGAATAATACACTGTGGTGACTTGGGACATACTCGTATTAATTGGGTTAGTAACTGCCGCGCGGCTGATTAACGCTTCACAGAATTAACCAATGAAAATGTTTAACCAACTACGCTTTCAAGCAATTATTAAATTAACTTAGGTTGACAGCATTAGAAAATATTTTTTCCTTTAAATTTAATTGAAAGAAAAAAAAAAATTTTTTTTAAGTTAACTTTTATGGAAAAACAAGAATGTAACATACTTTATTTTTATATTTTTGCTATATATTATATGACGTGCATTTTAATATTTATCAAGTACACTCTATGTACGTATGTATTGTACGACCGTTCTAGTGTAGTTGTGCGAGTAGTCGCCTCAACGCTGGCGGTCGCGGGTTCGATTCCAGTTCATTGCAACCCGCAGTGGAGCAGCGTGGTGGATTAATCTCCAACCCTTTTTCTATATGGAGAAGCGGCCTTCGCTCAGCAGTGGGTTGTTTGCAGGTTGATACAGTACAGTACTCTATGTACATTTACTTAGCGATTCGTAGAATGGTTAACATTTAGGTATTATGAAATAAATGATTAACCCAAACTCAAGATTTCCGTATTTTAATTTAATTTGTTACTTAAATAATGTTGCAGTACTTTAAAAAAAAGACTATCTGTATGTTGGTATAATACTTTCAGTAAATAAGTTATAATATCTCATGTAAATAATATTATATTTTATTCAAACCAAGCAAAATCAACAATAAAATGAAAATAACTAATCGCATTCATTATAATTTTATTTTAATTTGTAACGTGGCTTAAGGAAAATTTTAATTTTCGTGTTTTCACTATGAAAATGGTAATGGAAAACCCAGGCTCTATTTTACTCACCTCTTTTGGGATACTATAGGCGATAGTTTGTGTTTTCCTATAATATAAATATTAAAGCATTTCATATGAAGCAATTAAAAGTATAATACTTATATCATACGAGCTGTACCTGCGACTCAATTTACGATTGCTATCTCCCTGCTCAGCTCAGCTTAAGACGAGTCGTACATTCAAAGATTCTGTACATTTCGGGTTTCAAGATTTTTGGGGATCTTACTGATGGTTGGTCTATAATTTCTGAACTAAAAAAACCAAGACCATGAAATATTTACGGAATCATATCTATGGTCGCTCCTAAACAAAACAAAAAAAAACCTTTTTTACCCATTCTCCCAAAGAACCGTGCCGAATTCTGCAATAAAAATATCCAGTCCTTGTTTATAGTCATGTCTAATTTCATTTAAAATATTTCAATAGTTTTGGCGTAATATTGAGCTAAAATTGAAATTTTGAAAATTATGACTAACTATTGAAAAAAATTAAATAATTACATTTTCAGCGGCAGTATCGATTATAGACTGTCCTACAAAAAAATCGAAATATCTTCAATATACAGAATTGGTCTTGTACAGTATTACATTACATTTATTCAAAATATTAGTGTTGTTTTGTAACATAAACACCAAAGACTAATTAGGCACTATTTCTTATAGACTAAAATAATATATTATCAAACAAATTAGTTTCTGGTTATTTGATACATGTTATATATTGAAAAATATCGAAAATAATGTTTGTTATTTGTAAAGTTAAAAAACGATAGGAAGGATTTACTTTTAATTTTGAAAAACGCATATGTCTTCAAACAAAGTTACTATCGTAAAAGCTAAAATATAAACGAACTAAACTGAAGTGAATCAGCCTGTAAGCGTCCCACTGCTGAATAAAGGGCTCATCTCTATATAAGAGAAAAGTTGAAGCTTAATCCAGCAACCAATGCGGGTTGGCGGATAATTAGCCTACCATGCGTAGCGGTCACATCAGGTAACATCAAATGTATATAATAACAACCGGGACCGATGACTTAACGTACTCTCCGAGACACGATGGGGAGACACACAAGGACATACACCTAGACCAGAAACCAATATTTGTACAAACACAAAAATCTGCCCCGAGCGGGAATCGAACCCGCGACTGCCGCTGTTCAACACCAACTACTCGCACCAGTACAGCAGAACATTTTTTTTGACGAAATTTTTGAAATATTTTAACATTGAAATATTTGCTAATTATGAAAACACTAAAATAAAGATTGAAAAAAAATTAAAGAGGTAATGAAATCGAAACAAAATCTCGGATACAATAAATTGCATTTAGAGGAAAGTTTGCGAGGATTAATAAATACAGCTTTAAGAATTGGTAAGTGTTGCACGTACAGCCGTACGTGATGACTCGTCTTACAAGCGTGGATGGGCACGTACTTGCGTCCATAAGCTGAGTACAATGCCACTCCATGCCGCACTTCTTGTATTCTGACACGACGATATACAAGGACTTGTGTCCTCTGGAATGTAGTTTTCTTAACGAATTGAAATTCAAAGACAAATACTAAAAAATACTAATAAAGGGAAGTAAAGTAATAAATTTATAAACTAATAAAATCTAATAAAGTTTTTATCATCAGTTCTGGATTGATTATTTTCATTTCTTCGCATTCACCAGAAAGCAGTTCGATTTGATCTTGTCTTCCAATTGGCTTGAGCTATCAACTGGCGTTCCTCAATGTGGTAACTTATCTCCTCTTATTTTCTCTAGTTTTATTCATTCACTCGCATCTCTCAAAGACTGCTCATAGTATTTTACATCGACGATTTTAAGCTTTATGTACACGCCAAATAAAATTACATAAATACAGCTGTAAAAAGGAGTAACCAGAATCTTTTAAATGTAACCTCAAGTATTTGGATGCCAAAGTTAGACCTTGACATAACTTTGGCATACTGGTTAATCCTAATAAGTTTCAGGCGATCATTATTGGTAGCTCATGTATTTTTTCTACTATCGACATAAACTCTTTACCATCTGTCATGTTTAATACCTGCATAACATCCAGTTAACACGTTAAAGATCTCGGTCTACATATTGACCCTTTTTTAAGCTGGAAGGTCTATATTTACGAAGTTAACCACTCAGTTACTGCAAAGTGAAGGTTCCTTTATCGATTAAAGAACTTATTCTACTTGTCAATGCCCTCGTATTTCAAATCATTGACTATGCCGATGTTTGTTACTCCGACATTATTAAAATCTTTCTCGACAAACTCAATCATGTGTTAAACAATTATTTGCTTCTGCTTATATCTTCCTATTCGAGAACCTAGAGGATTGCGAATACTTTAGTTTATTATTTTTACCCTCTTTCTAATAAAAATAAAATTAATAACAAATATATATAATACAAAAATATACAAAACAAATAACATTTTCGTTCCAAAGATTCACTTCATATTTTCTTCCCTTCTCACCATTCTGGTTTCGTCTCAAATTATTTCTCTGTTGAAGCTGTCAGACTATAAAAAAGCTCCGAGACAACATCAGAAGGGCAAAGACTAAGGTTTAAGGAATAAAAAAAGCATCCTTGGGAAAATTTGCTTAAAGCTCTGGATTCATAGAACTTTCTACTAAATATGTGTTACAAAAATTCTAATTTATGTAATTTTTATTATGTATATATATCTACATTATATCGGTTTCTGTTTACGAATACGAAATACGAATTAATTACCAATTACGATTTTTTGTATGCATGTATATATGTTCTTCTATCTATTTTTATATATATTTATTACTTTATCATCACCACCCTCAATTTTTTTAAATTCTGTTTGTTCTAAAGATTAACTGTGAAGAAAATGCCACTAGGCATTAAATGCGCCTTTTTTAAACAGGTTTTTTTTTGAATGTTGGTCAATAGAGTGTTTAAATAAATAATGAAATCGGTAAATAAATAAAGTCCTAATTAAAAGTCGTGCATATCTAAATTTAACAAACATCAATAGCAACATTATCATGAACAAAGTTGGGGGATCAGGGTATTTCATTATAATTTTAAAACAACTATACCACCTACGTAGTTTATTTTAGAAAGCAGATTAAATGCCAACACAATTCTCATTTACTTCACACACATATTATTATGTATGTATGTTTGTAATTTATTAATAATAACAACGTTTAAATGTATTTTATCGAGTTAATTTTTTGTAAATTATTTTGTCTGGTTTACACACATATACATATACATATATATATATATATATATATATATATATATATATATATATATATATATATATATATGTTAACATAAATTGTATTTTATAATTTACATTATATTTTTTACATAATTTATTATGTGACGCTGTACACAGACGCTCTTAATTTTACACAACTTTGGATTAGGTTACGCGATTAAGATAACTCTTGGTTTCTTTTTATTATTGGTTAGATTAGCCTTCTGTGTGATTAACTCTCAGATTTTTTTTGTAAAAAAAACCTTAACAGTATTACTAAAATATAGAATTAGTGATTTTTTAGCAACTGAATTTTGAAATATACTATGTATAATTTTATATTGAGTTGTAGCTTAGTAAGAAAATTTATTATCTATATATTAAAATTTAATTCATATATATATAAAGCTATTCCATGCCCATGTGTAAGAAGATAGACGATAAATGATCCATTCATTTGCTTACAATATTTTTAAATGTTAAACAATTAAACCAAGCCTTACTTTATATATTGGATTATCAATTTAAAATGTTTCTTTTTTAGTTAATGTGAATATATGCCTTATACTTACCTACACTGAAATAGATTTCACATAAATAAAAAAAATATACTTCACACTGAATAGAGAATAATTGAAGTATTTATTATTTAATTAATATTGTCTTAGTAAAAACCTAGTTTAGTAAAGATACTTATATGATCTTTACTAATTCTGGGTATAAAAAGATATTTTCCATCCAGGGAAATTAACGACTTCCTATAAATAGTCAAGATTGTAATTCCACATTCAACGTCACAATTTGAAGTCTTAGGCGCTGAAGCGCTAACCTTATTTTTATTAATTATTAAAGTTGACCTATTTAATTGATTTATATTTAAAGCAATCACACATAAAAATAAAACATAAATAAAATTTATTAGGAAAATCTAAATTGCAATCTATAAGATGATGTGTGGTCGACGTATATAACAATACGATATTTAAAACTGGCCATCACCGATAACAAATCCTAATATTTTCGTTTCCGATTATCAAATTCATATCTAAAAATATACAGATTATTAATATATAGACAATATTGCAAGGAATTATAAAATTAAGTATTAGTAGTATTTGTATAAAAGTATAATTTTCTCTTAAAATATTATACATTGACAATTCATACATGAATTTACTTGAAAGCTTTTCTATATCGATGGAACCAGCAACCGATTGCTATTTCTTTATAATGTGAACAAACGAGGGCCTTAAAACAAAAAACGACCATCGTCGCCGTTATCTTTTGTATGCCGAGATAGGAAATCCGCTGAAAGTAAATAATAAATTTATGTTAGCTAGTCATCCCTTCACATCGTTTTCATAATTTTTCCTTCATTCATAATCATCACGAAAACTCAATTAATTAACTGATCGTTTCTATCATCACTCTGTTAAAGTATTTTTATACTTTAAAAAGAATTTTTTTTCTTATTATTTAGCTTTCTTTTTTTTAATTATTATTCTAATTACAAAATAAAAGCGAACGTTACAAATAATAGAACTTAAAAAAAACTAAATTTAATATAAAAACCTAATTGTACTAATGTACTTTAAAAATCTATGCTACTTGATGCGAATAACTTTTGCGCCCAAATATACCAAAATAGCCCATTAGATAGGATACCTGTATATATATCGGATTTTCATGTGTAGACATACCACTATGTCACTCCGAATACAAGGTAATCATACCACAGCGGCTTACCATTGTGTTTGAAAACGTCTTTAAGCTTTCGTATTGAACAGAATCGTTCAGCATCAAAATGAATATTGATTATGACACATGTGATTTGCCGATGTAATAATTCTTATTCATACACGCGAAATCTCAACTCAATCGTCAATGACCTAAGATGATCAATGAATTTATATAAAATCTGTCTAAAAATAGAGATGATAAAAACGAAGATTAAGTCCAATTCTCATTTCCGCTCCACCCAGAAATTGTTGAGAATTATACTGTCAAAATTTTTCAACAAATATACATAGGACACTCGATTTAACTAGGTAGATCCAATTACGAGAAAAACGACCGAAATATGAACGCTAGGTTCATAAACCTCACAAGAAAACTCCGCATTAAGCTTTTACATTTCTATTTAATACAAAAAAATTCCTTCTCCCTTTTATCTAGTAGTGGAACGTCCCAAAATAGACTGTTACAATACATGATTGGTTAATATGTAAATTGAAGTTAAGATTTTAACTCGAACTTTGTAGATAGAGACAATAAGCCCTTATCTGCCAAACTTACTATACTTTAGCATAAAAACTGACTTAAAAGTAAACTAAGAATATGAAAGTAGATCTTTTTTTTAATTAAATTTTCGTCTTTTCACATAAAATACACACCTTTAATGCAAGCTAAAGTAACATGTTGTTCGTACTTATTTATATATATAACCATTAAAGAGGTTTTCTCTGTCGTCTGTGCCTACAAATAAATCAGCTTTGAACGCAGGTGCGTTTTGCTATTTGTTTTAATTTTTTGTTAGATATTTTTTTCGCTACAGTGGATACATTATTTATCTTTAAAAATAGTTTTTATTACAAAAAAACAACATATACGAAATATTCAGATTGTTTATTATGATTTAATGCAATACAGCGCGCTCTTATCATATGTTAGCTTTAATTCATCATTTATTAAAAAATAATAATTGCAATTAATTTTTAATTTTTAATGAGATCTATACATTTTAAACGTATCAGGCCTAATATTATACCCCTACGATGTTCTAAAAAATAAATACATAGGTATATTATGTTTTGAGAGATATGCACATATCATTACGTGCTTTCTTTGTTCGCAAAAACATGCAATCTTGATTTTTTTTTCTTTCAATCTTTAAATTTTGCCACGTGTTTTTTTTTTTTGTTTGTTATTTTAAGCAATCAATATCGCACAGGGAATCTTCAGCGCCTGTACAGAGCGTCCTACTCATTTTTTCACACGCGGTATTTCGAACATCTTATGACGTAAACGAAACAGGTACTTATATTTTCAGCAGGAATTTTTTCTTCATTTTTTTGTACAAGCAAAAATATAAAAACATGAGTTTTTGAGTTAGTAACAATTTGAGAAAGAAGAGCCCTAGATCGTCAATTTTTACTCCGACTAAAACTCATTACAATAATATTAAAATTAAATATGTTTGTAAAGATGAGACACGCCATGTGTCAAATGCAAAAAAAAATAACATAAATTTCACGTTGATATAAACATCATAATTTTAACAACTGATTAGAAAATAACTGTTGACAAACGATTTGTCAGTGTTTATTTATACTTACTCGTACTTATCTAAGCAGTAAGTTCTTACATATATAGTTGTTACTAAAGCGTCGTCCGACCTATCACTCACAAGCAACAAGTTCATTAGCTGTTTCCGACAGCTCGCTTAAACACCACAACCGCTGAGGAGGTTAAATTAATCCAACAATGTAGTTTAAAAAAAATGCTATTTTCTATTAAGCGTTTAAACTAACGATACCAATCTCGACACCTCTGTTACTTTTCCCTTACAAAACTTAGTATACAATAATTTAGCTTAAATTTGATATGAAAAACAATTCGCATTTAGATTTGTGATTTCATATTTTTAATGGAGGAAATGGAGGAGGTCATTATTGTCGTCTATATTATGGGTACACTAATAATATGTTCAATAATAGATAGAAAATTTTTAATATTGCCTGTATCAAATAAGACTTTTAATGACATTAGTTTTATGATTTTAATTAGGTGCTGAAATAATAAACATTATAGTAGCGTATTCTGTGAAAATAATTAAAATATTACGAAGTGTAATTAGATGAAATTTATGTTGCCCATCTTAACGATACACCTAGTTTGCGGTGGTGTAAAACAAAATTAACCTTTTCTCAGAACATTATGGTTGTACGTGTCCCGTAGTTGTTGTTCAGAGAAGCTGTAACGACCCACGCAGATCCCTTCAACCTTCGAACTGTGCCTGTTAAATAAATATATAAGACAACTATTGATCACGTCTTTACAAAAGTTATTTGTTACATATATATGTACATATTTAAACTTATATATATATAACATACATGAATCAAAACAAAAATTAATGTTGAATTTTACACATTATTATCGCTTGTAGATTTTATCCACACCTACTCAAAAATTCAAATTAATAACCTCTTTGCTAATGGAATTCATAACAAAATGTTACATAAAATGTTTGATGTTTTTTTTTTTACTTCAAATAATAAAACTCGAATATATCAAGGGATTTTTTAAATAACTTTAATATTTAATTCGAGGGCTGAAATGAAAAAAATAAAAAATGTGATAATTATTTTTTTCATCACTGTAAGTATGTATGCCGATGATATAAAAATATTTTACTAAAGTGTCAGTTGTAGGCCGTAAAAAACATTCCAACGTCAAATTACATCACAACCATAAAAATATAAAACGTAAACGTAAAAGTAAAAAAATATACATTTCATCTTTTTATATGAAGTATAATTTTTATCAATAACTCAAATGGAGATAGTAATTGACTTGTAATACTTCCTGGCTGATATACATTACAAATCTTAAACAATTAAGAAATATTAAATATAATATTGACGGCCGGCTGGTCGAGTGGTCAGGCAACTGGACACTTTACGCAGCGGTCGCGGGTTCGAATCCCGCCAGGTGCAGATAATTTGTATGACGAATATAGATGTCTGCACCGGGTCATGGATGTGTATTTATGTATATATGTATTTATATCTTAAATTTATTTCCGTTCCTAGTACCCGTAACACAAGTTCTTACGAACTTACCACGGGGCTAGGTTAACGTGGTGTGATTGTTGGTTAATATTTATTTATATTTATTTAATATTTATAACACTGGCTCTGTTCATACTAGAAAAAAGGATTTTCGGGCATTTATTTCCTAAAAGAGTTATTACCTTTTGTTAAAATATTTATGGTTTATTCAGCATTGATATTATGCTACACTTGTAAGTCTTTAATTAGAGAATATTATAATATCGTAATTTATATTTTACATTGATCTATATAAAAATATTCGTTCACTTGTAACTATATCCAGTTAGTTTTTAAAATCTCTAAAACCATTTTTTATAATCCATTATTTTATTTTAATATATGATTTTATTACCTATGTTTACCTACCTTCCTATCTAATGGCTTGCTATCCTGAATAAGCGTTTTTTTATTTATTTATTTAAATGTGGTTCTATTTGGAATTTAGATGATAATTGATAAGTTCAAAGTGATAAAAAATGGTGTATGGAGTTTAATAAAATTGATCGAAGAAATAGAAGAATGTAGCTAATGCTGAATGCAATGAGTAACGCATAGTTAATTCTGTCAGTAATTAAATGAATAGGCCTGCGATGTAACGAATTATAATTGAAAACTTTGCTTTATTTCGGTATCAGGTGTCCACCTTAATTTGAAAGAGTATCTTTCCATGGCCTCGCGGCAACAGGTGAGTGTCTCGGCGCAGGCGTGGCTCGCGCGTCGATACCGCGCCCCGCCCGCCGGCCCCTGCGACCCTCGCTCATTCACACCCGCACACGCACAGCCCATATGCACAAACTACATACTAGGTACTAATTAATCTATACAAAATCCACAAGACTCTTCTTTATAAATGAACCAAAGATAAAATAGACATAACAAAAAAGAGGAATATTTTGCACTTTAGAATCTACAATGCCAGTGAATCCCTGGTATGACGTATAATTAATACCACAAAAATTAGAAGATTGTGTGACGGGATGACGGTATAGGAGTGCCGACTACGTCACGTCAAAGGTGTCCACCAGAACCTGGGCTCTTAGCTCGTTACTTTTAACCTATCGTATAATTCGCAACCAATCCGAATATTGACAAAAGTCTTCACAACGCGTGTACTAAACGATCGATCAGTACGTCTACCATGAGTTTCCAGAGACGATAGTTCACGATATACGCTAGCGAGTGTAATAGACAAAAAGGAAAGTTTGGAAACTTGAGCAGCGCCTCTCGCGGATACTGTCATTACTATTGCGTTTCTACGTTTACTACTGTAGTTATGTCATGTGCGCTTGTAACAAAACTCATGGTAGACGTACAGTACTCCACTAAGTACGTTATTAACAAATGCTTTGCAATTAGAAATTTACTATCATATAGTGAAAAGCTTATTTCGCTTTTAGAATGCTACTATTTTTTTACACTATAATATGATCAATTGAATTTTAATTCTTGTAAGATTGGTTGACATTTATTATATTTATAGTTCACAGTAGAATTCGAGTATACGCTTATTACTTAATGCGTATTGTATTAATACTATTGTTTAAATTTTGAGTGCGATATTATCACTTGCAAATTGAATTATTCATATAATTCGTTACTACTTCTAAATCAGGCGTTGGATGTCCACTGCTGAACATAGGCCTTCCCTATGATCTCTGGAGAGTTTGCCAATACTCGTCACGCTCGGAAGGCGGGTTGGCGAGCGTAGTGTATTGTGGCAGGATATGGTGACGTGCTTGCCCTTCGTCTGCCGAAACAGCCTACCGCGAAGGTGCAATGCCCAAGTGCGCGGGGCGTTGCACAGGAGAGAGTGTCCGATGGGGCTGCCACGTGTGCGGCATGGAGCAACGTACGTGGTACTCGTGGTCCGCCTTGTAAGGACGAGTGAGGAAGCACGGAAGGTTATTTTGGAGGGCCCCACACTACCCCGTTGTCACCCCGGACGACGGGGTGTGCGGTCAGAGGATATGGTGTGTTGCCCATCACCATCTTGGTAGGTGTACAGTTGTTCGCACCACTATTATGTCTGTTATTATATTACCTAGTATTTCTTCCTTCTCTGCTGGTCACCGCACGGCAAATTATTCTTGAGGCAATTGTTATTTAAAAAAGAAAGTTATGGCTATCATAAAAAACTAGTTAGTTGTATATTAAAAATAAATCAAGAATATAATCGATATGCTTCTATTATATAAAACACGTGAATTTATGCCAGACTGTTAGAGGCCAAAATCCGGTCTAATACCGTTGAGTTTTAGGTGCCAAATTTGTCTTCAAAATTCATCTCTTGTGTTTCGCGTTCTTGTGAAGGAAAATAACATTACATTGTAAAAAAAAACTTGTACATTTTTGAAGAAATCAGATCTTTGATACATATTCGTCAAGCCATAGTAGAGCTTAGCGGGATGAATTTAATGTTTCTCTGTAGTAAAAGATGCCTTTGCCTTCCAGTGGCCCATTTACTAACAGTTAGAGCACATATCTGTATAAACAGTTGATGTTTCATTTTATTATTTTAAAATATTTTGTCCCTGAACTGAAATAAATATTTAATTTATTTGTACCTTAATATTTCTCAAAACTGGATACAAAAATTTAATTTAAGCCAATACAACTTTTATGGAAAATTACTTAAAACATACTAAAGGGTACGGCTATGTAAAAAACTACAGTTAAGGCTTGCGTTATATTAAAATGTTAATCGTACTATATTATTGCTTCTAACTTTATGAATTATGTCCATAGAGTTCATTATCAAAACCTTACGTCTTGGATGGCTCATGTTAACGAAGTCAGCAAAAAGATGCACTAACATCTTTCTCTCTCTTAAGCGTCCCCAATACTTTCTCTCTGTTAAAAACAAATATTTAAGTACGTTTTTTCCTCAAATTAACGCGAATGAAACCGCGGGACACACCTAGTCTTCCATATAATTCTAAATTAAACAGTATTAGACTTAACTTAAAAGGTACTGACGATCGTTCTGGTGTAGTGGTACGAGTAGTCGCCTCAAACCACGCGCCGGCGTTCGCGGGTTTGATTCCCGCTCGGGACAGATATTTGTATTTGTACAAATATTTATTTCCGGCTGTATGTCCTTGTGGGTCTCCCCACTGTGCATCGGAGAGCACGTAAAGCCGTCGGTCCCGGTCATTATCATAGATACCTGATAACGATCATTACTCATGGTAGAGAAATTATCCGCCAACCCACAGCCGAGCAACATTGTGGATTAAGCTCCAACCCTTCTTCTATACGGAGAAGAGGCCTTCACTCAGCAGTTGGTTGTTTACAGGCTGATACAGTACAGTACAGTAAAATGTACAAAATTTATGATTATGTTAACGATTTTAGTGTATAAAAATATGTGTATATAAAACGTCTTATATTTTGACACCTGATCCTACTTTCTAAATATTTGCTAAAGTTACAAGAAAAAAATACGTTTTAAATCATTCTATATGGGTTTCTAAGAAACGAGGCAGTATTTGAACGTGGAGTTTCGTCAGAGAATCTGTTTTTAATTTAATTATACATTCAACAAGTTGACCTTTCACGATATACATAATATATTAGTCGTTGTATGTACATTTTTCTATGTACTATTTTATACTCAGTAATAAGCACAAAAATGACTACCATTATTAATAAGTATTAAGTAATACAAAGAAAATGTATAAGGCAAAGATTATCAGACATTATAGAACAAGCACGCAGAAAAATTTGTTTAGCTGTCATTTTCATGTATACTAACTACGCTTGAAATAGGACATTCAATAAAATATAAAATAAGGTGAATTTTCCCTAAACACCTTTAAAGCAAAAATAGTTTGGAAAATCCAAAAGTGCACGCCTCATAATCTCATTTTTCACAGTAAAATTGTTAAAAACAAACCACGTCGAATTAGACCTTGAAATTAAATAGGGTTATATTCCTAACTATACTGAAAGTAATAAAAAAAAGTACTCGATTAGTGAAGTCTTTCGGTTGTTATCGTGAACACATACAGACACACGGACACCCAAGACAAAACTTTTTTAAACAGATTTTTAAGTAGTAAATAACAAAAATGGCATTGAATGTATCATGAGTGCTAAAAATATTGTTTTTTCTCAATATGCGTGTGTATAAATTATTTTACAAGGTGCAGTATACGATAAATAGACACATTTTGAGTTAGAAAAATCAATTGTTTTGCGTGAAGTGAGAGTAGAACTCACCTCAACGCTTCGATTATGAGGCGTGCAATAAATCTCTACAATAGTTAAAGTTGTTAATTACGTAACAAAAAAAAATGTTATTTAAAAATATTAAGTATAAATTAGGGTTCCGTAACCAAAGAGTGTCAATGGAACCTTATTACGAGACTAGCTGCCCATCCATCCATTCAAACGTCTGTCTATCCAGGGTTAGTTCATCTTTGAAACTGTAATGTGTAAACACTTAAAATCTTCAAAGAATATGTGTTAATAAAAATCTATGGTGTGGCCATAGATTACTGCGGCCAATATAACTACAATTATTAAAAGTAAAATAAAGTTTTAAATTAAAGCGGGGTTCATACGATACTTGATATTTGATACTTGCTTTTAAAAAATTCACTACTTAATCTTAATTTAAATCAAGAGATATTGCGTCCCTATTATCGATAATAGAGAGAAGTAGAAAAAAACGCTAATATAATTTTAATATTATTAGATATAATAACACAGCTGCTATAATAAGCATGGGCTTTATTATTGTCATGGGTCAACAACAGATTTATGCTTATAGTATAAAACTGGCATGACCATGAAAGCATGGAATCTAAAAGAATGTCGAGATCTTTAATCGTAGTACTAAGTGGCATAGCAAAACATTCAAATAACATTGGTGGAAGGTTTTTCCAGTCAGCTCCTGAAATAAAATCGGCACTGAAAATAATAATAGCCTGATTGTGTATTAATATTCGGGGCGTAACTCAAAATTATTTTACTTATCGCTGAGAGATCATCATTACTAGTAAAAACTGTTTTGGGCAATTTCGAAAGAGTTGACTGAAAGTGAATTTAAATATTGTCGTCATACGTGTTGTAGAGATACGATATTTTTCAGTAATTGAATTAATGAAAATAGCAAAGAAATAGGTGACAAAACGCCTTGTAGCATTTTTTGATGTATTTGTACAAATATTTGTTTCCAGTCTGGGTGTATCTCCTTGTGGGTTTCCCCATTATGCCTCGGAGAGCACGTAAAGCTGTCGGTCCCGATGATTATCATAGATATCTGGTAACGATCGTTACTCCTGGTAGGGATATTGAGGGCCAACCCGAAGTGGAGCAGCGTGGTGGATTAAGCTCCAACCTTTCTTCCCTTTGCCTTGGCCTTTGCCCAGCAGTGAGACGTTTACAGGCTGATTCAGTTCAGTTCAGTTTAACAGAATTTATGGTCCTGACAATGCATTGCTAAAATCTAATAACGTCAATACTATAAGTTGCTTATTGATTTACCGTACCGTGATCGGATCAGAAGCTGAATTGCTGCGGATTTATAAGGCTATGCTTTCACTATCGATTCACAAAATTAATTATTTGTTCTAAAACTATTTTTTGTAAAACGAGGTTGACAGCAAAGGCTCAAGCAATTTTTTGACTTTAATTTTCTATTTCAATTACCGTAGGGCTTGTAAAAGACGCCAAAAAAGTTATTGTGTGATAAATAGTAACGTCTAGAAGTATATGTTCAGAAGCATTAGTTGAGATGATAAGCTAACTACCTTTTGCAGCACAGGCAATTTAAGAACAAAAATAGATTGTTAGTCCTCCCGCTCCCTTGTCAAAGTGACCGTGGTAGGAACAAATTCATCAATGCATCTGAAAAGCACAGATTAAAACTGTTGTTAAAAGGAACAGAAAATACACTGTGGAAGCTTTTCACAACTGATAAATCACCACTCAATAAACTCATAACATAATTTTAGAGTACTGGTTGCATTTTACCCCGAAATTCAGTAAAGTTCTCTTGGGAAAGAGGATAAAAGTCAAAATGTGTACTTTATTGTAACGCGTTAACGCGTTGTCCGATTTCATTCATCCAACATTTTCATTCCGAATTTTTTTTTTTCAGAAAACACGTATTTTAAAGATTGTCCTGTCAATATTTTAAGACCCTCGGTTTGCTAGTTCAGAAATTACAGACATCATAACTCCCAGTGATAAGTCCAAATAACCAAAAATACCAAAAAACTTAGAATGTACAGAAACCCCTAAACGCACGGCTCATGTTAAGCTGGCTTTAATATTTATATTTATTTTATATATTTGTGTTACGTCAATGAAAGGCCGAGATCCAAAGCAGACTGATTTATTAAAATAATATTCTATCTACCTTGGTTATGGTTATGGTTATGGTTGTGGGCTCAATTTTCCGCATTTAGACTCGCTTCTGGTCCATTATGCGTGAAAGAAGGCTGGCTAATTCAGCCAGCCGAGCTCCTTCCAGAAGCACAGAAGCCTCCTGGGGCGTTCGCAGGCATCTCGGAGCGTCCTTATTTCTTTAAGGATATTTGCCCGGTGTGTGGCCACTCCCTCGCATTCCAGGATCACGTGGGCGGCTGTTTCTTCAGCAACTAGACATCCCCGGCAGAGAGGACTGTCCGTTGCATTTATAATGAAAAGTTGGTGGTTGAGTGCCATGTGGCCGGTAATCGTACCAACAACTATTCTGATGTCCATACGGTTCAGATTGAGTAGTCGACTCGACAGGTGTGGTGATACTTCCGCGAGTACCATTTTGGACTGTCTGCAGCCGGTTTGGTCTGCCCAACGGGCATTGTGAGTTTCACGTGTGCGTTGTCTTACCCACGAGCACAGTTGTCTAAATGGTAGCGGCAGTAAAATAGTTGGGCCAGCCACCTTTGTATTAGACCCCTGTCTCGCTAGCTCATCGGCGGCATCGTTGCCGTGTGATTCGCTATGTCCTTTAATCCATTGGAGGATTACCCCATTAAATGAGGCTAATCTTTCCAATGTTTGGTGACATTCGTAAATAAGACTAGAGTTAGTCGAGGAACTCTCTAGTGCTTTAAGTACGGCCATGCTGTCCGATAGAATACGGATATTATAATCCTTAATGTCTTTCGACAGGACGGCGGTAGCTGCATAAGTTATAGCAACACATTCACATTGAAATATGGAACTGTGTTGACCTAGCGTTATTGACAGTTTGATATTGAGATCTTGTGAGTACACACCGGCACCGGTGCCAGACCCCATTTTGGAGCCATCCGTATAAATGCGGACTTCCCGTGTGCCGGACTGATCTCTTTCGGTCTCATATAGTTGTATGTAGTATTTCCTTTCGAAAATATGTTGTTTGGGAATCCTGTCACACGGAGCCGCAATTAGTGGCTCATAGCTCGTAAGGCTATTCCATAGTTTATTGTGTGGACCTTCCTGGTTGCACCACAGGCCCAAGTGTTTCAGCCTGATAGCTGACATGGCTGCTTCCTGCTGTATAAACAGATCGAGCGGTGCCAGATCAAGCATAACCTCAAGGGCTGCTGTGGGGGTAGTACGCATACAGCCAGTGATCGCAGAGCATGCTATTCTCTGGAACCGCTGTAGCTTGTTTTTAACGGTGGTGAGTTCTGTTTTCTGCCACCAGATTACCGCACCGTAGGTGATTATAGGCCTGACGATGGTTTTGTAGAGCCATAAGGTAATTTTAGGTGATATGCCCCAGCTTTTGCCGAGCAGCCGTTTGCATTGGCAGAGAATTATGCTGGCTTTGTTGATTTTTGAGTCTAAGTGCCTGTTCCAAAGAAGTTTGCTATCCAGTATAACACCGAGATATTTGACTTCCCTGGTAAGGGCAAGACTGGTACCAAATAATTTAGGGAGTTTTAGGTTCCCTAAATTCCGTTTGTTAGTGAACATCACAAGTTCTGTCTTTGCAGGGTTCACTGTTAGGTCATGGTCCGTGCACCACTGTTCGACCACTATCAATGCGGCCCTCATTCGGTCGCAGACTACGCTCTCAGAGGGTCCGCTAATAAGTATCGTTAGGTCATCTGCATAGCCCACTGTGAGAAATTTCCGGTCATTGAGCAAGGTGATCAGCTCATCGATCACTATGTATAAGAGTGGGGATAAAACCCCTCCCTGTGGACATCCTCTCGCTACGACCCCTCTTGTCATTTCATTCACAGTGAATTGGATGGCCCTGTACCTTAGCATGTTGTCAATCCACCCGGCAATAGTGTTATTGACTCCATGTTTAGACAGGGCCCGGCTAATGCTGGTAAACTTAGTTTTGTCAAAGGCCCCTTCTATATCGATAAAGGCGCCTAAGGTTGATATTTTGTGGTAGAGATTGCCCTCTATGTAGGATATAACCTTGTGCAGGGCAGAGTCTGTTGATTTGCCTGTTGAGTAGGCGTGCTGGTTGGGATTCAGAGGTTGTTCAACTAAGGTTGTACTCCTCAGTTCCCTATCTATAATCCTTTCCAAAACTTTCAATAAAAAGGAGGTAAGGCTTATAGGTCTGAATGATTTAGGTTGCGAGTAGTCTCCTTTGCCTGGTTTGGGTATGAAGACTACTTTGACTTCCCTCCATACTTTGGGAGTGTAGCGGAATGCTAAGCAACTCCTGTATATGGAGACAAGGTGGTCTATTAGTTTCCTATCACTCCATCTAAGCAGGCCTGGAAAAACCCCATCCAGTCCTGCAGATTTATATGGGAGGAAACTGTTAATGGCCCATATTACTTTGTCATGGGTGATGATTTCCTTGGCGGTGTTCAAGTCCACCGTTTCTGGCGGCTCCCTTTGCTCTTCTTCCCACGTCGCTCTTTCTTTTATTTGGCATCCTGGGAAGTGCGTTGTTATCAACAGTTCTGAGGTTTCCAGATCTGTTTTGGTGTATGTTCCATCTGGTTTCTTCAGGCACCCCAGAGTGTGCATCGGTTCGCTACACAGTACATTTTTAACTCTGTTAGCCTGGTTGCTCGTTTCAATGTTGGTACAGAAGCGCCTCCAGCACTCTCTCTTTCTGAATCTGATGCGCTTCTTGTAGTGATATTGGGCTTGTTTATAGGCATCCCAATGATGTTCTGCACGAGTGTTCCTTGCTTTGTTGAACAACTTCCTCACCTTGCGACGTAGCTTTTCGAGCTCCGGTCCCCACCAGTGCTTTTTATAGAGCTGTCGCGTTTTTGGTGTGGAAAGTGGACATGTTTGTTCGAAGCTAGTGATTAGGCAATTGGTTACCTGGTTTATGTGGTTGTCAATGTCGGTCGTGTGTTCATGGTTGTCTGGTAGTTCGACACCTTTGAGCTTTTGCGCTGTCTGAATCCCGTACCTGCCACGGTCCATTTTCCGTGGGTTGCGTCGAGGTACAGGTGGCGTAAGCGTAACTACCAGGTTAAACTTGATCCACCGGTGATCCGAGCACGACACGTCATCAGACACATGCCAATCTGAAATATAACTGGAGACATGCTCGGTCGCGAGGGTAAGATCTATGATAGTTTGGGATCTCGAAGTTACAAAAGTCGGTTCAGATCCCTTATTTATGACATTTAGGTTGGTTGCGAGAAGAAATGAGACAAAGTCCTCACCTCGTTGGTTATTGTCCTTGCTGCCCCACAGCGCATGGTGCGCGTTGGAGTCCACGGAGATGATGAGCTCCAGACCCTGACGCTCGCAGTACTCCACAAGCGCGGCCAGTTCGGGAGTGGGGATATCAGCATCGCCTGGCAGATAGGCGGATGCTAACACCACGTCGGACAAGCCTGAAGAGGGTTCTTTGCGGAGTTTAACGGTAGTAAGATCTCTGTTACAGAACTCGGTTATTAATGTAATGTTCACGTCCCTGTGTGCATAGATACAGGTGCGTGGGTATTGTATATTGTTATTTAGAAGCAACTTACCTCCAATGTTACTTAGGCCGCAAATTCGTCCATTCCTGATCCACGGCTCCTGGATCAGGGCTACGGTCTTGGTTTTACCCTCCAGCAATCTGCGTAGGTTAGCCGTTGCAGTCTGGCTGTGCTGGAGGTTGATCTGTGTGATGGACAGGTGCGTTTCAGGAGGAGTTGGCAGCGCCATCATCGCTGCTCAATCCTGATTCGTCTATGTCCACCAGCTCACTCCCGGAAAGATCACCCAAGTCAGATTGGGGACCTGTCCCGGATGAGCCGATGTCGACGACGACAGGCTCCTTACTGGGGCCTGGCTGGCTCTCCTCCATTTCGGTTGTTGCGTTGCCTTTATCAGTAGGGACTACCTCGGCCGCATCGAGATTCGACAGTGCGGTGGTACGGTCCTCTTGGAAGCGAGCGTAGATGTTGCCAAACTTGTAGTGTATTCTACGCTCGCTCGCCTTGAGTTTTTGTGCATCGTCCTCAGGGATGCCGAGGATAAGATAGATGGCTGATCTATCCTCCGTTGGCACCGCGCTGTAGAGCGCCCAGTTGGAGACACGGTATTTGGGGTTTTGGCACGTGATGCGCAAGCGGATCCTGTCGAGGTCGTCCTCCGGCTCCACCTGCGGAATCAAGAGCCCCGCTTTGACACGCTTAGGGATCTCAGACTGTTTCCTAACGACCAGTCTGGTTCCCGCGCGCGGTGATGTGACTTCTATCTACCTTACATTACACATATCGTACACAACACCTCCCTTCTTAATATTAACTATACTTATTAAGCTAATAAACCAAAATGGTATTGTAATACAAATTATAAACACAAGTGACTCATTAACCATCAGCATTCGACAAGATAGAATCATTACTATACTATACTATACTAAAGGAAAATGTATTCTTATATATAGTTATATTTAAATAATTTTATTATGCAGTATGCTCATAATTGACAACAAACAAAACAATCCACTGATGAGAACTTGACAATAATTTCGTACAGATAGTATACATTTTTGTGCATTATACAAAGTTTTTCGTGTATCATAATGAACTAGCTACTACATATTAAAGTCATTTGCGGGGGCCATCGGTCTTTTAAATATATTATCTCACACGTTTTTTCTAATTTTTTGTAAGCATTGTATAGCGGCCTGCCGCCGGACACGACCTACCGGCGCAACCGGAGACGTATGGTCCGTAGGTGAGCTCGAGCTCTTTTCTGGAGACGAACGATTTGACAGCTCATCCTCCCCACCTGGGTTTCTAGCCTCACTACCACCTTCTGCTTCTACACTCAGTCTAGGCCTATCGCAGGCCTCGATTTTCGTGAGGGAGAAGCGTGATTTACGATTTTTATCGCACAACATCTGGTCCATGTGTCGTTTGTGTATTTCACCGTCACTCGTTTTGACGGAGTATGACACCGGACTCGAACGATCTAGAACTACTCCTTCCGCCCATTTCCGATTGCGCCTAGAGTAGTCTCGAATCAACACTGAGTCTCCGGGAGCCACAACCCTCAGCGGCGCGTCTCGACGCAACTCGCTAGCTAGTTGCCGGTCGCGGACGCGCTCATCAATATCGGGCCGTAGCAGATCGAGGCGCCCACGCAGCCGCCTGCCGAGCAACGCCACCGACGGTTCCCGCCCGGTCGTACTGTGTTCGGTGTTTCTGTACGAGAATAAAAATCTACTTAAAGCAGTATCCTCGTCCTCGTTTTCTAAAGAAGCCTTTTTTAAAGCCCTTTTAACCGAACGCACTGCATTTTCAGCCGCTCCGTTGCTAGCGGGATGGTACGGAGCCGTAAGTGTATGCCCTATTCCATTTCGTTGGAAATACATCGCGACCTCCGCTGACGTGAAAGGAGGGCCGTTATCACTTATTATTCTTTTTGGTAATCCAAAACGGGCAAATATTTTTTTAAGAATAGAAATCAGGTTTGCCGCCGACGTGCTACTGACCTTTTGAGCTTCGATCCATTTAGAGTGAGCATCAATAATGACAAGGTAATATTTATTATTGAAGGGCCCCAAATAGTCGAGATGGAGACGGGACCAAGGCTCGACCGGCCACGGCCACGAGTGGAGCGGAGCCGGTGGCGGCGCGTGCCGCACCGCGAGACACGCGCTGCAATCGCGCACCGCCCGCTCGATGTCCGCGTCTATAGTCGCCCACCAAACATAGTTACGAGCTATTTGCTTCATTTTAACTATACCCGGATGTCCATCGTGAATCTCTTTTAGAATAGCGTTTTGCAACGTCCCCGGTATTATTATTTTGTAGCCCCACAATAGGCAGCCTTGGTCGATACAGATATTTTCTTTACGCCTAAAATACGCAATGTACTCTTTATCCACGGCCGGCGACCAGCCGTATAAAACGTAACCATAAATTTTGCTTAAAATGGGATCTTTTGCCGTTTCAGTTTTTATGTCTTTAAAACTGAGCGGGAAACCATCTTGCACAAAATTTAAGTAAGTGACTGCCTCGTATTCCTTTGTGCCTCGTCCATCAGACGAGCGCAGCAATGGAAGTCTGGACAGTGCATCGGCCTGACAGTTCTCCGCGGACCTCACGAACTCGACCGTGAAGTCGTAAGCGGCCAACGTCATAGCGTAGCGCTGTAGTCTGCTCGCGGCTGTAGTGGGAATACCTTTATTTTTTCCAAAGATGTAACTAAGAGGCTTATGATCGCTGCGGAGTACAAAGCGTCGGCCATATAGATACTGGTGATGCTTAGTTACACCGAAAACTATAGCCAAGGCCTCCTTGTCGAGCTGGGAGTAGTTGCGTTTCGCGGCATTGAGCGTGCGAGAAGCGCAGCTGACGGGACGCTCGTGACCGTCCGCGCTACGCTGCACCCAGCCCGTAGGCGCTGCTGTCCACCGCCAGGATGAGCGGCAGCTCCGGGTCGTAGTGAGCGAGTACTGGAGCGCTACTCAATAGCTCTTTTATTTTAAAAAAAGCCTTGTCGCACTTGTGCGTCCACACCCATTTGACATCTTTTTTCAATAAATCATATAAAGGTTTTAAAATCTCACTTATATTATATACGAACTTAGAATAGAAATTGACAAGTCCTATAAAACTTCTCAACTGTGTTACGTTAGTGGGTTGTGGCGCGTCAACGATTGCTTTTATTTTCATGGTGTCAGTATGCAACCCGTCTTTGTTAATTTTATATCCTAAATATGTAACGCTGTCCTTAAAAAATTGGCACTTATCAAAATTAATACGAAGTCCGTTATCTTTTAGCCTCTGTAGAACAGCTCTTAAATTTTTAAGATGAGTATCACTATCTTTACCCGTAATACAAATATCATCAGCGAATACGGCAGTAGACGGCAGGCCGTTGAGTGTCTCCTCCATAATTTTCTGGAAATTTTCTGGTATACACTTGATACCGAACGGTACTCGACGGTATACAAATGTCCCCACATGTGTTGTTATAGCCGTCATCGCTTGCTACTCCTCATGAAGGAGACACTGCTGAAATGCGTTAGATAAGTCAAGCTTTGTATACTGCTCGCCCCCTGCTAAAATTGAAAATATTTCTTCTATCCGTGGCAATGGATAGTGAAAATCCTTAAGTATCGGATTTAGAGTGATTTTATAGTCACCACATATGCGAATATCCCCATTAGATTTAATGACGGGCACAATGGGGGTGCCGTAGTCCGAACGGTCCACCTTATAGATAACTCCGTCGCGCTGCAAGCGCTCGAGTTCAGTCGCCACGCGCTCGCGCAGCGCCAGCGGCAGAGGACGCGCCTTAACAAAAACCGGTTTCTTATCATTCAAATGTAAGCGAATGCATGATTTAAAAGTACCTAGTCCCTCCGCAAACACTTCTGGATATTCTCGTTTTAACCTACTAGCTATCGAGTCACGTTCGGTTATCTTGTGACATTCTACAATTGATAACTTTAATTCTTTGATCCACGTACGACCCATCAATGGTGGGCCTCCGTTTTCAACAACATATAGTTTAAGTTTAGCTGAATGTTGGCCAAAACGTACATCTACATCAATATACCCGAGGGTGTCGATAGTATCTCCAGTATATGACTTTAATATCAAATTTTTATTATGCATTACAATATGGTTAAAATATTTATCATAAAATGTTTTGGATATTGCGGATATTCTACTCCCCGTATCAATTTCGAATTCACATTTGACACAATTGACGAACAAAGTAGCGTGATAAGGTCTATCACCTTCGCCGCCCGTAACTAAATTATAAAAATAATCATGGTCGCCCTCGGAATCACTACTGTTATTTATAAAGTACTGACCTTTCGACTTTGTCTTTCCAATAGGCCCCAGGTGATTACTTTTATTTAAACACATAACTTTTAAATGTCCTTTAATGCCGCACAAATCACATGTGAAATTTTTGTAACGACACTTGCTCGGCGTGTGAGTAGCCCTACCGCATCGCGCACACGGTACGCGCCCGTCCGCTGCTCGCTCGCCGCCGCCGCTGCTCGCCGCTGCACCGCCCGCGCCGCCGCTGCGGCCGGCTCCGCTGGCACGCGCACGCGCCGCCGGCCCGCTGCCGCTCACCCGGTGCAGAGCGTCCGCGCCAGCGCCGTCACCGCCGACCGGAGCGCCCGCCGTGCTCGCGTGCCGCTCCGCCGCCTCGAGAGCGCTAGCCAGTTCCACAGCCCTCTTGTAGTCGATGTTCTTCTCAGCGAATATTCTCGACCGCATTTCTTCGCTGTATAATCCGGAGACAAATTGATCTCGAAGATTCTCCTCCAGATTCGACCCAAAGTTACAAGTCTTAGCCAAATGTTTTAATCCTTGTAGATATAAACGAATGCTTTCACCTTGTAGCTGCGTTCTTTGTCTAAAAATGTGTCTCTCGGCTACCTCCGACTTTTCAGGTTCCAAATGATGTTTAAGCAAGTCAACAAGCTCATCGAATTCTTTCTCCTCCGGGTGATCGGGCGAACACAAATCACAAAGTAAATTGTAGCACTCGCCACCGACTAATGTTAACAACGTGGCAACTTTAAGTCCGTCGTCGATACTATTTAAAGTTATAAACTGTTTAAGACGACGCACGTAACTGTCCCAGTTTTGTGATTCGACCGAAAAAGGTTCTATTTTACCGATAGGCATTTTGAGATTTATACTGTTATAATCCGTTAATTACTTTTAAAAGACCGACTGCGCCAATGTTACGTCAATGAAAGGCCGAGATCCAAAGCAGACTGATTTATTAAAATAATATTCTATCTACCTTACATTACACATATCGTACACAACAATTTGTTTTATTTTATTTGAATGAAAAGGGTGACAATTGCAAACGAAGTCGCGGGTACAGCTAGTATATAATATGTGTACTAGAACAGACTCTTAGCTCCTCAAGTAGTGTAAAGATACATCACTCTACTACTACCACTGTTGGTGAAAACCGCATGAAAATCCGTGCAGTCGTTTTTGAGTTTATCGCGAACAGACAGACAGACAGTCGCGGCGGTAAACTTTATTTTATAATATTTAGTAATAGTAAATTGTAGTGATAGAACATCAAAACCAGAAAAAAAAAGATATTAATGACAAAAAGCTTGTTAATATACTACTGTAATAAAAGTCCATTCTTTTTATCTATCTACTTGCTTCTGCTTGCGGCTATGCCCGCGTGGATGTCGGTTATCGCGACGAAAAAAAGTATTCTATGTTATTTCTAATACCTGCAAGAATATGTGTACAAAGTATCATGATGATCGGTTAAGTAGTTTTCGCGTGAAAGCGTAACAAACAAACTTACTTTCCCATTTATAATATTAGTATGATTAGCTCGAAACAATGAACTACTTCCTCAAAATTATGTTATTAAATCTGCATATTCGTAGACATATGTCTCACAGGATGTACTACTACTATTAATTACTTACATTATAAAAGCGCTGCTAGCCCTGGGATCGAGGTTGTTATATATACCTTACGCCTATAATTAATTACATCGGCTCACTCAGCCTTTATAGTAAAACACAGCATATAGCGTAATAAACATGGGCTTTTGAGGCCAGCTTTTCATCTTCACCTAAGCAGAAGCGGTATTAATCTAAAAAATAACGTAACAACGAAAGTTCTTTCATATAGACTGGCTCGTTAGCGCATTTGGCAGTGACCGGTCTGGGGGCCTGGGCTCATTGTTGCTTACCAAATAGGGGGAATATTTCCAAAATTGTTATTGATATTTGTTTTGAAAAAGTTAATATTAATTTTCCATTGTTTTGATTTTTCAGTTCTGTCGGCGCAGTCCTCATAACTGCCTTTTGATATATTAGTTGTCAAAAAGTTTTATATTTAATAATTTGCATGATAAATAAAAAATACTCGCATAAAATGTAAATAATTTCATAACTGTTATATAAGGCTTACACACTTGCGGTTTGCAAATATAGTTTAGTTTGGATAAAATATAATCTCGTCGATAAATCTTGTGACCACGGATCATGTAACTGGTCCGAAATATCGACGAAAATCGTCAATAAAAAACTATATCGTTGTATGTACTCGTTTTTATATATAAAAATAGATAAAAAAAGCTGTGATATTAGTTACAAAAATTATTCATAGATGGCGCCCCATGTACTTGTAGTTGTAGTGTAGCTGGTATCGTTATTATTTATATTCTTTAATTATTATTTTTTTATAACAAAAAAAACTTTATTAATGATTATTTATATCTTTCGTCAAAAGCAGACAACATAAGCTTTAAAATGGTATATGACTTATTAATTTTGGTTAATTATTTAAAAAGATCTAGGCTCTTCAGTTAAAAAATCTTTTATAAATAATATAATATATGATTACCACTATGACGTTTACGTTCCAAATAAGACTGAATACGTATCTATAAAAATCTGCTCCTGATTACACAGACTATTTAATTAATCACACACAAAGTAATCTCTGTTTACCGTTACTTTGGAAAAGGTTTTCAAGCTCTTGGAATGGAAAGAATGCAGGATCCTTTCCTTTGTTATATTATATTAATATAAACGAATAGTATATAACTCACCTTTGCCTTGATTTGTCGACAAAGACGATATCATGCTCATGGCAGAATCCCTGAAAAACCTCATTATGTTCCGTGACCTCAATGGAGTTTGAGATTTCAATATTTTGAGTTTGCTTCTGAAAGCGGGTGGAGCACCGGTACTATAAGTCCTTTAGAGGATCTTTAAAGTCATCTTGCTCGAGGAATTAACGCTGGAAGCCTGGAACAAAAACATGGTGGTGCTCTTTCTTAAAAAGGGCGATAACACCTTGTTGAAGAATTACAGGCCCATATCGCTTCTGATCCACGCTTATAAGCTGTTCTCTAGGGTCGTTATGTATAGTCTGACGGGCAAATTTAATGATTTCCAGCTTCCCGAACAAGCTGGTTTCCGAAAAGATACCATAGACCACATACATACGCTGAGGCAGATTATACAAAAGACCGAGGAATATAATCGACCATTGTGCTTGGCGTTTGTGAACTTTGAGAAAGCTTTCGATTCGATTGAAACTTGGGCAGTGCTGCAGTCTCTCCAGTAGTGCCATATTTACTACCGATATATCAAGTGTTGCAGTGGTTGTACAATAACGCTGATACGTCTGTTCGAGTACAGGAGCATAGCGCGAGAGTGATTTCAATGCAACGAGGTGTGAAACAGGGAGATGTCATCTCATTATGTCTTCAAAAATGTTTACCGCAACATTGGAAGACACTTTCAAGTTTGTGGAATGGAAAGGATTCGGCATCACTATAAACGGTGATAAACGGCGAGTACATCACTCATCTTCGATTTGCCGATGATATCGTGCTTATGGCAAAATCCCTAGAAGACCTCAGCTTTATGCTTAGTAGCCTCGATGGATTTTCTCAACGGGTAGGCCTTAAAATGAATATGGACAAGACAAAAATCATGTCGAATGTCCATGTCATGCCCACCCCAATATCGGTTGCAAATTCTACTCTCGAAGTTCTTGACGAGTACATCTACCTAGGACCAAAGATCCAACTTGGTAGATTTAACTTCGAGAGAGAGGTCGTCGTCGTCGAATCCAGCTAGGATGAGCAGCGTTCGGGAAGTTAAAAAACGTCCTTTCATCCGTCATACCTCAGGGCCTGAAGTCGAAGGTCTTCGACCAATGTGTGTTACCAGTGATGACATACGCATTTGAGACATGGTCTCTGACTATGGACCTTTTAAATAAGCTACAAGTCGCACAGCAATGGAGCAATGCTTGGTATTTCTCTGCGAAATCGAATCAGAAATGATGAGATCTGTAGACGAACGAAGGTTACCAACATAGCCCAACGGATTTGCAAGTTGAAATTGCAGTGGGCAGGGCATATAGCTCGTAGAACTGACGACCGATGGAGCAGAAATGTTCTCGAGTGGAGACCACATACTGGCAAACGCAGCGTCAGATGGGCGTCCGCGAGATGGCCAGACGACTTAAGGAAAATCGCAGCAAGCCGTTGGATAGAGTCTTCTTTGAACCGGTCACTCTGGTTGTCGATGGGGGAGACCTACGTTCAGCAGTGGATATCCAATGGCTGATATGATGATGATGATGATGAAATTCTAATGACTTCTTATTTACAGTATCCTCTCTATGAAGTTACTCTCTCAATGTTTAACTTGAACTTACAACAACGACATAGTCCAGGAGGCAAGGAAAATTATTATAATACTTCTGTTTCGCTTATCAATATTAAAAATTTAATTAGTTATGGATGCCATCTTGACGAAAATATACACTACTGTTTTTGGTTCAAATTCATAGAACCTTCAATTAATTCAATTTGAAATTATAACAGCAAACTTTTAATTATTTTATTGTTTGACTGGATTTTTATTGAAACCATTTTACCGCTATAGTACCTGAGTTCGATACATCTTTGTAAAGTAAAACATTTTCAATTCTTTGTAAAACTATCATGTTTTCTTTCAAGTAAAAGTTGTGAGCTGTAACTACTAGCGTATTGTTCCTGAATAATTAAGAGTTTGCCGAGTTTAATCCCATCTATGCTCGATTAATCCGTACACTGGTATTACACATTATGAAACCAACTACTTACTCGATTTACTACGTAGATCACTCGATAAGTTTTGAAATGCTCGTAATTTAAAAACGCAGAACGTATCTTTTATAATATATTCTTAAAAAGCTAATTCATTAAAAAAATAGAACGCTAGTAGCCAGGTTGCAGGTTTAAAAAATGATATTGTAGTCATTTTACTACGACGGTTCCCGCGTTATTATTTGCAACAATGGAGCTTTATTGCGATCATTCATGCCCTATAATATTTTATGATTTTAAATTTGGTTTAACTGAAAAACGTAGCCTTCAACGATTACAATCAGCGTTAGGGGAGTCTGCCCCATCTCGAAAAACAGTTTTTAGATCGTTCAGTAAATTTAAAAGGCTTAAAATAAACCTCGAAGATGACCATAGTACTCGGTCGTACCGACTCGACCGTAGTAAACGGCAGTAACTGCAGAAAATGTGTGGTCTACTGAAACGATGATGCGAGAAGACTCACGAATTACTTACTCGGACATCGAACATTATTTTTCATCAGTATCTTGGAGTAAGGAAGCTTTGTTGTCGTTTGATCCCGCGTTTGCTCTCAGACACTGAAAAGCAGGCCCGTGTGGGTAGATTGGCGCCACGAAATGCGTCTACTATTTTTTATTATTAATTAAGTTTTTTATTTTATTTTGCAAGACATAAATAGTGTTTAACTAATTTCAAATAATCATCCCTCAAGAGGGTACAATAGCGATAGTTTCAGAAGCTAAAAATAAAATAATAATATTTTTTATATATTGTAGGCCATCACTTTAATAAATATCTTGTAAAGTAAAAAATGAAAAACGTGAAATACTTCGTCATCTTTTCTATATCAGTTTTCGTTAGTCGATGAAACACGCGACCACTTGTTACAGGCCAAAAACCACTTCTTTTTTAAATACACCACACTGTATCAACAATACTCGACTGGTCCATTTAGTTTCATTAATTAAAGTATACGAAGCATAAACCGAAGGTAATACACTGCTATTACAGAGTAGTGAATTACTACTGCCACGTACTGTCACAAATATGTAATAATGAAATTTTATGGATTTATTGATTGGTTTTATGGTTTACAGTTGTGCCAGTGAAGCACGATTGACTCCGCCAATTTCAAGTAGGATAGAGAAGACACGAAGAAGGAGATTGTATGTAATTACTGGCACCGAGACTTAATATGTCTCAGGATAGGCAACACATAAACGGGTTGGCTGGGTTAGTTCCAGGTAAACTAGTTTATGTTACCACTTACCATCAGGTGGCACGTCTGCCAGTTTGCCTATCCAACTAATATAAAAAAAAGATTAATTTGTGCAGTTGTGATATCAGTCTCAGTTTAATATTTGAAACGAATAAAACAGTTACTTTCAGTGTTACACCTTAGCCTAAAACAATAAATAACATTTAATATTAGTAAATCAATAAATAACTTTTTTTTTTCTACGTCCGCCGAAAGTTCGATTTTCGTCCCTGTGAAGCGGGACAAAAGTGACACTTTTTTCCCCGCTTTACAGGGACAAACCTCGAGCTTTCGGCCTAGGTAGGAAAAAAGTATATGCAGCACGGGACGAAAGTACTACATCCTCCCTCGTCCCTTGTGACACAATATACATATACTATTAACATTAATATAAGTAATAAACATAATACTAGAACGGACAAATGATTTATTTACAATTTAATTTTATTTCGTTCAATATACTTACAAATATTGAACACTTATAGGACGAGAAATATCACAAGGGAGTATGTCATACACATTGATATGGGAAACTGTACCTTCGTCAAGGTCACATTCACACAGTTAATGGTCACGTATTCTAATTTTCGCTAGGTGTACAAGCATGACTAGGAAGGACGTAAGCGGCAAATTGTAGATGTAATTCAGCTGTTATAATGTTTATAAAGAAAAAAACAGAGACGTCTTGAAATATCTGGTGGGATATTAGAGTAGAATTTACACTCAAAATGAGGGATTTTGAGGAACTCCAATATTAGTTCAAGAATTTTTACTAGAGAACGCAGGTTTTAGCAGGAGTTTTCGAAGTGATCAAGATAACCGGATTGGATTGCCACTTTGGTACACGAATCAGCTGTTTCTAGCAATGCCAGAGTGGCTTGGAATCCAGCCAAATAGAATTTGCAGACCCTTTTAACATGACAGCAATGCCTTTCTAATTTTAAAACGATAGAAACAAATAAAAAAAGGTTTTCCTTAAAATCTAAGAAGCAACTTAATGAGTCAGTTGTCAAGATAATCATTGGTCCTAACTTATGGGAGAGAGTGAAGAGGTTGACTTCCAGTATAGCAATAGCTTCACCGGAAAGCACTAACGTGTCGGCTGGACATTTAAATTGTAAAAGGATTATAATTTTAGGAATACAGCAGGCAGTACCAACCCAGTTGATTTTGGAAAGTTTTGACGCGTCAGTATAGTGAAGGTGATATTAGTTTGTTTATAAATTAATATAGTATATATATATATATATATATGTATATGTATATAAGTATTAAATAATATTTTTTCTGGCTGAACTCACACGCAAGCAGGCTACATAAAATTGGCCGTGCGAAAAACAATGCACTCTCAAATCTATCCCAGCGTATTTAAGAGTTTGGCCTTGGGATTTGTTTATTGTCATAACAAAACACACCTTAATAGGGAACTAAACGCATTTAAATGCAAAGGAAAGATCATAGAAATTAACGGGATTTTCGGCAGAAACACTGTCTCACCCTGAGCATGGCCAGTTATAACAATGGCCTCTATTAAGTTTTGATGTAGACGCTTGACCCGTAGTCGAGTGACGTTGCAGAGATTTGGAGGCTTCAAATTTCGTAATATTATTATAGATGTCCCTGTCCGAAAGGTTAGTTTGTGCGGAGGGAGACCCGCAAGTTTTGGGAGTCCAAAAATTTCACTAGGTAATTAACAGCGTCATCCATATTTATCGCGGAATCTATCGAGTTGTATATCTATTCCTCTCCTGTCATCGATTTCAGCACCATTTCATTAATTGGCTCAGCTTGGCAACCCAAACAACCCTTATTTCATCCCTTTAGGGTTAATTTTTTTTTTTTAATATCTTTTGTTATTGCGTCCATTCGTTATGTATATTATTGAAATTATAAGGGAAGTGGACATCAATTGCCAATCAAAATACCTCAGGGCCTCAGACTTTTTAAGGGCCACCCTAAGCCCCAGTGCCTCGATCCTCCTGACCACCTCCGTGGTACCTGAGGTGGCCAGGGTTGCCACCTCCTCAAAGGCCCCACCCCGGGCTGTGACCAGTGTGTCATCGGCATAACTGATTACGCCCAGCCCGGGAGGGAGCCGGCAACCGAGGATCCAGTCGTAACCGATGTCAGACAGGAGCGGTCCTAGGACAGAACCCTGCGGGATGCCGCACGACATGGGCCTCCTGACAACGTCCTCTAACCGGGTGACGAAGAGGACGTTGCGGTCGTCGAGGTAGTCCGCCACCAGCCGCCTTAAGTAGAGGGGCACTCCATGGAAATTTCATGGAGACCTATAACAAGAAAAAATAAACAAAATATAGAACAATGTACATTTTGTTATATTGATAGCTTAAATAAATTTTCTAATTTTTAAATAATGAATATTCTTATACATATTAAAAATGAAAACAAGAAGACGTTAATTATACTTTACATGTTAAGATTCCGGAACAACATTAAAATGAAAGATTTAAATTTCATAAAGATTTGTAAAATGATGTACATCTTGTTATATTAATAACTTAAATTGATTTTGTAAAAGTAAAATTTTTTTAAAAAAGTTTTAGAAAACAACACAAGAATATACATGTTGGTAATGTAAGCATAATGATGCTAATTAGAAACTGCATGTAAAGATGCCTGATTAAGATCTAATATAAGATTGAAACGTCGCATGAATTTACAATTGGTATTTTGATTGCACCTGATGTCCACCATATATTTTTAATCCCTTCTTAGTGTGCGTCCGCATTTTGAATTAAAGCAACTGTCCTTTCACGTTTCTACCATTAGCGATTACGACTGCGCGTGCGTCTATATGTCTGTGGGAACTTCTCCATTCAAATAGACTAGCTTTTAGCCCGCGACTTCGTCCACGTAGAAATGAAAATTATGTTATATTTTATGAACATGAAGCTCGGCCTTTGATCTGGAGAAAGTTACGCGGGGGTATTATCTTTTTACAACGAAATCGATATCCTACACATTGCGCAATGTTTCTTTATAAACAATATATTTGTTATTCCTTGGGGTGCTAGAATCACCAGGCTACTCTGGAACATGCCACATACAACTGGTTGTAGGAGAAGCAGCTTTGTCTTAAGTATACTCCCGCTACCTTAAGAGTTTGACCTTAAGCTTTGTTTATGGTAAATACTCACTCATATACACTTATACATTATATTATTATCTAGTTCCGGGAAATTACCATTTCCTATTTTAAGCAACAGGTCTGAGAACTGTCCGGTAGCACCTAACATCTCCCCTCAGATGGACTCTCATATTTTTAGTAAGGCTCAGTTTTGTCACTGAAGATCACGAATGCTTTTGTACTGTACTGTACTGCATCAGCCTGTAAGCAACTCACTGGTGAACTTAGGCCTCTTCTCCATATAGAAGAAGGGTTAGAGCTTAATCCACCACGCTAATCCACTGCGGGTTGGCGGATAATATTCCTACCATGAGTAGGAATGGTAGAGAAAGGTATATATATATATATATATATATATATATATATATATATATATATATATATATATATATATATATATATATATATATATATATATATGTATATATATATATATATATATATATAGTAGGATCATAATAACCGGAACCGATGGCTTTACGTGCTCTGCGAGGCACGGTGGAGAATCCCACAAGGACATACACCCAGACCGGAAACAAATATTTGCAGAAATACAAATATCTGCCCCGAGCGAGAGTCGAACTCGCGAACACCAATTGAGGCGAGTCGTTGAGGCGACTATTCGCACCACTACACCAGAACGGTTGTCAATGCTTCACGTACGCTTTTACTTCGTCCGCTCGCGTTCCTCTGGGCACTACTGATAAAGTCGGCCGGAAATCACCTGCTAACAATAAAATAACTCCTTCCATTTGACAATTATTATTCCTCATATCTTGTAGAGATCTATTTACGGCTTCGAAACCCTCTTTATGAGCCATAGTACTCTCATCGCAAACAATTAATTTCGTTTTGTGTTTGTTTGGGTACATTGCAGAAAGGGGTTTCGGTTTGTATCAAACTAAAAGGAAGTTTAAACGTGAAGTGTGCAGTTTTACCTACTTCCAGCAGCGTGGCAGCAATTCCGAACAATGGGATCGCTAAGGCGATATCACGATTGCTTCTCACTTTGGCTAACACTAAATTTTATAGAAAAGACCTGCCTGTTCCACCAGGAGCATCCAAAAAAGATATTACCTACACCTGCGTCGATACTGGGAAGTATTTTATAACAGACGAATTGTGCTGTCAAACATGTGTCAAAATAAAATGTAATTTAACTCAAAAGCACTTAAGAAGTATTGATATCAAATTAGAAGCAAATCACCCCCAAAATAACTTTCTATCATTTTTAACCCCGTTGGGGGATGAATTTCAATAAAATATAAAACCCGACACACAACAACGACAACGTTTTCTTATTAAATAAATTGTATTACAGTATTAATGACTACTTGAATGACAAAATATGACTAAAGTTTTTAAGTTTACTGATTGTTTCTAATTATTGTATTGGTTTTTGTTTCATTTCACTAGAAGTTTTATTTTTTTATTTTTTTATTGCTGCTTCATGTTACTGCTATTATTTCCATTACTTTGTATTTCACTATTGACATAATTTATCTGATTTGGACAATTGTACAACAATTTTTTTGGTTATTTTAAATATTATTATTATTATTATTTGCACGCCGAAAAAGTCTGTAGAATATGATGGATAAAATGTAAATTTGATATCTTTTGTACCATATTCTCGCAAATAAAGATATTATTATTATTATTATTATTATTAACGACATAAACAATTACAGACCTATCTTCAATCCATTCTGTTAAAGAATGTTTATGAAAAACTTGGAGTAGATTGGACCAAGGAATCACGTTGTCTCATACAAACTTTGCCCCCTTTTTTCACCCCCTTAAGGGTAGAGTTTCGGAAAATCCGTTCTTAGTGGATGCCTATGTCATACAAAGAACACACACTCCAAGTTTCAAGTCTCTACGATTAGCGGTTTAGGCTGTACGTTGATCCGTCAGTCAGTCAGTTAGTCATTCAGGACATAGCATTTTATATGTATAGATAATAATACTTAGTACCTACCTAACTGTTTTAATAGTAGGTAATTAGTGTTTTAATCGTTTTCAATAATTCGTGTTTAGGAGCTCTGGTAATAAATTTCATAGAAATTTGAGCAGATTTTAAATATTTTCCATAGAAACTTCAAAACCCTATTTTGCAACCATAGGGGGTGAATTCCAGTAAACCACAAAACAAGTATTCAATTAAATGATTTTAAGAGCATGAATCTCAAGTTTTATCAAAATATTTGCTAATTTAAAGATTTTTCCATACAAACTTGCAACTCCTTTTTCATCCCTTTAGGGTTAATTTTTTTTTTAATATGCCTTCTTAGTGTGCGTCTGCATTTTAAATTAAAACAACCATCCAAATTTCACGTTTCTACTATTAGAGGTTACGGCTTTTCCATAGAAACTTCAAACCCCTATTTTGCACCCAAGGGGTAAATTCCAATAAACCACTAAACATATATTCAATTAAATGTTTTAAGAACAAGAATCTCAAGTTTTATCAAAATCGTTGCTAATTTAAAGATTTTTCCATACAAACTTGCAACCCCTATTTAATCCCTTTAGAGTTAAAATTTCTTAATATCCCTTCTTAGTGTGCGTTTGCATTTTAAATTAAAACAACTGTCCAAATTTCACGTTTCTACCATTAGAATAGAATAGAATAGAATAGAATAGAATAGAATAGAATAGAGTAGAGTAGAGTAGAGTAGAGTAGAGTAGAGTAGAGTAGAGTAGAGTAGAGTAGAGTAGAGTGGAGTGGAGTGGAGTGGAGTGGAGTGGAGTGGAGTGGAGTGGAGTGGAGTGGAGTGGAGTGGAGTGGAGTGGAGTGGAGTGGAGTGGAGTGGAGTGGAGTGGAGTGGAATGGAGTGGAATGGAATGGAATGGAATGGAATGGAATGGAATGGAATGGAATGGAATGGAATGGAATGGAATGGAATGGAATGGAATGGAATGGAATGGAATGGAATGGAATGGAATGGAATGGAATGGAATGGAATGGAATGGAATGGAATGGAATGGAATGGAATGGAATGGAATGGAATGGAATGGAATGGAATGGAATGGAATGGAATGGAATGGATTGGAATGGAATGGAATGGAATGGAATGGAATGGAATGGAATGGAATGGAATGGAATGGCATGGAATGGCATGGAATGGAATGGAATGGAATGGAATGGAATGGAATGGAATGGAATGGAATGGAATGGAATGGAATAGAATGGAATAGAATAGAACAGAACAGAACAGAATATAATAGAATAGAATAGAATAGAATAGAATAGAATAGAATTTATTAAGGAATGTTTATACACTGTTACACAAAAATTAAGTAGTCAAATACACACATAGATACACAGCACATAAAAACTATAGGTAATTACAAAAAGAAATACTTAAAATTACAAATGCTTCAAAGTAGTTAAAAAATATATATATAATTGACAATGTAAGTAGATATAAATATGCGCCTAAGAATGCACAACAGTGTATTAAACTTCCTCAAAAGGTAACCACTCAGTTGTGTGATTGTGACATCCGGAGAAGCCACAATCCTGATTTTATGTGGTCCCTAATAAATCCAATTCTGTTAAGACAGTTGAACAGCCAACAATACATATCATTTCAACACAGAGTTAATAAAAAGTATCTCAATGTATGTAAACCGGTGTGAAATTGAAGTGGAAAGAATTTTTTCTATCTACGTAGTTATAAGTATTTTAAAGGCATCTCTATGGTGCTAACCAGTGCTAACAGTGCGCTTGCGTCACTCAGTCCCATCGCGTCTATCACGACGCGAGCCCGTGAGACTGTGAGATTAGCGGTTACGGTTTTTCCATAGAAACTTTAATCCTCTATTTTTCACCTTTAAGGGGTGAATTCCAATAAACCATGAAACACGTATTCAATTAAATGTTTTTAAGAACATGAATCTCAAGTGTTATCAAAAACATTGTTAATTTAAAGATTTTTCCATACAAACCTGCAACCCCTCTTTCATCCCTTTAGGGTTAAATTATTTTAATATCCCTTAGTGTGCGTCCGCATTTTAAATTAAAACAACTGTCCAAATTTCACGTTTGATATATTCAAATATTCGTTAAACTTAAAATTCTGTTTTAGAAAAGAAAACTATACCCAAAGTAAAATTTAATAAAATCCGTCTGTAACGGTCTTAATCAAACGTGAGGACAAGAACCGCTTAGATAAAATCGAGCTTGAATAGCCTGAAACAACAGAAAACTGATAAATATTGCAGCACGGTTGAAGCTTTGATTTTATTCTATTGAGAGAAAATACCACTATTGTCAGCTGTTAGCGACGGGACAATAGCCTAGGGACGCGGTTTCGTATTGAATACGTTAATAAATAATTTATTTGAACGATATCGTAGGAGATCTATTAATGAAAATATTGAGCGTGAGGTTAAGCCCACGTCATTGTATAATGCCGAATTTTACGTATAAGCTTCGTGTTTTACCACATGAGATATATACATATGAGATATTTCGAGTCTCCAATTTCTGACTTATTAATAGACCAGATATTCGATTTTAACATTATACGCGTATATTATATTAGATATACACTGTAACTACATTAGTAAAAAAATAGACAACGTGATTTTATTCTTATATGGTGTCGCGATTGTTACTTGTTAGACATCATTTTTGCCGTTATTTTTCTGTTTGGGTCCAATGATGTTACTAGATTTGGATCGTCAGCCTTTCTTAATATCTTAGTGCAATTTGTACATATATCAATACGTAACAAACAAAATGAATCAAACTCTTGACTTAATATTAAGTAACTGTGGAGGTATTAAATGAAAATATAAAAACATTAACTAAAATTGATCTACATTATTTGACTCTTGAAAATTATTTAAAAAATAATAATAACCTATCTATCTAATACCTTTAAACGAGCAATTCTTATATATATATATACAATATATATATATATATATATATATATATACAGGGTGACTGGTGAATTACCATCAATATTCAAGGAGAATAACCGGCACATGATCCTCATTCGAATCATGTGAAAAAAATAGGCACTTAATTTTTGACCAAATTCTCATATATTTCAATTCAAAACAAATGAGGCGACGTAGGTATATTTCCAGTCATGCCGGCGGCGCGTGCGATGTGGTGTTTCACTGTGCCGCTAGCACCCGCACTCCCGCCCCGCGGCTAAGGCCACCGCAGGCGTCTAATATTGCGTTCAAAAATTTCATGTACTTACTTTTTGGCTATCGTTTTTAAAAGTTTCTTAAAAATACTAATTTATTAATTTAAAATAATGTAATTCACGTGGAATAAATATTATGTAAAAATAATAAATAATATACTAATAAATAATAATAATTAATAAATAATAAGCGGTAATCTTTTCATAATATTAATAAAAATCATAATGTATGTGGAGAATACTGATATTGTATGGAATTCCGGGCTTTCTGAATTAATAATATGAATTCAGAGAGACATTCGGATGTTTGAAGCCGGCCTAATTCCCAGTAATTCGCTCGACGAATTCCGCTAGTAGGTCACTAGGTCAGTAAGGTATAAGCCTTGGCATGGCGCGCACGCGCGTGTCGTCCCGGCTCCTGCGCGTCTAGTGATCGATCATACGCGTATACCTAATCTGTCGTGTGTGAGTGTAATCTGTCACTAGTAATTAGGTATGGCTTATCAATACACAAATGCAGAATCACCATTGCTTTCGAAACTGTTAAAAGTGACTGTGTGTGTGTTAGTGTAGTTATGTAGGTAAATAGGTAGTTTAATGATTGACAATCGTTGTAAATAAGTATGATTCCATTTTAAATACGCCGGAAATACCAAGATAGGTAAACAGTTCATATTTATTTTTGTTCAAAGTTTACATTATTTACCTAGTCAACGAATTTGTTGCTCATCACATCAAAATCAAATGGAATAAACATATCTTTCCACTCGTAAGTAATATTTAAAGTAAATTATTTATTTTGTCTAGAAAGTTCGGTGATTACCATGCCTCTATCGGCAAGTAGCAAAACTACTGGTCTCCCAGAGTCGTACTTAGAATTTTTTTTTAAGTCGGACACTGACTACGAGTTTATTGGAAGTTTATTATTGAAGATAGCTCACTCACTCAGCGAATAAGGTGTTCTTCCGAGGCAATTTCAGTCGAATTATTGTAGTGAAAATTCTAATTATGTAATTTAATATTCTGGGCTAAGGTTCGAACCGGTAGTAGTTGGTTTTGACGTTCAATATTTAAATTATGTAATGTGATGTAGTAAAAAATATCTTCTTTCTTGCTATAATAAGAATAGTAATTCATGATAATATTATGTAGCCGTGTGTGCCATCCAACTTCAAATCACACCTATGATTAACAAAAAATTCTGAGTACAGCCCTCTTATTGCGACACCAAGTGAAATATAGCAGAACTATTACGTCTGCCAATATTATAATCAATTAATTGTTTTGGCTACTGGTCGCTAGATGGCTTGATTCTATTATTGCTTGCTTTTATTTAATAAACAACAGTTAGCTGTTCAACAAATGACAAAGTTTATTTTTATTGTATTTTGTTGTTTTTTTTTTTTTTTTTTTGTTTAAATATTTTCAAAAGTAACTATCATTTTTCAACGTATAAAAAAATCTTCTATAAAATCTGATCTTATTCTATGATCTTGCGATTTGAAAAAGAAAAAAATTGATCTTTCCTAAAAAATTTTAGGAAACTTTTACACAAAACACTATTAAAAATTACATTTAAAAACTATTTAAATTAATTAATTATTATTAAATGAAAACACGACGCGCGACGTTCTGGTGTAGTGGTGCGAGTAGTTGCCTCAACTGCAATGCCACGCGCTGGTGGTCACGGGTTCGATTCCCGCTCGGGACCGATATTTGTATTTGTACAAATATTTTTTTTCCGGTCTGGGTGTATGTTCTTGTGGGTCTCCCTACCGTGCCTCGGAGAGCATGTACAGCCGTCGATCCCTGTTGTTATCATAGACAAGATAACGATCGTTACTTATGGTAGGGAACTATCCGCTAACCCTGTTAACACTTGGCGGTGTTTGGACGTAAGTAAACTATCGCGTGGAAACTAGGGTGTCCAGACGACGCGTAAATAATTAGATAACTGTTGGTCAACTTTACTTAGAAGCTTATTAATATTTATGTTATATTTTTACATAATTTGAATGAGAATCATGTACCGATTATTCTCCTTAAGTACTGATAGTATCTAACCAGTCACCCTGTATATATATATATATATATATATATATATATATATATATATATATATATATATATATATAGTCCCAGTCACTTGAATAGTATGAACCAGTAAAAACTACTTTGATTAACTCGATTTTGAAAAGATACAAAAAACTGTACATCATAACCTAATACGCGCACTTCAAAAAAGATCTTATTAAATTTATAATACTAGCGGTGTAACGGGTAGTCATTTGATTAGAACCACTTAGTTCCACGTGAATCTTTGATACGAATAGGTGTCTGAATTTACAAAATCAGTTTTTGCAATCAATTGAAATGCATCTAAATTAAAATGGGATGAGGAAAGAAGTTAAATCCAAAAGAAATGATTAAAATTAAAATATTAAAATAAAAACGGTAGCCACTGCATGAAATAGCAAAACGATTGGGTAGGTCGCATCATCTAATCATGAAATATCTAAAAAATCCTGAAAATTATGATAAGCGATACAAAGGAAGGACGAAAAGAGCCACAACAGAACGTGAAAGGCGACGTATACTTCGTGAAGCATCAAATTCTTCTCTTACTGCAGTTGAAATATCACTAAAGGTTGGGACGAAAGTATCTGTACATACAGTACGATGTATTATAAGCAAGTGTTCGACATTAAAACGCTTAAAACTTAAAAAGCCACATGCTTTAAACCAACGACATTATTCCTTACAATTGGTATTTGTACGACAGCAATGACATGGAAGTTTAATAAAAAAAAAAAGAATGGCATAAAGTAATATTTACGGACGAAAAAAAATTAATTTGGATGGTCCAGATGGCTAAACGTATTACTTTTTTGGAACTTGTTTTAGGAAGTATAATGGTGTGGGGCTCTATTTGTTATAAAGGTGTGCTAAAGCTAGTTGTACTTGAAGAAAAAAACTATTGTGTAGTAAAATTATAATAGATTTTTGTATAATAACTACATTTATTTGATATATTTTGTTTAATGAAATTACAAATAATGTATAGTAATATTACTACACGAGGTTTTAATAACTGATTAGTAATTTTGCGAAAGATGATTTGTAATATTTAGAAACTGAGTTGTTGTAAATTGTGTAGTAAAATTACAGCACTGAGTTCCTTTATTCCAAAACGGTGGTGCGTAAAAACTTCCTACACTAATTATTAAAATTACTATAGAAATTTTTAACTGTGCGGTATATTTCGCTCACTATCTGAGGCAGCTGGGGATCCGTGACAGATCGCTCGCCGCCAGGATGCAGAAGGCAATACCGCCTTTAAGTAAGTTAAGTAAGTCTTCCATCCAAAGAATTTGCTCAAAAAAACTGAAAGAACGGGCTGAGGCCATAAAAATTGATTTCCAAAATAAGGTACTGGAAGTTGTGACTGTTCATAGGGACAGTAAGATTTGGCCTGCTTTAAATGCTCCGAAATCAAAAGAAGAACGTCTTCCTATAGTTATTTCTTATGAAAATAAAGAACAACTTATTGATGTACCAAGACTAGAAAGTTATACAGAAAGTGAACAAGCACAGGCAGTTTGGATAACGATTGTACAATGGAATTTAGAAGATAAAGTGCAAATTCTTTCTTGTGATACTATCGCTTTAAATACAGATCGTATATGTATACGGTGCCTGTGTGCTTCTTGACGGAGAAATGTTTATTTTGGCTTGTCGACATCACGTGTATGAATTGATCTTAAAAGGGGTATTTGAAGCAAAATTTAGTCAAGTAACTACAATCCCTGATATTCTGCTCTTTAAAAAAATCCCTGAAAATATATATAATATATTATTTATTCGTTTACATTAAAAATAATAATATTTTAATGTAAATGAATAAATAATATACCATTTGGATGATGATTGGATGATTAATTAAGTAATAAAAATTAAGTTCTTAATTCCCCTTACAGTAAGTCAGTACAAATATTCATGTCAAAAGTTTGGCATCAAGTCGGCACGGGTTATCGTTGTCCAATCGCAATAATATTTATTATTTGAGTCAATCAGATCAATTCGAATAAAAATAGAGGGTATGCGTATTTGATTTCTTGAAAATAATTTTTTCCCTTATGTCTTGGGACACCCTAATATACATATACAGGGTGACTGGTGAATTACCATCGACATTCGGGGAGAGCGCTCGGCGCACGGTTCCCACTCGAATCATGTAAAAAAAATAGGTAAATATTAATAAACTTTTAAGTAAAGTTACTCAACAATTATCCAATTATTTACGCATCGTCTGGACACCCTAGCAGCTAGCTGCACTTTCGACACAAAACAGGTAGTTTATCTACGTCCAAACGCCGCCACGTGTAAACAGGGTAGCAGGATAAACAAGCATGATCCAGTCCCCCTTAATACTTTAATCCTGGCTTAGGAAAGGCAAAAATACTAAGATATTTTACTCGTTTAAGCAACAAATTTGTTGACTAGGTAAATTATGTGACTTTGGCAATTTTTAGGTGTGAACAAGCGACACATTACAACACCTGTGCATGTGCCGCCGGCATGACTGGAAAAGTGTCATCGCTTCATTTGTTTGAATTGAAATTTATGAAAATTTGGTCAAAAATTAAGTACCTATTTTTATTGCATGACCCGAATGGGAACCGCGCGCCGAGCGTTCTCCCCAAATATCGATGGTAATTCACCAGTCACCCTGTATATACATACATTACATAAAACCTAGTAATGGTAATTGTAATAATTACGGATTCAATTGAGTGAGAAGATATTGCTTCAACTTCTTTTTAAAGATGTTAAAAGAGGGACTAAGTTGGATTTCTTTAGGTAATTTGTTCCAGAACGATATACACTGAAAAAGATTGCAATCGAAACTTTGTATTGCACTTCGGTATGTCGAGAATCGTGCATCGTAGTGACGCAAGGCCGCCTGGTACCTGAGGGAGTAGGGAGAATTTGGAATCGTGAACGGAGGTAAGAAGGAGAATTGGGAACATTGAGTATCTTGAAAAGGGCCAAGAGATGTGCATATCACGGCGAAGGCGGATTGGGAGCCATTTAAGTTAAGCGCGAAAGTTTTAATAATAATTATTATCATTAATTATAACAGATTCATAACAAATAAGTTTATTTATTTTTGGAATAATCAACATTTTTTATCAGCTTTTATTTAACTTGCACTTTTATAGGTATAGGTATATAGGTGTTAAACGTATAGGTATTATTGATTGCAAATCGACGTCTCTCCGAAGCCAATTCGACCTTACCTGCTCGTGGTATATCATACCGACTAACCAACTTATATGTCGAGTTTCCAAAGTTTACTTTCGGTTACTTTTAATGACTACGAATTCGTGTGCAATCACATGTTTTCTCTTCTATCCTCTCTCGCAAGGGAACCGGAATGAATTTCGGAAGAAAAAAGTAACCAACGACCTACGTCATAGTGTAAACTCTAATTTCATTCAAATCCTTTAAGTAGATACAGACAGACTTAAAACATTTTTTTTATATATCAGTTTTGGCTTCACTATAGAGTGCCCTCCAAAATATGTTTGTACAGAATTGAACTTGTTACAGTTTTTTTTTTTTTTACAAAAAAATCTTCAACTACGTAACAATATTCTGCTTCAATATGTTTACTTCGTAGCAATAACCTACAAATATAAAATTAGGATCTTATTAAAATACGAAAATAAAAGAAAAGAAATAAATATTATATTGTAATAAAATACAATATGTTTCATTTAAGTTCACCTTAGCTTCAAAACGTCTTTTATCTGTTTTCATATGTACCTACTCTTATTCATCAAATACTTATTTCACATTATATAATATTAGGTTCCATTTATTTATTTTTTGTTTCAAATTATTGTTATTTTAAAAATATGGAATTCTTTTCCTCCTGCGATCCTGGTTAAGTACCTAAACAATGCCCTAAATGAAAAATGACCCCTAAGAAAGTGATAGTAACTGTTTGGTGGTCTAGCGCCGGTGTAATTCATCACAGCTTCTTACCAAACGGCATGAGCATTACTGTAGATGTGTACTGTGAAGAACTAACCACAATGATGGGAAGTTCGCACGTCTCGAACCAGCTTTGGTCAATCGCTCGGCTCCGCTGCTCCTGCACGACAACGCGCGAACTCATACTGCACAGCAGACGGTCTTCAAGTTACAAGAGCTGGGCTTTGAAGTTCTCCGTCATCCACCGTACTCACCAGATCTTGACTCTACAGACTTCCACTTTTTCCAGAATTTGGATAGCTTTTTAGCGGGAAAAATATGCAGTACAAAATTCCTTTGAAAAGTTAGTTGCCTCCCGTCCAGCAGAGTTTTTCAAGAAAGGCATTAAGAAGTTACCACCACATTGGCAAAAATGCATTGATTCCATGGGTAATTACTTTGAATAATAAAAAAGTGCGTTAACTTAGTTATTCAAAAACGGCAATTTCATAGGTAAAGACCTATTATATATTAATGAGAAATATAAAAATTTAAAAATTATACCTTATATTATTGAACAATTTTAAAAAGTTAATGAGGAGTCGGAAAGGACTCAGGATCAAAATAATTAAATGTGACGCTTATAAATTAGGATAAATCGAGTTTGAAAAGGTCAAAGGAAGAGGTCAAATTATAAAATATAAAGGTCAATACTATAATCAATACTTTTAATAGTTATAAAATATATGTATATAATTTATTATTTTTCATCAGCACCATCTAAGAAACCACCAAAAACACGCATATTAATTTTCTTCTCTGGTATCAGAATATTTTTCATTCTTTTATGACTATCCTACCTAAGTTTGTAGTTCTAAGCGGTGATAGGACCTGGACCGCGGTCGCCACCTTCTGCAAGGACGTCATCTCGCAGAAGGAGGCGGCGGAGAGGGCCCGGGAGGACTCACTCGTTTCGGACCCAATTCGCTGACGGCGCGCGGGCCGGCGCCGACGCGCTCACATGCCTAATGCCGCCCTAGCCGAGGCTGCGGACGGTAGGGTCGGGGATTGCCCACCGTCCGCCGAAAGAGCTTACCGCGAAGGTTCGATGCCCAAGTGCGCGGGGTGTTGCACAGGAGAGAGTGCCCGATGGGGCTGCCGCCTGCCGGCCACGGAACAACTTACGCGGTACCCGTGGTCTGCCTTGGAAGGGCAGGTGAGGGCGCACGGCGGGTTATTTTAGGGTGTGAGGGTCCAGACTACCCAGTTGTCTCCTCGGACGACGGGGTGTGCGTTCAGGTATAAATTTTTCACCGCAAAAACAAAAAAAAAATGATTTTTAATCAACGCACATATAAATTTGATAAAAAATCGTAAAATACTCACTTCAATACAGCTCGGAATTTGCACAATGTTTATTTTTTTGACGTGATAACGTCTAGTAAATTGATGAAAGCTACTGGGTGCATGTATGAAAAACATGACGTCATTGTCACAATTAGTGAGCGAGAGCGCGGAACAAGCGTTAGAGAAGCACGATCGGCTCGGCCTAAGCGTTTGGCTCACGATCGGCGGTCGGCCTAACTTATGACGCGTCCGAGTAGAATTGACAGCGGCAAATGGCGGCAAACGCACGCAATCTGTTTTCTCAATATTGAAGTAATGTCAAATAGTGAAAAGTTAATAATATAATGTAATGTAATAATATTAGTTAATAATAATACAAGTAAATAAATGTAAGTTAATCATATAAAAGTTAATTAAATAATAAAATGGTTACCATAGTTTATTACAACAACAATTGCAGCAAAAAAGGTAATTAATTTTTACATTTTAAGAATTCGATTAGCGATATAATCTCATATATTTGTTCTTTGATTATTAAAAAAGTAGCATCGGTCGGCGAGTGCAGTAATAATAGGTTATATTACAATTTTGACTAAAAAGTTATTAGGACTCATATAATTACGATAGTATAAAAAGTAAACTGCTTTTATTTTTTTAGTATATTTTTACAATTTTCATAAGTGGTTAATGATAATCTAATTTGTTTTGCGAACTTTAAGTTAATAAACTTAACTTCTTTATTAAACTTGATTATTTCTTGTATTACATATCAAAGTATTTAACTTTATTTCGCTTTTATATTAAATACAATTAATTACCTGTAGCTTATATACATAGATATATATAGATATATATTATACAAAATAATGATAATTCAGTGATAATAATTCAATTCCATTCATGTTTTCTTATGACGTTATCACGTAAAAATTATCGTCCGTAAACCGACTTTACAGACAACCAATTTTTTTTATCTACACTTCAAAACCTTTTATAAGATAATTACATCTGAATGTAATTTTTCTATTAGTACGCGATTTATTTTAACAAAATAATAACACAAAGTTACAAAATTCTCCTGAAACTAATTGTCTTACAACTCTCCGTATTGCTTAAATTTTGTTTGGATAAACTTCCGAAAAGCGGATACCGAATTTCGTCATGAAATTTGGCACGGACATTCTATTTGACTATTTATGAGTCCCCTTAAAGGGATTTTTGGTGGCACGCAATATTTTTCGAAATATTGAATTTTTTAAGTACGCTGCTTAGCACACTCTATATAAGAAAGCGAGTCGATCAAAAGAAGAAGGAAAAAAAAACCTAACCTGACATATCCTAGAATGCGTAAATGCATTTCACAGCGATTAAAAAAAAAGACCTAACAACCTAACCTAAACTAACGATTTAAAAAAAATCTTAATCTAACCTTACCTTTAAAAAAAACCCTAACTATTAAAAAAAAACAGACCTAACAACCTAACCTAAACTGACGATTTGAAAAAAAATCTTAACCTAACTTAACCTTTAAAAAAAACCCTAACTATTAAAAAAAAAGACCTAACAACCTAACCTAACCTAACCATTTTAAAAAAAGTCTTAATCTAACCTAACCTTAAAAAAACCCTAACTGCGGAATGAATTTCTCAGCCTTCAAAAAAAAAAAAGTGACGGAATACGTAGTGAAACAATGGCCGATCATCTATGCGAGTTTTTATGGCGTCGTCGCGTTAAAAAATTGAACAAAAATACGTTCAATGAATTATTACAAAATATAAAGTGTGTATCCGGGAAAATAAAAAAGTGGATTGATTATATATATGTGTATAACACCTGTAGTGTGTGTGTGTAACGTGGCGATAAATTTATATATATATATATATATATATTATAAGCGTGCTAAGCAGCATACTCAAAAAATTCAATATTTCGAAAAATATTGCGAATCGCCAAAAACCCTTTTAAGTGGACTCTTAGATAGTCAAATGTAATGTCTGTGCCAAGTTTTATGAGAAAGTTCGATATCTACTTTTCGCTTTCTTATATAGAGCGTACTAAACAGCGTACTCAAAAAATTCAATATTTCGAAAAATATTACGATCCGCCAAAAATCCTTTTAAGGGGATGCGCTTTCGCGCCTCTCATTAAAGCGGTTACGCGCTTCCCTCCTCTAATGAAGGAAGAGAGCCAACTCGATCTTCCTCCATTACATCGCCCCAGTGGTCCAAGCGTCGACACCCTCTTGGATACACCACCCCTGTCTGAGCGGCGGCAACCAAGGCGGGTCTGTTGCCACCTGCCATGCGATCCGGGTCGCCACAGCCAGCGACAGTTAGAGAACCATCGCTGGCCATGCCCGGGGTAGCCATGGTCAACGTAGAGTTGACCATAACTGGGGTGGCCACAGCGCGAGACTATGTGGCTCCAGTGCCCCGTTGCGCTTTCGCGCTCCTCCTGCTGGTTTTGGTCCGCGGGGGTCCAAAGACCCCTACCACTTGCAACCAGTGCAAGGGCGTTCCCCTATCCGCCACCCGGGGATGCGCCCAGTAGGAGGTCCAGCAACTCATATGGATGTATTCTATTCGCCTAAATCAATTATTAAAACACTTTTGCCAATATTGATCCGATAGATCAGAAATTATGACTTTGTAGGTGGTCACGGCGTACGGTGGATGGGGCAATGTTTTTAACACCGGATTCCTCAAGAAACGCCTTTGTTCTGAGGGACGTATGTGACGAAGAGTTGTCGTGATGCAGCATGATTCCCCGAATCCCAGACTTTGGTTTCCTCTCTCGCAGAACTTGGAAAACTTTCAGGAATGCTACTGTTGTATAACATTTCGAGTTAACAGATCTATGATTTTTCAACATTCTTGTCGACACATGCCCGCTGCGAGAAAAAAAATATCCACCATTTTTTACCAACGTAACGAGGTCTTTGAAGTTTTTTCGGCAACTTTCTTTCTGAAAAGACCCATTACTGACGACTGTCTCTTATTTTCCGGATTATATTGATAAATCAACGTTTCTTTGCCTGTGATGATTTCCGAAACACGCCTTGACGTTCCGTTTTCAAATTGTAGACGCATTTCGCGGCACCAATCCACACGGGCCTGTTTTTCAGTGTCTGAGAGCAAACGCGGGATCCAACGACAACAATCCTTCCTCGCTCCACGATACTGATGCAAAATAATTTTAACGGACCCCAAACTAACGCCAAGAATATTCTCGATGTCCGAGTAATTAATTCTTGGGCCTTCTCATACCAGTATTTCAGTAGTCGACACATTTTCTGCAGTTACTGCCATTTGTGGGTGACCACTTCTATGGTCATCTTCAAGGTTTGTTTTACCCTTTTTAAATGCACTGAAACATCTAAAAACTGTTTCTTGACATGGGGCAGACTCCTCAAACGCTAATTGTAATCGTTGAAGGCTCAGTTTTTCAGTTAAATCAAATTTAAAATTATAAAATATCATAGCGCGCAAATGTTTGCGGTCCGTCGCTCCATCGTTGAAAAGAAAAATGCGGGAACCATCGTATTTAAATGACTGGAATTTTAAATAACTGAAACATCATATTTTTTACAAACCAACAATATGGCTATTTGTGTCTTGTTTTTAAATAAATTTGCTTTATAATAATATATAATTCAGTAGCGTTCCATTTTTTAATTACGAGCATCTCAAAAGTTATCTAGTGACTTACATAGTACCTGACTCTGTTTATTGCTGATGAACTTCGACTCAGAGGTGTAAGAGATGTTGCTCCATCTCCGCAAACGTCGCCGATATGTATGATGGCGAGAAGTATATCTGGGTTATATTAAAATGGTCGATTTACAAGTCCACAATGAGGCTTTTTATGCGTATATGCCTCGGGAGTTGGAGGGAAAAGAAAGTCGGAAAGATACTTTTTTTGTACTCTCCGAGCTTAGACGGTCTCACAAAAGGAGATTACCGATATCGATAAAAAATACAAAAACGCAGTTCTCAGGCAGTCGAGGTATGGTTCAAGTTTAAAACTATCAGTTTTTTGAACGTGTGTGCAAATGGATCGGAGCATTGTTTCACTAGTTAGGGTTTGGACTCGTGTCAGAGTCAATTTTCTGTGCGGCTGGTTTTTGGAGAAGAATTTTCTCATAGAAAGATAACGTAAGTCTATAAATATTTGGTCTATTTCATTGCTTGTAACCAAACATTCCCAATTTTTTATTTGTTGAAATCCACAATGCTCTGCGCCCTTCTGATAGTAAAACAAGTTGACGTATTGAACTATAATCAAAACCTCCTTCCATCTTTAGAGCAATCCATGTAATATTTCCAATTTGACTGAAAAAATACTAAGTAATAAAATTAGTATAGATATACTCATTTTATATAATATACAGCATTTTTAATTAAACAACTTTTTTTCTGTTTCAAATCGTGATCATGAACTGACTAAAATACCCTTCGACGACCTGTGACAGCGAACACAGAACTTTTTTTGCCTATCCTTTTAATTTTCTTATTCTTTATTGCATTATTTGTTGTTGTACACAGTGAATTTAATTAGCTTGTGATATCGGCAGATTTATGAAAGTTTATGATTTAAGAAAATTGAAAAGTTTTACTTTGGCTTTTAAACTCAATGTATAAATTAATAATATTTACATACATTACTGGCCACTTAATTGTACATTCACCGGTGGCTCATTTCAGGTCAGTCAAAGTCATTTAAGAAAATTTTAAACATAAAGTGTGTTTTTATTCCACGGATAGACGTGAAAGTGCTAAGTAACATACGAGGAGTGATCCAAAAGTATGATAATTGGCTATTTCCAGTTGACATAAAAATAAAAAATAAAAAATTTTTAATTATTTATTTTAGAATTTTTTTAAACATTCTGTATTATTTTCTTAGTTTCCCTTTGCTTATATGTTACGTTATTCTTATTTATTTCACATGCGTTCGATAAGTCGCGCGGTATTCTTTGAATTGTCGACAAACGGCTTCGGCAATCGCTAATCTATTCCGTTTAGCCCCTAGAATTAAGTATCTAAATAGAACCCACATTTACTCAACCTTTACCCAGAGCCGGATTAACCCTGTCAGGGACACTAGGCAATGCTATACTCGGGGCCCCTTTTTTTTACTTTTGTTTTTAATGTTAAGTGAATAGGCAAACTGGCAGACGTTCCACCTGATGGTAAGTGGTAAGTCGTAACGTACTTTACCTGGAACTAGCCCAGTTATCGGTTCCATTGTTTTATTCCATTGTTATCGGTTCCATTTTCGGACGACGAAAAAAAAAAAAAAAGGTCATCCGCCCTTCAGTATGGACATTTTCCTCCGTACCCTATCCGAATACCTAAAAAAAATAAGGTGGGTGGCTACGTGGAGTCGACACAACATGATTTCGTCTCTGTCATGTCATCTCTGGTGCCCCCCAAGACGGGATGCCCTAAGCAATTGCTTAAAATTGCTTAATTAGCTTATAGGCTAATCCGGCACTGCACATAAGGTGTTAAAGTCTCGGTGCCAATAACTTTTTTTTCTTCTTGTCGCTTGCATGGGGCCCCTAGTGGAAGCGGGGCCCCTATACAATTGCCTACTCTGCCTATATATGTTAATCCGGCACTGCCTTTACCTTACCTTTATAAAGCTTGTAATTATAAATGAGATAACGTCATAAATTGTGATAGAAAAGTTATTATGAATTTCATGACCTTACTTTTATTGGATTTTAAGAGTAAAGTTCACTCTTTCAACCCGCAGCTGATATACGTTATATATCGCATATTTAACTGAGTGTTAACGAAAATCTTTATACCCGGATAGGTTGTTATGACCAAAATGTCTCAATCTGCTAACTGAATAAAATAAACGAACTGTGAATTTGTTCAACAAGCAACGTTGATAAGAAAGAAAATAAAAGCGAACTAACGAGACCAAAGAAAGCTAAACATAGTATTTATATAGTCACTGAAACCTTAGTCTTTTCTAAAACTGTTACTGCACTTGATGATACTAACTTAAATTCAACTGAAAAGTAAATTTTGTTCAATAGTAACATTTTTTGAGTAACTTGAAATATAACTATATATATACTATAACTATATATATACTAGCGGCCCGCCCCGGCTTCGCACGTGTATTTAACTGATATTTCAAAAATTATAAATTAATATTTTCATCACCTACACCTGCGTCGAAATCAAATCTCTCCTCACTCAATCCGTCTATTATAAAATATTTTCGTACTGAAAATATTTTATAATAGACGGATTGAGTTGTCAAACATGTGTCAAAATAAAATGTAATTTAAATCAAAAGCTCTAAGGAGTATTGATATCAACTTCGAAGCAAATAACTTTCAACCCCCTTTTAACCCCGTTAGGGGATGAACTTTGATAAAATACGAAACACATCTTCAATCAATTCTGTTAAAGAATATTTATGCAAAATTTGAAGAAGATACCAAGGAATCACGTTGCCCCATAGAAACTTTGCCCCCCTTTTCACCCCCTTAGGGGTTAAATTTCATAAAACCCGTTCTTATCTGATCTCTACTCGGCGAAAGGAATATCCCTACCAAATTTCAAGACTCTACATTTTATTTTGAAAACGTTTATATAGGAAATGAAAAGGGCTGTTTTTAGGGTTTTCCCGGCAATTATTCGAATTTTTCTCACCTTTTAAACCTTCCCTAGACCTCTACGAACATTTCAAGACCAAGATAAGATAAATCTGTTCAGCCGTTCTCGAGTTTTAGCGAGACTGACGAACAGCAATTGATATACATATATATACTTATTCATTATTGGCTTATTACTTTATGACCACAGAAAATTTTGAAAAATTTATTTATTGTATTTTGGCAGTATACATACATTTAGGGCCTTTTTCACCTGTTGCTGATAGATTTTTTTAGGTTAAAACATGTTCTGGGGGCCTGCTTCACCTCAACTAACGATAAAATGTTAGTTGTCAACTTTTGAATCCACAGATTGTAATAGAAATATCTGACTATATATATATATACATATATATATATATACATATACATATATATATATATATATATATATATATATATATATATATATATATATATATATATATATATATATATATATATATATATATATATATATATATTTTTTTTTTTTATATGTTAGTTGAATAGGCAAACTGGCAGACGTGCCACCTGATGGTAAGTGGTCGACGTCGCCCATGAACATAAACTAGTTCACCTGGAACTAGCCCAGCCGACTCATTTATGTGTTGCCTATCCTGAGACATATGATGTTAAGTCTCGGTGCCAGTAATTACACTGCCTGTCTTGCCCTTCTTTCCGAAACACAGCAAAGCTGTTTCACGGAAGAAATAAGCAAGATGGTGGTACCCATGCAGCCGGGAGCGCGGCACAGCGCATCCCTCCCACCTCCCACCGGTATATATATGACTATATATAGTGCTGTTTGATGGTGAAAATGAAAAAATTATCATAAAATATTTTCTGATGAATACCGTTATACATCAGATAGCTTTATAGCAACCGGTAAAAAAATTACAGATTATTACAGTACAATATTAACCTCACGGAATGGTGGTAAAATGCTTACAGCATTTCCTCTTTAAATCGCAAATTAAATTTTCTACGGCAGTACTGAATTACCTCTCCCTTATCAGTGAAAAAAATTAGTTTAATATTTTGCGATTTTTAAGATTCCAAGCTTTTATATAAGTACTAACTGTTTCCCGTCCACTTCACTGGGCGTGTATAAACTTTTTGTCTGGGCGTATATAAATTTCATCAGACACAATAAGAACACAAACATTATTAAAGATGCGTGGCATCTAAGCCGACCTGACATTTATAACAAGAAAAGCCTGTTAATCCCAAGGAATTAACCTCCTTACTGTGTGATGTCTGTGGTAACCGTTACGACGCGGCTTACGGTGTTCCCATCTGTAGATCTTTAAAAATACGTAAGTTGTGTACAAAAATATCTTATTTCTGACAACAGTCCAATTTTGTTATATAATGCGGAACAATGACGTATCCCAAAGGTTTTATTTGATAACTTCCTACGGAATGTCGTCATTGTGGCCCTTTACTTTTTGCTTTACGTTGCCTAAGGAAAAAAATGATAAAAGAATTTTGTCAAAAGATGGATTAGATATTTTTACTGTATTTTTCATATCCCTAAATTGAACCAGACTGACTAACACACATACACTGATATAAGAGACTCATAAATATGTAGTATTCTATAAAGACACTGCTTCAAATAGTACAAGCTATGTGAAGATACAAAAAATAGTACATGTATATGATATAAAAAAATATATCTCGCTTTAAGTTTGCTACAGAAAAAATTACGCATCTTTAAAGATACTTCTAAAAGTAGACGGTTATATGTTTAATATAACTGCCTACTTTTTAAAGCTGATTATAAAGGAATTTTATCAAAACATGTCAAATAAAAAGGTAAGACTTGACGTTATTCGAATGTTGTGGAGATGGCGATCTTTTATCTCTCTTACGAGTATAAGAAAATTTCTCTGTGGTATTTAATTACAACTCAAATAATTGTCAGCAATTGTTTGGAAAAAATATACAAATTTTAACAAGATTCATAAAAAAAAATATTTATAAAATTAAAATGTTTAATTTGGCCAACCAAAAATATAATCAAGACCTATAAATAAAGGAGATAAATTTATCAATTAAAAAACTAGAACACTTATGAATAATTTCTTTTTATTGTCCGAAATAAAAATGTTAAAGTCTGAAAAACCAAAGTTTTTCAGACTTTAAGACTAAACTTTTACGAAGTATAATTCTATTTAAGTATGAAGCAGAGCGGCTCTTACCACCACGGTCTAATAGAGGTCAACCAAGGGCTGAGAAATTTATGCATTTGAGACCTAGTATCAGCCAAATCCTAAAACGAGTACATTTTCTGGCTTCATAAAAAGATCTTCATAGGTAATAAAATCACACAAAAAGATTGACTAAGATTGCGCTTTTTCGCTTAATAACCGATAAAAATATAAAGGTTTTCAAATATGTTATTATTGGTTACAACAACTTTCTTTATAAGCCTGACTTTTTGCTTTATGTTTCCTGAGGATAGTATATTATAGTATAGAATAATATTTAAAAAATTATTGTAGAAAGTATTTTAAATATATATTAAAACCAATATTTATACATCCACAACAGCCGATGGATGTCCACTGCGGAAGGTAGGCCTCTCCTATCATCTCTGAGGAGGTTTGCCAATACTCGCCACGCTTAGCAGGCGGGTTGGCGAGCATAATCTATTCTGGGAGGTGACGCTTCTGCTCATTAGCATACAGTGGTGTACAGTTATTCGCACTACTATGGCCTTAGTCACCTTTTACAAAACCTTGACTAAAAAGAGGTTGGGACTATATTTCTCTGCCGGTCACACACTTCGTATTATTAAAAAATACTATGTATAAATTCATATATTTAACTATCCTATATTATAGAATTTTTGTAAGAGACGACTGTATTTATTTTTGACGAGATACGTGTGAAATGTAAGTTTCTTTTTTAGTTTTCAGATTTCTAATACGCTGTTCAAAGTGCTTTTAAATATCATGATAGCATATAGGCAAGACATTTTTATTGATAAAACATTTTTTTTTTTTGATACCATTTTATTTAAATATTTTTGCACCGCAGGCCTATTATATTATTAGTAGTAAATAAACATAACTACTAACTTTGCTATCTCTTACTTATTACTGATATTTAAGGCAGATAAAATAATATGTTATAATTTTATTAAACTATAAATTGACTGTAAAATGAATACCCAAGATAAACTTGAACTGACTCATTGATAGTTTATATTGTTTCAACTAAAAGCAAAAGTAAGTTTCCTTTCTTTGTTACGGATTGTGATTGTATTAAGTCTCGATTATATACTGTTCTGATCAGAAGTAGGCCTGTAAATGTTATGTAGTGTGTAAATGTTATATTATACAATATTGGCGCATATAACGAATCGATAAAAAAGAAAGTATTTTCTTGTTGATTTGCAATCTTGAAATGCAGATTCTGCTGAGAATATATTTAGCAATTATAATATTTCTATTTATTTAGAGAAAGCAAATACAGGACAAATAATAGTACAATGGCATTACATCGTACTGTTACAAGCTGTAAAAGTCCCACTGCTGGGCAAAGGCCTCAGATGGGTTGGCGTTTAATTAGTTTCGGAGCTCTACTGTGTGTATACAAAACATTTGTCATGAACAAACCAGTGTCGACTGACGCAAAAGCCAGCTGCTAAAAAGTACAGTAGCACCTGTAATTGTTTCTATGTCTGTCTGTCTAAGTCAAAAGCTTGGCGATATATGCTTGTCTTTCTTTATAATATTAAAATGGTGTATCATAAAAAAAAGCCGCGCGCCGGCGGTCGAGGATTTAATTCCCACTCGGACAGATATTTGTAATTGTACAAATATTTGTTTCCGGTCTGCGTGTATGTCCTTATGGGTCTCCCCACCATCCCTCGGAGAGCACGTAAAGCCGTCGGTCCCGGTTGTTATTATAGATACCTGATAACGATTGTTACTCATGGTCATTGTTACTCATGGATTGTTACTCACTGCTCGTCAAATTCCTTATCTCCATGTAAGAGAAGGATTGGAACTTAATCCACCACGCTGCTCCAATGTGGAACGACTAATTTCAGTACACATAATAAGAGCACAAACGCTTTTAAAGGAACCGTGGCACGGTTATTTTTAAAATGACAAATAGTTTTTTTTTTTTCATTTTTAATGTTTGCTTATAATCTACAGAGGTTATCTCATAAATGCTTGTATAATTGAAATAACCTGATTTCATTTTACATTTTAAATCTAAACATTAAAAAACCTGTTAAACTTATTTTTAAATCAAATCAAAAATATGTAATTTAATTACATATTGAAATATTAATAATAATAATATGTCGATAACAATAGAGAAAGTATATATGGCTTTTTTTTTGAAAGCCGTATCAAAAACATAAAATAAAATCAGATAAAAAAGTATATTCTAGGGACTAGAAGTAAAATTTAAGGTTTATTTTTCTACGTGCCTTAGAAATATTCTAAAGCTCGACGCAAACGTTATCATTAATCAAATATTCATTTACTGTTTACGTATGATAATTTAAATCTTCATGTCAAATACGAAATAGAATACACATTTTGCTCCATTTATCGTATATTTCATAACAAAAATATATTTCGTTGTTACTAAATAAATTGTGTATATTCAACACAATACGATCGAAGAAATGGAAAACGCAACAGTAAATATAAAATTATAATTTTCCTAAATATTACGGATACGATTATTATGTACATAATCAATTCTTCGAATACGTCTTAAAATAACAGTAAAAGACAGGCTGATTATAAGTTCGACTCACACTATATTCGTTTTTTTTTTTTTATAGTGTAATAATTTTACTGTTCTGTGTAGTAACGTGAACGAAACAAACCTTGCATGCTATGTACATAAATACTAACAGATTTTGTTCGGTATCCGTTTTTTTAACTTAATACTATTTATTTAATTAAAAGTCTAAAAACGGATTTTATCGCGTTTATTTAAAGTTACTGTTTAACAATTTAATTTAAATTATTTCCCGACGTTTCGGACCCTTTACAGCGTCCATGATCTCGAGGGACTGAGGTGGTGGGTGTCCGAACCAGTAAACAGTAACAGTTAACAGTTAAACAGTAACTTTAAATAAACGCGATAAAATCCGTTTTTAGACTTTTAATTAAATTAATAAAATTCGCGTAAATATAAGAGAACAGTTAATAGTATTTGTTTGAAAGATACCAGTGAGTACACAGTACAATAAAAAATTAAATAGCAAAACATTTTATCTAACTTAACTGAAAAATATCGTCCTAGCCCGTAGGCGTCTAAGCTATGACTAAAGTAGACCCGCCTATAAACTGTAATAAATATCTATCTACTATAATGGAACGTTATAAAAGCAAAAAAAAATCTATTGTTTACGTGAGATAGTAACGACACCCACGCTAAGAAATTGGATTCAACCACGACTTGATTTGCCAAATACCAGGACAATAAAGCCTTTTTTGCTTCACATTTGCATGATAATAATAATCATATGCATGTGAAATTAAGTCAGATGGAGTAACTTTTGATGTACTCGTAATATGCAAACTTGATGCACAGATTTCATTAATGTTTAAAACTGATACATCGGTTAAAAATGTGATAATATGTAATGCGCTGCGTTGCATACGGTATATGGTAAACCGTATAATCTCTACTGTATCCATATTATTCATCAAAATTTAAAAAAAATATCTATAATCGTTAAAAAGGCATAAATACTAAAAGTATCGAGGGAACAATACAAAAACATTACACTCTTGTTTATCAAGAAAACATAACGACCATAGTTCCGATTTATTTATCACAATTATCAACAACTGAATAAAACATTATAAAGTTTTCGAAACGGGAAACGCACTCCAGTAACAAATTATCAATCAAAGTTGAAAACAAGGGCGGGCGTGGGAGCAGGGTGCACGAGTGACGCGAGGGGACGAGGGGGAGGTGTGACCCGAGGCGCCAGACTGACTGGCGCGGCGGCTGCACACCGCGCGGTGCATCTCGCGCAGGTGCCGCCCGTCCTAGCACCTCGACAAAAGCCTCAATCTGCCTCATCCCTCACTTTAAATAAGGCTCATCTTAGACCATGAAATTATATTTCAAATTACAACATGAATGTTGAATACATACTTAAATTATTTTATCACATACTTGTGCAAATTCGAAAATACATAGCAGTAAGTTTTCTTAAACTTCAATGATTAAGGCTAAAAACTAAAATATGATATGATAGCAAAAAGTTAATCTTATGTTCTTATTTTCGTCTATCTGCCATAGATACTTTGAGACAGAATGAGCAAACAACGTTATAAAGAAAACGAAACGCTATATTTTATGATATTTTTGTGTTATTTTGTTGACGTCGGTGAATCGAAATGACCATAAAATTGCCACATGCATTGAAAACTTTAGTAGATATATAATCAACAACATTGTCATATCTTTTATGATGTTACTTGTTTCATTTAACACAACAACTTTCTTTAATAGACGCGGCTTGCGAAATTAGGTTAACGAAAAAAATAAGTATAAAAATAGCAACGAAAGGGAAATGACCTCGTACTATAACAATTTTAGCCTTCTAAGCTTTCTTACGCACGAATCCATAAAAAAATATTTTAGTAGCAATGATTCAAATACACGTATCTAGAAATCCTCAATTAAAATTGAGGCCTTATTAGAAGCAAGTTTACCGTAACAAATGAAAATTTACATATTATTAACCTGAAATCAGCACGATCTGTACTATTTGCCGTAATTATTTCACGACATAGTTGATAAAACATTATTGCTCAGCAAATTGGACTAACTATAATGCCGTGTTTATTTATATACCATCTCGATAGTGGCGTTGAAATTGTAGACAATAACAAATATTTCTGAAATATTCTTCGACTGTTTATACTTAAAAATAATATTTATTTTTAATAATTATATATGGCTATACAAATAAATATTTATCTGCTTAATTATGAGATAGTCCACGAGGTAATAAAAATAACTCTACCTTGGAAAATGAATAAGATTTTTATATTCATAATTCTTATACGAGTATACCTATTTCTTAACTTATGAGTACTTATATTTAACGCTAACTTCCGTATTGATTAACAGTAGTTGAAAGACCCTGTTAGTAAAGGTCATTATAAAAATTTTAAGATATAAATTTTTTCTTGCAGCATACTTTTTTTCTCACACAATAGGTTTCCTAAACAAATCGTCATCAGTATCATTACTTATTTACTAAAAAGATTTCATTACAGAAAATAATTAAAGACAACAAAGCACCTGTGACTAATATTCATTGTAGTAAATATCATACTAGACTTTTAAATTTCGTTATGAACACCAAAAAACACACAAAACGGTCTTTAAAAGACGACAAAACAATTATACCGTGGGTTTCTTCAGAAGCTAACAAGAGTATCAGAATATTGGCTAGCAGCCAGGGGTGCCCCGAGCATACATAAATTGTTTTGTGAACTCGCCACTTGCCACGCGTTGCCTGCGATCAGCCCTACGCAAATGTTTCGGAGAAAAGTGAAATTAAACGACTTGATTTCCCGCTGTCAACAACATTGCTATTTATCATAGGGTATAGTCACAGTATTAAATTTTTAAGCTCTGTAATACAAAATCATAAAATATACATATAGTGTTTAAAAATTTAATAACAATCAGTACACTTAATAACAACTATAAGTGATCAAAGTATTTAGACGTTTGTATTACAATAAAAAAGTAAGAGGAAATGAAATAAATGTGACAGAATTTTAAACACATACTCGATATCTTAAATCGGTATTCTATTCAAGTTATTGCACGCCACAAAGCGAAACGTTGTGGTGTGCTCTACTCTCACTTCGCGTAAAACGGAGTGATTTTTCGAACCTAAAATGTCTGTATTTATCGTATATTGCACTTGTATAATAATTTATACACACACATATTTAAAAAAAACACTATTTTTAACACTCATGATACTTTTAATCCAATTTTTGTTATTTAAACTAATTAAAAAATTGTTTAAAAAGTTCTGTCTTGGACCTCCGTGAGTCTGTATGTGCGGATCCTATATGTTGTGATCACGATAACTACCGAAAGACTTCATCTACTACTCTACTTACTAATCGACTAATCGAGTTCTTTTTTTTTTCTTACGCTTCAATATAGTTAGGAATAGAACACTATTTAATTTCACGGTCTATTTCGATGTGATTTAATTGTTACAAGCTTTTTTAGTTTCACTTGTCCCGATGTTTGTTATCAAATCTTGCAAATTGAATTCGATCCACTTCCTGGTTACCGATTGAGCTGAAATTTTTGCATACATGTGTAAATCGCGTGATAATGCAATATTATAGTGACATGGTGTTGATGATGGAGCATCAGAATCTGAAGGTGGCCATAGGAACTTCGCAATAAAACGACACAACCTCATCGAGTTTGAACTCATTTGAATCATCTTGGCGAGTAGGTTATCTTACCATAGTAGGGGGAAACGACGCAACCCCATCGAGCTCATTTGATTCATCTTGACGATTACTTTGGTGCTTGATGGTAACAAAGGTCTGATTATGGAACTGGAAGATGGCAATAGGAACTCAGTAATTTAACGAAATAACCTCATCGAGTATGGGCTCGTTTGATTCGTCTTGACAAGTACTTTGGTGTTGGATGGTATGGTGTAATAATGCTAAAGGGCTTTTAATGCTCCATAAAAATAAAAAAAGTTTTCTTTAAATTTTATTCTTAAATAATTGGTACATGGAAACGAGTGCATCTACGTACTTATAATATACACTTTGAAAAATGAAAATATGTGGCGTGCACTTTTGGTTTTTCCAAACCATTTTTAAGTATTCTTCATACAATATTTTGTTTACATTCAATTTTTAGATTTGGACCTAATATTTTACGTACACCATTCTAATCTTTAATTATTTTCCTTTGTACCTATCTTATTTATTCATTGCTTATTATAGATTTATTAGTAAGCCTTTAATCTTTTTTTCGTTCATTTCAATAATTCGTATGCGTATTCGTATTTGTATGCATTATTGTGATACCTAAATTATGCTGTCATAGTGTTTTTCACTACGCGTCACGATGTCGGGAGAGTCACCATGTACGCTCCTTTTAGAATCGAACGATAAGATTAAGGAAGTGTGATGTAATTATACGGTGATTATTTAAGTAGGTATACTTTCCGCAATATCATTCTATTTATTATAATTCCTAGCCTAGCTAATTTTTTTGTGAAATAAAATGCTTTATATTCTCATTTTGAGTGATAAAAAATTACAAACTAAGCAAAAAAGTTTACATATTAGTTTTTTATGTAAAATTACATTTTTTCGTTAACCTACAGTACTACAAAATGTGTATCTATTCTAATTTAGATTTAAAAAAATATATCTTATCACAAAAGATAAAAGAATTCGTAACTAAATTAAAATCAACAGAGTCCAAACTGTTCGCTTTGCATTCGAAGTACTTTGTATACAAGACGTCTTATACTTGACTTATTTTTGAATTAAAAGTTTAAGCTGACATGTCTCCGGACCCAACAATATGAAATATGATAAAGCACAATGATCATATCCGTCTCTCTTTAGTTAAACAGTTTTCGATATCGTTAGTGAAAAAAAGACTCTTAGATTAAACTTAAATTTCTAACGAAATAATTTCAATTTATATGAAACGGTTCAAAAAAAATTAATCCGTCCAATCTAAATTATAAATCCTGTCCACTTACAGAATTTAGTTTTGAGCTCTTTCATTCATGCACGGGTAAATGTAGGGTGGTCACGTATAAAATGAATTTAGCCAGGAGTAGACCCCAGACTCTGTATCTTCAAGAGGTAAACTCTATACTAATTTAGTTAAAAACAATATCCTTGAAGATGTTAATGATTTTAATGGGAGTATTAAAAAGAACAAGGTATTAACAGAAACAGAACTGTTACGCTGATTAAGCTTTAAAAGTAAAAAGAAATTTTAATAAAAAAAAATATTGCTTTATTCAAATCCGTAAATAAAAAAATATTTATTTCAAATCATAAATCTTCAAATTATCTCAAAAAATATTTGTAAAATTAATTTTGAAATGGTTATAAATATTCTTATTAAAAATGCTAAGAATAAATTGAAAATTTTATTGAATATTTTTCTTTCTTTATAAAACTCAGTACACGAAACATAATTAGATTCCGGTAATCCCTTAGGATATTACTACTACCTATGTTTCGGTATTTTAAGGCAGATCTTGTTACGTAAAATTTTATAAAACACTTAAGAGCAACTGAGGCATATAATTTGTAGAAAAAATCTCTTACGTAATTAAACGTAGTCCAAGAAAACAAAAATATATTAGATTATTTCAGTTTTAATAACAGAGAGCAGCCGATCATAAATAATAACCTTTTTTTATTGTAGAAGAAAAAACTGTACATTATTTAATTTAAGTTTTTACCGCTGGATTAACAAATCTAGTTAAAAACATTTTGCCACACATGACACAGAGGGCATTATATGCACTCGTAGAATATGAAAACTACTTCCGACGCAAGATTTCGGTGGCTCAATAGGCGGAACTATAATAGTAAGATGGGGTCTCAAAAGCGTATTGCCTATTGTTTGGCATCTTCAACTCTTGGCATCGAACTTAAAATACAATATTCACTGCTCTGTCAGCTTAAGTACTCGCTTCTATAACGTAAAGCAAATGGAACCATTTAACATATACTTCTCAACAGAGCCATTAATTCGTACACAAATAACACACAATTTCGTTTTAATTGCTTGCAATCCGTAAGAATTATACTTCAAATGTCAATAAATACTATTCATGGTATGCTATTATTGGATACGATTCCGTGACAAATTACATCGATTGTTGTTCAGTCTGAAACGAAGAGACTAATAAATGACATGTGGTTTCCAAAACATGAAAAATGTTGCTTATATTAGCGGTAAAATAAATAATATATTTTAGTATACAATTATTTTGCCAAATAATTTAAAACTTATAATTTGTTCTTTAAGCAATTGATACTGATGTAGGTAACAAAGTGTTTAAATATTACAATTTTAAATATATGTGCGAGGTTATCACGTGGAGTATCAAAATAAAAGTCATTAATCTGTTTTTACCGTGACCCTTCTTCAGGCATGTCGATGTCGTTATAAATATCTCCGTTGTTTGGAGAGCTACATAATTTAGTGCGGCGCTAGTCGATCGATACGCGCCAGATATTTACCTTGTCTTATTTGCTTTTATAGTCCTAATTTCACTTAGATTTTGTAATTGAATTTGAAATATAGTTAAAAATATATAAATACGATTATATCATATTCATACAATATAAATAAATATCAACCAACAATCACACCACCTTAACCTAGCCCCGTGCTAAGTTCGTAAGAACTTGTGTTACGGGTACTAGGAACGGAAATAAATTTAATAGATTTATATAAATACATATATACATAAATACATATCCATGACCCGGTGCAGATATCTATATTCGTCATACAAATTATCTGCACCTGGCGGGATTCGAACCCGCGACTGCTGCGTAAAGTGCCAGTTGCCTGACCACTCGACCAGCCGGCCGTCGTTCATTTAATAATATTTATCTAATATATTTATTGCGTGTTCTCGACACCTTAATAATATTAAAAAATTTACTTGAATATAAACTAATGTTAATGTTTATAATAAAACAGGTTAATTATCATCCACGGATTGCTGTTATGTATATTTTGTCCCTCTTTATTGGACTAGAACAAATTGTTTACTGAATCAAGAGTATTTGTAAAAATATTCGTTAAAAATTAATTTTGGACAAAGTTAGTAAAATAGATATTTACAAAACAAAGACATATAGTAATGTCTACAATCGGTTAAAAATAAGCAACCGAGTCTGAGCCTGTCTGTAAAGCTTCTCCAAATAGTTTCACATTGTCATTTCATTGAAGCAATAAAGAGCTTGTAATATGATTAATGGCTTCACGATCTTAATCCGACACCCACTCACTCGCAGCCGATTCTTGATCGTGATTCACTACTCTATACATACAATCGATCTCTATAAAGAAAATATTTTAAGCTAAAAGTAGCCGATTGATCGGAAGTTGTACTACGAAGTCAATATCCATAACAAGTACAAAGATATAGCGACCATTGTTATGCTTCTTTTATGAAATAAACTTTCAAAAGAAATAAACATCGTAACTTTAAGCCGAGAACAGATACATAAACTTCACAGATGTATTATGTTTGAAAGTTTTCTGTCGGTCTTGATAATTTGTGATACAAACTTTGTATTCAGGTTGATGAACATAAATCATAAACCAATAGAAATAGAAAATTTAAATTTAAATTGTACTCATGGATAAACTTAAAATTGACAACAAAAATATTGAACTAACTATTCACAAAAATGTTTATATTTAAATACATGGTTCGTCTTTAAAACCTTTACACAAATAAAGAGGTAAATACAAATATTTAACATAAACATATAATATAAATATTTTACTGTAAGATATTTAGATTTACTATTTTCTTCATCTTTTTATTTTATTTTATTCGTCATTAAGCCCATTAAACATTACTCTGTGACTCATAGGAATAGTAACCACATACAAGTGGGATATAGTGACGCTGCTGCCCATCACCATTCTGGTTGGTGTACAAAGCTTATCGTATAAATGTATTTTTTACTATTAAAAAAGAGATAGTTATATTATTTGTATAATATAATTTAAGAAACAATCAAATCTTTTGTCTTAACTGAATCTGTACCTACTACTATATTTAGTACTCATTAAAGTTTGTATTATTCCCGACACGTCAGCACTTTATTTGTAACAATTTCTACGCCGTAGCAGCGTAGACGATCTACGCAATTTGCTCTGTCACGCTACACCTCAATCAATATAACGAAAAGATCAATTCAATTCAAATGATATAAATAGCCTTGTCTTTTACTAGCTTGAAAAACTCAATACCCTAAATACCAATTTAGAATATACAAAAAAGTTGTGTTATTCTATTCATTAACACAATATAATTTCCAATATTAAAACTATTTTGGTATATTTTAATTAAAATAAACGGCGTATCTATAAATAAAGCATAATTATTGCTTACAGAATGTGCTTAAAATTATACTTGCGGTAGGATAGATAAAAATAACCTTTTCACAAGTTTTTCTTCGACAATATAACGATTATATAAGTATCGAGTTTTGATATATAAATTATAATCAAGCCTTTATTTTTATAAAATCATTTACACAAGGAAAAAGTTAAATCTGAATTATTTTGTGTTAAAGTTCTGTCTACGCTTAATTCGCAGTTCACTTCTCATCAACGAATCAAAAGTGATGACAAATATTTGCTTAGCATATAAATATCCACTAAAATACTACGAGTATATAATACATATTAAAGGCTATCGTTTTCTATATTTGACGTCGGCGGTCGTGTTTTTAATCCACACGAAGCAAATTTGTGTATTTATTTACAATTTTTTTTTAAATAAATACAAAAATCTGTAAAGTCGTCGGTCACGATTTTTATCAAAACGTGTGAACGTTACTCATAGTATGAAAATTATCCGCCAACCCACAGTGAAGCAACGTAGCAAATTAATGAGATTCCAGCATTCTCTCATAAAAGAGGACATTTGCAAGTCGTTTTAGTTCAGTTAACCCTAAAATATTGATGATGATAATCACATTACAAAAGAAAAGGTAATTAAATCTACTGTTTGTCAAACCTCCGGAACACCGGTACAATTAATTATTGTCCATTAGACTTCATATCTCGCGCTTCAAAAGTAAACTAAAAAATGGAGAATAATTATTAATAATAATGTAAAATGTAGCAAAAAAAGTACAGCAATTACTTTTTTAACTTTGATTTTTTTTATTTGAAAATTTTCCATTGTGAAAAGAGAAAAACACGAGCGGAATAAAGTTATACTTTAGAAGAAAACCCACAAAAATCACGAAAGAAAGACGTTATATAAATATTTAAACATTTTAATTGTTTAAGTTTCACAAAAAATAAAACATTAGGTATAAAAATAATCGAATTCAATAAAAGTATTATAATATAATAACTCCATTGTACATAATTCTGATGATTAAAGAATTTTAAGCGATCTTCTCTACAAAAGGCCGTTTAAGAACATAAAAATACACGCATTTCATAAAAAAAGTATCCTCAATGAAATTCGGTATCGTTACGTTTCGTAAATATGTGGTAAGGCGTTTTACGTAAGGACAGTTTACGAGTAGGTTGCAGATATACGTCAGAGTAACGATTAGTTCGCAATGTATTCGTCGCCACTAAGTCTGCAGAAAACCACTAGAATCTTCGATCACTCCCACGCCCACGTAATTTGTTCACTAGGGCAAAAAATCAACTTGAATTTTACTAATGATCCTGTCCTTCGCCATACAATTGATGAATAACGCTATTTTATTACATATTTTGTAACGTCGATAAAAATATCTCAATATAAAAAGCGTGCAAATAACTATACTTAACTAATCTTAAATTTCTATTTATAGTATTATGTATTCTCCTGCAAGCTTATACATGTGTTAATTATAAAACCTTTCTTTTACTTTTTATAAAGGAAATTTCATACAATTAACAATTTCAAATTAAGCATATACACTAAAGACATATACATATTCAAAACATATAATAATAAAGTGTAAGTAAACGAAAAATTTAGTTTCTGTTACATTGTTTTATTTTGTTTAACCGATTTGTTTTATTTTAAGTCTTTTGAAGGTATAATACATTTAAAAATGCTATTATAATCCAGTAATGAAGTATATATTTTATAAATATATTTTTTACTCTATATTTTTTTTTAATTATTATTGTCATCGCTTTACAGAAAATGATGCTTAGATAATTAGATCTAGTAAAGTAGCAACAGAGACTTTTTCGTTAAAAACGTATTTATAGAAAAAAAATGGAATAATCATCGATAATTTAAATAACTAGTTAATAATATTAAAAAATAATAATACCTCTGTTCAAGTGATATTGGTCGTAATAAGCCCGATCTAATAATAAGATTTATCATTCGATCTATATTACTAAATATAATGATCTTCTATCATTCGATTTAATAATCGAGAAAAAAAAATATGGTGTTTAACTAAGTAATTAGTATGCCTCATTAGAAATGAATTTAGAATTAAATTGCTGATTTTATTTAGCAAACGTCAATAAATGTGTGTAATTCACTTGTTTGTTTTTGTTGTTTTACAAAAATAACAAAATAACAACAAAAAAATTATGAGCAATATTTCAGAAATCTATTCCATATGTTTGTGACTGTAAAATTTTAAATGAAACTTTTTTTTTGTGAAATGATAAATTTATAAACGAAAACATGACAAGAGTGTTTCACAGTTTCTCACAGTTTTCAAGTTTGTCACTGTGTGACATTTAATTTGTATATGTTACAATTAAAACCACTTTCTACATAGAACGCGTTTTCCCTAGTTAGTAGGTACTAGTTCTTGGTAAATGCGTTTGTTAAAATTAGAACTAACTAATGCTCAAAAAAAGACTTAACAACCTATCAATAAAAATAACCTAACAACATAACAATAAAAGATATTTATCTTGATGACGGCCGGTCGAGTGGTCAGGCAACTGGACACTTTACGCAGCGGTCGCGGGTTCGAATCCCGCCAGGTGCAGATAATTTGTATGACGAATATAGATGTCTGCAACGGGTCATGGATGTGTATTTACGTATATATGTATTTCTTAAAATTTATTTCCGTTCCTAGTACCTGTAACACAAGGTCTTACGAACTTAGCACGGGGCTAGGTTAACGTGGTGTGATTGTTGGTTAATATTTATTATTATTTATTATTATGTTTCGATAATCGTATGAATAACAAAAAAAAAATTAGGTATTACTCCAACTGAACTCGCTCTCTGTGGTAATTGACTGTACATTATCTCTCTATGACCAGGGTTGGAAAAAAAACAGTTTTTTTTAAAACAACAAAACATCTTGTTTAAAACAGAATATTAAACAAAACATTGTTTTAAACAAAAATTTAAGATGTTTTTTATGCAGCTGTTTAAAACATGTTTAAAACATTGTTTTAAATGAATTATTAAATATAGTATGTATATCTTATTAGTAAAACAGCCATATCAAATCTACTCTATTATACTGAGTGAATCTGGGGCAAAAGATGATATTTTAACCTCATAATCTGCTTGTCATACTGAAAAATTTTCCCCAAGAAACATACCCTCGCAAATGAAGTTTCGTTTTCGATCTCCCATACAAAGTTTGATACCTAATGTGCCATTTTTTCACCATCTCCAGCAAATTAAATACTAAAATGTCGCCAAAGCGGATTCTTTTTACGTCTTGTCATCATTTTTAATTGATTAACACGCAACATTCGTAAACTATATACAATATCCGAGTTAAAAAACAATTTCTAACGTAATTCGAACAAAAAATCGGGATGGCAAAGTCGATTCCGATTCTACTCGAGAATCAACTTTTGTCTTGAAATAATCGATTATTTAGAATCGATTCTCGATCGAGCAGGTAATATTTGATACCAATTTACCTTTTTTAGGAGTATGCGTAGATTACCATAGCTATGTATTCCGGTGGTGAGGTGTACACCGGTGGGAGGGATGCGTGGAGGGGTACCACCATCTTGCTTATTTCTCCCGTGAAACAGCTTTGCTGAGTTTCGGAGAGAAGGGCAAGACAGGCAGTGTAATTACTGGCACCGAGACTTTAACACCTTATGTCTCTGGATAGGCAACACATAGATGAGTTGCCTGGGCTAGTTCCAGGTAAACTAGTTATGTTCATGGGCGACGTCAACCACTTACCATCAGGTGGAACGTTTGCCAGTTTGCCTATCCAACTAACATAAAAATAAAAAAAAAATAAAAAAATAATGTAGAAGAAATGTCCTATTTTTAGTCATGTAAGTAGATTACCAACGCAAGTATAGAGAATAAAAATATTGTAAACTATCAATCCGATGCTACGATATATTCATCATATCCATTGGATGTCCACTGCTGAACGTACGCCTCCCCCATTGACCTTTAGAGCGATCGGTTCAAACCAGCCTCCATCCAACGGCTTCCAGCGACTTTCTTCAAGTCGCCTAACCATCTTGCGGACGGCCGTCCGACGCTGCACTTGCCGGTACATGGTCTCCCCTAGAGAACCTTTCTGCTCCATCGGCCGTCAGTTCTACGAGCCATGTGCTCTGCCCACTGCCACTTCAGCTTGCAAATCTGTTGGGCTATGTCGGCAACCGTCGTTCATCTGCGGATCTCATCATTTCTGATTCGATCTCGCAGAGAAGTACCAAGCATAGCCCTATCTCCTTCGCACGCTATGCGACTTGGAGCTTGTTTAAAATCTTATTAAAATTATATGAACAGAAGTATCAATACTTATTTTTTTCACGAACATCCATATTTAGTACTTAATTTGAAACGCAAGAATCGATAAAAATCGATTCGTACACACTTCGATTAATCAATTTTGAGGATCGAAAGAAAAAAAATTGTAGTCTGAATCAAGAATCGATTCTCTGTGAAAAGTTTCTATCCCTAATAAGAAATGTCCAACAAACAATCGCCTCTACTTGCTAACCCACACGCACAAGCACGTATCACACTCTCAAGTTTAGTCCATCCGAACACACGAGCCGCCCCTTATTTTTATGTTTCGCAAAAGTAAGGCCAGTAATAGAAATCAGAGCTGCCAGCTTCATAGATAATATCAACCAAAAAATTAGGATGCGTTAAATGAAACACTACACGTAAAAAAAGAAAAAAAAAACATTAGTGTTTTTTATGCGTGTTTAAAACACGTTTAAAACAAATTGTTTTAAAACACGTTTTAAACACATATACTTTTTTCTATGTGTTTTAAACACTGTTTAAAACACTTGTTTTAAACACTGTTTAAAACACTCGTTTTAAACAATTGTTTAAAACAATGCCAACCCTGTCTATGACTCTTATTTTCTATTAGCAATGGAAATCTAAAGGCAAAACTCTTTGTTGGTGGAAACATAAACCTATTTCGTTTAAAAGGAGTCCGTTCCGCTTCACTATTTTCCACCCATTACTGCGGTGGAGACATGGCTTCAAAACCAAAACAAAACCAATCAGAATAAGTTTCTATGAACTTTAATCTCGGTCAGAACAGTTTTAACTGATTCGCTTCGGAAAAACGCGTTTTGTCTAGTTAGAACTAGTTTTAACTGATACTCAATTTTGAACATTTGTTTATTATAGTTTTAACAAAGGCATTTAGGGTCATAGCTCATTAGAGCCACCCGGCACCTGACCAGTACCGCCTCGCCTCGAGCGGTTAGTATTCTTTCTATGGACTTGTATGGATACGCGCTCACTACATCAACTCCGTAACGTCACCGGATCGCCTCACTCGCAAGTGACAACACAAGTGACTCGGTGACAACTCGCTGCTTGCACGCTTGTCTCGCGTTGACCGCACACGGTTTCCGAGTGGACCGCGCGCTGCCCGCGAAAGATTCACTGTGTTTTTCTTTGTTATATCGTCTCCAATATGAGACAGAACAGTGATAATGAACAGACTACTCGAAAATTTGCGGACCAAACGATGTCCACTCGTAGACCACGCGATATTCACTCGTGGGCCACGTGTGGTTTACTGGTTGACCACTCGACGTGCACCCGTGAACCATCTGTTGACAACGAGTGGACGCCGAGCGACGAGGCGGTGCGGGTCGGGTGCCGGGTGGCTCTAATGAGCTGTGACCTTTAGAAAGAACTAGTTCCTAACTAGGGAAAACGCGTTCCATCTAAAAACTGGTTTTAACTGTAACATATATAAACATAGAAGAAAACTTTACTATAAAAAACATAAAAATGCTTTACGTGGTAACTAAGTTGGCAAATTATAGATGTGATCAAAATGTATACTATAATACGTCCAATTCTGTACACTGAAGATATTTTCAAATTTGTTTTGGAGGACACTATACTCGTATAATCGATACATAAGTCAAAACTATACTTTTGGTTGTTTTCACAGACGATCACATATTCATGGTAAGGAAATTATCCGCCAACCCGTAGTTGAGCAGCTTGCTGGATTAAACTCCACCTCTTCTCTTATATGGAGATTAGGCCTTAAAAATATATAAATCACGAGTGCAACTACTTTTTAAATATATCTCTTTAGTTTTTTTTTTACAGCTGTTTCCTAATTAACAAATTTTCTAATTAACAGTTTTTTTTCCTCCGGCTTTTTTTTCTCGGCCTACACTAGGGTCATTATTATATTGTTGTAATATTTAATAAAGCCGATGATGAAATAGATGATGAAATTGTAGATGTCTACCGAGACATATTTTTTGACGTTCGTTGAGAGTGCGTAATCACCTTATAGCGAATAAAAATATTTTTGATTTTTGATTTTTTTGATTTTGACAATACTTACAATTTCAGTTACATTGCACAACAGCGGCTTCCTCACAGAATCTGTTTTAGATCGGTTCTCTCTGCAACAATTTCCTTACTACATATAAATGTTATTTTAAACTCGTTATATTTAGATACGCAGATACACTGTTACGGAGAGATATATCTATGTCTAATCCTAGAACTAACATTGTTGATGGTCCCTGAGCAAAGAAAGGCCTTAGTAGAACAGATTGACTCGACTGTTAACGAATTGTGTGGCTGTTAGTATAATGATGCTCTTCACCTTAGCTCACACTTGACAAAAGTAGATCTGAAAGGCAATGTGATATTCGTCTAATCTCAATTTCGGGAAGTGCGTTGAAGCTAAGACAAAAACGACAGCTGTTAAAACGCAGCATTCTGAACACAATAATATCAGGCTCAGGTTTACACTGTAATCTTACGTACGATAAATCTGCGAAACACCAACTCGATAATCTATATTCAATTGATCGCCGCAATTGCAGAATTGTCGACAAGAAATCGCTACCATCGATGAAATTTTTCAACTTAAAACCGCGACGAAATATTGCCTACTTATCGATTTTTGACAAGATTTACTTTAGAGTATGCGCAAAAAGTACACAAATTTGTTTCTCCTTCGCATTCCTATCATAGACCGGCAACGTATCATGAGCAATAGCATAAAGAATTGAATAGAAAATTCCTATGAAAACGCACCTTCTCATCTTTGCTTTTCAGTAGAAAAAATCAAACACAAACCTATATTCTAAATTTCAGTTATTAGATTATGATTTTATATAATTTTAACCTCTGTTAATTTTTATTTTTTTTTTCGGTAAAACTTTTCCTACATTTTTTGAAGTTCTCTTGATTACGTTTTTCAAGCGGGTAAAAAACTTTTAACTGTTTAACAATAACAAAACTCTAGTCAAAGTAAGATTAACGTATAACAGGAAAAACTCTGAATAGTTTTTTTTAATTTTTTACTTATTTGTTTTAAAATTCCCATTTTAAAGTCTATGTATGAAATGTTTAGCCTTTGTAAAATAATTTATATCAATATGTTGCGTAAAGTTTTGGTAAATTTTTATCTAATTTTAATATTCTTATTTTAATATTCACTTACTGGTATGTTGTTACATATTCTTATTAGAAGATCTAATTTAATAAAAGTACCTACAACACTCAGTTATGAATACTTCACACGGGTCTCTGTAATGAGATGCTCAGCTGCTAGCACCTTAAAACTGACGTCCGCGTAATTCTGAATACTTTATAGAATATTGGCTAGCACATTGTATAATATTGCCCTACTACTTTGGCATTAAATTCGAAACAAATATAACCTTAAATTTATATCAAATCATAAATAGATATTACTTACTTATTTTATATTTTCATTAAATTTTTAATCGGTTTTATTAATACCAATTTTAATATTAATACCAAAAATGGGCATTAACGCTTTTATTCGTTTTGTAATAGCAAAGTAACAGTTTTCCTATTAAATTTAAGTGACCAATAGAGTATTCTACTATGTTGGAAAAAGTACTTCAAAATTCTTCTAATAAAAAGCCACAAAAAATATATTTCAGCAAAATAAACACGCTTTGTTGCCGTAAAATAAAATTAAATTTTAAACCTTTTTTATTCCCGCGAAAACACTGTCGGCCATTTTGGTGACGTAATATTGGTACAAAGAACAGTCGTGTATGTACGACCGGCACTGATTCAACGTTAACAGCTATAAATATTTGGTTTTTTTTTGGGGGGGGGGGGGATAATTAATTACAATCGCTATCGTTGGTATGTAGTGTCTAGTTGTACAAATACTTGCATTAAAACTCCAGAAAACAAACATAAACATAACCTAACACTTTCCTATGTTTTTTTACTAATTAGGTATACCTGGTACTTACATAGAAAAACAGTATAATATAACAAGTAATACAAAAATGTTTTAACATTCCGGAATTCAGCAAAACAGAAGACTGTGTTAAATGCAAAGGAATTTGCAACCATCATTGAATCAATTTTTGACGGATTCGTACTATCTGCTTTTACAAAATCGGTTTGCATTTAAATAAATAAATAGGTAGAAATTAAATGCACTGACAAAAAACACAGCTTGAAGTTAAAGTTAATAGGTATGTACCTTGCTGTTTACATTGAACTGACAGTTTTTGCCTATATGACGTCCCACCATGGCGGCTCGTGTTTTAGGCATAGAGGTATTATAGATAGAGCAGGGGGAGCCAGGCCTCCAGCTGTCCCTCGGTTAAAAAGAGAGAGACAATCGCGGTACCGGTTGAATTACATACCAATTTAATATTACTGTGCATATTACAGTTGTTTGTTGGACGTTTGCACTTACAGGCAGCCGTATGTCTTCCCTACTCTATCTATAATACCTATCTATAATAATGGTTTTACGTCACGTGATACACAGATTAAAAATTACAATTTTTAATTTCAATATAATAAAACAATATTTCTACATACATTTTAATTTTTATCAAATTTCATAATTTATTTTTCACTGCCGAAAGTACCTTTTCTTAAACATAGAAGAAAATTAGATAAAGCAGCCTGAAGTCTATTAAGTTGGTTTGTAAATTGTTAATTCTCTTCAGAGAAATTAAAGATCGCTCTCTTCCCATTAGGTATTGTATTGTTCTATTTTTAAATAAATACAGGTAATAATTTTCGTGCTTCCAATATTTACCCAAAAGTATTTTTGTTAAACATTTAATGTATTATAAAGTAACAGTATACTTTTATTCACATATGAAAATCGAATTTCAATAAATAATTAAAATACTATGGAATCATTTTGAAAAGGCTTGAGGTGGTTTACGTGAATAGTCCTGAGTCGTGTTTACGAATGCACAACACGTTGCGACTTGCGGCTATAGAACCCATCGTAGATAGGTAGAGGGCGCTCGCTGTTCGTAATCGAGCTGTGGCCTCACTTTCCCCGGCGGGGCTAAAAATAGACGCTCAGAACTGAGTAGCCGGCTATCTTGGTAAGCGCGGACTACGGTAACATAAACCTATACAAATATCGTATATCTTTTCATTCAAACAATAACTTTCCGGTGAATTTATTATCTTATTATAATGTCAATTTTGAAATAGTTTTTATTATTGTAAACTATTCTTATCATACTTGACAATAATTGATATAATTCAAAAAAAATATTTCATGTGTTAAAAAATGTTTTGAGTAGTATAAACAAAATTACTTTGCAAAATTTTTGAAATAAATTATGTTTATTTAATAATAAATAAAATGGTAAAAAATTAATAATAATATTGCCGCCTTTCACGTCATATCTAAAAGCATCGTGAACTCATCTCAGTCTCAGATCTGATTAATTAGCCCTACAACTATTACTGGCTATTCACAGACAATCTGCCACCTACAATTTCGTGATTGCCTTATAACGAAATGATATTAAATTTGTTTTATTTGTTACTTTAATTTTTTAAACTGTTATAAATACATCTATTAAAAAAACAAACGCTCATGACATATGACATATATTATGACATACTCAACATTAAAAAACCGACACGCAAGTGTTCCGTTCCACTATAATAGTGAATAATACATATTTGTTAATATCGAATTTAAAAAAAAAACCTTTAGATACAGAACGCTAAAAACCAATTTTCAAGAATTCTCATTAAAAATATATTCGTAAAACTCATTTTATAACCTCCACTGAATGACTCGCGCGATGTCACCCGCGTTTATTGTTACCGTTTCGCTCGTATGACGGTGTATTTTATTTTATTTTTAAGCCTTCGTCGTCAAACAAATTACCTAGATTGTAAATATTTATATTTTTAAATTGGTATAGTAGATATTATTTTTAGGGATTTTAAATAAACAATTTAATTAGTAGGTAACCATAGATTATGCAGGTATAAGAAAGAAAGTACTTATTTGGGACAACAATGAAGAAATACAATATAAGGAATACAACTACATATAATATTCATTGTAACATTTTAAAATTAAATAATTTTGTATTTATTAAAAATTAAATAAACAACCACCACCACATGAGCCGTTGGATGTTCACTGCTGAACGTAGGCCTCCCCCATAATCTCTAGTTGCCAATACTCACTACGCGTGGCAGACGGGTTGGCGAGTGCGATGTATTGCGGCAGAGTATGGTAACGTTGCTGCCCATCAACATCCTGTTTGGTGTAGTTTTTCGCACCACTATGGCCTTAGTCGCCTTTACGACACCTTAGCGAAAAAGAGTTCGGAACTATTCTTCTCTGCCTGTCATCGCATGGTTAAAAAAATAGACGATAAAGCAATAATTTATTTAAGATTTTCTTAGGTGTTATTTAAAAAAAAGGATAAATAGATGAAAAAAATCTTATTCCAATTGGAAATCTCTCTTTTCTCTCTTACTGTAAAAATATTACATACTTTTATTTGAAAACTTGCAAAACTTGAGACTGTGATAGATACAGAGAGGTTTAATATATGATATGAAGTTTCAATGTTTGAAACTATACAATTATGATATGGAATGATTTTGCCTTCATTACCGTTTAAATGTCAAAGTGTGTAAGACGGTGTATTTCTAATCGGTGTTAAAATATTTTTAATTTTATTTTACTTACTTTTTTTGTAATAGGTCTTTACCTATGAAATTGCCGTTTTTGCTTAAATAAGTTAATGCACTTTTTTTTCTATATTTTTATTTTTCATAATAATTACCAATGCATTTTTGCCAACGTAGTGGTAACTTATTGATGCCATTCTTGAAAAACTCTGCTGGACAGGAGGCAACAAACTCTTCTAAGGCATTTTGTACTGCCTCTCGGGTATTGAATTTTTTTCCCGCCAAAAAGTTAACCAAATTCTGGAAAAAGTGGAAGTCTGTAGGGGCAAGATCTGAGGAGTACGGTGGATGATGGAGAACTTCCAATCCCAGCTCTTGTAACTTGGAGACCGTCAACTGTGCAGTATAAGGTCGCGCGTTGTCGTGCAGGAGTAGCGAAGCCGAGCGATTGACCAAAGCTAGTTAGATACGTGCGAGCTTCCCCGTCATTGTGTTTAGTTCTTCACAGTACACATTTACAGTAATGCTCATGGCGTATGGTAAGAAGCTGTGATGAATTACACCGGCGCTAGACGGTCATTCTTAGGGGTCATTTTTCGTTTAGGGCATTGTTTAGGTACCAGGATCTAACCAACTAGCTGAGCGCTTGCGATTGTCGAATAGAATCAATTTTTCGTCACAATTTGTCGCGGGGTAATATAATAGTAAAACAGAGAGAAATACATATTATACCGACGAACAATAAAGAGAAATAAATAAAACCAATATTAAATGAACAAAACTACAACATTTATTTTATATAGTGATATATATGTAGGCAAGATACAAAAAAGGTTAGAATTAGATCAATAACAATGTTTTTAAGATAGACTACGTGGTAATTCAATCTTTACGTATTTAATTTTAAGAGAACATGAGCACGTGGTTCGATAACTATTCCTGGTTCAGGTCTAAGGGTTAACCAGACGGGCACTTAACTATAGGCACGCGGAGCATGGATGCCCCCAAGCTGGTCACCGCCTTGTGCTAGGTGACGGGATGATGTGCGCGCCGGGACACGTGGACTGCGTTCCCCGTCCGACGCTCGACGTCTCTCGCCGTAGAACGGTTGTAGGTCACGAAAAAGAACCCGGTTATTGTTGGGGTCCGAGGTTCACCAGCAGAAGTCGCCACGTGGTAAGAGACAGTGTCGACCGCTCCGTACGCCTACCAGGACCCTGGAAGGACACACCATCCGGTGAGCCTTCCCATAGTCAACCCCCAGTTGTTTCTGGGTTAACATGGAAATGGCCCACAAGACAAGGACACAACCTAACCATAGGTTTAAAGAGAAACACAATTTATAATAATATAATAATTAATAACTAACACTCACTATAACAATAAACACACTAGATATAAATGAATTTTACAACTACACGACCTACTGCGTGGCATATACAATACAATACAAATACAAACTTCTACATATAATACAATAACTCACCCAACAGTTCGCACCCGGCACCGAAGAGACGAGAAAAAGGAAAGATTCTACCGAGCCCGTCCTTTTATAAGGGCCCGAGCGGCTCCTACTCTGATCCCCGTGTTACAATGCTACCCGCAATTACATATGTTACAAATTAACAATGCGATTCAATATGCTTCCGTTTGTTTTTCTGTTGAGCAGTGCAAGGCACGTCTCGACGTGTATTTCGCGCTGGCGTTCATTCATTTCGTGAGGCACCCATTTATCGAGCTTCTTTACCTTGCCAATTTGACGCAAATGGGCCAATATTATTTTGTGCTAACTTTGAAAGCTGCTGCTAATTCAGCTGTAATTTAAGAATCATAAGCCTCCACAATCGCCTTTAATTCGTCATTGTCGACCAACATTTTCGACCGACCACGTGGTTTTTCTTAGGTCAAAATTTCCGTAACGAAAGCGGGCAAACCAATAACGGGTGATTCGATCGTTAGTAGTGTTCGCACCGTAAACGTCATTGATGTTGTATGCCGCTTCTGCCGCTTTGCTACCACGACGGAACTCATACTCCATAATCACTCGAATTTTTAACATATCCATAATAACGAAAAACGTACAAGTGCGATGTAAACAGAACTCTAACAATTAAACAAATGACTAATTATAAAAAAAAAATTGTATATTTTTAAAATAAAAATAATTTGAAATTCGAGTTCCTAGCGATTTTTTTTTTTTTTTTGAAATATCCAGTACGACGAAACGGCAATTTCATAGGTGATGAATGACTAGTTTAGTAATTGCTATATCATTTACATATATTTTGTTAAAAGAACTGTATAAAATCCTTTACTTTGTTTTGATTACGAGATTAAATGTAAATTAATATAATTAATTAATTAAATGTAATAAAATTCAATCTCATAATAAATATTAATATTAAATTTAAAGTACTTAATTACTATTAGTTATTTGTGACGTTTTACTTTTCTCCCATTTCATCTTAATGATGTAACATATCTTAATATTACGTAAGAAGCTTATCCATAGCAAAGAATTTGCAGATCATTAATTTTTTTTTACAATTAAAGCCCCAGACAGGATAATGTGTTTTGAAGCTATAATTAGTATTGTATTCTATTTAGACTAGTTGTGCCCTTCGGTTTCATAGCATTGCTTATTTTTTATTAGTTTGTTATAAGTTATATTATTGTTTATAAAGAATTAACTCCACTTCTAAATCGTATATTAAGATTAACCTATATACCTATATACCGCCATATTTAAAATTAGGCCTTCAAGATCATAAAAACAGCATCCAATTTCATCCAGCACATTTTACAATTTGTTACAGGTTACAATTTAATTATACTTATGTATAGATTTGTATATATCTTATATAATAGTCGCCCAACTGATTCATCATACCTTAGAACTATCGTTCTTGTTAATATTAATTAAACGAACCCAAACTCGTTAGGGTTGCATCATTTCATTACATAGTTCCTATTACCACCTTCATTTTCATTATCATCTCAATCTCATCTCAATCAAATCAGCTATATGTCATAACATTGTTGCATTGTTATCCTGTTTACTTATACAAGCGAAATTTCTGCTCAATCAGAAACCGGAAAATAAGATCAAATTTAATTAACAAAATTTGGTAACAGGAAAAAGAGACTACAGGACAGGTGAAAGAAAAAATAGTACAAAGAAATCTAATTTGTCAACCGTATCATCTACAAATAACATAAGTCTTCGAGTGACAAAATGTAAATCAATGTATTCAAAGTCGCCTTTTGAAACCCTTCGTCCGTGATTGGATTACCAAGATGTATCATTTGCATAATCTTCAAAGAGCCTTCCTATATTTTATGTATGTTGTATGTATCGAATCAATTAAACCACTTGGGACTTAGATATCATGTAAATTATTAACTACTACTCAATCTAATTCAATAAACCCTGAATAACATTTACTAAAAGCAAAGGTAAGGTGTCGCCATGCTATTCACTCTTATATTATCATACTTAGCTGTTTATTAATTAGACACTTTTAGTGAAAAAGCTAGACAGACATATTTTTACTTCGTTTTTGTTGGAACTGAACTGAAGTGAATTGAATTGGCCTGTGCGCGTCCTACTACTGGGCAAAGGAGAAGGATTGGAAGTTTAACCACCACGCTGCTCCACTGCGCGCTTTAACTGCCCTACCATAACTTATGATTGCTGTCAGGTATCTTTGATAACAAGCGGTGACCGACGGCTTTACATGCTCTCCGAAGCACGGCAGGAAAACCCACATAGGCATACAACCAGACCAAAGACAAATATTTGTACTAATACCAATATCTGCTGCGAGCGAGAATCGAAGCAGTGACCGCTGGCATTAAGGAAACTAAGGATACTTGCACTACTATACCAGAGCGGGTGTCAAGTTTTTGTTTTGTATCGAAAAATCTGGAGGCACTGTAGTGCCCGCTCCAAATCGAGCAAAAAGCACCACGGGTGTACCATCCTTTTCTCGAAGCAGTTCAGGCCATTTTCGACTCCCCTATAACGTTGTGAATGAAACTAGAAGCCTAAATTTTCAGTTACCAAGCAGGCATTGTATAAACACGGTATGTTTCAAATTTCATTAAATCTGAACCAATAGTTTAAGAATTATAACTAGTAAACTACTACCTTCAAAGATGTAAATACATTTACATCAGCATGCTTTGTTAGTTTGTCACTTCCCTTAGAACGTTTTTTTATACATTTCAGATCCTTAATTTTGTCGTATGTTTCTATGGCGAGACTACGTGATAACGAGATGTCATTGTTAAAAACCTGTCGCCGCCGACGTTGTATCGAGTACAATATATATATATATATACCTATATTCAAACATACGTAAATACCAACGTATATACATATAATAATAAATTCATTACGGTTCTTTCTTCTAATATATTTATAGAAATATCGTTGCAAATAACCTTTGGTGGCATTTACTGACATTACGAGAGCTCTATGTACCCTTTAGTATCATAGATAGTTGCTGACATCCACGTGCTTATAACACGTAGCCCACGTTTTTGCCATCAAAGCGATACTGGCTCAGTAAACCACAACTACCATACGCAATCGTAATGCGTCTGTTAACTGTAACGCTTTCGAAAGTGTTGTATTCGTATTTCTATAACATAGATTCAGTGATAACGCTTGATATCGAGAGCGACTTTCAATTAATATTGAGTTAATTTACTAATCGATGACATTATATGTTTACAGTCAAATTGCTGTTCCAAATTAGGTAAAAATAATTAACAAAGTTATATATTATGCCAATAAATAATATAATATAGATGTAGAGCTAATATGCTTAAATAACAATATATATTAAGAAATTTAAATCTCTTTTTCCATAAAAGACATATTAAAAAAAAATCTTATCTAGAGGTCATGATTATATTTAAAAGAACTTTTTAATTTCATTCTACATATTTTACACGTATATATCTCGCGAAAGACAAGTATTGTGCGTTAATTTTTTTATTTTTTTTATTTAACGATAAATCATCTGCGATAGAGTACTGTCGTACAAAACCTAAATGTATACATTTAAATATAGTTATTTTTTTACGACGATATTGGTAACGACAAGTTCTCGATAAAAAAAAAATTAAATAGTTCAAAACACGCTGATAAAAATGTATGCGCGACTCACGCAATTTCTACCCCCGCCAAATTCGTTTATTGTTACTTTAAATGTCATGTCATCCAAGCCAAAATGTTGCTTACTAGTTGTTGTTTATAAAATTATTTTTTGTATTAACCTACGGTAATACATGACATACATTTTTATTATTTCAATTTCAATTTAAATTATTTCAAATTCATAATCAAGAAAGATAAAAAAAAGATGTTAAGAAATTAATATTGGCACAGGGGATGTTCTTGCTGTACATTCACATTTATATATAAGACAATTCATGTGTACATGTTTTCATCTCCGCAATCATGTCGTTAAAAGAAAAAAATCAATGACGATATTGGTGTCATTTCAATAAAACGTGGATGAGATACGGTTGTCGTTATCGTTAAACTTCTGAGACTTTAAACATTTGAAACATTTATGCGCCAAAGTTGATAAACATGATTTACTGAAAAAAATATAAGGAATAACCGAATATTTTCATAACTTTATTTTATTTAAAAACATTTATAGCTGACTTAGTTAATCATCAGTATAAAATGCAAAAAACATAAATTGGTTGCCTGTAAAGTCGGTAACGGACGATAATTTTACGTGATAGCATCAAAGAATAATTTGTTGAAAAATTGCATATTTTATGAATTGAATTGAATTATTATCACTGAATTATCATTATTTTGTATAATACAAAGAAGGAGTTAATTGTAAATTACAATTTTTTCGATAAATTAACATTTATTTGCACTCTTTAATTCAAATATTTTTTACTTAAATTATACAGATTAATAATTCTCGCTTCTACTCGGAGTTCGGACGCATCGGGAGATGAAATGCAAGATAAATAAATACGTCATAAGCCGAACGCTTAGGCCGATCGTGACTCTCTTATTGTACGTCCACACTGCGGGCCTAGCGCGTTGCGACGACGGGCGCGAAATATCAAACATGAAACGCGCCTTTGCGTCCATAGTGTAGTGGCTAAGGCGGAAGCCTAGCACGACGGAACTAATAGCAGAAGAGCCCACGACACTAAACCTAGTTCGATAAGACTCCCAGATGATATATGTATAAATAGTCATGTCATAATAGGGGAACACGGAATGGCGATGCTGCAATGCAAAAAACCTGGTGTCGACATAAAAAAAAATCTAATAAAAAATCCGGTTTTAAGTGTGATAAGTAATCCCATACAAAATCACGTTTGCTGTCCAATTTTCAAGCGTCTACCTGTTGCCATTATCAATATCGAGCAAAAACGAGAAAAAAAATCACGTTTGTTGTATGGGAGCCCCCTTTGAATATTTGATTTATTTTAATTTAATTATTTATTTTTAAAGTCAATGTATAACTAAAGATTCTGTAAATACTTCAAGCGTCTACCTGTTGCCGTTATCAATATCGAGCAAAAACGAGCAAAAAAAAAGTCACATTTGTTGATGAGCTTGGGTTTTTTCAGGAGATCGATCGTACTAGATACCTAGATACGAGGCGTCGCTTATCATGCTGCTGCCACTGATAAGACCAATCAGGGGAACTTGCAGCACTGCATTATCGTATAGTCCTATCACTCCCTCATTTCGAGGAACAAACAAAACTTGGGAGTCTTATCATACTTGAAACCGGATTTTTTAATTAGTTTTTTTTTTAATTAGTTTTTTTTTAATGTCGCCACCAGGTTTTTTGCATTGCAGCATCGCCATTTCGTGTTCCCCTATTAATGATATGACTAATTATACATATATCATCTGCTAGTCTTATCGAACTAGGTTTAGTGTCGTGGGCTCTTAAGCTATAAGCGACAGAGCGCGCGTAGTTTACAAACGTTCCTGTTCGCGGCCACATTACGGGCGGCCACATTACGGGCCTAGTCAGCAAGCGATCTAATGCGCGGTGGCGGGTGTATCGAACCATTTCGGTCTTGTCACTCGGAGTTTGCGCGTCTGAATTATTATAAAATTAAAATGGCAGTAAATACTGAATTGTTCATAAGTGCGATTCAATTCAAACCTATATGGCAAAACAAACATCGTACAATTACAAGAAAATTACTTATTTCGGTGTTGATGATATTCTAATTTCTAAGTAACTTAAGAACACCTGTACAAAAGTAGGCAATTTATCTAAATACCGATGTTTACTTGTTGATGATGTATTTGTTGTTGCGCTACTTGTTGGTGTTGACTTATGAATAAATAAATAGATAAATAAATAAAATTATGGAGTGAAATAAAATAACAATTTCCTGAAAGTGAAGTTAAGTTTACTTTTGCGAAAGTTTGTATCTTTAGTACTTTTAAGTGACATTTTACTTAGGATGTAGTCAAATGTTGATACGGATATTCGAGTATACCTACTCAAAGAATTTTGTAAGGTACATACAATCTCGATTCTGCATATAAATTAAAAAATTCACCACTTGTTTCTCTGTTTTTAATTATTTTATTCACACCATCTCTAGTGTTCAATACCTAGATATCTCAAAATTGGAAAAGTCTAGTAAAAACAATAAGTTAACTCTTATGGTAAATGCTTCTCTCTTGTGAGGTGTAGCGTGATGTTTAAATAAGATTTACCTTTAGACCTTTAAATAAAAACTAGCTTTAATCCTCGACTTCGTCCGCGTAGAAGTCGAAAATGGTTCTAACAGGATTTTTAATTGGTTTTTAACGTTATTAATTTTGTTATACCAAATGTTTGAATACTTATAAAATATAAAAATCTTTATTATAGAGTAGTGATTTAAAGTTTAAATAAACAATAAAATAAAATAAAATTTTGTTATATTTTATGAACACGAAGCTCGGCCTTTGATCTGGAGAAAGTTACACGGGGGTATTATCTTTTTACAACGAAATTAAAATAGTACACCTTCCGCATTATGTCTTTATAAACAATATTTTTTGTTTTTCCTTCGGGTACTACCACGGGAATCACCAGGCTACTCTGGAATACTACATGCTACATACAACTGGCTGTGGGAAAAGCAGCTTTCCCTCAAGTATACTCCCGCTACCTTAAGAGTTTGACATTAAGCTTTGTTTGTGGTAAATACATACTCACATACACTCATGCATTATATTATTATCCAGTTCCCGGAAATCACCATTTCCTATTTTAAGCAACAGTTCTGAGAACAGTCCGGCCGTAACATCTCCCCTCAGATGGACTCTCATATTTATGGTAAGGTTTAGTTTTGTCACTGAAAAAGAATGTTTATGCAAAATTTGAAACTTTGCCCCCCATTTTCACACCTTTAACGGTACCCCTTAGGGGTAGAATTTCAGAATATCCGTTTTTGTTGGATTCCTACGTCATACAAAGAACACACCCTCCGAGTTTTAGGTCTCTACGATCAGCGGTTTAGGTTATTCGTTGATCCGTCAGTCAGTCAGTTATTCAGGACAAAGCATTTTATATGAATATATTGCAATGTATATTTGAAGTGAGATATTAATATATTATTTTAATTTGTTGATAGAATGTCCTCCAGCGGCTGATGGTATGGAGCGATTTGCGTGTCCCACTACGGACAGACAGGGCCGTTACCGCTGCATAGACGACCATGTACTTTGCGACGGTTTCATCGATTGTCCCAATGGCGAAGATGAAGATCGACAGGCGTGTATGTTTTATAAAACGGTAAATAAAATAAATTATTAATAATCAGTTTACATCTAAACGGCCAAAATAATTCGTTACTAATACTTGTGAAACGCAACAAAAATAGTAATAGTCAATAAGTATTGGAAATTGGACAACCGTTCTGGTGTAATGGTGCGAGTGGTTGCCTCAACACTGCGCGCCGGCGGTCGCGGGTTCGATTCCCGCTCGGGACAGATATTTGTATTTGTACAAAAAAATTTTTTCAATGTTAAGTGAATAGGCAAACTGGCAGACGTTCCGCCTGATGGTAAAGGGTTAACGTCGCCCATGAACATAAACTAGTTTACCTGGAACTAGCCCAGGCAACTCATTTATGTGTTGCCTATCCAGAGACACAGCAAAGCTGTTTCACGGGAGAAACAAGCAATTTGTTTCCGGTCTAGGTGTATGTCCTTGTGGGTCTCCCTACCGTGCCTCGGAGAGCACGTAAAGCCGTCGGTCCCGGTTGCTATCATAGACACCTGATAGCGATCGTTACCCATTGTAGGGAAATTATCCGCCAACCTGCAGTGGAGCAGCGTGGTGGATTAAGCTCTAACCCTTCTTCTATATGGAGAAGAGGCTTTTGCTTAGCAGTAGGCTGTTTACAGGCTGATACAGTACAGTACTAAACATCACTTTCTCATTCGGTCATCTGATCCTGAACTATCGAGTATCTTTTTTTTTTGTCGACCTTTAAAATTTTGTAAATCGAAGTGATTCGTATATATTTTTTGCTACAACGCAGTTTGTCGATTTTTGATAGTATATTATTCCGTCTTTGTTATTTGATAGAAGAGCAAAAGAGACTTAAAAATTTTAAAAGTAAATATTTATTAAAGACGATACCCCCTAAGCCTGTTTTATATATTTATTAATTTCATTAAAAATAATTTTCAGACGAAAGCCCACCTAGACGTCTTGGCCGACGCGCTTCTGCGCTGGGCGCGCGGTCGCTAAGTGAAGCACTCCTCCCGGAACCTATGAATCCAGTGCTGATTTACACATTCCAACAGCGCTGTACGGATAGACTGACAATTAAACGGAAATGTGCACTCGCGTTCAGTGAAAGCTGTGAACCCTTACTAGAAATATTCGGACGCAACCAGTCATATTCACTAGGAAATGCGATGAACGTAATGAAACATATCAAGTAGTGGTGCAACCTGACAAGCATAACCACTTAAAGTGTAGTGTAAGGATTCAACAAACTGATCTGAAACTAAAAACAATAGGTACCGTTGACATGCGTGTACGCAAAATGTACGAGTAACTAGTCATTGAAAGTAAGCTAGTAATGCGACCTGGTTTCGTCCTAATAATATCTCTGCAGCTAATTTATTTCTCATTTCGTACCCCTCTAGCACTTATTAAACTAAAATGTGAGACTGGTAGTCGACATTGTTAGTCGGTAGAACGTACATAATAATATACATAAATAAATATTTTAGAAGTTATAGTTGTTCATTTGACGAAAAATAAATGTTACTATGTATCTATCGTTAAAGTATTTATTCACTCAATCTATTTATTCTATATTAAGTTATTTAATTCCTTATTATGAGGGTTGTAAAGTAAATAGGAGATCAGTAAATATGTGTATATAGATAAATCTAATGAATAATTTGTGTTTCAATTGTTCGGCCTATTTTCGCAAACGGCTGCTGCTTTCATTACTAAATACTTTTGCAAGCAGTTACCGAATGCAAAATTTATTATAATTTTGTTCAGATTAAAAATATGTTATAATAATAAAGACGATTTAAATATACATTTACCCGCGAAACGAAGCGTCTTAATTCAGGCAGCTAGTAATGTAACGAAATCCTATAAATTCCATAAATTATTCGTTATTTTAAATGTTTTAGTGTGTATTAATAAATTACGTAGGTACTTAGAATTTCAAATTAATAGCATAACAAAGCTATGACTGAAAGTTTTATTATCATTTGCCGAAAAAGTCTGTGTTCTAGTTTATTTAGTATCTCATGTTACTCGCTGTTTATACATACCTTCACAAATTGCAATACCAATAAATATGTATTTCAAAAATGTCAAAGCATCGCCTTAGAAAAGAAATATTTTCTAAGGTTGATAACATGATTGAACAATTTTCAATATGCATGCATTATACGATGAAATTCAATGGCAAATTCGATTAAAACAATTCATTTGTTAAAATTAAAATCACGTATATTACATTTTTTTTATATTAAAATGTATGCAAATTCAAATAATATATTATTTGTATTAATCATTTCTTTAATAATAATATAATTGGCTTCGTATGTTGTTACAGAAAAGATATTCTAACACTAATGTTCGCATCATAGAACGTATTTAAATATCATTAAAAATATTATTCGATTAATGTCAAATATATTAATGTTATCTATATTGATAGTTTAAAAAAAATGTGTCTAGTAAATATATATTATACACATATATATGCGTAATATTGTGGATTTACTTATAAGATATTATTGAATATAATGTAGGAATAGTAATGTCAACATAGAGTCATTCTATGAATATAATTAATTAATATATTATAAACTATTGCACAAAAAATTTGTGGTAGATTGTAAAACTTATATGCACCATATTTTTGTGAGTAGATTAGATTAATATCTTATTTAAAAATATATTATCTTTTTAGCATTTAAGAAATTACTATTCAAATTTAGAATAAAATTAAGATACATTATTACCCTAATAATACATTTTAAATAAATATGATGCGAACTTTAGTGCAGTTATGGTAAATAATTTGTGATTAAGGAGACCTCAGAGCATCATAGTTTTGTTTTCCTTACAAAAATAAACACGAGAGCCTATAAAAATAAATAATAGAGCAGTTAAATTAAAATCAAATAAATACCGTCTTAGTCTGATTGAACGAAAGTTCTAGAGCCATCAGACTCTGCGGTATTTAAATTAACAATTTCAATAAAAACTATACGTTTTTTTTTTCAAATCCTATCCTATGTATGCTTTGTTGTATCGCAAAATATTTATCATACGTAAAATGTATAACTATAGTATAACTTCGTGTTTATTCGTTTAATATAATATTGATATTTTTGTTACGCTAATTCTAATATTTTTGTTGCGTTAATTGTTAATTTACTGCATATATATATATATATATATATATATATATATATATATATATATATATATATATATATATATATATATATATATATATATATATATATATTTTATATTTTCTTAGATATATAGGACAAAGGAATTAAAATATATTAATTTATATTACGTACTTGAACTATTCCGACATATTTTAAAGTACCTATATGTATGTATAGACATTGTTTTATGACGTATTTTTATCAATTTTGCCATTGAATTATCTAAAATGCATAGACATTACATATAAATTAAGAATAAATATAAAATAACAAAATATGAATTAGCTGATCAGAGCCATAATTTTGCGCTAAAAATTTCACTTTAAAGACTTTTAATGTTTTCTTTTTTTCTAAGACTATTCAGCGACACGTCATACATATTAGTTTATATTATAATGCACTTAAGTCTGGTTTCCTAAATGTATATGATTTATTAGGATTACAATTAATGCTAATAAATATATTAATGTTATTGCACTCAAAATTTGCCTGTTTCGTATATGCACAGCAATTTATTGTGATATTTTTAATATTATAGGTTAAGGTGCAAGTCATGATCTCGAGAATAGACTTAACACACCTATCAATGTGATTATTAATTTATATACTTGTAACATGTTACATTCATGCGGGTCTGTATAAAATACGGGCTAATCGTGTTAATATTTAGGCTTGCGGACGGCCACCTAAAAGCTGTTAATATTGGATGTCGTTTTCTCAATCTAGCTTTACCACTTTCTAAAAAATCATATCTGTTAAGTTTATAAGTAATCATATGATTTAGAAACGTTTGGCAATTTTTGGTCAATTTTATCTACATAAGATGGTAACTATAATACTTTTAGATACAGTGTTGATTAGCTTCGTCTAAATAAAGCTCCAATTTAGTTTAGTTAGCTCATTCATTTTCAAATAACGCCTATTGCGAAATTTTTGCCTTGCTTCGTCAGCACAAACTATCAATATTTTTTAAGCTACAGTACGCACAGCCAACAACTAAAATGCTGTATGAATTTTTATGCTTGGCGTTGAAAATTAAAATTAAAGTACTTTATAATTAAAATGCTCATTTGTAATTTTCAGTTTGGTATACTTAAATATTATAAAGATATTATTATATATTTTTCACGTATCACTTTTGCAACGGCAAATCTCTACGCTCAATTAAGACAACTTTAAAGAACTCGGAAATCAATGAACTTTATTGTTGAAGAGCCATATTTTTAGACACAGTTGTAGTTGTTAACCTTTTTATTTTCATAATAGATTTCGCATAACAGATTTACTGACTATTGTATGCAAAAGTTTATGCTATTTTCAACCGAAACAATTGTATAATTTCATCGGCTGTTTTCAATAAAACTGTTTAAAAAGGCAACTATTTTTGTAGGATCTTATATACGTTTGATTACCACTAGATAGAGATTAACATATATTTTCTCATAATGTTATGTTTGCCAAAAAAGACAAACATTAAATGTAACCTTAAATTATTACCACACAGACATATAAAACTGTGCTAAAATTTTGAAACGATTTAAACTTCTACAGATTGATAACTGAATTTAAAGCACTATCTTTCGAATTTCCAACGTTTTTCACTCAGGTTACTCGCTAGACTTGCCTCCGTGAAAAATAATCAGTCTGTTTATGTTTGTGTAGCTCATAAATCCACTCTGAATTCATTCCAATCGCCGTCACGTTCATGTTCCGTAAGCGTAAGCACAAAATTTACCATACTCTCCGACGACATTCCTAACTTTCAATAGTGTCATTGATGAGTTGTCTTTACAATAATAGAATATGTGTAAACAACTCACGTGGCGTTTATCTTATAACGACTACGCTATTTTGTAGGCGTAATATACTTTTGGACTATTTATTATGTATTGTTAATTACTATATATGTTGTATTAAGATAAAAAAATCGAAAAATAAAAATAAATGTTAATAAATGCCTCAGCCAGATACAATGTGTTTTCTCTTGTCCTAAATTTACTTTATTTTATATTGCTTAAAATTCTTATTTATAATAATTAATATTTCATCATCATATTTAGAATTAAAATATTATAATTTGGAATCGATGTGTGTTTCCTTCATCATGATGGAATCATAATATCAGCCATTGGATATCCACGGCTTAAAGCAGCCTCCATCCAATGGGTTCCGGCAACTTTCCTTGAATCGTCTGTACATCTCATGGACGGCCGTCCGACGTCAGTTCTACGAGTTATGTGCCGCCCACTGCCTCTTCAGCTTGCAAATCCGTTGGGCTATGTTGAACCTTCGTTCGTCTGCTGATCTCATCATTACTGATTCAATCTCGCAGGGAAATACTAAGCATACCATTGCACGCTGTGCAACTTGGAGCTTATTTAAGAGGCCCATAATCAGAGACCGCGTCTCAGATCCGTATATCATTCATTACTGGTAACACACATTGGTTTTTCGTAACACACATTGGACTTTCGACTTCAGGCATGTTTACTTTTAGATATTTATAAAGTATGGTGTAAATTCTTTTTTTTTTAATATGTGTTATTTTACTTTAAGGTCTTACAATGAAATTCTTAATAATTCTTAGTATTTAGTTGAAAAAAAAATTATTGAGACTATTATCTCAATCGCAACGAATTCGTACGTGTCTTCTCCATTCCACATGACATTAGAATTATGATTGTAATACGAAAATGACTAGACCAGTGCCGATAATTTTTGAAACAAAAAAATAGCATTTTCTAAGAAATTTTTCCATAGTAATGTATATTTTTTACACCATCATAAAGTAGAGATTTCAACGTACAAAATCTCACCGAGTTTTTTAAGAAATTATATACTTTGAGGTGAGAATTTTCGATTGAAAATGAGGTGTTTCTTCGATATTTCAGTCAAAATAAATATTTTAAATCAAAAAAATTACAGTGGACATAAAAAGGTAAGATTTCACCAAATTTCGTAAAAAAAAAAATCTAAAATATAGAAATAAAAAACCTAAAACTTAGTTATTTGAATTTTTCACATAAATTTTCGGCTATGTAAAAAAAGCGTAAATAAAAAAGTTATAGATTTTTTTATTACTTGACGACTGACTTGTAGTTTCGCCGGAAATCACGATAAACCGTTTTTTACCCTTAAACCCCCTGTTCCACTTCCTGACCTCAGATCGCCCGTTATTTATTTTTCCATGCATCTTTGTTATATTCTCTTCCTCTTCCAATGGATTTAATTATACTATTATATTTTTTACACTTTTTACCATTTTCAAAGGCTTCGGCACTGGTCTAAGCTCTTTAAAGTTCTCTTTATTTTTGGAATTAGGAAAAATAGTTTGGAAAATCCAAAATGACACGCCTCATAATCTCATTTTTCTCAATAAAATTGTTAAAAATAAAATTAAAAGAAAAAAAACTTTTTAAAAACAAGCTTTTATTATGTTCTTAATAAAAAGAAGTAAAAATTAAAAAATAATAATTTATACCTGATAAGAAAAATATCATAATACATATACATATAGGTACCTACGTTGCAACCTTTAAGGATAATAATTAACCATATTCGTCTACTAACTTCAATAATCCCATATCGTAAGTAGGTACATAGGTACCTATTAGACATTTTTATTAAACCTAAAAGTTTACACCTTGTATTAAATCTTTGTGTTTTTTATCACATACACAATTTTTTATAAATAAAAGCGTGTTACATTGTGATTGCAAAAGCAAAATAATGAAGGTAATTATGCTAAATGTTCTTTAATATTCGATCAAAAATAATGTTAAAAAGTTTTTTTTTAAATAATTGTCATATGAGAACGAGTGCATCTACATATACATAATATATTACATTTCCAAAAAAAATTATTGTGAAAAATTAGTTTATGAGGCGTGCACTTTTGTATTTTCGAAATTATTTTATTTATAGATATGTTTAACATTATATTTTACAAATATTTATCTTCTTTTATTTATTTTTTGAAAATAGACAATGTTGAATTGTTGTTGGGTGACAATTATGTATTGGTTTATATTGAAGTTACGTAAGTCTTTATAATGCTATTTGCCTACTTTCGATGTGTTCTATTTGTGTGGTTTATACGTTATACATAGTTCGGGTTCTAATCTTCATATTATAAAACTAGCGGCCCGCCCCGACTTCGCACGGGTATTTAACTAAAATTTAAAAAATTATAAATTTATATTTTTTATCACCTACATGCGCCATCTATCGTATAATAGTAGAATATCGTTTTTATATTTAGTGACATTTAACATAATAGTACCTTACCTTAGACCAGATGGCGTTGGCGGCGTAGGTACCTATTTCTATTTTCTTAAATATTTATTTTTAAATTTAACTACAATGAAACAAAAACTAAATTATACTGTGAATTATGTAAAATTTTTATGTATTAAAGTTATTTACATTGGTTTTGTACTTTTTACGTGATACGTGCACACAAAAAAATGATAAGAGATGGCGCTGATACAAAAAAAACGCGCTATAAAAATTTTTTCTTGATGATATATAGTGTATTAATAAAACGGAGGTTTTAACAGATTTATTATTTGTATAGATATGATTTATTTATTTATTTATATACTTTATTGCACACTTAAGTAATACATAAAAAAGCAACAAAGAGAAATATACAAAATAAAGTGCAAAGGCGGTCTTATCACTAATAGTGATCCTTCCAGACAACCCTTGTATATGTAGAACATCCTGGTATTAAGACAGGCAAACGGTGCATTTGTTTTTTTGTTTTGTTTTTTTAATTAAACATTTAAATTATAATAATATAAGTTATACCTAAAAAAAGTACAACTTTGTCTTTAGTATAAGATACAAATATATGTACAGCATATACAATACACTTAAAGTTATACATAAACAATTACACATACATAAACATATACACACATATACACAACCATATACACATATACATAAACATTAACATACATACACATAAACATACACATAACTACATACATTTACATATTATATCATATAATACATAAATAAGTACTTATTTACCTTAAATAGTATATAAATATCATACGAATTATACGAATTACTAATGATATGTAGATAAATAATGTTTTTGACAGATCGCCTAAAAATACGTATCGACTGCGCTTGGCGTATGTCTCGCGGGAGGGCATTCCACAGTTTCACAGCTTTAACAGTGAAAGATTCACTGTAGCATTGACTATGAGAAAACGGATGTTTTAATTTATTGTCGACTTGGGAACGAAGGTTTAGCGTACTAGGGACGTCCGAACCAAGAAAAGTAAAGCATTCCTTTAGATATGGAGGAATACTAGGATGGAAAAGGATAGAGTAGAGAGAAGATAGGAGATGTAAAGTTACGGCGTTCTCTTATTTTAAGCCAGTTAAATCGTGCTCGATAATCTGAGATATGATCGTACTTTCTCAAACCAAATATGAACCTGATGATCATGTTTTGAAGGCGTTCAAGTTTATTAAGGAGAGTTTCAGATAGGTCAGAATAACAGACATCAGCGTAGTCAAGAATAGGAAAAAGAAGTGTGTGGGCAAGTGAAATCTTTGTTTTGATGGGCAAGAAATTTTTCCACTTTATCAACGTGCCGATTGCAGCATATATTTTACGACTGACCTCAGCAACTTGAGGTATCCAAGAAAGTATGCTATCAAGAATAATAACTAGATTTTTATTTTTATCACGTTGTTTTCCGATGCACAAAGTGTTCAGAAACTTCCAAACATCAGAAGTACTTTTGTTCTCCAAGGAATTCTTTATTAAATTGCGTTGTGAATCTCTACAGATTCTATTGCATCGATTCCGTACTTTTTTGTATCTGGTGAGATTATCATCAGTAGGGTTAAGTTTATATTTTGACTTGAATGTGTTGCGCTTAACTATAAGTGCCTTTTATCGGTTAACCATGGCGCCGGGAGATGTTTAAGTTTGACTGGGCGTAAAGGAGCATGAATATCAAACAATTAAGTAAGTAGGGAGTTAAAAATACTAAGTTTATCACTTACGGCTGGAGCATTTAGTACACTATTCCAGTCAATGCTGTTCAAGTCACGCCTAAAAGTCTCAATATTAAAGTTCTTAAAGCTTCTACGCATCACAACTGTGGGTTTTATTTTGGGTGGACGAATTTTATACGTTAGATATACTAAGTCATGATACGAAAAAGCTTCGGCAGGAAATTGACCATGTGAGTGCACCCGTTCCGGAGCCGAAACAATCACCAAGTCCAACTGTGATGGCATACAGTTCGGAAAAAAAATGTGTTGCGTTAGTAGGGAGAAGACAAAAGTTAGCACCATTAATTATATTTTTTAATCGAATTGCTCGGTTGTCGTTTTTTAATATACAAGTATTAAAGTCGCCCATAATAATTGTGTGATCTACGCATAAGGTATATTTTTCTAACAGGCTCTCGAAAGTATCAAAGTAGCTAATATGCATAGAGGGATTGTAATAAACACCAAGCAAGACTTTGAGATTACCAAAGAGATTTTCAATAAAAACATGTTCAGCAGATTCTGAGTAATGTGACGGAAATTTATCAAGAATAGAAAATGGGATGTGGCAACGCAAATAAATCGCAACCCCTCCGTCACCCTTTCCAGTTCTATCGTTTCGTATTAAGTTAAACCCCGGCAAGGCAAATGAAGTAGAAAGCAAATTTGGTTTTAGAAACGTTTCGGAGACTAGTATGGCATGAATATTTTTAACATTAAAGCTTGTTAAAAGATCATGATAGTGTGGTAGAAGTGGTAGAAGGGAATCAAGGGACAATGACATACTATGGAAGCTGTCGTCTGTTGTAGGAGACGCACTAATGAAGGAAGTGCCATCATCAAAATTACGAATAAAGCCCGGCCCGGCGAACTCCGTTTCGCCACCAGATGGCTTCGTTTTTTGTAACATTTCGTTTGATATATATTGGTTTGTAGTACATGCTATGTATCAGAAATGGCGCTGTATGTGAAAAATGATTTTCCCTATTTTCCTGCTTTTCTGTTGAAAATTTTCCTGAATTTTGTTTTCTATAAACGTCACGGAGCCCGAGACCTTTCCAACGAATGCAAAACTGTGGAAATCAGTTCGAGCGTTCTGGAATTATAGCGTCAGGAAGGAAAACCCGACTTATTTTTATATTATAGATTAACACAAAATAAATATAAAAAATATATATGTCGGGATAGGCTCGGACATCAGAAGTAAAACAGAAGGATACGGTACAGTTATAAATGTTATTACATTAAATATATTATTACATTAAATCTTATTTATCTTATTAATGACTTAATAAATGAGCCGACCAATTAAATCTATACTAATAATAAATCTGTTAAAACCTCCGTTTCATTAATACACTATATATCATCAAGAATAAATTTTAATAGCGCGCTTTTATTTCAATCAGCGCCATCTCTTATCATTTTTTTTTTGTGCACGTATCACGTAAAAAGTACAAAACCAATGTAAATAACTTTAATACACAAAAATTATATATAACTCACACTATAATTTAGTTTTTCTTTCATTGTAATTAAATTTAAAAATAAATATTTAAGAAAATAGAAATAAGCCTACGCGACATAGACGCCATCTAGTCTAACGAATCTTAAAAGCTCACAAAACTTATTTTTGAGTTATTATTTTGTTAAAAGTTTTTTAAATATGTCGGATAGGAATAGAAATCGTTTTAATATTTTAGATAAACATCAATTTCAATTAATATACTATTGTGTTAAATTATGTTTGTCTAAATATAAAAACGATATTCTACCATTATACGATAGATGGCGCAGAATATTTCATATAATTTTTTGAATCGCACTGACCAAAACTTCGGCCAAAAAAATGAGACTCGCCCGTATTTAACGAAATGTTTTTTTTTTTGCATTTAGTACCTTAGTGTACTATGGTCTGGGTCGTTATGTATTTGTTGATTATACAAAGTTGGATGGTTATAGCTATTTAAGTTGTAATCTATATATATATATATATATATATATATATATATATATATATATATATATATATATATATATATATATATATATATATATATTCTACCCCTAATTCTACCCCTAAGGGGGCAAAAAAGGGAGGCAAAGTTTGTATGGGACAACGTAATTCCTTGGTCCCTAAATTGGTTCCTAAATACCCGTGCGAAGCCGGGACGGGCCGCTAGTTAACAATAATTTTATAGTAGGTGCATAGACAATATTAACATAGATTATACAGTAAATCAAGATTTTACACAAGCCATATAGTTAGCAAGACTACCGACTAATGACAGTGAAGGAGGCAGAGACTCGTACTGAGACAGCAGTCCGTGCACCGAGACGCAATCGTTAGAAATGCGTCCAGATACCTTTTTTTTTTCGAAATGACTAGTGCTGTTGGCCCTAGCGACCTTTAAAGCGTCACCGGGTGGTCGGGCCGGCTACGAAGACACCGGCCGAGAAAACAATGGCTACTCCCAGAATGGAGCACAGAGTGATCGTTCGTCCTAAGGGTGTCTCCTAGTGAGATCGCACCTCGGCTTAGGACGACGTCGAACAGGGGGCTAGGTCGTTAACCGGAGGGGCGAAGCCGATCGGGTGACGGTCTCTCGCGCCTAGGCGTGAGTAGGCCGTCGAAGCGTGGATAGTCCACATCCGAGACCGCCGGAGGCGGGCGCTGCTAAAGAGGCACTTTATGAGCGTTCATCCTAAGGGTGTCTCCTGTGAGATCGCACCTCGGCTTAGGATGACGTCGAAACGGGGCGAAGGCGCTCACCGCAGAGCGCGGAGTCGAACGGTAACGGCCTCACGCGCCTAGCCGTGTGCGGGCTATCGAAGCGCGGCGTTTTCGCCTCTGAGACCGGCGGAGGCGGTGTGTGTGGGTCTGTGTGTGTGTATTGTGGGCATTTGCTAGCGTAATCCTATCGTCGGGGTGAGTCCAGATACCACAGAGCGGCCCATTTTATACGCTCCTAACGTAGTGGAAAGTAGGTGAGAGTGATGACGACCAGTACACGTGCTGCTAGCGCATGACAACGCTGTCTTTTTGTATTTATAAGCTACCCCCGTCATATGTAATAAAATAAACTAAAATAAAAATATTATTATATGTAAATATGCCAAAATATCAAAACCAAACATTTTACTACCCACCGGCAGTACATGTACTAATTTCAACTAATTCTAAATGGTACAACAACACCATTGGAAAAGTTTAACTATCGATAAAATAATATAAACTCTAACATTTTAAAGGTACATAAAAAAAGTAAAAACTAATAACAAAAAAAAAGAAAAAAAATTAAAGTACCTAATTCTATATAATTATGATATGAGTAGTGATATGAACAGGTTACATTGGGATATACTGGGCTTGTCTGAGGTCCGAAGAGAAGGGGAGGACACGATAACCCTGGAATTCGGTAACCTGTCTACTATCGGGAGGGCGACCATGAGTCCCAAGCAGGTGTCGGGTTTATGGTCCGCAGGTCCCTCATTGACAACATTGTCACCATCGAAAGTGTGTCGAACGGGGTAGCGTAACTTATACTCATAGTATCTAAAAGATACTCGCTGAAGATCATACAGGTATACGCACCGACCTCGGCAGACCCATATGAAGAAGTAGAGGCTATATATGAGGACATCAGTAGAGCCATACATACGAATAAAACCTACTTCAATGTTGTCAGGGGGGATTTTAACGCGAAGATAGACAAAAGATGAGATGATGAACTGACAGTGGGGCTGAATTTGGATATGGACGGTGGAACCATAGAGGACAGAGGCTAGCCGATTTTATGGAGAAGAAGGGACTCTTTATGATGAACTCCTTCTTCCAAAAGCCGTCTCACAGGAAATGGACCTGCAAAAGTCCTGATGGTTCCACTAGGAATGAAATAGACTTCATCATTTTACTAACTGACATATGCCGAACTGAACCATTTGGCGCATTCCTGAGGCACACGATAGTTTAAAAATTGTGACAGTATTATGTGCATGTTATATGTCGATTTAAACTTTTGATTGTTGTCTCTTGTGTGTGTTCCAATAAATATTTTTCTTTCTCTTTTCTTTCTTTCATCCTGACTACCAGACGACAGATATTCAATGACGTCTCCGTGATCCAAAGGATGAAAACCGGGAATGATCACTTATTGGTCAGAGGCACATTTAATGTTAGTGTTAAACTGGAACTGTCACACCTGATAAAGTCTACACTGCGACAATCTAACGCACATATCCAAAACCTCGAGAGCTTTCACATCGAATTATCTAATCATTTCGATTGTCTTGACGATTACGTTTTTGTGGACGATACAAATAGCAGGTTGGTGAACACTGCCCATACAGTCGAGAGCCGATTTTACAGACCCGGCCGTAAAAGCGGTACCCGATAACTCTCTGACCAAACTCAAGTTCTCCTGGAAGAGCGACGCTTGTTAAACCTGCAGTCCTCTAGAGATGCTGAAGCATATAGGAGGATCAACAGGCGGATATGGAAATCTCTGAGACACGATATCTTTAATACAAAACGTATAAAAGATACGATAGAGCGGAATCGGGGCTCCAAAGTGTTCTCAAGGAATTAATCTGTTGGTCAAAGCCGGTTCTCGAGTCTGAAAACAGAAGATGGGGGTACAGCGTTGTCCAGGGATGAGATATTGAGGGAGTCGAGTATAGTATGTCGATTCCAATATAGGAGCATATCACGAGAGCGATTCCAATTCAGCGAGGTGTGAGACAGGGAGATATCATCTCTCCGAAACTGTTTACCGCAGCATTGGAAGACGCTTTCAAGCTTCTAGAATGGAAAGGATTCGGCATCAACATAAACGGCGAGTACATCACTCACCTTCGATTTGCCGATGATATCGTGTTTATGGCAGAATCCCTGGAAGACCTTAGCATTCTTTTCACTGACTTCGATGGAGTTTGCCGACGGATGGCCCTTAAAATGAATATGAACAAGACAAAAATTATGTCGAATGTCCATCTCATGCCCACCCCGACATCGTTTGTAGATTCTACTCTCGAAGTTGTTGACTAGTACATCTACTTTTTTTTTAACGCTGGGAAATACGTTTATACATTCCGCCACACAATGTGATGGGTATGTGGTACTCGCTGACATGACAGAACGTACCAGAATACCCGCTAAAATCCAGCGGTGCCCTCATCGTCGTAGTGGAGCGCCACGGGATCGCTTTCGCATGCAACCGTGATGCCCCGACGGTTGGCCTGCCTATGCGGGCCGCCTTCGCCTACAAAGCGCTCGCGGGCAACTATTGCCCTGGTGGCGAGTGGGAGGATAATAGGTGCCCCTCGCACTCTATTGCGGAGGGTGAAGGAGCGCGTAACGGTGTCTCCTTGCCCCCGGTCGTCTCCCACGGTGCGGGTTAGCGTTGGCGTCTGCTTCACGCTCCCACTACACGGCCTCCTTCAATGCCATGACCTCCTCGAAGAAAGAGTCCACGGCCAACCAGCATCTCTCGCTGCCGAGCATGCAGCGGATTACGCCCGACAGCCAGAGGTCTCTGCCTATCACGGCCACCAGGGCATGGCGCTGGGGCCCCCAAGCGGTACACTCCTCGAGAGTGTGACGCGCCGTGTCTATCGGCGCGCCACACTCGTAGCAGGCAGGGGTGACTTCCCTTCTCGCGGTCTGGTGCAAGTACTTACCGAAGCACCCGTGCCTGGCAAGCACCTGCTTCAGCCTGAAGGTCAGCATCCCGTGCCGCCTTCTGGCCCAGTGACGAAGATGGGGACGTATTGCGTCCACCGTCTCTAGGCCCGCCGCTGGGGACTCCAGGTCCTCCTTCCACCAATGAATCAGGGCTCTCTGAGCCTGAGCCCTGATCCGAGCCGTCTGGTCGCCACATGGGACTTGTCCTCTAGCTCTGAGGCTCGACCAGAAACGGTATATTTCCACGAGCACCTCTCCCTGTAGTTCCCAGGGCGGATCGCTCGTGAGAAGCGTCACCGCCATCCATGACACCGTACGGTATCCGCGTATCGCTCTCACCGCTATGACCCTCTGAGGCCTCCTCTAGAGGGTCTTGTTCTTGGCGATGAGTGCGTCACACCATATGGGTTCACCGAAAGCGCCATGCTCCGCACTATGCCAACGTATAAGCGCCGGCAAGGGGAGTCCGGTCCTCTTACGTTGGGCAGGAGTTTGCCCAACGTAGCGGCGGCGCTCTCGACCCTACGAGTACATCTACCTAGGACAAAATGTCCAACTAGGTAAATCCAACTTCGAGAGAGAGGTCAATCGTTGAATCCAGCTAGAAGAAACAGCGTTCGGGAAGTTAAAAAACGTCTTTTCATCCGTCATACCTCATTGCCTGAAGTCGAAAGTCTTCGACCAATGTGTGTTACCAGTGATGACATACGGATCTGAGACGTGGTCTCTGACTATGGGACTATTAAACAAGCTCCAAGTCGCACAGCGTGCAATAGAGAGGGCTATGTTTGGTATTTCTCCGCGAGATCGAATCAGAAATGATGAGATCCGCAGACGAACTAAGGTTGCCGACATAGCCCAATGGATTTGCAAGCTGAAGTGACAGTGGGCAGGGCACATAGCTCGCAGAACTGACGGCCGATGAAGCAGAAAGGTTCTCGAGTGGAGACTACGTACCGACAAGCGCCGCGTTGGACGGCCGTCCACGAGATAGACAGAGGACTTGAGGAAGGTCGCTAGAAGCCGTTGGATGGAGGCTGCTTTGAACCCGTCCCTCTGGAAGTGGACGGGAGAGACTGACGTTCAGCAGTGGACTTCCAAGGGCTGATATGATAATGATGAATATTTTTTTATTAAGAATTAATTAAAAACTAACATCGATTTTTTACTCATTTTTTTAATATCCATATTAATGGTTTTTAAGCTATAAAATATTTCTAATCATTTACTGAAATAATTGTTTCATATTTTTACCAAAAAAATGTTGTTGACTAATGATTTTTAAGTGAAAAAGTATTTACTGTAGTGAATAATATTGTCGCTATTGTCAGTGTAGTATAATTGAACCACTAATTGGAAGAAGGGAATAAATCCAAAAAATAAGAATGGAGATAATTAAAAAAAAACTTTATAACTTTTTACTTGCAACTTATAGGCTCATGTGGTATCAATAATATTGAAGATATTATAAATTCTGATTTATAAATTGCTAATGGACTTGTCGACCGTTCTGGTGTAGTGGTGCGAGTAGTCGCCTGAACGCCTCACGCCGGGTGGTCGCGAGTTCGATTCCCGCTCGGGACAGATATTTGTATTTGTACAAATATTTTTTTCCGGTCTGGGTGTATGTCCTTGTGGGTCTCACCAATGTGCCTCGGAGTGCACGTAAAGCCTTTGGTCCCGGTTGTTATCATAGACACCTGATAACGATCGTTACTCACGGTAGGAAATTATCCGCCAACCCATGGTAGATCAGCGTGGTGTATTAAGCTCTAACCCTTCTTCTATATGTAAAGGAGGCCTTCGCTCAGCAGTAAGTTGTTTACAGGCTGATACAAATCTGGCTCCAATATATAATATTAATTTATGTACATATGTCTATGTAAATGTGTTGGATTTATTCCCATTTATGATTCTTCCAATTTATGATATAGGTACCTACTATATTATATGTATAAAATAATTTGAAATAATAGATAATTAAAACAAAAACTATTTATATATTAGAATGTTAAATGTTAATATTTTTTGTGTTGTTCATTTTTTCTTATTATGGGTATTTTAAAAACATATGCCGGAGTTTCTGGTATTTTTGTAGAAGGTTCTTAAAGCAAGAATGTAGTTTTAACAAAACTTACTGACTTACTTTACTTAATTTTTATTCTGTTTATTATAAAGCTTATTAGCATTGAGATATTAGTTTTAGGGGTATCATTTTATATATTGTCGTCTTATAGTTGGAAAAGGAAATAAAGCAGAATTTATTCCTTTCTTTTGACTAACCTTTATTGCCCATGAATCTATACGAATTGAATAGTTTTTGTTCCATTCTTTGAACTCATAACTAAGCGCTACGTCTATAGAATGTAAAAGTGTAAAAAACTGAATATTTCAAAAAGTAAATTTTATTTCCTTCTTTCCATGGATTTCTTCCGATTGGTGGTTTAATTGTTTGCAATAATTTGATGTATAAAGAACATTTCTTTCATCTTAGACATCTTCATTTAAGTGCTGTACCTTATGAATTACGTGGGTCATTCTCACTAAACCCACACCCTTCGACTTCACTGAAATTTTTAATCTTTTTATATCCCGCAAAGAACGTTTTTCACAATTTTTTAAAAAATTTTTACCCATCAGAAAAAAAGTTATGCATTTTTAAATAAAATTCCTTTTTTTTTCAAATAGGTATAATTTTTTTTTTAATTAAACTATTAGAACTGCCTCAACTATAATTTTTTGTTTTTAAATTTAGTCTTAAAAAAGAAATACGAAAAAAGTGTAGAAGCTCGGGTATATACCTAATTCACTATTTCGGTTTTTTTTTTTTTTAATTTGGCAATGGTCCATGCATAGACGAATTCGAAAGAAAAAAACCGTAACATTTTGTAGGCATGAATTTGAATTTTCCCTTATTACCAAATTTTAAGTGTTTCACAAGTAAAATTTAAAAAAAAAAACAATAAAACTGAATCAATCGAGTCAGGTGACAAGGGGCGTGATCGATTTTTATGTATGAAATACTATTCTTTGTTTAATCCTTCACTAGGAAAAACTCAAGTTGAGTGCTGGCGGGAACCTGGAACTGTGGAGCACATTATTTTCGATTGTCAAAAATTTTTGATTGACAGACTAGTGTTGGCCAGTGAACTTAGTGATGTTGAAAATAAGTGTGATTTATTGTCCCGCCCGCCGCCATTAAAACAATTATTACAAGATGAACATACTTACAAGCACATCTACAAATACATAAAGAATACAATTAAAACAATTTAATGAAATATGCTCAGAGGCGTATTATTACGTATATATGATTAATAAGAGTTGACCTAAAGGTTGTTGATACCAGGTCATAAAATCCCAAAAAAAAAAAAAAATCAAGTTGAGTCAAGTTGACGTTGACAGCCAACGAACAGTGACAAGTCTTTGTTTTCATTTTCAAGGTTGTTAGTTGGGGCTTGATTAAGTCCGGTTTATTTAAAGTCAAGAAAGCATTCACATAACGTCGAACGGCATATTTTAAAAATGTCGAACTGCGAGCCTCAAAAAACAGAAACATCTAAAGATAATGTTTCAACAAATTCCATTGATGAAGGCTTACCTCGTGAATTAAGTCAGCTGAGCCTTTCTAGTGCATCAAATCCAGATGAATTCCATTGTAATAAAGCACATTCCGAAACAACAATGAAAAATATTTATGGATACTACCAGTCACAAAAGCTTTGCGACGTTGCTTTAATAGCCGGTGGATGCAGGTGAGGATTTCCTATAAGAATAATAAGCTATTGTTTCTTAATAATCGATTAATGATTCTTTGTTTAAAATGCACTTTTTCAAGTAGATATATTTTTTTTAATATTCTTTTTGTAATAGTTTTTAATTTATGACTATTTTTACGCACATTTCTTTTGTTATTTACATAATCTTATCTGTGCGAAAAATTTCGTATTTATCATATTTTTGTTTGCAAATATTGAATCGTCGTAGTATTTAATAAAACCTTTACGTTTTTATTTAATTTTTAAACATTTAAATTTAATAAGATTAACTTTTGCAACAGGATTCCTGCACACAAAGTTGTGTTAGCTTCTTGCAGTGAGTACTTTGCAGCCATGTTCACGGGCTCTCTACGAGAAGCTCAGTCATCAGAAATAACTCTAGAAAGAGTTGATTCACAAGCACTTAGATCACTTGTTCATTATTGCTATACAGGCATTATAGGTACTTTAATAACATTATTATAAATGAATTCCTTTGTTCATTTCTATTTTTCAGGTTAGTATTTTTATATTTTAAATTGATTTGCAGAATTAAGTGAGGAAACAGTAGAGATCCTCCTATCAACAGCAAGCTTACTCCAATTACATTCAGTTACCAAGGCTTGTTGTGATTTTCTTGAAAAGCAGCTGGATCCATGCAATTGTTTAGGCATCGCTTTCTTTGCTGAACAACAATCTTGTATGGGGTTACACAAAAGTGCATTGGAGTATACTTATCAACATTTCATGCAGGTCATTAAAATCTTTAAAGGTTTTGGAACTGCTTGAGCCTTCATAATTATTATACAAAATTGCAATCCTTGCTTAATACAAATAAAATAATATCTTAACTTTTAGGTAGTTAAACATCAAGAATTTTTAACCTTGCAAGCTGAACAATTATCCAATTTACTCAAATCAGATGATCTCAATGTTGTTACGGAAGAAAATGTATTTGAAAGCCTAATGGCATGGGTACAACATGACAATGCCAATAGACAAAGTCATCTGCCAAACTTATTAAAGTTAATTAAATTGCCACTCCTTTCATCAGAGGTAAGTGTGTTGCATAAGATTAACTAAAATCAATAAAAAAAAAGATCATTACAAAAATAACATTCAAGATATATAGTCATTTAATACTATATAATATACAATGTGAAGGTTAATTGATCCTGTTATGGCTCATTACATTGTAATAAGATGCCATTATTCAGACATTTTCTTTTTATTGTACTTAATAATAAATTATCTTAATTTTTTATTTTCACACAACAAATAGAAAATAAATTATGTTTATATTTAAAATGAACTATAAAGGCTTAAAGTAATGAATGCTACATAAATTTCAAAATGAACTTAATAACAAAAGAAATAGTCTTATTCATATATATATATATATATATATATGAATATATATATATATATACATATATATATTATAAATATGATGAGTTTGTATGTTTTAAAGCATTAATCTCATTATATGGGAATGATTCAAAAAATTCAAAATTCTTTTTACCTTTATACAAGTGTTTTGTCGAAGATTGTTATATAAAAGTTAAAAAAAAACGTAAATAATTCTAAACCTACACTGGTGGTATAATATCTATATCCTATTCATGTAAAAAAAAAATTTTTCCTACGTTCGCCGAAATATTGATTATCATCCCTGTGAAGCGGGACAAAAGTGACACTTTTTTCCCCACTTCACAGGGACAAAGTCCGAACTTTTGGCCTAGTTAGGAAAAATAAAAGTATATGCAACATGGGACGAAAGTACTACACCCCTTCCCGCATGTTTGCCCACGCCACGCAAACGCCTTTATCAATTTCACATGTGGGATAGAAAGTAGTACTTTTTTCCCTTGTGACACAAAATACTATTCTATACATGTTATATGGTCAGGTATAATGTGTTTGATGCATTTATGTTTTAGTATTTAATTGATAAAGTGGAACAAGCATGTGGTGATGTACCAGAATGCCAGCCACTTATAATGGAGGCTGTTAAGTGGCACTTGTTACCTGAGAGGCGATCAATGCTATTCTCTCATAGAACAAGACCTCGGACATCAACTATTGGAAGACTTCTTGCTATTGGCGGTATGGATGGCTATAAGGTGATGGAAAAGATTTAAATATTGTATTACAACTTATTCTTATCAGTATAAAGTCAGTATTTAAAAGAATAAACAGACCCTTTTAAATGAAGTTACACATTTTCATAAATATATATATATATATATATATATATTATATATAACATTCAGAACAAAATGCACTGTTAAAAGCTATACAAATATAATTATTTACTTTGTAAATATTTAATATTATAATTTAAGTTTTTATTTTTTTCTATATTTTTTCAAAATTATATACTAGTTCTACAGTTTAGTAATATGCTTATGTATCTACTATACATATACACATTTTAATTTTGTTTCTTTTGTTCATATATATGTAAAGAGTTCAACACACATAGAGAAATTCATATTTTGTAAGACCATAAGTCAAATCAAATCAAATCAAAATATTTTATTCGTTATTAGGTGATTGATTACACACACTCAACGAACGTCAAAAAAAAAAAAAAATGTCTCGGTAGACATCTACAATTTCATCATCGGCTTTACTAAATATTACAATAATATAATAATGTTCCTAGTGTAGGCCGAGAGAAAAAAAGCCGGAGGAAAAAAAACTCTCGGTACTCTTTTTACCATATCATATTTTGTACATACAATATAAAAAAAAATATTCACAGAGAACGAGCAAATCATGTCACTGCCAAGCAGCCTTGTCATTTAAAAATTCTTTAATGCTATAATATGCCTTACTACATAATTTGGATTTAATGAAGTGTTTAAATTTATTTAGGGACAAGTCTTGCACATTACCAGGCAGTGTATTGTACATGCGTATACAGTTACCTACAAAAGAGTTACTTATTTTGTGGAGCCTAAAATTAGGAATTGCCAATTTATTTTTATTTCTTAAATTTATATTATGTCTATCACAGTTCTTGACAAATTTATTTTTGTTTTTATGTGTGTATAATAAATTTTCAAAAATATATTGAGAATAAACAGTTAGTATTTTTATTTCCTTAAATTTATTTCGTAAAGACTCACGGGTACCCATACCGTACATAGCTCTGACAGCTCTCTTTTGCAAAATAAATATACATTGAATATCAGCAGCGTTTCCCCACAGCAGTAAACCATAAGTCATGATGCTGTGGAAATAGCTGAAATATACTAATCGCGCGGTTTTGATATCCGTCAACTGGCGTATTTTTTTTACTGCGTAAGCTGCGGAGCTGAGTCTGCCAGATAACTTTCCAATATGAGGACCCCACTGTAATTTTGAATCTAAGGTTATACCCAGAAAGACAGCCTGATCGACCAATTCTATTTCCTTATCCCTAATCCTGATACTGGTTGTAGCCAACTTAACATTCGGTAAAGTGAATCTCACACATTTTGTTTTGGATTCATTTAAAAGTAGATTATTTACATTAAACCAATGGATAATCTTAGAGAGAGCCCTGTTTACATCGTCGAGTGAATTTTACTTAAGACTAATGAAGTTAACCCATAGACCCTGTTTTATCTCCAACCGGCTGAAGCGAAGTCAAAACCAGTAAGTATTATGAACAAAAACAAAAATAACTTTACATAATAATCTTACAATTGTAATATTTACTATTTTAGGGTGCAAGCAACATGGAGATGTATGATCCGAGGACTAATTCTTGGACACCATTTATGAGAATGGGAGCTCGACGGTTACAGTTCGGTGTTGCAGTAATGCAAAACAAACTTATTGTTGTCGGTGGAAGAGATGGACTTAAAACTCTGAATACGGTATATATAACTTTTGATCTTTAAATCACTAAGTTGAAAACTTATTTCCAGACTGAGTCTAAAAATTGCTATTTGAATTTAATAATGCATGTTTATGGGTATAAATGTGTTACTAGATTGTTAATGAACAGTAACTATTAACTAATGCAACAGTCTATCATCATTATATCACGTGGATAAAGATGAGGTGGAGTGCATATTTAATAATAATAGCTTTTATTCAAACAATAATTTCTGATATCACATAGAAATGAATTGATCCGATCAAGAATCCGATTAAGAATAGTACTACTTAAAGAGATTGAACTCTGACGCCATAAGTCATTGTAGGTTTTATCTGCGGAAAAATTCCTAGTGAGCTGAATTTTTGTCACCTTTATTACGACGTTGTAATGAAGATGTGAAAAATCGAGATTGATAAAGTGCCGGCTAAAAAAGATATAAAGGTCACGAAAATCAGTTTTCCGCAAATATCTCGCGAGCTATGTCAATAGAAGTTATTATAAAAGTTGTTTTTCGTATGTCGTATTGTCGTATGTACATATTATATGTACATACGACAATACGACATACGAAAAACAATTATATTTCATTTTTATAAATTTGTTATCTACCTATAGTTATTTCGTGTAAAATTAACAGTTAACTGTTTTCGGAGTAGAGCGCTGAGAAAGCAAAGAATGCACTCTCATACGGTATTGTATTCCGTACACTAAGGCGTAGTCTATTGCCGTATGCCGGTACACAGACCGCGCCCCGCGGGCCATATGCGGCCCACTACAGACCTACATGCGGCCCGCCAGCCACCTGATGGAATAGAACAAAACTAAGATTTTGCACGCGGCGTGATATGTGAACTCGCGGCCGGAACCAAATATCAAAAAATTGTTAGCACGATGCAATGTCATGCATCTAATTGAAATAATCTAATAAGATAGACACGTAAAATAAAAGCTTGTCACAATTATAAAAATTTCAATGTGATTTTTTAAACCTTCATTCCTGTGGCCCGCCTGTAGCTCATAATCTGTCCGAGTGGCCCCTGACCTTGTGAGATTGTCACCAATAAAAAAAGGTCACCACCTAATCTTATTCCTACAAAAAAAAAGGTCGTCCCACCTCCGAACCGCTGATTCTTATTCCATCGGGATATATGTATTCCTAAAAAAAAAAAGGTCGTCCCACCTCCAAACCGCTGATTCTTATTGCATCGGGGTATATGTATTCCTTAAAATATAAAAAAATAAAAAAAAATGTCGTCGCCGATACAAAAAAATGGTCATCACCTATTCCAAAAAAAAAAGGTCGTCCCAACTCCGAACCGCTCCAACTCGGTTGGCTCTATTGTGAAAGCCTCTCTTATGTGGGGCCCGGGGCAGTTGCCCTGCTTGCCGTACCCTAAATCCGGCCCTGCCCGTAAGGGATCCTCCATTAATCACGTGACGTTTTTTAACAAATTTTTTATCCCCTCCCCACTCCTGGTCAGGTTTTAAGATATCCCCCCTCCCCCATTTTCAAAAATACGTCTATTTTTGAGATAAAAAGTATATTGAAATTTTCTGAAAATTAAGGTTGTTTTTGACAGACATTAAGGTTGTTTTTGACTGGCATAAGGCATAAAAATAAGAAATGAAGATGTAAAAAAATTATATGAAAAACATATATTTACGAATAAATACGCGTGATACACACACCCCTTCCTCCTTGTGATATTTCGAGATTTTTCCGAACTCCTCTCCCCTCCTTTCGAGTCTCACGTGGTCACGTGGATTGATACGACTAGCATCTGCCCGCGGCTTCGCCCGCATGTGTGTATTGATAAATATATATATTTTTTTTTATTTTATAAAAAGTAATCCTAGGTTACTTCTAATACTTCCAAGTACATGTGTACAAAGTTTCATAATGATCGGTTAAGTAGTTTTCGTGTGAAAGCGTAACAAACAAATTTTCGCATTTATAATATTAGTATGAAGTAGGCATGAGACGATATATCAAAACGTAACTAATATCGGTTACGCGTCCCCATATAATATCATATCGATATACCAAAACACATAGCCGTTTTCACATAACCAACGAAAACTTGAGCGCGAACACGAAATCGAAACTGGTAGAACAGTGACGGGCTGCGACTAAGAGCGGCGCGACAGCTAAAACCACATTATCTGCATCTCTTTCTTATAACGTTAACTTCATACTGAATAAAAGAGATGAGGCGAATATGGTTTTCGATTCGATTTAGCGGTTTTAATACAACTGTGTACATCGCAAAATATAACTACAAGTTTAAGCAATAAAGTCGAGTCTTTACTGTTTTATGGTTATGATTATTTAGTTTCCGTAATAAAATAGTGTGTGTATTTAAGAAAAAGTTTGTGAAACGAATCATTTTTAGTTTTATTGAAGTATGCCTTATAATAATTATTATATTAAAATATTAAAAATTATAATAATACTATAATATTATTATAATATTTTATAACCATAAGACGTAGTTTTTCAAAACATTTGATATAAACTTGTTATAGTTTATATTTAAACTGTTTTAACCTTTATGTTCAACAGTTTGCGTTTTTTTCGTTTTGTGATTACGTTACGCAATTGATAACAAAACATAACTACTGATATTTATATAAGAAAACGGTTTTCAATATCGATATGGAAACTTAATATCGGCTACGTAGTCGTTTGATCTAAAAACCGAAAAAAAAAACCGAAGTAATAAAACCGAGTAAATAAATAATAAATAAATAAATATTAAATAATATTAACCAACAATCACACCACGTTAACCTAGCCCCGTGCTAAGTTCGTAAGAACTTGTGTTACAGGTACTATAGGAACGGAAATAAATTTAAGATATAAATACATATATACATAAATACACATCCATGACCCGGTGCAGACATCTATATTCGTCATACAGATTATCTGCACCTGGCGGGATTCGAATCCGCGACCGCTGCGTAAAGTGTCCAGTTGCCTGACCACTCGACCAGCCGTCCGTCATTTAATAAATAAATAATGTATAATGTGCGGTGACAGGTGGAGTGCTTCGATCTGACGTCGCTGAGCTGGAGCACGCTGGCGCCCATGAACACGCACCGGCACGGGCTGGGCGTGGCCGTGCTCGGCGACGGGCCCAACTCACCCGTCTACGCCGTGGGCGGACACGACGGCTGGATCTACCTTAACTCGGTCGAGAGGTACCGTATCAGCCTGTAAACCACCCACTGCTAAGCGAAGGCCTCTTCTCCGTATAGAAGAAGGGTTGGAGCTTAATCCACCAGGATGCTCCACTGCGGGTTAGCGGATAATTTTCCTACCATGAGTAACGATCGTTATCAGGTGTCTATGATAACAACCGGCACCGACGGCTTTACGTGCTCTCCGAGGCACGGTGGGGAGACCCACAAAATCAAAATCAAAAACAACTTTATTCAAATAGGCCCCACAAGCACCTTCGAATCTTCATCCACAAGGACATACACCCAGACCGAAAACAAATATTTTTACAAATATCTGTCCCGAGCGGGAATCGAACCCGCGACCGCTGGCGTGCGGCTTCGAGGCAATTACTCGCACCACTACACCAGAACGGTCGGCAGGTAGGAGGTCGAGAGGTAACGTTGAGACTATTACGTAACCTGTGCGATCGCGAGAAATTGTATTAAAAAAAATTGTATTGAAATTCGACACCACAGAGATTTCTTGCGATCGCGCAAGTTACGTAATAGTCCAGCGATCTCCATTTTAACATTTGTATACTCGTACTATTTTTTTTTTTTTTTTTAAGTAATTTATGCCCACGGGCTCATTTTGCCCATGCCTTTCTTATTCCAATTTGTTTTGTTTACTTGGTATAATAGTAGCTGCTTACAATCTTACATTAGTGGTAACTTAATTAAAACTTAGTATCTCTAATGTTGGACGTGAGTCCACCGAACCGAACCTAAAATGTATTCTTAAATCTAGGTACATGCATAATTTTTTTTTTTTTCTTTTTTTTTTTTTTTTTTTTTTTTTTTTTTTTTTTTTTCTATAATGCACAACATGCTATTATTACTACTTAATTTATTTTCGTACTAACAATCTTACAGCTATTTGTTATAAATATATTCCTAAAACAACTATGTCCTCACACCGATACTTTTAGTTAACATATCGAGCACACTCTCAATCACGGCGGTATCTCTGTGATGAATCGCCATCTTGAGACTGTGCTCGAGGATTTCCTTTTCCGTGGTCTGCGTCGCCCTCGCCACAAAGAGACCGATTGCGTCATCACAGTCGTCGGTATAATAGACACAGGTGTTGGTGTGTCTAGTCACCGCGACTACAGCGTGCGAAACGCTGTCGTGGATTCGAAGCCTCTCTGCCTTAGTCTGGAGGACGATGACGTCCTCGTAGGTCTGGCCCTGCGCCTCGTGGATGGTTAAGACGCGCGATCCCTCGCCGGACCCATATCCCTGGTCAGTTAGCAATTTCTTCTCATCTTGCGTAAAGACCAGGTATAGGGTCCGATCCCGTCCTACGGGGATACGTGCGCCTGTGAGGCTCTCCACTCGCAACGATCGGATCTTGGCGCTGGAGCTGTACATGGTCTCGTAGACCTCGCTGATGGCAAAGGCGACATCTTTGGGGTTGCGATGCGTGCATGACAACTCGCACGAGATGGTTGTTAGCAGAATATAAGTATACTCGTACTATTAATTTCTTTGACTACGATTAACCTGATCTGTTCTCTACTCATCTCGGTTTAAGCTTATTACATTATTATCCTCCCACCTTGGTTAGTTTAAAATTACATATTGTTTATTAAGAATTTCCTTTCGAAATTAAAGTCAATAAATAATAAACTCAAAATATTTTTAAAACGGTGACACCCCTTTATTGTGTAAATTAAAAGTATATATCAAGCTAATAATAATATTGAATAAATCATCCCTTTATTTAATCTATTAGTAATATAATTTGTTATCAGTAGTTATAATGTTGTACCTTAACAGCTAAACTGACTTCTTCGTAAGACTCTTACTATTGAGTGAATGGAGTATAAATGAAAGTAATTATATACCAAGGACTTATTTCTAAATTTCGCGCCCGAGCGAATATGATCGACCGTCACAGTCTATAAAACAATAAAAAACTACAAATACCTATGTACAAATAGTGAAAGGGTCTTCAATTTCAAAACATTGAACTTAAAGTAAATATTTTTACGCAAATTCTCTAACGTATCTAATGGCGTTAATGCTAATTAATGTCGTAATAAATAATTTCTCGAAGTAACTGTTGCATATCGCCCAAGCATTCTAGATGATAGAATTTGGTACGTAGATAGTTGGTAATACAAAATAGCACCTATACTGTACTGTATCAGCCTGTAAACAACCATTGCTGAGCGAATGAGTAACGATCGTTATCAGGTATCTATGATAACAACCGGGATCGACGGCTTTACGTGCTCTCCGAGGCACGGGGGGGAGACCCACAAGAACAAACACCCAGACCAGAAACAAATATTTGTACAAATACAAATATCCGTCCCGAGCGGGTATCGAACCCGCGACCGTCTGCGCGCGACCAGAACGGTCGTCAGAATAGAACGTAGGCTTCTTTTATTCCCGTGATTCCTACGGCATCGGTAATTCGATGTGTGAGCGTGTTGGGCTACATGAGTAAAGAAACGGAACAGAGACAAGGCTTCATACAAGTGTGCTACGATACGTACACTACTACGAGCTTGACGCGTGTGTGCGTGAGCAATCGCGCTCCGTCACGTACGGAGAGAGACCGGCTTGTACCGGCTTGGAGAGTGCTCAAACTCAAGGGCTGCAGTACACGTTACCCGTCGAGTTTTCATTGAATAATGTTAATTATAATTTAATAATTATAATTTAATATATTTTAATAGTGCTTTAATATAAATTAATTTAATATATAAATTAATTTAATATAATATAACAAGAAAAAGAAAAGAAAGACGAATATGAAGAGAAACTGAAAGAAAGTTTTAAAGGCATAGAAGAGATAGGTGTGATTGAAGATTTGTGGGAGACATTTAAGAAAGGTGTCGTGAATGTTGCTATTGAGGTATGCGGGGTAGCTAAAAGAAGGAAAGGAAGAAAGGACTATAATGTATGGATGGATAAAGATGTACAAGGGGCTGTACAAGAAAAGAAGAAAGCGTGGTTGGATTGGTTAGCAACAAAACCTAACCAAAAAGCTCAAAAGGCAACGGATGACGAGGTAAACGAAGCAAGAACGAAGTATAAAAGACTGAAATCAGCAGCGAAAGAAGTTGTGTCTAGAAAGAAAGAAGAACGAAAGGATAATTTTGATAGGAGGCTCACTGAAGATTTCCAGTCAAACATCAAGTTTTTCTGGAAATCCATCAAAATAGCCAGAGGAAAAACTTCTACTTTGGAGCTAAGTACAATCAGGAGTCAAGATGGGAGTACTATAAAAGGAGAAGACTGTGTGTTAAAGAGATGGAAAGAGTATTTTGAAAGTTTGTTTGAAAGAGAGGAAGTGCAGGTACATTATCCGGCACCTTCCACGGAAACTAATATAAATGTTGATGAAAGTGAGATAAGCATGGATGAAATAGTGAAAGCGTTGAAAAGTATGAGATAAGGTAAGGCTGCAAGGTATGACAGGATTACCGTCGAGATGCTGAGGGCTGGACAAGGCATAGTGGCTAGCCAGCTGTACCGCCTTTTTAATTTGTGCTGGCGAAATGGGCAAGTACCAGGAGACTGGTGCAAAGCCGTAATTGTGCCATTATATAAGGGAAAAGAGTCACGGCAGGACTGCATAAATTACCGCGGTATAAGCCTTCTCAGCGTCGTCGGTAAATTGTATGCAAAAGTGTTGATTGAAAGGTTTGTGAATGAAACAGACGAAAAAATATGGGATACATAAGCGGGATTTAGAAAGGGAATGGGATGTACGGATCAGGTCTTTTCTTTGCGGTGCATAGCCGAAAAGTGTTTGGCTAAAAACAAGAAGGTCTATTGCGCATTCGTGGATCTAGAAAAGGCCTATGATAGAGTGGTGAGGAATGAATTGTCGTCAGCATTGTCCGTGTACGGTGTGAGCATCGTCCTCATACGAGCATTGCAATCTCTTTATAGGGATTCTAGTGCTTGTGTGAGGATAAACGGGGCATACACTGATTGGTTCAATATCGAAAAAGGTGTTAGACAGGGATGTGTAGCGTCACCGTGGCTGTTTAATCTGTTCATGGACAATTGCTTGACAGATTTAAAAGAGAATGAAAGGGGGTTGAGAATGAATGAGCTACTCGTCAAATGTTTTCTCTATGCTGATGACTAAGTATTACTTGCGTCTTCCGCCGAGGAGTTGCAGGAGATGGTAACTGCTATGAGTGGAGCTTTTGTTAGAAAGGGAATGAAGATGAATGTAAAGAAGACAAAAGTGATGGTGTTTGAAAAAAAAGGAGGCAATGACAGACTGCAATATCGTGATTGGAGAGGAACAAATTGAACAGGTGAATGAGTTTGTGTATCTGGGTTCAAAGTTTACAAGAGATGGAAAGTGTGAGAGTGATATTGAAAGAAGAGTGAATGCAGGAAACATGGTGAATGGAGCTTTGCACTCCTTTATGAGGAGTCGGAAGGTGTCTAACAAGGCTCGTTTGGCTGTTCATGAGGGGGTGCTGGTGCCGACACTCATGTGACGGACGGAAGTGAAAGTTGAGTAAGGCAGAAGAAACATGAAAGCAGAATAAATGCAGTTGAGATGAGAGCGTTAAGAAGTATGATAGGAGTTAAACTGAGTGACAGGATAAGAAATAGTGAGATAAGGAAACGTTGTGGTCTGAAAGAAGATGTAGTGACAAAAATTGAGAAAGGTATGCTGAGATGGTTTGGCCATGTCGAGAGAATGAATGAAGAACGGTTGACGAAAAAAGTGTATATGGTGAGTGTGAATGAAAGTGCGGGAAGGGGTAGACCTAGGCGAACGTTTCAAGATAAAATCAGGGACGTCTTGAAAAAAGGCCAGGTTAAGAGTACCCTAAACCAAAGAGCATGTATGAAGGGAATAATGAAAGTGGACGAAGCGAAACAAGTATGTAAGGATCGTAGCAAGTGGAGAGAAGTGGTCTCTGCCTACCCCTACGGGAAAGAGGCGTGATTATATGTATGTATGTATGTATGTATGTTTAATATAAAAGTGTAAATATAGTCTACTGCACAGTGTGTATGAACTATAAGTTTATCCTCCTGTGCCAACCCTACCAAAAACGGCATAAATTTAGCTCGGTCCTTAGAAACTCTGTCCCCGTTCCGTTTGTTGACTCGCGCGGCTGGGCGGCGCAGGTGGGACGCGTGCTCGCGCACGTGGACGATGGTGTCGCCGATGGCGGGCGCGCGCAGCACGTGCGGCGTGGCAGCGCTGCGCGGCCGGCTGTACGCCGTGGGAGGGCGTGACGGCGGCGCCTGCCTGCGCTCCGTCGAGTGTTACGACCCCGCCACCAACCACTGGACCAACTGCGCGCCCATGACGCGCCGCCGCGGCGGCGTCAGCGTGAGTCACTCTCGACTATGGCCGTGTTCCGAAATACACTGGAGCACTGTGAGGTGTGACGTCCATTCAGTATACTGTGAAGCTGCTCCTTTTTAGTTTGCTATACTGTGCTATACTGGTTACTTTTTATAACGGAACGCAGTCCAGTATACTATCATCCCCATTTTTCGACTTTTTTTTTCGAATGTAAGTATCATATACACGTTTTCTATTCAACAAGAAAAATTATTTGAATATTGTTGACTGTTTAGAATAACAAAATTAATAATAATAACAATCATTCGCGCTGTTATATTTTTGATCACCTAGAAAGCGCCAGTGCTCTCAGTAAAAAAATGGCGGCGATTTATGACGTCAAATTATTTCTCAATGGTACTGCGGTAGTGTACTGGCAGTCTATAACGGAACGAACTTTTCACTAGTGACAACACTGAGCTGTGCTCGCAGTATATATCAGAACACGTCCTATGAATTGCTTACTTTAGTTGTTGACGTCATGTTGTTTTATATCTACCGTCATATTTCTACCTCCTCGTCTAATTAAATGTTATGATATAAAATGACGTCTGAGCGAAATTTATTTTTGTCATTAATTCCCAATCTGAAAAATATATTTTTTAAAGGACTTTCGCTTGCGTTAGCTGTGGTTAACACACGTGTTAGAGAGATTTTGGTGTTTTCGTTTGTGTTTATAACTGTGATTTACAAGTTTTATAGTGAAAATAGTTGGTAACTGGTTATATTAGTTATTACTAACATCTATAAGGCTTGGTAAGTGTTTTAACTGTATAAGTTTAGTAATATTTAATTGTATATAGTAGGTAGTTTTATAATTATTATATTTTTATTTGTTTTGCCGCATATGATTTAAAATGGACTTAGATCGACCCCCGGATCCCCCGGATCCAGATGGTTGTCTAAGTTCTCGAAAACGTCTAGCGGTTGATGACCCAACTACAACCAATCCATCCCCCAAAATTACCATCAGCGATCCTTCCACCGCTATCCCCTCGATTCAAACTGTCTATGTTCATCCATCTTTTTCCGAGGCTCCTAAAAGTTACACAGATGACGACAAAGGTCCCTTCTTAGTCCATGTCTCTAGAGAAGTCTCAGACCCAGCCGCAGGAACTACTATCCGGGCCATCAAATTTGGCCAATTTTTACATACCTACTAATAAAATAACATCCATAATTAATGATGGCGTAAAGAACATTGGACGAAATAAAATTTCAGTTGAATTTTCCACTGCAAAGGCAGCTAATTCTTTTATGTCTAATCCGATACTAGAGATGTGTAAGTACAAAACTACTGTACTGACTTATAATATCACCAGAATGGGCTTGGTTAAAGGCGTACCAGTTGACTGGTCTATGCAGGAACTTGTGGAGTCTCTGGAGCTTCCCTCCGGTTGTGGTCAAGTTATCAAGGCTAGGCGTTTAAACAGAAAGATATCTAACGAAGGAACAGTTACCTGGGTAGCAACTCAATCTGTTGTCTTGACATTCAGGGGGCAAATGCTCCCAGAAAAAATTTATTCATATCACACTTCCCTTCCTGTTGAAACCTACAAGTTTCCAACAATTCAGTGCCTCAATTGCTGTCGATATGGCCATATTAAAACACAGTGTAGGTCAAAACCTAGATGCTATAAATGTGCACAACCCCATACTGGTGAGTCATGTGTGGTTTCTGAAGACAGTGCGACATGTCTACATTGCTCAGGCAACCATTTTACGATCAATAAGTCGTGTCCAGAGTTTTCTCGTCAACAATCCATCAAAGTTATTATGTCACAAGAGAGCATCTCATACTTGGAAGCGTCTGCCCGTGTCGCCCCTGCTATTAGATCCTATGCAGAAGTAGCGAAAGAAATGTTTTCTCCTGTTACATTCTCCCCCTCTAACCCCCCAAGGTCCATTCCAACATCTCCAACTATTCCAATCCCTTCACCTTATCGGTCCTATAAACAGTAGTCCGAACTCCTCGTCCCCATGCTCCTTTGGGCAAAGGGTATGATAAGCAGGCCCATAAAGTCATTATTAGTAACTGCCCCTCCTCTCAGCCTAATGACTGTGCTCTCAGTAATAATAACAATACCACTGCACCTTCTTATAAATCAATACTTTTAGAAAATCTTATTCAAACACTTCTTACCGTTATGACTACATATACTGACTCTACTTTACCGACCAACGTTGCCACACCTTTATATCAACTCTTAGAAGCTCTCAAAAATGACTCAAATCAGCTTCCTTCAGTGGAATTGTCAAAGCCTACGTCATAAAAAATCTGAACTCCTTACACTTATTAACCTCCATAATCCCGTCATTATTGACATCTCTGAAACATGGTTGGTTCCAGGTTCCCGGTTTCGGGTTCCTGGTTTCTTCTGTTTGAGGGATGACAGAAATGACGGATATGCTGGTAGTGCTATCCTTGTCCGGCACTCCACCTCCTTTTCCCAAATCCCTTTACCATCCCTAAGTCCTCATATTAATGCGGTCGCAATTAGAGCCTACAACATTTCTTTCCTATCTCTGTATATTCCCCACCCTCGCTCTTTTCTTGGCCCCGAATTACGTTCCATATTCTCTTCTCTACCTAGTCCTATTCTTATCATGGGAGATTTCAACACGCACCACACAGCGTGGGGTTGCCATTCCTGTGATGGGTTTGCTCCCGTGTTGGTGGACATTATTGATGATGTAAACCTTTGCATCCTTAATGATGGATCGCCGACACGTAGAGTTTACCCTAACCAGAACCCCAAGTCTGCTGTTGATTTGTCCCTATCCTCTACTTCTCTTTCTTCCCTACTATCCTGGAAGACTCTTGCATCTACCTTCGGCAGCGATCATTATCCTATACTCCTTTCTTTGACACAAGGATCCCCGCCACTCGTCACTCCAAACCCCTCCATAAAAAAATATAAACTATGTAACCCAGATTGGCATTCATATGCTACATCTGTTGATAACATATTGGATTCTTTCCCTGATTTTGGAGAAGACGGAAATATCTGTATTTACTACAACCAATTTTATAATGCTATGATTTCCTCTGCAGATAAATATTTTAAGAAAATAAACACTTTTAAAAAAATCACTCATCTTTCCACTCCCTGGTGGGATGAAGATTGTAGTTCCCTAATAAGGGACAGAACAGAAGCCGAGCAAGCATACACACTATCCATGACAAATGAAAATTTTATCAAATATCGACAAATTGAAGCCAAGATTAAAAAGATATTCCGTAAAAAGAAAAAAAGTAGCTGGACCAAGTTCTGTGAATCCCTTAGCCCCAGATCTCCTGCACATACAGTCTGGCAGAATCTTAAGAAATTTCGTCGATCCATCAATTCTGACAATCCCACATCCAATGATCCAGCGGCATGGCTTAACGATTTCGCAGACAAACTTGCTCCCCCTTTTGTTCCTTACCAGGACATTTTTCTAACTTCTACGCCAACATCTATTTCTGATGAGATGGATGCCCCCTTTTCTTTTTCAGAATTACAGTGTGCATTTAATGGCCTCAAGGACTCTACTCCTGGGGAAGATGGCGTGCCCTACTCTTTCCTTCTAAATTTAAATAACAAAGCTCAACTCTCCCTTTTGAATATTATTAATGCTTGTTTCAGAGCAGGAATCGTCCCAGAACCTTGGAAGTCCCAAATAATTATTCCAATTCTGAAACCAGGCAAAGACCCTTTAAATTCAAATTCATATAGACCCATTGCATTATCATCTACATTATGTAAAATTACCGAACATCTTATTAAAAATCGCCTGGAATGGATAGTGGAAAGCAGAAATATTCTCTCGCCCTTTCAATTTGGCTTTCGAAAGGGTTTGAGCACCATAGACAGTTTGAGTATTCTTTCAACAGACATTCGAATTGCCTTTGCTAAGGGTGAGTTCCTTGCAGGTATATTTCTTGACATCAATTCTGCATATGACAATGTTCTTCTTCCGGTACTCAGGCAGAAAATGCTACAGCTGAGTATTCCTCCGAGGCTAGTACATCTCATTTGCAATTTGCTATTCTGCAGATCCATAGTGGTTAAACATCGACACCACACTCTTCACCCCAGACTTGTCTGGAAAGGACTCCCCCAAGGCTCAGTCCTAAGTCCTCTGCTCTACAGCATATACACCCATGATCTCGAATTGTCTGTGAATAGTTTTTGTAGTATCCTTCAGTATGCAGACGATATCGTCCTGTATTATAGATCAAATTCCCAGGATGATATAACTTTTCGGCTAAATTCTGCTTTGCATTATCTTGACCAGTGGCTTTCCAACCATGGCTTACACCTATCTGTCCCTAAAAGTCATGGAGATGTGTTCACCAGAAAGAGAAATATCCCTTCCTTTGATTTGCTAATTGGGGATCAACGCATTCACCTCACGGATAAGGCTAAATTCTTAGGTATTATACTCGATCACAGACTGAGCGGATTTTCCCACATAGAATACATCACCAAAAAATGCGAAAAAAATATTAATGCCCTTAGAGCGGTATCAGGCGTTTGGTGGGGTGCCCACCCCTATACACTAAAATTAATTTATAATGCAATAGTACGAAGTCATCTCGACTATGGTGTATTCATTTTAGACCCTCTTACTAAAAAGTCTTCAGAAAAACTAAATAAAATACAATATAAATGCCTAAGAATTATTCTAGGCGCTATGAGATCTACGCCTACAAATGCCTTACAGGTAGAGTGCGTTGACCCACCTTTACACCTCAGAAGGAAATTTTTATGCGATCGTTTTGTCATCAAAGCTCTCCAATTATCTTCCCATCCTTTATGGTCCAGACTAGATGAATTATCCCTACTTTGTACCAGTAATTTGAGAACATCCCTTTCTTACATTCTAGACAGCTTTCTTAAATTCACTAGACTTCCCCATCCTCTGGCATCACTGCCTTCAAACCCTCTATTTAGCACTCCGTTTCAAGCCCTAATCTATAACGCTCCCGTCATTACAGACCTTGGTCTGGTTAAAGGTACATCTGATACAAAAACAAAGTTTCAAGAAATTATTTATCAAAATTGGTCAGACCATCTTATTATTTATACAGATGCATCAAAACTCTCCCCAGATAGTTGTGTCGGTGCTGCTTGCTGGATTCCGAAGTATAAAATTGTGCTTCAATTTAAATGTCCCCCTCAATCTTCAGTTTTTACAGGAGAAGCCATTGCACTGTTGGAGGCTATCATGTTTACGTTTTCCTACAATATTAAAAAAACATTAATTTGTAGTGACTCTTTAAGCTGTCTGTTAGCTATTAAAGCTAACCCGTTTCGTAGTAAATTAAGAATTTCCGTCATTTTAAAGATTAGGGAGGCTTTACTTTCATGTTATCAAAAAGGTTTACAGGTTATATTGTTATGGATTCCTGGCCACTCCGGCATTCCAGGTAATGAGACAGTAGACTCTTGTGCCAAAGCAGCTGTACAACTTGGTTCTCTAGAACATTTTTGTAACTCCAGTCAGGACCTGCGAGCTCTGGCGAAAACTCATTTAGACAAGTCCTGGAATCAATTCTATAGTGACTCAAAATCGGTTAAGGGCAGACATTACGCTGCCATTCAGCCTACTATTCCAAGACGTCCTTGGTTTTTTCTTCATAGACATGCAGACCGCTGGGTAACATCAACAATTTGTCGCTTACGTCTTGGACACTCATGTACTCCAGTGCATCTGGCAAAAATCAGGGTGCGTGATCACTCTTTGTGTGAATGTGGCCTCGACGAAGGCTCAGCATCCCATATCATTTTCACCTGTCCCAAACTCCTGTATCCTATCTATGATGTCCTTCCTCGCAAAATCCCCCGTCCTGTAAATATTGAATGTCTGTTGATGCTCGTGTTTAGCCCCTTTTGCTCTTTCTTATGTAAATATATTAAACGGAACAAAATTAAATTGTAAATAAAAGTATGTATTAGTGTGTATCTATGATTGTTCTAACATATTGTATTTGTAAATAGTCTACTAAAAATATTTAGGTATATAAATTGTATTTTAAATGTTTGTGTTGTTCTAGGTTAAGGGCTAACCTAAAATACCTACTATTTCTACAGTCTTCAAAATTCTACTAAGGTTCTAACCTCAAATACACCGATCAATCTACTTCGTGTCTTCTCCATTCTACGTGACATTGGCGAAGTCATCCGTGCTATCTTGGCACTAGTGAAAGCCATTAAGCCTAATTAATAATAATATTTTTTAAAGCTTAACCCCGCAGCCACACTATGCTCCTCGCGCTGCTGCTCGCGCTGCTCGTCGCTCTGCCGTGAAAGTTGCCCTAGCGGCCACACTATTCCCTACTCGCGATATTCATCGCGTTGCTCCGCATTTCAGTACTCGCCTTGAAATGGATGACAACATTACGGCAGCATGCGCTTTATGCAATTTATAGTTTATCGAAGTATTTAAAGGTTTTACAAAACAATGTATTAAAACGACGTCGTCCTTGTCAAAGGAGATGGTGAGTGACATCGATTCATTGTAGCAGGACGAAGTAAGTGCGCGAATGTGTGGCTAGTCACTCGCGCTCGTATTGCCGCTCCTTTGACTCGCGCCACAAAAACCGACAAAAAATGGATCGCCGGGCAGGACGAGCGGCATGACGAGCAGCATAACGAGTAACGCGGCCACACTACTTCCCTGCCCACTTCCCTCGCTATTTCCCTTGTCACTCGTCGAGTGTGTGGCCGCAGTATATTTTTTTGTCGTACGTCGTCATGTGTCGTATTACCATTACATTACCATTCACGTTAAGAGAATAGTTGTCATTGTAAATGAAAAATATAAATTCAAATTCATAGTGACCACCTGTTTGCAGAACTTTCACACAACGAGTCGAGTCTTTGAACATTATATACTCATACGAAGAACGAAAATGATAAGTTTTAAACTAGGCTTAAACCTATATTAAAGACCTATTGATGGACAAAGTTTATTGGTACTCTTAAACTCTAAACTAAAGATTATTTTTTAAATGACGATTCAAATTATTTCATTATCCAATTTGACATTTGATTTTATTAAGAGATGATTAAGTCAGTTTTATACAATTAAATTAATCTTTTGAAATATTAAACTTTAAAATTTTTACTCAACTATAATCTTTTTTTATTCTTCATCCGTCGGTAACTGTAACAACTCCGTCTTCCCGTTACGCGAATAGACTATAAATATATTTATATAAATTTAATTTCGTTTCGTCTGGAATCTATATATAAGTTCTTAACCAGACTTTAATCTTGCGAAATGATGGAAATAATAATGCAAGATATTTTGCACCAAACACCAAAATTGGTTTTTAAATTTTCATTTCAATTATGAGAAAACATAGTTTAGTAGCAGAGAACCCAGCCGTGGCAGTCATCTAATGACCTTGAATAAAATAAAAAAATTGCAGTAAGTTTTAATTGTTATGTTCCAAGCGAATTTATATTATAGTTTGTTTAGTATGTACGGACAACCCGCACGATTGCCCCTTGTAAAGGTGCTACACAGTTACAGTTGGACGACTGGATGAAAAGTAATGTTGGCAGCCTTCGAGTTCGATGGCTATTACGTAACTTGCGCGATTGCGAGAAATCGCTGTGGTATCGAATTTTCAAACTAAATGAACCTCAATTATTATTGAAATTCGACACCACAGCGATTTCTCGCGATCGCGCAAGGTACGTAATAGCTCACCAAACTCCTTTTAAACATTGTATACTCGTACTATTATTGTTTTGGACTATGATTAGGTAACATGATCTATTCTCTACTCATATTGGTTTAAGCTTGTTATCATGATTATCCTCCCACTTTGGTTAGTTTATGAAGAATTTGTAGTGACCATTCGAACTCTAATGGTGGCGGTTGGCGCCCGTGACACGCGACCGCAACAGAAGAGACAGAGACAACAGTACCGAGACGAGCAATGATATAACTTGTCGCAGTCTCTTGTCGCGGGCGCGAACCGCCATCATAATAAGTCTAAGAGAGTACGTGCACGCTGTAGGTGTGCGCCGCGGGCGGCTACCTGTACGCGCTGGGCGGGCACGAGGCGCCGGCCAACACGGCGGGCGGGCGGCTGGCGTGCGTCGAGCGCTACGACCCCGCCGCCGACAGCTGGCTGCTGCTGGCGCGCCTCAGCTACGGCCGCGACGCCATCGGCTCCTGCCTGCTAGGCGACCGCATCGTGGCCGTAGGTCTGTGCATCCGTCTGGACCCCCGCATCGCATGATTAAAGAATCGGAACAGAGACAAAGCTACTAAAGAGCGAGCAAAATTTATACCTATTTTGGTAGGGTTGGCACAGGAGGATAAAATTATTCTCAACGTACCAGGTCACGGAGGAGACTGCGGCTTTGTCATCATGACCTTCCGCAGTTTCCCCCGTTCGCCGGTCCCTGGTGCAGCGGAGATAGATCACGATGCCCGCGAGCGCTCTATTGCGAAAGTGGCCCGCGTAGGCGAGCCAACCGTCGGGGCGTCATGGTGGCATGCGCCAGCGATCCAGAGGCGCCCTAGTACGACGATGAGGGCACCGCTGTTTTTTAATGGATATTCTGACTTCGCAGTCAGCGAGTTCCACATACTCGTCGCCTTCGGGAGGCGGGATGCGTAAACGCATTTCAAAGCATCAAAAAAAAGGGAGGATAAAATTATTGGTCATACACACTGTACAGTATACTATATTTACACTTTTATATTAAAACACTATTAAAATAAATTAAATTATAATTAACATTATTAAATGAAAACACGACGCGGCGTGTAGGCCGGTCTCTCTCCGTAAGTGACGGAGCGCGATTGCTCACGCACACGCGCGCCTCAAGCTCGTAGTAGTGCACGTATCGTAGCGCGCTTGTATGAAGCTTTGTCTCTGTTCCGTTTCTTTACTCATGTGCTCGCATGATCGGCTCCAATCACGACTTCAGGCTAAACTTTAATATGACGCATTTAGGATGGCTCCGGACAACCGTTCTGGTGTCGTGTTGCGTGTATTCGCCTTTACACCGGCTCGCGGGTTCGACTCCCGCTCGGGGCCGATAATAAATAACATCGCTGTGATCAAATTATTCATAGGTGGAGCCCCATGTATTTGTTGTTGTTGTTATTATTGTTGTTATTGTAGTGTAGATATAATTCTTCACATAGTCAACAGATGGCGCTGGTATCTTTATAAAATATTAATGTTTTTTTATATTTCTTGGTGTAGTGGTGCAAGTAGTCGCCTCAACGCCTACGGTCGTGGGTTCGATTCTCACTCGGGACATATATTTGTACAAATATTTGTTTCCGGTCTGGGTTTATGTCCTTGTGGGTCTCCCCACCATACCTCGGAGAGCACGTAAAACTGTCGATCCTGGTTGTTATCATAGACATCTGATAACGGCCGTTACTCGCTTCGTTCACTCGCTTCAACCTATCGCAGCCCACTGCCGGACATAGGCCTCTCCAAGTTCGCGCGAAATATACCGACTTAAAAAAAATACAGTTACTCAAGGTAAAAAAATTATCCACCGATCCGCAGTGGATTAAGCTCCAACCCTTCTATATGGAGAAGAGGCCTTCGCCCAGCAGTGGGTTGTTTACAGGCTGATTCAGTTCAGTTCAGAAAAGGTCCTGCCTACGCTTCGGCGTAATCGTGGCATATTTATGTTACCGACCAAACGAGATGTATTTTAAGCAAAACTAGATAGTCCTAAATTTAACTGACACGATTATAATGTATTTAACATACAAATAATTTATCTATGAAAATCAAAGCACATGATCAAATGTTTAGGCGAACAACTGGGATCAACAACTTTAAGTGCTTTCTGAGTTAAAATATTATGGTGCACCGTTTGGCTTTGGTGTCTCGGTGCAATGCTTGTAACTTCGCGACTTATTTGTGATCGGAAAGCTTTTGCGCGTTACAGATGAAACTTTGCATTTGAAGTTGTATTTGGAAACGTTTTTTCTATTAAAACCAAGCCCCGTATATAGTATATTGAAATAAGTATAAAAACTGTTTATAGTAATGTTAATTTTAACTTTCTTATTGGGTAATGTTGCATTACAAAATCATTCAAAACAATGCTCGAGACATCGAATAACGCGACATGCCACATCAAACAAACATAACGCGTATTATCAACATATTATATATTATAACTTACAAATGAAATGTTATGTTATATTACTTGTAAAGATACCGCTCTACTAGTGGTCTGGAACGTCTTAGTGCGAAATCGGTATAGATGTACTCAAAATCGACGTATGAAAAAAAATACAATATTTAATCAAATAATAAACTCAGCAAAAAAATAACTTCGGTAGGACAGACAGAATGGGTAGATTCGAGACCACTGCGCTCTACGAATGTCTTTCTCGACAGTGATTACTGTGTGTACAATGTTATAAACGCGAAAGTAAGGGTACAGTTACATATGCTCATTACTAGCACGAAAACATGCTACTTAGTAGCATGTGTGTTGAAACATTGCTCGTAACGAGCATGCTCAAGAATCGGCGACGGCCGTGCGATTTTTGTGCATGCTACCTGCAGCACGGGTCGAAGGGGACTACTTTTAGCGCGTCAGAAAAAGTTTGCTAATTGAATTAAAAAAATAATAAGCATACTAATAATGCATACTAATAATAATAAACATACTAAATAAGAGCAAATGTGTCGATTTGAAGAGCATGCTAGTTTTAAGCGTGCTAGTAATAAGCATGTGTAATAGTACCTTAATGGTGGAGGTTCGCGCCGCGACACGCGACCGCGACAGGAGAGACAGCGACAACAACCGAGACGATCAATGATTATGACTCGTCGCGGTCTCTTGTCTCTATCTCTCCTGTCGCGGGCGCGAACCGCTACCATAAGCGTGTGCGTTGTGCGTGCGGACGGCGCGCTCGCAGGCGGGTACGACGGCGTGCAGTACCTGTGCGTGGTGGAGGTGTACGACGCGGAGGCGAACAGCTGGCGCAAGCTGGCGCCGCTGAGCACGGGCCGCGCGGGCGCCGCCGTGGTGGCCGTGCCGCCGCCGCGAGCGCTGCTCTGATACCGCGCGCACCAGCTCGTCCGTCTACGTCGTCGGCTGAGCCGTGAGCCGCCCGTTTTCTATTTCGAAAATTTCCTTACTGTAAACTTCTCGGCTTAACACTAAAGCGGGAATCAGAAGAAAAATGAAGTTACTTCAGACTTGGCTCCGGCCTTTTGTTACTCCGGAATGAAATTTACAAATTTAGACTAGGCTGTATGGAGTGTAGTCCTTTGCCTTACCCTATTTGGGATAAATTTTAAAATAACAACCTACCGGAGAAATCAAATGATCGCTTTTAAATTAAAATTTAAAATTCTAGGTTTACATTTTTCTTTTTTAGCGTTTTTTGAGGTTTATGTATCTTAAATAGCTATTTGTTAAATAATAAGTAGTGTATTAGTTCAAGAAAAATGTAAACCCAGAATTTAAGAATTTTAACAAGTATGCTTAATTAAAAAAATCAAAAAACCCGACTGCGTAAAATACTCTTATTATAAACTAAAAAGAATAAAACAATTTACTAGCTTACATTTGATACCCATATTACTACAGTAAGAAAAAAATTTCATCTCCCCCCCCCCCCCCCCCTCATTCCGTCATTTGCGGGCGCCATTTTGAAAATTTATATAGCCTATGTCACTACTACAATTTAGACAAATCCAACGACACCTCATATGTCAAAAACCGTCCAGCCGTTTGGGCTGTAGGGCGCGCCAAAGAAATGGACATACATACATACATACATACATACACTCGAAAAACATAACCCTCCTGTTGCAGTCGGGTAATTAGTCTCAGAAACGGTCACTTGTCCGCTCTGGTAGGTTTAGTGTTAAATGGGCGTAAGTGATATGTGGTTCAGTAATATTGGTGAAGTTTCCCGCCAGTCCCGCTGCTTCGACTGGCTGCGCTTTGATTTCAACTTGAAAACAAAAATTTTTTACTTGGGTGAAAGAGAGAGCGTCCAAGACATAATTTATTAATGAATTTTGTTACTCTCGACCTTCTACTTTTGATTATACCAAACTTTATTAAGCGAACTAATGTATGGTTCGGCTTATTAATGTGATTGATTATGTTAATGTTCCAATGTAAAAAATTTCGTAGCAAAACTCAGGCAGGTCACAGTCCCCAAAAAATTCAATTTTTTTAGATGTATTATTAATTCACCTTATGCTTATCGGAATGTGGGAAACATTTAGATATAGCCAATTTATTCGACAGATTTATTATTATTATTTGCCAAGCACTATTTCGCATGATTGATGATACTAATGACAGATTTATTAGGGCATCTGTAATATTCTGTATCTATATTATCTAGACTGAATTGATATTTTTGTATATGTAATAAACTATTTACATAAACTCTAAAATTAAAGTATGAGTGATGTCAGTATAGAATAAATGGAGTAAGAAACCGTAGGTACTCGAGTTATTATTATAAATAGGTAATTTTGAGTCTTTTCGCTTATCGATAAAAACAACCTAACATTTTTCGACTGATGGCTACCCTCTTAGACTTATTAAATAAACCATTTTGAAGTGTTTTTATTGTAACAAGTTAATGTTAAGGAAAGAGTACGATAAATTAAAAAATCTTTGCTATGGTCGATTGGGTTGTATTAGCAATGCGTATGTGATTGGACAAGACAGTGATACTAATTACACTTATACTGGAGACTGGTTATAAAAAAGTGTCGGTGCCACTAAAATTTCAGTCATTGTCATAAATGGTCATTTCGTCCTTTATTAACTTTCCAATGTATGTATAATTATTTAATTATAGATTTTAGAGATTTTTACTTTATTTAAAAATACAAAAGATAAATATTAACAATAAAATTTGTAGGAAAAATAATTAAGTGTTGGTCACGCTTTTTCTACCCTTAATTACATGGCAGCACCAGATGATGACAGATTTGAAGTTTTTATATATGTAACAGTGAACTCTCGAATAAAAGGTCTTTTACCGCTCTTTATATAAATAATGGCCGTGTTCCGAAATACACTGGACCACTGTGAGGTGTGACGTCAATGCAGTACACTGCGAAGCCGTTCCTTTTTATTTTGCTATACTGTGCTATACTGGTTACAATTTATAACGGAACGCAGTCCAGTATACTGTCATCCTCATTTTTCGACTTTTTTTTCAATTGTAAATATTGAACAAAAAAAAATATTATTTGAATATTGTTGACATTTTTGAATAACAAGATTAATTCATAATAATAACAATCATTAGCGCTGTTATATTTTTTGATTACGTCATCACAGTAGAGCAACTTAACCATAGAGGTATTATAGATCTATATCTATAATACCTCTATGACCTTAACTCGAAAGCGCCAGTGCTCTCAGTACAAAAATGTTGGCGATTTATGACGTCATATATTTCTCTATGGTACTGCGGCAGTGTACTGAGAGTCTATAACGGAACGAATTTCTCACCACTGTCAGCACTGGGCAGTGCTCGCAGTGTGTTTCGGAACACGGCCAATACATTAGCCCCCGAAAATTATCTGTTTGACATCTGATTGTTCCGAAGAAATATCTATGAAATAATCGATTTCTTAACGTTAAATATCCATTCCAAACGTATATTTAGTCTGTGTGTTTGGCAGTTTTTGATTTCACGGGTAGAAGACGATATCAGTTTCATATGTTATATATTATTTATATAAATTCGTATATACATATACCATTTAAAATGTGAGATATTTTTCTACGATTATATAGATAGATACGGAGCTTTTTACAAAATTACATAGCTATATTTTTTTAATATCTCGCAATATTTATTGATTTTTAAAGGCAAAACTACTCTGTGACTTAAAAAAATTTCTTTTCTTTTTTGATCTCATGCATTTTAAAAAAAAGCTCTATAAGAGTTAAAATCATTTTACTATTTTTTACTGTAATACATTAATTTGATAAGACTGTTTATTATTTTTAATTTACTTTTAAAATTGGAAATACGAATATTATTATATATGGATGATTTAAAATACATATATTGTCCAATTTATTACGACGGAAAAAAACTATTGTACTTTACTATTTTAATATGAAAAACATGTATTTTTCTTACAGAATGTAAAACCTAATGACCTGCTTAAAACAGCAGTGAAATATATTTTATATTATATTTAATAACCAACTTCAAAATAAGAGAAGTTATTGAAGTTAGTAATAGTTGTATTACTTTTTTGTTGCAAATTTCAACCCAATTATTTTTTTAAAAAAATTCATAGTATCTTGCTTCTTATTTTACCATATAATGAATATTCTCGTTTTTACAGATCAGTATTTCATGTTAAAATGTGTTAGGCACTAAAAAAATGTATTTTATGCATTAGCATTATATCTGACAAAAAACTGTGAAATTGTCGACACCAATATGAACATAAAAAACAATTGAGGCACCTGCCAAATCTAGTTATTATTTATGTGATTTAAGAAACGAGGCTGAATGCATGTTTTTTTTTTTCTTTTATTATATACTGTATGCAGTATTATTTTTTTACTTAAGAACTACATGCAAAATCATATTTTTGGACTATCCTGTGATGTTAGTTATAGAAAATTGATAGGATATGGTAGCATAAAATATGTCTAGTATTAAATATATAAAAGTACACAAGATAAGTAGCTATTAATGGTATCATTATCATTATATTATGATATAAATAGATGTGTGATGTAAAATTTAAAATAGAATAATTAAGATGACACCTCTTAGGGGGCGTCCATAAATTACGTGAGGTGTTTTTTTTAAATTTTCTGTCCCTCCCTCCCCCCTTGGTGAGATGTCGTGAGATTTTATTCAACCCCCTCCCCCATCCCCCAATCACACGTGAGATTTTTCAAACGTCGTAAAAACGTGTATAACGTCGAAGTATGAATGAAATTATTTTCTTTCGAACGAATTAGTGAATGATCTTAATCGTATTACGCGATTACGCTCAAGATTAAATCTTAAGCATGTACAATCTGGATTAAATGGACCAAAATAGTAGATATTATTTTTTTTTTGTTTCAATCAGAAAAAAAAAATTGCGTGATATTTGCCGAGACCCCCCCTCTCTCCAACGTAAGATTAGATGAGATTTGACTCGACCCCCTCCCCCCCTTAAACACCTCACGTAATTTATAGACGCCCCTTTACTGATATCGATATACTACCCATTTAATGTCGTCTTACTAAGAAAATAAAAAAAATAAACTAAAATTAGTTAGGAACATATAATTTTAACCGGTCACCCGTGTTGACCCAAATTGTAATCCGAATTTTATATATATATATTTTTTTAATATAGCTTTCGAAGCTTATGTTAGTTGCCACGTAAAATTGTGATAAACTATTTTTTTTTATTATTAAAATGCTGAAAAAAGCATACATTTTATCAATGTAATACATTATACCGTATTAAACTTAATGTAATCTTAGAAAAACATCTATTGCATTTAGATTTTAAAATGTATTGAATATGAGTGTGTAGTAAATAAAATAAAAAAGATATTTTTTTCTTTTTACCTAAAAATTAATGCACGTAATGATCTCCGCCAAACATTTGTACAATAAAACGATTTTTTTTTTGTATAAAATATTACATCTGTATAAATTGTCTATAGACTGAATATAAATATTGTAATAATGGTCCAAAATTTCCTAATGTCTTTTGACTTTTAATTTGGACAGCTGTTTATTTCACTTGTTAGTTCAATAAAGTATCTCAATATTAAAATTTTGTTTATTTATACCGACTATTAGAATTTTTTAAACTAAAATTAATTATTCTGACACTCTATTGGTATAAATTGTGTTGATTTGTGTTTTGTAATTTTACGATGTTTTGATAACAATTTCATATTATATAAAACTTATCATTTATATTTCTTAAGGGAACAAAACAATTTTAAAGGTTAAAAATTATGCATTTGGGCATAATAAATTTAGAAATGTTAAGATGGGGCATGGCCTAAAAAAGGTTGCGAAACACTGGATTGTGAGATAAGCCGACAAGCCAACTGCGGTTAAGAAGTCGGTCAAGCCAAACATTTTTTTATTAGTTAAAATTGTAATAATCTCTGTTAACTTCGATTTTAAACTACGTATAAAGTCGTTCCTACGTTAAAGTGTTTCAATTCATTAAATTATTTACCTAAAGTAAATTTTATCTATACTTGAGCCAAATTCGATGTGGAATTTATGTAAACAAACCAAATGTCATCGTGTATAGGGTTATCACACTTTTAGTAATGAAAAATTGTAATTTATCACCAATTTCCTAGTTATACATTAATAATTTTACTTTAACATTGTTTCTTATAACTTAACCACCAAATACGTAATATACAAGAAAATTTGCTTATAACAAAAATTAACAAATTTGTAATTACTAATATACATCTAACAACCCTAAATTTTTGCACTGACAGGAAAATTTCGCAGATAAGCAACATTTGGTCTTTTTTTGATTATTCGTTATTATATTGTTAAAGGTAACTTGTTATCGAGTTTTATACACAATTTCAAATATTATAATTATTGTGTTTATTCAACGTAAATAAAGAAAAATAAATATATAAAAGAGAATGAGTGTCTGAACATAGATTTTTAATCATATTAAATCCATTTTAAAACAAATGTTGTTTTATTTTGAATGCTATTCAGGGATAGTGTAGCTATTTTTAATATATAGGCATATACATATTTATGAAAATATTTAGAAATCATTCCAAATTAGTATACCCACGTTAACAAGTAAATTTTACACATAATTATAGATAATATATAAATATATCTAACTTTCTGACTTATTTATTTCAAGTTTCATGTAGCTTGTACTACTATGTATAAATATTAAAAAATATAATTATTTTCCAATAGGCTGTAAATATCTGCCTATGGTTGGTTGCTAGGCAACGATTTGTTGGTTAACATTCCATATCGAATTTGGCTTAACTATAAGACACTATAAGTATGTAATATCTATCACTAGACCGAAGTGATCTATTGTGTGAGTCACAGTTGTCATCAAAATTTAACAAATATGACTTAAATTTTTAACTTTTTCACGGTACGTAATTGTCACACCGGCAAAAGTTACTTCTGCAAATTCAACCAATCAATTTATGAGAAGAAAGAAGCTATTGGATTCCGATAATTATTTTCGGTTTTTGGATTTGGTCGAGTTTTGGATTTGCCGAGCGGTGACCGGCAGATGAGAATAGTCCCGACCTCTCGTGACAAGGTGTCTATTAATGTTATTTAATATTCATTATAAATGTATAATCGTACCTCCTTCGTCGTCAAGACAAATGCTATTTATCATCATATTCATACCTTTAGTTATACGTTTTTGTTTGTCCTATTTTTGTCAAGGATAGTTTTGTTTTAATCTTTTTGTTTAAAAACTTTTGCACTAATATACCCGTTGTAGGTATATTAGTGCAAAATTTTTAAACAAAAATGTTTAAACAAATTAAATCGGCATATTGTATGTGATATTGTTCGATTTTTTTGACTCCGCTGTCCTTTCGTCTGTCACCAGGTTGTATCTCATGAACCGTGATAGTTAGACAGTTGAAATTTTCACAGATGATGTATTTCTGTTGCCGCTATAACAACAAATACTAAAAAACAGAATTAAAAAATATTTAAGGGGATTACCTAGATACGAGGCGTCGCTTATCATGCTGCTGCCACTGATAAGGCCAATCAGGGGGACTTGCAGCACTGCATTATCGTATAGTTCTATCACTCCCCTGTTTCGAGGAACAAACAAAACTTGGGAGTCTTATCATACTTGAAACCGGATTTTTTTTATATATCGCCACCAGGTTTTTTGCATTGCAGCGTCGCCATTTCGTGTTCCCCTATTAGGGTAAGATGGGGGAATGGCGGTCACTTAAGCAGTAATTCATTTTTTATTTTATATGTGGGATTTACGGTATAGGTAACCGACTTTTTACATAGCTTATATAGTGGGCTATAGATATATATGAGGCACATTATCAATCTATTACAGTTTTCTTATTAATCATTTTGTATAACCCTTCATTGACCGCGATTACCCGCAGTACGGGTATTACCGGTCATTCAAAATTAACACATGTTTGCTTCTAAAATGTACCGAAACGAAATAAACCGATATTTTATTCATAATTATCTTTATTTCTTATATTTTAAACAAAATGAACCAATTTTTTAAATATATTTTCACCAAAAATAACTATTTTTAAACAAACATTATTAATTATTTGTATTTATACTTTGAAAATCATAGATTGAGACGCATAGGAACTGTTTTTCCCCCTTTCCTAGTTGGTCACTGACCCTTTTCTCTTCTGTCCCTTTTTGGCAATAATTGTACCAGGGTCTTGCACGGTGGTCACATCAGTCTCAACTATGTTGTACACTTTAAATCCAGTAAACTGGTGTTTTTGCATAACATCTTCCAAATTTTGGAAAAACAACTTATCCTCATCTATGTTAAATGTGTCACGATTCACCTTGGTTGCCTCTGGTTGGCGAATGGTTATTGAAGGATTTCACTTTAGAAAACCATATAGCCAATCTTTTCCTGCTAGCTTACTTTCCCTGTTGAAATTATGCTTTATGTTATGTTTCTTGGCATAAATGAAAGCTGCATTACGAACTTAGGCCATTACGAACTAGCCTACTGCTTAAGCCATAAAAAAGTTTGGCTAGAATTTATATATTCTCAGCCATACCCTTCTCTACTTCTGGTGAAAAAGTAGAATGTCTTCGTAGTGAAAATCCTGTAATTAAAACATTCTTCTTGATGCGATCTTGTAGCGTGCAGTACGTCTACCATGAGTTTCCAGAGATGATAGTTCACGATACACGCAAGCGAGTGTAGTAGACAATTTGTATGGAAAGTTGAGCAGCGCCTCTCGCGGATACTGTCATTACTATTGCGTTTCTACGTTTACTACTGTAGTTATGTCATGTGCGCTTGTAACAAAAACTCATGGTAGACGTACTGAAGGGTATGCTGAACTACTTGGCAGTTAACCGTAAAGAATTCCCAGTACTAACGGCTTCAACAGCCTTTACTAACTCTTCCTTTGTCTATTTTCCTTTCGTTGTGGTTCTTTCCCTGTGTCGCGGCATCTATTTAACTATAAAAATAAGTGTAGTGAGATATTATATTAACAAACAAACAAATAATAAATTGTCTTATAATTCCATACGGGGTAATACTGGTCACTGACCGGTATTGCCCGCTTAGAATGATTGCCATTACCCCAAAATACGAAAACGGTTTCTTTGGTTAGTCACGAAAAACGTAATTAACTTTCATAAAATCCAACAAGCACATGGGATATACTTGTAAATTAACTTTTAGAAAGATATCGATTGGTATAAATCACTTTAAGCTTTCCTTTCACTGAATTTTCGATTTTATTAGAACAAAACACGTCCGAACCTGTTTATAGCTGTCAAACTCACTGCGCGCGAAGGAAAATGGTGCCGGTTAGTAAATAAGTTTACTCGGCCGCATACTAAAGGGCGACAATAGTAGCGATTGCATAATGTTTTTGCAAGTTTTAGATTTTGACGTGACCGGCATTGCCCACTGACTGCCATTCCCCCATCTTACCCTAATGACATGACTAATTATACATAATTATATCTGGGAGTCTTATCGAATTAGGTTTAGTGTTGTGGGCTCTTAAGCTATTAGTTTTGTAATTGTAAATATACTCTTTTTATACAAACAAATAAAGTTTGTGAATTGAATAGGAAGTGTTCAATAAAAATGCGTGTTGTGTTGATTGTTAGATTTAATTAAAAGAAACCATGTTTATGTTTGAATAACAAATCGGTCTTATAAATTTGCGACCGAAAAATATTTGCGCCTCGGCTGAGACGTACCAAATGATTTATTATTAAATTTTAAAGTATAAAAAATCCGTATTCTAATATAAAGCTTAATTAAAAATACTTAAATCCTACTCGTCATATTAAATATGTAATTGAAATTATTTTCAGTGAAAAAAATCGTGCGGTTATTGTCAAAAAAACAACACACGGTCCGTTTGTCACTGCGGGCTGCGGCCACGGCCGCTAAAGATAGCTCGACCGTGACTGCAGCACCGTCGCGATCAGGTTTAGTTCTAACTAAAAAATACAGATGGCGCTAGTTTCTTCACGTCCCGTTTATGGAGCAAGATTGGTCTCTATTCCTGTTATATACATAGTACTCTGTGGTCGCGACTGTTTGCGTCCCGAGGGCCGAACGCATCTCAAGATCGAGGCGCGTAGACATAGCTCGCGCTTCGTCCTTTTGTATGAAGTCGGAGTACTGTATATATTAATATACTGTGCTTAAAGTCTTGCTATTAAATTTATGCTATGACATTTCATGTGATACATATAGATAAGAAAATATTATAGAAAGATAGAAACATCTCCACCTCGTATTTCTTCTCTAAAGTTATAATAATGGGTGTAATGTACTACAACAACCAACTGTGTGGGTTTCCATGTTGAGAGACCCTTCAACAATGGTTTTATAATTTAATCGTCTAACTTTAACAATTTTGCCACAGCCAACAGGGGTTGAGATATTAGAAATTATTTCCTCAGGAGACCAATCTGTTGGAACTCCTCTAATCCTCCTTACATTATTCAAAGGAATATACGAATAATGTAAGAAGGTGCATCTAGTTCATTGTAAAGATTTTGACCAATTGAAATATTTGTTTTATTGTGTGGAACATTAACATTATGAACTACTGGATTATCCAATTTTAATATAGGCTGCTTTGCAAGTGAAATATTTGTTATATCTTTACCCTCATCAGATTTATCTGACTCTATACGACGACATCCAATGTCCTTTTGATTCCCCCACATTTTTTCTTTTCTTTTTATTACAATTTTTGCATATTTTATGTAGGCGACCACGTTTTAAGCATTTTTTTTTTTGGATAATTGGTCAGTGTCTATGCTAGAATCATCATATTCAACTGTTACAAAATAGCTAGGTTCGGGCACTTTGCATGATCCCCGGGATCGGGTGGCTTGTTTATATTAAAATATAAAATATATGAAAAAAACTTACCAACCAAGAGTTTGCTAGCTAATTATAATATCTACAAATTAAATTTACAAAATAAATATTACAGGAAACTGTTCTGAATGACTAAAATATAAAATAATAATTAATTAATAATCAAAAACTAAAAAAGAACAGAACCACACGCCTTGAAATTTCCCGCCGTTTTTTAGTTTTTTTTTTTTTGGTATTAGATATTGTGTATAATCTATGGTCTATTGTAGGGATGCTCATTTAAAAATATATCGGTTTTTTTTTCTATATAGTATATGGTATTGTTGTATCGATAGTTTACGATATATCAAAATCAAAAACAACTTTATTTTAATATGCCCCACGAGCACCTTTGAATCGTCAATTTACAAATAACACTTTAAAGTTATTATTATTTTGTAAAAATAAAGCTACCACCGATTCGGACTGTAAATTCTGCAGAGAAGAATCGGCAAGAAACTCCGCAGTAACTTGGCAGTAACTCTTTTGAAAATAACATATAAACTGTATTTTAGTAGAAAATTAGTAATATCTTGCATGAAATACAGCGCCACTAAGTCCACTCATCTTTATCGACTAAGTAATCCTGCACCGAATAATATATTAATTTTTAATATAATATTAATTTTGTTAATAAAATCTTTTAATTTATGTTAAGACAATTCCAAAATTGTTGGTGGGATTTTGTTATACATGCGAATACCATAACCCAGAAAGGAGAAGCTTACTTTTTGCAGTCAGAAATTTGGAGTTACAATTTTGTTATTCCTTCTAGTGTTTACACTGCGATTAATACTATTTATTTTAAAACAATGAATATTCTGGTGAATATATAATATAATATTGTTATAAATATAGGGGAGAGTTGGATAATACCGCGCGTTTGATAATTCCACGCCCTAGCATATTTCAAAAACTAAATGCTAATTGCGCTATCCAGTCCTTAAAGATCACAGTCCGAGTCCTCTACCCCTCCCCGTGCACGACGGTAATTTACTCGGAGCAGCGATTACTAAGACACATCGTGTCTTACAAGTTTTTACTCTCGTTCCTTATAATTTAGCGGGCATTTTTGACAAGAGGTAAGCTATTCTATATTTGTATTGTAACACATTGATTACTTTTATTTGAATCCTAACATATTATAGAATTAATGACTACAAAAATACACAATTAACTTGACTGTATTATTTTGAGGTTATAAAATGAAATAACAGAGTTTGTCAATTCCGCGCCCAGGGCGTGTATGAGTGAAGACCACGTACCGGCAAGCACAGTGTCGGACGGCCATCCACGAGATGAACAGACGACTTGAACAGAGTCGCCGGAAGTCGTTGGGTGGAGGCTGCTTTGAACCGGAGTCGATGGGGGGAGGCCTACGTTCAGCAGTGGACATCCAATGGCCGATATGGTTATGATAATTAATCTAGTCGTAAAATAATAATTATATCTAGGTATAGAGAGGAGTCTATGCTTCTTTTTCTACGAACGAGTTTATTCAACGTTGCATTTTTTTTTAATTCTAAGTTTACTGATAGAAATTCACGAAATTATTATGGGCACGGTTTTATCAAACCAGTCTGATAATACCACGCTTTCCTGTTTTTTTATTATTTTGCAATAATTAATTATTGTTTATTTTTTGAAATATTTTGCCGTGATGTATGCGTAGCTAAATAAATTCTGTACTATTTACAGCATTTTTGAATATATATATCGAACCTTCTCCGAATTATAGGTCCAAGTTCTCAGAGGCTCGGTAATATCCAACTCTCCCCTATGCGACGCAATTGTTAATGTCTACCTTTGGAAAAACATCCCGTAGGGAGACTCGAGCTCCAAGATCATAAATGCAACGAATAGCCCATTTTTTGCAAAATAAATACAGTCTCAATATCTGTAGAATTACCCCAGAGTAACAGACCATAAGACATAATACTATGGAAATAGCTAAAATATATTAGTCGTAGTATAGTAGCAACGTCGGTCAGTTGTCGCACTTTTCTAACTGCGAATGCTGCGGAGCTGAGTCTACCATTCAAGGATGACAAATATGAATTCCACTGAAGTTTTGAGTCCAAATTTATCCCTAGGAATACTGTAGTATCATTGACAATAAGCCTCTCGTTATTTATTTTTAAATTATAATTTGAATGTTTTACACTAGGCAACGAAATTACAACGCACTTGGTTTTTTTGGCGTTCAAAACGAAGTTGTTTGCTTTAAACCAATCCTGAATTTGAGACAAAGAACTGTTCACGTCATCGTAATTTACTTTTTTCCTATCAACTTTAAATATAAGCGATGTGTCATCTGCAAATAGCACTATATCACAAATATCCTCAACTTAAAATGGCAGATCATTTATACATATATATATATAAAGAAAAGGACCTAGAATCGATCCTTGTGGAATGCCCATTTATAGCACAAATCCAGAATACTTCGTTACGTTTATTGATACGTGTTGATATCGTACAAATACATCCATATTTTCGATATATCGCAAGTAATTTGTTTATTTTAACTATTCTTAGAATATGTATGCGAAAAGAAAGCGGTGGTCGGGCGCGGCGATTCCTCGGAGCTCGCACGCGGATTATACGTCTTAATACTCGCGACTGAAAAATGAAAATAGGTTACACACAAAAAACGTAACGAGGTTATTCGATCAATAAAAGTTACTCCTCATATTATTTTCATACCGCGGCCTTATGTGAAAATCGATTCTTAAGGAGTAAACTCCAAAAAAAGGTCATCGCTTGCACATATAAATAAATAAATAATAATAAATAAATATTAACCAACAATCACACCACGTTAACCTAGCCCCGTGCTAAGTTCGTAAAAACTTGTGTTACAGGTACTAGGAACGGAAATAAATTTATATAAATACATATATACATAAATATACACATCCATGACCCGGTGCAGACATCTATATTCGTCATACAAATTATCTGCACCTGGCGGGATTCGAACCCGCGACCGCTGTGTAAAGTGCCAGTTGCCTGACCACTCGACCAGCCGGTCGTCGATATAGACCAGGGTCGATAATTTTTGAAACCAAAAAAAATTACAGTAGGATGAAACCCATTAGAAAAGGAGGGGAATATGATCAAAATGAAAGGAAAAATAAATTACGGTCGATCCGAGTTTGGGAAGTGGGAGGGGGTGAGTTTTTAAGGGTAAAAAATGGTTTATCTTGATTTCCGGCAAAACTACAAGTCGACTATGGAAAAAAGTTAAATGGCAAAGTTGTAGGTAATAAAAAGATCTACAACTTTTGTATTTGCAATTTTTTCACATATCTTTAAAATTTAGGTGAAAAATTCAAAAAACCAAGTTTTTGGTTTTTTATTAATATCTTTTTCAAAAAAAAATTTTTTTTTTACGAAATTTGGTGAAACCTTACCTTATTGTGTCCCAAATACACTGTAATTTATTTGATTTAAAATATTTATTTTTTTGCCTTATTTTAACTGAATATCAAAAAAGCACCCTAATTTTCAATCGAAAATTCTGACGTCAAAATATCAGCTTTTTTCAAAAAGTTTGGGGGCTTTTTGTTCGTTGAAATATCTACTTTCTGATGGTGTAAAAAAAATACATTACTATAGGAAATGTTCTCAAAAAATGCAAAAAAATGAAAAATACTCAAATTCAAAATTTTTTTTAATCACTATGTACAATTTCATCAAAAAAATGTGATTGCTGCAATTTTTTTTAGTTAAAAAGTTAATTTATTTAATTCGAATTACATTCATGTCTCTGAATAGTTTTCAAATAGTTTTTTTTGAAATAGTTTTGAGCAATACTTCCGGAATTAAATCCTTTTCTGTAAATTTGAATAAAGTAAATTTCTCACAATTCACTTAGAGTAACTCAACCTGCACGTGTATTTTTAAAAACGATGTTATACACTACTTTGTATCTCGTATACTGGCTAACGGTTTTTACAACTGCTACGAAATAGCAGGTATGTAGTAAGGCCCAGACCCTCCTAGGTCCGTCCCCACTTCTCTATGAAATAACTTACAATGGGCTAAAATTTACCGAAGGTCACTCAGGTATATAAATTATCTTAAAACAGCAATAAATGGGCATCTACAAATATTCTTTAAATAAGATTCTACAACTTTTTCAAAATATTGTAGATGTCTTATTAAATATTAACTTTATTAACTTATTTGTTTTGTTAGTTATAGAAGTATATTTCAATTTGCAATTTTTTCGTTTATCAATAAAACATGAAATCTTACGTTTTTTGAGTAATTAAAGTGTAAATTTTAATAAGTACCTCCAAATTGTACATAATGATTAAAAATTTTTTTTCGAATTTGACTTTTTTCAATATTTTGCATTTCCTGAGAACATTTCCTATAGTAATGTATATTTTTTTTACACCATCAGAAAGTAGATATTTCAACGAACAAAAAGCCCCCAAACTTTTTGAAAAAAGCTGATATTTTGACGTCAGAATTTTCGATTGAAAATTAGGGTGCTTTTTTGATATTCAGTTAAAATAAGGCAAAAAAATAAATATTTTAAATCAAATAAATTACAGTGTATTTGGGACACAATAAGGTAAGGTTTCACCAAATTTCGTAAAAAAAAAATTTTTTTTTGAAAAAGATATTAATAAAAAACCAAAAACTTGGTTTTTTGAATTTTTCACCTAAATTTTAAAGATATGTGAAAAAATTGCAAATACAAAAGTTGTAGATCTTTTTATTACCTACAACTTTGCCATTTAACTTTTTTCCATAGTCGACTTGTAGTTTTGCCGGAAATCAAGATAAACCATTTTTTACCCTTAAAAACTCACCCCCTCCCACTTCCCGAACTTGGATCGACCGTAATTTATTTTTCCTTTCATTTTGATCATATTCCCCTCCTTTTCTAATGGGTTTCATCCTACTGTAATTTTTTTTCATTTTTTACCATTATTGAAGGCTTCGGCCCTGGTCTAATTTTGATATATTATATCACATGAAGTAATATAATATATCGATTGTAACTATTACACGCACTGCTAAAAAAAAGTCATCGATTGTGCATATGGATAATTATCTCATATCGTTATAACTTATATCGGATTAAATATATCGATATATCATAGACATATATCGATATTTTTTGAAATAGACTCTACACACTTCTAGACTCTAGTCTATTGTCCATTGTCTTTTGTCTATGCTTAATCGTCATTCGTCGTTGTTCTTGTTCTTGACTTTATGTGTGCAAAAGAAATAAGTTTCTTTTTTGTAACTTGGGTAAAATAAACGTATAAATTTAATTAAAACAGTATTATTAAAATGGCGTTACATATACCAAAAGCTCCGGGTGTACCCCAAATGTTGAAAGATGGGGCGCGGGTAAGTCAGTTTGTTAACCAAAAATTTACCATTGTCATGTGGGGTCGGCCGCCGTATGAATTTTTACTTGAATAAACCTTTTTAGGTATTACATGTAGTAATTTTTTATACACATTTTAATAATTAACATGATGAAATATTTTAATTGAAAATAAATAAATACTCTCGCGCATAATATATTTCATGCAATTTTGTCATTCATAATTTCTATATTTATGTTCTAAAATGAGGCTCATTTTAAATATTCAATTATGAAGAATATATTGACGAAAATTCTGAACAACAAATAAATGCTATTACAGATGTTTTCTGGTTTGGAGGAAGCTGTTTACCGAAATATAAATGCATGCAAGCAATTTGCACAAAGTGTCCGTTCTGCTTACGGTCCTAACGGCATGAACAAGATGATTATTAACCACATTGAAAAGCAATTTGTTACTAGTGATGCTGGCACTATCATTAGAGAATTAGATGTAGAGCATCCTGCTGCAAAATTAATGGTTTTAGCTAGTCAGATGCAAGATGCAGAAGTTGGTGATGGCACTAACTTTGTTATTGTTCTCTCTGGAGCTCTGCTAGAAGCTGCAGAGGAATTATTGAGACTAGGAGTCACAACAAGTGAAATTGCAGAAGGGTATGAGAAGGCCCTAGATAAATGCCTAGAAATACTTCCTCAAGTTATTTGTCATGAAATTAAAGATTGTAAAAATATGGAAGCTGTTATTAATGGTATAAAACCAGCCATAATGTCGAAACAATATGGTAATGAAGACTTCATAGCAAGCCTTGTAGCAAAGGCATGTGTGGCAATACTTCCAGAAAAAACAACATTTAATGTTGATAATGTGAGAATATGCAAGGTAAGAATTTGCAAAATTTTACTATAGTATTTATGGATAAACTTCCGAAAAGCGGATACCGAATTTCGTCATGAAATTTGGCACGGACATTCTATTTGACTATTTATGAGTCCCCTTAAAGGGATTTTTGGTGGCACGCAATATTTTTCGAAATATTGAATTTTTTAAGTACGCTGCTTAGCACACTATATAGGAAAGCGAGTCGATCAAAAGAAGAAGGAAAAAAAAAAACCTAACCTAACCTATCCTAGAATGCGTAAATGCATTTCACATCGATAAAAAAAAAAAGGCCTAACAACCTAACCTACACAAACGATTTAAAAAAAATCTTAATCTAACCTAACCTTTAAAAAAAACCTTAACTATTAAAAAAAAAGACCTAACAACCTAACCTAACCTGACGATTTAAAAAAAATCCTAACCTAACCCTTAAAAAAAACCCTAATAATTAAAAAAAAAAAGACCTAACAACCTAACCTAACCTGACGATTTAAAAAAAATCTTAATCTAACCTAACCTTAAAAAAAAAACCCTAACTGTGGAATGAATTTCTCAGCCTTAAAAAAAAAAGTGGCGGAATACGTAGTGAAACAATGGCCGATCATCTATGCGAGTTTTAATGGCGTCGTCGCGTTAAAAAATTGAACAAAAATCCGTTCAATGAATTATTACAAAATATAAAGTGTGTATCCGGGAAAATAAAAAAGTGGATCGATTATATATATGTGTATAAATAACACCTGTAGTGTGTGTGTGTGTGTGTAACGTGGCGATAAATATATAGATATATTGTAAGCGTGCTAAGCAGCATACTCAAAAAATTAAATATTTCGAAAAATATTGTGAGTCGCCAAAAACCCTTTTAAGGGGACTCTTAGATAGTCAAATGTGATGTCTGTGCCAAGTTTTATGAGAAAATTCGGTATCTACTTTTCGCTTTCTTATATAGAGCGTACTAAACCGCGTACTCAAAAAATTCAATATTTCGAAAAATATTACGATCCGCCAAAAATCCTTTTAAGGGGATGCTTCGCTAGTCAAATGGAATGTCCGTGCCAAATTTCATGAGAAAATTCGGTATCTGCTTTTCGGAAGTACACCCATATTTATTTCTAGCCATGATATTTTAATATATAAATATGAAAATTATCCATTCAAATAAAACATTTTGTTTTAGATCCTTGGAGCTGGACTTTTGCAGTCTGAAGTTCTTTCAGGAATGGTTTTTAAGCGGGAGGTTGAAGGTGATGTCACAGGTGCATCAAAAGCTAAAATCGTGATTTATTCCTGCCCTGTGGATATTACTCAAACTGAAACTAAAGGCACGGTTCTTATCAAAACAGCTGATGAGCTACTTAATTTCAGTAAGGGCGAGGAATCTCTGTTAGAAAAACAGATTAAAGATATTGCTGATGCAGGTGTAAAAGTAGTTGTAGCCGGAGCCAAGTTTGGTGATATGGCTCTTCATTTTTTGAATAAATATGGTGTGATGGCTGTACGTCTCAATTCTAAATTTGATCTTCGTCGTCTTGCTAAAACTGTCAATGCCACTGTAAGTATAATGTTTTTTAATAAATATTTAGATTAGATTTCACTCTGATTACATAGATATGTAATCAGAGTTAAATAAAGAAGAAGTATATATATATATATATATTAGGGATCGTCCATTAATCACGTGAGGCTCGAAAAGAGAGGAGGGGGGAGAGGTTCAGAAAATAAATCATGAAATATCACAAGGAGGGGAAGGGATGTAATGAGATATCACTTGTATTTATTTTTCTTTGAATGTGCAATTTCTAAACTAAAACAGCAGCACGTGATCTTGACTCACAGTTACCAGGAAACAATAGGGTACTTTCGGTAGTGAAAAATAAATTATGAAATTTGATAAAAACAAAAATTAATGTAGAAATATACTTAAATATTCTGATTTAGAGTCATAGGGTACGTTCGCGCGCCCTCTTCTAATTGATAATTCATCACTTTTATAGGATTTTTTAATCTATGCATTCCAAAGACCACATTAAAAAATCCAAGACAGATTAAAAAATCCTATAAAAGTGATGAATTATCAATTAGAAGAGGGCCCGCGAACGTACCCATAAAAGTACATTATTGTTTTATTATATTAAAATTAAAAGTTTTAATTTTTAATCTGCATATTACGTGACCTAAAACCATAGAGATATTATAGATAGAGTAGGTAAGATATACGGCTGCCTGTAAGCGGAAACGACCAAAGGTTAGAAAGAGAGAAAAGATTGCGGTACCCCATTGGCCTTGCGGTCTCAAATTCCGATTTTTTTTTTGTGAACATCAATTATTTACTTCAATTTTAATAAAAAAAACAAAGAAACAACTAATATTCACAGTAATATTATATTGTTATCTAATTCAACCGGTACCGCGATCGTCTCTCATTTCTAAGCGAGGGACAGCTGGAGGCCTGGATCCCCTGCTCTATTTATAATACCTCTATGCCTAAAACACGAGCCGGCATGGTGTGACGTCGTAAGGACAATGATCCGTTCCATTATACACTGCGAGCATCGCTCAGTGCTTTTACTTGTGAAAAATTCGTTCATTTATGGAGTGCCAGTACACAACTGCTGTACCATAGAGAAATATATGACATCATAAATAGCCGCCGTTTTTGTACTGTGAGCACTGGCGCTTTCAATGCACTGGTGCTTTCAATACTTTGATCACGTGATTAAAAAATATAACACTGCGAATGATAGTTATTATTTTTAATTAATATGTATTGTTTTTCAAAAATTTTAACAATATTCAAATTAAAAAAATTTCTTGTTGAACAGAAAACGTACCTATATATTTTTATTTGAAAACAATGTCAAAAATTCAGTAACCAGTATAGTACAGTACTTATAGCAAACTAAAAAGGAATTGCTTCGCAGTTGACGTCACACCTCACACTGCTCTCACAATCAGTTGGTTTGGCTTTTTATTAGGAAAATCAACATTTTCAAGTACTTTTTCAAACATAGTAGAATACCCTATTATTTTATGCCAGTCAAAAACAACCTGCAACCTTAATGTCTGTCTGGACATTTTTATCACGATGCTTAATTTTCCAAAATATTCAGATTATACCTGTATTTAAAGATAATATTCAAAAGTTTTTAATATACTTTGTACCAAAAAAACACATGTGATTATGGGTAACTTGGGTTAGTCTAAAACCTTGCCACATATCACCAGTAGGTGGAGGGGATTAAAAAGTTGCTAAAACACATCAGATGATTAATGGACAATCCTTTAATGTAATCTATAATTAATAAAAACTGGTCCAATAGACTAATTTGTATTTTCATATACAATTATCCAATCTGACAAATATACCATATAAAGAGAGTCATACATTAAAAGCACATAATATAGGTATTTAATATATAAATGTTATATTGTAGGTATTGCCTAGATTAACTACGCCAACAGCTGAAGAATTAGGTTACTGTGATACAGTAAGAGTCGATGAAGTAGGAGACACTAGAGTAGTTGTGTTCAGCATGGAGAGCAATGAGTCCCGTATATCAACTGTCGTTATCAGAGGTTCAACTGATAATTATATGGATGACATTGAAAGAGCTATAGATGATGGTGTAAATACATTCAAGAACATTGCCAGGGATGGAAGGTAAATTCTAAGATTCTATCTGTTTGCATTGAACTGTCAAACAATAACTAATATTTTTATAATTAATTTTTTACAATAGTCATTATAAATCTTGACTGCTGAGCTTTGTCCTGTCCAGAAACACTCTTTGGGTCTCTTCGATAATTGCTGTAGCACAATAATAATGTTATATAATTTATAGTTTTTTAAACTAAATATCCAGATTACAAGAAACAATGAGGATCAGTAAAGGTATAGCAAATTCAATAGAACTAGTATCCACGTTATTCTCTATGACATAAGAATGATATTCCTTTTTGAATTATCCAAATCGGACCATTACTTACGAAGATATTAAGTTATAAACATTATGCCTTCCTGCCGCAAAAAGTTAGTGTACTCGGGTGCGTGTGACGTCATTGTGCCCGAACGAGCGCAGTTCACGAATCAACGGAGCGGCGGCGACGCGGTTGGTCGTTTTATTTGAAATTTATTTAAATATAGTGTTGTTATAAAGTGTAATTTTCTGATATTTAAATATAAAACGTATTTACTAATCGTACTAATAAAGTAGAAGCTGGTTTTGTGCAAGAAACAAAGAAGAAATATTCGAAGATTATGATGAAAACTATTGTACTGATGTTTTAGAGGAGTCCACGCATTTTTGGAAAACATCAATATTTCCGAAACGAATTGAGATTTGAAATTACTCTTCTATTAATAATATGACATGTGCTTTTTATTATGCAAGATTTCGAAATAAAACTCTATAAAAGAAAGAAAAGCATTTTTATTTTTAAACTTGATTACTAAATAGACAATCCTGTAAATTAACTAAACTACAGGCTATTGTTACAATATTATCCAAAAAATTTATGTATGAAATATCGACACATGCGTCAGGTCCGATCATTTTGAAGTCTCTCAACTTCCATATGCTTCTTTCAATGTGAACTTTTATAGCACCAATTCTCTCTGTTTGCAAAACTTCCTCTGCTATAGGTTTGGAGTTGGAACTCACACACGGCGAGCCGTATGCGGAAAAGCGCCGCTCCCTGGCCGAATGGGGTACCCGCTCGAGTGCTGGTCCTGGTCCTCGACCACCTGAAGTCCCGCATCAGGGTACTGTTCGACACTAGACTGGTGTCCGGACGATTCCCTCACAGCTGGAAGGAGGGGAATCTCGTGCTACTGCCGAAGCCGGGAAGGCCTTCGACATCAGTCGTTGGCTTCAGGGCCATCGTGCTGCTGAACGAGGTACGCAAGCTGTTGGAGAGGGTAGTCACTGCTCGCATCGTCCAGCACCTCACGCGGGTCGGCCCTGACCTGTCCGACGTCCGGCTCGGGTTTCGGGCTGGTCGGTCGACGCCATTCTGCATCTGAAGATCGTGGCTTCGGAGGTCGTCGCCTCAAAGGGAGTGCTGTTGGCGGTGTCTCTCGACATCGCCAACGCATTCAATAGTCTGCCATTCGGCTGCATCACGGAGGCACTCCGGTTCCATGGAGTGCCCTCTACCTAAGGCGGCTAGTGGCAGACTACCTTGACGGTCGCAATGTCCTCTTCGTGAACTCTTCGTGAAGGGGACGTTGTCAGGAGGTCCATGTCGTGTGGCGTCCCACAGGGTTCTGTTCTCGGATCGCTCCTGTGGGACATCGGGTACGACTGAGTCCTCCGTGGCCGCCCCCCCCCCCCCTGGGCTGGGATTGATTTGTTACGCCGATGACACTCTGGTTACAGCTCGGGGCGGGACCTTCGTGGAGGCGGCATCTCTGGCCACCTCAGGTACCGCGGAGGTGGTCAGGAGGATCGAGGCACTGGGGCTTAGGGTGGTCCTTAACAAGTTTGAGGGCCTGCTTTTCCATGGGTCTCGATGTGATCCACCCGCCAGTACTTCGATAATGGTACGGTTACGTTACGTATACGGTTGACAATACTGTGATCGGTATCCGAGCCCACATGAAATATCCGGGCCTGGTACTTGACGGAAGGTGGTGTTTCGACGAGCACTTTAGCCAACTAGCACCGAAGCTCGTCGGCACGGCGTCCGCCCTCGGTCGGCTAATGTCGAATATGGGCGGAAAAAGTCTAGCGTGCCAACGACTCTACGCCGGGGTGGTCCGGTCAATGCCGCTGTACGGCGCCCCCGTGTAGGCAGAGTCCCTGACTGCCCACAATAGATCCCGTCTGTGACGTCCACAGAGGGTCGTGGCGGTCAGGGCCATACGCGGCTACCGCACGGTAGATGCTGAGGCCTCCTGCGCATTGGCCGGAACCCCCCTATGGGACTTGGAGATGGAAGCGCTCGCCGAAGTTTACCGGCGGGTGTCGGCGGCGTGGACGGGGGGCACTAATCCCCCGCCGATCAAATTCACCGCATGGTGGGATGACACCCGCCGCACCACCTTCACACGGTGGAAGGCTCGGCTGGAGACGTCTCGGGTTGGTCTTTGGGCCATCGGGGCGCTTCAGCCGATATTGGAGGAGTGGACGGTGCGGCAGCACGGAGTTCTCGTTGTCGGGGCATGGCTGCTTCGGCAAATACTTGCACGTCGTCGCAAGGAGGGAGACTACTCCGGACTGCCACCATAGTGACTGCTGTGAGGACTCCGCGCAACATACGCGAGATACGAGCGTGTCGTGCCCGGCCTGGGCTGAGCAGCGCCGGGATCTCGCTGCAGTCATTGGAGAGGACCTGTCGCCACCGGTCGTTGCGCGAGCTTTGGTTGGCGGTAATAGGGCCTGGACCGCGGTCGCCATCTTCTGCGAGAACGTCATCTCGCAGAAAGAGGCGGCGGAGAGGGCCCGGAAGGACTTACTCTTTTCGGATCACGCCGGCGCCGCGGCCTTTACTCTTTGTTTTTTTACCCGAGTACATCCCTGTGTCATTGTTTTGACCTTGGAATATTATATAGAAATCGGAACGGGCGAATAGGTAAGTACTTAGGTTTATCCACAAAACACAGAAAAAGTAAGTAGGTATGTTTTTATTAATACAGCAGGCTTAAAATGAGTGAATACTTAAGTACATGACACGTTGTAGTAGGTACCAACTTATATTCATATTAACTAAATAATATAGGTATAGGTAGTTATGTAGGTACTTACATCGAAATTATCTTCGCAACAATGTCTTGTAGCCCGGGAAGAAGGTGGAGTTTTATCATCTCTTTTCACAACGGCATAGTATTTTCACGTAGTTTTGGGTCTTTCGGCACGTATAAAAAGAGTTTTTCAGGCTTTTTAAAAGAAGTATTTGTACATTACGGCACTATACAATATTCATACATAGTTAAAAAGGAGAATTAGACACAAATCGGACACTTAATTTGTTTCAAAGACACAATAAACCAATGAAAACACCTACGCGCCTTATCGCTGACAACGGGTTCGGACACTGTGACGTCACAGCCTACCGTGCCGGCCGGTTAGTGAACTCCGCTAGTAATTTGATCATAACTTCGTCAATTTTTGTCGTAGAACAAAAATTTTTTCACTGTATCTTAAGGATTTCTTAGCTCTATAAATCTGCATTCTCAACTAAAAACGTTACGGATCCTCATTATTTAATTTTCAATAAATACTCTCAATATATGCTCAGTTTAGTTAAGAATAGTTGTTATGTTTGTAATCTGAAAAAAATCACATTAAATCGTTTTCATTTTTATAGATTCTTACCTGGTGCAGGAGCCACAGAAATAGAACTAGCACAGCACCTTCTAACATATGCTGACACTTTACCGGGATTAGAACAGTATGCTGTGAGGAAATTTGCCATAGCACTCGAGAGCATTCCTCGTGCTTTGGCTGAAAATTCTGGAGCAAATGCCACTGAAGTTATCAACAACATATATAAGGCACACAGGGTAATGACATTATTAATTTTAGATTTATTGTAACATTAGAATAACTAATTATATTGTGCTTGTTTCTTTAAAAATAAATTAACATAATTATCTATTTTTTAAAAATAATTATAAATCTTGTAAATAAAGCCAATCCTATATTTAGCTTTTTATTGAATTTATCTTAAAAATACAATAGACAAGATTGAGTATTCATAATTATTATACTATTGTTGCACCAAAATTTACATAGCATACCTATGTTTTTTTTTATGTATTTGATTAACTTTAAAAAATATACAAATTATGATAAAGAAGGAACTGAGAAAGACGAATAAATTTCTTGTTTCTTTTTTTATTTATTTAATTTTTTAAGTGTAAATTTCATATTTATTTACAATGTTTTGATACCATATTTTCTTTTAGGAGAATAACAAATTTGCAGGATATGACATTGACTCAGAAAATAGTGGTGTTTGTGATGCAAAAGAAAAAGGCATATTTGATTCATATGTTTTGAAATACTGGGGCCTTAAATATGCCGTTGGTGCTGCAACTACTATTTTAAAAGTTGACCAAATCATTATGGCTAAGAGAGCTGGTGGACCAAAACCTAAAGCAAAGGCTGGAAGTGATGATGAATCTTAGGAACCTAAAATCGCTTTAATCACAAATAGTGCTTGCTAGAATAAAGATTTACTTATAATTTTTAATTTAACTTCACTATCTTAACTCCTAATTCTATAATTTCTGTAATGCTTGAAGAATGAAATACTTATTTGGTATTATTTGTTAACTTTAAACAATAAAATATATAATAATTTATTATTTTTTTTATTTATCAGTCACTAAACAAAAAGGGCATAAATATTGAAGCTTTTATCACTACCTTACTGTACTAATAAATGAGCAATATTTGTGTATATGTTTTGTAATCACGTTCTCGAAAACTGCTCTAACTACAATATCTGGCGGCTACGCAAAGTTAGCACCCCCCTGAAGGATTTTTGAAATCAAAATGACTTTAATCGATAGGTCTACGTTAGGTCTGTATAGGTCCACCAAAATTTTTGTTAGGTCGCCTATTTTTTTTAATAAATATTTTTAATAAATAGGTCTATTTTTTCAACAAAAAAAAAAAAAAAAACCTAACAACCTAAAAAAAGACCTAATAACCTATTATTGATAGGTTGTTAGGTCTTTTTTTTTTTTGTTGAAAAAATAGACCTATTTATTAAAAATATTTATTAAAAAAAATAGGCGACCTAACAAAAATTTTGGTGGACCTATACAGACCTAACGTAGACCTATCGATTAAAGTCATTTTGATTTCAAAAATCCTTCCATGGGGTGCTAACTTTGTGTAGCTATATCTGGCTGTAACGATCTCGTGTATTTTTTGGTTCTACCGAATTACAGTTCACTCGGGTTACGGGTATTGTAGCTATGATGGGACCTGTTGAATTGAAAATTTCTATTTTTTTCCTATCCTTTTCCTATATATATATATATATATATATATATATATATATATATATATATATATATATATATATATATATATATATATATCAAATAAAAAATATCAATTTGCCAATCCAATAAGCTATGCATACTTGTGCATTGTGCAATATAAAACCTGCGCAAGCATAATATACCTATCGTACCGTTTATGGGTACCATAGATTTGACGGCAGTATAATAATTATTAATTACTATAATGATCTGTGACTATCTCTAATTTGTGGCAACTGACAAGTGACAACCGAAGTCAAACAAAATATTCGATTCAGTGTTTGAATTTTATCCAATTTTATCATTCGAGCGATATTTTTGGAAAAACCGTGACCATTTAAAATAAAAATTGTATTTTGTTACATATAAGAACTTCGTTTACAAGCAACTAAAAACTAAAGTTGTCAAACATGTCTTCGTACAAAGTAAGTATAATGCGATATCAATATTATTATTTTTATCATATTTTACAATTAAAAATAAATACTGTATAAAGATTATAATAGATCATCGATTAGATGAATCTTTATAAAATATTAGTTTAAAGTTATTTCATTCAACAGCCCATTGACTCAAAAAGAGAAGAATTTAGACGGTATTTAGAACGTGCAGGTGTAATGGATGCTCTCACAAAAGTCCTTGTAAGTCTTTATGAGGAACCGGATAAACCAGAAGATGCTTTAGAGTATGTGCGAAAACACCTAGGCACAGAGGGAGGTGAAGATGAATTAGAGGTTGCTCGGGCCCGTATTGCAGAGCTTGAAGCCGAAAATGCACTCCTTAAAGGAGAAACAGCTCCAACAGAAGGATAAATTCTTATTTTTAGTATTAATCAATATTAATTCACTTGATCTCAATGTGACATGATCTCATGACCCTCGTTGATTCTAAAGAAATATAACTTAGTTATATATTTATGAGAGTATTATTTTTGTTATAATTAAAAATATTTAAGTTCATGTGCAGGAAGCACAAATAAATTTTTTGACTAAGAATAATTGTATCATTTCATCATATTTCATGTTATTAATATAAAATCATATGAATATTTTTGCTATCATACTATTATATAATTATATAATCATACAGACCTGAAAGGAACAAAGGGGCTAACTTGATATCATTATATTTATGAAATAGCAGAGGCAAATTATTATGGATATCACTTTTTTTCTCCTCTTGTAAGTAATTTAAAAATGACATTTAAAATTGAGTTTTAGTGTAAGAAAATAATGTTTGTTATTTTCCCAACAAAAACTTAAAGAAATAAAAATAATTACATAATGTCTAATAATTTTATTAGAAATTTTTTTAAAAACAGATTTATACATGAAGCACACAGCTATCGGCAAATAATAAATAAATAATAAATTTTTCCTTTTTTAATAATATAATAATAATTTAAATGTGATTTGAAAATTCAAATATTTTAATTTTTATTATCGTGTTAAAGAAAATTTTTCATCATTGAAATACTTATTCATTTCAATAATAATTTTAATTATGGCATTAATTTATGTTATTGTTCGATGTATTATCTAGTTATTATAAAAATTATCATTAACAATTTAAACCTTTTAAAACTAATTTTATCAATTTTTCTTTATTATTGACATCAATGAAATTCTAATTGAATATTTTATGATGTTATAGATTTCAACAAAATTTCAAAATGATCATAGTTATAAATTATAACTATTGTTGATTTTTTGTCTTGAGAATTGATTTGTGACCTACAAGGAATTACAAAAAAGCACACATGAATGTTTGGGCGTGGAGAGCTCAATAATTTACTGGTATATTATTACATATTTGTGGTACATTTCGTAGTTCATAAAATTTAAAAATAGCAAGAATAAACTGATAGAATTTATTAACTGAATAAATATTTATTTACAGTTAATAATTTTTATTTTAAATTAAAAAAAAATTCTTTTGAGTAAAAATGTCTTTTGCATACGGTGCAATGTAAAGATCATTCATAAAAAAATAATACCATAACCTTTTGTAATAAAAATACGCTGCACTAATAATTACAACTGCGAAAACAAAATTCTGTAAGTTATTATAATTACCATTGTTTCATACAACTATGTGAGACCAAGAGACAGAAAGATCAGTCCGGTACACGGGAAGTCCGAATTTATACGGATGGCTCCAAAATGGGGTCTGGCACCGGTGCCGGAGTGTACTCACAAGACCTTAACATCAAATTGTCAATAACGCTAGGCCAACACAGCTCCATATTTCAATGTGAGTGTGTTGCCATTACCCATGCAGCTACTGCCGTCCTGTCAAAAAACATTAAGGATTATAATATCCGTATTCTGTTGGACAGCATGGCCCTACTTAAAGCACTAGGGAGTTCCACGACTAACTCTAGTAGTCTTATAAACGAATGTCACCAAACATTGGAAAGATTAGCCTCATTTAATGGAGTAATCCTCCAATGGATTAAAGGACATAGCAAATCACACGGGAACGATGCCGCCGATGAGCTAGCGAGACAGGGGTCTAATACAAGGGTGGCTGGCCCAACTATTTTACTGCCGCTACCATTTAGACAACTGTGCTCGTGGGTAAGGCAACGTACACGTGAAACTCACAATGCCCGTTGCGGAAAACCAAACAGGCTGCAGACAGTCCAAAATGGTACTTACGAAAGTATCACCATACCTGTCGAGTCGACTACTCAGTCTGAACCGTTTGGACATCAGAATAGTTGTTGGTACGATTACGTCACATGGCACTCAACCACCATTTTTCATTATGAATGCAACGGACAGTCCTCTTTGCCGGGGATGTCTAGTTGCTGAAGAAACAGCCACCCACGTGATCCTGGAATGCGAGGGAGTGGCCACACACCGGGTAAATATCCTTAAGGAAATAAGGACGCTCCGAGAAGCTTGTGAACGCCCCAGGAGGCTTTTGAGCTTCTGGAAGGAGCTTGGCTGGCTGAATTAGTCAGACCTCTTTCACGCATAATGGACCAAAAGCGAGTCTAAATGCGGAAAATTGAGCCCACAACCAATATCAATACAACCATTGTTTTATTGTTAATTTTATTTTTTCCATATTTTTAAGAAAAAATATTAATGTGCTTGATCTAATGGAGTTTTTAATTGAAGTTATGAGAGTTTTCAAAGTAAAAGTTTTATGTTCATTTTTTACTCAACAGTCTTTATATATTCTCTAATTTGTACAGCAATAACAACTCGTATCTTAAAGAAGTTAAAATATTGTAACAATTACATAGATATTTATCGAACAATAATATTAATTACTGCGAAAATTAAAACTATCGAAATAAATAATGTGCTATTTCGATAAAAAAATGAAAATTTTCCATGAAAGAAATAATAAAAATAAAACTGATTGAATTTTTTAATTTCATTTTAATTAAAGAAAAGAAAGTAGATAAAAATAACTTAGTAAAAAATGAAAAATAAGATTTTTTTGTCTATATCTGGAAGCACTACTTATATATTTTCACATAGATACCTAACTGAACTGAATCAGCCTGTAAACAAGTCAACTGCTGGACAAAGGCATCTTCTCCATATAGAAGGGTTGGAGTATTATCCGCTATGCTGCTTCACTGTGGGTTAGCAGATAATTTTTCCTATCATGAGTAGTGATCGTTATCAGGTGTTTATGACAACAACCAGGACAGACGACTTTACGTGCTTCGAGGCACAGTGGGGAGACCCACAAGGATATACACCCAGACCGGAAACAAATATTTGTACAAAAACAAATATCGGCCCTGAGCGGGAATCGAAGCCGCGACCGACGGGGTTGAGGCGACTACTCGCACCACTACACCAGAACAGTCGTCATAACATATAGTCACATAAATAACTACATAAAAATAATTATAAGGTAAATATGAAATACAATAAAATTAAAACATTATAAGAACATATAGTAATTTATACATTTTAAGTATTATGGTTTCATACAGACATTTAGACTTTTATTGGTTATTTATTATGTTTAGCACCTATAATTTTAAAACTGATATGAATACATAAGGGCCTAATTTGTAAACACTTAAAAATTACATATCAAGAGGGTAAGAAATAAAAATTACCACAGATATGATCTTGACTTATATTTAAAAACAATATGGAACATTACTAATTTTAACCACATAAATAGTTCAGCTACAGATGATTATTCCATTATTTATATCAATTAAACAGCAGCGCTGATGATTTCGGTGTACTTTTTCACTTTGCTGGCAATACTCATGTCCACATATTTATCTCCAATAGACACTACCATACCTCCAATAAGAGATGGGTCAACTTTGGAAGTAAGTTGTAGAGTCTCATTGCTTTTAAGGAATTTCTAAAAATAATACAAATTTATTAGCCTTAATCCTTCCTTATTATTATATACATAATATTATTATATATAAGACTTATAAATAAAATGACTATTTAAATAAAAATTACCATTTCTTAATCAGTCTGCTAAGAATATAAATAAAATAATTAATTTCAAAGTTAACATTTTCACACAGACAAGTATAGAGGAACATGAACACAGTGTTAAGTATCTTATTAATGTTAATTTATTTTATTTAGATTGTTTTATTACCTAACATATTATGATTTTCTGAGTTTTTTTGTAAAGTTAATAAAAAACAAATAACTCAAAAACTTTAGAATGTGCTTTAAGCACCAATGACTTGTTATAAAGTCAGCCTAGTATTTGACGTGAAAGTTACCTCTTCCTGATTTAGTAAGTGTGAATGTTTCTGTTTCATAAATAATGCAAACAATAATGTCTCGGTAAAATAGTGACAAATCCATTACATTTATGCCGTGTATGGCTTTTATCTATAGAATTGTCTTCCAAGAATATATACAACATCATAAATATAGTGTAGGTAGTATGGTTCTCAAGATCACTTTGTCATAGTGTGGACACTATAAAAAAATTGGTGTCTACTTATTCTTTTATCACACTATGCATTTTGAATTGATTTAAAGATTATTTATCATTTTTCTTATAAACCCAATTGTAAAATTAAGCAAGCACTTTTATACACTATATACACTATATATGTACTATTTTTTTGTAAAATGATAATTAAAAAAGAAAAATGACAACACAAATCTCAGTAATCAATATGACAATGCACACATTTTTACTATTTACTACAAATTTAATTTTATGTACCTATATTATGAAATACATTTTAGTTTTATTTCTATTATCTTTATATGTATCTTATAGTGAAGAATTATATATATTCATATAGTTTTTATTCATATATTATTGTTATACTCTTATTCCATGCCATGGACAATGCATCTCATTCTGAGTTCGATAAAGGTGAAAAGATTAATAATAATTTTTTATCTTATAAAATTAATCTTATTTATTTTTTATTTTTTTTATAGAAATAGCCTTTTTATGCCTATTAGTTTTTTTTTTTTTGACAAAACAGAAAAACACAACATTACCTTTAGAGCAGCTTCCAAACTCTGCTTTTGAGAGGGGTCTAAAGGCTTGGCAGTAATAACTTCACAAGTTACCTCTCCTCGGTGAGCAGCCATCATAATTTTGAAAGCATTGATAACTGTTTCAAGTTTATCCAGGCGGCCATTTTCAGCCATTAGACCCAATAAATTGCCTGTACTTGGAGACATGTTTGTCTGAAAAATTATATATAAAAATGAAATCAAACAGTTCCAAAAACAATTTACTATTTTGTTATTCGACTATCAATAATTATAATATATTTACTTCATTTAATTATTATTCATTAAGCTTAATGGCTTTCATTCGTGCCAAGATAGTACTTCATTTAATAATACTTCAAGTATAATAGTGAAAAATAGTAAACAAAAAAATTTAAATATAATTTATAATCTTTTTTGTGATGTTGTCACATGTAAAGAGTATTTTTCTAGTAACATAATTGCAAATTAGTTCTCAAACTAGGAAATAATAAATTGAAACAAATTTTCAAAACTGAAATTTTAATAGTCAGCATAATTTTCATGTATTTAAAATAATATAATATACTTTTTAAAATATTTGAATAAATACGGTTATGATTTTTTTTTTTTTTTTAATTATGATTTGTATTAAAATTAAGATCAATTTTACTTTTGGGAAAATATTTCTCTAAGTGTCTATAAACTCATTAGAACACTAAATACTTTAAAATATGCAAAGCAAATAAAATAAAAGCAGATGATCCAATTTTGAATATTGTTGTTTATCAGGTACAGCCCAAATAGTAACATTTTCTGACTCATAGGACCAGGACAGAATTTAAGATAGATAAACATGAACATGTTGTCTAGTATGTATGTAAAATTACAAAAATATAATATTATAACTTACTTTAGAAGCCAAATGTTTCAAGGCCTCTACTTTTAGGCTCCTTTTAAGAGTAGGGTTGATGATGAACTCTTTTAATTTGGCATCGGTTTTAATAGATTGCTGGAAATTAGTAAGCTCTTTTTCAACGGTATCCAAGCTCTTGCTTTTTGAAGCAGCGGAATATAATGCCGACGCATATCTGCCCTCCAAACCGAACACTTGTACCGGAGCTTTTACAAGTTGAGCTGCGGCTGATGAAGTGCTTAGCGAGCGTACCTGTAAAGTTACGTAATAAAAAGTGGAAAAACAAAAGGGAAATATGATTCAATGTACTTATAACAACTTAAATTACCAGCATATTTGTCTTCATCATTGACATGGTGATATTTCAGCGGATATTAAGAACCAATTGGAAATTTATTAAAAAGAAAACTGCTGATCAGCTGCTAACACCATACCATGTACCACCATGTACAGATAATAAAATTTTCATCTGTTTTTTTTTTTATAATTGACGTTTAATTTACTTGACTTGACCACGGTCTAAAATACAGGTCTTGCAACGACAGTAGTGAACGTCAGTTTACTGATGCCTGTTATTTTCAATTTATGGCCACCAGAGGCATGACGATAGATGTCATCTCTTCTTCTATTTTTATTTTTTAATTCAATAAACAATAAGTTTGGACATAAAATTTATGGGGGTGCTGTTTGCGCATACAAAAATCTATCTATTTCCGCTTTCGTAGACATCAAATTAATTAAACAAAATATTTAACAACAAAATAAAGAGCACGCAGCACGCGGTAGAAATTTTTGATTTTCTCAAAAACTAATGTTCCCACAAACCTTTCAAGTTTTGTTTAAAGAGATACGACAATTTAAAATTCGGATGAAATTTAACATATTTATTTATTTTTCCTGAGAAAACTAGAAGAGGGCGAATTCTAAATCTTACGTAGAATGAAAGGGCAATTAAATATCTATAGCCTGGTATTTTTTTTATTAACGAATTATTATATGTGCAGGCTGGAACGGGGGGGGGGGGTCGGAAAGTCCCTAGTGATTACAGCGGCTCTAAACGTTATTTTCTGCTAGGGACATGATTTATAATTCCTATTATATTGTTGCTAATTATTGCTTCATAAAATCTAAAACAATTGCCTAGCCAAACTATGCCCTAACGAATGTTTGGAAGTGAAAGGCACCGGGCTGGTGTAGTGCGAGTGTTGGTCAGGTGGTTAAATGAAATCCTCAAATAAGTAAATTACGTTGTATTTCCTTCCAATAACATATTTTACAACTTATTCTATTCTTGCCAATTAATCGAACATATACATCAATCCCTGACACATGACATAAATAAATTTGTTCCAAACTTAAGCTATAGTTTTTTTATATCTTGCCTGTACACGCCACAAATGCAACAGTCAGAACTTTAAACATTAACCTATTTCTGCTTACTATACGGTCAATGGTTTTTATTAATTACTAGCGGCCCGCCCCGGCTTCGCACGGGTATTTAACTAAAATTTTAAAAATTATACATTTATATTTTTTATCACCTACACCTGCGTCGATACTGGAAAATATTTTATAATAGACGGATTGAGTGACAGATTTAATATATCTATATACATACATACATACATACATACATACATACATATGTATATAGATAGTACGGATGAAACATTTGAACTGTTTTTTTTATTAATTATTTTCCACAAACACAACCAAATATTTTAAATTTTAACAACGAACAAACAATCAAGACCGTAGTACCCTAAAGTATTTAATTATATACAAAAAAGAAAAACAGATTTTTAAATACGGGCGAGTGTCATTCTTTTGGCCGAAGTTTTGGTCAGCGCGATTCAGAAAATTATCTGAGCCATCTATCGTATAATTGTAGAATATCGTTTTTATATTTAGTGACATTTAACATAATTAATATTTAACATAATAGTATATTAATTGAAAATGATGTTTATCTAAAATATTAGAACGATTTCTATTCCTATCCGACATATTTAGTAAACTTTTAAGTTTAACAAAATAATAACTCAAATATAAGTTTTGTGAGTTTTAAAGATTCCTTAGACCAGATGGCGTTGGCGGCGTAGGTACCTATTTCTATTTTCTTAAATATTTATTTTTAAATTAAATTACAATGAAACTAAAACTAAATTATACTCTGTGAGTTATTTCCAATTTTTATGTATTAAAGTTATTAACATTGGTTTTGTACTTTTTACGTGATACATGATCAGAGAAAAACATGATAAGAGATGGTGCTGATACAAAAAAATACGCGCTATTGAAATTTATTCTTGATGATATATAGTGTATTAATAAAACGGAGGTTTTAACAGATTTATTATTTGTATAGATAAATGAATTATTGTTGCCTAAAGTGAAAAAATGATTACCTAAAGTTGCCTGATCTGTGCCCTAATGATTTCTGTAATTATAATCAAGAAGTGATCATTTTACCTGCTAACTATAATAATATATAATATAATAACGGAGCTATTATAGTGTTGTTATTTCAATCAGTAATACCACAATTACCACTTGATTTTAATTTTTATGATGTTGTATAACGATAAATGTGTATAGTCAAATATGAAATAAGAAGGTAGGAGTAGAAAGTAGCAAGTCGCTGGTGTCACATAGGTAGTGTGAGACAGAGATAATGCTCTACGAAGCCGAAATCAGCCGATGGTCTCTTTTCAAAGTTCGATGAGAAATATTTATTGATGGGTATAAGCTGTAATTTTATTGTGTTGAACTTCTTTATTCAATTTTTTATATGGCTACATTGTATTGCCATATTACACAGATTACATTACAAAGAGTAAATAATACCTAGGGGAAACAGATTATATTAAATTAAACTATTCAGCGTGCGCGCCAGGCAATGGCCACGCAATAACTCCAAACAGTAACGAAATTGTTTAAATATATCCTTTGAAACGCTATATGTTTCAAATAAGTTAATTGAATGCTTAAAATATAATTTACGTATAAAAGTGCTTATATTATAAAACAAAATGTCTTCAAACGAAGGACGCGCACAATCAAACTTGCATCAGCAAGATTTGTCTAAATTAGTAAGTAGTACTAGTTTTTAGCTACTTATTACAAAATTCATCATTTCCTTACAATTATTCAAATTAAATAATTGCGTATGATAATATTATATAGAATATTTCGTTGTTAATAATCATTCATTACTCATATCTAACCTATAACTAGAACTAGAATTAAATGAATTTTATAAAAGAAATATAATATATTTATCATACAATTTACTTCATATTTCTTTTATTTTAGGACGTCACAAAATTATCGGCACTATCCCCTGAAGTAATATCCAGGCAAGCTACTATTAACATTGGAACCATTGGCCATGTAGCTCATGGAAAATCTACTGTGGTAAAAGCAATTTCTGGAGTGCAGACTGTTAGATTCAAGAATGAACTAGAACGGAATATAACAATTAAGTTAGGTAAGTATTTTTTTATAATGAATAATATTATTAAATTCATTATTGAATGTTGTTATCATCAATTGGTATTGAAATTAGTTCCTTTTTTATAAATAGAACTGTTTAAAATTTAATGTAATTATCTATTCTTGAACACTAAGATTTGCTATACATATATAATATGATATATACATATACAGATGACTGGTAAATTACTATCAATATTAACATCAGATTTATTACAGAAATTTTACAATATTATACATATTTACAATTCAAAACTTAAAATAATTATTTACAAACACTTTTGGTATAAATCATGTCCGCGTGGAATGGTGCCAAGAATACTAGTAGCATTTCATCAATATTTAAGGAGAATACTCGGTACATGATTCTCATTCGAATTATGTAATAAAAATAGGTACTTAATTTTTGACCAAATTTTCATAAATTTCAATTCAAATAAATGAAGCGTTGACACTTTTCCAGTCATGCCGGCGGCACGTGCACAGGTGTTGTAATGTGTCGCTTGTTCACATCTAAAAATTGCCAAAGTCACATCATTTACCTAATCAACAAATTTGTTGCTTAAACGAGTAAAATATCTTAGTATTTTTGCCTATCCTAAGCCAGGATTAAAGTATTAAGGGGGACTGGATCACGCTTGTTTATCAAAGGTAGCCTGCTACCCTGTTAACACGTGGCGGCGTTTGGACGTAGGTAAACTACCTATTTTGTGTCGAAAGTGCAGCTAGCTGCTAGGGTGTCCAGACGACGCGTAAATAATTGGATAATTGTTGAGTAACTTTACTTAAAAGTATTAATATTTACCTATTTTTTTTTTACATGATTCGAATGAGTATCATGTACCGAGTATTCTCCTTAAATATTGATAGTAATTTACCAGTCATCCTGTATATTATATATTGATTTAATATACATCACAATACAAATCTAATAATATATAATATTAAATTAAAGTAGACAACAAAAAAATAATAAATACATCATTTTGTAATATTTTGTGCATATGGTTCTCTTGATAAACTTTTTATATATATAATAAAGTGTAGTTTCGAATTTCTTTAGCACATTATCCCAAATATATAAAGACAGAAATAAAATGTAATTACATTTAAAAAAAAAAATCATAGCATACAATATCAATACAATTTATTTTTTTACAAAATTATAAATGTTTTAGGTTTAAGATAGTAAATTACACTGAACAAAACAGATTCTTTGCAATGTACCATGTGAACAAAATTATTAGGAGCTTTTAAATTTTTTTTGTAATTTAAATTTGACAAGTAAATGATTAAAACCATTGTTAATTTCAATCACATGGTATGTTGCAGAGCGCCTGAACGACTCAGTTGTAAGAATGTACAGTGAAAGAGCTGATGAAAGAGACGAGAATATGTTTTTTGAAAAAGTATTTAAAAAAGGTAAAAAAAGACCATTAGATGCTGAAACAGAAACAGAAGCTCCTGTTACCAAAAAACAAAGGAGACAAAAACAAGAATGTGAAGAATACATAATAGACAAAATTCTTGATTTTAAGTTTGAATCAGGCAGAGAAAGATTCTACATTAAATGGAAAGGTTGGGATGACAGTGAAAATACTTGGGAACCAATTGAAAATCTAGATAATTGTCCTGAACTTTTAAAAGAGTTTTTTGTTAAAGAAGAATTAAAAAATTATGAAAAAATTGAACAATTAAAAAAGGAAATATCGTTTGACAATTTACTTAGTTATGAAAATCTTATAAAAAGGCTTGATGAATTTGAAGAATGTGACTTTCCAAAATTGAAGGAGAATTTAATGTTAAAACTGCTATCGATGATTTACCTAGATGAGTGTAATGAAGCCTATGCATGTGATCTTGTTCAGGATGCCAGAGATATTCTACAGTTATATGTCATGTGCAGAAAACGCTGTCGTCAGCTCATGGCCCTCAAGAATTGGGAAGAATATTTAAATCAAGTAGATAAATGTAAAAAGTTAACCGTAGAGAATTATATTGACTTAACTGGTCCACCAGAAAATTTTACCTATATCAATGAATCTATACCTGGTGCTGGGGTTGTGATTCCCAATGATCCACCTATTGGTTGTGAGTGTGAAGCTTGTAACTGTAGATCCAAATCTTGTTGTGGAATGCAAGCTGGTTTGTTTGCCTACACGGTCAAAAGAAGACTACGAGTGGCATCGGGAACTCCAGTTTATGAATGTAATAAAGCATGCAAATGTTCATCTGACTGTAATAATCGTGTAGTACAGCGTGGTCGAAATTTAAAACTTACTATATTTAGGACAGCTAATGGTTGCGGTTGGGGAGTCAAATCTGATCAGAAGATAAAACAGGGTCAATTTATATGTCAATATATTGGTGAAGTTATCACTTACGAAGAGGCAGAAAAAAGAGGAAGGGAGTATGATGCAAATGGACTAACTTATCTGTTTGATTTAGATTTTAATTCAGTTGAAAACCCATATGTAGTGGATGCATGTAATTTAGGTAATGTATCACATTTTATTAATCACTCCTGTGACCCCAACCTTGGAGTTTGGGCTGTCTGGGCAGATTGCTTGGACCCAAACTTGCCAATGATTGCAATATTTGCTACAAGGGACATTGAGGCAGGAGAGGAGATATGTTTTGATTACTTGCAAAAGTCCTCAGATAATGATGAGGATGTTGAAATTCCTTCCGTTCGTATGCCAGATATGGAAGATGATAACTCTATTCCTAACGCATCTGTAGCAACTACCAATATTTCTCCAGTATCTCCCATTAAGACTAGATTTGAAATGCAACAGCAGAATAGAGCATTGCTCAAGAATCGCACAGAATGCAAATGTGGAGCACTAAAGTGTAGAAAATATTTGTTTTAGTTTACCTATACATTGTAATAATAATCATTAGAACCAGTTGTAGGTTAGCTATGTATTGTTACAATTTTGTTGTAAAAAGTTCATTATTTGTAATGTTCAGTATTGTATTATGTAAACATTAAAAGTTCATATAAAATATATAAAAAACACGGTAGAGGTCAATTTGAAAGAATTCATATAAATTTCTGGTTTACTTATATGCATGAATCTCAGTAAAAATGAATAATCCGATTTCGAAGGAAAAAATTTTGGTTTTCTGTTTAATGTAAATAAATATGTTATCACTTCATTCAAATTTAAGAACTCAAAAATTAATGAACTTAAATGGTTCTTAGAGTCTTAGACCCTATTTTTTAAGAACAAACACTGTGAACAAATAAATTTGTTAAGTTTTATGTTAAAAACAGTTAAAAACATTGTTTAACAACACTAAAAATTCTATTAAAATTGCAAATTATGTTTCTAATCACAATTGTTTTTTATGTCTTTTTTTCTTGACATATACACTTTGAGTATTATTATAGTATAGACATATACACTTTGAGTATTATATTTAGATGTTACGGTGAGTGATTTAAAAAACGTAGTTTTTTTTTGAAGATTATTTTTAACTTCATATTAACTAAGATAAAATTTGCATGTGCCTTAAAGGGAAATTTCATGTGTCTTTTAAAATCACCTCAAAAAAAAACTTGAATGTTTTGAATAGGTAATTACTCCAATAGTTTTAAATACTAAACTAAGTAATAAGTTTAAAAAAAATGTCTTTAGGGATACTAAGATAAACAAATGTTTATTATACGTTTTTACTATAGTTACTGAAAACATTAAGTTTTATTGTGCATATTAAAGACATTTTGTAGTTATTAATGTCTTTTATTTGGTCGAGACCAATAGAAGAATTACCTAGTTATAATTTTTGAAAAAAATTTTTTTTTTAACTCATCATCAAATCATTATCATCATTAATTTCTCATTGATAAATTATTATTTAAGAAGCATGGCTCAAGTTATGAGTGTATAATTTGACATTCAGTTTTTGAACAAAGTTACATTTTATTATTTTGTAAAAATTCTTAATTAAAATGTTCTTTATTACATATTATATGTCATTATAAACGCATAGAGATATAGCATACATAAATAGTCTTATTGAACTCTTACAGAGAACCTTGAAATGAGAGTTATATTAATTGACATAGAGTGAGACGTGTTTTACATAAATTTTCTAAACTTATTAAATTTAACAAATTTTTATCTTATTCATATTGTTCGAATATATGACTAAGTTATCAGAAATTGGTCCTGATCTAATTACCTCCTATACCTTTTACTTTACCATCGTTACGAAAAAGTACCATATGTAATAACAGCCACTATGTAGTTCGTGATCACAACGATGTCATTTGTCATAGGTTATGCCAATGCAAAAATCTACAAATGCGACAATCCGAAATGTCCCCGACCGACAAGTTATACGTCGGGTGGTTCGTCGAAAGACGATAACTTCCCGTGCTTCCGTACCGGTTGCTCCGGCCGCTTCCAACTCGTTCGCCATGTAAGCTTCGTTGACTGTCCCGGTCACGACATTCTCATGGCAACCATGCTTAACGGTGCCGCTGTTATGGACGCGGCATTACTTCTCATTGCTGGTAAGATTCCTTATTAATTAATAACTTGTAATAATTGGACTAACCGCCAACCCGCAAAGGAACAGCGTGGCGGATTAAGCTCCAACCCTTCTATATGGAGAAGAGGCCTTTGCTCAGCAGTGAGTGGTTTACAGGCTAATACAGTAATTGGATTATTCGTGCGGTGAAACCACATAACGTTGGTTACGGTTCTGTTCGTATGAGTAGTAACGTGATGTTTGATAACTTATAACAGTTAAAAAACGTCGTTCTTAACGCTAAGAATGAAAAAAAAGATAAATTTAATAGGTACATACATAATTATATATAGATATACAAATTAAGTGCGAAGCGAGATCTTTATGGATTCATTTTTGTAACTCATTTAAGTGACGAAATTTCTTTATAAACAAAGAGTTTGTTTTCTTTGTTTGGTTTTACACAATACATCAACAGAACAGTACCTACCTAATGATAGCCGGCAACTAATTTAATAATTTGACGTGTATCGTATGTAACGAAACTGAATGCAAATGAAATGAACATAGAGTATTTCAATTTACTTTTAAGACTAATGTTCTCTTCCACAGGGAATGAATCATGCCCGCAGCCACAGACAAGCGAGCACTTGGCTGCGATAGAAATTATGAAATTAAAGCATATACTCATATTGCAAAATAAGATAGACTTAGTCAAGGAAGGCCAAGCTAAGGAGCAACACGAACAAATAACGAAATTCGTGCAGGGTACCGTCGCCGAAGGAGCCCCGATTATACCCATCTCTGCTCAACTAAAGTATAATATTGAGGTAAATAATGTTTTAACGTATCCAGTCTCATATTATTTTGTATTTTTACCCGACTGCGACAGAAGGAGGGTTATGTTTTTCGAGTGTATGTATGTCCATTACTTTGGCACGCCCTACAGCCCAAACGGGTGGACGGTTTTTGACATATGAGGTGTCGTTGGATTTGTCTTAATTGTAGTAGTGACATAGGCTATATAAATTTTCAAAATGGCGGAATGAGAGGGGGAGGTGAATATTTTTTTTTCTTACTGTAGCAATATGGGTATCAAATGAAAGCTAGTAAATTGTTTTATTCTTTTTAGTTTATAATAAGAGTATTTTACGCAATCGGGTTTTTTGATTTTTTTAATTAAGCATACTTGTATAATATGCAGATTAATTTATGACACAGGAGTCGTTATCAGAGTGACATGTGTTTTTATAGCTCTGTTTAGCGAAAACCGTTCTTGAACTTGACGTTTCGGTGCAGAGATGTTGTGTAATTTAAAATTTTGACAAACAATTTATAATTTTATATACAATCATAGAGTATAGAGGTATAAGGTATAATAGAATAATAAATAAAATAAAAATAGTAATAATAGAGGTATAATATCTATGACAAACATGCTCCGATAAGACCTGTACGAATGAAACGTGCTCCAGCCCCGTGGTTAACTCCAGAGATCAGGAAAACCATGGCTAAGCGAGACAAAGCTAAACATGTGAATAAAAAATTTCCAACACAAGAAAATTTGGGCAAATACAAAATTCTGCGAAACCTCTGCAACAGGTTGTGTAGGGATGCTAAACGTCACTACATTCATAATTCAGTTCAGAATCTTACCCAAGCGCAGGTTTGGAGATTCTTACGGTCACTAGGGGTGGGCAAACCCACTGAAGCTTGTCAAAGCTCAGTGGATCTTAATGCTTTAAACCATCATTTCATTACTCCACCTATAACATTGGAATCTCATGTTAAAGCTTCCACTCTATCTATCTTAAGTAATCAGGTCCCACCCGACCTGTCTCAATTCTCCTTCCAATCAGTCTCTATAGAAGATGTTAAGAAGTGTGTCCGTTCCATTTCTACTAAAGCCATTGGTAGTGACAATCTCAGTCTTGATATGATTCTTCCTGTGCTGGAAATCATTGCTCCTGTGATCACACACATTGTAAATTTCTCACTGTCATGCAATGTATTTCCATCACTATGGAAGAAAGCAATTGTCATACCACTACCTAAAACCTCCAATCCCACCTCTCTTGCTCAATATCGCCCCATTTCCATCCTCCCCATACTGTCCAAAGTCCTGGAATCTGTTGTTCACAAACAACTTTATTCCTACCTTATTTCTAACTCCCTCTTATGTCCATTTCAATCCGGTTTCCGCCCTTCCCACAGCACTGTTGGAGCGCTGCTGAATGTAACGGAGGATATTCGGTGGGCTATGGATAATACCAAGCACACTGCAATGATTTTGTTAGATTTCAGTAGTGCCTTTAACTCTGTTGACTATGACATACTTCTTGGCACTCTTCGTGCAGTTAATATTTCATCTGCTGCCATTGACTGGTTTCATTCATATCTTTCTGGACGCCAGCAGGCAGTAACGTCCGATGACAACTCGTCGGATTGGTTGAATCTTACTGCTGGTGTCCCACAAGGTGGCGTACTTTCTCCTTTACTATTTTCTATTTTTATTAACAACATCTCACATGCTATTACTTCTCCCTACCACCTGTACGCAGACGACCTACAAATATACCGTCATTTTCAGCTGACCGAGTTGCATGAGACTATTGAACTTCTTAACAAGGACCTTACTGCTATACATCTATGGGCCAAATCATTCGGACTTCTTATAAACCCAATAAAATCTCAAGCCATAATTATCGGTAGCAGTCGCTTAAGAAGCCGAATTGATTGGAATGTAGTACCTTCTATCATGTACTGTGGCACACCAATTCCTTATTGCGACAAAGTTAGGAATTTGGGCTTGCTTATAGACAATAACTTATCTTGGATAGCGCATATCGGCGAGGTCAGCAGAAAAATGCACTACACCTTCCACTCTCTTAAACGTCTTCAATTTTTTCTCCCATTCAAAACCAAAATTTCGCTTGCGCAATCCCTTCTTTTACCCATCCTTGACTATGCAGATGTGTGCTATTTGGATGTGACGCAAGAGCTACTTAATAAATTAGAGCGACTACAAAATCTAGCAATACGCTTTATCTTTGGCTTACGTACATATATAAATATCGCATCTCCTATTTTCGTACTCAACTTAAGTGGCTCCCAATCCGCCTTCGCCGTGACATGCACATCCTTGCTTTTCTTTACAACATACTCCATGATCAAAACTCACCCCCTACCTCAGGTCCCGTTTTAAATTACTTCCTTTCCCAACTCGCTCTAGGCGGTCTTGCATCACAACAATGCTTGAAGTCCCTAAGTATAACACCAACTTTTTACATAATTCTTTTGCTGTGCGTGCTGCAACCCTTTGGAATGAGCTCCCAAAAGTCATTCAACAAAGCACGTCATTGTGCACTTTCAAGGACAGGTTGAAGAATCATCTTCTTACCAAAGTCACTCCTAATCTTTGAAACGTACAATTTGAATTTGTGATATATGTATGTATATGTTTGTTGGTATGTATGTCTATGTGTATGTATGTTTGTATGTATGTATGTATGTTTGTATGTATGTATGTATGAATGTATGTATTTATGTATATATGTATGGGTGTATATTTATATTTTATCACATATATGTATGTTGAATGTACATATATACTATAGAATATATTTTAGCTGTTTTGCCTCTTTCCTTTTCTTTTGCACTACTGTGCCCCGCGTTAACATCATCTCTCACCACCATGGGTAGACTGGTAGAAATCTCTTTTAGAGATAAGTTCGCCCTTGCTAACTTCCATTGTAACTTTGTATTGTGTTTTTTTTTTTAAAGTGCAATAAAGAATATAATATAAGGAGCACTATCTTTTGTTACGATAAGTGTCCCTGAAATAGCCGAATATAATAATAATAATAATAACAGGCAGTTTGCGAGGTCTTTTTTGGACGGCTGACAAAAGTTCTTCGGAGCTACTTGTCGGGCGCCAACAAGGTCCGAGCTTATAACGGCTGGGTCATGCCCACTCTCTTGTACACATTTGGCGTGCTCAGATGGACTCAGACCGAACTCGACGCTCTGGACAGAAGAGTCCGCACGACTATGACTCACCATCGCATGCATCACCCGAAATCGTCGGTCATGAGACTGTACATCCCACGGAAGTGTGGTGGCCGAGGCCTATTAAGCGCCAAGTCCATGCATAACCGGGAGGTGTGCAGCCTCAGGGCCTACTTTGAAACGAGGAGGGAGAGCGCTATTCATGGTGATGTTATAGTATGTGACAAAGGTCTCACCCCGTTATCCCTGGCCAAAGAGGAATGGCGAAGACCGGTTGTACTTAGCACCTCCGACCGGGAGACCGTATGGATGGAGAAGGAACTGCATGGACGGTTTTACAAGGCGCTCCACGCACCTCACGTGGATGTCAAGGCCTCCGTGCAGTGGCTGCGATTCGGGGACCTCTTTGGGGAAACCGAAGGTTTTGTCTGTGCAATACAGGATCAGGTGGTTAAGACGAACAACTACCGGAAGCACATTCTGAAGGATGGCACTCCCGACTTCTGTCGAGCTTGTCGTCATCCCGGCGAGTCACTCAGACATGTGCTTACGGGGTGTTCAGCGCTTGCCAACACTGAGTACTTGCATAGACATAACCAAGCGGCCAAGATTCTTCATCAAGAGCTTGCTCTAATGTATTGTCTCCTGGAACAGAGGATGCCGTACTACCAGTACACACCGGCGCCAGTACTCGAACGCGACGGAGTCCGGCTCTACTGGGACCTGCCTATCGCCACGGACAGGACGATACTGGCGAGCAAGCCTGATATCGTGGTGATGGATAGGGCACAGTCGAGGGTGTTTCTAGTGGACATCACCATTCCGCATGACGAGAACCTCGTGAAAGCCGAAACAGAGAAAAAACGTAAATATCTGGATCTGGCGCACGAGATTGTCGACATGTGGGGTGTTGATTCCACTGAAATCATCCCTATCGTTATATCTGCCAACGGTTTGATCCCGGTTAGCCTCGCTCACCATCTGAGGCAACTGGGTATCCGTGACGGTTCGCTCGCAGCCAGGATGCAAAAGGCGGTATTACTCGACTCGGCTAGGATTGTCCGCCGATTTCTCAGCCTACAGCCCTAACCCCCGGCCGTTTGATCTCCCTGCCGGGGCGTAATCCTCCACCCGCTTATATTTATCTAAGTAAATTTATGTAAATTTATTATATTCCTTATATATTGTATTATATTATATTTATTTATATGTATATATTGAACGGGTGGAGTGTAGCACTAAAAAATAATAATAATAAATATGTTTGACATACACACACGGTCGACTGTCCCTAAGGTAGGCAACTTAATGCCTGTGTTTAAGGTAACAGTTGACTGACATACATTTTTTTAAATAAATATAAGTACATATAAATAATAAATATATAAATAAATACATATTACACCCAGACTCGGGGCGGGAATCGAACCCACAACCCTGGAGCAAAAAATAGGGCCGCTGCTCACTGCGCCACGGGCCAGTCATTAATTATTTATTATTTATTATTATTATTATTCAATAAATATTAAAATAATAAAAATATAAAATAAAGATGGCGTTGCTGTACCAGAGGACCGTTTTTAAGTTAGATAATTTATTTAACTCGCTAGCCATTTAACTTTGAATTACAACACATTTACTAACTACACTAACCTATGAAAATACTTGAAATTATACTTCCACTCGGCAAACTTTAAGTTATGTAAACAGTTAAGTTCAGATCATATTCTCCACTACACCAGCGCCCATTTTATTTAATGCTATTTGTGGACACTTTTTGTGTCAAACAGCCATATGCCAGAAGTGCTTCATTATCTCTATACTCCATGTATAAAACGTAAAAAAAAATATGACATTGACATTGACATTGACAAAATTGACAACATGACATTACCGCTTGCGACGCGCGCTTAATTACTGTGTCTATACAAACTTTATACTAGCCGAGAGCCTTTGAAGCATTTGTAACGATCGTTGGGCAGGTGCTGTGCGAGTACGTAATGAAGAAGATCCCGGTGCCGATCCGCGACTTCACGTCACCGCCGCGCATGATCGTGATCCGCTCGTTCGACGTGAACAAGCCGGGCTGCGAGGTCGACGACCTGCGCGGCGGCGTGGCGGGCGGCTCCATCCTGCAGGGCGTGCTCACCGTCGGCATGGAGATCGAGGTACGTCTCACCGCTGTTCGTTAGCGCCTCGTGGACGTGAACAAGCGGGCTGCGAGGTCGACGACCTGCGCGGCGGCGTGGCGGGCGGCTCCATCCTGCAGGGCGTGCTCACCGTCGGCATGGAGATCGAGGTACGTCTCACCGCTGTTCGTTAGCGCCTCGTGGACGTGAACAAGCGGGCTGCGAGGTCGACGACCTGCGCGGCGGCGTGGCGGGCGGCTCCATCCTGCAGGGCGTGCTCACCGTCGGCATGGAGATCGAGGTACGTCTCACCGCTGTTCGTTAGCGCCTCGTGGACGTGAACAAGCGGGCTGCGAGGTCGACGACCTGCGCGGCGGCGTGGCGGGCGGCTCCATCCTGCAGGGCGTGCTCACCGTCGGCATGGAGATCGAGGTACGTCTCACCGCTGTTCGTTAGCGCCTCGTGGACGTGAACAAGCGGGCTGCGAGGTCGACGACCTGCGCGGCGGCGTGGCGGGCGGCTCCATCCTGCAGGGCGTGCTCACCGTCGGCATGGAGATCGAGGTACGTCTCACCGCTGTTCGTTAGCGCCTCGTGGACGTGAACAAGCGGGCTGCGAGGTCGACGACCTGCGCGGCGGCGTGGCGGGCGGCTCCATCCTGCAGGGCGTGCTCACCGTCGGCATGGAGATCGAGGTACGTCTCACCGCTGTTCGTTAGCGCCTCGTGGACGTGAACAAGCGGGCTGCGAGGTCGACGACCTGCGCGGCGGCGTGGCGGGCGGCTCCATCCTGCAGGGCGTGCTCACCGTCGGCATGGAGATCGAGGTACGTCTCACCGCTGTTCGTTAGCGCCTCGTGGACGTGAACAAGCGGGCTGCGAGGTCGACGACCTGCGCGGCGGCGTGGCGGGCGGCTCCATCCTGCAGGGCGTGCTCACCGTCGGCATGGAGATCGAGGTACGTCTCACCGCTGTTCGTTAGCGCCTCGTGGACGTGAACAAGCGGGCTGCGAGGTCGACGACCTGCGCGGCGGCGTGGCGGGCGGCTCCATCCTGCAGGGCGTGCTCACCGTCGGCATGGAGATCGAGGTACGTCTCACCGCTGTTCGTTAGCGCCTCGTGGACGTGAACAAGCGGGCTGCGAGGTCGACGACCTGCGCGGCGGCGTGGCGGGCGGCTCCATCCTGCAGGGCGTGCTCACCGTCGGCATGGAGATCGAGGTACGTCTCACCGCTGTTCGTTAGCGCCTCGTGGACGTGAACAAGCGGGCTGCGAGGTCGACGACCTGCGCGGCGGCGTGGCGGGCGGCTCCATCCTGCAGGGCGTGCTCACCGTCGGCATGGAGATCGAGGTACGTCTCACCGCTGTTCGTTAGCGCCTCGTGGACGTGAACAAGCGGGCTGCGAGGTCGACGACGAAGTTAAAATTACCAAATCACTCGTATTTAGTACTATCTAAGAAATCCAGAATCCTATCACACTTTAAAGTTAAAACTTTATCTAATGAAAAGTATTAAATATAATAAGCGTATATAAGCGTTATTCGCCTTAAAAGTTAAAACTTAACTAAAAACAATGTAATAAAATAATAAATTGTATTATTGTAACTACCACTGACGAGTAATGAATAAAATAAAAATAAATAAAAGCAATGGCATTTGGGTTTCTATGATACTCCGTTTCGTTCAATTCCGTTTGAATCAAATTCGAGTGTCTTACTACTATAATATTTTATTGAACAGAGTAAGCGAATCGTATACACCTAAAAAATCATACGACGCGACGTTACGTGTGCCTGCTTCTCGACACTATCACGACTCTTAAATGAGCGACGCGTCGTAGGGTTCTTTATCCAACCAGTGTCGAAGAGTGTGAGAGGGGGATGACACGATCAATTTACTGTCGGCCGGGGTTCGAAGGAATCGTTGAACCTGTGTGAGGTAGTAACATAATTATAGTATGTACTGTATCAGCCTGTAAAGTACCCAATGCTGAGAGGAGGCCTATTCTCCATATAGAAAAAGTGTCGGAGCTCAAAACACCACGCTATTCCACTGCGGGTTGGCGGATAATTTCCCTACCATGAGTAACGATCATTATCAGGTGTCTATGATAACAACCAGGACCGACGGCTTTACGTGCTCTCCGAGACACGGTGAGGAGATCCACAAGAACATACACCCAGACCGGAAACAAATATTTGTACCAATACAAATATCTGTCCCGAGCGGGAATCGAATCCGTGACCACCGGCGCGCGGTTTGACATGACAACTCGCACCACTACACCAGAACGGTCGTCACATATGGTATGCAGGCACATTATTTTCAATGAAATCCTAAATTTATTGATGTATATGGCAGGTGAGGCCGGGTCTCGTGAGCAAGGACGCGGACGGCAAGCTGACGTGCCGGCCGATATTCTCGCGGATCGTGTCGCTGTTCGCGGAGCAGAACGAGCTGCAGTACGCCGTGCCGGGCGGCCTCATCGGCGTCGGCACCAAGATCGAGCCCACTCTCTGCCGTGCCGACCGACTCGTCGGACAGGTAAGCTCTACTATATTCTATTATATTTTATATATTCATATTCATGGGCAGACACTCGATATACTGTTATGTAGTCGCGATTTGGAACCGGAGAGGGCGCTTTTCGTATGTACCCACAGACACGAAAGACGCCGTTTGAACTAAATGGAGTCAATCAAAAACAATAGATATATCGAGCAATAGATATACAGGTTTATGAGCATTATGTAAATTAGGACATACAATAAAGATGTACTATACACGGTGATTTTGAAAGCGTTTTGGAAACGAAAATTTTGGATTATTTATCAATAACAGAGCCTATATATAATGTTAATTTAATTAAAAAAAAAATTTTTTTTTCATCAAAGTCGATATTCATATCGTTTACAGAGAAAAAGTGAGAATCGGTAGTAGCGGTATTTAATCACACCTAGACCGTTTATACTACATATAGGTACTATTTATAATATCGAGACACACAAAATCGTATTCGCCAATCAAAACAAACTTGCGCCGGAGTCGACCAACCAATGACGGCATTGCGCTTGTCGCTTACTACAAACGTTAGGCGTCCTTGGATTTCAGTCGGTCACTAGGTCAGTAATATTATAACATCGTGACGGCACGTTAAGGACGTTTAAATTATTATTCGCCGGAGTTTGAAGATGTTCTTGAGTGTTATGTTAAGTTGAGAGTTAATTGTTTAGGACAGTAATATCTGAGTCAGTAGACGATGTGCCGTTAGCTTACTCGAGAGGTATGTAGGTACCTACTACCAACACGACGGCTGACCCGCTCATTACGCGAGTGTAGTGCATACCTGGACAATAAGATTAAGATTAGTGATCGGTGGATAGGTCGAGGAGAGCCTGTGCCTTGGCCACCTAGAAGCCCGGACTTAACGCTGCTGGATTTTTTCTTATGGTCGGAAATAAAAAGACTTGTTTATACGCGTGAATATGAAAGCCGTGATGATTTACGCATTGCGATAGTGGACGCTTTTAATAAAGTGAAAAGTGATAGAAACACATTAAGAAAATTAAAAGACAATAGGGGATCGGACAGTAATCAGATTAAAATGTAAAATGTGGTTAAATAAAATAAATATACTGTTTTACGATTATTTACCTAACAATAATTTAATATAATTCATTTATATATTTTTAAATGAAGAAATAAAATGTTGTTATTTTCAATATTTTTAAACAGTACTGAAACACCAATCACAGTGCGTGACGTCATCTGTGGACAATCATTGACTGCATGGGTACTATCTACTTAGTTTACTCAGTTATTTCCATAATTTTGTTGAAATTATAAAAGTTGCTAAAAGATTATTGATAAATTAGGATACGGTAATCGATTTAAAAGCTGTCACGTGGTGTTTAACCAGTTTTTTTATAATGAAAACAGGATTTACGAAAGCCGACAATCGAAATCTTCCCAGAGTGAATACGTTTCTGATTTGCAATTTCTTTGCTAGTAATTCAGACTTTTATGACAAAATTTGTGTTTTGAAATGTGAAAACTTCTGTATTACTATTATAAATATATAATAATATATTATTTGCCATAAATACCTAGGTACTTGAAAAAATACCTCCTTGAAAAATAACCTCTAATATATGTATTGTACCTACTGTACTGTACTAGCCTCTAAACCACCCACTGCTGAGCGAAGGCCTCTTCTCCATATAGATTATAGACAAAGGGTTGGACCTTAATCCACCACGCCGCTCCATTGTAGGTTGGCGAATAATATACTACTATGAGTAACGATCGCTATCAGGCAGGGGCGTGCGCTCCTTGTAGTCAGAAATGCAGTGCTTTACTTGCCATTTACAGATATTTTAATAAAACGTTCGTATGTTTTAGATGACTTTAATTAATAATAAATAAATGAATAAACAAAATACAATAAGTTAAACGCGTTTTAAGTTAAAAACGCCTAAGTATTTATAAATAGCAAGCACACAAACATTATGTTTGCTATGCGTTTGGCAACAAGCAAGCGGCGCGGCGCTGTAAAATAATGTACAGGTCTAATCAACCAAGTCGTGCCGTCGCGTCCCGCAGGAGATTTGTTCGCATGTGTGTAGTAATTTTGGTGTCCGTGCACAGTTCGCAAACGCACACACCCATGAAAATTTAAAGATTCGAAAGCCGCGACTCCTGCGGCAGGCTACGGAAGTTCGGCAGTTTTCGTGCGTAATCGGAAATGTTCATTGCCTATAATCCGAGTAATGTAATGTTTTGTATTTCGCGGGGGCCATTTGCTTTTTTCATGTCATAACCATTGTTTACTATTTTTTTTTGCGCCAGTATTTTTATAGTTTTCTTAGAAGATTTTTCATATTAACATTTGAAAGTGTGTACATTTAACATTTTATTACTGAGTTTCTGTAATAATTGTAGTGATTTGCTTTTACTAGTGCGTTTGTTGATTTTTTTTAATGTTATTTGATTGTGAGGTTTGTGTTGATAATGTGTGTTTATTAAAAATTAAAAATAACAAATTTTCACAATTGTCATTCAGTGAAAATATTCAAATTGTGTCTAAAGGTAGGTGTGTTACCTGAGTTACAACAATTAAACCAGCAAAAAGGGAATGTAACTCGAAAGTTTCATGTTAAAAGTTATGAAACGTATTATTGGCTGTGTGGTTGTGTACACACGATTAAATTATATTGTTTTCCTTGCATATTGTTTAGTAATTCTAATATATTAAAATTGAAGCTGACTAGGTGAGTAGTTATAATATTTTAGCTTATTATTATTATTTTACTTATTAGAATTTCTTCCGCCGCGACGATCGATCGCTTTTTTGTCTGCGTTGCCGTAGAAGATGTAGGTAAATGAATAGTAGTACATCTAAGACTTGTTCTGTTGGCATGGTTTCCGACTTAGAGATCCCTCGCGTGGCTGTAGCTATGCTAAAAATCTATAAAAGAAAAAGTTTTTGTGACCGGGTACTCCGCCGCATGCCCAGTGTCATAATCCAGTGCACGCCGCTGCTATCAGGTGTATATGATAACAACCGGGACCGACGGCTTTACGTGCTCTCCGAGACACGGTGGGGAGAACAACAAGAACATACACCCAGACAGGAAACAAATATTTGTACAAATACAATTATCTGTCCCGAGCGGGAATCGAACCCGCGATCGCCGGCGCGGGGTGTTGAGGCGACTACTCGCACCACTACACAAGAACGGTCGTCGCAAGTAGAATACTGTCAACACTATATTACATTCTTTAGTATTACAAAAAAAAATTACAAAAAGAAAAAATCTATAATAGTAGTTGACCGTAGAGAGAAAACAATATAATATAATATTTACTAAAAATTAATTTAAGCAAATTTTATTCTATTTATTTGTAGTAATTAATGTATATTTACGTGAAAATAATCTTCACAAAAGTAAATTGGTGCATTCATTTCGTTGCATTTTCTACTCGCTAAGTCTAACCATTTTTTTCGTTTATCTGCTTTTCTTGGCACATCAAATGAATATTTTATTTGGAGTACTTTTTGATGTGTTCGTACATTGAGGTACTGCACACCAATGATATTTTTTGCGTTCCATAAGAACAAATAAAAAATCTACTCCACGAAACAAAACTTCTCGTGAACTTATGCTCATGCAGCTGTTTTGTTATGGCCCCAGATGACGTCACGCGCTCTCAGATGATATAGCGTGGCGTTTTGGCGGGATTTTTAAACAGACAATATTAAAACATGATTTTGAGTACTTAACCGGCTATAAAAAAATAAAGTTTCATTTTTTATGGGAATAAGTATCCATAAAGATTAATTTAAAACATTTTCTGAAAATTTGTCCGATCCCCTATTGTCTTAAACGTGGACGTTTGTGTATTGAACGCAGCGGACTCCATTTTGAGCAGTTGCTTCGATACAAAGAAGTGTAAATAAACTGTAAATAGGTCTGTAAGTTAATTATTCCGTAGATAGCTCCGATTTTAATTTTATTAAATACGCCTGAAACACAGTCCGTTGATAAATTGATTTGTTATGAAAAGAACAATCGTGGTTAATAATCGAAAAAAAGTTTAAATAAAATAGGTATTTCTTTAGGTCCTAAGCCCGTGTAAAGTATGAAGAACAACTTAGAGTCTATCTACGCAAGTACTCGCTAGCTCGCGCCTATTTATCACGTCAGCCGTGTTTCATTGATGTAACATAATGAATGAATGATCAGTGCCTTACTACTTTCCAAGTCGATCGAGTAAAAATTAATATTAAAACAGAAACTTTTTTTTAGTCAACATTACAATTGATTTATCAATTTTTATTGGTACTATAGATGATTACAAATTCAAATATTTCGTTTCCAAAACGGCTATAAAATCACCGTGTATATAAATGATAACTAATACTAACAGCACTGATTTTCAGTTGCCTGTGTCGCTATTTTTTACGATAAGTTTAATTAAATTTTCTCTTCTTTACTTAAGCCTTAGAAGAACCTACTAATAATAATAAAGTGTGTGTGTACTTATGTACGCACGTAAGAAGTTATAATTAAACGATGCTCCGAGTTAATGGCTAGTGCACGCCATCTGTAATTTTCACTTACAAGCTTGTAGCATAACGTAATTGTTATTAAAGTTATTAGCAAGTAGCGACAGATAGCGGTTATGCGAATCAATTTTAATATCTTACAATTTTATCTTAAATTTTTAACTTTTTATTTTTTCAATAAATTAATTAATTATCTTTTTAAGTAAATATTAATCTGCAATTTATAAAAATCAATTAAATTAGACTCGTATAATGCTGCGCGGTGAAGTGAGTTAGCGCCTACTAGCTTAACGTCATGGTGTCGGTTTTTCGTCACAGTGTGCGCATGCATCGTTAAAATTTACTCATCTTTTTCGCTAACGTGCCAAAAGAAGTATAATTTCAATAATTGACACCAGTTCGCCCTCACACATTAATTAGTGTTCAGTAACTACCTTAATATTATTGCCTTAATTAGAGACTAAACAAGTCTATGGCAGTATTAACCTTTATTTAATTTTGTATTTCTTTTGTTTTTATAATAATTATTATCTGACTTACGCCGAGTTGCACGAAACAAATTTAAAATTTAAGTGTTTATTAAACTAATTTAATCACAAGAATCGTGATTATCTGTTGCACAAAACGTACATCTGATTAAGATAACAAAAAAATTTAGTTTAATTAAAGACCTATCTAACGGATGATTAATTCCAACAGCTTTAAATTAATCATGAGATAAAATAATTTTAAGATTAATTGCAACTTAACTAACGGAAAGTTAGCGACGGTTTCGTGCAACTCGCCGTTAGTGACATAATTTTAATTTATTGTTGCAAGTTATTAATGAATATTATGCCTGCCCTTTTTATAGGTTCTAGGAGCAGTCGGGGCTTTACCCGGTATTTTCGTAAAACTTGAAGTCTCATACTATCTCCTAAAACGTCTTCTCGGTGTGCGCACTGAAGGTGACAAGAAAGCTGCCAAGGTGCAAAAGTTGACCCGTAATGAGGTATGTCAATTTGTTTTTCCTTTTATATAATATGAGAGTAATATAAATAAAATTTAATCATAAACCAAATTTGAAAACGTTTTTACCTCTGATTTAAATTTCATATAACCTAATTTAACATATAATTATAAATTATGATGCATAGAAAGCATCTTTAAATTTTTTTATATATAATAAATTTTAAATATCTCCTTTTTTAGGCGTTGCTAGTAAATATTGGATCTCTGAGTACCGGTGGAAGAGTTATCGCGACTAAGGCCGACTTGGCAAAGATTGCCTTAACCAGCCCTGTCTGTACGGAGATTGGTGAAAAAGTTGCTCTCAGTAGAAGAGTTGAAAATCATTGGAGGTAAATATGAATAATTGTTTATCATTATTATAAAGTTATTTACACTATAAGACATTTAATTCGACGACCGTTCTAGTGTAGTGGTGCGAGTAGTCTCCTCAACGCCGTGCGCCGCGGCGGTCGCTTATTCGATTCCCGCTCAGGACAGATATTTGTATTTGTACAGATATTTGTTTCCAGTCTGGGTGTATGTCCTTATCTCTCCCCACTGTGCCTCAGAGAGCACGTAAAGCCGTCGGTCCCGGTTGTTATCGTAGAAGACTGATAACTATCGTTACCCATTATAAGGAAATTATCCGCCAACCCGCAGTGAAGCAGCGTGGTGGATTAAGCTTAACCCTTCTTCCACATGGAGAAGAGGCCTTCGCTCAGCAGTGGGTGGTTTACAGGCTGATACAGTTACACTATGGGAAGTTTGTTTTGAAGCTAAGATGATTAATTAGATAGAGCATCATATTTCAATTGGAAGCTTGGTAGGGCTTGTAGGTCCAAATTTGGGCTAGAACAAATATAAATTCTAAATTTATATATTTAAGAATCATCTCATACACAATGGATGAAGTAAATATCGTGAACACCTCGTGGATGGAACATCATGACATAGAAGTCTCAGCAGCAATTTAAGACAAGTGCTTCCCACGCATTGCAGTATATTTTCATAACTGAGAATAAAATTTCATACCTCCATAATAAATAATTAAGACATTTAAAGGGCGCTACAGTATAGTTAGGGATAACTGAATGTAAATTATTCAAAAACTCGTAATATTCATAAATTTGGTATTTTTCAGGTTGATTGGTTGGGGCCAGATTCAAGGAGGTGAGACTATTGAACCTGGCAGGAATTGAATTTGCTTATACTTTTTGTATTATATATACTGTCATATTTAATATTAATAAAAAAATATATTGTTATGTGGTGTTTTATTTTATAAATTGATATTTAAATTGTTTATGAGTAAATAATTTATTGGAGTTGTTCATTTACAGTTGAGATATTAACTTTAGGCCATATATATAAAAGTATTGATATCTTCATCATCACGACGCATGTACTTGTGCTCTATAAGCCATTCTAATTGTTCTTTTATCATCTTTTTCGATGGTAGGAACATATTCTTAAGGATTTCGACAAGTTCACTCTGTAATAAAAATTCATTATTGTAATTAATTATAAATGAATAGAAAACATTGGCATGTTTAAGGAAGATAACAAAAAAAAAATTATTATTTTTGAAATAAATCTTGTAAACAATATTTTATCATATCATAGTTTAAAAGGTTATAGTAATACAAACCTGAAGTGCGCTGTTTGTAATACGTTTCCTCATCTTTAGTATCTTTATTATTGCTTCTTGAGTCCTTAGAATTCTTAACTGAACAATGGAGTGATTATCTTCTAATTGAGACCGTTCTGTACTAAGTTGAAGCCTTCCAATTAAATTTATTTTTCCCCTTCTTTGTGGCTTCCCATTTTTAATAAGAGCAAATTCTTGATTAACCCAAAATGTAGTATTTTCAGAGAAATCTTTTGGATTTTGTACAAGTGGTTCATAGCACAAAAGCTGTCTTTTGAGTTTTGGAAAAGCAACCAAAGACCATAAGGTTCTTCTTAATTCTGGATCAGGTAATTCCGTTGCAAGTCTTAAGTTTTCATATGTAACTTTTTCCATAGGTCTTTGGTTCCATGCAAACAATACTGCCATTTGAAAAGTGGTTACATCTAAATCAAACCTCCCTACTGAATTAGCAAAAGTGATTGTACCGTTACTCATATGGTGATACCATTGCAATTTTCTACCAGAATGTTTTTTCTTATAAAATTCTTCTACTTCTGGAATATAGTCTTCTAACTCTAAAGGAAGACTTACAGTTACTCTCTCTGAGCCTCGCGCCCAAGCACCAGCATTAAGAATTTTAATATTAATTGCATCATGTCTTGTAGTTTCACCTCTGAATTGGATGTTCAGATCTTCACTTACTTTAATATCTTGGAACATGCGTGCAAGCTTGTTTACATAATCAGCTGGCATACCAACTTCACGAAGCCACTCAACCATGTCTTCTTCTTTTTCTGAATCGGCACTAGAATCTAATATTAATCTCCTAGTAAGATGTGCTTTATGGTAACGCATGAATACATCTTTATTTTCAATGTACTTTAACACTAATAAAACATCTCTTAGCCTAGATTCTATCTGTTCACTTGTTAATCTCTTACTCAATGGTGTTTTACGTAACAACATATCACAGTAGTTAGCAAGCAGCTCTGGACATTTGCTTTCTGGTGCAGTACCTTTGCTTCCACGTATTAAAGCAGATGATGGAAGTTCCAATTTAAAAACTGTAGTATCATTCACAACACACTTGTAAGCTTTATCTCTAGCTGTCAAAAACCTAGGGTCGTCCATAAAAGCTTCCTTAGCCAATGTACTAAACCTTTTAAACAAATCTAAAAGACGTTCAACATATTTTTCAGAGTCTGTTGTTATTATGTCAGCAGATGCCACCATGTCTGCCAATCCCGCAGATACAATATGAGCTTCCAAATCCCTTAATATTGGTGTAACACCGTCCGGAACTCGGTCAAGGAGACGAAACATTAGCTGCAATTTTTCTGTTTCTCCAGCTTTTATTAGAGGTGCACTTTCAGCTAGCAGTGTTGGAAGGTGTTCCCCTATAAGAACTTTTTCACAACATTGAGTGAGTGCAGCAACACTGCCGCTACCTGGTTCTAAATATCTATGAGCTCTAGCTTCCTCTTCCTTGAGTCGCTGATCTGCATATTTCATATAGGATTGTACGCCGTTTGATAATAAATGCTCACTTGCTTTTAACTTATAAAATTCCTCTGTTGCTTGCATATATGCAGCTTCAAAATTTTCTCTATATATTTGAAGCTTATCAATTAAATTTGAGCACAAATTAACTGGAAAGTAAAATTTAAGTATAATTTATTAAGTATGAAAATAAAGGTGTCTATTAATTTTTAGTTACTTTCGATATAATTATTTTCTACTTTCTTCATAATCCAAGTTAATAAAAAACTACTACAATGGTAGGTATTTTATTAAAAACGTGTCTATGAAAAAACTTTTAAAATTATTCAATAAATAATTCTTTTTTTTACTAACACTAAGACTACACACTATTACATTTTTAAAATATGTATATAGATGTTTTCTTACCATAAGACTCTCTAACACCTATAACCAATTGTGAATCAAAGGATTCACCATTGCGTTCAGCTTGTACCAATTTCATTGCAGAATCTTGCAGTCTTTGCTTAATATCCATAAAAATACTCTGGTTCCAAGAGTCCAACATCAATTTTCGTACTAAACTATCTTCTATGTTGTTGTTATTATTCTTTTTTTGAGAATTTGATACATTCGAACTCGCCGCTTTACTTATATTATTAATGGAATTTTCTAATTGGCGAAATGGAGTTGGTAAATAATTACACTGAGTGAAAAATTTACCCCATTCAGCTATATAAGCCTTTAGAAGTGCCTGATCCTCACGCTGTGCTAGAACACGAGCTTGAGCCTGTTTGATATACATCATTATATCTTGTTGAAGCGCATCTCTTAATTTATATGGACCTCTGTCATCCCACAGGCAAACTGAATGTACTGCTACGAAAAGATCTTGCCATTCTATTTGAGTTACCGGTTCCTGCTTCAATAACTTCAGTACTATTGGACGCATGGATGGCCATTTATCTTCGAAAGTTACTTGCCCCTTGTCCTATAAAAAAGATAGCATAAAGAAGAGAGAATTATAGTAAAATTAAAATTATTTTGAATACACTGCTAAATTAAGTTACCCACCTTTAACATGTTTAACATGACCTATTTAAAGTAACATAAACTCAATAAAAAAAACGAAACTTTCCTTTTACCATAATATTAAAAAGTATGCTGTATTATTAAATATATTACTTTTTATTTTTTATTTTTTGCCTACGACCCTCGGGAACTAAGCTTTTGCGTCATCTGCCATATTGTTATTTGCGATTAGGGATACAAACGATACATTAATTTTTCTCAAACATCGATATATCGTTCATAAACATGGATGTTTATGAACAATATATCGATATAATATAAATATATCGATGTTTATAACATCGATGTTTCACTTTTAAAAAAATATCGATGTTCAAATAGCGATGTTTTTTGAACGACGTTTGCTATTTGCCTATCGTGACAACTTCGGTACCCAGTGATTTATTATTCTCAGAAGCTGGAGTTACAATCACCCAAGAGCGAAAACTGTGACCTGACAACAGGTTTAATACTATAATTCGATAAAAATAAATGTATTATAATATAAATTAAGATAGTGTTTCATTTCTGTTAAAATATAATACCTACAAAATATATATTAACTGGCACTATTGTGCAATTAGTAGTCTGATTGTTGTAATATTGTTTAGTTGTCTGTTATTATGTGTATCAGTCTCAATACTTATTTCAATGGTGATGAAAAGATTGAACAAAACATCGATGTATCGTTCATAAACATCGATGTTTTTAACATCGATGATTTTAACTTCGATGTTTTTAACATCGATGTAATACTATTAAAAAATATCGATGTTCTAATATCGATGTTTTTTATGAGCGATGCTGCATCCCTATTTGCAATATATTTAGTATTGCCAAATTATTTAAAAAAAGTCAGCACAAAATAAATTAATAATCCATTGTGGAAGCCATAAAACCAATCAACCAATAATCAGTTGTTTCGTATTAGATCCACTAAACATTGTAATAAATCTTCGTTCAATCGTTTTATACATGTATGTACAAACTTTATAAAAATATGAGTTTTGTGCGTTATTGTTTCAGTATTAAGGTTACTGAATTTATAACGTAGAAAATGTATTAAAAATACAGCCTTGTTACGTCAATAAGTTTTTATCTCGATTTCCAATATTTTATCCTATTAGTTATATTGGTATCATCAATTTAAAAAAAAATGGTTGTCTGTAAAGTCGGTTTACGGACGATAATTTTACGTGATAACATTATAAGAAAACATTGATAAAAAATTGCATAATTTTATGAATTGAATTGAATTATTATCACTGAGTTATCATTATTTTGTATAATACAAAGAATGAGTTAATTCAATTAATTACATTTTTTTTCAATAAATTAACATTTATTTGCATTCGTTAATTCAAATATTTTATTATTTAAATTAAGCTGATCATGCCTCTCTATCGTTTGTTCCGCATTCTCGCTCGGAAAACTTGAAAATAGTTTGTGCTGTGCAGCCAGTATTCATCGATTTACAAGACGTTATCAGGTCAAAAAAGGAAAATGTTCAAGTCGTTTTGTCGGAAAATGATATAGGTTACATGCTTAGTAACAAATAGGTATGATAAAGTCGATTCTGATTCTATTCGAGAATAGACTTTTATCTTGAGATAATGGGTTATTTAGAATCGATTCTTGCTTTTTGAAGTCGATCGAGAATCGATTATTAGCTTTCGTCTTAAGAATCGTAGGTAGTATTTTCGATTGTTCGAGTTTTTTTTAAAGAGTGTGTGTAGGTATCATCAGTATCATAGCTACGTTTCGCTACGCTTACACTATATAAATGAGATGTACAAGTGATGACCATTTTTTTAGGCGTGTGAGATTACCAGCGCGAGTGTGGAGAAAAAAATATTGAGAAATATCGTTGTGTCAATCTGACGCTACGATATGTCATATCAACAAAGATATCAATTTTTCTATTTTACACGAACATTCCTTCTTAGTACTTAATAATAATATTACTAATAATATACTACTAAATAATATTTCATAATAATATATATGTACTTAATAATAATCTACTTCTTAATAATATTTCAAAGGCTTATTACAGTCGACATTAATTTTAAGAATCGCAAGATAAAACATAGGAGTTGGAATCGAGAATCGATTCACTGTAATAAGTAAAAACTTTTATCTCTAATAACGAAATCAGAAAATATACAGAAATACCTCTACCCTCCATAGAAAATAGGCAGCACTAGCTTTTGACTTGTCTTCTCTATGCTTGTCTTTAATGTCATAAGATTAGCAAAGTCATTGAAAGTTTTAAATACTCTTTGGTTTTAAGTTATCATACTGTTACTGTCAAAACATATTAATTGGATAACTAAAATAGTAATTTTCGAATTAAAAAATGCAATAATTAAATTGCAAGTAAAAAGTTAAAAAATATTAAGTAAAAAGTTAAACAAATTTTGCTATGTGTACATTTGGAGAAATAGTAGAACCGGCTAGTAGAACGATATGGGAGGATTGGGATGAAATAAACCCTGAAAATAACGAAACATTGTAAATATTTATTTTCTGTTTGTTTATAGTCAAGTCAGGTGTTTATTAAAAATTGATTAAAACAATTTCTTTTTTCAGGATACAATGGCAGTTGCCTTTAAATATACCAGAAAGTATCGGTACACTTTTCATTCTTGAAGGCAAATTCTTTGCAGACTGTGTTAAGGTGCAACATAAGGATCACTTGAAGCTAATAAATTCTAGTACAGGGTCAAATTTACACTTGTATCAAATTTTATCTTGTAGTGAATATGTTTGCACTGTTAAAGATTACAATTTGCTTCAAAGCAGTGAAATTATAGATTTAATGAAACCATTACTTAGTAAAAGTGCCGATGTTATAACAATTCAGACAAAACCTATGACAGAATATCAAACAGCAAGTCTTGAAACACAACCATGGTTTATTAGAAAATTAACCACTTCAAACCCGTCAAAAAATTCAAAGGACTTGAATTTTGCTAAGTTGGAACAACCTAATATTTTATCTGGTGTTGGTGCTGGAGGTAATAATTATACGTTTTTTTTTCCTAAACTAAAAAATACAATTTTTTATTACCATACCATTTTATAATCAATTTTTTTAGCTGTTTCTTTGAGAGAACACATGAATATGTCAGCGACTGCATTGGTTTACTATATAGAACATATTGAGGAGTATCAAACAGATGAAATACATATGTTACTTGAAAAATTCAATATTGTAAAAAGCTGCAGTGCAAAATTCAGTGGTATATTAAATTCTAATTTATATATTTGATGAATGATGAATAAAACATTAAAATATTTCTACATTTTATTTAAATTCATAAACAATTTGATAATTAAAAAAATAACATTTACAGACAGTATTTATATAACACAATAATATTATCATTAATATATTAATTCACAAAATAAAGAACTTAACACAAAACAAAAACTTATAAAATGATATATAGGTACAAATAAGCACAGCCTATTGGATCGCAGAACAGTTTTGTTTAATCAGAATAAAAAAATTAACAAAAACAAATTATCATGTATCAAATAACCAATTCTGACTTTCAGATACTTGATGTATATTAAAAAAATATGTCAGTAGTTTTATGTTATAACTACATAACTATTCTTAATGCCAAATAAAATAGTATTGCAACAAAAAAGTAAAATAATTCCATAAAATAGAAAACCTTAAAGTATTCGAAAATAAAAAATAAATAAATATGATGCTAACCAAATTAAAATCGTAAAGATAATTCTGAAAGTTATTTTTACATTATGTTTTAATTATAAAATGTAATATACTTGGAAATTTAGAATTTAGTAAATTTAACAAACTATAATGTAATTTACATCTACAAAAAATTAAAAATATCTTTATGCAACAACAGCTACAGTATTGTTATTTTTATGCACTTCTAGTATTTTGTTCAAGAATGTTAAAGTAGTATTGTAAACCTGAATCTTTATTGAAAAGTCAACAAAGTAAGGAGAAAAGGCTAGCTAGTTACTTAATTTGATTTACTTTGTAAGTGTATCAAATTACATCAATAAAAACATGAACAGAAATACATCATTCATTAACATTATCAAAAATCACAACTATACAGGTAAAAACAAATATCAAGATATATCATCTTGCTATGTATAAGGGTCACAAGTAAGCAAATATAAATAAAACTGTTAATTCCCTTATGGAAATATTCCCCTTTTTTTTTACTGAAAAGTCCGAAATTTCGGACAATATTTGACTATATCAGAATTTTTCAGTTTTTTTTATTAATGATAAGATTTTTAGAGATTTTTCTGAAAAGACTCTGAAAGTCTTATCATTAATAAAAAAACTGAAAAAGGCTGAGAAATTCTGAAGAAGTTAAATATTATCTGAAATTTCGGACTTTTCATAAAAAAATGGAATATTTGCATAAGGGTTAGAATTGCAGTAAAGATATTGTCTCCCATTTAAAAATTAACTTAAAACCAACATATTCTGAAATAAAACATTAATGATTATGATTGAAAAATAGTTTATGAAGCATTTATTTTAAATCTTAATCAAGTTTAAAAATATGTAGAAACAATCAGTTATACAAACAACACCTTTAATAGTTATTTGTTGATAATTAAAACTTATAAAAAAAGTTTTGTTATGAGAAATCAAAAGACATTTTACTTTCCATGAGTAAATAATTCAATCAAAACACCTGTCAATAGAGATTTATTTACTTGCTCATTGTTTTTATGTTATATAAAATAAAAGTCGAAAATGAGTCAAAAATGTAAAGGTATAAGATATGTGAAAATCAATAATAATTAGATTTATCTGTTCAGGGGCTGTTGATGTAAATTGCTGCACATAGCCATGGGCGTAGCGAGGTACGGGCAGGAGGGTAGGCGGGGGGGCAGCTTTACACATATTTTGATTTTGATACAAACGGACAATTTATATGTACATTAACTTAAATGAGTGTACATTAACTAATTGTTTTATAATCAAATTCCATACAAGTAACAATGAATTTTATTGAATGTCATTAGGGGACGTGAAGTAAAAAAATAATGTAATCAATAACCTTATTAACAATAATATTCTTACACTTAAAGAACTTAAACCTCCTAAAGATAATAATCTTTGAATATACAACTATACAATATATTTCTAAAATTATAGGCATAGAGTACCTCTTAACATCATTAAGTTTCATTTATATTGCGATGTAAAATTGTAAAATGCATTTTGTTAAAGTTCATTAAACATCAATAATGTGAATTTTTTTCACAATTATTATCAAACTTTCCCATTAATAAAGTCTACAAATATATTAAAAAAAAAAATAACTCTTAGGTACTTAGCAACTAATACCAAATTACAATTATTTTTATTAATACCTATTTGTTAGTCATATGCAAGTAGAAAACCTGTGACAGAAAATTAGTATCGACTTAGTAAATTTTTGACCAAATTTTTCAATTTTTCTAATTTTTAATTGTTATTGGGTTACTAAAACACTGGGATTGAGTCAAAATATCATAAATGTGACATGTAAATCAAATATGTTTCCAAGTTCAATTACGTAGAAGTAGGCGGGAAAGTTAGAAAGGAAGTAAATACAAACGACCGTCAGGCAATTATACAAGGCTTCCGAGTTTGAAAAAGAAACTGTGTGGACAAAGAGAGCACTTGGAAAAAAAATCTTTGGGTTTTATAGAAATAAGTAAAAACGTAACCATACTGCGTGATCCGTTGAGGGGGAGGTGGTCTTCAAAAATGCTAGTCTTGGTCACTTTTGGTCTCAGGTTTTTGTCACGTAGTGAATATCCTTTAGAGAAATCTCACGCTTTTTCGAGCTATATTCAACTATGGCACGCAGCGTTTAGCGCGTTTTAACTCACGGGTGGCAACACTACGCTATATTACCAGTACTACTATGTACTGACTAAGTGACTACACTTTTTAACTTTCTATTTGCAAAAAAACATATTTATGAATTACTACGTGAAATATTGAGGGAGGGGGAGGGGTTAGCAAATGCTATGAGTGGTCATCGATGGGCGGAGGGGGTAGAAAATTGTAAAAAAGAAGTCACGTAGTAAGGTATCCATTACCTCACTATACATACATAGGCTCACCAACTTTTAATTTGGGAAATTAAAGACTACTTACGGTACTGTACGGAAGAAAGACGCAAGGTAATGTAACAGAGTACGTAAGAATTCACTGGTTTAAATGCGACACTTATTCTATATTTTTCCATTGTATATAATTATAGCCTAACACGCGGAAATTTAAACTGAGTCAATTACATTACTTCATGGCAATATCAAAATAATGTCACAGAGGTAATTCAACCACTTGTTAGTGCGCTTACCGAAATTTGGTACTAAAGCGTATCAATGTAAGAAATATATTACATTCAAATTTCAAGAACAAGTTTTTAAAATATATATTACAAATCATTATTATCAGCTTTATAATTTCTTAAACCTAGGACTCACCAATATTCGCACTTTTATAGTAAAATTGACATCAAAGAAAAAAGTAACCTTTTTATATATATCATCTTGCTATCCACTTTCAAGCTTACAATCTGTCGCCTCCATAAAATGTTTAATTATATAAATTGGCCTATAATATATTGACGACTGCGCTTAGAATTTTTACAAATTTAAATAAATTTCAATAAAACAAAAAAAAAAGTTGGTAATAAAACATCTTTAAACGTAATTAACAATATTTTATATACTTACTTGCCTTGCCTTCTAAAAATAACATTCACTTGTAGTTGTTTATTTATAGTAACAAAAATAGAATTTATAAATATATTTATTGGACATGCATTAAATACATTCATAGTAATTTATTACCTTATTTATCTTTTATATGATATGTTTACTAAATAATAAAAAACAAATAATGAAATAGATTAATATTTTATCACATTTTTTTTTACGTCTGGTCCATCCATTCATTAAAATTTCATCATTGTTATAACTCTAAAATTTTTGTGTTGATAAAATTATAATGTTTTTAAAACGTGTAATGGAAGTTATAAATAATATCTGTTAAAAATATATAAAAATATGAAATCTGTAACACCAAACAACACATTATAGATATTATGTTCAAAACATTTATTACACAGGATAACTAACTTTTGTACCTTTACAGACATAATAAGATACTTTTAATTATCATTAAATAGGTATATTTTAATGTATAACTAATATTTACCATTCATATAAAATATTATGTCAATTTGATTGTGAAAATAGAAGCGGAATAGTATCTTAATTTTTATATTTTACAGTATTATTTTGTATTTTATTCTGCCTCTTTTTTGTCTTTGTAGACCTCGAGACCTCGAACCAATAAATTAAAATTTAAAAAACGAAATATACATGTTTACAAAATAATTTCCATTCCCCTATTTCCCAAAAAATCACAAAGGTTTTGACTTAACACTTAAAGTAAATTCATTTTATTTTTTATTTTTGAAAAGTCTAAACCTTAATTTTTATATGACCCTACTTACTGTATAACTACTTTTTTACTAACAATAAGACTTACATTAAGAATAACCAAATTACAGAAATTATATATATATATATATATATATATATATATATATATATATATATATATATATATATATATATATATATATATATATATATATATATATATATATATATATATATATATATATGTAAAATTAAATGTTTACTTGTAGACCTTCTAAAACTGAGTCAATAGCAGATACATATATTGCTTATTACTTTTAGTTTTTAATTATAATATAGCATTATTTTTCAAAAATAATGACATAACAATTATTGAAATATTTTATTAAACAGAATGAATTTTTCAATTGGGCGTGGATGGCCAAATCTGACACTATTGCAATAGAGAAAAAAAAATCAAGTCTAGGTTTTTTTTTGTATAAAATCTAAAATTATATCATAAATTTTTTTACAAGAAGGGATATGGCGTTGACTTATTATTGAATAATTTATTTAACCGAAAATGTGGTCACGGTATAGACTACTCTTTATGTGTGACATAATGTAAATATGAAATATAAAATAATATTTCGAAATGTAATATAGAAAAAGTAAAACATAATAAAGATAAGAAGAAAATATATCACTTTTGTAAAAAATAAAGTAAAAAAAAAAATATATTATGTGGATGTATAAAATTTTTGCCAGCTGATCACTAAAAGTATATTTCACTTATTTTTATTATTTTTTGTTATTTTATTATTATTTTATTAATAAAACTAAATATAATATAAGCAACTGACGAATATATATATATACTCTTGTTATACATGTAATTCCCAATTAAGGTTGTTTAGTAATCAGGTGATAGATATTTAAAAAAAAAGTACTAGTAGTATTGTTGTATGTTAATAATAATTATAACTTAAGTTAATGGTTTGGCTTATATATCGACCAAGTAATACCTCTAATCTTATGTAAATAAACAAATATTCTAAATTATTTTAACAACACGACATAAAAATGTACTTTAAACTAAGGATATTATGAGAATTATTTCAACATATATTTTAGTTGCCTTGTGATATTTCTAATTACTAAATCTATTTTCAATTCATACAAAAATAAAATTGTCTTTGACAATTAAGCTTTTATATGAAAGACATAAAAGATTTCTCTATATAACTTTGGAGGTACATAAAACAGCCTTTCGTTATAATTTTCATAAATCTGTACAATACCTTTATATGTCGTTTAAACCACCATTATTTTGTCCTGATTTAACATTGTCCAATATTTTATTAACAAACTCGGAAGTCTTTCCAGCTATTTTTACCTCTGAAATAATAATAATATCATTATACATATAAGAAAGAAACTAGAAGATAAAATACACATTCTAACATATGTCATATAAATTTAAAATACCTGTTGCTGTGGTAACCAAGTTATTAATGTGTGACGTCCAATCAACATTATTTTCAGGATTTGTAACCCTATTACTAATAATTTGTTTCATTTGATTAATTCCACTCAGAAGTCGTCCTGAAATACGTAATTTTGATAATTGTACATATGTATATACCAATATTGTATAATATTGCTAAACAGTTTGTTGGTCTACCAGTTCAGTTTGTTTTTTTTTTTTTGTATTCAAGTCTCTGAGGAAGTTTATTAGCTATATCATAATATGACTTCTAGAAAGAGCAGTTACACTAAATAACAATGCCAATCATCAAAACCTAACGCGCGAGGTCTAGTAGTATTACCATTACCTATACATTTTTTTTGTCGCAGGGGAATCCATTTACGGATGATATCCAGGATGCCCGGGTCGGCAGTCCTAGACCTATGTCGGACTCGGCATTTTGGGAGTGCAATACCGTACTAAACCCCTGCGGGAGCCTTCAGCCGCTGTAATTGGAGGGTCCCGGATCTGCAGGCAACAGGATCCCTCCAGCGACAGGCTGGCCTCGGCGAAAAGGCCAGACTTCTCCTCCATAGGGACTGTCCGGCTTACCTCTGAACAGTCCCAACGACGCCGTGTCTAGCAGGACCGAGTTCCTATCCCGGCCCGACACGGGCACAGGGGCGTTACTGGAGGCGCATTAAGTAGCGCCTCCTACGCACCCCCGATCGTCGCCCGCGGATGGAGGCCACGTCGGCGGCCTCCTCTCTCACCCGCTCGTCGGCCTCCTTCTGGGACATTACTGTTTCGCAGAAGGAGACCATCGCCTTCCAGGACTCGTCGTCGCCGAGCATAGCGGTGATGATGCTCGGGAGCGACAAGTCCCATCCGAGGACCGACGTCAGACCTTGACGCAGCGCTGCCCATCTCGGGCACACCTCGAGGGTGTGCTGGGCAGAGTCCCCCGCCGCGCCACAATCGTGACATTCAGTCGTCGGCTCCCTCTGGGCCGTCCGGCACAGGTAGTCACCAAAGCAACCGTGCCCGGTGAGAACCTGCGTCAGACGGAAGATGAGGGGCTTGCGTTTTCGACGCATCCACCGCTCAAGAACCGGACGAATGGCAGCCGTTACGCGTGAGCCGTACGGCTGCCCCGCCAGGTCCTCCCCCCACCTCCGCATAAGCGCTTCCTGCCCTATCCGACGCACCCGTAGGATCCCTACCCGAGACGTATGAGTAGGTCTCGGCAAGAACCTCCGCCACGAGCTCCGACGGGGGTTCGCCGGCTAGAGCAGTAGCTGCAGCCCACGATACCGTACGGTACCCCCGAATCACTCTCACCGCGATTGTTCGCTTATTATTCGCGGTGAGGCGATCCGCCCAAGTATTACCTATACATAGTCTAGTTTATTTTTAATGAAATAGTTAAATAATCAATATCATCAATCAATATATATAACAAATTTTAAAAAAATCTCCTATCGTGCACTTTGGGGATTATAAGTCGATATTTATAGGGATGTAAAAGATGTGGTGCTATATCTATGTCTGTAACAGAAACGGAATCAGCAGTAAATTCCGACTAAGTTAATGCTGGCTAACGATCGACCGGCGCGGCGGCGCGAAAGCGCAGGAGGGGGGTGACTCGCTCTCCCCCTGCACTCAGGCGAAAGCGCAGTGTTGGAAGCGGAAGCGCACAAGCCACTGGGCCCCTGGACCAGCTGATGTGCGAGCCCAGCTCAGGGGCTCGTCATCTGGAGTAGTTGGGCGTCCAGTTGTGGGCGGGGCGCCAAAGCGCGGCGGTATGTTTGGCACGGGGAGTGTGGCCGATGAGGGCACCGAAAAGGGGCGGAGAAATAAGGAGGAAATTTTCCTCCCCATTCGGTGGCAGGAGCGGGTGGGTTCGCTCGTCCACTCTGTGCAGGGGGTGCGTAGTACGCGGGCCGTCTGGGTCGAACTTGGCTCCCTGCAGTTCTTGCGGGGCTGTGTATGGTGCGATCCAATGGCGGGTATCGGGTCACTCAATACTGGCACTCTTCTGCTTTGCGGAGGGAAGCCAGCGGCGAGTGACTCGGCCTCGGGAGTTGGCGCTCTTCCGGTTGCCGGAACCCTTTGCCTGGCGCAGAGGAGACCAGTCGGGCGGCTCTTCGGTGGGGCCGCAAGGCCAAGCGTCAGGGCCTCATGGTTGTATGCGAAAGCGATCCCATGGCGTTCAACTACGTCGTCGACTGTATCAATGGGTTTTAGTGGGTATTGATTCAATGGATTAGTTGGGTATAGTAAATGCATTTCCCATCGTTAAAAAAAGAGATTTAAAGGTACGGGGGTTGAATAAAGTTATCTTCAAAATTGTGGGACTGTAGAAGTCGAGAATAGTCTGGATTATTCTAAAAATTTCTAGAATGATCTAGAAAGTTCTCAAATATATTTCAATGTTTAAAATTACTTGAGATAATTCTAATTAATCGAACGTTCTAAAAATTTCGAGAATGATCTGGAAAGTTCCTGAATGTATTTAAATGTTTCTTAATACTTTAAAATATTTTCAATCGGTCTAGGCTGCTTTGGATTGTTCAAAAAATTTAGAGAATAATCCATAAAGTTCTAATATCTATAGATATTATATTTCAGGCGCAGAAAGTTTGCCGACGACTACCGACTGTACGATATGTACGTGTAATTTTTTGCTTTCGCTCCGAATTAATTCAGTGTTGATTTGTTAGGTTCTACTTGTTTTTTTTTTTTTTTTTTTTTTTTTTTGTTAGTTATTTGCTTTCGTTGTTTGGAACCATTAAACTATTATTTTACGGCTTCGTTTCATTCATTCACTAAATATAAATACATAAAAATATATAATCTACATAACAGCAGCAGCATTTTTTATTTACTATTTATAATTACACTTTATATTAAATTAATAATTCGACAGAGACTATTTTTTATTACTTTGATGTAAAATATATACAATAATAATCTATCTTTATGTGACCTTTTTTTTTCAACCCTACTGACTATCGACGCGTGACGTCACAAGGCCATCGGCAAAGTTTCTGCGCACGGATAGTACATAATTATATCTCGAAAACTTTCAATAATATTCAATGTTTTAAAATGATTTGAAAAGATATTCTCATCATTTCCCACCGTACTTGTGATTGCAGTGGGAGGATGTGGGTGGTAAAATGTGAAATGCGATACTTCTATCTTTTTCTAAAACATTGTACGACTCATGTAAGCTTGAGACTGCTGAATGGCGTAAATTACGTTTGTGAATGATAATATTGAAAAATTTTAGAACATTCTAGAAAATTCTAGATTTATCCAGAATGTTCTAGAATATTCTAGATTTTCCAGAATTATCTGGAAATTTTTGACTACGAAAATATGTGAGTGTAGTTGGTCCAAAATATTTTTAATATTTCTCGAAATTTCAAAAACGATCTGGGAAATTCTGCGATTTTTGTTGGTTTCGAATATTCTAAATTATCCTGAAAATTTCTAGATTGACCTGGAAAGTTCTAAAATATATTTAAAACATATTTTAACATTCCGAAATTTTCTAGAATGTTCTAGATTTTTCCAGAATTTTCTGGAATATTCTAGAATATTTTAGAATATTTAAAATAAAACAATAAATGTAATATATAAGCAAGTGTTGTAAGTGTGTTGCAATGTTTGTACATTTAAAAAAATGATCTTTTATAAAATTGTAAATATGTATATATTCAATCAAACATAATTTTCTATTTAAACAACCTACTTTCGAATATAATTTATAATTATTTAAATTAATCAATCGATTTCGTATACACTATATACAACGTACAGTACGCGCGCGAGTTCATGTCCATCCTGAGGAATGCGGTAGTTCTGTGACCTATCATAATGTCGATATCGATAATCTCATTTGGTCAACCATAATATCTATTCCATATTTATTGCAAATTTAAGTAAGTAAATATTTATTTATTTATTTATTTTTATTTAATACTTTATTACACACGTTATTAAATAATAGCATTGAAGAAAAAAAATTTACAGTAAATGTGCAATGGCGGCCTTATCATGCTTATGTATTATAAAAGTTTTTTTCTATTTGAAATTGTTGAAGGCGAAGTACTCATGGTTTCGTAAAAAAAAATAATACAATAGCGGTCAATAGTTTTTAGTATCGACAAGCACGCGTCACCGTCAACGGACAACACTCGATTTCGGACGAATTCGGCGAGGCGGGGCGCGCTGCTCCCGCCCTTCACCTCAGGCCCCGATGGACATGAACTCGCGCGCGTACTGTACATTTAATGGTATCAAGATTTGTTTACATATATGATAGAAAAACAGATATTTTAACCTGGACAAAGTCGGGTTGCACTGCTGATTAGTATAAATGTAATGTAAAATATAAAAGCATTTTTGTATAATATTCAATGTATTAGTTAATTATGCAAGTTGCTTAGATAAGCCTACTTGATAAAGACTAATAAAGTATATTTAAATTAGAATAAGGACTATTTATAGCCTGTAATATTGAAATCAAGTATTTACTAGAGCAAGAATCCCAATGCTAGGAAAATCCGTTGTTCTGATTGAAATAATAAATGGATTATTTATAATAGTTAAGTCATAAATCTTATTTTACGCCGATAGTAAATTTACATTACAAGCATATATTAAATATTAAGATATTGACCTGAAACCTGGAAATTATTGCTTTAATTTATTATATAATAAAATTTTGTGTTGGGCTATTGTTATTCTAAACACTATGTAAGCAATTTTTAGTGTTTATAGTTCCTTAAAAGTGCTAATATAAATTAGACTGACTTATTAAACAATTGTTTAGATTCACACAAATATCGCAGCTATATAGCAAATGTCATGGGTGGCCCCATCCATTTGTTTAAGGGGGAGCCTTCTTTAGAGGCTTCAAAAAATCGATTTTTTCTAAGACGTTTTTGGGACGGAAAGAAATATTCGATTGAAACGAAACTGACACGATTAAGTGACACAAATTTAATGATTTTGGGACGCTTCCATCTTATTGAATATTGAAAAGTACAGTAATTTGACATCTTTATACTAATTTGTGTGAAAATGTGACTTTAAAATAAGTAGCAACACTTATAAAATAATAATATATAATGATGTAATATAGCGTAAGATGTTGTTTGTTTGTTTTTTTGAATGTGCTCGAGATCAACAGGTACAGTTTTGAATATTTTTAGTATTTTAAAAAGCCTGTTTATCGAAGAAGGTTATAAGCTATACAATAGAAAAGACCTTTGAGAGTAGAATCAATATTAATAAATTCTAAGGTCAGTTTATCCGCGTAAATCGTCTAGTTTATTAATTACTAGACTCGTCCCGAATTCACATAGGTAGTATATAATATACTTAGCGACAGCGAGAAAAGCCGCGCTAGTTTGGTCGCATTAAGCGCGTCTCATAATCAGTGTATGACCCGCACTTGAATTTTAGCAGGAGAGCTACTGAACCATCCAAGCAACCCGTTTTCCACAAAGCTAGATTTTTTTTAAATTATCTTTTATTGTCAGACAATTATGAAATTACAAGTCTGGCAGGCATCTCGCGGTTGCGTCATCATCCCTTAAATTTTTTTTTATCTACTCCCACGAGGCTACAATTTTAATACGTTGTAATTTACATAAGATTAAATGTAAAAAAAAAATTGCCAACCTACATATTTTGAGGGTTGCAAGTAAGTGCCAGACGATAGTAAAGTTGTCATCGGGATAGTAATTCATAACCTGCTTCCACAAGGCTAAAATTTTAAGGGCATATTCTATCAATAATTAATAAAGTACATGTAAACAGGCAGACTATTTTAACGGTTGCAAATGTCTGCCAGACGAGTATATAAAAGTCATGACTCATGACGCTCGATGGGAAAGCGAGCGCAACATACTTGAAATTCCAATGTCAGCAAGAGAGAATATGATGTATTATATTACGAAGATACGATGAAGGATAAACAGTTTTTTTTTACCGCTTGTGACTACAATCTATCGTTTTTTACGAAAGGGAAAAAACAGCCTTCTTCAATACTTAAGAAAAATTTTGAATATCAAAAAGCTTTCAAAAAATTTAGAAGTGATTATATAACAGGGCGTAGCAGTGAAATTTATCCAATTATTGAAAAAATTGTCTGTGAAATTTATGGCAGCAAAGGAGATGCTGTTAACGAAATAAGATTTTTTTTACACTTAATCTTATGTAAATTACAACGTATTAAAATTGTAGCCTTGTGGGAGTAGATTTTTTTTTACATTTTCAAAAATTTAAGGGCAGATGACGCAACCGCGAGATGCCTGCCAGACTTGTAATTTCATAATTGACCGATAATAAAAGATAATTTAAAAAAAATCTAGCTTTGTGAGAAACGGGTTACTTGGATGATTCAGTAGCTCTCCTGCTGAAATTCAAGTGCGGGTCATACACTGATTATTTACGCGCGCGTAACTTTGGCGGTTTCTGCCACGACAGGCGATCGCGACCGGATAGACAGAGACAACAGAACCGAGACGACCAATGATATAACTTGTCGCTGTCTCTTGTCTCTCCTGTCACGGTCGCCTGTCGCCACACTAAATACATTTGACATACATTCATGTGACTGACCCGTTGGCGCAGTTTGCAGTGACCCTGTTTTCTGCTCCAAGGGTTGTTGGGTTCGATTCCCGTCCCGAGTTTGGGTGTAATATATGTTTATTTATATATATTATTTATATGTATATTTATTTAAAAAAAAAACGTATATCAGTCGGCTGTTACCTAAAACACAGGCATTAAGTTGCCTACCTTAGGGACAGTCGACCGTGTGTGTATGTTAAAACATATTTATTTATTATTTTATTTATATACCGCTGTTTTATTAAAAACCGTAAAGCAAATAAAATAAAATAAAGTGTCACATTAAAAATACCCAAATTAAATATAAGTATAATATGAAACTTACGGTGTTCTTGCTGTAAGCCATACAGTTTTAATTTGTTTGCTTCATGTTGTGCCTTTTTCTTTAATCTACAGGCTCTGGATGCTAGTTTGTTTTTCTCTTTCCTTGTCTTTGGTCTAACATTAAATGGCAACTCACTTACTGGAATCATATCATTGATTATTTTTCCCAATTTATCCAACTCTAAACCAATTAGATAAAGTTTTCTTGGATTTGGTGTTAAATCATTTCCATCACCCTTTCTTGCTTTTCCACTAAAATTTTACAAAAACAATATTAAATAATTATTTTATCAGTTTAATAAAAAAAAAAGTTTTTATTTTGTATGTTTACCTATGTTTTATGCCTTTCACATTACAATTAGGACTGAATACAGGGTCTGTAACAGAATTCAACACATGTGGATCCTCAGATTTTTTCTTTAATATCAATCTCTGTCCTTTAGGTCCTTTAGCTTGTACATTGTACTGCCAGAAGTATTTTTCTTTTTTTGCTAGCCTAGCCTCTTTTCTTTCCGAACACTCGTCATTAGATTCTGGAAATCATTAAATATATATATATATATATATATATATATATATATATATATATATATATATATATTTGTTTAGTTTATGATATTATGATTAAATAATAATAGATATTATCTGGAAAAATACACAAGCCGATGTCGAGTGGCAGCGATATCGGCGCGAACTAATCTAGCTCTATAGACAACTGTGGTGGATCTATTATTTTCGTCCTTTCAGCAGTGTAGTCCAAGAATGAAAATCCATCAAAAACCACGGCAGCCTACTACTAGTGGCCTCCCTACTAATGAGCCTGGACGGTGCGAGAGGGTGTTAAGAATCTTCAAAAGAGATTTTGATACCAGCTGCGATGCCCAAAACTGACAACATATAACTCAAGTACATTCAGAAACTAGAAGAAGCTTATTGTGGCTAGAAGAAGCAGTAAGCAAATTTGATATGGCATTGGGATATTACAGTATTATTTGAAGTTTGAATTTTTTGAACTTTCAATGCAAGGTCTGGTGATGGAAGCTAATTTGGTTATGGGTATATTGTACTATGAGAAATTAGATCAATTTCATCATATCAACCAAATGGCAAATTTTCAATTGTGAAAACCAGCAGTGATCACCACCTGGTTTGCATCTACGAAATTATTTAGTTTGCCTTGAGAATGTTCTAGTAGACAATATATGCAACAGACTGGTAGAAATTGTCAATACAGCCGGGTCATGCGACCTTGGCTCGACAATACCAAGAGGCGATAGAGCGGAGGATGCTTCCGAACCTCTTCAGTACTGAGATCACTCACTTAGCTCCTAAGTACACCAACACCACGGACCCTACCAACTACCGTCCCATAACGTGTCGGACTTCTATCTATAAGACACTGACATCCGTTCTGAGCTGCAAGATCTCTCGTCATATTGACGAATTTAACATCTTTTCTGCAGCTCAGAACGGATGCCGTGGAGGCAGCCGCGGCACAAAGGAGCTCCTACTCATTGACTCTGTTGCGGGTCAGCTTGTCAAATGCAACCGTCGGAACTTCGCTGCTGCCTAGATTGACTACAAGAATGCATTCGACTCGGTGCCCCATTCATGGCTTCTGAGGCTCCTCGAGCTGTACAAGATCGACGGTGCAGTTTGAGACTTCCTCGAAGTATGCATGGGGAGATGGAGTACGATCCTTTGTCTCCAGGGCGAGCGACTGACGACGGGTTCCGATGACCGAATCAGGATACGGAGGGGTATTTTCCAGGGTGATTGTCCGAGCCTGCATTGGTTTTGCTTGTCCTTGAACCCTTTAAGCACTCTGCTGGAGCGTTCGGCTTTCAGTTTCGGAGAGAAGGTACTAAAGTCTCCCACCTTCTCTACATGGATGACCTCAAGCTGTTGGCACCTAATGCTACACGCCTTATGGAGTTGCTGAAAATCACTACTGAGTTCAGCGGCTCCATCATATGCAGCTTGGAGTGGATAAGTGTGCGGTCGTGTATGTAGACAGAGGACAGGTGACGCAATCGGCTGGGATTAGCTTAGAGCTTTCTATCTTCATGACCCTTTCCGAAGTTGAATCTTACCGGTATCTGGGCATTTCACAATGCATAGGGGTGCAGGAGGCGGATATGAGCGGTTTTTAAGTCTTTTTTGGACAGCTGACAAAAGTTCTTCGGAGCTACTTGTCGGGCGCCAACAAGGTCCGAGCTTATAACGGCTAGGTCATGCCCACTCTCTTGTACACATTTGGCGTGCTCAGATGAACACAGACCGAACTCGATGCCCTGGACAGAAGAATCCGCACGACTATAACTCACCATCGCATGCATCACCCGAAATCGTCGGCCATGAGACTGTATATCCCACGGAAGTGTGGTGGCCGAGGCCTATTAAGCGCCAAGTTCATGCATAACCGGGAGGTGTGCAACCTTAGGGGCCTACTTTGAAATGAGGAGGGAGAGCGCTATGCATGGTGGTGTTACAGTAAGTGACAAAGTTCTCATCCCCTTATCCCTGGCCAAAGAGGAATGGCGAAGACCGGTTGTACTTAGCACCTCTGACCGGGAGACCATATGGATGGAGGAGCTGCATGGACGGTTTTACAAGGCGCTCCTCGCACCTCACGTGGATATTAAGGCCTCCGTGCAGTGGCTACGGTTCGGGGACTTCTTTCGGGAAGCCGAAGGTTTTGTCTGTGCAATGAAGGAAGGCACTCCCGACTTCTACCGAGCTTGTCGCAATCCCGGCGAGTCACTCAGACATGTGCTTTCGGGTTGTTCCGCGCTTGCCAACACTGAGTACTTGCAGACATAACCAAGCGGCCAAGATCCTCCATCAAGAGCTTGCTCTTATGTACGGTCTCCTGGAACAGAGGATGCTGTATTATCAGTACACACCGGTGCCAGTACTCGAACGCGACGGTGTCCGGCTCTACTGGGACCTGCCTATCGCCACGGACAGGACGATAATGGCGAACAAGCCTAATATCGTGGTGACGGATAGGGCACGGTCGAGGGTGTTTTTAATGGACATTACCATCCCGCATGACGAGAACCTCGAAACAGAAAAAAAAAGTAAATATCTGGATCTAGCGCCGAGATTGTCTACTTGTGGGGTGTTGAGTCCACTGAAATCATCCCTATCATGATATCTGCCAATGGTTTGATCCCGGTTAGCCTCGCTCACCATCTTAGACAGCTGGGTATCCGTGATGGTTCACTCGCAGCCAGGATGCAGAAGGCAGTATTGCTTGACTCGGCTAGGATTGTCCGTCAATTTCTAAGCCTATGGCCCTAACATATTATTTTATTTCATATAAAACTATATATATTATTGAACTGATGGAGTGAACCAGTTAGAATAATAATAATAAATAATATAAGGAAAGATTATCAATAGCTAAAGAAAAATATTTACATATTTATAAAAGTTTATTTAATAGGTCAACTCATTTAATTTCTTGTAATGTATAATTTTTTAATTACCATCAGAAGAAAGGTCCTCATATCGGTCACTATCTTCATCTGACTCAATATCTCTATCATCTTCATCTTGAGAGAATTCACCAGTCCCAGGACTCAGTAGACCACCAGAGAGAGATGATACTGAGCCTGCTTCTGCCAAAGAACTTGTCGATAGCAAATGCTTACGTGGCTCTCTTCGCTGCCATATCTGGTATAATATAGTACATACTAGGTAAATAGTATAAAAAAGACTATTAATTAATTTATTTATTTATATACTTTATTGTCCAACAATACAAATGCAGTTGTAACAAAAGGCGGACTTAATGCCTAGTGGCATTCTCTTCCAGTCAACCTTTAGGCCAAACAGAAAATATTGGTTAATTAATATGGTATAATATAATAAAATACTATATAATTATACAATATAACATAATTTTCACCATAAATATTTCAAAGCCTTAAAATTGTAAAAGAATATTTATTTTAAATAACTTGGTGTATGTAGAAAATACTGTCTGTTATACTCCTGCATATAACCATGCACAAATAAAGGAAACTCAACTTTAAAAGTAAAGAAAAAATTTCAACAGTAGATTTATAATATTTTATATAGATATTAATTAAATGTTTACCTACCTTGCTATTGAATTTTTACATAAGACTTTTCTTTTTATTATCATTAGTTCTATATTTAAAATATATTGATAAAAATTATCAACATTAAAATCGATTTTTATTTAAAATTTAACACGGTGAAGGTGAGAACTACCACTAGTAAAGGATACTAAGAGATAATTTTCATACACAAATAAATGAAATATATGTGTATTTCAAAATTACTAATAATGCAACATTATGAAAGACCTCAAAAAATTATGTAGGACTGCTACTGACTTCTGACATATGTAAATCTGTATATCTGAGACCTGGATAACTAATAATCTGTAAATATTTATAGAAATCACTAGCAAACCCGGCAAACTCCGTTTCGCCACCAGATGGCTTCGTTTTTCGTAACATTTCGTTTGGGGATTAAACCACCATGCAAAACCATATTGGTTTGTAGTACATGCTATGTATCTCATCTCTGAGATGGCGCTGTATGTGAAAAATGATTTTCCCTGTTTTCCTGCTTTTCTGTTCTAATTTTTCCTGAATTTTGTTTGCTATAAATCTCACGGAGCCCGAGACCTTTCCAACGAATGCAAAACCGTGGAAATCGGTTCGTGCGTTCTGGAATTATAGCGTCAGGAAGGAAAACCCGGCTTATTTTTATATTATAGATTATTTATAAGCTCTAACATAAAAACTTTATTTTGTAGGTTACCATAAGGCTAATGACAAGAGATATTATTTAAATATTTCGTACCTGCTCCATTGTAAGGTGTGTAGGTGCAGATGATGATAGCTGTGTCTGTTGTGTTTTCACATTAGAAGGAAAGGGCGGTAAAACTAAAGATGCAGGTACTGATTGGCCCAAAGCAATTTCACCACTGTAACCATCCATACGAAGTAGCAATTCTGGTAACTGGTTTATTGGTGGAACAAAACTTGATGAAGCTGAACTATGAGGACTCGATGGAGAAAAGGCAAGTTGAGCATGACTATAAGGACTACATGGGCTCTCTGTGGCCATAATATTTGATGTCTGCATTGTATTTACTGTACGCTTTGTACCACTCATGGCACCACCAATTTGTATGCAGTATTCACTTTCCTCTGGTAAGATTAAGTCATCAAAGTTTAAATCATCCAAGGAAGTATCTGGATTTGCATTTAATTCTGCCAATGTCGGTCCCAATATCAAATCAGCTTTATCTACTTGAAATATATCATCATCTTCCATTTTAAATGGTTCCATTTTTGAAGAATCAGCTTCAAATGATAGTTTGTTGTATGACAGGGTAGGAACACTGTGAAAGGATTCAATTTGATTATCTTGTATACACAAATCTAAATCTCCATTAAAGTCGCCGAGTTCTGGTCGTCTGTGAGGAATTGGTACTGATGCTGACATCGTGCCCAATTCGAAGGGCGACTCCTGTTTTATTTCTAAGCTCTGTTCTAAAAGAAAGTCATGAGTGTAAATAGAATCCGACATTGCACGTGTTGTGTGAAGTGACCTTGACGTAGAATCGTCTCGTTGATAGACTGGCGCACGCTTACGTCTATATCGATTTTAATTCACTGAGACCCACGTGTCGTTACTAACAATGTTTATTTATTTCACTTATTTACACAACACAATATTTAATGTATATGAACATTGTTATACGTCCATGACTACTGGATTGCATTCATCCTTCCATTACATAATACTAGCACTGACTAGCACAATAGCAAATAAATTTGTAAGCGATTGATTATTCACAATGACTTTCGATAGTAAATAATGTTGAATCCTATAATATCACTCACATTTACAATTCTTATATCTATTCTTAGTTTTCCAAAAATTACTAATCGATCTATCGATAGTAAAGGAAACTTTGGCTGGTAATATATTTACTCACAATAATAACAACACACAAGTTACAACTTACAAGTGAAGAAGTAAACAAAGATTTTATGATATTTCAAAGGTCACTAAAAAGAAATAGCAATAGGAAAACTTGAATAATAGAGCGAGATAGTAGCAATTTGCTAAAACAGGAAGATGAGGCGGGGGAAACGGGTGTCAGTATTTGTAGTTTTGTATTTATAGGGATGGCTATGTTCAGAAAAAAATATCAAATAATTATATGTATATATATATATATATATATATATATATATATATATATATATATATATATATATATAATTTATACGAAATAATAATTAAATTTTATTAATATTTGACTATTTTAATATTTTAATGTTTTATCTTGTAATAAATTATAGAGATAATACAATGAGATCATTGTTATTTTATAATTTTTAATTCATGTTTATAAGATTTCGGTAAGCTAGTATTAATATATAGATCTTTTGCACAGAGTATATAATATTTCATGTCTTTTTTATGGAATATATTATCAATTTAATTTCGATATTAGTGTACATATTTTTTAGAATATTGTTTATTAAATAGTACGAACAACTTATGATGTGTTCTTTTATAACATCTCTTAAGTTGATCGTGTTAATTTGGTCTTAAAGACATATTACGTTGTGATGTAGGTGTACGTAACGATATATACCAACCCTTAGAGATACATTTATTTATATTAGGCGACAGTAAACTTAAATAATTAATGAACTGGACGTGTACCGTAAAACGGGGTGAATAGGGATAGCGAGGTGAACAGGGATAAAACGCGGAACGAAATTCGCTAATAATTTTTGCTACATTAAGAACTTCCAAATTGGTGTGAATTATTTTACAATTTAGTAGAATATCTTACCTTGCTATTAGTAATACCAAAGTAAGGTAAGATATGATTTTTTTTGGTGTAATTTATCCCCGTTAAGGGTAGAGATGCATCAATCTCACTCAAAACGTCATAGTCGTAGAATAGTGACGGATCTGACAAATTTAAAACTTTACAGGGCAGACACTTCAAACAATTATGTTGTTGTTGTTGTATGTTTTGTTGGTGTTTCGTCATAGTCGTAGAATAGCGACGGATCCCACAAATTCAAAACCACACAGGGTAGACATTTCAAATATACAACAACAACAACATAACTGTTTGAAACGTCTGCCCTGCAAAGTTTCAAATCTGCAAGATCCGTCACTATTCTACGACTATAACCAGATTTTTATAACTGTGCGCTCGGAGCTGTCAAAGTCGTTAGATTGGTCGTTGGATAAAAGTCTGTCCTTATCATTAAACACGGTTATGAAAGGCACAGACACTTCTTAAATTAATGAGATACATGCCTAGATTATGTAGAATAAAAAAAATGATGTTGCTGACGCTTGAAAAGGTACAAATATGCTAATATTTTGACGTTGACAGGCGCACGGTTAAAAAAATCAGGTTATATGACGAAAATTTCAAAACAGTAAAGTTTGAATAGGGATAGGGTTGTCAGTTTAAATTATTTACAAATATAATAATACTACAACATATACGATAATATCAGGTCTTATAATTATATATTTGCAGCTTAATAGCCTTTACTATCCTAATTTTACCATTTTTATTTCATATAATACTGTAACTCAAATCTACTAATATTACATTTAAATTGGTTTCAAATATTTGACAACCCTATGCATTTGTCCCTATTTACCCTTTTTTTTTTGTTCCAATACATTCCAGTTTAGTAAAAATATAAATAGGCGGAGAAATTTTTAAAAAACTTATGTATCATATTTATGGATAATATAGAGAATTTGTGGTGTAAACTTCAAAATCGTACCTATTGTACCCCCGTACCTATGTCTACCCCCGTTTTACGGTAAGTATGAATCAATTATTTCAAGGTGCATAGTTGAATATACAATTTTATTAAGTGAATGTTCCAATTATGATATAAATTCCTTGCTATTAACGCGTTTTCTTAAACATCAAGAGCTCCCCACCTTACACGACGACCCTGCCAAGACCCTGCCATACAATCATGAATCATCATCCATATATTATCATGGAGTTTCTATACTCTATGCTTATTATAATAAATCGTATTTTATTGTTATTTCTGCGGGTTATTTCTTTCTTTATTTTTATAGACAAGTATGCTTAATTAAAAAAAAATCAAAAAACCCGACTGCGTAAAATACTTTTATTATAAACTAAAAAGAATAAAACAATTTACTAGCTTTCATTTGATACCCATATTGCTACAGTAAGAAAAAAATTCAACTCCCCCCCCCCTCATTCCGCCATTTGCGGGCACCATTTTGAATATAAATATAGCCTATGTCACTACTAAAATTTAGACAAATCCAACGACACCTCATATGTCAAAAACCGTCCAGCCGTTTGGGCTGTAGGGCGTGCAAAGAAATGGACATACATACATACATACACTCGAAAAACATAACCCTCCTTCTGTCGCAGTCAGGTAAAAACTAAAATATAAAACTGAAAGGTATAAGCACGGTCGAGCTATCTTTAGAGGTCTGGAAACGACAGTAGTGGGGGTACGTCATCTTAGCCCGATTTACAGTATCGTAGTGTTTAGGAGAGTATTTTAGTACAACTTGAAATGCAAGTTCTTTAGTGCTTTGGTGCGCTGCGAGTGAACGTTTACATTTTTCCAGTAGAGTATCATTTCAACGCCACAATGAACGCGCAACGAAGTTGCCAAATACGCGCTATTCTACGCAAAATACTAACTGTAGTTGTAGAACAAATAGAAGACGACATTTTATTCGAAATAAATAAACCGAAACGAATATGGGAGCGTCAATGGATTAGTCGCAGATCCATGCTTGGAGGAAGTTCTTCTGTTTTTAATGTTCCATAAACATTCGTGAACAACATATTCAGACACAAATTTAATAGTTGTATGTTCCGACCATTTAGCCATCTTTATTAATCAAAAACACGCACGCGTTTCATGCGTTTCACGGCACTTGTGCACTCTCCTAAAGATTTTGCTAAATTACGTGTTTACACACAACGAGAGAAGAGCCGAGTGACACGCCGGGGTATGCGCGGGTGCGGGAGGGGTATTACTTGAAACAAAAATAAAAAGCGATTCTATTTTGATTCAACTTGAAAGTCAAGTAGAACCGTACTAAAGCAAGTAGTGTTTACATGTTTCAACTTAAGTACTATCCGAAAGTACTCTGCTAAACACTAAGATAATGTAAATCGGGCCTTACAGTGACTACTCTTTCAATTTACGGCCGCTAGAGGGTATAAGTATTTCACCTGAAACAGATTATAATCAGTTTAGAAATTTGTCACAAAAATCATTGTTATTCTGTCATCCCAAACAGTTTTGTCAAGTTGGAAATGCCATATTATGCCAAAGTAACAGCTGACTGAGCGTCAAAAGCTCAGCAACAAAAAAAAAAATAGCAAAATCTTTTAATATTATGGGTGACGAAAATTTAAATTCTCGTAAAAAATATGAAGTAAAGAAATACAATGTAATAATTATAGGTGCTGGTATAGCTGGGCTAGCCTCGGCAAATCATTTTATCAAAAATGGCATGGATGACTTTATAATCTTAGAAGCTAGAAAACGTATCGGAGGAAGAATTATATCAATACCAATGAAAAACCACAACGTGGAACTGGGTGCAAATTATATTCATGGTGTTCTAGGAAATCCAATTTATGAACTGGCGACGACAAATGGTCTTGTGAACATAATAAATATTCCCAAACCACACAAGGTTATTGCGGCTACTGAAGATGGAAAGCAAGTTCCTTTTGGTGTATTGCATGAAATTCACGAAGCTTATGTTTGTTTTCTGAGGCGTTGTGAGGAGTATTTTTTATGTCAGTATCTTCCTCCTCCTGATATACATAGTGTGGGTGAACACATAAATTTAGAAGCCGCTATTTATTTAGAACGTCTCCCGACATCAGAGGAAAAGAAATTGAGGAGATTGATTTTTGATTGCTTATTAAAACGCGAGACTTGTATATCTGGATGTAATTCAATGGATGATATTGATCTCTTAGAGTTAGGCAGCTATACGGAATTACAGGGTGGTAATATTGTAATACCTTCAGGGTTTAGTTCTATATTGGGACCTATGACTAAAAACATAACACCTGATAAGATATTGTCTAATCATCCAGTGACAAAAATTAAATGGGATTCAGAAGAACATAGTAATTTAAGGCATTTTGAAGAAGTCGGGGAGGAGTCTGAAGATTCTGATCAAACTGTGATAGAAGATATTTCTAAAGCTACTTCTGAAAAGGCAGGTGACTCCAGTGAGATAATTGTGAACACTCCTGAAAAAATTAGCAAAAAGTTGTCTCACTGTGTGGAAGTAGTGTGTGAAAATGGACAAAGCTTTTATGCTAATCATGTGATATGCACTATACCATTGGGGGTGCTGAAGGAATCCGCAACATCATTATTTGAACCTGCTCTACCACAGTATAAATTAGAATCAATTGAAAGGTTATTATTTGGTTCTGTCAATAAAATTTTTTTAGAATATGAAAGGCCTTTTTTAAATCCGGATGTAACTGAAATCATGCTACTTTGGGATAATACGCAAGCTACAGAAGACATTTCACAAATGTGGTACAAAAAGATTTATTCCTTTGTTAAAGTAACAGAAACCTTATTATTGGGGTGGGTTTCTGGTAAAGAAGCTGAATATATGGAAACATTGTCTATGAAAGAAGTTTCAAGTACTTGTACGAAAATCTTGCGAAAATTTCTAAATGACCCTTTTGTCCCTGAACCTCAAACTTGTGTGTGGTTAGTATGAAAATAGATTATTATTTAAATGGAATTGAATCGAATAGTAATTGTACAATTAAATTTATTTATTTTTGTTACTTTATTCTTTGTCTAATAAGGAACCAATAATTCAAGAGAGAAACAGATACTAATTTTTAATACGTAGTAAAACATTCACACAAGCATTAAATTAATTATTTTTTTAATTCTCCAATGGCATTTGGTAATAATAAGAGTATCCTATTAGTTTTTGTAATGGCTATGTACATATATAATTTTTACATTGTTTTTGTTTACAGTACAAGTTGGAAAAAGCAGCCTTATACAAGAGGTTCTTATACAGCTATTGCTGTAGGGGCTAGTCAAAGTGATATTGAGAGCTTAGCACAACCATTGTTCAGAAATGTTCATGACAAAAAGGTAAACTATTATATCTATAAATCGAAAAATAGACTTTATGCACCGTTTCCACCTTTCCAATTTTCATTTTAATCTATTCATAAGGTTGCCTGTAAGAGATCACTTTTAGTGATAAGGCCGCCCTTGCATCATTTTCTTGTTTATTTCTGTGTATTACATTATTTTCTGTATACTTTGATGTGAGTGCAATAAAGTGTTTATCTATCTATCTATCTATCTATAATTCTAAATCCTTAAACTATATTTTGTTATATCTTTCTTGAAAACTTAGCCATACTCCTAAATTAAATTTCACTCTCATGGTATTCATACTGTACACAAAAAAGCTGAAAGTATCTTGTGACTTCTTGAATTGATTATAACTATCTATTTAAAATTACTTAAGAACAATTGAAAATTAGTGTTTTTTTTTGGTTTTTTGTATGCATTGGGCGGCCCAATGTAACAAACTAACAACCACAAGTAACAACATGATTGTTAACTAACTTATATATTTTACATAAGTATTACAGATATCATGGTTATTTTTGGTATGTGTATTATTCTCTTATATTAATTTTCCACTACTTTTTTTTCTTGATAAATTTTATTCATCACATCATAAAAATTTTAATTATATTTTAAAATTTATAAACTATTATTTAAATATAAAAATTAATACTTTTGCATATTAAATATTTGCACACCGAAAATTCGGCAGTAATAATATCATTTCTGGCAAATAAAAAAACACATTATTTATCTCGACATTTCGACGGAGCTGTAACAATCGTGATCATTAGCTGACTGGAGGAACGCCCTTTCACAGCGAATGTGCGAGTTTTCTTTGCTTACCCTCACAATATTCATATATCTTTATTGTCGTTGTACTCCTGGATGGACTGTGTAGGTGTACACTAGATGCTTCATATTAGAGCAACATTTTTTTTTCAAAGTCCCACTTGAAAATCTTGTAGTCGAATAAAAAAATTTTTTGACATAATATAACAAAGCCCTTCATTTTGATTTACTAACCGTTACAAAAGACCAATACAAGTAAACGGACAACAAATAGAATATGTCGACAGTTACATCTATCTGGGGAAACAAGTCACATTCAATGTAAACAGTAACTTAGAAGAAGTAAAGAGGAGAATAACCTTAACATGGAAAATATTTTGGACACTTAAAGAAATACTAAAAGGAAACAGCTATAGCCTGCATATGAAAAAAATTGTGATGGACACTAGTCTTATGCCATGCCTACTATATGGCTGCCAAACCTGGGTATTCACAAAAGAAAAAAAACAAAAAATAGAGAAAACACAAAAGGCAATGGAGCGAAGCATACTGTGGATTAGAAAGATACATAAAGTACGAAGTGAGGTCATAAGAAAGAAAACAAAGTTTACGGATGCACTAAAACACGCTCTAACAATTAAGTGGCAATGGGCTGCCCATATCGCACGTTACACCGATAGAAGGTGGACGATAGAGACCACCAAGTGGAAAGGTCCATCAGGTATAAGAAATACCGGCAGGCCAAAGCAGCGATGGGCAGACGACATCGTGCAGGTGGTGGGGAGAGACTGGATCGAACAGAGCAAGGATAGGGAAAAGTGGAAATGGTCCGAGGTGGCCTATAACCAAAATGGGGTCCATAGCCAAAAATAAACAGTACCTATAGACTAATTTGATAACTACACTAGTTTTTCTTTTTAAGCACAGCAAATTACTAACAACATTTGAAATGTAAATTAAGGGTTATGGAATAAACGGCTTTATTATTATATATTATTATTAATTTTGATTTTAAGCCGTTGCCCTTTAAACAGTAAGTTTTTCCTATAAACAACCAATGAAAAACCATTTTTTATTCATTTCTCCTTCCGCTCGCACAGTAAGATTTTTTTTTTCGTATTTTCAACTCAATTCTTGAAACAATACTCAACCTTCAAAAAAAAAAAAAAACCAGTTGGACAAATCTGTAAGTTGAAATTATTTTTCACAAATCGTCGTTCTACTCGAAAATTTTCTAAAATAGCAGTAGGTAAATTGTATTTTCTGGCTAAACTATTGATGGTAGTTTTTTGTTCGACTACAAAATTTTCAAGTGGGACTTTTAGAAAAAAATGTTGTTCTAAGATGAAGCATCTTAATGTACACTAAAACTGAAGAGTCCCGTTATTATTATTTATATTGATTAAATTCTGTCGAAACGTCGAACTAGAATAGAAAAGTACACTACAACATTACTGCAAGAAGACTTTTCATACATAAATATGAATTAAACAAAATCTTGAATTTTAAATAATTGACCTACGTAAGATACAGATACATGATTAACTTCAACTATTTTATACAATTTATGCTGTCTATTACTGACCCAAGTAGAGTTGATATTCTTGGCGAATTTTAAGAAAAACAGAACTATAGTTGGTTGTTTGTACATTAAATCTCTTAAACATCTTTTACTTATAGGAAGTTACGCTCACAATAGTTATAGGATATAGTTTAGACAACCACTGTCGATAGAAAGTTAAAAATGGTTTTTTTTAATGCTTTCAGCCTGTTTTACTCTTTGCTGGAGAGCACACACATAGCAGTTTTTACTCAACAGTTCATGGCGCTTATCTGTCTGGTCAGGTGGCTGCCCGACGCTTACTTGCTCCAGATGTGTCCTCCGAGAATGTTTTAGATTGTCCTGAATCTAGTGATTTAAATTCCTGGATACAAGGCATACAGCTAGACGGTTAACAAATTTTAATTTTTTATCTAATGAATACATGACACGGGCATCACGCCTATTAAAAAGACATTAAGAAGTTGTATTATATTAGAATGTTAATACATAAAAAAAAAAAACTGTTTCGAGGCTAATTATATTCCGATGATGCTTTTAAATCACATACACTGTAACTGTTGTATACCTACAATAAGTTTAAGTAGAAATTATAACTACCTACCTGTTTCCATATTGACATCCATACTATATTTTTTTCATATATCTTTTTGTGGAGATAATTTTTATTAATGACATCATAAAGCATCATACTTCACAAAATTGTATACTCCAAAAGCCATTAATTTATTTCTTACATGGTTGAAGCATGTGTCAAGTTTAATTTATATGTTTAAGATATTAGTTTTTTTAAAGCCTACCTAAGGTTACCTTTACAACAAACATTGCTTATAAAGAATATTAAAATTGAATAACTGATAAGGTAATGATAATAATACATTATTAATCTTAAAAAAATCTTGTAATTTGTTAGTATTAAATAGTAATTACTTAATTATTCTATTATCTGATGAAAAATTTTTTTTTTGGATGTGATCATCGTTCACGCTAGTTCCATAATACAGGATTAAGCATATTTAATTAATTATTACATTCTAATATAGAAAAACTCGCCTAATTTTCATATTATTTTGGTTATTTCAGCCTTGAAAATAAATAATATAATAGGGTACATTTAGCATATAGTAGTTAGTTAGAAATACATAATAATATACATACAGTATATAACCTATCTATCTACAAGTATGCGCATATACATTCGTTATTTACATCGTTGAGACTGATTATCTAATGACTACAAAAAAACTAAGTTTTTTTGATCGATTTGAACTTGATCAATATGTTGACATTTTATTTTGGTTGGTAAAAGGTCAATTAAATCATTAAAAACTGTCCCCGGTAAAAATAAAATTTTGAAAAACCCATGCAACACTCGTAAGAAAACTATTACTGGCTCCTGGACTATTAGAAGAGTTGTTATAGATGAATTTCGATATAGTTGCGAACACATGACTTACTAATAAGTTTTTTAATTTTGTACAAAATGTACATATTAATATTAAATTATATAGTAATTTCTGTTACCATATACCTAATATATTGTCTTTCACACAAATGCATTTTTAGATTAGCAGTATTAGGATAGACTAAGATTATATATTACTTTAATATTTTGTTGTATGTACCTATGTATACTACTGATGTAGTTATGTTTTTCGTTTATATTGCACTGATTCTTTACACAATAAATTTTAAATTAAAAATTGTTATATCAGTTTTGATTTTTCAAGATTTTATAACAAATTATATGCATTTGGAATTTGTTACTTTCTTGTAAAAACTAACTTAATTGTATTTATTATTATTTAAAACATAAATAGAATCCTAGATATCTACATACTTTTTTACAATTGTAGATCGAAATTACGAAAATATTTTGAATGAAAATTTTTTATAATCATTTTTTTTTTTCTTCTAAATATGTGACAAATTTTATCGTAGCAAAGCGATGTAAAATAATTATATATAAATGCAATATTAAATTTTGGGTTTAAATGATGGGTAGCATCTAATTGTGTTTTTCTAGTCACTGCATGTTTTTTTATTGCTTAAATAAATAATTAAAAATGTTGAATGTCTTTTATTAATTCATAGAATCCAGATCATGGCTAACAGCTTAAAATTCATTGTGATGATTAATGTAGTCTCCTTTATATCTTCAAATCTACTTAATATGTGTATATAAAGTAGAATCTCACTAATCCGGCACTATTATAAACCAAATGTGTCCGATTATTGGAAAATTCGGACTACTGGATTTGTATTTTTTCATAAAGGGAATACAATGTATTTGTGTTCATATTCTACACATTTTTTTTATTTTTTTTAAATAACCTTTATGGTATATATATCCACATATCTCACAAATAACTAATTACATAGTTAAAAACAATCTTTAATTGAACTTTGATTTCGAGCAACTTGTAGTCCTTGTTTAAAAACCTTTTCTCATATGTGTGGAGGTTGTCGGATTATTGGACATGTCCGATTATATGAAGTGCCAGAATAATGAGATTCTACTTAATTTTTATATAATTATACATATATGTTTGAGTAATTTTAGAATGTTAATTACTTGATTAAAAAAATGGAGAATATTATATATTTATAAAAATTTATCTATTTACATAATAAATTACTGAAGGTACAAATGACAATTATATAATACTATATAGTATTGTAATTATTATCACTAATCACAACATGTTTCAAGTTATTAAATTAATTGTTGTTCTTTCAATTGTCAACTTTAAATACTAAAAAATATGTTCTAATAAATGATTTTTAAGTTTAGATAAGTCAAAGTAAAAAAAAATATAAATATAATTCTAAACTATAACAAAGTATAAAACCACCTTCACCAAAAATTGTTAACATTATACAGCATTGGAATGTCATTTTGTTAGTATGTACCTACATTAAATTTAACAAGTGTTGGACACTAACATAAAATATTAGTGAGATTACATGATTAAAGTATAAGCAATTATTCTTTTAAAAAGATAACAAGAGAGCTTAAATTCAAGGTTAAATATTTGAGTAGTTTATCCAATGGCAACATAAAATAAAAATAACATGAAAAATATTTTTAACGCACAACATGTAACTCAATTGTGGAATTTTTTGACAATACAACAGGCAACAGATCTTTGTGAACATCTTCAGATAACTCATGCCAAGCACATTTTCCAATCAGAGGTACTTCTTCTAAGGGAGGCCTGAACACAACTAGCAGTGTAAGGCAACAACCGTCAGCTGATGGATCTGCTTCTACATTAAGTAGACCTAAAGGTCTGTGTTGAGCAACATCGGCACCAAACATTTCCACCATAAACCTTCTTAAAGTTGAATGCATACTTTTTGCAGGATTAATCTCACATGTCGGAAAATGTAGTGTTGTTTTCTCACTTAACAGTACGTGCAATCTATTCGTACTTCTCTTTTTTATTAATACTATCAATCTCATCAAGTCTTTTAAGTGTGGAATTGGTGCAGGAAGAATATGTTTATGCCATGTCACTCCAGGGTTACTTTGCTTGTACAATTTGGCTTTGTCAATAAGATGCAGTATATCATTTGCTCTCAATGATATTTCTTGTAAATTAAAAATCCATTTGGCCTGTAGAGATTCTTTGTCTGCTTTTGCTGGAGTTTTAAGTTCACCTCCAATAATTTTCCCAGTTAAAACAAATCTAAACCAAGTACCACCTGCTGTTTCAACAACTAATAACGTTTCAGCCTTGAAGTGTAGGCCAGTTTCTTCAAGTACTTCCCTAGCTGCAGCTTGTACGATAGTTTCGCCTTTCTCCATTCTTCCTGCCGGAAGGTACCATTTTCCAGCGCAACTTTCTTTCGCTTCTTGCATCAATAGTAATTCGTCTCGCTCATTTATAATTACACAAGCGACAACGTATGTCACATTCCCACCTAGCACAGGTTTAAAATTTGAAGGTGTAGTCGGTGTAATTCCTTGAGATTCAGCAACGGAGTTTTGATCTGCTATAGTAAAATCACAGAAGTCATTTTCATTGCCTTCAAGACCTGCGCCTTGTAAAAGCTTAGAAATAGAAGAGTCCACTTGGCGCGACATAGTTACCTACTTTAATAGAACGAATAATTGCTAAAAAAGGACTAGAGGATAATTTATATATGTAACTTTGAAACGAATTTAATTAGTGAAATTTGAAATACTTTCTGCATTTATATTGTTAAAATTGTATATTTACAATTTCACACAAACATTGTTAATATTTTGGGTTGAACTTTGAAGATTGAATAGAGAGTTGCCAGGTTAAATTTGCTTCTTGAGTTTTGCAAGTTCGTTTCATACAATAATAAATAAATTAGATTTCACAATATTGCAAGATTTCTGAAACTTATTATTAACTTAACTTGAATTGTTCTCACGTTTATTGATATAGTTTCACGAATAAAGTGATTTTATACTTTTTGTATTGTTTTTCTGGATCATGTAACACTGGTTAATAGGGATACGAAAGTCAATTTTGACTCTACTCGAGAATCGACTTTTCTCTTGAAATAATCGATTACTGAGAATTGAATTTTGCTTTTCGATATCGGGAATCAATTCATAGCATTCGACTTTTTGACGTCAGAATCGTAGGTAATATTTTCGATAGTTCGACAAAGTTAATCTTTTGACGTGATAACGTCTAGTAAATTGATGAAGGGGTGCCCGTTCGAAGAAGATGACGTCATCATTGTCACAATTAGTGAGCGAGAGCGCGGAACAAGCGGTAGAGAGGTACGATCGGCTCGGCCTAAGCGTTCGGCTCACGATCGGCGGTCGGCCTAACATACGACGCGTCCGAGTAGAAATGACAGCGGCTAATGGCGGGAAACTGTTTTGTCAATATTGAAGTAATGTCAAATAGTGAAAAATTGATAATATAATGTAATGTAATAATATAAGTTAATAATATATAAGTAAATAAATGTAAGTTAATAATATAAAAGTTTATAAAATCATAAAATGGTTACCATAGTTTATTACAACAACAATTGCAGCAAAAAAGGTAATTAATTCTTTCATTTTAAGAATCCGATTAGCGATATACGCCGAGTTGCACGAAACAAATTTTAAATTTAAGTGTTTATTAAACTAATTTAATCACAAGAATCGTGATTATCTGTTGCACGAAACCTACATCTGATTAAGTTAACAAAAAAATTTAGATTAATTAAAGACCTATCTAACGGATGATTAATTCCAACAGCTTTAAATTAATCATGAGATCAACTAATTTTAAGATTAATTGCAACTTAACTAACGGAAAGTTAGCGACGGTTTCGTGCAACTCGCAGATAATCTCATATATTTGTTCTTTGATTATAAAATAAGTAGCATCGGTGGGCGAGTGCAGTAATATTAGGTTATATTACAATTTTGACTAAAAAGTTATTAGGACTCATATAATTACGATCGTATAAAAAGTAAACTGTTTTTATTTAGTATATTTTTACAATTTTCATAAGTGGTTAATGATAATCTAATTTGTTTTACTAACTTTAAGTTATTAAACTTAGCTTCTTTATTAAACTTGATTATTTCTTGTATTAGATATCAAAGTATTTAACTTTATTTCGCTTTTATATTAAATACAATTAATTACCTGTAGCTTATATATATATTATACAAAATAATGATAATTCAGTGATAATAATTCAATTCCATTCATGTTTTCTTATGACGTTATCACGTAAAAATTATCGTCCGTAAACCGACTTTACAGACAACCAATTTTTTTTTTTGTTGTAATAATGTGCGAAGGTTACCATAGCCACGTTTTATTCGCTATAGGTAGTGATATGTACAAGTTATGACTTTTTTGAAGTGAATACTTTTTTAGAATTGTTGTGATTTGAAATTCGATGTAACGAAAAATGCGTCTCGATAAAGTTAATATATAAGTTAATTATATATATATATATATATATATATATATATATATATATATATATATATATATATATATATATATATATATATTGTAGGAAGACATGAGTGTATTGGTGGGGGGGAAGTGTGTGTCGAGGGCAGACACGGTTCGCTTTGGCTCGCTTGCGGTCGTTGTGAAATTTAATATTGTTCGGTCGTAGTTTATTGTTTATAAGTTTGTCAGTGTTATATTGCTAGAGTCGGTGTTAGATTTATTATTAAGATTAGTGTTGCTTAGATTCGTTACCTAAAATTGTCGAATAAGGTTTTATTTTTGTAAATTGATTAAATTGATTGTCAGGTTGTAATTTAACTTTTTTTAAAAAACCCCTTCTGATCTGATTTCTAAGATCAGAAGTGGGATACTTACCTATTTAGCCCACTACAGCTTGGCTTAGTTTGTTACTTTTTTTTTTCTTCTCTTAATTTTTTCTTCTTTCTTTTTTTCGAATCACCCACACGAAGTTATATTTTTTTTAAACATTTTGAAGTTATATTTTTTTTAAACATTTTGTTATTGTGATTTCAAATTTATTTCGCTTAATTGCTTTGAATAGTGTGTTGTGTTGTTGTTAAGGCATTTGTTTGAGAAATTAGTCGTGATTAGAAATAGTGTTTGTTGTGTTCGTGAGTTCCTACGAGGTAAGTCCTTTTGATCTTTGTCGATTATCTTTCACAAAATGTCTGAACGTGTGTTTAATCGCAATCGCAGTGGTTGTAACAGTAATTCTCGTTGTGATCGTCGCGATAGTCAGGGTAATAGATCCCGTGAACAATCGCTTAGCGAGAATGACGTACTGAGACTTGAAATGAAGGCAATGATGTCTCGACTTAAGGCATTAGAGAATAAAACAAGAGCTTCACCCTTGCCGGGTCCATCGTCAGGCCGTGCGTTAGCGCACTCGTGCGACTGCGAGGATGAAAATTTAACATCCGCTAGTGTTCGCGGTAGGCAAGCATCACGACAGTTACGAACACCATCGTGTGAGCATTATAGGTCCCGTGTCTCCGTTTGTCGCGCATCTCATCTACAGCGTCAACTATCACCGTTAAGGCGTCGTTCAGTTTCACCTTTGCCGTTGATTCAACGTAATACAACAACTTGTGATCGTGATCATCGCCGCAGTTCGCGACCGCGTTCGACCATACCGCCGATGCAATCCACAGGCCTCGGAGAAAGGAACGAGGGCTTGCCATCAGGTTCGACACAGGCTAGTGTTAATGATTGCATTATTAGCGCCATTCGTTCGATTGGTGCGGTAGGCAAATCGCCTCAGCACTACTATATATCGAGCTTTGACCCAAATATACATAATTTTGATGATTGGTGTTTAGAAGTAGATCGCGCAAAAACTTTTAATAACTGGACTGACCTCGAATGCCTTTCACGTATAGGAAATTGTCTACTAGGTGATGCAAAATCATGGCTTAACGAATGGGTCTCCAGCGATCGTAGTTGGACTAATTTTAAAATCGAATTTAAATCTCTATGTCCTAAAGTACCAGACTTCGCGGGTATATTGTTCGAAGTTATGACAAAAAACTCCGATAACTACTCAACGTATGCAGAATATGTACGCCGGTCGTTACTTCGTTTGCGTATCGTGCGAAGGCTTAGTGATGAGCTTATATCGGCTATAATAATTCGCGGTATAACTGATCCGAATATCAGAGCTTCAGCAACGAATGCTAAACTATTACCGAATAATTTAGTTGAATTCTTTTCGATTTACGTTAAACCTAGTACAAGCAACATCTCCAAACAGTCATCATCACGCCTCGATTTGCAAAATATTACAATAGGTAAACGCCCTATGGAATATTCACGTAAACGTAACCTCAGTGACGTTAGGTGCTACTCCTGCGGTCAGTTAGGGCATAGACAGGCTGTATGTAGTAAGAGACCTAGAGTAGAACAATCGTCGGATTTTTCATCTAATAGTGAGAGAGTTAAGTTGTCAACTCCTACATTTGCACCATCTCGGCCCGAACCATGTACATACTGTAGGAAACCAGGACACAGAGTAGAAACTTGTTTTGCTAAGCAGCGTGAAGAAGCTTCGAACAAAGAAAGTGTAAATTTTTGCAGCGAGTCTGTCCAGCCAGGGACGTCGTAGCAGCTGTTATACAGAATGTGCCGGTCGACGTTCTTATTGATAGCGGTTCTTCTGTTTCGTTAGTCTCGTCATTGTTGTTAAAACATTTCAAATGCTCGCGCACGCCGACATTTCGAGTTTTAAAAGGTCTAGGTAGTCAAGAAATTGAAAGCATTTTTTTCGTTACGCTACCTATTGAGTTTGATAGTTTAACTCTTGAAGTAGATTTGTTTGTGGTGTCCTCTGAGTATATGAACGTACCAGTAATCATAGGTACAGACGTTTTAAATAGGGAAGGTGTTAGATATGTACGTACTAAAAATTGTCAGTCACTAACGAGAACTATTGATAACTTGAAGACGGTGATGAATGTTCACTGAGCCTTCGACACCAATTAATACATCTTTGGTAGGTAATGATTTAGACAAGTTACTAGGAATAATTGGTAAATTCTCTCAGTATTTCATTACTGGGACTGCAACCTCAACTGTAAATACAGGATGTATGTCAATTAAAGTAAAAACCAACAGTCCTGTGTATTACCGACCATATCAGCTGTCACACTCTGAAACATTTCGCGTCCGCGACATAATAAAAGATTTACTTGATAAACAGATAATAGAGGAATCTGAGTCTGACTACGCGAGTCCAATCCTGCTCGTCAAAAAGAAAGACGGGTCGGATAGGATGTGTGTGGGCTATCGAAAGCTCAATGAGATTACCATCAAAGATAGATTTCCGTTGCCTCGTATAGATGATTGTTTAGATCGTTTAGGTACTAATAAATACTTCACATCTTTAGATATGGCAACCGGCTTTCATCAGATTCCTCTAGATCCTGAATCTATTCCGCTTACGGCATTCGTCACACCGGAGGGACATTATCAATATCGGAAAATGCCTTACGGTTTGGCGAATGTACCGGTTGTGTATCAGCGTATTATTCCTAAAACCCTTCGCGAGCTTATAAACTCTGGGGACATTCTTGTGTACATTGATGACATCTTGATTATGAGTAAAACTGTCGATCAGGGCTTAATTTTGCTTAGTAGGGTACTTCATACATTGACAAAGGCTGGCTTTTCTATTAACCTGAAGAAATGCTCATTTTTGGCTACTAGCATAGAGTATTTGGGTCGCACAATTAGTGAAGGTCAGGTTAGGCCGAGCCATGAAAAGGTGCGAGCTTTGATTGACTCAGCCGAACCGAAAAATGTTAAACAAGTGAGGCAATTTCTGGGTTTGGCTAGTTATTTTAGGCGGTATATAGCGGGTTTTGCACAAAAAGCTTCCTGTATTGCAGCACTTACCAGAAAGGGAGTCAACTTTCATTGGGGCACTGAACAACAAGCTGCTCGTCAATATTTCATAGATTGTCTTACAAGTGAGCCGGTACTTGCCATCTATGACCCCTCGTTGCCGATAGAAATCCATACAGACGCAAGTTCTATCGGTTACGGAGCTGTCTTAATGCAGGTACATGAGGGTAATCGTAAGCGAGTGGTGTCCTACTTTAGCAGACTCACCCAAGGGGCTGAGAGTAATTACCATTCGTACGAGCTTGAGACCTTGGCAGTGGTAAAGGCTCTTGAGTACTTTAGACACTATCTTGTGGGTGTACACTTCACCGTTGTAACTGACTGCAACGCCTTAAAACTAACTCAGCGTAAGAAAGACCTGTTGCCCAGGGTGGCCCGGTGGTGGGTATACCTTCAGGACTTTGATTTTAGTCTTGAGTACAGGAAAGGTTGTCTTCTGTCTCACGCGGACTACTTCAGCCGGAATCCGGTAAACACATGTACTGTTCAAAAGCCGTTAAACTGGTCACAAATTGCTCAGGCGGCTGATGAGGAAACGCAGTCTTTAAAACAAAGGCTATCTGATGGACAGTTGGATCCTAGTCGTTATATTGTTAAAAACGACATCCTTTATGTTAAGCTTACACCTACTGGTGAAAAACCTAAGCTTTGTTGCTTTATCCCGAAAGGACATAGGCTCAGCCTCATGCGCATTTTTCATGATGAACATGATCATCACGGGGTTGATAAAACAGTAGACTTAATAGCAAAACATTTTTGGTTTCCAGGGTTGAGAAAATTTGCACAAAAATATATTTCCCATTGTTTGATTTGCCTCTCTCACAAAAAAGTAGCTCGCGCTCCTCTTCAGCCAATTAATTCTTGGGAAAAACCAGATACACCTTTTGAGACTGTGCACATGGATACTCTAGGCCCTCTGCCAGAATGTGACGGTTACCGTCATGTGCTCATTATCGTAGACGCGTTTTCTAAATTTTGTCTGTTATATCCTATGTACCGACAAGACACTGACGAACTGAAACGAAACTTAACGAACATGATTTCTATCTTTGGAACTCCAAAACTAATCGTTGCTGACAGAGGACGCATGTTCCAAAGCGTTGATTTCCTCAACTGGGTCAAGGATATGGGTTGTGATACTCATTTTATAACACCCGAAATGCACCAATCCAACGGAAAAGTTGAAAGATATTGCCGTACCGTACTCAACATGGTTCGTATTGAGTGCAACCATCGGAAGCAGAAGTGGCCAGCGGTTATGTGGAAGTTACAGCTGACTTTAAATATAACAAAACACAAGACGACGCAATACTCCGCCTTGAACTTGCTCATAGGTATCGAAGCTGCTACACCGGCCATACGCAGTTTGATACGGGATGTAGCGGTTGAAGGCTCCAGTGGTAATCGGGAGGCCCTTCGTGAGATGAGCCGTCAGAGGGCGTATGAACATCTTCGTACCAATCAAGCTCGTCAGGATGCCTACGTTAACCAGCGACGTAGGCCGACACAAAATTTTGAATTACACTCCTTAGTTTTTGTTCGCAAACAGGCTCAGTCAACCGGGAAGCTAGACTCGTGTATGCGAGGTCCGTATCGTGTGGTGAAGATACTTCCACACGGTCGCTATGAGCTGCAGCTGCTAGCTGGCTCGTATGGCAAGTCGACTCAAGCGGCTGCGGAATACATTGTTCCGTGGCGGGGAGAATGGACTCCCGATGTATGTGCTGCTTTCTTTGATGGTGAGTGTTTGCTCTATTTTGCCTGTAATTAAGACCTTCTTCGAGATTTTAAAATTTGATATTAGCAGATATGTTTTCTGTACTTTGTTATTGTAAATTTATGACTAGAATCCTCTATAGCCTCGGGGCTAAATTAGGGCAAAATGTAATTATTCGTAATAGCGTTTGTCTTGGAGTGCATCGGACACGCTACTTTAGGAGTTGAGTCCCTGAACCGGGGATAACCATTTGTCTTGGAGTGCATCGGACTGTGGTTATCCTCGGGAGACTGGGCTGGGGGTAACCAGTTGTCTTGGAGTGCATCGGACGTTGGTTATCTCGCGGAGAATTATGGGCCTGGGATAACCGTTGTCTTGGAGTGCATCGGACAGATTATCCCAGGAGTGACTCTGGGTCTGGGATAATTGTTATCTTGGAGTGCATCGGATACATTATCCTAGGCAGTCGAGTCTATTGGTTTGGATTAGGTTAATTGTCTTGGAGAGCTGTGCTATCCTAGTGTGCTCGGAAACTTGACTTTGATGGTCAGTTGTCCTGGAGTAGGTTTTGCGTAATATAGACCTAGTTTACCATGCAATGGTTATCGTCATCGATACCACGGTTGACCCATATTATGAAGAGATATCTGTGTTCATGTTTCCTTGTTTCAGACGCAGACACTGAAGTAGATGAATCGCCTCCTGGTGGGGATCTTCATCCCAATGCTGACCAGCCTGTAGAAGAGATCGAGCCACAACCAGGTCCATCAAGGACACAGAGGCGCTCAGAACTAATCGCCTCTACTGTAAACGAAGAAAATTCCCTGCCCTCCATATCAGTTTTGGAAACGGATCGTGACAGTTGAGAATAAAGAAGCCCGAGGACGGTCTCCTGTCAGGAAAGGCCGTGTAGGAAGACATGAGTGTATTGGTGGGGGGGAAGTGTGTGTCGAGGGCAGACACGGTTCGCTTTGGCTCGCTTGCGGTCGTTGTGAAATTTAATATTGTTCGGTCGTAGTTTATTGTTTATAAGTTTGTCAGTGTTATATTGCTAGAGTCGGTGTTAGATTTATTATTAAGATTAGTGTTGCTTAGATTCGTTACCTAAAATTGTCGAATAAGGTTTTATTTTTGTAAATTGATTAAATTGATTGTCAGGTTGTAATTTAACTTTTTTTAAAAAACCCCTTCTGATCTGATTCCTAAGAATATATATATATATATATATATATATATATATATATATATATATATATATATATATATATATATATATGGGGCATTCCATGCCAACTCGTCCTATGAATGATTTCGCTGAAATTGGGGTACTTTTTTGTACCCCTAGAAAAAGGATTTTATGATTTTTTTTCAGATTTTTTTCATCCAGCCAGTCGGGAGATGAATTTTTTAAGTATTCTGGTTGTTTTTTTTTAAATAGCTATAACTTAGTTGAAAATTTTCCGATTTGGGTCTTTTTTTCAATTCGTGTTTTATGATGGACTTTCTAAAAAATCTAGCCAAAAAAATTATTCATTATAAATTGGACTGTTTTATTATTATTATTTTATTTTAAGTTTAAAAAAGCAATTTTAAGATTGTTTCCGAAAACACGAATTTTGAGTCTATATTCGCTGTGAGTGAAGCCATGGTAGGGGAAATTAAATCGACTGAAGCGTTCGCAGTGGTCACTTTCGGTACTACGGGGGCTATTATTCCTAAAATTGTAAGCAAGTACACGTGAGAGTATTTATTTTGTTTTAATTTAAATAAATTAAAGAAAAATGAGACACCAAAGTTGTTGTGTTGTAAATTGTAAGAATACCAGCAGAAAAAGTGAGTGCAAGTTTTATAAATTTCCGACTGCTCAATGGAAAAGAAATCAACGGAATCAGTGGATAGCTGCAGTTAAAAGGCTGAAGTAAGTACTACCATAACCTTAACTTTATCAATAACAATAATTCGGAAAATTTAAATGAAAATTAAGTTAGCCGACATCCAAAAATTTTAATAATTATTTTTATCGAAAAAATCATTACGAAAAAATTAAAAAAAAATTAATTTGTAAAAAACTTGATAAATTCAAAGTGAAATTAAAAAAAAATTTTTTTTAGAAAATTTATTTAAATTTTTTTTTACACACTGAAATCCGGTCTTTATAATAATATCCATGGCTTTTTTGTTACTAAAAAAAAAAAAATTACATTAATTAAATAAATATTAATATATTCCATTGATATAACTATTTAATTATTTTTTCTTCAGTTTAATTTTTTTCTTAGTATCACTTTTTGACTTTGATATAAATATCAAATAACTTAACCTGAATGTTTACTGCATTCTTTATTATTTTTTATCATTATACTTACTTGTTGTTGATTCGTTTAATTAAAAAACAAAACGGCAATCACTACAAAAATCTCACATATTTTTTATAACTTTTTCTTTTTACTATTATTTATAATATTTATTTATTTTTATTTTCCTTGCTATTGCCATACGTATAAAAACATTTTATGACAGCCTCCTGTACTTCATATTTTGTCTGGCGCTGCAGTCGCACACATAGCGAATAGTCTTGTAATGGGATAGTGAAGAGTTATAATAAATTATAATTTAGAATCGGAATCGACTTTGCCATTCCTTTTTATTTATTTATTGAGCTGGATTCAAGTCCTTCTCTAAAAAGTGTAAAATAACAGTCTTTTTTTATTAAATATAATTATAGCAGTCAAGTTATATATTTTTTATTTAGTCTTCTTCTATTTAGAACGGTCATGACTTTTTTTTTGTAAAAATTGCATTTTATCTCCACAGAAGTTGTAAAATCAATGCCTTAGCGAATTTTGTGATAATAGAGCGATTGGTACATTTGATAGGGTAAAACTTGGGTAAAACTAAAATTTTTGTTGGCAGCACTGGTTTCAAATCATTGAATGATTTAGAGCGAAAAACTCGAATCCAGTTCTTAATAAATAGCTATGCAAAGTTAGCACCCCACTGAAGGATTTTTGAAATCAAAATGACTTTAATCGATAGGTCTACGTTAGGTCTGTATAGGTCCACCAAAATTTTTGTTAGGTCGCCTATTTTTTTTAATAAATATTTTTAATAAATAGGTCTATTTTTTCAACAAAAAAAAAACCTAACAACCTAAAAAAAGACCTAATAACCTATTATTGATAGGTTTCTTTCTTTGATTTAGATAGGTTCTTTTGGTGGACCTATACAGACCTAACGTAGACCTATCGATTAAAGTCATCTTGATTTCAAAAATCCTTCAGTGGGGTGCTAACTTTGCGTAGCTGGAAGACTGAAGTTGAGTCAAAGTAGGGGTGTTCATCGGAAAAAATTATCGATAATTTTATTATCGATAATTATCGTATTGAGTTATCGATAGTTATCGATAATTATCGAATGAACAGTTATCGATAATTATCGGATAAAAAATTATCGATAGTGGCGAAAGTTATCGATAATTATCGGATAAAAATTATCGATAGTGGCGAAAGTTATCGATAATTATCGGATAAAAGTTATCGATAGTTCACGAAAGTTATTGACAATTATGGCCACAATTTTCGGACGACGAAAAAAAAAATAAAGGTCATCCGCCGTCCCGTATTGATATAATCCTCCGTTCCCTATCAGAACACTTAAAAAAAAAAAGGTCATCCGCCGTCCCGTATCGACATAATCCTCCGTTCCCTATTAGAATACCTAAAAAAAAAAGGTCATCCGCCGTCCCGTATCGACGTAATCCTCCGTTCCCTATTAGAATACCTAAAAAAAAAAAAAAAGGTCAGATAATTATCGGATCGGAGAAAATTATCGATAATTATCGGATCGCAAAAAATTATCGAGAATTATCGAATGAAAACTTATCGATAATTATCGATAATTATCGAATGAACAATTATCGATAATTATCGAATCAAAATTATTGAATAACACTTATCGATAATTATCGATAATTATCGAATGAAAAATTATCGAGTAGTTACGAATTATCGATAATTATCGCACACCCCTAAGTCAAAGTCAAAGAACAGAACTCAAATCTTTGCTCAAAGATATAAAATCATAATAAAAAAAAATCCGATTTAAGAGATAAAAAAGGATCGGTTTAGGCGTTGAGGTTTTCGAATAAAATTGTGGGATTATTATAATGTTATGAATCTTCTAGACAGTGAAGGCTTTTTAACATGACGTTAAAAAATGAAGATTATCAAGAACATACCAAAAGGTTACGATTCAAGACTATAACAAATATTCAACATTGTTCCGGGGATATCACTGACAAAAGTGTAAAAGAAATAAAAAACAAAGGTTAAAATTTTACTTTTATTGCTTATTGTTAAAAAGAAACAGTTTTAAGAATCGACATTATACTATATTATTGTTTAAATGCAGATGGGGATAAAAGTGCTTCTCTCTTTGCATTTCTGCACGTCGAACTCACAAGAGGATATTTACTGGAACATGACGAAGAGAGATTTTCTGCAAGAAGAGAAAAAGTTTATTCATTTATTAAAATTCCTCAAGAATTAGAAAAGTTTATGGCATATGGATTTTTCCAGTGTGCTGATTCTTTGCTATTTGTTTATACATTTTTGCCTTTAAGATTTGTAATGGCTTTTTGGTCATTCGTTAACAGACTTTTTAGGCAATGTTTTGGGTAAGTGAAAAACTTTAATAAGTGTTATAAGTCTCAAGTAATACTTATAAATGTGCTGCTTAATATTTCAGATTTTATTCTCGAAAAACCATACTAAAGCCAGCTGAGACTTGTGATGTACTTAAGGGTTTTATTCTATTAATATGTAGTATCCTAATGTGCTACATAGACACAAATATGATGTATCACTTAGTGAAGAGCCAGAGTGTAATGAAATTGTATATATTTTATAACATGTTGGAGGTTGGAGACAGACTTTTCTCAGCTTTTGGTCAAGACACAATAGATGCTTTGTTCTGGACAGCAACTGAACCTAGAGATAGGAAAAGAGAACATCTTGGTGTTATTCCACATTTACTTTTTGCCATGACTTATGTCTGTATCCTTTATGAATAATTTACGCTTACATTATTTTTAATATGAATTTACTTTTGCACTAAGCTTTACCTTAAAGTTTATTTTCAATGTTAAAAAATTATAAAACAAAATTTCATCAACATTTTAGGCAATTCAATTTATTTCAAATTTTCTATATAATTCCTTAAATTTTTAAATGTACATATTTCTATTTTTTTTTTGAATTTTAGAATTTATTATTGTAACCACTCAGATAAATTCAGGTTCAGTTCCTATTCTTGGGATAGGTTTACAATGGTTTTCTTATAAACATTTCAGTTCTTCACAGCTTGCTAGTGTTGTTCCAAGCGACAACATTAAATGTAGCTTTTAATTCTAACAATAAGAGTCTTCTCATAATTATGATGTCAAATAATGTGAGTATTCAATATTTATTTAAATAAAACTCTGGATCGGATTTTATCGCATTTATTTGTTTCAAAAAACTTTACAGTTTAACCATTTTTCAATTAAATTATTTCCCGACATTTCGGACCCTTTACAGCGTCCATGATCTCGGGGGACTCAGGTGGTGCGTGTCTGAATAATGAATTAATTGTTACATATCCCACTTTTTATACAATTATAAATTATTACTTTAAACTGTTCTTATTCACACATATTGAACTTGTTGTGACTGGAAGTCGTTTTTGGTTTAGACTTAATTGAATGAGTAAAATTTTCATAAATATAAGCGGCGTGATGGCCGAATGGATAGTATTTGCATAAATATAAAAGAACAGTATTCAATATTTATCCATGACTTGTTCTATGCTCATATTTGAACCTTTTCTCAATGAAATTGCCATCTTAAATGACATCCTACATACAGTACTTGCTTTCTATTTAACTTGCTCTCCCCCACGGTTTCACTCGCGTTAATTTGAGGGAAAAACGTACTTAAATATTTTAAAACAATTACTCTAAGAGTAGGTATCCGCCTCGTTGGTCAAGTGCTCACAAGCGTTACTGCCGAGCAAGGGGTCTCAGATTTGATTCCTGGGTTGTTCCACGTACATATTATTGATTTTTTTTATTTTTCGAAAATTCTCAGTAAAAGAGTGATGTTATAATATTTACTTTAAAAGTGGAACTATAGTAAAAAAATGTCTCGAGAAGAGAAATAATAAAGGACGCAACGGAAGCTCTAAAAAAGATTATTTTTTTCCATTTTTGTAACATTTCTTATTATTGCTCTGCCCCTGTTAATCAAAGCGTGATGTTATATAGACTATAGCCTTCCTCGGTGAATGGGCTATCCAACACAAAAATAATTTTTCAATTTGAACCAGTAGTTCCTGAGATTAGTGCATTCAAACAAACAAACAAACTCTTCACCTATATAATATTAGTATAGATAACAAGCAACTGCACTCACTGAGAGCCGAGCCACACGGTGCGGCGCCGAACCGCACCGCATTACTCCACACCGCACTGGCGGCCACACGAGTTGGCACATATTTATTTAATTTTTTGTTTTAGTTTGTTGAACTGAAAGGAAGTGTTTTTAAAAAGTTTGACAAAAACAATCTCTTTCAAGTTTCATGCAGTGATGTTAGAGAACGACTACATTTATCGGTGCTTCTCTTCATAGTAGTGCTACAGACCATGAAAGAGTACATGTGGAAAGAAGAAAGGTTTTGGATATTAGCTCCGGACTGTGTGCTAGTTTTAACTTTTGAAGTAATTATTGACTGGGTGAAACATGCATTTATAACCAGGTATTTATGGGCATATGTATCAATGTTTTGCTACCTGTCATATTGTAGTCTGCATTCTTCAATATTTTTATTAAATTTATGGGTGCCTGTATAATTTTTTATTTAAATAATGTCCTCTTAAGACCGTGGGTACACATACGTGCACCGTATCTTACTTCTATATAGATCTAGTGGTGACATCTTACGACAACTAGTTGAAATACTTTCTATAAAGTCTAAAGTTTCAAACCTTATTGATAGACAGCTCGGGATTAGAAGAGAGTTGAAGCTTAATCCATCACGCTGTTCCAATGCGGATTAGCGAATAATTTCCCTACCATGAGTAACGGTTACTATCAGGTGTATGATAACAACCGGAACCGTGACTTTACGTGCTCTTCGAGACATGGTGGAGAGAGCCACAATACATACATTTTTTTAAAACATTTCTTATACTCATCATCAACTTTGAAGTCATTAAATAAGGAAATTTTGTCTTGTAACTATCTGAAATTTCATAACTATTAATAAGCAAATTTATGAAAATAGTATTTTTAATAATCTAGATAATAAAATTTTCTACAGGTTTAATGAAATACCTTATGGAGTTTACAGAGAGTACACAGTAAGTTTGGCATATGATGTTGCACAGACTCGACAAAAGTATGCATTCAGTGATCATTCAGACCTAGTTGCTCGGAGAATGGGTTTCATTCCTTTACCACTTGGAGTAGTGATAACAAGGGTACTAGTACACGCTGTGAAAGTTGATGGGTGAGTAATCTATACCAATATTACAAAGCTGAATATTTTATTTATTTTTAAGTGCTAATTTTAGGATTTACTAGTTCAATTACAAAAAATATTTTGACGTGATAACGTCTTATAAGTCGATGAATGCCGGCTACATGCACGAAAAAGCATGACTCATTTTCATGTTCCGCGAGCGAGAGCGCGGAACAAGCGATAGAGAGGCACGGTCGCGCTAAGCGTTCGGTTGTGACGCATCTATCTCTCATCCACTCCACCGGCCGATGCGTCCGAGTAGAGGAGAAAAAATATTTGAATTAACGAGTGCAAATAAATGTTAATTTATCATTATATTTTTATAAATAATGTTTTTTTATTATGACGTTATCACGTAAAATTATCGTCCGTAAACCGACTTTACAACAATTTTTTTATAGTATAAAGTCTGTTTATAAAGAAAGATTATAAACTGAAACATCATCCTACAACCTAAAGTATTGGAGGAATAAACTTTTATAAATCTAATTTAAAATGATATAAATATGATAAATATTGTCCAAGACATTGCCGGCACATAAGTATTAATTTATAACATTAAGGTACGGTTGACACGAAGCACGAAGAAATACAAAAACATTGAATTGAGAATTTAAACGACAACCAAACATGACAAACCCTTATTTAATATAAGGGTGGTCATCGAGGGCGGGAGTGGGGTAAAAAATTTAAAAAAATGGGTCACGTAGCAATTCACTTACTAAGTAATTTTAAACAAATTGACATGTCTATAAATATTATTTTTTACTATGTTCGCAGATTAGCAGCGGTGCTATTAATACTCATAGCCTATTTGTGTTTAATATCGATAAGGGTGCTTGTGTCGATCGTAATTCTCGGAAAAGCATGTGATTTAATTTCACAACATCAGAACGAAAAATGTGACAGTCACCATACGACGCCGAAACGGTAAGGTAAAAAAATTAAAAAATATATATAGTCACACTAATAAATGTAAAGTTCGTGACGATGGATATATAGATCGATAGGTGGATATTTGTTTATCTTTCTCTAATGCATAAAATTGCAGTGGCTGCAGTGAAATTTGGTAGTAGATTGCTGGAGATCTCATTGTGATGTCATATTTCCATTCGACCAATTGTGGTTGGTGCGTTTCGCAAAATTTCAATTTCGCTCGCTTATTTTACACTCGTCGATGAAAGTTTTATGCAGTGAAATACAAACGAAATAATAAAATAATGGTTTAGGTGTCAGGACCGTAAAGTATCGGGCAAAAAAAAAAAAAACAAGTATATTAATTACTACTACTTGACTGGCCCGTTGGTGCAGTTGGCAGTGACCAGTTACCCTGCTTTTCGCTCCCGGGTCGTGTGTTCGATTTCCGCCCTGAGGTTGCCTGTAATGCTTGATTATTTGTATATTATATATCTTTATGGACATTTACTACTATATATATATACATATACATAGTTCAGTCGACTGCTACCTACAAGCATACAACACAGACATTCTAACCGTTTGTATTAAAGAAAAAAAAAAAAATTAAACTTAATTCAATTGCAAATTCCCTATTGTTGTCTTTGAAATGAAATGAAATGAAATAATTACTAGCATATTGTTTGTAGTCAGGTTCATATGAAGTACGGTCATCATAAAGTTCGATTTTTGTTGTTGTTATAAATTATTTAATAATACTGATTATTATTTAATTTCAAGGGAACACAAAGATTCAAAAGAATTCTCGAATACTTCAAAGATACTGGAATCCGAATCAATAACAGAAAAAAAACCAACGCAACTCAAGTTTATTATTCCAGAGAATGTAATGGTAAGGTATTTTCCTTATTTTTCATATATACAGGTAATACATGGGCTACTTTTATCCTGAAATATCTTTTAATCCGCTTGACTTACGCGGGTGAAACCGCAGGGCATACCTTGTAAATAATATTCGTGTACTTTTTATTTTCAGATCGAACCTCTAGTGGACGCGTCAGCCGGCGCAGCGGCAATATTCTCAAACAGTGCGATCGACTTGAACGGAGTTTGCTATTTAAACGATAAAATGAACGTGCAAGTTAAGCAGGAACCTGCGGAATATATTGAGCCGGATCTGGTAAGATTTTAACTTTTACTCGCGACTACAGTCATCTCTTAATATTATAAATGTGAAATGTAAGTTTGTTTTTACGCTTTCACGCGAAAACTACTTAACCGATCAAAATGAAACTTTGTACACATTTTCTTGGAGGTATTAAAAGTAACATAGGATACTTTTTTTTGATCGCAATAACCGACATCCACGCGGACGAAGCCGCAGGCAGAAGCTAGTTGTTTATGTTTTTTTAGAGTGCTGGTTCGATTCTGTAGCATTCCTCATAGTCTAAGTAAATTAAAAAAAAAAAAAAAAAAACAATTTGAACAAGTAACTTTGAAAATATTTGTGTTACACTGTTCAGCTTTTAAATATTAGGATAGATAACATGATAAATCTTCTCCAAATGAAATGAATTTTTAAAAACGAGTCTGCCAACCGCAACTGAGCAACGTGGTAGATTTATCGCCAATCGCTACAAGGCTATTTCTCTTATATGAAGAAGCAGCCTTTGCTCAGCTGTGAGACCTTCGCAGGCTGATTTGGTTCAGTTTTTTTTTTATTCTGGTAATTCTCGTACATTTGTCATATTTAAAGGAACGAGAGATGTTAAATTTAGGAATCATTCAGGGCAGGAATAGGATATAGGTTGTATATGACATATAGATAATAACTATATGAAATAGTTAAGTGGCCAGATATATTGGCAATGACTCTTACCCCCCTGACCGTTTGTCCATCCCTTCACCAAACAAACCTGTATAGTCTGAAATTATTTTATATATGTAATATTTTTTAATAAATAATAGGCAAGTAATTTAGGTTGAAAAAGGGATTTCATATTCTAGTAAGGATTTTAGTTCAGTTCAATAATTAAAAATACCCACCAGGACGTCAGTCGCAGCGCACCAGATATAAAAGCAGCTGCAGCAGTCAACGAAGACTCAGTCGAGCGGCCGCAGTCGCCGGATGCGGACGGCCTGAAGAGACGTGCCGAGTCCGAACCGAACCTCGCCAAGAACGACGATCAAGAGGCTACGTAACACCACCTATATATTATATGTATTTGGTACTGACCAGCGGCTTGCCAGTCAGTGATAATTGCACTAAGAGATATTATTCATATTCGGCTATCTACATCAATATTACCAACCTAATCTGTCGAGGAAGAAATAATTACCGTAAAACGGTGTGAATAGGTACGAATACTATATCGGTAAAATAATTCATACAAATTTGGAAGTTCTTAATGTAGTCAAAATCATTAGTAAATTTAATTAAAAGTCTAGACCGGATTTTATCGCGTTTATTTAAAAAAAAAAAGTTTACAGTTTGACACCCACCACCAATGTCCCCCGAGACCATGGACGTTGTAAAGGTCCGAAACGTCGGGAAATAATAATTTAAAAAAAAAACGTAAAACTGTAAAATTTTTTGTAAATAAACGCGATAAAATCCGGTCTAGACTTTTAATTAAATGAGTAACATTCGCGTAAATATAAGAGATGTCATTAGTAAATTTCATTTCTCGTTTTATGCGATCTCTATTCACCCCGTTTTAGTACCATAAGTAGTGACAGGTCATTAGAAGCACTATCTATCGACAAAATGAGCCTGTAATTCGCCTTGAATGGTCTTGAATAAAATTCATAACTTAAATAAATTCTATGTGTTATTTAAGCAAAAGTATTTGAATTTGAAGGTTATAAAAAATCTTTTGTGTTGTTATGTTATTATTTCAATCAGCGATACCACAATTACTTCTTGATTTAATTTTGTTTTGTTGTTGTGGTATGCAAGCCGCTGGTACCGACCCAACTACGCCACTGAATCGAGCGAAACCACGCGTAACCTTTATAATGCTTAGATATCAGTACAGGGGCGTTTTTATTAGCTGAATGGCTGTGTATTCGAAAAACAACACCATGTACATATTTGTGAAACGTCAATTTTGCCTAATTTTCGATTTAAGTTTTGCTAAGGAATTACTTAAATTAGTTAGAAAATTCTGTGTGAAAGGATATGGAAGCTAATTGAGAAAGATCTAAATTTTGGCATGGTTTAATAAGAAAAAAGAAAAACCATGCATTCCCCTAATTTATAGCCTAGTCATTCTAGTGATACGCTCCTGGCCATGCGTGTAAGATTGAGTGATTGTGAGGTGTTATGTTGTTTGCTCTAACGTCTATACAGTAGACCTTTGAGTCTTAGAGCATATACTACTAGAGGCAGCTTCCCGTAGATCGAAAGTGCTGACGAGGTTGTAGATAGACATATCGGACTACATGCTATCTCTCTCTAGTCGCACGCGATTGGTCACAACACAGCTGACTCCCTACCGCTTCACCGAATAGAAATGGTTTATGCCATGAAGAGAAAGAGAGAGAGAAAATCAACAGCCAATCGCGTGCGACTAGAGAGAGATAGCATGTAGTCCGATATGTCTGTCTCTCTACAACCTCATCTACACTTTCGGCCTACGGGAAGCTGCCTCCAATAGTATATTAAGGGATAGACAGTTAAAAGTATGGTGTCATAAACGTATATGCGTTCCAGCCTCTTCTTCATAGTAGTCTGCTCAATAATGGCTATCTCCTGAAATATCATTATAGATGTAAAATTCAGTTTAGTTATTTTTAATTCCGTACAGTAACGATGAATGCTATAATGGATTAGACTTCGTTACTTATTTCTTGATAGTATAATAATCTTTGTTGGAAACGGCGGAATTTTAAAAAAATAAGTAGTTTGCCAAAAAGCTCTGGCTAAAACTTTTAACATAGATTTTTAGTAAAGACTTACGATATATACAATCCGTTGGGCTATATCGGCAACCTTCGTTCGTCTGCGGATCTCATCATTTCTGATTCGATCTCGCAGAGAAATACCAAGCATAGCCCTCTCCATTGCACGCTGAGCTTAAGCTGTGATTGAGCTTGTTTAAATGGCTCATAGCGAGAGACCACGTCTCAGATCCGTATATCATCACTGGTAACACACATTGGTCGAAGACCTTCGACTTCAGGCACTGAGGTATAAAGTATGAAAAAACGTTTTTTAACTTCCCGAAAGCTGCCCATCCTAACTGGATTCGATGATTGACCTCTCTCTTCAAGTTGGATCTATCTAGTTGGACCTTTTGTCATATTTAGATGTACTCGTCAACAATTTATTTTAAATTTTAAAATTTTATTTACGGTTTAGGATTCACTTTAGAGTCAACGAACTCCTTATCCCACTAATTGATTTCAGTTTTTTCTATATTTCATTTCAAATTATGCGTAATCATATATTATTTTATCTCAGGAGGTGTCTAGTATTGCGCAGACTTATAATATAATACGTTTAGTTTTTTAAAATGTTTATGACTGAAAATTTATAACTATTAACCTTATAACGAATATACGACAAATTATATAATAAAAATAAAAAGAAAAAAATATTTATTGTCATTTATCTATCTTACTTTACCGTATTAAGATTTAATTGAAAAATATTTTTTATGTACTTTACTCTATTAATATATTATTTTAAATGAAATTATTTTAACAGAAGAGTCGAAATGACGATAAACGAATTAGTTTTACGAACGAACCTAGATCGACACTATATTATATAAGCACTTACATTTGTTCCTTTTTCTGGATGACTAATAAATTATAGTAGCTTTATTTTTATTTATTAATTAAATAATTTAAAATATACATACATATATAAAATGTTAAAATTGTAGTAAAAAATACTTTTTTATATTTATAAATACACGACATTTATGCGTTTCTTTGTTACAGTGTGAAATATTTTCTAAATGTTTGAAATAGATTATTAAAGTTTGATAAAAATAATTTAACTTCGAACAACTTGTGTGTGAACAGTGTTTTACTATTAGAAATATGGAAGATAATATTCGTTATAAGTTTAATATTTATACTCATACATTTATATTGTTGTCTATGTAAAAAATAATAAATATTTTGATATATAACTATTACATCGTCGATTGCGTTAAAGAAGATATTAAAAAAAAAACATACAATCCACAGATTAAAAAGACAAATACAAAACAAATCTGGTACAGAGCTTGTATGAAACAATTTTTTTTTATATATATTTTTGTTATGTACGTATATTCTATTTAGTTACTAGTAATTAGTTAAAATGTATTTGGTGTGCTAATATAATTTTTTTACTGGCTATTGACGGCTATACAATGTAAATTATAAAAAAAGAAAAACAGGGAATAGCGTGAGGCAACTCTATATCTACATTTAAAAAAAAATGTTAGCACAAAATTGGTTTGTATGATAATAATTGACAATGTTTAAACTAAGTGTTCCTATGTGAAATAAATATTTAGATTAATTTCATACTTCTGTGTTTTATTTTTTAGTTATTATTATTTAAATATTTTGTAGAGATTAATAGAATTAATTAGATAATTAATTAGATTTTAACATACCTGCATAAAATAATACTATATATCGAAATTTTAGTTTACAGAACAAGGATAACTGTACAATTAATACTAGTGCAAAGAATTATTATATGCAATGAATAAAAAAAAAATGTTAACATATTTTAATGTTTCGATAATTGAATATTTTATTAGTCCGCTTATTGGAGCAATTCTCTAACAGTATTATTCTGCTATTGCTACTGAATGATTCGTACGAATAGTACATTTCTTCCCGGCGGAATTTGATACGTGTACGTGTACGTGCCAGAGTCTCTACTTGCATTAACTGCTTTAGAATTTTGCCAGAGACGCAAAACTCTTCTCTGACGGAAGGGGTATTGTAACATGTATGCATGGCGCTTACGTATATTTGGGAATGTCTCGACTCGTTTAACTTCGGTTATCTTCGAGGTATCCGTGGTATACTCGAAAGTTCTAGAATGTGGTCGCGAGGTGAGGGAAGCGTTTGAGGAGTACTGCTAGTGACCGACCGCTTTTTTTTTTCACACTCCGCCGCGGTGGACGCTTCTTTCTTTTCGCACTCCGCCGCGGTAGAATTCACCCCACGACAAACTATTTATGAATCAATATTAACTCAAACAGAAAATGTACTCAAAATGGGTTCAGCAACCAAAGAATAAGAACAAGTAAAAAAGATTAAGTATAGGTATTACAAATTTAATAGGAGTTTTATATTTTACTAAGACGTTTTCATTACTTAGTAACAATTTTTTTAAGTGATATGATATCAGTCGATGATGTTTTTCATAAGACTGAGAAACTTACCTTCGTGTCGAATAGATAAACTCCATTTCCATAGAAAGATTATTCAATAAATGAGTAATTTCACATAAAATAATTCTCGAAAGATACTCGCTGAAAGTCATATAGGTATACTCATCGACCCCGGCATATCCAGAAGAAGAAGTAGAGGCTATGTATGAGGACATTAGTAGGGATATAAATACGAATAAAACCTAGTTCAGTATTGTCATGGGGATACTTTAACACGAAGATAGGCAAAAGATGAGACGATGAGTTGAGCGGTGGGTCTATTTGGATATGGGCAGCGGAACTCCTTATGAACTCTTTCTTCCAGAAGCCGCCTCATATGAAATTGACGCGGATGAATCCTGATGGTTCCACTAGTAATGAGAAAGCCTTCAATACCACCTGTTTTAATACCATTTAGGATAGATTTTTTTCTAGAAACCACTATATATTTCTTTAAAACATTATCAAGATTGAATAAGTAGGTAATGTATATTAAAATCGTTTTGCATTTGAAAAAGATGCGTAAACAAAATACAAAATATACAGTCGAACGGAGAACGTTGTTCTTTTTTGAAATTTTGGAATTTTGTTTTTTATAATGATTTTAGTGCAAAAATTTAAACTTTTATCTGTTAAGCAATAGTATCGTTGCTAAACAAAATGGTGTTAAAATTGGAATAAACACAGTTGTGTGCCAATAACCGACACTTGTCGTTACTAAATTTAACACCGTGCTGTTTTTCACTTTGTTGCCAACCTGAGATGATTCTTTTCAAGGAATTTAGTGTGGAATTTTTCGTGTTACAAGTTTAGTGGTCGCTGTTTCATAGGGTATCTAATTATAATAAAATCACATTTTTTTTAACAATTTGTATTTTTGCACCTTAGGTGAATTTTCATATTAAATAAAAATTTTAATTTCTCATATATACACATTAAATTCAAACATAGTCAGAGTGTATTTACAAATATATTAAATAGAATTTAGTAAAAATTAGTGAGATTTAACAATACCTAAGTAGACTTATGTTTATTTAAATTTAGAACATCAACAACATCTTTCACTCTGGTCAAATACATAAGACAGCTTAAATTATACCGAATCATACACAAAATTCGTACTCATTCACAATCAAGTGAAAACCATGAACATCTTAGATATATTTCATAAAAAGTCATTAAGAACTAGAAAGTAACGTGATGGAACGAATGATGTTATGATAATAAAGTTCCGCAACAAAGCTGGAATATAACAGAGGTTTTAACAATGCAGTTTGGTCCCGTGGTGGCGAGACAAGCGAGCGCGGATCTAGCACGTATTGCACCTGCTCGGGTTCGGCTACCACGGGAGGCTCAACATGATTCCCTAATACAAATTGTATATCAATAACGTCAACGCGATGCAACATTATATAAATGTTTAGGAAATTTAGTCTTCTCCGTTTCTTGTCTAACATGAATACACTTTATTAATACCTATCTACGCTAGCCTTGCCTAACAGAGACAACGTCTCATCTACAGTAGTAAAAACATTATAAACTCGTACACCACATCCTTATCAAGTGTACTTTATAAAGAGCATACATTCGCGTGCGTGACTTTAGTTCGATAGTAACATATTCACGTGAGAGACTGAGTGAGAACTTACGCGGTTAGAAATATAGACGCAAGAGTTAGTTATATTATTGTCAGATATCTTAATTTATAACGATCGTATTTTATTAGAAAGGCCCACCCTGTTTGATTTTATCACTTTTTTAAAGGGGGGGACTAAATTTAGATTGTGTTGTTTGTTCTAATTCGAATAATTATTATTTAGATTGCACTACATTTTCTTAGCGAACAACATCAACAATTTATATAAAAATGTTCTATTGAACTTCTAAACAACCATGTTTTAAGTTGAAGGCTTTAAGATACATAGTCATATATTTTACTAACTATAAATATGTAAAACTATTTGTGCTATATGTTTTTTGTTTTTAGGATACCTTTTACGTAAATAATACGAAATGGATTGTTTTGTCAACAAAATAATTGATGTGAGTTTCAGCGCGTCGCGGTATTTTTACTCAGACAATGAGTTTGGATCAATGATAAATTAATCTGTAATTGTACATGTATTTTTATATCTAAACCGAAGACTTGAGTATTATGAACTGGGGCCCTCTCTGTACTTGCAAATAATTAATATTGATTAAGAGATCAAAATTTAAATACTACGAGCTACTATATTTACTAAATTAGTCTAACAATAAAAATAAATTAATAAAATCGGAAGAAAATAACAGTATTATAGCAAACGAAACAAGGGCGACAGAAAGTAACAAGGCCAAAGATAGAGACAGTATAGAGCAATTAGGTATATGATCAGTAAGTATAAAATCAGAGAATTGAGCAAATTTTGTTAAACAAACGTTTGAGCAAGAGAAGATCATGACAGCAGCTGTCGAAAATGAGAGAAATGGGCTTCTTTACTGATCGATTAGAACATATTGTATCGTCGACATTCTCACACCCATATCTTCGACTAGAAATATTAAAAATAAAATAAGGTATTTATAATAACAACTATCACTTAATCAGCAGTCGTGTTACACTTAGTATTAAAACAAATTGCCGTGGCACGTGGTAAAGTTAAATGAATGGCACAGTTTCACGTTAGTTTTGTAAAGTATAAGAACATTAAATATACATACATTCCTACTTAATAAATAAGAAGACAGTTTTGTCAGAAAACTTTTGCCTTATTACAATTTAACATCAATAGAAGGTAAATATTTTTAATAGTAAACAATACCTATCTACGCTCTTTAATCTATAAACTTATATTAAGTGTGGCAAAAATTTTCTGAACTGAAACTTTCTAAATATAGGCCTATTACATATCACTTCTCAACGATCACCCCTGCACACTTATGAACTTGACCTTACGGTCAATAACAATCTTAGAAACATTTTTTTAGCTAAAGACTATCGTCAGACAGAAAGATATGTGTCAGTGCTACACCCAATATATCGGTAAAGTAGTCACGTAATCTTCCGTCGCGCTGGACATTTTAGGCCACACCGCTTAGTTATATTTGTTCCCAGTCTAGTTCATTCGATTATTTTTTCTAATTAAAATAAATACATCGAGTTGATCGTTTCTATCGTTATAATTACAAATATGTATAAAAAGATATATAAATTTCAGTGAATTTACAAATGTAGAGTTAATAAAGCTTCGTTAAAGACAATTTTTTTTTACATCTACGCGATGAAATTATTTAATAACTTCAACGTGAAACGAACAGTTCAGTTATCCGCGGGCGCGGATCTCGCGTCCCCACTGGAATGTGCGGGCGAGGGCACCGGCGACGGCGCGTGCGCGGCGCGCTAGAGCGGCGCGTGCGGGTGCGGCTCGTGGTGGTGCGAAGGCCCGCCTCCCCCGCGTTCCCTTTTCAGTCGTTGTTTCGTATGCACTTTTGCGTGACGTTTTTTCTCGTCCGATCTTGCGAATTTACGTCCGCATACGTCGCAAGCGAACGGCTTCTCACCCGTGTGAGTTCTCACGTGCGTCGTCAAATGGTCGGATCGACTAAATGAACGCATGCAGATGCGGCACTGGAACGGTTTTTGGCCCGTGTGAATGCGGATATGCCTCGTCAGTTCGTCCGATCGTGAAAATCTGCGATCGCATCCTTCTACAGGACAAGCGTAGGGCCGCTCGTGAACGGGTGTCTTGCTCGGACGATTAGGGTACTTGCGAGGTTTAACCGCAACCAGTCGAAGTGGCTGCGCACTCTGCTGATAAACTTGGGAAAGGATTTCATGACCTTTACTCGTAGATTGGTTAAACTCAGCCAACTGAACGGGCCTGTCGCCGGCCGGACTGGGATAAGGCTCTCTCTTAGGTATTCCTGAAGGTCCAGGAGCCGGCTGCGGTGCACTAGCGTATTCTTGTGTTTCCCACGAGTGTTGATGTTGAGGCTGTGGTTGAGGACGATATTCGCAATGTTGCTGTGGACAAAGTTGTGGCTGCGGACAATAAGGAGGCTGGCATTCAGGAGGGAGCAATTCGATTCGTTCTTCGTACTCTTCGGTACCTGATGGTAGCAGCCACTGTAACGACGGCGAAGGTGCACGTTTACCACCCATAGGTGCGTAAAGCGAAGCGCTTGCGCTAGACGCATTGCTAGCATCTTCGGCGCGCGCGCCTGGAGATAGGGAGGCTTCATGTTTGTGACGCCGCGGTGTACAGCCCAAAGACAACTCATCGCCTGGTAGCGTACCTACGACAAAAATTAAGACGCATTTAAGTTAATTGCATACGCATAACAATTACTTTATGACTATGTACTTATGACTTCTTAAACGGTTAATAAATGGTTTTTAAGCATAGACAATACTGAAATTAATGTAAAATAAATATTCACTGTAATATCATGTTCATACATTTATTCAATGTCATATAAAAATCTAAATATTGTATACCTTAACCTAATTGCTTAATTTTAAGTAGCGGGCACCTAGTTAACTTAATAGTTCATAAAACAAAGTTTGTCGTATATAACAATTATGTGATTTATGGAAGTTGTTTGCTGTGATATTATCGTAAGTTATTATAGAAAAAGAAGTGCAAAATAAAATCAATTTTTCTTATTAACATTTATTAGTTATTAATTAAATAATTTGTTTAAATGAATATAATATAGGTTTTCGGCAAATTCTTTCGTTTATTATATGCTTAAGTATTATAAAGCAGTGGATAAACGATAAACAGTGTGCACAACTTTACAAATATTTTGCGTGTTTTGTAACGCAGGCGGATGTGGCGATAAGGATGCACGGATGTCGATAGCTCTATCATTTAAATGACACGTTCTCCTGTTGACCGTCTAACACTCCTGTTCTCCTAAAATTATCCTCATTGGTTTCGTAATTTTTATATATTTAAATATTATCAAATGAAAGTAATTAATGTACATAGCTAATATAAATATCGTTCTTTTATTTTAAACAGATCTCAGAAATTAATTGATTATGAATAATTTATCGTCTTCAGCTAATTTTTTGAACACTGATTATGTATTTAATAGATATCTATTGTATTTATAATAAATTGAAATGAAACGTTTTCGTTATTATATAGAAATGTTTTTAATAATTTAGTAAAATGTATTTTTATAAATATTAAATTTTTATATTCCTATTTGCAGAAAAATATTTAAAATTTTGAATTTTATTAATTATGATAGAGTATAAATATATTATTTATAATATCTTAGGTATTTATTTCCCTCAAAATAACTTGGGTAAAAATTTAAAAATATTTACCCAGAATACAGTGTAAAATACCATACAATATACCAACGTACAAGATATGGCAAAATCACTTGAGAACACTTGATGCAACACACAATTAAAATGTGACGTGAGCCGACAGAAAATCACAATGAAACCTTTTCATTCAAGAAACAGTATTGATCCGTCCATATGACACGACTGAGCGAACTTTCGTTTTCACTTATAGGTAGAGCACTGTACATCGCAACTATGATAAACCTATAACCTATTACTGAAACATATATCTCCATGTAACCCTGAACTTAATGATCACTGTGCAGTAAAATGCTATAGCGTAAATCACTCTGACGTGTTAAAAAATATGAACAAACGCGGGGTGCAGTGGAAAGTGCAAAGTTTGTTTATAACGTTATCAGTGGGAAGTCGCCAGAGCTGATTCCCGCGATCCGCCCGTGACGCGGTGCGTGCGGCGTGATGTGAGTAGTGCGTGTCGGGTCGCACCTGATATAGGCGGAGGGTCGAGCAGACTCGGGAAGAAAGCGGGCAAATCCGATGTGGTGACGGGCGTGTTGAGGTCAGCCGGAGCGCCGCCTGTCGTCAGCGCCGGCGCCGGTTTTAGCGCACAGTCGAAGCCGAGGGCTCCCACGTCCGCTAGCGACAGAAGGTGCGGGCCGATCGGGGGCTCCGCGTCGGTGCCCATCCCGTCCGGCACCACCTGCTCCTCGGCCCACGGGCCGAGCGGTATTACGAACAACGCCAGCGTGAAAACGGCCTCTCACGCGGCCGGTGCGAAAGGGACTGGCGCCGCGCGACCCCGCATCGCAGTTTTATCAATGGAGCCGCGGTCCCATATTCGGTAGCGGCGCGCGCAGTTCCACCAATCGTGCGTCTATGCCCCCCCGGCTGACGTCACCGCCCGACGCCGCCTACCGCCCGCGCCATCCCCCCCATCGCCCGCCGCCCCCCTGGACCTACTCGTGAGACGCCGCTTATCGCTCTCGCGCCCGCTGAATTCTCTATTCGTCTATTGCATTAACTTGTGTCTCTTCTACGTGTCTCTTCGACTAATATTTTGTTTTTTAGAAAAGTCAGTTCTTGTAATTTATCGTAATCAACTTTTTGAAAATAATATTTGGTTTTTTAAGAATAAATTAATGTATAAAAAAATTGTCACTTAAATTTGTTAGCACATAAAATAAGCATATTTTCGTGAGATATATATATATAATTATATCTCACAAAAATATGCTTATTTTATGTGCCATAAATAGAGAGATATATATATAATTATATATATATATATATATATATATATATATATATATATATATATATATATAATTATATACCCAATAAATATAAATATCTAATATCCCTATTAAAAATAAGTTTGAAATTTTGTCAATTGTGTCACATTGCGTTTTTTAATGTAGAAAACTTTACGCGAAAAATTTTCTTATTAGAGAATATTATAAATCGAAACTGATTGACATTGAGAGTAAGTAATCTCAACAATTGATAAATGAATACAACTTTCATTTAAATGTTTTTATTATAAATTTTATAATAGCTAAATAAATTATTATAATTAGTACCTAGATACATAATAAAAAAGAAAAAAGTAGAGGTACTTTATATTATGATATAAGTACATCTTAGTATTTAGGTAATAGTTACTGTTAGTAGGTAGGTACTTACATTTTTTCAAGGTTTACCAGGAAATGTTTTTATAAAAGTGACTGTGCGTGTAAGTCACTATTGGTTGGCAGTAGGTATTAATAAGGTACTAAATTATTGTATCTATCCATTACTAATTGGCGGATTGTGTCAGTTTGTTACATTCCACACGAACATACAACAAAATAGGTTTCTAACGAGTATTAGTATTACCTATTTAGAGATTTTTTTTAATATATAGGTATCTACGACTAAAAATACCTGTGTTAGGTACATATCTACATGAATAGGTAAGTATGTAATAGGCAAATAAATATTTTTGTCAATATCAAACATATTAAGAGATTAGGTATTAACTGTATTTTTATTTTATGTTTATGATATTAAAGTACCTACCTATACTTAGTAAATTTAAGATACGTAGGTAAAAAGCAAAAATAATAAATTTCTATTAAAAAATAAGATTTGGTTTTAAACACAATACTAGTATTGCACGTAAAATTTAAAATTACAAAGTTAGAGTATATGAATGCGAAGTTGAGCACAACTAGGATGCAATACGGAGTGTAAGAAGTGTAAGGACAATGGCCGGGTGTGCGGTGGCCGGCGGTAGCCGAGACACGCCGACGCCGATCGGGCCCACATGTAGCCGCTAACCCAATTATCGCGTAACGGAGACGATAAAGAAAAATAACAAACCCACGATTTCACCGGCGTCTAATTATAGCGCGCTATTTGTGGGTGCGCGGGCGCAAGCGGCATAGCGTGGCCGCGATGTCAGGGCTATTCCTGACCGTCAGCTGACGCTCCCGCGGCCTGCTAGCGCTCGTAAACACCACGCAACCGATTGACGTAAAATGCGAACAATCGAGTTTTCAGCAGGTGAATCACGAGATGAAAACGTCCCTGCGGGAATCGCACTATTTTTAACTTGACTACTTTTGGTTCGAACTTCGGAGGCGGGGTTCTATTTCGGCACGTTATCCCGTCCCGTTGTCTATTTTAACAGCGTGACTGTCTTAATGCTTTTGGTTTGTTGATCTTCGTATGTACGTCATGGATTTGCGAAATAGTAGAGAAGATAAACGCTTTAGTGTTTTTCTAGAAAGTTTCTCCTAAATATTTCATTTATATATATACACATATGTAATACATATATACAACTACATAGTCATACATTAAGAATTCTAAATGAATATTTTAAGCAATAATTAACAAAAATTAAACTTGATATGCGCGGAAGCATGTCGCATCTCTGCAGCTGACAAAACTGTTTTGTTTACACAATGTCACCGTAAGTGTACCTACTCGTAGGATGTGTACAGTTGTATTGACTAGTGCTTCCTACGACCGCCGCCGGCGCCGTCCGCGTCGGTGGGTGTGCAACTGGCTAGTGTAGCTTGTAAAATCCCCTGACCGTAGGTGCTGGTTGTGGTTCTTATCTATGGATATATTGTTAAGAGCGTATCTAAATTATAGCTTTACGACTTAAGAATTAAGATGCCTACCTAATAAAATGTTTCTTATAATAATATATTTTTTAGATGTAATCGCAATTGTTTTTAATTAAATATTTTATAGAGTAATTTGATTGATTAACGGCGAGTTGCACGAAACCGTCGCTAATTTTCCGTTAGTTAAGTTGAAATTAATCTTAAAATTAGTTGATCTCATGTTTAAATTTAAAGCTGTTGGAATTAATCATCCGTTAGACAGGTCTTTAATTAAACTAATTTTTTTTTTACTTTATCAGATTGTAGGTTTTGTGCAACAGAGCCAACAGATAATCACGATTCTTGTGATTAAATTAGTTTAATAAACACTTAAATTTTAAAATTTGTTTCGTGCAACTCGGCGTAAGTTGCACAAGAAAGTCATCTTTAATGTTTTGTGTTAATAATATAGTAATTAGTAAGCGTGATTTTGATGAGAAGATAGGCGTTATTATAGACTCATCATCATAACTAAATGTCATCGTCTTGTTGTTTTGGCAAGTTTGTCTGCAGATTATAAATAAATGTTATAAAATGTAATTTTATATGACATTGCGCTTACCACATTGCATTGCAAGATGAAAGATACCAGTAACTAGTCATAAAGTATTGAGTGTAGGTATGTACCTACTATAATACCTACATATATTATATTAAGGCAAAATTAAACTTTTTATATTTACATCATTTTTGTTAAGAAAGTAAATAAAAGAAGTAAAGTACCTATATATTAAAGTTTATGCAAATAAATAAATTTACGACAACTCAAAATGACAAATCTGCTTAAAATATACATTAGAGAATTAGTTAGAAGTTAGTTATAGCCTAGTTATATTTTAATATATAATTATAAATTAAAATATAACTAGGCGTATGTCTTTTATAGATAAATAAAATTCTACTGAGACTAGAACATTTGATCACTATATCGTGCAGAAATATCTTCGTGTGACGCGAGTCGTGTGAAATAAGCAGTGCTCATCGAAGAACAATGTTGGCAGCAGTCACGTCGATCCGCGCGTCACGACATGTCACCTTTATAATTACGCTGGCACTCGAGAACTCTAATTTCACACAGACTGATCACCATTGACGTATGAATAGATAAATGTTTATTTTGTTTAGCCGTGAACTGCGATTAAAATTGCTTTTTTCTTTACTATTGAATTACGCACGTCTTCGTAAGATATATCATCATTCTATCGATTTTATTTTTTGTTCCTATCTACTATTAAGTTTTCAAGCTTAACTAAAAGACTTCCACTAATTATAGTCGTCTGAATGTCTTTAACCAATAATGCTATAAAAATTAAAGTTTTTGAAATTTTTACTATTTATAGAGTGATTGTTCGTGACGAAAAAAGTAAATAAATAAATAAACACGTATTTTATAATAACCACGCAATGAAAAATCGTAAATAAGTCTAAGAGCACATTATTTGTACATAATTTTGATGCTAGACGTGAGATGAGTCGCTAAAGAATGTTAGGCGTTAGGGGGTAGAGTTAATGTGACGTCACACCCCCTAACATTTTCGCTTGACGCACAATTCTGCTGATTTGTCCATTTAATTTGTAGATATAGGTATATGTTTCAAACAAAATAAAGATTGGAATAAATTAATAATAAAAAATAAGTAGGTACCTATAATGTTTTTTATTAAACAATTTCTCTAATTTCTGAAAAAGAAATGATGTTTACTAATTATTGATTAATTTTAGGTACTTAATAATAAATTACCTAATTATTTTTTAGCATTTGAGCTCATCACTAAAACACGTGCTGCTCGTAAAACTTTTTAATTTCGAAGTAGTTTACGAGCTTGTAATTTTTTTATACTGATATGTAGGTAAGTACCTTTATAAGTGTATCCAACATAAATTAAAAAAATATATATTTATTATAAAAATATTTGATTTTTTAATTTTTATAGGTAATATTAAAAAAATAATAAATCAAAACGAAGATATTAAATTAGTCTCTTACATAACATTATACCAATATGGAAGTGTTCATCTCATGAAACGTTTACGCAAACGCCAACTCGCAAGTGCTATCTGCTATTATATTGTAAAGCCTAAGATAAAACATATCGATGATAATAATGATAAGTGAGAACGTCAGTAGTTATCAGAGTCATGACGTCATTGGTAAAGTGTAAGATAATTATTAGCGCGGAAAACTCTAAAGCGTGCGTCAAGTAACCACCTGTTGAACGATTGGAGCTGCCCTTGTGCGGTGGCAACCTTAGTAGAGGCCGCGGCGATCGATATCAATGACGTGTGGCCTCATTCATAAACAGGGAGGTGCCGCCTCTCTACGAACCCGGCACCTCCATCCCCAAAGCCTCGTTTCTGGCGAAGGGTGGCAAATTCATGAATGACGCGCACACTACCATACATCGTTAACTGTGTGAACTTTAACAGCTACTTTTGTCTGAAATGTGACGTTAATTGCAGTGTTTTACCGTTAAGTTGAATGGTAACAATTTTTCAAGTATAAATATTTGAAAAATTGTTTATAATCTTTAAATAATAACTATTTAGTGGATAATTAGAAATAATGATTTTTAGAACAATTTATTAAATATTATTGCTAACAAAGTGGCAAGTATAAGAATTCTATGAACAAGCCTTATCAAAATAATGCAGGCTCACGACGCGACGGTAGGATGCGCAGACGCTGCTGTGTGGGCGCGGCGCAATTTGACACGCATTCGCAATACTTGCACTCGTAATCAGGGACCACTTAGGGTGGAGATGACACTTATAATTAAAATGTTTTATTTGGAATATATTATATACTTATTTCATTATACTTATTTCATTTTGTTTTCTACGTATTTATACCACCATTTGTACCTAGTTTCTAATGGTGTTATATTGTTAAGGAGTAGGTATATTTTGCTATTTCTAACCTGTTTTACTAACTGATAATTCATCTTACTATTAGTCTAAAGTTCATTCGGTTAAATTAAAAAAAAAAAAGAAAAAAAAAACACTAGCTTACTTAAAATAAAGTTAACGTTTATCAATTTTGAAACTTGATTTTATACAATGTGTGAAATTATATAACGTTACAAAACCATTTGATAGGAACAATATTTACTATAAACAATATTATTTTTATTAAAATAACTATGCTACTCCATAGTTGTCATAGTTCTTTTTTACACTAATGTAATCAGCGCTGCGCACGCGTCTCTTATTTACGGCGGATTACGCGCGCAATCAAGTCTCGTTTGGGAAAAAAAAGTATTTTTTATATACTTTTAATACCAGTTTAGTTGGTTTGAAATAGTTATTTTGTCTTCTTTTTGTTGGTTTTAACTGGTCTGTTTGGTTCTTATATATTTTATACTAGCTGACCCGGCGAACTTCGTACCGCCTAACAATCGATGAATGCCGTGTTACATTTAACTAAACTTTATTTAGAATATTAAAAATATAACAAAATGAATACTATAAATTTATTAATTACAGTAGTTTATTAAGATAAGAATATAAAGAAAATGAATTTTTTTTAAAATAAAAACCATCAAGTACCTATATCAATAGCGTGTCAGTAAGACTATAAGCTAATGCATGTTGCTGCATAGATTGCATTTGTTTTATTCTCTTCAGTGGAGTACCTTGTGATACAGGACATTTTTCGTTTTGTTATCAGGCGCAAGAACAAATAAAGTGGATGGATTGCGAGAAAAACATGAGTTTTCTAAATTTAGACCACAAACACTCAAGGATTGGCCTTGCAATTTGTTAATCATCATGGCGAATGCGAGGCAAATCGGAAATTAAATTATTTTAAGCTCAAAGCACATGAGTAAATTCAAAGAGCATATTGGTTGGGATCATTGAACTTCGAAACATAATGACAACCTTCGGTTTTAAATTAAGCAGTGGCAAGCCAGGCATATCTAAAGAGTTCAAAAATTCAGTTCGATAGTTAATGGTTTCATCTTCGTTTGCTACACAGTCCACAGATTTGCATTAATGCAGAGTAATAATTATTTGATTCTAAATTACGGAGTTTAAGTCATCCACATCTTTATTCTTAACTGTCAAAATTGCTCGAACACTCAACCATTTGTTATTTTTGTGGTTATTAAAGATGTTTGGGAACACTTTGTTGATGAGATTGTTTTTCGATGAGACAAACTTGCAAAAATTCACAGGAAATGAAATCAATCCACTCGTTTCGTCACCAGGATCACGGTCATTATCGATAGTCAGCAATTTCTTTGAGAAATTTTCAACAGATGGATAGTTTAGCAACGCAACTCTCATTTTTGTTGCTAGTACAAACAGCACAAGTTTTATGATTTGACGCAAGCGTTTATTTTATTAGTCACATGGTTCATGAATCACATTTGTTTGTAATTACAAAATCATGTGGGGTCTGGATCGGTTACGGGATTAGGAATCTCGGCACATATGATACTATCTATTTGGTCTGGCTGAATTCTTTCAACAAATCAAATAAAAATGTGTGCATGCGGCATGCCTCGTTCTTGCCATTCGATTGAATACATCCAGCATCGAGTATTCCTAAAGACGCATTGCTTAACAATGTACATCATCAGTGACCGTATTTTTTGATTAAAGACACGTGCGGTGATGTCGTGCCGATCACTTGATTTTTGTCCGAGAAGCAGCATTTTACAATTTCTATTCATTCCGGATTACACGTAAAGGTAATGAATAGATCTGATCGACCACAATGACGAATATATTTCACTGCATCTTGCGCATATTTATGCATATGACGCGGGCTACCTACCTGTGTACGTCGCTGATAGAATAGTCAATCGAAAAACGTTAGTTGCATATCCTTGGGTGCTAATTGCATCGCGTAAGTGAATATACTCCTACGAACGTAGTTTCAAATCAATACTTAAATCGTGTCTTCTTGAGCGTCGAAGGCAGAAGTTCATTTGTGAGATAAGCTCGACGATTTCTCATTGCCAACTATACCGTTTCACGGTCTGCCTCTCTTTGGTCTTCTATTAAGAAGCACGAAGTCGGGCTATATTAACGTGCGATTTTTCGGTTTTCTTTTGTGGATTGATTGGCAATGTTCCGAAGTCTAATTGCATTACGGCTTCGTAGGGAAAGATTAGATCTTCTGGGTTGCGGCACTGTTTTAGGAAATAATACGCACTCTAAACCAAAGATTATATTTATACGTACTTATACTACGCTGCACAAATAATTCTACCGGTAACCATTATATCAATTTTTTATTTAACAGTATGTGTGTGATACTGATGACGGTTTGGTAAGATTGAGTACCTACATTTGATTTGATGGTTGTTGTCATTTGTTTTCTTATTTACTTCACTACATATGAGTCCATTTTCCGAGGAAAGCTATAGGCTATATAACATCACGCTACGACCAGTAGGGGCTAAGCAATAACAAGAAAAGTTAAAAAACGGGAAAAATAATCTTTTTTGAGAGCTTCGTTGCGTCCTTTATTATTTTTCTTCTCCAGACATTTTTTAACTATAGTTGCCCTTTAAAGTAAATATAACATCTATCTTATACTGAGAATTTTCGAAAAAAAAAAACTCAATAATACGTTGAACGACCCAGGAATCAAACCTGAGACCCCTTGCTCGGCAGTAACGCTTGCGACCACTCGACCAACAAGGCGGGTACCTACTCTTAGAGTACTTGTTTACGTTTTACCCTCAAATTAACGGGGGTGAAACTGCGGGGCACAGCTAGTATTATATATTTATAATAATAAAAATTAAAGTAAGTTATTACTGATAGTATGTGTTATTATTAACTATACAAACTAAAATGAGTATTTATCTGTTCTCTCTTGTTATGACTGGGAAATTCAGTAACGTCCACCAGACTTTGACCGTCCGTGGCAGTGGCATTCACAACATTGAATCAGCTTGTGGCCGTGGCAGCGAACAACACGCTACTGCAAATCGATTCCATGTCCTTGAACCTTAACGCCTGCCGCGCATGCGCCCTACTGACACAGACGTCATTCCCTGCCCATGGCCACGAAAACATGTCAGCCTACACCCCACCTCACACCCTTTACCACCCTGGTAACATCTCATTCATACCGAGGAACCGGCGGTGAGGTCTCAACTCTGCCATTTCTATATCGACTTTGACCTTTACGCGTCAACCTGTTGAATAACAATATTTTGCACTAAGGTTTCAGAAATGAAATGTTCTTAGTAAATATTAATATAATAAAGACTAGTGTTTAGCATATAACCTTTTAGAATTAACATTTGTTTCACAGTTGTGTTGGGTTTTACAGTTTATCAAGAAAAAAAGCACTCGCTGAACTTTAGTTAGTACCGTTCACGTTTTTTATAATTACCCATTTTAAAGTGTTTTAATTAATTATTTATTCTTAATTTAATAAATTATATATGTGAAAAGTGTAACTGTAAGGATTTGTATTGTGTACAATACATGATAACTATAATAAGAAATGTGATGTATCTACATAATTATGTAACCCTGACTACAACGATGAAAACATTGTGATTATGAAGCTGTCGATAAAAGATTTTAATCAGTATGTATTACAATTGAATTATGTTCTTTTTTATTTTTTATTTTTTTATCTCAAAACATCAATAACGTCGTTTATCGCTTATCTACCAGTTTAACTACGTTGTAAATATGTGGTGTAGTAGGTCGACATTGAGACTGCTTGTGACCACGCAGGGCCCTGTATGAATGAAGTTACCGTGGGCGGGAAGCGTGGCCCGTTCATTCATTAGCTTGGAGGCCATTCCTCATGAATAATAACATAACAAAATCTGTTACGCTAATTATAATACAGCTGTTGCATGCAACGTTATGTTATCTAACCAATATTTTTGAAATTTGTATAACAGATACGATACCTAATTGATGAATACTATATACATAAACTTAATGCGTTTATCCGATCGTCTGTATAATAGTGCGTTAATAAATGTGATTGAAGTATTTCTTTTACAGTAACAGGTAAATAACAGTTGTATAAGTTATGTAGCAAGCAATCCGCTTTGACAGAGTTTAGTCGCTTAGTAAACGGAGTAGTGAGGCGTAGGAGTCAAGGTAAGGCCTGCAGGTTTCACAGTGACATGGATTAGAGGCATTGTCTCCGCCAACACACTAAGCAATTGCCGTTGCCATCTGCTGCGAATAGTCTTAACTCTTGAGTCATCCTAATTTATTGTTATTTTTTTGTTGATATAGCGGGTTTACGAAATTGCTAAACTTTTATCTCATAATTAATAATTTCTATAGGTATTCGTGATTCTTATTACATTTCATATTTTAGTTTAAAATTGACATTAAAAAAAATTAAAAATACTTTTCGTAAAATATTTCTCAAAAGTACCTACATATTTTGTTTGATATTTATTGAGTGTTTGAATGAAATAATATTTGGTTTCAAATGTCAGTTGTAATTACTTTTATACTAAGACGAGGAAAGTTTAAAATAGAATAATTTATGATATTCAGAACATTTTGTTTGTAAAGATACTGTGAATCGTCTCAGTGGTGATTTAAAATGTTTTTGTATGTACAAATAAAGTAAGTAATTAGGGGATGAGTTTGTTCACTATCTTAGTAAACCTGTATCTAATAAAGACTCAATGCATACGAGCTTTTTTTTTTAATGTTTATCATTCATCATATCAGTCGTTGGATGTCCACTGTTGAACGTAGGCTTCCCCCATCGACTTCCAGAGCGACCGGTTCAAAGCAGCCTCCATCCAACGGCTTCCGGCGAATTTCCTCAAGTCGTCTGTCCATCTCGTGGACGGCCGTCCGACGCTGCGCTTGCCGGTACGTGGTCTCCACTCGAGAACCTTTTTGCTCCATCGGCCGTCAGTTCTTCGAGTTATGTGCCCTGCCCACTGCCACTTCAGTTTGCAAATCCGATGAGGTATGTCGGCAACCTTCGTTCGTCTGCGGATCTCATCATTTCTGATTCGATCTCGCAGAGAAATACCAAGCATAGCCCTCTCCATTGCACGCTGTGCGACTTGGAGCTTGTTTAACTGAGCTGCACCGATCGGTGCTCAGAGTCCAAAAAAGACACTGTCAGTATAGTGTGCCGTAGTGAACGGGTGCGTCCGTGTGAAGAAAATAGCCGACCCAAACGAAGAAGAAAGAAGGTAGACAGATTTTTCTGATCTGCCACCTCTCCCCGTGATCATGGCGATTGAAACATTGCCGAAAAATAGGAACCTCAATAAAATTATAAACGCGGTAAGCACCCGAACAAATATAAATTTTAATATGAATAGTGATCGCGTTGGTTTAAAACAATATATTTTCATATAAACTATTCTGTTATTATGATTATTTTTTTTATATTAAGATATGCTTTCTTTTGTTCACTATTGCACCTGATGTTAAGTGAAAATGCGGTCTAGGATAGAGCACACTTACATAGAAGTAACCTATTCACTCGCGACTTAAAAATCTCCAGGTTGTAGTTATCCGGAAACACAGACGCTGGAAGAGATTTCCGTTCTTTGGCCGTACGCATTAAGAATATACTAGCGAATCGCTTAGTGCGTATAGTGGGAATGTCAACCATATAAGGGTTTGTTGACTCAGTTTTAATCAAAGCTATATATTTTTATGTTATGAATGGGCGTCAAAACTGTTTTATCTTTGCTATAACACTTTTAACACTTGAAAAATATAAATTGAAGACCCAATATTGTACTTTTGAAACCAAAACATCCATCAGTTAAGTTTTTAAATTTGAGAATAATTATTTTGCGGCAGTCGGTTGCGATATGTACCTATATTAAGTAACCTCATATGTAATCACTAGCTATTAACCTTTAATAAAAACTATTTTATTTTTTATGGTGTTGGAATGAAGAATATCTAGTGTGTATTAGCTTTGTGTATTAGCTCGTAATTTTTTTTTTTTACATTTATTCTTTTATCGATCGGAAAAAATATGCTTTCAATTGGTTTCGGAATTATTTTAGCTTATCATGAATGTAACTGGGGTTAGTTCTGATTTTAAATAAATTCAAAAACTCGTGGAGTAAAAAGGGACCTGAATATTTTTTAACATAGTTTTTATTTGCGGAAATGGCTTTAAATAACTTAATTTTAATTAAAATTTAAACACTGTTATCGTAACATAAAATCCATTAAATTCTCGTCCAAAATAATGTGTACCTATTTCTAACAGATATCTTACAATTAGTTACGTTCTAGATTTTGTTTATTTAGATCATTTTTTTATTTAAATTAAAAAAACAAATAAAACAGTAGGTACCACTTATTACTAGGTATGGTGGGAGCTCTCATTTCTGCCTCTAACTTAAGGACAAGGGTTATTTGATATTTATAATGCTTTAATTATTAACATTTAACATACAAACCCAGAGTGTTGTCAAGTGTCAACACATATCCTATAATCATTTAAATATTTAAATAATTTAAAAAAAATTGCACAGAAAATCTACGTAAAAGCAAATTTGTGCTTTATCTTAGATACCTATATGTGATAGTACTTGAATGACCGATTTTTTTTTTACATAGATACGAATTAGATGCGCTGATAAAGAGCTTTCAATAATAGTTTTTCTCACAAAAGAAGGAACTGGAAAAGGGGGAAAAAAATAGTCGGACTGGAGACATCTGGACTCGAACCGAGGTCTTCTGATTTCGGGATCGCCCAATTTCCCACCTGAGCTATTATAACCTTGTAAATGGTGGCAAAATTTACCTTCGTATTCCAATGATGTTGTAGCAATTTTTCATTACCTGAATACACGAATAAAACGATATTTTCTAAAAATAAATCCTAGTTACATCGATTTATCGCCCCCGAAACATCCTGCACACTAAATTACATAAAAATTGTTGGAGCTGATTCGAAGAATCAGATTATATATATTATATATATTATATATATATATATATATATATATATATATATATATATATATATATATATATATATATATATATATACATATTTGTCGAGTTGAGAATGCTAAAACGGTCTCTAAAACTAACTCTCGTCTCTTTCTCATATTGTGATTAGGTACCTATAGGAAAAATGAGTCACAAATTAATATAAATTGCTACCAATATTTAAAGAAAGAAAGAAACACATAAATAAGAAAACACGCATAAAATATACACATATAAAAGATATTTGTGAGTTTTTCTTTTTTAAAATCTGCAAATGCAACTTGCAAAACACTGTAACTAATACTTCCATATCTCTCGTTTAATACGTATCTCACAATTTTGAGTTTATTTTAGTTTAGTAAATGGTGTCTTAGGTGTGACAAAGATAATTTTTACTTGATAATTTTAATTGGGGATAGAGTATCATAGTTATCCGTTGCTTACATTTTTTTTTATTTTATGGTGTAATACGATATTAATTTTCTTTTATAAAAAAATCATAATTGGAAGAAAAAAGAATGGGTTGAAAATTAAAATGAGCGTATGATATTATTTGATTGCATGAGTACGTCAGACGTACGTGCAGACGGTTGCGCCGTCGCGCGCCTGCCGGTCGGTAATTAGATAAACGAGTGTGTGGCGAGGTCCCGACCGCAATTACTGACCGCACTACTCCCCATAAATTATCAACGATATGGAACGCCACTGACTCACTTCGAATATCGGTCATTAGAATGTTTTACATACTTTATTGTAAAAATCAATTCATAAATTAAAAATATAAAAATTTGTCTCGACTCTATTATATTTACCAAGTCTTCTAATTGTTATCTTTCATCCGTTATAAAGTAAATAAATTGTGTGTAGTTAACGATACTTTATTTAATATTTAATGTACTTCATATACAGTATTTGTAGAGTGTATCACTAAAGTTTGCCGTGTGGTGACCGGCAGAGAAGAATAGTTCCGAATCCCGATTCTTTTTCTTGCCAAGGTGTCATAAAAGGCAACTAAGGTCTAATGGTGCGAACAACTGCACACCAGGATGGTGATGAAGGTGAAAAAAATATATTTGTTGCAACTCTTACAAGTTTGTTTTATGGTTTTTTTTTTGGCTGAATACTCTTGACGCCTCTTGCTAATATTAGTCTTTTTTGTCCGAGGTTTCCCTGAAGACTCACCTACAAATTTTCAAATTTTTTGTCCCAACTCACGTGGAACGGCTGACATATTTTGGCGAAGTTTTAGGTGTTCCGTGATAAGACTGGGGCCCAGGTTTTTATAAATCGCCTTCCTTCCATTTTGCTTCTAGCACTACACCTAGCAACTGATTGCTTATATTTTCCGTTCTGGTTCTGACCTTTGCCACGATAATAGCTCGAAGTCCATGCAGTTGTAGAATGTTCCTCCAACTGTGGCGAACAATTTCTATCCAAGACCAGGGTCTTACAACGCAGAATCAGAGTCAGACTCTTGTAAAATCGACCGTATACGCTGTCTTTCTATCGCTTCTAAATCAATTTTTCACTAAGTACCTACAAAAAATACAAATTAAATACATTGAATTATATATTAGCAACTTAAATTATAAACAACAAAAAAACAGAAATAAAAGCATAAATCCACGGTAAACAATAAAATTGATACACTCACTGCGGAGATGGGTCTCGCATACCTTTTTCAACTTTGTGCTCGTGTAACTCCTACTGCGACTGTCGCACGACTAATGTGTTACCTGCGACGCATAGAACAACTCAATAGCTCCAGCTACTGAGAAGAACGGTAATGTCGCACCTATAGTAATTGAACTACAAGTGAAACAAAATGTGATGGGTCTCACAGACCCAACCCCCCTGACGCCGGGTTAAAAACATATTAATAACTATAAAAAACTTCGCGATACTATAATTATGTCCAACTATTATCTTTATGTCACAATAACCACTTTTTACTTTTTAAAAGTTGATAGAAATACCGACCAAAATTAGACCATGCTATTTATACTTCTGTTTAAATCTTTATCCAAATAAATCATATTGTTTTCAAGACTGTTTTAATTCATGTAGATTACTTTTTGAATTGTTCAAATCGGCTATTCCATTCAATAGATATTACGAATTTAATAAGTCATAGAAATAGAAAAAATAAACACTGTCGTGTTGTGCATGTTATTCATACCTTTTTATTAATCTTTATCCGAATAAATCATTTTGTATTCAAAATTGTTTCAATACCTGTAGATTACTTTTTGAATTTTCAAATCGTATATTCCATTCAAAAGATATTACGAATATAAAAAGTCATAGATATAGCCAGCCATTGCAGCGGTGCGGGAGAGGGCTGTCAGATCCATGAAATAGGTAGCCGGAGTCACAGCGGATGTAACCGACATTGAATTTTTTTTGACTATTTTAAGTGCAATTTTTTTTGTCCAAGTTAAAAAGTTCTTCTCAGAACTAATTATAAAAAATTTTATTCACGCTTTACTGTTTATTTATTTTTTATAATATTAGTTTAGAAAGCTAAAAATGTACAAAAAAAAAATTTATGTCCACCCGTGCAAAGCCGGGACGGGCTAGCGGCCCGTCCCGGCTTATCAATAATTTTTTTTTTAAATTTATTAATCAATAATTTGAATCAACATAATATTTAAAGTAAATAAATTACATAAAATATACGTACATACCTATATTTAAAATATATATATATATATATATATATATATAATTTATTTTTTAGAATAGTAGAGTACGAGTAAGAACAGGATAAACTTATTTTTACGTTTAATAACATAATTAACTTTCGTATAGAAATTACCTCTATAGTCTATAGGTATATAGAGTTATTTTCTAAAAGAATGGCAGTTTCATGGCTTCAGTAAGCGGTAATACTTGCACTTCCATTATTGCAAACAAAGCGCGAAATCGTAAATGATGAAATAAGCTTAGTTTTAAAATTTCTCGTGTAGATTTATCCAGTAATCAGTTACGGTCGGTCTTGTAAGCGTCCATCAATTAGAGTATCCGCTTTTTTTTCTATTGCTCTGCTTATTACATTAGTCTTCCTCGGTCACCGATGAGTATGAGTCAAAAGTGAGGGCACGCGACCGACATAATGTTAATTAATTTAATGCATAATGAACACTTGCTTACGGGAACAGTTTGTAACGATTGTTGTCCATTTAGTTAGACAATTGAAACGAAAGATAAAGTTGATTTTTCATCGTGATTAACATTGTATTTAGGTTTAGGTGCAAATGAAATACAGAATAAATAAAAGTGACAACTTGATCGGTAGATCGATAAATTATTTAAATCACCACGGTACCTGGTTTTCTTAATATCTTTTTTGCTACAAGGTCTATAAAAATATTGTCATAGACTCTTTTTCTCCTTGCAAATGCATGTTATCAAAAGTTTTTTTTTTAAAGTAGTTTATGTATCCATTCTGGTGTAGGACGACCGTTTTAATATAGTATTGCGTAAGTTCTATTAGTGCCGACGGTTGCAGGTTTCTGACCGTAGTGAATATTTGTATTTGTATTAATATATGTTTCTAGTGGGGGTCTTTGTTCTTGTGACTCTTAGCCCTGGGCCTAGAAGAGCACGTTAAACCGTCGGTCTCGTTTCTAATATTAAAAACCTAATAATGATCGTTACTATTGGTAGAGAAATTATTACAAAACCCACAGTGGTTGGCAGCTCAGCAGTGGAATATTTGTAGGAAATTTTAGGTCTCTCAAATTTCGAATCAATTATTAAGACCGTGTGTGTATGAATTCATTATGTGTGGGAACTTTATTAATATATAATAATACTCTTTATTGTACACCACAAGTAAATAAACAAGAATTATCAAAATTTATTGTTGACACTTTATAAAAAATAACTGTTATTAGCAGACTAGTTACTTTATATAAACTACTTAATCTACAATATGTGCTTGGCGTTTGTGGCCTATGAGAAAGCCTTCGATTATATCGGAACTTGGACGGTGCTGCAGTCTCTCCAGCGATGCCACATTGATTACCGGTATATCAAAGTGTTGCAGTGCTTGTACAATAAAGCTAGTAAGTCGGTTCGAGTACAGGAGCATAGCACGAGAGCGATTCCAATGCAGTGAGGTGTGAGACAGGGGGATACCATCATATCATCTCTCCAAAATAGTGTACAGCAGCATTGGAATATGCTTCCAAGCTTCTGTATTGGAAGGATTCGGCGTGAATATAAACGGCGAGTACATCACTTACCTTGGATTTGCCGACGATATCGTGCTTATGGCAGAATCTCTGAAGGACCTCAGCATTATGCTCAGTGACCTCGATGGAGTTTACCAACGGGAGGGCCTTAAAATGAATATGGACAAAACAGAAATCATGTCGAATGTCCATGTCGTGCCCTGATATTGGTTGGAAATTCAACTCTCGAAGTTGTTGACGAGTACATCTACCTAGGACAAAATGTACAACTTGGTACGTCCAACTTCGAGAGAGAGGTCAATCGTCGAATCCAGGTGAGATGGGCAGCGTTCGGGAAGTTAAAAAACGTCTTTTCATCCGTCATATCTCAGTACCTGAAGTCGAAAGTCTTCGACCAATGTGTGTTACTAGTTATGATATATGGATCTGAAAATAGATAAATAAATAAAATAAATCTGAGACGTGGTCTCTGACTATGGGCCTTTTTAAAAAGCTCCAAGTCGCATAGCGTGCAGTGCAAGGGCTATACTTGGTATTTCTCTGCGAGATCAAATCAGAAATGATAAGAGCCGCAGACGAACGAAGGTTGCCGACATAACCCAACGGATTTGCAAGCTGAAGTGGCAATGGGCAGGGCACATAGCTCGTAGAACTGACTACCGATGGAGTAGAAAGGTTCAGAGGCTCATTCAGAAATCACGTCTTAGATCTGTATTTCATCACTGATAACACATATTGGTCAAAGACTTTCAACTTCATGCATTGAAGGCATGAAAAGACGTTTTTTAACTTCTCGAATGCTGCCCATCCTAACTGGATTATATAATTATATGGGTGATATCTATCTCCAAGTTGGATCTATCAAGTTGAACATTTCGTCCTAGGTAAATGTTCTAGGTAGATTGACTCGTGTACAATTTCGTGAGTAGAATTTCCTACTAAGATTGGGTTAGGCACGACATAGGCATTCAACATGATTTTTGTGGTGTCCATGTTCATTTTAAGGTTCCTAACGTGTAGGCCATATGGGGATAGGCTTGCGTTTGATCATTATTTCCCCTGATATTAAGTGAAAATGCGGTCGAGGATGGAGCACGCTTAACTAGAAGTAACCTATTTACTCGCGACTTAAAGATCCCCGGGTTGTAGTTATCCAGAAACACAGACGCTGGAAGAGAGTTTCATTCTTTGGCCGTACGTATTAAGAATGTACTAGCGAATCGCTTAGTGCGTATAGTGGGAATGTTAACAATATAAGGGTGGCGTAATGCAGTGCATCTGGTTATATGAAGATGGAGGGGGCAGGGAGGAATCAGGCCGTGGAGTACCTGCGCACACTCTCCGAAGTGTATCCGATAAAAAGCTGACAGGCCGGCCACCCTACGCCGAAGATCCAAGCTTTGCAGCTTTGCAAGTTATTATTCTTATGTATGGCGCAACTGATGTCCTCATATATAACCTCTACTTCTTCATCTGGGTGTGCTGAGGTCGGTGTGTATGTCTGTATGACCTTCAGCAAGTATCTCTTAGACACTCTGAGTATAAAATACGCAACCCTATTCGACAAACTTCCGATGGTTACAATGTTTTCAAGTTCAAATGATACGCAAATGAAAATATGTATATTTAACTACTTAGAAATTATTGATATTGTTATATATTCTTTCATATAATATCTGATTCTATTTGTAAGTATTGAGAAGACAGACTTAAAAATTATGATTTACAAGTAGGTTGAGGCCAACTTTAAATTATACAGTGAAAACCGAATCTATTCTATTACATTACAATAATCCGAAAACAGTTATCTGAGAAAACTTAACTTAATTTTTAGTTGAATTATCATAATAGAATGAAGTCGTTTTGCAATTTTTCTAGACCTTGTCGTCATTGTCTTATAGACCTTGTTTCTTTCATAGAAGGAGTAAAAAGGGACAGTAAAGAGCAAAAGAGTTCCTGTATTTAATTTTAATTTTTAAAAAGGTTTCATGAAATAATAACAATATTTTATACTTAATAGTTATTCCAAAAATGACAAGTCATATTTTTACGATATAATGATACGCTAGTTTCACCTGTATTCGATATGGAAGCAGCAGTAAATTTAATTCGGTCCGTAACTTCTACTAATTTTATATAAAACTCTTTTACATTAGATTTGTTGAATGATGTAGCTCTGCCTCAGCAGTCTCAACTTGTTACTTTAGGTTTTATTATGGAGGGACTAGTTTTTAGTAGTTTTCGTTTAAGAAAAGCAGTCAGTAATCCCATTTTTTTTGCTGTTTCCCGTACCCTGATTTCATATTTAATGGTAAAGTTTTATATGCAACGAAATTCTTTAAGAGCTATATCGTAGAAATTGAAGCAAGTTTGAATAAGTATTCTGTTCGGGACTGGCTCTTGTTCTCAAAAACTAATCACAAATCTCAAGTTTATAGGATTATTCTTCATTCGTTCAATACAACATGACAATGAAATTTTACTTAATACCCGTTAATAATTAATACTCAATGATTTATTTTTATTGATAACTTAATTTGCTGCATGTTGCATCAACTCTACAGATTTAGTGCTACGGTCAGATTTTCTTATCTAGTTACGCATGATGAAGCAAAAATTTTTTTTTTTATAATCAATAAATAATTAATCCAATGTAGTATAAATACTCCCAACTACATGCGTTTTATAGTTTATAAAAAAAATATGTTGAAACTAGTTAAAAACTAATCAAAAATCAGGAAAAAATGGTAGCTAGCCATGCGTCGTAATACTTTCTATGCCCCCCTCACTCACCACTCGTATATTAAGAAAGGACGATACGTCAATAGTTTTTTAGATACTTATGGTGGTCCTTTTTACCCGTGGACTTTAAGATCCCGTTCTAGCCTACTTCTAAAAGCCAAAAGTTAAGTTTCATGTTTTTTTACTGCCTTTTTATGTTTATATTATAAACTCATTTGCAAAAAAAAACGGGCGGTTTCGATTTTCTTCCTGGCTAAAAAAAATAAAATACCAAAAAGGTTTTAATCATTTGAACATGTTACTGGCCAGTTATAAAAGTGCCATAATGTTTATAAGAGTACATTCCAAATTCAAATTTTTGACTGAGCCTGGTTTTCAAAGAAAATAACTTTTAACTACATTTTGTGGCGCGAATTCCCTATAGTTAATATCGACTCTAATTAACTTTTTGTCAATTTTTATTAAATTATCTGGTGTCCTTGACATTTAAAAGTATTGTTATTGCTGTTTAGCAATCTCGAAAATGGTAGATAAAGTGATAAAAGCGAGCAAAATTATTGCGCTGCTTGAAGAAGGTTGCAGTCAATGCTTCGTGGCTCAGAGGCTAATATAGTTGCTAAAATATTTGTATTGAATACTACTTTAACTGATCATTCAATGATTATGCTACAGATAAATAAATTAAGATGTCCTAATTTAAAATCTAAAGTTAAAAATATTATTGATTATAATAACGCAGTCGAAAGTCTCGCTAAAAAAGATATGACTCAAATTTTACTTAGTCAAAACCCAGACTATGTGCTAGAAGAGCTGATAAAAACACTCAGGGAATCTCTCTTGGAAAACACAAGATCAGTAAAAATACCCAAAAATAGACGCGTAATTAAGCCGTGGATAACTCCTGGTATCTTGCGTTGCATAAAGAACCGTAACAAAATGCAAAAAAAACTAAAATCTGATCCTGATAATGAAATTCTAAAAATAACTTATAAGCGGTATCGCAATTTCTGTAATAATCTCATTAAAAAATTAAAACGTAATTACGACAGAGACATCTTAACAAAATCTGCTAGTAACTCTAAATCTTTTTGGAAAAATTTTAAAGCTATCACAAACTTAGAAGCAACTAAAACTAGTAACGTCGAACTTTTGAGATGTAAGATGTCAGCAGTCGAGAGTGTTAACTATGTCAATAACTATTTTGCCAGTGTGGGTGCCCAGCTGGCGAGCAACATCTCGGCTAATAATAAAGAGCGGTATAGCTCTCAATATAGCGATCCTTCGAATTCTTTTGTGGCGATGGACACTTTCCCTGAGGAGGTTCGCGGTGTCCTTATGTCAATGAAATCGGATAGTGCTCCAGGGTGGGATGGCATTCCAACAAAATTTCTTAAGCTGGCAAGGAATGAGGTTATACCCATTCTTTGTCACCTATGTAACCTGTGTTTCAATAAAGGAGTATTTCCATCCCATTTAAAGCATGCCATTATCACACCTATACATAAGGGGGGGGACAGAAGCGATGTCAATAACTATAGACCAATCTCTGTATTACCAGCTATATCAAAGATTTTGGAATTTTGGAATAAATTTAAAACTAATAAATTATATCAATAAGTATAATATTCTATCCAACTCACAATACGGCTTTAGGCAAGGTACTTCGACAGAGGATGCTGTTACAGCTCTCTCTTCATTAATTGTTAACCATCTGGACGCTGGTAGACGCTGTTTAACTGTTTTTCTAGATTTAAAAAAAGCCTTTGACACCGTTTCTGTCCCTATCCTCCTACATAAACTTGAACGTGTAGGAATACGTGGTACGACGTTAGAATTGTTTAAGGATTATCTTGCGAACAGGTCACAAAGTGTTAAAATAGACGAACACACAAGTGAGCGTGTAAACTTGGTCTATGGTGTGCCCCAGGGAAGTGTACTGGGTCCCACCTTGTTTCTTTTGTATATTAATGACCTTTGTAATATGAAACTTAACAATGGACATGTTTTTTCCTACGCCGATGACACTGCACTGGTATTTCATGGGAGATCCTGGGAAGAAGTACAAAAATCCACTGAGACTGGTCTCGCGAAAGTTGCTGAATGGCTTGATGGGAACTTATTAACATTGAACGCGACAAAAACTAATTACATATGCTATTCTATTAACAGCACAACACAACCTAATATTGACTTTAACATTAGGATTCACAAATGTAATCTACTTACTAGCAACAACTGTAAATGTACATATATCAATAGAGTGCCTTCTACTAAATATCTGGGGTCTATGATAGACCAAAATCTGAATTGGCATTTGCACCTCGAACTTGTGGCAAATAGGATAAGAAAACTTTCCTGGCTCTTCAAAATATTGAGACACGTGACCACTGGGGAACTAATTAATAGGATATATGTTGTGTTGGTGCAATCTGTAGTATCTTACTGTATATCTGTTTGGGGTGGTGTGTCTGGGAATAAGTTATTGGAAGTTGAAAGAGCGCAGCGCTACCTGTTAAAAATTATGTATTTTAAACCACCTAGATTCTCTACTGATTTGTTGTACTCAACTTGCAAGCTTATGTCTGTCAGAAAGTTGTACATACTCAATATTATTTTAAAAACTCATAAAAATCTAAAGTTTAACCTGGAACACCTGGACAAGAGAAAACACTATAGCGTAGCACCCACACATATTACGAGAACAAGTTTCGCTAGTCGACAGTTTTGTAAATTATCATCTTTGATATACAATAGAATTAACAAAAAACTTACAATTTATCCCATGAATTATTATAACTGTAAAAAATGTGTTACTGACTGGATCTTGAACCTTAATTACGAAGAGACGGAGGCATTAATGGTAAACTAATATTTTATAAAAAATCGTATTGATGAGCGAGGGCTTTGAGCACATCATTGGTATCGCAACCTGTAGTTATATATAACACATATTGCAATACACATATATTACAACCTTTGATTATATATGTAATTATTAATTATATATAACATATATTTATATACATGATATATATTTATATTTATAATAACAAATAGACATATACACACATACACACACACACACACACACACACACACACACACACACACACACACACATACATTCACACACATACACGCATTAATTCCTGTAGTTTTGCTTTTAATTTTTAATTTTATATCATCTTAGTTCTAAGTTTTGTATGTTCTAAGAAATCATTTTTTTGTGTTTTTTGTTGTAGTATTACATTTATATACTGTTGTGGTTAAGGTGGAAGAGCGAGGCCTCCTGATACAGGTCTTTACTGACTTAATAGGAGGCACTCAACCTTGTTTATTATGTTAAATGTAAAAAAATGAATAAAAATTTATTATTATTATTATTATTATTAGAGGCTAAATGTGAGTCGGTCGACAGTTCAAAGGACCTGGCAGCGCTATCAAGAGACCGGTTCCGTCAAGAGAAGGCCTGGTTCTGGCAGAAAGACATGTACCGAACCACGGGATGATCGTTTTCTAGTTAGTCAAGCGTTAAGAAATCGCAAATCTTCTTATGTGGACCTCAAGAACACCCTCGAAGAAGTAAGAAATGTGCAAATTAGTCTATGGACGGTCAGGAGGAGGCTTCTCGCTGCTAATATACACAGTCATCGCCCGGCACGCGGTCCTAAATTACTCCGTGGACATCGAGTTGCCAGGCTTAGCTTCGCTCGAAATTGTGTGTCATGGACTCATGAAGACTGGGATAGGGTATTGTTCTCCGATGAAGCCAGGATATCTCTGCATAGTGAAGACCGACGTCGGCGAGTGCTACGTAGACGAGGAGAACGCTTTGCAGAGGCATGTTTTGAAGAAATCACACCTTATGGAGGGGGCTCTGTTATGTTTTGGGCAGGAATAAATTCTATGGATCGTACGGAGTTAGTCTTCATCGAAAACGGTACACTGACTGGACACCGATACATAACGGAAGTTCTAATTCCTTATGCACAACCCGCTTTAACCGCTCTTGGCGAAAACTCAATTTTTATGGACGACAACGCTCGCGCCTACCGGTCTGGCGGTGTGGATGCGTATGTGCTAGAAGTCGGAATTCGTCGTATGGACTGGCCAGCTAGAAGTCCGGACCTCGATCCCATAGAGCATGTCTGGGACGTTCTGAAGCGACGAGTGAGATCAGTGCAGCCGGCTCCGCAGACCATCAGAGAGCTAAAGAATGTGATTACCGCGGAGTGGGAACGTATTCCCCAAGAAACCATAAAAGATATACTCACTAGCATGCCCAGACGAATGCAAGCTGTGATTTCAGCAAGAGGAGGTCACACTCAATACTAAACTTTTATCTGCTTTTAATGTATTCAAGAAAAACAAAGAAATTAACGCGTTTCATTTTTATTTAGCGAGCAGGTACAATCATAGTGTTTTGAGCTTAAACATTTTTTCTTAATAATTTAATTAAAATGTTATGATAAAACTGATGAAAACTATTCCTTCCTAATTAATTTATAAAATTCTGAGGATAACAATACCTAAAATTGTCAAACAAACTAATAGTAACTATAAAATAGTTCTTTGCTTAAGTGCCCGTTTTTTTTGCAAAAGAGTTTACTTCATAATTTATTAATAATAATCTAAGTAGTGTGATACTAGCGTTCTAAGTATAAATATTAATAATTAAATATCTGTGATTAATAGTATAAATATTAAATAAATAAATATCTGTGAATAATATATTAGGTATTTCAAGACGAAATTGCTGTCAAAGTATGTACTACGAGTATGCACCATTTTTATCTATGCTCTTTCGCTATTTAATAGGTACTTTATTGATTCCTATACTGAAAAAAATTATGGAAACAAAAAAAAAACTATCTGAAAAAAATATTCCGATTTATATTCCTTGAGAAATTGTTCAAATTCTCGTAAAAGTAGTAATATGTTGGAGTAAGGTTCTCAGAGTGTGGTAGGTGGACGGAGATATTATAGCATTGGTAGCTGCCCTAAATCCTAATCTATGACCTCTAAAAGTTAAATTTTTACGATCGTCTTTTGCGGTGTGTGGTCTAGCGTTGTTCTGAAGCAGCAGTTGACCAATCTCATTTGTTTAAGGGATAACTTTTCCATAATTGTTGACTGTACAGATTTGCGGTAATCGTCTCGCCAAATCTTAAGAAGCTGTAGTGGATCACAAAAAAGTAATAAATTATAAATTAATATATATATATATATATATATATATATATATATTTATATATATATATATATATATATATATATATATATATATATATATATATATATATATATATATATATATATATATATATATATATATATATATATATAATATAAAAGAAGCTATATTACTTTTTTGTATTGTAATTAATTGATGGTAAATATTTTAATAAAAAATTAATAAGTATTGTTTTTACAATACTGAAAAAAAAATTACAAACGAGAGCTTACACGGTTACATGATGTTAGGTGACAATGGTTTCCGTATGATATGTGCAAATATATATTTACAATTATAGTATAAAATAAATTAAATTTTACTGTTCAAAACGATAAATATTTTTGTGGATAAATAAATCGTCCGCTCGTTGATGTAGTTTTCATATGTGATCGAGTAATAAATTGAATATTAATATCAATTAATAAAATATTAAGCAATTAATGATTATTCCAGAAGGTTCCTGACTTTTATGTTTTTTTTTTTGTTATCACACCAAAGATGTGGCAAGTCTTGTAGCTGGTGTCGCGTGCAACTATTTTAGTTTAGAAAGAAAAATAGGGCGATTGCATAAAACTTAAAATGAGTCAAACGTTGGCTCACCTCCAGTTTTATTGTACATTCTTTTACAGTTGTCGTCTCTTCATAAATAAAACAAATTAGTTAAAAATATACTATTGTAAATTGTAACATATCGAGATTTTGTTTGATATTTAAATTTCTTTTCGTTTAGATTTTATTAGGTATTTAAAGTTTTGTCGTAATGTTTTTCATCATACGATTATGTAGTTACATTAGAATTTAGGTACACTTGTACTCGTAGTAACCTAATGTGATTTAAATTTAATTAAATTTAAATATTCGTCAAAGAGTTTTATAAATAAGCTACTCTAATATAAACGAGGTGTTTTATCTTATATCTTTAAACGAGCAATTCTTGTATATATATATATATATAAATCGGAATCTCGGAAACGGCTCCAACGATTTTCATGAAATTTAGTATGCAGGGGGTTTCGGGGGCGATAAATCGATCTAGCTAGGATTTATTTTTAAAAAATGTTGTTTTATCCCTTTTTTACGTAATTAAAAAATACCATTAGAATACGAAAGTAAATTTCGCTGTCATTGACAAGCTTCTAATAGCTCGGATAGGAATCGGGCGGATTCGAAATCAGAAACGCTGGGTTTGAATCCAGGTTTCTACAGACCAATCTTTTTTCCTTTTTTTTTCTTTTGAATTAAGAGCTCTTTTTATTTTTTATTTTTTATTTAAATAACCAGTTCCTATTATTTTACTATTATGTCGGTAAGATCGAAAATATTATTTATGTTTCATCAGTATGTAATGTATCTAAATATAATTTAACCGAGCAAAGCTCGGTCATCTAGGTACTTTAATGATTAATTGACACGATTGAATATTATATATCTATACATAAATATTATTTTTAGATTTCTCTTAGATATACCTTATAATAAGTTAATATCTGGAGATCGATCCTCGTTTGGTCTGTAGGTAATATAAATTGAAATCATATTTGATTGCAACTATCAAGTCGTTGAGTAGATAAATAATTAAAGAAGGTATCAAAGTTAATAATTCCAACATATTTACGAGTACATTTTAACATATCTACATAAAATGATAATTTCGGAAAAAAAATTCTGAACTTTTATTGATTTCGTAAAAGGCATTGTTGACTGTTAACATAATTTCATCGTTCAACTATATTTCAAGTTCAAAAAGTATTTTAAAAGGCGTGTTTGTGTTCTATCGTTAGAAGCCATTTATCCGATGTCGTCACGTAATCAGGACGCAGGATTCTCGCGCTCGATGGAATGCTACCAAAGATAACTATCAGATGTGTCTACAGATACCCCCTCAGTTTCTCATTCTAATAGTTCCAGTACTATGCACTGTTTGTATCTAAATTTGCTATATACGTGATTACTACTGGAAATTATTTCGATAAACTGTTTTAGACGCTTTCAAGAGATCAGTCATTAGACAAATTAGCAGCTTAAGGAATTTAACAGCTTTACAGATAACCAAAATAAATTTTTGGTGTTCTAAGAAGTACAGTAAGACTTTGACGTAGTTTCGAATAATTTATTTTAACTACTAAATAATGTGTATTTATTTAACCAAGAGATACGGACAATTTTTTTTTTTTTATTTGACTAAAGTTGTTTTTTTGACTAACTGTATTAAAATGGTAACTTTAAGCAAAGGTCTTCCGGTCTAAGAGATAAAAAGATTGCGAACTGACTTGAATATTTAACGTTGTTTGTAGTTTCCAGAAGCAGTTTACTAATACGTTACTAAAATTTAAATTGATATGAGTCATCCGATCGCAACATTCGATTTTATTTAAATAAAAGTATAAAGATGCCTTGCGTTGTGTAAGGTAATAGTATCGCAATATTCGATTTTATTTAAATAAAAGTATAAAAATGCCTTGCGTTGTGTCCTTAGAAAGGTAATCTTGTATAAACGGAACACTAATTACGGTCAGTAAAAACAATGTTTAATAGCGCAGTCAAACGTTTGGATTGGAGTCGACTGAGTCGGCTGTAATCGATACAGTGTAATTGCGGAGCATGTACTTGTATCGGGTGAGACAATGACGTTGCCCGGCAAACGTAGATCGTATCGTTCGCAGTTACATGCGTTTAAGTAATTGCGGGAACCGCCATTGTTAACCAGTCGACGCAAATTGGGCATTAGCGATAATTTATTGACTTTTAAATCAACTTGCATTGTCATTGCGTCTATTTGAATATTTAGCGTGTGGGTTCGATAGGCTTTAATGATGGCAATTGTTCTCCATCATTGACCACATACGCAGGTGCGCCCGTCTACAGTCTTTACGGAAATTTGCTGTTGTTCTATAGGAATCTAAGATTGCGTATTGAATTGTCGAACAAGTGAAGTTTTATAACGCCGCAATTTCATTTTGATTTTTCATTTTGGTTATAAAGTAATGAAATTATTACATTTGTGATGACCATTTAGATGCTGGCGGCGCTTCGACTCGTAAGTTTATTTTTATAAATACCGACAAAGCTAAATAAGAGGCGAGTAATATTTAAGATAAATATAAATATAACTAAATAAAGTCTGTATTAGAAACGTAAGGAAGAGATTGTCAATTTATGCAGAGTGACGTGAGACGGCGCGGGCCGACTCAAAGGCACGTGCGTGCCCCCGAGAGCACGGCGGGATGTTCAAAGCCTCTGCAGCTATCGGGCATCTGAACATCCAAAGTGTAATAGCCTATCGTGGGCACCTCTGACGAGCCGACGTTCCTGGTGTGACGCGTATGGCGTGGGTTGCACCTATTTTGACACACATTGCATGTCAGAAGCACATGTGCTTACGTGACATTTTTATTTCCTTATTGTTTGGGTGCTTTGTTTAGATGTTTTTTGATTTAAATTTGACCAGATTTAGTTTTTTTACAATAAAAAAAAATCTTGTGTTAAGCGCAAACCATAAAATAGCTTGTATATCTCGGGAGAAATTCTAGACATAGGTACATATACTCGTATATCTGTCTATCAGGGGAGTAACGTGACAGATTAAGCTCCAATCCTTCTCCTTAATATGAAAAAAAAGAGTTCGCCCAGCGATGGGAAATCAACAGGGAAGAGTGATAACTTTATTATAGGTTCAGAATTTTAATTTCGAATGTATATATATGTAAATATTAAAATCAAAGAATTAGTTTTTCCATTTATTTTACAGCTACTTTCAAAAATGAATAAAAAAAAAGTATGAAACATTAATCCTAATGTAATATTATATTTTCTGTAGACTGTTTGCCCATTGGTAGTTATAATTATTCGCATTCTGTTATCTAAAGATAAAAGAATTTCTCAGCTATTTCGTTTTATTCCAACGTCCAATCATAGCAAAGATTCGATTGACTCCTCCCCTTTTCATATAGATCTGATATCTTAGCGAAATAGTAATAGACGTAAACTACTATATCAATTCCTCATACAGAAACTTATAATGTTATACATTTACCATTGATTCATAAACACTATACGTACTGAGATGTACGGAGAATGAGGACTATGGATGCGTGAAAAATTAGATTCATATGCTTGTAGACTGTAGCATTTATTTTTAATGACATTAAAAATAATTATTTTGATTTGCATGTACCTAAATGAAAAATTTACAGAATCGTCATTCCTACTGTTAAACCAGTACCCATAATTTTTGAAACCAAAAAATTAATAGTAAGATGAAACCCATTGGAAAAGGAAGAGAATATAACAAAAATGCAGGGAAAAATAAATTACGGGCGGTCTGAGGCCGGGAAGTGGAAGGGGGGGGTGGGGGGTGTATAAGGGTACGAAACGGTTTATCGTGATTCCTGCTAAACTACAAGTCCTATCGAAAAAAATCTTATTGCAAAGTTGTAGGTAATAAAAAGATTTACACTTTTTTCACATAGCCTCAAAACTCATGTGAAAAATTCAAATAACCAAGTTTTTGGTTTTTTATTTTTATCTATCTATATTTTTTTTTCATGAAATTCGGTGAAAAATTACCTTTTTATGTCCCAAACACACGGTAATTTGTTTTAATTTAAAATATTTATTTTTTCACCTTATTTTGACTTAATATCGAAAAAACATCCTAGTTTTCAATTGAATTACTTTTTTAGTTATAGTTTTCTTCTGTACTTTGTTCATTAACCGACTTCAAAAAAAGGAGGAGGTTCTCAATTCGACTGTATTTTTTGTTGTATGTATATGTTGTATATGTATAATTATCTTTATATTTGAAAGCTGGTGCTTGTGATGTGGTCCCATTTAAATTTAAGCGAGATCTGAATAGTGGTTTTTGAGTTATCCCTAATAATAAATATTTAACTGACTTCAACTACGTTGATAATGTTATCATTTTATTACTTGTCGATGTAAAATGAACAAAAACTGTATAGGATGATTTGGAAGAGCATCCCGTGGTCCCCTTCTAGTTTGGTGATGTTCTGATGAAAATCTTCGGATACGGTACTCTTCAATACCTAAATGACAGCAAATCTGCCATGGCTGCTGCTATCACATGTACGGGTATATTAGAGATGATCGATATTGTAGCGGAGGTTTTTACCGAGACCTACTCATACGTCTCGGGTAGTAAGGCTCTTGGCGAGAACCCCAGGTTGGATGGGATCCTACGGGTGCGTCGGATAGGGCATGAAGTGCTAATGCGGAGGTAGGGGGAGGACCTGGCGGAGCAGCCGTATGGCACACGCCTAACAGCTGCCCTGCGCCCGGTCCTTGAGCGGTGGATGTGCCGAAAACGCAAGCCCCTCACCTTCCGTCTGACGCAGGTTCTAACCGGGTACGGTTGCTTGGTGACTACCTGTGTGGGACGGCCCAGAGGCCCCCTCCTTCTGCGAGAAAGTAATGTCTCAGAAGGAGGCCGACGAGCGGGTGAGAGAGGAGGCCGCCGACGTGGCCTCCATCCGCGGGTGACGAATGGGGGTGCGTAGGAGACGCTACTTAATGCGCCTCTAGTAACGCCCCTGTGCCTGTGTCGGGCCGGGATGGTTGCCCGGTCCTGTTAGACACGGCGTCGTCGGGACTATTCAGACGTGAGCCGGACAGTCCCCATGGAGGAGAAGTCTGGCCTTTTCGCCGAGGCCAGCCTGTCGATGGAGGGATCCAGTTGCCTGCAGATCCGAGACTCTCCAATTAAAGCGGCTGAAGATTCCCGCAGGGGCTTAGTACGGTATTGCACTCCCAAAGTGCCGAGTCCGACATAGGTCTAGGACTGCCTATCCGGGCGTCCTGGATATCATCCGTAAATGGATTCCCCAGCATCATAAAAAAAGGCTAAAAAAATGTGATGTTTCAAGCCTATTGAATCGACTCAACTATTATATGTCTCTAAGAGTGAAATTTTATAAAGTCTCATTCGATACGCTGTTTTTTTAGAGGCTTTTATTTAACTTGCAATGTTTGTAAGTATGTTAAGTTCAAATCTTGCAAGCTCAATTTCATCCACTTTTCAGTGTCCGATTGAGCTGCAATTTGTATTACACCTTTAGTTCTGATGAAAAATGCAATTATAAATAATCAATATTGTTTTTAATCCAAAATGGCCGCTGTAATATAATAGCGGATTAGATATTTTTGTACAACCTACCCAATATGAGTATCAAATGAAGGGGCTTAATTTATATAATACAATAAACCACGTAAAAAAAAACCAATTCTAAAATGTCCGCCATCATAAAATGGCGGATTACATATTTTTGTACAACCCTCCCAATATGCGTATTAAATGAAAGGGTATGGTGACTAAGATGAGCTTAATATGACAAATAAATTGACTTTTTGGTAAATTCAATAAGGCAAATGGTGCATAGTGATGATTTAAGTCAAATTTTGGCACTCAATACCCGAAAAATACATATACACATACATCATACGAAACACATCTTCAATCAATTATGTTAAAGAATATTTTGGTCTAAGGAATTACGTTGTCCCATACAAACTTTGATCGGATACCTTTCTCATACAAAGAACACACTCTCTAAGTTTCAGGTCTCTATGATCAGCAGTTTACACTGTGTGTTGATCCCGTCAGTCAGTCATTCAGGACAAAGTATTTTATATGTATAGAAGATAAAAGCTTGTCTACTATTACACATCTACTATTACATATATTTTTTATCATCTACACCTGCGTCGATACTAGAAAATATTTTACAATAGACGGATTGAGTTGTCAAACATGTGTCAAAATAAATTGTAATTTAAATTAAAAGCACTAACAACTTCGAAGCAAATAACTTTCAACCCCCTTTTAACCCCGTTAGGGGATGAATTTTGATAAAATACGAAATACGTCTTCAATCAATTCTGTTAAAGATTTTATTTATGCAAAATTTGAAGTAGATTGGACCAAAGAATCCCGTTGTCCCATACAAACTTTGCCCTCCTTTTCAACCCCCTAGGGGTAGAATTTCATAAAATCCGTTCTTAGCTCATCTCTACTCGGTGAAAGGAATATTCCTACGAAATTTCAAGACTGTATTTTATTTAGAAAACGTTTATATGGGAAAAAGAAAAGGGCTGTTTTTAGTGTTCTCCCGGCAAGTATTCGAATTCTTCTCACCTTTTAAACCTTCCCTAGAACTCCACGAACCTTTCAAGACCAAGATAATATAAATCTGTTCAGCCGTTCTCGAGTTTTAGCGAGACTAACGAACAGCAATTGATTTTTATATATATATATATATATATATATATATATATATATATATATATATATATATATATATATATATATATATATATATATATATAGATTTATCATAGTTTGAGCACAGTTTGTGTGGAATATGAAATTTTATTTTACCAAACGATTTATGTTATATGTATGTTATCGATTCTGCTGGAATTGCGGTGATCAAAGGAGATCCTCTTTTGGGATTGACGCTATTACAACTTTAAAGGATAATTATTATCATAATTCTGAATATATTTCGAGTTTTTATATCGAGGTATGCATTTACAACACCTTTAAAGTCAACAAGGGTGAATTTGAGCAACATTTTGTACATATATATATATATATATATATATATATATATATATATATATATATATAGATTTATCATAGTTTGAGCACAGTTTGTGTGGAATATGAAATTTTATTTTACCAAACGATTTATGTTATATGTATGTTATCGATTCTGCTGGAATTGCGGTGATCAAAGGAGATCCTCTTTTGGGATTGACGCTATTACAACTTTAAAGGATAATTATTATCATAATTCTGAATATATTTCGAGTTTTTATATCGAGGTATGCATTTACAACACCTTTAAAGTCAACAAGGGTGAATTTGAGCAACATTTTGTACGTTATACTTAAATTTCTTTAAAATTATTTGAAACACCCATAAGATATTGGCCGTGTTCCGAAATACACTGCGAGGACTGTGAGGTGTGATGTCAATTCAGTACTATACTGCGAAGCCATTCCTTTTTAGTTTGCTATACATACTGTGGTATACTGGTTACTGTTTAAAACGGAACGCAGTCCAGTATACTATTATCATTTTTCACCTCATTTTTGGATTTTTTTTTCAAATGATAATATTTATTATATACACGTTTTCTATTCAACAAGAAAATTTGTTATTTTAATATTGTTGACATTTTTGAATAACAATATTAATATTAATAATAATAACAATCATTCGCGCTGTTACATTTATTGATCACGTGATCACAGCACTGAGAGCACTTTACCTCCAAAGCGCTATTTCGCACAGTATAAAAAAGGCGGCAATTTATGACGTCATATATTTCTCTATGGTACTTAGGCAGTGTACTGGCAGTTTATAACGGAACAAATTTTTTACCAGCGACAGCACTGAGCAGTGTTCGCAGTATATGTCGGAACACGGCCATTGACTAAGTGGTAGTTGTTATATTTAATACATATAAAACTAAACTAATAAAACGGAAAGTTTAAGAAATGAAAGAAAAGTTGGAAATAGTCGACAGAAAAATAATATTAATTGTATTATTTCAATAATTTTCTAATTTCTGGTGTAATTTTTTAAAAACATAGAATTATAAAAGCTTTAATTTCACTTCTGTTGGTATAATTATTTACTTGTATTCGTTAATTATTTTTATAATGAAATAATTTATCATAATAAACATTCGGTTAAATATTTGAATTATATTACTGGGACGTTACACGCATGCACTATCAATAATGATTAAGGTATCGGGTAATTTTGAAATTGAAGTAGGTAAATTTAGTATAGAGAAGGTAAATATATATATATATATATATATATATATATATATATATATATAAATATATATATATATATATATATAATATATAAATATATATATATATATATATATATATATATATAATATAAATATATATATATATATATATATATATATATATATATATATATATAATTCTAGTCGAGTCCGCTAGTAATATACGAGTATATGTATGTATGTGACATCACTGCGAAAATAACTTGAAGCGGCATTTCAATAGACTTTAGATGTGTATAAGAAAGAGTTTTTTAGACTGTGGTAATATTATAAAGCTAAAATATTTGTTTGTTTAAGATTTCTCATCAAAAGAGCTATATATACCTACTAAGTGCCATATAGGATAGGAATTTTGAATTGAAATTGAACAATTGAAATTTACACCTCCATACCAAGTTTACATGACTAAATATATATAACGATACTTACTCAAGCTTAATAATAGATAAACATTTAAATTAGAAAGCTCACATATCAGAATTATGCAAAAAATATGTAGCTCTGCATATGCACTATATAGGATGATATTAGTGTAGATGCTGTGCTTGCAACTTACCACGGTATGACGGCCTCGGTTTAAGATATGGCGCGATTTTTTAGTAAGTTCGACAAACTGCATAATATTTTTTAGAGCTCAGAAACGTTGCGTATATTCAATGTTTAATCTGCACCTTACAGACATCTCGCCCATGACTATTAAAAATGTCGGATATGAAAAACAGAAACTTTACAGGAGAGCGATGCAAAGTGTAAATTGCAATGATTGCATGTATCTTTTTACTTATTTTTTTAAATACCGACATTTATAAATTAAGTAATTAAAACACTATCCATAAAATAATAATATTTTTTTTTTCAGCTAACGGTAGACTTGGTTATTTTAGGAACGTTTTATGAAATAAATAAAAAAAATGCGATTTTCAGTTCCGACTATGTTAATAGTCACTATTAGCGATTTGTAAGCTCTAACTTTTTCAGGTACGATGTCCTGCCACTTCCGTCTCTATACATACTTGAGGTCGGTTTGTTTGTATATAAGAATTCTCACTGATTCCAAAGAATGTCAGAAATATCCACACGTAATAGACGTATTAACGATAGATTGCGTCTGCCTAGCTCAAAAAGTAGTATGATGTGTAAAAGTTTAATGTGCATGGCATAAATTTTTTATTGTAAAATAAATGTATTTTGTTTATGACTCTCCGAGGTATGGTGGGGAAGCCCACGAGGACAGACAGGAAACAAATATTTGCACAAATAAAATATCTCGAATATAATTAATTATATGTTGAATTTTTGTTTTTGTGTACAATAAAGAGTTATTATTATTATTATCTGCCCCAAACGGGAATCCCCGAAAACCCGCAACCGCCGGTGTTGAGGCGACTACTCGCATTACTACACCAGAACGGTCGTCACACCAGAACGGTCGTCAATTAGTTGTTGAATTAATTTTTAAGTTGAATTTTCTATATAAGCGTTTTTTGTTAGTTTTATTAAACTATTATTTATTTTATTCAAGGTCGTAACTTATCCGCGTAATAAGTAATTTGGGCTCCTGCTATCTTCCTCGGATGAAATAGCTGGTTTTCAGATTATCCGAAGTCGGTAACTTATCCGAGAAAAAGGTGATCGGGTAATGAAAAACAAATCGGTAATCCTGAAGATCCTGGTAAGGATAACATGACTAAATATTTAAATTATTGTATTGTCATCGGTCCTCAATAAGCCTACGTTAAAATATGTAATAAGTTTAAATGAAATCTGAACGTTTCATGTGTGTCAAAATGAAGTCCAAAGGAATCTGTTACAAACATACCTACATGTGAAGCTATTAAGAAGCGTGTAAAAACGGTACAATTTCAAAATTTACATTTTTGGGAATAAGTATATTTTAATGTATTTCATCTTATTTTTACCCGACTACGCCAGAAGGAGGGTTATGTTTTTCGAGAGTATGTATGTATCTATAATTGCTTGTGTCGCTCTGCAGCCTGAACGGATCGATGGATTTTAGCTTGAGATGTGTTATTAGATTCGTATTTACAGTGAGAGTGACACTGGGTATAACAAAAAATAAATAAAAATAATAATAATATTATATATAATTTCATTTCCAAATTACACAGAAACGCAGTCGCGTTTTTTAGTTTTTTAAATTACTTTGACTTGTTATGTATATATTAAGAAAAAAATCACTATTTCTTATTTAGATTTATATACCGTTCATATACACTTAATGATGTTTTTTGTATTATTAATTATTAAACATATTTATTTTATTTTTCTTTAAATTATTTTAGTATGTTAGAATATTGTCAAGTATTCAGTACTTAAAACAAGTAATTTTTTAATCTTATATTTCCTTGATTTCCTATTATTTGTGCATCTGTATTCTGTCTCTGTGTCTTTGTTGTGTATGCTGGGTAATTAGCCTATATTATGGTAGTCTAGTGATATAGGTAATTTTCTGACAGATTTTTACCGTGTACCTACTGATAAAAGACGACGCAATGTATTTAAATTTTTTAAATTACACGAAGTTTACTACTTTTATTAAAGAAATCTTCATCCCTCTAGAAAATGCTATTATTTTTTTAAATGGATATTTCCAATTTATAATAGTAGTAACTTTTGTTTATCAACCAGTAAAATTTCAGATGGTTGATATGCTGTTAAGAGATAGATAGATAGATAGTCATTGCTCATAAACACTTGCAGCATTATAAGAGCCACGAATGCGTTACTGGCTAAAGAGACGCTGGGAGTAAGAGCTAAGGATGGTAAAAGAGGTTCTCCATTGGTCTATAAAAGTGTGATACTACCCTAACTAAACTAATCCTTTACGAGCTGTAGTCCATGTTGGCCGTGTGTTACCTACAGTTAGACTCTATTACAATAAAATATTTGTATTAGTGGGAGGAAATAATAGAATAAATAAATTTTGTACATGACAGTAGTTTTATAAAAAGTATGGTATATGTAAAAGTAAAGAAACAATATCAGTATTTAATATTCTCGGAAACAGATCTCAGGAGATAGTCGAAAAATGTCTATTCTAAAGGTCACTTGACTGAAGACTTTAAGTGCTACAAAAAGCATTGTGTTATCTTTTGCTAAATAATATGCGTCAAAATATTACTTTTAATAAAAAAGAAAATATTAAAATAATAATAGAGCATCTCTGTAAAGATAGACAAGGCACTTATGCAGAAAAAAATCACGTGTAAAAATTAAGTAAAGGCTTTTTTAAGCACATAGTAGGTACGCTATTAGAAATATTTTATCACATATCAAAATAACCATAATTTTCATTTTTACAATCGGAATTTAACTATTTCTTTTATGATTTATTAAGAAAAATTTAATAATATTAGTTTTTAATGACAACCTTTGTGATAATAACTTAAACAAATAAGCAGTTTACACATGTAAAAAAATTATTAAGCATTTCGTATATACGTACTGGTATTTTTGGGTAAGGATTTTTGGCTTTTTAACTATGATAATCACGTAAGTAATACCTAACTTATTGATAACTTTAAATTTGGTACCCATACCATATGGGTAATTATAGTAACTAAAAAAATACGCTTTTGCTCTATTAAGTTGTCAATAATGCATATTTATATATTTTCTATTTATTTTGGTTTATATTTCTTAGTAAAAATTATTCAACTAAATGCGTATTAACTTACATTTATCTTGAAAATCATTAAATAGAGCATGAAATTGAAACAACAAAACTAACACCTCAATTATGTAGCAAATGAAATTGGTCATAATTGTCCCACAATTGTTCAAGTTCTTCTTCACCAGAAGTTCTGGATATGTACTCCAATAATATTGTTTCAATTGTGAAAACTAAATTTATTATTGCATTATTTTAACCAAGAATGAAGAAAGTAAATCATATATTTTTTTTTATTAATTCCTTTGATGATCTTAAATATTAATTACAATGGCAATGTTTACTAATAGCAGTCGAAATTGATAGCGTTTTGTCGTTAGCTCCGTCCGGTTAGAGATAACAGTATGGAGAACGCTGACAAAAATTTTACAATCTCGTTCATGCCTAATGCTGACACATTAAATTCTTTAATTAGTTAAGGCTAAGTTCAAGTTGTTTAACCGTTGGGAATAAAATGTAGTTTAATTAAACTACATTTTGTTCCCTTTTAATATTTTCAACATGAACTTTATGTTATTAGGCGACCCGTGTTGTTCCGTCTGCATTTATGCTTCTCCGCTTCCATAAATTGTGATGTTGATAGCCTATGTTTTTCAATAAGCAATTTTATTTAATGTAAATAGGTTTTTTATACTTCGATCAGTACATTCTACGATTAGGACGTTCGCGCACGTTAGTTCAAACAAACAAACAAGTTCTACAGCCTTCAATTATTACTAACTAGCGGCCCGCCCCGGCTTCGCTCGGGTATTTAATTAAAATTTCAAAAAATATAAATTTATATTTTTTATCACCTACACCTGCGTCGATACTGGAAAATATTTCATAATAGACGGATTGAGTTGTCAAACATAATATTTTAGCCCGCGACTTCGTCCGCGTAGAAGTCGAAAATGATTATAATAGGATTTTTATTTGTTTTTTTTTACGTTATTAATTTTGTTATAACATATAAATTATTATGTTAAAATATTTGAATACTTATAAAATATAACAATCTTTTTTATAGAGTCGGAATTTAAAGTTAATTAAACATTAAAATAAAAATAAAAATTGTTATATTTTATGTTCAAGAAGCTCTGCCTTTGATCTGGAGAAAGTAACACGGGGGTATTATATTTTTACTACCAAATCGAAATACTACACCTTCCCTAGTGTTTCTTTATAAACAATATTTTTTGTTTTTTGTTCGAAGTGCTAGAATTACCAGGCTATTCTGGAATATGCCACATACAACTGACTGTGAGAGAAGCAGCTTTCGTTTAAGTATACTCCCGCTACAGTAAGAGTTTGACCTTAAGCTTTGTTTATGGTAAATACATACTCATATACACTCATACATTATATTATTATATGGTTCCCGGAAATCACCATTTCCTATTTTAAGCAACAGGTCTGAGAACTGTCCGGCAGTAACATCTCTCCTTAGATGGACTACCATATTTATGGTAAGGCTCAGTTTCGTCACTGCAGGCCACAAATGCTCCTGTACTGTAGTGTATTGTATCAGCCTGTAAATAATCCACTGCTGAGCGAAGGCCTTTTTTTCATATAGAAGAAGCGTTGGAGCTTAATCCACCACGCTGCTCCACTGCGGGTTAGCGGATAATATCCCTACCATAAGTAACAATTATTATTATAAGGCATCCATGATAACAAACGGGACCGACGGCTTTACGTACTCTCTGGGGCATGGTGGGGAAACCCACTATACACCCAGACCTGAAACAAATATTGGCACAAATACAAATATCTGCCCCGAGTGGGAATCGAATCCACGACCACCGCCATTGAGGTGAGGCTTTGAGGCGACTACTTGTACCACTATACCAGAACGGTCATCAATGCTTCGTTCGTTGTATCGTAGCTATAATGACACCACAAGTCAATACGATATTGTCTATTAGATTTGAATAAACCCGCAAGAAATTAATTTTTTAAATTTTAATTGACTCGGCACAGTTGGTGGTGACCCTGCTTTCTGCTCCAGGATCGTGGGTTCGATTCCCGCCTCAAGTCTGGGTGTAATATGTCTTTATTTCTATATTTATATTTATAAAAAATGTATATCAGTCGGCTGTTACCGAAAACACGGGCATTAAGTTGCCTACCTTAGGAACAGACGATCGTGTGTGTATGTCAAACATATATTTATCTCCTCCTTCTTAGTTTTAGTGTAAGATGAAGTTAAATGGGTACATGATTTATAATGTTTTCTGATCTTGTTCCAACAATAGTCCGTGGTGCCAATCTGTACTAATTGGGGTGTTAATGCCGTATAATTCAAAAATGTTTCCAAGTTCACTTCGGTGTCTTCTATATCTGTATCATTGTGAACTACAGATGCCTTGCTGATGAGTCATTTAGTTTAAAACCCTTGACTTAACACAACACCAACATTGAAGTAAAAAATATTATATAAGACACTATTTTACAATAAAGCGATCACACACTATATTTACAACTCAATTTTGTTACGTCTTGCCTGTTCCATTAGGAGCATCAAAAAAAAGATATCACCTACACGTCAATACTGGAAAATATAATTATTATATTATAATAGACGAATTGATTGTCAAACATGTGTCAAAAAAAAATTTAATTTAAATCAAAAGCACTAAGGAGTATTTATATCAAAATAACTTTCTACCCCCTTTTAACCCCGTTAGGGAATGAACTTCGACAAAATACGAAACACGTCTTCAATCAATTCTGTTAAAGAATATTTATGCAAAATTTGAAGTAGATTGGACCAAGGAATCAGGTTGTCCCATACAAACTTTGCCTCCCTTTTTCATCCCCTTAGAGGTAGAATTTCGTAAAATCCGTTCTTAGCTGACCTCTACTCGGCAAAAGGAATATTCCTACCAAAATTCAAGTTTTAGGTCTCATAGTTTCAGAGATATCGTGATGAGTGACTATATCTATAGAAAGTCTCCTATATATATATAGATAGATATAGATTTGAGCTTGATTTGTTTAATCCTCTGTTCTAATTACATTTAGGATTTATCTATATTATTGTAATCATTACAATGGACTGAATTTATTTTATTGATTAGAAAATATGTAGCGTCAATTGTATTTCGATACTGACAATTGCAATTGAAATGAAATTGAAGCAGTTTAAATCGTTACGTCTGTTCGTAGGTTTTGCCACCAGTTGCGTATTTTTTCTATCGTTCGTTTAGTATAATTATGTCAATGATTTTGACTTGCCTTTAATAGTTCCCGTTATCGAGTTTCTCGTAAAACTTTCAACAACGTTTTTTGATCGCGTGAATGTGATCAACAATTGCTTCAGTTGCACCAGTAGACGATCAATTGCAAATGATTTAGTAGTTTCTCGGCTTTTTTTTAAATGTGCGTTTATCTTATTTTTAGATCTGAAATATTAATAATATTTTTATTTCTTTAATTTCAAAACGGATGAGAGTATCTGAATTATATTTCAGTAAACAGTTAATCGAGTGAAATTATTTTTGTGGACACCCCTCGCGGTTGCATCCACGTAGTTTTTCAATACTTGTGATATATTTTTGGATACAGCTTCCACTCTATTAACTCAGTATAATCTCAGTCATAAAACAAGCGGTGTAATGCAAAAAAAACAAACAAACTAGACAGTCACGTAAATTCGGGGCTTAATGCTTTCAATTATATAAAATATCTTCACATTTAATTATATTATATAAAATATACCTAATAATATATAAAATTATTTCTAAGAATAGACTATAAAATGCAGTTGAGCATTATGTAAACTAAGGTATTGTGTAACAATGCTGAAAAAATGTCAGCCTCTATTATTATTGTTTTTATTCTCAATTTAATAGTCATAGTCATAGTTTCAGTCTCAATATATTAGAGTCATAATTTTTTTTCTATACTACTTATCAATATATTGGTTATATTAATAAATAACCGCTTATATATGAGATATTTTTTAATAAAATTGTTAGAAAAATAATTTACACTGTCAAGAATATTCTATATATAGACAATGTAAATTACTTCTCATACATTTCATACTTTATGATTCATATTTTTGTTATGAAATGAATAGATACGATTAAATCAAGAAGCCACTTCGTCCGTAAGCATTATTAGTAGGTATACTTAAAATAGATATTAAAATATTAGAAGCGAGCTAACAATGCTTTCAGCGTTGCTATGGACGTGAGAACTCCAACGTCTCCAACATACCAATTTATTCACTTTTTTCTTGATATATTATTTTGCAGAGTTCAAACCACTTTTTAAGGGTTTCTGAGGGTTTGAACGTTAGAAAGCAACATTCAATATCCTTTTACGTTTAAGTTTATTCTGTACAGTGGTTTCGATACATGCGTAGGCATGTAGACACCTATGTTGTACTACAAGGCTCTAGAGCTCTTCCATTATTGTATAAATTAATAGTTTCTTTAAAAGTTTTCTCAATATTGCTAATTGTAATATTTATGATGATTTGTAAAAAAATCCTTTTAAGGTAGCCAGCAGTTTTATTGGAAGGAATGTCCAACATAGAGCAGTATTCGTAAAAGATTATCAGGCAATACAGTATATGAGTAACAATAGAATTTTCTCCAATAATTTATGTTTAGTGTATATAATTTATAAAATTTATTTTGTCAATTATACACTAGCGGCCCCTTGCTATTTCATCCAATCGTTTATATCTTTTATTGAATTATAATCCTTTTTTATATAATGTATATAATAAGATGTATAGAACAAACAAACTTATAAACACTAATTCTTGCCATTCTTTTTGTCGGTATTCTTAAAAGCTACAGGTTACATCGTAATGACCTTATAAATGTAAACAAAAATTTACAACTATAGTGTTAACAAATATTAATAAATAATTGTTTCTAATGACTATCATACAATTTTTGGTGTATAGTATAGTAAAAACATATTGTTGCCTTCTTTGATTAAGAGTATTTTTGACTTTATATGTATTTCTTGTATAAGACAGTATAGTACAAGTTTTTCAATATATAAATACTTATTCTTATTTTAAGTATTTTAGTAACATTTCGTTATATAAACAAACGTATGCATAAATAGCATTCACGTATCTAAATTTACACGAAACTCATCTATATTTACATAATTACAGCTCACCATGGGAGGTTGATGTAAAACAGAGGGCAAACAGGTCGTCGACGGAGGCGGTAGCGGAGGTGGCCGTGGCCGTCACCGGGATCGAATGCGCGGGTAGTTGAGCGTAGAGCTGCGGCTGCGCAAGAGACGACTGTGGTCCGCCGTATTGCAACCCGCTCGGCCCCTCCTCCACGAGCAGCTGCATGTGCGAGATGTCCACATACTCGTCGCCGCGACCGCCCAGCTCCTCGTCCTCCGGCCGACGCATCGCGATCACCGAGAGCATCGCACAAGTGCATCCCCGTACCGCGCACACCACACCACTACACGCACACACTCCAGCACCGACACGCTTGCACACGATCACAACGATTTGCGCTTCGACGGACTACGCTCGCTAAAGCGTAAACTAACTTATTTACTTAGTGTTCTAAAGAAATTGACGTGATCACAGATTATTACGGGTATGGGAATCTACTAATTGGCACGGTAATCACACTGAAGGGTCACGAGCATCTACTGATAAATGAACACAGATTTCGCACGCGGTATGTGTCGTCGCGCCGAGAGCGCCACATCCTCGACTGAGGCGAGCACGAGCCGGCGAGGGCGTGCAGCACGCCGCCCCCGTGCGATGAGGCGCGGTGCCGCGGTCGTGGACCGCCGCGCGCCCTATCAATGGACGCTAGCCACCCGGTCGAGGTCGGCATTCATTCACGACGGTCGCGTTAATGGCGCTCGAGCCGGGTGCCCTCGCTCAGCCGTCGTCGCCCACGTGCGCGAGAAAATGGCGCGGCGTCGCGACGGCGATGGAAGGCGCGCGAAAACTACCGGGCGCACAATTGTAGTGATGGTGAGGAGCATGTGGTGAGCGTGCGAGCACGTGTGGGCACGGAGGCTCGCCGCGTGCTCGCGCGTCACCGCGATTCCGTTCCTGCCTGCCACCACTTTCTCCGCGCTGAATCATGTTCCGCTTTCGTACGCTACGCCGCGTGCCCGCCTGCTCCCGGAGACCGTTTTGGTTATGCCACAATTAGCTACGTGCCACGCGCTCCCGTGACGTCGACGGCCCGGATGAGATAATTTGGAAGTTACGTAGATTGGATTAATCGACATAGCGTTCGACTAAAAATATGGTTTGATCATGCTTGCTACAACGCTACGTGTGATATATTTTACAATACACTACAATTGGCTATTTATACATTATTGCATAATAAATGACGATAAAGACAGATAGCCGAATACTACTAATTAATTTACAGTTACGTTAAATTGATGATGTATATTATTTATTGTACACTAAGGGCGAATTCAATACAGCAACAGCAGTCTTGACCAGGCAACCGTGTTGAAAAGGATAAGTAAATAAAAAATGAAAACTGTATATATATATATATATATATATATATATATATATATATATATATATATATATATATATATATATATATATAATAAATACATAGGTACATTCAAACATACACATAAATAGATCATACAATAAGAGTCATAAGACATTAAGGAAATTATAGGAATGACAAGGATGGACTTATTGTAAATGAATCGTATTAGGTTAACATAAAAAAAACATACTTTATCGATGGCAGAAATATCCTTTTATAAATGTTTTGCACGCCTAGTTCTACAAGCTTTGAAAAATCACGTGTTTGTTATGTTATAGAAGACAATAATTAAGAAATACGTAATAATATATGATAACTGATAGCAACTTTGTAGAAAAAAAAAGTTATTGATAGTTTTTTTTTATTATGTAGAAGTAATGTGTAGAAAACTTTATAACGCTTTTTATGAACAATCGTTGTGTAATTTGGTATAAGTAGGCAAGCAATAACCATTTTGTAATATACACGTTACGCCGTTTTAATTCAAATAATTGGTTGATATATGAATGGAAAAAAAAAGGTTATATTCAAACACATTTTTAAAACAACGTTGTATTACTTGTACATATTAATATCACAGAAAAAACATTACATAAAAGCAGCTAACCTAGTTCAGTTTTAAAGTAGTAATAATGAAACTAATCCCAGAACGCTATAAAAGAAAAAGATACGGGATGAGTGACCTTCAGAAAGGTCGTGTACTGTTTAGACGTTGCTATAGTAACCAACTGTTGATCCACGAGAGACGTAAATGTCAAAGAGCATGATGTGGGCGCCCGGTCGTTTCTTAGCGACCAGCTGCGCTTACTTGATATTAGGAATGGAAATAAGAAATTTATATAAATACATATATACACGTCAATGACCCGGTGCAGACATCTATATTTGTCATACAATATATCTCCACTTGGCGGGATTCGAACCCACGACCCCTGCATAAAGAGTCCTGTCACAAAAAAATAAAAACCCTTTGTGTCACAAAAAATAAAATAAAAACCCTTTTTTGTCAAAAAATAAATAAATCCAAATTCATACAAACTCGTCTTGATATTTATGTCTCAAAGTCTTAATTTTCAAAATTTGGAATTTATATCTGTACTTAAAATAAAGTGTCCAATTCTGAAAATAAAAAATGTATTGAAATAAGTATTTAGGTGGGTATTCTGTAATCGTTACCTGAGCCAAAAATGTAACTTTTTTTTTAATTTTTATTCTTTCTCTTTTACTTGACCGCAAGTGACGCCAAAACTACTCGTTGAATTTAAACTAATCGTTGAAACTGGGCATGATTTGAGTTTACATCACAAACTGGACTTTTTATCCTGAAATTCAGTGGGGTTCGTTTGGGAGACAGGAATAAAGTTAAATATGTCTTTTGATGTAATTCATTGTTCGATTTAATTCATTCATGACGGCTGGCTGGTCGAGTGGTCAGGAAACTGGACTCTTTATGCAGCGGTCGCGGGTTCGAATTCCGCCAAGTGGAGATAATTTGTATGACGAATATAGATGTGTGCACCGGGTGATAGACGTGTATATATGTATTTATATAAATTTCTTAAATTTATTTCCGTTCCTTGTACTTGTAACACCAGTTCTTACGAACTTAGCACGGGGCTAGGTTACCGTGCTGTGATTATTGGTTAGTATTTTTTATCTTTATTACTCATTTATTTTATTCCTTTTTTGTTAGAAAGGACATATTTTAAAGATTATCCCGTCAGTATTTCAAGATCTTTAGTTTGTTAGTTCAGAAATTAAATACATCATAACCCTCGGCATAAGTCCAAATAACTTCAAACCCGGAATGTACAGATATCTATGAACAAACGGCTCATCTTTAGCTGGCGTTTATACTTTATTTTATAGGATTAATAAAAAGGATGACAATCGCAAACGAAGTCGCGGGCAATTTTGTTATACTAAGTAAATGGAAAGATCAATAAGATTAGGATGTAAATGTAATGGTTTTGTAGTACTCTAAAATATGTACTTCAATTATTAGGGTGTTTTATCAGATAAAAATATGTGATGTTGAGTTGAGTTCTTATTTAAATACCTTCTAAATAGGTAATGGAAAAACGAAAATACATTATCTCTCACGAGCTACAAAAGCGTACATAACAAACGTATTGGAAGTTTTTATAAATATCAACAAAATGAGTTGTATTATTACCTACATTTAAATCAAAAGGAACATAATGAAGGAAATTTTTTAAGCGTATCATATAAGATGCAGACAAAATACTTAGTAAAGTTGCTTTTAGTTTTTAAAATAATAACTAATAAGAAGAATCGCGTAGATCTCAACTATTCCACTTCAATGCGATATAATCTTTGATAGCGTATAACTTGTCCCGCTGAACAGAATTGTAATATATTGGTAACAAAATATGTTTTTTAATCGAATTGCAAATTGCAAAGATAGCATAACTTTAACAAATATACCTTAACAAATATATTGTTACATTATTGTTATAAAAATTACTGATAATGCTAAACCAATTGATGATGATGATGTGATGTGTGGATTTTGTACCTACAATTATCTTGATTGGTAAAGAGACTTTATCATTCCTGTATCACAAACTACTCGTAATAATCTAAGCAATGCTCCCACTTCTCCAGCCGTACAAAAGTCTTAAGCGAAAAGTGTACATTTTCTGTTTATCAAGTTGCATGTTTTACATCAAAAGTTTTTCTGTGTAGTTGGGACACAAAACTTTAACATCAATTCAAAATAGAAACATACGTTTAAACATATTAATATACCAATGCAAATTGCAGACAAGATGATGTTTTTACTTGTCATTTGGATCTAATTAGAGCGTTCCTATTTCAGTGTTTTGTGTAACGAGCTCACTCGAGCCACAGGTAATGAACATGCAAACGTAAATTGACACTTACACAATGTAAGCATGGATGGCAGCGGCATCATGATCGGGGGCGTTGTGACGCACTCGTCCTCACACTTTCGTCAGCATTCTGTCCACAACAATGACGTGCGTCAATTCAATATGTCACAAAAATATATATATCGATTTCCAGATGTTACCTTTGGTAACGTCACTCGAATTTTATATGACAGCGTTTGTTACGAGTGCGTATAATTAGTCCAATGACGAGCTTTAGAAATAAACATATTGTATAACGTCAGTGAATAATTTTCTCATAGGATTTAATTTGGCCACGAATAATTATTTTTAGCTCGAAAAATCGTTGATACAATGCATATTTCTACAATGTATCTCTGAACCCTTAATATTAGTACGATTAATGTGTGATGTCGCAAGAATAACAAATATGGATTAATAACGATATGATATATACAACACATACATATAGAAGAAAGGGTTTAAAATCAAATTCGACAAATGTTAAGTAATTAATGCTTTCAGGAATATTTTAGTTTTTAATTTAAAATACTTTTCACTCTATATGTAGGTACGTAGTTATTGTAAAAACGCTTATTTCTGTGTGGTGTGTTTGATTTACGTAATTAATCCAATGTTTTGAAATGTTAACAGTGCATAATATATTGAGAATTATTGCGCAACATTCACTTTTTAGTAAACAGCTTGGTGACTATAAAATTTCCCATTTGTTGTATCTACGAACTATTAATTCATTGAAGTAACTAAAATAAAAGTGAAAACATGTACTTTAAAAACTAAAAAAAAAAACGTTAAATAAAAAAGTATAAAGTACGGTGAACCCATTTTATTTGTACAGGTATTATATACAAAACCTATTTCTATAGGTTGAATATTATACTTCCAATTCCATAGATTTTACTTCCAGCGACACTCGTGCCAATACTATGAATCTAACTACGTCTATTTTTACATATACTTTTGTACATGCATACGTAAAAATAATGTTGTCATTGTAATGAGATATTATTCAGACCGATATGTAGGAAACGAATTTGAACAGATCCGTAAGTTAGGAGGTTGCGGGGGCGAATAGGAAGATTGACTTATAAGGTTGCGCCGCGAGCCTACGTCATCGTCCGATTAACTTCTAAACGTTGTTGTTTAGCTTTCGGACAAAAAACATACGCTCTCGACATTTACTTTTATAGACATATTGAAACACCGACTCCCACTACCAAATTAGGTTAGGAAAATCGATTTCAAGAACGATGCTGAATTTGTCTTAATTAAACTTGTCTTTAATATATTATTAGAATAATACTATAAGTATTATTATCAAGTCAAGAGTTTAGAAGTAAAAAAAATACTATATAAAATATGATATTGAAGTATATAATATAAATCTTTTAGCAGTAAGAACTCGCAGGAAATATTTTGTAAGCCTTAAATAAACAGTGAAATAGAATTTCATGACATAGAGGTTAAATCTAAAATTTTGAAAGTATTGTTTAACTTAGCATAGGAGCATTTTTATATTCTTATATTTGGTATAGAAAAAAGGTAATTAAGATTTTTTGTACGTAAAAATAAGTCCCTCATGCGAAGCCACAGTGCATACAAACAAAACCTCAAAGTTGAAGTCATCTGCAAAAACAATCTAATCTTATCATCTAATAATAAATACCGAGAAAAATCGTTTGTATCATACTCATGGGAAGATTGAGATTGAGCACATAATGGCGCAAAATAAACATCTACTCCAAGATGTCGAAGCAAAAGGTAAAGAGTACCTCAAGGCTGTTATAAAAAAAGGAATTTAATTTTGAAGCAATCTGTAGAATATTTTTTCACAAGTATTTTACAGAGACTGGAAAAATATGCATCGGTCTTAAGAGTAGACCAGTGGAGGACTATTTCTTTTTGATCCAGTGTAACCGAAACCTCGAGTATGATTACAACAAATCCTTGTTCTAAGGAAAAGAAAGACCTTTGTAGACACTGTTTAGTGTTGAGGCTACAAACTTAAAAGTTGCGATATTATTAGTAAAAAAAAAACTTTCTTCTACGATTTGATAGACAGCACTTTGCAAGTCAGTTATATTATCCAAGAGAGCCCTCAAATTTTTTGCACTTCAAACTTCATAAATTTTAGTTGGATTAGTAGTTGAGAGAAAAAGAACAAGGTAACAAAAAATATTTTTTATTTTATAGACCCGAAGGTTACAAAAGAAGAAACAGAAAATTCGAATAACAACCGAAGTAGTTGAGTCTTAGTAGTGTTGATAATAGACCCAACTGACATAGAATACATTGTTAACATACGTATATTTAACGACAATTAGTAAATAGCACTACTATAGAGAGTAATTTTCCTGGTCGGAATGTTGAGTTGAGATGGAAGGGAAAACTCCAACTTACAAGAATTACGTCAGAGTTAGCGAGAAGCGTTCGAATTGAAGACAACACGCATTTAGTATCAGGTGTCCTGAAAAGAGAAATGAACCTATAGTGAGGTCTCGTATTACGTATTACGACGACTAGAGCTCACACGGTAATAATAAAATAAAAAAAAGATTTTGAAATAAATCACATAATTTTGTGTTATTTTTTACTTTTATAAAATCTTGTCCTTAGTTGGCCTAATTTTGTTTTATTAAATTGCGATTTGATGGTCTATCTATTACAACGTCGACATATAATCATGAAGGACATATGTCGTTTATTCTAAGCATTTTAGTTTCTTATATTTGTAAAAGTTAATATAAAAGGTGCAAATATAATATTGCTTGTTGATTCTTATAAATATAAATCAGTCATCGATAAGTCTAGATAAGTTAGATTAGTAGATATCTGTATTTCACTTTGTATCGTAGGAGACATGTTACGGTAAAGATAATACGAGCCTTTAATATGTTCAAGCGGATAATTAACAACAAGGCTGTTACGATTATTCTCCGCAATACCAGAGAAGCTGACTATCTATTATTTTGACAGTGTACACGTGCAGTGAATATTTTCTCTAGTTAATATTCTCAGCAGTTATTGCTATGAATTAGTTACTACAATTGAATAATACATAAATGATTACAGGTGTAATGTTTTATAATGTTGATTGTTAAGAAAGATTTTAAAGCAATGAGGTCGGTCACCAGCAAAGCAAACATCTCGAAAGTAACAATTATTTCTTTGAAAAATGTATCATATAAAAGCGTAATCTATACCTACTGATAATAAACTGTATCAGTTCATAATATTAAAGATATTTTGAAATTTTTTAATTTTTGTATGTCTGTTTTCTATTTGTCTGTCTCTATCTTACTTTGTCCTATCTTACTCTTCTCTTATCTTTTTTGTCTTTCTTGTTAGTCGTGTGTTACACCGAAACTACTTTATAAATTTACAAGAAACCTTTGAACGTACGGCTCATATTAAAATGGCGTATATACCTTATCTTTATTATGTAAAAAATAAGCTCATGTATAATTATTTAAGACTTGTTATAAAATGTTATTATGAAATTACTTCTCTTATTTGATTCTATGGTTATAATAAAGTAATCTCTTATCTATCTATTAGACGTTATATTCATGTAGTACTATAATTAAATCGATTACTAACTCTGAAAACATCTTGACTAGTAACTTTTACATTTAAATATCACTAACTGTTTCTCTGGACAAATCTATTTTATAGACATAGAGATAGGCGGCGTTCGGACAGAATAAAACAATAATAGAACAATCTGCATTCACTGCCGTTTGTAGAAGCAATTTCGTGTCATGCAAGGCAACAGGAAATGTTGTTGCAATTGCTAGTAAGGCTGGGGTTCGATTCCCGGTTGAGATAAATTGCTCGCCTGTCGATGGATCGCGCTCCGTATTAGAGCATGCGTATTGAATACAAATGGTGATACACGTGCGGCACTCTTCTAGACAAGACTACGTGCTTACACCATGCTATACAATTATACACCATATTTAGTTTGTGTCTATATATAATGCTGATACAATTACCGTAATCTAAAATTTTAAACTATTCTTGATATTGATTTCATTTGAAATTATTATTATTATTTGACATATGTTATTTTTATGTAAAAAATAATTGTATTCAAAGAACAATTGTTGTTATTATGATTTTATTAGTATCCTCAAATAAATATTTAATGAAAACTTTTTACTTCTTATTTAAGTTTTTATTTTTACTGACTCTATAATGTATTATGAATTGTTTTTTCTTTGAGAGAGTTAGGATAAATGAATAAATTAATGTATTGTTACAGGAGGAAAAGAGACAGTCAATTTGTTTTTATACGTGATTAAATTCTGAGAAATTTAATTTAAATGCATCTTCATCATCTTCTTTTATTAATAAAGTCGATTCAGAGCGCATGTATAAATTTACATGAGGAAGACATAACAATAAAGTTCGTTACCTCTCGAATAAAGACAATTGTCTTAGTCGCTACAACATCAACATCAGCTATGTAGTGGAAGATAACGTTTGTATGTATTTCGAAATTAATTAAATCTGAATAAATTAAAATAAGCGTGGGTCATAGCTAAGTTGTAGGTAGTAGGTTTGTATGTGGTAGTTTATATTGCCCTTCTCCTATATGGAGAAGAGGCCTTTGACCTGTTTGATCAAAATACTTAGCCGCTCAGAATAGGATGTGATTGGTGTTTTATTGAAGGCTAATTTTGAAACGATGAGATACGTAAAAGATTCAGGGTCATTGGAATATCTCAAATCTGGAGACTGAAAACGACAGGATGTGGTAGCGATTGTTGAAAAATATCTATGTACCATTTATTACGTAAACATAAACACACACACACTCATACCACACACACACACACACACACACACACACACACACACACACACACACACACACACATCTTAGGATCATGCATTCTTATTTGTGTTTTGTATAATTTACTGGAAATATATTTACTCTAGTTTTCTTATGTATCATAAGGAATAAATGGAAGAGTACACTGGTTCATTGTGGCTCAGGCTTTTGATATTCACAAGAACCAGGAACTCTTTTTTTGTTTGTTTTTTTGTTTGTTTGTATCTCTTTATAAATCTTTTTATGAATAAAGCATTATTTATTTATCTATATGTGTCCAACACTTGACATTCTCAAATTCAGTTAATTGATAAAGATAAAATAAAATGAGTTCCTACATTTGTGAACTATTTTTCTTTCACAGTCCAATACGGTTATATTATTAATAGAGTAAATAAGACGATGGTGTCTTCAATCACGACGATGAAAAACGACGTTACGTTATTAAAATAATATGAAACGTATATCTAAGTCCTTTATTAAGAAAGATCAATAACAATGATTATAATAACTATAGATTCAAAAAAATGTTATAGTAATAAATAAAGAGTAAAACATTGATGGTCGCTACTGCGCGGCTTGTTTTGTGACGTTGATTTATAGATTCAAATTGTGTATTTTTCATCATCAATGATCTCTCGCCGTTTTGGTGTCGATAAGTGCCATTTAACACTTGATATAGTGTCGGTAATTTGTGTCTGAGTTCCACTTTTCTTTTTTCAATTAGCATTAAATTTGAATTGTGATGTAAGAACAGTAATTGGTCAAGCATCACTTTATTCGAACGTTCAATTAAATGGTGCTCTCTCGTGCTATAGTTAAATGAGAAAACAAAAAGTGTATTTTTGAACATTTGTATATGTTAAGGCGGGTGTAAATAGAAAGTTTTAATGTTAAAACATACAATTTTTTTTTACTGACAAATTTTATTAGCTTTCGAAATAAAAATTAAATTTTCATATTGTACTTCTGCGCTGTACGCCGGTCGCCGACCCATTATAAGCTGTTGAAAAAAAAACTCAAACTTTTTTCGAATTTTTGCAGAATCGCTAAACCCTTTTTCTGTTATCCCAGGGAACGAAATGTATTTTTTAGAAAAGCTCTTAAAATCTTTGTGTTTTAAGCCTAAATTTAAGCCCGTGATCTTTTGAAATATATCTTGATAGCAAAATGAAATCGAGAATAATTTTCGAGTGTGAAGTGTCGAACTTTACAGTATGAAGGTTAAGTTATAAGATGCTAAGAGTAATGTGCGTAACAATCTTGGCATGCCCGCAGTCGTATTATAATTGCGGTGAAGTGCTAACTCTTACAATAACTTCACAATCAATGCACGCAAATTCGAAAATCTCACTTTAGAAGGCGTGTGAAAATTATTGCTCATCGGTGAAAGCGTTGAACTATTATTGTATTATTCATTTTCTTTAACAAGACTATTTTCACCTAAGAACAGGGTTGGGTGAATGTAGAAATACGATAAAATATTGCTGTAGAGTAGTTAATGATTTTGAATATTGCGTTGCGTAGGTACATAAGGTCTCTTCTTCTATTAAAATAATGTGTAGCTGCGTTTCTTAGCAATTTCATAAGATTTCTTAAAGATGACTCATTTTGCATCATTATACTCCTAGTATTATTATAAGACATTATTTTGGTTATCCATATTTATAGGCTGTAACAGTCGATATTTTATTAATAAAGCTGTTTTACTCGTGTTTATTTGGATAAATATCAGATTGGTAGAGTTTTATGATATTTTACACCTTAGTCATAGAGCGATGTAATGTTTTTAAGAACATCAGTCTTTCAAAGTTAAATAAACAGGCTAATCAAAGCAAAAAAAAAAACTTTTTTAAGATGTTAAATATATTCAAGCAAAAAAACTCATCACGCATCATATTAATAATATTTTCTAAACTAAACTTACATTATTTGATAACAAATAGGACAGTCTATTTACTATTTTCAGCAAATTATTCTCGTTCATTAGTTAAACGTAAGATTTTTACTGACATCTAAACTAGGCATAGCCTGTATCTTAGATGACAGTGACTTCCGTTGCATATTTAAAACCAATTTTTTAATTGCATGCTCATCATAAGTAGACCATTTGAGAGTAACATGTAAACAGATACCAAAAATTAATACGAGGGTAGATTTAGAATTGCATTGAGTTCGAACGATATGTATAGTTTGACAACGACAACTATGAACTTAAGTATGTTTGTATGCATTATTTTATTTAAATTTTTAGATATAGTTACTATGTACTTATTAAAGATTTCTTATAAATATTTATATATCATGCATACTATTTTTGTATGTTTAGTTGTTTGTGTGTTTGTTATGCGCGCACGCGTGTGTGTGTGTGTGTGTGTGTGTGTGTGTGTGTGTGTGTTTACTTTATTAGTTTGAACATATTTTCAATATCATGATAATTCTGTACTTTTAACCAGTTAATAAGTTTCTCTTTACATTTTTTTAAGGTTAAAGGGTAAATGTTCATAATAGCATTAATTTTGTTATACAGACTAGGCCCCAGATAGAATTGAAATCTTTGCGCAAAACTTGTTTTAAAGGGAGGTAGATAACAAACTTTATCTTTTCGTCGAGCGAAGAAATTTCTTCTGAAAATAAAAATTTTGAGTGTTGAGATATAATGGTTTCTTTAACAAATAATTGCATAACTATGAGGACCTCACAGTTAGCGTAGAGAGATCTTTAGTAAGGTATCTAAATGGGCTAAACGTCATTATCTTAAGTAGTGCTCTCTGTGCACGTTCAAGCTTAATCATGTGTGTCTTACAGGTGCCACCCCTGATGTTATGCAATACAATAATATAGATTGTGCTAGGGCAAACTAAACTGATTTCAATAATTTGAATTCTGCTATATTGCGTAATGTTTTAAAAATATAGATGAACTTTCTTATCCTTTTAGAGAGTAAATTTATATGAGCTTTCCATGAAAGTGTATTGTCCAATTGTACAGTTTCTGTTTCAGTGAGACACATACAAGTGCAAGTAAAATTATGCACAGATCTTAAGCTACAAGAGTAAAACCGTATAGGGTATATATGCCAAAATCTATAACCTTGGTTTTTGAGACATTTAATGTGAGAGAGTTATTACACATCCACTGGGACGCTATACCTAGTCCGGTCTCTGGCCCTTTTGTAGCCTCTTCCCAGCTTTTGTCATAAAAAACCAAAGCAGTATCATCTGCATATGTGAATATTTTACAGTTAGGCAGATTCAGATTGCACAGTTCATTAATATATATCAGAAATAGGCTAGGACCAAGAACACTTTTCTAAGGAACTCTGATGATACTGATCTTGGCATCAGAACTATAATAATCTCCTAACTTAATATTTTGTGTACGGTTACTCAAATAATCGGTGAATAATTTGTGTACAGTTCCCCGAATACCAATAAACTCCAATTTACTAAGTAGTGTGGGAATGGAAACTTTATCAAAGTCTTTGGCTAGATCTAAAAAATACTCCCGTACATTTGAATTTTTTATCTAGCTGAGCTTCTTACAAATTCATAGAGATCAGAAACAGCATCCCTAGTAGATTTCCCGGTTCTGAATCCATATTGGTTGGTGGAGAGAATATTTTCTTAATCTAAATACGAAAGTAGTTTCTTGTTTATAATTTTCTACAGTATTTTAGCGAACACTGTTAAAATCGAAATTGGACGATAATTACTGATACAGTTTTTATCGCCATGCTTGTAAATTGGATACATTATTACAAATATACATACATGATTGTAATTGGTACTATTGCGATTTTGAAAGCTTGGGAAAAAACACCACTATTAATAGACAGATATATAATTACACATTATATACCTACGATTGTAATAATAGCAATTAAGAAAGTGTAAAAACGATAAACATTTAAAGACTGTGGGTTAGTTTCGGAATAGATTGAATGAAATTTAATATGTATTTAAGCGTATTCATATACACACGTGCGCACGTAGCAACACCATGATACAGTTGATAGTTTCATCGAAGGCTCAGCATGTTTATATTGCGGTGGTTACTAAAATGTAAATGATACCGTAAGTTGTTTTCTAATGTGTCGCTTCACAGTAGGTTCTAATATTAATATACATTCTAATAATCATATTAAACGCCTGCTATAACCTTTCTTTGGTTTCCATATCGATTTCTAATATTAGGTAGAGATGAATAATATAATTTATTCAATTTTTATTGCGATATATTAATGACAGGATTTAAATTGTATTATAGATGTTTGATATCGTGTTACAAATGATTACAATAACTTTAAATCTTTTAAAATCAGTAAAATGATTTAAATAGAGTGTTATTAAGTGGAAAATCATATCTATATATTAATACTTGAAGCAAAAACTTTACCCCTTTTTACGAAAATTACGCAGACGGAGAAGTATGAAATTTGGCACAGTTAAAGTTTATATGGAGAAGAAGTGCAGAATGCTAATATTTTTTATAATAATGCTAAAAAAATACATTAAATTAATTTAAAAAAAGCCACTACACACACTACTACACACACACATATATGTGCAATGTACATATATGTATACACAAATTTTGTTTATGTATTGTCAAAGTCTGTTGTCAACACGGTACTTAAATACAGGTCTTGCAACGAATTTTTTATCGAAATTTTTATCACAGATCAGGTCCAATGACTGTTGCACAGACTTTGACAATAAACAAAATTTGTGTATATATGTCATTGTACATAATTATGTGTGTGTGCCGTAGTGTGTGTAGTGTTTTTTAAAATTAATTTAATGTATTTTTTTAGCATTATGAAAAAAATATTAGCATTCTGCATTTCTTCTTCATATAAACTTTAACTGTGCCAAAGTAATTTTCGTAAAAAGGGATAAAAAGTTTTTGCTTCACGTATTAATATATATGTAGATAAAAGTTGCCGATAGTCGTTATAAAATAATTTCTTTGGTTAATTGAGTGAACGGATTTAGAGTCTTTCTAGTCGTACGGTGTAATAAACGAATGTATTCATCTCCCAAAATTCTGCTGGCGGTGCAATTTCCGCGAACAGTGAGATTGTAAAATTTCACATATCGACCACCGTTTTAATTTAAGTAAGTTTTACATAGCGTCGTGTTTATAATGAAGTGACAATTTTATTCCTAGGACTTTTTTTTACAAACAGTACAAAAATTGTTACCAATACTGGATTAGAGAGGGAATATGTCATTTGAAGGATACGGTAGTAAATGACAAATATATTTGTAGACTTAACGATATTTCAGTCGGAAGGAAACGAATCTGTCTTTAAAGTTTTAAAACCGAGAAATGAAAAATAAGCTATTAAAATTTTTGCTAAAGGACTAAGAAACCGTCGTCTCGGAATTATTGTTACTACTTGAGGTCGGTGCGAATACCTGTACGACTTCAGCGAATATCTCTTAGACACTCTGAGTATAACACCCTGTTCGACACACTTTCGATAGTCACAATGTTGCCAATGAGGGACCTGCGGACAATAAACCCGACACCTCCTTGGCACTGATGGTTATTCTCCCTGTAGTAGAACAGGTTACCGGATTCCAGGGTTATCGTGTCCTCACCCTCTCTTCTGACTTTAGATAAACATATAGATATACTGGATATCTCAATATAACCTGTTCATTTCCTATTCCAGCTCAACAATTCTTTCATCAGATATCAACGTGCCAATGTTGTGCGTCACTCGGGCCAGGTGTCGTCGAGGGTGGTAGCGGGTCTCACCCGAAGATTCTTCGCACCCCCTGCCCCACCGTTACCCAGGCCGCTGCCGTAGCCGGGAATAGTAGGGCCACCGGGACTGGGGGTCTGGGCTTGTTTTTGCTTGTCATATGAGGGGTCAAAAAATGGCCAATACTCGCCACGCTTAGCAAGCGTGTTGGCAAGCGCAGTGTGGTATATCAGGACATGGTGACGTTGCTGCCCATTACTACCCTGGTCGGTGCACAGTTCTTCGCACCGCTATGGCCTTAATAATAATAATAATACACTTTATTGTACACCAAAACAGAAATGTTACATAAGCAAAACATGAACATATAACAAGGTATTATACAAAGGGCGGCCTTATCGCTGAAAAGCGATCTCTTCCAGGCAACCTAGGGGCAGAGGGAATGGTCTTACTCATAGTCGGCATAGGTGTACAAATTTAATATTAACATTTACATACATACATAAATAAATACATACATACATACATACATGCATACATACATATTTACATACATACATTCATATATATTACATACAAACATACATACATATTCACATACATAAATAACAAACAAGTAATTTAGACTAATGTTGAATTTCAAGGAAATACTTCCTTACAGTCTTTTTAAAAAGAGAAAGAGTTTGGATACGTCTAATATGCTTAGGTAATGAATTCCAAAGGCGAGAAGCTTCAACTGTGAAAGATTTAGTATAAAAAGAAGAGGAGTGAGAAGGGATTTTAAGGAGAAGATTATCATTGGAACGCAGACAGCGCTCATGGGAATCGCTAAGAAATTTAAATCGTTCCTTTAGATATGGTGGTGTAACAGGATTAAATAGAACAGAGTAAAGTAGATTTAGAATGTGAGTATTCCTGCGAAGGCGAATTGGGAGCCACTCGAGTTTTTTGTGAAAGTCGGAAATATGATCATATTTGCGAAGTCCAAATATGAATCGTATACATAAATTTTGAATGCGCTCAAGTTTATTAAGTTGCTCCTCAGTAATGTCAAGATAGCATGTATCAGCATAATCAAGAATTGGTAAGAGGAGACTATGTGCAAGAGCAAGGCCTTAGTCGCCTTTTATGACACCTCGGCAACAAAGATGTCGGGACTATTCTTCTTTACCGGTCACCGCACGGCCAATCCACTATATAACTGCCTTTAATTTATTCTAACCTTTAGATACCCTTGCACAGCAACGTATTTGTTGTTCCTCTGTTGTTGTAAGTGCTTGTGGCTATTATCACTTAAAATCAGATGAACCGCTTGCTCGTTTGCGGGCTATTTCCATAAAATACAGTAAAGTATAGTTGTATAGTTATTTACTATCTTGTTACGAACGAGGTGCTTAATAATATGTGATGTGTTTATTATCAGGCTACAATGTATTTTAAGTTGTCAGTTTAAAATTTACTTGCCCTCTAAAAGAAATAACGATGACAATTCTCTATATAAATTATGGTATGACTTAAACTCGTCACAATTGGCAGATTGTCGTTAGAAAAATGTTCAAAATGATCACAATAAAGATAGATAGAACATCCAAGAAAGATAGCCATAAATAAGTTCGTCATCCTAGGTCACGGATTTATTTTATTTCTTTAGAATTTCTTCTTTTTATTAGGTATGTATTAAGTTAACAAACAGGTCCTAGTCTCCTGTATCGGAGTTCTGAAACGAAACATAACACAAACATTAGGTATGTCACTAAAAATAGTTCTATTAGCTGTAGTAATTCCTATAATATTATAAATGTGAAATGTAAGTTTGTTTGTTACGCTTTTACGCGAAAACTACTTAATCGATCATCATGGAACTTTGTACACATATTCTTGGAGGTATTAGAAGTAACATAGAATACTTTTTTTTGGTCGCGATAACCGACATCCACGCGGGCGAAGCCACGGGCAGAATCTAGTAATACATAAATGTTAAAGGGAAACATGCAACTTATAAATAAATAATAAATATGTTTAACATACATACACGTTTGTCTGTTTCTAAGGTAGGCAACTTAATACCTATGTTTTAGGTAACAGCCGACTGAATTCTTATTTTATAATAAATATCCATATAAAAATAAATTTGTATTAACTGACGGCCGGCTGGTCGAGTGGTCAGGCAACTGGACACTTTACGCAGCGGTCGCGGGTTCGAATCCCGCCAGGTGCAGATAATTTGTATGACGATGTATATATGTATTTATATCTTAAAATTTCCGTTCCTAGTACCCGTAACACAAGTTCTTACGAACTTAGCACGGGGCTAGGTTAACGTGGTGTGATTGTTGGTTAATATATTTATTTATTTATTTATTTATATTTATTTAAACCCAGACTCGGGGTGGTAATCTAACCCACGACCCTGGAGTTAAAAGCAAGCAGGGTCTCTGCCAACTGCACCAACGGGCCAGTCGACTATTACCACAAAGAAAGGTTCGGTCATTCATTCATTTGGTTTAATGGCTTTCAATAGTGCCAAGGGGCAGAAATGATTGCGCCAATGTCACGTAGAATGGAAAAAACACGAAGGAGATTGAGTGGTGATAAAGAAAGGTGTTTTAAGATTGCATTAGTCGTGAAGGTAGGAGTTAGTCATAGACGTCGCTCTTGGTAAATCTTTATGAACATTTTAAGTTTTTTTTTTAAATTATATTTTAGGGCTGGTAGTCGTTGGATTAATTACGGTCTGTATTTCGAGCTGGAAAATTACAAGTAAAAATAATATCTAAATATTTAGGCCTATTCATTTCTATATTAATATTTTTATACTTTTTGTTTTCTGGTGGTTCCCAAAAAATTAAATTTATAATTATTTCCAGAAAATAATTTTTGTAAGCAAAACCGAATGTTTCAAATGTATGAAATATTGTTATGCCTTTATCTAAAAAATTTCTTTGTTTTGAAAGCGGATACGTACTACTTTAAGTGAAATTTTCTTCTATCAGTAGGTATACTTACTACGAGTAAGATAGCTGAAGTTTGTACACTATATACATAAATATACAATACTAGCTTTCCGCCCGCGGCTTCGCCCGCGTGGAATTCGGTTATATCGCGCGACATGGTAAGCCTACTGCCCGATACGCCCCCCCCCCTTTTCCCGTGCACGCTTTTTTGTCTTTGTCTTAAACAATTGAACAATCTTACATGATTTATTTTTATGTTTGACAATAAGGAACTTCAATTCAAATTTTCGTCCCCTATTTCAACCCCTTCTACCCTTATTTTCGCGATAAAAAGTATCCTATGTCTTTCCCGCACGCGCACCCCAGCCTTGGTGACGCCCACTTCGCAACGGCCCGTACAGCAGAAATTGTAATATTTTAATTTCGCCATAACTTCAAAACCAAACGTCAAATTTTAATCATTCAAAGACCAAATATTATCTACATAAACTGTACTTAGTGATGAAATAATTTATTTTGATAAGGATTAATAGCATGAGTAAAATAAACGCGTTTAAATGTAGTCCAAAAAATTCAAGATTTTTAAATTAAAAAATGGTTGTTGTGCCTCACTCGACATAGATAGGTATAGTGTGTCGCGGACTTTATTGTAGATATTTATAAGATCTACAATTAATTGGAACATTTTATGGATCTATCTTTTATAGTTTAGGCAGCGTACGCAAAATAAGTAACTTTTCTGGTTAATTTTTTACACCTTGTGTCCGAAAAACCCAAATATCTTAAGGAACCCTATTTTTTTTTCAAAATAAAATATATCCTATGTTACTCGTAGATAATGTAGCTTTCAAATGGTGAAAGAATTTTTAAAATCGGTCCAGTAGTTTTTGAGCCTATTCATTACAACCAAACAAACAAACAAAGTTTTCCTCTTTATAATATTAGTATAGACAAATGTTGGGTCTAGTTAACACGAGCAGTGACAATGAACGAAATAACAAAGTGCGTTGCACAAGGCGCGATGACACTTGTTCTTTATAGCAGACGATGCTGTTTGCGCAGCTTGACTTTGTTTTTACGACACCATAACCTCCACTATTTATGGAGTGTATTTAGCATAGGTTCGCAACACAATTCCTTCCGAGGGGCGCAATACCTACTTGTAAACGCTCGACGGTGCGCGCTCGTGCTCATTGTGTTCGGCGCGCGCGCCGCGTGGGACGCACCTACTGGTTATCGAACACAGTATCAATAAATTGCACTTGCGTCCGTCGTGTTGTGCAAATAAAAGAACCAGAGTACTACGTGTTATCGACGAAAGGTCTAAATAAATTCGAAATTGTACTTATTTGTTGTTCACTTTCTTAGATATCATCATCGACCCTGAATCGAGAACAGAAAATAAAGTTTATTTTGATATATTTCAAATTGCGTTTCGATCGCGAGACGAGGGTTCGTTTTTAAAATAATAACTGCACGAGTCGATTCAAACGATCGAGCATCCTTTAAAATTCTCGTTTCAATGTTTGCATGCTGTACTTTTATTTTTATTGAGAAACAATCGAGTATCGAGACTTAACGAGCAATTACGATTTGTCTGTACGTGCGTTTGTCTGCCATGCAGACCAGGTATCAATTAAATGATCCCGTGAATCAAATCCTTGCTGCATTTTACTTATGAATATTCACATATATCGAGATCGAAGACACGCCCTCTCATGGATCTCCCGGAGATTAAAGATGTCCAGGTGGCGGATTGAATAGCGCCCATTAGAAGCCATTATATGCCAATAAATAATGTGAGAGACGCTCAGACTATCGGTCCTTAGACCAAGTCTGTGTCGTAATTCTACTTAATGTAATAGTTCTCTATAATACTACAGTCTGTATTATACGTTGTAAATTCTACGAAGTACTTACGTATCGACTCTCTGACGACCGCTCTGGTGTAGTGGTGCAATTAGTCGCCTCAAAGCCGGCGGTTGCGGATTCGATTCCCGCTCGGGGCTGATATTTGTATTTGTGCAAATATTTGTTTGTGTATTGTTGGTCTCCACACCATGCCTCGGGAGAGCACATAAAGCCGCAAATATAGATCGTTACTCATGATAGAGAAAATTATCTGTCAACCTTTATTAGGTATTATTATTTGTTATGTATTGATTATGCTGCAAACCTTCTCCTATACTCCTAATTTACTTTTTTATAGATTATTATAGATTGGACCAAGGAATCACGTTGTCTCATACAAATTTACATTAGGGGTGGAATTTCGGAAAATACGTTCTTAGTGGGTGCCTACGTTATACAAAGAACACACCTGAAGAGAGAATCTTTTTAAGAGAAAATATTTCTGTCGGTGGACTCACACTCCTCATTAGAGATATTAAGTTTAGAGATACTAATGTAGCAGCTACAATGTACTGAGTACGAATTGATAAAATAATAAATCGGAATTCAAAAGGCATGGTCAAAATGAGTCCGTGGGTATAAAATTTGTTAAAAAAAAAGAACACACCCTCCAAGTTTCAGGTCTCTACGATCAGCGGCTTAGGCTGTGCGTTGATCCGTCTGTCAGTCAGTCAGTCATTCAGGACAAAGCATTTTATATATATAGAAGATAAAAGCTTGTCTACTATTACACATTTTTTGACCCTAAGACGGGATGGCTTAGGGTTCATCCATAAATTACGTGAGGCATTTGAAGAGAAAGAATAGAAGAGAGAAGAAGAGAAGAGAAATCTCACAGAATCTCACGCAGGGTAGGGTGGTTTCGGCAAATATCACGTTTTTTTTCTGTCATTAAAAATCTTGAATAGTTGTCATGACCTTTTTTTTTAGGAATATGTATAAGCTGGAGGTGGAAACATCGGTACGGGGGTCGCGATGACCTTATTTTTTCGTGTGCATTTAATAAAAATCGATAATATTTTCCATGAACATCCCTAATATAAGTCTTGCACACTTTTCAAAAATCTCATCTGAGATTAGGATCGGGGGGAGGAGTCGAACAAAATCTCACCAAATCTCACCAAGGGGGTCAAAAAATCGTCCAAATTGTCCCACGTAATTAATGAACGCCTCCTTAGGAGCTACTGCAAATGTTATTTTGCTAACGGTTGCGGTTTCAATCACCGCTCACGACCAAATATTTGTATTGGACATCCATCATTGTTTTCGGACTTCCGATACAAATTATTCCAGTGGAGACGTTGCTGTTATGGATAGCAAGAGACAAACCATTCGTTTGAAGTCGTTTTCGCTTAGCAATAATTTTTATTCCATTTTGGCTTTCTCAAAGTAATATTCGTAACCACTAAAAAAGTTTAGACTAGACGACTTTTTAAGTAACACTATGGTTATTTAAAATATCGACTTATATATCTATATTCTTATCTATGTCTTTAAAACTACTGGGGTCCCGATATTTTATCTGGATTTAATTATTCTCGTGGAAATATTTAATTCATATTATTATGTTGTTGGATTAAACAATTAATTTGTTGAGTTAAGTTTGTATGAGAGAGATTGAGTATTTCATCATTTGGTAGCTAATTAATATTTTATTTAGCATTTAAGATTCTTTACAGCTACAACACATACTTTCATTAAAAATACAATAACCTCGACATTATTTTATAAATAATACGAAAAGATGAAAGCAAAAAATGTTTTACATTTTAAGTAATTAACGAAATGAATTTTTATTATAAAAATTATGGCTACGTTCATTCTAAACATAGTTATATACTCGTATTGTTATGAACCGTAATACGTATTTAATGTAAATTTATCACGCATATACATACCTTGAAGATGAAAACATTTTCCTAAAGAGTGGGTGAACAAATTCATCTGAACCTATGTCAATCACATTATTTGAAGATCAATAATAATTGCTTTGAGCTTGCACCCACGTTTTCTTGTCAAGGGATATCTTTACAAATACCGTACACTAATACCGCTCATTAAGTTTGCTTATTTGCCCTTTTATAAGGGTTCTCATCATCTTTTGAACGATTTAAGTAAAGTGGGCGTTTCGGGAAATTTTGATCTTCTATACGAGTATGTTTTTTATAATGGCTGTTATAAGTTAAATGATGTGTAGATAGAAAATATGGGTATAAAAATAATAACAAATACTCTAGAGGCTTGAATGTATTTTTATGTCGAAAATTTTCAAAAAAATTTCCGTACACAGGCGACAGTATCGTTGAAAAATAAAAGACGGGCCTTAGACTTTAATTTAAGTAAATAATAATTAGCCTATAGTTTCTGAGTGAAGAATATTCTTATAATATAATACCAACTATAAGAATATGATGAATATTAGCAATGTAATTAAAATATATTAAGAATACACAATAACAAAACTATTATTTTTCGTTTTAAGTAAGAACAACTACTACTTAATTTTCAACTATTAATTGATTTGTAATATAGATTTTTTAAAATCGATAATGGCACATTTTAATTGTTTTCCCCTTACTTACATAATTATAAGCTTAAAAACAGAAAAGTGAAGCCATTAAAATAAAATATTTAGGATATCAACAATTAAGAAATCCCACTACGTCCCATTTTCCACTTTCAAGTATGCTACATGCCTACTAAAATTCAGTTGGCATTAACAGCGGATATTTGCGGGTAAAAATTAATTTTCTTTTAAGTTAAAAATTATTTCTAAAAATGACGTTGAAAAATTACACTATTCTACTTACGTTTATATTGGAGTTTTGCCAGATTTCAGAAATATATTAAATATTTTTAGTAAAGAAGTATAAAAAAATTTGTAAACAAGTCTTCTATAATTTTATGCTATGAGTTATTTCAATAGCAACATTTACATGCTTTAAAATTAATAACGAAAAAGAATAAAGTATTAAGAGTTTATTAAATAAAAATAAAATACAACTGAAATAATTTAATTAATCGTTATGATGATTGATGTGCAGATGTCTTTTAAAAAATAAAAGACTATCAACGAATGATACGATTAATAAAAATGTTGTAATCGTTTGACTCGTGATCGAGTGCAATGACAGAGCCTGTCGTCTGCTCCCAATTAAACGTAGTAACACATGAAACCAGTTCAAGCGACGACGGCCGACGCTCTTGTGGCCGTTGGTGATGTACGAAGATGCGGTCGAGCGCTCGACTGCTTCCACTAATCGCACGCATTCAGTTGAATCTATTTAGGTAAACGGGCGCGACGCCGCGCCGCGTTCGTCGCAGGAATGCGACGCTTGCACAGCATAGCACAGTTGATAATCCAATCTCATCTACAAAACAAGAAGCTGTATTTTTAGTGCGTCACACTCGTATGATAGACAATGATCTAAGATTACACCTTGACTAATACATAAACTGCATCGGAGCTAGTGCGGTGCGTGTAAATTATGGAGTGCAGTCGGAGATATTGTGTTTCACGTCCGGCGGTTTAGACATGGGCCGAGGATATCTGCGTGAAAAGGGCGAAATATTGCAGAAATTTCAAACTCGACAGGACAGCATTCGATTCGTCGTGGTGTAGAATTTCATTGCGCTATATCGCGTCCACTTCGCAGTCGATACAAGGCTCATGAGCCTTTACAGCCATGCTTTACTAGGCGCGACGTTTATTGATACCAATTTATTAATGTAATGCGAATATAAAACTGTTTGAAGGTTTCTATGCTTTTAATATTTAATTACTCTCCTTTAAGTACTTTCTCTTTTAAAATACAATTTTTATGTATTTATTCGCTATATTAGTATAAAAGAGAAATCAGCGTGGGTTAATGTCGTCAAAATAAAGAAATCAAGGTCCCTTTTTGATATGGCTGCTTTAGCGAACTTTAACTCCTTTTGTAAAATCAATAATACCTAAAATAGAGTCTCAAATAAAATATATTACGACAAATGTTAAAAATAAGTTTTGCTTAGCAAATAAAGTTGTTTCATAAAATAAATATTAGCTTAAAAAATAAGAGATTGATCTCACCTATCTCTAAAATGACGCGAAATATTCAAAAACATCAATAAAAACCCAAAAATGAATCAACGTTAATAGTAAAGGTACGATTCACTTGCAGCGGGTCATCAATATGGGTGGATGGCGGGTATCGTCGGTAGATGCTATCCGGAGTATTGTTAATCCGGTAATTTGAATTTATTGCACCGAGAATAAATGGTACGCCAGTTATCAGGAAACATATCGACACTGCACCCGTGTGCTTAGCTCGCACAGTCTTCAGATCATCCTGGCATACTGTTTCCCCGACAGGTCAATACTATACACGCAACTAGTCAAGTATTTACTCGTAGATACGGTACGGTAAAATTTTATGTAAAAACAACGTAACTAAAATAGGAACAGGTAATAAAAAGTATCTGCAATGATCTGAATTCGTTACACGATAATTTTATTGAAACATAGTCTATTCTCATCATCGAGTACACAAATTACAAGGATGAATACTAAGGCTGGGAACTAGCTAATCTCACGTATTCCTTGTTGGAGATGGGATTGTTTCTCCTTAACAGGCGAGCCGCTCTAATCGGAACATCCTCGGAGCCGACCGTGTCCGCGCACTGGCGTTAATTAGACTCCTATTGCATTCTACTGTGTAAAAGACATAAACAACCCACGAGGTCAGATCGCTGTTTCTGGACAAAGCACAGGAAGAGTTCTATTATCTGCTTACATTACAAACCTTTCCATGGACTCTGCAACGGTATTATGTTTTAGCGGCTCGCGACCTGACCGCTGAGGTGTGGACCAGCAATCAGGAATCATTATTTACGAACAGCTATTATCACCTCATGGCTTTTCTGGTTTATTATCGGTATTGCTCGTTATGTTGTGCCGCGACGGATAAATTATGCTATTAAGTTAGCAGATTGACATATTTATTTATGACAATAAGTAGGATCGTGTTGAGAGGGAACTACGTGAAAAGTTAAATTTATAATTCATTGAGAAACTTACTGTATGTAGTAGATGTAAGAAGTAAAAATATTATATTATGACAATGACACTACTGTGTTTTATTTACCTACTGATAGATAAAATTGTCATAACCAATAGTGTAACAATAAAAATGTATGCGAGTGACTAATATCATCTTTTACAGATCACACACACACACACTACTTTACTGTTGATTGTCAAAAATAATGTTGTCATTATTTGTTGTCTACTAGCTTCATTAATTTTTTTAGCCTTTTCGGTACTGAAAAACAGACTAATATATTTAATAATTAATAAAAATTTGAAAATCTTTGTGTATCCTATCCTGTAATTTTAATCTTATTTGTAAGAATAAATAAAAAAAATTGTGATATGAACGTATGTATTGTTAGATGCATTGATAGTAAAACCACAAGGCGTAATTAGTGTCCTAAAAGAATAAAAAATCCAATTGTAAATTTCCATTGTTTATTTTTTAAATAAGAAAAATTGGTACCTAAAATTCAAAATTTCTGTATACGTCATTATTAATAATTCCTTAACTTAGTAAAAACAAAAATTTTGTTTGCTTTATACCACTAAAGAGGCACCTATTTTTAAATGGCAGACGGTATCTTAAGACAGTTCCGAATCTTAAATTAATGCATTTTTATTAATATATGAGTACAAGAAAATATTGTTTGATGTATTTGCTATTCTGTGATATCTATGTACTTCATTTTGTTGGTTATAGTTAAAAATAAGAAATGAGATCAAGTTTCCTACATATAGTAAATATAGGTAAATAAAAAATATGTTTTCTCTCTCACTGGTAGTGTTTTCTGTAGATACTTGTTTGTCTTCATTTAATTTATTGCATATATACCTAATTATATAATTATGTGCATTAGTGACGTCACCTATTGTAGTGACCATGTCAATTATGAGAGTATGATATTATGATGTATTGTTATATAAAATTAAAGTATAAAATATTTTGAAACGTTAACTGCTATGATACTAAATAGTCGAGACTTGAGAGTAATTTATATGCGTTTTTTTTTGGTTATGTAGTCTCTACGTACATAGCCAATAGGATTTTATACCTAAGAGTATATTAATACTAGCTTCTGCCCGCGGCTTCGCCTGCGTGGATGTCGGTTATTGCGACTAAAAAGTATCCTATGTTACTTCTAATACCTCCAAGAATATGTGTACAAAGTTTCATGATGATCGAGTAAGTAATTTTCGTGTGAAAGCGTAACAAACAAACTTACATTTCACATTTATAATATTAGGGATACACACAGACTTGGGGCGGGAATTGAACCCGCAACCCCTGAGTGTAAAGCAATTTCAAACACTACAAATCAAAGCTCGATTGAGGATATATGTCGTAAAATATACAATAAATAAATAAATTGTATTGACTATATCTCGTAAAATATAAGAGTCAAGTGAAGGCTATATCTGTCGATTCAATAAGTTCTGATGTAATCCAAAAGTTTTCTTTGTTATCTAGATACATATAATGGTAGGAAAGTCTAAAAACTGTACATTGAATATTTTTTTTAAAAGAATAATTGTGGTGTGATCTACAATCGATACCGAAGCCAAAAATATAGTTTTTAGAATTTTCGTCTGTTTGTCTGTTTGTCCGGGATAAACTCAAAAATCATTGCATGGATTTACTTAAAACTTGGCACGAATATTATTAAGAAGTCGGTAAGTCATATAGGCTACATATTATCACGCTATCGCCTACGGGGAATGAGCAGTGAACCTTTATTTCTTCAACGCATTCTGTAACAACGTGTAATCTCTAATAGCGTTCACGCAGACGACGTCGTGGGCAGCAGCTAATATTATTCTTATTAATATTATATATTGTAATGTTTCGGCTAGTACGAGTTTAATAAGTAAACATTTTTTAGTCTCGATATATATATTGAGAGTTTTGTCTATTTATACGTAACTCAAGTGGATCTTAAGCGTTAATTTCAAGGTGCTCTATCATTCAGATATCGTTCATATTAGGATTTTTTTAAAGGAACAGATTTATTTCTAAATTTTACAATATAATACATATTTACAATGCAAAACCTTAAATAAGTAAGAGTTATTTACAGACAGTTTTGGTATAAATTATGTCGCGAGGAATGGTAACAAGAACGCTGGCAGCAGTTCCCTGTTGAATCGCAATTCCGATTCTCTGGGAAAAAACGCACCAGCCCTGGTCACCAGTGGAGGCTATAGACGTGAAAAAATTGATTTTTTTCACATTTTTTTTGCATTACTACTCTAAAGTCCAAGTCTTTCGACTGGAAATGGCACAGAAACATAATTTGGGATAAGTGACGAATATTTGTATCGCTTAGTTTACCTAAATTTTTTCCGCAGTGGATCCCGCTCTTAAGGCTATCTCCCTGACATGAGACAGAGCTAATGTGGCGGAGATAATAATCGATGCAGGTTGTGTCCCACAAAAGCGCCCGTTCCCTTATTCAGCAAACCAGTGTTAATCCATCACATCTTTTGCCATCATTGTGACTAATTCTAGTAGGCTCAATACGAGCAGGAACGTCGATGGTGGTAGGAGTTCCTTTAATGGTTTTGATTCAGGGAACAGTGGCGGGAAAATCTGCCTGAACTGTTGTTGCAAGAAAGGCCATGTAGTCTGAAAGAATCAATCTCCTTCCTTTCCATCTGTGTTCAAAGCACAATGGTTTTCCTAACCGGAGACCTACAACAACAAGTACAATAATAATAACCAATAATAACAAGTACTATATATCACACAGCGGTATATCGTACGTAGTTTAAATAAAATTACACAATCATAAAAATTTATAAAATTAAATAACCTAATTACTATTTAGCTGTTTTAAAGCTCTATCATATTTATGGTTTATTGGCATGTGCACAATTATCGTTTCCACTCCATACGCTTTGAGAACGTGAACTATTGAATCGAAATTAATGCAATTTTCACACGACCGTAAGTTGCGGTAAGTAGTGTAAAAGTAAAATATCAGATAATGGCAGATAAATTAAAATAAATCTGTCTTCATTCTACGCAGAATAAAAAGAAAAAGAAGTATACGGGATGTTTTTACACACATACTACCTACGAGTATGTTTATCTATACGAAAAATCGTCGGTGTCATCATAGCGTTTCTTTTTTAAACGGCTCGACAAAATGTTGACACCAGCCGCCGCACGCGCACATTTCTATCAGATAAATACATGTAAATAATTATTAAATATTATCGAATGTCAGATATGGTCGTTTAGGTGGCCGTTCCGTTATCTGTGTTATTTGTTGTTAACAGTTCCGCGGGGCGCTAGACGTGTTATCGAGTTGAGTTATAGCAATAAGAAGCTCTGGTATCTAGGGCTGCCAGACCATGGATGAAATATCCGTATTCAACAAATCAAGGATTAGTAAACAATAAATTCACTGATCAAAAATTGATATGAATCTTGTGTCATCAAATTGCGTCCTTAACAATAAATTGAGACTGCATAATTTTTTATTTTAGATCAAGAGGTAAGGAAGCCACTCTGACAGCCCTGCGAATGCTTCGTCTCTGGTTTCAGAGTTGTCACTGAGATAAAGCGGCTGCTGGCTGCTCATCACGCACGTAATGTCCTCCGATACCATCTATAAAAACCTTGCGCATACGTTCTCTTAATGAGATACTTTTGAAAAATGCTGTATTATAATTCATATCAGTATATTTAATATTCTTTTATTTTAAAATCTATGTGAAACATAAAATATAACTGACTTCCGAAAGTCGAAATTGATTTAAATAATTTTTTATGCTAGTTTCACTTATCACAATTAAGGATTAATTCTTATTGAGGATTCAAACAGTGCCAAGTTTTATTTAAATCCAACCTTCTACAATTTTTCATATTTCGATTCTCAAAATCACTCTATAGCGGATGAAATGTGACTATGGTAAACCACAAAAAAAAAAAAATTCTGAAACAATTCTGAAGTCGAAAAGTCGACTTTGACAAGCAAGAATCGTTTCTCCATAATCGATTATTTCAAGGAAAGGGTCTATTCTCTAGTGGAATGGGAATCGACTTTGCCATCCTTAGTTTCAGTGTGATGCGCTGCCATGATACAAAAAATAATGAAATTAAAAAACTAAAAAACCCGACTGCGTTTCTGTGTAATTTGGAAATGAAATTATTTTATTTTGAATCACCCAGTGTCACTTTCACTGTAAATACGAATCGAATGACACATCTCAAGCTAGAATTCATCGATCCGTTCAGGCTGCAGAGCGACACAAACAATTATACATACATAAATACACACATACTTACTCTCGAAAAACATAACCCTCCTTCTGGCGCAGTCGCGTAAAAAATACAGTTTTGGCTTTAATGTCGATAACCAGAACATTATCAGTGGACAGAATTATCATGTTACAATTTTATTTTAATAGATTAAGTCGATAAAAATCTTATTGAATAAAATACTTTTATATCTTTGCCAACTCATATTTTTAAGTAGGTTAAATAAATTGAGGTTTGCCTTTTATTATATAGATTTTGATTTTATTAGTAATTGATGAATACCTTATGTAATTTACTACACGCAAGAGAAAATAGAGTTATAATATAAAAGGTGTATTATGTAAAAATCACAATATGACTACATTATGCGGTTGATATATATGTATGTTTTCTTATTCAATTAAAATAATACTTTTTAATTACTACGAATCTATTTCTAAAAAGTAAAAAAAATACACTTTTTAATAAACGCTACCAGAACATATTTCAACGATTGTTTTAATTGAACAGTTGTTTACTACCGTACAAACGGTTTTTTTAATAGAAAATATCTAGCAAAAAGCTTAAGGTAGAAAACATAATCTAAGCACAAAAGCTGCTATTAATAATATTACAAAGATACAAAGAAAAAACTAACAAAAGAACCAACAATAATAAAAAATTAAACGTAAAAGCATTATGATAACATTGGTGTCGCTCCAGTAAATCAAGAACGATGTGGTTATCGCTCAAGTGTTCTTACTAGCGTTAGTCAAGGATCTAGGCTATTAAGATTAATATATTAAATAAACCTTTTATTTATTTTCCGCTCTTAAGTTTTGTTGAGTTGTAAAGTACCTGAGAGAATAGCAAGAAGTAGTTTGTATTAAAATTCTCATATTTAAAACATAGCTTAGATAAACGTGATAGATAAATTAAAAATATATGCATGGAGGTATATAATTTTCTCGACTCTTTTCTTTTTACAATTAACGAATAAAATTAAAGTAGTCGAGCAGAGACATTCTTTTTTTTATTAATATTAAATCAAATTGATTTTTGATTACCAATCAAGTATGCAAAAAATGGCAACTGTCAATAAATTCAATTTAGTTTGGGTTTTGGTTGAATAATAATTAAGTTACTGGCACTTTTGTTTATTACCCGGCTTAAAATATTACTCGAATACAATACAATAAATCATTTTACGTTTAAGATAAGCTTTCCTTCATCGTGCTGTTGAAATCGAACATAGATCAGAAATAGAAAAGATTACTTAATTGAATGTGATATTATAAGTTTCTTAAATTAAGTAAGAAAATATTTGATAGTTCTCTATCGATGTTTCATTTAAATTAACATAAAGACAATTTTGTCTTTGAAAAATGTGTGTGAAAAGTACTCAATAGTATTTTTAAATTTAGTAATAAAGTTTTCTACGTATAAAATAACTTATCTTGATTGACTAGTTGAACTAACCATAAAGATATTTCAAAATTTCTTATTTCATACATCCAATAAGAAATTATTTTTGAATTGCTACACTGCTACTCCTAGGAGGATGGAATAGAAACTTCAAGTTTGTATAAAAATACGGTATTTTAGAATTTAAGTAATTATGAAAATATCTTCTTGAAATTCTATTTAGAAATAAATAAAGACTAGTATAATAAACCTAAGTAGCGCCATGCTGCTTGCAGCTGAATGGGCCGGCGCGTCCGGGGAAGTACTTCGCTCTCACTTAACACCGACGTGAAATGACGGCACTGTCGTCGTGTTTCGTTCGGTTTGTGAGAGATCTGTTGTCCATCCCTTCCTTTACCTGGCCCATCCCTTCCCTTCCCTCCACAGATCCGGTGGAACATCCATCCCCTCCCTAAAGGCCGGCAACGCATCCGCTAATCCTCTGATGTAGTGGGTGTCTATGGATGTCGATTTTACTTACCACCAGGTGCATCGACTGTTCGTTTGCCTCGTCTAATATATATAAAAAAATATTTCTGTCAGTGTTGTTATTCCTGTAGGGGTAAAATAGAACCAATTAAAGCGGCTGAAGGCTCCCGCAGGGGTTTAGTACGGTATTGCACTCCCAAAGTGCCGAGTCCGACATAGGTCTAGGACTGCCGACCCGGGCATCCTGGATATCATCCGTAAATGGATTCCCCTGCGACAAAAAAAAGGGGTAAAATAGAAGAAAAAAATTTGTATAGGAGTTATAGAAATAAGTTTGAAGCGTTAAGTCTAATTTTTTTTGGGGTTTTGATTAAAAATAAATAAATCAGTGTTGATGGAAAACCCAGCCAAAATGGTTTATAAAAATCTGTTCGAAATATTTGCTACTTTTAAAGTTACAAATATGAAAGTAGAAGTGTAAAAGTATTTTACACTAACATTATTACGGAAGTTAGGTCTCTGGACGTCGCTCCTATAGGATTGTATAGAATTATTTTTAAAGGACCGGCTTAGGCTCCGAGGTGAGGTGAATTATGATGCCAGATATAACCGACCACTGACATTGATATAGGCTGACGAAAATTTTAGACGAAAATCTGCTTTCACTGTTTCACTGAGTTATGAGTAAGAACCTAATCTTGTTGATGAATATAGCATCGGATATAATAAATAAATGTAATTTGACATATATTTTCATTTATATTGAACACAGAAAGTATATAAACAAAGTATAAAAATAAGTTTTAAATTATAAAAAAAAGGAACGAACAGTAATAAACGCTATAATTAAAACTTAGTTTTATTACATTTTAGAGACTATTTTATTGTTAATTTATTAATTACGATAAACAGACTTCGCTGTTCAGTAAACAAACACGGTAGAAATATCCATTTTGAATTCAAAAAAATAAAACAGAAATGTAATTAAAATCAAATAACTCTACATTTTAACTCTACATTTTCTTAGTTAGTAATTATCTTTAGGAAATCAGTAACTTATATACAACATATAATATTATTGACAAATAACAAGCATTCTTTGTGTATTCCTTAATAAAAGATAATATATATTTTGATAATTAGTAAATTATCATATTTTATCAAGTTGTGATTACAGCTCGTGATATAATAAGTTTAATTTTGTTTCCTAGAAAACGCAAAATAATAATACAATAGCATAACAAGTATGTATGTAATCGAAGTAAATAGTTTAAGTATTTTAAATGATTTTTTAATAAAAATTTACTAACTTATATAGTAAACGAAATAAAGATTAGAAAATTACTAGAGAATGAGAAAATCATATCAAATGTAAGATTTTAATATTTCTCTTATAAGATATGCATATTAAAGTTTTGCATCATACGAAAAATAAACTGTACATCGAAGCATTTTTGATAATAGGTAATAATTATATTATCTTTTAGTATGTAACTTGATATACGAACGAACACTTTTTTTTTATCTATTTATATCTGCCTATATATGTATTATTTATATCTTCTAGTAATAATCGTAACAAGTATGCTTAATTAAAAAAATCAAAAAACCCGACTGCGTAAAATACTCTTATTATAAACTAAAAAGAATAAAACAATTTACTAGCTTTCATTTGATACCCATATTGCTACAGTAAGAAAAAAAATTCAACTCCCCCCCCTCATTCCGCCATTTGCGGGCGCCATTTTGAAAACTTTATTTATTTATTTATTTATTTATTTATTTATTTATTTATTTATTTAATCATAGGTTTAGCACTAACATTACAGGTAATCCTAATTCGTTAGTGTACCTTATTCATTTAAATTATTTTATATTTATATAAATTTAAATACTTAAGTCAATTATATAGCCTATATAGCTATATAAAAACTTATATAGCCTATGTCACTACTACAATTTAGACAAATCCAACGACACCTCATATGTCAAAAACCGTCCAGCCGTTTGGGCTGTAGGGCGTACCAAAGAAATGGACATACATACATACATACATACATACATACATACATATATACATACATACATATATATATACATACATACATACACTCGAAAAACATAACCCTCCTTCTGTCGTAGTCGGGTAAAAATAGTGTGTGCTAAAAAAAGTACATGAAATAGAACTATTAAAATTAAGTACAATTTTGACATTTTAGATTCTTGATTGTATTTTTGTTTATGCAATTAGTGTCTAAAAGTAAACCACAGTCTCTTAAATCTGGAATTTACTGTGTAAGAATGCTTAATTGCTTGCTTGCTTTTGAATGTTTAGTGACATTTTACATTATTGTGCCAACTAATATTGAATCGTAGATTTTTTTATGTACCGGTTCGATAAGGTAACGATAAAATGACTATTTATAATTTTAAGATTAAAATAATCATACTTTCCTTTAAATTGAATCTTTTGGTTTTTATAGTAAGTACATATCTGACTTTTATGGTAATGACACTATCGGTTGTTCCTAAATGTATTTCACGATATGATCACCGCCAATTATTTACACACGATATTGAAAAGTAGACACACACATATTATAAATATATAAAAGTAAGATAAATTGTCTTTAGAAAAAAAGTTAAATTGTGGTTCCTGCTCTATGAGATATTATTTATTGTTTGTTTACATTAATTACAAATCGAGTTTAGGCTTTGCAATTTTCCATATAATGTTCCATGATATATACTCGTAGTATTCACAATTATGTTTCGCGTGATTTCGATCAATGGCTCATTCTTGTTTGACAAGCAAATGCAATTGCTATCTGACCCTTTTGCATTGTCGGAATACTTGTTTTGTGTATTATATGTAATAAAGTATGGACATATAATTTGAAATACATAATTTGATTATTTTAGGCAGCATTGAGCAGGTATGAATTTTTTCGGCTTGGGTAAATCGAGAGATAGACACACCATTGAACTACAAAGGTTCATATGGGTATAAAGTTTTAAGTATGGAACCCTACAAACTTACTGAATCCGCTATCTTTATACAATTTAAGCGAAAGTAAAATAAATGAATGCATATAAATTTGAATAGAACGCAATACTTGTTTGATTTGTAATAGCTAGAAATATTATTAGCGGGGTGTTATTAGCCACTTGCAAGTGCTGCCTGCGGCTTCACTTGATCTGAATCTATTTTCTTTTAAGAACAGAAAATGATATTGTATCGGCGGCGATCACAGCAAAAACACTTGCAAAATACGAGTTAGTGAATTCGTTTAAGATAACTATCGGTGTAAAATAGAGCACGTTTTACTGGAAAGCTATCAGTCATCTAGTAGAAGACTGATAGGCGGGTCAGATATGTAATAAGTGTTGTGTTTTAACGCTGTGAAGTACGCTCGGCGCTGGCTACTGATCGGCTGTCATCGGTTCAAAGTTATCACTTCTATAACGTCTCCGATATGGCACTTTTAGTGCAGCAACAAATGAAGCGGTTGCATTAAAACTTGTCCGGTGTATATCTAAGCGTAATTAATAGCGGGAGATAAGTCGCGGAGAGCGTCCGCGATACCTCCGTAAGGTCGAATGTAATCGAGGCTGTCGGGAGCGCCGCCACCGGCGACCGGCTGCTATATTAATAACAGTCAGCCGATATCGGTGGCCGCACCAAATGGGAAATTAAAAGGCTTTCAGGGGATCCGCTCATTAGACTGATTTGTGATACTTGGCTCAGCGGTATCGCGCATGAAACTATTAAATAACTACTATAATCGCCTCAACCGGACATAAGAATCACTTACGCCGTCGTTTATCGAATTTAATTTAACAATATCTTTTGAGCCGTTAATTTGACAATATCTTTTAAGTGAAAGAGTTATTGAGGTTTAATCTGCCGAATTACTATTAAGAGAGAAATAAGATCAATTTATCGACATCGCTTTAGGAATGCATTTGTTTCCCCTCGTTTTGTCACTCTACAACGTAATACAAACCGGTGTTACAGTTATCGACTTGTCTTACAAATAATACAATATTGTAATCTTGTATGACAAGATTGCAGAATGCATGGACACAACTTGGCTTAGTACCTTCTTATAACATACGAATAAAACTTTGAATACAGAAGCGCTATTTAAAAAAATATAATTAATTGCCCGAAAAAAAGTTGCACAAGGACAAATAATTTTAGGAATGCGCTCCGTTAATACGTAAAATGATACTTTTAGGAAAGAACTCTAGATATGAGTTACGATATATTTCCGTCTTATAAATCTCGACGTCCGGTGTGGCAGATACCGTTGTAAGTCTCAGGGCGGTGCTTAAAGAAGGTAATCGTGCAATTTGTGCCGTCATTGTTCTAAAGTAGCGTCGGCCGTATATCAGTGCGGCAGACGGGGCCAATTGATACAAACGAGCGCGTGTCACGTCTAAATATAATATTAGGAATCACGGCGCGAGCCAGGATATATTAATTTGGAGTGCCTGTTGCATGATGTAGCGTATTGTTAAAGCATGCGCCGGTTAAAGCGTGTCCGAGTCGGATAGATAAACACTGGTCAGCCGCTATACATATATATGAACATTCTGAACATGTGTCCGGCCTTTACTATACCGCAACGACAGACTAAAACTTGAATATGCGGGTAATGTAAAAATTTTCGAATAATACTAACATATTTATTGAAATGATAAAAAAGAAGAGTTGTTAATGCAGTTTTAAGATAATGACCAATTTCGAATACAAGAAGATTTATATTTACTACCGATAAAATTGATTATTAAAAAGAATATACGTAAATCACACTCAACGTCTTCATCAACGGGGCCGTCAGAGGGTCTGAAGCTGGATAACATATCTCACGTCGGATAAATTTTATAGCTTTCGGTGGGCCCCTGCTCTGTTGAAATAAGATTAAATGATTTACGAATGAGGTCAGAGATGCAGAGGTCGGCCAACTTCGCGTCACGGCGTCAATCGCCACGCGCGCGGCACACGACGGCACTTGGACGCCGCGCCGTGAGGCCATTTCCTCTTTTGACCACTTCACTGAACTGTTTCACTTTAAACTATTTTACTAAATAATAATTCAGTTAAAGTAGGCAATATTTTAAACGTTGATTTTGAATATATTTGCAATATATCTTAAATTTATATAAATATTAAGACGATGCCTAATAGAGGCTCGTGTTAATCTAATACCTAATATAATTTAAAAAAAATATCTTTTTTTAATAGGCCTTACTATAGAATATTATATACTTAATTATCTAACTATGTAGATAATATTGTTTAAATATTATATATTAATATTCATGTTATGTAAAGATTATTTAAATTTAAAATTTAATGGTAACTTATGTAAGCTACTGTTCACGAGTTTTTTTTAATATACAATTTCTTTATATAATTCCCTTTAATTTATGCAGTACTCATAATTATAAATGGTACTAAGCGTACAAACTAGTAAAATGAACATGAATTAGTAGATATCTAACAATAACGTAGATCATTCCTAATGCTATCTTACAATAAATTAGAATAACCTGGTTCTGTGTCTTGTGATATCAACTTGTTCTTGGACAATGTTTTGAAACAATCTGCGCTTAGATATTTAAACTTTGTCACTCATATTTCATAGTCTTTCTTCGAATAGAGTCAACTATGTATATGCTTTAAAATTTACGTTATAGTCATCTCTATATTAGTGTGTAGTGTTACAAACTAAATGTAAAACAATAAAATGTCAAAAAATCTACATTGAAAAGTAAAATATTCAATGTTTGTATTATATTTATGGTCTGCTTATTTCATACTTCCATAGCTCGCATAACTTCATTACGAGCTCAATTGAATAAACTGTGATAGGAACGCCGAGGCGCTCTGCAAGTTGATTGCTCAAATTTCCTCTTCAACTATCACAAAGATATGGTGAATTTCTAATTGGATAAACGTGTCGTTTCCTATTTAAAGGCGACAGCGGGTAAAACGTTTCCATTTAAACGTGACCCCTAATGGTTTGTTTAAGTCCCTTAGTGACGTCGACAAATGATAGGTGGAGTGAGTGGAGAAAGGTCAAGTTACACAGGTGGAAGTATGTACGTGAGCAATGTCAGCACGCGCCGTCATCCAGAGTAATGGACCAACTCCACTCAATGAATGCTTAATGAATTCTTTATTCGTCGATGTTTTCCCCGGGCGATAGATATACTCAATAAGAGCCATTTAAAATTTAACCATTATTTTACATAGATTGACGGATATTTTAAAAGCAGTCACGGGGACTTGATTAAATTTGTTTGTTTATTTTCAATTTTTATGGAGACTTAGAAATGCGCTGTGAGACAGCGTGTCGTAAATCAAGCGGCGATGGGCGGGCGATAGCGCTTCCGTGCGCGACGTGCGCGCGCGCCTCTCAGTAGTGCCGTACACACGCACATCACATTACCCATACTTTTCCTAGAAATTAAATTTTATTTCTCTCAAAGTTATTAATCATAACGGCTTAACTCTACCGACTCTATCATTAAAGTTAAAATTGACTAAATCTGACATTTGATTAAGAGAATATTCAGCGTTATTGGCTTTCTTAATTGTGTATTTTTGTAATAAATACGTTTAAATTAGATATCTTGATTTCTAACCGAAGAATGAATAGCATTTTTTACATAAACTTATCAAAAACATTATCTTACATATAACTAGAATCGACATTTTCTCGTTGTTTACATATATTGTTATAAGATTGAAAACATCCTTAAAGTACATTAATGTTATATCACTAAGCACTAAGATATATAAATGTGTCATTAGACCTTTTAAATATTGTAATAGATATAGATTTATGAAAAAAAAAACATTATTTCAGCAAACGTAAAAAGGAGTATAATTTATGAGTTTATACTTTATAAAAAAATATTTAAAACAATTAGTTTTAAGTTGGAAGGAGAGTTGTTTAAAGTCGGACGTTCACGGAGAGCGTCAGAGCGTGTGGCGAATAGTTCAAGACCACCGAGGCAGTGCTTTACTTACGATTTATTGTTATAAAAATAATGTATCATCGGCGGCAGGGCACAATGGTCGTAACAAGCTCGCTCGTGTGCTGCATTAACGGAACGAGTGTGCTAAGAGTTCGTTTACGTACGGTGTAGGTTGCTTTTTAGCGAGACTATTGTAAAACAAGGATTTTGTTATTATCATAAGAAAAAGAGGCACATATTTCGTAACAATAAATAAAAACCGTTTTAAAATAAAAACTTTAAATGAATTTAATAAATTATCACATTCATATGTGACATACATCAATACATATCAATTATATGTATTACATACATCTTGTACATATCTCTATCTTTCAATTTTAAAGAATATTTTTCTTTAAATATTGTTATACTATTACACATTTAATATTCAAGTTTTCAGTTGATTTATGTGGTGTTAAATTGCTCATAATCTCGAACCCGACTCGAGAATTGCAAATCTGATACGAAACTGCAATTAAATTCTATTAACAGTTCCCGAGCAACGTGTTATTAAGCGACAACGTAGGTATGCCTGAAATATCTCTCATTCTTATTTGAAGGGGCAGAACCGGAGTGAAGTTATGAAGTTTTGTTGCAATAATTATATAGTGCGAATCGTTGAACGACCGGGCCGTTAGGCTCTCTTGCAAGATAGTATCGGGCGACACTATTCAAACTCTGTCCACCGACTCTGATTGCAGGTGCTCTCTCATCCCGTATATTACACGTTCTTATTACGAGACATCTCGATTAACTATGCAAACGTTACATGTGAAGAAACTGAGACTATAGTAATTACACAACATGTCAAACGTAGATTGATCAGTGATATTATACGCGGGACCGGTTACAAATTAATTCATGATAAAAATAAAAGATGAGGTTTCAATTCTGGCCGTGTTGTAGAGGTAACCGGTATGACGAATGGGTAGTGGAGTGATGTACGTATGCAAGTGTTAGCGGTCTCCAACGATAACGCAGTCAGTTAATCAAGCTACCGCGGCTGAGTTTGATTGCGAATGATAAATAGAGTTTATAAAAGCCGCCATGAACTGCAAGTGTTACACGGAGAAATAGGAAAATGACGTAAGCGTACAATTACCAAGAAATACTTTAAATAAAAGATAAATTATGTTGTTGATAACGACTTCTCAAACTGAGAAACATTCAAATTAAACGTGTGTATGATGATCATTAATTAATATTGAGATAAGAAATAAATTATTTTGTATGTTCGTAAAAAAAAGAAAATAGTTACTTAATATTTATGAACTTTTATATTACCTATTAGCTATAAAAATAATATTAAAATATAAAATAAATAGTAGACAATTCAATTAGACGACCGGTAACTTTTATTACACTGTATTCATCGGTATTGCTTTTCATGTTATACATATTAAAAGGTTCGCTGTGTGTATACGCAAGGTTTATTAAAATATATTTATCACCGAGCTCGTGATCGGCCGGCTCCATTGATGTCGCTAATTAATTGGGAACACTACCGAGCACGTCGGCATAACATACTGATTTATAGTGGATGAAATGTTTCTAGAGCTATGAGGGGCTCGTGTCATTAATTTTGTTAATTATTGTCTGCTGACGCTCGTTTCCACTATTGCAGCACTGGACGAATGTTACAAAAGCAGCAAATGAGAAATAGCTGAACGACATCTATCTTGTATTTAATATGTTGAAGTTATAATAACGATGCAAGGGTCACGTGCTATTGAAAAGTAAATGAGTTCGATTTGCACGGTTGTCTTTTTACGGTTATATAACCTACGTATTTCAAAAGTGGTATGTTGCATACGACGGTCGCAATGATAACTTTTAAATTTGTAATAAATAATATATAATATCAAAAAAGGCTTTGTTAATAAAATCAAATGGGAAATGTTTTTTGAATGTACAATGAGCTGTATATGCTATATAAAGATTCGAGTGTATAATGGAATTTAAATAAAAAATGTTTTCTTTATATCAGTTGAGCATTGTTGTGCGACGGTAACGGTGGCCACACGCGCGCCACGCCGCCACTTGCTTTATGACTCGTCTAATATACTACTCTTTATATGTCGCGACCTTTTGAATTACTGAACTTTTAAAGTTTTAAAATTATGTTACACGTTTTAATGATTATGAAAATAATAATACCTAACTGTATATATAATACATGGTAACAGAAATAGCTAATTTAATAATGTACAATACGTGGATATGTTGGGAATATTATTTGAAAATGAACGTAGAATTTCATGAAAAAATAAGTAATAATAAATATTAACTGTAATTGTAACTGTATCAGCCTGTAAACAACCCACTGATGAGCGAAGGCTTCTTCTCCATTTAGAAGAAGGGTTGGAGCTTAATCCACCACGCTGCTCCATTGCGGGTTGGTGGATAATTTCCCTAACATGAGTAACGATCGTTATCAGGTGTCTATGATAACAGCCAGATCCGACGGTTTTACGTGCTCTCCGAGGTACGGCGGGGAGACCCACAAGGACATACACCCAGACCGAAAACAAATATTTTTACAAATACAAATATCTTTCCCGAGCGGAATCGTACCCGCGACCGCCGGCGCGTGGTTTGAGGCGACTACTCGCACACACCAGAACGGTCGTCGTAATAAATATTATTATTATTAATGATATTATAATTAATGTCTTCTGTGTTTCGTAATTATATTAAAGTCGTTACCTGTAAAAGTCTTCGATCCGATCGATCGGTCACACGTGACGATACTTACTAGTACTAGATCATTGTTCACTCTTTATATTTGTTTTGTTTGATAAGAGTTACTTCAGCTTACTTACTACTAAAACATATGAATTGTATCGTATCATTCATTTCGTTTTGTGCATTCTACGCCTCCACTTTGTTAAAAGATTTGATTGTTTTCTTTGAAAAGACATTTATCATTTATTTATCGAATCATAAGTGCATTGTGTTATGGTCAAAGATTGTTTCGTGGCCGTGCCCATAGGTGATCTAGGTCAACTGTAAACTTAAATGGAAACACCATTAACTCGGCAACGCCGTAGGAAAATGACGTAACTATATAGACAATATAATGCTATTGGCGACCATCACTACCTATTTTGTTCGATAGTTAATAGCTTTTATAGTTGATTTAATAATATCAACATATCGAGAGATACATTGCTTTGGCTATGAGTGACTTTTGATATTTAATAATCTATTCTAAGAATTACTTTTATAGTAACGAACTAATAAATACTTGAGATCAAACTCAATAATGGTCTAAAATGTGTTTCTGTGGTCTTAATTTTTGAAATCTCTTTACTAATAATAATTTGTATAGCAAACAGTAATTAGTTTGTTATGAGTAGTGGCGGTTCGCGGCGGTCATGAAGGCTGGTGCGTCGCTCGTACGAAGCTACTAAAACGGCTCGCGCGCACTCACGACCCGCCATTACCCAATAAAATTAATTTCACTTAATAATCGATTACCGATTATTGGTTATAATCGATTATCGATTATTGGTATAATCGTATAGATTCGGCTCGTGATGGATCGGCGGCCTGGACCCCCCGTGCGGTACGTTGCACGCTTCGCTTGCGAACACGATCTGTCGGCGAGCTAAACAGTATCCAGTACTCGCCGGCTACAGTAGGCTTACTATAATGCACTTAATTTTAATTAAACAAAAATTACACTACGTGTAATATAGATACCGTGTATTTGACTTTCCAGTTTCAATAGAATTTCTAATATAGATAGAGCGCTTAATAGTTTTAACGTCCGTTTTCTATAATAATTAATCTAGGTATATATTAAATCACTTATCAGAAGAAAAATAGCATTATTTTCATAAAACATAAGTCACTTTTTATCACTATATTTAAAGCTTTGTGTCTTTTTATTTGGACTGTAAAATTAACAAACTAAAATAAGTAATTCAATGAAATAAGAAAGCTATTACGAACTTTTTTTATATAGCAAACGATAATAGGTCACTGCCTGTAGTCGAGCATTGTAAAATAAGATGATCGTGTCATAGTGGCAATACTAATTGCGGATCTGGAGATGTTCACATAAATTTAATCCGTTCTGAGCGGCTCCGCTCATTTGTAGCTCGCCGGACGGTTGTCTTGTACTCATATTAATATCGATGAATAAAAAATTCGTTATGGATGGGTTACAAGGCTGGCTATTACTGCATATCAGACGCTGCCTTGCAGGCAGGCTACTACTCTGCTACTCGGGGTATCTACGCATGCATAAGTAAGCCGGCCTCGGATCGTTACTTGCTGTAATATACAAATCCTTACATTAATTTTAAATGTCGATAAAATGGTCTTGAGAACAATATTTGTAATTTAGAAACTTAGTTACTAATTTATTTATTTTTTTTAAGCGATAATGTTTTTTTTTTTTCGTGAACAGTAAGCTCATCAAACTATCATATCATAACTAACTGGCTAATAGTGGCTACAATACTACAATAAATATTTTAAATTTATTCAATATTTATTTTAATAAACTAACTTTTTATATTTGGCGATATTATTATAAACGTATGTTAAAAAGTAGAACTTTAAAATTGCAAGTGAATTGCATTTAAACAAGAATTCCAAAATTAACTTAAATGTATCAGTGGTGCGATAGTATCAAAGATGATTAATATAAAATAAAAATTAAACGTTTTGTATAGTTTATATTTTAATTATAAATTTTATACAGAAACAGAAATTGAGTGCGACAGACGTAAATAAAAAATGATTACGAATGAAATTATTTGAACATTAACTAGCGTTCTTAAAATCATATTTATTTGTGGTGATTTAGGTTCCAATTTCGTACATAAACATTGCGTACGATGGATTTTACGCAAATAGCGTTTAATTGGGTATGCTTGTAAATTAATAATTTAATGAGTTTGACCCTCCGTTTGATCTCATAATGCACGGGAAGACGTATCGACCTCATTAAGACGCGAGACATGGTTTCTTAATGGACATTCGAGTGTTTACATTTTTGGTTGGTGTTATTTTATTAACTTGAATTTATTTCAGAATGCTGATTTGTGGCTTATTATGAACTGTACTATATTATTTTGATGTATTTTATATTTATTTAAGTTAACTGTATTTTTGTGTTTGTATATTTTATAATATAATATATATTATAGTTTCAAGTTCAAACTATAAATAATAAATAAATAAATAAATATTAACCAACAATCACACCACGTTAACCTAGCCCCGTGTTAAGTTCGTAAGAACTTGTGTTACAGGTACTAGGAACGGAAATAAATTTTAAGAAATTTATATAAATAAATACACATCCATGACCCGGTGCAGACATCTATATTCGTCATACAAATTATCTGCGCCTGGCGGGATTCGAACCCGCGACCGCTGCGTAAAGTGTCCAGTTGCCTGACCACTCGACCAGCCGGCCGTCAAAAACAAAAAACTATACTTAATGTAAATACTAATTGTCCTAGCTATGAGCGTTTTTTCGCGGTGCTGAGTTTAAATGTGCCCCTTTTAACATTTTGATTTTGGTTAATTTAGCCTACTGACGTTAATGTTTTTAAGCTTTTGAGAGTAGAATGAAAAATCCACCACCACATCAGTCGTTGTATGTCCACTGCTGAACGTAGGCCTCCCTTATCATCTCAGGGTGTGATTGCTAATACTCGCCACGCTTAACAGGCGAGTTGGCGAGCGTAGTGTGATGTGATGTGAGAATATTGTGATGCTGCTGCCCATCACCATCCTGGTTGGTGTAAAGTTGTTCGCACCACTATTGCCTTAGTCGCCTTTTAGAGGTCGGGACTATTCTTCTCTGCCGGTCACCGCATGGCCTTTTAACATAATATATAAATATATAATATTGCACTTTTAAAAAGAATTTCTTAACATATTGTATTAATTATTTTAACGTTATATTAATTAATATCATCAAAGGTCTTTAATACTTACATACTGTAACAATAAATATAAAATATACCTACATTTTTTTTTACTATCTTTAGATTTTTCTAGTTTTCAAATTTTCATTTTTATTTTGTAAACCTCTTATTCTCACAAAAGAAGTTTATAACAATAGTTATACGAGTAATATTAAGTTATGCACGACTGGCTTCACATAAGCACGTTTAACCCTGTTACGAGCGATAATTATTTATCTCTTACTCTTATTTTATGAAAAAGTACTAATAACAACCAATAATTATATATGTGTGTAATATTTACTCGCTAGCGCAAAAGCACCAAGACACATACATCATCATTCTATAGCGATGCAGGCGAACATTAAATAGTTGCTACACATGTGCGTCTGTAGTATCGGTTTTCCACTATGAAGAGAACAATAGTCATAACAAATGAAGAAAAATGTACAAAGGTGGTCATATCGCTAGTAGAGTGTATAATATATATTTAAATTGTTTCCTTTACGTTACTTTTCAAAATCACTTTCTTTTTAAATAACCCGAATCAAATTTAAGATTTAGAGCCCAGTATTCTGAAATAGAACCGATTTAGAGCCTAGTAGTTCGACTTGGCGCCAATAGGTGTTAATTTTTATTCCATTTAGGTCCGATTTAAGTCGTAAGGTGGAAAAAACGGAAATTTGTACCATTTTTGGGTGCTAAGTCGGACCTAATTTAACGTAGGTTAGGACCGACTTTGAGCCGTAGGCAGCGCTAAATCGGCTCTAAATTTCGACTCGGAAAATTGTCTGAGGATGCAATGAATTTTGAAATTAAAACAATCGGAATTTTTAAGTGGTAAAAAAAAAATCACAAATCGAATGATGTAGGTAGTTTTTTAGTTTTATCGAAATCTATCTCGAAGCTTCTTTGAGTATTATTTGTCATTCAAATAGTTTTCGTATTATGTCATGTACGGCCAACTTAAAAAATTATAAAACGACAAACAACTGTATACAAGTATTTGTCATGCACGGGAATCGAATCCATGACCGGTAATGCAACAGCCACATGCTTTGAAAGTCCGTTGTCGACAATTTGATTGTCTGTAATTTTTTCTCTGTATGTGTCCTTGTTTAGTCAATGTCTATACCAGAAGTATTACTTCTATTATCTTGTTTGTATAAAGCCCTAAAAGGCTGTGATTACTGTCTTCGAGTGACATTGGTATTTTATGAATGGCATACATGTGCATGTATGTAGATATGAATATTTATTTGTCTTAGATATACGGATACATTTTCTTTTGTAAACGTAAAGGTCTCTAGGTTGTGATCAATATTATTGGTATTTTTTAATTATAACTCTAAACTTTTTAAATTATACTAATTCGTTTATGTGATTAAATCTAATTTGTATATATATACATATGAGATACGAGATGATATCCTATCATAACAAAATTTAAATTAACTTAACTCCAACACTTTTAATTTTAATAGTCACCTATAAACCCTACAACGGATTTAGTTTCATGACGGTCCTATAAGCTAGTAACGAATCAAATTTAAGATCACTTTCACCAGATGACTATTTAACTATTTAAAATGCTGTAAAATATTCTTTTAATGACTACCCTAAATGTATTTTATTAGACACGGGAAGCTAAAAATCGGTTTCGTCTTCGATCTTAAACGATACAGATAAAAAATTGTAAATACATTTTCTTTTATTACCACTTAACTTTCTTATTTTACATTTAAATTAATTAAATGCAAACAAGATCCAGTTTATAAAATGAAATACAAGCTGTATTACATTTCGACTGCAGTAATGTTGTAAAATACAATAAATTTTAATACCTATGTATTTCCGAGTTTTTAGCACGATGTTGAAAAATATGTAATGTTAAGTACTGCACGTTATTACGGAGCCCTTCGTGTAGTTCGAATGCCATTTAGTCGTTTTTTTTTTCTTTTTTTTTGTGTCGGTCGCATTATATGTTTTATAATACTTCTCATCATTGTATTTAAATATTTATAACATATATATGTGCAACTCAAATATAACAATTGTCAGAAACTTTATCACAGTTGTTAAATATCGATTACAGATACGATTAACGCGTGACGTTATATTGTGACTAGTATTATAATTGAATGCATATTACGTTTAATAGCCTGGTGCGATATTGCCGCTTTGAAATATTATTAATCCAATCAAATCGGATAAGTAATTCCTCGCCTGCAGCGAGGTACATTCATTTGTAGACTTTTCAATGTAGTTAATATCATCCCTAATGCGGTTATTAGACTGCCCGTCTCATTTTATTTACAACAAAAAATAATTACACTGTAATATTCAGAGTTAATGGTCTCCGTGATATATTTATTGCTTTAATGTCCGTGCATGTACGAGAGCACAGACGACATTATATATTAATACGAACATATTTTTTTCGATAAATATTCATGAGCGATAGAGGCATTGCGATACATTACAAGGGCTATAAGTCAACGAAACGCAGCACGGGCCGGCGCTGGCGCCGCGCGGTGCTCGCTCCGCATAGCGCTCGCCGCTCTATATCATTCACGGATGTTCCGTACTCTCGTCTAGCGACATGTCGACACAGTGCGACTTCATATTTTTATGACGTTTTTATTCGTTTACACTGTCCACACATAGTTTTACTGTCATAACCGTGAAATTATTGTTTTAGCGGTCTATTCGTTGTTAATGTCATTACGACGGTTAAGTATTTAAGGTATGTTTTTATTACTTTAAGGATGAATTTTAAAGTGTTACGATTGTAATTTATACGTAAGTGTAAAATGATATGAAAATAAACAGAACGTGTGCTTAAAATCGACTCAAAAACATAATGCTTGCTAGTGGCGTGAGCGGCACGCGCCCTCCACCCACCTACGGGTAATACATATTACGAGTATGTATGTAGTAAAAGTGATCCGACTCTTTGATGAACAATGTTAACGAAGTCTTTAATTCTATTTGTAAAAATTATTTTGAAATGGTTGTTATTTTGTTCTCTCCGTTTGATTACGTTTATTTTTATTTAATAAAGCTATTTTATTACGTAGGTTAAAAACAAAAACCTTTTATAAAAATAAAAAGGTAGGTGGAAAAATGGTTTATCCTTTTCGTTGAAATTTGCTTCATTATTTCGGATTAAGATGATTTGTATAATTACCTATATATAGCCGTAGTTATTTGTAGAGGTGTAGATATTTTTAAAAGTCTATATCGAATAATCTAAAGAAACAAACGACTTGTTTATAACTCATAACATTTAAAAGTAATATACAAATAAATATTTTTTAATTAATTTAAAATATATCGTACGAAAAAAAAAAACTAATACGATTGTCGGATTAATAATAATAAAAAATAATTATTATTTGTATTAGTTAAAAAAAACACCTAACAACCTAACAGTATAATAAATATAATTTTTCGTCTGATAATCGTATTAATAGACACTTCAATAAAAAATAATTATTTATGCGTGAAACGTATGAATAAAAAATAATTATTCGTACGATAATCGTATGAAATGCAATGAAAATTATCATCAATGTCTTGTAGAATCGAAAAAGAAGAAATAAATGTATTATATTATCTTTTCCAAAACATAATAATAATAATATAGTAAACACTGACTTTTTCTGCGTTGTTTTATATCATTTTTAGAAAAATATAATATTGAAAACGTGTAGTAATAATTGGCAACATTCGAATTGCAAACTGAGAAAATTAAAACAAAAGAGTTTGACAATTGTAAAAAGTATGAAACAATATTTCTATGATCTAACGTATTCTACAGTTTGTTAAAAAATGAAACGGCAATATTCAATTATATTTCGATTTTAAAAAGTTTATTTTTAATGTTTATTCTATATATTTTACGTGATTTTTCTGTTATATGATGATCAGATCAGTTGCATCCAGCCCACACGCGTTCATTCGTTACGGTTGAACCTCTATCGACTACCGTAAGGCAAGGTGAGACTGCCGACATAGGATTTATTGCTGGCTCTTAAGAGGCTAATAATGTATGTATGTATAAATGATTTATGCGATTAAGTCAATTATAGAATTAAGCTGAAATGCGGTGGTGTAGGAATCGATATGTGGTGATAGAGAAACAAATGTTACAGGTATATAACGTTGTGCACAATATCATTAAATTATATTTTAAGTTAGACAGCTTTTGTGATTTCAGACGCGTTGTCAATTATGGCAAGCAATTAGGTACTTAAACGCCGAGTTGCACGAAACAAATTTTAAATTTAAGTGTTTATTAAACTAATTTAATCACAAGAATCGTGATTATCTGTTGCACAAAACCTACATCTGATTAAGTTAACAAAAAAATTTAGTTTAATTAAAGACCTATCTAACGGATGATTAATTCCAACAGCTTTAAATTAATCATGAGATCAACTAATTTTAAGATTAATTGCAACTTAACTAACGGAAAGTTAGCGACGGTTTCGTGCAACTCGCCGAAAGACTGACAAAGAGCTCATAATCAAGTAAATATATTTTTCAATACTTGCAATTATATATATTGCAATTATATCATGTCGAATGTCCATGTCGTGCCCACCTCGATATCGGTTTGGAGATTCTACTCTTGAAGTTGTTGTTCGGGAAGTTAAAAAACGTCTTTTCATCCGTCATACCTCAGTGCCTGAAGTCGAAAGTCTTCGACCAATATGTGTTACCAGTGATGACATATGGATCTGAGACGTGGTTTCTGACTATGGGCCTTTTAAGCAAACTCCAAGTCGCACAGAGTATAATGGAGAGGGCTATGCTTGCTATTTCTCTGCGAGATCGAATTAGAAATGATGAGATTCGCCGACGAACGAAGGTTGTCAAGATAGTCCAATGGATTTGCAAGCTGAAGTGGCAGTGAGCAGGGCACATAGCTCGTAGAACTGACGGCTGATGGAGCAGAAAGGTTCTCAAGTGGAGAAAAGAGGTAAGATCAGCGTCGGACGGCCATCCGCGAGATGGTTGGACGACTTTAGAGGAAAGTCGCCGGAAGCCGTTGGGCGGAAGCTGCTTTGAACCGGACGCTCTGGAGGTCGATGGGAGAGGCCTACGTTCAACAGTGGACATCCAACCACTGATATGATGATGATGATGATTCAATTATATTTTTTTCTTAACGACAACAAAATATGAATATAAAATACGAGAAACAATATAAAAATTAGCTTTTCTACACGAAGCAATAAATCACATATTCACATATCACATAAAATTTAAACCAAATATAATCGATATAATAATCATAAGTGCATTTCGAGCGAAAGTTTTCTTGCGAGCGGTGATCGTTTATATGTTATGCAATTGATAATTTCATATCTTCATAAATTTTACGACTCTGATGATATTCGTAATAATACAAAACAAAACATATGGGATATATCATTATAAAATTTATTACGTGATGAAATCTAATTCATTTATTTTACTGGTTGATTATTAAACTAATTGGTGGTTTACTCTATTAAATTTGAAATAATGTGACAGCTATGATTTTTTAAACTGGTTATATAGATGAAAGTCGTTATTTATATTCTTTCGTTGACTTTTTTAAACAAAATAGTTTTATTTATAAAATATATTTATGAAATAATGAAAATAATCTCCTAAAAATCTTAAATGCGCTATGTCAAATAAAGACGTTAATGAAAGTTTGTGTTTGTTGTAAAAGTTCTAAACCACGAGTATATTAGATGGTAGTATAATAATATGAATATAATTTTCATTGTTCTTTAATTTTAATTATTTATTTAATGTATGAACTGAACTGAACTGAGTCAGCCTGTAAACCACACTGCTGGGCGAAGGCCTCTTCTTCATATAGGAGAAGGGTTGGAGCATAATCCGCCACACTGCTCCACTGCGAGTTGGCAGCTATGAGTAATCGAGGCACTCCTCTTAATACAGTAGAATACATAATCTACTAAATAACTAAATTTTGTTAAAATCTTTAGTTGATATATATATATATATATATAAATAGGTACTAAGAATGGCTTATTCAATAGTATATAACTATCTAACATAAGATGAGGTCACAAATATCATTTAGTGTTTTTGTGAGAATAAATTAATCACCTACCTTCGTTCCATTTCCATTAGATTGTCGGCTAGATGTCCCGTTAAATCAGTTATGATAATAATGTGCATCTCCTTAATAAATATGATGTCGGGTTCAGTTTTATAAAGAACGAATGACCCGTGTATCGAACTCATGAATATTTAATATTTACAAATTATTAATCCAACACTTATCCCGTGGCCTGTGGACGCATTCCTCCGTGATAGGAGCCATCGACATGTGACTCGAATATTATTGATATCGCCGTCACAGCTTTTGAAGTCTTTATGAAGATTAGGGAAAGTACTCTTCTATGAATTATTTTTAATATATCGAGCGTCGTTGAACTTTAATTTCTTTCAATATGTATTGGTAAAGTCGTTAAAATTAGATTAATCCCTTATTTAGAGTTTTTAATATTTTGTCTTTAGAAAAAAAAAGTTTTAAAACCTAAAACCATCTCTTATGCCACCTTAAAAAAAATAAAGTTCAACTAGATACGCATATAATATACCTACGCATAAAAATGTAATTATATAATTATATTTGTTAATTAGTAAGATATTTTATGTAAAAGATACAAGTAGACTGTATTTCTTATTGTCACAGAATCACAATCAAATCGGCTGCAAAAAAATGTTTTTTTCGTTTTTCGTATTTTGAATGGAGAGAAAATTATATACAAATACATATTATCTTCTTCGTAAATTTATGAATAATTTCTATTTAATTATGATGTCTCAAATATTTTCGACACGAAATAATTTTCAAGTTTATGGTTGTCACCCCAATTTCTTCCAAATTATTGGGAGAAGAAGTTTCAAATTAAGCGTCAATATATACACTTTTAATATTTTATATATAATAATGATGGTGATATTTTATATACTTATTTATATATATAATAGATATTTTAGATAAAAAGTAAGTAATAAAAAGTAATCCGGATAGGTCCATTAATTAAAAATTGTATAGTACGATACGTTTTGTTACTTTATTATAAAAGTATTTAAAACATCCTGCGAAAACAGAAAAAGAGAAAATCGGATGTAATCATTGAGCACTTAATCTGAAGACCCTCATTAGCATATTGACGCCGAGAATATTTCTATAATGAACTCAGTCACGCGTACATAAAATTTAAATATATAAGCAGCTACTGTATTAAAATATTGATAACACATATTTTGAGATGTCTTTAATTGCTACTAATAATTCAATCCTATGCATTTCAGATAAGTTAAGTCGTTCGGACGGGCGAGGCACTTTAAAAGGGTATGACTTAATTGCCGCTTCTTATGGAGGCAAATAAATCCGAGGCGGAATGTTTACGACACTGTCAGCACGTGCGCCACTTATTAATTACGCCTAACTGGCAATTATACAAAGCTTACATATTTTTTTTAGATTTTACAACAACCTAATCTTAATAGTATAAAAATTACATTTTAAATAAACCTTATTATTTGTCATTTACTTAAGTTAAAAATTAATAAATATAATGAAATCAAAATAATAAAATCATTTGCATAATTATAAGATACAAGTGGTTTTTCTAGCAGCAAACGTATAACCGATGTCTGATGATTTAACGATTTTTTTTTCTTAATAAGGTTATCAATAAGCTTACATAACGGACAATAGCGGATCAGTGTATGATGTGTTATGTTAAAATAGTTCTTTGTGTCGACTCGGACATAAAATGTTTCTTTAATCGGCCGCGTACGGGTCTTTTGACTGTTATTAAGGAGACGCGTATGCGAAGCCTCCGAGCCTATCTCGCGCTTGACGGCCCGATTGTTCCACCGACTTAACATATCAATTATGTCGAACACAAAGACAGATAAGAAGTTGAGCGACGTGAATAAAATAATTAACTGATTGGTGTTTGTATAATTCATCAAGTGGTCCGACGTAGCGAGCGCCCGGCCACTTAGTGCCATGTTATCAGATAGCTTACTGTTGTCTTACAATGCTGTTTTAAATTCATTTCGCCACTCTGTGTGATGGTGCCTTTGAAACAGATGTTCGTTTACATTGATATTATTGTACACATTATTGTGGAACATTAATAAGCCCTGAAGATATAAATATATATAATTAAAAACAGTTAAGCTGTTTAGTGTTCAAATTAAAACTGTAAATGTTACCAAATGCTCTATTTTTATAACATAGGTTACCAAACGGCTTGCTAAGATAGCGTCAGTAACCCTGCGGCGCTATACTAGTGCCATTATTTATGTACACTGACGGAAATTAAAGAGAAAGGAATAAAAATGTCCCGGCTAATGATGGGCATGGACCTCTCGCGGCGAATGTGTAATAATTCGCCTCAGGGACACGGAGCGATCGGTTTGTTCCCTTACGATCCGATTACAGGTGCAGTTGATTTTCATGAGTGATATTTAATACTTAATTTTAAATAAAAGTACAATATACATTTAGATATAAAATCTTTGTGTGATGTAACAATTCTATGTCAAATTAAAGATTTTCCTGCCTAATTCTTATAATAATATAATTTTATTTCAAACGTTTTTTTTTTAACTAGTATCTAATTGAATAGATTTTTAAGATTGATAATTATCTGAATATTTTGACAATACTATATATAAATACAATACAATATTTTACAAAAAAAAAATTCAAGTTTTTCTCATTGTAGCGTTGTCGAGTACAGACAGCCTGCTTCTAGATTACTATATCTTCTTATCCAACATATCGAGCGGCAATAAACCATATAATAATTATTACATTATTTTATAAATACATTACAGTTCCTAGTTAAACAAGTTACTAAGTTTATTTATACTAATTTATTAATTTATTTTATATCGTACAGAACAAATAATAACGTTATAATTATTGTGAAAACCGTCTAAAATCGTTTGTTACATTAAATACGAAATTTGTTTTTATAATCACAATAACTTTTTTGTTTTATTTAAAATTAATTCAGAATCCATCGGCTCATATTAGAATAAGACAAATGTTGCGGCCCGCCTAAATAATTTTAATTACATGTTATTGATAAATTCTCTCTCCCGGAGCGCACCGATATGTCGATAGCGCTGCACAATTAGGCGGTGACCTTTGACTTTGTGATTTATTATGGGAACTAAAAATATGACACCCGCCTTTGATTTAGATAAATAAAACTAACTTTAAAAACAAAAGAAAGTACAGTTACAATTTCAGTGAGTACGTAATTTATACAAACTTGTGAACTTAGCAGTTGTAAAGAGGCATACGTAAAATTTAAGAATTTTAATTAAAAAAAGGTAAAAATATTGTAATGATATGCAGTAACGAGAGTGGAAATGAGATAATAACACTCGTATATAACACGTAATAACTGCATCGAATAAAATTATTGGACAAAATAAAGGCAACCTGTTAAGATCCAATAAAGACTCTATAAGTGCAGGCTCATGAATATCTCCTGAGTAGTTGGTCACCGCTGTCGCATAATAATCATGATTCGCCCAGCACGACTTTATAAGTTACCGAGAGAAAGACTGAAACAAAATTGTGTCCCGCGATGAAGTCGTAAAATTGTTCTTCATTATGGTCAACGCAATGAACGGCAAAGGTTATAAGTTGGGGAACGGATGGAGGCGGGGAAGAGAGTTTCGTACACAAAGGCAGTCGAGGCTTGTATCATAGGATGTATGGATGCGCGTCATCTCCGGAACTGTGGGCCATAACTCGCACGTCGGGTGGCCGCTCCGATGCCGATGAAAAGCGTTTTGTCGCGAGCTGCCGCTATGAATATTTACGAGTCCTGTTTAGAAACACGCCCCGTCCCGGTCAGGCTTGTCTGACACTTAACCCGAAATCGAACGAATTATTCTATACTTATTCTACAATGACATATCGATTTTTTATAAGACTTAATACTGAATCGTCTCTGTATGAGTTATATTCGTAATGAATTAGAACAGCGTTATGAGCAAGGTACCAGTAAGATGTATCGAATGGCTTAAAATGTCATGGCCCGTCTCAGATCCGATATGAAAGTTCATCACACTACGTTCATTATTGAATGTAATAACGACGCAGATGACTACATAATTTTTATAGACTGGTTTCCATTATGATACGGGACCGAATGTAAATTATTTCGATTATTTGATAATTTTGTTAGTCAACCAGTTGATGTATTATTATATATATTTACTAGTTGTTTTTTTTTAAATATGGGATTTAGAGATACAACAAATTGGTTCTCCTATTAGTATTTTTAGTTTTATACCGTTTGTCATATTTTTAAGGCGACCCGACGCCGACGTGGCCCAATAAAATAAAAATACACAAGAAGAAGGAAAACATCGCGAGAAAGGTTACTAGTTTTTAACACTTAGATGTCCGCCAACCTGAGGAAAAGTAATGTGGTGGAACAAGTTCCAATACAACTTCTTTGCCAGAAGAGGCATTTTCACTCAGTTTTGTTATTTAGCTGTTGAATTATAGTGTAGTATATGTTTTATTTAGTTTATAGTAAATAAAGAACTCACATTCTGTATTTTTTATAAAATATAAATTATGTACATTGTAATTATGTTCATATTCAAATGTTGTACTCTTTAATAAACTTGATAATTAGATTTCTAATAATAACATAATAAATAGTCGCGTCATTTGCGCGTTGTGGAAAAACTTACATGGCATTTGCCAGGTGCGCTTTCAATCAAAACGTTATTTGTCATATATCCAAGTCATTGTTAAGTGTTTGGTGGCGTGCACGCACAGAATTAAAGCCGCATCGGCTTCTGAATGTCGATTTAATTGCTTGATAAGTCGAGCGCCCGCGCAGCTCTATTGAAAGATAATGACTTAAGATGTTGTGTAGCGTATTGAGATTTTATAATATCTCTCACGATATTTACACTATTATCTCGTGTAAAAAAATTTAAACCAATTTTAGATTTATAGTCTATGCTATATTCGTTTTACATATTGGCAGCGAGTCAGAACACTGAGCAGTAATCCGTACTAGTGATAAATTTAAATGGTTACCGAGCGCTGGAGTGGGCGCCTAAACACTACGGGTGCACATAAAACGGCGAGTATGGTAATGTCAGGAGCTCAGTATCTACTTTATTATTTTTCATCGTGCTGTCAGAAGTACGACCTGGATGAAAGCCGCGAGTCGACATGGTGTCGTATAAGCGGCCAGCTCGCGATTTATACCCATTGTTATTCGACTTGCAATCAGACGTTCTGTATTTGTTTTATTTACATTAGAAATTTTATTTTACTTTTTGTTCTTATAAAATTCGATCGCATTATGTTTAATGTCACTAAAAAAATTTTTTTTATACACTTGTAGTCATTCTTATAATATGCAAATATATTTGACTAAAATTTCGAAGAATTCTTTAATGAATATAGTTTTTTTTACTTTTATGAACTTACTATTACTTACTTTACTTTAATGAATATTTTTTATTTATAAATTGTTTTCTGTTTTTTCCCCATCAAATAAGTAAATATATTTAAAAATGTAAATTTATAATTAAAAAACAAATTTTTACTTTTTATTTACTCATTACTTTTTATCGAACTCTGTTTTCTTTAAGATAGATTTACGACGATAGTATATTATCATAATTAGATATAATACAGTTATCTTTTGGTTTATCGATACAATTTGTATTGCTCTCACGCCCAAAATATCTGTATGTGAATCAATTACGTTTTAATTTAAATAATCGATTGGTCTTAATTTAATTTCATTAGAAAACATGCATTTTTCTTTATAACTAATTTACTATGACGAATTTTCATTAAAATTATTACCATTATTAACTCATCATAATTTATGATAATTATAATAGGTATAAAATCAATAATAAATAATTAAGTGTCGAAATATAATGGATGACTAGTATATTTGTATTTTGAATAAATTAGCATAATAATTTATACTTTTAATTTAGTTTTTTCATAGAGATATGTTTTAAATGAATACTTTTTTATTTTTATTTTAATGAGATACTATTTTATGTCATCGCGAATCTGAGTTTAGATTTTAAAAATAATAATTAGTGATTAAAGAAGAACCTTTTTACTTTATAAAGGTGTAGAAAGACTCTCTAGGCTTTCTTAGATAACAAATTAGTGAATATAAACAGGCGGCAACAGGTTTACGCGACGGAATTAAATCAAATTTCGTCACGGATCGGCTGATATTTCACCGAGCCGTAAATCCCTTCGGAGCGACGTAGCGATCGGATAAATCACAGGAGTGGGCGGATCGGCTCCCGGCAGTTCCCGCAGCCGCTACCGTTTACCTGCCTCTGATCATCTGATACTTAATTTAATGCTCCCAGCGAACAAGCCGTAAATGTATCGCTGATTTTACGCGTCTTGTAATTTGAAAATTGATTTAAATCTCCATAAAAATTATTATATTATGCAAGTAACGCGGGACGACTTAATGACGTGTTACGTGCCCGCCAGCGAATGACAGTGTGCTTAATTTTTTAATATTATAATTATATTTCGGGCTTCGTCCTCGAGACTTAAAGAGTAACACATACGATGTTGCCAGTGAGCATTGTCTGTTGTAAGAAAATAGATCACAAAACCTGAAAAAACCTTTTCAGGGTACTTTCTCACAGGCGATGGATGGTACAGTTACAAAATAAGAACTTTATAATCATCAAAGTCATATGTACTTCGAGCATGCTTTAAATAATCATATTATCTATTTATATAAAAGCTAGTCTATTAAAATATTAGTTCCATATGGTATTACAGACCATGTACCTCGTTAAAATATTCGAACAATAATATAATATCCATAGAAAATACATAAACGTGGAGACTGCAATAGGGTAACATACGTGTATAATTGACACTATACCCTCAAAATTTTGTTGATTTTTTTTTCAGCAAATAGTGTGTAACATCAAGTTTGTTACTACACTGAAACGTCCTAACGTCCACTGCTGGGCAAAGGTCTGTTCTCCATATAGGTTGGAGCTTAATTTACCACACTATCCCACTGCGGGTTGGTGGATAATTTCCTTACCCAGACACCGACAGCCTTACGTGCTCTACGAGGCGCGGTGGGGAGACCCACAAGGACATACAGCCGGCTCAGAAACAAATATTTGTATAAGTACAAATATCTGCCCTGCTATATAATGGGGACTACTCCTGCCACAACACCAGAACGGTTGACTGTATTTTGTTATTACATACGTTATTTACGATTTAACTGTTCCAAGCTCCTCTATCCTATCTATGACGACCTTCGTCGTGAAATTCCTCGCACTTTTAATTTTGAATGTTTGTTAACGTTTGTATTTAGTCCCTTTGGTTCATTTTTATGTCAATATACAGAACGTAGTAATTAAGTTGTAGCTAGTTCATGTAATTGTCCTAGTACGTTTATTATTGGCCGTGGCGCCGACGATGAGGGCACCGCTGGGTTTCTGCGGGTATTCTGGCACGTTCTGCGTGCCAGCGAGTCCCAGATCATACCTGCTGCCTCTCCGCAGTGATGATGGGATGGGTAAATGCATTTCCCAGCCTAAAAAAAAATACATTTATTATTGTAGATATATTTTGTATATATAACTAAAAATTTTGAGTTAATTTTAACTTTTTTTTGTATTGTTTAGTTTATGGCTTAAAAATAAAAGTCGTCAAGCTTTTTTTTGGTCAATATTATACAATCGAGTTTGTGATCTTGAACACACTGATCATTCGTCTCGTCTCTTTTCCATCTTACGTGAAATTGGCTAAATTTAATGTGCCCCACTGGCAAAGCTGAAAGCCAATAAATTTAAGAACTGAATTGAATTGTTGTTTTATTTAATCACGAGGACGTATCTCTAAATAATAATAATTATTATGATTATCATATAATAATGGTAGACCTTGACGTACAGGTAACTTGTTTAGTAATCAAATTATTTTTATTTTAGTTACAAGGAGGCACATTTTAAGTTCATTAATCTTAATTAGTTATGTGCACGTGTATATCCATGTAAGTATTTTGTGCTAGGAGCCAGTTTATAATTCATCATTAAAGGAATATTTACTTAGAATATTACGGCAATTAAATGTGAGATTAGCCGTATATATGAAAATTATTTGCTGTGATGTAATAATTTTGTATAGGTAGTTGTATAATCTAAAGCATTTGTGTAGGTTGAAACAAGGTTAAAATCAATTATTTATACTGTATCAGCCTATAAACCACCCACTGCTGAGCAAAGGTCTCTTCTCCATATAGAAGAAGGGTTGGAGCTTAATCCACCACGCTGCTCCACTGCGGGTTGGCGGATAGTTTCCCTATCATGAGTAACGATCGGTATCAGGTGTCTATGATAGCAACCGGGACCGACAGATTTACGTGCTCTCCGAGGCATGGTGGGGAGACCCGAAAGGACATACACCCAGTCCGGAAACAAATATTTGTACAAATACAAATATTATCTGTCCCGAGCGGGGGATTGAACCCACGACCGCCGGCGCGTGGTGCGAGGCGTATATATATAAGAGATTTCCACGTATACATTGACTCATCACGATATCTCTGAAACTATAAGGCGCAGAGACTTGAAATTTGGTAGGAATATTCCTTTTACCGAGTAGAGGTCAGCTAAGAACGGATTTTACGAAATTCTACCTCTAAGGGGGTGAAAAAGGGGGGCAAAGTTTGTATGGGACAACATGATTCCTTGGTCCAATCTACTTCAAATTTCGCATAAATATTCTTTAACAAAATTGGTTGAAGACGTGAGTTATGATAAGGCGACCAACAGAAGTCTTTTTAAAAAATATTTATTTAATTAATTAATTACAATTATTCAAATATAAAACATAACTTTATTAAATCGAGGCTAGACGAAGACTGATCTGATATTAAACAAATTAATTGTGTTAAAAAATGTCTTTGATGCGGTTTCATATTATTCTATTGTTTGATTTCCTCTGCTGTCAGCGGAATGCGTTATGGTGCATGCATTACGGCACGCTAACTCCTCCCTCCTTAAGATGGAAGCTAGTCCTGCAGCTTCCAGGAGCGTCCTCGCGACTTATGTCCTTCGGTTGTTTTCTGCACTTGTATAACTTCCATATAGCCAGCGTTCCAATTATTATATACAGAAGCAACGTAGGCCAGCTAGGGATTGCCATGATGTCAAGCCAATAGGAGTCATCTATTTCTTGAACATCTTTAATTTTGTTCATAAGTTCATGAATGTTGTCTAATGAGATATCTTCTAGATGAAGTTCGTACTGGACTTCTTCTTGCTGTATATAGTTTTGGTCAGGTAACGGGATTACTTCGTTGACGGTAATGGTACTGCTGTGTGTTCTAAGTGTTCTATTCATTATGTTTATCTGACAGTCTTCTGTGGTAGTTACGAGGCATATGTTATCTATTCTTCTGTATTCTGTCTTACTTCCACATTGCGTCTTCGCTATTTCTGGTTTTGTTAGTAATATTAGCCACATATTCTCACGAATTTTTTGAAGCTTTCCCTGTTTTAGGTTCATACGTGCAAGGGTACAATTTCCTTTTTGTTGTTTTATAAGGGAGATGGTACAGTCTTCGGTCTTTTCTATTGATCTTGAATCTAGTGAATTACATAGTAGAGTATCGTCAGAGATCTTCTTGCATGGTTCTTCTATGTATGCGTACTCTTCGCTTCCAAGTGCAAGGAATTTGGATTTTGGAATAATTGTAAGGTTCTGTTTATTTGGGATGGAGTAAATATGTATATAATCATAAATATTATATTCAATGGACGGGATTTCTAGAATAAATGTTAAAGAGTGTCCTGTACTATACGCTTTTACGCTTATAGACTTTTCTATTTTATGAATGTTTTCCATATTAATCTCTGCAACTGGATTTAATAAAGAAAATGTCTGCAAATTTCTAATTTCTAGTACTAAATTACGTGGACTTATAATACTAGGGTGCATTATACCTAATTGCGAAAATGACATAGCATCTTCTAGTAACATTAACTTATCTAATAAGAGCTGTAAACTAAAACTTATTTGTACATATATTTCTAAAAAGTTTAACTGATTTGTAACCGCGTTCGCGCTTACGGTCATGTTTTGTAATATAGACGCTAATCTGTTTTGATTTTCATTAATTTTATTTAATTGAATAGAAAATTCATTTATAGTGTTTTCTGCCAATGAAAGAGATTGCTTTTGAGATGTTTGAATTTTAGAAACTGAGTTACGTATTTTGGTAATTTCATTTTCAAAACGGATTGCGTCTTCATTGTCTAGATTACCTGTAATTAATTTAACAACTGAGCCTAATCCATTTATAATTCCACGTTTTACTCTATTTTTAGGTGCTATGAACGATAACTTTTTATCGATCAAATCTAATTTGTGTACTATTTGATCTCTATATGTTTTATGCAAATGTTCCGATCCTTTATTGATTTCGGCTGATTTCGCGCTTGCGTATAGAGACATTAGTTTATTGAAAATTAAATTTATGTGAGTAATGTTATAAGTACAAGCGAGGTTAAATGAATCAATTTGTTTAAGGATACGGCCTTGTCTAAGTAAAAGGATTCCATTATTATTCTCGATAGGTTTCAATGTTATGTCGGATTTTGATTGGAACCAGAGGGATCCGAAGAAGATGATCCTGGAACAAGATGAGGTCGTCGTAGAAGTTTGAAGTGAACTCTTATAGACTTAGAGTTAGGGTGATTACCTATAATTTCTGCTATATTATTGGGGTGTAAATGAATGATCTTATACGGACCTTTAAATATGGGCTTCGTTTTGTTGTTCCTCGCAGTTTTGGCAACCTGTTTGAAAACTGTTTCACCTCCCTTGAACGTTATCTCTTCTGCTGTCTGGTTACGTTTTGCTATGATCTGTTCCTTGTGCTTAGACATGTGTGCGGCAACACACTCCTGTACGGCTTCAGCGTTTCTTCGATGTTTAAGCACGTAATCCTGATAAAATTGCTTTGTATAATGAAGCTCTAAGGGATTTCTAGAATCAGTATGTCCAAAAAGTAATTCATGTGGGGTGTATTCTGTTACTGAATGAATAGAATTATTGTACGCAATAACTGAGAATTTCATAATTAATTGAATGGGGTCTTCTTTATTAGTCATCCTTTGGATCCTAATAAGTTCTCCTATTGTTGAATGGAAGCGCTCTATAGGTGAGTTTGAATTTGGATTATACGGAGTCGTGAAATGAATATTGATGTCATGTAAAGCACACATCTCTTTTATAACGTCATTGTCAAACTTAGTGTCAGAGTCAGTTGTAATTTTAAAAGGGGTTCCTAACACTGAGAAAACGTCAAATAAGGCTTCAGCTATGTGTACGCTGCTAGTTGCACTTAAAGGGACTGCTTGAGCATATTTAGAGAAGTTATCAATTATAGTGAGAAAAGTAGCTCCTTCTGTGGAATATAAATCCATGAATAGATGCTGCATAGGTTTAGTAGGGGTTTCTGTTAGGGCTAATGGGGGTCTTAGGGGGTTTCTTTCGTACTTAGCTTGCAGGCATGTATTACACTGATTGACAAATGCTTGAATAGTGAGTAACATGTTAGGCCAATGGTAATTCCTATGGATTTTCTTATACGTTTCTTGAATACCACGATGAACCGTTTTGCCTTCATGATACTTTTTAATTATTTCTTGTTGTTCTGTCTTATTTTCGACTAAAGTAACGCGTGTAGTACATCTAAATAGCTTAGGGCCTCTATCATTGAATATTGTCGTATAAACTCTAGAGAATGCGCGATAAAGATCTTCATTATAGAAATAGCAATGGAATACTCGATCTGCGATAGTATGTTCTTTTAAAAATTGTATAATTTCTTTTTCAGTGTTATTTACTGGGATGAATACGTCTTTAATAGTTTTACGAGAAGTCGTTGATCTATTGTCTACTCTATAAGTTGAACCGGGGGTTGATCTAATATGAAATTGCTTAAGTTGCCTATCTATAGCATCTTCTAAGATTGGTATACCTTGGTTTTCGTTGTCAGGTTGGGTATGATTAGTAGAAATAAAATTGTCAGGGTCAATGACGCTCATACTGTCAGATTCGGATTCTATGCTAGGAGGTTGTACGTCTGCTCTAAGTGTTATGTCATTATCGTCATCGTTATTGCTATTATTATCTACAGTGGGGGTTTCTTGTACTGTTTCGGTCTCTACTTCTCGGCGGACATTGTCAAATATTCTATTTATTATTTCGTCATCGTCATTGTCATCTAGATTTACTGCAAGAGAATCGATGCTTTTATGAAAAATTTTTACTCGAGAGAGAGCATCTGCGTTTGTATTTTGTTGTCCTTTTTTGTAAATAACCTCGTAGTCATATTCGGCTAGTTTTAATTTCCATCGGGTCAACTTAGAGTTCGGGTCTTTTAACGACATTAACCAAGTAAGGGGCCTATGATCGGTATATATAATAAATTTTCTACCATAAAGATAGGGTCTGAAGTATTTAACTGCCCATACTATAGCCAATAGTTCTTTTTCTATTGTTGAGTAGCGAGTCTCGGTATCAGAAAGGGTCCTAGATGCATATGCTACTGGTTTATCCGCGCCTACGGGTCCTTGTAATAATACTGCACCAAGGGCTATGTCTGATGCGTCTGTTGTCAGTATAAAGGTCTGGTCGAAATTTGGATATTGTAAAATAGGTGCATTAGTTAAAATCTGTTTGCATTTATTAAAGGATTCTAAAAATTCTGGGGAATGTACCACTTTCTTATGCTTTTTGAGACATAGAGTCATGGGCTTAGTCAGTTTAGCAAAATCTTTAATAAATTTTCTGTAGTAGCCGACTAGTCCTAAAAAGCTTTTAATATCTTTATGAGTTTTAGGTAATGGAAAGTTCAAAACAGCTTTAATTTTGTCTTGGTTTGGTACGAGTCCTTGTTCTGTCAGTTCATGTCCTAGAAATTTAACGTGCTTTTTCAAAAATTCGGATTTATCTAATTGGATTTTTAAATTATGAATCTTAAACCTATCAAAAACTTGTTTAATTTTTTCAATATGTTCTTGTAATGAGGTTGATATTATTACGACATCGTCTAAATAAGTGAAAACATTTTCAATACCTCTAAGAATATGATCCATTAGCCTTTGAAAAGTGCTAGGTGCATTTTTCAAACCAAATGGCATCCTAAGAAACTCGTAGTGTCCTCTCTCGGTAGAGAAAGCTGTCTTTTCGATATCATCGGGGTGCATTTCTACTTGATGATAACCACTAGCAAGATCTAACGTAGTGAAATATTGTGCACGTCCTAGTCTGTCTAAGATGTCGTTAATGTTAGGTAAGGGGTATTTATCTTCTATAAGTCGGTCATTAAGTCTTCGATAGTCAATTACTAACCTCCACTTTACCTTTCCCGATGCGTCTGCCTTTTTTGGGACAATGTGGACGGGGCAAGACCATGGAGATATACTTTCACGTATAATTCCTTGTTTCAGTAAGTTGTCTACTTGTTTTTGTATTTCATTACGTTGTTGGGGGGCCTGTCGGTAACTTCTAACAAATATTGGGGTTTGGTCAGTCAGTCTTAGTTTATGCTTAACAGCGTGCGTGAAAGAGAGCGGAATATTTTCAGAGTAAAAGATGTCTCTGTACTTATAACAAATCTTAGTGATTTCGCGGCGCTCTTCGTCATTCATGTGGTCTGTACGTATTTTTCGTAAATTATCGCATAATTCTTTATCTATGTCCGGGTTTACTGTGCTAGAGTTTAAGCTACATTTAGTTATATTCGCGTTACTACTGTAGGGTTCTAGTGGAATATTCTCCGTGTTACGTATTACTTTGTTAACAGTATTAAAGTTAATAATGGAAGTTTTAAATTTTCCTCTGCTAACCTGCACTATTGCCGCGGGTGATTTTAAGCCGTTAGACCAAATGTACTCATCATGAATATATTGACCGTCCGAATAATTAGTTTTTACTGTTATAACTCTTTCACATCTGGGTTCGATTGTTAATTTTTTACTAGGATAGTCAAAATAAATAGGTATCTCGGCAGTAGAAGTGTATAATAACTTGTTCTTTATATCTATGTTACAGTCTAATGTCTTTAAGAGATCTAGACCTATAAGTCCTTTATATTTCGGGTCAAAATCAAAAATTAAAAATTTATGTATAATATCACTATTGAATACTGGGGGTAGGGGTAAATAAACTACTTGTTCGTGACGCGTAGTAGCATGAGCCGTCTTTACTTCAAAAGGTTCATATTCTACGAAATTTTGAAAAACACTATTTTGAATTACACTAGGTGATATCATAGAGCGTGATGCTCCTGTGTCTATGAGAAACTTACCTTGAAACTCCTGTAGTTCAATGTATGGAAGGTGGTCTTTATCCTGGTTATTGAGCTTTACTAACTCGAGTCGTTTTGGTTTGGATGCGGGGAAAAATCCTGCTGGGTATAGATTTCCTCACTCGGAGACTGATATTCATGTTGTCTGGGTTCAAAATTATCAAAATGTTCATACTGACCTTGTTCAGCTCCATCATCACAGAATTGTTCATATGAAGAGGGTTCATCTGCATAGAATAGTTCCTCGACTGCGAACTGTGGTTTCGCCGGTTTAGAGATAGATCTCATGCTCACATCGGAAACCTTTTGAGGGTAACTGACCTGCTGTTGGGGTAAGTTATTTCTAAAATTACCTGAAGAAGGTCTGTAGTTACTTGCTGATGGACGATTCTTCCATGGTAACATGGATTGTACCCATTGCTGCCGCTGTTCCGGAGTCAAGTTATTTTTTTGAGGGACAAAATTAGTATTTAATACATTACCTGGGTTATTATGTCTAGGAACCTGGTTATTAAACTTAAAAGGTGTATGGTTCGGGAACTGGTTAAAGCTTTTAATTGGTTCTTTAACCTTTGCTTGAGAAGTTGAAGGTGCACTAAAATTGTTATAATTGTTTGTTCTACTATATGCAAGCTTAGCTTCCTCCTGTCTAGCTATTACTATGGCTGATTCTAATGTAATGGGCTGCGCTATTCGTACCCCAATTGATACTTGAAAATCTAAATTATTAGTATACTGTTCTATGACCATACTTTCATAATATGCTTTATTTGAATGCGTGCCTACTGAAAACAATGTATCCAATATGTCGCGAAGGCGCCTACCAAAACTCTCGGCGTCTTCGTTTCTATTGCGTCGCATCCTACTTAACTCCTGCATAACCTGAATTTCATTCCTCGGTTCACGTAGTCTTTGAATAAGAGCAGCTCTAATAGCTTCCCATGAAGGTAGGGAGTCTTCGTACGCTATTGCGTCTATAGCAACTCCGCTTAACCTACTCTTAATTAAACATAATATTGCTGGATGTCCTCTAACCGAATTATCTAATAAGTTTAAAATATTTTCTACTTCTCTTATATAATAATTCAGTAATCTAGGATTGCCATCATATCTTGGCATAAATTCAGAAATTAACTTAAAACTAGAAGAATCGCAATTTTCAAAAGACATTTTCTTTAATTAATTAATTTAATTCTCAAAATCACAAAGTTAAGTTTATATTTCTTTCAAAGTATATAACTATAATATTTTATTAAATTCGTTTTTCGTTTCTTTAAAAATAAAATTGTATTTATATATTTATTATTTTATTTACTTATTATTACTACTTCTTATTTAGCGAAGTAAATGTCTATAGCGATTTCAGCTTACAGACAGAAACACTTTTATATATATATTTTATAATACTAAATACGGAAGGAAATAGAGCACAGGAACTTGGAATTGAGAGAGTACTCACCACAGTATCCCCTGCATCTCCTTTCCGGGTCCTCGTAGCCTCAGGAAGACTCCTCCGATGCCGCCGTCGTAGATTCGTTGTAGGGAAAGTCACGGTTTAAACACTCACAATTGTTCAATTGAATAAAGATTTTATTCACTCAATTGCCGCGACAACTACCGACTGCGCCAGTTATGATAAGGCGACCAACAGAAGTCTTTTTAAAAAATATTTATTTAATTAATTAATTACAATTATTCAAATATAAAACATAACTTTATTAAATCGAGGCTAGACGAAGACTGATCTGATATTAAACAAATTAATTGTGTTAAAAAATGTCTTTAATGCGGTTTCATATTATTCTATTTTTTGATTTCCTCTGCTGTCAGCGGAATGCGTTATGGTGCATGCATTACGGCACGCTAACTCGTGTTTCGTATTTTATCGAAATTCATCCTCTAACGATGTTAAAAGGGGGGAGAAAATTATTTTGATATAAATACTCCAAAGTGATTTTGATTTAAATTAAAATTTATTTTGACACATGTTTGACAACTAATCCGTCTGTTATAAAATATTTTCCAGTATTGACGCAGGTGTAGGTAATATCTTTTTTGGGTGCTCCTGGTGGAACAGGCAAGACTTTATAATAAACGTAACAAAATTGAGTTGTAAATATAACGTGTGATCGCTTTATTGTAAAATCGGTGCGGAGGTGGGTGTCAACAATTAAACTTTTAATATATTATATAGGAGACTTTCTATAGATATAGTCACTCATCACGATATCTCTGGAACTATGAAACCTAGAGACTTGAAATTTAGTAGGAATATTTTTTTCGCCGAGTAGAGGTCAGCTAAGAACGGATTTTACGAAATTCTACCTCTAAGGGGATGAAAAAGGGAGGCAAAGTTTGTATGGGACAACGTGATTCCTTGGTCCAATATGCTTCAAATTTTGTATAAATATTCTTTAACAGAAATAATTGAAGACGTGTTTCGTATTTTATCGAAATTCATCCTCTAACGGGGTTAAAAGGGGATTCAAAGTTATTTGCTTCGAAGTTGATATCAATACTCCTTAGTGGTTTTGATTTAAATTACATTTTATTTTGACGTTTGACAACTCAAACCGTCTGTTATAAAAGTATCGACGCAGGTGAAGGTGATAAAAAATATTAATTTATAATTTTTGAAATTTTAGTTAAATACCCGTGCGAAGCCGGGGCGGGCCGCTAGTATATATAATATATGAATAATCTACACTATAAAAAACAGTTTTTTTTTTAATTTAAGGTTTACTCCTAATAAAAAAATACAATTTTTACTTTATATACTTCAAAAATTTGGTAGTGGTGGTTTGGTCATACAAAAGTGCCGCGGCACTGTGGTTGATAATCACATGATCATTTAGATTTATTAAAATTTCAATATTTAATTTTTTTTTCAAAATGTAAATAATTAAGGTATCATATAACTAAAATTAAAACCACGTTCGTAGGAAATATCAATTTTGAATGGTAATACCGATATAGTTATTTTTTCCAAATAAGAAATCATCATCATCATTATATCAGCCATTAGAGGTCTACTACTGAATATAGGCCTCCCCCATCGACCTCCAGAGAGACCGCCTTTCGAGCGGGGTTCTGTATTGCCACATGAGTAAATAAACGTATTGCTGTTCATTTTTTGCCAATACTCGTCACGCTTGGCAGGCGGTACTTTATAACATTGAACAGTCACGGTCAGACTTTATTTGATCTTATTTACTACATTATAACTTAAAAATATTGTGTTTGTTTTGAAAATTATTTATATGTTATCAGTTTCTATGTTTAGCATAGTAAATTTATTATGATTTAAATATCTTCTACGCAAAATATTGCTTTGGTTATTAGTTATACATCAGAACGTAACGAAAATGAGATGAATTAATTATAAAAACGAGTTTCGTTTTGATGTTACTGTTTGTAACTTTTCTAGAAATGATTTACAATTCACTTAATATATCTTTATAATTAGTTATACACAATATTACATATGATTAATAATATTACAACATCGCTGATCAAATCTCATAATTATCATCATTATATCAGCCATTGAATATCCACTGCTGAGTGTAGGCCTCCCCCATCGATCTCCAGAGCGACCGTCTCTCGAGCTGGTCGCCTTTTACGACACCTCGGCAAGAAGGAGGTCGGGACCATTATTCTCTGCCGGTCACCGCACGTACTAAAAAATTGGTTGTGTGTAAAGCCGGTTTACGGACGATAATTTTTCGTGATAACGTCGTTAGAAAACATTGATAAAAAAATTGCATACTTTTATGAATTGAATTGAAGTAATATCACTGTTTATCATTATTATGTATAATATACAAAGAATGAGTTAATTCAATTAATTACAATTTTTTTCGATAAATTAACATTTATTTGCACTAGTTAATTCAAATACTTTATTACTTAAATTATACAGATTAATTACAAGTAACAACGTGCTATTAACAATTTATTTACAACTTATATAAATGTGTGATATTTAAGATCCTCCAATCTGCGTTATTGTTTTTCATTCTCAAGCCGAACGCTTAGGCCGATCGTGCTTCTCTATCGCGTTCCGCGCTCTCGCTCGCGTAACGTGACAATAGTTCGTGCGTGCATCCGGCATTTATCGATATACGAGGCGTTTATATTACCTACGTCAAAAATTAATAATGCTAAATAAAAATATTTGTAAATTCGGCAAAAAATGTAAACTTTTTTAATGAAATTTGTACAGGGCCATGTATATATTTTACGGTCAAGTCCTAATAAATATGAATACTAAAAAAAGAAGTCACGATTGTAAGAAATGATATGCTTTCTCTCGTATAAAATAAGAACAAAAAAATCTCTAATAATAATGATTCATTTACGATATATTACTTGTGTATATGTAGGTAGATACTTGTTAAATTATTTTATAATTATAGTGAACTTTTAATAGTATAGTCTTTTATGTACAGAAAATTACAGCCGAGAAAATGAGTCTATTAGTGGAGCATCTAGGTTATTTATTTTAAGATAGCTTAATAAGTATGATTTACCACTTGAAGTAAATAAACTTCTTTTACGAGCTATAACATATCTTTAATGTTACTGAATCTATTTAAATACATTTTTATCTCACGCGCCATCATAAATTGAAAATTGATGTACGACAGCTTAATGCATTCTCTAAGTAAAGTTGAGGCTTATTCGTACGAATACCTTAATTAAAATAATCATATACATATTATGAACGGAATTCATTATAAATAATTTATTAAAATATTTATAATGAAATATTTTTGTAAGCTGTTACACATATTTGTTGTATAGGAAAGTTTAAATGTGTCTCTACATTCACGTCACTAGCCTATTCGGTTTGGACCGCGTTTATGAATACTACTTCGTTACTGTGAGCAGTGGTGTGATGTTATTTATATAACCTACCTCAACAAACTGGTTTTTTTTACAAAAAAAAAAAAAGATTTTTTTAAAAATCGGAACAGTTGATCCTGAGATAAGCACGTTTGAACAAAGAAATAAACTTCATCTCTAGTATTTGAATACTAGTTGTCCCGCTCGGTTTTACCAACGTTGAGTTCCGATGGTTACCACATTGACTTGGCAGACATTTATGGTAATTATTTAGCTTCCACGAGTCATCATGTGATATTCTATCGACTTTAACCTAAATAAACGGGTTATCTATTTCTTAGCATATTTTTTTCAAATGTGACGATTGGATCCTGTGTTGAAAAAATATATATTACTACTATTAAAATAAGATTATACCCTGTACAAGATAGCTTGATCTTTTTGACAGATGTAAATTTTCTGATAGACATAACTTTGAAATGACGAACATATTATTTTCTTAATTTAAATGATTTTAAAAATTGTAAAAATATTAAAAAAAATACATATAACACAAAAGTCCCTAAAGATTTAAGCGTTGTCCCAAAATTTTAAGACTTTTTATTGCTTCAAAGTAAAATTTAAATAGGAACACTGAAAATAATAGACGCTTGTACAATGTTACATCGGTGGGTCGGATTTTTGTTTCGACCGTTGTAACATTGTACAAGCGTCTATTATTTACAGTGTTCCTGTTTAAATTTTACTTTGAAGCAATGAAAAGTCTTAAAACTTTCGGACGACGCTTAAATCTTTAGGGACTTTTGTGTAATATATATATTTTAAATATTTTTACAATTTTTAAAATCATTTAAATTAAGAAAATAATATGTTCGTCATTGCAAAGTTATGTCGATCAGAAAAATTTACATCTGTCTAAAAGATCATGCTAACTTGTACAGGTTATAACACGAAGTATATATATATAAAGTTCAAGCTCACAAAAATAACAATTCTTTTTTGTCCTCTAATATTAAATTAAAGAGGCTTCCCTTTAATTTAATATTAGAGGGACCGACGGGTGGACGGACAGATATGAAAAGATAAATAATATGTAACATGAAAGAAAAAGATAATAACCCTCTTTTAACTGTATTAAAAACTTAACCGTATGTAAAAAAAAGCAATTATTTACAAGTTGACATTATTCTTCTTTTATTTGGCCCAGTTAACTCTATTGAACTATTTTTCATTTAATTGTCAACTTTTTTGGTCATTGGCAACTTTGACGTCTGAAAATGACAAATTAAACAATAATTATCATTTTTTTTTATGCTGACACCAGTACAATATATTTTCTCTAATTTTGTTATATTTTGTAAGGTAAAATAATAGTGTATAATTATGTTATTAATTACATATATTATTCCAATAAAATTATTGTATGTTTATGATTCACTTATGAACGCTATGCAAGCCATAGCGTGTCGTGTGCAGTCGCGGCGCGCGTCCGTTATAAATCAGCAGCGCCGGCGCACGCCGCTCGCCGATTAATCGCACTACAGCTCTACACAAATCAAAATGTAAATGGATATGTATAGTATGTTAAGTGCGCTCTGCCTAGTAATAATGATGTTAGCATTAGGCATATTAATTGGCTGGATAGCCACTATCTCTCGATGCCGGCTAACCGTGCACGCCACACTGTCTCCGAAGGTATTTCCAATCTTTAATTATTAAGACGAAGATCGAATTTGTGTACATATCATCTTTGTTAAATTTAAATGTTTTTATTATTTTGTAAAAAAAAAAAAACTTTCGGAACATAATATAAACTTTGGTTGCGCTTAACCAAAGATATGATGCGAAGCGACAGGATCGAATTCCACATCCCGATCGGTGAACATCGTTCTGCCAATTTCAAAAGCGCCGCTTCCTAAATACGGCATTAAATAGTATAAAAGCGTTGTTGCCGCAGAATCATTAAAGATCGAAAGGATGTTGAAATGAATAACCGGATCCCTAATGAAGGCCGCAAAATCAAATCGGCATTGATTTCAGTCGGTACAATGTTTATATGCATTTAGTGTCATGGCGGACAGGCGCGGCGGGTGCGCGGCCCGCCTGCCCGCAGTCGCTCGGACGCGACGAATTTATACCCGGCAATAACAGAGCCGCTTCCATTTATTGAATTGCTCGTGCCTTCTATGAATTTTAGATATCGTTAAAAATTAACTAAATGTATAATAAATAGTGTTTTAATAGTCATATTTTTATATCTTAATTCTCTTTTTAATAACTTAAAATACCCTGTCCTCATAGAACTAATAATTACTAAAAAAATAATAAAAGAGACAATAATTAGTTGAGTTATATGAACAAATGATTTAACATAATTATATATGTATGTAATGAAAGGGAATGGTGAAGAACTCCGTTATTGATATAATTAGCTCTCAGAGTAATATATGTATTTAAGCGTAAGAATAATTAATATGCATATACTTGTAAAACTCAATCGTTATAATGAATTGTACTTATGTAGGAATTTTTGTAATATAGCTATGGCAAAGTTATTATTTGTAGTTAACTTATATTGCTCAATTTATTTAGTAAATCGTTTCATGCAACAGGTGTGTTAAAAAAAACTTCCTATTATTACAGCCAGTCTATAATTTTGTTTATGTAGATTGAAAACCAATTGAGAACGAGCACAAGATAGTCAATAATTTTGTACAGAAATATTTCTCCTGTCATCTGCGTCTCGAACTAATGAAGTGGTTGACCTCGGCCTTTCGATATTCAATGCGTACAACAAAAGAAAGCTCGATAGCTAATAGCGACTTAGCACGAGTGAACCAAGTACCAGTGGACTTGCAGCGGTCGCCACCAACCAGCGGGGCCAAATGGGCCCCTATTAAACTAATCACAGTGATAATTCAACATTTCGTGTGTACACACCGTATAATTTCAGCAATTTTTATGAAGACCATGGGTGGTTTAATGTAACCGTCGGCATTGATATCTTCATTTAACTAACAGCAATGTTTATTGAATACGTTTATCGTGGCTCATAATTAGATACTGAATGACGCAGTAATTACTAATAACATATCGATCTAAGCACAAAAATCTGGGATATTATAATAACATGTTGTGGCAACTGATACAATGAAGTATTTTATAAATTAGTAAATGTTAATAATAAAATATTGAAGAATACTGTGGCTCTTTAGTTCTTTACTGTTCTCTTTACTCATTCTATCAATATTTTATTTAGGACTGGATAATTAAAAATAAGTAAAGTCAATTTCATAAAAACAATGCTATTATACTCCTTTAACGTATTTTTATTTATAGCGAAACAAATTATTTTTAATTAAAAACTACCTACAAGCTGCTTTCATGTATAAACTGAAGATCAAACAATATTATTATCAAAAAAGATATTTTTTATATATTTATTTTATTTTTTCCCCAAAAACAATGTCAAATTTATATGATGAACTGCAGGTCAAATAAAAATAGAAAAACTTGTTTACGACGCTAAATATTCCCCGCCAGACGAATTTAATTGATCTCTTAAAATGTTTCGCGGCCCGATCACTGCTTTTCAATTAAGATATTCTATTATTTTAATGGATAATTAAGGAATCTTTTTCTAATTGATTATACACATCTTTAAAAACATGAAACTTAATTTTCTTTATTCAAATGAGCCTCAGAGGCTTCGACGGCGTGCTATTATTATTTTCTCGTGGTTTATTGGAATTTCGTGTTCATTAAACGCCGCCGCGTTGATAGCTTATTTGAATAAACTTTAAAGGGATTTCGTATTTGACCAATGGCAACGATACTTTATGGTTGATTTATATCTGAGCGTTAGAAGGGACATGAAGGCTTGATGGTATCGGTCGATTTTGTCGCCAGGAAATGATCGCGAGCGACCGCGAGGCTCGGCCGAGTGGTTTTATTGTTGTTGCGAGCCCGTCTCCGCGCCTGCGCGTCCATGTTCTATCACCGATACGATGCGCCCGCGCCACCACACGGTTCACTTTAGAAACGCGATATTTTAGCGACAGCCTACATGATTAATTTATGGCTTCGAAACAATATTCCTGAACAACGAGCCAACTTAGATTCGATTTAACGTGTAGATAAAATGATTTATAGGATAGACGTCTGAAGTAAAGTTATACAAAAATATATTTTTAGTTACTTTAGATATTATTATCTCCATTTAAATAATTTTTTTTGACGTGGTAATGTCTAGTAAATCGATGAAAGCCGGCTGCACGCACGAAAAATCATGACTATATTGTCACGTTCCGCGAGCGAGAGCGCGGAACAAGTGATAGAGAGGCACGATCGGCGTAAGCATTCTGCTTGTGACGCCTCTATCTCTCTTATACTCCATCGGCTGATGCGTCCGACTAGAAGAGACACCGGCAGCACGCAAGTGAATTTAAACGAAGCGAGGCACGATTTTAATTCATACTACGATCTAGGACAATGGCTACTTTTTATCTCCAAAAAAGACGACGCATGACTCTTTTGAGATTAAAGGTAGAATGTGTACGAGGTTTTTAATTTAACAGACAAAATAAAACTCGGAATGAACAAAAATAGTTGAACGTACTTAATAAAGCTTATCTTATACAATGAAAAATGCCAGATGGCGATTGCGAATAAAGTTGCGGATACAGCTAAATATATAATTGGAATTTCGTATAAGTGAAAGTAAAAATAAACATCCGTCATACCCTCAGTGCCTGAAGTCGAAAGTCTTCGACCAATGTGTGTTGCCAATAATGACATACGGATCTGAGACGCGGTCTCTGACTATGGGCCTTTTACGCAAGCTCTAAGTCGCACAGCGAGCAACGGAGAGGACTATGTTTAATTTTTCTTTGCGCAATCGAATCAGAAATTATGAGATCCGCAGAAGGACGAAGGTTGTCGATATAGCCCAACGGATTTGCAAGCAGAAATGGGAGTGGGTGCAGGGCACATATCTAGTAGAAATTACGTCCGATGGAGCAGAAAGGTTCTCAAGTGGAGACCACGTACCAGCAAGCACAGTGTCGGACGTACATCCGCGAGATGGACAGACGACTTGAGGAGAGTCGCCGGCAGTCGTTGGATGGTGGCGGCTTCGAACCGGTTACTTTGGAGGTCGATGGAGGAGACCTACGTTCAGCAGTGGTCATCCCATGCCATTATATGATGATAATTTTGATGATGAAAAGTAAACAGTCAGCAAAAAATATTTAACAAATATTAAATAGGAACGATTTGTTTGAAATCCAATAAAAAAACTGAGACAGAGCCACTGAACTCAGTTTCAATTTTTTTTTCCAATTAGGAAGGTACACTTTCTAGAAGTAACAAAAGCTAAAGTACCACAGAGTAGTCATAAATTTTAATTGGGGAGAAACCACGAAGACGATTTAGGCTTATAATAAAATTAAGGACTCTTGCATTTGATAAAAAGCATAGCGTTAAAATCGTTTCCGTATCGCATTACATTTATACATTAACATAATTATAAAGTGTCTTTAAGTGATTGGTTCTAAGATTGAATGTTCCATTTATTTTTGTTTAATTTGTAATTTTCCCAGTAATTAAGACCAGCGTCGTCTGTTTCATGCAAATGAGATTATCCTCGATCATTAGTCCCTACATGTTCTATTAGGGTTACTTTTCGTTAATTAATCCCGAGTACTGATAAACTAGGATTCTTGGGACGTTGATTTTTTTAAAGGATTTACTAAATTTTATAAATTCATTAGGACCTTTTCATTTCTCATAGGTCAATATAAATTCAGTAAAGTAAATAAAATAAAAGTCAAAAGAACAAAAAAAATCTTGCTAGGCGAATGAATACATTACGATTAACGAATTCGTCAAAACAGTATGATATTTTTGAAATACTTTGATATATATTTAAAAAAAATTGTAATAATTATTGATTTTTGACATAGTTTATTTTGAATAACATAATATAATATAAACCACGCAGTTCCGAGGTTTTTCAATGAAATTATCAAAGCATATTAAAGCATTTGAAAACTTCCCTGTATTTTCCCGGAACCTGCGACTAACGTTTTAAATATACGTTATGTTTTCAACGAATCAACTTGCCTTTTAGAAACAGCTAGTTTTAGTGTTTCTAAGTAAATTGTTTGTTGTTAGAAAATTTCCCATAGAAACAATTGTTTGTTGTTACAAAATTTCCCATAGAAACTACTTTATTTTATTTTTTGTTTATTAATGTAAACCTTACTCAATAATACTCCTCAAAATGAATTTGATCCGGTAAAATATTTTCAACCAAAATGTCAATAAGGCCGAACTTTGAGTCTTATATTCAGTATCTTCAATGAACGCGGCACGTACCCCCAGTCAATGTTATCAATAAAAAGTTCCTATTCAATTTATCTTATCGCACGGTAGTATCGTGAGTCGTTTTCACAATGAACGACGTGCTGATATCTTCCAATTTCTAATCTGAATGATCCACCTAGTTAATTAGATTTCTTATAGCGAAATGAGTCTACCGTTTACGGAATAAGTTCTATTATTGCTTACGCCTATTTCAATTTTATTTTTAATTTAATAACTTAATACAGCTATAGGTATAGGAAGTGAATGATGCACACGTTATCGGTCCAGCGATAACCGTGTCTGCGTCCATGTGCGCCCAATCAAAGTACTTCATTAAAACCTTATCGACACTAGATAAATCACCTAACGACTACGATCGATTATTTGGATAATTAATAGAAGTTTCTAAATATGTCGAATTCTTTGAAAGAAAAAAGATAATGTGTTTTTCTGTACAATTAATAGTTATTACTAGATGATGATAGATATCAAATCTTTGACATTTTCATTTTTTTTGTGATAAGTTATTTTGATGTTACAATAAAATTACATTATAATTATAAATATGAAAAAAAGTTTGTGTTAAATCTTGTTGCATTATGGGCGAGCGTGAGGCCGGTCGCGTGCACAGGCCGGCCACTACGTTCCCGAGATCCTCATCAGTCCCGGAATAAATGCTATCCTACGATGGTATCACCGGCGCCCGCGCCACCCCATTAATCTACATCAGCACGCGCTACCAGATTAATGAACTAGATAAACCTTAAATACGACTACAGATGTCCGCTTCTCTAACTGCGGCCGAGCGAACTCCATACGCATCTCGGACAATAATTGATGAATTAAATGGATTCGACGCATTATGAATGTTAATGATAACGGTCAATCCACCGGCCGATACCCGCTCGATAATTAGAATGAATGGTTTGAGCGTTTCGCGTGGTATTGATTGCTTCATGAAATCAACGGCGAGAAGATATCACTATACATATAATTTAAATTCTATGTGATTGAGTTATTTTCTTGTATTAGATATTTATAAATAAAACTCTGATTTTATTTAAAAGTGATTATTTCGCTTATTATGATGACATATTACTTTTGAATGAGTGTCAGATTTGCCATTTATTTTAAGTTCTTAAGCACTAGTTTGTAGCGTTGTCACCGTGACTTATGTCGCACCATTGCATAACATTGGTACGCATTTGTTTTCTACTTTCAAAATTAATTATCTGATTAGAGGTCGAAAATTATTCTTTTCCATTTAAATTTCGTTTAAGTGGTGTATCAAAAAAAAAAAAAATATATATATATATATATATATATATATATATATATATATATATATATATATAATCTGGAAACATGCATGCGTACCAAATAATCGTAAATTAGTTGTATGCAGTAATGCTTGTCAAGCGTTTTGAATTCTGTTTAACAAGATTCGTTTGTAAGATGAAAGTTAATTAGATGCTATAAAGAAAACTAGATTATAATCTGAATTACACCTATAAGATGTCACAAATATCTACACGTTTTTATCAAAGATGTTCTTCATTGATTTATAGAAACGTATGGAAATAAATTTTAATGTATTTTTTTTTTTCGTAATATATGCGAATGAATAACATAAACTTTATCACGATACTCGAATAATAATAATGGTGATAACATACAGCAACACTTAGCAACACACATATAGCAAAACTTTTGTGAGCTCTCTATTTTATTTTAAAATACAAATATATATACATCAATATACTCGTATATGATCGGTATGTATTGAATGAAATTGAAAGAGATATTGAAAATTAAAAATTATAATTTTATTCACAGCCTATGGAACCAAAAGTTGTAGTATTTTTTGTAATTTGTAGTATTTTTTGAATGAAGTGAAACAAGCCCTGACAGCCTATTTTATCTCTTCCCGATAAAACGTATCAGTAACTTTTATGCCAGAAAAACTTTATCAGCAACTGGTTAAACGAACCCTTAGTATTAGAGTATTTACAACGCTTCTTTTATGCTCTAAGGCAAGCCGATGAATGTCTCAAATTTCCGTTCGTTTAAGATTTACGTCATCTGATCACTACGCTATGTAATTATATTATCAATAGATCAGTAAAAGAATATTGCTGTTTTACGGCCTGGGAGATGATGATACGCCTCAGCTAAACTTATTTTGTATAAAGCGTTAAGAAAGCTACATATAGACCCATATACTAGAATTTTTCCAGTAGCTTATCGGAACAGCGAAAACGTTGAAATGACCTAATTAATTAGTGTTCTAATAACCTTAATTGTTTCAATTGAAAAAACGTTGCAGCAATGAAACTAACTGTTTAATGATTCCACAGTTGTTCACTTTATTTAATTTGTGGCGTATCTTTTGTTTTCCGTCCCGTTTTTCTTGAATCTGATCGGCAAAGTAGTAGTTATTTCACAACCTCTATATTTTTATTCTATTTCAAGATGTCTGTGATTATTATCCCTTAAAATTAGACTATGTTTATTTTCAGTTCGATTTGCATCGATAGAAATTATATATAAGTTCATCCTTAATAGGGATAATAAACCGATCGATAAGAATCGTCTTGTGAGTAATTACGGCGATGTCACACTGCAGGCAGTTAATCTTGGAGATTGCTATCTATCGATGATCGCGTGTAGCCTTCTCGATCTCGGTATATTGCACGCTGCGCCCGCGCATTCAAAATTTGACGGCTAAAATTGACCATTCATATTGTTACAGTGACTTACAGAAATTCCGAATACAACGTCATCGTCATATCTTACACTAATACGAACGATAATGGGTTTTCGATGTAACTTTACATTTGATAATATTTCAAAAATGATTAATGTAAATCAGTAACATCTTCAATTTAATGACTCAGTTCGAACAGGTAAATAAATGTACCTGTTTTGTATGAAAAATACTGGTAATGGATGAAGTTTAACACTGTTTATTTTTAAAGTTTTATTTAAATTAAAATTCATATTTACTAAAAAATAATAATTTTCTTACGACGACACTAATATTCGCAAAATAGCATCTTCGCGTATAGTTTCCAGGTCTGTTTACTTTTCAACCACATTTAAAGATAAAAGTGTCATAATATTTATACCATAAGTTAGCCTTCTTATGACCTGGCGTCATAAACTTAAGCGCGCTTTCTACTCGGGACTCCGTAACAAATATGGAACTAAGTGCTCGGGGTTAAGGTTTCAAATTATGGACGATGAATCATAGAGAGGAGTACAAGTATCGAGAGCACATTGAAGTCGTCATTCGATAATGTTTCTAGTTAGTTCGCTATAAATATGAGAGTCGGACTGTGCGCTGTGCGGCTAGAGATGTTTTCTCGGTGACGGTACGGACTATCTAATTTTATTACCAATATATTGTCATTAAGTCGATACTGATCTTGTTATACGCACAATGAGAGGTACATGGGCTCTCGACGCCGCAGCTCACCGTCTGATACAATTTATATTCAAATGACATTCGCTTAGAGTCTGAGGAAATTTCTCACTCGTCGGATTTCCACATAATCTTGAGTTAATGGTGTCAAGTGTGAGCGACTTGTCACCCTCCAACGACTCTAAGAAATGATTCGCTTCTTTGTTATTGTATGCAAATCCGTATTCATTGAATATAAATATTGATGTTTTATACGACAATTCTAAATATTATGTCTTTTAGGTTTGGAATAGTTTATATCGGATTACGGTTAAAAAGTATTCAAGAATTACATTTTAATATTGAACAACCTTTTATTGGTCATACATATCTTCATACGACTGGCCCGTTTGCGCAGATGGCAGTGCCCTGCTTTCTGCTCCAGGGTTGTGGGTTCGAGTTCCGCTTCATGTCTGGGTGAAATATATATTTATTTATATATGTATTTTTTGTATGTATATATTTTCCAAAAAAAAAAACGGATATCAGTCGGCTATTACCTAAAACATAGGTATTCAGTTGCTTAAATTAGGAACAGACGACCGTGTATTTATGTTTAAAAAAATCATGGAGTATTACTGGTACAATTTATGGTCAAAATTATGGTAGTAATATTAAATTTACAAATACGTTTCCTTCGGTGTATCAAATGCTTATTATATATATGCGTTACAATTAAATCAATGATCTCTCACCTACATGCTGAATTTAACATTCAGTATTTTATGTGAAGAATTCATGAATATGGTGGCGTTTCCGCGTCCCACCGCTTTGGGAGGCACGTATATTCTCACGAATATTTGAGCCAGAACTAGCAACTATACAAATAAAAAAATTACCTTGTGTACAGTTCACGTCGTTCTGTTTGCTGGTCATATAAGCTGATCGTATTTACCATGTTACCGCTCATCCACCGTTTAACATTGAGCTACTTTGGAAACGTCTAAATTAGTGAAGTGAGAAAAGCTAACGATCTTAACCGTTTTCGATCGACAGTAAATCCGCTCGATAACATCTTTTTTGAATGTCTACTAACATCACTTATTGTGTGTTGATTCAGTCGCGTTGCCGTAATGGGAAACTTAGATCTATTTTATCGCATCCGACATTGGTGCCCTCTAAATACGATATTATTTATATCTGAATAGGCTTACTCTTCCATATTTACTCATTTATTATTATCGTTGCTATAATTTATTAATATCTATTTAGTCTTTCCTAAAGAGCTATCGTAACTTGTGGCTTTCTTCTTAAGTCGTGGCAATGTAAAATGGTTTGGAAATTATAATTTCAACAGTCGTAAAGATAAATTCACTTGGGAACATTTCTTGATGCGATTCACTAGCCGGGATTAAATTAGTTTCGATCACGCTTTGAGATAGATATAAAAATCATTAACGAATCATATCAACACCTCTCTAAGAACCTCAAAGATCGATCATCACGGATGAAATTTCTCACAGACGGATTAAGCCAAGCAAGCGAGTTAATCCCTTCTCGTGTGAAATCTAACGAAAGCCTCGATGCAATTACTATTAGTATTGATACAGATTTGTCAATTTGGTCGAGCGAGTACGATAGATTCGGGTTGTGTGGCGAACGACTTACAAGCGGTGTGGTCTCGGCAGCGTCGACAGATCGATGGTTCACTTCGTCATATTAATCACTATCCGCGTACTCACTCGGCTTACGCGCTCCTAGATATAAAGGTTTCATTAGAACCTTACTTAAGGCTAAATATTAATTGAGACATTTTCAACTACTGTCTTGAGACCGATGGACTTATACAAATGAATACGAATCAATTATTCATTGCGAGCCCCGTAATATTTATGCTTGACAGTTCTGCTGCAAGGCATTGCCGGTCATAATTCCGATTGAGGATTTTTGGTAAGCGCATAAGGACCTGCGCAATCAGTCGGATCGCCATTCTTTCTGTTAATCGCATTATAAATTGACTTAGCGGTCTCTGGATCGTGCTTTTGTCGGCGTCATAAACGATGGCTTCTATTATGTAAAAATAACTATGATTTTGAATTTAAATTCTGTAATTACTACTAGCGCAGTAATCTCCCTAAAATTAATAAAAGTATGATTAAATAAGAGAAATATGCGTAGATTTTTCTGTATGTATTGAAACTAAAAGCATTTTATTTAAATAACCATGCCATGTGACACTCATTACGGATTAAGTTATTTACTGCGTACGTCTATTTACTTTAATTTAAACGGGCTAAGGGGAAATGAGTTGAAATGTTGCGTAGAGATGTGGACAATAATGCCTTGCACCACGCGAGGCTTTCGTGTGCTCGCCGCATTACTCAAACCTCATTTAGACCTAACTACGCTGCATTGAAAGGAGCAATTTTATTGTACTCTATTGATTCTATTGACAGGCTCGGAAGGAATGCATGTCCTTTGACAACTGGCTTATTTATTTCGACAATGTGTCTCATTAGCAAAGTATACTAATTTTAAGGATGTAATACTAATATTGATTGTATTTTTATGTTCAATGTCATAGGTACAATATTGTTGTAATAGCCGATGAATATGATTTTTATACCATATAAAGTAGAAGTAAATCAAGTAGGTATGGCTAAAAAAATTAGAAATTCGATAAGAAAAATAAAACTCAAACTTCTGATATTCAACATAACATCTACGAGAATTGATATAAAATGGCAAAAGATGGCATTATTGTGTTTTTATAATACGCAAACAAGATAAGATACGGAGGTAGGCTACCTCCGAGCGTAGAAAGGCGGGTCCAGTTGCAATTTGATGTGGCTATTCATATCTCATTTGCAACTACCCTCATTCAAATGACATCATTAAGGTACGAGTGCCCGCTTACTGACAGCGAGCCAGGAATGCTACCTACCTTACCATTTCTAATAATAATGCTACTTTATTTACATTATACTTCTATTTGTACATTAAATTTTATGATAGGCGAGTTGTGTGCTTATTTAAATGGGCTAGACGTAAAATAATAATTTATTTTAAAGGCACACATGTTATGGGTAAAGTATAAATCCAAAATATTAAGATTTTTGATTGCTGAGTTTTAAAATTTTGTATAATATTTTAAATTTTGCTGAAAAGTTCTCTCAATTTAGTAAATTACTTAATACTATTAATTTTCCTTTACACTATGCAAAATTCTTATATTTGCGTAATAATTAGACTTGCATGAAAGCAATCAAGTTGTTTGAACAAGTTGAAATTGCACCTAAAGTAGGTTATCAAGGTGTCAGTATTTATTATGTCAGCATGTTTCGTTATTAAGAAAGGGTTTATTTGTATTTCATTAAAAAAAATCCATTCCTTATTTAATTCGTATAACAATACTGTAGCGTTAATTCAACCGCGCTTTGATATTCGATTCTTTTAAATGTTGATACTACTATTCTCATTCTTATTAATATCTTTCCAGAGTTCAAACTGTACAGACTCAGAGGAAGTCGTGCTTCATCGAGAGTAGCAAGAAAAAGGCATGAGTTACGATTTGAGTTATTTATAAGGTCCAGTTTGTGCAGTGAGTACATAGTCTGTGGCTTCATTGGACTCACGAATGATCTTAATTAGAAGTATTGTGGTGAGAAGTAAATTATGCCCGTTGCGGCTTTTGTAAGTTCGGCCGCTTGCTTCGTTTCGAAGCTCGCTGTAAATCAAATACCTACTCGAACGAGGTGCGTGCCCCAGAGCGTGGATTTGGAAATTAATGAGAGCCTAATGGAAGTAATTTTAAAGTCGTTTAATTTCTATGTCTCGATAACGATTATATGAATTTTTAATGCGCGAATGCTATAAGATCGGTCTATTCTTTGATTAAATTTCGATTTCGACATTAATAATGAACTCGTGCTTAGCCCGATATTAACATGCGTACTACAGTTATATGCTTAGGTTAACGACGAGTTGGCTTAAGTCTAAGATAAAGATATTTAAACGGCCTCATTGTGCTCAATTAAATTGAAATCCTATTAATTAATATACCTTTCGTAAATAATGTCGTTTATCTCGTAATGGAACCCACCGCCGATCTATATGGCTCTTAATTAATAGCTAAAGTGATTTTGATAGTTAAATACGATCACGCACAATGTTTTATGAAATATTAATATGCCTGCGTGCGTGGTATTTTGTAATGTATAGTTGTATTTTTTTTTTTAATTTTTATTTGTATGAGGCATTTGTGGCTCTTCAATTTTAGTAATGGAGTAATATTTTGTTTTACTGTTACATTTTGTATAAAGAATTATTTTTTGTTATTTTAAGAATAAAAAATATTACGTTATTTAAATATAATATTCAAATTGTTTCACTAAGTAAGATAATAAAGTATAAAACTTAAACTACTTGATCAGTGACAACGAGGGTAGAGTTGACCTTTATACTTACTGCATAAAGGTCAACGCTACTGCTATTACTGCATCTTATGAGTCTTACAATTAGCTTGATGTGTCTATACTTATAATAAAACTGTAACAGGTCTAATTTTGTACATTGAAGATGTTTTGACAAAGTTGTATGTCCAGAGTGCACTAATATAAGACACAATAATCAATACTGAAGCAAAAAATATCTTTTGCGCATCATGCTTAATTTACTCAATTCAAATGAAATTGAGTCCTACTTGAGTTCATACTATGAGCTAGGATATCTAATGGATACTTTTTATCCCTAAATTCAAAACATTCCTTTGAGAGAACACATGAAAGTTAAAATGTGTACTTACTTGTAATTTTGAATTAATTTTGCGTTATTCGATTATCGAAAAATTGTTCTGTAAGTATTTCAAGGTCTTTGGTTTGTAAGTTAAGAAAAAAAAATTACAGTCATTATAACTCTCAGTGTTACGTCTAATATATATAACTTGAAACCCGTGGGGCTATTATGTATTTTGCGCTATAGCGAGAAATCGCTGTGGTGTCGAATTTCAATACTAATTGAGGCTCAGCTATTATTGAAAGTCGACAAACACAGCGATTTCTCGCGATAGTGAAAGTTACGTAATAGTCAGTAATACTCCTTTTTTATTTTATACTAGCTGTGCCCCGTGGATTCATCCGCGTTAATTTGAGGGAAAAACCTACTTTAATATTTTTAAACATTTACTCTAAGAGTAGGTACCCGCCTTGTTGGTCGAGTGGTTGCAAGCGTTACTTTATTCTTATTTTCCGTTTTTGTAACATTTCTTATTATGGCTTAGCCCCTATTAGTCGTACCGTGATGTTATATAGCCTATAGCCTTCCTCGATACATGGGCTATCATATTAAAAATATATATATGTATAAGTTTTCAATGCGAACCAGTAGTTCCTGAGATTAGCGCCTTCAAACAAACAAATAAACAAACAAACTCTTCAGCTTTATAATATTAGTATAGATTAGTATATACATACGTTATTTAGTATATACGTGTTCACAATAATTGATATTGATTTAAATTATATTCAATTTAAACATATTGTGGTAAAAAATAATCATGTATTTTAATGTGGGTTATGAAAAGCAGGCTATACTATTTGCTTCGTAAATGAACTTGTGATACTTTACTTAAGGCACTGCGCCACGCAATAAAATGTAATAAAAAATAAAAACTTATAAACGAAACTTAGTATGTTTTTTTTACGAGCAATTTAATTTTGAAAATTTATGTATAAATATGCCTGTATCAATACGAAGTTAAAATTAGCGTTAGGATACGAATTTTAAAATATACTTTCTAAAAGTGTCCAATATCAACATAGTAGTAAATATAGACTGATACGTGATAAAGTTGTGTAAATGCAGCAGTTGACTGAATGTGACACTAAATAAGGTGTGCGAACGCGAGCAAAAATCCGTGCGAAGATAAACTGGACCGACGACGTCAGATTCCATATCGACACGCGACTTGACGCATGGCGACGTCCTTAATGCGTACATTAGCATTCTCCTCCTTTATTTATCGCACTCGTAATTAACCAATCCTTTCCACAAACTTCTCGCTGACGTGTAAATGTTTCCGGCATTCCCGACTACATTAATAATTACTCGTATAGATAATATACCTCCGGCGGTGCTTAGGTGTTTATCTCGTTTTCGGTAATAGAATACGTGGAATATTTTATCGAAGCACGACCGAGTAATTTAATATAAAGCGTATCACTAAATGATCTCTCGGGCGCGATGTCTATCGTGAGGTTAATAACGGTGTTGGTGGTTCCTCTACGCGGGACACGCGTCCGCGATATTATCGCCTCCGAAGCATTATTGATGATAGGCCGCCATAACCAAATAGCCCGGGGATCACGTTTGTTTACTTATCTGGCCTTTGTTAAAATGTACATTCGTATGGTTAATTGAAACTTAATGTCGCTGACCCCGAGCGTTTATGACAGGTGCGGCTCGAAATTGCGTTTTCGTGAGATTGTGCCGTGATAATGGACTACCGAGCAGCGATAAGGATAACTTGGCGACTCCCTTCAGCTCGTGCCTAATTGTCGAACAGAAGCTGCCTGCCCCTTAACGACCGACTCAATGGTCGAGACATTTATGGAAGAGAAACTGTATAAATAACATTTACTGCTTCTGAGATTGCTTCATTCATTCTTGTCTAGCCATTGAGTAAGCTAGTTACAAGCGACCGCACCGCAAATTGCAAACAATGCCCGTCTGGAATAAACTAAGCACCATACTATATCTATTGACATTTCATTTACTAATACCATATAAAAGGAATACCAATCGATTAAAAATATCTAAAGTTGTTACAATACTTCGTTAGAATTTCTGTTCTTAGGGTTCCATACAAAAGACATCAACGATTATGCTGCTCTGTAACATTAACATATTATGCTACGTAACTTTGCTATAGTTTGCTATAATATTAATTTAATTTGACGTATTAATAATTAGTAGATTCAAAACATGAAAATTATTTTAAAAATTAAATTGAAGTTGTGAAAAAAATACTATCAATTTCAAGTAGGTAATCATCAAATTTTAATATTTTTACATTATGGTACATATTACACGCATAAAAGTTTAAAATTGTTTTAGAAATGATTCATTTAATATATAAATGTCGTTTGTATCAATATTAATTCCGCATACCAAAGAAGAATATATATATATAATTATGTAGATTCTTGTCATAGACGCCTTTGGTGATCCCTCTATATGTGTATAACACAATCACTAAGTACAGCTTAACTGCTTGTTTACATTGAGTACTATTATCAAACTATATATCTACATATAAATATCATTTCTTGATTTGTTTCAAATTTTATTACTTTCAGATACTTTTCCAAATTAATATAGCCAATATTTTCATTTAATCTTGTACAGATAGTTACTCGTTAATCTATATTACTATTATAATACAGTTTAATAACTTTAAGTCTTAGTGCATGTCTATAAATATGTCATTAGCCAATAAAATTAAATAACGTTATTGCAAAAACAAGTTTAATCAATTAAGATGTATCTTAATAATCGTATTCAAGATTATGATCATAGATTTAATATAATGTGACCCTTAAATAATACTACGACCCGAGCCTTGACATTTGCTCTGCGCGTGATCACCGCAGCCGTTGACCCGCGCTCACTCCACCACACATGTGGGACAGCGCGACCAACGCGACGCGGACACCGGCATTACTGTCCATTCATACAATACACCATTATTTACGACAATGAAGCTCTGCTCAACTAAACGACATTGAGTGTTCTTGCGCCGTGATTAGACCGAACAATGAAACTTGAGATTCGATATACGTAAACATAAAACGTTGATTTATGCTTACCGAAGCGGTATTTAAAGCAAACATTTTTATTACCGTTATTTGTTTAGGCTGCAGGGCAGCAAGCGTGCTTCATTGAATTTATGTCGTGCAATCAACTGTATGATGTAATTGTCTACACAATCGATAGGCTATAATTATATAAGTCATTACCATTACATACTATATTTTTTTTGCAATTGTATGACTATAAAACTGCCTTTTTGATTACAATTATTTGTCGATAGTTACATAAAACTAGTATATAATATGTGTTTTAAAAGCATTTCAAGTGTTGATTAGCTATTTAAGTTGCTTGGATATTTTAAAATTAATATTAGTAAAAGGTAACAGAATACCCACGAGGCAAGTTCTGCTTAACTGGAATGCTAATAATATGTAAAGGAAATGTATTGGTTCTTATAGAGATGCAAATGTGGTTAGCTGCTTCTATAAAATTTAGTATGTTATTGCTTCGTAGCGCGTCAAGCGTTCGACATTGGGGACATCGGCGTTTATTTTTATCGAAGGGATCGATTGTAAAGATAAGTTTATCGTAAGACAAGTAGCGGCCACCCAGAGACGCGTACAGGCCGCGCCGGTCCGGACATAGTCGCATTTTATTACATCTTGATATCTTCCAATTCGCGTATACGTCACATTACTGAAACGCCAGAATGCGTCTCTTTTCAAAGATACGTGATCGGAATGTTCGAGTAATATCTATCAATTAAATATAAATATTTATAGGCTTCGATAACCCGCTGAAGATCTTATATTTCTCGTACCTGGCTTATCTACAAAGTGATTTAATTTCATACAAATACCCTACGGCTATTCCTTCTCCGTCTCCATTTATAGTTAATTAACTGGGGTTTGTCAGAGAAAAATGAAAAGATATATTAACCGAGTTGTTAACTTGTAGGTTTTCTAAAATGCTCTTAAGACTCATTTGTTTATGTTCCGTTTACAAAATACATAATAAACATTTGTTTTAGTATAGTTCTGTATTGATTTATATCTTATATAACAATAAAAAATATTTATTACAATAAAAAAATGTGGAAATTAAATAAAATTGACGATTTGCACAGTATATGTAAAATTTTATTTAATTTAAAATTTATTACGGTTGAATAGATATAAATAAAAAGTTTACACTTATTCCGAATGACAATGTAATAAATATAAAGTTACGTGCACATTAAAAAATAACTTTAAAATTAAATACACATAATTGTCGATAAAAGAGAATCGATATAGTTTACCGTCTGGTGCGTAAAATTTCGAAGATAAGTATGTTTATATCGATGTAACATATTAAATCACTCATGAATTTAAAACGTTTTATTGTCATTTTGAAGTGAAAACAATATAAATGTGTTTTATGTCACGGTTGATTTATATTTTATAGGTGAGATGTGATTTATTATGGGTTGGTTAATACAACCTTGGTGCATGGCTCGCCTCGCTTGCCGCATCTCTGTCTTTTTGAAATAGCCTTTTGACGTTCGAAATGCCACGGGCGCCGTCATACATAATGTTAATATGACATCTGGGAATAAAATAGTTCGTAATATTCCTTCATTTATACTTAACGAGATGTTACTCTAAATCACTTGTATTTCTTCGAAACTTATATATGGTAAATCTTAAAAGCATAGACCAATTACTATCATACCCGACAAACGTCGTTAGTCAAGCGACTTTCTATTAGTACTTTATATCGTGTTCACTACTTTACTATTGCATATATTATACTAAGTGCAATCATTTAAGAATAAAAACCAATTTAAGTAGTCATTGAAGGAATTTTTACGTGAAATGTAATTAATGTATATTACAACTAAAATGTTACAATATAAATGTTCATATCTCTCTTAAAGATTTATTTACGTTTTCTGCATAATGTTACATTTCAAGTATAAAATGTTATCTAATGTTAATTTCCTTCATACCTTGTACTTAAAATAGACGAACAAGCTGCATCGTTAATTTGTTTCGGTCATATTTAAAAAGTTGACAAGTAAAATGTATTCATACACGAAGGCTATATAATTATACTTTGTAATGTAACATATTCAGAGCGTATTGTTTTTATTCATGTCCACATACGACGGAGGTGTAACTGTGGTACAGATCAAGTGCTGTTATTCAAATACGTACATAAAACATAAACATGCGTCACAAAGCACGCTTATGCTCTTAGTAAAGTAAATCTAAATTTTAAGTGTGTGTGCTGTTACAAATGTGTTTAATTTGTTTTTATTTTATTGTTTACAAATGCAATCAGGAAACTTAGTTCGCGTAGATGTCAGACATAAAATGTCATAAAATGAATTAATATTATATGTTTATCGAATCCAGACGATCGTTCTGGTGTAGTGGTGAGAGTGATCGCCTCAATCGCTGCGCACCGTCGGTCACGGGTTCGATTCCCGCTCGGGACAGAGAATTGTATTTGTACAAATGTTTGTTTCCGGTCTAGGTGTATGTCCTTGTGGGTTTCTCAGCCGTTTCTCGGAGAGCACGTAAAGCCGTCGGTCCCGGTTGTTGTCATAGACATCTGATAACGATCGATACTCATGGTAGAGAAATTATCCGCCAATCTTCAGTGGAGCAGCGTGGTGGATTAAGCTCCAACCCTTCTTCTATATGGAGAAGAGGTGCAGTGCAGTGCGCTCAGCAGTGAGTTGTTTACAGGCTGATACAGTATAGTACAATTTATCGAATTACGTCACGAATAAGGCATTAAAATATTTATATACGACTGATATAGACAATATTTTAAAATAAATTCATGCGTTTTTGTTAGTAATATTGTTGTATTACTAACAAAAAACGCATGAATTTATTGTTGTATCATACATGTACGTGTGTGTGTGTGTGAGTTTGTTTGTGTACGTGTATATATGTATACGTACACAAACTATATAAATATATTTATGTGTGTGGTTGTGTGTACTTACACACATGTAGGTGTGCTTGCTTGTGTGAGGAAAATATTATGCGGTGTCTTTACTACTTGTAAACCAATTTCAGGTATCTGTTTTTTGGCTATGATGTATATTAAGTGTTATTTTTTTTTAATTTCACTATTACTCAATAAATACACTGTATGGAAGTTGTTTTTTAATGTGTAATTAATTTTGTAATTTGTATATATTGGTTTTATTAATAATCAAAATTTGGTTTCGGTTTCATGTTTTCTAATACATTATAAACCTGCATGAAATTAAGTTAGACAATTTATTATTTTATATTCAACTAATTGTTAGAGTCAGACTCTACATATACTTATGCAGATAGAAATCTGAAAAAAGATGTTATTTATAGAATCGAGATAAAATAAAATATACTTAATCTAAAATATATCACTCGTTGGATACCTCTCAATGCGTAAAAACTTAGTAATTAAAAAGACATTCCTGTAGACGAGTGCTGTCGGTGGAGCGAGAAAAGTTATATATGGCTCGTAGCAGAATCGTTTCCTCACCTCGAGACTATTTCGTCGTCTCGAAGTCTCTTAACTATTGACGTTATCTTGATTTACGAACATTATTAACATTTTATTATAAGATCCAACAAGTTTTGTTGTAAACACTAACCGATGTGGTTTGAAATTATATACATAATTATATCAATAGCTTTAAAAACATTATATTTAATAATTATATATTATTCAAACGTATATTAATGCATTTATATCTCTACTTTACAGGTAATGGTCTAGTAAATATCTTACTTTTGCGAAATGCATTTGATAAGGAACACTCTATTAGATTAGAATTTAATACAACACGCTGCTCTGATATGAACTAGTAGATATATCTTTGAATTTCACCTGAGGTACGGATTACTTCAGTTCTTCACATGCTATTCTAGAATTATATCGGAATATCATAAAAAGTATCAATAAAAAACGTCCAATAAACTCATAGAATGCAAAAGTTAGTTTCACTCATACGTTTTATTTTCACTAAGACCACGATTTTTATGTATAATTTTTAAATATTAATAAAAAAAACATGTTAAGATTCTTAATAAATTAAGGTTAACGCTTAGCTTGGAAAAGGTCTCTTGAATGTATGTAATGGTAATTATGGCTGAAGAATTCGAGTCGCGTGCCGAACGATAGAATGAGTAAGCAGTAAACATTAGTCGCTTGTGTCTTTTCAAACTCTCGTTTTACAACTTAAACTCGACTAAAAACTTGATAGTGCATCCCTCTGGAATGCACAAATATATATCTTGTAAAGTTTCTTCAAATTCGGATGAGATTATTAAGATTAATTTTTAAATATACTATACTAACGTAAATAAGTTATTAAACTCAAATTGAAATTTACGACATTCTTAAAAATGAAGATTAATCCACTGCGTGTATGTATTTCGGTGATTTAGTACGTTCATATAAAATAGTCATATAGCTGAATCGTAACATTCTTATTCGATATTTATGTGTGCTTTACTGACTCTATGAAAATTGTGACACGCTTTGTACAATAAAAAGTCAACAATGAATGGAACGGGTCATGGGACGGGACCCCCCATATACCGACGTCCGACGCTCAAATAAATGTGGTTATGATCTATGATCTGAAACTGATACTTATAATAGCTTCTGTATAAAGAAGCTGCTCACCAAAATCGAGACGGGCGTCCGCCGCACAGTACTCGACATGATAAATAACCTCAAATTGCTTGTAAAAGGTGGAACTTATATCGCTCTCCCTTTGTACACAAGTAAATATTTGACTTTAATCGGACGTCGACTTATGCGGCCGATAGTTTAAAACGCTCTTTTAATATAGCCGGCATATATGGTTGGTTTCATGCAGATTTTATGCGTTTTGGATAGATAATTCCGTACCAGCATAGAGTACATATGTAATACCATGTTTCAACGAAAAATATTAAAATATAGCATTATTCAATTTCGAACTTAATATTGTTCGAAATTGAATAATGCTGAATTTATATTCAACTAATGCATTGATGAAATATATTGATAAGTTTGTCCAACTGCATTTAAAGACAGGATTATGCGAATTAATTAAAACTATTTAAGATTCAAACAGAAAATACGTAGAGCGGTAGTCAGTCGGCGGTTCATTTGCGGGCTGGCGTGGCTGGTCGGACAGGCCGGCGGACGACCATTACTCCGCCTGCCGATTGATATATTCCTCTTGGACATGCGATCGCGACACGTCACTCCGCACCTCGCCACTACTGCCTCCGTAAAACATAAATAAATAAACAAACAACACCAATAAACGTCGCATCAACATTAACACGGCAGCCTACTATAAATTGAAAATTTCTTTTATTACTCAAGCCGCTCCAGTAGAAAATAACTCGTTTAATTAACTTTTATTAAATTATTAAACACGCATTATCCTCACTAAGCAAAAAAAAAAACAGTTTCTATAAGCCATTTACCGGCTTATTATAATGTAAATATATATTTTACACAACACACATAATTATAAAAATAATATGACATGTATCTAACACGACAACGACACTAACGCATTAGGATAACTATCCTGTAATTTTAGATGTAAGAATATGGAATAATAAATAAATAAATAAAACTTTTGACTAAGTTGATTCATCGAAAAATGACATCAGAACTTTTTTATAGAGAGTTCAATTCTCTACAATAACATTTGATGGACAATGCAGTGGAATTTATTGTTCATTATTTATAAAAATCAGAGAAAAAAAAATCCTATCTTATTCTTATGGGAAATCGAAGTGTAGTGAGGATAACCTTAATATTCAGGGCTCATATTTTCAAGGCCTATTTTGGCATCTAAACGAAACTTTTGAGTGTGGTTCCAAGAAAAAAGAAATTTTTTTTTTGAAACGCCCTAATATCTATAATTATAATAAACTTTAGTCCATTAATTTGCAATAAATAATTATTGTAAGCTAAGTGGAAGTACGACTACACTTATTCTTTCTACCTAAATGCAAATACTGCTTACTTAAGCATGGAGCACATTTTGCATCTTAATTATACAAGGACGATTGATGGAAAGCATTATACGATAATGATCCTCTCGTGAGTTTTCATGAAATAATCTTAGGTACACTTTGAATCATTTCCATGTGTTATCTTCTACCATACGCAGCTGAGCTTTTACAACTCATACTGTAGCCCTTATGTAATTAGTTTAAAGATTATATTAGAACAAACCATTTATTAAAAGCTGTGGTTTGCAGTACTTATTGCTTAGGCTTCGGGCTACAGAATGCAATGGTGAACATTCGTCGTGCTTTCTTATTAGTTAAGCCGCAGATGTATCGATGCATACTTTAAGTGATTGAAATAATTATATAATATTTTAAAAGTCACGTAAATTTTCGAATGAAATTAAAACAATTGGCTTATTTGAGTAAGACCAACGATAAGTTTTTTCTTTTTTTAATTAAAATATAATATTTTAATTCATTCAGTGATCACTGTTCTGATCAAAATGAACAATATTTGTTGTGGTAATATAAATTAATCTATACGTATAACAAAAGAAGCTGTGCTGTGACCGGCAGAAAGGAGTAGTCCCGACTTCTTTCTTGCTGAGGTGTAAAAGGCGACTAAGGCCATAGTGGTGCAAACAACTGTGCACCAAGCAAGATAGTGGTGTCGCAGCGTCACCATATATTGCCTTGACACACTGCACTCGCCAACAGGTCTGCCAAGCGTGTCGGAACCGGAAGGCGGTCGCTCTGAAGTTCAATAAAGGAGGCGTACGTTCTTCTTGCGTTCTTCTTCTTTACGTTCTGAATGTCACAATTGTGGCGCGGCGGTGGACTCTGCCCAGCACACCCTCGAGCTGTGCCCGAGATGGGCGGCGCTGCCTCAAGGTTTGACGTCGGTCCTCGGAAGGGACTTGTCGCTCCCGAGCATCATCACCACGATGCTCGGCGACGACGTGTCCTGGAAGGCGATGATCTCCTTCTACGAGACAGTAATATCCCAGAAGGAGGCCGACGAGCGGGTGAGAGAGGAGGCCGCCGATGTGGCCTTCATCCACAGGCGACGAATGGGGGTGCGTAGGAGGCACTACTTAATGCGTCTCCAGTAACGCCCCCGTGCCCGTGTCGGGCCGGGATGGGAACCCGATCATGCTAGACACGTTGGGACTGTTCAGAAGTGAGCCGGACAGTCCCCGTGGAGGAGAAGTCTGGCCTTTTCGCCGAGGCCAGTCTGTCGCTAGAGGGATCCTGTTGCCTGCAGATCCGGGACCCTCCAATTAAAGCGGCTGAAGGCTCCCGCAGGGGCTTAGTACGGTATTGCACTCCTGAAGTGCCGAGTCCGACATAGGTCTAGGATTGCCTACCCAGGCGTCCTGGATATCATCCATAAATGGATTTCTCTGCGACACAAAAAAAGGCCTACGTTCTACAGTGGACATCGAAGATATGATGATTGTGATGATTAGAATTGAATAGCGATATTGTAATATTATTAATCAGTATGTATTAATACTTATAAAAATACCCTAAGTGAATTTTTAATAAGTTTTTCTTAAGTTACAAACAATAACATCAAGGCGAAACTCGTTTGTATAATTAATATATCTCATTTCGTTCATTTACAGTACAAATGATAACCAAAGTATTATTTTGCGTATGAGATATTTAAATCATAAAATATTTACTACGCTGAACATAGAAACTGATAACATATAAATAATTTTCAAGATAAATGCAATATTTTCAAGTTATCATTTAGTAAATAAGATCAAATAAAGTCTGACCGTAACTTCCAACGTAATGTTATAAGATACTGATCAATTTGTTGGGTGCCATAGGAAAACGATACGAACTGTAATAACGCGTAAATCAGGCCGAGATATTTTATAATTGAACCTGCGGGAAAGTAAGATAGCACGACATGAATTAATTAACTTGAAAGTTAAATAAATAAGCATCATGAAAATATCTTCATAAAATTACTGAATTTACACGTGGAGTAAAACTACTATAATACATATAAGAATAATATATAAGAGTAATAATATATAAGACTGGATATACTGGGTTTATCTGAAGTCCGAAGAGAGGGGGAGGACACTATAACCCTGAAATCCGGTAACCTGTTCTACTAACGGGAGGGCGACCAACAGACCCAAATATGTGTGTGAGGTTTATGGTCCACGGGTTCCTCGTTGGCAACATTATGACCATCGGAAGTATGTCCAACTGGGTTGTGTACCTTATAATCAGATTATCTAAGAGATATTCGCTGAAAATCAAGGAAGTCTCTGAGGGTGAGGCAATTTAGGGCTGCGAGACCACAGAGGACAGACGCTGGCCGATTTTCTGGAAAAGGAGAGATTCTAAATGATGAACTCTTTCTTGTAGATGCCGACTGACATGAAATGGACCTGGATGTGATGGTTCCACTAAAAGGGAAATAGACTTCATCATGACCACCAGACAACAGATATTTAATGACGTCTCCGTGATCCATAGGGCGAAAACCGGGAGTGATCACCTATTGGTTAGAGGCACATTGAATATCAATGTTAAACTGGAACGGTCTCGCCTGATGACGTCTACACTCCGACCATCTGCCATACCATGCACATACCCAAAAACCCCGATAGCTTTCAGCTCGAATTATCAAATCGTTTCGATTGCCTTGACGATTGGAAAGGATTCGGCATCAATATAAACGGCGAGTACATCATTCACCTTTTATTTGCCAACGATATCGTGCTTATAGAAGAATCCCTGAAAAACTGTGAAGTTTCCCGACAGGTGGGCTATAAAATGAATATGTACAAGACCAAAAATCATATTGAATGTCCATGTCATGCCCACCCTGATATTGGTTGAAAATTCAACTCTTGAAGTTGTTGACGAGTTCATCTATCTAGGATAAAATGTCCAACTTGGTAGGTCCAACTTCGAGAGAGAGGTCAATCGTCGAATTCAGCTAGGATGGACAGCGTTGGGAAAGTTAAGAACGTCTTTTCGTCCTTCATATCTCAGCGCTTGAAGTCGAAAGTCTTCGACCAATGTTTGTTATCAGTGATGATATACGGATCTGAGACATAGTCTCTGGTTATGGGCTTTTTATGCGAGATCGAATCAGAAATGTGGAGGAAGGCCGCCGGAAGCCGTTGGATGGAGACTACTTTGAACCGGTTGCTCTGGAAGTCGATGGGGGAGGTCTACGTTTAGCAGTGGACATCCAACGGCTGATATGATGATGATGATGATGAATAGTTATTCACTAGTATAAGGGTTTGACAGCCTTAAATAAGATTTTATAGATGTCCTTTCTTGCCTTTCAATTAAAAAGTTTTACATGCAATTACCATATTTAATCTATAATTATGTTATTAACTACATAGTACTAGCTTTTTTAAGAAAGTGCACATGGGATCATAATTAATGCTGTGATAGCGGCATGGCATCGTATAGCTGTGCTGTGCACGGTTGGTATGCATCATTCCTTTTTAATACTACAAGATTTTGTTATACATGTTTTTATTGTAATAAAAACATTTATAAAAAAACTTGTATGTCTCTACTTTATTATATACATTCATTAGAGTCATCATTTTTATATGTTTAAAATGTTTTTTCCTCAATGACTGAATGACTGACTGACTGACGGATCAACGCACAGCAAAATTTATGTTATAACGAAATTAATAACGCAAAGATTAATTAAAAATCCTATTAGAACCATTTTTGACTTCTACGCGGATGAAGTCGCGAGCAAAAGCTAGTAATCTTATATTAAGTTAAATAGATATTTAGAAAAGTAATTATTTGTCACGTCAATAATTTCCAAACATATTTTAGAGATATAAAAAAAACATACCTAAAGTTTTAAGATAAATAGATGGTATCTAAGATATTGGATCTAATAAATAATAGTTATATATTATCTATAAGATCATTGTCGTGTTGTGTGGTTAATTTACATCTGATTACAAGTGTAAACAAGATCATCCGCCTTAAATAGCATTCGTATCGAATTTTTATCTCTTAGTTTACGAAGCGAAGGCGATTTCTGCCGAGCTCTAGATTCCAATAAGCCGTGATATCGAATGATAGCATCATAAAAATTGACAGTGACAGGCCCAAGTACTCGTATTACCGTATAGGGCATTAATTTTACGATCTCGACGAGTAATTTACTTTCTCGGAATGCAAGAAGTATGAATGGCAATAAAGTGTTAACGGTGTCCGCCACTAGATCATGCACTGTCATGCAATATACTATTAGATTTACTCAACATTTTTATGCGTCTACTAATAAAGTTTACATGATCATTAATTTTAATTTTACTATCTGCGACATGCTGCCCCGGGCTGCTGGGTACATTTGCGATAAATCAACTGCTCTGCTCTTCCTTTAAAGCCTCAACTTGCTGTCCTTGTTAACTTTCAATTAGAGCAATTTTGCTTCTTCCAATAATTATGGTCGTTGAAGTTGTATTTATTGATCATTTTTCATTTGAATTTGAGCTGAGAGATGCAAACAAGCAGTTAGCTATAAGAAAATTATGATATTAAGAGCAGTTTGATGTTCGTGTTTTATAAAGTACTTAGTAAAGAACCGTAATTAGAATAATTATTTTTTTATAATATGGAAAATAAGGATTTAATTAGAAGAAAAAAAATTATAATAACTTATGCTTTTAGAAGAAAACTTTAAGTTTAAACGAAAATAAAAATAAAAAGACAAGTTATTTTGACCCTTAATTGGCTATATTTATATACACGTAAAGAGACGTGTCATTAAGCAAGAAAAGCCTATGTCCCTACCTAAGCTGCTGGCTCCATAAATATTAAAATTGATTATGAGTTTTGCTGTGATATTAATAAAAGTTAATTTTGCATTTATATATAATATTTTTATATTTGTTTTTATCATTTGGTCTAAAAATGCTTTTAAAATTTAGTTAATTGTTAATTTTAGTTATAAGTGTTTTCAGTCGATTTTAAAACCATCTCTGATGAGACAACGATATTTCATTAAAATAAATCTTGTACTTATCGTTTGATAAAATTCAATAATTCATAAAGAATTCATCGGAGCGGAGAGGAATAAGATAAAATCACAAATGAATCTTAATTTCAATATTTAAGTTGTATACAATCAACAAATCATCGCGATGGTATCTCGTGTGATCGGAAAGAACCGACTATTATCTATGGTTTCGAGTGACCTCTAACATCGAAGCGATATTTAGTGGGTACGCATTGTCCGATACAATGATAATTGTAGGTGGTGGATCGAGTTTGTTTAAAATTGATTTCGGTGATTTTCGGTTCGGTTTAAATTTGATCTTGAACAGATAGCGTTTTATTATAGGTTGCGCACTGCATGAATGTTATTACACTACGAATTTATCATGCTCTGATATTTGACAATGATTATTAATTAAATCGATAATTTTATAGAAAACGAAATACATATAAATATATTTTGTTATAAAATAAAAAATAAATATTGTAGGAAATGGTTTATACTACATAATAATAATAATATTTACAATACAATAATAATTTAAATAAAATGGATTTAAGAAGCAACCCGGCTTCATATGAATAAAAAATATTGCTAATATAAATACATTTTAGGTATAAAGCGACAAAGACGCGAAGTGCCACAGCCAATTGTTTAGAAGTAAATTTAACTTTCTGACTTTAAAAAGTATTTTTTTTTGGCCTAAAAGTAAATGTTGGGAATGTGGTATGTTCTAAATCACCTATTCAATTTAACAAAATGATGTACAAGTAAATATTAATATACATTTGATGTTCAAGGTAACTAAGATCTATCTATATTAGGGTAAGTTTATGTACTAAATTGGATTTTAAAAAATCCGTACGAATTTAATTATATTCTAAACTCTATTCAATTTATACTACAGCTATGGATTACAAAGCATTCCCATTTCGCGATAGAATTGGTTTCTTTAAACGTTCATTCGAGACTGGATTCGAATTTAAACAAATTATTTAGTACAACGACTCGTAAAGCTTCATCATCAAATTACTTTTACGTGTGACCAGATATTATACATATTAACAATGCAAAACTTTTAAAAAAACATTGTTTTATTAAATATTATTAAGATTTAAATGATTCCTGTTAATTATTGCTAGAAAATATATGAAGATTATAGAATAATTAAATTTCGGATTTTGATGACCTCCATTATTTTTATGTAGGTACTCGTACTCGTATCTGTAAAAGCTTAGCTCGCGCAAACAACGGTAACGAAACATTTATTTTTAATTATATTCTTATATAAAACCTAATTTAAATATATTATGTCGCTATCAGAAAGATATATTACTGAAAACGCGTCTTTCTAGATTTTTTTTTAAATTTAATCTATGAAGTTTCTCCTATTCATTGTATTGTAATGTTCAATAAAGCTATTTTTAATTTTGATTTTTTTTTATATTCTTGAATACTCCTTATAAATTATATTTTTATTTATTTCTTCTGCATAGTTCACAATGTCTCAAACAAAAACGTGCTAATTCTTAATATTATAAACTCTATATAGTTACACGACATAGTTTTTTTAAAAATGATTTTTGGCGATAGTTCGGACCAGTTAGGTATTGTACATGATCCGTGGTCACGACGACACTACTGTGGAGCGACGTGTCAACTGTCAGCGTAGTCTAGTTCTTTTTAAGCCCATCTTACCACTTATTTTCTACACAATCTCCCGGTAAATTACACTAACAACGTCACTGTTTTGTTTTATTTGAAATCTGTTATTAATTTTATAAAACTCTAACACTGGATTCCACGCATTTGGTAACACAAAACAATCTTCGCGATTGAAATATTTGAATTTTCGAATTTCGAAATAGCTATGCGAGCTAGCTTCGGTATATAGTGGCGTTCGTTAGAAGAGAACCTTGAGTTATAAAGTTCTATCCAGTGGTGGTGAGTAAAACGATGTTTGGGAACCGCGAGTGTCTAAGTCTAAAAAGGTTAATTACTTTAATTAAATAATTAATAAATATTTCTTAAATAACACACTAAAAAGTTTAAAAAGCACATAACTCACGTACTTATACTTTTCTTATTTTTTATATTTATTTATTGTGTTCTGTGCATTGCACCTGTCACAGTTTTATGATAAGTATGTTTTTAAATGTCACTTCATATAGCTGGATATTTATATCGGGAATAAGAAACTAAATTTGCATTTCTTTAAGAGAATTTGCTATTTTCTATTACATAGTAAACATAAGTTTAAATATAATAATATTACCTTATGATATGTGATTTTAAGTTATTATAAATTGAGATGCAGAAAATATTACTATAGTAGTTTACACAGTATAAAATTATAGCATGATATTTATAATATTCTTTCTATTTTAACCTATCACAGAAATATTTTCTAGAAATAAGTTGAAGGAACAGTAATTAATATTTATTTCTGAATCGTTTATAACTCAAGAATAAAGTCTAATAAGAAAGTACCTGTACCAAAGTACATTCCTGCGTCGTGGTAAATTTAAAAGCTCATTGTTTTGGTGTGAAATACTGGGTAGGCAAGGGACTAGAATGCAAGCGCTGACAGTGCAGAGATGGTGGATAAGGGCCGTCATAAGTCCTCCCTGCGCAAAATAACGACAAATCGCGGGTCGATCACCGACGCAAGCGCACCGCGTCACAACACAATGCTGATGCCCGATCGACGCTACTCGATGCGCGTGCGCCATGTTTTATGTTTACTTTTGTACAATCCTTTACTTTGTCTCCCCACGACAAGTTAGATATACGAGGAGACGTTGCGATTTTTGTCTAGTGACGCTGCGTGGGGTACGACTCGTGTGAGATATGGTGTTGGTTTACTAGTATTCTGCGAAAAATAATCTTTATATTATGTACTATATAGTATGTATATTATCGAGAAAAAAATATATATTCTTTTGTGACAGTTGTATCGTAAATTTTGACATTCATATATTATCATCTTTAATAATTTTATTCATAAGAGAAACTACCAATTTATAGTATATATAAAAGAAACTTATCAGGCATGTATACATATTATTTTATCCGTTAGATATTTAAGCCTTGTAGCTAATTCCCACATCATTTGTAAGTTGTAACTTTACTTGAACATAATGAATTAGCAATTTGCTAGGAACTTTAGTCAAAAGGTTATTTTGTGATGGGTGTTAAGTGCAGGCGGAAGAGGCGCATTCCGGTCCATAATTCACGTTAACAATATGGCTCACAATTACAAGTCTGGACGATGATAAATAGTTTTCCTTGGTTGAGGGATATACAACCATTGTGCGTACGAATACAAGCTTGTTCAGCGTTGCGATTATTAGATCGATATACATAGTTTACATTTTTTTAATGTAAATAAAAATATATATGCAAATGTGTTGACCTAAATGGTTACTGTTCTGCTTAAATGATTCTTTGTTATGATCAGGTAAATAAGCTATGGATACGCATATACATATATAGTTATACAAATAAAAATTGCAAATATTATTGTTAGTTAGATAGCCGCTCCTATGTCCGGGCTTCTCAAGCCTTGTTGGCTTAAGTGTCACGCCGTTTTTTGACTTATAGCTCGTCTCTTCTTTTGCTTATGATACGTGACTATGAATATATATATAGCAAATTTTACGAAGAAACGAGATAAATAACACAAATCGGTCTTAGCGAGACAAAAGTGGTTATTATATAACTTTGTTCGAGAACATCCGGACCGCTTCGATCTTGTCAACTAGTAGTCGACGGGCCATTTTAGGGGTAAAATCTTTAGTTAGCTTCAAAATGGCCTTAAGTTTAGTAAGTTTTTTTGCCATCAAAGATAATACCTGCAAAGACATGGATGAAAACGAGAAAGAGATTCAAAATTCAAGATGGTACGTGTACCAGTTACGACAGGATTATATCGAGAAAGAGAACCGTTTATAGTGTGGTATAAAATTTCATATTTTTACTATAAGCTACTATAAACTACAATTTTATTGTCGTTTTATTGAAAGAAATATTTAAATGTATTATATATTAATTGAGTACCTACTTTATTTTATCACCTATATGAATAAATTAAATAATAAAAAAAAAACCAATTCAAAACTTCTATGTCCATTATCTATTACTATATTTTATTTCGCCTTTACACTATATTTAACACTACCTATGTACTATGTTTCATAAGGCCTTATTGCAGAATTGATTATGTTATTTTACAAACAATATATTTATTGTATTTGCTTTTAAATTAGGTCTAAGTACTTTAAAATATGTTGTTACAAGTATAAAAAATTACAATATTTTTTTTTTTGTATATTTATGTATAATAAAAACAATTCATAACAAATTAATAAAAAATATGATTGATTAATTGTATAAAATTAACTATTAGGTATTAAATACTACTATGTACATATATATATATATATATATTCGTGTTTAATTATTACAATAATAAATGTTTAAACAATATATAGGTAGTATAAGGTAATAATAATACGTTCAGTATTATGGCAATTGTTGTATCTGACGAATTATCACAAATGCATGACAAATTAGTAAATGTTTGGGCACATTGTTCTACGACCGGTCGCGACGGAAACGCGGCGGTGGGCTGCTGCATTACTTATACATGCGCCGACGCACTTTAGCAATCAGCATTAATCAACACGATATGCCTGCGTGTCTCCGTTGTCCGACTTGCATTGATTTGTTTATTTTCGCACAGAAAATATGGTTTGACGTTGAGTTAGCGATCCGAGTCGAGTATTGAAATTGTGTACTGCGTCCATCAGAGATAAGTAGACAGGCTATATGGTAAACATGAACAATAAGTTGACACCAATAGACGACTAGTTAACTCTAATTCTAACAAATGGTCGTGTGGTACAGCTGTATGTGCAAATTCAATATTCAAATTACTTCTACGGCTGAACGGCTTCGAACTGCATAGTTAATATTTCAAAGGCTAGGAAAGATAGTCGTTAAGTGGGTAGTGGTATCATTTATTTTTACTTCTCGTATATTTATTAATATGTTCTGATAGATAAGTAAGACTTTTATAGAACGACGTGTAAATATGGTTTATTTATTACATCGAAGACATTTTAATAAAGCGTTAGAGTAAAGAATGATATCAATAAAACAACTAATTCGTCACCATAAACTGATCCCTGCTGTCACATGTGAACGGCAGTGCTGTGATGTTTTACAGTATTTATAAAAATGTCTATCCAAGTCTTTCTTTAGATTAGAGTAGTCCAGTGCGGAGAAAGCGACCATCCATTGTCTCCGTGTTGACATGGACACGTATGATGCTTTATCTCCCAAAACTCGTGGCCATGTAAAGCTTCTTCGTTTATCTGTCCGTTATGTGTCCGGGAACGTCTCGTCTCTCGCGTAAACCCGCCATGTTTTATTCTCTCGCATTCAGCGCCGATACCTTAATAAAACCCAACAAGATTGAGCAATAAAAAGTAATTTATTTGATTGTAATTTCAAAACACAAAGTGGGTCTCATTTTGTAATATATTTTTATCTTCGTGGTTTTGTGTTTCTCGCGCACGTCCTGCTCGGCACGCTGTTGATGCGCTACGATTTCAAAATATAGTCTTTGGGCTTGTTTCAATTACTTTTTCTACATTGGCTATTTACTATTTTAATGTAATAAGGCGTTATCAATTTCGTTAACCACAAAATTTCGAAATTTCGGAATTGATATTTACATCAAATTTAAAGAAATAGGTGTAGTATAAGAATACTATGTATTATTATATAATTATTTTATATTTCATAAAAAGTATTAAAATATAAAAATACATATTAAGATCCTCTAAATAAATTGAAAGGTATTCACCGTCCAGTCCGAGTACAATACGCAACTCCGATATTATCAACGAACCAATCAATTTGATCCCTCATAAAAAAGTTCTCGGTAGGCAGCCAGCTCGTATAATGCAGCTGCTGTATCGGACCGTCGATCCGTGGCTCTGGTAGCTGAACTTTTCATATATTTTATATGAAAAGGATATGGCCATTGTTGTTGGACGTCCTGCTGGGTGCGCTCCGGGTAAACACTTGAAATTACAAGTCAGCTCGGACAGTCTCTCGCATGCATCCTCGATTGCGCTTCCAATCTTACGCCGCAACGCAATAAAAATATGTTACGTCGATTACTAGAACAAATTTACTATTCATAGCTTCTTTACAAATATACAACAAATACGCTTGTTTATATAAACACTTAAATTATTGCATATTTTGCTATAGTTCTATCTTATTACAAATATTTTATATCAAAGAAATCAATTTCCACGAAAATCATTAAATTCGATAAAATATTGCACTTCTTTGAAATCAATAAAATATGGACTTTTTTTATAAAATATAATGTCTAAAATATACCTTCGATATAAAAATATGACATATAAACACTGCTAATATTTTAATATGGCAATTACATTATCGTAAGAGTGAAGGGAATACAATTATATATATATATATATATATATATATATATATATATATATATATATATATATATATATATATATATATAATTGTATTCCCTTATATCCCTTATATCCCCTATATATATATATATATATATGTAATTATATACATATATATTTCTTTTATGACAGTACAAGGTTTTAAAAATATTTTATGATAGCTAACACAAAAGAAACGCAGTGCACACGCGCTTCAACAGTAATGAAATAAATTAATTAAGAATATATTAATTATTCTCTACATACTTATTCATGACGATCGGCTGTGTGTGTGATGCACTAACTTTTTTTGTGTCGCAGGGGAATCCATTTACGGATGATATCCAGGACGCCCGGGTCGGCAGTCCTAGACCTACGAGTATGTCGGACTCGGCACTTTGGGAGTGCAATACCGTACTAAACCCCTGCGGGAGCCTTCAGCCGCTTTAATTTGAGGGTCCCGGATCTGCAGGCAACAGAATCCCTCCAGCGACAGGCTGGCCTCGGCGAAAAGGCCAGACTTCTCCTCCATGGGGACTGTCCGGCTAACCTCTGAACAGACCCGACGACGCCGTGTCTAGCAGGACCGAGTTCCCATCCCGGCTCGACACGGGTACAAGGGCGTTACTGGAGGCACATTAAGTAGCGCCTCCTACGTACCACGATGCACTAGCTGGGATAGTGATGAATATACCTATAATTATTATGTTTACTGATTCCCCTGCGTCATTTTGATCTCTAATAAGACAAAAAAGATTTAATCATACTTCTTCAATAACATACAGCATAAATAATGTTATTGAAAACTTATTACAAGATTTCGTATGACAGGAGTTTTGGCAAAAAAAATAATTAAACGTTGATTTACATTCTACTATTTATACATACATATATATTGCAATTCTAATTAATACAACTACGCAGGAGGATAAATTTGTAAATACATTTATTTTAACCTGTAAAATGTACCACATTGTAGTAGGTACTGTCGCAGATAGAAAAATATTCTTTAAAGTTACTTCCTAAATGCTCAGAGTAGGGCTTGGAGAGGCTTGAGTTCGAGACGCGAGGTGTTTCTCGTCGGATATAAATAAAAGAAGCCTGTCCCCAAGGACCGCGGGCTATAACGATTAGTTGTATTCCACTTTCGAAAGCATATTATTTTATTTTTGTACAAGGAAAGGGTAAAAATCAATTTTATATACCTATATTTTTAATGACAATAATACAAAACAAAGTTTGTAAAAGTGTAAATTTAAGTGTCATTTATTTTTATTGATGAATCTATATATTAATACGTTTACGTATTAATATATAGCCCCTTTTTACGGAAATCACGCGGACGGAGAAGTATGAAATTTGGCACAGTTAAAGTTTATATGGAGAAGAAGTGCAGAATGCTAATATATTTTATAATAAAGCTCAAAAACTACATTAAATTCATTAAAAAGAACACTACTTACACACTACGGCACACACACATAATTATGTACAATGTACATATATATACAAGTTTGTTTATTTTCAAAGTCTGCTATCAACACGGTCTTAGATACAGGTCTTGCAACGATTTTTTATCGATTTTTTTTAATCACAGTACAGGTTCAATGACTTCTGCATATGCTGACGATGTTATGTGCAATCATATTTTTATGATGTTGACAATGCTTTAAATTATAGATTCAGTCGAATTTCGACCACTGGGCGACCACTAGTATAAATCATATAAAGAAAAGTAAGACGTGCATTATTGAGTTATCTGTATCTATTAATAAACAAACATATTTTGAAGTAGGTACAAATAGTAAAATGATTGAAAAAAATATACATATTTATCGTAGGTACTGTTGATGCAAATAAAATGTATTTCGTATAATACTTACTAATAATAATTAATTAACTAATAATAATTATTAATAACATAGTTTATAAGATCATTGTTACTAATATAGTATATAAGATCATTGTTACTAACACTATTTTATGGACAACTTTTGTCTAAAATAAATGAATATTATATTATATTATAATACGATATTGGTTGTAAGTGGAATACAATAAAGCTTGCACGATTAGGTGACCAGCCCGCCCGACCGCTCGTCCGCACCGCACCACACGCGCCTCCAAATAAAAGTACTGCTTTGTCGCACGCCAGAATTACGACGATCTTCCTTTATTATCTCTTTTTTAATTTAATTTCACGATAACGTCGCATACACACTGACTGATGTATCTCAAAACACACAACTAAGTATATAGTAATACGAAGTTTTAAATCATTTTTATTCAGATCTAATTTCGATCTGATTGCAGTGATGATTGCTGTTTCCGTTTTATAAATTGGTATTAATAAATTAAATATACATAAATTTACATTTCATTATATACGTGAAAATAAGTGAAAATTTTTGATTGCATGTATAATGAATGATGTGGCACCACATATAAATCATAGATATTATGTGATTCTATTTCTAATTTGTAAAACTTTTTAAGGTGTTCGACATATCACCTCAGAATATTTATTATTTCATCATATATTCTGCTGTTCCTAAAATTCTATATATATATATATATATTGTATTATATTATATTGGCCACCTATAAGCCCATATTTTATAAATACTTGTATTAGTGTATTGTAAATTAAAAAAATGTATTGTAAATAAAAAAATTTAAAATATTTTTTATCTATTTCTCGTACAAGATACAAAAAAAAATTACAAATCAAATCGTATTGATGATTTTATTCTAAATTACATTTATATTTCTCTTTGTTTATAAAACTTACATTAACACTGCAAATTAACAACATAAAATCGCCAATTAAATTGTGTATCTTCCTTTTATTAATCATGAGACAATTATTTTATCTATACTATTAAAATTAAAAATAAGGATTTATTTATTTTATTTGTAAAAACTCAGAAATCACCAATTTGTTTTTAAAATTATGTTTCCGTTAGGAAATCCGTTAAATAAATTATAGTATAAAATATCACGCTATGACTCATGGGGTAAATATTTCTAGTAGAAAATATCTATTCTTTAAATGTTAAAACATAAATATTTGTTACGGTAAATTTATTTAATAATATACAAATTACTGTTATGTATTATTTTTTAAAACGGACATTTGTTTTTCGTAAAAAAAACTCAACTCGACATTGTTACGGAGCTTTTCAGTTACTCTATCATATAAACTTTACATAACTATTATTAAGTAATTTTACTTAGATTATCATAGTTGGCCATACTTATATATTATAAGTTTATAAGTACCTACTTGATATTAAATATTATCTTTGTCGTTAATAAGTAACTTAAGAAACTTTATATTTTAATATTTGATATATTTAATTGTGTATAAACGTTTTAAAAAAATCATCAAATCACCAATAATTTATTTAATTTTTCGTATATATATATTTTTCAAACTTTCAAATGTAACGCGGATTGTTAGCCATAGTCTGCAATTAATTAGTGAGATTGGAACTCTAAAGTTGTAAGCTCATAAAAATAATTTTGAGCATTTGTCTAATAAAACAATATAATCAGTTGCCAAGTGATGTTCACAGCTGAATAAAATTGGATTAATAGTAATCCCGAGGCCTGACTAATGTGGGATCTCGCCCTAAGCCGTTCGTCGGCCTTACTCTCTCGTTTGCATACAAGCTACGATTTGTGTATTGTTAATTAGAACAACTCGAACAGGTTCCGAATAATGAAGCTCGCGCCTCGACTCTCCGACGAGTTTACACTTTCTTGTTGTGCCATTATTGTTCATATGTTATTTTAAATAGCGATTGATTACACAATTGCACACAGCGATAGAATCTATTGACTATAATTAACTTTGTATGTTAATTTAATTAATAAGTGTCTCCATTGAGTTATAAGTTGTAGAATTAGAATTACGCGCTACATGCACTTGATGCATATAGTGTTGAGTGTAGCATTTCCCGTTCCGATATTGGATAAGAATACTTTTTTATTTTGAACTGCAATTTTATATCATAAAGTATTAAGTGCCTATATCAAAGTACATAAATTGGATACAGTGATAATGCAGAGAAAATGCTGTGCGCTTTGATTGGCGTCCTTGCCTTAGGAGACATTTTGTTATCTAATTCAAAGTCAACGCAGGCAACGTGTAAATTTACAGTGTGTTCAATGAGACCCTATCAACTTGAGAGTGAAATAGGATTTTGATGTAAAATCTGAGCAGCAATCACGAGATAAAGTAGAGCTGACGTAATTTGCTAGTTAATATAAATATTTAAAATATATTATGTAGGGATTTTGTATGAACTTTTAAATATAATCTATGATATCTTTAAAATTTCGATTCGAAATGTTGGAGCGTCTGAACCCGATGTAAGCACAACGAAGCTAGGAGACACATGTTTTTCAAAAAGTATGTTCGCCGGTACAGATATCGAAACTGTCTCGAATAAAGTCTACGGTCGTACGATACCGCGGCCGAGCGCTCGTAAATTCATCCCAATACCTACCGCGCGGCGGGTCGCGCCCGCTCCATGCCCTCCATGACACATTTTATTGTCAAAACCCATACCAAGCGGTCTTTCCTGATAACTTTATTGTTATTTACATCACTGAATTATCATTCCGATATCCGTTGTTTTACATTCGTATAATGTCGTGTTAGGCTCGGCTTTCTATCTAAATTGCTTAATTGGAAAGTCGGAGAGAGAAGGCTCAGAATCGAATACGTACGCACTCGAATTGATCTTACAATTGAATTCTCTCGTCTAACATAAGTCTGAATTTATAATGGTACGATACAAGAAAAAGCAATTAAGATTTAAACATTATTTTTTTATTTATTGTTAGTGTTATGTGCATTCATGTTATACCTTTGTATATCTATGTATACATGTGATATGTGTATACAGGTGACCTTGTTGACCCAGAGTAAAGTAACATTTTCATTAGTTGAGGAATTTATGTAAAATTTATATTTTGTATTAAGAACAATTGTGTTTGGATATTATAACAGTAGCTATATTTATCTATACGTGTGTGTAAATGTATTTAAGGAGCAATATGTCTCTCTGATTTTGTTTTTATATAAAAAAAATTATACAAAAAATCGGGGTAAATTATTGACAAAAAATAAAATTTGCTTGTGACAGATTTTATTTAAAGAAGAAGGTACCTACTGTAAAAAATTAAAGAAATTTAATTTTATCTTATAAGCATATATTAATTGACTCTCAAATCTTTAAAACATCGTTTTCTACGGAACATTCGCATTTTCAACACATTATCAATTCAATTCCCTGCGTATTTCAACGATCATTACATATTACTCGTGTTTAAAACTATTAGATTGCTTCACGATATCCAACGCAGACAACCGCACAGACAGAAATATACAAATATATTGATATTAAATAGCGATAAAGGATGAATCGATTGCTGAGGCATAACATTGGGGTGAAAGATGCGCAGTGCCGAGAGCGGTGGGTGTCCGTCCCGAGCCTTGTTAGGTGATCGCCCGCTTCACTCTTGTCGCTTAATACCTTATTTTATTTAACAATGACCGGATTGTGTCGTGAAAGAAGATATGCTGTGCCGTGTTTGCTTTTGCCAACATTCCCATTTACGTCTCATTTTCGAACCTCAGCGGGCAGTAATTTTAACATTTTAAAACTCTAGAACTCGTCTGAGTGGGCAAAGGACCAACGCTGAATACTTTACGAATTTTTTAACACATGAATATAGTCTTAATAAACGCTTTTTATGGTAGCCTTGTATCCGAGATAAGAATGACTGCGCGTGTTAAGCTAATAAGGATCTGATGATCGCACTTTAACGGCCTATATATTGGTAATAATATTCGCATGCCGGAATGATATCATTTACTCTGAATTTAAATCTTTACATTTTTATAAATTATTTAATTTCATGGAAATCATCTTTTACTCAATACGTGTCTTATAAATTATGGGAAGCGTAATTGTTATTACATAAAATTTTTGTTATTTAAAATAAAAATAGAAATTAACGTCAACTGTATCGTGCATTTGTATCTAAATGTTTAATTAATTTGTTAGATAAAGCCATAAATCAAAAGGTATAATAAAATTATCATTAAGTTCCATTATATTGAAATGAGCTCATGTGCTAATATCATTGTCTTCGGCAAAGGTATTACGACGTTGCGCTTGTACCTAAAAAAAAAAACTAAATATAGCAATATAGCAATCCCTATATTGATAGTACATAGGTACCTATTGAAGTATGTAAAATCATAATAATCGTTCTGTGATTTTCGCATATCGCATGGAACTGGCAGATGATAAGAGACAAAAAATATTTAAATTTATATCTTATCAAAATAAATAATTAAATTCTGAGCTAAAAGAGGATTTATAAACGTGATCTATTTAGACTTGGATGTTGTCTGGAGAATAATGTTACCCTGGCACACCTCTACCCGTGTCACTTGCAAGGGCGTGTCAGAGATAAGTTTACATATTCTGTATGCATTATGCAAATTGAGGTTTTATGTTAAGCGAGTAGGCAGAGACGGGTATGCTGTAAGACTCACGTGTTGCGACTCGCGACTTTAAACTTCGCCACTGAACTGCGCCATTCGCACCTTCCACATTGACCATAGATACAAATTGATGTCCTTATGATTTATTTCATATACGTTCAACTTTTATTTATTTCAATTAATCTAAAAACCATAAACATACGTAGGGAAACGGGGGCTAGTTGTAACAGGGGCAAGTAGTAACAAGCATTTTTTACTTAGATAATAGAAGAATATTCATTGGATTTTCGACCTAACTTACTATTTAATTCCCATTCTATCATATGAGCGTGATCGGTATCCCGCTTGATGACGCAGAAGGCAGTGTTATGCAGGCGCTCCGATCAGACCACGTAATAGACTTTTTATTTATTTATACAAAATTGATTATTGTTGATTTCAAATTGTTTAGCACTTGTTGATTTATTCAAATACATTTAGCATTTGTTTACTTCGATTATATTAACTGTAATTTTACACTAAATAAGGGATATATTTTTTATAGCAGTTATTTCAAAAAACCTTGCAATGGGGTATGTTGTAACACTTTCGTGGGGCAAGTTGTAACAAGTTACAACTTGCCCCGTATTGATTTATTATTTCTATGACATCACGTGGGACATACTTAAATTTCTTCTTTTCATGTTTTGAATACTTTTTTGTTGAACTTAATTGATTTCATCCATTTCAGAATGAGACACTATAAAAAAACTGAAAGTGCTTCGCAAAGCCAAGATGTGTACGAATTGGCTTCTGTTGAAGTCTTGTAAAATTAACCAGTGTACGAAAAGCTGCAAAATACTTTAATTTAGGTCATGTGTCGCTATTTAGATATATGTAAAAAAAAGGAGTAACAAATCTCTATAATACTTTAATCAAAAGGCTGATTGATTACTTAAGAAGTTGAGATATTGTTGTTATAAATGGCTGAATATTTTTCTACTAGATTAAGAATAAAACTATGTGCCTAAACTTTTTAATGCTAAATACGCTAAATGAACCAAAAGTCTGTTAACTTAAGTAGTTAAGACTATAAATGGATATAAATCTATAGTTCCTTTATAGTCTAAAAAAAGAAATAACAAGTTTTTGTAAATTTTTGAATATTTTTTTATTACATTAAGAATAAAACTTAAAAGTCGAAATCTGTTTTAGCATGTCTACAGTTTCTAAAGATAAATATGCTAAATAAACCTTTGAAAAATAGAAACCTGATTTTCAATTCCTACTGTTACAACTAGCCCCAATCACGGGGTAAGTTGTAACACTCGTCACTTTTTTTTCTAAGCCATTTTTACAAGAACTTGTCACAGATTTGATCAAAATTTTATTTGAAATCACTAGTTGAATAGTTGCTCATTAAAATAGTACTGCTGCATTTCATAAATACCTAAGAAGTAAGCTTCCATAAGGTCCCAACGAAAAATTGTTACAACTAGCCCCTCGCTCCCCTACATGTTGATACAGTTTAGTGGAACACGTGAATCGTAACTAATTGTGGTAGTACACATCGAGTAAGTCATTAATCAAGTCAACTTAAAGATTTGGTTCTTAAGTTACTTAAAAACTATTCATTTCAAAACGACAGTACAGTGTGTAAATTTAATTTTTGACTTTCTGCTTTAATCTAAAAAGTGACTTGAATATTTGAAATGTATTTGTTTTTGAAACATGTCCATCTGTAGGTCATGGTTTGAATTGTTTGTTAAATTTCACAAGTGAATCTGTAAGGGTTTCCCTTTTAGCATTTTTAGTAGGTTCGGAACTCTTAAAATATTTTTGCGTTAGTAAACCTAATCTTTAACAAAGAGTAAAGGCTATAAAACTTAAAACTGCTACTCGTAGGAGCGGAGCAGTGACAACCAATACGACTGAAATTACGGGTTTTTACTATAAGTAATTACAAAGAATACTTTAATACAATACAAGAAAAGACACTTGCCATATTAGTTTTATTATAATTATATATATATATATATATATATATATATATATATATATATATATATATATATATATATATATATATATATATATACCTATATATATAATTGTGTATGCCGTTGTATAAAACACTTTACTTGTGAATGCAGTAAATGATTAAGCATCTAGAAATAATTGTTACATAATAAAATTGATCGCTCGCAGAAATAGCTTTTGCTAGCGCAATTACCCATAATTCAGGAACAAGTTGGCCTTTCAAATTGTCATAAATAGTCCGAGGTGTCAAACATAATTTTATAACAGGTACGGAATGAGCTTGTTGGTAAGCCGTCGGCGACTCGCCAATGTGCCACTTTATGATTCAAAATGACCCCAGGTCGCGGAAATTCATTTGGAGAACGGCAAAAGTGTAATATACTTTAAATTACTTGTCGACGTAAATATAGAATTAATCTTGTTTAAAATAAACAAGAAACTGTTAAATTATGAAACTAGTTAGATTAGTTTTAGACTTTTAATCGAGACAAATGCTCCTGTCATCAGAGTCCATTTGACAAATTACATCATACGGAAATGCTATTATACTACCGCCCCCTGAACTAGTCTTTATAAATATATATATATATTTACTAAATATCTTATAAATACCTAAATTATAATGTTCCAAAAGGAAGATATTGTATTATGATATAATTTCAGAGACAAAATATAAATAAACCCAATAAAGTATTTAAAAAATTAAAAATAAACTTATTTAATTATTTTTTTATCGAGTGCAATTATATAAGTAGTTATATAGTTACACAGATTATGTTAATGCAGTTTACATATATATTAAGCTGCATAAAAACGATTTCAGCTCACTCATTAGCACTTAACCGTCGCACATTTCTGTTCTGAGTTTATCTATGTAGATACGTTATTAGCTTGCCGATGTTTATTCATGAGCCTTACATTCAATGAGCAGAGACTGTATTATTATGATCAAATATTTCTTTATGGTTTAATGAGGAAGTTTAATTGGTGACGTAATTATTGTTATAGGATTAATATTGTTAATTGCGCAATATCAGTTTATAAGCTTAGATACTAAGCGGTATTTATGTTATCTCGTGGACTAAAATAGGGTTACAACAGAGACAATGAGGGCCAGTTTCACCACTTGCTATTAAGTTCCGGATAGCCTAACTGGCACTTATTTTGACAGATAACCCATACAATTACCTGTCAAAAATGTGCCAGTTTGGTTAGCCGGAACTTAACAGTAAGTGGTGAAACTGGGTCTAAAAGTAATTAAATCTTGTAATAAAGCTTTAAACTATAATATAAATTTACATACATACATGCATATAATCACGCCTCTTTCCCGTAGGGGTAGGGAGAGACCACTTCTTTCCATTTGCTACGAGCCTTACATACTTGTTTTGCTTCGTCCACTTTCATTATTCCCTTCATACATGGTCTTCGGTTTAGGGTACTCTTGACCTGGCCTTTTTTCAAGACGTCCCTGGTTTGATCTTGAAACGTCCGCCTAGGTCTACCTCTTCCAGCACTTTCATTAACACTCACCTTATACACTTTTTTTGTCAACTATTCTTCATTCATTCTCTCGACATGGCCAAACCATCTCAGCATACCTTTCTCAATTTTTGTTACTACATCTTCTTATAGACCACAACGTTTCCTTATCTCCCTATTTCTTATTCTCAGTTTCACTCCTATCATACTTCTTAACGCTCTCATCTCAACTGCATTTATTCTGCTTTCATGTTTCTTCTCCCTTACCCAAATTTCACTTCCGTACATGAGTGTCGGCATCAACACCCTCTCATGAACAGCCAAACGAGCCTTGTTAGACATCTTATAATATAAATATAGAAAAATAAATAAAGTAATAAAATAATCTGTATGACTCATAATATCAGTCTTATTTGTGCTTAGTGTTAACGGAATAATAAAATTACAAATATCTAAAGCACTAAAAATAGAATAAAGTTATGGCATTTATATAAAACAATGCTACTTGTATTCAGTTGCTATGCTAATATAATCTTCTAAAGCTGTGTTCGACGTAATCACAACACGACCGGCGCAGGTGCGGGGCGCGGCGTTCGCGGGGAGAGGTTCATTCATCAAGCTCCATAAGGCTCTAAACCTAATTCGACACAAGCAACTTCGCAACATCCGCTCTTGCAAAACGTTATTTCATTCATAACTTTAGTGTGTGCTGGGTTTACACTTAGGTACCTTAATATAAGGTTTAATAGTATTATTTTATTTATTTTGTTTCTGCGATATTATTTTAATATAATTGTAGCCCAAAGCATTATTACAATTTAAATTTAATATTATTAAGTAATTTTCGTCTTTGTGTCATTATTAAGCTTGACCACATACAGTTCTTATTGTTTTTATTTTCTTATCTTTTAAATAATAATTTAATATAAAATAATTAAGTGGGGCTAGTATGATCCCAGCCGTAAGTCGTAACCGCACCCACGCGACAGCAAGCGGAGGAAAATAACATTTAAGTTGAGTCGATGACATCAGTGCCTGCGCCGCGCCCGCTACCGCGCAGCTGCATGATCGCACGCGCAACCATCATTCATAAAAACTACTCATTCTCCACAAAAAATATAAACAGTCCGCGACACTAAACTACTCTCTAAATGAAAGGTAATATACTTAGTGCTCGGTTACAATTTATTAATGCTTACAGCGATAAATAAAAACATTATAAAGAGGCTTTTAAGGACTGTCTGAAGCTTTAGACAAAACGTTTCTCTGGATGGAGTAAGACAATCTGTCCGATGAAAGGATGCTCGGTCTTTCTAAATCAACGTCAAATTACCACCTCTTAATCTTTTGTAGACGATTCAGTTACACGCACGTGTTCTCACAGAGGACCAAACGGTCTCACAGAATGATATACGGACACTTTATACTGAGATTGCCGCATAAATCTGACGTTTGAGAAATTTTACATGTCTTTGTTAGTAATAGATGTTTCGTCGGCAAAGTGCCATATTATTTTACTATTACCGATCGAATGGAATGCCACGTCGTAAATGGCCCATTCTTTCGAGCTATTCTTTCAAAACGTCATCAATTGTGGCCCCTTTCCGGGGTTTATGGCTACAAATTTGTTAATTTGGAAAGGTAAGATATAAAATTTAATCGTGTGCTTACTCAAAGCGATTATGCAACGAGATTGGTCGGGAGTGTTGGAAATCGTTGGCACTTAAAGTTTTATAGACAATAAAGCGGACAAGTGTAATGGGATCTCGCAGTCAGTCTGCCTATAAGACGGGTCGCAGGTCACACGTTGAAAGACACCGGAGCGTGCGATGTCGATTGAGAATTCGCAATTTGCATAAATGAAACTGCCAGGAACACGTAAGGTACGCGTCATAAAAGATTACTATAAACTACCTCCATCTGTTGAGCGTGATATATTTTATAATATCAAATTAATAGACTTCGAAAATATGAAGACTTTTCAAATCTCCTCTAAATATATAAAGAACGGCGTATTTTATGTGTACTGTGTTCGATGGCCGACTAAGCCTTATAGAGGTAAACTTAGATAGCTTGCTTTTGTTAGTAAACCTTTTATGAAACTAGCTAAAACGGTAGTGTGGGTTATTATAAACGATCATCGTTCGTTATTGCTTCCGATAAATGGAGTTAAAAGGCTATCTACTGGTTTTAATATAAGGATTATCTTTGAATAATAGCTAACAGCGCAATTTGTAACAATAATAGGGGCGCTATTATTAAACAGTTATACCGCGTATGTATTTGACTATTTGAACGACTCAGATAACACTATGAAGCCGAAGCAATATTTTACAAATGCTGTATATTGTAAGCTGTTTTTTAAATACATATTAATTTTATAAAAAAGAAACTTAATAATAAAATAAGCTACGATTTTGATTATCTCGGCTACAAGACGTTGATTGCTGGTGAAGATAATTGTTGGCTAAACAAAGCGTACGTTCAGCGTATGACGGGCGGGCCTGGGGGCGAATAGGAATGGGCATTCGTATGGGAAACAGAATTACTTATGTGAACTGCGTAGACATCCGAATGGTTATTTCGATAATAATAATAATATATTTAAAAGTATATTCCATTATCTATTAATATATGACGTTGAAGAATAATATGAGCGATATTGTTTGAAATTACTTTTATTTAATTACATAATATTACTTTTAAAAAAAATTAAAAAACCTTAAAGCTTAACATAAAAAAATGAACGCAAGTGATTACATGAAAAAGGAATAAGCAAAGTTATTGTTATTATAAATTGTGCTCTTTTACATAATATTAAACGGCTTTAAATACGAAAACGAATGCTAGGCACAATATGTAGTATACGCATTGCACACACGCATGCATATAAGAAACGATCCATTAGACGGGATAAGTGCAGTTAATTCGCGCCCTTCAAATCTGCGCCTGCGCTGATAAAGATTAGCGATCTACAGCTGTTCTACTAGGCATTTTATAGAGATTAATCGAAGGTCTTATAAATATTTATTAAAATCCTTTTAAAGCGTGTGCAATTCTTACTATCAATCTCACTGCTTGATGTAGGATTCTTCTTTTGTGACAAAGAAGAATTTTACCACGCTTCTCAACAGCGTTTGCCAGATGTAGCTACACATTTTATAATGGTATGGTAAAAAATACTCTTGATTGTCTTGATGTATTTTTATTACTTTTAAGACAAAAGGATACGACTCGACATTACAGAATTGTAGTTCAGACATGGACAAGACAAAAAGTAATAAGTATATAATAGATAATGCTCACAATGTTATAGACTCCTTGAAATTGACATAATATAACATATCATATATTTATATTCTAGGATATACAACATCCAGTTTTTTTTTGGCGATGATTCCTTCATCACTAAATACGAGATGAGACATTTATCACTTAAAAATTCATCCGTGCTAAGTCGGATTTTGACCAGCCAGCTGGGTGTCGATTCACGTATTCTATCTACGTGGGCATTTCGGCTCTTCTTTTTTGCTGAATTTAACCTTTTCCAATTATGTTTATCCTTTTAATCTCTAAGAAGCTTTTTTCCTTTTGTTTTCCTTGTCGATTTAAAGAGTAATGAAACTAGTACACAAAAGAGGGTTTTTCTTATTTGTTTTTTAAATAAAAATGTACCTACTATCTACTATTAAATGAAATTAAAAATTGACACCCATTAGTTTTTACAATATCTTTAAATTATAAATATAAAAGTTTGTAAGGATGAGGGAATTGATATTTCTTGTTCTTTTCGCTACAACTCCGGTAAACTTTGAACTACTTGACTTACATACACTACCGAAGTAGATGTAAAGTATTGGTGTATTTGTAAGAAGTATGTAGAGATGGATTGATGGATATTTATAAGTCTCACTTAGTTAGTTATTTTATTACTTCGAAGTGATATAAAAAGACAATATAAAACAATATATATAACGCAATGTGTTGTCTTCATCCTTATTCAGTTCAGTTATTTCTGTTATTAAAAATAGCTTTTTTCAGTAAGAAAATCTGGTTCAAGTTATTAATAATAATTTGCTCTCGATTATTAAATAAATACTAGTACTCCCACCATTTAGTAAAATTTTTGAAAAAATTATACTCGGTCGGTAGTAATACAGTACTCCCAACATTTAGTAAAATTTTTGAAAAAATCATACTCAGGGAAATTTTATCGCATTTTAATGCACACAATCTACTACATAAGAAACAGTTTGGTTTTACAAAAGGTCGCTCCACAGCAGATGCTGGTGTTGAGCTAATTGAAAATGTTTTTGAGGCATGAGAGAGGTCGCAGGATGCTCTTGGGATATTCTGTGACTTATCTAAGGCCTTTGATTGTGTGCATTACGAGACCTTGATCAGGAAACTCCATCATATGGGATTAGAAATAAGGCACTCAACCTCCTGAATTCCTATTTGAGTAATAGAATACAGAGGGTTGATGTAAATGGTAAGAGATCTCCCGGGGCTCCTCTAGATATGGGGGTTCCACAAGGCTATATTCTTGGCCCATTTCTCTTCCTTATTTACATAAATGATCTGCCATTTTTTGTACAGGACAGACATGAGATAGTATTGTTCGCTGATGACACTTCACTTATTTTTAAGTGAAAACGTAATTTACTTATGTAGGGCGATGTAAACGATGCTCTCTCAAGGGTTGTCTATTGGTTTGATTCGAATAATTTATTATTAAATAACAAAAGAACAAAATTAATGAAATTGACGACACCTAATGTTAACCTTGTTGACAATGGTATAGAATTAGGAGGGGAAATGTTAAAACCGGTAAAGTCCGCTAAATTCTTAGGTATTACTATAGATTCGAAATTACAGATTTACAGTGGGATCTCCATATTGAAGGGTTAGCGAATAGGCTCAGCTCTGCAGCGTTCGCAGTTAAAAAATTAGAGTTATTACTGACGTAGATACAGCTCGCGTAGTATATTTTAGTTATTTTCGTAGTATTATGTCCTATGGAATCTTATTATAGGGAAATGCAGCTACCGTTAATACTATTTTTGTCCTGCAGAAAAAAGGCAATCATGCAATTTATAGTTTAGGCCCTAGAGTATCATTAAGAGATTTATTTAAAGAAATAAAAATATTGACGATTGCTTCTCAATATGTGTACGAAAATGTGTGTCCATAAAATATACACGAATTTCCCAGGAATTGCGACATGCATAGCATTAATACTATGAACAAACATAAACTTGTAATGCCTGTAACTCGCTTACGCCGAGTCAGTAATTCTTTTTATGGACAATGTACACGCTTATACAACAGGCTCCCAGAAAACGTTCAAAAAGCTTCTATTGGCAAATTTAAAAAATTGTGAAAGAACGTTTGTGTACTAAAGGATATTATTCTATCAACGATTTTCTAGAAGACAGTACGCCTTGGGAATGATGTGATCGCCTCCAGGCTATTTCAACTTATAGAGAATTATTGTTAATTTCAATTTACTTTGAAAAAAAAAAACCATTACGTTAAAAAAAAAATTAGTCTCGCTGAGTTTCTTTCGCCAGTTCTTCTCAGGTCAGAGGCCTCTTCTTTCCGAACTGGTGGTAGACGTTCATTTCATGACGTTCAGTACATAATTGTAATAATTTGATGCTGAATAAAATATTTTGACTTTGACTTTGACTTTGAAATAATTGGACACCTATCTATATTATATATAAAAATTTACAATTATCTTTTATTACATTTTGACATTTTATTTTACTAACAAGATTTAAACTTATTCTGACTTCAGCTGAACAAAATATAAATTACTTCGTCATTTTTTGTTCAATCAGTCAAGTAAATTTTGACAACTGAACCAGTGGTTCTTAGGTGAATTTATGAATCATCAAAATTAGTCTTTGTGATAATAGTTAGTATAACATTCTACAAACGTGTACTTACCTATTATATTTATGTTACTAGAATAATCGTGTCTAAATTTTAAGGTTATTTTAACTTTTAATATTTTTACTCATTTTAATTGCATGTCAGATTTATAACTGCGGAATCACTTAGTCTATGCACGAGGTACTTATTCATTTGTGCGTCGCAGTCGGCTCGTTAGCAATTGGACATGCCCGTTGCACGAAATATTTCAGCGATTGAAGCGGCGGTAAATTGCAAGCAACAATAGCACGCGCCGCGCCAACGAGAGCCTATTTACAGCATGGGTTTTACGATTCACTCGTTATCTTGAAATTATGTTTGCTGGCCTTCTTATACTCGAGAAAATACCTTAGTATAAAATACGTTATTAAACTTTGTCAAGGCCGGAATAAATGGTGAGATGACATTGACAGAACAGTATTCGACATTGCCCTTCGAAGCGGAAGGAGACAGCGGGTGACGGTGAATCTCATAGCTGGCCGGTTTTAATTACGCTGCGATGATCCGTGCACAGCTAGCGTCGACACATCCATCACGCGCGCTAGATAGGGCGTTATGAATGACCAACAGATTTGTACTCGTAATTTGTACCACTGTCATCACATTTCAAAGACAAATATAAAGGATTGAGGACCGGAATGACAAGTGTCAGCGGACTCATTCGTTTGGTATTTTAAGAGACGTTTTTATTTAACACGAACAACAAGAGGTGGATTGATCGAGACAGGTTTCAAGTGCCGTTCGATGGTCAGGTACGGGCGACCCGAGCGAGTCCTTTAGTACCTCCCTTGATATTCTCAGAAATGTCCTTGTGAACCCTTCATGTTTTTACAATGCAACTGTTATTAAATGTATGCATATATTGATATATACAACTGTTTAAATCTGAATGCATATTCAAATGAGTTTTGAATAATTTTATTTATTTGTAAGCTACGAATAGTTTCAGATATCCATAGATGTGTTCATACGAAATCAGAGTGGCATAAATCTTGTTGTATAGGTATAACGCTGATGCAATAGCGATCGAGTGGTCAAATTGGAACTTGACACCGTCATCGTGATTGGAATATTAATTCGTTTGCTATCGAAGCTGTCGTCGTATCACAATTACACGCACTGATGATATCAGATGTGCTCGTTCCTGGCGGCGAAGCGCAAGCGTCAAAATTTAATTACCCGAAATTTGTTTTAACCACACTGTCATAGGTATTCGTAATAAGTATCACTAAAAATACATTTTAAAATTTATTTTTCAAATATTTATATAGACAGATATTTTCTTGTACTGCAAATACATTCAGATATACCTTTTGTTTAACTTTTTATAAATATGTAAACAGTAAAAAATATTCAACTTAAAAAAATATATATTTAAGTATATTCAAAGAACTTTTAAAGCTATAGATACGTACTTTACTGTCTGTGGTTATACATAAATGTTAATACAAAGGAACAATTGGTTGAAATTAGGGGTCAGATAACTGCTTCGTCATAACATATTAATTAAGTTCTAACAAGTAGATATAGCAGGCATTACACCAGCGCGTGTCTCGAACCGCTGTTTTAATAAACAACGTTTAGGGTTATGTAAGCCCTCATAATATGTTCGCATTGCAAATTTTGAAAGTCACGCTTGTTTTCTAAGCGTCACGGTGAGATACAGATTAAAATCTCCACCATGACTGAGCCGTCAGGGGTGTGGCAGTGATTCACTGGAGATTGTAATTTCTAAGAATGAAAGACAATATTATGATTTTTATTAATTTATCTCTTCATAATAATAGCTTAATTGACGGCCAAGTGATTCATAGCGGCGTCTCGGACACGCTGTGATTTGTTAAATGTCGATGTTTGAGTTTTTAATTACACGTAACTAAAGACGCGGTATTGGGGAGGCGGATCGTGATTCGTCACGGTCATCATGGCGGGCTCGGATCCGACTCGTCTTTTTGTACCGACCTCTAAACCTTTTGTCCGTATTGGTATTCACCACTTTAAACCTAATTATTTCATGTCCAAACTTTTTGTTATCAGGTATGACAGTTATTTACAATATTATAATAATTCGCGTACACAAAAACGGACGCACTCTGAACAAATATAATATATTAAATTAACCGTTGACATTACGAAGACTCATCAATCACTTGTAATATCCCGATACGAGTAACGCATTTGTAACCTACTTGCATCAGAACAGGCATGGAGTGTTTCAATAAATTGAAGTGTCAGTTATCTTTGATGTAATGAGGGGAAAATTAATAACTAAAATTTGAAATTTATGTTTTGTTGTTTACATAAAAATATGTAACTGTTAATTACTTTTTAATTATTAGTATTGTAACAGAATTTAAGATTGTTATCTAAATGTGTAAGTAAATGTCCCTTATCTTTAATGGTTTGACAATTAGACTTGAAAGTATTTTATAATGTATATTATTAGGGAAAGGCTTAACTGGCCTCCAAGAAACTTGGTATGCTCGGTAGGGGGAAGTAGTATTTCATGCCTTGCCATCGCCTACAATTGTACAAATCGCAGATCCGGCCCCACATGGAATACTGCTCTCATCTGTGGGCTGGAGCGCCCCAATATCAGCTCCTTCCATTTGACCGCGTTCAACGCCGAACGGTTCGAATCGTCGACGACAAGGTTTTCTCCGATCGGCTTGAATCTTTGGCACTGCGTAGAGATGTTGGATCACTCTGCATCTATCACGGAGAGTGTTCTGAGGAATTGTTTGGATTAATACCTGCAGCAGAATTCCACCACCGGACATCGCGTCACAATTCCAAATTTCACTAATATCACCTCTATGTCCGAAAGTCTACAACAACCCGATTTCTACGGCATTTCCTGCCTCGCACGACCAGAATATGGAACTAGCTGCCATCTACGGTATTTCAATAACCGATACGACTTAGGGACCTTCAAGAAAAGAGCATACACCCATTTAAAAGGCCGGCAACCCACCTGCTAATCCTCTGATTTACCGGGTGTCTATGGATGTCGCGTATACTTACCACCAGGTAAACCGACTGTGCGTTTACCCCCTCTTATATTAAAAAAAAAAATCATCTATCCAACCATACATTTATCGATCCTCACAAAGGTTTAAAATTGTAATAACAGTAGGAGTTATTGTGTACCTATATGTGTACGTATATATAGTGCAATACCTACAGGACGCGTGCGCCCCGCTGCGCAGCCACATGTCAGCGGCTCCGCGCAGGCCCGAGCTAAGACAAAAGACAAATTAATTTTGTACACAAGGCATTTAATTTGAATGTGAATAGCGTGAAGTGCGACGAATGGCCGCGGAGAACAATAGCCGGCGCCGATGATCCCGCCTTTTTGTTTTATACCCGTCGAGAGTAAAAAGTCTAAACGCTCAACAGACAATTCCGTATTATGATATGGACACAGTAATGGAGGGTCGGCGAGGCGTCTAATAGCTTATAATATTAAATGTACATGATAGCAGAGCGAAGGGCAGCGGGCGGACCGTTGCTGAGCCTCGATCATCGCTGTCCGGAAATAATCGTTAAGTGTGAAAGATTTAATCTTGAAAATAAACAACGCTTAGAGTACGTTTATTTCTATTCTGTTTTGAGATAATGCAATAAATCAAGTTCTATGTACACTAGAAACTTATCATTTAGGTACACGTACGAAGAAAATATAACGTCTTTTTTATTAATAATAATGCAACTCTATAAAACTTTAAACTACTGTTATAATGACTAAGCTTGAACCTCAATGTGTTTTGAAGAATTAATTGAAATATTATAATTGAATCGATTGCACTAGCTATAAATTTATGACGCTATGAAATATGTCCGGCGATGAAACCACTTAACACTTTCTACGCTATACGTACAGAATGTTTGACTTATATTATTAGTCCATCAATCACGATCCAATTTTGTTTTGAATCGTAACTGTTAGTTAAACACTAACAATCGTTCGGTGCACGGCTCGTCCGCCTATCAATCAGAGGTGTTGACGCTGCCTTCGGCTGTCGCAAGCGGCGGCTGCGGCAACCAAAACTAGCTGAAGAGCTATTAAAACATTTTAACTACTCGCATAGAACTAGCAAACAAGATATTATATGTGTAACAGGAAAAACTTTTTTCTGTTCAATATAAATCGATACCATTATGTATAACAGTGATACCATTAATAACATGAGAAATATTATGAGAAATATAATTATTATCGTTATTACGTAATATTTTACAAACAAAAAATCATAAAGTTGGCATAAAATATTTAACAAAATTTACATATAAATTATTTTGACATTAAGGTTATTAAGGTTATTTGTATATCGCCTCTTCTACTATAACGATAGCTCTCCGGACCCGACACATCCAATTCACATGTTAAATGGAATTCCCTTTGCGCCTTGAAATTATGAACGTCCGTATCATTAAAGTGTTTGTTTCTTTGACGTTTTTGTTCAGACGCTTCATCCAATTAGTGCTACCGTGTCGAAAGGATAATATTATGATGACTATTAAAAATGTTTAGCGTGTTAAAAGCGGAGCCCTTTTGGCAACATTTAGGAAAAGGTCAATCATAATGTATTACAAATATGTTAGATGGCTTATTATTAAATATCAAAGGGTAAAACAAAGTGTGTAGGTTTACTTTCACTAAAGGTTATCAATGATTATTTAAATTAATATTTTAACCTTAATAATTGTAAATGTCGAGTGTTAGGAGTTTTATAGGTTTGAAATTGTTAATTGAAAGAGCTTATTTTTTAGGCAGTTTAAATTTATTGTGTGTGAGAAAGTTCTTTTACTGGGGAAGATAAAACACGCTTTATACTTTATATTCAGGTAAAATTTCATTTAGCAAATTAATAAAATCAATATTATAAATGGAAATATAAATAGACTGCGATAGAAAGAGAAATCTAATAATATAAATATATATTAATAATTTGGTAATAGTTTGGCAATTATTATTAAATTTTTAGCTGAAAGCGTTTGTGTATAAGATTTTTTTCTTTTTTTTGTATAAGCAGTTGTTAAAAATTTTAGATCTATAATACATTTACACTTATCTATATAATACATAGTAAATAATATAATTCTATTACTTTCGAACAGAACGAGTAAGAAATTCTTAAAATACAAAGTAAGTCAAGTCAGGTTGTATTATTTTGTAGTTGTAACAATTAACAGATACACAGAAGAGCAATGAGCTGCGCGTCGCATAACAAACGCGACCACGAGAAGGAAGTGCGGCGATGACAGATGATCGATGCTAGCTATCAGACTGGCCAAGAAAGCCAGAATATATTACTGTTTAAATAGTAATTAATCAAGTCTATTGTCGACCTAATTGTATTTATGGACTACGTAATATACTTTAAAAATTTTATAAGACAGTGTTTTTTTTGTTGTAATAAACAAGAAAACGATAGGTACTTGAAGCAGCTAAATTTATTCTAGAACTTTTAAAATCGTGGGCGACTGAAAACAAAATTTCCAATACTTTTGATAAAAATGTATAATTATATCTACTAATATACCCACGCGTCTTTGAACTGCTTAAACATTCCAAATTAAATTGAGATAAAAATAAACGATAATATACAGTAAAGGGCTCTCAATGAGTAATTTTACTCAAAATAAAAAATCACAGTAGGTAGACAGTTATTGCCTAGTGATATCAGCGGCACCGTCAAACACCACGCTATATGCCCATAAATCTACTTTAAATCAGCACAATAATACAAATACAAATTACACAGCAATAAATAACGTTCGTATGGGAAAATCTCGTATCTGGTTCGAGTGCGCTATCATCGATGGTCCGGTTTAATTTAATTGACTGAGCTACGTGTCGATGATAAATGTAAGCGGGGTTAAACATATGCGGGGCTCATGAATAAATCGCCCTTCGGTGAGACGAGCTGATTTGCGATAAGCGGGTATTTATTGCGTTATTTGTGCGTGCCACCTGACGGGAGATGCGAGAGATGCAGCAACGGCGTCCGCCACGGGAGGCGCTCTATTGCCTTTCACTCCAGGTTTCCCTCCCGGGAACACGCCTGTCGAACGCCCTTCACCGCATAAATCACGATATTTCACCATTCGTTGCTGATGAATTTTGCTTATTCGATAATGTTTCCCGGTGTGGTGAAGCTACAGGTAGTCCTTTCCACTAGCCCTAGGGTTACCATCATATAAGTAATAATTTGTAGGAAAATAGAAGAATCACATACTATGATTTACATTGTCATTATTAAAAACAAAAATAATATTTGTATTTTATACTTATATGTATAGGTATATGTATGATATATGTTATGTTTAATATTAAAAAAAAAATTAATAACGATATTTAGGAATTGGTATTCAAGAAAAATGCAGTCATTTATACTCTGTGGCACAGAGATGCTCATAGTGGTACATCAATCAGCGATCGTCAGTTGTAAAATCCCTAAGTATATCATCATCACTTAAAAACGCATAATGAGTTGTAATTGATACATCTAAACATTTAAATGTATTAATTATAATGACTTCTTATAAGAAGTAGAAAAATGATATTTATAATAAACCTGAAAGGCTCACAGGGTAGGAACATGATAAACATAAGCTCATCTGAATTATTAATTTATTGAAACGCGTTAGAAGCAACAGTGCTTGTTTGAATAGCAATTTGCGTTGCTGATCATACCAGGTAGTGACACAAAACCGCTATTAATTAATGCGCATAAACATAATCAGCAGAATTTATTATAGCGTAGCATTTCGGTCCAGATTCCTTGTACGTCTGTATGCCTATTCGATGTTGGGTAATATATATGGTACAAGATTGCAAATGAGTGTAGGTTTGAGACTTTGCTATTGGTCAAAAGACGAATGAGTGATATTTTAAACTGGTTAAGTGACTTTGTCTGTATCTGTTTAAAAGTAATGTCAGTTCTTACCGGTGGGAGGGATGCGCTGTGCCGCGCTCCCGGCTGCATGGGTACCACCATCTTGCTTATTTCTTCCGTGAAACAGCTTTGCTGTGTTTCGGAAAGAAGGGCAAGACAGGCAGTGTAATTACTGGCACCGAGACTTAACATCATATGTCTCAGGATAGGCAACACATAAATGAGTTGGCTGGGCTAGTTCCAGGTAAACTAGTTTATGTTCATGGGCGACGTCGACCACTTACCATCAGGTGGCACGTCTGCCAGTTTGCCTATCCAACTAACATAAAAAAAAAAAAAAAAAAAAAAAATTTAGTTAGTCTGTTAAGTGTCAAAAATTACAGTGTATAAAAATTTTAAATTGATAATATTTATGCACTATAATTTTTAATTAATCATAATTTGACATTTGATTTATGATATAATAACATATTACTTAAAAAATATTATAATACTTTATTTTTATTTGAATTTTATATATATTGCTATGTGATCTTTGATAAAAGGTCAATGATAATATATTAAACATTATTTGCTAAAACAAATATCAATAATAATTTATACAGTACGAATATATTACTTCAACGATACATTTCAAAACAAATTTATTGACTTGTAATGATATTCATAAGGTGGTATATGTACGCAAGTTATGAGTAGGAACTGAACAGGGTATACGTAGAGAGTTAGCGAGCGAGTCCGGGGTCCGTGTGCCCTCGGGCGTCGATTGCCGTCGCGTACTAAAAATGTGTGTAAATTATGAAGATTATATGAAAAAGAGAAATGTGTTACATTTAATTTTATTACACACGATAACTTATGGACTAGCCACGGTACTCGCTTGAAAAACACGCTGGTAAAATGTTAGAGTTCGAATCGGATATATCGTTCTATATTTACTTTGATTTTAAGACTTAAATATGAAGAAATAAGTAATAAATTACACTGACTTTAATTGGCTGTAACGACGTTTAAGCAAATATAAGGTACCGTAGTTACATACAGATCATTTGTGACATTAAAATATCAATAAATTTATGGTGTTGAGATAGGAATGGCATTTCAAGATGAGCGTCTTATCCTTCGTCTTTATCTATGTATGCAAAATTCTTGACACTACACGTTAAGTGCATAAAATACATTTAATCAGTTTAATGATTTAAATGATAAAAATATGAGTTAAGGATGTATTTGTTTATTTTTAAGTTCATTTATAAATAAACGCTTAAAAGTATTGATAATATTATTTATCACAGAGGACGAAGTAATACCAATATGTATTTACAACTTACATTAGGTAATTGTACGTTATAATTTCTGTATTATAACTCTATATTTACTTGTTTAGTTAAAAGTGTACCTGTTTTTTTTGATCAAAGAGAACAGAGTAAATTTTTCAAAAAAAAAAAAAAAACGTGTTTACAGCAATCATAAATGAATGTTTGATAATGTTCATTGTGTTAACACTAAAAAGTTTATTTTATTAGCTTTTTTATTAACTCTGTACATCTTAACATTCTTTGTTAAAACATATAGGTAGGTATATTATAAATATTATAAAAGGAAATATTTCTTTATTGAATTGCATGTTTTATCGACTTTATAACTACAGAAATCGGGTTATCGAGACACATAAAACTGGTATGAAATTGACATTCCTATAATGTGGTCATAGGACAGTATTAGAATTATTGGAATACGAATAGTTATCGATCGAGATGAGTCGCCTTACTGAGATATGTCAACTTAAGTTTGACTGCCGCCGATGTTATCATGCGTAATTTGTAGCACTGAGCTTAATCAAAATATTTTTATATTTCGATTGAGATTGTATCGGTTCTTGTAATGTCACTATATATCGGCTGATAGCTTATCTTTGAAGTACTGCGGCTCGCAACTTCAACAGCGGTCACTTGGTAACCAGCCACACTAATCTAGTTAACATCGAATAAAAGCTCCTAATATCCGATACTACAATCCGTGATGACCTGTAATTGGATTAATCAGTTCTAAGCTGTTAACTTATAACTTTCTGTATACCATTGGTTGTCCTTATTATAAATAAATAAATAAATATTTGCATTTCAAAATAACTTTTTGCTACACGAACATATAAGTATTCTAATTGCTTACTAGTTCTCCCAAAAGTTAGAACCAAATTTGCAAAAAATATATATATTATTTTCGATGGAGCACAACTTTATAACAAACTAGCAAACCCGGCGAACTCCGTTTCGCCACCAGATGGCTTCGTTTTTTGTAACATTTCGTTTGATATATTGGTTTGTAGTACATGCTATGTATCAGAGATGGCGCTATATGTAAAAAATGATTTTCCCTGTTTTCCTGCTTTTCTGTTGAAATTGTTCCTAAATTTTGTTTACTATAAACCTCACGGAGCCCGAGACCTTTCCAACGAATGCAAAACCGTGGAAATCGGTTCTTGCGTTCTGGAATTATAGCGTCAGGAAGGAAAACAAGACTTATTTTTATATTATAGATTACCATCTTATATAAAAACTATAAACTCAGTTAATGGATTTCAGTCTCAAATCTCAAAGTATATTTTAGAGAATACCCACTTTTATAGCGATTAAAATATATAAAGCGACAACAATTTATATTCTATTCCGTTAACTAAGTACTATCTATACAAACTTATAAGGAGATTAGGCGACTATTTGTATTGTTGTATTTATTATATTGTTCTCATGTAAGTGAATCTTTCTTTTTGTTAATAAATTCTTTAAACCCAAGTACAAATAACAGGTAGGTATATTACAATTTCTTAACGTTAAAGTGCGGCTAGATATACATACTAAATGTTAGCAAAGTTTCATTGAACGCGAGTTTGACGACACTAAAGCAGGAAGGAATGTTATAACAACAAACATCGAAAATATGTCAAGCCTACCAACCAGCTAATGGTGATCATGGGAAAACAAAAAATATTTGTCAGAGACGTCCGCGTTAATGTGTAACCAAGCGAGCCAGCGAGTGACACGGAAACTCTCTTCACATAAGTCTGACCCCCAACAAAGGAGTTCTGTTTGACTTGGATCGCTACTAAAATATTGAAACGAGCGCCGAGTGCGTGCTTGTCTCTGCGACGAAACGTTTACCTCAATTTTCTTTATACCACTAAAAGAGAAGCTACTAATTTTTCCACTTGAAAATATTCATTTTATATTAATATAATTTTAAGATAAATTATTCGAGGAAAATCGCTATGGGTAGCTACGGTAAATTAAAGATTTTGATACTGAACATAACACATGTTTTTTCATACATTCATGACATAATAACTGGAAACCAATTTAAAGAAAGTTACTCCATTTTAAATATTATGTCTGGTGGAATATTCAATCAATGATCTTAAATCATCGCAAAGACATAGCTTCCACGTAGTGTGCTCAAGCTTAGTTTCCGGCGAGCGTCTCACGGTCATGTTTGCTCTTGCGCCACGGTATTTCGGTTCACCGCCGCACGGCGTCCGGTAAAGTTCACCAGTCAGTGCGAAATGTTTAACTCACTAAGCTAACAATTACTAAACTAGTGTGTAACTATCTTCTTCCGAAACGAAGGTACCTGACTAAAGCCCATTTCGCTTTAAATCGATAATTGTTTTATTTTGTGGAATCGGCTGTCGAATACTACTTTGATACGGTATACAAAAAAAGTATCAATTATTTTAATATTTTCGTTAAGATGATAATACATGATAATACTTCTAACAAAGTTTGATTATTAACAATTTGTGAATTTGGTCTTTATAAAACTACTTCAATACTTAAAGAATAATTATATCAGAAGCTCGTATTGTTCAGTGCTCAGCATTTCTATCTCAATAATTGCTACAAAGGCTTTTGTCACGCAAGACTCACCATGACCAATTAGGTGGGCGCCTCACTCGGAAAGCTGCACAATAAATCCATAATTTAACCGTCCATCTACTGGCAAATACTGATTTATTTGCACCTTCTGGCCACGATCGCCTCCGAATGTCGCACGCGCTTACTTATTACCTTTGCTGTTGATTGCACTACATGTGTCGCACCAATTACTGTACTTGCAGGAGATATTATTTTCTACTTAAATATAAACTTACCTTGGCTTTGTTTTTATTTAATAACTAGCGGCCCGCCCCGGCTTCGCACGGGTATTTAACTAAAATTTTAAAAATTATAAATTTATATTTTTTATCACCTACATGCGCCATCTATCGTATAATGGTAGAATATCGTTTTTATATTTAGTGACATTTAACATAATAGTACCTATATTAATTGAAAATGATGTTTATCTAAAATATTAAAACGATTTCTATTCCTATCCGACATATTTAGTAAACTTTTAAGTTTAACAAAATAATAACTCAAAAATAATTTTGGTGAGTTTTTAAGATTCGTTAGACCAGATGGCGTCTATGTCGCGTAGGCGTATTTCTATTTTCTTAAATATTTATTTTTAAATTTAATTACAATGAAACAAAAACTAAATTATACTGTGAGTTATGTATAATTTTATGTATTAAAGTTATTTAAAAAAAACAAAAAATGATAAGAGATGGCGCTGATTCTGATGAAGAAATCGCTCTATTAAAATTTATTTATTTATTTATTTATTACACAGACACACCATCGACAGATCATAAGAACATTATTTATATGAAATTACACAGTTATTACTTTAAATCGGTATGATTTGCCTTTACAGGTGTATACAACATTTACTAAATTAACAGTTAGTGTGCAAAGATAAAAAAAAGAAAATTTGTAAACAAGTTTCGGTATGAGATAAATCAAAACAGTAATGGTCAAGTCTTGCAACTAAGTAAAACATTAAAAAAATAGTTAGATCGATACAATACAATGCTATTAATTAGGTGATTTGTAAATAACCAAGCAATTCTTGACAAAGTCTAGGCAATCAACAGAAAAGAAGATATCGATATCGCCTTTGGACAATAATTCATTATAAGTTTCCATTAACCTGTTTAGAGGAGCATTATTCTTGATGATATGATATATAGTGTATTAATAAAACGGAGGTTTTAACGGATTTATTATTTGTATAGATATTTAACCATTATATTAAAGCTCGCAAAGAATCCTTGCTAATTGGTTGAAAAAAAAAAAACATTTGTCTAATATTTTCGTGTTAATTTATCTCTAAACAGCAAGAAGTGGAGGATTAACAATGGTTTACTCGTTATATTAACGACCGTATATGGTTTAAAACTGACTCTAGTTCACATACGCTAGCAATGTTAACTTTAATCATTTCTTATAGAACTTATCCATTAGGGTGTGTATGTAAATAATTGTTTTATCGTAAGATGAGTATTAAATATATGATAAAATGACAAGCATATGACGTTTTTAATTGTTCGACAGCCAGAGACTTCCTATTTTAAGGGTGCTTAAACAGCGATTGACGTTAGTTTCCAACTATAAATAATCGGTGAATGGCCCTCGAAGCGCTCGTCATAGTCACGAGTATTGAAATTAATGTAAATTAAAAGACATCGAATAACTATCTTACGCACAATCATTGTCGTTCAGTGGCATCAAGCAAAAGTTGCGTCTCGACGGCGACAGCTCTCCGTCAGCACGAGGGCCCTCTGCGAGGACGCGAGTGTTTTCATACTCACACACTGCGGAGACGTGTTAATTCGTAGACACTGTTTTTTTTCCGCAGTGATCGACGACTGTGGGAACATTTTCGGTGTCTTCGTTAGAAGTACCTACTTCATATATGTAGTAACAAGCAAACAGCCCAAATAACTTCACATATCGCTTCCGCGTCAAGTAGTTCTCCGATCTCGAAATTTACGATAGTTCTATACAAATAGGTAATTGGCGTTCGATACGCGATGCCTGATTGTTATGCATGGATGGCATAGAGGCGTATTATAAAAATCATTTTAGTTTCCAATTTAAGCGTCATTGTCTGCGAGACGTGAAAGTTGTCAGTGGCGCCGACACCAATAAAACAGTCGGAAACGTTGAGCACGCGCGTCGTGGCAAAGTAGCGAGTAACCGTTAATATCCCTGAATGATGCTTAGCCATACGTAGCGGCTATCATTTTGTTTTCGATGATATCCAAAGCCCAACATTGAGATAATATCGATTTGAGCTGACCATATATTATTCTGACAGTTCAACAATAAAACAGGATATCTGTTAGTGCCGACGCGTCCATAGCTAGCCGAGAGTGAGGTTAACGATGAATGGAAGCCGGGATGAACCTTCACCTTACGATATTGTGCTTTGTTATGACGGAAAATATTTTATCACTAACCAATACGTTTTATAATAGCTTTGCTGCAGAAAAGGCACAGCGGGAAATTTAAATCGCACCAACTTGGAAACCGACGAGACAAAACTTCATTATAATTGACAGGTTTATAGATTTACCTACCTATGATTATTTAATGTAAAATATATAGCTATGTATCTTATATCATTTGATTAATAAATAACAATAGGTAAATTGAATTCTCAAATAAATTTACATAAATAGTGTGCAATCGGGGTACTATTATAATGCTATAACGTGTTGTAAGACAATACCCCAGTGGGTCCTCCCACCTCCCACGTGGGTCGTTTGGTAGACGCCGTGTGCGCAAACGCATGCTAATCGTTTCTAATCACGGCTCGATCGAGAGCTGATTCATCTAAGTCTTACAATCATGTATAATGTTTATTTACCAATCAGTGTAGTTAATACCAACCGTGACCATAAAAGGAGATATATTTGTTTAGTGTCGCTCTCAATTAGTGGGTGACGGCGAATCGACGCTTTATGTGGTCGCCGAGTTAGCGTCGACTTTTGGAGTATATTTTTTGTTAATGTCAAATGTAAATGAAAGAGAATTATTAATGTTTGTTTCTTCTATTTCCTTCGCTGCCTTTTATGGTCTTGTAATAACATTTGTTATTAATATAATGGGATCAATTCCTTTTGTCGTTAGGAATACGTGCTAAAAATAGAACTACCAGAAAAACTAAGATATTGTACTTAACTAGTAGAGATAAAACAACAAGCTTTTTTACCAAAAAACTATTTATAGAATCTCTTAAAAGCCAATTACAAAACATAGAAATGAAATGTTTAAATCATACCGCTTATATTTCTAAAATTCTGTCGATGCGACCATACAGCTTATATGCGTCAATTTGCTATTCCGAATTTGTGGCGTTGCAAATTTTGCTCATGCGCAGGTGCAGAATGAAAGACGCTTTTGAGAAGAGGGGGGTTAGGGGAGGGAGGGGTTTAAGGTGGCGCCCGGTGGCTGGTCCGCCCAACTCTTTGTTTACGTAACGCCCCCACTCATTACACGAATGAGCAGTTTCATAATCCGCAATATGTGAGCAGAATAAATCTTACTTCGAAAAAATATACGAACTCTTATTAATTTTATTACCTTTATAAAAGCTTCTTTGTTTTTTATGCTCTAAAAATGTAAAGGAATCATTTTATTGAAATTAAATTCTAGCATTATATTAGCAACCTGCTGTGCAGATACAGCCGTAGGTATATACTCGTTAAACATAGATACATCTGTTTTCAAATAGCTGAATCTATTAGTGAAACAGTGTTTTAATTAAAGACTAAAATAACATATTTTTATTGTTATTATTTTGATGATATCTTGCAATTTCGCTGAATTTTTAATTAATGTTGTTAGCTACTTCTAACGCGATTCATCGATTCATATAATTACCAACCTACAAAGCCTTTTATAGTAGTTACTACTTAGTTCAAAGTTAATTTATTCTTATCTATATATATAAAAATCAATTGCTGTTCGTTAGTCTCGCTAAAACTCGAGAACGGCTGAACAGATTTATCTTATCTTAGTCTTGAAATGTTCGTGGAGATCTAGGGAAGGTTTAAAAGGTGAGGAAAATTCGAATAATTGCTGGGAAAAAACAGCCCTTTTTGTTTTCCCATATAAATGTAGAGTCTTGAAATTTGGTAGGGATATTCCTTTCGCCAAGTAGAGAACGGATTTTATGAAATTCTACCACTAAGGGGGTGAAAAAGGGGGCAAAGTTTGTACGGGACAACGTGATTCCTTGGTCTAATCTATTTTAAATTTTGCATAAATATTCTTTAACAGAATTGATTGAAGACGTGTTTCGTATTTTATCAAAATTCATCCCCTAACGGGGTTAAAAGGGGGTTGAATGTTATTTGCTTCGAAGTTGATATCAATACTCCTTAGTGATTTTAATTTAAATTACATTTTATTTTGACACATGTTTGACAACTCAATCCGTCTATAATAAAATATTGTCCACTATCAATGCAGGTGTAGATGATAAAAAATATAAATTTATAATTTTTAAAATTTTTGTTAAATACCCGTGCGAAGCCGGGGCGGGCCGCTAGTTATATTATATATAGTATAATTATATTGTGGTACCTACACTAAAAATTTAAATAAAATTCGTAAATTAAGAAGTAGCTTAAATAAAGATGGCACTGTGTGCTAATAGGAAGCGGTATGATATTTTTGTTATAGTGCTAGCGCCATTTTGTGCCGTTACTCGCCCACGTCATGGTTTTCTGCTACGCGTTCTCCTCAGTTTCTAAGTTTTACATGATTTTAATAATTACCTCTTGTTCTGGGTTACATGATTAAATACTTCGTTAAATAAATATATTGCATAATTTTATAATTACGTTTATGCAACGTAATAACGCCCAGTAGTAAAGTAACTAGATATCACACGTGATCGTATCGGCAAATGGTTTTCTAATTGAAAATAATATAAGTATATTATTATATAAATATAACAAAAGAAAATATGTTATGTCTGTGTAAATAAATTAAAGTTTCTAGGTATTAGTAGAATCCTGCCTTATGTTTTTGACTATTAGTAGTGGGTCATCGGTGAAAACTTTGAACTTTAGGAAGCCGTTCGCGTTGTCTCAACTTCTTTTCTTTTCACAAAGCCATGTTTTGGGGTTGTACGCAGTCAGGTGTTCTCATGTGTATCGCGGTCTGCCCGATGATGGTCTGGACTGGACACAAGACGACTGTTTGTGGTTGCATCTTCTTTCTCGAGTTTTACTTTTGTAGTGCGTGTAAAACAGTTAAACCGCGATCTACTCTCTTTTTCTAAAATACAGCCTCGTGATTATGCAATATTACTATGAAATCATAGAAGTTATAAACACTGACTTTGATAATTCGTTTGATCTTCTTGTTTCACCAGGGTCATTTTGTGTCGTTGTGAAATGCCTTGGATGAGTGAGAATATTTTATTTCTCAATCGCACTACTTCAGCCAGGGCGTCAATAGATCTTAATTTAGGGTTTGTATAGAAGTGCAATAATTTATTAAATACAATCAAAGAATTACACATTACAGTAGAAAGCCTTAATCCTTAAATATGGTACAGGAATATTAACAATAAAATTTACGTTAAGCGCTTTATACTTTAAGGTAGGAGCAACGGAAATATAGAAAATGCATAAAATTTTAACAAAAAGGTACACCGATATAATTTATACTTATGGCTTAAACATAAATACGTATATTATGTTCAAACCATAAAAAAGTTAAATAAGTAAATATAACATAAACTTAATACTTGTGAAGACATAAAATTTTGTTTAGGTACTCGGATAGTTTGGAGAATGGCGCCATTGCGTGCTTAGTTTATGTCAAGTGACGGATGTCGATGATGAGAACTGGTTTCTTACACGAGTTACAATAATACTGCAATTAAGTGGGCGTATTGACATAGTTCCTTTTGTTTATAGCCAATAAAAGTATTAACTTATAGCGATGACCGTATCATCCAGTTCGAAGAGCAAAAACATGATCGTTACCTAGGCTATATAATTAAGCTTAAAATAAAATACTACCTCTACAATAAAGTTACAAACAAATTCGCTCAAATTTAAAAAAAAAAATGTCTAGGAGAAAATATTTCAATGTTTGCGAGTGCTTAAACAAAACAAGTGAAAATATAACATGATTTATTACATCCTCTTAGACAGATTTTAATATATGTTACGTAAGAATAACTTCATATATACGTGTATAGGTCAAATATGTATAAAACTGTGAATAAGTAAGTGTAGCTGCGAGTTTAATGTAATAGAGAATATTTATTAACTGTAACTAATTTCCATGTGACGTGACGTCTGTTCTGCCTTAAAAATTTAAATTAATAGCTATAGTTTTAACGTTATGAAATGGAATAAAATAAACGTAAATTATAACTCAGCGGTAATTGAAAAATTGTGACCCCGATAAAACACAAAAGTTATGGTCATGTAAACTGCCAAAAAAAAAGAGGCGCCACCTAATTATCAGCTATAAATTTGTGTACAGAAGGTGTTACGTAAAAGTACGTATTACGTACATTAATCCCGCCAACACGCGCTCGCGAAGCCTTGTTTTGTTTATTAGTGAGTCAGTATTTTTGAAAGTGACGATTATAAATTAGCAGCGATTCTTCTTGGTTGCGACACCAGTCGAGCGACTCGTAACGGAAATGACTCGGGCTTTGCTCATCTGAGGGCTCTTGTAGGCACGCGATCTCATCTATCGAGTCTCTTCTTCCTGTTAACAATAAACGCTTATAGTGCAAGTACCTTACAGCTAGCTACATGTTATTTTAAAGCTTATTAAATTATACCACTAGCATTCTAATAGTGGTTATTTTTTTGTCTCTTATTAAATTTTGCTTACCATTTTCGATCTTATATACTCTGAGAAACTTTTCGATGTCGCAACGTCCCATCGAATTTCGGTTTTGGCGCCACGCATAGTGTTTCGTATCTTAAATATGTGACCGTTACTGGTTTACAAATGTCTGGCGCCTGTCCAAGTTATGTTGGATTATAATTTTGTTTATAGTCCAAAACATTTTGTAAGATTGATTAGCATAATAATTATTAATTATAAAATATTCATTTATATGTTCACTCAAAATAAGAAAAAGAATATACGATGCTATTATCAACATCCTAAATGTTGTAGACAGAAATTTTTAGGTATTTTTTTTGCATATCAAAAATGAACGTTTAAAATTATTTATATATTTTTGTTAATGATTCTACTAAAACCTTAAAATTGCCCAATAAACAAAGTGAAATGATATTCTGGTAAAATTACGGGTAAAAAACGCGCTCTTGTACAAATTTGGCGTGCTCAGATGGACTCAAAATGGATGGATAGTAAGGCCTCCGTGCAGTGGCTGCGATGCGGATACCTCTTTGTGGAAACTGAAGATTTTGTCTGTGCAATAAAGGATCAGGTGGTTAAGCCGAACAACTACCGAAAGCACATTCTGAAGGATGGCACTCTCAACTTCTGCCGAGCTTGTCGTCATCCAGCCATGATCCAGAAGGCGGTATTGCTCGACTCGGCTAGGATTGTCCGCCAATTTCTTCAGCCTACAGCCCTAACCCCTGGTCTTTTGATCTCCTTGCCGGGGCGTAATCCTCCACCCGCTTATATTTATCTATACAGGATGACTGGTGAGTCACTATAAATATTTAAGGAGAATACTCAGTACATGATTCTCATTAGGGACTTTTGTGTTATATGTATTTTTTTAAATATTTTTACAATTTTTAAAATCATTTAAATTAAGAAAATAATATATTCGTCATTGCAAAGTTATGTCGATCAGAAAAATTTACATCTGTCAAAAAGATCATGCTAACTTGTACAAATAATAATGGACATTTTTTTTGTGTCGCAGGGGAATCCATTTACGGATGATATCGAGGACGCCCGGGTCGGCAGTCCTAGACCTATGTGGAATTCGGCACTTTGGGAATGCAATACCGTACTAAACCCCTGCGGGAGCCTTCAGCCGCTTTAATTGGAGGGTCCCGGATCTGCAGGCAACAGGATCCCTCCAGCGACAGGCTGGCCTCGGCGAAAAGGCCAGACTTCTGCTCCTTGGGAACTATCCGGCTCACCTCTGAACAGTCCCGACGACGGCGTGTGTAATAGGACCGGGTTCCCATCCCGACACGACACGGGCACAGGGGCGTTACTGGAGGCGCATTAAATAGCGCCTCCTATGCACCCCCATTCCGTCGGCGGCCTCCTCTCGCACGCGCTCGTCGGCCTCTTTCTGGCACATTACGACAGAAGGAGACCGTCGCCTTTCAGGACTCATCGTCGCCGAGCATGGTGGTGATCACGCTCGGGAGCGACAAGTCCCCTCCGAGGACCGACGTCAGACCTTGACGCACCGTCGCCTATTTCGGGCACACCTCGAGGGTGTGCTGGGCAGAGACGTCTAATGGACAAGCGTAGGGAGTTCCAAAGTCGGGCAGATTGAACAGTAAGTATTATTATTTATATTTTGTTAATTAAACCAATAAATAACATTTTAGGTAGATTTTAATTAAACATGAGCCCTTTAATATGACTTAATCCAACAAAAAAGATTATGAGCGTCATGCGAATGACGCATTATGATGACACTTATAAGGTATTATGATTACATAAATAATGTATTTATTACAAATATGAAATAAAATGAAGTTTAACGATAAACATTACGTGTGTAATCTAAATTATATTCTTGTATACTTATTTTTTGTGATTATACATTTCTTACTATTAGTTTTCTTCTATATATATATTCTTCTATACACTCTTCTTCTTTATGGAGAAGAGGCCTCAGTAGTGGGTTGTTTACAGGCTGATACAGTACAGTACAGTACTATTAGTCATCCTCATATCATACCTTCTAAATACTATAAAAAATCCTAAAAACATGAATCTAAATATATAAAAGCGAAAGGTCACTCACTCACTCATCGCGATATCTCTGGAAATATAAGACCTAGAGACTTGAAATTTAGTAGGAATATTCCTTTTGCCAAGCGTAGATCAGCTAAGAACGAATTTTACGAAATTTCACCCCTAAGGAGGTGAAAAAGGGGGGCAACGTTTGTATGGGACAGCGTGATTTCTTGGTCCAATCTACATCAAATTTTACATAAATATTCATTAACAGAATTGATTGAAGATGTATTTAAGGCAAGGTCAAGGTTTTTATTGTAGAAGACCATCTTTCAACAGTCATTAATTTGCGCCAACCGCAAGGCTTTTTTCTGACCTTTATCGTACATACAGTCTCTATAATGCGAAACAAAAGGCAAAATATCTACTATAATACGAAGTGAAGTGAAGTGAAGAGTGGGAGCTGGTACAAAGAAAAAGACATAGAAATCGTTTTAGCACAGTAGAAGGTAAAGCCGCAACCAGCCCTAGTGAAAAATTTAAGGCCGCGGATATTAAAATCTCGCTATTTATAAACAACGTATCAAAGGAGACGACGGAAAGTGACATCACTAATTACATATTTAATAGAACACAGGTTAAAGTTGTTCCTATTAAAATAAATGTGAAGTCGCCTAGAGAATACAACGCGTACAAAATCGACATACCGAAAACTAAGATGGCTCCTTTTTTTAAAGATAACTTTTGGCCGGAGGGTATCACTTTCCGAAAATTTATTGACTTTAAGAAGAAAATAGATGATGGACACTCCAATAAATAATAATAATGAGAGTATATGTACTAGAATGGTCACTTTTAACTGTAAGTCGATTAAAAGATCAATAGACGGAGTAAGGATGTTATGTCGGAGTGCGGATGTTGTCGCACTACAAGAAATTTGGTTATTTCCCCACGACCTGCCGTTCTTGGGGACGGTGGATGAGGACTTCGGTAGTATGGGAACATCAGCTATGGACACCGGTGCCGGCGTAATCACGGGGCGTCCCTATGGGGGAGTAGCGCTGTTATGGAGAACGAGTGTCTTTCCTTGCGTGTCTGTGGTTGAGTGTTCAAACCCTCGCATATGTGCTATCAAAATAACACTTAATGACAAGCCTATTGTTGTGTGCAGTGTATACATGCCCACCGATTGTCGTGATAACCTGGCAGAATTTACGGATTGCCTTAGTGAGCTTAGTGCAATTATTGATGAGTGTGCTGTAGAGTCTGTTTTTATGCTGGGTGATTATAATGCCCACCCACGTGAGTTGTTCTATAGTGAATTAGAAAACTTTTGTTTAGAACAGTCATGGATTTGTGCGGATGTACGTAAGTTACATATCCTACCTCAGACTTTTACTTTTGTTAGTGATGCACACGGTAGTAGGAGATGGTTGGATCACTGTGTGGTTACCGAGGCAGCTTGGCGATGTATCAGTACTGTTTCAGTTAAATATGATACATATTGGTCTGATCATCTCCCGCTAACCATAAATTGTAATTTAAATGTAGTTTTACAAAAAGTGACTTTAAATAAAAATTTTATCAATAAAATTAAATGGGGAAATAGAACCAAAGAGCAGTCGGATTGTTATTATAATATTTGTAATAATCAATTAAAGTATGTTGATTTTCCAAACGAGTGTCAAAACTGTTGTAAAGAAGTCTGTCATAACAAAGATCACAGATGTATTATAGATAATTTGTATGACCGTTTGATATCAATATTGTCTAAAGCAGCTACAGTGTCTTATGATATCAGAGCTGATAACCCAGGTTCTCGTTTGCCAAACAGATTAAGAGGGTGGAATAGGCATGTAAGTAACGCGCATAAGGAGGCCAGGTCTAAGTTTCTTATGTGGGTTTGGTATGGTAGGCCTAGGAGTGGCAATCTTTATAACGATATGGTAGCTAGTCGTAAAATCTTTAAAGGTAGACTAAAATGGTGTCAAAATCATCAAGAACAAATGAGGATGGATACTCTTGCGACTTATCATGCAAAGGGTGATTTCAGCAAATTCTGGAAATCCACGAATAAATTTAGTTCTGGACCTGGCCTGCCTGCGGTCATAGATGGTGTGGGTGAGCCCCAGGCTATAGCAAACCTTTTCAAGCATCATTTTGCTGTACAGCCTCCACGGAAATCTTCGATGAGGGTGCCTGATGCTGAGATTAACTTTAAACATATTAACTCCTCGGTAAATGCTAAAACCGTTGCTAAAATTATTCAATCTATGAAAAGAGGCAAATCTCCTGGCCACGATAGTCTCAGCATCGAGCATCTTCAACATGCGGGGTCTCGCCTTGCTGAGGTGATGGCTTTTTTGTTTAATTTGTGTATAGTACATTCATACTTACCGCCAAACTTGATGAGAACGGTTGTGGTACCGATTGTCAAGAACAAAACAGGTGATTCTGCGAACAGTTCGAATTATAGGCCTATCTCATTAGCAACAATCATAGCCAAGGTACTTGACAGTGTGCTTAACGCTCAGTTAGATTGTTATCTGCACATTCACGAACTCCAATTTGGATTTAGGTCTCAATTATCCACGGAAAGTGCAATACTGAGTTTAAAGCATGCTGTCAGGTATTACACAGACAGAAGCACTCCTGTTTATGCCTGCTTCTTGGATCTATCGAAAGCATTTGACCTGGTCATGTACAACATCCTATGGAACAAGTTACAGCAGGTGGGAATGCCTGCAGAATTGATTTGCTTGCTTAAATATTGGTATAGCAATCAATTAAATACGATAAAGTGGGCAGACGAGTACTCGGAGCCATATAGGTTGGAATGTGGGGTGAGGCAAGGGGGGTTGAGCTCACCTAATCTTTTTAACCTGTATGTCAATGCGCTGATTGAGGGGCTCAGCAGCATGAGGGTCGGATGCCATATTGGTGGCGTTTGTTTCAATAATATCAGCTACGCGGATGACATGGTGCTGCTGGCCCCCTCTGTCAGCGCCATTAGGAAGATGCTGGCTTTTTGTGAGTCATACGCTGAGGCGCATGGACTGATGTACAATAACAAGAAAAGTGAATACCTAGTCTTTAAGGCTGGCAACAGACTACCGGAAAATATACCTTCAATAAAACTAAACGGGGCACATCTTGTTAGGGTACACCAGTTCAAGTACCTAGGTCACATTGTCACAGAAGACCTAAAGGACAATGTTGATATTGAGCGAGAACGCAGGGCGTTGTCGATCCGGGCGAACATGTTGGCCCGCAGATTTGCTCGTTGCTCAACACCAGTTAAGATCACGCTTTTTAAAGCCTACTGCACTTCTTTCTATACGAGTAGTCTGTGGGTCAGCTATACTCAGAGGTCGTATAACGCCTTGCGTGTACAGTACAATAACGCCTTCAGGGCACTGTTGGGGCTGCCGCGGTACTGCAGTGCCTCTAGTATGTTCGCGCACGCAGGGGTCGACAGTTTCCCGGCCATTCTCCGTAAAAAGGCTAGCTCACTTTTAAGGCGAGTGCGCGGCAGCCGCAACAATGTCTTGAGGGTCATCGCCGATAGCGGGGACTGTCCGCTAATCGAACATATGTGTGACATTACGAGGTCACTTTTAGTTATTAAGTACTAACACTAGTTATTAAGCTTTTATCTTCTATTGTTACTAACAATTATGGACCTTTTGTCGTCCGACTAATAAACATTTTTATTTTTATTATTATTTAATACTATGTTTGAGTGAAATAATCCTACTACTCAGATATCATGTTAGACTATAATTTATACACATTCTGACTACATTATCTTCGCGTTCAATGATCTAAAGTCTTTATTGCAGAGCATCTTCTGCATGGATTTGGATATCATCTTTTGGATCTATTTATAATGTTCTTGGTTTCGGGCCGCTAAAAACAATCAGCTCTCTGTTGATTTTTTAGGTCGTTGGTCCACTTGGTTAAAAGCTTAGTCACACTGCGCTTTCCGATGCGCCAATCCTGCAAATTGAGGTCTCAGTGACAATCGGTTCATGAAACAATGGACACTTCAGCTTTAAGCTACTTAGCCGGTTACTTCAGTTCTCCTACATATCTCAGTATTTCTGATCTAATCGCCTAGAAACATGCTGAGCATTGTACTCTGCTTTGCCCGCTGCGTGACACAGAACTAGCAACTATATTTTGGAACCGTATGTTATACCTACGAGTACTGTTAGCACGCACTGTTTGAAGACTTAGATCTTCCGTCAGTGAGAAAACTTGCAAATTTTCCCTCACCGAGTTGGATTCGACGATTTATTTCTTGAAATTAGACCTATCTAGTTGGATTATGTATCCTTGTTTACATATAAATAAAATCAAATTATAAAAGCCGCGCGCCGGTGGTCGCGGGTTCGATTCCCACTCGGGACAGATATTTGTATTTATACAAATATTTGTTTCCGGTTTGGGTGTATGTCCTTGTGGGTCTCCCCACCGTACCTCGGAGAGCACGTAAAGCCGTTGATCCCAGTTGTTATAATAGACAACTGATAACGATCGTTAATCATGGTGGGGAAATTATCCGCCAACTCTTCTTCTAAATAGAGAAGAGGCCTTCGCTCAGCAGAGGGTAGTTTACAGTACAGTACAGTACAAAATAAATATATACCTATAAATATATTTTATGAGAATTATTTTTATTTATTTAATACCTATATATAGGTAATATCGACAATTTGGAAAGAATAGTTATATACGTTTACAGGATGGAGCAGAATTTGATCATTAGACATAATCTTAGAATCTCGAATCTAAAACAAAAGCTTATATTAATTTTTAAACCTACTTGTTGAGAAATTATGCTTAGGTCTATTATTATTTATCCGTTCCAATTCAGAAGCTTAAAAACCTCTACAAACGAAGCGGTAAACAGCTTCAGAAGATTACATACCTAGTCCTCGCCGCAATGGATAGATCTTGTCTGATCCTGTATACAAAGTGACATGGTGGTGTTTCCGTGCCACTAATTTAACACAACGTTGTAAGAGATATAAGAGGCATAAATGTTTTTGCAGATATTCTTATACCAATCTGCTTTCTCGTCAAGGTGAGAAGATGACAGTGTATACAGCCGTATGATCTTCATCGAATACCTACTGTTTGGTAATTTTGACTAAGTATCTAACCTCACGTTTTGTTGTAGCCACGTCATGTTATGTCCATGAAATAAAGACAATAGTAAAAAAACATATTCCTAATATATTTTAACAAGTACTTAATAAATACGAAATTACCATTAATTATCAAAAGTACACGTCATTTTGTCGGTATTATAACAATTAACATTCAGATAATAGTTATCTAAGTTAATAATTACCAGCTACCTAAATAATTGTTTAAAAATTTAAACATAATATGTGTTGATATGTAAATTTTGTGAATTCTTGTAATTTCGTGAATAATTTTGGTGAACTGAATTCTGATTCTCAACAGTATTATTTACATATACAAATTTATTACTATTATTGAAGTCTGTATCGAGCATATTAACAAAAATCTTCATATATTTTAACAATTACCTACCTTAATCTTATATGTATGTTTAATTTTATTAGTAATTTGGATATTACTTTAACGACTATGTAAATATCAATATTTTCTAATTATACAGTTTTGATTAATGTGTAAAAATTGACTTTCAAATATAATTTACATTTAAAATAAGCTTCTCGAATATTGAAGAGGTAACTGTGCTCAATACGAGGGCGACGCAGCACGTGGCACGCCCAGGCAAGTATGCAAATTTTTGTGTGCATGTGTGAACCTGCATCAAATATATCGCGCACGCACACAATCCACGACCATTTTCCATTCATAAAAGCAAGGTACTATCTAGCTATGAATTAATCGCAACATTTGAATATGTTTATTCTTACAAAGGAAGCGGCCATTCAGTAAAAAAATCTCGCCCGAAAACAGGTTTGGCACGTGTCAATGAACGACGGGAATATTTTGGACGCCAACGGACTCAAGTTGTCGGGTTAGATGATTGAAACCGTTTTATATATGATCTTACTTTATCGTAATTAATGATTCCTGATGACAAACTATGATGATATAGTATAATATTCGTCGTATTCTGGCAGGCCATTTAAACTTAAATATAGCGAATCAATTTGCACGTGATCAATTCTTGGTTTTTTGGCTTATAGACAAAATACAGTAAAATTTTATAGAATATGTGAAATGTTATTATAGTAATGTTAGTATGAACTTATAACTTTATAAACAATATTAACTTTAGCAACATAGTACTTCTATTATCACATTTGGGTCATTGCTTTGTTACTTTATTTAATAAAGTTAAAGAGTAAATTATTCTAATTGCCAAAAATTTAAATTTTACACTTGAATAAGGTGGTAAACAAGTCCTCGTCCCAAATTATCTGCAGTCGCAAGTATCCATGAACAGCAACAATGAAATATATAAAATACAAATCTATACAACTAAATACAATTCTTAATCTTGAAATTCGATTCTGCATATTATACAATAAACATTAAGTTTATTACGTAAAAATATTGCGTATATTGCATGTACATGCATTTTGCAAAAATGAAGAAATCATTGCTTTTCATACATGTATAAACAACTCATTAGAGCGGGGAACATTAATGAAGTACGTAAACCGAGAAAGTGGATTAAACTAAAACGAATTCTTTGAAATGTAGGTTCTGTAGACATGTTAATCAATTCTAAGTGATTTTTTTCGGATTTACTTTGAGTCTCACGTAACGAAATTTGCGGAAATGAACATTGAGATGGTCAATATTTGAAATTGTTCTGTCTACTTAACTCATAGTTATGTTTATATATAAGATTAAGTCATACACTGTATTCACGCAGTCAACTCTATTCACTTCATTGAATAGCACCACTTATCTGCATGACTCGTTTTGTAATTGAATCATTGTGGTTTTTTAAACATTCAACATCACGTCTGACTTAAAAACAGCTGCTTTGACTGTGATTGCTTCTCAGCCAACAGAGTGCTAGTTTCGCTTTATTTATAAAAATTGTCATTAGTTAGTGTTATTTGATTTTTGCAAGTTGGTTTTGTATTAAATACTCCAAATCCGGTACATGTTTTGCTTTTCAAATGATATTTTATAAATTTTTATTCGGTTCTTTATAATTATTAAGGTGAAAATATGATTCCATATTGTCATGAAACCAGTCAACATCATATATTGTATAGAACATCACAATTTTCAGCCAATTAGCTAATGTACTTTTAGTCGTTTATTTGGATGATGTTAATTGACAAAACGGCTTCTCAAATGAACTGAATCAGCCTGTTAATGTCCCTGCAGGGCAAAGGCCTCTTCTCTAAATATGAGACAGGCTGGAGTTTAATCCACCACGCTGCTTTATTGCGGGTTAGCGGATAATATGCCTACCATGATTAACGATCTCTGTCAGACGTCTATGATAACAACCGGAACCGAAGACTTTACGTGCCAGAGAGCACCACACACAGAGAGCGCCACGATGGGAAGACCCATAAGGGCATACACCCAGAAACAAATATTTGTACTAATACAAATATCTGTCCCTAGCAGGAATCAAACCCACGACCGCTAGCGTTAAGCTGACTAGACGCACCACACAAGAACGGTTGTGTGTAAAAGAGTAACACATAAATAATTTTGACGAAATAATCAGTAATACATCAACGATACTGACGAAATTAGTTTTAGATAATAACTGCGAGACATTTTTGACTAATAATGACACTAAACAATCTAATTTAATACAATGTATGCATTACTTGTGAGATACATTGTGTTTTCAGGCGATTGCCAAATCAATCTATTTATTTAAAACATAAAAGATATTTAATATTGATATGGTCACTATAAGGTGTTGTTAGGTTAGCTAATTACGTAATAATTTAAGACAGAAGAACCCTTAAGTAGGGACTGAATAAATTAACCGACTTGGTATTACATAGATCTCACAACTTTTTACGGTAGAAGAACTGAGTTGCGAGACTTGGTATATTTTTACAAGTTATGTTTTTAATGGCATCTCATTTATTTTTGTAGATAGTCCTACTTGTTTTCCTTCCCGGTGTCTTCTAATTCTTGAATACCAACAAGGGATTTTCTTAAAGCCTACGCTCTGTCTTATGAGCTTTTCCTTTTCTTGTAGATAGTCTTCCTCGTTTTCTTTTCCAGTACTACTTCTTGAGTTTCAGCAATTACTGGTAAAGCTAGTACTGGTACGCAAGACTTTTTTTTTTTTTTTGTACAGGAATACGATTAACAAGTTTTATACGATTAATAAAATTTAAATAGAAAAAATCTTTTATTTGATTGTTATGTTCATAATAACATCAACTAGTTACCTATTTCATATTAAAAGGCCTAGTATCCGTAGTTTATTAATATTTATATATATATATATATATATATATATATATATATATATATATATATATATATATAAAGTTCACTAGTTTTTTCTTGCCTAAGATGAAAATAGCGCGAAATGTTTGTATAAAGCCTGTTTTGTTAAATTGTGTAAATAATACAAATAAGACAATGGTATGACTTTCTTTCTAAAAATTAAATGAGTGTTATGAGAGGTGCACTTTTGATTTTCCAAATATTTTTAAACTATAAACACAACACTTTAATTTTAATTGTCTGTGTAAATAACCTTTTTTAAAAAAGCTTTTTAAAGCAAAAAGGATTTTTTTAAATATGGCCTGCAGATCTTGAGTGATTATCAAAATTAAATCATCAAATAACTCACCCAGATTTAAATAAATTATTAGAATATATTAAATAATACATACGCTCCGAATCATTTTACAAAAATGCAGCGACGTTTACCAAAGCAGGAAAAATAAGCAAAATTTCACTTACTAAATATCAACACGAACGAAGATAAAATTATAAATTCTCATTTTATAGCCATTACATTTTTATTATGTAAAAGTTTTGTCACAGATAAGGTTTTAATCTTTTGATAAAATAAAATTGGACAAATGTCTAAAATTTCGGATATGCTATGCAAAACAAAGTATGAATGAAAGTTGGCGACCTCCACTCCGTACGTAGGCGGCTGTTGCAAGCACACTGCCTCAGTTCTGTAGATGCGGTCCATTCACAAAACTGACTGTGTAAGTGTGTAGGTGTAGTGTGTTACTTACATTAATAAAGTAAATATGTTTAAATTATTGTCCGTTTGGGCCGTGAAAAATAATCATCCTTAACCCATAGATTTTATTACCTTACCAGTATTTTTTTTAAATCTATTCTTAATAATTCAATTTTATTGCATTGAATTGTATTAATTTTTTATTTTTCATATTGAACAACTAAAAAACCAAATTTAAATGACTTAAAGTTCGAGTTTTTGGAGAGACCGATGAATCTTTGTTCCAATTATTATCATCATGGTCATCTAATCGTCGACATCTAAGGTTGTTGAATAATCAAACTTAGGCCGTTGATGGGTTTTTAAGATCAGATGGTAATCATTATGTGTGAACACTAGTAACCTGTCAATTATAAACTTGATATTAATAACAAAATTGTCGTTACATCCTAAGAAAACGATTAAAAGAATGTTGAAACTAATCTAAGGGAATCTTTGTACCAAGCACTTTTATGGTATCTAATTAATTATCATTATTCTTTTTATCTTTTTTCTAATCACGTATGTATGTAAATATATTTAAAGGAAGCAATTAAATATGGAGTCTAATTACGAATAACGAGAAACTGACAACGATGTTAGTTGGGTTCTAGCCTACATACATTTTAAGTAGAAAAAGCGACCCGCAATAGAGATTGTATTGGATGGCGCTGAACGTGTTGCTAACTCCCGACAGCTAGTTACACGATAACCATCTTACGATAACCAGGACTTCTTTATTGAGCTGCTCACGTTCATATTTCCAAACAGATGGACGGGTTTAATATAAGCCAATTTAGTAAAGCCAGTCATTTCAGCCTGCACAAGGAACAGAATGGAGTCGACGCGGTGGTAATAAGACGATGAATTATGAAACTTTATAGCGTCGCTTACCTTCGCCGTCACGATCGCGACCAAAAACAGATACGAACTTGGCAATCGAGGCTTATAACAATATAGCTTGAGTTAAGCAATGCAACTCTCTCTATAAAATCGCCAAATACGTCGACGGTAAGTATCAACTGTATACATAACAATGTACAATATGTAACGTCGTATATGTTGTATCAAAAGGTTAACGTGAATTAATATGAACTGAATTATATATATACGTATATATATTAACTTATTACTTGCCTATTGTTAATTGGAGCTAAAAATATATTTCATATTAGTCTTTTAGTACGTCCATATGCGCTATGTTAGTTTGTGAATTTTACTTATATATTAATTAAATAACGGTACTCTATAGTTCCAATTAAGTAAGTATGTATTATATAAAGATGTTTGTATTTCTACAATCAAATAAAACGATCACTTTTATTAAAAAGCTAGAATCGTAATTTCAATATTAAGAATATATGGCTGTGTGTAACCTTAAGTTAGGTTAAGTAATTGAAGATGGTAATTATTTTTATTGATTTATCTGTGTTTTTTACTTTAGCGCGATTTTTTTCGAATTTAGTACCTTGTCATACAAAAATAAATCCTACTAATATTATAAATGCGAAAGTTTGTGAGTATATATGTATGGATGTTTGTTACTCTTCCACGCAAATACTATTGAACCGATTACGATGAAATTTGGTATGTAGGTAGCTGAAGACCCAGAATAACACATTGGCTACTTTTTGGCCCGCGGGATTGATTCCTAATTGAAAATAGATACATTTATCGCTAACGGGAGCGGGGGCGCAGCCGCCGTTCCGATGATCGGCGTGTGAGGTGGGGAAGAAGCTGCTCATAGGGTTTCCACGCGGACGAAGTCGCGGGCGGCCTCTAGTTCATACATATTCCAGAATATACCTTCGTTAAATCAATGATTTACTTACGAACATATAGTTCTAAATTTTATCGTCATTCCTATTAATATTATAGATATGCAAGTAGTTCTATCTGCCGAAAGTCCTTCTATAAGCTTTTTTTAATTTATTTTGTTATGGACTTGACGTTACACGTGGTTTTGAAATCAGTTGATAAACTTTTATAGTAACAGCTCCTATGAGTAGTAGCATGAATTTTCTTAACCCACAACCTTTTTTAATAAACACGCTGTCTAACGTAAAAACAATTTTTCATACCGGACAAAGCAGACTGATCCTGAGATTAGCGCGTTCAAGCAAACAGTCTCCTCGGCTTTATTATATGATACAAATATAAGGATAATTATTTTCAATTTCGAATAAGATTAGATGCAACACAAAGTAATATGTTTACAAAGTAACGAACATTATGGCCTCATCGGAGGAGATTATGTAATCTAAAACATCTATTCTATTTGCCGTAATGTCCCTTCTACATATTTTTGTGACATTAAACATAAAGTTAAGAGTAATTTTACGATGACTGTTGATAAATAAGACTAGATCATCTTCGATGGGATCTTATCGGATCTTGTTTACACTATGAGTATTTTCAAGAATCGTTTGAGGTTGGTGATATTTATCTATATGAGAAGTAACGTATTAGAACGTCTCGTTACGATATTTATTATAATCTAACTAATCACTTATCTGGTCCACGATTTAACTACGACAGATCTTGTTAGCTTGATTCCTGAATATTTGCTATTTGTGTTACCTGTGATTGTTTTTAAATGCAAATTGAAAGTTGTAAATATATCGCGATTGTCCGATTAGCTATCTCTCAGTTTCCATTTATCGTAATAACATTATGTACCAGTATGGTATCAATTTTATTGTTACTTACTTATTTGTTTGGAGGTATTTATTGTGCAGTGTCGCTTTCAAACTGATAAATTATTAATATTTAAATTTATATTTGTTTGGGTGCTTACCGCGTTTATAATTTTGTTGAGGTCCCTATATTTCGGCAATGTTTCAATCGCCAAGATTACGGGGAGACTGACATACGGTGATGGTGGACGGTGGCAGATCAGAAAAATCTGACTACCCTTTTTTCTTCTTCGTTTTGGTCGACTAGTTTCGGCATACGGACACTACGGACAGTCACCCCGTGATCATTTTCATTGAAACATTGCCGAAATAGAGGGACCTCAATAAAATTATAAATGCGGTGAGCACCCGAACAAATATAAATTTAAATATGAATAGTGATTGCGTTAGTTTAAAACAATATGATAAATTATTATAAGTTAATGAGTACAGTTTAATTGTAATGAATGTTGTTTTAATTCGGTGGCTCGTCTCGGCTCGTAATAGTAATTTTCGTAAGTAATATAAGCTGAAGCTATTATGTAAATTAAGCAGCTCGTACAACAAACAATTACCATTTGGGTTAAATGTTATCGACAAATCTATGGGTTTAAATATCAGAACCTTTTCCCGCAAAGACAGTTCAACTATTCTGAGATTAGTAAGTTAAGCTAACCACGTTAAAAAGCATTTCATATGTGTATGTTCAGCTGTTTCATTCAGCTGTTATATGTGATATTATTTACTAAAACAATAAAAAACGTATAATAACTACGTTATTTAAATGAATATTATAATAATAGGATAATTATGTACAAACTTAAACATTGCATAAACAATGGTATCCGAAGTACGATTATGATGAGTACGTTTAAGAACATGTTCATTAACCGACTGTTACTAAGTATCGAACATTCAAGTTGGATGCGCGCGCGCTCGTCGGCTATGAATGAGGCGCAGTGAATCATGGTCGTCCATTCATACGACGCCCCCGCGCGCACGCGCCTAACAAACGCATTATTTGCCAATACGGCCGTATTGTTTCATTGGCACCATCGCTGCCTCTCACTTCCTGTCTATAATAATACATATTATTTATTTTCAATCAAGAACAACTAAAATAATAAAGATTCATCATCCTATACTATTTAAGTTTTAATTATAACTAGGTATGTTCTGCTGGCACGTTTCTTTGAATTAATTAAATTAGGTGTAGCGAATTTTGATTTTTGTTTAGTTTTATAAAACTTGACTTTTCATAATTTCAAGATTACGCTTACGATATCAATTTGTTCAATGTGTCCAGGTTCCAAGAAAATTTATCCAGAATTTTTTACATTCACGTTTTTTGAAGAGCCGGTGTGTAGGTAAATTTACTTTGTATCCGACATATACTGAACTTATAATATTTCACTTTTATTACGTAATACATTAGTAGTCAATATTATGAAGAATTAAGTAGATATTCGCAAATATATGTAAATTAAACGTAAAATTCGAAATAAGAGGTCAAAGTGATTCTAACGTTCACTCTAGAAGAGCAATTATGAGTGACCCGCTTTGATTGCGGGTTGATTGAATCACTCTATAATTTGAGGTCTGTGTTATTACCACATTGATCAACGGAACGGCTATAAAAAATAATTACCTTGACATCTTCAATCGCGAGGACGTGAATTGTGAAGAGAATTGTGTTATCTATATAAACGCGTCGTCTGCCAAAATGCTCGTCTTAATTTAATATTCCTTGTAAAATGTAATCATCGTGTATAGCTTGACGGTTACTAAACAACAATAACGAGACTACTACTACTCTTACTCTTACTCTTTTCAAGTATAGATTAAAATTTAATTCAAATAATATTGTTATTTTCTTTAAAAAGTTTTTCTTAAATTATGCATATTTTCTTTCTTCTTTTTATATTTTTCTATTTAATGAGTAAATAAAAATCTTATCCTTAACTACTAAAATTGTATTTATGCATCTCATACGGCGAGTTGCACGAAACCGTCGCTAACTTTCCGTTAGTTAAGTTGCAATTAATCTTAAAATTAGTTGATCTCATGATTAATTTAAAGCTGTTGGAATTAATTATCCGTTAGATAGGTCTTTAATTAAACTAAATTTTTTTGTTAACTTAATCAGATGTAGGTTTTGTGCAACAGATAATCACGATTCTTGTGATTAAATTAGTTTAATAAACACTTAAATTTAAAATTTGTTTCGTGCAACTCGGCGTTAGAAAGCTACTTTAGAAAGGAATCCTAACAGAGCGACTAAGATTTCTATTTGCATTTATTTGTCTGTGTAAGTGCTCGTGTGACTTGAAAATATAAGTTACAGCAATAACTAATTATTATCAATGAGTTTAGATATCTAATATTACCAATATTATTTGTTGTACTTCATTTTTATAACAAATTTCATTTACGACAAACATAGGATAGCTATTCCAGCGAACAAATTCCTAAATAATTTAGTTTTTAACTTAGGGGCCGGGCCATTCATTTATTACGTAAGACGAATTTTGCTACTTTTCGACCCCCCCCCCCCCTATTATAAGACAAAATAAGAATAAGCCGACCCCCTCCCCCCTGTTTAATATTTATTACGTAAGAATCTAAAGGAAAAATTATAACATGTTTTTTTGTTTTAATGTTTATTTTTCTAAGTAACAATTTTTAGAAATGTTTATTTGTACTTACAAAGGTATACCTACTAATAATTTTTGGTTGGTGTCCGCGCTTTTTCAAAGTATAATTTTAACTTTGCGCATTTTTGTGATTTTACGTAAGAACTGGTAAGAACTATCGAGACTCCCTGCCACCCCCTTGTAGAAAAAATAAGACATGGTCGACCCCCCTCCCCCCCTAAATAGTCTTACGTAATAAATGAATGACCCCTTACTAATAAAATAACTCAGACGTTTAAAGATGTTCCAGTTTCATGTTATAGATATTATGTTTTGTCTACAAAATTTATAAATGAATTTTGAATAATTTGAGACGATGTTTTTTGAGTCAAATAATTAGCCGACACGCTAACACAGAAAGAAGATCAGACGAAAGTTTCTAAGATCTAATTAAGATTCTGAATAACTCGTATTTAAACAGATTTTTATATTTAATACTAAAATATTTTTGTAGGGCAGGGATAAGGGGGTGAGACCTTTGTCACATGCTATAACATCACTGTATATCGACTACTAAATTTAACTAATTACAATTTTTCTATAGGCATACTCCTCTTTCCATAACTTTTCAACTAGCACAAATGTAAATAATCAAGTATAGATATACGTGAAAACATCTAAAACCTATCACATATCTTAGGGAAAGTACCCATACTACGTGACCTATTTTGTATAATTTTCTACCCCCTCTCCCCATCGGTGATCACCCGTAGTATTTGCTAAGACCTCCCCCCTTCCCCTCAAATTTTCACGTAGTAATTCATAAATATGTTTTTAAATAATTTTTTGCAAACAGAAAGTTAAACAAGTGTAGTCAGTAGTAGTACTGGTAGTAGAGCGTAGTATTGCCACTTGAGAGTAAAAAAAACGCTAAACGCTGCGTGCTATATTTGAATATAACTTTAGCTCGTAAAAGCGCGAGATTTCTCTCGAGGATATTAACTACATGACAAAAACCTAAGACCACCAACCTCACTCGGGGAGCGTGAGCGACTCCCCTAGTGAGTATTTTACTGCTCAAAAAAATAATGATGATGGATGTGCATAAAAGGAAGAAACTAGGTCCGCTACCGGGGGGATGCCAGGGCGTGTCTGGAGCTGGCGCTGGACATAGCAGCACGCAGGCCGCCAGCAACCCCCGCCGACTGGTACCACCGTCTAGCCGGTCCATGTATCGACCATCCCCACCACTTGACTTGGTGCCGACAGGGTCTCAAGGGGCTCAGCATTCGGCGCCCGCTGCTGGTGGAGTACGCCGCATGAGATGGAATTTAAAAATGAACGACAATGTCATGCGTGTGTATTATAGGGCTGTAGGGGGGTGAAACCGGACGGATTGTCTACCGAGCTGTAATGTACCGCGAGTTCCTGCTGCTTGAGCCAAATTTAACTGTCACGAAACAGAACCTGGCAGATCGAGCTCCGTTTATCCAACGCAAGGGCATATTCAACGCCACCGAGCTCGAACGATTTCGATGTGAGGCTACTCCTGAAGTCGAACCCGTACCTATCGTTATATCTGTACTCTGCTGGAGCGTTCGGTGATAGGTTTTCAGTTTCGGAGAGGTTCAGTTCTTTTTACTAAAGTAAAAAGATAAGTGTGTGGTCCGAAGTTGAATCTGTAGCATCCGGTATCTGGGCATGTTAAAATGCATAGGGAACAAGAGGTGGATATGAAACGGGTGGTTTGCGAGGTGTTTTTTGGACGACTGGCAAAAGTTCTTCGCCAAAAAGGTCCGAGCTTATAATGGCTGGATCATGCCCACTCCCTTGTACACTTTTGTCGTGTTCAGATTGACTCCGACCGAACTCGACACCCTGGACAGAAGAGTCGGCATGCATCATCCAAAATCGTCGGTCATGAAACCGTACATTACACGGAAGTATGGTAGCCGAGGCCTATTAAGCGCCAAGTCCATACATAACTGGGAAGTATGCAGTTTCAGAGTCTAATTTAAAACGAGGAGGGAGAACGCTAGCATAGTGATGTTATAGTATGTGACAAAGGTCTCACCCGCTTATACCTGGCCAAAGAGGAATAGCGAAGACCGGTTGTGCTTAGCACCTCTGACCGAGAGACCATATGAATGAAGAATGAGCTGCATGGACGCTTTTACAAGGCGTTCCATGCACCTCACGTGGATATTAAAGCCTCCGTGCAGTGGCTGCGATGTGTGGACCTCTTGAAGAAAACCGAATGTTTTGTCTGTGAAATACAGGATAAGATGAACAACTTCCGAGAGCACATTCTGAAGGATAGCACTCTCGACTTCTGCCGGGCTTGTCGTAATCCCGGCGAGTCACTCAGACATATGCTTTTGGGCTTTTCAGCGCTTGCCAACACTGAGTACCTGCATAGACATAGCCAAGTAGCCAAGATACTTCAACAAGAGCTTGCTCTTATGTACGGTCTCCTGGAACAGAGGATAGCGTATTATCAGTACACATCGGTGCCAGTACTCGAACGCGACGGAGTCCGGATCTACTGGGACCTGCCTATCACCACGGACAGGACGATACTGGCGAACAAGCCTGATATCGTGGTGATGGATAGGACAAGGTCGAGGGTGTTTTTAGTGGACATAACCGTCCCGCGTGACGAGAACCCCATGAAAGCTGAAACAGAGAAAAAACGTAAATATCTGGATCTGTCGCACGAGATTGTCGACATGTGGGGTGTAGAGTCTGCTGAAATCATTCTTATCGTAATATCTGCCAACGGTTGAATCCCGATCAGCCGCTCACCATCTGAGGCAGCTGGGGATCGGTGATGGTTTGCTCGCAGCCATGATACAGAAGGCGGTATTGCTCGACTCAGCCTATAGTCTTCAGTACTACATTTAAACTTAAAGTATTATTTTAAAATTTTTACTTCTTTTTACTAACAAGAACATAATAAAAGCTTGTATTTAAAAAAAAAATCTTTTAATTTTATTTTTAATTTTTTTAGTATTATTTTATATTTTAATAACTTTACACATGAATTGGTTATCCAATTACTGGTTAGTTGTTTGTAACATTTTCTAAGGTCATCTTCATTCTCTAAACGTCTATTCTTTGTGTAGTAGTTTCTTTTTTGTTCATGTTTTTCCCACGAGTATAGGACAAAAACAGTCCATCCTCCCACAGGTCCATTGTAGGATAAGGCCTTCAGTACAACAAGGTTCGCCCTGATACCCTAAGGCGCAACGTTAGCGATATGACATGTTTATACTCGGCACGTGTTCACCTTGGCATTGGGTCATCCATCTAATCCATGTAATCAAAGACAGAATCACATTTATAACAAACAGAATGACCGAACTTTATTTCTCAAAGATGGGGTCGCATATTCACGTACATCAAATCACCACCACTCACCACCCATCAAAAACGGTCCAGCCATTAAGACGAATCAAACTCGACACGGTTGTGTCGCTTAATTATTGAGTTCGTATAGCCACCTTCTAGCTCCATCATCAGACCCTAGTAGCCATCTAGCACCAAAGTACTCGTCAAGACGAATCAAACGAGCCAAAACTTGATGGGATTGCGTTGTTTCTTTACTGAGTTCCTATGACCACCTTCCAACTCCATCATCAGATCAGACCCTGGTAACAGAGGTCCATTGTAGGATAAGGGCTTCAGTGCATCAAGGTTCGCCCTGATACCTGTAACTTCTAGATCTGTAGCTTCGTATCTCCCAAACGGATAAACCTATCTAGAAATAGTTTTTAAGTGCGCAAGGTGAGTTTTACGAGTGTTCTATTGATTTTAAGAAAAGCTGTCCAGCCGTTTGAAGATAATCAGGTCTTTTATAGACGATGAAAGCAATTTTCACAGGTCTGATAAATTCGAAATTTGGTATTCTGTTCAATCAACAATGCTATAGTAATAATATAGAATCCTACACTTGCTACTGCAACATCGCCTAGAAACTACAGGTTACCCAACTCATTATCAACTTACAGAATCTCATATATCGTTATACACGAAAACGCTGGTCGCGTTTGATAATTTTTCAAAAGAGAGGTGAGAATAATTTGATGAGAAATTCTAAGTTACTTTATGCCGTTGATCTACATGTGTACACTGTTAGGTATGATGTAATACTGTTTGTAGTCAATTACTTTGCGAATGTGTAAAGTGAATGAAATAATAAATCAAAGGACGAGTGGGTGAATCAACTAACTTGATTTCATGTGTTGTGTAAGTATGTGCGATATTACAAATTCACAATTTCGTGTTTTGTCCCGAAAAGAAAAAGTATAAATGTGCTAATAGTTTGAACTGTAGTGTTTCAACTACTGTTAGGTATATATATATATATATATATATATATATATATATATATATATATATACACCTTATATTTGTTTCTATTAAATATAAGTAATGAAATTAAATTTTAAATCAAACTTTTAGAAATCTTTTTGAATAAAATTAAAATGGAATTTAACTGCGCTGACATTTCTACAAATAACGCAAATCCCTCCCTGATCAGTTAACGTCTAATTATCTAAAATAAGAATGTTATTTACAACGAAAAAAGAAAACAATGAGACATTAAATTTCCTGCCTAGAGATTTTTAAGTCTGTTTATTTTTTTTTTTTTTTTAAATTTTAGTAAGAATTAAAAAAATTAAGTTATCAAGTACAGTCGAAACGATCCATTGAAATGGTCAAAGTCATGAAAAATGTATGCTATTTCAAAAGTCGCGTTTGTGTTTCTTGTCCTCAGTTGTGTTTTGTTTTAATAGTTGATGTATTAGCAAAACTGTTAACGAGTCCGCATAAGCTTCAATAAGCGTCAATTAAAATTTTCTGCTATTATCCTTCAATAACGTAAATTTAATTATCTAACGCTTCGTTTCGGGTATTCGTAAATCGATCAATTGCAATTGTCAATCACGTTTGGCGCAGTGGTCATAGTTACTGGCTGTTGCGCTAGCTGTCACTGGTTCGATTCCCGCTAATGACGAATGAGATGAATATTAAGAATAATATTGAGAAAGAGATTGTCGTGGTTTGATTGACGTTTATGTTTTTTGTATGTATTTTGCCGAACCCTCGATACAGGATTTTATCGTATTGGAGGCTATTGAGTGTTATCAATTACCAATTCATCTTCTCGAAGTAGACTTAGGTGTAATATACACAGGTAGTATACAATCAGAAAATATATTGTATTATTATATTTTTAAGAAATAATTATAAAAAAATATACATAAATAATTGTTTAATTTAAATCTGTAAATAAAAACTTGCTTGTAAACCAATTCAGTTTGTTAATATATCTTCTTTATATATATCTTCGCGAAATAAGCTGTTGTATTTTTAACCAACTTCAAAAAAGGAGGAGGTTCGACTGTTTTTTTTTTGTATGTTTGTTACGCGATTATTCCGTTAATTATGAATCGATTTTGATGATTGGATATAATCTTGAAGTCCGTTTTTGTTTTTTAAACCTTAAATTATTTACAATAAAAAAGTCAAGTCACAATGTAATGAAATGGATATGAAATAATTAACTGTCTAATGCAAGGTTGATACCTAATCTTTGTATGTAGAGTTAATTAAATAAACAATGAAGTACCTGCTTTATATTAACATTGTTTAGTAATTAGTTTTCTTAGTATTATCTATTTAAAACTTAAGATTTTTAATTAGTCTACTACCGAGTCACAAAGATAGTCGATTCATTTAAATAAATTGTAACAAAGCGCGGCGTGCGTTCAGAACTGGTGTCTCCACTTAGACGTGTCGCTTTTACTAAGTGTCGGCTCGGTGGAAAGTTTTAACGATTTTTAATGAATTTAAATGTGTTCTTAATTATAAACTGGTTCAGGTGCGTTCACCTGCACCGCTCCCGTGCCCAGTTACGCGCTCTAATATGTTTAAAATATACAAACACAGACATTAAGATAACAGCGATTTGACCCGCACAATAAAACAGTAGGAGGAATTTATTGACTAATATTCACTTCCGTCTTTCGAAAATGGCTTTAAAATGGGCGCCAGATAATTCATGTTTAATAAAAATAATTATTGAAATTCTTTATTATTAACGACTTCAAAAAATAGATTTGATTCGTCTTTAGTTAAAAAATTATAATATAGGTATATTGGGTTTCTATTTACATATATAATTACGTATTTTATGCTTGCAATAGTAATAGGTTGGTATATAATTGACTAGGTATATAGGGAAATTACTATTTCAAAAATGACAAATAAATTTTATTTTCTACTATTCGTATTCTAAAGTGCTATTATTAGTTGATTAAAAATTGGTTGTCTGTAAAGTCGGTTTACGGACGATAATTTTACGTGATAACATCATAAGAAAACATTAATGAAAAATTGCATACTTTTATGAATTGAATTTAATTATTATCACTGAATTATCATTATTTTGTATAATACAAAATAGGAGTGAATTGAAAATTGAATTTTTTTCAATAAATTAACATTATTATTTGTACTCGTTAATTCAAATATTTTTTCTCTTCTACTCGGAAGTATCTCTCGAATGTCGATGGTGTGGAAGAAAGATAGATTTGTCATAAGCCGAACGCTTAGGCCGATCGTGCTTCTCTATCGCTTGTTCCGCGCTCCCGCTCGCGGAACGTGACAATGACTCATGTTATTTCATGCGTGCAGCCGGCGTTCATCGATTTATAAGATGTTATCACGTCAAAAACTAAATTTAACCAAGTGAATATTATTTATTCCTCAAAAAATAAAGAAGTAAACGTTTTTTAACTTAAAAAAATGCAGGATATTATAATTATAAAATATGATGATACCTAAACAGTTATCAACAACATTCGACAAAATAACATAGTATTTGGTTTTAAATTATTCCTGATAAAATCTTTCATATTATTTGTATCTTCATAAGTTTATAGGTAGATTAGGTAGGTTTCGCTGCTTTACTGTGGGTTGGCAGATATTTTTACTCATCATGAGTAACGATCGCTATCAGGTGTTTATGACAACAACCGGGACCGAAGGCTTTACGCAATATCGGCCGCGAGCGGAAATCGAACCCGCGACCGCCGGCGTTAAGGCGACTACTCGCACCACTACACCAAAACATCGTCTTAAACTTAACTGTCTTACGGCGAGTTGCACGAAACTGTCGCTAACTTTCCGTTAGTTAAGTTGCAATTAATCTTAAAATTAGTTGATCTCATGATTAATTCAAAGCTGTTGGAATTAATCATCCGTTAGATAGGTCTTTAATTAAACTAAAAATTTTTGTTAACTTAGATGTGGGTTTCGTGCAACAGATAATCACGATTCTTGTGATTAAATTAGTTTAATAAACACTTAAATTTAAAATTTGTTTCGTGCAACTCGGCGTGAAACTCTTAAAGAAAACTTATTCCATTAATATCCATTCATTTCATCTCAAATATAGGTATTTATGCCCTAATAATATTAATGGATAATATACCCAGTGATTTATTCTCAGATACGACATCCCCGCATATTTCGATGCGTACTCGTATATATATATATATATACCTACATACATGAACAGCGTTATAGTGCTGTAAATTGCTATAAATTGCACATCAATTAATACGATTCTTGCACCTCTCTTAATGACATTAATGTGATAGCGAATTGACTTCTGCCTTTAAATCTAAGGGTATAATCCGTATGTATATTACACGATGCAAACCGATAATCTCAATTTGGATTACATTCGCCCTTTTATGGCACACTTAATATTGCCAATATAAAACAGTCGTTAAGATATACTTACAATTGCATAACACGTGCTCTTTCAATTTCTGTTATCATTAAGATTTTTGTTCGGAGAATAAAACTAAAATTATATTAACGATCGCAATATCTGTATGAAACTGCAAATATTTTGTAATAGGTAAAGCATGTTGTAACATGTTTCGTTACTATGACAACTACTTAAAAGATTGATGAGGTGTTACTTAACGGTTTTATGAATGAAGACTTTTAACGCTGCTACATATGGGAAAACTATTAGATATGTAACCTAGAAGCAAAGTGACAAGTGTTGCGGAAGGCTAAGAATGAAGGTCTGAGCGGGTCGGGAGACGGGGAGCACGCATGCGCTTTGCGCAACCATCGGCGCCAGTGAATGGAGTATCGAGTGGGCGATCGTTTTTATCAATGGAAGGCGAATTTGTGGCGTACGCACGGCGCTTTGTGTCACGGCCAGCTGCCGGTGCTGTCGAACCTTGCTAATGAAAATGTCAACACGAGCCAACAGAGTCATTTTTTAAAAACGAATGTGTTGAAACAGACGCTTAAAATTTCTGTAAATCTAAATAAGGTTGAAGTCGGAATAAATATTATTTAGTATAGGTTGTCACAAAAATATTCGACTACGTAAACTTGACGTAGGTATACTATTGAAACGACTTAATAAATTAAAATAGAAAACTATGTACTCTCTTCTTATTGATTTAGTATCGTATAGTCTCAACTATATACCCCATATACCCGAGAAAAAATGATTAGATCTTATTATATACCTACATAAAAGAAACAAGTTACATATAAATAATTGAAAACATCGTGTAAAATTCTTGATTTAATTCACTTTGTTTAGTTTATCTGAGTTAGATACTCTCAGTGAAGATTAGGAATTTATTACTGAGATTATCCATTGTGCATGTTATTACAAATGCTTGTTATCAGTATCCAATAGAAATAACAACGTAATAATATAAAATGATATCTATTGTTCATAAATTGATACGCATTTAGATTTAGATAGCTAATGTGACAGACGATAAATATCCATAGTTAATATTCAAGTGAATTTGAAAGGAAATAATCAATTTATTTAATTGCTTTGGCACTGTTAACGCCTCCACGTAGCCTTCGTTTCAGATTTAAGCATGACGTCGTCGTTTTGACTGGTGTCCATTGAGAAACTAGTTGCACTCCTTTTGGCAATGCATTAGATACTTATTTTAAATTTAACAAACACCTGCCATTATTCTTCGATTTAGTTACAAAACGATAGTTTGTAATAATAATAAAAAAAAAAACATATTTTTACTTAGGTAAATGAAAATAATTGTCAAAACTATATTAGTAGGTAATACTCGTAAACAAGGCATTATGTAAACTATACTCATATACGCTACTCTTCTTAAAAATTACTATACTTATTTTGTATTTGTAGCGGTGCGGGTATTCGACTCAACATTGGCGGTTGCGGGTTTGATTCCCGCTCAGTGTGGCGATTCTGTAACTCGCTATGAGCATAACGACTCGGGGACGGTATCGTAACCATAACGAATTTCACAACGTGTAACGACAGTTCTGTAACGACGGTGTTATTCTGTACCTACGAATAGCGAATCTTTGACGTTACAGAATGGGATAACGAATCATCGTTATGGACATCGACAGAAAGTGACGTATGTGACAAATCTTTAGTAAATAACTAGAATTGAAGATAATAAAAGAAACAGCGTAAATAATAAACTTAATATACAGAATCGTCACACAGTGTGGCGATTCTGTAACTCACTATGCTATCGTTATGGATTCATAACGACAAGTTTCGTTATGTTACCGACCGCGTCGCTATTATAACGACAAATGCGATTCTGTATACTATTCATAGCGAGTTTTGTCGTTATTAGTAACGAAAAGTGTCGCTATTATGTCGTTACGGTGCGAGCGGATAGCGAGGCTCAGAGACCCCCTCGATACACTATAACGACTATTATAACTTTGCACACGAGATAGAGGAGTGGTGTGCGTTTCCCATATCATTCTTGACTCCAAGAATGTGCTCTGAAAGTGAAAAATAATTACGCCGTTTGAAATAACAAGTAAGTAAGTTAAATTTTGCAGTAAAAAGGAATTATCAATGCAGATTGACTTCAGAAAAAAATGTGGAATAGATTTCATTATTTTCCAAAAAAAAAACACATAACCTATAAATTGTAGTACCTATTGCTCTGAAGAACCTACAAAGTTGCTTAGATATAATTATTCATTTCTTTCATTAATAATATTAAGTTTATTATTTACGCTGTTTCTTTTATTATCTTCAATCTCATTAATAATTATAATTAATCAAAATTAGTCACGGAAACATAAACGAATTAAATTTTCACATGTTCATAACCTATAAGCCACACAAAAACATAACGTATTATAATTCACAACATCACACATGACATGTATTACAAACATCGTTGATTATACTAACTTCCCAACCGAAGCCACATTAACGATGCAAACAAAACAAAAATGCACTTCACTGAATTGATATTTATATTTCCAATGTTCAATATACGATGGTTTTGACACTCACTGATTGTGCATAACGACTCGGGACGGTATCGTAACAATAACGAATTTCACAACGTGTAACGACAGTTCTGTAACAACGGTGTGATTCTGTACCTACGAATAGCGACACTTCGACGTTACAGAATGGGATAACGAATCGTCGTTATGGACACCGACAGAAAGAGACGTATGTAACAAATCTTTAGTAAATAACTAGAATTTTATCGAAACTCGCCTTAAAATAGTGTAATGTGTATCTGTGGTTTAAATCGAGGCGTGCACTGTTTGCGAGATGTTTCCGTGACTAATTTTGATTAATTATAAATTATTAATGAGATTGAAGATAATAAAAGAAACAGCGTAAATAATAAACTTAACAGTATTATAAATAATAAACTTAATATTATGAAAAATGAAAGAAATGTATAATTATATCTAAGCAACTTTGTAGGTTCTTCAGAGCAATACTACAATTTATAGGTTATGTGTTTTTTTTTTGGAAAATAATGAAATCTATTCCACAATTTTTTCTGAAGTCAATCTGCATTGATAATTCCTATTTACTGCAATATTTAACTTTCTTACTTGTTATTTCAAACGGCGTAATTATTTTTCACTTTCAGAGCACATTCTTGGAGTCAAGAATGATATGGGAAACGCACACCACTCCTCTATCTCGTGTGCAAAGTTATAATAGTCGTTATAGTGTATCGAGGGTTTCTCTGAGCCTCGCTATCTGCTCGCACCGTAACGACATAATAGCAACACTTTTCGTTACTAATAACGACAAAACTCGCTATGAATAGTATACAGAATCGCATTTGTCGTTATAATAGCGACGCGGTCGGTAACATAACGAAACTTGTCGTTATGAGTCCATAACGACAGCATAGCGAGTTACAGAATCGCCACACAGTGTGGCGATTCTGTAACTCGCTATGAGCATAACGACTCGGTGACGGTATCGTAACCATAACGAATTTCACAACGTGTAACGACAGTTCTATAACGATGGTGTTATTCTGTACCTACGAATAGCGACACTTCGACGTTACAGAATGGGATAACGAATCGTCGTTATGGATACCGACAGAAACTGACGTATGTGACAAATCGTTAGTAAATATACTAGAATTTTATCGAAACTCGCCTTAAAATAGTGTATTGTGTATCTGTAGTTTAAATCGAGGCGCGCACAATCAGTCAGTGTCAAATCCATCGTATATTGAACATTGTAAATATAAAAAATATCAATTCAGTGAAGTGCATTTTTGTTTTATTTGCATCGTTACTATGGCTTCGGTTGGGAAGTTAGTATAATCAACGATGTTAAACATGTTATGTGTGATGTTGTGAATTATATGTTATGTTTTTGTGTGGCTTATAGGTTATGAAAACATGTGAAAATTTAATTCGTTTATGTTTCCGTGACTAATTTTGATTAATTATAATTATTAATGAGATTGAAGATAATAAAAGAAATAAAAAAATAATAAACTTAATAGTAAAAATTAATTATTAATGAAAGAAATGAATAATTATATCTAAGCAACTTTGTAGGTTCTTCAGAGCAATACTACAATTTATAGGTTATGTGTTTTTTTTTGGAAAATAATGAAATCTATTCTACAATTTTTTCTGAAGTCAATCTGCATTGATAATTCCTAATTACTGCAAAATTTAACTTCCTTACTTGTTATTTCAAATGGTGTAATTATTTTTCACTTTCAAAGCACTTTCTTGGAGTCAAGAATAATATGGGAAACGCACACCACTCCTCTAGCTCGTGTGCAGAGTATCGTTATAATGGTCGTTATAGCATACCGAGGGGTCTCTGAACCTCGCTATCCGCTCGCACCGTAACGTCATCATAGCGACACTTTTCGTTACTAATAACGACAAAACTCGCTATGAATAGTGTACAGAATCGCATTTGTCGTTATAATAGCGACGCGGTCGATAACATAACGAAACTTGTCGTTATGAGTCCATAGCGACAGCATAGCGAGTTACAGAATCGCCACACTGGGGAGATATTAGCGTCTGCTTAAGTCCCGATCCACATTACAGTGCTGATCTCAGTTCGTTCTCGGTCCGATCTCAATCCGGTAAAATGTTTTGTATGACGAATCGTTGCTGGAGCGTAACTTGATCGGATTTTGACTGCCACGGATAGTATGAATACTCTCATTGTTTCTTGTGACCGAGAACGAACCGAGATCAGCACTGTAATGTGAATCGGGCCTAAATATTTTTTTCTGGTTTGGGTGTGTGGTGTCTTGTCCTTGTGGGTTTCCCTACAATGCCTCGGCGAGCACATAAAACAGTCGATTGTTGTCATAGTCACCTGATAGAGATCGTCATGAGAACTTATGGTAGGCAAATTATTCGCCAGCCCGCGTTGGAGCAGTATGGTGGATTAAGCTCCAAGCCTTCTGGTATTTAGAGAAGATACCCAGATGGTGTTTAGTTCAATAACAATGTCGGTTCATGTTTATTATTATCATGTACCACCAAAGAAACGAAAATATGTTGTACTATATTTGTACTAAGTATATTATAACCGTACAGCGCTTAAGTACCTAACTAGTTAATATTATTTTTCTATTTCCCTTAACTAAACTGTTTACATAATGAAATGGAAACTAAAATTACCCTGATTACTTGCGGTACTGAAACTGTATTATAGTTAGGTTCCTACTTTACAGAAGTTTAAATTTCTATACGTTTCAGCATTTTATAAATTGAGAATACTATTAGAGTATATAGAACTTGCTATCGATTGGACATGAACGCCTAAATGCGGTGCAATTATTAACCCCTTTATCAAAGGTACTGTCATGGAAATGTTATCTATCTCATTCAGTGATTGATATTATGAAAGCGTGGGGGCGGAAGGGCACGCGAAGGCGGGCGTGGGTAGCCGGAAGGAAATTTTAACTTTTGGCCGACCTTAAACCAGAAGCGAATCGAAATCTTAAGCCTACAAATGAATGGAATGTTACATAAATACTACACATGTTGGGTTTCCACTCCTCGTTGATGACCTTTTATTGCTTGTGTAGGATTGTCAAAACAATGTTATGTAAAAGAATAATAAAAAAGAATAAAATACATTTTATCTTTTTGTAATTTGTAGACAGTGACATTTATGAATTGTAATTTTAACGGATAATACTTATTTTAGGCCACTCAATACGTGTCGTATTTTTTTAGTCAGAAGAAAGTTTATAATTTAAAGCTAAATATATTTAACTGGCTGTACCAAGGATCTTATCAAAACAACTAAAAAGCAATTCCGTAACGTTCAGCGTCTTCTAGTTTTAATTAAATATTTAAAGTATTTTCGAGTGCTAACAGTCGCGTTCAGAGCATTTCCGTTGACGGTTAGCTCAGCACACGCCAAACCGGTCGCGACTGGGGCACACAAGTCGATTTAAAACTACTATTAACCACGGATATCATACCTAAAGCATTATATATTATATGAGATACGAAGTCATAGGTAGTATTGGTAATAGGTATGAAGTACAATTTATACAAGTTTTATAATTATTTTAATAATAATAAAGCTATATTATGGAATTATTAGCTTTAAATGAAGCTTAAAATATGTACTTTAAAATCGTCTTTTTAAAATGGTACATTTTTTTTAAAAAGATTAACAAGAGTGATTGCTAAACTTTTTATGTATCAACCTTGAGTAACCAAGACCTTTTAAAATAATAGTATACGTAATACATATAGTTCATACCCGCTTATTTCCTAAGAATGCTCGATTAATTTACGACAGACGAACTTCCTGTGAATAAAAATATTCAAATTAGTGAAACGACCTGACCAACGGGATTTAGACTTGCCTTTATTTAAATATATGTATATATGAATTAAATTTGACATTTAACGACTACGATAGCAACACTGATATCGATATGTTTATTTACATTGCATATTACATGTAATTATGTCATTATAAAATTATAAAGTTTGCTCATAGCTCAATTAATAATTACATGTAATTTATAAGAATAGTTACTGTTATTTTCCAATAAATATATTATTCTCATCACTCTTTCATTACTAATATATAATAATAAGGAAATATAAAGGGTTTGTATGCACTAGTGGATGGCAATTGGATATGCAGTGTTCAGGAAGTTAAAAAATGTCTTTTCATCCATAATACCTCGATCGAAATCGAATTAGAAATCCGCAGACGAACGAAGGTTGTCTATATAGCCCAGTGAATTTGCAAGCTGAAATGGCAGTGGGCATGGCACATATGTAGTAGAACTGACGGCTGATGGAGAAGAAAGGTTCTCGAGTGTAGCCACGTACAGGCAAGCGCATCGTCAGATGGCCGTCCACTAGATGGACAGACGAGACAGACGACTTGAGGAGAGTTGCCGGAAGCCGTTAGATGCCACCTGCTTTAAGCCCGTCGCTCTGGAGGTCCATAGGGCCTCCTCTTGTGTGTATAAAATTGAAGAAAAATCTCTTTGATTACACTGTTTGTATCTGGCTGATTTTAATATCAAAAAATATACAAAATTAAGAAAAAGAAAAATAAAAAGTAAAAAACACTTTACCGCCATTTTTCAATTATTTTTCTGTTCGTCAAAATGAGTGAATATAACGAAGAAATTCGATACATTCTGAAGTTTTATTATAAAAAAGGCGAAAATGCTACTCTACCCAAGAAAAAACTTTGTGCTATTTATGGACCTAATGCACACTGCATTAATGCATGCAGTAAGAGTAACACAAACACACGTTGGTTCAAGCATTTTCAGTCTGAGAATTTTGATGTCAAAGAGGTAGCTCGCTGTGTTCGCCCTCATACTGATAAAGTTGATACAATTTTTTAAAAAGTGGAGCAGATCAGCATACCTATTAGTAGTTACGACGAAGCCAAGGAACTGAAGGTTTACCACAATATACGGATAATAATGTGCGAAAAAAATCATGGTCAAAAGGTAGTCAAGCTCTACGGACTTTAAAGAAACCCTACTGATCTTTGTGTATGGTGGGATTAGAAGGGCTTCTTTTATTATGAGCTTTTAGCGCCGAACAAAATCATCGATTCGGAGCTCTACTGCTAACAACTAATAGGACTCGAGCAAGAAATTAAAAGAAAAGACTGGAATCCATTAATAGAAAAGGTCAATAAAAAGGTGACCTTTCATCATGATAACGCCAGAGCACACAACTTTTTAACCACAATTCAAAAATGGAGAGAGCTTGGTTGTGAAGTGTTAATGTATCCACCATATAGTCCAGACCTGGCACCCTTAGGTTTTGATCTATTTCGGTCTATTCATAATTTTAACATTCTGTTCTGACTACTCTATTTTACTAAGTTTTTTTTTTGCACTATAATATATCTATTGTTAAGACTTGTAAATGTCATACGGCTGGCCAAAGGTATGTGTGTGTGTGTGTGTGCTCAGGCCTTCAAAGAGTAGGTAATCAATAAATTCTACCAGTACTTCAATGGTTTATTTCATACTTAATTCGAATATAATTTTTAAAAAAATCTAAAAAAGCTTATAATATAAATTAGTAATAATGATTATGAGTAACTAAATTAAAATAGTTTATATTAAAATAAACTTTTAAATTGTTTATATCACTATCAGTCTGTGGTTAACCGGAATTAATCACCTTTGAATGAGACTCCATATTCTGAGAATATTATGTTGTTCATTTACAGAAGTTAATCATCATCTCAAAAAGTGTTAATTTAACTATAATTTACGAATATTATTATCATTATTTCCAGAATTTATTGTTTATTACTAAAAATGCAAATGAAATATTCAAATCTACGACAAGCTCTTAAAAATCAAACCAAAAGGGTTAAATATTTCATGTTGACTCTAGAAAATGGTAAATTATTAACTTATTTATAAAAAAACTTCAAGCTATCCAATAATTTTTAAGAATATCACCTACTTTTATAACTATTCAAATAGAAGATCTTCTATTTTGTGTGGTATACCTAAAATAGACATAAATGAGAAAGGCCAATGAAACATAAAGTTTTACACAAAAAAAGAGTAAAAATATATCGATGATAATTTTAAAGATAGCAAAGATGTTGTTAAAACTAAATTCAACTTTTTGTTCGTTTACGTTATACTAAATATATTAAAATTTAAACTATTAAAAAATAATGAACTTGCAGAAATGATTGAAACTGCACGAAAATAATGTGCTACTAAAAAAAGGCTGATCTAATTTATTCAGTTATACGAAATCAATTGCATACTTATTTTATTTTAAACATTTCTGAATGTAAGAAATTATTCACTGCCATAATAAACCAAGACCACCCAAGATAAGGCACAAAATTCAAGAGTTTATGTGACGGTGACGTTCATTTTATTTTTGTATTCCTTGTCTTGTCGTGAATGTCGTGTAATCAATCATTCATAAAAAATTAAAGTGCATTTCGTGTATAAATCTTATTATTTTTTTTTAATTATTAATATTAATATAATTTTTATTAGCATATTATTTTTATTAAATTATTAATCATCAATATGTAGGAAGAGTAATAACTAACATCGATTTCCTAAGTCACGGCATCAAATGTTCAGGTCAAACGGGAGTGTCTTCTTAGGTGAGGGGTTATAAACCAGTAGTTAGTATAAGATGGGAGAATAATTTGTTTATATAAATTAGACGCAGTTGCGCGTGGGCAGAAGGTGAGAGGGAAGTGTCGCGTGCGCAGCCTACGCAATCGTGCAGCTTTTATTTTTCAACTTAGTTTGACTGCCTTGTCGAAATTAAGCATTGGCGCCGGTCTACGCCTTATCTATTAATTAATTGTTTCAGTTAGCTATAGATTAAATTTTCAGTTAATTTCTCTGGTTTTATATACTAACATTTTACAAATATCCGTTTAATATTATTTAAATTTGAAAGATAAACACAGGTTTAGTAATTCGTTTTCTGCGGGGACAGAATTCAGTAGTCTTCGATATATAGCAGTAGAAAATAGATTCATAATAACATGTAAGTAAATATTCAACCAAACGAAGACCAAATAACTCTTGTTATAAGCATATTATTTTGTCAACAAAATATGATCTCGCAAAGAAACATACTCGTATACTAATTTTATTTTTCATACGTGAAAAAAATAAAGCTAATCTGTGGTTATTAGTTAAAATTCACATAATTGTATTATTGTGAACATTCTTGGGTTGTAATTTATTGAAAACCATCAAGAGAATCAGTAACTGCAAAACTTACATAATTATATTAATTATATAAAATTATGTCGCGCGCAAGCTAGCCTCTGTTGCAGTACGCTCACTTCGCCCGCTCGGCCCTCGGCACGCACCTGAAACGTCTAACGATGATAACCTAGTCCAGGGATGGCGAACCAATGGCACGCGTGCCATTGATGGCACGCGACACAATATTTTGGGCACGTCACTAATTACGAAATTCATGATGCACAAAGGAAGAAAGGGGACATACAATTGGGGCATAATTTCATCCGATAAATATCGAGTAATATCGATACGTAGAAGCGACGACCTAATTTTTTTTAGGAATACGAATAGCCTGGAGGTGTAAACATCGGTACAGTGTAAACACATATGACCTTTTTTTGTGCGCACTTTCGACACAGACTTCAATAAAGAATTTTGAGTTGATTGACACAATTTATTGATTGATGATAATGATAAAGTCAAAATTATTTGATGGCAGGCCTATCAGCAGCGGCCTTACCCATTGCGAGGCTCCAGGCGGCAGGTCTTTGCGAGGCCCTTTGTCTTTCGTGAAATAAATGTGATGCGAAAGAAGGTCTGGTTGTTTGGTTTATGTTTCTATCATGTTTGACGATAAATTATAAAGTTACAAATAAATAAGATTTGAGTTTAAAACTATTTTACATTAAAAGATTTACAAAATTAACAAATACAGAGATGATAAATATTAAAATTGATTTTTGCGGCTTCCTTGGTTTGTTGCGCGAGGCCCCTGCAAGAGCGAGGCCCCGGCGATTGCCCTGTTCGCCACCCCCTAAGGCCGCCGCTGATGCCTATGAACTAGGTAAGTAAATATCTGTTTAGAAAAAATGGCACGTTGATATATAAAGGAATCTTTAATTTTTATGGCGAACGCCATCCCTGAACTAGTCCAAAAACAGTTTTTTACTAACTAAATACGGTTTGTCATTTCACGATTTGCAATGGATCGATTATAAGATGAGGATGTGATGTTTATTTCTAGTGATTTTTTAATCAAATATTTTAATAATCTTCTTACTATTTACTGTATGACGTAGCATTAGAATACCAGTCAAATCATTGACATTTATTTGTTTACTAAGTAAATATTATTAGATAAACGTAAAACAATTGATTGTAATGATAATCATAATAAAATTAAAACTCGTAGCGCCATCTAGTATTGCACACGGAACTGTGTAGCTGCGATTGGTCCACAAAGATTTTTTCCACGAAGCCAGTTCGCAAGGTGGAAGCGACCGCGAGATGAAGGGACACTTGGTAAGAAATTATTTCCATCCGCTTGTTCGTACAACAAGTTTAGATAGCGGTGCACGCCTGATCCGCGAGGTGGCGTTGGTGGTTTATACCCTGAAAATTAATTCACGAAATCTATATTATTGTAAATGTACTAAATTACGAATATTATGGAATATTCATTTACCTCTATAATCAATCCCAACGGTTTTACTGGTTTCTTTGGCTTTTAAGGCAACACCCTTTAAAAATTAAAATTATAATTAAGTATATTTAAATGTTATTTGTTAATTTTTAAAGACTCTAGAAGTCTAGACTATCTCGAACGACAGTTAAAACTTGAGATATTTTTATATGAAACAAGTCAAAGTAAATTAAAAAATTAAAAAAAACTGACTACGTTTCTGTGTAATTTGGAAATGATATTTTTTTTTTATTTTGAATACCCAGTCACTCTCATACATACTCCATACATCCAACATAACCCTCCTTCTGCCGCAGTCGTTTAATAAAAAAGAGTTTAGTTTTTGAGATGTTATTTATAATAGAAATAATAGTAGTTCTTACAAAAAAAAAAGCAAAATTTTACGAGGAAGTCTAAATATAACATAGGTACTGATAAAATGATTTCAATTAGTGAAAATATAAGGTAAATTATGGTAGTTAATTAAAAGTAGCCACAGTAGCCACAGCCATGTCACGGAAGGCCGTGACCTGGCGCTTTGGGGTTTGGGGAGTGGTCTGGGTCCTTGCGACCATTCTACCCTTCGATTTGGGGGGGCGGCAGTCCTATCCCCCATTAAATGAGCCGCTGGTATGCCGGCGGCAGCACAAACGGCGCAGCGCAGTGTCCCGGTGTAGTTACGGGCAATGTGCCCTTCGAGGCCACACCGGAAGCAAGCGCCGCTGCGATCAACCGCAGCCGGACAGGTCGGGCGCGTGTGCCCGATACCCAGACATTTAAAGCAGCGCAAGGGGCGCTGCTCCAAGACTTGAACTCTGGCCGAGGTCCAGCCGACCAGCGGCCTGCCGGCCTTGGCCAGGGCATTGGTGGCTGGTATCGGGCATCGCACGATCGTGCACCCTAACCCATCCGGTCCGACTGTAATTGCGCCAGCCTTGTTGGAGCCGGCTTCGCACTGGTCCACCTTCGCCGCCGCTGCGGCCACCATCTTATAGGAGACGGAGTTGTCCAGCCCAGAAACTCGCAGACTCGCGAGCTTCATAGGTTGGACGACCCTCGCCATACTGCCCAACGCCGCCTGCATTGCCTCCGCCGCTTCCGGGGTCTGCCCCTTCGCCAGCTCCATTAAATATCCACCTGGACGTAGAACTCCCCCATCGATCTCCAGAACGACCGGTTTGAAGGAACTTGCACAGAACCGAAGTAACCGATAAATAGTCTCGTCGCAAAACTGGAGTGGTAATGGGACAATAGCTGTTTGAAGAGCCGATGGTTTTTGAGGTCCTCAGGTACTGGAAAATCATTCCCGCTTGGTAAGCACAGTGTCGACAGGCCCCCATCACCCGATAGACAAACGATCAGAAGTGAGTTGCTGGGAGTCACTGGTTTTCTGGCAGCGCAGAACCGCGAACGTCCAGAATTGAACAACCGGCTGATGACGACACCTCGATTGTACATGTGCTATTTTAATTATTATAGGTACCCATATCTATATCCAACGTCCTTTTCTTATCATTAATATCCTATCGATACGCCTATTGCGTCCGAAATTTACTAAAGTGGTAAATTAGTAACCATAATGACTTGCGTATTAGGTACATTAAATGAATTTCTAGCGTATATGTACACGTTCTTGTCTACTCAAGAAAAAATGCAATATATATTTTTTATAATAAGCAGTAGCCCAAATTCTTGTTATTTTAGAAAAAAAATTAACGTTATTTTTCAAATTTATAGATGTAAGCTGTCAAAAAGATAATAAACGAAGAAAGGGTTAAAGTCGTGTCGAGTCCATTTTTAAATTGCCCCCCCAGTGGGGCGTGGGCCCCACGTTGGGAAACACTGGTCTAAATTAAGTATTATTATCGTATATTAGTAAATTCAATATTTAAAAACAACTTTAATGTATCTGAAATATTAATAGGTATATAAAATAAATGGTGTAGTATAAAATAATAACCAATCCATGTTACAAATACATACATATATTAGATGTTTTGAAATTCAAACCTTTTACTATATAAAAATAATTTGAAGTCATATTCTTCTACTAAAACTAAATTGTATATAACTTTTGCTTTTTTGAATTTATTTTACGTACTTATAGTCATTACCTTTGTTTATTACAAACATGTGGTTAAGATACTTACTGGTATATTTGATTTAATCATATGCAAATAAAATTCTCCTTCTAACTGAGGTGCTGCGTCCGGATCAACCATAAGAATAGTATAAAACTTTTTCTAGAAAAAAAAAGTTAATAATTTAAATATGTCTAATTTTTTACTCGACCCTCTTCGATTTTGTTGAAAAATTTTCTAACCCCCGAAAGTCATTTTTCAGACTATATATATTACCGGATACATGAAATATTCCGGTTTTTTCGAAAAAATCGTCATTTTCTAATTTTTTATTTACTTATTTTTTTACTAAAAAAAAACTTCACCTAAGTTTGCAATAATTCCCGCTACTCTGAAGTTTTGCAGACAATCACTTCTAATTCTTTATTTTTGGTTAATTTTTTTTTCTTATTTGGCTTATTTTACATAAATTTATTATGAAATTTTTTTAGCTTAAAATTTTCATATAAAATTTTATTTTTCAACATCTGAAGTTTCACGAGGAAGGTGAAAATTTTCATAATAAAGTTAAGTAAAATAATCCAGAAAAAAAAAAGAATTAGAAGCGATATTCGGCACAACTTGAAATTAGTTCACATTAGCGGGAATTATTGCAGAATTAGTTGAATTATGTCTCGAGTAAGAAAACATATAAATAAAAATGGTCAGACTTTGAGAAAATTACGGTTCCAATATCCTCCTCTCCTCTTCAGGTATCCAGGCTTCTAATTTTTTTTGCGTATTTCTTTTTGAAAACTACATTCAAAAACAAAAAATTTATAGGCGAGGCTGTTCAATTAGCTCAATTTGTAAAAAAAGTTATAGCTACTTGAAAAAAAAAAAAACTTAGCAATTTTAATTAAAAATCCCTTACTTTTTTGGTTTGCGTAAAAAATTTGAAAAGATTCTGAAAAACGTCTTTCGTGGGGTAGAAAAAGATAGTAAATTTTCAGCGATATTAAAGAGATCGAGAAAAAAATTTGTCGATTTGGCATGGAATGACCCATTAACTTTTCTAGATTTTATATAAAAAGAATTCTTATACAAAGTTTTAAAATATTAATATTACCGGTCAAATAAAGTATGCTACGTAATAAAGTTTACATATATCTATAACAAGTTACAGTAAAAATATTATTCAATAATACACACCGAATCCGCTAATACATATTGATAAAGAGGCTCTTCTATAAAAACTTGTTTCGGTAAAAGAACATCGCAGTTATGATCATTAACCATAGTACCTCCTACACTTGTTATATTTAAGCCAACTAGGCGATCACATCCTTCTAAGAGGCCTTTTACGTCTACCATCGCACATTGCTGCGTTGCAATGCATACTTCTACTCGTATTATAATAAGCATTGATATTAATTTCCAGATAGTTGACAAAAATATATAGCGGTTAGCCATATTAAACTAAACATTAATACTTAAATCGTAATCAATATTTTCCACAATTCTGATTCGTTTAGCCTAATTCTGGTTGTACATAAATAACAACATGTTTTAATTTCTGTTTTGCGCACCAAACTGCGCTAATTAGTTCAGGCGATAAATTTTTTTTTATTGCGAAGGCAGTTTATTATGATTGCCAATCAAGGCATATTGGGTATAAGTTCCTTGTTGCCAATATTGTAAAACGACAATGTATAATCGGTTTTTCAACAAGAACTTGGTTTCGTAAATCTAAATAAAATAATAAATTTAGATGACAATGATTCAAATTTTTATTGTATTAAAAAAGTAAGGCTTGACAATAAAATTATGAATGAAAAATGATAATAATATGTGATAAATGTCCACCACAACTACCGTCAACTATCGATTCTTTTGTCAACGTTTTTAATCATTTTACGAATTTTGAGTTTTAAGACTGCAGATCGATTGGCTCCTTATAGGCTCTGTCTTTAATATACCTAAACCCATAAAAAATAATACAGCGGTATTAAATCACATGACCGAGCTAGTCGCTTAACAGCTGAATTTCGTAAAATTATGAGATCAGGAAATTTGGTTTGTAATAAACTCATTGTTTCGGTGGCAGTGTGTTGATGATATGGATATCCCTACTAATATATAAATGCGAAAGTAACTCTGTCTGTCTGTCTGTTACGCTTTCACGCCTAAACTACTGAACCGATTTTGATGAAATTTGGTATGAAGATAGAACTGAATTTGGGAAAGGACATAGGATACCTTTTATCGCGAAAATAAGGGTAGAAGGGATTGAAATAGAGGACGAAATTTTGTATGGAAGTTCTTTATTGTCCAACATAAAATCATGTAAGATTGTTCAATTGTTTAAGATAAAGACAAAAAAAGCGTGCACGGGGAAAGGGGGGAGGGGCGTATCGGGCGGTAGGCGGGGCGTGGAGCGGCGGCGCGGCGGCGCGGGCGCGCTTACCATGTCGCCCGATATTGCCGAATTCCACGCGGGCGAATCCGCGGGCGGAAGGCTAGTAACTAATATGTAGTTTCAACAAGATGGTGTCACAAGTCACTAAGTTTGCCACGAAACTGATTATGATTTATATTGAAATGTGGATAGCTTTAAACAAAGAAAAAAAATGGTTGTCTGTAAAGTCGGTTTATGGACGAAAATTTTACGTAATTACGTCATAAGAAAACATTTATGAAAAATTGCATACTTTTATGCATTGGATTACGTTATTATCACTGAATTATCATTATTTTGTAAAATTGTAATTTTCATTTAACTCCTTCTTTGTAGAAGGAGTTAATTGAAAATTACAATTTTTTCGATAAATTAACATTTATTTGCAATACTCTTTACTCGGACGCATCGGCCGACGGAGTGGAAGAGAGATAGATGCATCACAAGCCGAACGCTTAGGTCGATCGTGCCTCTTTATCGCTTGTTCCGCGCTCTCGCTTGCACGCTCGGCTCAGGCGGAACGTGACAATGAGTCATGCTTTTTTGTGCGTGCAACCGGCGTTCATCGATTTATATGACGTTATCATATCAAAAATAAGTCCTTATATTTGAAAAATACAAACAATTTTTAATAAAAATACATTTGAAGTCCAATGATTTTAATTAAAAATGGTTTGTATTTTTCAAATATAACGACTACCTCAAGACAATAAAAAGATCTAAATACACTGGACATCCTAATTACATAGTTGATATGCTTTAAATAAGTCGTTGCGAAATATTTAATGCTTTAGAGTTTAGAGTCTATGCTACTTCTAGGTATTTATTACCTTCTAATAGTAAAACAAAATGGACTCCATACTGGTAAATGGTTTTCGTGAGGGCATAAAAATAAGCCGTTTAAAGGTGGATGAGGCCCCCATGAACCACTTCGGTGCCATAGTGATGGCCGCCCGATTGTCGCAAGCAAAAGAGGCCGTCCTCGTCGGAGGCATTAATCAGCTGCCGTACATCGACATGGAAATCTGTTCGAGGTGCGATACAGCAGGCCTAATCTGACAGTAAATATATCATGTGAGTTGTCGTGCACGCATCGGAATCCCAAGGATGTCGCTCTTGCCATCAGCGAGGTTTACGACAGGGTCTACAGCTCGAACCCCATCGTCCACTCCCTGTATGCGGAGAGGCTCACTGGCGCTCGAATACCCGAAAAACAGAAACGGACCCTGTACCTGGTCTTCACACAAGAGGAGAAAAAGAAATTGATAGGCCGGGGATATGGTACCGGAGAAGTGTCGAGCGTCATGACTATTCACGAGGCGCAGGGTCAGACGAGCGAGAAGGTCATTATCATCCAAACGAAGGCTAAGAGGCTGCGAATACACAACAGCGTCTCGCATGCGGTGGTCGCGGTGTGTAGGCACACCAAGACCAGTGTCTACTACGCCGACGACAGGGATGACACAATCGGCCGATTCGTGAGGAGGGGGCAGAGGCCACTACAAAAGAAATTCTCGATCACACCCTCAAGATGGCAATTCATCATAGAGACATGGCCGTCATTGAGGATATGCTTGCACAGCTGGGGGCTGGTGCTGTAAGACAAACCGGTAAAACGCACAAAGAGTAATAGCATTTGTGGTGGGTGTGAAATTATAGAGTAGCATATAAGCATAGTATGTAAAAAAAAAAAGAATAGAAGAACAATTATTCAAATCGATTTAGTAGTTTCGACCAATAAAGTTTTCGATTGATAAAGTCATCGACTGATAAAGTTCTAAATCGATTGCAAACAAACAAATTTTCCTTTTTATAGTAAAAGTAACATAATAGAGATATTATAATTTTTTACTTGACTTCTCTACAGAGAATTATAGTTTTACTTACAAAAGTTGAGTCAAAGTTACTATGGCAATGGATTTACTATGGCAACATTTAAATATTATATTTATGCGATTTTCAATTAAGTTCACAAGTTATTTGAATGGAAATGGAACATTATGATGTGCGCATGCGCTCCTACCAAAGTAAAGCTACCTACAAAAGTATTATGCCCCATTAATTATTCATTATTCATTATTCGGACACCCACCACCTCAGTCCCCCGAGATCATGGACGCTGTAAAGGGTCCGAAACGTCGGGAAATAATTTAAATTAAATATTGTTAAACAGTAAATTTAAATAAACGCGATAAAATCCGTTTTTAGACTTTTAATTAAATTCATCACTTTTATAGGATTTTTTAATCTATGCATTTCACAGACCACATGCGCGGAAACGGAAATGGGACATGCGCAATAGTTTTTTATTTATCAGTTTTTGATTAAAATAATAAGTAGTGAATAAATGTAAGAAGATAATTTTGTTCATCATTTATGAACAATAGCAAACAATTATTTACTAAAGTTTGACAGTTAAATTCAGTTTTTGATTAAAGAAGTATCATTTCCGCGCATGTGGTCTGTGGAATGCATAGATTAAAAAATCCTATAAAAGTGATGAAATATCAATTAGAAGACGGCCCGCGAACGTACCCATCATTGAATGGCAAACCACTGATTTAAATCGAACAATCATGCCATATTAACTAACATAATATGGAATATTATAACTGTAGTACATTGAAAATAAAAACTGTAATTTATAGACGTAAGCTGTCGAAAAGATAATAAACGGACAAGGTATAGTTTTTATCTATTGACTGTCAAGTACTAAATAATAAATATGACATTGACAAGAGTAGGCACTAGGCAGATTTAGTAGATGTCAGATGAATTAATTCGCGAAACATTAATTTGTGTTTGTGCTATTTATTTATTTATTTATCTTTCTTGTGTCTGTAAGTTCTTTGAGTAATTATATTTTACTTCAGTTTACGTTTATTTCCGATGGTGTTTATATCACGATGAGCTGCTTAACTTGGATCCGAGGTAAAACATCAAACCCAAACATTACTGATATTGAAATTAAATACGTGTTTCATTAAAGATCATATTAATGTTTCAATAAATATTAAAAATAATTGAAACGCAATCATTTTTCAATTCCCATAATTATTTCTACATGATAATGTGATGTGGCAGGAATGTCCCATTAAATTAACTTTTAATGGTACTTTTTAAGTATTTTGATATCGACTTTCAGTGGTGAACTATATTAGGATATATCACTAATAACTTAGTAACTTTAATATGATTTATACATATTCTATATAAAGTTTTTCGCCCCCCCTCGAAGATACTCTAATAAGATTTCTACTATTTTTAAGTTTGCATCATCTCAGATGATAATTCACGTACTAATTAGCATTACGCGAGCAATAAGTATTTTAAAATACTTCATTATAATATTTTGTTGCTATGTTACAATATTAAACCTTTTTTTTATTGAAGATTATAAATAAAATCATATAGGTAGGACATATAGGTATTCATGTTATTTAATTTTTAATTTTCAGGTCTTAAAATCACTTTTCCATTCAAGGATAAGGAACTGAACAAAATTGCAGCATGTTTTAATGCTTTGACATTCTTGTTGACTTGTGCAGCACTCGTTCAGCCCAGTTGGTTTAGGATTAAAGGACTACATTGTACCCAGAGTCTCTCATTAACACAATTCTTCACATTTGACGATGATGACGACAGTCCAATAACCATACCATCTGAATATAATCCTATTAATAGATCTGATTTTAATGGTATGTATACTGATATATTTAATCTTTAAAAATGTTAGTTGTAAATAATATATGTAATGTTGTAAAAAAATTTATCCCACCTTTGCTTTTAAATGGTAATATTGATTTATCTATATTTATAAAGAGTTTTTAAATTATATTTTATATATGTAATAGGTAAAACATGATTATTGACTATTTACACTTAACATGTTTACTGTACTGTAGCATTGAAAAAAGTTCAACTTAGATATTATTATCTAAGTTTTGCATTGGAGCACAATAAGGTGATTACGATCCTTTAAAAATTTACAAGTAATAAAAACACCTGATATTTTTTAATGGAACATGTTGTTGGGACCGAATAATGTGGTTACAAAATATATAGCTAGAAGTTCAAAACATGTAATACAAAAAAATTGATATCTAGCTATTATGGTCAATGTAATCAAGATCTATTTCTAATTTTTTAATTTTTATTTTTTAACTTATGTTATAAATAATTGCAAGCCTTCTACATACAGCCTTATATACAAACATGTTAAATTTTGTTGTTTAATAGTTTGAAATAGTTTTTCTGACATTCTGATATAATTTGTTGTTTTTCACAACATTAACATTAACTTTTTCATTAACATGGGACTGTCTGGATTTTTAATTCCCATTCAGAACAGATATTTGTGTCAGTATTTTCTTTGTTTATAGTATGTCAAACGATTTGTCTTCGTTGCTATTAGGAAGAACTCATAATGATCATTACTCCCAAAGAGAAATTCCCTACTACCATGTAATGGAGCAGCATAGTAAATTAAGCTCCAACTCTTCTAAGTATAGAGAGGCCCTAGCCCGCAGTACAATATTTACAGGCTGTTTTGGTTCAGTTTAATGAGTTTTTAAAAAGAGTATTAGTAAAATGCAACCCTTATTCTCTATTCGATTATTATTAATGCATGGCACAAGCGTAAAGATTTTTAGATATAAAAATATGAATATAGTATAATATAATATAGTATTATAATACTCATAAATTAACTTAGGGAAAGACAAAAAGGAAACATTGAATAATAGATATCAACTGTGTAGGTTTAATGTCAAACTAAAGAAAAGTACTTAATCAAATACCACTGCCGCAGTGTGTATGTTGTATGATGCCTGTTTATCAATAACTTTACTTTTAAAACCTATAAGATAATTTATTATGTCAGATAGGTTAGATACAATGGATTTGACATGCCATAAAAAACCCTTAAAAATAGATTAATAAAAGTGTATTGTATATTTCATTAATGATTTGATTTCTTTAATATTAATAGGTATGTCTTAATATTGAATCAGTTGTATTAAATTTATTGATAGGTATTTATAATAGTAATTTAAAACCACAATTACATAACTTTCACAGTTTCTTAAAATATTTGTCTATATTTTCAGGTCTTCCGCCCTGTACAACATCCGAAATTATATCTCTTATGAGAATTCTAATATTACTATGTTTTATGGTACTTTTGTGTTCATGTATCGGAATTCTTATAAATCTCACAAGTCTAAACAGCACAGCAATCAAAATGCTACGAAGGAATGCTGTCCCTAGTATCATGTGTGTTTTTTGGGTCATCGCTATAGTTGGAGTATGTTATTATACAACGGTTGTGTTGGGTAATGCAAACAATAGTGATCCTAATACAATACAAGTTGATTATGAATATGGTTTCTACACAATAACAGGAGCAGGTGTGTAGTCATTAATTTATTGTTATTTCGTACAATTAATCTAAACAAACAAAGTTAAAAAATTATTATTAACATACTATTAGAAACAGATTTATGAAAAATGAAAATCTGTATAATACAGGACCTCTAGCTGACTTATATTTATATTCTTATGAATCCTTTATATATTTTGTGTACCATAGAACCATACCATAGAAAATGAGAAAAGTACAAAGCTGATACATAGTAGTGATGTATTCTAACTAACTATCATGTTCATTAAAAAGGAAATATAATAAATTTAAAAATAAGTCTTTCAGTCTTCATAAACCATATAATACCAATAAATTATAAAGTATTTATTATTAAATTACCAAATATTTTTTACTAGTTTGTAGTTTATCTCTACAATATATTATAATTGATGCAATTCTATACAACGAATTATGTTGTGACTGAATAAGACATTTTCTTGTGTATGAAGACTAAATATCACATCCCGGTGCAACACCATCACTTTTGCGAAAATGCAATTTTTCCGTAGAAGCATTTAAAACTTTGACATCCCAAGAAAAAAAAAAAAAGATATTTCTAGATGCAGACAAGATGAATAGCTTATACAACAACGTCAACTTTTATATTACTTTTGAATAAATAATTACCACCAAGTAAAGGAGTGCTTTAGGATAGTTATTACGTATTTAACTCATTTTTGCAATTTTTGCATAAGTGACGGTGTCGCACCGGGGCCGCGGGGGTGCGATATAACAAAATGAAACAGTTTTTTTATTTATTTGTTTGTTTAAACATGTTAATCTCATAAGGTTCACAGTCTTATTTGAAAGTTTAATTTTGCATTAGAAAGCCTGTTAATTTTATTTGTATATAAAACATGTGGCATTGCTCTAAAAGTAAATTATATGTGATAACAGCTAAGCAGTTTAAAAAAGTGTAAAATAATCAAAACAGATGTAATCAAAATGGATGGCTTATTTTATAAAATAAATATTGTTGTTTGCACAGGTGCATTGGCTCTTCTAGCTTCAGCTGCTAATTTATGGGGTGCACCATTATCAAATGACGAAGACTCGCAAAGACGTAACCTCATTGATGATTGGGATGGTTATGAAACCCATAGCGTTGGTCCTACACCAGCAGTGCCTACTCTACCGCCTTATACACCAAGTCCAAATTATATCCCGACTGCACATCCAACATTTGCACCACCTATACTCGGGACCCAACAATACTTTCCCTTTGATGATCTCTCCATACTCCCGCCACCGCCTCCATATACCCCATAAACATACCTACTCATACATACCAAATATCTCGAATCCGACACGAATATGTTTCAATTTATGTATTGATGATGTTATTTTTCGTAAAAATGTTGTTTTTAAATTTTAATAACATCATATAATTTGTATAAAAATATTTTTTTTTATAAATATGATGAATTTGTAATTAAACTTATTACACATTTAACAAACATCCTTTTATAGAATAACTAATGCTATAAAGTTGAATCGTTATTCACATAAACAAACAGAATATATTTTGTTAAGAGGTAGTTTAAAAGTAATATTGTTTAATTACAAAAACCATATTTTATATCAAATATATTCATAAATTTGAATACAAAGAGATAGCAAAAAGCAATATCATTATTGGACAAAATATGTGTATATGTAGCATAATTTAGTAAGAAAGAAAATAATGTCTTAGTAGTTAAATATAATTAGTAGCTTAAAAATAATGTGATAAAAATGTTTTAAGAGAATCTCAACCAAATGCATTAACTTACAATTACATGATATTTAAATCATTCCAACAAAAATAATATTCGTATAACAGTCATTTATGTAAACAAAAAGTTTTTTTTTTAAATATATGTTTCGAATAATCTTATATCCTGATTAGCTCTAATGAAACCTTGTGATAAAATCACATAGAAACTGTTTCGTGGTATCGGCCAGCAAATTGGATTTAATTTTAGAACATATCCATTATCTTTTAGTTACAAAAAATATGCATATCTTAAACATATTTTGAATATAAATATTTAATTTTCTATATGCGGTTGTGAGTTATTCATAATATTTTGGAATGTGATTTGCCATTTTAGTGCCTATTTCCATTGTTCTGAAATATTTAAAAGGACAAAATTACACATTAGTGTTTATAAAAGCCTAAAATATAGTATTATTATATGCTATTAATAGATGCCTAAATTTGATAGTTTAAATAAGAGGCATCGGAATGCTTCGAATTATTTTGATACATATGCTTATAGGGTGAAATTTTGAAGTGGGCGTGGACAGTAAAATCCGAAACTATCGAGAATAACGAAAAATAGTTAAAGAATTCGATACCGATACCAAAAAGTTATATGTTTACATCATCAGGTTTTTTATTAATTTTATTAGATGGTAATCGAAACCTTTTAAGTAAATATATGTACATATATACAAACTATATTATTGCACCATTCGATGTTCTCTCAAATAAGGAATAAATTGTAGGAACTAAAAAGGGGTCCATTAGAAAAATAATTTTTTTCTTATTGCACGCAGTATTGCTGAAAATAGTTGACTAAAATGACACCTAAACTATAATTTAATGACTTTAAATTGTCGTTAAAGAAACTTGGCGTTATCAATATCTATCAAATATCTAATGGTGCAGTTTTAGTTTTTATCTGGAGTCTGAAATCCTTTGGTTATTTTTTATTTGTCTCTATGATTATTATTAAATATGTGGATTTGACCATTCCACATACTTAAAAATGTATCCCATATATTATATAAAGCTTTCTTGTCAATAGAGTTATAACACATAAAATATATCAATGAAATGTTTTAGATTACCTAAAAAATGTACGATTTTTGTTTAAGTAACTGGAATTGAAACTTTGTTTAACTACAAGCGTTCAGCGTCTATGCTGTTCTGTAGATGTTATAGATCACGTTTACGTTCCCCCTCTTTGTAGAATTATATATAGGAGCTGGACACCTATAGATTTTATTGTATTACTTGCAAATGTCACTTAGACTTCCACATTCAACTGGTAATTTTATATATTGTAAAAAAAAAAAGATTAAAATGTATTGATTTGCTTTAAGATTTATTATTAAAATGCGTGTTTATTGAAGAAAAGTTAATTTTTCGTCAGTAGTTATTAGTTAGTTACATACAAGTATCGAAGACCAAAACTAGAAACAGAAGTATAATATTCAAAATGATAAAATATATAAAGGATATCTAGAAAAAGCTTTTTAAAATGTTTACATATACTTTTATTTTTAAAATATATTGAACAAACATCGAAAACAGAAACAAAATTTCATTATACTAGACCATGTTCAATGTTTTCATAAGTTCATATTTCTAGTTAAAAAAAAAATTCATAATCTGTACCAAGAAGTGTATAATTCATGTTACCAAAAACTATAAAACGTTAATAGGTATTGTTTGTTAAAATATAAATTTTAGACATAAGAATAGTTATTCCTAGTAGATCTACTGGGAAATTTATTTTTACAATTTAAAATAAGAATAACATTTTATTTTTGTGTAAGTACTAATATGCAATACATATCTTATAAAAATATATTGTATTTTCTTTAATATCTGTTTCCATAATGAATTTCATTACCACTGAACTCAACATGCATACCCAATCATTCTGGTCAAATAGTGGCCAAGCTACATTAGTGCCAACAACAATGGATACTAATCTCCTTTTTAACATATATTTGTTTCTTGATTAGGGCTTTACTCTTATAGATCTCCCAACCGAAATACAGAGACAATAGAAATAAAGTCCTGTTCATTATCATAAATAGCTGATAATAATTGTTTAGCTCCAACCTTTCTATACATGAGAAAACCCTATATCCGGCTGTAGAATATTAACACCCAGTTTTAGTGAATCATTACACAACTAATTATTTTAGACAAAAATATTAGTACCTATTTAGTATACCATAATATATGTACATACAATAAGAAATACAATAGTCATTCAAAGAAATGAGTTTATTACAAGTTAAAAGGTTTATTTAGTATGTGAAGGAATTTGGTCTTTCAAGCTGTTTTTTCGAGAACTATCAGAACCCAAACTTAATGCTGAAAAGTCATTTCTCTCCAATGATTCATCCTGGGGCTTAATATTAAGATATTTAATTCTTTCCTTTTCTAAATAATTTATTCTTTCGTGTAGAGTTATATTATTGTCCTTAATAATTTCAACTTGAAGTAAAAGTTGATCAATTATTGTTACTAGATTTTGATTATGATTCTGTAATTCTTCCACAATCTTCTGTGGTGGTAATTCTGTTACGTTGCCATCTTCCACATCAACTGTATTTCTTTCTAAATCTTTATCATTAGAACCATATTTATGTGATAGCCTGTTTAATAATGAGTCGGATTCATTAACAGATCTGCATATTGCTACTTGTAACTTAGAAATGTCATTGCAATTCAAATTACATTGAGAATCTTTGCTTAAACACTTTATATTTTCAAGTGCCTTTTTAGCTCTCTCATGTTGCTCTTTTTTATTTTTAATAAAATCTTTTTGTTTAAGATGATAACTATGCTGTAAAGTAACTGATTCTACAACTACTGAATTAGTCGTAATTTTTAAGACATCTAAAAGTAGCTCAGCAGCTTTGTGATGGCACTGAATGGCATCATCATACCTATGATTCTTTAAATGAGCATCAGCTCGTCTGTGTTGTTGATGAGCCTAAAACAATATCAGAAACTTGAAGACACATAATTATATCAAATTTAAGTAACAAATAAGAACTGCAACCACTTACCAAATTTAATGGATGAAATTCCATTTTATTGTATCTTGTTTTTACTTTGAAATATGTAATGAAATAAAAATTTGATTAGGTAAACAACAAAGAGTATAATTTATGATATATTATGGAATAATATGGTATTAACATCAACGTTTCAATCCCGACAAAAATTGGTAGCATTGATTGTCAAAATCCAAAACTAATACCGTAAAACGGAGCGAATAGTACGATTTTGAAGTTCACACAGCAATTTTATTTTTCTCCGCCTCTTTATACTTTAATTAAATAAATAATAATATTATAACAATATTTAACTAAATATAGGCTGTCCCTGTTGATACTTAAACTGACATGTGTTGGAACAAAAAAGGGGGAATAGAGAAAAATGCGTAGGGTTGTCAAATATTTGAAACTAACTTAAATATAGTATTTGTAGATTTGATGCTACAGTATAGTATGAAATAAAAATGGTAAAATTGGAATAGTAAAGGTTATTAAGCTGCAAATATATAATTATAAGACCTAAATACCTAATATAATCGTATATGTATTATTATATTTCTAACTAGCAAACCCAGCGAACTCCGTTTCGCCACCAACTTATTTTCGTGAGGGATACTCACACCACGTACTGGCGCCATCTGCTCCACCACCATGCAAAACCATATTAGTTTGTAGTACGTGCTATGTATTAGAGATGGCGCTGTATGTGAAAAATGATTTTCCCTGTTTTCCTGCTATTCTATTGAAATTTTTCCTGAATTTTGTTTGCTATAAACCTCACGGAGCCCGAGACCTTTCCAACGAATACAAAACCGTGGAAATCGGTTCGTGCGTTCTAGAATTATAGCGTCAGGAAGGAAAACCCGACTTATTTTTAAATTATAGATGAATTTAAAGTGAGAGCCCTATCCCTATTAAAACTATGCCGTTCTGAGAGCCCTCATGCATCTGTATTTATTTGGTTTAGCGTGCCTATTAAGACTCGGGACGTTCCTTTTCACCCCTTTACAATGTCTTTTAACCTCGGGTACGTTCACGGGCCCTCTTCTAATTGATAATTCATCACTTTTATAGGAGCGCATGCGTACTTCATACTTTTTTATCTATGCATTCCACAGACCACATGCGCGGAAACGGAAATGGGACATGCGCAATCATCTACTTTAAGGATCACTATTTTAAGGTAGTCAAAGATACCATAGACATAGAGAATGGATTGTGTGTTTCCAACTTGGCTGTAAAGTATAAATACGGGCAAGAAAGTGTGAAGGAGAAAATGAACGTGCGTCGTGCCGCCAGTAGTTGTCTCTTTCTAGAATTGTGATTGGCTCACGTCATGCGATCGTAGGAGAATATTATCTATGCTACAGACTAGAAAAGAGACTATAGATGTATTGGCCGAACAGTCATAGAGGTATTAAAGATAGAGAAGAAAAGACACATGGCTGCCTGTAAGCGGAAACGTCCAACGGTTAGAAAGAGAGAGAAGATCGCGGTACCCCATCTGTCTTTCTCTACTGACGCATGCGCAGTAAAGGACTGCTTGGTATATGAACCTCGGTATGGTATATGCAACCTCGAATAATAAAATCAACTTAAATTCCTTATAAAGTTGTTTGAAGAAATGAAATATATATATATAACAAAATACAGCACAAAGCTGAAATAACCAAAGCTTAAAGTTTAAATTATAAGCCCGAAGGGTTAGGATAATCATAAATGATCTAATATTCACACGTACTCGTAGTACCGGTAGCTGTGAGGACTAATAGACGAGGGTATGCTTGTGCTTTTGGCCTTGGGATCTCAAGTTTAAATCTCGATAAAATATTTTTTTTGTGAACATCAATTATTTACTTCTATCTTAATTTTTCGACTACAAACAAATCATAGAAACAAGTCTAATATGCACACTAATATTATATTGGCATGTAATTCAAATTTACATTACATTATAAGTTCAAACATTGATTGCCTATATAAACATAACCAAACATTATTCCACGGTAACTGCGCATACACGATTACACCAGTAGAGAGAGACAGATGCGTACCGCGATCGTCTAGAATCTAGATCCTTAACATAGCACTCTAATAGAAAAGCTCAGTAATACAAGTATTAGAGGCCCCATATTAAATTGGTACAATGATTACCTAAGAAACATATTCTATTTTGTCAAAATAGGAAATGTTACCAGTGATGTAATATCTGTTTCTGAAGGTACAGCACAAGGATCGGTACTCGGGCCACTGCATTTCATAGCGTACGTAAATGAAGTAAATAATATATTTAAATTTTGTTCATCGTATCAGTACGCTGATGACACTTGCCTCTTAATAGCAGATTTAAACGTAAAGAAAGCATTGGAAAAAATGCAGCAAGACTTTGATTTGCTAAACAAGTGGTGTCATGACAACGGGCTTGTGCTTAACGCCTCCAAGACAAAACTCGTTCATATACGCTCACCATACTCTAACACGTTCTTTGAAACAAATAATAGATTAAAGGCCCATAATCACAATTGTTTCTAAATATCCACCAATGCAAGTGCCCTGTCAAAGAAACTATTGAAAAGCATACTTATCTTGGATTGGTGGACTGTTACTTTAATTGGAAACCTCATATAAGTACTGTATGTGACAGACTCAGAGCCTTCTTGGCTAATATAGTTATCATTAGGAACATAACGTTATTTAAATTTCTACTTATGCTTTACAATGCTTTGGCTAATTCAATCATAAGCTATCGTACCACGACTTATAGCAGAACTTTTAAAACCTACCTTAACACTATACACAGTTAACAAATTAGAATCCTAAAAAATTAATATCGTAACTCCTAAAATAAAAATAAAAAACAATATAAAAATGATGACAATAATCTTTTTAAACATTGCAATGTGTTACCGGTAGAATATAAATTTCAATTTACCTAACTTATTAAAAGAAAACTTTTTTAATACGGACATACAGCATAAAATTAATACACGACAAATAACAAAACAAAAACTAAAACTACTGCAAGAAATAACGTATATGGTAAAAGGACCACGGAATATTTGACTCCTTGCTTATCGAATGGATTGGATGTGTCCTTTAAGAACAAATTGACTGACCCGTTGGCGCAGTTTGCAGTGACCCTGTTTTCTGCTCCGAAGGGTTGTGGGTTCGATTCCCGCCCCGAGTCTGGGTGTAATATATATTTATTTATATATTTATTATTTATATGTATATCTATTTAATAAAAAATGTATACTCGTATCAGTCGGCTTTTACCTAAAACACAGGCATTAAGTTGCCTACCTTAGGAACAGACGACCGTGTGTGTATGTTTAAACATATTTATATTTATTTATTTATTTATAAAATCACAATAAAAAATATAAGAAATGAATTAAAATCGTATTATCTGAACATTCTGTTTATGTCTATTGTTAATTTCCGAAAAACGCTTCAACGTCACAAATCTAGCAGTATGAACTAGTTATGTCTTAGACTGTATGGATCAAACATATACTCCAATTTTTTTTGTTTCAATATGTGTATGTATATTTGTATTTAAGTAATAAGCCTATGCAATAAATTTCTGTATTTTATTTGTTATTGTTATAATTTAAAATTTTAATTCTCTCATTTTACGAAATTATACGTCTACCTCCTCCAATTTCTGTCTGAAATTATTCCTTTTCGGGTGTATTAGATGAAGTCTTTTCTACGGATAAGCACACATTCATATTTGTATCTCAATGACATGTATCTTTGATAATTTTTAAAATAAATAATATCAAAAATGTCAAATGAACATGATTTATATTGATTTGTAAATGGTTTTTGATCGGGTCGATTATGTCACCTTACTACACCAACAAAATAAGATTTGTATTCACCGAAACTTATTACGATGTCATAATCTTATCAGATCACCATCTTAACAAAAATCGGATACAGTCTGTGACAAATTATTATAATGCTTATGTACAAACGTAACACACAAGGTTAAACCGATACCATTATATACCTACCTATCACGAAAACCACTTTTAGGTATCAGATGTCATATTATTTGAAGATAAACTTAAATTCATTAAAAACATTGAAAACACATGACTTTAATTGAAACTTATAAAGAACTTAAATTTATTGAAAAAATATCGCAGTATTGATATAGAACGCATAAGAAATGTTTTATTTCACGTATATGAAAAGCATGTTAGACTGTACCTCCAGTATTTTGTATCGGTACCATCACTTTTACAAGGAAATATAAGAATAGATGCAAAAGAAATTAATTACTTAAATATTTAACCTAAAAAAGATTTTAAGATCTTAAATACATATAAACCTTATTTAAAAAAAAAAATTAAAAAGACTTAAAAAAAATATATTTAAATCTTTTTCAATATCTTCAATCATTTTAAATCGCTCCAATTTTTTCGAGCATTGAATACGTCTAAATACTTTCAAATCTTCGGACATCATGATATTCGGAAAGATTTAAAATTATTAAATATTTTTAAATACATTTCAATCACTAAATAACCTTAACATTTTTGAATCGTTAGGAGGTTCGGAACGATTAAAAGGTATTTGATTTTGTTAATATTTCGATACACTTTTTAATAGTGAAATAATGGAAATTCTTCATTTTATTTAGATAATTAAATCGAGTCGAAAATATTCAACTCTTTTTATAATTTTTCTAAATATTTTTATATCGTTAAATAATGATCACAATTCGGTGAATTTGTAAGTATTCAAAAATCTTAATTTATTTTAAAATTTTACGTTTTCAAATCGCTTCATTTTTCGTTTCAAATTTTGCCTTAAAATGTTGAGGCTTTTTAGTAACTATTGTATAATTTGATGCACATTGCGTAAATGTTACTTGGGTAAATTTAACTTCAAGGCTTATGTACCTACTTATACGAGCTATTCCTGTTTTTAATATGTCTCGGGGATATTTTATGTGCTTCTGTAAAGAAATGATTGTGAGTTCTAACGAATGCGCATACTTTACATATAACAAGCTATTATTATTTTTATTTTTTTTTTGAAATACGTATTCGTCTATCGCTAGACGTATATACATAGGCGATATGCCTGTTATTACGTGGATACATCTTTTTTTTTGTGTTACAAGCGCCATTGTCATAGCACATAAATTTCCTTGAAGCGTGCACGATATTCAGCTAAAATTTTATGCAAGAACATTGTGTTGCGGAGCCCAACAAAAACAGAAACGATTTTGTTTATTTTCTTCCTAACTTATGACTGACTTAACTATATGACTAATTTATATTGTAACTACCATTAGCTAGTAAAATGTTTCTTTATCCGTTCTTTTAATAGTTTAGTTATCATATTTTCGTTTCAGTTTCATATATATTTCTTTATTTCTTAATATCATAATTCATTTACATGCTATCTGATACATTTTTGAGAACTTTGATATAAGTTTTTATATTTATACTTCATTGACACTTTTTTTTCATTATAGGAAAGAAAACGTGTGTTTTTTTTTTAATTAAATATATTTATAGCTTGTTTTTATTCCGTAACTTATCATTATTTTAATTAAAAAAAAAAAAAAACAACATTATATGTATAGCAAGAAAAACCCATAATATGTAAAAGACTAAGTCAAAAGTCTTTGTGCTTACAGCATCAACAAAGGGTAATTTTTTTAATGCATTGATAATATCATTGCCATAGTCTTTTTTATATAAATGTAATAAGTGTAAGTTAATTGATTTGCACAAGGTCTTGAAAAAGTGATTGAGCGCTGTTATATTTGTTACAATAAGAACTTTAAATTATATAAGTGATGACAAAATTTATTTATTGACAAATGTAGTTAAAGTTAATATTTTAAATTTATGATTTATTTTTTATTATCATTTTTATTACCTACGAAGTTACAGTGTGGTACATAATTACGTATTAAAAATAACATGCAATTAAGCTTAAATTAATTTATGTATTTCTTGTAACTTACGATTTTTACAAATATTTATTATATTATATATATATATATATATATATATATATATATATATTTATTTTATTATATATAGCACTTTAAGTTTAGCATTTATTTATTAGTGACAAAAAGGATCTAAATGGTTTTTTTTTTATTCAAACTGTATTTTTAATAGGATATTCCGTGTTTTAAGCATTCGTCACTTCACTGCTCTTTGTAAATGTTTTTATTATATTTATTTATTATTATACGGTCAGAGAATTACAAAAAAGATACAAGTCTTTGAAACAAATGTATAATATAGGGTTTGCTTATCCCTATAAGAGATTTCTTCCAGCGCACCTGAAAAGGAATCATCTTAGACATAAATCAGATAAGTAAGGCACACAAAAAAAGTCAAATTAAACTAAATGAAACTAGAACTACATTAACAAATAAAATCAACAATATTTATGATTGAGATTGCTTTGTATTTTCAAATTTTTAATAATATTATAAGGTAAACTATTCATTTTGGTTTTCTTTCACGACTAACATGATTTTATTTCATTTGTCTACTAACCGGAAACTTGTATCAAGTTGTCAACAGTATTCTGAAAAATAATTATATAAATGTCTTTAGGACTAACAAAAAAAAAATATATTATGTAAAGCAGTGTTCGTAATATATAAATATATATTATATGTGACAATATTGATACAGCATTTTAGTTTTCAATTTTTTATAAGCACACACTCGTAGTATATGCTTATCCGCGTGTGCTTTACACTTCAGATCAGCAGCCTTTTTTTCAGCCCAGCCAAGCCGTCAGCGTATACGAGTTTTCGCGTTTTTTTCTCTCTATTAGATCGACTTCAAAAGGCCTGTATGTCCGCTTTGCCGGCTTTGCGTACGCCTATAGTTACGCTATTAAACTGACCCAACTTACACAACTTTTTTGTAAAGTACATACCCAAAGAAAAAACGTGCTCTTAAAAGTGACGTTAATTATTTGAAACTTAGATACCTACTCTAGGTTAACAATTACAGAAAAAAATATATGAGCATAGAAAACTGTTATTAGAAAGGTAGCTAGAGTTTCTTCTCGAGTAGCTTGGGTGTCGACCTGATGCTGAAAGTATTAGTTCTCTACTTTTCAGTTTGTCTGCTTATGGAATCATGAAGAGCATATTATCATTAAAAGACCTAGATTTTTAGGTAAGGAGGAATTACAGATGCAAACTATCAAGTTCAATGAGTTAGAGAGAGAGAGAAAGAAATATAAAAATAATATAATAATATACATATATAGGTAACTATATTCTTCATACATACACTATATTCAATATACACACTCCATAATAATGATAATAAAAGCAGATCCGCTAGGCATTAGCATAGCCTATAGTTCCTATAGTACGCTTATCAATATATTTATTATTTATATATAATTTCTACTTTTATATGTAATGAAAAAGGAACTAAAATAGTAATATATCTAATAGACGAAGAAAAATTGGTAAGAATGATATTACTGCTAAATCTTTATCTCATCACCAAACTCAGTGAAATAAATAATAGTTTAAAAAACAAAAAAAACACGCTTTAATAGAAAACAAAACTAAAAAGTAGGAAATAATTTTCAATAAATTTAAATTAAGAATAGTGTGATTAACAAAATGATCTATTTTATTGTAAAAAAGCGCGGGGTTCTTGATGTCAGCACTCGCCGTGGTGCTTGGAACAAAGACATTATTGGGTATCAGATATGAAAAATCGCTAATCCTGAGTGTCCTGGTAAGGATAATGGGACAAACTGTTTGAATTATTAAATTGTCATTGGTCCTTGATATATGAGAATCACGTTCAAAGATTACATTATATAGATACATACCAAGCTAATAAAAGAGTGTTAATAAAATCAAAAATATCTTTTTGATGGAACACAGTTGTTCAAGTTAAAAAAAAAAGCTGGTAAAAATGTACCTATTATTTGTTTACTAGACGATATATTTATATTAACTTAAGTATATTATTATATTAAGTTAACATTTAAAGAAAGCTACCAAAATACACGATGCGCAAATCGGATTCAAACCCGAGTTGACAACACAGAACGTGATTATATGTCTCAAGCAGACTATACGTTATTATACAGACAAAAAAGCAGGTGTATGCGCTTCTTGGAACTATCCAAAGCATTTGACCTTGTTTCGTGTAAAGTCCTATTTCACAAACTTAAGACGGATCTGTTATTGTTGTTGCAGTTCTTATACAGTAACCAGTCAAATGTGGTTAAATGAGGAGACTCTATGAGTACCCCCTACAAGCTGTGTTGTGGAGTGAGGTGGGGTGGGCTTACGTCACCGAGGCTGTTCAACCTATTTATCAACCAGCAATGGGGCTTGGCGAAGCCGGTGTCGGATGCTCAGTTCATGGTGTCTTTATAAACAACAACAGCCATGCGGATGACGTGGTTCTACTTACCCTCGGTCGGTGGCCTCCGGAAGTTACTCAAAATTTGTGAGGAGTATGCGAGGAAAAATGGATTTAGTTACAACGCCAAAAATAGCGAGTTTCTTGTGTTCAATGTCCGAGGCAATATGTTGGCCCGCAGATTTGGCCGTTGTAATAACAAATTTTATTATGGAATTAACGCTGTTTAGAGCACACTACCAAACCTTTCACACGAGTAGTCTGTGGACGAACTATACGCAGACGCTAATACCAACTCTGAAGGGGCTGGAATTGTGCACTCATACGTGCAAACAAGCGTGTATCTATTTAACCTTTTTCAACTTAGTTTATAATAAGTTAATTTTATTTTTATTTTGGTTTTGTTTTCTCACAATTTTTCATTATTTTATTTTATTTTTTATTTTTGTTTGTTTTCTTTACTAACCTATAATAAGTACTAATTAACTACTCTAACTAACTATTAACTAACTTAATCTGAAATAAATAGTTATTTATTTATTAAATAAACAGATTATATATAACAGCCTTAAAAGAACCATACCCTTACTATATTCAATTATTTCGATTATCGCCCTGAGAACAACAAATAATTATAAAATATTTTCTTTTTAATATCACCCTTGCTCGTAATTTTGTAATTTATTATTTGTGAGTGTGAGGTAAGCTATATTCACTTTAACTTTATATTCGTTCGTCTGAAATTTTTTCGAGAATCAGTTTAATCTCTCACAAGTGCTCATAAACGGCGTTTCAGGGTATTGTAAGAAATTTTATGGTTTACTGTCTCCGATAAACGTTTTTTTCAACAATAAAGTACAGTTTTTATGCCAACGTCGTAGACACAATGGGTTTTGATTTATATCCGGCAGTTTTTCTTATTTCGTACGAAAAAAAGCAATTAAATAAATAACAAAAATAAAATAAAAAAGATCTTTATTCATATAAAATATAAAGAATATATAATAATTAATATAATTATAAATGAATCTTCAAAAATTAGGGTTCCATAATAAAAATAGGCATTTGAACTCCTCTGCATCATTAGGACTATATGGAAGGACTATAATAATACTAAAATAATTGAATAGCATAATATGGTTATAAATATGAAGCGTTAAATAAATTTTTACAATCAATAATCTAACTTAATTTCCTTTAACTATTAGAGCCAAAACACATAACGGCGTTGCGGCGACGCAACGCTAAAATCGGCAGTTTGCGTTGCGGCGTTGCGGCGCCGCGAAAAAGAGCGTTGTTGTAGGGTAACCAGTTCTTCGTGATTTTTTATTGTGGATATTAATTTAATTATTTTAAATATTATAGTTCACGTGAAATTTGTTAATTATTGTTTGTGAAGTTGTTATTTAGTAGAATGCATAAAAAGTAATCCTTTGTACCGGAAATAATTTTGTGAATCAAGTTTGTATGCTGGTAGAATTTTAAACAACTTTTGTCTCATAAAGCCTAAACAAAATTGAAACAAAGTGATACATAAATTAATATCTTACTATATTAGTTTTATAGATTAAATATAAATAAATAGGTTTTGTCCGCGGCTCCGCTCGCATGGTACAGACACCAACGGTAGTCGGTACGTAAAGTAGGTACTCTATGTACTTTTCTGTACCCCAGAAAACTGGTATGCAGAATTTCATGATGATCGGGATTCAGGTTAATAGTTAAGGCGTAAAAGCGTAACAAACAAAGAAACTCACTTTAGCGTTTATCATATGCATGAAATTAGCATTCGCCTATAATTGTGTAAGATAGAAAAAATATCACTATAATAACTTTTCGAAACGCTGCTTTATTACATATTTGTCATGTCATTGTCATTGTCATTGTCATTTTTTGAACCGAATCATAAATTAGCTGTAAATCTAATAGTTAAAAGTGGTTAAAAGTAACAATACCTATAACAACAATTGAGCTGAACTGTGAGCCGTTTCACAGCTCCGGTTCAAGCATATGGCTCATGAGCTTATCTGCAGTTCATAAAAATTCATTGAGATACCCATGTCTAATAAAGACACAAAAAAATAAAATATAAAAATAGACACAAAATGTCAATAAATCATGGTCAACAAGTATGACGTCACAACGCCGGAATTGGCGGTGCCGCGCCGCTAAAATTGGCGGTGACGCCACCGCCGATTTTAGCGTTGCGGCGCCGCAACGCCGTTATGTGTTTCGGCCCTTAAACAGTTTTTTGATTACACATTTGAAAAAAGAAATAGAATTAGAATTAGCTAATGTGTCCCGTTGCGATAGACCTCCGAACACCGCCAGCAACAAACAAGTGTGATCGTGTTCGTGTATCTGCTGATTGGTATTCATCATCTTGGTATCAGCCTATCAGTATAACCAACGATGCGAAATGTTGTTTCTTTATGGGCCATACTCTTTACAGTGTATTTAAGTATGTGCCTATGGCTTTATATATCATAATTTTAAAGCTATAAGAATGTAGAAATTTTGTATTTAGATTTTTTGCTATATTTCTCTTGATAAACTTACTGGAATTTAATTAGTGCCCTCGTAATGGTTTTTGTTTCAAAATATAACATTTTGTTTTTCAGTTGCTTTAAGAATATACAAACAAAATATTATCGTTATTTTTTATTTTATTTGTAAAAGAACTACTAATAAAATTACATGTCATTTAAAATTAGATATTTTAGGCCTTAGATTACCTACTAGTAACATATTATTTTACTTAAAGGTAGTCACAGCATGCAAGTGGTGACAACAGTGCAATAACAAATATTACACGAGAAATAAATTTTGAAAACAACTTAAAAATAATTATTGAGGATTCTGCGTTTGTAGGTAAGACGTTGGATTCAATTAATAAGAATAGTGTAGGTAAATTACTGTTTATATAATTAATATACAATCTTGAATTTATATATAAAAATATAAAAAATGAAATGAATGAATGAATGAAAAAAATAAAAACAAAAGATATATACATTGCTATGTTACAGTTTAGGAAGCTTCACTAATTTTGGTAGAGATTGGGTACAAGATCCTGTGGATTTTCGTTTTGAAAACCGAAAATTTATAGTGAAAAATATCTAGCGTGTCGTTCTTTGTTTGAAATTCTTTTAGTAACTTACATAATATCGAGGAATAAGAGAGTGGTGCCCTAGGTTTGTTTTGCAAGGCTTATTTTTAAGTAATTGTCCAAGATGCTGCGGTATATGATAAGGATGGAAAACAAGAACTGGCTTAGTAGTTCAGAATTGTCTGTAGGTTATATAGTTGTTTATACAGAAAGATCATGTCATGCATTTTGCGTCTATTGTTTTTGTACCAATCATTCAAAATAATAACAGTTTCTGTTAAGATATTTTTTTAAATGTAAAAGTCACTTTACTTCATAGTAAATGTGTGAAAAGCGCACGCTTCAGATATGAAGTATGTATTGAGCATTCCGTTCCAGCTTTTATGTTTCAATGGAACGTTTTGCATGTGCCGTCATACTGTGCGGCATCCATACTAAGTTGATGGGTTTCGTAGCTCACTATATAGGTTCTACAATACTTTTGAATTCTAAAAACAAAAGTTAATTAAATACGAATATTCTATATGATACATATATGTTTGTTCAAAAAACCATGTTGTTTTTGTCATAAAATACAAAGTGATTATGATTTTAACGTAATATAACCTTTTGTCATTAATCAGTTGCATTAATCTAAATTCAAAAGTCTGGTTTTGGAGGTAAAAACTGATTCAAAACATTTTCATATAAGTAAAAATAGTAAAACCTTTTATCTGAAAAAAAAAAAAAATAATAAGTGGTAGTCGATAAATTGCGGATGAGGCAGTAATTTCCAGTTATTTCTGGTGAGTGATCAAAATGTGTAGTCTGACATTGTCATTATAGAAAATAGTGCCCTCATTTTATTACTTTTTGTCGTATTTTCTTTTAATTTCGTAGTCCATTTTCGTTAGCTGACGACAGTATAGGCTAATGTGTTTATACTGTGTTGATTATTTGATGTTTTTTTTTCAGCGGTTCAAAAGAAAAATACACTGACAGAGCCACTATACACTCAATAAAACGTTCTTTTGATAAATATCGGTCTTTGATGTCGATTGTGTCGGTTTATCTTGTTTATTTCATGATCATTTTCCCACGATATTATTGTAGATAATCTATTTTCACCGCCAGTTATAAATCTTTTTTTAAAAATGAGTCTTTTTTTTACAATTCAGTTACAAATTATACGGATAATTTGTTTGGTAACATGAATTTCTTACAACTTATGAGGCTCATGAGGAACTCCAATATCATGTTTATTTACATATTCAAGCTATAATAAATGGGAAGAAATAGTTTATATTCGAAATGTTATATATATAACTGTTTATTTCGTGCTACGTCAGTTGTATTGTGATTAGTGATTACTTTTGTTTTAGTTTTGTTTAGCATTTATTTGCGTTGGATGTACAGGCGTTCAGTTAGCTGTTAGACAATCGTTATTGTAAAAAATATACTATTTTTCTGTATAAGGATACTATGGTTGCCTTTCCAAAAAAAATCTATACAAATAATAAATCGGAGTGGAACGATTTTTATGATTTTTGTGTTTTTGGATTTGTCTTCGTCGGGAATAATACTTATTAAAATATGGTATTCATCAATGAGAAAATAATTAATAAAAAACAGTTCAAATGTTTCATCAGTACTATCTATATACATATATATGTATGTATGTATGTATGTATGTATGTATGTATGTATGTATGTATATAGATATAATAAATCTGTCACTCAATCCGTCTATTATAAAATATTTTCCAGTATCGACGCAGGTGTAGGTGATAAAAAATATAAATGTATAATTTTTAAAATTTTAGTTAAAAACCCGTGCGAAGCCGGGGCGGGCCGCTAGTCTATAATATGTACATAAATATATAAGAAGATAAATCATCATATACTTGAAGCATGAACTATTGTAATTATGTATCTATAATTGAATACGGAATGAACAAATTACGTAGGGATTACAATACTGGCGTCGCTTCTAATAAGATTTTTGACGTTTCTTAATAGTGATATCCTATAGTTCAATTGTCATCCAGTCTATAGATATACACAGAATGAATAAAGGTAATGGGTACGTTCGCGGGCCCTCTTCTAATTGATTTTTCATCACTTTTATACGATTTTTTAATCTATGCATTCCACAGACCACATGCGCGGAAATGATACTTCTTTAATCAAAAACTGAATTTAACTGTCAAACTTTAGTAAATAATTGTTTGCTATTGTTCATAAAAGATAAACAAAATTATCTTCTTACATTTATTCACTAATTATTATTTTAATTAAAAACTGATAAATAAAAAACTATTGCGCATGTCCCATTTCCGTTTCCGCGCATGTGGTCTGTGGAATGCATAGATTAAAAAATCGTATAAAAGTGATGAATTATCAATTAGAAGAGGGCGCGCGAACGTACCCAATGATAAAAAGTGTGTTCGAAATATGAGTTACGCGTAATTTTTCGCTACACTTTCGCGTTTTTTGAAATGAAAACGAAAACTAGATTATCTGCCTGAAATAAAGTGAACGGTGGTAATTTTTCTTGTACCGACAAAAAAAAAAAAGACTGAAAAAAATTCGTTGCAAGACCTGTATTAAAGTACCATGTTGACAACAGACTTTGACAAGAAACAAAATTTGTGTGTATATGTACATTGGAAATAGGTATGTGTGTGTGTCGTAGTGTGTGTAGTACTTTTTTTATTAATTTGATTTATTTTTTGAGAATTATTATAAAAAATATTAGCATTCTGCACTTCTTCTCTATATAAACTTTAACTGTGCCAAATTTCTTACTTCTCTGTCCGCGTAAGTTTCGTACAAAGGGGTACAGAGTTTTTGTTTCACGTATTAATATATGTATAGATGGTAGAAATGTAGCTGCAGGGGAACCACCAGAACCAGCTAAATTTTGAAAGTGATCTATGAGAAAAAAAGTCTGGGAACCTATGCTCTAATACTTATGTCTCAATGGCAGAACACTAGTGAAATACTCCGACTACAGGTGGGTCATAACGACGTAAAAATTCAAATAGCTGGTACTAAAATAGAGAAAAGTCATTTTCATACATTTTTATTTATACGTTTCTACCGGCAAAATAATGAGTGGCATATTTTTATCATTTACTAGCTTCTGCCCGCGGCTTCCCGCGTGGATGTCGGTTATCGCGACCAAAAAAAAAAAAAGTATCACATGTTACTTCTAATACCTGCAAGGATATAACTGTGTACAAAGTTTAATGATGATCGGTTAAGTAGTTTTCGCGTGAAAGCGTAACAAAGAAACGTAATGCAAAACTGCATTTATAATATTAGTATGATTATTTACGATAAGAAATATTTACTATATATACTTTAAGAAGTATTTAAAAACTAAGTCGTCGCAGTCGATACTTAATAAATAATATTTGTATGAAAATATATTATGTACATATCAATGTAATATATAATAAGAACAAGGGAAAAAACAACTAAAATTAAGTAATACACGTACAACAATAGATATAATATGTATATTGTTATTACCAACGATTAATTCCCTATGATTCTTACTGTTTTGACCAAAGATTAAAAATTCAATACTAGTTTAATATTGGAAATGCTCCAACATTTCCTTTATACGTATATTTTCCGTTTCGTAGCAACTTTTCGTCGGTATATAATGTGGTTATGGCGAATTTCCTTTTTTAATAAAAGTGTGTTTCAATGCAGTTGTTTTTATCTTTTTTGAACTAGTAGAATTATGCAAAAACCAACAAAACATTCTATTTTAATAATTAATTTTGTAATTAAGAAGCATACCATTTTTGCCGTGCAGTGACCGTTGCCGACAGTACTTAGACGTCTTTAAAAAGTAAGTAATGAAACTAAGAACCTTTAAAAAGTCGACGTAATTGATATAGTACATTTTCAATAAAATATTTGAAATATAATATTCTAAAGCTTTAAACATTAGGAATTGATAAAATGAAGTTATTTCAGTCAATGATCCTGTACAAGGAGTTCTGAAACATTAGTAATGAAAATTACAACGCTTAGACAACAACAAATATCTGTATAACTTATATACATTTTTCATGAATGAGAATCCAATACGCAATCATTAGTGCTACTGCCACTTACTGTTACTACTACGCCTACCCGTTGACTATTGCTTAAAACTTTATTTTAAACAATTTGCTTATTTTGTTACAGGTCTTATACATATATTACATAAAGACTTTTAACCAAAGTAAAGAATATTCGTATACTATATTTAACACCAAACTTAACAGAGCGGTGAAATAACCGCTTTTGAGATTTAAATAAAAAATTTTAAATTCTAGGTTTACATTTTGCTTGAACTTATGCACGACTTTTTTTATAATATATAGCTACTTAGGAAACCCGTAAACTTAAAAAAGGAAAGTCTTAATAGTATATGATTAGTCAATAATTTCAGATAATATTAAATATAATTAATTATACAGTTATGTAACAGAAAAAGAAACAGTTTGTAACCTAATTCAATTTACGTAGTTACTAATTTAATATAATGTGCTTTAAATATTGTTTTAAGCAGATATAAATTAGAAATATCGATACCAGAAGTATCAATTAATGTAAGGGACAAACCACGGTTTTTCAGGAGAGCCAAAAAACGATTTTATTTTTTTAAATCTGTCCATAACTTTTTACTGTCTGCTCCAATTTTAATTGTGTCTAGAGCAAAGTTTCTTAGAATTTCCTCTTCTTTTATGCTATAAACGAAAGATTTGGGAATGTCCAGTGGTTTAAAATTTTGCTTGTCTCTTACATTAAAAAAATATGCTTAGTTGTCCCTTACAATACTAAAAAGTTATGTGTAAACCGTCGAGCATACTGTAAGAAACAAGATAAATAAAAAATTATATGTAATGCTATTGTAAAGGACTTCTACAGTGTTGCAATTTAATGTTACTATTTATTATCTACTAAAATTGATGGTATTTTAATACCATGGAAATAAGTTCTTTGCATGATTCATGTTGTTATGAACCAATATTAATCATTCGAAGCAAATTTATACGTTAGTTTTATGTTTTACAGCTTAGCTATCACAGATTTTAATGAAATTTATTTAGGTATACAAACAATTTGTTTATAATATTTAATTTAATTTAATAATCTATTAATAACTATTATAAATTCAATACACTAAACAATCTTTAAATCTTTGTGTTAAGTTTAGAAGTTCTAAAAATAAGTGTCTTACAAACCTTGTAGTTACTAATGTTAAAATAATTATGTTAAGTTGACTATATAGATATGGACTCTACAAACACTGGACTTGTATTAATTATGTTTAATTGGTTTTATAATTATAATCATCATTTGAAATATCACCAATTGAATAAAAATAATTCTCAGACTTAATCAGCAGTCTTATTTAATATATAATTGAATGAATGAACTGGAAACGAAAGATCGATGAATAAAATAGAATATGAATTATGTGAAAGATGATTAGTATGATGGCAATGAAAGTTGAAATGACGAATAGAAGGGACGAATGGATGTAGATAAGGGAAAAAGATCGAATAAGAGGTACATGAATTGTGTGAAAGACGAATGAATAAATATAAATGACATATTTTTGCGCCTTTGAAATAGTTGGAACAACTTTTTCTATTTAGCATTTTACCTAGACGTCATCATTAGCTGTAATCACGTCATCTTCATCGTCGTCGGTTTCATTGAGGGTATCTTTAACTGGCGATTTATTCGGAAATTACAAATATTCTCCATGACATCTTTTTGGTATTATACCGGTGTCACACAATTTTTTTTAGGTCATTGTATTTTGGAATGGAAATTGGCAGCCTCTCTTTAGAGATGGAAAATTGTCTGTGTTGCTTTGACTTATTTCATTACTAGAACTTTCTGCTGCAGATTGATTTGTGGTTTCAATATTTTCTGTCTTTTTACCTCTAATAGCACTTCTTTTCCCAATCCCTTTACCCTTTCCTCTTGCATTAAAATTCTTTGGAGGTAATCCTTCTGAGAGTTCTATGTCGTAAGCATCACCAGTTTCTAACATTGTATATTTCACTTCAATTTTAGTCAAAGCATTTTTTTTTAAATGTGCACACTTATATTTTTCATATGCAGATCTTTATTTTTAAAAGTAGATTGAGTGAATACAGAATCCACCTGATTCTGGAAGTTAATGATATATGTATGTTCTAAGACACTCACATTATATGGTTGAGGCCATTTTCTAGCACTCTCTATGAAACTTGGGCATTGTGAAGGTGCCCAAACAATTAGTTTTCTTACTTCTCTCTCAATAACAGCATGCATGCTGTCTACTGGCATATAATGTATGTCCAGCTAGAAGGTAATTGATTTGTTATCTTTTAGATTTTAAGATTGTTCGAAGAAATGTTTGATCATTGAAAGTATTACTTTAAGTATTTATTTAATAGGCATATTACAGTAAGGAGCATATAATATTAAAGATAGTTTTGTGAGATATTAATGTAAAAGAAATTTTCTTAAAAAATTCTAATCATGAATTAAAGTAAGGGACATGTTATTTAAATTGACTGATGTAAGGTTTAAGCAAAGGGTGTAAACTATTGAATATGATGACTTACTTTATTTTTCTGCGAATAAATTTTTTTAATGACTGTTAAATCAATTTTTTTGTCATAAATCTTTTTACGCGGTGCAAAAATTTGTACTGTAAGGGAATTTTTTTTAACGATAGAAAAATTTCAATAATACCATTCGATAGAGCGGAAATTTCTGAATCCAATGATATATATAACTCATTTTCGCCAAAATGTCCCTTACGTTAATTGATACTTCTGGTATCGATATAATCTATTTGCGTTGATTACGACGGATAGACTGAGTGTTTTGCGACTTAAATATTTGGTAATCCATAATGCCTCGTACAGATTGCGCTTTTTTTTAAAGTTAGATTTACGCTTAGTAGTTTCTTATACACAGTCATTGGTGTTAACGATGGAAGAAAAAGCCGTTGGACCACGTACTAATACGGCAACTCCGTTGCTTGTAATTATATCGCGTCACGTTTCACTGTTTCGTCTGGTAGCTTTATAGTTTTTTTTTTTGATTGATATATTCGACTTGAGCGTTCAAATTCATAATTATTGTCACAACACGATCCATTGCCTTGAAATTCTTCTAACTATTAGTCCAGTCGTTATTATGAACAATAATTATTCATTGCATCATTATGTAAAATTAGTAAGCATTTTATGTGTATATATCTAAACAATGTGTTTACGTATGCTTTTAGTAGAGGACTTTTGAAAAGAGACCAATTTTATTGGTTTTAACTAAATTTAATATAACGATATTTTAATAAACATTGCTTAAAATAAAAAATGAAACATAGGCGTCTCGTTTCTTGGCAAATTAAAATAAAATTTATATGACAATTCGTAGAACAATAATAAGTTAACTCGGATTAGGGGTGTGCGATAATTATCGATAATTCGTAACTACTCGATAATTTTTCATTCGATAATTATCGATAATTATCGATAAGTGTTTTTCGATAATTTTGATTCGATAATTATCGATAATTTTTCATTCGATAATTATCGATAAGTTTTCATTCGATAATTATCGATAATTTTTTGCGATCCGATAATTATCGATAATTTTGTGCGATTCGATAATTATCGATAATTTTGTGTGATCCGATAATTATAGATAATATTGTGGTATTCGATAATTATCGATAATTGTTTTTGGATCCGATAAGTATCGATAATTATGGTACGGCGGATGACCTTTTTTTTGTTTTAGGTATTCGGATAGGGTACGGAGGATAATGTCGATATTGGACGGCGAATGACTTTTTTTTTTTTAGGTATTCGTATAGGGTACGGAGAATAATGTCGATACTGGTTGGCGGATGACCTTTTTTTTTAGGTATTCGGATAGGGTACGGAGGATAACGTCCATACTGAAGGAAGGATGACCTATTTTTTTTTCGTCGTCCGAAAATTGAACCGATAATTATCGATAACTATCGTCAACTATCGATAATTTTTTATCCGATAATTTTCGATAACTGTCCCCAACTATCGATAACTTTTTATCCGATAATTATCGATAAGTGTTCATTCGATAATTATCGATCACTATCGATAACACAATACGATATTTATCGATAATAAAATTATCGATAATTTTTTCCCATGAACACCCCTAACTCGGATAAAGTTATTTTATTATATAGAGTTTGTGTGACGATATTGTGACACTATTTCACGATATAACTTCTGTTTTAAAAACTCTTTTCAGAAAATGCTATGAAGTATAAAATCTAAATAATAATCCTACAGTACGTATTTGACAGGAAATATTATTGATGGTTTTACGATTTAAATGTATTGTAAAGAACATTTGCAAAATAAGAGTAAAAGACGTAACTATATTTACAAAATATGAATTCGACGTCCGCAACAAAAATATGCCATCAAAAACATAACTTGTAAAAAGAAACCAAGTCTCGCAACTCACTTCTTCTTCAGTAAAAAGTTGTGAGATCCATGTAATACCAAGTCGGCTAATTTATTCAATCCCTACTTAAGGGTTCTTCTGTTTTAAGTTATTACGTTAGTAGCTAACCTAACAACATCGTATAGTGATCATATCAATATTAAAAATCTTTGATGTTTTAAATAAATAGACTGACTTGGCAATCGCACTAAACAATTTAATATAATATTCCTATGTGTTACTTCTTAGATACATTGTTTTCATGCGATTGCCAAGTCAATCTATTTATTTCAAACATCAAAGATTTTTAATATTGATATGATCACTATACAATGTTGTTAGGTTAGCTACTAACGTAATAACTTAAAACAGAAGAACCCTTAAGTAGGGATTGAATAAATTAGCCGACTTGGTATTACATGGATCTCACAACTTTTTACTGAAGAAGAAGTGAGTTGCGAGACTTGGTTTCTTTTTACAAGTTATGTTTTTGATGGCATCTCATTTCTTTTTGTAGACAGTCCTACTTATTTTTCCTTCCGGTTTTTTCTACTTCTTTAATATCAATAACGTATTTTCTTAAATCCTTCGCTCGGTCTAATGAGCTTTTCTTATTTTTGTAGATATTCTTCCTCTTTTTCTTTTCCGATACGATACAGATATATTATTTGATTGTCATGTCATACATATTGTGATCTCAAGTTGACAATTTTAAATACTTGACAAGAGAGATGAATGAAGTATGTTTAGTCGGAAACAGTGTTGTCAGATTGCTGTCGATTTTTTACACCTAAACTTCCATAAAAATAAACTATTAAAAAATATTTAAAAAAGTGGATGTATACTTATGTACGTACGTAAAAAGTTATACTTATAATAAGACGATGCGCAGAGTTAATGGTTGGTGCGCGCCATCTGTAATCAGACCCTGAAAACCTACTAAAACAAAGTACTCGTCAAGACGAATAAATGGAGCCGAAACTCGATGGGGTTGCGTCGTTTTATTATAGAGTTCCTATGACCACCTTCTAGCTACATCATCAAACCCTGGTTACCATTGAAAGACAAACTACTCGTCTAGAGGATTCAAACGAGCCCGAACTCGATGAGGCTGTGTCGTTTCATTGCGAAGTTCTTATGATTGCGTTCCAACTCCATTATCAGATTAGACCCTGGTAACTATCTAAAAATAAAGTACACGTCAAGACAAATCAAACGAGCCAAAATTCGATGGGGTTTCGACGTTTCATTACAGAGTTCCTATGATCACCTTCCAGCTCCATCATCAGACCCTGGTTATCTTTGAAAGACAAACTACTCGTCGAGACAATTCAATCGAGCCCGAATTCGATGGGGTTGCGTCGTTTCATTACAGAGTTCCTATGACCACCTTTCAGCTCCATCACCAGGCCCTGGTTACCATGAAAGACAAACTACTCATCAAGATGATCCAAACGAGCCCGAACTCGATGATGTTTTGTCGTTTCATTGCGAAGTTCCTTTGCCTGCCTTCTAGCTCCATCAACAGATCAGACCCTGGTAGCCATCTAAAAATTAAGTACTCATCAAGACGAATCAATGAGCCTAAATTCGTTGGGGTTGCGTCGGTTCATCACAGAGTTCCTATGACCACCTTCCAGCTCCATCATCAGACCCTGGTTAGCATTGGAAGATAAATTACTCGTCAAGACGATTCAAACGAGCCCGAACTCAATGAAGTTGTGTCGTTTTATTGCAAAGTTCCTATTGTCACCTCTCAGCTCCATCATCAGATCAGACCCTGGTAACCATCTTGAAAAAAAATACTTGTCAAGCCGAATTAAACGAGCTGAAACTCGATGGGGTTGCATCGTTTCATTACTGACTTCCTTTGACCACCTTTTAGCTACATCATCAGACCCTGGTTACCATTGAAAGATAAACTACTGGTCAAGAGAATTCAAACGAGCCCGAACTCGATGAGGTTGTTTAGTTTCATTGCGAAGTTCCTATGGCCACCTTACAGCTCCATCATCCGATCAAACCCTGGTAACCATCTAAAAACAAAGTACTCGTCAAGGCGAATAAAACGAGCTGAAACTCGATGGGGTTGCGTCATTTCATTACAGAGTTCCTATGACCACATTCCAGCTCCATCACCAGACCCTGGTTACTATTGAAAGACAAACTACTCATCAAGACGATCCAAACGAGCCCGAACTCGATGAGTTTGTGTCGTTTCATTGCGAAGTTCCTATAGCCACCTTCCAGCTCTATTATCAGATCAGACCCTGGTAACTATTTCAAAACAAAGTATTCGTTAAGACAAACCAAACGAGCCAAAACTCGATGGGGTTGCGTCGTTTCATTACTGAGTTCCTATGACCACATTCCAACTTTATCACCAGACCCTGGTTACCATTGAAAGACAAACTTACTTGTCTAGAGTACTCAAACGGGCCCAAAATCCTTCCTTTGGCTACCTTCTAGCTCCTCCATCAAATCAGCACCACGTAATCATAATATTGCATTGTCACATGATTTACTATTATTTTGGATCAAATTTAATTTGCAAGATTTGATGACAAATATCGAGACAGGTGAAACAAAATAAAAGCTTGTAAAAAGTGAGTTAACACATCCAGCGCAATAAACTAAGTTAGCGCAATTGCGCGGCGCCTACTACTTAGCTTTATGTTGTCGGTTTTTTGTCACAGAGTGCACGCGCATCGTATAAAAATTTACCCTCATCAAGAAGTTATAGCTTTAAAATACAAAAGTTATTTTGAGTCCTTATTTTCTAAATTTATTTTTATTTATTTAATGTTAATATACATTAATTAACAGTTATTGCTGTTATGACTCACTTAATCAATCAGGTGCATTCTAATAATGACATAATTATATGAACTCAAAAATGATGACCACGCTGGCGAAATGGTGCGCGCTGTTGTATATTAAGCGGGAGATCCCGGGTTCAATTCCCGGCAGAGTAATTTTTTTTCTCTGATCTGCTTTGGTGGGAGTCTTTGGTAGTGGCTAGTTACCACCCTATCGGCAAAGACGTGCCGCCAAGCGATTGAGCGTTTTGCTACAATGCAGTGTAGAAACCGATTAGAGAGATAGGTTTAATATAGCTGCCAACTGAATAAAATAAAATAACTTACGTACGGGAAGCATGGAAGCCGTGGAGCGGGCAAACTGCCTCAGCCAGTCGCGGTTATGATTTATTAGTGTTCTTTAATACTTTGCGTGATTTTGGTACAGCTACATAAGAAATGTCCCATTCTTGCTTTTTCATTCCGTTGACTATTTCACAGGTTACCTTTGAAGATAATTATATCTAGGTACCTATCTACACCTATTATTCCACTATATTATACTTGTACAGGTACACTGATTTATTCACTGCAAATGTAACTTTGTAATCCTATATATTTATAAGGGATTACAAAGTTATTTATGCAGTTGGTGTATCTAGAAAACTGGACCGAAATTGCAAAATATTTGAATTTTTCCTTGGTTTATATACTAAACACTAATGGTATTCTAAATTTGAAGCTTCTATGTCTGCTAGAAGTGCCTTAGAGTTTTGATGATCGGTCAGTCAGTGAGTGACAAAATTCGAAACTTTGACTAATTATAATTCTTAAACTACTGGTTCAAATTGAATGAAATTTGAAATATACCGTGTTTATACAATGCCTGCTTGGGTATTGAAAATTCAGACTTCTAGTTTTACCCACAACGAAGTTATAGGGGGTCGAAAATGGCCTGAGTTGCTTCGAGAAAAGGATAGTACGGCCGTGCCACTTTTTTTTTGCTCGACTTGGCGGAGGCACTGCCGTGCCTCCAGATTTGTTTGACATAGCCTCAGGGATGTTCGCTGAAGCGCGTGTTGACTGTTTTTACACCCATGAAAAAAAGATGTGGGTCTCTGGTGCGTAGGGTACGAGGTAGTGCCAACAGAATTCTAGGGTGAAAAAAAATATATGTAAAAATACAACTAACCTAGTCTGTAAGAAATAGTTTTGTTTTACTAACCATAATGAGTCACTGGTTACTTGAATAAAGAATATTATTATTATTATTATAACGACTACCGACTTACTGAGTGCAATCCATTATTTTCTTCTATTAACACTACTTTGGCTGAGGTCCAGTGGATTTTGTATCTCATTTTGTTTCTTGTTTCGTTGTTAATTCAGTTTGTTAGGAACGTTAAATGAAATCTTCGTCTTTTTTTATTTCTGTGTGTCTATTTAAAAATATTAAAAAGTTAAACTGTAAAATATGTATAATAAAATCGGACTATATAAAGCATTTTTAATTAATACAATAACTGAGAAGAAGTTACGAGTAGCATGTATTTTAAATATCATAGTCAGTATTTAACGACAATCATTAGTAAATCAATATATCACTGTCACTGACACGATGACTTGATTAACGAAGCGAAATGATCGATGATGTAAACATATCTTTAATTTCTCATACCGTGACAGTAGAATAGTATCAGAATTAAATGATTACCATCGCTTCTTTGAAATTATATTTCGAGATTTAGAGAGAGACAGAGAGAGAGAGAGAGATTTTATTATATTCTTTCATCGCAATTATAAAAGTTGATTAATGTTCTCGTTTTCCGAATGTAAGAGAAACCGCAGGAACCGTTATTCATTTTGCACAACGGAAACGTAAAATATGAATTTTTGAAGATACAAGAATTTTTAAGATTCATAAAATTAATAATTTTATTAATAACAATATTTTTTTACATATTGTACACAATATAATTATATCGTAGAATCATTATTTTCACTATTCATTTCCATTGCGTTATCCCGATTATACTCGTACTATGAGCGTTATAGGCGATTCGTTGATTCAAATAAAGAAAATTGAAATTGCTATCAAGGTTGTATTTCAAATTAACAATGGTCATTCGGTACTTTATTACACAATGTTCTAACTTCATAATTACTAAGTATAGTCAATACGGAACGCAAGACAGTTCCTGGTTGTGCACCGTGTGATCGACCAAGCAGCAGAGGTGAGCGATACGTATCATGTGAGGTCGAAGAAAAGGTTTCTTTGTATTTTATGTACAAATTCTTCAAATTTTTTTTTCAAAATTTAATGAAATTTAATTATAACATATTTATATATGCCATTTTTTTCGATAGCTTGATGCCCGCTTGTAGGTAGTGACATAATCCCGTTTCTGTAGAAATCTTGGGATTTTAGATTTAAAAAATGTGGCAAGTAGTTTTGACAGTCCTTTCTTGATGTTCACCTAACACTATCCAAAGAATTCTAAAGAGACCGAAACCGGTGAAAATCCGAGGGTCAGGTCCGATCCGAGGGTAGAATAGAATTTAGAAATTTATTATGACGAGCTATTTATTTAATCAAAAAATATGATGATAATATATTTTGACTTTCGTCACCTCTTCCATGGGAACCGTGATAAAATTCGGTATAAAAAGTATTCAGTGTTCTATCTCATATAAACTGAAATAACCCTCAGATGATTGATCCTATAGGGAACGTGCACGAACTATATATTTTTTTTAGTGATAAAGGTCGTAATAAAACATTATGTCAGCAGCAAAGCAGTCATAGATATTTTCAAGTGTCTTTTACGCTTCCAAAGTTACGGACGTGCCTGTAATAAAGGCGGGCGGAGTGATGTACGAATTGATAGCAGAGTCTTAATAAAAAGTTCCCGGAACAATTTTTTGAATTCGAAAACACAAAAATTAAATTATAAGTTTTTTCATACAATATATATGTAAAATATCCTTAGCCATTTGTCTGGAAGAGATCGCTCTATTAGCGATAAGGCTCCTGATTGTATACTGTTCTTTCTTTTTGTTAACTTTTACATTTTGTTTTAATTTTTGATGTATAAAGTATGCCTAAAGACAAAAGTCTTCGAGCAGTGCGTTCTACCTGTGTTGACATATGGCGCCGAGACGTGGACACTGACGACAGAATTAGTAGATATACAAATTTCAAGTCATTCAACGTGCTATAGAATGGGCTATGCTTGGAGTCTCTCTCAAGGATAAAATAAGAAATGAGATTATCCGCGAGAGAACTAAAGTTACCGACAGAGCTCGTAGAATAAGCAAGTGGCAGTGGGCTGGTAACATATGTCGCAGGACCGATGGCCGCTGGAGCAGACGTGTCCTGTAGTGGAGACAGCGTATCGGCAAACGCAGTGTGGGGCGTCCTCCGCCTGGATGAGGATTGCAGAAAACCGGGATATTTGGCGCGAGCCTGGGGAGGCCTATGTCCAGCAGTGGACTGCGATAGGCTGATGCGATGCGTGAATTATATTTCATTTATACATTCATTCAATATTATAATAAGTACATTTATACATATACTGCGAAGTCTGTAACAAGGTAAAACATGGTTCAAATTAGAGAACGCAATTATTTAGTTTTACATTTAGGCAAATGCAATTTGCTTGCAACTTTTGAATGAAAACAGTAATCCTGGGTGTATACTCGTATATTAAAATTTATTTAAACAGAAATGGGTTAGTAACTCATTATCAATTAAAAGCTTACCTTAAAATATTACATTTTAATAATACATTTATTTTTAATCAACATTATTTTGTAAAACAAAAGTATGCATGCACACATGCACATTCGTTATTATAAACACATAGTACATATATGTTTATGTATATAAATATAGAACAACGAGCATTTGAACATTACTAAATTTTTGTTTTACAATCATTTATTGTTATTATTTGGCCACAGTCTAGGATATTAGGTTACGTTTCGCTTAATACTGCTAAGTTTTATAATTTATTTATATAAATACTTTATGGACCAACAATGTAAAAAACAGTTGGAACAAAATATAATATAATTCTTATTTTCCTTTCCGGATTAATTGTTCTATGTAATTGTTAGTTGAGATAGCAAAAAAATCCGAGGGATTGATGCTGTTTCTTGAAAACAAAAGTTCTTGTGAAATACGACTTTTATTAACCTTTAGCACCACCTCTGAGTCGGCGAAACGGCGAAATGCTTATTTTAAATTACATCTTTGTGCCATTTACAGCTTAAGAATTTTTTGGTCAGATAATCGGAATTACGATTTAACGGGGAAATGCTATTAGCGTTCTTGTTATGTTTAGCATAGTAGCTTTCAAACGAAAAATAATCAACATATATTATTAAAAAAAATTAACAACAACTTTAAATCAGTAAATGTAAATATATATATTGCCCATAAACATTAATATATAGTGCATAAGAATATTAAATGTGTTATTAATTATTAAAGTATGAAACACTATTAACCGCTATTTTATACTGCGTAAAAAGATGAATTAACCCTAATCCATTTAATAAATCATTAAATTACGAATTACTAATAAACAAAAGAGTGCAACGTAGTAAGATTAAGTGAAAGTTTTTGTCTGGAATTAATTCTAGCATAAATAAACTAAGTTAATCAACAGTATAACAGTCAGCAATATTAGTAACGAGTCAAATTGTACAATATTATTTGTTACAACAGTGTTTGTTTGTGTTATTATGTTGATTATTCCAAATATGTACTTTCAATTACAAGTGCTTTTCGATTTCTTTAATAAAGTGATGGTAACTGTTTGGTGGTCTAGCGCCGGTATAATTCATCACAGCTTCTTACCAAACGGCATGAGTATTACTGCAGATGTGTAATGTGAAGAACTAAACACAATGATGGGGAAGTTCGCACGTCTCCAACCAGCTTTGATCAATCGCTCGGCTCCGCTGTTTCTGTACAATAACGCGCGACCTCATACTGCACAGTAGACGGTCTCCAAGTTACAAGAGCTGGGGTTGGAAGTTCTCCATCATCCACTGTACTCACCAGATCTTGCCCTACAGACTTCCACTTTTTCCAGAATTTGGATAACTTTTTGGCGGGAAAAAAATTCGATAGCCGAGAGGTAGTACAAATGCCTTTAAAGAGTTTGTTGCCTCCCGTTCAGCAGAGTTTTTCAAGAGAGTCATCAATAAGTTACCACTACGTTGGCAAAAATGCATTGATTCCTTGGTTAATTATTTTGAATAATAAAAATGTGCGTTAACTTATTTCATCAAAAACGGCAATTTCATAGGTACAGACCTATTATAATATTCTAAAGTTTTAAACATTAGGAAATGATGAAATGAAGTCATTTCAGTCAATGATCCTGTGCTAGGAGTTCTAAAACATTTGTAATGTAAATTACAACGCTTAGACAACAACAAATATCTGTATAACTCTTATATACATTTGTCATGAATGAGAATCCAATACGCAATCATTAGTGCTACTGCCACTTACTGTTACTACTACGCCTACCCGTTGAAGAGAATATATATATATATATATATATATATATATATATATATGTATGTATGTATATATACTGCGAACAACTGCTTATCATTGTTATATAAGAAAAAGTTGAAGTATGAGAAATTATGTTGATAAGGACTAAGGAGGTCGACCGTAACGTTCATCTGTCAGAAAGTTGTGATTGATGTGTCCACGAAATCTTAACTACATTTGTGATATACAGATTCGTGTAAAATATACCCTTTTATTACCTTTCGGGAAAAGAGATACATAAATATGAAATTTTTATACGAGGTATTACCGCTAGGTACAATGATTAATTAACCGTGATAGGAGAATTGGAATTTTATAAAATAATTTAAAATTTCGATTTTACATTATTTAAGATTACAGCTAGGGTATATGCTAGTCAAAAGATCGTATGTATTTTACATAAATCGTTTTTCTTAAGTTTTGTTATTCTGAATGGATTTTTTATTAAATACAACGAGAATAATTATGTTATTACTGTACTTTTTTTAATGAAGTTTTTGACCAATATACAGCATTCGATTCTTGTGTCAGGGATACATAATTTTTTTAATACATTTTTATCTGTTATACATATATACTTGGACCGTTTACAACTCATTTGCCCTTGTTTATGATCTAACTGCATTTCGGCGATTTTAATTGTTTCTAATTTAAAAAAATCTCAATACTGTTGTGTAGTGGTGCAAAAGTTTCATTAATGCCGACGGTCGTGAGTTTGATTTTCGCTCGGAGTAGATGTATATTATTATACAAAATTTGTTCCCGGTTTGTATGTACCTGCAAGTTTCCGCACCGTATCTTGGAGAGTATGTAATCCGTCGTTCACGGTTGTAACTATGAACATCTGGTAAAGAAAGATGACTATTGGTTGGGAAATCATCTACATACAGTGGAGCAGATTTGCCCTATATGGAAAGGTGGCTTTTCCCCAACTGTGGGATACTTACAGGCTGTTTAATTGTAATGTACAAAATATTATATTGTACTCATAATCGTCATAATAGTGCAAATTCTGACATGAATCCAAATTTTTTATTGTAAAAATTTTCAAGTTACTTAGTAGAATATTCCAAGAAAGTCTTTCATATAATAGAAAAACTTGGTGGAGACGTTTTCTTTAAGTTTAATAATGTTTTTCATTCATACGCTGCGATAATCGAGATTGCGAATGCCTTTGAAAAGTTAAAAGGTTTTATATTAATATTTTTAAAATAGCAAAATGTATGATGCATTATTAATGTTTTTGAAGTTAAAATTATTTGCGTGCGTTGAGTTTAAATTTCAAGATCGCATCACACATTTTTTTTAATACCACGACGGTGGCAATCAAGCATACGGCGCGCCTGATGGTATGCGGTTACCGTAGCCTATGGACGCCTGTAACACCAGGGGCATAACATGCGCGTTGCCGACCCTTCAAAAACCTATTTACTCTTCTCTTGTAGGATTCCATACTGTAGCCTTGTGAGAAAACCACTACACCAAAACACAAACCACATTCCACAGCCAAATGGTCCGTGGGAGAAAGTTCCTCTGAAACCGAACTGGACCATTGGGCTGCAATGTGTGAGCATGAATTCCCTGGCGATGGCGAGCGGTGCGATGATAAAAAGTGGCCGTGGGCATCATTTCGAACAATTCCTCGGAACACAACCCATTATACAAACGATAGAGCACGCACAGGGATGCAAGATCTCTTCTTAGACTTATGGACTCGATATCGCTCGTCAGTATTGGATCGTCGACAATTCTCACAGCTCTCCTTTGAACCGAGTCGAGAGGACCAAGCTGGTATGCCGGTGCTCCCGCCCAGAGGTGAGAGCAGTACTCCATATGGGGGTGCACTTGCAATTTATATAGACGCAGTCTATGACCCGGCGTGAAGTACCGCTTCGCTCTATTAAGCACACCGAGTTTTTTGGATCCAGCTTGACCTTGTCTTCCAGGTGACATCGTAACTGGACGTCGCTGGATATGTCCACACCAAGGATACCAATACTGTTAGAGATGGTAAGGGGTGTGTCCTGGAATTGAGGAGCCACAGTGAATGGGTTTTCTTAGCGGTGAACGCACAAACTTGTGTCTTGGAGGGGTTAAATTGGACTAAATTGTCTCGACCCCAATCGGAGACTCTGGAAAGAATACTTTCGATTTAAGACACAAGTTTTTCGCGACTTTCTACTACAGCGGAAAGAGGGATGTTTGCACAGCCTGTGTAGAAAGCGTCTCCAGTGCTATCGCCCACATAGCAATGAATGCAATCAATAGACAGTAAGTCGTTTAACTACGCCAACGGGCTTCCCATAATATGTATATAATATTATACATATGAAGGACGAAAAAGATATCTAGGTAGAGTAGAAATAGAGTAATTCATCATCATCATCATCATCAATATCGGCCATTGGATGTCCACTGCTGAACGTAGGCCTCACCTTAGCTGTCACTTCCAGCGACTTTCCTCAAGTCGTCTTTCTGTCTCGCGGACGGCCGTCCGACGCTGCATTTGCCTGTACGTGGTCTCCACTTGATAACCTTTCTGCTCCATCGGCCGTCAGTTCTACGAGCTATGTGCCCTGCCCACTGCCTCTTCAGCTGGCAAATCCATTCGTCTATGTCGGCAACCTTCGTTCGGCTGCGGATCTCATCAGTTCTGGTTCAATCTCGCAGAGAAATACCAAGCATAGGCCTCTCCATTGCACTCTGTGCGACTTGGAACTTGCTTAAAATGCCCAAAGTCAGTGACCACGTCTCAGATCTGTATGTCATCACTGGTAACACACATTGGTCGACTGATAGGACTTTAGACTTCAGGCACTGAGGTATGACGGATAAAAAGACGTTTTTTAACTTCCCGAACGCTGCCCATCCGAGCTGGATTTGACGATTGTCCTCTCTCTCGAAGTTGGACCTACCAAGTTGGACATTTTGTCCTAGGTAGATGTACTTGTCAACAACTTCGAGAGTAGAATCTCCAACCGATATCAAAGTGATACCAAAAATTCGTTGCAAGACCTGTATTTAAGACCGTGTTGCCTACAGACTTTGACAGTAAAAAAATTGTGTATATATATTGTACATATGTGTGTGTGTGCCGTAGTGTGTGGTGTTTTTTTAAATTAATTTCATGTATTTTTTGAGCATTCTTATAAAAAATATTAGCATTCTGCACTTCTTCTCCATATAAACTTTTACTGCGTCCAAATTTCAAGCTTCTCCGTCCACGTAATTTTCGTAAAAAGGGGTATAAAGTTTTTGCTTCACGTATTAACATATAGATGCTACAAATATTTTTAAAATTCGACATAAAGTATATTATGATGATTTCATTAATTAAAATAGTCTAAAAGTAAAATATTCAGAGAATCTTATAACTAGGTTTGTAGGTTGTTGTTGTACGTGAAACGAAGTATTTTGTTTCGGGATTTGAAGAAAGACGAGGCTGGACTATCATTGAATTCAGACGCTATTGAATCTTATGAAGAAGTTTTGATAGAGCTAGAGTCAACCCTTTACTAATTGTTATAAATACTGTGCTTATGTTATTATGGTTGAAGTAATTGTAATGGAATAACATTAAATGGAAATAAATAAATGTAAGAAATAAATATTATGCAATAAGGTGCGTTTTATTGCATAAAGGGAAAATAATTATTTTTATTTTATTTTATGTCTAAAATTTATTAAATTTTTTATAAGCCATTTACAATTTTATTTAGTCATTTTGACACATTTTTGACAATTAATACAAAGATAAAACTTAATAGCTTAGAATTGACATATTACACTACAGTCATCATTAAATAGAAAAGAAAAATACAGGTGTTTCGAATATTTTGCAAGCATAAAATCAACTGTCAAATTAACTTTAACAAATCTTAAACTTAAAATTTTTAAACGAGCAATTCTTGTATATGTGTCGTGGCCATATCGTAGAATTGGCCAAATCATGAAATGCTCGAGAATTTCACGAACTGGTCGCATTTCATGTAATGTTTCATGTGACCATTGGCCACATAATAATGTGTATTAGCAATATCAATGATTTAAAAAAAATCTAACCTAACCGAACTTAACATATTAAGGCAATTATAAAAGGCAATGAAAAACTGTTACAATATCGTTAGAATACGATGGTAAATTTCACCACCATTTACAAAGTTATTATTAATAGCTCAGGTGGGAAATCGGGCGATCCGAAACGAGATGACCCCGGTTTGAGTCTTAACATCACCAGCCCGATTACTGTTTTTTTTCCCTTTTTTTTTTTCAAGTTCCTTCTTTTGTGACAAAAAACTATTATAGTTTTATTATAAATGACTTATTACGTAGCCCCTTTTATTTTTTATTTAAATAATCAGTTCATATTTTTTTATTATTATGTCGGTAATATCGAAAAATATCATTCATATTTCATCAGTATGTAATTCGTATTTATATAAAGTAAAAAAAAAACATCCTCATGGTCATCCATGTACTTATTTTCTAATATACCTCAGTTATTCAGCCAAAACAAAGGAAAAAAGTTCTCACTTTGAATGTAAATAATTTCACGAAAACTTCCAGGAATACCTGCCAGGTATTCCAAGAAACCGAAAACTATCACATTATGTATTCTGTTGTTCGATTATACTTTTAAATTGAATTAGATTTTCTAGATCGTAAAAATAATACAGAGTATTTCTTTACTTATTTGAACAAATATAAATAGTTTTTGACTATCGTTCTGGTGTAGTGGTGCAATTAGTCGCCTAAATGACGGCGGTCGAAGGTTCGGTTCCCGTTCGGGTTGATATTTGTATTTACGGTCTGGGTGTTTATCTTTGTGGGCTTCGGAGAGCACGTAAAGCCGTCGGTCCCGATTGTTGTCATAAGCACTTGATAGCGATCGTTATTCATAACAGGAAAAATTATCTACCAACCCGCAGTAGAGCAGCTTGGTGGATTATGCTCCAACCTTTTGCCTATATAGAGGAAAGGCCTTGGTCCAGCAGTGGGACGTTTACAAGCTGATTTAGTTCAGTTCATTTGAGTTCAAATGGTTTACATATCTTGAAAAAAAAGAGTAAAATCTACATAAAAAAATTATTTGCTTCGATTCTTTAGTTGACTTTTAGCTTAAATTTTAAATTTATGTTTAGTTTAATGTTCCTAAATAAATAAATAAAAATATGTAAATTTTGGGATACAAATTTATTTCAGTTTGTTTTTTGGGTGTAAAAATGCAATAATTTGGAAACAATTTATTTATTTATTTATTTATTTTAATGGAAACAAACAGTATATAATAATTTTTATAAAATAGCACATATCTCGAAAATCATCGCCAAAACAGTTTCCAAAGATTATTAAACACATAATAAGTACATAGCGTAGATGCGTCTTATGAAACCAAGCAAACTATGATGAATTCCTGAGAATACAGAGTATGAAAATCATTCTATTTACTGATTACAATAAAAATAATAACAATTGTATCGATCAAAATAACATTAGATTATTAACTAAAATTTAAATTTAAATTAAAAATGATTATAAAATGATAGTAATAATTATAATTTTTTAATTTCATTTAACATTACCATTAGTTAATATATTTTTAATATGACAATTAAATTTGGTTACTGAAAGATCAAATATATTACAGTCTAGAAACATTTTGTTGTACTTGTAACAACTTCTATTAATAAATAAATTTCGCGCGAAATTAGTTCGGGTTGCAGGAATGCAGAATGTCTCCTTACGTCTAGCACTAGTTCGCAGACAGTGGAAAAACAATCTCGAGAGCAGATAAGGAGAATCAACATGACTATTTATGATTTTACTCAGTAGTACTTGATCTCGTTGGACACGACGGTCAGCGGCCGTCATCATCGTAACAAAATTGTTCTGGTTAAAAGTTGAGGTCAACTTAAGGGCCCTGACAAAACGATTATGAATACGTTCTATTCTAGAGATGTGATTCTTATACTGAGGATTCCAAACAGAAGACTCATACTCTAAAGTAGATCTAACAAAAGCATTATATAATAATATAAGTGTAAGTTAAATTAAACACATTTATCAAAATACTGCCCATTGTCGGCTACTATTTTTTTTCTCACTTCATAATCGGGTTTGAATCCTCCCGAAACAATGTCTTAATTTTTGAGGCCATATTCAGTTTGGTCCCAAATTTTGCTGCATCCGTTGGAACAACCAGTAATCTGAAGGGGCAAGGTTCGGCAAATACGGTGAGAGCAGTAAAATATCCCTTTTAAGCGTTTCTTAAATTGAGAAAAATTTAGTTAATATTTAATTACTTCCCAAATATTCACTTCTCATCCCCAGTGACAATCCAATCCGACCGAAAAATTGCCTTTTATCGGTTTCAGTTCATAAGGCACGCTATTGCCTTGCTTTTGAATCACTTCCATGCATTTTAAACTTAGCGAAACTTTTTTTTTGTGTCACTACCTGTACTAATGATCCTACAAGCTTCGCATGTGTTTGATTTGGATCTTCATCGAGTAATATTTCCAATTCTTTGTCTTCAAGTTTATTAGGCTGTATGGGGCATGGATTATTTATCCTTTATACTTTGAAACCATTCTCAACATGATTTATTAGATGAAACATTGTCACCCTAAGCTTCTATAAGTATTATATGCACTTCAGCTGCACTTTTCTTCCAATTAAAGAAGAAAAGTAAAATCTCCCGCAAATGCTGCTTCGTTATCACAAAATTTTGACATTTTTACCCAATAACAAATAATTATTTTGTATAAAACTTGAAGAAATATGTACCGTATATTATTTACAGATGTATAGCTATCAACAATACAGCATCCAAAGACAGTCAAAGCCATCTTTTAAAAACGGAATGAATTAATTTGTACTCTTAATATTACAAAACTTTTGATGAGAAAATGTAGAGACCTTTTATTAATAAAATAATTGTATTTGTTACACTTATAATTGTATCTTCTATGGATGCTATGAATTCTTCTGATCTCGAATTTATGATTTGACGTCACTAAGATTATTCTAGCAGTACCTAACTTGTAAGTTTTCACGGTTTATTCAGTTTCCTTCGCGAGACTATGAGTGTGTATTTCGGTACATATATTATATTGTATGATATTTAGAAAGAAATTAATTATTTTAACACTGAAATAATAAAATATTTTTAACTTATAAAGCACAAGTATTGTATATAATGATATAAATATTAATAGGCTTATATAATTATAAGACAGTAAGGAGTTGAAAAACTATTATACTTTTATACATCTTGCTCTTTATTGAAGTTTGGTTCGGCAGTGTGAAACCCTCAATATAAAATATACATCGACTCCATTGAAAAAGTAAAAGCTAAAGTTATGAAACATCTTAACTATAAATTTTATTACTCTTCTCAGAGCCCTCCTAGAATAAGTTCGTTGGAAGTTCGTCGTATTCTAAGAGTTCAGATTTTTCTTTTAAGCTGATGAATAATTTTGTTGATAGCCCATACCTATTAGGTTGCTTAAATTTTAATGTCCCTACATTTTATAAACGCAAAAATGCTATTTTCGATTTGCCCTATACCAAGACAAAATATGCCCAAAATGATTTTGTTCGTCGTACCTGTAACATGTAGGTACAATAAAAAATTTAATAATGTAGATATGTTTTCATGCTCACTTTTATGTTTTAAAAGTAGCATTAATCAATTATTGAATGAATGATTGTTAATTTGTTTTGTGCAATCATTTCTTTGCTTTATACTTTTAATTTTAATTTTAATGTTAATTTTTGATTTTTAAACTTCGAATTTTAATTTTTTATTATTAATGACTTGTATTGGTTCTAATGTTGTATTAATTTGTTTAAAATTCTGATTTAAGTGATTCTGATTATTATGATTTCAGTTTTTAGTTTCCGTTTCTTGTATGTATCTTATATCTTTAAACGAGCAATTCTTGTATATATATATATATATATATATAATCCGAATCTCGGAAACGGCTCCAACGATTTTCATGAAATTTAGTATGCAGGGGGTTTCGGGGGCGATAAGTCGATCTAGCTAGGATTTATTTTTAGAAAATGTCGTTTTATCCCTTTTTTTACACAATAAAAAAATATCATTAGAATACGAAGGTAAATTTCGCTGTCATTTATAAGCTTATATTAGCTAGGATGTGTATCGGGCGGATTAGAAACCAGAAAACCCGGGTTCGAATCCAGGTCTACAGACTAATTTTTTTTCAAGTTTCTTTTTTTGTGAGAAAAACTATTATTGAGAGCTCTTTTAATTTCTTATTTAAATAACCAGTTTCTATTATTTTACTATTATGTCGGTAAGATCGAAAATATTATTTATGTTTCATCACTATATTATAATAATATCTAAATATAATTTAACCGAGCAAAGCTCGGTCTTCCAGGTACTTATTTATTAGTGGAAACTGGATTGGTTTATGTTTTATCTTGTTATTATTTATTTGTGTGTTATTGTGCTTGTTAGGTGTACACCACACACATTAGATGTACCAACTCTGTTAAATGTACCCACATTTTGTAAAATCACTATGCCGGGTAGAACTACAAAAGCATGTACTTAGAGATGCACTCTCTCTTCTTTGCCAGCCAGCGCTCGGAACAGACGCATTTGGACTACCCGGTATACGTGAGTCATTTTGTGATATTTCTATAATGATTTAACATTGTATTAATGGTTTCTTATTTAAAAGAGTAACTGCTGAGTTTCTTGCCGCTTCATCTTGGCAGAATCTACATTCCGAACCGGTGGTAGTTTCACAATAATTATAATCAATTAGTATACGAAACAAGTAATATTTTGTGAAGTGAAGTGATTATAAGATCGATTTTGGACTTTTAATTTGTTCTTCGCCTAGATGGCCACGTGAATAATCATAGCTGATCCTGATAATGGCAACCCCTCGCCTTTATACTGTTTGTTTCCCAAATATAAATAAATAAACAAATAAATAAATAAATAAGTAAAAGAAAAGACATTCCACTAGAAGTAAATCTCTCACTGCCTGTCGTTACGGCTACCTCAAGGTAATTAATTATGGCATTAATCAAAATATCATATATGTGTAGCCACAACTTATCGATATTTTTACAAAGCTATTGATTACGGCATTAGGAATTTTTTAACATTGGATGCTAGCCTTTGCATTTTACGTGAAATTTTGATGTTGTATTTTTACATCTTAATTGTTGCAACAATGAAACAGTAGGGTATTTATTAGCTCATATTTAACAATAAGATTCATATTATGACATTTTGCAATGTAAATACAATCAAATAGTCTGCATAGTCCAGACGTATGACTGTTTAATTGGGGCTATGAATCATCCTTTCCATTCACTAGAGCATCACTCGTGATTTATGATAAATTGGATTGAAATCAAGCCTGTGGTATAAAACTGAATGCTTGCAGTTATAAGTGAGTCTTTTACAATTAATGAGATAAAAATAAAATAGATCTGAAACTACAATAGGTTAACCCTATTTTACTTTATTTATAACATATGTTTTTTATATTTTATAACAATATTTTTTTTTTCAGATACATAAACGACTAGTGACACTATTAGACAACTGACATAAATGACACTTGAATTAAGAAAAATAAAAAGTTGTTTAAAAAAGGATGTTTTACATTATTAAGTTAAAAAAATATAAAAACTTTGTGCTAGAATTAACAAACACTCAAACAAGTAATGGAAGAGTTGGCAACAACACCGACATGTTATGTATTTAGTCGTATCATATGGTTCGTTATATTATGGCTGCTGGATATCGATCGGTATTTTTGTATTCGTTGTATGGTATGTATTATTTGTAAATTATTTCTCTGTTTCTTTTTTATATTTTACCTACTATTTTATTATTCTTCTAATTGCAAAGATCTCTTGTCGGAAAGATTATATTACATAAACTTTTCCTTAAGTTACAACTGATCTATTCTACCATGGTAATTTTTTAACACATAGTATTGTATTTTTTACAAGTCCAGTAAGTTTCGAAATTCATTTTCAACTTTCAAATGTTTAAATATATTATTTAGTATTATAAATTACTAACGGGTATAAGGAGGATACATTAAAAATATTTAATTTATTTACTAATAACTATTAACTATTTATATTAAATATTTAGCTAAGAAAATTAGGTATTTTAAATTACTATGGTTATGTCCAGAGTTTTACCAAAATAACAAACATTTCTATGACCTATACAAATATTGTCATGTGCTAGAATAGAACCTGCGACCGCTAGCGCATCAGCCAGTTGCTGTGACCACTGTGCCAACGCGTCGTCAAGTTATAGATATAGTACATCTACCTAGGGAAAAATACGTCCAACTTGGTAGGTCTAAATTCGAGAGTGAGGTCAATCGTCGAATCCACTTAGGATGAAGTTGAAACTCTTCAATCAATGTGTGTTACCAGTGATGACATACGGATCTGAGACTAGGTCTCTGACTATGGGCCCTTCAAACAAGTTCCATGTCACACGGCATGCAATGGAGAGGGCTATGCTTGATATTTCTCTGCAAAATGTCATTTTTATAAAATATATCAATCCCAAAACGTACTTCAAGCCCTATCAAAGGTGCTTTGGGTTTTTTATATTTTATTTAGTTAACTCATCTTCAACTTTTGAAGTATTCGATTTTAAAAGAATACAGCGAATTACCATGTCTCGTCGTTTTTGTTTTAACAAATCAAATCCACTATGATTTCTGCTTAATAGATGTCCCAAGCATACATTTTCACAGATTTTGATATCTGATCGGTCGCAACATTCTACTCCTAAGAGTTCGCGATGTTTTATAGTTTATAACTCTAAATCGTTAGTAAACAGGATGAAAATAAATTTTCAAATTGGACTTGCAGATACATAGAGAGTTATCTTGATTAAAGTCTTTAAAAAATAAACAAACAAACTGTTCGTCTTGATTATGTTAATATATAGGTTTGTGCAAGCAGCTATATTTTTTAGTCTTTATGCAAATACAAAGTATTTGACTTCATACTTTTCTCGGACTTAGCCGCTCGCTTAATACTTTTTATTAGGGTTCCGTAGCCAAATGGCGAAAAACGGAACCCTTCTGGATTCGTCATGTCTGTCTGCCTGCCCGTCCGTATGTCACAGCCACTTATTTCCGAAACTATAAGAACTATACTGTTGAAACTTGGTAATTAGACGTATTCTGTGAACCGCATTAAGATTTAACACAAGAATAGAAAAAAAGCAATAAATTTTGGGGGTTCCCTATACTTAGAACTGAAACTCAAATTTTTTTATTTTATCAAACCCATACGTGTGGCCTATCTATGAATAGGTCTTAAAAAATGATATTGACGTTTCTAATATAATATTTTTCAAACTTCCACCGAAAATTGGTTTGAACGAGATCTAATAAGTAGTTTTTATTTTTATTTTTTATAATACACTATTATTAAAACATCGATCAAAGTTACAACGAACTACAAGAACTTTTATATGATGTTACTTGCTGCTACGGAACCCTTCATGGGCGAGTCCGGCTCGCACTTGTTTCATTTTTAAGAAAAACAATTTACCTTTTTTACGGCACTCAGGTTTGATTTCATTTTTTGAATTCACTTTTTGTCAGAAGATTACGTATACAGATAAGATTTGTAAATGCTTTTGTTTGATATTTGTTTCATTTTCAATGGTAATTGAAAATATAAATAAAGTAAAGAACATTAATTTCATACTCTAAAGAAAATAAATACTTATATCTTATCTTATGTATATATATATATATATATATATATATATACATAAGATATATATATATATATATATATATATATATATATATATATAGGAGACTTTCTATAGATATAGTCACTCATCACGATATCTCTGGAACTATGAGACCTAAAAACTTGAAATTTGGTAGGAATATTCCTTTTGCCGAGTAGAGGTCAGCTAAGAACGGATTTTAGGAAATTCTACCTCTAAAGGGATGAAACAGGGAGGCAAACTTTGTATGGGACAATGTGATTCCTTGGTCCAATCTACTTCAAATTTTGCATAAATATTATTTAACAGAATTGATTGAAGACGTGTTTCGTATTTTATCGAAATTCATCCCCTAACCGTGTTAAAAGCTCTGGGATTCATCATGCGAACCTCGGAACATTTTAAAGACATAAAAACTATCAAAATTTTGTACTGCACGTTCGTTAGAAGCATCCTAGAGTATGCATCAGAGATCTGGAATCCCCGCTATAAAAAGTACATAAACAGAATTGAGCAACTACAAATGAAATTTGTTAAGTTTTTGTGTTATCGTCTACAGCTACCCTATTCATCTAATATTTACCTGATTCAATGCGCACGATTCCACTTGCTACCTTTATATAAACGGCGTGAAATCGCTGACATTGTCTTTTTAATAAAACTAATTACTAATCAAATTGACTCTCCGGAACTTCTTTCAAATATTAATTTCATTGTACCATTGAAATCAGTACGGCATTATACGCCTATTCAACTACCCCTGGTATCCACAAATTACTCCCAAAATGCTTTCCTGTGGCGTGCGAGTAGAGGCATAAATAATCTGTGTAGGCTGAGCGATTTTGATGTATTTAGTTCGGGTGTGTTAGTGGCAAGACGATTATTGAACCAGAAATTTTTTGCTTCATTTTCTTGATATATGTATGTATATATATGTGCGTTGTTTAAAATAAGTTATGTAACATCTGGACGTGCGATCACTCTGTCCGATTGATATGTTTGTTTATATACTAGTTTTTAAACGTGAAGACCTATAATTAGCCAAATGTTGCTTAGTATTACTGCTATTAATTGTTATTTGTGCTGTTGGTTTTCCAAATAGTAAATAAATAAATAAATAAATAAATAAATAAATAAAAGGGAATAGAAAGTAATTTGATATCAACACTCCTTAGTGCTTTTTTTTAAATTACATTTTATTTTGACACATGTTTGACAATTCAATCCGTCTATTATACATATTATAATATTTTTCAGTAATGACGCAGGTGTAGGTGATATCTTTTTTTGGGTGCTCTTGGTGGAACAGCCAAGACTTTATATTAAACGTAACAAAATTGAGTTGTAAATATACCGTGTGGTCGCTTTATAGTAAAATAGTGTTTTATGTAATATTTTTTACTTCAATTTTGGTGTTGTTTTCAGTCAAGGGTTTTAAACTAAATGACTCATCAGCAAGGCATATGTACTCACAATGATACAGATATAGAAGACACCGAAGTGAATTTGGAAACATTTTTGAATTATACGGCATTAACACCCCAATTAGTACAGATTGGGACCATGGACTAATGTTGGAACAAGATCAGAAAAAATTATAAATCATGTACCCATTTAACTTTATCTTACACTTAAACTAAGAAGGAGGAGATAAAAGCTGTCATGGACTATTATTAAATATAAATATATGTTTGACATACACACACGATCGTCTGTTCCTAAGGTAGGCAACTTAATGCCTGTGTTTTAGGTGACAGCCGACTGATATACATTTTTTTTATAAATATACATATAATTAGTACATATGGAAATAAATACATATCACACCCAGACTCGAGGCGGGAATCGAACCCACGATCCTGGAGCATAAAGCAATGTCACTACCAACTGTGCCGAGTCAATCAAAATTAAAAAAAAATTATTACTTGCACGTTTATTCAAATCTAAGAGACGAAATCGTATTGACTTGTGGTGTAATTATAGCAACGATACAATGAACGAACCATTGATGACCGTTCTGGTGTAGTGGTGCGAGTAGTCGCTTTAACGCCTCGGCTCAATCCCGGTGGTCGCCGGTTCGATTCCCGCTCGGGGCAGATATTTGTATTTGTGCCAATATTTGTTTCAGGTCTTGGTGTATGTCCTTGTGGGTTTCCCCACCGTGCCCCGGAGAGCACGTAAAGCCGTCGGTCCCGTTTGTTATCATGGATACCTTATAATAATCGTTACTTATTGTAGGATATTATCCGCCAAATCGCAGTGGAGCAGCGTGGTGGATTAAGCTTCAACCCTTCTTCTATATGGAAAAAAGGCTTTGGCTCAGCAGTGAGCTGTTTACAGGTTGATACAATACAGTACAGTACAGAAGCATTTGTAGCCAGCAGTGACGAAACTGAGCCTCACCATTAATATTAGAGTCCATCTAAGGGGAGATGTTACTGCCGGACTATTCTCAGACCTGTTGCTTAAAATAGGAAATGGTGATTTCCGGGAACTAGATAATAATATAATGTATGAGTGTATATGAGTATGTATTTACCATAAACAAAGCTTAAGGGCACACTCCTAATGTAGCGGGAGTATACTTGAGCGAAAGCTGCTTCTCTCTCTCACAGCCAGTTGTATGTGGCATGTTTCAGAGTAGCCTGGTGATTCTAGCACCTCGAAGGAAAAACAAAAAATATTGTTTATAAAGAAATACTACGGAAGGTGTAGTATTTCGATTTCGTTGTAAAAAGATAATACTCCCATGTAACTTTCTTCAGATCAAAGGCCGAGCTTCGTGTTCATAAAATATAACAATTTTTATTTTTATTTTAATGTTTATTTAAACATTAAATCCCTACTCTATAATACCGTTATATTTTACAAGTATTCAAATATTTTAACATAATAATTTATATGTTATAACAAAATTAATAATAAATATTATAACCATTTTCGACTTCTACATGAAGTCGCGGGCTAAAATATTACGTTTGACAACTCAATCCGTCTATTATGAAATATTTTCGAGTATCGAAGCAGGTGTAGGTGATAAAAACTATAAATTTATATTTGTTGAAATTTTAGTTAAATACCCGTGCGAAGCCGGGGCGGGCCGCTAGTTAATATATAAACATCATTACAACGGTAGACCAAATATTTTAAGAGGAAATGACGATAAGTTGATTTTTGTTATTATTATGGTTAGTCCAGTTGTTTAGGCGTAAAATATCAAAAGATCAAGATGTTTCATTTCCTACTAACAAATAAATGTTAACGAACAATTGCTCAAATTCTGCGCAAAACTCGCTTGATGAATTCTAAATTAATCGGTAAGTTAGATACAGAATTTGAAATTTGTTTCGAGGAGCGTAATCAATGAAACAGGAGTTGAGTAAGTATAATATATTTTTTTTTTTTTTTTTTTTTTTTATGACAAATAGACAGGCATTTGACCGCTATCTCACCTGATGTTAAGTGACGATGCGGTCGAAGGTGGAGCATGCCTGTCTAATAGCAGTCTATTCACTCTGGCCTTGAAGACACCCAGGTTGTATCGTTCGGGAAACACAGACGCGGGCAACGAGTTCCATTCCTTAGCCGTGCGCATCAAGAAAGTAGTGCTAAAGCGTTTTGTGCGCGTAGGTGGCATATCAATGACATAAGGATGGAACGATCGACCGAGCCTAGTGTCCCGATGGCGGAAGGTTGTGGGGGGAATTAGATCGTGCAATTCCTTCGCACACTCACCAAAATATATTCTGTAGAACACCGACAGACGAGCTACCCTACGCCGATGATCGAGACTCTGCAACTTGGTGTCTGTCAGAGTAGGGTCACCTATGAGTCTTTTAGCTCGTTTTTCCACCGAGTCCAAAGTTGCCAGTTGGTATTTGGCGGATCCATCCCAAAGGTGGCAGCAATACTCCATACAAGATCGAACTTGTGCTTGATATAGTTGAAGCAGCTGTTCTGGAGTGAAGTATCGCCTGACCTTAGAGAGAATACCTAGTTTTTTTGCTGCAGTTTTTGCTTTGGACTCGATGTGCTGTCCAAAGTTCAAATTGGACGATAGCTCTACACCGAGGAGCTGAAGAGAGTCGGTAATTTCTACAGAAACATTTCGGAAAGTCGGAGCCAGGTGCAAAGGGCTCCGTTTAGAGGAGAACACACACGCCTGTGTTTTTGTAGCGTTGAACGTGACCAGATTGGCATCGCCCCATTCGGAGACTGCCTGGAGGGCGACGTTCAAGCGGCTGACCATATCCTCTCGACAAGACTGGATAACATCCTTACTAGCCCTGGCACTCGAAAAGTATCTGTCCGTCACTGTGCTGTCGTCAGCATACCCAAAGGTACCGGGGACGAGCAGATCATTAATATGCAGCAGGAAGAGGGTAGCGGACAAGACTGATCCCTGAGGAACACCGGCATTGATAGCCTTTTGGTCCGACGAGTACCCGTCAAGGACAACTCGTATTGAACGTTCGTTCAGGAAGTCAGAAATCCAAGTGCAAAGGCCAGGTGGAATACCATATGAAGGAAGCTTGCTTATAAGGCTCGCGTGCCAAACTCTGTCAAAGGCCTTCGAGATATCGAGGGACACGGCAAGTGCTTCACCGTGTTTATCAATGGCCTCACTCCAAATATGTGTGGCATACACTAGAAGGTCCCCAGTCGAACGGTTCTGGCGGAAACCGTATTGCCGGTCGCTGAGGAGATCGTTACCTTCCAAGTGGGCCAGGAGTTTATTGTTCAGTGCACGTTCCATAGTCTTACAGAGTATGGACTTGACCGAGATGGGACGGTAATTGACAGGGTCTGCACGACTACCTTTTTTGGGCACAGGCTGCACGTTGGCAAGCTTCCAAGACTTCGGCACTTTGCCAGTCTTAAGTGACAGGCGGTACAGGCGTGTAAGAGGTGGAGACAACTCAGGGGCACATGTAAGCAGGACTATCGCTGGTATACCATCAGGTCCGCTGGCCTTGTTCACGTCTAGAGTTTGCAGGATTTTAAGGATCTCTTTTTGACGTATGCGTACTTCAGCCATAAAGCAGTCAGCACGAGTTGAGATTGGTGGAGCTTTTCCTGCAACATCCAGACGCGAGTTCTCAGCAAAAATAGATGCAAACAAATTCGCTTTCTCTTTTGCAGAATGGGCCAGTGATCCATCAGTCCTCAGCAATGGTGGAAGTGACGGCCGACAAAAGTTAGATTCAGCGGCTTTAGCCAGGGACCAAAACGCTTTGCTTCCAGAAGGATAAGAAGCTAGTTTGGTCCCAATGTGGCTGATATGGTTGAATCTAGCCCTGCGTAACGTCCTTTTACATGACTTGGCAGCTTGGTTAAAAGCTTTCTTCAAATTCCGAGAATTCGGAGACTTGCGCGCTCGAGCTTCAGCCCATGCAGTGTATGCCGTCCGTTTTTTGGCTTCTGCACGATAGCAGTCCGCATCAAACCATGGGCGAGCTTTTCCATTCGACGCTACGTCAGAGTATGGTATAAAATATTCCATACCCTGGTGTATAACCGCGGTAATGGCTTCAGCGCAGCTCGACGGATCATCAGAAGAAAAGCATACCTCTCGCCAAGGATAGGACGAGAAAAAGTGACGCATCTCATCCCAATCTGCTGCCTTGTATCGCCACACCCGTCTTAAGCCACATGGGGCTTCTTCGGGTGGGGAACAAACGGATATAGATTTTACCAGACAGTGGTCAGAAGTACCCAGTGGTGCAGAAACTGTTATTGAGTAACTGTCTGGATCGGTTGTTAGGAATAGGTCTAAGCAGTTGGCAGTATGAGAGTCTACGTCCGGTACCCTGGTAGCACAGTTTACAAGCTGGGTGAGATCTAGCGTCAAGGCTAGTTTACGCACTTCTCTCCCAGCATGGTCGGTCACCTGGTATGGGTACAGCCACTCCCGGTGGTGGGCATTGAAGTCCCCCAGAATGACTAAATGTGCCGAAGGGTAACGCTCTCGAGCCTCATCCGCCGTTAGGGTAAGATGGTCACATAATTGAGTTGTTTCCACGTCTCCACTGTGCGAACGGTAGACACAGGCATACAGGATTTTCTCCTGTCCTGTGTCCACCAGAACCCATAGGATGGAGTAACTGGATGTCTCAAGGTGCTTAAGACGTTTGATGCAAATATCATCACGGACGTACATACAGACTCCGGCACGAGGTATGAACCTGTGCTCCAGAGAATACCCGGGGTAGCTGAGGTACGCCGTGTCAGCCGGACATTTGATCTGCGTCTCAGTGAGGAACAGCAGCTGCGGTTTTTCTGTTTCTAGGTGGTGGTGGACAGATTCGAGATTAGAGTGCAGACCTCGGATGTTAGAGAGGTGCACTTTTAATGGGAGGACGTGCAGCCGCTGTATATACCTTCTTTTTTTTCTGTGCTTTCATGGGGAGTGAATAGGTGCTGGGGAACGCGAACTGGGCGAGGCGGCATCCTATCTACCAGGTGTCAAACTCAACACCGCCGCACGGAGGGAGGCTGACGCGGAGACCGCGGGGACGCCCGAGCCCCCCCAGAATGGCTACCTGGTCCTCCCTTCCGGTCGCCATCCGGCAAGGTAGATCATTCTGGGATTTTTCGTCAGGTGGCGGGGCAGCCTTTCACAGGTGGCTACCCTGCTACTTGGGCCCCCAACTTCCTACGGTCGGCCAGCGGCGGCACCGTGCCTCGGATCCCGCTACCCTCCGAAGCCAGGCACCCGATGCGGCAGTGATAAGCAGACAGAATCGGTCACATAGAGTGCCACAACTACCCAGACACATCCCCCAATATATTTATATATAATAAGTATAATATTATAAGTATAATATTTTTGAGTAAATTTTCATTTCGATGGCTTAAATAATTAAATAAAAATAAAAACAAATCTTTAAGGGGTTTCCCATACAACAAATGTGATTTTTTTTAATGGTTTTTGCTCGATATTAATAACAGCAACAGTTAGACGCTTAAAATATTCACAGAATATTTAGTAATATATTCAAAGTGAAAACTAAATAATAAAATAAAATAAAATAAATATTTAAGGGGGGCTCCTATACAACAAACGTGATTTTTTTGGTCGTTTTTGCTCGATATTGATAACGGCAACAGGTAGACGGTTGAAATATTCACAGAATATTTTGTTATATATTCACTTTAAAAATAAATAATTAAATTAAAATAAAAAAAATCTTTAAGGGGTGTTCCCATACAAAAGACATGACTTTTTTTCCGTTTTTATAGATAATGGTACGGAACCCTTTGTGCGCGAGTCCGACTCCCACAAGGCCACTTTTTTTTTTCAAATCTTCTATTAACTCTTGTTACTGCTAAAACCATTACCACATTATAATACTGTCAGAAAACTGAACCAATGAAAATAATCCACCGTTACCCTGAGCGTGAGTGATATAACAAGTATTGGAGAAAAGTTAGCTATACTCAAAATGATGGAGTAGTTGTGTATGTATGAAATGTGATAAGGGTCAGTGTATGTGAGCATGAATATTAGAAGGGTAATTGTCGTGTTATCTATCATACATGCGTACACATTTGTTTTTCCTTATCAATTCTCTCTCGACGACCGTTCTGTAGTGATGCGAGCAGTCGCCTCAACGCCGTGTGGCGAGCGGTCGCGGCATCGATTCCCGCTCAGGACATATAGGTATTTATATTTGTACAAATATTTGTTTCCGGTCCGGGCCTGGTATTTATAGGTCTCCCAACCGTGCCTCGGAGAGCATGTAAAGCCGTCGGTCCCAGTTGTTATCATAGACACCTGATAACGATCGTTACTCATGGTAGGGAAATTATTCGCCAACCCGCAATGGAGCAGCGTGCTGGATTAAGCCTTAACCCTTCTTCTATATGGAAAAAAGGCTGTCGCTCAGCAGTGGGTTGTTTACAGGCTGATACAGTATCAATTCTCCAGGCTTAGAAATACTAATTTTATTACTTACTTAGCCTCTTTTAAAAATATTAAATGACACTCGAACATGAAATGTTATACAGGTAGGCTACATAAGCTAATATCAAACTACAGAGTCTTTCTTTTTACAAAAGTTTAGGTAGCCTTTATAGCAATTTTCCGTGCTCTGACCTTGGAGTAACAGTGCTTAATAATTTCTAAAAGAATGAACTCCACGACTCGTATTTTAGAAAGATATATGAAAGACTCCTTGCATGTTATTAAATAAATTTGCGACTCAGGATAGCTTAATAAAACAAGGTAAAAGGTAAGTGACCCTGGCAATTAGTCTGGTCAAACAAATACCTACCTGGGATAAAATGAACTGCTTTTGTCTAACATGAACATCAAAAACAGTATCATATTTAGTCAAAGCTTTTCTAGATCTCCAATAAAGACATTTTACACGGTTTTAATTAACATGTTTGAAAAATTTTTAGCGACATCTCATAACATTGGTATAGAAGTGAAGAGAAGGCACCTCGGCTTAGAGTTGATGGAACGGAGGTGTTGACCAATTGCCTTGTCTTTTTATAGATCATGTTCGTTTTAAAGGGAAAATTCTTTTGTATCACTATAATGGTGACTGTCCAGCTGAATGTTATTTGTACGATTAGTGGAAGTACTAGTTTTAAGTATTATTTTAATCGGTTCATGTCGACAATCTCGTGAATCGACAAGGTCGAGGGTATTTTTAGGGGACATAATCATCCCACATAATTCGCTTTCATATCTAGATCTGGTGTTTCGAAACACTAGATCTAGATATTAACGTTTTTTCTCTGATTGATTTGATCCTTTGTCCGCGATTTCTTAGCCTACAGCCCTAATCCCCGGCCGTTTGATTTCCCTTTCGGAGCGTAATCCTTCACCCGCCTATATTTATCTTTGTAAGTTTATGTAAATCTATATACTATATATCTATGGATTGTACAATATTTATTATATTACGTATACGTTTGTATAATTTTATTGAATGGGTGGAGTGAAATAATTTAAAAATATAATAATAATTAGACAATAATAGTAAAAATACTACAGTGTTCTTAAGCGAGAGTGTATATTATATGCCAATATATAGACAAGGATACGAAATTAAAGCTAAGAATTCTTTAATATTCCTTAGTAAAGTAGTTTTATTAATATTATTTATAGACTAATGTCTATGTTTATACATCCATATTGTTTTGGTATATGCAGATGTAATGACAATTCATTATTTTCATTTAAGTCATATTTTTATTTAAAAAGTGTAATAAAATTCTAATAAAATAATATAAATAATTAACTTTCTAAATATTCATAATTTCACGATTTTACGCACGTGAAAATGACTTTATCTCATCGTGCCTTTATGAAAGGAAGTCATTTCATTGAAGTATGTAGAACATTCTGTTCCAGCTTTCACGTTTATATATATATATTTTTTTAATTTTTTCTGTACATCCACAGGCTTTATTTGCCCATGCCTTTTTTATGATCATTTTTAGAATATTATTATTATTTTTGTTAGTGCGAACTTATTTAAACAACGAGACTTAAACTAAGCTTAGGATCTCTATATCGCGAGTCCTTGCACTGACCACAAATTTACTTATTTAATCTATAAATATAAAACTTAACTAAAACTTAAATAATAAACTTAATTCTTTTTTTTTTTTTACTTTCGTTTAAATTGTATTATTATAAAGGTACCTTACTTTCTATTTACATCCATTCCTTAAAATATTACTTACATGCTTTAAGTCTACGTTCCAGCCATAACATCTTCACCACCAGTCTTGTTTTGCGTTTCTTGTTTTAATTTTTTTTTTTTAATTTTTTTTTAATTTTTTTTTTCCGACTCCGTCCCAGCCCTCCCAGAGGGACTTCTCAGCTGTCCGAGCACATCCTCGATGACGGCGGTGTCTCTTTTTTGTATCGCCACCTTAAGGGTGTGCTCGAGTATTTCCTTTGATGTAGCCTCCACTGCCCTTTGGACAAAACGACCGATTGCATCACCACCGTCGTCGGTGTAGTAGACACAGGTCTTTGTGTGTCTAGTCACCGCTACCACAGCGTGCGGAATACTGTCATGAATCCGTAGCCTCCTAGTCTTGGTCTGGATGATGATGACTCCCTCGCGTGTCTGTCCCTGCGCCTCGTGGATAGTCATGACGCTCGACCCCCGCCCGGTACCATATCCCTGGCTTAACAGCGTCTTCTTCTCCTCTTGTGTGAAAACCAGGTATAGGGTCCCGTCCTGTCTTTCAGGGATTCGAGTGCCAGTGAATCTCTCCATTCTCAGAGAGCGGACAATGGGGTTTGAGGAATAGATGTTTTTATAGACCTCGTTGATGGCGAGTGCAACATCCTTGGGGTTCCGATGCGTGCAAGACAACTCACATGTGATGTGTATGGTCATGTTGGGTCTCCAGTACCGCATTGTGAACACGTTTATGTTTATATTCAGTAGATAGACACAGGGTTTTTCAGAAGAAATATTATAAAACAAACGAATATGAGCCAAGTTGAAGAGCGAAAGCGAGCGAGCGAGCGAAGGGTTGAAGATTGAAGAGCCAAATTGAAGCTATATACACTTATTTCAAAAAAGCGTTTGACAAGGTGGATCATCTTTTGCTCTTAAAAAAGTTATCGTACAATGGCATTAAAGGTAATCTACTTCGGTGGCTCTCTTCATATTTAGAGAATCGTACCCAGGTTGTTGTTATGAACGGATACGCATCTTTCTCCGCACATGTAACATCCGGTATCCCACAGGGTTCAATATTGGGCCCATTAATATTCACCTTATTTATAAATGATATCTCCCCTTGCTTTAAACATTCAAAGTTTCTTTTGTATGCAGACGATTTAAAAATATACTCGACCGTGGCAAACAATGATGATATCAGTCTGATGCAGGAGGACTTGGATAGACTAAATGAATACTGTATAGCCAATAAACTCTTTTTGGCCTATAGCAAGTGCAAACATATGCGTTTTTCAAGAAATAAAAATATAATACCATCCACTTTTTCGCTAGGAGATCATACACTCGATACTGAAACATCGATTTGTGACTTAGGTGTATATCTAGATACAAAGCTTACACTTGACACACACATTGATCATATACTTACTAAAAAAATCTTACCGCATGTTAGGTTTCATCTGCCGCACCACGAAATCTTTTAAGCGAAAAGACACATTTATCTGTCTTTACAAAAGTTTAGTGCGCTCGCAACTTGAGTACTTGTCTCCCATTTGGAACCCTTTCTACGATATATACAGAAAAACGCCTAGAAATTATACAAAAAAAGTTCTTACGTATCCTCAATTATCGTATTCATTACCCAAGGTGCTCTTATGGTGAATTGTTAGATAGGTACGATATGATTTCTCTTAACGATAGACGTTCGATAGCTGATGCACTTAACCTTAGGAATGTTTGCATGGGAGATATGAATGCGCCACAACTTAACCACAACTTGCGCAGAACTGTATTTTCGATCACCAGCTAAACCAACTTGGTCTAAAAACCTTTTTATATAGAATTAACTAGAACAAATATAGGTCAACGCGCGCCACTTCACAGAATGTGTGTCCTATACAATTGTTTATTTGATCAAATAGATATGTTTTCGTGCATCTTTTTAAAACTAAAACTAGGAAATTGTTTGTGTAGATCAATAATTATTGCATTGCTGTTTTCCATTAACTCTAGATTATGAATATTAATACCTAATCATCTTTACTGTCCTAGCTGTAATTCGAAACCCAATGTTCTTAGTGAGACACATAGGGGACAATTTGTATCTATTTTTCTGTTTTTATGCTACACTGTTATTCTTGTAATTGTTTCTGTACCGTTCTCTAAATAAATAAATAAATAAGTTTTTTCAAAAACAGTTTATAAATAACATACTAAAGGAGGACTTGCATAATATTAAAATGCATGTTCCTATACAAGTTACTTTTCTTATATTTTCAATGTGTGTATGTATGTATGTATACTAACATTTTTAAGTATTTAAAAAAATGAATATTACTGTCTACATGTTTTTAAACGGTTTTAAATTTCCTGCAAGTAAAAGAAAATTGTAAATGGTGTGGTATGATAAGAACACGGTAAGTGGTAACGTAACGTAACCATTACATAAATTATTCATCTGGATAATTTTATTGATGTTTTTATACAATTATGACTTTTAAAATAGATTGACGTAAGTGTAGGTATTGCTGCGTCAAGGTCTGACGTTGGTGGTCGGAGGGGACTTGTCGCTCCCGAGCGTCATCACCGCGATAATCGGCGACGACCTGGAAGGCGATGGTCTCCCTCTGCGAGACAGTAATGTCCCAGAAGGAGGCCGACGAGCGGATGAGAGAGGAGGCCGCCGACGTGGCCTCCATCCACGGGCGACGAATAGGGGTGCGTAGGAGGCGCTACTTAATGCGCCTCCAGTAACGCCCTTGTGCCCGTGTAGGGCCGGGATGGGAACCCGGTCCTGCTAGACACGACGTCGTCGGGACTGTTCAGAGGTTAACCGGACAGTCCCCATGTAGGAGAAGTCTGGCCTTTTCGCCAAGGCCAGCCTGTCGCTGGAGGGATCCTGTTGCCTGCAGATTTGGGACCCTCCAATTAAAGCGGCTGAAGGCTCCCGCAGGGGTTTAGTACGGTATTGCACTCCCAAAGTGCCGAGCCCGACATAGGTCTAGAACTAGGTAGGTATAGATATCTTGTAAATGCATGTTACGTTTACTCATAGCATACTCTTTAAAAAAAATTTCTTTTTATAATATAAGATAGGCAACCTAATGCTTGTGTTTTAGGTAGCAGCCGACTGATATACATATTAAAAAAAAACATACATAATTATAAATAATGCATATATAAATAAATATATATAACACCCAGACTCAGGTGGGAATCGAACCCACAAACCTGGAGCAGAAAGCAGGGTCACTGCCAACGAGCCAGTCAAGTAAAACAACAAATTCCGGATTCCGTTCGTAGCTGCGACAGTGTATGGACGTGTACAAAGTGTTTTAAAAAATCGTAAAAATAAATATTAACAATTATTGTGTGTCCAGCATAAAAAGATCTTTTGAGTACGTACTGAACCTAAGATATAAGGGTCAAGCATAACTGGACTGCTGATTATACTACCACGTAAACTGTGAACTTCGATAATAATTGAACGTCATGCCGAAAGTTCTAAGATCGCCACCGAAAATTGATAATCAACATACAGCATAAGACTCCGAAATTCACAATGTTGACGTCGATGCAGCACCAGGTTTTGTAGCCCAACGTACAAAAAGACGCAGACAATCACCTGGAAATCAGCAAACTTCAGACGAATTTAAAGCTATGTTTCTGGATTGGAAAGATAGTCAAACACAGATGTTATCCAAACTGACATCAGATATAGCTGAAATTAAAATTCAAAACACGAAAATTTGTGCAACTAACATTGAAATAGAGAAATCCCTGGAATTTTTTTATGCTCAATTTGATGATTTGCAGAAAAGGGTTACAAAACTGGAGACCGAACAGAAAGAGAGTCTCTATCGAATTTCAACTCTAGAGAATAAAGTGCAAGAAATGGAAAGAAGTATGAAGTCTTCATCTATAGAGATTAAAAATGTCAACTTAAAAAACGTAAAGGCAGATAAAACTCAGTTATCGAATATCGTAATAAACACCTGTAAAGCCCTTGATGTGCCTATCGAAAAAAACGAAATAAATGACGTCTTCGTAGTCAGGAGCAAATCTGAAAATAGCATCATAGTTACTGAATTTACCAAAAAACTAATCAAGTCTAAAGTCATAAAAAGTGCTAAAGACTATAATAAAAAACATCCAAATGACAGACTGAACTCTACGATCATTGGATTAGACGATCTCTCCAAGCCAATCTATATCTCCGAAGCTCTTACAATGATGGGAAGAAGACTCTTTTACTTAGCTCGTGACACAGCAAAAACAGCAGGCTATAAATTTTGCTGGACGAATAACGGTAAAATATACCTTAGGAAGACGGAAGACTCTCAATATATAGAAATAAAAAACGAATCACAATTAGCTGACTTAAGGAACAATAAATGACTAGTTTTTACAAGATTTCCATGCAGAGACTGCGGTGGCTTGGGTATAACGTTTAGTTTGTTTGCTATATTATATGCATTTACTAATACACATACAAAATTAAATTATTCATACGTACATATTAACACCAATTTCAGTACACAAACATGTATACAGACACCCTCACTCACACAAAAACATAAACATACACAAACATCTGATGTTTTATTCTTGCTACAATACTTATTTAATTATAACATTCGATCTAATAAGTAATAATTTAAATTTAAGCGTCGATAACATTAAGCCTGGGGACGCACATCAGAGGTCGCCAGAATTGTGTAAACTCCTAATAAAAGAGTCACAAAATAGAGTAACCATCCTAACACAGAATATCAGGAGCATTCATAGGAACATGCCCGAATTTGAGGTGCTACTCAATAGGTTAGATATAAATTGTGACATATATATACTGACAGAGTCATGGAACAATAAATCTACTAATTTTCCTTTATTGGCGGGGTACAACATTTGTTACTCAAATAATAATATTAATCAAAATGATGGTGTTGTAGTTTATACCAATCAAAAACTGTCATGTGAAGTAGAAGAAGTAGCACTATCCGATGCAACCTGTATTATTATTAAAATAAATTTAGACACCATTGTTCTTGGCATATACAGGTCTCCCTCGAACAAAAATATAGACAACTTTATCAATTCATTAGACAGTGTACTTAAATTATACTGTAAATTTCCTAATATAATAATCATGGGTGATATTAATATAGACGTAAAAAACAACACGGAAGATCCCAGAGCAAGTGAATACCTCAATTTGTTAGCTACTCATGGCATTTTAGTTGGCCATGAATATCCCACAAGAGGAAACAGCTGTCTTGACCACGCTATGATAAAATCTAAATACCCATCTAATACTATCGTTATTACTTCATCTGTTACCGACCACTTTGCTGTTCTTGTTGACCTCTGTATTCTGTGTCCCCGTAATCTCAACCAAAAACTTACTATTCAACAGAACTACAATAAAATAATTTCAGCCATCGAGGGCTGTAACTTAGATGATATCATGGCATCGGATAATGCTGGTTGGGCAGCTGAAACTTTCGTTAACACTATTTCAAACATAATATCTGAGAATACGACCGAACTCAGGGTTACAAGACGCACTCGATGTATTAAGCCCTGGATAACACCAGGACTTATACGTTGTGTCACAAATCGTGATAAAATGCATCTCAAAAGTAAAAAAGACCCATCAAATGTAATACTTCAAGTTACCTACACTCGATATAGAAATTTTTGTAATAACTTACTTAAAAGAATCAAACGCTCTTACGAACGAGAGCAAATAAAACTACACTCTGGTAATCCAAAAACTACTTGGAAACTTATCAGAGATTTTACAAACACTAGTGTTAGCACCAAACCAGCATTAGCTATTTTAAAAGTACGCGATTCCCCCGTAAAATCTGTTGAATACGCCAATGAGTACTTTTCTAATATAGGTAAAACTCTCGCTGACAAAATAATGCCAATTCCAACTTCTCATATATGTGGTTCCAATACTGGCGTCATGCCTATTCAAAGACCCAATTCTATGTATTTGACGAAAGCAACAGAACAGGATGTCACAAATATTATCGAAGGCCTCAGGAGAGATTGTGCAAATGGATGGGATAATATATCTTCAAATATAATTAAACTCACCAAGAAAGTAATTGTACCACCATTAACTCACATTATTAACCTCTGCATTGACAACGGCATCTTTCCCCAATCATTTAAAATTTCAGTAGTTCATCCCATCTTCAAGGGTGGGGATAGAGACTGTATCAGCAATTATCGACTGATTTCCGTTTTACCCGTATTCTCAAAAATATTTGAAAAATTAATAAATAAAAAATTATTATCCTACTTAGATAAAATGAATATTATTTCACTTAATCAGTATGGCTTCAGGTCCGGCAGGACAACTAAAGATGCTGTCTCCGATCTTACGGAATTTGTAGCTGCACAGCTTGATAGAAAAAATCACTGCGTAGGAGTATTTCTTGATCTCGCGAAAGCTTTTGATACTGTCTCTGTCCCTATATTGATAAGGGGTATGGAACGTATTGGTATCCGTGGAAAACCGCTAAAATTATTTCAAGACTTTTTAAGTAATCGCACACAAAGAGTTAAAGTAGGTGAATACTGCAGCTCTGATAGACATGTTTCCTATGGTGTTCCTCAGGGAAGTGTACTTGGTCCTAGTCTCTTCCTTATTTATATTAATGATCTATGCAATTTGCCTATTAAAAACTGCCGCATATTCACTTATGCAGATGATACCGCGTTAATATTTTACGGAAGAACTTGGGAGGAGACTAGGACCAATGCAGAAACGGGTCTGGGCTTGGTGTCTCATTGGTTGCGCGAAAACTGTCTCACGTTAAATACAACCAAATCAAAATATCTCACCTTTGCTTTATCTAAAAAGAGCATACCAACAGAACGAGAGTTTTGTGTTAGGATACATTCTTGTGACCTCATCGATGGATGTGGCTCCGGTTGTCAGTGTGCGAGTCTTAATAAAACACATAGTCTTACGTACTTGGGTGTTATTATTGATGAGACACTATGTTGGAAAGAACATATAAGCTTACTTTCGAAAAGAGCCAGGAAACTAATTTATGTTTTTAAGATATTACGCTATATAGCTGATTTCCAACTATTAAAGAAAGTATATTATGCCTTGGTTCAATCGATTCTAACGTACTGTATTACATCTTGGGGAGGATCCTATAAAACATATTTAATAAAACTGGAGCGGGCGCAGAGAGCTTTGCTAAAAGTAATGACTTTTAAATCATACAGATATCCCACCACTGATTTATATGCTGACTGTGATGTTTTAACAATCAGACAGCTCTTTGTAAGGGAATCTGTCTTGGACCAGCATAAAAAAGTAGTCTTTGTAAACGATGATTTGATTTCTCGGCGTAAAAATAAAGTTTGTGCCTCTTTACCATGTAAAACAAGTTTTATGAGAAAATTCCAATATTACTTAGGCCCAATGCTTTATAATAAAATTAATGCTCGCCTTAATATATACCCCTTGAGTAATAAAGAATGTAAAGATAAACTTAACCTATATTTAAAAACAATGAGCTATAATGACATTGAGTCTATGTTTCTAAGAATAACGTAATGTTGTACAGTACAGTAATTATAAAAACGCACACATACATCATGTATATGTATACACACAACATGCGCACACACACCCACACACACCAACACACACACACACACACATCATACTAAACCTCGCACATACATTCACACAGTCATACACACAACACACATACATACACACTGTTCTTATGGAATATGCATATTATATAGTAAATGCCTAATAATAATAATAATAATGACAACATTAATAGTAATAATCTATAATATTAATCAAATATACTTGATAGTACTAATTGTCGTAAGTTCGGAATTTTAGTGCTCACTCTGTTGCGCTCGGGCCGAGCGCTATAGAACTGATATTTGAATACCCTCGCATACTAAATAATGTTCTCTAAGCAACTTATCGTTTAATATTTTTTAGATTTGTATTCTACTATTTGGTTAGTTTTCTAATCACTCAGTTTAATTTTCACTGTAATGCGTAGTATTAAATTGTGTACATAAGTACAATGTGTAATGGAACGGAGGACTGGCATCTAAAATACAGGCCAGGCCTAGTTTAGATGCTAGAAGACTAGTAACTCAAATAAATAGACAGGTAACACTTCTTTGTAATTTACGTAGAATAATATTATGTGCTTGTGATGAGAGTGAATATATAGTAGATAGTAAATAGTAAAATAGTAAATTCTTGCTGAGCTGAAAAAAAAAAAAAAAAAAAAAAAAAAAAAAAAAAAAAAAAAAAAAAAAAAAAAAATATATATTTTAAAATTATATACTGCATATGCGATGTATTATATCTACAAATGAGTATCAGTGAATATGTTAATTTGTAATCAAAGATTATTCGGAACTTTAGAGTTACGAAAGAAAACTGCTGCAGTCAACTAATTTTTCTTCTCGTTGATACCATATTTACAACCTAGCTTTTAGAGAGCTGCAGTGCTATAAATCTCTAGACAATCGATGTAATTACTTTAGTATACACTATTCTTTCCTATTTTTAAGTAAACAGTTTTAAAAGATTTTTTTAAAAGTTAATGCTAGACACTTTATCGAGTTTAACTATTAAATTAATTTAAAGCATAAGATTGAATTTGTTAAAAAAATATATATAAAAACACAATGTTATTATATCGTTAATTAGTAATTAACCAATGATTTAATAAAGTAAGTGAAAAGTACACTATGAACATTTAACACCAATTTCGATTTATGTAATTATTGATTTAATTATTATATTTTCGTTGTAAGTATAACGTGTCGCACAGTACCACACCTTGCGTTATGCGTATGGAGCTCTAGAGCGAAAAATAGTCTGGACTGTGTGTATGGGTGTATGTGGTGCTCTAAAGTGAAAAATATCTAAGATGTGATTCAAGTATTCAAATTTAAACTTGTCACAAAATATATTTCAATAACTCAGTAAAACTGTTTATCATGTGAAAGTAAAAAAAGTTACCACAAGAAATATATTGAATTGTTCATATTATCCCTACAATTAATATTTAATAAACACTATGTCAAATGTGATTAATTTACTAAGCAAGATTATAGATTAATTAGCCTTATATATATTTCTACCGACTTCATTTATCACTTTATTAAAATATTTCTGGCACAATATCTGAAGAATCATGACGTTGTAATTAAGTGTATGTGAATTTAAGAATTTTGGCTTAATATTGATGAAAAATAGAATATTTATTTTTAATTAAATATATATAAAAAAAGAATATTACAGATTACGCACATAATAAATAATGTGCACTGTTCGTCTAACTCCCACAACAAGTGAGCACAACGTAAATAACATTAATCCAAATTATCACAATATTAAAATTTGTCACATAAAAGTTACACAAGTAAAAAGTATAACATTGTTAAAAAAAATTAGAAGTTTTTTCTCAAAGAAGTGGATATCGACCGTACGTGTTACACGTATTGACTGTGGCAGTTTATTGTAAATTGCACGTACATTCCCAAATACAATTTCCACGTACAGGCACTTTTTGCCCATATAGGCGCGTGGATAGGCGTGTGTATCATTTCTTCGAGGTCTTGTAGAAGTTTGAAATAATAAATTCACTTAATTCGAGATTAAAGCTCTCGGGGCTTTGGATATGTGCGTTAGATGGTTGGAATTTAAACTTTATCAGGCGAGAATATTCCAGTTTAACACTGATATTCAATGTGCCTCTAACCAATAGGTGATCACTCCCGGTTTTAATCCTAAGGGTCTCAGAGACGTCATTCAATATTTGTCGTCTGGTGGTCATGATGAAGTCTATATATCATTCTTAGTGGAACTATCAGGACTTATTCAGGTCCAACAACACGTTTTTATATTATATAAAATTGTACAATGTAACAAAATTATGAGTCTGACTACTACAAAGTATATTTTTTTCTTTTCAGTGCATTGAAATAAAAGCTTGTTTTTAAAAATATTTTATTATTATTAATTTATTTACGTTTTATACATTTTGAAACAAGAATGACAATTGAAGTACTAATTTAACTACATAAATGTTTATTGAATCAACAACTTAAGTACAATCTAGTAAACGTAGAAAAAATAATGTGTTCTTGCTCCAGTCTACGAGTAGTTGAAAAATAACATACATATCTGTTCCATTTTAATGAATAACAATTATAATGTTAAAAGTATTTCGTAAATAAATGACTATACGTAAATAAGGAAAAGTACTTAAAAAAGTGATATATTATCAGTTGCGGTTTAATAATTGCGTAGTCGTGCTTCATTGGTTCTTGAAGAGATAATCTCGTTTAGACTGAAGAGTCTCGCACTGATCCGACACAGACTTAAATTTTTGTTCTAATTCTTTTCGACCACTGCAATAGATATTATATAATCTGAGATTAGAAATTAACTATTAACTATAGAACACTTTATACTTAAGAAATATTGTTTACCTTTATACTATTAGCTAATAATATAATTAGTTTTATTACTGTAAGAATTTCAAGTTGCTGGTCAAAAGTCTTCGTTTCGAGTGAAATAAATATAGTTGAAGATAATATTAATATTATACTTGAGCCAAATTCGATGTGGAATTTATGTAAACAAACCAAATGTCATCGTGTATAGAGTTATCAAACTTTTATTAATTAAAAATTGTAATTTATCACCAATTTCCTAGTTATACATTAAAAATTTTACTTTAACACTGTTTCCTAGAACTTAACTTAACCGCCAAATACGTAATATGCAAGAAAATTAGCTTATAACAAAAATTAACAAATTTTTAATGACTAATATACATCTAACAACCCTAAATTTTTGCACTGACAGGAAAATTTTGCAGATAAGCAACATTTGGTCTTTTTTTGATCAGTCATTATATTGTTAAAGGTAAATTGAAATCGATTTTTATATTCTACTTTAAATATTATAATTATTATGTTTTTTCAACGTAAGTAAAGTAAAATAAACAATAAAAGAGAATGAGTGTCTGAAAATAGATTATTAATCACAATAAATTAATTTTGAAACAAATGTTGTTTTATTTTGAATGCTATTCAGCGATAGTGTAGCCATTTTTAATAAAGGTATATACATTTTTATGAAAATATTTAGAAATCATTCAGTGGGAAATTAGTTATATCCACGTTAACAAGTAAACTTTACTTCTATAACACATAATTATAGATAATATATAAATATATCTAAATCCCTGACTTATTTATTTCAAGTTTTATGTAGCTTATACTACTGTGTATAAATATTAAAAAATATAATTATTATAATTATTTTTCAATAGGTTGTTATTATCTGCCTATGGTTGGTTGCTAAGCAACGGTTTGTTGGTAAACATTCCATATCGAATTTGGCTGAAGTATACGTACCTAAATATCGTATAATATTTCTTTGGTTAACAACAGAATACTGTTTGATTAAAATATTATACTATGTTGCAAATACTGTCAATCCATGTATATTCGTTAATATTAATAGTTCAGGAAGGCCTGGAAGGTCTTTTCTGTAAAGGAGAAGAGTTGGAGCTTAATCCTCCACCACGCTCCGCCACTGCGGGTTAGCGGATAATTTCCCTACCACTAGTAATTATCGTTACTACTAGTAATGATCGCTATCAGATGTCTATGATGACAAGAACATACACCCAGACCAAATATATTTCCTGAGTGGGAATCAAATCCGCGACTATCTTATCTAGTTGCGCTGGTAGTCGCAAGTTCGTTCTCCAATTATGACCAACGTTTGTATAAGCCATGTTGATATTTTTCGTGGTCTAGTAATTTTTATTTACTTTTATAGGTAACCACTTCATTTTAAGACACAGATTCTTTGACTTTTACTTTCGACCTACTCTGAAGATCAATGAGCGTGGCGGCCCATGTTCAATGTTGAATTTTCGCAGCTATCGTGGCTTCTATTCCACCTTAACCTTAAATAGTCAGTGTACTTAGCATACTATAATATACTCTACTATATGACTGATTTATATTTATAAGAGTCAAAAAGAAATATCATTTTTACATCTATTATATTACCGTTTACAAACATAAAAAAGGAAAATGCTTAGACTAAAAGATAATGTCGACACTGTAATAGACAAACCAACAAATTACATTTTAATATTTTTATTACCTATTTACGACACTATCTAATTGAAAGAATAAATGATAAATTAATACTACTGGGTCCTAGGTTACTTTTTTTCAGAACCATTAGGTTCCACGGAATACAGTTTAGTCTTAGAATTGCTACTCTACGCTACTTTGTAGTCTACTGAAGATAATAACATTATTTTACTGACGTCAAGTAATAAGTTTGTAATGAAATCAGGCTCATCTTTTATGTATCGGGTGATGATATTGACAAATAGTACATTTCGAACAATCTAATTATTTTTTTGGAGCACGTAAATTTTCCTTACCTTGTTTACCATAACCACAGAGCATGAAACAAATAATTAATACATACTGGTACATACAGAGATACTTATTCAAGAACGTAAGAACATTAGTTAAGATTTAGTATCCCATACACAAAAAATGGTACATACCGAAAATATGTACTTGTATTTTAATACAATTATTTGGAAAAGTCTTATAGTATTAAGACGTATCTTGATAATGCAAAATTAATATTACATGCTGTAGTTATTAAACTACAGTCCAGTAGTATCTGATTTTAATACAAATTAACATATATTTACATTGTCGCAAGAATATCTTCAGGAATGTCGGTCCGCAGACTCGTTAGCTCTCTCTTCAATTCGGAAATGTTACACTGCAGTTTCCTTTCTTCGTTGACAAAGCTTGAATTCATTTCCTCTACCATTTCTAGTTCGCTTTTGATTTCATCTTCATTCTTTAGTTGGATATAACTTTATTACTTACACTTGTTAAATAAAGTTATTAAAATATAGACAAAACGATCGGTTGACGCTGTGGTTTTCGATTAAGTAACGTGTCTAAGGGATTTATAGAATGCTTTTGATATGTCCACATATGTGTTTTTCTTGTTGACTATTAGCCAGTCACTAAATCATTTTGTGTAAAATCGGAACTTTAAATTATTGAAAATCTAATAGTACCTACATTAAATGAAACATCAAAAGTAAAAAAAAATCCACTAGCAAATTTCACGTTACATTAAAAACCTATTTGTAAACTTACAATCAGGCCAGTGAAGATAGAAATTGTGATATTATATTCTAATTCTCTTTCCCCTTTCATTTTACAAAGACGAAAACTATTCCGTAATTTAAACCACAAAAAGGACTTGTATATAAATATCATACAGACAACACTTTTCATGTCATAACACACCCCGTATTGCGTTTGTTTCAAACATTTTAAAATTAGTATTTGTATGTTTTTTCTATTAATATTATGATTTGAGATTTAAGCTCGTGTGGTATGAAATACAGATTCTAACTATAATGAGACGCGCATAACTTTTCAGAGATAAAAAAACGTGTTGAATCTATTGAACACAAAACAGTCTCATTAATCTTTAAAATACTTACGTAAAATGCACGAGATGACCGAAATAGACTGGCCAATTCACGTAATGTGTCTTCATACCTACGTCTGAAATGATTGTGTTTAAAAGAATTTTAATTTTTTTTTTAATTAATATTTTTTTTTTTTTTTTTTAGTACAGATTCTAACATGAAAATCTCATCATAATTTCATATTAAATTATTTGTTAATTTCTTTGGAGGTTAATAAACTACGAAAGGTAAGATAATAAAGATAATTTACGCAACATTCCAGTTCCGGAAGTGTTAGTGTTTTGAAATGAGAAATATTCTCGAATGATAATTTAAAAGTTAGCTTCTACAGCTTATATAACAAGTGTTATAAAAAGTTTTTCGTTATATCTTATTGTTATGAATAAATATTCAAGTTATAAAGTAATAAATTTGAAAAGGACACATCCGTACATTTCAAGTTCCGTATCTCGTTCTTCCTGTTTCAACAAATCTTCAAGCTCGCTGCGATTCCTGCGCGCTCTTTCGAGTGCATCACTCACTTCCTCGCTTTGGCGTTTCAGTTGCATGCGCTTTGCTGTTAATCTCACTAAAGTAACAGCAGGTAAAGAAATAATTATCATACATATATTTTATTTATTACTAGCTATCCGTTCAATAACTTCCATTAAAGTTACGTTTCATTAGTAGGATTTTCCTCGGGAATCTTCAAACCCAGCTTTGATTTTGATTTTTGTGTTTTTTTTAAAATGTTATTTAAAATCAAAAACATTTTAGAGTTGAGTATATTTAAAAAGGACTGCGTTTTTAAATAATAATTCAAACGTACACATACTTTATATATATATATATATATATATATATATATATATATATATATATATATATATATATATAGATAAAATAAAAAATTTGCACGTAACTTATATCGATAATTATTGAATGCATAATTATATCGAGTATTTACGAATTATCGATTATATTATATCTTTATTTCAGTCGTATTAGAAGTGCTTTTTTATTTGATTATAGGATTGTAGTTAGTTTTTTAGTTTGTATTTATATAAATGTATGTTTCGTGACTAGTCTGCTTCGCTATTTGTGATGAAATTTGAGTAGGCGAAGCCGCGGGCGGATGCTAGTAATTAATAATTATTTAAATACTTACATGCTTAAAAGCTATACTGTTTATAAATATATAATAAATAAATAAATACATACATTCTGAGAATGGATTAAACAAAGTAATGACTTTACAGAAAATGTGTTTCATGTAGTGTTCCAAAACAACAGGTTTTATATTACTAGGTTCAAAGAACAAGAGCATACCAATACGTCTCGGAAGATTCAACGTACAATTTAGTAAAACAATATATTACGAGATTTTAGTTTCACAATGAAAAATAATACATTTTGATTAATGGCATCAGTGTAACAATTAAATTGATATAAAAATTAAAATTTCTTTCGTTTTGTATATGAGATTAAAGTAATATATTTGATCTGTAATTTGTAATTTTAATGTACAAAATAGATTTGTTCTATTATTATTATTATCATCGTCATCATCATATCAGCCTTGTTCTATTATACCATACAAGTATTTAAATTATACGAAAAATATGACAAAAAGTAAGTATAAAAAAAGGGAACTTAAATATGTAAGGACTTCGTAAAACAGATCATTTTTGAAAGCCCTTAAGAATAACTTTGATTTTTATGACCTGTTTTTATCAATTGGATTATTTGAAATCAGAAACATTTCGACTTGGAAAAAATATTATTTATATTATTAGCAACATGCATTAAATTTGCAATTGGTTACTCTTTATTCGGCTATACTTTTAACATTGACAAAATAGATTTTAAAGGGATTTTATAGGTACTATTTAGTTTTTCTTTTTGTTGTAATCAGTTACTAATAAAATTTTCTTCAATCCCAATTAGTTAAGAAACCAAATTTATCAGTCAAAAGTCAAATTTAAACAAGTGCAACTGTTTTTGATAAGTCAGATACTTATAGTTAAGAGAATAAATATATATATTTTTTTAAATTATATTATTATTTTATATCTTGAGTACGAACCTTTTGTTGTAATAATTTGTTTGAAATAAACTCTAATTCCAAACTCCGTTGTCGACTAATCTAAATTACTGAAATGCCTATGTTATTCGATTAATAATTAATTTAATTAAAAACTCTTTTGATCCATGTACTGCGTAAATATTTGAATTCGTAATGTAATATGATACAGTTGGAATGGCTGTTATTAACAAATCACCAATTTTTATTTATTTTTTCATCTTAAATATTTGATACATTATTACATAGGTATATTTATTGTACAAACCATTTTCTTGCTTAAGACCTTCTATTTCCGTATTAAGAGAGCGTGCTTCGCGCAACGCTGTAATAGTTTCGCGATACTTTTGTTCATTTTCAGCATCTAGAGCCGGAATCGCCGATCTCTTTAAGGAAGAAGAAAATAAGCGAACATACTATTTTTGTAGTTCCATAAAAGGCGTTTAAATGAAAAAAAAAAAAACAATTTATTCGTACCTGAGCAACTAAATCGTTTTCTATTTCTTCTAAATTTGATTTAAGTAAGCATATTTCAACTTGTTGTTTTTCTGGAGAAAACATTATTAAGAATTAAATTACAAAAATTATTGATACCATAAAATGTCGAAGCAAATTATGTTCGCGCCAAATTACAATGTCGACGTTTTAGGTTATACAATTGGAACTAAAGGTCGACACTATTCAGCCCAAAAATTACATATGAAGAAAAAATAATAAGCCGACACGATTGTAAAATTAGAATATAAAAATAGAATAATCTAGAAAATCTTTAACAGAATGACATTTAATATTACACTAGAAAAAAAAGAGCGCTTGCAACACATAATCATAGACGAATTATTTTTAAAGCCTGTCTGAAAAAGCGCGGGAAATTATCTATTATCTTTATATAACAGATATATGTATATAATATAATTAAGGAATTTAAATATAATAGAGAAATGCGTGTCGAAAATTGATTTAATGATTTGAAATTTAAATTTTATTTTAATTAAATATACTTTTGTTAGATATTATATATAGGGATTTTATTGGCTAAGTTAAATACTTCAATGAAAGCGTAAATTCTGTGATATTGTTTTAATGTTGCCATGTACAAAATTTTCATATCAATCAGAGAACTATCGAGAATGAGAAGAAGAGATGCAATTAATGAAGCTTTTAACACTTTTATTTTAAAATATTAATGTATTAAATGTGTTTTATTTTTACGTCCCATTGGTAGGTAAAAATAACTTTACATATACGAGTACAAAGGGCTGGAGCTTAATACGCTACGATAATTCAGTACGGGTTAGTGAAAATTTTCCATACAAAGAGTAACGATTATTGTTAGGTGTCCCCAATAATAAATGTGAAGATTGTTTTACGTGTTCTCCCAGTTACAGAGTGAAGACCTACAAAGACAAACACACAAATAAGAAACAAATACTTTTAAAAATATAAATAGCTGCTCCAAGTGTTAATCGAACCATCGATAATTTTAAAATATTTTTATTTGACGTTGGCGCCATTGTTGACGTAAAGTGTAACCTAAATATAAGTACCTGGATGACCGAGCCTTGCTCGGTTAAATTATGTTTAGATACATTACATACTGATGAAACAAAAATAATATTTTCGATCTTACCGACATAATAATAAAATAATAGGAACAAAAAACATAAAAAAAATAAAAATAAAAAAGAGCTCTCAATAATAGTTTTTCTCACAAAAGAAGAAAATTTTGGTCTGAAGACACCTGGATTCGAACCCGGGTTTTCTAATGTCGAATTCGCCCTATTCCCATCCGAGCTATTTTAAACTTAACATTGACAGCGAAATTTACCTTCGTATTCTAAAGATATTTTTTAATTGCGTGAAAAAAGGGATAAAATGACACTTTCTAAAAATAAATCCTAGCTAGATCGATTTATCGCCCCCGAAACCCCCTGCATACTAAATTTCATGAAAATCGTTGGAGCCGTTTCCGAGATTCAGATTATATATATATACATATATATATAGGAGACTTTCTATAGATATAGTCACTCATCACGATATCTCTGAAACTATAAGACCTAGAGACTTGAAATTTGATAGGAATATTCTTTTTGCCGAGTAGAGGTCAGCTAAGAACGGATTTTACGAAATTCTACCTCTAAGGGAATGAAAAAGGGAGGCAAAGTTTGTATGGGACAACGTGATTCCTTGGTTTAATCTACTTCAATATTTGCATAAATATTCTTTAACAGAATTGATTGAAGACGTGTTTCGTATTTTATCGAAATTCATCCCCTAACGGGGTTAAAAAAGGATAGAAAGTTATTTTGATATAAATGCTCCTTCGTGGTTTTGACTTAAATTACATTTTTTTTTTGACACAATATGTTTGACAGCTCAATCCGTCTAATTATAAAATATTTTCCAGTATTGAAACAGGTGTAGGTAATTTTTTTTTGGGTGCTCCTGGTGGAACAGGCAAGACTTTATAATAAACGTAGCAAAATTGAGTTTTAGATATATCATGTGATCGCTTTATTGTAAAATAGTGTTTTATATAATATTTTTTAATTCAATGTTTGTGTTGTTGTAAGTCAAGGGTTTGAAACTAAATAACTCATCACTAAGGGATCTGTAGTTCACAATGATACAGATATATAAGACACCGAAGTGAACTTGGAAACATTTTTGAATTATACTGCTTTAACACCCCAATTAGTACAGATTGGCACCACGGACTAATGTTCGAACAAGATCAGAAAACATTATAATCATGTACCCATTTAACTTTATTTTACACTAAAATTAAGAAGGAGGAGATAAAAGCTGTCTTGGACTATTATTAAACATTAATATATGTTTGACATACACACACGATCGGCTGTTCCTAAGGTAGGCAACTTAATGCCTGTGTTTTAGGTAACAGCCAACTGACAAACATTTTTTTTATAAATATACATATAAATAATACATATAGAAATAAATACATATTACACCCAGACTCGAGGTGGGAATCGAACCCACGATCCTGGAGCAGAAAGCAGGGTCACTACAACTGTGCAGAGTCAATCAAAATTGAAAAAATAAATACTTGCAGGCTTATTCAAATCTAAGAGACAAAATCGTATTGACTTGTAGTATTATTATACCAACGATACAACGAACAAAGCATTGATGACCGTTCTGGTGTAGTGGTGCGAGTAGTCGCCTTAACGCCTGGCCTCAATACCGGTGGTCGCGGGTTCAATTCCCGCTCGGGGCAGATATTTGTATTTGTGCCAATATTTGTTTCAGGTCTGGGTGTATGTCCTTTTTGGGTTTCCCCACCGTGCCCCGGAGAGCACGTAAAACCATCGGTCCCGTTTGTTATTATGGATACCTTATAATAATCGTTACTTATGGTAGGAATATTATCCGCCAACCCGCAGTAGAGCAGCAAGGTGGATTAAGCTCCAACCCTTCTTCTATACGGAAAAAAGGCCTTTGCTCAGCAGTGGGTTGTTTACAGGCTGATACAATACAGTGCAGTACAAAAGCATTTGTGGCTTTCAGTGACGAAACTGAGCCTTACCATAATTCTAGGGTAGATGTTACTGCCGGACAGTTCTCAGACCTGTTGCTTAAAATAGGAAATGGTGACTTCCGGGAACTGGATAATAATATATTTACCATAAACAAAGCTTAAGGTCAAACTCGTAATGTAGCGGGAGTATACTTGAGGGCAAGCTGCTTCTCCTACAGCCAGTTGTATGTGATTCTAGCACCCCGAAGAAAAAACAAAAAATATTGTTTATAAAGAAATACTACGGAAGGTTTAGTATTTCTATTTCGTTGTAAAAAGATAATACCCCCGTGTAACTTCCTCCAGATCAAAGGCCGAGCTTCGTGTTCCTAAAACATGACAATTTTTTTTAAATGTTTATTTAAACTTTAAATCCCTACTTTATAATAAAGATTGTTATCTTCTATATCTATATCTATATATATATATATATATATATATATATATATATATATATATATATATATATATATATATATATATATATATATATATATATATATATATATATATATATATATATATATAGGAGACTATAGATATAGTCACTTATTACGATATCTCCAGATTTATGAGACCTAGAGACTTGAAATTTGGTAGGTATATTTCTTTCGACGAGTAGAGGTCAGCTAAGAACGGATTTTACGCAATTCTACCTCTAAGGGGTGAAAAAGGGGGGCAATGTTTGTATGGGAGAACTTAATTCCTTGGTTCAATCTACTTCAAATTTTGCATAAATATTCTTTTACAGAATTGATTGAAGATATGTTTCGTATTTTATCGAAAGTAATCCTCTAACGGGGTTAAAAGGGGATTGAAAGTTATTTGCTTCGAAGTTGATATCAATACTCCTTAGTGCTTTTGATTTAAATTACATTTTATTTTGACATGTTTGACAACTCAATCCGTCTGTTGTGTAGGTTGTTGTGTAGGTGATAAAAAGTATAAATTTATAATTTTTGAACTTTTAGTTAAATACCCGTGCGAAGCCGGGGCGGGCCGCTAGTATATATATATATATATATATATATATATATATATATATATATAAGAATAGCTCGTTTAAAGATATAAGATAACCTAATCTAATCTATTTTTTTTTTCATTGATTAGGCACGATTTACAATTTTTTATTAGCTCGTAGTAGATAGATTGTAAACTCACGATTTTTAAAGTATTATGGTGACAAATAATTTCTGTCTAAAAACATTTATGAACATCATTTATGTTCTTACTATCCGGTGGTTACTTATTTTTAAGTGTGATTTTTTTTATTCTTTACTAAATGAATAATATCTACACATGACCACATTTAATAAATTGTAAATTTTACGTGATATTATTACAATTCTTTGAAGAACATTTGCGTCCCAAATTATAAACACTGATTACATAAATTTTTTTCATTTTTAGAAATGTCTGTCTGTCTATTTGTTTATTAGAGCCATAATTAAAGACAGCGTTAGTACTTTAGCTGTGAATCTAAAGTCCTAAAAATAAGTGTAGGTTGAAAAATCTGAATGAAAAAATCAAAAAACGTATCACGATGTTTGTATTTACTCGTAGTATTTATTCCATCAAAATCACCTTACTCAGTCAAAAGTTTCTGAAATTTGAATTTTGGATTTTGTATGACGAAATTGTGTAACATAATATTTTATAACACTTTACTAATAAAAATTAATATACATTTTTAAAAACTTAGTAAATGAAAACAGACAAAAAAAAATCTCCTCTGCCTTATCAGGTACAAGGTTTTTATAGAAAAATTGGATTTCGTAGGCGGAAAGTACTATCTTCCGTTACCGTGTCACCACGCTGTTGGTCATCTCGTCCACGTTGCTAATTGTTTCTAGCGAAGCGCTAAGGAACTAAAAGTGTTCTTAAAAACACACACACACACACACACACACACACACACAATTGTTTACACGAAAAGAGGTATTACAATTAGTTGAAATTATACAAAATTTGGTTTATTCACTTGACTTTATTTTGAAATATTCAATCTATTCATTCGTCAATTTATATCTTGGTATAAACTCACACTCAACCCTTTGATACCAAATTTGCGTGTATGATTTTAAATTACTTTTCATTGACGCGTGTAGATTTCTACCTCAATCGCTTTTAAATCGCTTATACATATTAAAAGCGTATATCGTCCAAACGTAAAGACTTTGAACTAAAGTTTTATAATTATTTAATATAAATAAAATTGGAAGCCCGTTTTAAAAAGCACTGAAAATTAAATGGAATTTTTCCAAGGAAGAAATATTAAGATAACTTTATTGTTATTTGTATAAATCTGTGTATGATATAGAAAAAAATATTGTTATAAAAGATGCTATTGGGACAGAAAACAAACAGGAAATAACGTATTTTGTTATTGTGTACATAATACCATACAATTATGATTATAGCAGATAAGTTTTCAATAATAATAAAAAATAATAATAATAAAAATAAGTTCCTGCTGCTCGAGCCAAATCTAACTGTCACGGAACAAAATCTGGCAGATAGAGCTTAGTAAATCCAACGAAAGGGCGTTTTCAACGCCGTTGAGCTCGAACGATTACGATTAGAGGCCGCTTATGAAGTCGAACCCATATTTACAGAGGATAACGCAGTTGTAACGCAACAGGAAAGCGTTCGTAGCGTAGTGCCTACGGATGCGATAGCTGAAGAAGCAGTCTTCTAAAAAGTAGAGCAGATAAGAGGGATTTTGGAGGGAGGGAGGGAGAGGGATTTACGAGATCTGCAGCGCTTCTCTGGAACAGAGGCCATGACTCTCGCGTCTTCCTCTTAATGCTGCGATGCGGGATGCCATTGAGGCACCTAACAGGCTGCTACCTCCATATTTGGATGGCAGTCTGGGCTTGGATGATACGGGTTCTAATCACCAAAGGGTGATACTCTGGCGGTACATCGCTTCATTGGAACCAAAACCCAGGAGCCTGGATGCACTACTGATAAGAGTAGTAACGTACCAGCCTGGAAGAAGAGAAAATAACGCCGTATCTGCCTAGCCAGGGCCCTTATTGGCAGACTGCAAAGCTTCAGGTCGGGCAACACTAGGCCGAGGATTGTGCGCTCCGTCAGAATAGCTTTCAATGGATTAGGCGTCAGGCTTGACCAGCCTGATATAGCTGAAAAACTGACGGAGCGCATCGACGGCTTGAAGCAAAGAATCGCGGCATAGGGGAAGCGCATTCGTAAGTACTCTGAGAGAGTTAAGCGCTTTCGACAAAATCGCCTCTTTGTGAGTGATGAGAAGAGGTTCTACAGGAAAGTGGAGAGCCCGACGTCGTGCTCTTCTTCCTAAAAGCCGAATGCGGCTGACCTCATCGCCTTTTGGCGAAATATATGGTCACGGGGGGTATATCATCAGGAGGGCCTTTGGATTGTGGCGGTCCAGGAAGCATGTGCTAAGATCGAACCAATGTACCCAATCGCCATCTCTTCGGAGAACGTAGCTGAGGCGGTCCGTCGTGCAGCGAACTGGAAGAACAAACTACCGAAAGCACATTCTGAAGAATGGCACTCCCAGCTTCTGCCGAGCTTGTCGCCGTCCTGGCGAGTCACTCAGACATGTACTTTCGGGTTGTTCCGCGCTTGCCAATACTGAGTACTTGCACAGATATAAACAAGCGGCCAAGATCCTCCATCAAGAGCTTGCTTTAATGTATTGTCTCCTGGAACAGAGGATGCCTACTAGTACACACCGGCGCCAGTACTCAAACGCGAAGGAATCCGGCTCTACTGGGACCTGTCTATCGCCACGGATAGGACGATACTGGCGAAAAAGCCTGATATCATGGTGATAGATAGGGCAAGGTCGAGGGTGTTTTTAGTGGACATTACCATCCCGCATGACAAGAACCTCGTAAAAGCCGAAACAGAGAAAAAACCTAAATAACTGCATCTGGCGCACGAGATTGTCGACATGTGGGGTGTTGATTTCACTGAAATCATCCCTATCGTGATATCTGCCAACAGTTTGATCCCGCCTCGCTCAATATCTGAGGCAGCTGGGTATTCGTGACGGTTCGCTCGCAGCCAGGATGCAGAAGGCGGTATTGCTGGACTCGGCTAGGATTGTCCGCCGATTTCTTAGCCTACGGCCCTAACCGCTGGCCATTTGATCTCCCTGCCGGGGCATAATCCTACACCCGCTTGTATTTATCTAAGTATGTTTATGTAAATTTATTATATGCTTTATATAAGTATTGTTTTATATTATGTATATCTATATATATACTAGCTGACCCGGCAAACGTTGTTTTGCCATATAAATTATTTCTAGTTAATATTTTGGTAGTCAAATAACTTATTGTAAATATGTGTGGATGTTGTATATGACAGAAGAGCAGAATTTTATTATCTTTACTAATAAATATCACATTACACATCATCATCATCTCTCACAAATCATGCCAAATAAAAAAAAAAACATTATCAGCCATAGTCCACTCATCCCAGATGATAATTTTAGACTGTTTCAGCACTGTGGCCATGAACGATTGTTTTTTCATGTTGCAAACTGCGTCTGAATTTTGAATATTTAGTGGCAGTTTAAGTGCTGAATGAGCTGTTTTGTCTCCATCTAATAAAGTTGCTTCTATGCCAGATGATACAACGGTCAATGCGATGCAATGAATTGATCGTATTTCGGCAAGAATTAGCGAAATAAGGAATGTTTTGCTAGTTCCAACTGGTGCATCAAAAAAAAAAATAAAAAAAATAAATAAATAAATAAATAATCCGCCTTGTCCTGCAGAAACTGTGAGCGAAATGCGGTCGTAAATGATTCTTTGTTCCTCAGTCAGTAATGGGACATTGCGAGTAACAATCGCTGCCATTTCTCCAGTATTGAACTGCAGTTCACGATTCACTTCTATGTTCATTAAATCAGATTCACTTCGATTTGGCGAATGTATTGTCTTCTGGAACAGAGGTTGCCGTACTACCAGTACACAACGGCGTCAGTACCCGAACGCGACGGAGTCCGGCTCTACTTGGGACTTTTGGACTTTTTTTGGAAAAAAAAATTATCCTTGAAAGGACAATACGAAGCTTAATTTATCGCGTAATATAATAACATAATCAACAATTACGACGATACGTATAGTATAATAAACAATTGAGTGATTCGAATTTTATTGCGATTGACCATGATATACGAGTATAGAACGAAGGGTTAAATAATAATAAGCATAATTTCAGTGCTTAAGTCTGGTAACGTGGCACGAATATTTATTTACTGCTAAGTAACAAGAACTTACATAACTATGGCGAAAAGTGATGGTAAGCTCTATGTATAATATTTTTTAAAATACTCTATAGCTGCATTTGTAATTATAACTAGCTATTACTACTACTTATTAATTCGTAATAAGGTAACAAGATATAGCACATAATTATGGTTATTAGTGTTTGGCTGACTGTTCCGTTAATACTTCCGTATCGATATCCGCCATATTAATGTATTATTATAGATCGGTGTTAAGGTGATATAAGTCATTATGTAGTTTGTTATTGATTTAACAATATTTTTACAAATCCAAAGTTCTAACTTTTTTAAGTATACATATACATATTATTTATATAATTTCAGTGCGAAAGTTTTGTCATTTATTGTAAAACGTTATAACGTGAATATAATTTCATAAAACCTGATTATAAATAATCTTTTTATTTTTTTATTGAATGTTGTACAATGGTTCTATTCGTTTCGTATTGATAGTTAGATGGTCGCTGTTTGTTATAAAATACGATTTTCTATCTAAAGCACAAATCACATCACACAAATGTATTGCAGCGAATTGGCTTTAGAAAGTGCACATTATTCATTTGCCAAAATCGCACTAAGCGGATTTCAGTTATGCAAATTGACTGTGACAACCGTTTTGATGTATGTGTAACCGAAATTTTTGAAATAAAATAAGTGGAATAACAATTCGACTCGAAAATATAAATGTTAATTTAGTAAAAAATGTAGTAAAGATGAATTTAAGGGGCCAGTGACAATTTACTAATTTTGCACAATATGTTGAAAGTATACAAAATATCTTTTACATATTACCAACACACTCATACCAAAGTCTCACGTATTTTTTTAAGGCACAGTTAAAGTTTATATCGAGAAAAAGTGCAGAATGCTAATCTTTTTTTTGTAATAATGATCAAAAAATACATTAAATTTATTTAAAAAAAAAACATTTCACACACTACGACACACACACATATGTAAAATGACATATATACATAAATTTTGTTTATTGTCAAAGTCTGTTGTCTACACGGTCTTAAATACAGGTCTTGCAACGACTTTTTTATCGAAATTTTGATGACAGCTGCATATGCTCACCATGTTATGCGCAATCATATTTTTATGATGTTGACAATACTGTCAATTATAGATTAGGTCGAATGTCGACCACTGGGTGACCACTAGTAATAGGAAAGACCGACTTGATTAGTTAATTGTCAAACTGAAATATTTTATACATTATTCAGATATTGTTTCAATAAAATATACATTTTAATTTAACCTTTTCATCTCTAACGTACTTAGAATATGAAGCATTGCTTACTGCTAACACAAATGCATAACGAAGTACATATTAAGCAATAGTAATTTTTTATAGATCATTTTAAACAATTTAATAATTTAAAATCGTTTTCATTAATGTGTCAAAATGCAATGTATTTTAAGTAATATTAAGAAAAATATATAAATGAATAATTTTTAAATACATAATATAATACGAGGTGTGTTAAAAAAATAACATAAATAAGACCAGCGAAGAAATTAAAGAAAAGGTAAAATAAACTTTTAAAAGCTTTTGTTAAGCTAGAAAAATTCTAAAATAATTAAAATAGCTAATTTTCAGTTGGAGCACTCCCTCAGAGATGAAAGAAAATAAAACAAAAATTACAATACATATGAATTTCGAGTAAAGAATGCAGTACGCTGGCAGAAAATTTCTTACTTAGCTACTTTACTGAAAGGCTACTTCAACTATTTTTAATTTATAAATGCTCTAATACAAATAACTTATTTAAAATCTTAAAAAAAAAACAATAAAATAAAGATCTTAAATACAATATTAGAATTAATAGATGTGAAACAATGTGTAGGTCTGTTTTCTAATACCGTTTAATAATAATAAAATTAATGGATGCTGAAACCATTACTAATCCGCTTTCCCGTAGTGCAGCAGCGTGGCTGATTAAGCTCCAATTGTATTCCTATATGGAGAGTGGGCCTTCCACCAGCAGTTGCTAGTCGGTTTACTTTAGAAACCATTACACATTACGAGTTAATGAAAAAGCTTCACTTGGCAAATTCTTGGCAAAATAATTGTTTTCGTGATAGTTAAATATTATTATTGGTTTATTTTTATTATTTGTAATTAATAATATTTCCACTACATCTCATTTAAAATTATTTCCAGAAGTAGTTTTATTACTACTTGATTTATTAAAATCACCATCGAAAAGTTTTCACATTTTTGCACAAGTGTTGTCGAGTTCTCTTATATTGAATTAATCATCATCATCATTATCATCATCATAATCGTCATCATCATAATCATCATATCAGCTACTGGATGTCCAACGATTGTTTTAGAAGATCTAAAAACAGTTACTGCAGATAGGTACACTGATAATTGTTTGTCACTTGTCTTGGAAAAAGTTTGGCAGAAACGACCTCACAGTAGGATCCTCATTCACCACGACAACACCTCGTCGCACACCGCCAAGCAAACGATAGACTATTTGGCGAAGTCAGGTGTGGAATTACTGGGTCACCCGCCGTATAGCACTGACCTCGCACCTTGCGATTTTGATATATTCCTAAAACTAAAAGAAAAACTTCGAGGAAAACGTTTTATGGACGCCAAGGAAGCAGTTACTACGTTTCAAAAGGCCGTCGAAGAGACCCTTAAGGACAAGTGGGCAAAGTGCTTCTCTCAGTGCTTGCATCGGATGCATTGATGTATTGATGTGATTGGAAATTATTTATAAAAAATTGATTGCCTGTAAAGTCGGTTTACAGACGATAATTTTTCGTGATAATGTCATAAAAAAAAATTGATAAAAAATTGCATACTTTTATGAATTGAATTGAATTATTATTACTGAGCTATCATTATTTTGTATAATACAAAGAATTAGTTAATTCAATTAATTACAATTTTTTTCGATATATTAACATTTATTTGCACTTGTTAATTCAAATATTTTATTACTTAAATTATACAGATTAATTACAAGTAACAATGTGCAATTTATTCACAGCTTATATAAATGTGTGATATTTAAGATCCACCAATCGGCGTTATTGTTTTTCATTTACAAGCCGAACGCGATCGTGCCTCTCTATCGCTTGTTCCGTGCTCTCGCTCGCGAAACGTGACAATAGTTCGTGCGGTGCAATCAGCATTCATTGATTTACAAGACATTATCACGTCAAAAGTGTAATAAAACTAATAACTTGCTAATTTGTTCAGTTTTTGATTTTCTAAGAACTTTTAGTGTTACCCTCGTACTCGAGACATGACCATTAGAAATTACTTGCACAGATTTTTTTCCGTCAGTTCTACGAGCTATGTGCCCTGCTCACTGACATTTTAGCTTGCAGATCCGTTTGGCTATATTGGCAACCTTAGTTCGTCTGTGGATCTCGTCATTTCTGATTCGATCTCACAGAGAAACACCAAGCTTAGCCCTCTTCATTGCACGCTGTGTGACTTGGAGCTTGTTTAAAAGGCCCATAAACAGAGACCATATGTTAGATCCGTATGTCATCACTGGTAACACACATTGGTAAACGTAACAGACTTTCGACTTCAAGCCCTGAAGTATGACGGATGAAAAGACGCTTTTCAAATTCGCAAACGCTGCCTATCCTAGCTGGATTCGACGATTGACCTTTGTCTCAAAGTTGGATCTGGACATTTTGTCCAAGGTGGATGTACTCGTCAACAACTTTGAGAGTTGAATTTCCAACCGATATGGGGGTAGGCACGACATGGACATTCGACATGATTTTTGTCTTGTCCATATTCATTTTAATTCCCACCAGTCGGGAAACTCCTTTGAGGTCACTGAGCATAATGCTGAAGTCTTTCAAGGAATCATTCTAGGTGCATGCAATCTACACCTAGAAATGACCTATAGGTAGAGTGTATTGAGCCCCTTTACAACTCGAAGAAAATTTTAATGTGATCGTTTTGTCATAAAGTCGGTGGGATTATCATCCTATCCACTCTGGTCCCGACTAAGCGATTATCCCATCTTTAAGTTTATTATCATTACCTTGCGAGGAATTGGTACAATCAGTTATGTTGTAACTTAAAACGCCGTTATTTCCTTGAAAATATTTGTACTATATGACGACGAAGAATAGAAGGAGAAGTATTTACAGCAACTGGTTGATGCGCTAGCGGTCACGGTTACGATCCCCACACATGACGAAAATTTGTATAAGCCATTCAGATGTTTGCTGTTGTCTGGTCGTTTGTGCTTGTGTATTGTGTGTGTTTCCAAACTCCCGACACAGGATTCATATCCTACTGGGGGAAGTTGAGTGTGAGACTTTTTTATTTACTAATATATATATTTTAATCCTGGGATTAGCAAACAACTATTTCCTATAGAGAACATTGTATAAGAAATTCATCATCCTCATAATCATCATATCAGTCATTTGATGTCCACTGCCAAACGTAGGTCTCTCCCACCAAGTTCCAGAGTGACCGGTTTAAATCAGCCTCCTTCCAACGGCTTCCGGCAACTTTTCTCAAGTCCTCTGTCCAACTCGCGGACAGCAGTCCGACCGTCTGCAAGGATACTGATTCTGACACTTCTGACTCACACTGAACTTCGATTTTAGACACAGGTATGACGGAAGAAACAATGTTTTTTAACTTATCGAACGCAACCCATCCCAAATGTATTCGACAATAGAACTCTTTCTCAAAGTTGAACCTACTAAGAACTTGGAACTTTTATCCTTGGTAGGTGTACTTGGGTACAATTTCGAGAGTAAAATTCCCAACTGATATCGGGATAGACACCACATGGATATTCGACATGATTTTCCTCTTATCCATGATAATTTTAAGGTCTATTCGTTGGGCTCCATCGAAGTACACGAGCATTGTGCTGAGGTTTGTCAGGGATTCTTCAAGAGCACGATGTTGTCTCCTGTACTCGAACCGATATTTGTACATTGTACTTGGCGTTTGTGACCAAGGAGTATAACCATGCCCCTCGTCCTTTTATATCATCTGCCGCAGCGTATGTATGTGGTCTAAGGTGATGTAGGCTTTTCGGAAACCGTCTTGTTCAGGAGGCTGAAAGTTATCAAACTTGCCTGTTAGATAATTCTTGAAGAAGAGCACTTCAATACTTCTGTTCAAGGTTTTCGGTGTTACGCCCTCAAGCAAGATAAAAATACTGCTTACAGTGGAAATTATTAAATAAAAAGAATTTTTAAAATACATTATTGTGCTATAAAGTTAGAAATAGTATTTTCGTTTGTGTTTATAGAATTACTATTCCAATAGCCATAGTTATATTCTGTAAAACTTGCAAGACACTCAAAACACCATCAGCAGTTTTGGTTAAAAAGTGTGGTCTCAATTTTCACCCATCTACCCTTCGCCTCACAAGTGTCAAACTATTCAATGATAAGCCGGCGCTTAAAGTTGACTTATTTTTTTTTTCGCCGACTGTTTTTAAATAATAAATAATATAATAATTTTCATCTTTAGTTAAAATGCATCTTTTTTTTTTGAGTGTTTTGTGTTTAATGTTATCGTCAATACTTTTTGATTAAAAATAAAGTAAAGAGTATTTTCAAGTAACCAATAAAACCGTTACTCTTAAATGGATTCAGTTAAAAATTAACAATTTTGCGGACAATTGACTTTGTCACATACTGCCTCTATAAAAGGCATCCGTTTAATTAAAGAATGAAAGGCATCCGTTTAAAAAAGAGAATTCCGTTCCAGCTTTCACGTTTCAATAAAACGTGTCCCTCACGTTGGTAGGCTGCACAGGAGTTGCTCTTAAAATGTGTTTTAGTGTAGTACACGGCGAATTAGTATTCTATTGATAAAATTGGTGTAAATACTAATATTTGTCTCCCTAGGATATAATTTAATTCAAGTTAATTATATCAATTAATATAAATCTAAAATATTATGATAACACACTATTACAAAATAAAGAATTCTGGATGTTTCTAGCTGAATTTATTAAAGTTAATTATTATTTCACTAATGAAACTGTTACTACACACACACACACACACACACACACACACATTATATATATATATATATATATATATATATATATATATATATATATATATATATATATAAACCTAAAAAACTCCTAATAACAAATATCTGTATACATTACAATTCACAAAGAGAAAAAAAATAGAATAGAAAAAAAAATCCCTTCCTTACTTTCCCTTTCCTTTTTCCGCTTTTTCCTTTCCTTTTTAAATTTGTTTAAAATATCCATAAACAATAAAAACTCAACGTCAACACTCATACAAACATCTCATGAAAAAACATACAGAACATTTATATCTATACATATAATAAAATGGTAAGAAAGTCAAAACTGTACATTGAATATTTTTTTAAAAGAATACTTGGGGTGTGATCTACAATCGATACCGAAGCCAAAAATATAGTTTTTAGAATTTTTGTCTGTTTGTCTGTATGTATGTCCGGGATAAACTCAAAAAGTATTGCATGGATTTACTTTAAATTTGGCACGAATATGATTAAGAAGTCGGGTCAACATATAGGCTATATATTATCACGCTATCATCTACGAGACACGAGCAGTGAACCCTTATTTCTTCCACGCATTCTGTAACAACGTGTAATCTAACGACGCATATTTGAATGTTGTTATTATGTTAATAACCACGCTATAAGCTAGCTTCACACTATAAAAATCACGAAATATAAGTAACTTAGGCCGATAAACATAGTTAAATGAATATAAGTAGTATCAAGACAATTTTAAGGCAGCGCCATCTATGAGATTTCAAAAATATCAAGTCGAATTACATGTGTAAGCCCTTTTTGGATATAAATAATTTAAATTTGATCATGTTGGCGAGGTTAATAGTTGTTTTTTAAAGGCATAGATGGAGTTGTGCATTTTCTTCTTAAAAGTTGTATCGTTAATTCGTTTCACAGATGAGGAAGACAATTAAAAAAAATGTGTTTATATAAGTTTTAAGCTGCTTCATCTATGTCTTATAAAATTCATCGAGTTTGTCTGTAACTGAAAAAGAATTACATAGATTTCTAACAAAATTTAAGCTTGAAAACAGCATGCTATTGCTGTAAGCAATTTGAGCTAAATAACGAAGAAAGAGGAAAATTAAGCATGCCATAACTATCATAAAGATAAGACATGCTTATGCTTCTTGGGAACCTATCTCCTCCGAATTTGTGTAACGGGACCGGCCTTAAAGTCATCTCGCTCCACAGACACACCATTGAGGCGGAAATTCTTATGGGTTGTGGCGTCGGCGAGGCAGTATTTATACCACGCATTCCCCTCATACCTCATAACTTCCCGTTCCAGTTCAAGCGCGTACAGTTCCCCGTAAGTGTTTGCCTTGCGATGACCATCAATAAGTCGCACGGGCAGGCACTGAGGGAAGCCGGTGTCGACCTCAGGACGAGCTGCTTCTCACAGGGGTAGCTGTACGTCACTTGCTCCCGCGTCACCAGTCCTAACTCTCTTTACATTTCGGCTGCGGAAAGCCAAACCACTAATGTTGTTTATCGAAAAGTCCTATAAGTATGTATTTTTACCCTATTCTGTATTCCTTATTTATTATTTTCTCCATCTACTTCAGTCACAACTTATGACTTAATTCAGCAGAATCACCATAAAGTCATTTATTCAAAGCAGGCTGAAAATAAGCACTTTTTGAAGGTCAATTTTACAAAGACAGTCTCCCTCTGTTACTGCACTTTCTGTAGATATGAAATGTAAAGAAGAAACGGGTAGGTGAAAGTTATTTTAAAAGGTATAATCGTAGGTATTTTTGGTGGTGTATAGCGTTCACGCAGACGACGTCGCGGGCAGCAGCTAGTGATTGATATTGAAGGACAAAGTGATGCATTTAATATAATCCACGTGTCCAATGTGTCCAATGTATTCAGTAACGTAAGGTAATAAAATGGTATTTCAATAGGTGAAAATACTTATTTTTATCGTTTACATTGTTGGTTGACCTTTGACATTATTTTCCTGTTCTTTTTACTTGCATTTTATAACATCCAACACATATTTTTATTGTAATAAGTTAAAATAAAATTATTTTGCACGCTTTACATACAATAAATTGAGACGAAGAAAAAAATAAAAAAAATAAAAATATTTTATAGTATTTTTTACCATTTTTATTTATAAATAATAAAAAATGTTATATTTAACGTTTATTATTTAACGCTTGGCATCTGATATTTCAAAATTATTTTTATATTTTGGTCCTATTTGACAATATGACAAATTGGTGAAAATTCGTTTGAAGATAAAAATTTGATTTTCTTATTTCGTTTTATTTTATTTTGACACGTATCGTTTGTTACGTGTATTCATATTCGTATCTGTGCCCCAAATTTGAAGGCAATCGACAAAACAAAGGGAACAAAGTTAGATTTAAAAAAAAACACTATGCAAAATAATATATACTCGTAGACATGTTATTAGTACATTTTGGATTAGGTTATCTTATATCTTTAAACGAGCAATTCTTGTATATATATATATAATCGGAATCTCGGAAACGGCTCCAACGATTTTCATGAAATTTAGTATGCAGGGGGTTTCGGGGGCGATAAATCGATCTAGCTAGGATTTATTTTCAGAAAATGTTGTTTTATCCCTTTTTTTACACAATAAAAAAATACCATTAGAATACGAAGGTAAATTTCGCTGTCATTGACAAGCTTCTATTAGCGCAGATAGGAATCGGGCGGATTCGAAACCAGAAAACCTGAGTTCGAATCCAGGATTCTACAGACCAATCTTTTTTTCATTTTTTTTTTTTTGAATTAAGAGCTCTTTTTATTTTTTATTTTAATAACCAGTTCCTATTATTTTACTTTTAAGTCGGTAAGATCGAAAATATTATTTATGTTTCATCAATATGTAATGTATCTAAATATAATTTAACCGAGCAAAGCTCGGTCATCCGGGTACTTATGTATTATATGAGAAACGTGTCAACGAATTCGTTGTTTGATTAGTCTTCGTCTAACCGAAACTGCTAGAAGTAGAAATATAAAATTTGCACAGTTATGTTTTTTATACCTCGTGATATATTAGGTACCTGGTATATATATACCTCGTGACTCAACAAGAATCGATTGCTTAAAATTAAAATCCTAAGATGATGGTTGGTTAAAATTGTAAAAGGCAAAAAAATGTTTCTCTATTTATAAGAAATTTATTAAAAACATTATTTTTTTTTAAAGAAACAAGCTTTTATTTCAATGCACTTAAAATAAATATAATATAATATAAATATAAATATATTTAACACACACACAAGGTCGTTTGTTCCTAAGGTAGGCAACTTAACGCCTGTGTTTTAGGTAACAGCCAACTGATATACATTTTTTTAAATAAATATACATATAAATAATACATATATATAAATAAACATATATTACTATAGTAGTGGCTAAGGTGTACTAGCAAACTACGCTAACGGGTCAATCAATAAGAAAATAAACTGTGTAGTACCTAGTCAAACCCATCATTTTGTTGCATTGTACAATTTTAGTTTTTCCAAAATTTATAATATGTGTACAGCGTAATTCAGAAACAGAATTGAAATTTGACGTCAGATGCATTTTAAAGATGCGAAAATATACAGATAAAGAGATCCTAGTATTTACATTTGTAGCACAAACGTCAAAGTGGTATTATTACGATATTAATGAGTTTTTTTAATCATTTATTCTAGTCCTTCGAAGTAGGTCATAGCCAGAGACATGATACTGTCATAGCCCCCTAGTTATAACGTAACTGACGAGTAGTTAGTAGTAATATGACAGTATAAGCAAACAAACTATTCATTTAGTCGTTTCTAGTATTTATTAACTAGTTCTTACCCAAGGATTTGCTCATTTGCAATTGTTTGACGTTATTCTCTTGTTATAAATAATTTATCAAGCGTGTCCGAAATCAACATTATGTACCTATTATAATTTATTGTCAAAGGTAAAAATAAAACAGTGAAGAAATAAATAAATATTAGATTAATTATTTGATGACAACAGAACTTTGTGTCGAAAGGATTGGATAAAATATATGAAAATCTTTTTATTTGAAGATGTAGCGACAACTATCTCGCCACATACGAACTGACGCATCCTACATCGCGCTATCAAAATTTTCAAAGCGATTGAATATATATACAAGAACCCGAAAATAAACGTTAAGTGGCCCGTAGCCAACCAGACGCAACACCGTCTGGTCGAAGGATCCTTCCTTTTCAATGGCTCCCTCTCAACCTCCAAACTGGTGACCCCTCTCTCTACTCTCCAAAAAGACATATTTGTAAATGTACTATGATATATGACATAAACTCTAAAATTCGTTACATAAGCGAAGAAGGAATAAAATTTAAATACGTGTATATAATAAGTCACGTGTAACAACTAAAGATGACACAAAAATAATCTCCGGAACTCTTAACATTTAAATAGTTCAAAATTTTTTTTCTAACAACCTTAAAATTAACATGCATTAAAACCAATCAATACATTGTTTCAACAAGAATTACTTTCAAACGAAATGTCATAGCATCGTAGTGACTGAAGTACAGATAGAAATAGCGATTATGGACAGTCCTGTTCTCAAAATATTTCGATTGATCCAGAGACGTCACCTAATATTTTTTACCCGACTGCGACAGAAGGAGGGTAATGTTTTTCGAGTGTATGTATGTATGTATGTATGTATGTATGTATGTATGTATGTATGTATGTATGTATGTATGTATGTATGTATGTCCATTTCTTTGGCACGCCCTACAGCCCAAACGGCTGGACGGTTTTTGACATATGAGGTGTCGTTGGATTTGTCTAAATTGTAGTAGTGACATAGGCTATATAAATTTTCAAAATGGCGCCCGCAAACGGCGGAATGAGGGGGGGGGGGGGAGTTGAATTTTTTTTCTTACTGTAGCAATATGGGTATCAAAGCTAGTAAATTGTATTGTTCTTTTTAGTTTATAGTAAGAGTATTTTACGCAGTCGGGTTTTTTGTTTTTTTTTAATTAAGCATACTTGTCATCAAATTAATAGTTAATTATGGAAACCAGTTATGTTGCAAGGTGATTAATGGATAGATATTACCACTTCAATGCCAGATGTCGGTGATTTTCAAGAAAACAAAGATAAAAAACGTCATTCGAAATCTAAAAGCTTTTTATTGCGGTTGGAATAATAGAAATTAATTATACAAGGGAGGAATAAACATACATCGCATTGTTAAAATTTTAACACAACAGTTGACTGCACTACCTGCATATTAAACATACATTTTATAAAGACTCAAAGTGGAGCGGAAAATGAAAATAAATTACTAGAGTTCTTTATAAAAAGTGTTTTTTATTTGTAAAAAATAAAAAAAAAACACTTGTTTGGCATTAAAAATATTAACTATTCTCTACGACATTTTTTTTTTGAGTCCTTATTTGCTATATAACATATTAAGATGAAGGTTTTTTCATCTTTATAAAAATAATTTTTTATCGTCATATAGACTATTATTTTATTTTTGCTCTATTTTTTACATTGTAAGAATTCATATTTCTTGAGTGCTCTATATGTCTAATTAATTTGGTATGATTTATGTATATATATATATATATATATAGTTGGTATCATTTATAGAGAATATAATATATACTCTATAATATACATTGTATAGTAACTTTGTAACAAAACTTCCTTAAAGAAAAATAAACATAAAAGACAATTGACAATCGTCATGTCTCGTTCTATGTCAAAATCTCATTGATTTAAATCTTTTTAGTCAACATGTTAAAAAAATGTAAATCTGAAGAGGCTTAATATTTTGAATATCATTATTACCTGTCCGCACTGTATTTATATAACCTTAAGAAATTTTGAAAATTGAATTAGTTGAACGCATTTTGAATCCTCGGTATAGTTTACCTGTAACCAAACGATATTATCCCCTAAGGTTTTTTGGGAAGTTCCAATTTCAAACTTAAAGCTGTTCGCAAAGGCGTATCCGCTTGCTTATAATAGTAACATTCTTGAACAACTTTGAGGCACTGAATATCTATCCTCCGTTGATATAATATTTTCCTGTATAACATAAAATATACCTGTAAAAGTAAGATACTATAATGATTATGATTAGAAGAATGAATCAAAACTGATAAACTTATGAACAAATTAAAATTAAATACACTACTACAATACTACTATTGTTTGGTATTTTCTAAGGACATTTTTGTTGACATTTTTTGATAAATATTTTTTCATTATATGGACATCTACAAATTTACCGAAATTAGTTGCAATGAGTAATAACATTTCCACATTTTATTTTTAATCACACCATTGAATAATCTCGGTGTTATCATGGATAACCCTTTGTCCTGGTGAAGATACGTTTCTGATATCAATTGTTGTATTTCTGCAAGCTTTAATTCTCTAAAAAAATGAAAAACTGCCCTTGATGACTTTTTCTTGCACATTCTTGTCGTCACTCCACTTTTCATCACGCGATCAATTTTTTTTTCAAAAAATGGTTCAGTTTCATTATGTTTCGATATAGAATCGCAAATGAATACACGATTCATTGGGTTTCTTTCAGTGAGCTCGTGTGGTACCCAAATATTGAGCTTTTTTGTATAGCCAGACTTTTTCAAATGGGTCAAAACTATTATGTATTCAATCTTCAATTCTTCGGTTATATTGTTACTACTAATATGCCAAACTTACTCCACTTTTTCAAAAATCACATCAACTTTATCCGTATGAGTGCGACCAGAGCGAGCTGCATCTCTGACATCAAATTTCCCAGAATGAAAACGCTTGAACCAACTAGATACTCTTTTACTTTTTTTCGCGGCTTTAGTCGCATTTTTCCCTTATTTGTAATAAAACTTCAGGATGTATCGAATTTCTTCGTTAGATTGACTTATTTTGAAGGAGAGAAAAACTGAATCATAAAATGAAAACGTGATATCGTTGGAAAATCGAAGGTAACTGATTTACTTGCCGTTAATATTCGACTGACCCGTTGGCGCAGTTTGCAGTGACCCTGTTTTCTGCTCCAAGGGTTGTGGGTTCGATTCCCGCCACGAGTCTGAGTGTAATATATGATTATTTATATATGTATTATTTATATGTAGGTATATTTATTTAAAAAAATGTATATCAGTCGGTTGTTACCTAAAACACAGGCATTAAGTTGTCTACATCAGGAACAGACGGCCGTTTGTGTGTTAAACATATATATATTTATAATATTGATTTAGAATATTTTGCATTCCAGGAGTTTGAAAACCAATGTAGCGGTAAACAATTTCGGAGAGGTAACATCTTTCTGTCTCACACCTCGCTGCATTAGAAGCGCTCTCCTGTTATGCTCCTGTACTCCAACCTACATACTAGCGTTATTATACAAACACTGCATCTTAAATCAGTCAATCAAATCAAAATTATAATTTTATTGTTACGAGCTTCTCCTTGAAATTTATACAAAACTTTTCTAAGTTTAATCTTAAAAACAATTTTTCATCAAATTATTAAAGCAGGTTTTAAGGTTTGAATAATATTGTTTGTTTCAAAGGATATAAAACTGATTGTTATAAATTTCTTTGCGAATTTTAATGTTAGTTGCTCTTCTGAGGTTAAGGATCTGATCTTATACTGGAATATTTACCAACTGTTTATGTGTGATAATAATTATAACAATATTTCGTCCATTTCGCATTGTGTGTAACATTCAATAGTTTGTATTCGCTATGAGTGCGACTGCAGCGCCAGACAAAATATGAACTACAGGAGGCTGTCATAAAATGTTTTTATACGTATGGATTGCCAGGAAAATAAAAATAAATAAATATTATAAATAATAGTAAAAAGAAAAAGTTATAAAAAATATGTGAGATTTTTGTAGTGATTGCCGTTTTGTTTTTTAATTAAACGAATCAACAACAAGTAAGTATAATGATAAAAAATAATAAAGAATGCAGTAAACATTCAGGTTAAGTTATTTGATATTTATATCAAAGTCAAAAAGTGATACTAAGAAAAAAATTAAACTGAAGAAAAAATAATTAAATAGTTATATCAATGGAATATATTAATATTTATTTAATTAATGTATTTTTTTTAGTAACTTTTTTTTTTAGTTTATTATAAATTAGATTTTTTTCATCACAGAATCATAACAAAATTATTAACTTTTACTAAACTTAAAAATTTTGAAAAAGTTTTCAATTCTATAATACTAAAGTTAGCTGACGTTAATTTTTTTTTTTTTTTTGTTTTATTAAATTAGAACTAAAAAAAATTTTTTTTTAATTTCACTTTGAATTTATCAAGTTTTTTACAAATTAATTTTTTTTTTTAATTTTTTCGTAATGATTTTTTCGATAAAAATAATTATTAAAATTTTTGGATGTCGGCTAACTTAATTTTCATTTAAATTTTCCGAATTATTGTTATTGATGAAGTTAAGGTTATGGTAGTACTTACTTCAGCCTTTTAACTGCAGCTATCCACTGATTCCGTTGATTTCTTTTCCATTGAGCAGTCGGAAATTTATAAAACTTGCACTCACTTTTTCTGCTGGTATTCTTACAATTTACAACACAACAACTTTGGTGTCTCATTTTTCTTTAATTTATTTAAATTAAAACAAAATAAATACTCTCACGTGTACTTGCTTACAATTTTAGGAATAATAGCCCCCCGTAGTACCGAAAGTGACCACTGCGAACGCTTCAGTCGATTTAATTTCCCCTACCATGGCTTCACTCACAGCGAATAGTCTAACTGTATGATTGTTTAATTAATGCTATCAATCATGTCTGCCATTTGCTGGATGGAGCATCATACGTCACATTTGATAAATTGCTTGCTGTTACTATTGTGACACCTTTACAAGTGATGCGAAAAAAATAAAACTGCGCGTAAAACAATTAAAATATACAATTAGAAATAAATTTAATGATTTAATACAAGAAAAAGGATTTATATAAACCAAAAATTTCCTTTAAAAATAGGCCTTTATAAAGTTTGAAACAATATTTCTATTTGTTTTCATACACATACTATTTTCTAGCCGGGTTGGGTATTACAAAAGTAAATATTAATAAAATAATTTACAATTATATTTTATATAAAAACACATACGTTGAGACGTATTTATGTATTTCGAAGCTCAGGTTAAACTGGTGTATATAATATAATTATATAGTTAAATAAATATCACCACTTGACTACAAAAGTATAATACATTAATATATATTGGAGTTCAATCTATTATATAAATAATCTAATCTGGCTCTTGAGCTCTTGGCTTTTATCTACTTTTGTTTTTCGTTTCTGTAAGGCATTACTTAGGATGGTGATGGAATGGTGTGGTGTGGAAACTTCGAAATACTCTAAATAAGTAAATCAATTAAAGTCACGAGACGGACACGAAGCTTTACGAAAATTTAAGGACACGTCAAGAGTGATAATGTTTTTATATACATTGTCAGCTTATTATCATTTATCCCAAGGCTTATCCCTCTTTTGAACTTAATTGACTGTACAAAACGTGACACAATTAATGTATTCAGTTGTACTGTTGTTTACAAAAGTGTTAAAAATGTAACAGAATGTATAACATTGTTTTAAAATTTAGAAATTCAGTAAATATTTATTTCATCAAAAATACCACTGAACTAACATTTTTATAGGTAAAAGTCAATAATCGTCTTTATTTCAAAATAAATTGACGACCGTGATTCTGGTGTAGTGGTGCAAGTAGTCGCGAGGTCGCGAGTTCGATTCCCGCTCGGTTCAGATATTTGTATAAATATTTGTTTCCGATCTGGGTGTATGTCCTTGTGGGTCTCCCCACCGTGCCTCGGAGAGCACGTAAAGGCGTCAGTCCCAGTTGTTATCATAGACACCTGATAACGATCGTTACTCATGGTATGGAAATTATCCACCAACCCGTAGTGGAGCAGCGTGGTGGATAAGCTCCAATCCTTCTTCAATACGAAGAAGAGGTCACTGCTCAGTAGTGGGTTGTTTACAGGCTGATACAGTACAAAATAAATAATTATTAATCTTTATCAAACTATGGGTACGTTCGCGCGCCTTCTTCTAATTGATAATTCATCATTTTTATAGGATTTTTTAATCTATGCATTCCAAAGACCACATTAAAAAATCCAAGACAGATTAAAAAATCCTATAAAAGTGATGAATTATCAATTAGAAGAGAGCCCGCGAACGTACCCTATGTAACTAATTTAAAGTTTGTTCCGAAAACATGCACAGTAAAACCCAAACGCCCTATCCACGAAAAACATCTGTATAGCAAATACAAAGAGTAACAGCCAGATGCTGCTTTGGCGTAGAGAGGCTGCCATTGAAAAGGAAGGATCCTTCGACCAGACGGTGTTGCGTCTGGTGGGCTACGCGCCACTTAACGTTTGTTGTCTGGTTCTTTGTATATATATTAAATCGCTTTGAAAACTTCTATAGCGCGATGTAGGATACGTCAGTTCATATGCGGCGAGATAGAAGTCGCTACACTGCGATCACTACGCCAACCCGTCGTCAAAAAATACTTAATACAAGAAATAAAAATATTTTTTTTTAAAGACCTTAGTATAATATATGAGTATTTAGATAGGTCTTGATATATTACGCATTCCTGCTCGGTATTTACCCACTGGGTGATACGGTGGAAACCACAGGCAATACCAGGAAAATTACTAGGAATTATAAATAAATATATACATATATATATATATTTATAACTAAATCTTAAAAAAATGTGCCTGAGTAAAGTCGTATCTAGTCGCTTGTTATTTTAGCGTAATTTTATTTTTCTTGTGAAATATTCAAGTAAGTATTTTATTACATTTCTGGTACGTCCAAAATTTTTTCTTTTCTTTTGATGTACAAAGTTTTTATTAAAATCTCGAATAATTTCAAAACTTTTGAAAAATATTAATATTATCGTACATAACGATTGGTGATAGATTTTCATTCAAAAATACATTTTAAATTCTCAGAACAATTATGATAATTTAATTGATATTATAATAATTTAATAATTGTATTTTCAAGGATAAATACAATATTTTTTGTTCTAAATGCCCATTTAACAATGACAAAAGCATAGATCAGAGTTAGAATGTAAGTAGCTTTTTTTTTTTTTTTTTTTTTTTTTTAACGCAGGGGAATCCATTTACGGATGATATCCAGGACGCCCGGGTCGGCAGTCCTAGACCTATGTCGGACTCGGCACTTTGGGAGTGCAATACCGTACTAAACCCCTGCGGGAGCCTTCAGCCGCTTTAATTGGAGGGTCCCGGATCTGCAGGCAACAGGATCCCTCCAGCGACAGGCTGGCCTCGGCGAAAAGGCCAGACTTCTACTTCATGGGGACTGTCCGGCTAACCTCTGAACAGTCCCGACGACGCCGTGTCTAGTAGGACCGGGTTCCCATCCCGGCCCGACACGGGCACAAGGGCGTTACTGGAGGCGCATTAAGTAGCGCCTCCTACGCACCCCCATTCGTCGCCCACGGATGGAGGCCACATCGGCGGCCTCCTCTCTAATCCGCTCGTCGGCCTCCTTCTGGGACATTACTGTCTCGCAGAAGGAGACCATCGCCTTCCAGGACTCGTCGTCGCCGAGCATCGCGGTGATGACGCTCGGGAGCGACAAGTCCCCTCCGATGACCGACGTCAGACCTTGACGCAGCACCGCCCATCTCGGGCACACCTCGAGGGTGTGCTGGGCAGAGTCCACCGCTGCGCCACAATCGTGACACTCAGTCGTCGGCTCCCTTTGGGCCGTCCGACACAGGTAGTCACCAAAGCAACCGTGCCCGGTGAGAACCTGTGTCAGACGGAAGGTGAGGGGCTTGCGTTTTCGACGCATCCACCACTCAAGGACCGGGCGAATGGCAGCCGTTACGCGTGTGCCATATGGCTGCACCGCCAGGTCCTCCCCCCACCTCCGCATTAGCGCTTCCTGCCCTATCCGACGCACACGTAGGATCCCGTCCAACGTGGGGTTCTCACCAAGAGCCCTCCTACCCGAGACGTATGAGTAGGTCTCGGCAAGAACCTCCGCCACGAGCTCCCACGGGGGGTCGCCGGCTAGAGCAGTAGCTGCAGCCCACGATACCGTACGGTACCCCCGAATCACCCTCACCGCGATTGTTCGCTGCGCAGCGCGCAGCGCCGCCTTATTTTTCGCGGTGAGGCGATCCGCCCAAACCGGGGCACCGTACGTCGCCATACTCCGGCAGACTCCGGAGTACAGCTGCCTGCAGGCAGCGCTGGGTCCTCCGAGGTTCGGGAGGAGTCTGCCCAGCGCACTCGCCGCCTTCACGACCTTCGGACCCACCATCGCGAAATGTGGGCCGAAGGTCCACCCTCCGTCCAGGATGAGCCCGAGATATTTCATTTGGGGGCTCATCCTGACTCTCCCCTCTCCGATCTGAAGGGTAGCCCCCGGTGGAGGTCCCTTGCGGCCGGTCCCGCGGAAGAGCAGGGCTTCGGTCTTGTCAATCCTGACACGAAGCCCTAAACTCTCTATGCGGCTGATCACGAGGTCGAGTCCGACCTCGGCCAGCCGCGCCGCCTCCTTGTAGTTTCGTCCCCGGGAGAATGTAAGTAGCTTAGCATAATACGATATATATAGTAAAATTTCAATTTTTATGATTTTTCTATTTGTCTGTCAACTATAACAAATAATAAAATGGTAGGAAAGTCAAAACTGTACATTGAATATTTTTTTAAAAGAATACTTGGGGCGTGATCTACAATCGATACCGAAGCCAAAAATATAGTTTTTTAGAATTTTTGTCTGTTTGTCTGTATGTATGTCCGGGATAAACTCAAAAAGTACTGGATGGATTTACTTCAAATTTGGCACGAATATTATAAAGAAGTCGGGTCAACATATAGGCTACATATTATCACGCTATTACCTACGGGGAATGAGCAGTGAACCTTTATTTCTTCAACGCATTATGTAACATCGTGTAATCTAATAGCGTTCACGCAGACGACATCGCGGACAGCAGCTAGTCTACAATAAACACCAATTAGATTCATTTATTTCTGATTAAAAATGAATAAATACTGACTAGTATTATAACATGTTTTAAAAGATATTTCGGTCAGTATTGCACTAACGTTTTTAGTCTATTTTCCTACTTTAAAACAACAATATTATAGTGTGGTTTCCCGGAGTTACCGTACCTGTGTAAAGTTCCGTTATAAGTTAAATTAGGAAAGCTACCTTGCAGTTGGAAGACAGTTTCTAAGGTATTGAAAGATTTGTCATCTTACTTTCCTAATAGTTAGCGATGTAATTTAGAACATACTGCAATTGAGAATTAGTTTCTAATGCCAAGTATTATTTACGTAACATATTATTACGTGTACTCACTACATCCAGGTCGACGGCATCACGCTGGAAAACGTCGACAAGTACAGGTATTTAGGCTCGTGGCTCACTGACACTTGGGAAAGCGATACGGAAATCCGTGCTCGCATTGAAGTGGCCCGTGCTTCTTTTACAAACATGCAGAAAGTCCTGTGCTGTCGACAACTCTCCATCGAATTAAGAACCCGGCTCCTTCAATGCTATATATGGCCCGTTGTTCTATATGGATGCGAAGCGTGGACCATAAAAGCAGAGCTCCGTAAAAAAATAGAAGCCTTTGAGATGTGGTCATACCGTCGCATGCTTCGCATCAGTTGGACGGATAAGGTTACAAATCTGGAAGTTTTGCGCCGTATGGGAAAAAACCTGGAACTTATTCGGACTATCAAACAAAGAAAAACTGCCTACCTTGGACATGTACTAAGGCATGATCGGTACTCCCTCTTGCAGATCATCATGATGGGAAATGTGCCCGGGAAGCGTAAACCGGGTCGACGTAAGATGTCCTGGCTCCATAACATCAGGGAGTGGACAGGTATTAAGACCGTCGAGCAACTGTTCAGATTGGCGCTGGACAAGGAAAAATATAAGAAGCTGACTGCCAACCTTCAGTAATGGAGTGGCACTTGAAGAAGAAGAAGTACTCACTACACTTGCACTTGATATAATTACGCTTGCCTTTTAAGATTTTCAAAATAACGATATTGCTAATAATTCTGCCAAATCGAACTCCAAAATTCCACTTGTTAATTATTAGTTCCTTTACTGTTAATTTGATTCTGCTCGATCAATAATATAACCATGTCATGAAAGCTACATGCAAAGCTAGTTGGTATATTTAATAGCGTTTTTATTAGCAACTTCTCCGTTAAGATACGAAATTTTTTATGCAATACTTTTTTGTTGCTTTTTTTACGATCTACAATTAAGGTCGTATACATTTTTCACCTTCCGTTCATCGTTATTGAGATACCGATCGAAGAAACCATAAATTTCGGTAGTGAAATTTGTTTTTTGCTATTTTATTTCTTCTCGTGATATATGTCGAAAAAATGATTAGAATCAAACTTGTAGAGCGTATTTCGACCTACAATTAATTTTTTTTATTTTTCATTTTCGATAAGAATTACGACGTCCAGCGCGCCGCAAAGTTTACCGCAGCGCGGATCGCAGCGCGCCCGACGACACAATGTCCGTCCAGCCACAGCAGTTCAGTAACAAGTTAAAAAACGGGTTAATTCTTGGTCCTAAAAATGTAATAGCTAATTCAACGCGCACTGACGTCTAAAAAAACCTATTGCTCATTACTGCACAGGCCCCGCTCACTAGTTGGCGATTTTTGTATATTTTTATGAATCATTGTAAATAAAATAAAAGTTTTAAGATAATTTTGTAAATTAGTAGATTTTTAGCGATAAAAAAAATCTTAATAAAAAATTTATACCCGAAAAATTATTTTCTTTTTACCTCGACTAGAACTTGAAATATTAATAGTCGTATTTATGTAATAAGGAACTTCGTTCCTATCTGGTGTTCCACGACACGTTTTTTTTTTTAAGTGAAACTTTTATATCGACGTATGAGGGAAATCTTATAGCATGTTAAAATAAAAAAATCGTCACACTACGATCGTCATATTTTCTGTCAAACTAGTAGGCCCGCAGCACGGGAACTTTCGTTTATTAGGCTGAAAAGAACAAATACTACACTTTGATCTTAGCCAAAAGGCCGAGAAGCGATGTCAAAATAAATCAGACCGAGGGAGGTCATGAAACGTGAGAAAATCTGGCTAACGCGATGTAGAAAAACGGTCGAGTTATACAGAATTATCTAGGGAATCGGTACCGAACTAGTACAAAGCTATTTCTCTTTTTACAATTTTGACTTTTATAAATTGTTTTTGTTTTAAAATTTATCCAAAGGCAAAGGACTATAATAGCACATACAGCCTATTTGACTTTTATAAATTCTTTTTAAAACAAATACATTTTATTATGTTTACTCTGTTCCAGTATAAATTTCTAGTTGCATTTATTTATGTACATTTTGAAACAAGGATATATTATAAAACAAAGATATATATAGGAAAAAGCAAAGATAAGTATAATAACATTATTATTATTTTGAATAAACTTTTAAGGTAATAAAATTTATGGATATTAATATTTTTAACAAGATAAATAATTTATATATTTCAATATAAATTTTATGTGCTATGCACTTTAATATATATATTATTGAAATATTAATATTATATTATTGAAATTCTTTTAAATAAATAGTGAAAGTAAGAGATTATTTTTTTATTGTTTTGAAAAATCATCACGTGATAGTGATTTTGATATTATTTTATGTTAACTTCACTTTTGATCCTAAGTATTAGTCAATGTACTTATTAATTTATTGAAATTAACCATAATTTAATAATATGACTGTCAACTTAACAGACATTATTTAATTTTTAAGATAATAAAAAAAAATTGGCTTCTAAATTTAGATTATAATAAAACTGAAAATCTTCTAAAAATTACTGATATTCAAATTTTCTTAGGAAAATAAGTAATGAAAAAAAAAAGTTTCACTTCATAAGTATGTACACACAACTACACATACACAACTTTTTTTTAAATTTTATTTATTCTTCGTTTTCGTCGCTAGAAATATGTATGGTACATCTTAAGGTTTATTTTACAATTGTTTCACTGAAAAAGTAATAATATTCGCTGATCAACGTAAAATTGGGCGGCTCTAGCTACATATTTCACTATATATATACGATGTTAGATTCATTCGTTTGAGTTAATGGCTTTTAATAGTGCTAAAATATCACGAAATAATATACCAATGATATGTAGAATGGGAAGACACGAAAGAAATTAATTGGTGTCGTCGAGATTACAACATCAATAAAATTTTGAAGATCGCACAAATAGTATCATTTTTTATGATTAACCCTTGAGTAACTAAAACCGCTTTCACATAAATTGCTGAAACAGGACAACAAAAACAAATTTTTTAAAACCTCGAAAATTTGGGTAAATTCTTTTTCCGACGATACACAAAAAGAAAAAAATGCAGCAGCTACGAAACAACTTTATCATTTTAATTGTTTCATAATTTACATCAAAACTTTTGCCTGACAAAGACGTTTAGAAGCTTCTAATTCGCGCCTTCAGCGCTGCGACTTTTATGGAAGCCACTTATTTTATTTATCTTATTAAGTAGGCTTATATTATTTAAAAGATTTATTTTTTATTTTATTTTTTACGTCACATAACAATGTTTTAGTCCGATCAATTAGTTGCCTATTTTAAAAAGTTCTTGTTTTTTTATATTATTAATTAACAAAAAACAAAATCACCAAAGAGTTTTTTATTTGCCCTGGGCGTCAACAGTTTTATATTAAGCCGGCCAGTGATTCGATGCGAAAGTAATGTTAATTCAAAAAGTATATTCTGAATTTATATTTATAACATTTTATCACCGCAACAATAATTATGCTTAACGTACCGTTAAGGTCGTTACAAGTTACGAAACAAAAGACTAAACATCATAAATCCGTGACATTTAACGTCAACTACTTTATTATATTAGACTAAAAATCCCTTTCACCATCTACATGTAAAATGTTGGTAAATTTCTTTTTAGTGTTACAAGTATGTATCTCAATTTTACAAAGTCAAAATTTCAAGCAGTAGGTACTAATGGACTGGGTGATTAATATATATATTGATTTATAAAAATTAATAATTAATAATAGGTGTAAAATATAGACAACCATTCTTATGTAGTGCGAGTAATCTCCTCGAAGGCGGCGGTCGCGGGTCCGATTCCCGCTCGCGACAGCGGTTCTTATTTGTATTACAAAATCATAAACCAAGGTTTCAGCTTCATATCTATCTGTAATAAATTCCACAAGTATTATTCAGTTTACTTCAAAACTGACGTTGAAAACTCATTCTTTAAAAAAGCGTTAAATTCTATTCAAGACTATATCAAAGACAAGGTAGTGTCAATTTAGTAAGACTTTCTCGTAGAATAGTTTATATCATCATTATCATATCACCCAATGGATGTCAATTGTTGAACGTAAGCCTCCCACATCGAGCTGCAGAGCGACCGGTTCGAAGCAGGCTTCATCCAACGGCTTCCGGCGACTCTCTTCAAGTCGTCTGTCCATCACTGAGGTATGACGGATGAAAAGACGTTTTTTAACTTCTCGAACGCTGCCCATCCTAATAGTTTATATATACTTTATGTAATTAGCAAAATTTTTCTAAAAATATTTTTAAAGAATGGCTTTTGTATATACTTCTTGCCAGCTTTTCTTAGTAGAATCAGCATTCTGAGCCATGAGTGAGATCTTCACGGAAAATTAGCAAGAATAGATTTGTAAAGCAACGATTCAGAAGTATAATATAGGTACTACCTCTTTCTTTTTAACAATTAAAAAGAAGAAGAAGAAGAAAAATATACTTTATCGTGCATACACGTTAACATATAATAGGTATCTTAAAAATAAAAGTTACAAAATATTATTATGCACAAAGGCGGTCTTATCGCTAGGTAAGGGATTTCTCCCAGACAATCTTGTGGTAGAGGAGATTTCAAAATAATACAGAGTGGGGAAATCAAAAAGGCAAAACAAAAATTAAAAAACAAAGTGAATCCTACGTCCTATCTAAACAATATAATAAATAATATATAAGATAAGAAGTATTGTGAGAGCCTAGTTGAATAAAGTATACCTACAGAATTTGAATAGACATATATACATATTATAACTATTTAATAGCATGTTTTATTGAATAATTGCAGTGCAATATATTATTTTTAGATTAGTTTATTCCTATTAATATTATTTCGTTCAGAGAATCTTGTGTTATAATTTCTGATTTCTTATATTATAATTAAAAATATTTCTCAATCAGTATATGAATCGAATTGAAATCGTCAAAATTTATGTTATTTTTATTAAATAAGTAGCGGCCCGCCCCGGCTTCGCACGGGTCTTTAACTAAAATTTAAAAAATTATACATTTATATTTTTTATCACCTACACCTGCGTCGATACTGGAAAATATTTTATAATAGACGGATTGAGTGACAGATTTATTATATCTATATACATACATACATACATACATACATACATACATATATATGTATATAGATAGTACGGATGAAACATTTGAACTTTTTTTTTTTTATTAATTATTTTCTTATTGATGAATACCTACCATATTTTAATAAGTATTAATCCCGACGAAGACAAATCCAAAAACACAAAAATCATAAAAATCGTTCCACTCGTTCTCGAGTTATAAACGGTGTAACTAACACGACTTTATATATATATATATATATATATATATATATATATATATACATATATATACATATATATATATATATATACATCCTGCAACTCATTTTGCGCCAACGGTCAAAAATCTGCATAGTAATAGTGCGTCCACCGACTTACGGCGCCCGTATATCGGACGCAGTATTATTTCAACCCCAGATTGGCGCCAAACGATACCTATAAGCCTCAGGTGCCTATATTTAAAAAATCGTTTTGACGTAATTTTTCTTCCGGAGTAACTGAACGAGTATATTGCTAGTTCACCGAAAAGTCGCTAGAGGCGCTGAATTTCAATATACGTTTTGCTCGTATATCATCGTAAGGAGCGCCGATACTAGTGAGTCCACTGTAAAATATGTTGTGTTGTACGCGCATGAACGAGACGATGACGCATCATGCGTCTCGTTCATGCACGTCTCGTTCATTGGTTCATTCATGGTTCGAACGACAAGGTCGCGTTTGGAGCGAAATGCGACGTTGCCGCTCATATGCACTGCGAGCTGCGCGCGGCAAGGTCGCGACGACGCGAACGGTTTATTTTAATGTCTAATATCATATTTATTTTCACTAACATGGCGGACGAATAAAAATATTATTATACTCTTTGTTAAAGTTTTACTTGCGTGGTGATTTGATTTTATTATTTGTATTTTATGCGTAGTGACATAATGAAACGAAACTTAATAACTTTATACATTTAACTTTAAAAAAATGTGTAATAATTTTTTTTTATAAATTAAATATAATAATGAATGAGAATAACTTCAATTCCTGATATTCTGTCTATCGGCCTAGCTATCACCTGTATCAGGCACCTTATAAATAAAATTTACAAAATGAAAAACTAATTAATATACGTCCAAATCACTACATATTACAAAACAAAGTCTCTCTCTGTTCATGATATTTCTTCGTTTAAACCGCACAACGGATTTTGATGCAGTTATCACTGTTATTTAGAACATTTATTCCCGAAGGTTTACACATACATACAAAACATTCTAATAAAGTATTTGTATAATAGAGTAATAGAGAAATTTCCATGTTTTGTGACGAAACCGATAAAAAAAAAACGATTTTTCCAACGCTGATTAAACCGTATGAGATACATCAAAATATTGTACTACGGAATTGTATATCATAAAAAGGCCTACAAAAAATCCGCGATAGCATATATCTATAATTATTCAAAATAAAATATATAATAATATATCTATTATATAAATAATATATCTATAATTAATTAAAATAAAATCCTTATTTTTTACGTTTTCTTCTATGTCCTAAGGTTTACTCACAGTAATAATTTTTATCTTTAAGTAATTAATTTAAAAATATTACTTTATTTGCAAAGCTAATTTCTCCTAATGAATGATCTTTATCCAAATAAATATATTAGTTATCTTGGAAATTTAATGTAGATCAAAACTTTTCTTTACCTTATTTCATTAAAATTATATAAAATACTTTAGAAGTTATCTCAGATTTAAAATTAAAAAAAAATAATTATATAAATCAGTCGGACGGATCTTTGTTTCGACCCTTATAACATTGTACAAACGTCTATTATTTTCAGTGTTCCTATTTAAACTTTACTTTGAAGCAACGAAAAGTCTTAAAATTTTCGGACGACGATTGAATCTTTAGGGACTTTTGTGTTACATGTATTTTTTTAATATTTTTACAATTTTTAAAATCATTTAAATTAAGAAAATAATATGTTCGTCATTGCAAAGTTATGTCGATCAGAAAAATTTACATCTGTCAAAAAGATCAAGCTAACACAAACATATAATATTAATCAATTAATATTATTTATGTTATTATTCAAATGTCATACAGGAAAAGTAGGTAAAAAATAAACGGCTAGTATCAATACTATCAATGTCAGTCAGCTGTCAAAGCTGTCACTAAAATTATGATATAATATGACTTATTTTAAATCAATACAAAATCGATAATCATTTTGATTTATCAAATACTAATTGATGGTTTCGCTATTAATATTACTTTATTCCAATGAACTTTATTGTTTACAACTTTAATTGTGCATCTAAATAGTTTGAGTTAATTTACTAGTACTAACCTTTTTTTTATTCTGTAATCGAATCGATACCCAATTAATGTGATGAAAAATATCTTTCTCATTTTTCTCCGCTTGCAGATTCAGAATTGAGATGGTTTTTTATATTTTAAAACAAAAGAAAATATGACCAATTGTTTAAACCATATCTCTAATTATACGTATTAAATTTTGTCCCACTAATCCCCATCTCCTTTAAGATTTTTTTCCTTTCTTGGAGCAATTCTTGAAAAACTTAAGAAATCTATGTTTGAAAAATTAAAAAAAAAATTATTTATCAGTTTCTTATTCATAAATTTTGTTTTTGAAAATTTAAAAATTTAAGTTAATCATCGAAAAAAAATTATTAATAAAAAATTGACACAATTATATCATTAAAAAATTGACCGTTCTGGTCTTGTGGTGCGAGTAGTCGCCTCAAAGCCGCGCGCCAGCTGGTCGCGGGTTTGACTCCCGCTCAGAACAGATATTTGTGTTCATACTAATATTTGTTTCTGGTTTGGGTATATGTTTTTTGTGGGCCGTCGGTCCCGGTTGATATCATAGACACCTGATAATGATCGTTACTCATGGTAGGGAAATTATCCGCCAACCCGCAATGGAGTAGCGTGGTGGATTAAGCTCTAACCCTTCTTCTATAATTATAGAAAAGAGTCCTTCGCTCAGCAGTAGGTTATTTACATGCTGATACAGTACAGTACAGTACAAAATGAGTTTTTACTTAAAAGTATGTTATATCATATAAACTTTAATAATTTAACTTTTTTTTAAAACTATTTACGCATAAGAATACGTACTTATATATAATACTTATTATAGAAATATATCGATTTTTCGCCTTATTGTTAGTCACCGAAAGAGGGGTCACTTACCTTAGATTAAAAAAAAAATTAAGACACTATAATTTATTCCAAAAAATGAGATTTCGAATTGACAGTCGACATTTGCGCGCAAAAAAGGACATATTACAGTTCCGATGAAGTCATTCATGTTTTTCAATGGTCGGTCATACTTATTCGACGCTGACTTTCAAAACCTAAGTTAAAATAAACCTCAAGTTAGTTGTCAAACAAGAGTGACCTATTGATGTTTTAAAGTACGTTCCGTATCGATTTACTTTAAATTCGTAATTTTTGTTAAAAATAAACATAAAGTTAATTAAATAAAACTTTGCAATGACCTGTCTTTTATATATATTTTATTTTTAACATTTTTATCACAAAATATTCATAAATATTATATTCGTATTTTCCCTATTTACACTAATATTAACGACATCTCATTTTTTTAAATCAATCATGTCATTTGTTTTTTGTTGAAATTAAAATAAAATCCTTATTTTTTACGTTTTCTTCTATAAAAATAATTAGTAAATATTAGTTAGACATGAAAATGGATATGGAAGATAGAAAGTTTATTTATTTATTAAGGAACTAGTGACCCGCCCCGATTCCGCACGAGTGCAATGCTGATACTAAATATACTACAATATGTCTTTATATACAACGTACACATTTTTTTGTCATTAGACAATACAGACATGATTTTTCGCTATTTATAGGCACGCGCCACCGGCCCCCCGGCCGGTACCGCCGTAACCGCTATGTTCTTCTATGTTATTTATGCCACTATTAATATTATATACATATATTATAAGCCTATATATGTATTATTATACATTTTATTACATGTGACTTAAAGTGAAACCGCTTCGAGAAGCTAGTGTCAATTATAAAATTAATAGTAATCATTATATATAATATTAACAATTTTTGCCTTTCTAAATACATATATAGGACAAAACTTCAAATAGATTATTTACAAAAAATTTAAAAGTTATTTGTAATTCGTAATTGGTCTCCCTATTAATTCTAAATTTTTATTTACATATTTATTTTCTTTTAACATTAAGTAAGTAAATTAATTTTAAGTAAGCTAGAATTTATAAATAAATGGAAAAGAATTTACTATAAGAAACAAAAGTACAGAAAAGAAAAGAGAAAAAAAAAATAAATAAATCACACAATACAAATTCAAAGAGGATTTGAACCTAGTTTAACCCTTAGTTTTATAAAAATCTCGTACTATAACCACTACACATTTCGTTACATAATAATTATAACATTACGTAAAAAAGCGATAACTATAAACTATAGTAGGCTTGTTGGACACAAGCCTAAGAGCAAATATAATGGATAGGGGCTTATAATGATTAATTATATTATGGAGAAAATAACAAACAATTTTAATTGTTAAAATCGTGAAAGATTAATAATATTTAAAAAAAATAAATTTCGTAAAATATAACCTTTAGTCACGTGCCAGTGAACACCAATCAGAAAACATTACGTCACGCCGTGTGAAACACCAATCTTGCGTGTCATTGACATTTCGATTATCGCTACAGGTTATAATTAGATACTCTTTCGTTCTTAATAAAATTTGGTTTTTAACAACTAATTTCAAGTTTTTGCAAGTTATAATTTGAAAGAATTCACCATGGAATCTGGATTTAGCAAAGCAAACAGTAATAATTTGCCCAGAATCGATGCCGTTATGCTTGGCAATTTTTTCGAGTAGAACAGTGACTTCTGCTCATCTGAATTTCGCAATGTTAAAACTTCCTTGTAAGTAAACATAAGTACAAAATATTAATTATAAGCTTAAATGCTATGTCATATTTCAGTTCGGTACACAATAACTTAATATTTTGACGTATATTTTGCAAGATAATTGATACCTACTGATTTTGAGGTTATATTTACAAAGTATAAAAAAATACAAAATAGTAACAAACTTGTATAATTTCAGGTTTTCGCGAGCTTCATATGGAGATGACGCCATAAGATAGGTCCATCTTAAGCGTGACGATAAATTTTGTACTGTTAAGTGTAAAATGTGTCCTGAACACAGAGTTCACGTAAATTTATATGGATGCACACTGGTTGTTGATGAAGATAATATTATTATCTCCGTTCGATGTCAAGACTGCGTACCTTCACAAGGCATGTAAACAAGCAATAGCTTGCCTTATGTGGGTTCATCGCAGAAGTAAGGAACCATCATGCAGTTCGGTGGAATGTTATTGGAGAAAATCAAAACTGTCTAGAGTTGGTAGTAGCCTAAAATATTTAATGCCAACACATTTAAAAATTACATAAAAAATGGAAAAGTTGCAGAAAAATATTGTGCCCAAATGCAGCTTCAAATGTATTTAACAGGAAAGAAAATTGTTTATTTTGTATAGTGGACCATGATTATAGTGTGAATTAAAAAGTGGAGATTTTAAATGTGCCATTTGATATTGAGTATGTTGAGAATTTGATTGATAAACTATTAAACTTTTGGAAAATTAATATATACCCATTATTATATCAAAGTGTAAAACTATAACATATTTGAAAAAAAAAAACAATCTTAAACTTAGTTTTATTTTATTAAAGAATCTTGCAAATTAATTAATGCACATGCTATGATTATTATCTTGTCAAAAATTTTTACAAATTTGAAATTAATATTGATAAACTATTAAACTTTTGGAAAATTATTAATGTATACCCATTATTATATCAAAGTGTAAAACTAACATATTTGAAATAAAAAAACAATCTTGCACTTTTCCTTAGTTTTATTTTATTAAAGAATCTTGCAAATTAATTAATGCACATGCTATGATTATTATCTTGTCAAGAATTTTTACAAATTTGAAATTAATATTGATAAACTATTAAACTTTTGGAAAATTATTAATGTATACCCATTATTATATCAAAGTGTAAAACTATAACATATTTGAAATAAAAAAACAATCTTGCACTTTTCCTTAGTTTTATTTTATTAAAGAATCTTGCAAATTAATTAATGCACATGCTATGATTATTATCTGGCCAAGAATTTTTACAAATTAGAAATTAATATTGATAAACTATTAAACTTTTGGAAAATTAATGTATATCCATTATTATATCAAAATGTAAAACTATAACATACTTGAAATAAAAAGACAATCTTGCAGTTTTCCTTAGTTTTATTTTATTAAAGAATCTTGCAAATTAATTAATGCACATGCTAAGATTATTATCTCGTCAAGAATTTTTACAAATTTGAAATTAATACATGCATGTGGTCTAAGCAAATAAAATTCATGTAAGCGCCTAATAACTCTCTATAATTATGAATCCTCAAGCTGGCAATCTGTTTAGTTACCTTCGCTTCAGTTTTACTCATTTTCCTTTTTCAACACTTGGGAGGTCTTACTGGTGTAATACTGGATTGATAATAATTGTTAATTTTTTTTTAATTGTATTCAACATGGCCTTTGTTGGTTCTATTTTTTTTTGTCTTCTTCGACTAATTCACTACAATCAGAAGATAATTTAACTTGTAGCCGTGATAGTGAGGGACTATTGGAAGCTACATATGGTATATACATATAAAGAAATATCACTGTCTGAATGTTCTTCAATAAATATATTTTTTGCAATTTTGCTTATACCACATACAGAAGGACTTAATTTTGTAACGGTTACATTTTTTAATGGGGATGTGGACATGGATGTTACAGAATGTTTCAAAGGTGATAATGCCTAATCAATCAATTTCACATTGGTCTGCACAGCCTTACTTCTGAATTTGTTAGTTATAAATACTTGAACAGATTTATCTCTTGACTGTTGACATAACATTTCTGGCTCATTACCTCCCAACTGTTTCAATATCTGAAAAAGAAATACAACAAAATAGCTTTATTATAGTAATAACTGGGTATTTGCCATTTCAAACTTTAAATAATTTAGGTCGTTATGTTGTTTAATATTATACATACTTGAACTTTTATCAGAAGTATCTATAAGAGAAGAACATGAAGTACAACTTTCTTTCAATTCATTCAGACACTCTGCTATTATCATCTTTCTTTGTTTTTTTAATATACATATATGGTCGTTCTGTCCAGCTGCATGTTCGTTTTCTTCCGTCTTCTTGACATCCAAATTTACTTGGCATACAACTTGGTTTCATATGCACTTGTGATACTGTTCCCTTAATATGATACTCCATATAATTAATCATATCATTTGCCAACTAGAATAATAAAAAGAGTATGTTTGTAACATTAATTAGAAAACTAAAATAAAACGTTACGGATTCCACAAAACATCTAGTTTGCTAAAATTAAGTAATAGACTGTGTTATGTAAAACACTTACATCAAAATGATCTTCACAAAAATACATCAAAAATACATTCATGAAACCGTTGATAAAGTATGAGCATCTTCTCTTCTTGCAAAATTTAGCCACTTTTTCCGTATTTCTTTATTGTTTGGAACATAATTATATAAATAACTTGTCTGGGGTTTTTATCGTCGTGCTATTACACTGGGACACTATACAGTACTTATAATATGAGGAATTCATTTTTAAACGATAAAAACAAACTAAAATATACGAAGACACGATCGCTCTTTATTTTGTTTCACGCCGTGGCGTGACGTCATTCAAGACGCCATGATAGTTTTGTGCGTTTTAGACCCTAATTTAAATTGGTTTTTTAAAACGCGAAATTTAAAATGTAAATGCTCGATTAAAAATAAATAAAATTTTTTTTCCATAAAATGCATAATAAGCTAAAGTATTAAGCAGTTATTGAAATTTAGTCAACTAGCCTATTATATTAATTTTAAGCCTATATATTATTGTTATTATTTATTCCACTATTAATATATTATAATGTTTTATAAGCCCATGTATTATTATATATTAATATTATTATTTATATTATTTATTCCACTATTCAATTTTTAATGAAGGTAAAAAAACTACAAATTTCCCAAACAAGTGATAACAAGTAATATGAGATATTATTAATGGTGCCAATTCATTCTCGATGAAAGTATTATCTTTTATAAATTGAAAAAAAAATAGTATTACGAGGTATCGAACCCGAATTGTACATATGAGGTACAGGTTAGATTCCCGCTCGGGATAGATATTTGTATTTGTACAAATATTTGTTTGCGGCCTGGGTGTATTTCCTTGTGGGTCTCCCTACCACGATTGTTATCACAGACCCTGATAACTATCTTTACTCATGGTAGTTAAATTATCCGCCAACCCGCAGTGAAGCAGCGTGATGGATGAAGCTCTAAGTATTCTAAGAGAAGAGGCCTTTGCTCAGCAGTGGGTCGTTTATAGGTTGACACAGTACATTACAGTACAGTACAAAATAAATTTTTACCTAAAAGTATGTTTAATATAAACTTTATTTTTTTTAAACTACATATTTACGCATGAGAATACGTACTAATGATAGAAATATATCGATTTGTCTCCTAAGTGGCCGATGATGACCCCTCTGGTCATTTACATTAAATAAAAAAAATTGTATGTGACACAGAATAACACTTATCGCCTATTTTACAGTTTTTACCGCAAAAATCACCTTTTAGATTTCTGCGGCAATAAATTGTCCGTTATTAATGTATGTAGCTGCAACATCAAATTAATAACGAATAATCTCGTCTTCGGTAAGTTCAATGTCAGATTCATCTGAACTAATTGTGATTTTTACACTTAGTTATTAAAAAATATATATTAAATAAAGTCAAAAATTAATAAATGGATTAAGAGTCCTTAACATAAAAAAACTCGATTAGCGTGGCCTCAAGTCAAGGTCGTCACTCTAGTAGTGGGAGAGTGCGGGGAATGACCCGACGACGGTCGGGCGCGGCCCGCGGCGCACACCCGCCCTTTCCTCAACCGCGGGAATCGCGTGCTCTCGCGCGCGGACTATACGTCTTAATACTCACGACTTAAAAGTGAAAATAGGTTGCGCAAAAAAGTACCTACCTACCGCGATTGACGATTTTTACTCCTCATATTCTTTTCATACTGATGGCCTTATATTAAAATCGGTTCTTTAGAAGTAAACTCTAAAAAAAGAAAAAAAAATTAATACCAAAAAATGCAATTTTAAACTGACAGTATTTGCGCACGAAAAAGGACATACAGTTCCGATAACATCACTCATGTTTGTCGTTACTTATTCGTCGCTGAGTTTCAAAACCTAGCCTCAAATAAACCTGAACCCGTAACCTCAAGTTAGTTGTCAAACACGAGTGATGCCACTACTCCTATTGATGTTTTAAATTATGTTCTGTATCAATTTACTTTAAATTCGTAACTTTTGTTAAAACTCAACATGAAGTAAATGAAAATGTTTGTAATGACCTGTTGTTTTTAGCGTTTTTATGACAAAATATTCATAAATATTATATTCGCCTCTTCCCTTTTGACACGAATCTTAACATGTCATTTTTTTAATCCATCATGTCATTTGTTTTTTGTTTAAATTAAAATAAAATCCTTATTTTTAATAATTAGTAAATATTAGTTAGACGTGAAAATGGATATAGAAGATAGAAAGTTTATTTATATTTATTAAGGAATACTAATATATATTACTATAATATGAGCAATTCTTGTATATTTATAATTATATAAACTGAATCTCGGAAATGGCTCCAACGATTTTTATGAAATTTAGTATGCATGGGGTTTAGGGGGACGATAAATCGATCTAGCTAAGATTCAATTTTAGAAAATGTCGTTTTATCCGTGTTTTCAGACAATTAAAAAATATCATTACAATACGAAGGCAAATTTCGCTGTCATTTACAAGTTTATAGCTCAGGTGGGAATCGGGCAGATTCTAAATCAGAAAACCTGGGTTCGAGTCCAGATGTCTCCAGACCGACTTTTTTTTTCAAGTTTCATTTTTCTTTTGAGAGAAAAACTTTTATTAGGAGCCTTTTTTTATTTAAATAACCAGTTCCAGAAAATATGATTCATATTTCATCAGTATGTAATAATTACTCATATCTAATGCATAAGCCTAGACAAGTTAAAATACCTATAAACAAAAACACAGAAATGAGGTTGGACTTGGTGCGTTGAGTCGTTAAAAATTCACATAATTTTATGAAAAACAGTGCACCCATTTTATTTATGACTTGCTGTGCCTCGCGGTTATACCCGCTTTAATTTGAGAAAAACGTACATGGTACATAATAATATGTTTGTGCTGTGCGTAATTATTGTGTAATTATTGTTAAGTACAGCAAACGAGCGCGCGGTGCGACGCACATAGTTTCATTTGATTTTACATTATCTTCTAAATTATGGGTCCAAATTAAATGCTATAAAATACAAAGTTTGTCTTCATAAAGTTTCCTCGTTGATGTGAGTTTTTGTGAGAGATTTGAGTGTATATGATTCGTAAGGATTCATATGCCTGGCTAATAATAATGCAATAAAATCAACTTTTCAATTTTTGTTATTATTATTTCGTTGCGGAGTTATTTTAAAACTATGATATCTTCTAAGATATTCATTTCAAAAAGAAATATTTTTGATGAGTAACCTATTTATTTGGATAATGATTTATATCATGTCTATAAAACCACCTTCGCAATTAACATTATTTTAGAACAAACTTGACTTTTACTATAATAATGAGTCAACCTTAAGAGATAGATATATGCCGACACGGACTTTTTTACCCGACTGCGACAGAAGGAGGGTTATGTTTTTCGAGTGTATGTATGTATGTATGTATGTCCATTTCTTTGGCACACCCTACAGCCAAAACGGCTGGACGGTTTTTGACATATGAGATGTCGTTGGATTTGTCTAAATTGTAGTAGTGACATAGGCTATATAAATTTTCTAAATGGCGCGAAATATGATTTCGTAAAAAAAATTATAATGTATTTTTTTTTTTGTAACTTTTACGCAAGACTTTTACGTATATGGCAAGTTATTCTTACACTAATTATATGAATCTCTAAATCTTATTTCAACCTGATGTTAGTAAATTTCCATTGTTAATAAAATTTAAAATAAAGTATTAATATCGCTTTACGTTACTACACTTTCATGTAATTAAAAAAAATCAATGTTTTCAAGTCCGAATTTTAAAAGTAAATAAACAAATTGTTTTATGAATTATAAATATTTTGAAGACAAACTATTTGATTGTAAAAAGAATATAACGGTGTATGAAAAAAATATAAGATAATGATTTATGCTTAATTGTAGGAAAATTGATAGATTGCGAATTGTGTAAAAAATTATGTAATATTATTTTGTTAAAGTAGTGGGATAATGAATGAAAAGAAAATTAAAAATTGTTTCTATTGACCATTAGCTGTATCATCGATAAATAATAATTAGAGATGAAACGGATAGCAGTTTGAATTGAAATAATATATGAATGAAATAAAAAATATGAGAGAGGTATTAACCCCCTTAACTTATAAAAGTATATAAATAAATGTGTTATGATAAATCAGCCGGTTGGAAGCGTAGAAAGAGTAGATATTAAAAAAAAGAAAATATAGATAGATAGATAGATAAATACTTTATTGCAGTCACTAAATTTACAGTGGATATTACATAATGACAGTACAAGATATTCACAATTTAAGTGTGCAAAGGCGGTCTTATTGCTATCAGCAATCTCTACCAGACAACCTTTAATGAAAGTAGGTTTCTTATCAGACTTGGGTAGTGCAAATTTAGGTCCCTAAACCTAGGTGTTTGCTAAATAATAATAATGATACTAGGACTAGCACTTTAATAATATGATATACATATACATTATAAATACATGCATATTTTGTACTGAGTACATAGTAATAAAATACATACACATATCTACACATATACAACAAATATATTTAAAATACAAATAATTAATAATTAATCAGTCACTATTATAGAAACAATTATTATTGTTCTTCCACTCTTGCTAAGTAATACTTAAACAAGCGACATTTAAAAATAGCAATTGATTCAGAATGACGAATAGCAAATGGCAGTGAATTCCAAAGATTGACAGCTTTAACCGTAAAGGAATTGCTAAAGTAGCGGGTATGACAGGTTGGCAACTTAAGACGATTGTCAGAACGAGACCGAAGTTCTAAATGACTAGAAGTGTCTGTACCTAGAAAACAGAAACGCTCTTTTAGATAGGAAGGGGAATAGGGATTGTATAAAATAGAGTATAACAGGACTAGCGTGTGGAGGTTTCGACGATATCTGATAGGAAGCCACCTCAGACGAGCCCGAAAGGAGGAGACATGGTCAAATTTGCGTAAGCCGAATATAAAACGAATGCACATATTTTGCAATCGCTCCAGCTTATCTAGCTTTTCTTCAGTTAAATCAGTGAAACAGGAGTCCGCGTAGTCCAAAATAGGCAAGAGAAGAGCGTGCGCCAAAGATATTTTAACTTTAAGAGGGAGAAGGTTTTTCCAACGTTTCAGGCTTCCTATCGAGGCAAACAGCTTGCGGCTTATCTCCGTAATTTGAGGGGACCAAGAAAGAGAATTATCAATTAGGAGACCTAGATTTTTAACACAAGTTGTTACGTTTAAGATGGAGGAATTAAGAGTTATTGGAGGTAAAGTTTTAAAATCAACTTTACAAATTTGTCCCGGACTTCCTATGATAGTAACCTGGGATTTCGCAGCATTCAAACATAGACCATAAGATTTACACCAGTTGGAGATACAACTAAGATCCACATTAATTTTATTGATAGCTCCAGCGATATCGTTCGCTGGAGTGGAAACATATAATTGTAAATCGTCAGCATAGAGATGATACGAAGAAAGGAGGGGTGGAATTGAGTCTATAAAAATCGAAAAAAGTAGTGGTGAGAGGACGCCACCTTGAGGAACGCCACTAGAGAGGTGAACATAGGAAGAGAGTGTATCGTTGGCTACTATGCGTTGCTGACGATTACGAAGGTAGCTGCTGAACCGAGAAATAGTATTAGCAGATAAGCCTATAGATCGTAGGAGAGCTAACAGAATATCATGGTCGACAGAATTAAATGCATTACTAAAATCTAGTAATACCGCTATCGTAAGCAACTTGTTGTCCATATTAAAGCGTATGTCATCGCAAACTTTAACGAGAGCAGTAACAGTGCTATGTCCCGTTCTAAAGCCTGACTGATATGGACTAAGAATACGATTTTTTAAGAGAAAGACATTAAGCTGTGTGAAAACAATGCGTTCAAGAACTTTAGAAAGAAAAGGTAGAATGCTAATAGGCCGATAGTGTGAGAATAAGGAAGGATTATTAATTTTAGGTATAGGAATAACATGTGCATGCTGCCACGCATTAGGAAATGTGTTAGATGATAAAGAAAAGTTAAAGATGTAAGTAAGGACAGGAATAATGTGGTCTAAAACTAGTAGGACAAGTTTGCGATTAATACCATCACTACCAGAAGCATCGGATTTAATCGATAAAATGTGTTTCCTAACATCCTCTGAAGTGACAGGTTGAAGTTCAAAAGGGGTATTGACTTTCAAAGGTGCTGCCCTAATGTGTTTTAAGGTGTCTAATTTTACTCGGTTGTCTAGGGATTTAACCTTAGCAAAGTGATTGTTAAGGGCATCTAAGTCTATACTAGATGATAGATTAGAGCGCTGACGACCAATACCCAGAGATTCCAAGAAACGCCAAATACGAGCAGGCCTATTGTTTTTAATGGAATTATCAATAAAGTTCGACTGAGCGTCCCTGCATGCCCTGCTACACAGATTCCTTAGTTTTTTATATTTATTATGATTGTTTTCAGATGGTATGAGTTTGAACTTAGATTTTGCCGCATTGCGTTTTAACATTAACGACTTGATATCCTGCGTTAACCAGGGGGCTGGAAGGTGTTTAAGCTTGACAGGACGCAAAGGAGCGTGTTTATCAAAGAGCTCAGTCAGAAGACTATTAAACACATTTAACTTGTCGTCCATGTTGGGAGCACTTTGAATCGTACCCCAATCGATATTATTTAGGTCCTCCAAGAAGCTGTCGTTGTCAAAATTCTTAAAGCTACGACGCATAGTAATGGTAGGTTTGGCCTTAGGTGGACGCATCCTATATGAAAGGTATACAAGATCGTGATACGAAAAGGCCTCAGCTGGATATTGGCCATGCGTATCCACAAGCTCAGAAGAAGACACCAACATTAAATCTAGTTTAGAAGGAGAACAATTTGGAAAGAAATGAGTTGCATTAGAAGGCAGTAATGTGAGATTTGAGCTGCTTATGATGTTAGTAAGTCGTTTGGCACGGCTGTCATTTTTAAGAAGACACGTGTTGAAATCACCCATGATAATTGTGTGATCAACGGTTGGGCTGTATAATTCTAAAAGATTCTCGAAATTTTGAAAATAGTCTATAAGAACGGATGGGCTATAAAAAACACCAAGTAGTAATTTTTTTGTTCCAAACGCTAGTTCAAGAAAAATATGTTCAGAGGAACTAGAGTACTGGGGCGGGGATTTGTCTAAGATGGTAAAAGGAAATATATATAAAAGACTCTCGAGATGTAATAATAATAAAGTTGTTATGATTTGTAATATTTGATTTGAAAATTATACAACTATTTGTGACTACAACTAATTAATTGACTATAGACTAACTACTTAAGTATAAAGTAATAACCTATACAAAATTATTTTCCCGGATTGACATTTATTTTTGGAAGAAGTTGCAAATATTATTTGCAAATATACTCGTATATCGTTTAAAGCTAAGTAAATAATTTATCATAATATTCTTATTTTTCTATTCCTTTAGAATAAATCGTAATAATAAGTTAATATAATAATTATGTAGCATTAACTCCAGGGTTTTGTAATAATTGAATACCTATATAATTAATAGGTATATTTATCCGTCATTGACCGAAACATTCATTGTAACATCCAAACTTTAATTGTAATGCTTATTATGTAAAATTGAAATATGTAGAATTTAGTGTAAAAAAAATATTTAAAAATTAAACCAAATTTTTTTTTAAATGCCGTGGAAGGTGTAGTGTACCTATGTATGTAAGCCTCCCTTCTAATATAAATTGTGTTACTCTAATAAATAAATAAAAAAGGATTGATAAACGAACTTTGGAGCAAACAAAACGTCTCATTTAAATCACACATTACTACCCGAAGGATGTAAAAAGGTACATAAGTCGTTCTGTACTTTTCGTTCCGCCCGCGGCGTCGCCCGCTAGTCGCGCGTCTCGCGGTCAACGAGAGTTCACAGCGTGTACATGATGCATAGACCACGAATTCACAAAAAAAACATAAGTCCTAAAATGTTCTTAAAAAAACGTTTCTGAGATAAATGGTTATATGTATTATATAGTATATAAATAGTGCATTATTAGCTTTAAATCATTCAAGCATTCCAAATACATCGGGTATGTAATTGAGAGAAAACTAAAAGCTAAGTATGTAAATTCAAAACCTATTTTCAATAAATATGTACAATTATATTTATTCTATATAGAAAGAAACAAAATTATTTCTTCTAGTATCTACTCAGATATTATTCATTATGAGCATTTAAGCAATAAAATCAACAATAATAATTTGTTTAGGAAAACTAAAACAAATAATAATAATCATAATTATTTTATATATATAATAATAATCATAACTAATTTGCAACACTGTATGTGTAATTAAATATATTGGTTCTCTAGAACAGTTTTATTTAAGTCGCATATTTAATAATTATAATTTTATGTATTGAATATTTATATTTTGGAAGATTAAATAAAACAAAACTAATTAAGAAATTTTATTAAAATATATAGTTTTTTCTTTTTGTATTAATAGTAATTTTATCTAGAACTCTTTCATAGAAGTATTGATATTTCTTCTCTATAAAAGATACAGCACGATAATTGATGCTATGCTAATTTTGTGAATTGTCTGCAAGGCTCTTTATTTTATTTTATAGCTGAAAAATATATGAAAATAACAATAAATGTTATTATTCTTATTAAGTTTATAGTCATTTTGATATAATTTAAATATTTCACCGACTACTATTATCATACTTTATCAAAATATTTAATTAAAATAACTTTATTCTAGAATGTGAAATAAAAAAAATTTAAACAAATATGTATACTTAGTCTTTAAATAATACAAATGTAAATTAAATTGTTAACATTACATTATATTTTTAATATTTATTAAATAATTTATAAAATACGTACCTTTTATTAAACTAAAAGTTTAACATTTATTTTAATCTCCAAAGTATATTTTTTAATTTATTTATTTTAAGTCGCTTTTAACATCTAGGGTCATTAGCGACTAAAATATATTAACAGTATTTCATAGCAATTAAATTAAAGTATAATAGTTAGTTAATCTTAAAAATTTTACAGTATTTTTATAATCGGTTAGACACTCTTTTAATGTCTTATGAAGATTAACATTACTTCTTTCTGTTTTAACATTGGACAATCAATTAATAAATGTTTTATGTTCAGCTCACTATCATATCTAGAGCATTTATTCTTCGGGATTTTACTGATAAGATGTATATGTGTGACGTAATACAGTGGCCTATTTTTAATCTATTTAAAACTATTTCATCCCTTCTATTGTCAAATTGCAAATATATAGTATTATAGAGTATTATTTATTATTATGCAAGAGTATTTTGTGTTAGTGATGAATCAAAGTTTTTAATAAAAATTTACTACAAAGTTTAAAGATAAAAATAATAATATAAGCAATTGAAAAAATAAATTATGACATATTATAATGTGTCTACAGTAGCTAACATGTAATTTTGTCGAATTTTGACGTGATTTTGACGTTTGAAGAGCGTTTTCAATATTATCGACGAGATAAAGTAATTAAAGCATTTAAACATTTAAAGTAAGCCGGTATACTTCTCAACATTTGTATGTTTAAAGTACATTCCTTATTGGAAAAGTGAAATGACATGACAGAATATAAATAAATAAATACTCTATATCCCAGTGTTATAAAAAGTATCCTATATTTTAATCAAGATCTTATTCTATATGTATGCAAAAATTTTATTGAAATCCTATTCAGCTGTTTAAGTGTGATTGTGTCACAAACCACCTCAAAAACTTTCGTATTTATAATAAAATATTAATCCCATTTGGATTAAATACATAATCATGCAAATACTAAAAAATGCTGTTATTATATTAACTAAGGTTTAATTAAAAACAATGTAAAATTATATTTATATAGACTTGTAAAGAATGAAAATATTTTTATATTGTCATCACATTTATTTCAAAGAATCAAAACCAAACATTATATTAATTTAATAATACTGATATATTTCAGTGTCCTCTTTAATATTGAAAAAGAACTTATATAATGTATTGTAATATAATATTAATTTATGTTACTATTAATTGTATCGTAATATATATAATTATACAGTTTTTATTTATTGATTGAGTTTTATTTTTAATGCATTGTTTTTTGAATAATAAATTTAATTGCTTGTGTCTAATGTGTTAGTAAATTGTTGAAACTTGATTGATTTATGTAAAATTGAAATTTCTTATTTTTCTTCTGTAAAACTAAACTGTATATTTCCCGAATAAGTAAATAAATAAATTACCCTCATCACAGCCTTTATACCATATATGTAACTAATTGAATAAAAATCTCTTGTATTTTAACAAGTTATATAATATTAAAAAATTTGAAATAAATAAAATTAACATAATATGGCTAATATTTTTATATTGTAATCACATTTCAAAGATAAACAGGAACCAAAAATTACCTTCATCCCAGCCTATAATAATATAATATCTAACTTACTTAATATAGATCTCTTGTATAATAACTAGTTGTTTATTATTTATAATAAGACTAAATTAATTTAAAAAATCAAAAACCCGACTGCGTAAAATACTCTTATTATAAACTAAAAAGAATAAAACATTTTACTAGCTTTCATTTGATACCCATATTGCTACAGTAAGAAAAAAAATTCAAGGGGGGGGGGCCACCTCATTCTGCCATTTGCGGGCGCCATTTTGAAAATTTATATAGCCTATGTCACTACTACAATTTAGACAAATCCAACGACACCTCATATGTCAAAAACCGCCCAGCCGTTTGGGCTGTAGGGCGTGCCAACGAAATGGACATACATACATACATACATATACACATACATACATACATACATACATACATACATACATTCGAAAAACATAACCCTCCTTCTCTCGCAGTCGGGTAAAAAAAAGAAAGAAAACTAACATGATATTTGCTTTTATTTTGTAATCACATTGATTTCAAAGATAAACAGAAATCAAAAATTACCTTTATCACACCTGTATTATAATATTTAACTTACTAAATATAGTCTCTTGTATAACTAACTTAATATTGATCTCTTGTATGATAACTAGTGGTTATTAAATAATAAAAAAATTGAAATAAATAAAAGTAACATAATATTGCTAACATTTTTAAAATTGTAATGTTTCTTATAATGATATTTTTTTTTCATTTATTTTCAAATTCTAGCTTACTTAAAATTATTTTACTTAATGGTAAAATAAAATAAATATTTAGAATGAATAGGGAGACGAATTACGAATTACAAATAACTTTTTATTTTTTTGTAAATAATCTAGTTGAAGTTTTGTCTTAGTAACAAAACATTTTTGTAATTTCATATCTGTTTTTTTTTCTTTGCTTTGACCCGTGTCCATTGTTTGAAATCTCACCCCGTTGCCTCTCTGCTTTTTGAGTTTTCTTTCCTTAAGTCTGTGTTCATTCAGTTAAAAATTATTTTCTTTAATTCAAAATTCAATTATCAATAACAGTCACTTTATAGATTGATAGAAAAATAAAATAAAATAATAATTCATCGCGAGGTATTGAACCCGAGTCGGCCGTACGAGAACATTGTACGCTGACCACTTAGACATCTTGTAGTTGCAATTGAAATATTTCCAAATGAGTCTAACAGAACGCGTGCATGCACAAAGCGGCAACGTCTCATGAATAAGAGGACGTGCTACTCCTCGCGATTGGTATACGTGTAGAAAGACTAACAGTATTGTGGTATACGAAAATTATACGCAGGGAAGTGCAAAAGTTAAGGACGACATTAGTACCCTGTAATAACTGAAGAGCGAATATCCACAATTTTAAACTTTTTAAAAATATAAGTTGAGCAGGAATATAGAATGCGGAATAGAAATCAATATACGCAGACACTTTTGTAATAAAGCCAGTGGTAGTGATGGACGCCGTGAGTCGGTTTCAAAAAAGGACGCAAAATATCTTTCGTGATTTATATATATATATATATATATATATATATATATATATATATATATATATATATATATATATATACATATATATACATATATATATATATATATATATATATATAGATTACAACTTAAATAGCTATAACCATCCAACTTTGTACAATCAACAAACAAATAACAACCAAATATTTTAAATTTTAACAACGAACAAACAATCAAGACGGTAGTACCCTAAAGTATTTAATTATATACAAAAAAGAAAAACAGATTTTTAAATACGGGCGAGTGTCATTCTTCGAAGTTTTGGTCAGCGCGATTCAGAAAATTATCTGCGCCATCTATCGTATAATTGTAGAATATCTTTTTTATATTTAGTGACATTTAACATAATTAATATTTAACATAATAGTATATTAATTGAAAATGATGTTTATCTAAAATATTAAAACGATTTCTATTCCTATCCGACATATTTAGTAAAGTTTTAAGTTTAACAAAATAATAACTCAAATATAAGTTTTGTGAGTTTTAAAGATTCCTTAGACCAGATGGCGTTGGCGGCGTAGGTACCTATTTCTATTTTCTTAAATATTTATTTTTAAATTTAATTACAATGAAACAAAAACTAAATTATACTGTGAGTTATTTCCAATTTTTATGTATTAAAGTTATTAACATTGGTTTTGTACTTTTTACGTGATACGTGATCAGAGAAAAACACGATAAGAGATGGCGCTGATACAAAAAAATACGCGCTATTGAAATTTATTCTTGATGATATATAGTGTATTAATAAAACGGAGGTTTTAACAGATTTATTATTTGTATAGATTTGATTATTAAGCACTTCAAGCTTGGTGCCAAATCAAATGCAGCTTCTAACATATTCCAATAGAGTATATTTTTCGTAAAGGTATCATTATATACATATATTTTTGCTATTGATAATTGGATTAAGAGCTGTTAAAAGATTTTGCTTTTTGGTACTTTATTTTACATCACAAATGGATTATAAAACATAAATAATCTGACGATAATGCTTAAAATACACTTATTATCAATAAGATGTTCTTCTAGATGAGCACTTTTATAAGACTATTTCAAAATATAAAATTTACATAAAACAAACATCTGTTTTTCAAAAACCATTTAATATTTCTCTAAATTATTCACTTCATTACAGAAGTGAAATGTTTTAAAAAATCTGTAAAAAAATCAATGCATTAATATCAAAAATAATTTTGGGTTTGTGTATTGAAGAAATTTTAATTTTTTTTAAATCAAATTGATCTTAAAACATCTGAAAAAATATTTAGAAATTAAAAAATATCGGTTTTGTTACATATTTTATTTAGTTACAGACATAATATAAACAATTTATTATTATATATAATTAAATAAACAATATAGAAAAATCAAAAACATAGAAATATTTTAAACAAAACAAACAGGTAGGTCACTCAGCCTATCTTGAAAGCTGCGGACCGATGATACCACCTCCAAAGTTCAACCCTGATTTTCATTGATCGCCTTGGAGGATATTCTCACAAGTGACACCGGCAGCCATAAATCAATAAAAAAAAAGAAAAACAAAAAAAAAATTAATATATAAAAACAATAAACTTATCATAAAAAAATATCTTAAGTGGTATCATATATTTTTTTTAAAAACAAAATAATAATAATAAATAAATAATTATAGCACCATACAAGCTGCAGTATATAACATAATTACGTATATTAAACAATGGTAAAATGTAAAACCCATTGATTTTTTTCCCATTTTTTCCCCATTGATTGATTAAAAGTCTCATTGATTTAAAGTTTGATCGATGATTTTGGTGTTTATTCGTCAATTTTGGCATGAAATTAATATGGACTGGCAAGTAAATTACTAGCTAGCTTACTCATTACTTAATGCTACTGAAATTTCCTGAAATTCCCACGTGTTATTACCGGATACTTTAACTAGCGGTTAGCTTACATGATATTTTACTTACGGTTGGTAAAACAGGCCTTTAATATTATGGGAACTAAGTTGAACCAGTTTGAATATAAACTTGTGATTCTGTATTATATCTATTGGGACATAACATTTGTGTAGTAAAACAATAATATGGATAGTTTGTGTAAAGATTTATAGTTCATACAATTTTGGACTCATCTCATTCCCGCTATGCAATCGTAGTAGCAATGTAGAAAGAATCGTTCTACATTTATTTGCCAATATGAAATCCAAAAAAAAAATCAAATCTATAATATTGTTAAGGACTGAAAATGGTATATACCTACGTAGTACATATATCTTCTATATATTACAGTATATAATAATATGTATTCCTAAGTAAAAATAAAAATAATAATTAAAATAATAACATAAATTTTTCAAAAAGTATTAGAGAACCTTAGTTCTCAATTCTAATTTAATTGAAAAACAACTTAATTTCAAGTAGTAGTAAAGCAATTTTATCTTATTTCTAGCGCTCTAAAATTGTTTTGAATATTTTATGAAATATTGAACATATTCTATAGGTAAATTAGATAAAATGTGAATTATTTATTAAAAATACTCTCAAATTCTTTTGTTCTTGTTGAAATAAGAAGTATGTCTTCAACCTTTATGAAATTAAACTTACAATGAATATAATTTTTTTTCACTTACACAAATAAAACAGTACCAAAATAATGCGACTAAAATTAAAGTGCAACTGTTAATGAAATAGTAAAAAACTGTATTTCAGATTAATAATAAGGCTTTCCATTCTAAGAATCTCAGATATTACAACGTATACGTGAAGTGTGACACAGAACCTTAATGAAACAATAATATTAAAGGAAACAAACATGGATGTATTTAGTGCCAGTATGTATTACGTATGTATGGAGCAACGTGGCCTTCGCTCAGCAGTGGGTTGATTACAGGCTGATACAGTACAGTACAGTATGTATTACGACGCGTTGGCGCATTGGTCACAGCAGCTGACTAATGCGCTAAAGGTCGAGGGCTCGATCCCTGCACATGACAAATATTTGTATGTCGATATAGATGCTTGTTGTGGTCTGAGGTTTTCGCTTGTGTGTTGTGTATGTTTCCGGATAGTTGGTTCGTCGAGTGTGAGGCATTTATTTCTTTTTTTATATTATATATTTATTTTTTATTATTGTATGTGTGTGTGTATGTGGGTGTGCGAATGTGCCTGCGCACTTATATGGGTGCATACGCGCGTGCATTGGTATGTGTGTGTAATGTGTCATGTCATTACTGGATAATGGATTAATTTTTTTTAAATATATCGTGTGGGTGTAATATTAAACTGCAATACTTAAATAAAAGTAAGGATAATCGATTTAAAGTTTTATATCACCTTCGAAACTCCACATATGCGATCAGCGTGAGTTCATAGTCTCTTGCCTTTTTTTTCTGTTAGCGTAAGCTAAATACAGACGTGACCATATATAGCCGACGTAGACAATGTAGCCGAAATAGATGATAACCGATGTTACATGAAATAGAGTATTGATTTCGATATCCGATGCCAGTATCTTATACGAAACTTTTTTTTTCGCAATGTCCAATGCTGTTGGCCCTAGCGGCCTTTACAACGTCACTGGTAGGGGTGTCGAGCGAGACCCGGCCGCGAAGAATGGGAGCTAGAGAAGCTCAAACTGGACGTTCGTCCTAAAGGATGTCTTCTAGCGAGAACGCACCTTGGCTTAGATCGTCGTCGGATTGGTCTACATTGATGTTCAATACCGTTAATAAAATAACAGTCATCGTCAGTGCGATGTTGCAAATTTATATTTTGAAGATATATATTTCCGTCAAATAAAATACATTGTATAATGCAAAGAAAATGCATAACATAAGGGCTGTGAATATATAACTTTTGAGTACAATTTTTTTACTGTGGTGTTGGTGTTTTTTACTGAGGAAATACGAATGAAAGTTTTGCTTTTGACATACGATGTTTTTCTAGATGGGAAGTTAAAAAAAATTTTCAACAATATTTCAGAAGTTTTGGATTACCATTGAGCTATGTAAATAAATTTAATACTTACATTCCTTTCGTATAAACTACGTATAGAATTGTTACAAAAAATACACTTTCGCTCATAATAAAAGTAAAATTTTGTCAAAACTATTCAAATAATATTAATATTGATAATTAAAATGCTGAGATTGCGACTTTGAAACCTTATTACTACAAATATTAACTATTTTATATTAAATTGTTCCAGGGAAAAGCTATTTAATGACTTTCTCAGATACAGTCAACAGTTTTTATTTTATTTTATTTATTTATGTTATAAGAGGCTTAGCCGAGTATTTTATATGAGTCTTTAAAAATACTTATTTTGAATTAATTTTACCGTGGAGATAATGTTATTGGTATTTGACTAAATTATCCGTTAATATCTCCGTCTCGAGCATACGTCGTATTATAATTAATTATTTAATCATATTATATTTATTACAGATGGGTAATTAAGTATAATGGAAATAATTTGTATTATTATGTAATTAGGTACTTTTAATTATAACAGACTTACATCGTCTACATTTCTACATTTTGTGTAGCAGAACTCGGACAATAATATTTGTCGTTATATTTCCCTTAAACTAAGATTTTCTGTCTACAACATAAATCAGGACAAACCAATGCAACGAGTTAGCTTTAGAAAGTCCACATTAATCATTCGACAAAACCGTACTAAATGGATTTCAGTTTTGCAAAATAAATGTGATTGTCGTTTTGATATAATTATGTGCAACCGATATTTTAATTATCTTTTTTCGTGCTATACAATCTTTAATGATATTTCTGCAAAAAGTCTCTTTCATATCGTGTGTAACAGCTAGCTAAATAACTAATTATAGTCAGACCAACGAAAATTAGGCTATATAGGGCATAGAAAGCTTAAAAAATATTGATTAGGTGTCACCTTTCATATTATTTCTTGAGAAATAATGTTACAAAATAATCTTTTACGAATTTATTAAGTACTTGGTTTTTGTAGAGTTAGTGATAGAACTATTACGTAATTAAAACTGAAAATATCATTTCTTTATATCAACCTTATGAAACTACTTGCAAACTTTACTATTTATAGTTTTTGGTTGGATGTAAATATTTATACGTTTTGATTTATGCGTTTTGAAGGGAAACCAGAGATATATTTAAATTGTTAATTATTATCAATCTAGTTACGAAACTCGCGCTCCCGTAAACTTGTTTACCTACATAATATGTAACTACTATGATCAAATGTATTCTGTAATGTAAATGTACCTACTATAAAATTATATTATTTTTGCAACAAAACAAGTTTTTTATGATATCAGGGCCAGCGTTGATATAATTTTCTCTCATCGCTAGATATAGAACATCTACATAAATATACCAAGCACATACATTATAAATAACCCTGTTTAGCTTGTTCATATAGATAATTATGTAATGATATTGGCATTGATTTATTTCTGTCCGAATACGTGCTTATACTACAATGTAATAGGGATAATTCACGGAAGAATGAAATTCTTCCGTGAAAGTAAAATAAGTTATGTTAATTATTCTAAATTACTTACCAAATTCGCTATACTATGAATCAGAATCAAAATTAAGTTCCTTTCAAGCTCGCGTATTTAATGCAATTTACTTTCAGCGGAAAAAAATGATTACGATATACATATATATTACTATTTTTTCTCTTACGTTTTACGTTGAGAAAAAATCACTTATTTTAAATATTAAAATTGCAACATACATACAACATACATACGGAAAATTCAAATCGAAATAATCCAGTAGATGCAATATAATTTATACCAAAACTGTTTGTAAATAATTATTTAATATTAATTATTTTAAGTTTCGAATTGTAAATATGTATAATATTGTAAAATTTCTGTAATAAAATAATTAAAAAAAAAAAAAAAAAAAAAATTATGAATAAATAATATATTAAAAGTTGAGCATTTGATATATCAAAGTCGATACTCTTTTTATAGATAGATCGGTAGGTTTTAAAATATAAATATTTGTTTATTTGTAATGAAAAAATAAATACAATGACTTAAATCTACTTTGAAATTCGTAGATCATACTGATCTATATAACCTTATTTTGATTAATAAGAAACTTGTTAAGTTAAGAGTTCATTTTTTAATTATAATTTTTACCACCTGAGTATTTACTCACCTACTTGTTTAATTAAACAATACAATTGTAACAAAAGTTGTATACATCTAAATTGTGTACCTACCCTATATTTATAAAAATAAGGACACAGACATATGCGATTTCTTGTTAAATTTTATAAATCAGTTGAAAATAATATAATTATGCATGAATATTTACATTATACTTGAGAGTTCCACACGGTATTCTTTTCCAAATAATTATTTATTTAGAAAATTCTTAATTGAAAAAAAAACTCTATTTTAATAAATAAAACATTAACGGAATTTTGGTGAAACCTGTGCAGAAAATATGCGACAGCTGACATCTACAAAAGTTTATGGACAAGTTTATGGTCGTGCCGTTATATCCACAAACTTGGGACATGTGAGAATATCCTCAAAATGAATACACTTGTGTTCAAGGCCGCTCACATTAAGTGCTGGGGTGCGAAAATCATAAAAACTATCCCTAGCAGATAAATTAAAATGTTTATGTTTTTTTTATTATTCGTAGTTATTTAGTAGAAAATCAAATGTTATTCAAAGTAATCGCCATTATTATTTATTCACTTTTTAATGAAGGTCTATTTTTATTATTATTATTATTAGTACTAGCTGTACTTGCGACTTTGTCTCCAATTGTCATCCTTTTCATTAGGATATAACATAAAGTACGTAAGCCAACATAAGATAAATACGTACAAAGATTTCTGTAAATTCTGAATTTCAAGTTATTTCTGTCACTGACGGTTATGATGGCTGTAATTTCTGAACTATCATGCTTTTAGCCTTGAAATAATTACGGGACAATCTTTAATATATCTTCTTTCGGACAAAAAATAATTGATATCAGCAAAAAACTTTAGTGGCATTGATTTTACATTGTGGTAGCAACCGCCGATATTTAGCTTATCTGTCTCTAATAGGATTGTGTATTCAGTTGCCCTACAAAATAAAACCGCGCTGAGTTCTCCCGGTCTCTAATCCACAGAGCTATTTTTCTCAATACCTTGAACAAAGGTTTTCTATCAATACTATTAATAATAATAAAATATATATAATCTTACCTATTTAATTTCTTCAATACCAAATTTTTTATTTTGTATAAGTAAATAATACTAGTATATATATATATATATATATATATATATATATATATATATATATATATATATACACATATATATGTATGTATAAACAGTGTTTGTTAGGTCACTACTTGTTGGGTTTTTTAACACTCGTATGAGTCGTAGCTAATAGTTTATAGCCTTCCTCGACAAACAGATGTGTCAAACACTAAATAAATAAATGTCTAATATAATCGATAGATTTTAACATTGAATTCAAAAGAAAATACTAACTCTCCAGGCTTATTATCCTTATAAGTACCGTTATAATAAATAAACAGAATCAAAATATAATATAATTAAAATAAATTTTAATAAGTAGGGAATGTAACCAATTTTGTTTCCTAAACTCAATTTTCCTCAAAGTAATTAGTTTCTAAACAAAATGTATAGACCGATAAAATCAACAAGTAACCCAATTTGATATTTGTATATTTAATTCTATGTCTATTTCATTATCATTCCACTCTTCCGAACCAATTTTCGTTTACTTCAGCTTCGTACCAGTTGATAGACACAATTTCCACAAACAAATTTTATGGCGCCACTTCGGTGTCTTGAATATGTTTTTAAATTAAGTGAAATGAAACTAAATTGATTTTAGGTTACTTTTCTAAGATGGTTCAGTGGACTAAATGCGTGAATAGCATCGCTGAGATTACAAGTTATAAATATGTTTTACAAATAAAATGTAATATTAATAATGTTGTAATATTATTTACAATAATGTTTTTTTTTAAATTTAAAATAATCTTTATTATAATTTTTGATGATTGTAATTATTAATTATTATTATTTGATATGGAACTAGTTATAATAAGCATCTCTTCTCAACTTTGTTATGTTCTATTGTAATATCGGAAACTGTTTTTGGTTAAGTAATAATTATAGTATATTGTTTGTTATTTTATATATTGTTATAATACTATTTGTTTCCAAAATAAAATAAAACAATAAAATAGCCTTGTCGATGAATTAAATAATTGTGGGGAAACCTACATCTTATGGTAGATGTTCTGAGATACTTATACCCATTTCATAATTCGCAGTTGTAGTGTAGCAGATTTAGCTGCAGCCCACACATTTACAAGTTATTATGGTATAACATATAAGTGTATTTTCATACAGTAAAATACGATAAACGTCAATTAAAATTTAATTGAGGAAAACTGCACAAGACGTTTTAAAAATACTTTCGAATTTTTTATACTTATAAGCTCCCCAAAAAGTTTTTTATTATTAGATATAGCGATAAAAAGTCGGATCGTAGAGTGACTTCTATGGCTTAGAGGAAATTTTAATTATTTTTTTTCCAAAATACAGATGCCACGTAATAACTATTTGTATAAGTAATAATAATCGAGCTCGGAAAACTTTAAATAGTACTTGTTTCTAAAAATAGATGCCATAGATATTTTATTTTATAAATAATAATAATCTGACTTAGAAGAAATTTAAATTGTGCTTTTTTCTAAAACTACCGGCCCCGGGTATGTATATGTACCTAAAACTTCCTCATGAATCACTATCTATTGGTGAAAACTGCATAAAAATCCGTGCAGTAGGTTTTGAGTTTATCGCGAACAGACAGATAGATAGACGCGGCGGAGAACTTTGTTTTATAATAATATGTAGTGATGATACAAAAGCCATAAAATAATTAATTTTACACTTTTAAAAACTATGTGTTAAAACTTATATTCCATATACTGTTTGATGTTAGTCAGTTTAAAATAAGACACTAAATATGCAGTACGCCGCCGAATTCAATTTCAACCATTTGTTTTTTCTTGTTTTAATTAAAATGACACTGCACGATTCTGCCAGTTCGTTGTCAGGACAGAATATATAAACATATTAAGCGCCGAAATAGATGTGCAATTAAAATGTGACAGCATTCCGGTAAATTGTAAGTAAATGGTATGTTTATAGATAATAATAAAATGTATATATATATATATATATATATATATATATATATATATATATATATATATATATATATATATATATATATGTATTGTACATTGTACATGTGACAGGGGCATAATTGCAGTGTATTTAAATTAAAACGAACATTAAAACGTCTGAATGATGAAAATTGTTTAAACCATAGTATTTATTTAAATATGATTAATCTGAAGATACCGTACAAAATTGTCATAATATTGTAACGTGCTTACTACCAAATATTTTTATAAATAATTACAACGAATAGTTTTATCAATTACAGAAATTTATTTATTTATTTATTAATTTACTTTATTGTACTACACAATATTGAATTGTACAAAAGGCGGGCTTAATGCTAAAAGCATTCTCTACCAGCCAACCTTAGGACAATTTCATAAAATTGTAAGGTACTTATAATTTAAGCATTACCAGTCTGTTATTTTCTTACAAGCAAACTACTAATACGTTTTATGCATCCGTATATATATAATTTTGTCGAACTTTAAATTTCAAGTTTTATTCATTATCATAAACGAAGAAACAGTACCGTTTCATTTACAATGTTTCAATGTCGTATGTACTAAAATATAATACCTTTAAATAAATAATATAATTATGTTTTACATATATACACGGTTGATACGGTTTACATTCCGGCTCCTAACGTAGACAACTTAATGCCTGTGTTTTAGGTAACAGCACACAGATTTAAATGTTTGTATTTTTTAATAAATATGAATTGAACTGAACTAAATCAGCCTGTAAATTTCCCACTGATGGACAAAGGCCTTTTCTCCATATAGTAGAAGAGTTGGAGCTTAAACCATCACGCTGCTCCATTGCGAGTTGGAGAATAATTTCCCGGCCATGAGTAACAATTAGTATAAGGTGTTTATGATAACAACTGGGACCCGTTTCAACGGTAAGGAGATATCTGCCCCGAGGAGGAATCAAACCCACGACCGCATGCATTAAGGCGCACCACTATTCTTCTGGAATAGTGGTGAAACTCACGGTTTTAAAACTCACAACTTAGCCTGTAAAAATAATTATGATATTTGACGTAATATTAAATTAATCTTTATACAATATATGTATGTATGTGGAATAATAGTTGAAAAAATTAAAAAAAAAAAAACTGAATATTGAGCGAATTTTAACGGCATTTTATTGTCGGATTAATAAAAAAGCCATTTTAAGGACATTGTAAAAAAAAAAACGACGAACTTATTAATTTTTTGTCGGTGAAGTAGCATGAAAGCCTTTTTACATTTATGTATATGATTGTATTTATTAATTACTCCATAACGTTATTATAATGTCTACTGTTTTCTAACCCTAAATTTACTTACTTCTGGCAAAACAGTACGTAATGAAGCTTGTTAAACTTTGCAATCTAAATTTTGTGTGCGGTATGAGACTTAACTAATGTAGGCATTATATCAACATTAAGTACATATAACAATAAGTAATATGTTACTGTTCGTTTAAGATACAGTAAATGGTGTTGGTCCATACGACTTATATTGAAATTACAAATCGAACCGACTCATCTCGATCTCGCCATCAAATAGACCTAAATAAATACGAAAATGTTCAATGAAACACTGAGAAATGGATTAGGGCGTTGAACACAAGTAATTAGGACCTCAATAAATATTTAAACAAAATCTATAATATAAAAATAAGTCGGGTTTTCCTTCCTGACGCTATAATTCCAGAACGCACGAACCGATTTCCACGGTTTTGCATTCGTTAGAAAGGTCTCGGGCTCCGTGAGCTTTATAGCAAACTAAATTCAGGAAAATTTTCAACAGAAAAGCAGGAAAACATGGAAAATCATGATAATATAATCTTATCTATAATATAAAAATAAGTCGGGTTTTCCTTCCTGACGCTATAATTCCAGAACGCACGAACCGATTTCCACGGTTTTGCATTCGTTGGAAAGGTCTCGGGCTCCGTGTACTTTATAGCAAACTAAATTCAGTAAAATTTTCAACAAAAAAGCAGGAAAACAGGGAAAATCATTTTTCACATACAGCGCCATCTCTGATACATAGCATGTACTACAAACCAATATGGTTTTGCATGGCGGCAGTACGTGGTGTGAGTATCCCTCACGAAAATAAGTTGGTGGCGAAACGGAGTTTGCCGGGTTTGCTAGTTTCCTATAAAATCTCGTATTAATCCTTTTTAAAAATTCGTCTGAATAATAAAGTGTTAGCGTTATATTGAGTATTTGATCTTCGTATACGAGTATGCATAAAACAGAATGTTAATTTTGGAATAAGTAATCTATACATTCTGTTCCTGCTTCACTGTTTCCCGATACGTACAATTTAGGGATTTTTAAGGCAAGAGTGAACAGGCACTATTTGAGTTTGCGTGCTCCACCTTAGACTTCATCTTTGTTTACCATCAGACAAGATAGAGGTCAAACGCGCTCAAATTCGGCTTCGGTCTGAATGACTGACTGACTGACTAACGGATCAACGCACAGTCTAAACCGCTGATTGTAGAGACCTGAAACTTGGAGGGTGTGTTCTTTGTATGACTTAGGCATCCGCTAAGAAAGGATTTTACGAAATTTCACCCCTATGAGGGGGAAAAGGGGGGCAAAGTTAGTACGGGACAACGTGATTCCTTGGTCCAATCTACTTCAAATTTTGCATAAATAATATTTAACAGAATTGATTGAAGACGTGATTCCTGGACAGATATTTGTATTAGCACAAATATTTGTTTTTGATCTGGGTGTATGTCCTTCTGGGTATTGCCAGTACCGTCCGTGTCTTGAAGAGTACGTTAAGCCGTCGGTCCCATAGACATCGGTATCATAGGTAACTGGTAACGATCGTTACCATATTATACGGAAATAATCCGCCAACCCGCAGTGGAGCAGCGTGGTGGATTAAGCTCCAACCCTTCTTCTACATGGCGAAGAGGCCTTCGCTCAGCAGTGGGTGGTTTACAGGCTGATACAGTCGAAAATTATTATATCGAATAAACTAGTCACTTATACCACCAGTCATTTTTAATAACACTCTAATTAATTACTGTTACAATGTCTCGAAGTTAAAACCTCGGAGCTATCTTTGACAGATATCGCTCTTGGGCGCCTCAACTCATTGGGTTAAGTCGAAAATTATTTACAACATTGGATCACTTCGCCTACTAAAGTTGTATTATTAGCACGGTCACTTCTCCTATATGTATATATATCTCCTATACCTATTATGGACTATGTTGATATTTGCTATCTAGATGTTAATGAGTAAACAAATAAGCTTGAGTGCCTCCAGAATCTTTGCATACGGTTCATATTTAGTCTTCGCAGTCTAGTTTTTCGCAACCCGATTCGCTTTCGCAGGACCGACCCGCACCGGTTGGCCAGGTGCAGTTTTACAGAATGGGTGCTATATAGTAAGCCTCTATCTAGTAATATTTATCACGAGAGGGCTGAAAGGCGAAAAATATTTAAGTCTCGATTAAAATAATGTCAAGATCATCAGGAACAAATAAAAATGGATGCTGTTGCTAAAAAGTACGGTAATGGTGATTTTTGTGGATTTTGGCTTGATACGAGTAAGACGAATATACAGCCTGGCCTACCGGTGAGCGTCGGTGGCACGAGCGATCCTAAATATATAGCTAATATGTTCAAGACTTATTTTTGTATTAAATCGCAACTAAGACGGTGGAGATTCACAATGCTGATATAAACAGGAAGGCTGAAGGAATCTCATTCCTTTCGGAAGATATACGTAGAGCAATACGACAAATAGCCAGAGGTAAGTCTCAGAATCGTGATGTATGCAGCATTGAGCATCTTTAGTACGCGGGACTTCATATATATATAGAATATTGGCTGTGTTTTATTCGCTTTGCGTGGGTCCTTCCTACTTACCGTGTGATCTCATGAAAACGGTGGTAGTGCCTTGTGTCTGTCAATACTGTGTCTTAAGCATATCGTCAAATACTACACAAATCGCAGGACTCTCGTATATGCGTTGCTTCTGGACTTACCATAGGCCTTTGACCTGGTAGTGTATGATATACTATGGGAGAAACTTAGGCACGTGGTACTGCCGCAGGAATTGACAAACATGTGGGGGCAATGTCGGATTCGTATCAGCTTGAATGTGGAGTGAGACAGGGTTGATTAACATCTCCAACGTTGTTTAACCTCTACATGGATGAACTGATCGTAGCGCTCAGTATCAGTCAGCATTTCGGTTGCCATTTTGACGACGTGTGGGGAACAATCTCAGTTACTTAGACGACATGGTATTACTGAGGGTGTCGATTTGTGGAATGAGAAGTCTGATACAGATTTTTGAGATATACTCAGGTCGTCATGGCTTGAAATATAATGTCGCGAAAAGTCAATGTATGATCTTTGAGGCCGTCAGAACGATCTAACCTCAGAATATTCCACTCGTTCTCCTCTCTGTGGTACCTTCAGGGCCGTCTTTTACCTATTGAAGCCCTTGGGCATATTAGGGTAATGGGGCCCCTATGACTTTGACAGAACACTATTTTCTTAGAATAGACAAAGAAGGTAAATAAACATGCTTCTATTGTTTTTTATTATTTTCAATTTGGGGAAGGAGCGTTCCCCACTGCATCATGCTTATAAAGAATTAAATACGATTTCTACATTTGAAAATATGTCTTCAAGTTTGTTTTCTTTCAAAATTTGATATATTTCCAATATAATATGAGTTCCTTCGATTTCACTGTGAACAATTTTCAAGTAGGTAATCACATATTCTGTTATATGCAGACATTCCAATTTATAACTCTTTCTCATTAACGTCTTCATAATCAATTGAGCAAATTTCTCTCAACTCTTCGGAATTCAGAGCTTTCAAGCGAACAAAATAAATCAAAATGTTTACTAATGTTCTTATACGAACTTAATCGTTTTAGATGAAAGCTCAGAGTATCAATTATGGGAAGAAAGCTTTCTATTTTGAATTTCTCTCTTCTTGCTTCTGCGTTTTTTTCTTTGAGATTTGAGAGAGAGGTCCTATTGTAGTCAGATTCCGGGGTTTTTTCACTGGCGGACATTAATTCAAATTCAACGTTCAACATCACAAGAACGATAACAAATATTTATTAACTTCGTTAATAAATATTTGTTATGGTTCAGTGATCTGGCAAGAACTAGTGGGCCCCTATTGATCACGGGGCCCTGGGCAAGTGCCCAGAGTGTGCACCTTTAAAAATGGCCCTGGGTACCTATAAAAATGGTGGATTAAGTTAAATACTTAAGGCATGCCACTACAACCGACCTCAGGGATGATGCAGATATTGACAGAGAGCGGAGAGTAATGTCTGTGAGAGCGAACATAGTGACTCGAAGGTTTGCACGATGCTCGGCCCAGGTGAAGATGACACTTTTTAAAGCATGCTGTACATCTCTGTATACGTGCAGCCTATGGGCTAACTATACAAAGAAACGATACAATGACCTCCGCGTCCTCTACTATAATACATTCAGGATGTTGTTGGGGCTGCTCCGATGCTGCAGTGCCTCAAATATGTTTGCGGATGCGAGGATAGACTGCTTCCACACCACCATGCGGAAGCGATGTGCATCTTTAGTGCGTAGAGTTCGGGGCAGCCCAAATACTCTGCTGAAGATAATCGTGACGCGACTTGACTGCTGTTACCTCCGGCATTGCTGCAATAGACACCTTACCGTACCCATGCCGGAGAGAAAGCTCTAAACATAATGTAATTAAACGTTCATTTGCATGTTAAATTATTAAATCCATACTAATATTATAAAGCTGAAGAGTTTGTTTGTTTGTTTGTTTGTTTGTTTGTTTGTTTGTTTGAACGCGCTTATCTCAGGAATTACTGGTTCGAATTGACAAATTATTTTTCGTTAGATAGCCCATTTACCGAGGAAGGCTATAGGCTATATAACATCACGCTACGACCAATAGGGGCTGAGCAATAATAAGAAATGTTACAAAAACGGGAAAAAATTTTTTTATGAGAGCTTCCGTTGCGTCCTTTATTATTTCTCTTCTCGAGACATTTTTTAAGTATAGTTCCACTTTTAAAATAAATATAACATCACTTTTTTACTGATAATTTTCAAAAATAAAAAAAAAACTCAATATTATGTTGAACGACCCAGGAATCAAACCTGAGAACCCTTGCTCGACAGTAACGCTTGCGACCACTCGACCAACGAGGTGGGTACCTACTCTTAGAGGAATTGTAAAAAATATTTAAGTACGTTTTTCTCTCAAATTAACGCGGGTGAAGCTGCGGGGGACAGCTAGTTATTATTATTTCTAGTATTGTTGTTATTTTAATTTATTTTTTATTTTGCATTTTATTTGTGATTATTGTAGTGCTGTGATATTTGTTATTGATTATTGTATTATTTTATCGTTTTTTTATTGTAATATTATTGTAATATATGAATTTTAAATTTAATTGATAAGCTGTAAATTTGTATTTTGTGGATGAAATTGTATATGGGTCATTTCTCACCTGAAATAAATATCCTAATAATAATAAAAGAATAAAATCAGCAAAGTATAACGTAATCATATATATGTTTTATCAAAACATATTAATAAATATTTCATTAATTTAAGTAGGTTTTATTTTTTTAACTAATTGATTATAGTTCTTGTGAAGCTAACATCGATTTGGTAACTTTAACGGTACCAAAACGTAATAATCTTCAAAACATAAAATACTCTAAACAATTAACAAATACAATATTAAATTCTTATATATTAAAATCATAACCCATTATTACATTTATTTTAAGCAACAATAATCACAATTTCAATATATATGTATTGTATATTAGGTAGTGTAGTTCTCGACGACATGAATGCCGTGTCACGAGCTGTCTATTCCGTTTTAATAGTGAGAATAGTCACAAGTGCGTGTGAAAGAAGGAGTTTCCGTAACTGATCTCTTATTACCATTTGCAGTCGTATGTATGTACCGCACTGAACATGCATGAGCACCATCGAGAAATCAGAGAATTGAGTATGAAATAATGAAACTATCAAACCACAAGGTATTGTTATTTTTAATTTGAAAAAAAAAATACATAATTGCATCTGATTTCAAACCTCCATTCTTCCGTCTTAGATAAAATACAAGGTGCCTGTGCAGTTTTCGATGTCAGGCCATTAGCAGGATGAGCCTATCAAGCCAACTCTAAGCGAGCCTCCATTTTCGACACAAATTTTTGGGTAGAATGTCTAAACGTATAATTCAGCAAAAAGACAAAGATGTAAATTACGGGTTCGATTTATCTTGTTATGTAGTACGTATAAAGCTGACTATACAAATTGGTTTTGAATAATCAAAATTCCCAGGACGTTACTATCTTTCACGCAATAGTAACCGGCATAATATAGTGGTTGTGTGGGAGGATCAGAGAAGATTATTATGAAATATAATATTAAATTGCCTGTGTATAATAATATACAAAGAAAATAAAAAATGACACGGGCGCTTGAAAGCCCGTAGATGTATTGCTACCTAAAAATATATATTAAAAACAAAATATTATGTTAACTCGGTAAGCAGACGGGTAAAAAAATAGGGAAACGTAACCATCACACTTACCCGGGGTATAACAAGCCCTGACAGATATTGAATGAAATTTACTGTGTAACATAAAATAAAAAAATATAAAAAATGCAAATCATACTAGGCATGATTTGAGTTTATAGGACCACTTAGGACACTGGATACATTTTATACCAAACTCAAATTGAAAACTATGTATGTTATATTTTTAACGAGTACAAAGTCGCAAATTTCAATTTCTGCTGAATTTTTGAAAGCTTTTACTATACGAGTATATATCAAAATTTTATGTAAGTTATATTACAATTTTACGATTTGCAAATATGCTTGAATAAAACGTTATTACTTTAAATTGATATTCAATATTTCGAAGTCGAGTCGAATAGATTAGGCCTTATAAATGTAAAAACACGTAAAAATAATTTTTATGTACATAATTACGTACAAATAAAATTTCATATTTCTCACTTACACTACCAACCGGTGGTATATCTATTTGATTGTACATATATATATATATATATATATATATATATATATATATATATATATATATATATATATATATATATATATATATATATATACAATCATCGCGACTTTCGGCGCACATACAATAAAAGAAAAAACAGTTTCAATATTTGTCAGACTGATTGATATATTTTAAAACTTCTTTACTCCAAAGAATTCATAAGTAATGTAATAGATACAGCCTACCTAATATACTAAATAAATAGGTTGTATAACACAAAAATATACTTCTAAGTTGAGTTCAGTTCACTAATTCACGGACTGAAACAAACAAGTCATCAGGCTTAATTATATATTACTAAGAAACAACTTTATATTAATAAAATGATGAATATGATATGAAAACATACTAAATACATAAATACTACAGTATATTATGCTTATATAACATACATGTATCAGATCTCCAACGCCTTTGCAGCCTCGGAAAATGCCAATTTTGTCATTGACGCCGGGTTGTCACATTTATTTTTATATACTTATAATGATATATTTAACAAATAGTTACAAAATCAACACTCTAAAAACTATACTACTCAAAACAAAATAAGGGCCACCCGAGAATTTTTGTTTTGAGAGCATTTTTTGCTGACCTTCCCTGCTAAATTTATTTTTTATGTATGCCACTATGTTCTCAAGTGTCAAGTTAACGATAATAACAATGAAGCACTAAGGATATTAGTGTTGACTGTATGGTAAAGAATTTTAATGTCTCACATGATTGTGAAGTGGGTAGAGTTTTTATTTTCGGATTTGTTTTCGGGTTAGTTTATGCAAGTTTACTGACAACCATGGGTGTGTTCGGAAGTTAAACGTGTAATTTGATTATTTATCCGTAAAATGCCGAGAATTCGACGCCATTTGGACAATTTTTCTGCTACCAGAGCCGTAACGATGATAGAGGCTGGTCGGTCTCAACGTTCCGTGGCTTTAGAGCTAGGATATTCGCGAAGGGCTATCCAAAACTTTTGGAAAAGGTATCAGGAGACCGGGAGTGTATCTCGGCGTCGTGGCTCTGGAAGAATTCGTGCTACCACCGCCCAAGAAGACCGGTACGTGCGACTTACTGCACGACGTGATCGTAATATGACAGCGCGCGCATTACAAAACCGATTACGCCATACTACTGGTACCCTTGTCAGCGACCAGCCTATTCGAAATCGTTTGCATGAAGACCAGCAACGTTCACGAAGACCTGTAACCCGCACTAAACTAACGGGGACTCATCGTGCAAATCGATTAAGGTTTGCACGTCAACATCTTGAATGGGGCATGGAGGAATGGCGTAAGGTGCTTTTTACGGATGAGTGCAAGGTGAAGTTTTCTAGTGACGATCGACGTATGCGGGTATGGCGAAGAAGCGGAGAAAGGTTTTCTGATCCTTGCATTCACGAAAGTGACAGGTATGGTGGTCCAAATGTTATGGTCTGGGGCGGGATTAGCTTACGAGGTAAAACTGACCTTTTCTGAATGAAGGCACTGTCACATCTCAGAGTTACATCGAACGGGTTGTCAGGCCATATATCATCCCATTTTCACAACAAGCGGTTGACGGTTTCATTCTGATGCAGGATAATGCACGACCGCACACAGCCCGGGCGACCATCTCTGTATTGGAGGAAGCCAATATTCAGGTTTTGGCATGGCCTGCGAACAGCCCTGACCTGAATCCAATCGAACACCTTTGGGACCAATTAAAACGCCGTGTCCGGGCAGCTGAAGAGAATGTGCACAACCAGCAACAGTTAATTCAATTGTTGAAAAGGTGCTGGGAGGAGATCCCAGAGGAAAACATTCGCCATCTTATTGAAAGCATGCAATCGAGGCTTCAAGAATGTGTTTTGAAAAGGGGAGGACATATCCGTTATTAAACAACGCAAAACTAAACAACTCAGCTGTGCGTTTAGTCTAAAATTTAATGCTAATGTTAAGTGTAAACGGCCATAAAAGTGATAAAAACCAAAAAAATCCTAAGATTTCGTAATTTTTGTTTAATTGCATTAGAATTTATTAAATTTAATTAAAAAAACATTGTTTTATTTAATTTAAAACAATCAGAGCAAAATTTCTTAACCAAAAAAATAATAATCGGAAAATTAGTGGTGGCCCTTATTTTGTTTTGAGTAGTATATATGTATTATATACATACAATATTGTCTCTTCTAGATGTATCGGCTGGACGACAGAAAAAAACTAGAAACGAGTTCTTTACATTGTGATATGATTAAGCAAACATATATATATATATATATATATATATATATATATATATATATATATATATATATATATATATATCTCACACTCGAGAGGTTAAGTCGCAAATTGATTGACGTTAAGAATCATCAAAATCGGTCAACGCGTTTGGTCTCTACAACGCCACATAAGAACAAACATACATACACAGACTGATAAACACATTATCATTCTTTGCGTCGCGCAGTCGGTTAGTAAAGATAAAAGTCTCGTGGTTTTCTATAAAATGTGTTTCGCCTAATAATTTTATAGTTTTGAATATTTCAATAGGCCTGTGGTATTAAACTGAGCATGCGGTGATTCAATAAATATGCAAATGTAATTTGACATAACATGTCAAAACCAAGTTATACTCGGTTAACCCAAGCCGAAATTTTATTAAGCTACTAATTAATACATTGTATAAATTTGAATAAAATGAAAATTCATTAAATCCTCATTTTTGTAAACAATTTTTTTTTTCAAGAACTATAATATAATATCTGTTAACAAAAGTATAAAAACAATGAAATAGTGTAGTTCGAGAATAGTGTATTCTTATACTTCCTTTAATCCCTATAAAAAACAAAGTTTTATCCCTTAAAAATACATGTTTCTTTGAAATATGATGGATTTTATTTGATAAATTAAGTAGTAGCTGTGGCCACGACTTAATTCGTAATTGTCATCTCTTTTATTAAACCTACTAGTATAAGATAAAGTATGTGTGAAACTTAAGAGCTGTTCAATGATTTCTTTACAATCCAGATTCTAAGTTATTTCGACTAACTACTGAGGTTTATGATGTCTGTACTTTTTGAAGTAATAAACCAAAGATCTCGAAATATTGACAGTACATTCTTTTTTTTATAATTTTAAGACCTTTCTTAGAAAGGAAAGAAATAACGAATTCGGAAAATACTTTATTGAATTACAACAGTACATATGTTGACTATATGTACTATATTATATGAGCACTTAAGCTTAAAACGAGTAAGAGGTTTACGGCTAAAATAAAATCAAAACGTTTTATCTTTATTGCAGTCGACAAGGGACAGAATAAATTAACATTGACAAATGGTTATTGCCTTCCGAACCTAACTAAATAATAAATATAGGTATATTTTACAACTAGAATCTCAAGTATTGTGTTCAAATTATTGAAAAAAAAGTATTGAAACATTAATACAAAGATTTGGCTGTTTAGTAGTAGAAAGTGAAGTCTGTTATTGCAGTTATTTCCCAATGGTCGAAATATCTTTCTCTTAAAATTATGATGTTCAAAAGATGAAGAAAACTACTGGATACTGGTGCCATAATGACATATGTAATTCAACCAGTATATTACTAAAACTAGCCATTGTGTTTTATATAGAAAACCAGTGGTCGACTATAAAATTTTGCCCATTATGATAAGAAAGAAACACACAAAAACAATATACACAAATTGTGTATATTGTTTTTGAATGAAAAAAAAAAAAATTATACATCAAAACTGATTTTAATATCCTCAGTAACATTTAGATACAATATATTATATAATAGTATTCGTATTATATTGCTGACGATTGTCAATGCATGAGAGGAATCCGTTTGCAAATTAGCTATGAATAAACAAAACAGGATTTCAAATAGAGTACAGACTACTAAATAATGTTCACGTATAGAACATAACATATGATGACGCGAAAGCCATTTTTCATATTAAGAATTCAGTAAGCTAAACACTTTTAAAATTGCATTTTTGAATAAGAGAGATGTATGTAGAGGTAAAAATCATATCCTGTATATGATTTTTACCTCTACATACATGAATGGTGAGTTACTATCAATATTTAAGGAGAATACTCGGTACATGATTCTCATTCGAATTATGTAAAAAAAAATAGGTAAATATTAATAATCTTTTAAGTAAAGTTACTCAACAATTATGTAATTATTTACCCGTGGTCTGGACACCCTAGTAGCTATATCACGTAAAAAGTACAAAACCAATGTAAATAACTTTAATACATAAAAATTATACATAACTCACAGTAACATTTAGTTTTTGTTTCATTGTAATTAAATTTAAAAATAAATATTTAAGAAAATAGAAATAGGTACCTACGTCTACGCGACATAGACGCCATCTGGTCTAACGAATCTTAAAAACTCACAAAACTTATTTATGAGTTATTATTTTGTTAAACTTAAAAGTTTACTAAATATGTCGGATAGGAATAGAAATTGTTTTAATATTTTAGATAAACATCATATTCAATTAATATACTATTATGTTAAATTATTTTAAATGTCACTAAATATAAAAACGATATTCTACCATTATACGATAGATGGCGCAGAATATGTAATATAATTTTCTGCATCGCGCTGACCAAAACTTCGGGAAAAGAATGACACTCGACCCCGCCCCCACACGCAAAGTTTGTATGGGACAACGTAGTTCCTTGTTCCAATCTACTTCAAATTATATATTCTTTAACAGAATTGATTGAAGACGTGTTTCGTATTTTATCAAAATTCATCCCCTAACGGGGTTAAAAGGGGGTTGCTTTTGCTTCGAAGTTGATTTGACAACTCAATCCCTCTATTATAAATTATTTTCCAGTATCGACGCGGGTGTAGGTGATAAAAAATATTATTTTAGTTAAATACCCGTGCGAAACCGGGGCGGGCCGCTAGTCTGCAATATAATCGTAGTACCTACATATGTATTATTCAGTACACGATCCATATTATGGAAACTTTACATTGCTTCTGCAAAACTAATCTCTAACACTATAGTGTGTATTATATTATTAGATAAAAAAAAATAATGTACGGTGGTTGCTACAAATAAAACATATAATAGTTATTTATGCAACTGTTGTACGAGTATAATAAAGGTTATTAAAACGCGAATATTGTGGTTTGGCGAAGCCGAGTGTGATAATAGTATCACATGAGTGTTTTAATACCTAATTATCAACAGTTGCATACAAAACTTTATTCACTCCCATGCCTTAAATCCAAACAAAATAACAAAAATATCGAAGAAAAAAGGCGGGGATTCTAATAACCTACTTTTTTTTACCAGGGACATGATACTTACAACTAGACAGTGTACAAAAAAATTTTGTTTTGCTAAAATGAGATCTATTCTTTGACAGTTACGGTAGGTATGTCTCTGTAAGCGGTAGCTAGCTAAAAGCGGTCCAAGCGTGAGCGCTCCTGCTGGTAGTGTGTCCTTGTCTAACGTCTTGCCAGCTCACATAATCATTTCATTTGATAGAAATGGTAGAAAATTAAATACTTTTCTTTTTAATAATTTACTAATACGAACGGTTGGTAAACTTAGAAACGTATTTAGACGTATTTCTACAGTGTCAATAATTAATAAATCAATTGGTTGTATTTAAAAAATAATTCAATACTGAGTAAAGGTAGTATTAGATGTTTGGGACTGGTAATACTAAATGTAAGGTGGTGGTTTGCTTATTTGATTATTTGGTTGATTGTCGTGTTTCGATTTGCGATTGTGTCAATTTTATTACTAAAGTTGATTGTTTTTCCATGAAAAATGGTGAATTCTTGTTGTGTGACAGGGTGAAATAATGAGTCTTATTCCGGTAGTCACTTTTCTTTCCACGAGTAAATAAAAACAACAATCTTAATCTTTAGGGTAACCATGAATTTGAATTGGAGATGTACCGGTCAATGACAAGAGTATACAAAATGGGCAATACCTGAAACTTAAGTTTTTTTTTAAACACTTAAATTGTTTTTGTTGAAGTTAACTAGTCATTCTACTTTGTGCCGATGATGTTTATCATTAATAATACTTGTATCTTAGATTTCCGAATAATGAAAACTACTACTTGATTGATGTTTGTAAATTTTCTTCTTTTACAGCCTTTGTAGACAGAGGAGGCCAAAAATATGCTTCAGCATTTGTGTCAAGAGTTTACAAACTAACCGCAAGCGCCCGTGTCAAGTAATGGTCGCCATAGCTATATTGCCCATGTCAAATTTTTCATTTCATTTTTTCATTCGACACGGGCATTAGTACGCGAAGTGCACCTGTCAACTACAGGTTGATTAACGTATATTACATTATCACCGGTGGGAAATTACGTAACAAAACGTGAGAGGCCTTGGGCAGTTTTGTGCAGTTGGTAAACTAAAAGGTAATTGCCCGGACACTCAAGCGGTTAAATAGAAAAACTTTTTTTGGTAATGTCTCCTAATTACACGAGTGCCGGAGGGTAATGTTTTTATTATTTACACAGTTTGAATATGAAAAAGATGCTTAATATGACATTACATCACTTCTCTCCGAAAATCAAGCCTGTCCATCCAAGCTCTAACGAAACTCATGAATTGGAATTGATTAAATATAAATATAAATATTAACCAACAATCACACCACGTTAACCTAGCCCCGTGCTAAGTTCGTAAGAACTTGTGTTACAGGTACTAGGAACGGAAATAAATTTAAGATATAAATACATATATACATAAATACACATCCATGACCCGGTGCAGACATCTATATTCGTCATACAGATTATCTGCACCTGGCGGGATTCGAACCCGCGACCGCTGCGTAGAGTGTCCAGTTGCCTGACCACTCGACCAGCGGGCCGTCGATATATATATATATATATATATATATATATATATATATATACACTAATTTGCAAAAAAAACGGGCGGTTTCGATTTACTTCCTGGCTGAAAAAAATAAAATACCAAAAAGGTTTTAATCATTTGAACATGTTACTGGCCAGTTATAAAAGTGCCATAATGTTTATAAGAGTACATTCCAAATTCAAATTTTTGACTGAGCCTGGTTTTCAAAGAAAATAACTTTTAACTACATTTTGTGGCGCGAATTCCCTATAGTTAATATCGACTCTAATTAACTTTTTGTCAATTTTTATTAAATTATCTGGTGTCCTTGACATTTAAAAGTATTGTTATTGCTGTTTAGCAATCTCGAAAATGGTAGATAAAGTGATAAAAGCGAGCAAAATTATTGCGCTGCTTGAAGAAGGTTGCAGTCAATGCTTCGTGGCTCAGAGGCTAAATGTGAGTCGGTCGACAGTTCAAAGGACCTGGCAGCGCTATCAAGAGACCGGTTCCGTCAAGAGAAGGCCTGGTTCTGGCAGAAAGACATGTACCGAACCACGGGATGATCGTTTTCTAGTTAGTCAAGCGTTGAGAAATCGCAAATCTTCTTATGTGGACCTCAAGAACACCCTCGAAGAAGTAAGAAATGTGCAAATTAGTCTATGGATGGTCAGGAGGAGGCTTCTCGCTGCTAATATACACAGTCATCGCCCGGCACGCGGCCCTAAATTACTCCGTGGACATCGAGTTGCCAGGCTTAGCTTCGCTCGAAATTGTGTGTCATGGACTCATGAAGACTGGGATAGGGTATTGTTCTCCGATGAAGCCAGGATATCTCTGCATGGTGAAGACCGACGTCGGCGAGTGCTACGTAGACGAGGAGAACGCTTTGCAGAGGCATGTTTTGAAGAAATCACACCTTATGGAGGGGGCTCTGTTATGTTTTGGGCAGGAATAAATTCTATGGATCGTACGGAGTTAGTCTTCATCGAAAACGGTACACTGACTGGACACCGATACATAACGGAAGTTTTAATTCCTTATGCACAACCCGCTTTAACCGCTCTTGGCGAAAACTCAATTTTTACGGACGACAACGCTCGCGCCCACCGGTCTGGCGGTGTGGATGCGTATATGCTAGAAGTCGGAATTCGTCGTTTGGACTGGCCAGCTAGAAGTCCGGACCTCAATCCCATAGAGCATGTCTGGGACGTTCTGAAGCGACGAGTGAGATCAGTGCAGCCGGCTCCGCAGACCATCAGAGAGCTAAAGAATGTGATAACCGCGGAGTGGGAACGTATTCCCCAAGAAACCATAAAATATATACTCACTAGCATGCCCAGACGAATGCAAGCTGTGATTTCAGCAAGAGGGGGTCACACTCAATACTAAACTTTTATCTGCTTTTAATGTATTCAAGAAAAACAAAGAAATTAACCCGTTTCATTTTTATTTAGCGAGCAGGTACAATCATAGTGTTTTAAGCTTAAACATTATTTCTTAATAATTTAATTAAAATGTTATGATAAAACTGATGAAAACTATTCCTTCCTAATTAATTTATAAAATTCTGAGGATAACAATACCTAAAATTGTCAAACAAACTAATAGTAACTGTAAAATAGTTCTTTGCTTAAGTGCCCGTTTTTTTTTTTTTGCAAAAGAGTTTATATATATATAGTTAGTTAATATATGTTAGTATTATCATATTTACTTAAACTTTTTTAAAGTTGCTTGTGTATGTTTGTTAATTATTATTGTTTGTGATAAAACAAAATTTGCTTTTGGTAATATCAAGATACATTTACGAGTATATAATTAGTGGTGTGGTCAGTGAAGAAAATTATTTGCTATTCGAAGTTTTAAAATAGTTTTTATTAAATAACAATTCGCTCGCTTAATAATAAACCGAAATAAGTCAAAAAAACAATTTTGTCGGAAATCGCTATCAAAGTTTTGAACCTCTATCTTGTTGGAGGCATTCTGTCGTCTTTGTGATGCTGGCGTGGCAACGAGATTTTATCTATTCTTTGAGCTGAGTTAGTTAATTTAATTAGAAAAAGTAGAAATCAACAAATTTTGATTTATTTCGGTTTCTTATTAAACGCGCGTATTGTAAAATATCCAATTGTGTACAAAATTTAAGTATAGATATTATTATAAATTAGTTTATAATCTAAAGTAAATAAATCGAAAAACCGCAATACAAACATGGCGGTCCTCTTACTCATACTGCGAGGTAATTCTTTCCTAACTGGTAAACGAAGAAGGGACGAGCCTTCCTGTGTCTCGAAGTTTAATTTCTGTTCTAAGCTATTTATAGAATATTTGACAACAAAAAATTAAATAAAATTTTGTAGACTACAACTCCTATTGGCCAGGCAAGCAACCTACAACTTAGCTTGAACTTTATTTTATATTCTCCTTAGAAGAAGATTTCTATTACGTGATGCTTTTACAAGGTTGTATCTTAAAAATAGAAGTGCTTATTATTAACAGGCTTTTCTTTCAAATTAAAAGATATCAGTATCAATAACCTTAGTTTAAGCAAACTACATACAGCTATTACATTGATGTATAACATATTGACTCTATATTTTTCTAGGAGTTTCCTATTCTTATATGATTTTTTTGTCGGTCTCTGACACGTTACTCTAGCACATAATTATGTGATGAGTTTCATTATTGTTAACATTGTTGGTTTATAGAATATCAAAAATAAATAATGTCCCATTAATATAATTATTTCAATATTATGGCTAAATAAAAAAAAAGAGAGAAAAGTAGAAAAATATATCTTAAATAGTATGACCCTAAGCCCACCATTCACGAGGCGCACCGATCCGCGCACCCATCCGTGGAAAAATCCGTCGTCGTCCACACACTACCGCCGGGATGCCGCACAGTGGTCCCGATTTAATAAAATATGGACATTGATGCTAGAGGCACGAAAATTTTACTGATGGTTAACACTAATATAACTAATAAGACAAAAAAACATTATTATCCTACCACTATTATTTCTTGGTAAATTTTTTTTTTTTTATATGAAAGAAAATTCATTTCTGTTAATTTCTCGAAATTCTTAAAAGTTGTTGAGATGGCGATCACACATGTTAGAAAACAAGTGATTCTGAGTATTTCATGCGAAGATACTTTCTACTTATCTCTGCGTACTTTTGAGTTATTGCCGGTTGAAAAATCGATTTTTTTTATATTAAATATGTTCTTATTTTTGAATTATATACTAACTGAAATGCTTACAACGTTTGAAAATTTTAAATTAAATAATAGTTTTTGAGATAAGTTTGAAGAAATACAAACTCAACGCACTGGGGTACCTTTATTTATGAGTAGTACTCTAGTCTACTAGAAACAAAACTCACATAATATATGGGTCATAAGAACCATAATGAATAATTATTTTGAACCAAAGGAACCATGAAAATAATCATAATAATAAGATCAGAAATGGACTGGATAATAATATATTGGGTCATATAAAAAGTCTCCGCGGTTTTTTGCCACTAGATGGTGTTGATGCCTATATATCGGGCAACACTCACCCGATTGTCTCCAACAAATATGTGCTTAAAAGCTGACATTTTAGCTGACATTTTTTGTCAAGATAGATATCTAATTCGTTGCTTGTAAAAAAAGTTATATTGATTTTAAAATGAGTGAAATATCGGAAGAAATACGCATGTGATGCTTTTTTTCTATAAAAAAGGTAAAGACGCTGCAAAAACATGCCGAAAAATTTGTGAAGTGTACGGTGAGAATGCTGTGAGTGAACGAAGGACCCAGGAGTGGTTTTCTCGATTCCGTTCCGGAAATTTCGATCTCAAAGATACACCTCGCTCTGGCCGGCCAGTCACTGAAAAAGTCGATGAAATTTTGCATCTGGTGGAGCAAGACCGGCACGCAAGCTGTCAGGAAATAGCGGAGGCACTAAACACCAACCACATGACAGTTTGGAATCATTTGAAAAGAGCAGGCTACGAAAAGAAGCTCGATGTTTGGGTGCCTCATGAATTAACGCAAAGAAATTTGATCGACCGAATTACCATCAATGAAATGCTGCTAAAACGCAACGAAACCGAACCATTTTTGAAGCGAATCATTACAGGCGATGAAAAATGGGTGAAATACGAAAATATCAAACGAAAGCGATCATGGTCAAAGGCTGGTGACCCTCCACAAACGACTTCAAAGCCTGGATTGTCGGCAAACAAGGTTATGTTGAGTGTTTGGTGGGATTGGAAGGGAATTGTCCTTTATGAGCTGCTGCAACCTGGCGAAACCATCAACTCGGTCCTATACTGTGCACAACTCGACCGTTTGAATGAAGCAATCCAGAAAGAGCGACCAGAATTCGCTAACAGAAAGGGAGTTTTGTTTCATCATGACAATGCACGGCCACACACATCTTTGATGACTCGGAATAAATTGAAGGAACTTGGTTGGGAAGTTTTGATGCATCCACCGTATAGCCTGGACCTTGCACCGTCTGACTACCATTTGTTTCGGTCTCTGCAAAACTCTCTTAATGGTAAAAAATTGGCCGTCCGAAAAGCCGCTGAAAATCACTTGGCTAAGTTTGTCGACGATAAACCAAAGAAGTTCTACACCGATGGAATTATGAAGCTACACGAAAAATGGCAAAAGGTCATAGATAATAATGATCAATATGTACTTGATTAAAATTGATTTTCAATAAAAAAATTTTTTTTAAAAAATGTACCAAAAAACCGCGGATACTTTTTATATGACCTGTTATAACATGTACATAATTAAATTTAATAAAAATACTGGGAGTATGTTCTACTTCTTTTATTAAAAACGCAATTTTTTGGAAATACCATGGAAATACACGATAGATCCGCTGGCTGGCAATAAGTAGCTTTGACGCGAGTTTGCTTTTGACTTTTGATGACGCAGATTTCAAAAAGTGGGCAGCTCGAAGTGATGACAAATTGTTAAAAGATAGCAAAAAAAAAATACCCAAAAAGAATTCCGGGAAAGAACTGGTTTGTTAATTGATATAGTTAAACAGGGATTTGGCACAACCAACGACGTTAATACAGCACGAAGGTTTTCCACAAAGTTTGAATTATCTGCTGAAATAACTGGCATTCATCCTGATTTACTCAAAAGGTTTGCAGTTATTTTAATAACTATTTCATCTGGGCAACTCATTAATACTTGCCTTTTTAGGGAATATTGCAGAGAAACAGCAATACTTTATATTAACTTGTACACATGGTAGTGTCCATAAGCTATTGCTTCATGGTGCAGACATTTATGAAATTTTCTCATTTATTCCCATAGGCATGCTTTCCGACGAAGCATCCTAAGCGCGAAATAAAGATTTCCGGAACGTTAGACTGGCTCACTTAAGAAAAATCGGTAGAGTTCAAACTAATTTGGACATAATCCACAACTTTCTAATTAGCTCAGATCCCTACATCACCCATATTAAACCAAAATTTGTTTGTTCGCAAAAACAATTATTCCCAGAGGCCAGCGCATTGATCTTAAACAACGAATTACTTTTAGAAGAAATGGAGATTTCTCAAGAAAACGTCGACCCAAATATTATGTGAGTTTTGTTTCTAGTGGTCTAGAGTACCTACTACTATAAATAAAGGTACCCCAGTACGTTGAGTTTGTATTTCTTCAAATTTATCTCAAAAACTTTTATTAAATGTAAAATTTTCAAACATTGTAAGCATTTCAGTTAGTATATAATTCAAAAATATGAACATATTTAATATAAAAAAAATCGAATTTTCAACCGGCAATAACTCAAAAGTACGCAGAGATAAGTAGAAAGTATCTTCGCATGAAATACTCAGAATCACTTGTTTTCTAACATGTGTGATCCCCATCTCGACAACTTTTAAGAATTTCGAGAAATTAACAGAAATGTATTTTCTTTCATACAAAAAAAAGTAATTTTTTTTTTACCAAGAAATTGTCGTGGTAGGATAATAATATTTTTTTGTCTTATTAGTTATCCTTTTTTTTTTTTTTTTTTTTTTTTTTTTTTTTTTTTTTTTTTTTTTTTTTTTTTTTTTGTCGCAGGGGAATCCATTTACGGATGATATCCAGGATGCCCGGGTCGGCAGTCCTAGACCTATGTCGGACTCGGCACTTTGGAAGTGCAATACCGTACTAAACCTCTGCGGGAGCCTTCAGCCGGATCTGCAGGCAACAGGATCCCTCCAGCGACAGGCTGGCCTCGGCGAAAAGGCCAGACTTCTCCTCCATGGGGACTGTCCGGCTCACCTCTGAACAGTCCCGACGACGCCGTATCTAGCAGGACCGGGTTCCCATCCCGGGCCGATACGGGCACAGGGGCGTTACTGGAGGCGCATTAAGTAGCGCCTCCTACGCACTCCCATTCGTCGCCCGCGGATGGAGGCCACGTCGGCGGCCTCCTCTCTCACCCGCTCGTCGGCCTCCTTCTGGGACATTACTGTCTCGCAGAAGGAGACCATCGCCTTCCAGGACTCGTCGTCGCCGAGCATCGCGATGATAATGCTCGGGAGCGACAAGTCCCCTCCGAGGACCGACGTCAGACTTTGACGCAGCGCCGCCCATCTCGGGCACACCTCGAGGGTGTGCTGGGCGGAGTCCACCGCCGCGCCACAATCGTGACATTCAGTCGTCGGCTCCCTCTGGGCCGTCCGGCACAGGTAGTCACCAAAGCAACCGTGCTCGGTGAGAACCTGCGTCAGACGGAAGGTGAGGGGCTTGCGTTTTCGACGCATCCACCGCTCAAGGACCGGGCGAATGGCAGCCGTTACGCGTGTGCCGTACGGCTGCCCCGCCAGGTCCTCCCCCCACCTCCGCATAAGCGCTTCCTGCCCCATCCGACGCACCCGCAGGATCCCGTCCAACGTAGGGTTCTCACCAAGAGCCCTCCTACCCGAGACGTATGAGTAGGTCTCGGCAAGAACCTCCGCCACGAGCTCCCACGGGGGGTCGCCGGCTAGAGCAGTAGCTGCAGCGTCTTATTAGTTATCCTAGTGTTAACCATCAGTAAAATTTTCGTGCCTCTAGCATCAATGTCCATATTTTATTAAATCGGGACCACTGTGCGCCGCGCCGCGCCGGCGAGCCGGACGTCGAAATACATTCACACGCAGAATTGTCTGCGGACTTGTCGCCAGCGACAAATCCGGCGGATGGGTGCACCTGTGAATGGTGGCCATTAGTCATACTAAGTCTTACCTTAGAAAGAAATAAACAATTTTAAGTACTGAGTTCCTTAAAAGTGTCTTCAACTTAGTGATTTTTAAGTCTAGACCTACACGAAAAAAAAAACTTAATACATACTTAAAACAAACTTCTGAAAATAAAATACTGAAACATTTTAATGAAAATATAAAAAAGAGCCTAAAAATTACTATACGTGCAATATACCTATATACATACATATATCAAGTAACATTGTGGTTAAAACTTACCTACTTTATTAAGAAATTTCGTGGGCAAAATTTAATTAAATTTTCAATAAAATACGTGCTGCACTAAGAGTGAATTTATTAAGAAGATGTTTCTTGCTGAGGACAATTTTATTTAGTGATGGAGTATATAATATATATAATAATAAGTATACTTTATTAGTTAGTTTAGTAGTTATTATTTATTTAGTATTATTTATTATTTATTTAGTGTTATTTATTATTTACTAGATGGCTTGCACGGTTTCATTCATGTTTACATTCAATGCTTCATTTCTTCGCATCGTAAGATGGAGTTTTATAGCTTGAAACTTTCCAGGTTAGTGGCTATAAAATAAAACGTTACATAGAAAGGTTACCTTTCATGTTATCTAGCGAAAAAAAAAAAAAAAATTGAAATCGGCCCAATAAATCCCGAGATTAGCTTTTTTTCTAAATCTTTACAATGTTAAGGATATTTAACTGTAGATTTTTCATAAATTATAAGGAATATGTAACTACTTAATAATATATTTTTAATGACCCTTATTGAAGTTTTCGTATTGAAAAAATAGATAAGCTACTATTACGGTACTTAAAACCTAAGTTTTAAGTACCGTAATAGTTAATGACTGCCGTTGGTGCTTTGCGTCGCATGAGATGTTCTAAAAAAATTAATGAGATTGTCATGCAAGCGTAATATGAGGCAACATGTGGGAGAATTAATCTCACTACATATCGTTAAACGATGTTGTTTCTGTTTCAGGCACTTGAGCCAACAGTCACTGTGATCGCCCAAAGACTATCGGATCAAGTACGAGATCTTCAGCTCTTGGATGAATCAGTAGTCGAACGGTTGCGCTCAAACTAACAACAACTTAATATAAATACCGTTAGTCACACTCGTGGTGTCTAAAAATCACAAAGAAAAAACTAAGATAGGTAATAATTTTTTTTTAATACTAATGCAAATCTCCTAACAGTGTTTACTAATCAGTAAAGAACCAGGATAATGAGCATATGAGAAGAGCTTTGGAAGATGCTACTCGAATTTTGAAATATAAATGTAATAGATCAAATTTTAAAACAATATTTAACTAAAAAAAAATGTTTATCTAACACATTCGATCCTGTACTGTGGAGCCGTACCTGTATGTAACGTAGATTCTGTGAAGATTCCAACAAATAAAACTGTTTTGTTGGAATCTTCTTTTTATCTTGTTTTTAACTTATGCAGCTCTAATTTGGCAGGTCAGGATTCAAAAGCAAATGAGTTCAACAAGAACCTTAATTGGCAAACTAACGTGTTTTAGGACAGAATGATATAGTTGACCGAAGATCATGCAATTTGTGCACCAGGCATTTGCAGGTCAGTCTCAGATCGCATTGATTTTCTGAGACAAAATTTCTATACATGGGTAAAACGCATTAGGAGGTATAAAAAAGCAGGGATCGATTTTACTAAACTAGCATATTTCAAAGCGATCAACGAAAGGATATTGGACAGGAAATTGGACCAATGCACTGCTAATGTGACTAATTTTTGACGGAATATTTAGTCAAATCCTATTGACCACATTAAGGGTGATTGGATGATTGTTGTCAGGAGGAGGTGCGGCTTACTTCCACAAATGGAACCAATCAATCAATATAAGTCCGGATGATGTCATCCGTTCGACGCAGCATTGAAAATATCCTGGCAGGACTTTGGCTAACATGGTTTCGTAATTTGCACCCCACTTTGGCATCATAATTTCAAGACGCCCTCATCGCAGATTTACTACCAGCATTACGACCACTGGTACTATATTCCTGTTATACAAATTGAGATGTACCGCAAGTCTAAAAAAGTACCACCATATAACTTGCTTACTCAAAATATATAAACTGCTTACATCGTTGTTGCCGTAAAAATTACGAAACATATTAATGTAAATAATATTTTAGCTACAACTCCGAAATGTTGTGAGTCAGGTATACTCAGTCCGGCGGACCTACCGTCGTGTCGGTTGCATGCGAAAGCGATCTCGTGGCGTCCCACTACGACGATGAGGGCACTGCTGGGTTTTAGTGGATATTTTGGCTCTGCAGTCAGTGAGTCCCACATACCCGTCGCCTTCACAGCGGCAGGATGTGTAAAAGCATATCCCAGCGTAAAAAAGCATACTCGGTCCAAAACAACTTCTCCTCATAGACATGACCATACCTCAACAGGTACGCCAAAACCGGAAAAATCTTGCTGCCGTTTGAATTGAATATAAGAAGATATGATATGATTGAGTGCCTCACACATCGATTATGAAGGTCATGAATTGTATAAAATCGATGCAATATTTTTCATGATAATAGTTTGAGCCAAGATTAAATATTAGTTTTACTTTATTAAAAGATTCGGGGATTTCGTCTTCATATAATGAACAGGTTTGCATCTTAACGACTAGGTTGAGCTATTCAAGTTGCTAAAAATTACGGAAACTTTTAGAAATTGTATAAAAATGGAGTTTGGTGCGGATAAATGGGCGGTCATCTATGTAGAAAGAGTAGAATTGCTTCATCAGAAAATATGCAACTTCCCAACTATTTATTACTCAGATCTCTCAAGGAGGTTGAAACCGACAATTGTACCGTAAAATTTTTTCCTCGGCTATCCTTAGGCAAAGAGAAATGACGTAAACATATAGTAATGAGTACTGTTGAACGCGTGGCCGTATGTAAGAGCAAAGATTACACGGTCCAATCGGATCCATTTACGGGTGATATCCAGGATGCCCGGGTATGCATTCCTAGACCGTACGTTGGACTCAGCACTGAGGGGGTGAAATACCGTACTAAACCCCTGCGGGAGCCTTCAGCCGCTTTAATTGGAGGGTCCCGGATCTCCAGGCAACAGGATCACACACAGGGGCGTTACTGGAGACGCATTAAGTAGCACCTCCTACGATCTAATAATCTTCTAAGGTATTAATTAAGACAATTTTGTAGATGCTTACAGAATAAGCTGTAATAATTCAGCGTGCTTATTCTGATTTAAGCGTAACACCTAAGTAAACCTTGCTAATTTTATAGAAAAACACTCTATATTATTTGTAATAAAAATCTATCCATTTAAATTTTAAAATTATATTAAAAAAGCATTAAAAGATATCAATATCTATCTTTCTATCAAACCGAACACACATACTACATATTGTATAAAAATAATCTGGACAGTAAGGATAACAAGCTTTGCTTAGGGAATATGTAAAACTTATTCTTGAAATAAATAATAGATGTTTGATTTGTCAGTCCCTTGTGTTCTTTTAATTTCCTATGTAAAAAGTTTCCTAGGAGTTAATGGGATATAAATTGACATACAAGTACAATATTCTAGTAAGTAAATGTGTACTGTGTACACTGTATATTTTTTAAAAAGTAAATAAGTAATTTTTATAAACGAATATTGAAATCTTTCAAGTTTTGGTAAAATTAAACTGCAACATCAAATTTTTAAAAGGATTCATTTTAAATCTAAACTACTGACATAGCAATACACACTTACTTCTTGCACATTTGACAGTATTACTGATAAGAAATATATTTTGGGAAGTAATGTTATATCCACCATATTCACCGGTGGGAGGGATGCGCTGTGCCGCGCTCCCGGCTGCATGGATATTGGGTACCACCATCTTGCTTGTTTCACCCGTGAAACAGCTTTGCTGTGTTTCGGAGAGAAGGGCAAGACAGACAGTATAATTACTGGCACCGAGACTTTAATATCTTGTCTCTAGATAGGCAACACATAAATGAGTTGGCTGGGCTAGTTCCAGGTAAACTAGTTTATGTTCATGAGCGATGTCAACCACTTACCATCAAGTGGGACGTCTGCCAGTTTGCCTATCCAACTAACATTTAAAAAAATCCTAAACTAAAGATCGAAATTGTTTTAGACTTGATGTTTAAGACCAAAAATTCAATTTTATCGTTTACCACTTAGAAACATGGCCCTTATTTTATTACAGGTGACTCTGTAATTGTGTATATTTTGATGGAGTCTTGCTGACTAATTGCATACGAAACACTCAAGGAAAATCTTTCTAATTAAGAAATAAATTATCTGTAGATTCTAATTTAGTTAGAATTAATAATTTTATTTATACGACGAAGCTTGTAAGTTATCTTTACAGTTTTTTTGTTTATTTTTGTTTTATCGTTCATCCAATTATATTATTTGAATGACTATTGAGAACAATTGGGCCTTTTTTTCATTGAATTTCCTTTGTAAATATAATTCATTAGTTATTTATTAATATATGACATAAAATAATATGTTTAATGGAAAAATCTTAGTTTTCCTCCCTCAGATAAATGAAATGAATGTGACAGTTAAGTGTTCTAGATTATATTTTTTTTAATCACCGAGCACAAGATTAATTTTAAGATAAAATGAAATTTAAAGCCTGCGATCATCTGACATCGTATTCACGTAGAGTACGTCATAAACTGGGCCATCACAATAATTTTCAGTCACTCATGTTAATAATATTAAAATACATTAATGCAACACATTTATGTTTTCGGACAATGTGAGTACACCCGTTATAGACATGATGTGACCGGGCATTTTTATTCAACAAGATACATGTATATGTAACTCAACAGCATTGTTACAAGAAAATTAAAATTTTAATGATGATCCTCGTAAGTACCTATATTAAAGCGGCTTTCTTCGGAATGCTTAAATTTTGTAGCTGTAATTCTGTAAGCACCTGCAAAGGTATCTTCGATATCTTTTAGCATTCCTGAATAAGGTGTAAGTAGGCTTAGGGCGTTTGTGCACTATAAGGAATTTTATTGTCTGGCAATCCGATTATTTACGGTCCTATATGGTATATACTAGTTTTTGCACTATACGTAATTTTACCGTCCGACATTTTTCTTTTCCCCGTTCATTTTTATTCATTTTTTTTATGTCACATCGGACCGTAAAAAATCTGGCTGCTGGACAGTAAAATTCCTTGTAGTGCTCAAACGCCCTTAGAAAGAAGATACATGAGATGTTGTATCCACAATGGTTCGCTTAAGCGTGATTAAGGACTAATTTTACCTGTTGCTGATAAAGTTTATCTTGCATATTAGTTGCTGATAGGCTATCAGAAGACTTATCAGCAGGAGCTAAAAGAGGCCCTTAGGGCATAAACAATTTTTTATTTCCGTTCTGGTGTAGTGGTGCAAGTAGTCGCGTCAACACTGGCGCTTGCGGGCTCCATCTAGTTAGCACCCCAAATAGTGAAATTCGACCTCTTAAAAATTGTCCAAATTGGTCACGAAATGGTCATTATAGGTCAGTTATTTTTAGTAATTCTTGATTTAATAATAGTTTCTTCCTCAGATCATGTGTATGAGTTTGGTCAGTGTTCTGCTGATGCGTTCTCATACCATGATCTTATCTTTCTTTCCTATAAAATTCGTCCCATCAAGGCTAAGTCGAAAATACTTCTGCAGCGTAATTTTGGTGGAATGGATGGGGAACGTCTTTGTGACGATGCTCGTCAGATTGATTGGTCCTTGGTCTCCGATGCAACATCAACTGATGAAAAAGTAAACATTTTTAACTCGCTTTTAATTCAATTATATGATGTACACGCTCCTGTAAGACCAGTTAAAATGAAACACCTCCCTGCGCCATGGTTAACCGATGACCTAAAATCGTTAATTGCAAAGAAAGCTTATTACAAATCGCGATATAAATCTAATCCATCAGAGGAAAATCGTAAAAAGTATTATAAGGTTCGAAATCGCTGCAATACATCGTGTAGAGACGCGCAACGACGCCATATCCACAAATCTGTCGAAAACGGCGACACAGCGAAGACATGGAAATTCTTAAAAACACTTGGAGTTGGCAAAGCATTTCATAAGTCTTCTTCTGATAACATCGATACTGAACGTCTTAATAAACACTTTTCTGCTGCCAATGTAATGGATAGCGCCGATAAAAAGTCAAAACTTGAAGCTCTTTCTTCATGTCCAACTCCAGACTATCCCCTGTTTACGTTTAGTCAGTTTTCTGAATGTGATGTTAGGGAGAGCATTTTGTCAATCACATCTAATGCCGTCGGTATTGATAGTATTAGCCGGAGTATGATTGTACCCATAATCGACATTGTTATACCTATATTAACACATATCCTAAACTACTCCATTACAAACTGTGAGTTCCCTGAGGCCTGGAAGGCTGCACAAATTACCCCAATTCCAAAAAAAGCTAATACCTCCAATATTACTGACTTCCGGCCTATCTCCATATTACCATTCCTCTCAAAAGTTTTGGAGAAGTTAGTGCATCAGCAGCTCAGTCGATTCCTTTACAAATTTAATATCCTTAACCCGTTACAATCCGGATTCCGTCCTGGTCACAGTACAGTCACAGCTCTGGTTAAGGTTACCGATGACATTAGAATGGGTATGGACAACAAGCATTTAACAGTACTCACCTTATTAGATTTCAGTAATGCATTTAATACTGTGGACTTCGACATACTGTTGGGTCTACTGCGCTCTCTCAACATATCTCCATCAGTAATTGACTGGTTTCAAAGTTACCTTACAGGGCGCCGGCAACGCATTCGCATTGAAGAGGCTGTTTCGTCTTGGAGTGATGTGAATGCCGGTGTACCTCAAGGCGGCGTCTTGTCTCCTCTCCTCTTTTCATTGTTCATTAATTCAATAACGTCCAATATAACTTCTCTCTATCACATGTATGCAGATGATATTCAAATTTACTTCCAGTCTACTCTTGAAAGCTTACCTACAGCAGTTTCTGTCATCAATAATGATCTGAATGTTATTTGTAACTGGAGTAAGAAACATGGTCTTAAAGTTAATCCCTCTAAGTGTCAGGCCATTATTGTTGGCAGTCAGAGCATGATTTCTAGAGTTAACTGGACCGAGCTACCTAAGGTCAAATTTATGGACACCGTTATACCATATAGTACAGTAGTAAAAAACCTGGGTATATATTTAGATTGTACTTTATCGTGGAACAGTCATATAAAGAAGCTGAGTCGAAAAACCATTGCATCACTAAAATCTCTTCAGCGACTTCGTTATTTCTTACCAATTCCCACCAAAATTATGTTAGCCCAATCTTTAATTCTATCTATTCTCGACTATGCCGACGCAAGCTATCTCAATTTAACCGAAGAACAAATTAATAAACTTGAGCGTCTCCAAAATATTGCCATACGTTTCATATTTGGCTTGCGCAAATATGATCATGTCTCAGCATTCCGATCAAAACTCAAGTGGTTACCTATCCGCTTTCGCCGGAATCTGCATGTTCTCTCGTTGCTTTATTGTGTGTTATTTCATGCAAAAACTCCAACATACCTTAAAGAAAAAATTGAATTTCTTGGAACACACAACAAAGTTTTAAGATCAGCAGAGAATCTCACATTGAGGGTACCTGTGCACAACACCAAATTTTATAAAATGTCATTTGCTGTACAGGCAGTTCAATTGTGGAATGCCTTACCACTCAAGATCAGACAAGCACAGACACTAACATCTTTTAAAAATCTTGTCAAAGAACACTATCTCGCTATGGTTAATTAGTCGTATTTATTAATATTTTGCACTACATTCTAATCGTGTATTTACGTATTTTTCTCCCCTTCTTATTATTTATTTATAAATTTGCAACTTATAAATTCTGATGAATTATGACGACTTATGTATATTATGTACATGTTTTTTTTTTTTTTTTTTTTTTTATTGGAAATTTGAGTGCGTTTGACCTCAATCTTGTCTGATGGTAAACAATGATGAGGTCTAAGGTGAAGCACGCAAACTCAAATAATGCCTGTTCACTCTTGCCTTAAAAATCCCTAGGTTGTACGCATCGGGAAACAGTGACGCAGGAAGAGAATTCCATTCCTTTGCAGTTCTAATAATGAAAGATGATGCGAACCGCGAGGTACGAACCGGAGGAATGTCGACCACGTATGGACGGAACCCCTGCCCTCGTCGAGTTGTCCGATGGTGGAATGGTGCTGGGGGAATTAATTGATGCAATTCCTGCGCACACTCACCGAAATGTAACCTGTAGAAGACACACAGACTAGCAACCAGTCGGCGATGTTCGAGGCTCTGGAGCTGTCTTGAAGTAAGCATCTCATCACCAATGAGTTTTCTGGCACGCCTGTCGATAGCTTCCAGGGCTTCGAGCTGATACCGGGCGGAACCGTCCCACAGATGGCAACAGTACTCCATGCAGGAGCGGACTTGAGCTGTATAAAGTCTTAGCAGCTGGTCCGGTGTGAAATAGTGACGGACCTTGGAGAGGATGCCCAGTTTTTTTGAAGCAGTCTTAGCCCTGGATTCGATATAGCTTCCAAAATTGAGTTTGGACGATAAGTCTATACCGAGTAGTTCAAGGTGGTTCGTGACTGGAACAGGCACATTTCGGAAAGTGGGAGCCAAGTTAAACGGGCTCTTTTTAGCGGAGAAGAGACACGCCTGGGTTTTTGAAGCATTGAATCTTACTAGATTGGCATCACCCCAGTCGGAGACAGCCTGAAGAGTAAGATTGGCACGGTCGACCATTGCTTCTCTAAGATCGTCCACTTCAGTTTGTCTTGTTCTTGCACTGGAGAAGTATCTCTCCGCGACGGTGCTGTCATCTGCGTACCCAAAGATACCGGGCTTAAGCAGATCGTTTATGTGAAGCAGGAATAGCGTTGCGGAGAGAACAGATCCTTGGGGTACCCCGGCATTGATAGTCAATAGGTCAGACGTGTAGCCATCAACAACTACACGAATTGACCGTTCCCTCAAGAAATCGGAGATCCAAGTACATAGACTGGTGGGAATACCGTAAGCAGGAAGCTTCGCAATAAGACCATCGTGCCAGACCCCGTCGAATGCCTTCGAAATGTCAAGTGAGACAGCTAGGGCCTCACCATATTTATCGAGGGCTTCCCCCCAGAGATGTGTAGCGTACACGAGAAGATCCCCAGTAGAGCGGCGTTGGCGAAATCCGTATTGCCGATCACTGAGGAGATCATTATCTTCCAGGTAAGCCAGAAGGCGATTGTTGACAACACGCTCCATTACCTTGCAGAGGGTGGAGGTGATCGCGATTGGGCGGTAGTTTGCAGGATCAGCACGACTACCCTTCTTGGGTACGGGTTGTACGTTCGTGAGCTTCCATGCTTTCGGAACAGTCCCAGATCGAAAAGAAAGGCGATACAGTCGTGTCATTTTATAGCCTCAGCTTTTGAGCAGACAGCATTGAACCAGGGTTGAGCTCTGATGCCAGAGGGCTGGTCGGAGAATGGAATATAATATTCCATCGCCTGTCCAATAACTTCGGCAATAGCGCCAGCGCAGCTCGACGGATCGCTTGAAGAAAAGCAGACTTGCAACCAAGGGTAAGATGCTAGGAAATGTCGCATCTCATCCCAATCCGCTGACTTGTATCGCCACACCCGCCTAGTTCTTCTAGGGTTGGAGTCGGGTGGAGGACACGTGAGGACGGACTTCACCAGACAGTGGTCAGAACTCCCAAGAGGGGCTGAAACAGACACTTGGTATCGGTCCGGTTCAGTCGTCAGCAGAAGGTCCAGGCAATTTGCTGTGTGGTTCTCAACATCCGGTACTCGAGTCGCCTGGTCAACCAGCTGGGAGAGGTTCATGGTCAAGGCAAGCTTGTACGCCTCTCTACCAGCATGGTCAGTTTTCTGGTACGGGAACAACCATTGTTCATGATGGGCATTAAAGTCCCCCAGAAAGACGACTTGCGCAGTGGGGTACCTTTGTTGAGCCACGTCGGCAGCCTCACTTAGATGTTGGAAAAGCCTTGTTGTCTTCTGGTCTCCGCTATGCGAACGGTAGACACCAACATAAACAATTTGTTCTATGCCGGTATCCACAAGCACCCAGATAGATGAGGAAGAGGAATCCTCCAGGTTACGGAGACGTTTGCAGCAGATGTCATCGCGCACAAAGAAACAAACCCCAGCTCTGGGACGAAAATTGTGCTCCAGGATGTAACCTGGGTAGTGGAGGTATGACGTATCGGCAGGGGTTGTGATTTGCGTCTCGGTAAGCAAGAGCAGATGCGGCTTGGCAGTCTCGAGATGGTGATGAACTGGAAGGAGATTAGAGTGCAGACCTCGGATATTCGTGAGGTGCACTTTAAGCGAGAGGCCGTGCATCCGCTGCAGATTCCTCAACTTTTTTTTTCTTTTTTTCATTGTGAATTTGAAGGGCAAGAGGGAAGGAAAGGCGAAAAGTGGCAGTTACGTGAGGCGCCAGCCAGACTCCACCAGAAGTCACAATACTGCCGCCCGGTGGGGAAAAACCTGGCTGGAGACCGCGGGGACGCCCGGACCCCCCCAGGGCCGGCTGTCGAGGCCTCTCATCCGGTTGCCAACCGGCCCGACAGAAGCAATCCTGGGATTATGCGCGCGATGGCGGAGCAGCCTTTCGCAGGTGGCTAATCTGCAATTGGGCTCCCAACTATCGGCGGGCGGCCAGCGGAAAACCGTTTCTCCGGATCCCGCTGCTCTCCAGAACCAGGCACCGCGGACGGCAACACTGTGAGCCTGGATGCGGCACACCGGTAGGCGCAACTACGTAGACCCACTTTCCGTAGGGCTACTCAAGGTTAGCCGGGTGGAACGCGCGAACGCTTGGCACCTTGATTTATACCTTGAGGGTGGTGACCAGCCACGGCCGAAGCCTACCACCGGAAAGAGTGTCGCTCTTTAGCACCACCCAGGGGTCACGTGTAGGGTCTCGAGGGTAAAGCCTACGGACGCGAGCGACAATCGACCCCCATGTGGTATGTATTATAGATTTATATATAATTATATGTGTAAATGTGGGTATTTGTGTATGTGTATACATATATTTATGTGTGTGTGTGTGTGTGTGTGTGTGTATGTATGTATATGTATATATATATATATATATATATACATATACATACATACACAATATATATATATATTTGTTTATATTTGTTTATTTCATATATATATTAAGTTTATAGTAATAGTACACCACCTGCCTTTTCTATACATATTCCGTGTAGTCCGGGTTGTCTGGGAGAAATCGCTACTTAGCGATAAGACCGCCTTTGTACATTTATCTAATTACTAAGACTATTTAAGCTGTGTGTATAAAAATGGTGTACAATAAAGCATAAATAAATAAATAAATAAATAATTGGTCAATACTTTGACAATAGTTACAGAGGGGTAAAAATTTCAAGGACATCGAAAAATTTTTGGCACCCCAAATTAATCCTACATATTGGTTCTAAAATTATTTCAATTCATCTCAAAATACTCATAATTGGTCGATTGATTTTAATAATTGGTCAACGTTTTTTTATATAAAAATTTAAAAAATAATAAAAAATTAAATTAGCTTCATCTATTTAGCGGCCCAAATGATGAAATTTGACCTCTTAATAAGTGGTCCAAATTGGTCACGAAATAGTCACAATTGCTCAGTGATTTTTAGTGATTGGTCAATATTTTGAAAATAGTTACAGAGGGGTAAAAATTTCAAGGACATTGAAAAATTTTTGGCACCCCAAACTATTCCTACAATTTGGTTCTAAAATTATTTCAATACATCTCAAAATAGTCATAATTGGTCAATAAATTTTAATAATTGGTCAACGTATTTAACTAATTATTAATAAATAATAATGAATAATACTACTTTCATAAAGTTTCACTATTTTATGTCTATTTTATTTATTATTTTTAGGTTTAACCGAAGTATATCAATAGTTTTGATGTGTCGGAAGTACACACGAAAGAAAATGGTCATCGCTTCAACTTATCGATATACATATCGGAAAGAATACTATACTACTCGATAAATATCGAATGAACTATATCGATACTACTCGATATATAATCGGATGAAATATATAGATACTACACGATAATTATGAAATTAAGATATATTGGTATATCGCACATTCCTAACTATTAGTCAGTGCGAGGGTTGCCAACTTTTTTTGACAAAATAAAAACGTACAAAATCGTTTCAATAATAAAAAAGAAGTATTCCGAAGAAAAAAAAAGTATTTTTCAAATTTTATGTTTTTATTACCATAAAAACGTATTTTTGCGTGCTTTTAGCACATGCTAATAATTTTTTGCTATTTTTAAATGTTTCAAAGCTTTTTTAACAATCAAAATTTAATCTTTTTTAATAATCAAAATTATTTTTTTACCCGACTGCGACAGAAGGAGGGTTATGTTTTTCGAGTGTATGTATGTATGTATGTATGTATGTATGTATGTATGTATGTATGTATGTATGTATGTATGTATGTATTTATTTATGTATGTATGTATGTCCATTTCTTTGGCACGCCCTACAGCCCAAACGGCTGGACGGTTTTTGACATATGAGGTGTCGTTGGGTTTGTCTAAATTGTAGTAGTGACATAGGCTATATAAATTTTCAAAATGGCGGAATGAGGGGGGGGAGTTGATTTTTTTTTTACTGTAGCAATATAGATATCAAATGAAAGCTAGTAAATTGTTTTATTCTTTTTAGTTTATAATAAGAGTATTTTACGCAGTCGGGTTTATTTTATTTTTTTTATTAAGCATACTTGTTTTAAATAATTATTATTTAATCTTAATTTATTTAATTTATTTCTTCATCCATATTAATATTTAATTTGGCCTTAGTAATTACCATTTCAAAATCTTCACATTTAACCTAATTTTTCAAAGATATGTAACGAAGTGCCATTTTGAAGAAGTTATCTTCGCTAAAATCAAACAATTTTGTCATATAATTTAAGCTCATATCAATAAAAAGTGAAAAATTACTGGTAACATAACTGTATTAAGTATTTCGGGTGATGATTTGTCAAATTTTTTTAATCCTATTTTTGATTCATGTGATTGATGTGTTTGATGATGAACAGCTAAATACTAAGTAACCATAATGAGTGTTTTGTTTTATGCATCACGGTAAAGATTGGAAATAAAGTATTTTCTCATACTTTATTTGTTTGCAAAATTATAAAGTATAATTACCAAAAATAAAGTAGGATACGTTATTATAAAGTATGTTTGGCAACCCTAGGTCCCAGTAATGACGAGCCATGGCTGGGGGACACAGCCATGGCTGGTAACACTGCTATAATAATAAGAGGAGGGGACTCCCCTTAATATTATAGCAGTGTTACCAACTTAGTAGTTTTCATATTTTGTTAGTGGGACTGGTTTGGTTTTCTGGATTTCTATTTTTTTGGACTACTTTTTAGTGGTTAGTAGTTTTTTAGTTGCTTAATTTTAATATTTAAATTTTTAACTCATAATAAATATTATTTTGGTTAAAAAAAATCCGATGAAGATCTCTAACACAATCATCAAGGACGTCTGCCCTCACGTGTCACTCATAGTTAGGTGCGTGCGATATATATCGAAAATTCGTAAATACTTCATGTATGCATTCGATAATTATCGATATAAATATCGATATATTTGTAAATTTTCAGTGGGTCAGTTTTACATATTCATTCGATATAAACATCGAGTAGTATTCATCTGATAGTTATCTAGTATTCGTATCGATATATATCGAGTAGTATAGTATTTCAGTCGATATAAATCGAGTAGCATAGTATTATATCCGATTTATATCGATATACGTAGATGCGACGACCTTGTTTATTTTTAGAAGTACGCGGAATTTAGAATCGATATAAATTGGATACGTAGAGATGATGACTTTTTTTTAGGAATACACATAGCCGAGAGATCTAAATATCGATACGGGGTCGGGATGCCTTTTTTTTCCTGTTCACTTCCGAGACATCAAAAATATTAATATATTCATCTGAATTATCGAAAAGTATCGATATATTTATTAGATAATTATCGAAACATTAATCCGATATATCGGATTGCAAAATTATCGATATATATTTTCATACAATATAATATCGCAAAGTGTCGATATAACGATACGATATATTATATCGATAAAAATATCGATACTTTTTTACATGAATTACAAGTTTCTGCCATTGCGCACCAAAAAGAAACGCGCGGAGTTATACAAAGAGCGCGACATCTAATTATCATAGATGCAGAGTCATTAATTTGTGGATTTCCCTTATAAAATAAAATAAAAATCAACTTTAATATCTTGAGAAATAAATAATTATAAAATCCAAAATATTTAAGTACTATATAGAAGGAACATTTATCAATAATGTAATTATATTTTTTCTAAGTATGCACTTATTTTAAATATCATTGCGATGATTACATACTTTTAGTTTTTTTTTTTTTTAAATTAAATGTTAAATTATACCTACTGAGCTGTTTCTGAATTACAATTGTCAATAAAGTAAAATATAGAAAAAACCCTATTATATTTCACGAAATTATAATTTGTAATTTGTAAAAAAAAAAAATCGAAAGATCCGTAATTTGGGCCGCTAAATAGATGAAGCTAGTAGTTTCTTCCAGTTTTGTTCCTATTCACTCCGTTATTTATGAAAGTTTTGTTATTTTGTATTATTTATTAATAATTTGTTAATTCAAAATACTAAGCTATAGACATTGATCTGCCCTTTAATTCTACCTATGATTTTGAGTTTGCCCTCTTTTTCTCACAATAAATAAATAATTTAAATATCATTCCAACTTTAAATAACCGTATCTCTTTAGCCAAAACGTTTCTGAAAATCTAATAAACGCTTAAAAATTTGCATTTACGTCGATTTTAATTGCCCTTCGGTTAAACCTAAAAATAAGAGATAAAATAGACATAAAATAGTGAAACTTCCAGTTTTGTTCCTAATCACCCCACGATTTATGAAAGTTGCATTATTTTTTATTATTGATTAATAATTAGTTAAAAAACGTTGACCAATTATTAAAATTAATTGACCAATTATGACTATTTTGAGATGTATTATAATAATTTTAGAACCAAATTGTAGGATTAATTTGGGGTGCCAAAATTTTTTCAATGTCCTTGAAATTTTTACCCCTCTGTAATTATTGTCAAAGTATTGACCAATTACTAAAAATCACTGACCAATTGTGACCATTTCGTGACCAATTTGGACCACTTATTAAGTGGTCAAATTTCATCATTTGGGCCGCTAAATAGATGAAGCTAGTAGTTTCTTTAAGTTTAGTTCCTATTCACCCCGCTATTTATGAAAGTTTTGTTATTTTGTATTATTTATTAATAATTTGTTAATTAAAAATACTAAACTATAAACATTAATCTGCTCTTTAATTCTACCTAGATTTTGAGTTTGCCCTCTTTTTCTCACAATAAATAAATAAATAGTTTCAATGTCATTCCAACTTTAAATAATCGTATCTCTTTAACCAAAACGTTTCTGAAAATCTAATAAACGCTTAATAATTTGCATTTACGTCAATTTTAATTGCCCTTCGGTTAAACCTAAAAATAATAGATAAAATAGACATAAAATAGTGAAACTTCCAGTTGTATTATTTTTTATTATTTATTAATAATTAGTTAAATAACGTTGACCAATTATTAAAATTTATTGACCAATTATGACTATTTTGAGATGTATTGAAATAATTTTAGAACCAAATTGTAGGAATAGTTTGGGGTGCCAAAAATTTTTCAATGTCCTTGAAATTTTTACCCCTCTGTAACTATTTTCAAAGTATTGACCAATCACTAAAAATCACTGACCAATTGTGACCATTTCGTGACCATTTTGGACTACTTATTAAGAGGTCAAATTTCATCATTTGGGCCGCTAAATAGATGAAGCTAATTTAATTTTTTATTATTTTTTAAATTTTTATATAAAAAACGTTGACCAATTATTAAAATCAATCGACCAATTATGACTATTTTGAGATGAATTGAAATAATTTTAGAACCAATTTGTAGGATTAATTTGGGGTGCCAAAAATTTTTCGATGTCCTTGAAATTTTTACCCCTCTGTAACTATTGTCAAAGTATTGACCAATTACTAAAAATAACTGACCTATAATGACCATTTCGTGACCAATTTGGACAATTTTTAAGAGGTCGAATTTCACTATTTGGGGTGCTAACTAGATGGAGCCGCGCTTGCGGGTTAAATTCCCGCTCGGGGTTGTAGTGTATATCCTTGTGGGCCTCTCCACCGTGCCTTGGAGAGCATGTAAAGCCGTCTGCTCTTCACCTTATAGCGATTGTTACTCATGATAGCGAAATCATCCACCAAACCATTATGGAGGAGCATGGTGGATTAAGTTCCAATCCTTCTCCGACATCGTGGAAAGCCTAACTATATCACAGTATGGTTGCTATCTTAAATATACTTTCGAATTATTTTCCTATTAATCTTGTTTCCGTTTACACCTTTCAGAGAAGTTTCAAGCATAGTCCTTCCCATAGAATATAGTGATACAAATTCATGAGCATAAAATGTTTATGGTTTCAAAAAAAGTGAATTTTGCAATTTTAAATTTATATTTTGTCAAACATTGTCACTTCAATTAATAAGTTAATGCGATTCGCAGTCACCACTATTAATTTCAATTTAAATATTCATACAAATTTATGAAATCATTACAAAAAGTTAGAAAATATTGTCTCAAATTTAAAGTTATTAACTTTTAAGATATAATTTTTGGACCTCTTCAGGACGGTTATTATTACTTCAACGACGCGTTGGCGCAGTGGTCACAGCCACTAGATGATGCGCTAGCGGTCGCGGGTTCGATTCCCGCACATGACAAATATTTGTATAAGTCATAAAGATATTTGTCGTAATCTGGGCGTTTGTGCTTGTGTATTGTGTGTGTTTCCGGAGCCCCGACACAGGATTCACATTCTACTAGGTACCGTTGAGTATAAGACGTTTATTATTATTATTATTATTTTTAATTTTTTTTTCAGGGAATATAATGAAAAAATAAATAATCAAGTCCTTTTATATAGATATTTATTTCTGGTGTAAAATAAATAAGTTTTAAAAAACGTTACTTTTTAATTTATGTTCAGAAAAATATATACATGTCAACTGTCACTATTTTTTGATTCTTCTAACATGACAATCATTTCAAAGCATTGAAAAATATTTTGTACTATGTCGTATTACTTACAGGCAATATATTGCAAAAAAAGTCTACAGAATTAAGTACATAACGATTAAAATTAAGACATTTATTTTTAATTGGAAAACATGTATTTTCTTTGATTACATGTCATCCCGTCTAAATTTCTATTAAAAATAATTTTACAAACACCTAATAGCTAGGGAGCTGGTGGCAGTAATTTTAATATGATTTCATCGTCTGGCAGAGGTTGATAATATTAGAGTACTTAGTAAAATAATAATTTTAAACAATTCTACCATTCATTAATTACTGCAATATCAAATAGGAGCTTGCACAAAATGTTTATAAAAATAAGTGTCTTAAACGATATTATCGCTTCTGTCGATAGTATTAATAAATTGTTTTAGTTAACATACGCCCAGACTACATTGCGTCTTGGTATCAACAACGATGAAATCATATACCTAAATTGCCACTAGCTCCCTAGCTATAAAATAATATTTAGTTTAAAGAAAGGTACAAAACAAGACTCAGCGCATCGAAATTCTTTATTGTGATCACTATAGTTAAGCTTAGGTATTTGAAATCAGTATGTGAAATGTTATTAAAAGTAGCTAGCCTTATAGTTACAATATTTATTTATTTAATAAACAATACAAAAAATATATATTTAAGATAAGCGTTTGTCCAAAATACAATTAAGTAACGGCTTATATTTTTCTAGTAATATTCAAACAAAATTAATTTCTTTTTGTATCATTAGATATGTACTTTATTTACATCCTTGTTGCAGTACATATATTTAACTAACATTTCAGCAAACTATTAATGGAAAAACAAGTCAACTTTAATTTCTATTAAAATTACGTTAATTCTAAATTATAACGACACTTGATCTTCATTATTATATGTTAGAAGTAACAACTGTGCTCAGTAACCATCACTACGTATATATCTATATATAAATACATAAAAATAAATTCCTTCTTAAATTCTTGGAGGGTAGAGTAATACTCCAGACATTGCTGTGAGTATAGGAGTGATTTGCGTTAGAGATGCGGAACAGTATGCACGCGCTTGAGCACTGCACGCCGCTACGTCTTGCGCGAGCACCCACGCCATGCGCCGGAGCAAGTTGCCGGCAGACGGCGAACAAGCGCGTCCGGCTAAGGCCACGCATGACATGAATGAATCACGAGCACTAGAACAAGTAGAAATGAAACAATATAAAAAATGATGCGGCTTATAAATTTTCCCCAAGGAATTTATATCATAACTAAAATAACAGAAAAAATCGTTCCGAGCATTTCGTTGTCTACTAGAATTTTGTTTCTTTCTTACGAGTTGCTTTGAATCCATGGTAGAAAGAGATGCAATCCTGCTCTTAGGAACGTTTTTTGAGTGCACGTGCGCAAACCAGTTTGTATATAAATTCCTTGGTTTTTCCCTATAAGGCAATTGTCTAGACTGTTATGAAAAAAAAAACGTGTGCATCTCGGGACGCCCGACAGAAGTGATAACTTAAACTAAATTGAACTATTTAATATTGAAATTAATCAATTAATCACTTTTAAAAACGGTGATGATGATGAAACTAACCTGCTTGTGTTTTCTGTTTTCCTGGTACATTTACTTTGTTAATGGAAGAAAACTTTTTCTCTGATTTATTAATAATATTAAGGCCAGTTCCACCACTTGCTATTAAGTTCCGGATAACCTAACTGGCACTTATTTTGACAGATAACCCATACAATTAGCTGTCAAAAAAGTGCCGGTTAGGATAGCCGGAACTTAATAGCAAGTGGTGAAACTGGGTCTTAAAAAAAAACTATAATTTTTGAATTAATCTGTAAAAATATTCCTATTCTGAATATACAAAAATAAAATTAGGATGAAAAAATTGCGACCTTTACCCGTTTAATTTCTTTTTAACCATTTAAAAAATAAAAAGATTTTTTCATACCTTCTTACACATTTATGTAATCCGTATACATAACTTACCTTTATCAGTCAATTTTATACATTTAAAAGGTCCAAGCCAGACAGACTAGCGCCGTTACGCGTAACGTAACGAAGCGGATTACCTTCCCATAAGAAGTTATCACTTCAAAAAGTTACGATCTTATTCTACCACTATGAGTTGGTAAAGGTATATGTTTGAGAACTTATTTCGAAACATGCAGGCTTAGGTACTCATGATGATTTTCTTCACCAAAAACCTAAATATGAAATATAAATAAAAAAAAACGTTGGCTTTGAAGACTACGGACTTACATGTGGATGTCATTGAACTCCTCTTACAGCTGGACTTATTTTGTTCAATTATAATGCTATGATGATTACTGTGTCACTCGGAAATAGTACGTGTATGAAACATACAAAAATATTAACTAATACTTTATAGATACAGTTTCTTATTGTATATAAAAAAATCTTTTCAAGTTAGTTACTAAAATACTAATAATATCATTCGAAAAAATATTTATGAATACTCAGAATTAATAACTTTCATTAAATGTTTTTTTATAAAATTCAAATCTATGCTATGATTGATTGATTTAAAATAAGATAAGCTATTGAATAAATTAACTGAAAAAAAATATACATACATATATATACTTCAACAGAGAGAATAATGTTTGTATCATGTTTGAATATTAAAAATAAAATTTCATTTTAAATTCATTCATGACGCAAGATAATGCAATATTTCCTTGATATAGCATTTCCGTAACTATAGAACAAAATACGAAAAATCTGAACGTAGAAGAAAGTCAAAAGAATTTTCGCTATTTTATCGATGATGTAATACGCAAATTATTTATATATAGTTTATCTTAAACATCTTATTTTTTAAAAAAAATCAAAAGAAATGTAAATATTTATAAGAACATGCAAAGTCTATAATAATCGATATAATGACATTGACTTGTTCAGCAATGGGTTCAAGGAATTCACTCGCCTGTTGAGAAACCATTAGGTAATTACTAACTTTTGGTATACTTCCTGTTTTGATTTTTAATTTACTATTGTACTAATTTTGATTTCACTTAGTCTTTTAGTGGAAACTTTATTGGCTTGAAAATTTGTTTAGAATCGTTTATTTATATGTAGTGATTGTATGCTGTATGTTTCCCAAAGATAAATAAATAAATAAATAAATAAATAAATAAATAAATAAATAAATAAATAAATAAATAAATAAATGATCCTTTGAACTACTATATAAGAAGCAGTGATTAGCCTAATAAAATTACAACTAGCGCAGGAATTCTAGGTTATTTGGCAAAATGAAAGAAAAATTTATTACCTATATAAAATATGAAATATTATTTGAATGTATGTTAGAACTTGTACTTTATTATGAAATTCTTATACATATAACGTTTTCAAACTTTAATAAGAAGCTAAATGTAACAGACATTTTGAACGGTATCTACTTCAAATATTAATCATAAATATGTAAATAAAATGATGTCAATAAAGTCAACTAGAATATTTACATTTCTAATATGAGCATATTTAGTCGCCAAAATATTATGATAATTTATCACGTTTAATTTCTGTTTTTATAAGCTTACGACGTATTGAGAACGTCTTTCAAGTCAAATAGTGATAATATATTAAAATTTGTATTTTTTACACGGAGAACGTCAACAACAGCGTAAGTTGCTATTTAAATCGTAATAGCTCTTTAAAAAGGAAAAAAATATATTACCAGCAAAGTTCTGCGTTTTTGTTGAAATAGATAATGTGGTTCGAGCGTTCGGATATCTCCCGTGCTGCTATTTGTAGCTCATCCACACAGTGTGACCAGTCTGGCGATACTAACGCCCAACATGTCAGCTCCTTTAGAAAATCTGAATAAAATGATAAAACAATTGAAACGGGTTATTAAATATATTAAGATACTGAATATTTTCTAAAATATAAAAGCAAAAATACATACGTAATCGAAACGAGGGAGTAGCTTATACAAATAGCATACTAGGAGACTGCATTATAGTTTAGGTACGTATGAATTAAATTTGCATTGCAGTGGTATAGTGGCAGAAAGTTGAAGTTGAAGACCATTCTGGTGTAGTGGCGCAAGTAGTCACCTCAACGCGGCGGTCGGTGGTTCGGTTCCCGCTCCGGGCAGATATTTGTATTTGTACCGGTCTGGGTGTATGAACTTGTAAGTCTCCCCACCGTGCCTCGGAGGGCACGTAAAGCCGTCGGTCCCGGTTGTTATAATAGGCAGCTGATAACGATCGCTACTCATGGTAGAGAAATTATTCGCCAACCCGCAGTAAAGCAGCGTGGTGGATTAACTTCCAACTCTTTTCCTATATGGAGAAGAGGCCTTTGCCCAGCAGTGGGACGTTTAAAAGTTGATTCAGTGGCATAAAGTTGGGAGTGATATGTGAAACGCATAGTAAACGCACATGTGACATAAACATTTCTAACCGTATTTTACTTCCGCGTAAGCTACTGTCAGGAAAACTATTTAATTTTGCCAAAAAGTTTTTTTTTTAAATAGATAATACCGTATATAAAATTATACGTATATTAACATTATGTTCATACCCTTTCGTAGCGCTGTTTCATTAGTACATAAGAATCGCATTAGCGCTCGCGCTCCGCCAATTTGTTGTTGTACAAGTTTCTGACCGTCCGTTGGCAGACAGCGCTTGATCCACGCATCCATACAGCTCATGCCCGTTTGATAAGCTCTAAAACATCATAATAAATACAATATACGTACGTACACCAATAATATTTAATAAATAAAAGAACAAAAAAAATAGATTATGTTTGGAGTCCACGAACAATTATTCACTGACATAATTTTATATATACATATATATACCTTGTATGAGCTTATACACTTTGTATGAGCATGAAAATATATACGTATAAAGAGATGCCGTAGAATGTAGTAAAGACAGACAACTTGAGGAGAGTCGCTGGAAGCTGTTAGATGGAGACTGAAGTTGATGGAGAGACCTACGTTCAACAGTGCACATCCAATGGCTGATATAATGATGATGATGATATTAAATACTTCAAATACTCCTTATTTGATATATTTCATGAAATATTGGGTATTGAAATAGAACAGTAACTATGAACAGCAAGGATTCGGTGACATCAGCAACGTTCATCGGTGGAGGGTTGACCGCACGACGAGAACAAACGCTACCTGACGTATTTGAAAAATATTATTAGGTATTTTAAAATGTGTAATTAATGTGATTTCATTGTCGATAGTTTATGTGACCTACTTTTCGCTTTAGAAAAATATATATTTCTTTATTAAAACTAATTTTTCCTTATATATGTAAGTAAATATATCTAATATATCAAATTAAACATATTGCTAAAAGTCATAGCACATTAAGTATATTGATACTTAATCATATATCTAATAGAATTATAATGTTTTCTTCTAAAATGGAACATAAGACTAATATTAATCCGAAACAACACTTGTTCCCTCTCGCCATTTACGAGCTCTTGCCAGTGATTAAATTAGCAATTACTATAAAACCTTGTAATGTTTGTTTCATTTTATTTAATTACATAGCTCGTTTATAGAGTTATGATTTCTTACTTTTTATTGTTTATGTATTAATTATAAATTTTATATAGAAATAATCATTTATTATAATATTTAAATATATTTCCTGAAAAATAGCTAAGTTTTAAGAGAACCGAGTCATTTTAAAGGGATAAAAAAAAACGAAAATAAGAATCATGGTTTAAATCTAAACTACGTCAATATTTCGAGCGCTGGAAGTTTTATTTAAAATTTGTTTTGTATTCAACAATGCAAGAAAATATCGCCAATTAATAATAATAATATACTGTTAGGTAGCAGGGAAGAGGAGAAGGGAGAAGTCCTCTTCCCTGCTAACTAATAGTATATGTAAAGAATGGACGCAATAACAAATAAAATAATAATAATATTCTTTGCTGCACTCCACAGAAAAAATAAAATAAAAATAAAATTACACGAAGATAAAAATTATTGCCTAAGTGCACAATAAGGACATCTTATCACTTCGTAGCGATTTCTGCCAGACAACCTTACGGGCTTGGAAACAAAGTCAATACGAATAGGTATATAATATAGTTTTGTGCTGCATAACTTAAAAAATACATACATAAGCTATTAATTATAATATAAGTACATATACCTACAATATAAATAAATATATAAAGAATTACATTTGATATACAAAATAGAAATTTGATAGTAAACATTTAAGTACGAGTTCTGTCTACGATTTAAAAGAAAATATATATATATATATATATATATATATATATATATATATATATATATATATATATATATATATAATAGGAAATAATTTCAGAGTGAGTCAGCGAGAGGTATTGAATTTTTGACTAAATTTGATAATGGTAAAGCATTCCATAGATATATTGCCTGTGTTGTAAATGAGCCTTTGTAGAATTTTGTATTGTGAGCAGGCATTCAGAGAATAAGATTGTTGGATTATTTAAGATTCTTACTCAATATTCCAATATAATATACAATACAAGTAACTATTACATTAAACGATATAAGTAACTTGCATTTGTCAAAAAAAGTCTTAGACACATTCTCTAATTCATAAGAGAGCAGCCATGTACAAAGCTCCGTAAGGTTTTCTTCCAAAGAAAAAAAGCTTTTATCTGTTAGATGAACATTCGTAAGTTATTACGTTTATAGAAGTTATAAGTTTCGGTGCTACTGGTGGTGCGGTGGAAATTTGTAGACGTTGTTTATAACTACAAAATTTTAATTAAATTTGTATTATCTCTTTTTTCTATAACAAATTAGAATACATTAGCATTAAATTAGGCCTTAATAAGAGAGAATCTTACATACAACAAACTTGTTTTTAAATACTCCAATAAAAATTACAACCAATAGTTATTACAAATTTAGTAATGGAAGATTTGCGTTGGACAATATAAAAAAAGCTTGCAAAACGTTTGATAAATAAATACTTTTATATAAAGTAATTATAGGCAGACATAACCACACGAAATTTGCTCCCATACCCCTGAACAAAATCACTTGCGAACCCCTCGTAATAAAATGTTGTATCTGTTCGTTTCCTTCACCAATTATTACCATAATATCAAATTTTATTCTGCAATATTCGAGTATAAATGTGTTAAGGCAGAATATTTAACGAAAAAGCAATTAAAGCCTTACGCTTTCTGGTTTTGGTTAGTAGATATCTATTAATTGTATAGCAACGAAATTGGTGTTAAATGGGATGGGAATAGATGAACAAATTTATGCGCTTCATCGTACCATCTATGTACTTTGCGTTTTTATTATTACGTAACTAGATGACAGATTACAGTTATCAACTGCTATGTGTTCTGCTACTCCCTTGTTATAGCCTTAACGTATAATATATATATATATATATATATATATATATATATATATATATATATATATATATATATATATATATATAATAGGAAATAATTTCAGAGTGAGTCAGCGAGAGGTATTGAATTTTTGACTAAATTTGATAATGGTAAAGCATTCCATAGATATATTGCCTGTGTTGTAAATGAGCCTTTGTAGAATTTTGTATTGTGAGCAGGCATTCAGAGAATAAGATTGTTGGATTATTTAAGATTCTTACTCAATATTCCAATATAATATACAATACAAGTAACTATTACATTAAACGATATAAGTAACTTGCATTTGTCAAAAAAAGTCTTAGACACATTCTCTAATTCATAAGAGAGCAGCCATGTACAAAGCTCCGTAAGGTTTTCTTCCAAAGAAAAAAAGCTTTTATCTGTTAGATGAACATTCGTAAGTTATTACGTTTATAGAAGTTATAAGTTTCGGTGCTACTGGTGGTGCGGTGGAAATTTGTAGACGTTGTTTATAACTACAAAATTTTAATTAAATTTGTATTATCTCTTTTTTCTATAACAAATTAGAATACATTAGCATTAAATTAGGCCTTAATAAGAGAGAATCTTACATACAACAAACTTGTTTTTAAATACTCCAATAAAAATTACAACCAATAGTTATTACAAATTTAGTAATGGAAGATTTGCGTTGGACAATATAAAAAAAGCTTGCAAAACGTTTGATAAATAAATACTTTTATATAAAGTAATTATAGGCAGACATAACCACACGAAATTTGCTCCCATACCCCTGAACAAAATCACTTGCGAACCCCTCGTAATAAAATGTTGTATCTGTTCGTTTCCTTCACCAATTATTACCATAATATCAAATTTTATTCTGCAATATTCGAGTATAAATGTGTTAAGGCAGAATATTTAACGAAAAAGCAATTAAAGCCTTACGCTTTCTGGTTTTGGTTAGTAGATATCTATTAATTGTATAGCAACGAAATTGGTGTTAAATGGGATGGGAATAGATGAACAAATTTATGCGCTTCATCGTACCATCTATGTACTTTGCGTTTTTATTATTACGTAACTAGATGACAGATTACAGTTATCAACTGCTATGTGTTCTGCTACTCCCTTGTTATAGCCTTAACGTGATTTTTATAGCAAATGACCTTATTCAATAAACTCTTTTCAAGAAACAAATAAAGAAGCAAATTATTTATCTTTGTTATAATAATATGAAAAAAGTTTCTAGTGAATTCTCACTGGCAATGTGCATCCAATTCTTCCTTAGTGCGAGGTAAACCGACGGGCGTCCGTGTATGCTTTATCATATCTACGCATATTTGTAACTCGCTCGAATCGCAGCTGTCTTCACTTAACTGTGCTCCGGCGCCATCTGTAACAAATATATATAATAAACTATTGTATATATGACAAAACCGGCAGGTTTAAAGAAATATACTATGATATGCAGCCACTAATACGCAGTGTGTTCTATAAATTTTTCTCAATAATAGAAGAAGAAACCTGATCCCGGCAGTGGGATATTTAAAGGTTGCATATAGTACAATACACACTTGACAATGTATATGCTTATACAACTTGGTTATTAATTTTTTTTTTATTAGTTGTTATAGACAGAATAAATATGCTCAAATAGTAGAGTAATAATGGCTTAAACCTAAAATGTATACCGAATAAGATATTTTCAACAAATTTAGTAAAGATTTACCTAAATTGTACTTGTACAGTTGGAAACGGCTATAGCTACTTCATCAAATATGTCAAACAGATAGTTTGAGATTTACGGCAAAGTTTGATCTTTTACAGAGCGCCTAATAAAAAGTTCATCGTTTCAAGAAATAGAAATAAACATAATATATAATTGTGCATAATATGTAATAAAGATAATTTTGAATATTTTCTTTGGTTTCTAATTTTTACTAGTAATTTATTACACGCTTCATAAGCGAAGCATTGAGGTCGGTTCTTCTCTCAATTCAGGCAAATCGAGTGATTTTTCGAACTTAAAATGTCTTTATTTATCGTATATTTCCCTTGTAAAATAATGTATACACACACATTTATTAAGAATAAACACTATTTTTAACACACTCTTTTATTGGAATTTTTATTATTTAAACTAATTAAAAAACTCTTTAAAAAAGTTCTGTCTTGAACGTTCGTGTGTCTGTATGTGCGGATCCTGTGTGTGGTCACGATAACGACCGAAATACTTCACTAATCGACTTCTTTTTTTTCTTACGCTTTGGTATACTCGTAGTTAGGAATAGAACCCTATTTAATTTCACGGTCTAATTTGATGTGGTTTATTTGTTTTTTAATAATTAACATGAGAACGAGTGCATTTACGTACTGATATACATTTTTACATATAATCAATTTTATTGTGAGAAATGAGATTATGAGACGTGCACTTTTGGACTTTCCAAACTATTTTTATTTTATTGACTTAATTGGTTCTCTAACAATGTTTACACTAGACATAAACAATTTTACAACATAAAATAAAACTTATAACCAAGTATCACAATTATTAATTCTGTTTTAAATTTTTATACTTTCGAAGTTTTTATACTATAGTCGATTGTACACTTTGGGTCGTCTTCTTGCGCCAAAGTAAAGTGTCGCAGAGGTAACTGTGTGAGGTCATTAGCTTATTCATTATTTTACATGAGCACCTAGATAAAGATGGACGTAGATGAATATTATAAATTAATAGTTTAACCCTTAACTTGACAAGTGTACTAGAAGGCACATGAAATTAAGATATGAATTTCGGCATGTGACGTATAGAGCACGGGTCTGTTTATAGAGAATACAAAAAATATATTAAATGTCAATGTGTTTTAATAATTTTAGCTTCTAGCTCAATTAATAAACATTCATATGTCAGCGTCAAAGTTTTTGTAGGACGTCATTTTTAAATATTACCCGCCAAAATTTCGAAGCCTCACGATTGGATGTCGCGCCTAAAGGTAAATCATCTTGTATTTTTTTTATTTAGTTGTTTTACTTAGTGTATATCACAAAAGTATGAAACTTTAATCAATTAAGTAATCCATTTATGATTGTATCACTTTAGTTGATCAGCTTTCACCATATTTTTTAGATATTTCGTTGTAAAGTAAACTGTGCCCTGTAGGATACGCTACGAACTTTATTAAAAAGAGTTTTTGTGCCCTGCAGGGTACCTTGCCAAATAGGTTTAGTTTAATTTATGTGACCTATAGGTCACTTACATATTTTTCATTGATTATATTATATGCTCTTGACCGTAGAAATATACATAGATGCATACTATGGCATACATTATAACTTATTTTAAATTATTTGCATTTTGTTTTACCGTATTATGGATGATATAACAGCAAAAAAGGACTCAAACACATTCTGACGATGAACGAACATATTGTTGAGCAAATGCATCGTATAAGTGATACAGATTCGTCGAGTATAGATGAGGTACCCGAGTCATTCTGAATACCGAAGTTGCGCCATGCTGCTTGCAGTGAATGGGCCGGCGCGCCCGGGGAAGTACTTGGCTCTCACTTAACACCGACGTGAAATGACGGCACTGTCGTCGTGTTTCGTTCGATTTGTGAGAGATCCGATGGCCCATCCCTTCCCTTACCTGGACCATCCCTTCCCTTTCCTCCACAGATCCGGCGGAACATCCCTCCCCTCCCTAAAGGCCGGCAACGCACCCGCTTATCCTCTGATGTAGCGGGTGCCTATGGATGTCGTTTTTTTTTACCACCAGGTGAATCGACTATCCGTTTTCCCCCTCTAATATAAAAAAGTCACCCAAAAACATACAATGTTTACACATACACCCCCAAACATACAACCCTAGTCACATTGTTCCCAAAAAAACGCCGCTAATTTTTCGCCTTGCAGTTCAGTACCGACACCAGCAGCATACATAGGTATCTATCAACTTATAATCTGTAAATTCAAATAATAGAATATCGTCGTATCAAGATAGCCCATTTCAGGAAGATGGCGAAGCACAATCTTCATTGATGGTACACTGCAATAATAACCCATCTATAAAAATATCAAGTCCATATCCAGCTGGTGCTAGTGATCTCAAATCATCAAGAAGGTCAAAGAAAAAATTAAGTGCTTCTGCCAAATCTACGTTTTGTAAAAGATGAGCTCTATCACCCAAACCATCCGACCTCCAAAAACGGACAAAATAAAACATCAGGGAAAGTAAACAAAATTAATACTAATGAAAACAAAGTCTACCCAATAAAAGTCAAAACAGTAAATAAAAATATAAGACAAAATTTGATTGGAAAAAACATCTATTTATACACGAAGTTCATAATACTAGAGAAAATGTTTTATCACAATCAGAGATAATTCGATCACAATTCGAATAGATTTAACAATTTTTTTTGTTAATTTTTGTTTAGATTTTTATAAGTTTTGTATTGTTATTGTCTTGTCATTTTTTTTAATAAATTACTTATTTTGTGAATAAAAAATTATGTTTTTATTGTTATTTTGTAATTATTTCCACCTTTACACTATTGTAAGCAAAAGCGGCACTGAGCCTTGCAGGACACAAATAAAAGTGATCTCTAATTTAAGCGAAATTCGTACTGTACCCTTTGGGGCACTATCAATATTTTATAAAGTAACATACTAATGTTATAAAAAATATTCATTTCAATGTATTTAGGCCCCCTTAAAGCTATTTAAAAATAAATAACTTGTTAATTTGAAGTTTTAAACTTTGCCAGAATACTACTGAACAGGTGATTTTCATTTTGCCAAGTTAAGGGTTAATAGTATAATTGTGGTAAAATCCTAATGGGAATAAAGCTCACTAATAACGATCACGGTCGTCAATTAGTTAAAAATACCACGTAGGCTTGTACATGTTGACCCAACTGACACGCGACCACGCAAAGTATTCATCCCACTGTTGGTTAAGAGCCTCCTTCCGATCTAGATGAAGAGTTAGAGTATAAACTACTACGCTACTGCGGATAATTCCCCTATTCATATTCATTTAATATTCTTTTCTTACACTATTATTTTCTATCCGAGTAATCCACATTATCTTTAAGAACGTTGTTCCTTACTTGGCAGCTTTTCTCTTTAATATTCACTTTCCAAACGACAGTAATCAGCCTATCTGTTATTCGCAATAATTTATAAATTCATTCACCACATTAATTTTACATATATACTACATAAACTGTATATTATGTTAAAAAAAGTCAAACGTGTAATGCAAATTTTAAGCTTTGCTTTGTATTTTTAGTCTCGTACCGTATTTATGCATACGTGTTATAGCATAATATATTTATCATTATAACTATTACAAACTAATTATTTTTATAGAAAAATTAAAGAAAACAGAGCAACTTACATATTTTTAGTTACTTACATGCCAGTATTATTATAATAAAAAAATACAACGTTTATACATATCGAGATAAGCAATAATAATAAATATGTGTTATATTATAAATATGTGTTATGTTATATATAATTCACGTTTAAATTATTTTTATGATAACTATAACAACAATGTTATTTTTCAATTGTCTGTCAGGGGACTCACTTTTCGCTTTAATAGCGGAGGATAAAGCTAAAAGTCTCGGCGAAGCTTATAAAAACTCTGGAGTTATAAGAGCTTTAATCTTCTAAAAGAACCTACAAAATACGAAATTCTGGCGAATCTTGTCAAGAATTTGCAGAAATAAGCCTCAAATTTTAAAATAAGATTTACAAATTAAAAAGAAAACATCAATTTTGTTTTTTCCAAGATAATCCAAACATCCGACAAAAGATATATTGCTCTGACTATTATAATAGGGTAAGATCACAATTGAGCCCTAAGCTCAGCATGTTTAGGTTATTTTGTATATTATCTTAGATTATTTAACATTTATTGATTTATATCAGGTTTTGCTTAAAAGATATAATTAAAAATATAAGAAAATTGACTAAGCTTTATAGAATTTCATTTAGTAGTAAGGAAATGACACTTTTTAGGGTTCTGTAGCCAAATGGCAAAAACGGAACTCTTATGGATTCGTCATGTCTGTCTGTCTGTCTGCCCGTCCGTATGTCACAGCCACTTTTTTCCGAAACTATAAGAAGTATACTGTTGAAACTTGTTAAGTAGATGTATTCTGTGAACCACATTAAGATATTCACACAAAAATAGAAAAAAATACAATAAATTTTAGGGGTTCCTCATACTTAGGACTGAAACTCAAAAAAAAATTTTCATCAAATCCATACGTGTGGGTTATCTATGGATAGTCTTCAAAAATGATATTGAGGTTTTTAATATAATTTTTTTCTAAACTGAATAGTTTACGCGAGAGAAAAAAAAACAAACCACCTCTTTTTATCTATTTTGTCATCTTAAATATTTTAGCATTATCACATTATTGCATATATTTATTGTACAAACCGCTTTCTAGCTTAAGACCTTCTATTTCCTAAATAGTCGTAGTATCGCTGTAATAGTTTCGCGATACTTTTGTTCATTTTCAGCATCTAGCGCCGGAATCGCCGATCTCTTTAAGGAAGGAGAAAATAAGCGAACAAGCTATTTTTGTAGTTCCAAAAAAGGTATTTAAATGAAAAAGAAATAACAATTTATTCGTACCTGAGCAACTAAATCGTTTTCTATTTTTCTTCCAAGTTTGATTTAAGTTAGCATACTTCAACTTGTTGTTTTTCTGGAGAAAACATTATTAAAAATTAAATTACAATAGTTAATTAATAATGTGTTTGGAAAATAAAAATTATCGATAGCATAAAATGAAATATTTAGATATACAATTGGAACTAAAGGTTAACACTATTCAGCCCAAAAATTACATATTATGAAGAAAAAATAGTTAACCGACACGATTATAAAATTAGAATATAAAAATAGAATAATTAAAAAAATCTTTAACAGAATGACATTGAATATTACACTAGAAAGAAAAAAAGAACGCTTGCGACACATTTTCAATAAAGCCATCCAAAATATCTAACTGAAAAAGAGCGGGAAATTATTGCTACTAGTAGGACTAACTGTCATCGATACTTAAAACATTAAGTTATTATTCATCATCATCATCATATCAGCCATTTGATGTCCACTGCTAAATATAGGCCTCCCCATCGACTTTCAGAGCGAGCGGTTCAAAGTAGCCTCCATCCAACGACTTCCGGCGACTCTCTTTAAGTCGTTTGTCCATTTCGCGGACGGCCGTCCTTGACTACGCTTGCTGGTACGTGGTCTCCACTCGAGAACCTTTCTACTCCATTGGCCGTCAGCTCTACGAGCTATAAAGCCCTGCCCACTGCCACTTCAGTTTGCAATCTGTTGGGCTATGTCGGCAACCTTCGTTCGTCTGCAGATCTCATTCTTTCTGATTCGTTCTCACAGAGAAATACCAAGCATAGCCCTCTCCATTCCACGCTGTGCGACTTGGAGCTTGTTTTACAGGCCCATAGTGAGAGACCACGTCTCAAATCCATATGTCATCATTGCTAACAAACATAGATCGAAGACTTTCGGCTTCAGGCACTGAGGTACGGCGAATGAAAAGTCGTTTTTTAACTTCCCAAATGCACCCCATCCTAGCTGGATTCGACGGTTGACTTCTCTCTCAAAGTTAGACCTACCAAGTTGGAACTTTTTCCTAGGTAGATGTACTCGTTAACAGCTTCGATGGAAGAATTTCCAACTGATTTCGGGGTGGGCACGACATGGACATTCGACATGATTTTCGTCTTGTCCATATTAATTTTAATACTTTTTAACCTGTTGGGAAACTCCACCGAAGTCACTAAGCATCTAAGTGTGATGTCTTCCAGGGATTTCGCCATAAGCATGATAACGTCGGCGAATCATAGGTGAGTAATGTACTCGCCGTTTATATTGATGCCAAACCGTTTCCATTCTAGGAGCTTGAAAGCTTCTTTTAATGTAGCGGGAAATATTTTCGGTGAAATTACTGTGTCTCACACCTCGCTATATTGGAATCGCTCACGTGCTATGCTCACCAACCTGTTGTTTATGTCGTCTACAGAAACGTAATCTACAAGGCAATCGAAACGATTAGATATTTCGAGCTGAAAGCTCTCGGGGTTTGTACTTTAGATGAACAGAATGGAGACTTTATCCTTTTTAATTCATATATACATATATATTCTTTGTATGTTTGTCTTTTTAATTTTATCTTATGAATCTTTCCAATGGCGTCCTAACATTCATATTCACATTTCGTAACTGATTGTGATAAATAAGTCATTATATTATACTATCGAAGTTATTATATAATTATTCATCGTAAAATATTTTTCATGGTAATTATGGCCTGAGCGTTCGTCGGTCTTCTCTCAATACTTCATTTATGAGATATAAATAGCCTATAACTTCGTAATGAACATATTATATTAATAAAAGACAATTAAAATTAGCTTTGAATAATAAAATTTATATTATACTCGGAAAATATAATAATTGTAATAATGTGATCTAAATAACTTTTTGGTTTCATCTTACAAAAATAAAATTAATGATGAAATAAAAAATGATATTTTGCTGTCATTTTGAACTAGAAATAAGAGATTCTGGGTGTAAGTTTATAAATAAAAAGCCATATTGTCGATAATTCTTAGTTGAAGTTACGTTGCTCTACCTATATGATAAAACTGTAAGCATCTTATTACGGGGGTTAGGTCTATTCCTATGAAGGAGAAGAGTCCGATTTAATTCACCACATTGCACCAGAGCGGGTCGATGGATGTACTTACACAGAACTTCTTCCAAAACATGGAGTTTTCCTCGTGATATTTCCTTCAAAGTCAGTTAAAAGACAAATATTAAAGACAAAAAAATCCTTTCTTGAACTGAGCATTCCCAGCCAGACTTTTAACTCGCGACCATATCATGTCGAATCACGTATTCTCTTCACGGGATCATCTAGCCCTTTACTTATTATCCCACGTAGTACGGATTCAAACTTGTTTACTCTTCGTCTTTGAAACTCAGAATCGACTCTCTCTTTTTTATTTATTACGTATTTACTTCTTGCACTAAATAGTTATAGGTAATTCAATGCATACTGATATTAGAAATTTAATTAATTTCGTTTATGTGACATTCTTGGCCTGAGGCATTTCAATATCTTTTTCTAATTTTATATTTTCTTAGTATTTAAAGTATACAAAAGCTTTCAGGTACAGTTAATATTTATTTAATAAATTATAAATCGTTCCAAGACGAAGCTTTTGGTCACAGGAATGCGTTTATGTTTGCTTTTCACACATTGCTTGATGCTTAGTCTAACAAATGCGCATGGTATCGCATCGGTATGCGCATCATGAATTAATATATAGTTAATTATTTGTTAATATACAAGTGTAACATAATTATTAAAAAAAATCCATATTTTAAAAAATTAATCTTCATCCATGGGTTCTGTATTATCTGAACTCTGTTAAATAGTTTTTTGGAATACCAACCGCATGAAAAAATTACATCCTCAAATGACAATTAACGAATATTTTAATTAAAATTAAACCACAGTGGCTATCATATGTAAATTTCATTTCACTATTAAAGTTACAATGTTTTAGTAAGTCACTTGAACCCTAGAATACTAACCTACGTAATGGTTTCAAATTACATAATATCCAACCAAACTTACGTAATTGATTTTTGTTTCATCATTCATTAATCTCATATCACGAATTAGTGTTGAATAGCGCATATTATGCATTTTAAAAATCGTAGTTACATAATTTATGGTCTCTTTTATCAATAATCGTTGTTCAGGTACCAATAAGATAACGAATACTGAAACTGTGGATTAGAGATAGTGAGATTAGGAGGAAGGGTTATTATTGAGGTACATGCGTAGGTAAAAGGAGTTTAATGCATAATAAAACTTAAAAACACTGATACTTAAATTTCATATAATAATAGCCTATACATTCCGAGAATTAATTAAGCCAGATAACAAGCCAAGAATCCGTGCTTCTCTTCTATAATAATTGGTTTTACTCCTCTTAAGGCTTATATTGTTGTCAAGGTGCTTTGGAAAAATAGGTTTTGATCTCGCAAAAAAAAAAAAAACAGATGTTATCATCAATATCCTCATTAAATAAGACTACTATTTAATTAATCAACTGTTAAATTGTCAGACATTTTTCTTTATTAAAAAAACAAATAAAACGAAAGTAAAATGAAATTAACTTTTTAAAATCTAATTCGGGATTATTAGTACCAGGACATCATCAGGATTTTAAAAAGATAATCCAAAAAACTGGAGGACGTTCCCGTTCACTTCTATAATTAATACTTTTTTAATGGTATTTTTCTATTTTTAAGAACGATGATGAGTATGAGGCTGTCCATTAATATCGACCTATTGCTATACTTTCTCAAAAGTTCTTGAGAAATTAGCTTGCAGTTTTTAATATTTAATATATATATATCAATCATCATCAACCGTATTAACTTCAACAAATTGCTTAGACCGTATCTTATAGATATCTTGTAAGAAAATGAAAGGAAAATCAGACTGTATGATAAACTGGACTTATTTACTCGCCAGTTTCAAAAAATCCAGGAAAAATATTGTACTTAGAACCTAATAAAACTGATTATGCTCGTATAACCAAAGAAGACGAAATAAATAAATGAAAGTAAACTTGAAACCTGAAAAATTTCTGTAACTATTACAAAAAAAAAATACAACAAGACTATGCTTGTTACGAGTAAGTCAAGTATAAAAAACTTTTTTTTATCATTCATAAGTATTATATTATACTGTTTTAAATTACCACCTTTTTATTTAAAGCTACGAAAGATTACGTTTTCTACAACTGTAAATATTTTGTTACAAAAATCTGACGATAATGAATCATTGGAGGCTATTTTTTAATCTATTTTGATTTGTTACCTTCTTAGCATACCATATAACTATAAAAATAAATATATTTTAATGATATCTATTTCACAAATATTTCAGCTAGAGTCAAACATTGCTTGTTTTTAGCCTTAACATACATTAGAAAAAGTTATTCTAAAGTTAACAAAATTTTTACGACAATAAGCATTCTTGACTTTTTACGTTTCGTTTGAAGATAGTTTAAAGCAGTGATTCCCAAAGTGGTATATATATATGTCCCCTAGGGGTCTATGACAACCTACAAGGGGTCTACGTCAGCGAAAAAAAATTTGGGGGTCCATGAAATGAAAATGGGGGTCCACGATAGTGGATCTCAACACATACACTCATAGTACCTATTTACTTACATCATACTATCTTATAATATAAAAACATATACATTATTTATAAAAGTACCTATGAAGTAAAAAAAATATTATATATGTTTATAAAATTGTGTAAGTTGTTGGATGTTGGTATTCGCTTTGTGGTCGCAATACATTTTGAACTTGTAAAAACCTGAGAGTCGCAGTCTCAGAGCTTGCAGAGCTTGTTTTTACTTTAAGTTTTTAACACTAAACTTCACTACAGTTAGAAATTTACAGAAAATCAATATCAGGTAAGTAGGGGGTCTACCCAACACGGAAAAACATGGCAAGGGGTCTACGACACAAAAAAGTTTGGGGAACTCTAGTTTAAAGGCTGAGAAGAAAATCTATTTCGTATTATGCCAGAAATAAACCCCAAGGGTGTGATTTTTTTTTTAATGAAGTGTTTGTTTTAAAAACTGTTTTACGTAAATCCTAGAAATCATGCAAAACTTGGTTCGCCAATATTACGATAATGTCAATCTGTATACGACCAATCTCCATTATAACTACTCATTATAGCTAATTAAGAAGTTATTTTTAACGTAGAAGTCATGAGTGATAGCTATGTATTTCCAAAATAAGTACTGAAAAACTGAATTATTCATTTACTTATTATTAGTATAAATATATATTTAAACAAATAGATTTCATTTATATGTGTGGGTTCAAATTTTTATATACATAATTATATCGAATGAAATATATTAAAAATCAGATAAACATATTTATATCATACATATTTTTATTATAAAAAATTTAATTCTTCTTTCAATTGAAACTCTTCTTGAAAATAAAACATAACAGCGTCTTATCATTGATCATATAATTCTATTCATGTTTAATTTTGACAAGAATAAACTTAGGTGTTAGTGTATTGGTAGTAAGCTTATATTGATATGCACAACTAAGTTAATTTAGGTAAGAAAAAAATTGTACCTTATTTTAAAAAGTATAAAAAACAAAGAAAAAAAGGTCTCTTAACACAAGCCATAATAAGAAAGTAATGATTTTTTTTTTCTTTAAGTTGAACTACTATGTGTACTAAAGTAATATACTAAAGAGCCATAAATGTTCACAAAAGCTGCATTTCTCTTTTTGTATTTATAATATTTTACTATTTTATTAATAGGAGGGCAAAATAAATACACCTATAAAATTTATTTAATTTTGAATTGTGTACTTACAGCTTATATAATATATGAAAACAATAAAGCTATATTTAAGCCAAAAAAAAAAAAAATTAATACAACAGGACTTACTGGCAATCAAAACAGTTGTAAGAAGAAATATTAACATGATTTCGAGATAATTAAAAGGAAACGATAAGATTTATAAAAACAAAATGTTTTTATAACTTTATTGTTAATTTTACTATAACGATATCTTTGTTAATAAAATTTTATAGACACGCTCCGGAGTTATACCGAAAAGTATGATACGTCCACGCCGGGGTAGGACTCCCGCTAAACTAAAGGACTAACGGTAGTCTGTTGTCACAGTAATATTAGCGAACTAAGTGATTTATTTGGTAAAAAAATTAGTTATTTTTTTAATTTTAAATCTTAATTTGTATGTTATTTAAAAATAATGTATGTAGTTATAGCTTTTTTGTATTTTATTCAGTTTGCGGCAAAAAAGGAAAAACTGTTTCTAATAGTCAGTAAATATTCACGATATGAATATGATATGATATGGTAATATAATAGCTGTAATTATAATAGCATATGATCAGATTTATACTTCGTATAGACAATGTACATATGTTATCAAAGTATACTACGCTATTATATGTATAGGTACATAAGTGATTTTCCTTCGACATATACTACTCAAAAAATTAAGGGAATGAAAAAATACTCCAAATTTTTCTTCAATTTCTGACGGGCTGTATTTCAACGGAAAATGATCGTATCGCAAAAATAAAAAAATAATTTTAAAGCTCCAAGACTCTAGTTTTCGAAACTTGCGGTCTAATTTTTTTAGAAATTACGGTTTCAATATGATCCGATGCAATAGAGCGAATTTTTTTTCCAAATTTTTGGTCTTTTTTTTCGCTGTACGGACATGGATTTTTTTTTTGAGAAATGAGATGAGCCTCCTTTTGGGACATTACTGTCTCGCAGAAGGTGACCATCGCCTTCCAGGACTCGTCGTCGCCGAGCATCGCGGTGATGACGCTCGGGAGCGACAAGTCCTCTCCGAGGACCGACGTCAGACCTTGACGCAGCGCCGCTCATCTCGGGCACACCTCGAGGGTGTGCTGGGCAGAGTCCATCGCTGCGCCACAATCGTGACACTCAGTCGTCGGCTCTCTTTGGGTCGTCCGACACAGGTAGTCACTAAAGCAACCGTGCCCGGTGAGAACATGCGTCAGACGGAAGGTGAGGGGCTAGCGTTTTCGACGCATCCACCGCTCAAGGACCGGGCGAATGGCAGCTGTGAAGAACGCGTGTGCTATACGGCTGCCCCGCCAGTTCCTCCCCCCACCTCCTCATTAGCGCTTCCTGCCCTATTCGACGCACCCGTAGGATCCCATCCAACGTGGGGTTCTCACCAAGAGCCTTTCTACCCGAGATGTATGAGTAGGTCTCGGCAAGAACCTCCGCCACGAAGCACGACGCCGTCCCTGGCCAACTCGTCGACCGTAACCGTCAGTTTCTAGAGTAGTTTTAAGAAACACTTATTAGCTTCGCAGATAAAACTCAAGAATTATGTGCCTCCATATTCATGTAACGAATATTACCGGAATCTCGGGGATATCGACTTCTAATTAATTTAATAAAATTTAAATAAAGATCATTAAAGTACAGAAGTTACAAACAAAAAGTTTTGAAAATAAAACCCATATTTTTTATGCAACGCGTTAAAAATGACAATAACCAAATTATTATTTTTTTTTAATTTCCGATTTATTTATTTTTTCATTATTTCATTCAAAATTATTGATTAGCCGATGCAAAAAAAAACAAAACGAAAAAAATAATAATAAATAAACTTCAATTTTATGAAGATTACGCCACGATAATACGAGTATATCTATTATATCAGAGTGAAAATCTTTGGTGCGGAAGTAATATTACCATAACAGAATGCTGTCCACAGTCGGATATTTACAATAATGTTCCTTCGCAAACTCATAACGCATAATGGTTTCAGTACATATTGATTTTATTATCCTGTTTAGTTTAAGGATATGCATTTTTATAAATCAGTCTATATTTATAAGAAACAGAAAAAACGTAAATATCTGGATCTAGCGCACGAGATTGTCGACATGTGGGGTGTAGAGTCCGCTGAAATCACCCCTATCGTGATAAGTGCCAATGGTTTGATAGGTTAGACTCGCTATTTAACTGGTGGAGTAGAACAATGAAATAATAATATCTTTTTTTCATGTAATGAGTGACTAAATGAATGATAACAATTTAATCTACAGTGATATCAGTATTTTCTCTTGTTAAAATTTATTTGAATAAAGACTTCCCCGTCTGACCGAATAAGGGAATGTATATAAAATCAATTACGTTGTTATGATTCGAAACAACATGCCCAACGTGCGCTCGCTGGTGCCAAGCGGATCAACATGTAAATATTAACAGACAACGTACTAAATTATCGTTGCGCTTATGATATTTAAAATATATACCGAAATATAAATATTTGTAAAAATAAATTCACTATTTTACATGGAAAATTGCAGTACTGCAAAAGAATTTGTGATATCTTAGATACCTGATATACCATTAAAAAAAAAACTTCGTTTTCCGGGAAGTTTTACAAATTCTCATAAAAGAAAAATATAAAACAATGAAACACAAATCTGTCAGTCAAGTTATACGTTGTTTAATTAAATAGTTATTTTGTTCTAAGAAAGGAGACAAATGGTAAAGAAAATGGCAAATAGAAGCTCGATACGTCGTTTTGTTTTCTTTAGTCATATCACGGTACAGATAGGAACAGCTAAGACAATAAAAAAAACGTATTATAAAATATTTAAATAATATATCGGTTGACTTGAGTGCTTTATCAGTAGTGGGCTATGATGGGATGGTAGTAAATGTTGGATCTTAAGTCGGTGTTATTAGACTGTTAGAGGAAGAGTTAAAAAATAACCAGTGCAATGGTTTATCTGTGCACTTTATTCGATGAATCGATGAATTGCCGCCACGGCACATTTTGTTATATTTGGATGGTCAATCTGTAGGACCTCGATGTTTTTCAGGGCCAATAGGATATGAACTGCAACAATGTGAAAAAAGCCAGCTGTGAAATTAGCCATTACACCCACGCCACTTACTGTTATTATAAAAAATCTAGGCTCCGATCAAACATATCTGTTTGAGATAATGACTGCTATTAGCACTGGTATTTTCCCTTCTAACTTGGCAAATAGAGAACCCGGTCGACTCCACCATTACAAGTGGCTAACGACTGCGAACAGGATCTTACGATTTTATGTCACAAAGACTGATCTGGAAGAGAATCTACTTATGTTAACCAATTTCGTGATGGAAGTTTATGGGCGAACGTGGTTTAAAATCAAATTTAACCTTTCGTGTTTAAATGGAGCACAGCATTTGTGGCTTACGATTAATTGTAGTAGCTATTTAAACGATAATTTGAAATAAGTGACTGATCGGTCATACAACGAAACGGATATTTTGATCGTCCAGAAAATCTTCTCATAGCTATGCTTGCAGATGATAATAAAGCTAATGGGAACTGGCATGCCGACGTATTCTGAAATCAAGGTCAGATAAAGTGTTTATTGATAAATGTTATAGGCTAAAAAAATCACGTTACTACCCATGGGATAGAAATAGTTAATAAAAACGCGAGTAGTAAATTAATTGAAATTTGGGATAGTGTTATTTATAACAAGATATATACATATATATATATACAGGGTTACCGAAAAAGTCGTGCTAGATCCATTAAGAGCGTGGAGTACCCATCATTTCTGACTTATTTCACTATGAAATACCCTACCCTAAACTTAACCCTTTTCGAGATATTCGACTTTTAATTTTTTTTATTGAAAATTGCCGATTTTTAGGCTACTAAATTTTTTATTTTTTATTTTGTGTGTCTTATTATTGTTATTATTACATTTTTACATGTGTAATAAGATGCTTTAGGACGTCAATCATTAAAATAGTGCATAAGTTAATTGAATAGGCTCATCTCTGGGCGGGAGCACCGGCATACCAGCTTGGCCCTCTTGACTCGGTTCAAAGGAGAGCTGTGAGAATTGTCGACGATCCAATACTGACGAGCGATATCGAGCCCTTAAGTCTTAGAAGATATGTTGCATCCCTATGCGTGCTCTATCGTTTGTATAATGGGTTGTGTTCCGAAGAATTGTTCGAAATGGTGCCAACGGCCACTTTTTATCATCGCACCGCTCGCCATCGACAGGGAATTCATGCTCACACATTGCAGCCCAAATGGTCCCGTACAGTTCGGTGTCAGAGGAATTTCCTCCCACGGACCATTCGGCTGTGGAATGAACTCCCTGCCGAGGTTTTCCCACAGGACTACAGTATGGGGTCCTTCAAGAGGGGAGTAAATAGGTTTTTAAAGGGTCGGCAACGCGCATGTGATGCCCCTGGTGTTGCAGGCGTCCATAGGCTACGGTAACCGCTTACCATCAGGCGGGCCGTATGCTTGATTGCCACCGTCGTGGTATAAAAAAAAAATAAAAAAAAAAGTTTTTTGATTGAATGATAAATTCTTAATCTTACATAAAGTTTTTTTTAAATAATCCAATGGAAAGCACTCACATGGCGTATCAAATTTACAATTACTTTTAAGTATATCACTACCAACATTCACAATATTTATGTTGAGATCAAAATATTCGCGAAATTTTTGCTCAAGTAATTCTACAAATGAGATAAACTTGTCAGGAGGTATTATTAAAAAAAAAAAGTTTAAATAATTTTTGGCATTAAGTATTAAATAAATGTGTATGTGTATTCACACACGGCAGAAGTGAAACTTCAGAAAAGTAACCTACGAGAGAATGAGATAACTATAGAGTATCTTATTCTAGCTTAAGCGAGCTTGAACGCGAGTTTGCCGACGCTACGGCTGGCCGGCGAACCGCACGATGCGGTTACACAATATCACAATAACATCAAATATAATTATACGAGCTATCTATCTACCCAACACATTAAAAATAATAAATTATAATCATGTTAGTACTACTTACCTAGTGGAGTCTTTGGGATAAGAAAAAAATAATGTGTTTTTATTCTTTATACTATTGTTCATACACACTTTACAGTAAACCATATTTACACTTTTATATTAAAATACCATTAAAATTATATTAAAACACTATTAAAATTATATTAAAATACTATTAAAATTATACTAAAACACTAATAAAATTATATTAAAACACTATTTAAATTAATAAATCATTACATAAAAACACGGTGCAACGTTGCTGCTGCAGCCCTTGAGTTTAAGCACAAGTTAGGACGGTTTCTCTCGTATGTGACGAGGCGCTTGTGCCGACGCACACACGCGTCTCATGCTTGTAGTAGTGTACCTATCGTAGCGCGCTTGTATGAAGCTTTGCCTCTGTACGGTTTATTTACTCATGTGTCGACAATCTCGTGCGCTAGATCCAGATATTTACGTTTTTTCTGTTTCTTATAAATATAGACTGATTTATAAAAATGCATATCCTTAAAATAAACAGGATAATAAAATCAATATGTACTGAAACCATTATGCGTTATGAGTTTGCGAAGGAACATTATTGTAAATATCCGACTGTGGACAGCATTCTGTTATGGTAATATTACTTCCGCACCAAAGATTTTCACTCTGATATAATAGATATACTCGTATTATCGTGGCGTAATCTTCATAAAATTGAAGTTTATTTATTATTAGTTTTTTCGTTTTGTTTTTTTTTTTGCATCGGCTAATCAATAATTTTGAATGAAATAATGAAAAAATAAATAAATCGGAAATTAAAAAAAATAATAATGTGGTATTATTTATTGTTTTATTTTACTTTTTAGGGCTGAGTATTAATTTTCTACTCCACTGTCGCCTATGAAACTAAATTTTTTTCAATGGATTTAAATAAAATCCTAGATTGTTATACCTCGTTAGATAGCTGATGAAACGTAGATATTTTAAAACACATCTGCCGAACAACTTCCATAATATTTTTTTTGATATCTCTTCGAGAAAAATAAACTTTACAATTAATTTTTAATTTCTTAACTTTCACTTGTCTACTGCGGCCTATTCAATTAACTTATGCACTATTTTAATGGTTGACGTCCTAAAGCATCTTATTACACATGTAAAAATGTAATAATAACAATAATAAGACACACAAAATAAAAAATAAAAAATTTAGTAGCCTAAAAATCGGCAATTTTCAATAAAAAAATTAAAAGTCGAATATCTCGAAAAGGGTTAAGTTTAGGGTAGGGTATTTCATAGTGAAATAAGTCAGAAATGATGGGTACTCCACGCTCTTAACGGATCTAGCACGACTTTTCCGGTAACCCTGTATATATATATATATATATATATGTTAAAACAAAACGTTCAGTTCATATTATCACCTCAAAATGTTCACTTCAATTTTTTTGTGACTTATTTCATAGCCTACACTATAAAAGATTAAAAATGTAATTAACCATATGAATTGTGAATAATTTACTGTTATAGTATTTATGGTAAACATAACATTGTGTGACACAATTCGAATTAATAGGTATTTACTTCTGACTAAAACAGATAAATTATATTTTATTGTTGCAGTATAGTTAAATTTTTTAAACAAAAACAATTGTTTGTATTTTAAATAACATATTAATTAGTCGCCAGCACCTATAGACATAGCTCTTGAAGAAATTTAAAAGCGTAACTGGCTTTAAGGGTGTGGGCTGCCAGCTCTCCCACTCATCATACAAAACTCAGTTATTATATCACAACAAATGCTAACAAAATATTTTTTTTATACAATATTATATTTGTATAAAGTAAATTGTAGGTAATAGCCCAGGGGTAGAACAAGTGTACAGAATCTTTGCAGAAAGGTCACGAGTTCAAATCCGTTATTAACATGTGTGTCTGGGTAATTATGAGGCGTATACCTACATATGTACCTACGAATAGATCAAAAAGCTACGCTAAGGTCTGTAAAATTTGCAGATCGTTACAACATAAGATAATTTGAATCCACAGCACCAAAAACTTACGTACATGAGTTTGGAAACTCCTTCCATCCGAGTTTTTTTTTTTATAGAGTTTGTATCTTAATGAAAAAATTTATGAGCAGAATACCTTCCAATTTGTAACAGAGTTTAATAGTCTGTAACCAACCTTATCACAGACTGACAAATATAACATAAATTATTCTGAACACCAATGTGTTGACATTATTTTTTACGACAATACGTAATAGACAGACGTAATAGACATTACAAATCTATTTAAAATCGATGTATTTCTATTTTATACAGACATATAAGTACTACATATTATTTTTATCGGTGCTAATAACTTCGTAGGTTTGGTAGTTCATTGATTGAGACGGTGACAATCGGACGGTGAAAATCTTAAGAATTAAAAATAGTTTTTAGATATTATTTAAACTGTATCTATGTCTATATGATCATTATTGATCATTATATGATAATATGGGTATGTAGTAAAATGTGTATAATATTAATGCGTTACTTAGATTTATATTTATATATGTAAACTGATTCTACAAAACGTGTAGTTGGAACATACGCCATTTTACAAAATATCGAAGAAAAATCAATTTCATTTAACATAAAATATAAAATGTTTGCATAAAAAGTGCTTTATCGAGGTGAGAACGGTAAACGTGCCATTTTTGTAATGTACTTACCAACGTTTTAGCATGTTTGTTTAGATTTACTTATTACGAGTACTGATTTACTTTTAATAAATTCAGAATAAATTATTTTTATCGCTCATTAGCAATAAGGCCGCCTTTTGTACTTATTTCCTTTCTTTTGTACTATTGCTTATTCTTGGTGTACAATAAAGAATTATTATTATTTTAATTGCTGCACTCCACCCGTTTAATATATAAATATATATAATAAAATATATTACTTATATAAGGAATATAATAAATTTACATAAACATACATAGATAAATATAAGCGTGTGGAGGATTACGCCCCGGCAGGGAGATCAAACGGCCGGGGGTTAGGGCTGTAGGCTGAGAAATCGGCGGACAATCCTAGCCGAGTCGAGTAATACCGCCTTCTGCATCCTGGCTGCGAGCGAACCGTCACGGATACCCAACTGCCTCAGATGGTGAGCGAGGCTAACCGGGATTAAACCGTTGGCAGATATAACGATAGGGATGATTTCAGTGGAATCAACACCCCACATGTCGACAATCTCGTGCGCCAGGTCCAGATATTTACGTTTTTTCTCTGTTTCGGCTTTCACGAGATTCTCGTCATGCGGGATGGTGATGTCCACTAAAAACACCCTCGACTGTGCCCTATCCATCACCACGATATCAGGCTTGTTCGCCAGTATCGTCCTGTCCGTGGCGATAGGCAGGTCCCAGTAGAGCCGGACTCCGTCGCGTTCGAGTACTGGCGCCGGTGTGTACTGGTAGTACGGCATCCTCTGTTCCAGGAGACAATACATAAGAGCAAGCTCTTGATGAAGAATCTTGGCCGCTTGGTTATGTTGTTATTATTATTATTATTATTATTATAAACAAATAATTTAAGATTTATTATTAGTATCTACCGTAAAACATGGCAACTTTGCCCTGAAAATCAGAATATTTTTGCATTAGTTGAGTTATTTTGGAAAACGGTAATGTATTTTATATTATGTTTGTACCACACAATACTATATGTTCATGTCTCGATATTTATTACTTAAAATATCGAGAAAAATGTATGCGTGTTCGTAAAAAATACAATTATATGTGCTGGGCAAAAAATCATAGGTTTTTGGCAACTTTGCCAACTTGAAATATTTCCGATATTATAAACCGTATCATTATTTTAAAAATGGCTAAATATAAATACAGGACAATGTAGTCAAGTATCAAATTATGAGGTGAATAAACATATTCGTTGTCCTTCAAAATTAAGGGGGCAAAGTCAAAAAGCCACCTAGAACATTTTTCGTAGCATAATGATCAATGTCCAAGGGCTGTCACTATTGATTAAATGCTACATTTATATATTTAATGAAAAACTTTTAATGCGGAATAATTTATTGATGATAATGTAACATATAGGTAAGAATTAATTTAAAAAAAAAATCACTTTACACGATACGAATCAGATACTCCGTATAATACGTCTTTAATTAATTATTATTTTAATTTGGTTATTATGACAAAAGTTATTTTTTATTAGTTTAATGTTATATAGTAATTAAAAACAAGCATTTTAAAGTTCAATTTGGTTATTGGACAGCCATATTCACTATCAGCCTCCAAAACATTTACAAGTTTTTCTTCTTCAATGTCTGTTAGCTTCTTTTGGCCCCCTACTGGTGTCATATGCACTTCTTTTGCCTTATTCAATATGGTCCTCCGTAGTATGCCAAAGTGTTTTTCAGCTTGTCTACTAGAAATAACATTCTTTTTACCAGATCTACAGCTACATCCAACATATACACAGAGTAGTTTTTGTAATTTCTGAATCCTAGCTTCTTTCTGTTTCTTTTTCTCTTCGTTGTACAAGCATTCGATTAGTTATTATTGTTCATCCTATAAATACAAAAAATATATTTAAGTCGCAAAATGCGGCATTATATTGTAATATGCGTACAATACAGTAATTCGTAGAATACCATATGTCATATACCATAAATTAGCAGTCACCACCATATTAATATAGAACATTATTATTTCCAAGCAAAAATAGTCAGGAACGCGAATTGCAAATAGCGAGTACCTTTCATTTTGCAATTCATGTCAAAAAATTACAGGTGACAACCCTACGGAAAAAAATTTGGTGGGCAATGTCGTCAACAATGCTCAAAAAATATGCATGTGACTTTGCCCACCAACGTATTTTATGATTTTATAAGATTTATTGCGTAAAAGTTTAGTCTATATTAATCATTTCATACATATTAACGGTGGTAAAAAAATTACTTACCTGCTGTAGCTGCAACTATCACTTTTTGACAAAGTTTTTGGACTGGTTTTTGCCCGCAAAAAAACACTACCAACTTTTACAAGTTCTTACAGGCAACTGAAGCAACATACGTGACGTTACGTCACTTAAAGTTGTCAGAAAAATAATGAAGTTTCTACCACAGACATAAAAATACTTCTAACTATAACCAAATTAGCTATATGTCGAGTTTATCAAAAAATACCCAACTGGGCAAAGTCAAAGCTCAAGGGCAAAGTTGCCATGTTTTACGGTAATTCAACTCCTTGCTGTATGTTTTTAATAAAATTTCTCTAGACTTACATTGAAATATTGAAACGTACATTTTGTTTTTTCTAAGCCGAAATTCATAATATAAGCCGAAAAAAAAAACCGACTCGGGCTACCATCACTACGTTTTCTCCTAAATATAACTGAAGCTACTAAATTTAAAACTCATATCATGTTAAATAATAAAAGAAATTGTAGTAAAGAAGTCTGTGTGTCTCAGTAGAAATGTATATCCGTAATTCATGGTAAATAATAATGTGGCTAATTAAGGTTCAATGATTCTTCTGAGTAGTAAAAGAAGCTATTATCATAGTAGCGAGATAGTTATATAAATATATATATATACATATATACTAATTGATATTTCACATTTTTATGTTATTTTTGAAGTTCTTTAATGGTATTTTATTTGTATTTAGCTTATTTGTGAATGTAAATGTATTCTGACTATAAGACAGCTACTCCTTTAGGTTTCTTTTTTATTGCTTTCGTATGAGTATCGTTAGTGTACTTAAAGAATATATGTATAGTTACGAATATGTAATAAAAATAAACATTTTCAGTCATTTATTCACCTCACACTGATATATTACAACAATGTTGTGCAGTATCAAATATCATTCTTTCGATTACTTTGGCTTCAGTCCAGTTGTTAGCAGACCGTTTCCTATTTCAGCAGTCACTGAACTACGGCTGAAATGTGTTAGCTTGAACAGTATCTATGGCCACTGTTACTTGAAAAATGATATGATCGTGCAATTTCCAAGCAAGTTAACATCGTAAAGGGAATTCTTATATGTATACTCTTTGTTTTTTCTACATGTAAGGATACTTCTGCTTACCGACATAGCTACATTAATAATAAAATACTGTAACGACCGACATAATCATGTTTTAAAGCAAATTAAGATTTGTACATATTATTTGCTACTAAAAATGGAAACTAGAATTTTATGATAGTCATGTAAACTATCCTCGGAGTATTTATTTACTTATGAAAATGGTATGTTATACAAAAAGAATAAAATATATAAATATAATAATAAATATAAATATAAATATAAATATAGATATAAATATAAATATAAACATAAACATAAACATAAACACAAACACAAACACAAACACAAACACAAACACAAACACAAACACAAACACAAACACAAACACAAACACAAACACAAACACAAACACAAACACAAACACAAACACAAACACAAACACAAACACAAACACAAACACAAACACAAACACAAACACAAACACAAACACAAACACAAACACAAACACAAACACAAACACAAACACAAACACAAACACAAACACAAACACAAACACAAACACAAACACAAACACAAACACAAACACAAACACAAACACAAACACAAACACAAACACAAACACAAACACAAACACAAACACAAACACAAACACAAACACAAACACAAACACAAACACAAACACAAACACAAACACAAACACAAACACAAACACAAACACAAACACAAACACAAACACAAACACAAACACAAACACAAACACAAACACAAACACAAACACAAACACAAACACAAACACAAACACAAACACAAACACAAACACAAACACAAACACAAACACAAACACAAACACAAACACAAACACAAACACAAACACAAACACAAACACAAACACAAACACAAACACAAACACAAACACAAACACAAACACAAACACAAACACAAACACAAACACAAACACAAACACAAACACAAACACAAACACAAACACAAACACAAACACAAACACAAACACAAACACAAACACAAACACAAACACAAACACAAACACAAACACAAACACAAACACAAACACAAACACAAACACAAACACAAACACAAACACAAACACAAACACAAACACAAACACAAACACAAACACAAACACAGGTCGTTTACTCGAAACACAGTTTCGAGGGTCGTTACGAATCGTCTCACCGCAAGGCTCTCGGTATGAGCAACAAATTCCCGATTAGAGCAACTAATTAGCACATAAATAGCACTAAATCCACACATGTTTTATTTGATTGGGCTGGGTGACAAGGCTAGCTTCCAAAAAAAGTTGGCCTTGTCAACAAATTCCCGATTAGAGCAACTAATGAGCACAGAAGGGCACAGGGGAAAAACATGCAATGTCACTAAGACAATGAACTGAGAAATTGTGAAATTAACATTTTGATCCTTGAAAAAAGATACACTACTTAAAGCTTGAAATAAAACAAAAATATATAATTTCGAAAGAAAATATATTTTTTTTGGGTGTGCAGTACAAAAAAAACCTTCTTACTTTTATTTATTGCATTAGCAGAAATCAAGTGAACAAAATCAGAAAATACAGGAAAAAAAATATGCAATGTCCATGAAATAGTTATTGTTTATGCATCATTATATTATATCCGTGAGAAGTATCGCTTAGCTCTTGGTCCACAAAACTTTGTCAAGGCCTGGATATCCATAAATATTGCCTTTTTTTAGGTCCAATAAGAACAGATGACGATCGGAATTGTAATGTTGAACTGAACTGAATCAGCCTGTACACATCCCACAGCTGGGCAAAGGTCTCTTCTCCATCTAGGAGAAGGGTTAGAGTTTAATCCACCATGCTGCTTAACTGCGCGTTGGCGGATAATTTCCCTACTATGAGTATGTTGCTTTCAGATGTCTATTATAATAATCGGGGCGGCACGATGGGGCGACCCACAAGGACATATACCCAGACCGGAAACAAACATTTGTACAGATACAAATAGCTGCCCCAAGCGGAAATCAAACCCGCGACCGTCGGTGTAAGATTACTAGTTGCGACTAGCGCAGCACCACACCAGAACGGTTGCCTCGGAGAGCACAAAGCCATCTGTTCCAGTTATTATCATAGACACAATATTTCGGTCCCGGGATGAGCAACAAATTCCCGATTAGAGCAACTAATAAGCACATAAATAGCACTAAATCCACACATGTTTTATTTGATTGGGCTGGGTCGTCGAGGCTAGCTTCACGGACGTCAGAACGTGCACGGCCGCTATCGACAAGGTACTGGCCGACCACGGCGCCACAATCATTGCTCAGCCCGATGACCACTCGTTGCAGTCTGTTGTTGCAATTTATAGATGATAAGGCTATTATTTCGACCGGAAAAGATCATTTCCTAGCTTAAAATAAATTGCAATCTAATTTTACCAATTTCAACAAGTGGTGCCAATTCACAACTAATCTTGAATGCAACCAAAACTAAGCAGCCTAGGCGCGAAATAAGTTACATACTAAAAACATACCTAATTGCTCATACGATCACAGCTGCCGTACAGCACAGCTTCATGAATCAATTTTTTATACATAATTATTTTTATAACGACACGATTATGAAAATATTTAAATTCATGTACTCGTATCTATGGACGTGATATGCGGTATCAATAAAGATTTGAAATGTGTACACAATTTATTATTTTTTTGAAAGAATAAAATATTTACAGTATACCTATCCTATTTTTATTATAAATAACTATACATATATTGTTATCTTCTACAGCGGTGTAGTTGTGTATGAAGAAGAAGCTTAGCTACTACTCCTTGGGATCCATACTAAAATTTTTGGAAAAAAAAAATTCTCTGTACAAGATATTAGAGAGTTGATTTTTGATTTTATTTACCTAATGAATTTTCCTGTAAATGCAAAAAACATGAGAGTTTGACGTTTAATAACGCAATCATGTTTGACGAGACGTCAAATACGAGTATGATTAGGTTCGCACAATATTAGCAGGAATGAAGATGGCAAATAGCCTATATCCAAAACTAGATCTCATAACGGCTACCATAACAGTGCTAAAAATAAAATATCAGTAATATGTGTAAGTATTTTAAGTACGATATACATAATTATGTTTTAACTTATCATAAATATACTTTACTCAAGTGTATGTAAGGACAAAGTATAAAGGGTCCTAAGCTAATAAGAAACTTTGAAGCTTTTCTACCACAACCGATCTAATACGGGTTATATACAGTGTCTATTTATAGTTAATCTATGTATAGTTTACAAAGAAATCAATACTAAATTATACACCAAGTTCAGGAAAATTATTAACTTCTTTAAAGTACCTGTACGAAAATACCTTCACAACATTTCATGTATGCGGCTTAACTGTGTCTGATCACTTATAATAATCAATAAAGATATAATCAGGTTATATAATAAATATATAATACCATATATAATCAGATTTCTATGAAGAGGTATATAAAATAATTTATTGACTACGACTTCGTTTACTACTGTGAAAAAATTACCAGCTTCTTCTGTCATCTGTTTATATTTCCATGTATATAAATAATATTTTTATGGCAATAAAAAAAATTGTACAATAATATGTATAAGATGTTTGTTAACAAAGAAGGTGGTATTAGAATGATATGACACCAGCATCACAAGTATGCCAACAGGCGTTTTCTTAGAGACTCTATGGTTCCTAAACACATGACTCAATAACTTAAGAAGACTTTTGAGAGAGATTTCTAAAAAATAAATACAAAGAATATATCTATTGCTCAAGGTCTATTCCATGTACACTATTTGTTGATAATTCTGAGCGCTAAATTGTTAAGTTTGATATGCACGCTTCTATAAGTGTAACACAGCATTTTCCACGCAAAATAAAAGCTGAAATATTTTTCGTCAGTAAATATTTGAATAGGCAAGCTTCTACATTTTATCTGAATCGTCTCATAAAAAAATTTGATATCATTGTAAGGCACATTATTCACACAGAACATATTTGGACAAATTTATTAACCTTCTTAAGAAAGTAGAGCACGGCAAATGATAACTATAAGTAAGTCAGATACATAAGTGATTTAAGCATGTTTAAAAATTAAAAATCTTAACAAATCATTCATATGAGATGAAAATATAAAATTGGTTTTATTTTCTTTTTCTTAATTTTTCTTTTTTTTTCAATATATATATATATATAATTTCATACTCATTTTTAAAACATTTTCAATATAGGTGACTTTGTAAAATAAATCGTATTTTAATATCTGTGTATCGATCTTTCAATATAAGTGTTGAAAATATATTTCATTTAGAGCAGAGACAAAGGATGAGGCACATAGTTTGGAGAAATGAGGAAGAATTGCAGAGAAAAAATCATTGTAGACTCAAGTTACTGAAATAATAAGCAGAGATAGTGATAGATAGACTCGCTGGTTTCAAGCGAAAGAATAACTCAGACATTGAAGATTTTTTTGAAATAACGTTACATCCTGAGCCAGTGTATTTGCCCGCGCCTTTTTTCATTAACTTTTTTAGATTTTTATTCTCTTTATATGCGTACTTATTGCTTGGTTTGGGATCTTTATTTTAGTTTTTTATCTTTATTTATAATCTGTTCGAGCACATCCTTAATGAAAGCGGTGTCTCTTTTCTGTATCGCCATCTTGAGGGTGTGCTCGAGTATTCATTATGGATTCATTCATTATGGAATCCGGGGTACCGCTCTCGATTTTGTCACTTCTTATTTGAGTGGCAGGACCCAAAGCGTGGTGATCAACGACAAGCGGTCCCCCGGCTCTCTTGTAACAATGGGAGTACCTCAAGGTTCAATTTTAGGTCCCTTTCTATTTCTGGTATATATTAATGACCTCCCTCACCTTGTTAGAGATGATCATGAGATAGTCTTGTTTACAGATGATACATCTTTACTGTTTAAGGTTAAACGTGGACAAAATTCACTCGACGATGTAAACAGGGCTCTCTCTAAGGTTATCCACTGGTTTAATGTAAATAATCTACTATTAAATGAATCCAAAATAAAATTGGTCGTTGAATTGGTCGATCAGGCTGTCTTTCTGGGTATAACCTTAGATTCAAAATTACAGTGGGGTCCTCATATGGGGAAGTTAACTGGCAGACTCAGCTCCGCAGCTTACGCAGTAACAAAAAAATACGCCAGTTGACGGATATCAAAACCGCGCGATTAGTATATTTCAGCTATTTCCACAGCATCATGACTTATGGTTTACTGCTGTGGGGAAACGCTGCTGAAATTCAATGTATATTTATTTTGCAAAAGAGAGCTGTCAGAGCTATCTACGGTATGGGCACCCGTGAGTCTTTACGAAATAAATTTAAGGAAATAAAAATACTAACTGTTTACTCTCAATATATTTTTGAAAATTTATTATACACACATAAAAACAAAAATAAATTTGTCAAGAACTGTGATAGACATAATATAAATTTAAGAAATAAAAATAAAGTGGCCATTCCTAATTTTAGGCTCCACAAAATAAGTAACTCTTTTGTAGGTAACTGTATACGCATGTACAATACACTGCCTGGTAATGTGCAAGACTTGTCCCTAAATAAATTTAAACACTTCATTAAATCCAAATTATGTAGTAAGGCATATTATAGCATTAAAGATTTTTTAAATGACAAGGCTGCTTGGCAGTGACATGATTTGCTCGTTCTTTGTAAATACATTTTTTGTATCTACAAAATATGATGACTTTAATTGTTAAAAAGAGTACCGAGAGTTTTTTTTCCTCCGGCTTTTTTTCTCTCGGCCTACACTAGGAACATTATTATATTATTGTAATATTTAGTAAAGCCGATGATGAAATAGATGATGAAATTGTAGATGTCTACCGAGACATTTTTTTTTTTGACGTTCGTTGAGTGTGTGTAATCACCTTATAACGAATAAAATATTTTGATTTTTGATTTTGATTTTATTTCCTTTGCTGTAGCCTCCACCGCCCTCTTGACAGAACGACCGATTGCATCACAACCGTTATCGGTGTAGTAAATATAGGTCTTTGTGTGTCTAGTCACCGCGATCACAGCGCGCACAACACTGTCATGAATCCACAGCCTCCCAACCTTAGTCTGGACGATGATGAATCTCTCGCGTGTCTGTCCCTGCGTTTCGTGGATAGTCATGATGCTCAACCCCTGCCCGGTACTGTACCCCTGATTTATCAACGTCTTCTTCTGCTCTTGTGTGAAAACCAGGTATAGGGTCCGATCCTGTCTTTCAGGGATTCGAGCGCCAGTGAACCTCTCCATTCTCAAAGAGTGGACACTGGGGTTTGATGAATAGACCATACATCAATTTTATAGACCTAGTTGATGGTGAGTGCAATATCCTTAGTGTTCCGATGCGTGCAAGACAATTCACATGTGATGTCTGTAGTCATGTTGGGTCTACAGTATCGCATTACGAACAGGTTATTCCTGTCGATATACGGTAACTAATTAATATCTTCGACGAGAATCACTTCTGTAGCCACCGACAGTCGGGCAGCAATCACTATGACCCCGAAGTGGTTCATGAGGGCTTCGTCCACTGTTAAACGGCTTATTTTCATGCCCCCATGAAAACCTTTCACTATGATAGAGGCTATAGTGCGCACCTTTGATTTGGAATTTTTGACAAAAGGTTGTAGGGATCTAAAAACACTAATAGGGTATTCTACTATGTTTGAAAAAGTACTTCAAAATGTTGATTTTCCTAATAAAAAGCCACAGAAAATACATTTCGGCAAAATAATTTCTTGCCATAAAATTAAGTTAAATTTTAAACTTTTTTTATTCCCGCGAAAACGCTGTCAGCCATTTTGGTGACGTAATATGTGTAAAGGCGGTGTTCCGATATACAGTGAGAGCACTCTGAGGTGTGACGTCAAATCAGTATACTGAGAAGCCGTTCCTTTTTAGTTTTATATACTGTGCTATACTGGTCACTGATAAAACGGAACGAAGTTAGTATAGTATAATCCTCAATATTCAATTCATAGTACAATCATCTTCATTGTTTTCAATTAAAAATATTTATAATGTGTACGTTTTCTGTTCAACAAGAAAAAATATTATTTGAATTTTGTTGAAATTTTTGAATAACAATATTAATTAATAATAATAACAATCATTCGCTCTGTTATATTTATTATAACGTGATCAAAGTACTGAGAGCACCTTACCTCGAAAGCGCCAGTGCTCACAGTACAAAAATGGTGGCTATTTATAACGTCATACATTTTACTATGGTATTCCGGCAGTGTACTGGCACTCCATAAAGGAACAAATTTTTCACCAGTGAGAGCACCGAGTAGTGCTGGCAGTGTATATCGGAACATTGTCTTTATGACTTCACACCATGGCAGCTCATGTTATAGACGTAGAGATATTATACTCTATGGTTTTAGATCTTTACCGAAGTAGCGCCATGCTGCTTGCAGCTGAATGAGCCGCCGCGGGCGCACCCGGGGAAGTACTTCGCTCTCACTTAACACCAACGTGAAATGACGGCACTGTCGTCGTGTTTCGTTCGGTTTGTGAGAGGTCCGGTGGCCCATCCCTTCCCTTACCTGGCCCAACCCTTCCCTGGAACATCCCTCCCCTCCCTAAAGGCCGGCAATGCACCCGCTCATTCTCTGATGTGGCGGGTGTCTATGGATGTCGTTTTTACTCACCAACAGGTAAATCGACTATCCGTTTGCCCCTCTAATATAAAAAAAAGAAATCACGTGATATACAAATTAAGAATTTACGACTGAAGAAATTACGACTTTTAATTTTAAAAAAATAACAAAATAATGTACTTTTATGACTCAAAATCAGAACATTTAAGTATATTTCTGCGTTAATTTTAATTTTCCTCAAATTTCGTAATTTATTTTTCACTGGAGGAATTCAAAGGAATAAAATTAACTAGGCAGATATTGAAAATTGTATGTGAGAATTAGAAATATGTGGGACGACTTTCCCACTTGTAGGAGTAATGTGTATATACTAAATAAAATAAAACCATTAACTTATATATATTTTAAATTAAAAAAAATAATAAATTAATAATCATTTTTATATACATATAATACCATATTATATACATTACATAAGGCCGTGAGTTCATTTCAATATAACATTTGAATTATTTATAAAATATATTCATAATAAATATTAATCACAAAACAAACCCGAGCGGAGCGCGTTGTTTAGCTTGCATGCAATCGACACGTGGTGTTTCCGGCCGCTCGCCGTCGCCGCGGATCGTACCGCGTACCTTTGTCATTCGGATGCAGTTCTCGGCTTGTAATATTGTTAGACATACGATAGTTTGTAATTAACTTCTCAGCTTTATATATTTAAGTGTTCTACCTTTCTATATCTTCTTGTGCCTATTTGTATGCTATCTTATAAAGCTTTTCACCCCTTCTGTACTGTTTTATGTGAGTTGTGAATATGTACAGATTGACTGGAGATTTTAATTTAAGTGTATCTTCCTAATCTCCATATCTATTTACTATTAAACCTCACACACTCACCGTACGCAGGGCAACAACAATAGCTACTTTTTATTCATTTTCTGAGAGTGAGAGTGGTTCACTTAGTTGCCGCACAGACACACGCACACGCACACGTACACGCACGCGCTCACGCACACGCACACGCACACGCGCACGCACACGCACACGCACACGCACACGCACACGCACACGCACACGCACACGCACACGCACACGCACACGCACACGCACACGCACACGCACACGCACACGCACACGCACACGCACACGCACACGCACAAGTACACGCACACGCACACGCACACGCACACGCACACGCAAACGCAAACGCACACGCACACGCACACCCACACGCACACGCACACGCACACAGCTAACACTCCCCATACTAATATGCACCTTACAATAAATTAAATTCAACAACATCATTTTTGTAGATATTAAATTACACTGTCGTTACCATAAATACTCTAAAGTATAAGAATTAAATTTATTGTATTTATAATACATAAGCAATAAGTATTCTTGTTCTATTATTAACAAGTGCCGAAGTTGAGAATACAATCAGATTTCACTCGAGTTTAGCCGGAAATTACAACGATATAAAGTTGTTCACAGATTGCTTTTATGTTGACTGAAATTAGGGAAAAGGAAATACGCCTGCCTATTAACGCCTGAAATCATTTTCCGACACATGTACATCATCGATGTGAACATCTTTGCCTTATTATCTATATATTAATTGCAAAACAAAAATATGATGTCTCTGAGTCATAAGCAAAAGACATGAATTTGTTTAGGTTGTTATTAGTGTTCCTAAGACACACGAGCTCTCACTTCGCTTCTTTAAAAGTAATAATAATACTATTTACAACACACCTCTGTGAAAATTACAATAGTCGTAACTACTGTAGAAAGATCTACAAAGACATAAAAATATTAAAAATTACAGATGCGAATCCGGTACCAGGTCACAATTTCACGGGTTTCAATAAAATACAAGTATGATGTTCAAAATAATATATTATTATTTCAATATTACGGTGAACTCAAAATCCGTTGTAATATTGAATATGTAATTATAATAATAACAAGTATGCTTAATTAAAAAAATCAAAAAACCCGACTGCGAAAAATACTCTTATTATAAACTAAAAAGAATAAAACAATTTACTAGCTTTCATTTGATACCCATATTGCTACAGTAAGAAAAAAAATTCAACTCCCCCCCTCATTCCGCCATTTGCGGGCGCCATTTTGAAAATTTATATAGCCTATGTCACTACTACAATTTAGACAAATCCAACGACACCTCATATGTCAAAAACAGTCCAGCCGTTTGGGCTGTAGGGCGTGTCAAAGAAATGAACATACATACATACATACATACACTCGAAAAACATAACCCTCCTTCTGTCGCAGTCGAGTAATAAAAATATTTTAATAAGTAATATTTTAGCACAAAGGTGTCCATGACCCAATTTTTTTTTTTTGAATGTATATAATTATAACGTGGTTTTACATTGTTAATTATGAAATTGATTTGAAGAAATTACTTTTGTTAGACTGTGGTTAATCATTTGAAGTTTATACTTTTGAAAAAAAGGTAAGATTTATAAAAAAATGAAGGGCGGTACGTTAGGGTAGTTTCTTAGGCCTAACATTAGTATGTCTATTGCGTCTAGAGCCCTACTATAGGTTCGGGGAAGCTAATCTAAGAAAAGGAGTCTAGCAGACTTACTAAAAGAAAATTGCACCGACGTCTGTTCACATAGTTTAACCTTTTAAATACTACTTCTTCACCCAAAGTACTTGTGATTTTAGATATCTATTTTTACTCATAAGGGAAATATGGGGGTAACAACCCCTAACGGTTTTATTCTTTTTCTCAGAAACTATGACAGATATTTAAATGAATCCAACGCAAAAAAAATATTTCAATGAGCTCTATATTTTTTTTTTATTTTTTTTTCTTGATTAATTTTCAGAATTGTAAAAAACAATATTTATTATTTGATGGTGGTTTTTTTATATGAACTACTGGAGATACACCAACCAAAAAAATATAATACAATTATCTCTAAGTTTAGTCGTAAACGGCGACCGCTGTTTCGCACTCTATGAAATCTATGAAATCTAAACCTATTCTATTTTTCCCTATAGAAATTTGAACCCAAATACAAACTGACGTATATCTAAACTCTGAACTGTCTATTCAGTCAATAATTTGGAAATAAATTTTATATGTATTAACTACACACTACACACATACGGACAGAACCATTACTGAACTGACTGAACTGAAATAGCTTCGTTCCACTGCTGGGCAAAGACCTCTTCTCCATATTGTTCGAAAGGTTGGAGCTTAATCCACCACGCTGCTCCAGAATAGGTAGGCGGATAATTACCCTATCATGAGCAACAATTGCTAGTGTCTACGATAACAACCGGGTCCGATGGCTCGATGTGCTCTCTAATGGATTGTGGGGACCCACAAGACATATATAATTTATATGGTAATTTTAATTTTTGATTGATACATAAAGTGCTTAAGTCACAAAAAGAGTTAATTAATGTACAAGCTGTAAAGTTCCTTACGTAATTATCAATCATCGTTGATCATAGCTATTTACTTGAGAAGTAAAAAATATACTTGTAATATGTATTATTAAAGGCGCGTGATACGTCACTTTTAGTATGGAATGTTGTAATTAATGTTGGATAACAAAACTTTAGGCACGATGCACGCATGTGAGCCAATTTACCGCAACAACAACATTGAATCTAATCAACAATTCATAAACCAAGGATGGATAAAAAAGACATAGTTTATCGGAAGTTGTATTTAGACGGTAGAATGTGCTTTCCATACTCTTTAAAGCGATGATAGAAAATCGCTGAAACCCAGGTTAACCCTTTGAATGCCAACGACGCTTATAAGCGACAAATATAATCGGCCGCTGGCACGCCAACGACGAGTTGAGGCGACAAATAGATGTGCTACTTTATTACTGATATTGTAGAAAATATGTAAAAGAATTTTTTTTAATTTTGTCGTCTTATCTATATTTCACTTAATGAAACTGAATCAAAGTTAAGCTGGATATTTGTACTATTAATTCGAAATTTGAACTAGTTTCAGGTTAAGATAAGACATGGATAAGATCTCAAAATATACGTTCACCAGACGCCATTGTCGCTTTGAAGCAAGACCAGTGATGTGATCAATGTCGATAATTTTTGAAACCAAAAAAAAAATATTACAATGAAAGCCATTGGAAAATGAAGAGAATATAACAAGAATGAAAGGAAAAATAATTTACGGGTGATATGAGGTCGGGAAGAGGCCTCTCCACTTCCCGGGTTGGGTTAAGAGTAAAAAGTCGTTTATCGCGATTTCCGGCAAAGCTAGAAGTCCTATGGAAAAAAATTCCAATGGGTTTCATCCTACTATTATTATTTTTTTCACTTTTTAAGCTTTTCAAAGGCTTCAGCACTGGTCCTGGGTATTTAACCTTCTACAATTTATTCATTTATTTCACAACCATAATTTACATTGTACTTATAAAATACAAAAGATGAAGAATTAAAAAAAAGAATACAAAAGATGGATCCCTCAGGGGCACGTAATATTTAGGTAGAGAGGAAGCGCTTTGTTAGGTAAATATAATTATTTACAGTACTCTTAATATATATTATATATATTGACGGCTGGCTGGTCGAGTGGTCAGGCAACTGGACACTTTACGCAGCGGTCGCGGGTTCGAATCCCGCCAGGTGCAGATAATTTGTATGACGAATATAGATGTCTGCACCGGGTCATGGATGTGTATTTATGTATATATGTATTTATATCTTAAATTTATTTCCGTTCCTAGTACCCGTAACACAAGTTCTTACGAACTTACCACGGGGCTAGGTTAACGTGGTGTGATTGTTGGTTAATATAATATTGGTTAATATATATATAATATATAATATATTATAATAGGTGTTATTATTGTTTATCATTAAAATATTCATCTATATCATAATAACATTTATTAATTAATACCTTCTTTATTTTATTTATTTTATAATCACATTCTTCTTTAACCCACACTAGGTACCTAGCTTATTATATATTTTTATCGACTGAATATACGTGCTGGATGAGTGTAATTTAAGTCGAGCATTTGGTAATATTATGTAATTAATTATTTACAAGAAGATTGTGCTAATTGAACTAAAACATTGATTTAAAGAAATAAAACTGCTGATAAGGCAACTCAGTGTGAAGAATCTTTCGTGAATTACAGACGAACATCCGAGTTCGAAATAGAAGTGAATCTCGATGCACTCTAATCTCCGAGATTTGTATGTAAATGACCTTCGGATATTATTAACGAATATTTTTCTAGTTAAGTTGCATTTGAATTGGAAAAAATCAGGCCTAAAGAAAGATCATAATTATGTCTATGGGCAGATCATAAACAAGATCAGGAGATGCCGTGGAGAAAATGAATTTTCGTGACTTTCTGTATTATACAGACTTGTAATACAACAGCTAGCTATTAAACGTGTTCATTATATTTTATATTTATTTATATTTTATTGTTTTATATATTATTATTGTTCGTGTTTAACCATTATCACATCCCTAAAATAACCGTATTTTCTTTGAAGCCATACGGCATTGACGCTTTTAAGGGGCAAATATTGACGTCACTCTCATTTTAGGGATGGGCTTTTAAGTTTGCAACATTTATTTGATAAATTTAATGCCTATATATAAATTTAACACCTATATATGGAAAATCTATTACAGAAGGAGTGATAAATATTTATCGATATTTGTGAAAGTCTCATCACTATCATTTTGTAGGTATTTCATAGTAAAAAAAGACTTAGTGTGGAGTGCACACTTTCCATGCGCTGCGCTTGGCGGTCAAAGGGTTAATAAGCCCCCATTAAAGGTGTATCTTTTGGAAAATTTTACTTTTAGCATAAGTTATTTTAAAGATGTAAATTATTTCAGTATAATATAACTATAATGTCAATCAAAAATAATAAACTTTCCGTTCTAAAATAACATTGTGTACAGAATGTTGTTCAGAATTGCAATTAGTCTTGTAAATAACAGTTATGCAACATACAATACATCCATTGTTTTATACATTTTTTTTAAATATTTTATAATTAAAACCACGATATAATACAAAAAATTATCCAAGAATTGAAAAGCAGCAATAAAACTTTTCATTACTTTCATTTAAAATAGAGCAACATTTTGAAATATAACTACTACTTTTTTAGTACTATTTTTTTATATATTTAAATTTATTTTTGAATAGCCCATTGGCGTAGCTGGTAGTAACACTTTCTGCTTCAGAGTTGTGGGTTCAATTCCTCCTCGTGTCTGGGTGTACCTAATATATATTTATTTATATTTATACATACATTATTTATATGTTAATAAAAAAAAAATATGGTTATCAGCCGCCTGTTACCTAAAACACAAGCTGTAAGTTGCGATGTGTAAGTATATGTAAAAAAAAAAATTAACTAGTAACTCAATTGCGTAAAACACTGCTATTCGAGCTATAGTTAAAACCATTTACCTTTAAAAAAAAAAGTCTAAACCAAAAGCCAGAACCCAAAATATTATTTTTATAATTATTTTTTTAATTTCTATCTGTCTGTCTGTGTTTTAGCCGCGAATCACGTTAAAACTACTGAATTAATTTTAATGAAACTTGGCATAATTTGAGTTCATCATTCGATATACAACACGGTTTCGTTGGGAAATTGCATGAAAATCAAAATGTGTAATCACGAACCAAGTCGCAAGTACAGCTTGCTAATTATCTGCAAAAATAATAAACTTAGCTACCAAAAGTAAAAAAATACTAGTTATTTTTTGAGCTTAAACGAAGCATCAGGATAATTATAGTTTTTATAACATTATCAAATTTGATTATATATAAAAATGAAAATATTTTATGTGTAATTTAATAAACAGAATTATTGTATTTCAATTAATTATTGCTTAACGATATACTTGGAAAAATATATGATTGTTATTAAATTCGAAATAACTGAATTCTAATCACAATATTACTGTTAAAAATATCATACTTGCCTCTTTCTGATATTAGTGACTCTATTTTATATAAAATCGTATAGACTGCATAATAAACGTAAGATATTTAAAAATATAACAGAGTATTTCTGAATATTCTGTATACATACGAGTACCTATATATAATGTATCAATACAGTACCTTAAAAAACTCGTATACGTCTTATTTAAATTTAAATTTAGGGAACTCAAAAAATTATAAACGCGGTTAGCACTCGAACAAATTTAAATTTAAATATGAATAGTGATCGCATTAGTTTAAAACAATATATTAAAACAACGTATACGTCTTAAATAAATAAATTATTTACTTGCCTAATTTAGTTAACTGAAATTATATACTCTTATTTTATTAGTTAGTAAAGGCGTACGTAACTGTAACTTAAACAATAACTAGCTGGTTTTCATATTGAGAAATTCTAAATTAACTTAAAATATCTGAATGACGTACCTTTGCTCGGTATTTTTTTTTCTTTTTTTTGGTAAATCGTGTTTTTGTGTTGTTTTTGGAAATTATATTTAGATACGTATTGCATACTGATGAAATAAACTAATTGCACTCTGTACTGTACTATATCAACCTGTAAACAACCCACTGCTGAGCGAAGGCCTCTTCTCCATATAGAAGAAGGGTTAGAGCTTAATCCACCACGCTGCTCCGCTGCGGGTTGTCGGATAATTTCTCTACCATGTGTAACGATCGTTATCAGGTGTCTATGACAACAACCGGGATCGACGGTTTTACGTGCTCTCCGAGGCACGATGGGGAGACCCACAAAGACCTACACCCAGACCGGAAACAAAAATTTGTACAAATACAAATATCTGTCCCCAGCAGGAATCGAACCCACGACCGCCCGGCGTGCGGCTTTGAGGCAACTCGCACCACTACAACAGAACGGTTGTCATCTAAATATAATTTCCAAAAAACACGATTTACCAAAAAAAAGTCATCCAGGTAGTAAAAGGCTAAATAATAATAACCAATAAGGTTGCAAACAATCTTCGCTCCGCTCCAGTGGACAAGGGCTATTGGTTAATATTTTTCCGTTTCTCCATTCCGCAGCCTCGCTCTACTTCAATGGACAGACTCCCTTCATATGTATATTTACCAATGAGGGTGTCAATTTTCGTGTAGCATTGAAATTAAAATACTGATGTCTCTGAAATTAATTCAAATGTAGATAAATAACATTTCGTCAAAAAACCATTTTAAATGCCGTACAAAAGACAGCAATCTATATTCATAGCAGCCTACCAGTCCAAGATCTTTTGTCCTAGGTGTATGTACACGTCAACAAATTTGAGAGTGAAATTACCCACTGATATACAATATTTTATTACATTTTTGATTAATTATTATCTAAATACCTTTCTTATATTCGAAAGTATTATATCCTTATTTTACCGTAGTTTTACAAACAGCTATCTTTTTTACGTAATTTTCATATAATTTTATTCTGCAAATGTTTATAAGAACGACACATTTATACGCAAAGGCCGTCGTAACTAAGAATCATTGTAATATAGTGTTTATTGGGACGCTATACGACACGAGTATCACATTTACAAATATGTAAAAAAAGTCTTATATTTCCTAGATATACACACAAATGGGTTCGTAACATTATTCAATAACAATCAATGCCAAAGGAACGAAACTAAAGGATCTTTATATCCGGTTTTTGGCTACATCCGAAAAAAGAAAGAAAAATGGCAAAAAGAAGCTTCATGCGAACTCAATAGGAACTAAATTCCGTAAATCCTTAACGAAAAAAGAAATCCCTTTATCCTTTACAATGTATGTAACATGTTAACCAAAAAAAAGTGTACGTGTAGATATTCTTACTTCATGAAAAAATATAAGGCCTTTTACTATCAAGTAGTTTTTATTTAACATAAATCAAAATCAAAATCGACTTACAAAGTAATTTGCTACAAGGTTTTTTCTATCAGATTCGCGCTCAGATTTTAATTCCCATTTTACCCCTCAAATTGGAATTTTTAAAGTTTTACATCATATCTTTCATTATCATCAACATATCAGAAAATGGATGTCCACTTCTGAACGTAGGCATCCCCCATCAACCTCCAGAGCGACCAGTTCGAAGCAGCCTCCATGTCTTTTTTTTTTTCATTTCTAAGCAGAAAAAGGCTAATTTATATATACATATATTTTACTACTACTACTAATTTATATATACATGATAAAATTTTTGGCTATTAATATAAATAAATGGATTAATTGAATTCAAAATTTTACAATATTATATATATTTACAATACTAAACTTAAAGTAATTATTTACAGATAGTTTTGGTATAAATCAGGTCTGCGTGGAATGGTGGCAAGAATACGGGTAGCATTTCCCCGTTGAATCGCAATTTCGATTCTCTGGCAAATAATGCACCAGCCCTCTTGTCACCAGTAGAGGCTATGAGACGTGGGATCAGTTCTTTTAGAATTATTTTTGCACTGCTACTCCAAGGTCCAAGTGTTTCGACTGCAAACGGCACAAAAATATAACTTGAGATAAGCGATGAATATAATATGTGCCGTTTAGTCATTTCAGCTTTCTCCGCAGCGGCTCCCACTCTTAAAGCTAGACAGCTAATGAAAGAGCTAATGTATCGACGCAAGTTGCGTCCCATAAGAACGCCCATTCCCTTTCCCAGGGAATCAGTGTTAAACCATCAGAGCCATCATCAAGAGCAGGAACGTCGATGGTGGCAAGAGCTTTTTTTTATGGTTACATTCAGGGAACCGTGGCGGGAAAACCTACTTGAATTTTTACTGCAAGAAAGGCCATGTAGTCTGAAAGAATCAACCCCCTTTCCGCATGGACAGCATTAATATAATTACGTTTTATTATTACTTTAATATGTATATTGTAAATACATTTTTGATTTTTAAATATCTGTTAAAAGATGTGAAAAGTGAAATTTTAAAAGATGTTTTCTTACTTTAAAAAAATTGTAGCCAATCGAAGCAAGGCTATACTACCTGGAGCTGGGTCGAGGTAAAAGAGGGATTTGTTGTCAATAACAAAGACAGCGTTGAATGGTTACCTAAGGAGTATTGTTGTTGGACCGTTGTACTCGTAGAACTCTGCTGTCGCGAAACCGCTGTACCTACTTTGTATTTAACTAATATTAATTGTAATATATAAGTGTGATAAAGTCTTATTTTAACTAGTTTAGGATTTTATTTTTACTAAACTCTCTCTATATATGGTGTCTATCTATTTATTTAATTAAGATAAGTCATATCGGTATTTAGAGATATGGACGCCAATTGTACATATTTAAAAATCGTTTGTATGTATTACTCGTATACATACTCGTGTATATTGTTCCTGGTGTGCAATAAATTATACTTACTTACTTATATAAATGTATTGGACATACACACACGGTTATCTGTTCCTAAGGTACTAGTAATCAATTTAATGCCTACTTAAAGTCTCACTTAAAGTCTATTGTAGCTTTTTAATCTGTCTCTACCGCTAATCATTTGTGTTACGCACGCTAAGTAGATTGGCAGCATGGCGTTGGCATCTGTATATTTTTAATTATCCACGAAACTATAAATTGTCCTTATTTTTATGTAATTAAGACATTTGTAGTTATGTTGTACTTATTTCTAGATCAAGACACTTAGATTTGATTTTAGAAGCCGCTGAGAGCAGGGCGTTTATTTTATTTTATTGTATTCAAAACAATTTACATGAATATAAAATATTTCAAGGTATTTAATATATAGCTAGCAATTATTGACAATAGTCACTAATGAATATTAGTCATATTTCCTTTTTAAAACCGTTGTACTCTATTTGAATACGTAATCACGGACATTTGAATTAGTTGAATCCGAGAGTCACGTCTTCCTATAACGACGTCCCAGAATCAGTTGCATGCAAATTGTTAACTAACTTTATTTATACAGATATACTAATTTGGTTGGACCACTTAAATGTTCTAACACTGATGTGACTGTTATAGTATTAACGACACAACATGCCGTGTGTAATTATAAGTTAAATTAAATATTGTTTGTCTAGAATATGTTGAATTTTCGATGTATATATCTTCGGTATTCACCAATTATTACTCTTCTGAAATTCCGCCTCAAAATAGTAGGAGTAGTGGGAGTAGTGGTTTTTTATTCATTTAAGGGGTAGTCGAAATCATCTCTTTTCGTATTTAATACGTATATAAATATCAATAATCAATAAAGTAAATTAAAGCATAATAATAAATTTTATACTTTTAACTCAAAAAAGTGGCTTGTTATACAATTTTGTTTTCTATTTCACCCCCTCAGGTGTAAAACTTCCGAAAAATTCTTCTTATACGTAAACTTTATTTAAAAAAATCCTTCTGTATTATACAGACAATCTTCGTCAGTTATGTTGTGATTCAAACATCCAAACGCTCAGACTAGAAAACAAATGTTTGTGCAAAATATAAATATCCACTCCGAGCGGAAATTGAATCCGCGACCGGTGAGTTTGGTAATTGGTATAAAACTGAAGCCTCCAGCAAAGGATCAAAGTATTTGTCAATTAAAAGTCTGGTTTAAGTCGAAGTCAATTGTCGAAGTACTGTCGTACGTATCGTGACGGCATGAACCGACCGAGACTAAGGCTACTAAAAGCATGATTAACACATTAATTTCATCGTGGCTTTGAATATGTGCGTTATAAATACAATATTTAGAAACTAGGTTGTTAAATCAATTACTTTTCACAGGGTTATTGATGAATGAACGTATTTATCTGTGTTTCTTAAGAAAGTTGTGATCTTTAGTACATAATATTACGTACATAAATTAATAAGTGAATGTTTCCGAACCCCCAACACAGGATTCACATCCTGCTGGGGAGTTGAGTGTGAGACGTTTATTATTATAAAATATCAACTAATATATATTTTTTGGTTATGTCGTTAATTACGTCTTACAACTGAAAGCACCTGCAGGAAAGTCGTTACCGTTAATTACTACTGTTAGAACACGTTACAAAAGAGATTTATTTCAGGTGCCTTTTTGAAAAAAAGTAGATGTTTTTTAATTCATATTTGTATTATAGAATAAGAAAAGTCTATTTATATTTCCGCTTTAATAACTTAATAATATTATTATTCGGGTTGCACTTATTTGATTCTTCTAATTCTAGCCAAAATTTTAATTTTCTTTGTTTAAATATGTATATTTCACAAATTCAACAACATAGCGCAAAATATTTATATAAAATAAATCCCGCGTATAAATGCTTTATTTACTTAAAAATTAGTAACATGAAATATGAACTAAACTAACATATCAACCCTGAAAAGTAATAGATCCTAAGAGACAAGCCTTTTTTCATTTAAATTATATCTGAATATAATTAAGTTGTCAGACGAAGTTGTATCATTATACATAAATGAGTAATTAATATTAATTTCTATACAATCACCACAACTGTAATAGTTGTGTTTGTATTGTTGTTGTTGTGTCTACTATTTCACCATAATTAAGAAGAAAATTTAAAAATTAAGAAGCTTTGTAAAAAGTTATCACAGTACTTATTCAATTTTAGACAAAGCCTTGCTCATATTTCATATAAAATAAAATTAATAATATCATATTGTTTAAAGGTTTTCGTTTTCAGAGCCATATTGATTTCAAAATAATATAAACACAAAATTAGTATTCAATCCAATAAGCTTCTTTAAATATAATAAAAATTATTTATATTTTTAGATGTCCTTATCAATTTAACTATTATCTTTGTATAAACTAAGTATTTTATTGTACTTAATCTGATTTACTAGAAGTTTTCTGCAGTATAAATAAAACATATATTATTTTATGTATATGTGTATATCTATATGTGTGTTTTAGACATGTTATATTTATTCTATTAAAACACATTGACTTTTTGTAACAAAAAAAAAAATATATTTAAAATAACTTCATGTTGTTGGATATAAATAGAGTTACCAGACGTAAAAACTTTTTCGAGTTTTATTAGTATTTTTGCGTATATTACTTCTTATAAAACTACTTATAAGTATTTCGTAAATATAGTATATAACAAAAATACAAACAATGCCAAGCAAAGTCATAAGCTTATAATGCTTCAAAGGACATAGAGCTTTAATAAGTTGGTATATTAACAGAAATTTTCTCACTAGGAATATATTCAGTTTAAGCAAACTTGTATTTCACAACATCTCTAATAAATAATATGGCAATGTTTTTATTTAACGTTAACGGACTATCATATTTCTTTTCGGTTCAGTGTTGTTAGAGGTTTTTTTTCACTGGTAACGCTGTGCCACCTTCTTCAAAATCCCTATCTACCTCCATATTGAGTATTTTGTCTTAAGACATCAGCATTTATCAAAATGTCTGAATGCTCGATTGACATTATTATTGGAGAATAACGATCGGACAAACCTGCTTACAATAATCAACCATTAACATTTAACCGTTGAGCTGTATCGATAATTTGTGTCACATACGTAGCCGTGGTGTCACAATTTTGTAGTACTTATAAAAGCACTCTTATTCTACTTGAGAAATCAAACTCTTTAAACATGGTCTTTAATTCATTCCATAATTCTTCCGAGTTCTTTTTTTTTATATGCATTAACAGTGGATCGATTCCTTATATTAATTTTGCTTTTATTTCTGCATAATGTACTGGCTCTATTTTGAAAACTTCTGCTTGTTTGATGTACTTATCTATCCCTTCAAACTCTACTTATTAATGAATTTATAGACAATAAGAAAGACATTTCGAAATCAATAAGATTTAATAAAATAAAATGGAGTACAATGAAGTCATATAAACTTCAATTTAAATTTTAAATATATGCAAATTTTACTCCATATTTTTATATTTTTCAATAATAAACTGCTTATTTCATGATTGTTTCATAAATAATATTAATATTTAAATAATTTCATAAATTTTATATATAATATCTTTTACACATACATATCGTTGCAGTATTTGGCAAGCTAAAAGCTTGAGGAGAATTTAGGTCATTAATGTAGTTGTTAATTTAACTCACACAAGATATCTCGAGGGAAAACGAATTTCTTACACGTGGTTCTCTATTTTTCTTATTTCGTTAATGTAACGACAATTTTTGTGTCAAATAAAAATGTTAATTGAGAAGTAAAAAAATAGTCGTATCGCAGTCGTAATTCGTGATTTAATACAGTTACAGTCAATGACGTATAGTCCATTGAAAAGTTACATTTGGGGTTGCGTTTTTTAGAGGACGCAATTTTATTTTTTTGATGTGTAGGGAGGCTCAGTGTAAAGCTAAAACCAAGTTTGTGGGGTCGCCACCCTTGTCCCACGGCCGCCATCTTGAAAATAGGGGTTGAAATGGTTTTTACGATATATCTCTTAAACTATTTATCTGATAAAAAAAGTTCTTGACATTTTTTGTTGCAAATTAAATTATCTACAACTTTGGTCCAGTAACTTTTTGTCGTAGAACTATAAATAAAAAAGTTATAAGCGAAAATGTTCAGAAATTCGAGAAAAAAATTTAAATATTTCGATATAACTTTTTTTTTATCATTTTACGAAAATGATATCAGACCATTTTTGTAGATCGTTTTTTGAGGAACAACTTTTTAATAAAACATTTTTTCATTAAGTCAATAGCTAAGGTTTTACAGCGCTCCGAAGTGAGTATTATTTTTCTTAACTATACATATATTATACGTGTGTACTAACAATGTGTAGAGTCTGGAGGCGCGTTTTTGCTTTTACGTGGTATCCCCAATAGGCATAATTCCACGGTGATTTTCTATATTACAACTACTCCGTCCTCAGTCTTTTCGATGGACCAGGCTGCGGCTCAGCATCTGATCGGCTTTATGAATTAAATATCAGTGGGAGAACTGGAGAAGGAAGGGGTTTTAATGTCGGCGGTTCATCATCAAAGTCATCTTCATTTATTAATTCTGAGAGCCCCATTACGTTGCTGCAAGTCTCTCCAGAATAATGGAAGCACACTGCAGAACATTTCAGCCCTGCTTTTCGACATCCACACATCGCTCCACAGTTTCCTTTGCAGTTGCAAAATATCAATTTTAGAAGCTCAGGGGGTGCTGGAGGTTTAGAGTTCTGCACTGGCATCAATAATTTTCCACATTTTTTCCAGTCCCAGTCTTCAGGATCAATATTATTACCAAGCCACGACTGGACCTGATGGTAGACTCGGAAAGTATGAAAGCGAGCTGTGTCTTGTGTTGGAGGAAGTGAAGATAAATTAAATGTACTTTTTGTCACTGACTTGGCGAATTGTTTGTATCTTGGGTTGTCAAGAAAATTATCATCTTTATTACCACCGTATACAGAGATAAAAAACGTTCACCAATTACAGTGAGCAAAGCAGGGTCAACTCTCTTGTTGAGAAACAAGGCCGTTCTACTTGCAAACTCTAAGTGTTTTTCCAGGGTTTTCACAAATTTCATTTTACCGATATTGTTAGGAGCTGAAGTTGTGTCACATCCTGAAAAGGCATGAAGAAACAGCAAGTTATCCGTAATTACATCTCCGTACATAAAAACTGAAGCACTATATAATAGTTCTGCTGTTCGTCCTTTTGATGGTTTTAAAAAAAATACATTTGCTTGTTTTCTACCAAGTGCTGTGAGCAATATCAGTATATCAATATCTTCAGCTACAATAGTAACGGTATTGAATAATGGAGATGCAGCAAGAGCAGAGCGAACGATAAGAGTGTCTGCATCTGATTCTGCTTGGTCAACAGTGAAACCTGCTTCCGAGAATACAGTTTTAAGAAGTACTAGCGGCCCGCCCCGGCTTCGCACGGGTCTTTAACTAAAATTTTAAAAATTATACATTTATATTTTTTATCACCTACACCTGCGTCGATACTGGAAAATATTTTATAATAGACGGATTGAGTGACAGATTTATTATATCTATATACATACATACATACATACATACATACATATATATGTATATAGATAGTACGGATGAAACATTTGAACAGTTTTTTTTTTTTTTTCTAGCTAACCCGGCGAACTCCGTTTCGCCACCAACTTGTTTTCGTGAGGGATACTCACACCACGTACTGCCGCCATGCAAAACCATATTGGTTTGTAGTACATGCTATGTATCACAGATGGCGCTGTATGTGAAAAATGATTTTCCATGTTTTCCTGCTTTTCTGTTGAAAATTTTCCTGAATTTAGTTTGCTATAAAGCTCACGGAGCCCGAGACCTTTCCAACGAATGCAAAACCGTGGAAATAGTTTCGTGCGTTCTGGAATTATAGCGTCAGGAAGGAAAACCCGACTTATTTTTATATTATAGAGATAACAAAATTTATAATTTTTAAATCATTTGATGAGAGTCAATGATGACCCTTCTTCTATATGGAGAAGAGGCCTTTGCCAAGCAATGTGTTGTTTAGAAGTTGATTCAATGCACTTCAGTTCATTATGAGAGTATAAGATTATATTATTATGATTTTCCATGTTTTCCTGCTTTTCTGTTGAAAATTTTCCTGAATTTAGTTTGCTATAAAGCTCACGGAGCCCGAGACCTTTCCAACGAATGCAAAACCGTGGAAATCGTTTCGTGCGTTCTGGAATTATAGCGTCAGGAAGGAAAACCCGACTTATTTTTATATTATAGATAAATAAAGTTAGATTTGTAATTGTATCGAACGGTGTTTTTTCGTGCGGCGCAAACGCTAATAATTATTAATAATTAATTATTAATAAAATTGCAAAATTAATAATTAAAAAAATTATAACAAAAAAAGAAAAAAAAAACAATAACTGATGACACTCAGTGGGCTGAAATTCGCGTTTCATAGACATTCAAATTATTTTTTTCAAGTGAGGCTTTTTTTGCTTGAATGCGTTCGAGAATAACTGCTTTATGCCTTATATAATGAACTTTCAGGTTTATAATCGTAAACAGCGCAGTTAGAATTTTTTTCAAAAAAAATTGTATGGAGTCGACATAATAAATGATGATATCTCTATAATCACAGAATTGCGCCTAATATCCTCTTAGGTTATTAAAATATAAATTATTTTTGATTTTTTGACATACTTCATGCCAAGGTCAAACGTGCGTTTTTTTTTTTAAATCTTTAAAAAATTTACCAAATTTGTTATCTTTATTTTTTGGTTTTTTCTTTATATTGAGCTTTACATGGGTGTATATATACTTTACATTTACTCAAATTAATTATGTGCTGTATTAGAAAGTAAAATTCACTTTAAAAACTCATTAGCTAAAACCTGAAAGATGCCTATCTAATGATTCTCAAAATCCCCGATATAATTAAGGAAATTATAGTTTGTTAATGATATTTTAACTAGTTACCGACTTTTGAATACTATATCTATTAAATAATTGAAGTCTCATTAGTTAGCAAATAAGAGGGTAATTAGTAAATTACTTGTTCGGGCACAGACATTGTCGGCGACGAGACCCCAAGTTAAGCCGATACATGTCAGAACATTTTTATAAGGTTTATTTATCAAATATTTTTACGTTAAATAATAAGGATTTGTGTTTCGGACGGCAGGTGACGGTTCGAAGAACCAACTGTGTCGGATGGCGGGTGACACTCTAATGCCTGCACTGTCGTCCTGGGACAATCTCCCACTTAGTTGACGTACGTCCTTGTAGAAGCTTGCGCTGGTTACGTACGCCACCACGCACCCCTGAATGCGTATGTACTACACCACGAACTCGGAGAGACGAATTAAATGAAACAACAATATTTCTTCTAGATCCGCAGGTTTCGGCTCTTGAGTTTTGCTGTTTCCTTATTTAGCCTCTTCGACGGCTGTGTTGCGACTGTTTCGTATTTCTTCTTTATTCCTTCGTATGGTTCGCTCGATATAACTGAGCCCGAATTGGCCCGCTTATTAACGTCGCGGCAATACCGTCAAGAGAGCCGCGAGTTTTATTCCTATTTTGTTCGTGATTTTCACTATGAGCCGAAACCTTGGAGCCTTTATTTATTGTTTTTAAGTAAAAAACCCTTACAATTTATACATATTAAGAAACGTTAAACCTTACTCTACAATATAACGTATAAATTAGACACATTACCTTACATAATAAATTTTTCTTTAAACAAAACTTAGAAACCTTTCATCAAAACGACTTTCACTATATACATTTTCGTAAATATTTTAAAAACTATAAGTCCTACGGACTTGATCCTTTTTCTAAACCTCGTTATGAGTCAAGACCTTTCTTTTAACACTAATTTCAAAATGATATCTCTATAAACAAAAAATCAAAAACATACAACATACAACATAAACAAAAAATATGGTGAAGAATCCAGAATCAATCAAAAATCTTCAAGATTTAATTACAAAACCAACCAGTAAAGAAACGTTTTCACCACAAAAAGCACTTGGTTTACTGATATCTCTGAAATTATCAAAATGGCAATATATAACTTTGCGAGAATCAGCAATTCAAGAAGGCCTTAAGTACTTGTACCCTTCGTATTACTGCGTGCAAAAAGAGAAGAATGTGTGCTTTCCACCTGAACCGAAAAATTCAATTACGGTGACAGATTCCTCAGCAAAAATTTCACTGCAAGCTTTGCTTGATCTGACAGCAAAAAGAATAATTAAATCTTTGCCAGAAAGTATACAAAATAAAGAACTCATTTTAATATCAAAATACGGTTTCGATGGAGCATCCAGCCAAAGCAGATACAAACAGAAGATGGATTCTACACAAGATGACTCTAGTATCTTCATGACTTCGTTATCACCACTGAAGATGACGAATGAAGACATCACAGTTTGGGAGAACCCGAAACCTTGCTCAGCAGCGTATTGTCGTCCAGTACAATTCACCTTTGTTAAAGAAACTGAATCAGTGGTGAAGGAAGAAAATGAAAGAGTCAAAGCTGAGATATCAGCTCTCCAACCATCTGATTGTGATGGCAATATTGTCAGTCATAAGCTAATGCTCACCATGGTTGATGCCAAAATAAAAACATACCTTTCTCCTAACGTAAGATCGAATGCAGCGTGCTACATTTGTTTGGCGAAACCTTCGGAGATGAACAACTTGGAAGAAGTTAAAAATAAATCTACAGAAGATGACTTGATGGAGCTCGGACTTTCTTCATTACATGCGCGCATAAACATGATGGAATGTCTTTTGCATATCGCATATAAATTAGATATTAAGAAGTGGTCTGCTAGAAAAGAAAGTGAGAAAGCCGCAGTGGATGCAAGAAAGAAAACTATCCAAGCCAGGTTCAAAACGGAACTCAACCTATTAATCGATGTCGTAAAACAAGGTTATGGCACAACTAACGACGGCAACACTGCGCGACGGTTTTTTGAATTTCCTGAAAAGACTGCAGCTATCACTGGACTAGATGAAGATCTGATCCGAAGATTTTCTGTAATTTTGCAAGCCATAACTTCAGGCCAATCCATCAATGTTTCGAAATTTAAAAAATATGCGTACATAACTGCTGAAAAGTATGTAGAATTATACAACTGGTACTACATGTCATCAACAGTGCACACGATACTTCTTCATGGAGCCGAAATTATCGCTTGTAATGCAATAGTACCGATTGGGAGTTTATCTGAAGAGGCTTCAGAAGCGAGGAACAAAGACTTCAGAAGATTCAGAGAACATCACTCACGTAAGAAGAGCAGAATGAGTTCCAATGAAGATATTTTTAATTTCCTTCTTCTTTCGTCCGATCCACTTATTTCAGCAGTAAGACCAACGATGGACGCAAAGAAAAAGAAATATTTGTTTGCTGAAACATTGGATCTGCTGAATCTTCAAACACCTGAATTCGAGTTCATGGATATTGCTGAAATAAACTCTGACTCTGAGTTCGACTCTAAAGATAGTGATTCAGAATAGGCAATAATTGAAATTAATATATTGATTGCTTTATTTAATTTTATCATATTATATTTTTATTATTGTAATAATTAAGCCTTTTTATGGTTTTCAATGAATTTTACTTTCTAATACAGCACATAATTAATTTGAGTAAATGTAAAGTATATATACACCCATGTAAAGCTCAATATAAAGAAAAAACCAAAAAATAAAGATAACAAATTTGGTAAATTTTTTAAAGATTTAAAAAAAAAAAACGCACGTTTGACCTTGGCATGAAGTATGTCAAAAAATCAAAAATAATTTATATTTTAATAACCTAAGAGGATATTTATTAGGCGCAATTCAGCGATTATAGAGATATTGTCATTTATTATGTCGACTCCATACAATTTTTTTTGAAAAAAATTCTAACTGCGCTGTTTACGATTATAAACCTGAAAGTTCATTATATAAGGCATATAGCAGTTATTTTCAATCATATTCAAACAAAAAAAGCCTCACTTGAAAAAATTTATTTGAATGTCTATGAAACGCGAATTTCAGCCCACTGTATGACACATTGTTAGTAGGTACACACGTATAATATATGTATAGTTAAGACTACTGAAAAATAATACTCACTTCGGAGCGCTGTAAAACCTTAGCTATTGACTTAATGAAAAAATGTTTTATTAAAAAGTTGTTCCTCAAAAAACGATCTACAAAAATGGTCTGATATCATTTTCGTAAAATGATAAAAAAAAAGTTATATCGAAATATTTAAATTTTTTTCTCGAATTTCTGAACATTTTCGCTTATAACTTTTTTATTTATAGTTCTACGACAAAAAGTTACGGGACCAAAGTTGTAGATAATTTAATTTGCAACAAAAAATGTCAAGAACTTTTTTTATCAGATAAATAGTTTAAGAGATATATCGTAAAAACCATTTCAACCCCTATTTTCAAGATGGCGGCCGTGGGACAAGGGTGGCGACCCCACAAACTTGGTTTTAGCTTTACACTGAGCCTCCCTACACATCAAAAAAATAAAATTTCGTCCTCTAAAAAACGCAAGGTAAGGCCTAAAAAATGTAACATTTCAATGGACTAGTAGAAGAAAATGTAAATTGATAATACCTACCTTTTTTTATTAATTGTACCAACAAAGCTTTTAAATATGATAATGATCATTATCTAAGAGAAAATATCGAATAAAAATTAGATAATTTACTCTTTGATCAGCAATTTTCACCGGAATCATTAAGCGAAACACAAACAACCATTCGACTGGAAAATAATCATAAACAATGCCAATAAGAAAGTTTTACAATAAACATTTTTTTTATTGCTCATAGTTCTTGTATATATGTATTATTATATTACTTTTCTTATTTATCTTCATTTTCTTGTCTTTTTTGCGACCTGCAACGCCCTCCCCTATACATACGTCCTGGCTATTATTTAATGAAAAAAAAAAGCATAATGATGTGGGGTCAAGTTAACAAAATAAATAATTTTATTATTGTGCCGTCAATTATCATAGACATCATTAGTTCGCCATAATGAATATTAAACTTCTTTATATACAAAGTAATATAGTTTGAAGTATTATTTCTTCTGCAGACATTTTAATTAATTTTCATACATAACAATTTTAATTCTTAACAACAAAATTTCAGTACTCCGTAAAATTAAATGTGAAGTAAAGTTTGTTATACCATGTTTACACACAAACCAAAGACTCTTTCATTAAAGGCTCATTCTAATGCATTATTATTTAAACCAAGAAAATTAAATCTTGAAGCTAAATTTAACCTCGTATTTACATAAACCTCTGACAATTTTGTCAACAATTCGACAATTTGAATGTTTTCAGGTCATTATTTGTTAGTTAGGTATTGTATAATTCACTTCAATTATATGAAAACATTTTCGAAATCAATATATAATAAATGTATAATATACTAATAAGGGATATAAAGGAGATGGGGACTTTTGGGCCAAAATGTAATAAGAAGAGATATGGTTTAAAAAATTGGTTCTATTTTTTTATCTTACAATATAAAAAATCAACTTAATTCTGAATCTGGAAGCGGAGAAAAATGAAAAAGATTGTTTTCATCAAATTAATCGGGTATCGATTCAACTAAAATCGATTACAGAATTAAAAAAGAAAGGAGTTTCTACTAGTTAATTAACTCAAAGTATTTAGATGCACAATATTGAAGCTGTAAACGATAAAGTTCATTTAAATAAAGTTACATTAATAGCGAAAATATTATTTAATATTAAAAAATAATATCGATTTCGTATCGATTTAAAATAAATCATATCTTTTGTGACAGCTAACAACTGACTGACATTGATACTAGCCGTTTATTTTTTACCTACATTTCCTAGATGACATTTAAATAATAATAGAAGAAGAATTAAGTATGAAATACATTTAAAGGTTTTTTTTTATTCTGAACGATATTTATTAGTGTTTCAAGTTATTGTTATTTGTAATGAGTTTTTAAACATTCTTCACTAAATATAAGAAACATTAGTGCTTTAAGAAGTTAGTGATCGAGTTTTTTAATAGACAATGTAACATAGGTTATGTTTTACAAAACGTTTAATAACTCGGCTCTCAGATAGCCAAAATATAGAAAATTTTCAGCGAGGGATCTATAAGCCTGAATGCATTAATTGATACCATTTTCATTTCATTACATTTTGGCCCAAGAATGTATGGAATCGTATCCATCTCCTTTATAATTAATTTTAAAAAATTGGAATTATTTTTCAATAGTAGTAATTCAATGAAAAACTGTTTTTACTTATTTGCTTTAAGGGCAAAAAATATTACTTTATATTAGAAACAAGCCATCATCCTTACTTCATCAAGCTTACTTGCAGAGAACAGCATGGCAATTTAAACTCTAATTATAGGGCTTATACAGACCGTAACAGTATAGAACTAAAATCTGTTATTGAGTACAATATTCTCCAAACACAAAGTTTACTCGTATAGAATACAACAATATTTTAAATACTCATCGTATCAATATTATACTCTAGCGATTAAAAAAAAAAATGTACGCATTAACAAAAGTATGTAGGTTAAAAGCAAGTACAAAATGGATACCATTGTGCCAAATTTTTGACATGAAGATAAAGCGGCCACACAAAGCGTACATAATTGAATATTGAATTATTCGAGATCAAGTGCGCACTTGAACCTCGCGGGTCTACAATGCAAACATCATTTATCAAAAGTGAGTCACACGTCTGTAATATGAAACCATTTACCCCTTTATCGATCATTTGATTCGTATGTTTAGTCAAAAATTATAGGTACCATAATGATTATTATTTTTGACATCTTTTTTTTAATTTATAATAAGAAAGATCGTCAAAAGAAACTATATTGAATTTTGGACGGTTCTTACGCACGATTATGTGACACTTGTATACATGTGTTATAAGGTACCGTTTACCGGAATTCCTCGAAAGTGTATGAAACCATTAAAATGAGTAAAACCGCGTGTATACGCTAATTAAATTATAAAATAATTTTTCGCATAAATTAAATCTGTATATAGCTATTACAAGCTTTATTTTATTTCACTTACCTCTATTCTTAGTTAATAAAATGCTTCTAATTATAAGACTATTTGTATAATACCTATCTTATAAATAGAAATATAATAACTTATAATCAAATAAAAATAAAATATAAGCCTCTTACGGCGAGTTGCACGAAACCGTCGCTAATTTTCCGTTAGTTAAGTTGCAATTAATCTTAAAATAAGTTGATCTCATGATTAATTTAAAGCTGTTGGAATTAATCATCCGTCTTAAATTAAACTAAATTTTTTTGTTAACTTAATCAGATGTACGTTTTGTGCAACAGATAATCACGATTCTTGTGATTAAATTAGTTTAATAAACACTTAAATTTTAAATTTTTTTTCGTGCAACTCGGCGTTAAAGTATTATAAGCTTCTAAAACAATGTTAAGTACGCATTAAACGAACAATTCATATGAAATGTTTCTTTTATCGCTAAAGATTATAGAACATTGTATTTTATAGCGATTTTATTTTAAAGTCTTTACATAAACTTCAAACTCGTATAAGTTATGTTAAACAGATGTCATTTCATAAGAAATTCAGGAGTCAAAATGATAACATATTACATTTTAGTCCGTTAAAAACAATAATTTATCATAACAATCTCAACGCGAATTAATTACAAATTACTTCCACGTCATTGCGTCTATAAAGTATTTCATACTTTAGTATAAATACGAAATTAAATGGTATATAAAAAGATATAAATCTATTTGTATTTTTCAGGAGTAGCAGTGTGTGTGGGTGACTCGGCTGCTTTCAGTTCGACTATCGATTTCTCGAGACTGTTGGAACCTTTTAAGTGAAGGTATTTTATAATTTTAAGTGATTTGTGACTATGGATACTCCATACTCTCAGAGACAAAAATCGATCTAAGCAATGGAAAAGACCAGGATCTCCAGCTCCGAAAAAAGCTAAGGTGGTTTTGTCGGCCGGTAAAGTGATGGCATCAGTTTTTTGGGATGAGAAGGATGTAATTATGGTGGAATACTTAAAAAAGGGTTAAAAAAAATTAACTTGGCCTATTATTGTAACCTCTTGAGATGTTTACGAGAATTAATTTACGAAGAAAAGGTTTTTTTGTTTTCACCAGGATAATAGGCAAATACACGCGTCAGTCGAGACTATGGCAGAAATCCATCAGTGAGGCTTCGAACTGTTACTCCATGCCCCCTATTCTCCTGATCTCGCTCCATCTGACTTTTGTCTCTTCCCAAAGCTCAAAAACCAATCAGGAGGCAAAAAAAAAACGAGAAGGTTAAGACTCGACGCATATTATAAAAGTATGAACGATTTTTTTTTAAAGATGATATATGGTATAGAAGCCCTGCCCGGCCGATGGAAGAAGTGTATAGAACTTGGAGAGAATATGTTGAAAGATAACTAATAAATAAATTCCTATCTTTTAATTTTCCTGGCTAGGCTACGAACTTTTCAAATGTCCCTTGTACATTAAAAATGTGAAATCTAATATAATATAAACTTTATCTACTGCCATACTTTAAATCCTCTATAAAAGATTCTCAAAACAGTTAGCTTATTGCCAACATTCAAACACCCAATGAACAACAATGATCTCTTCCTTCTAAGATCATTGATGTACAACACAATATCATCCAAACGGATGATACAATGTTGTACTGAATTTCATAATAACACTCCTTTGTTTTTTTATTCGATCCCTTCTGGGCAAAGGTTTTACTCAACAGACAGCCACATTCTTACTGCTCGATGCGTGGTATCTGTATGAATTTCAACAAAAAAAAAACGTTGTCATTCACGTGTGTTTCACTACCAGAACGCTGCGCGCCGTAAAAAAAAGTAGGTTATTCGAATTCCCGCCATTTTTCTTCGATATTTTTATTGTTTTGTTTATAATTAAATGAGCGATTCAAATTTTGACAGCACACTACCAGATATTTTAAACGCAGAAAACTACTACGGAATTTCCAACAAACTACTACCGGAAAAATCTTCATCTCTATGGACCTTCTACTCAATGCTCAAAGTACACTGAGTATTAATCACAACGTAGATATCTCAAAATATTCAAAGTTAATTACCTTGTTAAAATATTAACAAAAAGGCTATACAGAAAAGAAATCTAAAACGTTTTCAACTGATGAAATATATAGGTTTTTAAGCCAAGCGCCTGATCAACTATATCCAGCGATATAGATATGTTAGTTATTTTTTTCATTATAATGTCAATTTACTTGTGATATGATGAATAAATTACAATATTATATATTATTGTTTCAGACTGCTCTAATATTGGGAACCATGGGCTCATGCCGCCGTCAAGAATTATAGGCTTTGTTATATACCGAATTTTTTATTTTAAATTTTTTATTTTATATATCTGTATGTCATGTACGACATACAGATAAATAAAATAAAAAATAAGAAAAATACAGATAAATGAAATTGTAATTATAGCCAATGTCAATCATACAAAAATTAAAACAAACCGCAAATTTACTATTACAGACAAATATTTAGAAATTTGTAAAAATCGAATCCCAGTTTTTTTTTTTTACAATACAGATCTGAAAAATGTGAATCACAAGATGGAAATAAACACATTTAGCAGTTTGAGTAAAACAATTGCTTTTTTTACAACTTCCTAATCCTGAGTTGTATACAGGAAATTGCTTTCGCAGAACATCTGCCGCAATATTATTAGATGCCGGAGGAGACATAACATGTTTAAAACGGCACGGCAGATGGAAGTCTACATCTGTTGCTGAGGGCTACATTTTTGACTCTATAACCAACAAAATCCACGTATCGAAAGTAACTTCAAATTCAATAGAAAATAAAAATAGTGAAGTGCTAAAAATAAATATTCCGCCGATAATATCGGTATCGGGACCTTCCAACATTAAAGAACATATTCATGTGAATTTTAATAATTGCACTATACAAAATGTTAATTACTACTACAATAAATAATTCTTTTTTTAATACTTAGTTTATTTGTATATACTCAGTAACGGATGATATTGCCGTAGCTGTTTCAGAATCTTTTACAGAGGATTCATATTATGGGCATGGAAAAAGTCTTGTATGCAACTATTGATAATTAAGTATTAAACACTCATGTGATACTATTATCCCCATAATAATACCACATAAATATTATAAAAATATGATAAACCCACATTCGTGTTTTAATACCCCTTATTACAACAGTTGTATTAGTAACTATTGTTACGAGAGACATTTTTAAGCACGCTCCAATTAACATTTAAAAAGATATTTCTATGAAAGCTTATGAAAGCTAAGTGGTAAGTTGCCACTGCAGCTTATTCTGAAGCTACTTTCTAAGGAGAAGAGTCAACCACAAACTTAGTAGTTTTCTTTTAAAATTATTTCTCTACATTAATATGATGTATATAAGATAGGCCTCTAAGTGCCGATAACTGGCAACCGACAGCAACCTACTCGTAGGTACTTATTTATTGTTAATTTTTTTTAATTTGACAGTAGACAGTAGTAATTATAAACTTTTTAATGTTAGCTTTAAATTTAAGTCTGTCTCCTAGATAGTACCTATTGTAAATTCGAAAACCTTGCTTAAAATAAGATACAATTACTCTATGAAAAATCGGCACACCCCATTGGAGAACAGATCAAAACAGACAGTAGATGTGGTTCCATTTACAAAGACTTTTTGAATTCTATCAGGTACAGCTTGCTTGTTGCTTCATTCCTTCGTAAGCATGAAACTAAAATATCAATAATACTTTAATATCCTATTATTTTTGTTATAACTTTTCAAGTATGGTACGATTAAATGCTTTTGATAAATTACAGAATATCCTGACATCTACTCTGAAGCATCGTTAATATGCATACATTGTAAAGTGAGATTTAAAATATTTTATAAGTTTTTTATTAGAATAGAGGCTAAATGCCCTTTATGTAAAAATAAATAAACGGAAATACTTGTCACTCGTCAATCAAAATGATCATTATATATATTATTTATTTTATTTATTATATATTTTCACCGGTGGGAGGGATGCGCTGTGCCGCGCTCCCGGCTGCATGGGTACCACCATCTTGCTTGTTTCTTCCGTGAAACAGCTTTGCTGTGTTTCGGAAAGAAGGGCAAGACAGGCAGTGTAATTACTGGCACCGAGACTTAACATCATGTCTCAGGATAGGCAACACATAAATGAGTTGTCTGATCTAGTTCAAGGTAAACTAGTTTATGTTCATGGGCGACGTCGACCACTTACCATCAGTTGGCACGTCTGCCAGTTTGCCTATCCAACTAAAACAAAAAAAAAAAAAAAATAAATAAAAAATTGGTCACTATTAACTCTTTAAAATTAATTATAATTGCATTATCATCAAAACTAAAGGAGTATTCCATAGCTCAATTGGACACTGAGAAAAGGGTCAAATTCAGCTTGCAAGATTTGACATAAACATATTTATTTACTTAGAAACATTGCAAGTTAATAAAAAGCTTATAAAAAGGAAATGTTTAGAAAATTAGAATTTTTGACATAATATCTCCAATCACTTACATGGCAACTTAATAAAGTAAACATTCGGCGTAGTCGACGTCGTCGTAGGGAATAGTTAGTTATTAATGAAACTACGCGATTATACCGGCGTGTAAGTTAATAGTTTTTGTTCAAGCCTAAGTTTGTTTTTGCCTAAGTTATAACCCGATAAATAAGCTGTAAATGTACTAAGTTTCATAAAAATCGATCACTACCTTTCCTAAGATTTTGGTCATACAAATAAAAATATCTGTTCACACATACATAACTACTTTTATTTTGAATAAATATTCGATATACCAAATTTACCTAGATCTCTTTTTTATTATTGATTGTAATATGAGAATTTTGTTAATTTGTCATACATCCATAAAAATTATAAATTCATTTTTCGAAGTTGAATCATTAAATTTGATTTGTAAGAGATCATTCATTAATACATCAGGTTTGAAAGGGGCGAGGGGTTCGGTAAAAAAACCACGAAATATCACAAGGAGGGGGGGTGTATGTTTTTCAGAATTTTTTTACATCTTCCTTTATTATTTTTATGCCTTATGCCATTCAAAAACAACCTGCAACTTTAATTTCTGTCTTAGACATTTTTATAACGATGCTTAATTTCTCAAAATTTTATTACATTATATCTAAATGTAATTAAAAATATTATTTTGAAAATTTCAATATATTTTGTACAAAAAAAAATACACGTGATTTTGGTTTGGGAGGAGGAAGCGGGGTATTGTAACCTCACCATATATCCACCAGGGGGGTGGTGTTAAAAAGCTTCTAAAAAACGTCACGTGATCATGTGATTTATGGACGACCCCTAAGCGGCTACTGCGTGATGCGGTTACGTTTTAATAGCAATGGACTATCAATTTTGTTAGTAGAATTGCTAAGCTCCTGTAGTTACTATTTACCTACTGTAGTGACACATTTTGGCCTTCATTGCCTCCTCTGCAGAAACCTGATGGTACGCTGGCTCACTCAGCAGTAGAAAAGGCAAACTTGCTTGCATCTCTCTTTGCAAGCAATTCGCGTCTTGACGCTGGCTCTACACAACCACCATCCCTGCCTCGATGTGATTCTTCTATGCGAGAGATCACGATCCACAACAAAGAGGTCCGTAGAGTTTTGCTGAACCTTGACGCGAACAAAGCTAGTGGACCTGACGGTATACCTGCGAGGGTCCTAAAGGCCTGTGCACCTGAGTTGTCTCCTGTTCTTACGCGCCTGTACCGCCTCTCTCTCCAAACTAGAACGGTGCCAAAATCTTGGAAACTGGCTAATGTGCAACCAGTGCCCAAAAAGGGTAGCCGAGTCGATCCCTGTAACTACAGACCAATCGCCATCACCTCCATGCTATGCAAAGTCATGGAAAAGGTACTTAACAGCAAGTTGCTGAACTACCTAGAAGACAATGCACTCCTCAGTGACCGCCAATACGGCTTTCGTCAGAAGCGGTCTACTGGCGATCTTCTGGTGTATGTCACTCACTGTTGGGGTGAAGCCATTGAGAAACGTGGTGAGGCGCTTGCTGTATCACTAGACATCTCGAAGGCCTTTGACAGGGTTTGGCATGCAAGTCTCCTTAGTAAGCTTCCTGCTTACGGCATCCCTGCTGCCTTTTGTAGCTGGATCTCAGACTTTTTGAGAGAACGGTCAATCAGAGTGGTCGTCGATGGCTGCTCCTCTGACCTGATGTATATAAACGCCGGTGTCCCTCAAGGTTCCGTTCTCTCTGCAACCCTTTTCCTGCTCCACATCAACGACATGCTACAACCTGGCATTGTTGGATACGCAGATGACAGCACGGTTATAGAGAGATACCTGTCCAGCGCAAAAGACGACAGGGACGTAATACGTTCCCAGAGAGAGGCCATGGTAGAGCGAACGAACTCAATACTAGGTCACGTATCCCAATGGGGTGATTGCAACCTGGTCACGTTCAACGCCGCCAAAACGCAGGCTTGTTTGTTCTCCGCTAAACGGAGTCCTTTTAACTTGACTCCAACTTTCCGAGGTACACCTGTCCCTATGTCCGACACCCTCCACCTCCTTGGCATAGAGTTGAGTTCTAACCTCAACTTTGGCAATTACATTGAGTCCAAAGCGCAAACTGCGGCCAAAAAGCTTGGCATCTTAAACAAGGTTAAGCGATATTTCACGCCGGGACAGCTTCTAACACTGTATAAAGCTCAAGTCCGACCGTGCATGGAATATTGCAGTCACTTGTGGGATGGCTCAGCTAAATATCAACTCGCCACACTGGACTCAGTGGAACGCAGAGCCAAGCGGCTAATCGGTGACGCCAGTTTGTTAGAGTCTCTTCACACTCTAGCTCACCGAAGAAAAGTTGCCAGACTAACGGTCTTCTACAGATTGTACTTTGGGGAGTGTGCCCTGGAGCTGCACGAGCTCATACCCCCATCTCCCTTCTTCCATCGGACTTACAGACGTACCGCGGGCCTTCATCCCCACCTGGTCGATATACCCTTTATACGTACAAAGCGTTTCGAATCATCTTTTTTAATACGCACGGCCAAGGAGTGGAATTCCCTACCGGCGTCCGTATTTCCAAGTACATACAACCCGACTGTATTTAAAGCGCGAGTGAATAGGCATTTTCTGGGCGAGCTCGCTCCATCTTCGACCTCGTCTCTGCTCTCGAGCTAGACTTAGGTCAAGAGTAAGCCCATAATATAATAAAAAAAAAAAAAAAAAAAAAAAAAAAAATTCATTGCATCCCAAAGGAACCGTACCACATTTGTAAAAGATATCTATATAGTGGTCTAAGATCCGGTTGCAAAAAAGTGCTCTCACCGAACGTTTGCTGAACACCTAATTTTTTCATACATTTATGATTAAGAGAATACAAAATATGTACAGGATTGCCTATCAAAAAGTGGCCTCTAGTATTTTTAATTAATTTATTAATAATTGCTTTTTGGAATAAAATTTCATTCACTTATTGTTTAAATAAAAAACCATCCACTTTATAGTAATATATATAAAGACTTTGAAAAACCACGGTTGCCATTGGACACTTGGCCGCAGCTCTTCGCAGCCAGGTGTAAACAGGTTGGATTTTGTTACATTTATGACTTCATAACTTGTATTTATGATTTATATATCAAATGAAAGCTAATTTTTTTCTGTTTATTATGATATACGGTTGCCTAATAAAAACTCGCTGCAAATAAGGGTCGCTGTTAAAAATGCGAAATATTAAAGTTAGTTAGCCGGATCTCGTACCATAGATATCTATATAGATTGACTGGCCCGTAGCGCAGTTGGCAGTGGCCCTGTTTTCTGCTCCAGGGTTGTGGCTTCGATTCCCGCCCCGAGTCTGGGTGTAATATGTATTTTTTTATATATTTATTATTTATATGTATATTTATTTTAAAAAAAAATTATATCAGTCAAGTGTTACCTAAAACACGTGTATTAAGTTGCCTACCTAGGGAACAGATGACCATGTGTGTATGTTAAATATATTTATATTTATATTTATATCGAGTGTCTTAGCACATATAAGTGCAAAATTGCATTAATTATATCTTAATATTTTAAAAGAACGAATTGAGTTGATTAAAAAAGAATTTATCTTTACATTAATTCCGATCACTAATTTGCTTAATGATGCAGATAAAAAGGACGTTTGCAGTCATTTGTACGAACTTCGTCGAAGAATGCATAATGGCCACATTCAATTATACATATGACCCGAAAGAGCTTTTCGCGAGTACCTACCGTAGAAATCATTCTTCATTTTAAATTCACGTGAAGAAAACATCACGTGCTTTAAATACTCGCTTAAATAAAGCTGTACCCCGCGGTGTCACCGCGTTAATTTTAGAGAAAAACGTACTTAAATATTTTTAAGCAATTACTCTAAGAGTAGGTACCCGCCTCGTTGGTCAAGTGTTTGCAAGCATTACTGCCGAGAAAGGAGTCTCAGGTTTGATTCCTAGGTCGTTCAACGTATTATTGAGTTTTTTTATTTTTCGAAAATTCTCAAAAGAGTGATGTTATATTTACTTTAAAAGTGGAACTATAGTTAAAAAATGTCTCGAGAAGAAAAATAATAAAGGACCCAACACAAGCTCTCAAAAATGATCATTTTTTCTACTAACAATCTAATTTAATACAATACTCGTATGCATTACTTGTGAGATACATTGTGTTTTCATGCGATTGCCAAGTCAATATATCTATTTAAAACATTAAACATTTTTAATATTGATATGGTCACTATAATATGTTTTTAGGTTAGCTAATTACGTGATAGCTTAAGACAGAAGAACCCTTAAGTAGGGATTGAATAAATTAGCCGACTTGGTAATACATGGATCTCACAACTTTTTACGGTAGAAGAACTGAGTTGCGAGACTTGGATTTTTTACAAGTTATGTTTTTGATGGCATCTCATTTTTTTTTGTAGATAGTCCTACTTGTTTTCCTTTCCTGTGTCTTCTACTTCTTGAATACCAACAATGAATTTTCTAAAAACCTACGCTCTGTCTTATGATCTTTTCTTATTTTTGTAGATGATCTTCCTCTTTTTCTTTTCCGGTACTACTTCTTGAGTTTCAGCTATTACTGGTATAGATAGCACTGATACGCAAGAGTTTTTTTGTTTCTTGCAGGAATACGATTAACAGATATAAATACGATTAATAAAATTTAAAAATAAAAAAATCTTTTATTTGATCGTCATGTCATACATATTGTAATGTCAAGTTGACAATTTGAGATACTTGACAAGAGAGATAAATGAAGTATGTTTAGCCAGAAACAGTTTTATCAGATTGCTGTCGATTTTTTACACCTAAGAAGTTATACTTACAATAAATCGATGCTCCGAGTTAACGGTTAGTGCGCGCCATGTATAATAAGACCCTGATAACCCACTAAAAAAAGTACTCGTCAAGACGAATCAAACGAGCCGAAGCTCGATGGGGTTTCGTCGTTTCATTACAGAGTTCCTATGACCACCTTCCAGCTCCATCATCAGATCCTAGTTACCATAGAAACACAAACTACTCGTCGAGGCGATTCAAACGAGACCGATTTCGATGAGGTTGTTTCATTTCATTGCGAAGTTCTTATGGCTACCTTGCAGCTCCATTATTAGATCAGACCCTGGTAATCATCTAAAAACAAATTTCTCGTCAAGACAAATCAAACGTGCTGAAACTCGATGGGGTTGCGTCGTTTCATTACAAAGTTCCTATGACCACATTCCAGCTCCATCACCAGACCCTGGTTAACATTGAAAGATAAACTCCTCGTCAAGACGATTCAAAAGAGCCTGAACTCGATGTGGTTGTGTCGTTTCATTGCGAAGTTCCTATGGCCACCTTCCAGCTCCATCATCAGACCCTGGTTACCATCTTGCACTGAAGTACTCGTCCAGACGAATCAAACGAGCCCATACTGGATGGATTTATGTCATTTAATTAACGAGTTTCTATGGCCATCTTCCAACTCCATCATCATACCCTGGTTACTATATAGCACCAAACTACTCGTCAAGACGCATCAGACGAGCCTATATTCGATGTGATTATGTCGTTTAGTTACTGAGTTCCTATGGCCATCTTCCAGCTCCATCATCGGACCCTGGTTTCCATTGAAAGGCAAACTACTCTTCAAGACGATTCAAACGAGCCCAAACTCGGTGAGGTTTTGTCGTTTCATTGCGAAGCATCTATGGCCACCTTCCAGTTCCATTATCAGGTCGGACCCTGGTAAACATGTAAAAACAAAGTACTCGTCAAGACGAATTAAACAAGCCGAAACTCGATGGGGTTGCGTCATTTAATTACAGAGTTCCTATGACCAGATTCCAGATCTATCACCAGACTCTGGTTACTTTTGAAAGGCAAACTACTCGTCAAGACGATTGACACGAACCCGAATTCGATGATGTTGTGTCGTTTTATTGAGAAATTGCAATGGCCACCTTCCAGCTCCATCATCAAATCAGACCCTAGTAACCCTCTAAAAATACATTACTTCTCAAGACGAATTAAAAGAGCTGAAAATCGTTGGGGTTACGTCGTTTCATTACAGAGTTCTTATGACCACCTTCCAGCTCCATTGATAATGGTCAGACCCTGGTAAATATTTAAAAACAAAGTACTCGTCAAGATGAATTAAACAAGCCGAAAGTCGTTGGGATTGCGTCTTTTCATTACAGAGTTCCTATGACCACATTCCAGCTCCATCACCAGACCTTAGTTAACATTGAAATACAAACTTCTCCTCAAGACGATTTAAACGACCCAGAACGCAATTTGGTTGTGTCGTTTCATTGCGAAGTTTCTATGACCACCTCCCAGCTCCATTATCAGGTCAGACCCTGGTATCCATCTGAAAACAAAGTACTCGTCAAGACGAATCAAACAAGCTGAAAGTCGTTGGCATTGCGTCTTTTCATTACAGAGTTCCTATGACCACATTCCAGCTCCATCACCAGACCCTAGTTAACATTGAAATACAAACTTCTCGTCAAGACGATTTAAACGACCCAGAACGCAATTCGGTTGTGTCGTTTCATTGCGAAGTTTCTATGGCCACCTCCCAGCTCCATTATCAGGTCAGACCCTGGTAACCATCTAAAAACAAACTACTCGTCAAGACAAATCAAACGTGCCGAAACTCGATGGGGTTGCGTCGTTTCATTACGGAGTTCCTATGACCATATTCCAGCTACATCACCAGACCCTAGTTTACATTGAATGACAAACTACTCGTCAAGGCGATTCAAACGAGCCCGAACTCGATGTGGTTGTGTCGTTTCATTGCGAAGTTCTTATGGCCACTTTCCAGCTCCATTATCAGGTCAGACCATGGTAACCATTTAAGAACAAAGTACTCGTCAAGACGAATCAAACGAGCCGAAACTAGATGGGGTTGCGTCGTTTCATTACAGAGCTCCTATGACCACATTCCAGCTCCATCACCAGACCCTAGTTAACATTGAAAGACAAACTACTCGTCAAGATGATTCAAACGAACCCGAACTCGATGAGGTTGTGTCGTTTCATTGTGAAGTTCCTATGGCCACCTTCCAGCTCCATCATCCGATCAGACCCCGGTAACCGTTTAAAAATAAAGTAGTCGTCAAGACGAATCAAACGAGCCGAAACTCGTTGAGGTTGCGTTGTTTTATTACATAGCATTGCATTATCACACGGTTATTATTATTATTATTTTGGATCAAATTTAATTTGCAAGATTTGATGACAAACATCGGGACAGGTGAAACTAAATAAAATCTTGTTGAGCTGACACATCAGACCAATGAAGTAAGTTAGTGTAATTGCGCGGCGCCTACTAGTTAACTTCATGTTGTCGGTGTTATTATTTTTGTCACTGTGTGCGCGCGTATCGTAAAAATTTACTTTCATCAAGAAGTATAACTTCAAAATACAAAAGTCATTTTGAGTAGTACTTATTATTAGTATGGGCAAGTGCGGAACATGTGGACACTTTCCAGAATTTGGAATAAAACATTTTTTATATCTGAATTAGATAAGTTTTATTTATTTTTAACATATCACATATCTTAAGAGATAATCAGCCTTTCTTAAACTAAAATTCTAGTCTTAATATCACCTATACTTACAAAAATAATCACTTTTCTTAAAAAACACCACATTTGTCCACAGGTTCAACAGACGATTGTACCTATGGACAGTAAAATTGTACCTGTGGACAGTTCAAGTTAATTTGAAAATAAAAATAAAAAAATAATTATTATACCTATACTTCTAAAAACAACTTCAAACAAACGTAAAAATAATAGAGTATTTTTAATTATATTTATTACGAAAAGCTTCGAACAAAATTTCAGTAAATTCATCACTATCGTCATGTTGTCCAATACGATGCAGGCCACGCATTCAAAATCTTCACTCTCATCATCAGACTCAAAATGTTATCTGTATGACTTCGAAACACAACAAATGTGATAGCTATGATTGCAAAAACAACATATGAGTATTTGGTTTTTGTCTTTGGAATAAGCTTTACACTTCAAATATCTAACAAACGATAACTTCTCTTGTTAAATTATTTTAATCATTTTTTTGCCGGATTTCTCAGTGTTTTCATTCAAAAGTGCTTTAGAAGGACCAGTTTCAGAAAGATTATTAGCTAACAGAGGGTTTCGATGACATTTTGAGCAACTAGCATCGCCTTTGGAGGAACCAGAAAAAGCTTTGATAACAATTGTTTTTTAAGCAGAGTTTTTTTTGTCCATTTTCCGGGCCTACTATTTCCTTCTTTTTGGCTTTTTTTTAAATTCTTCTGGGCTTTTATCCACGTTGAACACACTTTCGTAGGCCAGCTTTTTCAAATGGGCGGACGGTTTCGGGTGTTATTTGTAGATCAATAATCCAGCGGGGTGCGAAATTCAGATTGTTCTGGTATCAGCCGATTATCCTTCTGGATAAGCAAGATTGGTTATGTGATAGTCTGAATAATAGGATCTGCAAATAGGTCGTTTCGATCCAAGTCCTCCAGATAGGATAGATTTGGCTGGAAATCTGCTCAACTGGTTGCTGTAATCTAATTTATCTAAATTAACCGTTGGTGTTTCTTAATAAGTTCCGGTGACTTTAATATAAGAAATAACAAATCAAGTAAAACGACTGATCATATTTTGTAAGTAAACATTATAACACTTTTGTACCTGTGGACAGTCCACAGGTACACTCGTATGTTTGTCCACAGGTACAAATTGAGACTTATAAAATAAAACAGATCAAACTTTGATAACAAAACAGACTTAAAGACATGAGATAGCCACCAACTAAACGATAAACAACGCCCATTATACAGCAAACACGATCTATCTGATATCATAAGTATTTTGACGGTAAAACACATTTAAATTAAGCAAAAAAACTTACTTTTTGACGAAAAAAACTTTTATAACCAGCACAATATCAACCATACCGAAAACAAAGATGGTAATACGTCCAAACAGTCAACCATAGACAAAGCGTTACAGTCAGGTTTAAATTAGAATTTTAGGGTTACTAATTTCGACGGAATCGATTGTGTCCACAGGTACAAGCGTCCATAGGTACAGCACTTGCCCCTACTTATTATTTCTTTTTTTTTCAATTTTGTCTACTTTAATTCTTTTCGAGATTTTGGTACAATTTCATAAGACATGTACCATTCATGCCTTTTCATTCCGTTGACCATTTTAAAAGTTATTTACTTTTATTTATATTGATTTATCCACTGCATATGTAACTTTGTAATCCTATATATTTATATGAGATTACAAAGTTATTTATGCAGTTGGTGTATCTAGAAAACTGGACCGAAATTGCACAATATTTGAATTTTTCCTTGGTTTATATACTAAACACTAATGATATTCTAAATTTGAAGCTTCTATGTCTGCTAGAAGTGCCTTAGAGTTTTGATGATCGGTCAGTCAGTGAGTGACAAAATTAGAAACTTTGACTAATTATAATTCTTAAACTACTGGTTCAAATTGAATGAAATTTGAAATATACCGTGCTTATACAATGCCTGCTTGGGTATTGAAAATTCAGACTTCTAGTTTTATCCGCAACGAAGTTATAGGGGGTCGAAAATGGCCTGAGTTGCTTCGAGAAAAGGATAGTACGGCCGTGCCACTTTTTTTTTTGCTCGACTTGGCGGAGGCACTGCCGTGCCTCCAGATTCTGAACCAGTTAGCTTATTGCCAACATTAAAACACCCAATGTCATAATAACCATTATAGCATCCAAACGGATGATATAATGTTTTACTGAATTTCATTATAACACTCCTTTGTTTTTTGTTTTTTTTTATTCCCTCTGCGCAAGGGGATAACAACAGACAGCCACATTCTTACTGCTCGATGCATGGAATCTGTATAAATTTCAAAAAAAGAACCGCATCGCACCGCATCAGCCTATCGCAGGCAGTGGCCTCCCCAAGCTCGCGCCAAATATCCCGGTTTCATCAAAAAAAGAACATCAGTATGAATTTAAAAAAAAATAACATTGTCATTCACGCGCGCTTCACTTACCAGAAAGCCGCGCACTGTAAAAAAAAAAAGGAAATTTAGACTAGGATGTATGGACTATATTCATTTGCCTTTCCATATTGGGGACTTACTTACTAAATTATTATCCTGTTAAGCTAATATCAGTTAGATGTTCAACATTCTAATTAAGATAAAGTTATGTTTTATTACATGTAGAATTACGTAAACTTTGTTTTTAAACAGCCCGCAACCTGGTTACTTATAGTTAATTAAAACTTTTTTCATCATTGTTTTGTAAATAATAATAATTATATATGAATATTATTATTACTAGTATCTATGAAAGTGTTAAACAAAAAGTCATATCGTACTAATAATATCGTATTAAGATTCTGTTTAATCTCATTTACTATTTATCACAATATACAGAAAAACAATAACAGAACTCAAATAATGTTCAACAAATTTTTATTTCGTTGTGTAAATTGTTTAACTATTACAATAAATCATGCTAACTACAAGAGTTTTTAATATTTACCTTTTTTTTTTTTGTTTAAGATAATTTTTTTATTAATAGGTACTGAAATTTTTAATAATACTAATTTTTACATCTTCGAAAAAAAAAATGTACAAGACTATTCACAGTGTCCTCGATTTATACAATAAATTCTCGTGTATTTAAAACACAAAGCGTTTAACGTAACGTTATGTTAAATGAACGAGCATCAAGCACTTAGATGTTCAGTCATCTATATAATAGGCCTTCATATTTGGCAGTAGTCTGTAAAATGGAGATATGGCAAGACAAAACCTTGAGTATAATGGAAATAACGTTTGTTGCCCAAATCGTAGAAATTTCAATTTAGCTCTGTTCCTTGTTTTTGGAGCCCTAATAATTATAAAGCTACACACATATGAATGTGATTATTTTTAATTATTTATTTATATGACAAGAGTTTTAGTAAATCTATAATTAATTTAATTTGTAGCTTAAAAGCATATATAAATTTTATCTATACTTTATAGGAGTAAATTGTAAGTAAAATACACTCGCTTCAAGACCTACAGTCTGTGTTAGCTAATAGATAGCGTGTTCAGTGTACATTCTATAATGAAATATGATGAAATGATATTATTAGATATTTAAATTGTAATATCATAATGATGGTTAGTTTACCATAAATGTCTGTATAATGTAGTAATTACGATTCCACACTTTCTACTTGCACTTATTATCAATTGTGTCTATATGAATGATCCGTGAGCGCAGTTGGCAGAAACCTTGCGTTCCACTCCAGGGTTGTCAGTTCGATTTCCACCGAGTATATGTGTTTTATTTATATATGTATGTATAACATAGGCATTAAGTTGCTTACCTTAAGAACAGATGACCGTGTATGCATGTTATATATACTATAACGTAAGCTGTTTGTTATCGCTTCGAATTTAGTAAGTTGAACAGTGTCGCAATAAATTGAAAATTGCTTCTATTTTCATAAATATGCAATTGCATTAGTATTAGGTTTAGGTACAATAAATGGGAATTTAATATTCTTTAAAAAAAATTAAGGACTATTATGTAATAAATAACACACTCGACGCCCAGACCACGACCGAGATCTGTATGATCTATACAAAACATTTGTCTTGAACGGGGTTCGAGCCGCGAAATCTAGCGAAAACAATTTTTTGCTATGACCACTGCACCAAACTCGTCATCATAATTAATTTTATAAGTAATAACTTTAATTATAATATTATTTAAAAATTTACAATTACTGTTCTGAATAAAATAGTATGTATAACAATAATCCTTCTTTTTTATTTATTTATTATTATTATCTTTTTACGAATATAAACACTATATGGCACATAAGATGCCAATCACGTATCGATAACTCACATGTCGATGTAGCTCCGTACTCCGTACCGTGAATTATGTGGGTATGTTGACGAAATAAACGAAGTGACGTAACTTCGTTCAACACGCATGTTGACAGCCTTTAAATTACGCGTCGTTGATGTCCCAGCGGCATTTATGGCACGCAAATAGATCAAGTGACATACAGAGGCCTGCTAAAACTATGAATTTAAAAATACAAGATGTACCAGTATTTTTTGCTAATGAAATTAAATCTTACCTAGAAAAGTTTTATAAAAACCTTAATCATAAAGAGATAAAAAATAAAATATTGTATTTGTTCGAGGATTTTTTCGACGGGACGTTGTATGAGGACGCACGTGTAGTAATTTGTAATAATGTCACGTTTTCTAATAAATTCTTTACTGTCCCATTTTTCTTTAACAAAATAATGGTGTTCTTATATAAAAAAAAACATTATACATATATATTCATGAACTTTTAACCTTTATCAATAAAAGTATATGTAGTATGATGCTGAAATTTTCGACGATAGATACCACGTATATAGACGCGATTGCGAAACATCTCCGCTCTCTAGTCATAAGAGAATTGGTGGTGGAGTCTTGATAGCAGTAAATAAGAACGGTTTATATTCACGCAGACAAATTAGTTGGGAAAGTCTATGTGAAGACTTATGGGTCACAATTGAATTTAACACTGGAAATATTTCTGAATGTTTACATTCAGATTCCCTCCTCTAGTTAATCATAACACACTAGAAACTTTAATTATTAATGCTACTGCCACCATTAATAATAATAATCTAGGCACGGGCCACGGCTAACAACTCAATTTTGTTGCTTGGCAACTTCAATATGAGTACTATCACATGGACAAACCAAACCGATACTATAGCCTGTACAAGTTAGCTTGATCTTTTTGACAGATGTAGATTTTCTGATCGACATAACTTTGCAATGACGAACATATTGTTTATTAATTTTTAAAGATTTTAAAAATTGTAAAAATATTAAAAAAATACATATAACACAAAAGTACCTACAGAATCAAGCGTTATCCGAAAATTGTAAGACTTTTTATTGCTTCAAAGTAAAATTTAAATAGGAACACTGAAAATAATAGACGCTTGTACAATGTCACATCGGTCGTACGTCATATCCGACCGAAAACAAAAGCGACTGCTGCGTCATCTTGTGTACCGTTCGAATAGGAATCAAACTAATAGTTCATACGATAGACAGTTGTTAGAATATAAGATTACATCACTACAATCGCGTAGAAGTATCTCAGATATGATATTCCTATTCGAAATACTCAATAACAGCATCGATTGTCCACCAATGGTTAAATTATTTAATTTTAATGTTCCATCAAGACTACCTAGACAACCGCAAGCTTTATTAAATTAATGTTTCCTTCTACAGATCTAACTTAGGTAAATATTCCCCGTTAGCCAGACTGGCACGTACTTATAATGATCTGTCCATGAAAACAATGTATCTAAGAAGTAACACATAGGAATATTATATTAAATTAGATTGTTTAGTGCGATTGCCAAGTCAGTCTATTTATTTAAAACATCAAAGATTTTTAATATTGATATGATCATTATACGATGTTGTTAGGTTAGCTACTAACGTAATAACTTAAAACAGAAGAACCCTTAAGTAGGGTTTGAATAAATTAGCCGACTTGGTATTACATGGATCTCACAACTTTTTACGGAAGAAGAAGTGAGTTGCGAAACTTGGTTTCTTTTTACAAGTTATGTTTTTGATGGCATATACATTATACATAATATAATAAATACTTATAAAACCCATATAATAAATTTACATAAACTTACATAGATAAATATAAGCGGGTGGAGGACTACGCCCCGGCAGGGGGATCAAACTATCGGGAGTCAGAGCTGTAGGCTGAGAAATCGGCACATCTTATCGACAATCTTAACCAAGTCGAGAATTACCGCCTTCGGCGTCCTAACTGCGAGCGAACCGTCACGGATCTCCAACTGCTTCAAATGGTGAACAAGATTTATCAGGATAAATTACAAGATATATAGATAGATAAACACTTTATTTAACTCACATAAAAGTATAGACAGTATAAAAAATACACAAACAATTTAAGATACATAAATAGTGCAAAGGTGGCCTTAACACTAAAAGTGATCTCTTACAGGCAATCTTATGGATGGATCTAATGAAAATTGAACAGATGGAAATGGTGCATAAAGTCTATTTTCCAAGGAAGCGTATTTGCATGATAAAAGACAGAATAATAAAGAAGCTTTACAGAGTAAAAATGATGACCATACTGCATTAGAAGCCACAGAAGCTTCCTGCGGTGCTGTGAAATATGGTCAAACTTCCTTAACCAACATATATAAATCCAATGATTAAATTTTGCAATCAATCGAGCTTACCAAGTAACTGCTATAACAGCAGGAGTCTGCATAATCAAGTAGTTGAAGGAGAAGAAATTAAGCTGAGGCTATTTTTAATACGCAATAGATTTTTTCGTACCGAACTGGGAGCCCAGGATAACGTATTATCCATTAAAAGACCTAAACTTTTTAAGGTGCTTTTATGTTCTATTTTAAGTCTAATAAGTTGCATTGCGGAAAGGGTGAAAACATTTATCATTGATAATTGACTACGACTGACAAAGACATAAAACTGTTTTGCCGAGATTATTATTTAAGTCATATGACTTGCACCAGACGTCAACTTTGCTAAGATTTGAATTGCTAAGTTCCATAGTTCTATCCGTGTCTTCAACAGTCCTAGTTACATATATTTGTAGGTTGTAGGCATGATAGTAGATGAAAAGGTATAGTCAGAAATTAAGTAAGAGAATTTTATAAATTAGAGAAAAGTATGAGCGAGAGTACACCTCCTTGCGGTAGACCTCTAGACCTAGTACCTAGAGTCTATCATAGAGCCGGGAATATGGTGAAATTACAGTCGGTCACCTCTTAATATTAATATTAAGGCCTGTAACTTTACCAAATTTATTTTTTCGTCATTTTAGATGATATTTTCGTAGTAGCTAAAAAAATTAAGATTTTTTGGCCCACCCATATATATATGTGTGTGTGTGTGTGTGTATTATAATTTAGAATATTTAAACAATTTCGTGCATAAGACATTTCCTTTGCTATAAAAAAATTAACGGTGAAACACATGTCACGAATATCATCACGATTATAATATAAATATTTTTAGTGTGTATGAAGTAGATATTATTATTTATTATTTTCAAAGTCACGTTCTTTTCATGAATAAAAATATTATTTTTAATTAGGATTAATGGCTTTCACTACAATTAAGATAGCACAGATGATTTCACCAATGTCATGTAGAAGGAATGATAAGATGTAAAGCACGAAGAAGATTCCTCGGTATATTCGAGGTTACAGTCTCAATAGAATTTTGTAGACCAAAGAAATAGGAGGTAGTAGGAGTAGGGTGTTTAACCCTCAACTAGAACAACATAAGCATTTAAAATACAATATTTATACTAAAACCTTAATAGTAATATTTACAGCTACATTAGTAGCTGTAAATAGATTACTATTATTATTATCTAGTAATACAGCTAGTAATGTACATTATGTGAGAACATTCACAATATTTTATTCCGTTTAATATATTAACTTTATTAGAAAGAGCGAAAAGGACTAAACACGAATCAACAACTATTCAGTATTTGTAGGCGGTCAACGCACTGTAACTGCAAACGCGTACTCAAAGGTAAAACAAAAACTAATAATAGATGATTCGAAATCACTAGATTATAGCTACATCAAGCTGAGAAAAGGACCAAGCCTTGAGGGAATCCTTTCCTGACAAATTTTGGGCGAAGAGAGTCGTGGTGCTGTTTAACTACTATGTACATTGAAATTAGCAGATTGCAAATGAAATGTACTAACCTCGGATGATTACTCATCTGTATTAGCATTATCTGTATAGCATTGTCTGTCTGAGTACCGAAAGAACAACATTAATATATGCAGAAGTGATTTCGAAAAATAGCCCCTCACTCCTCCGTAAACGTCCTACTGCAGGACAGAGAGATTCTCCATATAGGAGAGTTGGTGCTTAATCCAGCATGCTGCTCCACTGCGGACAGGCGGATAGTTCCTCTACTATAAGAAATGATTAGTAGAAAACTATAGAATGTCGAATGCAACCAAGTCAAATTGTAGCTATATAACTTTCTTGCTGAGTTAATTGAAACATGGATTTTACAGTTATATATATTAATTATTATTATATTTATTTTATCATATTTTTTTTTAGACAAGACTCACCTACAAAAAATTTACCGATTAACAACTAAGTATTTCAAAAGCTTCTATAGGTATAAAATCAGAAGCATTATATGACAAATTTTAATATTTAAACGAATTTAAAAGTTCATTATAAACTCTTAATGGAACAATTTTTAATATATCGTTACATCAAATTGTATCACACAACATTTATAGGTGTAAGATAGCTCAAAGTCAAAATTATTCACAGTACTAATCCAAAATATATATGCTACAATAAGTAGGCGGTGGCTCGCTTAGATGTTAATATAAGGAAAAGAATTATTTCCCTTCCTTATATTTACATCAAATTCAGAAACGAATTAACGGAAAATAATTTAAAAAAAAAACAAATTAAAATTATATTTTATGAACCATTATAGTAATCGCCACTTTTTGTATTTATATAAGCCTACTTACTTCTAATTTTAGTGTAAGTTTATGGATAGTTTTAATAAAATAATGAATAAGAATATCATATAATTAAAATTAATATAAAGCCCGAATTATAAGGTACATATAATCTTGTACGAAGTTTGCGCATTTGAAAGAGCGCAGATTCAAAGTATTAACTATTTCAGGGTGTATTTCACCGGAAGCTGATAAAGTTTCATATGTATTATTATTATCCGACGAATAACGGTATCCAACAGATAAAGGTTTTTATAATTTTTTTATTCTTTTTACCATCAAACTCTACTACCTATAAGATATTTATATTCGCGACCTGCGAAATCATAAGTTGTAGTCTAATATGTCCTGTTATATCTCTTGCTGATATAGTTTCTGATAACCTATGATTAACTTATGTGCCAGTTAAATTTAATTAGAAACAGATATAACAAGCCAAACATATATTATTACACACTGCTAAAAAAAGTGATACAAAAATTTAAATTTTTTACAAATTAATGAAAATTTTTGACTGGTTTCTATTAAGTTGCGTTAATTTTAGATGACCTTGAATACATGGTTACATTAATAGATAAAACATCATTGTTAATGGATATATGTAACTCAATTTAATAGATGTTTTTTTTCGAAGACCGTTGATATTGTCAAGGAATTAATTGTGAAATGCCTAATTTAATGACTAATAATGATTACAAGCACTAAGTAGTTTATTTATACGAAGTGAGATTACATATTATAGCAAATTAATTATATTCAAACAATATTTATAAGTAAAAATATACGTACATTGAGCTTAAAAGGATGGAAACTTTATAAAAAAGCTATGTATAGTTTCTGAAAATTATCAATTAAAACGGTAGCTTTTTCGTGAACTTACAACAAAGTGGACACGTGTTTAATAATAGACAAAATGTTCGATAACAATATCTGAATTGACGTGTTACTTACTAGTAAAACACATTAAATTGTGTTTTAATGCAGAAAAACTCATCGTGATTTGCTGTCAGGAAAAATGGCAATAGAAACCATTTAAATAGAGAGTTGTCAACTAGAATACATCATTCACGCGGCTACAAAGTCGGCGATCACTTGTCAAGGAATAATATAATAGACATACACTCGTTGTAACCATGAAGCTGTCTGCTATATTTGTGATGTTGATGGCAGTGTTTGCTCTGTTCGTTGGTCAAAGCACTGCGGCTCCTACAGCTAACCTAAATGCTGTTAATAGGGGAGGCAGAGCTATCGTAAGTACTTGTGGTTGTAAAAGTCTACTATATTCAAATATGTTTTTACTTGCTTATTCTATAATATTATTTTTTGTTACAGCCAAGGGGTCATGGAATATTCGACGCTTCTGCCATTGCTAATGAAGCATAAAATATACGTAAAAGGAAACAGTAATGATACCTATATATTAATGAACCATATTGCTTTAAGATTATCCGTTAAATATCAAACATGTATAAATTTAATTTTGGAATCGTATTATATGTATATTACTCTTAATAAAAATAATATAACATTTATTTCTTATCAAATTTCTAATTATTTTTTGCTATATATTAGTTTTACTAAGCCATATATAAAGTAAAGTAGATTGGAAAGATTTAAAAATGATGGTTATCTGCATCTTTGCTCTTGTCTTAAATTCATTACATTACAATAAATCACGCAGCTCTATTTTTACCCTCTATGCATACATATTAAATGTAATATTTTATTATATAACAAAATAAAAAACAAAAGTAAAAGTATAAATTTAACTTCAAAATCGATGAAATCTTATATACAAATTCAAATACTTAATGTATCTAAGTATACACAAAGTTTTACATTGGATGCATGGACTTATGAACTTAGACGCCTTTTTAGTTTTTCATGTCATTTACATTTTAGGCACTGCTTATATTATAATATATTTAAACATATTTTAACATTTTATAGATTCAGCAGTAATTACATTATTCAAAATTATAATAACTAGTGGTCGCCCAGTGGTCGAAATTTGACCTAATCTATAATTGAAAGCATTGTCAACATCATAAAAATATGATTGCGCATAACATGGTGAGCATATGCAGCAGTCATTGAACCTGATCTGTGATGAAAAAAATTCGATAAAAAATTCGTTGCAAGACCTGTATTTAAGACCGTGTTGACAACAGACATTGCCGAAAAACAAAATTTGTGTATATATTTGTGTGTCGTAGTGTATAGTGTTTTTTTTTTTTTTTTTTTAAATTAATTTAAAGGTAATTTTTGGTTATTTTTTTTAATCTACGAACTTTTTTTTTTGACTTATCCCCCATATGCACCAAATAACTTGTTTATTTAGCTTTAATTTTTTTTTAAGATCTCGATACGAGCATTTCTCGCTGAGATATCGGTGTTTGAATGGAAAAACATCATTTTGTCTTTGATTATCAATATCTCAGCAACCAATGATTGTACAGAAAATTCAAGGTTGGTTTCAAAAACTTGAATAAATTTTCTCTTTCTCTTCGCTTTAAAAAATAAATTTTTTTCGTTGGGTTTTTCAGGATTGCTCCAAAAAAAAATTCAAACAAAAATTTTCAAACTCAGATTCAAAAACTAGACAGAGCTACAATTTGCTCTTTTTTTGAAGTGAAACTTCTTTATCGGGGTTGGAAAGATTTTTTCGTTACGCGCCATCTTGCGTTACGCGCCATCTTGCGTTACGCGCCATCTTGTTCTTGATTATTGCGTATTTCAGTCGTTTTTCAATAAACACATGCGCAAGGAAGATTCCGAGTGGTAATAGATGAAATCCTATATATATATATATGTATATATATATATATATATACATGCGTTTTCCGCGTGTTGTTGCGGTGTGGACGCTAGTCGTAACCTTGGCGGTGTTACTTGCCCCATGTCGGCTCTTGTTCGAGTGGTCGGTGACGCTTTTGGTTACTTCGGACTTTCGTCTTTGGTGAACCTTATTAGCGCCTCCGATTGCCGATCTTTTGACTCCGACGGTCCTGGGACAAGATGGGGCAGTCGTCTGCCTCGTTTAGGCGAGGTTGTTGCCTTAATTATTTTCGCTATCGCTAACAGATGAGGCCTTGACTTTGATGTTATGTCGCCCAGGGTGCACGATGTGGATTTGCTTTTTGGACCTCGGCCTTTTGCTGTAAGCGCTCCGAACCACTTAGTACGGTCTCTACCAGAGCCGGCCATGTAGGGGGTGAAGATGTTTTGGTCTGGGGTTTTAAGTATCTCAGGTCCTCCCCTCTATCTTCGTAAACAATGACCTCGTATGTTTGCGAGGCCATTAGGCAATCGTATCTATCAGATACGTTGCCTCTTTCATAATCGACTCTCATAGAGTCCACACTTATTCTTCCGAGGGTTGCCCCGGGACATTCGCTCTGCCGTCTCAACCACAAGCTTGCCTGCGCAAAAGCAGACTCTTCTCCCCACTCAAACAAAGCGATCACCTTGTTTTGCAACCGCACCGTCCGGTAAGTCGAGTTATCATCCGATTCCTGCACAAGCGCGTCGATTTTTTTACGCTTGAAGCTTATTTTTTATGTGCTGCCCTTCAACAGCAGGGCGAGCCCCGGAGAGACCACCAGTCGATCCAGTCCCTCAGAGTGACAGAAGCTTATCCCGATCCTCTCCGCTTCGTTGTCCATGAAGAGGGCCACGCCTCTGGTTCTTATGCCCACTTCCCCGCTCCAATTCCCTTCTCTGAGCAAAGATTCTAAAGTCATGCTGGGGACGGGTTGCGGGGGTGCGTTATGGTCAGTCCTCTTCTGGATCAATCTTCGCAGAGTTGATGGAGGGAGAGAGGGATTTAAAGTTTAAATAAACATTTAAAAAAAATTGTTATTCTTGATGTACATGAAGCTCGGCCTTTGATCTGGAGAAAGTTACACGGGGTATATATTTTTACAACGAAACCAAAATACTACACATTCCGCAGTATTTCTTTATAAGCAATTTTTTTTTATTTTTCTTCGGGTACTAGAATCACCAGGCTACTCTGGAACATGCCACATACAACTGGCTGTGGGATAAGCAGCTTTCCCTCAAGTATACTGCCGCTACCTTAAGAGTTTGACCTTAAGCTTTGTTAATGCTAAATACATACTCATATACACTCATACATTATATTATTATCCAGTTCCATATAATAACCATTTCCCATTTTAAGCAACAGGTGTCAGAACTGTCCGGCAGTAACATCTCCCCCTCGATGGACTCTCATATTAATTTAAGTCTCAGTTTTGTCAAACCTCCTTTATGTAAGGTTAATTAGCCAAGATACTATATTAAGATGTGATTATTAGCTATTAAATACTATGTAATACACATTGAATGTTTCTGATATAACGTAGTGATTATATACTTTTTAGTTTCTGACGTTTTTAAAAAAAGTTAGATGACAATGTGGGAATTTTAATTTTTTGTTGAATATTGTACCGAACGATTGTGGCTGAAATAAATCTTTGAAATCTTAACAATCGTTGTTTAATTCGAGAAAATAAGATCAGATTCTTTTAACTCAGAAGTGGGATAAGGCTATTGCGCTCACAATTTGAAGTAAATATTACCGATAACAACTACGTGTTAGAAGTGTTGCACGGGGATTGCCGGTAAAATTATCTGAGTAATAATGGATAAAGTCAGCGATAAAAGCAAGCGCAAGCAGCGCAAACGTCGCCGTGACCGGAGCGGAACGCATAAGCAGCGAAAAATGCGACCGGACGATAGTTCATTAGATTCCCTTCGTGTTAGAAGCCGCAGTTTACGCGAACAGTCTAAGAAACGCCGTGATCAATCGAACCGGAGTCGCAGCCGTGGCCGATATCGCAGTCGAAGCAGCCGTTGTAAGCGACAGGGTCGACGTCGCCTCAGCCGGGAATCGGATGGCAGTCGCAGCAGGAACGGCCGCAGCGAACGCTCAGAGTCTAGCAGCGAGCGTCATACACCTCCACTTTCTGGCCATCGACGTCGCCTTAGCCGGGAATCGGATGGCAGTCGCAGCAGGAGAGGCCGCAGCGGACGCTTAGAGCCTAGTAGCGAGCGTCATATACCTCCAACTTCTGGTCATGTGAGTACTACTAATGTTCTTAATAATGACACACAAACGTTTCTTGCCTCATTGGTAGAAGCTTTAGCCAAAAGTCGACCCCAGGGTAACAAATTTCCTATGTTAGGTAATGTGATTCCCGATTTCGACCCTATGGTCAAGAGTCAGACCATATTTACGTGGATCAGTAAGGTAGAAGAGTGTGCGCGGCTTTACGGTTGGGGGGATGATCAGATCATTCACTACGCTTTACCTAAACTGACAGGGGTTGCGAAAACGTGGTACCAAGCTCTTCCAACCATGTCGTATTCATGGCCTGAATGGAAACTCAAGTTAGAGGAATCGTTTCCAAGCAGCGATGACTATGCTGAGTTATTAACCGAGATGTTATCAAAACGTGTCAAATTTAACGACTCTTTGGAACATTACTATTATGAGAAAATTAATTTATTAAATAGATGCGAAATACAGGGTAAGCGAGCGGTAGATTGCTTGTTGTACGGTATCGAGGATCGATCCTTGAGATTAGGTGCGAAAGCTGCGAAGTGTCAGGAACCAGAACAAGTTCTGAAATATTTCCAATCAATTAAGCAGCAATCTCGCGAATCTGTCAGAACAAAATTTAACTATGACCAGCGTAACAACACTACCTCGTTGTCCACAAATAGTTCTAGGCAACTGGTGAATAATAGCGAAACTAGGACCTCTAGATCTCAAAATAATACGTCGATTGTATGTTTTAATTGTAATGAAGTTGGACACTTCAGTGCTAGATCCACGAAGAAGATATTAAAATGTAATGTTTGTAATAGATTAGGTCACTTGTCTATTAATTGTCCTAGATTGCCTTCTGATTCTATTAACAAGGCCGATAAACCTAAGGATAAAGATGTGATGCGTATTGAGACGAATATGACTGATGACAGTAAGTATTTAATATTCTTAAAACTAAACGGTGATCTTATGCAAGGCTACGTAGATTTAGGTAGCCAATGTACGTTAATTCGACACAGTGAGGCAGTTAGGTCAGGAATCGTGTGGTCAGATAATAGCTTACCGACCATGAGGGGTATAGGTAATAGTATAGTAAGGCCATTGGGTGTCTCTAACGTCACGATCGAAATTCAGGATATTGTAGAAGAAGTCATTGCGTATATTGTTGACGACAGTGTCATAAAATATTCAGTTCTTATTGGACACAGTTTTACTGAGAAACCCGGTATAATAATTACTAAAACTACAGATTCCTTAATATTTACCCGAGATCGTTCAGTTAAATTGCAATTAAGTTTGAAAACAGATGTTATCTTACCTCCTAAGGAAATGTTTCCGTTACCATGTATTTCCACGAATAAGTATTCAGGTTCGGTTCGTGTTAGTGGCTCTATACGTGGTACGTCGAAAAACGAATATTATTTGATGCCGGGTGAGTACGATATAGATTGCGGCGAGGGTAAAATACTGGTGCAAAACTTTAGTGATAATACGATTTATTTAAGACAGGGTTCGCTTGTTACACGAGCTGTTTGTGTCGGAGATCACTTGAGCATAAATTTATTAGACTTTGATAATCCTGAAACTAACTTAATAATTAATTACGGTAAGCAACTTAACGAGGATGAAGTTAACAGACTGAAAGGGTTACTTAAAAGTTATGATACATGTTTCTCGGAAAACTTAAATGACCTAGGGTTGACTAATGTGGTTCAAATGGAAATTGATTTGAACGATACGCAACCGGTAGTTTACCGCCCGTACAGACTCTCTTTCCCGGAGCGTCAGGTAGTTCAATCCATGGTTAAGGAGATGATCGATGCAGACATAGTATGTGAGTCCAATTCATCTTATGCTAGCCCGGTACTACTAGTAAAGAAAAAGACAGGCGAAAGCAGATTATGTGTTGATTATCGTGCCTTGAATAACAAAACCAAAAAGGAACACTACCCACTACCGCGGATCGATGATCAGCTTGACAGGTTAGTTGGTAATTCTTTATTCACGAGCCTCGATCTTGCATCCGGTTACTATCAGATTCCAGTAGCAGTAAATTCACAGGATAAAACCGCGTTTGTGACGCCCGACGGGCAGTATCAATTTAAACGCATGCCTTTTGGGTTAGCTAACGCTCCTTCGGTTTTCCAACGGACTATGAATAAGGTATTGTCGAAAGTTAATTACACAATTGTATATATGGACGACGTGTTGATTCCTTCAGAATCCTTTGATCAAGGAATGAGAAGACTACATGAGGTACTTCAACTATTAAAAGACGCAGGACTTACCTTAAAAATAAAGAAATGCAGCTTCTTTTGTACTGAGCTAGAGTTTTTAGGATTCCATGTGAGTGGTCAAGGGATACGTCCAGGGACGCGAAAAACGTTAGCTATTGATAACTTCCCGACCCCGCGGAACGTTCATGATGTTAGGCGGTTTATTGGTCTGGCTAGTTTCTTTCGTCGATTTGTAAAAGACTTTGCGCTTATTGCCCGCCCATTGACAGATCTACTAAGATCCAAATTTGAATGGAAATGGGCGACTGAGCAGTCAGAATCGTTTAGAATATTAAAATCAAAGTTAGTTGAACGTCCAATATTGGCTCTATATAACCCTAATTTAGAAACCGAATTGCACACAGATGCATCGAAATTAGGTATTGCAGGAATTCTGCTGCAGCGGGATGTAGATGGTTTACTTAGGCCAGTAGCGTATTACAGTCGTAAAACTTCAGCTGATGAACAAAAGTTTCATTCTTTTGAATTGGAAACTTTAGCTGTTGTCGCATCATTGAATCGTTTTCGAGTTTATCTGTTAGGCCTAAAATTCAAAATAGTCACTGACTGTAATGCACTCCGTACTACGCTGACAAAAAGGGATCTTATTCCACGAATTTCGCGTTGGTGGATTCAATTTCAAGAGTACAACTGCGAAATTGAGTACAGACCGGGTTCGAATATGGCTCACGTAGATGCGCTTAGTCGCGGACCTGTCGGTGAACCCACTGATATGGACACTGAACATGTTCTTGATGTTTTACATGTGGATGTTCGTGACTGGATCGCTACTGTGCAAGCTGATGATAGCGAGATAAAGCGTGTGAGAGATATATTAGAGGACGATAAAACAAAATTTGTAGCTGATGTGCGTAATAATTATCAGTTGAAGGGTAACTATGTGTACAAAATTCTAGATGAAGGATTGCGATGGGTAGTTCCTAGGGGCTGTAGGTGGCAAGTGTTGCGAATGAACCATGACGATGTGGGTCATTTCGGCTTCGAAAAAACTTTGAACCGTATAAGAGGCACATTTTGGTTTCCAAAAATGCGTAGATTTATTAAAAAGTATGTCGCAGCTTGCTTAGAGTGCGCACATCATAAGACACCTGGGGGAGCTAAAGAAGGAATGCTGCACCCCATACCTAAGTTAGAGAAGCCATTCCATACGCTTCATGCTGATCATTTGGGCCCGTTTATTCGCTCGAAGAGGGGTAATATGTATCTGCTCGTTATTGTCGACGCTTTTACGAAATTTATTAATATTCGAGCCGTAAAAGATACAAAATCGATTACGGCAATCAAAGTATTTAAAGAACATTTTAGTTATTTTGGCGTTCCTTCTCGTCTTATAACGGACCGTGGCACTTGTTTTACAAGCGCAAAATTCAAAGATTTTACAGATAAATTAAAAATAAAGCATATTCTGAATGCAGTGGCTACCCCAAGAGCGAATGGACAGGTCGAGAGATTTAATCGTACCATATTAGATGCCCTTAGTGCAAAATGTCATGGCGGAAATGATAATATATGGGACGATTACATCGGAGAGGTTCAGTTAGGTATTAATACCACTAGTAACAAAACAACAGGGAAAAGTCCCTCAGAATTATTATTCGGATGCAGACTGATGAATGCATCTGAAAATCTTTTGGCCGACGTAATTACTGAAACAACTGAACGAATCGAGGGTGATGCATTAGATCGGTTGAGGTCAGATGCTAGGGAGAGGATAGAAAAACAACAGGCATATGCTAAAAAGCAGTTTGATAAGCATAGGAAATGTCAGAGGCAATATAATGTAGGTGATTTGGTCAGGATAGAAAGAACCGTAATAGACAAAGATCACGTAGGGAAATCACAAAAACTCATCCCTAAATTTCAAGGTCCCTATAGGATCCTTAAGATATTACCCAACGATAGATTTCTCGTTGAAGATACTCCATTAACAAGGAGAGGTAACAAGAGGTATGAGAATGTGGTCGCGTTGGATAAAATTCATCCCTGGATGAACTTTAAGGGGTACACCAGTGATAGCACTGACAGCGATCAGAGTGGGGGTTCGAAAATTGAGTTAAAGGAAGAATAATTGTTATTATAAATAAATAAAAAAAAAATATATAGCTCTGTAAACGTATGTGTTGTACGAGAAATAATGATTTGATTATTTACGCTAATTATTTTTCTGTTGATCAAATTTCTCGATAGTGACTAAAAGTTGTGTGTGTCATTAATAAGAATATTGACGTCTTGATTCTTGATGTATACTTAAAAACATATAATAGTACAAATAATGAATGACATCGAGAAACTGATGTCGCACATATTATGATTGCAAGATAGTTAATAAGATCTGAGCGTAAATTTGTCATAACTGGTCAGTGCAGACAATGAATGGCACCATGACAACGGTGTCGCACAGATGACCAGATGACTGTGACAAATTGCGCATGAAACAGAATGAGAATATCGAAGTATTGTTAACGAAAGTGAATTATGATAAAGATTTGTGATTAAGATAATTATGTAATAAGAATACTGAAATGAATATGATAGATATATGAATATGATATATGCATACGACATATGTATGTATATGATAAGTGTAGTAAAATAATTAGGAATGTGATTATGAATTATATCAGTGAACAATTATCTTGAAGCGAAATGTATTGTATAAACGATAATATTTTCAGTTAGAATACGTAATACGAGATAAATCGATTTACATCATTTGTATAATTTTTCGTAAATTGTCAATGTTATGTCGAAGTAAGCCCTGTTACAATTTATAATTTACTTTACCCAATTTATACGAAGTATTTTAGTCCAATGTATGTTTTATATATATAATTAATTGTATAATAAAGTTAGTATTGTTATGCTAATTTTTTTTATATTACTTTCTTTTATCTTAAGCTAATATGAGAAAGTGGGAGGACCCACTTAGACAGGATGGCCGAGCTGTAAGGTTAATTAGCCAAGATACTATATTAAGATGTGATTATTAGCTATTAAATACTATGTAATACACATTGAATGTTTCTGATATAACGTAGTGATTATATACTTTTTAGTTTCTGACGTTTTAAAAAAAAGTTAGATGACAATGTGGGAATTTTAATTTTTTGTTGAATATTGTACCGAACGATTGTGGCTGAAATAAATCTTTGAAATCTTAACAATCGTTGTTTAATTCGAGAAAATAAGATCAGATTCTTTTATTTATGAGCCATGGTATTGTCATCCCAAACAATTAATTTAGTTTGGCATTTATTTGGATATATTGGAGAAAGGTTTGTATCAAATAAAAGGAAGTTTAAACGCGGAGTGTGCAGATTTACCTCCTTCCAGCAGCGTGGCAGCAATTCCGGACAATGTAAACGCTAAGGCGATATCACGATTGCTTCTCACTTTGGCCAACACTAAATTTAATAGAAAAGTCTTGCCTGTTCCACTAGAAGCATCTAAAAAATATGTATCACCTACACCTACGTCGATACTGGTAAGTATTTTATAATAGACGGATTGAGTTGTCAAACATGTGTCAAAATAAAATGTAATTCAAGGAATTTATATTATAACTGGAACGCACACTTAGTAAAATTGTATATTCAAATATGCACCTTGAAATATTAGACATAAGGTTGACATTGGATTATAACATGCAAAGTGAAAAATCGTTCCTAGCATTTCGTTGACAACTGGTATTTTGTCTTTTTCTTACGAGAGTTGCCTTGAATTTATGGTAGAAAGAGATACAATCCCGGCCGTAGGAACGTTTTTTGAGTGCATGTGAGCATTCCAGTTTGTATATAAATTCCTTGATGTAATTTTAATCAAAAGCACTAAGGAGTATTGATATAACTTTCGAAGCAAATCACCTCCAAAATAACTTTCTACCCCTTTTTAACCCCGTTAGGGGATGAATTTCAATAAAATACGAAAATCGTCTTCAATCAATTCTGTTAAAGAATGTTTATGGAAAATTTGAAGTAGATTGGATCAAGGAATCACGTTGTCTCATACAAACTTTGCCCCCCTATTTGACCCCCTTAGGGGTAGGATTTCAGAAAATCTGTTCTTATTGAGCACCTATGTCATACAAAGAACACACTTTCCAAGTTTCAAGTCTCTACAATTAGCGGCTTAGTCTGTGCGTTGATCTGTCAGTTAGTCAGTCATTCAGGACAAAGCATTTTATATGTATAGAAGATAAAATAAATAAATTATCATTAAAGTAAATAAGAAAAAACAAATACATCTTAAATCCAATGTATTTAATACTATGAAACCGTCATCAGTGTTATACACATGCTGTCAAATTAAAAAGTGATATAAAGGGCCCATTACCTCACCGAACTTGAAATGGAGCTAAGTCGTATTAAATGGAGTGTACTGGGGCCATCTGACGTTCGAAAAAAGGGCGAGGACACTATCATTTTAGACTCCGGTCACTTACTTTACTGCCGTGAAGGTGATTAGGCTTTCAAAAGGTGGCGGCGGTTTTCTGGTTTACAAGTCTCTTGCTAGCAACGTTGTGGAAGTCAGCAGTGTGTCGAGCCGGGTAGCGTACCTAGTACATCATTGACAAGTACTCCCTGAAAGTGGTACAGGTATATGCCCCGAACTCTTCACACTCTGGTGATGAAGGTGAGACCTTAATGGCAAATTTGTAGTACTTTTAAAATTCTATAAAAAAGTTCCTGTAATTTTTTTCATAATATCATCAATAACAACAAAGTAACAGGCTCATGTATAATTATTTTTTCTGTATCTTTGTTACTCTTTCACGCATTGTAATTAGAACTGTAAAGCATAGTTAGTCATTTATTTAACTAGCTAAAGTTTTTGACTACGTTTCTTTATTATTTAAAAAAAATTATAAAAAATTAGATTTTTATATACTAATAATAAATACAAATACTTAAATATTATGAAGTTTTTTCCAATTCTCATATTCGACACACTATTTTAATTACTTTTTGTATAAATCACTGCAAATTTAACATATTTGATTTCAATATAAAAAGCGTAATATTATTATATCAACTCACGTCTCCAGCTTATCAATTTATTAGTGAAATGTCCTCGACCGCACATCATCCGTCATGTTTTTATACTCCTACTTGTCATTACTTTTTGATTAAAGCTAGTCGATATAAATATTATGAAGAGAAATGATTTGTTGGTTTGTTTGTATTTGATAAACTCAGAAAATACATTATGAGAAAACTACATTATTCAGAAGTAATATGGGCTATCAAATATCGCGTTACTACTCGAAAAAGTAGAGCAACAACCATAAAAGCCAATCAATCTGACAGCTGATATATTCATTCATTCATTCATGCATTTGGTTTGACGGGTTTCAAGCAAATATCAAAACTCAACGCCATTGAATTTAAGACTTAGGTTGCATAAAAAGCGTACGCAAATATCTATGAAATTTTATTTAATTAATTTAATTTAATTAATTAAATTAATTTTATTTATTGAATTAAATATTATTACATTAATAATTAATTACATTTTATTAAATTAATTAATTAATGTTCTTAACGTAGATCTGGACAATATACATCAATATGCTCTATAACAGATAACACTATTGATCAACTGGATCTTATAATTAGTGAGAATAGAGTGTAAGTGATTTTTTTTTAATTTGTAGAGCTAAGTATTAATAGAATTTATTAAGTTATTGTTAAAAATTTCCATTAGTAATTGCTTGGCACTTCGACGGATACCAAAATTATTAAACCAAACTAATATACGGAATAGGTAGTCATTAACACTATAGTAGTGTGCTGCAAACAACGAAACGAACACAAAGGTAAAGAGTAGACGACATACTAGGCAGCTTATATACTGACAGAAAAAAGAAAAAATAGATGTAAGAGATTTCATAAATAACGGCAATAAAAGTGAAGAGAGAATCGCCTTAAGAAACACTAGAAATAACTCTCTATCTCTTTTCATTGGAAAAAACTGTAAGCGCATTCATGATATAAGAAACAGTTACAAGTTATAACTATCAATACGATAAACTCGTCACATATTTGTTTTCTCTCTCCTTATCGTATAACTTTAGTTAGTTTGTTTGAAATGCTATTTGAGAAATAAAAAATTTGGCCTAAGCCTCCAAAATTGTTTTCCTAAATTTCCTAAAAAAGATCTATACTTTAAACCTTTATCTTAAAGTGTTAATCACGTTAAGATATCATTATATACAAATCGGAAAAAATATTAAATTAATTTTAATCACATTTTGGTGTCTCAATCATTTTCATACAAAAAAAATAATTGTATGAAAAATACTTGATTAGCGTAAAATAACATTTTCAGATGTTGTAATAAATTTCTTAAGATAATAAAAGACAACTTATGCTTGACCAAAACAGTTTTCTAAAGAAAAAGCTATTATAAGCTATAAAGTATTTCTTATAGTTTCGGATTTCCACATATATCCCGTTTAATAAAATGCAAGAGTGCAAGATGTCGAAAATAAAACGTTAGCAACATCCGAGCGTCTAATCATATTATGTTTAGTCATATAATATTGCTATAATTGTTATCATTCGACGTCTCTATAACATACTCTACTTAATTGCTGCTTTATTGATACAATTGTACTTTTAAAATATAGTACAAATATTGTTTTGTTAGTCTATATTTACTTAATTGAAGCATTGATTTATTCTTACGACATCTTAATATGTACTTCAGATTCCGTGAATAACATAACAAATATGTATTTGTTACCAAAGAAAAAATGTTAATTGGGTTTTTTTTTCAATAATGGCGTTACTTAAGAACAACTTAGTTTTGATATTCATTAAATATTCATCAAATTTATATAAAACAAAATTTGAAAAATAATAATAAAACAATTTTATTAAGTGACTACTTAACAATTTTACAAACAAACAACAAATAAATATATTTCAGATTCGAAATTATACTTCAGTAAATAATTTAATAATGTTATAAGTTCTAACTAAGATACTCGAATAATTAATAACAGTTCGCTAGTCTAAATTCCACAGTTTCAAAGAGCTTAACTATTTGCGTTTTATTTAAGTATTTAATTAAAGAAGAAATGGTTAACAATCAACTAGGTTTAATATCGTTTTTAAGCTGGAGAGAAATTTTTTCACAAAAAACCTTCAGACTTTTAAGGATAACACTTTTATTTTAATGTGTGTATCGTTATCAAACTACTTGATTACTAAATTACTGTTAAGTTATAACTAATAACATTACTGTTAAATTTTATTGATATTCGTCTATTATATTATAAACACTATTGTGGGTAGGTTGTTTTTTGGCGAATCATTGCACTGGAGCGGCGATGTAATTTTTGTTTGGAATAAACCGTTGCTAGAACACATGATTTTTTTAGAAGTTTCATATACGTAAGATTTCTCTGTTCATTTTCTCTGTTCATTATATAATCTATAAACATAAAGAATACCGACTTCAATAATTATTATTTTAACAACAAAAATCTACATAACTATATAGGTACATAAACTATATAAGTTAAATTGTAGCATGATCACGCTAGGTACAGTTAATTTTAGCGAATCATAAATTTCAAAGCAGGTAAAACTGCGAGAGGCGCCTAGAATATTTGTGCTCGTTTATTTTATTCTTACATTTGTGTAATAAATTTGAGTATGTTTTATTCCTTTTATGATTTTTATCGCTGAAATATGTTGATCAGAAGCCAGATAGAATGACTTCGTGATGAATAGTGTGACGTTGCAGTATCGTGAAAGATTACTTCGTTCTTTTCATACTTTATTTTTGTATTGTAAAAAATGGTGAAGCGTGCGATGAACTCTTAAACCGAGAGTTTCGTACATTTTATATATAATGCGCCCAATAAATAGAAACAATTATGATATCCATCACAATCACCACATCAGCCATTGGATGTGCACTACTGAACGTAGACCTCCTTCATCATCTCTGAGGGTGATTGCCAATACTATCGCGTTGGCAAGCACAGTGTATTGAGGCAGGATATGGTGATCTCCATCACCATCATGTTTGGTGTACAGTTGTTCGCACCACTATAGCATTAGTCACCTTTTACGACACCTCGGCAAGAAAGAGGTCAGGATTATTCTTCTATGCCGGTCAATACGGTAAAACCGTAAATTTATTAATTTTCTTAAAATAAATAAAGAATAATCAAAATAAACTTTAAATATACATTCAAAGGCACCTTTGAATAGTATATAGTAATAGAGCTAAATTCTTACTAGAAGCAAAGTCTCGATTCTAGTTATTCTCTCTTCTCATTTCACAAACTTTGCTAAATACTAACTGTACCTGCGATTACGTTCGCGATTCCTTTTCATCATACCAATAAAATTAAGTATAAACACCACCTTAAGATGATCCATACGTTCAAAGGTTTCTGTTTATTCCGGGTTTCAACTCATTTGGACCTAGCATTGAGTGTAACGATGTCCGTATTCTTTGAACTAACAAATGAAAGACGTTGTAATGTTTACCGGACAGTCTCTAAATTACCTTCCTTAAAAATAAAAAAAATAAAGGACAAAATCGGAAAAATAATGAACAGTACCATTAATTAATTATAACTAAATACACATTTTGATCCCCTAGAAGTACTCTGTGTTCTAGCTCGTATTATGAACTCAAATCGTACCCAGGTTCATTTAAATTCATACAGTAATTTTGACATGATGAGTACCTATATACACAAAGATATATATATATATATATAATATATTTTTCTATCTTATATATATATATATATATATATATATATATATATATATATATATTTATATATATATATATATATATATATAAGATAGAAAAAAAATACATTTATTTCTTTAATATTCATTATAGAGTATCCTGCAAAAAATGCTTTAGTCTATGATAAAATTATTTATTTCCTCAATTTTTATTATTGATTTCTTCATTATATGATAATCATTTCTTAATCCTTTGACACTGTAAATTCAGAACATATTATTTTGAACAGACGGACTTACAGACTGATCCTATTTGGTGTAGCTTTACATTCAGATGTACGGAGCCTTAAAAATGGAATGGAGCTACATCAGTCATAAGCCATCTACGAAAATAAAAAATGGAAATAAAACTGGTCTGTAATGCTTGTAACATTTTTAAAAACTAACAACGTTAACGATTATTTTGGTAATCTTTATATACGTTTGTAAATAACGTAAGAATATTGCCTATGTCAGAGGTCATTTACGATAATTAAGAAACAAATGTCATTAATTTTTTGTAGTAAACATACTTCAAATAAAACTCATTAATTTATAAAATAAGTAAAATTTATTATAATGCAACATAAAACTTAAATATCATTTAATTTTTAGAGCTACTTGTATGGTATGACTTGTGTTTGCCACTTTTTCCATTTTGAATCGCCTGCTGTACCGTACTTAAAATTGCTGCGCCTTGGAAGAACTTCCCCTGAAAATAAAAAAATGATATTAAAATTAACGTCTTATATAAAAAACTAAAACAGACATTCGAAATTATTAATATTAATTCTTATACAACATTTTTGTCACAAAAGTAATAAATAATAAAAGTTCCCAAAGACAGTAAAGGTCAGTAAGAAGAAGAAGAAGAAAGTCTTGCCCGTGTTTATTATTTCGAAAAGTCATTAAACGATCTAAATTCCTCGAAGTTAAAAAAAGAAAATTTGTTTTTACTCATTATACGCACCAAACCATCGCTTATTTTTTTACTCCAAGGCTTAGGAGTTGTTGTAGAAGGAGATATTCCCGAAACGTAAGCACTGTTTCCCATAAACTGAGAGAATAGCATTATTACAGCAAAGAGATATACAAACTTCATTTTGTACGACCGTTGCAGCTACTAAAATGAAATGAATTGATTCATGGGGATGATGAGTCTTTTATATATTGTGTTGTGACGTGTGGGAAAATACTTTTTGTCATGCACTATTTAAGTCAGCTTAAGGAAAGCGATTTACTTAACATAATACTTACTTAACATAAATAACTTTTTTTTAATAAAAATTCCTATGTCTTGAGTAAATCAATAAAATTTAACTAAAATAAGTTTAAACTTTAATAGTGGTGTCAATTAAATTATTCGATATATGATAACAATAACCAACAAATAAATAGCATCTCGGTATGAGTTATGCGTATTCGGTTCATTATGTACTTCGGCGTTTTGTTAGTTTGGAAAGCGTTAATTACAAAAACACAACATCAAAAGTGTGTTTTATAAATTTGTATTTTGACAGTTAATGTTTTTTTTTTTTTATAGTATCAGATTGTAATACTAAAAAAATACTATTTTTAAATGTTACTTGCTCAATAATATTTAATTTGTATTTACAAAAAGATAAATTTGCTTTTGGGTTTATAATATTAATATATATAAATTAACAATATAATTAGTATAATTAGTATAATGAAACTGAAATCAGAACCAAAGATTACTTTTTTTCTCTTAAAATAATTATGTTAGTTTTCGACCGCAGATTATTTAGTTACATTACATTTTATTTCATTACCTGACATATATGATAAACTCTTTTGCAAAAAAAACGGGCACTTAAGCAAAGAACTATTTTATAGTTACTATTAGTTTGTTTGACAATTTTAGGTATTGTTATCCTCAGAATTTTATAAATTAATTAGGAAGGAATAGTTTTCATCAGTTTTATCATAACATTTTAATTAAATTATTAAGAAATAATGTTTAAGCTCAAAACACTATGATTGTACCTGCTCGCTAAATAAAAATGAAACGCGTTAATTTCTTTGTTTTTCTTGAATAAATTAAAAGCAGATAAAAGTTTAGTATTGAGTGTGACCCCCTCTTGCTGAAATCACAGCTTGCATTCGTCTGGACATGCTAGTGAGTATATCTTTTATGGTTTCTTGGGGAATACGTTCCCACTCCGCGGTAATCACATTCTTTAGCTCTCTGGTGGTCTGCGGAGCCGGCTGCACTGATCTCACTCGTCGCTTCAGAACGTCCCAGACATGCTCTATGGGATTGAGGTCCGGACTTCTAGCTAGGCAGTCCAAACGACGAATTCCGACTTCTAGCATATACGCATCCACACCACCAGACCGGTGGGCGCGAGCGTTGTCGTCTATAAAAATTGAGTTTTCGCCAAGAGCGGTTAAAGCGGGTTGTGCATAAGGAATTAGAACTTCCGTTATGTATCGGTGTCCAGTCAGTGTACCGTTTTCGATGAAGACTAACTCCGTACGATCCATAGAATTTATTCCTGCCCAAAACATAACAGAGCCCCCTCCATAAGGTGTGATTTCTTCAAAACATGCCTCTGCAAAGCGTTCTCCTCGTCTACGTAGCACTCGCCGACGTCGGTCTTCACCATGCAGAGATATCCTGGCTTCATCGGAGAACAATACCCTATCCCAGTCTTCATGAGTCCATGACACACAATTTCGAGCGAAGCTAAGCCTGGCAACTCGATGTCCACGGAGTAATTTAGGGCCGCGTGCCGGGCGATGACTGTGTATATTAGCAGCGAGAAACCTCCTCCTGACCGTCCATAGACTAATTTGCACATTTCTTACTTCTTCGAGGGTGTTCTTGAGGTCCACATAAGAAGATTTGCGATTTCTCAACGCTTGACTAACTAGAAAACGATCATCCCGTGGTTCGGTACATGTCTTTCTGCCAGAACCAGGCCTTCTCTTGACGGAACCGGTCTCTTGATAGCGCTGCCAGGTCCTTTGAACTGTCGACCGACTCACATTTAGCCTCTGAGCCACGAATTCAAGCAGCGCAATAATTTTGCTCGCTTTTATCACTTTATCTACCATTTTCGAGATTGCTAAACAGCAATAACAATACTTTTAAATGTCAAGGACACCAGATAATTTAATAAAAATTGACAAAAAGTTAATTAGAGTCGATATTAACTATAGGGAATTCGCGCCACAAAATGTAGTTAAAAGTTATTTTCTTTGAAAACCAGGCTCAGTCAAAAATTTGCATTTGGAATGTACTCTTATAAACATTATGGCACTTTTATAACTGGCCAGTAACATGTTCAAATGATTAAAACCTTTTTGGTATTTTATTTTTTTCAGCCAGGAAGAAAATCGAAACCACCCGTTTTTTTTGCAAATGAGTGTATTTTGGTACTACTGAAAGCCATTAATCCAAATAATGGGAAAATAAAAGCTTACTCGTTTGTAAATTTTAAGTCATTGTAATTTCTTGAAAAAAAAGCATTAATATTATCTGTTAAAAAACTTTAGCGGGTAGAGAGCTTGTGTATGACAATGATGTACGTATTTCAAAATTTACATTTAAAGATTAAAAAGTTCAAAACGCTTTTTACGAGGGATATTTTTTTAAATATGATTTAGCAAAACAAATCTACAAGACCAAGTCGATTAGTTATTTTAAAGTTTTTACCCGACTGCTCCAGAAGGAAGGTTATGTTTTTCGAGAGTATGTATGTATAACTGTTTGTGTCGCTTTGCAGCCTGAAAGGGTCGGTGGATTTTAGCTTGAGAGGTGTCATTAGATTCATATTTACAATGAGAGTGACACTGGGTATATCAAATTAAAAAAAAAAAATTCATTTCCAAATTACACAGAAACGCAGTCGGGTTTTTTTTTTTTTGTTTATATAAATTACTTTGACTTATTGATCTTGCCGATTTAATATTGATTAATTATTTAATAAACTTAACCTTAAAAAAATACGTTTCTTATAGTACAGATCAGAAACTATTTTAAATAATAACTCTTATTTTGGTGTGATTATAGAAATTCATGCTGTAATCAGTAATTTAAAAATGATGTAAATATTTCTAAATAGTTTAAGGAAATTATTCAAATAAGAAAAATTATCAACGTCGTAAGATAAAATAAAAATATTCCATATTTCATACATATTACATATTTATGCTTGTTTTTAGTAAATGAATTATTAAAAGTAAGATTTTACTAACTCTTTTCAATTTAATTTAAATTTTAAGTAGTAACTTTTTTTTAGTAAAATATCCATATTTGTCAACTTTGAATTGTATTATTCAAGCCTAAATTGAAGCTCATGTATGAACACTTCTATACAACCAGAACTCATTTAATAATACATATCGTTAAGATTCACTTAAAAACGCAGAATGCACTCACGTTAATATTTTCAACATTATCATTTTTTTTGTATTCTCTTTTCCTTATCAACCCATTACGGTTCAAAAGTGTAGTCCTGTGATAAATCCTAATATGGTTTCATTTGCAGCCTTCGTATACGGTACAATAAAATATAATTTGTATAAATTATATTTAGATTATGTATTTAAGTACTTGAAATAAGAAATTATTTATAATTTATTCTTCTTTTCCAAATCTTTATCGTTGAGATAGATGTAAAAATAACTTGTTATGTTAAAATAACTTAATCAACTCTTCCATAATTAATAAATAATATTAATATATTTCTTTAGATGACAAAGTATACATTTTGAGGGTAATTTAACAAATAATTAATATTATTTAACAAATAATAATTTTAAAGTTAATGTTTCTTTCTTTTTTTATTTCAATATAATTATTTAAAATATTATTACGCAAATTTAATAGTAAATACTATGTCAACGCCCCCGGGGAACAAAGTCGTAATAGAGAAAATTAAATTTTACAGGAAGAGCAAAAAACCGTTTTTCTATATACTATTGTATTATACATCATATAGGCTATAATATTGTATTATACATCATTATTTTCAGCATTTTTAACGTAACATGTAGTTATAAAAATAAATTAATTATCACGTATACTTTTAAAGTCATTGCCAAAAATGTGTAATACTGATTTTTATATAATATTATTATAAGGTTATAAGGTTAAAAATGATGATATAATATTTTTACTTAGGTATAAGGTTAAAAAAAATTGTGTTTAATCTGGTTTTTATTATAAAATAAATAATAAGCTTATAAGTACAATTTGTAATGACTGGTTTGGCAAAGTCTCGTTCATTTTAAATTATATAAAAAGACCTCTCTAGTAAAATTTACACGCAACGTATTGAATGATTATAGATCATGTGTAAAAGTTTATTTTTAAGGCCGAAAAGAACAAGCCCGTATATCATCGGATTGTTGAGAACATTTTGTAAAAATACTCGTCTGGAGAGTCTTGAAATTCTAACAATAACACTTTTTGTACCTTATTAGAACGTTCTACAATTTTATGGTTTGCAATACATGTATTAAAATATTCAAAGAATTCCGGTGATATAAACCTACATAATAAAATACTGTTTAATGTCTCTTCTTGTGAATTGCACTCCATATATCGTGAGCTGTGCTTGCGATGTTAATTACTCGTAATCCCTTGCCCTATAACAATAAACAAAAAAAAATATAATTCTTAATTGTATAAATTTTTTTAAAGAAAAAAAAAACATTGCAGCAAAATACCTAATATAATTAATAATTAATCTATAAAATTAATTCAGGTGATTTCATTTTCTTTTGTATTATTATACTTTTAAAAATGTGTTAAATTATTCTAAAAAAAAATCTGCCATTATACGACAAAAAGAAACGCACTCAGTTTATAGTTTTAATTGCAATTATTCATATTATTTATCACACTTGTTTACTTTTTAAATAAATTTTACAAAGTTAATAAATTTAGATCGGGTTTTAAAAAAAAGTCGTTTATTACTGTTTCCAGTAACAGTATGGTAGGGTACATTTTGTTCTAAAATATCTAAATATAAATCCTTATTTATTAAATTATTTAAAATTAACACTAAAAACAAGTAATTTATCTTTATAGAAATAACTAATACTTACAACAACTTTGGCGCCTTTCTTGATAGCGTTTATGGGTATTTTGCCTGGTCTTGCTTCATTTGGCACGACAAACAGTGATAAAACGCTCATTAAGATAGCAAAAATCATCGCAAATTTCATTTTAAATGATTATTTTCCTCGCAAATCAATTAATTGTGAAATTTATAATGACTATTTTTATAATGACTTTGTGATCACAGTGTCTTATATATATGTTACTTGTTAAGTGAGATAAAAGAATTTCTTTGAGCAGGGGACTCTACCGCGTCCCGCAATCCGGCGTCACCTAACTCACGTTTCGTGATGCGTTGATTAGTTAAATAAGTGCGAATGAACATCTGATAATCATAACAGTATTAAGTCAATATTTTTATGTCTTCGCTGAGATTAAAATAAAATAGTCTTAAGTAAGCTTTGATGGAAACCGTATTATTTACTCTAGACATAATGTTGAAAGAATGATATGTTTCAATATCTTATCAAATGATTACATTATTAAGTTTTATAAAAATATTGATTAATATTTTTTTATACATGTGTCAATAAAATCGAGAGCTTGGAAAAATATTTATAAATGATTGACATACTTAGGGAAGATAGATTATTATATATTATGTAATAGACGATGTGACGCTTTTGAACGAATACTGATCAGTCGAAGGTCAAATCTTGTTAGACACAAAACATCTTATCAGTTTGTCTATAACATATATGCATACATTAAGTTATATATTTTTTTATAAATAGCGATCAAGCGTTTTTGTATTTGACTGATTTCATTTGATTGATTCAGCCTGCTGATGTAAATATATTTAAACATTTGAAGGTAGAATCGAATAATTGACCACCACATCATCAGTTGGATGTCCACCGCAGAACGTAGGCATCCCCATCTGCTCGCAAGGGGTTTGCCAATACTCGCCACGCTTGACAGGTGGGTTAGTGAGCACAATGTAATGTGACAGAACACTGCTGCCCATCACCATCCTGGTTGGTGTACAGTTGTTCGTACCACTATGGCCTTAGTCACCTTTTACGACACCTCGGCAAGAAAGATGTCGGGACTATTCTTGTCTGCCTGTATTTATATTATAATATTAAGACCTTTGTTCGTGTGTGTGAGTGTGTGTGTGTGTGTGTGTGTGTGTGTGTGTGTGTGTGTGTGTGTGTGTGTGTGTGTACATTACTACACTTATTAAAAAACGCAAGTATATTTAAAACATTGTAAAAATCATGACAAGAATTTAGAGAAAATATTGTAGAAAAAAAAAAAAGTAAGCACCACCTTTCGTTGACTTTTGGTAAGCAACGTGTAACATTAACAAATTGTTCATTTCATTAAATCATCTATCAATTAGTTAATGTATACTTAATTAACGTAACTCTAACATTTTAAGTAATAAATCAATTAAATAATAATAAGTATATTTCTTGCTCTACATAAAAATATAATTGGTAAATAATCGTCGAAAAATCAATTTAGTTACTTATTAAACAGAGCTTAAATGACCTTTAATAGATTACTATTATATTTATATTACTACTAGTATAAAGTAGTATATTATTAGTTCTTAGTAATACACCTAGTAAATGTACATTATGTTAGAACATTCACAACATTTTATTACCTTTAATATATTAAGTTAATAAAAGACAAAAAGAACTTAACACGAGAATCAACATCATATATATATACTAGCTGTGCCCCGCGGTTTCATTCGCGGATTCATGAAAAACATGTACTTAAGTATTTTTAAATAATTACTCTAAGAGTGCCCGCCTCGTTGGTCGAGTGGTCCCAAGCGCTACTACCAAGCAAAGGGTCTCAGGTTCGATTAATGGATCGCACAACGTATTATTGAATTTTTTATTTTTCGAAAATTCTCAGTAAATAGCACGGAGTCTGGTGCCGGTGTATGGCAATAGGCTCGCCCCCTATTACATGGGATTCATAACTGGCGAAAAGTGGGTTACATTTAATATGTGCATCTCTGCCTGCCCCTTCGGGGAATAAAAGCGTGATATTATGTTTACTTTAAAAGTGGAACTGTAGTAAAAAAAGGTGTCGCGAAAAGGAATATTAAAGGACGCAACGGAAGCTCTCAAAAAAGAATATTTCCCCTGTTTTTGTAACGTTTCTTATTAAAGCTCAGCCCCTATTGGTAATAGCGTGATGTTATATAGCCTATAACCTTCTTCGGTAATTGAACTATCCAACGCAAAAATAATTTTTCAATTCGAACAAGTATTTTCTGAGATTAGCACGTTCAAACAAACAAACAAACTCTTCAGCTTTATAATATTATATATATAGTATAGACAAGATATATATATATATATATATATATATATATATATATACAAGTACCAACACCCAATTCAGACAAAATATTTCTACAAACACAAATGCTCACTCCCAACGGGAATCAATACGACAGCATTTGAGTATATACTATAATATATCGATGTTAAGACAAAAAGCACCCTGACACTCGTGTATAATATATTTGATCAAACGGTACATGAATACAAATTTATTCTTTAAATACCGTGTTATAAGATTAGACATAAACTTCTACGAAGTTATATGAATTTGCGTTAATTTTAGATGTCCCTTAATATCTGATTGGTTACATTAATAAATAAAACATTATTACCAATGGAGCCTGCAATAATTACATAACTTAATAGTTATGTTTATTTATTTTATTTTTTTACGACTAAGAACGTTGATATTGTCATGAAATTAATTGTGATATGACTAATAAATAATAATTATAAGCACTTAGAAGTTTATTTATATAAATTGATAATAAAATATTATAGCAAATTAATTATTTATAAACACTATTTACAAATAATAATATATGTACATTAAGTTTAAAAAGATGGGAATTTTATAAAAGCGATGTATAGTTTCTGGAAATTATCAATTAAAACGATAGGTTTTCCTTATACTTACAGCGAAGTGGACATGTGTTTAATAATAGACAAAATGCTCGATTACAATATCTGAATTGACGTATTACTACTAGCAAGACACATTTAATTGGGTTTTAATGCAGAAAAACCCATAGTGGTTTACTGTCAGGAAATTATTATTGACAAATAGAGACCATTTAAATAGAGGGTTGTCAACCAGAATACATCACTCACACAGCGATCGAGCCGACGATCACTTGTTAAGAAATAATATAATAAACTTACACTCGTTGTAACCATGAAACTGTCCGCTATATTTGTGATGTTGATGGCGGTGTTTGCTCTATTCGTTGGTCAAAGCACTGCGGCCCCTAAAGTTAACCTAAATGCTATTAAAAAAGGAGGCAGAGTTATCGTAAGTATCTGTGGTTGTAAAATCATATTATATTAAAATATATTTTTATTTGCTTATTCTATAATATTAATTTTTTCTTACAGAAAAAGGGTCTTGGAATAGTCGGCGCTGCTGGCACTGCTCATGAAGTTTATAATCATATACGTAACAGGAAACATTAAGGCTACATGCTAATGCACCATTAATTGTTTTAAGATTATCCATTTAATACCAAATATGTATAAATTTAATTTTTGATTCGTATTATATATTATACTCTTAATAAAAAATTATAAAACATTTATTTCTTTTTCTTCTTATCAAATTTCTATTTTTTTTTTTTTTTTGCTTTATACTAGTTTTACTAAGTCAAATATAAAGATTAATAAAATTTAAAAATGATGGTTGTCTGCAGCTTTGCTCAAACAAGTCTTAAATGTATTACATTACAATAAATCACGTAGCTCCATTTTTAACCTATATGTACACATATTTTAATGTAATATGTTGTTATATAACAAAATAAAAAACACAAGTAAATGTATAAAAGTAAATTCAATTCAATCGACGAAGTTTTATATTCAAATTCAAATTGTTTATTTACTATCTAAGTACACACAAGGTTTTACATTGCATGCTTGGATTTATGAACTTATATAGATGCCTATTCCAAGCGCTGAAAAATACATTTACGTTTTGGAAACTATATTTAAACATATTATCTGTATATTAATTAATTAATTAATTATTGTAAAAAAAATAATTAAATTTATTTAACTCTCAACCTAGCAAAGACAAAATACTTAACTTTCACTTGCTGATCCAACTCTCTACCACCACCTCAATTTTCTATTATAGCACACTCGGGTAATTTTCGAGCTGTTTGTGAGTGTCCCAACATACCACACGCTTCGTATATTAAATACCTAGGTCTAATATTAGACTGTCACCTTAACTGGACACTTCATATTAATAGCATAACCAACCGTATTCGTAATTTAATTCCAATATTTCGAAAACTCAAAAGTTCTGCAGATCAAGAGACGTTACTCAATGTATATAATAATTCTCTTGCAAAAAGTATTATACAGTATTGCATTGTCGTTTGGGGTGGCATTGGTGCTTAATTCCTTTGGAACGTGCTAATAGAGCCCTATTAAAAGTTATGCTTGGGAAACCAAGGCTGTACAGTACTGATTTACTCTATAGAGAGTGCTCAGCTCTAACTGTAAGACAACTTTACATTCTAGCTGTTGTTCTCCGCAAGCAAAAAAGTATTGTCTTTAAGCCTATTCCTAATCGCTATGCACATAGGGTTTGCGACACAGCTTCTTATAGAACGACTTTTGCTCGTCATCAATACTACATTATGAGTAGCTACTTATACAATAAGGTTAATAAACTTAAAAATATCTATTCACTACCTGTAAACAAATGTAAATATGTGGTAAAAAATTGGATAAGGAACTTTAATTATGTGGAAACAGAGAATATTCTTCAAATCTAAATTTCAAACGCAAAAAAAAAATAAAAAAAAAAAAAAAACATAAATCCACACACTTGTATATATGATACATATACACGTACAAACAAAGACCTGATCACACACACTCAGAAGTGATAAATTTATTATTAAATTTTAACATTATATTAACTATCTTTATTTTATTAATTTGTACAAATTATGTGAAATTCATATAAAATAAACTATTATTGGACATAAAAACTGACAACTATGACACAGTTTATACTAGTATAGCTGTCAACGATAACCTCTTTTATATATTTGAATACTATGTTTAATTTTACTTGTAAAAAATGATTTGTACTTATAATATGTCAATAAATTATTATTATTATTATTATATTCACTATTATTAATTACATATTGTTAAATTTATTTTATATATTCAATAGTGATTACCTTATTCAAAATTCTTAGTATATTAGAGAAATAATTTGTCATATCTAAATATTCTTTCATCGAATAAAAGGGTTTCTGCTTTGGGTATTGGCAAAGGTTAGATTTAAATCTAAAATTTAAATTTATTTGCATTTTTTATTATCTTATTTTTGGAGTAGTTTATTAAATATCTTTATGGTCATGTAGTATGGACTTACATTTAACATTTTGATTCGTGACGGTGAAATGAATAATATATTTTTATGACGCGTACTTATATTATGTGTACCTTTTATTTTTTTTAAATGTCGTATTCTACATTTATAAAGCAAAGTAAGGGTTGGTTACACCACTTATAGCTCAAGAACGGCTGTACCAATTTTAATAATCTCTGATTTATTGGATTCTTCTCCGCCCCAAATAGATGTACAAAAATTTCGAAAAAAAAAACGTGATTAAAAAGTAAAAAAGTAAAGTAACGTAGTTAAAAAGTGATTTTAAAGTTACCATAAGTAGTATAAGTACAAATATAGTCATCGGTTTTGAGCGCGTGTTATTTCCTAAAACAAGAACTAAAACACAAGTATGCTTAATTAAAAAAATCAAAAAACCCGACTGCGTAAAATACTCTTATTATAAACTAAAAAGAATAAAACAATTTACTAGCTTTCATTTGATACCCATATTGCTACAATAAGAAAAAAAAATTCAACTCCCCCCCTCATTCCGCCATTTGCGGGCGCCATTTTGAAAATTTATATAGCCTATGTCACTACTACAGTTTAGACTAATCCAACGACACCTCATATGTCAAAAACCGTCCAGCCGTTTAGGCTGTAGAGCGTGCCAAAGAAATGGACATACATACATACATACATACATACATATATACATACATACATACACTCAAAAAACATAACCCTCCTTCTGTCGCAGTCGGGTAAAAAGTCCAGAAGATCTAATCTTTCCCAACGAAGCCGTCACCGATGTTACACTGTCATTATAATTATAGTAATGTATATTGTATATTATCTCTATTTCTGTAAACAATTGTTAGTGAACCTTAAAATAAATAAATAAACACAAGAGCTAAGAGAAGCAGCCCGTGAAATGGCTCAGTTGGCAATGAGAAATCGTCGAGCTTATCGTACAGATCAACAAGGAGATAGACTTCGATGCTCAAGAAGAAATGCTTCAAGAGTTGATTTGAAGCGTTTCTCTACGATTGCACAATTGATTACAGCTCGCTACCTTTCGTTTTCTTTCGCATTAAAATTTCAATCCTGATTATTGATGAAAACACGGGATATTGTACTTTCACGTCACGATACTGGGCAATTGCAATATATGAAACACACCGTTCATATGACACGTTGAAATATATTATGCTTATATTTATGGCTTATATTTTAACAAGATGATTATGCATTAGTCTTTAACAATCTTTCATTAGATCTTAATGAACATAACATTTTCTATATCAGTAGTTAGTTATAACATGAACAGTGTTTCTACGTTTTGTAAATTAAATATAAATGAAACATTTTTTTTCTAATTTAGATGTAAAAAAAATATCAAAAAACATAGTAATTAACAGATTATATAAAAATAGGACAGCTTTATTTATTCTTTGTTTATTCTGAACGGTAAAATATACAATATGATTATATAATTTTTAATCTATATATGCGTGGAATTTTTGACGTCTTATAAGCATTTTTTATTATTAAATATGAAATATAAATTGAAGGATTATTTATTTATTTAACACCAACAAGAAAGACACTGACAAAAGACAGTTGAAATCGCGCGCAAAAGATAAAAAAGCTAAGTGTTCTCTTAATTATAAGTGTTACACTCATTCTATTATATTCAACACGTATATACATAAAAATTACAACAATTAACCATATAGTTGAATAAATAAACAATTGATGACATTATTAGATTGCAGAATTAAATTAATATTAATTTATTAGTTACTGTTATTTAATACAGAAGAATAAAACTCATAAATGATATGATGATTAAATGAAATGATATGATTATCCAATATCTATCCAAATCTCTTTTATTTATTACTAAACTTTGATTTGATTTGTTTAATTAAGGCTGTTGTAAAATATGTTAACTCCTTACCGATAAAAATGTGTAAGTATGAATATATCTATGTATATATATATATATATATATATATATATATATATATATATATATATATATATATATATATATATATATATATATATTGTATATATATGCATATATACCACACATAAAATTTATTATTTTTATTAAAAAATATCAGAGCTATTTTCGAGTCATATCAAGTTATTGCTTTCAGGTTCAATTTGTCTACGTGGTGTTTTTATAAAGATTAATGTTGAACGCTCATTGACGTGTTCTTTAAAAGAGAGTGTTTCTCATTTTTTCGATATACTTGACCGTTATAACAATTATGTCAATGAATAAACAGATATACATAGGAAAATTTATTTACAGACCTTTAGTTATTTTTTATTTGACACTGATTAAGTGAAATGTATAAAATTGTAATTTCATAGAAATAAAAAGTAATAAATGTTTTATAGTTTTATATTAAAAATATAATATGAGTTTTAAAATTAATACATGTTCGATATATTTAGCGGAGTATCTTTTGTAACATCAATGTTTTCTGTTGCGAATGTGATTATATACTTCGTGAGCAGTGCCAGCAGCGCCCACTATTCCAAGTCCTTTTTTCTGTAAAAAAAAATATATATTGCAATATAATATATAAAAAATTATACCTATATGTGAATATAATTTACATTTACAGCTACAGGTACTTACAATAACTCTGCCTCCCTTCTTAATAGCATTTAGGTTAAATTTAGGGTTCGCACTGCCATGACCAACGAACAAAGCAAACACCGCCATCAGCATCACAAATATAGCAGACAGCTTCATGGTTACGAGTGTATGTTTCTTATGTTATTTCTTGACAAGTGATAGTCAGCTCGGTAACTGCGTGAATGATGTATTCTAGTTTGCAACCCTCTATTTAAATATTTTCTATTGACATATTTCCTCACAGCAAACCGCTACGGGTTTTCCTGTACTTAAACCCAATTTGATGCGTCTTCCTAGAAGTAATACGTTATAAAGTTTCCATTTTATTTTAAACTCAAGAAACATGAATTATTAATAAATAGCATTTATAACATTTTTTTATTATAATTGTGTTACGTTTTTTTTTTTTAATACTCGGCGAACAAATAATTAATAAAATTCATTCGTTATTAGGTACAATAAACTTAGATAGTTAAAATATTGACTTTACTATAAAGAAACTATGTCTTAAAAACTATACCAAACCAAAAATTAAAATTGTTTTTAAGTAGGTATAGTTCAAACAAAAGAATTAAATATTACATGAGCATTAAGTTTGCTATAATATATCTTAATAAATCTTTATAATATCTGTATAATAAAGTTAACATATTATTCTCTTATATTTAAGCGAATTTTACTCATTTGATTAAAAGTCTATACCGGATTTTATCGCGTTTATTTAAAACTTTATAGTTTTACAATATTTTAAATTATTTCCCGACGTTTCTGTTTCTGTTCCGACAAAGTCTGCTGTGTATCAACATACTCAACAAGGTACCAACCACTATATCAGATTTGATAAGCCACAAATTCTCGCTAAAGAACACCGATTCCTACCAAGGATGATTCGCGAGGCTATTGAAATCAAAAAACATCCTAATTTCAATAGAGAGGATGGTTGGAACGTACCACCAGCTTGGGAGCCAGTACTAAAATTAATTGAACCCAAGGAAAATAAGAACACAGCACGACTTCCAGACACAATAAGCTCATTCTGCATGAATAGGAACGGTTAATAGTAATAATTTAAAATTGTATAAAAAGCGGGGTATGTAACAATTAATTCATTATTCGGACACCCACCACCTCAGTCCCCCGAGATCATGGACGCTGTAAAGGGTCCGAAACGTCGGGAAATAATTTAAAATATTGTAAAACTATAAAGTTTTAAATAAACGCGATAAAATCCGGTATAGACTTTTAACATATTATCCATATCTATATTGAGATTCCATAGTTCTGATGTATAGTTATGGAAGTTATATTACTTAATGACATGCTCGCGGGTGAAATTTTCGCTCGGAGTGAAACATTTATTTCTCGTCTGATCATATTTGTCTTTGTAGATGCCGCCACTGTGTCCCGAAGAGCACGTAAAGCCGTCGATTAGAAATTTTTAAGGTTCCGTAGCCAAATGGCAAAAAACGGAAACCTTATGGATTCGTCATGTCTGTCTGTCTGTCCCTCCGTATGTCACAGCCACTTTTTTCCGAAACAATAAGAACTATACTGTTGAAACTTGGTAAGTAGACTGATGTATTCTATGAACTGCGTTAAGATTTTCACACAAAAATAGAAAAAAAAACAATAAATTTTGGGGGTTCCCCATACTTAGAACTGAAACTCAAAAATTGTATCTATGGATAGGTCGTCAAAAATAATATTGAGGTTTCTAATATATTTTTTTTCTAAACTGAATAGTCTGCGCGAGAGATTCTTCCAAAGTGGTAAAATGTGTGTCGTCGTACCCCTGTAAATTCTAAAATAAGAGTATGATAAAACTAAAAAAAATATATATGATGTACATTACCATGCAAACTTCCACCGAAAATTGGTTTGAACGAGATCTAGTAAGTAGTTTTTTTTTATTATGTCATAAATCGTAAACCGCAATTTACCTTTCATTCAATCAATTTCTCAAATATAATAAAAAACAAGAACTTTTATATGATGTTACTTGCTGCTACGCAACCCTTCATGCGTGAGTCGGACTCGTACTTGGCCGCTTTTTTAATTACCTATTGTAAAGCAGTGTGAAAGATTAGCTCTTTTCCTTCTACAATACTGGAGAAGAAGGCTTTGTTCAGCAGAGGAGAATTTACAAACTGTTTCAGTTCATACTTAATTTTCTCACTTTGAACTCTCAGTGTATCTCAACACCAATCCAACAATAATCAAATAAAACAAGATTTCATTTTCGATTTCGGATGTCTGATGGTTGTCTGTAGGATCGAAGGACGAGACAATAATAGCAACATCCTTTGCTTTGTAGTATTCGCCAAGCTACTATGTAATACTTAAGTAATCATCAAATAGTGACCGGAAACAGGCCCTGCTTTTAAAACCCTTAACTGCTTTTAAAATTATTTATAATATAGTAGTTATATATACTAAAGAATTGAAATCTATATTAAATGATATAAACCATCTTTTTAACCTAGATAAACGTAAAAAATTAAATGTTACATCAAACAACTAGTCAACGAAAATTTAACTAACGGAAAAGGACAACTGCAGCACGAATCTGTTTCAATACGAATATACGATGTACTTATTTGGAAGGTATATAAAATATTATTATAGTATTATTTTATTTTCGTAACTTGACATTCAATTTAAAGTTTGATTTATATAACATATTAATATATTGTTTAATATCACTATTGATTTTAACTACTATTTCATTAAATTATTAAAATATACAATAACGACTAATAAAGTAGACATTAACTAATTAATAAAATATTTAATGAAAATAAAACGGTTTTTTATAATTAAATTTTTCAAAAATAAATCATTAAAATGTTTTGTTTATTTTCAATTTATATTATTGATACACTCATAAAGCTAATCGGGCGTAATTGATACGGAAATCTCACGATAGCGAAAGATAAAAGAAAGTCAATCCTTTGTAAACAATTGTATTTCGAAATATTATGATACAGATATTCTTTCTAGATATAAAATATCTTTGCAATAAAAGAATAGCTAGGCAAAGATGTCTATAATAGTGTAATATCAAATAATCTTATATGGATAATATATGTTTAATACAGAAATTAAAAACGGTAAATAACTTTATTTTTCGGTTTTTATTTAAGTAGTCTTCTTTGAAATGTATTATCGTTTGATAATCGAACTAAATAATATTGCATGTATGTATCAATTATATAATAATTTTAAACTATAATATTTTTAAGAATAAAATCTATACATATAATTAAATGGTAGGGAAGTCAAAACTGTACATTGAATATTTTATTAAAAGAATACTTGGGGTGTGATCTACAATCGAAAATCTTATAAAGTTTAAACAAAACCTATTTATGTATACCTCTATATATTAAAACGTGAAATATAATTACAATAATTCATATTCGGTTGCGTCGAGCAATTTGGCTTGGGTGTAATCTAAGCTGCGCAGGCAAGCAATAATCTACGTAGTATACTACGATAACAATGATTTTTTTTATGATATTTATTTCTCGTATAATAATTATAGAAGACAGGTTACCATGGAGACGGAAGAGCAGAATTGTAATTGAATTTTGTAAGAAGTTCCTTGATGGTTTATTTAGGAACGATACATATATTTTTAAACAAAAAGCATTTCTACCAGCTATCTTTAGGATAATTACAGCTAAAAAAAAATTATAAGTGTGCATAAGGAAAAATATAGATAGCGAATTTTAAATGAAAAGCATATACAATTCCTGGAAGGCGATGGTCTCCTTCTGCGAGACAGTAATGTCCCAGAAGGAGGCCGACGAGCGGGTGAGAGGGGAGGCCGCCGACGTGGCCTCCATCCGCGGGCGACGAATGGGGGTGCGTAGGAGGCGCTACTTAATGCGCCTCCAGTAACGCCCCTGTGAACGTGACGGGCTGGGATGGGAACCCGGTCCTGCTAGACACGGCGTCGTCGGGACTGTTCAAAGGTTGAGCCGGACAGTCCCCATGGAGGAGAGTCTGGCCTTTTCGCCGAGGCCAGCCTGTCGCTAGGGGCTCCTGTTGCCTGCAGATCCAAGACCTTCTAATTAAAGCGGCTGAAGGCTCACGCTGGGGTTTAGTACGGTATTGCACTCCCAAAGTGCCGAGTCCGACATAGGTCTAGGACTGCCGACCCGAGCATCCTGGATATCATCCGTAAATGAATTCCCCTGCGGTAAAAAAAAGCATATACAATAAATATACCCTTGAAGAAGTCAGGTGAAGGAACGTACCTAATGGACTCCGGTAAATTGTTCCAAACACTGACAGCTGACACAGCGATCGACTGAAACGAAACCCCGGATCGGTGAAGGGAAGTGCTAAGCAATAAGTTATTTGAAGATCTAAGTAATCTGTCATGAAACTCAGGCCCGAAAGTGAAATTTTATTTGAGATAAGTAAGTAAGAGTAAACGAATAAAACAAAAAATTAAGATTGAAGAAAGGATTCTTAAATTCTTACGTTAACTATATTAATTGTAATCTGTCACTCAAAACGTGACCATAATTACGCGTAACATAAACGAAACGAATACCAAATACTGAGTAAACGATCAAATTTACTTAAATGTTTCCCAAAACTTCATTAAGGTCCAAATGGTAAAATACATATAAAAATTGTAATATCTGTACCTTAAAAATAATAACAACTTTTTCAAACTAAGTGGAGACAAAATCTATGAAGACATTTTTTTTAGGTTAAGCGAGAGTAAAAACAAAAAATATTGTTTTAATGCAAAAAAATTTAAAGCTAAAATGTTCGTAAGAATCTAATTTCTGTTTTGATTTGAATGTAAGTCAATTACTTCATCACAAATCATCATAGTAAGAAAAGGTGGAATAATAAGACTACACCATCGACATACGTAATCAATGAAAATAAGTCTATAGAATCATACTATTTATTCACAGAACAAGTACAAAATAATATTACACTTTATCAACTGTGTCAAATTTTTGCAAAGTGCTACAACTGTTCCATGACCCACTGAGCGCTACTTATTACAATATTATGTTATTATATTATAGTTTTTATTATAATTGTATATAAAAAAGTATATAAGTAAAATTGAAATAAGTACATATTTAATATTTTAATCTGAGCTTCAATGTTTCCTGTTGCGAATGTGATTATAGACTTCATAAGCACTGCCAGCAACGTCGACTATTCTAAGTCCCTTTTCTGTAAGAAAAAAATATAATTAACAAATAGGCAAATGAAAAGTGTGTGAATTTTATTGACATATACAACCGCAACAGGTACTTACAATAACTCTGCCTCCCTTTTTAATAGCATTTAGATTAACCTTAGGGGCCGCAGTGCATTGACCAACGAATAGAGCAAACACCGCCATCAACATCACAAATATAGCAGACCCTTCATGGTTACAACGAGTGTATGTTTATTATATTTTTTCTCGACAAGAGACCGCTGGCTTAGTAGCTGCGTGAATGGTATATTCTGGTTGACAATAACTATACATATAAATGCTTTGTCCTGAATGACTGACTGACAGACTGACTGACTGACTGACTGTCTAACTGACTGACTGTCTAACTGACTGACTGACTAACGGATCAACGCATAGCCTAAACCGCTGATTGTAGAGACCTGAAACTTGGAGAGTATGTTCTTTGTATGACATAGGCATTAACTAAGAAAGGATTTTCCGAAATTCTGCCTCTAAGGAGATGAAAATAGGGGGCAAAGTTTGTATGGGATAACGTGATTCCTTAGTTAAATTTACTTCAAATTTTGCATAAATATTCTATAATAGAATTGATTGAAGACGTGTTTCGTATTTCATCGAAATTCATCCCCTAACTGAGTTAAAAGGGGGTACAAAGTAATTTGCTTCGAAGGCTTCCGCAGGGGGTTAGTACGATATTGCACTCCCAAAGTGCCGAGTCCGACATAGCTCTAGGACTGCCTACCCGGGCGTCCTGGATATCATCCGTAAATGGATTCCCCTGCGTCACAAAAAAAAAGTATGTATTTATTTACAATAAAAAAGCTTAAGGTCTTAAGGTAGCGGGAGTATACTTGAGGGAAAGCTGCTTCTCCCACAGGCAGTTGTATGTGGCATGTTCCAGAGAATCTGGTGATTCTAGCATACGAAGGAATAACAAAAAATATCGTTTATAAAGAAATATTATGAAAGGTGTAGTATTTCGATTTCGTTGTAAAAAGATAATAACCCCGTGTAACTTTTTCCAGACGAAAGACGGAGCTTCGTGTTCATAAAATATAACAAAATTTTATTTTATTTTAATGTTTATTTAAACTTTAAATTTCTATTCTATAATAAAGATTGTTATATTTTATAAGTATTCAAACATTTAAACATAATAATTTACGTTGTAACAAAGTTAATAATTTAAAAAACCTATTAAAAATTCTGTTAGAACCATTTTCGACTTCTACGCGGACGAAGTCGCGGGCTAAAAGCTAGTATATGTATATTAAAGTTGACAACACTCTATTTAAACGGTTACTACGAGTATTAACATTTTTCCTCACAGCTATGGGTTTTCCTGTACTTAGAACCAATTAAATTCGTCTTGCTAGTAATAAATAATACGTTAATTCAGATATTGTTATCGATAGTTTGTTTATTATTGAATACATTTTCACTTCGCAATAGGTATATGTTAACCGTAACATTAGGAACCTACTAACGATTCGGCTCTGCAATAATATATATTCATTTACTTTTTATTTGGGTTACTTTCCTAAAACCAATAAACATTAATCATTTATAAGCGGCGTATACAATAGGGTGCTTCATTTAGCAACTGGCTGATGCGGTAGCGGTCGCGGGTTCGATCCCCACACATGACAAATATTTGTATAGGCCATACAGATGTTTGTCGTGGTCTAGGCGTTTGTGCTTGTATATTGTGTGTGTTTCCGGACCCCCGACACAGGATTCACATCCTACTGGGGGCCGTTTAGTGTGAGACGTTTATTTATTATTATTTTATAGAATTTTCGAGTAAAATGACAATTTATGAAAAACATATTCAAGTTAGAGATTTGTCTCACTAGACTTTTTTGAAGGTAATTGAATATATTTTGAAGAATTGAGTAGTTTTGTTTTTTTATCGCCTACAAGATTTTCAGGTGGGACTTTGGGAAAAAAAAATTGTTCTAAAATGAAGCATCCTTTTTTTTGACGCTGTGAAATGCGTTGACGCATCCCGCCACCCTAAGGCGACGGGTATGTGGGACTCGCTGACTGCGAAGTCAGAATACCCACTAAAACACAGCGGTGCCCTCATCGTCGTACTAGGGCGCCACGGGATCGCTGGCGCATGCCACCATGACAAAATGAAGCATCCTAGTATACATATATATTTATTTAATATATTTTTTATACAATATAATCATTAAATTACATTTAAAAGTTGTTTTAAGTTATAAAACAAGTGAATTTTAAATAACAGAACCTGAAAAGTGTAGAAAAGAAAAAACAAACAATTACCATAAAACCGTCTATTATTATATACCTACTATTATTATCTTAACAATTATAGTTAATTTTTGAATTTTTGAATGAAATAAAATACAGAAAAAACTAATTTGATTATTTTATTTTGTTCAAATGAACCCGTTTCGAACAAAGCTTTATACATTACAAGTTAGTCCAATGTGTCATAATTATTTTAAATGACAAACAGTTAAACCAATTATTATTATCTAATTTAGGTATATTAAAGTCTGAAACATGATATATGATAGCGAAGTATTAATATTCTTTATTATTCGATGAATGTTGTAACAAAATTTATTGAGACAGTATGGTTTAATAACGTATATGAATGTTAAGAAGTGTCTTTAATATCGATAGGTATATCGATATGAATTATTCTCGTATGTAAATGTTATATTTTAATCTCAACTGATTACTGATAAGTATGATTTGTTCTTTAATCAAATAACAATATTTTCATACTTTAATAAAAAAAAAATAAAGAATAATAAAATGATACAATGAACAATTTTTATTACCGCTATTACATATATTATATACAAGTACATAACTTAGCCGGAAACTTGAAGTACTAACAGTTTAATATTACTTTATAGTTTGGCACTTTTTATAAAATTGAAAATATTACCTACCTAGTATATGGGTATAGTCGAGAGTTGCAATTTAAAATATTTTTTAAACACCTTTTTAAAAAAATTTAAATCGTGAACTATTGGAAAATAGATATAAATATATAATACATTAGTTTATAAATATAATAATACATTAGTTTTGCATGCGAGATTTTTATAGATTTCTGTGGCACGGTCTACGGGCTGCCAGATAGCCGAGATTTGTAAAGATTATTCTTTCACTCTGTATGCGGTGTTAATACATCACTTACACGCGGTATTCACTTTTTATAAAATAGCTACACTAAAGTTACATATTTTAATTAAAAAATGTTATATTTTTATTTTTATTAATTTAAATAAAGGCTTCTTTTCCTACTCGTATTTCAGAGACGGATTGGTGCTTAATCACGTTGCTCCACTACAGATTATTCGATAATTTCCCTACCAAAAATAACGATAGTTATTAGTTCTTATAATACAATCAAGACCAAGCTTTATATTCTCTCTGAAACACTGTAGCCAGATTCGCACTCTTGTAAGGTTTTAATACCAAACACATTGATATGTGTTACATTGCGATTGATGTAAAACTCAAATGTAAAAACTATGTTGATATTCAAAATAAAATAAATACACATCACAGAGTGTTTGTCTGTTTGTAAAGTGTTGATATAATCGTTTCAACTATATCAACTAAAAACTTCATACAGAACATGAAGGCTCGACTCTATCCAAAAGAAGAAAAAGAGAATAAGTACTACTTTAACAAGCATTTTTTTGCATATTCTATGAGATTTTTATAACTTTATTTTATTAATCTATACATATAATAAAATGGTAGAAAAGTCAAAACTGTACATTGAATATTTTTTAAAAAGAATACTTGGGGTGTGATCTACAATCGATACCGAAGCCAAAAATATAGTTTTTAGAATTTTTGTCTGTTTGTCTGTTTGTCTGTATGTATGTCCGGGATAAACTCAAAAAGTACTGCATGGATTTACTTCAAATTTGGCACGAATATTATTAAGAAGTCGGGTCATAACATAGGCTACATATTATCACGCTATCACCTACGGGGAACGAGCAGTGAACCTTTATTTCTTCAACGCATTCTGTAACAGCGTGTAATCTAACGACGCATATTTGAATGTTGTTATTATGTTAATAACCATGCTATAAGCTATCTTCACACTATAAAAATCACGAAATATAAGTCACTTAGGCTGATAAACATAATAAATGTAAGAATGAATGTAATATAAGAAATGAATATAAGTAGTATCAAGACAAGCAGCGCCATCTATGAGATTTTAAAAACATCAAGTCGAATTACATGTGTAAACCCTTTTTGGATATAAATAATTTAAATTTGATCATGTTGGCGAGGTTAATAGTTGTTTACAAAAGTCATAGATGGAGTTGTGCATTTTAATAAAAATTAAAATGCACAACTCCATGATGAGCAAGACAATTTAAAAAATGTGTTTATATAAGTTTTAAGCTGCTTCATCTATGTCTTATAAAATTCATCGAGTTTTTCTGTATGTAATAACAAACAGAACTCAAAAAGAACTGAATAGATGTATAACAAAATTTAAACTCGAAAACGGCACGCTATTGCTGTAAGCAATTTGAGCTAAATAACGAAGAAAGAGGAAAATGAAGCATGCCATATATGTTATAAAGATAAGAAATGCTTATGCTTCTCCGGAACCTATTTCCTCAAAAGTTGTGGAACGGGACCCGCCTTAAAGTCATCTCGCTCCACAGACACACCATTGAGGTGGAAATTCTTACGGGTTGTGGCGTCGGCGAAGCAGTATTTATACCACGCATTCCCCTCATTCCTCATAACTTCCCGTTCCAGTTCAAGCGCGTACAGTTCCTCGTGAGTGTTTGCTTCGCGATGACCATCAATAAGTCGCAGGGGCAGACACTGAGGGTAGCTGGTTTCGACCTCAGGACGAGCTGCTTCACACGGGCAGCTGTACGTCGCGTCGCTTGCTCCCGCGTCGCCAGTCCTGACTCTCTTTACATTTTGGCTGCGGAGAGCCAAACTACTAATGTTGTTTATCGAGAAGTCCTATAAATATGTATTTTTACCCTATTCTGTATTCCTTATTTATTATTTTCTCCATCCGTTTCAGTCACAACTTATAACTTAATTCAGCAGAATCACCATAAAGTCATTTATTCAAAGCAGGCTAAAAATAAGCACTTTTTGAAAGTCAATTTTACAAAAGACAGTCTCCCTCTGTTACTGTACTTTCTGTAGATATGAAATGTAAAGAAGAAACGGGTAAATGAATGTTATTTTAAAAGGTATAATCGTAGGTATTTTTGTTGCTGTATAGCGTTCACGCAGACGACGTCGCGGGCAGCAGCTAGTGCATTATAAAATATATACAAAAAATCACTAGTATTTATGACAGTAAAAATATATATTATTTGATTATTACTATAGCCTACATAGATATTTTAGCATAAAGCAAATAAGTAAACTACTTTGAAGCATATACGAGTATGTATATACGTATGTCGTTACGTCTCATTGCATTCGAGTTACGAAAAATCAATCTGTGTCTATTGCACGAAGTTTAGCTTACAAACGTGACAAAGATTAATGACTTTTTTTTTCAACTACGAATAAGTAACAAAAATAAAACGAGTAACAAAAATTTTATGATATCTTCTATCAGTTAAAGAATATTGTAAAAAAACTTTAATAATATATTCATTATAAGGTATAAGCCGTTCTGGTGTAGCGGTGCCACCCGCGACCTTCTTAACTCTTTCTCCTTCTTAACTCTTTTATTGATGCAGATATAAGTGGTTTCGCTTAAATTATCAGAACTACTTAGAAATAGGTGACATACAGTAGGTTGAATTTTTTTAGTCTTATTTCCATTGTATGACCAAAACTTAAAGCAAATATTTCAAAATTAGACACGATTTAATTATTTTACCATCCATAAATAGATTTTTTTTAATTCTTTGTATAAGTCAAGCGGAAATCACGAAGACCGTTCAACCGTTACATTTTAATAAGATCAACAACATGCAAAACGAGTACAAATATAACATGAAAATTTATTTTTACAAAAGAGCGAATGAAACGAAAACAATTGTTTAATATTAATAATTATATTAAATATAATACCTACTTTAAGCTTATCGCTAATTATATAAATTAATTACAAATTAATATTAATAGATTTTTCTTAAATTAAACATAAAACTAACGACAAACTATTCAAGTAAGAACACATTATTAAAAATATGTCGGTAAATGATACAGTAATATACATATAAGAGCAATTAATCAATTATATATTTTTATGCCAAATTTGGCGGTATAATTATGTCATGAGCAGTTCCTGCAACGACGATCACTCCAAGAACCTTTTTCTAAAAGTTGAAAAAACTGTAAAACTCTTTTCTCATATCTCATAATATTAAAATAAGTATGGAAAACTAAATTAAACTTTAATATAATTATTTTATTTTAAAAAATCTTTGATAACATAATTGACAAATTTGTATTTTTTATTTTTTTATTACTACAATGTTTTAAATTATCGGCTAATTAAAGATTACACATTTTTACTTATGTGCCCCTTTGTACGAGTATCTAATAATTGATAACCCGAGTAAACAAAATAAATACTACTTAGTGATAAAAAATATGTAAACTTTTTATGCTACAAAATATTAAAAAAAAAATTAACATACTATTATTCGACATAACAAAAATAGTTTTAAGCTTCATGTTGTTTGGTACAATTGTTGTGGCTTCTGGCTCACTAACTTTACGTATAATGTTACCATTATTTTACCCTTTATTTAAAAACATAAATGGCATCTTGTTTACTTACTTCTGGAATATTTAAATAATTTACATTGTATTCTTGTATATGTACACTTGTATCCTTAGAAAACCTTATGACATCACGGTTACATATCTATATTAAATTTATATTCATACACCGGAATTCCAGGCCTTATATTTACAATATAAGTACATAACGTATTATTTAAATCGTTTTGACATTTTTAGGACTCCATTTACGCAATCTCGACGACGTCTGTTATAATGAGATCCAGTATCTATCCGAAAACAAAAACAACATAGAAAAAAATCCTGACCTTGTCATACATTATCTATGACCTAAACAAAAATTATCATGACCTGTAATCGAATCTGCCATCATAAGTACAACAAACGGTTACTGTTAGCGCTGAAAAAATGGCAATTTTTACCTCATATATTTTTTATTTTACTTATTTTTTATTTTATTTTTTTCATTAACCAACAACGAAAAATAAATTGCCACATTTGTTTAATATTTTTAGTAAATTGTAAAGAATAAATGTAAAAACATTTTACAAAACTCAATATTAAAATTGAATCTGATATTACATTATTTCTTTAAGTTAAAATATGTATTTCAATTTGTTCGACATCCATATTTGAGTGATATTACTTTTTTCCCGAAGAAATAAATAAGTGATGTGTGCCTAAAACGAAATTAAACAGCAATAAAATCGCGACCAGTCAGATCACAATCTACCGTTTAATTCAATAAATATTATACAATAAATATTAAATATGACGAAATATTTTGTAAAAATTTGTATAACATGTTTCTTTCTTTTCATATTTCCCCAGACTCAGAATAGTTTTAACCCAGGCAGGGTTGGTTGGCACACGAATTTAACGCCGAGAGCAAAATCTTATTTTGCAAAATATTCTGCAATCTCTTTAGAATTTATTACCACACCTGACACAAAAAAAAAGTGACCGATGAAGATGAAAAAAGATAATGGAGAAGCACTCTGTCACATACGAGTATAGTGAATTATTACATCAAGAAAAGTACATGCCATCAAAAACATAACTTGTAAAAAGAAACCAAGTCTCGCAACTCACTTCTTCTTCCGTAAAAAGTTGTGAGATCCATGTAATACCAAGTCGGCTAATTTATTCAATCCCTACTTAAGGGTTCTTCTGTTTTAAGTTATTACGTTAGTAGCTAACCTAACAACATCGTATAGTGATCATATCAATATTAAAAATCTTTGATGTGTTAAATAAATAGACTGACTTGGCAATCGCACTAAACAATCTAATTTAATATAATATTCCTATGTGTTACTTCTTAGATACATTGTTTTCATGCACTAAACAATCTAATTTAATATAATATTCCTATGTGTTACTTCTTAGATACATTGTTTTCATGCGATTGCCAAGTCAATCTATTTATTTAAAACATCAAAGATGTTTAATATTGATGTGATTACTATACGATGTTGTTAGGTTAGCTACTAACGTAATAACTTAAAACAGAAGAACCCTTAAGTAGGGATTGAATAAATTAGCCGACTTGGTATTACATGGATCTCACAACTTTTTACGGAAGAAGAAGTGAGTTGCGAGACTTGGTTTCTTTTTACAAGTTATGTTTTTGATGGCATCTCATTTCTTTTTGTAGACAGTTCTTCTTATTTTCCTCTCCGGTGTCTTCTACTTCTTTAATATCAACAACGTATTTTCTTAAAGCCTTCGCTCGGGCTAATGAGCTTTTCTTATTTTTGTAGATATTCTTCCTCTTTTTCTTTTCCGATACGATACAGATATATAATTTGATTGTCATGTCATACATATTGTGATCTCAAGTTGACAACTTGAAATATTTGACAAGAGAGATGAATGAAGTATGTTTAGCCGAAAACAGTGTTGTCAGATTGCTGTCGATTTTTTACACCTAAACTTCCATAAAAATAAACTTTTAAAAAATATTTAAAAAAGTGAATGTATACTTATGCACGTACGTAAAAAGTTATACTTATAATAAGACGATGCGCCGAGTTAATGGTTGGTGCGTGCCATCTGTAAACAGACCCTGAAAACCCACTAAAACAAAGTACTCGAAGACGAATCAAAGGAGCCGAAACTCGATTGGGTTGCGTCGTTTTATTACAGAGTTCCTATGACCACCTTCTAGCTACATCATCAAACCCTGGTTACCATTGAAAGACAAACTACTCGTCTAGAGGATTCAAACGAGCCCGAACTCAATGAGGCTGTGTCGTTTCATTGCGAAGTTCTTATGACTGCGTTCCAACTCCATTATCAGATTAGACCCTGGTAACTATCTAAAAACAAAGTACACGTCAAGACAAATCAAACGAGCCAAAATTCGATGGGGTTGCGACGTTTTATTACAGAGTTCCTATGATCACCTTCCAGCTCCATCATCAGACCCTGGTTACCTTTGAAAGACAAACTACTCGTCAAGACAATTCAGTCGAGCCCGAACTCGATGGGGTTGCGTCGTTTCATTACAGAGTTCCTATGAGCACCTTTCAGCTCCATCACCAGACCCTGGTTAGCATTGGAAGATAAATTACTCGTCCAGACGATTCAAACGAGCCCGAACACGATGAGGTTGTGTCGTTTTATTGCAAAGTTTCTATTGCCACCTCTCAGCTCCATCATCAGATCAGACCCTAGTAACCGTCTTGAAACAAAATACTTGTCAAGCCGAATTAAACGAGCTGAAACTCGATGGAGTTGCATCGTTTCATTACTGACTTCCTTTGACCACCTTTTAGCTACATCATCAGACCCTGGTTACCATTGAAAGATAAACTACTGGTCAAGAGGATTCAAACGAGCCCGAACTGGATGAGGTTGTTTAGTTTCATTGCGAAGTTCCTATGGCCACCTTACAGCTCCATCATCCGATCAAACCCTGGTAACCACCTAAAGACAAAGTACTCGTCAAGGCGAATAAAACGAGCTGAAACTCGATGGGGTTGCGTAGTTTTCATTAGGGAGTTCCTATGACCACATTCCAGCTCCATCACCAGACCCTGGTTACCATTGGAAGACAAACTACTCATCAAGACGATCCAAACGAGCCCGAACTCGATGAGTTTGTGTCGTTTCATTGCGAAGTTCCTACAGCCACCTTCCAGCTCTATTATCAGATCAGACCCTGGTAACCATTTCAAAACAAAGTATTCGTTAAGACGAACCAAATGAGCCAAAACTCGATGGGGTTGCGTCATTTCATTACTGAGTTCCTATGACAACATTCCAACTTCATCACTAGACCCTGGTTACCATTGAAAGACAAACTTACTCGTCTAGAGGACTCAAACGGGCCCAAAATCCTTCCTTTGGCTACCTTCTAACTCCTCCATCAAATCGCACGATGTAATCATAATATTGCATTGTCACATGATTTACTATTATTTTGGATCAAATTTAATTTGCAAGATTTGATGACAAATATCGAGACAGGTGAAACAAAATAAAAGCTTGTAAAAAGTGAGTTGACACATCCAGCGCAATGAAGTAAGTTAGCGCAATTGCGCGGCGCCTACTACTTAGCTTTATGTTGTCGGTTTTTTGTCACAGAGTGCACGCGCATCGTATAAAAATTTACTCTCATCAAGAAGTTATAGCTTTAAAATACAAAAGTTATTTTGAGTCCTTATTTTCTATTTTTATTTTTATTTACTTAATGTTAATATACATTAATTAACAGTTATTGCTGTTATGACTCACTTAATCAATCAGGTGCATTCTAATAATGACATAATTATATGAACTCAAAAATGATGATCACGCTGGCGAAATGGTGCGCGCTGTTGTATATTAAGCGGGAGATCCCGGGTTCAATCCCCGGCAGAGTAAATTTTCTTTCTCTGATCTGCTTTGGTGGGAGTCTTTGGTAGTGGCTAGTTACCACCCTATCGGCAAAGACGTGCCGCCAAGCGATTGAGCGTTTTGCTACAATGCAGTGTAGAAACCGATTAGAGGGATATGTTTAATATAGCTGCCAACTGAATAAAATAAAATAACTTACGTACGGGAAGCGTGGAAGCCGTGGAGCGGGCAAACTACCTCAGCCAGTCGCGGTTATGATTTATTAGTGTTCTTTAATACTTTGCGTGATTTTGGTACAACTACATAAGACATGTCCCATTCTTGCTTTTTCATTCCGTTGACCATTTTACAGGTTACCTTTGAAGATAATTATATCTAGGTACCTATATACACCTATTATTCCACTATATTATACTTGTACGGGTACATTGATTCATTTACTGCAAATGTAACTTTGTAATCCTATATATTTATATGGGATTACAAAGTTATTTATGCAGTTGGTGTATCTAGAAAACTGGACCGAAATTGCACAATATTTGAATTTTTCCTTGTTTTATATACTAAACACTAATGGTATTCTAAATTTGAAGCTTCTATGTCTGCTAGAAGTGCCTTAGAGTTTTGATGATCGGTCAGTCAGTGAGTGACAAAATTCGAAATTTTGACTAATTATAATTCTTAAACTACTGGTTCAAATTGAATGAAATTTGAAATATACCGTGTTTATACAATGCCTGCTTGGGTATTTAAAATTGAGACTTCTAGTTTTATCCACAACGAAGTTATAGGGGGTCGAAAATGGCCTGAGTTGCTTCGAGAAAAGGATAGTACGGCCGTGCCACTTTTTTTTTGCTCGACTTGGCGGAGGCACTGCCGTGCCTCCAGATACAAACGGTATGTACATATATTGTTCTTTCAAACAAGATGTACAAACTTTTATCCTTTCTGCATAAACGGGTTTTTCATATGAATATTAAATTTTTATATGAAATTTATATGAACAGATGCACCATTTTACACTTTTATCGAACTTCGAGTATAGGTTTTTAGAATTTCAGAAACGAAAATCAACGGTGATGTACAACGGGTAATTTCCATACGTTTTTAGCGATATATCTATATTGATAATCTCACTTATTCTCAAAACCAATTAAGGGTTGGCATGCTAACAACTTTTATTAATTTTTCTGAATCTGTAAATATTATGATGTAAAAATGTACTTAAAATTACGATTCTCAATGTTTCTTATTTGTTTATCTCAATAATATTAGACATTAATAAAACGTGATAAATTCTTAAGAATTATCATTTTTCACTGCACTCTCTAAGATAATTCATAATTATCTCACGTAAAATGTGTGCAGACAGACAGCGCAGATAACAAACATATCTTACGTATAATAGTGCAAAATTAACAAGTGCAAAAACACAACCTTACAAGAGAGTTAATTCATTGTTATAAACTTATGTAATTTTAATTTTTCAGTACTCAAATAAAATATTTGACAACTTATACTTGACCCAACTTGACATTTTATACAAATAGTAGAAATTGCTTCGCCTATATTTCTACAGCTCATTTTCATTTAAATATTAAACATTGATTAAATCCATACATTAATAAACTATTACTTAAAAACTTCTTGCTTAAGCTAATTTTAGACTTTTTTAGATATTATAAACTTAAATAAGCTCATAGCATAAAACGATAATAAAAACAAATTAAACTTTAATTCTAAGTAATTGTCACATACAGAGAGATAATGGAGTGAAAAAAAAAACACGATACAAAATTAGATGCTTACATCAGAGTAAGAGCTACGTTATTAAAACAAAAAGGTTTTCCACTCCACACTTTTTTCGTTAGTATAATTTTTTTAAGCAAAACTTCAGTAATTTAAATTGCGTGGATAAAATGTGTATCTTGTTTTTCTATTTACAAATTAGTATTTCCTTCCAAATACTCTGGAGTTAGCCATTAATACTTATTAATAATAGTTAACGCCGTGTGGTTAGACACAGATCGGCAGACTAGAATAGGACCAACCCATCCTCTGCCTAGGTATCGAAAAATGACGAAAGACAATTAAAGCTGCATAACACCAGTATAACATACAATTGTAACGCAACTGTAGACCATTCGTAGCAAATTGCCTCCCATTTCCGTATTCCCCTTAATGCTAGACGTGAGTTCCATTGAGGCAGCTAACAGGCTGCTACCTCCATATTTGGATGGCAACCTAGGATTGGATGGTACGTGTTCTATTCTTTTTTTGCCACTCTCGCGGTACATCACCTCATGGGAGCCAAAACCCAGGAGCCTGGACGCACTCCAAATAAGAGTAATGATGTACCAGCCTGGACGAAGAGAATAGAACGTATCAGCCTGGCCAGGGCCCTCATTGGCAGACTGCAACACTAGGCCAAGGTCTTGTGCTGCATTAGAATAGCTTTTAATGTGCTAAGCTTCAGGCTTGACCAGCCTGATATTACTTAAAAACTGACGGAGCGCCTGAAACAGAGCATCGCGGCGTGGGGGAAGCGCATTCGTAAGTACTCATAGAGAGTTGAGCGCTTCTGACAAAATCACCTCTTTGTGAGTGATTTGTGTGATGGCCTTTTAAAATGTAAAATCATACAGATTATAAATGGAGTTCCCCCGTAATAGACACGGGGGCACTCCATTTTATTATATGTATAGATGAACTATTACAAAACTAACTTTTGTTAGAGTTTTGAATTTGAGAGTGGTTATATAATGTTGAATGAGGATTGCTGAAAACCGGGATATTTGGTGCGAACTTGTGGAGGCCTATGTCCAGCAGTGGACTGCGATAGGCTGAAGCGATGTAATGTATCGGTTTAGAACGTTTAGTGTGTAGTTGCTTACTTCAAAAATAAATATAGATTCGCTTTTTTAAAACGAAATAAACAATGTAACAAAATGTTTTAAACAGTAAACATAAAAAAATTATTCATATTTAAAAAAAAGACATCCTCAATAGAATGAAATGTATTTCATATTTTTAATAATAGATGAATGGGCACAGATACCTGATTATCGTCAGACTCGTTTAAGTTAAAAATATGAATATACAAGATTTTTTTTTATCAAAATGCTAAATTAAATCATATTATATAAAACCTCATAATATCATTTTAGGTCAATGAGCTCATATTGTCTCATAACGTCGTCGTACACGGTAAACCATTGTCAAGATATTAGCAATATGGAAAAACCAAGTGGGGTTTTCTTATATTATGAACGTGTAAGCTCTTAGCGGCTTTTATTGTATCGCTGTGGTATTATATCTTTTATAACAAATATTTGCTGAGTAATGCCGCAGAAGTATAAAAAATAGATTATTGTGTGTATAAGGAGGACGGAGCTGAAGGATTCCGTATCGCAAATTGTAAAAAGGGAGATTTATAAAATCACTCGTTTCATCGGTTCACATGTCTTTATTAAAGAAATCGAAGAAAAAAAATATTATCTTACAGATCGCTATGTACACACCGATATGTAACTTAAAAAAAATCTTTTGTTATAAAATAAAGGAAAATAAACTATATATTATGTCTAAAACAATCTGGCACTGCTTAAACAAAAACATTTAAAATTTAGTGTCATTAAACAAAAGTACCTGGATGACCGAGCTTTGCTCGGTTCAATTATATTTAGATGCATTACATACAGATGAAACATAAATAATATTTTCGATCTTACCGACATAATAGTAAAATAATAGAAACTGGTTATTTAAATAAAAAATAAAAAATAAAAAGAGCTATTAATTCAAAAGAAAAAAAAAGGAAAAAAAGATTGGTCTGTAGAAACCTGGATTCGAACTCAGGTTTTCTGATTTCGAATCCGCCCGATTCCCATCCGAGCTATTAGAAGGTTGTCAATGACAGCGAAATTTACCTTCGTATTCTAATGGTATTTTTTAATTGCGTAAAAAAAGGGATAAAACAACATTTTCTAAAAATAAATCCTAGCTAGATCGATTTATCGCCCTCGAAACCCCCTGCATACTAAATTTCATGAAAATCGTTGGAGCCGTTTCCGAGATTCCGATTATATATATATATATACAAGAATTGCTCGTTTAAAGATATAAGATATTAGCTTGTTTTTTACTTACTTTTCAGTATATATGTATATATATTTTTTCATGTTCAGATTTTAGTACTTATTTCTAATGCTAGTTTTGTTTTATTTCATGCCAGTTTATCTGATTATGTTGACATTATAACTAATATTTCTTTGACGTTACAAAAGCTAAGTTAGCCTCTTGTGGCCTATTTTCATATTCTATTCATTTCGTCCCTTAGTTAAATGAAGAATTTCAATTTGAATTTTAGGTTTTTTGGCTTTCAGTTTTGTAAGAATCAATTTGTCACGTAGGACGGTGGATACCAAGGAGATTATTCGGTGCGATCAAGATAACATCAAGTCTTAAATAAATTTTAAAGAAAAACGAAATAGTCAGATATTTATTGCTAAACTGTAATTCAGAACCACCAAATATAAAAGTTACGCTTATAACTACGATTTTGATTAATAATACTAAAGTTAGTATAATAATAAAGTTCTATATAATAACCTTAAAATAACTAAACACAAATGTTACGTTACGTACCATAAGACGTGCCCAAAATATATGTATATTTAAAAAAGCTTCTAAAAGAATACTACCTTAGTCAATAGAATATTCCACATTCAAATATTAACCGTTCAATTTGTCTTATTTTTATGTGTATGTTTTTATGTATATATTTATAAGTATTGTATTTGTATTGCATTTAATTATAATATGCATTTTATATATTATTAGAGGTATCTATTAGCTTAGATAGATTGTTATTTTTAATATTGCTATACCACCTGCCCATCTACAAATACAATATTTCTGTTACTCTCAGGTTGTCTGGCAGAAATTGCTATTTAGCAATAAGACCGCCTGATTGTACAGCTTAAATGTTGTTAGCTTGTATCTTTAATTTTGTTCTTTGTTTTGGTGGTGATCAGTTATCAGTGGTGATTTAGTTAAAAAACACCACAAGCCTTCTTAATAGGAGCCTTGTCCTTCAGCCTTTATAGTCATAAATATAAATTTTACTCTTATACTAATGTAGACAATATAAATCCAACATATTTATTTTCAATTACTATTAAATTGTTGAATGATTTAATAGTAATTGTTTCTTTTGTTTTTTTTTTTTATTGATTAAAAAAACTGTTTTGTGCATTATTAAATAAAAAATTAAGTCGTTGTTACGTTTAATCCTGGTATTAGTTTAATCATTTTTCAACTGAAGCACAAAGTATTGAGAAGTAAAAGAAAAATAAAAATAAATACTAATTGTACCTCTTAAAATGTAATATAAAAGAATAGACTAACTAAATAAATGTAATATAACACAATTATATTGTATTTGTTATTTCACAAATATGCACGAATAAGAGTTCATGGCAAGGATATAATCATTTGAGCAATATTTAAGCAAAATATATTTTTGATTCTTTAAATAATTGTAAAAATTCGTAAAAAAACATGTATAAAATTGCAATTTTAATATATACATAATTATATTAACTCCATTTTTATTCCGTTCAATAATACAAAATAAATTAATTTAAATTCCATTTAATAATATAAAATTAATAACAATACCAGCCAAAATTAAATATGGCAAGCGAACCACTGCCTACATAATCCCTCGCACAAAAAATAATCTAAAAATGAATCAATGAATAGTCATTTTTTGTATTTGTACACTTATCTTTTATTGTTGTTTTAGTGTATTATTATAATATATATAAATTAGCTATAATAAAACAAAAATATGAAAGCACATAACTCATACCTAAGTGGTTTTTTCGCTGTGTTTTAATTGTGTTTTATATGAATATTTTGTAACAATAATAAAGAGAAAAATAAATAAATAGAAAATACCAAAAAGATTGTTAAAACAACATGCACCAAGTTATATTTACTATAAAAATACTACTATAAGTAACAAAGCATCGTTCATTCCGCATTATTTAATTCTATGAAAACGTAAATATGACGTATGATGTGGTCATTTAAATTATATAATTCATATTATTCTCAACAACAGATAACGTGAAGTTATTAATATATACATGGAATTTCCTTGATCGCACATTTTCTCAGACCTATAATAAATCCATGGGTTTCCTAATGAGGTGGTGTAATAACCCAATAGGTCAGTATGAGGAAAAATAAATTAATTTAAATAAAGGGGTGCGCATCTAATAAAATCATTCACAAAGTTGTTGTGCTACAGTTGACTTGTTGAAGTTAAAAAATATATATCGAGAAAAATGAAGTTTTCAATGGTTTTCGTGATGTTGATGGCGGTGCTTGCACTCTTTGTCGGACAGAGCAGCGCCGCTCCTAAAATTAACGTAAATGGATTAAGAAAAACAGGCAGAGCACTCGTAAGTTAATAAATTATTATAGCCCAATCGTTACTATTTTAGATTATTAGAGATTATTTTATTTGACGGCCGGCTGGTCGAGTGGTCAGGCAACTGGACACTACGCAGCGGTCGCGGGTTCGAATCCCGCCAGGTGCAGATAATCTGTATGACGAATATAGATGTCTGCACCGGGTCATGGATGTGTATTTATGTATATATGTATTTATATCTTAAAACTTATTTCCGTTCCTAGTACCTGTAACACAAGTTCTTACGAACTTAGCACGGGGCTAGGTTAACGTGGTGTGATTGTTGGTTGATATTTATTTATTATTTCTTTCTTTATTTACAAAAATTTTTAGCAGAAATTTTCCTTCTGAATTCGTAGGGGGGGGGGCACTGGTAGTCTAAATTCAAAAAATAGAGGTACCAGAGTTTTCGCTTCATCCGCCATCTTGATTTAAAGGGTTATTTTTTGTCTCTTGAATAACCCGTTCATTTTCAATTTTACACCAAAAATAGTTATTACAAAAGTTGTTTAAAATTAAATTTCCTACGATTTTGATTCTTACCAATTTTAGGTGTATGGTATGGTAGGTGTAAAATTGAAAATGAACGAGTTATTCAAGAGACAAAAAATAACCCTTTAAATCAAGATGGCGGATGAAGCGAAAACTCTGGTACCTCTACTTTTTAAATTTAGACAGTGACCCCCCAAAACGTACTCCGAAGTTAAATTTCTGATAAAAAATTTTGTAAATCTTTGCCTGTTTTTTTAGCTAATCTGAATGTGCTATTACTTTTAATTAGAAAGAGGAACATTACAAAAAATATTTGAATTTATTTTATTGTGTAAAATATTTATTGCATTACCATTTTTTTCCAGAAAAAAGGTCTTGGATTTATCGGTGCGGCGGGGACAGCTCATGAAATATATAACCAAATTCGCAATAGAAAACATAATTAACGTTATTCGTTGACTTGAACTGCTTTAGTTGTTCATATAATAAGTTTTTAAGAAAATTTCACTGTAATTTTACATACCTACCTGTTTTAAATAAACAATAATACCCCATTATGTTAAACATTTTTTTAAATAAATATTAATCTTCTCATACAAGTTATGTATTATTTATTTAATTTAAGATAAAAAGTGTTATGTGGAATTTGAATTTAAAAAAATAAAGCTCAATATTTTGCTTTCCTTATGCCGAACTTATTCCAATTAATTACGTGTTACAGTATTTTTTACCATATCACAAAAATTGAGCTGAAATATAAGATAAAAATTTTGATTTTTACATATTGTCATTATTACCGTAATTCGTAGATATTGAATCTACAAAAGTAACAAATTAAATATTAAATAATTTAAATACCGCATTATCAGCACGAGTCTCAAAATGCCGTCTAACGAAATAATAAGCGTGAAGCGGTAAGATAAGACTCGACAGCGTCAAAATTTTTAACACTGTGACGCCGTAAAATTCCAACGATAAGTCAAGGCATTTTATTAATACATATACCTATTACATTTTTCCTATTATGTGTACAGAGTACAAAATTGGACTACTTTACCTAAAAATAACTTTCACTAACGTTTCGTAGCAAATGGAGGAAATTATTGATTCAGTCAGTATATTTTTTGTGTCATAAATAATATTTTCTATATATTCAATTTTAAAAAAGAATACTATAAGAGTAAGAAAAAAAGAAAGCTTGGTTACTGAGCCACTGAATCATTATACATACCACCTACAAAGGCTAATTCAATACTAGTACGTATAGCTTTGAACTGGGCTATCTGATTTACGTGATTCTTTTTTATTAAATACAGAAAGTAAGTGACATTTAAGTTAAAAAATACAACAGTATTTGAACTGTTTGATATTTCTGTCACATAACTTGTACAGGATCATTCGATTTAGTTACTTTTTTTTTTGTTTGAACTTGTTTTACTTGGAACATAGTTCTATTCAAAAGGATCTTAAAATACAAAAATAGAGCATGGTTGATTGTTAACTGAAATTTCACATCTGCAATATATAACTTTGTTGATCTTTTTAAACTCATAATTAACCCATATTAAAATTTAACTTATATTCATTTAAAACAAAATTCGCCACCTGAAAAAATAGCTGACGATAATCGTTCGTTCACCTGCAACAAATTGTGTTACAAGTTAATTAATCCAACCACGCGTAACTTTTAATCTTTTTTCAGAATTAATCAATTATAAAATTACGAGTAGTTAAGCAAGTTATTACTATACTTACTTATATTATTAGTTACTAACTGTACCCGCGGCTTTGCCCGCACATAACTTATTCTTTAATATATAATGGTAATTGTGTAAGCGATTGAAGGAACTAGCTAACCGCGATTCTGTTATGACAGTGTTGTACTTCAAACATTTCTTAAAATAAATCGAAATCTAAAATTATCAGACCCGACTTCGTAAAAAAACTAAAGAATATATGAAATAAAAAGAAACAAAAAATAAAAAATCAAGCCCAGTAGTGTAGAATGTTGTTAAAAGTAATACTCAACAACTACACCATTGAAATAGTTTTTTAATCGATACACACACTGGATCTGCTGACTGAGTAGCTGGATAAATGGTGGATGGCCGTCAATGTTGGGAAGCCATCCGCTCTGTTTACCGGTTAACTCACGCTCTGAGTCCAGGACGTAGAGTGGAGTACCTCGGTGATGTATCTGGGGTGCTACTTCGAACGGAGGCTGTGCATGGTCGCTACCGTCAACCAGGAGGTTAACCATGCGAAGCCGGCCCGCTCGAAGCTCTACTCGGTTTTCACCTCTTGAGCTAAGCTTAGCTAATAGTCTACCTTACCTACGTCCGATTGCTCCTAACATATGCGGCCCTGGCCTGGTACGCACTATGCTCTGCGAGCCACGCCAGATGACTGAGAGCTCCGAGGTACATCCGAAATGACGTCATACACAAACACCAACCGTGTGATGTTCGTAAACTAGCTCACCGAAAATAAGTCAACCATAGTCATACGTCAGTATGCAGTCGCTACTGGAGAGGGTATGATGGGGTAGATAGGCGTAAGACTAGAGGCCCGTATCCCGACGGATTCACCAAGATCTGCCTGGAAGAAGCACACACATAAATCGAAATCTAACATTTTGGAGTTTCTTAGTTTTGAATGTGAATTTTAATTTAAAATTAAATGCTATGAAACATTATATTTACATATATAACTATTTTACATAATGTTGTTATAATTTTTTGGGTGACATTTAAATGTGTTAACTTACCTACTCTTATCTCTTTTACGCCGTCATTTAAAATACGAAATTCAAATTACAGTGACTTTTGATAGAATGAATTATTATTATTACTTTAGCTGTGATGCGTGTTCACACAAACAAAGAAACAAACAAACAGTTTATAATTAGTGTTTTTAGACTTCTATGATAATTTTCGTCAAAAATTATGAAGAAAAAAACAGACACGTCAAATTTAGAATTTTATTATATAATATATAATATAAATAAAATTATACCTACTTACTACTGTTGTTACACAACATAATGTTACAAATATTCAGAATGGACCATTAATAAACTTTTAATAGATAACAATATTGCTTTGATAAGTATTTTAAAATATATTAAAAAATATAATATTTACATCCATATACGTAGGTATATAACTAAAAAAAAATAGTTATAGAACTCAGAATAATTAACGAAAAACATTCTTCATAATTCATCTTGTTTAGTAACTAGTCCCTACGAATATTATCAAACAATATTTAAAAATATTAAAATTATTACTTATTTGCAATTAACAAACATATTTCGAAAATATAAGATCTGCAAATAATTTAGCAAAAATTATGAAAACAATGTTTCAATTAATACAAAAATTATTATTTGGCATTCAGTTACTCAGGTGCCAATAATTTTCAGAATTTTCATTTTGTCACATATTATAGTTTTCTTAATAAGCATTATATTTATTCAATTCAACTTTCAAGTCATAAAAACAACGAGAAACAATACTAACGTAACCCCTTAGCCACACTATGCTCCTCGCGCTGCTGCTCGCGCTGCTCGTCGCTCTGCCGTGAAAGTTGCCCTAGCGGTCACACTATTCCCTACTCGCGACATTCATCGCGTTGCTCCGCATTTCAGTACTCGCCTTGAAATTGATGACAACATTGCGGTAGCGTGCGCTTTATGCATTTATAGTATATCGATGTATTTAAAGGTTTTACAAAACAGTGTATTTAAACGATGTCGTCCTCGTCAAAGGAGATGGTGGGTGACATCTATTCTTCGTAACAGGACGAAGTAAGTGCGCGAATGTGTGGCTGGTCACTCTCGCTCGTATTGCCGCTCCTTTGACTCGCGCCACAAAAACCGACAAAAAATGGATCACCGGGCAGGACGAGCGGCATGACGAGCAGCATAACGAGTAACGCAGCCGCACTACTTCTCTGCCCACTTCCCTCGCTTTTTCCCTTGATACTCGTCGAGTGTGTGGCCGCAGTATAACAGTTGCTAGCCACATTTTGTTAAAACTAGCCAAGTACAAGTCGAAGCACGTCGTACACCCAGGGCTACATAGGTACTATCTTCCAATATTTAACATTACATAAAAATAAATAAATATGTTTAACATCAAACACAATACAGGATCATCAGTTCGTAAGGAAGGCAACTTAATGCCTGTGTCTTAGGTAACAGCCGACTGATATACTCCTACATATTTTTTTATATAAGTACTCAGACCGGGAATTTTACCCACAACCCTTTAGCAAGATCAAACTGAAAACGCGTTTATGCCTCCTTTTAGTTTAAACTTTTTTATTATTGTTATTTGTCGTTACAGCAGCTATAGCGACATATTTTGTGAAAATCAAGTACCTTCAATGATCAATCCTGTGACAGGTGAATGAACGGACGGTCAGCGGAATCTAAGTAAGCGGGGTTTCGTCATAACAGTACCCTAAAAATGCTTACTAAGAATATTTTATCATAATAAAAGAAAACAAAAAGTTAAAAAGACCCTAATGAAATATTTACGTATAGTAAACATTTTTAAGAATTCTTTACTTTTATATCAGGTCATTGTTATGAAATAATTTAAAAAAATATAATTTCGTTGTTTTTTACGTTTAATTGCCATTGTAATGCTTATTCGAATCAAAATTGAAGATAAATACAGTCGATTTTCTTAGATATTGAAAACAATAAATCTTTATAAATACGAAGTTTCTTCATAAACAATGTAATAATTTGTTCAAAGATCTCTTTTTGTAAAGCCAAAGTTTTTATTACCTTTTACTTTTAAAAAAAACTTCTGAATTTAATCTTATATCTTAGCGACAATATTGATATATAGGCGATATATCCGTTTCCATCATTGTTTGTATCAATTCAATCTATACCTTCAGAAGATGCTTAGAGCCCCTGGGAGCGTGTGTCGGTAGTTTCAGAGAGTATACATATACGAGATCTCGTCGCATGCAAATTTGTTCTACTATATTGCACAATATTGAGTGATGTTACATTGAATATATTTGTTTCGCAAAAAGATATTGTAGATGTCAGACCAGAAATAATAAGAACAAATCCTTTTACCAGGATGCGTTTTATATACGTATATATATAAATTATATTATGTGCAAACTTCTGTTTTAATACTACTTACATATAGTTCATTTCTAAAACAGGCGGAAAAATATACATTGACCTTTGACGATATCATCGGGGTAGCCAACCTTTTTTTAGGTATTACTTTTTTATCCTTGTATCACTACATAACATCATCAGAATGGAAGATAAGAGAACCGAGTGCGAAGTTTTTCGCAGGCCTTGTGTCTATTATTATATTATAAAGAATATCCTGGACTTATATGAATTAGAAAGCAAATTTAATAATAAAAAAGCAAATTAACATTTATTTAAATTTATAAATTATTTATAAATAATAAGAATTATTACAATTTTCATTATTACGTTAATAGTAATTTATATAAGTTAATAGTAGTTTAATAAGTAGGTAGGTAGATGTACAAAACATAACCACGTCTTGGCAGTCAGGTAAAAGGGTTTGTTATCTCTGAATGATGGCTTCCTTCCCCCTACCCCGTACCATGAAACACGCTTAGCGCATAACACTGCAAATCATTGCTTCATTCAGCAATGAGTGCTTTTGGAAGATATCCTCGCTCTTCAAGGACTAGTTAGATTATAATTAACTATCGAAAATAAGTAAATAGTAATCTAGTAAATACACAACACTATGTACATATTGAAAAAATCGATATTTTTTAAATTCAATTTTATGTTACATTCAGAAAAAAAATCGATCAGAATAAAAATTATATTAACATTAAATTCAGAGGAAACATTTTGATATTCACAAAAAAATTTAACAAAATAATAGTCACAAATAAAGAAATTACGTTTAAAATAATTAATAGGTTTATTTATTGTGCCGATATATACCGTAAAAGATAAAATTAATGAATTAAGTTAATATCACTTTGTTGTCTAGAAACTATTACATAATATTTTTTCATATACGTAAAATTTCTTTGAAGCCTTTCCATTTTATTTAATGGCTTTTGTCCTAAGCCAGCACATATTAATTATCACCAAAGAGATGAAGAAGAATGGTTGTATATATAATAAAATTTTCATTGTTCGATTTTTATCTAAAATTATAATATTTGCCGTGCGGTGACCGGCAGAGAAGAATACCCCTTATCTCTTTCTTGCCAAGGTGTCGTTAAAAGCGATTAAGGCCGTAGTGGTGCGAACAACGTACACCAATCAGGATGGTGATGGACAGCAGCGTCACCAAACCCGCTTCCAGAGATGATGGAGAAGGTCTACGTCCAGCAGTGATTACAATAAGTACATTTACACCAGCTGATTGAATCAATCAATCAAAAAATGCATCCATATATAAATGGTGCGTCTGGGTTTTGAATGTGGAAAGATACGATAAATACGAGTATTAATATAATATTAATATTTATACGATAAATAGTAACATTTTAAGTTCGAAAAATCACTCTTTTTTCGCGAACTGAGAGTGGAATTCAGCTCCATCTATTGAGTGGCACAAATGGTGAAAATTGGCCAGTGAAAATTGTCCGAATTGGTCACGAAATGATCATAGGTGATCAGTAATTTTTAGTAATTGGTAAACTACCTTGACAATAATTACAGAGGGTTAAAAATTACAACGAAATTGATAAAATTTTGGCGGCTCAAGTTAATCCGACAAATTGGTTCTAAGATCATTTCAATATATCTCAAAATAGTCACAATTGGTCAATTGATTTTAAACTATGTAAGTACCTATAATTATATAATCGTCACAATAAACAAAGTGATCTGGTGGTTTTCACCAGTAGACAAAGTGATTTATGAGGCAGGTTTATGTGTTAAAGTTTTGTGTAAATTGGAATATGACCATAATTGTTGAAAATATCGGAATAAGTCGAGCCACCTGGGAGCTTTCATTGAAAACACAGCGTAATCCTGTAAAGAAATAACAAAACAATGTATTGTGGAATATTCATCTTTTATAGGTCTACAGAAAAGTCTGCTATGGTATTTATTATTATATATATTCTTTATTGTACACCAAACACAAAATAAAATAGTACAAAAAAAAAAATGTATGAGAGTGTCAAAATGCACAAAAAGGCGGCCTTATCGCTCAATAGCGATTTCTTCCAAGCAACCTTAGGGTAGGAATTTGAGAAGAAGAAATAGGTAGGTGGTGTATAATAAACATACAATAAAAATATACAGTAAACCCTATATACATATATAATTATATACACATACACACATACATATACATACATATATATACATGTATATATATACATACATATTCATATATACACACATCACATATATATATATATATACATACATATACATAAATACATACAAAAATAATAAAATACATACAATAAGTTCTAATAAATAAATATATAAATACAATTATGTCATATTTAGAGATAGATAATAATCTTTTACAAGTTTTTTAAATGTTATAATACTCTGAGCCTTACGAATATGTAGGGGTAGAGCATTCCACAAAAGAATAGCCTGAACAACAAATGAGCGATGATAATATTTGGTCTTATGTACAGGCATTCTGAGAGTCAGGTTTTCGGACGAACGTAGCACTTTACTGTGATCTCCAATGAATTCAAACTTGTCCTTCAAATATGGAGGACTGGTTGGATTAAATAATACACAGTACAGAAGGGAAAGGATGTGTAGATTCCGGCGAAGACGGATAGGTAACCATTTGAGCTTAGAGCGAAATTCAGAAATGTGGTCGAATTTGCGTAACCCAAACACGAACCGGATGGCAAGGTTTTGAAGCCGCTCAAGTTTATTAAGTTGATCTTCGGTTAGGTTAGTATAGCTTGCGTCAGCATAATCAAGGACGGACAGAAGGAGAGATTGTGCCAGCATAGTTTTAGTCGGAATAGGTAGAAAAGATTGCAAACGCCTCAATGAGCTTATAGCCGCATATGTCTTTTTACTCAGTTCTTTTAGATGATTAGTCCATGCCAAGTTTGGGTCTAAGTATATGCCTAGATTCTTTACAGAGGTACAGTAAGGTATTATAGAAGTACTATACGCGACAGAAGGAAGATTTTTCCAGTCAATTCTCGATATCATATTGGTGCTACCTATGACAATGGCTTGCGACTTACTAGGATTAATTATTTATCTATCTTTGAAGGATAGCTTACTATACCCATGCTATGATATGACGCTACAGTGCGAAGTCGGGGCAGGTCACTAGTAATTAATATATTTTTTTGAAACGTTGCCATCTGTAAACACTTTTAAATATAAGTTTGTGAAATCGAGGATATCAACTTGTTCTAATAAATTCAAAGTAGTTTAAATATCGACATATAGATGGCACTATTTACGGTATATTCTAAAATTGAAAATAATATTTTATTTTAAAAAATCTGCATGTTTATCCTCGCGTTTATGTGATACCTCATAAATGTTGTAATATATGTATAACCTACAACTTTCTCTGATAAAAAGCCTTTTTAAAGCGTAATATGTTTTGAGAAACAAACCAGTAAGTCCCGAAGTTAACGAATCTTATACATTTATGTACCTATAAAGAAACTGTCAACATGAACAGCACATTTTCTGTCGGTATTTTAATACAAAACTTTCATCCAATATTTTAAAAAGGAAAAGATAACAGTTGTTAACTTTTCGGGTAGCTTTTCTAAAAAATTTCGTTTATATAATTATGTGCCGATATGCATAATATAGGTATAAGCCGTTCAAGTACCTATTACGTAACGCAATTTTCGTAGATTTTTGACCACCACTATCTTTTCCAAGGCCTTCCTACTATGTCCCTCTTTGTCATCATATATATTTATATAATATTGTGAGCAGGTGCAGTGATTTCGGTATATACGATTGGCTGTCTTGTGTTTCATCATCAACATCCTAATCGTTTCATGGTCATACTATACTTTTTTTAATTTATAATGACTTTAAATTTAAAAGAGTACCAAGATTGTTTTTCCTCCGGCTTTTTTCCATCTCGGCCAACACTAGGGACACTAGAGTAAGCTATTTGTTATAAACTGTAATAAAGCCGAAGATATAATAGTAAGGTGATGTCTACCGAGATATTACATTATACATACAACTTTGTAATGTACATAATATTAAAATGTAGCTTTTTCTAATATAAATTGTAAATGATTTTGCTACCATGATGTAATTATTTCAAATGTCGTTTTTTTGACATCCATCTCTGATACATGGTGATTTCCAGGTCACGGCAGGTTTCTTCTGCTTGAGAGATGACAGAAGTAAAGGTACGCTGGTAGTGTAATTTTTTTCCGGCACTTCTCTTCCTTTTCCCAAATCCTTCCTAAGTCTTCATATCAATGCAGTTGCCGTCAGGGCCTTCAACATTTTCTATCTCTGTATATTCCTCAGCCTGGAATCTCTCTCGGCCCTGAATTACAGTACGTTTGCTGGAAAACTTTGTGCGTTAATATGGACCACATTAAATTTTTTCAATCAATCTGAGAGTGAATCAAGGGTGACATTTAGGGAAGGATTTGATGGCATTCATTGCTATGCGGACGATAGCACTGGAGACGCGTTCTACACAGGCCGTGCAAACATCCCTCGTTCCGCTGTGGTAGAAAGTCGCGAACAACTTGTGTCTCAAATCGAGAGTAGTCTTTCCAAAGTCTCCGATTGGGGTCGAGACAATTTAGTCCAATTCAACCCCTCCAAGACACAAGTTTGTGCGTTCACCGCTAAGAAAACCCCATTTACTGTGGCCCCTCAATTCCAGGACACAACCCTTACCATCTCTAACAGTATTGGTATCCTTGGTGTCGACATATCCAGCGACGTCCAGTTCCCTGTGTCTCTCCTCCCCCATGTCACCTGGAGGACAAGGTCAAGATGGCATCTAAAAAACTCGGTGTGCTTAACAGAGCGAAGCGGTACTTCACGCCGGGGCAAAGACTGCTTCTGTATAAATCGCAAGTCCGCCCCCATATGGAGTACTGCTCTCATCTCTGGGCGGGAGCACCGGCATACCAGCTTGGCCCTCTTGACTCGGTTCAAAGGAGAGCTGTGAGAATTGTCGACGATCCAATACTGACGAGCGATATCGAGCCCTTAAGTCTTAGAAGAGATGTTGCATCCCTATGCGTGCTCTATCGTTTGTATAATGGGTTGTGTTCCAAATAATTGTTCGAAATGGTGCCAACGGCCACTTTTTATCATCGCACCGCTCGCCACCGACAGGGAATTCATGCTCACACATTGCAGCCCAAATGGTCCCGTACAGTTCGGTATCAGAGGAATTTTTTTTTTTTTTTTTTTTTTATTGGAAATTTGAGTGCGTTTGACCTCAATCTTGTCTGATGGTAAACAATGATGAGGTCTAAGGTGAAGCACGCAAACGCAAATAATGTCTGTTCACTCTTGCCTTAAAAATCCCTAGGTTGTACGCATCGGGAAACAGTGACGCAGGAAGAGAATTCCATTCCTTTGCAGTTCTAATAATGAAAGATGATGCGAACCGCGAGGTACGAACCGGAGGAATGTCGACCACGTATGGATGGAACCCCTGCCCTCGTCGAGTTGTCCGATGGTGGAATGGTGCTGGGGGAATTAATTGATGCAATTCCTGTGCGCACTCACCGAAATGTAACCTGTAAAAGACACACAGACTAGCAACCAGTCGGCGATGTTCGAGGCTCTGGAGCTGTCTTGAAGTAAGCATCTCATCACCAATGAGTTTTCTGGCACGCCTGTCGATAGCTTCCAGGGCTTCGAGCTGATACCGGGCGGAACCGTCCCACAGATGGCAACAGTACTCCATGCAGGAGCGGACTTGAGCTGTATAAAGTCTTAGCAGCTGGTCCGGTGTGAAATAGTGACGGACCTTGGAGAGGATGCCCAGTTTTTTTGAAGCAGTCTTAGCCCTGGATTCGATATAGCTTCCAAAATTGAGTTTGGACGATAAGTCTATACCGAGTAGTTCAAGGTGGTTCGTGACTGGAACAGGCACATTTCGGAAAGTGGGAGCCAGGTTAAACGGGCTCTTTTTAGCGGAGAAGAGACACGCCTGGGTTTTTGAAGCATTGAATCTTACTAGATTGGCATCACCCCAGTCGGAGACAGCCTGAAGAGTAAGATTGGCACGGTAGACCATTGCTTCTCTAAGATCGTCCACTTCAGTTTGTCTTGTTCTTGCACTGGAGAAGTATCTCTCCGCGACGGTGCTGTCATCTGCGTACCCAAAGATACCGGGCTTAAGCAGATCGTTTATGTGAAGCAGGAATAGCGTTGCGGAGAGAACAGATCCTTGGGGTACCCCGGCATTGATAGTCAATAGGTCAGACGTGTAGCCATCAACAACTACACGAATTGACCGTTCCCTCAAGAATTCGGAGATCCAAGTACATAGACTGGTGGGAATACCGTAAGCAGGAAGCTTCGCAATAAGACCATCGTGCCAGACCCCGTCGAATGCCTTCGAAATGTCAAGTGAGACAGCTAGGGCCTCACCATATTTATCGAGGGCTTCCCCCCAGAGATGTGTAGCGTACACGAGAAAAAACGGACCATTCGGCTGTGGAATGAACTCCCTGTCGAGGTTTTCCCACAGGACTACAGTATGGGGTCCTTCAAGAGGGGAGTAAATAGGTTTTTAAAGGGTCGGCAACGCGCATGTGATGCCCCTGGTGTTGCAGGCGTCCATAGGCTACGGTAACCGCTTACCATCAGGCGGGCCGTATGCTTGATTGCCACCGTCGTGGTATAAAAAAAAAAAAAAAAGGAGAATATAAACTGTGGAAACTATCATCACTGCATAATTCATCGATGACGATAATGAAAAATAACGATCACTATGTAAACTACTTTTAGATGATATAATAAATAATATACATGTAAGATGTGTGTTAAATAATACTCATCACTCACATATTATTTAAATTATTTCTCATATTTCCAAAAATTTATTGCTTTTGTTGTGAATATATCCTATTAGTTTAATTCATTGATAATTATTTAAGTCTCAACTGTTTTATTAAATTAGTAATTTAGAATACTTACACTTTCACATTTATCAAGAAAATATAATATTTCTTTAATTTATCTGTCTGATCTATCTTACAGATCTTTATAGACTGTTTTCGAAGTGATGTCCTTCCTTATTAGAGACGTATAGGGATACCTTTTGTAAATAAGAAGTTTGGATATTCTAGTCAAATAAGCATTTAAATTTAAAAAAAATTAACTAAGTTTGAGAATCCAAAAACTATCAATAGTTCCCATCTTCTCTTTAAAGTCGTTAGAGTGATAGTAGTCTAACAGTTAAGAGAAGATTTTACTATGAAATTTAATGGTCTACATTTTTTGTCTTGGATTTTTTTTTATATTGGAAGTCTAACTCTTGTTGTTTTCGAATTATTATGTTAGGAAAAAAGATAATGTTTTTTTATTTTTTATTTATTTATTGTGCATTTTTTACTGTCCAGACAGCTTTTTTGCCAATATATATGATTTTTAATAATATTAATGACAGTATTGACATGTATATAGTATGTATGAATTTTTTTTTTTTTTTTTTTGTAACAAGTTATATAAAAAAATATTAATATCCCACTTAACCCCAGTGAAAGTGATACGGGAAGGAAATTTGCGTAGAACTTTTTCTTTTTTTAATAAATTATATGCCAATTAATTGCTCCTTAATTGATCCCCCGGAATCCGCATTTGCTCCAGATGTATCATTAATAGCTAATTTTAAAAAAATGTTAACGTGAAGAATTAAAATTCTTATAATTCAAAAAGAAAATACATTTTTTAAATAAACTATATGCCAATTAATTGTTACTTAATTGGTCCCCCTGAATCCGTATTTGCTCTAGATGTAATACTAATAGTTAATTAATAATATTTCTTTTTAAATTACTAACGTGAAAAATTAAAATTCTTAGACCTTCTTTCTAGGACCACGCTAACTTCCTTTCGGTGAAAATGATGTAATATGAACTGTAGATAATTATATATTTTTTACATCGTTCTGTTGGTAGAACAAGTATTATATTGGAATTCCAATAGGTAGGTACAGCTATTCTTTTCACTCGAATAATTCTAATTTCACTCATAACATTATACATTCACAAATACTCGTTTCATTGATAATATTGCCAGTTTATTTCTTTGTCTCAATATTTAACTCTTTTTATGACAATCTTTCTTTGGCTCTAAAATCCACCTATACAGTCATATAACAAGGCACATTTAACTGTTGCCGTAGTGCGGGGCATTCCTTATGTTCTACATGGACGGAAAAACGTATTAAACTTGTAACTTTAGTTTTATATATACTATAATTGGTAGCCTTTTATATGTGTACTTTATATAAATAATTATTAAACTGAAAAGTGAATTAACTGTTTTAAGGTAAATAACGCAATATTTAGAAAAAAAATCTGTACTAAGTAAATTAACAATACATTCGTATTAAAAAAGTTATTAATAATTAATATTCACTATTATACATTTTATGATACGTGTATTTTTTTTAAACTCGTTCTGAATTTCCCACCTCGTGTCTTTTTTTTTCCACATTTGCTCATGGCAATACTTTTGTGTTACCGTATCAATTCGATTTTTTTACAGCTGGCAGAAATAGACACGTAGACAACGACACAGAGTCAGTGTTGATCCACGTGTGCTTATAAAAATTTATAACTATCAGCATAATATTAGAGTTCGACTTAATTCAAGTATTTCATAAAGTAAGTAAATTATTTTAAAATTAATATAAGGAATATTACTTAAGGAATAAACTATTTCTGTACTTTAATTATTGTATTAGCACATATTAATTCCGGTCTTCAACTATCCACACAATGTTTAATCGCAAAGGATCCATCATTCATCAAACCTCATAAATAAAGAGATCAATTATAATAGTACTTCAAACTGTTATAAAAATAAAGCGCAATCCGATATTTTGACTTTCTTTTTTCATTAACTGAGTTTTGAATTTAAATATTAATAATTATTATTTAAATGCTAGAAAATATTGTTTTACACAACGTTATTACCGATTTTCGCATCACGTTTAAAAACCGTAAGGAAGTTAACGTAGAACTTTTTCTTTTTTCAATAATCTATATGCCAATTGATTGCTCCTTAAATGCTTCCCCAGAATCCACAATAGCTCCAAATTTATCATTAATAGTTAATTAATAATTATTTAAAAAAAAGGAAAGGAATAAAAAAAAGCGAAAGGAATATTTCTACCAAATTTCAAGACTCCGCATTTTATTTAAAAAACGGCTATTTATAGGGTTTTCCCGGCAATTATTCGAATTTTTCTCACCTTTTAAACCTTCCCTAGACCTCTACGAACATTTAAAGACCAAGATAAGATAAATCTGTTCAGCCGTTCATTTTTTTTAAAAATGCTAACTTGAAAAATTCAAATTCTTATAATTCAAATAGAATATATATTTTTTAATAAAATATGTGTCAATTAATTGCTCCCTAAATGTTACTTCAGAATCCACAATTGCTCCAGATGTAACATTAATAGTTTTTTTTTTTTTAATTACTGCCGTGAAAAATTTAAATTCTTATAATTCAAATAGAATAGGTTTTTTAAATAAACTATATGCCAATTAATTGCTCCTTGAATGCTCCTTCAGAATCTGTAATTGCTCCAAATGTATCATTAACAGTCAATTAATTATTTTCTTTAAATGCTAACTTGAAAAATTAAAATTCTTATAATTCAAAAAATAATGCAACATATACTTTTTTTTCACCGGTTCCGGTGCTTATCTTGTAAACATCACGGTGTTTAATGCTCCACAAAAATATAATAAATTAATAGAACTAGCGGCCCGCCCCGGCTTCGCAAGGGTATTTAACTAAAATTTTAAAAAATATAAATTTATATTTTTTATCATCTACACCTGCGTCGATACTGGAAAATATTTTATAATAGACGGATTGAGTTGTCAAACATGTGTCAAAATAAAATTTAATTTAAATTAAAAGCACTGAGGAGTATTGATATCAACTTCGAAACAAATAACTTTCAACCCCCTTTTAACCCCGTTAGGGGATGAATTTTTATAAAATACGAAACACGTCGTCAATCAATTCTGTTAAAAAATATTTATGCATTTGAAGTAGATTGGACCAAGGAATCACGTTGTCCCATACAAACTTTGCCCCCCTTTTCACCTCCTTAGAGGTAGAATTTCATAAAATCCGTTCTTAGCTAATATCTAATCGGCAAAAGGAATATTTCTACCAAATTTCAAGACTCTACATTTTATTTAGAAAACGTTTATATGGGAAAAAGAAAAGGGCTATTTATAGGGTTTTCCCGGCAATTATTCGAATTTTTCTCACCTTTTAAACCTTTCCTAGACCTCTACGAACATTTAAAGATCAAGATAAGATAAATCTGTTCAGCCGTTCTCGAGTTTTAGCGAGACTAACGAACAGCAATTGATTTTTATATATATAAGATCAATTATATATTGATCCGATCAATGATATATTGGTCCGACGTTTCGGACCCTTTACAGCATCAATGATCTCGGGGGATTGAGGTGGTGGGTGTCTAAAACGTCAGGAAATAATTTAAAATATTGCTAAACTGTAAAGTTTTAATAAACGCGATAAAATCCGATATAGAATTTTAATTAAATACTAGATAATACTTTTGCTGACTTTGTTTGTTTGATGCCTCAATAAATTGTTGCTAATAATAACAAGAGCTTTTATTCAAACAAGATATATTATATAAAAAGTGAATTATAAAGTATTTTACAACAACAAAATAATATTCTCAAAAAAAAAAAACATTATTGTGTACATAAGTTAAAGTTCTTAAGTATTAAAATATTGCACTTTGAGTGCTAAAATATAAAAAATAAATAAAAATAATTCTTTAAAATAGTATTTTAACATAACTTCTTGTCATCGTCGGTGTCATTCGGTCGATGCAATGGCGAGAGTATAGCGCGCACCCAACTAATGAATCGCGCTCTCGCTCTTTCGTTTGATTTATTTACCGCCAGGCCAAACTCGAGTTAGGGACAATTCAATTCGAATTAACTCGAATTAAACACAACTCGAGTTAACTCGTGTTAGTAAGTCAAGTTGACACATCGCTCATTAAATACAAAAGGGCCACAAATAAAAAAATGCCAAAATTGTTTTATTGCAAAAAAAGTGTTCAAAATTGATTGTATTTTATGATAAAATGAAGACACTAGTCAAAGTCGCTTTTATTGTGACCAAAACACACGAGCGCCTCTTTTGTATTTTATTGGTTTGCTGACAAACTTCAGTGCAAAAGGGCCACATTTCGAAAAAGTGCCCGTGATATAATTAATTGTTTCATGCAAAAGTGCCATAATTATTTTGAAAACTGACCGTTTATTAAAGCAATATTAGGTATTTTTTAAATAAAATTAAGAAAACTATTTGGTCAAGACAAGACTGTCCTAAAATATAAAAATAAAGAGGTTTTTAATACCTAAGTTGTTTCGTGTTTTCAGTGTAACTTTAGATTTCCTGCAAATGAAAATTGGTTTTTGGTAATTGTGAAAAATATTTTTTATCGGTTCAAGATTTTTAAAATAATTAATATAATATAAATCTACTAAAAAGTACCATATTTTCAATAATAATTTGTGCACATTGTACTAAATTTTAAATGCAAAAGGGACTTTTATGCTCTTTTTTCTTCTTGGGTGATATTTATCAAAAAGTTCGTTTTATTCAAAGTTACAGTATGTAACAACGCATCTAAGCATGTATTAACATAATATATACAGAAAAAAATAGGTAATAAAAAATAAAAAAACATGATTTCAATTTTGTTTTGGTCTTCCTGTATAAAATACAATTTTAGGCTTGTAGCTGTTTTGTATTTAATGAGCGACATATCTCATAAAGTCAGTTTTACAAATCTTACGATAGATACGCTTAGACAAGTAGGTAGTAGTAAGTAAAATAAAATTTTGTTGCAGTTTTCACTAATTATAGATTTATTTTATACGATATGATTACGTTTTGATTTATAATTTTAGTCTTTATACTTATTCCAAAATTACTTAAAACACAAAGAAACAACAATTACTAATTCGTAATTATTCTTATCAAAATATACGTTCTTTAATTATTTCAATTATTTTCCGCCATGTTAATTTACCTTTTTTAAGTTTAATTTTGTAATTAATAACAGTTGGTTAGAAATATTTTAATATACTTATTTACAAAAAAAAACGCTGTTTGTGGTAAAGACAAAAATAAACAATATATTTGTATAATAAAACTGAGCGAAAAATGTCTTGTTGAAATAAACATTTGTTTCGTTACCCGTAATACATTTCGTTGAATAATTAATTCTTACGTATATTATTAAATATAGTTTTGCATTTATGATGAATACATGACGTATAATCATAACAGTGTAAACGTACATTATTTTATTAGTACATTATATTATTATACAGGTATTTATAATTATTCTAAATTTCCACTTATCTACTAGCCAATCAGTATGTATGATTGGTTGATGACGTGATGATATTATGATCAAGGTATTTATATAATAACTGGAACACTCACTGGTGCAGTTGGCAGTGAACCTGCTTTCTGCTCCAGGGTCGTGGATTCGATTCCCTCCTCAGTTCTGGGTGTAATATATGTATTTATTTCTATATATGTATATTTATTTTAAAAATAAATTATATCAGTCGGTTGTTACCTAAAACACAGGCATTGAGTTGCCTACCTTAACAACAGACGATCGTGTGTGTATGTCAAACATATGTATCTACATATTTATCTATTGTAGATTCAAATATGCACCATGAAATAACTACCATAAAGTTGATATTTGTTTCCAACATGTAAAGGGGAAAAATGTTCCGAGCAGGACCGTTGACTCTATTGGATTTTGTCTCTTTATTTCTTTCTTGTGGGTTGGATATAAATTTAAAATGTACGGGTGTACTTCCTTAAAAGGATTTTTAGCGACTCGCAATATTTTACAAAATATTAAATTTTTTGAGTACACTGCTTACTACGTTCTATATTCTTATATAAGCTTTCTTAAGCGAAAAGTGGATACAGAATTTTCTCATGAAATTTGGCACGGACATTCCGTTTGACTATCTAATAATCCCCTTAAAAGTTATTTTTGGTAACTCGCAATATTTTTCGAAATATTTAATTTTTTGATTATGCTGCTTAGCACGCTCTATACAAAAAAAAGCGAGTCGATCAAAAGGAGGAGGTTGGAGTGTCTTCAAAGCGAGCTTCAAAGTGCATATTTAGGTTAGATTAGGTTGTTAGATTTTTTTCTTTTTTTTTTTTGCATGTTTAGGTTAGGTTAGATTGTTAGGTTTTTTTTTCTTTTTGGCGTGTCGCCTAAAATTCTTTTAAGTAGACTCTTAGATAGTCAAATGAAATGTTCGTGCCAAACATGACGAAATTCTGTATCCACTTTTCGCTTTCTTATACGGAGCGTACTAGGCAGCGTACTTAAAAAATTCAATATTTCGAAAAATATTGCGACCCGCATAAAATCCTTTTAAGGGGATGATTAGATAGTCAAATGGAATGTCCGTGCCAAATTTCATGACGAAATTCGGTATCCGCTTTTCGGAAGTTTATCCAAAAATACATATGGTTGTATTATGTATTCGTAAAATTATTTTAAAAACAATAAAATTTTGTTCTGATAATCAATTATCATGACTATTGATTTATCTGTAAAAGTGAAGAATGACAAAAGTAAATATTTACTCCACGTGATATTATAAAATCGATGAATGATATTTTTTTACTAGAACTTAAAATCTTAACGTGAAAAACTATTTTCATTTGAACCAAGTATGTGTATATATCTGATATATATCTGTAGATACAGATACTTGGTTACATTGAGAATTTTACAATAAGTATGGCCTAGACCAGCGTTTCCTAAACTTTATTACACCTTGGCCCAATTTTTCTAATGCTACCTCATAATGGCCCACCTTAAGATTTAACTGTGTTTAGAGAAAAACAGACATTTTAATACCCACATATTGTTTAATTCAGTAAGAAAAGTGTTTAATTTTAACAATTACAACATTAAAAAGCTAAAACTAAATTTTCAGTTTGAGCCCCTGTAAATTATTGAACTCGCACATTGTTGCGTGACTTATAGTTTTTTTCTTATGCATGAAGAGCTCTATTGCCTATTATAAATGCCCTTTTTTTATCTTTGAAGACTTTATAGACCTTGTAAAAATCGCTGCATTACAAATCAGAGATTATGTTATATATTATGAGTACAAAATAAACTAAGAAATCCTTACCTTAAAACTTTAGTCTGACCGCTTATTGCAACTTTAGTCTGACCGTCATTTGCAGTAGAGTAAGTAATGAATGACGAGTAAGGCTAATGAATGTTAGTGTAATTTGACACCTCTTCTGATATTGTTCCTAAGCATGAGCATGTTAGATATATTCTCATACTAAATATAATAGCTTTTTTTTTTTAGTTTTAGTTTTATTTTAAAATTTCAGATGTGTGGAATTTGGGCAACCTTTGGAAAAGATGGAGAGCTGAGTGGAACATGCATTAAGTGTTTTTCTGCTATAGTACATCGCGGTCCAGACGCATGGCGTTTAGAACAAGATGCAAGAGAACCTCTTGCTATTTTTGGCTTCCAAAGACTCGCCATTGTTGATGGCCTACATGGAATGCAACCCATGCGATTACACCTTTATCCTCGGATATCTCTCATCTGTAACGGTGAAATATACAACTGTGAACGACTTCGCCATCAATATAATTTTAAATATGAAACACATTGCGATGTAGAGGCTATTATTCATTGCTATAAGAGTTTCGGTATCAGTGATACCGTCAAAAATCTCGACGGAGTTTTCGCATTTTGTCTAATTGACGGAGAAAAAAGAAAAATTTATATCGCTAGAGATCCATACGGAGTAAAACCATTATTTAAATTAGAAGATGAAGATAATGGATATATGGCTGTCTGCTCAGAAGCTAAAGGCTTAATAGGGTTAAAAGAAAAAGAAAACAATACATCGAGCTTAGGTCAATTCCCACCGGGACATTTAGAAGAATGGGATATTTTAGAAGGAGGTAAAGTTAAACGTAACTATACTGAAAAATATTTTACGCCCGGTATGCCTCCTCATTTTACTCCTTTTGTAGCAGAAGAGGAAATATCACAAATGAATATTTACGAAAAAACTGCTCATCTTTTAGAAGCAGCTTGTAAGAAAAGATTAATGTCTGACAGACGTATTGGCTGTCTTCTTAGTGGAGGCTTAGATTCTTCACTTATTACCGCTTTAGTTGTAAAATTAGCAAAGTTACACAAACTGCCCTATAAAATACAAACATTTTCAATAGGTATGGGAGATTCCCCCGATCTCATAGCAGCACGCACAGTAGCACAATACCTTGGAACTGACCACCATGAAGTAATATTTGATGAGAATGATGTTAAAAGAGAATTAGATAACGTAATATATCAATTAGAGTCCTATGATATAACAACAATACGTGATAGTTTACCTATGTACCTTCTTTCAAAATACATTAAAGAAAATACAGATACTACAGTCGTTTTTAGCGGTGAAGGTGCAGATGAAGTTGCACAAGAATATATATATTTTAGAGATGCTCCTGATTCAAAAGCTGCACATGAAGAAAGTTTAAGACTTCTTTCGGATATTTATTTATATGACGGATTAAGAGCAGATCGATCAACAAGTGCCTTTAGTTTAGAGCTTCGAGTGCCATTTTTAGATATCCAATTTACTAGCCACTATCTTAGTTTAGAGCCTTCTTTGCGGCAACCCCAAAACGGCGTTGAGAAGCATTTACTTCGCAATAGTTTTGCCAAAAGTGGATTGTTGCCGGACGAAATTTTATTTAGACATAAAGAGGCTTTTAGTGACGGCGTCGCTTCTGTGAAAAAGTCTTTCTTCGAAACGATTGATGAAGTAATTACAGGAAGACTACCACAAACTATCGAAAAAAATGATGGAGTTCAACCGAATACTGCAGAGTCAAAATATTACAAATACATATTTGAAAAATTCTTTCCAGGTCAAAGTAACTTTACACCATATTACTGGATGCCTAAATGGGTCCAAGTTTCGGATCCATCAGCAAGATTTATCAAACATTATGCTGCGTCATAATGTTTGATAATAAAACCGTTACTTATTGTATATGCTAAATGTTTCAAAAGAAATATGTCATTAAAATATTAAATTAACAATATACTATTATTTGATTTTTTATTTAATACAGTTAAATATGTGTGTGTGATTTTCATTTATATATCGTTAATATCATTATTTTTTAAAGGCGGTCTTATAGACTTAATAAAATTCGTCATACAAAGGCAATTACTATAAACAGGCTTCATTTGAAGTGTTCCTTCTTGACACTCCAAAGTAGTTACAGCCTTGTTCTTTACTTTTTGACTATCTATTGCAGCAGTCGCTACTGCCAAATATTTAGATCAATCTCGACTTAGTGAACTACAGCTTTCTTTAAATCAACATTATTTGTATCCGAGGTAGACTTTTCTACGACGTTAATTTCTTTCTCAGTTGATTTGTCATGATATAATATTTCTGTCCTAATTTCAGACTCCTCATCTTTTAAAAATTTTATATCTTTTTGTCGTAATAAATTCATGGCCATGTAACAGCCTGGACAGAAAACGTTTTGTTTGTAAATATTGCGAGTGGATACGATGTAACTTCAGATCTGAGGAGACTTGACCTATAGTGCAAGAAATATCTTCATCTGTAACTTGAATTTTTTTATTGTTATAATGTATTAGAAACGAGTTTTCACGACGACTAAAAAATTTACAATTGCATATATTTTTGTCTAATAATTGTTTTAAGTTTCTGTTTCCATTGTAAAACTAGAATTTTGTAAAATTTTCGACATAATGTTGAATTTGATAACAGAACATAATACCAAAATATTGGTCCGTCGTTCAAATTATTAAATTGTTTATTTTTTAATTTTTTTAGACATTTCAAAAACAAAGTAAACGGAAAATGGTGACATTTAATATATTAGATAATTTAAAAATAATTTCAGAAATGAAGCAATTTTAAATTTTGTTTTCCTTATGGAAAATGGAATGAGGAATGTTTATATCTTCCAATCAAGTAGATACATTCACAACTAGTGCAATTAATGGGTATTTTTCATACTATAATTACGTTAGAAATATGAAAATAATGAAAAAATAAAATCAGGTTAAATTTTTCTTATTACATACTTATACATTTGTTGAATTTTTATGGTGCGATTTACAAGTATCTGAATTACTAACTAATATAAATATTTTAAATTACAGAAGATATTTTTATTGTTATTTTAAATACACATATTATTATTATTTTAAACGAATGATTTCATAAACAAATGAATCTTACGAAAATGTTTTAAAAGTAATGCAGATCTGCAACATTACAACATTTAAATCAAAAGATTAGTATTTTAATGACAGTTATAAGTACTTAAATCAATTATATCAAAAGCATTTAAATAAAATTATTTTGTAAGAAATTTTTGTTAAAATTATTCAATTTTTATTTTATTTTATTTTTTGTTTTATTTTGTACAGAATGGATTTCATTTTGGATAAATCGCAGTTTGTGGTAAAATCTATTCCAAATGCCACATTAAAAGTAAGCATGAACTTAAATATATTGTAAAGTTATTTATGTATTATTTACTTTTATATGGGTACTCTCTAACCTACCCCGGCTTCGTACGAGTAGTAAATGTTAGCGATGGCAAGGGGAGCGGCATCGATGTGAGAGATCCGCGCTGTTTATTTTAATTAATTTATTTTAATTCAGGTTAGATTTTTAATATTATATAGTTTGTAAAAAAATAGATAGTTAATATTACCAATAGTACTGTATCAGTCTGATGTAAACAACACACTGCTGAGCGAATTTTCTGCATATAGAAAAAGGGTTGGAGCTTAATTCACCACGCTGCTCCACCGCGGGTTGGTGAATAATATCTCTACCATGAATAACGATCGGTATCAGGTGTCTATGATAATCAACGGCTGCCATTCGACCGGTCCTTGAGCGGTGGATGCGTCGAAAACGCAAGCCCCTCACCTTCCGTCTGACGCAGGTTCTCACCGGGCACGGTTGCTTTAGTGACTACCTGTACCGGACGGCCCAGAGGGAGCCGACGACTGAATGTCACGATTGTGGCGCGGCGGTGGACTCCGCCCAGCACTCCCTCGAGGTGTGCCCGAGATGGGCGGCGCTGCGTCAAAGTCTGACGTCGGTCCTCGGAGGGGACTTGTCGCTCCCGAGCATTATCATCGCGATGCTCGGCGACGACGAGTCCTGAAAGGCGATGGTCTCCTTCTGCAAGACAGTAATGTCCCAGAAAGACAAAAAAAGAAAAAAAAGTGTCTATGATAACAACCAAGACCGACGGCTTTACGTGATCTCCAAGGCACGGTGGGAAGAGCCACAAGGACATCATACACCTAGACCGGCAACAAATATTTGTACAAATACAAATATCTGTCCCGAGCGGGAATCGAACGCGCGTCGTTTTTTTTTTTTTTTGCATCTTTTCATGCCTCTCGAGTTATTTATAAATTGTCAGTAAACAAGAACATTGTCTTAACTGATTACCAATACAATAAAAATTTGTAACACCAGAAGATAAATAAAGAAACTGTGAGCTATTCCCTCTTCCCTTTCTAGACTCACTGATCTTTTAATCACCAACCACTACAAAACTCAACTACGGTAGCTACTTCTTATGAATATACCTATTATATTTATGTACATATATATTACTAGTTATATGCTACTATGCTAGTTTCAATTATGCGATATACTTCATTCGTCACCCGTCAAGACAATTAAAATTACTAACAATAATGATTGTGTTGTTTATTGTTGCCATTTTGCGACTGTAGACAATGCAAGGGCAGGAATTGTCCCGATATTAGAGAACTTCTTCCAATATCATTTCATGGCACATCAAAGATTACCGAAAAATCCACTGAGAAAAAGTTAATTGAAGATATAAAAGTTAGTCAATGCTCTCATGACAGAGACCTGAGTCTGATTACTTTAACGAAGAATAGCGAAGATTGTAATTGCGCAGAAATGGCACGTGCACTTCGTTCTGATGTACATGTAAATTTAAATTTGCCAAAACAAAGATTTAAAGAATAACATTTTTTAGTAAAAAAAAACTCAGACTTTTGTGGCTGATTTATTTATTTATATTTTCACGAATAATCAGAATAATTAAAACACAGGATATATAAATTTCATTTGAAAATTTTTCCAATTTCATTTATTTAATTTGTAGCGCTTCACAAAAATAAGTAAATTTATTAAACAATATTATTTTCTTGATCATTTTTTATATCATTTTGCAATTTTTTTATTTTATCACTAAGATAATCCCAGTATTTCGATTTGACTTGGCCAGTGCTTGACAAAGCTGTATTGCTCTTTCGCTATTATACGGAATGAATGGTGAATTACTATCAATATTTAAGGAGAATACTCGGTACATGATTCTTATTCGAATTATGTAAAAATATAACATAAATATTATTAAGCTTCTAAGTAAAATTAACCAACAGTTAGCTAATTATTTACGCGTCGACGTTTCAATCTTATAATTAGATCTTCATCAGGTAATCTTTACATGTGGTGTCTAATTAGCATCCTCATGCTTACATTAACAACATGTATATTATTATGCTGTTTTCTAATTTTTTTTTTTAAATGTTGACAATTGACTATTACAAAATCAATTTAAGTTATTAAGATAACAAAATGTACATCAATTTACAAATCTGAATAAAATTTAAATCTTCAATCTTAACGTTGTTCATGAATCTTAACATGTAATGTTTAATTAGTGCCTTCTTGTTACCATTGTTAATATGTATAAGGATATTGATCATTGAAAATTATAAAATTAATTTAAGCCATCAATATAACAAAATGTACATTGGTATATATTTTAATTATTTTCTTATGTTATGTACAAATGTACATACTTTCAATTATTGGTACAAACGGTATCGAATTCAAGACAATTTGATTTGACAGGTTATTAATTAGGCAGTGCCTTCTGTCATGTTAAACCGACCAATGTTAAAAACACAGTACTTTGTTCATATTCCATATGACGAGCGACATTTTAAAATTGTAGGATTATAATAATGTCCTAATATCAATGCTAACATTTGTATGCGATTGTAGGCAGAAGTTTTATAAAAGGCCCGTCGCGGTCATCGATTCGCGCGAAGCGCTGATATCGCATATAATATGACGGCGGGTTTTTCAAATTGAAGCGGATTTAAATTGAATTATGGTTTGTCTTTTTCAAAAATATGTAATGTTCATGTTTAATATATCATTTTTACTAATATACCAAGGTAGGCAGTACCTTTCTGCCTATATGAAATGCACGCTACGGTGTGCACGTGCCGCCGGAATGACTGGAAAAGTGTCAACGCTTCATTTATTTGAATTGAAATTTATGAAAATTTGTTCAAAAATTAAGTACCTATTTTTTTTACATAATTCGATTGAGAATCATGTACCGAGTATTCTCCTTAAATATTGATAGTAATTTACCAGTCATGCTGTATATAACATTATTTTATCAGAAGAATCAAGAAAGGATATCATTTATGTAACCACACAGCTTAGAATTAAGACGTGCCATTTCTATTACGAATATATGATTACGGTTTGATTTATACTATTAGTGTTCTTTTTGTCCTTTTTATTTAGGGATTAACATTTATTATATTACACTAGAACTAAATTTAAAATATATTTTCCAGAAATCAATTATAATAAAAATTAAAATTATCCATAGATTTTTTTGTTTTGCGGACCATTTGGCGCTCCTTGGTGAGTAGCGCCCAGGGCATGATGCACCCCCTTCCCCCCCCCCTCCCTTTCTACGCCACTACCAAGATCATCGATTATACCATTTTGTAATCTGTATTAACTGCGCATGTTTTTGAAATAGCTGGCCGCTTAGGTCTTTATACTTTTTTTCCCCGAAAGGCTCTCAAACTTCGTAAAAATTATTTTTTTTATCTTTCATGCTAAAAATTGAACTTGTTATTTTTTTTTTTTCAAAAAAGTACAATTGATACTCATACTCTTTACTGCATTTCTAATAGTAAAGTCTAATGGAAAAGGATAACACCAAAAACACAACAAATTCCATTAATTTGCGGCCGTGGTGTACATGAAAGTACAGTAAGGTCAAAAAAACGTATTTTTTAAAAAACCTCATATTTTTGGCACCACTCGGAATTTTTTTTGCTGTATTTTATTAGAGCGCCTGATAGCCGTACTATTAGAATTTTGATAATGGAGCTCTCATCTGATATCGAAGCGGGCGCGATATAAACATTCAACGTTATATATATATATATATATATATATATATATATATATATAGTGGAATCTCTATAACTCGAATGTCAAGGGAAATGCAAAAAAAATCGAATTAACGAGTTTTCGACTTAACACCAACTTCGAGATACATATGATTTAAGTGCTGAAATTTCGACTCACAAAGGCTCGATTTCTAAGAACCTATATTTTTCGATTTTTAGAGATAAATTTGAAAAATTCAACTGCAGTTTTATAGTATTTATTATTTAAATATTAAAACAAATCCTATATTATTGAAGTAAACTGTACACTAAAAAAATCCGTTATCTTTTTATGATTTAAACAATATACAGATTTTTTATCAATTTAATGAATGGATGAATGGATTTTATTGCTATTATTTCGGTGAATTCCAAGTAAGATATTTTTACTAACTACGACTTACGGAGTCTCCTTTTTGAAATTCGAGTTATAGAGTATAAATAATTATGTTTTATCATATCGAGTTACAAAGTCTAAATAATAATAATTATATATATATATATATTGTTATCGATATATTGGTCGTATTTATAAAGTCAATTGTAGCAAGTTCCAAAACAATTAATAACCAATTTAACCTCATTGAAAATGATGCAATATGAACTGTAAAGTTATATATTTGTTACATCATTCTGTTGGTATACTACACACACACACTAGTCTTATGTTGGAATTTCAATACAGCTATGCCTTTCACTCGAATAATTCCATCTCACTCATAACGTTTTTTATACTATAATATTGCCAGTTTATTTCTTTACCTCAATATTTAACTCTTTTTGTGACAATCTTTCTTTCGCCTTGGACCTATGAAAAAAAATTGTAGCATTTAACTGTTGCGATATCCCGGGGCATTTCTTGTATTCTACACGGTTACTTCGTAACGTTAACTTTATTAAAACGTCATGTATTTATAATATTTAATTATAATTTAATAAAGAAATCGTTGCTACTTTTTTTAATGTGTATTTTATATTATTTTTACATTACCTGACAAGCGAATAAATAATAAAGAGTGCCGGATTTACTGTCAAGTTAAATTCAGAGAAAAATATTTACTAAACAAGTTTACAACACAAGCGGGTATTAAAAGAAGTTATTAATTTTCTGTTATAAATTAATATTATGATACGTGTATTTTTTTTAATACCTGTTCTAAAATTACCACCTCGTGTCTTTATTTCCCACATTTTCTCATGGCAATCCTTGTGTGTGACCGAATTCGATTATTTGCAGCTTGCAGAAGTAAACATAACATGTACACGACGACACGGAGTCGGTGTTGATCCACGTGTGTTTATAAAAAATTATAACTATCAGCCACAGAAATAGTAAATTATTACTATTTCTGTGCTATCAACATAATATTAGAGTTCGACTTCATTCAACTATTTCATAAGGTAAGTGAATTATTATAAAATTAACGTACGTAATGTTTTTTACGTTTTTTTTTTTTTTGTCTATTTATAGTCATGTCAAACTATTTCTATACTTCAATTATTGTAATAGCACATATACTAGACTATTTCAATGATAAAGTTCGTTATTATATTTCAATCAAAAAAAAGTTTATTATTTAAGTTTTAGTTAAGTTTTATATTTATAGATTAAATAAGTAAATTTGTGGTCAGTGCAAGGACTCGCGATATAGAGATCCTAAGCTTAGTTTAAGTCTCGTTGTTTAAATAAGTACGCACTAACGATAATAATAATAATATTCTAAAAATGATCATAAAAAAGGCATGGGCAAATAAAGCCTGTGGATGTACAGTATAAATTAAAAAAAAAACACATAATTGTATATATACATATATGTATATGTAATTAAATATACTGAGTAAATATATCGTCTGGCCAATATTAAAACCTTATAGGTAATCTTCAAAAAAGCCCAGTTTATACAGCCCACTTTATATACTGTTTAAATTATTATATACTTAATGTCTTATATGTACTATACTGTATCAGCCTGTAAACAACCCACTGCTGAGCGAAGGCCTCTTCTCCATATAGAAGAAGGGTTAGAGCTTAATCCACCACGCTGCTCCACTGCGGGTTGGCGGAGTAACGATCGTTTTCAGGTGTCTATGATAACAACCGGGACAGACGGCTTTACGTGGCTTTACGTTTCCGAGGCAAGGTGTGGAGACCCACAAGAACATACACCCAGACCGGAAACAAATATTTGTACAAAAACAAATATCTGTTCCGAGCGAGAATCGAACCCGCAACCGCCGGCACGCGGTTTTAGGTACACCAGAACGGTCGTCGTAAGGCCATAATAATATATTACTGCAAATAACGAAGATAGCTTGATTTTTATTCAATTATATATAATTAGAATTAAAAACAATCACAACCAATCAGTCTGTAATATAGGATTAGAGACACAAACTAATCTCCGCGATTTTACCCGCATAAATGTAATTCCGCCTATATGTTAATTCGGGTCTTCAACTATCTTCGGAGCGTCACGGTTGCATATGCGAAAGCGATCCCGTGGCGCCCCACTACGACGATGAGGGCACCGCTGTTTAAAAAAAAAGGGTTTTCAACTATCCACACAATGTTTCATCGCAAAAGATACGTCATTCATCAAACCTCACAAATAAACAGATCAATAAAATTATGATAGTGTTATACTTCAAACTGTTATAAAAATAAATCGCAATCTGATATTGTGATTTTCTTTTTCCTTTAACTGAGTTTTAAATTTTAAATATTAATCATTATTACTTAAAAGCTACAAATTATTATTTTACACAACGTTATTGCTGTTTTTCGGAGAAGAATAGGAACTTTATACTTTTAAATGTGTTTTAACTCTTAAGCACTACCATGGGTACTGGAGTACCCCACACCACAAGATATTTAAATTTTAATAATTACTTAAATATTTCAACAAAACTTTTGCCGTTCAAGCTAAACGCTATTGGATAGTTCTCGCGTAATTAGGTCAGTCGTGTGCTGGAGTTGAACAAGTGCAGTTGCTATTACGGAGGTTCTGGGGTACTGTAGAACCCCACGATAGTATTCGTCAAAGGATTATCATATTTGAGTTTAATTTTAAATGTTTGATTTACTACTAAGTTTTTTTAGTACTGTTCATCATATATATATATATATATATATATATATATATATATATATATATATATATATATATATATATATATATATATATATATATATATATATATATATATATATACCATTTCCTCTACCCTAAAGTTGCCTGGAAGAGATCGCTCTATAGCGATAAGGCCGCCTTTTGTACTTATTTCCTTTTTTTTGTACTGTTGCTTATTCTTAGTGTACAATAAAGAGTTATTATAATTAATCAATCTCATCAATATAAAATTGTAGATTTTAAAGATTACGTTCAAACAGTACAATGTAATAGTCTGTTTTACACGTCTTACGATAAATACGCTTAGATAGTTCTACTAAAATAAAATTTTGAAGCAGTTTTCGCTAATTATACTTTTATTTTAGAATACGTTATGATTTATATTTTTAGTCTTTAAACTTAGGTATTCCAAAATTACTTAAAATAGAAAGAAACAAAAAATAACGGTAAATATTAAAAACGATTTTTGTTCAAAAGACTAATTCGTAATTATTCTTATCAAAATATATGTTCTTTCATTATTTCAATTATTTACCACCAATATAATTTACCTTTTTTAAGTTTAATTTTGTAATTAAGAACAGTCAGAAACATTTTAGTATAGGTACATGTTTAAAAAAACGCTGTTAAAATGTGAATGGTGAAAAGATGTTTAAACAAGTGGTATAAATAAGAATGAACAATATACATATTTTTATAATAAAATTAAGCAAATAAACTTTAGTTTCGTTACCTGTAATAAATTGCGTTGAATAATTATTTCGTACGTTCGTTATTAAATACACCTATAGTTTTGCATTTATGAGGAATAAATGACGTATAATCATAATAAAACATTATATGTTATAGTGGAAACCTAGAATAATATACTTACATGTGATGTGTATTATTCTAGATTTCCACTTATCTACCAGTCAATCAGTATGATTGGTTGCTGACGTGATGATATGATTGATTTATGACGTTCCGTCGGTTTTTGGGTGAAAGAGTATCGATCAATTTATGGATATCATCAAACTTGACTTAATTACTTATATAATATTAAAATAAATTATAATATTGAATTTAAAATTTCAGATGTGTGGAATTTGGGCAACGTTTGGAAAAGATGGAGGGCTGAGTGGAACATGCATTAAGTGTTTTTCTGCTATAGTACATCGCGGTCCAGACGCATGGCGTATAGAACAAGATGCAAGAGAACCTCTTGCTATTTTTGGCTTCCAAAGACTCGCCATTGTTGATGGCCTACATGGAATGCAACCTATGCGATTACACCTTTATCCTCGGGTATCTCTCATTTGTAACGGTGAAATATACAACTGTGAACGACTTCGCCATCAATATAATTTCAAATATGAAACACATTGCGATGTCGAGGCTATTATTCATTGCTATAAGAGTTTCGGTATCAGTGATACCGTCAAAAACCTCGACGGAGTTTTCGCATTTTGTCTAATTGACGGAGAAAAAAGAAAAATTTATATCGCTAGAGATCCTTACGGAGTAAGACCATTATTTAAATTAGAAGATGAAGATAATGGATATATGGCTATCTGCTCAGAAGCTAAAGGCCTAATAGGGTTAAAAGAAAAAGAAAGCAAAACATCGAGATTAGGGCAATTCCCACCGGGACATTTAGAAGAATGGGATATTTTAGAAGGTGGTAAAGTTAAACGTAACTATACTGAAAAATATTTTACGCCCGGTACGCCCCCTCATTTTACTCCTTTTGTAGCAGAAGAAGAAATATCACAAATGAATATTTACGAAAAAACTGCTCATCTTTTAGAAGCAGCTTGTAAGAAAAGATTAATGTCTGACAGACGTATTGGCTGTCTTCTTAGTGGAGGCTTAGATTCTTCACTTATTACCGCTTTAGTTGTAAAATTAGCAAAGTTACACAAACTGCCCTATAAAATACAAACATTTGCAATAGGTATGGGAGATTCCCCCGATCTCATAGCAGCACGCACAGTAGCACAATACCTCGGAACTGATCACCATGAAGTCATATTTGATGAGAATGATGTTAAAAGAGAATTAGATAACGTAATATATCATTTAGAGTCCTATGACATAACAACAATACGTGCTAGTTTACCTATGTACCTTCTTTCAAAGTATATTAAAGAAAATACAGATACTACAGTCGTTTTTAGCGGTGAAGGTGCAGATGAAGTTGCACAAGGATATATATATTTTAGAGATGCTCCTGATTCAAAAGCTGCACATGAAGAAAGTTTAAGACTTCTTTCTGATATTTATTTGTATGATGGATTAAGAGCAGATCGAACAACAAGTGCCTTTAGTTTAGAGCTTCGAGTACCATTTTTAGATATCCAATTTACTAACCACTATCTTAGTTTAGAGCCTTCTTTGCGGCAACCCCAAAACGGCGTTGAGAAGCATTTACTTCGCAATAGTTTTGCCAAAAGTGGATTGTTACCGGACGAAATTTTATTTAGACATAAAGAGGCTTTTAGTGACGGCGTCGCTTCTGTCAAAAAGTCATTATTCAAAACGATTGATGAAGTAATTAAAGAAAGACTACCACAAACTATCGAAAAGTATAATGGAGTTCAACCGAATACTACAGAGTCAAAATATTACAAATACATATTTGAAAAATTCTTTCCAGGTCAAAGTAACTTTACACCATATTACTGGATGCCTAAATGGGTCCAAGTTTCGGATCCATCAGCAAGATTTATCAAACATTATGACGCAGCATAAGTACATCGTTACTTACTGTGTATACTAAATGTTACAAAAAGAAATGTGTCATTAAAATATTAAATTTACGATATATTTTTTTTTTTTTTAATAATATAGTTAAACGTCTATGTATGATTTTCAGTTATAATTATATATATCGTAAATATCATTATTTCTTAAAGGCGGTCTTATAGAGTTGATAAAATTCGTCATACAAAGACAATTACTATAAACAGGCTTCATTTCAAGTGTTCCTTCTTGACACTCCAAAGTAGTTACAGCCTTGTTCTTTACTTTTTGACTATCTATTGCAGCAGTCGCTACTGGCAAATATTTAGATAAATCTCGACTTGGTGAAACTACAGCATTCTTTAAATCAACTTTATTTGTATCCGAGGTAGACTTTTCTACGACGTTAATTTCTTTCTCAGTTGATTTGTCATGATATAATATTTCTGTCCTAATTTCAGACTCCTCATCTTTTAAAAATTTTATATCTTTTTGTCGTAATAAATTCATGGCCATGTAACAGCCTGGACAGAATACGTTTTTTTGTAAATATTGCGAGTGGATACGATGTAACTTCAGATCTGAGGAGACTTGACCTATAGTGCAAGAAATATCTTCATCCGTAACTTGCATTTTTTTATTGTTATAATGTATTAGAAACGAGTTTTCATGACCACTACAAATTTTACAATTGCATATATTTTTGTCTAATAATTGTTTTAAGTTTCGCACTACTTCTGTATCCATTGTAAAACTAGAATTTCGTAAAATTTTCCACACAACGATGAATTTGATAACAGAACATAATACCAAAATATTAGTCCATCGTTCAAATTATTAAATTGATTATTTTTTAATTTTTTTAGACATTTCGAAAACAAAGTAAACAGAAAATATTAGGTGACATTTAATATGTTAGTTTAAAAATAATTTCATAAATTTAGCAAATTCAAATTTTGTTTTCCTTATGGAAAATGGAACGAGGAATATTTATACTTGCCAATTAAGTACATAAACAACTAGTAAAATTAATGGGTATTTTTTCATACTATAATTACTTTAGAAACATTTAAATATGATAATAATGAAAAAATAAAATCAGGTCAGGCACTACAAATATGACATGATATTTTAAATATATTTTTCTACGTCTAATATACCTAAATGTTATTTTGTATTTAAGTATTTAAATACAAAATAATATTTAAGCAGTCTTCACAAGTTTTGGTATTCTGAAAGACAAGAAAGACAGGTTTGAAATGTCACAAATCATGTTATTTAAACCTCGATTACAAACAAAATTTTAAAGTAAATAACAAAGTAATAGAACAATTTATTTTTAAAAATATAGCATGAAAAAGTCTGACCGAAATAAAAAAGGAACTTCAGTAAACTTAACATCCAAGGTAAGGCTTTAAAAATATAGTATGTAAAAAAGTAATTGGTAGTTAATATTACCGATAGTACTGTATCAACCTGATGTAAACAACACACTACTGAGCGAAGGCCTCTTCTCCATATAGAAGAATGGTTGGAGCTTAATCCACCACGCTGCTCCACTGCGGGTTGTTGAATAATATTCCTACCATGAGTAACGATCGTTATCAGGTGTCTATAATAACAACCGAGACGACGGCTTTACGTGATTCCAAGGCACGGTGGGAAGAGCCGCAAGGACATCATACACCTAGACAGGCAACAAATATTTGTACAAATACAAATATCTGTCCTGAGCGGAAATCGAACGCGCGTCGTTGTTTTTTTTTTTGCATCTTTTCATGCCTCTCGAGTTATTTATAAATTGTCAGTAAACAAGAACATTGTCTTAACTGATTACCAATACAATAAAAATTTGTAACACCAGAAGACCGATAAATAATGCATTATTAGCTATAGATAATTGAAGGAATAAGAAATAAAGAAACTGTGAGCTATTCCCTCTCCCCTTTCTAGACTGATCTTTTAATCACCAACCACTACAAAACTCAACTACGGTAGCTACTTCTTATGAATATACCTATTATATTTATGTACATTAATATTACTAGTTATATGCTAGTTTAATATATGCGATATACTTCATTCGTCACCCGTCAATACAATTAAAATTACTAACAATAATGATTGTGTTGTTTATTGCAGCCATTTTGCGACTGTAGACAATGCAAGTGCAGGAATTGTCCAGATATTAGAGAACTTCTTCCAATATCATTTCATGGAAAATCAAAGATTACCGAAAAATCCACTGAGAAAAAGTTAATTGAAGATATAAAAGTTAGTCAATGCTCTCATGACAGAGACCTGAGTCTGATTACTTTAACGAAGAATAGCCTAGATTGTAATTGCGCAGAAATGGCACGTGCACTTCGTTCTGATGTACATGTAAATTTAAATTTGCCAAAACAAAGATTTAAAGACTAACATTTTTTAGTAAAAACAAACTCAGACTTTTGGGGCTGATTTATTTATTTATATTTTTACGAGTAATCTGAATAATTGAAACACAGGATATGTACATTTCATTTGAAACTTTCTCCAATTTGTTTAATTTGTAACGCTTCACAAAAATAAGTAAATTTATTAAACAATATTATTTTCTTGATCATTTTTTATATTATTTTGCAAATTTTTTATTTTTTCACTAAGATAATCCCAGTATTTTGATCTGACTTTGTCATACTTAGTGGCCAGTGCTTGACAAAGTTCTATCGCTCTTTCGCTATTATATAGACAGCTCGACTCGCCTTTTCTAAGGTTTTCTTCACAGATATCTATAATGAATGCAAGTAAATATGTTGAACGACATCTATTTTTATAAAGATCTTCACAAAACGATGTTACAACTGCATTCCCACTTATTCCTCTTTTATCATGAAGCAGCACTCCGCGTAAATAATTCCAAGCGCTTTCGTTGTTTTTAACAAACTTAATCTTTTCCAAAGTATAACAAATTTCTTTCTGAACATTAAAATCTGACCAGCCATTATGATTATTCATAACGAAGTAACGCTGATTCCATGCAGAATTGTTGCGAACATCTTCATTAATCAAATGGTCCACAAAATCCATCTCCTTATCAAAAAGTCTGAAATGTAAAAGAATTTACTTAAAATGAGAAATATAAGGTTAACTGGAGTAAAAAAAATGGAGTTCAGTTGAAAAACAACATTACAAAATAATAATTAATCTATGAATCAATCAAATAAAAACCACATTATATTTTTTGTGTGTCTGTCATTATTTTATGAAAATTATAGTCTAAACTAAAAGATAAATAATTAATGAATGTGTATATAAGACCATAGTGTTATTTCTAATGTCTCCAAAACTAGATTAAACTATATTAAAAACTTTATTATTTTTTTCTATTTTCTTGCCTTTCTAAGACATTTTGACAAACATAAATCGAGAAGTTGGAGGTACAAAATAGTAGGAAGGTAATTAAAAGATGTGAAATGAAATGCTTATGAAACACATGCTGTTTGACAGGAATAAATTCGGGCTTCAGAATTATTACTAATGCTAAAAAGTTAATTGAATTTAATGAAGTTGGAGAACCCAACGCCGTGGTCTGCTTCCTAAAAACCGAGTACGGATGACCTCGTCGCTTTTTGCGAAATATATGGTCACGGTTGGTATAGTATGACGAAGGCCCTAGGATTGCAGCGGTTCAGGAAGCATTTGCTAGGATCGAACCGATGAACCCGATCGCCATCTTTTCGGAGAACGTAGCTGGTGCGGTCCGGCGGACTTCGAAGTGGAAAAGTCCGGATTCCGGCGGCTTGCATCACTATTGGCTGAAAAGGTTCTCGGTATGCTACGCAACCTTGGCTCGACAATGCCAAGAGACAACAGAGCGGAGTATACTACCGAATCTTTTCACTACTGGGTCGAACTCACTTAGGTCCTAAGCCAACCAATACCGCTGACCCTACTAACTACCGCCCCAAAACGAGTCTGACTTCCATCTATAAGACACTGTTATCCGTTCTGAGTTGCGAGATCTCTCGTCATATTGACGAGTTTAATATTTTGTCTGCAGTTCAGAACGGGTGTCGCTAAGGCAGTCGCGGCACCAATGAGCTCATTCTCATTTACACTGTTGAGAGCCAGTTTTACAAGGCATTCAACGCGTCTCACGTGAATAGTAGCCTCCATGGATTGGCTGCGATCCGGGGACCTCTTTAGGGAAACCGAAGGTTTTGTCGGTGCAATACAGGATCAGGTGGTTAAGACGAATAAATACCGAAGATATATTCTGAATGATGGCACTCGTGACTTCGGCTGAGCTTATTGCTATCCCGGCGAGTCACTCAGACATGTGCTTTCAGGGTGTTCAGCGCTTGCCAACACTAGTATAGTGTATAAGCGCTGAACACCCAGTACTTGCACAGACAAGCTTCCAAGATTCTTCATAAATAGCTTGTTCTTATGTACGGTCTCCTGGAACAGAGGATGCCGTCTTATCAGTACACACCTGTGCCAGTACTCGAACGCGACAACGTCCGGCTCTACTAGGACCTGCTTATTGACTCAAACAAGGACGAACAAGCCTGATATCGTGGTGACGGTTAAGACACGGTCGAGGATGTTTTTGGTGGATATAACCATCCCCCATGACGAGAACCTAGTAAAAGTCGAAACAGAGAGTAAACGTAAATTTCTGGGTGTAGAGTCCACTGATATTATCCCTATCGTAATATCTTTCTCTGATATACATATCTCCATCTGAGACAGCTAGGAACCATGACAGTTCACTTGCAGCCAGAATGAAGAAGAAGGTATTGCTTAACTCAGCTAGGATTGTCCCGTCCACGTTTGATCTTCCTACCGGAATGTTATCCTCCAATCGCCTAAATAATATGTAAGTTCAAGTCGTTATATGGATCATCCATAATAAATATAATAAATCAATTTATTATATAAATATGGTATTATATTATTATTTATATCCATATATATATTGAACAGGTTTAGTAAAATAATAATATTTGATGTGTGTATTGCCATGTTGAGATTGCCTTGGTTATACCATTCTTTGATTTAAACAATTTAATGTGTAAAAAAACTAAACAGAACTGAAACATCCTGTAGACATCCTACAGCTGGACAAAGGCCTCTTCTCCATATCTGGGAAGGGTTGGAGCTTAATCCACCACGCTGTTCCATTGCGGGTTGGCGAATAATTTCCCTACCATGAGTAACGATCGTTATCGTTATATTACAGATGTCTATGATAACAACCGAGGCTGACAGCTGCTCTCCGAGTTACGGTGTAGAGACCCACAAGGACATACAACTATACCGGAAACAAATATAAATACAAATATCCGCTGATATAATAATAATGCTCCGAGCGGGAATCGAACCCGCGACCGCCGATGTTGAAGCGACTACTCGCACCACTACACCAGATCAATCGTAATGTATAAAGCACTATTAAAATCTTTAGATTATAATACAAAAATTCATAGATTAATTGAGACATAGGCAGTTATTTTTCAATGAAGACATACCCGAATGTCTTGATAGCCCACTGCCTGTGTTGCCAAGCATGATAGTTTTTAGGATCTTGTTGAAGAGCATCACCAGTAACTTCAAGTTCCAAAGAAGGATCTTGAAGCCACTCAATTAAAACTCGCCTGTGATGCCATACCTATATTAGATATAATTTTATTTTACTAAGAAACAAATGCACAAATCAATTATCAACAGAGAAAAGGTTTATGTCTAACAAAGAAGTTATTTGGAATTTATCATTTACTCATCATTACAATACAGGACAGATAGTTATTGTCAAGAATAATAAAAACTTACTTGATAATTCTTAGGTGACTGTTTGATGACAGACTCCACATATTCTAATTCAGATTTCAAATCTGTACCTAACGCTTGAAGCAGATCTCTCCTGAAAAATATCATTATTCATTAAAAAAAATTGAAAGCTAAAATAATATTTCAATGTGTTGCACTGACCACAAGCTAATTTACTAGCGGTTGTGTGTTCAATGATGTTTATCATAGTCTGGTTGTGTGTGTTAGTGTTGTTTTTTCCAGACTCCTAACATAGGAGTCACATCCTACTAGGGTTGAATGTGTAGCATTAGTTTATTGATTATTTCTATATTTTTATTTGTGTATATTTATATTTGTATATATATTTATATATGGACCTATCTTTCATATGTACTAATTAGTATAGTATACTTTCTACTATATATAAGCTTTTTTTACAGTATTTATACATATAATTTAATTACAGATAATTAATTACATGTATTTTATATGTTGTTATTTTTTTATATATTTTCATATAATGTATATGTACATATAAATATAATAGTTATTTATTCATTTCATTTTTCTCTAAAAGTACCTTTACACTGTCTGTCCCACCATACAACACTCATTCTCATAACCTTAGGTTGAGTGGAAAAAAATATCTTTTAAATCATCAACCTTCATACATATGTGTAAGATTAGGTAGTATATCTGTTTATTTTATTTATTAAGTGTATAATAATAATAGAGAAAAATTGCTTAGAAAAAAATAACAGTCAAGGTAATATTAATAAATATTAATTAAATATTAATTATAACATACTGATTTGTATTTAATTATCTAATGAATAATAAATAAAGCTTGTTTCTAGTTTATTTGTCTTGTCCTGTTCCCCGTTGTTTCCTGGGTTTTTATAACCTGTGTCCTACTTATTATCCATAACATGAAGTCAAATCAGTAATTACATCTGGATCACAAAACTAAATCAACGACTACAGAATGGTTTTACGACAGTTTTGATATTCTACTATTGCAATTGTGTCACATTTTTGTTTTTCATAATTAAATTAACCACCTATTTTAATAACACAAATGCAATAGTTGAATCAATCTTTAAGTTACAGTATATACAGAGCAATTATTACTACTTTTGGTTTAATCGAATTAATCAATAATTCATTAATTTATCAACAAGATCTAATCAAATCATTGAAGAGAAGTTACCCTACTCTTTCATAACCCTAAAACTGAAATATTTTGCCTATCAAAAGTAAATTTTGTTACAAATACAATCATATGTTGCAATTTATAAGACAATCATATAAAGAAATAACTAGAAAATCAATAAGGATACGCTTAGATACATATTTGTAAAAATAATATTTATAAAAATATATGTATAAATATATAGATGTAACATAAAAGAAAACTAGGAAAAAATAATGTCAAATTCACCATAATACCACAAAGCAAGAATAACCAAAACTTTGATATAAATTGACGACCCCGTTGGCGTAATGGTCACCATGCCGGACTGCCAACCAGAGGGTCCCGGGTTCGATTCCCGGCACGGCCAACATCTTTGTGATGAGCAAATTTGTTGGCTGTCGGTCTGAGTGTTCAATATGTATCGATATAAAGTATTTATGTATGTATATGTAGTATATCAGTTGTGTTAGCACCCATAACACAAACTATAAATAGTTTAGCATGGGGCTAACCAGCCGTGTGTGAAATGTGTCCTAATATACTTTAATTTATAGTTGTATGTTACCTATATATTTAGACATCACTAGGTTTATATTTACAGTTATTTAATAAAATACCTGTATTGCCAAACTGTATAATTTGCAGGGTTTAATTCAACAGCATCCTTAGTCAGTTGTAGTGCTCTTTCTGATAATTCATTCGCCTTTAAAACCGCTCTAAAGTAATCATATACGTCTTCAACTGAAATATAAAAAAGTATTCTTATATACATGACTTCATTTTCATTCTACATTCAATCCCTAAAATAGAGAGGTCTACTAAAAACTACTACTTTGAGATCTCAACATTCATAATTTTTGTTAAACATATGAAATTATGAACAATCACAATGACCATGGTATCAATATTTTTTATGTGAAATAGATAAAAAAAATTGCAGTATAACAAAATCCATACCAAATATATTCATTTTTGATTGCCTTTTTTTGAAAAAAAAGACTATAATTTAGTTAATAAATGAATAAACTACACTCAAAAACCACTTACATTTTTCGGAGTGGGCTATCACAACCACTGGAGTCGGGCCGTCATCCTCAGACACTGGAGTAACATCGCTCCAATCAGGTCTATCTTTATAGAATACCCAGGATACGTCGCTGTCCCCGCTTTCCGACATAATTGAATATTCCTCTTAAATGAATATTCTAAGAAATCTATGTAGTTTCTTAGCTTTTATCAAATTTGGTAAGTTAACAACTATTAATATTTAAAGCAAGGTTACAAGAGCCGTAAATACACACTATCTAGGCTGACTGGCTTAAATTATTTGCTCCTGGATTTATTTATATTTGATAGTTAGTATACACATACAGGTAATTTACATATGAATAATAAAGTTGGTTCTTATAACAATTAGCAAGTATTTAGGTAGCAGATTGACATTGACGTGACTTACTGACTTGTCATAAAAAATCAATTCTGTCTTAAAAAGTGGGGCCAGAAATGACTAAAAAAGAAAAACTTTTGTTTAAAATAAAATTTTAATTGAAAAGGGCTAGATTGCTCTCTTGGGGCTAAATAGTGAAATCTGGATAAATCCAATCGTAAAAAGAGCTAAATATAAGCCCAAAAGCACTAAGGTGGCAACACTAAAATCTGTAAAATACAAGGCTGTGTTCCGATTCGGGGCAGTGCTCTCAGTACTGAAAATTCGATTTTTGTATGCGCAAACAGCACCCCCATAAGTTTTTTGCCCAAACTTATTATTTATTGAATTAAAAAATAAAAATAAATGTGATGAATGTGATGTTTGTAATTAACTCTGCGCGTTTTCCAATTACAGAGCATAATGCGACTCAGTGACGCACAATGCCGAAGTGTGCTAATGCTTAATTGGAACGTCAAATAATGTATTCATATTTTATATGTGGAAATATAAAAAAGGTCCATGTTTACGAGTATACCTTCATCCATCCACTTATATTTATTGTTAACACGTTTTGAATTAACTTTTTAATATTTCCAAAAAACTACGACGAAAGGAAAGTATAATTTTTTTTTAACAATAAACAATGTTACTAACGATAATATAAATAAAATTTCGATCTAAGCTACCTTAAAGAATAAACACTTATTAATTTTTTGCTACTGAGTTGGCATCAACTGCACGCATCACGCGAAAGCACTACTTTTGAAAGTGCTCGATTGTGCGAAGCGTTGCGGTAGTTGGAACATTCAATGTTGAGCATTATGCCGCATAATGCGCTCTAGTGCTGTAATTGGAAAACGCGCTCTTTGACCGCCAAGCGCAGTGCATGGAAAGTGTGCCCTCCACGCCAAGCCTTTTTTTTTACTATTAAATACAAAATGCTAGTGATGAGACTTTCACAAATATCGATAAATATTTATCACTCCTGCTGTAATAGTTTTTCCATATATAGGTGTTAAATTTATAAATAGGCATTAAATTTATCAAATAAATGTTGCAATAGTAGCATTAATTAAGTTCCATAAATGAAATAACCGAATTAACAAACTTCACCGAAACAAGTTTTTATCGAATAAAGCCCATCCCTATATCCCTATCATTTAATGTTGCTGTATTACGAAGCTGTTGTATTACGAATCTGTATGTATGTGTATAATACAGAAAGTCGCGAAAATTCATTTTCTCCACGGCATCTCCTGATCCTGTTTATGATCTGCCCAAAGACATTTGATCTTTCCTCAGGCCTGATTTTTTCCAATTCAAATGCAACTTGACTAGAAAAATATTCGTTAATATTATCTGAAGGTCATTTACATATAAATCTCGGAAATAAGAGTGCATCAAGATTCACTTTTATTTCGAACTCAAATGTTCGTTTTTAATTCACATAATCATAAACATAATCATTTATTCATTAATTTTGGGTGTATAAGATCTCAATTTCTACAATGTGCTTCCAAAATTTGCCACGCATGGCGTATGAATGTTAATTAAGTATTAAGTTAACATTAGGATATCAAAAACAAAAAAAATTAAATAGAAACAAATAAACTGAATGTCAATATACAAAACAAATGTCAACAGATCAAATAAATGTACAATTCATTTCATAAACAAAATTCATTCACTTTACAATTAAATTTCCATCATTGAAAAAATCACTAATGTTGTAGTACGCTTTTTCTATTAATACATTTTTTAATTTATTTTTAAAGACTATTATATTATTCAATTTAATTTCGTTTGGGATTTTATTATAAATTTTAGGGGCCATGCAGATTAAGCTTTTAGACAATAGACTACTTTTTGAGATAGGCAGACACAATCTATCGTTATTACGTCGATTACGTTGGGAAATATCTGACATTTTTTGAAAATGGTAAGAATTCTTATACACAAACAAAGCGACCTCAAATATGTATAGCGACGGAAGTGTCAGGATCGTGTACTTGACAAAGTAGGGCTTACAACTATCTGTAGGCTACAGATTAAACATTGAACGTATGCAACGCTTCTGAGCTCTAAAAACCATTATGCACTCTGTCGAACCTCCCCAAAAGATCACGCCGTACCTCAAAACCGAGGCCGTCAGACCGTGGTAGGCGGTAAGCAAAGCATTAATACTAACAACGCGAGCAATTCTAAATAGTACATATGCAGTGCTACATATTTTTTTGCTTAATTCTGATATGTGAGCTTTCTAATTTAAATGTTTATCCATTATTAGGCCTAAAAACTTAGCTGAGTTTTGTAGTTGTTACCATTGTAATCCACTTGTATATTATGTTGTTTTGGTCTTAGACTGAAATGTATAACTTGGGTCTTAGTTAAATTTATTCGAAGATTATTATTATCTAACCAACGAATAATTGCATTTAATGAAATATTAATGTCATTTTGATACTGTTCATTTGTTTTGCACTGAATCGACACCGTACTATCATCTGCAAATAAGGTCATCGGTTGATTAGGTAAATCTAGGTAAGTCATTTATATAAATTATGAACAACAGTGGTCCCAAGTCACTGCCCCGTGGAACACCATACCGTATGTGTAGTACAGTCACGAAACATTCTTCACACTGAGTTTCCTTCCCGGGAAAAATGATCAGGCCTGATCATATATGAAAAATGACCGGGCCTGAACAGGCCTGATCAGACATGAACAGACATGATCATGTCTAATTTCAGGCCTGCTCATACATGAACAGGTATGATCGTGTCTGACATCAGGTATGAGTAGGCGTGACTATGTATGATCAGGCCTGAACGTATTTTTACTCTTCAGATACACTCATTTGCAAAAAAAACGGGCGGTTTCGATTTTCTTCCTGGCTGAAAAAAATAAAATACCAAAAAGGTTTTAATCATTTGAACATGTCACTGGCCAGTTATAAAAGTGCCATAATGTTTATAAGAGTACATTCCAAATTCAAATTTTTGACTGAGCCTGGTTTTCAAAGAAAATAACTTTTAACTACATTTTGTGGCGCGAATTCCCTATAGTTAATATCGACTCTAATTAACTTTTTGTCAATTTTTATTAAATTATCTGGTGTCCTTGACATTTAAAAGTATTGTTATTGCTGTTTAGCAATCTCGAAAATGGTAGATAAAGTGATAAAAGCAAGCAAAATTATTGCGCTGCTTGAAGAAGGTTGCAGTCAATGCTTCGTGGCTCAGAGGCTAAATGTGAGTCGGTCGACAGTTCAAAGGACCTGGCAGCGCTATCAAGAGACCAGTTCCGTCAAGAGAAGGCCTGGTTCTGGCAGAAAGACATGTACCGAACCACGGGATGATCGTTTTCTAGTTAGTCAAGCGTTGAGAAATCGCAAATCTTCTTATGTGGACCTCAAGAACACCCTCGAAGAAGTAAGAAATGTGCAAATTAGTCTATGGACGGTCAGGAGGAGGCTTCTCGCTGCTAATATACACAGTCATCGCCCGGCACGCGGCCCTAAATTACTCCGTGGATATCGAGTTGCCACGCTTAGCTTCGCTCGAAATTGTGTGTCATGGACTCATGAAGACTGGGATAGGGTATTGTTCTCCGATGAAGCCAGGATATCTCTGCATGGTGAAGACCGACGTCGGCAAGTGCTACGTAGACGAGGAGAACGCTTTGCAGAGGCATGTTTTGAAGAAATCACACCTTATGGAGGGGGCTCTGTTATGTTTTGGGCAGGAATAAATTCTATGGATCGTACGGAGTTAGTCTTCATCGAAAACGGTACACTGACTGGACACCGATACATAACGGAAGTTCTAATTCCTTATGCACAACCCGCTTTAACCGCTCTTGGCGAAAACTCAATTTTTATGGACGACAACGCTCGCGCCCAACGGTCTGGCGGTGTGGATGCGTATATGCTAGAAGTCGGAATTCGTCGTTTGGACTGGCCAGCTAGAAGTCCGGACCTCAATCCCATAGAGCATGTCTGGGACGTTCTGAAGCGATGAGTGAGATCAGTGCAGCCGGCTCCGCAGACCATCAGAGAGCTAAAGAATGTGATTACCGCGGAGTGGGAACGTATTCCCCAAGAAACCATAAAAGATATACTCACTAGCATGCCCAGACGAATGCAAGCTGTGATTTCGGCAAGAGGGGGTCACACTCAATACTAAACTTTTATCTGCTTTTAATGTATTCAAGAAAAACAAAGAAATTAACGCGTTTCATTTTTATTTAGCGAGCAGGTACAATCATAGTGTTTTGAGCTTAAACATTATTTATTAATAATTTAATTACAATGTTATGATAAAACTGATGAAAACTATTCCTTCCTAATTAATTTATAAAATTCTGAGGATAACAATACCTAAAATTGTCAAACAAACTAATAGTAACTATAAAATAGTTCTTTGCTTAAGTGCCCGTTTTTTTTGCAAAAGAGTTTATGATCATGCATAAACAGACCTGATCAGACATGATGTCAAATTTCAGGCCTGCTCATACATGAGAGACAGTCGATAAAAATATACAATAAACTAGGTACCTAGAGTGGGTCCCAAGGGAGTTGCTCGTCTGATACTGGGCGCGTTCTCCGGTGGTGGATAGGGGAACGCCACTCAAATGCCTCGCGAGTGGTAGGGGTCTTCGGACCCCCGCGGAACAAAACCAGCAGCAGTGGTCGTGAAAGCGCAGGAGGGGGATGACTCGCTCTCCCCCTCCATTCGGTGGCGCGAAAGCGTGGTAGTGGGCGCGGAGGCGCACAAGCCACTGTGCTCCCTGGACCAGCTGATGTGTGGACCCATCAGCCTGGATTCGCCGTCTGGGATAGCTGGGCAGGAGCGGGAGGCTTCGGTCGTCCGTTCCGTAGAGGTGGGTGCGAAAGCGCATTGGTTGGGTGCAGAGACTCACAAGCCTCTGGGCCCCTAGACCAGCTGATGTGCGGACCCAGCTCAGGAGTTTAGCCGTCTGGGGTAGCTGGGGTCTAGTGGTGGGCGGAGCGCGAAAGTGCGGTGAGAGTTTTGGCACAGGAGGTGCGGCTGGTGAGGGAGTGGAGCCGAGAGGGCGCGGAGATTTCGGTGGTGGGGCCGCTCCTGGTACCTGTCTGAATTAGCAGAGTGCCACCGGCCACCGGGCTAAGCGTCGGGGCATCACGGTTGTATGCGCGAGCGACCCCGTGACGCCCCACTATGGCGCAGACAGTCGATAGGTTTTAGTGGGTATTCTGGCTTTGCAGCCAGCGAGTCCCACATACCCGTCACCTTCGAGCGACGGGATGTGTAAATGCATTTCCCATCGTTAAAAAAATAAAAATAAAATAGGTACTTAGAGTGGAATCAAGAATAATGTGATTATAAATTTATAAATAAAGTAAAGAATGTATTAATTAATAAATGTTATTATTATATAGATGAATATTTCAATGATAAACAATAACAACACCTATTATATATATTAAAAGTAAGTTACGTTGACTACAACCGTGAGGGTCGAAAAAGAACGACACTTCTTCTAAAAGTAATTTCATTATAAAATAATTACAAATTATTATAAAACTAAGACATGGTGACTAAGTTCGATGTTAGAACAGAGTGCTTCATTATTCTTAGTTTCGGTGTATAAAAGGCTCAGCCGGTGACGTTGGTCTCATCGTGCAATCGGGGTCTTCGATGATTTGTCGATAATCTGGTGCACGTTTTGCAGATGAAGCGACTCTTGTCATGCCGCAATCGAGGTCATTGATGATATGTAATTAGTAATGTAAATAATTATATTTACCTAACAAAGAGCTTCCTCTCTACCTGAATATTACGTGCCCTGCGGGGTCCACAATTATCTTTTGTATTTCATAAGTACAATGTAAATTATGGTAGGAAATAAATGAATAAATAAATAAATAAATTGTAGAAGGTTAAATACCCCAGACCAGTGCAGCTGAAGCCTTTGAAAATGGTAAAAAGTGAAAAAAAAATTAGTAAGATGAAACTCATTGGAAAAGGAAGAAAATATATACCAAAAATGCAAGGAAAATAATAAATGAGCGGTAAAAAAATAAATATTTAAAATATTATGTATCAAAAAAAAATTAAAATGTGGTTGTTACCTTTTTATGGTAAGTTTTCACCAAATTTCGTGAAAATAAAATTATTTTTGTAAAAGATACAAACAAAAAACCAAAAACTTTGTTATTTGAATTTTTCACATAAATTTTAGGAGATTATGTGAAAAAACAATGTAAATACAAAAGTTGTAGATCTTTTTATTACTTACAACTTTGCCATTTAGCTTTTTTCCATAGGACTTGTGGTTTTGCCGGAAATCGAGATAAACGGCTTTATACCCTTAACCCAACCACCAACCCCTCCACTTCCCGACTTCAGATCACCCGTAAATTACTTTTCCTTTCATTCTTGTTATATTCTCTTCCTTTTCCAATGGGCTTCATTATACCATAATTATTATTTTTTTTGGTTTCAAAAATTATCGACTGTGGTCACATCACTAGTGTCGCTTTAAAGCGACAATGGCGTGTGCTGAACGTATATTTTTAGGTCTTATCTTCGCCTAAAACAAATTCAAATTTCGAATTAATAGTACAAATATCTAGCTTAACTTTGGTTCAAAATCATTCAGTAACATATGGATAAGACGACAAAATAAAAGAAAAATTATCCTGTTACATATTTTGAATAATATCAGATAACAAAGTAGCCCATCTATTTGTCGCCTTAAGGTGTCGTTGGCGTTCTAGCGGCCGATTACGTTTGTCGATTTAAGACGACGTTGGCGTTGAAAGGGTTAATTAATTACAAACAGTTAAATTTTTGAGTTTTTAGATCATTTGTATAACACTTTTGTGAAGATTTTTATGTTTAATAAGATACCAAAGTAATATGCTTGGGTATATTATGCCGTTGATGTAACGTGTGATTTATAATGAGTGAGACTTGTAATATAATTATTTATACAGTAAGTTCAACTATTAGACTGATTAGATTGATAAAATTAAGCACCATGATAAGTTTTCTTTAAAAGTTAAACAATTAGTTATGTTACTTACGCTAGTGATATCAAAGATGTAACTTAAAAGACTGAATTCCTTTTAATTTTAATTCCGCACTTATTTCGTCATGGAGGATGTTCCTTTAGCATACTGATTAATAGACAAATTACGTTATTTAATTGTCGCTAGATAACATAAATAAAACCACATGTTTTATAAAACATTAAAAATAATAATTACAAATGCTGTTTTCTTTGTATCATGTTACCTCAGCCTAAGGATTTTCGATGTGTCAGTTTAGAGACTGTCCCAATTTGCAGATGGACAAAATATTTTCTTACATATTTATTTTTAGTTATTTTGTAAAGTAACTGTTTGGAAATAATTTTAACTAGTAACTACATTAAACGCTAAAAATATTAACAAAGACTAACCACGTTATCAAAAGTATATAAGTAAAGAAAAGCGATCTTGGCAGCGTCACTTGTCACAAAACTGAAGTTAAAATCTCATTTTAGAAAAAATTAGATTTCAATTGATGGTTATTTTAATTTGTTTTCGATGAATTGCAATATTCTGTATTAATAGAAACTAAAAATTAAGTCGTATTACTTAAAACATTAAAACAGGACGATTTTTATATTGTCACCAAACTGACCACTATTTTACGACAATGTCCATTTATTTTCCGTTTTTAATAAGGAAAATATATTACTTATTCAAAATAAAATACTCTTCCCAGTCCCATCTTAAAAACACAGGTTAATAAAATATTCGTATTTTTATCAAGGTACACTTAAAAGTAAAAATGCCCATTAATGTAATTAAAATAATTTAAATAATTATGTATATGTGTATGATATTCGGTACTCCTATTTTAAACGTGCTATAATGAAATAAAAACTTAATGTTACCTCAGTATGTTTTATGATTATCAAGCTAATTTTTTAACCTTTACTTACGTTACATACCTTAGCAGTTATGTGTGTTTAAACAAACATATAGACAGACAGACAGACATTTATAAAAATAATAGAAATATACAGGTTGACTGGTGAATTAGGATCAATATTTAAGGAGAATACTCAGTAGATGATGACTTATTCGAATTATGTAAAAAAATAGGTACTTAATTTGGGACCAAACTTCCATAAATTTCAATTGAAATAAATAAAGTGTGGACACATTTCCAGTCATGCCGGCGTGGTGTTGTACTGTGCCGCTTGACAAACGTGGCTAATGATTGACAATCCTTGTAAATAAGTATGATTCCATTTTTAAATAGCCGGAAATACCAAGATAGGTAAACAGTTTGTCCAAAGTTCACATAATTTGCCTAGTCAACAAAGTTGCTTAACCCTTTCCCGGCCGTCACCGTACTATTCCGTGTTTTAATGTTAATGCCTGTGGCGCCAAGCCCGTAATATTACGTTCTATTTTTTCTATGTCTATTTCTTGATTAGATATAAAAAATATGAAGAAATTTTATATTATTTATAATACTTCAGGATGTGTACTTTACAATAAACCAACTTTTAAACAATAGGCTTAACATTCTGATACATAAAAATGCAATTTAAATGCAATAGTCAAATTAGGCGCTATCACAACCCTAACACACAGCGCCGAACCCGTAATTTTACGTAGGCTAGTGATGCGCTAGTAAAAACTAAATAATAGAGAAGAGATCCTTTAAAACTATTAATTATCTTGTTAATACATGTCTAAAGTATAAATTAATTATTTAATGTGTTTTTTAAACCTCTTATTTGAATAATAAACCATAATTAAAGAGAATCGGTAGAAAACTACGAAACCAAAAAAATATATATTATTGATCTCGATATTATTTTGGGACGTCACTAATACAGTTACTGCCAGACGATCACTTGCGGCCATCACCGTGATTTTCCGTGCGGCGCAAGCGACAAGGTAGGCATATTGGTTTGTAAACATCGGTACCTGCAGAGCCGTCCCCGTAATAACACGTTAACTTCATGTGCCTAGTGCTGTACAACATTATGTTGAACGACGACGAATTATTGAATATATTACAAGAAAATATCAGCAACGACAGTAATTGCAGTTCGAGTAGTAGTTAGTGTTCCCATTTAAGACTTCATTTTAAAATTCGTCCGCTTGGAAATAAATATATGTAAAAAAAATATTCGGCGGGAAACTTATGCAAACTAGTATAAAAATAGCTTTAGAAATTCAACAGAAGAAGTTCAATTAGAAATCGCGCCGTGTTCATCTCCAAAATATTGAATTAATACATTAAAGCTGATTAGATTATATTATGAGCGAAAAATTTAATTTTTGTTAAGGTAAATATTCGGAAGTGGGGCTCCTGCTAAAACCGGGGTAACAAACTTTTTTTTCATGTTTTATGCATAAAGAACATGAGAGAAAGCAATATTAAGGTGGCGCATTACTTTATTTTTGAAAGAAAAAAAAAACACTATTCGGTGTACGATGGAGTGTGCTTGTTAGGTCTTTTTTTTTTTTGCTAGTTAGAACTAGTTCTTGCTAAATGCCTTTGTTAAAACTAGAATTAACGCTCAAAAAAAAAAAGACCTAACAACCTATCAATAAAACAAAATTTAATTTTTTTTTTTGGGCGTGCGCCACCTTATTATTACTTTCTCTCATGTTTATTATTCATAACAAACGTTTAAAAAAAATTTCAACCCGATTTAAGGAGGAGCCCCACTTCCAAATTGGGAAATTATATACTTAATATTACATGGCTTTTATTTTTATAATTTATTTACAAGTGTTTTATTTTAGTTTAATTTATATCCTCCGTTCCGTTCATCGTGGCACAGGTACATTGTACCACTGATGGTACTGTCAATATACATATAACTACTTACTGCCCATTAGCACGATCTCCTTTATAGGCTTAAAACAAATTCGTACGATATCGCAGACAAAAGTTAACTATATGTGTAATATCGATAAAAATTATTCAGATGTCGATTCACTGTTTGAAATTATACCTAAAGTTGTCTGGCCGTGGGGGCACGATTACTGTACCAAAATCTGGCCGGGAAAGGGTTAAACGACTGAAATATCTTGGTATTTTTGGTGGCGGCGTTTGGACGCCGGACCTACATACTGTTTTGAGTCGACAGAGCAGCTAGCTGCTAGGGTATCCAGACGACGCCTAAATAATTAGATAACTGTTGGGTAACTTTACTTAGAAGTTTATTAATATTTACCTATTTTTTACAAAATTCAAATGAGATTCATGTACCGAGTATTCTCCTTAAATATTGATCCTAATTCACCATTCATGCTGTATATTGCCACATGCCGTCGGTGGGATGCGTAAATGCATTTCCCATCGTTAAAAAAAGAGGCTATAAAATTATGGAATAGTTTGCCATTGCACATAAGAAAAGCCCAATCATTCAATATTTAAGAAGTATGTTAAGTATCACTATCTTAATCTGGAGACGATTTGATTAAGATTTTTTATTATTATTATATATATATTTTAAATTCTATTAGATGCTTTTATCTTTTTTATTTAATTTAATTTAATTTATATTTAATATTTATTAGTTTATAATAGAGATATTGGTTATATTATATTGCTGAACACCCCTTCACGGCGACTGAGACACACTCCCTTATTACATGTCCCGTACTGCCACACTAACTATGTCCAAAATTCTGTTCTAACAAGATTACCAAACACCTATAATATGAAATTTAATTGTATAGATATTTTCAATGGTTCTAAAAATATATTTAAAAATAAAATCAAACGACACATCTTAAACCAACATAATCTAAACAATAAGTAATAAAATATTTATTTATTATTTGTATACGTTCTATAAATATTTATGTATTCTTCTTTTATTCTATTTTTATTAGTTTTATATATTATGTACATTACTATTCAAATATAGAGAAAATTATTTATACTAATACTATACTATACTTCCCAAGAGTAATAATTAGTTTAATAGGATAATAATAAGTTTTTTTTTTTTTGCACGTTTGTTTTATATAAATAATTTAATTTTAAACGGATGGATGGTCGTAATTGGCCTTCGTAATTGTAATACATTTTTTTTTCTTTTATAATTTTTTGTGCTGTGTACCATCCCTTATGAATAAATAAATAAATAAATAAATAAATAAATATATTTTCATCTACATATGTATCTTGTATATGTATTAGTATGTAGACATTAGTGTATAAGTTTATTATATAACTGCACAACCTACCCGTTTCTTTCTTTGTTGGACTCTCCTTTTTCATTTGCGTTGTCTGGAAGAAATGGCTAATTAGCCATAAGACCGCCTATTGTACTACACAATCTTGACTCAACAAATTTGTAACTATGCTGTCTATTTTATTTGTGGTGTGCAATAAAGAATAAATAAATAAATAGGTAAATATATATTTTGAAAAATAGGGAAACTTTGAAGGAACTCTTTACTGAAGCGTATTCTTCTTTTTTTGTCTGTTTATCTGTATCTTGGCTTCGAACCATGACAAAACTACTGTTGAATTTAAATACAACTGGGTATGGTTCAAGTTCATTTAAGGAGCTAGGAAACTGGTTACTTTTTGTCCCGAAATCGAGTAGGGTTCCCTTGAGAAAATGGATGGAAGTCAAAATGTTTAATCACAAGTTAAGTCGCAGGTAGGTACAGCTCTTATATAATAAAAAAAGTTATGTAGGAGCAGGTAGGTAATTTACTATGGTCGTAGGAATACTAAAAGTTATAAAAGTGGTCAATTTGCGGATGTGTTCAGAAACTGTGACGTTTAAATAAGTAAAGAAACAGGATAATTCTAGTGTAAAATGCACAGCAATTATAATAGAAATGTGGCTAGTGTATAAGTGGATCAAAAAAGTAAAACATTACGGTTTCTAAAACGTTTAATTAAATCCGTCAAGATCTTTCCGACCACATATAAAAACCATAATAAACTGTCACAACTCTTAGTTCAATGTTTGAGCTGAACTATATCAGACGAACAAATGTAATAAAATCGTTAGCTTGAAATAATATTATGGAACATCAAAAATCTTTAGTCTTATTACTGAGTCTGTTTTTGTGCGTCCATGCTAAAAATTGGTACCTAACAAATGATAACGGCAATATTAAAGACTTATTTAAATCACAAAATATTCGGAAAGAAGAAAAAATAAAAAGATTCTTTCCTATGAATACTGAAGAATATGCAACGGTGTGTAAGAAGAATAATTCGAGCACTATACATGGTTATATTATTCCTGTTGTAAGTGATTTCAAACCATCTAATTCAATGCGAATATCCAATATTCCTAAATCTACGACTATACGAAACGTTATTACAAAAGATGAAATTAAAAGAATTAGCAGTTTACCATATTTCAATTTGAATAATATTATTCAGAAGAATAATTTGATTAGTTTTGATAAACGGAAAATAGTACAACCCAGATATATGCAAATAAATAAGCAATATAAACGCATTAATTCAAATGGAATACTACAAAGTAGATTTCTAGACGTTTTTGAAGTGGTTGAATTTGAACATGTATCCTGTTTCTCTGTTAATGGCTTGGAAGGAACTTGCCTGCATGAACATGACTGTCAAAAAATAGGTGGAGTAACAATGGGAACTTGTGCCGATGGTTACGGAACTTGCTGTGTTAGTGAGTAATAACTTTTTATATTTTTATTTGCATATGAATGGAGCTGAATATTTAATATCCGTGAGTATTAATCCGTGAGTGATAAATTAGATAGGTACTTTAAAAGAATTTTTTATTTAACACCTTATTTTACATAAATTTTGTTTTAGTTCTTTTTACTTGCGACGGTCACTCTTCGTCCTCTAGTGGATGGTTTACTAATCCAGGATTTCCTATGCCAAGTTCCGATAGGCTCTTTTGCACTTTTACATTAGACAAATATTCTGATCAAGTACAGCAAATACGACTTGATTTTATGGACTTTGAGGTAAAATTAATATTAATTCCGACTAACCGCTAATTAAATTAAATAAAGTAGGTAAATTTTATAATGTTAGTTTAGTCGGTTTTTTAGGGTTCCGTAGCCAAATGGCAAAAACGGAACCCTTATGGATTCGTCATGTCTGTCTGTCTGTCCGTCCGTATGTCACAGCCACTTTTTTCCGAAACTATAAGAACTATACTGTTGAAACTTGGTAAGTTTACAGGTCATCCAAAATAAAATTATTAAAACATTATTCAATTTCAACAGGCTTACTCCCACGGATCTTCTATATAAAAAGACTAGAATTTGTAACATACAAAATCTATATGAGTATAATACATGCATATTGATAAGAAAAATAATAACTAAAACAATTCACACAAATGTCACCCTCACCCAAAAAAAATACAAACATTATTTGAGAAATAGAAATAAGATAGATCTTCCAACGTATAGAACATTAAATTATGGCAAAAGAACTATAACATTTGAAGGCGTTCAGCTGTACAACAATTTATCAAACGAAATTAAAAACTGTAAAAGTATACAAAAATTCAAAAAACTACTTTTGGCACATATATTAAAAAAAATATAACACAAATAAATAAGAAACGGACGACAGGATGGCGTGTGTAAGTAAATATATGTAATATTTATGTGTGTGTATGTATATATATATATATATATATATGGATTTATATATGTAATATATATATGTAATATCATTAAATGTGTGTGGGTATGTATGTGTATGAATATGTATATTTTTATTCAATTAAAGAAAACAAGACCAAAATATACAGGGTGACTGGTGAATTACCATCGATATTTGGGGAGAACGCTCGGCGCACGGTTCCCATTCGGGTCATGCAATAAAAATAGGTACTTAATTTTTGACCAAATTTTCATAAATTTCAATTCAAATAAATGAAGCGATGACACTTTTCCAGTCATGCCGGCGGCACATGCACAGGTGTTGTAATGTGTCGCTTGTTCACACCTAAAAATGTATGAAAAATGTATATCTCTAAAAATGCTACCTTAATCTAAAACAACTCTAAAACAACAAAAATAATAATTACAAAAGAAAAAATAAAATTAAATAAGAATAACTTTAGAATGAGACTACTGCATGGCTCACTATAGTCAAGTCGAAGGCACAAGACAATCCGCAAAGAAGTGTACATTGTATGATATGCGTGATAAACTTATTTTGCAACTACCGTCTAACCCATTGATGTACTGTGGTATTATTCATTTGCTGTAACTGTTGCATCTTGTATATGTTTGTACCTACACTGTTTTCTTTTTTTTTGGTACGCAGTTGCGCTGCGCCGTATTTATAATTTAAGATAATATTGTTAAATTATCTCATTGTAAGTGAACACCCGTTCTTATGAGAATAAATGTCTTTAAACCGGAAGTAGATGTATTCTGTGAAGTCGCATTAAGATTTTCAAACAAAAATAGAAAAAAAATTTTTTGGGGGTTCCCCATACTTAAACTACATAAATTTTTTTTTCATCAAACCCATACGTGTGGGGTATCTATTATTAGGTCTTCAAAAATGATATTGAGGTTTCTAATATCATTTTTTTCTAAACTGAATAGTTTACCCGAGAAACACTTCCAAAGTGGTAAATTGTGTGTTTCCCCCTGTAACTTCTAAAATAAGAGAGTGATAAAACTAAAAAATATATATGAAGTACCTACCATACCATGCAACTTCCACCAAAAATTGGTTTGAACGAGATCTAGTAAGTAGTATTTTTTTATATATAAAAAAATACACTATTATTAAAACATTGATAAAAGTTACAAGTACAAGAACTTTTATATGATGTTACTTGCTGCTACGGAACCCTTCGTGGGCGAGTCCGACTCGCACTTGTTTTAATTTTTTTTTCTTAAGTCATATATTTGAATTAGTTATCACAATCGATTTTAGTTATAAGACGAATGAATTTAGTTATTTTCAACCAATGACCCTAAATGAACAAGCTTCAGTATGTTGTGTCTATAAAATGTTTTTGGAGTTTACTCCTTAAGAATCGATTTTCATATATAAGGCGCCCGGTATGAGAAAAATATGAGAGGTAAAATCTACTGATGAATGACCTCGTTACTTTTTCGGTGCGCGCGCACCTATGGTGCGGTGCGAAAGTAATGTTGCTCTAATTAATATTGAAAAATAATATTTAAAAAATAAATGATAATTGTCAGATAATAATAATGACATAATTTATCAACATTCCTAATGAAATATTTGTGCACATCTGAAATTGACTATTGTGAAAAGTTTAATGTAAAATATTTCGCCGATTAGTTATAATAAATGTATATAAAATGAATAAATATATATTTATATATGTATATTATTTTCATTAATTTGTTAATTTACCCTTTCATATGGTATTAATCTTATTTTCAGTTGGATAAACTCTTTTTGCGTATGTTTAGACAATCGTACTTAAGGAGTAAACTCCAGTCGTGCGTCGGAGCTGACACACACAATTTTTTATTTTATTTTTTATTTATTTTTTTATATATTTATCATTTATTAAAAATAGCAATAAATATAAAGAAATAAAATTAAATATGCATTTCCGTTTAGTTCATTTTATGACATTAGGTTTAAAAGCATTGTGTTTTGAATTATTTAATACATAATAATAAATTATTTATTACACACATTATAAAAGCATTAGCGACGTCTATTAGGTCTAATCATAAATATTATAATCATAATATTATATAGATATAGTCAATCAATATAATAATATAGTCACGTTAAATTTTTTTCAGATTTTACCGCCTACGTCCGGCACTTGTGACCAAGATCAATTTTTGGTAACAGGACAAAATATAAATAGTGTAATTCCCATTCTTTGCGGTATAAATAGTGGACAACATAGTATGTAATCGATATAAGTTATTATTTATATAAACAACATACATTTAATATAACAGTATATCGTTTGTTTCATTTTAGTCTACGTAGAAGTTTCTGAAACCGCAGGGCCCATAGTATTTTCATTCCAGACAATATCCAATGAAAAACGTTTATTTTCCATTAAGGTAAGGCAATTTTCAAATTTTATTGTGGTATTTTATTATAACTTTTTTTTTATAAATGCCCGATTAAAGTAATGAATGTAAGTTTTTAAGCAAACATTTTCCTACTTTAATAGGTAACACAAATAATTTCGTCAGACCCTCTAAAAGCTCCTTCAGGATGTTTACAATACTTTAAGGAAGCCCATGGATATTTAGAATCATTTAATTATCGTGATACGTCCGAAATAGGAATTACAAGGACTCCTAGTTACTTGGTACGTTGCGTTATAAATTCTTAAAGTAATTGTATTGAATTAAGAATTAAATTTAATAAGCAATATTTAAATGATAAATTACGCAACGTTTCATACACAAAAAAAAACAATGCACTGGCGGTAAAGTTTTTAGTATCGACAACCGTCAAGGACAACATACAACATTCGATTGCGGAAGAATGCGACGAGGTGTGTGAAGGCGGGGGCGCGCTGCCCCCTCGCGTCACTTCAGGCCCCGATGGACATGAACTCGCGCGCCATTTTAAATATACCTACCTACATACCTGTTTTGTGTTGTGTCTACAGCTAGAGTGTCTAGACGACGAATAAATAATTAGATAACTGTTGGTTATCTTTACTTAGAAGTTTATTAATATTGATGTTATATTTTTACATAATTCGAATAAGAATCATGTACCAATTATTCTCCTTAAATATTGATAGTAATTCACCAGTCATTCTGTACATTTTTGTTTATGTTCTTAGTATATACAAATGGTATTGCGATTTCTAATAATAGTATTATTAAATTTATAAAAAACCAAAACTAATCAAAAAAATTATCTTTCTATTTTGATAATATGAAAAAGCTACAGCTGAATTTTACTAAAACCGTGAAAGATTTGAATTTCCCGCTTTTTATTCTACACTATTTCAGGGAGCGTTGCGTACAGCATTGCCAGATCACTATAAGTTGTTAATAAAAAAATAATGCTTTAATTTTGATATCTCGATAACAAAACGGTGGGTTGCTACTTTTATTTTTGAAGTTATGCTTCATTTGGTGCGTTAGGGAAATATGATGAGAGTAAATTTTTACGATGCGCGCATACCTACTGTGACGAAAAACCGACACCACAAAGTTAGCTAGTAGACGCCGAACAAAGTTGTTGCGCTAACTCACTTCACTGCGCTGGATGTGTCAACTCACTTTTTTACAAGCTTTTATTTAGTTTCACTTGTCCTATCATATATCAGACATTGCATGTCCACTGCTGAACGTAGGCTTTCCCTACTTCCAGAGAAACCGATTCGAAGCAGCTTTCATCTATTTAATTCCGGCGACTCTCTTCGTGTCGTCTGTCCATCTAGTGGATAGCCGTCTGATGCTGCGCTTGCCAGTACGTGGTCTCCACTCAATAACCTTTCTGCTCCATCAACCGTCAGTTCTGCAAGCTATGTGCTCTGCCCACTGCCACTTCAACTTCAAAATCCGCTAGGCTATGGCTATGCTTATCATTTCTGATTCGATCTCGCAAAGAAATACGAAACATAGACATCAATTGCTCGCTGTGCAACTTGAAGCTTGTTTAATGACCAGTCAGACGATTTTCAATAACTCTAGAGAACAGCTTATAAACATGGCTCAGATGCGAAAGGAGTAAATTGTGATTCTTCAAGAATGTGTTATCGCTCTTCTTGAAGAAGAGCACCACCACGCTTCCATTTTAGTCTTACGACGACTTACACCCTCAACGCAAGACCGTATTAAAGAGCTTCTGAAGAACTTTTAATACCGGTGTTCCACTAACTTTCAGAAGGTCTGGCTTTATACCGTCTTCATCTGGTGCCTTATTGTTTTTTAACTGTCCCAGATCAATACGAATCTCGTGCAAGCTGATGTCCGGGATATCTTTAGAATAGATTTGGCAGTCGGATCTTCAGCCGAGCTACAAACAGGTTGGATGACCGGGGTATACAATATAAATGCAAATATTAGAACCAAACGGTAAATAAAACTTACAAACCCCTCTAAAACGGTTGTTACTCATATCAGAACGGTATCGTTTAGGTTACGAAAGGTCCTATGAGCCAAACTTCGTGTATATAATTATATATAGTCGCGATTAGTGGTGGCGAATCAGTTAGCGGTTACTTAATTAAAAACATTTTATTCTATAAATATAGATTACCGAAATAAATAAATACTATTGACTTTTTCAGAACAATCTTAATTATGCTATATGCATTCAACGCGCAAACGCTTCCTGCAGTATAACATATAATAATGTTGGAGATATGCAAATTATCAACTATGATACCGGTACGTTAATAAAGGCTCATTTATATGTAAATTATTTTATAATTAGCATTTATCATATTTAAATGTTCATACGGGGATTAACACGAAATTAACTTTACGATAAAATATATTACCTTGAGCCTTCAACCGTGATTATTGTTATTTGTACCGCGACACACAACACTTATTACGTCCCTATTCTGAAAGTCAACCGGAAGGTGCCTATTCTGATATTTAACCGACTGCGAACTAAAACGAGGTTGGGTAATTTTAATGACTGGGTTCCATGTCGGGGATAGTTTGAATCCGTCTTCGCGATTGAATGTTTTATGTTTTTTAATTTCTATTGCTTCTCGCACTACTCTTGAATAAAAGTGGCGGTCTGTGGAGAGGATTTCCGTGCGATGAAATTCGATCCAATGATTAGTGCCCGGTTGTAAATATTACATTTACCCCGACGGCGGAGTCGTGACATCGCTGGATCAGTCTGCCTGTGACCACGGCTAGTGTAACCTAGCCGAAACGTCAGGCCTCAAGGTAATATATTTTACCGTAAAGTTAATTTCGTGTTAATCCCCGTATGAACATTTAAATATAATAATGCAACGCGAAAGTTTAAAAGTTGTTATAGCATTTATCATTATTAATTATGCATGTAATTTATTATAATTATAACTAACAGCGATAAACAGCGTTGCCCAGGTCAAAATAAAATATCCTAGAATAATCTAGAACATTCCGGAAAAGTTTGAAATATTAAAATATATTTGAAATAAATTTTAGAACTTTCCAGGTCAATCTAAAAGTTTTCAGAATAATTTAGAATATTCGAAACCAACAGTAATCATTATTTTTAATAATGGTATAACATTTCAACCACATGTGTGTAGCAGTGGTCGGACTAGTCGGTCATGGAGAAGAGGTTGGACGTATTAAACGAACACTTTCCTTTTATATCTATTTACCTACTTATTAATATTCGTGGAATATATAGGTATTATATTTATTTAAAAGTTTATTTATGCACGTTTCGAGTTTCAAGTTATTTTAAAGGTTATTATGTCTGTAAATTGTTAATTTTGTAAGTTTTCTTTAAAAAAATACCTTGAAATATTTACGGGATGATCTTTAAAATATCTCCTTTCTAACATATAAATGATTCACGAAGTTTGAGTACGCGTTAAAGTCTGAGTATGCGTTTATGATATACAACTAAGTACACATTTTGACTTTCATCACTGTCCCAAGGAAAGCGTGCAGAATTTCGGAATATTAAATACCTATCCAGTATCGTAGTATGAATTAAAATTATGCCTGTACTGTACTGTGTCAGCCTGTAAACCACCCACTGCTGAGCGAAGGCCTCTTCTACATGTAGAAGAAAGGTTCGAGCTTAATCCACCACGCTGCTTCACTACGGGTTGGCGGATAATTTCCTTATAATAGGTAACGACTAACGATCGTTATCAAGTGTTTTCATCAGGTGTCTATAATAACAACCGGGACCGACGGCTTTACATGCTCTCCGAAACACGGTGGGGAGACCCACAAGGACATACACCCAGACCGGAAACAAATATTTATAAAAATACAAATAACTGTCCCGAGCGGGAATCGAACCCGCGACCGCCCCGGGCGGCGCGCGTCGATGAGGCAACTTCTCGCACCACTACACCAGAACTGTTGTCGAATTTAAAAAATTATGCCTAGTTTCATTTAAATTCATTTAGTAGTCTTAGCATTCGATTCGCGTCTAAGACAAAGACAGACAAAAATTAATAATAATTTACTTTTTGCATCCATCTTTAAATATTAATATGTATATTAATGTTCATTTTTCATACATCTATTATGTAACGCATGTAATGTTTAATTTATTTAGGCGGATTATGAAAAAACATAATTATCATTAGACAATTTGATTTAAGTAGATTGGATTTATGAATTTAAAAAATTTATTAATAATGTCAATGGTACCTACGCTCGACAAGTTTTACCGTATTTCATATCATATTATTGAATTCACGTTCCTAAAATACAGGTCACGGAAGTCTTATCCCGTGTGGCTATATATAAATATAATTATGTGTGTGTGTATATTTTATGTATTATAATTTGTACACCTATGCCTACAAAAGACCGTTTTTGGTAGTCTGGAAAAGATTTCCATACTTTGCTATATTTTGGTTCTATATAATATTTCTATTATCGTATATAATTAAGTGTATTATTATTAAAAGTGTACCAAATAACTATTCAGTTTTCTTTATTTTTAGAAAATCTTCCTGTAATACCGCCACGGCAAGCTGGTGTTGAAATATTTGATTGTCCAAACGATTGGCTGCTTATATCTGCTGTGAGACTATGCGGTGAACGTCTTAATGACGGCTCTGTTCTTCAAGATTTTACGTCTGACGCCCCAGTCACAGGTTTGATATAAAACTGAATTGTACCCACATGTACCACTGAGGAAAGATCCTTTCTCCTATTACTATACTGTACTGTATCAGCCTGTAAATAACTAACTGCTGAGCGAAGGCCTCTTCTCCATATATAGAAGAAGGGTTAGAGCTTAATCTACCACGCTGCTCCACTGCGGGTTGGCGGATAATTTCCCTATCATGAGTAACGATCGTTATCAGGTGTCTATGATAACAACCGGGACCGACGGCTTTACGTGCTTTCCGAGGCACGGTGGAGAGACCCACAAGGACATACACCCAGTCCAGAAACAAATATTTGTACAAATACAAATATCTGTCCCAATTTTTTCGAACCAAGGTTTCCTCACAAAACTCCATCTTGAATCACCCGAATACGAGATAAATTTTATTGTAAAAATTATCAGTTAGCTTTTTTTTTAGAAATTTCTCTAGTATAATCGACGATTAATAAATGAATAAATAAATAACTAATACATATATAAATGAATACATAATACACCCAGATTCGAGGCGGGAATCAAACCCACAACCCTGGAGCAGAAAACAGGGCCACTGCCAACTGCGCCACGGGCCAGTCAAAATATAACTATATAACCTTATTAATATAACCTAAACTTATTAATATAATCTTTTAAAGACGATTTTTTAATAGAAGATAAAAACTTTTTTTAACTATTTTATGACATTTATATCGAAGGTATATTTTATATTAGAAAATTACAAAAAAAAAATACTAAAGGGTTGGTGAGGGTGGTGGTACAAATAAATACCAGCAGTCTTCTGTATTATAGTATTTATGTATACCATCAGTTTCATATAAAAATATACATAAAATATTAAATAAAAACAATAAAAATGAATAATACTCTTCCGACTAATTAGTCACACATGTGTACCAATGGCACTCCTGTATACCATTCTCTAGGACTAATTGTTCACATATATACCATAATATAGTCAATTTTACGAATGATTTTCAAATTATAAATAAACAAATTATAAAGTATAAATTACAGACACTATAGGACTACGTGGTATTGATGTAAACCAAATTAAACCTGATTAAAAGCATTTAGTCTGGTGGTGTACCGGGAGTCTCGAAAGGGATAACCAACATTGTCTTCTTCGAAAATAATTCTAGGAACTCGACGGTTGCACTACCTATAATACTACATTAACTAAATCAGTCGGTTATTGATAAGGATAAATTGTATTATACTTATGTAACGATAAATTAATAATGGCTGGATATTAAAATTATATATAACAAGATATTTACTTATTCGTTAAGACGTCGATATTTTAACAAAATAATAAAAAAAAAGTACAAGATTTAGCTTAATTACGATTATATTTGTTTTAGATGATGGTGCAGGACCAATTATAGTGTGGTTCAGATCAGACGGAATTTACGCTGGACGTGGTTTTAAGCTCAACTATCAACAAAACTCTTGTACTGAATAAGATATTATAGATATAATAATTTAAAGAAATTTTATAGATATCCAATTTTAAGTACAACAGTGTCATATAAAAATAATATATAATAATAAAACAAGGTAACTATTAAAAAAAATTAATTTAATTTTTTTACATCAATACAACACTTGTTAACTATAAATTATATAACTTAATTTATACTTATATTAAAAATATTCATAGGAAAAATTACAATTTTATATACATTACAATCTTCATAGGATATTGATAATAGCTAGATATTAAGTTTATTTCTATGTTAAAAAAAATAAGACTAGATACATTTTTGAGGCAACAGCTATAATTTTTTTTCTTTTTCATTGTCAGCAACTTCTTTTTCTTTCAAACTTTCTCTCACGATCTTGTGAAATGATAACAGTATCCCAATCATAACAGCTCTTAGTAAGCCCAAAGAAAATATCTGTAGCAGAACTTGTGTCACACTGTCTATCGTCCCACAGTACATAATAGATAAAAGGTGACCACTGAGTCCATAGACCGAGTAAGCTTTGCCTTTCTGAAATAGAAATAATTTATCATTAATATCCATGTCAATATTAATTAATTACAATCAATAATGATAAAACTAAATTATATTGTAATTTATTTATTAATTTAAAACCATCATCCCATATATATTACATAATGAGCAGTTCAAGATACTATTACAGTAAGCAACATGACCATCTTGAATGAAATTTATGACTACATCCAGTTTTTTCTACCACCTTAGAATAAAAATTAATTACTTTCAATACTATTATATATTTATATATAAGTATGAAAATTCTTTTATATATATATATCATATCCTGCATTTAAAATCCTTACATTGCACAGGATTCCAAAAAATAAATAAAATGGATATCAAAAGTATTACTTTACTTTCTTTAACAGATTAATCAAGTCGTCTAGTAAAATTATAATGACAACATACTCAACAGTAAGGACTGATTTCCCAAATAATTTCAATGATCTAAACTACAAATATATAGATAGACAATGTGAAATTCTTTAAAAATAAAGTTTATCACAACTCGTATATTAGGTACACAATCAACATAACATGTTAAAATGTTAAATTTTTGATGACTATTTTAATTGTCCCAGTGACTAACCATTGCATCCTTTAACATTTTGCTTCCTACTTCCTCAGGGGTATGAAGACCTCCTGAGCCTGATATGAGCTTTGTTTCTTTAGGTTTTGTGAGTTCTTCATTTTTAAATCCAGGAGTATCAGTATCCGGGGGGAATGCAAGTGTCAGTCTCACATTAGTTCCTACTAACTCCATGAAGATGGACTCTGCTAAGCCTCGCACGGCCCACTTAGCTGCACCATATGCACTGTACCCATATATACCTGGAATATTGTTTTATAAAATCTGAAGGTAACAAATATTTTATAAAAAAAATAAAACATTAATTTTTTTAACTACCCTGATTATTATTTATTATTAAAACAAATCAAAAATATTGAATTCAATTTGAACTAAGTATTTATTTATTAAAAATACAGTATAATCTCACTAATCCGGCACTATTAAAAACCAGAGGATGCTGGATTATTGTAATGTTCGGATTACTGGATTATACAGAAAAATTCATAATAAATAAAATAAAGCATTTCATAAAAGGAATACAATGTATTTGTGTTCTTTTTTTTTACAACCATAAACCACATAGTATCTATAACACTATCTCACAAATAACTAGTTACATAGTTTAAAATTATCATCAATTGAGGTTTGTTTTTGTGCAACTTGTAGTCCTTGTTTATCAAATCTTTGTCTTGTAAATCTTTTCTCTCATGTGCGGAGGATGTCCGATTATCATTGGACGTGTCAGTTTATTAAAGTGCCGGATTAGTGAGATTCTACTGTACTTAAATCTAAATTAATCTTACAGCTAAAGGTGCTTGTATCAGTTTTGTGATATTACATTTATTAACTACTTTAACATGAAATATTGCTTACCTAATAAAGCAGCTTCCGTAGAAACAAATACAATTGAACCTTCATTGCGTTTTTTCATTCCTGGCAGAACATACCTCGTCGGATAGGCTGTACCGAAATAATTTAAGTCTATCATCTGCTTTATATCCTCGACCTTCATTTTTTCAAACTGTCCACATATGCACATTCCAGCACAGTTAATTAACATAAATATTGGACCAATATCAGCTTCCAGCTTCGATAAACTTTTCTCGATCAAGTCATAGTCCGCCGTAACATCTAACGAAACATATTGAATCTTTTGCCCACTATATGGAATGCAATGACTAGTAATTTCAGTAACACTTAAAATAAGTTTTTGTAGATCGCGACCAACAACCGTAACGTGGGCTCCCAATTTAGCTGCTTCAATTGCCACAGCCTTGCCAATGCCGCTTGAGCCTCCAGTAATAACGACATGCCTACTTTTAAGATTTTTGTAAACAATTTTCTTTTCTAAATTTTGATTCAAAAGGAAAGCAAAAATTAAAATTAGTACAATAATAACGATTGCAATATAAAATATCATTTTAGCACCGTTAGGCGAAATACGATTATTGTTATTATAACTCGCTCGTTAAAACCAAGTTAAAATGAAATATTTTATGCGCATGTAATAGCTAGGTAAGCTAGGTTATGGGTTAGACACAGCAGAACTGCAGAAAACAATCAAACAACAATATTAATTTATTATTATGGGTACGTTCGCGCGCCCTCTTCTAATTGATAACTCATCACTTTTGTAGGATTTTTTAATCTATGCATTCCACAGACCACATGCGCGGAAACGGAAATGGGACATGCGCAATAGTTTTTTATTTATCAGTTTTTAATTAAAATAATAAGTAGTGAATAAATGTAAGAAGATAATTTTGTTTATTATCTTTTATGAACAATAGCAAACAATTATTTACTAAAGTTTGACAGTTAAATTCAGTTTTTGATTAAAGAAGTATCATTTCCGCGCATGTGATCTGTGGAATGCATAGATTAAAAAATGATGAATTATCAATTAGAAGAGGGCCCGCGAACGTACCCTATGATATTTGACAGCAACTGACAGCAACCACAAAAGGCACAAATTGCAGTGCGATAATTATCGATAATTCGTACCTACTCGATAATTTTTCATTCGATAATTATCGATAACTACCGAAAATTTTTCATCCAATAATTATCTATTATTTTGATTTGATAATTATCGGTTAATTATTTCGATAGGGAGAAATGGGGAGAAGTGACGTTCTTTTTTTTAGAAGTGTGGATAGCTTTGAGGCACACATAATGGGACGAAGTCACGATGTAGCTTTTTTTTAGAATCTTTTTCGAGTTTGAAATATTTTTTCGGATTTGATTAATATCGGATAGGCTAGAGCACGGAGGGCTAGAGAGTTAAACATTATTACGGAGACGCGATGATCTTTTTTTAGGAATTCGGATAGGCTACAGGGGTAAACATCGATACTGGGTCTCGACCCCTTTACTGTGTCTTTTAACCTCGTAACAAATCGAAATGAAATAGGCTTCTGATATTTTATAATTTATCAAATAAATCTTTGATATCATTGCTTACCTTTCTGTGAGTATATTTAATGATAAATTACTTGTCATTTAAACCTTTTTTTGTTAAGTAAACAATAAAACTTCTTTAGTTATAAACTTTTACTCTTAGACTCAAGTTTTCTAAGCAATTAAATTACTAGTTCGAATAGCTATTTTCAGATGCCCGGTTTACCTTTTTTTTTTTTTGCAAGAATTTCCCTTGGTTTGGTATTACAAATGGCAAGATAAGATATTTTACTAAATATTAAAATAATTCACATCAATTTGGAGGTTCTTAATGTAGCAAAAATAATATTAGTGAATTTTTTACCGCGTTTTATCCCTATTCACCCCGCAATCCCTATTCACCTCGCAATCCCTATTCATGCCATTTTACGGTACTCATTTGCAACACTAACTCAAGATTTCAATAAAATAAAACTTCAATGTCACTAATTTTTTCTCAATTCAATCATATTGATTTATGTACTTCAATGTTTTAAATAAATTTGGCAATAAATATATGGAATTGGTCGAATAATTTATAGAAAAATTAGTTTTATTTTGTACAAAATAAATAGTAGCAGCGTCGATTATAATGAATCAGGAGACTAATAGATTAAATACGTTTACAAATTGGCCATCTTCAGCACCAGTAGATCCTATAAGAATAGCGAAAGCTGGATTTTTTTATACTGGCGAAGGCACAGAGGTTGAGTGTTTTAGCTGTGGTGGAAAAATATCAGAGTGGAATTACGGAGACCAGGTTATGTGGAGACATAGAAGAATGGATCCAAACTGTGCTTTTGTTGTGAATCCACTGTTATCTGGTAACGTTCCTTTAATGATTAGTGAATGTAATCCTGTTCGGAATACAGAACAGAGAACTACTTCAGAAAACAGTCAACAAAACTCAGAGCAGCCTGTTGATTATGGTATTTCTGCGGAGGATGAAATGTACAAAAGTGAAGCTTTACGTTTATTGTCATTTGTAAACTGGGATGTAAGTTGTATTTATTACTTCATGATTATTTGTTTTTACATAAGGAATAACTATAGATAAATAATTCATATTAAAAATAGATTGTTCTGGTGTACTGGTGTGAGTAGTCGCCGCAACGCCAGCGATCGCGGGTTCGATTCCCGCTCGAGTCAGATATTTGTATTTGTGCAAATTTTTGTATCCAGCCTGAGTGTATGTCCTTGTGAGTCTTCCCACCGTGCCATCCCATCACCGTCCCGGTTATCGTAGACACCTGAAAATGATTGTTACTCATGGTAGGGAAATTATCCGCCATCCCACAATGAAAAAGCGTGGTAAATTAAGCTCCAACCCTTCTATATGGAGAAGGGGCCTTGGCTAAGCAGTGGGTTGTTTACAGACTGATACAGTAAAAACAGAAAATTCACATCATATTCTCTCAGTACAACCTTTTATGCCCTTAAAGTCTGATTTTGTAATCTAGTATCTTGTTTGTAAATTTAACTTGTTAAACACAGATTTAGATAGATTGATTTAAGTTAAAACATACAATATATGTAGATTTGGTGAGAGATTTGACCTTTAAACAAGTTAGCGGATAATTTAACAACTTTGACCTTACTAGCTACTGTTAAAACCCTTGTTTAATTTGCGCAAGTCGGTAAGAATCGTTTCATTTGTTCCTTGTTCTTAATAAACCAAGTTTTTTTTTATATTTTTAATCTATTTTAATTTTTACAGGATACATCTGTATCTAGAGAAGAATTGGTGAATGTTGGATTCTATCATGCTGGTGAAGGACGTATTCGGTGCGCGTGGTGCGGGGGAGAACTTGCACCGTTTAGGAACTTAGGATCGCTTGGTACCCCACTGGAAATACACAGAATGTAAGTGTGTAACTATTAGATTGTGCAAAATTTTGTTGAATTATAAAGTAACATTATAACCTGCTTAGTTTTAACTTTTCTTTTTATTAAAAGTTTTTGTGTCATCAAAAGTTTTATGTTTTATGACTTGGTAAGGCTAGTAAAAACAAGGTTATACCTATGTCATTTATACATGAACTCAAACCTGTAAATTCTAATATCTGTAGGTATAGTTTTATTCATGACTTAATAAATTTTATATTTTTTCTTATACATACATAATAATATTCCTTTATTGAAGAGAGCAGTCAATAACAATAAATTTTATGATAAAGACATTACAATTATAATAAAAATAAGATATATTCTTTTTTTAATATTTTAAATATTAACAAGAGATATGTAATAAAAATATTTTAAAAGAAATTACATAATTGTCATTATCTTGATTAATGTTTACTAATAATCTTTTCCATAAGGTATTTGAATTTATTTTGTATTCAATTATAGTAACAGTATTACTAGTACTAGTTTCATATTAAACATTATCCAAAAAAACAATGTGCTTGAGGAAAACCAATAGGTTTGTAAGTTTAATACATTTTAGAGTTTGTAACTCTTGAATGACACATACTATTCAGAAATGATGTGTAATAAATATATACATAATAGATTAATAGATAGCTCAACCTTATTTAATACTATTAAATTAAAAGTAAGTATTAGTTACGCTATTACATAGGAATTCCCCTGTGATAGGATTCATGATGTTAAATTTAAACTTTTATAATCATAGTTAAGATCTTGATTATTATTTTAAATATCATATCACAGGGAGTTCCTATGTATCAACACTACAAATGTGTATACGTATTAAGAGTTAAGATATCTGTATCTTATACCTATATATGTATATGACGATATTACTATGAAATTTTTAGTTTAAAATTTATCCACTTTAAAACTTAAAATTTTGGACTTTTACCTAACTTGTCTGTTATCTGTGATTTAATTTTTTTCCTATCACTCTTGTCTCTTACTTTCATTCACCAATCTGAAACAGTTCACAATTTTATGGTTTTAACAAATATATTATTGAACAATGTTTATATTAATATGGTATTTATTTATTATTATTTATTTATTTTTTGAATTAAAGGAGGATATAATTACAAACATCAGTAAGATGTCACATAAACTCATTCGAGTTTTACCGGACATCAGTTTCAAAAAACTAAAAAAAAAAAAAAACTAAAAAAAAAAAAAAAAAAAAAAAAATAATATATATTATATATTGGTAAAACCACATATAGACGTATATTGAATATTTTTCCAAATAATTAAAGTTACATATTATATTTACTTTAGTGTCGAAAAATACTAAACTGATTTTAAGTAATTCGCAATAATTATTATAGAAAACATAATTATTATTAATTATACTAAACACAAGTCAAAACTTATTAAACAATACTCTAGATTAACACTGGTAAAACTGGGTCACTTATTTTCGAGGCGTCACGCTTGCATGCGAAAGCGATCCCGTGGCGCCCCACTACGACGATGAGGGCACCGCTGGGTTTTAGTGAGGTATTCTGGCACGTTCTGTCGTGTCAGTGAGTCCCACATACCTGTCACCTTGTGTGGCGGGATGCGTAAATGCATTTCCCAGCGTAAAAAAAAGGGTCACTTATTTTGACAACATTTATCTGTTGTTTATTGTTGTATAATAAATTTTTTCAGGTACTTTCCAAGGTGCGAATATGCAGCAGACTTAGAAGAACTAAGACGTAACAGTGATTTGTCTCCTCCCATGTCACCCTTATCGCCTTCATACACACCTCCTATGCAATCGCCATCAAATACTTCTGATAAACCTCAATCGTGAGTCATCTTCGATATATATTATATTAGTTAATTAATATCAAAAGTAATTTTATATTATCATTAATAAGTAGATAACACCGACACTTTAAATAAATAATTGTTACTAAAGGTTGCCTGGAATAAATAAAGCCACCTTTGCACACATGTATCTTTGCAAAAGCGGGCACTTCTAATGCTGTCAACATCTACCCACAAACTTCAGTCTCGTGAACAAGACATTCGTAGAAAATGTCGAAATATCGAGCTACGCAAAAAAAAAAAATATCCCGTTTTAAATAATTTTAGTAATATAAAACTAAATTGAAGCAGTCGTTCGTAATATTGCAGGTCTGGTGCAGAACAGAACGCTCGCGTCGTCGAAGCGGGTGGTGAGTGGCGGTCCCTGGGGGTGGTGGGGGGCGGTGCGCGTCACCCCTCGCGCGCCGCGCTCGCCGCGCGCCTCGCCACCTTCGAGCGCTGGCCCGCGGATCGCGCGCAGGCTCCGCGCACCCTCGCCGACGCCGGCTTCTTCTATACGGGGATCGATGACCAGGTATTTATTTATTGAAGTGATATCTTATGGGAGGGTAAACCGCTTCGTTACGTAACGCGTAACGGCGCCAGACTGTCTAGCTTCTCTTTCTCTCACGCATACGGCAGCGGTAGGCAGGCTCTTCCGCTCTCACTCTAACCCACAGCACTAGCCGTAGTTCGGATAGACGCTTGCCCCTGTCTCTTATAGTCTATTTTCCTTACGTGTCCTAAATAGTAAACAAACACTACCCTGAACGAAAATCACTTGTTTTTGGACAATCACACATTTTAGATTTGGTTTTATCGTTTATAACTATTTCAGAAACACACGCTATGAATTACACTAATAAAAGTTGTTAGTTAATGATTTCAACACATTATTTTTGCTAAAATTGAAATGTAAACTGAACCAACTTCCACACATAAAATATGTACACAACTTTTTGTCATTTCGATACGCTACTTTGTCTTTGAATCATAGAGATGTGACATTTAGAATGAATTAGCAAGAATGGAAACTGATCTTTTAAAAAAATAACAATATCTTTAAATTACAAAGTACGACATTTTGTTCAAATTTTATTAGGTTTTAAAATAGTAATGTCTTCTGTAGAATATAGAAAAACTTTAATTGCTTTTAATCTACTTTTACTTATTATTTGTTATTATAATTATTATTAGTTTATATCTTATTGCACTGTTTATTAAAATGGAGTGAGAGACTTCGCTTCTAACGGAGTACTCTCGAACGCTCATTTGATTTTTTAGTTTAAAGTTTTAAAAATTAGTTTATATTATGGTGAAAAAGAAAATGTATATATTTTTTTAAAACATATACATATTTACATCATTAATTAAATTTTTTATGTCTGTTTAATCTCAGAGACTAAATTGACATTATGTAGTTTTGCAATTCTTAAACAATCATGTCCCACATGTTTTTTATAATAAGTTATCCTGAAATAATGTGTAGGTACTTATTTAAAACGTAATAAAACAAAATATTTGACATTTAACATTTGCATGTGTCAACTGTCAACAGCCATAGACAAACATGGACGTAATATATAAACAGGACCGAGTAATAGCAGCTAAAAAGCGAGCCGACCGAGATAGGTAGTATAAAGGCCGCGTGTCCCTTTCTAACAGGGTGACAATAAAATTTGGCTATAAGAGACACATTCAAATTTTAAATCCACCGACTAATAGTTTAACATAAACACATAGGTATTGAAGTTACTATTAGCAATGAGAAGCTCGATGGCCCAGTGGACGTACGCATTTTTAAGCGCTTACGCATGTTACACAACCCCGGGCAGCGTCCCCACTTGAATGGGTGATCCAAGTAGCAAAAAAATTATCTCGAGTTTCATCGTGTTACGAAAGGCACGTTAATTCCCTGCTGTCATTGTAAGATTTCAGTCTCTATGCTATATGAGATAGCTTTAGGCAACTATAAAAATTTGACACCAGTATCACACACACATTAGTAATGTTAAGACTCTGAGGGATAGGGGATGGATTATTAAATACATAATACAAATAGTATAAGGCATTTATTTAGTAATTAAACTTAATGCTGAACAACTTGAACACAAACTTTTACGTTTGGACAGAGCTTCTTCCTTGGAGGTTCTTGCGTATAGCTTGAACTTGTCCCAGCAATAACAGATGTTTCTAAAGAGATGGCAGGACGTAGGACTTCCTCTTCAGAGGTGACTGTTGGTGGTTGTTGTAGTAATTTAATATCACTGAGAACTTCAATTTTTTTACTTAATATTATGTAAACGCTTAACCTAGTGTTCGATGTTACGTCCAGTTTATAACATACAAAAAAATAATACAAATAATCGTCTAATTCCTCTTAGGAAAACTATGTATAATAAAATATTATGTATATACAAAGCGTTTTTTAACACTCCTTAGCTGTCCTAGATAAGTCTACCAAACTTGAATTAAATCTTACTACTTGAAATGAGTCTATGTCGAGTTGAAAGGAATTGGTTACACACATACAGGTAAAACTAATTAAAGCGTGTTAAAAAGTAAGTAAGGTAGTAAGTAAAGTAAGTAAGGTTATTATATAATAGTAATATTCTTATCACGGGAGAAATCGTTGGTATGCTATCGGCTTTTAATAATTGTAGGGAATTAGCAGTATAAAAGCAGGGAGATTCGAAGTGATGACTGCATATGAATAATTTTTGGGAATTTTTTGCTTCACTTGCATACTGCTGAGCCATTTTTTTCTGCATTTCTTCATTTTTTGGGATACTGTAATAATAGAAATAGTACAATATTTAGGAACTTACTCGATCACACAATTGACACATTACAAGAATTCATGGTCACCATAGTTGTTAGATTTACCAGTAGGTAATGTTATTTAAAGCTTACCTGTGGAATGATATATTGCAACTATCATATGATTCACTTGGATAAGTATAAACACAACACTTTTTCACCATTTTAACCGAAAGAACGCCTTTTATCGAATGATTTTGATGACCAACATTAACAATTCAAACACAGATATTCAAATCTCAGGCCACAGTTGACACCATAGAGTAACTTAAAACGATGGTTTACAGGGTTACCTTATGAAAAAAAGGCAAAATCATAATTTATGATTTCTTTATTAATTTTAGGATATATTCAAAGAATGAAATCCAAAAATAGTTTGTTGATTAACAATCGTTAAATAACATTAAAATACAAGTGTTTCAATGAGTTTTTGATCAGTCAAAATTTATGAACAGAAATATAAAAAATATTATATGCTGGCAAGTTGAAAGAACGAGACACTCGGCCTCCGTTATTGCTATCCTTGTCGGCTCGTATTAGCCTCTGTGTAACAGAATATAGCATTTAACACGTTGTAATAGTGTTCATTTTCGGAAATACAAATTTTTAGAGTTATCAGTCCTGTTTGTATATTACGTCCATGTAGACAAATGACATTTTGACAGTTGTTTATCCCAGCCACCTCTGAAAGAATCATTCGTTTCGTTGCCACGTTTGATGTCGTATGTTACGGGTGTTCATTTGTGTTGGATTTCTAACGACCTGGTTTTCTACGCGATTTGTATTTGTTTTACGATTTGGACGGTGTTATTCTTTGGACTGACGACTTTTAACAATCCTTTACTGATTCCGATATTGCATACCGTTGTGATTTTAGTGCATATAACACACGTCGAGGTAGGTTTAATATTTTTAGTGTTATTTATTTATTAATTACAAAAATGGCATAAAACGGTAACTATAATTTTTATTTTACAGATTTATGAAAGGAGGTTTAAAATTTTTTTTAATGGAGAGTTATTTTCAATGAGGGCTAAATATGAATATAATGTGTACAACTATTATAAAATTAACGTAAAATATATCATTATGTTATTATTAATTTTCGACAGGTACTTATCAAAATGAGTGAACACGAATCGAACGCTGGGCCTTCGCATTCCAGAAAGCGAAAAAGGATCCCAGATCTACCATCTTTTCTCACGTCACCCATGAAAAAAAATGCCAAACCGTGCAGGCCTTACTTATATATGAACACGTTGAGAGAACGTCACCTAAATTTCCCAGTAATAAGGAAATTTAAAAAATAACGGCCGAAATTATGGGAACTTCTGTGAAAACTATTTCGAGAATTTTGAATAAATATAAAGTCAAAAGAGAAGTATCGACGCCTAACTAATGTACACCAAAATATGAAATCGTAAATAACTTAGAAGATTTCACACTTTCAGCTATTAAAATAAAAGCCCACAAATTCTATTTTAAAAATGATTAACTAACGATAAAAAAAAGTAATGAGTGCTATAAATGATGACGATGACCTACAATCATTCTCTCACTCTACAACTTATAAAATTATGAAAAAATTGGACTTTAAATATATAAAACACTCTAGAAAAAGTATATTACTAGATAGGCCAGATTTAATGGTGTGGAGACGCAACTATATGTTAAAAATTAAAGACTAGAAGAGAAAATAAGAAAATATATTATACAGATGAGACATGGCTAAATGAAGGTAACTTTTAATATATGTATATTGTAGGAATTGTGTTCAATCTATTTAAACGTTTAATAAAATCTATTTTTAGGAAATTCTTCAAATGACATCTGGAATGACCAAAACATAGCAAGCAGTCGGCAAGCATTTTAAATGACTTGTCAACAGACCTAAAAAATCCACCAAAATAAAAAATAAAAACAAATAAAAAAAATCTGCCATAAAGAGAAATCAGAAGGAAAGAGAAAATCAACCATATTGGAAACGCTGACGGGTTTCTTGAAGTTGGAGTAGATTTTTGAGGTTAAAAAAAGTGACGGAGATTACCATGGGGAAATGGATGCTCACAACTTCGAAAAGTGATAATTATTAAAAAAATATCTTATTCTAATTTATTCACAAGTTCAGCTGCATCAATATGGCGTATATAGAGAGCTTTTAAAGAAATATTTGGACAATTATACAATATTTGGGCTTCAAAGGTTTCATCATCTAGACAAGTAGATTTATATTTTTACTGAAAATAAAATCACGTTTATATAATCACAGGTTTGGAAACTTTTTCGACCAAGTGAAATGAGGGTCGGTTATAGTACTGGACAATGCGCTGTACCACTCCAAACTTGCAGGCTGATTGCCCAACATGAATTGGCAAAAGGCAGATATATAAGCGTGGCTACAAAACAAAAATATTAATTTTGTGAATTCAGAATTAAAAGCAGAACTGTTATTGAAATTTAATAAAGACAATTATAATAAAAAAGTTATCGATGAAATGGCCACTCATAAAAATATAATTGTTCTGCGCCTTCCGTGAATTAAATCCAATAGAATTAATATGGGCACAATTAAAATAACATGTTGGAAAAAATAATAAAAGTTTGAAAATGAATGAAGTCAAGGAGCTAGTTAGAGAAGGGTTAACAAAAATTGGCACGGCATCTTAAATAAATTATATTGAACATGTAAAAAAGAAGAAGACAAAATTTAGCAGCTTGACGGCTTATTAGATGCTGCAACAGATGCACCGACCCCTAGTTTTATAATACATGTGTCAGAAGAGTCGAATGAATTATCATCAATATCCGAATAATAACATTATTAAAATAACTTGTCGTATTATTTCTACCCAACACTTTATGTTCACTGCATAAAAACCATTAAGTTCAGTCATTCTCATTCATTCATCCATAAACCACAGGTCAGATATTGTAAACGTTTTTAAAGAGTAATAAATTGTTTATTTTGCATTAAAGTAAATTTACGTGAGCGATGCTTTTCACTTTTTTAATGTAACTATATTTTTACCGTGCTTTGCTTACAGCGTTTATTTTTCAAAAAGATTGGACTCAATAACTCTCTTTTTTTTTCGTCTTGCATGATATATAATCATTTTTACATTGAACCCACAACCCTAGAGCAGAAAGCAGGGTCACTGCCAACTGCGCCAACGGGCCAGTCGGAATAAGGAAAGAAAGATAAATAAATATTCTGTCTGCCTGCGTTAAGGTGCGGTGCTTCTACTGCGACGGCGGACTGGGCAAGTGGGAGGCGGGCGACGCGCCGTGGTCGGAGCACGCGCACTGGTTCCCGCACTGCGGGTACGTGCTGCTCGTCAAGGGGCAGGAGTTCGTCGACGCGTGCCGCAGCCGCGCCGTGCAGCGGACGGTACGACATACTTATTATTTACTGACATATATCACTACTCCGGAGGTGCACGACACTAAGTCACATTTTTAATTTTTTACAGAAGAGCAAATAGAAGTTTTTATTCGCTGGTTGTTTTACTTATAATCTAATGGGAATTATTTTCCAAAAACATTTTGTTTTAATTAAGTAACTTAGATGAATTTTAGTAAATTAAGTACCTATTTTTTAGAAAAATTAAATACCTATTTTTTTTTACATAATTCGAATGAGAATCATGTACCGAGTATTCTCCTTAAATATTAATCCTATTTCACCAGTCACACTGTTTATATATAAATATATATATATATATATATATATATATATATATATATATATATATATATATATATATATATACATATACAGTGGCGTGCAAAAGTTTCGGGCCACCATGTTTTTTCATTAAATTAATAAAATATTTTATTCCCCGACTGATTCGTTGTTTAAAATATTCGAAAGAGTCAAGATATAAACAATAACATCGTATATTACATATTTCCATAGCACACTTTACATGTACTACGTAAAATGACTTTCGTCGCTGTGCAAAAGTATTGGGCCACTTCTCGTCGTGACTCTGTACCCATGATTTGTTAACACTTTTTTGTCGTTGGTTTCAAAACAAAGCTCTGCTCCACTCATCACAAAGAAAAATCAGTCTTATATCTGCAACAATGCCGAAACACACGAGTGTTCAGGTTCGTGAAATCGTAGTAAAACTTTCTTTGGAAGGAAAAAGTTCCCGTGATTCGCGAGAGCTTTATCTATCAGCAAAAGTACTATAAATCGTATTATTTCGAAATATAAATCAACGAATACACTCTGTGATAAAATTCGAAGCGGTAGGCCGCGAAAAACTTCGAACCGAGTAGACAAAATCATAAAAAGAAAGTGCGTCGTAGACACACGAAAAACCGCAGCCGACATTTCACGGGAATTGCGAAGTGAAAATTTAGCCGATATTAGTCGGAGTACGTTGTCCCGACGTCTGAAGGCTGTGGGGCTAATTGGACGTGTTGGTGTAAAGAAGCCTTTTATCAGCAAAAAAAATAAGAAGACTAGGTTGGACTTCGCGAAAAAATATCAGTGCTGGACGGCGTCAGATTGGCGGAAAGTGCTATTCCGATGAATCGAAATTTCATTTGTTTGGAAGTGATAGGCGGAAGTACTTAAGACGACCAGCAGGTACCAGATACACCGTGAGGTATCAAACTCGCACTGTAAAACATGGTGGCGGGAACATCAAAGTTTGGGGAGCATTTTCTGCTAATGGCATTAGTCCGCTGGTAGAAATTCATGGCAATATGGACGCTATGATGTACAAGGACATACTGCAAAACCATATGCTTTCATTTGCAAAGAAAAATTTACCCCGCGGTTGGGTTTTTCAACACAATAACGATCCCAAACAAGCTTCGCGTCATGTGAAGAATTTTCTTCAGAGCCAGAAAGTCCGCCTCCTCGACTGGCCATCACAGTCACCGGATTTAAATCCTATCGAACACCTGTGCCAAGACCTGAAGCTTCGTTTTGGGACCAAAAATTACGCTAATAAGACGGAATTATAGAGTCATTTGCAGCGTGAGTGGAAAGAATTACCAGAAGATCGAATCTCACAATTAACTGAGTCTATGCCTCGTCGATGTGCTGCAGTCATTGCTGCTAAAGGCATGGCAACAAAGTATTGAATCGCGTAAAGACAAAAAAAATTCTTTGTCAAATTCTCATTACTTATTTCCGATTTTTCTGACAAAATTGTATGCGGCCCGATACTTTTGAACAGTCATTGATCAAAAATTGTTGAACAATTAATTAATCAAAAGCAATAGTACTGTATACAATTTATTATTTTTAAATATAAGTGACTATGTGTTGTAATCCGTCGTTTATACTTTTTTCAACATCATATTTTTGTGCGATCTGTACAAAAAATAGGATGGCCCGAAACTTTTGCACGCCACTCTATGTGTGTGTGTGTGTGTGTGTGTGTGTCTCAGCAACATTGTTTTTTCTTTATTTCCATGGTGTTATTGTGATTCATATAGTGGACGTTCGTTATACGGGAAGTATTGGTTAAAATGAAGAAAAGTGAAATTTGAAATTTGCAATCAAGATGATAATCACGAAATACTGATTTTTGTGATCTTTGACCTTGAATAACTCATGACGCAGACACGAGATTTTATGAGACTTTTGAGACTACTTTTAGAAAACCAAAATGAAGGTGTACACGAGTTTACAGCTTATTATATCTCATTCCGAAGTTGACCTCTTTTTTTCCTTACGTGACTGGATTAATTGGTCTAAACCAAAGAATTTATATTTAACAGGAATGCTAACTTAAAAAAATTGTATATTCAAATATGCACCTTGATGTAATTGACATAAGGTTGACATTTGTTTCCATCATGTAAAGTGAAAAAATCGTTCCGAGCATTTCGTTGACTACTGGTATTTTATAAATTCCTTGGTCTAACCTCTCGATATCGCTGAAAATACTGTCAATTTGACATTTGTAAATTGTCTGGTCTCTATGTTAAATTTTTCCTCCTAATATTTTAGTATAATAATTTTTATAGAAGGTAAGCTTTTATTTTTTTTATTTAATTTCAGTTCTCAGCTGACAGAGGTTTGAGTTCGAGAACTCGAAATACAGCAGTTAATTTTCCAGTTACCGCAAGTCAGGTGAACTTTTATTACATGTAATATTTACGTATTATTCAATAGTTTTATTCAATTTTGTAGTAAAAAAAAAAAAAGATCGTAATGTTATAGATCATCAAGTTGCTCACAATACTTGTGCACTGAAATGTTTCCATCAACCCCGAATGCTTTACTACTAATTATTGACGAATTTATAATTAAGTCAAAATAAATGAAATGATATGTCTTCACATCCATTCTTTATAGAACGCCGTCTAAACCAATATTATAAAGTTGATGAGTTGTTTGTTTTAGCACTCTGATTTTAATCTATTTGTGGGATTTTAAAAATTATTTTTGTGTTTGTACTACTATAGATTATAAAGCAGCATTTTACGACTTATAGGAACAGAAGTCATAAATGCAAATAGTGTATTGGTTGTCTAATCTACATAATTAATAATGTTCGATGGACTAACACTAACCGCTAGCATGTATCAACTGTGAACTACTATTACTGTATCAGCCAGTAAACAACCCACTGCTGAGCGAAGGCCTCTTCTCCATAAAGGAAAAAGGTCGGAGCATAATCCACCACGCTGCTCCACTGTGGGTTGGCGGATAATTTCCCTATCACGAGTAACAATCGTTATCAGGTGTCTATGATAACAACCGGGCTTACGTGCTCGGCTTTACGCGCTCTCCGAGCCACGTTGGGGAGACCCGGCGTGCGGCTTGAGGCGACTATTCGCACCACTACACCAGAACGGTCGTCGTCGTCTACTATTACTAGTAATCACCAATGAAAAAAAATTATATGGTTTAAAATTTTTATTGCTATTAAAATTGACTTTTTTTTAATTGTAGATAGAAGAATGTATGGAGTCAAGTGCAACTGTAGCGGCCCTGGGAGCGGGATTGGACGTGGCTCGAGTCCGACGAGCAATAGTACGAAGATTACGTGCTACTGGTGAGCAAAACTCAAATTCAAGACAAACACGTGTTTTTTTTTTTTTAAGTCGGTACGAAATGCTTACAAATTTTAACCTTTTCATCCAGGCTTGCCATTCAGTTCTTCTGAAGCGTTAATTGACGCAGTATTGGACGAACAGTTGAACGAGGAAGCTTGGTCGGTATCGCCTCACAGTCAACGACTCGCGAGGGACATCCTCGCCGAGACCTTGAGGGACTTCGCTCCTCGATCTGGGTGAGACGTAGAGATAGATCAGTGGTGTCAAACTCAATTTTGCAGAGGGCTATATATTAAATTTAGAATATGTAGGCGGGCCAGATGCATATTTAAAAAAAACGTAGTGAATTATTATTTTAAAACTTCCATAGAGAAATCGAGTAAAGTCATGATTCTTCTTTCTGTGACACACTGCGATTGCGGGCCGTATCTTTGACATCCCTGCTCTATTTAATTAAGTCTATAATGGATTTTCTTTTAACAATGTTTTAAATTATTACCCGATGTTTTAGATATCGATTATCGATGTTTTAGATACATCGATGTTTTTCAATCGATATATATCGTACATCGATACTTTTGATTCGATGTTGACATCGATGTAAACATCGATGTTTTTCTAATGTCGATCATCCCTACCGGCAACGCAGCTGCTAATCCTCTGATATAGCGGATGTCTATAGATGTCGCTGTCACTTACCACCAGGTGAACCGAATGTCCGTTTGCCCCCTCTTTTATATTAAAAAAAAGATACGTAGAGACTGTTACATGTATTATGCAGGTGTTGTGCAGATGGTCATCATATTTGTCATGCTTGCTTTATTACTGAAGAACAGCGCCTAAGCAGTAAATATTTGCTGCTAAGCAATGCTGAGGCAGATACCTATTTGTCCCTCTTGCATTTGTTTTTATGTTTTTAATTTTCCAATCTTGCTGCTGTATTCCTTTTTCTCTCTCTCTTTTTTTTTTAAATTTATTAGTATGTATTTTCTGTACAAGATGAAATTGTATTATTATTAGGCCAAAAAATAACTTTTCTTTCTTTCTTTCTATTTGATAAATAGATAGCATTTAAGTTCGGAAATTTTTTATAACACCTGGATCGAAAGTTCGATTTTCAATTGTAATTTTTGGGACGAAAGTGCCTCATTGCTTCCTGGCCAAATGATGAATTAATTTAGAACGCATGCGTCAACTTTCGTCCCGATGCAAATATATTGTTTTTAAATGTCAAAGTTATGACAGATCGCATAGTTTAATTTCACAATTTCCTTGTCATAATTCGTAACAAAAAAAAAAACTCTAATTTCCTATTTTACAGTTTTTATTTATTTATTTATTTACTTCTCACTTAATGAATTAATGTCATATGCTTGGCTTACACTTGGTGATCTAATAATTAAATAAACATTCTATTGCTTGAATTGAGACATCACAACCTCGAAGTTTTTATTACCCTCGCCCTCGGCTAAAAACAAAAATCCGGGTCTCAATATATCACTTCCCTCCCTAGTAATGTAATATACTATAGAAGCCAGCAGCGACCCTGATGTGTTAACTAAAACACAGGCTTTAGGTTGCCTACCTTAGAAATAGATGACCGCATGTTAAAAACATTATCATAATCATTCATACAAATTTTAGCGCTTCTAACTTGAAAAAGCACGTGTAAAAGCTATACTTTAAATGCTGTCTAAATGACAGATAGCATGTAGATTAAAAACCTATTACAAACGTAAGTCTTATAATAGCAACTTAGACGCGCCTTATATAAGTTACCCAATTCTTGAAATGAGAAATCTTTTTACGGAGACGGCAAGGGTGTGGGGTCCTCAAATCAAATGGAGGTTCTGCGTGTAGTTAGCACTCAGTGAGTGTATTCATATACTCAAACCCTAGAGCGCACTACTTAGCCATTGCCGAGAAAAAAAATTCTTAAAGTCTAAAAAAAAATAAAAATTTGTACCTATTAAAGTCTAATAAATCATTATAAACCGTTTCTTTTGAACTTTTATACATTATTGAATCGCGAATTTAATAATTTTTAACTTTTTAACGATTAACATTATCTGAGTAGTTTTGAATATACAATATCATAAAATTTGAAATGAAGAACAATTAACTATCAACTTTATACTAACAAAAGGTAACAGGGCTATAAAAACTAAATTCAGGAAAAATAGAAACGACGATACCTCTAAAACTATGAAGTTGGTAACAAAGGTTTACTTGTCAAATAAAGATTATCCGTTCACCTTCTACATACGAGTATGACGGACCATCTGCAAGATATCCTAATATATTATGCTTCATAACAGTATTGATGGTTTACCAAATTGAATTAATATTTCTCCCAAACTACACTGTCTTTCCCAAATACTATAGATAAAAACACGTTAATTTTTCCCATTTCGTTTATTCCGAAAACTTAAAATTATTGTTATTGCACTGTTGCTCATAATAAAACGAATACTCAAGCGGTCATTTTTTAGAATTTCAGCCATTATGGAATTTGATAATTTTTCAAATGGTAGTTCAATTTATATTTATAAAATATCTTTCTCTATATAGAATTATTCCGTCAAACGCTGAAGAGGATAGATCAGATAGCCAGACATCACAGACAGATAGTCCAGTTCGATCACCCACACCGAGTAATGTTTCAACGCCATCAAATAGACCCACAAATCCTAGTCAAACAGAACGTGTAACCAATGAAAGGGCTGATAACAATAATCACGAACGAGACCCAAGCCCGGTATCAAACACCAAACAGTTGACTTTAGAAGAAGAGAATAGACAGTTAAGAGAAGCCCGAATGTGCAAAGTCTGCATGGATAATGAGGTAAATATAACATTCAAGAATAAAGTATAAAATGTGTAGCGTATGGAGAACGGTACGGTACGGTACGGTACAGAGCGTGTGCTGCAGGTGAGCGTGGTGTTCCTGCCGTGCGGGCACCTGGTGTCGTGCGCGGGGACGTGTGTGTAGTGTAGTATGTGTAGCGTATGGAGAACGGTACGGTACGGTACGGTACAGAGCGTGTGCTGCAGGTGAGCGTGGTGTTCCTGCCGTGCGGGCACCTGGTGTCGTGCGCGGGGACGTGTGTGTAGTGTAGTATGTGTAGCGTATGGAGAACGGTACGGTACGGTACGGTACAGAGCGTGTGCTGCAGGTGAGCGTGGTGTTCCTGCCGTGCGGGCACCTGGTGTCGTGCGCGGGGACGTGTGTGTAGTGTAGTATGTGTAGCGTATGGAGAACGGTACGGTACGGTACGGTACAGAGCGTGTGCTGCAGGTGAGCGTGGTGTTCCTGCCGTGCGGGCACCTGGTGTCGTGCGCGGGGACGTGTGTGTAGTGTAGTATGTGTAGCGTATGGAGAACGGTACGGTACGGTACGGTACAGAGCGTGTGCTGCAGGTGAGCGTGGTGTTCCTGCCGTGCGGGCACCTGGTGTCGTGCGCGGGGACGTGTGTGTAGTGTAGTATGTGTAGCGTATGGAGAACGGTACGGTACGGTACGGTACAGAGCGTGTGCTGCAGGTGAGCGTGGTGTTCCTGCCGTGCGGGCACCTGGTGTCGTGCGCGGGGACGTGTGTGTAGTGTAGTATGTGTAGCGTATGGAGAACGGTACGGTACGGTACGGTACAGAGCGTGTGCTGCAGGTGAGCGTGGTGTTCCTGCCGTGCGGGCACCTGGTGTCGTGCGCGGGGACGTGTGTGTAGTGTAGTATGTGTAGCGTATGGAGAACGGTACGGTACGGTACGGTACAGAGCGTGTGCTGCAGGTGAGCGTGGTGTTCCTGCCGTGCGGGCACCTGGTGTCGTGCGCGGGGACGTGTGTGTAGTGTAGTATGTGTAGCGTATGGAGAACGGTACGGTACGGTACGGTACAGAGCGTGTGCTGCAGGTGAGCGTGGTGTTCCTGCCGTGCGGGCACCTGGTGTCGTGCGCGGGGACGTGTGTGTAGTGTAGTATGTGTAGCGTATGGAGAACGGTACGGTACGGTACGGTACAGAGCGTGTGCTGCAGGTGAGCGTGGTGTTCCTGCCGTGCGGGCACCTGGTGTCGTGCGCGGGGACGTGTGTGTAGTGTAGTATGTGTAGCGTATGGAGAACGGTACGGTACGGTACGGTACAGAGCGTGTGCTGCAGGTGAGCGTGGTGTTCCTGCCGTGCGGGCACCTGGTGTCGTGCGCGGGGACGTGTGTGTAGTGTAGTATGTGTAGCGTATGGAGAACGGTACGGTACGGTACGGTACAGAGCGTGTGCTGCAGGTGAGCGTGGTGTTCCTGCCGTGCGGGCACCTGGTGTCGTGCGCGGGGACGTGTGTGTAGTGTAGTATGTGTAGCGTATGGAGAACGGTACGGTACGGTACGGTACAGAGCGTGTGCTGCAGGTGAGCGTGGTGTTCCTGCCGTGCGGGCACCTGGTGTCGTGCGCGGGGACGTGTGTGTAGTGTAGTATGTGTAGCGTATGGAGAACGGTACGGTACGGTACGGTACAGAGCGTGTGCTGCAGGTGAGCGTGGTGTTCCTGCCGTGCGGGCACCTGGTGTCGTGCGCGGGGACGTGTGTGTAGTGTAGTATGTGTAGCGTATGGAGAACGGTACGGTACGGTACGGTACAGAGCGTGTGCTGCAGGTGAGCGTGGTGTTCCTGCCGTGCGGGCACCTGGTGTCGTGCGCGGGGACGTGTGTGTAGTGTAGTATGTGTAGCGTATGGAGAACGGTACGGTACGGTACGGTACAGAGCGTGTGCTGCAGGTGAGCGTGGTGTTCCTGCCGTGCGGGCACCTGGTGTCGTGCGCGGGGACGTGTGTGTAGTGTAGTATGTGTAGCGTATGGAGAACGGTACGGTACGGTACGGTACAGAGCGTGTGCTGCAGGTGAGCGTGGTGTTCCTGCCGTGCGGGCACCTGGTGTCGTGCGCGGGGACGTGTGTGTAGTGTAGTATGTGTAGCGTATGGAGAACGGTACGGTACGGTACGGTACAGAGCGTGTGCTGCTGGTGAGCGTGGTGTTCCTGCCGTGCGGGCACCTGGTGTCGTGCGCGGGGACGTGTGTGTAGTGTAGTATGTGTAGCGTATGGAGAACGGTACGGTACGGTACGGTACAGAGCGTGTGCTGCAGGTGAGCGTGGTGTTCCTGCCGTGCGGGCACCTGGTGTCGTGCGCGGGGACGTGTGTGTAGTGTAGTATGTGTAGCGTATGGAGAACGGTACGGTACGGTACGGTACAGAGCGTGTGCTGCAGGTGAGCGTGGTGTTCCTGCCGTGCGGGCACCTGGTGTCGTGCGCGGGGACGTGTGTGTAGTGTAGTATGTGTAGCGTATGGAGAACGGTACGGTACGGTACGGTACAGAGCGTGTGCTGCAGGTGAGCGTGGTGTTCCTGCCGTGCGGGCACCTGGTGTCGTGCGCGGGGACGTGTGTGTAGTGTAGTATGTGTAGCGTATGGAGAACGGTACGGTACGGTACGGTACAGAGCGTGTGCTGCAGGTGAGCGTGGTGTTCCTGCCGTGCGGGCACCTGGTGTCGTGCGCGGGGACGTGTGTGTAGTGTAGTATGTGTAGCGTATGGAGAACGGTACGGTACGGTACGGTACAGAGCGTGTGCTGCAGGTGAGCGTGGTGTTCCTGCCGTGCGGGCACCTGGTGTCGTGCGCGGGGACGTGTGTGTAGTGTAGTATGTGTAGCGTATGGAGAACGGTACGGTACGGTACGGTACAGAGCGTGTGCTGCAGGTGAGCGTGGTGTTCCTGCCGTGCGGGCACCTGGTGTCGTGCGCGGGGACGTGTGTGTAGTGTAGTATGTGTAGCGTATGGAGAACGGTACGGTACGGTACGGTACAGAGCGTGTGCTGCAGGTGAGCGTGGTGTTCCTGCCGTGCGGGCACCTGGTGTCGTGCGCGGGGACGTGTGTGTAGTGTAGTATGTGTAGCGTATGGAGAACGGTACGGTACGGTACGGTACAGAGCGTGTGCTGCAGGTGAGCGTGGTGTTCCTGCCGTGCGGGCACCTGGTGTCGTGCGCGGGGACGTGTGTGTAGTGTAGTATGTGTAGCGTATGGAGAACGGTACGGTACGGTACGGTACAGAGCGTGTGCTGCAGGTGAGCGTGGTGTTCCTGCCGTGCGGGCACCTGGTGTCGTGCGCGGGGACGTGTGTGTAGTGTAGTATGTGTAGCGTATGGAGAACGGTACGGTACGGTACGGTACAGAGCGTGTGCTGCAGGTGAGCGTGGTGTTCCTGCCGTGCGGGCACCTGGTGTCGTGCGCGGGGACGTGTGTGTAGTGTAGTATGTGTAGCGTATGGAGAACGGTACGGTACGGTACGGTACAGAGCGTGTGCTGCAGGTGAGCGTGGTGTTCCTGCCGTGCGGGCACCTGGTGTCGTGCGCGGGGACGTGTGTGTAGTGTAGTATGTGTAGCGTATGGAGAACGGTACGGTACGGTACGGTACAGAGCGTGTGCTGCAGGTGAGCGTGGTGTTCCTGCCGTGCGGGCACCTGGTGTCGTGCGCGGGGACGTGTGTGTAGTGTAGTATGTGTAGCGTATGGAGAACGGTACGGTACGGTACGGTACAGAGCGTGTGCTGCAGGTGAGCGTGGTGTTCCTGCCGTGCGGGCACCTGGTGTCGTGCGCGGGGACGTGTGTGTAGTGTAGTATGTGTAGCGTATGGAGAACGGTACGGTACGGTACGGTACAGAGCGTGTGCTGCAGGTGAGCGTGGTGTTCCTGCCGTGCGGGCACCTGGTGTCGTGCGCGGGGACGTGTGTGTAGTGTAGTATGTGTAGCGTATGGAGAACGGTACGGTACGGTACGGTACAGAGCGTGTGCTGCAGGTGAGCGTGGTGTTCCTGCCGTGCGGGCACCTGGTGTCGTGCGCGGGGACGTGTGTGTAGTGTAGTATGTGTAGCGTATGGAGAACGGTACGGTACGGTACGGTACAGAGCGTGTGCTGCAGGTGAGCGTGGTGTTCCTGCCGTGCGGGCACCTGGTGTCGTGCGCGGGGACGTGTGTGTAGTGTAGTATGTGTAGCGTATGGAGAACGGTACGGTACGGTACGGTACAGAGCGTGTGCTGCAGGTGAGCGTGGTGTTCCTGCCGTGCGGGCACCTGGTGTCGTGCGCGGGGACGTGTGTGTAGTGTAGTATGTGTAGCGTATGGAGAACGGTACGGTACGGTACGGTACAGAGCGTGTGCTGCAGGTGAGCGTGGTGTTCCTGCCGTGCGGGCACCTGGTGTCGTGCGCGGGGACGTGTGTGTAGTGTAGTATGTGTAGCGTATGGAGAACGGTACGGTACGGTACGGTACAGAGCGTGTGCTGCAGGTGAGCGTGGTGTTCCTGCCGTGCGGGCACCTGGTGTCGTGCGCGGGGACGTGTGTGTAGTGTAGTATGTGTAGCGTATGGAGAACGGTACGGTACGGTACGGTACAGAGCGTGTGCTGCAGGTGAGCGTGGTGTTCCTGCCGTGCGGGCACCTGGTGTCGTGCGCGGGGACGTGTGTGTAGTGTAGTATGTGTAGCGTATGGAGAACGGTACGGTACGGTACGGTACAGAGCGTGTGCTGCAGGTGAGCGTGGTGTTCCTGCCGTGCGGGCACCTGGTGTCGTGCGCGGGGACGTGTGTGTAGTGTAGTATGTGTAGCGTATGGAGAACGGTACGGTACGGTACGGTACAGAGCGTGTGCTGCAGGTGAGCGTGGTGTTCCTGCCGTGCGGGCACCTGGTGTCGTGCGCGGGGACGTGTGTGTAGTGTAGTATGTGTAGCGTATGGAGAACGGTACGGTACGGTACGGTACAGAGCGTGTGCTGCAGGTGAGCGTGGTGTTCCTGCCGTGCGGGCACCTGGTGTCGTGCGCGGGGACGTGTGTGTAGTGTAGTATGTGTAGCGTATGGAGAACGGTACGGTACGGTACGGTACAGAGCGTGTGCTGCAGGTGAGCGTGGTGTTCCTGCCGTGCGGGCACCTGGTGTCGTGCGCGGGGACGTGTGTGTAGTGTAGTATGTGTAGCGTATGGAGAACGGTACGGTACGGTACGGTACAGAGCGTGTGCTGCAGGTGAGCGTGGTGTTCCTGCCGTGCGGGCACCTGGTGTCGTGCGCGGGGACGTGTGTGTAGTGTAGTATGTGTAGCGTATGGAGAACGGTACGGTACGGTACGGTACAGAGCGTGTGCTGCAGGTGAGCGTGGTGTTCCTGCCGTGCGGGCACCTGGTGTCGTGCGCGGGGACGTGTGTGTAGTGTAGTATGTGTAGCGTATGGAGAACGGTACGGTACGGTACGGTACAGAGCGTGTGCTGCAGGTGAGCGTGGTGTTCCTGCCGTGCGGGCACCTGGTGTCGTGCGCGGGGACGTGTGTGTAGTGTAGTATGTGTAGCGTATGGAGAACGGTACGGTACGGTACGGTACAGAGCGTGTGCTGCAGGTGAGCGTGGTGTTCCTGCCGTGCGGGCACCTGGTGTCGTGCGCGGGGACGTGTGTGTAGTGTAGTATGTGTAGCGTATGGAGAACGGTACGGTACGGTACGGTACAGAGCGTGTGCTGCAGGTGAGCGTGGTGTTCCTGCCGTGCGGGCACCTGGTGTCGTGCGCGGGGACGTGTGTGTAGTGTAGTATGTGTAGCGTATGGAGAACGGTACGGTACGGTACGGTACAGAGCGTGTGCTGCAGGTGAGCGTGGTGTTCCTGCCGTGCGGGCACCTGGTGTCGTGCGCGGGGACGTGTGTGTAGTGTAGTATGTGTAGCGTATGGAGAACGGTACGGTACGGTACGGTACAGAGCGTGTGCTGCAGGTGAGCGTGGTGTTCCTGCCGTGCGGGCACCTGGTGTCGTGCGCGGGGACGTGTGTGTAGTGTAGTATGTGTAGCGTATGGAGAACGGTACGGTACGGTACGGTACAGAGCGTGTGCTGCAGGTGAGCGTGGTGTTCCTGCCGTGCGGGCACCTGGTGTCGTGCGCGGGGACGTGTGTGTAGTGTAGTATGTGTAGCGTATGGAGAACGGTACGGTACGGTACGGTACAGAGCGTGTGCTGCAGGTGAGCGTGGTGTTCCTGCCGTGCGGGCACCTGGTGTCGTGCGCGGGGACGTGTGTGTAGTGTAGTATGTGTAGCGTATGGAGAACGGTACGGTACGGTACGGTACAGAGCGTGTGCTGCAGGTGAGCGTGGTGTTCCTGCCGTGCGGGCACCTGGTGTCGTGCGCGGGGACGTGTGTGTAGTGTAGTATGTGTAGCGTATGGAGAACGGTACGGTACGGTACGGTACAGAGCGTGTGCTGCAGGTGAGCGTGGTGTTCCTGCCGTGCGGGCACCTGGTGTCGTGCGCGGGGACGTGTGTGTAGTGTAGTATGTGTAGCGTATGGAGAACGGTACGGTACGGTACGGTACAGAGCGTGTGCTGCAGGTGAGCGTGGTGTTCCTGCCGTGCGGGCACCTGGTGTCGTGCGCGGGGACGTGTGTGTAGTGTAGTATGTGTAGCGTATGGAGAACGGTACGGTACGGTACGGTACAGAGCGTGTGCTGCAGGTGAGCGTGGTGTTCCTGCCGTGCGGGCACCTGGTGTCGTGCGCGGGGACGTGTGTGTAGTGTAGTATGTGTAGCGTATGGAGAACGGTACGGTACGGTACGGTACAGAGCGTGTGCTGCAGGTGAGCGTGGTGTTCCTGCCGTGCGGGCACCTGGTGTCGTGCGCGGGGACGTGTGTGTAGTGTAGTATGTGTAGCGTATGGAGAACGGTACGGTACGGTACGGTACAGAGCGTGTGCTGCAGGTGAGCGTGGTGTTCCTGCCGTGCGGGCACCTGGTGTCGTGCGCGGGGACGTGTGTGTAGTGTAGTATGTGTAGCGTATGGAGAACGGTACGGTACGGTACGGTACAGAGCGTGTGCTGCAGGTGAGCGTGGTGTTCCTGCCGTGCGGGCACCTGGTGTCGTGCGCGGGGACGTGTGTGTAGTGTAGTATGTGTAGCGTATGGAGAACGGTACGGTACGGTACGGTACAGAGCGTGTGCTGCAGGTGAGCGTGGTGTTCCTGCCGTGCGGGCACCTGGTGTCGTGCGCGGGGACGTGTGTGTAGTGTAGTATGTGTAGCGTATGGAGAACGGTACGGTACGGTACGGTACAGAGCGTGTGCTGCAGGTGAGCGTGGTGTTCCTGCCGTGCGGGCACCTGGTGTCGTGCGCGGGGACGTGTGTGTAGTGTAGTATGTGTAGCGTATGGAGAACGGTACGGTACGGTACGGTACAGAGCGTGTGCTGCAGGTGAGCGTGGTGTTCCTGCCGTGCGGGCACCTGGTGTCGTGCGCGGGGACGTGTGTGTAGTGTAGTATGTGTAGCGTATGGAGAACGGTACGGTACGGTACGGTACAGAGCGTGTGCTGCAGGTGAGCGTGGTGTTCCTGCCGTGCGGGCACCTGGTGTCGTGCGCGGGGACGTGTGTGTAGTGTAGTATGTGTAGCGTATGGAGAACGGTACGGTACGGTACGGTACAGAGCGTGTGCTGCAGGTGAGCGTGGTGTTCCTGCCGTGCGGGCACCTGGTGTCGTGCGCGGGGTGCGGCGCGGCGCTGGCGGCCTGTCCGCTGTGCCGCGCGTCCGTAAAGGCGCTAGTCCGCGCATACCTCGCCTGACCGATTCATTATAGGTATGTACGTCATCTTATTACGTCGTATACCTTTTTTATTATAAGTACCCATAAAATATCATTTTAATGCTCGACGACAAACGAATTTAATGCTTATTTAATTTAATCTTTATACGAGTATCAATGTATCGATTGCTATCATTTTGACAGATAATATACGAAGGTTAACAAACAATAGACACTTGTTAATTCGCATGAAATTAATTAAATATTCTTGTATATTTTAAATATATTGTCGTTTTACTTTGAATTTGATAACATCTAATTTTATCTAAGTCTACGTTTTGCGTTAATTTATTCTACAGCGTAATGGAATAAATAATTATAATTGTCTTTTCAAATTCGTTTTTTCTTTTTTTTTCAGTTCAGTATATTTAAAGTGTATGAATGAAACATTGAAATATATTCAAAACTGTCCAGTGCAGCAAAGTGCTCCGATAGGAGTATATTAATTAGTTATTGAGTATGTATTTATATAATATAATTTCGTTTTATGTGTATACCATATTCAAATATTGGAAAGAAAATTACATTACAATAACATTTTTAAAACAATTATGATTTATTCATTAAGTGTTTAGTCACACGTCCAAGTGATATAATAAAATAAAATAAAACTATTGACAAAATACTAACGATGAATAAATTTTATTGTTGTTAGCGAAGTAAAGTTCTTGTAAGTTCTTGTTCACTTGATTCTAAGGCCTATAAATGTGATCTTGCAAGGAGTTATCCAAAAATTACGTCATCATGATATATGCCCAGTAATTATGCGACCTATTTCCTGTTTCCTAAAAAAAGTAAAAAAAAATTTATGCAAATATCATAAAAAAATACTTCTAAAGTAAAAATGACTGACTTTCATACAAATTTTCAATCCACATTTTACCTCAATACAGACAGATTCCAAAAATCCTTCTTTATTACTCAATATCAATCAAAATCAAACAATATTTGAGTTTTTTAGAATATCTCAGTAGAGATCTCTCAAAGAAATCTGTAAAATACTCTGAAAGTCTTATCATTAATAAAAAAAATGCTGAGAAATTCTGATAAAGTAAAATATTGTCTGAAATTTCGGAATTTTCAGTAAAAAGGGGAATATTTCCACAAGTGACAAGAACGGGAAAATATTTTGACGGTAAATAGTGGACGTCCCCTTGTTGTTATAAGTTGAGGGCCAAGTCATCAACTTGTAACAAACTTGAACATTTTTATGTACATGGATACAATACAGTATCTGTATAGTCGGATCGCGGAGTACAAATTTTGTACGAGCAAGATGCAATATATATACGGACGGACGCGGGAGTGACAGAGACAGGTAGTAGAAGGTCTATGTACGAAATTCTTTCTGCTCCGCGATCCGACTATAGTATTGTATCATAATAACTTAAAATAATTATTGTATCTTTCTGTACTATATTCTGCCAGACCATACTGCATTGTACTGGGTTGTTCTTAACTGTTACAAATTTCCTTGCTTTTACATGCTTGTTACATTCACGTAAATTGTTTTATTTAAGTTCATAGTTAATGTGTAAAAATGTGCAAGGAATTATGTAAGCTACCATTGTAACTTGTAAGCAATGTAACGTAAGTTATACTTGAGATATATATATGGAGTATACTATGTGCCGGTAATACTGGTTTCTGTGACAAATTTAACAAAATTGCATATTGTTAAATGAAATTAAAAATGTCTAAGTGTTCTTTAATTGCTTGATTTGACAAGCTTCTACATTTAGATATTTAAAAAAATGTTAAGAACATGTTTTTAAAACATGAATAAGAACTAAGAATATAATATAATGTTGCTAGCACCAAAATAATAATAGGAAACAATAGTATAATGAGAAATATTTAAAAGAAAATAATATTATTTTTAAACTAAAGAAAAATCTAAATGTGTAGTTGAAATATGTTACAATTAGTAAAATAGTATAAATGAATTGGAAATCTGAAATTTTTTCAAATAAATTACTAATTAAATTAGCCTCGTGATTTTAAATCTAAACTTATCATTGCATTTTATGGCCAGGCATAATCTGGCAATTTATTTTAAAAAATCATTTAGTACGACTTAAATTGTGACATAAAAAGTACTTTTGTTATGTTTTAAAAATTACATCTAAAACAATTCACTAAAAGTGTAATAATTATAGTAACAAATTAGTTCGTAAAGTTGCCATTCAAAAACAGAGCATAAAACTAAAACAAAAATAAAAATAAAAAAACACTTTATTTTCTGTGTCTAATTCTCTACATACAAATATAAATATTTAATGACAGGCGACACCAGTATTTCGCTTTTTTCGTACTATAATCAGTGATGTATTAAAAAAAAAATAGATAAAAAAATAAAGATATGTTGCGTAAGACAAAGCGGACTGTTGAATAATTTATTAAATAAAATGAAGAGTACTGCATTCACTTTAAATTAGTTTGTGTAGTGCTGTAAGGAAAGTAGGTATCCATACTACGTGACCTATTTTTTTTATAATATTCTACCCCACCACCACGTCGGCGACCATCCGTAATATTTGCTAAGATCCTCCTCAAATTTTCACGTAGTAATTCATAAATATATTTTTAAATGATTTTTTACAAACAAAGTTAAAAAAGTGTTGTCAGTACTAGTACAGGTAGTGTAGCGTAGTGTTGCCACCTTGAGTTTAGAATGCGCTAAACGCTGCGCGCCATATTTGAATATAGCTCGAAAAAGCTCGAAGTTTCTCTAGAGGATATTACTTCTTTATTTATCTAGAGGACTTCGTAACGAATACTTAAGACCCCGTCCCCGTCGCAGTGACCAAGCGTGATACTTTTGAAGAACCCCCCCTGAACCTATCACGTAGTATGGGTATGTTCCCTAATGGTAAATTTCAATTAATGATGCGTTCAGATTTACAAAAGTATTTCTTTTTACAAAAGATTTTTTTCAACTAGGCATGCCTACAATATTTGTTTGATGTATTTTTGTAAAAGACTTATTTTTTTGCTAATTGTCCCACATTAAACTGTGCTGACTTGTGGCGGGTGTCCGGAAAAGTTCACGATAAGTAAAGTTCAGACCGCGATAATTTTGCAATATAATAAATAGTTTACTATCGAAATAAGTATATATTATATAATTTTTAAAAATAGACTGATCGGAGTGTTATAAATAAATGATGTACTGGATCAAAAAAATGTGGATGTATGTTTTGTGAAATTGCTTTTTTGGCAGTGTCGTCTGTAAATAATACTATTGTATTAACCTAATGCATGAAATTGTTAAAAGATCTGAAACAATGATTTAGTTGACAAAATAATATTTTTCGAATGAAGAGTATTGTTACTTAATAAAATAAAGACATTTTAAGTTTTTAACTTATCATACTTCATTTTAAAAATCATGTATTTTACTTTTTCATTTAAAAGGACACAATACCTATAGCGTATGAAAATGAAGTTGCATGTTCCCGTGTCTACTGTCTAGTTAATTCTGTCATGTGAGTAGTACTATAGTATGGTGATGTAGCTTGTAATTATTGTCGTAGAACACACCGGATTAAATAAAATATTAATATATAATTTGTGTTTTATTGACAATGTTCTACAAAAAATTAAATATTACGGTACAATATTTTATTTGTCAAATATAATATAGAATATTTAAGTTTAAAAAAAAATTCAGCTCGTTCTTATACGTGAAATATACATAAATAAATTCTATTTCATAGTTATAACTTCGTTGTAATCAGTCTGATATTTTTGCTTTATATTTCACATTTTTACCGTTTTCGTTAATTTTAATAATTTTTCACATAAATGTTTTATTTTTTATCTAGCCATTAGATAGAAGAGGAGTAAATGCCATTTGAACTAAATTTTAACGATAGGCTACGATTATATTAGCTTCGAAGCTTCGAAAGCACTTGTCATAATTAATTTTAATTTACGATTTTTTTATATAAAAATATATTTATTGACTATCTTATATATAAATTGCTCAGGTTTTATTCGAGCGCTTAAAATCCTGATTGAAGATCATCGAAAACGATTGTTTTAAGTTTCTTAAAAAAAACATTGAAAATGACATTTAGAACTCATTAAAGTGTATGATCTGGCGGTTGACTGCAATCAGCATCCAGCCTTCGCCAGCGATTTTGCGCAGATCGTAGGTCCAGCGGGCCGGAGGAAGCCCTACACTGCCTTTTTTTTAAAGATGCGTATTGTTTTTATTTAAGTGAAATACCTAATAACAAAATATTGGTCTAAAAGTCAATCTATATATTTGAACAATATGTTTATACACTGTACAATTATTTACATCATTGATAAATTAAAGGAGTAAGTGAGTTAAAAACAAAAAGTGCTATGCTATATCCATTGAAATGACATATTATATTAACATACCTAAGTTATGTATAGGTGTTACTCAAAGTGACTCTTTGAAATATATTAAATCAAAATCCAATTTTTGAAAGTTATCTACTAATAATTAGTGTTATAAGATTAACCACATAGTCATATCGAAATTATGAAAAGATACAATTGTATAAAGACCACACAAAGTGATTTCTCCCATTCAAAACTATATAAAGATTTTTTTAATTGTGACAAAATTTAACCATTGTGGAAGACTTATTATACTTTTTGTAATACATATTTTGAGATAAATATGAGCAATACATCTGCAGGAAAACATTACATCATTTTATCGGCCATAGTCTATGCAAAAATAAAACAATACCATTCTCAGAATTTATTCGAGTGAGGAAAAAGTGCTTTAAATCCATTAAGCGGTAAAAAGCTGATATGCCACAAATCTTTGGTATTGTCGACTGACCGAGAATGAGTCACAAAAGCCTAAAAAAGGAACTAGCACAGCGCATTGCCAAAAACCGTTTAATTCACGGTTAAAAGCCTCATAAACGACCTACTTTAATAGTTGCTTACAAGCCAGCAGAAAATTATGAAAGAATTTTCGTTCCTGGAAAGGAACTAAGAATTCGTTTCTGTTAATATTTGTGACATGCCTAAAATTATGACCTATATACATACTAGGCACACTTGCAACGACTCATTCAGGTCAGCGAGGCTGAATGCTGGATCATTCAGTCTCGCTCCTCCAATGCTTTCGCAAAGATGATGATATGATCGGCGAAACGAAGGTGTGGGATGTATTCGCTGGTAATAATGATTCCTCGTCTTCTCCAGTCTAAAGTCTTAAAGACATCCTCCATCGCATTCGTAAACAGTTTTGGGGACATTACATCCTCCAATGTTACCCCGCGACGAAGGTGAATGAGTCTTGTTCGTCGGTCTTGGATTTGTACGGTCATCGTCGCCGCGTCATATATACATCTCAATAACCCCAAGGTCCCAGGTCTCGAAAGAATCGGCTTTCTCGTAGTGCACAAATCCTATACGCAGTGGCTCATTATATTCTTCAGTTTTCTGTATAATCTGCGAAAGAGTATGGATATGATGGTGGCTATGTGATGGCTACAGCCATTTCGAAACCCAGCCTGTTCCGGTGGCTAGAATTCGTCGAGTATGCGGCGAAACGATTCCTAACGACCATCGACAACAGCTTGTAGACGTGAGTCAGAAGTGAGATCAGTCTGCAATTTTTTAAGAGAGATTTCACATCTTTCTTGAAAAATAACATACTTGATGATGATGATGATGATATCATTTCTTTTCATATAAACGTTGTGTATAGATAGAGTAGTACTGACAAGTTTATCGTATATGCTTAATTTATGAGTTCAAACTCCATTTATAATTTATTTGTTCTTGGACATTATCATCTTATTGAGACGTTGTCTTTTAATTACTTGAACTCTTGTAATAAATAATGAATAAAAATAAATGTACTCTACTTAAGATCGTAGAACTTCAAAAGAACTTCAACCGGGAAGCAGATCAAAGGTATGTTTTATTTTCGACATTAAGGTGAAGAATGTTTAGCTATGAATAGGATAGTATAATTATGAAATAAATCAATATATACACATATATATACATTTCATTATCTTTGAAACGTTCTTATAAAAATCATAATCAATTATGATTTACAGTAAAATAATTTTAATATTTTTACTTTTTTTAAATTAAAATATGTAAAATTTTGTAATTTGTTTTATCAGTTTTATTTATAACGTATATTTGTAATCTTAACTTTATATTACATTTTTATTTACTTATCGCTGGAGTTAACTTTTTCAAGAATCGATGTATTTTGTTTTCATCGAGCCTGCCAACACTAGCAGTTAGGCGCCAAAGTCGCTGTCTGGAAAAGTAGACGGGAATAGATCGCAAGCACGCACAGAAATAGCGTAGACGCCGCCATGCGTCGACACGACGCTTTTGGAACTGTATTAATATGCAAAATACGTTGTAATGTCTTCATAAAGATTTATAGACATATTTAATTCGTAAAGTCAAGTTTAGCAGAATTAATAAAAAATTATATAACAAATAGATAAAATATATAACGGAATATTTTAATTGTATAAATATGTATTTGTTTTTCGTCTGGATGTTTGTCTTCGTGAGTCTCCCCACCATGCCTTGGAGAGCACAAAGTCGTACGATCCGGTTGCTATAAAAACACCCAATAACGATCGTTACTATTGATAGAAAAATTATTCGCAAAACCCATAACTGAAGCAGAGTGATTGATTAAACTCTCCTCATCCTACTGAGGGCTGTTGAGTAAACGCAGACGAACGAAAAATGCCGAAATAGCCCAACGGAAAAGCAAGTTGAAATGGCAGTGGGTAGGGCACATGTCTCGTAGAACTGCCAGCGCGGAATACGCGTCGAGACGTGCCTTGCACTGCTCAACAGACACACAAACGAAGGAAAAATGAATCGGGTTGTTACTTGTGACGAAAAATGGATTATATTCGACAATCGCAAGCGCTCAGCTAGTTGGTTAGATCCTGGTTCAGTATCTAAACAATGCCCTAAACGAAAAATGACCCCTAAGGAAGTGATGGTAACTGTTTGGTAGTCTAGCGCCGGTGTAATTCATCACAGCTTCTTACCAAACGGCATGAGCATTACTGCAGATATGTACTGTGAAGAACCAAACACAATGATGGGGAAGCTTGCACGTCTCCAACCAGCTTTGGTCAATCGCTCGGCTCCGCTGCTCCTGCACGACAACGCGCGACCTCATACTGCACATCAGACGGTTTCCAAGTTACAAGAGTTGGGGTTTGAAGTTCTCCCTCATCTACCGTACTCACCAGATCTTGCCCCTACAGACTCCTCCACTTTTTCCAGAATTTGGATAACTTTTTGGCGGGAAAAAAATGCAATACCCAAGAGGCAGTACAAAATGCCTTTGAAGCGTTTGTTGCCTCCCGTCCAGCAGAGTTTTTCAAGAAAGGCATCATTAAGTTACCACTACGTTACATTACATTACATTACATTATTACTATGATACTATGATTACTACTTCCTTTAGTTTTTCCTATGCCATTTTTTACCTATACTCAGACTTCGTTAAAATGGAATTTACGAACTCACTTGGAACAATCAATAAAATGCTTTGCTTTTATTATTTAAGTTTAATATTTATATATTAAATAAGTATATTTGTGGTCAATGCAAGGACTCGCGATATAGAGATCCTAAGTTTAGTTTAAGTCTTGTTGTCTAATTAAGTACGCACTAACGATATTAACGATACGATAATAATCTAAAAATGTTCGTAAAAAAAGGCATGGGCAAATAAAGCCTGTGGATATACAGTAAAAAAAAAAATCAATAAAATGCAACATCGTCACAACGTCACCATGGAAATTATCTGTTGATGTTAAGTGGTACATAAAAAATTTGAATTTTAGTTTATAATGAGACTCTTTCTTTTTTTAGCATTAGATATTACTTCATAATTCGTTTCTTATAAATCACAGTAACAGGTGATGTAACTGTAAAAATACAATATGTATTGTGTTAAAATAATTCATTAAAAATATTATGACTAAAAGCTTCCCTTATAAATTAAAGTCGGGAGTCTTGAGTTTTTTTACTACATCCCATAGTTTTGACTTTGGTTACCTAGGCCCATGCAATATCCAACTTGTAAGTAATAATTTGTTGTATCTTTTCCTCGTAAGTTTTCATAGAATAAATAACTTCGTTTCCATTACGTATTACTCATAAAGTTTTGTCGTTTCCTTTATTAAAATCAGACATTACGTAAGCTTAAGGAAAAATTCTACTATTAATATGTTTGCGATGACTATATCTAAAATAATGTACATTGTGTTAGTTCTACTTTTGTCAAAATACTATAATGTACTCGTAGAACATGTATTAGATTTGCCGAAGGTATATCTGCTAAAAATATTTTATTTAAATAGAGAATTTATTTAAAAAAAAAATCTATTTGTATTTTTCTTATTCTTATGTACATTATGTGTACAAAATATATATTTTTACATTACAATTGAAAGTCTGCATAGAATCTGTTTAAATTTGCACGTGATTTCTTCTGAGTAGGGTTAGTATTTGAAGCAGTCTTTTTATTTATTTTTCCTGTAATCATATTTTATTGTATCGCATAGTATCTAACTACATATATAAACTTATCATCGAAGATCAGAACTATCACGCCTGTGAGATTAGCTTAACGATCATTAAAAACTTAAACAAGTCAATTTAACAACTACTTCTTTTCATTAGTTCTGCTGTGAATTTCAACATCACCGTCATCGTCATCATCATCATCATCATCAACATCAACAACATCAGCATCACAATTTCAACATCATCAAGGAATCTTTACGGTAAAAAATGTCTGATCGATTGGATGAATATGAGTGATGGTCAGTGAATAGTATGAGCTATTTCGATTCTCTACGTAAAAACCGTCTAGTCATTTTATCCTTTGACCCTCCGTTATGTACTTTTCCTAAGCTTACCTATTACATATTATAAACACATTTCGTGTATGAGTCATCAAGAGTCATTCATAAACAAATTCGTAATATTAAGTAAATAAATTATGTCAGGTCCGTTAAGCTAAAGTCGGACTATTTGTCGATGAGTAATTAGGCAGTAGGCTATTAGATTTTTTTTTTACTGATGATTTGTAAAGTTATGACAAGAAAATAAATCGATTTTTATTTATAAATACATGTTCTTTTGTGTAATATTTTTTATTTAGCGTCTTGCTGTTATTTAGTTGAATAAAACATTTTAGACATTACTAACACTTAGTAGATTGACGACATAGTAAAAAAATAATAATAATAAAGAGGTTTGCCTGTCAGACTGAGTTACTTTCCCATCTATAATATTAGTATGGATATTTATGCTTTCTGTTCTGTAAATAATTAGTGGAGTGTTTTAATTTATTTAATTTGCTTTATGTTTCTAATCTTGGATATATTGGAAGTTATCAAAACGAGTACTGATAGTCTGTTCGATTTTTTTTGATAAGTGCCCTAACGCGGTCACCGTGGTAGCTGTGGTTGATATTTGATATGTGTTTGTGTGGAATTAAAATATTTAGTAGGTATACTTTTTATTCACTTTATATAGGTTTTCGGGTTCCACTTGAATTTTAAGAGCCATCATGTATTTCTCATTTCTTTAATGCCCTTTAACTAATTGTCTTTATTCTTGCATTTTTTTTTAAATAATAAATGATAGTATGAAATTGGTCATAATTTGAAAAATATTTTTTTACTACAAGAAATCTAAAAAAATCTCAATCTCTCGATAAAAAAAGCAGCCTTAGTCATAGCCTTAGAAAATTGTAGGTACAGATTCATGTAGCAAGTATGTTATATACATATATTTTTAAACTATAGAAATATCAACAGTTATTGTAGCCACCGAAGAATAAAATTTTAATGGTATTTAAACACAACTTTTCGAGAAAAATATTAAAATCGATTTTTGTCTATAACTTCCCAAAAGATAAGACTCAATGACAGGTAATTTTTCAATAGTTATAAGGTTTTGAAAAGTAGTTCACGAACTGAAGATATTAAATAATTAATATTCAAATTTAAAAAAATAATAATAACTTATTTTAATTTTCACTTATTTTAATTATAATATTACGTATTATTTCATTCTAGTTATTAGGGAACCTTAAAGTTTTATAATATCAATGTAAGAAGATTATTTAAAAAGCTATAAATTTGTTAGTTAGTTATTGGCGAAATAACGAACTTAGTGGAAAGGAAAGGAATCTTTACGGTAAAAAATGTCTGATCGATTGGATGAATATGAGTGATGATCAGTGAATAGTATGAGCTATTTCGATTCTCTACGTAAAAACCGTCTAGTCATTTTATCCTTTGACCCTCCGTTATGTACTTTTCCTAAGCTTACAATTATTACCTATTAAATATTATTATTATTAACACATTTCATGTATGAGTCATCGAGAGTCATTCATAAACATCGTAATATTAAGTGAATAAATTATGTCAGGTGCGTTCAGCTAAAGTCGGACTATTTGTCAATGAATTATTAGACTACTCGATTTTTTTTTGACTGATGATAATGTAAGGTTATTAAATCGATTTTTATTTATATATACATGTTCTTTCGTGTAATATTTTTTATTTTGTTAGTTCTATATTGTATAATTAAAAAGGCATACAAAAAAAGTAACTCTCATGGAAATATTTGATTCAATAGACTTTCTTTTTACAGATTTTGCGTAGATTACGTTACGAAAAAATGTTAATTCTTCTCCTTCTTGTTGCCTTGGGCAAACTGTAAGTATCCGTAGGTTGCTACACCTCAATATATAATTTTACTAGCTTTCCGCCCGCGGCTTCACCCGCCCCCCGCCCCCCTTTCCCCGTGCACGCTTTTTTTGTCTTTGTCTTAAACAAACAATCTTACATGATTTTATGTTTGACAATAAGGAACTTCCATACAAACTTTCGTGCCCTATTTCAACCCCTTTTACCTTTTCGCGATAAAAAGTATCCTATGTCCTTTCCCAAGTTCAGTTCTATCTTCATACCAAATTTCACCAAAATCGGTTCAGTGGTTTAGGCGTGATAGCGTGAAAAACAGACAGACAGAGTTACTTTCGCATTTATATATTAGTAGGGATTTTATAAATTTATAATAATTATAATAAAAAACTATGAGAACCATTTAATTATTTACCAAAAAAAGTTGAGTAAATGGTATCGATGAAACATTAGATAAAATGATTTACCTATACTAACAGTTTAAAAAATAATTTATATAAACAAAACCTTTTCAAATAATCGCAAAATAAAAACCAAAGGGAAGTCCGAATCAATGCGAAAATACGCAATATTGATTTTGTTCATTTATTTGCCTGTAGCACACGTATTATCAGTCAGAACGTCAAAAGCTAATTTAAGAGCGGGGCGTAGTAAAATAACCTTGCCTTCTATGTGGCCAACACTAAAAAATTTACAGGTTGTAGAATCTTACCTCATATTCAAACATAGCCGAATGCACCCTAACTATTAATAATATTTTGAATGTGATAATAGATTGACTCTATCTATCATTTTATCGTAAATTTTTTTTATCTTAATATATGAGAACATACCTGTCCAATGAAATTTAAAAAAAAAAGTCTGGGGAAAGGATATAAACGGTGTCTTGAAGTCGACTCAAAAAACGGCAAAAGAAGTACCACTTTTTATCACATATAATTTTGATAATAACAAAACTTAATTACCTGACATTCGTTATTTCTAACGTATCATTTGAAAACTAAATAGTCCACTTTTAGAAAACGTACGGAACCTAGACAGTAATCATAGAATCCACACTTTTTTTTAGATATGACTCTGTTGTATAGAAAACACAAGAAGCGGTAGTTAACGGATCCAATTCACAACTGTAAGAGGGGACTCCCCGAGAATCACTACCAGTGTTTTATCAAAATATCATTGATATGAGTGATAATTCACAGATAATACTTTATAGTGCTGCGGTCTAATAATTGGATCGATTTAAAATCGATTTCTTAAAATAATTTTAATAATAATTGTTAAATCTATGAATAAAATTACGATAAGAAATCATTTTATGCTCGAAAAAATATAGAAAGCTTATGCCGCTCTTAGAATGTAAAGACTACCTACATATTTTATGCCGACTGTACCGGCTTCTATCGAATAATACATGCAATAAAATACGTTTAATAATTGTATTGTACGTATCTATATCATACTAATATTATAAATACGTGTGTTATATGTAAGTTTGTTTGTTACGCTTTCAATTCTTCGCGAAAACTACTCAACCGATCATCATGAAACTTTGTACACATATTCTTGGTGGTATTAGAAGTAACATAGGATACTTTTTTTTATCGCGATAACCAACATCCACGCGGGCGAGGCCACGGTTAGAAACTAGTATAATATAAACTCTTTACATTTTTGGGTGGTATTCATTAAGTACATTAAAAAGTGTACTCTACCAATGTCATGCCACCGAGTATTGGCTACTTAAAAAAAATCTTGTTCGGAAGTTGATTTTTTGACAAAAACTTTTTGTACTTGTATATATTACAAACTTAGCACTATCAGAACTTTAATTTTATTTGTTTCTATAGTTTTCACATTTAAACAGATGTTTTTGTTAATGTATATATTACACATTAATAAACAATGTCATGTTATATAGGTAGTTACCAGTTACCATTTATTTGTTCTTTATACTTATATCAGGAGATATGACGCATTCGCGCTAACAATGTTATAGTTAAAATGCATAGGTCGTAGGGTGTTCTCGGATCCGGTGTTAAATGATAAGAATAACAAGGAAGGCTCGTTTAAAATACAGGCTTATCAGTACTCAAGTTGAAACAGATACTAAAACCATTATTGTAATATTTATATAGCTGATAGCCATACATTTAGGGGTCGTGTCAAATTATTGTAAGTTGTATACCTACATTACGGTAATGATATAAATCTAACAATATGACTTGGCTATTTCCTTTTGATGTAAAAAGATTTGATAATAGTCATAAATTTAGAATCACTGTCGTAATCAACATTATTGTAACAATTATCATAAAATTTTTGCGCAAATGTCAGTCAGTTAGTCTTGGTTTTAATACGGATCGGTTAGAGCACCTATGGTCCACTAGATGTCGCTAGTTACCTTTAGGGCTGTATAATGTGCAGATATACCATGGCATATAATAATCGGTGAGCAGTGAGTCAGCGTTAAGGTGGAATTAATTAACGATAGTTGCAAGCGGCATAGACGTAACGTCCTTGCAAGGCTGTAGTGTTAACGTGCGTCTGAGCTCGTTTACTTTATTGCATTTTTTTTTGTTTCTCTTGCATAGATAAATTATCATTGTTTTACTAGACCAGCTATACTATCTATGTTTAATGTAGCTTTTATGATATTGTGTTATTACGAATAACATTATTAGGTATTTATTAATATTTTTGTTATTACTTCTTTGTTTTATGATCTTCTAAAAGAAAAATAGTAAAAATTCCATTCCAAGTAAAAATTTAATTCTTATGATAAGTTTAGTCATAATAATAATTACCCTCGAATGTCTATTCTAACTGTAGACACATTTTCAAGAATGGATTATGGTGGTCCTTTGAGTAGCATGACTTGTGATTATAAAATATCTATGCATTTGTGTGATAAGTATCTTATATTATTTATTATTTTTGCATGAAACTTAAATGGTAATCCTTAACGAAGGACGAACTCCTGTCCGCCCACAAGTAACTTAGCCATTATAAACATGAAGTGAGCGCGTGGCAAATCAACTGCGCCAACGCAATAATGTCGATATTAGAATTAATATCTTATTTAGATAAAGTATACTAATATTAAATAAAGGTAATAAAAAATTGTGTACCTAATTAGTTCATTGGACAGATACTTTAAATAAAATGTTAATAAATGATATGACTCATCAATTAATTAGTTTTAGGAAAATTTATTTCTAAGCAAAACACGTAATACTAGTTGGGAAATACTAAACTACAATGTACCTAATAGATGTATTTCCTTAAACTGAATAAAGATAAACACTAGCGCAGTGGCGCCATCTGCTTTATAGAATTTAATGTTTAAGTAAAGCGTGGGCGCCAAGGCAATGAGTCAGAGACACTCCTTACTCAACCTACCCGCGTCGGCGTGTGCGCTATGCAATGTCATTCATCATTAGATATAGCATAGACTGATTTTAAGTCATGGAATGTTACCTGTGGGCTATGAGTACGAAGTACTAGTCTATAAATTTTATAATATAAGTTAGGAAATCTTTTATTAAAAAATGGGTCTTAATCAAGCAATTTTTTGTAAATAGTTTTGTTCAAATATTAAAAAAAAAACATACTCAAAAATATTAATTGTTTACTAACGATAAAGTGATATAAGTGAGAGCATCTAAATATTATTTTCACGACTATATGCTATTTACAAGGGACAGATATACGGTCGTTCCAAATCTTGGCGACTCTCACCAAAAACGAGCTGTCAAGCCGTTTAGTTCATCTTTTGGGTATGTCAACAACATATGGATGAAACTTTTGCCTGCGCCTAGTAGTCCGATAAAGGAATGGAGATGGCTCCAAAGTGTATCCTATAAAAAACCGATAAGCTGGCAACTCGACGACGAAGCTCAAGGGTGTGTAGTCTGCTATTTGAGAGCTTTTCGTTATTAATCAACCTACGGGCTCTTCAGTCAACTGAGTCCAAAGCTTCCAGATGATATTTGGCTGCACCGTCAAAGAGGTGACTGTAGTACTCCATGCAGGATCGAACTTGGGCAGTGTAAAGATTAAGCAGCTGTTCAGAGCTGAAGTACCGCCGAACCTTTGAAAGAATTGATAATTTCTTGGACGCCGCTTGTGCCATAGACTCAATTTGTTGGCCAAATTTGAGGTTAGAGGTGATGGTAATACCTAGAAGCCTTAGAAGGTTAGTAATCGGTAAGGATACACTTTCAAAAGTCTGTGTTAAATCGAAGCTACTCTTTTTCGCGGAGAAAAGACACGCCTGTGTTTTGGAAGGGTTGAACTGGACAAGATCCACGTTCTTTGAAGTTAATAAAATAAAAGGATAATACTGAAAAGGGCTGTTTGTATGATAAGTATTTTATATTTTATCGTGTACGTACTTCTACTAATCCGGCGTTTACCTTCGTATCTATTGTTTATCAGATTTATCAGATATTTGTTTTACTTTTATCGTTTATGCACAAGTCGATAATGAAATAAAGTAAAGGTTATTTTTAAGGCAATTTAATGTCTATTTCTTTCGTAAAAAAATGATAAAGACCTATAGCTACAGTGGTGTTCGTTTCTGTTTGAATAGTATTATTAAAATATCTAAAAAACTAATTGTATGAATAACTAATTTGGAAACATATTAATCTGGAAGTAGAGAAAATAAAGATTATTTAAAATTACTTATATATGTACATTTTAGTATACTCGCCGGTAAATAGTTTTATTACTTATTTTTAAATATTGATCATTTTTTTAACCAAACTATATAGGTATATATATTCTTTTTGTCTAGAAATAAATTAAAAGCAAAACGAGATTTGTTACTCATACTAACTAGGTAGTAAAGTAAAGCGTCAACTTTGGAAATTTGATGAAGTGAAATCTTGCTCTATAAATAAGCACTAACTTTTAAGATATTTACTTTTTTTAATGGTAGCTATACCATGAACATAAATATAAACAACAACTATTAAATCATGATTTTTTTATAACATACCTACTTATTTTATATATATTTTACTTTACCTGTTGACATTAACAGTCATATAAACTAGTCACAAAAATTAAGGGATATAAAAAAGCCCATGTAGAGCTTTTTTAGAACGAGAAAAAATTTGAAAAATTATTTTTTTGGTATTTTTCTTAGAATTTCTCCAAATAAGATAAAAATTTTCATGGTCGTATCCACCGATATTTGGAATAATATTTCTATGGTCGTATCTAAAGACTTGACACTTGAAGCTACAATTTGCTTTTTTTTTTTTGCTGTACGATCATTTTCCTCGGAGTTACAACTTGTTGAAAATCACCAAAAAATGTTGTTTTATTTTTTATATCCATTAATTTTTGTGACTAGTGTATATAATATGAATCATATTTAGATGATGGCGGCGGGAGTAGTGGTCACAGGGTGTATTCCGGATACCCTACACAGAATTGCCATCCTACTGAGGACCCTTCACCGATTTAAAGTCAAGCTACCTGCGAGTTTTTTCTTTTCAATTAAAAAATTTGTCTTTGAAATTAATCTATTGCTTATTTTGAGACACGAGTTTTCGCCACCGGGCAGTCCAGATTCCATCGTTCTTTTTTAATCGGCTAAGAGGCCTTTGCCAAGTGGTAGATTTACAGGCTGTTACAAATGTTACAATGACATAAATAGCTGATAATTACACGTAATAACTGCGTCTTCAAATAAATTATGCAATGCTAGAGGGATTTATATTTAAATATTAATAGAAATGACATAAGATGTACCTATCTATGTTTATCTTATTTTCATATATTTTGCCTTGCTTACAAAAATAATTATATCTGTAATTAAATACGTAATTATATACGTATATCTCAGCGTAAGGATATTACAATTTTATGTTATATTTATTATTTTTATTTACATAATAAAGTTTTGAAGTAACCCATAGAAACATAGTGGGTAAAATGAAACTTGATTGTTATGACATCTGCATTCCTGGCTATCAGCGCCGGGTCACCCGATAACCGTGGTATCGTATGTGCATTCCATTTCAATGGCGACATGCCACCAACGACACGAACTATACCTATACATTGAGTTATTATTACAATTTATACAAAATACATTTTATGATTTTTTTTAAATTTTTTATTTCAAAATAAATTATATTCTAAGTTAACGCAATTTTTGTACAATTACGTAAAGATATGTTTTCTCAGTTATCAATGACATATTTTTCGAAACTTCTGCAACTCAGTAATATATTTTAATGAACATTGAAATATTGTAAGTAGAGAGCGGATAAAACTGACTTAAAATTTAGTCCCTGTTTTTTTTTCGATTGTATGGTCTCGTTATTTTCTCGTAAATGTCAAACACTACAGAAATAACCAACACTAGACGACCCGCGTAGTTGCTCTCATGAATCATAATATGATGTCACACAACCAATAATCCTCTAATCTTCACAATAACAAGTTTTCTTTTTTTAAATCAGGTCAATAAACTCTTCGCTTTTATAATATCAATATAGATTTTACAGAGTTATGATGTCTTATAAGTTCTATATAAACCTACTATTAGCTCGTAAGTATATTGATGGAACAGCAGTCTAATAGTCCATCTGGCTCGTTATAAGGAATTAACCTAAATAATTTAAAACGTTTGAGAAACATTGGAATTCTGCTTGAAAGCAGAGACGACTGCTATCATTTCTACTATTTATTTTAATTTCCGAATAAAACGAGTTTCTCTTAGTTTAGATACTTGTCATATTAATTTTCATTTATGGTTACTGTTTCACACTTGTGAATATTAAATAGCGTAATGTTTTATGGACTTTCTCAGTACTTCCGCTGCGGTTAGATTAGTAACGGAGCATTTTAAGAAAAAATCAATAAATAATAAGAAGCTCGGAAAGGACCGTTTCTAAAAAAAAAAACATTTTAGTTCCTTATAACAAGGATTGTAATTAGATAAGGTACCACAAAAACATAATCATTACATATCAACATTGTCATGCGTCAACAACATTATTCAATATGTTATAACTGATGGAATAATTGGTTTCTATCAATCTCCTTTCAATCATAACGGTACTAAACACATGGATCTTAATTGAGCCATCACGGGATCAATTCGGAGCTAGAACTGCTTCAATTTTAAAATTAGTTTAAAAATTAAGTCTCGTGTTCGGAATTCTGCATGTCCTGATGGAAATTTCAAGACATCTAGGAGCAGCGTCGCGCATTTAGTTCTTTTCCTAAGAAGAAGAGGACTTTTTAAAAGTGGTACAGGTAATTTTCTTAGGTATTATTATAAATGTTTAAAGCTAATCATCTTATAAATTGTTTAATTAAATAAGCAGCCGATATTTTATAATTGAGAGTGTTCTCAACAAATGACGAGTGTTTAAAACTTTAATTGAAGATTTGCTTTTAAGAAAGACATTTTATAGCTTATCGATATAGACTTTGATTCAATAGTCAACTTATTTATAAATTCCATTTTCTGAATAACCTATGAACAACGAACTGTTACACATACAGCGCATACGTGTCCAGAAATCGTATCACAACTCGTACTTGTATGACATCAGCTATTGTTGGTAGAACAATACAAGCCATATGTGCACGCGCAAGCGGGTCACGCGCTGATTCACACACGGGATATTCCAAGTCCCTATGGATATATTGCTATATGTAATTACTTTTGCAAGTCTTGTCTAGTCCTTGAAAGTAACTACCTATATATAATAAATTTAATTATTTATATAATGTTTAAGCAGTTTCTGACAAGAACAATACAAAATTTTATTCAGTTTAAAAAAATACGCTGTTACAATATTAGGGTTCTCTAACTCAGACCAAAAAACTAATACAGATTTAAAGAAAAAAAAAAATAACAAAAAAAGTACTAGTACTTGCTGTTCTGATAAACAAATCATATAATGATCATCATCACAACTTTTAAATGTATTTTTTAATCAATTTGTATACTTTTGCTAACAAAGTTGGCACACAAAACCTCAAATAAGCCGTATCATGTTTATAAAGTATTATTTTATTTCAAACAATAAAAGCAGCTATTAAAAAAAAAACTTAAATTTTTGGGCTTGAATTTCTGGCCATTAATAATAATAAGTACTCCCTCTGAGGAACCACCTTGTTGTGGTTGGGTCTTAAAGGATAGGCGTGAATTCGTTTGAATATCTGTCATATCAATTGGAGAGTTGACCTTGACGTATTTATATACATTATCATCATCACCACATTAACCATTGGATGTCTACTGATGAATGTAGGCCTCACCTATCGACCTCCAGAGCTGCGCATGTCGGTACGTGGTCTCCATTCGAGAACCTTTCTACTCCACCGGCCGTCAGTTCTACGAGATATGTGCCCTGCCCACTGCCATTTCAGCTTGCAAATCCGTTGGGCTATTTCGGCATACTTCGTTCGCCCGCAGTAGGATGAGAATTCTGTGTCGGGGGTCCGGAAACACACGCGTATTGTGTATTACAAGCACAAACGCCAAGACCACGACAAACATCCGTACGGTCTATATACGTACAAATATTTGTCATGTGCAGGGATCGAACCCGCGACCGCTAGCGCAACAGCCAGTTGTTGTGACCACTGCGTTAACGCATCATCAAACTTGTATAAATTACGTAAATATTTTAATGGAAAACATACTTATACAAGCTTTCCTGTTTTTAACATTTCACGGGTTATTTATTATCGTAATTGCTACACTCCACCCGTTCAATATATAAATATACACATATAAATATATATAATATAAAACATTACTTATATAAAGCATAATATAATAAATTTACATAAACTTACATAGATAAATATAAGCGGGTGGGGGATTACGCCCCGGCAGGGTGATCAAACGGCCGGGGCTTAGGGCCGTAGACTGAGAAATCGGCGGACAATCCTAGCCGAGTCCAGCAATACCGCCTTCTGCATCCTGGCTGCGACCGTCACGGCAAACCGTCACGAATACTCAGTTGCCTCAGATGATGAGCGAGGCTAACCGGGATCAAACCGTTGGCAAATATCAGAATCAACACCCCACATGTCGACAATCTCGTGCGCCAGATGCAGAATTTTACGGGTTATTTATTATATTATTATTATTATTTTTCGGGCTTAAGAAAGCACATGAACTATTCATGTATTTTTCTTAAGAGAATTATTGTGAACGAGTCTAATTTTTATAAAAATTAGACTCGTAAACGAACGTATTAACTTTTTCGCAAAATCTAAACTCCAATTCAAATTTGTATCTAGCGTTAGCTGCATAAAAATTTACTTTGAACATTGTCACAATGATTGTCATATTTATTGTCCTTTCCTCCTTCCTTTCAGCCCTTGGTAGTCCACTGCTGGACATGGGCCTCCCCTAATCGACGCCACTCCACCCGGTCCTGGGCCCTCTGAATCCAACGGTTTCCCGCTGTCTTCTTCAGGTCGTCAGTCCACCTGGTAGGAGGGCGGCCTGTGCTCCTTTTACCTAAACGTGGTCGCCATTCAAGGACCTTCTTTCCCCATCGGTTGTCAGTCCTGCGAACGATGTGGCCAGCCCATTGCCACTTCAATTTGCAAACTTTGAGCGCTATGTCGGTTACCTTCGTTCTTCTACGGATTTCATCATTTCTGACTTTGTCACGTAGAGAAATACCGAGCATAGCTCTCTCCATTGCCCTCTGAGCGACTCTGAGCTTGTGGATTAGGCCCACAGTAAAAGACCACGTCTCGGCACCATAGGTCATCGCTGGCAACACACATTGCTCGAAAACTTTCGACTTCAGGCACTGAGGTATATCAGACGTCAAGACGTGTCGTAGTCTCCCGAACGCTGCCCAGCCGAGTTGGATTCTTCGAGTGACCTCCCTCTCGAAGTTGGACTTACCCATTCGGATCGTTTGTCCCAGGTAAACGTACTCGTCTACAACTTCGAGAGCAGTGCCGTCGACAACCACTGGTACGGGTGTGACATGGACGTTAGACATGATTTTCGTCTTGTCCATGTTCATCTTAAGACCCACCCGTTGTGAGGCACTATTGAGGTCGCTGAGCATAATGCCGAGTTCCTCCAGCGACTCCGCCAGGATCACTATGTCATCGGCAAATCGGAGGTGTGAGAGGTGTTCGCCGTTGATGTTAATACCACGCCCTTTCCACTCCATCAGCTTGAACACGTCTTCCAGTGCAGCGGTAAAGAGTTTTGGGGAGATGACATCCCCCTGCCGTACGCCGCGCTGCACATGGATGGGGTTCGTACTGCTGTCGTGTACTCGGACTTTCATGGTGGCGGCATTGTATACACACTTCAACGCCTCGATGTACCGATAGTCGATCTGGCACCGCTGAAGAGACTCGAGCACCGCCCAGGTCTCGATAGAATCGAAGGCCTTCTCATAGTCCACATACGCTACGCAAAGCGGCAGGTTATACTCCTCGGTCTTTTGTATAACCTGCCGAAGCGTATGTATATGGTCTATGGTACTATAGCCTTTTCGGAAACCGGCTTGTTCGGGAGGCTGGAAGTCGTCTAGTCTGCGCGCTAAACGATTAGTAAGGACCCTCGAAAACAGCTTATAAACGTGGCTCAGAAGCGCGATGGGCCTGTAGTTCTTCAGCTGGGTTTTATCCCCCTTCTTGAAGAACAGTACCACCACGCTTCTGCTCCACGCCTCCGGGGTACTTCCAGTGTTGATGACGGAATCAAACAATTGCTGGAGCGCTACTAGGACGGGTTTGCCGCCCGCTTTCAGCAGCTCGGTTGTGATTCCGTCATCCCCCGGAGCTTTGTTGTTCTTGAGCTGTTTGAGTGCCCCCCTAATTTCGTACAGACTGACGTCCGGGATATCTTCGGTATAGTGCCGGGTTAATTTGGCTCGCTTGTCGTTCGCCGCCTTGGGAACGGGAGCTCTTGAGGAGGTATACAGCTGTCCGTAGTACCTCTCAATTTCTCTCAGAACTTCGGGTTTAGACGTAACTATGGTGCCAGAGTCGGTCTTCAACCTCGTCAACTGACTTTGCCCAACCTCCAGATCTCTTGCGAACACTTTCGAGCCTTTGTTCCACTCGATCGTGTTTTTTACACGATTGGTGTTATAAACACGCAAATCGCGTCGCCTACTCTGAGAGATCTGTTTGTTGAGCAGTCGGTACTTCGACATTGAGGTTGGAGACTGCACACATAGTTCCCGCCTTTCCCTCATAAGACCGAGAGTATGTTCTGAGAGAACTTGAGGTTTACCACTGGAGGGGGCCTTGAAATACTTAGACCCAACCTCGTGGACAGTGTCTACCATACTGGTGTTATACTCGTCCACTGAACTGCATGTTTCTAGGCACGCGAAACGATTGCGGAGTTCCAGCTGAAAGGCCTCGGAGTCCTGGATCTGGGCAGGTGTGGGTCGGAGCGTAGACTTCATCAGGCGTGACCGTTCCAGCTTGACATTGATATTCAATGTGCCTCTGACCATCCGGTGATCGCTTCCGGTTTTAAACCTGCTGATCACAGAGACATCATTGAATATGTGCGGTTTGTCTGCCAAAATGAAGTCTATCTCACTTTTTACGGAACCATTGGGACTGATCCAAGTCCACCTGCGCTGTGGCTTCTTCTTGAAGAAGGAGTTCATCATATAGAAGTCCTCCTTCTCCAAGAAGTTAGCCAGCAAGTGGCCACGGTGGTTCCGTTGCCCGATACCAAAGGGCCCCACCTTCAGCTCGTCGCCGTCTCGCGCACCCAGTCTTGCGTTGAAGTCCCCCATCACCACCGTGAAATGAGTCTTGGAGTTACGCATGGCCCTACTTACGTCCTCATACATAACTTCAACCCCATCGTCGGGGTGTGCCGAGGTCGGTGCGTAAACCTGTATGACCTTCAGCGAATATCGCTTGGATATTCTGAGTATAAGGTACGATACCCTTGCTGACACGCTCCCGACTTCCGTCACGTTGTTGACGAGGGACCTGTGGACGAGGAACCCGACACCACCTTGGGACAGATGTTCGCCCTCCCGGTGATAGAACAAGTTACCGGAGTTTAGGATTATCGTGTCCTCCCCCTGTCTTCGGACTTCGGATAATCCCACGACACTCCAGTTTAACTTGTCTATCTCGTCTTCCAGCTCACGGATCTTGTCGTCGGTCCTCAGTGTCCTGGTATTGTATGTTGCCAGGTGCAAGAGTCGTCGTTTGTGGCAGCGCGATCTCTGCCGGAGATTCTTAGCACCCCCTGCTCCGCCGTTACCGTGACCGCTGCCAGAGCCAGGAATAACGGAGCTGCCGGGGACTGGGGGCCGTGGTTTATTTGTGATGTTCATGATTATGGGGGGTTTCTGCCATAGTCGCCACGCTTGGCAAGTGCGTGTTGGTGACCGCAGTAGGTTTAATAGTCCTCAGGAAGACGCTGCTGCCCATCTCCTGGTATATTTATCCCTTCGATCGCCTCTTACGATCTCCACGGGTCGACTCGGAGTGGCGCTATTCTAAGCCGGCAACCACACGGCAAATTTTATTTTAATTTATTTATTGTCAGTTTTATGTATTCTTATGAAATAATTTGTGACTGACTAATTCGTCATCAAAAAGCAAAATTGGAAATTTTAATAAATAATAATTTCTTATAATGAATATCCAATAAGGAAAGAAAAAAATTATAATATATTGGGAGTTCTACCATTTTAAAAGCTGTATGAGAATTTGTTTTTAGTCTTTCTTATAGGTACACACTAAGTTCGTGTTTATTTTATTTTCTTAATTTAGTAATACCACTTTTAAATAACTTGGTGTAGGATGGTTTTATGGGAACTCTGGAATAGATTGAAAATTCAACACATACTGGGGTATAATAGAAGACTTTTTTTGTCCATTTTAAAACTATAATTGTGTTGACAATTATGCAGGATCTTTTGCAGAAAATAATAAAGAACGTTTCAGTACTGAACTGAATCAGCCAGTAAACGTCCCACAGCTGGGCAAAGACCTCTTCTCTATATAGGAGAAGGGTGGGAGCATAATCCGCTACGCTGTTCCACTGCGAATTGGCAGATGATATCCCCTATCATAAGTAACGATCGCTACCAGGTGTTTATGACAAAAACTGGGACCGACGGCATTACGTGCTCTCTGAGGCACGTTTCAGTATCGTTTTAAGAATTTCTTCAGAGATGGTAAAATAAAATAAGTCGATGATACTCCTTTATGACACGAATGGAATATAGGATGGGGTCCCAGGTAATCAGAATAAGTTTGTGAACGAGTTTTAATAAAAACAGCTTGTATCACCATTGTACTCGAATTGTTGTCGCCTAAGGCCAAATTGTTCCACTTTCAACTCTGCACTATTTCATTTGCCTTGGTTTGTTATTTCAATATATCGAAATACCGTAATAAGTGTTCGAGGGATGCATGGATTTTGAAAATTCCTCATAAGTTATCAGTAATTCCTTGTCGTGATGATCAATGTTGGGTCTTCAAGGAATATCATTCGGAAATTTAAAACATATAGTATGTTACGAACTTGAAAGTATGAACACGTTTCCCCTGTGACTGTCCGTAGCCATTCCAATAGTAAAACAAGTTTCTGGATTATAGTAACATGATGTTTACAATTTCTTTTTTTATATTGCAGATGATGTAATTAGCGTACTTTTACCGTCTTTCAACCAGAGGTGGCTAACTTCAAAATCTCTTATATCACACAGTTTGTTGTATTCAAAGCCCCATTCTCTAATCAGTGAGAGGCTAAAATTCAACTTGCATTATTTCCAATGATATTTTTGTGTAATAAAATAGGCCCCGAATTTTATTTAATTTTGACTTCTTTTTTAGTTTATGTAGAAATTTATTTTAAAAAAATTACAACAACTTTGAGTCAGAGTCAACTCAGTTTTATAGTTACATAAGTAGACGTAAATCCGTGACGAATAAAGCTTAGGGTTGCCTGTACTGCACAAGAAATACAGTTACATTTTTATTGCTATTGACATCTTTTTTCAATTATTCAAATTTACTTTTCCACTAAGACAAAAGATTGCTCGGATCCATCTTGATACTTTTTATCCTTTTCGATAGCCTTCATGCTAAATATAAATAAACTTTATCCGGATTCACACGTTCATTCTTTCCGATAATAGCCCTATTTGTGCTTTATAATTAATATAATAAATAAAGAAAAGAGGCCTTCTGCGAGCAGTCAACAATTTTTAGGCCGTTATAGTACAGTTCAGTACATCCTCAAGTTCTCAACGTCCTCCCTAAAATGCTATGAAATTAACATGTAATTTTTTTTGAAATATTCCTAATTTATTTACTTTATTACTTTTAATATAATTAATTTAATTGTATCACTCTACTGGGTTTGGAACTAAATATCATACTTTTGTAATGGCAATTCGAATTTAAAATTTGGGAATTACTTTAACATCAACCATCTACCTATCTCATGGATTTATCGTGATAAGATTGTAAACTGTCTAATATTTTTTTCCAAGTTCGTATAAAAGAGAAAGAAAATACTTATTATATTATTTAAATACGAAATATATCTTTGATAAACGAGATAGTAGAAATTCTGATTAAAATGTGACGTCACTGATAAAATATTGTACTTATAGGTACACAAATAGTGTAGACAGTCGTACATTAGTGTACTGATTACGCAATATATAGGTACTTCATCTGGAACAAAATGATGATGAAATTAAAAGTAGGTAGTGGATGTGATATTTACACGAACGCGTTTGCTCGTTACACAACCTATCGTATTTGGTTCCGCAACCAGCTTGTGTTGCAACTTTGATCAAGCACACAATAGGTTGCTTTCATAACCAAATCTTTATGTTAATATGTATTTTATATTTTATGTATCATAATTAATACTATTACCTATGTATAGTTATTAATTATCCCAATATTTATTTCATTTTTTTATTTATTTATATTTACATACCCACTAAATGCTACTAAACTTCTTAAATATCATCATCATCGTAAGCTTTATGTTGATTTTTTATTCTTCCAATTTGATTTTTCGGATATTACAAAATCATTTAAATGTCTCGAAATAAAAATAAAAAGATCTGTGGGGCATTTCAGTTAAATTAAGCTACTTAGTGGTAGTCAGGGCCGGCCTAAGGCGAAAATGGCGAGTGTGCAAAACTTATATTAAAGATGTTCATGGACGCCCCTAGGATAAAATTACCCCTTTTTGTGCCCCAATTGTATGCCCTCCCAAAAAGCTCGAGTGTGCGGCTGCATACTTCGCACACCCTTAGGCCGGCCCTGGTGGTAGTGTCTATTCATACGATTATCATACGAATATACCCGTAATTATATTTTTTGTTATTCATACGATTATCGTATAAATATATTTTTTTATGAAAGTGTCTTTTAATACGATTATCGGAAGATTAATTATTGGCTGTTGCCAATCATCAAAATAACCGTATAAATAAAAAAAATTATTAAATAAAGTAAAAAATAAATAAATTGATTAATATACTTAATTCAAAAAAGGTCGTACGAATATTTTTTTTATTCATACGATTGTCGTATGAATAAAAAAATTAGCAATTGCCTTCAATTAATGAGTAGTATCATTTATGATCTCGCTCCGTACTTAGCTTTATTTTTTTTACAATTACCTTAAAGTGGGTTCATTTCCAGATTTATTAAAATATAGTAAAGTTTTACCACTTCTTAAAAAGGAAACAAAAGTGATCTCAGTAATTAATTTTAAAAAATCAAATTAGACCAATTTCTCTGCCATTTTAATGTTAATGGCACTTTTCACAGTAATCAAAATGGTTTCACTAAAGGTCGATATAACAGATGCTGGAGTGGCACTTCGCAAGCACAAGAAATCACAGAATGATACTAATAGGTGTATTCTGTGATTTATCAAATGCATTTGATTTAATGGAACTTGAAAGTCTATTACGTAAACTGGAGTATTACGGTGTTAATGGCAAAGCTCTTACTCTCATTGATTTATATCTTACTAATAGAATTCAACAATTCAATAAATGGAAAAAAGTCTTCTATATGGGATCTCAGGGATCAATTCTAGGCCCATTCCTTTTTTTGACATATATTAATTACCTCCCGTTTTATTTCAAAGGTATCTGTGATATTATATTGTTTGTTGACGACACATCGCTTATGTTTAAAGTCGATAAAATAATCTCAAGCAAAACCGTCTTCTGTAAAAGATTTATTTATTTATTCACTATGGTACACAAAACAGAATACAATCAATACACTTTTACATAATATAAAATGTTAATAATACATTTTAGGGCTGGATTATATTCCTAAAATATGTGCACACTTCATGATTATAAACATTATTAACAAAGCAGTATGAAGCTATTAAATATTATATAACATTGTTGGTTTATTTATTATCCTATGCTATTGAATCAGACTTGCTAAGAATAGCTTTGACCTCTCTAGTAAATTTAGACTTATTTTTATTAAAAATATCAATATTTACATTATTTTCGGTAACAATATCATTATAAAGGCGATACATTTTAACAATAGGATTGTAAAATGATGTGTTATTAATGTAGACATTTAAAATAAATGGCTTATGGAATGGGTTCCTGGATCTTGGTCTAATGTTAAAAGTTTGTTGAGGTTTAAAAACTCTTCGCTATACTATTGATTGATACTTCAGTAAGAAACACATTACGAGTATTATACACATAATATATTACTATGCTACATTTCAGGTGTAAGCAGTATTATATAATATCGTGTGCAATGATTTAATATTTCCGTACAATACAATTTTCGGTCTTTATAAGATTATTATTTCGTGGAGCCGTGATGTCAAACAACAACTTTGCGCGTTAATCGATTGACCACCATCACGTTTGTTGGTCGAAATTAACTTATAATTAACTGTCACATTTATGGTTGAACGATCTTAGTACAGACTCGAGGTCGTATCTTAGAGTATTTTTCTGGATTATCCTGGTTAATTATTGTATGTACCAAATTCCTTTGTCAACTTTTTGTACTCCTGAACATTCTTTTCAACTCCACAAAATTCTAGTGGAGGTCAGTATCGACAATTAAAAGAAATTTAAATTTTCATAAACAATTTTTTTTTTTTAAATTAATAATAACACTTACAAAAAAATTTGTTTACTCGTAATTCTAGTAAAAAAAAAACGAAATATTACGTTACTAAAAATAATAAATAAAGATCCGTTTGAATTAACTATTTTGATACAGTCGCCAGAAAGTGTATTAATCATTGCGTTGTACAAGTTGTAGAGCAACAAAATTTGTATCGTAAATAGTAAATTCGAGATAATACTTTAATCTTAATATATCCATAATAAAATCAGGCAACTATTATTTCTGCATTTAAGCCCGCATTACAATAAGTACGTAATATTAAGATTTATAGAAACCATAAATAAGTCAGCGTCAAGCTGGATGATAAATCATTTTAAGTTAAAATTTCATCTGTTAAAACATTTATACTTATGTAATAAATATGAAAGCACATTTGCCCGTTTGTATCCTTTTTGACGACGGAATTGACTTTAACAAATACTTTAGAGGTAGAAGGTAGGTCTGCGACTATGCGAATATAAAGTTTAAAAAAATTCCTTCCGAGTTCAATAAAAAAGAAATATCGGTTGGTATATTATGAATTACAGTTTACATATGACTGATTTTTGCACACAAAAAAAAAAATCAAAGTTATGAATCACAATTTACATATCACTTCGATTATTATGGTTTTATTTTTATCATTTATTGGTTATAATATTATTAGTTTTATTTAATTTTTTGATAAAATTATTAAAGTATTGGGTAACGTGAAATTAATAAATGATAAATTTACCCAAAACGAGAAACTATTAAACAAAAATAAAATATTATAAACAGAGTTAAAATATTATATTTAATTTAAAATTTCCGAATGATTGCTTATGTAAAAAAGATAATAAAGTTTTATGCAATTTTTCTAAAACAGTCAATGCATTTGACAGTAGAATGTTATGATGTGTAATGTATGGATACATCATGATTATTCATAACATATTGCTTAAACTGCTGGCTCAACATACAACTGCCACCAGTTATCTGAATAGGGCTCGGCGGTTATGTTCAATGATATTGCGTTTCTGTAACGTGCTTTATCCTCTCACTGAGTAATATCTGCAAGAATTTCAAAACAAGCTCGTTGTGTTATTCTTACAAGTATATAGAGTCACCGGCGCCTATGAACCTAGGTTATTTACTTATCTTTGTATTAAGTACACAATTATACTTAGAATATTCTAAGTATAATTTTGTACCAGGTACTAATCTAACTTCGTATATATTTATTACATATGAAATGTAAGAGATTTACGGAATAACATAACCTATTATCATCATTAAAAACTAGACATCGTGACTCAGACTCAGTGTGTTAATTTGTAGATATTTGAATGTAACCTTTAAACCACATTTAAATATAAACGGAGCGACATAAATAGCCGTATTTTATACAATATGGCTTATACAAAACGGAATAACCTTCAGCAACCCTTCGCTGCGAGAGCTCCGACGAAAAAATACAAAGAATACCTACATTTACATTTCAAGCGACTTTTGTGTAGAATACAATGAAGTAGAACACAGATGAAAAAGTAAATAATTTAAATATCTATAAAAAGTTTAAGCTGTATCTAACAAGATAAAGAATAGATAAGTTAGAATCCTTAATATAGTACTACCACCAAAACTATGTACGAATTTATTCTGACAATTATTTTTTTTTTGTATTTTACTATCACATATAAGACAAAAAAACAATCAAAGTTAAATGATAAAAATTCGAAATATAACTAATTGAATGACATCAATGTAACAACCTTCGTGGTAACAACCTTTAATTTCAAAAAGTATATTATTTTTTTTTTTTAACGTATTAACCAAGAAGCATAAGGTACCAACAAATTAGTGAACAGGCTATAACAAAGGTGCCGTGACAGATGAATGGTCCGAGCTATGAATGGTTTGACACAGTCAATGGCGTCTCGGGGAGACTAATTGAACATCGTGCCTCTAGTAATTATCGTCCAGGCCTGAATTCTTCGCATGGTCCTGTAACCTGCTTTTCAGATCGTGACAAATTAGGGGTGATAATGTTAATTGACTGGTAAGTTATATAAATTATAATATAGAAGTTAGTGGGTACGTTCGCGGGCCCTCTTCCAATTGATAATTCATCACTTTTATAGGATTTTTTAATCTATGCATTCCACAGACCACATGCGCGGAAATGATACTTCTTTAATCAAAAACTGAATTTAACTGTCAAACTTTAGTAAATAATTGTTTGCTATTGTTCATAAAAGATAATAAACATAATTATCTTCTTACATTTATTCACTACTTATTATTTTAATTAAAAACTGATAAATAAAAAACTATTGTGCATATCCCATTTCCATTTCCGCGCATGTGGTCTGTGGAATGCATAGATTAAAAAATCCTACAAAAGTGATGAATTATCAATTAGAAGAGAATGTACCCAGTATTGTTTTCTTCACGTGATACTTTGCTTTATAAGACGTCTATCGAAAACCATACTACGCACATCTTTAGGTCATAATATAAAAATAGCATTGTTAAAATGAGTTATTTTGAATGACGTATTTTTATTGTTTTAGTCCTTTGAAATATGGATAACTCAAGAATACCTACTACTACTGTGAATACAATGTGCCAAGATTACCCAATCGAATGAACTCATGGTCCTTAACCCAAGGTGCAAATATAAATTTCAAAACAATTCTCAGATTCACCTCATGCTTTTCTATGAAAGAAAATATCTTTGGGTACGAAATTCAGGAAAAACCTCTGATATATATACAAGTATATACTTAAGTTCGCCAGTCGGCATTGCAGTTAAAGGATAGTTTTGAGAATAATTATGACAATATTTGCAATCAACAATACTAATCAAAACAATATTTTTTTCTGCAGTTTCAGCAGGAAAAGTTATTATTAAATAATTATCATATATGACCTTATCTTAAAAAATATGTCTATCTTCAATTGAACACTCGGTTTCTGTTGAAATTTACGATTTCATAAATAGCGAATCACTGGCTTTCGCTGACGTCTGAAAAATCTTGTAATATACTCAAAACTGAAACTTTCGAATGAGGACCTTTATTTAGAAACCAGTTAAAATATTTTTAGTTATAGATTTTTGTTAACATCCTAATATCCAATTTTTAGTGTAGTGTTAGAGGTTTTTGTATGTTTCATTATCAATTTTGATTATAAAAAACCATAACGAACCATAGTTGTAGTAAGCTCAGAGGATATACCTATGCTCTAAAGTGCTCTAAGATAGTGTGTTCAAAAATATCGAAAGCGGATATAAAACATTATGATGTAAATGAAGTAAGTAACAGACTAAACACCATAACTGGATGTGTACATCGAATACAATAATTCAATACTATTAATAACTTCAACTAATCCAGACATGACAATGTCAATCTTAAGATACTTAACTGGTAAATAAGGAAAACCGTACGCTTACTAATTGAATAACAACGGTTAAATATAGAGGAATTTTGATACTTGGTATATATGGCATATCGTTATAATAAACTTCTAACTGATTCAATTCTGTACAATGAAATAATCGACATTGAAGCTTGACCGCCCATCACGCCAAAAGTACTGAAAAAATCTAAAAGCTAGGCACGATTTAACTCCATACTAGGACGCTGACACGTGACTAGATAGATAGTGATAGATTTTATCCCAAAATTTAGTACGGTTTCATCCGGAGAGGGACAAAATGTATAATTGCGAACGTAGCTCCGGGTACAACTAAATAAAATATTTTTTTCGTATTTTAATAGGACCCTTATAAATATTTAATCAATTTAATAAAAAGGGATTCTATGAATGGACGAAAAATGCAAAAAGTAAAATTAGAAAACTTTGTGTCTAACCTTTTTAAATGATTGATAGAAGTAAAGTTATGTGTAAAAAAAAATATGGACAGTTTTATTTATAATGTGTGCAATGTTACATTAAATGTAGATTTGATATTTCAAGAAATCTCCACAATTTTCCACAATAATGATTATAAGAATACCTACTGGAGTACATCCCGCATCGTCATAAGCATCATGACACTAAAGTATCATTGCATTCTTCGACATTTTTCAATAGAAAAAACCAGTGTAATAAGATACTTCCGAATTAGCTTTAAATTTATATAATGATAAAAAAAAAATAACGTTAGACCTTTTTTAAAACCTTTCCTAATATTATTTTTTTGTAATTGCACAATTTTATTATACCTACATATTACTTATTATTTTTTAACTAACCAGGTATTTGTTTTACTTGCAGGACATTATTTAAATTAATTTCACCTACAATGCGCATTTCCAGGTAAGTTATATTTCGTATTTACTAGGAAAAGCGTTGCTCAAAACTTCTAAATGTAGGTATAAAGCAATTACTTTAACAAATATAACAAGCGAGGTGTTTTATTTGTTGTACGCAGCGATATATTCCTTCCAGCCAGCGCTTGTTTGTTAGATAAATAAAACAAGAATGTATGTAAGTTTAATCTAGAAATGTTTGTTCATTTGTGGGTGGTTAATCTCAGTGCAGTCGCCTCACAGGTGTGCTTTTAGACAACAACATAGAGTGTACATAATTATGTCAGCATTGGTTTTGTTTTTCAGAACCGGTGGGCTAAGATAATAAAATTATCAAAGATTTTATTTTACAAAAAAAAAAAAAAAAACTAAATAGAGAGAGTAAGAGAGATCGTTTTAGATAGAACACTAAATAAAGAAATCTTCACTTAATGGTCCTTGGTTGAGTTACCTTGTCAGATGGCTATCGATTTGTTTTAAATATATCTTCTGAAAAATCTTAATATTTAGTAACAAAACGGAGTTCTAAAATAGGAATGAGATCAAAATCAAAACAGTTTCATGGAAAATGTTCAAGATATAATAGTTTACAAAATTCCAAGAAAACCTATAACGAGCGTTTTAAGTGGTATGTGGAAATTGTATGGTGTTAAAAGCATAAACAAGTAAATGTGAGGATGTAGTATATACTGGTAGTTATCGAAGTCGGCGCAGGCGCTGCTCGGAACACTTTGTTTGTGTTACTATCTTTAAGATATTTGGATCGTGACGAACTAGAACTGTTTATGGTAATTAAAAAAAAAAAAACATTACACAGGGTTGTTATATTAAGTTTTATATTTTTAAAATTAAAATAGTTTCTCGAAAACGTTGGATTCGTTTATAAATGTGTTGTTCTACTATAATTTTAACGGAAATAATAATAACTTCTTTACAAAATTACCGCTTATTGGTTGCAATATTTTGCATATCAATGGCTAATGATATTCACATTTTCATAAATTTTGATATACAATGCTATGGTTTTATTTGTTATGTCGATAATATTGATAACGAAAACAGGAATGGAAACAAAATAGTTTGTTGCCAAGTGCCAACCCTTATTTTAGGTGAATAACATAATTACGTACAATAATAAATATAGTATACACCTATTTTTCTTACTTGACTTGGAGTAGATATTTTATTACAGTTTCGATTAAAATTTTATAACATTAAAAAATTAGAACAATGATCATTTACTATTAAATATATGACAAAAGAATTTTTATTAAGTACCATGCTAGAAACGTGGTTTAACTAAATAAAAACTAACCTTTTGAATCTTATAAGAAAAAAACTCACGTCCGTTCAGCCCTATTACCCGTTCATTGTAGCCCGCTGACGTACTTCCGTCAGCAACTGTGCATATCCGGTGCTTAGTTCACTGATAAACAAAGGGTCAGGGTGTATCCGTTTTACCTAAACCTTTAAATGGTACAACCTATAATTATATACATACCTATTATATGAATAATTTATTACCATAAATTTTTTTTTTTTTTTTTTTACAAAAATGATTTGATGATTTGTATATTTTAATCTGTTAAAGGTTTAAAGAAAAATCGAGAATGTATAATTTATATATTTAAATTTGTAATGTGTAAAAAATTAAATTGAAGTAAATATTCTAATACTTTTATCTCTGCAGTAGATACTGTTTTTTGTATTTATCTTTTTGTTTACACATACAAAATACGATTTCGTGTAAATAATATAATTATTGGCATCGTATCACGCAAATAAATAATATTAACAATTAAACAATGCATCGAGTTCGTTGAACTCACAACAATGCAAGCAATTTGCCCTCAAAAGGAGACCTTAATTTTATTTGATAAAGAATAACATGTTAAATGAATTGGAATATGTTTTCAAATCAGATTGAATACTACCAGAGAAAGAATGACATGTGTCATTTTTAAATTTTGTATGTATTTATTTTGGAAGTAACCTTCATTTTTTCTCTATTATTGTAAACATTATGGGTCATTAAAGTATGGAGTAATCGAGCTATGAGTAGAAAAATATAAGCAGGTTAAAGTTTGTGCAAATGCAACTGCTATTTTAAAAAACGTGTAATTTTAGTAAATTTTAATAAATAATAGACGACTAATTTTAGTACCAGGAATCATCGAGTCTTTCCTATTTAACCGTTTTAATAAAAAATTATATTAAGCTTCACACGGGTGTATTTTACTATTTAAGAATAATGTTCGTTAGGTTAATTTTATGACATACCTTTACCTCCAGTGGTTTAATGTGTGCGTCATCTGTCAGTCATTTCGAATTAGAAGTTGTTATTGTTATATTATGAAACATGTGATAGCAGAACTGTGAAACTGAACGTCACATATTTCAAATATGCTTAATAAATATTTCGTTAATTGTAGAGATTTCCGGTGAATTAACAAAAAATTCTTTAATACAAAAGCTTTCCTTACAAACACAAAAAAAGGAATTCAAGAAATATTTTAAGCATTTAGTAAATAACTTTTGTTGATGTAGATATTTTAATATAAGATATTTAAAGTCATTAGCGAACTTTATTGAAATGTGTGGTATAAAAGGATAGTCGTTTAAATTAACGATATGTCGCTGGTCTTTGATAGAGCCGCTGTATTGTTACAAATGACGGTTTAACCTTTGACTGACAAAGCGGTGAGCTGATAATCGTTCCCACGTCCACCAGATCATTAGTCAGCGCTAAGATGAAAGTCTCAAAGTGGACTGGATTCGTTAAAAGGCCCACTCTTGTGACAAATGTGTGGCTATTGTTATATTGGCTTTGTAATAGAAAAACAGATCATGCGTCTTGAAGCATTGAGAACGGTTAAGTATGTCCGGAGAGCAGTGCGTATAATACCTCACTTATGCTCATAAATCTAGAGCTCATATTAAGACGTTTCACACACGGCTTACTGCACAAAGAATAAAAACCACAAAGCATCTTTGTGGCGTCACTATCAATTGAAAAATTTGCAGCACTTACATATATCATTATAGATATAGGTCTATAGGACCTTAAAATGAGGACAAGGTTTTAGAAAACTATGAATTCATTTGTTATAGATATTGCATAATATTATTTATTAAGGTATTATAGTATGCACAAATAAAATTTGTTTAATCTGAATTAACCATTATATAAAAATTTTTAATGTATCGCGTAGATGCATATGTGTCTTATTATTAAGTCTGTATTCTTATGATAGAGCTAAAAAGTTTGTCTGTATGTTTGTTCGAATGGGACTGTCCCATTGGTGCTGCAGTGACCATACTTTCTGCTCCAGGGTTGTGGGCCAATCATGATACAGAGTCTGGGTGTAATATTTATATTTGTTTTTATATATATCGTACATATCAGTTTGCTGTTACCTAAAACACAGGCATTAAGCTACCTACTACTGTTAAAAAGTCTGTACATTAATAAAGGTAAGGTAAGGAAATAGTATAAATTGTGACTCAAAAGAACGGAAATGTAACCAGAAATTTCAAGCAGTCTGACTGGTGGTAAACAGAGTTGAAAAAAAAAACTGTTTTTTTAAAGAACAAAACATCTGTTTAAAACGAAAAAAAAACACGTTTAAACAAATATTTAAGATATTTTTTATGCAGCTGTTTAAAACATGTTTTAAACATATTTAAAACATTGTTTTAAATTCATTAATGAATATGTATTATTGTCTATTAGTAAAACAGCCATATTAAATCTACTCTATTATACTGGATGAATGTAAGACAATCGATACTATTTTAACCACATAATCTACTAGTCATACTGAACAACTTTCCCCAAGAAACATACCCTCGCAAATGAAGTTTCTTTTTCGACGTCCTAAACAAATTTCGGTACCTATTGTGCCGTTTTAGTATTTCAAACAGATTCATAGACAGAACACTTCTACTACGTTCCAATATACAATATCCTAGTTAAAAACAAATATCTAACGTAATTCCAATAAAAAACGTCCAAGAAACAATCGCCTCTACTTGATAACCCACATACGCGCACGCACGTCACACATACAGTCCATCCGTACATACGACCTGTCCCTTATTTTTGTTTCGGGGAACCCCCCGCCAGTAAGAAAAAACACGTAGATATACATTTGTCTAAGTGCTTTAAACACTGTTTAATACACTTGTTTTAAAGAATTGCTTAAAACAATGGCAACCCTGGTGGTAAGGCTAGTCTGGTCTTTTATAAAAGCCTTCTGATTAACTTTATGTTTCTCTTTTGTTAAATTTAATTCTTTGAAAGCGAAATATTCAAAACGTACAATGTTAATTACTGTATTTGTCATTTATTTCACACAATTGCTACAATGTTAAATCTTCCAGAGATTTGATCGCTTAGTGCATCAATAAAATAAGCAACATATGTTTATTTCATTTATAATAATTTTTTCATATTATTTTTTAATGTATCATGGTAGAGTTAAATAAAAAAAGTTTTATTCGAATTATTCAATTTTTAAATCTGGTTACCGTCTCTCTAAGACTGTATCGTATACACCTAAATATATCGGTCTCGTGGGCAATTTTCGAATTATCTTGTTATCATCAAATTATTTATCATTCTTGTTTATTTAATAACGATATTTTATTTCGATAATTAAGTTATTAGATAATTACGTATCCCGCGGCATCCGTTGTCAACAATATTTGACTACGAACATTAGGTATCTACTCTAACAATAAGTAAATTATTCTAAGTTGTTTAGGATGGTTGCTCACTGAAATTTTAAAGACCAGACCATTACATGACTATGGAATAATATAAAATTCACTAATCTAAAAGATCCAGACTAGAATAATTATAAAATCCTGCTAAAAAGTTTTTAAAGGTGGTCAGTAGATGTGTTTTTAATTATTTAAATCGCTGTGTGATAGAAAATTAGCTTATTTGCTCGTGTTTTTTTTTTTGTCTTTTAATATGTGATTTCTTAAGCGGCTCTCTTCGTCAGCCATAATATCAATTTACAAAAAAAATAAAAAATTGATGCATATAATCGCATTGAAAAGTAATAACATTCTTAAATGTTATAATAAAGTTCTACGAGTCACAACACATATGCCCTAGATTATCGTTTTCGACGTAAATTATAAATACACACTGCACTAACTACATACTGATATCAAACTTGTTTCTTTCTGTGTCATGGAGAGCAAACTCATTAAGTAAGTAATTAAAAATTGTTTATAAAGGCGATAGTCAGCTAACTTCTGAGAATTTAGGCTATTGTACGTTAATAGAGTCAACACATATTAACGTCAGCAAGAAAATGTCAACAACTGATGTTTATAAAATTAGACAAATTTTATATGTATACATATGGATAAATGTTATTAATTTCTTTTTGGAAACATAATTAATTTCTAAAACAAAAAAATTAATTTGGTTGAAATTACTTTATTATACATCTGTAACGTGCATATTTGGGTGTAAATACACTCAATCTATTTTTATTACGCAAAAAACATACGTAGTTTATCTTCGCTGGGCTATCATAATCTGCCATAATATGAATTTTCGTGCTAATTTATGACGCGTCCAATGATACGAAACATAATAGGTATACATATTTATATACAATTATAAAGTATATAAGTTATAAGTATATAAGTCGGCTGTTACCTAAAACATAAGCACTAAGTTGACTACATAAGGAACCGACGACCGTGTGTGTGTGTTAAACATATTTAATTATTTATTTATACTGTTATACAAAGCAGTTTTTTTGAATATTCTGACCTATATGTTCCTGTACCGCATCAAAACCTATCTCATTAACTTTATCATTAGTAACTGTCATCAAATCCAAAGGTTTCGCGACCTTACCGATAATCAATCTAATCCGTTAATACGAATTCTTCCAATCGCAATAAGATATGCTGAATGTTTTGATTCACAATAAATCAAAACACCTGCTCTGATCAGCCATGAGTCACAAACCAAGACAAGTTAGACTTTAAAATTCTGACACTACTCTTGCTATTGATGTTCATCCAGAGAAAGAGTAGAAAGAACTTAGTGAAGACACTTATTAAAATAAAAACGTACCTACTCCATGACATCGTTCTCAACATTAAACTTTCCTGAGGCATCTGTGTGCAGTATGCAACACTAAGCTTAAAAATCGGGTGAAGCTCCAATTGAATCCGACCTTACTTTAACTTGAGATCTTGCAGGTAATGCAGTTCACAAAAAAAAGGCTAGCCGTACTTTCATAGCGAAACTGCCCCCGATAGGAACCTATATCGTAACCTATGTTATATTGTAGAGGGTACTAATAGTAATTGATCCAGAAGATATTAGCTCAATATCTTAGTCAATTGAGGAGTTAGTTTTAATTACTTTGAAAAAAAGTGTCTCGGGGTGACTTTTTTTCAAAGTGGTATATTTTTGTTAATTTTAAAGCTAGGAAAATAAAACCAATTACAGTTGTTATGGTAGATTTTACAGCTTATTTTATAGCAATTCTCTATGATCAAAGCCTAAATAAAGATATGAAAAAACGCAAAAAAAAAAATTATTGATTTTTATTAGATCGAATTGAATTACCACTTTGAAAAAAAATATAATAATTGCCTATACCTTGCCTAAAAGCATGCCAAGTTTCATTAAAATCCATAAGGTGCAACATGTTCAAAAAAATAAATAATGAAAGTATACCTCCGCACTCAGGGATGCAACATCACTCATAAAAACATCGATATTTGAACATCGATATTTTTAAAGTGAAACATTGATGTTAAAAATGTTAAAAACATCGAAGTTTATAAACGATATATCGATGTTTTATTCGATGTTTTCATCACCATTTAAATAAGTATTGACTGATGTACACAATAACTGACAAACAATACTAATTACGCAATCGGGTCAGTTTATATATGTATGTAAATATTATTTTTTAACAGATATAAAACATTATCGTAATTTATATTATTACACACCTATATTTATCGAATACCTAATAATCATTTTCAAGCGCGGTAATTCCCCTATATAGGTTCTTATAGGGGGCAGTTTCGCTATGAAAGTACGGCTAGACCCTTTCCACACAAATTTAGATATACCCTCAAATCAATAGTGCTCATAATTTTTTTCAAGAATTTTGTTTCAAACCAGATGCATGATTAGCTTGTGGACATCTAACACACCTAAAGAATCGTTGATAGTGGAACAATACGTAACCAATAAGAGATCGGACAGTAATCAGATTACAATCTAAAATGTGCTTAGATAAAATAAATATACTGTTTTACGATTATTTATCTAATAACAATTTTATATAATTTATTTTTATTTTATTTTTTTAAATAAAAAAATCCTAAAAGGTAATAAAAAATTAAGTTTTATTTTTTATGGGAATAAGTATCCATAAAGATTAATTTAAAATACTTTTTGAAAATTTGTCCGATCCTATTATTTCTACCATTTCCTGGATCTTACAATAAAGAGTACCATATCTAATCTAATACTTAGTCTGAACATTCTCTGATAATGACTTATTTTGAATATAGGACACGACCTTTTTTTTAAATAAAATGGCAGACCTCCCTGAAACCATGGGGAGACTGTATTTACATATGTATATTTTTAGGCAAACTCATTCATACGTAGCTCTATCATCATCATTCTGCTCGCACATTTATTCCGCATACCATTTTCATCTTGTCATTCATCATCTTTCTATCATAGGCTGAAGGCGTCTGTATACCTATAGCTAATTATTCAGGGACAGTAAGGGGGGAACAGTTTATTTTATCTTTTTATTAATTACAAAATTTTTCTTAATATCTAAATTTTTTACTCTATTTTAATAACTTTTATTTACTTGATATTACTATTTACAAAAGGCAAATTTAAACAGTATAAACTACAAAGTCTTGGCTACATAATATGTTCTTTTGTGACAATTTACTTTCTATAAAATAAAATAAAAATTATATATGTATTTAATTACAAACTATTACTCGCTATGTTCCTTATTTACTTGTACAATTTTATATATATGTTATCCTAATTATACATACCATAGTTAGCTAACATATTATTACTTAACTCTTTTTTCTATAATTAACAATTTTACATAATTTTCTACAGTAGACAAGGAACAAGTCTCTGTCCTTATTACACAATAGCTCTGAAATCGTATTTAACTCAACTTTAACATTCAATCTATGTAGTTTCCAACATCTGCCTCTCATAACAATGGGCCTGACAGTCCAGAAGGACGTGGAGAACGGACTCTGAATACCCAGGATCGCACGGTGAAACGGTGCAAGTACTCGAAGAATCCACCGTGCCCCGTCAAAACCTGAGTGACAAATCTGTTCACCTTTATTTTACCTATGATCCGGCTATCGCGTCAGGAAAGAAGACCCTGGTGACAGCAGCCGTTTCACCGGCCTGGTATCGCTGGTTATATTCATCAAGCGATCGCATACGAATTCTTCGCTTGATGAACGAAACCGGGCAGCTGTTGTAGTCCAAACCGCGTTTAGACTCTAGCGCAGCTTCTTTGGCCAGATGGTCGGCACGCTTGTTAACCTCTAGTCCCGTATGGGCTTTGATCCAGAACAAACTTACATGTTTTTGGTGTATCAAAGCCCTGCGCAGATGGCCCCGCGCCTCGATGGCCAGGGGATGAAGGGCTTCTGGGTTTATAGTTGTTTTCAGTGCCGACAGGGAGTCGGAGTATATTCCAACTGATCCGACCAAGTTATCTGCGGCCATCCGCGCCGCAATGCATATCGCCAGGAGTTCCGCCTGGTAGACCGTGCAAAAGGACGGCAGAGGAAGCTTGCGGGGTTTTGGTTTCGGCGGCGCCGCTCCATACGGATAACGCCGCACCCACCTTGATCTCAATCTTGCTGCCGTCCGTGTAGATGTTGAAATCATGGACATCGTTGGCCATGAGTTGCTCCTGGTCCACCAGACACTTGAAATCGAGGTGGACACGACCTTTTAGGTCTCAGGATTTTTCTCCTACTCTACTTGCAACCAATTTTTAGAAAGCTCAAGTACGTTAATACGTTTCTTTTCTATACGCTGCTTAATGACATATGTCACCGTACACCCTTTTCTATACACGATATCAAATTCAATGACTGAAGTCCTGAATCTGAAATATATGAATCTCTGGAATTAGATCAAATTTATTTTTTGTTGCCTTAACGGAGTCGGAATTGGTAATTATAATGAACTCACGACCCTGAAAATAATGTTAACTGCTGAGGTTTCGTCTGAAAATCCCGCTTTGGTCAAAACTTCTAAAACACGATGAATGCAATCTATACCCTGCTCTACATTTAACGCCAAATCAACAAGTTATCGATACAAGCTGCAACAAAAGTGTAACTCACACAAAGCCTGCATCATTGCCCTAACGTTGTATTCTTCAAACCAAATATTTCCGTTGATCAACGTATGTAATAGTGCCGTCTTCTCTATCGACGAGGGCTCATCAAAAAATTGGGTGATAGCCAAAACAGTGATAGATGTACCATTTTGACTCACCTTATCTAGCAACTTGGTTCTCAATCAATGGAAGCGGATGAACGAACCGGCCCGATGTATCCTTTTTCTTCACTAACAAAAACTGACAAAAGACTGTTAAATAAATAACAACTAATCACACCTTCTTTTAAAAACTTGTTGACTTTTGACAGTAGACGACAGGCGTGGGGTCAAAAGACGAACTTTAAATCGACATTTGTTGAGGGAGAAATAGCTACATCGCGAGAAAAATGTGTCGAAAATTCGTTTAGAACGGTTTCTTTGATCGAAACTCGAAAGGTTCATCATTATTAATGCTATCGATCCCTAACCTATCACTCAGACCAGAATTTACACACGTCTAAACATTCTTACAACTTGTTAAAGTAATTCTGTCGGACGTCACGCTAACATGCACTAAAAAACCTTGCAATAAAATTTCCCTGGCAATCTTTTATCACTTTGATAGTTATCCGGAACCACATGCATAAAATATGCAGTGTACTATGAATGTTTTGGCTAGCTATTCCCATTAACTGGACAATTTGTTTATTCGTTTGCCAGAAAGTATTATTAATAATTTCAATGATAAGAAAACATTCATAAAAGAGCTAAAACAAAACAAATACGACTCACGGTTTTTAACAAATCAGTTACGCCGTCCACGTATCCACGTTGAACACGTTAACCTGGCGCTCGCGTCTAAGAGAATATATACAGAGAATATATACAGAGAATATATAGTACCGTCGCACTTGTCCCGTGTACCACGCATCCTACCACCGCTGAAACCGGGTTCACCGCAAAGTGACCTATGCCATCACAACGATAAAAGATGACTGGTGCTCACTGGCAGCTCGTAGCGGACGCTGATACTCACAGCATCAGGTTTCTCAGGGTCAAATTTGGATAGTCCTTTATCACTTCTACTTGTCGGATTTTTGGAGCTTCAATGAGACTCAACATTTTGTTGTATTGCAACTCGAACATTTTTCCTAATTAAGCCTCATGTGACTTGAGCAAAGTGTGTAGAGTTGAGAGATGGATCAATTTTATAAAAATCTATGATCTTTATAAACCATATATGCGAAGAAAAATCATACGCCTTATTGTAGTTAATTCATGCAGCCACAAGATTTTTTTAACAAGAGTGTGGTACCCGCTATCATGAATGCTATTAACAAGCCACAGAAGTATCGACGCCATGATAGAATGGGTGCTACGAAACCATTTTAATGACAAGTTGTGTAATTCATTTGGCCTAGGATATGTCCCAATTTGATGCCAAATGAATTCCAAAACATATTTTATCGGAACTAATTTTAGTAGTTTATTTGCGGATGTGATTTACATTTCACAATAGTGACTGCAGCAGATTATACATGATGAACAATACATAGGCAGTATGTCTAAGACAGACCATGCTGTTTTTCACTTATAAAGATAGAGATATTCTGAACATTCGTTTTTCTTTTTTATCTTTCATGTGCAAACACCGGTCGGTACGTTGGGCTATGTCGACAACCTTCGTTCATCTGTGGATCTCATCATTTCTGATTCGGTCTGACAGAGAAATACCAAGCATAGCCCTCTCTATTGCACGCTGTGCGACTTGGAGCTTGTTTAAAAGGCCCATAGTCAGAGACCACGTCTCAGATCCATATGTCATTACTGATGACACACATTGGTCGAAGATTTTCGACTTCAGGCACTGAGGTATAACAGATGAAAAGACGAAGACGAAGATCCTAGCTGGATTCGACGACTGACCTCTCTCTCGAAGTTCGACCTACCAAGTTGGACATTTTGTCCTAAGTAGATGTACTCGTCAACAACTTTGAGAGTAGAATCTCCAACCGATATCGGGGTGGGCGAGACATTGACATTTGACCTGATTTTTATCTTGCCCATATTCATTTTAAGCCCCACCCGTGGAGAAAATCTATCGAGATCACTGAGCATAATGCTGAGATCTTCCAGGGATTCTGCTATAAGCACGATATCGTCGGCCAATCGAAGGTGAGTGATGTACTCTCCGTTTATGTTGATCCAATGCTGCGGTAAAGAGTTTCGGAGAGATGACATTTTCCTGTCTCATACCTCGCTGCATTGAAATCGCCCTCGTACTATGCTCTCGTACTAGTATCTATTAGTCATTATATAAGTACACTAGGTAACTTATAGACGATAAAGGTGAATCAGAAAATTTTTAAGAAATATTATCTATGAATGAACAGGGAATGTTATGAAATAAGCTCCGCATTGTAACCACAGACCATAACGTTATAGAACTGGCCTTGCCCTGAGATATAGGATCCGGCCGCGTCGGCCTTGTAAATTTCTAGAATATTAAGTATCTTACTATATATAGCTGCCAAGTATACGCCAAGTACATATGAAGTATCAACATTTATATAATTTAGTACGAAGTGATCAACACCTAAATTTTAATAATAATGAATCCATAGAGCTTATCAACAAAAAAAAAGTGTGTGTACCTACGTGTATTAATTTCTAATGTACACACGTATAAAGTGAAACTTTTTCATGATTTATTTGTTATTTTTATTATATATTTAACATTAATGGATCATGTGAGGTTTACGAAAAAAAAAACTCATGTCGTACAATGATGTTCTAATTATAGCTAGTATTATTTATACAGATGAATGAAAATAGTATTATCAAATCATTTTTTTTTTTTCACTGTTATAATAAATATTGTATTCCATTAATATGGTCAAATTATTATTATTTCATTTTCTAAACTTGTTTTGTGTCTATATTTTAATTTTTTTTTCATAATGTTAAAAATTAATTAATGTTTGCTAAATTGATATCACTTTCACTATTTATTTAAATTAATTTCAATAAGTCCACTTATTATATCACTTTATATCATTAAAATATTTCTTTATAAATCACTCCTTAAGTAAACACGCATGGCGCCGTGACGGTCCAAAGTGACAGAAAATGTGACGATTTTTTTCAAGATGGCGTCGGAAGTTGTGACGATTTTTTTAACATTGTTATAAGATTTCTCCCATACGTCGATAAAAAAGTTTCACTTAAAAATCTTCTCAAATCGCCCTACACTGTTTTCTATTTCTGAATTACTTTATCTCGTTCAATGAACTTTTCGTTACTGTGTTAGGTTTTGTCATTTTCTCATTGTTATTTCATCAAATTATAAAGATTTTATCTGAAATAAAAATACCGCTATATAAACGGTAATCAATTTAAAATTACTAGGTACAGTTGTCTCGCGACCGCTTTATGGTTATTTTACTATTCTTTTCAAACTATTTTATTGTGTTGCAGATATACTCAGACTAAGATATTAATCTGTATGTTTGTATTAATAATGTTCTTCACTATTTACATTCCAAATAAATGTTTAACATGTAGAATGCATTGTTTTCATTTTTTTTATGTAAAAATTGGTAATAAAACTGTACGAGATGTTAACGACCCATACACATGAGAAATCTCTTATTTTTTCAGATTCGTGCAATTGTTCAGTAAGATGATGTCACAACATGTTGTCAGTACATTCGCAACGTCTTTGCAGTGCGTGCACGGCGAAGATACGCGAAAGAAACAATCGTTGCATAATCTATCGCATGTCAGTGTAAAGGATTGTAAGAAGTACGTTCAACCGGTAAGTCCATGTTATCAATTATATCTCTTTATTCTCTTCCATGACGAAATAAACTTATTCTTATTAAAGTTTAGTGAACCAAAACGTTTTATTATTGAAAATATCGTTGTACATAACTTTTGTATAATAATTTCTATTACTGTATAACTTCAAAACGTAATTAGTTAACAATAACTTATTGTTAGTAAAATTTAAAATAATATGAAATATGAATAAAATATAAATTTTCCCGTGTTAGAACATTTTAGTACATTTAATAAACAACGTAGTTACGTCTCTATTATCAAGGCGCAATCAACCTTAAAACATATATCAACCACTTGTATAATAAATACTTCAAGTTTTGGAGAGGGTTTTAGCTAGAATGACTTTTTCCCGGTATCTGAATCATTACACAACAACACTTATAAGAAGTACTTCACACAAAACACTTAGGACACGCGTTAAAAATAAATAACTAATAAAGTTAATGTAAGTTATGCTTATGCTACATACAATATCACGAACCGACACGCGACGTTTACTTTGGAATATGCAATACTAGACCAGTGCCGAAGCCTTTGAAAACCTACAACAACTCTGTAATTTACTTTTTTCTATAGGACTTGTAGTTTTACCAGAAATAGCGATAAACCGTTTTTTACCCTTAAACTTCCCCTCCCTTCCACTTCCCGACCTCAGATCGCCCTAATGTAGTTTTCCTCGCATTTTTGTTATATTCTCTTCCTTTTCCAATGGGTTTCATCCTACTATTTATTTATTTTTTGTTTTCAAATTATCGGCACTGGTCTATACAAACTGCATTCAGTTAATTTTGTGTAATTAATAAAGTAAATCAAAAAGAGAATCCAGCTTTAGTGATCTTACTAGATCACCATATTCTAACTATTGTATAACTTAATTTTGTTAAATTTCATTGATATATTAATAACGAAACGCTTGCTGCATTACATAAATATTTTATTTTTAAAATTAGTAATACATATTGTTTATTACTTATAATACATATTTTGTTTTCAATACATTAAAAAAAAACTTTACATGCTTCAGTTTTCGACAAACAGCTGGTAATTTTTATTTATTTATTATTTATACGAATCTTTTTGTAACCGTGCCATGTCAACTATTGAATAGAAAATAATAATAATTAAGTATGCAGTATTCAAATTCTAAAAAATTCTCTGGTTGTTTTTTTTTCATTTAAGTTTATAAGAATTAATACTATGTATAACCGTATAAACTTTCCAATTACCGAATTGTACGTGTTTTTTTTAGAAGTTAGAATGGGTATAGTAAGCTCTCCTTAAAATATAGATACAAGCCATCGCGGACTTTTCTGTAGAGCTATGAAAGAGATATATTTTTAATACAAAATAATTTTCACAATCGAAGATTAAGAATACAGTAAAGAATTATTTTATCAGTAGCGTATTGTTACGTTTCCATTTACAGAGATCGAAGCACGCGCTGATCGTATGTAAGCATACGTGATTTTGTTATTAATCATAAGTACATTTTTGGCGCCGCCGCTGAAGCATATCTGTCGTTATCTTTAGTGTTATTTAGTTTTCATTACATATCAAATGCTGAATAATATATTTTTCGTTATAATTATAGACGTGTTCGATTACCAACTAATATTATATCGGATATCTTTTTTATTTTTAGAATAACTGTTTCAGTATAAAGTTCATTGTTTTGAGTATTACTCTACTTGATATAAAATTAACATAATTATATTTGTTTTGTGTAAAATGGTTGACAATAATTTTTGTAAGTCAGAATAGTCAAGCCGTCTGGGAGCTTTCAGCGAAAACGGTACCTTAATCCCTTTGAAATATAACTAAATAATGTATGGTGGAAGTATTCCTCTTTAATAGGTCTACAGAAAAGTTTGCCATAGCATAATTATATCTATCTTTCAAATATAGCTTACTATATCCATTCTAACTTCTAAACAATCAAGTTCAATGCAGAAATTGGAAAGCTATTTGGACGGATACAGTATTAATCCTTATCAACTTAAATACGTCACTTAAGCATTTCATGAAAATTATGATCATCCTTTACACAATATAATTTAAATGAATATCTTAGGAGTTATCGTAAAATTAAAACTAACGCGCGCGAAAATAAATTCAAGTGCGTGTCTCACATCAATGCATGGTGGGAATCTCTTGATGCGACCATTAGCGTCGCACCCCTCGTCGCTGTCGCTAAGAACATCATACTACTAGGTTAAGGTTGCCTGTCCATTGATGCGGTACGAGGCGGTGGAGCGGAAAAACGGATAAATATTAACCAATAGTATTGCAGAGCCCTTGTCTACTGGAGCGGAGGGGAGATTTTTTGCAATCCTATTAGTTAATATTTCTCCATTTCTCCGCTCCGCCGCCTCTCTCCGCTTCAATGGACAGGCACCCTAAGCCTGGGCGGGTCGCTAGATTCGACTAAAATTGTATTTTTTGTTAAAGTCAACTTACAAAAATATGTCTCCGATATTTTATTATCTTCATACTGAAACTCTTAATATATGTCATATAAATACAATTGAGAGAATCGATGAAAATCTATGTCCATGATCCAGTCAGCTATATCGCTTATTCCGTCAATACATAGGTACTCAAACTCAAAATGAAGACGGAGTGTGTCAGTGTAAGTTATGCACATTATGATGAGTTGATGTTTGGTTCTCTCATTCATCCTACGAAACAGTAATAAAAGTGTGATATAAACTACCTTGGTGGAGTCGACTATTACGATATATAACTAATTTTTTTAAAAACCATACTTTTAGAAACAACTGCAAACATGGATTCGAAGATAAACTTCGAGACTCAGTTATTTTTCTATTTTAGAACTCTAGAATCTTATGAACTCACTGTAATTACCATGTGCAGCTTTCGTGTTGACAATTACATTGTTTATAAATAGCCATGACGTTTGCTGTGCGCAATCATCTGCCTTCAATATTATCTCTAAGGAGTGCCATTCGCTGACCAAGATGAATTCTTTATACAGACGTATCGCAGATATCTCGTCGTGATGAGACGTGTCAATCTGATAAATACCACGAACTGTTTCCATGTTATATAAAAACAACCTACTGCACCCACTTATGTTATTATAATATTTTTGACAAAATTCAAATATAACAATACAGTTAGTTATCAGTTATTTGGTTGATTAGCAGCGGAATATCTATCATAATCATTATCATCATATCAGCCATTGGATGTCCTCTGCTGAACGTAGACCTAAAAAGAACAGAAAAAAAAAGTGCCAAAAAAAACGGCAGACATTCAAAACACCTGGAGTAATGGAAAAATAAAGAGATAGGTTAGCAAGAAAATTACGTTGGCCATAAAAAAAATGTTCTCTGCCTTAATAATATAATGCATTTAAGAATCTTCCCACCATTTGTAGGTCTTATATTCTACGATTGTATCATGAAGTTAAAAAATAATAAACGTTAAATTTTAACAAAACTGAGACTTAAAAATATGTAGGTATGTAATAATTTTGCGTATAACGGTCGTCAAGATTAGATACAATCGCTATGTTATATTTGTAATTGTCCAGATCTAGATTAGAGTAATAAGCAAACTTTTAGCAAGTATGGAAAACAGATCCTTGTAGTAGTGAATGTGAAGAACTATCTCGTTCAATTTTCAGTTTCACTTTTATGTTAGGTATAGTATAAAGAACGTATAGTATTAGTAACGAACTAACTAAACCCACAATTGAACCTGATTCCATTCAAGGATGTTGAGATGTTGCCGTGTATGAGATATGCACATTAAAAACGGTTAACATCAATTAAGTTCTATTTCCATTGAGAGTGAGTCAGTTAGCATTCATTGAGAGGTATCGTGGGGTAGAAGAGAGCTGGTGCGAGCTATTCGATGCAAATTGTCGTTGTTTCATTTAAACTAATGTATCACGTCCGGTAGGACTCGTGTCGCCTTCGCGTGCCTTACGTGCCGCCTCGAAGTCCACTTTATCTATAGAACTTATGTACAGATATAACTTTACTTGATAACTACCAGACTTATGCTTACGGAATCTTACTCGTAAATCACATAACTGATTTACGTGCCTAAATAAGTTTTATTGATGATATAAATAGATGGATGACAATGCAAATAGAGAGATATACGAAAAATAGACTATATACAGTCCATTTAAGTTTTTCAGTCTTTTGAGATATTTGCAAAAAAACTAAACCTCTTTTTATTTTTTTAGTTATTTGTTAATAACTTTTGCAATTTTTGCAAGTTGAACTTCGTTTTTAAAAAAATTATCTAGATGCCATTCCGAATCGAATGACACCTCAGTCATAATTTTCGGAGACCGCTGAAAATAGTTAACTAAAATGGCACATGTTGTCTAGACTAATAAACTCGAGACTGATCGAGTTGAATGGGGAACTTACGTTTGTGCGGGACAATATTAAGAACTTTTCTACAATATTTCAGAATGTTCTAGAATTCCGTAGAATATTTTTAAATTTTTTAAATGAACTACGAAAATATGTAGTTGGTCCAGAATATTCTAAATATTTCTCGAAACGATCTGGGAAATTCTGTGATGTATCCAAATACATATACCTAACACTGATAATTATTAAAAAATGGTAACTGTTGGTTTCGAATATTCTAAAAATTTCTAGGTTGACCTGGAAAGTTATAAAATATATTTAAAATATATTTTAATATTCTAAATTTTTCCCGAATGTTCTAGAATATTCTAGGATATTTTTTTGATCCGGGCAACGCCGGGTTTCGCTGCTAGTAATATATAATAACATTTCATTAGGTCGAAACATCACTTTGTAGCAATGTAATTTTTTTAAAATATTGTATCAGATGTTTTAGACCTGTGTAAATTGTAAATTCTTAAAATGATCACTTTAATACACGTCAAACAAACATGAAACAATATATTATTACTTAAAACGTTTTATGCTGTTTTTCATTGGGTAGTAATCTACATTGTTAAACTGTTGATGAAGATAAGATTTTGTTATATAAAACATCAAATAAGAGCGATCTATTAATGTCATTGCTACTTATCTCTACCTTACGATTCGAGTATTTTACTAAAAAGTTTCAGCGAAGGCATGTCTAGGTGCTGTGATTTTGTTTTCTTTCGTCTTTATTGTCGATTTATATTTACTTTTGATGCGGCTTTAATGTAATGGTGGAAAACAGCTTATGATATATTTAATATCTTTCAAAACTAGCAGACTTTGCTGTGTCAATGATACTGGTATCTTAAATTAGCATGTTCAAATGATAAAATATTATTTGAATAACAATCTAACGAGATGCTACTCGTATGTAACGGTCATTATCTTTTAAAATTTTCAGCACCAACAACCAACATTGCATTTCTGATCTAGGGGTAATGGGGAGTGGAAGAAGCTAAGAAATGCGTTAGGGGGAAGTTGATAGCATCCATTTCTTTTTTACCTTGGGAATCATATCCAGTAATAGTAGATATTAGAGGCGTGGTACCGTACCTTGGTACCTTGGTCGAGACAGTTATATATGTCGTGGCCATATCGTAAAATTGCCAACATCATGAAATGTTCGAAAATTTAATGGTCGCATTAAACATTCACATCACGATGTGCCTTGGCTAGATCAATGATAAGAAATCGTTTGTCAATATGGTCAACTAAGGCGCGCTACTTCGAGAATTGGTTAAGATTATTTGATCATATCGCTTATAAAACAAATAAAGGACAGTAAGGTGACCATGCGAAAAAAAGTCTATGGACTATTGCTGGCTATCCAAATATGAAATTATGGAAACTGCGGATGAGGAATATATTATATTTAACCCTAGAAAGATAATCATATTTAGATGTACATAAAAGATAATCATGCGTAAAAATGACTCACTTTTAACTAGCAGTAGGTAATGTTGTGTTTTATTTATTTACTTTAATAATCCCATAGATATTCGTTTTTTATATACGTCAATAAAATATTAATTGCCATAATTTATGTAATTATATTTATTTATTATATGAAAAAGGTACAGAAAAATTAAATTATCCAAAAACTAACAAGATTTTATAACATTTTTTTATTTTATCACAAATATTTTTTATTACTTATAATCAGATATTTTAACTTCTTTACTAAGAAATCAAGCTATTATCTATCAATACGAACATTTAATTATTTAGGAATCAGTCCGAGACAACTTTGGAACATATCAATAATATGTTCGCGACAAATAACTTTCTTTTACATTTATTGCACGATGCTCTTGCCTTTCGCCTTATTTTAGAAGGGCAATAGTTACAGTAAATCCGTTTTTTTTAATGCGGGCTCTCCTGAATTATAGTTTGATGTAGTGGGTACATCTTTTGGTAATATAGCGGAGATCTTATCCCGCAAATATCTCCTCAAAGTTGGAGCTTCTAAGTGCTTGTTCATGAACGGCGATGTTAGAGACTTACTAAGACTTTTCATAAATTGTTTGCGAATTAATGCTTTATCACCTTTGCTGACAACATTGAGATTTTATATAATATAAGCATTTATACAAGCAATGTTTACGATTCCGTAGAGTAAAGCCATAGGCCATCTATTCGTTTTTCTATAACAGGACATCAAAGAGCACATTTGGTTCAGTGTATCTATTCCACCTTTAGTTTGATTATAGTACATAATAATTTCAGGTTTTCCGGTAACTTCACTGAAACAAGCGTTTTCGTCACAAGATGGTAACAGATAGTTATTTTAGCCGGCTTTGGTTTATAAGAGACTAGTGTAAGGGGTCCGTCAAAACAAAACATCGATGTTCCCACCGGTCTCGAGCGACTGTTTTTAGTTCTTCTAGTATCTCTCGTTTTTTCTAGAAGTAAGGCAGTAAAAAAAGGATTGAAGCATAAAACAGGATCATACAGGTTACGACACATGCGCTTTGTATCTCTTTGAGACCTAACAATGTTCTGTTGTAAGACTCGGCCACACCTTGTTGCTTTTGAAGTCGACCAACATTTTCTTCGGCCAAGTTTTCGTTTTCGCTAGATGTGGGTACTTCTTCTCTCTCTTCTTCTACAAAAACTTCCTCTACGTCACTCTGCACGTCGTCTTCAATCTACTGGTTATCAATCTCACTATCAGTTTCCTCACAGGTGAATTCTTTATCAAAATCCAAAAAAGCTGCCACGATATCATCTTCTTCTAAACTTCGATTCCCTATTCTAACGTTTACAACTCAATAAAAAACTTGAAATCACAAAACAACCGATAGCAAATAAAAACACAACATAAATAGTCATCAAGTTAAAATATTAGAAAGTCATAAAAGTCACTTAAAAGATAATCATGCGTCATTTTGACTCACCGGGTGCTCCTGTTGCGGAATTGGTGGCACTTATCTTAGTGACAAAACTGCCTTGTGGAATTTTCAAGCGACGACAGAGATGTCCAAATCGCACAGCGACGTATTTGCGTTATTGAAAAAGATACAGCAATATTTCGTACCTGCATGCGTCAATTTTACGCAGACTATCTTTCTAGGGTTAAGAAAAGAAAACCTGACCTAACATATTCTGGATTTTTAGTATATATATTTAACGGACATCATATACGGAATATATTATATTCAAGAAAAAAAAATCATGACCTAACCTAACATATTCTGGATTTTTAATATTTAAGTAATAAACCTAACCTAACATATTCTTGATTTTTAATATATATTTCACACTATTTTCATGATATGGCCAATCGACCATTACATGATCAGCGATGAAAAAATCTTGAAACGTTTACGATTTAATGATCTGGTCAAGTTTAGTTTCCCACATCATGAGAATCGACCACTTCATGAAATTCCCGAGCATTACATGATGTGGGCAATTCTATGATATGGCCACGACATATACATAGGTGCTATAATCAATTATCTGTTCTGATAAATGGTCAAATCAAGGAAATATTTTTAAAAACTTATTATGCTCTCATACTCTCTAAACTTTTAACAGATAATTTTGTCATTCGAAAGGTCTCTATATGTTTAATTTAAACAATTTGACATTAATTTATTTTTCTTTACAAGGGTTATTCCTCCAACCAAACAAAGCTGCGCCTGAGTCAGCAGCGCTGCGTAAATATTTTTATTTCGGCCGCGTTCTGTGCTCTTTGTTTTGCAAATGACTCGCGGTGCGCAAGCGCCACTAACCACTGTTTATACTGACAAAGTGTTTTCGCTTATTTCTTATGCTTCTATTTTGGCTACAGATATAATCTTTATATTTCGAAGGACCATTTTCCTCAAAATACATACACGTCTGTAATCCTATAGGATTTCCTATTCTAATTTGTTTTCTTCTTATCTAGCGCTATAGCTAACATTTTTTTTTGTACAAAACGTTAACTGGTTATACATAGTTACAAAGAATAAAATAATAAATATATTTAAAATAACCATCCGCAGAAATATACCACAGAAGAAATTGTGTGACATCCCTGAAACGATTTTCAAAACAATATAAATATTCATTACATGTCAGTGAACTACGAATACTTTAGTGTATATTCTACACGTTAAATGTGTTGCATAAATTTCAGGATTGCTGTATTGAAAACCCTTCTCATCCGACTTCAAAGATTTTGCATACAAAATAGGTGCAGATTGGCTTACTTAAAAAGCCTTACGTTTTCAGATCAAAATGTTTTTTCATATTAGACACTAGATCCATCATAGTGCTAAATGTTCCACCACTGTGAAAAATAGCATTATTTATAGCCTATACCGCTTTTCGATTCGGTTCCGCTTCAGACTTTATAGATCATAAATAAAACGTTACCTTTTCTCGTTATAATAATCATATAAACAGGAACTTAATCTAATTGGAATTTAGTGTATTAGACCATTGAATCAATTTAAATTCGCTAAATTCTAATTGTTTTTCTAATAAGTAGCTTAAGTATTCCTTATAACGACACCAGTCTGAAATTGAAAGTCCTATAGAGATATGTCCAGCCGTTTTATACATTTTCTCGAACTGACAGATAAACAGACAAAACTTTTGAAAGTTTTGTACGTATATATATTTATACTAGCGGACACGACAGACGTCATGTACACACGTTTTAAATCTGAAAATTTCAATTTTTTTGAATAAGTTGTAAAAATCTGGACCGTTTTTGCTAGCATTTTTCTGTAAAAATAAAATACGGTAAAGAAGATTTAAAAAAATCTTTGTAATAATTTTTAAGATAAAATTTTAATTAAGTAACAGGACTGAAAGGATTTATTGCACTAAATGTAAGATAAATAAAGTATAATTTTATTTCTTTATTATTATTATTTAATACTTATTATATAATTATAAATTATATATGTGATTATTAATCAACGAACGTGTAAATACTGACTTCAAAACCACACCGAATTTGCACAATGTATAGCTTAAACAAAGTTACGAAATTCACCTAAATCTGATCGCATTACCAACTATCGGTACAAACTGGAATTAAAATAAAATATTTTTGAAGACTCGATCGCGCTCGCAGCGCTGTCTGCAGTATCCAGTTAAAAACAACAACTTATATGTGGACCGAATTGTGAATCTAAGCCATTCGCGAATCCACTTGAACACAAAAAAAAAATCATTAAAATCGGTCCAACAACGGTTTGGGAGGAGTTCAGTCACATACACACGCAGAGTATAATTATATTATACTCTGCTACTCTATAATTATAATACATATATATATACATATATATATATATATATATATATATATATATATATATATATATATATATATATATATATATATATATATATATATATATTATATATATTATAATTTTTTGCATTTGAATCACATCTACATATTATACACTAATATTATAAAGCTGAAGAGTTCGAATTGAAAAAAATATTTTTGTGTTGGATTTACCGAGGAAGGCTATTGGCTATATAAAATCACTCTAGAACCAATAGGGTCTGAGCAATAATAAGAAACGTACAAAAACGGGCAAAAATCCTTTTTTGAGAGCTTCCTTTGCGTTCTTTATTATTCCTCTTCCCAAGATTTTTTTTACTATAGTTCAACTTTTAAAGTAAACATAACATCACGCTTTTTATTCCCCGAAGGTAGGCAGAGATGCACATATTAAATGTAACACCCACTTTACGCCAGTTATGAATCCCATGTAATAGGGGGCGAGCCTATTGCCATACACCGGGCACTATTTCAGACTCCGTGCTATTTACTGAGAACTTACGAAAAATTAATAAGACCCAATAATACGTTGACCGACCCAGGAATCGAACCTGGGACCCCTTGCTCGGCAGTAGCGCTTGCGACCACTGGATCAACGAGGGGGGCACTTTTAGAATAATGGTTTAAAAATATTTAAGTACGTTTTTCCTCATATTAACGCGGATGAAACCGCAGGGCACAGCTAGTATTAATATAAAGACGGTATTCAAAAATAATCGACCGATATAATAAATTATGTATGAAGTATTTGTGGATCAAGGATCACTCGGGGATGACGCACAAGTGTTTACCACCAGGGAGAGCAGAAATAAAGCAATACAGACACAGCAGGGTTATCGCAGCAAGTTACTCAGCGGTCAATGTACTAGTTGACATTCTATCACTGGCAATACTTGATAACATTTCTATTGTTTCACTGGGTCTAACGAACTATGATGCTAATTGTTATTATAAAATAATTATAAATACAATATTATTATTAATATTACTTATAAAACAAAAAAAAAATATCAACTTGGCCTAAATATGACTAAAGAGGATAATTATACATTACAATGCTGGTACATAGTCACTAATTAACCCCATAATAAATGATTTTTTCCTTGTTATTATAAATAAGTTTAGTGTTGTAAGTCCTACCTGATAAATCCGCAAAACGATAAAAATATTTATGTGTGACGTACGCGAGCGCCATGTCACAGACCTCGTGCATTATTAAGGCATATAAGAGAAAATAAATTGCAGTTACGTTTAAATCTATAAGCGTTGTTTTGTTTAATAAAAATATTGCCTCCTCGTTTAACAGATAGGTACACTTCTGCTGTGGTTACTTAATGTAATAATACTTTTGTTTACGTTTATTTAATGCGTGGATCTTAGTTTTTAAACAATATTTAAATCTCTCGGTTCATTCTAAAGGCGAGATGATCCAAGGGACAGAACAGGTAAATCGATAACAAATTTCTAATCTGGGCTTGCACCGCTGGTTTTACAAGTTTTTAAAATGTATATCTTGCTTGGCGTTGAAGGAACACTTTGTAAGAAAACCTGTATATTTCTGAAAAAAAAAAATGTGATCGACCCGCAATATAATCAACCTGCAATACAATAGGGTCTACACGCTATTACACTGCGGGTTGAAGGCTAAAACCATTTCTACCCCTTCATAGGAGAAGAGGCTCTTGCCCAATAGTAGGGCATTTATAGCCTGTAACAGTACGTTATTTTCTGATTTTTTTTTCTATGTTGTACTTTACATTTCTTTACATATATTGTTATTTATCCATACCTTCATTAACACTAACTTGTCGCTTTAAATTTTTGAGAAATAAAACATATATAATATAATCGGAAAAATAATGTAATAAAATCATTCATCCACCTCGGTGGTTTTGTTAATTGAAGAAGGTTTAATTCATATGGATCTTGGGGAACAAAGATCACTTTGATTGGTTAACAGAGAGAAAAATCATACTAAGATGATTTAATAATCTTTATATATATTAAGCTTATTTATTTATACTTTTGCACACCAATACAATAATGAGACAATATATGAAAATCAAGTCAATCAAATTGCATCAGTTGCAACCATAGAAATATTAATTTCAAATATCTGCAGGTTGCAATAGACGGCCTTATCGCTAACACAGAGTTCTCTTTCAGACGATCTTTGGGCAGAGGACTAGCGTAGAAGGTGTGGGAAGGGACGCAAAACTAGGCGCATACATACATACACACGCACGCACGCACGCACGCACGTACGCACGCACGCACGCACGCACGCACGCACGCACGCACTCACGCACTCACGCACGCACGCACGCACGCACGCACGCACATACACATACACAAATACCTATATACAATAATAAACAATTTTATAAATTTATTATTTAAGTTTATTTATCTTAATATCTTTATCTTATTTTATCTTGTACTTTAACTAATTGGCGTATATTATCTACTTTTTTTATATTTTTTTTATTTTAATATTGTACATTACATTATATTAACGTTATATGTATTAGTAAATATGTCCAACCATAGAACTACACTTATTGTTCCTTCTCATAGACAGCGACGCGAGTGGTCTTTTGATGGACTGATGAAAGCTCCTTTTAAATGCATGACTCAACAAATTCCATGCCTGTAGAATAGCAATTTCTATTTGAGATTGCGAAGGTTTATGTTTAAATATGAAACTCCGTACTGTAGTGCCGACAACAAGTTTGTTTACTCACTCTAAATTCGTTCTGAATCGATTGGCCGCATTTTAGCACGCACCGGTCAATCTAAAACCGTTTCTATTTAGACCAAAACATACGTGCTTAGTTTATTTCGAAATGTTATATTTTCAACGGTTTTTTACGAAATCATAATTTTTTAAGCATATTTTACAGTATTTAACAAATACATTTTAGAAGTTACAAGAAAAATATATTATTAATTTATTATGTATGTAGTTATTGTGTATTTCTATGTAAAAGGAAAACGAAATCCTTATAAATATATAACATATGTATAATATAATATGTATATATTACTTATAAATCCTTTTCGTATACGTATGACGATCATTCTGGTGTAGTGGTGCGAGTAGTCGCCTCAACCCCGGCGGTCGCGGGTTCGATTCCCGCTCGGGGGAGATGTTTGTGTTTGTGCAAATGTTTGTTTCCGGTCTGGGTGTGTGTACTTGTGGGTTTCCCCACCGTGCCTCGGAGAGCACTTAAGCCGTCGGTCCCGGTTGTTATCATAGACATCAGAATATAGCGACCGTTGCTCATGGTTAGGAAATATCCGGATATATTTTCAGCGTGGTGGATTAAGTGCCAACCCTTCTTCTAAGAAGGGGCTTTCGCTCAGCAGTAGGTTGCTTACAGGCTGACACAGTACCTACAGCACAGTACAAAATACAAATCCTTATAGTAAATAGATACTTCAATATGAAGTGTAATAAAATTATATATATATATACATATAAGTCCTCAGTCGTATATAAGACTGCTAAAATATTTGAGTAGAGCACCGTTAGACTCGAATTGCCAGCTAATGCTATGTTCCACTTCCCTAGATGGTAGATGGTCGGCGGTATCTTTGTGCATTGACCCGTACAAGGCTCGGAACACCGGCGAGCTTCCTATCTGTGATATCATCTTAACCTTTGAATTATTGTGAATTAGATTCTTACAAGAAAGTACGAATAAAATATGTTTATATTTTTTAAATGCAAAATGAATTAGCTTCGCTAGCATTTAGCCGATTCCGTTTATGATTGCAATATTCCTTTTCGGAATAAACTCTAAGCATTAAGTGGACATAAAACTAAATAACTATTGGTATATCTAAAGTGCATAAGTGTCATTTATGTAGGCAGTTGGCAAGGATGAGTCGATTCATTCTCAGCTTGGTGTAAGTTACAGGAGTGGACGAAATAGTTAAAAAAAATAATTAAATTTGATTTTAAATTTTATGATTAAAGAAAACAATATAATTTAAATCTAGTTAATTTACTTATTTGTGTACCTAGAGCGTGTATACATTGCGTTCATATCGCGATAAAATGAAACGCAATACCGTAATTAATCCTCGCACTATATTTAACAAAGCACTTGGAATGTTTTAGTAATACTATCGCTCAATCATATTGAAACGAGAGCACAATAGCAATATATTACATTTAAAATAAACAGTTAACGATAACAGAGTCCATAGTAAATTCCATTTATATTTGACAAAAAAACGGTAATCACCGGGTAATCATAATTCCATCCCATTACCGCTTATGACACAAGCAAGCGGTGTAGTCGAAGTGCAGCCACATTCCTTAGCGATCGTCCTCGCCTTAAACGGGTGGATGTCGCCAGCCACAAGTGGCATCGCTTGCACTGGGAAAATTGCGTTTGAGCGATTCACACACACCCAGAATGGTTAAGCCTGCTTTTTTTGACAAAACTTAGATAAAATTAAATCTTAAGCCGTGTTGGGCAATGTATTATGCTTCGTATCTTTCAGCGGTGCCGGCTTTCATCCTTTATGCGGATAGAATTTTGATTTGTAAATATTTGTACTATGTTAGACACAACACACAATTAACATGCAATAATGGTCCTATTGTTATATGTTATTTGTTAGTGGAATTGTGAGTTATAGCAGTATATTCGCGAGCTTGGCGTCTGTACCGTTACTCTGTTGGAATGGGACCATCCGTTCTAACGATTTAAACTGCCTCATATCCAATTTTATGGTTTAATGACACTGAACTTATTTAAAGCTAATCAAACTGCAACGGACTATAAACGGGTTAAAAGTAAAATTTCAGTTTTACATACGTTTTATATGTATATTTATAATTACATATTACAGAAAGATGTATTATATAAATATTTATCTAGAGATATTACAGACCATACCGTATAAGCACATAAGCACAGTATTGACTTAGAACCTACTATAGGCAGAAGTAATTGGTACATTATAATTTATTAGCGTACGTGTCTTCTATATTTCCGGCAAATGAGTTTGTGTCGTTCATAATAAACGAATGTTTAAAACTAATTGTTTTTTTTATTGAGCTCTAAATTAACCTTAGACTGTATACAGTATAAAGCTATGTTCATTAATAAAAAAAAAATTAAAAAAAAACTTTACAGAGTGATTACTTAACGAAAATATTTATTTCTCAGAATATGACAGATATATTATAAACAGTTAGTCAGTATTTCTTTGTCGTTTTCGAAACCTTTTAATGTGTTAATATTTTAAAAGGATTTGGAAGTCAGTGGCCTTCTTTTTAATTTACATAAGTTTTTGTGTATAATCACGTACATTCGCTTTGACACATTTCAAAATATACATTGCTAAATGATGAAAAATAAGACAGAGATTTATCAGAGACATGAACGATATTTAAGTCTGTACCTAAATAGGAGGGTAATATTATGTAGTCGTGTCAGAAGATAATTAAATTAATAAAATAATAGAGTTTTGCGTAGTATATGTTAAAAAAGTAAATGAATTAATTATGTAACTGATTTTTTAATGACATAAATATTTATCTTGACAATTTGGATTTTGGACATGTTATTAGAAAGAACCTGTCGAATAACAATCAACAGGTTCTTCGTATAAATATTACTCACTATTTTTTTATCAACTTAACCAAAACATCTTAAACCAAAAATAATCTTTTCTAAATTTTTCTCTATAATTATTAAGAAAAACTACGAAATGAAATTATCGCTTCATAACTCCATACGAATTTGTTTCAAAATTACAAAGCCTTGTTTTTGAGATTAAAAACAAAAGTTGGAAAAATATTTAACACGAGATTTATAACATCATCTAAGAATCCATGTTGGTATCAAAGGAATTAGTATAAATATAAAACGACTGTCTTATAACTTGCCATTCCATTTCATACGGAATAAATCACATGGAATGCGGTTATGACCATTTGATACTTGATATAATTGTCAACGATCACTAACATGTTGCAATGATGAACGTGCAAGTAAAATATCTAATTAATATTTTATTTGACGGACCGCTAAGTCACGCGATATAAAACAATGGACACTGATGGCGACAGTGTTGAATCGTGAGCACGAGCGCAGCTACGATCGTTATGTTTTGGTATTTTAATGTTATCTCATATATAAAAAGGCTATATCAGAATCACGTTTTAAAAATGAATAATATTAAAATATAACTCTCGCTATTGAAGCGTAACAAAGCCTTATTGAATTTAGAAATCACTTAATTTTGAAGAAATGAAGATTAATCTATAACAGTAAGGTTACGTACATACAAGTAACGGTAACAACTTCTGGTAAACATCCTTGGTCATGCATATCGTTTTGAAATTCAAATACTTTAAATCCATGTTCACACGATTTCGTTATTCTAATTTCTCAATCCAACGCGCATCTGCGACCTAGTTGACGCTCCAGAAAGAGTTTCTTACAAAAACATCAAATTACATATGAATGGAAACTGGATTTAATTTATTAATACGTAATTTGGTACGGGCCCTGCATTAGGGAGGCGAATAAAAGGTAGCGAAATCTGTGAATAATAACACTTAAAATCCGTGGCCCCCCATTTAATGTGTTGAATTAAACTTGTTTCGACTTGTTCCGATAAGATACGTTATAATATCTTTTTGTCATCTCGTTATACCTATTAGTCCAACCGGTTGATTATAAGATTGAGTCTACCATAGCTCTTGTTTTAAAAAACCAAATGTCTTTGTCTACAATTTTTAACTCCTCCATACGTACAGTATAACATATCTCGAATTTTTAATTCATTTAAATTTTTATCGCAATTTTATTATAATTATTTTTACAGTTTATACCACGACTAAATACAATTCATTATTATTGCAATATATTATTACATAATGATAATAATGTTACATTGTACATGTTAATTTGGCTGTAGCTGTCTGATCTGTAAAATCGATAATAGTCCTAGGTCTGTATTACAATTATTGTGTAAGCAAGGTAGATGAATAGCGGATAATTGACATCATAAGAGTTTTGAAAGTTTTGACAAACACTAACATTGTTAGGGTATGTTTATCGTAATTTCAATATTTGTGTTGTTTTAGGTTAAGGGTTAACTATAAATATACTAATCTACGGTCTTCAAAATACTATTTAGGTTGTAATCTCGACCGCACCAATTAATCTCCTTGGCGAAATCATTCGTACTATTGTAGCACCATTAATCCAAATGATTGAATGAATAAAAGTTTTTATTTAACCAATTCTATGGTGGCATAATGTAATTTTTGTATTGTAATCACGTTGTGGTCCAAAATTACTTCCAAATCAACGGCCGATAGCACAATGTATGTGATTATTGCAATGGAAATCAAGCAGAGTATTCTATTCAAAATGCAGCAAATACAAAAACATACCGACGGCTTTATGTCCTCTTAGAGGCAAGGGTACAACCAATACAAATATCTGTCCTGAGTGGAAATCGAACTCACGACCGCCGGCGCGCGGCTTTTAGGCAACTCGCACCACTACACCAGAACAGTCGTCAGTAATTTCGTTCACTTGAGCTAAAATTATTTTATTTAAACGTATGCATAGCATAAAAGAAACTTGTAAATAGAGTTCGTGCTAAAAACAAAAAATATATAGTTACTTTTGAAATTATCAAGCAAATTCTATATTTATACAGAAAAATATCACGTCAAGTTATGTTACTTTCGCTCAAATTCAATCATGAAACAAAATGCTGTATGTAAAAAAATTAATGCCATTATTATTTCATAGAGGCAACATAGCATCAGCGATATTTTCAACCACAATTTGACCGCATTTCACGAAGCCCACATCGTTAAAAGAAATTATAAAACCTTTTATTATTTTTGTTTTATGTGTGGTAGGCGAAGAGATAGGCGATAATTCTATTCCGTGCGAAGAATCTTTAATAAAAGTAAGACGGAGGCATCAATATAAAAATTATAAGCTGTCAAAACGATCAAAATATCTTATTAGTGCGCGTTTAGTTTAATTAACCAGTGTATGTGTGAATATTACAATTAAATGTTGTATTAATTGTAGGTTACTAGTTAGTGTTAGAACAGCTATACAACTTTATACATAAACTCCTGTCAAATGTGTTTGTGTGTATAAGATTCGATGTTCGATATGCACAATATTAAAGAATTCTTGGTGTATACACGTAACGTCAATGATTTCTTCATTCGTACCCAGTAATCCTCATACCAAAATAGACAATTTTTTTTTTCATATTAGCGATTTTTTATTTACTAAAATCAGATACTTTACTATTTATACACTATAGATATATATACTTTAGATACTTTGGGTGGTTGAAGGAATAAATGGCTAAGTAGAGAACATTTGCTTAATTTTATTGAATTTTATCTTTTAATATTTTTACATAAAATTAACACAGCTGAAACGAAATGCGAAATTCGAATGACTGTTGCAGTTGCAGTAGTTATTAACCACACCAGAAAACACTTATTATCATGCGACGGAACTAGGATCCCATGAATATTTCATGTTCGCAGCGCCTAGTGAATCAAGTTGCGAAAGATCTTCTTGAGTTAGTCTAAAATTAATTTGTATATTTGATTTGATCCGGTGTGGTGTCAATGATTTGGGAATTACAGCTACTCCTCTCTGTAAAGACCATGCTAGTAATACTTGCGCTGGAGTTGCCTTGTATTTTGCATATATTTCCCTCACAATACTTTCCTCCATTAAGGTATTATTGCTGACTGCTAAACCACCGAAAGAGCAGTACGCTTGAAGGCGAATGTTATGACTGTCACAATATTGTAGTAAGTCGGCTTGGAAATAGTGTGGATGCCATTCAACCTAGGTAAAAATTTGATAAATTGAAAGATATATAATGTCTTCGGATGTATAAATAATTTATATTAATGAAAAAATCACCCACCTGGTTCACCATGGGCTCTATGCCAGTAGCTTCAGCCAATTCAGTTAAATGTCTTATTGTGAAATTTGATACTCCAATAGCTTTGACTTTACCTTGATCATAAAGTTTGATAAATTCTTTCCAAGCTTCAATACGAAACTCCTTATTTTTCGAATCTTGTGCATGTATATTTGCTGCACCGGGAAAGTGAATCAGATACAAGTCTATGTAGTCTAAGCCTATATTATCCGAGGACTTTCTAAATGCGTCTGCAACAAGATCACCTCTGAGATCAGAGGGCGCTGAAAGAATCAGTATATATAAAAAAAAATATTTCAAATTATTAAATTGCTTAAATTAGACTAAATTAATCGAAGTACTTACATAATTTAGTTGTGATAAATACATCTTCTCGTGTTAGTCCGTATTTGGGCAAAAGTTTTCGCAAAGCGTATCCTAGGAACAGTTCATTTTGATAAGCAGCCGCAGTGTCTACAATATCAAAGTTTAAAGTTAGATGCATACTTAAAATACTGTAAGAAATAATAGACTCACGAAAACTTACCAAATAAACGATATCCAGCTTCCAAAGCCACATCTACTGTCCTAAACAGAACATCACTGTTTCTTATACGGAATGTTCCTACTAAAAATACAAAAATTAAGTACTGTAGTAGATGTATTAAATATCAAATGTTGCCTATACTATTTTTAAATTATTAACTTATTATAATAATATATGTACCTATAAAATACATTTCTACCGATTTCGTGCATATTTCAAATATAAATACATATGTAACACATTATAAGATATATATTCGTATGTATAAGACTTTGACTGACCCGTTGGCACAGTTTGCAATGACCCTGTTTTCTGCTCAAAGGGTTGTGGGTTCGATTACCGCCCCGAGTCTGTGTGTAATATATGTTTATTTATATATGTTTTATTTATATTTATATTTATTAAAAAAAAATGTATATCAGTCGGCTGTTACCTAAAACACAGGCATTAAGTTAGGAACAAACGACCTTGTGTGTGTTAAACATATTTATTTATATTTATAAGACTCGTTATTTGCGGACAGTATTATGTATTTTCGGCTTTTCGGTCCAATGTATCGTACAAATACAAATTTTTCACACAGATACAGCATACACAGGCATAACAGGAACAGCCTCTGAAGTGGAGACCAAAAAGGCATCGCCTATACAGTCATGTCCATTATATCTGATCTAAAAAACTAAAGTAGATGCTTAAAAACTCAGAAACTACACACAAGAGGGCAGATAACTACCTAGTTAAAATTTTCATTTCGATGACATTTAAACGGGAAAAAAAAATCGAAAAATTAAATTGTGCACGTTGGATTATCGTACAATTTCGACACCTCTATGTTCAATCGTACCAAGTACTAAATTATGTGATTTGTACGATAATTATGTGACGAATGCTAACGCTTGTCGGGGGTCCGGAATCCGGATACACACGCAATACACGAGCACAAACTCCCAGAACACAACTAACATTTGTATGGCCTATACAGATATTTGTCATATGCGGGGATCGAACCCGCGACCGCTAGCGCATCAGCCACTGCGCCAACGCGTCGTCAAAATATGTATGTATATCAATGTATGCATATAATATACGAGTAGAAAGATGTAGATAGCATTAAAATATCAATCACAATTTTTAGACAAGACTAATGATCTAAATAACAAAGGTTTCAGTTTAAATAACATTTATTCGTCAAAATTGTGATTTTTAGGTGTTCGTAAACTTCGTAATTAGTGGATTTAATATAATATTGGACAAATACGATACGATACGATTTAATAAGATATAGATTAATAAACACAAAAAAAAGTAATATCGACTCACATCCAACGGCAGGCATCTTGACTCCATTTTTTAAGATAAATTTGGCATCCCCGAGATTTCCTTCACAAGGCATTTTTATAGTTAATACAAGTACAAATCTGAAACAATAAAATTGATCTTGTTCTAGGGGTGTGCGATAATTATCGATAATTCGTAACTACTCGATAATTTTTCATTCGATAATTATCGATAATTATCGATAAGTGTTATTCGATAATTTTGATTCGATAATTATCGATAATTGTTCATTCGATAATTATCGATAATTATCGATAAGTTTTCATTCGATAATTATCGATAATTTGTTGCGATTCGATAATTATCGATAATTTTTTTCGATCCGAAAATTATCGATAATATTTTCCGATCTGATAATTATCGATATTTTTGTGTGATCCGATAACTATCGATAGATTATTTCGATACCGGACGGCGGCTGACCTTTTTTTTTTTTTTTTTAGGTATTCTGATAGGGAACGGAGGATTATAGGAATACGGGACGGCGGACGACGTTTTTTTTTTTTTTTTTTAGGTAATCTGATAGGGGACGGAGGATTATAAGAATATGGGACGGCGGACGACGTTTTTTTTTTTTTTAGGTATTCTGATAGGGAATGGAGGGTTATAAGAATATGGGACGGCGGACGACGTTGTTTTTTTTTTAGGTATTCTGATAGGGAATGGAGGATTATCTCAGTACGGGACGCTGGATAACCTTTTTTTTTTTTTTTTTTTTTTCGTCGTCCAAAAATTGTGCCGATAATTATCGATAACTTTTGTGAACTATCGATAATTTTTCTCCGATAATTATCGATTACTTTCGTGAACTATCGATAATTTTTATCCGATAATTATCGATAACTCTCGCCACTACCGATAATTTTTTATCCCATAATTATCGATAACTGTTCATTCGATAATTATCGATAAGTATCGATAAGTCAATACGATAATTATCGATAATAAAATTATCGATAATTTTTTCTGATGAACACCCCTATCTTGTTCTAAAAATATAAAACAAAGTTAATAATTTTCCATGTTGAAGTACGTAGCTTGTTTCCGAAATATATTATCTATACAAATAATAAATCTGTTAAAACCTCCTTTTTTTTTTTTTTTTTTTTTTTTCGGATGGACTTATGCTGTTGGCCTTACTGGCCTTTACAGCGACACCGGGCAGGGGGGCGGACACTTTAAGGTCCAGCCTGGAAAGTAGAGCCTCCTTATGGGCGGCTCTGAAGAACTATACGCGTCGGTCGGCCGTCATGGCGGCGCTATGCGGAGCGCTAAGGGTTAAAACCTCCGTTTTATTAATACACTATATATCATCAAGAATAAATTTTAATAGCGCGTTTTTCTTCGTATCAGCGCCATCTCTTATCGTTTTTGGTCGTGCACGTATCACATAAAAGGACAAAACCAATGTAAATAACTTTAATACATAAAAATTATGCATAACTCACAGTATAATTTAGTTTTTGTTTCATTGTAATTAAAATTAAAAATTAATATTTAAGAAAATAGAAATAGGTACCTACGCCGCCAACGCCATCTGGTCTAAGGAATCTTAAAAACTCACAAAACTTACTTTTGAGTTATTATTTTGTTAAACTTAAAAGTTTACTAAATATGTCGGATAGGAATAGAAATCGTTTTAATATTTTAGATAAACATCGTATGTTAAATTTATAAATATATTTATTACAGAAATTTTACAATATTGTACATATTTACAATTCAAAACTTAAAATAATTATTTACAAACAGTTTTGGTATAAATCATGTCCGCGTGGAATGGTGCCAAGAATACTAGCAGCATTTCCCCGTTGAATCGCAATTCCGATTCTTTGGGCAAAAAATGCACAAGCCCTCTTGTCACCAGTGGAGGCTATGAGTTGTGGGGTTAATTCTTTTAGAAAATTTTTAGCACTGCTACTCCAAGGTCCAAGTGTTTCGACTGCAAACGGCACAAAAACATAACTTTGGATAAGTGACGAATATTTGTGCCGTTTAGTCATTTCAGCCTTCTCCGCAGATTAATTATGTTAAATGTCACTAAATATAAAAACGATATGCTTCCATTATACGATAGATGGTGCATGTAGGTGATAAAAAATATAAATTTATAATTTTTAAAATTTTTGTTAAATACCCGTGCGAAGCCGGGGCGGGCCGCTAGTCCGTAATATATTTATTTTGGTTATAATGTGGCATACAGAGCAGTGATAGTAAATTAGTAACTTCTTGAGTCTTCCAACGATGACATCAAATAATTACCATTCGATACACAGGTACAAATTAGATGCCACGAATAGTGATTTGGCCGAATACCGAATATTCGGCTACGCCACTCTTAGCTGAAGCGCCGAATATTCGGTGACCGCATTATGGGCAGCAGATGTGTGCATTTCGTGCGTGACATGTTACGACTTGTCTTATTGCGATGCTTGCTTTCATTTGTTATTACATCATATTGTGTTACTAAAAAAAATATGAGGATGTAGATAAAAGTTCTGTGGCAAATGGGATTGATTTTTATTTGAATTAATTTGGATTTAATCTCACTTAAATCGGACTGCGGACTCTTGCAAATAGTGGTGAGCAAACGCAAAACCGTATCCAATCCTTACAAAATTCACTAAGATTTATCTGTCGTCTCCTGACAGTAGTGTACCTATAATATAGTGATAGGCTATTTTCAGAAGCGGGTGTTATTTATGAAGAAAAATACAGTCGTTTGCTATCAACAAATACTGAAAAAATTGTTTTCATTCATCAGAACTTGCCACTGATAGATTTTAAGTATTCAAATATTTTTCGTGATTAAAATAGATAAGTATATTTTTTAAATAAAATTTACGTTTTTTTTTTTTTTTTTCATTTTTTAATATTTGGTATTCGGCCGAATAGCATACAGTATTCGGTATAAAAAAAAAACAGTACCGAAGGTCAGTACCTAATATTAAAAAAGTGGCGGGTAGCCGAATATTCGTGGCATCTCTAGTACAAACCACCGTTCGAGATGTCGCCACTGGTCAGTATATTGGTTTTTATACCGGGTTAAATTTATTCTTATATGACCATGAAATGTCTTTATACAAGAAGGGTTGGAGCTTAATCCACTACGCTGCTCAAATGCGGGTTGGCGGATAATTTCCCTATCATGAGTAGGTAGTGATCACTATCAGGTGCCTATTATAACAACCGGGATCGGCGGCTTTACGTGCTCTCTGAAGCACGGTGGGGAGACCCACAAAGACGTAAACCCAGACCAGAGACAAATATTTGTACAAACACAATTATATCTGCCCGGAGCGGGTGTCGAACCGGCAACCGCCGACGTTAAGGCGATTCGCAGTACTACACCAGACCGGTTGTATACCTACTCGTATATATAGGAATTAAGAATACATCAACGTCAAAAACTCAAAACAACTAAGCCCCAAGCGGTTATGTGACGAGTGTATGTGAAAAAAAAGTGTACTGTAATTGTACTTTATCCCAATATTGAAAACTTATTAGAAAAGAATAATATTCTTATATCACACATTATTTTATGCTTCTATAAAAACTACAGTAGTATAGGTACGAGAAATGAGATCAAGGCCGTGTTCCGAAATACACTGGAGCACTGTGAGGTGTGACGTCAATTCGGCTGTCCCATTTCAAAACCTAGTAAGGGACATATATTACGAAAAAGACTTATTGCAAAAATCTTGCTAACAATAAGTCTCTACCCAATACAAAAACTTCAGCAGTGAAAGCTCGACAATTATTAGATATATTTAAGCATCGATACCTAGTAAGTGCACCATTCACTGATTTGATCCACTTAAAAACCTAGTAAGTCACTTTAACCATTTTAAAACTTAAAAAGCTTCAGAGACTTACTAGGTTTTTATATGGTCGATGCGCCTTACTATAATATATAATATTTTATTTATATATTTTCTAGAATGTAAATCGATGAAAATCAATGAGAATAATTAACTAAATATTTCATAAGCCATAACAAATGAACACGAACATCACCATCGTGGCTGTCGCATTTAAAAATCCAGTAGGTAAGGGACATATATTATGAAAAGAGACTTATTGTGGAAATCTTGCTAACCTAATAAGTTCTCTACCCAATTAAATAAAAAATTCAGCAGTGAAAGCTCGAAAATTATCAGATATATTTAAGCATCGATACCTAGTAAGTGCACCATTCACTGCTTTAAGCCCCTTAAAAACCTAGTAAGTCACCTTAACCATTTCAAAACCTAGTAAGTTTCAGAGACTTACTAGGTTTACGTATTAATTATCAAAGTTAGTCAAGGGTTTAAAAAGTGTAATATACACTTAAATATTAATATGTGTAGTGCTGTGCGTTCATTATTTAGTATTTTATTCAACTATTTCATATATTATAGCATTTATTTTACTTTATATAAATAGTTTTTAAAGGCTGACCTTGTTTACGTTTATGCGGTCTCCTGTAAAATTTAGTTTTAAGTCCTTACTAGGTTTTGAAATGGGACAGCCGAATTCAGTATAATACTCTACTATTATTTATTCTGTGGTATACTGCGAAGCTGTTTCTTTTCAGTTTGCTATACTGTGCTATGCTGGTTACTGTTTATAACGGAAAGCAGTCCAGTATACTATCATCTTAATTTTTCAACTTTTTTTATTTTCTATGCAACAATAAAAATTATCATTTGAATATTGGTAACATTTTTGAATAACAATATTAATTAATAATAATAAAAATCCTTCGCGCTGTTATATTTTTGGATCACGTGATCACAGTACTGAGAGCATCTTACCTCGAAAGCACATGAGTAAAAAAACCGATTTATTTATTCATGTGTCGAAAGCGCCAGTGCTCACAGTACAAAAATGGCGGCGAATTATGACGTTATATATTTCTATATGGTACTGCGGCAGTGTACTGGCAGTTTATAACGGAACGAATATTTCACCAGTGACAGCACTGAGCAGTGCTCTCAGTATATAGCTGAACACGGCCCAAATTTTAACTGCCGAGTTTCTTGCCAATTCTTCACAGAAAAATCCGATACATTCCGAATCGGTAGCTTCACATTAATTAATTTACTAAATTTGCTTTGTAAAATGACGATTTAAAAATGTTTTTGAACCTTACTTGAATAAAAAAAATTATTTGATTTGATTAAATATGTTATTTTATACTGTTAAATTAAACACTAAGCAGCTATACATACCTACCTTTATGCTGTGATTTCACTTGTAAAGTTACAAATATTAATCAACTTTTAAGATATTCGTCTCCTTTTCTTTTCTGTTTTTTTTTCAACTACCCTTGTTAAAAATTCTTTTATTAATGTTGCCATTGTTATCTTTTTTTTTAAATTTAATTTATCATAATGAAAATCGATAAAATCGTAAAAACGCTCACAACACTTTTATTTGTTGTATAATATATTATTGTAACCTATATTTTAAAAAAAATAATATTTTACATTATAATAACATAATAAATATAATAAACACAAACGCTCAGAGAGAAATAATTATACAATAGTTACTATAAAAAGTAAACCGTTAAAAAACACTTGTTCTGATTTCAAATATTTTTTAAGGAAAGGACTATACATATATAAAAACTATTTTCAAAATATTTTAACATAAACTACTAAAACAAAAACAAGTTAATAAAAAAAATAGTTTCAATATTTCAATTTTCTTTGATAAATTACAGAATAAAGTAGCAATTTTTGCTCATAATAATAAGTATAGTTTTTTTTTTGTTTTGTTTTAACCACTTAACGAATTTTGTTACGGTTTTCTCTATTATTTCCATAATTTAGAAGATTTTTGTAAAAAAAAAGACATAATAAAGCGGCATATACCTACATTTATATAATATAAAGTCAATGTACTGTAATCGTGGTCAATCCGCGTATTTTCAGATGCGTAATACGTCGTTCCTTAATTCTGTATCCTATAATACATATGGATACTTGAGATGACTTCATCATCATCATATCAGCCATCGGATGTCCACTGCTGAACGTAGGCCACCGCCATCGACCTCCAGAACGACCGGTTCCAAGCAGCTTCCATCCAACGGCTAGAGAACCTTTCTGCACCATCGGCCGTCTGTTCTACGTGCTATGTATGCAAAGAAATACCAAGCACAGACCTCTCCATTGCACGCTGTACGACTTGAAGCTTGTTTAAAAGGCCCATAGTCATAGACCACGTCTCAGATAGATATGTCATCACTGGTAACACATATTAGTCGAATATTTTCGACTTCAGGCACTGAAGTATGGCGGATGAAAAGACGTTTTTTAACTTTCCGGACGCTCGAAGTTGGATCTACCAAGCTGGACCTTTTATCCTAGGTAGATGTACTCGTCAACAACTTCGAGAATAGAATTTCCAACATTATCGGGGTGGACACGACATGGACAATCGACATGATTTTTGTCTTGTCCATGTTCATTTTAAGCCCCACCCGTTGGGAAACTCTATCCAGGTCACTAAGCATAATGCTGAGGTCTTCCAGGGATTCCGTCAGAATATCGTCGGGAAAATGAAGGTGAGTTATGTACACACCGTTTATGTTGATGCCGAATCATTTCCATTCCAGAAAGTTGAAAGCGTCTTCTAATGTTGTGGTAAACAGTTTTGGAGAGATGACGTCTCCCTTTCTCACCCCTCGCTGCATTAAAATCGCTCTCGTACTATACTCCTGTACTCGAACCGACATATAACTACGCTATTGTACAACCACTGCAACATTTCTACGAGTAGGTATATACCAGTAGTCAATGTAGAACCACTGGATAGATTGCAGAATCGCCCAAGTTTCGATCGAATCGAAGGCTTTCTCATAGTCCACAAACGCCAATCACAATGGCCGATTATTCTCCTCGGTCTTTTGTATAATCTATCGCAGCGTATGTATGTGGTCTATGGTACTATAGCCTTTTTGGAAATCTGCTTGTTCGGGAGACTGGAAGTCATCAAGCTTTTCCGTCAGACGATTTGTAATGATCCTAGAGAACAGATTATTATAAACCTGCCTGTAATTATTCAACAAGGTGTTATCACCGTTTTTGAAGAGCACCACCACGCTTCCATACCAGGCTTCCGGCGTTACGGTCTCGAGCAAGACGGCATTAAAAAGCCTCTGAAGGACTTTAAGTACCGGTGTTTCAACCGCTTTCAGAAGCTCTGACGTAATATTATCCTCACCTGGTGCTTTATTGTTTGTAAGCTGACCCAGAGTCATACTAATCTCGTGCAAGCTGATGTCCGGAATATATTCGGAATAATGTCGGATGAGCTCGGCTCTTGGATCTTCAGCCAAACTACGAACAGGTTGGTTGACAGAGGTAAAACCGTAAAACTTCTCGACCTTCCTCAATATATCGGCTCTGGTCAACGCTGTCATCCAGCCTCTGTTTTCAGCTTCGACAACCAGCTTTAACCAACAGACGAATTCCTTGGAAAACTTTGAAGCACTGATTTTGCTTTGTCGTATCTTTAATACTTACGTTTTGTATTAAAGATATCGTGTCTCAGAGACGACTTATTATGGTAAAATACTAAGCAATGCTTAGTATTTTACCATCGTAAGTCGTCGTTACCTTGTAAGATGCTAGGACGTTTCGGGATTTCAAGGTTCAGGATTTAGGAACGTATAAAATATATACACAACTGGGACTCATATGAATCTGTTTTAATTTACTAATTTCATGTAACTCAGTAATTATTATGTAATTATTATCTACGAATTTTTCAATTTTTGCTTTTTAATCACTAACGTTATTGTCACTATTATCGACGTCGTCATTATTATGGCTTTATTTGCAATTTGTATAAAAATAGACATTTATATCGTTACTACAATCGATATAAACATTTATTTCTGATAAATAATTTATTGCTTTGTTTAATATGCAACAAAGAAAACATACAAAAATAAATATTAAATTGGAACTACCACTGTTTTACCCATATCGTGACGGCTGGTGATTATTTAATCTAATATTAGGAGAATTATTGGGATGTAGTCCCTCCAGGTTTTAGCACCAGCCGAGATCAAAAATTCTGTCTTGCAAAATCTCAAGGTATGTGTTATACTATGGTCTAACAAAGATATTGTAAATGTTACTAATTTTCTTTACCAATTATTAATTATAAAAAAGAAAATAAACTACATAGTTTATTAATTATAAATTATTTCAAATAGTTATGAAATAAAATCATAATAATGATTTTAAAAAAGCGTCTCTAAAAACACAGCATTTTAAGGCATTTATAATTTTGTAAACTCACAAAATCTACCATGAATATTGAACGAGGTGAATTAATCAAATTAGGGTAAGGAATTAAAGCTTTATCCACCTTGCTACTGCACTACGGATGGGTGCCTGTAAACCTAGAACAAACTTAAATAGTAAGCTTCAAACAAAAGTTTTAAACGGACGACATTAGACAAAGACTAATGAACACATTTTAACAGCTGCTGACAGTAAGATGCCTACGTAACGAATGTCTTTTAATTGAAATCGGTTATGGTTTTTAATTAAAAAATAATTACAATAAAATGGTTTGAAAAATTAGTCTTACCTAACTATGAAGTATTTTAATAAAGAAATATTAAGGTAAGTATTACAAACAAACGAAGACGAAATCGACTCGTTAAGATCCATAAAAGTAATAAATATGGTACCAAGACGTTGAGACAATTGCACATGCGCGACGGTCGCTTTTTTGTCATGAACGAACATATCCCCATTTGGCCAATAATGAGAATCGGTGATCTCATGGCGCCTCGTCATGTCTTTACGCAGTCACGCGACCAAAAATAACATCCAACCGCGCCCTGATGCAACTCCCGAATCGGAATTGTGTGGGTGAAAATATAGGCCAATTTGAAACCGATTATATCAATTTGTTAAACGATTTCAATTGATCTACGAGTTAGGAATTTTGCTTTAATCAATTCATAGTTTTATATAACATTTTTTTTAATAAAGACAAAAACTTATTAAATCCTCAAAAGGAATATTTTTAAATAAAACGACAAGTACTATACACTTGTCTAAGAATATTCTAAATTTGTTTAAAAAAAAAAAAAACAAATAATGTTGTCAAATGACAGCGCAATAAGGCATTTTAGCGTGACCAATTCGGAGAAACATTTTTAGGTACAGTGCATTGAACCGACTATAAATTTAAGTAACACTTACGAAAATATTTGTTTATTGGCATTATGGGTTATTTGTCTTCTAACTGTTAAACTATTTATTATTGATGAATCAGATGCTTTCTAAATAGACAAAAATTAGAACGATTTTTCCTTTAGCGATTCGAGGCCATCGACCTTATGCCTACTTTTAGTGTTTTATTATTTGAAAGTATCTATACACTGTATAAACCGTTACATCATTTTGATTATATCTACATTTAAAATTAAATGTTTGAGTTATTGATATAAATATAACATCTAAAAATATTATAGAATTATCAAAAAAAACGCAAAATTAAAATAAACATTATATCATACGTTTATTTATCATAATTATACTTGTTACATAATCGTTATTGTATTGTATAATATATGTAGGTATAACGTGACGTTCTTCATCATATTAGCCGTTGGATGTCCACTGTTGAACGTAGGCCTCTCCCATTGACCTCCAGAGCGACCGGTTCAAAACAGCCTCTATCCAACGGCTTCCGACGACTTTCCTCAAGTCGTCTGTCCATCTCGTGGACGGCCGTCCAACGCTGCGCTTGCCGGTACGTGGTCTCCACTCGAGAACTTTTCTGCTCCAATAGCCGTCAGTTCTTCGAGCTATGTGCCCTGCCCACTGCCACTTCAACTAGCAAATCCGTTGAGTTATGTCGGCAACATTCGTTCGTCTACGGATCTCATCATTTCTGATTCGATGTCGCAGAGAAATACGAAGCATAGCCCTCTCCATTACACGCTGTGCGACTTGGCTTCAGGCACTGAGGTATATCAGATGAAAAGACGTTTTTTAACTTCCCGAACGCTGCCCAACCTAGCTGAATTCGACGATTGACCTCTCTCTCGAAGTTGGACCTACCAAGATGGACATTTTGTCCTAGGTAGATGTACTCGCCAACAACTTCGAGTAAAATCTCCAACCGATATCGGGGTGGGCACGGCATGGACATTCGACATGATTTTTGTCTTTTCCATATTTTTGTCCCAGGCCGTCGGGAAACTCCATCGAGGTCACTGAGCATAATACTGAGGTCCTCCAGGGATTCTGCCGTAAGCACGATATCGTGGGCAAATCGAAGGTGAGTGATGTACTCGTCGTTTATATTGATGCCGAATCCTTTCCATTGCAGAAGCTTGAAAGCATCTTCCAATGCTGTGGTAAACAGTTTCGGAGAGATGACGTCTCCATGTCTCACACTTCGCTGAATTGGAATCTCTTTCGTGCTATGTTCCTGTACTCGAACCGACACATTAGCGTTGTTGTACAAGCACTTTAACACTTTGATACACCCATAGTTAATGTGTCACTGCTAGAAAAACCGCAGCGCCGCCCGTCTCAATCGAAGGCTTTCTCATAGTCCATAAACGCCAAGCACAATAGCCGATTATATTCCTCGGTCTTTTGTATAATCTGCCGCAATGTATGTATGTGGTCTATGGTACTAATATAGCCTACTAACGTTCTTACTGCAGAGTTAATTTATAAACAAATGTAGGATACGATTTAAAAGTTTATGAATGTACCTTTACCCTAAAGAATTTTTCTTTATGTTAAAATAACTGATTAAAATCACCTATTGTTATAATTTAGTTGTCACTCATATTATTATAGTTTTCACTCACATATTAATATATGTGATATTAAGATGTGAGATTACAGGTAAACAAATATAGTGTTCATTCGATGGATTCGATTTGATTCGATGTGTATGTAATGACACATTAATTTTCTGTTTGTAAAATAGAAAAAACAAAGTGCATAATCTAAGTTCTAAATATTCTACCTAAATTCTATCCTCATACTTCTTTTTATACCTTTAAACACTTTTTAAGTTTGTGAAAAATAAACCTTTTTTTAACGTAATTAATTTATAAGAATTAAGTTATTTTAAATAAGTAAAGCAAGTTTTTGGAGTCTTAAATTTTATTTTGAAAAATCGAAGTGATTAAAAACTTAAATAGAAACAGTGATTTTAGATAGTTAAGTATTTAATAACTTGAACTCGGATACAGCAGATAAACGCACAAAATACCCTTTTAAAGCACTTGCCATACTTATTCCCTACCCTCCAACAACATAAGTCAGCATGATAAAAAATGCACAAAATACCCTTTTAAAGCACTTGCCATACTTATTCTCTACCTTCCAACAACATAAGTCAGCATGATAAAAAATGCACAAAATACCCTTTTAAAGCACTTGCCATACTTATTCCCTACCCTCCAACAACATAAGTCAGCATGATAAAAAATGCACAAAATACCCTTTTCAAGCACTTGCCATACTTATTCCTTTCACTCCAGCAACATAAGTCAGCATGATAAAAAATAACGACTGAAAATAAAAATCATCAAGTTCAATTAAACTGATATCATATTTATTGAAGAAAATTTAAACTCTGTCGGTTAAGATACAAACGTAGGCGTCTATGAGTCAGTCACTTGGTGTTGTTCTAATGCATGAGGCAATTGCATCTTTCATTCATCTACTTATTGCGTATGTTTTGTGATATTCTTAAATCTCTAAGCACCAGATCTCAATATATTTATTTGTTTTAACTTTTTTTTTTAAAAACACAATTTACACGAAACGATTTTATTAATATTGCGCAGAGCATGTAATTGTTTTTGAAATAAGGTAAAGGTATTAAAATAAGGTAAAGTGTATTTTATTTTGATACCTTTAAATGTATATACATTATACATGTAGTGCCTCATAAACAAAAGTCACTTTTACTGTACACTGTACTTAAACTGTAGGTAGGTAAATAACTAAATACGAAAAAAAATAATTAAAAAATCATATCAAAATATTTAAAACTTAATCACTGCCAGAAGAACCGACATCTACACAGATTGCTCTAAAGAGTAATTTTTTTTTTTTTTTTTGTTTATTTCATGTTTTACAGATTTTCTGAAGGAAATTCCCTCAGCGGAACATTCAGAATTAAAGTAAAAACAATATATATATAAAAAAATGTTTGCTATGTTTATTAATGACTTTGGGGATTTGTAATTACGTATTTTCAGGACTTCTTAATCTTTTACAATAATCAACCTTTATTTGTGTTTCGATATTGTTCTGCGAGTACCTACAAGATATTTTACTTTAATGACTTCACAGTAGTTGAATAGACGATGATATTCTTTTTTATGTTGCTTTTTAATTTTTTTAGGTACTATGGCTTTTAATATAAGTAATTTAAATTGGTATATTTTATAATATAATCATTTCAAATTGAATATTTTAAGATCTATAATTATTAAGCGTACAAGTGATGTCTTCTAAAGTCTAATCTTCTAAAGTTTAAATCTTCTAAGTTCTAAGTGCCCGAAAATATGGTTTGTCTCTTGAAGACAGGATATAATGTCTTTTTTCATAAAAGAAAGGTATTAATAAATAAAAAGTAATTTATTTTAGAGGAATCATAATTGCGTATGCTTATTACATAAAACTATGCATGGTGAACGCAACAATAGCCGACGTCTCAATCAATCGCATACGAGTCGCGATAAGCTGCATCTTATTCATGTACATACACATATTTGAAAATTTTTGAGGGATCGGTCCTGGCTGGCTTTTCCATATATAGAATTTATTTTAAATTCTAGTTATTACGCAAAATCATCTGCTAGTAATAAAATAATTTATATGAGGGTAATAAATGTATTAGTAATTTTTTTTTTGAGGATTTAACACTGTCATTCCTGACATCATATCTAAGACCATATACATAGGCTCGCTAATGACATCCTTCTAAGAATTGACCATTTAACGTGTGTTTTTGTAGTGAAAAAACTATTCCTTTTGGTAGGCAATGTATATCTATATTTTTAGTCAGAAAACAACTATTTTTAAAACAATTACTTTTTTATTAAAAATCAATTAACCTATACCGTTCCAGTAATTGTAGGTAAGATTAATTTTCTTGACGGAAATATCGTAGATTAGCGCAAAGTTTACAATTTCCTGTTGTTATATAACTGCAAGTCAATTGGCACCTTTTAATATCAAGAAAACAAGAATTAAATGACATTTTATAGTATGTAACAAAAATTTGACTCCTTTAAATTTAGTGTCGTAGAAAAACAATCAAACGAAATGAAAATATTAGGTATTTAATGAATCTTAATATTAAAGAACTTTTACTTATTAAAATAGGGCAACATAAAATAATAATTTCAATTTATTATTGTGTTCAATTATTCAATAACATTCAAATGTGGTATAACAGTTTTCCAGTAATTGTCGAATATCAAGGTAAGTTTAGGTCCTTGTTTCAAAACAGTGACATTGTAACTACGGTAACGGGATAAAAACTAGACTCGATCGGATAGGAATTGAGCGACTCTACGACCAAAAAGTAGACGCATTCCATTGTTGATTGGAAACGAGATTCAGCCGCCTTGCAATGAAGTCGCGGAACCCGTAAAGGTAAAACTAGAAAATACTTATGGAGACGGTACCTACATTTTTATTTTATTTTATTTATTTTGCTTTAATTTAGGCAATAAGTTCTTCGTTTGGTATTCGTAAATACGCATACCGTAGTCTTTGTTACAGATTTGATACGGTTTTGGTATCCGTATTATTTACAGTACCAACTTTAAAAAAACCTAAGGATTAATAATTAAATTTATTTAATTATTTTTGACTGACCCGTTGGCGCAGTTTGCAGTGACCCTGTTTTCTGCTCCAAGGGTTGTGGGTTCGATTCCCGCCTCGAGTCTAGGTGTAATATATGTTTATTTATATATGTATTATTTATATGTATATTTATTTTAAAAAAAAGTATATCAGTCGGCTGTTACCTAAAACACAGGCATTAAGTTGCCTACCTTAGGAACAGACGACCGTGTGTGTGTGCGTGTGTGTGCTAAGCATATTTATTTATTTATTATTTATTTATTTACTTAATTTTTTTAAATGTAATTACAGACAATAAATATTTTTAATAAGAAACTTTTTTCAAGAATATTTGTTTTTATTTTTAATTTTTAATAGTAGATAGTTTGATACACAAGAAAAAACATTTTTTTATTAATTTTAAAAATGATCAATTATGTGTATAACCTTTCGATCAATAATAATGATCGAAGGTGATAACCGCAATATTCATAACCTACAGAGCAAATGGGTTTTGAAATTATCCTGCATCTCGCTAAGATGAGTAAGTTTAATTGACTAGTTAAAATTATAAGTTAATTAAATTGTGTAAAATGTTTGTTTATCATATCCACAATTATTCGTGGTTGTTAGTCGAGTTGTAGCGACCCAATGCAGGGCGTAATGCGGTGCAATCACCGCGCGTTCCCGTGAGAACGCGACCGACACCCGCGCCCGCTCCGTTGTAGCGCTGCCACATGCCATATGAAAAAGGTCAAGCGCAGAGCGCAGAGATACTTTTGCGAAATGTGTAATTTTGTAAAAAGGTCCTGTTTTATTCGGGTTAACTTAATCAAATTAACACGATTTAAAATAAATATTAACTAAGATGCTTTTAGTAATAGACTTTAAACAACGTAACTATAAAACCAAAAAGTATATTTCGTTTGAAGTTTCTTTCAACTAAAATTCTTAAATTTGTTGACAAGGCTATTTTATTTTATTACTCAATTATGGTGACGTAGCTGAGTAAGGATACTTGTTACCAGCTTAGGAGCTTGTTACCAGGAGAAAAACGTTAACAGGAATATATTTAATAGCGACAATTCTGTTTAATAAAAGTTTAAAATTTGTATTGGTTATTAAAAATGAAGAACGAACTTACTTTACTTTTTATCTTATCGCTAACGAAATGTAGTATATATACATTTCGATAAGCGCCTAATTAAATATACTGACATTATTTAAAATCAAATAATGGCTTAATATAATAATAATAATAAATGGTATTTTTCCTAAATATAAATGCTTTTACCTTAATAAATTTAATGTAAAGGCCGAGCACGATGGGTTTTTTAACCAATTAACTAATTTATTTTTAACGAGTGCGGGCATTATGGTAATTTAGAACGAGTCGTTGTCCCTTAATAGCTTGAAGGACGGACGACTCTGCTAGTCTGCATTCCACTTCACTGAGAAAATCTAGCTATTTACACAATTTAGAAATAACTGTCCGTTAACGTTGTCTTCAAGTCGATGTCTCTTTGATGATAAGAAAACGTGTCTTTAGAATAATAATAAGTTGAAAAACGAATATATCAGTATGTCAGTCTGAAATTAGAATCCACATTTTAGCATTTATCTAATTTCAGAAAAGAAAATTTATATCTATAATTTATATACTTTATTATAAGTGTCTTCAACCGCCATGAGAAAATAATATTTCCTCCCACGATGATTCAAACAAACTGCTTCGTGTGAAAACAGTGAACAATGTGTTTAAAGAGCGACAAGACTCAAAGGAACAGTTCATTGAAGACGGCTTGCACAAATCCATTATTAGTTGATCTTCCTCGTCCCTTACACATCTAATTTTTACGTCTATAGAAGGGAAGTTATATGCATCGATAGAGTTCAACAAAAGTGGTCGCCCCGATTACATACTGCAGCCATTGAAGTTCCTTCACACGGTCAAAGACGACAAAAAATAATACAAAAACCGTTACGCTCCCGAAAAAATATTCCCATCACTCTTGAATGTCTCATTGACAAATCTGTATAGTGTCATGATAAGTTTCTTATATGAACTTTGAAAGTTGTTAGGTTTTAAATTCCCGCTATTTTGAATGTATATCGTGTATAGTTTATCTATGGTATTGGGAAAGTCACTGTAAAGCACAAAATTTACTTCAGTATGAATATCAATGTATTAAAAATTAAACGGATAATAATTGGACATAAAGTCAACTACTACAAAAAACATTTTTTTTGTTAAAACAATTTGTTACATACCTACCTACATCTACCAGGTGCAGAATGAAATATGAATGGAATAAAAATAATCAGATAATTTAAGGAGATATCTACCAAAATTTGGTAATCGTTGAAAAAACTTAAAGATAAATAAAATCTTTACAAGAGCTGTCCTTGTGAAGATAATAAAACACATGGGTAACAAATGTGCATGGAACGACAGGCGGGCAACATTCCGTGAATGGGAAGCTTAGGTAAGCGTTAGTTCATCGATACGAAACCACATCCTATAACCATTATCACGATATAAATAATATTAGTAAACGATAGGGTAACTGAAGATAATTTCATTTAGTAAAATAATTGAAGTCGGTATGGTAAGATCAACCTTGGATATGTTGTGAGGAACGCCGGTAAGCGTAAGACCGTGGTTAGCCCGAGGGTGCATTAAGCTATCATGCCATCAGCGCACTCGTCTGGTCTGCATTCTTGAGCCGGGTCCGGTGTCCGGCTCAGGAATGTCTGCAACTAGCAACCCGAGACGGAAGGAGCAGCGGCGGAAGCGGTTCATGGAACCATTCTACAAATTTCCAGAACGATCGAACTGATACTTGGTTTTAATGATATATAAACCAAATTGTGACTATATTATGGTTTAAATTCGCAGAAACCGTCAAATGTAGTTGTTCATTGTTTCTGACTTCGAAATGAAATACTGTTCACATTTATAAATAGTATTAAGTTCAAAAATACGTCACTCTATAATAGATCTTATTGTGTAGAGTTAGACTCTTTTTTATACATAATTCAGTGACGAGTTGGTGCGTAATGATTCGAGAATATTCATAGCCGCGAAGCGCAACCGTCTCGCTCCAGTGTGCCGTGTATCCTGTCTATACAAAGTGTAATTTTCTAAATGTATTGGTTTATCAGTACCCTTAATTATTGCAAATAAGATAAAGTAAACATTTACTAGAAAGCTCTTAATTGATATCTCTAGAAATATTTTAACACGGTCTTGGAAAAGATAATTTTGAGGCTTATGTAAATGTATGAATGTAAAAAATGTATGTATTTAAAAAAATCTCTTTAATGTTAAAAAAAGAATTATTTCAGTTCTAAAGTACACTATTCATTTAAATTGTTTCTTCGGTTCTTTAGCATGTCATAATTTTTATTCAAACACTTAGAGGAAGGTTTAAGTCAGTATTTGTATTTTAATTTGACCACACTCATGTTACTCCATCTCCCGCTGAGAAACTTAGAACTATCAGGTTTGGTACTCTTTCTTGTTTTTTTTTTTTTTTTTAAACATACTGGCGTCACAATTTGTTCCAGTCCATTGTTGATTAAACAATCGACCGGGCCCCGCATGCCTCGTCCGTTTCAATTGTAAACAGTTATTGGAAATCAATTGACACTGGGTAAATTGACTCAACGAGACGAATGAATGATTCTTAAATATTATAATATTAACTTTACTTATGATTATACCATCAAATAGTAAAATTAGTCGGGTATTTATTTTCAACTACATATACATCATATATATAATTTTCTATAATTATAATAATATAATAATTTTAATATTTTCTAATATGTTCACTCCACCCGTTCTATAATATACATATATATAAAACGATACTTATATAAAGCATATAATAAATTTACATAAACATACATCTAGATAAATACAAGCGGGTGCCGTATACGTGCCCTATTTTTTAATATTTTATAACATATCATTAGAATTCCTTTTTTTTACAAATTCTTTAAAATTTATAAAAATAAAATAATTAACGTTAGTTTGTTAAACGTTTACGTTACGCACACTGATCTTAGAAGATTCTAAGATCATTGGTTACGCACGTGGTGAATTTTACGTAAATGTCTTACGTGACAATTCATTCGTCTAGTCCCTTTTCATTGTGTACAGAATCAATGGTGTCATTCATAAGAAATTCTTCTGGCGCAGCACATAAAAACTTGAGCTTTACTTTTTCGAAATGATATCAAAATTGAAAAATGTTTATTACTTTTATTTTGCGATACTATAAGTAAGGGTATAATTTGAAAAAAGAAATTACATTCTCTGATTAGAAATTTCGCAGTTAAAAATTCTTGATCAAAAACCAGGGTCTGCTTATTAATTTAAACCGTATTTAAATGGTCGATTTTTATATACTCGGTATCTGCATCTGAACTCCGAAAACGTTCATCTTTTCGTTTTATTCACCGGCAAGAATTAAACATTACTATAAAATAATATCCAAGCAATGATCTTAGAAGCTTCTAAGATCATTGCTACCAAGGGTAACAATCGCTATCATGTGTTAAAAACGTCTATTACTTAGTTTAATTTTTCAACTAATAAATAAGTCCAAATGCTTTTTAAAATCGCCTATAAATTGAGTAAATAAAAACTAAAAAAGACAATTATTCAGCTGTAAAAATCCTTAATTACAAATATTTTCTCAATAACAATTCAAACGATAATACAACAACCAGCAATATTAGTTATTTTTATGAATGGTTACATATTCTTACAATATAGAATGGCGTTTCAAGACACTCATCGTATCAGTATCACGTGGTGAAAGTGAGGTCGCAGCTTTCTATCCGTCGTGGTACCGCTTTGCACCAGTCTTGCGAAAACTATACTCCACCTATCGCTAGTATATTGGAAAGTTTAATATTTTAATATAATAACTCTATTCATAGTAATCCTATATTATACTAATAATAAAAATATTGGGTAATGCGCTCAAAAAGTTAATTGTAAGAGATATTATAAAATAGCGGCTGTTAATCCTATAATTATTATTGATTCCGATGTTTTTAAATTTAATAACGCTTAACAAATCTTTGTAGAATTAAGGTTTTGACAAAAACGCAGGGTGCATGACCGTAAGATCTATTGAAATTAAATAAAGACACCAAAAGTAAAAACGAATGAGACGAAAGAATATTAAAAATATAGTGAACACAAGAAAAGTTACAATTATCGGCTAATATTTACGAGAAAGAAATAAAAAGTTTTATTATTACAGTTTAACACTAGTTCCTTAATCTATGAGGCTATGACTATACTGAAGTAAATCAATAACAATGGGTTTTTCCTTAAGAAAAACTCTAAAAACAAGTAGAAGTAGTAATATAATTTACGTAATATTGTTTTCGTTTTTATCAGTGGCTGCTCTGATACCCGCTATTTATGCCACGTTTTACACTAAAGGAAATTGCGTCGAAAATTCTATGGGACATTTCTATTTATTACGTTTTAACCACACCGATTTGTCGATATCTAACATTCTTACGCCACCCCCATCATAGATGAAGGAATGTGTATAGAAGACAGAGTATAAAATTAAAAAAGAAAACTCCTTTTCAGCTAACTGCGCACATGGTAAGGCAACACAATAGGTCTGTATCATTAGTGTGTGAAGGCATTCTTTGCTTCTCTGAAGGCGAAGAACACAATGTCCATTGTGCAACTTCTGCGGACAAACGACGTGAAACGAGATCCTTGAGCCGCTTTAATGTGTGTGCGCACGTATCTATAATTCTACAGTCATATGAAAATGTGATAATCTAAATAATGATGAGTATGGATGTTTAGTTTCGGCGGCATTAAGCAATACCTTATATAATTGATTGATCATGTTCAGAGCCATATATAAATTGATTGGAGTAATACGAGCTGTTCTTTGTCTTGTAAAGAAGTTATCGACCGAGGAGCTAATAATGTGATCATTTTCATATCAACTAATACTCTCATTTGAATCTAAATCAAATTTAGCAATACCAAATCATGACTGGTTATACCTATTCTTTGATAATATAGAAATCCCTTACCGATTAAGTTTATATAACAAATTTTCTGTTCATCAGAAAGCCAGTAATGAATACAATAAAATTATTTATCTCTTAAGGCAATCAAGCTTAACAAAAATGATTCGTAATGCTCTGCTGACGTCACCCGTACAAATTTGGCAATGCCAGGCGTTCGACCTCCAACCGTAATGGCGTCGTGACTTCTAGAGGTAGGTACGATGAAACTGCGCAACACTAACAAGAACAAGTTTTTTTGTTTATATTCAAGTTATCAAATGTCGTTTATAACTAAAACGATAATTAAACAGCTTTTGATAATAATTAATTAGTATTTTTAAATTGTTGCGTAGTTACAAGCTATGGCAGTACTCCCTACAATTTTTTTTTAAATTATAAAATAGCTATGACGCCAACATGTTGAACACAACAATCAAAACACCTTTATCCGTGGGAAAATCATGGTTGCATGGTGTTTAAATTATAAGGTTAACTACAAGGTTCTTTAAAAAAAAAAAAAAACCTATTATGCTGTATGTTTTTCCCATGGATGACTTACATATATATTTTAATATAGGTTGATATACAACTATACAAGACGTCGCAAGTGTAAAATTATCTCATACTTTTCTAGTTTCCAATAGAAGAAATACATACATACATACATATAAATCACGCCTCTTTCCCGTAGGGGTAGGCAGAGACCACTTCTTTCCACTTGTTACGATCCTTACATACTTGTTTCGCTTCGTCCACTTTCATTATTCCCTTCATACATGCTCTTCGGTTTAGGGTACTCTTGACCTGGCCTTTTTTCAAGACGTCTCTAATTTGATCTTGAAACGTCCGCCTAGGTCTACCCCTTCCAGCACTTTCATTCACACTCGCCTTATATACTTTTTTCGTCAACCGTTCTTCATTCATTCTCTCGACATGGCCAAACCATCTTAGCATACCTTTCTCAATTTTTGTCACTACCTCTTCTTTCAGACCACAACGTTTCCTTATCTCACTATTTCTTATCCTTTCACTCAATTTAACAAATAGAAGAAATTGAAACAAAATAATTCGGTATAGCATACAGTATAATCCTAAATCCGGAAATAATGCGTCCTACTAAATATGCGTCAATACTTAATATCCTACTAATTATGTCACACTTAGGTTAGGCGACGTGGAATGCAAAAAGTGTTCAGTTCCAGATATATTTACCGACAAGTCATCATAGATTTAGAAAATTTAAATATTTTTCGAATATACTACCTACGGTTGCTTACAATTTACATTAATCATCGTCATCATTATCATCATCATCATAATATCAGCCTTTAGTTGGATTTAATTTAAATAGTGGAATTATTTTTCATTATTCATAGGCTATTAGTGTAGCTAAAATAAAGTAACATTTACTTTTTTACGTGCGGACGACTTAAATATTTTATGGCTAAATTTGTTGTCATTGAAAAAAAAATTCATTTTAATAATGACAATAAAAAAAAATCATAGATTACCGTTCTTTTAATTTAACTAACATCCGCGTAGTCTATCGAGAATACCTCCGAGAGGGAAGGGATTAGATCAGCGTTGAGTCAGCGTCGTGGCCCAAATTCCACAGAACACCATCCGCTAGAAACACCATCAATGGAATACCGCTCAAAGGCCGTTAAGCCCAAGCGCCAGAATGGTTTGCGCAGTCGTCTAAAAGCCGTTGTTTCATGGTTTAACAGTCTATGTGGCATTTAATGTCTAGCAGATGCTTTATAGTCGTAAAGCGCTCGAAATCAGTTCGTTTTGAATGTATTTCTTGTAAGAAATTTAAGGCATGCTAATCTAAGGTATGTAAAATGATTATTTTATGTAGTACATTAAACTAACTTTATTCAAACGTAACTTAGAACTAAACATCTGTTCGAATAATTTAAGTATAACGTAAGTGTCGCAGCCAAGCAACACTTAGCAGTAAATTTCTTTTCAAAGAATAATAATTATAAGAGGCTTAATTGCCGGGGGCACAGGGCGCCATAAGTTACAATAGTCGCTATTAGTAAAGCGACCTTCAAGACTGCGTCCCGGAATGTCTTCTTTGGTTTCAAGAGCTCCATTTTCCGAGAATCGTGATGCTTACAAGCACAAGGCACATATTTTAAAGTATAGTATAAAGAGTAGATCGACGGAAAAAGATATTTTAACATTTCAATAACGTTTACAACGCTACTATTTTTAAAATAGTAGAATAATATTATGCTTTATATTTTAAATATATTGTAATTCTAATGATATACATATAAAATATATGTTATAGGCAATCATAGATCATTGGTTATAGGCGAAATTTTTATACACGATGAAATTTATAACTTCTCTATAAATTAATATGAAATATTTGAATTAGTGATGTTTTCATTAAATCACATTAAAACTTAGTTTATGTTAAAAAATAAAGCTTTTAAAGAAATGAAGAATAAATATTACTTTCAAGACTATTTTGACGCGCTATAAATTCCTTTGCCTTCTTAGCGCCAGCCTACCTGTGGAGTAAAAAAAATATTCTGGTTGTAGGGCCGCGTCGGCGCTTTTGAGATAATTTATAAGGCTTTGCCTTTCTTGGAATTTCGAAATCTCGCCGAGATAGCTTCGTGCCCAACTCGCAGCTTCAGCAAATGGAATGTAACGGATTTAGATAGGAAAAAACTGTATATTGTATCGAAACCTATTGTATTACGTCCCCGTAAAACATTCCAATGTTAGGTACGACACTCTGATGCATTTTCAATAACGAAGCGAAACGTATTTCACTTCTATAAAAAAATATTAACACATAATTAGTTAATTATTGCAATGTTTTTCCTCCGTTAAGGGGGGGGGGGGGGACCCGGTTAAAAAGGCCGAAATTTTGGTGTTGTTCGTGAATTTTTTACGCAGAGAAGAAATAATCAGAATATATGTATATATATTGTAGTATTTTATTCATGTTTTGAAGTAGGCTTAGAATTTTTTCAAGTAATTTCCACCAAAAATAGTGGGGTTAGAACATATTGTCCATGGAACATTGCCATCGGATGATTACCATGGATGATTGCCATACCTTCCTGTAGTCGCAATTTTCATCTGTAATCATCACAATTTTGTTTTTTCGCTAGTAACATATTTTCCGAAAAATATGAACCTAATATGATTTTAAAAAAATGTAAATTGCATTTTTTTTGACGTGTTTGAAGAAAATGTTATGTTTTTATACCATATTTATTCACCTTTTTTGCATAAAAAAAAACATATTTTTAATAATAATATAATCCCATAATTAGAAAATCCAGATTCATATGGACTTGAATCGAATGAAGACTACTCACATCAAATTTCAGAACGATTGGTCCATAACTTTTTGAGCTAGAGTCGTTTCGAGAAAAATGCGTTTGAAATAAAATGTAGCGAAAACGAGAAATTCAAGGCAGTAGAATTAATTATATAAACTACTCACCGGTTAATCAGCTATTCCAGCACCATATAGCAATCCCTTTTATTTTTAATAATTTTTAATAATAATGCGAATTTGGCTGCAAATTTTGTCCACATATTCTTGAGTAGTTATACATACTAACAATTTAAGCAAAAAAAAATTGATTTTTTTTTAATCAAGTGCTCATAGCGTCGGGAATAATGCGAATTTTGCTTGCAAATTTTGACCACATATTCTTGAGTAGTTTTACTATTCTGAGAGTAGTATACTAATAATTTATGCAATAAAAAAAGGCGAATTTTGATCGGTCTAAAAAACTAAACGTCAATATTCAATAATACTAAAGTTTTACTGAACTGTACAGTAAATAAATATTCATATCTTCAACAAAATAAAACTCAGCAATATGTAAAAGCTTAATGTTTGAAAATAAGTTTCTTGTTTCGTTTTATGCGTGAGCAAGAGGATGCATCTACATTCAGGTATTTTTGTGTTCACTTGGAGCTGAGTCCCGCCCGTCCAGACGTTTCTGGGAAAAGAAGGCCGCATACCACGTCTCGGGCCGCCATTGGTCATTCTACTTGCGCCCAAAGACTTACTTGAAATTGTCTCAGATACGGCGCTTTTATTTTTCAGACCAGTTTTGCCTTCCATAACCGACATTACCGTTGACTTTCATGGCGGCTTTTTTAAAGTTAGCTGTCTATATTATATACATAGATATTTTTTTTACATCCTCGCTACGTATTTTTAACTTAAAAGGAAAAGTACTTAGATTGGGGTAAGATATTTTTATCGATACCTACAAACTACTTTCTTTCCATTCTGATATGACATCAAAAGCTGAAAATGATACATACAATAAAATAAAATAAAAAATATGTTAAAAGCATATACTAGTACCGTGTCCACATGTCTGCAAAATGAAATAAATTAATATAATTATATAATAATAGCTAGTTTTGTATTGGATCACATTACATCGACAGAGACATTCCGATGGCCGATGCTGCTATCTCAAAAAAAAAAAAAAAAAAACTGCTTCATTCATTGTCGAATAATGACAGAAGAAGTGTGACAGACCCTTAAATTATTTTATCACTAAATTTCTTTTTATCAATTCTTAGGTTTTTGGGTCAAATGAGTCGTTTTTAGAACAATGTTAAGGAAGAACACCAATATGGCTCCACTTGATACTAAATAAATTACAATTTGTCATACCGAAAATATTTTTTGCAATATCTACATCTGTGACTAAACAACCCGGTTGTAAATATCGTCTAAATAAATAAAAAAAAATTTGAGTGAGTAAAATAATTTTATATTTCTGTGTTATAAGAAGTTCTGTTTATAAAAGCTATTACTAATATGGTCTAGCATGCTCATACTATTTTATTGTTTGGTCACGAATAAGCGCGGCAAATTGCATCTTGTATCTACTATCTACCTATTAACTTGTTTCATTCATTAAACTTTAGAACGCATTCTTAAACATAATATAAACGTTTTTAAATTAGAAATAACACAAATCGTTTTCACTGTACATAATACCCGAAAAATATGTAATTGACTTATTGCAAAATTTTTGATTTAAAATATATATAAAAAAGGATGACATCTAAAAATTCTACAGTTTTTAAGCTGCACCATAATCTACATTATAAGTACATTGTTTAGAGTATATATAAATTGTAGATATTTAATTTTTAATATATAAAGCGACCAATATGTGTATTTATAAGATAATATAACACAAACATTGAAGTAAGAAATATATTATGAATTCATAAAAACTTCTTTAAAAACTAATAAAATCTAGATGATGGTGAAATTTCATTTTTGTGTTAAACTTTACTACGACTTCTTGAAATAACAACAATAATTATTTATTTCTAGAGAAGCTTAGACAGTCAATGGACCTTACTTTCATTACTGTTTGTTGTATTATTTAATTTTGTTTGTTTACTGTTCAGCCGATGTAATAATGCGTTCCTGAGTCCACAAGTCAAACGGTCGACTTTAGTCACTTTGTACTAGCGAACAATTTATAACATCATTATTTAAATGCACTACCAAAAAAATTAACAAAATTTTCTATTATTTCTTAGGACTAAAATAATTTACCATTAAATTTAGTTTTAAATAAAATCAACTGTATTTGAATTCGTGCGATATACGATTTAAAATAACCGCATCTGACTTTCCTGTTTTATTATTTGAATATGAAAAATAAGATATAATACAATTATTAAATAATTGGACAAAATAAACGGAAAATGTCTTGTTATATATTACTGGCTCGAAACCCAATGTCGTCGATTAGAACACTTTTATATAACGATGGTTTTCGTATCAATGTAGGTATTCATTTGGGAGCTTCTCTACTTTTTGGGATATAGATTTACAGAATTATAGATATCAAAGCAATAATAATTCGATGCTATCGATCTCTTGAATTTGTTTTGAAATTCTACATAAAATTACGAATCGAATATTATACACCCATTTAACAACATGTATTACTTACTCAGTATACTTTTCTAAAATGCACAAGAACGTTAGTTAATATAACTTATAATACCTATATATAGAATTCTAGTCCATTTTTTTCGTTTTTATACACGTACAAATACAAATAAAAGTCTAATTACTTTAATAGCTAATTATAATGAACAATAAGCAATTATAATGAACTAGCTTTCCGCCCGCGGCTTCGCCCGCGTGGAATTCGGTTATATCGCGCGACATGGTAAGCGCGCCGCCGCAGCCGCTCCGCGCCCCGCCTACCGTCCGATACGCCCCCCCCTTTCCCCGTGCACGCTTTTTTTGTCTTTGTCTTAAACAATTGAACAATCTTACATGATTTTATGTTTGACAATAAGGAACATCCATACAAATTTCTTACCCTATTTCAACCCCTTCTACCCTTATTTTCGCGATAAAAAGTATTCTATGTCCTTTCCCAACTTCAGTTCTATCTTCATACCAAATTTCATCAAAATCGGTTCAGTGGTTTAGGCGTGAAAGCGTAACAGACAGACAGACAGACAGAGTTACTTTCGTATTTATATATTAGTAGGGATTTCGAAACATCCGAATGAATCCCTAATCTATATATATAAAAGAGATTTCCACGTAGGGGAGATTGGGTCAGAGTGAATCACGGGGTACACTGGATTATTCGCTATAACTCAGACTGTGCAAAGCTTTACGCACACAAACAAACGCGTTGCTACTGCTCATCCAAACCCCAGTCCTCCATGCTAATCGACGACGCGCTGTCAAAGCGGGACGATGTGCTGTCACATTCGGGTCGGTTAGTACGTACGAAAGTATTTTTTTACGTACTTTAGAATTTTATGGTATCTCTAAATTATTGAGAAATATAAATAATAGTTCTATGTTTTACCCTTGTTATTTATTAAATCCGTTGCAGATAATGTCGTTTTATCTTAGGTTTGGGTATTTATTTTTTGATTATTTTTTTTCTTTCATAACGACCTATGGGTCACGATGAATCATTTCAGTTTGGGTCACATTGGACTGCTGATCCAGTGTGTGATCCATGAAACTAAAATTATTTTATACCCTTTTTGTAGGCATTTTTATGCCTCCCAATCGAGTAAGAAAAACTAGCATTGGCCTTCACACTGAAGAAAAAATGAGTAATGGCTTAAAACTTATATCTAGTGGCCAAACAATAAGAGCTGTGGCTAAATCGACTGGTATTTCATAACAACTTTATATATAGATATTATATCAAGATTAAAAATAATCCTGATCTTGAAAAACCAATAAGGCTTACAACTAATTATGCAGTTCATAGGATATTTACTAATGCACAAGAAAAGAATATGGTTCATTATAGTGTTAAGTGCAGTCAAATGTTCTATGGACTTACTATCATAGACGTTCGTAGCCTGATTTATAAAGTAGCGACGTTGAACCTGATAAATGGCATGAAACTAAGCTAGCAGATATCGAAAATCTATATAATATCAGAAGAAGAGAAATATCAATGCAAACTCCCGAGGGATGCAGTTTAAGCAGAGCGACTACTTTCAACCGCTACAATGTTGGTTTATTTTAGGATAATTTATAAAATGTTATGTCTACTTAAGCAACACATGATTGCGGATGCCCCAGCTAGGATCTAGCCACAACATCCTGCTGGATGAACTCGGACCTATTCGTAAAAATACTTCAGCATTTTATAAACCAAGCAGTAAAGACAACTCTAGTCTGCTCATATATGATAGCCACGAATCGCATATTTGCATAGAAGCGTTGAATCTGGCAAAAGAAAACGGCGTGACTGTTTTTACAGTGCCATCGCATTCCACAGTGATATTGAGATGATTTTTACCAAAACCTAAGTTTTCTAGCAATACAAAAAATAAACAACTTACGAACCACTTTGACATTGATTTTTCTAACATTTTGATCTCAAATCGAACCTCAGCAATTTTTGAGAGCTCAGAGAAAGATTATATTTTTGTTTTATTTTAATTTTCTGTTAATGATTAATAAGGAAGTAAATATTTTTGTTTTTAAAAATTGAATTAGCAACTATGTTCCTAGTTAAGTGCCATTAATTATATGGAAACTAAAAGTTCAGGACTGTTGCTTATTTTTATAAATGTTGATTAGATCTTTTTTAGGTTTAAGCGACCAGTGTAGGTAATATTTAGCTCTAAGATACCTATTTTATTTTGTTAATTTTTTATGAGACTGTTTAGACTATATGATAAGACTGTCTAAACGAGTAATAATGTGCAAATATCTGTGCAAATATGTGCAAATATATGTGCTTTTATTGCATTTTTTTTTTCAATAGATCCAGTGTGCCCCAAGTGATTCACTGTCACCCATGAGTTGATCCAAAGTGACCCAGCCCCGGGTCACAGTGGATTATTTCCCATTTTTTTTTAAAGTGATTTTTACTTGTAAGTTTATGTATTACTTGCCAATAAATGCATTTTTCTTTGAAGATTAGGTACTCGTATTATGATTAATTATCAGAGATTAGTTATGTATGCATGAATTGCGGATTTGTGAGCTTTGAAAAAAAAGTGATTCACTGTTACCCACTCTCCCCTATACATTGACTCATCACGATATCTCTGAAACTATAAGGCGCAGAGACTTGAAATTTGGTAGGAATATTCCTTTTACCGAGTAGAGGTCAGCTAAGAACGAATTTTACGAAATTCTACCTCTAAGGGGGTGAAAAAGGGGGGCAAAGTTTGTATGGGACAACATGATTCCTTGGTCCAATCTACTTCAAATTTCGCATAAATATTCTTTAACAGAATTGGTTGAAGACGTGTTTCGTATTTTATCGAAATTCATCCTCTAACGATGTTAAAAGGGGGGAGAAAATTATTTTGATATAAATACTCCATAGTGATTTTGATTTAAATTAAAATTTATTTTGACACATGTGTGACAACCAATCCGTCTGTTATAAAATATTTTCCAGTATTGACGCAGGTGTAGGTGATAAAAAATATAATTTTATATTTTTTGAAATTTTAGTTAAATACCCGTGCGAAGCCGGGGCGGGCCGCTAGTAATATTTATAAATAATGTGAAATGTAAGTTTGTTTGTTACGCTTTCAGGCGAAAACTACTTAACCGATCATCATGAAACTTTGTACACATATTTTTCAAGGTATTAGAAGTAACATAGGATACTTTTTTTTTGGGCGCAATAATCGAGATCCACGCGGGCGAAGCCGCGGGCAGATGCTTGTCTATAATAAGTAGATACCTATTGAACGATCGTAAAGGTGGCAAACACAGGAACACAATCACTGGACCGCTGCTATTAAATGTTTCATTTTTTTCCTAACATATACCTATATCTAAATAAATAAAAAATGTACCCTAAATAATTATGATGACTAACGTATATATTTTTATCAAAAACAACCTCAACAGCGAAATATTAATCAATATTTACATATAATTAAACCAATACAGTTTAGTTACTCTACTTAATGAAACTCAATTATAATAAATATAACAAATTAATTTTTTAATTTTAATATGAGAATTATTTATTTCATTTTCAATCAAAGATATAATGTAAAATATATACCTAAGATGAATAATAACTGTAACTTAAACAAAATAAATAGTATCTAAATGTAATATATTATGTATTTGAAAGACTTACTGTGTAATAAATAATTGTAATAAAAACTAGACGAATTGTGTTTTGACACTTAGGTGATGAAAATTTTTTTTTATTTCTACATACTAAAATCATATACAACATTTTGAAAATTATTTAGAACACATATATATTTTGGGCGTAGTAAAAACTTATTAAAATAATGTGTTTATTGATTTTTAATGACGAATGTCATCTATTAAAATCAGAAAACTAGGATAATTTACTCACATAGTGTTGATGAATACAAACTTGATAGGGGAAAATATAAACTTGAGCTATTTAGTTATCGGTATGGAAACTCCGCGTTGCACCATTTTGTGTAAGAGTATATCGATTTTCCTACAGCCGCCCACTATGGCCTGAAGTTCGAACCCAGTAGCGAGCGCGATTCGTTGCATAAAAGACACGTTTACATCGCCTGAAAACCTGAAATGCCTCTCCCGTTGTTTTATAATAGCAAATATTTTTTTTCTTTTTTCATTTAAGTCACTAATATTGTGTACTAATTGAGTTTAAAATGTTTATCTTGATAAAAATATTTCTGTCGTTATTAAACTGCAATAGTGCCACGGAACCGTCTTTATCGAATGGAGAACACGCAGGTATTTCAACGTTTGCTAGTCTTATAATAAGATCACGGATGTCTTTGCATTTTGTGTATTCTAACGTGGTATTAAGGCTTTAGGGATGAGACGACAGCTGCAAAGCACGTGGAACAGCAGCTGCGTAACGCCCGCGCACGAGCAAGCTGTGTCCGCACCTGCGCCAAACCTCACCTCAATTTTTTATTAACATTATCAACATAGCAGACGTCGTATTAGCATCTGCTCCTAATTTTTTTGTTACGTAAATTATTAAAATTCCGGATGTTTCGTTTAAATTCATATAAACAACATTTTTAATATGAAAAATCAGTAAAAGGTAGTAGTTATAGGTATTGTTAATATATTACAAGTTATTGCAAAACATAAACTAACGCGAAGCGAAAATAAAGGTACAGATACACATGCTCCTTACTAGCATGCTTTGTAGCATGCTTATAGTGTAATCGACCAATGGCACTTGTTGACTAGACTATAAGCATGCTAAATTGCTAATAAGCATGCTTATAGCATCGTACTAACCATGCTTATGAGCATGCTTATTAGCAGCGTGTAGTCTAAGTCTAAGCAAGTGAAACTTCATGTTTTTCAAAAAGTTCTATTTTGGTCAACTTTTGTCAGCAGTGTCCGAAAATTGAGATTGAGGTGTCATTCGATTTAGAATGGCATCTAGATGATTTTTGAAAAAAAAAAGTTCCGCTTGCAAAAATTGCAAAAGTTATTAACAAATAATTAAAAAAAGGGGGTTTATATTTTAAAAATAGCTTTAACATTCGTCGACTAGACTATAAGCACGCTAATAAGCATGCTAGTACCTATACTTACTAGCATGTGTATCTGTACCTTTGTTGATTCAAGCGCGGGTCTCTAATCAATGACGGGACTCGCTTGGTATATTATGTTTGTCTTTATACGTAATTAGGCAGAAGCAATGTATGTTGTATATAAGGAAATATTTTATTTTGTTTTTATGTGTATTGATTGATCTATATAATAAAATACATTAAAATTCTTCAACATACAACATACAATCCATGTGGATTTTCGACGCAACAAGCTAATGCGACCCGCGAGTATATTAAAGTCAAAGTCGGGGCGGGTAGCTAGTAGTAAATAATTTATTGCATCGATATAATTTAATTTCTACATCATATATTTAATTCGGTAACTAAGGTTATCGTAAGGAAGTTAAGTAATATACAGTTTAATAATAATACTGTGAAGTAGTTGACAAATAACAACAAACAAAAACATCTCATTTCACAGTAAATTACATCATAGAAATTAGCTTTATGATAGTAATTTAGTGTATCTAGTATAATATACACGACAAAAAAAAAAAAAACAATTGTTTTTAATATATAAAAACATAATTTGTAAAATCTATATAATTTAATAATATCCAACATATTATTATTATGTTAAATCATTTTTATCCAAGTAGGTAACTAAGGTGGCATTAAAATCCAAATGATTTTTATATTTCTCGAAATACTTAACGTTGTGTCGATATATTAAAATTTATTAAATAAAGTTTATAACCAAATGAAGCATTTTGTCTGATATTCATAACAATATGATTATTGCTTTAACAATGTTTAATATATATATAATTTTGGTTGGTATTTTGAAGGTTGTTTATAACAACCACGCGAGAAGTTCAGTGTTCAATATTCTAATATTATTCAAGGACGACTATATCATGCATATAATAGACTGTAATAGACTATAGCTTTATAAAACCACCTCATTCGGTTAGATTGCCGGCTCTCATTTACGTGTGGCGATTGTTTACATTCATTGATTAGATCATTCTAAGCAAACGTCACATTTTATATAACAAATATTTATCAAAGATCTCAGTGTACGGTTTACTCGCGCTTGCAATAACAACCGTGTGTCACAGATTAATAAAAAATAGTCGATAAATTTTTTTATTACCTACTTTTATCAGGTATAATTTACCTATTTAAGTCTTTTTAATCAATTTTACAACGTCAGTTGTGAAACTGATCACTCAAAACTTACATAATATTTTTAGTGAAAAATAATAAAACCAGTGGAATTTATATATACAAAAAAAAAAAAAAGAAATTACCAGTGAAACTGTTTTAAAAATATTTAGTTTGCTAGATACTTTTTGTGAGTGTTGTTTAAAGACATAAATAAATATTTCAGGCATGCAAAATGAAGCTCCAACTGAAGAAACAGAAAATACAGCTGGAACATCTGCATCAGTTGACCGGGCTCACAAAGGTATATTAATTTATACCAAATTTTCACGTTTCGTGTTAACCAGTGTTAATTATTCAATTCCGCCACATATTATAGAAATATAATAAAATTCATTTATATAATAAGGTAATAGTATTAAATTAAATAAAGTACTTACGGCAATAATTATATGTTGTTTACTAATAAGTAAACACAATAAAGTGGATAAATTAGTTAGGCATACACTATAAAGCAATAGAAAGAAACAGCTGATGGAATATTGGCACCAGGCGAGCGCGAGGGTTGCGCGGTGCGGCGGCAGGCAAATCGTCCGAAACTCCGAACAGAGTGGCGAGTGCGCCTGGCGGATACAGGGACAGAGGGACAGTCTGTTACTGAACGTGACGCATGTATAGCTGGCGTGCTTGAAGCGCCATCGTAGGTTATAGTCGTTTCTACCGACAGTTGCGAGTTTCGCGCTCATGGACGAAGAGTTGTGTCTGTTTTATTATCGAATCTTATAATTTAAAGTGAGAGTGAGACCAATAACTGTTTAAGTTTTGGAGTTGATGTGCTTAACCGTTTATATTGGATCTAACTACAAATGGAACCAATTAGAGGTAAATTTTTATCTTACATAACCTTATTTAGGTTGTTTTTATTTATAATGAAGTCATCGTCACGTTATAGCATTTGATATTATAAATATCTATCATAGAGTATTTCAAAATTTCATAAATATTTCATATTTAAAGCCCATATGTGTTTAATTACGTCGATTGCCGTGGCATTTCCTCTACCACGTCGGCAGTAACAGTTTATTAAATTTGTAATTTTATTATTAATAAGTAACAAGCATACGAAACATACTAGGGTTAGGTAGTTAAATAATCATAATTATAATAGAAATAATCATAATTAAGAATATCCATTTTAATGAACAGCTGTATGTTTGGTCTGTTATAATTATATATTTTCATTAATTCTTATATTTAATTCGTGCATATTTATAAAATGATTTTAAGAATTCATGTAAATATTAAGCATGTTATATCTTTGCCTTTAATGAACCAAGGTAATGGAAATATTAAAAGGATTATTAGATTTTTAAAAAATTTAATAAAGTACAAATTTTATGCAAGATATTTTCGAAGGTTCTTAGATATAAATCACTTAAGTTATCGTCCAGTGCCTAAATGAAATTACCTACAAAAAATATATATATAATATTTATATTGTTACAAAGTAGCGACATCTATATTCAGTTGCAAAGATTAGTTTGTGTTAAAAATATTTTTTTAGGTGTTAATTTTTTTTATATATAATTTATATAATAAATTAATCTGTTAAATTATCAATAAATAAATATTATTTTTTTATTTGTAGGATACAAACATATATATATATATATACACAACACATAATATAAACAAGTCATACAATAAAGTCATATTTTTTCTACTTAAGCAAAATAGAAGAAATAAATAACGTTATTGTATTCTAAGAAACAGCAATCTCTTGGAATTCATATGACATATCTAAGTGTACCAGATAAAACATTGATAACAAAATTGACAGTGAATAATTAGTTCTTGAAAATTAATAAAAACTTTTGACTACACATTTTCTCCTTATAAAGGTAAATGGAGTAATCTATCATAGTGTGTTATATAGTATTTTGTTGATTCATTTCATTGTTGTTTTGTAAGTATAGGTTTACAAAGTTATGTTTTCACATAAAACCTCATTTATTTCATTATGATTTACGTTACGATAGTCTAAACTTTAACCTTGTTGTTTTTTTTTTTCACCCAATTGTGCCTCTGGCATCCATATTGGTAGCATGACCTCATGAAAATTAGTTTATGCTATGTAGGAATTCAATGCTATATAGGTACTATCCAGTGCTATAGCTGCAATTTGCAAATAGTAAAGGTAATGTTAGCAAATCGAAGAAAACAATTTGATTATACAATATACAGTTTTTAAATTAATAAAAATAACTCGCAATATAATGTTTTTTATTTATTGAATCATTTTGTTTTAATGTAGTATTGAGACTACTAACGCCATCTAGTGAGTCATTAATGAGTTACTTTATAAATAGTTAATCTAAAATAGGTTTACGGTCATTAATTTACCAACTACCTAGATAGTTTTATAATGTTCTTTTATTTATTTAAAATTTAAAGGCACACATTTCTGTTCGTCCTTTTACATATCAGTTATTGATTTAATTTTACAACTATTTAACTACAGTTTAGTGAGTTGTAGTGAACTTTATGGAAACTAGTTTTTTTTTATTTTTTATGTTAGTTCGATAGGCAAACTGGTAGACGTGCCACCTGATGGTAAGTGGTCGACGTCGCCCATGAACATAAACTAGTTTACCTGGAACTAGCCCAGCCAACTCATTTATGTGTTGCCTATCCTGAGACATATGATTGTTAAGTCTCGGTGCCAGTAATTACACTGCCTGTCTTGCCCTTCTTTCTGAAACACAGCAAAGCTGTTTCACGAAAGGAACAAGCAAGATGGTCGTACCCATGCAGCCGGGAGCGCGGCACAGCGCATCCCTCCCACCGGAGTAGTTATGAGTTAGGCAATTCGAAGAATTATACAACAAATGCAATAAGTCTGACTTGCCAATGAAGATAAAAAGTAATAAACAATGATTATAAATAGCAAAATTTTTACAGTGTTGTCTCCCCAGAAATATAGCGTATAGCGTTTTTTTTTTTTCATATAAATAAAGTATTTTGCTTCCCATTGCGATTTTCCTTTTTTGTTCGCTGATCTATCTTTTTTCTATTTGTCTTATCTCGTTTCATTCATATTCAAAAATAGTTAATGGCTTTCATTCATTCAGTTTTATATTCAACAAAACGTCGCTTTTGTAAATAAGCTCCCCATCTGGCGGATGTTCATTTCCTCTGATATGGTTTCCGGGCTATATCCTTTGGTTTGCTTTTTTTTATCTTTCATGATGACAAGCGAAGTCCGTAAACTTACGAGTCTATAGGTACGTCGTAACGAGGAAATAGCGTTCGCATTGGATCTTTAGAAATGTAGCTTTAAATATACAAGAGATAACGTTATGTATATATGTAAGACGGTGTCTACATAGTGCTGCGTAGGTGCTACAGGCAAGGCATTGGAATTCGAAAGCCGAGCGCCGACCACCCATAGGCATGAGAACACGGCCCCGTCCCCTTCCCCACGGCTCACTACGGCGCCGCCTCTCGCCGCTCTCTTAAGACACAATGCTGAATTTCATTTGCTCTTAGCGCCGAGCTTATAGTAGACCTTGAAGTCGAATATCTTTATTTTATTTTTCGTATTTGTCCCGTTTCGTGGAAGCAACACATGTCGAAACTTTTAAAGTTTTGCCGTTTTTTTCTTCTTCATTAATATAAAGAGATTATTATTTTCAGAGCTAATATTTATTAAATCAATACATTCAGCGTTATTATAAGGTCTTTTGCAACGGAGTTGTCGCTTTGAAGCGAAAATGAAAATGTTTTACTGGTGTGCAATAAACGTAAATCAATAACATAATGCTTTATTTAACGAATAAATTGTTACTAGTTTTGTCAGTAGCTTACTTTTTTTTTAAATTTATATATATATTTTCTTATAATAGCTTGTAATACGTAGACTCAGTATCTATTTAAAATGTCCCATTCATTCTAATATTAAGTTAATTAACAGCATCTAATTAACTCTTTAAATTTGGAAAACTAATCCAGAGTTAGTACCATTAAGTACCGTCCGCATTCCACAGCGTCACTTTTTTATTCGGTACTGCTTAGACCCGACCAGCAGTACTGCCACATTCCAAAGGGCCTTTTTTACGGTGTGTGGTCGCGGTTTCCGTTAAATACGGCAACGTCGCGTCTCAAATATGAATGAAATCCGGTCGGCAGTGAGCGGTGCGGCAACGTCGCCCCAGACGCTAGTCTGATTGAGAACTTCATCTCTCCCGCGTCGTCCCTTCGCACTTCTCGCTTGTTTATCGTCATATAGAATGTAGACGAATAAGTACGCGGCAATAGCGTTTTGAATGCGTGGTGGTGGTCATACTTTATTTAACATGTGTCAACCACACGTGTTAACACCATCATTTATATTTTTTTTATTAAAATTGTTCCCGTTGGTCATGGTAGAGGAAAAATATATTTTTCAATTATTATTTTAACTTTTTATATATAACATATGAAACAAAAAAAATATATTTATTCATAGAGACTTTGTCCCGTAAATTTAACAGCATGGGGGACCCTAACAGACGACACAGCTGTGCCGGGCACCCCACGTAGGCGAATTTGAACCCTCCTAAAAGTACGCACGCATGCGCAACAGCTATGTCAATGATACTCCGTCGCAACCCTATGCGACACAACAAACGCGAACCTTATCGAGTAGGCATACTATCGTCCAGATTTAAAATACCTTATTTATTTTCAATCAAATCAAAAGTCTAAATTTGAAATGTGTTTTCGTTATATTACTTGAAATACGTGTGAGCAAATTTTCAGAACAATGCCGTTATTAGTCGATTGTACGCACCGAAATGGTAAATATTGATTTTTCGTGGCCATTACGCTCCTAGCTCAATTCAATTTGTTGTCAAAATTTTCTCGAAATAGTGTTTTGTTTATTCGTTATTTTCTTGTCAAAAAAATTATCTTAATGTTTATTTTATATAAATGCATTGTAATAGATTTCAGATTTGATATAAAAATACATAAAAGTAACTAGTATTTTTTGTGTTTACATATTTTAGATTTTATAGGTATTAGGTGTAAATTGGATTGTTTCTTAAAACAATTGAATGAAATAAATGCCATGATTATAAGGAATAAATTAAAAATTTTACCACATGAGAGACTAAGCTAGCCTTCCTAATTCAATGCTTATAAATAAAATATATAAATACTATAATCTATAATTAAATTATATTTTTAATTTGTCCTATAATTATTAGTAAATTGTTTGTTTGTTTGTTATATTCATTATCGAAATATTAGAAACAGTCGTAGGCTTAAAATTGTAAAAGAAAAAATTGATTGCGGTCGTTGAGTGCATGCGCACTGAGTGCACGCAGAGGGCCTGAAGGCGGAGAGGAGAGGCTGCGGGAATGGAATGTCGACGACGCAGCCGGGCGGCCGCAATGGCCGCGAACTTGTTGTTATGAGAAACTGTTGAACACACTTGTTTTCTGTCTTGTTTTACACTGCTGCAACCTAAACGATGCTAGTTGCTATGGGACATATATTATATGCGTTCGTTGTTAGACACATTATATAAAATAAAACTTACTCTCTTATACATATAAAAATTACTCCATTGAAGGCAATGATGAATTTTTTATAAAAATGTGAGAAACATGTGTATTTACAATATCTTTTTTCAATCTTTACAGTGTCCGCAAATACTACATCGCCAATGGCTGCTGAAATGTTGGCACAGTTGCTGAAAAATCGACAACCGTTAAGCCAGCTCGTGTTAACCACGCCGGGATGCGATGACCCCAATTCAGTATCGTCTTCGACATCACCTAGTTCAGTTTCCTCCTCATCGTCAACTGATAAAACTGACAATCGCGACCTTTTCGTCTTCTGTCCAGACGCGCCCGATATGCGGCGTGAGGAAGAGCGACTGAAATCGTTTGACAAGTGGCCTCTATCATTCCTGTCCCCCGAGCTTCTAGCAAAAAACGGATTTTATTATCTCGGACGAGGAGACGAGGTGAGATGCGCGTTCTGTAAAGTTGAAATCATGAAGTGGGTGGAAGGTGACGATCCTGCTAAAGACCATCAGCGATGGGCGCCACAGTGTCCTTTCCTGAGACGTCAGTCGGGCTCCGGTAACATTCCACTCGGCTCGCAGGCCCCAGTCGGACGCGATGAATGCGGTGTCCGAGCGCCTCCCGCGCCTAACACTATCCGCATGCCCGGTCCAGTGCATCCTCGGTACGCTTCCGAGGCTGCTCGATTACGTACCTTTAAGGATTGGCCTCGTAGTATGAAACAGAAACCCGAAGAACTCGCCGAAGCTGGCTTTTTCTATACCGGTCACGGAGATAAGACATTATGTTTTTATTGCGATGGCGGTCTTAGGGATTGGGAGAACGACGATGTACCGTGGGAGCAACATGCTCGTTGGTTTGATCGCTGCGCCTACGTTCAACTCGTAAAAGGGCGGGAATATGTCCAAAAAGTTATTTCGGAAGCTTGTGTCATACCCGCTCCAAAAGAACAAAAAGAAACACCTGCACCCGCACCGCCCGCGGAAAAAGTTAACAATGAAAAGGAAGAAAACCCTGTAGAAGACACGAAACTTTGTAAGATATGTTATAACGAGGAACGTAACGTTTGCTTTGTACCTTGCGGTCATGTGGTGGCCTGTGCGAAATGCTCTTTGTCAACTGACAAATGCCCAATGTGTCGAAGGACGTTCACAAACGCAGTGCGACTATACTTCTCATGAGAAGGGTTCATCAGTAGAGGACTCGTTACTAGTCAATTCACCGGGCGCCACTGACTCGTGCTGAAACCACTGTCTGTGAAACACCGCTTTAACTGTGATTTAATATATTTTGTAATTGTGTTAAAATATGAAGCGGTGGGGCAACTTTTAGTACTACGGGCAAGATAGATTGACAAACGGGAGTTTATTGTAATTTGAAATGATTTTAAATTATTTATTGTTTATTAAAATATTATATGAACTGTAAATAATTTATTGTAAATATTAGCTTATCATTTTGTCCCACCGACAAAAATGAAAGTTGTAAATCCAAAACTTTTTAGTGCAATGACAAAGTCGTCGCGCATTTATTCATATAAATACATCAAGATCTTAGATCAATTGACATATTATTAATCTAAGATCAAGATTATAAGTTGTTTCGTTATGAACTATAAAAATAGAACATTACCTAACAAATTAATATCTTTCAGATAGGTGTTTAATCAGGGCTTAAAGACTTTGTTGATTGCATTATAAAAGTATATTAAATAATTATTAATATAAATGTAAACATTGAATTTAATTAAACAATTAATTTTTTCTATTATATTAATAACTGCACATGTGTTTCAAATTTATATTGTGGCAGTATCATTATATATAAATATGACATCATATGAATAATTGTTCCTGTAAATATTTAATTTTGACAATAACAGGCTATTTAAAATTATTAGGTAGACATTATGATAAGCAAAATGTAAAAAATGTTTCGGTGTGGAATTATCAGGCGATGCTGAAAAGCGATTTAGGAATTTGTTTAACATTAATTCTCTGATAAAAAATTGAGAAATTTCATTGAACAGGTTAAAAAATTGCATTTAAAATTCAGCTAAAAATATTGTAAGAATTAAGACGAAATAATAATTGAATATATAAAAGAAATATTTTAAATAATCATTCAATAACTAATATTGCATATTTTTTCCCTCTTAACTATTAGTAACACAGAACTGATTTTAATTTTAACCTTACAATTAAATATATCACTGCAATTAATTATTGAGAGAATTTATAAAAGTCACGTTCAATATTTTTTTGTCATAGTTAATTATTATTTCATCCTGTTGATGTTATTAATAAAGATAAAAAATGTTAAATATTCATTCGTTTTATTATAATCTGTCCCAAAAATATAAATTTTATAGAGAGTACTTAACATTACAAATTATATATGGCTAAAAATAAAAATATAAAGTTTGTATTTATATTCTCTTTTATACAAAACTTCACAATCTTTTAAGTAAGTATAGATTTCTTATTCAACTAAACGATTAAGATAAAATCAATCTGTATGGTACTAACATACCTTTGTAGGACTAAATCCCTAAATTAAAACAGAATAAGAACCTCTTTAGCAGAAATTAATAATACACGTGTTCTAGCAATATGGTCCCTTTTAAAACTTCTCGTAAACACGATAATTAATTTTATTTAATTTTTAACATCCCATTATATAGTATCAACATAGCATAAAATATATGCGAGTAGGAGCCATTATTAAATCACATCAAAAGTAAAGTAATATTCAATTTTATTTATTACTTGGACTACTTGCCTCTGTTTCGAGAGTCGAGGGCGGCAGGTATGGTCGTTTAAAGCGCGGGCCTCACACCGTTTAAATTTATTTTCCCGCCTATTAGTTTTATTTTACAATAACTCCTAAGAAGTGCATTTGTTTTATACTAATATGCATGAAATGCTCAAGTCAACTATTGTATTTAAGTTAATAATGATTTATACTGTATCCAATTAAACAGCTTTTCTAAAAGGATTTCCGGAATGTGACCTTTTTTTTAGAAGTTAGAATGGGTATAATAAAAGTATTCTTGAAAGATAGAAACGTCATCGCGGAATTTTAAAAGAGGAATATCATTCCTCTTTTAAAATTAAATAATCAATTTTCAGAATCCGTGAAAGATCTAGATCTAGAATTACGCTCGATCGATAAATTGTTGAACTGGTTTGATCATGAGAGGGACTTGTCTCGTAAATTTTATAGTACTCTGCATGGTATGATGCGTTTAAACCTTTTTTTACTTATTACAACAAAAGTTCCTCTTTTAAATACATTACTATGAGCTATAATAGATTACGGTGATGTATGTTATCTTGACGAGAATGAGGATTTAGTGAACAAACTTAACCGACTTTAATACGGTCATCCGCTTCATATTTAACTTACGAAAGTTTGATCACGTATCTTCATGTCGTTCGCGCCTGAATTGGCCATACGATACGGGGTTTCAGATCGATGAGAGTTCTCTGCATGTTGTATTTAATTCTAAACAATGCTATCCTGAATATCTATCAAGTAAATTTATGTTCAGAGCCGAGGCTCATGATTAGCTAGTAGGTACGCTCCACCGAAAACCTTTTGTTGACATTTACATCGCATCGATCAGGATTCATGTCTAACTCATTCGCTGTCACTGCCGTGCCGTACGACTGGATAGACTTGAAGAAATAAGGAAAGCGCCCTCTAACAACTCATCCAAAATCCCCGTTAAAAACTATCTCCTTAATCGGGAGAATATTGGTCGCAATGGCTAAGTTGGAGTAACATCATATTATCTTATCACGTTTTATATTTGATTATATTATATTGTTTTTATCATATTATTTTATGTTATATTGTTTGTTTGTAATATTGTTTTATTCTAGACCTACACCTACACACTTTTTACTTTCTTGCATGTCGTATTTCAACCAATTTACATAAAATCTTAACAAATAATAGATACTCGTACATTTAAAACTTCCTTATGAATTACTCTTATTGTTAGTCTATTGGTATGTTTGCTTTGTTAGAAAATATCAGTTACCTAAATTCAAGAAAATAATTGAAATATTGTGTAACATGTATTTGTAGCTGGAATTCCCACACAACAGGAAGGAAAACAGAACGTCGATATTATCAAATTACGGTGCCTTTAGAAATAGCAAATAATAAATAGCAGAGAATATACTACAATAAGTATACTGCGATGCAAAGGCCAAGATATTGATCTCTTAAAACTTTTCCCTCAGGGATTTTTTAGGTACATTCCATTTTATATTATATATATATATATATATATATATATATATATATATATATATATATATATATATATATATATATATATATATATATATATATATATATATATGTATATAGTCTCATCCTCTACTTGGACTACTTGCCTCTGTTTCGCACGGGTAGTATAGTGTTCTAAACGCCAGCGAGAGTCGAGGGCGGCAGGTATGGTCGTTTAAAGCGCGGGCCTCACACCGTTTAAATTTATTTTCCCGCCTATTAGTTTTATTTTACAATAACTCCTAAGAAGTGCATTTGTTTTATACTAATATGCATGAAATGCTCAAGTCAACTATTGTATTTAAGTTAATAATTATTTATACTGTATCCGTTTAAACAGTTTTTTTAAAAGGAAGTCCGGAATGTGTCCATATTTTTTAGAAGTTAGAATGGGTATAATAAAAGTATTCTTGAAAGATAGAAACGTCATCGCGGAATTTTAAAAGAGGAATATCATTCCTCTTTTAAAATTAAATAATCAATTTTCAGAATCCGTGAAAGATCTAGATCTAGAATTACGCTCGGTCGATAAATTGTTGAACTGGTTTGATCATGAGAGGGACCTGTCTCGTAAATTTTATAGTAGGTACTCTGCATGGTATGATGCGTTTAAATCTTTTTTTACTTATTACAACCAAGGTTTGAATACATTACTATGACCTATAATAAATTACGGTGATGTATGTTATCTTGACGAGAATGAGGATTTGGTGAACAAACTTAACCGACTTAATATGGTCATCCGCTTCATATTTAACTTATGAAAGTTTGATCGTCTATCTTCATGTCGTTCGCGCCTGAATTGGCATACGATACGGGGTTGCAGATCGATGAGAGAATTCCCACACAACAGGAAGGAAAACAGAACGTCGATATTATCAAATTACAGTGCCTTTAGAAATAGCAAATAATAAATATCAGAGAATATACTACAATAAGTATACTGCGATGCAAAGGCCAAGATATTGATCTCTTTAAACTTTTCCCTCAGGGATTTTTAGGTACATTCCATTATATATATATATATATATATATATATATATATATATATATATATATATATATATATATATATATATAACGGATACCCCTTTTCTGCAAAAAGAAAATAGTATTAATATCCGACGCAGTGCCCCATAGCAAAATGCCATAGGACATTATACTATGGAAGTAGCTGAAATACACTAATCTAGCTGTGTCGACATTCGTTAGTAAACGTATCCTTTTAACCGTGTGCAGAATTTAGCAGGGCCTGCCTAAGGCGAAAATGGTGAGTATGCAAGACTTATATTAAGCCTGTTCATGGAAAACATTATCGAGTTTGATTATCCATAGTTATCCTGTGTCGAAAGTGCACACGAGAAACAAAGCCGTCAGGCTATACGTATTCCTAAAAAAAACTCATCACGACCCCAGTACAGTACAGTAGCTCTGGGACAGCTTAAAAAAAGGAAGGCACCGGGTGAGGACGCTATAACTTCTGAGAGTGAGTGGAACAACGGTACTTAGTCATTCAGAGGCTCTTTAGTGCCGTCCTGCTCGAGGGTATTACGTCGGAAGCCTGGAATAGAAGCGCTGTAAAGCTCTTCTTTAAAAAGATCGATAACACCTTATTGAAGAATTACAGACCCATTTCGCTTTTGAGCCACGTTTATCGGCTATTCTCTAGGGTCATTACAAATCGTTTGACGGGCAAGTTTGATGACTTCCAGCTTCCCGAACAAGCCGGTTTCCGTAAAGGTTATGGTAACATAGACCACATATATACGCTGCGGCAGATTATACAAAAGACCGAGTATATAATCAGCCATTGTGCTTGGCGTTTGTAAACTAAGAGAAAGCCTTCGATTCGATCGAAACTTGGGCGGTGCTGCGGTCTCTTCACCGATGCCACATTGATTACCGGTATATCGAAGTGTTGAAGTGCTTGTACAATAACGCTAGTATGTCGGTTAGAGTACAGGAGCATAGCACGAGAGCGATTTCAATGCAGCGAGGTGTGAGACAAGGAGATGTCATCTTTCCAAAACTGTTTACCGCAGCATTGGAAGACGCTTTTAAGCTTCTGGAATGGAAAGGATCGGCATCAACATAAACGGCGAGTACATCACTCACCTTCGATTTTCCAACGATATCGTGCTTATGATAGAATATCTGGAGTCTGGAAGACCTCAGCATTATGCTTAGTGACTTCGATGGAGTTTCCCGACGGGTGAGCTAAAAATCATCTCGAATGTCCATGTCATACCGTATGGAAGAGCGCTCGCGGGCGCCGTGAGCGCTCTATTGCCCTGGTGGCGAGTGGGAGGATAATAGGTGCACCTCCCACTCGTGTGGCGGGTGAAGGAGCGCGTAGCGGCGTCTCCTTCTCCCTAGTCGTCTTCTGCGGATCGGGTCAACGTTAACGTCTGCTTCACGCTCCCGCTCCGCGGCCTCCTTCAAAGCCATGACCTCCTCGCAAAAGGAGGCCACTGCCGACCAGCACCTCTCGCTGTCGAGCATGCAGCGGACCACACTCGACAACGAGAGGTCTCCGCCTGTCAAGGCCACCAGGGCATGGCGCTGGAGCTCTCAAGCGGCACACTCCTCGAAAGTGTAAGCCGCCGTGTCTATCGGCGCGCCACACTCGTGGCAGGCAGGAATGGCTTCCCTTCCCGCAATTTGATGCAGGTACTTACCAAAGCACCCGTGCCCGGTAAGTACCTGCGTCAGCTGGAAGGTTAGCACTCCGTGCCGCCTTCTGACCCAGCGACGTATAGCCTCCACCGTCGCTAACCCCGCCGCTGAGGACTACAGGTCCAGTCCTCCTTCCACCAATGGATCAGCGCTCTCAGAACCTGAGCCCTGATCTGAGCTGTCTAGTCCGCACTTGAGACTTGTTCTCTAGCTCTGAAGCTCGACCGGAAACGGTACACTTCCGCGAGCACCTCCGCCTGAGTTCCCAGGGCGGATAACACGCGAGAAGTGTTGTCGCCGTCCATGAAACTGTACGGTATCCACGTATCGCCCTCACCGCTATGACCCTCTGAGGCCTCCTCAAGAGGGTCTTGTTCCGAGCGGTGAGTGCGTCACACCAAATGGGTGCACCGTACAGCGCCATGCTCCGTACTATACCGACATATAAGCGCCGGCATAGAGAGTCCGGTCCTCCTACGCTGGGCAGGAATCTGCCCAACGCAGCGGCGGCGCTTTCGAGCCTCGGAGCGAGCTCGGTCAAATGTGGACCAAAGCTCTATCGGTCGTCCAGGGTCAGGACCAGGTACCTCATCTGGGCTCGATGAGTACATCTACCTAGGACAAAATGTTCAACTCGGTAGGTCCAATTTCGAGACAGAGGTCGATCGTCGAATCCAACTAGGATGAGCAGCGTTCGGGAAGCTAAAAAATATCTTTTCATACGTCATACCTTAGTGTCTGAAGTCGGAAAGTCTTCAACCAATGTGTTACCAGTGATGATATATGGATCTAAGACGTGGTTTCTGAATTTAGGTCTTTTAAAAAAGTTCCAAGTCGCACAGCCTGCAATGGAGAGGTCTAAGCTTAGTATTTCTCAGCGAGATCGAAACAGAAATGATGAGATCCGCAGACGAACGAAGGTTGCCGACATAGCCCAACGGATTTGGAAGCTGAAGTGGCAGTGGGCGACACACAGCTCGTAGAACTGATGGCCGATGGAGCAGAGCATGTCGGACGGCCGTCCGTGAGATGGACGGACGACTTGATGAAAGTTACAAAAGTTGCTTTGAACCGGTCGCTCTGGAAGTCGATGGAGGAGGCCTACGTTCAGCAGTGGACATCTAAAGGCTGATATCATGATGATGATGATAAATTATATTTTTACTTTTTATTTTTATTTTAAAAATTTGAATTGATTTTTAATTTTTTAGGCTTCAATAAAATAAATTTGTCACATTGCAATTTTATTGAGTTTGGTATACCCAAGTGAGTTTGGGTATATCTTTCTATACAATTCAAAGAAGCAAAAGGCACAAATTACTAGTTAAATGTCAGATCTGCTTTATTTTTGTCAAACTTTACAATGTGGATATTATCGACTGTACATATTTACTTTCACTCTGTAAAAGTTCTTGTTTAAGTTTATTTATTTCCGTTAACATTTTTTCATCTGAAGTTATTGTTTCCTGAATTTTTTTGCACTTTTGTAAAAACTCCATAATTATTTTCTGCCCTTTAGTAGTTTCCTCAGTTTCGACTGCTGACTCGATTTCAAATAGGTTTGTTTCTAATTGTGCCTGCTTTTCTTCAGCGTACTGAAAATGATAACAACAGTATCAGTCTAATGTATTAAATAAAAATAATAAAGTTTTGTTGATTGACTGAAAACTCAACACTACATTTTAGGTACATTTCTTACTGTGGGCAAGAGTCAGGAGCTAAAAATGTAACTATACAGGCTGACTCGTGAATTACTATCAATATTTAAAGAGAATACTCAGTACATGATTCTCATTCGAATTATGTAAAAAAATAGGTACTTAATTTTTGACCTCATATATTTCAATTCAAATAAATTAAACGTCGATACAATCCAGTCATGCCGGCGGCGCGTGCGACGTGGTGTTGTACTGTGCCGCTTGCACCCGCACCCCGCCCCGCGGCTAATTCTAATTCCCGCTAATTCGATCGACGAATCCCGTGAGTAGGTCAGTACTGACAGTACTATGCGCCGCCGTAAAGTTTACACGTGTGTCTTCCCGCGCCTAGCGGGAAATGTGTTAAATTGTGTGAAATACAATATGCGTAAACGTGCCGAACTGTGTATCACACGAGAAGAATTTTAGTTTCAACATTTGTTCACACACACACACACTCGCACTAGCATTCGCACTCGCACTCGCACGCGCACGCGCACGCACACGCACACACGCACACACACACACACACACACATACACGACAAATTAGGTATACGCGTAAGATCGATTGTTAGGCGCGCGCGTGGGAAGACGGGCGTAGTTTATAACAAATCTTACGGCGGCGCTCGATCGAATCGAATTAGCGGGAATTAGTCACGTTTGGCAAGCGGCACAGTACAACACCACGTCGCACGCGACCCCGGCATGACTGGAAATGTGTCCACACTTCATTTAAATTGAAATTTATGGAAATTTGTTCAAAAAATAAGGACCTGGGGCTCTATTTTTGATTCACTCGTATCGCGTCGAGCGCTCGATTTCTACTGATTTTCGTTCGCTATCTGAAATTCCGTATTTTTGAATCGCTTGACTGCAACGAATGATCCATACCACTCGTCGCGTATGGCGATCGGTATCGATATATTTTTTTTAATTTCTGCGTGGAACGGAAAAAATACAATACTTCAAATTGTAGTGGCAACATTTCAGGCGAACGATTCAAAAATACGGAATAACGAGATCATGCGACATAAGACGAGTGTGACATAAGTCGCATTCGACGATACAATTTCATACGAGTGAATCAAAAATATAGCTCCTGGTTTTTACATAATTCGAATGGGAATCATGTACTGAGTATTTTCCTTAAATATTGATACAAATTCACCAGTCACCCAGTATATTAAGTTACCTGAATTATTGAGTCAGGAAGATCTGCTAATTTAGCAACATGTAACCCGAGGGAATGCGTTGCCGGTCCAGGCGCTATTTTGTGTAGCAGTAGTAATTGTTGATCCACAACTGAGGCTTCGGCGTGAGAATTAACTATCACATTAGGATGTAAGCTTGGAAGTCTCGTCAGTTCGTGATAATGTGTCGCGAATAAACAAAAACATTTGCTCTCTGTCGCCAATTTTCTATAACATACAATTAAAATACTTTAATAATATTACATTTTAGGTTTTAGTTCCATATAAATAGAAATATAGATAGAACATACTTTATTATACACCACTCTCAAAGAAAGTACATGTGTCAAGTTAAGAGAGATAATATTTTTGGTTAAAACAATATTGTGCATTCCAATAAATATGACGTAACTTTTTATTAAGAACCATACCTATTTTATTCAGTTTCAAATCATGTAACTGTTATTTATATTTAGTTCGTGCCAGTTTATCATTCAAACTAGTGTTTCTGACATCATGCTTGTTATCTACATAGCTTTTCACAGATTAAATATCAATATATAATCACTGTTCTTATAATTTATTTTTTTCGTATATTGGTACTATTATTTATTTGGAATATATTTAATTACTAATGTTATGTATCTGAAGAATTGTTTATTAAACATACTATTCTTAGGATTTGTCGGATTTTAAAAATTCTTCTTTAAAAAGGCTAAAGAAAATCACGCTATATAATATATACATATACTGCTGAAATTAACATAAATTATGAAGAGTCTAATTTTAAAAGATATGTTTATAACTTACTCCGCTATTGCCCAGGCTATGCCACAGCCTTCATAAGTTGATGTCCCTCGACCAAGTTCATCGACCAATACTAGGGAGTCTGGTGTTGCTGTCTGGATTAATTAATTTGTAATTAATATAAATTAAAATTAATTAATTAGTTATAGAAATGTTTTAATAATCTAGTTAGTTTTATAAATCGGACAGCTGATATTTGTATTAGTACAAATATTTGTTCCCGGTCCGGGTGTATGTCCTTGTGAGTCGCCCCACCGTGCCTCGGAGAGCACGTAAAGCCGTCGGTCCCGGTTGTTGTCCTAGACCTGATAACGATCGTTACCCATGATAGAGAAATTATTCGCCAGCCCGCAGTGGAGCAGCGTGGTAGATTAGGCTCCAACCCTTCTTCTATATAGAGAAGAGGCCTTCGCTCAGCAGTGAGTTGTTTACAAGCTAATGCAGTACAGTACAGTAAAATTAGTTCCATAATATTATACAAATCAGACTTTAATAATACATCTAATTTTAACTCGAAATGTATAATGCCTGATATAAAATAACTTATTTTACTAAAAACGGTACACATGGTTCATCCATATTACATTAAAAAATAAAAAATGAATAAAATTATTAAAATGAATTAAATTGGCAAATATAGCTAACATAACACAAACACAAATAAATTATAAAATGTGAAAAGTAAACGTAGTTTATTCCTATGATAACAGATGGCATTATCTAAATATTTAAGTATTCAGTCTTATTGAAGTATGTAATTATATTAAGTTTTTTTTTGACGTAATAACGTCTTGTAAATCGATGAACCGCACGACCGCACGCACCGCACGAACTATTGTCACGTTTCGCGAGTGAGAGCGCGGAACAAACGATATAGAGAGGCACGATCGGCCTAAGCGTTCGGCTTGTGAATGAAAAACAATGACGCAGATTGGTGGATCTTAAATATCACACATTTTATATAAGTTTGTTAATAGCACATTGTTACTTGTAATTTATCTGTATAATTTAATTAATAAAATATTTGAATTAACGAGTGAAAAAAAAAACTTTAATTAATTGAATTCTTTGTATCATACAAAATAATGATAATTCGGTGATAATAATTAAATTCATTGTTTTCTTATGATGTTATCACGAAAAATTATCGTCCGTAAACCGACTTTACAGACAACCAATTTTTTAGCTTAAAAGATTATACATATTATAATAGAATATTTTATATCAAGAAGCTTTTATGCCGATTATCTGCTCCCCCCTCTCACTCTCTCATAATACAGTAAAATCTCACTAATCTAAATGTAAAGTTTTTAAACAAGAAATACAATTTGCACAAAAACAAAATCTCAATTGAAGAATATATTAAAGTATGTAATTTGTTAATTGTGAGATATGTGGTTAATAGTTATAAATATAAAATACCTGTAGAACATGAACACTATTGTAAGTACTATTGCACTATTGTTAGAGATAGGATTCATATTCGACTACCATACATATAAATATTACTAACCTAATCTGTTGAGGAAGAAATAATTACCGTAAAACGGGGTGAATAGGTACGAATACTATATCGTTAAAATAATTCATACAAATTGGGAAGTTCTTAATGTAGTCAAAATCATTAGTAAATTTAATTTCTTGTTTTATGCGATCCCTATTGACTCCGTTTTACGATACTAAAACTAGTAAAATAGGTCATTAGGAGCACCGTCTATCAACAAAATGAGCATGTAATTAGCCTTGGATGGTCTTGAATATAATTCATAACTTAAATAAATTCTACGTATTATTCAAGCAAAAGTATTTGAATTTGAAGGTTATAAAAATTTACCACTTGATTTTAGTTCTTTGTTGATGTAGTATAACAATATGTAGGTAGTCAAATAAGAAAGTAGAACGGGTAAGAAGTTGCAAGCCGCTGTGCCACACGAGTAAAGAAACGGAACAGAGACAAAGCTTCAAACGAGCGCGCTACGATACGTACACTATACGAGCGCGAGCACTCGCGCTCGTCTCGCGAGCGCTTAAACTCAGGGGCTGCAGTAAACGTCGTGAGTCGTGTTTTCATTTGATGATATTTTAATAATTTAAATAGTGTTTTAATGCAATTTTAATAGTGTTTTAATATAAAAGTGTAAATATGGTTTACTGTACAGTGTGTATGGACAATAATAGAAAGAATAAAAACACATATTTTTTTATCTATCCTAAATTTTATACTCCTGTGCCAACCCTACCGAAATAGGTATTAATTTTGCTCGCTCCTTAGAAGTTTTGTCTCTGTTCCGCTTTATTAACTCATGTGGCTGTGCTAGTACAAAGGTAGGTCACCCTCAATATGGCCGCCGACTCGATCATCTCGAGCATGAAGGTGCTCTGGCCCTTGTCCTCGCGGTCGGCGGCGCCGACGCGCGCGCACAGCGCGCGGATGAGCGGCAACGTCGCGGCGCGCGCGGGCACCGGGCAGCCGGCGTGCGCCAGCAGAGCGGCAACGCCGCACGACCGCATCCACGTCGACTTGCCGCCCATGTTCGCGCCCGTCACTATGTGCATGATGCACGAGTCTGGAACGAGTAGCGAACGACAAATCTTTAATCATACTAATATTATAAATGGAAAACTAAGTTTGTTTGTTACGCTTTCATGCAAAAACTACTTAATCGATCATCATGAATCTTTGTATACGTATTTTTGAAGGTATTTAGAAGTAACATAGGATACTATTTATAAAAAAAAATAATTACGAAACGCGGGCGAAGCCGTGGCCGGATAATAGTTAATTATAATTACTTATATGTAATAAACAAAATATACGATATTCATATAAATTAACCAATGCGCAGTAGAGCAGCTTTGTGTATTACCTAAGCTTCAACACTTCTCCTATATAGAGAAGAGGCCTTTGCCCAGCAGTGGGACGTTTACAGGCTGATTCAGTTCAATTCGTTCATATAAATTACAAATATATGTATAAACGAAAAAAAAATGTGGTTCATATAAAATCGACTTAGGTTCGAATATTTAGCACTCATCCTACGTAGCCCGGATAGCTCAGTCGGTAGAGCATTGGACTTTTAATCCAAGGGTCCAGGGTTCAAGTCCCTGTTCGGGCGTCATATTTTATCTTGTGATAAATATTTTTAAAATCAGAGACATGATACTTACAACTAGACAGTGTACAAAAAAAATTTGTTTTGCTAAAATGAGATCTATTCTTTAACTGTTACGGTAGATATTTCCCTATAGGCGGTAGCTAGCTAAAAGCGGTCCGAGAGAGAGCGCTCCCGCTGGTAGTGTGTCCTTGTCTAACGTCTTGCCAGCTCACATAATAATTTCGTTTGATAGAAATGGTAGAAAATTAAATATTTTTCTTTTTAATAATTTACTAATAAGAACGGTTGGTAAACGTAGAAACGTATTTAGACGTATTTATACAGTGTCAATAATTAATAAATCAATTGGTTGTATTTAAAAAATAATTAAATACTGAGTAAAGGTAGTACGTAAATGTTTGGGACTGGTAATACTAAATGTAAGATGGTGGTTTGCTTATTTGATTGTTTAGTTGATTGTCGTGTTTCGATTTGCGATTGTGTCAATTTTCTGACTAAAGTTGATTGTTTTTCCATTAAAAATGGTGAATCCTTGTTGTGTGACAGGGTGCAATAATGAGTCTTATTCCGGTAGTCGCTTATCTTTCCACGAGTAAATAAAAACAACAATCTTAATCATTAGGGTAACCATGAATTTGAATTGGAGATGTACCGGTCAATGACAAGAGTATACAAAATGAGCAATACCCGAAACTTACATTTTTTATAAAACACTTAAATTGTTTTGTTGAAGTTAACTAGTCATTCTACTTTATAAAGATGATAATTATCATTAATAATAAAAGTAATAATAAAAGATAATATAAGTAAAGGGTCCGAAACGTCGGGAAATAATTTAAATTAAATATTGTTAAACAGTAACTTTAAATAAACGCGATAAAATCCGTTTTTTAGACTTTTAATTAAATTAATAATAAATTTCTTGTATCTTAGATTTTCGAATAATGAAAACTACTACTTGATTGATGTTTGTGAATTTTCTTCTTTTACAGCCTTTGTAGACAGAGGAGGCCTAAAATATGCTTCAGCTTTGACACAAATTGTCAAGAGTTTACAAACTAACCGCAATAACTGCAAGCGCCCGTGTCAAGTAATGGTCGCCATGGCTATATTGCCCATGTCAACTTTTTTTCGACAAGGGCATTAGTACGCGAAGTCATCTGTCAACTACAGGTTGATTAACGTATATTACATTATCACCGATGGGAAATTACGTAACAAAACGTGAGAGGCCTTGGGCAGTTTTGTGCAGTTGGTAAACTAAAAAGGTCTTGCCCGGGCACTCAAGCGGTTAAATTGAAAACTTTTTTTGGTAATGTACTCGACTGCCGGAGGGTGATGTTTTTATCCTTTACACAGTTTGAATATGAAAAAGATGCTTAATATGACATTATATCTCCGAAAATCAAGCGTGTTTCACCTGTCCATCCAAGCTCTAACGAAAGTCATGAATTGAAATTGATTAAATATATTCATATTAAAATTTATATTTGTTCGGGTGCTTAGCGCGTTTGTAATTTTATTGAGGTCCCTATAGTTCGGCAATGTGTCAATCGCCATGATCACGGGAAGACTGACATCCGGTGATGGTGGATGGTGGCAGATAAAAAAAATCTGCCTACTATAATGGTTTTGGTGTTTTTTTTTTTACTTTTACATAAATTAGGTACATACACATCTGTAGGTAGTGTAGTTAGGTAGCATCAGTATAAATTATAAGAATACTTACACAATCGTCTGTATAGTTAGTCCTATTTTTTGTTTAGTCATGGTCACCTCATTAGAAAGGGACACACTACCACGGGGGCCCGTCTCGCTCGGACCGGTTTTTGCGCCACAGTGCACAGTCTAGTTGTAAGTATCATGTCTCTGTTTAAAATACATGTCTATTTATTTCAGCGTTTTATTTGTGAAATAACATACAAAACTTTAACTTTTAATTTTTAAAATTGTTTTATTTTTTGTTTAAAGATATAGCATTGGTTTTGCCTTAGATCATAATATACTACTGGAGGCAGCTTCCCGTAGGCCGAAAGTGTAGACGAGGTAGTAGAGTGAGGCAGACATATCGGAGTACATGATATCTCTCTCTAGTCGTAGTAGTTCGTGAAATCAGCTGTGACCAATCGCGTGCGACTAGAGAGATATATCATGTACTCCGATATGTCTACATCACTCTAAAACCTCGTCTACAAACTCTCGGCCTTTCGGCCTACGGAAAGCTGTCTCCAGTAGTATATACTATAAGCTAAGGGTTTTGCTACAAGTAATGTTGTTAATAAGTTCATTGAATATAAATTCACTTGAAATTTTGAATAATAACATGTCTTTTTGACTCAACTGATATGAAAAGAAAAATAGAGGGATAGTCATGCAACTATAACATCTTATAACACTCCCACAAAAAACGAATTCTTTTAATATTATTATCTAGTACACAATATTTATTAAAACTAATCAAAATCAAGTTTAAGTTAGTCTAAAAACTAAATAGCCATACATTAAAATGTATTACAAATACACTCATCTTAAAGTTATTTTATCTAATCCCACGCAACCTCTATAAAAGATTTTGAAACAATTGTAGACGCTCTTTTTTTGAAATTCATACAGATACCACTATAGATGGGCGATATCGTGTTTTTTCCGTATCGATTCGAAACTATATATCAAAACTCGATATCGGATATTAAAACTATATATCGATATTGATATTCTAGTATATCGGAAATTCAAGTGATATCGTGTGATATCATTTAAACGTTTCGTGATTTCGTGCGTTAGATACGATTTAAGGAATCAATATCTATAATTATTTTTATCGTACCTTTGGTTTGTGAAGACTGAATTTAAGTATAATGAATGAAATTATTTTTTATAATATTGATGTTTTTTAAAGGTTGAGTTTCATGCCGATTCTTCTAGGCAAAATCTACTTTCTGAATCGGTGGTAGCTTCACATTAACTTTTTAATTAAAAATATCAAAATATGTAGTTTGTAAAATCAAAATTTAAAAGTTCTTTTGGACCCAACTTTAATAAAGAAATAAAAATGTAAACAAATAAACATGTGTATTTATACGTTTAATTTATTTATATTTTTATAACAACTATTTTTCTATCAACTTTAGTTATAATGTTATTTACCAAAACGTTCTAAATCCTAGTTTATTTACATTATTTGTACACAGTTAGTCTTTATAGAAATATTTAATATTATGTACATTATAATCTTTACGGAAATCACTTCTAAGCGCCATCTAGTTTCAGCGGGATTAGTTATTGATTAGTTTCATTGGATTCAAAACTACCGGTATCTAATTGATTTACAAGATGGCGCTATACGTATCTTCAATTTTTTTAAAAATTAAACTTTAAAATATATTTTTATTAAATACACAAGCCTGCCATAGTGATTTTTTAAATTCTATTCTACCACGGAACACTCTATTAGAATATTTATGTAATAATAATTACTAGTCTACAATATAACATGACTAGCTTCTGCACGCGGCTTCGCCCGCATGAATGTCAGTCATCGTGACCAAAAAAAAAGTATCCTATGTTACTTCTAATACATCCAAGAATATATGTACAAAGTTTCATGATGATCGGTTAAGTATTAGTTTTCGCGTGAAAGCGTAACAAACAAACTTACTTTCGCATATTTTATAATATTAGTACTTATGATTCGCTTAATTCCATAATATCTCCCTATCTCCATCTGTCTATAACACGCGTAAGCGAGAACACAATATAGGCTATAGTGTTTGATTCGGTTAAAATCGGCTTAAATCGGCATCACGTATAGTGAATTGTGAATATCTTAATACCCGATATTGATATCGCCGAAGTGTATATTGTATAATCTATGCTCGATACCATAGAGTATACACTATATCGACGATATCACGATACCGATACGCCGCAACGGACCAATCACGAATCACGATTCACGATATTTGCGATATCGTAATATATAGTTTCAAAATATCCCGATATATAGATATTCGATATTGCATCAATATATGTATATCGATATCGTATACGATACGTATCGCTCACCTCTAGATACCACGCATCGAGCAGTAAGAATGTGGCTGTCTGTTGAGTAAACCCTTTGCGCAGAAGAGATCGAAAAAAAAAACAAAGTAGTGTTATTATGAAATTCAGTACAACATTATATCATCCGTTTCGATGATATTATGGTTTTTTTTTTTAAGTTAAGTGAATAGGCAAACTGGCAGACGTTCCACTTGATGGTAAGTGGTTAACGTCGCCCATGAACATAAACTAGTTTACCTGGAACTAGCTCAGGCAACTCATTTGTGTTGCCTATCCAGAGACATAAGGTGTTAAAGTCTCGGTGCCAGTAATTACACTGCCTGTCTTGCCCTTCTCTCCGAAACACAGCAAAGCTGTTTCACGGGAGAAACAAGCAAGATGGTGGTACCCATGCAGCCGGGAGCGCGGCACAGCGCATCCCTCCCACCGGTAAAAAGTTATTATGACATAGGATGTTTAAATGTTGGCAATAAGCTAACTGTTTCAGAATCTTTTATAGAGTATTTAAAGCATGGGAGTTGATAAATAACATTAACAGATGATGCTATGGGTGCGTGCACTTGTGAACATGCGGCTTTGGTTTTGTTTTAGTGACACGGCATTCTTCGCACGAGCGACACGTATTCTCATGACTTTTTTGTGGTGCGAGTACATTAAATGAAAATAATATTTAACGTTTTGATTAACAAGAACTATTTTTTTTTTTTTTAATTTAGAACAGGTATTCCCAAAAAATTTTGGGAAAGAGACCCCTTTTCGAAGATGAACTAATACCTCAGACCCGCATAGCTCAATTACTTTAAAATACTATCTCTAGTTTTTTTGCTATTCATACAAAATAATTACCAATTTAAAAACTTTGCGGTTGGTTAAGTGGTTAAGGTTTAAGGGGCCGATATTTACTCCTTTGGGGGTTCCCTTTGGAAATCCCTGAATAGAGAGTTAGAACAACAAGAAAATGACATAATTTATAATGTAATTTTGTATAAAATATAATACACCGTATCTCTTGACGAGCACATGTAATTATTCTATCTATACAAGCTTGACGCACTCAACACCACATACTAAGATTACTAATATCTGTATGGGATTCAAAACAAAATTGCAAATCAATACTTCCGTTTTGATAAGTAGTTTAATAATATTTACCTCGTTTAAATATTACATCATTGGGAATGTAAGATACTCCCTCTTGTACTTCTAAACATGGATGTCGAACGTCTTTTAATATAAATTCATCGAGACTTTCAGTAATAATCGGTCTACAATAAGGTAAAGGTGCAGTTGTGGCCGCTACTGCAAATGATACTAGTACATCCAACCGTGACAATATGTGTGACAAACAGGAAAGACATTCTGAATATCCGGCTGGAAAAAGAAACAAACATAAAATAATTAATATTGAAATTGAAATTTTCTTACTAGAAAAACAAAAAAGCGCTTGAGAGTGGACCTGTTTTTATTTTTTTATTTTTATTTTGAAATGAACAATGTGTGGAAAGTTTAATTTTACTGTATTCAATTTTTTCTTCTTAACTTTTGTTTTTTGTATGTTAAATTGTAATCGCCTTATATTATGTATTATTACTCGTACAGGTTATTAATTGGATTAATTCAATTGTATGCAAATTGATTTTTATTTTTATTATTTTTTTTCTTCCATAAGCATGTTATTTGTTAATAATCTAGACTAGTATCCACTAGTAAATATGTATTATAGTCAAGACTAAACGTAGAACTTTATTATTATTATTTTTTTTTTTTTTCTATTTTTGTTACTCGCTTTCATTTTATTTATTTCTTTTTAATAATTTATAATTTTATCACTGTCCGTGCTGCACTTATCATATACACGGTGCTCACTGAAAATCAGTGTTGGGGCAATAATGTCCCAACGTTACTGAGTGGGCGTCCGATTGGTGACATAATAAGTTAATTTTTTATACCTGAAATTGAATATTAACTTCAAAAATTGTTGTTGTTCTTTTTTATATCTATTGTAAGCAATGTTAGTTTATAATTGTTACCAATAAAGTCTATTTTATTTTTATTTTTTTTATTTTAAATTCAAATTGCAGATTCTGAATTCTTTTTTAAACATAGTTTCGCATCTAACTTAGCTCAACACTTTATAATTTTAGTATTAAGATAATAGCATATATATAATTAGCTATTATAATTATGTATTAAAGTTAATATTAGAGCTGTTTTGTGTGAACTTTAAAAAAAACGCAAAATGACGGCCCTCTTTACGGTGACGACATGTGGAAAGTTCCACGGCCGTATTAACACACCGTCTTTTTAAACAAACGTGAAACGAAACGTATCCAGCAAAGAAAATGGACGACTTTCATTTAGCTTTAATAATTAATAATTTCTCCAATTTAACGCCACCAATTCTGTTTCAATTGAGTTTTTCTGTACTCTTTACTTGTTTTATTATAAAAAGCTTTATGGTTACGTACGAAATCTATTAAAATTTCGTCGTCGTCGCTGCTCGAGATGGAGGTGGAACTAATTTTGTTCGTCGTCCGGTCAAAACAATACAATATTTTATAAAAATGGTTTCAACGCTATCGAGAAAAACGTTCACGAAACCATCCGACACCGTCAAGACGACCGTCATGCAAATTGCGACACCGGTTTTTAACGTTACGGTTTCAAATACAACTCTCTAGGAAACCGCGCCATTTTGTTTACATAGACAACGTTCTAGTGACGTCATCCACCGCTGTATTACGGCCGCTATATGACGGCACCGCTATCCTAGGAAACCAGAGCTTAATGGACAACAAACAAAACATTATATATTTTTTTCATACCAGCAATTCCAATAATTTCCGCAACAACTTTGTCCTGTTCCTTTTCATATGCCGTTTTCGTTTGCAAGTAATCATCAGTGATACTTTCTAAGGCATTTGTTTTAAACCTTGCTCCACCTTTCACCGCATCAATTATTACGTACTTTTTATTCCCACGAATACTTTGTTCATCTTTCAAAGTCACTCTGAAAATAAAAGTAATTAACTAAGCAGTAAATAAAACGCGGCTTATGTTATTCTGGATTTCAAGCCGTTTACACAGCAAGTATAATTACAATCGATTCAATATGGTTTACGTAAAAGTGTTACAACTATCCATTCAACCCTACGAACTTTTGCCTTTATAAAAATATTTATTTTATATATAACACAATTCACATATCTGGGTAAATTTTTAAAAAAAAAATGATGATTCCTCGATTAATGAAAATTTTACTAACTTTGACATTGTTTTTGTCTATAACTATTTTATTTTATTTATTTATTTTTTTACACTTTATTGTACACAACATACAAATAATAATACAGATATTTACAAATTGCATAATATAATTAGCCATTTCTTCCACACAACCTGAAATAGGATTGATTTTTTATCTGAGTTCGGGTAGGTAGTGCAGATATTTTTTATTATCTATTAAGGATTTTATTTATTAAGGTTTATTAGATACAAATGAAACTGCATAGAAGATTCATCAAGATCAATGTCAAAATATATTTTTAAAATTAAGATTATTTAGTAGGGATACACTTCTCAGGCATTGTTTAACAATTTTTTTTTTAAACTTATACACTTGATTTGAGTAGCAACAATTTCAATTTGCTTAGTTATGCTCATACTTAAAACTTAATATAAAATATTTAACTTCAACAGATTTATTAGTCAAAAATAATATAGAATCACAAGTAACCTAAAATTAAATCCGTTCTGTGGATTACTTTCAAGTTTTATACTTTTCCCAGCATCCAGACCTAAATCTCGAGCGGCTTTGTTTAATTCTTTATCAGCAGATGACTGTAATTTTTCCAACTGATCAGCCAAGTTTTGTAGTTGTTCGTCGAATGATGGTTTTACTAGGAAATCACCTAAAAAGTAATTTATTGAATGCTTAGAAATTACTTTAAGAAGTATTTATATTTTTTGGAATCATACTATGTGACATCTCTGGATTTAATTGAATTTTTTTTTTTCAATTAATATTAGTACACTTGTTTCTTTTCTACCAAACACTAAAATATATACATTTTTGCACGAAAATATGGACCATGTTCTTCTAAAATAAGTAAACTAATAAGTAGGGAATGAAATAAGAAAGCAGAATTTGAATAAAACTGTCTCTCGAACAATCCCTTGGCCCTTCACTATTAGCCTTTTACACTATGGTTTATAATATTTATATATATGGTTATATGGTTTAAAAGATGATCATAATGTATATGAAATCCTAAGGGTAACTAACGTATTTAAGTTGATGAGAATTAATACTGTATCCGCTTAAATACACTACTGGAAAAAATTAAGGGATCAAAAAAAAAATCCAAATTTTTGTGCAATTTTCAACAGGCCGTAACTTCGAGAGAAATGGTCGTACAGGAAATTTAAAAAAAGGAAATTGTAGCGCAAAATGTCTAGTTTTTGGATTAGAACTTTAAAATTTTGTAACCTCCGCGGTTTTTGAGTAATCATAGAAAAGTCAGCAACAAAAAAATTTCAATTTTTTTTTTAGTTTTTTGTTTTGGTCTACGGGCGTGGAATTTTTTTTTTTAGCTTAACCACTATAAGGATCGGATACTTTGTTTATGTAGCTTTAATTTGTTTTTTTATACACCTTGATACGTCCACTTCTCGCCGAGATATCGGTCTTCAAATGGAAAAGGATCCTTTTGTTTTTGAATATCGATATTTCAGCAACCAATGATCGCACAGAAAGTTAAAGGTAAGTTTCAAGAACTTGAATAAATTCTCCTTAACGACTAGTTATTGCTTTTTCGAAAAAAAATTTTTTTCTTTTTGTCACATGAATTTGAAAATGCAACAAAAAAAGGGCTTTTGGTGGTTTTTTAGAAAATCAAGCGCTAGATCGAAATTATTGAGGAAACCACTAATGTTAAGTGTGCCTTTTACAGTTCAATATGTCCACAAAAGCCCTACAAAAAACCAAATTAATCCAGCCCGCCGTTTTTTTGTTTCACTCGATCGAATTTTTGAAAAAATTAAAGGATCACGTTTTTCGCTCTGATGAGCTTATAATTTTTAAAAATGTAAAAAAAAAAATATTTTTATGAGCCTTTTACACATTTTTGCTCCAGAAAGTGCTTAAATTTAAAACAAAAAAAAATTCAAAAAGTATTTTTTTTTTCTCTTGAAAAGTTTAAGAGAATAATTACCGCCGGCATTAGCGTTATCCAAAGCATACCACGTGGAGGTTGCACAGTCGGATTTACGCATCTGTGTGTGAAAATGGCTGAACAATTGAGAGCCGTTATTGAAAACAGGGGTGGTAATACCCGGTATTAAATTAACAAAAATCCTCAGAAAATGAGTTTGGAGTCATTAAATACGGTAAAACTGACGAGCCACCGGGTCTCAATTCTCCTGAAGGACCATACACAACACACACACACCCAGACACACACACACAGACACACACACACACACACACACACACACACACACACACACACACACACACACACACACACACACACACACACACACACACACACACACACACACACACACACACACACACACACACACACACACACACACACACACAGAAGCGTAAATCCGACCGCGCAACCTCCACGTGGTACGCTTTGGATAACGTTAATGCCGGTGGTAATTATTCTCTTAAACTTTTCAAGAGAAAAAAATCGAAAAAAAATAATTTTTTGATTTTTTTTTATTGTTTTAAATTTAAGCACTTTCTGGAGCAAAAATGTGTAAAAAGCTCAGAAAAATATTTTTTTTTTACATTTTTAAAAATTATGAGCTTGTCAGAGCAAAAAACGTGATCCTTTAATTTTTTCAAAAATTCGATCGAGTGAAACAAAAAAACGGCTACATGGATTAATTTGGTTTTTTGTAAGGTTTTTGTGGACATATTGAACTGTAAAAGGCACACTTAACATTAGTGGTTTCCTCAATAATTTCGATCTAACGCTTGATTTTCTAAAAAACCACCAAAAGCCCTTTTTTTGTTGCATTTTCAAATTCATGTGACAAAAAGAAAAAAATTTTTTTTCGAAAAAGCAGTAACTAGTCGTTAAGGAGAATTTATTCAAGTTCTTGAAACTCACCTTTAACTTTCTGTGCGATCATTGGTTGCTGAGATATCGATATTCAAAAACAAAAGGATCCTTTTCCATTTGAAGACCGATATCTCGGCGAGAAGTGGACGTATCAAGGTTTATAAAAAAACAAATTAAAGCTACATAAACAAAGCATCCGATCCTTATAGTGGTTAAGCTAAAAAAAAAAATTCCACGCCCGTAGACCAAACCAAAAAACTAAAAAAAAAATTGAAATTTTTTTGTTGCTGACTTTTCTATGATTACTCAAAAACCGCGGAGGTTACAAAATTTTAAAGTTCTAATCCAAAAACTAGACATTTTGCGCTACAATTTCCTTTTTTTTTAATTTCCTGTACGACCATTTCTCTCGAAGTTACGGCCTGTTGAAAATTGCACAAAAATTTGGAATTTTTTTTTGATCCTTTAATTTTTTCCAGTAGTGTAGCTTTCCAATTACTGCACGTAATGCGTACGTGAACATTTTTATTAGAACTTAGAACGGGTGTAATAATATTCTTAAAAGATGATAGACATATGCCATCGCGGAATTTTCTGTGGGTCTATAATAGAGGAATGTCCCACCATATAGTTTTGTTACATTTCAAAAAACAGCTTTTTTAATGAAATCTCCCAAGTGGCTTGACTTATTCCAACATTTTCAACAATTCTCGTCATATTTCAACCACTTTACACAAAACCTTAACAAATTATTAGAGATACCAGGAATATGCGGCCACTATTCGGTATTCGGCTACTTTTTGGAGTTTACTCCTTAAGAATCGATTTTCATATATAAGGCGCCCGGTATGAGAAAAATATGAGAGGTAAAATCTACTGATGAATGACCTCGTTACTTTTTCGGTGCGCGCGCAAATATGGTGCGCAACTTTCTTATTTGGTTGTGAGTGTATTAAGGCCAGTATATTCGAGCGTTGTAGGTATTTAGCGCTACCGCTAAATACCTACCCCTCCCCGCGCGACTAGTTACGCGAAGTCTCCGATCAAATGAACTCTCGATGACCCCGCGCGCGGCGACGGCGCACGGAAATAATTAAATATATAATTTTACAGTAACTTACTAGGTTTTTTTTTTTTTTACTTTAGGTTATTTCATAATTCAGTTTTGTTTTCGATCCTGAAGGCACAGTATAAAATGCAACATAAACATTTAATACCTAAGAGAAGTAGATAAAAACCATTATTTAATTTTTTATGGGTTTATAGCTAAAAAAAAAAATTTACTATTAATATTTTAATTTATATTAATTATCAGTAATTTTTTTTTTGTTAATTAATACACTTTACAACATTTAATACCTAAGAGAAGTAGATTTAAACTTTATTTCTTCTCTTAGGTATTAAATGTTTATGTTCCACCTATTACTGCCACCAGGGCCCTGCGCTGGGGCTCCCAAGCGGCGCATTCCTCCAGGGTGTGACGCGCCGAGTCGATTGGCGCGCTACACTCGTGGCAAAATCAGGGGTGGCTTCTCGCCTAGCGATTTGGTGCAGGTACTTACCGAAGCAACCGTGCCCGGTAAGCACCGGCGACAGCCGAAACGTAAGGACCCTATGCCGCCTGTTGACCCAGCGACGAAGGTGAGGACGTCGCTCTGTCCATTGCCTGTCTCAATTCGTTGTCGGCACCTCGCAGGTTAGTCCCATTGTCGGACCAGATTTGAGCAGGTTGTCCTCGTCGAGCTTTCATTCTTCTTAAATTCATTATCACTGAGTCTGTGCTCAGTGACGTCGCTATCTCTAGGTGGATCGTTCTTACAGTGAGGCACGTGAATACTGCCACGTAACGTTTCTGTTGGCTGCGTCCCACGGTGACTGTTAATGGTCTGAAGTAGTCCACCCCTGTGTATGTGAAGGGTCGCTGATGGTGAGCTAGGCGACACGCAGGTAGGTCTCCTGTTCTCGGGTGTGGCGGGATCGCTGCCCTAATCCGGCAGTGTAGACACTGTGGAAAGAGCGTTCTTGTGCCGGGCCGTAGGCGTAGTATCCAGTAGTGCTGTCGACATTCGTTCACAGTCGCCTCGACTCCCGTGTGATGCCTCGTTCTATGCATCGCTATGATCCACAACTTCACTGTGTGATGATTTCTATCTAGTATCATCGGGTTTTTAGGTGGCGTTGATAGTTGCTCCGCGGCGTTAATACGACTACGGACTCGGAGGGCTCTCTCTGCACACTCGATGCTCAGCTGCTTGAGGCGACTGTTTCGGGTAAACGACTTCCCGTCTTTAATGCTTTCTACTTCATTTGGGAAAGATTCTTCTTGGACTGTTCTCATGAATAGGTCTTCAGCTTTCCTGATAAGTTCCGCGGAGACCGGACGAACCTCCAAAGTTTCTTCGAGCTCTACTCTTATTTTCTGGCGTGTTTTCAGCTTCTTGTTCGTCCTTTTCCAGTCTGGGTCTTTTAACGCGCTTTTCTTAGTCCTTTTATAGTTGACTCGTTGTGTATTGGCTCGACAGAGTTCTATAAACTGTAGCACTCGAGCCGTCGTGTAGCGGAGTCTGTTCCAGCTGGAGTACCGTGTGCAGTCTGGTAACCCTTCTTTGAGTCGCGGCTGTTTACGATCGGTGACGTGATGAGTTTTTTCTTCGCCTGTAGGTTCGGTTGACGACGACAAGGCGGACGTTTCCGTGGGCCAGGTGGACTCCGGATGATAAGGAAATTCAGGACCTGTGTACTATCTGTGACCACTGCTGAATCCCGCTGGTACGTCCCGCGCCGCGTCGTCGGCTACGTTTAGCCTGGTTGGGACCCATCGCCATTCGCTGACCGTCGAAGAATCTTCAATTGCCGCTAGCTGCTAGCTAGCCGCTGTTAGGTGAAAATACTAATATAACTTATTGAAATTTTGGATATACTAATATATCGGTCTAAGATATCGATGACAATCATTATATTCTAGCTAAAAATAGATTGAGTGTTCATTAAACTTACGAGTACTTATCTGATCGCTTTTCTAAGCTTACGTAGTTCACGTCTAGATATTTTCTTTTTATTTCTAGTTTTATTCCCCATTTTATATCTACACTACACTGCTATACAGTAAAAACACTTCCAACGTTGTTAGAGTACTAACTAAACTAATCTAATAAAATAATCAATAATAATCTATACTAATAGATAAAACTGAAGAGTTTGTTTGTTTGAACGCGCTAATCTCATGAACCACTGGTTCAAATTTAAAAATTCTTTTTGCGTTGGATAGTCCATTTACTGAGGAAGAATTTAAGCTATATAACATCACGCTACGACTAATAGGGGCTGAGTAATAATAAGAAATGTTACAAAAACGGGAAAAAATAATCTTTTTTGAGAGCTTCCGTTGCGTCCTTTATTATTTCTCTTCTCAAGACATTTTTTAATTATAGTTCCACTTTTAAAGTAAATATAACATCACTCTTTTACTGTAAATTTTCGAAAAAAAAAACTCAGTAATATGTTGAACGACCCAAGAATCAAACCTGAGACCCCTTGCTCGGCAGTAACGCTTGGTACCACTGGACCAACGAGGCGAAAATATTTAAGTACGTTTTTCCCTCAAATTAACGCGGGTGAAACCGCGGGGCACAGTTAGTACTAAATAAAATTATCCAATCTATTTCTCAAACCACACTATTCATTCTCTGAGGATAGAGAGGTTCACTGGCGCTCGAATTCCTAAGAGACAAGACCGGACCCTATACATCGGTTTTCACACAAGAGGAAAAGAAGACGTTGATAGACAAGGGATACGGCACCGGACAGGGATCGAGCGTCATGACTATCCACGAGGCACAGGGACAGACACGCGAGGCAGTCATCATCGTCCAGACAAAGACTAGGAGGCTGCGGATTCATGACAGTGTTCCGCATGCTGTGGTTGCGGTGACCAGGCACACAAAGACCTGTGTCTACTACACCGACGACGGTGGTGATGCAATCGGTCGTTTTGTCGGCCTCGGTGGAGGCCACAACAAAGGAAATACTCGAGCACACCCTCAAGATGGCTATACATAAAAGAGACACCGCCGTCATTGAGGATGTGCTCGAACAGCTTCCCTCGGGGGATGGCTGCGGCAGAGTCTCCAATAAATAATACAAAAATAAAGAGCCCAAATGTAAATGTAGACAAGCCGTAAAAATGTGGTGGCTGGTATGTATGTACTAACAAGCAATGAAATATTAGATTATATTAGATCAAGGAATAAACGCATGTACATAGAAAATAAGAAACATGATGTAAATAGATGTAAGAAAAAAAAAGACAAAATAAAATTATATATATATATTATATAATATACCGCCATAGTATATGTGTGTGTGTGTGTATATGTATATGTATATATATGTATGTGTGTATATTTGTATATGTAAATTATATTTGTAAATAAAGATTATGTTTATTAAAAATGATTATATGTATGTAAATATGATTATATGTATTAAAAAAAATTATAATAATAATAAATAAATAATGGTCAGTATACGGACTCGCGTCATAGAGATCCTGACAATAAGTCTAGCTAATGTAAGTCTAAAATAGTACGCATGAAACTATATTAACAATCTTATACATTCAATTAAAAAAAGGCACGGGCAAATATAAGCCCGTGGATATTTTTGTTATAAAAAAAAAATCCAATCTTTAGAGGGGGGGGGGGACGCCGCCAGACAGCAGAGATACAGGTCCTACTTCGATGACGCCTCGCAGGCAACTAAAGCGAGGCGCGCGGGCCGTTTTCTTATATAATTTAAATATTTAATATTTAAAAAAAATAGAAACATTTATTTAAAAAAGTAACCGTTAAATGTTCTACTAAAAGTTATTACCTATTTTTACATGTGAATATTGTAACTTAAAATCTGATATTCTTCGAATACAACTCGAAAAATAATCAAAAACATCCTTTCTTTATGTTTTTTTTTTATCGAGTCAAGTTACAATTATCGTGTTTTGAACCGTTGAATAATCAAGAACGTTTGTTAAACTATAACATATATTTTTAACGGATCAAAAAAATGAATATTACTATGTTTAAAACTCTATCAAAAACAGGTGATTTGGGATATACTGGCCTTAAGGTGGACATGCATAGGTCGACTTTCATACATTTTTATTTTTGATTATTCTTGAAATGTATACATTTTTTTAAACATTTAATTTGTTTTATCATTTCTTTAGAGCTTTTTATATGAGCAATGTTCATGTCAGCTGTAATTAAAAATGAAAGTAATGTTGATCTAATTAATATTGAAAAATAATATTTAAAAAATAAATGATAATTGTCAGATAATAATAATTACATAATTTATCAACATTCCTAATGAAATATTTGTGCACATCTGAAATTGACTATTGTGAAAAGTTTAATGTAAAATATTTCGCCGATTAGTTATAACATATGTATATTATTTTCAGTAATTTGTTAATTTACCCTTTCATATGGTATTAATCTTATTTTCAGTTGGATAAACTCTTTTTGCGTATGTTTAGACAATCGTACTTAAGGAGTAAACTCCAGTCGTGCGTCGGAGCTGACACACACAATTTTTTTTTTTTTATATTCGGTATTCGGCCGAATAGCATACAGTATTAATAAAGAATACTGTATATAGTATTCTTATACCGAATACCGAATATTAAAAAAAAGTAGTCGAATATCGAATAGTGGCCGAATATTCGTGGCATCTCTAATAATAATACACCTAAGCCTTCCTCATCAATCACTCTATCTATTGTCGAAAACCGGTAGTTTTTGAGTTTTTCGCAAACAGACAGACAGATCGACTTCGCAGGGGCTTTTGTTTTATATGTAGTAATGTATTGACCTCTATCGACGGCGTCCATATCGACTGTAGCTTCAATCATCTGTTGATATTTCTCTAGATCGTTATTTAGTTCCGATATCGGTTCCGCTAGAGACGAATGCAAGGTTGCGTTATTAGCATCTCCCAGACATTGTAACAGTGATGGCAGTCTGTTGATAGCCTGGAATTAAAGGTTAAACATGTTATTCTATTATCGTGAAGATTGTTGGTTTATAATCTACTAGCTTCTGCCAGCGGCTTCTCCCGCATGTATGTCGGTTATTGCGACAACAAAAAAAAGTATCATATGTTACCATATGTTACAAAAAAAAATTAGTTTTCTGTAAAGTCGGTTTACGGACGATAATTTTACGTCATAATGTCATTAGAAAATATTGATGAAAAATTGCATACTTTTATGAATTGAATTACTATCAGTGAATTATCATTATTTTGTATAACACAAAGAAGAAGCCGATTGAAAATTACAATTTTTTCGATAAATTAACATTTATTTGCATTCGTTAATTCAAATATTTTTTCTCTTCTACTCGGACGCATCTGCCGATTGAGTGTAAGAGAGATAAATGTGTCACAAGCTGAACGCTTAGGCCGGTCATGCCTCTCTATCGCTTGTTCCGCGCTCTCGCTCGTGGAACGCGACAATGAGTCATGTTTTTTCGTGCGTGCAGCCGGCGTTCATCTATAATATAAAAATAAGTCGTGTTTTCCTTCCTGACGCTATAATTCCAGAACGCACGAACCGATTTCCACGATTTTCCATTCGTTGGAAAGGTCTCGGGCTCCGTGAGGTTTATAGCAAACAAAATTCAGGAAAAATTTAAACAGAAAACCAGGAAAACAGGGATAATCATTTTTCACATACAGCAGCATCTCTGATACATAGCATGTACTACAAACATTACAAAATGTTACAAAAAAACGAAGCAATCTGGTGGCGAAACGGAGTTCGCCGGGTTTGCTAGTCGATCTATAAGATGATATCACGTCAAAAATATAAAAATATAATAATTACCTGATAAATTCGATAACAGTCATGTAAGTTAGCCTTCTTTCTTGTAAGTCGTCTTGCCAGAACTTGCAAGTCCGGTATTCTTCTTAAATGATCCTCGTGTAATTGCAAGCGGAGCTGGGAGTTATCCATTAGTAGTTCTACTATATCTAGTCTCTCGTTTATTAGATTTATATCGCGAAGGGGTTGTCTAAGCCATTGAGCTAAAAGTCTGAAAAAGTATTATTTTATTCGTTTTCACTTACTAGAGTTCATTATATGTGTATGAAACTTATTGGGTCAACCCAATAAGTTTCATTTATTGATATTTCTTTTTCTCCCTTAATATAATATTTTAAAGACTATAATACCCTTTCCTAATTGTGTGTGTGTTTTTTATAACCTCAAGACTTTGCAAGAAATATTAATATAAATATCTGCTCCGAGTGGAAATCGAACCCGCAACAGCCGGCGTTAATCAACTTAAAAAAATCAATCAATCAATATCTCTCACCGTTTCCCATGTTGTGTTCTGCATCGATCCAGAAGGCCGTATAAGCTTCTAGAAGGTGCGTTGCTCGTATCACCCAGTTCCGGTAACACATTAAGCGCTGTTAGTGCGGCCGAATCCAGATGTAGAAAGCAATCTGGTTGTATTGTTGTTAGGCGAAATCTGTAAATAAAATGATGTATTTTATGTAAATAAATTATTCAAACCCAACGGCCCCCAGAAGTATTAAATGCTGTGACAGGGTCCTAAACCACACACCATACAACCATAAATGCTCAGACCATGAGAAACTTGTATGGCCAGTATACAAACATTTGGGGGCATCGATTAATTACGTGAGAGAATTTTGGCGATTTTTCGACCTCCCTCATCCCTTGGTGAGATTTTGTGAGATTTTGCTAGATCCCTTCCCCCCGCCCCTAATCTCACGTGACATTTTTTAAAATGCGTATTTGTAATGTAAATGAGTGAAAGAAAAAACCTATTTTCTTATATATATTTTTTTATTGAAGACTAGTTAAGAATATTATTTATTCATATTTGCCGAGACCACCCGCTCCCCCACGTGAGATTAGGTAAGATTTCGCTCGACCCCCTCCGCCTCCTAAACGTCTCACGTTATTAATGAATACCTCCTTTGTCATGAGCGAGAATCGAACCCACGACCGCTAACACATCAGCCAATTAGTGTGACACCTGCGCTGATCTGTCGGTAAATAACAATGAATAATAAAGATATATTTTCGGATTTCCCTGTCACTGTAGTTTAGAACTTTCCCATACCTACTGTACTACGCATAACACACTATTTTCTTAAGAAACGATAAATTTCTAGTATAAATTGCGATAAATAATAATTTATTGTTTTATTACAGAGAGAAGATGATGATTGTGGTTTATTTATAAAATATAGGTCGGCCTCGAGCTGTAGGCGTTATATGATCTTTCGAAAACTTATATATTACTTTATTAAGGAGATAAAATAAAATGTACTTATTGTTTTTAACCTACTAAATAATGGAAAGTTTAAATTAATGTTTGTTGAACTCACGCCAAAAATACAGAATGAATCTGGGTGAAATTAGTATAATTTCAAGCACGAGGCTACTTATTATCCCGGAAAAATGAAGAATAACATTCAAATGTTCATGTGAACAAAGTCGCGGCCAACAGCTACTAATTTTATTAAAATAAATCTAAGGCTCTTCTTGTATTGTATGTACTGTATCAGCCTGTAAACCACCCACTGCTGAGCGAAGGCCTCTTCTCCATATAGAAAGAGGGTTGGAGTTTAATCCACCACGCTGCTCCACTGCGGGTTTGCGGATAATTTCCCTACCATGAGTAGCGATCGTTATCAGCTGTCTATGATAACAACCGGAACTGGCTTTATGTGCCCTCCGAGGCACGGTGTGGAGACCCACAAGGACATACATCTGGACTGGAAACAAATATTTGTACGAATATAAATATGTCTCGAACGGGAATCAAACCCGTGGGTTTGAGGCGACTACTCGCACCACTACACCAGAAAGTTACTCTACTTATGTGAGAAAATAATAATTACCTTGCAAAATTAGTATTATCATTCAATAAAGATGTATATCTAATGGCGGCTGCCAAGCTTGTCATTGCGACTTGTTTTCTTAATTCGGGGAAAGCATTGGCGTCCTGTTGTTGTCCTTCTTTGAACTTTAGTAATCTGTTCAAGTCCTGATTAAGTCCTTCAGTAGAGAAATCTCCTTTTTTAACTTTCGTCAAGGTCACGTTCGCTCTTTCCATTACTTTTTTCAGCGATTTAAACTAAAAGAAGATAATAATAGAAATTACTTAGTAAAAAAAAAAAAAAAAACATAGAGTATAGATACATCTATGATTATTGTAAAGGTAGAGTTCATTTATTTAATATGCCTAAAGATTATATTCTTCAAATAATTAAATTAATGTCTGTTTTGTTGGAAATTTATAAGCTATATATATATCTTATGACATTTTTCTGTAAAACAACAAAACTTCTTTGTGAATACATTCGTTTATAACAGTTTGATAAAAACACCAAAAGGAATCTGGATGCATAATTCTAGCTTTCCTCTATTTTCCTTAATTTTTTTTTTGTTAATCAAAAAACTCAAGAACTCAAAATCATCAAATATTGATTAAATGAGAATTATATGATAGCTGATATGAGATGATAATGAAATTGAGTTTTTTTTTAAAATTAAAACAGTCAAGTAAGTGACCCAATGCTGGACACAGGCCTATATGGTTAAAGCTTTATTCGTAAGGCTACTCCACTGCGTGGTGACAAAATAATTTAGCAAGAATATTGATCGATATGGGATGTTTATGATCACAACTGGGATGGACAGGTTCACGTGCTGTCCGAGGTACGGTGGCTCCGAGAATATCCACAAGCGAAAAAATCCATACCAGAAACAAAATATATTTGTATTAATACACACATCCACTTATCACTTAAAGGAAATCGAGCCGCGCGCCGGTAAAAAATTTAAAGTATTTATAATATATTTATTATTTTTCCACTTAATTAGGTTTCTCCTAATGAAAAAATTGGTTTGGTTTTTATAAAGACCCTTTTCAAAATCCTAAATGGACATTTCCTTCACTTCCATACAAATTAAGAGAACTCTAAGGAGACTGAGGAACTGAAGGTGACTGATGCCATCTTTAGGTAAATTATATAAATCAGGGGTGTCAAACTCAGGAGGGCCATATATTTAATTTAGAATGTGTAGGCGGGCCAGATTCAAATAAAAAAATGTACTGAATTATTACAACATTATTACTGAATAAATATTAAACGCCATTTAAGTAATTTCCACTCGAAAATTAGATTTGAAAATTTGCCGTCATAAAAATGTTTGTTTGGCGATTAACGTGTTAATTATTGGTACTTACATCATCATTCTCAGCGAGTGCTACCAAACATTCCGAAGGAGCCATTTGTACGGTGATCGTCTCGAGTTCAGTCAGAAGATCATCATCAGTAAACTCTGAGACGGACAACAAATACTCACCTGACGTAATACACGCTACACCTATCATGCGGTTCTGAAATATTACATACATACTCGTTTATTTATGACGAGTACACGAGTAAGTAGATGGCACGTTAAGAAAATTATTAGTTGTAATATATCTGCGGGATATTACGTTACTTGCAATAGCCGACCGACTGCAAAAATTGTAAAATTATTGCTGTCAATTTAGAAATTCAAATGCGCTATTCCCGTGATACAGCTCTATGACGGACAGACCGTTCGGTCAGCGAAATTTTAGTATGGGATTTCGTTGACACCCTTAGGAAAGGAACTCCATTATGTATTACTAGCTTCTGCCCTGGTTATCTTCGCCCCCGGTTATCGCGAAAAAAAAATCCTATGTTACTTCTAATACTTTCAAGAATATGTGTACAAAGTTTCATAATCGGTTAAGTAGTTTTCGTGTGAAAGCGTAACAAACAAACTTACTTTCGCATTTATAATATTAGTATGATTTATTTTATTTTATTTGGGAAACAAACAATTATCATAACACTCTTAAATAAAAGCAATACAAGAACAACACAAATCAATCAAGTTTCCATAGAAAATTATAACAAACACTTGACAATCCATGATAAAAACAAAAACAAACACATAAAATAAACACAGCAATTAAACAGTTATATCAAATTATTCTTTAAATAATAATTCATGTAAACTATTCTTATATTTACTAATTTTCATGTCGAATATATCTAAACATTTACAATGCTTATTATAATTCCTACAGGCACGTAGCAAAAACACATTCTTGGCATAATCATTTTTAAAACGGGGTATGAAGAATAATGATTGATTTCTCGAGTTAAGACGGGGACATTCGAATAAAATTTTACTAAAAAGACTTTTGGAATCAATAACACTATGGACAATTTTGTAAAGAAATAATTTTATTGGTCCCTTAAGCTTCTGCGTACATTTAATGGGGTGATACTAGTCAGGACTTTATTGCTCGAATGGTCGGAATTGGCAATTTTAAATCGCAAATGTTTTAAGAATTTTGATTGAATTTTTTCGATTTTATTTATATATTTTTTGTAAGTCGGGTTCCAAACTGTAGATCCATATTCCAAAAGGGACCTTACGTAAGCATTAAAAAGAAGGATAAGGGTAAAGCAATTTTTAAACTCTTTAGTAGATCTTAGGATAAATCCAAGCATCTTGTAAGCTTTGGATGTTATATAATTGATATGATGAGCATAACTTAACTTTTGATCTAAAAAGACACCTAACACTTGTGAACACTTACACTAATTTTACTAGAAAATATATGCTTTACTAATTCGATTGTTATTTTATTAATCTTGGTATTTTATATTAACTTATTTACGCGTCTTAATGTTATACTCTACATATTAACATGAAAAAAAAATTAGCATGAGCACTTTTGTTTGTTAAAGCTTAAAACATATTCGCCGAATTTAATTTTCGTTTCTTTTATTTGTTATTTGGTTTTACAATTGAATAATTTTCTCAGAAAGAGAGAATAATATTTATGAATTAAATTAAAGTTTTTGATGAGGTCATGCGTAATCGCGTTCAAGTTCAGATGACGGCTGTTGTCACTATCTTTTCTTGTACTTAAGAATATGATTTTTTTTTTGTATTGTCCTATCCCAAAATTTTCGGTTATGGGATATCAACATATGTATAGATTCCTCTTACGTAGCTCTCGACATCGAATATCTAACACTGTCTTTTTATAACACGGTAAAAAAATCTGGATTTTATTCATATATGCGATAAAGCTTAAGCGAAAAAAAAAAACGTTCCATTATAAATACTAATATTTCTAAGCCCGATTTTTGATCACACTTAAGCGTGTGCCGTGCAGATATAACATAAACACATAGTCGAAATAACTAATTAAATATAATTTTTTTGTGATCTGTTGAAACATTAAATTAATATAATTCTTAGATATTTTTGCCATGTAGATATCTGACCCCTATTATTTTATCTATTTTATTACTAGTATAGATAACAGTCGAGCGTCACTCAACGTTAATGACCTTTCCCGAGAAGTCCGAGAACCGTCTCAACAATATTGTGTGTTATATTCACAGAAATCGTTTTTATTTAAAATATACACTTTGAAGGTCGTAAAACGAATATAAATAAATATAAATATGTTTAAACATACACACACGGTCGACTGTCCCTAAGGTAGGCAACTTAATGCCCGTGTTTTAGGAAACAGTTGACTGATACACATTTTTTTAAAATAAATATACATATAAATAATATATTTATATATAAATAAATACATATAAGTATAACACCCAGACTCGGGGCGGGAATCGAACCCACAACCCTGGAGCAGAAAACAGGGCCACTGCTAACTGCGCCACGGGCCAGTCGATATGCTTTAATGATTTTTTATTATTTTTAGAATATTTTTTCCGGGTATAGATATAAATTATTTAAAACAACTGTTTTGTTGGTTGAGTGTTATTTTCATAACGGCTCTAACGATTTTCATGAAATTTAGTATGCAGGGGTTTCGGGGGTGATAATCATCGTAATAAAATAATATAATATGATAAATGTCGTTTTATCCGTGTTTTTAGGCAATGAAAAACCGCTACTATATCATTACAATACGAAGGTAAATTTCGCCACCATCTATAACTTTATAATAGCTCAGGTGGGAAATCAGAAGACCCGGGTTCGAGTCCAGTTGTCTCCAGTCCAAATATTTTTTTCCCTTTTATTTTAAGCTCCTTCTTTTGTGTGAAAAACTTTTATTAGGAGCCATATTTTTTTTGTTGGCAAATTGTGTTTTTTGGAAATTACATTTAGATACGAATTACATACTAATGAACTAAACTACGACGTAAAAAATATTAACAAATAGTACATACTCTAGTTACAGCATCACTCTTTATATTAACAGCCATCAAACAAGGAGCTTGTTCGTTGGAGGACCCTAAACCTTCTCCTAAGACCTCCTCTAGCTGAGACAGATATCCTGGCGAACCTTTGTACTTGACTGACCAGTCGCATGCCTTCACAGAACCTTCTGGAACGTATATTTCTACTCTATATCGTCGAACCTGAAAGAAAACTAGATGGATTAAGGCCTTTATAATAATAAAATGTTTAACACACACACACGGTCGTCTTTCCCTAAGGTAGGCAAGTTAGTGCCTGTGTTTTTAGGTGACAGCCGACCGATATACTTTTTGTAATTAAATATAAAAATAATACATATATAAATAAACATACATATTTCACCCAGACTCGGGGCAGGAATCGAACCAACCCTTGGAGCAAAAAAGAGGGTCATTGCAAACTGCGCCAACGGGTCAGTCGAAAGGCTATTAGATAGATGAAGAGTTTAGTAGTTTGAAAGCGGTCGTATGAGGTTAAATTAAAAAAAAAAGTTTGTTACTAAAGGGTTACAGCATTTAAAAGATTAGGTATCGACTAATATATTTTTTTCAAGGGATTTTGATAGGAGCGTTCTTAATTTTAGTATACATTTTGGGAATATTTTCTTATGATCGATCATATTCATTTGTAAGACTAGTAAGATTTTCTGTAAATGTTATTTTTTAAATTAAATAACAATGCAATTACTATCGAATTTTGAATATTTTATTTTAATTGTATTCTTTACCGTGTATTTATTAATATTATTATAGTATTATACGGTAAATGTACTTAACTTTTTTATACCAAACTTACCAGTAATAATTTCCTAATAAGTATTTCGAAGTTCCCTTTAGACAGAACTAAATAATCAAGTCGATTTGGTTCGATGCCCATCTTCTTAATATTTGAAATTGACGAGAACACTTCACGAGCTGCCGTTGTCGCGTCAACGCCGTGAACGCTGTAGTAATCATTGCGATCGAAAATTCTAACTGTCGTTGGTGGTTTCTGAAAATATAGAAAATGATTATATCTATTATGTAAAATATTACAGTAAAATCATGATTTCTGTGCACTCGCTAATTTCCTACACCAAATCATAACCATACATCTACTAATCTGACAACATCAAACAAAACGCAAATTATATTTTAATAAAACTTCGACGAATGAAATCGTCGAAATAAATTAGCAACAATTTCTCTACGAGTGTTTAATTCCTCGTATCTATGGTCAAGGGCGTAACTAGGATGTTCTGTAGGGGGGGGGGGGGGGAGGAGGGGGAGGAGGAGGGAGTAGAACTCAAATATAATTTACTAAAATATAATATAATTACTTGAAATAGTACTTTTTTTACAATGTGTTGGCGTAGTGGTCAACTGGCTGATGCTTTAGCAATCGCGGAATCGATCCCTGTTCATAAAAAATGTTTGCATAGGCCCTACCGATATTTGGCGTGTTGTGTTGTAGTGGGTGTTAGTATTTGTGTCGTGAGTGTTTTCGGAACACCGACGCATAGACAATTTCATCCTACTGGGAGTTTTATTTATTTATTCTAAACTAATATTATAAAGCGGAAGTTTCTTTTGTTATTACCTTTAGAAATTCTTTTTATGGTAGAAAACTTGTTAATCATTTTATTTAATATTCTTCATCATATTAAGGTTCGAAGAACGCAGAAGCAGTAAATATAAACGATTTAACGATTCTAAGTTTTGCCATATCAGTCGGTGGATGTCCACTGCTGAACGTAGAACCATCATATCAGGGTTGGAGGGTGGGATCAGAGTTGGATTTTGCCAATACTCGCCACGCTTGACAAATTGGTTAAAGAGAGCAGTTGAGGCAGGATATGGTAACGGTCACGGCCGACCAGCACCTCTCGCTGTCAAGCATGCAGCGGACCACACTTGACAGCGAGAGGTCTCCACCTATCACTGCCACCAGGGCACTGCGCTGGGGTTCCCAAGTGGCGCATTCCTCCGGTTCCTCATTCGGTCCGCATAGGCGGGCCAACCGTCGGGGCGTCACGGTCGCATGCGAAAGCGATCCCGTGGCGCCCCACTACGACGATGAGGGCACCGCTGGGTTTTTAGTGCGGTATTCTGGCACGTTCTGCCGTGTCAGCGAGTCCCACATACCCGTCGCCCTCGGGCCGCGGGATGCGTAAATGCATTTCCCAGCGAAAAAAAAAAAAAAAAAAAAAAAAAAAGGATATGGTAACGGTGTTGCCCATCACCATCCTGGTTGGTGTGCAATTGTTCGCACCACTATGGCTTTAGTCGCCTTTTAAGACAACTCGGCAAGAAAGAGGTCGGGACTATTCTTCACTGCAGGTCACCGCATGGCATTCTAATTTTTACAGAATCTTAAACATTGTAGACTGCATCAAGTAATATAAAACAACAAAATAGGACAGTTTCATTCAAGATATTTGACAGTTTCATTCAAGATATTTTGACGGCCGGCTGGTCGAGTGGTCAGGCAACAGCTAGACACTCTACGCAGCGGTCGCGGGTTCGAATCCCGCCAGGTGCAGATAATCTGTATGACGAATATAGATGTCTGCACCGGGTCATGGATGTGTATTTATGTATATATGTATTTATATCTTAAATTTATTTCCGTTCCTAGTACCTGTAACACAAGTTCTTACGAACTTAGCACGGGGCTAGGTTAACGTGGTGTGATTGTTGGTTAATATTTATATATTTATTTAATTTAAATGTATTAAATCATTGGTCAATAGATAAATAAGTGATAGTTGTAAATAATATGCTATTTCAAACATTAGCTAATTTAATTAACGTTTCAAAGAACAGGAATCAAGATAACGGCTTTTAAGGAAATAACAAGTATTCTTTTACTTGAGTCGTATTAAATCTAATTATTTTATTTATGTACAGATGCTTCTCGAAGTTCTTGATTACGCGTAGATAACGTAGTAAACGTTATATTAATTCTTTAAACAATAATATAGTTTAATCATTATATAATTTTTTTATAATAACAATAATAGTTTGTTATATTTTTAAATACAACTATACTTTTAACTTTTACCTTTTTCACATACGCATACATTTACATTTAGATAATTTAGATTTCTAGCTGAAATAAAATAGCTTAAAAATTATAGTGAATAGCTCATTGATCTATTTATAGATCAATGGAATAGTAGTAGTATTTAATACAATTTTAAGTATTAAATTAGAGGCTGCCATAGACTTTGCCCAAGGTTTTTTTTTTCAAAAAAAAACCATCGAAAAAAATATATTAAAATCACCTGTCAGTTTCAGTCACTCTTGATTAATTATATATTATCAAGTATATTTCTGTAATTTTCTTACAAAAATTGCTCCCACTGTTTTAGGAATTAGTTGAAACAGGCAAACAAAATAAATGAATAAAATAAATAAATATGTTTAACATACACGGTCGTCTGCTCCTAAGTTAGGCAACTTATTGCCTGTGTTTTAGGTAGCAGCCGACTGATTACATATTATACTTTTTTAATAAATATACATATATAAATAAATATATATTACATCATCCTAGCTCAGGGCAGGAATCGAACCCACAACCCTGGAGCCGAAAGCACTTCCAACCGGGCCAACGGGCCAGTCATAATAAAAATTGTCAGCTTTTTTTTATTACATCCTTTCATATACCTAATATTATAAAAAGCTAAAAAGTTAAAAGCTATTATTTTGTTATTACAAAAAGAGATCAGTTTTATTTATTTTTGTTAATAGTGACCATTTTCCAGGAACGATACTTTAACTAAGAGTAAAAATAATATTATCATAATACATACAAATGTATATTATGATTTATTTTATAATGAGCAAGTCATTAAAAGCTTCGTTTATTTTTTTATAGTAACGCAACAATTCAAGATAAGACTAAATATATACTAGATTACAATTAAATGTAGTATTTGATATATATGTATATTTCACATTATTTTTTAATATTTTCCTTAATGTATCCTTGGGTAAGATACATGACCTACTTTTGATCGAGATCAATGTCACAAGACTCTACAGGATTATCATTGGAAATATATTATAACAATAAATAATACTGATGTCTATATATTTATGTATGTGTATGTATAAAAATATACATCATACATATAATAAAATTATAATGTGTTGTTGTATAGAGCAATCCCTACGTACATCATAAATGTGAAATGTAAGTTTGTTTGTTACGCTTTCACGCGAAAACTACTTAACCGATCATCATGAAACTTTGTACACATATTCTTGGCGGTATTAGAAGTAACATAGGATACATTTTTTTTTGGTCGCTATAAGCGACGCAGTATATAAAGTGTAATATTGTATATGTATGTTTGTAGGTATATAATAATCTGTACCGATAACCGACACCCACATAGGCGATTCCGCGGGTAGAAGCTAGTAGAAAATAAAACAATTATTTTTTCCGTTGCGCTGTTCCGGCATTACACAAAATTTGGTGGACGAGGTTGGATACGGTTTTCATACTTATGATCCCGGAGGTCTAACTTATAATCTGCTATAGGTTTCATCTTGATACACCATCTAAAAATGCAGTTATCACTCTATAAAGAATTGAAACGAAATCGTTACGCTTACGAAGTGAATTACACGCGTAGAACGTCGCATACTTCAATAGTATTTTCCCCTAAAAATGTTTTACTTTACGATAGCCTTAGAAGCTTTCAGATATAAAAGTTACTCATCAATCAGCCACGGCCATATGTTGTCAGTGTTGTCATTTATTTAACCGAACTATGGAATCATATCCTGAATCATGTCTACAAACAAATTATGTCATCTATATTGAAAACTTAGTCATTCAACCGTTGCTCAAAGCGTAAATTGCTTAATTTTAATGTCACACGTTTGGTTTTTTTTTCCTATAGATGTTTTCACTTTTTTTAGAGTCAAAAAGTTAACTGCTGTTCAATTTTTACGTACTTGCCTTACCTTACCTTGCCTATGAGGCTATACTAATGTTTACTATAAAGAGAATTGGTTGATGCGTTACTTACTCGTGATTTTTACTTTCTTCACCGAACGTAAAATTAATTTTTAAACATTACCTCTTCTAAATTCTCAATGTTAACCTTTCGGTAGATACACTAAGATATACAATGTATGGAATATGAATGATCTGATTATTTTATTTTAATTAAAATGTTTACCATAATCTACAAAAATTCTTAAAAATTTCTTATGAAATAATGGTTTTTTCTTTAACATGACGTGTTATTAAACCGCAAGTTTTCGAGTTAAATCGAAACGTAAATATGTTGTCGTGATACGAATAGTCATATGCGTTATGGCCTCTCTACATTCCCGCGCGAATCGCGCGCTAAGCCCCGAACCACCTACGAAACATAAATTTAGTATGCCCGCTCCAAATTTCCGCGCGAATCGCGCGCGATTCACGGCGGTATTCTCGCCGTGCATCGCAGCGCGGATCGCGTCAAGAATCTACCTAAAATTATTTTATTTTCTTGTGAATACTTTTTTCCTATTCAAACTATTTTACTTTTTTTTTTTTTGTTAAAAAAGTTGGTAGCCCTAACCGCAGCGCGGATTTCGAATTTTCAAATTTTATGTTTTTATTGCCTTAAAACTGATTTTTGTGTGCTTTTAGCACATGCTAACATTTATTTGCTATTGATAAATTTTCAAAGCTTTTTTTACAATCAAAATATTAATTTAAACGAATGAACAATTCGTTTTAAATTAAATTTATTGACGCTTTATTTCTCTCTTCTCGCCACTTCAGATTCATTATACAACCAAACTCAAACCATTTTGTCATATAATTTAAGCTCATATGAATATAAAGTGAAAAATTAACATAACTGTATTGAATATTTTGGGTAGTGACTTCAAACTTTTGTATTCTCATTTTTGATTCATTTGATTGATATGTTTTATGATGCATTAAATAGTTAAGTACTTATTACCTATAATGAGTGTTTTGTTTTACGCATCACAGTAAAGGTTGAAAATAAAGTATTTTCATCTACTTGATTTGTATGGAAAAGTATAAAGTATAATTACCAAACATAAAGTAAGATACGTTATTATAAAGTATGGTTTGCAACCACAGAAATAGTAATAATACCCCTACTATTTGTGTTTGCAAACCGCAACACTTTAAAGCTGCGATGCACGGCATGAATCGCGCCTCGAACTGCGCGGGAATGTGGCGCGAGCTATTACGAGAGTGGAATCATGGAGTATAGAGATACTCCATGAGTGGAACCAAGACAGGTAGATTCTTGCCGCGATCCGCGCTGCGATGCACGGCGTGAATACCGCCGTAAATCGCGCGCGATTCGCGCGGGAATGTGGAGCGGACTTTAAACGATAATTTAAATCGACGTACTTTGCATGTTCGCACTTCTTAGAATAAAGATCGATAATAGCCGGCCGTAGGGTTATCTTGCGGTAGATATTAAATTAATAGTGAATAAATTGGCGGCTTCTTCCCGTGCAATGTCAGTGTGCGAACGTTTTTACGACAGGGAGATTTTATTTGTCTACGTATTGAGTAAAACGTAAGTTACAATTTTTTTTATTGTGATCATTTTTTTTAACGAAGTATCTACACTAACTGTACAATATTCTATAATACTTTGTTTCATTTTACATCTTAGTTAATATTTAATAAAATAAAGATACTGCCACAAAATATGAAATTAGTTGTAAGTAGAATTACAAATTATTAACAATTAGAATAACGTTTTAAGAACGTTTTAGGTATTCATATTTATTTTTAAATTATTAAACCACAATACTTTTTTATTTTTATTTTAGTAAGATAATTTTTTGTTGCTATTTCATTAATTAAATTTTTTTTAACAAAAATGCTCTTTAAGTAAATTCATTATTTTATTTTCAGGTTAATATAAGTTTTTCAAAATGAGGCTGCTCATTTTGATATTTTCATTATGGGCTTTAGCCTATGCAAAACCAGAAATCTACAAAGAAAAAGAAGATTTCCAATATTCAAGAAGTTCATCAGATGAGGGATCTAAATCTGGCTACTATGGTGCTCAAAGAGGAAACATGGGAGGAAATTATGAAAGAGCACACAATATGGACTTATTGGCTCAGCATCAAATGAGTACTCTTGTGAGACAAGTTGATGGAGAGTTAGGTGAAGGGGCAAATACGAGAACTGGTAGCGTATTTACTTCTGGAAATTCCAGAGGCATATATGGATCTGGAAACTACGATCTCAGTAACCTTAAAGGTAGAAGCTTTGGGGAGGGCTCGTCGTATGGTGATTCGCAATCACAGTCTTCCTTTTTATCCCAAAATGCTGGATATAGTGGTAACTCATATTCGGCGGCTAATAATGCGAGATATAGTGCTAGTCAATTAAGGGCTTTAGGACTTGCGTCACAGTATGGACAGGTCGCTGATCAGCAAGACGGAGGTCTATATAGTGGAGCTAGTAATTACGAATACGGCAGTCAGGGTGCTAATAATTATAGATATTATACACATAGTGGAAGCCAAGAACGTAGTGTGTATGATCAAAGTAACGCTAATTTACATAGTGAGAGCAATACTTATGATAGTTCTCAAAGTAAATTAATAACTACTCCAGTTAGAATTTATTTGAGACCTGGAACTAGAATTGCAATACCAGTGTCGGCACAAACCTATGATGCTTCACAAAATGTATTAGTACGTGATCAAAACACAGTTAATACAGAAGCTGAATTATTGAGTAACAGTGGGAAGCAAATCAATGTTATAAAACCTGTAAGTAATGCGAAACATTACGAATCACGTTACAGCTATCGTAAGGAATGGGAGAAACATGATACTCAACCAATTACAGTAATACCTACAGAAAATCCCTTTCCTCAAAACAGTGAACTTTATGAGGATTCGCAGTTATCTCAAACCGTTGGAAAACAGTTCAAAAGTGAAGTAGATTCTGCTCAATCAAGTAACATGAATAGTGCTTACGCAAGTAAAGTGAATAGTGGTTATAACAGTGCATATAATGCTAATACTAAGTCGGCAACTGCTAATCGTTTACAATATCAATCTCAATTACAGAATTATGGAAGTAACTTAGCATCGAATGCATACACATTCGACACACATAACTCTGGTGCATCAACAAAGTTAAATAGCCTAGTAGAAGATATTAATTCCAGACCGAAAAGTTATCAGTCTTCGTATTCATATCACAAATCATGGGAAAGGCATGGTGATCCATATGTTATAAAGCCAGTTGGGGGTGATTTAAATGCACTTACATCCCAAAGGCTAGTAGTTCCACCAATAGATCAAAATTTGTACTATGGTAATCAGTATGGCCAAGCTACTTGTGATTTACAATGTCATTTACGAAAGAGACGATCTTATCATATTGAACAGTATCATCCACAAATGTATCAAGAAAATTTAAATCCACAATCCATAAATGGTTGGTTAAGTGATTTAGGTCAACAATCGAATGATCATCAAAATTTTGAATATTTAGGACAACAACCACAAAATAAATGGGACAAATTAGAAAATTTGGGCCAGGAAACTCAAAACCAATGGAGTAACTTAGATTTAGGTCAACAAACACAAAATAAATGGGATAATTTGGAAAGTTTGAATCAGCAGTCTGAGAGTGGGGTTGACAATTTAAGCCAAATGAGTCAAAGCCAACTAGATAACTTAGAAGATTTAGGTCAACAAACACTGGATACGTGGAAAAATTTAGACACATTGAATCAAAAACCTCAGAGTGACATTGAAAATTTAGGTCAAGAAACACAAAATACATGGAATAATTTGGAAAGTTTGAATCAACATCCTCAGGATGGGATGGCAGAAGTGGTTCAGCAAAGTCAAAGTCAACTAGATAATTTAGAAGATTTAGGTCAACAAACACAGAACATATGGAATAATTTAGAAACATTGAATCAAAAACCTCAGAGTGACATTGAAAATTTAGGTCGAGAAACTCAAAACACGTGGAATAATTTGGAAAGTTTAAATCAAAAACCTCAGCGTAAATTTGAAGAAGTGGGTCAACAAAGTCAAAGCCAACTGGATCAGTTAGAAGATTTAGGTCAACAAACACAAAATATATGGAATAATTTAGAAACATTGAATCAAAAACCTCAGAGTGACATTGAAAATTTAGGTCAAGAAGCTCAAAACACATGGAATAATTTGGAAACTTTGAATCAAAAACCTCAGAGTAAAATTGAAGAAGTGGGTCAACAAAGTCAAAGCCAACTGGATCAGTTAGAAGATTTAGGTCAACAAACACAAAATGTATGGAATAATTTAGAAACATTGAATCAAAAACCTCAGAGTGACATTGAAAATTTAGGTCAAGAAACTCAAAACACGTGGAATAATTTGGAAACTTTATATCAAAAACCTCAGAGTAAAATTGAAGAAGTAGGTCAACAAAGTCAAAGCCAACTGGATCAGTTAGAAGATTTAGGTCAACAAACACAAAATATATGGAATAATTTAGAAACATTGAATCAAAAACCTCAGAGTGACATTGAAAATTTAGGTCAAGAAGCTCAAAACACATGGAATAATTTGGAAACTTTGAATCAAAAACCTCAGAGTAAAATTGAAGAAGTAGGTCAACAAAGTCAAAGCCAACTGGATCAGTTAGAAGATTTAGGTCAACAAACACAAAATATATGGAATAATTTAGAAACATTGAATCAAAAACCTCAGAGTGACATTGAAAATTTAGGTCAAGAAGCTCAAAACACATGGAATAATTTGGAAACTTTGAATCAAAAACCTCAGAGTAAAATTGAAGAAGTAGGTCAACAAAATCAAAGCCAACTGGATCAGTTAGAAGATTTAGGTCAACAAACACAAAACATGTGGACTAATTTGGAAACTTTGAATCAACAACCTCATAGTATAATTGAAGAAGTGGGTCAGCAAAGTCAAATTCAACTGAATAGTTTAGACGATTCAGGTCAACAAACACAAAAAATATGGAAAAATTTGGATAGTTTGAATCAACATCCTCAGAATGGCATTGAAGAAATGGGTCAACAAAGTCAAAGCAAACGTGATAATTTAGAAGATTTAGGTCAACAAACACAGGATACATGGAAAAATTTAGAAACTTTGAATCAAAAACCTCAGAGTGAAATTGAAAATTTAGGCCAAGAAACTCAAAACACATGGAATAATTTGGAAAAAAATTTGACTCCACAATTAGAAAGTGAACTAAATCAGCAAAATTTAAATAATTGGAACAGAATTGAAGAACAACAGTCAAGTAAGTTTTAAGTTCATACAAGTTTTAGAGAACTTGGATCTTGACGGCTTCTAAAATGTTATTAAATATACATATTAATGTGCAAATTTAATTTGTAAATAAAACAAAAAAAAAAAAAATGTAGTTAGTAACTTATTATTTATCTTATGTAAAATAATTTTAGGTAAAATTACTTCCTTATTTTATACTTCTTTTTAGTTTAATATTACCACAAATTTTAACTTATGACATAATATATGTTAAATATGTAATATATTGAAATTTATCAATAATTGTTAAATCTCTATAACCAGGAAATCAAGAAGAACAAATGCAACCAGAATTTAACGTGTGGGATAAAATTAACAATTTTGAGTCTCAACATAACATGGAAAGTCACACTGGAAACACAAACCACCAGCAATTTTATAGTTCACATAAAAAAAATGTAGATACATGGGACCAAACATTTCAACACTATAATTTAAGCCAAAGAACTAATGAAAGTAAACCTACAACAAGCAATACAGAAAAAAATCTGTGGGACATTATTAATAAAGCAATAAGCGAGTATGATAAAGAGACTGATAATATTAATCATAAACAATACATATCAAATCAAGAGTGGGAAGAAAAATATAGTGCACACAATAATTACTACCATAACTCACATTATTTTCATCAACAGCATAATTTTGGGGAAACTAAAGAGACTTTAACGGAAAAAACAATAACTCAATCCAAGGAGACTAATAAATATTTAGGATTTGAGGTAATTGATCACAGTATTACATCATCAACAACAGAAAAAGTTAAAAGCACCGAAAAGCCAAAAATTATAATTCCAATTCCTGAAAATAATTCTCCTGTCGAAATTGGCCGTGGTGATATTGGTGCAGATGAAATACCACCATTAATACTTGAACTAAATGATAAAAGTAATAGTAAGAAAGTTGAAGATGACAATACTTTAAATTCAGATAAATTATACAAAACACAAGATGAAATTGAATCATTAAGCTTAACCCATTTTAATGGGAACCAATATAATGACAAATTAAACCAAGGAGCAGCAGACTTAAGTGTAATGGGTTTAGAGCAACATGTTGAATCAATTAACACACCTACTAGAAAACCAAAAGACCATTACAACAATCAAAATAATTTTTTGAGCGATCAAACACTTCCTAAGCAATACAGAGTACCAAGCTACAATAAGCCATTAACTGTCGAAAGAAATCCTACTTATGAGGATTTGCAAAAGTCTGAAGTTCAAATACCTGATAACTTTGAGCAACAAAATTTTAACCCGATATGGGTAGATTTAGAACAACAAATGAGTAATAAGCAGGATATAATAGATCTTGGTCAACAAAAGCAAGAACCTATTAATATAAATATACAACAAGAACATTACTTACATCAACAACAAAATTTTGATAAGAATTTGCAAAATAAACAAGAAAAAATTCAAAGACAAGATTTTCATGATTATTACAACAAACATTCTTTAAATGAAGAACAATTCCATGATGTTAATAATTTAAAATCAGTCCCTAAAAAGGATGAAATAGTAGAACAACCTATAGAATCAAGTGAAGAACCTGGATTTTGGAAATCTGTGTGGAAAAAGACAGTCAGTGCGAAAGATAAAGTTGTTTCATGGTTTAAAAATTAATTATTGTTTTAATTAAAACAACTGATCAAAATATGTAAAAACTATAGGATAATTAAAGTTGAATTATTTATACGGAAATGTGTCTCCTTGATATTGTGTATTTGTGTATTGTATGTTCTATGTTTTTACTCACATCAGGTAAAGAATGAAAGTATTTAATAAATGCCTGCTGCTGCACAGAATCTGAAAAAAAAAAAAATTTTACTAATTACTGCATGTTTTGCACTTTTCTATGTATCAATGTGTTGTGTTCGTGTGAAAAACCCTCTGTGTGTACTGTCCATGTGTGGTATGCATTTGTATGATTTTGTTATTGATATAAGCTTAATGTAAAGTTAGAAAATTATTTTATTATTCCCTTTACTATATTATATTAAATGCATATTTTTATATCAGTTAATTACTATATAACAGAGCATCAATCATTTTATACATGTAATATTGGTGTTTATTATTAAATGTCTGTTGTATTTTCTGAGATACAAATATGTTGAAACAATATGTTAATTTTTTTTTTTTTTTGGGTATTTATAATATATTCATACAATAAAGTTGAATGTTTTGTTATTAAAATTCAGAAAGTACTGACATTAGTAAGTATTTTATAAAAGAAAGAATGGTTTATAAAATATATGCACAATAATATAGAAAATAGCGAATAAAAAGTATTTCCTTTTGTATACTTTAGTTTAGAGTTTATTTTCTATAAATAAAATATAAAATGAATTATTACTGATAACTTTTATTTAAAGGTCCATCATAAAACGTCACATTAAATATTAAGATTAGAGACATGATCCATCTTCTTTGTTTCAAAATTTACAGGGTGGGTGCTCTGTAAATATTGCCATGAAAGCTCAATGCTGGGTCCATTTCTCTTTTTTATGATACAAAATAAAGGTAAGACTAGATGTACTATAAATGCCACATTTCCCTAGATCCTTGTCACATCAAGCAATATCCTTCTCTAACCATTGTATATGAACACATTTTGAATCACTTTCTTGTCTGAGCATAAAGTCATGGAAAAAACATTTTAGAAACTACTACTATTAACGTAATCACAATTCGTATTTTTTTATTATAAAAATAATTTAAATCTTCATAAAGTTTCATAAATCAGAAATATAATTTTGTAAAAAATATATATATATAAAAATTTTAAACACAGAGCATGTAGTGTTTCTTAAAAATTAAGCTATAATTAAAAATAAATAACACAAATTTTTAACCAGCTTAAAAAAGGAGGATGTTCTATGTTTGTCTGTATCTTTTTTTGTGTTTACTGATATATTTGTCAATTATAAACGAATTGCAGAATATTCTTTTTTGTTCAAAAATTATATACTCCATAGATGGTCCCATATCCTTCAGGATGACACTGGAATCTTAGAAATAGCAAAGAAAGTTCTCTTAAAATTTCACATATTGTGCAATTTTATATTTATGCACATCAATTTCTCTAAGGTTTCTTAGTTGATTTGTATAATTCTTTTTGTTTAAAAGTAAAATATTGTATATATAATTAAAATAGTCTCATAGAACTAAGGACTTACTAATATAATTACTTAATAAATATAGACAGAACTAATCATCATCATGATTTTGTTGAATGCTTTGTGTCATAGAATAATTTAATGATAGTAAATCAAAAGTATTACAAGATTATTGCTGCTTGTAGTTACACAAAAAAAAAAGAAATTAACCACATACACACAAAACTAATGGCTAGACCATAACAAGGATCTGCATGGCCTATACAAATATTTGTCATGTACGGTGCTTGAACCCACGACCACCCGCTCATCATTCAGTTGCTGTGACCACTGTGGCAACGCGTTGTTAATTTGTTATTTGAAAAAGAATTATTGTGCTTACCCTAGGCGTTTCGCTTACTTAGCGTTAAGCGTTACGTAAGACGTTTATTATGGTTACTAAAGTTACAAAATAAAAAATAAAATAGACTTAAAAATGGCACCTACGAATTAAGGCCTCAAGTATAACACAAAGGAATATTATTGTGTGTTGCTGTAAAACTAGGCTCGACTTGAAAATCGTATGTATAAAAACAAAAGTATTATTTTGCACTTGTGTCTATTTATACGAAGTCGACTTTTAAAGATCTTATTATTTTATATAATATAATATCAAATGAAGTAACAAAACTTTGTTAAGAATATTTTATTTACGTTACCTAAGTTAAGAGCGTGTATGGGTTGTAGCGATGACATTTCAGTGGATATTTTACGTAGTTTTTTAAGCTCAAGGAAATGAAAATAGTTTGTGTTTATTTATTAAACAAAGTAAACGGAATACAAAACACAGGTATTAAACTTTAGCGGTATTTTTGACTTTGAAACAGTGTGACCAGATTTATTTTGACGAAACTACTGCTTGGTCTCGTTAAAATCTACTAAATACTATATGATTAAAATATAATATGATTTAAATATAAATGGAATAAAAAATTAACACCGCATAAAAAAAAATCCTTTAATTAAAAATATTACAATTGGTAATGCCATCAAAGTTATTTTGTTAAATCCTCATCAATCAAGTATGAAATAATGGTTCCTCATCTCTATCATTCACATTTCTAATGTGCTTTGATGTAGCCGTGTGGTCCTTTAAAGACGCCAATCTACTTAGAACGTCATTGCAGCACCGTATTGTTTCCTTTTTCTTTACATAACCAATTTCTTTATGAGGCATCTTGCTTCCATTCTTCACAATGCACTTGAGTATATTTCGGTTTCATTTTAAACACCACGATAAAAATATAACAAAAGATCACTAATCGTAATCTATCACACTTGACTCATGCGATATGCTAGGAATATAATAAAAAGTAGTCAAACTCAAACCGAATCACCATATTATTAACAAATCGCGCGCTTAATAATAATCCGAAATAAGTCAAAATTTGTTGATTTCTACTTTTTCTAATAAAATTAACTAACTCAGCTCAAAGAATAGGTGCACTCTGGTTGCCACGTGAAACAGAGCATAATGACTGATTTAATGGATCACAAAGACGACAGAATGCCTCCACCAAGGTAGAGGTTCAAAACTTTGACAGCAATTTCCCACAAAAATGTTTTTTTGACTTATTTCGGCTTATTATTAAGCGAGCGAAATGAGGAATTCCCTAAATCCTTTTTGTCAAAGATTTACATTCCGATACAATGAAAAGGGGAATACCCCGCATCAAATAAGTTTAACAGAGGGCTGCCATCTTAAGTCGAAAAAGTACCAAAATAATCCGAAAAAGGGAAAAATTTACTAAAAGATACTAAATATTTTTTACTTACTAAATACTGTCGTTATCACCATAAAATCTACTAAAAAAGTAGAAAACTACTAAATTTGGCCACGCTGATTTTTTTAAAATATGCTACAAGTAATCGAGAGTCCAAAATATTACGCCATACAGCCTGTTGCTATTTTTATATTGGTCTAATTAAATATTCACATATGAAATCTGAACTTCGAAAAACGCAAAAAACTAAAAATAAGCTAACAAATCTTCGTTTCATATTCCTGAAAACTTATGTTTTCACTAACTTTAATACTTGATAAATAATAATATATACTTTAACTCTTGACTTTAACATATTTCTTGACACTCTTCTAGAAGCTAATATTTCATCAGCTGCCATTGACTGGTTTTATTTATATCTTACTGGAAGCCAGTAACATCATCATATCAATCATTGGATGTCCACTGCTGAACGTAGGCTTCCCCTATCGACCTCCAGAGCGACCAGTTCAAAGCAGCCTCCATCCAACGGCTTTCGTCGACTCTCTTCAAGTCGTCCAACCATCTCTTGGACGGTCGTCCGACGCTGCGCTTGCCGGTACGTGGTCTCCACTCGAGAACCTTTCTGCTCCATCGACCGTTAGTTTTACACATGGCTATGTTCTAGACATGCATGGAGTATAGAGTAAAGGGAGCGTAATCTTGTGTTACGAAAAGTATCCGTGGAAATTCATCAAATTAGGTTGGCTCCACATTAGCATCTAAAATAGGTTAATCTCGAAGGAAGGCTTGAGAGTTTATATTACATTATGTCTTATACTGTTGTTAATTTATATTGCTTATTACGTGTTCAGTCCGTGTTATGACTGCTTTGTTATTTAGCGCTTCCTATAAGATTTACCCTCATGCAAATGTGGCGCACCCTTATTTGATGAATTTTGGTAACACTTTTCTTAACAGGAGATGGTACTCCCTAGTATCTATCCTCTATGACTGTTTTTTTTTTCTATATATAAATTCCTTGTCCATGAGCATGACCTAATCATGGTCATTGTGAATTTGTGACAGTGACCACTTTGACAGTGACGTTTTACATTGACGTTTGGATGGTTGTGTTGTGTGTACAGTTTATACTAATTACTAATTGGATTTTGTTATTCTACGTTTTATTTGTGTTTAATATGTTAATTTTTAAATGTGCGCTTTTAATTTTAGCTTCAACCTATATTTTCTCGTAAGTACTTTTAGTTTGTATTGTTTATCCTTGTTATTTTAAATAATAATAATATTAAAAATCTAACATAGCTTAATTAATTACATATTTATTGCATTAAGAAATTTATTTGTCGATGTAAATAATAATAGATATTTTTTATTAAACAAATATATTAATTTAAATTAGAAATGCGATACGGTACAGTCGTGTCATTTATAAAATGTACGTTTTTAACATTAGCCTTTCACTTTTCTGTATAGTTTTCATTTGTTTTCTTATTTGTTAAAATCGTTTTCTCTTTTTTTCAGACTTTGTTCTCAATTCGTTAACGAAACAAACTTTTCCGACACTGGCCTTGCGTTTATGTACGTTGCCAGCGGAGCATTCGGTGAGAGTAAATTATTAATATATTATAAAAAAACTTTTTATATTGAAATTCTTTAAAAATTTAATTTTACTAATTTCATTGGGTTTATTATCTCAAAATTAATTATTTACTCACTACTGTGATTTTCATACAACATTGAATATGCAATATAACATCTACCATTAAGTGTATCTTAAATGTTTGGTATTAATTTAATTGTAGTTGAACTAATTTGAATTTAAGTATAACAAAATTTATTAACATTACGGTCATCTAAGTGTTGTTTGGCTTAAGAAATAATTAAATAATTGAGAATGTCTGTTCTCTAAATTGCTTTTAAATATTCTTGGTATATATAAATATGGTTATTAAACCTATAAAAATAATTATAAAGATCAATAAATTTGTTGAAATAGTTCTTTGAAAAACATTATCCTGTTAGTAAATAAAATACTATTATTTATATAATATAAATAATATTTTTATAAATAACAATATTCATATCTATAACTTTTGAATCATATTTAATATACTTACTAGTGTTATAAATGTGTGTGTGCTAACAAATAACTTTTTCAGCTGGCAAAATCATATATGACAGATACCAGCAAATTCATATATTAGGGTCATTAACACCAAATCCGAATGTGACTTCATTTGCCAATAGAATTGCTTGTTTCTCAGCAACATTCCTCTCCCTGGGCTACCTGGTCTACTTCTTTTTATTTCTATTTAAGGTATGATCATTCTTAAATTAATAAATAAAATTTATTCATTTTATTAGAAACTAAATGAACAACATAATATACGTTGATTATAATTGGCCTTCATAATTGTATTACATTTTTTCTTTTATAACTTTTTTGTGCTGTGTACCATCCCTAACAAATAAATAAATAAATAAAAGTAGAATATTTTAAAATATAGCGTAATCAAAATTCTTAATTAGATATAAAATTATATGTCTAGCTGTGAAATGGTATCATTATAATCTTTTTATAATATAAAAAAAATATTGTTGCAATTGAAATATAATATTTATTTCCAAACTATTTCTTTCTACCTAGAAATGGGATTCTAATATTTATTTATCAAAGACTGGTGCTATAAACAATGTATTGTGGAATTTTTCACATTACACCATCTTGGTAATATTAAGATAAACTAGAGACCTGTATGAGACCTTCATGCATTTACAAATTATGTTATAGGTAACACCATGTTGATGTACCAGCTAACTGTTTCACTTTTAATGTTTTCTTTAATGGACATTGTTTTAAAATTCTAATATTTCCAAAGTAGGCATTTGAATGATATAGTATAAAAGATATTTTAAAAAAAAACATACACCTAAGATAACAGATTTATTTGAGTAAGGGTTAGTAATGAATTGAAGAGATTAGCTTAGCATTTACTCTACAATTTTTTTTTTACTTATCTATAATAGATAAAAATAGTTGTGAGTGTTTTGGAATTATGAGATAATCACACGCATTTGTGAACTTTATAGACTTTTGAAACTGACTAGTTACATAGTTTTGATGAATTCATTAAAGTTTACTTATTGTTATAATTACAAATTAGCATACATCATTTCTTGTTCTATAATCTATAATATATCTAAAAACACCATTTTAACTTCTGTACAGACCTTTTTTTAATGTTTTTATTATTATTTTAAAGTAAGTCAAAATTCGTTGGATATTTTAGAAGAAAGCAGAAAAATAGAGAGGAAAATAGTGACTTTATTTATTTATTGCTTATTCTGTTTTTAACAAAACTTTATAAATATTTCTAACAAATAATATCCAAGCATGAAATCTATTCATGTATTAACTAAATTTGTCCACTTATAAATTTGTCCAAATTATAAAATACAAATTTGTTATTTTTTCGAATTTGTCAAGATTTTGACTCCTTGATTAATATTATTTTATTTTACTTTTATTTAACCAAAAAGCTTAGCCCTAATGTAACTTAAAATGAATATCCGTCTATATAGATAAGTGTAGATTGTATGTTAGTATTTTATTTTATTTATTATTTTTGTTAGTGTCTACTTTCGACAAATAATTGGAATTTAGGTTAATACTTATGCTTTTGCAACTAACTACAACATTATCTAGCATTACTATAACTGTCTTAATAACAAGGTAAAGATGAAGAAATAAATTGAAATTATTTTACGATTAAAATGAATTAAGATTTTTGCTGAAGCAAACTCGAAATATTGACTCATATCATCATGTAACTGAGTTATAGTTGTTATTAATATTTATTTTTAAATCGTTTTTATTATATGAATATGAATTGTTTTTTTTTTGTTATTAATTATTTCATTGAATTCTTTTTCATAACCTTGAATGTTGCTCTTTGTTTAATAATATTAATTAAGTTACGAAGTTATTACGGAATTTCAATTTATTTAATAGGTGTGGTGCTTTCCTTTCATCAATGCAAAAATATAAAATGCATGATGCTCCAATAAAGAATATTAACAAAGATTCGTGCGTGACTTATATTTTACATTGATTTGTTCTTCTCAGCCATATAATATATACTCGTATAAATATGGAATAGGCGGCCTTGACTTTAACTTGTCTTATTATTTTATAAGTAGGTTAAAATATGCAATTAATACTAAGTAAATGTAAAATCTGTATCTTGTATTAACAATATCAATTTTATATTTTGACTTTTGATTTCTCTCCCAAAGAAAACTTTGATAAATGGTATTCAACAAATTTCCTGCCCTGTGGTCTGCAGTATCAACTCATTCATTTAAATTAATTCAGTAGTTTTGGCGTAATGTACCATCAACATAAACAGACAGATAAAGAAAAAAAAATACATTTTTGGATTCAGTATCGATTATACAGTAGCCTCTAAAAATATTTCAAAATGTATTCAATGTATCGAAATGAATCTGTTACATTTCCATCATAAGTACCTATATTATATTCTATTTAACTTTTCTAGTATCATGAAAATTAGATTTTAATTTCTGTAGATTTTATATTTGAAATAAAGATAGTCCACACATAGGGCCAATTTCATCAGTTCCTGATAAAGGTATAGATAGTTATCTGATATATAACAGTGTCCAACAGATAACATTTTCTGTAATGTTTTTTATTTCACCATCAAACTCTATCTGTCAGATATTTCTATTTGCAACCTGTGGAATCAAAAGTTGTAGAATTACTCATACATAAGTTACTGATAGGCTTTCAGAGACTATAATTAGGAGGTAAAACAGGCCCTTAGTATTATATTCCTTTTTTTTTTTTTAATTAAGATCGAAATGAATCCTTAATTTTATTAAACTCTCATCAACCGCTTTATCAAGATTTTTTTTCAACAGCCGATAATTTTATTTTCAGGTGGATGAACAATGCCTTAGAGCATTAAATATATTTATATGTGGATTCGGAACTTTGTACATGTGGGTGCAGGTTGGTACTTTTCTACAGTTTAGTACAAAATAATAACTATATTTTATACCTTGTTGTTCTTTGTTGCAGTGTATTATAACAACATATATATCTACTTTATTTTATGATAGAAAGTTGACAGTACTTAGGCAATGCCTAGCAAACGTGAGCTTCCCCATTCTAGTTTTAATGGCAATTTTCGGAACCGTTTCTTCATTTTTGCCTGAAGGTAAAAACTCTATGAATATATATTTTTTTACTAATAATTAGACGTAGATTTTCTGGTTTAATTAAAAGTCTATAACGGATTTTATCGCGTTTATTTAAAACTTTACAGTTTAACAATATTTTAAATTATTTCCCGACGTTTCGGACCCTTTACAGCGTCCATGGTCTCGGGGGACTGAGGTAGTGGATGTTCGGACATCTTTTATAGACGCGATAAAATCCGTTATAAACTTTTAACTAAATGAGTAAAATTTGCGTAAATATGCGTACCTAAATATAAGAAAACAGTAGATTTTCTGGTGTTTTATTTTCTTGTTTTGTTATTAAAAATATAATTTATACATTTTGAAACTCATTAATTAACTCAAATTTAGCATTTATATATCTATTATTAAACTAATATTGTAATTAACTAATTAAGTTATAATATTCTGTTGCAGATGGCTCCAAAGGTGTTTACGTGTGTCACGTCGTTAGTTCCCTGTGCAGTTACATTTTGGCGGGTATATTCTGCACATTTTTATTGTCCTTCGAAAAAGATTACGAATATTTTTCAGAGGTAATTTAAACTTATTATTAAACTACATACAAATATAATGTAGGTATATAAAAGAAAAAAAAAAACAGTACCAATAGAACTCCATAAAACGTAGTTCTTTTGTTAACATTCCATTGCTTATAACAAATTTATGATGTAATTTTATCAGTAGCGGCTTAAAGCCTTTTTAGTAGGCCAGTAAAATGGATTGCATCTACGCAAAGTAAATCGAAGTTATGTAAAAGTATTTTATGTAACAACATGATTATTATTTGTTGTCTGATGCTGAAGTAAGCATCAATGGTTACGTTACTAATTAACAAAAAGAAAATATTATTTAATTAATTTAATTAAAAGTCTAAATCGGATTTTATCACGTTTATTTGTTTTAAAACTTTACAGTTTAACGATTTTTAATTAAATTAAATTATTTCCGGACGTTTCGGACCCTTTACAGCGTCCATGATCTCGGGGGACAAAATCCGATTTAGACTTTTAATTAAATGAGTAAAATTCGCGTAAATATAAGAGAACAGAAAATATTATGATAAAACTTTCGTGAAAACTCTTAATATAATATGAATATTGTAATCATATATTGTGGCATATGGGGTAATTAACTAAAAGGCTAGACTGCATCATTTAGCAATTGATGAATTCGTTTATCCAAACTGTCCCTGTTCCATCGGCGTTAAGGTTTGTGTAAATTAACTAAAAATACCGCTGTTTTAGTGTTAGCTAAATTATAGAAATTAATATAACTTATCAACAAATTTTAAAGCCCTAAAATATTGATCTCATCCGAGGGACGTCGCAATTATTCAGATGATAATCGCGCTACGATTGAATTTGATCAGGGGCATATTGAACATGATAGAAAATTAAAAAAAAAAAAAATATTACGTGACTTATCGAATGTTTATGTAAATTTCATACATTCTGACTCTTAAAATACGAATTTGACAATCGCTGAATCATTTTGTCTAACCCTTCTATTTATTATTTTATTTCAGGGGTTAAGATCTGAATTGTTACTGGATGACGCCTGTTCTTTGAACAATGCGTCACTCTCCGACGTCGATAGTATATTTGGAACGCAAGAGCTTATATCGAATACTATAGTTATAAAAGGGAGCATTACTTGCGGTAAAGTCTCCTGACCCGAGGCCGTGCCTTCCCCAGGCACGTTACAACATACTTCCAATTATGTAGCGAAAAGTTATGGAAGTTTTAATAGTACTAAAGTAGAAATTAATCATAATATAAATAACAATAATCTCAATCATATCTCTCCAATTAGAAATAGTATTATTGATAATGATAGCGGCATGTCGTCGGGAGAGAACGACGACTCGATGAGATACGTCTATAATGGTAACAATAATGTTAGTGATAGTGTAAGATCAACGGTAGCGGATAATGAAGTAACAAAGTGCCTAACCAATAATAATAATAAATGTGCTGTGCTATGGAATGAGATTCCAAGTTGTTCGTATGTTAATAATAACGTTTATAAAGCGAATGATTCGTTCAGGTCTTACGTGGACGATTCCGCGGATGTGCCGGACGGCGATATCGGTAACGATAACGATAATTTGATAGATTCGGAATTTATTGTGATAAATCTATCGTGTGATGTTAACGATGTTTGTGATACGAGGTGTGAATCTATTGTGGGTACAAATGTTTATAATATCGATTGTGATAATTCAAGCATTCTTAGTGTAGATACGAGCCAAAGTTTAGTTCCTGTTCCGAACAACGAAATCGTTAAATCGGAGAGTCAGAAATTAGTTAGTCTGTCTCTTTCCATACTCCTCGCGGCTCTACTACAAGCGATGCGCTGTTTTGCCCAATTCTTAGAAGACATCGTTACTCCACAGAGGTTGTAATGATTGTTTTCTAGTAATATTTTTGTGCAGTATTTATTGTATTCGCTATTTTTAAGGATGTTTACTGTTATTTTTAATACCAATTACAAATGTCAATAATATATTTAACTACCCTCTTTAAAATGTTGTTTCATTTCTTATTTTCGGCTAAAGAATAAAACATAATAATTTTAATAGTTATTTAATAAATAATACCGAAAGTTACACAAATGAGGCTACTATACACACACAACAAATAAATTATGAGGTTAAATAGGTCATTGGTACACTAAATGAATTATTCTCTATTTATTGTCTTAATTTTATTTCACTAGTCGTTTATAACGATGCTTCATTGATCACTGTTATCAGCCTGTTGTTCGTGTTATGGCACTTTTTCTTCCATTTGATAGAGTTTCTATGGTGTTCGGGGGTACTGTTTTGTTCATGATTCGAAGGCTGAGGGGAGTTTGAGTTGCCGACGACAATGGACCACCGTCGGCCGCGTCTCTCGTTCAAGTTCGGCATCTCTGCTATGAGATTGTTTTCGTATTCACTTAACATCAAATAGTTTTCCACCTGTGCAAAAGAATAAAATATGTAATTATATATGCAAGTCCTTTGCCTAAAGATTGCTTGGAAGAGGTCGCTGTATTAGCGATAACGCCGCCTGTTGCAACTGATGCAAGTTGATTGTTTTAAATTCTTTTTTTATTGTAATGTTCGTGTATTGATATGCAAAAGAATAAATAAATAAATAAGAATAAAATATTAATTTTGCTCGGGCTATCGGGCTTTTTATGTTGGACAATGTGTGTTGGTAGCTCGTCTTTTTATTTAACTACATCAAAAAATATCATGTAATTCTATTTGTAAAGAGTGATTTGTTGTTTTAATATGTTAAACTATTACTTTTATATTATTACGAAAAACACATTAATTGATATACATTTTTACTAACATAATATAACGGTTAAATTACCTTATTGCAGCTAGTAATACAATCACCCCCACATTCCAGCTCCTCTAATAGGTGCTCGGGTATATCTAGGTCTAGATCTAGGTCTAGTCCCCCCTCTTCACTTATACACGTCAATTCTGGAGGGAGGTTGGGAGGGGGGGAACCTAGGCTGCCGGGGCCGATGCTGTCCAGTAATAGATCTCGTCCAGCTCTACCAGGTGCTACTAGTTCTGCTCCTAGAACTGTTAAGTTATTGAAGTATAATTTAATCTGTTGAGTCTTATAGGTAATACGCTATGATTGTGTGTTTATTTATTTTTTGTTTTATTCCTTTGTTTCAAACTAGATACAACCAGCGCAATTTCCTCTACGTCATGTTCCTTATCTATACGACATAGTGTGCAACTTTATAGCATATAACTTTCCTCGAAAAACATGCTTTCTAATAAAAAAAAAAAAAAAAAACTAAATATATATGTATTTTTGCCCGCTTTGAAAAGTCCTGCATCCGTTGTGGTTATAAAGTAACTTCAAATTGAGCTCATGACCTCAATACTCTATTAATACATTAATAATAATTTAGATGACAAGGCGTGTGTTCAATGGGATTTGATGAGTGTAACCATTTGATACGTATTAAAAGCGACGAACTTTCATTTAAACCTACTTCATTTTGTCCGACATAGATGATTCATATACAATAACCTTACTTTATATATATATATATATATATATATATATATATATATATATATATATAATTTAGTACCTATATTGTTGTTTTCTGTCACTCAGTATTCAAATATTTTTATACGAAAAGATTGATTTCATAAATAATGAAGCGATTTGGTTTATATCGTATTGTCTATACCTGTTACTTTTATTTATATTTCCTCGTTCAATAGTGTTAGTGGAAATGTAAACACAACAATAAACTTTGCTTGCGCTTTTAAGATTATCCATTTCAAATAGGTTATAACGTAATTCAATTATGCCTTAGTCCATGCGCGAAAAAGGTATTTAAATTATTTTTAATATGTTGATTATAATTAATAGGAACACACAAATAAAAAAATTAAAAACATAGTTTGTAATAAATCAAATTATATCATAAATGTACTTAGATTTTTAATAGAACGTTAAAAAATAAAGTTTTTAATTAAATATTCATAGTTTTAATCATATTTTATGATCTGATCGTGTCTCGCGCTGTCAAGTCTAGATTTGATGTGCAAGTGATGAAATCAAAAGCTTTTAACTAGAAAGTCGTCAATAATCTAATGGTCAATTTGTACTTTGTAATTAGAAAGTCCCCATCTGAAACGCCTTTAAGATAATTACTTGCATCACGTTACTGATAATTGCAATTGAAGTGAAAATGATGCAGTTTTAAATGTTAGTGTGTGGTTTCGTTTTTTTCAATTTGTTAAGTTTGCTTAGGTTAGTAGCATTAATTAATCACTCAACTTATAATAAGAATTAAGTAATTTACGAAAATTCCAGAATTAGAATATAAAATTTACTGTTCGTTTCATTCAATAAATGAATCTTACTGGATTATATATCATTTAATAAATCTTATTGGATTTAATGTAAAGTAACAGTTATTTTTATTGTACCGTAACATATAAATATTTGTTTTCATCTGTATTTAAGAATACATACAAATGTTTCTTCTTTATGTGCACTTATATGTATATGTGTAATGAATACAAGTGTATGTGTATTATATATTTGTATATAATTATCAGTACTCCGGAAGTAAACGACATTAAATACTCTCACATTTTTATGTTTTACAGAAGAGCAAATAGAAGTTTTTATACGCTGTTTTTTCAGTGACATAGTGTTATCTTTAAAGTTTATATCTCCGTAACTGTTAAGATGAGGAAATTATGCTTTGTACCACTGTAAAAAACGCAAAAAGTTATAATAGAATCATTAAAAATAATAACAATGTCGAAAAAATTGGACTTAGTGTCATGTACATGCGGAGTACTCATATGTAGTGTGTAGTGTATACCGAGTGCGGTGGCAGCGCCGGTGGCGGTGCGAGGCTCGCGATCGCGGTTTCGCGACGTGGCAGTAGAATCGCATCCTACTGTACCACCATTTTCTCTGAAAAATATAGAAATATTAGAATTAGAAGAGAAAATATAGAAATATTAGAAAATTAGAGCGTCTTCAAAATCTCGCTATTCGCTTTATTTTTGGCTTGCGTAAGTATGACCATATTTCAAACTTTCGTGCTCAACTTAAGTGGCTCCCAATCCGCCTTCGCCGTGATATGCACATCCTTTCCTTCCTTTTCAAAATACTTAATGACCCTAACTCTCCTTCATATCTCCGTTCACGTTTCCAAATTCTTCCTACTCCCTCACGTTCCAGGCGGCCTTGCATCACTACAATGCTCGATATACCTAAGAGCAATACAAAGTTTCTTTTTCGCTCTTTTTCTGTATATAGTGCACTGCTTTGGAACAAACTTCCTAAAGACATCCAACTTAGTCCCTCAGCTAATTGTTTCAAAAATAAACTGAAACAACACCTTCTTACCCAAATTATTCCGAAATCGTCATAATTTCTATGTATATATAGATATAATATTTACATATGTATGTTTATAAAAGTATTTATGTAAATAGTAGTATGTATGTATATAGATAATTATCTATAATACTATCTAATATATATTGTATGAAATTTTATATATAATATTTAATTAAATAATAATGTTTAAGTATCTGTGTATTATTTATAATATTTCTACAGCACGTTTTTTTTAGCCTGCTTATAACACTATTTCTCACTACCGCAGGTTGGCTGGAAGAGATCTCTTTTAGAGATAAGTCCGCCTTTGCACACAAATATTGTAACTATTTTGTTTACTGTTTTGTCTTTTAGTGCAATAAAGAATATATAATAATTCTTTTTCTAAATACTAAACTGAATCAGGCTGTTAACGTTCCACCATTGGGCAAATACCACTTTTCCGTGTAGAGGGTTTGGAGCTTAATCCACTGCGGATCGGTAGATAATTTTCCGATGATGAGTAATGATCGTTATTAGGTGTTTACATAACAACCGAGAAAAATGGCATAATGTGCTCTTCGAGATCCGGGAGCAAGGACATACATCCAGACCAGAAGCAAATATTTGTGCAAATACATGCCACTAACGGAAATCGAACCCGCGAACGCCGGCGTTGAGCCGACTATTTTCACCACTATACTAGAACGTAAGAACTTATTATAAATATCAATGTACATGTATATATGTAGGTTCGTGTGTAAAACATTTGAAGTATTTCCAATATTATGTTTTTTACCTTAATATTATCTTATAGATATCTATTTTACGTAGTGGTCACAGCAACTGACTGATGTGCTAACGGTCGCGGGTTCGATTCCCGCACATGACATATTTGTATAGGCCACACAGATGTTTGTCGTGGTCTGGGCGTTTGTGTTTGTGTATTGTGTGTGTTCCCGGACTCCAACACAGGATTCACATTTTACTGGGGTCCGTTTAGTGTGAGACGTTTATTTATTTATTTATAATTTTGTAGTTTAATATTGTCATACGCATATAACGTATGACAACCGTTCTGGTGTAATGGTAGTCGGTTCGATTCCCCTTCGGGACAGATATTTGTTTTTGTACAAATATTTGTTTCCGGTCTACGTGTATGTCCTTGTGGGTTTCTCCACCGTGAATCAGAGAGCACGTAAAGCCATCGGTCCCGGTTGTTATCATAGACACCTGATAACGATCGTTACTCGTGGTAGGGAAATTATCCGCCAACCCGCAGTGGAGCAGCGTGGTGGAGTAGGCTCCAACCCTTCTCCTATATGGTAAAGAGGCCTTCGCTCAGCAGCGGGTTGTTTACAGGCTGATACAGTACAGTACAGCGTATAACAAAATATATATTTAGGCAAGTTGTGTAACGACAGTGTAATAAAGAGCTTATTACTTGGTGTGTTTGTGTGCAACGCTGCGTCGATGCAGATCGATGCAGAATAGTGACAAGGAACCGATGAGCGAGCACGTCGAGCTGAAGTAGTAGCCCGCTTTACCGCCGCAGCCCACATTGATGTACCCTGATAATGAGGGATTAAATATAGTGTTGAATAAGAGAAAGATTAAGAGCACATTATGTACATCAAGGAAAGAAACAAAAACAATAACAATAATTAACATAGTTGTAGATATTTTAATATTTATATATATTATATAGGTATATATATACAAAAAATCCAATTAATATTTGATGAACGAGATTGCATAAAATGTGTTTGCAAATTATGAAATTTAATGTAAAGAGGGATCATTTAAGAAAAAAATTACAGAGCTTATACTTAAATGAAAGTTATTGTCTATGAAACTTTGAATTTAGCAAATAAATTTTTAATAAAAATAGGACAGTCAACATGGGCAAAAAACTCGCGGATAATTTTTTTTTAATAATACATTACAATTTAGAGTTAATTATATTTTCATATTATAACAATTATTATTAAAACATTTGTATATCAATCAACTGTTACCTAATACACAGGCATTAAGTTGCTTACCTTAGGAACAGACGACCGTGTGTGTATGTTAAAAAAAATAATGATTATTTAAATTACCCGATAACGGCACTCCAATAGCGATAGGAACAGCTTGCGAGCACTGCACAAAGCCCCACGTGCGTGCAAAATTGCGCGAACGCACGCGTTCGTACGTGTACATCTTCAGCGAGTAGTGGTAGCCGCCGCAGAATATACCTTTACATTCGTTTACTTATTTAGTTTATATATATTATATACCTTTACATTCGTTTATTTAGTTATAGAAATATATACCTAGTATATTATTTGATACGATTAGTAATTTTGCCCGTAAAGGAAGTATGCATTTTTAGGAATGCAAAATATATTGGTAATATAAATTAATTATAACTAAAGTAAATTACAGGGGCAAACTCAGAATGTTGAGAAAGGATTTTATAAATCCTCGTAAGCTTAACTGATGAGCTTTACAGGCGAGAGAAGAGATACAAAAATAAATAACTTTTAAGCCTTTTTTCTTTTTCAAAAAATTTTCTTTGAAATTCTTTAAATTTATGGCACTCGATTCAATGAGATGTCATCGCCCCTTTTGATATACTTCAAATGGAGCAGAGTTCACAGAATTTGTAACGTTTCATACGCAAAATTTTGCTACTGTCACCCACACTAACCTTTTATGTTTGAATAGATCAAATTGGGACTGTAAGATTGTTGAAAAAATATATAGGTATTTACCATAGACCCAAGCAAACATTACGTATCCTATATAGGAGCCTTCCACAGCCGTTAGCGCCATCGTCGCCAGCCCACATACAAACACGGCCGCCTGCGTTAGGTACTGGCGCGCGATGCGACATTCCGCCGAGTTCTGCCGCACGAGCAGACCAAACGCAGCGCACCCAACTGCCCACGCTAAACCTAAATACGCTTGAAGTAGTTCTGCGGTATCACCTAGTCCTGAAATTATATCTTGGTTAACCCATCTTCCTAGAAATTTGCCAACGTCTACTTTTACGCATTTTAAGACAACAGTGACACCGTTTTTCGCAGCGTAGCGTAGCGAGTGAACATAAAAAAGAGCTGCATATGATACAGGTACGTGCAACATTATTAATGTTTTTGTGAGTTAGCTTAATATAAGTCGAGTTTTACTATTCTAAATAGTTTAAGTATATTTGAATGTATGTTGTTACTGGTGTATTACAGAACGATTGCCATCCGATATTCACAACAGTCACTATTTTGATTAAAACATTTTCCGAAGAGTCACCAAGACAATCAGATTATCGAGTTATAAAATAAATCCAATAGTTTAACGCGCTCTCCGGGGCAGGTTGACTGGCTATACGGGCAGAAATTTAGAGCTAGCAATAATTAATTGACTTCGAGAGAAGACAGATATAAAATATGATAGATTTACTAAAGCGTTCAATGTTCTTTATTATAAGATAAACTTTTACCAACCTTCTTCTTCAGCGTGATAAGCCAGATAAAATATCGGCGTGTTGATGCCAAACGCAGATATCCCAGTGGACATGAGTAAGATTCTAACAGTCTTAGATCGCAAAGTCGAAAAATCGAAAAACGGTTGTCTGTCATCCGTTTTATTTCTGTCTTTCATCTTTCGTTTAATTTTGTTCTGGTTCTTAAGATGTAGTATGGCACGCCGTTGTGGATGGTACAACGATGCGGAGCGGTAAAACGTTCCGAGTATGAAAGTCACAAAAACTACTCCTGTTACCGCTTGCAGACCTAATCGCCAACCGATTGCTCTGAAATATATAGATGATAATAGTATAGAATATCACTACATTCAAACAGTGTTTAGTTAACTATGTTAACAATTTCTTATGGCTACAATGCGGCCAACGGGATCCATTTGCAGTTTTTTCCGGAACTTGTTATTAACCGATTCTTTGTGTACGATGTGCATTTTATAGTTATGGCGATTTGTATTAAAATATGTATATCAAAACAATGTTGAAATATTGCTGAAGTTCTATTATTAAAGGAAATCCATAGTATAAAAACGTAGAAGTTAAATTGATAATAAGTTAAGTCATTAAAATGAATGTAGTATTGAATTATAATTAATAGGAAATAGCAAAGGTGAACTGGAAACGTCTAGTTTAAGAACTATAGTTAAGGTAACAGTAGTTTAAAGAACGTTTTTACAGACATTGATGCTGAAAACGTTTTGGTCACAAATGACGTGCTTTTGAAAGTTATTAGCTTTTAATCCATTATATAGTTTACCTGATGGCACTTTTGATGAATGTCGACATGACAGCTATACCGAGACCGCTGCCACTTACAATGAATATCTCGACTAGTTCTCTTCTTCTTTTGAAATATTGGGCCACCATTAACGTAGAGCAATCCCGAGTTAAACCGACGCCTACCCCGACAACGGTTCCTGAAATTATGAAAAATATTTTAATTTAAATAAATCAATTATCACATTCATTTTCATGATAAATTTATAACATATCATTTAGTTCTAAAAAGGTCTTCAACCTTAATAAATAAACAATCAATGCTATATATATATATATATATATATATATATATATATATATAAGTATATAAATTTTATAAATCAATGTGGAAAAATATTTTTATTGCTTTTGAACAGTCTTATATCTGTTTTTCACCAATATCATAAGCTTGATGAATTATTTGATATAACATTCTGTACTCGCGTGTCGAATAATAAAAGCGTATCACTAATCTTACATGTGTAAACATGTTACGTGTGTCAAGATTGATTACGTTTAATGAAGAGTAAAAGTGATAAAAACCAGCGAACCTGTAAATATTTTTTATTTATGTTCGCACATACATATAAAATGTTTTATGTACTGTACGTGTAAAGATACAATGGCCATTTATTCATTGTGACCTTATATACAGTAATAAAGAAAAAAATATATTTTTTGTATTATATCTCTATCGTATTATATCTATATATGTATATGTTTTGTATAATAGTAAAATACTAAATGTGTAGTAGCTGAAATTTTTTTATTGTAAAATTCAAACGTAGAAGTGGAATTAAGAAGTGCAAATGCGATTGCATCCTTCACTAATCGTAAAATTACGTTGAAACGACTGTCTACTAAGTAATTATATTACATAGGTACTATTATAAGTTTTGTAACGTGAAATACAATAAAAACTTGTCCATAAACTTATATAAAGTTTTCCCAGTTTTATTTGAAAAATCTTATATATTTTAGAACGATTTATATTATTTTTAACCTTGCCTACATAAGCACATTTTTTTTCTGGTTTCCTGGGCGTGGCATATCCACCCTTTTGATATATCTTTATACATCTATATTATTTTTATTCTTTTTTTCTATGGAAAACATCACGGGCTTATGTTATATAAATAAAAAATAGGACGCAAATCGGAATTAATTTTCATCTAAATCGTAAATAATTTAAATTATTTTGAGCTAAGACAAATCTTTACTACGTATTAAGTATTTTTCGATTACCATTTTAAGCTGAGTTTACTATAGTTACATCATGTATAAAAGATATATAAATGAGATTCTGCTGTTATGTTCTTATCTTGAAACCTATTACAAAACGTATAGAATAGCGTCATAAATATGCCGTAGCTGAATCTAGTGCAGTGAAACAGTAGAAGTGATAAAGTTGGAGCGTCTGACAGCACGTGGGAAGCACAAGGGAGTACCCGGGATATCGTCGCTTATCGCACCAGAGGGGTTCGACACACCTAGTACCTACCACACATTCGATTTATTATAGCTTCGACTTAGATGAAACGCACTAATAACAATTTATGATATGTTAGATCTAAGAACAATATATATTTTTGACGTATAAAAGACATATTAAATAAACATATAGTCATCGGTGGAATGGCTTGAAAAACTTAAAAATGTTTTAAGTATTACATTAAATTGGTATTGAAACTTATTTAACTTTGAAACTTTAAGATTTATTCATATTTCTATTAGATATACATACAAAAATTTTGAAAGAATTTTGGGTCGCCTGATAAAAGTTTGAATCGTGATAAGAATAACTAATGTAAAGCAGAACATGTTATATGGAAAAAAATAGTAATAACAGTCTTTGGATTTTTGTTATGATCATATAATTTACTGCAAATAATTAAAATTCAGTTGCTCGTATAGTAGTATTATTAAAAGATTAAAATTGAGACATTAAACGTTACTAGTACATACAACAGGAAATATGTATAAGTTAAATGCCATGAATATTTTATTGTATTATTTGCATTATGCAGGAGAAACATAAAATAAATAAAAAATCCTTGACCGTATTACATTGGATAAAATTGTGGCTTTACATTTGTAATTTTTCTCTTTCTATTTGTAGCGTATATTTGTAACAGAGGTTTTATACCAGACGACATCGTTACGGTATGACGTCGTATAAAATAAGTTTTCCTTTTATTAGGCAATAGCGGCAAAACATTTTTCATACATTGTGAAAATATTCTTATCAATATGTTACCCTAGTATATCGTTATCGAATGATGTAAAACTTATACTACAATTCAGTTGTGGTACGAGTTAGGAGGGCTATAGATTGCTGATGTACGCTAAAAAGGTGTTCTCGCCTTTACGTTAGAAAACATTTTAGGGTTTTAAAATTTTTTTTAAATATTCTTTAGATTTTATTTATTAAGAAACCAAAACTAATACTATTGAAAATAAGTTTGGGCTAATGTTCAAAAATTTTAAATTGAGTTGTTTGTTCCTGTAAATTTAAGTAGGTAATAATTTAAAGTTACTAAGCCCTATATATACTCTAAAAATATTTATCTTATATAAATATAATATATATTTTTTTATTTTTATATACGAGAAATTCAGCTTTTGAACAAAAAAAAAATCAACTATCATACGCATTTTTTTAAAAACTATTAAGTATAGCTAAGTTTTTAGTTACATAAAAGTATTTAATCTGTCTGAGGTTGTTCTGTCTAAGCTTTAGTACTAACGCATATTGATAATGGTTATTAGTTACAAATCTAGACAGAGCCACCAGAGAAACTTCCTGGTATTACCATATTCAAACAGTTTGTAATTACTTCGGCGCATTGATCCAAAGTATTGATGATATTTTGATTTAAATCGGCGATCGTACCAACCGTAAGTCTATCAAATTGTAATCAGTGCAGCGTAGTCTCAATTTAAATGCTAATACAATTTCTGCCGGTTTACGGCATTATCCTTGAAGATAGTCAGCTGAGCGCGTGCATTTATGCAATACACAGCGTTATTTTTGCGGCGCCATTTGATGGCGATAGAATGCGAATAAGATCACACGATGCTGCATTCTCTACAACTACCAGCTTTATAAATGCTCCGTATTGCATTTTGGAATTTTAGTATTTCTAAGACGTTTTCCAATTTGTTTTGAAATTGTTGCCCTGATTTTATTTACTCCTTTCCTAGGACATATCTTATAACTTATTTTATCATTATATTGATTTAAAATAATTGTATTTAATTATATGTTTAATGATCAAGACACTATTGTTAATTTTACAAGTTTTAAAGGAAATCTTGATTACGCACTATTATAACAGGTCTGCAGTTAAAGAGTATGATTGATGAACAAAAAGTGTTTTCTTACAACTTAACTCAAGCTGTTTAAAAGTAATAATAATAATAACGGAATATTAAATAATAGCTTCTGCGCGCGGCTTCGCCCGCGTGTATGTCGGTTATCATGATCAAAAAAAAGTATCCTATGTTACTTCTAATACCTCCAAGAATATGTATACAAAGTTTCATGGTGATCCGTAAAGTAGTTTTCGCATGAAAGCGTAATAAAAAAACTTACTTTCGCATTTATAATATTAAGTATGATAATGAAAATTAGTAATTAATAAGTTAGGTAGTGAATTAATAAACTTTATGGTATAAAATTTGTTTTATTTACAATTAATAATGAGAGTTAGACTGTTTGCAAGGCAGTATTTTAACTTTATAATCCGGATGAAGATAACTAAGATTATATTCGGATTTGATGCTTGTATTTCGTTTCGAACGGAATCTTAAAATGAATCGAAAACGATTAAGTTTTCGATATACGGCAGTTTAAATATTGAATTTATACATCCGGTTCATGCGGTTTATTGAATTACGATCAATGAGTCTGCGTCAATTATCGCTGCCTTTGATGTTCTTAAACGGGTGTCGGAGATGTCGGTAACTGATAATATTAATTAAGACCTGTATATCGGTATGTAAAGTCAGTTTCATGAACTGTTTATAACTAAACATTTATGCATTACATATAAATTTTTATCGGAAATACTTTATTAATACAGTTATAAGTTTAATATAAAAACTCAGTCACAAGTGATTTGATAATTTTACGAGTAAAATACGTGTGTAAGTAATTAAAGTCCTTTGTAAAAAATTAAAAAAAAAAAACAATAATAACAAAATAAAAAAGAAATAGTTACCGTAGCTGAAGAATAATTGATGGAACTGTGTGGCAAAAGAGGTGAATAGGCAGCCGAGGGCGGCGACCAGCCCGCCTACGACCGCAGTGACCCGCGTCGACTTGCGCACGCACAGCGCTACCGTGACGGGTGATAGAGCAAGTGCAACGCCAGCTGAAATCGCTCCGAGACATCCTAAAAAACAAAAATAATTGCATTAATATACTGTTACGATTGTGACAGTAGTATCAGAATAAAACAGTAAGTTATTTCGCTATGTGCACCGGCGCAGCGGTTGTAAATTACGAGTTCAATCCCTCTATTATATTATTTATTTTGATATCATTAATATATTTGGATATCGATTTTTTTTTGTAAAATTGTTTTGAAAGTCAATCCACCCTAATATTTAAGTCCCTGATATAGCGGAGGGCAGGTTTTGGTAGAGTTCTACATAATGAGGGTAAATTAACGCCGCTAATATAAAAACTCTTTTGGCCTCGAAAATTAGATTAGCAGATATATAGTAATTAAGCTTAAAAAAAGTTTTATTAGAAATAGAATTAAGAAACATTATTAATTTTAGAATAAGTTTATTTGGCATGGATTAAGATTAATTGTATTAGAAATATGTTTTATTAAATAGTCATCATAATTAATGTATGTTTGTTTTTGTGTGCAAGAATACGTAAAATTACAAATAATATTTTATATTAAATATAAATTGTATTTGTATATGTCCCAGTTTGAATTTATTTTTGAAAATTGGTATCATGTTTGGCGGCGAAAGAAAACATCGTGAAGAATCCTACATATTTATTTTAAAAAAAATTATCAGTCAACTCACAGTGAAGTAAGCTCAACCTCGTCTTCTTCAAAGAATAAAGGCCTATGCGCAGTAATAAGACATCTACAGGCTACGTCTATATGATTAACATAACATTAATATCCAAAGTTATATTTTTTGTTTGACAGATGTTATAGTTAAATTACAGTATAATAAGGCCCAGTTTCACCACTTGCTATTAAGTTCCGGATAGCCTAACTGGCACTTATTTTGACAGATAACCCATACAATTACCTGTCAAAAATGTGCCAGTTTGGTTAGCCGGAACTTAACAGTAAGTGGTGAAACTGGGTCTAAATATACTATTTGCAGTAGAAACTTATTGTAAAAAAAGTACAAATCATCAATATAGAGTTAAGTTGTAATAATACGATTAGCTAAAATAACATAGGTTTAATAATGTCTAATTAATTGTTAGGGCCGTCTTTAACCTATTGAAGGCCCTGGGCATTTTAGGGTAATGGGGCCCTATGACTTTGACAGAACACTATTTTCTTAGAATAGACAAAGAAGGTAAATAAACATGCTTCTATAGATTTTTATTATTTTCAATTTGGAGAAGGAGCGGAGCCCCACTGCAGATAGTTACCATCATGCTTAAAAAGAATTAAATACGATTTCTACATTTGAAAATATGTCTTGAATTTTGTTTTCTTTCAAAATATATTATATATTTCCAATATAATATGAGTTCCTTCGATTTCACTGTGAACAATTTTCAAGTAGATAATCACCTATTATGTTATATGCAAACATTACATTTAGGTATAACTCTTTCTCATTAACGTCTTCATAATCAAATTCTGCAAGTTCTTAGCAAGTTTCTCTCAACTCTTCGGAATTCAGAGCTTTTAAGCGAATAAAATAAATCAAAACGTTTACTAATGTGCTTATACGAACTTAATCACTGTTTTAGATGAAAGCTCAGAGTATCAATTATGGGAAGAAAGGTTTATATTTCGAATTTCTCTCTTCCATTCGCTCGGTTCAATTGACGTTGCAGAGCCATCACAAAAGATTCCGGGTTTTTTTCATTGGCAGACAATTCGAATTAAAAAAACTTCGGTAATAAATATCGGTTATCGTTCAGTGGTCTGGCTAGAACTAGTGGGCCCCTATTAATCACGGGGCCCTGGGCAAGTGCCCAGAGTGCCCAGTGGGAAAGAGGGGTCTGTTAATTGTATTCAAAGTGGTACGTACAGTACACAGGAGGCGCAATATATATCACGGTATAAATGCCAACTTCACACGAAATTAAATGGCTGTTAACCACGAAATTTCTTTAATTATCACATCATCTGCGAGACAACACGTACGTTGGTATGTCACGTTTTAGTTTACCGACGGTGGCGGTAAAAAGACCTTGATATTTTATTGTTATCCAGAATCATAAAGAAGCGCGTGTAAGAATCTCGCGCCGCTTATAGGGTTTTTATACTTTTTTTTTATACACGGACATGCAATTCATTTTAAACGTATTTTACTAACGTAAAGTTAAATAGTAACTTAATTTTAATTTGTTGTATTGATTATAAAATGATAATATATTAATGACAAAATAAAGAGGAATAACAATTTTATTTTTAATCAGAGTTAAATAAGTTATCAATAGTATGAGTAATAGAAAAGAATATCAATGATATAAAATATTGATATAAAAATGCTATTATTCAAGTAATAGGTACATTTATAATAATGTTTTGTAACTCTGTTTTATACGTTTATTTCTATAGCTAAAAATTTCTATTAAAGTTAAGCGAAATTCAGCAAAATTAATTAAGAAATACTTTTAATTAAACAGTTCGCCACAGCTGCTGGCTCTTGATCAAGATTTTTAAAAGTTATTATTTAAACGTTTTACATTTCTTTGAACGTGATGTTTATGTTAAAAGTAAAAGAATATAGTAAGTCATGTCTTTACTGAAATAAATAATAAACTCCAACTTGAACGGTAATATAAAAAGCTTGACAGCAATAATTCACGAGTTTTACTTTGTAAGTTCCACTCGTTTTCTAAGTAGGTACCTATACGCCAATTAAAATGAAATGTAAACGTAACAACGTAACGTAAAAAAGTATGAAAACGATTTAGTGTTCCATTGATTTGCCATCTTCAGTATCAGTGGTAAAACTCGAGTATACATCATCTCATTTGATCGTGGTAAAGGAAGAACCATTTTTCTTGAAATCTCACGATTTATGGCAATTGTCTATTATAATTTACGTTTTATTATATATATTTTAATTTCAAAAGCAATGTTTTATCAAAAGAACGATAAGATGATTTAGGTTGTCGTTTATGGTTTAATTTTATCCATATATTATTTGGACTATATATTTTTAATTACCTATATATGTATTAGGTAAATATTTTTATGAATAAAGTTATTTTATATAAAAATAATGATATAGTATAAAGAAAATTAAAAAAATGAGTAGGTATTATGATAAGTGAAAGTGTAAAAAGATTCCATAAAATATTTACAATAGAAAAAAAAAATGCGAAAATAAAGCTTAGATACTTCTATAACGTTTATAAGAAACTGCTTTTATAACTGAATTTATGAGCAAAATTATTTGCTAATACTTAACACAAAAAGTTATTTTCTATAATATATTAACACAAAAAGTTATTTTTTGTAATATAATTGTACATGGCATTATCAAATATCGACCTCCTTATCTTAAAAAGATTTGACTATTTTGTTAAGACTTTTCGCACCACTACAAATCCAGATTGTCTCGTAAGTTTCAAAGTACTAATCATACAATGATATCACTCGACTATTGTCTTAAAAGAGTTAAAATGAAACTTCACAACAGAGTACGAAACGGGAGTCTCGCAAACACTGCCATAGAAAAACTTTTGGACGAAAAGTGTAAAAGTTCGACGACATTTTAAGTGGCAACGCATCACCGAAGCCACCAAGCACACATCGTGAACAATAATTCTGCTAGACAATGTTTAATCTCACTACACAGATTGATAAATGTTGCTTTGTCTTAACATTGTTTATCTGTTTCAGCCATCGTGGCATGTATCTAGTTTTCCAGACGAAACAAAAGTAAATTAATGAAAAGCTTATTATCTGATTAAATAATCAGACGGCAAAAGCAGACATGACCTTTTTAAAAGCGTACTTATTTAAAAATTTAATATTTACATATATATTTATATTATGATTCTTAATTATAAGATATATTCAAAATTTAGCAAAAATAAAAAAGAATGAATTTATCGGTATTTTTCTTTTATTTTACACCAAAATATGTGCATAAAATATTTTAAAAATCGAATACAATAATGAAACTTTGAAATAAAATGATCTTATACTTGACTATTTTCGCAATTATTGTAGTCAAGAATTATAGTGAAATCTTCTGGTCTACATAACAGCCAAGTTTGTTTCTGTAGTCAGCAACAAATACAGCGAAACCTCTGAAGAGAAATCTCTCTAGCGGTTTCAATAGAAAACGATACTGAAAAGAACTAGTGCCGTCTCATCGTATTTTACGTTTTTGCAATACAATAAGATTACAAACTTTCTATGAAAATCATTAAATCGACTTTAGTAGTAATATAATAAAAGTTAAGAGATTTTCATTTTCGAGGTCAGAACGTGGAAAGTTTTTGGTTTATTTTATTGATTTGAAGTATAATTTAAAAACGTTTTTTTTTACAATAACTTTTTACAGAATCGCAATTGTAAAATAATACAGTAAATATATTTTATGTGTATAGTTCCCAAACTTTTAATGTTTCTTTCTTGTTTAACACTAAACAAACAAGCACTTCATAACTTTCTTCCTTAGATAATTTTCAAATATCTTTCTTTCTAAGTTAAATATTTTCTTAGCGGACGTTAAATGGACTTGTTCATAGCACCAAATGCGCGACAAACAGTAAATGCTTCAACTTTATGATACGGAACACATGGCGTTGACATCGCCAGCGTTTTATGGATGTTTTAACATTTTGCCTTAAAATTTTTATATTTGTTGGTTTATAACTTCATAGTAACATATTTGTCACAAAGTTAAACAAAATTTTCAACATTAAAAAATAAATCTAATGTAATTTTCTATCGCTTCAATGAGATTTTTATGTATTTAAGTATATTAAATATATTATAAGGGCATTAATTCCAAAATTGTTTGTTTATTGTTCTTAACAAAATTTGTTAAAGTTAACTTCAAAGCAATCTCAAAACTTTTCGTGGTCTTCTTAAGATTTTTTTAAATCCATATTTAGCCTGTTTAGAAAAAAATAAATAAATAAACAAACACGCATAAACAACAAAACGAAAATTTTATTTTGTTTAAGTATTATATTTCATAAACATATTACGAGTATAAGATGCATTGTATTTGTATACATTTGAGTGAAAGGAATCCCTAAGATGTTGTGGTAGAAAGATGTTACTTTTAAATATTCTAACGGCTGTAGAGTTCAAAGAGAATTCGTTGATTTATGTTGCTTGTTATGATGCTCCGATGACTGTGTTCTTTTCAGACTGTCACTTCTTATTGATTGTTAAGCCGCTTGTAGCACGACAAGTGATCTGTGTGGAAGATATCCTGGCGCCGCGCCGTGTTCTTTGATTATTTTAGTTGCTCTACAATTTTTGCGTTTGATATTATAATATTTATGTATTCATATAAACTAGTGGTCGCCCAGTGGTCGAAATTCGACATAATCTATAATTGACAGCATTGTCAACATCATAAAAATATGATTACGTCTAACATAGTGAGCATATGCAGCAGTTATTGGACCTGATTTGGGATAATGAATTTCGATAAAAAATTCGTTGCAAGACCTGTATTTAAGACCGTGTTGATATCAGACTTTGACAATAAACAAAATTTATGTATGTATGTCATTGTAAATTTGTGTGTGTGCCGTAATGTGTGTAGTGTTTTTTTAAAGATTTCAATGTATTTTTTGAGCATTACTATAAATAATATTAACATTCTGCCCTTCTTCTCCATATAAACTTTAACTATGCCTCTGAAACTTCCCCGTCCGCGTAATTTTCGTAAAAAGGGTAAAAAGTATTTTCTTCACGTATTAATATATATTGCAGCGACGCGTTGGCGCAGTGACAACAGCAACTGGTTGATGTGCTAGCGGTCGCGGGTTCGATCGCGGTTGTGTGTGTTTCCAGACACAGGATTCACATCCTACTGGGGGCGGTTAGGTGGGAAGAATTTATTTATTTATTAAATTTTGCATCAGAATGGACGGACGTTTATTACCCTTTTATAATAAAATTTATTCATCTCTTGTGATGAAATTTGGCCTTTATAATACATACATATTATTTTTTACATTTTTTTCGTTTTATTTCGTCTTGAATTTTCCCTATGATTAGGGCTTACACAGTTAAGTATGTAGAAATAAAAAGATATAAAAAGAGAGAGAAAACAGTTTTATTTTAATAACATGTAGTATTTTGTTTTCTTAAATATATTGTATATAATTGATTTCACGTATATATAGTACCTATTATTGATTTTTGTAGTAGTGTGTTAAATCATGGCATTGAGATGAACATTTATCTTAAAGCTGATATGTAGAAAATAAATTGACCAGTGATATTGAATATTGAATTAAATATAGATATATCTAATTTAATTACATATAATCCATACATGTAACTCCCATTTTGCATGTTAGAAAATAAATAAAACAGATTAAGGATATTTTCAAACAAAATGAAATTTATTATTTAGATATAATTTTGAGTTTACGCAACCACGTCCGACTAGCAAGCGGGCGCTAATTTATTACACGAAATTACCATTACGTATCTCACAAATCACAGACCGAAAACCGAAAGGCGTATTATGATGAAAATTCACAAATTATGAACGTAGCTGTGTATCGCTATCTCGGGACCTGTCACCGAGGCATAACATATTAAACGTCCTTTAAGATGATAAATGTTGGTGAGGTCGCAACACACGTAACACCGTATCGAGCTCATGCCTCGCGTCGATTCTAATAAACGATTGGCGATGATTGGCAGTTAGGCGGGCGGCCACCCGTCTCTTCACTGGCCTTTTTGCCGGTCTAGCGCTTTTTACGAATATCAAGTAAAAAACACGCGTCATAATCGACGATTCATCTTGTCCATCATTTGGATGCAGTCAGTTAACTTTGTAAATTCTCGTTCTGTTTTTTGTAAGAGATAATTTATTATGCCATCAACGGTTAGTCGTGGCTTTTGAGTGAGAAAGATTAAATAAAATAAATAAAAGTTATAAATCTAAACTTACCAAGAAATCCACTGTTGCATTATTAGAGTAATTCATTTCTTGAAGACAAATTGAAGACCAATTGTCAAATAAAGAAAAACAATATTCATGTAGACTTAAAAAAGTCTAAACATATTCTATGTCCTTCAAAAAACATCATTTTATGTCTTCAGATAATGTAATTACTACGTTTTATATTTTAATTATTGATTTTAATCACATGAATGCTTTCTGAAATTCTTTTCTCATCACATATGCTTAGAAATTAAGCTATTATAAAAAAATCATATTCAAGGTAGGTGGAAATAAAATTATCAACACTCTTAGTTGAAATATTTATCTTTATATTTACAAACTAGCTCACTTCATAGTTCTGATAAACTATTTTTAGCAAAACACAACAAGGAATAAATACCCCAAGTCGTGTGCAGGTGTTTATGTAAGTTTAGTAAAATCAGCAACGTTTTGTCAAGAACATTTTTTTCAAAAATTAACAGAGACTACACTATGGATTATGAAATAATTTTCTAACAGAATCTATTGAAGTAGTGTGAAAGTGTGAACAAAAAAAAAAAAAAATCAAAATCAAAATATTTTTTATTTGTTATAAGGTGATTACACACACTTAACGAACGTAAAAAAACACAACAATTAGTCAATACTAAATAATAATGTCTCGGTAGACATCTACTATTTCATTATCGGCTTTACTAAATATTACAACAATATAATAATGTCCCTACTATAGGCCGAGAGAAAAAAAGCCGGAGGAAAAAAAGCTCTCGGTACTCTTTTTAACACTGAAAGTAAAGAACTAAGGTATTGTATAATACCTGTTAGAACAGTGATACCTCAGACACACATAGTCAAATTACTTTAAAAATCCTATCTCTATAGTTTTTTCCTTTGATACAAAATACTTACCAATTTTAAAACTTTTCGGTTGGTTAAGTGAGTAAACTTGACATCATTTTCTTATCAAAAAACAAAATATATAGACATCAAATTCATTAAATATCAAGTGAAATTTATATTTATTAATTCAAATTACCTACGTAAAAAAATTTAAATAATAATTAAATAATAATTATTTTTTAAATAAAAAAATTTAAAAAATATTCTTATTATTTTTTGAAAAAAAAAGAACATTAAAATCGCAAAGTAAAGATAAAAAAATAAAAAATTTTGTGTGATGGATAGAAGCCGGTTCAATATTGCTGAGTTGTAGCCAGTTCCAAATAAGAACTTGTGTCAATTAATAGGGATCGAATTTTAGATCTCGTCGACCCCCAAAATCACTTTCCGTTTATGTCACCCCTGGGAAACTGATTTCGAAGGCAAGTGGTCGATATCGACTACTTTGGGAGTCCCTGTGTTAGAATATATCGAAATTTTATTTTTTTAATTTTTAAGTTTCACTCGTGGCATGATAATAAGTCATTTTATGTATTGTGTATTAAATAACAAAACAAAATCAACTTAAATCTAAATACATTACATGTTAAAGTGACTTACATGCATAATCTGGAATTTTACCTTTAATATTTTACGATTTTAAAAGTACGTATAAACACGGCTTTTTTAACGGATGTTGTTTAACCAAATAAATAATAATAATAATAAAAATAACATTTTAAGTAACATAATTGACCTTCTTGATTAAGTCACAAGAAACACTAGTTATTTTTCTGCTAAATAGCAACCATTTTTATTGTTAGGTATCGCTTTGTACATAACGTGTGTGATTACAAGAAGGAGGCATGTAACAAATTCTATAATAATAAAGTATGGCTAATGGATACTTACTATAACGAATCGGTACCTACGCCTATAAACATCGGTAGTACCGATGTTTATAGGCGGAGGTGGAGGTTTTGAGGTTTCATATTTACATAAATGAGAAACATAATTCATGTAATTAAAGATCTTGTATTTTGTTGTGTTTTCTATTACCGTCTAATCTAATCGTCACTAAAAATTATTTATTACATGTATTTGTACCTAATGTTTGATTCATAATTATAATTAGGTTATTGTTTTTCCAAATTATGTATAAAGTTGTGTTTCTGTATTACTCTCACATGTTAATTCTAAAACGAACATTAGGGATAAAAAGTTCAGCGTCATTGTTATATATTTCTTACCACTGTCTTATATATAAACAATACAATGAGAACAACATACCTATAATAACATATAATTAAATAAAAATAGTACAAGTAGGGGTTAGAATTTTATAGATCTTATGACGACCCATTTGTTCAAAACGTTGCGAACGGCAATGAAGCCAGATATAAAGATAACGGCTCTATTAAATACGATAATCGATTCTTGACGACACTTAAGGTACATTATGTTATATTTATCGACTGTTAGTTTTACGACAAAAGTGTAACTGAAACCATTTGGACGTATTCTGGGCAAAATAAAAGTGTTACATTGAGACTGTAGACACTAAAGACGTCGATTGGTTTTCGAGTAATAAAACCCAAAAATGTGAGTGAATTTATTTATACTTGAGACTATATTATTTAGATTTTCATGAATAAATCAAGTGCTTTTAGAAATAGTTTTATTTTATTTCAGTCTTCTTTCAAATTTGTATTAGCTCCTTGTGCTCCATAGTGTCAACGAACATATATACTTTGATTGTCGATCTAAAATCTTGGGAGAATTTTATCTACCAATATTATTAAGTTCGAGTTATATATATACCAACATTATATAGTTCGAGAAATTATTTGTTTTTTGCTTGCAGGCACTAATTTTAGATTTTTTTGTTCCGATTTAAGATGAATTTTGCGTTATAAAACCTACTTACTTATAACGCGTTAATATTATATACTATTACTTATATTATAAAAAGTCACATTATGGTTTACGCAGTAACCATAAATACGGGTGCAATTTCGCGCGTCATCTAGTTTTTGACAAGCTTAGTTGGATCTTTCAATTTACTTTTACTTTTTATAAAATTATACTTAATATATAATATAATATAATAATAAAAACCTTTTTTTGTCGTTTGGTTATAAAATTCTGTTATTTTTTATTCCTTTTGTTTTGGTAATATTAAAAACTATTAATATTACATAAATTTTCATATTACATTTAAGACGGTGGTTGATTTATTATCTGTTTAACAAAATTTATAGGAAATAGTATTGTATAATATAACATTTAAATGTAAAAATAAGTTATAAAAATATTGAATGAATGAACAACCAACAATATCCATGAAGCTTTATCAACACCATTCGAATCATTAAAAACTCCTTTTTAATGCGATTTTCTTTATAAAAGCTTTTGCAAGATTCCTAACAAAGTTCAATTTAAGCGTGGGAGACTCCAATAATTTCTAAATTCAGGCAGCGAAAATAAATTTTAATTTTTTCTTAGATATAAATATTCACATTTATACTCGTAAACTTCTGCTCGTGAATAATGTCTTAATTTTTCTTTTCGAAGGTAAAACGATCTCTCTTATTGTTAAGAGTTTGGAAACCTCTTTGATTCATTCACTTAGATAAAGTGTATTTACATGCAGGGTTGTAAATATTTGATATGGAAAAGCCTTAACAGCATTCCAATTTGGATTGAGATATACAAAAATACGAGTAAAGTAACATCTTTACATTTTACTGTTAATGTTCATAATCACGATTCTCGAGCGACGAGCGTACTCGTACATATAGAATTACAGATGACCTTGTATCGTTTTCAATACAACGAAACTAACGAATATAGTGACATTTTGAACTAACTTAGCTAAGTTTCCAGACCAATTGTGAACTTATTGTCCCAACACTTACAAATTTCGATTGGATTTCGTCCAATTCGACAATCCCTCGGGGGCTGTAAATGATCGCTTAAAATAAATAGTTGGACAGAAAGTTTATTTTTGGTTATGGTTACGAATACTTTGATGAATGAATTTAGTTTTATAAGGAGCCTATATAATTTATTCGTAATGTTATTTTACGAAAATAATCCTATAAAATATTTTATTTTAATTTATATTGATTAACTTTGTGTTTTTAAAAATACATCTTTATAGTTTTGTAATACTACTAACTATTTTTCTCACCTGCTTGCATTCGAAACTCGGGACCAAATCGTCTTACAGCCTCTACGGCAAGTACCGCGGCGGCCTGATGTAATCCATGAGCCAACATTTGCACGATAGTCGCCGCAGCCGCTACGCCCCATCCCCAGCCTCCTTCGGGGTAGTAGTGGCGTGTGAGAGTCAGAAGTTGTCTGGGGTCGAGTTTCGGCTGGCGCGCGGGGGCACCGCCGCTCGCTTCGAGCACCAGCGGCAAGGATCGCGTGCGCAGCAGCGGCGCGCCGCCCGACGACCATGACTCTTCCATCAAAGCGAGCGCGCATCGTGCGCCGCCGTCACTCGCATCACCGCACCCCGTATACTTCACTCATGTCCGCCCGGACATTACACTTTTAATAATCGGCTTTAAATCAAACACTAAATATGTCGGACAGAGACACGTCACTCGACTAAAAAGAAAATTGAGATGACTTAAGAGCGTGTAAATGATCGAACGGATTGGCAAAGATCTCGATTAAATTCGCTGTTATGATTGTCTGCCGCCCCTTTTTACGGTAAATATGTCTTCGCCATCGATTGGGTATCAAGTAAAGTATCGAAATAAAGAGTCTCTATCGACATTGATTTGACATATCTATGAGTCTAAATGTAATAACGTCTCGTAAGCTTTAAGATAGAATCGTGAAGAGCTCGTCTCGTCGCACTCGTATATATAAATCCCTACGCCACTGTCCTTTACGCACATAATCTTGTAAAGTCTTTATTATATGACATTCACTGTGGAGCAATTACTTTTTGATCCTTTATTTAACAAGAAATATATTTTAATAAAAATGTATATGAGTTTACGAATTTAATCAAATAAATACAAATCGGTTCCACAAAAAAAAACTTATATGTCTATATAAAATTATAAATTATAAGTGTTTTTTTTTTTCAGGATTTTCGACGAAAATTTTTGTAGGGATATAAAAATAGTACTTACGTACATTTCTATCATATGTAGAAATGTCTGTTTGCCTGTTTGAACACGCACCGTTGCTAAAGTACTAAGTGTAGGTTAAAAACTTACCATGATATCATAAAGAATATTCCAAGGTAACATTTAGTGTTTATTTCATCAAAATCGCTTCATTCTGTCAAAAGCTATTGCAATTTGATGGTCTTTCGTATGAGGGGTGGGGGGCGCCAAAAAGGTATTGTGCCCCGAGCGCGAGATAAACTCGCTACACCACTGCTTAGTGCCTGAAGTCGAAAGTCTTCGACCAATGTGTGTTGCCAGTGATGACATACGGATCTGAGACGTGGTCGCTGACTATGGGCCATTTAAACAAACTCCAAATCGCGCAGCGTGTTATGGAGAGGGCTATGCTTGGTATTTCTCTGTGAGATTGAATCATAAATGATGAGATCCGCAGACGAACGAAGGATACCGACATAGCCCAACGGGTTTGCAAGCCGAAGTGGCTGTGGGCAGGGCATATAGCTCGTAGAACTGACGGCCGATGGAGCAGAAAGATTCTCGAGTGGAGACCACGTACCGGCAAGCGCAGCGTCGGACGGCCGTCTACGAGATGGACAGACGACTTAAGGAAAGTTGCCGGAAGCCGTTGAATGGACGGTGCTTTGAATCAATCCCTCTGGAGGTCGATGGGGGAGGCCTACGTTCAGCAGTGGACATCCAATGGCTGATGTGATGATGATGATGTGAGGATTTATATTTAAAGTCATTAACTCAGTTAACAAAAAAAAAGACGAAAAAAGAACAGTTTGGAGTACGACACTATCATAATAGATTGCGCTGATGGCGCTTTCTGAATCGCGGTTATTACACACATGAAGCAATTTTAATTTATTGTAGAAAAAAGAACATTAAAAATGGTGTTTTCACTTGATATTACTTAAAATATACAACTGTATTATGCCAATGGCTTAACTAATAATATAATATAATTACTTTTATCTTAGATAAACTTATTTACATAAACATAGTATATAATTACTGATTCCAAATTAAAAAAAAAACACTACGCCTACAGATATTATAATCTTCATTAATTGATTCATTCTCCATTAGGCGATCTTGGTTATTGCCTATATCTTTCCAATTATTAGAAGTTAACTTACTACATACGAACGTGGTCTTAGGATAATGTTCCTGATAATAGAGTTATATATGCGAGATAAGTGTAAATGGTGTGGAAACGGAGAAAAGATAGGCTTAACACTACAAATTTATGGTAATTTGTGATAATAAAATGAATCTGTTTATTATTAAAATATTAATTACAAGACATTTCGAGTTCGTTTAAATAAACTATACAAAGCATATCGTTTGATTAATAGGATCAAAAGCAACGTAAAAACAAACTAATATGGTTGATTGATTTTTAAATAAAATTTATGATTTTTCCGAAATCTTAAGTTCATTGAACTTACTATTATTGGTATGACAAAAAAAAAATCGTTTTTAATTTGATTGCGGCTAGTGATTTATTATTTTTCCTGGATATTTTTTTTTCGTAGTTTTATCAGTAGCTACTAAAATATAATGCTTTTTTTCAGTTAGACGATACGTCTAATATATAAATATGTAAAATACGTCTAATATGTAATATATAAAATGGAAATAAGAGCACAATTGGAAGCTAAGTTCAACACTATCGCTGTAAATTTATTATTGGAGTTTATTTATTGTTCATAATTTATTGGGCAAAAAGTTACGCTTACTTTGGAGGAAATCCAAAGTAGTTTACAGATTATTATTGCTTCCGACACGGATCTTCATTGATTAATTTAAAACAAGTTATATATTTTATGATGAGGAATAAAAGTTCTGCAGTTTATATTCATATAAATATATTATAAATCTAATGCTGAAATGAAGTGTTAAAGATGGTAAAAGAGGTAAAAGAGGTAAAAGAGAATAGTATTTTCAGATAAAATATTTTACTATTTTATAGCATGAAAGATAATGAGTATTAGCCGTATAATAAAATTTACGTTACAGTGAATGAAGAGAAAACGACTATTCTCACAGATAAGGGTAGAGACGAACCAAATAGGTTGATTAACCATAATTTGATGGACTTGGATTTTGTGAGAAAAGAAGTTAATCTTTGTTTGAACGAGTTAGATTAAATACCAGTGATTTTTTATTTGATTAAAATAAAATTGCTACTATTTAAATCGCTATTAAGTGATTTAGCTATTAATAATATTTTATTACCAATTAAAGCGAAAATAATTCAACAAATTTAGAAATTCTATTTCGTGGAGTGTCCAACTGTATGGAAGATTGATATAAAACCATATTCACTGCAATGGGACATACAATAAAAATGCTAGTTAAACCAAAACGATATTAGTATTTTGAATTCGTTAACGTATAAAATAGTTATTGGTATAAACTAGAACAAAGTCAGACATATTTAGGGGCCCATAATTATATTAACAACTGAGACTGCTGACGATGAAAAACAACAGATATTTGGAGATTATTTTATCTACATTATAACTTAGTTTTTCCCTCAAAGACACAACCTAAGATTCTGTAGATTTGAGAGTCTTGAAAATACAAATCAAGTCTGAAAAATTCTACGTATATATATCCCATGTTCAATTTTGGACAGCCCGGTTGTAGATAAATATTATAAAAGTTACTATAACGGATTATTAATAAATACTTTTTTAATTTTGTATTATAAATACGTGTAATATTGTGATTATTATTTTACATAAATGTTTCTATAAAACTAAATTTCTAAATAAGATAATAAAAATAGCATTTATAGTAATTTTCAATCCCTGATATGATGGAAATTATCAAAATGAACTACTTGAAACTAACTTAATGACAAACTTGAATAAAGCAAAAAATTAAGTTTACAAAGTTATCGTCCCATAAAAGTGTGAACTGAAGTTAAGATTAAAAAACCGTTCTGACCGAGTGATACAATTTTAATAAAATTAACGTAAGCATTTTACATGGAGCGCATAAAGTATAACGATGAATTGATTTCTTTATTAGTACACGTGAAATAATTAAGGTCTGAACTGGTTTTAGACCTTAATAAATAAATAAATAATTGCCGATCGCCTTACGTTACTCAATAGTAACATGTTGTTAATTGAAAACGGAACTAAAGGCTATTTAAGAACGAATGTATGTTTCGTATTATCATTTATCACTCCGCTGGTAGGAATTTATATGAAATTCCAGTGTGTATGAGTTAATTTCAACTTCGTGTGTAGTATAAAACTGGTTTATTAACTCAGATCGTTAAATGTAACGGTCTATTATTGTCTAAGCGTTTATCTAAAGATATACGCAATGATACGTTGCCGCAATTATCTACAAATATTTTTTAAAGTTTTACAAGTTTGTATATATTTACGTTCGTAAACATACATAAAATTTTGAATAAAATTGTTTTACTTAATTGAACTTATTATTGTTATTTTTTGTAGAGATAGAGCAAAAGCTTTATAAACAAATTATTATTTAAAATTCGATATACAAAACGCGATGGTCTTTTTTTTAAATTGAATAAGCTTGTACCTAATGTATGGATATATTTTAAATATTAATATCGTAAATATTAAGCGGATGGACAGCAATTATAAAACTTTCTTATTTTGTCCAAACTTGTTGAAGTGTTAACTTCAAATATATTTTAAAATCGTTATCACTCCAATGAAATATATAATACAAGTAAAGAGATAGGGTTTGATATAATTTTTCTGAATCTAAAGTTTTTTTATTAATAATGAAAGAATACCTAAGAGGTACATAAAAACCGTTTCTTTACTTCAAAAGTTGTATGTAGGTTATTATTATTAGGGACAAATTCAACCCGCGACATCGTTCGTGATTGACATCTCTTTCGTTAAACTTATAAGAAAAAGTACGTTCGCTAGGATAAGTTGAGCCATATATTCAAAGGTTTTTTCATACAAACTAAAAGGCTAGTTTTACCACTTTCGTATAGCATAATTTTATTTATTTGCGTAAATTCCAAATTCCAAATCCCAATAACCCAAAAAGAACCCCAAGAACAGCGGACCTAAGTATATGTATTTTCAATTTCATTATCATCATCATTATCATTAAATCGGCCATTGGACGTCAACTGCTGAACTAAGGCCTCCTCTATTCAGGGCCAGATTTAGAGTTGTGGGGGCCCGGGGCAATGGAGGAGTGGAGGCCCCTAGATTTGGAATTCTTCTTGCAGAAAAAATGACGACGAAAAAAAATGTCACTCTCGATATCGCGCCAATATAATTATTATCGTTGTCGGATGGACGTATTACCAAAAAAAAGGTCGTTGGGATCTTACGCCCATATATTAGTGTGACCTGTCCATCTCGTGGACGACCGTCATTGCCCTTACCGGTATGTGGTCTTCACTCGAGAACCTTTCTGCTCTGTTGGCTATCAGTTCTACGAGCTATATACCATACCCGCTACCACTTTAGCTGGTAAGCCCGTTGGGCTACGTCGACAACCTTCGATCGTTTGCGTATCTCATCATTCCTTTTTTTTTTAACGATGGGAAATTCATTTACGCATCCCGCCGCCTAAAGGCGACGGGTATGTGGGACTCGCTGGCTGCGAAGCCAGAATACCCACTAAAACCCATCGACCGGCGCCACGGGATCGCTCGCGCACACAAACGTGACGCCCCGACGCTTGCTCTCGTAATTCAGAGAAGTACCAGGAGCGGCCCCACCACCGAAATCTCCGCGCCCTCTCGACGCCACTCCCTCACCGGCCGCACCTCCTGTGCAAACACTCTCTTCGCGCTTTCGCGCCCCGCCCACAACTGGACCCCAGCTAACCCAGACGGCGAAACCCCTGAGCTGGGCCCGCACATCAGCTGGTCCAGGGACCCAGTGGCGACCAGTAGTTGTGCGCTTCCGCGCCAAACTACTGCACTTTCGCGCCACCGAATGAAGGGGGAGAGCGAGTCATCCCTCTCCTGCGCTTTCGCGCCCACCGCTGCTGGTTTGGTCCACGGGAGTCCGAAAACCCCGACCACTCGCGAGGCGTTCGAGTGGCTTCCCCTATCCGCCACCCGGGGGACGCGCCCTGTAGGCGATATCTCATCATTCCTGATTCAATCTCGTAGAGAAATACCAAGTCCATACCAACCATCCAATACCATTGGTCGCTGTGCGACTTGGAGGTTGCTTAAAAGTTTCATAGTTAGAGATCACGTCAGCATCGACACTTTGGTCGAAGACTTTCAACTGAAGGCATTGAGGTATGACGGATGTAAAGACTTTTTAAAAGTATATGAACTCACTCCTACGGAACTAGATCTAATTAAAAGGTCACAATAAACAGATTAAAAATATATAAAATAAGTACCTACAGAAACCAATACAAGAAATACAGCTTAAAATTTATTACAACTCTTATTTTCTTATTTTGAATCTTACTAATTTGAAACAAATATTATTGAATGGGTAAATATTTAACATTATTTTGTTTGTAAATATGTATATGTATAAATTTAATTTCAAAAATGTTCTAAATATTTAATTATATTTAATCCATGTCTAGTTTTAGAACAGAACATATAAATTTTTAACAAAAGTTAGAAATTAATTTGTCGAACGATTAACGCTTCCATTAACGTCAGTTTTATTACGCTTTTTATCAACACGATGATATAAAAATAATCTATAGATTGTTTCAACATTTTAGAAATTCAATCGCATTTTAGTGTCTTTTTTCAGCTGGATTTAAGACATATAATTTTGCACTCTGAAACTACCGATATTTTTTAAATTAAATTAAAGTGATACAGTTTGAGTTTTGTTTATTTGCAGTACTGTTAAATAAGAATTTCAACTATCAAATGGTAGATTAAGATCTACTTTAACAATTTAACGCCGAGTTGCACGAAACAAATTTTAAATTTAAGTGTTTATTAAACTAATTTAATCACAAGAATCGTGATTATCTGTTGCATGAAACCTACATCTGATTAAGTTAACAAAAAAATTTAGTTTAATTAAAGATCTATCTAACGGATGATTAATTCCAACAGCTTTAAATTAATCATAAGATCAACTAATTTTAAGATTAATTGCAACTTAACTAACGGAAAGTTAGCGACGGTTTCGTGCAACTCGCCGTAAGTAGTTCAAATACCGAACAGCTAGTCAACTCTAAAGGGTTATTTTATATAAGTAAAAATTATGTAAGAACTATGTATATTAACGGGGTGATAATCTTGTGGGTCTCACCACAATACCTCCGAGAGCACGCAATGTACCCTTAACGTCCGTCCCTGATTTTTTTTTCAAAAAATACCTGAAAATTATCGATACTCTTGCCAGAAAAATTATCCGTCAATACATACTAAAGAAGCGTGGCAGAGTAGGTTCAATTCTTTATATATACAAAGATATTACTTAACTGTTTTTTTATCTTAATAAGAAAGACTTTTATAATTTTATTATTTTTGTGCATAAATAATATGCGATGAGTTGTTGTTATTTATGTTTTCGATGTTATTTTTATATATGGCCAAAATAAATATCTAAAGAAGGCAGTTTCAAAATGTTTTAACCTTAAACGATATACTCAGTTATGAGGTCTGGACAGTTTAGTACTTTTTATGAGTACTAAATGCACCTTTTTCATTTTTTTAAATACGTTTCATTGCTGGTACCGTATTAAGTGATCCTTCGATGACATTTCTTTACAGAGTTTTTCTTTTAATTATAAAATTTAACGCCGTCTTAATGTTTGTTTTTATATCCTACAAATGACCCAGCTATTTTGTGCAGTTACGCTTAAGATGTTTTAATAACGATAATTATGTAAAATTCTTACAGTTACACATATGTTCAAATGTTTCAATAAATTATTGAATCCCTCTCGAAGCGCTTCTGAATCCTGTTAACTATTGCACATCCGTAGTTAACGTCGTTATCCATCAACTATTACAGATAGATTTAAGAACTTAATAAAAGTTAAAATTATAATTTTAATTGTTGAATATCAATAATGTTTATATTTAGACTGCGATATAAATGTGCTATGTAATTTGTCAAAAAATATATAAAAATACATCTACTTTACCAAAAACGTTTATACGGACCTTTTAAACATTAAAAAAAATATATGTTTCAATGCCCAATGGGTGTCAAAAGTCAACAACTATTATTAAGTATGAGGTGTTTAGTTATAGCGACAAATATTGAAAATAAAATTCTGTATAAACTTAAGGCGGTCCTCATAGAAAAAAACTTGATTATTTCGCTGTTTTTAACTCGTCCTTAATATGTAGTGTTAAGCATTATTTTGTTCAAGCTCGTTTGTACGGAATCCTTCGGTTGTAAATCCGACTCGCACTTGGCCAATTTTGTATTACTTCTTTTATTTGTTGCTTTTTGTTCTTTCTAAGCTTATAAAAAAATGTCACCACATCCTTTCAAGTAATAAATAACGCGTGAGATAAAAGAATGTTTCATAATTTCATAAAAACGACCCCGATAATATAATTGGCCGTTAACGTTATTTAATGTGATGTTACGTATTTGTACGTCATTTTAATGACATAAAAACCCTTGTTCGACTAATTAATAGGGCGGTTTGACAGTCATAAATGTCACTTTTAAACATCTCATAACTCTTTCAGAAACATTTTAGTTTCTATAACACGTTTTGGAGGGAAAGGGAAGTCTCCTTTTATCTTGACGACGCTTGAGATATATTCGGAATATTTTTACGATAGAAATGAATTAATTCACGTCGGACTTGTCTCGTAGAAATATATTGATCTGTGAAATTTGGAATAGTTTCTGTTTTCCATAACTCTTTACGATAATACTTAAAAATTATTGGGACAATCGAAGAACAGTAAGGTGATTATATTACATATTATATAATATATTATATAGACGACGCGTTGATTGTGATTACAGAAACTGACTGATACTCCATATACCACGTATAGGCCATAAAAATGTATGGCGTGGTCTAGACCTGGTGCTACTACCTTTTTTCGTTTCGTATGTGTATCTACGACACAGGATTCACATCTTACTGGGGACCGTTAAGAGTAAGGAGCTCTTTTTTTAATTATGTTATATACTTTTAAAATACACTGGCTTTATCAAAGTAGTCACTTATAATATTTTAAATATTTGTAATTAAATTATTTATCACTAAAATAGATTATTATTTTTTAAATTATGAATGTCTAAATAATTATTCTATTTAAAATAAGATTTTTATTTTAAATTCGTCTATCATTAATAAAATAAACTTGTATTTTAAACTGTATTATTTTATATCTATATCTTTAATTTAAAGCGAGCTTTTTCCCTTCATAATCAACGCTATATGTATGCAAAATACTTATCCAAAAACTTGTTCAATATGTGACCAAAATTGCTGTTAATAAACAACGGTTAAAGTTAAACGAAATTAAATTAAACTTGCATTTTAATTATCCTTTAATGAGATGTAAAGTATTCATAGCAAGCATATATAAAGTGTATTAATAAGATTAAACGTTATTATGAGTGTTGAAATATACTATATATATTGAACTGAAAGCTGGGCAAAGGTCTTTCCTCCATATAGGAGAAGGATTGGAGCTTTAATCTACCACGCTGCTCCATTTCGGGTTGGTGGATACTTAATCATTATATATTTATACCTTACCATGATTAACGATCGTTATCAGGTGTCTATGATAAAAAACGCAACCGACGGCTTTACGTACTCTCCGAGATACGGTGGGGAGACCCACTATAAATTGAGTGCTTACTAATTATTTAATCAATTTTTGCATTTCAAATTTTATCACTGTTTTATATCGACGGCTTTTATATTTTTATTTTAACTATATCTTAATTAGTTTTATTATTATTATTTACGCCTTATTGCAGAGACACATAAATACATTAAGCAGTAAGAACTATGCAGAGTGCAAAGGTTGCCACTGGTATCATTAAATGATAAATACAAAATAAGTTTTGGTTCGTACCGTAATTGTATCGTCATGACGTCAACAAATTATATATTTCGTATAGTTAAAACACCATTTGCCATAGAATTTTAAAGTCTAAGCTAGTGTAGGTGCAAAATATTATTATGTTCACTTCGCTTTTTTATATTGAGTACTTAAAATAAAGTTATGTGTTGACCTTGTTTTGCTACCCTTAAATGTGTTTGTCGCCATATAATTTTATTATATATTTATACAAATATGCTAGCTCTAGTATTCTTGCGAAATAAAAATTTTCAACACATTAGTTTTACGTGTAGTGTTCACTTAAATAAACGCAACGCGGACAGTTTAATGTAGTAGTTTCATACAATGAGAATTTCAGAGTTAGAAGCTAACGTATATAAAATATATTAAAAACACTTTTTTACTAGTGTTTTATGTAAATATTGTTTACATCGGAAGTAACATATTTTAAAATGTGTTGCCTAATCAGATTTATCAAAAAATTTATAATACTAATCAACGTTAGTTTCCATTTAATTAATAATATTTGATTTATCTAGAAACGAATTTTATAAAACGGTTGTCTAACTTTTCTGCATGATTCGCATCTGATCCAAGTCATCTTTAAAACTCGCCAGAGTGCCGAAGTATATTTTTAAAACAAACTCTTCTAAAACTATTAAGTCGCCAATGCACAAAATTCAGACAAATCGAATATCTTATGTGGTTGACTTATTTTATGCGAATCGACAACGAACTGAATAGAAAGGGTACTGATTTACATGTAAATAGAAAGAATGTACCCTTCTTTGTGTACCCGAGATGATTTAGGGAGAAATGTAATACTGAGATTTACTGAGTAAATTTTATCGTATCATTTGATTTAAAATATCATTTTAAAATTTTATTTTTATTTTAATAAAATAAAAATTAATCAACAAAAGCTTAGCATACATAGCTTGTCCTAACGAGCCCTATGTCTTTGTTTGGGAGCTCCCACGGCTTTAAATATAAAATATAAGTAGATATATTTAGATTAGAAGCTCTTACTTTAAATACGAAAAGTTGTGTACAAAAATTCATTCTAATTTGTAACTAGTATTTTGGATTAAATTATTACAATTACTTCATGCCGACAGTATTCTAAAAACTTATTTTTTTTAATCAAAACCCACGCAAGGTATTGTCGTTAGCTTGTTGGCTTCTTATAATAGTGCTGCGTATAATTGATATGACAACCGTTCTGGTGTAGTGGTGCGAGTAATAATCTAACTCTCGCCTCAAGCCGCGCGCCGGCGGTCGCGGGTTCGATTCCCGCTCAGGACATATTTGTAATTGTACAAATATTTGTTTCCGGTCTGGGTGTATGTCCTTGTGGGTCTCCACACCGTGCCTCGGAGAGCATGTATAGCCGTCGGTCCCGGTTGTTATCATAGACACCCGATAACGATCGTTACTCCTGGTAGGGAAATTATCCGTCATCCCGCAGTGGAGTAGCGTGGTGGATTAACCCTTCTTCTATATGGAGAAGAGACCTTCGCTCAGCAGTGGGTGGTTTACGGGCTGATACAGTACAGTATAATTGATACAGCTGATGCAGCGGTAGCTATGTCTCTGAGTAAATAGTTTTTAAAAAATGTAACAAATTTTATATCATCTATTTTTTATGTAATCTATCAAATTTGCATGTTTTCATTTGAAGTATGGAAAAAATAACTTTAATTATGCTATGCATTTACAGCTTCAAGTATAACGTTATATAATTTACTTATTTATTGTTATAAGGAACAAATATAAATTTGAGAATGTATTTCGAAAAGCAATTTGTACACCTGTTTCCAATCTTATTGAGATTCAGTTAATATACCTACAAGCGGTGACATAATGAACGCCTGTTAATAAACACGTCAGCGGTTCACGTTATTGCAAGCGACGTTGATTCAAATGGTGTTTTAATATAAAATTCATGCATCTGGGTCATACACAGTTCTATTGGGTTTAGTCTTGCAAACTCCAGTCTGATCAGATGCGACAGGAATCAGTCGACTGTTTGACGTTTAATTTTGTTCAACCATAGTTATTTTTAGTGTCTAAAAATAAGTAACTCATACAGTATTTGTTTTACAAATACCTATATATAACGTATATTCTGATTCAAAAATTCAATAAAAAAACAGCCCGTTTTTGATAGATAATATACATTTATGTGTCTATCTCGTAAAAGTTGTAAATTAGACATGTACCTATATGTTTTTAATTTTTGACGTGATAACGTCTAGTAAATTGATGAAAGGGTGCCCGTTCGAAGAAGATGACGTCATCATTGTCACAATTAGTGAGCGAGAGCGCGGAACAAGCGGAAGAGAGGTACGATCGGTTCGGCCTAAGTGTTCGGCTCACGATCGGCGGTCGGCCTAACTTACGACGCGTCCGAGTAGAAATGACAGCGGCAAATGGCGGGAAACTGTTTTGTCAATATTGAAGTAATGTCAAATAGTGAAAAGTTGAAAATATAATGTAATGTAATAATAGAAGTTAATAATATATAGGTAAATAAATATAAGTTAATAATAAAAGTTAATAAAATCATAAAATGGTTACCATATTTTATTACAACAACAATTGCAGCAAAAAAGGTAATTAATTCTTGCATTTTAAGAATCCGATTACCGATATAATCTCATATATTTGTTCTTTGATTATAAAATAAGTAGCATCGGTGGGGGAGTGCAGTAATATTAGGTTATATTACAATTTTGACTAAAAAGTTATTAGGACTCATATAATTACGATCGTATAAAAAGTAAACTGTTTTTATTTAGTATAGTTTTACAATTTTCATAAGTGGTATTACATATCAAAGTATTTAACTTTATTTCGCTTTTATATTAAATACAATTAATTACCTGTAGCATATATATATATATATATATATATATATATATATATATATATATATATATATATTATAAAAAATAATGATAATTCAGTGAGAATAATTCAATTCCATTCATGTTTTCTTATGACGTTATCACGTAAAAATTATCGTCCGTAAACCGACTTTACAGACAACCAATTTTTTATTCATTTTACTAATTTGCTTAAATTTGATTAATATGTAGCTACCATTTACTATATACTTATTTTGAACTTTTTTCGCGCTAATGGGATAAAAAATAAATAATATCAGCCGTATAAATTAATGACATAAAAGTTTTCTACTTACGTAAAAGCATCGAGTAGAGAATTAAAGGAGGTCCATTTTCTATGGGCGATAAGTTGAAAAAGTATCCACTTTTTTTTAGAAAATTATTGTTCGAGCACTAACTAAAATAGCGCTAGTGTAGCAAATGGAAACGATTTGGGTTGAAAATTTTGGTATTTCTTTTGACTTCTGTAGTTAAGAAATAGTCGACTAAATCAATACTTGTGTTTTTTTTTTAATTTTTATATTTAATTTATTATTTATAATGTTTATATTATATTATATCTTTTATTGTTGTTAATTTATATTGTTTATTGCGTGTTCAGTCCGTGTTATGATTTACCTCACAGATTTACCTTTCAGATTTACCCTCATGCTAATGTGGCGCCACAATAATTTGATGAATTTCGACGACATTTTTCGTAACAGAAGATGGTACTCCTTAGTATCTATGCTCCATGCGTAAAAGCAATCTCATTTGACATCTCGAGATTTAAGATACATTGCACGAAGAATGGATATATAAGGAGTGTGAACGTAATGTTAAAAGAATGGCATCAATTTAGGTAGTAGATAATTATTTTGCCACTAGAGTCCGCTAGGATCGAAGTTGTAATTTACGCGGGAAGGCTTGTTGCTATTGACAGCTCTGAATTTTGAAAATTGAGTTATTAGTTCATTTTTAACCTTTCTATTGGTTGCTTTAGGTGTGCGATTATTGATTTAAATAGTAAAATAATTTAATTTATAATTTTCGTCTCTCTAACATAATTATGAGAAAAAAAAGTGAGACAAAAACATTCCGCCAGGCCACCATTTTAAAGATATTTGACATGTCGTCAACATGATAATATATCATAAGATTTTTTCAATTATTTATATTGTTTTTATCTTTAAACTTTGTAGTAACTTGTTATTAATAACTTTGAGTCATCACCAACATAAAATACTCTTGGAGATTAAATTAAAGGTTAAACTTTTAGTTTAATAACAGGTACGTAATTTTTAAATTATTAAATAAATATAAAAAATATAATGTAATGTTATAAGATTAAGTATATTTGTTTAAAATTTTTTTATTTCATATTATATAAAGTTATTTTAATTTAAAATTTTGATAAATTATGATAATAGTAGTCGGTGAAAAATTTAATTTTTTTCAAAATAACATTATTTAGAATAATAAAATTTATTGTTATTTTCATATATTTTTTAGCTATAAAATATCATAAGAAGCCTCGCAGACAATTCACATAATTAGCATAGTATCAATTATCATGCTCTACTATCTTTTATAGAGAAGAAATATCAATACTTCTGTCCAAGAAATCAGATGATTCAGAGAATTCTAGATAAAATTACTATTAGTACAAAAGTAAAAAACAATGTATTTAAATAAAATTTCTGAATTCGTTTTGTTTTATTTCATCTTCCAAAATATTAGCATTCAATACATAAAATTATATTTATTAAATATGCAACTAAAATAAAACTGTTCTAGAGAACTACTACCTATATTTAATTACACATATTATAATATAAGTAATATAATAATAGTATCGGTACCTCACGAATACTCGCGCACCCAGTGGCAAAAAAGAGAACTATGATCTTTGTTTATTTTTGTGTACATAAGTACCGTGAAATTTGTATAGAACTACGTCTACCGTTCGCTCTCCTGTATATCCATTCTTCGTGATACATTGACGTATCAATCAGTCAATAATTTCTCACGAAAACAAAAGTTACAATGATGTATAATTTTTTACCTAATTTATTTGAATTGTTTTCGTAGAGTCATGAAATTAATCACAAAATTCTAGTATTAATGCTTTATTTATATAAAATTAAAAAAAAAAGGAACATTACATACTTTGAAAAAAATAACTCATCTTACAATTAGTGATTCATTGTTAATTTTTAATAGCGAAAGCTGTGTAGGTAGTTTAAAAACTTTTATGAGCTACGTATTTATATGCATTAAAATCTTATTGTGGTTTAAAAAAAATATCATTTTGCTCACTGGACAATTGCTCGTAACATATAAAAGACCATATACTATCGGCGTAGTCCTAGGCAGGCGAGGCGAAGTTATGCGACGTGCTTTAGCATAACACAAGTAATATTTCTAATTACATGAATTACCAGCTCAAGATATAATAGCTATTTGATACTTTCGTATCACGTTGTATCGCGTATAGTCTAGGCAACATCCACAACCAAAAATTATGATTGAGATGTTATTCGATTTGGAATGGTATCTAGATGATTTCGGAAAAAAAATGAAGTTCCGCTTGCAAAATTGCAAAAGTTATTAACAAATAACGGTAATATCGGTTGCACAAAAATTATCACTCCCTTACAAAGTCTTAAATATGCGATCTATTGGTATATTGTTTATATATGTATATATTATGTATGTATGTATGCATTATGTATGTATGTATGTATATTTGTATGTATGTATATGTGTATGTATGTATGTATGTATGTATGTATTTATGTATGTATGTATGTATGTATGTATGTATGTATGTATGTATGTATGTATGTATGTATGTATATATGTATGTATGTGTATGTAGATACGTATTTATTTGTGTATGTATATAAAAAGTTAATTATTTTTTTTCTCTTTTCTCTGTTATTATTATATAATAACATTGCACTGTCATTTGCGCACTCTTCCCGGCACTTTCTCTTAACTAAACTACTATCATTAAAGGTTGCCTGGAAGAGATCGCTATAAGCGATAAGGCCGCCTTTGCATACATATATTTTGTTAGTAGCTAATGGTTCTAAATTGTATCTTTTTTTGTGTGCAATAAAGTTTTAATAAATAAATAAATAAAATAAATAACTAAAAAATAAAAAGGGGTTTAGTTTTTTTACAAATATCTCAACACAAAAAAAATCTGCTTGGACATTGCAAGTGTGATAATTGTTAAACTATAAATATGAGATTTATTTTTCCTTTCTTTGAGCAAATTTTGAAAGTTTTCGGAATAAATCTCCGTTGGAATAAAAAATATTTTTCAGTTTTTTTTTAACAATGCTTAAAATTGTTGCAAAATCAAAAAAAAAAAAAAACAATTAATCATTGAAAAAAATAACACATAGGTACCTATGTAAAATAAGGTAAACATTTTCGAAAAAGTTTTGTGTGGTGTATATATACAATATATAGTAACAGAAGAAGAACGATTAGTCTCTTTGCAAAATATATCATACTAGAAAACCTTGCGGTTTCACCTCAATTGACGCTTTTGATTACTATTCCAGTACTATTATAGAAGCATGATTTTTTTTTCATATCACAATTTTTCTAACGTTCAAACAAGTATTGAAATCAATCGTTTTAGAGCTTAACAATAAATAACGAAAAAAAAAATAAATGAAAAAATCTTTATATATGATACCTTGCTTCACTATATGTATCAAAGTATATAGAAACGGTAAAATCATTTAAATCTGTATAAACAAGTAGTGTTTGTTTAGAATGAAACAAGCAACTTAATTGAAATACTGCTATTAATTTCAAGCCGAGCTCGGTGGCCAGTTAAGATCCCAAAGTCCCACAAAGCTTCATCAATCTTAATGCTCTTATACGTCCAAACTTTCTGACTGTGGTATTATTCTCTCCGTGCATACCATTAATGCCATGTTATTACGGCCTATATACAAACCGCAAACAATAACTAAAACCTCTGCTTTCGAAACTCTACTCAACCACGCCGAGCTTAAAATAAAAAAGAAATCCGACAATATATTAGTCGAGTGTCACCGAATAAAGGAAAGCCTATAACGTCTCGGTATCCCACAGAGCAAAGAATTGCAGACAATCACGTAATTATAATTGATATTTACTTTACTCCTTTTGGAATTTATGAAGGTTGAACTTTTAAAACTGTAAGATATTTCACGTTATGTTTTCGAATGTATTTACTTTCAAATTTTCAAAATAAACTTAAACAAATGCGATATTCTTAAACGAATTTTAAAATTTCGGTGAACAAGTGTTGATTAAATTATGTAGTGTACTTGGACTCTATAAACTTTTATTTTAATTTTGTATTTGATGTAATTTCAAATTAAGTTGTAAAAAATATAGTTCTTATATAAAATATACAACCTATAGATATGACTTTAATTTTATTACTAATCAATATATTGGAATTAAAACATATGCATACAATGATGAGGTAGGTATTATGTAACAATCGGATAAATATAATTATAATATATTATATAATTTATACATAAAAATAATAATAATTATGTTTGCATGATTTGTAGTCAACGCTATCTACTTGTCATTGATATACATATAAGTGAATGCGACACTTATTGTATTTATTAAATATGTTATTATATGTATATTGTTAGTGTGCTAAGTAAGTAAATAAATAAATGAAAAAGATAATATTTTTTATTTATTTATCGCAAATTACCCGTTTTAACACCGTATAAATATATCGCAATTTATTATTATTTCGTATACAAAACTCGTATCTTTTATTATTTTATGTTTATTATATGAAAGCAAAGATTACAAAAGCATTAAAACCAGTCTGTAATAATTTTAATAACGCTGCATCTAATTTGAAGAGTAACAATTATGTATTCCTTTCAAAATTTCCAATATACGATTATTGCAATCATAAATGATATAAAATTTTATGTTACCATTGCGCCTGTTAACGAGTTGACGACGAATTAAAGTAACGAAGAGAGTAAAAAGTAATAGAGTCATTACAAAGAAACCAGGAATCGAAAAGAATTCAGGACTGTTAAATAACGTCACTGGCAAAATAACAATTCCATTTAATTTGAAATTTTAAAAAAATATCTCATAAACATATTTTATGTATTTCAATTGCCGTAACCCTTTTTACGATTGCTCTTGCTCTCGCTTCAAATCGCGCCGACAGCCGCGGGTTCGATTCCCACTCAGAACAGATATTTGTATTTGTACAAATATTTGTTTCCGGTCTGGGTGTAGGTTCTTGTGAGTCTCCACATCGTGCCTCGGAGACCACTTAAAGCCATCGGTCCCGGCTGTTATCATAAGACACCTGATGACGATCGTTACTCATGGTAGGAAAATTATACGCCAACCCGAGGTGCAGCATCGTGGTATATTAAGCTCCAACCCTTCTTCTGTATGGAGAAGAGGCCTACAATCAGCAGTGAGTTGTTTACAGGCTGATACAGTAAGCCTTTTTCATATTATTTTGTTGTGTGCAATGAATATAGCTTTTAATGATGAAAAATATTATAATAATAATAAGATTTTTATCATACGTAAGATTACCCTTTTGTTGTACGAAATATTCATTAATACCGCTCGGAGCGGATATTTGTACATATTTGTTTTTAGTTTGTTTCCTTTTTTTGAGTGATTGCACCTACTTTACCTCGGAGAACACATAAAACGGTTGGACCTGGTTTTTATCATAAACGCCTTATCAAATAAAAAGTTATATCAACTCGCAATCGAGCATCATGATAGATAAAGCTTCTATATATAAAAGGAGATAGTTGGATGAAGAATATTAACTAAAACATAGTTTAGTCCAATAACGTTTATTTAAAGTTTAAAGTTATTTTTAGAAACATTTTTTTTTTTTTGTGCAAGAATGCATATTGTTAGTTACCAATAGTCTTTTAGTATTTTACACATCATAACGTAATAAATATTGAGAATGATCATGATATTACTATAAAAATGAAAAATGAAAAGTATATTTTTAATTTTTGGCAGTAATTCCGTCTTTTTCGTAATGAACGTAAAGTATATAATATACATAATTGAGTAATTAAATTTGGTTTATTTGTTTTTTACTATTTGCTTGTCGTTTTAAAATTATAATTTGCATCCTTGTAATGTATACATTAATGTTTTAAATTATATATGTATGTATAATAGAATTAGTATATCAGATCTGACAAATATTCTCCTGGACGAAAAACAATCTTAGAAGACACCTATTGGTTATATGTAAATTATTTTATAAAATATAATAAAGATGAATATGTGGATTGGATTAAAAATAATATTGATATATCAATTATTCAAACCGAGATCTACGTGAAATATCCTAAAGATAACATATCAACTATCAACTCATCAGAAATTTGTATTTTGACAACAAGTTTGTTTGAAAAGGTCAAATCAAGTGAAGAGGCTTGGCCAAAACCCAAAGGACGGGACGTGATCAAAATATTTAGAATTGCCTATTCATGATTTCGTCAAACATGGAAAAGAATTTGCTATTGCACTCGAATTTACAAGAAAGTTGGAGTACTTTTTGAAACAAGTTAACGAGCGCTTTTGTAGTAGTACTCAAACATTTTATTGAGATCATAAATAATGCATTAATAAAGTGAACCGGAAAACTTGTGACTTTTAAAACGGTCTTCAAGTTGCAACTGCTTTATCCAGTTAAATGGAACTTCACTACGTTATCTTATTATATAAGATTTTATAGATTAATAATTGTTCTAAATCTGTAAGAGTATTTTTGGAATTGTTTCGAGTTTTATTGTTTTATTTGATAGTTTTATATAGCCTGTTATAATATATAATATATTAGATATAATGTGTATTTGTATGTTAATAAATTGCACTTGAACTAATCACAAGAACTTTTTAATCGTCATTCCACACGTCTGCCATAGTAGTGTAGACTACCACAGAGCTGGCAAGAAACTCCTTAGATACTTTTTTTAAAAAGATTTTAATACTATGGTAAATACTTTCATAATCACTTATCCTGCGAAAAACTCAACGAATTTATATGTTACGATTTTTTAGAATAACATGTTTTAATGAAACTTTTAAAAATTTGTATTGACAAACATAATACTAATAATATAATGATCTATGTATCTATAATCAAATCCAGCAAACAGATTTAATTATAGATACAGACCTAGTTCCATAAACAACCTGCACTAAAGTGTTTTTTTTATTTATTTCCCTTATTGGTATACTCGTATTTATGACTGTGCCTTTCAAAATAATTAATAATTTTCTTATGGTGGATGCGCTACATTGTCATGCAATCGTTAATTTTCTTGAAAACTTTCTGAAGGCTCTAGTTTTCTAGCCCCAGTTTTATAAATAACTTGAGCAGCTTTTTTGAATTATAGAAATTGATTCAATATCAGTGGTCCGACAGTAATATGGATACCATAAGACATGATGTTCTACTCGAATTTTATCAATATCTGTTAATTTGTATAATTTTTCTGATCGCGTTACTGCGGAACAGAGTCTTGAAAGAGATGAAAAATAAGTTTTAGAAAACTTCAGTAGCCTGTCAATTATGGAATCTAATGCTAATAACATTATGTTTATTGTTAAGGGTAACAAAGGTGAGTTGTAAGGAGAGTATGCATCTTGAAATGCCATATTGAAAATTGATCTATGCAATGTTGTCAGTTTTTGAAATACAGGGGATAATTTTTAACATTTATATTCATTTTCTCTTTTGAATTATTATATAAATTGTTAAAGGAAAGCTAATCTTTTCTTAAGAATTTATAATATAAATATTAATAATATATTTTTTATTTATCTATTTGTCTTATATAATAATTATTGAAACGGGTGAAACGTTTTGATCGAACTTCGGATAAAACAAGATTTTGTGAGATATAATGATGATTGATAATGACAGTTTATAAATAAGAAATACTAAAAACTTTTGTAGAGAAGCTATAAACTTTTGAAATTAAGGGTCTTTTATCTATAGGTATTCCACTTTAATATAGTAAAACGTAACGTTTTTATTTGTTTGAAGTATCGAAAACTTTGTAATTTTGGGATCTACTAATTTTAAATCTTATTTTAGTGTTAGAAAGCTTTTTTATAAGAGCATGTTTATTAATTATGATTATAACCCTGAAAGGGCTTTAAAATAGGCGTAATACGCGTAAAAAATAGGCGTAATTAAGTGAAATCGTACGGAACGTCTTAATAATTAGGCTAAGACAAAAATTAGAGCCTCACATTCACATAATACCTTGCTGGTTAATTACAGGCTTAATTTCGCTCCAGAGGCATTTTTTTAAGCTGTTCTCTAGGATAATTACGAATAGTCTGACGAGCAAGTTTTGATGACTTCCAGCCTACAGAATAAGCCGGTTTCCGAAAAGACTATATTACTATATACCACATAAATACGCTGCGGTAGATCGAAAATAGGGTAGTGCATTGAAATTGACTACTTGTATATCGAAGTGTTGCAGTGTTTTTAAAATAAGGCCAGTATATCAGATCGAGTATAGAAGCATAGCATAATAGCAATTCCAATGCTCGCTGCATTGGCAAATGAGACAGGATAGATAACATGACCCATTGACAAGACGAAAATTATGTTGAATGTCCACATCGCGCCTGCCAGGATATCAATTGGGAACTCTAATCTTGAATCCAGTTTGGAGATCAATCGTCGAATCCATATAGCATTCGGGAAGTTAAAAACGTCTTTTCATTATCCATGCCTCAGTGCCTGAAGTCGAAAGTCTTCGAACAATATGTGTTAACAGTGATGACATACGGATATAAGACGTGGTCTCTACTATGGGCCTTTTAAACAAGCTCCAAGTCACACAGCGTGCAATTAAGAGGTCTATGCTCGGTGTTTCTCTGCGTGATCGACATACACATATCTTGTAGAACTGACAGACTATGCAGCGGAAAGGTTCTCAAGTACTGGCAAGAGCAGCGTCGGATGGTCGTACGTGAGATGTTCGCGAGAGTCGCCGAAAGCTGTTGAATGGAGGCTGCTTCGAACCCATTGTTCTGGAGGTCGATGGGGGAGGCCTACGTTCAGCAGTGGACATCCAATGGCTGATATGATGATGATTATGAAATAGTAATGCAGTAATCCATTAACATTTAAAAGATAAGTATTACAGTTATGTTAAGCCGGATAATTATGTTTCTTGTTTTAAGACATAAAAAAATTGTTTGTTTGTCTTGCCTTTGCTTTTTGGCAAACGATCATATATTTGTAAGCATATAGTATTTGCGATACGGAGACAAACAAAGGGTAGTAAAAATATTTACTTTTATCTCTATCGAAAAGCGGTGTTATTTACGTTAAATTTATGTCATACATGCCCTTCCGAATAAAAAATAAATACGTTGCAAATTTTTTTTTTGTATAAATATTTGTTTCCGTTCTGGGTGTATATCCTTGTGGGTCACCCGACCATTCCTCGGAGAGTACGTAAGGCCGTCGGTCCCGGTCGTCATTGACACCTGATAACAATCGTTACTCATAGTGGGGAAATTATCCGCCAACCCGTAACGGAACAGCGTGCCTATACCCCATGCACCCTTCTCCTATATATAGAAAAAGGCTTTTCCCAGGAGTGGGACGTTTATAGACTGATTAAGTTAAGTTTAGTTCTTTTTTTTTTCTCAAAGGTTGTTCCATAATTGTAAGATTTATGAAATAGTCTTTTTTTAAGGTTCCAAAGGAGAATTATTAGAGCCAATTTGTATTGTAAAAACAATTATAAATGACGTTTAAATTGGCATTTTTTTTCTTTTGAAAGATGAGCTAAAAAGTATTTTTACCTGACTGCGACAGAAGGAGGGTTATGTTTTTCGAGTGTATGTATGTAAGTATGTATGTATGTATGTATGTATGTATGTATGTATGTATGTCCATTTCTTTGGCACGCCCTACAGCCCAAACGGCTAGACGGTTTTCGACATATAAGGTGTCGTTGGATTTGTCTATATTGTAGTAGTGACATAGGCTATATAAATTTTCAAAATGGCGACTGCTAATGGCGGAATGAGGGGGGGAAGTTGAACTTTTTTTCTTACTGTAGCAATATGGGTATCAAATGAAAGCTAGTAAATTGTTTTATTTTTTTTAGTTTATAATAAGAGTATTTTACGCAGTCGGGTTTTTTAATTTTTTTAATTAATTTGTAATATTATTAGTTAAGTAATTATATTTGTAGTACTCGTTCAACCTTTTTGTTTTTCGAAATAAATGACTTTGTCCCATCCAAAAATAGAATTGAGTACTATTATTGTAATTATGATTACTTGAGTTTAATTAAAATGACATTTTTAAGTTTGATCGTCCATTCAAATGCTACTTTTAATATTGAATATTTCCATTATTTTGAACAATGTGAAAAATTAAAATTTTAGTTTATTATTTTTATTATTAAGTGACAAATTAAAAACATACTATAATACATGTTTAACTTAATAGAGTTGTAATAATTTAGAATTAAGCTATTTATTTGTGATTAATAAATAAGTATATTTAAAAATAATTTTACACTATTTTGCAAACTATATTTCTATGTATATAAAATAATTTTTATATTAACAGAAACAAATATCAATGGAGCCACCATTGATATAACTTATTATTATTGACTGTTACGGTAAATCAATCGTTTGATTTATTATAGTTTAGGCTTATTAAATGAGAAAAATTACATTGAAATGGTGAAATTACATTAAAAAGTAATATAAATTGGTATAATACTCCATTTAGCATCGTTAAACTTTTTATTTTTATTTTTATAAAAAACAAAACGGTTTTAACTCTTCTAGCGACGGAAGTTTAAATATAAGGACTATTGAAGTTCCTTTTTTGAATTCGAGTTTTAATGTATTATACAAGGCTTTTGTTATTTTTTTTATTACGGACCCTTTACTTAATCACTGTATAATCCACTGGATTAATATAATTTAAATAAGGTATATTAACTTTTAACGTTATTAAATAGTACTTTTAGTTTTTTTAATTACAAAAATACTTGTAATAACTTCTTTATCAACAAGTTAATGCTGAAAAATTAAAAAAAAGTTTTATTACAAAAAAAGAAAAAAAAATATACAGTTACAGTTTGTAATTACTCATTTTAAGTTATAGTCGGTATTGCGCCTACCTATTAAATATTAATTAACATACTAATTAGTGTTTTATTTAATTTGTAAACTATTTTCGACCTATTATAAACATTGAAGAAAATTTTCTTAAGTATTATACATACGTCGCCGACGGAGGCTGGATGAGTATTGCGGAAAACCGGGATATTTGGCGCGAACTTGAGAAGGTCTCTATGTCCAGCAGTGGACTGCGATAGGCTGAGCGAGCGATACGTAACTAACGCTACAATACAGATTATTGCATGTTTATGCATATCGAATTACTGGTCAACCGCGACTACCTCCGCGTAGATTTTCGTATTCCCATAAATCCTATTCGTTCCCATATACAGCCTATGTGATTACAAAGACAATATTACGCTCGTATTCATAATATAAGTATGAATAAGAATATATATAAAATGTATGCTCCAAGAGATGCAGACTTAAATATTAATCACTTAGCAATCAATACTAGAAATATAAAAGTAAGGTTTGATTTATGGTGTGGGTAATAATTGCTATTTTTTTTTGTTATATTTAATAATCATTATTTCCTAACCGTTAGTGGATCCGCGTTGTAATCTAACTCACGTCTTTTACAAAAGAGGCCTAAGCTCAGCAGTAAAACGCTAATAATACTGTGCAAAAACTTATTTTACTAGGAAAGAGAAAGGTGAGAGCCTAATCTGCCAAGCTAGGTACTCTACTGTGGGCTATAGCTCGTATATTCGCCGTAATTCGCCCGTAAGTCATTTATTATATTATGCACATAATATGTATGTGCTTAGCGCTTATAATAGAATAAATATATTTGTAATCGTAATTAAAAATATATATGTTGTTAGTAACGTTATACAAAATACTTGAAAATAAGCGCCTTTTTTAATTATTATAGCGGAAGAAAGTTCATTAAAGTAAGAATTTACCAATATATAACTATATTATTTTATTAATTATTTGAATGGAGGAGCTGTTAGCACCAGGCAGTAATCAGATTTATAATAAATGTTTTATAGAGAGTACAAGTAATTCGTGACTAATATGATGAGAACGGATGTGTATTGACCCACAAATTGTTAATGGGTCTTAGAAATCATTGGTGTTATGAAATTATTTAAAAGGAGGCGTCGCTCGCGGCTTCGCTTGTAATAAATCACCTATAATTTGCGTCTTTCCTTCATGGTTATGTTGACTATCTGAACAATTATACTATTATTTATTAAATAAATAAAATTATGTACAAAAGTTTGTTTATTTTATGTCGAAGTTTATATATATTTTTTATTTTATTGCGTACATTGTTTATTATGAAAAACTTTTCACACTCATGTCGTTATTTTATTTATGAGTCGGATAGGCTTTGATACATAAAGAGATAGAGTGATGCCCACGGTGTGAAGATAAAATATTATCTTTTCATATCATAGATATTATTAAATATTTTTGCGTCACAAATGAAAATATTGAAAATATAGTTTGAGAGGCTATCACTAGCTGCGTCAGTGAGATTAATATAAAAAGGAAAAGTTTATGTCAAAAGAAAATATAAAATGGAGTTTTCTTTTATTTCCCGGCTTAAGAGGATAAACATACTTTGAATAATTAATAAAATTATCCGGCTGAAGTTACTGCAGTTTTAACTGATCTTTAATTAAGGCTTTACTTGCGGCAAGTATTCATTATTTTTGGGTAAAATTTAATTAAAAAGCTTAATGAATTATCATAATTAATAATTCAACCTCTGCATTGATATTTATTACATTTTGCTCAATAAAAATATATTCGTATGCGATGGTAAATGTTTAAAATAGAATGACTACATCTTATTACAGTATGTGTATCATGACATACAAAGTTTGTTAATAAATTACATTGACAAAATAAGTGAACGTTGAGCCTCAGAATGCAATAGGTACACACGTGTTCGGGTATATCATTCTATCATAGAGGCGGCACGACCAATCAGTCTAACTAACGACCGGACCTCGGGTCAGAGCCATATGTTGCTGACTTACACATCGACTAAAAAATGACACAATTCACTTGAAATTACCACTTTCTAGCTCTTTAAATGTAATCGAGTTTGTGCGGAACGAGTTCGCGATGTTCTGAAATATAATTGAAGCGAGTAAGTTTACGAGTACGATCGACAGTTCGGTAAGTCGCGGTTCAAAAGTCGGCGGCAGCGTGCGCGCGACCGTAACGCCTTCGTGTGGAGCTTACACTGATTTTTTGTCGGAGGCATCGCCGCTAACCGCCGAGTGCTCTACATTCGGCGACCGGTGTGAACGCGTACGCTGCATGACTATTACCCGTACTTGCGAATTTAACCTATTTTGATAAGCAATGATATGCAATTCGTTGGCTTCTAAATTCTGCTGGTTAGCTTCACTTACCTGCTGAACTACGTGTTCGCTACAATTACGTACTATTACTATTTCGCAATAAAGGCTGATACATTCAATATTCGATCTTATTAGTTGAGATACTTTTTATTTGGCATCGAAATTAGCTTACACTTATAATTTTTTAAATACCATTCTTCGCAGATGATCTCGTACGATAGTGTAGCGAGACTTATAATATACAGGGTGACTGGTGAATTACCATCAATATTCAAGGAGAATAACCGGCACATGATCCTCATTCGAATCATGTGAAAAAAATAGGCACTTAATTTTTGACCAAATTCTCATATATTTCAATTCAAAACAAATGAGGCGACGTAGGTATATTTCCAGTCATGCCGGCGGCGCGTGCGATGTGGTGTTTCACTGTGCCGCTAGCACCCGCACTCCCGCCCCGCGGCTAAGGCCACCCGCAGGCGTCTAATATTGCGTTCAAAAATTTCATGTACTTACTTTTTGGCTATCGTTTTTAAAAGTTTCTTAAAAATACTAATTTATTAATTTAAAATAATGTAATTCACGTGGAATAAATATTATGTAAAAATAATAAATAATATACTAATAAATAATAATAATTAATAAATAATAAGCTGTAATCTTTTCATAATATTAATAAAAATCATAATGTATGTGGAGAATACTGATATTGTATGGAATTCCGGGCTTTCTGAATTAATAATATGAATTCAGAGAGACATTCGGATGTTTGAAGCCGGCCTAATTCCCAGTAATTCGCTCGACGAATTCTGCTAGTAGGTCACTAGGTCAGTAAGGCATAAGCCTTGGCATGGCGCGCACGCGCGTGTCGTCCCGGCTCCTGCGCGTCTAGTGATCGATCATACGCGTATACCTAATCTGTCGTGTGTGAGTGTAATCTGTCATTAGTAATTAGGTATGGCTTATCAATACACAAATGCAGAATCACCATTGCTTTCGAAACTGTTAAAAGTGACTGTGTGTGTGTTAGTGTAGTTATGTAGGTAAATAGGTAGTTTAATGATTGACAACCGTTGTAAATAAGTATGATTCCATTTTAAATACGCCGGAAATACCAAGATAGGTAAACAGTTCATATTTATTTTTGTTCAAAGTTTACATTATTTACCTAGTCAACGAATTTGTTGCTCATCACATCAAAATCAAATGGAATAAACATATCTTTCCACTCGTAAGTAATATTTAAAGTAAATTATTTATTTTGTCTAGAAAGTTCGGTGATTACCATGCCTCTATCGGCAAGTAGCAAAACTACTGGTCTCCCAGAGTCGTACTTAGAATTTTTTTTTAAGTCGGACACTGACTACGAGTTTATTGGAAGTTTATTATTGAAGATAGCTCACTCACTCAGCGAATAAGGTGTTCTTCCGAGGCAATTTCAGTCGAATTATTGTAGTGAAAATTCTAATTATGTAATTTAATATTCTGGGCTAAGGTTCGAACCGGTAGTAGTTGGTTTTGACGTTCAATATTTAAATTATGTAATGTGATGTAGTAAAAAATATCTTCTTTCTTGCTATAATAAGAATAGTAATTCATGATAATATTATGTAGCCGTGTGTGCCATCCAACTTCAAATCACACCTATGATTAACAAAAAATTCTGAGTACAGCCCTCTTATTGCGACACCAAGTGAAATATAGCAGAACTATTACGTCTGCCAATATTATAATCAATTAATTGTTTTGGCTACTGGTCGCTAGATGGCTTGATTCTATTATTGCTTGCTTTTATTTAATAAACAACAGTTAGCTGTTCAACAAATGACAAAGTTTATTTTTATTGTATTTTGTTGTTTTTTTTTTTTTTTTGTTTAAATATTTTCAAAAGTAACTATCATTTTTCAACGTATAAAAAAATCTTCTATAAAATCTGATCTTATTCTATGATCTTGCGATTTGAAAAAGAAAAAAAATTGATCTTTCCTAAAAAAATTTAGGAAACTTTTACACAAAACACTATTAAAAATTACATTTAAAAACTATTTAAATTATTTAATTATTATTAAATGAAAACACGACGCGCGACGTTCTGGTGTAGTGGTGCGAGTAGTTGCCTCAACTGCAACGCCACGCGCTGGTGGTCACGGGTTCGATTCCCGCTCGGGACCGATATTTGTATTTGTACAAATATTTTTTTTCCGGTCTGGGTGTATGTTCTTGTGGGTCTCCCTACCGTGCCTCGGAGAGCACGTACAGCCGTCGATCCCTGTTGTTATCATAGACAAGATAACGATCGTTACTTATGGTAGGGAACTATCCGCTAACCCTGTTAACACTTGGCGGTGTTTGGACGTAAGTAAACTATCGCGTGGAAACTAGGGTGTCCAGACGACGCGTAAATAATTAGATAACTGTTGGTCAACTTTACTTAGAAGCTTATTAATATTTATGTTATATTTTTACATAATTTGAATGAGAATCATGTACCGATTATTCTCCTTAAGTACTGATAGTATCTAACCAGTCACCCTGTATATTTTTTATTTGGTCATAAGAAATGGTCCATCAAAAATGATTAACTATGTACATACGTTTTATTAAATCATATTATAATAACTAGTACTACCGCACGACTTTTACAGAAATAACTAGTACTTAAATAATTTCTGACTTGATCCTCAATGGTTTTAATAATTTCACTCGTAATTATCGCATAAAATAAATACTAAAGGAAATAAGGGAAGGCCTAATAAATTATTCTAAGTCGTCTTTCTTTGAACATATGATTTATAGGCATTAAGTAGGTTTAAACGAAATTGAAAAATACTGGTTGCCGTCATTAATCAGGAGGAGTTATAATTAAGTTTCCCTGCGCTAGGAGCTCATTTCCGAAGCCGAAGATATTTTATAAAATTGTGAAATGAGTCTCATCCGAAAGTATCAGATTAAAATATCGGTACGTCAGTGAGGAATGTGACAAGATGTCAAACATGGCACCGATTTTTAAATACGATTAATACGTAGATTTGTTAAGTGCGAAACCATATGACATGATGTTTTAATTAAATTGAAAATAAATAATGCTTTATTAATGCAATGCGAGAATTTCTTTTGATTCATTCTGTTTTATTTTTTTAATTATGATTTCTTTTTTGTCAATTTTTTATTGAAACTACAGAAAATTTTGTCGACAGATTATTTAATATTTATCATACCTGCTTGAAAGATTTTGACAAGTGTAATCAAATGTAAATTAAAGTACTAATACTGAAAATTATATATGTCACGATTTTTTAAATAATAATAATTTTTGAATGTTTATATTTTATTTATTTGTGTATAACAATATGTATGTGTTCAAAGGCACAATACGGATCTCATATAAAAACTCAAGGATTGCATCAATGCCTGTCATACCAGACATATTTAATATTGTTATTACAGTTGAAAGCATCAATTTATCAAATCCAAGTTTTCAAATTAATTGGCTTATTCACTTACGTACGAAATATATATACGAAAATATTTTTGTACAAATATAAACTTCGTAAATATCTAACAAGGCTAAGTTGCTGGAATGCTTGAGTTATCTGTATTTTAACATCTCTTGTTCAGTAACATATGACCTGTATCATTAATATAAATGTTTACTCTCAATAATATCGACGGACAAATTTATACCAAAAACATATTTAGAGGGTTTATAAATAGCGCTCTCTGATATTTATTAACGGAGTTGAATTAAATGACATTACATTCAATTTCTTTAATAGGGTATGGATAAATTATAGTTATAGACGCAACATGCCCAAATTGGTCTTTTGATAATCACGTTTTATTCTAAGACGAGATTTTAAAACGAATTCACACATTTTTTATTCCAAATAATTAATTTACGAATTTAATTGACGATGAATTACCATGACGAATTACAAAGTGATGAATTAGTAAAGAGCAAAAACAAAGCTAAATATATATTCGATTTATTTATACGATTTTTATTTCTTATGTCGTTGTCATGTTACTAAAATATGAAGACATTCTTATGGTTTCAAAGAGTGGAATTTAATATGCGACATCCGCCAATGACAAGCGACAAGCGTACCTCATCACGTCCTTAATAAAATCATCCACGTTATTATCGTCTTTTAAAATGTACTTTAATCAGAATAACAATTCCATAGGTATATTAAATAAACTAATAGCTGATATCTTTGTTCTTAAGCGTTGAATATTAATTATCGGTGTGTTTAGAAGTCTTTTAATTCCAGCGGGAAGAAAAGTATCTGTTCTGAATTTTATTAAGGTACAAGACATCAATTCATCTTTCAATACTTTTCTGATCGGTTGGCGTTTATTCAAACCGTTTTGCTCCTGTGATCTTTAAGGTGATGTTTTATAGCCTATAGGTTCTCTGAAATTAAAGTAAAACTTTCTTATGAAAAAAAAATCATACAAAAATAATACATATATAGATATGAAAATTAAAAAAAAAACATATGGTTGGTATGATTTTTGAACAGTTGAGTAGTCGTTTAGAATAGTATTCAAGTACTTAAATACCAAGTTGCGTAAATGTTGAGTATTTTTTACATGAAACAAACATCGAATAATCAATCCATACATAACGTATCTATTAATTTATTCAATCTTACAAAGTTTCCTATTTACAATATTAGGATGATACGGTTTATTTTCTGAAGTAATACAAAACAAAAATACGAAAGTAAAAGTGTTTAAAAGACAAATAGAAATATTTCTTCACATTTACGGATAAACTCTCACATGAAATTACCCAAAAACATAACGTCCTTATTCCTTATTATTACAAAACTTTAATCATTCTTCCTTTCCAAATTCTTTTTTTCTAAAATACTAGCTTTTTATGTTAATAATATCACCTCTTTTTGACATCCTCTTTTACAAGATAGTTATTACACAGTTAATAAAAATATTTTTTGATTTGAAGTTAAGTTCTATTGATAGCTATAATACTAGAAATATAACTTTGTAGTTCGAGCCTTTTTAGGTGTTTATGACTAAGTTTTGTAAGAAGATTTGATATTTTTTTTTTACCGGTATAAGAATTGTTGACTAACTTTGTTTTTTACAGTAAGATTATGGTTGACAATTAGCAGATTGCGACTTATATTTTCTGTTAAGTAGTTTTTCTTTTTAATATTATGTATGTATGTTTGTATCTGTTTATGTATGTATGTATATGTGTATGTTGTATGAGATTGTATCTGTGTCAATAAGGTTATCTTATTTTTCCCTTTTTCCTTTTTTTTCTTAAAGGGAATTTTACGAATACTCAGTTTTGCACACCTACAAACGTCCGCTCTTGTACGTCCTAAGGTTGGCTGGTAGAGAATGCTTTTAGCATTAAGCCCGCCTTTTGTACAATTCTTTAATATATATATAATAAACGTCTCACACTCAACGGCCCACAGTGTCCGGGGTCCGGATCCACACACAATACACAAGCACAAACGTTCAGACCACGACAAACATCTGTATGGTATACAAAAATATTTGTCATGTGCAGGGATCGAACACGCGACCGCAAGCGCATCAGCCATTGCTGTGATCACTGCGTCAACGCGCACATAAGATATATTATATAATTACTTATGAAATATCTTAAGAAATATACTTTTATAGCGCAAGATAAAAAATATATTAAGGGGTAGTTAAAAAACTGTGACGCCAATTCGATGTCCGCAATGAAAAAGTTTTCCTATAATACCTATACTATATAGCCGTTAATCCAAATGAATGAGTAACGCCTATATAAAGCTATATTACTATGTCATAAATGTAATTTAAAAAAATATCTTTTATTAAAGGGTAGTTAAACAATTTCATTAAAATATGTAACGATTATAAAATTTATTTTCTATTTGAAGTCAACCGTATGATATTGGTTTTGGCTAGTAGATGATACTGTCAGATAAAGCTCAATATATAGACAAATTTAACTAACACGTGAATCGTTGCCAAATATATGGTTATTTTTACACAGACAGTACAGAAAAAATGTTTTATGCTATAAAACGTAACAAGAAGTAAAATATTTAACTTATTTACTATCAGCGATCCTAAGCTTCGTTGTTATGTTTTTTTCTTTGTAGGAAAGAAATGTTCGTATTTTATTTTGGTGTATTCCATTCTGTGGTTCGCCAAATTCGGTCAATGTTTGTAAATAAATATTTTATTTGGGAAATCGAATTTGGAGTTGTAATAAAGAAATGGTTTGGAGCAAACATTTATATATATGTTTATTTTCGTTGACGGAGATTTGAGAGTTTCGTCACTTCTAAATTTTAAAAAACATATTTCTTATATTTCGCTTTAGACGAGATAAATAATGAAAATTTAAAAATAACTTTAACTAATAAGTCATATTCTCACATTTAAATAATACTTTTTGTTATTAAAAAAGTAAAAAAAAAGTGCTTGAATTAAAATAGCCATGAAGATCGCGGAATAAAGAAGTTAATCAGTAATTCCCATTACAAGTAAGTCTAGTACCTACTATAAAATCTACTTATGTTAACGAAATATTTGGAGTTTACGTGGAAGGCGGTCTTTAATGTTATATTTTATTAATTCGCGTTATACTAGATAATTAAAGGTTTTAAGATTTTTCTTATTGTTTTAGTATAAAAATTAAGATAATTACGTTGCAAAGTATCATTAACTATAATATTAAAATTACTAAATCAAAGATGTTTTAACTATTTGATTACAGTTATAATGAATAAACATTGTATTATTATTAAAGTTAGAATAATATTTTTAAAGTAAATTGGATTAGCAAACAAATCCTCTTGTGAAGTCGGCCCTCGTCTACTTATGATTCTACGCAAGAGATCTTTTATTTAATTTTCATTATTCAGTTATTTCAGCAGTCTGTTTAAATTCCATGAATCGTTTCTTTCCAGACTCGCACTCGTAGACGAGTGTTGGTAACTCTCACAAAATGTGATTGCGACACATTCGCCATTGTTGCCACGAACAATATACCAAATGTTATGTCCTGTTAATTAACTCATGTATAAACATCATGCTGATACACACGGAGTATCTTATTAAGATAGAAATAAGACTTTTTTTTTTTTAGAGTTCATTTGAGATATCCGCCACTGTGCATCTGTATTAGTAAATATTTTATTGATGTATAAATTTATATTTAGGGTTAACTATTATATTTTATAGATTTATTAAAATGTCATTAATAAACTAAGTAATATATGTATTAGACTGAGCCAAAAAACGACTTTTTTTAACGATATTGTGAAAATATCATTTATATAATAAAAGAAAACTATGGTGAATGTTTGAGTCCTTAATAATAATATTAAGGGATGTATCGTTACGACTATTGGTTTTTTAACTGAAATCGCATTTTTTTAACTCAAAACTCGTCAATTATAAATCTGAAAAATTTGAACGATGTGTATTAATAAATAAATAAATATATAATTAAATAAATAATAAATATATATATATATATATATATATATATATATATATATATATATATATATATATATATATATATATATATATATATATATATATATATATATATATATATATATATATGTGTGTGTGTTATTAATTTTCTAGCTGATAATGCAACTAGCATGCATTCTCCTTCATTATCGACCTTTTGTTAAAGGACAGTTTGTACCTTTATTATATTATCTCAGTGGTTATAATGTTAATTAAGTAGAAGTTAATAAAACAAGAATAAGATAATTAATCCAAATTAACTTCTTTTTTAAACACCTTTACTAATAAATTGTTCTTTTTAATTATGAAATTGTGACCTAAAAATTAATAAAAGTTTCTACAAGTAAAAGCATATGTCAGAACAGCTTTCACAATGATATCCACGGAAATATGTAATTAATAAAATAAACGAACTAATGTGTACACGAATGTAAACACACAGAATCATGTAATAAATCAAACCTGTCGGAGGAATGAAGACGGCTCAGAGATTTAGCCGATAAAAAGTTGAAGAGTGTCCCGCGGTGCGTATTTCTGCATTAACGATGCACAAATTAAACAAGTCCGCTAATTTATTGACAACAAGGCGTCGTGTACAGCCAGGTATAAATAATTACGGGTATATTTAAATTAATATACCCATAATTTGTTCCATAACATGTATATGTACTTCTATGTTATATTAGCCATGTTGTTAACATTAAGTACTATGGCTTTTAGATATTTTTGAGCTGTATCCATATTTTTGTCTCTGATTATACTCGACTTTGTTTGGGCTCTTTAATTCATTAAATATTTCTCACATATAAATATATAATTACGACTATATTCAGCTTTTATCACTTCGCTTAGTTTCATTAAACTTTACTTCGTAATTGCTGTGTGGGATACGTTAAATTATTGGATATATACATCATAATTTATAAGTGGTCACGTACACAGAAATGGATTTGTTTTTGTACATTTAAGCTCAATCAAAACCCGCTTTTGTTATAGAATGAGTTCAGTACCGAAGATAACGGTACTTGACTCAGGCAGAATTTAGCCTGCAGATTTGCTCACGAGTTTTTTGAAGGATGATATCTAGACATAATTTAAATTTTAATACTTAATTATCAAATTCCCAATTCAGTGATTTTATCAATCAGATTAATTTCGGATAATTGTAGCTACCAAAAATGTAGTAGCGATTTCTAAATAATGTTTAATAGAAAAAAACTTTCTCATTTGTTTAACTGCAAATTATTATTTCACATTAGTATTCTATGTTGGTCTGGCAAATAAGACAGGTCATTTTTAAAGGATTTATACATGTACATATTTGTTTACTTTTCACACTTTGTCCAGATTTACCATTACATAAACTGATTGTGAGCTAAAAGAACCTGTTAATGGACTACTGTTGTGCAAAGCCGATTCTCTTATACTGGAGAGCGTTCGAAGCTTAATCTACCACGTTGCTTTACTGCTTATTAACGGAGAATTTCCCAATAAAAAGTAATGATCGTTTTTTTTCTTATTTTTTCTTTTATTAATTTTAGGGACTTTTGTCCTACATGGACACGCCTGTCCCATTGGATCCAACTTTTACAAAATAATAGCAACACGCACAAAAAAACTCAAACAAAAATTCCTCAATTACTAAAATCTAATTAAAGAAATCAATAAGGGATAACTTGTAAAAATTAAAAATCATCCTAGCAGATTCTGATAAGGGATCCGATAGAATACTTTGCACCGCCCCAACATCGAAGTAATGATCGCTATCATGTGTTTATAATAACAAACAAGAACGACGACTTTACGTGCCGAAATGGTGGAAAGACCTAAATGGATAAGCACACACACTATCAGTACACAAGTCAGAACAATCGTTAGAGCAGGTCATAGACTTACTATGAAAATATATTAAGTAACTATTATAAGTCTAGATCTTTAGCCTATCAATGTTATTAAATGGTGTAATAACATTGTGTGCTGGGATGTTGGATGATCCGTGAAATTTCATTAGGGCAATAACAATAAAGCTTTATTGGTCGCAGGCGTCTAGAGAGTTTAAATTTCTATTAAAAAGGAGCTGATTAGATTCGTTTTGTTCGAATCATGATTAAAATCACCTTATTTGCAATAACAGTCAGATGGTTGAGTTTCAACTGAATCAGAAATATGTATAGCCACATAGGGTAGGGGTAGACCACGTACAAAAAAAAAGGAAAAAAAAAACCGCAAGAATGGAAGAAAGTAACATATTGGTCAACACACATCAAATATGATCAAAAAGTATCATATAATGTCAGATAATTCTTATAATGGTTCAACAATACCAGATGTTATAATTTTTGACAGATAATTGTAATATGTAACTATGCGTACATTAATTAGTATGGAGAACACAATCATACTTAAATAATAAACAAGATCTATTAAGAGTATGATTATATGATGAAAGCTTTATTGATTTTCGATTCATTTGACCAAAAATATCCGATATATAAATATATTGATAAATAACTGTTCAGACATGTAATAAAGAAACAATGCTGTTATTAACATAACACGTTATTATAAAATTGTTTCACGATCAACATATGATTTATGTCCATCGTGTCCATTGAACTTTCAAGTTCACGTACATACATATGTTTTATAGTGGTTTCGTTTACGTTCATAGATGTTTCACAGCAATGTTGGAAAACGTTAGGTGTATCAAATCTAGCCAATGATAATATTTACGTGCTTAAAATAAATAAAATTAATAACAACATTCGACACAGAATTTCTATTCTAAAACCACGTGTTGTTTATTTGTCTATATTTTTAAGGTCTAGTGCATATGCTCAAATTTCAATCAAACATCTGTTGTGTGCTTATTTTACAGTAATGTGTGAAGAATCGCCTATAATATAAAAAAATAAAAAAAAAAATGAGTAAAAAAAAATGAGTAAAAAAAAAACAAAAAAAACAACGCATACTATTTATAATGTATGGTTAATATTACTAGTGGTCGTCCAGTGGTCGAAATTCGACCTAATCTGTAATTGACAGCATTGTCAACATCATAAAAATATTATTGCTCATATATCACTAGGTGACCATAATATGCAGCAGTCATTGGACCTGTTCTGTGATAAAAAAAAAATCGATAAAAAATTCGTTGCAAGACCTGTATTTAAGACCGTGTTGACAACGGTATTGTACATTATGTGTGTGTGTGTCGTAGTGTGAATGCTAATAAAAATAATCGCATTCTGCACTTCTTATCCATATAAACTTTTACTCTGTCAAATTTCATACTTCTCCGTCCGCGTAATTTTCGTAAAAAGGTATACAAAGTTTTTGCTTCCCGTATTAATACATAGATAACATTTGGTATGTAGGGGCTATTTATGTTTAAAGTACATATCTAGAAGGAAAAGGGCAAAATGGAAGTTTTATTTATGTATACACTTAGGTATTACATGATTTTCTGATATTATAGCATTAAAAAAGCTGCCTTTTACTCAGTGTCACTGATTATAATACCTCCTCTGAAACATGGTTGCCTAGTACAGATCGCTATTTAGCGTTAAGGCCGCAATAATTATACATAAAAGACATATATGTTTGCGTAACATGTATTATATTAATCTTGGTGTATAATAAAGTATACTTTCCTTACTTATTGTTCCAGTGCAAAGCATAGTGCTGTGTGGCAGAAGGCTTGAGAAGTTTAGACGAATGAAAACAGTAAAAATTATAGATTTTTATTTAATCTAATTATGATATGGTTACTCCCTAATTTTAATTTTACACATAATCTATAATATTTGAACTTGACACTGGCTCTAAAAATAATCTTAAAGGTGTCACATGGGTGGATAGGTCTGTTGTTTCTGGCGGCGCAAGATCGCGAGTGTTGAGAACTCAATCATGTCTAGCAGTGGACGACGACATTGACAAATATTTTGTCGACTATTCTTCAATTGATTACCATTTAGAAATACGGACTCAAATATATATTTTTTAACATAGGTATTATCTTATTTATTTATATATGTAAATTAACCTTTATCAAAACCAAAAAATACCTATACTTATTCAATCTGAAAACTGAAATATTTAATGACCGACTAGTTTTCAAATTCGTTTGTACAAGGGTTCCTCTTGAGTGGGCGTAGAAATTTCCTACTATGTATAGAATTAAGAAAGATTAATTGTGTTTCTTTACAATAGCTATCGGAATCATTCGTAACACGAATGTTGTGTCAATACAGTGTTAAAATGATGGATGAGTTAGCACGTCATGGAAAGGCTGTAGCGGTAACAGGGAATTTGATGCTTTGCCAATGTCACAACCTCGATATAAATAATATAGAGGTCTGAGGTATAGATATGTTATTTACGTACTGTTCTCTTATATTTACGCGAATTTTACTCATTTAATTAAAAGTCTATATCGGATTTTATCGCGTTTATTTAAAACTTTACAGTTTAACAATATTTTAAATTATTTCCCGACGTTTCGGACTCTTTACAGCGTCCATGATCTCGGGGGACTGAGGTGGTGGGTGTCCGAATAAATTATTCGAAACGTCGGGAAATAATTTAAAATATTGTTAAACTGTAAAGTTTTAAATAAACGCGATAAAATCCGATATAGTCTTTTAATTAAATGTTATTTACGTGTAGTTAATAATGTTAATGTCCGTATTTTACTTGGGATCAGCGGCTAATGAATGTAGTGAAAATTTAATAGTAGAACTTCTCGTAAGGTTGTTTCGAATGAGAATTTAATATTTACAGGATTTCGTATTGTCTATTTGGTATTTTACTTTACAAGATGAACATTAAGAAGGTATATTAAAAAATTATCACTAACTTTAGTACGTATAACTAGTTACTTGTAATACGAAGCTTAAAATATATTTTTATCAATTTTTTTCCTAAATATCATTTAAAAATAAACTCCTTTTTAGAAGTATATTCTCATTTCATCATTCATCGTTCTCCATCTTACAATCCAGAAAACTTTATAAGTTCCCTCGACACGGTACTGCATGAATGTTCCAACAATATACCATTACTGATAGCAGGAGATATGAATATTAATATTTTACATTCAAGTGATAATGTTATAGCTACGGAATATCTGTCCCTCACTGCAGAGCATGGTCTAGCACCGGCAATAACTGTTCCCACTAGGAATGATAACTGTATCGACCACATATTTGTAAGATCAAATAATGAAGCAGTGGGCATTGTGTGCAGTTCCAACGTGACCGACCATGATCTGGTTTTAGTGGGATTGACTTTCAACGAAAAAAAGATAAAGAAAATAAATCGTTTAATCATTAAAAGAAATGTTGAAGCTATAAGAAATGAAATAAAATTAATAAATTGGGATCAAATATTGCAAGTACCGGATGTCAACAAAATTGCGGCAGACTTTACCAATACAATTTTAGAAATAGTAAATAAACACACGAGCACCATTGCGGTGAGCCAAAGATTTTGTAATATTAAACCATGGATAACACCTGGGTTAATACGGTGCATGCGACATCGTGATCGCCTACACTCTCAAACTAAAAGAAATCCCCATGACGAAATGCTAAAGATAATTTACAAACGTTACCGTAATTTCTGTAATAACTTACTACGCAAACTAAAAATACAACATGAGCGTAAAGAACTTGAACGGAGTAAAGGAAATACTAAGAAACAATGGAAAGTAATTAAAAATATTTGTAATTTAGCACCAAAAAGGAGAGAACCTTTGGAATTACTTAATATTAATGGAACACTAGACGAAAATCAATCATTACAACTTTGCAACAGCTATTTTGCAACTGCGGGAAAAGCTTTAGCTAAAAACATAATATTAAAGCTCAATAGAACTCAAGAAATGTTAGCAAACGAAGTTAAAGTAGATGATAGAAATAATCTTTCTAGCTCCTTTTTTATGCAACCAACTGATGTTTTCGAGGTAGAAGCATTAATTAGCAAGCTTGAAAATGACAAGGCATCTGGTATTGATGGTATAGGTGGCTCACTCATTAAACAGATAAAAGACATCATTATCGAACCCCTGACGCTCATATTTAACAGCAGTATGTCAACAGGGATATTTCCAGACATTTGGAAGCTAGCCTCCATCACGCCAGTTTATAAATCTGGTCCAAGAGATGTTCCAGGAAGCTATCGGCCAATATCCCTTCTCGGAATATTTTCTAAGCTGTTAGAAAAAATTGTCAACAAACGCTTGCAACATTTTCTCAATAAACGATGTGTTATTTCTGAAAGACAATTTGGCTTCAGGCGAGGCAAGTCTACTGAGGAAGCTGTGTCACTTTTGACCTCAACTATCGCCTCTCATCTTGATCGGAGAAGATGTTGTATCGGCGTGTTTCTGGACCTCGCAAAGGCCTTCGATACGGTTTCCATTCCAATCCTCGTAAAAAAACTAGAGAATGTTGGTATTAGGGGTACACCATTGGAATGGTTCAAGAGCTACTTGACTGACCGTAAACAATGTGTCAAAGTGGGTAAATTTATTAGCTCGAGCAAGAATGTAGAGTTTGGTGTTCCACAAGGCAGCATATTGGGGCCGACGTTATTCATATTATATATAAATGGAATTCATAGTCTGCTCATACCACACGCAGACATAATATGCTATGCAGATGATACAGCCATTGTTTTTGATGGGAATAATTGGAGTGAAACTATAAATAATGTAGAAAGGGGAATGAGGGATATTTCAGACTGGCTCCAATTAAACCTCTTGACCTTAAACACTTCCAAAACAAAATTTGTTTGTTTCTTCAAAACTCTAAGAACAAGTCCACCAACAACTTTAACAGATGTGTATATTCACTCATGCCAAAAAACTGTACAAACTTGCGGCTGTGGAAAAATAAATCGAGCGAATGTCATTAGGTATCTTGGAGTTCTGGTGGACCAACAGCTAAATTTTAAAGACCACATCGAACAGCTTTCTGGACGAGTGAGAAAAATAACATACATAATGCGTCAGTTGCGGGATGTAACGTCACTAAGTCTTCTAAAATCTATTTATTTTGCCTTATGTCAATCTCTTATAACATATTGTATAGTTGTTTGGGGAAGTTCGACTAAGACCAGTATGATACAATTGGAGAGAGCGCAACGTTCGGTTCTAAAGGTAATGTTACGAAAACCATACAAATATCCAACTTGCCTCGTGTATACAGAAAGTAAACTTCTTTGCGTCCGAAAATTGTTTATACTTTGTTTATCTGTATCTACCCACAAAATAGTTTTAAGGTCTAAAGATTATGATAATATGTTGCAATGTCGTCTTTTCAAAATTCCAATACCAGCTGTAAACTCGAGTTTTGCAAAACGATTTGGCCCCTTTATAACCTCTTCTATATACAATAAAGTTACCAGTGTATGTAATATTAAATTCTGCAATGCAAAAAAAGCAAAAACATGATACAGGAATGGTTAGCTACTCTTACCTACGATGAGACGGAGCGATTATTGATGACTTTGGTGTAATGTTATAAACTTTCATTAAATTAACACAGCTACGTGTCAGTGTCGTGTTAATTTACTTCAGTTAAATCAACGTAACCTTTATAGAAATATATGGTCATTAAAAATGCGTAATATATGTGTATTGAAATGTATATGTTGTATATGTATATGTTGTATATGTATATGTTGTATATGTATATGTTGTATATGTATATGTTGTATATGTATATGTGTGTGTATGTATATGATATCGTTTAAAGTATGTATAAATTGCTGTTATTCATTCTAAATATTTCATGTCCTATTATTTAGTCAAAACTACTACTAGTATTAAATCTATTTTGATCGTTAGACGAGGTAGCTACTCCTTTTTGGGAATCACTTTCGAAATCCACGATACAAGTTCCCCATAAGGGTTTACTTAGTGTGGACTCCCTTGGTAATTTTAAGCTAAATTGTACAATATGTGTAAATTTTAAATTGTGTAAAGTGTACTTACTAACTTGTTTTTTTTTAAATAAAATTTTTTAATTTTTTTAATTTTTTTTTTTTTTATTTTAAATGTGTTTAGAAGTCACATAAAATATATCACTTTTTTTTCTTTGTTTTAGGTAACACAGCAGAGTCAAACCTTCTCAATGACTAATTTACTGAGTTTAATTTTGATTTAGCTACATTATAAATAAAAGTGTATTCTTCTATGTTGTTCTGTGCATATACTTAAAAGATTAGTATTACTAATTCAGTACATTTTTTAGTATAGACGAACGTTTTGTTTTAAAATTTTCCTTAAAAGATATATTTTTTATAAAACGGCTATCTACCGATATAGGTGTTGACTGATTTAGTGCCGTACAGTCGTAATTATTGGAAATTAAAATGTGAAATTAGGATAGTTGTTGTTGATGAGAAGGGATATTTGAAATTTGACTCTAAAAGGGATGAAAAAGGTACGCAAAGATTTCACTTTAATTTAGTGACACGAAAACTGGTATTTATCAGGTATAAGTATTAATATATTAGTTGCTGTATGTAGCTGTTCGCGGTTTCCTGGCTAGAATGTAATGGAGAAAAATATATATTGTTTTAAACTAACGCGATCACTATTCATATTTAAATTTATATTTGTTCGGGTGCTTACCGCGTTTATAATTTTGTTGAGTTCCCTATATTTCGGCGATGTTTCAATCGCCATGATCACGGGGAGACTGATCTGACAGTCTGCCTATGAAAACATTATCGATTTTTATTATCCATAATTATAATGTGTCGGAAGTGTACACAAAAACAAAAGCCGCCAGGCTCTACTTATTCGTGAAAAAAAAGGTCGTCCGAGATCTACCATACCCTTGTTGCCTATCCGGATTCCTAAAAAATACACTCTCCCAAAAAGCTCGAGTGTGCGGCTGCATACTTCGCACATCCCTTAGGCCGGCTCTGCAAGTAGTGAATTGATTTTGACTCAACATAATACATAAAAAAAAACATAACATTACTGAAACCGAGATTATAAACATTTTAGTTATCACCACAATGATATTATTATATACACAAAAAGATCATTGAACCAGCAATAACAAAAAAAAAAAAAATACCAATATGATATTGTAAGTAAGTTCAGATTACTGCTACACAATTTTCTTGATTGAGCAAGCTGTTTCATTAATAAGTAATATATAAAAAAACACAAATATCTATTAGACATACTATGACTATAACATTGATTGATTGATTGCTTTTATGGCTTTCTGTTGTGCCAGTGAATCACGGTTGTACTATATTATCATAATTATTAATATTTTTGATATTTAGTAAGACTATAGACAAATAATATTATAGACCAATAATATTAATTACTTCTCAATCGTTCGAAATCGTTCCGAGCATTTCGTTGACTATTGGTATTTTGTCTCTTTCTTACGAGTTGCCTTGAATACATGGTAGAAAGAGGTGCAATCCCTCTCTTAGGAACGTTTTTTGAGTGCACGTGCGCATTCCAGTTTGTATATAAATTCCTTGGTTTGACCACAGGCTTTAACAGTAAACAAAAGAGTATATAAGTGTGTGTGTGTGTCAAACACCATTGTAGTGTGTGTAAAGTCTTTTTTTATTAATTTTATTAATTTTTTAAGCATTCATAAAAAAAATGAGTATTCTACACTCCTCCATATAAACTTTAACTGTGCCAAATTTCATACTCCTCCATCCACGTAATTTTCGTTAAAAGGGGTACAAATTTTTGCTTCACTTATTAATATTATATAAATTATTCACTGGGATATTACAAAAAATTGTTAATTCTCCAACAGACTACAAAGGGGATAAACATGTAATGTCTAGTACATTATCTTGTGGAGTCTAAATATATATACACAACAAGCTTGCACTTAACTTGCTCCATGAGCAATTAAGTGCAAGAAGTGCAATTAATATCAGCTTGACTACGACGTCACTTCCTGCTTTCAGTACATTACTTTCAGTTGCGGATTAGTTTAATGTTGTGATTTCCTCAATTTTCAAGATCTCTTGCCATTTTTATAGTTTTAATTAAAATGTGGAAGTGGGGTGGTCTTCAACGTTAAAGGATCCTCGAAAAATTGTCCATGATAAAAAATTGAGAATATGAAACTGTCGGAAAAACTTAATAATTATTATCAATAACATCCCAAAGAATTTGCAAAACATAATTCAAATGTATAAATGTATAAATTACCGTATATATATAAATATACGTATATATTATGCATTTTATAATAAAAACTTTAATTAAAAGAACAATTTAACTTGGAATATTTTTTAACACGCCTACTGAAAATATACATAACTTGCTTTTTTAAACTCTCACAAGAATAAGTAGTATTACACATGTATAATATAAAAATAACCGCTACGAACCTTAAGAATGAGTTTATTACTGAGTCTCAATTACTGGTAGCACTGGCTACGAAATGAATAATTTGAAGCACCCACTACAAAATGGATTCTGTTATTCTGCAACGCCGTAACTTTGGTAATTTGTCTAAGCTGTATGAACATGAATTATAAGAGGGCCAACATTCGCTATTTTTTCCTGCACAAAGGGAAAATTCAGGATTTATGTCATGTTTACATGCGCTGCAACATTACTTAATAGTATCGTGGAGTAAATCAATGTCAGCTGTCGGTTTTTTATTCGATATACATATTATTTCCAACATTTTCATAATTCACTCGATGTATCGACGATGCATATGGTTAAACTCGATTAATCTTGTTACGGCATACGTGTGCCTTAAAACGAAATGGACGTGAAGTGCGTACCTTATCGAATTATCATGGACTTCTTTTATTTTAACAGATGTTTTGGCGCGTGGGCTGCATTCCTGATTTATGTCTTGAAATTCACAAATTGAGTTATTAGTACCGTACAAATTATTATGATTTTTTTATATAAGACAATTAAGTGCGAGAATTTTTTATTTGATCACATTTAGAGCAAATAAATCTGCGAAACAAGACCATATCACGATTTTTAATTAAAACTTTATTTTTCTAATGATCAAACGTGTTAAAATGTGAATTGTTCCTTTATATCTGAAAATACGAAAATTATCCGATCTGCGGATAATAAATCAACTACAAAAATAATATCTATTCGCTTTTCGTTATTTGTCACTCTAAAATATGTTTGAAAAATTTAATTAAAGGTATCTTTTCAACAGCTTTTCGATGTGAAATTTAATTTCGTACGAGCTTTGACGAGTTTTGTGTGGCGATGTTCGCTTAACGGTCATAATGAAATTTTATTGAAATGAATTTCGATTGTTCTATTGCGAAAAAGTTAAAATAAACATGTATTCCATTTTTGATGATTTTTATTTCAAATGACGCCTTAAAAATGTTTTCAAAGATATCTTAAAAAAGTATAAATATTCATAATTAATTAATATTTTATATATAATTAACAGAAAACAACGACCGTTCTGGTGTAGTGGTGCGAGTAGTCGCCTAAACGCCGGCGATCGCGGGTTCGATTCTCGCTTGGAGTAGATATTTGTTCAAATATTTGTTTTCGGTCTGGGTGTATGTCCTTATGAGTTTTCCACCGTGCCTCAGAGAGCACGTAAAGCCATCGGTCCTGGTTGTTATCATAGACACCTGGTAATTATCATTACTCATGATAGGAATATTATCCACCAACCCGCAGTTGAGCAGCTTGGTGGATTAAGCTCCAACCCTTCTTGTTATGGAGAAGAGGTCTTCGCTCAGCAGTGGGTTATTTACAGGCTGATACAGTACAGTAACAGAAAACACTTATACAAAAAAGAAATAAAAATACTAATAGAATTTCAGTCACTTGACTGAGAACTTTCTCGGCGTTATTATTAATCTCAAAATCAAAATCAAAATCAAAAGCAACTTTATTCAAATAGGCTCCACAAGCACCTTCGAATCGTCATTTTACAAATTAAAACTTTAATGATTATTATTTTTTTGTAAAGTAAAGCTACCACTTATAATTAAATCTAAATCTACATAAATAAACATCAAATGTAGCATTGTTTGTAAGTGTATCACTTCCACCCATTTAACTTGCTAATTTTTGTTTCAAAATGTTTATAACAGTGTAATAAAATAGTACGTATATTATTTTATACGTATAGTTCATACACCTCAAAAATAACGTGGCATCACTAATCCTACAAGCGTGAACGCGCTACGCGCATCAAGATTGATTACGCTTAACGAAGAGTAAATGCGATTAAAACCTGCCTAACCTGTAAATACTTTTATCTCCATAAAACATTACCAATATTAACATTAACAATTAACATTTAACTATTTTTAAGTAATTATAAAAATGGTAAATGCATAGAATAATTATTACTTTTCACAGGTCTTTTTCTACCAAACTGTTTCATTTTTATTTAATTGACTGGTCCATTGATGCATTTGGTAGTGGCACTGCTTTTCGCTCTAGGGTCGGGGGTTCGATTCTGACCCTGAGTCTGGGTGTAATATTTGTATATTATGCATGTAAAAAATATTTACTTGAAGAAAATAATATGTATATTGTATGCTCACTAGCCAATATCTCAACGTTCTATTTTTACTCACAGGTAACCGATTAACCCGAATTGAAGTTGTATGGTGTATTAACCTCTATTCAGTTCTCTTTTACGATATTCGATAAGAAGCATTGTCATTTATGGGTTGTTTACTTTACTTTTTACTACCTTACACAGTTTGACGTTTTGATGACTCCTTGAGGTCAACTGTAATAATTTTATTAATCGTATGAAAGGACAACTTTCATTTAAATGATGTGTGACGACTAGAATTTTTCATTAATTTTCGTGTCAGATGGCCTTATTTGCTTAATTAAGATTATAAAACACCATGGTACGGTATATAGATATTTCTATAAACCGTACTTAAAATTTCTGTTTACTGCGCTATGCTATGCGCTGCGCTATTGCGCACTAAACATAAATTTTAAGTAATCTGGAAAATGTTATGACTTGTGGACAAAATCGCGACTCATGTCTAGTAAAAAATTATTTTACTCGTTTTCTTAAATATTTAAAAATAATAATTTGTGTAAACTTATAATTCAGTTAAAAAGAAATATTGTGTATTCGATAGAGAGCTGAAGTCGGGGTCGGTTGGCTGTCGAAATTTATTTACAATATTAGTTAAAACACCATTTCAAGTTTATCAAATATCCAAGTTCAGATTTAGCTTGTACTATTTATTACCTCTTACAGTTGACCTCCATTATATCTGTTCCTCCTTTCCTCTGTTCACTTAATCGTTCAAGATAATACGACAAATAGAGCGTAGTTAATTTATATACGACGTTTGAGTGATGTTGACTTTGACATTTGCTTAAATACGTCCAGTAGTCGAACTGAAAGCCATTAAGACATTATCGCATCTTATCACCCATATCCGATCTCTGTGCTACGGTTCATTCGTACGGTTGTTTTTGTGAGATTTTTTGCTTGAACATGACATTGATTTGATTTGGTGTTCTTTGATTTTAGTGTTTTCGACTTCGTAAGGTCAATGTTTCTTTCCTGAGACAAAATGTATGTTTGTGTAATAAAATCCCACAAAGATTTTCTTGTTGCTAAATAGATAATGAGTTAATAGTTTTCATTATAAAATATGAACGGCTTAAGCATAATATAATTCTTTGCAAGATAATGTAAAAGATAATAATGTGCAAATTTATTGTAAACTGGTTTTTATATATAATATTTAGGTAAAATTGTTAATATTTTTGTAAATTACATGTTTTATACGAAGACGTTTAATTGATTTTCCAAACTTTACATATAAATGTGTTTTAAATGACCGCGTATACAGGTTTATTATTATCTGCATTACGTTCTTGTCCATCGATTTGACATCAGCTGATTATTTTCAATAAAATAATATTATGAATGACTAAGTCTTTTTTTTATTTTTACTAGTAAGTAATTTTATAGTATGTTTTTAATAATATAATTATTAAGCTAATGCCACGAAGCAATTACAAAGGCTAATGCATTAAAATGTACATTTTATTTTTTGTTTTTATGCCTATTATTTATGTATTTTAAAATGAAACGCCGTTTTAAAATTTGTATATTCAATACATTATAAACTGCTGTGTGTAGATGCCAGATAAGAGTCATAAATCACACATGAAAAATTTCGTACCATCACAAAAGGTAACACTATATATATAAAAAATAACATCAAAAGACAAAAACACTTTTCATATATAGGAGCCACTTAAACTTTTCATTAATTATTTATTTTCCGGTTCAGGAGTTGGAGAAAATCTTCAACAATTATTGGCAATCCTCTCTAGTTAAATAATTTGGTTAGTTAAAAGAATAGAGAACTAGCGAACAGTAACGAAAATCTGATGACGGAGTCGGGAAGTGGAGAGTACAATATAGTTGGAACAAAGGATTTTGTTATTGCTGTTTTTAATAATTATTTTTAATGAGTATAAGAATCTTAACTTAAATAACATTAATTATAAATAATTGTTTATCGTGTAAAAGTATCTATTTTACAATTCGTCATTATCTGAAGGTTTAAAAGTTTAAAAAAGGAGTAACGGCGTTAAAATATTGTATATTGTAGGTATAGTAGTTATTTAGTAATTTATCATACTATTTTAGGAGTTAAAAAATTAAAGAAACTATGTGTAAAAATATGCGTTGGCCGGGAATCGAACCCGGATCAACTGCTTGGAAGGCAACTATGCTGACTATTACACCATCAACGCCTATTGACTTCTACGTAGATAATATGATATTTTTTTCGGTAAGACTATTTACATTAATGTTTTTATTGAAATTTTATATATTTGATTAATTCAAACCACCGTCGGTTTTATTTTCCAAAAATAAATTATAGAGTGTCAAATTTATTTCAATATATTTTACCTTTGGATCTGTAGAATGACATTATGATAGCTAGGAAAGAACACTTTAGAGGTGTCGATTTATAAAAGGCTAACACAAGAACCTTTTATTCATAATTATATATATTTAGTACCTATTAAGTAATTTTTAAATAACTGGGAATATATAAGGACATAAGTATATAAGACATTATATGGTGTTTACCACTGTCTAGTATTCTTAAAAACAAATTACTCCTTAAAATAAAATATTGTTAAAGATGATACTTTTCACTATTCTTTTTAATATAATTTTATTTCGCTTATCAAAACCTATTTTTATTATTAAAAATTTTTAAACAGATAAACAGCGAAAACGCATTTTTATAATGTTAGCGTCGTTACGGAATGAGGTCATAATCTTATATCTTGAAGTTTTCTTATTAAAAGTTTGTATTTGAAATCGAGATTAAACGAGTGCAACTATAGATTTCTTCTCCTCATGTCCTCGTTGCATTGATATTTTATTTTTGTGAAACTTTGTTAGCAACAAAGCAGTTTTGTCATTATTTAAATATAGTTGTAACTAATGATTTTGTTATTACTGTTATTTAATAATTATTTTTATGAGTATAAGCATTTTTACTTAAATAACATGAATTAAGTTCATTATGTAAAAGTATTTATTTTACAATTTGTCATTATCGGAAGGTACTTTAAAAAAAGGAGTAACGGCGCAAGAATATTGCATATTGTATCCTAGTACCTACCTACAATATTTGTTAAGCTAGCATGCTACTATTTAGGAATTTATCATACTATTTTATAAGTTAAAAAATAACCCCTAATTATTAAAGAAACTATGTGTAAAAAATATGCGTTGGCCGGAAATCGAACCCGGATCAACTGCTTGGAAGGCAACTATGCTGACCATTACACCACCAACGCCTTTTGACTTTGATAGAAATTTTAATTCATTATCCATCATTCATTCTGACTTATTATCCATCAATCCAAAGTGGAGCAGAACGGCGGATTAAATTAGAATACTTCTTCTTAATATATAAAGAAGCCTTTACAGTAGAAATTTGACAGGATATACGTAGTAATTATTTCTATAGATGATTTGCTAGCATTCAAACTTTAAAAAAAAACATCTATTTTGGTAAATCGTATATACTTACGTTAAATATAGATAATGAGCACGGATGGGTTTAAGCTTTGGACCTATCTAACGGTTTCGCAGTCCTGCGTTTCAAAATCCTGAATGCCTTGTAATATTGTTCTTTAACTAAATATATGCAAGTTTAAATAACACGTGTATGGATTATACGAGGATTAAAATTATAAATAAAACAGTATTCTTCATAAATTAGTAGATAGATATAATTTATGCCAGAATATTTAACTAAACGAGGCTATATGAGTAATTCTCATTTTTAGAAAATAAAATAGGTGATCAGATGAAAATGTTTTTACGATAAAAGTGAGGTGTTTTTCTTTGAGGGTAAAATATTCACCGAGCTTGCAGCCCCTAAAGTAAAAACAATATAGGGGGTTGAAAAAATATCCATAGAAGTGACTTTCTTCCATTAAAATATTGTTATCAGAACCTATAAATTAAACATGAACAGAAAAATTTAGCAGAGTGTTTTTGATATACATAAGCAATTATACCACAAAACTAAAGTTCATAGATGAAGTACACATCCCTTTGACGATCAACACAGTTGTTACCTTATGAATAACGAGTTTTGAGAACCGAAATTGAAATTAAAATTTCTCATATTGATTACTACGCCGTTTAGATAACTGAATCAAGATGATGGGATAATTTCTTTGCCTATACCCAGTAGCATTTTAATACACGCATAATATTTTTATAAATACGAGTGGTGTGACTTACATACATGGAAGGGAAGAATAAATAGATCACAAACTTCTATATATTAATGATGAAAAATCTTCATAGTATATGTATACATATAATATTTTGTTTATTTTAATACTAATTAAACGTAGTTAACATTCTTATACCATTTTTCATATTTATTACAACGGAAGATAGCCCTAAAATTATTTTTTTCATATTAAATCCACACAATCACACCCATGGAAGGGACATTTTTGATTATTTGGCACTTAATAAAAAAATAGCTATTTAGCTAATTAATGTGTATATTTTCTAAATTTATAGTATTTAGCTTATATTTTATTAATACAAATTACAATTTCGGCATTTGGTACTTAATACCACAGCTTGTAAAAATGATAGTCATACTTTTTCAAAAGTGAGAATTATCCGTATAATTGTGAGTTAATTTTTTTTTGCTATTATTTTATGTCTTACTAGAAGTGTGCTCTCTAAAAGTGCTAAATTTATTTCCGTTCCTAGTACCTGTAACACAAGTTCTTTCTTACAAACTTAGCACGGGGCTAGGTTAACGTGGTGTGATTGTTGGTTAATATTTATTTATTTATTATTTATTTATTTATGGTTTTTGTCAAGCTTCGAAACTTTCTAAAATTCAATTTTCAGATCGGAAATATAAGCAAGTCTTCGAAGTCAGTTACTCGTTACGACTCACCACAAATAACGTTTTTATTTATTCAGTCCAAATTGTTAATTTACTTTACAATTAAAATTTTACCTTGATAAAATAACTTTTGATTTACTATATAAGATAAATAATGTTTATTGAGAGAAGATCTTATAATTTTCCTTAATGTAGTTGACATAATATTTATTTGTTTTTAAAAGCGTATTATTCAGTGCAGGATTATTTAGCTGATAAAGACGTGTGGACTTAGTGGCGCTGTATTTCATGCAAGATATTACTAATGTTGTACTAAAACACAGTTTATATATTATTTTCAAAAGAGTAACTGCGGAGTTTCTTGCCGATTCTTCTCTGCAGAATCTACATTCCGAATCGATGGTAGCTTTACTTTTACAAAAAATAATAATAATCACTATAATATTAATTTTGTAAAATGACGATTCGAAAGTGCTCGGGGGGCCTATTTAAATAAAGTTGTTTTTGATTTTGATTTTGAATTTGAAAAACATCAAAAATTGTGAGATGTCTTTAATAATATTCTTTTTTTTTAAAATATAACTTAATTATAAGTTTCAGATAAATAATTTTATATATATTTAATTATAAATAATTTTAAATAAATTAAAGATAAAAAAATTAAGTCTGGTATTTATCTAATTTCAAAATAAAATCAATTTCATTATTTTTAAGCCTAGGGTTAAAGTAAAAACTAGGTCCACTGTAACCCGCGATTCCTTCATCATCATATACGCTCAGCTTTACTTCTTTTGAGGTTGTGTACTCACACTCAGGTGTGAAAGTACCGAAGTACGGTTCCTTTTTTGGCACATAAAAACAATATCACTGTTATCGTATTTTAGTACTTTTCTGTTGATGTTGAAATTAAGTTTAAGTCTTGATTTACGATCATGATAACCAAAATAGGCATAAAGATAACAATTTCAATTTATGTTTTCATCAAAAAATTGCGCTATTTACGGCTGTAATTTTTTTTTTACAGTTATATAAATAATTTTTAAGATCATGTATTTCTGTATACATTTTAAATAATCAAGTCATTAAGATATCAATTTTCAAGAATGACAAAAATAAATTTAAATTATTTTTAGTAACTATTCATGTTCATTATACCTATGTATCTCATATAACTCAAACTGATAAACATAGAATTTCAAGTCAGAATAATTTAAGCATCTAAGTATCTCTTCTCTCCCATCTCTTTTCATTTTAATAGTGGACATTATCATACGAGTATAAAAAAAGAATTCGATAAAATATGTCATTATTGTACATTTGTTTATGATGATTTTTTTTGTAGAAATTCGATTTAAAGTTTGGCCATGCTTATGCTATAAAATGTTATTCAACGGTGTACGAAATTACGAATTTAACACCAATATCATGACATATAAAGATTGTCAATCAGTCGTTGATTTATAAGCGCGTGAGTGGATTTAATTTGATGATAAAATTATACACGAATTTACATCGGGTATCATTCACTCGATACAAAGTTATGCGTGTATTTTGGGTTCAATCCAAAAAAATACTTTTTATAGTTACGACGATACACAAAAATCTTAACATGCCAAATGGTAATACTTTTCTTCATACTCGTATTATATTTTGTAGCATAAAATATCGTATTCATATTTATATGCTTTCATTACTTTTCAATAACTTCGTAAATAATACGCAATTACTGTACGGTTGATTAAAAATCAATAACATGCATTGAATTGTTCATTAAAATTTCTATAGGAGGCGTGTTACATTCACGAATTCTTTGTACCTTAAAAGAACATGTTATTTTGTTAATCGAGAGTACTGGACAATTACAGGCGTCATTGTTTGAGATTTTAATTAACATTGATTGATATTTTCTCAAGTGTGTGTATTAAAGATCATCTCTTGTCCACTTAATATGAGCTTAAATAAAGTCTTGGTTGAACGCCAAAAGCTTAATATATTATGTTTCGGTTCTGTTCATTAATAATTCCATTCTTGTAATGTCAATTATTTAAACCTTATCTTCAGGAGACAGAGATCGAAGTTTACAGTTAACTATTTACATTTATAGATATGTGCTCTATTTACTTTTGATCAGATAAACTCTACCGATTTATTATATGAACGAAATCGTTTAATATGTAAAAGTTGCTCACATTTAAACGTTAGTAAGTTTTTATTCAAATGTTCTATAATATAGTGTTCTATAATATGACGGCCGGCTGGTCGAGTAGTCAGACAACTGGACACTTTACGCATCGGTCGCGGGTTCGAATCCCGCCAGGTGCAGATAATCTGTATGACGAATATAGATGTCTGCACCGGGTCATGGATGTGTATTTATGTATATATGTATTTATATCTTAAATTTATTTCCGTTCCTAGTACCTGTAACACAAGTTCTTACGAACTTACCACGGGGCTAGGTTAACGTGGTGTAATTGTTGGTTAATATTTATTTATTATTATTTATTTATTTATAGTTATATTGCAATATATTAATATAAACTATAAAAATATGTATTATAAGATCACTTGGATCTATTGGCAATCTAGTTTAAATCTCTATAATTATTAATCACTCATCATCAGGTACCATTTTGTTATGAAATAATAAAAATTTTCCAAAATTTTGTTACTAATGAATCTTATGATAATAAAATCCAGCCCGAGTGCACAAAAACCGGTAGCTGATAAATGTCGACGGCAATAAAAAAGAGATACTTCCGAGAGCATAATATGTTGGTTATTTAAGGAGTAAATTGCTTAAGATTTTTTTGAACAGTTTAATGGCGACCGAATTGAATATAAACGTTGCTGCTATAATTTCTCTTATCGACCACCGGAGTGCAGAGAGTATGTAATTTACGACTTTTATGGATTACTTACAGGTCAAAACAGGTGGTTTTAAGGGCAATTTTCATGATTTTACACGATTGGGAAAATCGGGAACAAATAGTTCACGGATTTTTCTATTTTTTACACATTGATTAAGATAATAAAAATATTAAAAAATATATTTCTTTTGACTTGTCTTTATTTGCTGTCATTTATATTGCATGCTTAAATGATACCTAATTGAATAAAAAGCAATTTAAAAAGAAAAAGGGAAAAATAGGATTTTAATTTTGTGTTTTTAATAAAATTCAAATGTCCAGTTTGATGTTACTGTTTCTCAAAATTCTCAACAACATTAACTTGAAGTACCTTGTCCTCGTTTCCTTCGTGTAATAGAAACGAGCGAAGCCATTAGGACAAAATGCGTACACTGGATAAACTTAAATATAGGATAAACACTTTTATTTTAATATGGTCTTTATATTAATAGCGATAAAAGCTACAGGAGCTTGGACGCTATTTGGCTCTGTGTGCTCTGCAAATATCTTCTTGGCTATCTCATTGAAGGGAATGAAAGGATAGTAATCTAGAATCGAGTTCAATGAACCCATCAGTCGTAAATCTGAGATGTAAACATAGTGACGTTATTACATGTGTTTTGATGACATCAGAGTAGTACGACTTCCTTTATTTGAAAACTAAAGTTATATCCTAGATTTCGTAGCGAAGCACTGTTTTCTCAACGAAGAAATTTCTGACTTTACTCCGGTACGCTTTCCTCGGTTCTGGAGGAACTGTTAATACTGTGGATATTTGTTTGCTTTCTTCGAACTTTGTAATATTTCTATTCTTTAAAACTGAAAAAGTTTTTTACCTGAATATTTTTCGTTCATCATCACAAATGTACACAAGAGTGTAATTGCAAGAGTACTTTGTTTATTCGTATTACGAAAATGTTTTCTCTTAACTGAGTTTTTTTATTATTATTTAGATACTATATAGAATTTTCTCGTAAGATTTATTTCGCATTTTTCCATTGGAGAGTGAAACAAAAAGCATTCTTGACTGCGAGGTGTTTTATTACATCCGGCTGTTTTAATGGAAAAGAATAGTTAACAAAAATACCTACATTCCTAATTGTTAACCTTTCTTATCTTATAACATAGTTTAAGGCTTTATTTATTTAAAACTAACTTCTTGTAATATTCACTTTTATTTCCTAAGTTGCGTTGCTTAAAGTTTTTTAAGTATTTATGATCTACCATTTTCTTGTATATATTCGCTGAGCCTGTTTATGTGGATATAAGATATATTTTTTCAGGCGTATTTATGTTGTTTTTAAGTGTTAAAGTCCTTCGTTTCGCTTAAACCATATATGATTACAATTTTTATTTATTATATGGAAAATATGACTTAGAACATTGAAACCGATATTTAAATGACCGTTAATTTTTCTCTTCTTATCTATCGAAAAAATAAAACAAAGCATAATTAAACATATAATCATGGCTAAGTTAGTATTGAAGACTGATAGTACGAGTTTATAATCCTTGTCCTTTACATTACTGTAGACCAGTGTTTCCCAACCTTTTTTAGGCCATGCCCCACCTTAACATTTCTAAATTTTTTATGCCCCCATGCATAATTTTTAGCCTTCAAAATTATTTGTTCCCTTAAGAAATATAAATGATAACTTTTAGGAAGAAATCACTATAAAATTGTTATCAAAACATCGTAAGTAAAATTTCAAAACATATAATGAAAAAAAAAATGGAATTTATAGACGTAAGCTGTCAAAAAGATAATAAACGGTTGGATAAGGTATAGCATTGCATTTAAATAACCCAAAGCGAAAGGGTTAAAGTTGTGTCGAGTCCATTTTAAAATTGCCCCCGTTAACTATCAAATTGCCCCCCCAGTGGGGCATGGGCCCCACGTTGGGAAACACTGCTGTAGACCATACATTGTTGATTTTTATTCCGTAAAAAAACATAATAATAAATAAAGGAGTTAAATAGTTAGAATTACTGTTACGTAAAACGATCGTTCATTCCTCATTACGAGGTTGAAATAAAAAGCTTATCACATGAAGCCGGCGAGAACAAGAAAAATAATGACGCTGTAGTCACTTGTTAATTTATCAACAAGTGACATCTACTGAATTATTTCGTACACGCAATGTCGACTCTCGGTACTTGACACCTCGTGAAAGAAAGTATATTTTTTTGTTTGCAATGTTGTTTAATATTAATTGTTGATATTATACATTAATCTAGACGACCTTGTCGAGACGATTACTTTAAGGTAATTATTTGTATAAGTAATGTACACGTTTTGTTGCATAAAAACGACATATTTATAGTGCCGAATTTTAACGATACAGTAAAATTTCTGAATAACACGAAATGCGGTTATGTCGAGTGATAAGATTATGCTTATTTTTATGCTATTTACTGTATTTTTGTTATATTATATGTGAAAAATCGTAACCAATTTAGTATAGTAATATTAAATGGGATTCTCCTTTCTTTTGTAATTTTTTCGTGATTTACTGTACGCTGTATTGCAAGCTTTAAATAACCATAAATGACCAACAATTCGGTAAAGGTCTCATCTACTATTTAAAACTAAGGAGGGTAATCTGAGCTCAAACCACCAGTCTGTTCTAGTGCGAATCAGTGGATATATGTGTCTTTGAATTTCTTCTAAATATGATATGCTTTTGATGATTCTTTCCATGATTTCCTACGTTGCTAAGTTCAAAGCAAATTTCTAAAGTTTAGCGCTTGAAAAATTCAGCGGTACCAGTCAGGAGCGATATGTTCTTCCTACTGTATTGTATTCATTACGTAAATAATTAGTAAAACAGTTTGAATTACAATTCGAGCAATATTATTCAGAGCCTTATTCGTAAATATTGTTTATGGGATTATTTGCAACAATGGATTGTCACGCCATTTCAATGTCCGTTTTTGGGACCATTCATTCTTATACTCCTATATTATGTATATGTTAATAAAGTATAAACATAACACGGTTTAGCTAAAGAAGGTTTATTAAACGGTAGGTATTATTATTATTTAAAAAATAGAATTAGAACAATATTTTGAGATTAGTTATTAATCGATTATTAGTTAGTATTAATTTACGTAGGTAACGTTTTTAAAAACGTGAGAAATTTTTATTACATATTTATTAACAAGATTACAGGATTGTTTAAAATATTTTTGTATTTATTGTGAAATATTAAAATAACGAACAGTATTGTTTATTTTTATTTCTCTTCTCTTATACAGTGAATTAGTCTCTATAATAAAAGTAAACAATAACTCGCATCATTGAGACATTGTTGCTTAACTGTAAAATTCGTGTAAGTAAAAATAACGTCATATTTTTTACGATATCTTGTACGTAAATTGTCAACACGATGATTTAACACTCAACTGGATATATTTATTAAAATGTAGCTTAGCGAAACAAAATAAATTTTGAAAGCAGACGTCTTGCAGCCGCCGATGGACGCATGATTTAGATGTAATGATAAAAAGAAAACAATTTGCAAGCGTGCGTTAAAGTGGCAACGACAACAGATTATACCAAAAAAAGCGCAAACACCCAACCGCTCGTTATCTGCTGACGGTATAAAAACCCGCAAGAAAATATATTAAAAACGCCAGAGAGGTCGACGCCCCACACGAATGCCTACTATTTGATAAATAATCCCCAAACAATAAATCAGGATACCAGAGGCTCCAGTGTTTCGTTGTCGATTTAATTTTCAATTGACCATTTGTAAGGCTTGATACTATGTTGCATCTGAAAACCTAGAATGCTTTTTGGCGATACAGTATTTTGCTTTTATATTAGTGTTTCATTGTTTGTTCATACTTTTTATTGATAACGGTTGACAAAGTTTGAAACTGCGTGTTTGGTTAAATAGAAAAAATATTCTTTGGGTCTTGTTTGAATGTTAAAATTTGATAAAGTTATACCTATATAATTATTATTTTTAGTTCGTTCATGTTCTGGTCAATCAAGGTATACGTCAAAGCGTATTTAAGTCACTTACCGCGGTGTGGTATTGCGTGATTTAGTAATATGTTAAAGAATCACAAGACAATCACACACTTTTGAGTGTACCTTGTAAATAAATTTAAGTTAACATCCACCACCCACATTGATTTTCGTTTATTGTTGTTCATTTTTATAATTTTTATATTTTAAAGCATATAATCAAATTAAAATTGTATTTGAATTCCACCATATCAGCCGTTGGATGGTTTACTATTGAATGTAGGTCTTCCTCATCATCTCAGTTGCGAGTTTGCCGATACTGGCAATGCTTGACAAGCAGGTTGGCAAGTGCACTGTGTTTTGGTAGGATATGGTGACGCTGCTGTCCATCACCATCCTGTTTGTTGTACAGTTATTCACACTAGTATGGCCTTACTTGCCTTGCTTTTTACAACAACGAAAACACCTCCTACTTCCAAAACAAATAAAGCTAGCTGATAATAGTGCGCAACGTTTTTAATATTTCATTTTGATATATTTTTTAAAATAATTTCTTTCATTTCAAAAAACTCAATTACCATAACCAAAAAACAAAGCCCAATGATGAGTTAACACTGAGGCATATCCTTTTTGTACCTCATTAGAATGTGAAGTAATATTTTTAAATTAAATTTTTGATCCTTAACGAAACAACTGAAAAGAAAGTATAACAATATATATAACAAAATATGTATTGAATTGCAATTGAAAGAACTTTTAATATCATCGTTTGCTCATTTCCAAGTTTTAATCGAGAAGTGCTTTTCGAGAATGCGTCAGTGTAAAAAATACAGCTAACGCCTTTTTTTATTTTTTTGACGCTGGGAAATACGTTTATGTATCCCGCCGCCCGAAGGTGACGGGTATGTGGGACTCGCTGACTGCGAAGTCAGAATACCCACTAAAACCCAGCGGTGCCCTCTTCGTCGTACAAGGACGCCACGGGATCGCTGGCGCATGCCACCGTGACGCCCCGACGGTTGGCTCGCCTACGCGGGCCGCCTTCGGTCATAGAGCGCTCGCAGGCACCGTGAGCGCTCTATCTCCGCTACGCCAGGGACCAGCGAACGGGAGAGACTGCGGCAATACAGCTAACGCCTACGGTATTTATTTATTTGTAAGGGTTCTGTAACTAAGGGCCAAAATACATAACGGCGTTGCGGCGCCGCAACGCTAAAATCGGCGGTGGCGTCACCGCCAATTCCGGCGTTGTGACGTCATACTTGTTGACCATGATTTATTGACATTTTGTGTCTATTTTTATATTTTATTTTTTTGTGTCTTTATTAGACATGGGTATCTCAATGAATTTTATGAACTGCAGATAAGCTCATGAGCCATATGCTTGAACCGGAGCTGTGAAACGGCTCACAGTTCAGCTCAATTGTTGTTATAGGTATTGTTACTTTAACCACTTTTAACTATTAGATTTACAGCTAATTTATGACTCGGTTTAAACAAGTGACATGTATGATGTACCTAAATTATAAATATGTAAATTAATTTTATGCTAATTTCATCCATATGATAAATGCAAAAGTGAGTTTTTTTGTTTGTTACGCTTTTACGCCTTAACTATTAACCTGAATCCCGATCATCATGAAATTCTGCATACCAGTTTTCTGGGGTACAGAAAAGTACATAGAGTACCTACTTTACGTACCGACTACCGTTGGTGCCTGTACCATGCGAGCGGAGCCGCGGACGAAACCTATTTATTTATATTTAATCTATAAAACTAATATAGTAAGATATTAATTTATGTATCACTTTGTTTCAATTTTGTTTAGGCTTTATGAGACAAAAGTTGTTTAAAATTCTACCAGCATACAAAATTGATTCACAAAATTATTTCCGGTACAAAGGATTACTTTTTATGCATTCTACTAAATAACAACTTCAAATATTAACAAATTTCACGTGAACTATAATATTTAAAATAATTAAATTAATATCCACAATAAAAAATCACGAAGAACTGGTTACCCTACAACAACGCTCTTTTTCGCGGCGCCGCAACGCCGCAACGCAAACTGCCGATTTTAGCGTTGCGTCGACGCAACGCCGTTATGTGTTTTGGCTCTAAAGGACGTGTATGCAACCCCATTTCTAATACCCTGTTCCAGTCTATTAAAAAAAAAGTTATTAAAAAAAAGTTCTATTAAAAGAAATGTGTCTCTGGAATAATCTGGATCGGGAAGAATTTGTTTTTTTTTTTTTTTTGGAAATGTTATATGTTGACACTTGAAAATTTTATGAATATATATATATATATATATATATATATATATATATATATATATATATATATATATATATATAATTTCAAGTTAGACTTACATACGAATACAATATCAATATATATATATATACATACATACAATTCCGTATATATTTTAGAGACTGAGCTAAAAATTCCGAAAAATAAAACACATTTATAATTATCAGGGCGATATTGATCGGGACGGCTTGAACAATTTTAATTAATGATTTACTAATTTTTTTTAAATGTTTATTATGATTTCATATTATTGGTCAATATAGGTGTCATAATAATACATACACATTTTGCAAAATTTCAAGTGTTCACTACGATTCCAAAGATGATGATGAGACGCCCGAATAAACAGGAGGACAATAGAGAACAACATGGAATTTACATAATTTTTAATAATATACACATTTTTCATAAATATTAACTCTCGTATTACAGATTACGAGAGTGAAAGAGTTTTTCATGGATAGTATATCTACTAAAAACGATAAATAAAACCTAGACATATATATATCGGTAGTTTGTTGCTGTTTTTCTAAGAAAACACCACATCGACCCCATAGATTGTGCGCCCCATAACATAACCCATAGTTGTTATCTAAGGACATTACGCCTGACGAATAGCGTTAGTTGTTGCTAAGTTCTATCATGTTCTGATTAATGCTTTCTCTGATAGTCGACTTATTTAATGATTATGGTCTGCGTGCCTGGATTATGGAAAAATATTAGTACATTTTATGGAACTCTCGTATTTATCTATCGAACTGACCCTTTTTTAATAAGAAGTTTCTAAGAATACTCGTAAATTACGAGATAGGAAGAAAGGATATTGAATCGGTAACAAAGCAATAGTTTTATAATACTTATAGGTAAGAAACTGCAAAACAATATTTAACTCTTTATTGTATATCTATTTATAGTATAATAATAATTCATTGTTAGTTTTGTATAAAATAAACATTCATTGTTTTTTATTTATTTATTCATTATTGCACACCACATATACATTACAGAGTATTGTTACAAATTATTTAAGTTAAGATTGTATAGTACAACAGGCGGTTGTTATTTGTTGGTTCATTATAAAGCTTACTGGATTTTAGTTTAATTAAAAAAGTAGGTACTTTCTAGGCATTTGATTATATTACCTATTATGTGTACAGCATCTCGAAAGGTAGTAAAAAATTTACCAAACATGTTGCTTTTAAATTTTAGTTATAGGTTGAAGGATATATTTACGTTTTTTAGAAAGGATTGATATTACGAAAGACCAGTTATTAAAATGATTATGAATTATGAACGTAATTATTATATTTCATGTCTTATAAGAGAAAAAAAACTAACCATTGATGAAAAATAGTCTATCTAAAAACTAAAATAAGTTACTTAAAATTTTAGTTTTTTTTTTAAAATAAAATTTTAGATTTTTGTTTTTTTTAATCGTGATGCAATTTTCGTTACACCGAATTTCAAACTACAACGATTCTAAAGAAGTATTCACTTCTAAAACTACGAAAATGAGTATCATATGAAATACTTGAAAAACAATGAAAAAAACACCATCAAAGTCCCTTAAAATGATAGGGTTCTGAATTAAAAGGTCTATTTAAATAAAAGTGGATCATGTGTTATATCAAAGATGCCATTGGTTGGACACAGAAAAGGCAACATAAGGCGACATAAATATTCTGAAAGCACATTGAGTCTAAAGAAGATGCCTGTTTGTGTATCACCATTCACCATACACGAGCGTCAGCATAGTTAATCACTGCTTCTTGAAAAATCACACAACGATAAGTTATATAAGTATATATAGTAATAAATTCGATATCAAACAACCGAGACACATATCACACAACAGAATTCGATTCCTTTAGTAAATTTTTTACAACAATATTCGCTTACACTCTGCAAAACAACAACACGTTACGAATGGAATCTTCGTCAGTCGTATAATATACTCTACAGTGGGGAAAAAAACGTGTCCGACAAGGCGATAAAAAACATCTTTAAGAGTCCATCCATTTCCGTTCACAGGAAAAGGCGAAAACGACGAAATCAATTCATCTATTCACCACCGAGCAAGAGATAAATATTTAAACATTTTTGTAATTTGAGTTTAGAAGTGCTAGTCCGAAAAACAACCCTGACCGGGTTCTTTTTTTTTTGAGCAAGATCAATTATATAAATACGTATTTTATGTTAAATAGTACCTAAGTTTCGTCTCACTAAATAAAGCTTATACATTCGCATCAACTAAACTATTTTAGTTAAGTTTAAAATTTAACAACACATTTTCATAACTTTCTAAGATAGCTTCGTACGTGTTTTAGAAAATTTGTAACTTATTTTTACTTTTATAATTTTGTGGTAGTATGTTGTACATAATTATGTTGTTGGTACGATTAAATAGTTTGTTCATAATAATTAAGAAAAATATTTATTGATAGAAGTCTCCTGGTCCCTCGGGTGATCAGTTTGTAGTTCTTATATTGTATTAACATTATTTAATGGATTATAATACCAGTACATTAATAATAATCAAATAGTTTAAATGTACGTTGCATTAATTTTAAAGAAAAGAACAACGCCATCTCTTGCAACATTTTGATACTACATAACACAGCTTTTGTAGCTTTCACGAAACAGGGTTTCAATAGCGTCAATGTACAATTTTTCCTTTGCGTGTTATTCTTTTGTGTTAGCAATTTTTAAGGATATCAATAGATGGCGCTTTAAAGAAAAGTTTTATTATGGTTTTTATTTTGTATTTTGGATGACCGAGCTTTGCTCGTTTTTTTTGATAAATCGTGTTTTGTTCTCTTATATTTACGCGAATTTTACTCATTTGATTAAAAGTCTATACCGGATTTTATGATGATGATCATGGACGCTGTAAAGCAGAGTTCCCCAAACTTTTTGTGTCGTAGACCCCTTGCCATGTTTTTCCGTGTTGGGTACCTGATATTGATTTCCTGTGAATTTCTAACTGTAGTGAAGTTTAGTGTTAAAAACTTAAAGTAAAAACACATGTTAATTTATTAATTGAATTTAAATTAAAACTACTCAAAATAAAATTTTCTATCTGTTATGTAAAATATACGTAACATTAAATAAACATAAAATAAACTATAAGTAAAATAATATAAGCAATAAGCCAATATTTTTAGTTGACTCTCAGGTTTTTACAAGTTCAAAATGTATTGCGACCACAAAGCGAATACCAACATCCTACAACTTACACAATTTTATAAACATATATAATAAATTTTTTACTTCATAGGTACTTTTATAAATAATGTATATGTTTTGATATTATAAGATAGTATGATGTAAGTAAATAGGTACTATCAGTGTATGTGTTGAGATCCACTATCGTGGACCCCCATTTTCATTTCATGGACCCCCAAAATTTTTTTCGCTGACGTAGACCCCTTGCAGGTTGTCATAGACCCCTAGGGGTCGATATAGACCACTTTGGGAATCACTGCTGTAAAGGGTCCGAAACGTCGGGAAATAATTTAAAATATTGTTAACTGTAAAGTTTCGAATAAACGCGATAAAATCCGGTATAGACTTTTAATCAAATCGTCTTTTTTGGAAATTATATTTAGATTAATAATTAATTGCACTTGTGATTTTTTATTTAAATAACCAGTTCCCAATAAAAGTTTTTCTCACAAAAAAAGGAACTTAAAAAAAAAAGAAATATAATTATCGAATTGGAGAATATCTGAACTCGAACACGGGTCTTCAGATTTAGGGACCGCCCGATTTTCCACCTGAACTATTTCTATAAACTTGTATATGATGGCGAAATTTACCTTCCTATTGTAATGATATTGTAGTAGTTTTTTATTGCCTGAAAACAGGGATAAAACGGCTTTTTTAATGAATACTAGCTAGATCAATTTATCGCCCCCGAAACCACCTGCATACTAAATTTTATGAAAATCGTTAAACCACTGAAATTCCATCATAAATCAAGATTTTCAGTTACTGGTAGTCCTGCTTTTTGTAGCCCTAGCAGTGGCTCGGATAAAAATAGCCACTAAGAATGTGCAGCAGATTTCTGCTGCACATTCGCTAAATATGGACCTCATATGGAAGCTCAGAGTCATTTATCAAGCGATGGAGAAAAATCAATATGATCTAATCAGATATAAAGAGATCCGTAGAAGAACATAAGTTTATAGTTTCAGTCGTTTTAGTATAGTCTATCTAGTTTTAGGGTATACATTTAATTGGTGGGGCCGCTCCTGGTACCTCTCTGAATTAGCAGAGTGGACCAGTCGAGTGGCTCCAATCACATGCGGAGGAACCGCCGAACCAAGCGTCGGGGCGTCACGGTTGTATGCGCGAGCGATCCCGTGGCGCTCCACTACAGCGCAGACGGTTGATGGGTTTTAGTGGGTATTCTGGCTTCGCAACCAGCGAGTCCCACATACCCGTCGCCTGCGGGCGGCGGGATGTGTAAATGCATTTCCCATCATTAAAAAAAAAGGGTATACATTTAATTCAATTTTAATTTATTTGTTACACCATCAGATAATAATTATGGCCTTACTATTTTGCCAGGCTAGGAAGACTCATGACCCAAAACAAGTCGCTGAAAGCTCATAGTTTCCGGAGTAACGAGACTGCGAACGTTGGAGATCCATGCAGGAGGCGTATATCCAAGTATAGCGAGCCGACGACTTTACGCCGGGGTGGTCCGGTCGATGGCGCTGTACGGCGCTCCCGTGTGGGTGGAGCTCACATTTTATCACTTTGGAAGTGTCTTTCGCACAAACTATTCAGTTTAGAAAAAAATGATATTAGAAACCTCAATATCATTTTTGAAGACCTATCCATTGATACCCCACACGTATGGGTTTGATGAAAATTTTTTTTTGAATTTCAGTTCTAATAAGTATGGGGAAATCCCCAAAATTTATTATTATTTTTTTCCTATTTTTGTGTGAAAATCTTAATGCGGTTCACAGAATACATCTACTTACCAAATTTCAAGAGTATGGTTCTTATAGTTTCGGAAAAAAGTGGCTGTGACATACGGACGGACAGACAGACAGACATGACGAATCCATAAGAGTTTCGTTTTTTGCTATTTAGCTACGGAACCCTAAAAAGGAGGCGTATATCCAATAGTGGACATTTAAAATGAAATGAAATGAAAATATTTATTTTGTCATAAGGTGATTACACACATTTAAGGAATGTCAAAAAAAAAAAACATTTGAAATAAATACGTTATGGTAGCAAAATCATTTACATTAAAGAAATGGCCAAATTTTAACATTAGGTACATCACAAACTTAAGTAATGTACCCAATTATCCAGCTACCGTAAGTTAATATATACTTTTTTTTTGTCACAGGGGAATCCATTTACGGATGATATCCAGGACGCCCGGGTCCGCCAGTCCTAGACCTATGTCGGACTCGGCACTTTAGAAGTGCAATACCGTACTAAACCCTTTAGCCGCTTTAATTGGAGGGTCCCGGATCTGCAGGCAACAGGATCCCTCCAGCGACAGGCTGGCCTCGGCGAAAAGGCCAGACTTCTCCTCCATGGGAAGTTAATTAATACTAGTTAACCTCTAGAAAGGAGAGTGCCGAAACCTGTACCAATTGCATGTTAATAAAATATATCCCGTAATTATTTTGATGTTTTTTGACTACCATTAGCAAATTATGAATCATTATAAAACCCGGGTTTACGAAATGTAATATAAAAGTTCCAAATGTATTTCCGGTTCTCAAGAATTTGATAGATTGCCAGCATAAGAAAATCGATTTCAACCAACAAAAAAATCGATAATAGAAATCAAACCATTTTCGATGCGTTCCGCTGAACGCACTTTTTTTTTTGAATTTATATATAAACTGGAATGCTCACATGCACTCAAAAAACGTTGATGCATCTCTTTCTACCATGGATTCAAGGCAACTCTCGTAAGAAAGAGACAAAATACCAGTAGTCAACGAAATGCTTGGAATGATTTTTCACTTTACATGTTATAAGCCAATGTCAACCTTATGTCAAATATGCATGATGATGCATATTTGAATATACAATTTTATTAAGTGAGCGTTCCAGTTATGATATAAATTCCTTGATCACTGCTCAGTTGTTTTGACGTTTTTGTGACAACGATACTGACAGAAGTACAGTATGTAATCGCTGTTTGTAATCGAAAATGGAAAATGAAATCCGATGGATAAAATGGCGTCCGATTGCGATAAATCGCTGACAATCATCGCAATTAAGTGTGCGTTAAGCAGATAATTCGTAATCGATGACCGTTTGATGTGTTCGACTGAATGCAGCCATTAACAAAACGATTGCATAATACCTCGTTTCCATGAACACTTTTTCACCGGGCTTTAAAAAAGCGTTCAAATGACACAAATGGGTACTCATGTACTCATTTACACGAAAGCGCTTTTAAAGCGCGGCGCTATTTTTATCGCAGATCTTCGACGGTCTGATTGGACGTCAACAAATTGAGCATAAGGAACTACGTGTTTCTGTTCAGAAGGGCGTTAAAAAAGCGCCGGTGGCGGTAGGTTCCGCGACATGGGGCGCTGTAGCCGTTGCATGTATTACTATTATGACGGTGATTTTTAAATTAGTGTTAAAAAAATCTTTGTTCTGTGTGATTTTATTGAATAGAAATGTTACATCGTTTTGATTAATTGACTTGATTTTAGACTTTGATCGAACAATTTATTCATTATTCGATTGTACATTAAATGATATCGATTTGAATCTAGATAGCAACACTCATGGGCTGTCAAGTTGTCAGTTATGAGCTGAGCAACTGTCAAATGTCACATTTTCGTTCGGTTCGTTTCGTCGCTTACGCATCGTTCGTTTTTTGTTATTATTTTATTCTGCTGTCGGCTGTTTTTATTCGTTGAGTTGAGCTATGTTTTTCCGAATCAAAACTTCGTTACTTGTAACTTGCTATAAGCTGGTTTCAGGTTTGCAGTGACTCTTTCGAAATAGACACTTTCGAGATAGTGACTCTGGTTATGATAAAAAATCTCAGAACTGCGGGTTCGTAAACAAAAACGCTACATGCCAACGGTAATATTATGGGATAAGCTGGCTAAAAATGTTTATTCCATGAACATGCAATTGGTACAGGCTCCCATACAAAAATCGGCATTCTCCTTTTAAAAATAATTATTATTTTACTTAAAATTTATTCACAGTAAAAAAAGAGAGAGGCGTATTATACATTACATAAAATCCGATACTATGCTTATCCATAACTATTACTTATTTCGGCAACAAGGATGCCTTTCCTATGCCAATCCTTGTTGTTTTTTTTTTTAATCACACTTTAAACACACTACGTACGTATATACTCGTATATGAAATTGAAAGGGGACATATTAAAAGTTTATAAAGAGCACTAAAGCTACTCAGCGTATTAATATCAACACTTGAACAATTTTCCGTTAAACGAAAACGAGGAGTGTCGTTATTTTTAATAGCATATTAAAGTAAATTGGGGCAATATTTGAGAGATTTCAAAAAGGAGGATTATTGATTATTCGACTCATACAAAAGTACATACATACATAATATTAGATACCTACATACATAATATTAGATGCATGAAATGCTATTGAAAGTGAAATATATTCATACATAAGCCTGATAAGACTTCCAAACAAATATACAAAATTTTATAGGTATATTCAAATGGTTTTTGTATGTATGTAATATTCATATTAAAAAAACTTTAAATATGTACGACAAAATAAATTTATTACATTGAGTAAGCAATCATATTGGTCAACCTGACAATTATCGTATCTCAATGCAAAATTAATATACGAGGGACGACTAGTATTCAATATTCGCTTAAAATAGATAAGTTCTAAATCACTATAGTAGTATTTATTGTTACATCGACACAGCAGCAACTCTATAGGAATTATGTATGTCACCAACCATCATTTACTATGGACGATATAATAAATTAGGTGCAGTACATGTTATCTGCGGCTAGTGAATTATATCAGTACTATATTAGCCGTAATATATACAAGATAAAAATAATTTATGCAGAAAATAAGGACGATTAGTATCTGTCAAGACAAACATATAATCAGACGTAACATTGCGTTTATTTTAGTATTTTGTATACGAATATTTCCAACCATATCGTTTATAAATTATAGTGTTTTTAATTTATTATATTAGACAAATTAGAAGTGTCCTACCATATTTAATGGAATATTTAAAATGATAGAGTTTTTTCACACAACAATTTTGTTTTGCGAAAATATCTTTCTTTCGTGCTTTGTTACTTTTATATTTCTTCTGTTCTTATTCTGCGAGAGTCATTATTGATTCAATATATCTTTCGTTTAATTATGAAATGTCAAATATATTTAAAATGGAATTTGAGATTAATGTTTATTGATTTTTAAGTACATCACAAACTGTGTTTATTTACTACTTTTAATCGTAACTTAGACGATTTATAAATGATAACAGCTGGGACTGAAGGTTTTGCGTGTTTTCCGAGGCATAGTGGGAGGGTATGTACATAAGTAGATCAGAAACAAGTTAACAACAAACCGCTCCGTGCGGGAATCTAAGTTGCGATCGTTGGCAAAAAATGTAATTTACATCACCTTTACACCAAGATAGACGACATACAATATGTATAGTATATATGTGTATCGACATATAAAATAGCAATTTTTTCATTGTAGTATTTAATTCAGAAACTACATGATCGATATTAAATTAATTAACTAATAATATACGACGCATTGGAGTTGTGGTCACAGCAACTAACTGATGCTTTAGCAGTCACGGGTTTGATCCCTGCACATTATAAATATTCGTATAGTCCATAATGTCTCTCATGGTCTGGCTACTTGTGGTTGAATGTTGTGTTTCTTCGGACACCCAAAATCGGATTCACATCGTACTGCGGCCGTTTAGTGTGAGGCATTTACGTGGCCGAGAAATAATACAGGTTATAAAAATTAAATTACGACTTATAAAAAAGGAAAAGTAAACGCATTAGATGCCGCGTGGGACATATTCTACATAGAGACAGCGTGAAAACATGTTTATGGAATTAAATTTCTCATATAGTTACTTTTTTAGAGCACATTTAAGCGTAAAATCGACTTAATATCTTTACTCGGTTTTTTGAAGGGTTTTAGATATTTTTCGATGAAATTACTGTTTTAGCAGAAAATTTTATTGACGCTAGGTCCGTAAATTTAGGTATTCTGGAATGTACCATAAAAGAGACGGGTGACGCTTAGAAAGGTATTTGTCAGGTGCGAGATGTCCGTGGGAGGTAACGAAATTCAACACATGTCCTGCATAAGATAGTAATAAGAGAATATTAACAAAAGAAATCTCCTTTTCAGATTGATTGACATTTAGGGACATTGCTCCGTAGCCCGATACTGCAGATCATCGCGTGATACTTTACCGCCTTATTATTAATTTTATTAAACAATATTTTAATTATTTATTTATTTTAGTACATATAACTATAGTGGAAAAAATTATAAACATTTGTACTAAGGGATAACATATTCCTCTAAGAAATATTTTTCAGTGGCCAATGGAAGTAAGTCATTTAAAATAAGGCAAATTTACCTTACATATATTATAATTTTACATATTAAATAAGTATTACGTAAGACTACAAGTTAATCCAATTTTTTTTTCAATCTTATTGCAAAAGAATATTCATTAATCATTATATTTATAACTGGGTAGTTCATGAGATTAGCAAGTTCCAAGAAGCAAACTGTTTACCTGTTTTATAGAAATAAATAATTTCTTATTAGTTACTATTGTAAGTGTAATTATACCTACTGTAATTGTAAAAACCTAGAATAAAACGTTTTTATTTAAACAAAAGGCGATTTAAAATTTATCAAATTAAATTGTTTAATGAATGAGGTCGCTGGTTCTGTACTGATAATAAAGTTATTGAATTTTCCACAACAAAAATTAAATCATAATAATGAAAAAAGTGTCAATAATCGTCTACTTTAGAGTACAATAATTGTGATTGTAAAAGAAAAAGAGAAATTAATCCCGTTATTATAAGCATAGTCAACCGAAATAACTACGCTAATACGAAATATACATAGTTTAAGTAAATAGCTCAGTTTCACCTGAATTATGTTTGGGTTCTTGTTGGTTTTGTTAAGATTTAATAACTAATAAAGTATAACTTTTGAGCTTAGTTCAGAACAATTTATAGTAAAATTCATCAGAGATAAAGAAATGCAAAAAAGATGGCTTGCGCTTGACTTATGGCTTTTGCACTCGCCGTACGAAATGCAGTTCTATTAGCAGGGCCGGCCTAAGATGAAAATTGCAAGTGTGCAAGACTTTTATTATTAAGAGTTTTATAATCCATAATTATCCTGTGTCGGAAGTGTACACAAAAACAAAAGCCGCTATTCGTATTCCTAAAAAAAAGAGTCGTCCGAGATCAACCATCAACTGTAACCTATCCGAATTCCTAAAAAATATGCCCTCCCAAAAAGCTCGAGTGTGCGGCTGCATACTTCGCACATCCCTTAGGCCGGCCCTGTCTATTATTATACGCAGTTCTATAAAAATAATAATAAAATATATAGAAACAAGAAAATTTGTTTCTGTAAAAAAATTCTTTGTGTTATTTAATATTTACATATGCATTGTATGTGATATCATAATACCGCAGTCAGTTTTTTATCTCGTTTTGCATATTTGAAAATCACAAGGGAGTTAACAGTATGTACACACTATACTACACATGGTTTTAATTCCGTGTCATATGCGAATACTGTGCAGGTATTTCCGTTAAAAATTTTGATAAAGCTAAAAGATATAACAAAGTTAAATATTTTTTGTAACATAAAATAAAAGTGTAATGGTATCGTATGACTGTAAAAACGTGTACGTGTTCTATTTATTATTTGAAATAGTTCTTTTATTTCAAATGGTAACAATTTAATAAATTGTCAATACAGATAAAATTGTCAATAGATTTAAATACTATTATCGGTTGCTTGTGATTTTTTGTGTCCGATTTAAGTTTGTATCTATTGGAATCGAGTGGAAATAATAAAATGAGAATTAAACAAGGATTGCCGACAGAAGTAAAAACTTAAAACAATGGAAAAATCATATTAAATTTTTCACAGCAAATATCAATAGCAATTGTTCGAAATATTCGATAATAAATGTTTTTATTTTTTATTTTTTACACAAACATACAATTATATTGTGTAGTTATTTACTATTGTACTCCACAATGATTATGTACTGTATCAGCCTGTAAACCATCCACTGCAGAGCGAAGGACTCTTTTCCATATAGAAGATGGGTGAATGGTGATTCTACAATAATTAATTAATTCAAATAATAATGCTCATCGAAAACACAGTTCAGACAATGCACAGTATACACAAAATAAACTTATTAAGTGGTCGAAACAACTTCACTTACTGCTATCATAGCATGTCGGTGACACGAAGTCATAAGATTTGACTCTCAAAATGTCAATACAATACAGTCGAGTAACCTACAATGTATTAGTGTACATATTATGCGTATACATTACACAGGCCGCTATACCTACTGCGTGTCGCTAGTCTGGCGCAAGCGCATACGTCACGAGCATGTCGAGGTCATCGGTGACGCGAACCACCTGAACCCGTAAGTTTTTCCCCTATCAAAAATCGTTCAACATGGTTAAAGAAGTTTTCACTTCGAAAAAATAAAAAAAATAAAGTATAATATTTAACCACAAATATAGTACAGTAAACTTGCTACATTTAAAAAAATATACGTTTTTCGATTTTTTATAATTTTTTTTTAATATTTCATGCATCTGAGCTATAAATTATATTTTTTTTTATTGCAAATATCTCGGTTTCTATTGCACGTGAAAAGTGATTAGAAATTATTTTATAGAATTTTTTTACATCTTAAGTTTACTTAAAATTATTTTACGTTTATTTTATTTAAAACTTTTTTCCATATCTTCGTATGTTTTCGATATACATATTTTCAAAAAAGTGATTTTGGTGGAAGTTTTTAATTTTTTTCTACCGCCTAAAAAAATTTTATATTTTTAACTATGAATATTTCAAATTTATGCCGAAACGAACTTACATAAAAAATGCAGGCTTTGGTTTTGAATGGTAGTTAAAATCTTCATTTTACTAGACTAGTAGTTGTAGCATGTTTTTATTTAAAAAATTAAAGAGTTTTCAAAACATCAAACAACTGTGTTTTCACATCCAACGTTGACGCGAACATCGGCTATATTTTTTTCGTCGCTCGTTTCATTATATTTTACTTTTTGTTGAATTCTCATGAACATTTTATACTTTAAAAAAAGAAAAAGAAATCATTACAGTTTTCTTTATTAAACAAACAAGTTGATGAAATCTTTTGAAGAGTTCAAGGGTTGACATTCAAGATCTGTAGATTTACTTTAAATTTTAGTCTTTTTAAGGAGAGCCTAGCTTTACACTTTTGTAAGAACCGAACGTCATTTCTTCCACCCATTTTTTCACACTTAATTCTACTCTTTTTTATACCTTTGGCCAGTAAGGTATTTGTGGCGCATCTGGTGTTGTAAGTTCTTATGAACGATGATCACTATCATTTAACATCGAAAAATACACCATAAAATCATCACTTGTAATACAACTGTATCAGCCTGTAAACACCCACTGCTGAGCGAAGGCTTCTTCTCCACGTAGAAGAGGGGTTGGAGCTTAATCCACCACGCTGCTCCACTCCGGGTTAGCGGATAATTTCCTTATAATGGGTAACGATCGTTATCTATGATAACAACCGAGACTGACGGCTTTACGTGCTTTCCGAGGTACAGTGGGGGAACCCACAAAGACACACACCCAGATCGGAAACAAATATTTGTACAACTATAAATATCTGACCCGAGCGGGAATCGAACCCGCGACCGCCGCAGCGCGTGGCGTTGAGGCAACTACTCACACCACTACACCAGAACGGTCGTCGATTGTAGTACAAATAAATAATAAACAATCTAAGAATGTCACGTGATATTCATCTAACAACATACCAGTTACCAGCCATTAACATAATTTTTTTGAAGTTACTTAAAATCGATGTCTATTTAAAAGACGATATATGTAGCGAGTCTAAGTACATAAAATATGCTGAATGGTCAGTAAGCAGACGTGGGTCCAGTATATATCTAAACAACCGCAGCAGCTTTTGAGCGGTAATTTATAGTAGTCTTAAGGGATATATCGTGGATCGACCGTAAATACATTTAACCTTGTAGCTGCTTATAATAATATTATTCTTACATCATTCCTAATTTATATCATCCCTTTCAATATATATATATATATATATATATATATATATATATATATATATATATATACCTAAAACCATTTTTTATTTAAATGATAACTTTACATACATTCTCGTTTTGGACTAGTAGAGCAAGTACAATGTATTTTTTTCACTAAATATGTTTTAAAAGACATTACATGAATACCGGTACTGGTTGTGTCGTAGGTACTAATACTCGTAGGTATATACTAATATTAATATAAACCTTTTAGTTTACCAACTGCACAAAACTGCCTAAGGCCTCTCACGTTTTGTTACGTAATTTTCCACCGGTGATAATGTAATTATACCTTAATCAACCTGTAGTTGACAGGTGCACTTCGCGTACTAATGCCCGTGTCGAAAAAAAGTTGACATGGGCAATATAGTCATAGCGACCATTACTTGACACGGGCGCTTGCGGTTGTTGCGGTTAGTTTGTAAGCTTGTCAACTGGTAGTTGACACGGGCAGTGGAGTGGTTATAGAAAATTACTTCGCAAGTAACACTATTTTTAAATACCTGAGAGTAAATTTTAGATAGATATGCCACAGCGAACTCTTGATTATGCTTTTGAACGAACTATAATTATTTTGTACATTATTTTGATATAATTATGTATCTCTTAAGATGGTCAGGTAGACGTGGAAGGTAGATAAAAATGTAAAAATAATAAAACAAAATATTTCATTCACGAAATTTTCGTAATATTTTTTTTTGTTTTTCTTTACAATAAGTTATATTATAATTATTTCGATTACTGCTTTTGTTATTTATTTCGCACACATACTAGACTAACTCCTTTCATCGTATACAAAAATTAAGATATATTTTAATTCAAATATTTTGTGTGCAGTCAGTTTGTAAAACGAAAGCACAATTAAAAACATTCGCTGTTTGGTCAGGACAAAATGAATTTGGACAGAAGCCAAATCATTCATCGAGTGTTCAGTGTCGATTGATAAATTGTGAAATACTCAAAACTACCAATTCTAATCGACCGTACATCCCCCGTCCGGTTTGTATGACTCGATGAGTATAGGAAACTCGTAACTTTCATGCTAAGAATAACATGGAACATTATTTCTAGTAAACTTACAAACGAGTTACTCAATGTTTCTGATTACAGAAATAATATTGACCCTTAGATTTGTAAGCGCTTAGAGCTCCAACTTAGATATTCTAACCGAGTGGGTGAAATTTATATTTGCATAACTAGCATGTCGAATGGAGAAGAAATTGGGAAAAGCTGATATTAAAAATCTGAATAATTTTTGGTTGGTTTTTGAACGTGTTTAGAAAGACTATAGGTTATATAATAACATTACGTCGTGAAACAATAATAATGAATAATAAATAAATAAATATTAACCAACAATACACACGTACATACATACAACACACCACGTTAACCTAGCCCCGTGCTAAGTTCGTAAGAACATGTGTTACAGGTACTAGGAACGGAAATAAATTTAAGAAATTTACATAAATACACATCCATGACCCGGTGCAGACATCTATATTCGTCATACAAATTATCTGCACCTGGCAGGATTCGAACCCGCTACCGCTGCGTAAAGTGTTCAGTTGCCTGACCACTCGACCAGCCGGCCGTCACTATGGGGGCCGAACGGAAATTACAGGCAATAATAAACGTATCAAGACCAAAAAGTCCGAAAATAATATATATGTAATTAGTTATGTTCATAAATAAAGTATCAATATGTACTCGTATATATTTCCTTGGTTCAATATTCAATTTACTTCGCTGTTCCGTTAAAGGATAACGAATATATGAGTGTAAGTTTTAGCATTTATATGGAACAATGCAGGTTTTTTAGGATTTTCCTCAGTCCAGGATATGAAATTAAAAAGAATGAAAAGTTGTAAAATAAATGTTCATCATTTCCATGAATGATACTGTTCTAAATACTTACAAATACAAAATTATGTTGAGTTCATTCGGGTAGATGATTCAGGCGTTTAATAGGAGGAGGAGTAGGAGTTTTAGAGTGCCCATAGGAGTTTTAGGCCCTAAAATTTATTTAATACTAGAATAAGCACAGTTGCTAATGTTTATTATTATCTAGACAGGTTGGTAATTTCAAAAGTTTTTTTCTTCCACCCGAAAGGAAGCAACGAAAACTTTTCTCATTCTAACCTAGTTTCACATGACTCAATACAAAAAAAGTTTTGTAAAAGATGTAAATTTTCACTATAGCACCAAGGAGAATAAACGCTTTATTCTGGTCGAAAATGGAAATTAAATAATCGTTTTATTACACTATACATACGAGCTATAATCGTAAAAACCGGAGACTTTCGGTTTTGGTTCGGTGCATACTTGTATTAGCTAGTTAAATTGCTACTTGGCTTTTACAGAAAAACTGAAATTAACCCAACTCGTTTTAAAAAATACGTGCCTTTTAAATGTATTTTTTATCTTTACCTGTGACATGTACGTAGAGTGAAAATTTAGTAATTTGTTTTAGAGTGTTAGGGACTTGGCTGAAGCGTTCTTTGTGGTTTTACCTTCGTACCATACATTATAAAGGTAAGACCAACTTAAAACGGATTAATGAATAACTTATTATGTGTAGCACCGAAGTAAAACATATATTAAATGTAAAATATTTATATTTATGGTTACATATAGGATTTCAGTTTTGCAAGTATTTAAAAGGCTAGATATATTATTACAATACTGCTATTATGTATGATAAAAATTTTAGGTATATATATCTAATTGAGTAAACGCAAAGGCTGATAAATCTAATGTTTATTGATCTCATAAAAATTAAATCTATGTTACAAGTCACTATAATCTTCGATATTAATACTATGGTCAATTCATATATTAAATGTCATTGTATTTTATGGCAATTGCTGTGAATTTAATAAAGCATTTTACTTGTCTATCCCGGCGTTAACACTGATAGAGAACGTTTACCCCTGTCTGTACCATATAACACAGGACAACATAGTTAACACATCTGATATCAGCCTGTAAATTATGGTTAGCTCAATTAGACATTCAGTAGAACTGATACATAAACCCATTCATATTTGCCACATCATGTGCCATTACCAAACATTAGTATTTCGCGTTTATCGTGCACTAGACCATCCATCAACGTGAACCATTCATCGGCCTCGACAGATTAGATGAAGCGACCAATAGAAACAAAACGATGGATAGCTCTCTTTTCCTGAATAATGAATGAAAATTTAAATTCACACTGCCATAGACAAGTGTTTTTTTAAACAAGTATACGAAATCAGTGTGCTTGAAGTCAGTTACTAAGAAGTTATTTTTTTTTTCTCTAAAAATCCCGTTTGAACTTGCAATGTTTTTAAGTTTGTGACAGGCTATCTCGATTCCTATAATCTCTCTCGTACTGTAAAGCATAACAATTTTTTATTGATTTAAGCACTAATACCAGATGGTACGATTTTAAAAATTATCCTTACTACAGACAAACCTGTTTGTCAGAGAATTCATATTATACGTAATAAATTATCAAGCTACGACGACGCACAGAAGCGGAGCAGTAAACAGAAACTTGTCATCTAGTAATCAAATAATGTTTAAGCGTCAGACAGTGGAATGTTCAAATAATTGACGGTTTTTAGTGTTTATTATAATAACGAAATAAATTATTGTAAGGATTCATAGAGAAGTAGTAGGTAATTTCTATTCTTACATAATTATTTAAAGTAACCATTACCATTAGGATATTACTACTATACGATTTACTAGGTATATTTGCCCATAAAAAGATACAAAGATTAAAAGTAGTGGACTTATATAAAAATGTAACAAAAGCATTTCATAATAATTAATTGATTGTATATTTTGGACAGCTGTTAAAAGCACAAAAGCACTTTGGCCTTAATTTAATCAATTGTTCTATTCTTTGGTAAATTACATCTTGAAAATTTCTCTGCGTAAGCGTTTAATGATGCTGGTTTTCACCTACTTTACCGAAACGGCTTTATTTATGTATTTTTGATTAAATCAATTGTCCGAAAGGATTTATTCGTTTTATTCTTCCTATACACGATTTATAACTGTTTTTCAACAACAGTATGCAGATATCCAACAATTCTTCGGCGTTTCTAACAAACTTAAGGGTTTTGTTTTAGGAGTAAACAAAGTTTTATAAAATATATGCGCATTGAAAGTTTACCCTGCTAACCACAGTTCAACAATCAGAAGCACTGAGTCAGGTATCTAATTTAGATTGTTAGTTTAGTATAAAAATTACTAGTGGTATTACATTAAGTTCGTTCACGGTTGGCTTGATAGTGTAATGTATTATACCATAGAAATATTAAGAAAATATCTTTGTATTATACTGTTACAGGAAATTAATGTGATTTACGTAATTAAGTCGAGTTTCATACAGTAAGTGCTTCCTTAGGCGCTCATCACCTCTGAACAGTAAAGTAGGCTTCCATGGAGTTCCAAGTGTTCATAGGTGGCAATGATTACTTGGCATCGTGTACCCTGTCCCTTTATTCATGGACTTTTTTCGTAAAAATAATCTAAATAGACAGTTACAGAGACTTAAACACATTAAATGATTTATGTGTGTGTATAGTTTTGATAGAGTCCTCAAATTTTATTACTTTTGGTAATCAGCAATATCCGTCTCTTATTTCTACGTTCGTTTTTTGTACTATTGTGAAGTTAAATATTATATGTATATTTTTCAAGGAATTTATATCATAACTGGAACGCTCACTTAATAAAATTGTATATTCAAATATACACTTTGAAATATTTGACATAAGGTTGACATTGGCTTATAACATGTAAAGTGAAAAAACGTTCCGAGCATTTTGTTGACTACTGGTATTTTGTCTCTTTCTTACGAGAGTTGCCTTGAATCCATGGTAGGAAGAGATGCAGTCCCGGCCGTAGGAACGTTTTTTGAGTGCACGTGATCATTCTAGTTTGTATATAAATTCCTTGATATTTTTCTAAAAAGATTGACGTTCGTTTCTTTTTAAGGTACAATATTGTGACGAGAAAATATCTTGTACGTACCTACATATATTTAAATTTTTACTCAATTTAAGTTTATCTAGCGTTATGAGTCTGCTTAAACTAAACGACTTGTTGCAGCCATGTGTCTAAAGGTCATTTACTTTGACTCGACAGCAATAAATTCTAAGAAGGTCTTATATTGCGCCTTAAAACTATATAAATAAGCCCTTGTTTTGGTAAATAAACTTTAATTGTCTAGGCAAGGATTAGCATAATTTACTGTCAGTTAATTATTCTCTATTTAGGTTCAATTTTTGATCCGTTGAATTATATTGTTTAGAAACCCAGCCGACCCACGAAGTTATACCTATGTTAGCATTAATGGTTACTGCTCATATAAAAGTCGTAGGGTAGGTAATGTTTGATAGTTTAAGTTATGACCATAAGTTACATTAAAATCACCTAAAAGATATATATTAATATAATTGTTCTAAAAAATACTCCGAATACAAAATCTACCTTTCTATGGTTCGATATAAATATGTTGAGATAATATTTACCTTAGACGACCGTTCTGGTGTAGTGGTGCGAGTAGTCGCCTCAACGCCTCGCGCCGAACGGTTGCGGGTTCGATTACCGCTCAGGAAAGATATTTGTATTTGTACAAATATTTGTTTCCGGTCTGGGTATATCCTTGTGGGTCTCTCCATCGTGCCTCGGCAAGCACGTAAAGCCGTCGGTCCCGGTTGTTATCATAGACACCTGATAACGATTGTTACACATATTTAGTAGGGAACTTATCCGCCAATCCGTAATGGAGCAGCGTGGTGGATTAAGCTCCAACCCTTCTTCGAAGAGGCCCTCGCCCAGCAGTGGGTTGTTTACAGGCTGATACAGTACAATATTTACCTTTTACTTAAGGCAATAATGAACTCTAATGGGACTCGTTCGCAGTGAATATTTATTAATTAATGAATGTATAAGCTTCAAATGGGTGGTACGTGGTTCAGTGAAATCTTATCCAATCTTATTCTAAGCGAAGAATTAATAAAAATCATTACATCAATTCTAAGGAACAAACAAACTATAAATATGAAATTAAAGAGTTGACAAAACTTTCGACCAATTTTTTGATTTTATAAACATACTTTAAATTTTCTTTAAAGTAGACAAAAGTAGTCTATTTACATGTTTTATAACTATAAAGTCAATTAGAGCATAATTGTTTTATAATATTATTTTCATTTACTCAAAGAGAAATTTATTCAATTTTAATTTTTTATTTTTACTAGTGGTCACCTAGTGGTCAAAATTCGACCTAATCTATATAATTAATAGCGTTGTCAACATCATAAAAATATGATTGCGCATAACATGGTGAGCACAGTCATTGAACCTGATCTGTGATAAAAAAATATTGATAAAAAATTCGTTGCAAGACCTGTATTTTAAACCGTGTTTGATAAAAAATTCGTTGCAAGACCTTTATTTAAAACTGTTGTCAACAGACTTTGACAATATATGTACATTGTATATATGTGTATTGTGTGTGTGTGCCGTAGTGTGTGTAGTGTTTTTTTTTTAAATTTATTTAAATTAAATTAGTGTGTGTGTGTGTGTGTGTGTTAAATTAAATTAGTGTGTTTTAATTTTAATTAAATTAATTAAATTAATGTTTTGAGCATTATTATAAAAAAAATATTAGCATTCTGCACTTCTTCTCCATATAAACTTTATTTGTGCCAAATTTCATACTTGTCCGTCCGCGTAATTTTCGTAAAAGGGGTACAAAGTTTTTGCTTCACGTATTAATATCTAGATTAAGGCTCTGAATTTTTAGCGCTCATACTAGTAATTGTTTATATTAAAATAGACAAATGTTTACAATACGCAAAAGTTTGTAACGTATTGATTTTTATAACATTATCCATGTATTTTTTTTCAACGAGGTATCTACTGTTGAACGGCATCCTTAAGTAATAAATTATCAGGTATGAACAGGGCCGGCCTAAGGGATGTGCGAAGTATGCAGCCGCACACTCGAGCTTTTTGGGAGGGCATACAATTGGGGCATAAAAAGTGACATAATTTTTTCCTAGGGGCATTTTTTTAGGAATAGGTATAGCCTGGCTGCTTTTTTTCTCGAGTGCACTTCTAGCACAGGATAGATATGGATAATAAAACTCGATAATGTTTTCCATGAACATCATTAATATATGTCTTGCACACTCGCCATTTAATCAATCAATCAATCAAAAACAACTTTATTCAAATAGGCACCTGGTAGGCACCCAATAGGTGCAATAGCACCTTCGAATCGTCATTTTACAAATTAACACTTTAAATTGATTATTATTTTGTAATGGTAAAGCTACCACCGATTCGGAATGTAGATTCTGCAGAGAAGAATCGGCAAGAAACTCCGCAGTTACTCTTTTCAAAATAATATATAAACTGTGTTTTAGTACAAAATTAATATTTTTATTAAAATTAATATTTATCGACTAAGTAATCCTGCACCGAACAATACGCTTTATCTATATATATATATATATATATATATATATATATATATATATATATATATATATATATATATATATATATACATATATTTAAAAAAAAAATCTATAAATTTATTATGAAACATTTTCGCCTTAGCCGGCCCTGGGTATGAATGAGATTGAATTAACATAAAGTTATATTAAAATTAAATATCCGCTCCGAGAGTAACGTAATACGTTGCACGGTATATAAAAATAGGTGTTAAATGGACATAAAGAAGCCGGAGGATTGGCCAAGCCAATCAATAATATAATCGAAGGCTTTTCAGTCACGCGTTGTCAAACGTTGTTTGTTATATCTGGCTTACTAACATACGTCACCGTTGCTTCATTAGTGCACTCGATCCAAGTTTTCGTTGATTTTGTAGCTGTCATTATTTTATAACGCTTTAATTTTTTATTTTTTATAGGTATATATTATTACTAGCGGCCCGCCCCGGCTTCGCACGGGTATTTAACTACAATTTAAAAAATTATAAATCTATATTTTTTATCACCTACACCTGCGGCTGCGTCGATACTCGAAAATATTTTATAACAGACGGATTGAGTTGTCAAACATGTCAAAATAAAATGTAATTTAAATCAAAATCACTAGGGAGTATTGATATCAACTTCGAAGCAAATAACTTTCAATCCCCCTTTTAACCCCGTTAGAGAATGAATTTCGATAAAATACGAAACACGTCTTCAATATATTCTGTTAAAGAATAACATATTTCTGCAAAATTTATGCACATAGGCATAGTAATGACTATAAACTAGGTGAAATTGATGACTCGCATCTTGTGAAAAACCATACCGTACCCGTGTGTGTAGGTACTATATTTTAAGTTAGCTTGTGTTAATAAACCCTTAAATTGATATGAATCGGTAAATGGAACAATATTAATGTAATATGTTGTCGATTTAAATGTATTGGGTTATTTTTGGGTAATTTATGAAAAAGAACAAGAGATATCATATATATAGATCATACCTCATGGTTAAAGACACTTCATTCATCGTACTTCTATGTACATAAAATTATTCAAATATAATTTCTTTATTTTGTACTTAAAATTACCAAGAATTTTGAGTATTTCCTATGTAATTTATGGAAGCTACACTATGGTAGTCAAACTACTCTCAAGTTGGAATCGATTCTGAATATTTATGTATTAGCGTATTGGATCGCATTTTAAAATTATTATGTTAATTTAAAAAATATATTTACTCACTCTATAATGTTTAATATGTTTGAGTTATTTTTTTATCCGAATGTCTTCGAACAAGGGCAATGGGTTGCGAATATGTATTATATAGAATATATAAATTTATATTTTCATTTGTGACTTTTAAGGTTTACATATTTTAACATATAAATTTGTCTTTGATGTAAAAATTACTTACATCTACTATAATTTTATAATTATTGTCTGTTGTCTTTAATATTTTGTATATTTATTTTAGTTGTGCTCAATAATATTAATTTGAGTTAAGTTTTAGAGACAAAATGGGACATCATTAGATTTTAACAATATCTTAAATTGATATACAAAGTCTTGAATAAGTCATCATCAATCATTCAATTTTATAAATTCTTATTATCAAAGTACACTGAATCTATTCAATAGAAACTTTAGGGTTAGTGACAAAAAGTTTTCGCAAGATCAATACTCATCAAGTAATTGTTTTAAATATCCTTTTTTATTTGATGTAAAAGTATAAAAATACACAACAAAAAACATTTATTAAAAACAATTTATAAATTAATTAATTCAGTTATATCGATCGGGTTTGTGTCTTTATTTCATAATCTTATAACAGATTATATTAACTTATTACTTAAAGTTAAAATTTGATTGCCCAATATAAAAAAAAATCTAATGGAGGCTTTTTCTCGAAAGTTATAATTTTAAAGTCTGTTCTGCGTCTAACAGGAAAGGGATTTATAATATAGGTGCTATAACAGTACTAAAACAACACGTTTGCACAATATTTCGGCATTTTACATGTTGTATCATGTTTGAATCATGTAGGACACATTTGTATACTGTACGTGCTTACGTAGCTTATGAATAATAAGCGTCACGGTGAAATTGATCATTATGAATTAGGGCAAACGTGAATATTTCTGTTAAGATTTAAAAAAAAAAAATTGTGCGTGTACTAGCGTACACTCGTAAGAAGTGAAACTTATAATAAAAACAGTTTACTTTTTATACGATCGTAATTATACGCACATACGCACATACGCACATACGCAAATACGCACATACGCACATACGCACATACGCACATACGCACATACGCGCATACGCACATACACACATACATACACTCGAAAAACATAACCCTTCTTCTGTCGCAGTCGAGTAAATACAGTTTTACAAGATGGTGCGTAACGAAAAAATGTGACGCGTAACGCGTAAATTTTTTCCAACCCCGATAAAGAAGTTTCACTTCAAAAAATTAAAAGTTTTAAAATAATTACTTTTTAATAAAAAAATATATATAATCTGTATTACTGTATCATTTCAGTGTCATTAAAAGGGAATTCATATAGAAGGAGCAATGGTGTATCCGTTCCTTTAAACTTTACAAAAATTCAATTTATTTGCACTGGACTCAGATGATTCTGTTTCTACACGGATCTTTTCATGTCGTCAATTCCCATATACAGAGATGTATGTACTCGTATGTGGTAGTCGTGTATACGGTTGCACGAATCTTTGAATTGATATCATCTAGACCGGTAAAATATTTTATTATTGTTTAATGTTAAAATATTTGATATTTATATGGTTAGATGGACGATGTGAAATTTATATTCATTCGTTTTTATAGCTGATACAGAAAAGAGCTCTTATTATTATAATTAAAAAACCGGTTAGTTTCAATCGCGATGAAGTTTTTATTTACTTGCAATACACTAATGAGCTTCCTTGTAATGTTGTATAGCCTATAAAATTCCTTTATAAGTGGCTGTTTAACGCAAAATGAATTTCTCAAACTGGATCTGTAGATCGAGAGTCTTAAATAGTAAAACATACGTGAAATATAAATATATTCAATATAAATATATGTTCCTGAACATAAAATCCATTGAAGCGAATTATTGATTTTATTTCATAATATTTCAAAGCAATAAATAATAATGATAATAATTGTTTGAGTACTTAATGAGTAAGTACTAAATGGTTAATTGATTTACAATGCCCTAGGATAAAAGGCCCCGTTAGGGGCTCGGACGTATTTTTGGCAGGCTTTGGCGCGAAATAGGTATATATGTCTTTATTGTCGCATAATTTGATTCGTTGCTAATTGTAAACTATTGTGTTACTAACGATTTAACTGATTCAGTATACTTTAAATTTTATTAATTTAGAAAAATACAAAAAATAAAATTTTATTTATTTATGTAATATAAAAAAACAGCCGGAAGACATTAATGAGTTAATGTTATACGCATTTTAGAATTTAATCTTTTCATCCTCTTTTCTTTTTAGATAGAAAAGACATGATAATAATGTTGAAATATTATTCCACAAAGTTATATTCAACAAGGATATGGTAATTTTTAGAGATGCCGCGAATAGTTGTTATAGCGAATAGTCGAATACCGTTTAATCGCCATTCCCTATGGCGAATAGTCGAATAACTCGCCATTATTATTCGACATAAAAAAGGGGATATAAAAAATAATTTATTTGTTATCAAATATTAATATTACGCTTGTAGTAGTCTTGAACTTTCCAATCATCTATTTGTTACTGTAATCTAAAAATTTTTTAAGGTTCTGAGAAAAGAAAACAATGAAGTTAAAGAAATCAGTCTCGTATTATACTGATTTTACATTTTTAAATGGTGGAAAGCATTTTATTATACATTTTTACCCGACTGCGACAGAAGGGCTATGTTTTTCGAGTGTATGTATATATGTATGTATGTAGGTATGTATGTATGTCCATTTCTTTGGCATGCCCTACAGTCCAAACGGCTGGACGGTTTTTGACATATGAGGTGTCGTTGGATTTGTCTAAATTGTAGTAGTGACATAAGCTATATAAATTTTCAAAATGGCGCCCGCAAATGGCGGAATGAGGGGGGGGAGTTGAATTTTTTTTCTTACTATAGAAATATGGGTATCAAATGAAAGCTAGTAAATTGTTTTATTCTTTTTAGTTTATAATAAGAGTATTTTACGCAGTCGGGTTTTTTTGATTTTTTTAATTACAGGGAATACCTCGTTTCGTATAACCCAGAAGAGAAAAAAATTCCATGTTTTTTGAAGAAGAAGAAAACAGTGCAAAATGTATTTTGTGTGGTGTAAAAATACTTAGAGCAGTTTTTTTTTTTTGTTCAATAAAAATTTCTTTTAGACAACTATTCGCCGAATGTTGAATAATATTGGCTATTATTCGGTATTCGACGAATAACAAAAAAAATGTCGAGTAATGCCGAATACCGAATAATAGCGAGTATTCGCGGCAACTCTAGTAATTTTCTATTTACTTTAATATTACCTATCCACTTAAGCGCAGTCGTGTATAAAGAACTCGAGTAAAGTAACATATGAGTATAATACTGTAAGCCTCAATTCTGACAGTATCATAAGTCATGAACATGATTCCGTCTTTGTCACGAAGTTCAATCCAATTTTATATTATAAATGTTGACAGCTGCATGATTTAAAGCCTGTTATGGACGATTCGATTAAAGTCACAAATGAACGAAGTGTATAAATAAAAAGGTAATTTATATACTTTTAATAATGCTAGACGTGCCTCGCGGTTTTATCTGTATTAACTTTTATTATTTTTTAGGTATGGACATTGTTTATTGTTGGTTTCCTTAACGTTCCTCGGAAAACAAGTCAATAAGTACAGACTATCAAATTATAGAAAAAAACATCTTATAAGTCTAGGGTGACTTTGAAACATAGTCAAAATACGATGACGTGACATTAGGTCACTTTATTAAATTCTTATAAAAATACCGTATGCGGCAACAATAATACACAGGTAGTGTAGAAATTGAATTAGTCATTTTGAAATGCTAACTAAATGTGTTAGAAATGAATTTCACTATGTAATTTTACAGTAAAATTATTCATCATTAGTCACAAAAAATCACAATTGTGTTACGTATCTAATTGCAATGATATTATTAAGTATCAATAACACTAAAAAATATCATCTCTATCACATGTATGCGGACGATCTTCAAATCTACACCCAGGGAACTCTTGAAGACTTAATGCAATTGCTGTCATCAACAATGACCTCGAGGCATCAATAAATGGAGTGAATGCTACGGCTTTAAAATAAAACCCAAAAAATCTCAGGCGATTGTCATTGTCAGTACTGTCATGATTTTAAGAGTTGGCTGGGCCAATCTTCCTCTGATTGTAGTAGGTAATTGTATTGTAATATATAAATCAATATCCTGTTGCCGACATAGCTCAACAGATTTGCAAGCTGAAGTGGTAGTTGCCAGGGCACATAGCTCGTAAACTAACGATCAATGAAGCGAAAGGTTCTTGAGTGGAGACCACGTACCGACAAGTACAGCGTCAGACGACCGTCCGCGAGATGGACAGACGACTTGAGTAGAGTCGCCGGAAGCCGCTGGATGGAGGCTGCTCGAGGTCGATAGGAGAGGCCTACGTTCAGCAGTGGACATCCAATGGTGGATATAATAACCTGGTTACATCTTATCTTATATACATACTACCTTAAAACATTAAGCAGGAAAATTTTTGCTGCCATGGCCTCTTTAAGACCGCCTCACCGTTTTTTTTTACCAAGGTTATGTTAGCACATTCCATACTTCTCTTCATTATCGATTATGCAGACGTAAGCTGTCCCAATCCAAATGAGGACCAACTGAAACTGAGCATCTCCTCTACTTATTAGGTTCATATTTGACGTACGCAAATATTACCATGTCTCTGAATTAAGAACAAAACTCAAGTCTCGGCCTATTCGTTTTCGCCGGAATTTACACATTATGTCGCTTCAGTGCTGTGTATCATTTATCCGCAGAGGTTCGTGTATTTAAAACAAAAATATATTGAACGCGCGATTTTAACTCTAGGCTTTTAACTTTCTGCTATACTTGCCTATGCACAGAAATAAATTTAAAAAAATTTAACTTTACCAAAGAGGCCACTCGTCTGTGGGTTGCGCTTCAGATCAAATTATTATTATTATTTTTTTTTTAATATGTTTAACACATCCACAAGGTCGTCTGTTCCTAAGGTAGGCAACTTAATGCCTGTGCTTTAGGTAACAACCGACTGATATACATTTTTCAAAAATAAATATACATATAAATAATGCATATATAAATAAACATATATTACACCCAGACTCGGGGCGGGAATCGAACCCACAACCCTTGGAGCAGAAAACGGGGTCACTGCAAACTGCGCCAACGGGTCAGTCTTTTAAACCTGTGTAAATTAAACCTGCTTAATCAGTAGCTACTTTTAAAACCCAGCCGGCCTAGCATGCTCGCACGACAAAATTTTGTCTACCCTATAACAGGATATATCATTAAGTTTAACTTTATGATATATCCTGTTCTCTTCTATTGAGGTAACGAGAAGAGAATCACGTGCACGCATGTTACCTACTGTAGACATAGAGAGATAATACGAGAAAAGGGGTGGACAAAATTTTGTCGTGCGAATATGCTAGCCCGGCAGGTAAATAAAAATTAAAATTAAAAAAAAAAAACAAAAAAACCCGACTGCGTAAAATACTCTTATTATAAACTAAAAAGAATAAAACAATTTACTAGCTTTCATTTGATACCCATATTGCTACAGTAAGAAAAAAAATCAACTCCCCCCTCCTCATTCCGCCATTTGCGGGCGCCATTTTTAAAATTTATATAGCCTATGTCACTGCTACAATTTAGACAAATCCAACGACACCTCATATGTCAAAAACCGTCCAGCCGTTTGGGCTGTAGGGCATGCCAAAGAAATGGACATACATACATACATACATACATACATACTTACACACATACATACATACACTCGAAAAACATAACCCTCCTTCTGTCGCAGTCGGGTAAAAATTGTCACTACAATCAAGTTTACGACATTAGGCTCATAATTTCAATATACAAGTATAATATAGTTATGTGTATGATTTATATATATTTATATAGAACTTATATATTACAATTATTATATGTTATTTGTGTAGTTTATTCACTACTTATTTACACCACCTATCTTTCCACTAGTAAATTCTCATTCTCTATGGTTGTCTGAAAAATATTAATATGTAGTGTACAATAAAATGTTAAATAAAAATAAATTATACATATATATACATTTACGCCGCCAGAGTCACCGAGCGTGCGGTACTTTAGGCAAATCGTGACTTTGCGAAAGATTGGGCCAAAATAAACTTTACATATATATATATATATATATATATATATATATATATATATATATATATATATATATATATATATATATATATATATATATATTTCATAATAATAAATGTGTATAAATTAACAAGTTTATTATAGCTATTAATAAGCTACCCTTACTAGAATTCTTTAAATCGTCTATATTATAAAGACTTTTTATCACTCATATCATATCGGTAGGAAAATTAGTCAATTCAGCAAAAAATAAGATAGCTTTTGCTTTGTATTGTTGACTTGTAAAAATCAGTAATCTGTAAAATTCTGACAAAAAAATAAGCAGAGCTTTACCGGTGAACCGTCATTTTAAAAGTAGATAAAATGGCGGGACAATGATAAGTTTTTATACTAAGATGAAGTTCGTAGTTAATGTTTTGATTATAGTAGTCGAGCGTGATGCTATACAGCCTGCAGATAACCTTCTTATTAAACAGACTTCCATTTTTCATAATTCACATATAGTAAGCATTGTATTATTAGAATGTTAAGTAAATTAAATACATTACTAATAAAAATACCAATTAGATTTAGTGGCGTTTTATATAGTGTCAATGTTATAACCTTGTCGCACGTCGTGTATACAGAATTATAATTAAGAGGAAAAAGAATAATAGTACTTTAACTTCATATTGAATATGTTAATAGTTATTAAAAGGAAAATCGACGTAACTTTACATGTTTTATTTTACCCCTACTATTCCTATTTAAAATATAAGAATGTAAAAAAATAACCCGTAAAAGCACCAGTAAAAATCGTTATATTTTTAATTTTATATCAAAATATTTATAAAAATAAAACCTTTTCTTATTTTTTAAATGGACGACGAATAATAACTCACTTTAAGATTAATACAATGATATTTTTAAGTGACGTGACGACAAGGGTTTGTAATTAATTATTTATGTAATACATTTATAATGACATTGTAGTAAACACAAATGAAAACAGGAAAACATGGATAGCAAAATCTTGAAGTACAAATAATTGTTTATAATTTGAATGAATAAATATTGCGCGAAATACTGAAATAAAACACTTTTTAGCATAAATTTGTATTAAAAAGAAATTAAAAAAAGCTGTAACATTGAATAATTCTCCATTTTTTACCCTTAATGGTAAAAAAAATTCTTTAATGTAGGTATATGGTACATTCAAGAAGTTACATATTTATTAATTAAAAATAATTATTTAAATTGATTATATTGGTAAAGATGTAAAGATATTCATATGACATGCAAGTAGATAAAAAATATCGACATTCGAAATGAGAATTTAAAAATTATGAACATCTGTAAAATATCAAAGTTCAAAAAACTTAATAAGGTGACAAAGAGAACAGGATAACGGAGCTTTTCTCCTACATTAAGCAGCAGATTTCTTGTTCCAAAGTAAATAAATTAGATCGACCAATATTTTAGAAAATGAACATAGCCTATAAATATATATCGAAATGTATAGCTCGTGATATCAACATCGACAATAAGGAAGGTGAATTTTTAATTACTTCGTGGGATATGTACCGGTTGTATATTAAATTAAAATGTTTTCTAAGTATGTTTAAAATTTATTTAGGTATGTTTTCATTTAGTGATAACCAGTTACATTAGTTGAGTAGCGCCGTAATGACGATAAAGCATTTCAATATATAGTTAGCGAGATAGAGTATTGTATATTCTAATGGGATCTCTTAGTAAACAGTTGGTTGCAACGATAGTGTATAATCAACAGCAACAAACAAATAGACAGGATTTAGATAAGTTTATACACGTGCTGTAAGATTAAATTATTTTTACGTAACATAATAATAGATTCTAAAAATACATTGAACGCGTCACGAGTATCGCGGAGGGTGTAACGAACGTGTCAATAAGATCCCGTTTAAGATTGCATGACCTGACATCAAGTTACTGTGTAAGCAATTTATCTTCGACTCTCACATCTCATTTTAAAATAAAATTTTCATATATTCATAACTCTATATATATATATATATATATATATATATATATACATATCTTCTTCGTCTTAATTATAATATTGATAAATCTATACTGAAACATACTTTTCATGCCATTATATTTTCGTCTTTCTTTTTAACAACATTTCATAATTTTGTAATAGTAACAGTAAAGATTTTAATGAGGATTTTTGTTTTTGTTTGATATTGTTTAACACTATAGTGGTAGGTGCAATCACTTTTTTCTTCTTCTTTCAGTCTCGAGTTCTTTTCACATTAAAAACTCTTACATTTAATAAAGTGTTATTAGTACTTTTGTAATAGATAGAAATGGCATATTCATTTTTATATTATCTGTAGATTTCGAATTACATTTATTATTAAAAATGTTTCATAGACTTTCACGTTCAGATAAACATAGTCTAAGTAATCCATCCGGAGTCATCAAACAAAGTGGTAGTTATTACCATTCACACTCGTTCCCATTTCCACAGTCAAAATAACTCTTATGAATCGCATGTTGTTAGCGCAGGCAAATAGCTATTTACAACCACCACATGAAACCGTAAATCAAAAACTGCTGATAATAGGAACCCTTGTTGTGTCAGCGAAATTTCATATAACATGCTTATGTTTTGGTCTGACGAATCATGAACGTATACCGTACTTTACACTAAAATATACAGAGAAAATTCCTTTTTTTTGTAATCGAATTCTAAGCTATTTAACCGATTTTGATGTCTTTTAAAATTAAAAAGTTAGATTATCTTCAAGTAACATAGCTTATAAAGCAACACGCTGTGATAGACAGGTGCAGTGAGGAGTACTAACTATAATTGACAACCAATGTAAGCAATTTTAAAGATCGTGAATCAACTGCATCGGAATTAATAGGGGGAATTTTTGATTTATAAAGTTTAAAAAACATTTTTTGAAATTTATTCTCAAAAGAGATAATATGTAGTAAATATGACAGTAAGTACAACGTGTGAGTTGTCCTGCACGCACCGGAATCCTAAGGATGTCGCTTTCCCCAACAGTGAGGTCTATGACAGGATCTACAGCTCAAGCCCCATCATCCACTCACTGCGAGCAGAAAGGTTCATCGGGGCTCAAATACCCGGGAAACAGGACCGAACCCTATACCTGATTTTCACACAAGAGGAGAAGAAGGTGTTGATAGGCCAGGGATATGGTACCGGAGAAGGGTCGAGCGTCATGACCATTCACGAGGCGCAGGGTCAGACGAGCGAGGAGGTCATCGTCATCCAGACAAGGGCAAAGAGACTAAAAATACACGACAGCGTCTCGCATGCGGTGGTCGCGGTAAGTAGGCATACCAAGACCTGCGTCTACTACGCCGACGACAGGGACGACGCAATTGGCCGATTCGTGGGGAGAGCGTCGGAAGCCTCAACCAAAGAGATCCTCGAGCATACCCTCAAGATGGCGATTCACCATAGAGATACCGCCATCATTGAGGATGTGCTCGCACAGCTAGGAGCCGGTGTCGAAAAGATCATACCATGAGTATGCAAGAAGAGAAGAGCATTGTGGTTGGTGAATAATTAGAAATAGTAAATACTTATATTGCATGTAAAGAGAATTGAAAAAGAAAAAAAAAGTAGAATTAAGTTGTAGAATTAAATTGTAAAATCAAGTTGTAGAAATAAGTGTTAGCATTAAGTGGTCAATGTGGACTCATGTTTCCAGAACTAGAGATCCTAAGTATAGTTCATAGGTATTTAAATAATGATAAAATATAGTCTGCTGATGTAATAATGCCTGTGTAACAATTTATAAAATCAGTAAAAAATGGTACGGGCGTCTGTAAGCTCGTAGAGGAAAATTAATAAAAAAAAAAACACTACAAAATACTATTTTAAAAAATTCAGTTAATGAAACAATTAATTATTAATAAAAAGTTTACACTATTTTAATCAAATAAATAATAGGAATAAATCAAATGTTAATTTAATGATACAAAATTTGTTTTAACGTTTATAAAATATATCGATAGTTTTAGATTACAATCGTTAGTAAGAAAGTGACAAAATTACGCTAAGAGTGATAAGAAACTGGCCACTATAACTTGAACTCCGCAAACAATATTCGAATGAATTTTTATTTTTATTTTTTATTAATAGAATGTTATGCCTTTTTATTATTACTAGATATTAGTTGATTTTCCAAAATATATTATGACATATATATGAAAAGCCATTATTTATGTTGTCAATTAAGCTTTATTTGATCGAACGACATTTTTTTAACACTAAAATTTGAAACTGTTCGTGAAGAGTTTTATTATCTGGGCAACTTTAAAGTTGACAATCCGAGCATCCTAATTGAAGCATTGAGCACGCCTATTAGCTAGGGAGCTGGTGGCAATTTTGGTATATGATTTCATCGTCGTTGATACCAAGATGTAATGTAGTCTGGACCTAGGTTAACTAGAAAAAAAAAGTGGCGAGTTCAGGTAGATCTAATTTTTTTAGTAAATAATTTCGAATTAAAAAAAAAAAAACTGATAAAAATTATAATATCGTTCCTGCCATCAATTACATCTTATTAAATACATTTCATAGATAGTGAATTAAAGCTGACAGAAGTCAGGATGGTAGGACTTTTTAAAAAAAATATTATTAAACTGTAAAAATATATATATTAAACAGGTATTTCTTTGTGATAATTGACTTCTTGATGGCTCTTGGCAGTTGGCAGTGGCGGCGTTAGGCCGAATGTGGACTTCGGCGATATCAAGTTCGCGAGGCCTATTTTACTTTACACTCAAAAAAAAAAAAAAAACTGTTAAATTAAGTGAGCCAAATTATAAAATAATGTATGAGTAAACGAATTTTATTGTTGATAATCAAATGATGACAAAAAATAATTACACACAGAAATTAAAATAGTCGAACTTTTCGGCTTTTAGCCTCACTGATTTTTTTCAGGATTGTGTCACAGCTAAGACTAGCCGATATTTCAGCATCGATTGACAGAACTGATAGCGCGGATAGTCTGTCTTGGCTCTTCGTGCTTCTCAAATAGGTCTTTATCAATTTCAACTTTGAAAGGCTTCTCTCAGCGGAAGCTCTAATGACCGGAATTGTATATCTAATTGTAATTAAAACATTTGGATATACTTCTTCTAAATTATTTTCTAAAATGTATTGGATGAGTTATTTCGCGTCGTTGATAGAGTCTAATGAATTAAATTTTTAAAGCTGAAGTTCTTCATAAAAATCATTTAGCCAAGCCAGAATGATTGGCGAAACGAAAAAAAAATAGGTAACTTCATAAGTTGTAAAACTTTTTTGCGAGGCCCCCACAGGCGCGAGGCCGCCAGCGGTGACCGATATCGCCGACGCCTAGCGCCGCTACTGGCTCTTGGTTTGTTTTTAAGTCTTCCTTTGTTTATTATTATTATGCTAATATCCGTTTATTTGAGAAATTTTTGTCATTGGACAAGCCTCTGAAAAAATCATGTGCTTAAAACTTTATAAAACCTTTGTTCAATCATTATTTTATTTTTATAAATCATTTGATGCAAATATCTCATTTTTATATGCTCTAATTAATATGAGGATTTATTATAAAATTTATTACAGAACACTAGATTATTTATTTATTTAATACAATCAAATCAGATATCACATCAGATACACAATAAACTTATCAAAAGTACGTATATCTTGTTAAGTAGATCCTGTACCTGCAGGTCCAGATGGGCACGACATTCACAGATGCCCGACGTTACTATGTCCATATTTTATTTTGTATGTTTAGCCGTTTTTGGAATTGAGGATAAAATATAAATATGTAGAAACAAATAAAATAATGTAATGATATGAATAAAGGTAAATTTTCGTCAATGATTAGTTCTTACAATGAATAAAATATACTAATATAATAAATTCTTGTTTTGTGCATTATTTTTTGTACCTTGGAATCTATACGCCTGGTATAATTATTTTTTAAGTTAGATAACCTGTTTATTACATATAATAGTTAAAATCTATAAATCAACACGCTACAGCTCACATGAGTGTAGCAATAACTATTGACGTAAAATATTATTATAACAGACAATTAAAGTTTATTATTTAAGCTATTTTATTTCGAGCTTATTTAAATGGACTTATACCTCTACTTAGTATAAATTTTCACGTAAGGCGATCATCGTTCGACCTTTTGATAAAATTTTTAATATTGACTCATCCAATTAAAAGATTTAATTTGTGGGAATATAATTTTGAAAAAACAAATATCAAAATTTGTTTGTTAACACAACTTGAATTCAACATATTTTTATCGTCCCAAATGGCTATGAATAAATCGATAGATACACAAAAAATACCTCGTTATATATACATATATTTATGACTCATTTTCTGCATTTTAATATTTGTTGTTCTATTATTTGCTGATTTTTGTATTTATGTGAAAATATAAAACAATGACGTAATTTTTAATAAATTTTATGCGTTTGTAAGGAATGTTTGTCTGTTTTTTTGTTTAAACATATATCAAGACTAAAGTACTAATTGTACTTTGAAAAAATTGCATAAAAATGATGAATGATGGCGTTGGAGATGAGAAGTTAAGTTAATATATTTAAATGTGATCTAAAAATAATAATAATAATGTGTGAAAGGATGTTTTATATTACTTTAAACTTAGATAGTGAATTTTTTTTTACGCAAAGTGCAACTAAGTTTGAATTCCAAAATTACCATAATATTTAGATGGCACATAGATATGTGGGTTAAGTAAACCGACGACGCTACGGGTACAACTAGTTAATAATAAGATTTTAAGTTGTTCGCTAAATCTATCAAATAATTTCGTGCTTATTAACGACTAGTTTATCCGATTTAGATGATTGCCTTTTCTTACAATAATAGTGTACGTAGAACTTAATCCCTTTAAAATAATAATAAAATAAAATTTTACCTTAATTTTCGCAGTTTGCTGGTTTGTTTGGCGGTGACTAAAAATTAGCTAGTTTAGTTGCTTTAACATTTCAGATAGTAAGTTTAAAAAAATATACATTTTAGTGTCGTTTTTTTTACAGTATTTTCGTCGGTTTAATCTTCGTTAACTTTGATTTTATTTACTCGTAATTAGATCGTTACATTTACTTTGCTTTTCAAGGGTTATATTTACTAAATGGTTAAGGAAACATCTTCCTGAAACAAAAACCAATCACTTTGCAGTGGAGTGTGGAAAGCTGCTTTTTTCTTAAGAAGGTGTTTACTGTAGGTAATAGCTTATTTTAAATCTAATAAATCTAGTCTATTACTAAAAATATATTTCTCACCAGTTAAAGACCTTTTAACATTAATCATATTTTTAACACCATCCCTATTAGGAGTTGTAAGAGTTTATTTAAAAAGAATCATGTCACGTCTTTAATATTTCACCAAAAAGTATCACATCGAGCGTCGTCTGATTTATTTCTGTAATATGGTTTTCAATATGTTTTCACAGATAAAAAATGTCTCCAACTTTTTTGAAGAGTTGCTCCGAAGAGCTCGTGCAAAAACTGAAGTTTTCGTGATAATGTTGGGATGATGAGAAGCTTCATTAAATTCTACACGAAGCTAAATATATTTTATTACTTAATGTGCAAACTATGCAATATTTAACGTTAATTACGTTTCATGATTAATTTTAAGTTTATACTCGATAAAAATATTTATAGTATAATTAATTATAAGAAAAATATGAAATTCTCTTTAGTTATACGATATAGAAAGTAAAACTTCTTCCTAGCGTTTGCTTGGCATTAAATATCAGAGCCTACTTATTATTCTAATCCAGATCTGACAGGTTATGAACTAGTTTTTATGCGGAGCGATTACCATTTGACCTCTGCAACCCTTTATGGGCGAACCAATAACATATTGGATTAGAATAATTGACCTACTAAAACTTAAATGCAATTATTAGTTGTTAAAACACGACTTAACGAGCTCTCAGGAGCATTGAGATGATCCAAAATGACAATATCTAAACGGTAAAATCTGTGTAGTAAAAACATATTTTGAACAAGCTTCTTCTGCCACTTTGAATTGATACTTAGCGTAGATTAACCTTTTTAGGCTTAGACATTCGCGGTTTTCAAACATAGTTTTAAATATAAATGAGAGGAAAAATATCGCGGATATAGTTTTTTTGACAATTTTTGACGATATTTAGGACTAGTCACATGATCTGTGGTCACGACGAGACTGTTTTGGAGCGATATGTCAACTGCAAGTCGTCACGGGCAGTATCTCTCTACCCCCCCGTCTAGTTAGAGTTCCGTAGTCAAATGGCAAAAACGGAACCCTTATGGATTCGTCATGTCTGTCTGTCTGTCTGTCCGTCTGTATATCACAGCCACTTTTTTCCGAAACTATAAGAACTTATACTGTTGAAACTTGGTAAGTAAATGTATTCTGTGAACCGTATTAAGATTTTTACACAAAAATAGAAAAAAAAACAATAAGTTTCCCATACTTAGACCTGAAACTCAAATATTTTTTTTCATCAAACCCATACGTGTATACGTGGGGTATCTATGGATGATATTGAGGTTTCTAGTATAATTTTTTACTAAACTGAAAAGTTTGCGCGAGAGACACTTCCAAAGTGGTAAAATGTGTCCCCCCCTGTCACTTCTAAAATAAGAGAATGATAAAACTAAAAAATATATATGATGTACATTACCTTACAAACTTCCACCGAAAATTGGTTTGAACGAGATCTAGTAAGTAGTTTTTTTTTATTATAAAAAAAAAATACACTATTATTAAAACATCGATTAAAGTTACAACGAACTACAAGAACTTTTATATGATGTTACTTGCTGCTACGGAACCCTTCATGGGCGAGTCGGACTCGCACTTGTTTAATTTTTTTTAAGCCCACCTCACCACTTATATTCGACTCTCGCGAAACTACACTAATAACGTCAATTTTTGTTTTATTTTAAGTCGGTTATTATAAATTTTACAAAGTTTCAACACTGGATTCCTTGCATTTGCCAACACAAAATGTATCTTTTGAAAACCATCTTTGCGATTGAAATTTTATTATAATATATTATTGTTCATTAAATTTGAACTATATCGTGGAATGTACCTACTCGCTTTTATTCTTCAAAAAATAATCTTAACACAGATGTCGCTGTCACAGCGTTGCATATGATCAGAGATATAAAGGAGGGGAATATTGTCAATTCTTGTTGAAAGAAATTGTAATGGAATGACAACAGTAGCAATGTCAACACCCGTAGTGCAGAAGAAACTATTACTTCCTATGATAAAAAAGCGTAAACATCTATCATGGAAAACTTATTCCAAGCATTCGACATTTCAATTCAAAAATCTTTTTATCATCTATTATAAAATAAACTTTATTGATATATAAATAAACATTAGGTATATATTACATGTATAGCAATTAATTGTGAAAAATATATTTCGATTTTAATAGTTCTTTCATCGTTAGAAAGTTTAATGATACGAAAGTTTTTTTATTTATCTCGGCCTATAAAGTATCAACCTATCATAAATGCAAGACAGTAAACATAGAAGCAAAAATATATGTTGATATATTTGTAAAAAAAAAATATTTTTTACATTGTTATAGTAAAAAGAAAATTATTACTTTTGTTTCATCATGATAATCGAATAAACAAACGAATGGTCCTATTCAACAACAACGAAATAGAATATCGATAAATTATAGGATACACGGAAACAAAGGCCAAAACTAGTTCACGATAATGTGCACTGCACTAGCATGAGGTATGTAAAGTTGTTTGTCAACGATTATTCCATTCCTAATATTTTATGTAGTAAAATGCCATATTGGCCCGCGTATAAAACATTGTTTATATTGCTTGTTCAAATATTTAATGAACCAAGATAGAACGTGAAGCTTCCGACATGAAATATCGGGTATTACCATATTTCCAAAAAAATATATTTTTTTACATTGTTATAGTAAAAAGAAAATTATTACTTTTGATTCATCATGATAATCGAATAAACAAACGAATTATTCAATTCAACAACAACGAAATAGAACATCGATAAATTATAGGATACACGGAAACAAAGGCCAAAACTAGTTCACGATAATGTGCACTGCACTAGCATGAGGTATGTAAAGTTGTTTGTCAACGATTATTCCATTCCTAATATTTTATGTAGTAAAATGCCATATTGGCCCGCGTATAAAACATTGTTTATATTGCTTGTTCAAATATTTAATGAACCAAGATAGAACGTGAAGCTTCCGACATGAAATATGGGGTTCATTAAATTGTCTAGTTATATCCATATAGTTTATTTTTAAAAGAAGTAAAACAGATGAAAAATTATGATATTAATAGGCGAACTGCGTGATTCAACCTGCATTGACGTAATAGCTGTTCTCCACTCCTGTGAGTAATAGCATGATGATGATTGAGTTGAGATCATTATCACAAAAGAGATTCTAGGATTAGCACGTTCAAATTGGTGCAGCGGTCACAGCGACTGGCTGATGTGTTAGCGGTCGCGAGTTCGATCTCCGCCCATAATAAATGTTGTACAGACCATACGGGTATTAGTCGTGGTCTGGGAATTTGTAATTGTGCTGTGTGTATTTCCAGATCCCCGACACAGTGTTCACATCTAACAGGGAGAGGTTGAGTGTGAAACGTTTATATTTATATTTAGATCATGATGTATCAATATATACAAATGATGAAAATAATATGTGTTGTTATATTTGTTATGATTTATGAAGTAATGATGCTTATAACACAGAAATTTAACTAAGACTTACGTTCATGGTACATTGTTTTTTTTTTTTGTGATACATACAATTGTAACTTACGTTTGTTCATGAAAACATTTAACGAAATATTCAACTTTAATTATTTGAATGACAAGTGGTTGTAATTTTATTTTCGTAACCATTTCTTAATTTTAATGCTTAACAAAAAAAAAATATATATATAGTTTATCTTTTCAAAACTGTAAGGAATATCGTTGTGTATACAAATCAATTAAACGACAACAATGCAATTCCCTATCAAACAACAAAAGGTTGTTTGTTTTCTACCTAGTTTACTCTATTCATATTTTTCTCTTAAGCCCTATTCTCCTAGCTTCAGGATTTGCTGACTTGAAGGATATGCAATTTTCGCATTTTCATTTATTGGAAAGAAGGACGTTCCACTTCATCATAGAGGCTTACTATCAATACTATTTGGCACATACAGAAATACGAGTTTCCCTAAAAAGATAAAAAACTAAATATTGTAGATGTGCTGTGAATCTATATAATTCACACTTCTATAAAATATCGAGAAAATTTATAGAATGCATAATAGACAAATAATAAAATATAATTATATTCCACACTTTGTCTTGGCCATCTATACAATATCGAATGGTAAGTCACCAATGTCTTGCTTAAGGCTAGAATTATTGTGTCAAATTTAAAATACATGTCGTTTTGTCAGTTTAGTTACTAAGTCAAATTATATTTTATCCACTAAAATTATCATAAACTAACTGAAAGTGTATCTCTTCTATACCTTGTAAATACAAACTTGATCTAACCGACGACACATATACACACACAATCTCCCACACACATACACAAACATATACACACATATGCACACACATATATGAGTATAAAATCAATAGTGATAAGTGATTTATAATGATAATTAACTGACTGTAAAAAGATTAATAGTCATAAAAAAATTCACATAACACTCAGACGGGTTCGTAGTCGTATCTATAGAATGACTAGGTATCCTATACAATTCTGCAATTATTGAATAATATGTTTTGCCGATAGGGTATATGTAATATATAATTTAACACATTAACTTCGTATTGTATTCATATTATTATTAATTTTTAAATGTATCTACTTTTAGTGAAATTTATAAATAGAAAATATCGATAATTCCTGAGAACAAATACAGTATTATTTTTTGCCACTAGGCATTATTTTTACTTTTTATCATGATCCTTTCGTTAATTTCCTTTTTTAACTTAATCTACTTTTTTTATCTATAAAATTTTGGAGAGAGCATTACGAATATCGAAGTCAATTAGGTTAAAATACAGAGAACAACCGGTAAACTTATTTTCACCTCTCGCATGCAGTTGTTTCACGCATGCAATCAAGCAAATGGAATAAATAAAATTTAAGTGCAGATTAAATGATTAAGTGAATCTGCAGAGGGACGACTCATAGGTAGTTTTCAATTCATTTAGTTTAATTAGTGGATATACTATTAATTATGTCCGTTTTTTTTTAATGCAGTGATAATTATTTTGTAAGCAATAAATATAAATCATAATTTAAACGGTTAACAGGCAAGCAAACAATTACCAAGTAATTTCGTTTTGATATTTTTGTAAACATTTTTTTGTAATCCATTTGTTAATGTTACGATTTGGTACCGTTTTTTAAATTCGAATACCTAACCTAACCAATTTTTAACGTAATTCAATTTAGCTAAATCGTAGATATATTGCATATTGTTTTCGATTTCGTATAGGACTCGAGTCCTTATAATTTTCTTTAAATAGTTTATAAATGTGTTACATGCATGGCATGTAGTTTTTTTTCATATACTGCAATCAACATACTGTATGCTATATACCTATATATTAACGAACAGTTTTAAGCCAGTTGGAGTTATACCTTAATTTTTTTATAAATTAATAAAGTAATATACAAATAAGATAAAACTTTACCATATCTACAGCTAAATTTATCTATACAATATACATATAACACTATAACAAAAGCCAAAGATAATAATGTTTATACTTATGACAAAAAAAAATTACAATAAATAAACATACGTACTTTTAAACATAAATATACAATCAATATTTAACAAACAGACGAAAATTATTAGAACACTAAAATACAATAACTTTGAGTAATAAAACTAGGTTAAATTTTTGATAAAAGAAATCCTTAACTTCTCTTTTAAAAGTCACGTGACTACGAATAGAATCTGGTAACATGTTCAAAAGTTAAAATGCAGACTCAGTAAACGAATCAGGCAAGACCCAGACCGAAGAATAGGAGTGGGTAGAGACAGATTATTTATAGAACGAAATGACATAAAATGAGAATCAATTGAGAAGGAGTAGAAGGTAGGTTGGAAATAGGAGAGTAAAGAGTAAACAAACAATTCTTCAGTTTCTACGTTCACGGACAGGTAACCATTTGAGAAGGGATTTGTAATTGGAAACAAGCAACCAGAAAATTAAACAAATATACGTATTAATTAATCAATTGAGTTTGTTTAAATAAGCTTGATTGAGGTCTAAATAACACACATTACCGTAGTCAACGATTTTTTTTAATATACGCGTGGTTGTCTGTTCTTAAGGTTACAAAAGTAGATAACTTAATAGAAGTGTTTTTTTCGGAATAAATATACATATATAAATAAACATATATTACTCCCAGATTTAAGGCGGGAATCGAACCCATAACCCTGGAACAGAAAGCAGGGTCACTGCCAAATACACCATCGGGCCAATAAAAGGCCTGTATCAATTTAGTAAGTGAAGTTTGGCTTTGGTTGGGAAAAAATGCTTAAATCGTAATAAAGGATGCAATGTTGAGTAAAATTTGTGCGATACACTATTTATCAGATCTGACCAAGGACTAGTCTACAATCATGCCCAAATCTTTAAAATTTGAAGTCAACGGTATTGCGTTTTTATCAAAACTTACGTTTGGTAGAGAATTTGTGAGAATTTAAGCCAGTTTACGACGACTACGTACAATAATTGCTTGGTTCTTATCAGCATTAACAATTATCGGTATAGCAATTGCTTATCGAATCCCTGAGGATTTGATGACCAATTGCCCATACGCATTTAGATCTTAGTTTATAAAATTAATAATGGAATTTAGATAATTATTTTTTTCTATGTATAAAGCTGCAAATCATCCGAGTAAAAACGGTACTGACATTTAAAAAAAAAAAGATGTAATGTAACTTGTCAACCGGTTCGAGCCATTAAATCGAACAGTAATTATTAATATCAACACGGACAAAACCACGAGAGTCACCTAATTTATAATTTTCCAAACTATTAATCCCGTCGTAGACAGTGCTATAATATATATTAATATACTGAGATACGAGTATATCTTATTTAGCAAACTACCAGAGACGACTGCTTGCTATATTATAATTGAACATTGTATCTTTGCGGTCTTTAACGCTGCGATCATTGTTGCTTTGCTTTTGCGTGTTTTTAACATAGTTCATAATAAAGAATGTTCAAGTTTTAAGATAATGAATAAAATTATTAGTAATTACAGTATAAGGAGCTTCCATATAACGAATTCTTCAATTTAACGATTTTTTTTATATCCCCTAGAACTGCCCGTAATAGCTAATACAAAATATACCTCTACATTACGTATAACGTTTATCAATAACATCTTTATAACGAATTTTTAATTATTGCAGAATTTAGGTAGAAGCACAGGGTAGAAGGTATTAACCTCTATTTAACGATTTTTTTCAACTTAGAACCTTGATAAAACATATCGTAATAATTATTTCCACTTAATTCCAATTTCTTACGTTGTTAAAACGAATCGTCGTCCAACCTAACCCCTATATAACAAACCTCATTATAACGAATTACTTGATAAAACGAATATTTTGTAATTCCCTTCAGTGTCGTTTTATCGAGGTTGCACTGTATAAGTTAATGTTGAATTTAGTCCAGTCTTCGGAGGATAATTATGAAGTCGACTTTATATGCATGTTGTTTTGTCATATACAAAATTACATCGTTTATTAAATAAAACTTAAGTAAATCAAACTTTTGCACGCCTCATAACGCGCGAACGTTTGGGAGTGCTTTACTCTCGAGTGACGTTTTTACAATATATACGAGCAATTGTTAGTATGTCTCAATTAAGACACAAAATCAATTAAAAAATAGATGTTTTAAAAACTAGATATATTAAATTATAAAGTCAGCGCTTTTTTAATTCAATTATTTACTTTTATTTACAAAAAAAAAAAAAAAAGTATTAGTACGGATGTCAGTTAGTCTGTGCATTTATTTGTTCACGCTTCAGAAAAATACACGCAATGAAATGAAATAAATCTTTCTCGATAGGTTTCCATTTGCCCTTAGGACGATCCCTATTGCAGGTTGTTATCGAACTCGTAATCGTTTAAAAGATATTAAAGAAAGTTTATGAAATTATTTTCTACTAACAAATTAATAAAGCATGCCAAAGAAAAGATTATAAAATGAAAATGTGTTTTAAAAATTTATGAATATACATACATAAATATGTGTATATATGTCTTGCTATGCCATAATATGATATGATATATCGAAATATGTATTTAGACATATTTTAATGGAAAACTGCGTGTGTGGAGATTCCGAAGCTTGAATTAAGAGTATAAGATGATATGATATTAAACATTAATATATTATGTACGTATATTAAAATGCCGTCTGTTACGCGCCTTAATAAAAATATTTAATTAATAATTGAAAATTAAGTTTTACAATATGTTTATACTGTAATTTAATTGTACGGTTTATTTTAAATAGTTGGTGTTGTATAATGTATTTATTATATTATATAGCAGCAAGAAAACTATTTTACCTTATACCAAGTAAAGAATTGTGCATTGTAGTCTTCTTATCTATATTATAATAGTACTGCGAGGTAAAATTATGCAATAAAATTATTTCAACACTTACCATAAGAATAAAGTGGAGGGACACGGTACTTAACAGACGCTGTGCATGCTATCGCACCTGTACCGCCGCCAAGTTGTAAACCATGCGACAATATTTGAACAATTGTGCCCACGATGGCAATGGTCCAACCCCAACCTCCCTCTGGGTAGTAACGTCTTGCTAAGGTAAGAGCGGCGCGAGCGCGCAATGCAGCTGCCGTCTCTGCGCCCACTGTAGCACCTGCGCTTGCGCACCTATTATATCACACATTTAATGAGAAAAACACTTCATTTCATCTAACTATTTACGATCATATAAACAACTCTATTTTTATTTAACCTACATTTAACAAAGCACTAACCGGCGGAATTGAGTCACTTCACGTGTAGCCTCATATCCTACACTTTTTGAGCGTCCACGCTCTGCACACTTATTCAGATTGTTCGAGACATTCGGTTGAATGACACCACATGTACAAAACATATCATCGGGTCTTGATTTCGGTATGGAGCGATACTTCGGCGGATATTTAATATTGCAGTCACACTCAGGAGTTTTCCAAGAGAGAAGATGATCCAGTAATGTTTTTCGTCGTACCGAATTAGCCTTCGTATCCGTTGAACATCTCTGAACCATGTCCAAAGGAAACGACGAGCTACGATCAGCGTCTTGTGCGCCGATTGAGATATGCCTATTATCATGAATGATTTTTTTCTGCCTTTCCCTATTGTTGCGTGAAGGCGCTGGACTGAAATTGTGTGTAATGGATATCCTTTTATCCGCGCCGTGGCCCGATGGGTCATTCTTTGCGGGGAAGCCATTTTTTATATTCTTGACATCGGTGTGAAGGGATTTCCAAGTGGCTATAACTTCTTCTCGGGCGAGATTTTCCTTTAAATTTGGGTCAGTGTTGGAGTCAGGTATTTTATTCGTTAATGGTTGGGCTACTTCGGGGTTAGCGATCGGCGCCTCCCGAAGTTTTGACGGCAGACTATCACACCGGCGGAGTGTCATTTTTATAAATTTTTAATGATTGCATTTTTATATAAAAATTAAAATATCACACATCTCACTTCACATTTTACGTATCCATATATTTATTATCTGAAACAAATAAAAACAATAAATAAATGAAATGTTACAGTATTCTGTTATCTGTTCTTTAAAAATTAATGATCCAATGATTCGGTCAGTTGCAGTTTCGGTTAAGCTTTGCTTTCGGCCTAAACGAAGCCTTACCTTAGTGTTCCTTGTCGAAACTCGTGTTCGTAAATTATTACGCTTCGTTTGGGCGGGTTTTTTGTTTAAAGCATATGTATTTGTTTATGTTACATGTGTATTATATAAATAAGTAACGATAGATATATATACTAAATTTTATCATACAATAATAATAATTAACACGTAATTACAGATTCTTAGATTCGCTTTCGGTTTCTACCGGACATTAATAATCGTATGTTATATAATATTATAATAAATAAATAAAGATCATAATGAAGAAGATTATGACGACTTTGCCAGTTAATCGGTACGATTAAATGTTATGTACCTAATAGTGTTTGGAACCAAAATGTAGTTGAATAATTCATTACATGAAATACGAAATGGTGTTTATGTAAATTGCGATTTAAGACAAATATTATTCATATTGTTTTAATCCGATTTACAGACACAACACATATTTATAAAATCAACTTATAAAATCCGCCATGTTGAATTTAGTGTCGCATACTCTAGAAGTCTTGAATCTAGATCTAGAAGAAGAGAAGTTTAATCACTCAGTATCTAATTACATTTTCTAAAATATAATACAAATAGTTTGGTAGTTATAATAATAGTACAGTGGTTATTGTTTAAAAAAAATTAAATAAGCTAAGCATAAAAAGGTTTTTAAATTGTCTAAATAAACAAAAATATCTGCTCTTTCGTAATATAAACCTGACACTTAGAAGAAGGACGATTTTTCAAATTGTTGCTCGTAACTTTGAGATTAGTCAATATTAATCATAGAAAAATAATTTAAAATTTATAAATATTATCGTAGTAACAAATAAAACAAAAAAAAAACACATGTGCAATTTTTAAATAAAAAGAAAATAGCTTAAATTGTATTTGTATAGCTTAATTTCCATAAAATATAAAACACGTAGATCAACAGGCGAACTTTTTGTGAAACATGAATGAAAAATGTTGCTAATTCGACATAAAATGTAATACAATCCAAAACTTATTATGTATATTTGTTTCAGAATATTGTTTTAATTAAAAATTGTTTAGAAAAAGTTTTTTATTATTTTTGTTTCTCTTTTTTTTTGCAATTTGGTTGTTCGTCGCGTTTATGTTAGTTGCGTCGATTCACGTTGTATCATACATATATAAAAACATAATACACAATACCTGCCAAATATGAGTTAGACCCATATAATTTGTTTTTATTTATTTTATATGTCCATATTATTATTTATCATCGTCAAACGTGCTGGAAAGAAACTCTAGAAATGCTCTCTCCTTTACTTCTGCATATAATATTATATTAAATAAATAAAAATAAAAATAAAAAGCTGATAATTTTTTTTCTGTGTCAATAGGTAATTTAGTTTTACGATGAGATGAATTTAGTTTTATGATGAGAGATGAGGTATAAGATATGAGAGAATTTTAAAAGGTGTTAAACATATACAATTCTTATTACATATTCGTTAGACAATCACAAAGTTTTTTTTCAGGTTGTCACTATTAAAAATAAAAGGAAGAGGTTTTTTTTCTTCAAATTTATTATTTCCCATTTTAATATCGTTAAAAATCAGATCACGTTGTCTATTACTAAACGACGAACGAGCCGACGAAAAGTTTAGAACAATTTAATATTTAATCCTTAGAGTCTAAAATAGCCAAATGTTAGCTTAAGTATCTAATTTGAGATGTGAATAGAAATAAGTATCAAATAAATGAGATACACAGCAGATATACTAAGCTTAGAAGTTTTCAGACATCATTCCATTTCGCAGGCCATTCATACTTTGTATTTACAGGCGCTGATTCTTTTTGTTGCCTCATCGCTTTAACAGACAATTGAATTTCAAATATTTCTTTTTCTTACACAGTGATAATCATTTGACTTAGTCTTTAGCTGCGTTCTCTTCGATAGCAACATTTAGTCGTAATTGTATGATATTTATTAATATTATGTCTGGGCTGTGATCTTGAAAGGGGTCATTTAAGCATCTATATTTGCTGTTCCTGTATATAATATTATAAGTTATGAATAGCCATATTTTTGTCCAAAAATATTTATTTTTAACATGTTTATTACTGAAAAAAAAAAATGGTTGTCTTTAAAGTCGGTTTACGGACGATAATTTTTACGTGATAAAGTCGCGTCATAAGAAAACATAGATGTAAAATTGATGTACTTGTACGCGGTCCGGTGGAGTGTAAGAGAGATGCGTCATGCCTCTCTATCGTTTCGTTTGTTCTGCGCTCTCGCTCGTTCGCGACACGTGACAAAATGGCGTCATTTTTGAAAAAAAATACCCGATAGCTTTCATCAATTTACTAGACGTTATCACGTCAAAAAATAATCTTAATGTTGTACTGTATAATGGTGGAAAGTCATTTCTCAAGTCATTTTAGTAATTGCTTTTAAATACGATTAACTTGTATGCGATGCGTTGACGCGTATGGCACACAATAATCCTATTAAAGATTTAGACAGCTGAGGCAAAGTGCAACATCGGACACAACCGTATAATGTAAATCGTCTTTTTCGATTAGTAAAAGTAAATACAAAATGACACGTTATAAAATATACGTCGCTTCAGAGATGAAGGCGCTCGTCTTGGCAATTTTCATACCTGTCAATCAACAGGACATCTATATTAAAAAGATTTATACTGACGATGATGTTCCTGATTTTAAAAGGAATCTAAATTTAATAAAATTATTTTCTGCATAATACTCATGTAAAATTTTGATTATGTATAAGTGGAATTTGTTTTAAATCATTTTTATACCTTCTTTACCTTTGTTAAGAAATAATACTAATAAGGAATAAAAATAATGTTAAGAAAAAACCTTCATGTGTATGATAGCTTCGCAGATTTAAAATATTATAATCGCAGTTCAATTCAGTACTCTCAAACTCATTTAGTAACTCGCCTAAATGTTTTTTTAAGTATTTTCAATTTCATTTACGCAATTCGCAAATCCAGTTTTTTTAGTAGGAGCCCTAATCGATCTTTAGTTTTGTTATTACATTTTACAGTTTCTTCGTCAGCTTGAGGATAATTTCTTTGATAATGTCTTCTGATGTTGCGTAGTCCATTAATCATTTACAATAGGCATTAATTATATCCGTGAAACTGAAAGAGTAATGTAATGAAATCGCCGCTAATTTGTTCGGAGCGTGGAGACGTTATTTATTATGTCGGTACGAGCTTTTTCATAGCGACATACCAACTGTGATTTATCTTGATATTTAAATGTCATTTAGGACAAGTTTATACTTCTTACTTATCATAATCTTTGAGCCTTTCTTGATTTTATGCAAATATAATATGACGAGTCGTCGTACTCGTGACTTCCTCGCTTGGAAATAGAGATACAGTTTTTATATAATCCCTTGAGAATTCTTTCACTCTTCAGCATAAGATAATCTTGGCTATTCAATAGCTATACTTTTTAAATTTGAGATTTAAATAATTGTAGGTATTTATCATCTTCGCGTGTAATTTATTAGTTTATAAACTTATAATTTTTTTTATCTTTATTTAGTCTTTTTTATCTTTATTTTATCTTAGTTCTAAGTATATAATAGAATTATGTTCACATCCTTTGGATATGGGAACCCAAAAATAAATTATATACATGTAGGAAATATTACAAAATTTTTAAAAACTGTTTTCAGATTTATGGCGCAGGAATAATTTCGATTCGAGTAGTTTTAGCTTATTTCGTATTTTTTAATAATATTTTGTAATTAAATACAAGTCGTTGTATTTGGGTCCAAATGGGTTAATGTCAGAAATAGGATAGACTAGATTAACAGTAGTACTACGACTAAAGAATTACTACGTAGACGAAAGAACAGTTGCCATAAATGTCGACGTGAGTTAGACCGCAAGGGACTTCTTGTATATAAATAAAATATCAGCTGATCCTGCTTATAAATCGACAATTTTAAGAAACATATTTGGCCTTTATATCTTTTAGTTACAAATACCGAGTTCAGTAGCAAACATTAATATACAGAATAAACCATTATTAAAATTTAAACATAAATATAAAAAGGAAATCTATAAAAAGTATCGCAAAACTAGCGTTAAATTCGCTTTTTGGAACTTGGTTATATAGCGTGCCTTGCGCATGCTGCCTTATCTATTGTAATGCATTTTCACTTAGTCGTAAAAAATTTCTATGAAGAACGTAAAGAGTATAACTCACTAATTTTGGAGAATAGTATCTATTAGATAGAATCTTTTCAACGACCGTTCTGGTGTAGTGTGCGAGTAGTCGGCACAACGCCGCGCGCCGGCGGTCGCGGGTGCGATTACCGCTCTTCTCTTCCCGCCAACTAGTGGAGCAGCGTGGGGATATAGCTCCAACCCTTCTTCTATATGAGGAATAGGCCTTCGCTCAGCAGTGGGTAGTTTACAGACTTATAGAGATTTTCATCTGTTCCAAAACATTATCGTGTGTTATATCGAATAAATTATCTAAATTATTTTGAAAGTCCTCCTCACGGTGCTTGTAAATATCTTGTATTTTTTTAGATTTTTTTGTAACTCCAAGCATGGTGAAGATTCAGAAGATTTTTTACACAGTTAGGTATAGCTCTAGTAGGGATTGTAGCTCTTTTCCAAAATATAATACACTCTCAAATGACGAGATTTGCGCTTTTACTATCAGTCAATTTAACTTCGCGAATGTAAAATAAAAGTATTGTAAGAACTTAACGGTTAGATGGTAACTTTGCTCCTGTTGTTTGATAATTTACGTTACCAACTAAGAAAATAGTTTTTTTTATTGCTTCTTAATTCCAATGCCATCTTGTAAATGTAAAATAATACGTGTTAATTACGAGAATAACTGAGAACTAATGACAAATATCGCGAGTACGCGCCGCTACTTCCGCGCAACTCGTATGAATATCATTCGATGCAAGTCGGCACGGGTTATCGTAGGTACTTCAAATAAATGGAGGTGGAGGTTCGGGCCCAGATGAGGTACCTGGGCCTGACCCTGGACGGCCGATGGAGCTTTGGTCCGCATTTCGCGGAGCTCGCTCCGAGGCTCGAGAGAGCCGCCGCTGCGTTGGGTAGACTCCTGCCCAACGTAGGAGGACCGGACTCCCTTTGCCGGCGCTTGTACGTCGGCATAGTACGGAGTATGGCGCTGTACGGTGCACCCATTTGGTGTGACGCACTCACCGCTCGGAACAAAGCCCTCTTGAGGAGGCCTCAGAGGGTCATAGCGGTGAGGGCGATACGTGGATACCGTACGGTGTCATGGACGGCGGCAACACTTCTCGCGAGCGATCCGCCCTGGGAACTCCAGGCGGAGGTGCTTGCGGAAGTGGACCGTTTCCGGTCGAGCCTCAGAACTAGAGGACAAGTCCCAAGTGCGGACCAGACGGCTCAGATCAGGACTCAGGCTCAGAGGGTCCTGATCCATTGGTGGAAGGAGGACCTGGAGTCCCCAGCGGCGGGCCTAGCGACGGTGGATGCTATACGTCCCCATCTTCGTCGCTGGGTCAGAAGGCAGCACGGGGTGCTGACCTTTCGGCTGACGCAGGTACTTACCGGGCACGGGTGCTTTGGTAAGTACCTGCATCAAATTGCGGGAAGGGAAGCCACCCCTGCCTGCCACCAGTGTGGCGCGCCGATGGACACGGCGCGTCACACTCTCGAGGAGTGTGCCGCTTGGGGGCCCCAGCGCCATGCCCTGATGGCCGTGATAGGCGGAGACCTCTCGTTGTCGAGCGTGGTCCACTGCATGCTCGGCAGCGAGAGGTGCTGGTCGGCCGTGGCCTCCTTTTGCGAGGAGGTCATGGGTTTGAAGGAGGCCGCGGAGCGGGAACGTGAAGCAGACGTTAACGCTGACCCGCTCCGCAGGAGACGACCGGGGGGAAGGAGACGCCGCTATGCGCTCCTACACCCTCCGCACTAGAGTGCGGGAGAGAGAGGAGAGGGGCACCTATAATCCTCCCACTCGCCACCAGGGCAATAGAGCGCTCCCGGTGCCCGCGAGCGCTCTATAGGCGAAGGCGGCCCGCATAGGCGGGCCAACCGTCGGGGCGTCACGGTTGCATGCGAGAGCGATCCCGTGGCGCCCCACTACGACGATGAGGGCACCGCTGGGTTTTAGTGCGGTATTCTGGCACGTTCTGCGTGCCAGCGAGTCCCACATACCCGTCGTCTTCGGGCGGCGGGATGCGTAAATGCATTTCCCAGCGAAAAAAAAAAAAAAAAAAGAAAAGGTACTTCAAATAAGGTAAAAATTTATTTCAGAGTGTTAGAAAAATAAGACCTATGCGTTAGAAAATAAAAACTTTCAAAAATAAGAGACAACCTATATATAAATATATATAGGGTATTAGGAGTTTGTTTTTTAGTTTTTATTCCATTTACAGGATTTGAACTCTTCTACAGTTTTATTATATGTATAAATAATACCACCCGCATTGCGTAATTAACTATTCATCGATAGAGACATTGTTTTATTGGCGTTGTCACATTGCATCTATAGCCGGATGGATTTGCGTAGTTTTGACTTGCTTAAGAAAATATTTAAAAAAGATTCAAATACAGTTTTAAACCATAATCTGTGTCAATCCTGCGAATTAACTTTGAAATCTCATCTGATATTAGAAATACGAGATATTTACCAGAGTTTTTTAAGAAAAAAAATGTGCTTAATTTATTTTCTTGAGACATATGGTATATTTAGAAACCTTCCGCTATCCCGAATATTTTTTTAAGTCATATCAAAGATATTTAATGTGGTTGATGTCGCCTATGATACAACGAGAAGAAACTTTGTAATAATTATGTTATATATTATATCTTTGCGATGATTGTCGTCTATTAATTGATGATAAAATTCCTAACATATATGACAAATTAAACGGGATGAGTATTTTTTAAAAAACAATGACGACAGCATTGCTGATCAATTTCATCCTTTTCTTAGATCCTTTTATTGAACCAGGAGATATGTACTCTACGCCTGTCCGCACAATTATCCAGTAACAATAATAATCATTCTTATTTATATCACAGTCACGAGTAACTAAATTTATGAATTTTACAAAAACTATTACTAGAACAGTTTTGGTATTAATTTCAGTAACGATGATTTACATGCAATGATTTTAAGATAACTAATAAATTACAATTCAGCTTTAATTACATCTTTAGAATAATCAAAACAACTACTCTTTATAAAAACATGATTATGAAAACATAATACCAATAACATTATTGACTATATTTATTATCTATTCTAATATTATAAAGATGAAGAGTTTGTTTGTTTGTTTGTTCGAACGCGCTAATCTCAGTAACTAGGTACTGGTTCGGACTGAAAAATTCTTTTTGTGTTGGATAGTCCATTTAACGAAGAAGGCTACAGGCTATATGTATAATATCACGCTACGACCAATAGTAAGAATAATGGTACAAAAACGCAAAAAAATAATCTTTTTTGAGAGCTTCCGTTGCGTCCTTTATTATTTCTCTTCTTGATACATTTTTTTATAGTTTCACTTTTAAAGTTTATAACATCGTATCGTATCGTATCGTTATATTTATACACTCTTATTATATCACTTTTTTACTGAGAATTTTCGAAAAATAAAAAAAACTCAATAATACGTTGAACGACCCAGGAAACAAACCTAAGACCCCTTGCTCGGCAGTAATGCTTGCGACCACTCGACCAACGAGGCGGGTACCTACTCTTAGAGTAATTGTTTAAAACTATTTTAATACGTTTTTCCCTCAAATTAACGCGGGTGAAACCGTGGGGCGGTATATGAGAGTAAAAATCACAAGATCGTAACTGAAGTAAATATCACGCGCTTAATAATAAACCGAAATAAGTCAAAATTTATTGATTTCTACTTTTTCTAATAAAATAAACTAACTCAGCTCAAAGAATAGGTACAATTTGGTTCCCACGCGAAACAGAGTAAAATGACCGATTTAATGGATCACGGAGACGACAGAATGCCTCCAACAAGGTAGAGGCTCAAAACTTTGAGAGCGATTTTCCACAAAAGTGTTTTTTTTTACTTATTTCGGTTTATTATTAAGCGAGCGATATGTCGTTGGGCCGATATATGTATAGGTATAATAATTTGAAATAAAAAAATAATCAAATAACATAAATAATTAAAAGAAATTTAATTTTTTCTTGGCTTATGCTTTGAAACAACACAACCAGAACAATATATATATATATATTGGATTATTACGTTTGACTTACAAATAAAACACAAAAATGAATTTCGAAAAAAATTAAAAGCTTATAAATTCATTTTTCTCATAAATAAACTTTATTTATATACCTACATATTAATTAAAACGTAAATGTACCCATAAAGAGATCAGAAGAAAGCATATCGCATAAAATAACTATAAAATTTCATTACGCACATATTTAAATTGCTTTTAAAAAGCCAAACAAAATATATAATACTCAATAAACTCATTGACTTATCAATAAATATGATATTGTATCTGAAAAGCATTTACCATATCACTGATGTACGGTTCGGTGTAACACGAGGTTATGTCGATCGAAAACGATCAATCAATCAAATTGGCATTATTGCTTGGATTATTATCCAGCTTACAATGTCTACCGAGCAACCCACTTAAAATCTCGAGTGAATCTCTTGTGCTTGTGAGCATATAATTTACTTTAATATTAATGCCAGTAATCCTTGCGTTGTGCTCAAATTTAAAGGAATTTCAATATATAATACAATGAACTTATTTTAAAATTTAATTATAATAACATTGTATTTTTAATTATGTATTAAATAATATTTTGGTTTAAACCTGTTTTGACATTAGGATTTAATCAAAGTTATAAAAATACGGATACGCATTAAACGTTTTCGAGAGAACATAATTATTTTTTAATTTAGAACGTAAGGCAAGAAAAGGATAAACGACTTATAAATATTTCACATTATCATACATTATATTACCTATTTGTGTAGTGAAAGGAGTATTAAAGAATTTTATGAGTTAAAAATAAATAAAATATGGTATTTTCAAGACAAATACACTAACTACATTTAATTATCCTCGCTAGGGAACTGTTCGTTCGTCTAGAAAAATATAGGATATTTGCAGTCCTTAACGCATAAGCGATTTTTCAATACGGTAACTCCTGCGTATTTAATGAGACTATGCAAAGTTTAATAATTTTATTTGAAACAAGCTGTACTTGCAACTTCGTTTGAAATCACTTTCATTACGCCTATAAAATATAAAAATAATCATAAAATGAGTCGAATGTTCACAGATTTCTGCAAATTCCGAGTTTCAAGTTATTTAGTTAAGAGTTAAATTTTATTAGAATGCAATTTAAAATCAGAACATTTTCATCCTTTCTTCAAGAGAACCGTGTAGAGTTTCCGAATAAAAAATATCTAGTGACCGAGCTTATAGTGTAAACACAAATCACGCCCAGTTTCATTTCAATTAATTCCGTAGTTTCGGCGCGATACGCAACCAAGATACAAAAAGATAGGCAGACAATAATATAACACACAGAAAATAGATGGCTGTGTGAACTTGGCACCCGACTTTCGAAAAATTAACTTTTTTTTGGTTCATTCGAAAGGTTTCGATATGTAGTTGATTGTAGTGACGCTAACTTTGTTTGTAGTAGTACCAAAAAAAATTTTTGACACTTAAAAAAAAACTCATCCCCCCACATTAAAAATAAAATTTTTTTTTCTTCGATTCTTGTAGGGCTACGTTTGTAGTGGATTGTAGTGAATTTTTTTTCGTTTGTAGTAACATAGAAAAATTTTAAAAAAATTAAGAAGTCCTTTTCAACAAAAAGTTTTACTCCGTTAAATCAATTTAAAAGCCTATGCATTCACTATAATTATAGCTCACAATGTAAGAGAAACCTTGATAGAGGTTAGTAGTAAAACCATTTTCAATTGTAGTATAACAAATGTGACAGAAACCATCAAAGTTTGTAAAAGTCGATTTCTACAAGTTTTGGATGAATCATTTCCGATTGGTGGTCTTCACGATTACTACAAACGCTTAAAATGACAGAGGAACCTCCGGAGAAGTTTGTAGTAAAAATATTTTTGACTGTAGTTAAATAAATTTGACAGAAAAGCGGATGAGAAGCTCTCAAAGTTAGTAAAAGTCGATTTCGACTGATTTATGACGAATCATTATCGGTTGGTTATCTTTACGATTACTACAAACGCTTAAAATGACAGAGGAACCTCCGGAGAGGTTTGTAGTGAAAATATTTTTGATTGTAGTAGAATAAATTTGACAGAAAAGCGGATGAGAAGCTCTCAAAGTTAGTAAAAGTCGATTTCGACTGATTCATGACGAATCATTATCGGTTGGTTATCTTTACGATTATTACAAACGCTTAAAATGACAGAGGAACCTCCGGAGAGGTTTGTAGGGAAAATATTTTTGATTGTAGTAGAATAAATTTGACAGAAAATCGGATCAGAAGCCATGAAAGGTTTTAAAAGTCAATTTCTACAAGTTTTGGACGAATCATTTCAGATTGGTGGTCTTCACGATTACTACAAACGCTTAATATGATAGAGGAATCTCCGAAGAGGTTTGTAGTGAAAATATTTTTGATTGTAGTAGAATAAATTTGACAAAAAAGCTGATGAGAAGCTATCAAAGGTAGAAATTGTGCATTTCGACTAAGATATGACAAATAATTTTAGGTTGGTTATCTTTACGATTACTACAAACCCTTAAAATGATAGAGGAACCTCCGGAGAGGTTTGTAGTGAAAATATTTTTGATTGTAGTAGAATAAATTTGACAGAAAATCGGATCAGAAGCCATGAAAGGTTTTAAAAGTCAATTTCTACAAGTTTTGGACGAATCATTTCCGATTCGTGGTCTTCACGATTACTACAAACGCTTAATATGATAGAGGAATCTCCGAAGAAGTTTGTAGTGAAAATATTTTTGATTGTAGTAGAATAAATTTGACAAAAAAGCTGATGAGAAGCTATCAAAGGTAGAAATTGTGCATTTCCACTAAGATATGACAAATAATTTTCGGTTGGTTATCTTTACGATTACTACAAACCCTTAAAATGATAGAGGAACCTCCGGAGAGGTTTGTAGTGAAAATATTTTTGATTGTAGTAGAATTAATTTGACAAAAAAGCGGATGAGAAGCTATCAAAGGTAGAAATTGTGCATTTCGACTAAGATATGACAAATGATTTCCGGTTGGTGATATTTACGATTACTACAAACGCTTGAAATGATAGAGGAGCCTCTGGAGAGGTTTGTAGTGAAAATATTTTTGATTGTAGTTAAATAAATTTGACAGAAAAGCGGATGAGAAGCTCACAAAGTTAGTAAAAGTAGATTTCGACTGATTTATGACGAATCATTATCGGTTGGTTATCTTCACGATTACTACAAACGCTTAATATGATAGAGGAATCTCCGAAGAGGTTTGTAGTGAAAATATTTTTGATTGTAGTAGAATAAATTTGACAAAAAAGCTGATGAGAAGCTATCAAAGGTAGAAATTGTGCATTTCCACTAAGATATGACAAATAATTTTCGGTTGGTTATCTTTACGATTACTACAAACCCTTAAAATGATAGAGGAACCTCCGGAGAGGTTTGTAGTGAAAATATTTTTGATTGTAGTAGAATTAATTTGACAAAAAAGCGGATGAGAAGCTATCAAAGGTAGAAATTGTGCATTTCGACTAAGATATGACAAATGATTTCCGGTTGGTGATATTTACGATTACTACAAACGCTTGAAATGATAGAGGAGCCTCTGGAGAGGTTTGTAGTGAAAATATTTTTGATTGTAGTTAAATAAATTTGACAGAAAAGCGGATGAGAAGCTCACAAAGTTAGTAAAAGTAGATTTCGACTGATTTATGACAAATAAGTTTCGGTTGGTTATCTTTACGATTACTACAAACCCTTAAAATGATAGAGGAACCTCCGGAGAGGTTTGTAGTGAAAATATTTTTGATTGTAGTAGAATTAATTTGACAAAAAAACGGATGAGAAGCTATCAAAGGTAGAAATTGTGCATTTCGACTAAGATATGACAAATAATTTCCGGTTGGTGATATTTACGATTACTACAAACGCTTGAAATGATAGAGGAGCCTCTGGAGAGGTTTGTAGTGAAAATATTTTTGATTGTAATTAAATAAATTTGACAGAAAATCGGATGAGAAGTTTTTAAAGTTAGTAAAAGTCGATTTCGACTGATTTATGAGGAATCATTTTCGGTTGGTTATCTTTACGATTACGACAAACGCTTAAAATGATAGAGGAACCTCCGGGGAGGTTTGTAGTGAAAATATTTTTGATTGTAGTTAAATAAATTTGACAGAAAAGCGGATGAGAAGCTCTCAAAGTTAGTAAATTCGATTTCGACTGACTTATGACGAATCATTATCGGTTGGTTATCTTTTAGATTACTACAAACGCTTAAAATGATAGAAGAACCTCCGGGGAGGTTTGTAGTGAAAATATTTTTGATTGTAGTAGAATAAATTTGATAAAAAATCGGATCAGATGCCATGAGAGGTTTTAAAAATCGATTTCTACAAGTTTTGGACGAATCATTTCCGATTCGTGGTCTTCACGATTACTACAAACGCTTAATATGATAGAGGAATCTCCGGAGAGGTTTGTAGTGAAAATATTTTTGATTGTAGTAGAATAAATTTGACAAAAAAGCTGATGAGAAGCTATCAAAGGTAGAAATTGTGCATTTCCACTAAGATATGACAAATAAGTTTCGGTTGGTTATCTTTACGATTACTACAAACCCTTAAAATGATAGAGGAACCTCCGGAGAGGTTTGTAGTGAAAATATTTTTGATTGTAGTAGAATTAATTTGACAAAAAAACGGATGAGAAGCTATCAAAGGTAGAAATTGTGCATTTCGACTAAGATATGACAAATAATTTCCGGTTGGTGATATTTACGATTACTACAAACGCTTGAAATGATAGAGGAGCCTCTGGAGAGGTTTGTAGTGAAAATATTTTTGATTGTAGTTAAATAAATTTGACAGAAAAGCGGATGAGAAGCTCCCAAAGTTAGTAAAAGTCGATTTCGACTGATTTATGACGAATAATTTTCGGTTGGTTATCTTTACGATTACTACAAACGCTTAATATGATAGAGGAACCTGCGGGGAGGTTTGAAAAGAAAATATTTTTGATTGTAGTTAAATAAATTTGACAGAAAAGCGGATGAGAAGCTCTCAAAGTTAGTAAAAGTCGATTTCTACAAGTTTTGGATGAATCATTTCCGATTGGTGGTCTTCACCATTACTACAAACGCTAAAAATGATAGAGGAACCTCCGGAGAGGTTTGTAGTGAAAATATTTTTGATTGTAGTTAAATAAATTTGACAGAAAATCGGATCAGAAGCCATGAAAGGTTTTAAAAGTCGATTTCTACAAGTTTTGGACGAATCACTTCCGATTGGTGGTCTTCACGATTACTACAAACGCTTAATATAATAGAGGAATCTCCGGAGAGGTTTGTAGTGAAAATATTTTTGATTGTAGTTTAATAAATTTGACAGAAAGGCGGATGAGAAGCTCTCAAAGTTAGTAAAAGTCGATTTCGACTGACTTATGACGAATCATTATCGGTTGGTTATCTTTACGATTACTACAAACGCTTAAAATGACAGAGGGACCTCCGGAGAGGTTTGTAGTGAAAATATTTTTGATTGTAGTAGAATAAATTTGATAAAAAATCGGATCAGAAGCCATGAAAGGTTTTAAAAGTCGATTTCTACAAGTTTTGAACGAATCATTTCCGATTGGTGGTCTTCACGATTACTACAAACGCTTAATATGATAGAGGAATCTCCGGAGAGGTTTGTAGTGAAAATATTTTTGATTGTAGTAGAATAAATTTGATAAAAATCGGATCAGAAGCTATGAGAGTTTTTAAAAGTCGATTTCTACAAGTTTTGGACGAATCATTTCCGATTGGTGGTCTTCACCATTACTACAAATGCTAAAAATGATAGAAGAACCTCCGGAGAGGTTTGTAGTGAAAATATTTTTGATTTTAGTTAAATAGATTTGACAGAAAATCGGATGAGAAGTTTTTAAAGTTAGTAAAAGTCGATTTCGACTGATTTATGAGGAATCATTTTCGGTTGGTTATCTTTACGATTACGACAAACGCTTAAAATGATAGAGGAACCTCCGGGGAGGTTTGTAGTGAAAATATTTTTGATTGTAGTTAAATAAATTTGACAGAAAAGCGGATGAGAAGCTCTCAAAGTTAGTAAATTCGATTTCGACTGACTTATGACGAATCATTATCGGTTGGTTATCTTTTAGATTACTACAAACGCTTAAAATGATAGAGGAACCTCCGGGGAGGTTTGTAGTGAAAATATTTTTGATTGTAGTAGAATAAATTTGATAAAAAATCGGATCAGATGCCATGAGAGGTTTTAAAAATCGATTTCTACAAGTTTTGGACGAATCATTTCCGATTGGTGGTCTTCACGATTACTACAAACGCTTAATATGATAGAGGAATCTCAGAAGAGATTTGTATCGAAAATATTTTTGATTGTAGTAGAACAAATTTGACAAAAAAGCTGATGAGAAACTATCAAAGGTAGAAATTGTGCATTTCGACTAAGATATGACAAATAATTTCCGGTTGGTTATCTTTACGATTACTACAAACGCTTAAAATGATAGAGGAACCTCCGGAGAGGTTTGTAGTGAAAATATTTTTGATTGTAGTTATATAAATTTGACAGAAAAGCGGATGAGAAGCTCTCAAAGTTAGTAAAAGTCGATTTCGACTGATTTATGACGAATCATTTTCGGTTGGTTATCTTTACGATTACTACAAACGCTTAAAATGATAGAGGAACCTCCGGGGAGGTTTGAAGTGAAAATATTTTTGATTGTAGTTAAATAAATTTGACAGAAAAGCGGATGAGAAGCTCTCAATGTTAGTAAATTCGATTTCGACTGACTTATGACGAATCATTATCGGTTGGTTATCTTTACGATTACTACAAACGCTTAAAATGATAGAGGAACCTCCGGGGAGGTTTGTAGTGAAAATTTTTTTGATTGTAGTAGAATAAATTCGATAAAAAATCGGATCAGATGCCATGAGAGGTTTTAACAATCGATTTCTACAATTTTTGGACGAATCATTTCCGATTGGTGGTCTTCTTGATTACTACAAACGCTTAATATGATAGAGGAATCTCAGAAGAGGTTTGTAGTGAAAATATTTTTGATTGTAGTTAAATAAATTTGACAGAAAAGCGGATGAGAAGCTCTCAAAGTTAGTAAAAGTCGATTTCTACAAGTTTTGGATGAATCATTTCCGATTGGTGGTCTTCACCATTACTACAAACGCTAAAAATGATAGAGGAACCTCCGGAGAGGTTTGTAGTGAAAATATTTTTGATTGTAGTTAAATAAATTTGACAGAAAAGCGGATGAGAAGCTCTCAAAGTTAGTAAATTCGATTTCGACTGACTTATGACGAATCATTATCGGTTGGTTATCTTTACGATTACTACAAACGCTTAAAATGATAGAGGAAACTCCGGGGAGGTTTGTAGTGAAAAAATTTTTGATTGTAGTAGAATAAATTCGATAAAAAATCGGATCAGATGCCATGAGAGGTTTTAACAATCGATTTCTACAAGTTTTGGACGAATCATTTCCGATTGGTGGTCTTCACGATTACTACAAACGCTTAATATGATAGAGGAATCTCAGAAGAGGTTTGTAGTGAAAATATTTTTGATTGTAGTAGAATAAATTTGATAAATAATCGGATCAGAAGCCATGAGAGTTTTTAAAAGTCGATTTCTACAAGTTTTGGACGAATCATTTCCGATTGGTGGTCTTCACCATTACTACAAACGCTTAAAATGATAGAGGAACCTCCGGAGAGGTTTGTAGTGAAAATATTTTTGATTGTAGTTAAATAAATTTGACAGAAAATCGGATGAGAAGTTTTTAAACTTAGTAAAAGTCGATTTCGACTGACTTATGACGAATCATTATCGGTTGGTTATCTTTACGATTACTACAAACGCTTAAAATGATAGAGGAACCTCCGGAGAGGTTTGTAGTGAAAATATTTTTGATTGTAGTAGAATAAATTTGACAGAAAATCGGATCAGAAGCCATGAAAGGTTTTAAAAGTCAATTTCTACAAGTTTTGGACGAATCATTTCCGATTGGTGGTCTTCACGATTACTACAAACGCTTAATATGATAGAGGAATCTCAGAAGAGATTTGTATCGAAAATATTTTTGATTGTAGTAGAACAAATTTGACAAAAAAGCTGATGAGAAGCTATCAAAGGTAGAAATTGTGCATTTCGACTAAGATATGACAAATAATTTCCGGTTGGTTATCTTTACGATTACTACAAACGCTTAAAATGATAGAGGAACCTCCGGAGAGGTTTGTAGTGAAAATATTTTTGATTGTAGTTATATAAATTTGACAGAAAAGCGGATGAGAAGCTCTCAAAGTTAGTAAAAGTCGATTTCGACTGATTTATGACGAATCATTTTCGGTTGGTTATCTTTACGATTACTACAAACGCTTAAAATGATAGAGGAACCTCCGGGGAGGTTTGTAGTGAAAATATTTTTGATTGTAGTTAAATAAATTTGACAGAAAAGCGGATGAGAAGCTCTCAAAGTAAGTAAATTCGATTTCGACTGACTTATGACGAATCATTATCGGTTGGTTATCTATCTATTTTAGATTTTTGGTTTGAGTAGATATCGTTTACACCTTTATAGCGTGCCGTCCAAAGCGATATTTTAAACATCATCAGTGTACAGAATTGGACATGTTACCGTTTTATTATAAGTATTAGTGATGTGCCGGATATCCGTATCCGTATCCGCGGATATCCTAGGAAGAAGAAAAACTCGTATCCGTATCCGTATCCGTTTCTGTATCCGTTACTTTTTTGGTGGATCTTTTACCTTATTAATTTTCAATAAATGGATGAAATTCTATATGTAGGTGATTAGGTAGCAGAGAAAAACAATTAAATTCCATTTAGATTGTTTTTACTTCTTAAAATCAAATATTTAACACCTTTATATTCTACTATACTATATCTTTCGACCTATGTCGGACTCGGCACTTTAGGAGTGCAATACCGTACTAAACACCTGCGGGAGCCTTCAGCCGCTTTAATTGGAGGGTCCCGGATCTGCAGGCAACAGGATCCCTCCAGCGACAGGCTGGCCTCGGCGAAAAGGCCAGACTTCTCCTCCATGGGGACTGTCCGGCTAACCTCTGAACAGTCCCGACGACGCCGTGTTTAGCAGGACCGGGTTCCCATCCCGGCCCGACACGGGCACAAGGGCGTTACTGGAGGCGCATTAAGTAGCGCCTCCTACGCACCCTCATTCGTCGCCCGCGGATGGAGGCCACGTCGGCGGCCTCCTCTCTCATCCGCTCGTCGGCCTCTTTCTGGGACATTACTGTCTCGCAGAAGGAGACCATCGCCTTCCAGGACTCGTTGTCGCCGAGCATCGCGGTGATGACGCTCGGGAGCGACAAGTTCCCTCCGACGACCGACGTCAGACCTTGACGCAGCACCGCCCATCTCGGGCACGCCTCGAGGGTGTGCTGGGCAGATTCCATCGCTGCGCCACAATCGTGACACTTAGTCATCGGCTCCCTTTGGGCCGTCCGACACAAGTAGTCACCAAAGCAACCGTGCCCGGTGAGAACCTGTGTCAGATGGAAGGTGAGGGGCTTGCGTTTTCGACGCATCCACCGCTCAAGGACCGGGCGAATGGCAGCTGTTACGCGTGTGCCATATGGCTGTACCGCCAGGTCCTCCCCCCACCTCCGCATTAGCGCTTCCTGCCCTATCCGACGCACACGTAGGATCCCGTCCAACGTGGGGTTCTCACCAAAAGCCCTCCTACCCGAGACGTATGAGTAGGTCTCGGCAAGAACCTCCGCCACGAGCTTCCACGGGGGGTCGCCGGCTAGAGCAGTAGCTGCAGCCCACGATACCGTACGGTACCCCCGATTCACCCTCACCGCGATTGTTCGCTGCGCAGCGCGCAGCGCCGCCTTATTTTTCGCGGTGAGGCGATCCGCCCAAACCAGGGCACCGTACGTCGCCATACTCCGGCAGACTCCGGAGTACAGCTGCTTGCAGGCGGCGCTGGCTCCTCCGAGGTTCGGGAGAAGTCTGCCCAGCGCACTCGCCGCCTTCACTCTCCGAAGGTCCACCCTCCGTCCAGGATGAGCCCGAGATATTTCATTTGGGGGCTCATCCTGACTCTCCCCTCTCTGATCTGAAGGGTAGCCCCCGGTGGAGGTCCCTTGCGGCCGGTCCCGCGGAAGAGCAGGGCTTCGGTCTTGTCAATCCTGACACGAAGCCCTAAACTCTCTATGTGGCTGATCACGAGGTCGAGTCCGACCTCGGCCAGCCGCGCCGCCTCCTTGTAGTTTCGTCCCCGGGAATAAACGAGGAGGAGGGGAGGGGGCGGCCTCGCAGGACCCAGTCATACCCGATGTCCCACAGGATCGGACCCAGAACGGATCCCTGCGGGACACCGCAGCCGACTCGCCACCACTCCATGGACCCCGACCGGTTCTCGAGGCCTACCCTTCGATCGGAGAGGTACGCCTCCAACAGGCAACTTAATGCCTGTGTTTTAGGTAACAGTTGACTGATATCATTTTTTTAATAAATATACATATAAATAATACATATATAAATAAATAAATACATACATATAACTCAAAGGTACTAAGTCAACTATCTTTATAATGAAATCAATCACAAATCTTAGTGAAAAGCTTATTAAAATATTGATATATTCAAACATTTGTAGCCATTATTTTCAAATCATGTATCAAACACAAACGTTAGATAACGTTGCTGCTCGGTGTCACACGAAAATATAAACAAAACAAAAGCATTATCCGCGCTATGCAAGTCGAAACATGATCTGTCAAGCCTAGCGTCAAATGGCGTTAACTATCGTTTAAGATCACGCGCATCGACACACATTGAGTAAGAAAGTGAACTTTGACACCAAATATCCGTATTCGGATCCGTATCCGCGGACATACATTTTTAATCATCCAACACATCACTAATAAGTATAGATGAAAAAATTTAACAGTCATCTTGTACTGTTCTCTTATATTTACGCGAATATTACTCATTTAATTAAAAGTCTAAATCGGATTTTATCGCGTTTATTTGTTTTAAAACTTTACAGTTTAACGATTTTTAAATAAATTAAATTATATCCCGACGTTTCGGACCCTTTACAGCGTCCATGATCTTTCGGACACCCACCACCTCAGTCCCCCGAGATGAATAATTTAATTTAATTAAAAATCGTTAAACTGTACAGTTTTAAAACAAATAAACGCGATAAAATCCGATTTAGACTTTTAATTAAATGAGTCATCTTGTAATTACCATACATATTAACCTGTTTGTGGCGATACCTATGTGTAGTTTTATTTATAGTATAGACGCAAGACGAGGGTTCAAGGCTACGGAGTAAGCGGCAATTTGTATCGCCTGTTGACTATAGGATGTCAATAAATCTACTACAACTCAGTTTTACCAAACTAAAGTGATAAATTAATCTTAACTCTTTATATATTAAAAGCGATAGCCCGTGCGGTGACCGGCAGAAAAGAATAATCCCGATCTCATTGTTGATGAGGTGTCGTAAAAGGCGACAAGATGGTGATGGGTAACAGTGTCAACATATCCTGCTTTAACACACTGTGGTCGCCAAACCGCCTGTCAACCATGGCGAGTACTATCAAAACCCCCAAAAATAACTACACCCAGTTCCGGGTGGTTTTAGTATTCCTGGCTACGGTACCGGCTTAGATAATGATAGGAAAGTGGTGCTAATAATCTCCGGCAGAATACCCGTTACCATTCACGATGACACTTGGGTTTGGTAATACATAATATTTCGCTCTGGAGGTCGATGGGGAGTTCTAGCAATGATATCCAATGGACGATGTGATAATTAAATGCGATGCACGATACATAGATGCGATATACATATTTGGCATAGAGAGAGACTGCCATTGAAAAAGAAGGATCCTTCGACCAGACGCGAATTGCGTCTGGTGGGCTACGCGCCACTTAACGATTGTTGTCGAGTTCTTGTATATATACTCAATCGCTTTGAAAACTTTGATAGTGCGATGTAGGATACGTCAGTTTCTTCTCGTTTGTATATGGCAAGATAGATGTCGCTACATCACTCCCCCTCCGAGACCGGAGGTCGATAGCAGGTTGAGTTGTCCATACATATTTCTTGTGATGCTTGCCGGACCAGTGGAATGGTCCAGTGAGTCGGAACCAGATGCCGCATAGTTCACGGTCAGTCGGAACTGTCTGCGGTGATGCCCCAGTGAGTCGGGGTGGTGCAGTGCTGCGTAGTGGCTGTGGCTGTTGCGTCGACCAGGAGAGAAGTGCGTCTCTGCTTGCTGACCGGCCGAAGTGCAGTGTGCTGTTGCAAGGTCGCTGTGAAGGCTGTGGGTGATGACCAGGAATGCGCGTCCGCTGCATGCTTGTGGTCAGGAGACCCATAGTAGCCGTGGATGCTGGCTGGCTGTAAGACTCGCTGCTCGAAAGCTTGATGAAGTGATGATGACGTAGCTTTGCGAAGGCTGCGCTGACGATCACGTCGGGGTCACCAGTTTGGCATAGAGAGAGACTGCCATGTCTGGTGGGCTATGCGCCACTTAACGTTTGTTGTTGGGTTCTTGTATATACAGGGTGACTGGTAAATTACTATCAATATTTAAGGAGGATACTCGGTACATAATTCTCATTCGAATTATGTATTAAAAATAGGTACTTAATTTTTGTACAACTTTTCATAAAATTCAATTCAAATAAATGAAGCGTTGATACTTTTCCAGTCATGCCGGCGGCACGTGCACAGGTGTTGTAATGTGTCGCTTGTTCACATCTAAAAATTGCCAAAGTCACATCATTTACCTAGTCAACAAATTTGTTGCTTAAACGAGTAAAATATCTTAGTATTTTTGCCTATCCTAAGCCAGGATTAAAGTATTAAGGGGAACTGGATCATGCTTGTTTATCCTGCTACCCTGTTAACACGTGCCGGTGTTTGGACGTAGGTAAACTACCTGTTTTGTGTCGAAAATGCAGCTAGCTGCTAGGGTGTCCAGACAACGTGTACATAATTGGATAATTGTTGAGTAACTTTACTTAAAAGTTTATTAATATTTACCTATTTTTTTTACATAATTCGAATGAGAATCATGTACTGAGTAGTCTCCTTAAATATTGATAGTAATTTACCAGTCACCCTGTAAATTCAATCGCTTTGAAAACTTCGATAGTGCGATGTAGGATACGTCAGTTTCTTCTAGCTCGTATATGGCGAGATAGATGTCGCTACACATATATATTATCTACGTATTTAGCCATAATTACTTTGTTATTCTAATCTAGAACTGACAAAGTAAGTGATAGTAAGTGATATCCAAGGAATTCGTATACAAACTGGAATGCGTACGTGCACTCAAAAAACGTTCCTAAAGAGAGGGATCTCTTTCTACCATGGATTCCAGGAAACTCGTAAAAAAGAGACAAAATAACAGTAGTCAACGAAATGCTTGGAACGATATATAATTTATTATTGATGTTCTATATTATGTAAAAGTGTATTGATTGTATTCTGTTTTGTGTACCATAGTGAATAAATAAATAAATAAATAAATAAAACAAATGTCAACCTTATGTCAATTATTGGTGGATGGTTTTGTGGGACGCAACCTGTGTCGATACATTAGCTCCGTCTCATGTCAGGGAGACAGCTTTATAAGCGGGAGCCGCTTCAGTAAAAGCTGGAATGACTAAACGACACATATATTCATCTCTTATCACAAATTACATCTTTGTATCGTTTGCCATCATCAGTCATAACACCTTGGAGTAGCAGTGCAAAACAAAATCTAAAATAAGACGCCACGTCTTATAGCCTCCATTGGTAGTGTGTCGAGCGGATAAATATCCGGTTGGTAATCAGTAAGTTATTTGGTTAATTAACGGGTAAAATATATTTCCTAAGGATACTTAACTGCTTGCAGTGTCAGTCTAGACATTAGAATTTTTTTTAGAATTTTAATAATAATTAAATTGCTATGAAAAAAAATTAATGAAAAAATTCCACATGTAAAAATTAAAGAAAATCATCAGTGAAAATTCTTAGAAGCACTTTTAGTATTATATAACTGATTTGTTATAAGAATTTAAAAAATCGACAGCTGTCAGTACTTTGGTTAATTATCCGGTAAAATATTGTTGGTAAGTTGGTAAAGTAAGTAAAAAATATATTTCACCGGTAAATTCTCCACACTATTCATTGGTGACAAAAAGGCTAGTGCGTTTTTTGCCCAGAGAATCGGTATTGTGATTCCACGGGGATATTCTTCCAACATCCTTGGCGGCGTTTCACGCGGACATGGTTTATACAACTGTCAGTAAATAATAAGTTTTTAAGTTAAAAAAAAAAATTGAAAAAAAAAACATGAAATTCTTTTTAAATACAAAACCGGAGTCTACATACATAGTTTTTCCCTATTCTTACAAAGAAAAAATCATTTTTTCTATTGCACGTACGTATTACTTTTACAGCTTGTTGGTTTAATACATTAATATAAAATAATTAAAATATAATTATATAAAGCTTATTCGAAGTGGTCTCCATTGGCTACAATACAGTCCTTTAAACATTGAGGCCAGTTATCAATAGAAGCACGCACTCTTTCGATAGGAAAATTCTTCACTACCAATCGTATAGATTGTTTTAGGGACTTCAAATTATCGTGGTATTTAGGGCAAGCTATCTAAAACCATTAATCATAATCCAGCGAATTAAGATCGGGACTAGATGACGGTCAATCTTCAGCTACGATGAAGTCCGGAACGTTGGTTTCTAATCAAGATTGGGTGGATCGAGCTTTATGACCCGATGCTGAGTCTTGCTAAAAGGACCATTCTTGGTTATTGAACATGGTGTTGTTAAGGGGCTTAACTACAAAAATATGGCTCAGTCTCTCCTTCATAGCTAATACCCCACTAAACTATCACTGAAGTCTGATAATGCCCACGTTATACTTTATTGACTAATTGGAAAGCTTCCTTAGAGCTTTGAGTATAAATAACATCATTTTGTTTGTTAAAATATTGCTCAATTGTAAAAAAAATTTCATTCGTAAACAAAAATTTTCTGAGGCCTCTCTTTACGTACCGCTTAAGTAGTTGTTTTGATTTTAACATCCTATTCTTTTTTAAATTATCACTTATGAAATGACTAGTGCATCTCTTATAGGCTGCAAGTCATCTTTTAAAATACGCGATAAGGTTCTAGGTGCTATCTTCATCTCCCGAAAAAAGAAATCCTATCTGAAAGCAAAAATCTTTTGCTTCCGGATAGGATTTCTTCGAATTCTTTCCCTTACTGCTTTGATCTCCTTTTTTGTATGAACACTACGTGGGTGGCCAGATCTTTTTTTGTCACAAACAGAGGAGGTTGCGTTGTATCATCAATATCAATAGCTCGGTACACAAATATTTGACTAATACCAAGCGTATGGAGAGTTTTAAAAATTGTTTTTGGCTCCATACCTACTTTGTGTAATGCAATCACAGGGATTCGGTTCTCTTTATCACCCCACTTCATTTTAATATTACAAAATATGTTACAATATGTCAGATTTCAAATGTGAAATGTAATATTTTTATTTATTTTTAATTGTAACAGTATATAATTATGCTAGACTATGTACATATGTAATATTAGAAATTTATAGTCGAAAATTAAAAAAATACTTTTGCACCAATAAGATATGAACAAATAGGTAAATAAGTAGAACGTAGCAACGTTCGAGTGGAAGTTCGCTAAGTTTGAAAGTTTCGCATAAACAAAAGCAACAAAGCTGGATCTTATCAAAACTGCGATCGTACTAGTAATAGCTGATATGAAACATTGATTCCCTGTGAAATTATTTAGTTATCATACAACAATGGATATAAAAGTAATTTTTCAATAAACATATCAGCATGTCTACATTAAAATCATTTTCAAAAGTAATAAATATTAAGTTACTAAATAATGAATAATATTTACGAACAAATAATAGAATGGATAAAAAGGCATCTTATCAAAATAAACATCAACCATTATCAAACACGGATTAGCAGATGCCAACCCGTGTTTAATTTGACGCACATTTGTGCTTCATACAAAATTGAGATAAAAGAAAGGCTTCGTTATTTTCTTCACCACAAAAAATCTCGAAATCGAAATCTCGCGCAATAATCAACCCCGTGTAAACCTTTTTTAAGTTTATTTTTTATTGCGCACAAAGAATATAAGAAAAAGTAGAAGTTACATTTGGACATAATAACGTCTAATAAATCGATGTAAGTCGGCGGCACTTCACGAAAAAGTATGACTCATTGTCACGTTCCGCGAGCGAGAGCGCGGAACAAGCGATAGAGAGGCACGATCAGCCTAAGCGTTCAGCTTGTGACGCATCTATCGATGCGTCTGAGTAGACTAGACAACGGCAGCACGCAACCTACACGTGAACTGTTTTTAAAGAGGCTTTTACTAATAAAAGATGACTAGGACATATAATATTGGTATTGCATTTTATTTCTCAGTATTTATTATTTCATCTTTTATCTATTAATAGAATTCATAGAAAATATGATGCATTGCAAGTAGCTATTTTTGTTTGTCATCTTATTATGAATCATATTAGTTACAAAATATAGAACTCAACTTTATAAACCATTTTTTCCGATGTGTTAGTTATATTAAATTACTTTGTAGTTTGTACCTATCAGTTAAACGATATTTTGATAAAATAAAGTAAAATTGTAAGATATATAAATTGATTTCCATAACTGCCATCTGTCGCTAGTCGCAAATAACTTCAATAACAATTACGTTACGCTACAAGCTTGTAAGTGAAAATTACAGATGGCGCGTACCACTAATTCGATCCATCGTTTTGTTATAAGGTATAACTTTTTACGTGCGTCCGTAATTACACATACACTTTTTTATCAATGTTTTCTTATGACGTTATCACGTAAAATTATCGTCCGTAAAACAAATTTAATTAAAATTAATATTATTTCTATTAAAAATGTGCTCGTATACATAGACGTTTGGAAAGAAGATAAATACGTCACGGTGCGATAAACATTTTAAAATTTCTGATCTTAATACAAAAGTAAAACATTAAAGAAATACCACCAGTAAATTAATACTGACGTTGTTCATAGAATTTAATAGGTTGTAGATAAGATTGTGACAAATAAATATATATCCTGTTCTATGTAACAAGAATCTTTCATCTGGAGGGAATCCGTGTCTGATTTATCACGAGGACAGCGCTGTCTGTCAGAGGCACGCGGACATTGTTCGGGTCGTTGTTGGTTAGGGCTGTCTCCATCTGAGTTCTTATGGATTTGTTCTAGTTTAGACGATGTTTTGAACCGGTCGGATGGATTTTCTAATAAGTATCCACTTAAACCTGATTAAGCCCGGACACATTTGAATCGGTGGATTTTTTATTTTATCTATAGTAAATTATAGATTATACATAAATGTTTCAGTAAATATCCCGGATATATTACAGAAGTTTTTGTTCGAGTTCAGTGTTAAAGGTGATAGCAACCCTACTTTTGGCACTTATCAGCCTGCCTCCGAAATGTAAAAGATTTTTTATATTGTCTAATACGCTAATTAATAATAGTGTCGTCTTAGACCTAATTTCTCATCAGAAATTTTTTAGATTATAGTTGAATCGGACATTTTAGTTTTTAACGCCCTTTTGAGATAAATTTTTAATAATATAAGTAACTATCTCTTTTTTTTCTAAATACATTTACCTCAAATAAAAATATAAAAAATTTGGAACTATACTTATTTACATACAAAACTTTAGCAAATAATTGTTTGCAAGGTCGTATATTTCAAAAGAATTAACTTCCATTCTTTCCATCCACAAATACGAATATCCGTCCTGAGCGGGAATCGAATCTACAACCAAAGAATACACAAGATCGGTCTTTTGAAGAACGGAAGAGTTTTTTTTTTTACTTGGCTGATAAGGAGCCTTTTTCAGTTGCATCAGTTATTTTATTTTAATATATGTATATATATGTATATTGTTCAAATATGTTAACACAGAGACACGGTCGTCTGTCCCTAAAGTAGGCAACTTATTGCCTGTGTTTTAGGTAACAGCCGACTGATATACATGTTTTTTTTTTAAATAAATATACATATAAATATAATACACCCAGACTCGGGCGGGAATCGAACCCATAAACTTGGAACAGGAAGCAACCTGCAAACAGCGCCAACGGGCTAGTCAAACTTTAGCAAATAATTTTTTAAAATAGCCAAATATAATTTTTTAAAACTTATTATGTACAAAAATCTTATAAAAACAAGTATTTCAATTTATACTTCAATTTATTACGAAGATTTTAAAATATCTAAATCGGTCTGACAAATCGCAAGATATCAACGGGAATTAATATAAGTAAAAAATAAGCATTTCTACATTCTGTCACATATTTAATACGAGTGACATAATTTCATTTTCACTTGAATTTTTAATAATAAATAAAACGTTATAGATTTATTATTTCTCATTTTTAATTTGAACAGATATTGTAGTGTCTTACTGCATGTTTTTATTAAATTAATTTATTGATATTTTATTATTAATAACTTTAATTTAAAATTTTCAAAAGCTTTTTCGAATCTTTTGAAATGATATCAAAACATTGCATAAATAATACCAATTATTTGTTTCATCATTTTCAGGAGCATATAATTATAAAACACTTCTGTTATGTGATTAAGAATAACGAGTGAATAATATTCTATTACCAGACTTTTAAACATCACATTCCCATATTACATGTTAGTAATGTGTACCTAAGCGAACAAAATTTAATACTCAAGTAGGATAGATACTCATATATCTTGCCTAACTTCTCGTATACGCACGAAGTGTTATCGCATCTTCTTTATATCCCCGGTGAGTACATGAAAATAAACTGAAGAAGAATTATAAGATAATTCATCCTTTTATTATAAGCCTTTCGTCAACTTAGAATATAATAACTAAAGGTTTATTTTACTGTATATTTTGTGAAATCTCTTAGGGCATTATATCTTTAATGTAATTAATTAGATTTTGATATATTTATTATATAAAATATACATTAATCGATAACGTACATACGTAAATAGAGGAAATCTAACCTTTTATTAAATTTTGTTACCTTTTACGTTATTTATATTGAAAAATAGACGGTTAAGTAGGTATGAACGATAATTATCGTTAATAATAAACAAGGTTTCATCTCTATTGTTACAAAAAAAGAACCTAATGAAAGCAGAATGACGACAAAAAATATTGCACCATATTTTATCTGAGAGATAGTTTCTTAAAAACTTTGTTTTCTCCAAATTGATTTTCAAAGTGTTCTACGTTCAATGTATCTCTAATATTCATTGTGAAGTTTTGTTACTTAATAAATTTATATAGTACATAAACCAGTACAAGTATTCCAATATAGGCTCATGTTAAAAAAGGTACATTTTATTCCTCTATTTCTGATTCAAATTAATTTTAAGCAAAGTCGAAGTGCTGTATTTAAAATGTAATAATTATACTTTAAAGTCCACCACCTAAGAATAATTTTACAAATATCATTAAATACAATATATAAATAAAAAATTACAGAAAGAAGCCTATAGTTGTAAATATTTTACATAAATTATAATCATTTAAGAAAGAAACATTAAAATATACGACTAACTTTCTTTATGTCTGGATCGTTTATAAATTTCATATACTACGTAATATCGTATAACTCTCATAGGGAATTAATATATAATATATGTATAATCCTTCATTTTACTCACCTACGTTATATAACCTAAATAAGTAACCTACATACCTACATACTCGTATGTATGCTTTATGGTTGTTTTAAGAGCTAAAACTGTCAACAAGACAAAAGTCTTGAAAGTCAAAGTAATTTCGTTTTTATTGCGGTATCTTAATAATTTTAAGCGATTTTTGATAAAATAATAAGATTAAAAAAAAAGAATCAAATAAATTATACAATACAGTCATTTATCATACTTATACAAAATACCCTTAAATATCGATATTATCTAAGTCATAATACACTTTGTTTTTGTCCAGACAATTATAGTAACAAACACGCTAACCAGATTTAAAGTTAGTCGAAGAATGCTGTTTCAAACCATTGGAGCGTACTTCGCAGCGAAGTAAAATTAAATCTACAGAGTTTTTCCATCAGAGTTGACGTATCTTGCACATCGGTCAACATACCGACGATGTGGCATGCGGACGTCAGACTTTAAATATCTAGACCAAGGAATGAGTTCAATTCAGATCGAGCTACGAACAAACAAAGTGCTTAGTTTTAATGATGAATACTTAGAGAGGTCATTTTATTCTCATAAAATATGGACATCCCATTAATATAAATTCCTGAAAATGATAATTACGTAGAAACTTTTATATGTAAGGAACAGTTTAAAAAAATTAAAAACTTTCAAAACACATATAAACGGTATGAGTTCCATTTAAAAATCGTTATAGATGTAAATAAAAGCGAATGATATAGAAATTTCAAAGTTATAGACATTGGGGAACTTTGTTCAATTATTTTTTATTAAGTCGTTATATGTAATTTTGTTTTGGATAATATTCCATATGAACGTTAACTAAAACGAAGTTTAATTGAAACAAATTTCATATTGTATATACCATTTTCGAATCCTGTAAAATTTTACCGGATTGACTAAATTCTAAATGAATATTATTTGCAATATAATTTTACAGCCAACGCACAGACTGTATTATTGAACAAAGCGGGAATAGCCTCAGTAATTTTGTTAAACCATTATTCGTAAGTATATTTAACCCTTAAATGCATGATTTTCTATTTTTTATTAAAAAAATATGTGTATGATGTCTAAGGGTATGGAAATTACTGGAAAAATAATAAAAAAAATATCTGAGAAGGTTTAGTCCATTAAACTCATCATTTTGTCTCTGTAGGATGCAGCCTACACTATGCACTCCATATAAAAAGTGTATGTATTTAGGTAAGTGTATATGTGTGTTTGTTTGTGTTTGTTTGTGTGTGTGTGTGTGTGTGTGTGTGTGTGTGTGTGTGTGTGTGTGTGTGTGTGTGTGTGTGTGTGTGTGTGCGTGTGTCTGTGTGTATGAAGTATGGTTTTACTCATAATTGAAAAAAAATCCGATTAAGAGTTTAATTTATTTATTATGATATTCTCTAAAACAATTGTTTCTTTTATTGTAACAAAGTGACACATTACATTTTTCACAAATGGTTTGGGTAAAACCAGTACACTTGGGCATCTTACACCTGTTACTTTTGTCACAAAAAACTGGCCAGTGGGCTACTTGGTCTAGTCTAACATCTTTTATTGGTGCAACCTGGGGCACACCTTTCTTCCTTTTCGCCTGTATTTCCTGTTCTAAAGTTGAACTTGGTCTACCCCTTTTCACCTCATTTTTTTTTCCTAGAAGGCAAAGGGTTTCAGCTACTTCCAGACGAAAGGTACCCAAGTTACACAACTTCCCACTAAATCCAGGTTTTTGTGACATGAGTTTCTTGTAAGCTAACCATGAATTTATCATGGCTATGTCCAATAAATGATGGAACAATCGCATATACCACTTTCTGTTTTTTATGGATATGTTGTATCTTCCTATATAACTGTCCAGGAGATCTACTCCACCCATGTGGGAGTTGTAGTCTTTGACGATCTTTGGGCAGTCAATCTGAATTTTTTCTTTTTTAGATTTGTCAAATCTATTTATTTTTTGAACTGGCTCAGCTCCCACATAGGTCGATAACAATGTGACAATTTTATTGTCTTTCCACATAGTGACAGAAATATCAGTGCCATCACAAGTTGTCATTTGTTCTTCAAAAGATCCCCGTGGTACAGACTTCTTCATGAAAGATTTTGGATTTGGTAACTTATTGTTAGGCAGCCTGTTGGTTCGGACAGTACCCAAACAGAAAATTTTTTGTTTGTACAAATAGCAAGCCAATGGAATAGAAGTATAATAATTATCAAAATAGATTATATGATTGATGTTTCGAGGTACCATCTTTACAAGTCGCGCCACGACATTTCCTGTTACGCCCAAGTCTGGTTCATTGGGTTCTTGAATATTATTTTCTCCGACATATACTTCAAATCTATGAGCGTAACCAGAAATGCTGCACAACAAAAACAGCTTGAAGCCCCACTTGTGGGGCTTATTAGGAAGATACTGTTTCAAATAATGTGACATTTTTGTCGCGCACATCTGTTCGTCAATTGACAATCGTTGTTCAATAGGAAAAAGTGCAAAGCGTTTATTCAAATGGTCTATAACTGGTCTAATCTTATGTAACTTGTCATGACGAGGATGATCAGATGGAAGCAGAGATACATTGTTGTTAAAATGTAATAGACTTTTCAATAATTCAAAACGATTTAGGGTCATGCAATTATAAATTTGAGCAAACCCGTACTTAGGAGACCAATACATCCTAACATTAGGGCATTTTATGACAGACATAAAATATAATATACCAATGTAATTTCGGACCTCTGTGATACTGGTAGAAAAAGTAGAATTAGGGTCTTTCTGGATGGCATACAAATTCGTTTCTTGAACAATTTTCTCTAAGATGTCATCAGATAGAAAAAACGAAAAGAAACCATACATTGTGTCTAAAGACCCCAGCTCACCATAATCCAAATTGCCCAAAAAGGCTATGTCATCTTCAGACGACCTCATACCTTGATTTTTCCACAGTAATCTTCTCATCATTTGACGCCGAGTTTGCCCATTACGAACAGCAGGTTCCTGTTCAATTTCTGGTTCTTCTATTATTGGAGGATCCTCTTCGCTGGGGTCAACATTCGCACCAAGAGATTCATCTACCAAAGCATGGTCAACTTTAGCCTCTTCAGATTCCGATTCCAAAACTCGAACAAGTTGAGCTCGGTCCCTATAAGCCTGCGCCTCTTCATCATTTTCCTCACTTTCGTCTTCTTCAGCCCCATCTTCTGATTCATTGCCATCTAAGGCAGCTAAGTAGAGGCTTATTTGATCATCAGAACCAGTCCATCTTCTATTAGCCATCTGAAAAATAAATTTTGTACCTTTTTTACAAAAATCTCATACAATAATCTACTTTAGTACCGAATGCATAGTGTAGGATAAAGCTTACATAAAGGAATTTCGAAAATGTGTGGTCATTCCTAATACAATTCTAATTTCTACTAACTCTACCGGATATTTATCATTTGTAAAAACGGAATATTAATAAAACAGCACATCTTACCTTGAAAAATCCAAAAAAATGTGTTCACGAAATCAATTCAACCACAACTTTCACAAATCACGCCCGCCGAAATGTTCTAACTGTCAAATTCAATGTTTAAATAAAATTCCAGTAGGTACTACCAACATAAGAATAAAATAAAAAAAGTCTCTTCTCTATTGACAGATGACGTATATTTTTTAAGGCAAAGGCGCATGACATTCAGCCATCAGAATATTATGTAGTCTGCATCCTACATTATGAATTTAAGGGTTAAATTTAATGGTCCTTTATATAGTAATTTCGGATAGGATTTTTAACTATTACTAGACTACTACTATTACTAGACTCGATGTTAGGATTGTTACCTATATTAATATAAGTTTCACTTAGCCTAAAAGATAAAGTACCTAAGCCAGTTTAAAATGAGCCTTACCCTCAAAGATTTCTGTACATTTCGAGTTTCAAGTTATTTGGGCTCAATACTCTCAGTATTATCAGTTGTTATAATGTCTTTAATTTCTTAACTATCAAACAAAAAACCCTTGAAATATCTATTCCAAATGTAAAAAAGAGAATGAATAAAACCGGAAAATATTTTAATGAAATACGACTTAATACAACTCATCGATTTTTATCCCTTCTCTCAAGGGAACCGTGATAATTTTCAGGATAAAAGTATCCTTTATTTTAGCTCGTAGTATAAAATCAAATCGTGCCCATTCAATTTCATTTTAATTCGTTCGGTTTTGGCGTGATGTGCGGCCAAGATATATACAGACATATAGACAAAAATGAAAAATTTACATTTTTGCCTTCAGTCACCTAGCGTCCTTCAAAAAAAAAAAAAAGTGTCTGTGTACATAAGTATGCACGTAAAAAGTTATACTTAACGATGCACCGAGTTAATGGATAGTGCACGCCATCTGTAATTTTTACTTACAAGCTTATAAGCTAGAAAGCAAGAAAGCTAGTTAAATAAGAAAATCACGAAAAACATAACGCTACAGCGTAACGTAATTGTTAGCAACTAGCGACAGATGGCGGTATGGAAAATTAATTTTAATATCTTAAAATTTTAACTAATTTTTTTTTATAAAATAAATTTATTTAAATTAAGAGAGAAGAGTAAGAGTACGAGTTTTACACGCAGTAGCTGAAATAGCTCAGTGGATCGAAAGCGTAAGTCGGAACTGAAAGATTGCCTTTTCGTATCCGATACATCCGGTATATGATTAGTACCGATTTATATATATATATATATTTGGCGTAGGGAGAGACTGCCATTGAAAAGGAAGGATCCTTCGACCAGACGCGACTTGCGTCTGGTGGGCTACGCGCCACTTAACGTTTGTTGTCGGGTTCTTGTATATATATTCAATCGCTTTGAAAACTTCGATAGCGCGATGTAGGATACGTCAGTTCATATGTGGCGAGATAGTTGTCGCTACATCACTCCCCCTCCAAGACCGGAGGTCGATAGCAGGTTGAGTCGTCCATACATTTTGCGATGCTTGCCGGGCCAGTGGAACGTTCCAGTGAGTCGGAACCAGATGCCGCATAGTTCACGGTGAGTCGGAACTGTCTGCGGTGATGCCCCAGTGAGTCGGGATGGTGCAGTGCTGCGTAGTGGCTGGCTGCTGCGTCGACCAGGAGAGAAGTGCAGTGTGCTGTGTCAAGGTCGCTGCGAAGGCTGTGGGTGATGACCAGGAATGCGCGTCCGCTGCATGCTCGTGGTCACGATACCCGTAGTAGCCGTGGATGCTGGCTGGCTGTATGACTCGCTGCTCGAAAGCTTGAGGAAGTGATGATGATGTCATGATGACGTAGCTTTGCGAAGGTTGCGCTGACGTTCATGCTCGGGGTCACCAGTTTGGCGTAGAGAGAGACTGCCATTGAAATGGAAGGATCCTTCGACCAGACGCGAATTGCGTCTGGTGGGCTACGCGCCACTTAACGTTTGTTGTCAGGTTCTTGTATATATATATATTCAATCGCTTTGAAAACTTCGATAGCGCGATGTATGAAATATGATACGTCAGTTCATATGTGGCGAGATAGTTATATATATATATATATATATATATATATATATAATACATAGTAACATTAAAAAACTAAACGATTTGATTGTTTTTCGAAACTCGCTATTTCAGGTTTTACTGGCTCATTTTAATTAAAGACGGCAATAAAGTATACAATAACAAATAAAGGTGTGTATCGAAAAATCTGAACTTCTTGTGTGTATTATTATAAAATTATCACTGGTTTATATTTTATTTTATCGTATCGAAAAATAGTTTTTAAAGGTTATAGGAAATCAGTATAAAGCGTGCTAGAACTTAAATAATTAATTAATTAAAATTTTAAAATTTATCTATAAGCACTATTATTGATGTCTTTAGTGCAATACATACATATACGTACATACTTATGCAAAATTTTTGAAGCTATAGTTCTTTTGGCGCGTTTGGAAAAAATTATGAGAGTAAAACGTTTTCGATGCGCGCGCACACCGACAGCCAAAAAAGCGACATGATGAAGCTAGCTCAAAACTCAGATAAAAAAAATATTTATTCATAAATATGTATACATGTGTGCATATGACTTTAAATTAGTGAATGATAGGCCATTATAAAAATTTGTAATAAAAGTTACTTTATCATAAAAAACTTTTTAAGTGCATTTAAAGATTTGAGGTTAATTGCCGGTATGTATTCTTTCTATTTGTTTATATTATAAATTATTATAATTGCATTATTGTTTGAAAATAATTTATGCTACTTTTACTCGGTATCTCAATTGTATTTATTAATTTATCGTTGTGGCATACGGGATGAAAACTTTAGCTATTTTTGTTCTGTTACGCCAAAGAAGGACTTCTTACCAGCGTAGATAAGTACACACACACACACACACGTTTTTTTTTCATGTATATTATGAATACAAAGTGAGAGAGTCTATGCGTAGAAGATAGCTAAAAAATACGTTTAAAAATAACCATATTCACCACGACTGAGTACTTATAATATTTATTGTTACTCGGACATAATGTGTGACGAATGTTTTTATTATTTCGTTTAAACCGTTATCGGAAAAGGAACAATTTCAGTCACGTCACTAGTAAATGTAAATGTCGGCCAACGGAGTTGTGTGCGCTGGAATGCGAGCTGACTACTTTATATTTAAGAAGTCCTGTGATCTCAATATCAATATTTAATTGACACTTTCTTATTTCTTTTTGTTTTTTAACTGTTTTAGAAGTGAATACATGTAATATTATTTAACATGACGTGACGTGAGATGGATTTTTTATATAAGAGGACAAATCAGCAGACGATCCACATAATTGTATGTGGTCACCGTAGCCCATGGCCGATTTCAACACGATCATTGTTTGTGCCTTATCGGCCATGAAGGTAGACTCGACGTTTGAAGTTTCATATCTTATAAAGCACGGGTAAATTTAACGGCTTAATCTCAGGAAGTAGATTATTTACTATCTCCCCAGTGTGAATGAAATTCACTGAAACGGCAAAGAGTGCCATGGCAAAAATATAGGGGCAATCAGCTTATCAAGAACAATCACCATTATACAGATAGTAAAAAATACACATAGAGTCAAAGTAAACGCCAAGTGTTTCCAGAGACAATAATCTAAATTATCGGTTAGTATGGTGTCATAAATAATTCGAAATGATTGATGTTTGATGGAAAGGAACAAGCTGATACTATGGGGCGCTAGCGCAAGGATAAGAGCAGTACAAAGTTACAGCAGTCCGTGAAGCAAAAATTCACCAAGCGAGTAAGTTAAGTAAAAATGCAGGGGACGGAGGTTGATCTGATTAACTTTCCAATCGCAACTTTTCACACCTACGATATGTAATCTGCTTCAAGTGCATTATGGAATTTTATTCGAACACTTTATTGATCTGCTTTATAGCCTTTGATCGTAGAGTTATTTGATAACTCTCAACGTGAAGTGAATTTTCGAATTTGTGTACACATTATATCATAATTTGTTATATTAGTTCCTGGATAATTTAGTTAAAATAACTATTGGAAATATGACAACTAAAAATATGATGGCACACAGTCATATCTTAATTAATTATTATTTTATCAACTTTGAATTGATATAAAACTACATAATTAGACGAATAAGTAATAATTATGCCTAGATTAGTAAATGTAATTAATATTCTAACCTAGGTATGATTTGTATTTTAATGTATGTTTTAACCAGCTTTACTTTGAAATTATTACCATAGAACATATACGGATACGTTTCTGAGAATTTTTAATTAAAAACGAACACGGTGTCGACAACTAACGTATCAATACGAGATATCTAGAGATAATTTTTATTCCATCACAGTATACTTCGTAAAGTAAAAAGTGGTTATACATACTTGTACATCCTTTCGACAGGATTTTATATCCATTTTAAAACCAGTTAGTACAAACAAATGTTATCAAAAAATTGTTCGAAGCGATTTTAATTGCATTATAAAGGCTCTACCACCACTGATGGACTCTAAAGATTCGACGTTATATCGTGAAATATGTGAAGAAAAACGATATCCAGCTGTTCGAAATGAAGTGATGCTGTAAGTTTCGAACTTTATCTTTTATTCATACATATTAAGCCGCAAAAAATAAATATATACGTAATATATACAATATCGTCGTATAAATTGGAGAAGACAAGATTTATGATATTTATGAGAAAGCGTTTCCAGTACATTTAGGGTCATCTCATAAACTAATATCGGAATGTGGAATAATGCTCCAAAATTTTAACAGAAAAGTAGTTCGTTTCTTAAGCGCTTTTTCGTGTTTAAGTTAAAAAGTAAGTTGAGAATTTAAAATAAAAGAAACTTAACGGTAAATTTAAGTCGCATTTATGTCCATATTGTCTACATAACGTGTCGAAGACATTACAAAAAAGGTGCCCTACTTCAATTGGATGGTTGCCAAAGTTGTCCTGATACCTTTTCACATGAATAGATTATGATCTCACTTTATCAGTAATTTAATTAAAACCATTTTCAGGCTAAAATATTATATATTATTAGTATTATATTTTGATCAGGGTATTTTGACGTGACGTTTTAAACTCGATAAAATAAAATGAATTAATTTTCCATACAACAAAAAATTTAATTAAATAACCTAATATTTACTATAGTAAATTTTTATACCTATGAAATAGTTGATAATAGTTCACCATACATGTAACACTTAAAGTTAAATAGTTTGTTTGTTTGTGTGAATGCACTAATTTCCGGATCTATAGAGTCGATTTCAAAAACCTCTACGTTAATAAGCCTGTCAATAATAGATATCCTGAGGTTATTAAAATAGAATTTATTATAATTAATCGAAATAAAATTAGCAAGAAAAGGTTAAAATTATTTTGCTATAATCCGCCAACAGTGGCCAACTGTTGGCGGATTATAGCAAAATAATTTTAACCTTTTCTTGCTAATCATGAACTTCCGCAAAGTAACGCCTGATTCTATCCAATATTCGAAATAAAATTGTTTAAAACTGAATAATTGATGAAACTCAAAGTTTCTTCTTATGATATAATTGATTTATTTACAATAAAAATAAAAGATTTAAAATGTTGCTTAAATATATAATAATGCGTTTAGAAATCCTCAAAATATAACAAAATTTGCTTACGAGTTTGAACCTAGTCGATTCACAAAAACTCGTTTATCCAAACTACATAATATACGTATTATATACGTATACTATAAAAATAAATTGACTTTGTTACAATAATAATAATTGACTTTTATCTACTGACATCGGTTTTAAGTGACAATATTTCCCGTCGTATTGACAAGTATAACTTGTCCGCAGCTCAGAATTGATGTCTTAGCGGCAGTCGTCACAGGATAATGTTTATTTTTTCCGCCAAACTCGAAATTGCATAAACAGATCCTTTAACGGCTTGTATTTAATACATTTTAATTCGACTTCCTGCAGATTGTATTTATGGTTTCTTGTGGTGCATTTAAATATTTTTTTTTGGCTTTACGATTGAGTGAGATTGATTGTTAGGTACCCTTAAATAAATTATAAACTTTTTACTAGTGAACCTGCTGATTTAGTCACCATTTAAATTAGTTACAGATAATGGCCGATACATTTATCAATATTCTTAAGAGAAAAAACACTCGGATATGATTACCTTCAAAAGGCTTTTTTAATTTTTTTAGACATTCGATGGTAGAAATACGGGTTTTAATTAATATCGATAAAATGTCACATACAGCATAGACATGTAGGATAAATACTTTTATCAAAAAAGTTAAATAGAAAATAACGCAATGTAAATTGCATTTTTTATTTATAAATTCAATCGTTTCACAATTCTCAACAGCAACTATTAAACTAATCTGTTTCGAGAGGGCTTTGAAGATTAAGTGTGAGTTATAAATTTGTAGTCAAGTTCAAAAAAACTTGTTTCCTAAACGCAGCGTTTTATTATAAATCAATTTTTTTTCCGATTACTTTTTAATAGAAACGAAACATATAGTAAATGCAGAAGAGAGGAAATAATAAATGTAGAGAATTTTGCTCATGACTGTCAAAACAAAGGATATATTTATAAGAATAAAAATTGCCTTATAATTGAAGTGAAAATGTAAATAGTTAATTAAAAATATATATCACAGATTAAAAGTTGCGTAAATTCAAATTTATTTCCGGCGGACGATTGGATGGTGCGTCGACGATCTAATCTTTTTTTTTTTTTTTTTTCGCTGGGAAATAAATTTACTACGGACGGGTATGTGGGACTCGCTGACACGGCAGAACGTGCCAGAATACCGCACTAAAACCCAGCGGTGCCCTCATCGTCGTAGTGGGGCGCCACGGGATCGCTTTCGCATGCAACCGTGACGCCCCGACGGTTGGCCCGCCTATGCGGACCGCCTTCGCCTATAGGGAGCTCGCGGGCACCGTGAGCGCTCTATTTCCCTGGTGGCGAGTGGGAGGATTATAGGTGCCCATCCCACTCTATTGCGGAGGGTGAAGGAGCGCGTAACGGCGTCTCCTTCCCCCCGGTCGTCTCCTGCGGAGCGGGTTAGCGTTAGCGTCTGCTTCACGATCCCGCTTCGCGGCCTCCTTCAATGCCATGACCTCCTCGCAGAAGAAGGCCACGGCCGACCAACACCTCTCGCTGCTGAGCATGCAGCGGACCACGCTCGACAGCGAGAGGTCTCCGCCTATCACGGCCACCAGGGCATGGCGCTGGGGCCCCCAAGCGGCGCACTCCTCGAGAGTGTGACGCGCCGTGTCTATAGGCGCGCCGCACTTGTGGCAGGCAGGGGTGACTTCTCTCCTCGCAATCTGGTGCAGGTACTTACCAAAGCACCCGCACCCGGTAAGTACCTGCGTCAGCCTGAAGGTCAGCACCCCGTGCCGCCTTCTGACCCAGTGACGAAGATGCGGACGTATGGCATCCACCGTCTCTGGGCCTACCGCTGGGGACTCTAGGTCCTCCTTCCACCAATGGATCAGGGCTCTCTGAGCCTGAGCCCTGACCCGAGCCGTCTGGTCCGCACTTGGGACTTGTCCTCTAGCTCTGAGGCTTAACCGGAAACGGTACACTTCCGCAAGCTCCTCCGCCTGGAGTTCCCAAGGCGGATCGCTCGCGAGAACCGTCGCCGCCGTCCATGAGACCGTACGGTATCCGCGTATCGCCCTCACCGCTATGACCCTCTGAGACCTCCTTAAGAGGGTCTTGTTCTTGGCGGTGAGTGCGTCGCACCATATGGGTGTACCGTACAGCGCCATGCTCCACACTATGCCGACGTATAAGCGCCGGCAAAGGGAGTCCGGTCCTCCTACGTTGGGCAGGAGTCTGCCCAACGCAGCGGCGGCGCTCTCAGCCTCGGAGCGAGCTCCGCGAAATGCGGACCAAAGCTCCATCGACCGTCCAAGGTCAGGCCCAGGTACCTCATCTGGTCCCGATCCTCCACCTCCGTACCCTGGACGGCAATCCGCGCACCTCGGGGGAGGCCTCTGCGTGGGCCATGGAATAGGAGGGCCTCTGTCTTGGATATAGAGACCCTCAGGGCCAGCATCTCGATACGGTCGACCGTTATCGACGTGCCGGCTTCTGCTAAGCGGGCCGCCTCTTCGAAGTTCCTCAGCCGGGCCATGAGCAAGGTGTCGTCAGCATAATAGATGACCCTCAGCCCGGGCGGTAGAGGCGCCCGCAGCAGCAAGTCGAAGCCGAAGTTCCACAGGGTTGGTCCCAGGACGGAGCCCTGTGGAACGCCGCAGCCAACGCGACGTCGATATAGTCCTCCCAGAGCACCTCTCTCTCTTGAAGGTACGCCTCCAACAGCCTCTGGAGATAGTGGGGCACTTCATGGAACTTCAGTGCCTCCACAATCGTCTCAACAGGAATGCTGTTGAAGGCGTTCGCCACGTCCAGTGAGATGGCCAGGAGAACGTCTCCACTGGCCACCGCCTCCGAGGAGAGAGACCTCAGGGCGTTCAGGGCGTCCAGTGTGGAATGGCCCGCCCTGAACCCGAACTACGCCTCTGAGAGGCCCGGCCCCGACTCTTCGAGGTGCTAGAGGAGGCGGGCAGCGAGAATCTTCTCAAGCATCTTGGCCGTCTTGTCCAGCAGCACGATTGGCCTGTATGCAGAGGGAGAGTCAGATGGTCGACCCTCCTTGCGCAACAGGCACAACCGGCCCGTCTTCCACGGCTTCGGGAACTGTCCGGTGCTGAGGCACTTATAGAACACGACCCGAAGCCGGCCTCTCAGTTGTTCCAGGGCTATGCTCAGTACTCGCCCTGGAACACCATCCGGCCCTGGTGCCGTCCTCCTGGCCCTGAGAGTCGACGATCTAACCTAAACCAAGCCGTGTTGGTCACTAGTAAGCTGTAAGTATATAAGTGAGAAAATTCCATGATTATGATTTCATTTATTAAAAATTGTTTTAAAGAGTCGATTTACAGCTTACGCGATAATTACGAATTAATTAGTCATGACACGATCTCATTAACCTCCCAATCGAATCTGCTGCTGTGAATATCGGTTAAATAATGCGTTATTTATGCGTTGGTTGAGATAAATAATCTGATTTGATTATTTTGCATACGAAAAAGGTAGTATTGTATTTCGATACAATAATTTTTATTTAGCCGGAGTCACAACACCATTTCTAGAGCCCACCTTTGATCAGATTATCTTTATTAAACTTAGCCAGACAAACGTTGGTTGCTCCTCAGGAGCTGTTGTGTTCATGATCGATGATCATTACCAATCATCAGTTAATTCGCATTTTGGCTTATTAGTTTTTTTTTTTTTGTGTTGCAGTTATTTGCAGTTGTGTTATGGAATCCATTTATGGATGATATCCAGGACGCCCGGGTTTTTTGGGAAACCGGGAACTTTGGGAGTGCAATACCTTACTAAAACCCTGGATCTGCAGGCAACAGGATCCCTCCAGCAACAGGCTGGCCTCGACGAAAAGGCCAGACTTCTCCTCCATGGGGACTGTCCGGTTCACCTTCGAACAGTCTCAACGACGCCGTGTCTAGCAGGACCGGGTTCCCATCCCGGCCCGACACGGGCACAGGGGCGTTACTGGAGGCGCGTTAAGTAGCGCCTCCTACGCACCCCCATTCGTCGCCCGCGAATGGAGGCCAGGTCGGCGGCCTGCTCTCTCACCCGCTCTTCGGCCTCTTTCTGGGACATTACTGTCTCGCAGAAGGAGACCATCGCCTTCCAGGACTCATCATCGCCAAGCATCGCGTTGATGATGCTCGGGAGCGACAAGTCAGCTGCAGGGCAGAGTCCACCGCCGCGCTACAATCGTGACATTCAGTCGTCGGCTCCCTCTGGGCCGTCCGACACAGGTAGTCACTAAAGCAACCGTGCTCGGTGAGAACCTGCGTCAGACGGAAGGTGAGGGGCTCGCGTTTTCGACCGCTCAAGGATCGGGTGAATGGCAGCCGTTACGCGTGTGCCATACGGCTATTCCGCCAGGTCCTCCCCCTACCTCCGCACTAGCGCTTCCTGCCCTGGCTTATTAGTTACATCAATTAAAAAAAAATAATTGCTAACTAGAAAGAAACCGTTCTGAGGTAATGGTAGGTAAATTAAATCAACGTTGAGATTAACGAGTTCGATTCCAACTGTATTTATATAAACATTTGATTATAGTACAGGTGTTTGTCCCTGCCGTGTTTTCGAGAGCACTTAAAGCCCTCGGTCCTGGTTGTTATCGTAAACACTTGATAACGATCATTAATTTTGGTTGAGAAACTATCCAGTATTTATTTTTCTAGAAGGGTTTAATTTTATTTTCCTGCGGAGGAGCATCGTATTAGATTAAGTCTTCTCCTAAGAGGAGGAGGTCTTTGCCTAGTAATGAGACGTAAACAGGCTGTTTCAGTTCAATTCCGTTTGAAATAATAGAGATATTCTCAATGTTTATCTGTCTGCTTGCATTTGGGTATTAAATTTGTAATTTGTAACTATCAAAGGTAATAAGCGAATTTTAAGCTATCTTACAATAGACGATGTTCAGGAGATTAAACGAGGATCGCATTATAATAGGAGGATCGAGAACGAATTAAATCATAGTCTAGGCTTCAGTAAACTATTAGCATATAGCTTAAAGATGTTTAAATTTTATAAATTTTATATGCATTTAAATAGTTACCCAACTTAATACATTATATATAAAAAAAATTGTATCAAAGCCAAATATTCATAGTGAGTATTTTACCATAACAAATTTATATTTGTCTTACTTTCGGCCACGACAGTATTTTATATATTATATATATTTTTAATTTTTTTACGAAAGATCACGCAGTAGAGGCATATAGTATAAGACTATACAAGCAGGATTTCTTTGTTACCCATGATTTCAAGATATGACCGTACAGAGGGATTTCGTAGCGACACTGTTAGGACTATGTTCCGGACACATTTCAAGAAATAAATTCACACTAAGATACAACGTAAAATTATTAAATAGATTCACCGAATTGTCCGAACTGTAATATTATTGTTGATATTCATCACGTTTTGCTTGATTATGACCTAAACTAGTCTAGGAGGCAAGAGTTGTTTAATAATAGGAATTAAATCAATAATAGGAATTAAGAGTTGTTTAATAATATAAATTATAATTTGGAAATTCACAATAGTTTTTTTAGTCCTTCCGTTTTTGGAAGGGCCTAAAAAACTATGTGATCCTTTAAGGCGTGAAAATAGTATTTTCAAATCGTATTGATTTATCTATGTAATAGTTAAAAATTGTTTTCGTAATAATGATTTACGAACAAAACTATAAAATTATATATTAAAGGGGCGATATTGTCAAATTGCCAAAGTTCTTTAAATAAAGATAAAAAAAGTTAAATAGAAAGAAAAAAGAAAACTTGACGTACAGTATGTCTTTATTCTAATAAGTAATTACATACCTTCGTACGAGACTAAGCCAAAAGGAAGCAAAATTATAACTTCTAAATCTAAATAGCGTTCAAACATATCTATTACAATAAAATTCCTATGGTATTTGTTTTCAGCCAAAAAGATCTAAACTCTAAAGCTAATTTACTATTAGCTTGCTATAAACTGAATGCTTAGTAAAATTATGTGTTAATCTTTATTTTAAGCTTTTATAATAATATAAATTAAATAAAATAATCTTTTCTTTTTACCTCACTTCATCAAATGTAAACTCTTCAAATTGCAATCTAAATTCTTGACTTAGAAGTTCCATTTAGAAGTCCCAAATATAACCAAAATTTGTAACATTTATCTATAATTTGTCTATAATGATATCTGTCTTGTGATCTAAAACTTTTAATTACTCTTTCGTCTTTATATCATATGCATAAATTGCATGTACAAGTATAAACAGTGTAGCTGAGTTTAATCTACTGTGAAGTAGCGTTAGTACGAGTAGGAAAGCAATAATTATCTGAAATCCTCTTATTACCCGACTGCGACAGAAGGAGGGTTATGTTTTTCGAATGTATGTATGTATGTATGTATGTATGTATGTATGTCCATTTCTTTGGCTGCACTACAGCCCAAACGGCTGGAAGGTTTTTGACATATGAGGTGTCGTTGGATTTGTCTTAATTGTAGTAGTGACATAGGCTATATAAATTTTCAAAATGGCGCCCGCAAATGGCGGAATGAGGGGGGGGAGTTGAATTTTTTTTCTTACTGTAGCAATATGGGTATCAAATGAAAGCTAGTAAATTGTTTTATTCTTTTTAGTTTATAATAAGAGTATTTTACGCAGTCGGGTTTTTTGATTTTTTTTTATTAAGCATACTTGTTTGTAGGAAGAAGAATTATTTATTTAGGTATACAACTTTAAAGAGCCTTTGTGAAGTAATGAAAAAGTAATTTAATATTGTTCCCACAATAACAATAACATTGATTAATTAGGTTTCGAATTGCCATTGAATTTCTATTAACTTACTCTGCTTGGTAAAATTCGTACTCGTTAAGATGTAGATAGATTTTAATGAACTAAAGACTAATTGAGTTGCGTATATGAGTTACAGATTCTGAGACCTGAGGCGTTATTGTTATGTAAATTCTTGCATATTAAGCATTCGGGAAGATGTAAATTAGATAAATGATAACTTCCTTGAATTCCGTTTATAATTCTAACTTTTAAAACCATTTTGGAAAACTAGTTAAAATAGAAAACAAATATTCACCGCAATGGTATCTGTTCATGAATGTCCCACTGGACAAAGGTCTTTTGTATTGTAAAGGAGAAAGGTCCACCACACTATTCGAATACGAGTAGGCAGATATACATGTATAAAAGGCGCACATCTATTCTTTATAAGGCCAAAACACGAGTGTGTGAAACTGAAATCATAAATTTATTTCATCAATTAGCACGCAAATACTTGAGTATACATTATAGTGATTTAAACGAAAATCTATTTCCATAAATATTATACATCAGCAGTACGCATGCGGACTATCGCGTATTGATATGAATTAGCTCTGCGAACCTTTGATTACAAACTACGCTCAAGCAGTTACAAGTTATTATTTTCGTTTATTGGACTTCCTCATTTAAAAAATTATTTGGAATAAAATAAAAAAATATTTTAAAAATATGTTAATAATACATTTTGTAGGTACGTTAAATTACATATAAACTTATAACGCGAATTGGAATCATCTAAAAGTCTAATAATAATCTAATTCAATGAGCCTTATTCAGTTATTATATTTCTCAAATTATATTTTATAAAAGTTTTATTAGGCCCCGTATTCTAATATTACATTCATGTCACAAAAAATTAACAAAGACTTTGTTATGGCTATCTTTACAGTTTTGATATTTTATTAATTCAGTTGCCTATGATACGTTCACTCATTTTGACGTTCCAAATATTATATTAACTTTTTTTCAGCTTATCTAGTTACATAATTATGGCACTACGTTAAATAAAAATATGTAAAAAATAAACTAAATTAATTAATCATCATATAAGTTATTTTTAATAAATATTTTAGATTAATTTATTAATAAAGTAGCCTAAATAATTTATTATGGAATACAAAATCCGTTTTATTTTTATTTTTAATATTATATTATTATTAAAAAGGCTAATAAAGTTATACTATATAAAATTAAGTTTAGTAAAATTTTCTATTATTAAATATAAATATAATATTATTTATATTGTAAGCATTAGTTAATTATTATATAGGACAAAGAATTAGTCTAGCTATTCAAAGGAGGAACGCTGCCAGTATCTTCGGAACCTTGCCTAAAGGGACTCCTATTAATAATATATTTTAGTTATTATATTATATTTTTCAAGGTTTTTGTTACCTTATGTTTACCTTTGTTTCATAAAGATAATAGTAGAATCCACCCCTAGTTTAGCTACTATTATAGTCAGTTACCAGATAAATATTTATTTGGCAATTAAATTATATCAACGTAAAAATATGCTTCATAACTTATAAAAATATATAAACTTGTCATTTGCATTTTAAAAAATTAAAGAAATCTTAAAAATAAGAAAAAAGATTTTATAGTGCGGTGTAAGTTTTGCAGTATAGTTCGAAACCTGAATACAATCACTACGAAAAATTCATGTACATATTGTAATCAAAAATTTAAAAATAAAATTACAAAGTATACACGATCAGTTTTCTAGGGCTACGTTCTAGTTTTATAAAGATTATAAATAATTATCGAGCATTTCATTTGGAACGTGCAGTTTACCTCGCGTTGTTTTTTCCGAGCACTTAAAAAAAGATGCTATTAATACATATACATATTAAAAACATGTTGTTCTAATCAAAATTAATTTACTCTATGACAATCTGTCTCAATTCACCACTTGTATTTAAATCTTATTAACTTTTTCGGTTATTTATGTTGTTTTATTTAAACTACGATAATTGTGAAATCTTCTTAAATAAATACGTATTCTATCATATTGTACTTCTATATTTCTATTATTTTTTATTATTATTTGTTTTGAAACTGTAGAAAGTATATTATATTAGGTCCTTATATATGAAATTGACGTTTTATCGTACTGACCACTTTGATCTCAAATATTTCCTCTTTGGTTAGAAATTCCAAATTCAAATGTATACAGCTATTTACTCATGCATTTTCGTTTCGAAAATCGTAATTCAGTTTTTTCCTCTTTTGTTTTTCATCTTTGCATCACTCAGTTTACAAAATGGAAAACTTGAAATATCGTGTTATTTACGAGTACGAGTTCCACCGTGACACCAGTGTTGCAGAAACGGCTCGAAAGATTAATTACGTGTATGGCTGCGGTGTCGCAAAAGAAAACGCAAAAGTGCGTTTTGGTTCCAACGTTTTCGTTTTGGAAATTTCGACCTGCAGAACAAGCATCGTGGACGGGCGAAGATCAAAGTTGATAATGAAGATTTGAAGCCTATTGTGGAAGCGGATCCATCACAAACCACGTCCGAGTTAGCTGCAGGCTGCGGTGTTAGTGATAAAACTGTTTCAATCCAGTAAAAGCAAATTGGGAAGGAAAAAAAGCTTGTAAGGTGGGTACCTCATTTGAGTGAAACAAACCGACAAACGCGTTTAGACTGCTGCGTTACATTACTCAACCGGCACTAACCGTCCTCAAACATTCCAAGTCCAAGCCGCCTTCAAACATTATATTGATTCCCGTCCGAATGGTTTTTTTTTAAAGTAAAGGTATCAATGTGTGGTCCATACTATGATTAATTAAATATATTATGTATATAAAAAATTGACTTTATGTTCCGACCATACAAAACGCCAATTTCATATGTAAGGACCTAATATTATTAAGAAGTAGGGACATATGCAAGGTATAATTAGAATGATACATGGTTTAGGTTATGGAACATCTAGAACAGTAGACCAGACTTCAATTATAAATCATATTTGTACTAATTACATTTCATAATTTATATTGTCAATGGATTAAAAATTGTACTAAAACCTAATTAAGGATAAAAAACAAAAATGTGCAAATTAAAAAATTATATTGCCTTTAAATTATTAACTTTTCCTACAAATTAAAAGTTTTTTGATTAATTACGATTAAGTTCCTTCGTTAGGGATTTACTTTTTACTTTTGAAGTTTTGTTTTGTTTTCACGGTTTCTTGATTTAAATTTAAAAATTAATGTTGAAAAGTGGAATAAGAAAAAAGTGCTATTAAAACTTATATTAGAGGTAAAAGTAACTAAATTAACCTTAAGAATAACATTCATATGAACGTATTAAATCTTAACTTTTGCAATTTTTGTCACATACCTTAACATAAAACGTTAATATGGTTAGATTTATTGAAATAATGACGTAATTATTAATTTTAGCTTTGATAGTTTTCTTATAATTTTAATTTAAGTACGTGCAGATCAGTTGACGAAAATCGTTAAAATCTGTTTTTCGTTTAGAAGAATTACTACTAAGATTATTTATTTAGATATTAAAAAAATAATGTGTAATATGTATTTTACTCAATTTTAACTAAAACTTTAATTTAGCGATACGTGTAATTTTATACAAATAAATATATAATAAATATCTATAATTATCTAACACTTAACAAAATTTTTGTAAGATTAGTAGATTATTGTAATTAAATTTAATCGTGACTAACAAATAATATTTATTAATTACGTACTATTTTTGATTAACTATTTTATTTTTCAAGTTTTATGTACTATACTATACTATACTTTAAATGAATACATAACTGCATTGACCAATCAAATTTACATACCAGTATTGCGAAACAAATTAGGTAAAATCGGAACTCACAATTTTCTACATACGGAAAATTAAATTTAGATGTACCCATAATTAATATCAAAATGCATTTAAAATACTCACTATCATTTTATCATACGAATTAAACTTAATCGGTTTGTTATAAAAGTTTATTTATTTATGTCAACTTACCTCGTAAAGTTACGCGGTATATTCGCGGATTGCGGCCATGGTGCGAGACGTTCGCTCCATGCCGCTAGCGGACCGATACTGTCTCACGTCTGATAAACTGATAGTGCCCAACTGGTGCCCAACCATGACGTTTCAAATGTTTTTTTTTTTTTTTTTTTTGGTTTAAAAAAAGGTGTGTTAAGTGAATAGGCAAAGTGGCAGACGTTCCACCTGATGGTAAGTGGTAAGTCGTAACGTACTTTACCATTTTACGACGACGAAAAAAAAAAAAAAGGTCATCCACCCTTCAGTATGGACATTTTCCTCCGTACCCTATCCGAATACCTAAAAAAAATAAGGTGGGTGGCTACGTGGAGTCGACACAACATGATTTCGTCTCTGTCATGTCATCTCTGGTGCCCCCCAAGACGGGATGCCCTAAGCAACTGCTTAAATAGCTTATAGGCTAATCCGGCACTACACATAAGGTGTTAAAGTCTCGGTGCCAGTAACTTTTTTTTCTTCTTGTCGCTTGCATGGGGCCCCTAGTGGAAGCGGGGCCCCTAGGCAATTGCCTACTCTGCCTATTGGTTAATCCGGCACTGCTGGTGAGTCACTATCAATATTTAAGGAGAATACTCGGTACATGATTCTCATTCGAATAATGTAAAAAACTTAAAACTAAAACTTACTCAACAATTATCTAATAACTTCTCTCTGTATAATGTATTACAATATTTTTATTTAATGAAACCTAGAAACCAACCAGAAAAGTGCATCATTCCAATGGTCCGTTTAAAGATAGCTTTAACAAACATTTTTATGATAGTAATAAGCGTAAGGTACTCGAAACTAATTTGAATAAAGACAGTAAAATTGAAGAATTTACGATATGTAAATTTTATTTCAATTATTTATCTGCACGTAAAAATCTCAGTCGAAGAATGATTTCTACTTTAGTGACTCTTGGTATGCAATTGTTGTATAAATTTTGAACTGTTTGTACGTTGTAAGTATAATACTAATTTAATTTACATTTATTACATTTCGATATTTTTTATACGAACAGAACAACTCTAAACAAGTTCCTGTCAATTAAATGAAAAAATCTTTTAAAATTTATTATATACGTATTTAAGCAAAAAATCTTTTCCTTTTTTTTTCAATTAAAAATATATTGTTATCTGTTTATTTATGAATAAAATCTAAAAACTTAGTAGAATTATTTGCAGAATATTATACTTTTTTGAAATATGTAAGTGGTTATTTATACCAGCAAGAGTTGGCCTCCGTAGCACGAATGCGCTTCGCAGTATCAACGACACTCGTAGGCGTTGCTCTAAACCCAGAAGGCGGAATGTAGGAGTAAACACTGGCAACAAATCAATACAGGACGTAGAAATAAAATGCAGAATATTCAATACGATTTTTCTCATCCTACTAAATCCAATTTTATGCGCTGTTCCCACCTAAGGATTAAACGAATGCTCAATAGCAACGAGTCGAATAAAAATAGTCGATTCCCCTAAATTGTTTAGGGTGTCCGATATAGAGCTTGGTTCTGAATCCTTGAATAATCTGATCACTAGAGGGTAACTTCTTAATATAAGCAAATGTGAAACTGTAAGGATGGCAAATGAAAATAAATGATATATTGAGCATAATTCAACCCTCTTTTGGATTTAATAAAGCGTTATACGTTTCTTAATAGATATATAAATTATGCTTTTGCAATTTTATACATTGGTTCTAAACATGTTTAGGTACGGCAGGATGTATTTGCATTTTTTAAGTTGCCATAAATAGCATTCAAAAGGACAACTGATTGTTATTTCGTACTTTATTATGAGAAAGGTATAAATATATCGTGAATTACATAATCAATATGCATTCCCACTGTAATTTTATCAGGTTAATTTGAAATTTTATCGAAATTGTTTACATTGACCATAATTTAATTGTCAATGTCGTCTCGGTCCATTTAATTGAAAATGTTTATCGAAGCCCGCAGTATGAGTATAATGCGTTATTATTATTAATTAACTTAATTAAAACGAATATAAATAGTGATTGAAAAATATAAGCTACGTAATAAAAAATAATTATTTAAAGAGACAAATTAAAAAATATTAAGACCTTCGTTATGACTTTACGCATGCTATTTTTATTAACATTATAAAGGGAAAGGCTAATTAAAAAGGTATCCTTAAAAGTAAAGTGAATGGAATCAGTATGCGTGTATACTAAATCAATGTTTGTTTAATAGTTAATACCACTTAGATATGGTTTTTTTTTTTGTTACGCGCGTCTAATGTTTTTTTTTTTTTTGTGTAATTATGGTTACGAACAGGCCACAATGCAATATTTACCTACTAGCCGTGTCCGCGACTTTGCATGACCTTTACGATATACATAACACTTCTTTTGATTATTATGAAAAAAACAACATATCTATTTAGTTTATAAGTATTTCAAAATAACTATCATAAAAATTACTAAAAAAAATAATTGGAAACGAAAAAAAAATTTTTTTTTATCTTTATTACAGCCTCTACAAATATTTTGATCTTAAAAACTTTTTTTAAATAATATCATAAATAAAAATAAATGTAAGTAATAATTTTAAAAGTGCTTATTTAAAAGTTCTATTAAAAAGTATTCGTAACTAAACTAAAGTAAATAAAATATCCAATTAAAAAGTATTCGTAACTCGTAATTTATAAATAATTTAATATCATTCCGTTTATTTATTACACATATTATATGACACTCTTGGAGAACTTGAAACGAACGTTTCTTTAAAGTCGACGATTGTGGGTTCGGTTCCTCATCGGAGTAAATATTTTCATTATTTCATCATAGTGGCTGAGAGATAGATTGCTACACCTTCTAGACAATATCTTTAGAAAAGGACTGGTAGAAAATCAGCGCTTCCTAGAACCTTGGTCCCGAGTAAGCAAATAGCTGAGCCAGCTCCCATTTCCTCAATTAGGTACTTTTTTTTCCTTAATATTAATTATGTTTTAATTTCTTATATTTAAATATCTTTGGCAATAAAATGGTTATATTATTATTATTATTATTATAATGGTTGTCTCTAGTAGTATTACTCTAGGCAGGAAAATTACTCTCAAACCTTTCTCTCGTATAGAAGGGAATGCCTTTGCCCAGAAATCGAATATTTACAGACTATTTCAAATCAAATCAGATCAGAGTAAAATGTTTTCTGGAATATTAAATAATATTTTATAAAGACTTAATAAATTTAAAATTACCTCAAAAAATTAAGAAAGTCGTAATATTAACTTTAAAAAGAATATATTATTCTTATAATTAACAGGAAACTTGATCGTAGATCTTCGTTAAAGTCCATTTGAGTAGACGTCACCCACTCAGTAGATTTCAATTTTAAATTTGGTTATCAAATTACAAAGTTTTAAGAGTAGTAAATAATAGATATTTCAAGCAAATTTATATTTATATACTAAGGCCAAAGCGTATATAAAATGTTGAATAAACTCAAACTTAGGTCCCAGCGGCCTGTATGTATTGTCAGTAGATTATCATTCACTACTGGACCTAGGGCCCTAACATATATTTCTAAAATACACCATATTGTTCGACCACAAATCTGTCACAACCGCTGAATATCGTCCGTTTATCTAGTGACAAATCTGTCTATATTGCGCTTCTCAAAAACGGTATTCGCCCTCAATTTCTACATTAGCCTCGTTCTGCTGATTTAAATTGAGCTTTCTTATAATGACTGAATATATATCAATATAAATCATATAATTTCATAAACCATTAAATAAAATAACCATTAATTTAAAGCTATATTTAATTATTTATTTCAACAACAATCGCTATACTGATCGAGTTAATAATTTGAATTCATTTTTTACATACAGTTTAATGTCATTTCTTCATACAATTTTGATGTTTTAGAATTGAGGTTCAAGATTAGTCATAACGATACATCAAGGTCGACACGGAAAACACTTTTTCATGCTTATTTTGTGTTCTTCACAAGTCAGAAATTGGTTCTATCAATTTTCAGTTATGACTAACTGTCTTCGACTTATACCTACTTATAAAGTATGATTCCGGTGGATACCTATTGTTCAACAGGTAACCGACTCAATCATACTGTATTATATATCGCAGAAATTACCTATATAAAATAAACTGATATTATCTAGTTCCAAATGATAAATGACATAGTAAATTAAGGTCCGAGTAATATATTAGTCTACGAATTTTATTTTAGTCGAAAAATCTGTATATTACTTTGCAATATCTTTGATTATTTGAAACTGCTACTAAAGTAGAATTTACAGTCGTTTATAACATCTGGTTGGGTCCCCCAAGGGTTTAAATTCTACGGTTGAATATGAACGTAGTGTTCTATCTCTTTTATAGTATTCACATTTCTCCAATATAGTTAGGGCAAAATAAACCGTAGGCCTTCTCTTAAAATGAGCTGAGTTTATATTACTTAACGCGTAATTTATATTTATTTTATTATAAAATAAACATTATTTAATGATACAATAATGCAATTCCGGTAAAGTGAAAGTAAATTTGTATGCCTGTTGCGTTTTCATGTTTGAAATATTTAATCATCCTCTTGTTCGTTTTGGCAGCCGTTCTGGTGTAGTGGTTCGAGTAGTCGCCCGAACACCGGCGGTCGTGTGTTTGATTTCCACTTAGGTTAGATGTTAGTGTTTGTAGAAATATTGATGGTGGATTAGGCTCTAACTCTTCTCGTATATGGAGAAGAAACTTTCGTCCAGCAGTGGAACGTTTACAGGCTAATTAAATTCAGATAGTTCAGTTTCTCTTGTTAGCGATACGCACGGCTTTTTTCCTGCTAGGACACTCGTATAAATATCTATCAATCTATTAATACTTGTACATATTGAAAATCAAACGGCCAACGGCTTCATTTGACACCTGATTTCCTAATTATACACCTAAGTTTTGCAAGTGTAATTTTTTTTCAAATTTTGTGCTTGACAGGTAAATAAATAATTATAAACAAATTGTTTGTTTTCTTCTTTATGTTCTTTATGTTTCTTGTTGTTCTTTATGAAGTGTGATGTGAAATTTCATAAAGAGGCTGTTATATTATAATTATGTTTATTTTATTTTATATATAAGAACTCCAGAAGTTGTGTGTGCACTGTAATAGTCAACCCAATTAAAATACGAGTACCTAATTAAAATTCATATAATTACTACGAATTTAATATGTCGGCTTCTCTTTGTTGTATATAACATAAAAGGGAACAGTAATTTTAGTTTCAAAATGTATACTACAAATTGTGTACTATTCAATATAGTACTAGCAGTTTTAGAATCGTACTATTTAAATCGATAGCAATAAGTCTTCTTAAAAATAAAATCCTTGACTTAAAATTTAAATCACGATGATTCGTGGTTTAAACTAATATTGTTCTCCCTGTTTTTGCTCGCGTAAAATAATCTCTTGCTTGTATAAAGTTTTTTAAATTCTGACACACGTATTTAATTATTTAATCATGAACCCAACAATAAAGATTCAAATATTTGATTCCAAACATAAAGGATTTTTATACAAACTTTCTTTATTTTTCTCTTTTAAAATTAAAAAAAAAAAAAACAAGCGCTCGAATAAACTTTCATTCACCATTTAACTCATAAGAAAAGAAAAAAAAACTAAAAATTTGCAGCGTTATATGCGGATATTAGCGGATGCATAGATGCACGGGTATATGGAATGTACTTATATAATATACGTTAAGCTTTTACGAGTAATAAATTTCTTTTTGTCGGGAGTTAAATGTTGCCAGACGGGCTGCTGTGGTGCACAAGTTGTCTATTTAAAAGTCATTTGCTGAGTGAAGCCTGATGTCAAACTTTACTGAATAATCTTTGAAATATATCGTTTCTAACAAAACAAAAAATAATGAATGAAATCGGACAACTCGTTAATTAACTACATCAAAGTGAATATTTTGACTTCCATCTTCTGTTCCAAGAGAACTAACTCTACTGAATTTACTAAATTAAGGGATAAAAAGTATCTGTTGTAGATACTAACTCATGTTATAAATTCAAATTATATTCAGTTTCATTTAATTTTTCCATTAGTTTTGGTGTGATTCGCACCCAAGATACAAACAAAAAAATTGCGTTTTCGGCGTCAGTATTGATAATAGATTGCCCACCATAAAAAATAAATAAATGATAATACATACGAGTGGAGGTACGACAAACTAGAATTGATATCAATTAGATTTTTAAATAATTATACATATAAGCTACCAGTTTTATGATGAATATAAGTAGAGTACCTACTCTTATAATAAACTACTTTTGTAATGTTAAAAGGCGTTTATTATTTCATCGTCTATTTTAATTAAATAAATTTTCCTGCCCAGGTAATTTTTCAAAGCCGTAAATGGTTTGTAATTTATAGGATTAGCGCGCGTCACTACTTTTTGTTAACGCCAAATAAATCTCTTTCAAGCTTTGAGTTAATCTTTTAATTCATACACTGCATCAAAATGAAAATGTTCAGGCTATTATTTTAATAATGCTTTTTTGAAAAGTATTTGGTAAGCGCATATAAAAGATATATATATATATATATATATATATATATATATATATATATATATATATATATATGTATATATATATATGCTCTATATGTATGTTGCTTTATATAATATATACTATATATATATACACATAGTCACATACGTATACAACTATTTATATTATTATAGTACATGTATATGAATAACGCTTTAATCCTAATTGTGACAAGGAAGCTCTATACTTTTATTTTAATTTAAAATTTCTCTTATTTCTATCCCTCAATCCCACAAAACAGTGGCTATATATTTAAAAAAAAATTGACTACAAAGAACCAATAATTAATGTCAATATCTTTGGAACATTTAATGTAAATTCTAAAATGTTAAAAAATACTAATTTGAATTATTGTAAGCAACCTGTACAATTGCGTCACGCAACTATACACACAATACGTACATTTACGACATTGCGTAAGTAATATAATAAATATTATATGAGATTTCCGTTCATAAATGAAGCATTCTTGTACTATTCTTAGTTAATAAGGTTATGTACCAAAATATTAGGTGTACAAATAAGTTCTACTCGTTTTCCAAAGACGGAGTTATCTAACAGCTAGTTATTGGTTAGTTATATTTACGTATATGTAATGCGCAGCTGTTTCCTCATACTTTTAATATATTAATATAAAATATATGTTTTTTTTATTACGTTGAAAATAGAAGTAAGTAATGTGCATATCCGCCATTATCTTGTATACGAATTTCTTTTTATTTTTTATTTTAAATTAAACATTTAAAATAAAAAGTTATTAAAACTTAAACTTATAATAACTTTATGCGCTATTTAAATGTATTTTAATTTTTTGATGATTGATTAGTTCTAATAAATATAAAAGATACTTATAGTAAAAGCGGATGACGAAATATTCTGAATCATTACGCTTTGAAAAATTATATGAAAATCTCAATAATTTATGTGATTTCACGTGCAATAAATGCATTGTAAATAGTAGCTTGTTATTTATGATTGACATTGTGTTTTCATAACAAATGTTGGCGGAAAACCAAACGAGAATAATTAATTGTTGATATAAATTAGATTAATATTGAAAATAATAAATAAAATATTTTATTTTTAACTACATATCGTACACTGTATGTGAGATGAGTTTTTAGTACTCATATTTCAATACGAGTCCTTAGTATATGATCAACTCTCATTATTAGGACTATTTATACTTTAAAATGGCAATTGACTATAGAAAACCTTATTTTTGTTGAACTGAATTAGCCTATAAACGTCCCATTGCCGGGTAAGGGCCTCTTCTCCATATAATTAATAGTTGTCTGTCTTCGGTTTCTAAAAATAATTTTGGTAAAGTTAAATTTTGCCAGCGAAAAAACGAAATAGATTCTTATTTTTTTTGTATGTATATCGAGTCTCAGTTTTTGTATATACGGAATCTTTATAATATAAGAAGCAAGGCATCATTTAGAAAAAAATTTGACCAATTTCATGAAACGTAATTTCAACCAAATATATATTATATCATTAATGTTTGTAATTTTACTAAAAATGCTTGTAATATAATAATTATTGCACACCATGTTATATGATATATATATATATATATATATATATATATATATATATATATATATATATATATCGCTCATTAAATACAAAAGGGCCACAAATAAAAAAAAAATGCCAAAATCGTTTTATTGCAAAAAAGTGTTCAAAATTGATTGTATTTTATGATAAAATGAAGACACTAGTCAAAGTCGCTTTTATTGTGACCAAAACGCACGAGCGCCTCTTTTGTATTTTATTGGTTTGCTGACAAACTTCAGTACAAAAGGGCCACATTTCGAAAAAGTGCCCGTGATATAATTAATTGTTTCATGAAAAAGTGCCTGTTACTGTGCCTGAAACTGACCGTTTATTAAAGCAATATTAGGTATTTTTTAAATAAAATTAAGAAAACTATTTGGTTAAGACAAGACTGTCCTAAAATATGAAAATAAAGAGGTTTTTAATACCTAAGTTGTTTCGTGTTTTCAGTGTAACTTTAATTTCCCTTCTTTAAAAATAGATTTCCTGCAAATGAAAAGTGTTTTTTGGTAATTGAGAAAAATATTTTTTTATCGGTTCAAGATTTTTAAAATGATTAATATAATATAAATCTACTAAAAAGTACCATATTTTCAATAATAATTTGTGCACATTGTACTAAATTTTAAATGCAAAAGGGACTTTTATGCTCTTTTTTCTGCTTGGGTGATATTTATCAAAAAGTTACAGTAGGTAACAACGCTTCTAAGCATGTATTAACATAATATATACAGAAAAAAAAGTAGGTAATAAAAATAAAAAAAAACATGATTTCAATTTTGTTTTGGTCTTCTCTATAAAATAAAATTTTAGGTTTGTGGCTGTTTTGTATTTATACCTTGTACAATTTAGCTTGATCTTTTTGACAGATGTAAATTTTTTTGATTGACATAACTTTGCAATGACGAACATATTATTTTCTTAATTTAATGATTTTAAAAATTATAAAAACATTTAATAAATATCGATTACAAAAAATCATTATTAAAGATCATTTTTAAGTTATTGTTACGAACGGGGGTCCTTTTGATTGGGGTTTCTTTGGCTAGTGGTTGGGATCACTTTAGCTGGTATAACTCTTTTTAGAAAAATAAGATTAAAAAAAATTGAATTCTAATTTGAACTACGCGTTCCATTGTTCCATCGACTGGCCATATAAGCCGAACGTCGGGAACACTCGGGGTCAGTAGTGTGGAGTAAAGTCAAGAGGAAAGAAGAGGTTAAAGGAAGAAGTTAAGAGGAAGCAAGACTACCTGCCCGTAACATTATTATTGTTAAATTTAAGTTTTTGTTTTGAACTTTTGTTAAACATGCCTAAAAGGGCGAAAAAAACTGTACTCAACAGTGAAATGCGTGAGTTTGTAATTCGCTTACGCGATTATTTTGAGCGTGAGTCACAAAATGGGGGACCATTATTGCCATTGTCTCAAGTGCGGCAACGTGTAGCTGACGCTTTGCTGATTGCATTAGCTACTGTGACACGAATCTCTACGGGAAAATATGGTAAAGAAGGTAACGAGGAGAATAAACTGTCGTCTCCTAATAAAAAACGTAGGCGTATCCAACCTATCGTCAATCTTGACGATTTTCAATGTTGGCCGCACATACGGAACCACATTTATGGTTATTATCTGTCAAAACTACTGCGCAGAATTGGATTTCATTACCAAAAATCCAACAACCGCAGGATTCTTATGGAAAGGAATGACATTGCCCTCAAACGAGTTGATTTCTTAAGAAAAGTCAAAAATATTACCGATTGGGAAAAAGTTGTATTTTTAGATGAAACTTGGTTGAATGCCAATCACACTGTTAAAAAAACATGGAACGATGGTACTGCCCAATCGTCTACAAAAGTACCAGAAGGAAAAGGGGAGAGACTGATAATTTGCCACGCAGGTACTGCCCAAGGTTTTGTGCCAAACTGTTTACTGGCATTTAAATCCAAAAAAACGAATGAGTATCACGAAGAGATGAACTTTGAAACGTTTTCGAAATGGTTATATAAAATGATGGACAACCTGGATGGTCCTCATATAATAATAATGGATAATGCATCCTATCATTCCACGCAATTTGACAAGGCTCCGACGATGGCAAACAAAAAAGCTGATATAATAAAGTGGCTCATAAACAAGGGCGTAAATGCCGACATGACAATGCTCAAGTACGAACTGCTTGGCCTGGTGGCCACACACAAACCGAGGGAGCCAGTTTATTTACTGGACGAAGCAGCAAAGCAACGCGGTCACACAGTGATCAGATTGCCGCCCTATCATTGTCAATATAATGCCATAGAGCTAATATGGGCACAAATCAAAGGTCAGTAAAAAAAACTTTTTTCTTGATAAATTCTTTAACATCTATTTCATTAATAGTATTATTTTAACAATCACTTATTTCATTCACAGGAAATGTAGCACTTACTAATACATCTCCTCCCTTCACCGCAAACAAAATGCTCCGCTTATTGGAAGAAGCTTGTGGTCAAGTGACCGCTGAAAACTGGGCGAATGTAGTACGACACGTCAAAGAAGTAATATTATCGGACTGGATGCGCGACGTCCACTTCGACAATTTTATTGAACACGAAATAATAATTGAAGTTCGAGATGATGACACAAGCTCCGACGACTCTGGTGATTATTATCTTGGCTGTGCTCCTCTTCCTCAATAAAAACTGTTTTAAAGATAAAACTATTTTATTTTTCAACCTTAATTTTTACATACAGGATTATTTTTGGACCTCCCGTCAAATTTAAATAGGTGGTTCAGAACATGAAACTAAACAACTTTTCCAAAGAAACATGGGACGAAAAGTGAAAAAAAATTCGACCCTCCCATAGAAAACTGCTCGATCACGTGGTCGATTTCGTATGGAGGGTCTCATTTTGCGGTCCAAAAATAACCCTGTAATATTAATGTAAGTTAATATAGTACTTATTATGAATATTGACCCACCGTCGCTTATCTACCCAATGTTTTATATGTCTAGTGCAATAAAGAATTTCACAAATAATACACCACATACATATATTATATATTACATATACATATATTTAAAAAAACGTTATTTTTTGGACTACTAGATATTTTCTGTTTCCCATCACTAGCCCGTCTGTAAAAAATCAAGCTAACTACGAATATTTTAAAACTTTTTATTGCTTTAAAGTAAAACTTTAAATAGGAACACTGAAAATAATAGACGCTTGTACAATGTTACAACGGTCGAAACAAAAATCCGACCCACCGACGTAACATTGTACAAGCGTCTATTATTTTCAGTGTTCTTATTTAAATTTTACTTTTGAAGCAATAAAAAGTCCTAAAATTTTCGGATAACGCTTGAATCTTTAGGGACTTTTGTGTTATATGTATTTTTTTAATATTTTTACGATTTTTAAAATAATTTAAAATTTGAAAATAATATGTTCGTCATTGCAAAGTTATGTCGAACAGAAAATTTACATGTGTCAAAAAGATCAAGCTAAATTGTACAGGGTATAATGAGCGATATATATATATATATATATATATATATATATATATATATATATATATATATATATATATATATATATATATATATATATATATATATATATATATATATATATAGGTATATATAAAATGTCAATATCATTGCGCAAATGAAAATATTCGTATTTTCAACGTTTTCTTTACTATAATTGCTCAAATATAACTTTAGTTTTAAGTACCCTCCACGGAGACTAAAAAAGTTATTTTTATACATAGAAGCCAATTGATTGACTTTGTAGATTTATATTCAAATAGCTTCCTGACGAAGACTGTAAATTAGAAAATTATAGGACCAATTTTATCGGGTTAAGGCGAGGCAATCAATGAACTAGTGGACAACGTAAATGCTACTGAAATACTGAAGTAGAATATTGATTATTGATATTAAAAAGTAAAGTTTTTATTTTCACTATACTCATCTTACTAATATATCAAAATTGAAAGCCTTGTTACTTATATGTTTGATTGTATATTTTTCGACTCAGAGTCAGAATATATATATATTAATATGTGAAGCAAAAACTTTGTACCCCTTTTACGAAAATTACGCGGACGGAGAAGTAAGAAATTTAACAGTTAAAGTTTATTTGGACAAGTAGTGCAGAATGCTAATATTTTTTATAAAAATTCTTAAAAAATACATATTTTAAAGAAAGAAAACTACTCACACTACGGCACACATACATATGTACAATGTACATATGTACAATGTACATACATACACAAATTTTGTTTATTGTCAAAGTCTGTTGTCAACACGGTTTTAAATATAGGGCTTGCAACGAATTTTTTATCGAACAGGGTTATAAATACAGGTGTTGCAACTAATTTTTTATTGAAATTTTTTAACAAAGATCAGGCTCAATGACTGCTGCATATGCTCACCGTGTTATGCGAAATCATATTTTTATGATATTGACAATGCTGTTAATTATAGATTAGGTCGAATTTCGACCACTGGGCGACCACTAGTACATACATATAATAACACAAAACGGTAAAAGTATTAACACAATACAAGCCGTATTATGTTAATATTTTCAAAATCGAAATTTAAAATTATCAATACAAATTAATTCCATATAAAAAACGATAGTTGTTTATGAGTAAAAATCTTCTTTTATACAATTATTAAATTAGAAAAAATGAATTAGAAACTTTAAAAGTAAAATCTAAATTTCGACAAGCCTTGTAGTTTAACTAAATGATATAAAAAATTCGTTAAACGTATTTTTCTTTTCTTTATAAAATGTTTAACTGTCATATTAAATAAAACAAATTTTCTAGAATTATATTAGATCTCGCAAAATATGTGACTTGTTTCAGTTAGTGTCGTGTTCATATAACAAGACATTACGAAAATGATAGGAATTTTTCATGTACCTAACGTCTGAAAAAGTCATACATTGTTATGCATGGCAGTATGACAAATGATTTATCGGTTTGGTTTGTCGTCGGTTCACAATGGAATTTGTTGCTTCGGAATTCGGGACGAACTCTGTTATTCTCAGAAATGCTAAAAGGAAATTTTAGTACGCACGTTTATGTAAATATGAAATAGAATACAATGGACGATTTATCGCTCAATCTGAACGTTGATTTTTTTATCAACGAAACTTTCTATAAATGTTTGACGATGGACGTTAACACGCTTGAGGGCAGCACGTACGACTATAAACGTTTATATATCTATACATAATTTTATGGACTGTATGGACTATAGTCCTTTGCCTTTCCCTGTGGAGGATAAATTAAAAAAAAAAACATAATTATATGTTTAAGCCAGTAACAAACTATTTATTACGACGACCCCGTTGGTGTAATGGTCACCATGCCGGACTGCCAACCAGAGGGTCCCGGGTTCGATTCCCGGCACGGCCAACACCTTTGTGATGAGCGAATTTGTTGGCTGTCGGTCTGAGTGTTCAATATGTATCGATATAAAGTATTTATGTATGTATATGTAGTATATCAGTTGTGTTAGCACCCATAACACAAACTATAAATAGTTTAGCATGGGGCTAACCAGCCGTGTGTGAAATGTGTCCTAATATTTATTATTATTTATATTATTATTATTATTAATGTACAAAAACAATCATTAGTGTTTTATTTTGTAATTCTTTCTGTCCAATTTCGATAACGATAGATTTTTTACGATTGCGAGTTTTTAAAACTAAATCGCACGAAAATCTTGATTTTTTTTAAATTAAGTTATAAGCTTACTTTTGTCCAACAAAATAAAGCTGTGTTTTTAAATTGATATAATGTATTGTGAATAAAAAGTATATGTAGCACGTAAATAAATAAAAAATACATAACATTATAATAATATTAATTTACTACGTATGCAAGAGCACTACTTAACAAAATTTTATAGCAACCTCGCTTATAGTTAATACCTACTAAAATTGTTGCCAAAGAGAAATAAAATAAAGTGATAAATCGCCTTGATGTATTTCGAGGCTTAAAAAGTCATAAAAAGACAACAATAAAACTAAAATAAATATATCAAATTTTTTCACATGTAATTGGCTTATTTTTATCTATTCTATATATAACTGTTCACTACTCTTAATCAGTGTAACGAGTATCAGTCAGCTACGCGTCAAGTGTCCACTAGATGTAATTAAGCCAGCACTATAGTGATAAATGCTTTACAGTTCCTAACTTGACGTGCGCTGAATGGTTCGAGACGATGCGATTAATTTAATGTTTTATTTGTAATTTAAAAAGTTTTATTTAGTTTAAAAATTCAGGTTGTTACAATTAAGGAACAAAAGTGTTTTATATTAAGTTTGTGATATATTTCGTTTTAGGTTGTATTTAAAAAATATATAATTTTTATACACAACCTTAGACATGGAGAGCAATTTTAAACAACCAAACGTATATAAAATATGTATATAATTTTTGTAGAATATACTCAAATATTTTTAACTAAGAAAATTCTTACTTTGAAGAAAACACGTGCCTCATAATTTATTTCAGATTTTTTTCCCGACTTTCTGTCCTAGAAAAGTTGAGACGAATAAAATTATAAAGATAAAACAAAACTTGAAAAATTTTAAAGCACTTTCTCCAATTAGAATCCACACGCTTGGTATTGTGTTCCACTGGACTGTACTCGGTAACTTTAATATATAATTATTGTCGGTTGTTTGACTACTAGATTGAGACTTTACGGATTAATTATTAATTTCATTAAACAAAGGCAATACGATAATAGAACCATTAAAAGGTTTATTGTACATTCATTTTATATTAAAAATATAATTACTTATGACCTTTGATTAATTGATTGATTGATTGATTCAGCCTGCTGATGTAAATGTATTTCAACTTTTAAGAGTAGAATGGAAAATCCACCACCACATTAGCCGTTTGATGTCCATCGCTGAACGTAGGCCTTCCTCATCATCTCTGGGGGAGCTGCCAATTCTTACCTAGTTTGGTAGGCGAGTTGGCGAGCGCACTGTGTTTTGGCAGAATATGATGACGCTGCTGCTCATCACCATCCTGATTAGTGTACAGTTGTTCGCACCACTATGGCTTTAGTCGCCTATTACGACACCGCGGTAAGAATGAGATCGGTACTATTCTTCTCTGCCGGTCACCGCACAAGCCGTGCGCCTTTACTAATGAGACAAAATGAAAGAAATACTTTATTTGTCTTGTTTGTTTGTCTAAACTCACTAAGCTCAGGAGCTACATTTGCGCTGGAAGGATCCTTTTGCCTGCAGATCCGGGAACCTTCAATTAAAGCGGCTGAAGGCTCCCACAGGAGTTTAGTGCGGTATTGAACCCCCAAGTGCTGAGTCCGACATACGGTCTAGGACTGCCAACCCGGGCGTCCTGGATATCACCCGTAATTGGGTTCCCCTGCGATACAAAAAAGGGTCTATTTTATTCGATTTAAAAAAAAAATGTTTTGATCTGCTTGATGTGATTGATTGTAGATATAGATGTTAGCTAATTATGAAATTATTTTTATAAGGAGACTTTTTACTATGAATTTTAAATATTAGTTTAAATGAAAGAAAACAAAGATAACTTGTCTTCAGCTAAGTATAAAAGTAATTGCAATCTTAGAGAGACCGGTTTATTTAAATATGTAAAATAAAAATAATGATAACATATTAGAGATGATAATAATATAACTTGATTACACTTTTAAAAGATTACATAAGAAAAAGTGCGCAAGGCCTGAGAAACTAAATATTCCCGCTGGGTTACGGCTACGAGCAGTAGGAGCCCTTAACGCGAGATTACTAAGATTGATTAAGTGTGCAATACCTTAATGAAATACTAACGTAATGAACTTCTTTATTTTATCATATAACGATATAATAAGTATTGGAATAAATAAATAACTACACGTTAAATTTTAATAATAAAGATTTATTTAAATGGTATAAATTTACCACATATTCGTAGTATGAAATTAATCATTCACCTAAATTGCGCTCTAATGATAATCTTCTCCTCGAAATTCCTTCTCATTCCACTACTTTCTACACAAAATCTTTCACCGTTCAAGCTGCTCGACTTTGGAACTCTTTACCTTTATCCATCAGACTTTCCCAATCACCTTTTTCTTTTAAAAAATCTGTAAAACAACATTTTATTCAAATGTAATCATTGCCCTTATCGAATCATTTAATTGTCATCTTTTGTCAATTTAATCACATTATTCCTCATCAATATTTGCATCTATGTATGTATATTTATGATATTTATACTGCATATATATATATATTACATATTATGTATTATATATATTTTGCTTTTATAAAATTATATCATAGTTTTGTTATTAATGTACTTTACACCTATACGATCTATATACAGTTTCCTCTAAGGTTGGCTGAAAGAGATCGCTCTTTAGCGATAAGGCCGCCTTTTATACTTAATTCCTTTTTTTTTTGTACTATTGCTTATTCTTGGTGACAATAAAGAATTTTTAGTATTAAATTGTAATCATTTTATCAGTATTGTATGTATTTATATAATTTTCATACTGTATTTGTTAAACTGAACTAAATTAGGCTGTAATCGTCTCCATATAAGGACCAAGGTTGGCACGCTGCTCCATTGCCGGTTGTCAAATAATTTGCCTACCATGGGTAATAATCGCTATCAGGTGTCTCTGATAAAAATCAGGACTGACGGCTTTACGTGCTCTCCGAGGAACGGTGACGAGACGCACAGGGACTTACACCTTGACCAGAAACAAATATTTGTACATATACAAATTTTGCCCCGAGCGGAAATCGAACCCGCGACCGGCGGCGTTCAGGCGCAAATAATCGCAATACTAGATCAGAACGGTTGTCTATATTTCTATATATGTTACATAAATGTACATTCTAAACGTATTAAAAAACATTTACTGGTAAATATTACAGTAGGAGTACCGTGGTTCATTTATTCGCATTCAAAATGCAATTATGTTCGACTATTGATATGGTGCCGATACTACTGATACTCCAATTACCAGTCATTGTGTTCAAACGTATGGACCGAAAGAGACTATCTCCCTCGGTATTCGCTTTGAATTCACAATGAAACTGTAATAAAGCAATGCCTCGCTTAATATATATTTTTGTTCTCATTAAATGGCAATTTAAATAGTAATGTTATATCATTTTGATGGATTGATTAATTTCGATAGTATCACGTAATGTAGTAGGTAAATGTTACTTTAAACTTCTACTTTAATTTACGGCGATTAGTTCAACTTCTGTAGTATTTGTATTTAAAAAATATATATTATGTTTTTGGGTGCAATACACTAGTCTACTACTATTGTTGATTTATTATAATTATATTCTCGTAAGACAGCCTGTTTATCTTGGAAGAAAATTAATCACCAAGATATGACTTATAGAACGGGTACAGCTATTAAAATATTAACCAATCTAAAAAGTTTCCAAAAACTCAACATGAAGGTAACCGCTTGGAAATCCTTATTTGATATTTTAATGTTGATATTACTATTCGACGTCTATTTTTCATTTTATAGGCGAATAAGAAAAAAACTACTTGTATATTTATTATATAACTTATATACTATTATTTTAATTCAGATAACTATGCTATATAATATTATATCGTTGACTCATTGCATTGCCTATAAAAACTATTTGATTCAAATTATCATAGGGAAAAGACGATAATACCATCATATCCATAATACTTACTATCATGCCATAAAATTTTACGATATTCAGACAACGGGTCCCCACTTTATTTCAAACAAATCCTGTTTACAACTATGCGGAAGGAAGTTTTTAGTAATATTCAATTATTTTCTTGAACAATGAACACTAAATCTGTTATATTTATTCTGTTTGATTGGTATAGAATTGAGGAGTTTTAAAAATATAATAATAAACAATAATACATATGTCACAGGTAGCTATATACTCTATAGTTTAAAAAAATATTATCAAAACGAATTTAAAATTGATCTAAATGTTAAATGTAATTAAATAATTGTTATTTTAGTCTTAATGTATAAGCTCAAACAACAATAAGTAACATTTACAAACAAAAAAAAAAAAAAAATTACTAAATGAATTGGTTTAATGTTGATTACGAAAATTTTTATTTGACAGAAAACAAAGTAACAAATATTATAAAGACTAACATTAGCAAAAATAACTATATATTAAGTTTTACTTTCAAGAGAATATAATATATTTTGCATATATTTTTTTATGCAAATACTTTGACTTCACGACAATCTTTATTTGATCGAAAGCAAAAACGAAGTAATAGGTTGTAAGTAGCATGAACCACGAATGCTGATATAGTTTTCAACATCTTAGCGGTTCGTATCAGAAACGTGGATAAGAAAAGTTTGCTTCTACGAACTTGAGTCTGATGTAACCTGAGAACCTATTCGCATGTCATGTGCTTCACTTAGGACAGAATAACGAGGTTTTTTAACTGTTTTTAAATTTGACTAAGTAGCGTCGCCCTTATCAGACACATTCTAAAGAGTCGACTTAACGCATTCTATCCAGGCTATTTTCTTCACTAAGAATATAAGCGCAGCTGGCTCAATAGGCGGTTCTATATATCTCCTTAACAGTGCAGTTATTTGCTTACAATATATACATAGTTCCTCACATAACACAAGATTGTACATCTGGTTTTGATCTAAGTCTTCTATTTACTGGATATTATCGATTCACAATTGTAGCATATAAAAATAAATCTTTACCAATATAACATTAGTGTGGATTGTTAATTAAGTAAAAATGAAAGAAATATAAAATAATAAATAGTAATAATAAAGTGAAAGTAATAATAAAGTGAATATGAAAGTATGAAAAAATAATAGCGAACATTATCTTAGTAAAAATCATCAATTGATTGTAAAATTTTGCAAAAAAAATGATACGTAAAAGCTTATATTCAAACCAAAGGAAAAAAATCTATTCATATTTTCATTTTGGTTCCGTCGAAAAAATTTAATAATAATTCGCGGAGTGTCTCGACACCGATATCGCCCGCAATTTGTTTCACTATCACTTCACTTTCAATTTTTCTTGAATAATTCAACACCCGTCGAAGGTTTTCGATTTTATTGTGAAAATTGCATGTCTTGTTAGACGTGTGAACTTGACACTTCATGCAGACTGTAAAATGATTTGCGTCTGGATATCATATGAGATTTATTTTTTGAATGACGAATATAAGAACGAATACTATGTAAGTATTTTGTTTTAAATAACTTTATTAAATAATGAAAAAAAAAAATGTAGTTTTACACAAAATATTATTGTAATTTCATTTAATTCCTAAATTTTTAAAACATTTTCATCTTTGACTGGTCGGTTGGCGCAGTTGCTAGTAACCCTGTCTTCTGCTCTAGGGTTGTGGGTTAGATTCTCGCTCCGAGTCTGGGTACGATATATTTGTATATGTATTATATTTATATGCGTATTGCATATATTTACTAAAAAAAAATGTGTATATCAATAGGCTGCTATCTAAAACACAGGCATTAAGTTTCTGGCCTCAGGAGCAGCAGACAATTACGTGTCCTGTGAAACATACTCGTATTTATTTTTATGTGTATATTGTAGCGAAAACTACAAAAAATATTTCGTTTATATATTAATTTACATTAATATTAAGTTATAAGAATGGCAAATAGAAACACGCTTCTCTATCACTGTTGTCTATTGATTATCATAATATTATGTAGTAGTTATACGTTTGTCGTAAATTTTATACCGATTTAAGTGAAACTTAACTATTAATCCTGTTATAGATTTTAAAATGTCTGCCCGTTATCTACTTTACTTTATATCATAGTTAAACAATAATGATAAGTTAAACAATAATAAATGTATTCATAAATAACCTTTATATTTAGTATCTTAGTATTGATTGGGTTTGGTGGTTTTTATATTAAGACTAGCAAACCCGGCGAACTCCGTTTCGCCACCAGATGGTTTCGTTTTTTTGTAACATTTCGTTTGGGGATTAAAAGATGAAGTAGTACATGCTATGTATCAGAGTTAGCGCTGTATGTGAAAAATGATTTTCCCTGTTTTCCTGCTTTTCTGTTGAAAATTTTCCTAAATTTTGTTTGCTATAAACCTCACGAAGCCCGAGACCTTTCTAACGAATGCAAAACCGTGGAAATCGGTCCGTGCGTTCTGGAATTATAGCGTCAGGCAGGAAAACCCGACTTATTTTTATATCATAGATTAACGAACAGCGATTTTCGATTTCACTTGCGGCTTATGGTCACTGCTTAGCTCTTATGAGTCATTGCATGAATTTAAATAGATTTTCGCGTTATTATAGATTTATCTAGTGCCTATAACAATCTAATATCACTAAAGGTACTAATTTTTAATTACCCATTTTTGAAGTGAAACTTTTATACCAACGTTTGGGAGTACAAATAAAAAATCGTCACACTACGACCGTCACATTTTCGGACCATATATGGTATTGTACTGTATTACGGGACTCCGTATTATATATGTAATGAAACGACGTAACCTCATCTAGTTTCGGCTCGTTTGTTTCGTCTTAACGAGTACTTTGTTTTTAGATCCACCAGGGTCTGATGATGGAGCTGGAAGTTGGTCATAGGAACTCTGTAATGAAACGACGCAACCGCATCGAGTTTCGGCTCGTTTTATTCGTATTGACGAGTACTTTGTTTTTACGTGGTTACCAGGGTCTGATTAGAGATGGCGCGCACTACCCATTAACTCGGCGCATCGTTTTATTATAACTTCTTACGTGCGTACATAAGTCCACACATACCTTTTTTTTCGTAAGCTTCACTTGACCAATTAATGTTAAAGTACCTGGATGACCGAGCTTTGCTCGGTTAAATAATATTTAGATACATTAGGTACATACTGACGAAACATAAATAATATTTTCGATTTTACCGACATAAGAGTAAAATAATAGGAACTGGTTATTTAAATAAAAAATAAAAAAAGCTCTCAATAATAGTTTTTCTCACAAAAGAAGAAACTTGAAAAAAAAGGAAGAAAAATTTGGTCTGTAGACAGCTGGATTCGAACGCAGGTTTTTATGATTTCATATCTGCCCGATTCCCATCCGAGCTATTATAAGCTTATTAATGACAGCGAAATTTACCTTCGTATTCTAATGTAATATTTTATTTTCGTAAAAAAGGGATAAAACGACATTTTCTAAAAATAAATCCTAGCTAGATCGATTTATCGCCCCCGAAACCCCCTGAATACTAAATTTCATAAAAATCGTTGGAGCCGTTTCCGAGATTCAGATTATATATATATATATATATATATATATATATATATATATATATATATATATATATATACAAAAATTGCTCGTTTAAAGATATAAGTAAATATATAATAAAAAGTTTCGCTTCATACGTGTGTATATTAATATATATATATATATATATATATATATATATATATATATATATATATATATATATATACACACACCATTTTTTATTTAAAACGTTTTGTGTTAATAATTTTGTTTATTGTGGAAGCATCTGATTTGCATCTGTTGCTTCACCCATCGAAGCAGAGCATAAAATATAGACATCGGTAAAACAGCGCGGCTTGTTACGTTATATAAATATAGCGACACATTTGTTCTTTTATTATATTACACATAAGTAACAGTAAAATTTTTTAACATCGTCAGAGTGCAATCCATTCCATGCATTGTAAATCGTGAAATTATGAGCCGTCCCTAATTAGTTAACGAATGACATGGGTTAGTTTAGGTTATTGTTAGAATTTCGGCTGTTGCAGGTGCTTACCGGGCACGGTTGCTTCGGTAAGTACCTGTACTAAATCGCGCGGAGAGAAGCCACCCCTGCTTGCCACGAGTGTGGCGCGCCAGTCGACTCGGCGCGTCACATTCTGAAGGAATGTACTGCTTGGGAGCCCCAGCGCAAGGCCCTGGTGGTAGTGATAGGCGGAGACCTCTCTCTGTCGAGTGTGGTCCACTGCATGCTCGGCAGCGAGAGGTGCTGGTCGGCCGTGACCACATATTGTGAGGAGGTGATGGCAGCAAAGGAGGCCGCGGAGCGAGAGCGGGAAGCAGCCGCAAACGCTGACTCGCTCCGCAGAAGACGACCGGGGAGCAGGAGACGCCGATATGCACTCCTCCACCCTCCATAATAGAGTGGGAGAGGGCAACACATCCTCCTACTCGCCACCAGGGCAATAGAGCGCTCACGGTGCTCGCGAACGCTCTATAAGCGAAGGCGGCCCGCGGGCCAACCGTCGGGGCGTCATGGTTGAATGCGAAAACGATCCCGTGGCGCCCCACTACGACGATGAGGTCGCCGCTAGGTTTTAGTGAGGTATTCTGACACGTTCTGCCGTGTCAGCGAGTCCCACATACCCGCTGCCTCCCCGCGGCGAGATGCGTAAATGCATTACCCAGCGTTAAAAAAAGGTTATTGTTAGAAATATTAGGACGCGCCCGATAAAAATAGTTTCACCCAGTGTACAATTTGAAGATTTGAAAAATCTTGCAAAACTATATAGCTTTTTAACAACCATTATTTTTTAGTGGTGAGAGAACTCGTCTTAACACTGGAAGAAGTGGGTTCGATCCCGTTTGAGGTATATATTTTTTTTACTATGATATTTGATACTATATATGTATATGATATTTGGGAAGCGTGGTAGCAGCGTGGTAGATTGCTGGCTCCAACTCTTCTTGTATATGCAGAGGAGATCTATGCCCAGCAGTGGAAGTTTTATATACTGATTTAGTAAAGTACACAAAACAAAATTCACAATAATAAGATGACATATAAATAGACAAACGTGAAAATTTTATACATAAAAACAAAAAACTCAACTGAATCGTAAATTTCTAAGAAAAAAAAATCTTTGTTTATACATATAAGTGCATGACAATACATTTTCTCATCTTTTTAAGTTTGCTAGCACTTTGGTAAATATATAGCTTAACGGCAATTTTTATCTTTTGAAAGTCACTAAGTGACTGTCGGGTGTTTCGATAAAATAAACATAATATTACGTTAAAGCCAATCGTGCTTTTCCTTTTATATTTACCTTTTTTTCTCTTGAATGGTTTATCATAGTTTATTTATAAACGTTAGATGTACCTATCAATAAATGCTTACACTCGCAAACTTTTTGCTATTTATTGAAATTCTCTAGATTTACAAAGTCTGTAGTACGAGAACATATTATCTAGGTATATTTTATAGTATCAACTCAACGATTTTTGTCTCTTTTTTGTATCTGATTGAGCAACAAAGAAAAAATTAGTTACAAACCATGTAAAAACTAAACAAATCTTATAGCCTAGTAGCTGCTGCCCGCGACGTCGTCTGCGTGAACGCTGTTACACGTTGTTACAGAATACGTTTAAGAAATAAAGGTTCACTGCTCGTTCCGCGTAGGTGATAGCGTGATAGTATGTAGCCTATATGTTTACCCGACTTCTTAATAATATTCGTGCCAAATTTGAAGTAAATCCATGCAGTACTTTTTGAGTTTATCCCGGACATACATACAGACAAACAGACAAAAATTCTAAAAACTATATTTTTAGCTTCGGTATCTATTGTAGATCACACCCCAAGTATTCTTTAAAAAAAGTATTAAATGTACAGTTTTGACTTTCCTACTATTTTATTATATGTATAGATAATTAATTGTTATCTATATATATATAGGAGACTTTCTATAGATATAGTCACTCATCACGATATCTCTGGAACTATGAGACCTAAAAATTTGAAATTTGGTAGGAATATTCCTTTTGCCGAGTAGAGGTCAGCTAAGAACGGATTTTACGAAATTCTACCTCTAAATGGATGAAAAAGGGAGGCAAACTTTGTATGGGACAACGTGATTTCTTGGTCCAATCTACCTAAAATTTTGCATAAATATTCTTTAACAGAATTGATTGAAGACGTGTTTCGTATTTTATCGAAATTCATCACCTAACGGGGTTAAAAGGGGGTAGAAAGTTATTTTGATGTAAATACTCTTTAGTGCTTTTTTTTAAATTACATAATATTTTGACACATGTTTGACAACTAAATTTATATAATATTATATAATATTTTCCAGTATTGACGCAGGTGTGTGATCGCTTTATTGTAAAATAGTGTCTTATATAATATTTTTTATTTCAATGTTAGTGTTGTTTTAAGTCAAGGGTTTTAAACTGAATAACTCATCAGCAAGGCATATGTAGTTCACAACGATACAGATATAGAAGACACCGAAGTGAAATTAGTACAGATTGGCACTACGGACTAATGTTGGAACAAGATCAGAAAACATTATAAATCATGTACCCATTTAACTTTATCTTACACTAAAACTAAGAAGGAAGAGATAAAAGCTGTCTTGGACTTTTATTAAATATAAATATATTTTTAACATACACATACGATCGTCTGTTCCTAAGGTAGGAAACTTAATGCCTGTGTTTTGGGTATCAGCCGACTGATATACATTTTTTTATAAATATACATATACATATAGAAATAAATACATATTACACCCAGACTTGAGGCGGGAATCGAACCCACGATCCTGGAGCAGAAAGCAGGGTCACTACCAACTGTCACTAACAACGAGTCAATCAAAATTTTAAAACTTGCGGGTTTATTCAAATCTAAGAGACAAAATCGTATTAACTTGTGGTGTAATTATACCAACGATACAACGAACGAAGCATTGATGATCGTTCCGGTGTAGTGGTGCGAGTAGTCGCCTCAACGCCTCGCCTCAATGCCGGTGGTCGCGGGTTCGATTCTCGCTTTGGGCAGATATTAGTATTTGTGGCAATATTTGTTTCAGGTCTTGGTGTATGTCCTTGTGGGTTTCCCCACCGTACCCCGGAGAGCACGTAAAGCCGTCGATCCCGTTTGTTATCATGGATACCTTATATTATCTAATCGTTTCTTATGGTAGTAATATTATCAGCCAACCCGCAGTGGAGCAGCATGGTGGATTAAGCTCCAACCCTTCTTCTATGTGGAAAAAAGGCCTTCGCTCAGCAGTGGGTTGTTTACAGACTGATACAATACAGTACAGTACAGAAGCATTTGTGGCCTTCAGTGACGAAACTGAGCCTTCCCGGGAAAAAATGATCAGGCCTGATCATACATGAAAAATGACCGGGCCTAAAAAGGACTGATCAGACATGAACAGGCATGATCATGTCTGACATCAGGCATGAGTAGGCATAACCATGTATGATAAGGCCTGAACGTATTTTTACTCTTCAGATATGATCATGCATGAACAGACCTGACCAGACATGATGTTGTCTAATTTCAGGCCTGCTCATACATGAACAGGCCTGCTTATATATGAATAGGCCTGATCCCAGCCATTTTTCATACACAATCAGGCCTGATCATTTTTTATTCCGGAAATCCGGATTACCATAAATATTAGAGTCCATCTAAGGGCAGATATTACTGCCGCATAGTTCTCAGACCTGTTGCTTAAAATAGGAATTGGTGATTTCCAGTAACAGGATAATAATATAATGTATGTGTACATATGAGTATCTATTTACCATAAACAAAGCTTAAGGTTAAACTCTTAATGTAGCGGGAGTATACTAATAAAGGGCAAGTTGCTTCTCCCACGGCCAGTTGTATGTGGCATGTTTCAGAGTAGCCTGGTGATTCTAGCACCCCGAAGGAAAAACAAAAAATATTGTTTATTGGTGGTGGTGAAGTACTTCGAATCGGAAGGTGTAGTACTTCGATTTCGTTGTAAAATACCCCCGTGTAACTTTCTCCAGATCAAAGGAGCTTTGTGTTCAGTAAATATAACAATTTTTATTTTTTTAATGTTGATTTAAACTTTAAATCCCTATTCTTTAATAAAGATTGTATAATATATATATAGGAGACTTTCTATAGATATAGTCATTCATCATGATATATCTGGAACTATGAGACCTAGAGATTTGAAATTTGGTAGAAATATTTCTTTCGCCGAGTAGAGGTCAGCTAAGAACGGATTTTACAAAATTCTACCCCAAAGGGGGTGAAAAAGGGGGGGAAAGTTTTTATGGGACAATGCGATTCCTTGGTCCAATCTACTTCAAATCTTGCATAATTATTCTTTAACAGAATTAATTGAAGACGTGTTTCGTATTTTATCGAAATTCATCCTCTAACGGGGTTAAAAGGGGATTAAAAGTTATTTGCTTCGAAGTTGATATCAATACAAGGAGTGCTTTTGAGTTTAATAATTTAAATTACATTTTATTTTGACATGTTTGACAACTCAATCTGTCTATTATAAAATATTTTCGAGTATCGATGCAGGTGTAGGTGATAAAAAATATAAATTTATAATTTTTGAAATTTTAATTAAATACCCGTGCGAAGCCGGGGCGGGCCGCTAGTATATGTATATGTTTCACGTACCTAATTACATGCATATTAGAAAAATCATCATAATCATCATCATATCAATCATCGAAAATTTAGGAATGCAAAAATCAAATATTTAAACAACAATTATAGAAAATGTTTTGAACAGTAAAATATTATGTTTTAATTGATTAGTAAAATATTATGAAAAAATGGCTAATTTAATTCAATCCATCAATGTATAAAATTGAGAAAACTAAACAAAGTAAAAGTTTTATATTGCGACGTAGTGTAAAGAAAATATAAAGTATTTTCGATTCCAATCCATTTAATAAAAGGTGTTTACCTCAAAGATATAAAAAACTTTGCGTTACGTTCATTCGACTAGACAATATTTGCTTAAGATCGATGGCGAATCTTCAGGTTACCGTCTGCCAAACATTCATTCAATGAAAAGGATCAAAGCGTTTACTCATCCCACTTGAAGTGCGTTTTACAATGATTTAGCTGTATATTTATTTCTGTAGGTGCAAAGAACAAAAGGGTTTTTTAAACGGTTTGAAAGTACGTCTAGACGTAGACATGGATATGAATATGAACTAAACTAAGAAACCAAATGCTTTACCTTCTCATTTCTTTTGCGTGTATGTTCTTGCAACCAGTAAATTAGTAAGAGTGTTCATCATATGTTAAATGAAGACTGCTGTCTATAAAAACTTGTTGCATCAAAAAAGCCATTAATGCTTTGCTAGAAGAATGAATCCAAAGAGGCCTGGATGGGATGAAAATGGGAAAAGAAGTGGGAGTAATACATTTCGACTCTTGTACACGCCACGTGAAAAGTGAAAGGTTAGTCATTAAATGCCGATGTAAAGGATCCGAAACGTTGGGAAATAATTTAATTTAATTAAAAATCGTTAAACTGTAAAGTTTTTAAAACAAATAAACGCGATAAAATCCGATTTAGACTTTTAATTAAATGAGTGAAATTCGCGTAAATATAAGAGAACAGTACATTAAATGCCGATTTCGTTAACTATGTTCCTACTCCAGTTAAGCTAATCATACGAGTATATACCTACAATAAGTGTCTCACACAGCCATCTCATTTCACGCCTGCGACACATTTTAACATAATAAATATTTATTTAATAAATAGCTTACTTTAAAATATTTTATTAAAAAAAAGTTATAAGTGATTTTATTCTTACATAACCAAAATTTATGGTATTTTTTCTATGTAGATTCTTACGTTAAATATAATAATAATAATAATAATAATATAACTCTTTGGTGCCGCTCTAGCGGTACACCGCTTCATTGGAGCCAAAACCCAGGAGCCTGGACGCACTACTAATAATAGTAGTGACGTACCAGCCTGGAAGAAGAGAATAGAACGCCGTATCAGCCTGGCCAGGGCCCTCATTGGCAGACTGCAAAGCTTCAGGTCGGGCAACACTAGGCCAAGGATTGTGCGCTCCGTCAGAATAGCTTTTAATGGATTAGGCGTCAGGCTTGACCAGCCTGATATAGCTGAAAAACTGACGGAGCGCATCGACGGCCTGAAGCAAAGAATCGCGGCATGGGGGAAGCGCATTCGTAGGTACTCTGAGAGAGTTGAGCGCTTCCGGCAAAATCGCCTCTTCCTGAGTGATCAGAAGAGGTTCTACAGGAAGTTGGAGAACCCGACGCCATGCTCTACTTCCCAAAAACCGAATACGGCTGACCTCGTCGCCTTTTGGCGAAATATATGGTCACGGGAGGTGGAGCATGAGGAGGGGCCTTGGATTGCGGCGATTCAGGAAGCATGTGCTAGAATCGAACCGATGAACCCGATCGCCATCTCTTCGGGGAACGTAGCTGATGCGGTCCGGCGGGCACCGAACTGGAAGAGTCCGGGGGCCGACGGCCTGCATCACTATTGGCTGAAAGGGTTCTCGGTATGCCATGCGACCTTGGCTCGACAATACCAAGAGGCGATAGAGCGGAAGACGCTTCCGAACCTCTTCACTACTGGGATCACTCACCTAGCTCCTAAGTCCACCAACACTGCGGATCCTACCAACTACCGCCCCATAACGTGTCTGACTTCCATCTACAAGACACTGACATCCGTTCTGAGCTGCAAGATCTCTCGTCATATTGACGAATTTAACATCTTGTCTGCAGCTCAGAACGGATGCCGTGGAGGCGGCCGCGGCACAAAGGAGCTCCTTATCATTGACTCTGTTGCGGGCCAGCTTATCAAACGCAACCGTCGGAACTTCTCTGCTGCCTGGATCGACTACAAGAAGGCATTCGACTCGGTGCCTCATTCATGGCTTCTGAGGGTCCTCGAGCTGTACAAGATCGACGGTGCAGTTCGAGACTTCCTCGAAGTATGCATGGGGCAATGGAGTACGATCCTTTGTCTCCAGGGCGAGAGACTGACGACGGGTGCCGATGACCGAATCCGGATACGAAGGGGTATTTTCCAGGGTGATTGTCTGAGCCCACTTTGGTTTTGCTTGTCCTTGAACCCTTTAAGCACTCTGCTGGAGCGTTCGGGGACAGGCTTTCAGTTTTGGAGAGGAGGTACTAAAGTCTCCCACCTTCTCTACATGGATGACCTCAAGCTGCTGGCACCTAATCCTGCACGCCTTATGGAGTTGCTGAAAATCACTACTGAGTTCAGCGGCTCCATCAGGATGCAGCTTGGAGTGGATAAGTGTGCGGTCGTGCATGTAGACAGGGGACAGGTGACGCAATCGGCTCAAATTAGCCTAGAGATTTCTAACTTCAAGACCCTCTCCGAAGCTGAATCATACCGGTATCTGGGCATGTCACAATGCATAGGGGTGCAGGAGGTGGATATGAAACAGGCGGTTTGCGAGGTCTTTTTTGGACGCCTGACAAAAGTTCTTCGGAGCTACTTGTCGGGCGCCAACAAGGTCCGAGCTTATAACGGCTGGGTCATGCCCACTCTTTTGTACACATTTGGCGTGCTCAGATGGACTCAGACCGAACTCGACGCCCTGGACAGAAGAGTCCGCACGACTATGACTTACCATCGCATGCATCACCCGAAATCGTCGGTCATGAGACTGTACATCCCACGGAAGTGTGGTGGCCGAGGCCTATTAAGCGCCAAGTCCATGCATAACCGGGAGGTGTGCAGCCTCAGGGCCTATTTTGAAACGAGGAGGGAGAGCGCTATGCATGGTGATGTTGTAGTATGTGACAAAGGTCTCACCCCCTTATCCCTGGCCAAAGAGGAATGGCGAAGACCAGTTGTACTTAGCACCTCTGACCGGGAGACCGTATGGATGGAGAAGGAGCTGCATGGACGGTTTTACAAGGCGCTCCACGCACCTCACGTGGATGTTAAGGCCTCCGTGCAGTGGCTGCGATTCGGGGACCTCTTTGGGGAAACCGAAGGTTTTGTCTGTGCAATACAGGATCAGGTGGTCAAGACGAACAACTACCGAAAGCACATTCTGAAGGATGGCACTCCCGACTTCTGTCGAGCTTGTCGTCATCCCGGCGAGTCACTCAGACATGTGCTTTCGGGGTGTTCAGCGCTTGCCAACACTGAGTACTTGCACAGACATAACCAAGTGGCCAAAATTCTTCATCAAGAGCTTGCTCTTAGGTATTGTTTCTTGGAACAGAGGATGCCGTATTACCAGTACACACCGGTGCCAGTACTCGAACGCGACGGAGTCCGGCTCTACTGGGACCTGCCTATTGCCACGGACAGGACGATACTGGCGAACAAGCCTGATATCGTGGTGATGGATAGGGCACAGTCGAGGGTGTTTTTAGTGGACATTACCATCCCTCATGACGAGAACCTCGTGAAAGCCGAAACAGAGAAAAAGCGTAAATATCTGGATTTGGCACACGAGATTGTCGACATGTGGGGTGTTGAGTCCACTGAAATCATCCCTATCGTGATATCTGCCAACGGTTTGATCCCGGTTAGCCTCGCTCACCACCTGAGGCAGCTGGGTATCTGTGACGGTTCGCTCGCAGCCAGGATGCAGAAGGCGGTATTACTCGACTCGGCTAGGATTGTCCGCCGATTTCTCAGCCTACAGGCCTAACCCCCGGCCGTTTGATCTCCCTGCCGGGGCGTAATCCTCCACCCGCTTATATTTATCTAAGTAAGTTTATGTAAATTTATTATATTCCTTATATAAGTATTGTATTATATTATATTATATATGTGTATATGTATATATTGAACGGGTGGAGTATAGCTATTGTGATAATAATAATAATATTCTTTATTGTACACCATAAAATAAACAAAAACAGTAATTAAGCAATAAAAGATGTACAAAGGCGGTCTTATCGCTAAAAGAGCAATCTCTTCCAGACAACCTTTGGGCATAGGACACGACACAGTAGCAGCGGTTAGGAAGTGCACAAAAATAAGAGAAAGTAGACATAAAATAATATAACATAAGTAAACATACGAAATAAAGTAAATATCAAAATATGTATACACAAACACTTAAATATACATAAATATATACATACAAATATATATACATACATATACATACATATATACATATATATACATACAAACATAATGACTAAGAAATTCATGGTGTATTTAGCGACAAATAGTGCTGCTTAAGACAGCTCTTAAAACAAGCAAGCGATTGAGCTTGTCTTATTCGGATTATTCGGATTTAATCGGAAGAGAGTTCCACAGGCGGACAGCTTTGACGGTGAAGGAATCAGAGTAGAAGGAAGTTGAGTGGGAAGGAGTTTTTAAAAGTAAATTTAAATCTGACCGTAGGCAACGTTCGTGGGAATTACAAAGAAAGGTGAATCGTTCTTTAAGGTATTTAGGAGCATCAGGATTAAAAAGTATGTAATAGAGAAGTGAAAGCACATGCGTATTCCTGCGAAGGCGAATTGGGAGCCACTTGAGTTTTTTGCGAAAGTCGGAGACATGGTCATATTTGCGCAAACCAAATATAAACCTTATACAAAGATTCTGAAGGCGCTCAAGCTTATTTAGTTGCTCCTCTTTGAGATCCAGAAAACATGTATCTGCATAGTCAAGGATAGGTAAAAGTAGTTGGTATTGTGCTAACGCAATCTTAGTAGGCATAGGAAGGAAGTGTTGAAGTCGTCGGAGTGAACTTGCAGCTGCAAACAATCTCCGGCTAAGCTCAGTTAACTGAGTTGACCAAGAGAGATACCTATCAAATATTACACCTAAATTTTTCACATTGTCACTAAAGTTCAATACAGTATCATTGAAAAGTACAGGTGGAACTAGTGACCAATCTATACAACTCACCAGTTTTGGACTACCCACAATAATAACTTGAGACTTTGAAGGATTCACTTTTAACCCGAATGAGCTGCTCCATTTAAATATATTGTTCAAGTCATTATTCAGTAGATTTATACTTGCAGGTAGATCAGCTAGCTTAGAGTGTGTGTATATTTGAAGATCGTCTGCATACAGGTGGTAGAGAGAAGAAAAAATTTTACTGATAGAGTTGATAAACAATGAAAATAGGAGAGGGGACAACACGCCACCTTGCGGTACGCCAGCAGTTACGTTAGCCCAGTCTGAAAAAGTGTCTTGGACTTGCAAACGCTGCCGACGCCCGTACAAGTAACTATGAAACCAGTCAATTACCGATGGAGATATGTTAAAGGAACCTAACACAGACAACAATATATCGAAGTCAACAGTATTAAAGGCATTACTAAAGTCTAGTAAAGCCAAAACCGTAAGCTTTCGATCGTCCATCGCGTGTCTGATGTCATCTGAGATTTTGACGAGTGCTGTGACCGTACTATGACCCTTACGGAAACCGGATTGATACGGATTTAGGAGATTATTAGAGGAAAGGAACGATGATAGTTGTTTATGTACAAGACGCTCAAACACCTTGGACAAAAAAGGCAGGATTGAAATTGGACGAAATTCGGAAAAAGCAGATGGATTAGGTTTTTTCGGAAGGGGAATAATTTGAGCGTCTTTCCAGCTGGAAGGAAAAGTACTGGATTCATAGGAATGGTTAAAAATGTGAGTTATGACAGGAACAACGTAGTCTATGATAGGATGGATCATTTTACGGCTGATGGAATCGCAACCTACAGCATTCGAACAGATAGCAAGTATATTCCTTTTAACATCACATTCCGATAGTTGACACAATTCAAAATTTGGAAAGTCGAAAGGAGTACTCGTGGCTGAAAGATTACTAAGCGTTTTCATCTTAGTAGCACTGTCAATTGTACTAGAAGTCGTAAAGTAATTGTTGAGTCCAAATATCACTTGCTCTTTATAAATACTAACTGTAGTCTATACAAGACTAATATATAAACCAACCAAAACCAAATGTTGGACTAAAGCCAAAAAAAAAATCTAGAAAGAAAAGCGCTATGCAAGTGTAAATACGTTTTCGATCCAGCATTTTATCCTCAAAAGCGTACCTATATCAGGAAAATAAAAATATTCATGTAATTTTGCTTTTACGAGATTCATTTATTTTTTATTTATTTTTAATAACGGTGTGTGTAATAACGTTTCATAACTGTGAGCAGATGTACAATAAAATCCGTTTCGAAAGTGGAGATTTAAAGAGGTCAATAAATAAATACAGTTTATGACTGAAGGATTTACTTAAAATGTTATTATATGTATGAAGGTGAAGAGGGTCGCCAACTTTATTCGAGAACGATCTATTTCTATTTGCTTACAAATTTGCATTTTCCACCAGTTCACATAAAGTGTATAATCTTTCATAATACACGATTGATGTATCTGTAATTGCACACAAATTTTACGACTTCATCAAATCACTGCGTGCGGAGAAAGCGTTTTAAATTCACGATATAGAAACGCTGAGTGCTAAGTTTTTCAGCAACAGCTGTAAAAGTTATAGTATCATATCATAATGATAAATCTTAAGTAAGCAAAATATGCTATCCGTCACTAAAGATATAAAACACAAAAAAGTGCAGTATTATTAAAAAAAATCGCAGACTCATGGCGAACGAAATTTATTTTAAATTATTTTTTCATAAGAATAGGACAATAAAATATAGTTAAACACATAGGTACACTGTTAATAAAATAACAAACTTACAGTTATTACTGTGATAAAATTCAGTATTTTTTACGACAAAGTCATAACTATGTTACTTCCGTTTCATTTTAACTATTAATCTGTCATTAATGTATAAATATCTATTTGTTTTTTTTTTAGTTATAAATTAATTATTGTTAATTTCTAAAACTTTTAATATATTACTTAAATATTTTACTAAGGTTATTATAATCAAAAAGGATTTTTTGTCCATTTATCTCTTTTAGAAAAACATACATCTTAAATGTATTAAAGCGATTATGACGAAATTATTGTAATTGCAACTTTTATACCAGGTCGTAATTTAGGCTATAAAATATCAAGCTACGTCTCCAGTAACTAAATTAGTAAGTAAAGTGAAAACTTAACCCATTATGTACATTATTATTTATTTAATTTGTATGGAATTTACATGAATTATATATTTTTATTTGTTATATAACAGTTGCATTTCTGCTGTCTGCACTAAGATCTCTTGAAACTTCAATAACATTAAGTTATTAACGATCAACTGTGTGGGCAATTTCTCTAGAACACTTTCATTGAAAACAAGATAAAAAAAAATGAAATGTATTAAGGAATACAATACATAATTAAAATAAAAGTATTAATTAAATTAAACTTACTCTTAGATCGTAATGTTAAATAGTATATTTATTTAAACTCAATAATCTCAGAAAGTAGGTACTCGTTTAAAAAAAAATGTTGAAAAGCGCAGTTATTTCTTTTAATTAATTATATTTAACTCTATGACTCATAAAAGATGAGTAGTAATTATAACATAACCAACCTGGCATGTACTGAACTTAGAAAAGGTAAAAACTCAAGAAACATGTAGCTAAGAAAAAAAGCTTACATGACGTACCTTAGGTGTAGTAAATTCGACATACGAAAAGCAAAATCTTAAAGAAAAATCTTAATTATTGAACGAACTTACACTATTTAAAATAATAGTGGAGAGTTTTAAAGTTATCAGAAAAGCTAAAGATAAAACTAGTTAGTAATAGCTGGTCATTTAAGCACCTACATATAAAGTTCTATAATTACATTACTTCTTTAGTTTAAGATATAAAAAACTATATAAATATTTAATATATCAAAAACACTGAAGTTTTTTAATAATTAAGAGATGTTGTTGTATTCACGAAAATCAATATAAAAGATTTTTATTTCCTTATATAAAGACTGACGAGTCACATGATTTCCCTCACTTTGAATTTCTATTTTGTAATCTTAGGGCCAGTTTCACCACTTGCTATTAAGTTCCGGATAACCTAACTGGAACTTATTTTGACAGATAACCCATACAATCACCTGTCAAAAAAGTGCCAGTTAGGTTAGCCGGAACTTAATAGCAAGTGGTGAAACTGGGTCTTAGTATTTTATATTTATTACTTCTACATTACAATAAGTCATAGTGTAATAACTGTAGTATTTCTAAACCTTATATATAATCATCCTAAAGATACAATTGTTTTTTTTACAGAAAATATTTTTTTAATCGTTACAGTAAATTCTTAATATCGAACACTCAAACAAACTACTACTTTTATTTTTATTTATATTCATTAATTTTTATACGAATACAATAATTATATAATAAAGTTTCCACCTACATCCAGCCTAGATACGAGAAATCAATCGATAAAGAATCAGTTCCCGTTTTTATAACCTTAATTACTTCCTACACTTTTGAAGATATTTATATTTTAGCGATAAAGGCGTCTGTTGCAATTGGAACACTTCGTTGTTTTGTATTATGGAAAAATAATGAATGTGTTACTATATAAGTAGGAAGTTTCAACTTTACAAATTGGAATGCAATAATAATCATCTATCTATACGTTTGTATAATTAAATATAAAATACTGTAAATGTAATTCGCCTCTATATATATGCACTCTTAAGCCATAAAACAGATAAAATGTAAAAAGATTCTTTATATTAAATGACAATAATAGTAACGTCTCGGTACTAACGACGCTTTTACACTCGGAAGGTGTTCGTGTAAAATAAAATTGAACGTTCCCCGACGGCAAGTGACTTGACCTCAATAGGAGTGCATTAATGTCATACTGAAGTGTGATTCAATTGCCTTAAAGAAACAGAGTTTAACGTTAATTACGTAGATTTTCTTTTACGATTAATTTTGTATGACTAAGAAAGTAAAGCCAATTAATCAAATACGATCAAATAATCAAACATAATATATTGGGTATAAATTTTCTTTTTCCGGTGATGTTAATTTTACTTTGCTGAAAATCTTCTTTAAAAAATATACTTAAGCTTGTAGTTAATCTGTAATAAAATGTCCAGCTTAAACCGTCAAAGAAAGATTGACAAACATTACAAACAAAACCGTTTACGAATATTAAAAAAAAACAGGTAAATTTTGATAAATACGATCCACGTGTCGTTGTAATGGATGGTATCCAACTGTGATGAACTTCCATGACAAGTTTTATTCCTCTATATTTAGCTCTTTATTAACTTGTGTTATTATTATTGTTTAATTTATTTTGTTTATATTATTATCTTCTACGTGGGAGAAGACGTTGGAGCTTAATATTATAATATCTTCGTATATTTACATTTAATTCGCATACGGTAAAATATTATTATTAACATTGTTTGAACACTTGATACAAAAATAAATATACATATTAGTCCTAAAGAAAATCATTCCTAACGAAATTAAATTACTTTTTTAAGTAAATATGTTCATGTATTTAGAACAGTTGCTTACAGAATACAAATTTAAAATTACCATCCACTAGTCGTGTTGTTGCTTCAATTTACGACAAGTATTTTCTTATTGCTAGTAGTCCTTGCCAAGTATGTAGAAACCTAATTTCTGAATGTGTTATTAATCTTCCTGTAAGTATGCCAACGCTAGTGGCCATTCAAATATACCAGTTAACTTTCGAAACCTTGCTCGTAAACATTTTATAGAGTTTCATCAATTCGGCTATAGTAAATTTACATTCGCAGTCTATTTAGGGCGGATATAAATGAACTACTCGATTCACGTAACTGCTTCAATAAACTTAAGACAAGTAGTTTATATAAGTTACATATTTTAAGATATATTGTCTCATGTGTTATTAAATAATCTATACATATAATAAAATGGTAGGAAAGTCAAAACTGTACATTGAATATTTTTTTTAAAGAATACTTGGGGTGTGATCTACAATCGATACCGAAGCCAAAAATTTTGTTTTTAGAATTTTTACCTGACTGCGACAGAAGGAGGGTTATGTTTTTCGAGTGTATGTATGTGTGTATGTATGTATGTATGTCCATTTCTTTGGCCCGCCCTACAGCCCAAACGGCTGGACGGTTTTTGACATATGAGGTGTCGTTGGATTTGTCTAAATTGTAATAGTGACATAGGCTACATAAATTTTCAAAATGGCGCCCGCAAATGGAGGAATGAGGGGGGGGAGTTGAATTTTTTTCCTTACTGTAGCAATATGGGTATCAAATGAAAGCTAGTAAATTGTTTTATTCTTTTTAGTTTATAATAAGAGTATTTTACGCAGTCGGGTTTTTTGATTTTTTTAATTAATTTTTTTGTTTGTTTGTCTGTATGTATGTCCAGGATAAACTTAAAATGTACTGCATGGATTTACTTCAAATTTGGCACGAATATTATTAAGAAGTCGGGTCAAAATATAGGCTACATATTATCACGCTACCACCTACGGGGAACGAGCAGTGAACCTTTATTTCTTCAACGGATTCTGTAACAACGTGTAATGTAACGACGCAAAAGACAGTCTGCCTCTGTTACTGCACTTTCTGTAGATATGAAATGTAAAGAAGAATCAGGTAAATGAATGTTATTTTGAAAGGTATAATCGTAGGTATTTTTGGTGTTGTATAGCGTTCACGCAGACGACGTCGCGGACAGCAGCTAGTACTCATTATTTATACTTATATATTTCACATGTAGGCAAATGTTTGTTTATCATAATAGATTGCACTAATGGCGCTTTCTGGATTGTGGTTAGTTAGCACCTTTAATCATAAAACTACATATTATATTAAAGTGGAACTTATGTGGAGGCGACACTGCGAGCATAGCTAGTAATGAATGAAATTTCAACCTGCCTTAGAAATAATTTGAATTACAAACTGAAGTTCTTAAATAAGTAAGACTAACTGCAAATTAAAAGATAAAAGACAAGTAAGACATTCTGTATATTGGTTCGAGAAGTCGCCTTAACGCAGGCAGTCGTGGGTTCGAATGCTGTTCGAGGTAAATTTTTGTATTTTTAGAAATATAATAATAATTGTTCTTGGTCTGGGTGTACAACTTTATGAGTCTCTACACCGTGCCTCGAAGTGCACTTAAAGCTGTCGGTCACGGTTGTTGTCCTAGACACCTGATAGCGACCATTAATCATGTTGGGGAATTATCCGCCAACCCGTCCTGAAGAAGCGTTGAATTAAGCTCTAACACTTCACCTATACAGGGATATATGAGATATCTTTGGCCAGCAGTGGAATATATGTAGCTTACTCATTACAGGTCAGTACAGTAGAATAAGGACTTTAATTACAGTTTTTCTTGGTATAATCATTAAAATAGATTGTAGGTTAGCGTTTAATAGGCAAGACATTAGGAAATAATTATTTGAAATTAAGTTTGAAATTGCGTTTGAGACCACGGAAATACGTACGAACGTATAAAAATTATAGCTCCTAAAACTGGGTTTTAGTTTGGTTAAACTTCGTTTGTTATTGAGTTTGCAGTGAAGCTGAAATTAAAAATGTAAAGATCCTTTATAAACTTGCTCTTCGAATATCGAATAAATTAGTTTGCATTCTATGATTTTTAAGAAGTACTAGAAAAATTTACTTTCGAATTATTGACTAATGATTATAATTTTGTAACATTTGTGTCACCGACAACAACGTGTTTCAACATTCATTGTCTTATATTATGAAGCACGTACAATGCTATGTGCAAATTGTGTTGTATCAAGCACATTGATTATTTACTGTTCTCTTATATTTACGCGAATTTTACTCATTTGATTAAAAGTCTATACCGGATTTTATCGCGTTTATTCAAAACTTTACAGTTTAACAATATTTTAAATTATTTCCCGACGTTTCGGACCCTTTACAGCGTCCATAAAGGGTCCGAAACTATTAAAATATTGTCAAACTGTAAAGTTTTGAATAAACGCGATAAAATCCGGTATAGACTTTCAATCAAACATTGATTATTTTCTATATTGTCATTTACACTAAAAAGCTTTATAGATTTATATTACTAAGCACATTTTCCATGTAATTTTACAAAGACGTATAAAGCTTCTAAACTAAAACGAAATAAAATTATATAATATGATATAAATTTGACTTGAATTCATATTCCACCAAATATCATTAAAATCCAAGCAGACGGCATTTGAGCGAAGTATGTCGTTTGCGGGAAAACAAGTCCTAAATATAGTGGCGGGATTATTTCTGACGCAGCGTGTCGCACTATCCCAAAATCTAAACACATTACGAGTCGTCTGTATACGATTAGAACGTTTAGTACGCGTTTTTAATCTACCGGTCCTTAGCGGGTTAATTATTATGATCCGAATAAAATATATTAAAACTTGAATTTTTGTATGTTTCTAAGATCACGTATTTGTGAGGTTTTGATAATGTTTTTATTATTGTAAAGTTAAAAGTGAAATAAAATGGCTGTCAAAGTTTTATTAACACTGCTGATGATAGCACATTGTGCTTTATCAAATCAAATAGCTGTTGGTAAGTATTATAATAATGAAAGTGTATTTTTAATTTTTAATTATTTTACTTAAATACGAAATATGCTTAGTTATTCATGTCAAACAATTTATGTGTTAATTGTAGTGTACCAATAATACTCGTACAATGTATAAAAAACAATTAATTGTTAGAGAATTGTTATGAAGTTATAACATTATTTATTTAATAATTTTATAAAAAAAATTCTTACACTTATTACTTAAAATTTCAGGTGGTATTTTTTATAGTAATGACGAAGATCTGAAAGTCGCGATGCGTGTGAGTGCAAAATTATTTAACTATACTGCTCTCGTAAAAGAGGTCAGTAAAAGAGGCAACATCCTTGAGATAACTGGTCACGTCTGTGATCTAGCTGAAGTGAGAACCGTTTTGCTTTTTATTACTTATATTTCAAAAATATTCTAAACGTACATAGCATTACATTCATAATAATATTATTATTAAGATTAGGAGTTTGTGTTTGTTTGAACTTAGTAATCTCAGGATCAACATGTCTTATTATAAAAAAAAATTTGAAGAAAGTCTGTTTATCAAGGAAATTTAATAGTTTTATACATCACTTTACGTCTTACGGATCACAGGTATAACAATACATATATCAAGTCGAAAAATCTAACGAACACCGAAATTTTAAACAGAAGAAAACATTGGGAAAGCTAGAGTAATATAATTTACAAACTTATTTAAATATAGTTTATACCTTATTGTAATGATGTTTTTTAGGGTTTTTCTAACCTAATTGAAATGTATAACTGAAATTCTGATGTCCGTTCGTCCTTGTATTTTTCGCATTGTCAAAGCTGAACTTTTTAAAGAATAACTGATAGACGATTAATATGTTTACCAAGTATATGAAACTATATTCGCTATAATGGCAAATAATATTATATTAATATAAGCTTAATAATTGAAGTGAAAAAAATATACTATTGTATATACCGAGTTTTTTTTTGTATTTATACTAAACAAAACTAATTTTGTATATAAACTTGTCGTGTGTTAGGCCAACTCGCGTTTGTAAACTAGAAAAAAAAAATTGTATTGAATAATTACTAAAAATTTGCGCCAAATAAATAAATTTTAAACTGTTGATATCAAATTGTTTTTTTGCAATTGCTAACTTTATTAATTCGTAAAAGTATTTTAATTTTAATTTAAATTTTTTTTATAAATAACATATTTACTCGTAATAAAATAAACTTTTTTTTTTGTATTTACAGAAGGGCGTAATTGGAATTGTAGATGGATTGGGTGGTAAAGCAACCGAGCATTTGCAGGGGTTGTGCGATATTTTAGAACTTCCTCTAATTGAAATTCAACACAATGATATATATTTGAAGAACTGGTCGCTCATCAACTTATATCCAAGCCCAGTTGCATTTAATATGGTAGGATCTTTCCGCAAATATAATGTGGCATTAAATAGTCGAAATTATCGTTTTGATGTTATATGTGTGATGTGTGTGTGTGATATTATGACTGCTTAAAGCAGTTTAATATGATAAATTTCGTGTATTCGGGTATATCAAAAACAACAATATTGTATTTATTAAACTTTTATCGTGAATATCATCATTAATGATGTGGTTTTCTAAGTTCTTTAGTGCTGAATTGTGTATACTAAAAATATTTAGTTTTACGTGATACAATACCTGAACTTCTAGGCACTTCAAATTTGGACTTCTGACTAATTCAGACACATGCAGGCTTAAGAATAAAGCTTCGTTTGGTCTTTGTCGAACTGGGTATTGATTTGACAGATATTAACACAATAATTTGTACACGAATGAATTGATTGCTAACTTTTATACGCATGCACTAAACCCAAACTTTGTTTTATTTTTTAATGCAGGTTTTAGAAAAATTAATATTAAATAAAGAGTGGCTCAATTTTACAATATTGTATGTAAAAGGACACAGCACGACAAATGTTCAGAATTTGATGGAAATGGGTGACCCGACAGAGAGGATAACGGTGACGGTCCGTGAATTAAGTGGCAATGACTACAGGTACGCCATCTTGTGTTATTATACGTTTTTAATATGTTAATTGTCACAAACATTTTCTCGCTACTTTTGTAAAAATAAAATGTATATTTTACAATGAATATAACACTATTAGATTTTCAACCAAGTTAAATAGTTCAGATATAGCTGAAAATAAATTTTCAATGCTTATCATACTTATCTTATATGCTTTCATTCTAATACGTGTAGTTTAATTAATAAAGTATTACTGAAACATAGCTGTAATCCAAAGAAAATGATAATTAGGTTTTTATTATGCAGCAAAAAATATAATTTTTTAAATCCTTATCAATTCAAAATAAATTACAAAAATTGGTCATCATTTCTGAAATTATATTCATTGAAACATCGACGGTCAAATACATGAGGATGAATAAAAATGAAATTGTAGATATTATGAATATTAAAAAAAAAGTACCTAGAAAAATATATTTCGACAGAATAATTATATAATACGATATTTATTCGAAAACTTATAATTCATATTCAACACTTACATGTCGGTCCAGTGGGTTTAAAACGAAAAGAAAGTCAACGAAATGTACAAATGAAAATCACGTAACAACAATCTTTGATGATTATGTTAAAGAATCCAAAATTTTTAGTGGAAGATTGATAAATGCCAAATTAGATCTTTAGCTGACATAACAGAGATTTCAAACAACATTCAAGGGATCAACATTAACCATGTATTAAAAAAGTTCAAAAACGTTAATCGAGTACCAAAAAAGAGATAAATTTTTATGGGAGTGAATCTTGAAAAAGGAGAGCCGCTATTCTAAGCTTTTTCTACGTTATGATTTATATGTTAAAACGGGATATTTATCATGTTTGTAATTTTGGATTCCCGATATTTCGACACCATTGCAAGTTCTATAGTAGTCTACGTCCACAAAATGGGAATGGCTTCGTGAAATCTTTATAAAAAAGGCATGCAGATTCTTACAAATATTATATAATAATGTAAACGTTTTTTTTTTTTAAAAGATAAACATTAATTTTATTCTATTATATAGTATTTATAAACAATATAATTACGTTTGGGTTATCCCTCGTAACTATATATTAAACATGACTCTCGCATACAAATAATGCATTACAAAAATTTACAAAACTTTTACATAAATCCATACAATTTTATTCAAAAGTATACAGCAGTTATATACAATTCTAACAATATAATACATATTATAATTTGAAGGGAGGTCTTAATAAAGACAAAACAAAGTGGTCATACAAATTTCGTGGTCGACTGTCCCTCTGAAAATTTGGAACAAATCCTGAGGCATGCGCAACATGTGGGTCTAATGGCAGATGAACATTCTTACATCTTTGTTTCACCCGACTTATTTACATTGGACCTTCATCGATACAGATATGGTGGTGTTAACATGACTGGTATGACATAGTTGTTTAAGTTTTGCTTTAGTAATTAATAATAATAATCCTTTATTGTACATACAACCTTACATAATATAGGAAATAACTACAAGGTGCCGCCTTATCGTTAAAAAGCAATCTCTTCCAGGCAACCTTAGGGCAGAGAAAATGGCATATTGATGCTTATAAAGTTATAATATATATATATTAGCTTGGTCAATTCGGGAACATAAACTGCGCCTGGATGGGGTCGATTTTATACAACTTCATAACCTTCATGAGCCATGGGTGAGGTACCGAATCATATGTCTTTTTGTTGTCAATCCAAGCGGCAGCAAGATTTTTCCAGTTTCGACGTACCTGCTGGCACAAAGTTATGTCTATGAGGAGAAGTTCTTTTGTACCGCTACTACCTGGCTTACAACCATTCTGAGTCGTAGCTAAAATATTATTTGTACTAATATGTTTTATAATTTTAACGACAATAATGGATAATCAGCTTATAGATGGTGGTCCTGAAACATGTTATTTTGCCAATCAAAATTCTGGTAAAACTTATTTGCTTATCAACCTGACCTGCCAAGACCGTGCTGTGTAATTTGGTAAAACAGTTTTATTTGTTGGAATCTTTACAGAAGCTACAATTGCATACAGCTACGGCTCCATATACAGGATTAAGAGTAAATGAGTGTCAGATCTTTTGTACTTTCTAAATATTATTTTAAAATATTATCCATAACATTTACTAACGCTAAATGATATAGTGTGTGTACAGTATATAGGCTAACGAGGCAATTGTAGTCGTATATTTGGTGGCGTGGATTTACTCGTATATTTTAAAATAGCATTTTCTAAAGCTCTCCCATTATGCCCATTATCCTGATCGTTTAGCGATAATTAAACATTGCTAGGAGGTAATAAACTTAAATTGATTACTTCTCTTTGTTCTTTTTGTGATTTTTGAACAGCAGGAGTATGACTTACAGTATTAAGGATTTGTAAGTTTGAACGCAGCCGTTCAAGTACCTACTGATTTATCAGGAGGTGACAACGTTGAATAGATTGTACTTGATCCGATAGTCTTTGGGTGGTCATGATGACTGTTGGCTCAATTGCCTGAAACAGAGATAACATCGTTGAATGATACGCAGTGAGATTAATTCCTCCACCATTTTACCTCATAGTACGCTCCCATGACACTTTCATCCATTTTTTGTGACCTCATACGGTGCACATCATCACTGGCAGTGGGATTTGTTACTGGTGCGCGTTGCCCCTGAAGCTCCAAACTAGCTGGTGGTGGGTTTATAGCTCGTCATCGTTTAGATCGTTTCGCAGATGAGTCAAGATCGTTAATCTTCGAATACGCGGTGGACAGTGGTGTGTGATAGTCGTCGTCTGACGATTGTGCGTCAGAGCTTAATGAAACCTTTTGGCTTGGATATACGAATCGTTCTCTGGCATTTTTCATTTTACTCTTTCAGGTTTTTTTTTTTTTTTTATACCACGACGGTGGCAATCAAGCATACGGCCCGCCTGATGGTAAGCGGTTACCGTAGCCTATGGACGCCTGCAACACCAGGGGCATCACATGCGCGTTGCCGACCCTTTAAAAACCTATTTACTCCCCTCTTGAAGGACCCCATACTGTAGTCCTGCGGGAAAACCTCGGCAGGGAGTTCATTCCACAACCGAATGGTCCGTGGGAGGAAATTCCTCTGATACCGAACTGTACGGGACCATTGGGGCTGCAATGTGTGAGCATGAATTCCCTGTCGATGGCGAGCGGTGCGATGATAAAAAGTGGCCGTTGGCACCATTTCGAACAATTCTTCGGAACACAACCCATTATACAAGCGATAGAGCACGCATAGGGATGCAACATCTCTTCTTAGACTTAAGGGCTCGATATCGCTCGTCAGTATTGTTGGTCAGGTTGTTTGTAAATTATATAATGTTTTCTTTGTTATAAGTATGTGTTAAAAGATTTTAAATTATTAAATTAAATGACATACGTAAAATTCGTTATATAGTTTATTATTATAATACGTTATTACAGGTTAAACAAAGTTTTATATCATGTAGGTTTTTAAATGTTCTAGAGATAGGCGCAAAGTTACAGAAAACATTACGAATATAACATGAAACATAGCAAGAATTTGATGGATGATAAATTACGATTAAGATTAAAGAAATATTACTCTTATTGTTAGACAAATTTTCTTGGGACAAAATTTACATAAACAATATGTTTATCCTATAAACTATTAACTTCTGTTCTTTAATATTAAAGCTTTCATAATATTTTATATCAGAATCTATTATTTCTTAGTTGAATTATAGTTGATATAAGCGATACATTCAGGTTTTTATTTTTATAAACACACTATTAAAAAAAATAAGAATTAGTTTTTAACCGACTTAGAAAAACTTTCTTAAGAAAGAAAAGGTATTTTAATGTAGTTACATCTTCTATTATTATTTTAAAGATTATAATTTGAAAGATTCCTTTTTAGGATACTTCTTGTTGGATAGATTACGATGTGTGTTCAACTTTGTTGAAAGACTATTTTTAAAATTAATAAATACGTATACATATAATTATGTGTAATATTTTTAGGGTTTCAGCTAGTAAAACAAAATAAAGACGATCAGCTTAATGATTTTTTGTCGTCCTATAATGAAGAATCAGGAAATATTCTATCAGCAGAAAATCTAAGAAGCAAAGTCGTACTCATTCACGACGCCATTTTCATGCTTTATCAAGCTATGTCTAAAGTTAATGCAAAAAATGTTATTGTAAAAACAATTAGTCTTGATTGCGAAAAATATGAATCTTGGATATATGGATCTACTTTACTCAATATCATGAAAACAGTATGTTATTTAAATGTTATAATTTTTAAACTCTTATTAATTTAGTCACTTAATTACAAAATAAGCACTAATTTCAATAATATAACTCTTTCGATTTTAATTATTCATCTTTTATAAAATATATTATTATTTTAATTACGATGAAATAAATTTTATAATACTTCTAAAATAATGTAATTATATGCTAATTTATGTTTATATTTATTATTAATAATAAAATATATAAATGTATATAAATGAAACGACAGTAAATTTCAAAAATATATTTCAGAACAAAATTGAAGGTATAACTAGAAATATAATTTTTGATGGTTTTGGTCAAAGAAATAACGTTACAATGGACGTTTTGGAGTTAACATCGGCTGGAAATCAAACTGTAAGATGCTTAACGTATTTAATTTTTTAGATAATATCATACTTTTATATCAAAAAGAAAATATTTTATCAGATAGGTACGTGGCATAATGACGAACTAACATCATGCCGGCCATTTATAAGTGCTGCTGATATAACAAAAGAGCTGGTAATGAAGAACAAAACATTTAAAGTGCTAATTTCTAAGGTACGCTAAACTTTACTATAAAATACTAACCAATCAGCTAAACTTTTAAAAGTACATAATTTTAAGTGGTTTGTAATGAATACAGACGAACATTCTGGTGTAGTGGTGCGAGTAGTCAACTTAAGCCGTGCGCCGGCAGTCGCGGGTTCGATTCCCGCTAGGGAAATTTGTACTTTGTACAAATATTTGTTTCAGGTCTGAGTGTATGTCCTTGTGGATCTCCCCACCGTGACTCGGAGAGCTCGTAAAGCCGTCGGTCCCGGTTGTTATCATAAGACACCTGATAACGATCATTACTCATGGTAGGGAAATTATCCGCGACCCCATAGTGGAGCATAAGCTTCAACCCTTCTCCTATATGGAGAAGAGGCCTTCGCTCAGCAGTGGGTGGTTTACAGGCTGATACAATAATGAATACACGTATTTTATATATACCATTCATTGACCATATCATCAAATTACAGGCGTAACTACTAAAAGAAGAAAAGTGAAATGAACTGTTAATTCATTATTATGTAATAACGTAGTGTTCATTATTTGTACTGTTATTTAAATAAGCTTCACTAAAATGTAATAATAAAATAATATTGCCTCACGCAGTAGGTACCTAATGTTTATTCAAACACTTTTTATTCATAAAAATTTAAAAACAATTATGACCTTAAACAATAAAGAAACATATATGTGTCGTAACGCTGTAAAAGTAATAATAGTGTTATGTTAGATTAACTAGTAGTCCTCCTAATACTGATATGGGAGTGGCAATTTTTAAACATATACATACCTGTAATTACTATGAGAGGTCTCAGATTGTTATTGAGGTATTCATTGACATTTCAAAAGCATTTGACTGTATCATTCATGAATTACTTTTGTAAAATAAGTTAATTACTACAGTATTAAAGTGACATTTAGCCTTGACTTCTTTGTCTTTGCAAGCCTCAGCGATTGGAAATAATAAGTTGCTATTCTTAAAACATAATAGTAATATCCCTTTCATGTTAATTGGCTGACTAAATTGTATTGATAATAAAAAAGGTGTATAGGACGATTTAAACAAGGCACTTTTACTGGTAGAATTACTATTTATGCTTTAGGCGCAAAATATTTGATAAGTAGATCAAAATAAATAATACCTAATCGTTGAACTAATGTGTATTGATAATAATCGTTGAACTAATGTAATCGATTTCGATGTGTATCGATCAAAACTGAAATGTGTTTAATATACAAATATTTTCATATTATACAATCAGAATTGATTTTTACAAAAGTATTTATTATCGATTTTGTTATTTTTATGAGATTGACGATTCATAAGTGCTTAATCCTATTTTAATAAAGTGATATATTTTCATTTATAATTTGAAATTGTATTTCAGTGTTTTAACTAAAGTTCGTCATAAAAATGCTTGCGAGCTTATTATATTGTCAAAAAATTTCTTCGTCCTTATCTGCTTCATTCACGTAAATGTATCTTGTCAATCGTGATTGTAAATGATCAATTACGATTATTCCTTATATATTATACAACATAATTGATAAAATGCAATTGATTGTCTCTGTGACATCTATGTAGTAATTTCATTTTTTTTTTTGTAGACCGCGCCATATGGATATGAGAAGAAATCACCCGAACATCTAGAAGGCAATGATCGCTACGAAGGTTTCACGATAGATCTTATAGAAAAAATCGCTGAAATATTAGGCTTCAATTACGAGTTTGAACTTGAAGAAGACTACGGCATCATTGATGCTGTTACACATAAATGGACCGGCATGGTATTAAAACTTTTGGAAGAGGTATGAAAAATACTCTGTAATAGTATCAATGGTTAATTAATCGTGTATTTTACCAATCTTTATTTTATCCATTGATAATTTATGAGTTTAGCGACAGTGGAAAATTAAAAAGTATTCATATTTTTTGGTTTTTATATTACATATAAAACGACCGTTCTGATGTACCTAGTGGTGCGAGTAGTCGCCTCAAACAGCACGCCGGCGGTCGCGAGTTCGATTCCCGCTCGGGACAGATATTTGTATTCGTACAAATGTTTGTTTCCGGTAGGGAAATTATCCGCCAACCCGTATTGGAGCAGCGTGATAGATTAAGCTCTAACCCTTCTTCTATTTAGAGAAGGGGCCTTCGCTCAGCAGTGAGTGGTTTACAGGCTGATACGGATATTACATATTTTATAAAGAATATTTAAAGTTTCAGTAAATTTTAAAAAAGGTATATTAATTTTAAATGTATTAAACTCAACATATATTTGTGTATTACAGAAGGCAGATTTTGCTATTTGTGACTTTACGATAACGGCTGAGCGACAAAGCGTGATTGATTTCTCTACACCATTTATGACTTTAGGTATTGGTATCCTCTATAAAGAACCTAGTAAGCAGCCTCCCGAAATGTTTTCTTTTATGGCCGTGTTCTCCCAGGAGGTATTAATATTTTTAATAACTTTAATATCTAGGTAAAGATGTATTTATTCATTTTAGTTTTTGTTCAAACTCATAGGATTATGATTTTCGAGGTATAGAAAATTCCATAAATTTAGAATTTGGAAAAACACAATTTTTTTTCTTGAAGTACTTTCTTTAGATTTAAATAATACTGTTTATATATGCGTATATAGTTTAAAGAAAATAAGAAAATAATGAAAAATAGCATTGACTAAAACTATACTTTGCAGGACAGCCATTTGTTGACATGAAATTAATGTTTTCTTTTAAATACAAAGGTGAAAAAGGGTAAAAAAAAAATAGAGTATAAAAGTAGATTGAATGCTATAAAACATTATTTCACACAAGTTTTGTTATCATTTTTCTAATTACATTTCATTCTATAAACTTACCCAGTGTTCTCTAACGCCTTTATTCAAAGTACAAAATTCAATTCACAATAATTTTTGAAAGAGTAAATACATTTTGACCACAGAATATGCTTTATGAATTTCATTCTCTTATCCTACACTTAGTACTTTAACTCTGATGCGTGTTTAAACAAACAGACAAGCAGATAGACAGACAGACATTTCAAAAAATGAGCGAAATGTGTAAAATTAAAAACACAGACGTAAAATTTAAAAAAATAAAACAAATATGTGATTTTGATTTGCTATTCTATTGATATTTTCAATAAGATTTTCCTAGTTATTTGTATTTATTTATTTTTATTAGCTGTTATTAAACAACATGAACGATTAGTTACCATTGTATAATTCCAGGTATGGTATTACATGATGTTCTCACAGATGGGATTAGGAGTGATTATGATATTTGTCGGTCGCATATCTCATAAAGAGTGGCAGAATCCAGTTCCTTGTGTAGAACAACCAGAGGAATTAAGCAATCAGTTCAGTTTTGCGAATTCCGTGTGGCTCATTATCGGATCTGTTATGCAACAGGGCTCTGAAATTGCACCAATGTAAGTTTTTATTTATCTTTACTGTCACTTATCACTGTTATGGTATAGAAGACAAAGAATCTGCAAATTTTTATTTTTAATTTTAAATGAATATGTAAAAACAAAACACGAAAAATAGAAAATAAATCGAATGGATTTTTTTTTGTAAATATACAGACACGGTATACATACCTACGGTATTTCCAAACCGATACAACTTAGAGACCTTTAAAAAAGACCATATTCCTATTTGAAAGGCCGGCAACGCACCTACAAATGGTGTCTATGGATGTCGCTTTCACTTGCCACCAGGTAGAAATCTGACCGCATTATTGCTAGGCGAAGACAGAAACAAGTGATTGTCCATGACTTCAGCGGAGAAGGGGACATTATTTAATATAGCTCTGGCTGGAAACGCCCTTGGGAATCATATACCTCCAATATTTATCTTTTCGCGGAAAAGATTCAACCACTATTTTATATCAGGATCAGGTTGGAGAAAGAAGATGACTTTTATACCTTTCTTGAATTATTCAGAGACCTTTTTTTTTGTCGCAGGGGAATCCATTTACGGATGATATCCTGGATGCCCGGGTCGGTAGTCCTAGACCTATGTCGGACTCGGCACTTTGGGAGTGCAATACCGTACTAAACCCCTGCGGGAGCCTTCAGCCGCTTTAATTGGAGGGTCCCGGATCTGCAGGCAACAGGATCTCTCCAGCGACAGACTGGCCTCGGCGAAAAGGCCAGACTTCTCCTCCATGGGGACTGTCCGGCTCACCTCTGAACAGTCCCAACGACGCCGTGTCTAGCAGGACCGGGTTCCCATCCCGGCCCGACACGGGTACAGAGGCGTTACTGGATGCGCATTCAGTAGCGCCTTCTACACACCCCCGTTCGTCGCCTCCTCTCTCACCCGCTCGTCGGCCTCCTTCTGGGACATTACTGTCTCGCAGAAGGAGGCCATCGCCTTCCAGGACTCGTCGTCGCCGAGCATCGCGTTAATGATGCTCGAGAGCGACAAGTCCCCTCCAAGGACCGACGTCAGACCTTGTAGCAGCGCCGCCCATCTCGGGCAGACCTCGAGGGTGTGCTGGGCAGAGTCCACCGCCGCGCCACAATCGTGACATTCAGTCGTCGGCTCCCTCTGGGCCGTTCGGCACAGGTAGTCACCAAAGCAACCGTGCCCTGTGAGAACCTGCGTCAGATGGAAGGTGAGGGGCTTGCGTTTTCGACGCATCCACCGCTCAAGGACCGGGCGAAAGGCAGCTGTTACGCGTGTGCCGTACGGCTGCCCCGCTAGGTCCTCCCTCCACCTCCGCATAAGCGCTTCCTGCCCTATCCGACGCACCCGTAGGATCCCGTCCAACGTAGGGTTCTCACCAAGAGCCCTCCTATCCAAGACGAATTATTCAGAGACCAAGTTAGGCCATCAAAAGAAAATAAAATCTTATTGCTATTAGATAACCATGCATTTCACACAGCTGTTAAAAATATTGAGTTTTGCAAAGAAAATGGAGTCGGAATAGTAAAATACTAACATTTTCTCCTCACTGCACCCATAAACTGAAGCCAATAGATAGAGCAAAATTTGAGCCGGTAAAAAAGACAGTTAACACTACTTGCGATAACTGGGTGTGATCTAATCCAGGAAAAAACATGACCGTCTACGATATTCCTAGGATAGTCAAAACATCGCTTGATATCGCAATCATACCGCGCAATATGTGTTCCATATTTAGCACGACCCGAGTTTGGGCAGTTAACACCGAAATATTCCAGGACACTGATTACCGTACGAGCCAAATGACTACTGGCCCATCTAACTTTAACTTGGTGGGAAATTCAAGAAATAAAGAACCCTTTTTTTTTTTTTTTTTTTTGTTTTGGCGGGAAAAAATGTACCTGAACGCACATCCCGTCGCCCGGGGGGACAACGTGATAGTGTGGGGCCCTCACCCACTAAAATAACCCGCCGTGCGCCCTCACCCGCCCTTACAAGGCGGGCCACGGGTACCGCGTACGTTGCTCCGTGGTCCGCAGGCGGCAGCTCCATCGAGCACTCTCTCCTGTGCGACGCCCCGCGCACTTGAGCATCGCACCTTCGCGGTAGGCAATTTCGGCGGACGGTGGGCAAACAAGAAGAAATAAAGAACCCACATCAAGTCATATGAATACGAATGATACCACCATTAATTTGAGTGTTAAATGCTCAATTAAGTACAAAATATTATTAAAAATGTTATGTTCTATCTCCATAAGTCTTATTTTAATAAATACCTTTAAACTATTTGGTCTTTACAACTTTACAATTCTTAATTATACCCAAGAATTATCTGTTTCAACTCACCTCGACCCCTGTTTCAACTTACCTCGGCAAGAGGGGAGTTGAAACAAAATGACTTGTGACGTTTAAGTCCTTTTTTCGTCACAGTATTCGCATTTACAATTTCTTTGTGTTACTCATCTGCAAACGCAAGAAATGAACTATCGATGGGCATTTATCTCATTCGATTAGTGTTTATAGTATTTTGTGTATGAAGCAAAATGTCAAAATTGTTTCAACTCCCCGCGGTCTCCCCTATAGCATTCATACATTACTATTTGTTGTCTGTGATTTTGTGTACTCTCCCAAATAAATGTATTTTTTTTATATTTATATTTCAAAAATATGAAATAAAAAAATTTCGAAGTTTTATTTTTTGAATCTACGGCTTTATTGTTCCAAGATAAGATAAAAACATTCTAATTTCAAACAATGTAATCCTTTATTTTTTCTTCTTTTATTTTAATAATACAATAGTGATTCACTTTGTATCCCATCTTCATTATTAAGTGGTCGTCGGAGAAAAACTATCAACATGATGCTAAAACAAAAGAAAATAATCTTAACAAATAATATGTATTCCATTATGTGTGTCTTTTTAATAAATCTTTAAAATCTGGTACGTTTCTTACACTGTGGAAAACAGTTCACATTGTCCCTGTTTTTAAAGCAGGTGACAAATCATGTTGCGAAAATTATTGTCCTATAAGTATTTTGTCTTGCTGTGCCAAATTGTTTGAATCACTTTTTTATGATGTGCTTCATAATCATTTTAAATCTTCTTTATCTCCTAATCAGCAAGGTTTCGTAAAGGGTAGATCGACTACGAGTAATCTATTGGAGTATAAGAGTTACTTGTGTAACGTATTTTATAAGGGGGGGGGGGCAAGCTGACATAATCTACACCGACTTTTTGAAAGCATTTGACCGAGTCAATAATTCCATTTTAACACTGAAGTTGGCACGATATGGTATGCATGGTAATCTTCTAAGATGGATGGAATCTTATTTAAGGAGAAAAACTCAGTTGGTTGCTCTAAAGGGTGACCTTTCATCTGTCTTTACGATACCATCCGGCGTTCCTCAAGGGTCACATTTAGGCCCATTGTATTTCAATGTTTTTGTAAATGAGCTTGCAGTGCGCTTAAAAAGTCATTGTCTTTTATAGGCTGATGCTTTAAAAATGTAGTACCATTACCTGCATCGACGATGTCACATAGCTCTAAAAGGATTTAGATACCATAGCAAGCTGTTGCCAAGTGATCTTAATGTTAACAAATGTTATTTTCGTTTCAGCGCTTTAGGTCCTCGTATTATAACTAGTGTGTGGTGGTTTTTTACGATGGTGATGGTTGCTTCCTACGTGGGTACACTAGTTGCGTTTCTAATTGTGGAAAAAGATGTATTGCCATTTAAAAATGTTCAAGAATTATATGAACTTAAGTCTGTAAGTTACGGAGCCAAAAGCAAAGGAACTACTATTTCATTTTTTAAGGTTTGTGAAACTTAGTGAAGTTGGGTACAAAACAGAATATTAAATAATATTGGGTATAAACATATACTAAAATTTAATTTTTTTTTAGAATTCTACCGTCCCTGAGTATAAAAAAATGTACGAGAAAATGGTAAAAAATGGTTGGTTGGTATTAGACAATGATATAGGAGTAAATTTGTAAGTTTTTTTTTTAGTATGTAGCTTGACGCATTTGCATGCATAAGTTGCAATGCGTGCAATTATGACGTGATTTTGTATATAATATTACATGTTTTACTATAAGCAAATAATGATGCGTGACATCGCCTGTGTGAAATTTAATTTTTTGGTCTCCTTCTTACTCGTATTGATTAAGATTTAATATGTAATAAGTTCTAACTCGGGCTTTTATAACCATATATATCTATTGCTATCAAAACGTATGATACAGACAGACAGTAAGACAGACGAATAGCCAGTTCAGTTGTATTTTTTAAATATGTTTATCATACACACATGGTCGTCTGTTGCTAAGCCAGGCAACTTAATGCCTGTGTTTTAGGTAATAGCCTAATGATATACATTTTTTTAACAAATATATTTATAAAAATAAATATATATTAAGCCCAGACTCGGAGTGTGAATCGAACCCATCACTTTGGAGCAAATAGTAGTGCTGACGGACCAGTCAATGGATATAAAAATTATATGGATTCAATTAATATTGATTTCAGAGCAGAAACGAAGCCGTATGCATTTTTCATGGAATCTACTTCTATTGAATACACCACACAGAGACATTGTGATTTAATTCAAATTGGTGGACTGCTTGACTCAAAGAGTTATGGTATTGGTATGAAAAAAGGTATTATCTTCTTTCAAGTTTATGAACGTTACAGGTACTTATAATTAAATATAAATATGTTATGTCTTAATGTAACTAATATTTCAGGTTCCCCATACAAATTATATATAGATGAAGCTTTACTCAAACTTAAAGAGGACGGTGAAATACAGAAATTGAAGGATTTATGGTGGAAGGAAAAAATGGGCGGTGGAAAATGCGGCGTGAGTTGACTTTATAAATATGTCTTAAAAATCAAATAAAGAGTCTTGTTGCTTATCAATTAGACTAGTTCATGCAACGTTATCCATTACCTGACATTATGGTCAATATATGAAACATTGAACTTTGCCGTCAACTTTAACACAATCAAGACTATGTAATTAATAACCTATCGTCTATTTGAATTAATGAAAAAATCTATTAAAAACTATATTATGATTTCTGTATTATGCAACCTTTAAGCTTGATTTTTGAGTCAACGTGTACTGAATGATGTGTTTTTTTTTTTCTATATCACTACTTTATTTTTTTACGGGTTTTTGCTTAATATCGTGATTAAAGAATTCTAATACGGAGTTTTGTTTCTTGGATATACCTATAAATTCGTATGAATATGTGTATTTTCTGTAGTATTTGAAATGTGGATATATTTCTAAAATTCATGAGTAATGGGGTTAAAAGATGTCATTGTAATCTTATAATCAATCCCATGCATATATAGCTTAATTTTAACAGCTTGAGTTGTTTAAAAGAACTTGTGTAATATTTATGTACATATTATAAATAAATAAATAGTAACCATCAATCACACCACGTTAACCTAGCCCCGTGCTAAGTTTGTAAGAACTTGTGTTACAGGTACTAGGAACGCAAATAAATTTAAGAAATTTATATAAATACATATATACATAAATACATATCCATGACCCGGTGCAGACATCTATATTCGTCATAAAAATTATCTGCACCTGGCGGGATTCGAACCCGCGATCGCTGCGTAAAGTGTCCAGTTGCCTAACCACTCGACCAGCCAGCCGTCATTATTATAGTCATATATTAGTTATTAATCGCATCATTTTATAAAATTTAAACTTCCTATTATTTCTATCTAATTTTAGAATAAAGTAAATGAGGATCAGAAGCAATTGGAGATGAGAAATATGCTAGGAGCGTTCGTAGTACTCGGCGTTGGATGCTTGCTCGGTATATTAATCTCCACACTAGACATGTTATGGGGCGTGTTCAAGAAATCCGTTAAATATAATGTAAGCTATTAAAAATTATTAATCGATTTCAATTTTTCGGCTTTGATTTTGGCTTGATTAAACATATCAATGTAAAGAGATCTGTTAAAACTGCTAAATGTTTCGTTGTAGACCATTATATAAACAGAGATCAACAGTACGGTTGAAGTAAGCTACTTTTTGTAAGATTATTTAAGAAAAAGAAATCCCTTATGTGTATATGTTAAGCGTCTGCTATTGTTTTCACAGACAACCTTTAAGTACGAGTTAATTGAAGAATTAAAGTTCGCGCTTAAATTTAGTGGCGATATCAAACCAGTCAAGCGACCTCCTAAATCCAATGGTAGTGCTGAACCTTTAGCCGATTTGGAAGCGAAGGACGAAATCACATCACTGCGATCAATCCGTTCTGGAAGGTCAACTGATTCCCATAGAACCCACCACTCACATACCTCAAAGCATTCCTCTGGAGGACTCAGTGTTGCTTTTGCTAGACGTCGAGAATATTCTTAACATTTATTTATTTCATTAATAGCTACACTATCTTCACAGTGACACTCGCTTTGACATCTGTGGGCGTGATATATTTAGGCATACATATAATCTTTCTGGCTTTCTAAATTAAATAAAAATTGAATTGTTTCAGTAAATCAGGAGGTTATTTTGTTTGATCAAATAAAATTTGCTGCTTATATCTTATATAAAATATATATTATAGTTTACTTGTATATGACATAAATAAAAAAATTAAAAAAATTATATCTCCCGATAAAATAATCAATGTATTCTGATCCATGTATTAAGAATTTATTAACGACATTTGTACAGCGAAGAAATAAATATACCGAAGATAATATATATCCTCATATTATCTCCTAATGGAACTACAATCTCCAACCTTTACAGCTAATGGAAAATTGTTATGAAAGCGTAGGATGAAAAGTATTTGCACGTAGAAAGTATAAACGTAGGAAGGTGTTTTTTTTAACCCCGAAAAAATTCATCAATAAGTCGTAACTTCTAACATACAATTTTAATAGTTACCGCTTTAATGTTAAGGTAACCCCAGCCTAACTCAATAATCTCTATTTTATTTTTATTAAGTAATAAAAATATTGTAAAACAATATCGATCACAGTTATAATTTTTTTAAATTTTTGATTTAATATTATAGGTAATAAATAAAAGATAGTTAAAAATATTGATTTTCGAATCGTTTTAACGTTACTTGGTACTTTACTATTAATAACTAATAATTATATTATCAATAAATTTATTTCAGTAAATAATTTCTCACGGCAAGTGTTTATTTATTTAAAAATTATAAATTATATAAGAACACGTTTTAAAATGTTAAATAAGACACTTAACACTAGTGACAACCGTTCTGGTGTACGAGAGCGACTAGTAGGGTAGCCTTAGCGCCAGCGGTCTTGGATTCGTTTTCCGCTCAGAGCAAATATTTGTATTTGAACAGATATTTATTTCTGGTCTGGGTATATGTCCTTATGGGTCGTGCCTCGGAGAGCATGAACAGTCATCGGTCCCAGTTGTTATCAAAAATACCTGATAGCGATCGTTACTCATGTATTTTACTACATATGTAGGGAAATCATTCGTAAACCCACAGTCAAGTATAGTGGTATCAACCATACTCCAAACCTTCTCCTATATGGAGAAAAGGTTTTTGCCCACATGGGTGGGATGCTTATAGGCTGATTCAGTTCAATTCAGACACTAGTAAGCAATTCTCGTTAATTTTTTTTAAAATAAAACAAAAACCTTTTTTATCAATCTTTTTTTTTTTTTAATTAAACTGCATAGTTGAGTATTAATATACTTCTATAAATCTGAATAGCATTGAATGATATATACTGTCATTATTTCAGTGTCCGTCGCGAAATGGACACCGACCTCGGTGACCACGACCACAATCTTTCACCCGGCTTCCATTAGCAGAACAAATTGCTCCACAAACTTATTACATTACAACTTGTGTCTTTTTATAAGGCTTATTAATTTTATTGCAGCTATGTAACCAGTATATTTTTCTTTTTTTAACCATTTTATTAAATTCCATTTTTATCATTATGATTGTTCGATGTTCAATTTTTAATTAAAAAACCATTATTTATATTGTCTGCGGCTTCTTATATTAAAGACTAGCTTCCGCCCGCGGCTTCGCCCCGTGAATTTCGGTTATCGAGACCAAAAAAAAAAAAAGAAAAGTATCCTATGTTACTTTTAATACCTCCAAGAATATGTAAACAAAGTTTCATGATGATCGGTTAATTAGTTTTCGCGTGAAAGCGTAACAAACAAACTTACATTTCTTCACATTTATAATATAGATATGGAGGTAGGGATGTTTGACTTCATTCTCTAATAAAAATAAAAAAAACTGAAGCAAATTCAATCAACATTTTATTGCTACATAAAAATAAAACCAATATTAATTAAACAAAAAGTTTGTTTTCAAGTAAATTGTGTTGCTTGGCTTATGCTTATACTTTTATGGAAAAAGTATATCATAGAGATATATATTGACTTATTGAGTCGGTACTTTAATAAAAAATAACCTATAATAATTTAAACTCAATTAAGTAATTTACTTAAAGTCAATATCGATATACATATATATGTGTTTATATTTTGAAGCTGACCGAAAAAAAAACAAGTTATTTTGTCATATTTGAAAATTGTCTGCTGTATTTACGCATTTTCGCCATCTGGACTGCATTACTCTGTCGTCTACTGTGAAGGGTATGATGAGAGTGACTGGACCTCTCTGAATGCGGTGTTGGTGCATCAAGCCTCTCGTCTTCTCGAGTAGATTCTACGTCATCATCTTCTTTATCTTCTTCCTTTTTAGAACCTTTCGATCCACTACCACTTGATTCACGATGACGAACTGGTTTTACGTCACCACTAAAGCTGAATATGAATTTTAACTCGGCTATCATTTCGTCTTTGAATGGTACCTGCAATTTAAATTTGTGTATACTAGTTTAAGCAATTAATTAATATTTTTCATGAGTCAAATGAAATCTTTCACGACTTTATAACATTTAATAGAATGATCATTCCTAATTTTAGCAACTTTAAAGATACAATTAGAAAAATTAAAATTTTATTTAAACGCTAGATGTTTTTTCTTGAAGCAGCAAAGTCAGATTTTCTGTTTTATTTAATATAATTAAAATATTTTATGAAAACGGGTTTAGAAACTATACACTCCTGCAAATCGCTGTGAACTATGATATCGACGAATATAATTAGAAAGAATATGTGATTTTAGTCGTTAGTTTCTCCAAGTTCTTCAATTTTATATTTACCTATCATAATCTAGATTTTATAAGAATTAATTCTACATAACCATTTTATTTCTAAACATCATAACTTTACAGTATCTGATCCCCATACATAAAAATCTATCGCCTTTTTAAATTTCATACAACTGTGGTATATACAAAATTATATCAGTCAAACTGTAAATTACTTTTTATACCTTTGCTCTCTTCGAGATCATCCAAACATTAATGGTCATTTCTATGAAGGCGCAAACTACGGCTAAGCCAGAACCAGCCGCGAGGACGATGAATACACCACCCACATTCGCTAAGACTAATGCTTGAGCATCACCGCTACTTGTATCGTCATCCTATAAAGAAAATTTTGTAGTATAATTATAAAATAAAAGTTGAAAATATTTATTTTATACCTATTCAGTTCAATAATATATGTTACTCTAAAAGGACTTTCTAACATAAATCGGTATTGATGTAAAGATTTTTATAATAAGAAATTGTTTTCCGTTTTTTACCATCGGAATGGTGTAGTGGTGTGAGTAGTCGCTTCAACGCCGGCGGTCGCGGGTTCGATTCCCGCTCGGGGCAGATATTTGTATTTGTGCAAATGTTTGTTTTCGGTCTGGGTGTATGTCTTTGTGGGTTTCCCCACCGTGCCTCGGAGAGCACGTAAAGCCGTCGGTCCCGGTTGTTATCATGGACACCTGGTAATGATCGTTACTCAATACTCATGGTAGAGATATTATCCGCCAACCCCAGTGGAGCAGAGTGGTGGATTAAGCTCCAACCCTTCTTTTATATGGAGAAGAGGCCTTCGCTCAACAATGGGTTGTTTACAGGCTGATACAGTACAGTACAGTACAAATTCTAGGTTTTACTTGAAACGATTGGTGATTAAACTTTTGAGTATCAATGTTAAAAACAATTAGAAACAGACATGAATTTATTCTTGTAATAATCTTAAATAATGACAGTAGATCACTAAATCTCAAGTTCTTCAAGGTTTTTTTTTTTTATTTGCAAAACATTTAAGGCTTATATAATACCTATATCTGTCAACACATAGTAAAATTGCTTGCGAAATTTAGCTCCCTATCCTTTTGCTTATCAGGAAGAAAGGTCTTTTTCTGTAGTGAAATTATTTCTGGCTTTAAATATTATTATTTTTACACAATAAAGACAATTCAAGTCCATTTAATGCATTTTTTTAATTACCGTACATGCACCGCCTCCTCTCTTCTCCTTCCACCATTTGTCCTTCATTCTAGTGATTTTTCCTTGTTCTTGTAACTGTAATATAGACTCACTCATTGGTTGCCTATATGGTGAATCTGAAGTCATTTAAAGAATTAACAATATATAATTTATTAAATATGAGTATTTGTTTTATTTGATACTATTTTATACATACTTTTTTTCATTGCGATACCATATCCTTTGCTATCTAACAGTCCTCCAACTTGAGCGACGTCACAATTTCTCTCTACCATATATTCGATTGATGTAGACTCCATAAGGAATGCGTAGTTTTCAGTATCAGATTTTACTCTGCATTAAAAAAAAACTATTAATTAAACTTCTTGGCAAGTTGGTTAAGGTTTATTTATTTACTATTCTTCTCCTATGAGATGAGATTCATGTTTGAAAGTCTTAAAATTCGATATCAATAATTTAACGTAATAAATAATCAAATCGATCCCATAATTTCTAAGATTCTTTACTGTAAGATAAGTTTTCAGACAAACAAATTGTGTATATAAATTAATATATCTGTAAAATTCTACATAAAATAACCTCAAACACATTTTAGTAATATGTAAACTGCTTTTTTTTTTTTTTTTTTTTTTTTTTTTTTTTTGTGGCGCACGGTAATCCATTTACGGATGATATCCAGGACGCACCCGTAGGATTCCGTCCAACGTAGGGTTCTCACCAAGAGCCCTCCTACCCGAGACGTAAGAGTAGGTCTCGGCAAGAACCTCGGCCACGAGTTCCCACGGGGGGTCGCCGGCTAGAGCAGTGGCTGCAGCCCACGATACCGTACGGCACCCCCGGATCACCCTCACCGCGATGATCAATATGTAAACTGCTATTTCAATGCATTTTTATTTTATATACACTATATTGTGTTAATAGCCTATGATTTTCTATATTAGGTACCCTCATTACATCAAAATACACATAATTCAGACAACACACACACACACACACACAACAGGGTCAAATATTATGTTTTACATGATGTGTGAGTTTTAAAGAAAACTATGATTGAAAAATGGGAAACAATTGTAAAAATGAAATATTCAATGAAATATTAATAAAAAATTACCTTTTAAGACCTATTTCATTTGATTCCGTCATTAATTCTGGGTGGTTTTTCATGTAAAGATACATTTTTTGATAAATCATATTATCTGACTCCTGAAATTATTATTATACATTTATATATAACAATACAAATTAGACTAACAAAAAAAAAATACTTTCTTGCCTTGAAAAAACCATATGTTGCGCCTTGATTCTTTGCACCATAAGTTAAGCCATAGGGATTATTCGCTAGATCGGATACACTTTTTATGGCATAAAATTTCGACTCGACCGTTAAAAATGCAGCCAGGTTGGCCGTATATGATGATACCATGATAAGGGTAAAAAACCACCACATGCTACCTGCCATTCTTGTTGACACCGCGCTAGAATTGAAAAACGAAGTGTAACAATAAATTTGGAAATACACTTATCTATATTTACATAGTTTTATATATCTTTATGAGAGAACTAACAAGACTTCCTAAAATTGATATTTATGTGTGTATGTGTGTGTGTTAAAAATAATATAATTTGTTACATAGGCGCAATTTCAGATCCTTGTGTAAGTACACTTCCTAGAGTAAACCAAAAGGAATTAGCTAATGTGAATTGATTATCCAATGTTTCCGGCTCTTGTATACATGGGTATGGATTCTGCCACTCTTCCGGAGCAAATCGACCAAGTATGAAAAGTAACACTGATACGCCGACATAAGTCCCGGCTAAATAGCCCCAAACCTGTAAGTGAAATGCATTTTTTTAACAAAGATTACTTTGACCAAAAATAAGACGTTTTAAGAATTGTGCAGTTGTCTACATATATGTATTTGCCAACTTTATAGCTAACCGCATATGAAAACGGCGAAATGAAAGAGAACAAATCAGGAGGTTGTTTGGTTGGTTTTTTGTATAATATTGTTATACCCAAGTTCATAAAAGGATTGGTAAAGTCGACTGCTCTTTGTCGTGCCGCTGTTATAGTCAAATCAGTTATTGCGAAATCAGCTCTCTGGAATAGAAGAAAACATTAAAAATATAAAACAAGTTAAAACAAAATTTAAATACGATACTAATATTTTACTTTATCGTATTAATCATTACAATAGTGCTTTTATAAAAACAGAATATACAATTATTTTCAGAGAAAAAAAGGTAGAAATATTTATTTACACCGTCCATTATTTTCTCCATCATTCCATTCCATTTACGAGTTTTATCGTCATATGATCCATAAACCCCGTCAGCTTGGATTTCAAACGTATAGTTGAATTCATTCATCTTTGCCAGTTCTTCAATAATTTCTATGCCAAAGCCTTCATAGCGTTCATTACCTTCTAGTTTTTTAGGTGATTCCCTAAGCATACCATAGGGAGCACTCTGTAAAATTATATAAAATGATAAATCATGGCCATCATTTGAAATATAATTATATTTGTAGTTACATACCAATGCAGTTAGAACAATGAAATGCTTTCCTTTCATAGAATCACTTCCTTCTTGTTCAACTGCTGGAATATTTTTTCTCGATCCACTATACCCGTCTTCTGTCGTCCAAGTTCCTACCTTTTTTAATATTATTAAATATAAGCTTTATATATATATATATATATATATATATATACTATTTTCTATCATTATTAATACAAGCATACCTTTTCAAAACCATGTGCCATAACTTCCAACACATCTACCTCTATTTCCGAACGAACGCCTTCATTGTCAAATTTTATAGTTCCAGTCAAGCCATCAATTTCCATCTAAAAAAGTAAATTTACCGTAAATTACTAATATATAAAGTCTAGTAAAATTTAATATATTATAATATATTGAAAAAAATTTAAAAGCTTACAGTTCTAACATAATTTATAACAGTGGCGCCGAAAGTCCAAGTCTCACTACTGTCACAAGTAAAATTTGCGCTTTCCTCCAAGCCCATTGCCGTTATGGCTGAGGTATACAACATAACTGAATCGTAAACTAAAGCCAACTTAAAAGTAAGACCATATTTACTAATTTCATTTTCAATTTTTCCTTCTGAGAGTGTTTTTAACTTTTCGTTTAAAGAAGATGTATAATCCTGAATATCTTTCAATTCCGGATCAAAAAACCTAATTCCTTTAAATAAATTAATTTGGATATTAGTAACATTTTTAGATTATTTTTTTTTTAATAGAGGTACAAAAAAGTCTGTTCAAATATTTTTATCTTATTCTGTTCTGTCTTAGTCTTTCGTTCTCCTTAAGCTATTATTTAATTATTACCGTTACCTGTAATATTAGAACCGCCATGTTTAAAAGGATTAATATCAATAGTTTGGAAGTCAGGATCCATTATAATATAACTATGATCATCAGACATAATTCCAACTTGTTGTGCTTGTTCTAAAAATTGAGGTAATTTATCTTTTCCGCAATTTACTAAATAATTTAATGAACCTGAAGATTTTATTGTTTGAAGTTGCGATCTGAAAATAAAAAGTATCGTCAGTTATTATATCCTTTACAAACTAAGTCTTTTTTTTTGTATTTTCTGTATACCTTAAATCATCCCCGTCTGGAAGTTGTACGACAGTTATTGAAATATCTTCTCCTGCAATTAAATTTTGCAAACCAAAAATACTATCCAAGTAGGGTAAATACTCAGAACCGTCATAAATTATTGTGAAATCTTTCCAACCTTTCACTAATATAATATCTGCAAAAATCTAAAAAGGAATTTTTTTTTTAATTTGTAACAACTTATTAAAATATAATATGCTATGATATGAAAACACTACCTTTGAATAAGCGACGTGATGAGGATATAAATTAACGGCGGACCAATTTCGGTTTTGTGTTTCAATAGGTTCGGTTATTATTTGTGGTATTTCTAAAAAATCTGCAATATTTTGTATATGTTGCACTGTCGTCTTAATTGTAGGTCCAAATATTGCAAATGTAGAACTCTAGAAAACAAAACTTATTACTCAATAAACATCGCTATTAAAGTTTTAATATATTACATTTAATTTGTTATAACCTCGAGAAGATTACACATAGCTTTTTCTGCTTCAAGAATATCTCCAGGAGAAGTTTTTATCACATTAGCTATAAATGGATTATCTTCATTTTTTGATACTGCATCAATAGCAACGCTAAATGCCGCTTCGTATAAAAAACTTCCATCATCAAAAATTGCTCCTAAAAATAATTTATTACTTAATTTGTATATTTAAATTAATATTAATTTTATAGCAATTATATGCTTACATTCTAATTGTAAGTACTTTTTTTTAGTGTATAAATTAAGAATCAGTGTAATGAAAGATTTAAAAAGAAGTTACTGTAGTTTTTCACAGCTAGTTACAAGAAATAAAATATAAACTCACCTATAGTATAAAATAAAAACTCACCTATTGTCCTTTCTCCTCGAATGCAAAACAAACAAAACATTATGATGAAGCTTGGAAGCCATTTTAATTTCACATTCATTCCTACACACGTTTATTTATGAAAAATAAAATACAGCGTGTTTTAGTTTCATCAAGCTATAGCTTTCTATTTAGACGCTAAGCCACATTGACCATGTTGATTTGATTTACTAGGCCGTTATATGCAGTGAGATTATTTTGAGAGCTATTCTAGAGTTTGTAACGTGCACGTAATTGTGTCACATTTCTAGTTAGTTGCCGTTGCATAGCTTTGGCTCGAAATAGCCAAACCGCCCATTACATTTGTGCATTCGAGGTGTAATAGTAGCACTGCAACAGTAATTACTTTAAAATTTATTAGTAAAATATAGAATACGTATTATTTATGTTCCATGTTCAAACAATTACTTAATGTCAACGTTAGTAGTATGCTAATGAATTGAAATTAAAAAAAATGTATGAGAAAATATAATATTATTTTATATTCAAATTTTCGAGATTGTGTTCTGCATAAGTAAAAAATAATAGGATTTAAGCAAAGCTCGTATGCACTGTTTTATGCTTTACTCCATCTAATACATACAAAGTACAAACTTCTCGTGGTTAAGCTTGCGTGTTTGCAGCTGATACAGAAGTAGACTTAAAAGTAGGTATGCATATATTATACAGAATGGAAAAACAACTGTGATATCCTTTTTTAGACTAATATTATCTAGTACATAACTTTTTTATTGTGTTGTAAAAGATTAATGATATTTTAAAAGAGATACTTATGTGTGGCAATTTAAAATTAAAGAAATATTGACTAGCAAGAAAAGGTTAAAATTATTTTGCTATAATCCGCCAACAGCAGAATCTGTATGGTCAGACATGTAATTAAAAGCTAAGCACCGCTCACCTTCCCAACCAAGCAAGAAAGCCAAGTTCCCAAGCAAGCAATACCACCACCATTCACATGCACCACCACACAAGACTCTAACACTACTCTCGACGCACGTTTCGCTCCGACACCGGAGCATCCTCAGGAGATATCGACTTTACAATGCTGTATTGTCTAGTCAATAATGATGTCTAGTCAATGAACTTCCGCAAAGTAACGCCTGATTCTATCCAATATCCAAATATTGACTAGTTAATAATCTAATAATAAAAAAGTTTCAGTATTGTTTCTTTTAAAAATAAACCCTTCTGATAAACCCTAAAAAATTGATTCAAGCCTTGTTCATTTTACATATGATCCTGTAGGTATATTGTATTTTTATTATTAAATAACACATTTCAAAAGGTTTAAATTTACAAAAAAAAAGTCTTCTTCACCAAATATATGTAAATTTGAGGTTTTTTTTTCCTAAAAGTGGCATCTTTGAATGTAGTTATGCAATCTGAATATTCTGTACTAACTCGTATTGTGTCTTGAATTTTGTACAATTCCTTCTGCTTCATATTACTCGTAATATACGCTAGATGGCGCCCTAAAGTTATTTAGCGTTGAATTGAACAATAATTTTAAGCTAAGCTTTCAGCTCAATAGCTCAAGGGGGTAATGTTTTTAAATATATACATTGATATAATATCTAATAAATATTTATGCGAAAATATTATTTTAGATTTCTATCTATAAGTAGCACGTAAGATCTTTAGTTTAAAGTTTTCGTTAGAGAACACTAGAACAAATTAGTACTTAGTATCAGCAGTCTAATATTATGTAAGTCATTGGAATTATTTTATGTGTTCTCAAACTTTTGCTATAACGCCTTTTGCCAATTTTATTTTGGAAAATAAAATATTGCTAGAATTTATTCAATTTGTATGTATATCATAATTATTTAATTTTAATCCAATCCGATTAAATAATTTCAATCCGATAATATTGTTTTTAACGTCAATTCTTTTTTTAATAAACAGTTTTAGACAAATTGTGAGGAATGTATTAAAACTAAAGTATTTAACTGTGTCATCAATAATTTGACTGGATCGTTGACGCAGTTTGCAGTGACTCTGATTTCCAGGGTTACGGGTTCGGTTCCCGCCTGAATCTGACTGTTATATATATTTATTCATATACCTATTGTTTTATTTGGCTGTTACCTAAAACACAGGCATTAAGTTGCCTACCTTAGGAACAGACGAACGTATGTGTGTATGTTAAACGTATAAATAAATAAATTAAAAAATAAATAGTCATTGCAACAATATCGCTTGAAATACTTAGTAAAACTCGGGACAATAATAATATGTATTCATTTTATCCGATAAGTATTTTAACTTGTAAATAATTATTAAAATAGACGTAATTAATACAGGTGATATTTTGTTGTTAACTAGCTTCTAAAAGCATTTTTATGTTTTCGCCAGCTAGAATTTATAACGATCATCCCACTCGAGATAATTATTATTGCAAGCAGAAAATATGAGATTAGCTGTGAGGAGGAAACAACATTTCCTATTTTATGCAACGAGTCAGAATAATAACCGTTGAAAATCTTGCTTGTTAAATATTACGCTTTTGAGATTATACTTAAAATTTTCGATTTGAAAATTTACCTCGATTTTTGTAGAAAATTTAACTTCTCCAACGTGAAGCAGGCTAATTTTATTTTAATTGCGCCAAGCTAATTACGAACTACCTACTAAGCGATATTTGTGTTTCTGTTAACATATTTGAATTTGATTGTATGAATTTAGATTAACTGTCGTAAATTATATTTGGATTCTACTTTGAAAAATTTTTGCTGAAATATATCTTTTCATTTGATTGGGCTAACTTCAGAAGTTAGCAGTCCGAAGTCTTTTCGCATTAGGTAGCTTGTTTTTCATCTAAGGATGGTTAAAACTTATTGAGGCGGAAGTAGTAACCATAAATATTGACCGATAAGACAGTTGTTGAAACTACGCGGGCGAAACCTCTGAACATTTCTTGATCTATAACATTGCGGAACATCAAGCGAGTTGAAACAGGACATTTTGCTTTCCCAGGAGAGTTGCTGGTCTCCTACTGGAGGCGTTTCCAGTGACTGAAAATACTTATTCAACTTTGAGAGAGATAGCCGCCAAACTTTCTGTATCTCACGAGTCGATCCGTACCATTTTAACTAATAATTTGGGCAGTGGCGTGCATAAAGTTTTTAGACAGGGTAGGCAGTCAGAAAAAAAAATGAACCTAAAGAACATCACATCATTCCAATTTAAGTAATTATGCTATACCTACATCTAAATCAATAAAAATTAAACATTTTTAATTCACAGAAAAAAAGTATAATTTAAAAAGAAATAAAATTTTTAAATTGTTAATTTTTTTTTGTTTCTCTGAAATATGATCTATACAAATAAAATGGTAGGAAAGTCAAAACTGTACATTGATTTTTTTTAAAAAGAATACTTGGGGTGTGATCTACAATCGATACCAAAGCCAAAAATATAGTTTTTAGAATTTTTGTCTGTTTGTCTGTATGTATGTCCGGGATAAACTCAAAAAGTACTGCATGGATTTACTTCAAATTTGGCACGAATATTATTAAGAAGTCGGGTCAACATATAGGCTATCACCATATCACCTACGGGGAACAAGCAGTGAACCTTTATTTCTTCAACGCATTCTGTAACAACGTGTAATCTAATAGCATTCACGCAGACGACGTCGTGGGCAGCAGCTAGTTATTGAATATTATTGTTAATTGTATTTGAAATTCTGTTATTGTTTAGAAAAAGTTTTTAATGTTATCATCTATTATCAAAATAATAAAAGTTGTCTGTATAATTAAATATATATTTGTATCAACTTAAATTATAATATTCAAAACATAATATTTAAAAATATACAATTATATTAATCTTATTATTCAAATAACATTGATGATACGAAGAATTCCAAACTCAATAAATTTTAAACAAATGATTGCTTTTAATATATGTACTGAATTTAATTACTTTATGTCATGTTATGTCATAGTGCAATAAATAATTAACTTTAAAAAAATTAATCAAATTATTATTACCATATTTCAAATTATACATATATACTTATAATTAAAATATCTCAATAACTTTGATATAAAGCAAAAACTGATGGAAAGAAATGATGATTTCAATTTATTTACTCGATATAGAATAATTTACCAGCAAAGTTAGTCGGAAAAAAAAAGTTAGTCGAAGTAGTTTTTAGCTTTATAAGTGCAAAAATTAAAATGTATTATTATGGACGAGAAAGTAATTATACATATCTTATTTATGGTGTTTAATATGTGTTTTTAAGTAATCAATCTGATTTTGTCGGAGATTTACAAATGTACAATTTGTAAATTTTCTAAATCGACACAGAATTATCGACATTTTTGTTATATTATAAATAGTTGTTTTAATATTTTGTATTCATATATAGTAGTTTATTTCCTTAACTTTTTTTTTTAATCTCTAATCTCGCAATTTTTTCCTAATTTATTTCAATTTTATTGGGAATGGAGGCTTTTAGATAATTTCAAGAACAGACAAGTAAATTATTAGACAATGTGTAAGTTCATTTATACTAATAATGCAGGCATACACATACATCAGGACATAAAATAAATTTAACTATACATACCATGCTTATTGATTGATCCGGCTTTTCTCGGCATGTGATACAAGTAGTGCCGAATCTTTTATGAGCATGAGCCACTTATATATACAGCAACCAACTGATACTTATCAAACAAATCAGTTACTGGATAGACATAGTGGCCTCAAAAGGCCGGCACTCTGATAATTTCGTTTGTGTCAAACTTACGAAATCATTGATAACACTATCAAGGAATTTCTATTAATTAGTTACGAAATTGTATGCTTAATTAAAGTACTTGTTTATTTATTAATAAATGAAAAATTATAACTTCATTGTTATTTATATGTTAAATCGATACGCCTATCTTTTTTTAAATACGTAATAATCTGTAAAATCGAACGTGTTGAATTTGGATGCATTATTTACTTTATTTACTTTTATCAAACACACATCTCCGTTACATATTTCACAAGAAAACTTATCCATCACTAATATATTAATATTTTCACTAATAACAAGAACGCACAAACTAAAAATTGAAAGTGAATTGTAATAATATCTGTCATGAATTGATTCGGAGTTCGGACGGCCGATGCGATTAGGCGACCGTGTCAAAAATCATAATTATTGATACAAACGGTATCGAATTCAATACAATTTGATTTGACAGGTTATTAGCTTAGGCAGTGCCTTCTGACATTGTTAAACTGACTAATGTTAATTAATTAAAAAAATCAAAAAATCCGACTGCGTAAAATACTCTTATTATAAACTAAAAAGAATAAAACAATTTACTAGCTTTCATTTGATACCCATATTGCTACATTAAGAAAAAAAAATTCAACTCCCCCTCTCATTCCGCTATTTGCGCCATTGAAAATTTATATAGCCTATGTCACTACTACAATTTAGACAAATCCAACGACACCTCATATGTCAAAAACCGTCCAGCCGCTTGGGCTGTAGGGCGTGCCAAAGAAATGGACATACATACCTACATACATATATACATACATAAATACATACATACAGACATATGTACATACATACATACATATATACATACATACATACACTCGAAAAACATAACCCTCCTTCTGTCGCAGGCGGGTAAAAACACAATACTTTGTTCGTATTCCCTATGACGCGCGACATTATAAAATTGTAGGATTATAATAATGTCCTACTGTCAATGCTAATATTTGTATGCGATTGTAGGCAGAAGTTTTATAAAAGGCCCGTCGTGGTCATCGATTCGCGCGAAGCGCTGATATCGCATATATGGCGGCGGGTTTTTCAAATTGAAACGGATTTAAATTGAATTATGGTTTATGTCTTTTTCAAAAATATGTAATGGTTATGTTTTATATATCATTTTTAGTAACATGCCAAGGTAGGCAGTGCCTTTCTGCCTATATGAAATGCACGCTACGGCATTTGGGTATGAAGCATGTTGCCGCTCAGCTAGTCCCAAAAACCTGAATTTTCTCCAAAAACTCAATCGCATGAGAGTCGCTAAGGACTTGCTAGAACGAGTCAATTCCGACCCAACATTCATGAAACGCATTGTTACTGGTGACGAGACGTCGGTTTACGAGGTAGACATGCAAACTAGTCAACAAGCTTCGGAGTGGCGCCTTTCAACTGAACCGAAACCAAAAAAAACACGCCAAACTCGTTCAAATATCAAAGTCATGTTGAGTGTTTTCTTTGACTATCGCGGTGTTGTGCACTCGGATTTCTTGCTGGAAGGTCAAACGGTAAATAAGGAATATTACTTGAGCGTTATGCGGTGTGTAAGAGAGCAAATACGACGAAAAAGGCCAGATTTCTTTAATTTTGCACCACGATAATGCGCCTTCGCACAAGGCCATCATTGTGAACGAATTTTTGACCAAACACTCAACAAATACCATCGAGCAACCACCATATTCACCAGATATGACTCCGACTTCTTTCTTTTTCCTAAACTCAAATTGCCACTTCATGGCACACGTTTTCAATCGGTAGAAGACATAAAGGAGATTTTGCGGCGAGAACTGAACTCAAATCCGGAAACAGCGCTTAAAAATGTTTTGATGATTGGATTATTCGTTGGCGTAAGTGTATCGTTTCTGAAGGAGCATACTTTGAAGGTGATAAAATAAATTTGGATGAATAACCAACAGTTTGTGTATTATTAATTTTTCCCGGATCTTTCTTGACAGAGTAGTATATTCTTTATTGCAATTAAAATTTTAAAAAGATTTTTCTTTGTTTTATGTATAAAATGTTAACGTCTTAATATAGGGAGACAAACAGAAATTTTTTACAAAGTCACAACTACCCGCAACATGGATCTCGAATTTTACGGCTACGGCTCGGCTTACAAGCAACCATGTAGGAATACTATTTATATCTCTAGCACTTAACATGACTGCCTCGGAAGTATACCTACACTATCGACCAAAAAATAGTTACGAAAATCGGAAACCTCGAATAAACCAGTGTTGTAAATACAATCTAACTTTTTTTTAATTTTAATTAGAACATTTTTCTTAGCTTGGTGTGTCGATTAATCTAGACACGAAGAATGGATATACAGGAGAGCGAACGGTAGACGTAGTTCTATACAAATTTCACGGTACTTATGTACACAAAAATAAACAAAGATCATAGTTCTCTTTTTTGCCACTGGGTGCGCGAGTATTCGTGAGGTACCGATACTATTATTATATTACTTATATTATAATATTTGTAATTAAATATAGGTAGTAGTTCTCTAGAACAGTTTTATTTTAGTTGCATATTTAATAAATATAATTTTATGTATTGAATGCTAATATTTTGGAAGATGAAATAAAACAAAACGAATTCACAAATTTTATTAAAATACATTGTTTTTTATTTTTGTACTAATAGTAATTTTATCTAGAATTCTCTAAATCATCTGATTTCTTGGACAGAAGTATTGATATTTCTTCTCTATAAAAGATAGTAGAGCATGATAATTGATGCTATGCTAATTATGTGAATTGTCTGCGAGGCTTCTTATGATATTTTATAGCTGAAAAATATATGAAAATAACAATAAATATTATTATTCTAAATAATGTTATTTTGAAAAAAATTAAATTTTTTACCGACTACTATTATCATAATTTATCAAATATTTAATTAAAATAACTTTATATAATATTAAATAAAAAAATTTTAAACAAATATACTTAATCTTATACCATTACATTATATTTTTAATATTTATTTAATAATTAAAAAATTACGTACCTGTTATTAAACTAAAAGTGTAACCTTTAATTTAATCTCCAAGAGTATTTTATGTTGGTGATGACTCAAAGTTATTAATAACAAGTTACTACAAAGTTTAAAGATAAAAACAATATAAATAATTGAAAAAATCTTATGACATATTATCATGTTGACTACATGTCAAATATCTTTAAAATGGTGGCCTGGCGAAATGTTTATGTCTCACTTTTTTTTTCTCATAATTATGTTAGAGAGACGAAAATTATAAATTACATTATTTTACTATTTAAATCAATAATCGCACACCTATAGCAACCAATAGAAAGGTTAAAAATGAACTAATAACTCAATTTTCAAAATTCAGAGCTGTCCATAGCAACAAGCCTTCCCGCGTAAATTACAACTTCGATCCTAGCGGACTCTAGCGGCAAAATAATTATCTACTACCTAAATTGATACCATTCTTTTAACATTACGTTCGCACTCCTTATATATCAATTCTTCGTGAATCTAGATTTCAATAATTTAATAGTCAACAAATAAAATTTTTTGTGGATGATGTATTAATTACGTATAGCTAAGAGACTCTAAGTTTATATTAAAAGTAATATTTTAATCGAAATTTTATTAGAGTAATATCATTTAAAGAACACTATAATTTCATGAATGAAACAATGAAATCCTATGAATACTAACTGGTTTTATATTCAGTTTGTGATTCAGTTGTGTGAAAAAATACACGGATTACAAAACTTTCTCAATTTCATTACAAGATTGATTTTAGTTCTTGTTTGTCTTGTAATTTGCCACTTTCAATCTCAAAAAATTCAATGTAAAGCTCCAGGCAAAATCTCAAGTCGATTTATCAGAACATGCCTTAAGATATAAAAATCTGTAAATTTTATATTAATTATATTGTTAAAGGTATAAAAACATAATAAAATAATTGCTATATATATGTGAATATTATTGGAGTTACGTTTTAAAGATGATTTAATGTAATACCTACATATTTTATTTTATAGTTTTTTTTTTCGTGTTTATATATTACGGATTCTACGGATTCAGTCGTGTTCGTATTAGGTACTTTTGTGTACATTTACGGATACTTTTTACCCGACTGCGACAGAAGGAGGGTTATGTTTTTCGAGTGTATGTATGTATGTATGTATGTATGTATGTATGTATGTATGTATGTATGTATGTATGTATGTATGTACATATGTATGTATGTATGTACGTATGTATGTACGTATGTATGTATGTATGTATGTATGTATGTATGTATGTATGTATGTATGTATGTATGTATGTATGTATGTATGTATGTATGTATGTATGTATGTATGTATGTATGTATGTATGTATGTATGTATGTATGTATGTATGTATGTATGTATGTATGTATGTATGTATGTATGTATGTATGTATGTATGTATGTATGTATGTATGTATGTATGTATGTATGTATGTATGTATGTATGTATGTATGTATGTATGTATGTATGTATGTATGTATGTATGTATGTATGTATGTATGTATGTATGTATGTATGTATGTATGTATGTATGTATGTATGTATGTATGTATGTATGTATGTATGTATGTATGTATGTATGTATGTATGTATGTATGTATGTATGTATGTATGTATGTATGTATGTATGTATGTATGTATGTATGTATGTATGTATGTATGTATGTATGTATGTATGTATGTATGTATGTATGTATGTATGTATGTATGGATGGATGTATGTATGTATGTATGTATGTATGTATGTATGTATGTATGTATGTATGTATGTATGTATGTATGTATGTATGTATGTATGTATGTATGTATGTATGTATGTATGTATGTATGTATGTATGTATGTATGTATGTATGTATGTATGTATGTATGTATGTATGTATGTATGTATGTATGTATGTATGTATGTATGTATGTATGTATGTATGTATGTATGTATGTATGTATGTATGTATGTATGTATGTATGTATGTATGTATGTATGTATGTATGTATGTATGTATGTATGTATGTATGTATGTATGTATGTATGTATGTATGTATGTATGTATGTATGTATGTATGTATGTATGTATGTATGTATGTATGTATGTATGTATGTATGTATGTATGTATGTATGTATGTATGTATGTATGTATGTATGTATGTATGTATGTATGTATGTATGTATGTATGTATGTATGTATGTATGTATGTATGTATGTATGTATGTATGTATGTATGTATGTATGTACGTACGTACGTACGTACGTACGTACGTATGTATGTATGTATGTATGTATGTATGTATGTATGTATGTATGTATGTCCTTTTCTTTGGCACGCGCTACAGCCCAAACGGCTGGACGGTTTTGACATATGAGGTGTCGTTGGATTTCTCTAAATTGTAGTAGTGACATAGGCTATATAAATTTTCAATGGCGCAAATAGCGGAATGAGGTGGGGGAGTTGAATTTTTTTTTCCTACTGTAGCAATATGGGTATTAAATGAAAGCTAGTAAAAAGGCCAGTTCAAATAATATATATATATATATCACATTCAAGTATATATATATATATATCACATTATGTTTATACTGCTGTTTTATTTAAAACAAATATTCATAAAGCGTGGCTTTTATCGGCCGGGCGCCCGAATTATCGTTTTCTAGCAATACGAATAATGTATCGCGTCAGGAATAGCATTGCCATGAAATTTTCATGGGCTGAACTCTGTTTGAGTGAGCGAAACGTTGTTTGCCAGAAAAAAATATACCTTAAATAAAAACATAAATTAAAAAAATCAAAAAACCCGACTGCGTAAAATACTCTTATTATAAACTAAAAAGAATAAAACAAGTCTGGTTGATCTGAACTGAAGGAAAAATGCGTAGAAAGTAATTGACCTAAACTATAACAAATAGTATATTTAAATACGGGATATAGCGACTTTGACAGTCGTTTGAATTTACTTACGTAAGGGGGACCGTAAAAATCGGACTGGCGGACAGTGAAATTCCTCGTAGTGCGCAAACACCCTTAATTGACTCATATCGGAATAAGAATATTATAAAACGCGAAAGCACAAAATATACAATAACCATTCTAATTTCCTTATAAAATTAAATTTATACGTAAGATGCGTATAAATACTCGTTGGATACTAGTTAACTAAAATTTATTAGCTTTCACTTCACTTTCTTGAGCCGTGCATAAAATCTTATTTCGCTGCTGTATAGTATATATTATTCAGAGCTCATGTCTTTTGCAACCATTCCCTAGGAAGCCATTACATGTAAATTATTTCAAGAAACTCGCGAACGTTATATTTTACTGCAAATTAGGTATACGAATTTACGTGTTATAATGCTTTATAATACGACAGAAAAAATCTTATTGTAAGACTCTGATTTATGGTTTAATAAGATACTTTATAATGAATTTTAATTGAATTTTATTGTAAAACAACATTAATTTACATATACTATACATAGCTTTGTTTAATATTTTGTATATGTGTCATAGAAATTTACTCAAATACTTTTTGAAAATGGTAATGGAATTTATCATAATTTATTGCAATATGTAGTCGGACATGCACGAAAATATAATTTACTATCAAAGACAAACAAAGGTATCAAAGTTACAAGTATCTTTTTAGTTTGGATTTTTGCCCAGAACACTGATTGCAAATCTGAACAGAACTAGAAAAACTAACATTTAGCCAGCTATATTTATATATTATTCTGTAAATAAAAGTGTAAATAAAGTGTAATAAAAATGTAAATAAAGAAATTGATTAAATAATAATTATTATGATTGGTACATTTATGTACACACAAAAAAAAAAACAAATAGCTACTATGAAAAAAATATGTGACATTAATGTACAGAAGCAACCTTTTCGCTAAAGAGCCTTTTCTTCGAGACAACCATAAACAAGAAGAAATACGATGGCGAAGTAGGATTAATTAATATGTAGTATAAAAAAGTAATAAGGTGAGTATTCACAGTATATGTACTTGTAGAGATGCAAAAACAGAAAAAAAAATCTTAAACTTTACCTAACACATTTTAGATTCCGCAAGACCATATAATTATAACACCTGATTTTTTATTTCTCGCTGTACGGTATTTATATATCATAAAAATACTAGAGGTAAATGAGATTTATTTAATCGAGTACTTGTGTAGAAGTAGGTACACACCTATTATTATAACCTGTGATTTCATTGGCTTATGGCCAATTATCTCCTACTGTTGATGCAAAAGACTTATAATTCCTGTATAACAGTGAGTTTGATCTGGATATCGTCAGCGTAAAGGTAGAGAGAAATTATAACATTAATTACAAAATTAAAGAAGACAGAAAATAAAATTTGACATAAAAAACCACACTGTCGAATCCCAGTATTGATCATATTCCTACTCAGCTTAATCAGAATATTAGCTAAGTCTGACTTCTACAACCTAGTTAGCAAATAAAAAAAATATCGATGAAATTAGCTCAAGTTAGTCAAATTTCCCGGGGACGAAACTACAAGGAAGCGGCGCGGCTGGCCGAGGTCGGCCTCGTGATCAGCCGCATAGAGAGTTTAGGGCTTGGTGACATGATTGAAAAGACCGAAGCCCTGCTCTTCCGTGGGACCGGCCGTAAGGGACCTCCACCGGGGGCCACCTTTCAGATTGGAGAGGTCAGGATGAGAATGAAATATCTCGGGCTCATCCTTGACGGAGGGTGGACCTTCGGCCCATATTTTGCGATGGTGGGTCCGAAGGTTGTGAAGGCGGCAAGTAGACTGGGCAGACTTCTCCCGAACCTCGGAGGACCCAGCGCCGCCTGCAGGCAGCTGTACTTCGGAGTCTGCCGGAGTATGGCGACGTACGGTGCCCCGGTTTGGGCGGATCGCCTCACCATGAAAAGTAAGGCGGCGCTGGGCGCTGCATAGCGAACAATCGTGGTGATGGTGATTCGGGGGTACCGTACGGTATCGTGGGCTGCAGCTACTGCTTTAGCCAGCGACCCCCCGTGGGAGCTCGTGGCGGAGGTTCTTGCCGAGACCTACTTATACGTCTCGGGTGGGAGGGCTCTTGGTGAGAACCCCACGTTGGACGGGATCCTACGGGTGCGTCGGATAGGGCAGGAAGAGTTAATGCGGAGGTGGGGGGAGGACCTGGCGGGGCAGCCGTATGGTACGCGCGTAACGGCTGCCATTCGCCCGGTCCTTGAGCAGTGGATGCGACGAAAACGTAAGCCCCTCACATTCCGTCTGACGCAGGTTCTCACCGGGCACGGTTGCTTTGGTGACTACCTGTGTCGGACGGCCCAGAGGGAGCCGACGACTGAATGTCACGATTGTGGCACAGCGTTGAACTCTGCCCAGTAAACCCTCGAAGTGTGCCCGAGATGAGCGGCGCTGCGACAAGGTCTGACGTCGGTCCTCGGAGGGGACTTGTCGCTCTCGAGTGTCATCACCGCGATGCCCTGCGACGACGAGTCCTGGAAGGCGATGGTCTCCTTTTGCGAGACAGTAATGTCCCAGAAGGAAGCCGACTAGCGGGTGAGAGAGGAGGCCGCCGGCGTGGCCTCCATCCGCGGGCGACGAATGGGGTTGCGTAGGAGGCGCTTACAATAACGCCCCTGTACCCGTGCCGGACCGAGATCTTGGTATTGCACTCCCAAAGTGCCGAGTCCGACATAGGTCTAAGACTGCCTACCCAGGCGTCCTGGATATCATCCGTAAATGGTTTCACCTGTGACAAAAAAAAAACAGTAAGTCAAATTTAAGGCCGAGAAAGAACACAATATACAATACTTATACTTTATACGTTCTTATTTATCGATATGACTGTAGATATAATCAGTTGATTATAAGTAGGTAAGCTCTATCAAGTCTATCAATTCAGATACTTATTGTACTAGACGACCCGCGTGGTTCCACTCACGTCAACTGATACGGCTAATATATTTATGGATAAATTGGCTATCTATACGTATATCTTAAAATAAGCAATTCAATATCTACATAGTATACGTTGACAATCAATATTTGTTTTTGGTCTAAATATTTATCATTGCGGGTCTCACATGAGATGATCTCATAGTACCTCATCAGTAGGGAAAATACCCACAGAACTGCAGTAAAGAAGTGAGCCAGATTAATCTCCAACCCTTCTTCTATAGAGGAGAAGAAACCTTTACCTAGCAGTGGGATGTTTAAAAGCGGTTTGAGTTTATTTCAGTATACTATGCAATCAACCATCTCAAATTAGTTTGTTAAAGTTCTGTGTATACTTATTTCGTGTCAATTACATTATTAGGTATAGAATGGATTTAGGACAACAAACAAACAAATAAAACTTTTCGCTCTATAAATTTTTATGATAAAGTTGCAACCGTTGATGCAGAAGTTATGAGTAATAACGCTTATCGATCATCATAATAGACATTTTCGTAACTTGAAACACTTTTATTTTATAATAGTACAACGTAACAATTTTCAACAAATTAACTGTATTTACAAAGATTCTGGTGTAGTGGTCCAAATGTGTCATAAGTACCGACAGATGTGACTTTTAAGTTCGATATCCACTCGATGCAGAAGTTTCTACAAGGTCAAAACCTTTTGGGTATTCTATCTTGCACGAAGTATACTTAAAAGTATCGGTATTGGTTATTGTCCTAAACACCTAATAACTATTGTTCCTCTTGGTAAGGAAATTATCCTACAATCCGAAGTGGTGCAGCGTGGTGGATTAGGCTCCCACACTTCTGTTATATGGAGGAGTAACCCTCGTCAGTTGGACGCTTACACACTAAAAAATATCATTCTGTATATATGGTGAATTACTATTAATATTTAAGGAGAATATTCGGTACCTGATTCTTATTTGAATTATGTAGAACATTAGTATATTTTATTACTTTATTGCGATTTCATGAATTGTATGATTGACATTTAAATTTTCCATTAATTGTATTAATCTAATTAATGCTTATTATTGTTATTATTATTACCTTTTATTATTGAAAATTTATGTACTTATGTTTAAATTAACTTAAGATTTAAAATTGATTAATTGACTTAAGTATTTGAATTTATATAAATGTAATACAATTTAAATGAATAAGGTACATCAACGAATTGGGGTTACCTGTAATGTTAGTTATAAGCCTATGATTAAATAAATAAATAAATTAGTCTTCTTGTTGTAAGTAACATACCACTATAACAATAAATGTTATACACGCAGTCATGCTGTAATGTACAAGTCGCTATATATAAGCGCTAGTTCAACAAATCGGAGTACTCTAACACTTTGTATTAAAACAATCAATATTAACACGTTAAAATATCACAGCCTATTATTTTATATATATCATAATAATTAGAAAAATAAATTAATTATTCTAAAACACAGCAGAATAAACTTCTGTCACTAACATTAATATTTTTTTAAAAATATTAAATACAATTTTTGCAACATTTTCGCAAACTTCTATTTCATTATTTATTATTTTACTTAGTACTCTAATATTATCAACCTCTGTCTGACGATGAAATCATATAAAATTTACTGCCACCAGCTACCTAGCTAATTAAATGCATTTCTACTCAGCAAGGTCGCAATATTCGTAGCACGGTCATTTCTTGTTTAATTTAATTCGCTTTGTCTGCGAACCTATGAACCGTGTGAGGACAATGCAAACAATTATAAAAAAAAATTTTCAACTCCATAATAACGCTTATTCTGTTTTGTTTAACCGCTTTTGCGTTGAGCTTTTATTTTCATATTAGACGATGCGCGTGGTTTTACCCGCGTTTATATAGATCGTTTTTTAATCATAGGGTGATCTCTACATACAATAATCGTCATTATATAGGTATATATATATATATATATATATATATATATATATATATATATATATATATATATATATATATATATACGGGCATGTCCATTAATTCTCGACGAAAGTGTGCGCACTACGGTCGGTGATTTTGATGCTGATTTTTTCCTTGATAGAATACCTAAGAAGGAGACGATCTTGAAAATTTGAGCTCGATGTGTGCCAATCCGGCTGTTGGAGAATTATTTATTTCCGCATTGACATAAATGAGTGTAATAAAAATTATTTTAATTACTCTACTGTATTAAGTAAGTTTACTACTGTTTTTGTTAGTATTTTATACCATGAGTGTTCAATAATTTGTATCGCTAAGTTTCCAAGTGCTAAATATTTTTAAATTAAATTCTTACCCGATAGTGAAAAACTAGACAAGAATTCCTCTCAAGACATATATCCTATAAATTGTTGCTGCCACTGTTCACTGTTGTTTGTATCGTATCTTCAAAACGGTCATTAAAAATCAGCGTTGAAATTTGGTGGTAATTATATGCTCCTTCGGATTTCAACATATTATGCTAAGTAATCTTGCCGTTTGTGTCGGTACATTGCTGTACAGACATCTTATCATTATTATTCATATTTTAACCAGGTCTTATCAATCATATGTCTGTAAGCAAGTGTATGTGTCGCAAAGAAAGTTTATTTCATTCATTTCGATCCGCAATGAAATATTGAAACAATGAAGAAGTAGTGAATTACAGTTTAATACATCTCCTTTACAAAATTTTTCCAGCAATGGGATAATAACAGACTTACAGCAACAGTCCGGACAAAGTAACAGGCAGTAACGTCCAATCTACTCTAATTTTTCCAGTAAAACAAGTATGCTTAATTAGAAAAAAATCAAAAAACCCGACTGCGTAAAATACTCATATTATAAACTAAAAAGAATAAAACAATTTACTAGCTTTCATTTAATACTCATATTGATACAGTAAGAAAAAAAAATTCAACTCCCCCCCTCATTCCGCCATTTTCGGGCGCTATTTTGAAAATTTATATAGCCTATGTCACTACTACAATTTAGACAAATCCAACGACATCTCATATGTCAAAAACCGTGAAGCCATTTGGGCTGTAGGGCGTGCCAAAGAAATGGACATACATACATACATACGTACATACACTCGAAAAACATAACCTTCCTTCTGTCGCAGTCGGGTAATAATAATTGATTTGCACGATTGCTCTTACCTAGTGTGAGTCCACGTTTATTTTAATAGTTTTTATTGAAAACTTTAAAAACTACTTTAGAAATATTCGTAAGGCTCAGAGTATTACAACATTTAAAAAAACTTTTAAAAGATTATTATTTATTTCTTAATATGACATAATTGTATTTATATATTTATTTATTAGTACTTCCTGTATATATTTTATTATTTACGTATATATTTATATAGATATATGTATATTAGTCTTGGGTTTACTGTATATATATTTTTTTTGTGTTTTTATTATACACCACCTACCTATTTCTTCTTCTCAAATTCTAACCCTAAGGTTGCCTGGAAGAAATCGCCATTTAGCTCTCATAATTTTTTTGTACTATTTTATATTATGTGTGGTGTACAATAAAGAATATATAATAATAAAGTTAGAAAATAATAATAATAATAATTTTAGGTCACTAAATGTATTTATATAGTGGGCATGATATATTTTAAATTAGCCAATAATTGTAGAAAGGAAATAGTTTTGAGCTAAAACGCGTAGGAATTTAATGTGCTCTCATAAAGGTCAAATTGCAAATACAAGACAAAAAATAAAAATATTTTATATTAGTTTGCCATTTTTAAAAATACTAGTGGTCGCCCAGTGGTCGAAATTCGACCAAATCTATAACTAACAACATTATCAACATCATAAAAATATGATTGCGCATAACATGGTGAGCATATCATTGAACCTGATCTGTGATAAAAAATGTCGATAAAAAATTCGTTGCAAGGCCTGTATTTAATACCGTGTTTGATAAAAAAATTCCTCGCAAGACCTGTATTAAAAACCGTGTTAACAACAGACTTTGACAATAAACAATTTTGTGTATATATGTACATTGTACATATGTGTGTACCGTAGTGTGTGTAGTGTTTTTTTAAATTAATTTAATGTATTTTTTGACCATTATTATAAAAAATTATTAGCATTCTGCACTTCTTCTCCATATAAACTTTGAGTGTGCCAAATTTCATTCTTCTCCGTCACCGTAATTTTCGTAAAAAGTGGTACAAAGTTTTTGATTAACGTATTAATATATAATTATTAACAAATATTATAAACATACTTTCTATCCGTTTGTTTGTTCAGTCGGTCCGTTGTCCGTGGGACCTAGGACGCAAGATTTTATCCAATAAGTGTATGGCTTTTACTTATATAATATATATAATCAGGCATATAGCGTAGTAATAATATAATAATTTTAAATGCTGTCTCCGGTTTTGTGTTGTTGTTATACACTATTAAAACGAAACAAGTTCCATAAAAGTTTATGAATACTTATGAAGTAAGAATCAAAGTACGTAACGTTACACCAGTCCCTCGAGAACAAAGAACCTACTGGCGAGTCAAGCCCTCATTAATTACAGAAGGGTGTCTTAATGCGCCATCTTGGAACCACGGAATCCCAACTTCAACGGTCATGTTACCATAGGCGAATTCTATCGATCATACATATTATAAATAATGTAATTATACATTACATAATTCAATATTACGAGCGTGCTTTTTTTAGTTTCTTAGAGGTTTTTCTTTATGTGACTTGTTCGAAAATGTATACGTATAGTGATTTTGATAATTTTATTAATGACTTTTTATTTTATTAATATTTAAACATGAAAGGAATTTAGTTACATCGTAATATGGAATTAAGATGTAAAATATAATTTTCACAATTTATTTTACGAAAATAACACGAATAAATGTATTGCAAAACATATAAAGAAGCATTTAACTCACTATAAAAAATCTAATGTTCATAATTATTATTGATTTGTTTTCGGTTTTTTTTTTTCTTAGAGACATTACATACGAAACAGTATAATTTTATTGGTCAAAAATACTACAGTATTTCCAAGCAATCTTATTTTTTATTGACGTTAAATTTTCCATTTATCTATCTATATATATATAGGAGACTTTCTATAGATATAGTCACTCATCACGATATCTCTGGAACTATGAGACCTAAAAACTTAAAATTTGGTAGGAATATTCCTTTTGCCGAGTAGAGGTCAGCTAAGAACGGATTTTAAGAAATTTTACCTCTAAGGGGAAACAGGGAAGCAAACTTTGTATGGGACAGCGTGATTCCTTGGTCCAACCTACTTCAAATTTTATATAAATATTATTTAACAGAATTGATTAAAGACGTGTTTCGTATTTTATCAAAATTCATCCCCTAACCGGGTTAAAAGGGGGTAGAAAGTTATTTAGATATCAATACTCCTTAGTGCTTTTTTTAAATTACATTTTATTTTGACACATGTTTGACAATTCAATCCGTCTATTATATTATAATATTTTCCAGTATTGACGCAGGTGTAGGTGATATCTTTTTTTGGGTGCTCCTGATGGAACAGGCAAGACTTTATAATAAACGTAACAAAATTGAGTTGTAAATATATCGTGTGATTGCTTTATTGTAAAATAGTGTTTTATATGTAATATTTTTTACTTCAATGTTGGTGTTGTGTTAAGTCAAGGGGTATAGTTCACAATGATACAGATATAGAAGACACCGAAGTGAACTTGGAAACATTTTTGAATTATACGGCATTAACACCCCAATTAGTACAGATTGGCAGCACGGACTAACGTTGGAATTGGAACAAGATCAGAAAACATTATAAATCATGTACCCATTTAATTTTATCTTACACTAAAACTAAGAAGGAGGAGATAAAAGCTGTCTTGGACTATTATTAAATATAAATATATGTTTGACATACACACACGATCGTCTGTTCCTAAGGTAGGCAACTTAATGCCTGTGTTTTAGGTAACAGCCGACTGATATATTTTTTTTTATAAATATACATGTAAATAATACATATAGAAATAAATACATATTACACCCAGACTTTAGGCGGGAATCGAACCCACGATCCTGGAGCAGAAAGCTGGGTTACTACCAACTGTGCCGAGTCAAAATTTAAAAAATAATTACTTGCGGGTTTATTCAAAACTAAGAGACAAAATCGTATTGACTTATGCTGTAATTATACTTACGATACAACGAACGAAGCATTGATGACCGTTCTGATGTAGTGGTGCAAGTAGTCGCTTTAACGCCTCGCCTCAATGGCGGTGGCCGTGGGTTCGATTCCCGCTCGGGGCAGATATTTGTATTTGTGCCAATATTTGTTTCAGGTCTGGGTGTATAGTGGGTTTCCCCACATGCCCCGGAGAGTACGTAAAGCCGTCGGTCCCGTTTGTTATCATGGATGCCTTATAAATTATAATAATTGTTACTTATGGTAGGGATATTATCCGCTAACCCGCAGTGGAGCAGCGTGGTGGATTAAGCTCCAACCGTTCTTCTATATGGAAAAAAGGCCTTCACTCAGCAGTGAGTTATTTACCGGATTATACAATACACTACAGTACAGGAGCATTTGTGGCCTGCAGTGACAAAACTGAGCCTTACCATAAATATGAGAGTCCATCTAAGGGGAGATGTTACTGCCGGACAGTTCTCAGACCTGTTGCTTAAAATAAAAAATGGTGATTTCCGGGAACCATATAATAATATAATGTATGAGTATATATTATGTGTATGTATTTACCATAAACAAAGCTTAAGTTCAAACTCGGGAGTATACTTAAGCGAAAGCTGCTTCTCTCACAGTCAGTTGTATGTGGCATATTCCAGAATAGCCTGGTAATTATATTATATATATATATATATATATATATATATATATATATATATATATAATTTTTTTTTTAATTTTAGTTAAATACCCGTGCGAAGCCGGGGCGGGCCGCTAGTATCTATATAAAATTTTCTATTTCATTAACTATTCATTACATAATTATATAATCTTTTTTCTTAGGGTTTCGTTATCTATTTATTATCTACTCACCGAACGTTTTACTGCTTTCCGTTGGGAAGAGAAAATAAAAAAAAACGTTAATAATTAATAACTTTTCCAGTATTTTTGAAGTTTTTAATTAAAAAACCTCCAAAAAATGGAAATTCAGTAATCTTTTATATTTCATTTCGAAATTATTTATTCTCATAATAAAATATATGTTTCTATAATTGCTTAAATGTTTTTATAATCAAGCGAAATACAAAAAAAAATATATGTATCTACATGAAAAAATTACATTTCATGAAATGATTCAATTTAATTAAAAGTTAAAAGTGATAAAAGGAAGCAAGTCGAAACGAAGTACTGGCAGATTAAATATTGAACTATCAGCTAATGGTAGTCGGGCTTGTTAGAATTATTTAACAAAGCTGAAAGCCGTCACAGATCCTTTACAAAACATACCAACGTCACTAATACGTCGTTTAGATACTCGAATGAATAATTGCCACCACACGACCAAGTGAGGCCTTAGCATACACAAATATATCTTGAATATATAACTATAACTCAATTTTTATTTTTGATACTCACCTAAAAAATTGACGTCACCTATATCAACGAGTATTCGTGAAAATTAGTGCAATTAGAAATAGTATAGTCATATTGGTATATTAGCCTTTAGTTAATCAATAACATAATAAATTTAAGAAAAATTAACTGTAACATAGAAAAACTTATTTTTAAAATTATAGGCAAATATACTCTGTATTTTCAGTACCTATTACAATAACACGTGATAAATAGTGCAAAAATATTTTTATTAAGGTTATAAATTAAAGAATACTATGAATATGAATGTCTGTTTTCTTTTTATGACAAAATAATAAGCGTACAGCGTTCGTAGATAATAAGATAAATAAGATAAGGAGTAGGATCCTTTGTACTATAGTACCAAGCTCATTAGTACTCTTCGTTTGTTCGGTTTTCTGTATTTTATTATCCTATATATTATTGTCAATTCAACGATAGTTTATATCAAAGAATTGTATATTCTTGCATTTTTATATATACATAGTTTCAATTAATAATATTTTTGTTATAGAATTTAAAAATAATATTGTCACTAGTAACTTTCAGAAATATTTCTTAAATATAGATAATTTTTTTTAAATCCTATCACAATTTAGATCAAATAACTGATTTTTATAAATATATCATCAGAATCATCAATGATGATTGAGTAGAATGACAATGACTGATGACATGGTACTTGAACGTTTGAAGGATTACTTCAACATGAAGAAGAGAAGGAGATATATTACGATGTGCTGTAATATATTGGTTAACAGATTCGCACGCTTCGATAAAAGCTATATTCGATAAAAGTAACAATTTCTAAAGCTTTTTTTTGCAATTATACTCAAAAGTTTCAATTATACTCAAGGTGATATTGAGGCTCTATGGAGACAGTAGTGCAAAGTCTATGTTTTCATTTGCGCACACAAATGACTTTTATATAGCCCTGTGCTAGCGAGTCTCTTATCGCAGATAGAATGGGTGAGAAGGAGTATCAACACTATCCTCGTGGTAAATAGACAGAAATCAGACTGCCATGTACTGAGGCAAGATATTATGTTTATGTGGCTAGTGCCTCTATAACTATTATATATATAATATATATATATATATATATATATATATATATATATATATATATATATATATATATATATATATATATATATATATATATATATATATATATATATATATATATATTAAATTTAACAATTTTAAATTTCGTTTTTAGTTTTTATTAATATTTTTAAAGTGCTTGTTTTGTTACTATTAAGATTGTTGATATGGATCCAATAGTCTGAAATTTTTTTAATTTTTTTAACACTTTATTGTTGGTCAAACAATGTAAAAAAAATAGTAGTTGAAACTATATATATATCAAATCTGAAATGAGTTTTAGAGATATTTTTGAAATTTCAATTTGATAGATTTCTCAAACTAGCTGCATATGGACTGATCGCATCAACGTACCCAAAAAATTGATGGCCTAGTATTTCAAGCACGCGTGCCATGGCGAACTTGAGTTTTATCCCTTGGAGAGAGGCCAGCTCAGGATTGAGTTCGGCTTACACAACTTTACTGCTCTTCTTACCATTGAAAATTTTTAAAGAAATACTTATTACCACATCCTATGTCTTAAGGCTTTAAAACCGGACTGAGCTCAAAGAAATTAATTGCTATATATCACAGCCCTAACGTTAGCAACAAAATCTTCTTCTTGCATTAATTTTGAAGCAAAATTAAAATATGATATTTGATACTATTCGCTTTCCTTTATCAAATACATTTTAAAAAAAAAACTTTATTAGTATAAATTTCCGCACCGTAAAAGAAATATTATATCCGACTATATTAAGAAAAATTATTTAGAACCATAAATAAAACCATCATTAACGTACTTATCTTTCTCTTTATGTTTTCTAATAGTAGTAATGCACCCAGAGATTTGGTCCATCTTAAACAATATTAACGACTGTTCAAAAAAATGCAAATGTTACTTATCTGCGAAATTTTCCCATCTGTGTCAAAACTTGGGTTTGTTAAATGTATATTAATAGTTAAAAATTTGTAAATTTTTGCAATAAGCTAATTTTCTTTCGTATTACGTATTTCGCGGTTAAGTTCTAGAAAATAGTATAAAAGTAAAATTTGGATGTATTACTACGAAATTGGTGATAAATTACAATTTTTAATTAATAAAAGTGTGACAACCCTATACACGATGAATAGATAATTGATTGATTGATGAATAGATACGATAAGTAGTATATGTTTAGATATTAAAAAAAAATAAGAACAATGTTGCAAAGTTTTGAAAATGTCTTTTATCAGTATTTTATTAATTATATATATTGTCTTCACTATTTTGTTAAGTATGAAATACATCTTCCACGGACTATGTACTGCGTTGCTTAAAGGAAATAAATTGAAATCATTAATCACCTGTCGCCGCAACGTCTACTGCTTACACGGAGGTGTATCTTTCAATCTCCACTGGAAAGTAAATTTTGGCTGTCTTTAACTGTCCATATCTTTTAATATTTTGGTTTCAATACGATGTCATAATTTCGTACGGGTAAATTTCGTTTATAATCACACAGACATATAAGTCGAATCCATTATTAAACTAATGATTTAATTTCTTAACTTCTTGATCCTTTACACCATAATAGATTTGATACTATAACTCTTTAAAGCAAAATCGTACAAAGAATTTTTATTAAATTGCAGCAAAGCCCAAAGAAGGTTTTATGTTTTATATGTATTAACTTTATTAATATCATACTCTGAAAATATATTAAAATAATTATATAGCACATATGTCTCATTAATATCAAGTACGAATATGTATACATACATGCAAATTAAGCAAAAATATTTATTTTACACATACGGGATTGATAACTCAATAAATAATAATCATGATATTATACTGTCAAGAAACAAACGTTGTTTTATTTGCATTATTAAGACCAGATTATTAGCACTTTAATATTACAATCCATAGACACCTACCTACAGAAGTATAAAACAAATTCTACCTATTGCTTACTGAACTCTGAACAGTATCCAAAACAAATCAGAACAAGTCTTCATTTCCATGTTGGATCTTCGCCAATATAGTTTGTTGCATTTGTAAGAAATTTAAAAAATTTCACCGTTTTAACTTTTTATTTGAATGTTATATCCAGTTTACATAAGTACAATAGTATAGTAGTACCTACCTAGTAATATTATAGTATAGTAAGTAATAGTAGGGCATAGTATATTATAGTATAGTAATAATATAGTATAGTAGTAGTAATAGTAGATATTTATCAATTCAACTATCAATATGTATAAAAGAAAAATAACATATTTTAATGTGAATAAAAGGAGAAATAAAAACATGTTAAAATTGCCCAATATTATTCAAAAACACGGCAATGAGTATTTTTTGTAATAAGCATCCATGGCATAAAAAATATTTTGTTTTATTCAAAAAATTGTATAATAAAAATCGTAAGTAACTCTAAAACTTTTTTACTACACTTCTTATTGAGTCTCTATTTGACACTTCATTTCTTATATCTATCATATTTCTATTGTAGTGCCTTTGAAAAGGGAATATGTATACCTACTCGTAATGAATGAATAAACGATTTGTGACGTCAACGACAAATCCATCAAAAAACACGGGTGACGCTTAGAAACGCTTAAATAACGTTTATCACATTATATTATGAATTTATTTACTTTCTATTCGATATTTAAAACTAAGAAAAAAGAAAAATATTGAAATAAAATTTGTAAATTACAAAATTATTGTGCTCGTTTGAGAATAACATCTCAGTTCTGTATTAATTTACATTTGAGATTTCAAGCGACACATCAAAATTTTTAAATGAAATATAATTAAACAATCTCGAAATTTGCTTTTAGTTGGTGGTGATCGGGTAGGGTTGGCGCATGCTCAGTGAGCCTCCTTGCGCTCAGCCCCGACAAAGCACCCTGACGACGCCAACCGCGCGGGTGGCCGGTCGTATCACGGCCTATATTGACAACCGGAAATCCCGACTCGATTCGAAAATAAATCGATATCCATTCGATTAAATTATCAACAAATCAAGTTATCATAACAGTGTTAATTATATTACAAAGAAATATACTGAATCGATACTGCCATGATTATTGCAACGAAGATTTCCTTCTGTGATTCGTGTTTGTGAATTATGTTAACGTGTACTTAATATAATTAAAGGATTTTACGAAGATGATCGTTTATATCTACACCCACTAAAAGATCTAAATATTGTTAGTGCACAGCAGGTATGTACGTATCACTATAAGAATTTTTTTTTTTATATAAGAACAATATATTTACCAAGAATTTACTTTTTCCTCTAGATTCTTGCAGGTTATCTCCTCTTTTTATATTTAAAAACCATAAAGTAGATCAGAAATGCATTAATCTTAGGTTTAACGGTTAAGGGTTAACATCGCATGTTTATTTTTTTATTCCAATAATAATTTAGCTAATATCACATATTTTTTTCGTTCTTTATATATCAAGGAATAAGTCATATTTTGTAACATCACATTTGTGTTTGTATGTGTTTCAGTGTATATAATCTCAAACTACGTTATTATTATTTTTATTTTGAATAGACGCTATAGTGTAAGACGTAATCAAGTGCCGTATATACAAAAACAAAAACAAAAATTAATATTATATTTTAAGTTACATTAAGATAGAATATCGGATAACTGTAACTTGATCCTTTACTAAATACGATTTCTATTGTATTAAATAAACATTAAATATCATATACCTATCTATTTCCATAATTATGGCTGTAATCTGATTTAATTATAAATAAATAAAATCTCACAATCAGAGTTAAACTGTGACGTATTTGCCTACTTGTAAATCTACTATAAAAACCCTTGTTTTTCTTCGATAGATGTTCAGTTAAGAATCGACTTTCGTTGTATTATTTTATCTCCCGACGCTCGCGCCGCACATCTCAACGCAACACTGAATGAAAACAACTCATTGTAATTGATTTAAAAATATAGTTTTAATTTTTTTTTTTTCTTAAATCCTACTATTAAATAGAACTGTCAGTGACACTATTGTCATAACTATAGGTAGAATAAAAAAAAATGTTTTAACAAATACGAAAACATAATAATCTAATTAAAAATATTTGTATTAATTTTGTAGAATTCTATAGAACTAGATGAAATACGAAAATGACACAAACATTCGATTACTGAATGATTTTTTTACTCTATCGTACGTTTTGACTTATCGACAAAGGAATCCGTCAAATGGTCAATCATTTTGCCAAGGCCCCTTGATTGGCACTAAAGTACACCCGTAGGCAGTAGAGCAAGTTTTATAGTGATAGCTTTTTTATTTTTGTTTTAATTATCTATGTTTTAAAAACGTCTTCGTCTATGAAGGTTTTCAGCAGGTTAATATCACATCACACCTGTGTTATGTGTACACGTTTATAATTGGTGCAACAAATTAAGCCGAAAAACTTTTACTATCATTCTAATTTATTTAGTTACTTCACATTATACTAATATTGTTCTTAAAAACTATATTCATAAAGTATTGTAATAAAACATAGTTAAGTTATCTTACATACCAAAATTAGTACATGACGCTTGTAGCAGATTTTTTACCTTTATTTCTTTCATTTCCTACCTGTTAAGAATGGCATACAATTAGGATTATTTGTCGATAGAGTACAATGTTAAAAGGTAACAACATAGAGTTAAAAAGATATGTGTGGCTCATCCTGGTAGACCTTAGTGGGCCTGCCGGGATACGAGCTTCAAGGCTTTCGCCTAATTGCCCGGGCAGATCTTCTTCTGTAGCGATCGCTACCAGTGACTTCTTTTCGGTTTGATGGGCTGAGGTTACACCTAATCACCACCGGTCTTAAGAAAAATCGTGTCATGTAGGTTTTTATTTTCTTGCAGTTGTCGTTCAAATCCGGTGAATTCCCTCCGTCGTCCGACGCCCCAGATTCCTTAGTGAGATCTTCCACTCTACTTCCTGGCCTTGTAGCTTGAGGTATTGTAGCGTCTTGTGGCCACCGGTAAGTAGAGCGGTCGTCTTCTCAACGTTATGGCCATCCTCCGTCCTCTTCCCTCTCATGCAGATGGTTTCGGAGGTTGGGGATGTTATCAGTAAGTATACGCTACGCATCGACGCGGCGAAAATAACTGCTCTGGAGCATCAAATATAAGAACATTGACAACACTGATGTCGCATTCGTTGATTTCTCTTAAAACTTCACACTTAAAATGGAAATAATTTAAATTACTCTCATTTATATTATTTATAAGAATAAAAATAAAGTTTTTAAGGACAATGTAGTAATAAAATAACTAATTTTAAATATTTTTTTAACAAAACTATTTTATACAATAAGTATTTCCATTTCAAAATTTTCTACTATCGCACACACGAGCTTTTGCTTAAAAAAGGGTAGGCGCGTACTTTACTTTTAAGTCAAATAAAAATAAAACAACCAACAAACAATATAATTAATCTGTATTAGTATGTATATAAGAGATATTTAGAAAAATCTAATTGTAGAGGTTTTTACTACAGGAATAGAAACCATAACAACTATTTTTAGAATTTTCGTCTGTCTGTAATTTTGTTCTCACATGACGCAGAATCTGCTCGATGAAATTGGAAGCAGTTCTGATTGCGGTTTCACAGTCGTAATACTGGAGTTCTAACTTAAAATCTAGTGTAAAACTTGATACACGGTCTAGAAATGAAGTTATTACTCGTACACAATTTTAGTGGAATGATATAGAAGTCGTTCTGTACATATTCTTTTTTTTTATATCACGTACTATGAATATAAAGACAAAATCCACAATCAAAATAAAATACATCAGTCTGTTTGAACATCGTGTTATGACACATACAAGTCGAGTAACCATTAAAGTCAACGCGGGTAAAACATAATGCAAAATAAACAATTCACGAAAAGATTAAAAAAATTGCGGAATTTACCCAGAAATGCATACATATTGACCTTAAAACAGTACCAACACAATAAAAATTTACATTCACACAAAAAGATTGCCGAACGCTCATCGAATACTAAAACAAAAGACGATCATATCTCACAGAGGCCGCAGAACTATTAAGTAATTCCCCAAATAAAAGATCAAAAAGATTCTCGCATCGACATGATTGATTTCTACCACATTGGGTATTTTGAGAGATAGAAGTGAACGCTTGCTTAAACGATATAAATGAAAGACGTCTCTTTTGAGAACAACGTAACCCAGATATTTGTGTTATTTCCTTTTTACAAAGCCTTGTTGTATCCGTCACACTTCAAATAGTATAAAAGTATAATGTGACTGTACTGTACTGTATCAGCTTGTAAACAACCCACTGCTGAGCGAAGGCCTCTTCTCCATATAAAAGAAGGGTTGGAGCTTAATACACCACGCTGCTCCACTGTGTTGGCTGATAATTTCCCTACCATGAGTAACGATCGTTATCAGGTCGTATTGTATGATAACCAGGACCGACGGCTTTACGTGCTCTCCAAGGCACGATGAGACCCACAAGAATATACGCCCAGACTGGAAACAAATATTTGTACAAATACAAATATCAGATATCGAGCGGAAATCGAAACCGCGACCGTCAGCGCGCGGCATTGAAGCGACTACTCGCACCACTACACCAGAACGGCCGTCATTTGTCATTGTTTGTTCGTCAACAGCACGGTTTCGTTAGTTCTTTTCCAGGAAAAATATACTACCATTTTACTATAAACTTTTCTGACCTTTTAGTGCTAAGAAAGTCTAGTAGTAAAAAAAAAAATGTCGTGTGTACGGAGTACACACGTCAAAAGTGAAACATCTTTGGCAAACTAAATTTAAAATTTATTAATATTAATAGTTAAACATTCTATTACTTATTTACGCGTTGTTTACGCGTTGCTAGGATACGCAACATCATAATATCTCATTCTCTCCTACACATTTTTGTATTTGTGTCTCTTACCTATCGTTTTTTCCTTCGCATCCCGTTTTAAATCACAACGATTCTAAAGAAGTTTCACTTCAAAAAGATTCGTCTCACAAGTCATGGGTTAAATTCCAGCTCAGTGCGGACATTATATTGTATTAATACAAATATTTCTTTTTTACTTTGGGTGTTTGTCCTCATGGGTATCCGAGTCTAGGTTAGCACGTGAAACCGCATGTCTAGTTTGTAATTTTTTAACTTTAATTAAGGCAAACAAATGAAGAAACAACATTCCAACCCTTAATCTATCCGAACTTGTTATCTCAAACTGATATTGATCGTTAATATATAAGGAAAAGTTACCTTATAAAACTAAAGGTTTGATGCTTTGTCATCAGAGTGTGGGGTACCAGACGGCAATCCCTGTGTGGCATACTATAGTAAGCTAATCCTGGCAAAATGCCAAGAAAATACTAGGAATATGAAAAAGTATGTTCCTAACCTATTTTAAAAGTAGTTTTTTTTGGTTTTTTGAGAACACGACATCAATACATTGACACGTATATAAAATAATATATGAACCACGCCGAAGTATCATGTTATGTGATACTTTGTCGTAGATAAACATAAAAATAATACGTAATTGTTTTATATTTCTGTTATTGAAACATAATATTTAAATTTGTTATTGTTCTTTTGTATTGACAGTTTTTAAAAACACAATAAATAAACTAAGATTTTCTTATTCTCTGTTTCTAGAGAAAAGTTTTCGTGAACGTATATATATTAATAGTATATTATTAAACTTTTTATAGAATATTTTATGCTGTAAACATTTTTATAATAACGAAGAATTATAGATTAGTATTGTATACGATTATCGTCAAGGTTTTTTTTTTTAATTTGGCGAAAAATCTTATAAAAGCAAAAGTACCACACATAAGTTATATAGAGAAAAAAAAAGGCAAAAGCCATTGAGACAAGGTTAGCGTAGACAAGTTCAAACAAAGGTTAAGTTACATTATAAAAATCTTAATGAAAAAAACAATGTAGGTATATTATATTTCCATGTTACTGAATTAACTATTTTTATCATACATTCGAGATATTTTTAGTTTGTACCTACAAGTTGTTAAAACTATTTTTGTGAGAAAATTGTAATTAAAATTTCAAAAAGAGACTGCAATGTGTAAATTACATTATATGCTGTGAAGTATATGTATATATAAAACTATCTGTTATATTTACATTTAAAAAAAAACAGTTATAGGTCCAATATTGAACTTTTTGTAACAGTTTGTAGTATAATTATGTCAAAAAAATAAAATATAATTTCCTGCAAAATTATAAAGCATTTCAGACGCGTATTTACTTACCAAATATTACGGTTTTCAAATATTTGCGCCTGTCAAGGATATCTTATTCATGTTGACATCTGAGCATATAACAGCCTTTACCATAAATATAAATGTTTTGACAGAACGATACGTCTAATATTATGAAAAATACAGGATACAGATACAGGATAAAAAGATAAAAGCGATAAAAAATTTAGAGTCCATTTATCAAACTCTTTTTGCTAAATTGATTTTTATTTGTACTCGTAGTTGCTATATACTTGTTTAATATAATACAGAAGATTTCGTTTCTTTAATATCAAGAGTTTGATTTGAAATTATTTATTGTGTTAAATCGCATATCTATACAGAAGTATAATATATCACATTATGGCTCATAGATGCGGAACAGAAACTATGAATATCAATCCTTTGATATTCATAGTTATGTACATGTCTAGATATCGCGTAGCTAAGTGACAAGCGTAATTTTTCTGGGTCCTTGTGTTCACGCACACGACGGTTTAGGAACTATTGTATACTCATGTCATTTTAGTTGTTAGTATACATCAAAGGGACGTCTCTTTAAATAACAAAGACGGTTGTCAACTCTATTGCATAAGTTTTTTTTTTCTTCAAGTTTTGAAATAATTTTATATGTAATATATAGATATTATAATAGTTAGTAATAAATTCATATAAAAATGTTAGAAATGCTTCCTAAACCATATATACACGAACATGCTACTGATGTTCGATCGACCCTACATTAGCAATTTACGCACAATGCGGTTTCTAGGCGGTAGAATAGATGATAAGTGTTTAATTATTATACGAGTACATCACTGTTAACAGATCTCTCTACAAACATACGTAACACATCCAAGCAAATAAACATTATTGATAATGTATCATATCATACATCTATTTATATAAAATGCTTTGTCCTGAATAACTGTCTGACTGACGGATCAACACACAGCCTAAACCGCTTTTAGTAAAGACTTGGAACTTGGAAGGTGTATTCTTTGTATGACGTAGGTATCCGATAAGAAAGGATTTTCCGAAATTCTACCCTTAAGGGAAGGGGGTGAAAAATGGGGGCAAAGTTTATATGGGACAATGTGATTCCTTGGCCAAATCTACTTTAAATTTTGCGTAAGCATGCTTTAACAGAATTGATTGAAGACGTGTTTCGTACTTTATTGAAATTCATCCGATAAAGGGGTTAAAAAGGGCTAGAAAGTTATTTTGGGGGTGATTGGGTTCGAAGTTGATATCAATACTCCTTAGTGCTTTTAACTTAAATTACATTTCATTTTGACACATGTCTGCAAATATCAATATAAATCCGTCGACTCAGTGATAAACACCGATGATGCCATTAATTATCCGGTCGAGTTTCTGAATACACTGAAGCCTCCCGGTCTCCAAACTCACATATTAAAATTGAGAGGTGGCGCACCAATAATGTTGCTGCGCAATATAAATTCACCAAAATTATGCAATGCCACCAGCGGTTGTTCTCGAGGAGAGTCTGTATTTATTCCTAAGCTTATTCCCCGAACACCATCAAATTACTCCTTCGGATTCAAGAGTGTGCAGTTTCCCATCAAAGTTTGCTTTGCAATGACCATAAACAAAGCTTAAGGTCAAGCTCTTAAGGTATCGGGAGTATACTTGAGGGAAAGCTGCTTCTCCCACGGCCAGTTGTATGTGGCATGCTCCAGAGTAGCCTGGTGATTCTAGCACCTGAAGATAAAACAAAAAACATTGTTTACAAAGAAATACTGCGGTAGGTGTATTATTTCGATTTCGTTGTAAAAAGATAATACCCCCGTGTAACTTTTACCAGATCAAAGGCCGAGCTTCGTATTCATAAAATATAACAAAATTTGATTATTTTAATTTTTATTTAACCTTTAAATCCTTACTATATAATAAAGTAATGAATTCGCAAAATAAATAATGTAAAAATCCAATTAATTATCCCATTAGAACCATTTTCGACTTCTACGCGGACAAGGTCGCGAGCGATAGTTGTAGGGTTCCTATGCATTTAAAGTCTCGGGAAATGCTACTTTTTGTCATTTTCACAGGGTTATCCCATTTATTTTTATTTAAACCTAGTTCTTAATTTATCTATTGGAAGTGTGCATATCTATGTGTTATTCATAGTTTTTAATTTTTTTCAATTAATGAGTTGAACTTTCTCCCTCTGTCCCCCAAGATTAGATAGCAGACTGTACTGACGCTCGATGTGCTCGTCGTAGCCCCAGTGACTGTCCAGTATGAATCCTAAATATTTCATATATCTGACCACCTGGAAATTTGAGTTACCACGAGGTGAATGTGGAAGCTACCAGTTCCCTGCTCCTAGGCTGCCCGTGCGACCATAGCACCTCGGACTTACGGACTTACTTTACGTTGACGATGAACCCGAGATTACTTTAAAATACAGTCGCGGCAATTCAGTCATGTCGATAACACCAAACGTCAACTATATCGTTTTAGTGGACTCGAGTTTACTCGAAAATTGTACTTTTATAACTTGGACTTTAGTGAAAAATTTGCAATAGCATACTACGGATACAGGAATGATCCTGTAAGATTTTCATCTTTTCATTTGGACTGATGAAATCCTTAATAACATCCTATCTTATCTAACTTTATATTTCATCTTATTTCTAAATCTTTAAAGAAATTCCTTGTTTTTTGTTTTTCGTATTGATTGTTAGTATCCTAGCTGTAGAATTTCATTTAAAAGTTTAATGTAACTTGTTCTCCGTTGTTACAGGATGAGAGGAACAAAAGCTATTTTCCTCGTTTTATTGTTTGGTCACCTCTCGGCTTTACCAGACACAATACGAATAGGTAAGGGTATTATTATTTATTAAACATCACTACTTTACGATAAAAATAATTACTTTACTTACTAATTACACTACTTTAATAAATTCTATTTGACTCTATAAGCTAATGCGTATGCATTACTCGTCTTTAAAATTTAATAGATCAAAGGAAACCACATCAAATGTAGACGAAATGCGGTAAAGAGAACGTCAAACCTACATTTTAAAGTGTGTATGCCTCTTTTATCTAACATTTGGGTCATCTTGACCTAATAAATTTTAACCTAGTTGAAAATCATACACAATATTTAAGGGATTTAATAACGAAAATAATTCATTTAAATATATTAATTAATAATACCTACTGATTATTTCTTCCTTCATACACAATTTGTTTTTCTTTTATATAACACACCTGTGCTATCTTAAATATTCTCAAAATTTAAATCAAACATTTTTTAAAGTCTGCAGTTTAATAAGAAAATTATAAGAAACAATACAACATTTAAACCTACTAACTGTTTCTGTCTATCACAAATAAAAATATGGTTATACAGAGTAATATAATGTTACTTGTATTAAAATGATGATGATGATGTTTTACTATCAACTTAATCAGTGCTTACCCAGGCTTTCTACAGTACGGCCAAAAAGAATCCTTCTAAGAACAGTTTGAAGACTTATTATGCGTTGTACCAACTACCAAAGGGTAACTTGTTGAAGGGGGCTTAAACGGCTATGTAGGTAAGGCAGCTGAGACCTACGAACGAGTTCATGGAGATTTTAGCTATGATTTTTGCAATACAGACTAAGAAAATATTCTAAGAACCAGTATTATGTCTGATCTGGCCATCGTGAATACGTTCTTCCAAAATAATCCTCAGCATCTTATCACTTGTTAGAGCGGGTCCCACTCAACTCAAATTGACTATCTACTGACCAGACAGGTTCATATCGGCAAAGTGTTTTGTGACTAACTGTAAATTCATTTGATTCGAGAAAGAAAAATAAACAATTTAAACAGTGGTAGCAAACCAGTTATCCCAAAGACAAAAAAGAGTAGACAGCCAATCGTGCTGGTAAGAAAGCTATAGCCATAGCCCGCAACGAAAACTTATCGATGTCCACGCTCTTGGGCCAAATGGTAGGAGGTCACAGGTGTGGACCACACAATACCTCTCAATCTCAAGGGGCAAGTATATAACAGCATCATCCGACGAGTCCTTTTATACATAAGCGAGTGCTAGCCAACACTATCTCGGCACACTCATGAGCTTCACGTCAAAGACATGGATATGCAGCATAACGCGAGCAGACTGCGTATGTAACTCCTACGTCCATCTGTCTCCCATACGTAATATAGCAGATAAGCTCCAAGAGCTACGCCTAAATGATGCAAAAGACCGTACGAAGCAGAATAATCTTAGTTGGAATTCAGATCCTGGAAATAAAAGCCAGTAATAAAAATACCAGCAAAAGAAGAAGAAGATAAAAATAAAAACGTATATATTTTTATCCTTATATATTATGCTTGCAGCAACGATTATGTAAATAACTATAAATATTTTATATTAAAAATAAAATCATAAAACAAAACTATTTGCTCATACTATTTTTAGAAATCTTTATATATGTAGATAATAGAACAAAAATGTACCTAAAGTCTACCCGATTTCGTTAATTTGTGAAAAATGGTAATGGGAGAACGTTTAATACGATATTAAAAAACTACTTTTTTTAAAAAAAAGTTACTACTGTTTGAAGATAAAGAACCAATCTATATGATATAATTATTCGTTTTATATGATTTTGTTTAGTTTTGTCAAAATATGTACCGAAAAACAGCATAATTTTGTCCAAATCGCAAACGCGTCCTTAAGTTATAACTTGCATTATACAACAGGGGGTCTCTTCCACCCTGAGGATGATAAACAAGAAGTTGCGTTTCGCTACGCCGTAGAGAGAGTTAATGCGGATCGCGCCATACTGCCGCGAGCTAAGTTGCTCGCGCAAGTTGAAACAATATCGCCACAAGACAGCTTTCATGCGTCTAAACGAGGTTTGTCTTTAATATTTAGATAATATCATATTAATATCATGATAGATAACTTGCCCAATATTTAGGATCCAGATACTATGTTATCGGCGAGTTGATATAATTAAAGATTTTATTTTAGTTATTTATTTCTATGTAATTCAAAACTTTATGTCAACGTTTTCACGCTTTAATTTTTAGCTGAATTAAAATTTCTTTATTTAGTATGCCACCTCCTTCGAAGCGGTGTCGCAGCTATCTTTGGGCCGCAGTCGGCTCCTGCAGCGGCTCACGTGCAATCTATTTGTGATACAATGGAACTGCCACATTTAGAGACCAGGTGGGATTACCGTACACGGCGAGAATCCTGTCTCGTTAACCTATATCCTCATCCCGCTGCACTCAGTCGGGTAAGTGGATAAACTTTCTATTTATTTAAAAAGAAATATCATAGATGATGTAAAATTGTGTGGCACAATTATCTAATATCCACAAAAATCTCCTCTCTGACATTATTATACCAGTAAAAAAAATTTACTAATGGATTAAGAATTTAACACTGAAATTGTTTTTTACTTATCATTTAACTTAACTTATAAGTGACTTACTTTTCTATTTCTTATACATATACCATATTATATATTATATTCCAAGTCAGGTAATTGATTGTATATATGGAATAAAAAAAAAACAATACAAAATAAAACGTTTATTCATTTGATTGTTAATCAAAAAAGCAAAAATTTCTTATACAAAATAATAAAAATTTATATCTCGATTTATTTGCAGTGAATTGTGAATGAAACAAAGACCGTTAGAAATGGGAAACGATCTAAAGCAATCTTTTTTTCAGGCGTATGTAGACCTCGTGCGGGCGTGGGGGTGGAAATCGTTCACAATTGTGTATGAGAATAGCGATGGTTTAGTACGTTTACAGGAATTATTGAAAGCCCACGGGCCCTCCGAGCTGCCCGTTGCTGTCAGACAGCTGCCAGATTCACACGATTACAGGTTAACGCCTTATTATTTATAGACGGATTTTCATCTGAAATACGGTCAGATGATATAGTGATATAAACTGCCTTGGGGATTCATTGAATGTAACTGTCTTTCTATCACATTTTGATAAATATTTTCGTACTTTATCTTATTTCTGAATGGAAGTTATTCAATATATTAATTAAATCTCACATAAAGCGTACCTAATTAAGATTGAATGTTTCCTTTTTTTAAGAAAAAAAATTTGATTTCATAACAATATATTATGCTTGAGTGATTCAGTGGGTGTCTTTTTACATTTTTACTTAAGTAGTTACTTGCAGGCCACTATTGAAACAAATAAAAAACTCGGCGGAGTCCCATATAGTTCTCGACTGCGCTACGGAAAGAATCAGGGACGTTTTACAGCAAGCACAGCAGATTGGAATGATGTCGGATTACCACAGCTATCTCGTCACTTCCTTGGTAAGGTTCTTAGTGATGAGAGATAACAAATTTGTATAATAGCTTGTTAGAATAAACTATAAAAAATGTTTATATTTTATTTTTAATGTTTTAATTATACATTTATATTCGTAGACATTGATTTATGAGTGTATTATTATTATTGTTAGTTTTATTTTTAATACACGCAATACATTTTTACATGTTTTCTTTTCTATTTTACTTTATTTTGTAGTGTACTTTGTTAAATTAATTGCTTACACCTAAGATTGTCTCTAAGAGATTACTACTAGCAATAAGACCTCCTGCACGCTCTGTCTGTATATTTTATTATTATTTTTTGTGTGAAATAAAGCTTCACTATGTCTATGTATTTGTTGTAAATTACAGAATATTCTAATATAATGTCTCTACAAATTTGTTTAGACTTTGAATATGTCTATAAATAGAGCTCTTTCAAAATCTGAGACAGTCATTAAATCAATTTAGTAGTTTCTGCGAAATTCATAGAGATAGACAGAAACTGTATTTTAATAATATATTTGACAAGTACATATGTTTAAATATGTATAAATAATCACACATGAATACAATATTGCAACGTTACGCGTCGTTTGAAAATGTACTAATGTTAGTAAGTTCATTATGTAAATCTTTACATTTCTACATTGAAAGAGGTTTCAATAGGACTTTAACGTTTAAAAATTGTGCTGTTTATCACTGTTATAGTGAAACAATTAAAATTATTTATAGCTACTAATCATAGTTATTAAAAGCTTCCGTTGAAACATGAAAAATACATGACGCCAATTTACTCTGTGCTCGACTGCGCCATTCAGAATACAAAATTAATATTTACTATGACAAACTCAGTTTAAATTAGCCTGGATAAAATATAAATTTTAATTTTTTATTGGTATTAACAACAATTTATAAGTAAGCTAAAAACTATATAAGCCGCTTATAATAATAATATTTCATGAATGATACTATGATTAGATGCCTATTTATTATTAGTTGCAAATATAGATAGGTTTTTTTTTCTTTTTTTTTTAACTAATATATTAATATGAATATAGGATGATAATATAATAAATGGCCATGATCGTCGTCGTAATAAAGTGAGATATATATATATATATAAAGAATAAACTTGGTTACGCTACTGATATAGTAGGTACGTATTCAGTGTTCAGCATATTTTTGGATACCTAAATCACATAATTGTATGACAGGTTTTGGCTTATCATACAAACTTATCTAATAGATATTTATTATTCAGGATAATGTATTGTAATTTTACTTTAAGCAATTTTTTTTTTCTATGAATATATTAATCATATTTTTTTTATTTCGTATAAAAATTACAATAATGTAATATTCTCAATATAATACAATTCTATATGTTGTCTTGTACATATTATTATAACATCATTGAAAATAGAAACAAAACGAGATAGATATAAGAGAGTAAAAATATTTTATAACCATTTAATAATATATTTACTTTTAGACAAAATCTCCGGTTTTTTTATTAAAAACCTCTTATTTGAACGATAGATTACCAGAATATACACACTTATATTTTGCGTGAAATTGTAGTCGTTTACAGCTAAACCTTTCAAATGTTTACTTTTTTTTTAATATAGAAACAGTCATAGTACTAAATATATATATTTTTATGTAAATATATTTCCTAATGAATCTTGCTAAATATTTGAATATAAAAATATTTATGTTTTATAATACAAACTGTTTAACGTTACTACTAAATAGGATCTTCACAGCGTCGATTTGGAAGAATTTAAATATGGTGGAACAAATATAACCGCTTTAAGGCTTCTCGATCCAGAAAGAGCTGAAGTACAGAGAGTCGTCCGGGACTGGGTGTACGATGAAGCAAGAAAGGGACGGAAGATCCAACTGGGACACACATCAGCAAAGGTACTAAAATTACATATAACTGTAGGGCATTGAGCTAACATGCTTATATAAGTGTCTACATTATTTTCTTTGTTTCAGGAAAATATGACCTTTATAAAGGTAAGTGACTTACCGCTAACTAATGTAATATCAAAAATCTTTTCTGATAGCATCTAAAATTTGATTTTACACTATTTAATACTTAACAGAAAACGTAAATCACATAACAATACGTATGTTAAATATACCAGACCAATAAATAATAATAGAAACAATCTACTACGAACAATAAGCCCTCATCCTAAGCCATAAAATTTTACGTGATTTCGGTTTTACGCAGTCTCGTATTTGACATTAAAATTTATGTTGTTGAATGTTGTGTTAATTATCTCGGTAATTACACTTTTTCATCATTCATTTCATTTTTTTGTAATTTTTAATTAAAACAATAATTAACGGCTCATTACGTCAACGCTGTTTGAGTTGCATGATTTCAACTTCGCGCTTCGGTCTTAATTAACTACGTGAACGATATAATTTGCAGATATATGTAAAAGCTAGATTAAAATACTAGATTTACTTTCAAAGTGTTAACAATGTCCAATTATAAATTTCCTTTGGGTGCCAGACATACACGACGGAGAGTCAAGACATAAAAGTTACTTAAAATGGAGTTGCCTTTAAATTTTTAGGTGTAATTTATTTTTTCCTCTTGTCGGATTTTTAGACTGAAACCGCTCTGATGTACGATGCGGTACATTTATTTGCGAAAGCGTTACACGACCTTGACACTTCGCAACAAATCGATGTAAGACCGCTGTCATGCGAAGCCGAAGACACATGGCCTCACGGGTACAGCCTCATCAACTACATGAAAATTGTAAGTAAGATACATTTGTTTTTAACGTAAATAAAATAAGGACAACTATACTGTGGTGCCATTACACGATAACTTATTCCAGACAACATAATTGAAACAAACTCAAGAGTTTCGAAAATTTATTCATGAAAATAGATTCTGTCTTGAAAATGAAATCATCAACGTATAATAGATTTTCTCTGAATGCTTAAACTGAAAACAGTGTATAAAATGTAAAAAGTAATTGTTATAAATGGTATTAAAGTTTTTTATAATCCAGTTGTGTTCCAAATTCCACGATTAACCTCTTTATAACTTTGAGGTGAACTAAGTAGCTAGATTGCCGATAGGTATAATAGTAAAAAAGTAACCATAGATTAAATAAAAGTGAAATTAATTTATTAAAAAGTCAAATTGATGTTGTGTATTCTTTTCGAATCTAAAAAAAAAAACTTTTGAAAAATAACAGATACAAAAGGTCTAAGTTTAACTGTCATTTTGTTTCTTCGTTGAATAAAATGTCTTCGTCTTCAAATAAAATCCAATACCATAATTTGTATTCATTGATGTCTAATGAACAGGTTGAAATGAAAGGCTTAACGGGAGTTATAAAGTTCGATCACCAAGGCTTCAGGAGTGACTTCACCCTCGATATCATCGAACTTACTAGAGAAGGTCTTCAGAAAGCGGGATCTTGGAATTCTTCGGAGGGTGTAAATTATACGAGATCGTATGGAGATAATCAAAAGCAAATAGTTGAAATACTTCAAAATAAAACTCTCATCGTCACTACGATTTTGGTAAGTCATTGGTAAAAGTATATTCTAAGTTCCAAGATACCGGTGGGAGGTATGCGCTGTGCCGCGCTCCCGGCTGCATGGGTACCACCATCTTGCTTATTTCTCCCGTGAAACAGCTTTGCTGTGTTTCGGAGAGAAGGGCAAGACAGGCAGTGTAATTACTGGCACCGAGACTAACACCTTAAGTCTCTGGTTAGACAACACATAAATGAGTTGCCTGGGCTAGTTCCAGGTAAACTAGTTTATGTTCATGGGCGACGTCGACCACTTACCATCAGGTGGAACGTCTGTCAGTTTGCCTATTCACTTAACATTTAAAAAAAAAAGATATGAAACTCTAGTGACTCATAGTCGAGAAATTAGTAAGACTTTCATGGAAATACATTTCTCGTAAAAGTGAACTGGGGATTAATATACGTATGAATGTATTATAATATGATACGAAACATTTACTACCGTAAAATATTTTTATCCCTCTGTGGACTGTAACACGCCAAACTTCTCATATCTATACATATTATATAGGTAATAAAATTTGAAAAATCACGTGTCTAGTTTTTGCAGATTTCTTTGAAGAAATTTTTGTAGAAGTTTAAAAACACTAGATCGCGATTGATTAGTAGCTTTAATAATTTACACTACTACATACGAAAATAAAACTTATATGTGGGCGACGCCGCGAATACAGCTAAACTAACTGTATATGGGCAATACTGTTCTCTTATATTTACGCGAATTTTACTCATTTAATTAAAAGTCTATATCGGATTTTATAATATATAAAAATAAATAAATTATTAGGACACCCACCACCTCAGTCCCCCGAGATCATGGACGCTGTAAAGGGTCTGAAACGTCGGGAAATAATTTAATATCTTCTTAAACTGTAAAGTTTTAAATAAACGCGATAAAATCCGATATAGACTTTTAATTAAATGTATATGGGCAAAGTAATAGGCAGCATAATAATGTTTTTTTTCGAATATATTATGTGTTTACATTTAAATTTCGCTAAAATAACTGATTTACTCAAATCATTTTATATGCAAACATTTTATGAATATGAAAAATACTTTCTGAGTTTCATGCCAAGGTATTATAAAGATTCTTCTCAAATATAGAAAGATAGATTTTCAAACTAGACGGCAAAAATAAATTTAAATAAAAAATACATTTGTAGATGCATACTGGTTTATTGTTTCTTTTTCTGACTTGAAATATATTTTATTCGTATTAAAGTAATTTATCTCTTTCCTTGAGAAGAAAGTGAACTACCTACTTATTATTTACAGGAACATATCCCCATGGGTAAAGCGAAACAAAAGATTCGTGTTTTTTTATGTTTGATATCAAATTGGTTCAAAAAGTAAATACATTTAAAGAATAGTTCGTTTTATTACATTTCATTATATTTCTCAATTAATTACTTGGTTAATAACTTTTTAGTAATTTGATATTCTTTACCTATGACATTTTGTAGAGCGCGCCATATTGCATGCGTAAGGAGGCTAGCGAGAAATTAACAGGAAACGCACAATTCGAAGGGTATGCCATCGATCTCATTCATGAAATATCCAAAATTCTCGGCTTCAATTATACGTTCAAACTCGCGCCCGACGGTCGATACGGGTCCTATAACCGGGAGACGAAGGAGTGGGATGGCATGATACGGGAACTGCTCGAGCAAAGAGCAGATGTGGCCATTGCGGACCTTACTATCACTTATGACAGGCAAGTAAAAATTTGTATTTTTTTAAAGCAACAGTTGTATGAACTTATATGTGTATTTATATTATTTTGAAATATATATTATTTTGAAATATATATTTTTAAGAAAGTTTCACATAATGTGAGTTTAATTTTAAAACGAAATTTTTTAAATAAATCACACTTTACATCAACGTAATTTATTAAGCTTTTGTTGGTAAGTTTTTAATAATATTTATTGCACTTAAAATTCTATCAAGTATAACGAATGAACATTATTAATAATATTATATTATAAAAACATTTTTTGTTTTTAATATAATTAAAATGGTTTATATACAATCATTATTTCATTTACCCGCTATTATCATGACGACCGTTCTGGTGTAGTTGTGCGTGTAATCGCCTTAACGCCAGCAGTCGCGGGTTCGATTCCTGTTCGGGGCAGATATTTGTATTCGTACAAATATTTGTTTCTGGTCTGGGTGTGTGTCCTTTTTGGTCTCCCCACCGGGCCTCGGAGAGCATCTAAAGCTCGGTCCCGGTTATTATCATAGACATCTGATAGCGACCGTTACTTATATATATTAGAGGAATTATCCGCCAACCCGCAGTGAAGTAGCTTGACGGATTAAGCTTCAACCCTTCTTCTATATGAAGAAGAGGCCTTTTCCAAACAGTGGGTTGTTAACAGGCTGATTTAGTTCAGTTCAGTTATTAATCATGAAAGAAATTATTGAAGATTAATTAGGAATTTTCGTGAAATTCTCAGAGAAATTTCCCTCGAGCTCAAGGCCTTTTCCATTATACTTAATAAGAAGAAAAGAGAAAAAATCTGGAATTTCAATAATAAATAGCAAATGATAAATAAATTTAAAATACACTAACTTTTTTCTATTTTGTTACTTAACTATGTGAAAATTCACCAAAAATTTGGAGCTCAACATAAATTATAATGATAATATTTTTTAAGAAAATAGATTTTTATTTAATTCATACAGGGAACCTTTTATTTCATACAGGGAACAAGTGGTGGATTTCACAATGCCGTTTATGAATCTCGGGATTTCTGTTCTTTACCGCAAACCTATTAAGCAGCCTCCGAATCTATTCTCATTTTTATCGCCCTTGTCTCTAGACGTATGGATTTATATGGCCACGGCGTACTTGGGCGTCTCCGTACTTCTATTCATTTTGGCCAGGTAAGTTTTCCTTATTTGCCAGACTTCAACTCTATTGAAAGTAGTGCTTTTATTGTTAAAAAAAAAATTATATTGTTTAAAAGTTAGATTTACTATATCAATTGTAAACATAACGTGTAGAAGTATATATATATATATATATCATGCATCTTTAAATCTTTAATAGAGTGATACTGACGAAGCAATCGTATTGCCAGCTACACGATCCCTTATTACTGTAACAATAAAACTTGACATTTTGATACAAAGATTTCCTATTATATAAAATTTGTAAGAATAAAAAAATTGACGTTTCTTAACGTGCATTTTTAATGTAAAACTAACATATTTTACCGTACCACTTCTCACGCATACACTATAACTGTGTCTACAGTGACAAACATAGCACCGCGTGCCAAACTGATTTGAAATATATGTTATTCATTATATTTATGTGCTTTTATCTCCTTATACCCTTATTGAGTAATAGAACATTAAAACATACCTGTATATAATATTAAATTTTATAAAATCTATATAAACTATATCTGCTTACTTTTATCCTCACTAAAGACATTTCAGAGGACGTTAAAAAGGTTAAACCACATTTTAGGGACAATTTAATTCCACTAACGATTTCAAAGAACAATTTTGTCAGTTTCACAGACAATAAAGAGATAAAAAACACCCATAGATAATAATTTACGCCGTCAGAGTATTATTTAAACTCTTCATCTAATATATCAGGTTTACCCCATATGAATGGCACCAAACGCATACACCGGACGGTGAAAAAATGGAAAATATCTTCTCTCTCTCAAACTGCTTATGGTTTGCAATCGGATCCTTAATGCAACAAAGCTGTGACTTTTTACCCAAGTAAGATAGCTTGTAATAATCTCTCGAGATACTTTTGTATTTCGAGTGTTTTTCATGTATCAGGATTTTAGTGACCTCAGCGAAGTCCACAGCATTCATTGTAAAGAAATCTTGACTCTATTTTCAAGACTCGTGACGGGGCTGACGACGGTCCTGAAACTTAAAATTTACGTAAAAACTTTACGTGACTTTTAAGTTTAAAATAGAACTCCACGCCACCAGAATTTGAAATTCGACAATAAATGGAAGATAAATTAAGACAGAAAAAAAAATTAAATGGGCATATTTGGGCACAGGTTCAGCCCGTACGAGTGGGACAACCCCCGGAACTGTCTAGACGAGCCGCCGGTGATGGAGAATCAGTTCACACTGTTGAACTCGCTGTGGTTCACTATCGGATCCTTGATGCAGCAAGGTTCGGATATCGCACCGAAGTAAGTCAAAATAACGACGATTATGAGCTCGATCATCAAAATTGCGATCTATTAGTTGAATCATAAATTCTCAAAGGACTTGAAATTATATTTTTAATAATTTTTTCATGAGTATATACATACATTAATTATATAAATTCTATTAATTACGAAAATCACTTTAACGTCCCTTAACTAATTAGTTTCAAAACGACCACAGCCCTTTGTGAATTTCAAGCTTCGGTAGTCGCCAGGAGCGACCATTCTAAATAGAAGCGTGTTTGGAATCTAAAATGGGTTCTCATTATAGTTAGCTAAAAAGTTGTGACTTAGTTGCTAATTTGATATTATAAGATAATGACTTTGATACTGCACGTAAAGATTTTGTGCTTTTATACATAGTATCCGTAGCTTGCTGCATCAAGTTTTAAATTTGCGTAGTCTTAAATTGAGTTCGATTTCACATTATTGCTTTAAGCGAAAATAACTTGAATTTAATGTGAAATCGTTCTCTAGTTTCATAAGTTTTATTTCAATAAATATAATATCTATGTTTAATGTTACTCAACTTAAGTAATAAAATGTTTCTTTGTAAATGAGTTGTGCTTTTAAAACGTAAACAGATTAATTGAGATGTCTTATTAGAGTGTCGCACAACACGGAGTGTTGGAACTCGTGTGAAACGAAACGTATTACTGCGTCTATTAACTAAGGGATTCTATTTATTTCACGTGACGTAAGCAGCGGCACTTAACGTGACATGCCACACTCCTAATCAGAAACAACGCTCCAAGTGGCATGGGGTGACTAGTTTTTGAACATAATTGTCTGTTGCTGTTATAAGTTGAAAAAGGAAGGGTAGATTTATAATTTTTTTTAACTAATGTAAAGACTATTAAAACGCTATTTATACGCGTATGTAACTTATTTTTCACACCCAACAAAATATTATATCAACATGTTTTAAATCATTAAAAAACATAAGACGACACTCATTCTCTGGAAAAAAAAAATCAACGTATCTAACTTTTAGCCTGTTTATATGTTGTTATTGTTTCAAATAATTGTAATCATCCATCTAATGTAAATTTAAACGACCATCAATATAATGTAAATTTAATTATAAAATATGATACAGAGCGGTGTCTACTCGGATGGTGGCAGGAATGTGGTGGTTTTTCACCTTGATCATGATATCCTCGTACACCGCTAACTTAGCAGCTTTTCTGACCGTGGAGCGAATGGACTCGCCTATTGAAAGCGCTGAAGATCTGGCTAAGCAAACTAAAATTAAATATGGCGCTTTAAAGGGTGGATCAACGGCCGCTTTCTTTAGGGTAAAATATAATATTTTTAAAATTGTTATAATATGTCTATTGTCGATATGTTCTTTCTTACTTTGACTATAAGAAATAACTATAGGATTTAGAGTTTTATTGAATAATTTATAATAAACTGTAAACCATTGGTTTCAGCGATATCATATTTTAAATTTGTAAAATTATTAACATTCAGGATTCTAATTTCTCGACGTATCAACGAATGTGGTCCTTCATGGAATCAGCTCGGCCTTCTGTATTCACAAGTAGCAACAAGGAAGGGGAGGAGAGGGTAATGAGGGGCAAAGGCGCCTACGCTTACCTCATGGAGTCGACGACAATCGAGTACGTTGTCGAGAGGAACTGCGAACTCACACAAGTGGGAGGAATGCTGGATTCTAAGGGATATGGAATTGCCATGCCACCAAGTAAGATTTTGAAATTTTTTTACCTACTCTTTTTATCGCCGAAAATGATTCGCGTTTTAGATTATTGCGTAATTAGTTATTGCTTAGGTGTTTTAAGGTTTAGGTATAATTACAGTGCTAAAAAAAATTATACAAAAGACACTATCATATCGTGATATAAAATATTTTTTTAATGGATTTGCCATTTGCGTCACAAATCTTTGTTCATTCATCATCATCATCATCATCATCATATCAGCCATTGGATGTCCACTGCTGAACGTAGGCCTCCCCCATCGACCTTTGTTCATTGCGTCTGTTAAAATTCATACATCTAAAAGATAAAAATAACAAAAAGTTGTATAAATAATTCAGACGAGTAAAACTTAGCTAAAATATAATCTAAGCGAGGAAAAAGTATATCACGAATGCAGATTCTTCCGGTCACGAGTCTCTAACGTATGCACGTTTGTAGACTCACCATACCGTACGGCCATAAGCGGAGCTGTTTTGAAACTGCAAGAGGAAGGAAAATTACACATATTAAAAACAAAATGGTGGAAGGAAAAACGTGGCGGCGGTTCCTGCCGAGTACGTAACACTTTTTATCTGCTTTCATTGTTTAACAGTAATCATTTACAGCTTGGTTGAGTAAGACTTTCCAAATTTTATATTTAATTATTTATACTTTTATTTTATCGTTGTTGTTTAATTACGTTACGTATTCTTTTTATATTAAAATACAACCCAATAATTTTACAACACAGTAAATTGGTAAGGATGTTTTCTGTAAATCATAAAGATATTCGCTATCTAAAATTTCAAACTTTGTCATAACAACATTTCAATTTATTAAATATAGAACATTTCTTAACAATGGTTGTTACAGTAATTTTATGAAATTAAATTAAACGAATCAATGACCAAAGTCCCGGAAATTCGAGTTTTCCGTCCAAAATTGGAGTGTCGTTATCAAGTTTTATTCAACTAAATGTATTTATTTTAGTAATGGACGAAATATGTGATCAAATAAACAAATGTAAACAGTTTCGATTAGATTGAGTAACAATTGTACAAAAAATGTTTTAATAGTCATCATACACTCTCCATCTATACCTATACATATAATAAAATTGTAAATTGCACATCTGGGGTTTTTTTTTAGATTTTTTTTTTTTTTGGATTTTTTTAGAAGTCTAAAAAAACTAATTATATACATTTCTATCATTTCAGAAATGTCTATCTATTTGTTTGTTTGAACACGCATCACCGCTAAAGCACTACATGTAGGTTAAAAAATCATCATAAAATACATAAAATCCTGCGGTAAAATTTAGTCTTTATTGTATCAAAATCACTTCTCTCTATTAAAGGTAATAGAAAATTTGTATTTTGAGTACCGACGTCAAAGAACAGTAATATATATAACATAAGTTAATACAATAAAACAATAAAATGTGATCCGAAAAATGGTAATAGCATTCTGTAAAATAATATTTTATAGCATTTAAGAAATAATAATTAATATTCAAATTAAAAAATCTGTAAACGAAACGAGACGAAAATAGAAACGTCAAAATGACGGATTGTAATTTATTTTTACAACAGCTTACAGTATGATACTACAACAATAGATGGCGCTGATGGCACTTACTAGATCGCGGTTAGTTAGTACCTTTCACAACTATAGACTGAAGTTAAACTTATGTGCGGGTGGCAGTGGACGCCATTAATGTAAATAAATTAGTCGCTCAAAATTACCGAAGTTTTGTAATTTCTACGTATCCTTGTAAAATATATTTAAATGGGTTTAAAATAATTTTCAATTCGCGTAATTTAATTTATATCTTATTTTAGAAGTATATTCACTTTTCTATCTTTCTATCTTTTTTTTTTTTTGACTAAATTAGATAGTTTTTAGTAAAGATGACATTACAAATATGAATTAAATTCTAATAACTTCACCTCGGTATACAATACAGGACTTTAATGAGATTTGTTATTCATTTGTTTTTGTTTTTGTAAATACTATATAATTTTTAATCAATAATAGTTTTTATTAAAAAAGTAGGTACTATTCGGATAAAACACGATTTCTATTATTATATTTTTATTATTTTAAAGTAAATTTTATTATGTAAAACTTTAATTATCTACTTCTAGTAGTAATTTATTTAGCAGCTGTTATTACAAACGTATTAAAATTATTATTTGATTTAATTTGATACTATTCATGTTTATTTATTATTTGATAAGGAAGGTATGTTACGAAACGCTCTACGCTACAATTTGCTGACCGGAGTTTGCTACGAAACGTTCTCACGACATGAATCGGTAACCGGAGCTTGTTACGAAACTTTCCCACCTGCCAGGCTAGCATGTGTACCGAGATATCTCTTGACGAGAGAGGGAGATAATGTGTCTACATCAAGTATTTTCACGATTACCCTAACATGCGCACTACGAGAGACAAAATTATCTTCCGAAGACTGCACCTTGTCGAGTAGAGAAACTCGTACTGCCCTTACAAAAAAACATACAATATTTTTAAACATACTAAATTTTGCAAGGAATTTATATAATAATATATATTTGTATAAAAATTAATTAATTAAATTATATTGTTTGTATATAAATATTTTTTTTTTTTTTTTTTTTTTTATACCACGACGGTGGCAATCAAGCATACGGCCCGCCTGATGGTAAGCGGTTACCGTAGCCTATGGACGCCTGCAACACCAGGGGCATCACATGCGCGTTGCCGACCCTTTAAAAACCTATTTACTCCCCTCTTGAAGGACCCCATACTGTAGTCCTGCGGGAAAACCTCGGCAGGGAGTTCATTCCACAGCCGAATGGTCCGTGGGAGGAAATTCCTCTGATACCGAACTGTACGGGACCATTGGGGCTGCAATGTGTGAGCATGAATTCCCTGTCGATGGCGAGCGGTGCGATGATAAAAAGTGGCCGTTGGCACCATTTCGAACAATTCTTCGGAACACAACCCATTATACAAGCGATAGAGCACGCATAGGGATGCAACATCTCTTCTTAGACTTAAGGGCTCGATATCGCTCGTCAGTATTGGATCGTCGACAATTCTCACAGCTCTTCTTTGAACCGAGTCAAGAGGGCCAAGTTGGTGTGCCGGTGCTCCCGCCCAGAGATGAGAGCAGTACTCCATATGGGGGCGGACTTGCGATTTATACAGACGCAGTCTTTGCCCCGGCGTGAAGTACCGCTTCGCTCTGTTAAGCACACCGAGTTTTTTGGATGCCATCTTGACCTTGTCTTCCAGGTGACATCGGAACTGGACGTCGCTGGATATGTCGACACCAAGGATACCAATACTGTTAGAGATGGTAAGGGTTGTGTCCTGGAATTGAGGGGCCACAGTGAATGGGGTTTTCTTAGCGGTGAACGCACAAACTTGTGTCTTGGAGGTGTTGAATTGGACTAAATTGTCTCGACCCCAATCGGAGACTTTGGAAAGACTACTCTCGATTTCAGACACAAGTTGTTCGCGACTTTCTACCACAGCGGAACGAGGGATGTTTGCACGGCCTGTGTAGAAAGCGTCTCCAGTGCTATCGTTCGCATAGCAATGAATGCCATCAATAGACAGTAAGTCATTGATATGCAGGAGAAACAGCGTTGGAGACAGCACAGAACCTTGCGGGACGCCAGCGTTTAAGTCTAGTTTTGCGGAGCAGCAGCCATCTACAACGGCTCGTATGCATCGACCAGACAAAAAACTGGCAACCCATTTGCATAAACCCTCGGGTAGTCCGTACGATGGCAACTTCGAGAGAAGACCCCGGTGCCAGACCCGATCGAACGCCTTCGCCATATCTAGGCTAACTGCCAATGCCTCACCTTGACTCTCGATGGCTGAAGCCCATCGGTGTGTCAGATACACTAGCAGGTCACCAGTCGAGCGACCGTGGCGAAAGCCGTATTGCCGGTCGCTGATCAAATCGTGTTCCTCTAGGTACCTGAGGAGCTTGGTGTTAATAACACGCTCCATAACCTTGGAGAGAAGGGAGGTAATAGCGATAGGCCTGTAATTCGATGGATCTGATCTATCGCCCTTTTTGGGTACCGGGTGCACATGGGCGGTCTTCCATGAAGACGGTACTTGCCTAGTGTGGTAAGAAAGTGCGAAAAGTCGCGTTAATACAGGGCACAACTCTGGAGCACACTGTTTCAGCACCATCGCTGGAATGCCGTCGGGCCCACTCGACTTATGAACATCGAGAGTAAGCAGCTCCCGCCGGACATCTCTTTGTGAGAAGTTTATTTCCGGCATGGAGTGTCCACACCGTGGGATGGTTGGCGGTACGGCGCTCTCATCGACATTCAAAGTCGAGTTTGAGGCAAAGAGTGTACCTAGAAGATCGGCTTTCTCCTTGGCGCTATGGGCCAGGTTGCCGTCGGCATTTTGCAATGGTGGTAAGGACGACAGACAAAAATTTCCCTCGGCAGCTTTGGCGAGCGACCAGAAGGCTCGACTCCCGGAAGGGTAGTTGGCAAGCCTTTCGCCAATTCTCCCGATGAACTCGAATTTAGCTCTGGCAATTGCTCTTTTACAGGCCCTTGAGACAGCATTTAGCTTGCGTTTCACGTCAGATACGTTTGGATCGCTGTTACTCCGAGCCGTGGTCCAAGCCCTGAACGTGGCTTGCTTAATCCGTTTCGCTTCCTTACAAGGCCGATTAAACCACGGTCGTTTCCTTGTCCCGGCAGCAACTAGCGAGTTCGGAATAAAATATTCCATACCCGCCAGTATCGTCTCAGAGACAGCAGCTGCGCAGGTGTCGGGATCTTCTGATGTGAAGCAAAGCTGCCTCCACGGGTACGATGCATAGTATTCTCGCAATCCATCCCAATCTGCTGACTTGTACTGCCATATGCGCCGCAAACTAGTTGGCCGAGGTGGATCTGTGCGCGTGCATGGTGCAAGAGTCCGGATGAGGCAGTGGTCGGACGAGCCGAGTGGTGCATCCACTGAGATGGAATATCCATCCGGACGTTGAGTCAGCAGAAGGTCCAGTATAGAGCTCGTATGGTCCTCAATATCTGGTATTCTTGTTGGAGAATGTACCAGTTGTGAGTAACCATAGGCCAGAGCGAATTCGTGAGCACACCTCCCCGCGTAGTCAGTGGACCGAGAACTAAGCCATTCAGTGTGGTGGGCATTAAAGTCTCCTAAAATCACCAACTCCGCAGAGGGGTATAGCTCAAGAACTTTGTCCGTCGTCAATTGTAGGTGCTCGAAGAGCCGCTTTGTTTCCCTGTCACCGCTATGAGACCTGTATAGGCATGCGTAAACACGGGTGTGGCCACCGTAGTCCACGCGCACCCACAATATCGACAGGTCCCTGTCCTCTAAATGAAGGAGACGGCGACAGCAGATATCCTCCCGAACGAACATACATACACCGGCACGTCTCAGGAATTTATGTTCGAGTTTGTAGCCGGGATAGTGTAGGTATGAAGTGTCGGCCGGGCAAGATATCTGCGTCTCCGTTAGAAATAGTAAGGTCGGCTGCGCAGTCTCCAGATGTTGATGGACTGCGCTAAGGTTAGCATGGAGCCCCCTGATATTGCAGAAGTCCACTTGTGTGGAGAGGGGAGCCGCTGTGTATACCTTACTTTTCTTTTTGTTTTTCATTTTGTGGGGGAAGGTTATAGGTTTTTTGTGAAGATTTGTTGTGTTGATAGCTAAAGAGGCAAATTTGCAATGCAGACCAGCCACGGGTTAGCATAGGTAGTGCGAATTGTCGGCGCAGCGAACGAGAGGGCCCCCAGTCCCCCCCCACTGCAACAGCCGGGTCCACCCCGGTCTCCTTCTCCGGCACGATTGCTACAGCAGGGATTTTTCGCGGGTTGGCAGTTCAGCCTCCCAGGGCGGAGATTAAGTGATCCCTGGGTTCGGGAACTCTACTGACCAGCGGGCGGCCAGCGACAAACCGTTTCACTGGGTCTCACTGACCGCTGCGCCCACACTCCGCGCCTACACCTGCCGATGACTGTATCGTTTGCATCACCGGCCTTCCGCTACCAACACAACGAATCCTCGGGAGCTCTGGATACCTTACTCACCGCAGGAACACAACACCGTCAGAGAACAATGTTATTTGGCTGCGATCTTCTGTAAGGCGGAGGTACTTCGCCAGTCGGGCTGCTCCGATTTGAGTAGGGTATATACCCCACTGTGCCCTACCTCTCTTATATATATTCTTATAAATAATATAAATTCCTTAAAATTTTGTATCTAAATAAAACAAAAGTTACGTTTTATCTACATCAAAGAGTATATATAATCAAGATAAATACAACACATATCTAAAACTTAATGTTATCTCTTCTATTGAGGTAACGAAAGTACTAAGAAGAGTATCACGTGCACACATGTTAGCTACTGTAGAGTTGTAGACATAGAGAGATAAAACGATAAAAGGGGTAGACAAAATTTTGTCGTGCGGGCATGCTAGCCGGGCTGGACATTGCGTCGTGTGAAAACGACCCAACACGAAGAATACCACACAACGCGATGCCCCAACTGAACGATGCTTCTTTAGTTTTAAATCACTCTTGTCTCTCACATCGAACGATTGTCACGCTCATTAGTTATAATTTTAAAATAATAAATTTAATTTTAAATCAATCTTTCAATTTTTTCGCAACCTTATAATTGGTATCTAATACCAATATTTATTTTCATACCAGGACGAGACGTCGAAATCCTCATCAACCGCGAACGAGCTTGGATTAGCGAACGTGGGTGGCGTCTTTGTGGTATTAATGGGTGGTATGGGAGTGGCCTGCGTCATTGCCGTCTGCGAATTTGTATGGAAATCGAGGAAAGTGGCGGTTGATGAACGGGTACGATCTTGTTAACCATTAAAACCTTTAATAAATAAAACTGTGTACCAACCCTGTTCTATGTTACTTAAGTAATATTGTACTATGCTAAAAATATAGGTTTGACAAGTATAATCTCATTCGTATACACGTATACATAATACGAACTAAGTCGCTTTCAAAAAGTTTTCTGAACTAAGTTGTGAGACGTACGCCTAGATATTGTTTCTTTATTTCTTATGTCACATAGAACCAGGACCTAGAGCCTTGTTTCTTTCAATACAATCGTATTGTATTTATTTTACGAATTGTATAAGTTTTTAAGATAATTACGACACCATTAATAGTACTCTTTTGTCACGATCCTATTTCTAGAATCATCTACCACTAATTTCCTATTACGATATGATAACAATACCAGAATCGTCCCAGTAACATGTTCAAATGACAATATTGAGTCGTTATAGGACATTGTCGAACAGCGACACACCAGTATAATATTATGACAATAGATTATGAATGAAAAACGAGAACGCTATCGCATTGTATTCAAATAAATTATTTTAAACCCAATTTTTTTACCATTCACTATCTAAATATTCAATTTAAAATTCTTGGAAATTTTATGGAAAAATATATCATATTTTATATCAACTTTCGTTAGTGATTTTTTTGCGAAAGCGATTTCAATAAATTCTCCCTGTACTCAATTTTATATACTTGTTTTTATTTTAATATATTTTTTTAAATTATATTAAGAATATTTAATTTTTTTTCGCAAATTCTTAATTGATTTATAATTATTCGTCTTCTTATAAAATTTATTTTGTTCTAGGTTTATTTCTAGACATTGGTAACATTTATTATTTCCTTTTTTCGCTATATAATAACGATTATTAATTAGAAAAATATTTAAATATTAATCTATTCACATTTACATAATGATAAGAGACATTTTTTTAACGCTAGATGCACAAAATTTAAAAATATGTAGTATAGTAGTCTATTATGAGTAAATAATTGTACCAAATTACAAGTAATATAATCCAAAATAATGTTATGGAAGCTTTTCATTCTACAACTTCTTAACAACAATATATCTATAAGCGTGAAGTAAGCGTGAAGCATCTGAGTAGAAGCTATTATTAAAAGTGATCCTTTATAAATTATAATCGTACTTAAAAATCACTGTATCTTTTCACCGCCGACGGAATTTCAGAAGGAAGAGGTAAATATTAACATAGCCTTCCTTTGTCCCTGAGTGCTGTTTCATATTTTATAATTAATTTGTTTGTTAAGGCCTCCCTTTGTTCGGAAATGGCATCCGAGTTGCGTTCAGCGTTGAAGTGTCCGAGCGGCGGAAGCGGAGGAGCTGGTGGGGCACGAGAGGGGGCAGACTCCCCTTACTTGCACTATGGTTTTAGTACAAAAAGTCAGCTGCACTAGCGCCCGGACGCCGCCTCCTCGCCTCCGAGCGATGTGTAGGCAAAAACTTTATACTCGATCTGAGTGTCTAACTCATTCATGCCCCTTCTATAGGTGATTCAAAGCTGTGTGTTTTTATAAGTTTCTCGATCATTATACATTATCAAAATATTTGTTAATGGTGACTTATTAATACTAAATATCTTCAAAATATTAAAACCGTTTAAAAATACTACTGTGTTTAAAAATTTTAAGAACTGAATTTTTTTTTCATCGGCGAAGAAGCACCTCACTTAATCTGGATCTGAGTTTAATATTTGTAATATGATGAGTTACCACTCTATCATGTAAATAAACCATATCGTATAACGGTTTAAGATACAATAATATTGTTGTGAAAATTTCATCTCTAAATGAATTCTAGGAGTTAATTTCTTGTGTGCCAAATTGGAAAATTGTGTCAAATGTTTGTATTTGTAAATATTTATATTTGTAGTAACGATCATGTTTCTGACTAACTTTTATATAGTATCAATTTAATATTTAACTATTTATAAAATATTGAATTGTAAATACGTCGTTACAGTAGCATGAAGGATTTATTTTCACGTCTCACGATCAGACCTACGTATTGACTAATTGGCTTATAAAAGAGAAGATATTTCAGCGATCGTGTGTCGATTCCAAAAAATTTTTAATACCTTAATTCAGATTATGAGCAAAGAGACAAGAATGCAAATATATTTGATTCATAAATTATATATTAAAGCTGTTCAGATTTATAAGAATTTACAAGTTATCTAATCGAATTAAAAGGGTTTTTAGACTGCATGATAATCAATTTCCAAAGCATAATTTACCGTGATGTCACAGCTGCCAATATCGATCCTCAACAATGTAATAACAGCGTACTTATAATGCTCAAGTCGGGGACTTATTAGTGTAGTCCAATAGCCCTAATCAGAATATAGTTTTAACTGTATGTGTAGTGTTAAAATTAATGATAATATATTAGATTAGTTAAGTTACTCAGCTAATTCAAATTGACCAGAACTTAGCAATCTTATAGTATAACATGGTATCAATATTAATATTTATATGGAGAACTAAAGCAATGTTAACGTCAGCTCAAAGTGTAATAAATCCAATTACCCTCTTTAAAATATTTTGTAAGTTTACATATAAAGGTGATTATAAAAGTTACAGATTGTTTTACTAAAATATTTATTTTTATTTTACCCTTTTTTTTACTTATTTGGAAATATTTAAGGCTTTACGCCTATGTTGACGTATAAATGATTACTGCTCAGGCCCTAGGTGCAGTAGCTTAATATAAGGCGAAAATAATTTTTAAAAACGGACCAATAAGTCCTGAGATTAGCTCATACAAAACAGAAGACGCTTAAATAAATACATTAGCTTCGTAATATAAGCTTAAAAATAGATGATAATTTTTAATATAACACCTACTGCAAATAAAACATTACTTATATTATTAAAAAGGATATTATGTAGGTATATAAAATGCTTTTTACAAAAAATAACGTATTTAGTAAGGTAGCCGCATTTTAAGAGTATTATTAAAATATATATATATATATATATATATATATATATATATATTATAATTATACATTTTTATTGCTTTTCCCTCGGTGTAAAATTATATTAATAATTATTTTGTGATATTATGTTATCAGGCACTTAGAAATATATATTTTTTAATTCATCCATTAAGAGGGTCAAAAATGATATGATAATAATTTGTATACAGTAATTATCAATTTGTGAGATTTAAAAATAATAATAAAAACGAGTGTGCTTTAGACCATACGACTGAAGTACTTAAACTTCTTTAACCCTATCTTATATTATTAATTTATAAAAATTTTCAAAAACAAAATGAAATTAAGAAATAATCAATAAATCACCGTTAGCGTAACGCTAGCAAACTCACAAACGAACTACTGAGTGAGATATATACATATATCTTCACTAACTTATATCGCCCCCTCAATTTCCGTTCACCTCACCCGATCAGACTTTTCGTACCGCTTTCGTCACGCATTTACCAGCTTACTCCCCAAGTCAAGCATGCGTAAGTTTTACTTAAAAAAATAAAAGAGTTTGAGCAGTAGCGTGCATTTCATATAGGCAGAAAGGCACTGCCTACCCTGGCATGTTACTAAAAATTATATATAAAACATGAACATTACATATTTTTGAAAAAGACATAAACCATAATTCAATTTAAATCCGCTTCAAAAAACCCGCCATCATATATGCGATATCAGCGCTTCGCGCGAATTGACGACCGCGACGGGCCTTTTATAAAACTTTGCCTTAAATCGCATACATAATGTTAGCATTGACAGAACGACATTATTATAATCCTACAATTTTATAATGTCGCGCGTCATATGGAATACGAACAAAGTATTGTGTTTTTAACATTGGTCGGTTTAACAATCCAGCAGGCAGTGCCTAAATAACCTGTCAAATCAAATTGTCTTGAATTCGATACCGTTTGTACCAATAATTATGATTTTTGACACGGTCGCATAATCGGATCCGCCGTCCAATCCGAACTCCGAATCATTCCATGACAGATGTTATTGCAATTCACTTTGAATTTTTAGTTTGTGGTATACGAAAATATTAATATATTTATTATATTAGTGATGGACTAGTTTACTTGTGAAATATGTAACGGAGATGTGTGTTTGATGAAAGTAAATAAAGTAAATAGTGCATCCAAATTCAACACGTTCGATTTTACAGATTATTACGTATTTAAAAAAAGATAGGCGTATCGATTTAACATATTATAAATAACAATGATGTTATAATTTTTCATTTATTAATAAATAAACAAGTACTTTAATTAAGCATACAATTTCGTAACTAATTAATAGAAATTCCTTGATAGTGTTATCAATGATTTCGTATGTTTGACACAAACGAAATTATCAGAGTGCCGGCCTTATGAGGCCACTATGTCTAACCAGTAACTGATTTGTTTGATAAGTATCAGTTGGTTGCTGTATATATAAGTGGCTCATGCTCATAAAAGATTTGGCACGACTTGTATCACATGCCGAGAAAAGCCGGATCAATCAATAAGCATGGTATGTATAGTTAAATGTATTTTGTCCTGCTGTATGTGTATGCCTGCGTTATTAGTATAAATGAACTTACACAGTGTCTAATAATTTACTTGTCTGTTCTTGAAATTATCTAAAAGCCTCTATTCCCAATAAAATTGAAATATTAGGAAAAATATGTAAGATTAAAGATTAAAAAAAAGTTAAAGAAATAAACTACTATATATGAATATAAAATATTAGAACAACCATTTATAATATAACAAAAATGTCGATAATTCTGTGTCGATTTAGAAAATTTACAAATTGTACATTTGTAACTCTCAAAATCAGATTGATTACTTAAAAACACATATCAAACACCATAAACAAGATATGTATAATAACTTTCTAGTCCATAATAATACATTTTTATTTTTGCACTTATAAAGCTAAAAACTACTTCGACTAACTTTTTTTTCCGACTAACTTTGCTGGTAAATTATTCTATATAGAATAAATAAATTGAAATCATCATTTCTTTCCATCAGTTTTTGCTTTATATCAAAGTTTTTGAGATATTATAAGTATATATAATTTTAAATATGGTAATAATAATTTGATTAATTTTTTTAAAGTTATTTATTTATTGCAGTATGATATAACATGACATAAAGTAATTAAATTCAGTACATATATTAAAAGCAATCATTTGTTTAAAATTTATTGAGTTTGGAATTATTTGTATCATCAATCTTATTTGAATAAAGAGATTAATATAATTGTATATTTTTAAAAATTAGGTTTTGAATATTATACTTTAAATATATATTTGTATTTTGTATCAACAAAATACAAATATATATTTAACTATACAGACAACTTTTATTATTTTGGAAATAGATAATAACATTAAAAACTTTTTCTAAACAATAAAAGAATTTCAAATACAAAAAAAAAAACAATAATATTAAATAACTAGCTGCAAGCAAAAATTCTAAAAACTATATTTTTAGGTTCAGTATTGATTGTAGATCACACCCCAAGTAGTCTTTTAAAAAAAATACCACTACCATTTTATTATATGTACCTATAGATCATATTTCAGAGAAACAAAAAAATTTAACAATTTTAAAATTGTATGTATTTTTATACTTTTTTTTTCTGTGAATTAAAAATGTTTAATCTTTTTTTATTTAAATGTAGGTATAGCATAATTACTTAAATTGGAATGATGTGATGTTCTTTAGGTTCATATTTTTTTTTGACTGCCTACCCTGTCTTAAAACTTTATGCACGCCACTGAGTTTGAGAAATTTTTAATTCGTGTAAATGAAATTAGTATTGTGATTTATTAATAATCGCCAATAGGAAAATATTTCCCTTAAATGTCAATATTAAATTGCTAAGCAAAAAACAAATTTAATTTAATAAATTAAATTAAGCAAGGAATAATGCAACGTTATAACCGTTGTGATTGTTTGTTTCACGGTCTTTCAGAAAACACAATATAACCCATTTTAATCGGGAATCGAAGAAATTTTTACTAAACGGCATTTACTGACGAAAGTCCCGATGCACAAAATGATAGATGTTGAAAGAATTTTGTTTTTATTGAATGAATAGGCGAGTTCGATTTCCTCTCGGAGCAGATATTTGTAAATATTTATACAAATGCTTGTTTCTGGTCTTAATTTTTATCTTTGTAAGTCTCCCCACAGTGATCCGGAGAGCTCGTAAAGCCACCGGTCCGGAGTGTTATCATAACGCCTGATTACTATCGTTACTCTTGGTAGAGAAATTTTCTGTAAGCTCGCAGCGGAGCGCGCCGCTCCACTAATCAGTAGATTAATCTCAAACCCAGCAGTGGGATATTCATAGTCCGTTTCCATACAGTTCAGTTCAGAATAGACAATTTGTAATAAAGTTTTTTTATCAGAAAATTGTAAATTTGCACCGTTTTGTTTACTCGTTCCTTCGTTTATCTAAAAAAACATATAACATATAATTATAAAGCTATAATGGTATATGGTATAATGAATAAATAAATAAATAAACGTCTCACACTCAACGGCCTCAGTAGAATGTGAATCCTGTGCCGGGGGTCCGGAAACACACACAATACACAAGCACAAATGCCCAGACACGCGACCGTCACCGCATCAGCCAGTACTAACACAGTCATGTTCAAAATGTGTCAAAAGTTCTTTTTTATCTGTTTTGTGGTTATAAACATACGTACAGCATTTATATTTTTTTCGGTAGTTTGTAGAAATGAATCGACAAAAATATTTGAGTCATCACAAAAAGCTAAAAATATAAATTTCGAATAGATAACAAAGAAACTTAATAGATTTTGTATTTTTATATGTCAAAAAAACGTGAGTATAATCGACGGAATCCCACGAGAACTGCAATAGAGCCCAGTGATGTAATGTTAACTAAATGAAAAAGCACATTTTTCTTACATCTAGACGTCCGTGTACAAAGCAACGAGCTACAATATGAATGCTCGATGCGAGGGCGAATGTACTCGTACAAAACAGAATGAGCGTTGTTTTTAACCGGACGGGCTTGTAACGCTTAACTTTGTTTGCATTATGCTCCCTCACGCTTTATATCATCGTGGCGTCATTTTACTTTAATGCGAAATGCACGTTTTAAGTATTCGGTCTGTTTATCATGCCCGAACATGCGAAAAGTCGGTTTCGTGCTCTACAATGAAAACATATTTAAAAAAATTAAGCATCAACAATTTAAAAAAGCTTATTCTTTTTTACTACAAATTTTTTTTAAATTATATTATTTTTAACCACTCTACCTTTTCATTCGCAAATACGAATATTTTGACACTATGTCTCTTCAACAAGTAATGATGCGTCACATTAATACATCACTTATTTTAGTAATAGACCGAAAGCCGATCATAATATTTCCGAAGCCAAAAAATCACTGTATTAATTTATTTATTTATTAATAACTAAATATTGTACATTTATTCATAATAATACTTTTAGACAGCAAAGAATTTTATATGTGCTTTAAAAACTCTGACACCGTATACATGTGTGTGCATTGCCGGACTTATCTCTAGAAAAACCTGTCCACAAATCACCATTTGTCTAAAAAATGTATATACAAATGTATGTAAATTACAAATTTTATTGTTTTTCAACACCAATTTATTCTCTAATGAAGAATACTAATCACTGGATTCTAAAATAGAACTAACTTCAAAATTAATTAATAATTTTTAGTTGACTAAATTATTAGGTATGTAAAGTCAACATTTTAAAAGATGAAAGGAATCAAAGCCTTATTAACCTTGAATTTGAACCTTAACTTCAAGGTAAGTAGGGTAATAAGTTATATGTACTATACTAACACTCAATGGCTACTACAAGAATACGATTCAGTGCTTGTTGTCCGGAATTGCCTGCAACACAAACATTACACCGCCACACACAAAAAAAAAGTAGATAAAGCCCTCTAAAATTTCTAAATCGTCTTTTATCAATTTTATTTTTTTTATACCTATAACAAAAGAAAATAAGAAAATCCCTTATCATTTGTTTTCGAAATGAATTATTCCTCAAAAAGCTGAAAACGGTTTCATCCTAGTTGTTAATCTCTTTCTAATTCAAATTCGAGAATATTAAGAAAAAAAAAACAATAACTTTAATAAACTGTAATACTCCTTTCTAGGTTGCCAACCGTGCATCGAACTGACAAACAGATAATGAATTACAAAATTTTGCGCTATCGCTAAATCTAATAAATTTAAAGGAGGTTAAACAATTCTTCTTTAATAAAGTCTGGCTTAAATTGGATTTAGAATTTGACTCATGTGCCTAAAACAATGGTCTCTCATTATAGAACAAGAGCACATGAACCCCAGACCTTCGTTATTTTATAAAAGCTGAAAGTTTCTCAGCGCATGCTCATAACCCAGGTAAGAACGGGCTCACGGGCTCTTAGGCTATATGTAAATTATTTAAAAAATGTATATTTATACAATTATGGATGCTAAATTCATATACTGCTTTTGATTGGTTACGTATAAGATCGAAGCAACAAACATTATTTTCACCGGAAAAAGTTGTAAATTTTTTGTAAAAAGCTTAAGAAAAACTAATTCCGGACGAGCATCGCCTTAAATCTACTTATTAAACATAAATTAATGGCTCCACTTAAATTAATAAGAATAAATCCTCTCCATCTGGTACTTGTCACGCATGCCCCAAAGGATTTGGTAATCTCAGAAGCTTGGAGATAAAATGCCATAATTCTTACGCCAAAGAAGAGAAAGTATGTCGGACTACTTATCCTATAGTTCCGTAGTCCTTATAATTTAGTTTCTAAAATTGACGTAAGTAATTAGATCACTTATAATATTTAATAAGTCCCACGTTGGACTTAGTTTGACCTAACGTTGGGTTTGACAGTGGGTAGGGTTGGGTTATACATATATATACATAATTATACTAAACATACAATTTTAATGTCAACTGTAATTTATTGGACCGACAAACAAAAGTTACGCAGATATTTTATCATTGATTAAACACATGGAATGTGATTACAAGAATCAGTGACTTTTACTTTTTCTCGTCTAATAAATTCCATCGTTATTAATAAATAGCTTCGCCCATTTACGTATTTTTCATGTAAAAAAAAAAATCACGTTGGAAAAGTCTCTAGTAATACTTAGTCATCCATGTGTAACCAAAATGAGTTTTAAACAATGTTTAGCTTTTCGTTTACATTACGTCGAAAGCTCTAATGCCTATTCACACTGCTAGCAAAATGCTATAGCGGGAGACACTTTAAATGCAAATCACGACAGAGTTTAAACCCGCGCCGCATTGCAGCCTCGTTATTCAGAATTTTAAAAACAACTAATTCACACCTTTGTAACGCTTAGTTTTTTAATGTTCTTACAAATTACAGATCTTTTTTTTTGTCTTTTCTTTCACGCAAATCAAATATGTCAAATAGGAACAAAACAGGAAGGAGGAATTTATTAATTTGAATGCGCTAATCTTAGGATCTGTTAAGCAGCAAATCAAAAAATAATAATTTTTTAGTGTCTATTTCTCGAGATACTTTAAAATATACAAAGTCTCACACTGTAATTCCAATGTGCAGAATAATTACTATCAAAACTAAGAAACAATCGAAACTCATCTCGGGTGGAATCGTAAAATTGTGCGGGTTATCTGGTAATTATAATAATTAAATTTAAGATATTCAACATTATTATTGTAAAATATAATTCAAAAATGTCTTATTCATAAGCAACGATGATAACGATATTGAAAAAAAATGGGTGTAGGTACTTAATTATTCTAATGAGTATTAAGAGATGAAGTTGCTACTATCCAATGTAACAGGTAGAATTATTAGATACCAATGAAACTTGATCTTGCATCATGATAAAAAAAAATTAAATAAAAGATTCTGTAGGCTCCAGATGAAATGGTTTTCATATTGATTGAAGCTAAGCTCTAACCTAATTAGGATATATTGAGAAGGTAAAAGCTAGCTTCAAAATCACTTTTTTATTTTTATTCACCAAGATGTTTCATATTTTATGTTGTTCACTTCATCATTATGTTCTATGCTCTGTTAAAGATTTTTTTGTTTTAGTTCAATGTGAACTTAGTTCGATTTTCACCAACCGACTATCACCAGGCTCGCTAGCTAAGTGACACTTGCGCTGTCCACACTGTTTAGATACCAATCGCAGGGCTTGTCTATGGATCTCATTTAAATTAACGGATCTGTAACCATCATTCTTACTCAGTGACAGCATTTAGGCAGAAGATCTTAATTTTATTTAATAAACATCTTATCAATCGGTATTAATGTTGATACACATCTGGAGTGATATTTCTTTTGATATCTCTTTTGTTGTCTTCCAGAATCATATCTGAACAGTAAAGCACTTAACTCGAATATTAACATGTGCTAAACTTACCGTTGGAGAAGTTGTGTTTTTATCGCCATACTAGCTATGTGTTTCCTATGTTTCCAACCAATTCTTGAAGGGACACATAAATTGGTTCCTTCAGATACATCATTTACTTGACTGTAGGAGCTTGAAATTTTCTCTAAAACTTTACCGCCTATAAAGTGAAAATCTTATGACGATTACAAAATAACAAGTTGTTTTAATCCTATCGAGCAAGATTTTACTACCTTAGAAATTTTTCAAAACTAGATTTATATGCAATTATTCAAGACAATCAAATGAAAAATGAAACCAGAAAAGATATTTATGTCCAGTTTTACGTACACTCAAAGGTCGTGAGAACAAAAGTTAATCTCTCAGCCGATGTCAGACCCGTCCGGGGTCTATAAATCTTTTCGGGCCCATTACTTCAGCACAAACGATACCGCGTCACCGATGTCCCTTGATGCTGCATTTAACTATAAATAATAACTTTTACTAGTGAAATTACGTTATAGACTAATGTAACCACGAATAAATACATCATTAATTTTTATACTCGACCACTCAAACAAAATTGGACCTATTTAATTTTTATTAATGACTAGCGGCCCGCCCCGGCTTCGCACGGGTATTTAACTAAAATTTTTAAAATTATAAATTTATATTTTTTATCACCTACACCTGCGTCGATACTGGAAAATCCTTACTAATCCTTACTAATATTATAAATGGGAAAGTGAGTTTGTATGTTTGTTCCGCTTTCACGCCGTAACTACTGAACCGATTGCTTTGAAATTTTGCAGACGTAAAGTTAGAAGTCCGGATTAAATAATAGGGTACTTTTTATCCCGAAAAAGTTTGATTTTCCCGAGGGAAAACAAAAATATTGTTAGTTCGGAGATAGATGGCGCTGTGTGTAGTTTAAAACAAAGTTATGTTTTGCATACGAATATACACAATGTAAACTTAGAAGGTAAATGATATGATAATTAATCCCCGAAAATGAGGAATTTGGTTTATCTTCTAAACTGGTTTTTTACATCTACTAATCCTGTGTACTTAGTAATTTTCTTTGCAAAAACTTCTGTTATTATTTACCTACCCTTTATCCTGGTATAATACTGTTCCAGAGGGTTTACAAAAGTGAAGAAATTTCAAAAAAGTAGATTATTACGTGCAAATATGACAAATATACTGAAATAAGTATAAAGTATTAGCAGTTACGCTATTTAGTTCTTAAGGTATGCGATAGATGGCGCTTGGTGGTTTTTAAAACGTGGTATCGTTGTGTTTTCTAAGACGCGTAAGTAGTGGAATGACATCTCGCGCTTTAACCTATAGCTCATACGCTACCTATACTTATTCGGTGCACTTTTCGACTTATTTATTTGCTGTTTAACCTAATTTCACTATAGTTTTTTTTCAGTTAGTTTTATAAATATTTTTTGTTTTTAAATAGAATTGAGGTTTAGGCAGTAGCTGTATAATAGTTAAGTTAGGTTAGGTTAGGTATCCGTAAGGAACACAGGGAAACATTGTTAAAAATCGGTGATGTGAGAATGACAGTAGATGCAGAGGGAATGATAACTTTAACGGAAGATTTTTTTAATGTTGTGGGCAGCGAATCAGAGTTGGTAGCCAAAGTTTATACTGACTTACACAATAATATACATGATGACCAATGGCTCTGCGAACGCGCAATATTAGCACCAAAAAAACGAAACGGTCACTAAAATAAATGAAAATATTTTGGATGAAGTTATGGGAGAAACTACTGAATATTTATCTGTAGACACGGTGATAGACTCAGAAAATAGTACCTCATATCCTGTAGAGTTCTTAAATTCTTTGGAATTATCTGGGGTGCCATCACATAAATTAAAATTAAAAGTAGGGGTTCCGGTGATGCTCATGCGTAATCTCGATGCCCCTAGACTGTGCAATGGTACCAGGCTGCGTGTCACTCACCTTGGGCGGAATATTATTACCGCCACTATTTTAACTGGCGCTGCAAAGGGTGAAAGTGTACTCATTCCTCGGATTCCAATTATTCCAACAGACCTCCCATTTCAGTTTAAAAGACTTCAATTTCCTATAAGGGTTTCATTTGCTATGACCATTAATAAAGCACAAGGTCAAACTAAGGGTTGCTGGAGTACACTTAGAAAAGCATTGTTTTTCGCATGGCCAGCTCTATATGTAGCGTGTTCCCGGGTATCCAGTGCCCAAAATTTGCATGTTTTTGCTCATATAGTTTACAACGCAGTTTTGGTTTAAAAACTCTAAACTCTATATATACGGGAAAACTAAGAAGCGCGATATAACCGAATTTACAACCGAATTCCACGCGGGCGAAGCCGCGGGTAAAAGCTAGTATTTTATAATAGACGGATTGAGTGATAGATTTATTATATCTATATATATAGATAGTACGGATGAAACATTTGAACTGTTTTTTTTTATTAATTATTTTCTCATTGATGAATACCATATTTTAATAAGTAGATATTATTCCAAAAACACAAAAATCATAAAAATCGTTCCACTCGTTCTCGAATTATAAACGGTGTAACTAACACGACTTTATATATATATATATATATATATATATATATATATATATATATAGATTACAACTTAAATAGCTATAACCATCCAACTTTGTACAATCAACAAACAAATAACGACCAAATATTTTAAATTTTAACAACAAACAAATAATCAAGACCGTAGTACCCTTAAGTATTTAATTAAATGCAAAAAAGAAAAATAGTTTTCTAAATACGGGCGAGTGTCATTCTTTTGGCCGAAGTTTTGGTCAGCGCGATTCAGAAAATTATCTGCGCCATCTATCGTATAATGGTAGAATATCGTTTTTATATTTAGTGACATTTAACATAATTAATATTTAACATAATAGTATATTAATTGAAAATGATGTTTATCTAAAATATTAAAACGATTTCTATTCCTATCCGTCATATTTAGTAAACTTTTAAGTTTAACAAAATAATAACTCAAAAATAAGTTTTGTGAGTTTTTAAGATTCGTTAGACCAGATGGCGTCTATGTCGCGTCTAGGCGTATTTCTATTTTCTTAAATATTTATTTTTAAATTTAATTACAATGAAACAAAAACTAAATTATACTGTGAGCTATGTTTAATTTTTATGTATTAAAGTTATTTACATTGGTTTTGTACTTTTTACGTGATACGTGCACAGAGAAAAACGCGATAAGAGATGGCGCTGATCGAAATAAAAGCGCGCTATTAAAATTTATTCTTGATGATATATAGTGTATTAATGAAACGGAGGTTTTAACAAATTTATTATTAGTATAGATATAGATATAGACTACTAACTGTACCCGTAACTTCGCTCATGATTACCATCGCTTGGTTGTTGACATCAAATGGCTGCTGGCTGCTGAATGTAGGCCTCCCCCATCGACCTCTAGAGCGACCGGTTCGAAGCAGCCTCCAACGGCTTACGGTCTCTCCTCAAGTCGTCAGTCAATCTCGTGGACGGCCATATTACACACATATACAACACTACAATATTGCGTGCCATTTCGTATAATGGCCAATCTGCAATAAAGCGTGGTGGGATGGGTTCCATTCAAACCAAATGCTAACCAAAATTTATGTGTGGATATACGGTACAACTACACTTACTAACTACAAAATAACTAATGCTACTAATAATATTTGTAATTAAATTTTCTCTTAGTACTCGTATGTGTTGAAAAGGACTTGCTGACTGCGTTCGTTAAAATTAATCACCTTCCTGTGAAATATTTTTTCACAGAAATATAGATGTTTTCTTTGAAATATAACTTGTCCTCGATATTTCTAGAGTAAATTTTTATAAATATTTTCAGTTCTGTGTTGTTGAAAATGTTATAGTGTGTTTACATGTTGTATAAAGTGAAAAGATGCATCTTTGTGCGTATATTCAGATACACTTTTATTTTTTTATATCTATGTAATAAAGGATTTCGTGTTTTCTGTTTCGGACAATATTGTAGGTTTCAAAAAAATAAAAGCCGATATAGATATTACTTACAGTAATACAGAACATATGCGTATATAATAAAATATTATATATAGGTATACTAATACAGATACAAAATGTACAATATATACATATGTATAAATACATTTATTTATATACAGTTATACTTATAAACATATAAGTAACGTCTATAAGATACTAGTAATCAAATACATTTTAAACAAATGTTCAATAATATTCACTTTTCTTATATACTTAAAATTGAAATATTAGGGTAAATTAAGTAAAAGGTAACAATATTTAATTCGAATTTTGTGCTATATTTATACAGTTAGTTTGGATTAGAAATAAGATTAAAATCAATGACCTATCCACTTGATATCCCTTTGACATTACGTATATGAAGATTTTATCGGAAAATTTCAAAGGCGAACGTAATGAAACACTGTGATCTAAGCGTCTGACTAAGTCACGTAAAGTCATATTAGGTATATATCGATATCATACATATTGCCGCTTTTTAGTACTTCTTTGCATTCTTTTTCATACCTCTTTAATCTTACAGAAAAACGAATTTATGTTATTTTTGGCTTTTTAACAAAGAATTAATATTTTCGAAATTCTAATTATTACTTATATACTTAGCCTACTAAGTAACAAAACTAACTTATACCCGAGCAAAATTGCGGGAGGCTTAAGGTGCCTGTCTATTGATGCGGAGTGATGTAGCAGAGCGGAGATACGGAGAAATATTAACCAATTGGATTGCAAAAAATCTCCCCTCTGCCCCTTGACAAGGGCTCTGCAATCTTATTGGTTAATATTTCTCCATTTCCCCGCTCCGCCGTCTCGCTCCGTATCAGTGGACAGGCAACCTTATAGTTTACTTATATAGACAAAAAATATATAAAATATTTTTGCACAAATTTTTTTAGAAGAACCGAGATAAATCAGATTTTTTTTACATATGAAACTTTTTACACATTCGGTATTAATATGAACAGTAGAAAATATATAAACTGATAAGCGTTAAATGCTTAAAAAAGCATAAAAAAGTTGTAGGTAGATCAAGCAAAACAATTAAGCAAACAAGTAAGTTTTTACTAAAACAAACGTAGCAAAATAGACAGTTATAATGAACATAGTAGAACATTTAAACTCATTATGACTGTGTGTAATGTATAGTTATTCTCATTAGCCGAAACGGATTGTTTTACTTGTTCAAAACGTATAACACCGACAGCCATTTAGCTCGAATTAATGGGACTTTATATTAAGTTAAGCGGTTCTAGGTCAAATTTTTTTAAATAATTAGTTTGAGTTATCGTTTTTAACTAAATTCTTTAAGCAGTTTTTGAATGTTTCTAACTCAAAAAGAAAAAAAGAGAAGATACCAAAAACTTTATTTTTGGCTAAATATTTGTATTCATGAACTATATTAACGTTATAAAGTACGTTTCTTTTTTTCTTTTTTTTTCAAATAAAAATGGAAATTATTGAATCCAATATATTTTCTTGTTAATTATGCTACTGATTCGAGCAGCTGTCACCTCTTACATAGAGTCAATATAAATTTCGTGAAAACAAATATTTACTAATCTGGAAATGGCAATGATGAGTGACGCCCTGCTGCGGGTCGTCTTCAACTGATTGCCCCACCTTGCTTTAAGACTCTGTGTCACATGTAAACCATCGTTTTTCCCGAGCAAGTATCTCCATAAACTAATGACATATCTTCAATCATGGTTTACATAAAATTTCCTTGCTTGGTGAGGAACTTTATTATTGCGCGATGCTCGATTTTTTTTATAGTTCACAACCGTGTCTTACCGATTAAGTAGGCTGGTCGACGATACCCGATTAAGTTGGCTGGTCGACGATACTCAATTCAAATAATAATGACACCATTATGATAAAATTTGGTATTTAGGCTAATTATGAGTCACTGAACATGTTCTGATCTAAAAAGAGGGTTCTTATTTTTTATATTTTCACCAAGAAACATCCAAAAAAAGCTTCTTATTGACCGCTTAAAAGACCTGCTTTATTGAACCTTTCACTTTATAAGAATTAATACATAAATGCTGAAAATGAGCGTTGCTAAAACTGTACAAGGCACAGATCACTAATACCGTACGTAGGTGCTGAAAGACTACCAGTAAAGTTAAGCAATCAATCAAAACTTAGCAACAAAGTTTCTATCGCATTTCCTCAGCGACCATTTATTTTAATTGTAACCTAATAAAACCAATGTCATCGTGATATTATAATGTTTCATTGAATGTTTCAAGAGATATATTTTATTACTGACATCCTATTTTATGAAGTAACTTGATTTACAAAAATACTTTTTAAAATATGAAAGCACTGATAGCGTCGACATTTCAAAAACGGCTATATTAAATGTAAGTTACTCTTGGTTAATTAATAGTACCTAAAGTCATTAGTAAATTATATTTTAGGAATAATTCTTATTACAGCAATATGCCCTTTTATCTCACATACAATAAGAATTAGTCAGTCCAGAATAGAGAACAGAAATGAGACATTTGATATAAAATATGTATATCATTTGTACCAACCTTATAACAATTAAAATCATTAGCATTTAAAATCATTATTACAAATTACCAACATAGTTACAGGTATTAGATACAATTTACGTCTACCACCCACTGCTGAGCGAAGGCCTCTTCTCCATATAGAAGGAGAGTTGGAGCTTAATCCACCACGCTGCTCCACTGCGGTTTGGCTGATAATTTCTCTACCAAGAGTAACGGTCGTTATCAGACGTCTATAATAACAACCGAAACCGACAGCTTTACGTGCTGTCCGAAGCACGGTGGTGAGACCCATAAGGACATACACCCAGACCAAAGAAATATTTGTACAGATACAAATATCTGTCCCGAGCGCTCGCACCACTACACCAGAATATATATATATATATATATATATATATATATATATATATATATATATATATATATATATATATATATATAAGATAACAATCTTTATTATAGAGTAGGGATTTAAAGTTTAAATAAACATTAAAAAAAGAAAAATTGTTATATTTTAGGAACACGAAGCTCGGCCTTTGATCTGGAGAAAGTTACACGGGGGTATTTATCTTTTTACAATGAAATCGAAATACTACACCTTCCGTTGTATTTCTTTAGAAACAATATTTTTTGTTTTTCCTTCGGGGTGCTAGAATCACCAGGCTACTCTGAAACATGCCACATACAACTGGCTGTGAGAGAAGCAGCTTGCTCTCAAGTATACTCCCGCTACATTAAGAGTTTGACCTTAAGCTCTGTTTATGGTAAATACATACTCATATACACATACATTATATTATTATCCAGTTCCCGGAAATCACCATTTCCTATTTTAAGCAACAGGTCTAAGAACTGTCCGGCAGTAACATCTCCCCTTAGATGGACTTTTGGAGGGCGATGAGGTACAGGGTCCACCGATGAAAAGGGAGGATCCTCCGACCAGACGGGTGTTGTGTCTGGTGGGCTACTGCACCCCGACGGTTGTTGTTGGGTTCTTGTATATATGTTCAATCGCTTGGATAACTTTGATAGCGCGATGTAGGATACATCAGTTTCTTCTAGTTCGTATGTGGTGAGATAGATGTCGCTACAGACTCTAATATTTATGGTAAGGCTCAGTTTCGTCACTGGAGGCCACAAATGCTTCTGTACTGTACTGTATTGTATCAGCCTGTAAACAACCTACTGCTGAGCGAAGGCCTTTTTTCCACATAGAAGTTGGGTTGGAGCTTAATCCACCATACTGCTCCACTGCGGGTTGGAGGATAAATTATCCTGGATAATATTACTACCATAAGTAACGATTATTATAAGGTAAACATGATAACAAACGGGACCGACGGCTTTACATACTCTCTGGGGCATGTTTGGGAAACCCACTATACACCCAAACCTGAAACAAATATTGGCACAAATACAAATATCTGCCCCGAGCGGGAATTGAACCCGGAACCACCAGCATTGAGGCCAGGAGTTGAGGCGACTACTCGTTCCACTACACCAGAACGGTCATCAATGCTTCGTTCGTTGTATCGTTGGTATAATTACACCATAAGTCAATACGATTTTGTCTCTTAGATTTGAATAAACTCGCAAGTAATTTTTTTTTTTAATTTTGATTAGCATGTTGCATAGTTGGTAGTGACCCTGCTTTCTGCTCCAGGATCGTGGGTTCGATTCCCGCCTCGAGTCTGGGTGTAATATGTATTTATTTCTATATGTATTATTTATATGTATATTTATAAAAAAATGTATATCAGTCGGCTGTTATCTAAAACACAGGCATTAAGTTGCCTACCTTAGGAACAGACGATCGTGCATGTATGTCAAACATATATTTATATTTAATAACTAGCGGCCCGCCCCGGCTTCGCACGGGTCTTTAACTAAAATTTTAAAAATTAGACATTTATATTTTTTATCACCTACACCTGCGTCGATACTGGAAAATATTTTATAATAGACGGATTGAGTGACAGATTTATTATATCTATATACATACATACATACATACATACATACATACATACATACATATATATGTATATGGATAGTACGGATGAAACATTTGAACTGTTTTTTTTTATTAATTATTTTCTCATTGATGAATAGGTACCATATTTTAATAAGTATTATTCCCGACGAAGACAAATCCAAAAACACAAAAATCATAAAAATCGTTCCACTCGTTCTCGAGTTATAAACGGTGTAACTAACCCGACTTTATATATATATATATATATATATATATATATATATATATATATATATATATATATATATATATATATATATATATATATATATATATATATGTATGTATATATATATATATAGATTACAACTTAAATAGCTATAACCATCCAACTTTGTACAATCAACAAACAAATAACGACCAAATATTTTAAATTTTAACAACGAACAAACAATCAAGACCGTAGTACCCTAAAGTATTTAATTATATACAAAAAAGAAAAACAGAATTTTAAATACGGGCGAGTGTCATTCTTCTGGCCGAAGTTTTGGTCAGCGCGATTCAGAAAATTATATTTTGTATACTGCGCCATCTATCGTATAATTGTAGAATATCGTTTTTATATTTAGTGACATTTAACATAATTAATATTTAACATAATAGTATATTAATTGAAAATGATGTTTATCTAAAATAATAAAATGATTTCTATTCCTATCCGACATATTTAGTAAACTTTTAAGTTTAACAAAATAATAACTCAAATATAAGTTTTGTGAGTTTTAAAGATTCCTTAGACCAGATGGCGTTGGCGGCGTAGGTACCTATTTCTATTTTCTTAAATATTTATTTTTAAATTTAATTACAATGAAACAAAAACTAAATTATACTGTGAATTATTTCAAATTTTTATGTATTAAAGTTATTAACATTGGTTTTGTACTTTTTACGTGATACGTGATCAGAGAAAAACACGATAAGAGATGGCGCTAATACAAAAAAATACGCGCTATTGAAATTTATTCTTGATGATATATAGTGTATTAATAAAACGGAGGTTTTAACAGATTTATTATTTGTATAGATAGTCCAAGACAGCTTTTATCTCCTCCTTCTTAATTTTAGTGTAAGATAAAGTTAAATGGGTACATGATTTATAATGTTTTCTCATACATTAGTCCGTGGTGCCAATCTATACTAATTGGGGTGTTAATGCCGTATAATTCAAAAAAAATCTGAGTTCACTTTGGTGTCTTCTATATCTGTATCATTGTGAACTACAGATGCCTTGATGATGAGTCATTTAGTTTAAAATCCCTGACTTAAAACAACACCAACATTGAAGTAAAAAATATTATATAAAACACTATTTTACAATAAAGCTATCACACGGTATATTTACAACTCAATTTTGTTACGTTTAAATTATATCTTTTTACGTTAAAAAGATATCACGAACACCTGCGTCAATACTGGAAAATATAATAGACAGATTGAGTTGTCAAACATTTGTCAAAATAAAATTTAATTTAAATCAAAACCACTAAGGAGTATTGATATCAAAATAACTTTCAAGGAGACAACGTGATTCCTTGGTCTAATCTACTTCAAATTTTGCATAAATATTATTTAAAAGAATTGATTGAAGACGTGTTTCGTATTTTATCGAAATTCATCCTCTAACGGGGTTAAAAAGGGATTGAAAGTTATTTGCTTCGAAGTTCATATCAATACTCCTTAGTGCTTTTGATTTAAATTACATATTATTTTGCAACTCAATCCGTCTGTTATAAAATATTTTCGAGTATCGACGCAGGTGTAGGTGATAAAAAATATAAATTTATAATTTTTAAAATTTTAGTTAAATACCCGTGCGAAGCCGGGGCGAGCCGCTAGTATGTATATATATTGAAACGACGTTGACTTGACAACGTGTTTTTTTTTATTTAAACTATTAATTGATAAAAAATGTCGACAGCCTCTAAAAATCTTGGTTTTGTCGGTAGCTTAGCTAACTTTAAAAAAAGGTAATAAAAATAAAAGATAATAATAAGAAAGAGATAAAAGAACAGACAATCCAGATAATAAAAAATAAAATAAAATAAAAAATTATAATAATTATAACAATCAAGAATTTTGTAAAAAAAAAATGTACAAAAAAACAACAGATATAACGATATTTCAAATGAAGTTTAGATAGTTTCAGAAACAGTTTTTAATTGAGCGTACGCTAACATTAAATTTTGATGTTGAAAAATGGGTTAGCATTTTTATGTTTAAAATTTTAAAATCAATTTAATTTATTCTGTGGTATTTTACATTATACGAAAAACGTGTGCACTATAAATCTATAAGTAAATAGAAAACAGCATTTTACTAGAAACGGGTGAAAATGTAAGGCAATTAATTAAAGCTGTATCATATTTCATTATTTTATATAGAATTTCAAAAAATAACTTCCAGTAAACAGCTTTAATTCAGAACGACTTTAGCGCTAGTTACCTTCAATAGATTCAGGTAGAGTTATTGAACTGCAGCAATTAATTATTGAAATGAATTTGTCAAGAAACTATTTTAGTGGCAAAAAGTGAGTTGAAAACCGACCGATGTCATACTGAACAAAGTTCAATGACTTATGATTTAATTCAACTTAGGGAAATCCTTTAGAAATGAAAATCGGAAAAGGCTAACAGTTAGGATGTATGCATATGAGAAACGGTCAAAGTTAAAAAAGAAAACATTTTCGTTCGGGTTTTAATTGCAAAAATGTAGTATGTTTATTCACATTTATTGTAGATTACAATAAAAGAGAGAAATACGTACAGAAAATATAGATGTCAAGCAATGGCAGATTTTCAAGCGAAATTTAAAATTATCCACAATAAATTTATATTTTTGATTATTCTAAAAAGTTCCGACATTAAACGTTTTCAAAGTACGTGACATTGTTAAAACTAAAAAAAAATAGATTTTACCTTGACAGAAATAAAATCTGGTAAATTCAATGCTAAAACGTACCAAAACAAAGCGAGGCTACACAAGATATTAGAATAAGTTCCAATACAGGCAAATAACAAAAAATATGAATTGCGAACTATAAACAAACGAAATAAAACACTAAAAAAGCCTACGTAATTGCTTATCAATGAAATATTAAATGAAAATCTAATTGTTAGTGTTCATTGTAAAATTAAAACGTTTTATCATTTTATCTCGAGTTTACCTACGATAAATCGATATTAAATAACATTTTTAATTTTATCGGTTCTGTATGAGACTACTCCAACCGCATAAAGTATAAAATTGTATAAGTATCAATTTATACGAGAATCTAATATAAATCCATTTAATAAACGAGTTTCCATTCCCAAATACATTCATTCATTTAATCGCACTGATGGAATAAATATTGGCTAGCATAATTGAAAATAAGTGGCGCCTTTATTTGTTTCTAATGTACCTTGTATAATATGAATTTGCTAGAAGAAAAATGTTAGCATTTCTAAAAGAAATAAAACAATTTAGTGGATAAAACGCATAGCTCTTAACAATGGTCTCCACTACAAACAAAGCAAACACTTCAAGATGATCAAACGATACATTTATTAATAAGATAATTTTTATTTATGTAGATGAATTATTTTTCAATGATAAGTAATACCGCAATAATAACAAACCCATAAGCAATCCCAAAAAACCAGCATATACAGTAAATCATTACTGACACTCTGGAAATAATTCTTAGCTGGACATAAGCCTCTCCTTCTTCTAATAAAAAAAGGAATGAACAACTGAAATGAACTGAAACAGCCTATAAACGTCCTACTGTAGAGCGAAGGCCTCTTCTGTGTAGGAGAAGGGCTAAACATTCAACTGCCAAGCTGCCACTGCGGGCCGACGGATAATTTCTCTACCGTGAGTGTCGATTGATGATCTATAATAACAACCGGGACCGATGGATTTATTCAGTATGACGGTGTTCTCCAAGGCACGTTAAGGAGACCAACGAGGACATATAAGTACATCCAAACTGTCTCGGTCAGTCTGCATACAACTAAAAAAACAAAAACTATACTGTAAATATAGCTGTTGCGAATGAATGAAAAATACGTTTCAAGACATGAGATTACGGGTTAATAATGAGTCTTTTTTTTAAGTTAAACTCCTTAACATTTTAATACTTATTGTTAGTGATATAAACACTGATTTAAATATGTGATCATAATTACGTATTATATTAAAAACTGTATAAATCTCAAGAAAGGTGAAAGAAAAATAGTTTTTACAAGTTTCTACTTATTTAAAAAAAATCCTAGACGTGGTTTGGGTAATAAAGTAAAAGATTTAAAACCTTTTTTAACGACAATTTTTTTTTTGCAAGGAATATCACTATAGTAACTTTATAAAATCCATTAACAGTTATACTAAGCCTTCGATTTAAATAACGACCATTAAATAAGAACCATTACGGTGATTGATGAACTTGATTGATTTTCTCGAACCCTTTTCAAGGATTTTTCCGCACAATTTAATTTAGTTGACAAAAAATACTAACAGTACGAGATACATAGAATTTTTTTTATTTATTTATTTTATTATTATAAAAACACGCTCAACGATATCCAGTATCATGATTCTATGTAGAGAAACTGGGAATAAAGTCATAACAAGTACCTGAGTACAGACAGCCGCCACAGTAGCCACTATGCAAACACGTTATCATAAAGCTTATTTACTTTGTTCAAAATATTATTACGAATAAAGCAGCGTCGAACTGTCTTTAAACTACTAACCACAGAATTTATTTAATCAGCTCTGTTCTATTGGATCTTCAATACTAAAAAATAATTTTACGATATGATATAATATATATTTATTATATTATTATTCGAAGTTGATGACGGTTCAAAAGTGCTTTAAAAATACTAAATATGTATATTTAGTTTGAATATGGATTTAACAGCATTTCATTTTTATGGCTAAAAATGTGTAATATTTTAACCAGGATAATACACTCGATAGCCACTATGATACATAAGACATAACTAAAAAAATACTTACTAATAAAAATGATAAAATTCCACAAAGAGACACTGGAGAGAAACATAACTATTAATGTATCGAAAAACAACACGAAAAAAAAATATAAAGAAAATTATTGTAAAATTAAATAAATAAGAAAACAAATAATATCAACAACATCAAATCGAACTGTCTCAATATTACCTAACCGTCATCAGTGTCACACAATGAAATTAAAAAAAATGATTTAAAGGTTTTAAGGTGGAATTTTTAAATGAAAATTTCTTTAGCCACGTTGAGCGATTTTTGATAATAGAATAAAACTCGGATTTACGTCAGTGATGACTGATGACCTCGACATGCTCGTGACGTATTGCGCTTGCGCCAGACTAGCGACACGCACAATAACAGCCTATGTACGCATATATATATACACTAGTACAATGTATATAGTCGACTAACTAGATTAAAGATCTAATATCTCTATCGATCTAAGAATAATAATAATTTATGTGAACCTCTTCATAAGTTTATTTTGTGTATACTAAGCATTGTTTTAACTGTTTTTTCAAAAATCATTTTTATTTGAATTGATTGTTTGTAGAATCACTACGCAGTACAATGGTGAGTAATAAATATAATTATATGTTTTTGTAGAAAAATAAATAATAATAAACACAAAGCATTTATTAACGAATATTTCGAACACTGTTATTGAGATTTGCTTTGAAAAATTTAATACTATTTTTCCATTGTTTTAGGTTTTCGCGTCTGTCGGCAGTCCTTATAACTTGCCTATTTTTTATTTATATATTATAAGTACAAATATATTCTTTGGTTTTGATTGCGTATTATTTCCAAAAGCAATGCCAAACGAACCCAGAAGATCTAATATTTCCCAATGAAGCCATAATGCAATTAGATTTCGGAATATTGCCAATCGATCCACTGAAGAAGATCGAGAAATCGCACGGTAAGAGCGCAGCGTTAGTATGTCCCGACTTCGTGCTTCTCAAACACACGAGCAAAAGAGAGGCATTCCGTGAAATGGCTCAGTTGGCAATGAGAAATCGTCGAGCTTATCGCACAGATCAGGAATGAGATAGCCTTCGACGCTCAAGAAGAAATGCTTCAAGTGTTTATTTGAATTGAGCAAAGTTCCTATATGATTGCACTATTGCTTACAGCTTGTATCTTTTCGTTTCCATTAGTCCAATAGAAGTTGTTTTCAAGAATTGTAGCGCATTAAAATTCGCTGGTGAAACACCTGGATTGTGCTGCCTTAATAACAAAGTGAAATTGCCATTATTGACTCCGCCACCATACATTGCTTCGTGGCGAAACACAAGAATCACGAAGCCGGAAGAAGCCGCTTTATAGGAAATAGACCTGCATGAGTCCTAATGATTCTACTAAGAATGAAATAGACTTTATCATGACCATGAGACAACAGACATTCAAGGACGTCTCCGTGATCCATAGGGTAAAAACCGGGAGTAATCACCTATTGGTTAGAGGCACATTGAATATCAGTTTTAAACTGGAACGGTCTCGCCTGATGGAGTCTACACTCCGACCATCTAACGCACATATCTAAAACCCTGAGAGCTTTCATTCTTCTCATGTTTGAATAGTCTAATTGTTTCAAATGCCTTGATCTTGATTGCCTCCAAAGTGTTTTCAATGGGTTCTTCTGTTGGTCGAAGCCGATTGTGGAAGCTGAAAACAGATATAAGACATTGAAAGATAAAAAAAAATGTTTCAAAATAATACTTTGTCTTTATTTGCAACAAAACTTCAAATACCTAATATTAAAAATAGGTCTTTAAAAATATTTATTGTCTTGCAGGTGGTCTCCTGCCAAAAATAATCGATGTTTTCATATAATGTATGAAATGAACTAAATTAAAATAGCAAGTAAATGTAAATGTCCCACAACTGGGCAAAGGTCTTTTCTTAATTGAAAGCCATGCCATGGAAGAAATGTAGGAGATAAATGACCCGCACTTCTCCGCTTCGGCTTATGTGTTACCTCATGAAGTTTTGTTCGAAACTTCATTTACCGATGTCGACTGATGCAGATGAATTATTCACAGAGTACACATTAAAAAGGTTTTATTTTTTTTTCACCAATTTATATAAATTCACATTACATAATAAAGTACCTACAATAAACCAATTTATTTGAAAAATGACCTCTCAACCAAAAAAATTAAATGGCTCAAAGGATTAGATGATGTCGTTGCAAATATTATATTTACTTAAATGTTTTTGAAGTATGAATTTTAAGGAAAACCTTTTTATACTCACCTACAACTAGTAATATCACTTGCTTGAAAAATTGCCAGCATTTTTAGGCCTAAGAATATTCGACCATTAAAATGAGATCAAAATAAAAATGTACTTGTTGGAATAAGTTTTTTTATTAAGGTATTATGTAGTGTTTTTTTTTTAGGTATCCAAACTAAAAGTGCTAAAAAGGATTATTGTTGCATAAATTTTATACGACACCTCTCAATCACTCGTATTTATCTGTTAGAGGCAAATTACGCAAAATCTTCTGAACCGTGCAAATATAAAATTCTGTATGCCACGCGGAAGTGTAGCGTAAATTAATGTTTTTTTCAATATTCATATTGGTTTTCGGGATTCAATTATATCGAAAAAAAAATGCTTCAACACTGTACTATATATAACATTAAATAAAATAGCTTATTATGAGGATATCAATGTTTGTAATTTCTTATTAGAGGCAATGAATTATTAAACTAAATTTATAAAATCTCATCCCATTTATAGTTTTGAACTCTAGTAAATTTTAAAACAAATATCTACTTAAATAAAATATATTTCCACGTGAAATAATAAAAAAAAACATTCTACATCATTTTATCTTTTCTGTCGTAGTAAGATTTATTAAGAGTGTACCGTCCGCTGCATACAACGGTGTTGGAATGCAAGAATTATTGAAGCACATAAAGGAAACGAAAGGAAAAATGTTTGCTTACATTCTCTTGAATAAGTTTTTTTTAAACTAAAATAACTTTTTGATAAACCTTATATCGAGCCCTCTATAGAGTGTGAACAAAACAAAACCAAACAAATCTGCTGTGAAATAAATCTTGTCCCAAAAATAGACATTAGAAAAACCTTGGGATTTCATATGGATACACACCACGTTTTTGTAGACTTCGAAATAATAACTAGCTGAAATGTCATTTATTTATTTATTTATTTAATCATAGGTTTAGCACTAACATTACAGGTAATCCTAATTCGTTAGTGTACCTTATTCATTTAAATTATTTTATATTTATATAAATTTAAATACTTAAGTCAATTACAATCAATTTTCAATCTTAAGTTAATTTAAACATTCAGAAATGTTCAAAAATAATAGGTAATAATAATAACAATAATAAGTATTAATTAACAATAATAAGCATTAATTAGATTAATACAAATAATGGGAAATTTAAATGTAATTAATACAATTAATGAAATCGCAATAAAGTAATAATATAATAATGTCCTACAAATACAGTCAATAATGTGTTATAAATTTTTACAATTCATGTCATAATAATTTCCAAAAATAAAATAAAAATATTAACTCAATGTCACCAATAAATTGATTAAGTCAATATTATAATTATCATTACAATATAATTATGTAATTAGATTCAACATCATAAGCGACGGGCGTGAACTCATTCAGTGTACAGCTGAATATGTCAATATGGGCCGCTACGGAGTTGAGCGTGCGCAGAGCTCGCGTGAGCGGTGCATCACGCAACAAGTTAGTGCTCGCGCGCGGTAACGCCAGTAGTGGTAGGCGCCGACATTTCCTAATTGTTCCATTGGGAACGTACAGCTTCATCTCTTCTAGTATTGCTGGATTTTCAATTTACCCCCGTAATACCTTAAAAAGGTACTTTGCGAGGGAAACTTCCCGTCTCGTATCCAGTTTACTGTATCCCACCATGCCAAGCACGAACAAAGTGGGATATATTAGTGGATACCCCGGGTAGACACCATACAATTTTGAGTACAGAAATCGACAGAACTTATTTTGGATACGTTCTAGCATTGATTTGTACTTAATCTCACTAGGAGCCCATATAACCGAATTGCACTCCAAATGACTTCTTACCAAGGCTTCATACAAGGCACGCAGAGCACTAAAGTTGGCTGTGCGGTGACCGGTAAAGAAGAATAGGCCCAATCTCTTTCTCGCCGAAGTGTTGTAAAATATGACTAAGGACATAGTGGTTCGAACAACTACTAAAACCAGGTTGATGATGGGCAGCAGTGTCACCATATCCTTTTTTTTTGGCGGGAAAAAATGTACCTAACCGCACACCCCATCGTCCGGGGAGACCATGGGGTAATGTGGGGCCCTCACCCACTAAAATAACCCGCCGTGCGCCCTCACCCGCCCTTACAAGGCGGACCACGGGTACCGCGTACGTTGCTCCGTGGCTCGCAGGCGGCAGCCCCATCAGGCACTCTCTCCTGTGCGACGCCCCGCGCACTTGGGCATCGCACCTGCGTGGTAGGCTGTTTCGGCGGACGGTGGACAATCCCCGACCCTACCGTCCGCAGCCTAGGCTAGGGCGGCATCAGGCGCATGTGAGCGCGTCTGCGTCACCCCGCGCGCCAGCGGCGAATTGGGTCCGAGAAGAGTGAGTCCTCCCGGGCCCTCTCCGCCACCTCCTTCTGCGAGATTACGTCCTCGCAGAAGGCGGCGACCGCGGTCCAGGTCCTATCACCGCCGACCATCGCTCGCGCAACGGCCAGAAGCGACAGGTCCTCTCCAATGACTGCAGCAAGATCCCGGCGCTGCTCAGCCCAGGCCGGGCATGACTCGAGCGTGAGTGTCACCATATCCTGCCAAGCGTCGCGAGAATTAAAACCCACCCAAGAGATGAAGGCCTACGTTCATCAGTGGACATCCAACTGGCTGATGTGATGGTGGAAATATCATTGAAACTCCGAAAGCGACGTTAGAATACAGACCAAAATATTTGTTGCATCAAGGAATCGTAATGACCTGAGACAGATTGATGATGAGACAATTGTTTTTCTTTTGATGTTTTTCGTCACCTCTCAACACGAGAAGAATTAACACGATATTAATTTTTAAATTTAACACGATAAAACAGTGGTGCTAACCTGAATTCAAAAACAGACAAAAATATAATCGTCGTTTGAGCTCTCAATTTCTATCAATTTGGCTATAAAGTGGATGGCACATGGAACTGTATTTTCGCTTCATATCTCTTATAGGTTCAGTACCAAAAAGGTACCTACAGACAGGCTTCAATATTTTACATATCATATTTATTAAATCATAAGTAAACTTTTTTTTACAGCGTACTTTTTACCATGATCGTTATGATGATATGAACAAATATCGTGAACATTTATACGGGGTTTTTGCGAAAAAATGGCCCTTAAAATTCAACTTGATAATGTTGTCTCTGCCATATCAACATATAAATCAAAAATTTTGTGTACGGTTTGATTATAAAATTGGCAATCAAATAATTATAAGATATATTTTAATGAAGTATTTAGGGCCTTGGCTAAAGAATCCCACAAGCATCTTGGATTTGTCCTCAAAAGTGTGAGAGACCTTCGTTGCGCCAATGCTTTTCGCCCAATCTATACTGTGCTGGTACAAAAAAAGCTCGACATGTGAGCACGTCTGCGTCGCCCCGCACGCCAGCGGCGAATTGGGTCCGAGAAGAGTGAGTCGCAGAAATAAGCAGAAATAGTCGCAGAAGTAAGTAGTAACATCAATAAGTAACAATAACATACTTCTTGGAATTTTCTATAAAAGTAACAATAATAATGTATGTCTTTGTGAAACAGAATGTAAGCTTGTTAAATCCGCACGTGAGAAACGATCGTAGCAATCTCCAAAGACTTATAACATTTTCAAAGTATAAAGTGAATAATATTTGATATGAAACAACGAAACAAACGATGGAAGATAAAGTATCCGTTACGTCTGCCCTTTGTACATTATTCATGAACTTCAAATTCAGTCTTTACGTTCCTTTTTCATGATAAAACAAAGGTTCTATATTGACACATAGATATTAAAATTAACCTCTTCAAAATAGATCTCAATTTGAATATGTCTTTTATAAGTCATATTTTTGTATATTTTTTATGATGTATCTTTTCAGTATTCTTTGTAACATAACTTTTATTTTTAATTATTTGTACATGATCTTATAAGAAACAAACCAAATTAAGTTAAAGTGAATTAAGCATTAAAAAAAGAGTTAAATTGATTTCTGTGATTGCACTAATATAGGTACATTAAATGATATAATTTAGATAATGACAAAAAACTTCTATTTATATTTATCTTATTATGTCATATGTCATTAATTTAATATAAAGCAACGACTATCAACGACTCTGTAAGATAATGGCACCACAATAGTGATACTTTATAAAAACTTTTCTTTTCAATCTTTATGTTCATGTATCAGATACCTATAATATTTTAAATAAAATATGTAATAACTATTAATGACGTCTCTATATACTCTTCTATATATGCAATACTTTAATAATTGATCAATTAAAAAGAACCCCAAGGAATTTAACCTTATGATATGCCATAGAACTTGCATAATTTACCAATGTATCATAAACTATAATTACATAAAAATTACGCATATTATATATTGAACATTTCGACTGTCCCTACGCACAGTATCGAAACTGAAAATTTGCGTTTTTTTTTTTATTGCACTAAGAAACTCCTTTTTATATATGTTTTCATACAAAAAAAAAAAAAGAGAATAAGTTAAAAAATACATATTAGACCACATTTTTCATGAGTATAATATCGATACTTAACAAATAAATGACAATTTTGTACACAAAATTAACTTAAAAGTGCTCTCCTGTAAAGTACCTTTTTTTCAGATTCGATAGTATACGTAGGGACAGTCGATTTACACATCACGAATGCCTGACACTCTAACAATGTCAATAACCTTTACGTACGTTTCGTGAAAGTACCTACGCGACGAATTCGCGACACTCTTTTAAATAGATAATCGCAAATTCGAAATAATATCTTATAATATATCTTATATATTAAACAATCTTTTAAATAGATATCAATGGACAACATCGATCATATACCTTCTTAGGAACAAAAAGACTGATTTTTGAAACTCATTTATCCTTAAAAATGTTACATACTCGGCTCGGTCTCGATCTGATGAAATAATTTCACCTAACTATGACTTGTACTATTCCTTACAGGTAATATAAAATCCCATTCTGTTTATTACATTGTATTAATGTAAACATGACAAGACTGATCGGACCTTTTTTTTTGTTTTGGCGGAAAAAAATGTTTTTTAACCCGCCGTGCGCCCTCACCCGCCCTTACAAGGCGGACCACGGGTACCGCGTACGTTGCTCCGTGGCCCGCAGGCGGCAGTCCCGTCGGGCACTCTCCTGTGCGACGCCCCGCTCACTCGGGCATCGCACATTCGCGGTAGGCTGTTTCACAGACGGTGGGCAATCAAGACTGATCGGACCTAGATCAACTCTTGATCGTCATTATTTTATGCATAAAATCCATTATTTTATGGATCAGCAAAGTCTAGTCTAGACTAGAATTCTGAAAACTGCTTGTATCTATCTTGTATTTGGGGTCGGTTTTCAAATTATTTCTCAGACAGGTCAGGTGTAACTTTATTACAAAATAAAAATTTAAACTCAAACAAATACGTTAGCGATATATATAAAATGTTACAAAGTAATTAATTACATAAAACATGCATTGTTTTATTCTTCACATACGTCATACTTATGTATCTTTTTTCATAATAAAATAGTCGAGGCGTCCTTTTTTCGTTACTAACATTACTTTTACAGGAGCGCTCCAGAGAGTTGTAATTAAAATCTTAATTAACACAAGTGGAATGAAACATAATATAATATGGGGTTGAATAAAAATAATATACGTTTTGTTAATTTGAAATTACATCTTTATCGTATTTAATTACATTAAAAATTTTAAGTTCCCTTTTTTTTTAATGAGCAAACGATCAGCTATTTATGTGTATAAAGAAACAATAGAATGTTATTGCATGTGAAAATTAGCTAATGCTAATATTGAGAGCACTTTGTGCCAGATAGTTGGCCTGGATTCCAGCCAAATGCTCACATGTCCGTGCGGTTGGCGCATTCAGCTCACCTGCTCGTATTCTACAAAACTTTCATATAAAATAGATAGGTTTACACGTTTAACTGGAAAGAACTTTATTCCCAACGCTTAAATGTGAATTTTATGTGACATACATCCCTTCGACATAATCACTATTAGGATACTTTCAACCTCAAATATTTATTTTATGTGTTATTGAAATTCCGTGATATTGTGCTGGACAAAGCCATTGGTATATCCATCAGAAAACACAAGTGTGTTTCATATTCCATCCTATTTTTGTTACGTTACAAAAACGTTTGCTATTCTATATCATCAAATGTATGAATAATCCTAATTCTTATAAATTACCGGTAAAATACTTATTTTATTTTTATTTAAAAGATAGAGATAGAAGAATCTCAGATTCTCTTTTAATATTATTTTTTTCTTAATCTTGATCGTTAGCCGTATAGCTCGGTAGCCGTATATATTAATACGAACGTCGGATTAATAAAAAAAAATCTTAATATTCCGATAATAGTATTAATAGACACTTTCAATATTAATATAACAATAAAAAATCCACACAACCTAACAATAAAATAAAAGTAATTAATCTTCCGAAAATCGTTATAATAGATAATTCCGTAGAAAATAATTATTTATACGATAATCGTATGAATAGATACTTCCTTTAAAATGTTATTTAAGCTTGATATCATCCTAAGCCATATTCTTTTTTTTTAAATTAAATTACAACCTTTATAATTGCTTCGTGATTACAACATAATATTAATCAATTTAATATTTTCATATTTTTTTAAATCAGAGGTCGCAATCTCATAGCATCCGTGGCCTTTCTTCAAAGAATGTCGTGTTTAAAAAAGCGAATGAAAATAGTTTTTATATCTTACACGTGTGTTTTTAGTAGTTCTATGACTCAGATTGGAGCGATCACATCCTAAAAGTGCCTTCTTATTTCTTTACTATTTTAAACAAGACCTGACTCAAACTTAAAGATGAAAATAATATACTTCTGCTTCTTATTATTTTGATTTAATTGCTTTTAATGGTGCCAAAAGAGGAAAGATGATTTCGCCAATGTCACGTAGAATGTAGAATAGACGAAGGAGATTGAACGGTGCGGTCGAGGTTACCTTCGTAAAATAAAAAAGGAAAAAAAAACGGAGATTAAAAGGAGTAATTTAGTTCAAAAAAACCCTTAAGTCTTAGAACAACACAAAAATTGAAGTTAGTAATATTATTATATACAACGACACAAAATTATATTTACAACGACACAAAAAATATTGACAGCTTAATTTTTTTTTTTTTTTTCAATGTATTCATATAAAAATTCACAGTAAGGAACACAAGCATCAATAAACATTCAATATTTACAGGACGGGGAATTTTGCGGGCAAGGACATCGTAAAGAGTATAAAGAAGTTTAGGACAATCGAATAGGATATGTGAAACTAAACGTTCGTCGAGACCACATTCACACAGAGAATGGTCTCGTACACTAATTTTTGCCAGATGAATGGGAGTGCTTGAATGACCAAGACGTAAACGACAGATTTTGGATATCACCCACCGGGAGGTATGTCTATGAAAAAAAGGACTTCTTGGTATACCGGATTGTATGACAGCGTAGAATTTTCCTTTTAACGATTTTGACTCAATCCAGAATGAATCCCAAAACTTGTCAAGATGAGTTTTCGGAAAAGAGCGTAAGCTATGAAAAGCATCACAAAAGTAAGAAAAGAGCCAGTAAGAACAGATAATTTTATCACAAGAATCTGCGGTTTCGTTACCCGGAATGCCAGAATGACCTGGAATCCATACCAAAAAACATGATATCCTTTTTGATAACATAAGAACATAACCTCTCTAATCTTTAAAATGATGGAAATTCTTAATTTATTAGGAAACGAGTTATCTTTAATAGCTAACAGAAAGCTAGATAGTCAGTACAAATTACTCTCTGCCGTAAGTTATGAGAGAGAGAGAGTATAAAATTGCTTCCAGAATGGCATCTGATTCACCAGTAAACACTGATGTTTGGGGAGAATACTTGTTTTATATCATGATTCTATATTTTGGAATCCAGCAAGAAGCACCAACACAAGTATCAAGAAAAAGTTTTGATGCATCTTTATAAATAAGAAGATGTTCTGACCAATTTTGATGAACTAGATTTTGGAAATTGATATTTTTATCTGATGCACCTTTAACCAGGCCAAGTTTTTCCACAACAAAGCGCTTATATACAAAGGCTTAGAAAGGTATAGTAAAGAGACGATTAGAAGGAAAAGATGCCAAAGTATGAAGTAGTCTGGGAAATTTAAGAATGCTGCTTAAAAGACAAGACGGGGTTTTGTTACTGGAACAAAGATGGGAGAATTCGTTTAGTTGGGACCAGAGTAGATGAGTTGCAGAAATTTGATAACAAAACGGTCGCAATTTTTTTTCTAAAATTTAAAGATGTTTCAAAACATTTTACTTGTAAAGCTTTTGTTGGAGTAGATTTTATGGTACCTAGAATGATTCTTAATCCCTTATACTGAATTCTGTTTAACTTTTCCGAAACAGATTTACTAAAGGGCTTAAAATTTAATTTTTTTTACAACTAAAATCTTATTTGTATAGACTTACACGGATATGGCATCGTAATGTGTTACGTACACATGCAAAATGCTTTTAAACATTTTATAGTGTTGCCTTAAGGAAACTTTACATCGCTTTAAACTTCTACTGTACCGGTCGCATGTGTACTACATAAATATAAACCAGATAATAAACTAACGAAACAAATTATGCATAGGAATTGCATTTTAAAAGTTAAAGGACTAAAGTTATTCGACGGTACGTGTGTAAAATAGCTCTTATTATACTTTTCAAACTATACGTAGAAACAATAATTTATAATAAAACTGACAAGAAATTATCTATATTGTAAAAAAGCTTTTTCAAGGCAAAATGACATTGAAGTCGAGTACAATAATATAGAAAAATTCAAGCATTTAATATAAGTCATGTCAAATAATATTTCTACATGCATTTAAATAATATTTATTTATTATTTCATAATTTATACAATATTAGTAGTAGTGTAGATTCTTATAAAAAATGAGAAACTAAAATTAAATCAAATCTGTTATGAAGATGCTTCAATTTATATATAAGTAACAAAGTTTTCTCAAATTATGACTTATCTTTAAGTAGGTGTGTATAGTCTCTAAAAATTCCTAATATATTCTAGCTAGTTTTTATTTCATTTGTACAAAAATGTATTAGTCTTTCACAATTATAATAATTAATATTTAATATATTGTTTAATATTAAAAATAAGATCACAATAATTGGTCACTACTTCTCTAATATCAAAGCTTTCAGAGGTAAGCCGGACAGTCCCCATGGAGGAGAAGTCTGGCCTTTTCGCCGAGGCCAGCCTGTCGCTGGAGGGATCCTGTTGCCTGCAGATCCGGGACCCTCCAATAAAAGCGGCTGAAGGTGGTGCCCTGCCGGCAGGGGTTTAGTGCGTTATCGTACTCCCAAAGTGCCGAGTCCGACTTAGGTCTATGACTGCCTACCCAGGCGTCCTGGATATCATCCGTAAATGGATTCCCCTACGACACAAAAAAAAAATATATATCAAAGCTTGTTAACTTCTATTAACATCCTTAATGCCAAGGGAGACTTGTTTATTATTAAACATCGATAACTCTAACATCTAACTGACGACGACACTTTTCTGAAAGAGTACATCTAGAAATATAAAATTTACAGAAGATCTTTAGAAACCAACGATGGACACTAAGAAATTATTGTGAAAATATATATTTTTTTAAATAACGTTAAACTTCACTACCGTCCAAAAGTATTTGAACACCTGCATATTCCTATTCAAAAAAAAAAAAAAACAAAAAAAAAAGGAAGCATTAATCTTCTAGTTCTTTGTTTTTTGGAAACCATCGCCTTAATGTTAATGAAATTAAAATTTTGCTCACATTATAATTGGGATCTTATCATTAGTCATAATAGGAATTTACGAAGACTGAAGACTTAAAGATAGTAATGACTAGTAAACACAATAGACGCCTGACTGCACCAGAAATAGCAGCGGACTTTAATGTGGGCCGCAGTAAACCTGTAAGTGTGACTACAGTTAATAGAAGGTTACTCGATGCTGGACTGAAGTGATGCATAGCAGTATCAAAACCACTCCTTAGGGCTATTAACAAAAAAAAAGAGACTGAATTGGGCCAGACAACATCAAAATTGGACAATTGTTGACTGGAAAAAAGTTCTTTGGAGCGATGAATCGAAATTCGTATTTTTGGTTCCAAGAGAAGAATATTTGTCCGCCGTCAACCTAATGAGAGAGCACTAGAACCATGCACCGTGGCTTCAGTCAAGCACGGCGGAGGCTCTGTAATGATTTGAGGCTGTTTTGGTGGTTCCGCTGTGGGAGATATTGTGAGAATACAGGGAATGAAGAAGGTTACAAAAACATATTAAAAAATAATGTTGTGCCTTCTGAAATTAGTCTTATTGGTCCAGAGTTTGTCTTTCAGCATGATAACGACACCAAACACACATCCAAGCTGTGTAAACAATTTTTGGAAGCAAAAGAAAACCAAAAAAATTTAAAAGTCATGCAATGGCCCCCTCATCCCCGGACTTGAATTCGATAGAGTTGCTGTGGGATGAACTGGACAGACAAGTACGGAAATTTTGTCCTACTTCTGAACACCTATGGAGAATATTACAAAATGAATGGCGAAAAATAACCCCATTCACATTAGAAAAATTAGTTGCGCGTTTACCCAACATTTGTCAGGCTATAATCAAAAGCAGAGGAGGACATATCGATGAGTACAAATTTTGATTATTTTTATTATACATAGTTGTATATTGTTAAGAATTGCGTAAATTAATGTTTTATAAATATAAAGTAATGTTTCATTTAATAACCTCCACCAGTTTCGTTGTTTTCTGGATTTTCAAATACTTTTGGACGGTAGTGTATGTGGACGTCAACATCGACATTGACTGTGATGGCTAATGTTTCAACTCTGTGACCTAAAGCATAATTTTTTGTATATAATAATGAAAGTGACAAACAAACAAATAAATCTAAATCTATAAGATCGTATTTTTGTGTTATCGTACAAAATACTCGGTTATTACATAATTTAGTTATCCCCTTTCGTTCTATTATGTAGACAATATGCATGCATATAAATAAACTCTTTTGCAAAAAAAACGGGCACTTAAGCAAAGAACTATTTTATAGTTACTATTAGTTTGTTTGACAATTTTAGGTATTGTTATCCTCAGAATTTTATAAATTAATTAGGAAGGAATAGTTTTCATCAGTTTTATCATAACATTTTAATTAAATTATTAAGAAATAATGTTTAAGCTCAAAACACTATGATTGTACCTGCTCGCTAAATAAAAATGAAACGCGTTAATTTCTTTGTTTTTCTTGAATACATTAAAAGCAGATAAAAGTTTAGTATTGAGTGTGACCCCCTCTTGCTGAAATCACAGCTTGCATTCGTCTGGGCATGCTAGTGAGTATATCTTTTATGGTTTCTTGGGGAATACGTTCCCACTCCGCGGTAATCACATTCTTTAGCTCTCTGATGGTCTGCGGAGCCGGCTGCACTGATCTCACTCGTCGCTTCAGAACGTCCCAGACATGCTCTGTGGGATTGAGGTCCGGACTTCTAGCTGGCCAGTCCAAACGACGAATTCCGACTTCTAGCATATACGCATCTACACCGCCAGACCGGTGGGCGCGAGCGTTGTCGTCCATAAAAATTGAGTTTTCGCCAAGAGCGGTTAAAGCGGGTTGTGCATAAGGAATTAGAACTTCCGTTATGTATCGGTGTGAAGTCAGTTTACCGTTTTCGATGAAGACTAGCTCCGTACGATCCATAGAATTTATTCCTGCCCAAAACATAACAGAGCCCCCTCCATAAGGTGTGATTTCTTCAAAACATGCCTCTGCAAAGCGTTCTCCTCGTCTACGTAGCACTCGCCGACGTCGGTCTTCACCATGCAGAGATATCCTGGCTTCATCGGAGAACAATACCCTATCCCAGTCTTCATGAGTCCATGACACACAATTTCGAGCGAAGCTAAGCCTGGCAACTCGATGTCCACGGAGGAATTTAGGGCCGCGTGCCGGACGATGACTGTGTAAATTAGCAGCGAGAAGCCTCCTCCTGACCGTCCATAGACTAATTTGCACATTTCTTACTTCTTCGAGGGTGTTCTTGAGGTCCACATAAGAAGATTTGCGATTTCTCAACGCTTGACTAACTAGAAAACGATCATCCCGTGGTTCGGTACATGTCTTTCTGCCAGAACCAGGCCTTCTCTTGACGGAACCGGTCTCTTGATAGCGCTGCCAGGTCCTTTGAACTGTCGACCGACTCACATTTAGCCTCTGAGCCACGAATCATTGACTGCAACCTTCTTCAAGCAGCGCAATAATTTTGCTCGCTTTTATCACTTTATCTACCATTTTCGAGATTGCTAAACAGCAATAACAATATTTTTAAATGTCAAGGACACCAGATAATTTAATAAAAATTGACAAAAAGTTAATTAGAGTCGATATTAACTATAGGGAATTCGCGCCACAAAATGTAGTTAAAAGTTATTTTCTTTGAAAACCAGGCTCAGTCAAAAATTTGAATTTGGAATGTACTCTTATAAACATTATGGCACTTTTATAACTGGCCAGTAACATGTTCAAATGATTAAAACCTTTTTGGTATTTTAATTTTTTTAGCCAGGAAGAAAATCGAAACCGCCCGTTTTTTTTGCAAATGAGTGTATATGCTTATGTTATACGTGACATAATATGTGTACATATAATTAAAGGTTTAAAAAATAAAAACCGAATTCAAGATTATACCTACTTTTTTTCCTTTAAAGCGCTTAATTAATTCCGATAAAATTAATATAGGACTGAAGTATGACCTACCGATTAGAAATATAATCATCAAAATCTGTTCATAATTGAAGAAATAATCGCGTAAGAAACATACAAAAAAACCGTCGAATTGAGAACCTCCTCTTTTTTGAAGTCTGTTAAAATCACATAATTATACATGTAATTGAATTAATTTTTATTATTATTATTATTTAATTAATTTTCCCGCCACGGTTCCCTGAATGAGACCATTAAAAGGGCTCTTGCCACCATCGACGTTCCTGCTCTTATTGAGCCTACTGGAATTAGTCGCGATGATGGCAAGAGGCCTGATGGTTTAACGCTGATTCCCTGGGAAAGGGGACGGGCGCTTTTGTGGGACGCAACCTGCGTCGATACATTGGCTCCGTCTCATATCAGGGAAACGGCTGTAAGAATGGGAGCCGCTGGAGAAGGCTGAAATGACTAAACGGCACAAATATTCGTCACTTATCCAAAGTTATGTTTTTGTGCCGTTTGCAGTCGAAACACTTGGACCTTGGAGTAGCAGTGCTAAAATTTTTCTAAAAGAATTAACCCCACGACTCATAGCCTCCACTGGTGACAAGAAGGCTGGTGCATTTTTTGCCCAAAGAATCGAAATTGCGATTCAACGGGGAAATGCTGCTAGTATTCTTGGCACCATTCCACGCGGACATGATTTATACCAAAACTGTTTGTAAATAATTATTTTAAGTTTTGAATTGTAAATATGTATAATATTGTAAAATTTCTGTAATAAAGTTATTGAATTTAATATATAATATTGTACGTAGCCCTTAAATTGACAGGGCGCTTGTTGCGACATAATAACAAAATAATAATAGCTGTATAATAAAATTATGTATGAGGGCAACAGCATACTTCTCAAGGAGCTTAATAAGTATATTCGAACATTTTGATATAAAAAGTAAAATGGAACCAAATTTCGCACTAATTTCAAAACTTGGTATCTTCTATTACAATTATTTACTTAACGTCATGAGTCTACCACCAGTTCGGAAAGAAGAAGCCTCTGACCTGAGAAGAACTGGCGAAAGAAACTCAGTCCTCAGAGGGACTAATGTTATTTTTCATTTACGTAATGGTTTTTTTTTTCAAAGTAAATTGAAATTAACAATAATTCTCTATAAGTTGAAATAGCCTGGAGGCGATCACATCATACCCAAGGCGTACTGTCTTTTAGAAAATCGTTGATAGAATATATTGTTGTTATAGATCCTTTAGTACACAAACGTTCTTTCACATTTTTTTTTTAAATTCGGCAATAGAAGCTTTTTGAGTCTGTTGTATAAGCGTATACATTATCCATAAAAAGAATTACTGACTCGGCGTAAGCGAGTTACAGGCATTACAAGTTTATGTTTGTTCCTAGTATTAATGCTTCGCATGTTGCAATTCCTAGGAAATTCGTGTATATTTTTATGGTCATACATAGCATTTTCGTACACATATTGAGAAGCAACAGTCAATATTTTTATTTCCATATCTTAATGATACTCTAGGACCTAAACTATAAATTGCACGAATAGCTCTTTTCTGCAGGACAAAAATGGTATTAACGGTAGCTGCATTTCCCCATAATAAGATTCCATAGGACATAATAATAGTATATATGAAATAACTAAAATATACTTCGCGGCTGTATTTACGTCAGTAAGAAGTCTAATTTTTTTAACGCTGCAGAGCTGAGTCTATTAGCTAACCCTTCAATATGGAGATCCCACTGCAATTTCGAATCTATAATTATACCTAGGAATTTAGTAGACTTTACCGGTTTTAACATTTCCCCTCCTAACTCTACACCATTATCAACAAGTTTAAAATTAGGTGTCGTGAATTTTATTAATTTTGTTTATTTGTTATTTAATAGTAAATTATTCGAGTCAAACCAATAGACAACGTTTAAGAGAGCATCGTTTACATCGTCATACGTAGGTAAATTACGTTTTACCTTAAAAATAAGTGGTGTTATCAGCGAACAATACTACCTTATGTTTGTCCTGTACAAAAATGGCATATCATTTATGTAAATAAGGAAGAGAAATGGGCCAAATAGAGCCTTCTGGAACCCCCCCCCCCTCATATCTAGAGGAGCCCCAGGAGATCTCTTACTATTTACATCAACCCTCTGTATTCTATTACTCAAATGGGAATTCAGGAGGTTGAGTGCCTTATTTCTAATCCCATAATGATGCAGTTTCCTGATCAACGTCTCGTGATGCACACAATCAAAGGCCTTAGATAAGTCACAGAATATCCCAAGAGCATCCTGCGACCTCTCCCATGCCTCAAAAACATTTTTAATTAGCTCAACACTAGCATCTGCTGTGGAGCAAACTTTTGTAAAACCAAACTGTGTCTTATGTAGTAGATTGTGTGCATTAAAATGCGATAACATTTGCCAGAGTATGATTTTTTTTTAAATTTTTGTAAATGTTGGGAGTACTGAAATTGATCTAAAATTATTAGGGTCTAGGGTATTGCCTGATTTAAAAATAGGAATCACTTTACTGTGTTTCATTAGATCACGAAACACACCATGTTCTATACAGCCATTAAATATAATAGCTAGATGAGGTGCAACAACATCGATTATGGAACTAACAACTTTTACAGATAAACCCCATAGATCAGCTGATTTCTTGACGTCTTCTGAAGGCTACTATTATATCTTTGGGGTTTACCGATTTAAATGTAAATATCACATTACATAACATTACTTTAACGTTTTCCTTTAGCAACAATTCGGCAATGCCTGGAGACGAATTAAGTGATTGCGTTGTTGAAAGTGGAATGTCAGTTAAAAAAAATTAAACTCAGATGCAACTTCTCGGTCTGAGGTAACAAAATTATCATTGATATTTAACTTAAAATCGAAGCTGTGATCTGCGACTCATCCACTTTAACAAGCAATTATGTTCCATGTCATTTTGATTTTATTATGCGCATTTCTTATTTTGTCTTTAATATACAAGGATTTTGCCATGGAACATACTCTTCTAAGCATTTTTGAGTAGGCACTTACAAAAGAAGCAAACGATACACTATGATTATAGGCTTTTGCACTGTACAATTCATAAAGCCTTTGCCTGCTCTTGTATATACCAGGAGTTGCCCATGAATTGACTGTTTTAGAAGTAAATATGGTAGAAAATTCAGTTTTTACTAATTTAAATAAAGAGTTATATAAGTAATTGGGGTCATTGATGTATGATAAATAAGGAAGTTTTGTCACAATACTACCTCTAAACTTCTCCATACGTTTAGTACTTATAGGTACAACAGTCTTTTTTAAAATATTTTTGTTGGAATTTAAAAAATAAGCTAAGGAAGCTAACTGGCCACAATGGCCTGAGCTTAACTTATTAATAATAGCTTTAGTATAAGGTTTACAGTTTGTAAATATGTTGTCAATACATGTAGCACTGGTAGCAGTGATTCTAGTGGGTTCAGTAAATAAGTTATGCAGGTTATATGATAGAAGCATAGATTTAAATCTGAGACTTATATTACAATTTTGTAGTAAATCAATATTGAAATCCCCACATACAACAATAACCTTATTAGAATTATTTAATACACCCCTACCTTTTCCTAACTCATCACTGTAAATTTTTAAATATTTTTTTTCGTCAATAATAGATATAGACTGTACAGGTACATTATAATATTTGGGGTCGATGTGAGTCCCCGCACTAGTTGCTGCTAAGTTTCACCAGGCCATCCATGGCAGATATGTGTTCAGCAATTTCTTTCTGAGCAGTACTGTATTTTAATATTAATATTTCTAGGATATACTTTAAATTTTCAATCTCAGACTGCAGTGAGCTCTCATCGGCCTCATAGTCATTTTTTAATATATTAATTTCTCGACAGTACGATATCATTTTTGTTTTAATTGCTATTTTCTCTCTACAAATATTATCATACTTTTTATATATGTTTTTTGTCTTTAAGAATTTGTGACATTTTTTATGAGTTTATTAATTTTGATGTATTTTTTTAATTTATTTTTACTTGGCATAGGGATGGTAGTGTTCGAGTCGTCAGTGGTCAAATCCATTACACTAATATTATTTTTCATGTTTGGAACAGAGGACACTAAGTTTGGTGCATTCTCAACCAATTCATTGTATAGACACTGGGTTTGAGAGGCTGCTAAGCCATGGTTAATATTTTTAGGATGATTAATTTGTTTATTTGCCTCATGCAGCAGATGTTTCAATTCACAGTTGAATTTGAGCGTTTCTTCATATCCATCTCTGCACTGGTTAAACCAATTGACTATTTTGAGAAGATTTTCATTTTCAGACATTACATTAGTATATTCAGTATACATTTTTGAAATTTCATTTTTAAATTCTTTTTTTTTTTTGTGAAAATCTTCTCTAATTCCATCTCATTGTCGTCCCTTTCCTTTAGTAATTGCTCACACTGTACCCTGTATGTCTTTAGCTCCTGGAGCGTCAGCTGGAGTTGTTCCTCCGCCTGGCGCGCTTTGGATCCACGAGTTATTATTTTTATTTTTTTACGTTAGAGAATTTAGTTAAATATAACAATTTCTAATGTATGTACAGGTGGTGTGGACAATGTATTATAACTTCTGTATTTATTTATTTATTTAATTTATGATAAAATCAAGGAAAGAAATGACAATGACAAAGATTCAAATTAAATCTCGAGTTCGTTACCTGTACGATGACAGCTGACGAACACAACTTATCTTTTGGATACTCCTTTTATGTATATTTGTCACAAATTTTACACTTAGAGTAAATTACTACTTATTTAAACTAGGCTAGTTATTTTAAATATACAAAATATATTAAAAATTAAATAAAATAATTGGGAGAAGTTACCATGACATGTACACTAGAGTATTGCCGCAAAGGAAAAAAGTTATAGTAGAAAAATAAAACTGTAACTACAAAAGTAGATTCGATTCTCGTTACAATATGTTTCAGGACAAATGACGAATCAACTTTTTGTTCAGGTAGGTACTTGAAACACGAAAGTCTCGCGCCAGTGAATAAAGAAAGGAATGCAATTTCAGGTAAAAGCCACCCAGTGACGTTCTAAGACTGATTACAGACCTTGGAGAGTGTGAACTGAATTCGAAATAGAAGTAGAATCGATTGGACGAAACTGAACACAAAAACGTTCTTAATAAAATATTATTGGTTATATAAAGATAAAACATTATTTGAATGCTGAAGTTCGTTAGATTTTTTTTTTTTTTCGTCTTTTAAATATCTCAGTATAAAAACAATATAGTTTTTTTTTTTCGTCTTATTATAACCACATGTACTGCAAATGTCGTGCACTGAGCACGTTTTTTTTCCCGTTTCTTCGTTATTATAGTAATTAGGTACCTTATATTACTAAAACCGTTAAACTCATTTATAAAACCAAAAGTGCATAATCTTAACTGAGTTTTTAAATAACAGGCTTAAATAAAATGTATACGAGTAGCCGTATCAGTTAGATATTTAAATAAGATATAATAGTAATTAAAAAAAGCAAAATATCAAGCTTTGGTTTATGATTTAATTTCCTTAATTTAAATATAAAAAAGGACTTAAGTTAGTAGAAATAATAAAGTATACATCAGCACTGGCAGCGACGACAAACTTCGATGTTGAAATAATGGAGTTATCTAATAGTGGTTTAATAGCATTGCGAAATGGAACGCCGTCTCTGGCTTTATTTACGCTTGAGAGCTAAATGAAGCATAAAATCTTTTAAAGAAAAATGAAAAATAAAACGATTATCATCATATTGAAGTCTGATATTTTATTGATGAGATGTTTGAAAAGATTGCAATTATACTTCAAATAAGAGTCTCATTCACATTGATAACTGAAGATAAAAACTATTTATAAACACAAAATGACAGAAGAAAGCTTTTTAAGAATAACAATATAAAAGATATTTCTCTTAACTTTAAGTAAATGAAAGTAATTAGAAACAATTTAATTTCCCTATTTTTTTTTTTTTTTCGTTATTTATGAAATGTATGTGAAAATTTTGCCAATCTTCGAATACCTTAAAAGAAAATAAATATATTATGTTGACTGAATTACCACTTACTTATCACTTGATTACTTACACACCACTTGATTATTCTATTCTTAAATTTTATAGGTATGACATTTAGTAAGAAGAAGATTGGTGCATTATTTATAGAACAAATGAATAGATTAAAACACACATCTTATTTTTACTTTAAAAAATTAGATACGCTTTCAATACCAAGACATCTAAACTCTTCGAGAAATTTTCAAATAACAACAGGTTTTCATTTACTGAGTGCAACATATTTACTTTCTATATATACTTATATTATATTATTATATATACCTATATACCACATAGAGCTTGTTCTCGTTGAAAAAATTTTAAGAATAAATCAACTACAACGTCTTTTATTGTATAACTGTAAATATACACCATTCGGATACATGTCACCAAAAAAAGGTCTGTGTGTATTAATGTACACACGTATGACGTGAAACTTTTTATTATTTATTTAACATTAATTGGTCATGTGTGGTTTACGAAAAAAAATGTGTGTGCATGTGTACTTATATACGCACGTAAAAAGTTATACTTATAATAAAACGATGCACCGTGTTAATGGGTAGTGCGCACCATCTGTAATCAGACCCTGGTAACCATCTAAAAACAAATTACTCGTCAAGACGAAATAAACGAATAAATTTTAAGAGTCATTTAAAATAATTAACATTTCACACCTATCAACGACAATTCTTTAAAAGTGAGGGCGTTTGTGCAATACACAGAATTTTACTGTCCGTCAGTCCGATTTTTTACGGTCCGATATGGCACGCAATATATAAATGTATAGGGCGTTTGTGCACTATACGTAATTTTACCGTCCGACATTTTACGTTTCCCCATTCATTTTTATCTCAATTTTATTCAATTTTTTCATGCCACATCGGAACGTAAAAAACCGGACTGCCGGACAGTAAAATTCCTTGTAGTGCACAAACGCCCTAAGAGTGGCTTGTTTGGAAAAAGATTGTAAAGTAGTTAAACTGAATTTATAAATAAAAAATTTCAAATTTTCTCCAATGGTCATTTCCTTAATATTTTTTTGTACTTTTACGTAACATTAGAACATAAAATTCCAATAACTATTGAATATATTTTTGCCAATATTAATTTATTGTACATAGTTACAAATGTTTATTATAATTGGTGGCATACAGACAGACCGCTACACCTCCTACACAATATCTAGATTCTAGGGGAAGGGACTGGCTTAAAACCAGCGTTTCCTAGGACCTGGGTCCCAAGTAAGCAAATAGCTAAGCAAGCTACCATTGCCTCAGATACTTTTTTGTTTTTCTTAATTTTATTATGGTTTAATTTCTTGTATGCAAATATCTTTGGCAGTAAAATGGTTATAAATAAATAAATATAAGTTAAAAAGAAGATATGTAATAAGTATATGTAAATATTAACAGTTTTTGTTTCTGGGAAAAACTATTACGCTTGGAATTGGGGTAAAATATTCGATTTAAGGGTCCGACGTACCTTCCATTGATTGAATAAATGATGATATTAAGGATCGTAATAGCAGATAATGTTATCTTTTTCTATATTTCTTTTCCATGATTAAGAAAATGTAATTTATGCATCTATGACCGGATATCCATCCATCTTTATTCTGGCTTTAAATAAAAGAAGCATACTACGGGCAGTAACATTTTAATTGTAACGGAATTCACGGAAGATATAACAATGTTAATAAATCTCGTCAAAATTAATAAACGACGAGGCAGCTCGAAGGACCGACACGGCTCGTGATTGGGAACGTTCTCGTAATGGGGAAGGCGTAGCAGTGGATGGTGCGGCAGAGCGAGGTGGGGCTGCAGGTTTGTGTAATGCTCGTGGATTGAAAGACGCTCGCCACTCGCTCGCGATCGCTTCTTTGAAAGTCACCTGTAACCAAATAACAATAGGTACACCTCGGTAAGATAATGCGTTATAATTTTCAGATCGGCAAATACGAGATGTATTTTTTTAACTTGCATTATTTTACAATAACGCTGTTTATTTTTAACCGTCACTTTACCCGTGCATTTGGTTCACTTTTCATACAAGAACGTAGGTACTCAACCCAAAAGTATAAATATGCACATCTATCCTTAACAATATAACCTAACTCTTATATTTTTTGGTGTGCTGAATTCGAAAATGCCCATAAAAAAGTCGTATCACCCACCAATTTCTTACATTGTTATAATAAAAATGTGAAAAGATTATTTTTAATACTTAAATGTTATTATTTTATTATTTTTTATCATTGTGACAATATAACAACAAATACACAATAAATACAAACTAATGCATTCTCTACGAGCCAACTCTTCTTCAGCCATTCTCTATTAGGGAATCAATAGAATGCGAACGTTATAAGGTTGACAGTAAAATTCAATGCTATTACATCTATATATATATAAATATATATATATATATATATATCATAATATACCAGTCAAAATTTGAAACTACTTCACTCAACTTTTCAACGTTCATTCCACTAAAATCGCACTGCAGAATAATTCTAGAAAATCTAGATAGGAGAAGTCAGTAGCAACACATTAACCATATTTTTCAACATGTATGACAGAGGAAACAAGGATTAAATCAGAACTGGAAGGTAATCAATTAGGAAATGTATGAGTAAATATAAATAAATAAATAAATATGTTAAACACACAAACAAGGTCGCCTGTTCCTAAGGTAGGTAACTTAATGCCTGTGTTTTAGGTAACAGCCGACTGGTATACGTTTTTTTTTTTTTTTTTTAAATAAATATACATATAAATAATACATATATATAAATAAACATATATTACACCCAGACTCGGGGCGGGAATCGAACCCACAACCCTTGGAGCAGAAAACAGGGTCACTGCAAACTGCGCCAACGGGTCAGTCATAGGGTCATACGTCGCAGATAAGGGCAATATATGCATATTTGTTGCTTGAACATTATGAAGTAAAACGTGTGACTCGAGAGACTTTTTTGAGAAGACGTCTATGTATTAAAATCACCCATGATAATGGTGTGTGAATATAAAGGAGTAAACTATTCAAAAAGATTTTCGAAGGACCTAAAATAATCAATGACAAGGCTCGGACTATAGTAAACCCCAAGGAGAAGTCCAGATGTTCTGCAACAAGACTGGTCACTCGCGCTAAGGTGTCTTCTGACTTTTCTTCAGGTACACCATAAATAAGCAACATTTCTCTGCGGGTACGCATTTCGAGGCGGTCAAACTCCCAAGCAACAAATTCCACTTGCCGTTGAAGAGTATTTACAGCTGATATGATGAAGTTTCTAAAGGTGGCGAAGTCCATAGCAAGAGAAGATGTAGTGATTGGAGAGCACGTTTTTTGGAGGTCTAGTTGGAAGTCATTCATTCTTGAGTTAAATAGTTTGGCCAAAGACGTCAATGACTCTTTAATTGACTCCATTAGTGAGTAAAATAAATACAGAACAGAATTTTTTTTAAATTATTAGTTGTTATAACGTAAGTTGCAACAATATAATAAGTTGTAAGAATATGCTGGAGGGTGTTGTGAACTGTCAATATATAACCTTTACTTTATACGCAATAAACGCAAAAAATATAAAGGAATAATTATCTAAAATATTGTCAATGAAGTGCTACACGTTTTCATAAGTAAAAAATTGTAATGTAAACAAATAAAAGGACGTTTGAAGTTCGATGTTTGTGTTTTTTACGTATAAAGTATTCGTTATTTCGAAATATAATGTTAATATGACATTGTGATTGAACTGTGGGTGATAATTTTTTTTATGCCAGATATGATTTCAGCATCCAAAAATACTTAAGATTTTGATATATAGGTTTAAGGTGAAACCCTACCTTTTCTTTAACACAAATCTTATGAGCGTGTAGAAGGAAGTCTATAATGGCCACAATTGTTCCTATAACACCACCTACACAAAGAACCAAGAATATTCCGCTAGTATTTTTCATTTGAAGTGATCCACCATCATCTTTATCGGCTTCGGTTTTCTGTAAAAGTATATTTTATTAAAATTATTTCATATTATATAGTTATTTATAACATAAAATGCTCACGAATAACAAAGCATTTCTTCTAGAACTTTAATAAAATCTGTAAATCATTTTGGTTCTATTTTCCTTACCTAAAAACTTTTTTTTTTTTTTTGTGCATTTTCTTATAAAATAGAATGTGAAGAAAGTACTTCATCTTGAAAAATGTGTAGAGATAGATCAAACGTTCGATAAGTAAAAACAAAAACATTTTGAATTCATCTGTCAGGCGTTTTTACTCGCAAAAATTGCATATTCGTCTTTTTTAATGGTCATAAAATATCCAAATTATGTTAAAAAATATAGTTTCCAATAAACAATAACAAAGTATAGTTAGGGCCTGTTTTACAGGTTGCTGATAAATGTTATCCTACACATGTGTGACTTGCCTTATCAGCAGGAGGTAAACAGACTCTTAGTGGCTATTTCACCTCAAATCATAAACTACAACTTAGCATTCATAGGTTGCAAATAAATTTTATCAGAAAGATAATGTATCATATATGTAATAGTGTATGTAAAAAAGAAAAATATATCATACGTTTTTATTTGATGAATTACGTTATACGACAGATAGATTTATAAGCAACTGGTGAGACAGGCTCATTGTCATATCATCATTGTTCATACATTTTGATCAATATCTACCCTTTTCAATGTTTATCATAGTCATTCAGGACGAATTCATCAAAAAATGTACTATATAATAAAATTCGCAAATTGGCACTTAGACGATTATATTATATTAATTAAATCTGGTGTTTTTATTTGAAGATCATGTATTTAGAACTATAGCAGCCTCATATACGTATTAGTAATTAAAACACTAATAAATACCTCGCATTTTTTGTCGTCATTATCTTGCTCCCACCATTTCTTTTTTAATTCTGAAAGTTGTCCTGACTCTTGAAGCGCCAAAATTGCGCTATCAATCATACTTTTGTAAGGTGAATCTACAAATAGTTTAAATATTTATAACTAGCTTTGCCCGCGACTTCGTTCGCATGTTTTTTTTTTTGGTACATAACTCTGAAACTTTATTCGTATACCGACATACCTATATTACTAAATAGCTTTTCCAAGGACGTACGAACGTGTAAAATATTAAAGTAGGTTTTTGTGTAATGTAAGAAGAAGCTCATCTAGATTGTCTAATCTAATAAATAAAATATTTTTAATTATGTTACTATAAGTCTTTATAGTAACATAATTAAAAATATTTTATTTAGCAAGATGGCCTAAACAGGTTATTTTACATATTAAATGAATCTACTAGCGCTTCGGAAAGACCATCATTACTACGCCGCAAGAAACTAATTTTTCAACCAAATCATGTAAAAATACAATACAAAATTTAGAAAATAAAAATATTTAAAGAAATTACAATGTCTTGAAGCGAGCAAAAATAGCGATTAGAAACTCGTTCAGTTTCAGATTCATCTCATCAGATTCAGTTACACTATCTCTTGCTAAGGTAAAAGCTCCCATTACGGAGGCATTTCGCAACATTTGAAAGTAAGAAAGAAAAATAAGCATTTGTAAGTGTCTTATCAAGTGTAAAAAATTATTTTCGGCAAGAATAGAGATTAAATTTCATATTACTTCTGACACTTTATTTCTTTGTAAAGGATTTATTATATAAAACAAATGTTTAAAAAACCAAGTCGATTTTCCCTAATACGGAGGTATGAGAGCCAATTACGGTCATAGTCGGTTCCTAATACGGTGGGTAAGAAGTTTGTTTACGAACATAGTTTGTTGGTTTCGTACAGTAAATTTTATCCTTCCTAACATATGTTATAAATGCGAAAGTGACTATGTTTATTTGTTAGTTTAGCTTACAGGCTTTAAATGAATGGCTGATTTTAGTGAGATTCGATATAGAAACAGCTTATGACCCGTGTTAACTAATATGTATTAACGTACTATACCTCAATGGCTAAAGCTCACACGGGATGGGGAAATATGCGAGTGGTTCCAATTTTATAGTATAAAAACACATTTATAGGTAACTTTACTAACTATCAATTTATTATTTTTATTAACTAATTATTAAAAACCAATTTCATGTAACAATTGCTTCAAATCTGAACATTTCAAAAATCAACAGTTCGTAGAAAATAATTATCAAAAACTTAGAAAGTACAGTACAGTGTTCAGTACAGTTTTCAACTAATTTAGCGACAGTGTGTAGCAACTGTTCTTTAGTCACTGGAAATCCACATTTACCAAGGTAATGGATCCAATCAATGACTTGTTGCTCTTCGTTTAGGTTAAGTACTGTCTGTTTACCACACTTTTCATTGTCATAAAGCTCATCACGTTTGCTCCGTAAAATAGTCTCGGGCACATTATATTGTTTTCAGGCTTTGTAAATTTTCATGCCTTGTCGAATTGGGAAAGTGCTTGTGCCACCTCATCATTAGTATAACACTTGCGTTTCTTTCTGTCCATATTATCTGCAAAAACAGAAATAAAATTTATATTTATTTAAAATCAAAAATTTATCTATAATATGTATATTCTATGAAGTTCCTTTTACAGAGATATATCCACCGTATTAGGAGGTCATAGAGCCTATCACGGTGGTACTTGAAAAGTTCTACCTCAGTAATAAGATAACTTCTCGTATTTTTATAATCCTAATTCTGACCCATCAAAATTTAGATCATAAAAAATGTAAGTAACTTAGTCCAAATACAATAAATTTTTGATTAAGATACGTAAGACTTAAGTGAACAGCTATACAAAATTACTACTTTTTAATCAATTAAAATACACCTACTTTTTTAAACCTTTCTATGAAAACGACATTTTGCTTTCAATAGTTTTCATATTTAAATAAGATTTCTAGCAGATAAAACATAACGCAGAAAAAGGTTTTTAGTTTCTGAAATTAAAAATTATTTAAACTAAACTTGGAAATCATTAAATAAGTTATTATATTGAAAGTTATAAGCAAGTATATATAAAGCAGTAATTCCCCTAATACGGATGATACCGCCGTATAAGGATTAACCTACGAATTTCGTGTCCTATTACCGTGCTATTTTGTTTTTGGTTTTTAAGGTATATAATCAGTTAGAAATAGTAAAAGACCTGAATGAATAGTAAGTATAATAATAGAAAAAAGTTATAAATGCCATATTCACCAAGTTGAACTGTATGTTCGTATAAGAAACTTAGTTAAAAAATATGAGTACACTTACCCAAATCGTTCCGCGTTTATATGGGAAATTCTGCTGCAACTCCGCCGTGGCACAAACTGATTGATTTTCATAAGTTGCCTTTGTGTTACAGTTGCAAATGTCAGATATATAATGAAGTAAAAGATTATGAATTAATAAATTCCATTTTAGTGACTTTAAATATACTCAAACAAGAATAAAACACGAAAATAAAAATACCGCCGTAATTAGAGTCGATTTTAACTACCGCCGTAATAGGAGCTTCTACCTTAATCGGATGCTCAACGCCATTAACAGTTCCCAGAAATGCGAAAAATGTGGCATCGCGGATTATGTACAGTAAAAAGCACAAGTTATTATTTGCTATGCTATGCTATTGCATTCGCTGTTACTTCGATAGTTAGTCTATACTCTGTCTAGTGTGTGTTCTTGATAAACGCCTGGAAACACTTCCAAAGGTTGACTACGTTGACGTCTACTAAAACGCCTCTTTGTTTGTCAAAAGTGTAAAAGGATGATAGTTCATCGTAAAGTAGAGTTCAAGCAAAACTATCTTCCTGCCAAAGATTAGTAAGCTAGAAGTGTGGTACGACGGGATTTTTCTAACCACTCCTGCACATTTTTAGTATTGAAATATACTCGCTAAGCGTTTCCTACATTTACATGTAAGTGCATAATGGCCCTACTATCGTCTTTCGTGAATAGAGAAGCCCAGTATCCACCACGCTGCTTCCTAGATACTAATATAGCGACTTTATTTATATTTTCTCACTTTCTTCGCAATTATCACTCTGAAAACCAATATCGCCTGGTCGCTACCTTTACTCACATACTTGCACGTATATTTTATTAATTCTACGCTATTATATACTGCGCGTATTTGACATTTAGGTGAGCTTCAAATTCACGTGAAGGTACTCGTGAGTACGTTACGACCCGTTGATTGTCAACTGCAACACACTGACCACGCATTTTGACTTCAGCTTTGAAACCACCATTTTACGGCGCCCGGCGGCGATACGATGGATACCCACCACCAGGTTTCAGATTTCACCAGTGACAGTTACGCTAATGAAGTTTTTCGGAAAACCTTTTAGTGCAACGGCCTTCTTTCATAAAAGGTGAACGAGTATAAAATAGGCCACATAGACCATGAATCATGCAAGTTTTAATAATCCTGTGCAAAATCGGGTCTATCTTAGGATTTTGATATATATTACAGCGTTAATAATACGATTGATGTCGTACGGCCTGATCTTCTCTTCGAGCCAGAAAAGATTGTGCGAGTGAGGTAAACTACGCTTTTGCACTCATCGAGTACATATAGCACCGGACTGTTCCGAACACCTTTTGTTTTAATAAATATTTAATAAATTTTGATAAATATAATCTTTCATTTTAAATTTTGGCATAGACGTCGACTAAAAACTGGTTGAAAGAGCTTGAAATCGATGTAGGTAGACATGCTCGTTCTCTTTCAGCTGGATCACAAAACTGTACAGGAGTAGCGTGGTATATACATACAGTATATATAGACAGTATATATATGTTTTGTATTTGTATGTGTTTAGTATGCTCGCTTTATTAAGATCAGCATATCAAGCACTAGATGTCCACTGCTGAACCTTGACCTTTTCCATCGACCTCCAGAGCGATCGGGTCGAAGCAGCCTCTATCCATCGGATACCGTCGTCCGTAGGATACATAGTCTCCACTCGAGAACCTTTCTGCTCGATCGGCCGTCAGTTCTACAAGCTATGTGCTCTTCGTTCGTCTGCGGATTTCGTAATTTCTGATTTTATCTCGCAGAGAAATACCCTTTCCGTTGCTCTATATGCGACTTGGAGCTTGTCTGAAAGGCCCATAGTCAGATACCACGTTTTAGATCTTTATGCCATCACTTGTAACACACATTCTCTCTCTCCAGACTCTCGACTCCAGATACTGACGTATGACGAATAAAAAGACATTTCTGACTGGTAATCTTTTCATTAGACTTGAAAGTGCGAATGTTATGCGTGACCATGTGATGGCCATGTGTCATCTTGGGTGGCAGCGGAATCTCACCCGATTCTTAACACCCCCGCTCTACCGTTACCCAGGCCGCTGCCGTAGCCGGGAATATGGCCATTCATTCATTCTTGATCATTTTTGTGGAGTGGTTTCCTAATAGACGGGTTGGCGAGCATAGTGTGTTGTGGCAGGATACTTTGACGTTCCATGTCGTGCGGCGTCCCACAGGGTTCTGTTCTCGGACCGCTCCTGTGGGACATCGGTTACGACTGGGTCCTCCGTGGCTGGCTCCCCCCTGGGCTGAGAGTAATCTGTTATGCTGATGACACACTGGTCACAGCCCGGGGCGGGACCTTCGAGGAGGCGGCATCCCTGGCCACCTCAGGTACCGCGGAGGTGGTCAGGAGGATAGAGGCACTGGGGCTCAGGGTGACCTTTAACAAGTCTGAGGCCATGCTCTACCATGGGCCTCGACGTAATCCACCCGCCGGTGCCTCGATAACGGTTGATAGTACTGTGGTCAGTATCCGGGCCCACATGAAATATCTGGGCCTGGTACTCGACGGAAGGTGGTGCTTCAACGAGCACTTTCGCCAACTCGCGCCGAAGCTCGTCGGCACCGCATCCGCCCTAGGTCGGTTAATACCGAATATGGGCGGACAGAGTCTAGTGTGCCGACGACTCTACGCTGGGGTAGTTCAGTCGATGGCGCTGTACGGCGCCCCCGTGTGGGCGGAGTCCCTGACTGCCCACAATAGAACTAGTCTGTGGCGTCCACAACGGGTCATGGCGGTCAGGGCCATACGCGGATACCGCACGGTAGGTGTCGAGGCTGCCTGCGTATTGGCCGGAACCCCCCCGTGGGACTTGGAGGCGGAAGCGCTCGCCGAAGTTTATCGGCGGGTATCGGCGGCGCGGATGGGGGGTACTAATCCCCCGCTGAGCGAAATCACCACATGGCGGGACGACGCCCGCCGCACCACCTTCACGCGGTGGAAGGCTCGGCTGGAGACGCCCGGGCTGGTCTTCGTACCATAGGGGCGCTTCAGCCTATATTGGAGGAGTGGACGGTGCGGCAGCACGAAGTCCTCACCTTCCGACTCGTGCAAGTGTTGTCAGGGCACGGCTGCTTCGGCAAATATTTGCACGTTGTCGCAAGGAGGGAGACGACTCCGGGCTGCCACCACTACGACTGCAGCGAGGACTCGGCGCAACACACGCTCTTGTCTCTCATTATTCCAATTTTTAATTAAATAAACTATCAGCAAAGAAATCAAAGAAGTTCGTTTAATATTTATTATTTCGAAAATTTTAAATTATTATTGCCCTATGATAAGCATGAAAATATTCATACGTATCTGAGAATATATTTTGGATATCCGAAAATAAAGATAATAACTGATTAACAGATAAATATTATTCCTTTTGCGTTTAATCAAAGAAAAAATCCTAAATCGAACGTTAGTAAACCGTAAATATTAGCGATAATTGGTTTCCAAATATGCACTACCCATAACTTCGTGATTGTCAAAAACTCATCGAACTTTCTCGAACAGAGAACATTCAGAGAATAGGTCTGTAGATTAGGTTTATACCCACATTAGTCGAGATCAAAGGCTTGAAACTGAACTTCTATATTACTCTTAGGATCGTTTATTAAGATTTTTTATGTCTGTAATTCGAAACTAGGCGGTCGAATAAACAAAACGTACTTTCAATTACTTATTACTAATTACTTACTTATTCCCTACAGAATAATTGATTTAAGTACTTACGTGGCGAATAAATATAGTATTCAGTGATTACAATTATTCCCATATCAAAACTATATAATTATGTATTAATTATTTACTATCGTTATTCAGATTTTCCGACTACATATGAAAATTTTGTAATCATAATATATGGAGTTATTAATTCCGTAAATTCTGTATTTCTAGAAATCTAGACATTATTATTATAAAATTTTTATTTTTATTGCAATATTTTAATATAAAAACCGAATGAGTAATTAAATATAGTACCTGGATGACCGAGCTTTGCTCGGTTAAACTATATTTAGACACAAATTACATACTAATAAAATATGAATAATATTTTCAATCGTACCGATATAATAATAAAACAATAGTCACTGGTTATTTAAATAAAAAAATAAAAAGAGATCCTAGTAATATTTTTTCTCACCAAAAAAGGAACTTGAAAAAAAGGAAAAATCTTCCGTTTTCGAGACCGCCCGATTTCCCACCTGAGCTATTATAAATTTAAGATGGTGGCGAAATTTACTTTCTTATTCTAATGATATTCTAGCAGTTTTAATTGCTCTCGAGATTTTTATTTAAATAACCAGTTTATATTTTTTTTCCTATCTCTGCCGAAAGTTCGATTTTTGTCCCTGTGAAGCGGGACAAAAGTGACATTTTCGGTCCCCGCTTCACAGGGACAAAACCTGAACTTTCGCCCTAGGGAGGGAAAAACAGTATGTGTAACATGGGACGAAAGCACTACATCCATTCCCGTATGTTTGCTACCCTCGCCTTCGGCTCGGGCGGCAATTTCACATGAGGGTCAAAAAAATAGTACGTTCATCCCCTTGTGACACAAAATACTATATTATTATATAGATAAGATCGAAAAATATTATTCATATTTCATCAGTTCTATCGTATCTAAATATAATTCCCAAAAAAAGAACGATTAACAAAAAAAAAAATGCCGAACAAAACTCGGACATCCAGGTAGTACAGGGCTCTCAATAATAGTTATTTTATTTACAAAAGAGGGAACTTAAAAAAAAAAGCAAAAAAAAACGGGATTTGAGGCATCTGATTTCCCACCTAAGTTATTATAACCTTGTAGATTATGCCGAAATTTACCTTCGTATTCTAATAATATTCTAACAGTTTTTAATTGTACTCGTGATTTTTTTTAAAATAACCAGTTCATATTTTTTTATTATTATTTCGTTAAGATCGAAAAATATTATTTATATATCATCAGTTCGTAATTCGTATGTAAATATAGTTTCCAAAAACATGAATTACAAAAAATATAAAAATAAAATACCGAGCAAAGCTCGGTCATACAGTTAGTAAAGGGCTCCCAATAATAGTTTTTCTCACAAAAGATGAAACTTAAAAAAAAAAAGAAAAAAAAAAGCTCTGGAGACATCTGGATTCGAACCTGGGGATCTTCTTATTTTGAATCCGCCCGGTTCACATCAGAGCTATTATAAACTTATCAATGACAGCGAAATTTACCTTCGTATTCTAACGATATTTTTTAATTGCCTGAAAAAAGGGATAAAACGACATTTTCTAAAAATAAATCCTAGCTAGATCGATTTATCGCCCCCGAAACCCCCTGCATACTAAATTTCATGAAAATCGTTGGAGCCGTTTCCGAAATTCAGATTATATATATGTATATATACAAGAATTGCTCGTTTAAAGATATAAGATATTTTGTAATATAAAATTGTTAACAAACTCGTGAAAACATTTGTAAAAGAAAAAAAATACTTACTTTTTGGCATTGCTATACCATAGTCCTTTGAATCTAATTTCCCAATCATTTTAAGATTGCAATATTTTTGCATATAATATTCAATAGAAGTAGACTCCATAAAAAAGGCATATTTTCCTTTGCTTCTCATCACACGATCTCGACCGTCGTCATTGCTAACAGTAAAAACAGATGGTTTTGCGGATTTCATCACACTCCAAAGTTTTTTGTAGAGGGTATCATTTGAATTCTGTAAATAAAAACGACCGCAACGAAAATTTTGATAAACTAAATTATTCTTATTTTATAATTTAAATCAAATTAAATTTTAAATTTTATAAAATAAGACGAAAATATCATTCATTAGTTTCGCTAGTGACTATTAACATCGTCGGAACTGCAAAATCGATTTTTTTTTTATTGATTTCATAAAACGTTCCTAAATAACCAAGTCTAACATCAGCTAAAAGAAAAATATTATTTTATGCATTGTTTTTTAATCACTTATATTTTAAAAAAATATGTAAAAAGACGCATGCAATTTACACTTTGCATTGCTCTCCTGTAAAGTTATTTTTTCCATATCCGACATTTTTAATAGTCATAGGCAGTTTGTATGATGCATTGACAGATTTCAAACACTATGACTACTAAAAGTCAAACAATACTCACCGTGTACGCAGTTTTTTTTTTTTGTAATCGCGTACGTGAATCGTGTACTACTAATATTACAAATACGAAAGTTTGTGAGTATGGATGGATGTTTATTACTCTTTCACGCAAAAACTAGTGAACATATTTAGATAAAACTTTACAGTAATATAGCTCATACATCAGAATAACACATAGGCTACAATTTATCAAAATTTTGTGTAATTTGGCCATAATATAACATAATTTAAAGTTTATCACGCGAAAACGCATAAGTTATGGCCATACCATAGGCCGTTACGAACTTTTTCCGCGAGAATACACTAAATTGTCGATTGTGAGCGTTTAAAACTGTACACGCTGCGAGTGTGGATGTTTTTTATGAGAGTCTTTGTTACCGAGCTGTTGTAAGAATTTGATATGGATAGTCTGAAGCCTGGGGAAGGCCATTGGCAAATTTTTGTCAATACAACCACGCAAGCGAAACCGCAGGCGGAAACTAAAATATAATAAGCGTAGAGACCCTGTGTGACTTTAGCTAAATTATTTAGCGAGACATCAAGACTAAGACAATGTGATATTTTAGGTTCAGGTATTATTTTTATTTTAGTACCTAATACCTTAACTCAAGTAGTGTAAATATCAGGATAGTATACTATCCTGATATAGCTGACCAAATAACACCTTTATGGAAAACAAAAAAAAACACTACGAAAATATAGTACGTCATAAAATTACAATCTAATTCCTGTACATTTACCTCAAAAAACTTGTATGTTGAAGCATTATAAAGAGTCCCGTAAGCAATATCGGTTTTGCCAGCAAGTTCACTAATATCCTTGATTTCATTGCTGCGTCTGTTGGCGCTAAGAAAAGTGGACATGTTGGCCGTATAAGACGCAGTTACAATGAGAGCAAAGAACCACCATATTCCTGTGACCCATCGAGAACCCGCAGCTCTATAACAATAAATAAAATAAAGTACATAAACTTTAAAAAATACTAGTGGTCGCGCAGTGGTCGAAATTCATTTTCAACATCATAAAAATTTGAGTGAGCATAGGCAGCAGTCATTAAACCTGATCAGTGATAAACAAATTTCGATAAAAAATTCGTAACAATACCAATATTTAAGACCGACTTGAACTTAAACAGAACTTGAACAAACAGAACAGACTTTGAAAATAAACAAAATTTGTGTATAGGTATATGTTATTGTACATATGTGTGTGTGCCGTAGTGCGTGTAGTGCTTTTTTTAAAATTAATTTATTGTACTTTTGAGCATTATTATAAAAAATATTAGCATTCTGCACTTCTTCTCCATATAAACTTTAACTGTGCCAAATTCATACTTCTCCGTCCGCGTAGTTTTCGTAAAAAAAGGTACAACGTTTTTGCTTCACGTATTAATATATAAATAAATTCAAATGATAAAAAATCTTACCTAGGAAGTATATCACATCCCTGAGTCATAATTGAGCCCATTGTAAGCCACATACAATTATAAAGACTCCAGATATTCTGTAAATTCTCTGGATTCTGGTTACATGGATGAGGATTAACCCAATCACCTTGACTCATACTAAAATAAAATAATCTTTTTTTACCACACACATACGCGTCATCAGCCTTATGGCTTATGAAACGTAACGGATTTCACTTAACTATTAACTAAATTTTAGAATTTAGATGAACTGAACTGTACTAAATCAGCCTGTAAACGTCCACTCCTGGATAAATTCCTCTTTTCCATGCAGGAGAAGGGCACTCCCTTGTCCTGCATTTACGAGCTTAGTCCATTGCGGGTCGGCGGATAATTTCCCTACCATGAGTCAGAATCGTTATCAGATGTCTATGATAACAACCGGCACTGACGGTTTTACGTGCTCTCCAAGGCACGGTGGGATTTAATCAATATTATACAATTTAAAATATTAATTTCTTTAAAGAGGGCAATATATAAAGGGGAACTCACCGAGCACAAATTAATAAAACAAAAGAAACAATAATATAAGTCGTCGCTAGATACAACCAAACGTCCAGAGATAGAGGCTCGATAAATGAAAACATATTCGTTTCCAGAGGTTCAGATTCTTTAGTGAGCAAACTAATGCCTAAAGACATGAAAGGAGTAGAAAAATCCACTACAGCGTTACGATCTGATGTGATCGTTAGGTCACATATCGCTAATTCGGCATTCTGAAATGTAAACACGTCACATCAAATTAAAAAAAAAAACAAATAATGGGGTTCAATGATGTATTTGGACATGTGGATTTTAAAAATCTTCTGTGTTTTTAAATTTTTAGACGTAATTTGTTAGTATAAACAACTTGTTGATAGAGCATTACTCTTTTTTTTACGTATTTTGTACCTGGCATATGATTAAATTATAATGCATATAAATTTTACTTTAATTTCTTAGAATTTAAAAAAAACTAAGTCATAACGTACATGTTCCAAGAGTTCACCAATAACGCCATCCCATTTCTTGGTTCCAGCTATGGGATTCCCGTAACTATCGCCTTTGACTCGGTAGAATTCGTATAGAAATTCTTCTCGAGTTTTTGATTTATTTTTTATGTACTCAAATATCTTCTCCGTCAGTTCGACAGCATATCCTCGAGGTTTCGCAGTTGCATTAGTTTCATCTATTTCAAAGTAAGGTCTTTCGTTTCTAGACACTATCTAAAATTAAACAACCCAATATATATATACTCGCAGATTATTTTATATACCAAATAATTTGAATCAACAAATCGCAAACCGAAACCTTTAATATGTATATAGTATGTTAAGTCTCAATGATAAAAAGTTATAAAAGTCTATAAAAAAACCTATAAAATATTTACCCGGATTACATTCTTCGAAGATCGAGCCGAAGATCGTTCAGTGACGTCAATTTGCGGAACTAACACGTCCATCTTTGAATCCCAGTAGCCGACGTAAGAAAATCTACTTTCGGTATTCAATTTTGAGTACCATAATATGAAGTTTTGACGTTTACCAGATGTATCGAATGATATAGTACCAGTGAAGCCTTCACAAGTTGTCTATTTTTTTAAGTAAGAAAAAAAATTTTAAATACATATTTTGCAATTACTATTATCTTAAAATATTTTAGACTGGTAAAAATGATTCAGTATAACTTTTATACCGTTGTTACTGAGGCATCATATACTATGATGCTACTATAAATAGATTTTAAAAATGTTGTCTGTATATAAATTTAATTAATTTTAGCCTATAATTACACATTTGTATAAGTGCATTAAATTTAATGAAAGGAATAATTGAAATCTAAATAACTTTGTTAGAATTGTATGGATCACATTATTCCCATTTGAAAACACAATATGTAATTTTATGAAAGAATAATGAATTTGTGTTTTTTTTTTTCTTTTTTTTTCAATATATACCTACTATGTAATTTATTTTGAAGCATAAAAATTTTAATGCAACAAATTTATTGTTATTCGAGACAGCACTGCTGAGAGTTAAAAACTAATATTTATATAAAACTGGGTGAATAGAGAAAATATGGTGAGGAACGCATATCTCAGGAGAAAAGCTGATAAACATATACATATGTTTATGTGTAAGTAATAAAGATCCCAAACTTTACAAAGAGGTTGAGTGTTATATCGTGTAATATCATTTTGTCTTATCACTCATTAATTTGCAATTTTAATTAGTTTATCCATCTTGTAATAATATGAATTGCTGCTTTAGTAGTTTATAATTTATGAAATGGTAATAAAAATAAACATGATACTGTAAAAAAGTGCTTAAAAGCTCCATAACCTTCAACAGAGCGTCTCTTAACTTGGATCCTAAAGACCAAGCCACTGCTTCGTAGTCCGCTTTACTGTCCCTGAAACACAACGACGGTGGGTCTTCTATCACTAGTTGCGATCTAATTGAATCATCGATGGTGGCTATTCCCATGCTTCTAATAGCTTTGTCTAAGTGGTGTAGAGCGTCTGCCGCTAAAGCTGTTTCAAGCTGAAAATATTTACATTACATTATTTCACATTCGTGTCTGAGCATTAGTCTTCATTTTTAGGACCCCCCCCTGCTCCCGTAACTTCTAAAATTAGAGAATGATAAAAGTAAAAAAATATATATGATCTACATTACCATGCAAATTTCCACCGAAAATTGGTATGAACGAGATCTAGTAAGTAGTTTTTCTTTAATACGTCATAAATCGTAAACCGCAATTTACCTTTGATTCAATCAACTAAAATATTTAAAAAAAAAAACGAGTACTTTTTTGATGTTACTTGCTGCTACGTAACCCTTCATGGGCGAGTCCGACTCGCACTTGGTCGCTTTTTTTTGTATTCAAGTTATTTAAAAAAATAGAAATATTATAGTGTACAATGATGCGTTAAAAACATATCTATATTTACTTGGTACTAACATTATTAAGATACTAAGATGTCTATAATAATTAATAGATAAACTTTATACCTTTTGAAGACTATGAATAATTCCTTCAAAAGTTACTTAAAAAGTTACGCCTCTAGAAGTAACGTAATAAAATACCACATCGTATACTTGTATAAAACACCACGTTACTTATATACGTTGTTTATATTTACAGTAGTGAAACAGAAACTAATAATATGTAATTAGCAATACGGATAAAACGGCGCGAATTTACCATGTATTTTATGTGTCTTTAACGATACTAAAAATAATATATGATACGTAATTCTTATAAAAATATATTTGTTATCTTTTTTTTTTTAATATCTTTATTTAGGGACTTTTTATACATATGTACATGACAGTCCTATACTAAACTTACCTAAATAACATTCTTACATAATAAAGTATTTCATTTTTTAAATACACTAAATTGTTATTGTTCTTATACTAATATACTTAATTATTCGTATTACTAGATCTTAACTTAATACTATTTAATACAAATTCTTGTGTAGTTTTGGCAAATTGAGATGTCGGTTCAGACAAGATCTGATGGAACAAGCCGACTTCCATTAGATTTAAGCCTAACCTGGACACCAGATCCCGTCTGTTCCGCTTGTACCGGACACATTCCATCAAAACATGCTGTACGTCTTCTACACGATCACAAACTTCACAATTTGGTGAATCTACTTTTTTCATTAAATATGCGAATTTATTTAAAGGAATGTATCCGGACCTCAGTCTTAATGCTGTTACAACAAGTGTCCGTCTCATGTTTGATTTAGCAAACCATGGTATAGGAGGAGGCTGACATTGGATCGTTTTATACCAAATGCCTTTTTCAAGAGAGCGTTCGTCAAAATATTCTTTAAAGATGTTATGTGTTTTGTGTTTATACTTTGGTAAGATTTCCAAAAAGGTTGGTTTTATACAAACATATGATCCATCATTGGCTGCTGCTCTTGCTAATCGATCAGCCTCCTCATTGCCCCACAAACCAGTGTGTGACGGTATCCACTGGATCTTCAGAACAATGTTAAGCTGTTGACATTCATATATTTTCCTTAAGATGGAATATGCTAAAGATGTGCCTCGATTACCAGAGGCACATTTAGCAATATGATAGATGGCGCTTCTACTGTCGGTAAATATGACAACATTGGTACCTGCTAGATTACAAACAATATATTTCAAAGCTTCCAAAATAGCTAAAAGTTCAACTGACATTATGCATATCGAGCCATCGACTTTGAAGCGTCTGTTGTAATTCCTATTGGAATCATGGTAAGCGGCACCAAGACCCACCTCGCTCTTGGAACCATCAGTGAAAATTTTGTTTCAGTTGCAGTATTTGTGGTATATTTCTTCAATTATTTGAACTTTCAATACATTTGTATTGTACTTTTCCTTTAACATTGAGACACAAAAAAGATTAGTTTCCAGAATATTAAAAATGTCTATATTTGATAGCCAAACGTTTAGTGTGAACATTTCTAAAATTTCAGTGGACTGTATGATTTCTTCCTTCGTCTCTTCATAAGTCACCAATTGAAGTGGTTTTTTCTTATTATGCCAGTATCTTTGGTATTGAGCTTTCGTCATTTCTGATAACAAGCTAATAACTAAATTATTTTCCCGAGATTTAGCTTTAAGGATATATTTGTACATAAGATATTTACATCGTATGTTTAGTGGGGGAGTAGACATCTCACTTTCCATGACGTGTATTGGCGATGATCTTATAAAACCACCAGCTATTCTTAAAGCCTGGTTTTGTATTTTATCTAACTTGGCCAGATGAGTCTTTGCACTTACGTCATACAAAAAGCTGCTGTAATCAATTCTGCTTCTTATTAAAGAGATATATAATCTTCGCAGAAGTATTGGATGTACCCCCCAAGAGGGGCCTGCCAAGACCCTTAACAGATCTAAATATCTCCTTACTTTATCACTAATTTTACTAATGTGCTTAGACCAGCGCAGAGACTTATCTAACCACATACCCAGGTATTTTATATTATCCACAATTTTTAACTCAGAGTTGTTAACTTTTAATGATATTTGATGTCTTTTATACCCTCTAGAAAAAATAGGACAAGTTCCCGTGACTTCTAAAATAAGAGAATAATAAAACTAAAAAAATATATATGATCTACATTACCATGCAAATTTCCACCGAAAATTGGTGTAAACGAGATCTAGTAAGTAGTTTTTCTTTAATACGTCATAAATCGTAAACCGCAATTTACCTTTTATTCAATCAACTCAAATATTAAAGAAGAAAAAGTACTTTTATATGATGTTACTTGCTGCTACTGGCCGCTTTTTTTTTTTGTATGCAAGTTATTTAAAAAATTAGAAATATTATAGTGTACAATGATGCGTTAAAAACATATCTATATTTACTTGGTACTAACATTATTAAGATAATAAGATGTCTATAATAATTAATAGATAAACTTTATACCTTTTGAAGACTATGAATAATTCTTTCAAAAGTTACTTAAAAAGTTACGCCTCTAGAAGTAACGTAATAAAATACCACATCGTATACTTGTATAAAACACCACGTTACTTATATACGTTGTTTATATTTACAGTAGTGAAACAGAAACTAATAATATGTAATTAGCAATACGGATAAAACGGCGCGAATTTACCATGTATTTTATGTGTCTTTAACGATACTAAAAATAATATATGATACGTAATTCTTATAAAAATATATTTGTTATCTTTTTTTTTTTTCAATAAAACAAAGACATAAATTGCATCACGGTCACCTAAGATCGAGTAGATGCAACAATAATGTCGACACTATTGCACTCAGGAACGGAAGCAGAGCACAACGAGTGCCCAAGAGAAACGGAAATTATGGCAGAAATCATTCCAATAAAAATTTAAAAAATATTTTCAAATTTAATATCGCTTCACAAAATCTAGAATGTATATCTATAAGATAGAATCAACTATTAAAAACATAAGAACAATATGAGCGTTATCCATGTAATTTGTATTTTTTTATTAAATGAAGAAATATTTTCGATTAAAAAAATCTTGAATGTCAAGAAATTGTGAAAATCCTAGCTGTAGAACTAAGGGTGCCTGTCCATTGAAGCGAAGCGAGGCGGCGGAGCGGAGAAACGGAGAAATATTAACCAATAGGATTGCAAAAAGTCTCCCAGTGCGTTTCTCGGCTCCGCCGCCTCGCTCCGCTTCAATGGACAGGCACCGTAAAGCTCGAATATGTCAAGCTCAACTGGGAATGTACCACATTCTTACAGAAAATTGCAACAAGGCAAACAACCAGAAGTTAATTTTCTTCAACACAAATAAACTTTTTTGTTAACGTACCCGTACAGATCTGCCTTCCACGTCCACATCTAAGTCTTTCCAACTTTCGTCGTTTAACTTTGTTAAATGCATCGTAGAAACGTTCGCCCTCAGATCCGGGACCGATTTGAGGTCCACCGTGTACGCGTCAAGAGCCGTCAATATAAAGCTCTAAAACAAATATTAAAATTTTTACATCTTCATTCAAAAGTTATTTAATGAGTACAAATATAAAATATCAAAAAAAACATCATCACACGGTGTTGTCAAGGAGTCACCCATTCAAGACCTGACCAAGAACGATTAACTTCGGTTATCGGAAGAAAACATTTGACGTCGTATGTTAATGATATCATTAGATTAGTTATGTACTCGTTAGGTAGTTAATAAGCACATGTTAACGTTTGGCGTTCCATACCCTATGAGTGCTACCCAACCCCTTAAGACCTCCTGTCCGTCTGTCTGTTACAGGGGTCTAGCTTTGCTACCATAATAGTTGAATACTTGTTATTTTCATACAATATATGTACATATGACTACTATAATTACATAAACAAAATAAAAAAAGCAGCTAAGGGTAAGGGACGACAGATGAACAACCAACATTTTACTACCGTGATGTATATGTGTATGTAGTGTAATGGTACGAGATCCGGCTGCGAAAAAGTGCTCTCATCCAACGTTTGCTGAACACCTAATTTTTTCATACATTTATGATTAGGAGAATACAAATGTACAGGGTTGCCTATCAAAAAGTAGCTACTAGTACTTTTAATTAATTTATTATTAATTGTTTTTTGGAATAAAATTTCATTCACTTATTGTTTAAATAAAATACCATCCACTTCACAGCAATATATATAAATACTTTAAAAAACCATGGTTGCCATTGGGCACATGGCCGCAGCTCTTCGCAGCCAGGTGTACACCGGTCTGATTTTGTTACATTTATGCCTTCATGACTTGTATTTATGATTTATATATAAAATGAAAGCTATTTTTTTCTGTTCATTATGATATACGGTTGCCTAACTAAATCTCGACGCAAATAAGGGTTTCTCGCTGTTAAAGATGCAAAATATTAAAGTTAGAGTGAAAGAGCCTTAGCACGAAACATCACTTGTTAGATAATGATAGCGATTGCCAGCTTTACGACGAAATTTTATTCCAAAAAGCAATTATTAATAAATTAATTAAAAATAATCCTAATCATAAATGTATGAAAAAATTAGGTGTTCAGCAAACTTTGGATTAGAGCACTTTTTTGCAGCCGGATCTTAGACCGTAAGTAAAAGTAAAAGTTGAGTGTAACCTTTGTGAACGAATTAGACCCGCACTTGTCAAAAAATATTAAAAAAAAATCAAAGAAAGAGTTAAGAACTATTTTAACGATTAAGTAGCTATATAAAAAGGCATTTTCCTGACCAGGTATTGTGTCGAATTCTCAACTTTAACAATTTCTTCCATGTATTTTTGAATATTTTTCACGTCACAATCCAAAACGTGGAAGCTCATATGCTCCACTTTAATTATATACTTGAATAGTTCCCGGTTATCCCCGTTTGGATCTAGTTTCCTATACAATATCTGTTCTTGTTTATACGGCCAGGAATTTATAACTTCTTGAAGTCGTAAGAAACCTTAAAACAAATAAGGTATATTTTAAATTTATATAGAAATATTGAAATTTCTTACCCTCATCATAATCGGACCAGCTCGATGATACTATAACTCGTGACCGACCAGCGTTTACTTCGCTCTTATGTATCAGCAAAGTATTCTGCAGTAACGATATATTAATACCTTTTTATTCTGAATAAGGAAACTTTCCAATGGTGAAAGAATTATTGCGATCAGCTCATTAGTTTCAGAGTTTGTCGTAGTTAATATTTTCAACTTGATAATAATAGTACAACAAATATAACAACAGATAACTAACAACATTTTTGTTTAACAAAATTAGCTACAGTGTAAATATATACTAAATCGCAATGGCGCAATATTGCGATTTTAGTACGTTTAAATAAGTATCGGTTTCGGTTCCGAAATAAACTGAGACCCAGGTAGTAATTTTGGTTTCAATTTCATAAGCAAATCCTGTTTCGGTGTCCGACCCTAATCATCAGATTGTCGACGAACTTTTATCATTATGATAAAAATATCAAACTTATTTCTAAGTAAGAAGTAGAACAATTGAATGTAATTTAAGTACAATTCAAATAAATAACAATTAACATTGATAATCAACTTCAGTTAATATCGTGAGATACCAATCTTAATACTCGTAAATAACTTAATAATTTTGGGCCCACTCAACGAGATACTATCCAATTATTTGTTACGCCGATAATTTGACTTTTGGCGTGATGTTTTATAACGTTTCTCGACAAAGAGGCTGTCGCATTTATACCTTTTTTTATAATAAGACTAATCACTTCTACAATTGGTATATTCAAACAATCAAGCAAATAAACGAACACCTCAGTTTTATTTTAATAGTAGAAATAGCCGAAATAAAGTATCAACTAACATAGTCGTATAGCTCAGGGTTAAAATTATTAAAGTTTTTAAACAACGTTCATATCTTACTTACTTCCATCATCTTCATAAAGAAATGTAAATTTATCCCACTGAAGTGTTTTTATTAGTGTAGCGTAGGATTTTGATATTAGCTCCCATGGCGGATGATAGGAGAACGTATAAGAATCATGTTCCAAAGTCGCTGGTGGTTCCCATCCTAGAATTAGGTGAGATATCTGTAACATTAAATGAAAACGATAACATATAATATAATATATGCTACATATAACGGTATGATAAATGTTTTTTAGCTGTTAACTTGAAGTTATGTATACATAGATAAATGTCTCCTTAAATTATATAGCGCTATACGAGAAGTATAAGACAACAAAAGCAATATTTAAGCAAAATACATTGAAAAATTCAAAAAGAAGAAAATTTATTATATATATATATATATATACTTTATTGCACTTAACAATGGCGGATCATTATCTACTTACATTAAGCCTGTTACATATCAAACAGGTAATATCACAAATGCCGTGTGTCGGTCGCGCATCGACAAGCGCCACAAAACCTTTATTATCCGATGTAAGTGGACACACTGAACAAATATAAAAAAAAAGTTTTCAATGATAATAATTTAATTTTCTACACTACTTATCGCGGTTTTAACTGAGTTGAGTAGGTACCGACACTTGTCAGGTTGGTCAACACTTATATTACTTTAACGCTGCTGTACGTCGTAGCGTAGCGTCGTGAAGATTCCTTTGGCTAAGAAACATTTCTAAACTAAAAGGATGTTTCAGAAAAAAATTTATGTTATAAAAAGAATTTTTGCAAATGGACTTAGGTGTAGCTACTACGATCAGTTTACTTAAACAAAGAAACTCTTCGGAATTGTATCGGTGTAATTTATTAATTGGTATAGATTATGTGGTTTTTACTTACATTCAAGAGCAGTCGAATAACTGTCAAGAACCCGCGAATGAATCGCTCTCCCATGGTAGACCTTCGTCGTACCTATTTTGACTATGTTATCAAAAACCATCTCTGAATCTGGCAAATTTTTTGAATTAAATAATCCTCCTAAAATGAAAATAAAATAATTTGCCTGTAAAATTCAATCTACTATTTTGTTATTTCTTCTTCATTACGTACCTATTGGAAATAGTATATTGTGTGCTCCGTCTGTAAACAGTAGGTCGCTTACAAATAATAATAAAAACACTTTAAATGTCACCATGTTGGTCATTTTAAATAACAATTACAAATCCTTATGTTTAGACGGGCAAGCGGCATCGTAGCTGCCTCCTCACCGTCTGATGTATTTTTGGAAAACAATTTTAGGTCACATCGGCTAAAGACGCCGACGTCGTATGCGACGAAATCGTCATTATTATCCGTTGATTCATAAATAAAAGTTTCCATTTTTACGGTAACCAAACTGCTTCAAGAATATTCCGAAGTAAATTTCGCAGTTACGCCTAAATCATTATACAGTTTTAACATAAAACGAAAATTCGTTTCCGTTTAATAATTTGTTTATAATTTATAATGAAGTGTGCTTTTAGCAAACTTAAAATAATGGTGTAAAAATCTATGCATTGTTACTAATATACTTTTAACGGCTTAATGAATGTTTTATGTGATTATTGAGTAATTAAGTTAATGCACCAAAATGTTTTGTTTCATGTTTATTATTTGTATTCTATTACAAACAACGAGTTCACAAGTTATAGATACGGAAACACACACAGTTTATTTTCAAATAGGTAAGTAGAATTGCAAACCATTGAATTCAATTTTCTTTATTTCATATCAACTAAAATCGTAACAAAATTGACCTAATACATCTTTTATAAAAATGGAAAGAAAATAACTGCAATATAACTACTACTACCTACTGCTTTGGTAAAATTCTGAATGCGTGACAGGAAGACTATTTTCCTTTCAGCTGGTTTATTTGAAAATAGTTCTGTGACCCAAAGACTTGCTTTCAAAGAGAGCATGCGTGATGCCAAATTAGTAATGGGTTCGCAATCTAATAATCAAAACGAAGGTATGTTGTTTTGTAATTTTGATAAACCTACATGTGAAAGTAAATAAATTGTTATACATTTTCTTTTGTTCTTCAAGGCTCTAAAATTTTTATTTGTATTGGTACTAGCATTTTTTGTAAATTTCAGCTTTGAAAGATTGGCGACTTGAACCGGTCATTTTACAACTGGACAAAACAGATAGTTATTCTGTATGGAAAAACTGTAAGTACAGTTAGAAATAGGTACTTCACACCAGTAAAAAAAATCATTAAAAAAACAAAAAACAAATCTTTTTTTAGTATTTAATTAAAATAATAAGAAAACCTTTTTTATGAATTATAATACCACTATTTTTACTATTCCTTACAACAGCTGGTTTTTACAGTATGTTCCAATAAAACGATGCGCCCGATAGCCATATTTGGTCCACAAAACCCCATATCAGATGGAACCGTTCGCGATCAATGTACCATTGCGAATATACCACACATTCAAGCCACATGGAAACCTATAGATACTGACACAGAAGAAGAAGAAATTGTAGAAGTTAACGAGAAACCAACGTTTAAAAGGATGTCTATTAATTTTTACCCAAGAGCCGAGGAAATTTTGCAAGCATATGCAGAATTGCTAAAATACTACAAATGGGATAACTTCGCAGTTCTTTACGAAGATGACTTTGGTAAGAGTTTTAGGCAGGCAACTTTCTTCATACACTCTATTTAACACATTGGAATTGGTTTTGTTTTGTATTTTGAACCGAAGCACGCCATATTGTTTATTTTATGATCAGTACCGAGAGTGTTTGGAGACTTAATAAAAATTTATCTCATTTTCAAATCGTAATTTCTATTCTTTAAGAATATAAGTTCTACGGGTTCATTGTTAATGAAGTTGTTCCATTAAGCTTTTATATCAAAAGTTTTTTTTTTTTGTAATATAAAGCATTATGCACCATTACTGTTCACACATTTGTTGTAGAATTATTATTAAATATTAAAACTTTCTTTAAAAAAAGATGCAGAAGGGCAACGTTCCTTCTGCATTTGTTTAAAAAATATCAACGCTTAATCCCAAAAGGAAGATCCAAGAAAAGTCGATATCGCAGCCCATTCATAAGAATATAATAACTACATATATTTAATTTAGTTATAAAATTATTACTTTTAAATATTTTCTGTTGTATTTAAGTTTTATTTTTAGGGCTTTCCCGAATTCAAAAAATTTTGGCCGAGTTCACCGATCATTTTCCGGTGACAGTAAGAAAGTTGGATCCTACCCAGGACAACATTAAAGTAAGTGTTCTATGTTGTAACAAATATTTTAATAGAAAAACTAAATGAAAAAAAATTACATAAGAACATGATAAACCAAAAACAACACACGAATATATTTTTTATATATTAATAAGTACATTACTTATCAATACGTTAGTTTATTATATATTAATACGGTACATATTCTCTACTTATATGCTAATAAATTCAACTACACCGATTTATTTCGTTCTAATCTGCCATCCTAAAAGATAATTTGTACTTACACGTTAGACGTTTAGCATTTGTTTTGCCGTTAAAATATGAAAATTTCAACTTCGTTTTACTCTAAAAACTGAAACCCATTAAACGAATCAATCAATTAATATGCAAATTCTATTGCAAAAATTATTTGATCTTCTGTATAACAACACTAGAAATGTAAATATTGACTGAAACTTACACTATTAAAAATTTCTATAGTAATTTTATTACATTTGTGTAGGAAGTTTTACGCACCACCGTTTTGGAATAAAGGAACTCAGTGCTGTTATTTTACTACACAATTTACAAAAACTCAGTTTCAAAATATGACAAATAATCTTTCGCAAAATTACCAATCAATTATTAAAACCCTGTTTAGTAATATTACTAGTATTTTTTTCTATAGTTATTTAACAAAAATCTATTGGTATTTCACTACACAACAGTTTGAAAATATTACAATGAATTCGCTGTTATATTACCAAATATTTAGTAAAAAATTGTTTATCAATATTACCATATAATGCTTGTAATTTTACTCCCGTTTGTTTCGTTTTTATTTAAATAACAAATTTTAATTACATGAATCTTAAAAGTAAAGTCGGGCTCCAGTCGTAATGGCTTAGTCTTTACTTAATAAAAATCTTGCTTACACAATGTTTTTCAAAACTGATTAATTTCAATAGCAGATTGCTATGAAATGAGCTCTCTTTTTTATGTGAACAAAGTTTGGCATTTTTGGGTCACATACGAAATAAAGGTCTCGACTTGCTTGCACTTGCCACGTGTGCCCTTACGAGAAGACCCAACTGTATTAACTAAGTAATGTTTGAAAATTGTTTTATTTTGTTTTAATTCTGTTTTATTCTACATCAACATATTAATTCTTTTTATTTTATTTTTTATCATTCAATAAAACCAAATTATAAATGAAATTGTCTCCGTACAGAGCAAACACTCTGAAACTTTCATAAAAAGACGTACTTATTTCTCCTATTGGTTTAATTAATAATTGCAGTTTTGATTTTATTTTTAACAAATAACTCGTATTTGCAATATCATATTTAAGTATAATGATATGATAAATAAAAAAATAATAATAAATAAATAAAAATGTTTTAACACACACACAACGTCGTCTGTTCCTAAGGTAGGCAACTTAATGCCTGTGTTTTAGGTGACGGCCGACTGATATACATTTTTTTAATAAATATACATATAAATAATACATATACTAAATAAACATATATTACACCCAGACTCGGGGCGGGAATCGAACCCACAACTCTTGGAGCAGAAAACAGGTTTATTGCAAACTGCACTAACGTTTTGTATCTCTTAATTTAAAATGTTTTCAAATCCAATCTAGACTCAGGGGTTTCGAGACATAATCATCAAAATGTATTAAATAGCTAGTTTTTTTTTACCAAATTATTTTCAGTTAAAATATTTGTCTAATTATCTATTTCAAATTAAAGTTCAAAAATACTTTAATCGTGGTATTTGCAGAGCATTTTAATCGTCAATTTACAAATTATTATTTTTTATTTCAATATCTTCGGAAACTAAAAGCCTATCTTATTTTAATCGCGTTTATTATAAAATAAGACAAGCAAACAAATTTAATAAAACTCATTAAAACACTATTTTTGGTTTTTAAATTATTACAAAAAATAAGCGTGATATTTTAATTTGAACTAAATAAAAATTAAAAACTTTAAACATTTTTGTTACTTCCGCTGAGTACCTCATTTCGTTGAATAAATGTTGATTTTGACTAAAATTTCTATTTTCTTTTCTCAGCAAAAATTAAGTCGATGTGAATTTTATTCTGGGTTGTCTAACCCAGAATAAAATTAACATAGGACTTGAGACCGAGTCCCGGGACTTTATATTAATGACTATACATTTTGTAGTATAAGAACCTTCATTGTTAATACTTTCTCTTTACCCTCTTATGACTTAAAAATTTAATACCATTTTTTTTGTAAAACAGATCAGTGAATTTCATCCATAAAAATGATGCATTATTCGCAAATAGCTTGAAAGAAAAAAAAACGTACTTACTTCTGATTAAGATTAATGTAAAAAGCATTTCATCCAATTTTTTTGTATATTTTTTTTTTTTTTTGATTAATAACAATAATTGGTTTTCACCGTTCACAATTGAATAATGACATATAATAATTTCCAGGATTTTAAAAAACTATATACATAATATGTACATTTATTTTAAAATTTTACAACATTTTATACAAAATTTATACCAAAACTATTTGTAAATAATTAGTTTGTCTTGCATTGTAAATATGTATAATATTGTAAAATTTTAAAATTAATTGCATGCAATTGCTATTATTTATTTATTTTTAATTAAATTAATGTTGTAATAATGTAATTGTACATATCATCAAGTATTATAATAGCTATCTTTTGCCAAGCCACTAAGCGACTGTTAAGTGAGAAACCGTTGAGTTACGAGTATATGCTAAAATGATGGAAAATGATACTTTAAAAGTTTAGATAGAAGATAATTTGAAAGTTTGACAGAGTACATACTCGTACATCTTTATCTATACATATAATAAAATGGTAGAAAAGTCAAAACTGTACATGGAATATTTTTTTAAAAGAATACTTGGGGTGTGATCTACAATCGATACCGAAGCCAAAAATATAGTTTTTAGAATTTTTGTCTGTTTGTCTGTTTGTCTGTTTGTCTGTATGTATGTCCGGGATAAACTCAAAAAGTACTGCATGGATTTACTTCAAATTTAGCACGAATATTATTAAGAAGTCGGGTCATAACATAGGCTACATATTATCACGCTATCACCTACGGGGAACGAGCAGTGAACCTTTATTTCTTCAACGCATTCTGTAACAGCGTGTAATCTAACGACGCATATTTGAATGTTGTTATTATGTTAATAACCATGCTATGAGCTATCTTCACACTATAAAAATCACGAAATATAAGTAACTTAGGCTGATAAACATTATTAATGTAAGAATGAAAATAATATAAGAAATTAATATAAGTAGTATCAAGAAAATTTTAGAGCAGCGCCATCTATGAGAGTCCAAAAACATCAAGTCGAATTACGTGTGTACGTAATCTTTTTGGATATAAATAATTTAAATTTGATCATGTTGGCGAGGTTAATAGTTGTTTATAAAAGTCATAGATGGAGTTGTGCATTTTAATAAAAAATGTATCGTTGATTCGTTTCAGAGATGAGCAAGACAATTTAAAAAAACGTGTTTATATAAGTTTTAAGCTGCTTCATCTACGTCTTATAAAATTCATCGAGTTTTTCTGTATGTAATAACAAACAGAACTCAAAAAGAACTGCATAGATGTATAACAAAATTTAAACTCAAAAACGGCAGGCTATTGCTGTAAGCAATTTGAACTAAATAACGAAGAAAGAGGAAAATTAAGCATGCCATATATATCATAAAAATAAGAAATGCTTATGCTTCTCCGGAACCTATTTCCTCCAAAGTTGTGTAACGAGACCCGCCTTAAAGTCATCTCGCTCCACAAACACACCATTGAGGCGGAAATTCTTACGGGTTGTGGCGTCGGCGAGGCAGTATTTATACCACGCATTCCCCTCATACCTCATAACTTCCCGTTCCAGTTCAAGCGCGTAGAGTTCCCCGTGAGTGTTTGCTTCGCAATGACCATCAATAAGTCGCAGGGGCAGACACTGAGGGTAGCTGGTGTCGACCTCAGGACGAGCTGCTTCTCACACGGGCAGCTGTACGTCGCTTGCTCCCGCGTCACCAGTCCTGACTCTCTTTACATTTTGGCTGCGGAGAGCCAAACTACTAATGTTGTTTATCGAGAAGTCCTATAAATATGTATTTTTACCCTATTATGTATTCCTTATTTATTATTTTCTCCATCCATTTCAGTCACAACTTATGACTTCATTCAGCAGAATCACCATAAAATCATTTATTCAAAGCAGGCTAAAAATAAGCACTTTTTGAAAGTCAATTTTACAAAAGACAGTCTCCCTCTGTTACTGTACTTTCTGTAGATATGGAATGTAAAGAAGAAACGGGTAAATGAATGTTATTTTAAAATGTATAATCGTAGGTATTTTTGGTGCTGTATAGCGTTCACGCAGACGACGTCGCGGGCAGCAGCTAGTATTTAATAGGATAACTGACAAACACGCATTTCTTCACCTAACCATTTACGTTTATCAAATTATTGAGTGTGATAACCTCATTTCTACAGTAGTTCAATTTTTAAGAAAATCTATTGTTGATAGATGGCCTAAAAAGTTTTATTTTACATTCTTTTTATTTCAAAAATTAGCAAATTATTATACATAAAGAAATTTTTCAATCAATGAATAGCAAAAACTGATATTTGAAAGATTGCTATATTTTTATAAATGTGACTCTTTATATTATCGTTTCAGATATTTAAAGACCTCGGTGCGTTTAAAGAAAGTCGTATGATTATGGATTGTCACGAAGATCGTATTCTTAAGTATTTAGAAGAAGCTCGATCTGTGAACATGTGTAATGAGTACCAGGTATAGTTATATAATTTATATTCAAACTTGGCGAAACTATTGCACCCGCAGTGCAGTGCAGTCTAACCACAGAGCAAATTTGTTTTTGCTCTATGAGTCTAACATAAAAACTATCTTCTATATTTCAATCGAATATATTGCAAACACTAAAATGTATAAGACTAAAATAAAGATCTCAAATGCAAATCAAGACATGCTGTGAAGATGTGATGATATTAATATATTTATTTAATTATTAATATTATTAATTTAATTTATAGAATAATAAATTAAGATAAATCAATGAAGAAAAACATGTACACAAAAATAGGCATATAAGGCATATAATAAGGCACGGGCAAATATAAGCCCGTGGATAATTTTGTTACTTATTAAAAAAAAATAACACTCATAATAAATTATATTAGGTCATTTTACGTGATCCGTGTGTCAGTCACCGTATCGTCAAATTGTAAATTTGTATTTGTATCTGTTATTTTAAACTGTTTTTTTTTCTAACTTAATACCTAAATCTCTCCTATATACAGCGACTACAAGTCATACAAAACCGGTTCTTACGTAAGGCCACGGCTTCACCGCGGTTCATACCAAAACGTCGACGTCCATAAAGACTTCAGGATCGATTCAATTGCGAAACATCTCGAAATGCTGTCGACGGCTTATTTTGAGAAAGCACGTCGCCACCCAATGCTCTCATAGCAGAGGCATGCTCCTATTATAGGTAGGAGTAACTATCAGACAAGATAGAGACGTCACAGCACGTCTTGATAGACCCTGACGATAGGATGACACTATTAAATGCCCCTTTCTTAGGGACCACAAACAACACATACACACCGCCTCCGCCGGCGGAGACGAGGACCCCAGTTTTTGACGGACACGCCTAGGCGCGTAGGACCGCCCGCGCCGCGCCGTTCGCTCGATCCGCGCTCCGCGCAGCGCCTTCCTCCACTCTGACGACGTTCTAAGCCGAGGTGCGATCTCACTAGGAGAGACACCCAACCGAACGTCCAGTCTGATATCCTCTAGCTCCCAATTTTCACAGCGTGGTCTCAGTACTCGGCACCGGGGGGTGCCCCCCCCTCGTGACCCTGTAAAGGCCGCTAGTGCCAACAGTAATACACATTTCGAACAAAAAATTAATACGTGTGCCGTTCAGCACTTGTCGCATACTAGAAGTCAAGCCATCGAGCGCTCTAGTACCCCTTTTCCTATTTATTTTAATCGTTCGGCTAATTTAAATATTTTATGGGATTATAACTTATATAACACAAAATACTGACAGGAGGGGGTTGAAAAAAAAATATCTACGTGGCGTTACATGGTAGTGGAGAGAAGTAAATAAAATACGGAAAACACGTTACATGGTTTATGGATGACCCCTTACAGGCTGATTCAGTTTAGTTTAGTTCGGTTCATATGTATCATATGCTATTAAGACATAATTTAATTATCATATCAATAAATAATTATTTTTGTTAAATTTAAATATTACAATGGAACATCAAAATCTATAAACCAAAGGTACGGCGCACTATCGTTAAGTGCTTTTTTTGCACACCTCCGCGATTATTTACATCATTAGAGTAATAATAAAAACAATGAATATATTAATTTTGTACATATCTTTTGCAGCATTATATTTTAACCAACATGGATAGTTCCAAAGTTGCTGATAAGTTAACCGCTTTCCGCTCAAACATTACCTGGTTAAGTATGGTGGAGTACGACAAGTTGCAAGATTCTAAACATTTCTTAGTCTCAAGAGTCGGAAAGTGGACCAGCGATACTCCAACATCCTTATCTCCTCCTGTAACTATTTTTAAGGTACAAGCATATATAGCCCTATATAAAAATTCGTAAGACCTATATAAAATTAATTAATTTTATTATATACTATATTTTTATAAACTATCACACATATATATATATATATATATATATATATATAATATGATTATATAGGACTTACGAATTATAATCCAATTTTTTAGATACAAGTATTAAATTTATACATTAAGAAAAAAATATATAATATAGATATTTGAATTTCCTTAAGTCAAATCACACAATTTTCTTTTTTTCAGTTGGAAGCTCTTATTATGAACGATGTGGCAAATCATGTTCTTAAAGCAGTTAAAGATCTCATATCAGATGACGTTATGAGGAATCCGTACAGTTCCTTATGCGAAGCTGACGCCGAACCTTGGCCTTTTGGTGTTTTACTTCAGGAAAAAATAATACAAGTAACAATTTTATATCTAATGTAAACAAATAATAATATTATCATCGTAAATCGAAAATATTTATTCTAATTTTGTAATTGAAATTTAAATTCTTAAGCTTTCCTCTTCTTCCTGGTACCCTGGTATATTTCTGAAAATAGTAACAGATGAAAGCTTAACACTTTACAAACATATATTTGTGGCCACCATTTATTAAAATGTAAAGGATATCCTATGCAGCCCCGGGGGCGCCAAATCCTTGAGACAAGAATTCGAAATATCGAAAAAGTGAAGCCTCTTTCCCTACAATCTCATAGGTTTCCATCAAGTAATCAAAGCTTAATATAATATGTTTGAAAAACAATTTTGTATTTTCATAAGCCAGTTAGTTTTTGTACTGATTTATGAACGCATCTTAATAGATCAAGTAAACAATTTTTGGAGCGTCTATCTGCCCTTGCGATTCTAGCCGTTGAAAACAAAACTGCCTATGCGACGGACTTTGAGAGCTAATCGATTCTCGAAGCACGTCGTGTAAAGTTACAACTTCTGGTTATATATTTTTCTGTTTCTTTTTTATGTTACAAATGAAAGTTATTAGCTAATAGGTAATAAAAAGTTTAAATTTATTAAAGGATTATTATTTTCACAAATGGTCACAAAAAATGCTACTCATTTGTCAGTTTTAACATTTTTCTCGAACACTGAAGGGAGGGGGCGCCACTATCAAGTTGTTGCCCCCGGTTCTAAAAAATCGTAGATCTGGGGCTGATCCTATGTTAGGAGAAACAGACACAACACTATCTTCCAGAAACAGACACAACACTATCTCCTAGACCGAGATAAACATATTTATGATGATATATACCTTATCCATGGGGTATAGATCGAACTCGCAACTATCAACAAGCGATCAGGTGCTAAGACCCCTGCACTTGTTAGTATTTAAAGTGATTTGGTTGTTTTCATTTCCGGAGTGCTAAAAAATTATTCCCAATACTTTTTCAGACAAAAAGTACAGGTGTCACAGGTCCGATTGAATTTAACGAAAAAGGTGACAGAGTAAACTACACATTATACATTAATGAAATTTACGAATCAGAATTAGACACAATTGGCACATGGGATTCTTCAATCAGAGGTCCGATCGTTGAAGACAGACCTTTACCTAAAACAACAGGAAGTCAGAAAAATAGTAAACATTTTATTGTGAGTTAAAAACATAAGCTTTCTTGATTAAATACATTTTAAATTAACTTTTTTATATTTATTTATAACAAAATGGCAATCCACTAAAGTTAATAGTTTATGTATTTATTTGAAAAATGTTTTTATATTTACAGGTAATATCTAGAAAAGCAAAACCATATTTTTATGATAAAGTAAGATGTCCCGAAGACGATAAAACATGTGTTGAGGAAACAGCGGATGAAAACTACGAAGGTTATTCTGTAGACCTCGTATATAAAATATTCAGTACTCTACGAAAATATAATTTTAATTACACCTATTCATTCCTCGACAAAGGATATAAAGACTATGGTAGCTATGATACAAAAACAAAAAAATGGGATGGGATGATCGGTGATCTATTGGATAAAGTAAGTGATATTTTATTATAGTTATAGTTAGGGTTAGTTCGACCGTTTTGGTGTAGTAGTATTCGATTGACGCCGACGATTGTGGATTCGATCACCGCTTGTAACGGGTATTTTTATTGGGACAAATTTTTGTTCCTGGTCTCGATGATTGTCCATCGGTTCCGGTTGTTATCATAAACACCTGATGAACATCTTGAAAGAAAAATTATTTGTCAACCCACAGCTAATACATTTGCAGTGTGCGACGAATTAAGCAGTAGTTACATTTAAACTTTGATTCATTTCAATTCAGTACAAAAAGAAGGTTACTTATGTAGTTTACTGTTAAAAAAAGAGTTACTCTTAGTGATTATTTTATGAAAATAATAAAATAGTTTAAATAAAATTAATAATAGATAATTATTACATTGACATGAAATTAGTAGTTCTGTAAATATAATATGTACAGAAAGTCGCTATCAATATTTTAACTTTATTTTAAATAACTCCAAATCAACTACTTAGTATCGAGAATTAAGTTTGATATTTTTTTTTTTTTTTATACCACGACGGTGGCAATCAAGCATACGGCCCGCCTGATGGTAAGCGGTTACCGTAGCCTATGGACGCCTGCAACACCAGGGGCATCACATGCGCGTTGCCGACCCTTTAAAAACCTATTTACTCCCCTCTTGAAGGACCCCATACTGTAGTCCTGTGGGAAAACCTCGGAAAAACCTGATATATTTTTATGTTAATATTATAGAAAGCAGATTTAGCAGTATGCGATTTAACTATAACGGAGAAAAGAAAAAAAGTTGTTGACTTTTCGGTCCCGTTTATGTCGCTCGGCATCAGTATCCTTTACACCAAAGAAAAGAAAGTACCACCAGGAATGTTTTCTTTTCTAAAACCATACTCTTTTGATGTATGGCTGTACACCGCAACGGCCTATTGTGTCGTATCAATCGTCCTCTTTGTTTGTTCGAGGTAATTAATTTTGTAATAAATTAAATTTATCAATTATTATTATGTTAATTCATATCTATACAGATAAACTGTTTCTCTTTTATCAGAATATCACCCGCTGATTGGGAAAATCCCCAACCATGTGATAAAGACCCCGAAGAATTGGAAAATATTTGGAATTTTAAGAATTGCACATGGCTGACAATGGGATCTATTATGACTCAAGGATGTGATATTTTACCTAAGTAGGAATTTTTTATCAATTCTAACCTTATTTAATATTATTTATATGTATATTAATTGATGAACACATCTCAAGACATGGAGTAAATTTTCTTGTGTAAACGTGTTCACCATTACCATTAAAATTTTAAAGTATGTACATTTTAATGATTTTCAGGGCAATAGGGTCTCGGTGGGTTTGTGCCATGTGGTGGTTTTTTGCTGTGATCGTTTGCCAGACGTACATAGCACAGTTATCAGCTTCTATGACGTCAGCTTTGGAAAATGAACCCATTAATAACGTTGAAGATCTTGCAAAACAAACAAAAGTTTTATACGGAGCGATAAAGACAGGGTCAACTTTGGACTTCTTTAAGGTAAACAAGAAAACTTTCTGTGACATTTAATATAATTAAAATAAATGTTATAATTATTATTATCTTCAAATTATTTATTTATTATTAACGCTTTATTAGACTATACATTATTAAATTGTACAAGAACTCGGTTTAATTCTCACCATCATTCTCTATCAGCCAACCTTCAGCGAGCTCGTATCAGAGCGGATGTTATTAGGTAATCAAAATCGGAAAATGAACAACTTCATATTTATAAAAAGACAAAAAGGAAGATAATAAAGTAGTAACGATTATTACATTAAATACACGAGCGAACATACAATAAATACATTTATGTATATTATGAATACTAGAATCACATACACGACAATAAAAATTAAATACATTTAAACATGTTAATATACATACACATGTATACGTTTGCATATGATAAACCCAAAATAAAAGCGTCTAAGCTGTTACATAATTTTTACCCACTTTGTTTTTGTATAAAATCGCAGTACTTTATGGATAAAATACTAATGGTGTAAATTGTTAAATTTCTCATGTGAGTGAATTCTTAACTCTTAATCAAAATAAAATTTATTTTAAGCGTAAATACTCACATAAACATATATATATATATATATATATATATATATATATATATATATACAAACATCGTGACATAATATATACATGCATACTTAATATTTAACAAGCTAACGACAACGATTACAAGTTTTAAATTTTTATTGAGCTAATAGTATTATTTTAAATTTTGGCTAAAAATAACTCCTTGACTTGTCTCTTCGATGAGTCACGTGGAAAAACTTTACGGATAGACCCTAGTAACATGTTCTAGAGCCAGCAAATAAATCAAATGAAAAACTAGAACGACGAATAGGAGTGGATAGAAATAGATTATTTATAGAACACTAAGGTATATGTGTAACGAAAAAAAACATATATATTCATTCTTTACAGTATTCTAAGGACAAAATGTACAAACAAATGTATGAGAACATGATGGCAAATCCCGCAGTTTTGGTTAAAAGCAACGATGAAGGTGAAAAAAGAGTTCTTAGTGGAAAAAACAAATACGCATTTTTGATGGAATCTGTTACAATAGAATATAAATTAAAAAGAAACTGTGAGCTAAAGAAAGTCGGCGAGGAGTTAGATTCTAAAGATTATGGAATCGCAATGCCGGCAAGTAAGTTTTTTTTTTTTTTTTAGGGTTCCGTACCCAAAGGGTAAAACGGGACTCTGTTACTAAGACTTCGCTGTTCGTCCGTCCGTCCGTCCGTATGTCACCAAGCTGTATCTCATGAACCGTGATATTTAGACAGTTGAAATTTTCACACACGATGTATTTCTGTTGCCGCTATAACAACAAATACTAAATAAAATTAAACAAGTGCGAGTCAGACTCACCCATGAAGGGTTCTGTAACAGCAAGTAACATCATATAAAAGTTCTTGAAGTTCGTTGTAACTTTGATCGATGTTTTAATAATAGTGTGTTTTTTATTTTAAAAAAAAAACTACTTACTAGATCTCGTTCAAACCAATTTTTGGTGGAAGTTTGCATGGTAATGTACATCATATCTATTTTTTACTTTTATCATTCTCTTATTTTAGAAGTTACAGGGGGGGACACATTTTACCACTTTGGAAGTGTCTCTCGCGCAAACTATTCAGTTTAGAAAAAAATGATATTAGAAACCTAAATATCATTTTTGAAGACCTATCTATAGGTTTGATAAAAAAAAACAAGTTTTGAGTTTCAGTTCTAAGTATGGGGATCCCCAAAATTTATTGCTTTTTTTCTATTTTTGTGTATAAATCTTAATGCGGTTAACAGAATACATCTACTTACCAAGTTTCAACAGTATAGTTCTTATAGTTTTGGAAAAAAAGTAGCTGTGACATACGGACGGACAGACAGACAGACATGACGAATCCATAAGGGTTCCGTTTTTGCCATTTGGCTACGGAACTACTAAAACTATTAATGGGAGCCCCTCCAATACAACAAACGTGATTTTTTTGCTCGTTTTTGCTTGATACTGATAACGGCAACAGATAGATGCTTGAAATATTCACAGAATATTTAGTTGTATATTTACTTTAAAAATAAATAATTAAATTAAAATAAAAAAATATATTAAAGAGAGGCTCTCAGTTTTTATAGATAATAGTACGGAACCTTTCGTGCGCGAGTCCGAGTCGCACTTGGCCAGTTTTTTTGTTAGAACTCATATTCGAATTTCAAGAAATACTAAATATAATTATAAAATAGTAAAACAAAATATTAAAAAAAGTTATGTTCCCAGTGTGAAGTAGTTATTGTACTATACTATTAACGAATACCATTTTACAGATTCCCCATTTAGAACGCATATTAACAGAGCGATATTGGAATTAAAGGAATTAACGGTAATCGATGAAATAAAAAAGAAATGGTGGGAAGAAAAAAATGACGCGAAACAATGCGCCGTAAGTTTTTTATTTACTTAATTTTCCGTCCCTAAAAACTAAATTTTCATAAAAAAGTACTGAGGAAAAAAGTTTTTTTTTTTTCTCCTTCAAAAGGTTTAAGAATCCCTAATTTACGAATAACGAGCCCTATGATTATTGCGTATTTGTGAAAGGTACGCTGAAGCCCAGTGACTCAGATACAACTCGAAAAAGAGTGAAATCTTAGTGTTTAAAGCCGGCAAGAAAGTCTATGCGAATGTGCCACCTCTTGGAGGTGTTGCTTTGAGGAGAGTAGAACGTTTTAAGTATCTGGGTCACTGGGTTTCGGACAACCTCAGCATGACGAGGATTTGGAGCGAGAGCGCAGGGCGCTGGCCGTGCGCTGCAACATGCTGGCCCGAAGGTTTGCACGGTGTACTGATAGTGTGAAGGTAACTCTGTTCAAGGCATATTGCCAATCCTTCTACACCTGCAGCCTTTGGGTCAGGTATACGCAGCGTGCGTACAACGCCCTGAGAGTCCAGTACAACAATGCATTCAGAGTGCTGCTCGGGTTGCCGCGTTACTGCAGTGCCTCCGAAATGTTTACTACGAGACGTGTTGATAGCTTTAATGCCATTATTCGTAAGACGTGTACATCCATGCTTCGGAGGCTACGAACCAGCTCGAACGGTATTCTGAGAACACTGGCAGACCACTGGGACTCGGTAATACTGCGCCACTGGATACGGCTACATTCTGACTGACGTGGGTCGTGTCCAGAGAGCTTTTATTTATTTTTGCTTTTTATTGATTTTATTTGTTATTTTTATTTACTTTTATTTATATTTATATTTGTATTGATTCACTAACATTAGATATAAGTTGTTTTTATAATATTTACTAACATTAATATATGGACTATGTCTGAAACAAAATAAATAAATAAATAAATAAAAAATTAAATAATTTATTATTTTTTTATTATTAAGAAAAAAAAACTATTTAGAAATAGAACTATTTAGATATACAATCTCACATAAAAAGAAATATTTCAAATTATGTAAACAATAATAGTTGACGTAGTAGCCGCTGCATTGTCTATTATTATAATAAATGCTTTTGTGATTAAGAAAAAACTTTTCAGCATTCAGTATTGTGTTTATACATCATATTTTATAAACTTTTGATCTAGATATTTTAATTAATCAATTTATGATTTTATGATGACACTTCTGGTATAGTGGTGCGAGTAGTCGCCTCTACGCGAACGATCGCGGGTTCAATTTCCGCTCGGGACAGATATTTGTATTTGTACAAATATTTGTTTCCGGTCTGGGTGTATATTTTTGTGAGTTTCCCCACCGTGCCTCGGAGAGCACGTAAGGCCGTCGGTCCCGGTTGTTATCACAGACAGCTGATAACGATCGTTACTCATGGTAGAGAAATGATCTGACAACCCGCAGTGGAAAAGCATGCTGGATTAAGCTCCAACCCTTCTGCTACATGGAGAAGAGGCCTTTGCCAAGCAGTGGTTGGTTTATAGGCTGATTGAGTTCAGTTTAGTTATTTTATTGGAAATCATTCATCAGTAAACATAAAACTGGACGTGTTCTGGTTCAGAATAAAGTTCAATTCTTTTTCGTCATAAGTACCTATATCTTACTCCAATTTAAATAATCACTCAAAAGCTATTTATCGCGAATACAAAGTTAAATTTACAGTATCGTTTTCGCGAGTTCCTTAGGTACGTCTAGAAATAAATTGTAAATGACTATTACAGAATTTTAAATAATTTTTAAAATGTTAAATACATTACGTTAACAGGACGAGAAAGATGAAAATGATACAGAAGGTGATTTAGAAATGCAAAACTTGATGGGAGCCTTTATTGTACTTATAGTTGGACTCGTATTAAGTTTGTTCATTACTGCTGCAGAATTCATGAATGAAGTACGAAATATAGTTGTTCGAGAGAAGGTAAAAAAGAGCTATATATTATCATAACAATCATTCTATACTCTCGAAATGGTAGAATATTTAAAAATGACCACAATAACGATACCTACATATTAAAGGTGGTTTGGTCCGGCAAGAAAAACGCGGGTTTTGTATGAATTTATTTTTTGTATGAAATAATAAATAAATGTGCCGAAAATACCTGTTGTTGTTTTGCGTTGGTAGATAAAGAACTCTTCCCCTATTACGATAAAATGATATAAAACTTAATGCACCACGCTTCTTTACAGCGGATTGTCCGATGTACGTGTCTCATAATTTCTCATGAAAGATACAAACCAAACACGGGACTTTTTTCTTAATTTAAAACTGCAATCAATCCTGGATCTGAACTTCATTTGTTGTATATTGTTAATATAAGCATATTAATTATTCCAGCGTACCTATATATCTCAGATTCTTGAGGCTTTATGAGGTTCGCACAATCGGTCGATATCCACGAGCAAACACGAATTCATTGAAAATATCCTGAGATTATATTACGTTTGAAATTTATTTCAGGTACCTCATAAGGAAGTATTTATGAAGGAACTCAAGGCTTCACTGAACTTCTTCCAAATGCAGAAGCCTGTCTTGCGTAACCCGAGCAGAGCGCCATCTATTGTGTCACAAGCTGAGAACATCGAAAAAGAAACAAATCGACTGAACGCTGTTGATAATTTCATTACTTTTGAAAAAGGAGAAAATTAATTTGTATTTTATTTAAAGTTATTAATTGGTTAGTTATGTTACTGTCAGTTATAATATAGCTTACGAATAAAGATAAAATAATTTACTAACTCTCAACATTTTAGACAGCTTTGAAACTAAATATATGAAAGCAATAAAATAAAACTATAGTATAATACCTACTTATTTCACTAATGCACTGTACTGTATTAGCCTGTATACTACCCACTACTGAGCGAAGGCCTCTTCTTCACCTAGAAGAAGGAATTTCACTATTATTTAATAATAATTAAATAATTTAAGATTTTAATTTCAATAGTGGTTTTAAAATAAACGATACCATTTAGTAAACACTCGTTTTTTTACTACAGCGGACACATCCCAAACGCGATTTTAAAAAATCTAACAACTTCGTACATATAAATAAATCGCGTATACCTAGCACATCATTGATACCAAATAAATACGTACCATAAATAAATACCAAATAAATAGAACAAATGATGCAATTTACAATTTATTTACAACTTATATACCTACATGTGTGATATTGAAGATCCTTCAATCTGCGTTATTGCTTTTCATTCACAAGGCAAGGCTTAGGCCGATCGTGCCTCTCTATCGCTTGTTTCGCGCTCTCGCTCGAGCACGTGACACTTCTTCGTGCGTGCAGCCGGCATTCATAGATTTACAAGACGTTATCACGTCAAAAGAAGCCATAAGTGGATCCCTGGGCGCCCGCTCGGTAACCAAGCTCGCTATCCACATGAGCAAAATTAGCCCTTTTTCCCGCAAACCACTAGCCATGTAGTACTTTTGCTTTCCAGAATAGATACCCTGCAGCACGAAGCACCAATGTAGTCCACACATCAAACCGTAGTAGATCTACTTACCACCAGTTGTCGCTTTCGTCAGTACAGCTGTCGTTGCCGGACAATTAAGTTGCTCTCATGACTAACTCCTTTTTATACAGGGTTAATTCTAAAACACCAGCAACCTCGCAGGACAAGATAGCTAACATTATGTACAACAACATTTGTTCTACGACTTTTGACATAACTCAATACATTAATTAAAAATGATTTTTTAAGCTTTTATTGTACTGCTCTGATATTTAGAGTCTATGTTTCATTCATTATCGAAAGGATGACGCGACGCTCGGGCGCGCTTGCATAATAATAGTAATAACACTTTCTCTGCCCGATAATTCTAGTTAATAAAATTAATATAAATTGCTTGGTGGGTTTGTGGGCAGTATCATAGTATGTATATCGCAGTGACTTAAGTGAATAATCAAATTTCTGTTTTGTCATGTCCCTGCAATACGTAAACTGAGTCCACAATCCCTTCATACTTTACCAGGCTTAGAACTGGCTATATTAAACGATAAAAAACAAATAAATCGTATGTATAGGAGGGCAACACATCTGCATAACCTCCAGAGGTTACAGCACAACCAGTTGTGCGGTAGACATCCGGTACCTAGTCATCAAAAGGCTTCGACTGTCCGTATGCCCGCCACTACTATAAAAATGTAGGTATGTAGATTAGGTATCTGAATTCTGAACATAAAAAAATATGTGAAAATTATTAACGTAGGTAATTATTCTTTAACGTTTACTAAAGTCTAATTAAACCAATTTAATATCAAATATTGGTAGCTAGGTATTATTCACTTTTTATTGTTAAATACAGGCGGGCATAAGTATTTCAAAAGTGAAATCAGCGTATTTACAATAATTAAAAAATTAAAAATAATTGACAATAAAATAATATTTACAAACGAAATATTACCTCTAAGGTTAAAGTAACGCGCATGTCGGTGCGTATCGCGCAGATAGCGTTCAAAATAGTCACCATCACAACCAACACACAGACAACACCTAAAAATCAGCTGTTCACTAACACGTGCTAACACTTCCGAATTAGTTTTAATTTGATTGAACGCACAAATTATTTTAGTTAACCGAACCAGTTACAAAAATTTACTCGTGCTAGTTTGTCAGATTCGGTGAGTTGACATTGTCTCACGGCTCGGTGTAGGTAAGTTCGAATATCTAGCTGCATATTGCTGACAGGCTTCCGACACATTGTCATCACACTTAGCCAGTATCCTCACCATTTCCGTGTATTCGACATTAGAATAGCGGCGGTACCATGGTTATAAAATAACTTTAGTACAGGTACAATACATCGATCGATACGAATAAAATAAATACGAGTAGCACACAAAATCATATGACGCGCGCGCATCAAAGTCGCCCGCCGCCGACTGCCGCGGCTGGCTAAATAGGTCAAGTTCAAAGGCGCTAGCGCCGCCCCGTTCCTACCTTTCCCCTCACATTAGCACATGAGTAAATAAAACGGTTTATTTACTCATGTGACATTAGTACGTGGTCGTTATTTACCTAATCTTTGGGACGCGCGTAGAGTTTATTGCATACACGCGTAAAATTAAATTAATATTTATTTTTGTATGAAAATAAAATCTAACAAATTAACAAAAGTGGTTGAACAAATGTTGTTGTACATAATGTTAGCTATCTTGTCCTGCGAGGTTGCTGGTGTTTTAGAATTAACCCTGTATATTTAAAAAATATTCTCGACCCGCGCACGTTGTGAACATGAAGTGCTGTGTTGTATCGTGTAGAAGCTACACGCACAAATCAAAATCAAATGGAATAAACATATCTTTCTACTCGTAAGTAATATTTAAATTAAATATATTATTTATTTTGTCTAGAAAGTTCGTTGATTACCACGCCTCTATCGGCAAGTAGCAAAACTACTGGTCTAGCCAGGGCCGTACTTAGAATTGAAATGTATCTCTACAATACGATCCCAGATACAAAAGCTTTTAATTAACAAAGTTTAAAAAAATTGTCAATGAGCGTATGTGGTGAAGATTATTACAAAATAATTATTGAAGATAGCTCATTCACTCAGCGAATAACCGTCAACTGCCCGTCTCGACTACTAGTTGACAAGAGTTTACAAGCTAACCACAATAACTGCAAGCGCCCGTGTCATGTAATGGTCGCCATGGCTATATTGCCCATGTCAACTTTTTTTCGACACGGGCATTAGTACGCAAAGTGCACCTGTCAACTACAGGTTGATTAACGTATACTACATTATCACCGGTGGGAAATAACGTAACAAAACGTGAGAGGCCTTGGGCAGTTTTGTGCAGTTGGTAAACTAAAAGATCATTGTCCGGACACTCAAGCGGATAAGGTGTTCTTCCGAGGCAATTTCAGTCGAATTTTTGTAGTGAAAATTCTAATTATGTAATTTTATATTCTGGGCTAAGGTTCGAACCTATAGTAGTTGGTTTTGACGTTCAATATTTGAATTTGAATAATCTGATCTAATAAAAAATATTATTTCTTGCTATAATAAGAAATCTATCAGTATCTACAATTTATAACTGTTGTTTATGAAAATAAAAGCATGTTGTGTATCATATTATGCAGCATTATTCCATTTTATTTACACTACGTCTGGCTTGGGAAAAGGTTTACCAATTTTGGTGTCCTTTCCGTTTTTTTTTTTTTTAATTACTCCGATGATAAAAACTTTATTGCATATGCAAAAGCAAACTGACTTTTAGTACGCAATTATCGACCAAAAGGTCGATAATTGCGTATTGAGAAAAATCTCAAATCATTATTACACATGGCTACATAATATCAAGGTTTAATTTTCCAGCATAGGATGACGACCTTTCATTGTACTAAAATCCTACAAAGCGAAATCAGCTTATCAATACAATAGTAAATCATGATAATATTATATAGCAGTGTGTGCCATCCAACTTCAAATTACATATATGCTTAACTAAAAAATTCTGAGTACGGCCCTGGCAGACACCTAGTGACATATAGTAGAACAATTATAACGTCTGTCAATTTAGTCAATTACTTGTTTTAGCTACTGGTCGCTAGATGGCTTGCCGCTATTTGAAGCCCCTCGCACCCCCGCGCAGTTGCCACACTACATTATATGAATAAAGTTTCTTATGGCACCTCCTCTTTGTAATTGCTTCGTGCCCTGCAGGTATACTACAAACCTGCAAACTCTCATCCCCAAATAAAATTTTGAGGTCCCCTTCTATATACAGTGCTAGCCTATTGTCTGTATCACACTGAAGGAGCAAGAGAGAGCAGTACTCGCGCACATTTTTTTTCTCTCTTCTTCATTCTTTGAACTATTTTAATAAATCTTGTCAACTTAAATTACACACATTTGAAAAAATATATTTTAAGAATTGATTTTTTTCGTAATTTCATTTCGTTCTTTAACAATTTTATAAATTAATAATATATATATATATATATATAATAAGCTAAAGAAGTTTTACTTTAGTCGTCTGGTCTGAAGCACACTCGTTTTTTGTTGTAAAATTTAACTGGTTTATGAATGTTTATATATTATATACTAACAATGTCTTAAAAGATCACTTATTGTTAGTTAAAAAAACTTAAAATCAAATAAGACACTACAATCCACACATATCTCAAATAAACCATATAAGAAACAAAATAATTTTGAAAAATGTTATTTAAACCTATATTTTTGATTATAAACAGAAATACTTTATTTCTTTGTTTAAATAATCTCAAGATGTAACGGTATTTTTAAAAAATATTTGCTGTATTTAGCCCGTTCTTCGATGAAGGTTATTATTTATAAAACATCGCACTATGACTTATATGGGAAAAGAAGAAAGATGCATGTAATCAATCTAATTTATGATGTCTCACAATCACTGTCTGATATTATCATAAAATGTAGCATGCGTGTGCGAGGCGGGAGTCTAGACATCTTATACAATACAAATACAAATACAAATAGCCTTTATTTCGGATAAATATACAATTCTTTACAATCATTTATATTATTATATACTATACAATTCTATAATTTTATTTATATTTAATTTACATGCATTATTGATATTCAAATATTTCACTATTTATTATTATAATTATAATTATAAACATTTTTGTTATTATCTTATAAAAGTTTACAATTTTATTTATAACAATTTTGCATGCATTATTAATATTAAAATCTTTCATCATTTATTATTATAATTATAATTACAAACATTTTTATTATTATACTATAAAAGTTTTCAGTTTTATTTACCTATATCAAATTTCCATGCATTTATTATTTAAATCTTTCATTGTTTATTATTATAATTATAATTAAAATCATTTATATTAAGATGCTATACAATTCTTCAATTTTACTTATATCCAATTTACATACAATATTAATATTAATTATTTCAATATTCATTATTGTTATAATCTTGATTGCTTCATATAAATAATAATATAAAGTATTACAATAGTTCTATTCTTCGACATCGGTAACATTATCCGCTTGCCCTTTGGCATAGGCCTCCCCTAGGGCCTTCCAAGTTTCTCTGTTTCTGGCCTTTCTTTGCCATGTTATTCCAGCTACTTTTTTGATATCATCTTCCCATCTAGTTTTTTGCCGCCCTTTCTTTCTTTTTCCATCTCGAGGGCACCATTCTGTATCATCCGTTGTCCATTTTTTCTTTTTGTTTCTTATCATATGGCCCACCCAGTTCCATTTAAGTTTTTTCACGGTATGTATGACATCTGCAACTTTTGTCTTGCTCCTTATACTGGTAAGTTTGATTTTGTCCCGTAGTTTGATGTTTAGGATACTCCTCTCCATTTTGTTTTGACACACTCTGAGTGCTATACTCTGTTTTTCTGTAAGGGCCCAGGTTTGAGCTCCGTAGGTTAAACAATGTAACTGACATCTTATACATAACATAAATTAAAAGATAAATAATTATTACTTCTTAAGATTAGTTTCAAACTTTGTTTACATTAATTTATTAGTATTTATACTTGCTTAAGTTAGTCTATCGATTATTACACACGTCATTTGTTCCATTACGAATGTGTCGTTAGTACCTAAATAAGACTAATATCTCATATTTACTTAAAACTCATATAAATAATAAAAGAAAAGGAAGTGTAATCGTGAACTGGATATTATCGGTTTAATATGTCTTTTATAAACTCCGTTAGACGATAAACAAGTAACTTTTTTATAATTGTTTAAAATTTAAGGCAACTTTTGGCTAGGCTAAGCATAAAATAATAATCGATTCGTGTATATATTTATATTCCTTGCGGTTTCTCTTTGTGCTGCTATTATAAATATATCAAAGCTTGATACTTTATAGCCAATATCCTCCTAGACATTGTATCTAATTCAGCTTAAAGCAAAGAATTATCGCCCATATTTTACGAAGTTTAATATCGTCCAATTATTATAATTTCACGTTAGATTACGAGACAGTGTATATATTACTAATTTCCAAAAAAAAAATTACACTAATTTTACAAGAAATTGCTACTACAAAAATAAGGCTTATTATAATTTATGTAAATTTAACTGGAATTATATTATTAATAGTGGTATGAAATAAAAAATTAAATAATTATATCATATCTTTCTTAAATTTTAGTGATCAACATATGGAATTTGTAAGATGCTATAAAATATCAATAAAGAATTCTTAACGACGCAAAATTTGGTAAAGCACAAGATCTCGCGCGTCTGAGACGAAAATTACGCGAAATTGCATACCTTGTCTACTTTAGTAATTAAAAAAAGTTGTCAAAACCGTTTCAGTAGGTACTTCTAGAGTTCATTGATTATCCGACATAGGTCTAGGACTGCCGACCTGGGCATCCTGGATATCATCCGTAAATGGATTCCCCTGCGACAAAAAAAAAGAGCTCATTATATATAAGAATAAGAAAAATTCATTATATGTAGAAATAAGAGTACATTATAAACCAACCAATCCTTAAAACATTATACTATTAATTTATCATCGGCCGTCGTAATCTCCCTATTAAGTACCTAAGCAAATTCGCAATAAGTTACGGCCAGTAACGATTGAAGCTAACGCATGAAGGCCTGCACCGAAGACTCGATGCTCGCTCTACACAACCAAATAATTTTGAAAGCAAAGTATTTAATTTAAACAGTACATATAAATACTTAATACTAACATGGAAATACTTTAAAATTTAAATATGACCTAACACATTTTCGTGAACTTTTAACCTAACGACGTATCCAATAAATAAATATCATCTCTTATTCATTAAATAGTAACCAATTGAAATAGTAATAATTTTACAAAACAAAAAAATATGTAATCAAATACACTTTATAATTGTATTATTTCCTTTTTATACGTAATCACAACGCATCAGATGTCTTTATCAAATAAGATAATATTTTCAGTGCAAAACAACAACTACGTACATATTAAATAATTTGCGTTACTTTTAAACTAATTTGAATACATTATCGCTATTGTACATTAGTTGTATTCAAATAATTTATAATAATTGAGAACTTAGTGTACAAATCTATTAATATAATAGGTGTATGCCGCAGTCATACGCTATATATATTTATTCAGGTGTACTACTCTCTATGTGTAATGTATTGCAGATACAAGTAATTTTAGCATAATAGAGTAACGATCATCATCCATTAATTCTTTCTAAAAAATATTTTTGTTTAAGATATTAGTACGAATTTTGAGCAGATATATCACATCCGGGAAATTGCACGTGGCTAGCTCTAGCCCAAGTCACGTGCGTCTCAACATTAGATCAAATTGGAAATGTGGGAACTATCGGAAGCCGCATTCATTCATTCATTCACCAGAACGAATTACCACCAAACCAAACAGTTCAACCGATGTAAACATTGAAAACTTAGTTAGGTCTCTCCTCTGTCGTGTAGGAATTCTAGCACGTAATGTATGATGATAGAGGTTATTCTATCGCTCGATCATTACTCAGTATCCTGCGCAACAATCAATTGTGTGTGGCGAAAGAATGCCGAAACTACACAGTGGCGCGGGAGCCACGATAAGCGATGGCTGTCTCGTGGTACGTTGTGGCTTTCTTCGCCGCTTCAGCTCTTGGCGCTTCTATCGCACGTAAGTTTTCTTCTTAAATTCACCATTGATACACGAAATAAAATAAAACTTGCATAGGTAAATGTTATATTCGTTAATTAGCAGTTACGATGATTTTATTGGCATGAAATAATGTAATAAAAAATATATATTTAAAGTTGGTCATGAATAGTAATTAATTTACATATCATAAAATGATGCTTTATTTCATTATAAATAGGCTTTGTAAGTAAAAAAATTAAGAAGGTTTTTTAGGTTCTCCTTATAATATTTAATTGAAAACAAGTTACGTTGACAACATTAGTTACAAGTGTTTGTGTAGATAAAATAAAGGTTTACTTACCCTGTATTGTTATTATTTATTTCTAAAATGATTGTAGGTACCCTATATGATAAGTTCAATTAATCAATATGGCATTAAAATAGGCAATTAAAATCGATGCAATTTTCGATAATTCTATAAATATATTGTTTTTATATCAACCTCATTGTATTATAAATAATCTAAATTAACTTTTTTTTTACTTATTTTAAATTGAATAGGTACTTTATTAATAAATTCATTGAACGCAATCAAACAGCCATTTTTTTTTTGTATCGTTATTAGTCTTGTCAAACAATCTTTTGTTTATAATAAATTAAGTACGAATAATTCACAAAGTTTCATTTATTAAAAATTGTTGTCTTTTAAAGTTTTTAAGTGTTGTTTTTTTTTACATAATTTAATAGCAGAAGCTACTCAACATTACGCTACTGGTGACAAATATTAGAAGTTAAAAATCATAATATCAAAAATTAAAATCAACAAAAATTAAATCTCCAGTGATTCATTACTTGTACGATTCTACAACTACAAAAAATTACTACTACTATCAACAGGTTTCGTAGTTCAATTAGGATTACAATGGTGAAAAAAGCGGTTCCTTATTAGTACAAAGATCGCGGAAGTCGCTCTTTAGCATGATTAGTAATTATCGATCAATACTAGGTACTAATTAAGAAAATGCCAAAAGAAAATCGAATTTCAAAATCGGATCAAAAGTTTTTTCTTTAAAAACGCAATACGCAATATGATAGATAGGAATAAACATCCCTAAAGAATATCTTGACGTTCCTTTGTAAACAACGAAAAATAAATACAGCACGGATTTATAAATATTTAACATGTAATCTGTTCCCTTGATAGTCTGATTGAGCAAATATCATTCTGTAGTGTAAATATCGGTAATACTCTTAAATAAATAAAAAATCAATAAATATGTACCAATGCTCTTTCAAAGAGCATTAACGATTCTGACACGCGCTCTTTAATCTATTTTTATAATATGCTATTTTAGTCTTTATTCATATGTAGAAAATACGTTTTATAACTATGGCAAATAAATCTATTTTAGTTAAACTAATAAAATTAATTTTCATTTCATTAAAATATAAAAACTTAAGATTAATAAATAATAACCAGGTTCATTGAGGTACCTACAGTAATAGTATACTTTCAAAAAAACATAATTCCAATCGGTAATTATCAAAATCTTTTTTTGCGTCTATTCTTTATATATATATATATATATATTACTACAGTTATCAGGAATTTGGACAAGGATGTCAATCAAAAATACCAATTGTTAATAATGCAACGTTTCGATCATGTATTTGATCTTCATCATGAAGATCAAATACATGATCGAAACGTTCTTCATCATGAGGATCAAATACATGATCGAAACGTTGCATTATTAACAATTGGTATTTTTGATTGACATCCTTGTCCAAATTCCTGATAACTGTAGTAATATATATAATTCCAATATTTAACATGAAAAGAACCTTATATCATCAACATTTTAAAAATATTATTATCTTATATTTTAAATATTATTAATTTATATTTAGTTTGAATATAAAAATTTGTTGTATATTCATTTTTGTTGTATATTTTGAAGAATAAAGAGACATTATACGTAAAAAAAAATTGTTATATATTATAAAATAAATATATTCATAAAAATTTTCTTGTGATATTTTTAATAACTGAAATAATTTTCGTGTATATGTATTACAAAAGAAAATTTTTGTCACTATAAAAAAATTAAACTGCAGCAGACTTAAACAAATCAATAAAAATAAAATAAAAGAATAATGGAACATAAAGTAATGATCCCAAGGTGTATATAATTTTATATTTTTTCAAAACGTTCAATTCAATTGAAGTGGAAGAAAATATTTTATCAATATAATGTGATCCTCCTTTCCGTGCTAGTTAAATGACATACTCGTACGTCACAATCAAGGAATTTATATACAAACTGGAATGCGCACGTGCACTCAAAAAAAGTTTCTAGAAGAGGGATTGCATCTCTTTCTACCATGGATTCAAGGCAACTCGTAAGAAAGAGACAAAATACCAGTAGTCAACGAAATGATTGGACCGATTTTTTCACTTTACATGTTGGAAACAAATGTCAACCTTATGTCAGTTATTTCAAGGTGCATATTTAAATCTACAATTTTTTTAAGTGAACGTTCCAGTTATAAATTTCTTGGTCACAATCAATTTATCATTGATAAAAGATGTGACAAGCTGATATACATAACACAGCAAGTTGATATGCATAACACAGCAATAGATAGTAGCATTTTGATTAACCAAATCGCTCATTACATATTATTTGTGAAGAGCATAGTAATGTTCGGGAAGTTAAAAAACGTCTTTTCATCCGTCATACCTCAGTGCCTGAAGTCGAAAGTCTTCGACCAATGTGTGTTACCAGTGATGACATACGGATCTGAGACGTGGTCTCTGACTATGGACCTTTTAAACAAGCTCCAAGTCGCACAGCGTGCAATTGAGAGTGCTGAGCTTGGTATTTCTCTGCGATAATGAGATGCGCAGACAAACGAAGATTGTCGACATAGCCCAACGGATTTGCAAGCTGATGTAGCAGTTGGGGGGGGCCACATAGCTCGTAGAACTAACGGCGGATGGAGCAGAAAGGTTCTCGAGTGGAGATCGCGTACTGGCAAGCGCAGCGTCGGACGGCCGTCCGCGAGATGGAAACACGACTTGAGAAAAGTCGCTGAAAGTTGGATGGAGGCTGCTTTGAACCAGTCGCTCTGGAGGTCGATGGGGGAGGCCTACGTTCAACAGTGGACATCCAATGGCTGAGATGATGATGATGATAGTAATGAGTGTTTACTTGTCTATCACAGCTGTAACCCACTATTTTTTATTAGTAATTAAGAAAAAGGTATCAAGACTGTATAAACAAAATGTTGATTCATTCTATTTCAAGATAGTTGGTTTTCTAATGGGAATGCAAGGCGGATATACTAAATACCTTTGTCACCTTTGCTTATGGTATAGCAGAGCAGATTTAGTACATTATCAATGGCGTAAATAACCTGATTGAGTCAAATTTAAGATAGGAAAATATGTGAAGTCGGAACCAATTGTAGAGGCTAATAATATATTAATACCGCCGTAAATATAAAATTAGGCCTTATGAAAGAATTCGTCAAAGCTTTGGATCCAAATTCTGCTGCTTTTGAATATTTAAAGGGATTTTTTCCCAAATTAACTGAAGCTAAAGCTAAAGCGGGTATTCTCATTGGGCCGCAAATAAAATGAATAATGAAAAGTGGTGATTTCACAAATCTCCTCAATGCCCATGAAAAACAAGCATAGGTGATATTAAAAAGCAGTAATTGGTAGTTTTCTTGGAAACAACAGAGCTGACGAATATGAAGAATGGATTGAAACTATCTTTGTGAACTTTACAATTATGGGCTGCAGAATGTCCCAGCAACTTAACATGCTACATTATCACCTGAACCAATTCAAAGATAATATGAGGGCCTACTCACAGGAACAAGAAAAACGTTTTCACCAATATGTGATGGACTTTGAACATCGTTATCAGTACAACGAGAATATGATGGAAGATTACATTTGGGGCTTAATACGAGACAGCCCACATAAATAAGGGAAACACTAAAAATATTCATTTTTGAACTTGAATTTTTATTATTTTATATTTATTTGCTATTTTTTATTACATATCGAGATACGAGACCCAAAAATCGTGTTGAGCATTGTAATCAATTTCGCAATTCTAAGCAACACTTACATTTTCATATAGGGTTTTAAGGGCAAATTTGACATTGTAAAGCTTATCTTTGACATTGTCAAGTTCATCTTTGTCTGGTAAATAAATAAACATTTTACAGTTTAATTTAACTATAACCTATATATAACTATATTTTAAACCCTTAAGATGCATCGTAAAAAGCAGTTTACATCCAATACGTGAGAAAATCATACATCCTTATATTAATAATGAGTCATCATAGTTTCCTAAATATCAAGTATCATTAATGTTAAACAAAATACAGTTCATGAAATAATAAAGAAATGTATATAAACTGACTCTCCATATCCAGTTGATATTTAAATGGAGAAATAATCTTAGATTAATAAAGTTTATCATTAATGTATTCATTATAATATAAATATTTTATTTGTCAAAGATGAACTTGACAATGTCAAAGATAACCTTTACATTGTCAAAGTTGGCCTAAAAATATCTACCGATTGTTATCGCGTTGACGTTTTTTTTTGTACTTTTTTAAAACTAATCAGTAGAACCTAATTAAGCAAATTCTATCAAGCTTTGTAATGTAATATTATAATATAAACACAAACGTTCGACAAAAGAAGCCGCGGAAGATGTTTTGCTGAATTAATGTAAGTTCAAACCCCTCATCCAATTTTAACTTGTATATCACCAGTCTTATTTCGTCCATACTGTATGCGATCGTATAGCCTACATTAAATTTATAAAAAAATTGTACATTAAATAGTACCTACATGTCACATGAATAAAAACATACTTTTTTTTTCAGGCAACTATTTTTTTTTAACTTTCATAAAGAAAGTCGTCATAAAAAGTAACTAAGTCAATATTATTTACGTTTATTTAGGTCGAATAGTTAACATCATTATCGCGAAGAGTTCCTATAACTTGCGCAACGCAGTCAGCCCGCAAAAGGAGTCGCACGCGCTTAGACTACCGTTACAATGTTATGTCATTACAATTACGTAATTTTGACCACAATGACAGTAAACTAGGACAACCACTTTAAATTTTCTGTGCACAAAAAGTTAAAATGTTACAAAAAGCCTAATTAAATGCTAATTACATTTTTGTTAACATTTAAATCTTTACTTTAGCTCAAGCAAGTAAATTGCTTTTAAAGACATATTTATATCCTATAATAAGATTTCTAAAGCCTTAAAATATTTGTCACCTTATAACTGAATAATAGAAAATAACTATATTAATAAGCTGTAGTTGCTCGAATGTAAATTAAGTACATTACAGGGACAAAGTTGCCGGTGAAAAGTAGTACCTATGTCACAGTTTTGTTGATGATAGAGCTATATGCAGACTGAGTAGATACCACCCATTTACCATTATTATACGAAACGACAACTGATATGTATTAGGTATTATTACAAGGATGAGTGAACTAATCTGTATAATCATATTATGCATAAGGATATAATAATAACAGACAGATTATATAAAGCAGATTGACAAACGGGTTCACAGGGGTTGAATTTGGTATAAATAGGTCATAAGTCATTATTTGTATAATATCTTTTATGCCAGACTTGACAACAGTGCTACCTATTAGTTTCAACACAAAAAACTATATTTCAACCGCAACGATCAATCTCCTAGCCTCGTTTTTCCTCCTACGTGACATCGGCGAAATAATATGTGGTACAAATAAAAGATACAAAATTAAAATTGAACCGAATAGAAAAAAAATTATGATTTACGTAAATTTATTTTAACCTTTTTGACATTTCGAACTCACTCGTCAACGAGGTCACTGATTGTAATATGAATGATAATGAAATAATTATCATTAATATTGTTAATTTTTATTTTACTTTTTTTTTCTTATGTATTTAATTATTACTTTTTTATACATGTGTATAGAAGAATATCAAGCAGAACTAGTCATTTCTTAGTGTGAAAGCACTAATCTATGAGAGCAATTTAAAAAAATCATTTGCGTTAATCAGCTACGCAGTGAACTTAAATGTTCACGCGGGTGAAACCGCTTGGATTGACTATTTTAATATTTATGAGCCCATTTCGTCATTCGAAAAAATGCAATATTTTACAATATAGTAAATTGAAATTGTTTCGGAAATTGTTCTAAAATGAAACATCTAACATTCAAATGAGAAAATATCCTTTTTGCATACGTTACTAGCTCCACACCTAGACGTATTTCCTTTTTCATACCAAGAACGTTTTATTCATTTCATCATTTCCTTGTGACAGGTATTTTGCATTATGAAACGTAAAAATATTTTTATTTGTTCTATTATATTTACTTACTATGTATATTTAATAAAATATGAATTATATTCCTTTATCTCACATATTTATATTTTTAGTTAAATACGTGTTTCTTTAAATTAAAAAAGCTATCATTATTGTTTTCGTGGACAGAATTATTTTGAGGTGATAGTATTCCCTTTTTTTAACACGAGTATATATAAGTAGTATAAGCATACCCCTTTTTACGAAAATTACGCGGACGGAGAAGTATGAAATTTGGCACAGTTAAAGTTTATATGGAGAAGAAGTGCAGAATGCTAATATGTTTTATAGTAATGCTCAAAATACATTAAATTAATTAAAAAAACACTACACGCACTACGGCACACACACATATGTATGTACAATGTACATATATACACAAATTTTGTTTATTGTCAAAGTCTGTTGTCAACGCGGTTTTCAAATACACGTCTTGCAATGAATTTTTTATCGAACACGGTTTTAAATACAGGTCTTGCAACCTGAATTTTTTATCGAAATTTTTTATCACAGATTAGGTTCAATGACTGCTGCATATGCTCACCATGTTATGCGCAATCATATTTTTATGATGTTGACAATGCTATGCTATGCGACTACTAGTTATAGATGTATATATAAATACATCAAACGTTAGTGATATGTATAATTGTATAATCAATAATGCTTAGACCGTATCCAATCTGAAACATATTGTAACCTACCACCTATATAAATTTAACAGTATTACGATACGTCGGAACGACGTTGAAACTTGAACTGAACTCAGGCGCGATGTAATGGGTATAACAACGAAAGTTTTGTTACCAGAAGAATTTCAGCTAGGCTCTAAGTGTATATAGAAAATAACGCTTAAACGTGGCAACGTAGAAGAGAATGTAGAAATTAAAATCTAAATTTTAATCGACGTATTTAACTGCTATTATGACATAAAGTTATATTAGAGCTTGATAAGCCTATGTCACTACTAAACGTTACCGAAACACAAGATGTTTTTAAAAAGTCTTCTAATTTTCAGTTCTCTTAAATATAGAATTTCATATGAATAGCTGTCGAGTTTATTGCCGTCTCTTCTCTGCGAAATCTAAATCCCTAAACCTTCATACTTTCTAATTGACTATAAAATATTGCAAAGTTACTTTAATTATTCGGAATATATAAATCTATACAAATAATAAATTTGTTAAAACCTTTGTTTTATTAATACACTATGGGCGCTTGTGCACTACACGGAATTTTACTGCCCGGCGTCCGATTTTTTACGGTCCGACATGGCACGCCATATAAATGTATAGAGCGTTTGGGCGCTTGTGCACTACACGGAATTTTACTGCCCGGCGTCCGATTTTTTACGGTCCGACATGGCACGCCATATAAATGTATAGAGCGTTTGTGCACTATCCGTAATTTTACCGTCCGACATTTTACTTTTCCCTATTCCGGACCGTTTTTTTGAGTCTTAAAAAATAAATAATAATAAAATACAAAATATTTAAGTATTATATATAAGGAAAATCTATAAATAAATTGATTGTATTTTATTAGTTAATATTCGAATAAATAAACAAACTACACACATACATACGTACGTTTATACGTAGGTATATATGTTTTCATAACTACAATTTGTCTATCAACTTTAATTATAATGTTATTTACCAAAACGTTCTAAATTCTAGTTTATTTACATATTTATGCACAGTTAAGTCTTTATACAAATACTAGCTGACCCGGTCACGCGTTGCTGTGGCTAAAGTTTTTGTTATATTACATTATAGTAAACAATCTAAGAGGAACAATAAGAGAACATCAGTCACGGAGTCCACTATGCTTTTTCACACAGATGGTATTTGTAAAAAAATATGGTGATCTCCTTATTTGACTTTCTACTACTATAACCCTTTAGTATAATGAAATTATTTACGAACAAAGACGAAAATGTTGATGTTGGTATACAAATTCACTGGATTGAGATTTGAAGGGGAAGTTGATCAATGAAGCACAAATAAGTAAAAAACAGGATTAATTTCACTGTATTATCTTCATTATAATATGAATTCAATTTACACTTCAGTCTAAGTAACATGTGGCCGGCTATGCTAACACCAAAAATTTAAAAAGTGGAAATAATTGAATTATACGGTATTTCGTTCACTACAAAATAAATTTAATTAATTTTATAGCGTCAACAACACGTGGGAATTATGCTGTTAAAATGTAGCTTATATGACACGTTCGTAGATTTACCATAGCAGCGCCATCTATTGATTACTTACTCAACCCAGTCGAAAGGTATCGACATCTGTTAGAATCATTTGGAGTTAACAGATAATTGTGACTGTCAAATAATAACAGACAAATAATTAGCAATAAATTAAAATTACGACTATAATTTGAGATTTAAACTATCCTATCTCTAAAGTTGGATCGAACTGCACATGGTGTGCGAATTTTATTATAATCGGTTAAGTGGTTTAGGAGTCCATTGAGGACAAACATTGTGACACGAGATTTATATATATTAAGATTTTATTATTATTTACATTATAATCTTAAAGGAAATCACTTCTAAGCGCCATCTCGTTTGAGCGTGATTAGTTATTGATTGGTTTGAGTCTTAAAAAATAAATAATAATAAAATACAAAATATTTAAGTATTATATATAAGGAACATTTATCAATAAATTGATTGTATTTTATTAGTTAACATTCGAATAAATAAATAAACATGTACATTTATACGTATATATATTTTCATAACTCCGATTTGTCTATCAACTTTACTTATAATGTTATTAACCAAAACGTTCTAAATCCTAGTTTATTCACATATTTATGCACAGTTAAGTCTTTATACAAATATTTTATTATTATTTACATTATAGTCTTAAAGGAAATCACTTCTAAGCGCCATCTCGTTTGAGCGTGATTAGTTATTGATTGGTTCGAGTCTTAAAAAATAAATAATAATAAAATACAAAATATTTAAGTATTATATATAAGGAACATTTATCAATAAATTGATTGTATTTTATTAGTTAATATTCGAATAAATAAATAAACATGTACATTTATACGTATATACATAATAAATAAAAATAAATAAATACATATATTTTCATAACTACGATTTGTCTATCAACTTTAGTTATATTATTTACCAAAACGATCTAAATCCTAGTTTATTTACATATTTATGCACAGTTAAGTCTTTATACAAATATTTTATTATTATTTACATTATAATCTTTAAAAAAATCTCTTCTAAGCGCCATCTCGTTTGAGCGTGATTAGTTATTGATTGGTTTAATTTGATTCAAAACTACCGGTATCTTATTGATATACAAGATGGCGTTATACGTATCTGCAGTTTTTTTTTAAATTAAGTTATAAAATAATTGTTTAATAAATTCTATTCTATCACAGAACACTATATTAGAATAATTATGTTAAATAACTAGTTTAAAATCTCTTATCTTTTCAGTGATATAAAATTCGCAAGGGTACTAGGTATACTACTATACTATTACCGGTAAAATTCCGTGTAGTGCACAACCGCCTATTCGTGTTTTTCATTGCAAAATCGGACCGTAAAAAATCGGACGCCGGGCAGTAAAATTCCGTGTAGTGCACAAGCGCCCTATATATCATCAAGAATAAATTTCAATAGCGCGTATTTTTTTGTATCAGCGCCATCTCTTATCGTGTTTTTCTCTGATCACGTATCACGTAAAAAGTACAAAACCAATGTTAATAACTTTAATACATAAAAATTGGAAATAACGCACAGTAGTAGTTTTTGTTTCATTGTAATTAAATTTAAAAATAAATATTTAAGAAAATAGAAATAGGTACCTACGCCGCCAACGCCATCTGGTCTAAGGAATCTTTAAAACTCACAAAACTTATATTTGAGTTATTATTTTGTTAAACTGAAAAGTTTACTAAATATGTCGGATAGGAATAGAAATCGTTTTAATATTTTAGATAAACATCATTTTCAATTAATATACAACTATGTTAAATATTAATTATGTTAAATGTCACTAAATATAAAAACGATATTCTACAATTATACGATAGATGGCGCAGATTTTTTTTCAGAATTTTATATATATATATATAAAGTCGTGTTAGTTACAACGTTTATAACTCGAGAACGAGTGGAACGATTTTTATGATTTTTGTGTTTTTGGATTTGTCTTCGTCGGGAATAATACTTATTAAAATATGGTATTCATCAATGAGAAAATAATTAATAAAAAAAACAGTTCAAATGTTTCATCCGTACTATCTATATACATATATATGTATGTATGTATGTATGTATGTATAGGTATAGATATAATAAATCTGTCACTCAATCCGTCTATTATAAAATATTTTCCAGTATCGACGCAGGTGTAGGTGATAAAAAATATAAATGTATAATTTTTAAAATTTTAGTTAAAGACCCGTGCGAAGCCGGGGCGGGCCGCTAGTGTATAATAATGCTTTAACAGCCTCACATCACATTAGTAGTCTACAGCTCGACATAAGCTTGTCCATATTCGCGTCAAATATCCTTGTTTCACCGCAATTCTCTACCTATATTATTTAAGCCCATATAATTTGATTTTATTCTATTTATTATGGGTACACAGTCTATGTTTTGTTGCTTGTCATTTTCAGTGTCATACATCCCGTACCCGTTACGGACCCCTTCAACGGACACCAATATAAAAATAAGCCGCATCATGCGACATTTAATACGTGTATGTACGTAGCTGGGGCTTGCAAGTACAGTCATAATCAATATTCATTTATTAATCACTTCAATTACATTTCGAACACTTCTACTTCTAATATCTTAGTAATTCAATAACATGTAGTTTAATTCTTTTTTTTTTAAGATTTTGTGTTAGGAATTTTTATTTGTCTTTTTTGCTTGTATTTTTTTTAATTCGTTGGTAGAAATTGTTCGGTGGTGGTCTATGCACATTATTACTAAAACATTCGTAAGTATATAAAAAACAACGTAGTAACATCAAACGCTAAAAGACATATATTTACTTCTAAGTTATAAATATAATTACATAAAACTACTTGGATTACGATGCACAAAACTAATAAAAAGGCATAAGTTTTAAGCCAATCAAGTCTGAACAACATTACCATAATTTTCAGCCAACCAGCAAATTTTCGAAAAATCGACTTGCGGCAGAGTTTGGGTTACGATACATTCTCCAAATATTCGCCTACCAGGGGGAGGAAACCTACATGATGCTATTGAACTAAACTGGGATTTTAGCACCTGTTCCAATATACCTATGCAGGTAATTCAATTGTTTTGTTGTTTCAAAAACATTACACATTCTTCATCCTTTTTCAAGACATCTAAATTTTACATTAAATATATAAAATGTAAGTTGTTCGATTTTTTATTAATAAGTAACCAGTTATCTATTACGTTTTATTTATATTTAAAATTACAAACAATGACTAGTTTCTTTATCCCTATGTTAGAACAGCTATCTTGTTAAGCTAGCTTTATGTGAAAAAAAAAATAGGTGTGTCGTACATACACTTTTGTAACATTATGAAGTTGACGCTGAGATATTGAAGGCCGAGTTTTTATATCCACGTCATCACTCATTGTAGTCGTACTACGTTGTGAAACAGATAGACCAACTCTTTTATTCATACGTCCCGTCGCCTGACGATCGTCATTACAGCTAGGGTTGCCAACAGTCCTTTTGGAGAAAAATAGTATTTTTAAAACCATCCTAAAAAATATAGTCCACTTCAAAATATAAAGTATTTTATTTATAGAGCAAATCATAGGCAGAAAAAATTGTATACATACATATTTATTTTTGTAAGTAATAAGTTTTAGTTTTCACTTGCATTTTTTTTTTCTTTTACTTAATGTAGGTTAGTACCTATTCTGTTTATACATTATAGGGTTTATTTTGATTTTTTAAAATTAAAATAAATTAAAAGGTCATTTTATTAGTGATATACGGATAAGTACTATTTCTTAATTTTAGTCATATCGAATTTATAGCACGCACAATAAGTGTTGATATAAGATATAAGTTTGGAATGTATTAATATAAATTCATCTGGACAAATGCAAATAAACATAAAAATAAATTTAATAAAAATAGGATTAGTTTGCATGGTCTAATTGAGTCACGACAGCAGGGTTCAACGTTTATATTTTAACCGTACTGTGGCATCCTTGGGCATGCCGCGAAGTCCTTAAGTACGCCGCGACGTTCTCAGACATATCAAAGCGTACCGACATGACATCTGCACCTACGTAGCCTCTTTAGGTAACAATCGTAATTCCACTTCAGAGCAATAGTAAGTTTGAACAAGTACATAATATGTATGTGTATCTTTATGCTCATAGATTGATATTAGGAAATGTAACTAGCGGAAGTACCTCTTTACTTCCGCCTTACTTTGATATCGCCAACGCTGCCGAAGCATTTCGAGAGATGCTGAAGTGTACAGAAGATTGCTTCCTTATATACCTTTTTTCTTAACGCTAGAAAATGCATTTACGCATTCCGCCGCGGAGGGGCGGCGGGTATGTGGGACTCGCTGGCACGCAGAACGTGTCAGAATCAGGCCAGGGATATGGTACCGGAGAAGGGTCGAGCGTCATGACCATTCACGAGGCGCAGGGTCAGACGAGCGAGGAGGTCATCGTCATCCAGACAAGGGCAAAGAGACTAAAAATACACGACAGCGTCTCGCATGCGGTGGTCGCGGTAAGTAGGCACACCAAAACCTGCGTCTACTACGCCGACGACAGGGACGACGCAATCGGCCGATTCGTGGGGAGAGCGTCGGAAGCCTCAACCAAAGAGATCCTCGAGCACACTCTCAAGATGGCGATTCACCATAGAGATACCGCCATCATTGAGGATGTGCTCGCACAGCTAGGAGCCGGTGTCGAAAAGATCATACCATGAGTATGCAAGAAGAGAAGAGCATTGTGGTTGGTGAATAATTAGAAATAGTAAATACTTATATTGCATGTAAAGAGAATTGAAAAAGAAAAAAAGAGAAAAAAAAAAAGAAAAAAAGTAGAATTAAGTTGTAGAATTAAATTGTAAAATCAAGTTGTAGAATTAAGTGGTAGAAATAAGTGTTAGCATTAAGTGGTCAATGTGGACTCATGTTTCCAGAACTAGAGATTCTAAGTATAGTTCATAGGTATTCAAATAATGATAAAATATAGTCTGCTGATGTAATAATGCCTGTGTAACAATTTATAAAATCAGTAAAAAATGGTACGGGTGTCTGTAAGCTCGTAGAGGAAAATTAATAAAAAAGAAAAAAAAAAAAGTGTCAGAATACCCGCTTAAACCCAGCAGTGTCCTCATCGTCGTAATGAGGCGCCAAGGGATCGCTCGCGCATGCAACCGTGACGCCCCGACGGTTGGCTCACCTATACGGGCCACCTTCGCCTATAGAGCACTCGCGGGCACCGTGAGCGCTCTATTGCCCTAGTGACGAGTGGGAAGATTATAGGTACCTGTGCGGAGGGTAAAGGAGCACGTAGCGGTTCTCCCCGGTTATCTCCTGCGAAGTGGGTCAGCGTTAACGTCTGCTTCACGATCCCGTTCCGCGGCCTTCTTCAAAGCCATGACCTCCTCGCAAAAGGATGTCACGGCCGACCAGCACCTCTCGCTGCCGAGCATGCAGCAGATCACGCTCGACAGCGAGAGGTCTCCGCCTATCACGGCCACCAGAGCATGGCACTGGGGCCCCCAAGCGGCGCACTCCTCGAAAGTGTGACACGCCGTGTCTATAGGTGCGCCACACTCGTGTCAGGCAGGGGTGGCTTCCTTTCTTGCAATTTAATGCAGGTACTTAACAAAGCACCCGTGCCCGGTAAGTACCTGCGTCAGTCGGAAGGTCAACACCCCGTACCGCCTTCTGACCCAGCGACGATGTGGACGTATAACATCCACCGACGCCAGACCCGCCGCTGGGGACTCCAGATCCTCCTTCCACCATTGGATCAGGGCTCTCTGAGCCTGAGTCCTGATCGGAGCCGTCTGGGCTTGCTTATATACCTAAGAAAAGAGCGAAAAAAGACATATACCTACGAAGTTCATTATTAAAAATTCGACGTTATTGTTCATCCATCTGTAGATGAAAATTCCCAACCGTTCCACCAATGTGGCAAGGGCCTTAGATTTCGGTACTAAAAAATGATTGAGTGATTGATCTATCTAACTCAACAGTATATCATATTAATAATAAGACCCGAAATATAGTGAAACAATAAATATTACAATATTTTATGTACGGTTGGCAACCCTAATTATAGCCGTTATGTGTAAAATTATTTCACGAAACGGAAACACACGCATATTATACGTAACGATGCGCTTTATGAAGAAATTCAGCGAATCATATCAACCACTTAACGTATCCGAACTTTGATTTATTTATTTCCTTGAGACATTTCCAATGTTAAGATAAAAAGTTAACATAAAAAATTATGTATTACTTACGCTTTTAAGAATTAAAAACTGTTAATAAACATTATTTTTTAATTTGTTTTCTTACTAGTCTCGTTATTGATTGGCTAAAAAAGATAAACTACTTATTTAGACTTCAATGATAAAAAATCGTTTTCGGTTAAGGTTCGACAAATCAATTTTGATATTTTTTTATAATTTATGCATAGGTATCGGAAACATTTCAATTACGTATTAATGATAACAATAGTATTAATGATAAATTGATAATACGCACGAAACGAAATAATTTTATAAAATTCTAAATATTTGACTGACCCGTTGGCGTAGTTTTCAGTGACCCTGTTTTCTGCTCCAAGGGTTGTGGGTTCGATTCCCGCCCCGAGTCTGGGTGTAATATATGTTTATTTATATATTTATTATTTATAAGTATATTTATTTAAAAAATGTATATCAGTCGGCTGTTACCTAAAACACAAGCATTAAGTTGCCTACCTTAGGAACAGACGGCCTTGTGGGTGTGTTAAACATATTTATTTATATTTATTTATTTATTTATATATTTCAGATAGGTCTTTTTAACAACTGGCCTTTATCATGGAGTCAGGCGTTAGCCGTGTATACGGTTGACTCTGCGGAAGGTTTCGTCATAACTAATGTTTCACTAGGCGAGAGCAAACTGCCAGCTGGTTGGAATACCGGCACCGGTCTCAAAGGACCTCATTGTCTTTGGCCATGGGTGGGAGCAGGCGACAATCATATAATAGCACACAACTGTCTGAAAATACAGCCTACATGGATGGAAGACAATGCGTGAGTTATATATAATATAGCATATATATGATAGTTATATAACATAACCAGATTTACACAGTCATTGCACCTACATACTTAAATATTTTTTTACCTTACTGATCTACTTCTAAGAGTCATATCGTCATGTTTTACAACCTAATAGGCCAATCGGACCAACAGATCCTAAACTTAATATTTCCCGTTCCCAAATCCTCCGCTTTTTAACATAAGTATAGATAACAAAAGGCCACGTCAAATGTGGACCACAGTCATGATTCAAATCAGTTCAAATTTGCTTAACTACCTTTGAAAAATACAACGAGACTCCTAGATATGATTTTATTTGTAAAACCGTTAGTTAATGATATTTAAGCATTTTGAATTTAATACCTGTCACGACTCAGTATCTATAGAGCTAAACTAAATTACATTTTAACGCATGGTTAGTGTAACAGTAAGCCTGCAATGTGGATGTGAAAATGCAATATGTGCTCAAAATTAAATTCATTGTTGTAATTGGTTGATTACAATATACGAACTGTTTGAAATATTTTTTTCTGTTTAACGTGAATGTATTATATAGTATAAACACAGAATAAATAATAGTAGGTACAAGTACAACTTACAAGTGGTATAAACGTAAAATAAATAGTTAAAGAATCTTTAAAAAACAACGTAGCTTGCATAAGTATATTTAATTTACAGTAAAAAATTTACACGAAATCAATCATTTTAATACTTATTATTTTTATATATTAAAAGCGCCATTTTTTATCTCTTTCTGTTTGCTTACTATATAAAGTTTTTTGACATGTTCTCCACATAAATTGTGTCAAATATCTGTCGCTAACAAGGAATTTATTTGTGTATTCAAAAAATATTCCTAAGAGAGCGATTACATCTCATTCTACCGTGGATTCATGGCAACTCGTAAGAAAGGGACAAAATACCAGTAGTCAACGAAATGCTCGGAACGATTTTTTTCACTTTACAAATTGGTAACAAATATCAACCTTATGTCAGTCATTTCAAGGTGAATATTTGAATATACAATTTCATTAGGTGAGCGTTCCAGTTATGATATAAATTCCTTGGTCGCTAATAAGCAAATAACAGATACAATAGGTTATTGAAACAGGCCATAAAGCTGACGTATTATGAGCGACAATTTTACAAGAAATATAAGGTTGTAAAAAAAGACATAAATATTTTACAAGTTTTGGATATTCAGTGCATTAAGTCACGGTGCGATGAATGATAATATAAAAATGGTTTCTCATTTATATTTGTATTATATAGAACAATAACAATTTTACGTAGTCGACAGCCATTATCTTATTTACCAGTTAAGAAGAAAGATGAGTAAGACTTTTCTTTAATGGTCAAGACAAAGATAAGTACAATTGATTCTTTAATCGCGAAATCGGTGTATGAAGTGTCTCGTTGCCTTCCTGCCTACGTATTTCCTTATAAGGTTCATTGCTTCAAAAGATTGTAGTCATATGGAAAGAGTGACGGCGAAGAAATCCAATACGTAACATATAATTACATATCTACAAAATCGTTATATTTTGATACAGTATATTTTGGCATTTGATTAAGAGGGCTTTAATTATTGAATAATATTTATCATCATCTTCTCGCTATACGGCCCTCGTAGAGGACATTGAATCTACCATTGACCTGAAAGATTATTCTGCTACCTTCTTTACTTTTACACTAATTATAGCTACAGCCTCGTCTCCAAATACGTTAAAGTCCTGCAGTCAGGGTCCAATAATGAAGATTCCATCTCCGTGCTTGTCTGTCGCAAAAGAACAAAAAAACGAAAAAAATAAAGTTACTATCTGCAGAAGATATTTTTTCGACTATTATTTTCCCTATTGAGTTAGTTACTATTATCATCTTTCAACACTCTCTCTATAGACGAAGACTACCATGAGACAATTTAATAATATTAATAGATTAATATTACAAAAAGAGCCATTAGGAAAACAAATTAAAACCGACGGCCGTGGAGCTCAAACCTGAACTAACTATATAATCCTCTGAGTTTTCAAGTGTTAAATTTTTCTTTAAAATTTATCTCTTGCTCGAGAGTTTCTTTTTCTTTGAAACCATCGTGAGGAACAAGCATGTTGGAAGAAATTCTGAAAAGCGATGCAGCATGTTGTATTAAGTTCCAACGTTTCCCTTACACGTTTCCTTATAAGACTTACGCTATTTCAGTACTATTTTTTTGTAAGGGCTTTTACACTGAAATATGTATGTCATTGTCAGCCCTATTATACCCTAAAGAACAATTTAAAAAAAACTTAAAATTATATAAAGGACAACATTATACACTTATACTCGTACATAATTACACTTTTAAGTTATTATTATTAATAGTAAACTAATTATAAAGTAATCTAAACAAACTGTAAGCTTCTACAGATTTTTGAACACATTTTGAAATGCGCGCATATCTGAAGCAAGCTTAGATTAAAACAATTTTTTTTTGTTTTAATCTATGGAAGCAGGACATTAAATAATAGATACTACCAAACATTGTATCAAAATATATAGAAATCGTTCGTAAAAATATTATTAGTAAGACTTCAAGCATTCGTAAACAATAATGAAGTAACAACTGCTCTCTCATTTCACAGTTAGCATATGATATGCAGGAAGTCACGTCAACCGACGACACTTATACGACATTCATGTGCCATTTTTATAAATTAAAAGTATGTTGTCGATGTAAGAGTAAAAAATGTTATATAACATATTCGAAAATAAATTATTAGTGTTTTACTAGGTCTCTAGATTAGTTTCACAATACCATATTTGCTTGAGTATTTTAAAATAATTAATTTCTTTACACAAATATGTAAGATTTATTTTATAAAAAATTAATTTAATTTCGCCTAAAAAACGTATAATTTATCGGTCGATCCTTAAATAGGAAGCAGGAATTTTAATCAGTTTAGCTTAGATTTTTAGGACTTGAAAACATCATTTCACAAAATGTTGCGGACTCCTTTTTTTCGAAAAAGGTTGTTTCTAATGTAACTTACATTAGAAGCAACTACATACATCCAAATATCTGGTTTTTTTTTACTGTTGTGTTTTTGTATCTCAGATTAAGTTCATTTAACCAGTATTTTCTATTTGTAACAAGTCATTTTATACACTAACTTTAATTTGTCTTTTTTTAACATGTTAATTCTACTTTATTAAATAGGTATATATATATATATATATATATATAGCATAAATTGGGTGCCCTAATATTTTTTCCTTTCCTTGCGCAAAACAATTCGCCCATGACTATTAAAATTGTCGGATATGAAAAAAAATAACTTTACAGGAGAGCGATGCAAAGTGTAAATTGCATGCATCTTTTTACATATTTTTTTAAAATACCCGACATATATAAATTAAGTGATTAAAGAACTATGCATAAAATAATATTTTTCTTTTCAGTTGATGTTAGACTTGGAACGTTTTATGAAATCAATCAAAAAAAAAATCGATTTTGCAGTTCCGACGATGTTAATAGTCATGGGCGAATTATTCATTCGACTACTGTTTAAACATTTTTTCTCTGTATATTTTATTAATGTCAAATATAATTAATCAACAGCGAAAGGATCAACAAACTTCGAATCGGCGAGTTGGTGATTCCCGGCACACACAATGCTGGCGCGTGGCGTTTCGACACAGAAATCAGTACCCTTTCCAGAGACAGCTTTGTGCTGTGCCAGGACAGGTCCATCTGGGCCCAATTAGTCCACGGCATCAGATATTTTGACTTCCGAATCGCCTATTACGACTTCTATCCCCGGGAAGAAGACAGGTATTTATTTAAAATTGATTTCTGCTTATGTTTTTGTTTTATTTAAGTTATGTAAGCGGTTTATGTTAAGCGGCTCACGCTTCGCTTACTCTGTTAGCCAATGTAAGGTAATTAGAGACGTAAGTTAGATTTATATCGACATTACATCGTATATACGAGTAACTACTCTATTAATAAACAAAAATAATTACCGCTCAACATTACTATTATAATGGAGAACTATAAATAAATTATTACTAGGAGTACGTATTATTAGGAGCGTATACGAGTACATATAGTATAAAGTAGTGGGAAAAATTAAGGGATCAGGGTATCTTGTGAAAAATAGCCGATTCGGAACCATAAAAAAAGCAATTTAAAACTTGAAGCTTTTTTCCGGGAAAACAAATTTGAGTATTTTTTTTTTTGGGATTGTTTTTTTTTTTTATCATAGTAATACGCTCTTTATCGGCTGTTGTTCCGGTCGTACTTAGCTATTTCTAGTAAATCCATACAAACACGATAAAATCGGTCCGAAACGTCGGGAAATAATTTAAAATATTGTAAAACTATAAAGTTTTAAATAAACGCGATAAAATCCGGTATAGACTTTTAATCAAATGAGTAAAATTCGCGTAAATATAAGAGAACAGTAAACACGATAAACTCAAAAATATTGAACATATATTTATGTACAAGACAATTTTTGCGATAAAAATATCTTAAATACAAACCATAACCGCCGCCATGTACTTATAAAACAAAAAAAAAAACGTCGGTACTCCAAATCTAGTGCTGTCGACAATCTTTTTATATTAGCTATATCACTATATGATTCTGTGAACTTCTTTTACCAAACACTGCTATATACCGTAATCATCAAAAACATCAACAAACATCAAAAAACATTTTTCAAAAATCTTTACTGTGACACATACATAATAATCTATATTATTAATACGTGAAGCAAAAACTTTGTACCCCTTTTTACGAAAATTACGCGACGGACGGTGAAGTATGAAATTTGCCACAGTAAAAGTTTATATGGAGAAGAAGTGCAGAATGCTATATAATAATGCTCAAAAAATACATTAAATTAATTTTAAAAAAACACTACACACACTACAGCACACACACATGTACAATGTACATATATACACAAATTTTGTTTATTATCAGTCTGTTGTCAACACTGTCTTAAATACAGGTCATGCAACGAATTTTTTATCGAAATTTTTAATGACTGCTGCAAATGCTCACCATGTTATGTGCAGTCATATTTTTATGATGTTTATAATTATAGATTACTACTGGGCGACCACTAGTACATAATAATTATGTATCTTCATATAATTATTTTACAAAAATCAAGGCGCTTATTAAGAAACTATTAATTTATGTATTTTCCATTTCAGGTATTGGTTGAACCATAACTTGATCCGAGTTCGACCGCTCGTGCCATTGTTGAGAGAAATCAGAGCTTTCCTCGATAGTACTAAAGAAGTAAATCAAGTTCAAAATATTTGTAATACACGTTTGACATATTTAAAAATTAAATTACAATTTTTGAAATTAATTTTAAATGTTTCGTACAAAACGCAAACACATAATTTTGCTTACTTTTTAAATATACTGATTAAGATCTTTGTGAGTTAAATACTTAGAAGAAAATGTACAATATTTGTCACTTGTAACCGTAAATATCTATAAAATCGATTTATAAATCTATTTTAGATTTATGTTTAAATTATCAGGCTTGTGATTATAATTACTTATTTTAAATGCTAAGAATAAAATCAATAAGAGTTATAAGGCACTGCAGGCAATTTGTGGTACGATTTATATTTTGCAACAAAGAAATATTGTACCTATTGCCTTAATTTAGTATGTACTCGATCTGGGGTAGAAAATTTTATATGTCCTTCTATTTTTCATTTTTCATAATTTTTTTAGAAAACAAATTTTCAACATTCTATTGTTTTCTAGTTTTATCCAGTTAATGGCTTCTTTCAGGTAGTATTCCTGGATGCCCATCACTTCCCAATGGGCTTCTACCACCAGGACGGTGCACCTATCCGCGAAGTTCACATGGGCCTGTTAAGACTGATCCAGCGTGAACTAGGCCCTCACATTGCCTCGGCCTCACAGTTTGCTACTGCGCATGGAACTAGAGGCCCAACTCTACAAACACTTGTAGACTCTGATAGAAGACTCCTTTTTAGTTATGTCGACAATAATATAGTAGCTGGTAAGTTATTATGGTGTATAATTTATATATTAATAGCCGTGATCTGCGTTTTAAGCACGTAAGTCCCCGATGTAAATTCAGAATAAAAAGTTAGCCTATGCGTGATAATTAAATGAAAAATAGTCTTTAATCGGAGACCGATCAGGAGTTTTCATCCATCGATCCTATACATATTATGCAAATTATATTTGCATATATATTATTATATTTACCGACAATAAAATAAACTTAACGAAGTGATAAAATTAGATAGAACTAATACTGTTTCAATAAGACGCCCGTACTGGTACAGTGATGACGAAACTTTTACGAACACCGACATTTGCGATTTCGATTGTCACTCGAAGCGGATATTTATAATTGTGCAAATTTTTTTAGTCTCGGTGTTGTTGTCCTTGCGTCTCCCCTTCACGCTTGAGAGAGCACGATACGCTGTCGGTCCCAGTTATTGTCATAAACACCTGTTGGGAAATCATCTACCAACTCGTAGTAAAATAGCGTGGCGGATTAAGCTCCAACCCTTCGTCTATATATTATGTAGAAGATTAGGTCTTTGCCCAACCGTGAAACATCGAAAATTTAATTTCAGTTTTATAAGACGATAAAAGAAAATTTTCGAATTGAATTAAATTTATTTACTAAATTAATTAATGAACCTGTTTTATAAGTATCTGAGAATAACTTTACATATTGCTAAACAATACTTTGTTTTTAATTAATTAGCTCCAGTATAACGTAGTCTAAATTCTATTCAATTAATTAACGCGATACTAATACGAAACGAGACAAAGTGTCTTTGTTATACAAAATGAGAATTACTAAAGCAATTAAAATATCTGACTTTAAACAAAGACTATACCTACCTATACGTATAATACATAGGTATAGATATTGATTATGTAAAGTCAATAAGAACATAGAATTATAAGCCAACTAGTTAGCGTATACATTTATTGTATGTTTATGACAATGATTGCACAAACAATATTAATAAATATGTAATGTCTCATTTTTTAGAAACAAAGACGCAATTTCCAATCAAGGAGTATAATTGAAGCTTATCGTCGAGCATAACATGATTTTTCTAATCAAACCATAAAAATCGGCGGTACTAGCTTGAATGTAAAGCTGCGGCTGGCTTCCCTTTACTGAAATATATCAGCTCTATTTATTAATGTTTGTAATATATATACAAACAACCTAACAAAAAATGACTATAAATATTTCAAAATGTTATAATGAATGCATCGTTTTTCTTAAAGTAATAACTTAATTTCTTTGAAAGTGGTCTGGCTATTTATATTTATTAGATTATTTCTAATCATAACAATTCAAACAAAAATATAACATCCCTTGACAAACACTGGTAGGTACTATATCTTCATTTTCTTTCGATAAAACGTTTGAGTAAATTGTAATTAAATAAATCTGTGACAAACGATATGTCTACGGTCTTAATCGCAGGCAGACTCCGTTTCATAGACTAACTAGTGTGTCTGGTTTCTAATGTTCTTTTAGCAGATATACGCTGAGTTGCACGAAACAAATTTTAAATTTAAGTGTTTATTAAACTAATTTAATCACAAGAATCGTGATTATCTGTTGCACGAAACATACATCTGATTAAGTTAACAAAAAAATTTAGTTTAATTAAAGACCTATTTAACGGATGATTCATTCCAACAGCTTTAAATTAATCATGAGATCAACTAATTTTAAGATTAATTGCAACTTAACTAACGGAAAATTAGCGACGGTTTCGTGCAACTCGCCGTTAATCGGTTGATTATAATCAATATAACTAATTTAATAATTATTATAACACAAACATTTCGCAAACCTACAAACGTCCGCTCTTGTACGTCCTAAGGTTGGCTGGTAGAGAATGCTTTTAGCATTAAGCCCGCCTTTTATACAATTCTTAATATTGTGTGATAAAGTAGTAATAAATAAATAAATAAAACCATTAATAATAGTACTAATAAGCACTTAACAGCATCAAAGTTAGAGCTACTTAATTTTTAATTTTTTTTATTATTAACGGACTTTTATTTCATAAGTACGAAAAATAATAATTTAAAATATCTGATATAAAATCTCGCTTTAAACAATATTTAATATACAATAAAAAGCAAAACTTACTTCTTGAAAACATACACATAAAGTATGTATAGCTGTGAATTGATTACTAAACACATAATTTGTTCAAAATGTTATGAAAAAAATATGTATTTAATAACATTTTTTAACAATACAAGAAAAATAATGTAGATTTAATAATCGATTGTAAATATTGCTGTTTCAGGTAATCGATGGTTGTGGCCAATACTACCTCATCTATGGGCGAACACAAACAGTCCTGTAGAATTATTCCAGTACTTAGACAGGATGATCGACAGCTCTCCTCAGCCCTCATCCCGCTCACCGCTCTTTTCTGCGATGGCTCAAACGACGCCTTCGGTCTTAGACATCATATTACTCCGAGGCTCTCTTCGTGATAATGCTGATAATGTTAATCGTAACGTGACTTCACGACTAGCTAGCCGTTGGCGACAAAACGCCAACATTGTCTCTTCGGACTTTTTCCTTGCTAACGATGTCGTCGACGTTTCAATAGCTATAAGCGTAGACAGGTCAAATCGATTATGACAAAACAGCAATCGCCTCCGAAACGGTGGGATCATAATAAACAAATCGTATCGCATACCAGTGAAGGCTTACGGGCGCCGCCCCCCCGGACTAGCGCTTACCGAGTATCACCGAAACAGATCAAAACGCCTCATTAACTACGTCTACTTAACCAATTGATATAATATAGTGATTCCCGTTACTGATCGGCCGCATCCGGTACAGAACATCTATAAATCGACGCCGGCTAACCGAAGTGAGATATTTTAAGCTTTATTTATATATTGTTAAGTGTGAACTAGTCCATCGTTAGGTGATAAGAGGTTAAAATTTTTATTAATTTTACAGAAACCAATTAAAATATTGTATAATATCAACAGTTTTTTTTTTTTTTAATTACATTACAATTACATACATTCCTTTGATTATTAAGTATTTTAATAGGCGTTTAGCGTTAAGAGTTCTTTTAATTAAAAGATTACATATAGTGTTTTATTATTTACTTATATTAAATTAATTACACGTTACAATAAATAGAATGTAAATATTAATAATAATTGTACTTGCAACAAAACGAGGTAGATTAACCGTGCGGTTAAGCACGTAACAGTCATATATTATATATCACGTATGCGGAGCCAACAACGGCAGCAGCTCTGCGCGACTCATGCGAGATAAAGCGCGAGCGTCGAGACCCATCGCAGCTGCCGCACCGCGAACGTCGAGTCCGAAACTCTGTAATAGCGCTGCCAGCGCCACCTCTTCGCCAGTTCGAGGATCACGCAGTCGAGGACACGAACCATTGCACTGCGGCCAAGTGCATCGTTCCACGAGTTTTCTTGGCGCGCATCGGGCGCGCTCTTTTCTATTACTACGACTAAATCGTCTCTCCCAACACGAGATGGCCCGCGGCAGTGACACACCGGACACGTTAATTGTCAACCATTCCGGTCGTGCGAGTGCACCGTGAGCAATACATGCAGGAGCAAACGTTGAGCGTACGTTTTTAAGACTTTCTCGGATTGCAGATCCAGTCTCATGGACTACATCCCATTGCGCTCTAGTTCGTGGAGCTCTTACTCCCTCTGCAGTAAGCTGTGCAGAATCAAAGAGATATTGAAAAACAAAAAGAGGCGTTCGGATATGTGGATATAACCGATACCCAAAATAGCACAACCATGGCTTTTTAGGATATTCTCGTACACACGACGTCGGTGGCGACCCCAACCACAACGAATGTCCTAGTCGAGCCATGTTATCGGTTGATGAAGCACGTCGTGTTTTCTGCGGTCGATCCAAAAACCAACCAGAATCTGCAATAGCTGCAACACGAATTCCATGAGTTCTGAGACTTCTTCTTGCGCTGTCTGCATGAAACATGACTCCTGTCCCACCTGCACTAGAACCGACGAGTAAAAGACGACCAGCAAAGCCGAACTGCAGAAGTTCATCAAGCACGGAACGTACGATAAGTCTGCCCGCGAAGGCAAAACTGTTGTTGGAACGCCGGAGCGTACGTGTTCCTGTCCACATGTCACTCGAACAGTAGGGCAACAAGACATGATTGGACGCATGCCAGAGTGGGTTTGCTTGTGGGTCCGCAGAGAGCAAAGCCGGTGCTCGTCGTGTTCGAGGCCATCGCGAGGATGACATAAGCCCTGGCCTCCGTCGCCATCGCGCATTACAAGAGGCCGCATCCCAGCAGTAGCCGCCACCTTCCAAGTATACAACCCAGTGCTGGTCGTTGCTTCCTCGTCGAATATAGTAACTGAAATTTAAAAAAAAAACTATTTTAAAAAAAACGCAAATAGAAGTCATGACTGCTATTTTTGACTTATTATTAAATAAAAAATGCACGGTTTCTTAGATGTTCTGAAATTTTATTTGTTTAAACCTTACCATATTTTATTGAAACTATTAACATAAAAAAATATAATATGGAAGAACTCTATACCCCTTTAAATCAAATATAATATGAAACAGTCATTAAAATATAAATAAGGATATGAATATATAATATAAAAAAAACAATCAATTACAATAATCCATATATCTATCTATCCATCATATCCGATCTTTTCATTCTTAAAACAATATTAATAATGATTGAATTTTTATTAATTATTATTATTGTTAACATATTTTTATGTATTTTCAATAAAAAATATTCAATGTAGACTGGATATGCGACCCTGTGAGGTTTATTCTAAAATCTCCCGTTATCGTAAATTGTCGAGACAATTCAATAATTCCCCCTTCCTTTAAATTAAATAACTCTTCTAAAATAAACAAGCACATATTTTTGTAACTATACATTTTTAATGAAGATCGGTAAAGATTTCTAATCAACGAAATATTTAAAAAAAAACAAACAAATCTCACCCTGCAGCCGATCCATCATTACACGTTAGCGAAGTGTTGGATAGCCACACCAACTTCAAGCTATCTGGAGCTGCACACTCACAGGCCGCACTTATTATCACCTGGAAGCATACAATTATAAATATTTAATATATCGAATAATCGAAATACGGAAATACTGTCACTCACACTTATATGACATTTTGTCACTGATTATGGCCGTGTTCCGATATATATTGGAACACTGCAAGGTGTGACGTCATTTCAGTATACTGCGAAGCCGTTCCTTTTTAGTTTGCTATACTGCGCTATACGTTTTCTATTCAACAAGAAAAATTATTATTTGAATATTGTGGACATTTTTGAATAACAATATTAATTAATAATAATAACAATTATTCGCGCTGTCATATTTTTGATCACGTGATCAGATGAGTGATGTGTCAGTGATGAAGCTCCAGTGCCTCAGTGTCAGACATCATATATTGCGGCAGTGTACTGGCAGTCTATAATGGAACGAATTTTCAGTACTGACTGCACTGGGGCAGTGCTCTCAGTATATATCGGAACACGGCCTATATTTACTTCGAGTTGGAAAACACCCAACAAGCAGCACTATGACTGCTAATTTCGCTAGCTTCACGACTATAATGTATTATTATATAGATAATGACTATTCTAAATTGCTTTTAAAGTCACTTAAATTAAATACTTCTAATTTATTTATAAAAAAAAGCAACAACTATACATAAGTCAATTATGATTAAAAACAGAGAATTAAATTAAAATTTAGCTATATTTTTTCGTGCCACAATCCGACTACAGAGTTGTAGTTACTACAAAATCGCTTTTATCAAAGTTATATTTAATTTAATTTTCAGGATTATTGTTTTAAAGTTTTTAATTAATTCATTGATATAATAAAGTTAAATTTTATGATAAATTATATGGTCTGCAATTAAAATAACTGTTAGGGTCAGGTAATTATATAAAATGTTTTAAATTTTCGTAATGACTTTTTTAGGGTTCCGTAGCCAAATGGCAAAAAACGGAACCACTTTATTCCTAAACTATAAGAACTATACTGTTGAAACTTGGTAAGTAGATGTATTCTGTGAACCGCATTAAGATTTGCACACAAAAATAGAAAAAAAAAGACAATAAATTTTGGGGGTTCCCCATACTTAGAAGTGAAACTCAAAAAAAAATTTTTTTTTTTCATCAAACCGTAAATTATAAGTTAACATTATTGGTAATCAATTTATTTCTATAACAAACAAACGCAAGAATTTTCATGTAATGTTTTTCTTTCGCAGTGTTAACAAAATTTAAACATAGATTTAGAACATTTTGAAGATTTTTGTTGAGATTGAACATTAAAACTGCGACTTTGTTTCGTGCTTTATTTTCACCGAGCTCTCTTGGTTCAAAAAAGTAGTGCGTAGCTGTCAGTTGAGTTTTGTTAACCTTAGTATACAATTATGTAAGTTTTATAAGCAGTCTATTAGATATAACAATATTCTATATTCAAACATCCGCTTAAATAATATTAACACGAGTCTGTGAGAATGTATGGATGGAATTTGTTTTTTTTTTTCACGCTTAAACTACTAAACGTTTTACAATAAAACTTGGTTTTTAGATTTTTAAAAAAAGGACCTATACGGAATTTACGCGGGAGAAATCTTGAGGCACAATTAAATACGAAATGATATTTTGTTAACATGATGGTATCACCAACATATTAAAAATATGACACATATTTTTAATACTCTCTTTCAGGATTCCGTAGCCAAATGGCAAAAAACGGAACCCTTATGGATTCGTCATGTCTGTCTGTCGGTCCGTCCGTTTGTCACAGCCACTTTTTTCCGAAACTATAAGAATTATGCTGTTGAAACTTGGTAAGTAGATGTATTCTGTGAACCGCATTAAGATTTTCACGCAAAAGTCGAAAAAAAAAAAACAATAAATTTTGGGGGTTCCTCATACTTAGATCTGAAACTCACAAATTTTTTTTTCATTAAAACCATACGTGTGTGGTATCTATGGATAGGTCTTCAAAAATGATATTGAGGTTTCTAATATCATTTTTTCTAACCTGAATAGTTTGCACGAGAGACACTTCCAAAGTGGTAAATGTGTGTAGCCCCCTCCCCCCCTGTAACTTTTAAAATAAGACAATGATAAAACTAAAAGAAATATATGATATACATTACCATGCAAACTTCCACCGAAAATTGGTTTAAATGAGATCTAGTAAGTAGTTCTTTTTTTTTATAAAAAATACACTTTTATTAAAACATCGATAAAAGTTACAACGAACTACAAGAACTTTTATATGATGTTACTTGCTGCTACGGAACCCTTCACGGGCGAGTCCGACTCGCACTTGTTAATTTTTTTTTTTTTCTTTTTAGTACTAATCATAAACGGCGTTTTTGATTGCGAAAGATTATATCCATCCTTTATGTATGGTTACAACTACCCATACAACCATTCTCACAAATTTATATATATATAGTATTCTTTATTGCACTTAAAAAATATATTACAGTTATTAGTATAAAATAGTTGTTTACAAAGGTGAACTTATTTCTAGAAGAGATCTCTTCCAGCCAACCTGCGGTAGTAAGAAATAATATAATTAAGTGGATAAAAGAAAAAAAAAGAAAACTTAAACATACACACACCGATACAAATTATTTGCATTATAATTAAATCAATACTAATGAAAGTCACGGCAATCAACAATTTTTTTTCTTCTAATTAAAAGTTACACATTGATAAAACCATTTAACAAGACTTTGCTAACATACGGACGCTAAAAATCACTTTATTTCATAATAAATTATAATTTAAACACGAGTCTCGCAACAATATAATATTTATATTCGTTAAAAATTGCAGTATTATTATACTTATAAAAATACACTGTAAAAAATTGTTAAAATTACTTTTATGAGACTAGCATCTAGTTTATTTATACCTATATAATTACCTGATATTTTCACTATTTTATTATATATCGGAATATAAAAAAAAAATGTTCTTATTACCTATATAAATTAAAAGAAAGCATCTAAAAAGACCGATGTTTCAAATTTACATTATTTTCCTATTTATTGACGTATAATTCACATATGACTCCTACAGTAAATAGTTTCTAAATTAAAGTTTTAGTAGTTATTACTGAAAAAATATTTAAAAAAAAATACAAGAAAAAATAGTCTACAATAAAAAAAAATCTAAAAAAGTATTATTATGCAACATTAAATAGAAGTTTTTATTATGATAAGCACTGAAATTTATTGTTTGTCAATATTTTTGATTTTTGAAATATTATTTTATTATTATTCTATTCAACCTATCATTTATTACAAATTATGTATTAAATTAAATAAAAAGTAATGAAGTATTTTCAAATAAAAAGACAGTCATTGAATTTGTTTAAGAGTTAAATCTTGAAAAAGCAACTACATTAAAACTTAAACCTATCACAGGCCTATCACCAAAACAAACACGAAACTAATTCATCAAAATAAAACACACGTTGCCCGAAAGCCTTAACCTTCGGACTTTCAAAACAAAGAAAATGATTACCGTATCACCTCGTAAAAATAAACAGTAATATGTATGCGTACACAAAGGGTCCATGTGAGCCAGTAGGAGCGGCGGTGCGGGCCGCGGCTGGTACTCATCACTGACAGCGGGCAGGCGGAGAGCGCGGCAGACGACCGCGACGAGCACACCCCATAATGGCCGCCGCTCGTGCACCACTGACGGTCGCTACGCCGGCACGTTGCGCGCTCACGGTAGCGCTAGCGCTCCCTGTTTACAAAATAAAGCCTCTATTTAGAGCGAGGGCGAAGGGCCTCGTCGCGCGGCGTCGGACCGAATAAAGGTAAGAGGCAGGCGGCTCGTTTGTGAGACAGGGGCAGCGGGACCGGCTCGGCGGCGAGATCAAACGCGCCGCAGATCAAAGGGCCGCCGCGCGATCGGCATCCGTCATTATTATTATGCAAGCATTACCGAGCGCGCGTGACTCAGGCGAGTGGGCCACGCGAGTTGCGCGGGCGCCGCGCCGGCTCGCCCCTCCCCTCGCAACCCTAGTGCGCACCCCCCACGGTCGCACCTGTCCGCAGCCGTGCGCCGCCGAATGAGCCCTACACTTTCGCAATCTGCAATCTACACTCGTGCCTTTTCCCACCAGATTAATTACGCTATGTACATGCGTGTTTTTTTTTTCTTTATTTTTAACACAATATTTTACACCTTATTCGATTTTATAACCCTTTTTCATCAACGTTGTTGCAAACAGGTGCGCGCTACCAAAAGCGAAGATGTGTTTATTATTCCAAAAATTTATTTGATCTTATTTACTGCGCAGTTGAAATATACTTCTGACTTAAACTATTGAGATAAATATATTATCTCGGGCACAATTTTTATTTGAATGTTAAAATTACTATCCAATTTGATTCAACCCTTTTCAAAATCTAAGTCGATTCTTATAACGACGTCTTTTGTAATCATAAAAGTGCCCTATCTAAATATCTACTAACAAAATGGGCAATAATTTACATTCTCCCGAGGCACTAACGGTTATTTCTCTACCACCATTTTCGTGGGTAATATTTATTAAGCACAGAGGGAAGAGAAAGAGATTTATCCGTAGATCAGATGGAGGAATGTGGACACAAAACTAAGTAGAATATAATTGGCAGGCGGCTCCGCAAGCGGTCAAAGCCTGTACCTGCATGTAAAAATGCCATCGTAAAGCAGAGCCGCCACAATGAGCCCTTTGACAGTTGGTACCCACCTTTATGATGCCGACTCTGATACACAACTCGGTCTCATTAAACTTATTTTATCGACTGCCGATACAGCATCTAGCAATCCGTGTAATAAATCAGGGCATCTAAAAGAAACGCGCGCTGCTACTCACAAACAGAGCGGAAGAATAAACCATTTAGATCATTCAAAATCTTTATGGCTTATTATTCAATCCCATTATTACTTAGTCGGAACGCTCTTTTTAAATCGTTTTAATATAAAAGACTATTATACAGTTCATTTTCCATAACAATAAGCTTGTACGGTGTGCCCGTACGAATGTGTATAAATAAAATATTAAATAAAACAGTAAAATATATAATTATAAAAGAACTTAGACTACAATGAATTTAATGGTGGAATGCGAATGGCGAGTTACGCGCGGTACTCTTGATGACCGATAGCGAACTCTGAGTTACGTGCGATACTCTTGATGACCGACAACGAACTGATTTATATATTGTAAGTAAAATATTAAAGTGATGTAATTAGGTCACAACAAAAATGCAACCTAAGTACCTAAATGTACGCGCTTGCTCGTACATATTCCCGGGCGGGAAAGATGAGGGTTAGTAGAAGAGATGAGATGCTGCGATGATTACAAGGTGATATAACAAACTTATTAAACTAACATGCACCTCTTGATTAGTAATGATTAACAAGATGATTGCACATTTTTCTTAAAATCTAAATTACACAGTAGAAGTGTTTAAATATCCATCAGGAACGTTAAATCTAGGTGTCTCTTTCACTAACACACACGCACTTTTATCACAAACACCTTTCACTTCACTACACTGAAATTGTTGTACACTGCACTGGAGTGCCGGGGTCGCCGGAGTCGCCGGGCCCGCTTCTGGACCCCGCTCCGGCACTGGAAAGGGGGCCGGGGCCCCGCTCTCCCGCCTGCTGCTGCACCTGAAGCGCCTGCACAGCCACACTGCTCCGCCGAGCCCCACTAGCGCGAACAATATGTATATCGCTGCGTAGTGGTGGATGTCGTGATTGGACATTTCAGCGAAGGGTTCGGTATTTTTCATAAATTCGATATTTCTCTGAATATCTTGGAGCTGAGCGGTATGGTTACGAGTGAAGTTAGAGGTATAATTTACAGAGACACTCGGTAAGGAGATGTTTATTATGTTATTGATCTGTGAAATCTCAGGCGATAGAATATTATATGATACATCGAGTCTACTCTCTTTCTGTCGATGTGAGAAGACAACGAAATCTGATGATTTTATAGTGCAGCCTTCATCGATGCTAAAAAACCCAGAGGTAGTCAATTGTAGAGGTGTAATGCGATCATTGCATACTAGTTTAATAAGAAAAGGTTCACAACAAAAGAAAAAGTACTTATTGTAGTGATTTAATTCTACCCATCGGTTCTTGCAAGCTGTAATGATTGTTTTACATTTCCTTTCCTGTGGCATCGTTTCACAGAAACTATGGTCGTCTTTAATAATGTGAATTGACTTCCTAAAGTGACATAAACTTAACTGCGGTTTTCGTTCTAAGCATGACCTTAAATCCCATTCGGTAAGTGGTATGAATGAGTCATGCTTCAGATTGACGGCCACGTAGTCGGCCACCGGTACCACAACCAACTCATTGCTGGTATCTGTCCGGTGCGGTATAGGGATAATTTTTAATATCTCATACAAGTTGTCATCAATAAGTGGAATCATTATTTCAAAAATTATGAATCTGGAGGTTACTCTTGTGCGGACATGCAATAAATTATATATTTCTGATAGACTGTCGGACGTCTTAATCGGAAGCGACAAGTCTTTAGGAAGCTGCTCGGAGATAACTCCCAGTTCGTACCTCAGTTGGTCGGGCGTGAGAAGATGAAAGTTAAATTTTCCACTGTAAATATTAGTTACAGCATCTAGAAGCGTTTGTTGCACGTTTTTCAAACTAAATATTAAATTGTTCGCGATCATAGCTGTAGTCAAAAATTCATTCACGAGATACACATTTTGAACTTCAGTTTTCACTTGATTAATTGCTCCTTCTATGGCGTTAAGTTTCTTGTGAATCAACTTATGGTTTTCATCAATCACTACTTCAGTGCGTTTCAACAGATTGAACTCTGCTTCGACGACCGATGTCTGGTTCTTCCAGAGCGCAGCTAAGTGGTTCTGATTTTTTCTAATAATATCTATGTCTCTCTCGTATTTTTGAGCGAAACGATCATCTAAGACTCCAAATAAGCTGTTTGCTATATATCCGACCCCATTGATCAGTCCGCGTTTGTGACGTATATTATTGTTTACATTGTGAGTCATTAACAGGCTATTATAGTATTGCAGTTCGCTCACCTCATGCCGTAACTGCAACAGGACTCCGTCGCAATGTGATCGCGATTGAATTTTTACACATATGTTATCTAAGTATTTCATGTATTTCTCAATGGCCTTATTGCCTTCTGAATACGGTCGAGTATCGTAATATACTACTAACCGCCAGTCGTCTCTAATTATTTGCATGTCTTTAATGCGATCAAAATAAAGACTATTATTAGCCGGCAAATGAGTAATGTTATAAGAACAATGGCTTACTGGAATAGTTATAAAAAATAATAACAAAGATATTGCGACAGAGGCAAAGCTAAAGGTTTTATTTTTTCTGATGGATTTAATTGAATTTTGTTCCTTATTTACTTCCTTACAGGTTTTTTGACTTTGTTCTTCATTTACGGGTAGCCTGCATAGCTTGACAACCGGTCGTTTCATGAAACCATTTTTAGTTCTAAGTGTCTTGCGCCAATTGTTCCATATGTCATTAAATATTTTTTGAGTGAGATGCCACTTAGTTATAAGATCTGCCTCTGCGTCGTACAAAGTTAGAACAGGACCACTACTTAAATAATGGAATGGAGTTAAAAAATTCAAGTCATCGGGGTCTTCTGTTAAGGGACAGAGCGGGCTCGAGTTTAAACATCCCTCTGATTGTTTCAAGAATCTAACCGCAGCCTCCCACAGTCCACTGGAGAATGGCCAAGGTGGGCAATTATGGTGACATTCTATACTTATATCGACTATCTCTGTCTTAAATTCTTGATTTTCCTTAATCTCTATCAGCTGCTGTTTTAATACGTTATTGGCCACAATGAAATTCTTTCCTTGGTCACTATATATGTGGCCTGGAACGCCTCTTCTAGCTACCATCCTGCGCAACGCTGCAAGGAAAGCAGACTTTGATAAGTCTGAGACGAGTTCCAAGTGTACAGCCTTGGTTGCCATACACACAAATACTGCTACGTATCCCTTGGTGGTCTTAATACCATGGCCCTTACTGGATTTGACGTTTACGTGTCCCATGTAATCAACACCACACTGAAAGAATGGCCGCGAAGGGTTTATGCGCGCTGAAGGTAAGTCTCCCATTATCTGTTGATGAAGTACAGGATTCTGTCTCCTGCACTTAACGCACAAACGAATCCGTTTTTTTGTAGCATTATTGCCGCCGACGAGCCAGTATTTTTGCCGAATAAATGCATTTGTTAATCGCGCACCCCCATAGTAAGTAAGCTCATGCGCTTGGTCAATGATGAGTTCCGCTAATCTCGTGTTACAGGGGATGATGGCAGGATGCTTCATCTTGGGATCGATGTTCGCATGCTTGAGCCTGCCGCCAACTTGTAAGATGTCCTTATGATCTATTATAGGGTTAAAACTAAATATTTTGCATTGCGTACTAATACTTCCTTGCTTTAAACGATGAATTTCTTGAGAAAAGCTTTCAATTTGACAATTTTTTATTAATAAATTGTTAGCTTGATTTAATTCTTGTATGCTTATATTATAACCTTGCTTTTTATTTTTTGTAGTGAATCTTAATATCCACATCAATCTTACCGCTTCAGTTAGTGAGCTTTGATTTTCAATGGTATGCTTAATAATTTCGCTTCCGCTTAGTACAATATTTATTTTCAAATTCTGATATTTACTACTGATCCATATTTTCTTAATCATTTTTTCTATGTCGGCCGTAAATGCATATTTATATTGTCTCCACTTAAAAATGAGACTCTGTAAATTTTGCTGAAGATTCGGTCCCCGAAACATAACGTCATTTAAACTTGAGCCCGATGACGTTTTACTTGATGTACTCGTATTTAATATAACACGTAACTTATTTATCGTAGAATCGTTTCGGGTGACACAATGATGAGGTAAATAACATTTAAGGAATGCATTACGGTCAACGGCCGCGGGTGTCATATGTCCGAGCGATAAATATTGCTTAATGAATTGCACATAATTATTCATAATAGATTTATTTAATATGAGTTTTTGTTCTGAGTTATAAAATGGAGCTATTTCTTTTGATTTAGAACTGCTTAATTTTTCTTTGTAATCGGGTTTCAGTGGTAGCCTAACTTCGTACCGCCCGTCTTTTCGTCTTATTGTTGTTGACTGGTAAAATTCTATACACTGCTTGTCTTCTAAAGATAAATCTGATTGTTCCGAAATGTCCTCAATTTTCCAAAATTTTTGTATTTCTCCGATGTTATGTAAAACTACGTTGCATTGAAAGGTTTTTGTGTTGCCACTCAAAATCCATCCAAGCTGCGTCTGTTGAGCGGTCGGCAAGGTTGAGTTTACTCTACATATTCCATCCATGATAACGATGGAATATATATCTGCGCCTAATAAAATATCTACCGGGCGACTTTTATAGAACTCCGGGTCCGCCAATTTAATGTGATCCAGATATGACCAGTCTGGTTTTGCGAATGTGTAACTAGGTAGGTTTTTAATGAGTTGTGTCATAATTAATGCATCGGTTTCAAATGAAAAATCACTTATTATAGAGGAACATTTTAGTCTGACTATGCCCTTACTGTTGCTTTCATTGTCGCCGACACCCGAAATAACCCCTTTACACTTTTTCCTCGGAATCTTTAATACCTGGGCTGCATGCTCGGTTATAATACTAGTTTGTGAGCCCTGGTCCAGCAGGGCCCGAAGGATACAAAAAGAACCATCTACGGCTTGCACCTTTATCCTCGCGGTGGGAAGTAAGACTTCATAGGGATCCTCCTGAATTGACACGTGCGAGTTACATTGGACTTGTTTCCCTGCGGTGGCATTTTCACTGACATTAGCGGAGTTGCCCCCGCGCGCGCTCGTGCCCTCCCCGCCATGACCGACTTCCGCTGGGTGCGAACAATGCGATTGCGCAAATGCCTCATGTAAAAGGCGATTATGAGCCTTATTACATTCGTGACAAGCTTTATTTGATTGGCATTGCTTCCCTTGATGACTTGATAAACAACTTGTACATAAATTTAATTTAGTTATAGTTTTCAGCCTGTTGCTAGGTGGCATTTCTAAAAATTGTTGGCAATAATAAATTCCATGCTCATTACTACTACACAATGGACACTTAAATTTTGAGATCAAATTACTTTTCTTGTTGAGAACTGGGGAAATTATTTTACTACTGGTTAATGCAGTTTTATAATAGTTAGGTTTGTTATGATGTGTACTAAGATTTTGATTTTTATTACTGACGGGATTTTTTTGCTTTGGGGTGTCTTGTTTTCTATGCGACGATTCTAAAGATATAAATTTTGCCTCTAAATATTGTAAAAATTCTTTGAGAGATGGCAATTCGCGCGGGTTTTTGACAAATTCCATATAGTCTGTATACGATGTGGTATCTAATTTCTGTGTTAATAAATATACAATTATAGGATCCCAGGAACTTATGTCAACCCCCAGATTTTTTATTGCATTAAAACATTCTTGAGTTGTGTCATGCATTTGTTTAATTAGAGCGACTGATTGTTGTTGCATTACTGGGAGGTTCATAAGTGTGTTCATATGTGATTGAAAAATAAGCCTATTATTGTTATACCTCTGGTTTAATATATCCCAGCAGACGCTATAATTATCTGAGCTAATATTTAAGTGTTGAATAAGTCTCTCAGCTTCACCCCTTACCTTAGACTTGAGGTACTGCATCTTCTGGGCATTTGAGATACAATTATTCTTATGAATAGTCTCATTGAACAAATCCTTGAATGAGACCCAGTTGTTGTAGTTTCCGCTGAATGTAGGAATCTCCAACTGAGGCGTGGACTTTTCCATGTGTGCTACTGACCACATTTTCTTATTAATGGCCTTCTTGATGGCCTGGTACTTACACTCATAGGCCGAGAAAGCACGCTCATACTCTTCGTTGGATCCGTCCAGCTCGCTGTCCAGCTCCCAGTGTAACGAGTCGATAGCAGCCCAACGGGACTGGACAGTGCAGAGAAGATCTTCCAATTCCCATCTTTCACTTACCAAGTCTAAATGTATACCTTCTACTGTCCGGTGAAAGGCCTTAAAGTTGCTGTGTTGTTTTCTCAGCAAGTCCACGGTCTTACTATCCGGACTTGAATATTGTAGAGCAGCCCTACTGCCGCTCGGTTGTGGATTGTCTTGATTCAATCCTTGCTTAGGGTCATGAGGTTTCGGTACGAACGTGGGAGGTTTAACTAGGGGAGATTGCGGTCTTTCCCCAGCTGCCAACTCACAACTCTGGATGTAACTCTTAATGTTACCATACCTCTCGTTCACCCTCTCCCGATCCTTAGTAATAACATCACGAGTGTGAATATCTAACTCCTTAGCCGATAGTCTCGTAAAGTTAGCCTCATACTCGAACCAAAAGCTGTCAAGTATGTCCAGCCTTTTCTTTATGTATTCCGCAGTCTTCCTGCTAGCACCATCTTTCTTAAAATTGGTGTATACGGTCTCAATAGACGAAGCCAGCTGCTGCTGGTTAGCCAGAATATCAGCGACCGAAGACATCGTTGAGTTATATAAAAATTAAAATAAATGGACAGATCTTACTTGGAATCTGCTTGCCCGAATCCTTAATTCTCAGGCGATCCTCACTGCAGAACTTAATGTCACAGTAAGGTGTCGAATACTAGCCACTATTCCTCTTGATAAAACAGTAGCGTTGTACACGAAAGTCACTTCAAATGCACTATGTCTCTATAGGTAGAGCGGTAGACGGAACCGAGAACACGTGTACGAACAAGGATCCCGCCTTTTGGTAGACTCGAAGGACCAATATGTACGGTGTGCCCGTACGAATGTGTATAAATAAAATATTAAATAAAACAGTAAAATATATAATTATAAAAGAACTTAGACTACAATGAATTTAATGGTGGAATGCGAATGGCGAGTTACGCGCGGTACTCTTGATGACCGATAGCGAACTCTGAGTTACGTGCGATACTCTTGATGACCGACAACGAACTGATTTATATATTGTAAGTAAAATATTAAAGTGATGTAATTAGGTCACAACAAAAATGCAACCTAAGTACCTAAATGTACGCGCTTGCTCGTACAAAGCTTAACAAAAGTTTCTTGTGCGTTTCTTTAATAAGGTCTTATAAATTTATTAGTAGCAGTAAACACGATATTTGAAATGAGTTACGATATTACCTTTGAGCAGTTTTTTATACAAAATCTCATCGTTATGTTTATTATACATAAATGGATTTTAAAAAAGATATATGTAAATGTCAAACATTTTTATCATCATTCGAATGGTACATTAATAGTATCATCATTAAAGTAGCTAAAAATATTTTAGATAAGTAAATGAATACGACTCTATTCAATTTATTATATTCGAGATAAAATTTTAAAGAAACATTAGCTACTATCACGACATACTACGATCTATCAACTGCAAATGATTAAATCGATAGTCACCTCACATAAAAGCAGGCAATAATAGTGAACTTTTTTACAGAGAAGACGCGCTACCGGAGCACCGGCTACCGGACCGTGGTAGAGCAAAAAATGTAATCGTCATTCTCCATGACGCTTAGACGTACACTCACTAACATCGCATACAATATGATATCTTCTGTAAAAAATAGCGAAATTATTACTCATTTTTCTGTTGCTGAGCTAAAATGATTCATTATCCGTTATTTTTCACATATTAAAGTATAGAAATGTATTTTCAACGTATGAAAATATACCTAATTCAATACAATTCTTATTTGTGTGGCTTTAAGTACGAATATATAAATTTTATTCATTTGCAAAATTTGAACAGAATATCTACTCACATTGTTGTTGTGGATTACTTGTAAATTTTCTATGATAATTATACCTAAGTACTATACAATACGTTTCCATGGCAAACTTTTTAAATGCTTCTGCGTAGGTACAGATTTTAATATTGAACAGTTTAATATCTACATTTATTTATATTCTAATCTATTTCATATTTAGATCCTATACAGTCCCTCGTCCGACCGGTATCGAAAGTGGAGTAGAGGGCACTTGCGGCGTGCCGCTAATTAGCGTCAAAACACTTCTGCCGGCGACAGTGCCCCGCCGCGTGAATAAGCAAGCGAAATACGAATGAGCGAGTTCGAGTAACGTAGTAGTGCGATTCCCGCTCAGCCTCCAAATCACAATAAATCTGAGCCGATAAGTAGTGAGGCGGATTGTCGGCGCGGCACGATCAAAGCGAAGGGAGGCACATGAAAGGCGCCGCCGATGTTCGCTAAGATGTTTCATTTGATACCGCGTTTCCACCAACGGCCGGTACGTCTAATTGCCCTTTGTTCCGTGACATTTTAATTAATTCGAGTTTGAATTTCGAACGACATGACATATGACAGTTGGATGATGGAGGTCGCTTGGTTCGTGCGCTTATTTATTAGTCGCCTACGTTTACATTCGGACCGAAAAAGAGACGTTTTGTTATTAGATGCAGAGAATATCTATATCTTATTTCAATTTACTTCTAATATCTACTAAATTTGGTACTCCGACTTTCTACGTACCGAATAAAATTATGTAGTCAATTTAAATTATAAATTGATATGTAAAAATAAGTTAAATTACATAGCTACTCTATATACAAACTTTACAAAGTTCTGTCATATATCAGTGCTAATTAAAAAATAATAACTGAAAGATATTTATATTACTTAAGAAAAGTTTTGGTGATATACTTTTTGAAATTAAAAGACGGCAAAATATAAAGCTTATAAAAATATATGTCGGCTTACTAAGACGTGTTTATCATTAAGTCATATGTATTTTAATTACGTGTATGCAGATCACATGCAAATATATTAATAATAATGCAGCAAAGCTTGTCTAAAACTCGTTTAACAGTCGTCACTGCGTGGCACAAATACATAAGACTAGATCTATCTAAAGACAAGACACACCCTGCGATTTCACCCATATTAAATTCTAATACCTGTCAAATTGCTTAGCATTTATAGTGAGTAGGTACTCCTTATGTCATAAACTGATGATTTATTACCAACAGCTTGATGATTTATTGCCTGTGGCACGATCAAACAAAAAATCAAACAAACTTTAGTATTAATATACTTTTCTAGATATTAATTCATGGACAAAATATTAATGAGAGCTTATATTAATCGACATTTATTAAAAAAATCCTAAGAGCACATTTTCTGAATACGAATTATATTTTATATAATAGCCAATAAATTATCTTTCTTTGATAAGGGTCCGTTTTATAATGTATAGTTTCTAATATTTTAAGGATAAAGTAGTAAATAGAAATATAAAAAAAATATTATGTAGATCAAGTTCATGTGTTTAAAGAGGAAGAGCGTAGTGTATAATGGATACACATAATCTTACATAGGTTCAAAGTCGGTAGCAGTTATTATCGCTTTATATGCATGAAGTAATAACACCGTACCTTTGAGAAACCGTCAGCTACCGTCCGCGTCGTCCGTGGCGTCGGGTAATTAATTTGCTATAAACGATGGCGATTTACGATTTTACCTACCAACTTTTTCCCTTTTTTATACTAAACATATAGACCTGTCGATTTACTTTTATAACTAATAATTTTCCGCTCCTATAAATCAATAACAGACTAAGACAAAAATACATTTACTTACAAGTCGAACCGCTAGATCGTGAAATGAAGGCTTTCCTAAAGATAAATAAACAAACTTTTTAGTTTTATATTATTAATATTCATGGTATTAGCAACTGAGTAATTGATTAAAATTAACTGATAAATTAAAAGGAGACATAGAGAATAATCAACAGTATTATAACACACCTTTAAGTATCTAGTATCTGTATTTATCTCTCCGTACACTTCAGTAGTAGTTTTGAACTTCACGTTTAAAAAGATGTACAGTTTGGGGCCGTCCATAAATTATGTGAGAGAATTTTGGAGATTTTTTGACTCCCCTTCCCCCATTGGTTAGATTTCTTGAGATTTTACTCGACCCACTCCCCCTACCCTAATCTCTTTTGAAAATGCGTATTAGCAAGAAGTGTGCAAGATGTGCACACGAAAAAAAAAGGTCATCGCGGCCCCCGTACTGATCATTCCACCTCCAGGCTATACGTGTTCCTAAAAAAAAAAGAAAAAGGTCATCGGGACATGAAAACTATTTCACATTTTAATGAGGGAAAAAAATACGTGATATTTACAGGGACCACCCTCTCCTTCACGTGAGATTCTGTGAGATTTCGCTCGAGGTTCATTATGATTATAAAACAGTTTGCTCAATTGTTGTATTAAATAAATGTAATATGACCTTTATTTCAAAGAAAATTTAACGAAAATACATTTGTGCCTTTGATCTATTAAAATAAAGATACCACAAAATGTCTTAGCTCGCATTGTTGTGTGGGTTAGGGGTACAAAAAAATGGTGGGCGTGAAAGAGGTAGAATAGGAGGTGATCAAAGTATATTTTCTTCTTTTAAATCACAAAGTTTATATGTCGTTTCCTTGTTTTTCTAAACTGAGAATAACACAATAATACTCTTAAATTATCAAATCTTAAATATTAAATTGACTTTAGTCGCAACATAAGTGTTGCTCGAAAGACAATTGACGCGTCACTATCACATATATCAAAGCATATTATATCACAAGCATTTACGAGTACAAGTACTTTCAAACATAGAGCAAACGGCTTTGTTTGTATATACGAAGAAATTTATTATTGAGTATTTTTATGAATTATGAAATACTATACGCTTCCGATTTTCAACCGAGTTGACATTTATAGTATACTAGCTGTGTCCCGCGATTTTATCCGCCTTAATTTGAGGAAAAAACGTGCTTAAATATTTTAAACCATTACTCTAAGAGTACCCGCGTCGTTGGTCGTGTGGTCGTAAACGTTTCTGCAGAGCAAGGAATCTCAGGTTCGATTCCTGGGTCGGTCAACGTATTATTGGGTTTATTTATTTTTCGAAAATTCTCAGTAAATATTACGAAATCTGAAATGATGCCCGGTGTATGGCAATAGGCTTTCCCCCTATTACATGGGACTCATAACTGGCGAAAAGTGGGTGTTACATTTAATATATGCATCTCTGCCTACCTTCGGGGAACAAAAAGCGTGATGTTATGTTTACTTTAAAAGTGGAACTATAGTAAGAAATGTCTCGAGAAGAGGAATAATAAAGGACGAAACGCAACATGAGCTTTCAAAAAAGATTATTTTTTCTCGTTTTTGTAACGTTTCTTATTATTGATCAGCCCCTTTTGATCGTAGCATAATGTCATATAGCCTATAGCCTTCCTCGGTAAATGGACTATATCCACCCCAAAAAAGGATTTTTCAATTCGAACTAGTTGTTTCTGAGATTAGCGCGTTCAAACAAACAAACTCTACAGCTTCATAATATTATTAGTATAGATCTGTGCGTTCTGATACGATGAGTCAACGTGGTGTTTTATTGCCTATTTTAATTATTCCAAATGGAACATTCTTATTAAAAAATAATCATTAATCGAATACAAAGTGTATCCTCTTTATAATATAAAAAATATATAATAATTATGTAACTTAATATAAATTTCAACTAAACATTAACTCACAAGTCTACTTCTAAAGAATTCTTTTGTGACATACAATTAATAGTAAATTAAAACATCAAAGAGCGCAAAACATCAAACATTTCCTTCAGTACATTGCTTTATTTTGCTTCCTTTATAAATCCCAAGTCAATTTTATGATGCAAATACCGCCTTAAAGATATCTATACGATGACAGACTTATGGTAAGCATCTTGTTGTTTTTATTGATAGTTGTTCAATATCAGTGTGAAAATTTGTCAAAATACAGTACAACCTTGATATAACGAGCCTCAATATAACGAATTCCTCGATTAAACGAATTTTTCGAAATCCCCTAGAACTGCCCGTAAGAGATAATACAAAATATACCTCTACATTACGAATAACATTTATCAAAAACCTCTTTATAACGAATTTTCAATCATTGCAGAATATAGGTAGAAGGTATTTTTACATCTATTTAACGAATTTTTTCAACTTAAAACCTTGATATAACGTATCCTATTAATTATTTCCACTTAATTCCAAGTTCTTACCTCGTTAAAACGAATCGCAGTCCAGTCTAACCTCTATATAACAAACCTCATTATAGCGAATTACTTGGTATAACGAATATTTCCTAATTCCCTTCAGTTTCGTTATATCGAGGTTGCACTGTATTAATCTTTACTAATATTATAAAGCTGAAGTGTTTGTTTATTTGAACGCGCTAATCTCAGGAACTACTGGTTCGAATCGATCTTCCGTTCATGGCTGGTTCTTGGATGACTGAGATTTCGTTGCGTTCTTTATAATTTCTCTTCCCGAGACATTTTTTACTATAGTTCAAATTTTAAAGTAAACATAACATCACGTTTTTTATTCCCCGAAGGAGTAGACAGAGATATACATATTGAATGTAACACCCACTTTTCGCCAGTCATGAGTCCCATGTAATAGGGGGCGAGCCTAAATTATATAATATATATATATATAAATTTACTGCGAATTTAAATTTGAATACAGATGTTTGTCGTGGTCTGGGCGTTTGTGCTTGTGTATTGTGTGTGTTTCCGTTGAGTGTGAGACGTTTATTTATTTATTTATAAAACTAAAAAAAAAACAATAATACGTTGACAGACCCAGGATGCGAACTTGAGACCCCTTGCTCGGCAGTAGCGCTTGCGACCACTGGACTAACGAGGCGGGCACTCTTACAGTAATAGTTAAATAAATAAAATAAATAAATAAATATGTTTAACACAGACACACACGGCCGTCTGTTCCTATTTTCCTAATGTAGACAACTTAATGCCTGTGTTTTAAGTAACAACCGACTGATATACATTTTTTTAATAAATATACCTACATATAAATAATACATATATAAATAAACATATATTACACCCAGACTCGGCGCGGGAATCGAACCCACAACCCTGGAGCAGAAAACAGGGTCACTGCAAACTGCGCCAACGGGTCAGTCAAAAGTTAGTTAAAAACTATTTAAAGTACGTTTTTTGCTCAAATTAACGCAAATGACATCGTGGGGCACAGCTAGTATTAAATAAAAAAATATTAAATAAAAAAAATAACTCTTAAATAAAGTCTATAAGTGGTTGGTTTATCTAATAAGTCACTAGTCTTAGTAAATTCACAGTTGTCGGTATCTGGGACTCGTTTTTTAGGACGACGCGTAATGAAAACGGTACTAGATGCAGAGGAACGTGGATATGGTGATGGTGCAGGAACTGGCGGAGGAGGGGATGTTGCAATCGGTGAAGTTTTCTGTATTGTTATGTATTCGTTTTCTGATTCTACTTTTTCTTTTGTACACTAAAATAAAAATAAAAAAAACAATTAAAGTAAAATATAAATGACAACTGTGGTTTTAATAATATAACATCACAATCCTATTCATACTCGTATTACAAATGCGAAATTTTGTCTGGATTAATGTTTGTTACTCTTTCATGCAAAAACTACTGAACGAATTTAGATGAAACTACAGTAATATAGCTTATACATCAGAATAACACATAAGCTACTATTTATAAAGATTTTGTGTAATTTGGCCATAATATAACATCGTTTAAAAATTATTACACGAAAATGCGTAAGTGACAACTAAACCACAGCGCTTACGAACATTTTTTCGCAAGAATTCACTAACACTTCCTGTCATAAACTATCGTTTTATGCATATTACGTGTATAATATATATTTTTTTTATTATGCCATATTTATTTCCTGACATAAACTACTCTTATATGCATATTACCTGTACAATTTTTTTTACTATCCCATATTTATTTTCTATTATAAACTATTATTTTATGCATATTATCTGTACAAATAATTTACAATTTTCGATGTTTCACATCTGCCAGCCGTCCCGCGACGGCTCATTTTTTTATACACTTCAAGAGATGTTCTGATATTTGAACGTACTCCTATCCCAATGACAAAAACTTACAAGATAACGTCGTGATTATTTCATAGATAAGTACGTAACGTTGAGGGCGGTGAGACAACAGAACAGAACAGTCCTGTTGAGTTAGAAATTAAAATTGTAATATTACAAGAAAAGTTGATCTGTAGGTAACTATTGATGAATAACTTACATAAAAAATATTAAAAAATTAATGTTTTTGAATAACACGTCTAGACCATATTAAAAACTGCCAAGTCTGAATTTTAAAACAAAATAATTAGTAGTTTTAGTCTAATAGGATAGGATAGGATATTTTAATAGGATATTTCGATTCCTGCTCGAGACAGATATTTGTATTTGTAATACAAATATTTGTTTGCAGTCTGGGTGTATGTCTTTGTGGGTCTCCCCACCGTGCCTCGGAGAGCACGTAAAGCCGTCGCGTCGGTCCGGTTGCTATCATAGACACCTGATAACGATCGTTACTCATGGTAGTGAAATTATCCGCCAACCCAGTGGAGCAGCGTGGTGGATTAAGCTCCAACCCTTGTCCTATATGGAAAATAGGCCTTCACTCAGCAGTGGGCGGTTTACAGGCTGGTACAGTACAGTACTAAATATTAGACCTCAGATTCTATAATATAGGTCAAATAAGCGATGGATGGCTAAAATGTTAATATGAAATTATATGGTCATTTAATAATAAACATACGTAGTCTTATTCATATTTCTAACTGTAATATTTCAAAAATGCACTCGTTGAAAGCACAGACAAAATTCTATAATAGTTTGTTATTAAGTACATATGTATCGTATCGACCCAAGCTTTGCGACATTTTTAAACCAAACAAACAAACACCGATATTTGTACCAACCAAAGAATTTATATCATTATAAATCATGGAATTATTATGTACTAGGTACAACTGGAAGGCTTACTAGTTAAATCCTGTCAAATAAAATTGAACTCTATATGTAAAATGATATCGTTGTTTTTAGAATATCAAAATACAGAGTAAAAAACGGTCTCGACAGAGAACAATTTAAGCTTCGTTGTGTGTCTTTCGCACGATTGCCATGTAAAATATTTGATTCCTTTAGTAGAATAATATTGTTTAAGAAATGAAAATTAAAACGTACTTTTTTGCATAATATGATAAACTTATGTGAGTACCGCAGATGTACTAAATAAAATTACTTTCGCGTATAGTTTTACTTATTAAGAACAAAAATATTTCTCACAATAGCGCCGTAGGTAATTAGTAAATATTATAAATTTATTACTAGCAATACCGGTAAATATGGTTGTCATGTCAGCTGTAGTAATTTAATGGCGTCTCCTTTGTTGTTCTAAGTGTTGACGAGGACGGGTGAAGTTTTGAAACCTCTCTTTCGGCTCGCGCTTATAATCTGAGTGAACCTTCCAGTTGTACATATAGTACATAATAATTCCATGTTATAAACAAGGGTTATAAATTCCTTGGTACCAACTTTCAAACATGACGTCTACACGTTCCGTTTTCACGAATTTTTGCCGGAATAAATAGCGCAAGCTAAGTTTATAAAACTTTATGTTCTTATTTCATCAATAATATCTATATAGAAATATATATACGTAATACCGGGTATAGTCAAAATTGTATTAGAAATGGTTTCCGTTAATGTATTTTTTTTTCTTATTACAAAACTACGTACTTACCTTGTAGAAATCAGTCAAAAAGGTTTTTCTAGGTTTTCAGCTGCTTGTCTCTCGCTAAGAGAAATGAAAAAAGTAACGAGTTAATAAAAAAATTAACAAGTGCGAGTCGGACTCGCCCATGAAGGGTTCCGTAGCAGCAAGTAACATCATATAATGTTATATATTATGTTCATAATATGTTCTTGTAGTTCGTTGTAACTTTGATCAATGTTTTAATAATAGTGTATTTTTTATTTAAAAAAAAACTATTGACCAGATCTAGTTCAAACCAATATTCGGTGGAAGTTTGCATGGTAATGTACATCATATATATTTTTTTTTGTTTTATCATTCTCTTATTTTAGAAGTTACGGGGGGGACACATTTTACCACTTTGGAAGTGTCTCTCGCGCAAACTACCTATTCACTTTAGAAAAAAATGATATTAGAAACCTCAATATCATTTTTAAAGACCTATCTATATATACCCCACACGTATGGGTTTGATAAAAAATTTTTTTTTGTTTCAGTTCTAAGTATGGGGAACCCCCAAAATTTATTGTTTTTTTTTCTATTTTTGTGTAAAAATCTTAATGCGGTTCACAGAATACATCTACTTACCAAGTTTCAACAGTATGGCTCTTATAGTTTCGGACGGACAGACAGACAGACATGACGAATCCATAAGGGTTCCGTTTTTGCCATTTGGCTACGGAACCCTTAAAATTGAATGACCATAAAAAGACAAATAAAAATTTGTAACATTAAACTTTAATTTAAGTTCTAGACTTAACAAAAAACAATAGCAATATTGCTTTTTTCATAAAAATTAAAGTAAAACTCTCTACGTAACTCTACTCTCAAAGTAATTATATTCTTTTTAAACGTTTATCTTATTTAATAAAAAATCTAATCACCTAGTCCATACATAAAGTACATTTGCATGTAGCATGGCCATACATATTAATAGAATAACATTTAAAACATTCGCATTTTATTGAAAACATTTTCTATTACTGCTAATAATAAAAACTCAGATACAAAATAAGAATACTGTATATTCAAGTGCGTTTCGAAACCATTTCTCGGAGCGTATCTAATGAAGAACATAAGAAATAACGACACAGATATTTGCATTTAAAACGACTTTATTGACACGAACAAATAAAAAAATAAATGAACAGATGAATAATAAACTAAAGTCTGGCAAAACCAAATTTGAAGATTTTATATATTTACAATAAACTCCGAATAAGACAAAAGAAATTAAACAATATAAAAACACATGTTGTGCGCAACTGTAAACTGAAATAACACATGTTTACATTACCTATACAATTTTATGTAAAAGAAGTATATTTAAGGCACAGAGCATTATCACAGAGTACAGCAACTACTAAATATTAAAACTAAATATTAAAAAAACTTCATAAAAGCACTAACATACACATTTCATTATTATTACATATAATCTTAACACACTATATACAAAACACTACGTATTAAGAGGAGAATCTCTTTATTGCATGTATTATTGCAATTAAATATAATCGTATCTTTCTAAATTTAATAAATAAAAAACAAAACTAACTCGTTTAAAATAGATATTTTAGCGCCATTTTTATATTAATATTCTTTGAGATCTCTGTTTTAAAGATTTGGAAGCATTAAAAAGAACAAATCACGACTTAAACTTATAATGCAAACATTACGCAGAACCACGTCTTAATAGAGATTCATAAGCACTATAGATTAAATTATTAATGAAATATATACGATAAGTATAAGAGCAAGTTTTCACCTTTGAAAGACCGTCACTCTATGCTTATGCTTATTGCCAATTTTACTATAAAACGTATCGTAAATATTATTGCGAAAAAAATCTTATCAATATTTAGAATTTATTTATAAAATTTTATTGCTTTAGGCATGCATATAATATATATAGGGGCTATAAAAAATTACCGTATAAACAGTACAATGACTTACGTAGTAAAGTTGAATGACATGAAATAATTTACGTCTTTGTTACGAGTACATTGTGAGACAGAATTAAGTAGATGCCATTTGTACAATTATTATTACTGATAGCTGTCTATTCATTCACAATTGGCTTTCATGTATTGTATAGAATAACTAAATTCAACCTAAAGAGAAGAACTGTTTACTTGGCATTTTTTGTCTTTGTTTCTTTAGGAACTCTCGTGCTTGTTTGTCTCCTTGTCTTGATTCCAAGGCTTTCATAGCGTCACCATCTGAAAAAAATATTTTAACGATATTAAATTTCCTTCTACAATTTTTTTTAAATCAATTTTTTAAACAAACGGATGCGAAAAGTGATCAAAACGCAGTCGGGTAATAAAGAAACATCGTATGTCTATGAAAAGTGATTTAAAAGAAAGACTGGCATATATCTGCCCCGAGCGGGAATCGAACCCGCGACCGCCGGTGTCGAGGCGACTACTCGCACCGCTACATCAAACGGTCATCAAGTATCAGTAAACCAGCTCGCCGGTATAATCGGATCGTAGAAGATGAAGGATGTTCCGTCACACGAGTAAAGAAACGGAACAGAGACAAAGCTTCAAACGAGCGCGCCACGACACGTACACTATTAATACGAGCGCGAGGCGCGCGCGTGCGGGAGCACTCGCTCCGTCACGTGCGGAGAGCGAGCGGCCTGTAGCGGCTCGGAGAGTGCTCAAACTCAAGGGCTGCAGTACACGTCGCGCGTCTTGTTTTCATTTAATGTCGATTTAATAATTTAAATAGTATTTTATTTATTTATTTATTTATTTACTCTTTATTGTACACATACAAGTAACAAACAGTTTAAGTATAAAATAAAAGACTTATGTACAAAAGGCGGTCTTATCGCTAAGCAGCGATCTCTTCCAGACAACCAATGTCAAGGAGTTAAAGTGATAAAAAGCGGTGAAGGTGTACAGTGTAAACAAAAACCACAGTAAAAAAAAACTATACATAAACAACTAATCAATGCAAATCACTATAATATAAAACAACTTATTACATAAATAGTATACGTACACTACATATATAAATACGTAACAATAATAAATACAATTACATATATAACTTAGCATAATACATATATACATACATATATATACATACATACATACATAAATATACATATAACAACGGTACATATAAACAAATATACATATATACATAAATTCAATAGTTAGCGATGCGGACGACTAAAGTCTCAAAGATGTAAATAGTACTGTTTGATCCCTTTTTTAAAGGATGCCAGTGACGGTGCACGTCTAGTGGACAACGGTAAGGTATTCCATAAGCGTGCAGCTTCAATACAGAAGGACTTGCTGTAAAAAGAAGAAGAGTGACTTCGAATTTTCAGAATCAGATTTTCTCTAGAACGAAGTGTTCTATTATGTGAGTCACAGAGAAACTCAAAGTGTTCTTTTAAATAGAATGGTAGAACAGGATTAAATAAAACAGAATAAAGAAGCGATAGTATATGAGTATTCCTGCGCAGACGTATAGGAAGCCACTTGAGCTTGTTACGAAATTCAGAGATATGGTCATACTTGTGAAGTCCAAATATGAACCGAAAACAGGAATTTTGAAGACGCTCAAGTTTATTCAGTTGGTCCTCCCTTAGGTCCAGGTAACAAATGTCAGCGTAATCAAGTAAAGGAAGAAGAAGGGATTGGGCAAGAGCAATTTTAGTGGGAATGGGAAGAAAATTTCGCAACCTTCTTAAAGAACCCATGGTAGAAAAAATTTTTTTGCTAACTTCGCATATTTGTGAATCCCACGACATAAATTTGTCAAATATGATACCCAAATTTTTTACTTTATCACTGTAAGGAATAGGAACACCGTCAAAAGTTACTTGTATTAAATTCGACTCATCAATACGCGAAATAAGATGTTGACTTCCGATAATTATAGTCTGAGATTTAGAGGGATTTACTTTCAGACCATAACACTTGCTCCAATTGTTAATACGTTCGAGTTCCTGATTTAAGGCGTATATCGTGTTTGGTAGTTCAGTTAAACTTGTATGCAAGTAAATTTGGAGATCGTCAGCATACAGGTGGTAGGGAGAAGAGATATGATGACTAATAGTATTAATGAAGATTGAAAAAAGAAGTGGAGACATCACGCCACCTTGCGGCACACCGGCATTAATCTTAGACCAATCGGAATAGGCGTCATTAAGTCGCATACGTTGCCGGCGACCATGCAAGTAAGAATGAAACCAGTCAATCACAATAGGAGATATGTTAAGAGAACTCAATATGGCCAGCAAAATATCGAAATCTACACTATTAAATGCGTTAGTAAAGTCAAGTAATGTCAAGATAGTAAGCTCCCGATTATCTTTGGCCATACGTATATCATCAGTGATTTTAACTAATGCAGTAGTCGTACTATGACCTGAGCGAAAACCGGATTGAAATGGGCTTAAGAGGTTGTATCTACAGAGAAAAAGGTTTAATTGGTTATAGGTAAGACGCTCGAGAACTTTAGATAGGAATGGGAGGATAGATATTGGGCGTAAATCAGAGAAGCAAATAGAATTAGGTTTTTTTGGCAATGGGATAATTATAGCATCCTTCCAGCAAGATGGAAATGTACCGCTTCGAATACAAAAATTTAAAATATGTGTTATGATGGGAACTAAATAATCTATGATTGGAATTATCATGTTACGACTAATGCAATCTGAACCAACACTATTGGATGATATAGCCAGAATATTTCTCTTAACATCACTATAAGTGAATTGACTAAATTGAAATAAAGGAGTATCAGTAATGTAATGATTTTAATGTAATGATTGTATTTTTTTACCCGACTGCGACAGAAGGAGGGTTATGTTTTTCGAATGTATGTATGTATGTATGTATGTATGTATGTATGTATGTATGTATGTCAATTTCTTTGGCACGCCCTACAGCTCAAACGGCTGGACGGTTTTTGGCATATGAGGTGTCGTTGGATTTGTCTAAATTGTAGTAGTGACATAGGCTATAAAATTTTTCAAAATGGCGCCCGCAAATGGCGGAATGAGGGGGGGGTTAGCTGAATTTTTTTTTCTTACTGTAGCAATATGGGTATCAAATGAAAGCTAGTAAATTGTTTTATTCTTTTTAGTTTATAATAAGAGTATTTTACGCAGTCGGGTTTTTTATTTTTTTAATTAAGCATACTTGTTTTCTTTTTTGTAATCACCTTATGGCGATATAAATATTTTAATTTCATTTCATTTCAATAAAAACACATCATTTTTTATCTATCCCAAATTTTATCCTCCTGTGCCAACCCTACCAAAATAGGTACACATTTTGCTCGCTCCTTGGAAGCTTTGTCTCTATTCCGTTTCTTTACTCAAATGCTTCCGTCAAACAAAGATATAAAGTCAGGTAAGCGACCGATGGCGGCGGGTCGCGAGAGCGGCAGGTGGCGCTGCGGGAGGCTGGAGATGGGCGCCGGCGTGGCGGGCACCTCGCTGAAGTGCACGTAAGCCTCGCCCACGAACGTGTTGCTCACGCTGAACATGTCCTTGTCCTTGATCACGAAGTGGAGCAGCCCGTCCGCCGTTTGCCGCTGCTCGTGCGTCAGCTGACTGAAGGTGACATGAAAAGTCAATATTCATTTTTGAAGTGAAAACTTCTTTTGACACACACATGTTTTCGTAGGTATAACCTGCACAAGTTAGCTTGATCTTTTTGACAGATGTAATTTTTCTAATCGACATAACTTTGCAATGACGGACATATTGTTTTCTTAATTTAAAGATTTTAAAAATTGTGAAAATATTAAAAAAAATACATATAACACAAAAGTCCCTAAAGATTCAAGCGTTATCCGAAAATTGTAATACTTTTTATTGCTTACAAACTTACATCGATCGGTCGGATATAACGTGCGACCGATGTAACATTGTACAAGCGTCTATTATTTTCAGTGTTCCTATTTAAATTTTACTTTGAAGCAATAAAAAGTATTACAATTTTCGGATAACGCTTGAATCTTTAGGAACTTTTGTATTATATGTATTTTTTTTTAAATATTTTAGTATAGTAAGTTAGGCCGATCCGTCACGCTCTGACGTGAACAAAGAATTTATATCATAACTGGAACACTCAATAAAATTGTATATTCAAATATGCACCTTGAAATAACTAACTTAACGTAACGTAATTTCGTTACTTTATTTTAAACATAATTTTTCTCTATTCCTTGAATCATGGTCATACTAGTAGAAAGAGATGCAATCCCACTCTTCGGAACGTTTTTTGAGTGCACGTACGCGTTCCAGTTTGTATATAAATTCCTTGGAGATGAAAGGCTCGATCGGGTGAACTCGGGACCGCCGAGTGTACCCGAGCGTGAAAGATACAGTCAGCTGCTCTTCGCTATTGTGTCGCTGTGTTTAGTATATTCAATTAATTAATACCTAATAATCGACTTTATTAATTTAATAGTTATTATTGGAACGTAATAATAATTATTTTAACAATTATTTGGTTTACATTGTGAGGTTAGTGAGTGTTGGTAGTTTATCGTGCTAATATTATATATTGAAAAGTTTTCACTTCTGCCGTGCGGTCTTAAGCACACACTCTATTTAAATTATATATTGAGTGCATAATTATGTTGCAGCCATCGTGTCGAAATAGGCTCATCTTTTTATTGAATGACGCTATTAAACTATGTGGCTAGTTATGTTATTGAATCATATCAACATTTAAAATATTTGACAAAATTAACTTCAAAAACGCCGTAATTAATAGTATCATTCTACGAGGGGCATTTGAAAAGTTCGTAGTCTAACAAATGGAAAATGAAAAGATAGGAATTTATTTCTTTTTCAACATATTCTCATCCAAGTTCTATATGCTTCTTTCATTGGCCGGGCAGGGCTTCTATACCGGCTTTAAAAAAATCTTAGTCCTATACCTTCAAAATATACGTCGACAGCAGACACAGCTCCACATATTTATTTATTTTAAATTTACCTCTTAATTGGTTTTTGAGCTTTGGAAATAGACAAAAGTCAGATGGAGCGAGATCAGGAGAATACGGGGCATGGGGTAACAATTTGACGCCACACTGATGCATTTTTTTTTTTTTTTTTTTTTTATGTGTTAGTTGAATAGGCAAACTGGCAGACGTGCCACCTGATGGTAAGTGGTCGACGTCGCCCATGAACATAAACTAGTTTACCTGGAACTAGCCCAGCCAACTCATTTATGCGTTGCCTATCCTGAGACATATGATGTTAAGTCTCGGTGCCAGTAATTACACTGCCTGTCTTGCCCTTCTTTCCGAAACACAGCAAAGCTGTTTCACGGAAGAAATAAGCAAGCATGGCATTTCTGCCATTAATACGCCGTAATACGCAGAGTTTATTGTTTGACCCTTTTCTACTCGTAAGTAGTCCACCATGATTACACCCTTCGCATCACAAAAAACTAACGCCATTAGTTCACCGGCCGACAAAACTACTTTAGCTTTTTTCGAAGCTGGAGATCCTGGTCTTTTCCATTGTTTAGATTGATTTTTTGTCTCTGGGGTATGGTGGTGCACCCAGGTTCATCCGGAGTCACAAATCTCTCAACAAATTCAATTGGGTCAGCCTCAAACAGCTCCAAACAGTCTCGAGAAATCGTTATTCGAACGCGTGTTTATTCAACTGAAAGCAGCCGAGGCATCCACCGCACAGACAACTGTGAAAAGTGCAGCTCAGTGGTAATTATGTGGTGCATTCGTTCAGATTAGATGCCGATGGTGTCAGCTATCTACTTAACAGTCAATCTTCGGCCAGATAAAATCAAATCACAATTTTTTTAAATGTTTTTGTCATTGGTAGACGTCGATGGCCGACCGTTACGTGGTTCATCTTTGACATTTTCTCAAATCTCTATTTTTTACAGTAGCATAACTACGAAGGTGCAGATTCCCTTAAAGTTGCTGTTAGATACTTAAGCAGAGCGGTACACGTCAATCAAACGAGCTAGTTAGATGCACACTGATATATTGACAGTTGACACCGATACACTCATAGTGCGCGGTAAGCGCATACACAACTGTTGCTACCGTGCCTCCATAAATTTATTTTGATGTTAAACCTATCTTATTCAAGTACTTAATCACATCACGATGTCTGATTTCATCAATTTTTTAAAATTATAATGACTTGTTCGACGTCATAGAATTCGAATCCCGCCAGGTGCAGATAATTTGTATGACAAATATAGATGTCTGCACCGGGTCATGGATGTGTATTTATGTATATATGTATTTATATCTTAAATTTATTTCCGTTCCTAGTACCTGTAACACAAGTTCTTACGAACTTAGCACGGGGCTAGGTTAACGTGGTGTGATTGTTGGTAAATATTTATTTATTTATAGTGTGAGAAAGCGTAACAAATGCAAATAAGGAAATGAAATTTTACGTAATTGCTCAAGAATAATGTAGCTTCAAAATGAGGATAGTTTCATAAAAACAGCATGCTCCTAACTATATTAGACTTCGAACTTTTCCAATGACCCTCTTATGTCACTTCGTCGCTGGATGGGATTTTTTTATAAAAAGAAGCCTTTTTGTGTAAAAAGAGGTATTTGATAGTTGGAAGTTATTTTTATAGTAAAAATCTATTACATCAGTCTAAACAAACCCAAAATAATTAACGGCTAACATTGTAAATATCCCGTTTTACGTACTAATAATAATGCTTATAGTTATATATTACAATATATAAATAATAATAAAAACATGAGTCTACTTACATTAGGAACATTTCGTCGTATAGCGGAAAGAGATTTTTGTTGTGCGTTTGAGTTTTAGGTTTTTCAACATTGGCGAATATGTCTTCGGGAAGGAGAGCAACACGGACATACGAATCACATAAACCTTAAAAAAATTAATAAATTGTAGATTTATATATAGTTTACTAGCTTCTGCCCGAGGCTTCGCCTGCGTGGATGTCGGTTATCGCGACCAAAAAAGTGTCCTATATTACTTCTAATACCCCCAAGAATATGTGTACAAAGTTTCATTACTTCTAATACCCCCAAGAATATGTGTATAAAGTTTCATTACTTCTAATACCCCCAAGAATATGTGTACAAAGTTTTATGATGATCGGTTAAATAGTTTTAGTGTAAAAGCGTAACAAACAAACTTACATTTCACATTTATAATATTACGGATAATATTTATTTTATTAATCACAATATTGTTGTCCTTACCGTTTGAGTCAGTCGCTATTAAATTCCTAGCATTCATGATTTCTATCTTTAAATGATCATCAATGAATTGAGCTCGAACCGTTAATAAGCCCATCTTCGGTTCAGTGATAGACTGCTGTTCCTGCCACCGTTCCAAATGATACTGATGGATTAACTCCCTGGTCTCCATACCATGAATTTTCAACAAATATTCGACCCTTTTTAATGTATCTGATGTGTAAATTTCTTTGTTGTCTTGTCTGAACGAACGAACCATTATTTGAAGGCATTCATGGAGATTGGAAAAGAATGCTGGTGGACGACGTTTCTGAAAATATTGCACTATGATATAAGAAACTTGTCCTTTCGAAAGATATTACAAATAGCAAATTCCCATTACCACAATACCATGACACCACCTCCAGAAATTCCAGTTATACAAATATATAGACAGTAAAAAGAACAAGAACATAGGGAAGTGAGACAATCAATAAAAATATTTTAAAACCTAAAATATTTTTATAACTGGCAATGTCACTGTTCATGCAAAATTGACTAAATGTAGAGACTTTGGAATTTATGATCGACCTATTCAACAATATCGTCTCATGCATTTCGTGCTCAATCTCGTATTGTATCATTCAATTTAAGGTATATTTATATAACTTTTATAAGCAAGACATTTTTATCAAAGCTTATACGCTAAACAAACTATTTTCTTCTCTAAACAATTTCAACAAACAAAAAAGCGAGCGAGTTCCTTTACACATAATACAATCATACACTTCAAAGCTTGCATTGTGACATCCTGTGACAATACTCGGACATTTATATAGCATGTTCCCTGTTTGTCTCAACTAAGTATCTATTTCTGTACTCTTATTATAAAAATATATAATTTAAATTTAAATGTATAGTTTAAAAGTATGAGTGTCAACCTGAGAACGATATGATTAAAAAATAAAATGTGCTTTAATTAATAGTTATCAGGTATTAAAGTAAATATTAAAGTATGTATGTGTTAAAAATGTTAATGTCGATGTGAATGGAACATAAAAATAAGTTTACAAAATGTATTCGATTACGTCTCTTTTGATTTCTATTTAATACTAATAGTTGAGGTTGAAGTTACTTCAGACTTGGCTCCGGCCTTTTGTTATACTTTTTTTTATGTTAAGTGAATAGGCAAACTGGCAGACGTTCCACCTGATGGTAAGTGGTTAACGTCGCCCAAGAACATAAACCAGTTTACCTGGAACTAGCACAGGCAACTCATTTATGTGTTGCCTATCCAGAGACATAAGGTGTAAAAGTCTCGGTGCCAGTAATTACACTGCCTGTCTTGCCCTTCTCTCCGAAACACAGCAAAGCTGTTTCACGGGACGAATAAGCAAATACCGGAATGAAATTTACAAATTTAAACTAGGCTGTATGGACTATAGTCCTTTGCCTTTCCCTATTGGGGATACATTTTAAAACAACAACAACTAATAGTTGAGGCAGGGGCCATGCTATGACGAAAAGACTAGGGCACAAACAGTAACATCACGGTGCTTTATATAATCTATGGTTTACCGCGTCTAAGATGGCGGCTGCCGATTTGGTCAAACGCCTGGGGTCGATATAGCGGGTTATCTTTGCCCTTCGGTGCTAATTAAACAATAACACTTTTAAAATAATATTAAAAAAAATTAAAAATATAATTATATATTATTCACAATATAACAAAAATTAATTCGACAAATATAAAGTGCTATCTAATATTATGCAAATAGCGTGCGACATAAATGCAACGTTATTTACCCGAAATATTACAATGTTTGGAGATACTTTGTTTTTGCCAAAATATCTACGCCTAATCAAGCGGATACGGGTAGCAAGTTTCTCTTTCTACAAATTAAAGATTTAATAGGATTAGTGTTAAGGATGAATTAAATACGATTGAAAGATATTAAAAGATCCAGCAAAGAAAATAGAAGCACAGATGTAAGCTATCAACTAACGAAAACAAAATTTCTATAATATTACATGAAAGTGTGTAGAACAACTTTTTGATCACGTTAAAAAATATTTTAGATATATTGTCATCGTTATCATTTCATAACTAACTCTCTATATTATTTTGAAAATGTTGCCCTAAATTTTAAAAGTGTGTACTCTCTCGAAGATTAAAAATGCGTTATTTTCCCACTGGATCTAGATTAATTTAAACGAAAAGTTAATAAATTATTAAAAATATATGAATAAATACAATAATGATTATAGTTAGCAGTTATTCACAAGAACTAACGAACTTCTACTAGAATAAATAATCTGACATACCTCAAGATTAGCTTGTATAAGCTCATACAATACTTCCCCCAGTTGTTCCCAAACTATATCTAACGTTCTAGAAAAATTTTCGTTGTTCAAATGTTGATATAATGTGTCTAGATTTGCTTCGAGGTATCTCATCACCCTGTCCATGCTTGAACAGTCTTGATGAAGTAATTCCGCACCTTCTATCAGAAAACGGGTGATGGATGGCATCATCTGTAAAAAAAATTATAGAAAGTTATAATAATTTATTTCTTTGGTAATTTGGGTAAGGTTCGCTATTTTATGAGTGTGTAACATAATTTTAATTCTGGAAAACTATATCAAGTAGACTATTGCAATATGTCGGTACCTTCTTTATCATAATCTCCAGTAAATCGAGGATTTTATTTTTGACTGTGTCAATAGCGTTCTCGATGACGTTTTGTAAAGTCTCCTTGCATCTGTAAAACAAATAATTAACTTTTTTTAAACAGACAATTTAATTGCGTGTCGAAAAGGCTAGTCACATAGTGTGTAAAGTTAATACTAAAAAAATTGGTTGTCTGTTAAGTCGGTTTACGGACGATAATTTTACGTGATAACGCCATAAGAAAACATTGATGAAAAATCGCATAGTTTTATGAATCTTCTACTCGGACTACGCATCTGCCGATGGAGTGTAAGAGAGATAGATGCGTCACAAGCCGAACGCTTAGGCCGATCGTGCCTCTCTATCGCTTGTTCCGCGCTCTCGCTCGCGGAACGTGACAATGAGTCATGCTTTTTCGTGCGTGCGGCCGGCTTTCATCGATTTACTAGACGTTATCACATCAATAAAAACAAAGGGAACGGACCTCTGCGCCTCGAGCGGCGAGCGCGCCTCGCACATGCGGCGGATGATGTCGTCCATATCGAGCTCGCGCACGAAGGGCTGCAGGCTCTGGCGCACGTAGTCGATGTTGTTGATGGCCACGCACCACTCCGTCGTCACCTCGAAGCGCGCCTCGTACGGCGACCCGCCTCCCGCTCCCCCTCCCCCTCCCGCTCCCACTCCCGCGCCCTCCACGCGCGCCGCCATCCGGTCCGAGTAGAACACGCAGCAGCGGCAGATGTCCTGCGGACGACACCTCGTTACTTATTATGGTGACGGTTCGCACCTGCGACAGGCGACCGCGACAGGAGAGACAGAGACAACAGACCCGAGACGACCAATTATATATCTTGTCGCGGTCTCTTGTCTCTATCTCTTCTGCCGAGGTCGCGTGTCGCAGGCGCGAATCGCCACTATTACGGATTTGGATACGAATAGTTTTGGTACATATACATATTCTAGACGCAGCCGGGGCGGACCGCTAGTATATATATATAAAACAAAGTCCTCCGCCGCGTCTGTCTGTCTGTCTGTTCGCGATAATCTCAAAAACTAATGCAAGGAATTTCATGCGGTTTTCACCAATAGATAGTGATTCATGAAGAAGGTTTAGGTCCATATATATATACCCAGGGCGCAGCCGGGGCGGGCCGCTAGTTATAAAATAAAAATAATCCTGTAAAAATACTTACATCAATAATCTTCGCGACAAAAGTATAGCATCCCTCAACATCCGGCCATGCCAATTGCTGCCAAAATATCTTGATCTGATAAAAAATTGCCAACGTATCCACTCCGGAACTACTGTACTTCACATTAGAATCAACAGGCACTAAGTTATCTAATTCGACGGCCTTTTCTATGCGAGTTAGAGCTTTGTAAGCCGCTATGTCCAGCCATTGAGCGACACCTCCGAAAAACCATCCGTGAAATTTAGATATACTATAGGAATTCCAATCTGTCTCATTTAACCCTTGACCCAACCTGTAATATCATACTAATATTATAAATACGAAATGTAAGTTTCTTTGTTACGCTTTCACACGAAAACTACTAAACCGATCATCATGAAACTTTGTACACACATATTTTTGGAGGTTAGAAGTAACATAGAATACTTTTTTTTGGTCGCGATAACCGACATCCGCGCGGTCGTAACCGCGGGCAGAAGCTAGTATGGTAATAATGTACTTAATTATTGGATATACTTTAAAGTAATGTTGTTTTTTATTTTAAATTAGAACATTAGGATGAAAATAACGACCAAAGTAATTAGTCAATGAATTTGTGTCAAATATTTTAGTATTGGTGTTAACGATATTGTAACTTATTCTAAATAACGTAAAATAAATTATTATTGTTATATTTTATAAATATTTATATTACATCCGTCCGTCCTTGCCGAGAACAGTGCAGCAGATAGCAAACAAATAAGATAGAAAGAGACAGTCTATATTTTGTAGGTTCTGTCGTCGGTGATGGGTATTGTTTACATTTGGTATCTTGTCTCGTTGAACACACTATAGTTTGCTAGCTAGATCTTTTCTCTTTGATCTAGAAAACTAGTAAGATGATAAATAGCTAGAATTAATTGTGAAAAGTAACTTACGTCAAAAATCTCTGCAATGCGAGATATAATTCGAACAACGTAGTTCCCATAGACAAAGGTTCGGAACCCAGTTCCTGTGTACCTAATCCGGTTTCTCCGTTAATTCCACCAGCTAAATGTACGCTATGTGTTGATCCTTCGCTATACCGTAATCGCTTCAAACTTTTACAAACTTGAATAACCTCTGGCTCAACTAAAGAAGCTATCTTGTCTTCGTAAACACCATACAGTGTTTTAGAATAAGGAAAACTCATAATTCTGCGAAAAAAAAAAGTTAGAGTAACCTATGTGATTCCTTATGGAAATATTGCCTTTTTTGCAGAAAAGTCCAAAATTTCAGACAACATTATTTTGACTTTTTCAGAATTTCTCAGCAGATGAAGCATGATAAGACATTCAGTCTTTTCAGAGAATTTATCTGTGCTATCATTAATAAAAATTCTCTGAAAAATGGTGAGAAATTCTGAAAAAGTCAAATATAGTCTGAAATTTTGGGCTTTTCTGAAAAAAAGGGAATATTTCCATACGGGATATTTAAGTTGATAGGCTAGTAACATCATACTTACTCAATAAAAACTCTGTCAAAGTATTCGATAGCTCTTTGAAGATCAGACCTAACAAGTTGAATAACTCTAATTAAATGCTGCAGTCTCGACTCTTCCGTTTTATCTTTGCATTCATTATTGTCGAGTATGTGAACAAACCAATCTGACGCGCCTTGTATAGCTGCCTGGTTTAAGACTTCCTGTATCGTCAGCTTGCTTCCGTCATCTTTATCTCTCAACCATCCGTATAAATTAGCTGGGAACAGATCTATAGACTCTGGTAAGTCAAGCGATGATAGTTTGTAAAGTATTTTCAAAACTTCTCTAAGCGTCTTCATTACGGTTTTATCTCCCGCCGTCTTCTTTCTCAATTTTCTGATATGACTGAAACATGTTGGAAGCAATTTTTTCGCTCCATCCCAGAAGAGCTTAACATCCTCTTCATTCACGAGACCTGAAGATTCGATCAAAAATTAACGTAATTTGTATGTTTGATATATATCAGCAGACAATTTTTAAACTAATACATCCCTACCTATATTATAAATGTGAAATGTAAGTTTGTTTGTTACGCTTTCAAGCGAAACTACTTAACCGATCGTCATGAAACTTTGTACACATATTCTTGGAGGTATTAGAAGTAACATAGGATACTTTTTTGGTCGCGATAACCGACATCTACGCGGACGAAACCGCGGGTGGAAGCTAGTATAATATAAATTCAAAACGTATATATTATTACGCATACAATATTGAAAGAAAAAATGAGACGACTTAATCGAAAGATTAAGAAAATTACTGTTTTAAAAAATAAAAAATCTCCTGTTTACTCTAAATATACGGTTTCTCATAGTTTAGATCAAAGTATTAGTTAGTTTTTATTATGCACTAGCGGCCCGCCCCGGCTTCGCACGGGTATTTAACTAAAATTTTAAAAATGATAAATTTATATTTTTTATCACCTACATGCGCCATCTATCGTATAATAGTAGAATATCGTTTTTATATTTAGTGACATTTAACATAATAGTACCTATATTAATTGAAAATGATGTTTATCTAAAATATTAAAACGATTTCTATTCCTATCCGACATATTTAGTAAACTTTTAAGTTTAGCAAAATAATAACTAAGTTTTGTGAGTTTTTAAGATTCCTTAGACCAGATGGCGTTGGCGCCGTAGGTACCTATTTCTATTTTCTTAAATATTTATTTTTAAATTTAATTACAATGAAACAAAAACTAAATTATACTGTGAGTTATGTCTAATTTTTTATGTACTAAAGTTATTTACATTGGTTTTGTACTTTTTACGTGATACGTGAACAAAGAAAAACACGATAAGAGATGGCGCTGATACGAAAAAAAACGCGCTATTGAAATTTATTCTTGATAATATATAGTGTATTAATAAAACGGAGGTTTTAACAGATTTATTATTTGTATAGATTAAAATCCTAAAAATGAGATTTGTATCACAACACTATACCTACCAGAGCCGTCAAATGATCACTTTTGAGACTAATTGAAATTGTAAAATTTTAGATTTACATTTTTCTTGAACTTATGTACGACTTTTTCTATAATTTATAGCTAATTAAGGAACCTGTAAACCTAAAAAACCTAAAAAAAGTAAAAATATTAACCTAGAATTTAACAATTTTCAAGCGGTCATTTGACCACTCTGGTAAGTTTAGTGTTAATATATTACTTATACCTATATATATAAAACTGAAGAGTTTGTTAGTTTGAACGCGCTAATCTAACGAACTGCTGGTTCGAATTGAGAAATGCTTTTTGTATTGGATAGTCTATTTACCGAGGAAGGTTATAATAGGCTATATAGCATCACGCTACGACCAATAAGGGCTGAGCAATAATTACAAACGTTACAAAAACGGAAAAAATATACACTGGCAAGCCACTCGAACAACGAAGCGGGGCACTCTTAAAGGTTTAAAAATATTTCAGTTTTTTTCCTCAAATTAACGCGGATGAAACCGCGGGGCACAGCTAGTTTAATATATCTATCTATTAGTTAAAAACTCACCAGATTGCAGAGGTTTGGTGATCTTATCGAGCAGAGTGTTGAAGAGGGTAAAGCTAAGGGGATGATCGGGGGTGACTGCGCAGTAGACGGTCCACTGCGCGAGATTGTTGTCGAGTTGGGACAGTCCACTCTGTGCCGAGTGTTGAGTGAGGATCCCTTCAGCTGCAGCGCTGAAGTTACCACACCACCAGTACGGAGCCACCTGAAATAGTACAGTATGGAGGGTGAAGGTAAGGAGAATCATCTGTGTATATAAAAGTGTCGTCAAAATGCATCAAATTAGGGTGGCGCCAAATTAGCATGAGGGCAAATCTTAAAGGAAGCGCAAAATAACAAAGCAGTCAAACACGGACTGAACACGTAATAAACAACATAAATTAATAACTATAAAAGACATAATGTAATACAAACATTATCAAAAATAAATTAAATATTAAAAATTTAAAAAAACCCAAGTATTGATTTAGTCGACTTTTTTTTTCTACAGAAATCAAAAGAAATACTAAATTTTTCAACCCAGCACACTTCGCTCTGTTTATAACTGCTAAATTCATATCATTTCCATTTCCTACACTAGCGATATTTCGGTGAGTTTTAGAACAATAATTTGCTTTTACAAATGGACACTTTTTCAACTAATCCAACGGTTCTCCTTACCTCCACCCTCTATATAGTACAGGAACTTCACGATTTACTGATCTCTGATTAATATGGGTGTATTTGCTTGTGGATTTCCCCACCGTGCCTCAGAGAGCACGTTAAGCCGTCGGTCCCGGTTGTAATAGACATCTCTACACAATCGTTACTCATGGTATTAGCCGTCAACCCGCAGTGGAGCAGTGTGGTAGATTAAGCTGCAACCCTTCTTCTAAATGAAGAAGATGCCTTTTCCCAGCAGTGGGACATTTACAGGCTGATTTAGTTTAGTTCAGACTCATATTCTTTGAATTCAATCGGACTGGAATTGAGGAAATTTTACGATGTCGACACAAATCTAAATCAAAAATCTACAGAAAATGTTTCTTAGCAAAAATTCGTCTAAAAAGTTTTTTCCCAATCAATATATTTTCTCTTTGATTTTTTGCTTACAACTGAACCTGAAAATTCAATCTAATTCAAACGAAACAACAAGAAATAATTGACGTACCTTAGAGCTTTCTAGCTCATGAAGCAAAAGTATCCTCAATAGATGCCTGTGCTCTTGAGCTGCCACCTGAGAGTTTTTCTCCGATGAGAAATTAAAGCGTACTTTCAATACGCCTTGTCGACGTAATTTGCTCTTTTTACTTAAATTTAGCCACATGATCATTCCACCTGCAGGAATCGACTGAAAAGTACATATTAATTATTTATATAAACTTCTAAATTTTAAAATTAAATGCAGCGATGTTTAGGCAAAATATCAAAATCTAAACTTCACTCGGTTAGCTACTGATTCGTTTATGGAAATTATCAAACATAAACTTCAAAGCCTTTTGAAATAGCAACAGTTTAGTGTTTAATTATAATTTTCCAATACCGCATTAGCAGCGCGTGACCGAAATCAAAACAAATTATAATAATATAATAACTGTTACCTATGTAACATACTATATTAAAAATATGTAACAAGAAATTAAATTTTAATATTTTCTATGAAATTAACTTTAATAAAAACAATAGTCTAAATTCTTACGAATAGTCAAGCGATGCTAAAGAGAACCGGACAACTGACGGTAAATATTAATTATTTTAAAATGTAAATACTTTATGGAATCAGTTTTTCCTTATTGTCCACAAGACTTAATTTCCAATAGTTATTGACCTCAAAATGTTTACCAACCTGGTGATTCCCAGCTTACTTATTTATTTACTTATACTTATTCATTTTAAGCAAACATATTCAAAACCAGGAAATTACGTCACTTTGTTAAATTAAACTAAAATAAAAAATAATTCGCAAGTATTTTAGGTGATAAGATTATAATTAGGTACATAGACTTTTTTCGATGTAATGCATTAATTATGGTATAAACCAACCAAACCAGAACAGAGCCGCATGAAAGCAAAAGAGAAAAGTGACGTTGTGAGTGTATTTTGCCGAAATTTTCGCGACGTTCCTGTGAAGAGAACGAGAAAGAGGGTAGTTCGCTACTACCCATGACAGTTCCAGCTACACACCTCGCGACACCGCAGTCCTGTCGTGACCACGATCCATGCAACTGGGTCGAAATATTGACACAAAATCACTTGTGTTATATCGTGGTATGTACCCGTTTTAAACATAATAATATTAATTATGGTATGTTGCGAACTAACAATATAACAAAATAAATAAAGATCTAGTTAATTTTTGGCAATGTATATGATATATAGTAGTAATTACAAAACTTATGTATGTATGTACGTGTATATAACAACTTTCAAAAAGTATATATTTAAAAGCGATGCCAAGTAGACGAGAAGGTCTTACTTTGAGTGATATATTCGCTGTTCCAATAAGCTCGTTATCATGTTTTCCTGTCGAAGCTGTGATAGCTATTTCTTTCATAAGTTTCCGAAGACCCTTGACACCTTTTACTTCAAATATTTTGGTCATTTTTTCTTTGACTGTCTCCGCTGGATCAAAATCCCTAGAAAGAACACGTTCCAAAATATAATAATTGATTCATAATTATATCAAACTTGAAATCATTTATTGAACTTGAAATAAAAAAAATCCTTTAAACTTACCAAACTTCTAAACAAAGAGAATCTTCATGAAGGCTACCTGGAATAGGTCTGCAAAAACAAACATATTATATTTATCGTACATTCAAACTAATGTTTATATTCCTGTGGACAGACACTAACAAAATTCAACACACATTCGACAAGTGGAAGTAGGTACAAATTATTTTATATTTCTGTATAATAGCTACGTAATTTTAATACTTACAATGAAAAATGTTCCTCCCAGACAGGATTAAGGGTGCCCGATTTGACAGACGTATTATATCTATGAGCAGTGTTGGACATCAGGTAAATGGTTACGAAAGGATCGCTAAGACCGGTAGGATCTTTCGGAACGAGGTCTTTCCCTTCGATTATTTCTACGTTTAACATCAGCTCGGGAGGTTCTTTGGCCTCTGCTTGTGTTAATAGTTCTGTGTGCTTATCATTTGACATTTTGAACGCTTCTTGGACGTAGAAAAGCATTGCTTGCTGTCCCACTTCAAATCCTATGTCACATCCGCCGACATTGTGTAAAATCTCGTATAGAACTTCTAAATATAATTCATCAACCTAAAAGGAAAAAGATTAAATAAATACATACCAGTACCTAATAATTATATTAAATATGAAAAAATACAAAATGTTAAAGTAAATGTTTTTGTAACTAACAACAATTTAGAAGCATAAAAGATCTTCTATAGGAAAAAGAAAGCGCTTGACCTACTTTTCTAACTTAAACAAGATCGATTTTCGACAGTAGCACTATAAATAGATTAAAGTTCTGCCGGAAACAATTTAAAAAAGCATAGTTTGTACTATTCTAATAAAAATACTATACTATAAAAATATTAAAAAGAGTAAATATAAAGAAACGAATTTAGTGAAAAATTTTGTCTGATGAAAAATTGAGTAAAGAAAGAAAATTTTGCGGTCTGGCTTAAATATTTTTAACATGTAAACTGTCGTCTCTAATTGGCATAACAAGATAATTAAATTAATATCTTAAATCTACGTAAAAAACGTACGGATGAATCGTAGTAATATCGTAAGTTCATCAAATAGGAACTGCACACAATTTATGCTTCCACAAAATCTTACTTCACACTGTACTCGGGGGACCCTTTGAAAGAGCGCATTGTGTATCCGCGTTCGTTACCAAGACACATGCAATATAACGATTATACGGCCACGTTCAAATGTCATGTCAGCGAAGTTCTACTACAATATTTATCCTGTATTTACATAAAGGCAGGGTTACTGCGCCGTCGTGGGAATAATATTGATCTGATTGAAAAACTAGTAGTGTTTTAGATTTACCGCTTTAGTGGCTACTAATACTATGTTTGTTTTATGTAACTGTTCAGAACTAATCTGTACTTATATTAAGAGACAACAAACCTCTGTCCGCTCTTTTGCAAATATAGGTATAAAATCGTTACGTCTACATTATTCCAAAATATTTATATATAGAAAATATTCAGCTTAGACACTTTTTGCTTCTGTACACCTACCTAAAACTTTTTATTTTTAACTCTGAAGTAATTTGCGAATGTCTTTCAGTATCTAAAATACAAAAAAATGATGACGAACACTCTTTGTCAACAGTTCGAATAAATTTCCATTATAATACCAAATGCACAAAAAAAACTTTTGAATATGTAGTCGTAATAGTGTGAGGCTACTTAGAGGCTATCATTACGTGACACTGAACTTTTTTTAAATATATTTAATAAACTTTTATTCTGCGATTCTGTGGCGACAATTTATAAGTTTATCCGATATACTAATGTTAAATAAACGAACAAATGAACATACAGTCATTGACTGGATAAGCATGCTAGTCTGCCGTTCAAGTAGCTCCTTCTTCACACCTCTGAACCTAGTCCTTAGGGTACCCATTCCATTCATGTTCTCTTACTTTTCACTCACACATATTCTAGTACGTTAAAAACACGTTACGGTTAACGTAACATTTGAATCTATTAAAACGTCCGAGATGAGTCCGGTCGAGTCGTGACTACGCTCGAGTCCGGCCGGGACTCAGGAATCAAGCCGATCCGACGCCAGATTCTATTTTCGCAAAGCGCTACCATCGGAGACGAATGTGAACTTAACTAAATAACAAAAATTAAAGATACTTTATTTTTAATTCTCTCTTATACTTGCAATTACTTTTAAAAAAATGTCAATGACCTTTTCCATCAAACGTTATTTTTATATTCAATTTTCGTTTAATATCAAATATCACTTTCTACAAAAACATATTCTTTTTATCTTTATCGGCTGATATATAACTAATTAAAGTGCGGCTAGCAACATCCGCATGTTTAAATATCCTATATCACCTCATAATGGTTTTACTAATGGAAATTTAGATTTATGTATTTGATCTATTACGTGGAAAATCTATAAAGCAGTACATTAGGTGAAGGTTTACGATCGTTTGTAATAAAAGTTATGAACGCACTTGAAATTCCCCATCATAATATATTTTTTTATTTCTACAGAACGCGTCAAAAATAACAGAAATCGTTTTTAAGCCGCAAAGATCAACCAGACTTCCTCATAAACTTTTAATATTTTTCCGTAATGGGCCCAGTATCAAAATTAGGATGGGACGGCTTACGCTTTTCAGTCATCTAAAGGGGATCATCATAATTTATGGTACAAATCAAAAAAATATAATTTGATAGATTTGGGTTCTGAACAACATTTACACAAATCACCACTCGCACAAAGGAGAGGGGCGCTATCTCGGGCTCCTGTAACACAGGGGTATAATTGATATGGCGGATAAGTCATCATAACTAGTAACAGGTACTAACAAGAACAATGTTACTAAAATTGTTTACGCATTTAATACCCCATCCAAACTACGGATTTGATTTAAAAAATTATTTTACACTAAAAAGGCTATTCACTGCAAAATCTTTTTGCGTTATGTTGAAATAACTCAAGTAATAATTGACGATAAAACAGCTCACAACGAGAAATTTGTGTTATACCTCTGATAATTATGTAATGTGCTCAATAGGCGTTGAGTCACCAGATAATTTAATGAGGATACCTGCTTCAAGCTGCAGCTCACACAAACAGATTTTTTTTTCCCCAATCATTAACCTCGGACTTAAGTCAGAGCCTTTTTTATCTATTTGTCCTTAATATCCATTTTTAATTTTTGTGTTCAGAAATAAATTTCTGTCACTCAACGCACTGCTCAGCTTCACCCTAGTAGATACAAATAATCCGCATTATGTGTAGAACTCTAGATCTATCGTGGCAGAGCACCATATTGGCAGCAATTGGATAGAATTTTGTGGCGACTATTATTATTTTTTTATTTGTTTTTGTAGCTTTTTTTCCCACTTTCGTGCAAAACTCAAGAAACTTATCTCTTGTATCCGAATTTTGGACTAGTTCAGGTAAATCTTCCATACATATTTCTTTGCCGATTTGTATTTCTATTTCACTCCATATCTCCATATCTAACCCATATCCAAAACTCACACATTCAGTAATTAAGTTCAGGGCGATTTCTTCGCTTGCGCGATACAAGCAGATTATATAAAAATACCTTAATCAATATTGGTAAGTATAGCTTTAAAGCGAACAAACGGCGAGATATGTGAAAATATTTCTTTAAGGAGATTGAATGATTTTTTCCAGATAGGTGATCTTGATAACTTTTATTTGGACTTAAAAATGAGTTATTTCTTAAATATATTTTTTCTAATAAAATAAGCATTTATTTACTGCATGGTGACATATCAGAACCTATTAGTAAATTATAATTGTCACTTATAAATTAAAATATAATACTCTCTATCTTAATACACATACTTTTAGTTGAATATATAAACATTCATTAATGAAATGAATACAAAATTGATTTTCAAAAGAGATCATGGTTATTTCAAGTTTATTACTAACAAGGAGTCGAGATTTTAAAGTTCTGCTCTATTGTTATATAAACCGCATAGTTTACATTTTCCGGCGGAAACCACGACGTTACCTACACTTAGGTACTTCATCTCTACTCGATTTTTGAGTTTCAGGAACCACACACTTAGTTATTTCTAAAGTTTTAGTCTAGATTAAGGAAACGTTTTTTTATTATGATACTTTTTACAACAACACTTTACAAGGAATTAAAAAAAATATATATGTATACATATATATATATATATATATATGTTCACAAAGCGAAAGATTTTTTTTTAAACCAAAACAACTTTGTTAATTGAATGGTATATTTATATCCGTATATTAGCGTAAACTGCTGATTGCATATTAGTTTCCAGTTTAAAAAGGATATTTCAATATATCATAAGAGATTTACCAGCTCTATACATCCTATCTAATCAAGATACATTACAGTACACACATAATAATTCAAAGGATGTGTTTTGAACTCTACATAGAGTATTGGATACGAAGAAAACCAGACTGCTAATAGCTATTATCTAGACATTTCTACCAGATCCAATTTAAATCCATATCGAACGCTTATCTCAACAGATGCAAATATTAAATTCTAGAAATAGACTGAAATACAGGTCTGATGGTAAACATCTAAATATTTGCTATTGGTAGTAATAATTGATAATGTTTGACATTGTATTATTTGATATAAAACTATTAATTTAAAATTTGTTATAATATACACATAACTGAACTAAAACTGTATTTTCTTGAAAGGCAAACAAAATTGAAATGAGTTATTATTTTTCGAAAGAATTTTTATATTCGCAACGTCACTAAATATAAATTTAATATCTCATATCATGTAGAAATTTACGAAAAAAAAAAAACGATTTAAAGACAAAAAACAAGTTAAATACTTGAAATTTTACTTTCTAATGAGCAACGATACACATAGTATATTAATGACCCTAACCTAATTACCGACTCGCGTCAATAAAGTGTACTCTCATTGCCAGGTGCATGCATAACTGTTGCGTTCGCTTCTATTCATTGGGAAAATTTATTTTCACATACTTTCTCAGTGAAATATATTTCTTGCAGAAACGCATTCTTCAAAGTTTCATTGAATACGACCTTGGCGTGGTAGTTGACAAAATAAACCATGGATAAAAGATTTGGCACGATGCCATAGTTAGAGCATTGTGTGTTTGTGCTCACACTGTCAGTATATGGAACATCTATCATGGCCACGCGTATATTTTTAAAATGGGCAATCGGCGTATCTGCAAACATTTGCATACCATGTACCTCATTGCCATATAACGACTTATATTTTTATTATTTTCAAATTTTTTCACATTATATTACAATAATGAACCCATTCTAGATTCTAATTCCTTTAAAAACATTACTTATGAAGGAATCGCTTTGGTTTCAAATGTTTATTAATTAAGAAGAATAGCTACATATAATAAAGATATAGGTAATATGGATAAAAATAAATAACGGACTGTATTTAAAATAAAATACTATACTAATACAAAAAAAAGAAATTATGATGATTTAAATATATTTATAATTGATAACGAAAAGGCATAGTCTATTGCTAGCTTTTTAAGCTAATCAAATTCTTATAGTTTCTATAATGGCTGTCAAAGCCAAGATACCCCAGTGTTTAACACAGTTCGGTTCAGTACAGTATTTGTCTTATTCATTGATATAAATATTATATTACTGGACATTAACACGACCGTTATGGTGTAGTGATGCAAGTAGTCGCCTCTACGCGACGCGGTCGCGGGTTCGATTACCGCTCAGGGCAGATATTTGTAATTGTGCAAAAATTTGTTTCCTTGTGGGTCACCCCACCGTGCCTCGGATAACACGTAAAACCTGAAAACGTAAACCTGAAAGTTCAGCAACGCACCTGCTAATCCTTTGATGTAGCGGGTGTCTATGGATATCCTTTTGACTTACCACTAGGTGAACCGACTGTCCGTTTGCCCCCTCTTGCATTAAAAAAAAAACCGTCGGTCCCGGTTGTTGTCATAAACACCTGATAGCGATCGTTACGCATGATATGGATCTACCAACCCGCAGTAGAGTAACGTGACAGATTATGCTCCAACCCTTCTCCTTTACGGAGAAGAGGCCTTTGTCCAGCAGTGTGAAGTTTAGAGGTTGATTCAGTTGTTCAGTTCAGGACATTAACTGTCTAAATTTATTCACGTAAATAAAGATTTTAATTCTGAGGATTCATAAATTAATTCTATTCCGAAACAATGTTATCTACAATAAGTACCAGATAGTTAAGTTTAATATAATGATACGAGTTGGAGGAGTGCCAATTACACGTAACATACTTATGGCGACATACCTTATAATTTGAACCGCAACACAATTCCTAAAATAATCATATTCCAATGTCTAGTTCAAATGAAAGTAAAACGATATAAACGACTGACCGACATTCGTTCAAGGAGATATAAACAACATTTAAATATTGCAACAGCACAAGAGCCAAGAGTGATTTACCACTCTATAAAAGAAACACTGTTTTCAACACGTTGAGATACTTAAAGAATACTATGAGTATCTCCTTGGGAAGCAGAAGTTGATTTGATTATTTATTTTAACGAACAATATAGGTATAGATGCCTAGCTAAAATACCTATCTATTAATTATAATTATTTAATGGTAACTTGCACTGTGTCCGACTTAGCTACAGCTTTATATTTTAAATTCAAAAAATACTAATTGCCATATTAAGTATATTTACGGTTATCGATATTTTTAGTCTAATTTACATAATTTGTTTAATTTTATAAGCTTCCCTTGCAATGTTGTATTTTTTCTGATTTTATGTATTTTTATTAAATATTTTGTTAACGAACATTTACACAGCACAATAAAAAGATAAAACACTTACATTCCAACCGATAGCTTCAACATACAAGTCGACTTTCTCCGGGTCTTCAGGCTCAGAGTCCGTGTCAAGTAAAGTTTCATTGCCGCTATCTGAGTCGCGTATTACACTTCGACTCTCAGAGACTTCTGTGACTACTTTCTCCCCGTCTTGCTCTTCAACTTCCTTCAATGGAGCTAGGGGTGTAGATTCTTCAAGTGCAGCCTTTTGTGAAGCTTGCTTCAAAATTGATCCAAATTTTTCAAAGAAACTATCATCTACTTCTTGTATTCTGGAACCAAGTTTTTTTTTTTAAATTAAATGTTAAAATAATTACATTTATTTTGAACCGTTTGCACTAAAAAATTCAATTTTAAGCAACCACACCTAAATCTCTAAAATATAAAGATATTTGCTAAAATTTATGACAGTGCTTTTAGGGTGACAACAAGTCCCAAATCTTACAAATACTCTGACTTATTAAACCATATAAAACATTCACTTTTTCAGAGTTTCTAAGAGAAAATAAAAATTTCAAAATTATTATTCATATTTAGTAGAAATGTTTTATAGTTTTTTCAGAGAATTTTTCCACTAGGGATTTTTTAATCGAAATAAGTCAGGCCTCTAAAGTTACGAACACGTAATGTGTGTATGTATATGTTGGTATATAATGAATTTCTGGAATACCCAATCCAAATTCAAAATTATACATCTATGAACACAAAGAAAAATAAGTATTATCTTGTAATTTGTACAGTTTTAAAAAGTTCTTTTTACTTAATAAATTTTAGTTTTAGTAGCACAGCAATTTTGCAAAGTAATAATTACCGTAAACTACACATTTAAATTGAGGAGTTATTATTTTTAAAAAATAACCGCAATAAACGCATGTCTAAGCATGTAAAAGTGCACTTAATTCGTTCATTTTCTGAGCAGGGTTCTTGATTTACCCGAGATTTCACCATTATATTCCAAATTGTTAAATATGAGACCCTGTGGAGACCAATTCTTAATGACGAAAAATGTTGTAATATTATGTGTGTATATGTGTATGTGTGTAAGTGTATATATATGTGTATGTGTATATGTATGTATGTGTATATATTATATTGTATATGCCATTGTAAACTTCATTATCCGCCTTTACTGTGTCCTATACCCAAAGGTTGTCTGGAAGAGATCGCTCTATTAGCGCTAAGACCGCCTTTGTACATCTTTCTATATTTATTATGACTTTTGTTCTATTCATGGTGTACAAAAAAGAGTATTATATAGATGTTTGCACATTAAGAACAACCTATTTTATAAAATATTTCCTCCAAGCTATATTGTCTTCACCTTCGTTGTATTCATTGTGCCACCGAGTTTGTTTTTTTTTTTTTAAATATTGAGTGATTAATTAAAAAAAGAATAAAAGTATTTGTGATTAGGCATTTAACATTCTTTAGATGTTGTCATAACTAATATAAAAATGTGCATTGAGAATATTAATAGCCACATTAAACATACACTTAAAATATAAAGATAAGTCAACTTATGCTGAATAGTTTAAAATATGATAAAACCGTCGAATAATAATTCACAAATGTTTCTTATATACCTCTTAATGTTCGTAATGTATGTAATAACATTTTAATCGAAAAATCCATCAATAAGCAAATAAAAAAAAAACAACAATTGTTTATAATTAACATACTTTAATATAATATTTTTATACATTTTAATCTTATATTTTTAAAACAAATTTATATGTACTCGTAGATGTTATTTACCTATGGTAAATGTTTTAGTAATACAAAATATATAATATACTCAAATTAATATTAATAAATGATAATCAATATTTTACAAATAGTAAATAAGACATAACATATTTTATGATTGACATATACATGATGCACACATTACAATAATTTAAAAAAATAAGTAAACGCAAAGTCATATTTAATAGCATTTTAAGTTTACATATTTTGCACTTAATAGTTTGTTGCATAATCTTATGCTACAGATATTATAAAACTATTCTAAAATCACATTTTCTGGAAGACTGGAATGATAGTTTAATGCCTATAAATTAATGTTTAATTACAAGCAATAGATTCTTTTCTTTACTATAACATATTCGAGAACAAAATATGGCAAGTTTAAGATAATATTTTAACACACATTTTAATATAAATTAATAAAAACAAATTCAACAAGTAATATTAACATTTGCATGTTCTTCAATTAAACGTTTATTTATCCAAAGCTGAAAATAGAGTATATTTGATATCTGTATACTCTTCAACACCATGTTTGCTGCCTTCTCTGCCAATACCCGACTCCTTGATACCTCCAAATGCTGGTTCAGCAGCTGACAATATACCATCATTGATAGCGACCATGCCAAAGTCTAACTGATGAGACATTCTAAATGCTTGGCCAAGATCTTTGGTGAAGACATAAGATCCAAGACCACTTCTTGTACTATTAGCAATTTCAACTACTTCGCGCTCTGTTTCAAACTTATGACACACAGCTACAGGTCCAAAAATCTCTTCAGCATATATTTTCATATCTGGTTTTACATCTGTAAGGATAGTAGACTCATAGAATTTATTGCCCACTTCTGGTGCAGGTTTACCTCCAATAACAGCTTTTGCACCTTTAGAAAGTGCATCATCAACTAATTCAGTGACCTTTTTAGTTTGTTCTGTGTTAATCAAGGGCCCACATGTTACACCCTCCTTTATACCGGGACCCATTATACATCCCTTAGCAATTTTGTTCTTAAATGTCTGTACAAATTTATCAAACACATCTTTATGTATTAAAAATCTATTAGCACCAACACATGCTTGCCCATTGTTTCTAAATTTAGCAAGCATAGCATGTTCTACTGCATGTTCAATATCAGCACTCGGAAACACAATAAACGGTGCATTACCACCTAACTCTAGGCTAACTCTTTTAATACCTTTAGATGCCATTCCATAAAGAAGTTTTCCCACATGAGTTGAACCAGTGAAAGAAATGCATCCTATATTTGGATCTTCACATAAAACTTTTCCCACGGCAGGAGCATTTTTTCTACTAGATGTTACAACATTGATAACACCTTTTGGCACTCCAGCTTCTTCTGCTAGTTGAGCTGCAGCCAGAGCAGTCAAGGGAGTGTCTTCAGCGGGTTTTATAACACATGTACATCCAGCTGCCATTAAAGCGCCCACCTTACGAGTAATCATAGCAAAAGGAAAATTCCAAGGTGTAATGACTGAAACAACACCTAATGGTTGTCTTGTCAACATTATTGTCTTATTAGGCCACGGGCTGGGAATAATTTCTCCATTAATATGTCGAGCAGTATCTGCAAACCATTCTAAAAATGAATTTCCATATGCAATTTCACCTTTAGACTCAGCTAATGGCTTTCCTGCTTCAGCAGTTATAATCTGTGCAAGACTATCTGTATTCTTGACACATAAGTCATACCATTTTCTTAACACATAAGATCTTTCTTTTGCTGTTGTTTCTTTCCATTTTTTAAACGCATTAGCAGCAACGTCAACTGCAACTTTAGCATCGGCAGCATCCATATCAGGAACTTCGGTAATAACTTTGTCATCCGCCGGATTGATTACAGGAAACACTGCTTTGCTGGCCGCACTCACCCATTGTCCATTAATATAAGCATTTTTATGTAATAAATGCAAGTGACGACTTCCGTTTAAAAATAAGCTGGCTTTATTCAATAAGCTGACATGTAAAGAAATCATTTTCAATTATATTGAATCAAGGAATTTATATACAATCGACTCGAGCGAAACAGTCTTCTGATATCAAAATGATTATATAACACTATCACAATAACAGTTTATAAAATACACTATTTTTAACACAAAATTACATTTGTAAAGCTATTATTATAGATTTAAACCGACCTTTTATGTGGGTAATTACTGATCAATGTAACAATTTTTGGCCGGATGATTTTGACAACTTTGGCATGTGATGTGATGGCCGTGCGGTCGTTCCACAGAGTACAAAAACTACCAAGCTATAACCTATATAAAGCATTACTACTATGTAAGAAAACAGGGTCCGATTTTTGTAACAAAGAGGTAATTAAAGACTCACGATAAAACATAAAGATTCTGTATAATAATCTCGTCCTAAAAATTTATAAAAAGGATGCTATTGTGATCAAATGTATAAAAATTAGTTTTAGTTGCAACACTAATAAGTTCCTAACAGTTGTAAAACATAAAGTAACAAGCCTAAAATATGTATTTCCAATAATTTTTCTTATTATTCCACAAATGATCTTATTGTATAATTAATAATTATAAAATAACATTAGTGCATAATATGAATAAATATAAAACTTTAATCATTATTTAAAATAAAAATTAACACCCGAAAATTATTAAATCTCGATTTACTTTAATAGAGAAAAAAATTTATTTAATACAACATATATATATATATATATATATATATATATATATATATATATATATATATATATATATATATATATCTTTTTATACATTTTAATTTAGAAGATTTTTTATATATCTTTTTTAACATTTTAATTTAGAAGTGTTGAATAAATATCAAACTTCAATGAGCGCTCTACGTAGTGCAATGACCTCTTTCAAGTTAAGTCGCTAATACGCAGATCAGTATGACCAGATTTAACATATAATAATTATTACTATGTTTTAAGGGCTTTTTCGACATCAGTATTTTTATAAATATACTATCTGTACGCGTGACTTCGTTCGCGGTTACTATCCCTTTCATTAAGCCTATAAGAAAAAGTATAAATGCCAACTCAAGATGAGATTGACATTCAAAAGTTTCTGTACATTTTGGACTTCAAGTTATTTTGGATGAAGGTATGAGGTTTTTAATTTCTGAAGTAATAAACCAGACTTTAAAATATTTAATTGATAAGTTATCTTCTTTCTAACAAAAATATAAATTTTAAATAAAATCGGGCTAAGTAAGCATTTTAGCATTTGTCCTCTCTTCCAAGAAAACGTAGTGAATTTCAGGATAAAAAGTATCCAGTGTCCAAGCTCGTATTATAAATTCAAATCTTACCCAGTTTCATTTAAAATTATCCAGTACTTTTGTTTGATGCGCGAACAAAATACAGACTGAGGGAGAAAAATAAAAATTGCATTTTTGGCTTCAGTATCTTCAAAATTTAGATTAATGGCTTCAAAATTGCTTCAACGTATGTACAAGTGTCATTTTAAAAGTTTGTAGCCGTAATATATTTAGCAACATGCTATTTTTATGAAACCACCCTCATTTTGAAGCTACTTTATTCTTGCGCAATTGCATAAATACTCATTTTATTATTTGCATTCGTTACGGTTTCTCACACTACAACATCGAACAAGTAGTGATAATTTTAAAAAATGGATAAAATCGAACATCGTTCTGTAATTAAAAAGTTAAATAAGAAAGGTTTTACACCAAAACAAATTTATGAAGACATGTTAGTAATTTATCTGGACCTTCGCATGCTACTGTAAAAAAGTGGGTTGTAGATTTCAAACGTAGTCGAGAAAGTGTTGAATGACCCACGTAACGGTCGGCCATCGACATTTACCACTGACGACAACATTGAAAAAATTTGTGATTAGATTTTATCTAACCGGAGATTGACTGTTAAGAATACATTGCCATGACACCATTGGCATCTCATCTGAACGAACGCACCACATAAAATTACTACTGAGCTGCACTTTTCAAAGGTGTCTGCGGTGTGGGTGCCTTGGCTGCTTTCAGTTGAACAAAAACGCGTTCAACTAACGATTTCTCGAGACCGTTTAGAGCTGTTTGAGGTTGACCCAACTGAATTCGTTGAGAGATTTGTGACTATGGGTGAAACCTGGGTGCACCATCATACTCCAGAGACAAAAAATCAATCTAAACAATCGAAACGACCACGATCGCCAGCTCCGAAAAAGTTAAAGTAGTTTTGTCGATCGATAAAGATGGGATGCGAAGGGTCTAATCATGGTAAACTACTTAGAAAAGGGTATAAACTAGTAATAAACTCGACCTATTATTGTAACCTGCGACGTTTACAAGAAAAACTTCCTGGATTATTACGAAGAAAACTTTTGTTTCACCAGGATAATACGCGCGTTCGCACGACAGTCGAGACTATGGCAGAAATCCATCAGTGCGGCTTCGAATTGTTACCCCATGCCCCGTATTCTTCTGATCTTGCGTCATCTGACTTTTATCAATTCATATCATATATATCAAGCTTAAAAACTACTTAGGAGGTCCAAAATTTTCTATGTGGGAGGAAATGAGGAGGTTAAGGCTGCTGTCGACGCATATTTTAAACTTATAGACAAAGGTTTTTTTTTTGTTTAAAGCTGGTATATATAAGCTCTGCCCAGCCGACGGAAGAAGTATATAGAACTTGGGGAAGAATATTTTAAAAAAAATAAATAATAAATAAATTCTGTCACGTCTTGACCACTGATCGTGTCCACTGGTCCGAAATATCGACAAAAATAGTTTTAAAAAACTATATCATGGTATGTACTCATTTTTATCCTTAAAAAATTAACTAAATAAATATCTATCATTTCACTAAATGGTTAGGCTAGGAAATTTTCAAATACCTTTAGAGTCCAAAAAAAGTTTTTCTTTTTTCTAAACATATCGAGTTTTATAGGTTTAATACATATTAGACTATACGCATCTTCTATTTCTTGATGAATAATAATTTCATGATAAATAAAACGTTTTAATCAGTACCTTCATTGATCTCTATATAAAATGATATTTTACAGTATTTTGTCGAGGTATACCGGTATATTTTACAAAAGTTAATCTGGTCACACTAACGCATATTATCATGTCTACGCAGTGATGTGATGTATTTTCAAGAAATTAATAATATATACTTTATTAAATTTTATAGTATGTTCATTAACAAGCTACTACAAATAATTATTAAAAACATAGTTAGACGAAATAAATTGCGGGTATTCCTTTTAATAAGAAGTGTAAATTTTCGAGATAAAGAAATTTACGTATTACGTACTAACCGAATATCATGAACCTTCTCTTCTACTGATTTTTGTTGTTGCAGTTTTTCGTAAAATCCTTTCCACATTGATTCTTCATCCATTTTGGTTTATTATTAGCTCTTCAAAATTATAAAAATATAAAGGAGTTAAATTCACTGATACAAATCACGAGGAACTAATTTTAGACTTGATACCCATAACAATATTCCGCTATATCTGAATCACCAAAACTAAAGAACGAGTCATATCTCCACGATGACGTAAGTTAACACAACCAGTTAACTTGACAACATAATATATACTAAAAATGCACGCAAAGAGAATGTTATTAGATTCGGTACGCACGCGATCACAGCCTCATCGGAAAACCATTAACTTTCAAGCTGATGAACAACACTCGTGACGTTTAAAATTATGGAATAAAATTACGAACACGATACATACAAGTTTTTCTTTAAATTATATATTATTTATTATTATAAACACGCGTCCTTTTGTAATTGTTTTGTATGATTCAAGTAGGCGGCAGGCGCACAAAATAAAACTGACGTAATCCAAGGAGGTTATAGTCACCGTCCAACGCTCGGTACCTGTGCAGCAACAAAATGATCTAAATATGTAAACTGCACGTACTTTTTAAACAACGCACAATTAATTAGCAAACATTGTTAAATTTCACTGTTTTTTTTTTTTTTTTTTCGAAAATGATAATTACGAACGAATTACACACTTGAATAAGAATTTGTTAGGTGCTAATAAAAAATATTTGCCAATCTTAAAATATCATTGCATAACACAAAATAAATATCATTTTACTTTTATTTAGTTTAAACCTAAAAAGTTAGTTTATAACAGCAGAGATACGGTTGTTTTACTTAATGTTTAATTTTTTCAATGTGGATAAATAAAACTACTCAGATTAGTTCCTACTGTGTCTGCAGCTACTGAAAATGAAACAAATAAGAGAATTGAAGTCATGTTTAAGAATTAAATTAAGTATCAAACAACATTCCATAAAACTTTTCACTTTTCAATTAAAACTTTCTGCAAATAGGATAAATATTTTAAATATTTGTCGAATATCGGATTATACCTACTTTTTTAAAGCATACAAAATCTAAAGAGTATGTGTGTATAAGGACGCGGAAATAGTCGTTACATTACATACAAGGCCGCATCAACCATTATTTACATTACTTTCGATAACATAATGCCTTTTGTTGAGATTATATTTATAATAGCTACTTTTATATAAATGACTGAAGCTCAAGAAAACCACTTTTTATTATAATTATTAGAATGTAATGAATATAGGTACTGCTAATGGTATGGTTCTAGCTAGGTCAATAAAGTCAAAAATAAATTCCAAAATCGTTAATTAAGAGTAGTTATATATTGCATCTTTGGTTCACTTCATTTCAAATCAGGCACGTATTATAATATTTAGTTAGAACTTTACTTCGAGCATTTATCACTGACAGTAATCAAACTTGGAACAAATAAGTTGATGTAGTTATATCTAAGACTAATATTTGCACGAGCTGACAGTTACAAAAATTCACAAAATATTTAGCGTAGAATTCGCCCTCGAAGATGGAAATCTCAAAAACGTCAAAACCCATTCTGACCAAACAACCTTATTCTCCATTTTAGTCTCGGTCATGAGGAATTTCCAAAAATCCATATATAATTAGTAAAACTGATAATTTTTTTTAATTACGATAAAAGATAAATTAATAAATAAATACGATTATTTCATATATATGATTTATTTCGTAATTTTGACAACATTGGATATGACTTTTTTTATTATCCTCCACGCATTTTCAGATACATATACTCGTACAAACAAATCCACAGACGCTGAACACTTTTTTATCTCAGGAACCAACCAATTAATTAAACTTGAAACCCATGACAACCACTAGTTCTATTGAGGGATTAAAAAAAACTCCTGCACATTATCACGTGAAACGATCGAAAATATATAAAACGTTCAATTCCGATAACCCATCTAAATAAATATAAATTGTTTTCTACCTGGAATGCGGTAATACAAAAATTTAATTAAGATGAAGTATACTATAGGTAGGATGCCGTCGGGGTTCGAGTTTTACTCCGCATAATATCGAATAAAACTCCTTCGACACATTAAGAAAAATTAAAACATTTACCGAGTCATCTATATTATAAAGCTGAAGAGTTTGTTTGTTTGAACGCGCTAATCTCAGGAACTACTGGTTCCAATTGAAAAATTCTTTTTGTGTTGGATAGTCCACTTACCGAGGAAGGTTATATGCTGTATAACATCACGCTAGTCGCTACGACCAATAGGGGCAGAGCATTAATAAGAAACATACGGGAGAAAATTTTTTTTTTTTTGAGAGATTTCGTTGCGTCCTTTAATATTCCTCTTCCCGAGACCTTTTTTACTATAGTTCCACTTTTAAAGTAAACATAATAGCACGCTTTTACTCCCCGAAGGGGTAGTCTGAGATGCACATATTAAATGTAACACCTACTTGTCGCCAGTTATGAGTCCCATGTAATAGAAAGCGAGCCTATTGCCATACACCGGCACCAGAATCCATGCTATTTACTAAGAATTTTCGAAAAATAAAAAAACCAATAATACGTTATGCGACCCAGGAATCGAACCTGAAACCCTTTGCTTGACAGTAGCGCTTGCGACCACTCGACCAACGAGGCGGGCACTCTTAGATTAATTGTTTAAAAATATTTAAGTACATGTTTTTCCTCAAATACACGCGGATGAAACCGCGGGGCATAACTAGTATCTAATATAACCATAATAAGAACCGTTATATACGAATATGATAACATCGAACACAATGTCGAACATGTTTTAAGTGAACTTATATGTTCTCTATGGTTGGTGTTCAACTTTATTGATGCAGTGCCCAGAAGAGAACGGTTGTAGTTGTTCGATTTGATATGTCGAATGTTTGATAAGGGATCTAAACTTGTATATAGTTTCTTTTTTACTGAACTAAAAAAAAAGTTGTGCGGTGACCGGTAGGGAAGAATAGTGTCGCGACCTTTTTCTTGTCGAGGTATCATAAAAGGCGACTAAGGGTGTACCGTTTTCAACGTTTAATAATTAATAATTTTTTTAACTTTCCGCGCGCTTAATAATTCAACCAATGCAATGTCAATAACGCCGTCTTAAATGGTGCACCCTTGTGTATATGACCAATGAGAGCGCCCGATTCACCGGCGCGCATGCGCAATCGAACACACAAACTTTTGCCCAAGCCGAAGACACAACCGTGAAAGTTCTTGGCCTGAAATGGGAGCCTGCCTCAGACTCATTCGTTTTTAACGTCCGATTAAGATTAAGTAACGAACGATTCTAAGCGAGGTAGCCAGAGTCTTCGATCCCTTGGGATTTCTGTCGCCTCTAACAATTCAAGCCAAGTGCTTAATCCAAAAACTTTGGATCCTCGGCGTTTCGTGGGATGATACTCCTCCACCGGAAATTGTTGCGCAATGGAACAATTTTTCTCAACAACTTCCACAAATCAGGGAACTTAAGGTTCCACGCAAGTTCGTGATCGAAGGCGCTCGATCATATCAACTACATGGGTTCTGTGACAGCTCTGAGCTTGCATACGGCGCCGTCATTTATCTACGTGTCACCGAGTCTGACGGTTTCATTCGCCTCTTCCTTGTCTGTGCACGAGCTCTTGTCGCGCCTTTGAAGAGGCAGTCACTGCCACGCCTGGAGCTGTGTGCTGCAGTTCTACTAGCCGATCTCATGAAATTCGTCAAGGAGACATTGCGGATTCCCCTCCAGAGCACCTATCTGTGGAGCGATTCCACCGTCACTTTAGCTTGGCTGCGGTCCCCATCTTCGCGCTGGGTAACTTTTGTCGCAAACCGTGTCAGTCACATCCAAGACACAGTTCCTACCGAATGTTGGAGGCATGTGCCCTCTGCGACCAATCCAGCTGACATTTGCTCCCGAGGACAGCTGCCAGCGGAACTATTAACCAACGCGCTATGGTGGGCGGGACCCGAGTGGCTCTCTAAGCCCCAGTCTGAGTGGCCACCAGACATATCTAAATGTCAGACGAAGGAGGACGTCGTGATTCCCGAGCAACGTAGTACCGTTCTCATCGCTGATCAAACCGAGACCGCTCCAAAAACTTCAATAATTGATCAGCTGTTCGAGAAGTATTCATCCCTGGATAAAATTTGTCGGATCTTAGCGTATATCCGTAGATTTCGCGTTAATTCGTGTAATGCTGGTCCGCGACCTGAAAGTCTTGTCGTGACGGATGTTGAATGTCATCGTGCTCTTCTGATGATCGTCAAACATTTCCAGAACCGTTTTTTCTTTGATGTCATATCAAATCTGAGGTTACGAAAACAGTTGCCTCGCAGCCTCCGTAAACTAAATCCGTTTCTGGATGACCAAGGTATTCTCAGGGTGGGCGGACGGCTGGCTCGCTCTGGTCTTGAATTCGAACACAAGCACCCGGCATTGCTGCCCAGGAAATGTGTTCTCACCACAGCAGTCATCGAATCCATTCATCGGAAGAATCTTCATCCCGGTCTGAACACCACGCACTACCTGATCTTGCAGCAGTTCTGGATTCTGGCGGCTAAGCGTGCCGTGCGTCAGCACCTCTCGAAGTGTATGCGATGCTATCGTCTCCATCCTCAACCATTGCAACCGTTCATGAGCGACCTTCCCGCCTTCCGCGTTAACCAGGCAAAACCGTTCTCTCAAGTTGGGGTGGATTTTGCGGGTCCCTTCCGGATCAAACTGGGTCTCCATCGCGGTGCTAAGATCGATAAGGCTTACTTATGTTTATTGGTCTGCCTGAGCACCAAAGCTGTACACCTTGAAGTGGTGTCCACTTTATCGACTGACGGCTTTATCGCCGCGTTGCGTCGTTTCGTCTCCCGTCGGGGCCGTTGTAACGTCATACATTCAGATTGCGGCACAAACTTCGTCGGTGCAGCCTCGCAACTCGCATCCTGCAGCAAAGAACTCAGGAGGAAGAGAACCTGGAGCAAGCAATGAACTCAGAACGGATTGCATTTAAACGTAACCCCCCATCTTCTCCACATTTCGGTGGAGTATGGGAAATTCAAGTAAAAGCCGCGAAAAGTCATTTATATCGGATTGTTGGCGATCAAACTCTAACCTTCGAAGAACTTACCACGCTCTTTACTCAAATCGAATCGATTTTAAACTCTAGACCTCTGTGTCCATTAAGCTCTGACCCTAACGACTTGAACGTTCTTACACCTGGTCATTTCTTGACACTAGAACCTCTCACGGCGGTTCCTGATCCAGATTACTCTAAGATTAATCTTAATCGTCTAAATCGATGGCAACTGATCCAATCGTTCCAACAGCAATTTTGGAAACGTTGGAAACACGAATATCTACACGCGTTAACTCAGCGGGCAAAATGGACCAAAGGCTCAACACAGTTAAACGTAAATTCGATCGTGCTTATTAAGGACGATAATCGACCTCCACTCCAATGGGCATTAGGACGAGTAGTCTCTTTACACCCTGGGCCTGATGGAGTGATTCGAGTGGCTACTGTAAAAACTAGAGATCACGTAATTAAGAGACCTTTAGTTAAATTGTGCCCTCTGCCAACCGAATAACAATCTTTATTAACAAACATAGTTTAATTATTAGTAAGCTTAGTACCCTAGTTTAGTTTCTTAATTTCCAAAAATTAGTATCGTAAGTCTAGCGTAGTTCAATTTACTTAACGTAGTTCAGCGTTTCTCAATCAAATTTCGGGAAAATCCCATTGGTATTTTGGTGGGCGGAATGTACCGTTTTCAACGTTTAATAATTAATAATTTTTTTAACTTTCCGCGCGCTTAATAATTCAACCAATGCAATGTCAATAACGCCGTCTTAAATGGTGCACCCTTGTGTATATGACCAATGAGAGCGCCCGATTCACCGGCGCGCATGCGCAATCGAACACACAAAGAAAGCAGCGCCCGCGGTGGCCAATATATAGATCATCTATCATCTAACGGAACTCGTTACTATTACGACCGTTGAAACCGAGAATCAAACCTGACTTTGTGTGAAATTTACTCCCTATCGTTTGTCTGTGGCGTGATTAGTGGACTTTTCCTGTACAAAACGAGGCCGACCGGCATATATCCTAAAGTCGCAACAAGATCAACAAGAACCACTCCGTCTTCCGTTCCTGCTGAGCATGGTGAGTTGTGCATGAGTATCTATTGTTCATGTGTTCAGGAGTGTACCGTTTATTTACCGGCGAGTGTGTACTTATGCTCGATCCAGATTGTACGCAGATTGACATTGCATTGGATATTATAAAAGAAACGTATTCATTTGCGTACAAAGGGTATAGTGGTGCGAACAACAGGTACACTAACCAGGATGGTGATAGGCAGCATCGTCACCATATCCTGCCACAACATACTGCGCGTATTGGCGACAACCCGCCTGCCAAGCGTGACGAGTATTGGCAAATCCTCTATAAATAATGGGGGAGGCCTACGTTCAGCTGTGGACATAAAACGACTGATGTGGTGGTGGATTTTACCATTCTAGCCTTAAAGGTACATCAGCAGGCTAAATCAATCAATAAAAAAAGCAAATCCATGTAAACAATTTTTAATTGAATTTATTAAATTCTTAATATGATCAAAATGATTAATATACTAAATTACCCTTTTCTGGTTTTAGACCTAAACTATAAATAGGCAGACAGACAGGACATATTTGGACATTACAAAAAAGTCTATTCGAATGTCATGCTCTATCTTCGATCAGCAATATACATATTGCTGATTGAAGTGCTCTATATTACTCATTATTTAACCTATGCCACTAGATTATGCTAATATCATCTCTCTTACTTTATTTCACGTTAATTTTTACGTAGAAGCAACGTGACGCTGAATCCAAGATAGCGTCGAATCTAATCGAACATCACAAAACACGAGCCTCCATGACCTTGACGCTTTAAGTTCAAATGATCGTCTTACCAACAGGTAATGCGTAAAGCGTATCAACGCATTGTCTTCTTTATTGCCCTTTTTAAGAAACCAATACCTACACAATTCTTACGCTTATTTGAAATTAATACAAACAAAAAAAGTACTTTATCTAAACTTCAATGATATGGTCACAACTCACAACTGACTACAATTATGACAAAATACAAATTCAATTAATTACTCAGAGTTAAATACAATAAAATATAATTTGAAGTATATATACTCGTATGGCGTAGATTCGTTATTATTGGTCTTTGGCACCATAATAACTTTCTTTACAATTTTCAGACGAGTACTCCGCATAACCGATTACAATATTTCTTTAAGATATAAGTGTTTACGATGCAAAAGGATTATTATTGACAGTGTGGTGAATAGGGAATAAGCAAGTGATTTAAATTCACTTGCATTTTAATTTTTACATATAATTTATGATCCTGAAATTATACCTAAACCATTATTTTCTTATTTTGTTAGCATTTAATTGCATAAAAATGTAATTATAAAGTAAACAAGTATGCTTAATTAAAAAAATCAAAAACCCGACTGCGTAAAATACTCTTATTATAAACTAAAAAGAATAAAACAATTTACTAGCTTTCATTTGATACCCATATTGCTACAGTAAGAAAAAAAAATCAACTCCCTCACCTCATTCCTCCATTTGCGGGCGCCATTTTGAAAATTTATATAGCCTATGTCACTACTACAATTTAGACAAATCCAACGACACCTCATATGTCAAAAACCGTCCAGCCGTTTGGGCTGTAGGGCGTGCCAAAGAAATGGACATACATACATACATACATACATACATACATACATACATACATACATACATACATACATACACTCGAAAAACATAACCCTCCTTCTGTCGCAGTCGGGTAAAAAAGCGCCACTGTTGGTCTAATCACGTCACAGAACATGGGATTTATCGGCGTCGATATTCATACTATGCTAGAGTAGTCTGAGCGAAAAAATGTTTTTATTTATATTCTTGTTGAATTTTCTATAAAAAAATACAATTTTGTTATATGGTGATACAATATAAACTCGATTAATTGGAAAGATCTCTTTCTCATAACCTTACACTAAAAAACACTTTGTTTGGGGTATTTTTAATAGTATTTTGGCACAGTGGTCCTAGGCAATATAAAAAAAAGGTTTTTTTAGTTACTTACATGATTTAAAAAGTGGTTAAAACTAAAAAACTTTAAATAATGACTCTATCCATATAGTAAGCAACACAGAACGCAGTAGGAGACGTCATCCAAATCGTGCGAAAAATTACACCGTTCAAAAATAATCAGTTATATCGAAATTTTATATAAAATTAAAAATTTTAAAAATTAATTCGAGCATATTTATACGTTTTAAAATGTTATAACGACATGGAAAGTGAAATAAACCAATAAAAATTGTGCATATTCCCTATTCTGATGCATGCCTGACATCTAATTTTTCTTCTCTAATTGTCCCCATAAATGCAATCAAATATCAAATTTAGAACCACTGTTTCACGCTCTATCATAATTATATTATAATACAAATAATTTAATACAAACATAAAACTATGTAGAAGCAGGGTCAGCTGAATAAATGAGAAAAAAAAAACAATACTAACTAGTTGTTATCTTTCTAAAGATCATTTTAGACCTTCAATTAATTTTGTCGACCCATTAAAACGCTATTGTAATTCTTCGAAATAATTATAAAGCAAACAATTCAAATTAACATTTTATATTGCCTGGCACGGTAACTGCTAACTGCAGTTACCGTGCTTTCTGCTCCAGGGCTGTGAGTTCGATTCCCGCCCCGAGTCTGAGTATAACATATACATATACAATATATCATCATATCAATCGTTGGATGTCCACTGTTGAACGTAGGCCTCTCCCACCGACCTCCAAAGCAGCCGGTTCAAAGCAGCCTCCATCCAACGGCTTCCAAGTTGTCTGTCCATCTCGTCGACGGCCGTCCGACGTTGCGCTTGCCGGTACGTGGTCTCTACTCAAGAACCTTCCTGCTCCATCGGCTGTCACTTCTTCGAGCTATGTGCCCTGCCCACTGCCACTTCACACTTACACTTCTACGTACTACACTTACTACACTTATACTTCTACACTTAAACCGAAACGTCGCAGTTTCAAATCCGAGTTAGAACCGCTGAATTTAAGTAATATTTTATTTAAAATAGTCATTTTGTGCTCCACGGCGTGGAAGGGACTGTGAAGAAACCTGCATGTTTCGAAAGAAATTTTCAGACACGTATCAGCCAAAAGTTCCAACCCTTTTGCATTTTCAATTTTTTACCATATTCTACAACAACGTAGTTGTTAGTAATACCATAAAATACGATGCATAAATTAAACTACAGACCGCAGATAACTCTAAAGGAGCTCGTTGCTTGATTGTACAATGTACAGGTCTTATTTAAAAAAAAAAGACATTTTAATATCAATGCTTAAAAAACTAATTCCAATTTTTTTACTTTAACTATATAAATAGATGTTATAATAAACTGTACAATGAAGAGAAGGAGCCTTTTTCAAAATAAAGCAACAAATATAAATTATTCATAATTAGGTATGTTAAGTATAACTACAAAATATTATTCGAAATGAAATAATAATAACACTAACCGCAAACAGCAATAATTAACAGTCAGTGTTGTAATTAAATCTGGAACTTAAAAAAATATTAATGTTACGTTCCTAAAAACGTATATTTAAAAGATAATAGGTATGTTAAATCTAGTCAAGGAAAAAGATAAACGTAGGTGTTAAATATATTTTTTATGAATCATACCAGAAAGTTCAGGTTATCTGTCCGCACTTAGATGTCGTGGACTCTTTTCCTACTACAGATTTTGGTATGTAGGTAAAACCCAAGTTGATACTGAATATCCTATGTAGGCTGCAAACGTAATATCAATTCAAATGAACGCACCTAATGTGATAATTACTGTTCTTTTAATAATACACCTATATACTAATCATTGTTCTAAGATGAATGATACAAAAAACAAGTAATGCTTAAAAATAAAACGTGAACAACATTTTAAGACGATTTAATCTACATCTGACACGAAATGATAACGAGATTATAATTCTCTGGTAATCAGAATGTAAACATAAACACATAGATGTCGTCACTTTTTGAAGTAAATGCACTTTTAAATAATTCAATTTATTATACTTACTCTTAATATTCATACATTAAAAAATGTACCTTATAATTTTTGACTCGCGTTTGTTATTCTGGTATTTTATTATATTGCTACATATTAAAATCTCTTTTAGCACCATTGAAAACCATTAAACCAAAAGAAGAAGAAGACATATTAAAATGTTACTTGGTAAATACTAGCTATATTTAAAACTATCTTAACATATAATAATATATTTTTAATTTTTACTGTGAATATTTTACAGCATACGCTTAATTAAAAAGCTAACAGTATTTTCTTATATTCTTACTTGCGCTGGCTTATGATATCCTTTTCTTGTAACTTTTTGTACACAAAACCCCATGGATCGTTACGAACTTTTTGTTCCATTTTTTTTTAAACTTACAAATACAATGATTTATAAAAAGAGTAAAACACAACTTTAGTACTTTCACCGTTTACAGTCACTTAAACAGCTCGCTCCGTACCAATTTTCAGGCTTCACGTACCGCGGAATCCCAGTGACTGTGTAACGATACGCCGCTAAGAGCTTTGTTTGTTGAGATTTATTACCTACTCCAATTTTTTAGAGATCAAAGACTGGTAATAGGAAAACCAACCATTATTATAACTGTATAATCATGGGAAAAATCGTCTTTATGCAAACAAATTCTTAACCAAATACAATAAAAAATATATTTTTATCTTTTTGATGCTGCTTATTGTTTTTTAATAAATAATCAAAACATTCATAATTGTCAATTTTTACATAATTATATATTTAGCAAATCTGATAGAAAATTGAAATATTTTATTATTTGTTTACGCGCGAATTTCATACAAAAACATATATAAAGTTTCGATACAATATTTCTTTAACCTTCTGATGGACTTTGTTTCTAATTTACTTCTACATAAAAACACTTTTTGTCTTCGTTATATTTACTGCTTTTATTTTTTATCATTAGAAACAAATGCATTGGCATTGGCATTATGTAGGTAATACCTGAATAGGTAAAATTATTTAAAATATATTTTAATGGAACCTTATTATCATTAGAAATCTACTTACCAAGTTTCAACAGTATAGTTCTTATAGTTTCGGAAAAAAGTGGCTGTGACATACGGACGGACAGACAGAAAGAGATGAGGAATCCATAAGGGTTCCGTTTTTTGCCATTTGGCTAGAGAACCCTAAAAATCTTGTGTAAACTTAGATAGAAAATGGTTTAATTTGAATTTAAATTTAAAAATCTTTATATCAGTTTTGCACACAAATGATATTTTTTTTTATTATTACTATTACAGATTAATGTGTAATAACTTTATGTAATAACTATATAAAATATTATAACAAAAAAAAATAACATTATGTATTAATAACTAGATATATAAGTAGCGGGGTAGATATATAAGTAATATATGATTTGACATAATTATTATATTTCTGCATTAATGCATTCCACAGACCACATGCGCGGAAACGGAAATGGAACATGCGCAATAGTTTTTTATTTATCAGTTTTTAATAAAAATAATAAGTAGTGAATAAATGTAAGAAGATAATTTTGTTTTTTATCTTTTATGAACTATTAGCAAACAATTATTCACTAAAGTTCGACAGTTAAATTCAGTTTTTGATTAAAGAAGTATCATTTCCGCGCATGTGGTCTGTAGAATGCATAGATAAAAAAGTATAAAAAAAGTACGCATGCGCTCCTATAAAAGTGATGAATTGTCAATTAGAAGAGGGCCCGCGAACATACTCATTATTGGATCATATTGCAGTAAGTAGTCATGCGCGTGGGCAAAATCTATGCATTATACCTATTGGAAGATGGTCGTGACTTATTGTCGTGTTATTGTTATGCTAATTGAATATCCGTTGTCATCATACGTAAAGTAGGTCTACGTAGATGTAGGTATTACCAATATTTACGTATCAGACAAGTTTCAATGAACACTGTAATAGGTAAACTGTTTGTTGATTTGTTCCAATCTGTCACAATTTATTTCTTTAATTAGTGGTTTGCTAATATAAAATGCTTTGTGAGATTTTAACACTCAAAAAGTCTGATTAATGAAGTACTTAGCAATATTTTGATTTCGTTAGCTATCTATACGTATGATAACTCTATAAAAGGTCACATTATATACCTTGAAGATATTTTGACAATTTTTTTGGAAGACTCTATATTGAAGTCAAAAATGTAATCTTTTAATTTTTGTCTATCAGTCTGTACCTACGCCGCGCATCACGCCAAAACTAGAATGAATTTAAATGAAACTGGGCCTGATTTGAGTTTATACTACGAGCTAGGTCACTGGATACCTTTTATCTCGAAATTCAACACTTTTTCCTGGGAAGAGGAAGGGAGGGGAGGAGTATGAAACTTAAAATGAGTACATGTAATTTATTAACGCGTAGATTAAATTAATTTTTCTTTGTTAGAAAGAAGATATTTCATAAATTTTACTGCAAAATACTTCAGTGTATTTCGTTTGTAAGTTCAAATAATTTCAAACCCGGAATGCACAGAAACCTTTAAACGTACAGCTCACATTAAGCTGGCGTACATACTTTATCTTGTAGTCTTGTTATTAGACTCTAGTACAACTAGTGTATAATAAAGCTTGCCTATTGACAACTTTTATCTTTTCGTAATAACTAAAACTTTCGGCAACTCTACAATAATACCTCTATGACTCTACATCGCTGATAGTTATCTGATTTTTTTTATATAATTAATAGTTAAAAGTTCGAATTTTTATTTAAGAAAATTAAAAAGCAACACAATTAAAATTTAAAATTTTATAAGTAATAGAGACTGAACCAAAGATAGTGGTGGAATCGTTATGAACATAAACATATTGTTTACACACGACTTTAACTAAAAGTAACGAATGTAGATTTACCTAATAGAGAAAAAGTACAAAATATAAAATATTGTAAAATACATAGTAATTTTTTAAAATTTATTTTTAATATTGTTCTATATAGAGTACCATAAAATGTTACCAGTTTATTAGTGATGCATTTTAATCTTTTATAAAATTACAGGAAAATTTTGATTCTAGGTATAACCTAGGCATTAGCAATATTAAAATGGAAATAAATTAATATCTTGCATAGTTATAGTTGATCTTATATACAGCTAACTAGCTGTAACTGGTATGTACAGTTAGTAGACCTAATAGAATTTTGCTTCACAATTAGGTACTCACCAAGATTACAAACCTCGTATATATATCGACCACATAATATAGAACCATCAAAATTTATTTTTTGTTGTTTTGATTTTCTATTGTTCATTTAAAAAGTTTAATATTTATTGTTTAAAAAAATACATATTAAGCAAATAATATTTGTTGATTATTCTTCTAACCCGCCTTACAAAATACTTGATTAGTTGCTTGATTTAAACAAAAAGGAAGCTAATTAAATTTGGCGCAAAAATTAAAAAACACAATTCCTATCGTATAATGCGATCTAGAATTTTATGAAGTAACATTTATTTGATAATTATATATTTTTATGTATACAAAGTTCCCACAATTGTTCCAATGTCGCAGTTGGCAGTGACCCTGCTTTCTGCTCCAGAGTTGCGGGTTCGATTCGCGCCCCGAGTCTAGGTGTAATATTTATTTATTTATATATGTTTTTTACCTGTATATTTATCCAAAAAATATATGTGTGTCAGTCGGCTATTACCTAAAATACAGGCGGCCTACCTTAAGAACAGACGACCGCGTGTGTGTGTGTGTGTGTGTATGTTAAACATAATTGTGTAGTTTTATATTGAAAAAGACATACAGTCATGTCCCTATACGGAAGTTTTTCCAAACATCTAATACTAAATTCGTCAGTAAACGTATAACGTAACTACGTACTTGACAACGGAAACTCTACATAAAAATAAGTAATTACGTAGGAGGTACTTTTAATGATATACTTGATTTTCCTTTTAGACATAACAATCGCAAAATACATCGTTACCGACGTGATGCTACAACCTTAGATTTCATATCGTAAAGTAAAGAAAAATTTAATATTTGATACATATATAATTATGTACTTAATATTTTTAAAGTAAAAAATCAAGTTACTACTTATACCCTGTGATCTAAGACTATTTGTTTCATAAGCCTGAAATTTTAAAAGGAGGAGAAATACTTCACTATAGATTACGAGTATTTATATGTATAGACAGAAATATTTGTCATCAGTTTAAATCCAACCGCTCGCATAGAATTGTAGGAAGCATGAGTTTTTATTATAAAAGTCATTATGTTAATTTATTAATTTGATATTACTATAATTAAAATTTTGTTTTAATGTTTATTTTACATGGTTCTGTTGCAAATAAATGTTAATGTTGTTCTTCTTTTACACATGTCTTATTTATCCAGGTAAAATGTAAAGGTTTTACTGATTTTATAACTAGGTAATCTTAGCATTTCGCAACTAATAATTAATGGCAACAAATCACCTGCCCATGAAATAAGTTCGATTAAATTTACAAATCAGATACGATATGTGCTATGTACCCAAAAACCTAACATTCCTTTGGCCTTGATATCGACAATTAAAAACTGTGCAATGCCCACAATTTTTCGTCACGCGTACGGACGATCTTATCTTTATAGTCATTAATATTACTTTTAAAATTAATTTGTTAAATTTATTTATATATTTACCTTGATATTTTTTTAGATTAAACTTTGATTTTTTTAAACGATATTATTCTCCATAAGTAGGTATAATCTAAAAAGTGTTTAGTTTTTATGCCTTTATGAATCATACCTTTATGATGTGTAGGTACACCTTTATGTCAATGATGAAAATTACAAACAGAAACAAATAAATTTATCATGAATGCGTTTAAAACAAAGATTTATATAGAATTTCCTCAGAAACTAAATATGTATGATGCTGAACTGAACTGAATCAGCCTGTAACGTCCAAACTGCTGGGCAAAGGCCTCTTCTCTATATAGGAAAAGGGTTGGAGCATAATCCGCCACGCTGCTGCAATGCGTGTTGGCAGATACGATCGCCATCTGCCACGAGCGGGAATAGAACCCGCTACCGCCGGCGTCGAAGCGCACCACTACACCAGAACGGTTGTTTATATGATGCTAACATCATAATAATTTATATAATAAAAATCATATCTCTACTCTATGCGACAAATTCAAAATGTTAATGGCTTTAGGGGTGTGGAGGGGTAACAGCCTCCGCCACTCATTTCTGCTGCTCTTTTCACTGAGCCTTTTATTGCGTCGTCCACAATAACATAAATTTACTACATTAGTAAAACTTAGTATGTAGGTACCAAACACTGATAGTAGAAGTCCGTAAAATCATTTCCCACCAACTCCTGTTGAAGCGATAAATATCTAGGTAGATACTTATTTTAAAATGACATGTTCTGACAGGCTTATTGACCGACGGATAACCGATCCTAAGCTTAATACAAAATCCGTAATGCTATTTTACAATACATCCAATAACGAAGAATTTTGAAAAATTGTATCGATAAGGAGCTGAAAATTTTAATAAAATAAATAAAATACATGTTGTAGGATTTTTGGGAATTCCACTTTTAAGGGTAAAATGGTGTTAAAAGTTTATATAGGTGTTCTACAACTATTGTAGCTAAAAATATAAAAGTTTATTTTTAGATATTTAGTATACATAATATCTATTAGTACCTAACTCCCAAGGCCTTGTGCCAAGGGGGTGAGAGGTTAAATGAGAGTTCCAATATTTTGTAGTCAGAAGTGTAAAAATTTGAATTTGGACTTTTGATTTAGATACTAAAAAATAAAATTTGCTTTAGCGTTTTTAAAAATTCCTCCATTGATGAAATGAGAGAACATAAACAACACATCATACATACACTTTCATGTATTTATTAAAATACATGAAAGTGCCGTCATTTTTAAAGAAAGTAGTACGAACTTTATTTGTGGATTTTAAAAAAACGAAATACGTGTTTTAGCGTTTTTGATAATTTCATAAATTACATCGAGGTAAATGAGGGATAAAATTGTAAAGTTCTTATGAAAGTTCTGTTAATTTAAATCTTAAATTTTACATCTTTATCGGTGAAATAAAATCAACAATATATTTCTAAGTTCTAACGTATATGTTATTTAATTCTACAGAAGCAATGCAGTGGGAAACAGCTTGTTTACGTGTATAAAATAAAATAAAAGCGTTATCATGTGACATAGCTTTCAAAGATGGGGGTCTCTTCTTGTCAGGCCTAGGCCTGTCTGGGTACGGGCTCCTAGGCTTACGCCTACCTACCCGGGCTTTTCCTCACCGGTCATGGGCAGACTCTGATCGAAGTAGTCAAAGTTATTAAGATATGACTCAATAGTTATTAAGATATCTCTCTACGGCGGCGCTACCATCGCATTTAGCCGAGTGTAAATAAATATTATAATAAAATTATGAATCATCGCTCAGATATAAAACACACATTTTACACACTAGTACAAAGTGTGTACCGATATTTATTATTAGATTTTTGATAGAACCACGAATAAAAATAAAATTTTAAATGGTAAAGCTTAAGCATGTAACGCCATCTATGCAACAGCTGTATAATAACGTCGACGTAATTGAGTTTTCAATATTAGTTCCATTGTGCTGCCGCTACGAATTTCATATTAAATGTAGTACCTACTACAAAAAAAAAGCAAATAAAGAAAAATTTTAATATAAATTACAGTTTTATTAAAGTCAGTTGAAAACAGTGTCTCGTAACTCAACTTTATTTCTTCTAAAATTTCTTAACACTTCAATACGAGAATACTTACTCAAAATATTATTGTTTTACATTTTTTTACACAAATTTACATTACGTTTAAATAACGATCACCTTTGACCTGTCAAATGGAATACAATCATTTATCCATCAATAACAACACACTCTTTCAATCACGACAAAAGATAATAACAAGTAAAACCGCTCGAATCGTTTCCAAGTAATTTTCATACTCATGTATGAATGATAATTGAAGTAGGTTTTATTTATAAAGACTATCTATTTTATTAATTTAGTATGTCAGCTTTATCTTAATTTAGTTAAGTAACAAAAATACATTCCTAATAAACAATAAATGCCGTCTGTTATTGGCACCCGCTCACTTACACAACCGTAACGATTTGACTGACTTTTAAAACGGTTTGATGATTACCCCACAAAGTTCTTAAGGAATAAACTATTGGTAAATTCAGTCCAGAAATTGAAAAATTCTGGCAAAAAATTAATATTATTTTTCTGTTTTACACTCGGCGTCATAAAATGTGCACTTTAAAAAAAATCTAATTCAAACAATTTTAAACCGTATTTGGAATCAATGTTGGATATTATTTGAAAGGCAATGAAATGGACATCGCAAAACAAATTCAATTAATTATTTTTCTTTTACTGGAAAAGCGCAAAAAAAAAGTATACAAAACACTTTTGCTCCTTAAAACAGCCGCTAGTTGCGCTACCTTTTGTTGGTATAAATGGGTCAATACAGGTTTAATCGGGATTATTCGCTATCCATCCATTGATGTAAACACACCAGAAGCTCATTCCCAAAAAAAAATACTCTTGAAGATGGATACCACTGTTTTTTAAGCTGCCCAAGTGATTGCATTACTGCAATCAGGCATGTGGCAGTGTGATATGTCACTCGGTTTTGTTGGCAAAGGGTTCACACTGATGCATGACAACGCTCGTGCTCACACTGCAATGATTGTGCGCGACTTCCTTCGAGAGTTTGGGATCTCTGTCATGCAGTGACCAGCGATGAGTCCAGACCTGAACCCGATAGAGCACCTATGCGATCATTTTAAACGCAAGTTTCAATCTCATGATCCCACTCCCACGACTATCCAAAGATGCCGTTATTGAGGAATGAGACACTATCAATGAAGAAGAAATTTTTAAATTGGTATGATCCATGTGCGATCCTATGGAAGCCGTCATCAGGGCAAGGTAACACTAGATTTTAGATTAGTTTTAAGATCATTTCTATATATATTTGCGTAATTAATCTGTTTTAAATTAAAACTTAATTATGGATTTTTATTGTTTTGTATACTTATTTTTTTGTGGTCTTCCAATAAAAGAAAAATAATTAATTGAATTGTTTTTATGCTCTCCATTTCATCGCCTTTAAGACGATATCCAACATTAGGTACCCTTATTATTGATGCAAAATAAGGCTTAAGGTTGTTTGAAGTAGATTTTTTGAAAGGTGCGATTTTTTTTGACGCCTAGTGTATTTAGACAGAACAACGTCTTGTTGTAAAACGAGGATAAAAAACAATGTAATTTAAACACAAAAGTCAGCTTAATAATACAACAAGCAATAAGGAATTTCTGATATTTCATTTAACTTTAAATACTAAAACGATATGTAACGATATTGCAGACAATTGCATAACGTGGCAGGTTTGTTAATTTAACATTAATATTCGTAGAAATAAATTATTAAACAATTTTTTAACAGGTTTGTGACTGAAAGTTAATGACATTAATAAAATATAAATCAAAATAATTATTGTTACTAAACTTTACAGTAGCCCAGTTTGAAAAAATTTGATCGAATTAAGCGTTTTTACCCGACTGCGACAGAAGGAGAGTTATGTTTTTCGAGTGTATGTATGTATGTATGTATGTATGTATGTATGTATGTATGTATGTATGTATGTCCATTTCTTTGGCACGCCCTACAGCCCAAACGGCTGGACGGTTTTTGACATATGAGGTGTCGTTGGATTTTTCTAAATTGTAGTAGTGACATAGGTTATATAAATTTTCAAAATGGCGCCCGCAAATGGCGGAATTACGGGGGGGAGTTGAATTTTTTTTTTCTTACTGTAGCAATATGGGTATCAAATGAAAGCTAGTATAGTGTTTTATTCTTTTTACGCAGTCAGGTTTTTTGATTTTTTAATTTTTTTTTTTTTTTTTTATAATTTACTTACCTACTCACACTATTTCGAATTATCAAATATTTATTTTACTTCTTACTAGTTTTTACCCGACTACGCGACGCAAAGGAGGGTAATGTTTTTATCAATCTATGTATGTATTTTCCCGACTGCGCGACGCAAAGAAGGGTAATGTTTTTATCAATGTATGTATGTATGTTTGTTCCTATGTGGCGTTGTAGAGACCAAACGCGTGGACCGATGTTGATGATTCATACATAAATCAATTTGTCTTAACCTTGCGAGTGTCACTAAAGACATAACAATAATCAAAATTCACCACAGCGACAACTGGACGCCAAATTGTCAAAGTTAAAAAAATTATATCGGCGAACTAGATCAAGTGAGGTATTGTTATATAGGTATTTTAAAATGATTTTTAGGTTCCTTTCATTATTTTTGATTTTAAGTGACAGTTTAAGATATAATTATAACGATTTAAAGTTGCTTAAACAATCATTCTCGCTAATTTTCATACATGACTGTACTATATCATCCTGTAAGCCACCCACTGATGAGCGAAGGCCTCTTCTCCATATAGAAGAAGGGTTGGAGCTTAATCCGCCACGCTGCTCTACTGCGGATTGGCGGATAATTTCCTTACCATGAGTAACGATCGCTATCAGGTGTCTATGATAAAAAGCGAGACTGACGGCTTTACGTGCTCTCCGAGGCACGGTGGGGAGACCCAAAGGACATACACCCACACCGGTAACAAATAATTATACAAATATCTGTTCCGAGCGGGAATCGAACCCGCGACCGCCAATTCGCGGCTTTGAGGCAACTACTCGCACCACTACACCAGAACGGTCTTCAATACATAAAACAGGTACTTATTTACCTTAATTTATCATTAGTCTGCCCTTATTACGCAGGGATAGTAGCAGTGATAGCCTAGTGCTAGTGGTATGACCACTGACTGCTAAAGCAAAGTTCGGGTTCAAATCCAAAGCACTCGGGAAGACGCGCGGTACTCGGCTTGGACCTCGGGCTGTGATTGCGAAATTACCAAGTTATAATTCTAATAACGAAAAAAGTGTAAAATAAAAAAAAATAATTAAAAAAAACAATTAACCTGACTGCGTAAAAAAAAAACTAAAAAATACATGAAATAAAAAGAAACCGGGATGGGAACCCGATCTTGCTAGACACGGCGTCGTCGGGAATGTTCAGAGGTAAGCCGGACAGTCCCCATGGAGGAGAAGTCTGGCCTTTTCGCCGAGGCCAGCTTGTCGCTGGAGGGATCCTGTTGCCTGCAGATCCGGAACCCTCCAATTAAAGCGGCTGAAGGCTCCCGCAGGGGTTTAGTATGGTATTGCACCCCCAAGTTCTGAGTCCGACATACGGTCTAGGATTGCCTACCCGGGCGTCCTGGATATCACCCGTAAATTCCCGTGGGTTCCCCTGCGATACAAAAAAAAAAATTTCCTCCTTTGTAGGTCCAACTTTGAGAGAGAGGTAATCGTCGAATCCAGTTGGGATGGGCAGCGTTCGGGAAGTTTAAAAACGTCTTTTCATCCGTCATATGAGCTCATATCTCAGTGCCTAAAATCGAGTCTTCGACCAATGTGTGTTATCTATGATGACATACGGATCTGAGACGTGGTTTATGACTATGGGCTTTTTAAACAAGCTCCAAGTTGCACAGTGTGCAATGGAGAGGGCTATGCTTGGTATTTCTCTGTGAGATCGAATCAGAAATGATGAGATCCGCAGACGTACGAAGGTTGTCGACATAGTCCAACAGATTTGCAAGCTGAAGTGGCAGTGAACAAGGCACATAGCTCGTAGAACTGACGGTCGATGGAGCAGAAAAGTTCTCGAGTGCTGACCACGTACCGGAAAACGCAGCATCGGACGGCCGTCCGCGAGATGAACAGACGACTTGAGGAACGTCGCCGGAAGCCGTTGGATGGAGGCTGCCTTGAACTGGTCGCTCTGGAGGTCGATGGAGGAGGTCTACTTTCAAAAGTGAACATCCAATGGCTGATATGATTAATAATATATATGATAATTATTAATGGTCTTTAGTCGCCGTCGAAAATTGTATCGAAAAAATAATGTAGGTACTCGTATAAGGGATAGATAAATATGTATATCAAATTTGAAAGAAATTTAATAGGTTTTAAAATATAAAGATGAAAAAAATATATAAGTAACAAACAATAAGATGAAGGAATGGTGGCTTAAGTTCAATATACAGTCTACACAACCAGTCAACTTAAATAAAGACAGAACAGGTACACATTAAGGTCTTAGATCGAACCGCTACATGATTATTTTCTAAACAAGCAGAACACGTTTTTCTTCCTCTATGCATAGCTACCAGCCATGGTTTTATTACTGGGTACTTAAAAGGCAATCAACTCTCATCACATATATATATATATATAAATGAATCCCTATTTCCCTTGGTCACGCCATCACGTGTGAAAAGTTGGACCAATTTCCCTAATTCTTTTTTTTTAAATATTCTTAAATTTTCTAATTTTCCGCGCAATTTTCATAATTAAAAAAAAATTACATTAAAAAATTTTGTATTGTCATAAGCGCTAAGGTTAGATTAGAAATAATTTTATATGGTGGTTAATTATTCTTAAATTTTCATATTTTCCTGCGCAATTTTCTTAATTTTTTCTTTCATAAGAACCTTCTCCTTACAATAACAAACACAACAAAAAAAGAATTAGTGAAATCGGTCTAACCTTTCACGCGTGATGGCGTGTCCAAGGAAAATAGGGATTAATTTATATATATATTAAACCTGAAGTCTGTTCTACCTAAATCCATTTATAAAATGAAAAGAACGAAAAAAAAACAAATAGTGATTTTAAATTAATATTTAAACATATGAAATAATATAGGTAAGGTAAAAGCTCCCATTACGGAGGCATTTCGCAACATTTGAAAGTAAGAAAGAAAAATAAGCATTTGTAAGTGTCTTATCAAGTGTAAAAAATTATTTTCGGCAAGAATAGAGATTAAATTTCATATTACTTCTGACATTTTATTTCTTTGTAAAGGATTTATTATATAAAACAAATGTTTAAAAAATCAAGTCGATTTTCCCTAATACGGAGGTATGAGAGCCAATTACGGTCATAGTCGGTTCCTAATACGGTGGGTAAGAAGTTTGTTTACGAACATAGTTTGTTGGTTTCGTACAGTAAATTTTATCCTTCCTAACATATGTTATAAATGCGAAAGTGACTATGTTTATTTGTTTGTTTAGCTTACAGGCTTTTAATGATTGGCTGATTTTAGTGAGATTCGATATAGAAACAGCTTATGACCCGTGTTAACTAATATGTACTAACGTACTATACCTCAATGGCTAAAACTCACACGGGATGGGGAAATATGGGAATGGTTCCAATTTTATAGTATAAAAATACATTTATAGGTAACTTTACTAATTATCAATTTATTATTTTTATTAACTAATTATTAAAAAACAATTTCATGTAACAATTGCTTCAAATCTGAACCTTTCAAAAATCAACAGTTCGTAGAAAATAATTATCAAAAACTTAAAAAAGTACAGTACAGTGTTCAGTACAGTTTTCAACTAATTTAGCGACAGTGTGTAGCAACTGTTCTTTAGTCACTGGAAATCCACATTTACCAAGGTAATGGATCCAATCAATGACTTGTTGCTCTTCGTTTAGGTTAAGTACTGTCTGTTTACCACACTTTTCATTGTCATAAAGCTCATCACGTTTGCTCCGTAAAGTAGTCTCGGGCACATTATATTGTTTTCAGGCTTTGTAAATTCTCATGCCTTGTCGAATTGGGAAAGTGCTTGTGCCACCTCATCATTAGTATAAGACTTGCGTTTCTTTCTGTCCATATTATCTGCAAAAACAGAAATAAAATTTATATTTATTTAAAATCAAAAATTTATCTATAATATGTATATTCTATGAAGTTCCTTTTACAGAGATATATCCACCGTATTAGGAGGTCATAGAGCCTATCACGGTGGTACTTGAAAATTCCTACCTCAGTAATAAGAGAACTTCTCGTATTTTTATAATCCTAATTCTGACCCATCAAAATTTAGATCATAAAAAAATGTAAGTAACTTAGTCGAAATACAATAAATTTTTGATTAAGATACGTAAGACTCAAGTTAACAGCTATACAAAATTACTACTTTTTAATCTATTGAAATACACCTACTTTTTTAAACCTTTCTATGAAAACGACATTTTGCTTTCAATAGTTTTCATATTTAAATAAGATTTCTAGCAGATAAAACATAACGCAGAAAAAGGTTTTTAGTTTCTGAAATTAAAAATTATTTAAACTAAACTTGGAAATCATTAAATAAGTTATTATATTTAAAGTTATAAGCAAGTAAATATAAAGCAGTAATTCCCCTAATACGGATGATACCGCCGTATAAGGATTAACCTACGAATTTCGTGTCCTATTACCGTGCTATTTTGTTTTTGGTTTTTAAGGTATATAATCAGTTAGAAATAGTAAAAGACCTGAATGAATAGTAAGTATAATAATAGAAAAAAGTTATAAATGCCATATTCACCAAGTTGAACTGTATGTTTGTATAAGAAACTTAGTTAAAAAATATGAGTACACTTACCCAAATCGTTCCGCGTTTATATGGGAAATTCTGCCGCAACTCCGCCGTGGCACAAACTGATTGATTTTCATAAGTTGCCTTTGTGTTACAGTTGCAAATGTCAGATATATAATGAAGTAAAAGATTATGAATTAATAAATTCCATTTTAGTGACTTTAAATATACTCAAACAAGAATAAAACACGAAAATAAAAATACCGCCGTAATTAGAGTCGATTTTAACTACCGCCGTAATAGGAGCTTCTACCTTAGTTTAAAACTTTAAACTATTTATTATAAGGTTTACTTAGAAATGCTTGATATTTCTTAAGTTGTTTTTTTTTTTTTTTTATAATACTCGTAAGGCCGATTCATTTATTTGACGATTCATCATAATGCAAATAATAAGAAAATAGCATAAATGTAAATAAAACGTTACTGATGTTTCAGATTATACTATATTACTTCGTGAGAAAAAAAATCGTATAGGTTATTAATAAGTAAACATATTTTATCAGAATTAAATTGTCTAAATTAGAAAAGTAACAATACGATTTCAATGTGCCATTGATAATTACTTGTTTGCCACGTGCTTGTAATATATAACCAGGTTTCATCACCATTATGATTTTAGTTTATCTTAAGGATACCTATATATTTTTATATAAAAAATAAATAAACCCACCTGCTTTGATTAGAGGATGGTTTCTTTCCACGCCAACGTAATAAGCAATCGAATGTTCCTTTTTTAAAAGGAGGCTTAATTAATTTCCACCGTTTTCGAAAGTCTAAAGTATTTGTGGATTCGATTGACTTTTTTCTAGGAATTTCTTGTTCTGAACTTCCTTTTTTCATCTCACTAACACTGTTATATTTAGCACACTTTTCAAAATCTATCACTGACACTGAATCACTAGGCGGACATGTCTTCCTATTCGATAAAGGAGTTGACGTAGCAAATTTATTTCTAAGTCTAAAATCAACACCACTCTCACTGAATTCCGAAATATTAGAAAAATCTTCGCCGCTACTATGTAGCTTATGTCTCGCAGTTGGAACAGGTTTTGCATTTAAAATACTATTTTCTTCAAAGTTTTTGCTCTTCATAGTGTGATCAATATCGACAAACGCTGTAATATCCTCGCAACTCTTGGCGTTATACTTGGATAGACTATATCCTGGACGTTCCTTGCTTTCTACTGTGGGATCAGGATTAGTATCCATATCAACAATGTTAAGAAGATTGTCTTCGCTTCTAGAAACCTTCAAATTGTTACGTAACTTTTTATGTCTCTCAGGACGCACTGGCTGTTCTTCTGGACACTTTTGTAAAGTAAATCGATGCTCGTCAACCCTCTTACTTGGCTTCGAGTACTTTGCGATAATTCTGTTTATTTCAGCGCTGTTTTTGCGTCTGTTTGTGTGACGTTTAAAGTGTAGTGGCTGTTGATAAGAATCGGCCACGCTCGTCCCCGCGACCCTAGCTGACCTCTCGCGCCATTCGGACACTTTGTTTTCGACGAGCCGCTGCAGTTCAAGCGCTCGCATTATTGGACCTAATTCCGGCATTCTGTTATCTTATTTTTATTTACTTTCTTAAAACCGAATATGCGTTGTAGTTGCTTCTAATTTAGGCGGCATCTGTACACCATCTTGGATGAGTAATAATTCTGGCTAGTCTGACAATCGCTATAAAACAAAGAACATAAATGTTACTTTTATAAACAAACAAACAATAGACTATTTAATGATGATAATGAAATGCAGTATTTAAACATGGTACCTATATAAAGCAAGAGAATTAATTTAAGATTGTATGTAATATCTTTTTTTTCTGTCGATTTTTTTTCTATTAATCTAAACATTATAACAGTCTAACAACATTATAACATTTGTCGGTATTAGTAGGTACCTACTGTTCTTTCACAGGATGCATAGCCGCGATTTCTACGAGGACCAATAACCGTCCTTCCGAAAACACTTAGTATACATCCGTAAAATACTAATAACCTTACATACCTACTACTTATTACGTAAACAATCATTACTAAAACAAACAATATTTATGAGATGTTTTTAAATGTACATCTAATTGAAAGAAATCGCGTATATTTTAATAATTTTAGAAAAAAAATAGGCATACATTTCAAACATCATTATTTAAACTAAATCATTAAAATTAAAACGTTATAAATTTCAAGTAGGTACCTACCAAGGCACAACAAGAAAGTGCACCGCGGGAATTATCAACGCATAGGGTAACGAGTAACGACACTAATATTTATATAGAGTTGGAGACATATTGTAATGGTGTTTATTTACAGAAGGTATCTACAAACAACGTAGAATAGCAAATCTCATTAAAATGTATCAATTACTTTAAAAAAATGCAACGGACAACAAGACCAATCGATGTTATTCAGTAAGTAATGCAAAATACTTACACGAATATGTTTATTTTCAAAAATCACTTCACAGCTCTAACATAAAACACACTTCAGAACATTCCATGAAGAGAATACGTTACGAACCTTGCATGATTGATAGTTTGATAAGATTGATAAGCGAGTTAAGAGCAAGAGCAGATAACCGATATATACTGCGAAAATATTATTCTACGAAAATATGTATATTTTAATGAAAAGATAATAATAAGAATTTATCGCTTAATCATTGACTTCGAAAAAAGTACAGTAATTCAACGTCTTAGCCTCGTAAGTTAAAAAAAATACTCAATGTTTTTAATATGTATTATTCTTTAACAATATTATCAACTTTCGCAACTTTTTATATTAGGTACGTTAGTTTTTCCAATGAATACCAAAACATGGTGTAACTCTAATCAAAATGATCTAAACCGAATATTACATAATATAGGAATCGCTTGACTGAGCATGTAGGTCTACGTGTTTTGGAACAATTTAAAGAACATCTTTTCTCGCAGTGAGAGAAACTTAACATGGCCTAGGAAATATGAGACAGGTACTATAAAAATTCGTTGAAAACTTTCAACAATATTAAGTCTAAAATCTATATGTATAAACTTAAATAATCTACCTGTTTCTTGGAATCCTAAGTAATAAATAGATACAAAATAACATTTAAGCCAAGGAAAATGATCATTTCGTCACAGCATTCACCTCAACATACTAAATAGTAACCTATAGTGATTATAGTATAGTGAAACAACAACATACAGATACTCGCTAATTATTATTAATTTTTTAATTAAATTACATTTATTATAATTTTTTTATTGGATTTAGAAAATAGTAAGTCACAAAAAAACTTCAATTCATCTAACATTGAAAATGAAAGGACTACTCTCAATCTCAAATACATTAGATATTTCACAGTTCAAATTTTAGTGTATTTAAATTTATCAAATATTATAAAAAACGGTTTAAAAATTATAGAATTATATATTTGACTGTTATTAATAATTCCATAGATTATATATTACTTACATAAATATCCCTATCCTAAAATCTTCCTCTAACTGTAAACCCATACTAAATTAGAAAAATTTGGTATAGCCGATTGACGCGAAGCTGACCGGCTAATTATAAAGTTGCTGAAATATTCTCGCTCATTTTGGCGTTCACGAGTTTGGTATTTTAAAAAATTAACATACATAGATACTAATATATATTATTTACATAGAGAATATGACGTTCAATTATGGAGTTAAAGACATAAAAGACGATAAAACTTTTGTAATATAAGTATTATATAAATAAATAAATCTGACAATGCTTAAAGAAATATAATAGAAATATTTACTTACATCTAATCTAAAACTACAGTTTACTTTAAATCCAAGCACAAAACGCATCACGAAGAACTGTAAGACAGGTTCACTAGCCCATATAATGAGCTTCGAGTAAGGACTAGCGCACACTTGACACCCAACCCTTGCGTAAAAGGTGCGTCAGACCACACGTGTTGCGAGGCCACGTGCAGATTCCACAGTGAGCCATCCAACGTTCCAGGCGAGCGCTCCTGCACTTGACTCATACACTCACCCAGCCCATCCTACCACAATTACTACAATGGACCAAATAGAGCATCGTCGCTCATTCAGTTTACACGCAAATCATTTTTATTACAAATTTTATTTTCATACAGGTTTTGGTCGGATTTTGTCGTGCCGACTAGAACTAATCAGGATACTTATAAGATAAAAGTAACAATATCTTGAATCATTTACCATTTGCAATAAACGTTTACATAAAACAATTTTCGTTTTTAGTTCAGTGTGCGTACTCTCGGGTGATTTCGTTACAATAGTTTCATCTCTGATCCCTAGTTGACGCACAATAACCGAATTTATGCAATTGCAACACGTAATCGTACATTACAACTACGAAAGCTTGTCTGCATCACGTCTTGAGTATGTTGACCTCGAGCGCTGGTGGGCATAAATTATTTATTTCCGAAATCAATTTGTTTTCGTTGAACAACTATAGACTATTAATTACAAAATTTTATTTCCCTTGTTCTTGTTCTGCTTTTATTTTTTTCTGGATATTTTTTTATGCATTCAGCAGTAGTCTTCAAAGTATAGTATTTGTATAAAAATAAAGATAACATTAGTATACATTTTTTCAAGTCTTTAATTTGTCGTTTTTTTTTTCCCTTCCTTCACTATTCGAACTCCACTCCACTTCCGAAACGCGACCGGCAGCTAATAGCCCATTATCTATTTGTTTATACTAGGTACATAGCGCGGTAGTGCGGGCGTGACAATAGTTTCCGCCAAGTTCATTGTCGTCTGTCCTATATCGAGCTAGGTACCCGCATGCATAACTAGGAACTTGGCTAGTTAAAAAGAAAGTAAATTTAAAAAGAAAAAATGCAAAAGCGTTATTGTAGACTTTGATTTTTCAAGTTCTTTTTTTTTTGTATATAAGTTTCAAGTGCCTATACTTATTAAAAAAACACTTTCCTTCAATTTTATTGACCGAGTTACCGATATTCAGTTAAGTAGTAATAAACATAAGTCTAAATTTTGTATCAAATAAACGATGAGTCATTCTCTGTACGTGTACATACATGAGAATTAAAAGAACAATAACACTTAAGTACAGAATTTTTACATTTTATTCGTACTCTGATTACGGATGTGAAAGCGGTCAACCTTTCTTTGTTTTGTTTTTTTCTTCACAAAACAAATCTAGCGTTATTCTGAATTAACAGTAAGATCTCAAAATAGCCATGCAGTTCGTTTTACCTTTAACTATTAACAATTATTCTATAACAAATTTATTAATATATAACTACTATAATTATTAAGTTAATAAATTTATTTCAAAACACAGCCGATCTAAAGATACCGAGTAAACAAGCATGTTTGTTGATAAACAAGCATGCATGTTTGGTGTATCTTACACAACACAAATGAAACTGCATGTGTCGTGAACTTATAAACTACTACTAAATTATAACATACTCGTAATAACAGCGATAAGTACTCTTTATTGCACACCAAATAATTTTACAAGTACAAAAGCGGCCTTATTGCTAAAGCAGCAATCTCATCCAGTTAACAGATAGAGGTTTCAAGTAGTTTCTAAGTAGAAGAAATATATAGAACGGTAGGGGTGTACGCAAAGTATCCATTATATATATATATATATATATATATATATATATATATATATATATATATATATATGTATATATACATAGGTACACATATAAATATTAAATACCCATATGTCCACATTCTTAAATAAAACAAGGCTATAAAGTAAGACCTAATTTAAATTTAATATTTTAAATAGTGTAGGAGTAAGGGTATGAACGCAAAAGTCCGACAGAAAAGTCAATAATGTATCAACATAATGAAATATCATTATGTTGATACATTATTGACTTCACGTAATATATTATGAAATATATTACGTGATACACATCTATTTTAATAATATGTTAACAACAATTTATCCCGCAAGCAGACTTTATTATACTCACGGCTACTTACTTTTACGTTGAGATTATTCTTGATTTTCTAGCAGACTTAAGAAAATCCTACTATTGTTAGATACATAAAACGACAGAAAATATTTTTTTAAATCTCAAAATATCAGTTTAATAATCTTCCTAATGATTAGTGCCTGGTGTAGGACCGGCAACCGCTTCAATTGCTTAAATTGACTTAAATTATCCAATGGATGAACACATGTAGGTACGTTTAAAGGCACTTAATTGAAATAAGGATAATTTTAACTATTAAATATCTGCAAATTTTCCAAGAAGTAAAACATACTCCTAAAATAGACTAGACAGAAACATTTAGTACAACCCATACGTTAGTAAACAACTTAGAAGGATTTATTTTTTATTTGGATTAAGAGTTAAGTCTGTACTTTAATAATGAAATGAATAACGGGTATTTTCTTTTTTACCTTAATCCTTATTTAAGACTAGCCGTGCCTCGCGGTTTCACCCGCGTTAATTTGAGAGAAAAATGTACTTAAATATTTTTAAACAATTACTTTCAGAGTAGGTACACGCCTCGTTAATCGAGTCGTCGCAAGCGTTACTATCGAGTAAGGGGTCTCAGGTTTGATTCCTGGGTCGTTCAACGTATTATTCATATTTACTTTAAAAGTGGAACTATAGTTAAAAAAATGTCTCGAGAAGAGAAATAATAAAGGACGCAACGGAAGCTCTCAAAAAATGTTTTTTTTTCCCGTTTTTGTAACACTTCTTATTATTGCTCAGCCCCTGTTGGTCGTAGCATGATGTTATATAGCCTATAGCCTTCCTCGCAAATGGGCTATCCAACACAAAAATAATTTTTCAATTCGAACCATTAGTTCCTGAGATTAGCGCGTTCAAACAAACAAACAAACAAACAAACAAACTCTTCAGCTTTATAATATTAGTATAGAAAAGTATAGATTGGGTTTATTACGAACGAGTCGCTAATGTCCTTGAGTTTAGAGTTTTAGTTTCCTCAGTAGGTATATAGAGCAAATCTAAGTCCTATTCGAGCTATGTATAATAAGATGTATAATATTTAAGTAATTGTTTCATAATAAGTCTTTTTATGAAACAATTACTTAAAGAGTATTTAAAATTAGCAAACTACATATGTATGTATGAAATTATGTATTGTCATCAAAGTAAAACTCAAAATAATAAACATGTATGGGACTATTATAAGAGAGATTGTAATATCATACTAATATTATAAATGCGAAAGTAAGTTTGTTTGTTATGCTTTCACACGAAAACTACTTAACCGATCATCATGAAGTAACATTGGATACCTTTTTTTTGGTCGCGATGTGACATCCACGCCGTCGAAACCGCGAGCAGAAGCTAGTGTATAATAAAATATACCTTTGTATACCTCAATCTTTCTAGCGTACGGGCTCTGACGGTACAATGTATTTATCGCCTCATTTTCTAATTGAAAATCGTTTAGGTAGGTATTGATGTTGTTATTAGTATGCGCGTTACGTGTAGCGTACGGTATTGTGTGTAGCATTGTTTCGGACCTACGGTCGCTGATCCTGCACTTGATAAGGGGAAAGTTAAATTTCACCGAAACAAATGACAACAACTCCATAAATCATTTTCATTATAACTATTTCTATTTGTTAATTATTTTAAAGATACATATTTCGTGGTTGTCTTTAACAAATAATTAACATATTATTAAGCAAAATAAGAACCGTTTATTACCGTTGGGAGATATGCGCTGTGCCGCGCTCTCGGCTGCATGGGTACCACCATCTTGCTTGTTTCTCCCGTGAAACAGCTTTGCTGTGTTTCGGAGAGAAGGGCAAGACAGGCAGTGTAATTACTGGCACCGAGACTTTAACACCTTATGTCTCTGGATAGGCAACACATAAATGAGTTGCCGGGCTAGTTCTAGGTAAACTAGTTTATGTTAATGGACGACATTAACCACTTACCATCAGGTGGAACGTCTGCCAGTTTGCCTAGACACTCACAAAAAAAAGAAGAACGTAACAGACAAAATAGATCAGAAACGCTTCTAGAAGGATGTTTATCATATATATCATAACGGCAAAAACAAAATATTTAAGTATATTTTCTTAGTATTGTTTGCATTGCTATATCAAAGTAAAAGAAATACAAACATTAACATATTTTCGCAGGCTTTTGACCCGTTACTCCTTAACTCGATCGCATGATTTTATGCTAATTTGGTTCCTATTAAAAATTTAAAGATGAATACTTTTTCTGTGTAAAAAGAAAAAGAACAACCAACTATATAGAACAATCTGCAGTACTGTACTGTGATAATCTGCAAGTGTCGCGCTGCTGGACAAAGAATACTCATTCATTATGCAGTCTCTTTAAAAGTTTAATCTACCACGTTCCTCCACACCTATATTGACGTACACTTCTATAGTTCTCCTATATGGAGAAAAGAGAAGAATTTTTGGTGTCTTTAATAACTGAAAAAACAGCGATTCGGAACAAGACTTGATCTTTTAGGATAAGATTAATGTGCTTTATCAACTGGACCATCTCGAATCATCTTCTAGTAAGGCTGAAGGTGATATCGAAGCATCTTGCATTATTTACACTTAAACGACAAGCATATTTTATCACTACATATTATAAAACAAAGTCCTCCGCTGCGTCTGTCTGTTCGCGATAAACTCAAAAACTACTGCAACGATTTTTCATCTATAGATATAATGATTCATGAGGAAGGTTTAGGTACATAATTACATATACATAAACTAGGCGCAGCCGGGGCGGGGGCCGCAGGTAATATATATGAGGATAAAATTTTAAGTATTTTTTTTTTTTACGAATTGAATACTTGCAATTACTGATTGGTCCTGCTTAAACCTAAAATAGGTAAGTGCACTAGTGCAACACTTATACTGCCCGTATTGGCTTAATAAAAGCTTCGCTAATACCTTACAAAGCCAATATTTAGCCAGTCAAAAACTAAAGTAGTAATGTCTCTAGCATCTACAACTCAATTCATGATACTTAATTGTAGATTGTAAAAAAATAGCCAAGCGTCAGTCGTAGTTAGTGCGTCTTATAGTTTTATTATTTCACATATTTTCAAACATTTACCTATTACGGTTCCAAATATGCAGCAGTTGTACCTATAACAGACGGACGGACGGAAGGTGAAGTTCTTACTCATATTCATAGGAAGGAACCCTTTTTATTTTGGCATCCTTTAGATACGATACCCTAAAAAAGAAACAATTTAAAATAAGTTATTCATTTCTGAAATTCTTTCTTTCATATATCTCCGCCTCTATCGTATCATTTTATGTACCTACTCTACATTAATAACCTTGAATTGTTGCAGCAAATAAAAACACAAGTTATGATATCATTTATAATTTTATTAACTTATGTACACTAATAAAATAAATAATTCAATAAATAATAGTGACTTCATGTTAAAATCTAAATGCTTTAATGGCACGAAAAACGCCTTACAACGCCTGCAATCGCTTAGGATTCTGCGGTTCCACCGACTCTGAAAATATAAGATTAAAATATTAGTTCCACGAACTTTCAGTTAAATTTTCTAGACATATTATAATTTTACAAAATAATCTAAACCCATTTACTGTGGAATTACCTGAAAAAATAAATAGACGATTGTTTAGAGTTAACATGCATACCAAATGGTTACAAAATACAGTTCTACGCATTGAATACAAGGCTTTTTAATATTTTAAAACAATGCATTTATTTAAATTTCGTTATAGTTTTATATCAGACCATCACAGACTAGTGCCTATTTACCAACATTTATTAGAAATAATAACAGGATATAAAGCGAAGTTTTGTAATTATTAGTAATAAATAAAACTTAATATACCTAATAATTATACTTATTATAATAACATGAAAATTGAACATTTAAAATTTTCATTATATAATCTGTATATTTTTATTTAATCTTAAAAATTATGAGTTTGTGTTTATATTGTTTGGAAATGAAACTTATCGAAATATAAGAAAGTAAGTACTGAAATAATTTTATATTGACTGATTTGAGTTGACATTATATTGCAACAGGTAATGTGCGAGATTAGTCAAACAAAATACATATATGCATCAGAAGTTATCACATCGTATGTTTTGTTTAACGCTCTAAACCATAATATTCGACTGGCAGTATTAAAATGGATTTTAACTTACCTGAAATATGGTTCGAAATCATAGATATCGTCAATGACTCTACGCACGCGGCACGTGAGGCCACAATCGGCCTGCTGTCGCCCATACACGTATATAGCTCTCTCTAACAATTGTTGCGCCGAAGTTAGCTCCACAACTAAAATACGATTAATTAGTATTAATCTAAATTTTTTTTCTGGTTTATATGTTAGTACACATTATAACTATAAAAGCTAATAGAATAAAATACTTATAAAGACTTTTTTAGACTTTTATTAGATTAAAGAAAAAGTGTAGTACAATTTTCTCAAATAAAACTCTAAAAAAAGTCTTTATAATTCTTTTATTCTATTTATTAAAACTATATAGTTTTTAGAAGACGATAATTTCCATAAAGGTAACTATAGAAGTTAACTTGTGTATTTTACACATACTACATGAAATAGACAAATGAAATACACAATCAACTCACTTCGGTAACAATAAATTTATAATATATATAAATATGAATACCTATATTAGAAGGAACTGATTGAAACTTACCATTACGATCACTGAACTTGCGTTCATCTTCTTCTGTTCCATCTTTATCTTTCTTGAAAGAAATTAATTTAGGAATAACAAGCAACATGCAAACTACGGCAATCATTGTTACAATTTTCTTAAATATGAGGAATTTCAGCATCAATTTCGCAATCGTTAATATATCGAGTTTTAAAGATAGTTTGTCAAAGAAACTAAAGCCTGGAGCCGTATAAGGAACTCCATAAGAGGGTTTAAGAGGTGGACCATACACGGGAGGAGGGGGTAAAGGTTTGTGAATTGGAGGGCCATAAACTGGAGCGGGTGGTCCATATGAATGTGAGGGAGGTCCATAACTTTGGGCGGGAGGTCCGTAATTTGAAGAAGGTGGTCCGTAATTTGCAGCAGGCGGTCCGTAAGTATTGGGAGGAGCGTTGTAAGTAATATCCGATTCAAATTTCACAGGAGGTCCGTAGCTGCTTGGGGGTAAATAGGTGTTCGAAGAACCAGAATAGCTCGATTGTCCGGTTGAGCTAAAGCTGTCGCTGCTCGAGTAAGGTGGCGAATAATCGTATCCAGAATTGTAGCTGTCGTCACGGTTCGATATCTTTTTCTCTCCATCCTTGGCTGTTATGATCACTACGCCCTCTTTCGCTTTTTCAGCATCAATTCGAGATTTAGAATACGCATCGAGATAAGTGTCAGCTTTTGTTACAATTACAAGCTTGGAACTGTTAGCTGACGGACCGACGATGGCCGAAACACACGCGAGTAAAGTCAAAACCGCGAAACAGTATTGATAGACTGCCATTTCGTTATCCCTGAGCTACCGTATCAAGGAAGTTGTCTTCATCGAGCGCAGCTGACGAATGACGACCGACGTCGAATCCCATTCAGTTTTCACTTTTGAGTTACCGTAAAAGAGCCTAAATATGATAATGGAACACAATTAAATTCTCCGAGTGACCCCAGTGTTCCGCATTACACATGATAAGTAGGCGGAAAGGCGTCCCATGCATGCTAATGCTACTAACCTTCTTGGATATACGTATGACTTACTGCCTTTCGACGCAAAGTAATCTTTAATAGATCGCAATTTACTCGAGAAAGTTTTATAGAGACATTATGGTGACCTTACACAATTCATTACTCCGAACTATTACTCTATTAACCCCTTAAGAAGTAAAATAAATTGCAAATAGAAGTTTATTACGAAGCAGGTACTTAATAGAGCGAATTATTCCATACTTCTCTATTATTATGTCATGTTTTTAGTTCAGATTGATTTTTATCGTTAAATAAGATATTAAAAAATGTTGATAATTTTCCAAAATCAGAAAAATTTATGCGTATGAACATATATATATTCAAAGTGAAAATTATGTAAATAGAATTTCGAAACAAAATAAAAAATATATTTGGAACTTTACCAAGATGAGTATACCAATATATACGTGTATTATACAAACGGAAATGTCAGCGGCACATATTGCATTTAAAATCTGATTTCTACTACTCCATGCATTTTCACTTGTGAGCTAATCGATATTGTGAGTTAAGGCATGCCTGATTTACGTCGAATTTAAACTTCATCGAGAAATTACATTATTCATTTCTAAGTTGTGAGTAGAATACCACAATACATATTCTCTTAACATTTTCGCTGTCAAATATTTAGTCTATAGTCTGTAGAACAGAACTCAGATGATCTGTACCAAGATATCGAAGGAATTCTGTTATTATAAAAAATAATAAAACTTGCAAGGCATTAAGCAAATTTGACGTTTGTAACTACTAAAATCCCTGCAAAAGGTCAACCTAGACACGGATTTGGAGGGACAGCCGGATCCAAGAATCCGCGGTCCGAGGATTTGACCTATTGACGGCCGGCTGGTCGAGTGGTCAGGCAACTGGACACTTTACGCAGCGGTCGCGGGTTCGAATCCCGCCATGTGCAGATAATTTGTATGACGAATATAGATGTCTGCACCGGGTCATGGATGTGTATTTATGTATATATGTATTTATATCAATTTCTTAAATTTATTTCCGTTACCTAGTACCTGTAACACAAGTTCTTACGAACTTAGCACGAGGCTAGGTTAACGTGGTGTGATTTTTGGTTAATATTTATATTAATTAATTTATATTTATTTATTTCAGACCCCGGACCTCGAAGAGCCTAGAACGCAACTTCGACTACGTCTTCTTCATTATCGACGCTTAATATCGGCCTAATTCCAATCCCTCTCAGCAGTCTCCTTCCATGACAGTCTCATAGAAGTAGATTATACAGCTCCGGTAAATATGCCGAACCAGGGTTGCAGCTCAAAAGTGGTCCAAAGTTTTTCTAACGTTTTTTATCATTAACAAATGGTACCCCATGTAATATTATGGTAGGGTCCGTCATGAAACCCCATAAAAAAACTAACCTAACCTAACACTAAATAATAATATTGCGAGAAGGTAAGTCTCTAAGAAAAATATTCGTATTCTAGTCATCAAAATATAATAGGCCCGTTTGGACATTTGAGAAAGACCCTAATGTAACTTGTAACGAAACTGTAAGAAACAATAAAATAATAAGTTAGGAAGGTTAGGTTTTTTTTTTTTTGAGGTTCTCCCCCACCTTAATATTGCATTTGATACCTTTATTGGGTGATAAAAAACGTTAGAAAAAAAATTCAGTGCATTTCAAGCTGCAGCCCTGGTTCGCCATATTTACTACAGCTTCCCATACCGAATGCTTAAAGGAGCATCGCCGACGCAGGCGTCCCACGCCGGATATCCTGTTCCACGCCACGGTAGTGGCAAACTTTATTGGACTTGATGCAACTTACCCGCGACTGTAACACTGCTAGTTGCCTAGTATGATTATTTTATTTATTTATTTATATGTAGGTATATTATAAAATCTCTTCAAACACATTTGAAATTTAATAAAAAATATTTCAAAAACATATAATATATGTATATATTATATCCATAGAAAATATAAATGGAACCTTAAATCAAATAGATTTAAAATTATTTTTTTATTCCAAATTTAACAATTCAATATATTGAAAAAAAATACTTTAAATTAGATTAATAAAATAATTTGAATAAGATAATTTGATATTTTGAAATAAAAATAACTCATATTTACATAGCTTTATTCACTTAGTTAAAATGTTATTCAAATGCATTATTCATAGTCAAATATCTTTCTTCGAAAAATTTATGCTTTTTTCGTTTCTTTTCATTCTTTGGTGAAAAAAATGAGCTAATTGATTGTGTTCCTGAATTTTTATTTGGTGTATCATCGATTTCTTCAAAGTTACATTTGGCTGCTCTTTCTTGCAACATTAGCTCAGCCGTAGACCAACTAAACCTTACTAATAAAGGATATCCAAATACTCTATCAATTTGTTCTCGTATGAATTTTTTGGTCAATGGATCTGAAAATAGCATATTAAAATGGTTACTTGTATTCTTTTATTTAATAATCTATATTCTATATTCAAATAATAATTAATAAATTTAAGATGGAAAAAAATATTCAAACCAATAGTTTAAAGCACGGTCTTATACACAGGTCTGGCAACGACAGTAGTGGTACGCCGGCTTAAAGATGGCTGTTATTTTCAATTTACGGCCGCTAGAAGCATGACAGATGGATGGTCTGTGCAACGAAGAGAGTATTAAACCCTCATTACATTACTCGAATTTATTTCGTATTTCTTAAATACCATTGAATTAAAAGATGAATGATAACACAGGCCCACAAAAAAAGAAAGTGCTCTGTACCTTTGACCAGACCTACCTAGGGTTATGTATTTCGATGCGCTGAATCCGACACTATTCTTTGATTGTTTCGAACTCTTTAGTCTTCAAACAACTTACGCAACGAACACCTCTTTCGTTTTCTATTTTCTTTTGTTACTTCTCTCTTTACCGTGCAGCAAAATACTGCCATTCCACTTTCCTTGATACTGACTAGTTACTATATTAATCTAGTTCGAGATTATTATTATTATTATTTTTAAAGATTTACAATGTTTTTTTTTTTTGCAATTTACTATAATTTAGAGCTGACAAGGCAAACTAAGTATTAGGATTCAGCGCATCGAACTACATAAGAAACATACTTGATTTAATACAAGAAGAACCCTTTTTCGTTCGCAAAATCAGATTTTTTTCGTCATTTTTGGCCATTTTTAGCGTTTTCTTGCAATTTACTCAAAATTTTGGAGTTATATTGATCAAACTGACCACAAATTCGCATTCAGCGCATCGAAATACATAACCCTAGTTGCATTCGAATCTCGTTTAAAGCGCGTATACGAGCGTCATCTGTGCGTCGTCTGCGCATTTAAAATACGCCGTGTGCTATGGCACTTACAGTCGCTTTTCACTCAGCCGGCGCCGGCGTGTGCAGTGTGCAGTGCGCACTGCACACCGATATCGATTCGATAGCAACTACATACAGCGGCGTTGACACGAAAAAAAAATTACAACACGACCGTACATTAGTACTGCAATAGGGCCTCGTTGTAAGACCTGTATAAGACCGTAGATTAAAGATATATTTAAATACATTTAGTTAAATTATGTCAAAATTAAATAATTAGTATTCAAATTAATTGACTGGCCCGTGGCGCAGTTGGCAGTGGGCCTGTTTTCTGCTCCAGGGTTGTGGGTTCGATTCCCGCCCCGAGTCTGAGTGTTTTATGTATTTATTTATATATGTATATTTATTTTAAAAAAAATGTATATCAGTCAACTGTTACCTAAAACGTAGGCATTAAGTTGCCTACCTTAGGAACAGGTGACCGTGTGTGAATGTTAAAAAAAAAGTTATATATAATTTTTAATATTTTATGGATTCTAAAAAGAAAAGCGAAAGGGCATAATAAAAATGAAAAATATTTTAAGAAATTTAAGATAATAAAATATATGCAACATAACATACATGCAAGCTATTGGTAATATCGGTAAAATATTAATATAATTCTAAATATTGGTAAAATATACATAACTCTGAAGAGTTTGTTTCTTTGAACATGTTTTTAACAGTCCCACTTTAATACATATTTTTACCTTAAAAAGTTTGTTGATTGATAAAGATAAAACATAAGACATAAGAGAAAGATAAACATACAAGAGTTGCTTTTAAAATTACCACTTATCTGGCAAGTATTTAAACTATGCATTTGAAACCATAAGTAATCTCTAATCAAACAAGTATGCTTAATTAAAAAAATCAAAAAACCCGACTGCGTAAAATACTCTTATTATAAACTAAAAAGAATAAAACAATTTACCAGCTTTAAAAAAAATCAACTCCCCCCCCCCCCCCTCATTTCGCCATTTGCGGGCGCCATTTTGAAAATTTATATAGCCTATGTCACTACTACAGTTTAGACAAATCCAACGACACCTCATATGTCAAAAACCGTCCAGCCGTTTGGGCTGTAGGGCGTGCCAAAGAAATGGACATACATATATACATACATACATACATACATACATACATACATACATACATACATACATACATACATACCTACATACATACATACATACATACATACATACATACATACATACATACATACATACACTCGAAAAACATAACCCTCCTTCTGTCGCAGTCGGGTAATAAAGTATATAAATATGTAGTGTCCGACCGAAACAGGTTTTTCAGCCGAAACCGAAACCGAACTTTCGGCCTTGCTCTCAGTTTCGGCCGAAACCGAAACCGAAACCGAAACCAGCGTGGTGAAGTGTAGTCCTACCTTAATACCTTCTGCCTTATATCGTTAGTTATTTATTATATTTTATAATATATAATAATCATAGTAATCTGGCAACGTTGCTCTGAGTGTTTTATATATTTTTGTTTATATGGTCTTAGTATATACAAATAGTATTGCGCTTTCTAATAATAGTTTTATTAAATTAAAAAGATGAGAGCATTGTGCACAGTGTTGCCAGATCACTATAAATTTAAAATTAAATTTAATTTTTATAATTTTAATATCTCGATAACAAAACCGTGAAGTGCTACTTTTCTTTTTTAGCTTATTCTAAAAACATTTTTCAACACTCTCCTAGTTTTTTTCCCCATTTCTGTCGAGAGAATTTTTTAATATAATAAAAAACCGGAAATTTTAATATTATCATATCTTAACTCCGCGAATGTCACTAAATATATGATAATAATAAATATTCACCATAGCTACAACCAGATGCCATATTGTCAAAAAAAAGATGAATTACGTCAAGTGGGGTTTCGTTGAATAGGTATTCAAAAATGATTTTTAGGATTCTCTCATTTTTTTCAAATAATGGTTTAGATTTAGAGTATATAACGATTTAAATTAAGTTTTAAACAACCAGTTTCGCTAATTTTCACACATAAAATAGGTACTTATATACTTTATTATTTCCTTATTCTGCCCTTATTAGGCGGGGATAGTAGCAGTGATATCCTGGTGCTAGTGGTATGGCTGCAGACTGCAAAAGCAGAGGTCGGGTTCAAATCCAAGGCACACAAAACAAGGGAGAAGAGACTTGGGTCTCGGCGTCTTGGGTCTCGGACTGTGATTGCGAACTTTACCATCTTATAATTCTAATAACGAAGCCAATGAATCCTAACTAAAAAGTGTATAATAAACATAAAATTAAAAAAAAACCGGAATGCGTAAAAAAATCTAAAAGATACAGATAAACTAAAAGATACAGATAGATGAAATTAAAAAATTAAAAAGAAATTAAAAAGAAAAAAACAAGCCCAGTAGTTTATAATGTTGTCAAAAGTAATACTGAACAACTACACCATTGAAATAGTTTTATAATCGATACACGCATAATCAAATCATAAACTCTTTGCAAAATAGAAGGATTTATAGTCGGAACCCATTCTTCAACCGATCAAATCTTAAAAAGGAGCCCTGTAAAATTTAAATGAGTCCCGGCTGTTAGTTCTTCTATTTTGTAAAGAAAGATAAACAAGAATATAACTTTTTACAAAGTTTACAAAAAACTTTAGATGAATCACTAATACTTTTTTCAAAAAAACTGTCAAATCGGATTTTTTTTTTTTTGTTTTTGTGACATTTTTTACCTGAAACAGATGAAGTAATTGTAAGATAAATAAATAAAACTTATTTCATAGATCACATATAAAATAAAATTACTGTAATAACTGATGAGGTAGTCTGTCTAAATTAGGGAAAATTTATTGGGGTAAATAAATATGTATTATAAATAGAAAAAAATACAGTACCTATCCAAACTGACTGGGCACTACGCGCGATCAACGGGAAAGGATGAGGCGAGATGACTGAGTAGGTAATTCGCATAAGCTATACCTACGATTCTCACATAGTTAAAATTAAATAAACTAAGGTCATGAAATCCAACGACAATTACCTATAAACACGTAAATTTGTCATTTAAAAATAAAACTCAACAAAATGAAGTTCAATACTCGAGTTTCGGCGCGGCCGAAAGTTTCGGCCATTTTTTGGCCGAAACCGAAACTAAGGCCGAAACTAGATTTCTTGGCCGAAACCGAAACCGAAACCGAAATTTCGGTCGGACATTATAAATATGTAATAACACGTAACAACAATTCAACGATAGATCAATAATTCGAGTGTATGTGGCTCTTCCTGAGACACTTGGGTGGGCCTGCCAATAATTCGAAAGCTTAAAGGCCTTAGTATGCCACCAGCGGCTAAGAGATGGCGCCACTGAAATTGTAACTGTGCTATCGTTGTGTTTCACTTAAAAATGAACTCTCGTCAAATATTTTATATATATACATATATTTTTTTTAAATGCAAATAGGGGGCAAACGGACAGTCGGTTTGCATGGTGGTAAGTCAAAGCGACATCCATTGACACCCGCTATCAGAGGATTAGCAAGTGCATTGCCGGCCTTTCAAATATGAGTATGAACTATTGTATCGAATCGTAGGGACCTACAAAGCGCCTAACTTACTTTCAAACCTTTGAACGAGTTATACTACACTTTATAGGAAAAACGAAACAATACATGCATTCAGCTTTCAAACAAATTGGAACTGTTTGTGTGTGTTGGTAGAGTCGTTTACTGTATAGATAGATCTAATCGAGTACATTATTGTTATCTTCATTCAATATACGCTTTATTCTTTCTACAAACACACTCGCCACCACCCCGTCGTCATCAGTCCCAAAACACCCCAACCTTCTACAAATATATTTTATCTAGCTTTATCAGAATTATCATTACCAACAGAGCTAGTGGCATATCTGTGTTCTATCAATTACATGGAGAACTATAGTTAAAAAGCCTCTAAAGCCAAGCTGATGCCGCTGGCCAAAATATTAAGCACAAATTATCACTTTCATTATCAAAAAATTATACTTATATATGTTTATATGGAACATTACTGACTATGACTATTTGTAAAAATAAAATTTTTACCTCCAGGATATCCACTGCCAAAGTCTTTACAGTCCATTTCCAAACCTTCATGGAATTGCCATACTTTAAGAGCATGGTCTCTTGTAACCTTTGCTACAATACTGGCCGCTGATACAATTGGATAAATAGAATCAGCCTTTTTTGCCACCTTTGAACATGTAAAAAAATATATATTATGTTATAACACTAAAACACTGTACTGGTATCTTGATACTCCAAGACACCAATGGTCATGGTTTTGATTCCCACTCAGAGCAGATATTTGTTGTTGTGAAAATATTTGTTCCAATCTGGGTTTCTGTCTTTGTGGGTCTCCCCACCATACCTCAGAGAGAATGTAAAGTCATTGGTTCTGATTGTTATCACAAACACCTGATATTTATTGTTACTCTTATAGAGATATTATTATGCCAAAATACAATAGAGCAGTAAGGTGGATAAAGCTCCAATACTTTAAGAAGAAGAACCCTTTGCCTAGCATTATATTTACAGGCTCTCGAAATATAATTAAAGAATTAATAAAATTAAAGAATTATTTAAATTAGTTAATACTAAAAATAAATATTTGATAAATGCTATAAACTTATATTCAACTAAATCTATTGCATATTCAAATAAAATTAATAATAAAAAATTATAAAATAATATTATTTTGTGTAGCCTGTAGTATATGACTGTTCTGGTGTAGTGGTGCGAGTAGTCGCCTCAAACCGCGCGGTCGCGGGTTCGATTACCGCTCGGGACAGATATTCGTATTTATACAAATATTTGTTTCCGATCTGGGTGTATGTTCTTGTGGATCTCCCCACCGTGCCTCGCAGAGGACGTAAAGTCGTCGGTCGCGGTTGTTATCATAGGCACCTGATAACGATCGTTACTCATGGCAGATAAATTATCCGCCAACCCGCAGTGGAGCAGCGTGGTGCTCCCTGCTTCAATATAGAGAAGAGGCCTTTGTTCAACAGTGGATTGTTTACAGACTGATAAAGTAGTAACACACAAAATCAAGACTTGTTGTAACAATTCCAAAGTGCTTAAATAAACCTATTTAAAAATAACATTTTGAGTTTTAGTATGTGTTACCTTTGTTTATAGCTAAAAATCAAGCTATATTCTTATGACAGAAGGCAATGAGAGGGATACATAATTCTCCACAATGTACCTCAACTCTGGATTTGTATGTACATAATAATATGTTATGTCTCAGAATTTCTCTTGACACAAATTTGGTCAACTTGATCATCACTTCATCAATAAGCACAAGATTAATTTTAAATGTAATAATTTGAAAATTCAATGGAACTACTACCCCGGGTTAATGTCTAAAAATTGTAGATATGAAAAGCCTTCTTAGTTTTATAAAAATTCTTGTTTAAATAAACTCAACTACATATTTGAATATTAATTATTTAGCTTCTATAGCTTTAAAATATACTAAATTTTTTTTGTTAATTTGGATAATCAATCAGAAAAATTACATCTCAGTTTAAGGGGTAACACCACTGTAAATTTGGGCAAAAAAAAATTTTTTTTTATGAGCTTAAAAAATACTCTGAACTCTTCTTTACCGGAAAAAAAAATTACCGGAATTTACCGGACCAGTAAATTATTTTTAAAAAATTTATTCCAAATATGTGTTCCAACGCTCCGAATCTTTGCATGGCGTGAAATATCAAAACTACATCGGTGATGGTGATTGCAAGACATACAAAGCCATCACGGATAGTAATCCATACGAAAATTTTAAAGTGCAAAAAAAAAGAGTGTATTAACCATGTACAGAAACGAATGGGCACTCGACTGAGAAATTTAAAAAAAAACGCCAGGCCTCGGAGGAAGAGGAAAATTGACTGCCAATCTGATCGATCAGCTCACAATTTATTATGGCATTTTGAAAATTATGGCGAGCATTTTGAAAATTATGAAGGCTCTGCAAATGGATATCGGTGTCCACTCTTATAATTTTTGCCTCGAAACCGACGCGAAGCGAATCGAACACGCCGAACGATCTCTGACGGATGCAGTAAAAGAAGCACGCTCTGCCATGAAATCGTCGAGAAAAGCAAGTGAAGGGGAATTTTCCAACGTCGAAGGGCAGCTCTATGGTCCTGGGATAGCAGATTGACGGTAAAAATTTTTTATTCTTTGAATTTTTCATTTCTCATAATTCAAACTAAAAACGCGTTTTTCTCGAAATGTCACTTTTTAAAACGGCACGCAGCATAACTCGAACAATTTTCATTCTTTTGATGTCAAATTTCGTCAATATTTTTGAAATAACATTTCGAAGAGAAACACGTACGGGATTTTCGATAAGGTAATCTAAACATTTTTTATTAATGAATGATTGTCTTTTTTTTTTGCGAAAAAAGACACTTACTGTTTGATTGCTCGCCAATTTTACAAAAATAAGTATTTTTGAAATCCCCTACGTCTTTCTCTAGCTTTAACTGTATAGATATTGGACAATTTTTGTTTTATGTTCCAGGTCAAAATTGCATCAGTTATGCTGCGTGCCGCGGTGGGCCTTGAATTCGTCATGGCTCCAGAGAATGGCTGGCGCGTCGCCACTTTTCAATATTTTCGGATGTAAATTTTTCGTAATGTACTTGAATATACATTCAATAATATCCTTGAATTGTATTTTCGTATCACCTTTCTTTCCAAACAAAAAAAATTCCCTTAAAAACCGCTTTTTTTGAGTCGTTACAGTGGTGTTACCCCTTAAGAATTCCTTGTATAGATAGCCCACTTTCGAAAAAGAGGAAAATAAATCTTAAGTATGCTGTATGGAGTAGTTACCACATTATAATAATTAACCTGGGAAGTTCTATAATTTATCATAGGCATTATACAAATAGCAACACAATACTAGTATCAATATCATGTAAAAAAAAAACTTACAGTAATTTTTATATTAGGAAAAATTTCACTCAGCTTGGCCTGATACTTTTCCGGTGGACCGACTGTGTCAACATAAACCTCTTTAATATTAGCTCCGAGTTCTATAGCTTGTTTAATTAAACTTATTGCTGAGTTCATTGAAACCTGAAATATATAAAATAAAAGTATGTAAAAAATACAATATGTTATAAATTATAATAAAAAAAATATACCTTGTAATCAGTGGGTCTATTCTTATAAAGATGAAATTTTTGCAAAAAAAAAAACCTTTTATTTTAGCAATATAATTTTTGTTTCTATTTTATACAATCATGCAACAGGAAAAACAGTGAATTAAAATAATTGATTAAAGGGCATTTTATCTACAACATAAGTAAAAAATGCATGCAGGTGCAGCAAGCATGATGCATTAATTATTATAATTACATTAAATTTATAGTATTTTAATTAATGTGTCTATCAAAAATATAAATTATTATATTATACATCAAATAGAATCAATCAATTTATGAATTAAAATAATAAATAACATTTCATTTTACTAATTAATTTTGATAACATTATTCAGTTGATTTTTGTAATTTCTTCATAACAAAAAATATTGCATAAATTTTTAATTAATTAAAAATACATAATATCTTTTTGAAAAATTATGATGAACTATTTTATATTAAATAATTTTCCAAATTCATGGACATGAATTCCATAATTTGATAGGCATTAAGAACCAATAAGAAAAGTTTAATGTTGGATGTTATTTAATTAAAATCTACCCTTGAAATAGGGTTGAATAAAACAAATAACACACTAGATTTTATCAGTCTTCACTGTATGTTAAAGTTACAAAATTAATCAATAAAAATTTAAGATTAACTTACTATTACCCATTATAAATGATGTTAAAATAAGAAGACTCAAAAGCTTTAACAAAATAATATCTTATGATATCAAAATGATCTAAAATTTTACTATAATACACAGTAATGAAAACTGGATAACTACTTACCTCATTAAGAGAATGTTTAGCTCGCCTGTACATCGAGTTTGATATATAATTAGGAGATATAACTTCTGCAATCCATCCAATATTTTCCAATGCTTCTTTTTCTGTAAGTATTTTTAGTAGAATTTCATCTCGCTTCTCTTCTGTTAGTGCTTTTGAATCAGCACATCCTAAAGTTTTCAAAACATCTTTTTGACTCAGAGGACAGTATGCAATACCATAAACCATAGGACCTAAGAAAATATAAATAACCACAATGAATAGATTAATAAATAACACTATATCAAATGAAACTTTAAAAATATTCTAGAACAAAACTTATTATTTACCTATTTATATTTGTTGAATATGTTTTGAACAGCAGTTAAATTTTAATAATTAATTTACACACGTTGCATTTTATAAATTTAATAAAATTAAATTTTTTGCAGTAAAACTAAAAATATCATGGATTAAATTTCACCTAATACTGGACCACGGCCGGCTTCGTCGACTCCAAGCATGCAAGGTTCAGATTTACAAATTTGTGGTACTTCACAATTATTAACAAATTTAGTGTGATTATTTTTTGATTTTATATAATCGTGCAAATCATCAAAAGAGGTCATTGCAAATGTTTCACTTTAATATAATTTCAAAATAAGTTAGCGATATCCTTATTCCTTAATTGTTGTAAACTAGAGGTGAGGCGTATTTACTAGAACAGATCAAAAGATTAGGTATTTAAGGATACTAGGCCGCACCTATTCCAATTTTCGTAATACTTAGTCCACCTAGTATTGTGTACGTTGATACGTTTACTCGATAACACTTGACAGCGCTTACGCGTATCGCGTACTCGGCCTAGTATTTTAATACTTACCTAGTATTGTGTACGTTGATACGTTTACTCGATAACACTTGACAGCGCTTACGCGTATCGCGTACTCGGCCTAGTATTTTAATACTTAGTCCACGTAGTATTGTGTACGTTGATACGTTTACTCGATAACACTGGACAGAGCTTACGCGTATCGCGTACTCGGCCTAGTATTTTAATACTTAGTCCACCTAGTATTGTGTACGTCGATACGTTGACTCGATAACACTTGACAGCGCTTACGCGTATCGCGTATTCGGCCTAGTATTTTAATACTTAGTCCACCTGTATTGTGTACGTTGATACGTTTACTCGATAATACTTGACAGCGCTCGCGTATCGCGTACTCGGCCTAGTATTTTAAGTATACTAGACCATGATCGCGTACAACACCCATTCATTTGTCATGACTTTAGTTATTTTTTTTTACTTGTTAATTTAGTAATTAATTTCACAATAATTCTTTTTAATTTCATAATTTAGGTTCTAACAATAATTTTTATATTTAATCTCGAATATTCATTACTGTATGTTACATGGACATTTTTTTTTCATTTGAATTATTGGAGTTTACTCCTTAAGAATCGATTTTCATATATAAGGCGCCCGGTATGAGAAAAATATGAGAGGTAAAATCTACTGATGAATGACCTCGTTACTTTTTCGGTGCGCGCGCACCTATGGTGCGGTGCGAAAGTAATGTTGCTCTAATTAATATTGAAAAATAATATTTAAAAAATAAATGATAATTGTCAGATAATAATAATTACATAATTTGTCAACATTCCTAATGAAATATTTGTGCACATCTGAAATTGACTATTGTGAAAAGTTTAATGTAAAATATTTCGCCGATTAGTTATAATAAATGTATATAAAATGAATAAATATATATTTATATATGTATATTATTTTCATTAATTTGTTAATTTACCCTTTCATATGGTATTAATCTTATTTTCAGTTGGATAAACTCTTTTTGCGTATGTTTAGACAATCGTACTTGAGGAGTAAACTCCAGTCGTGCGTCGGAGCTGACACACACAATTTTTTTCGATGTTGATGATATTCTTAATAATTAAGAACACCTGTAAAAAAGTAGACAATTATCTAAATATCAATGTTTACTTTGTTAATATTGTATTTGTTGTTGTACTGCTTGTTGGTGTTGACTTTTGAATGAATAAATAAATAATAATAAATTTATATTGCTCTGTCTCACTCACACGTATTTCGCTTTATATCTGCCATCTTGCTCGCAATACATTGTTAGTTGCGTCTCGCTCCACGGACAGCATCACGGACATTATCAGTGATCTCATCTATTCTCTCGAGTCTTGATACTTGATACGTAAGGGACTCGCAACGTGAATCATAGTCGATACTAGGTGAGACTAGGTGGAACAGGTATTTGGATCGCGTATTTGTTAGGACTAGGAACAGGTGGACTTGATCTTAAATTTACCTAGTACAACCCATCTCTATTGTAAACAAATATCCCTCCAAAACTCGAATACGACAATGTCATGTCAATGTCTTTTAGCTTGACAAATGTCAACTGACGTTTCTAACTTTTTGGTACCAAATACCATGGACGTACTTTTAAATACGTTCATGCCAAATACCAATAAGTCTTATATCTGATTATATCTAAATGAGATTTAAACTGGTTTAAGCGATATCTAATAACAATAACATTTCTAAAAGTACTCTTTCTTCAATTATTATATTGAAAGTAAATTGCTAAATACTTTTGTAAGCAAATACAAACAATTTACTAATAATATATGTAATCAGTAAATTGTAATATTTTGAAGTTAATGAATAACAATTATAAATAATATGAGAGTAGTTAATTATATTTATCTAGATGATGTGATTAAAAATTTAGATAATTATATAAAGTAGTAGAAAAGTTTGTGGGTTCTCGTGATTACGCTTTTACTTAGCGCTGACAGCGCTTTGATTGCTCGTTGAGTTTTCAATTCCATTTCAAACTCAATGACAAAGACGCATCCATATACAGAAGTGCAGTGATAGCATAATATTTTTAGATGTAGAATATAAGTGTCATCTGCTTATTTATTTTCAAAATCGTGCACGTAACAGGTAATTGTTTTTATTTATTTATTAGAATTTTTAGCGTATAATGTTCTTGTAATACTTAAACACTCGTTTGTAGGTTAGAGTAGTGCGATTTAATATGCAGAACAACCCCCAGGAGCTTTCATGGCAGGCGATTCAGGCTATAGTGGGGGTTAAACTTCCACCAAATGTGTTGCGTTTTGATGATATTGGATTCCACTTAGTGAATAATTCAGTTTCGAGTGCCGAAGATTCAGATTCAGACGTAGAAATCGTAGAAAATGGCTGGGAATCTGACAACAACGTATCCTCAAAACCAGAACATTCAGATAACGAGAAAACGACACCAGACCGAGATCAAAGCGAATCGCCCGTTTTACGACTTGTAGAGCCAGATAATAATAATTCAGGTAAAGAAATAGTAGATTATAGAAATTTTATAGTTAAAATGGATACCAAAGATATAACAGATAATGATAATGACCAAGTGTCTCAGATTAATAATGATGATGCTGACAGTTCAAATGGCAATGTAATGTCAATAGAAAATTATTTGGAGGTAACTCTGTCGACCGATTCAGAGGCTAGTCATATTTGTAGCCAATGTAACCAAATGTTTTCCAGTGAGCAATTGTTATCTTCACATCAGTGCAGTGCTAAACCCACCGAAGAAAAGAAATACCCTTGTCATGTTTGTGCTGAGAAATTTCCAAGCTATTGGGAATTAAGAAAACATATAAATAGCCATTTCCCTGGTATGTTAGACTCAAAATCGAGTTTTTGCCATCTCTGTCAGAAAGATTACACAAAAACAGGGTTTATGAATCATTTGCGAAAACACACTGGAGAACGTCCTTTTGTTTGTGAGCTCTGCCACAAAGCATTCTCTCAGTCGAGTTCACTGTCAATACATATGAAGTTTCACTTGAATGTGCGTAAACATGCGTGCACAGTTTGCGAGAAGAAGTTTGTCACCAAAAGTGAACTATCCCGCCACATGACTGTGCACACCAAGCAGAAGTCATACTATTGTGGTGTTTGTGACAAAGCTTTCACTCGATCTGACAATATGAAAAAACATGAGAAAACACATGGATAAAATTCAGACAAAGTCTGAAAAGTAAAAAGTGTCACAAACAACAAGAAATAAAAAAACACCGAGCTTCTTTTAATTAAAGGTGTTATTAAGAGGAGCATGTTTGTGAAACTTTTTACACAAATACCTATTTCCAATTCTCTAATTGCCAAAAATTTAGTCATAATTATGTTTGTTAATTAAAATTATGCATTGTTTTATACCAAATTGAAAAATTCACATTCTAGTTCATAATTTTAGTCATTATGGTGTGTTATTGTGAGTGTCTCTACACTCTTGAGTGTGCTGCTGTAGTTGCTTTTGAATTAAGGTTTTTCTATATGCAGTTTATTAATGCATGTTTGGGATTCTTTAGGATAATAAATATATGCCTTCACAGGTGCTTTAACTCAGTGTCACACATATCTTGATCCAAAGTTGCCTTTTTAGATATGATAAAGTGATATTTTAACAAGTGGATATAGGTCGTGTCCAATAACTTTATGATAGCTACATTTGGTGTAGTGTTTGTATAAGATAAAGATGATTTATAGTTTAAATTTGAGGCCTTTTACATACTCTGAAATGTCACAGTACTAATAATAATTGTTCCTGCTTCATTCTAAGAGCTTTAAATAAATATATATATTTTTGTAGCCCTTTACTAAGAAGGTATTTTATACCAGATGTAAAGTGTACCTTTGCCAAATTTTAGATAAGTATTTGAAAAGATTTATATAAAACTTGTAATGTTAAAAACAAAAAAATAAATAATGTTAATGTTAAAATATGATATTATGTAAAGTTAAATAAGTTAATCTATGATAATATAGATTAATAAATATATAAAAGATATAGTTCAAAACTGTTGGAGTGTTTGTCGTTTGCTGACGTGCTAGGCTACTGTCAAAAGAAAAAAATATATAAAAAAATAAAGAAACAAGCACTACCCGTGAAAAAATGATCAGACCTGATCATGCATGAAAAATGGCCGGAATCAGGCCTGTTCATGTATGATCAGGCCTGTTCATCTATGAGCAGGCCTGTTCATCTATGAGCAGGCCTGTTCATGTATGAGCAGGCCTGAAATTAGACATCATGCCTGATCAGATCTGTTCATGCATGATACCTGAAAAATACCTACCTATGCCTGATGTCAGACATGATCAGACCTGTTTATACATGGTCATTTCTCATGCATGATCAGGCCTTATCATTTTTTCCAGCCAGACAAATAGTTACAGAGCTTACACTATGCAGATAGGTGGATAAAATATGAATCTAATATTATATACTATATATAAATTAATAATATTGTTATTATTAATTTATATAAGTTTAGTTTCTAACTTGTGTATAACAAGAAAAATATGCACTGTATATCATATTTTTACACTGACATTGTTTATTTTTTAATATTAAAAACTGTGTTGTAACCAAAGCAATATTGTCTAATGTGCCTATTCTATTTATATTACTGTTAAGAAAATATCAAACCAAATATTCCCTAAATATTATGAAGTTCATAGAAAAACAATAAATGCATACATTTTTTTTATATTATTATATTTTTTCATGTGTTTAAGAAAATTACTTATGGGGCACTACTGAAGTAAATTTCCTTTAATTATGGTCTCAGTTTCATGATTTAATTAAGCCATTGTGAACAATTAGTCTAGATTAGATAAGTATATTATTGTATTTTAGCTTAATTGAAAAATTATTATTGGAAGAAACATCACAAATGTTAAACAGTAAAAATATATTTAAGCAAATGTTTTATCTTTCTATAAGAGATGACAAAGTCAAATATTTAAAGTGTATTTGTTTTCTATTCTATATGGAATAGTCGATTTTGTAACATTTAATTTATTCCAAAGATATAATTGGCTAAGAAACCAAAGCTATTTAATTTTTCAATTGTGCCACTTTACTATTACGACTGTCAATATCATATAAAATTATTATTGACATTTTTTATATTTAGATTAGGGCAATAATTACATTTTAATATATTTATTGTATTTAATAATAAGAGTTTTAGCTGCATGAATAGTTCATAGACTTAAGAATTTAGATTGAGCCAAATAAAAAATACACAAAAATCTACAAGACTGACAATAATATTCAGAGTAGATATTAACTTTTGCACAAATGTATCATTATTTATTGACGCCTAACAGCAATTTTTAAATATTTATCTAAAATGCACCTTGTTATAACTCATCATGACAATTAGAATAAGATCAGTTATATGGATTATGAGCTGTTTTATAGAAAATGTAATAATTGTCGATTTTATTAAAGAGTTGTTTGTTGAAAATCATGTTTCATTTATTATCTAAATTAAATAGGTCATTTTCCCTTTGTTCTAGGTTACGCTAGCGATGTCGGCAAGGTTACGTAATCTTAATCCGTATGAGTTACATAAGTATCTAGTTAATGTTTATTGTTTGAATGCCAAGGGTTCCTCGACGTTACTGAAACGAGACACATCTAGAGATAGAACTGACCTTGACGTTATAAGAGAAAACCATAAATTTCTTTGGGAGGACGACGAAGTTGCAGATACTTGGGAAAAGCAACTCGCTAAAAGATATTATGATAAACTTTTTAAAGAGTACTGTATTTGTGATCTTAGCAGATATAAAGAAAACAAAGTAAGTTCCAAATTTTCATTTACGAGTAGGTAGGTATGTCTAAAATTAAATCCACAGAACATCGTTGCGGCAAATAAGTAAGTCAGCTGTATTTACATGCGCCAGTAACGGTTTTAAAGGCAACATCGGTGATAATTTATGTACTTTACTCTCCCCTAAGTACAACGAACGAGATGGGGACGATCCCCTGTGAAACTCAATTGCCTTTTTTTGCCTTTAAGACCTTCCTTTGTGTGATGTATCGGGGAGCGAAACAATAGCCGTAGTGCCTTTTTGTAGGCTAAATATAGCTCGGCATATTATTCTCCCGCGCCGGTGCACGGTAGCGCACATCTGCTTACCACTCCTATTTTCATCAACTGCACGAAACTGTTACAGATTTTTAAACTTGATTTATATCTCCTTTTTTTAAAGCTCTTGATTATTATAAATAATAATTATTTATACTAATAAGTAAATAGGAATTAAAATAGGTATTTTATAGAAAAGCGGTGTTTTATAGTATTTCTTATTTCAAAAAGGCCGCTATCGCACCATGCTCGGTTCACTTGTTTGACTCGCGCGTTTAAAAAGTCTACAATAACCTAACTTATACCTCTTCCCCACCAACCATAGCGACGGTTAACAATTTTAGGGGTAATAAAATCGGATAGATTATGAATCCTATGAGATTCATTCATAAAGATAATTAATTAATAGAAAAATATCGATACAATGAGGACCTGATTGTGATCTTATAGGATTATGTAAAATAATATATTATCATTTAAAACATTCATTAAAATAAAGAAAAAAAACCATTTCTAAGGGCGAAAGACATTTTGGTGTCCCTATAGGTACTATCTTATTGAATTATTATGTAAATAATTCCTCGAAGGTACCGCCTATTCATTTTGAACACCTGGGTATTATATGCTTGTAAATTGTATTATATAGAAAAATCTTCAGTATTTTAGTCGATTTTTTTTTTGGTATTCGTTTTTAAATATTTTCATAAAATAAATTAAATTCTTAATTTCGTTATTGAGTTTATTTAAATAAATTTACTTATTGTGAAAGAACAACTTACACTTGACCGATTTTTTTATCTAAAATTTTATCCGTAGGCATTCTGTTGATTGCACACTCACATTTTACTTATAACTTACTGCTTGACAAAACCTTTAACCTTAAACAATAAAAAAGAACCCAATAATGATTCAACGTAATTTGCATTAACTAATTTACCATTTATTTTGTTTCAACATATTTTTAGAAAGATAGTTCTTATGTGAATATTTGTAGTTCAATTTCTCTAACGATCTTTCAAACGATCCAAAGTCACAAAAACATATTACATATATAGGTACCTATGTATTTTGAGATTTCAACGCACTCAATATATATTATTGGTATTTTGTTTTTTAAATATACTTGATAGACAGTGAAGAGTATTCACTCTTCATTAAACTATGTTACTAGTACCTAACACACAAAAATGTATCAAGCTTAATGGCTAATTTCTATCATCTCAAAAACTAAACAGACTATTTTTGTTTAAAATTAAAACATCGTCTAAATTACATTTAAGGTAAGATAGGATTTAGATTTCCTAAGATATTAAAAAAAAAACCATCTGAATTAGAAAGTATTGTACAATTCGTCATTAACATTTTCGTTGATTAGGTACACAACTTATTGTTATAAGTGGAGCGTCTCGATTATAGGTATGTAAGTACGAATTATATCTAGACGACGCGCTGGTGCAGTAATCACAGCTACTACTTACTGGTTGATGCGCTAGCCGTCGCGGGTTTGATCCCCGCTCATGGCAAATATTTGTATCGGCCATACAGATGTTTGGTGTTGTGTGTATTTTGTCGGAACTCGGACACATGATTCTCTTCTTACTGGGGGACGTTGAGTATGAAACGTCTGTTTGTTCGTATAGTGCTTGTCCTTAAATTACTACTTAACGGAAACAAAGTCGCGATTCTGCCAATTCAATCGCGTTCTGATGATCAATCAGTGGCATTGTTAATAGAAATGAGATTTTTAATATTAAGTTTATTGTATCACTAGTACACAATTGGAAAATTATTATAGGGGAGAGTTGGATATTACCGAGCCTCTGAGAACTTGCACCTATAATTCGGAGAAGGTTCGATATATATATTCAAAAATGCAGTAAATAGTACAGAATTTATCTAGCTACGCATACATCACGGCAAAATATTTCAAAAAATAAACAAAAATTAATTATTGCAAAATAATAAAAAAACGGGAAAGCGTGGTATTATCAGACTGGTCTGATAATATCGTGCCCATAATAATTTCGTGAATTTTTATCAGTAAACTTAGAATTAAAAAAAATGCAACGTTGAATAAACTCGTTCGTAGAAAAAGAAGCATAGACTCCTTTCTATACCTAGATATAATTATTATTTTACGACTAGATTAATTATCATAACCATATCGGCTATTGGATGTCCACTGCTGAACGTAGGCCTCCCCCCATCGACTCCGGTTCAAAGTAGCCTCCATCCAATCGACTTCCGGCGACTCTCTTCAAGTCCTCTGTTCATCTCGTGGATGGCCGTCTGACACTGTGCTGGCCGGTACGTGGTCTTCACTCGTACACGCCCTGGGCGCGGAATTGACAAACTCTGTTATTTCATTTTATAACCTCAAAATAATACAGTCAAGTTAATCGTGAAATCAAATCAATCTAGTCATTAATTCTTTAATATGTTAGGATTAAAATAAAAGTAATCAATGTGTTACAATACAAGTATAGAATAGCTTACCTCTTGTCAAAAATGCCCGCGAAATTATAAGGAACGAGAGTAAAAACTTGTAAGACACGATGTGTCTTAATCACTGCTCTGAGTAAATTAGCGTCGTGTACGGGGAGGGGTAGACGACTCGGGCTGTGATCTTTAAGGCCTGGATAGCGCAATTAGCGTTTAGTTTTTGAAATATGCTAGGGCGTGGAATTATCAAACGCGCGGTATTATCCAACTCTCCCCTACCGCTATTATGACAGGACTGACTTGTTACATGTACACCAAACGCGTCGAAAGATCTGATACTAATTGACCATTATTATACGATAGTGAGAAAGAGTAACTCTGCTCTGCAACGATACCGTTGCCGTGTAGTGAATACCAGTAGATACACTGATGTTAATATATTTAATCTATAAAGGTAGCATTAAGATGGCGTGTCGAAAAAGAAGTAGTATTGGGAAAAGGACAGTTTCTTTGTGGCGACAAAAAATGCAACAGCGATCAAAATCTCAAATCTTGGGAGGTTAATTTTGCGTATTTAGAAGAAAACGAGAAGAAAAATGCGCTTGTAAAATTACGTAAGTACTTATAATTTATTATATTATATTTATTATAATTAATAAATCATTATAAATATTTAAGGCGTATTTTTGCTGTCGTTGTATAATCGTATTACAGTTATTGATTACTTGTCGATCATTGGATAAAGAATGGTGGTTTCATAAATTTCACTGTTCTGTTGTGGGATCATTATGACACCATTGAATTAGTAGAATACTAAAAGTAAGTAAGTAAAGTAACAAAACAAATATCACGCCAATTATCAACCACTTATTTTCCATTGTGGAATATTTGTCAGATTTGCGCCCTGTTCAAGTAGGTACACTCGAACATATGACTAATAAAACAAGTACAATTAATCACTGCGGTAAACAAAGGTCCCTGGTGTGGTTAATGTTTATACAATTAAATTATTAAAAACTACATTAAGATACCTTTAACACAGTAAATACCTCTCAAGGTTTTAAATATAATCTAAAATATATTTTACGTTATTAACATTTAATTCCTCGCTTAAAAGAATAATGAGGTCTTATGGTATCATTCAGTAGGAGTAATGAGATTAAGATATTCAATTCCAATGTACATATTTAAATTTAAGAGAGAAATCATACGTACGACTACGTTGAGCAATCGTAAATGTTAATTATTGATAGTTTCTATTGATTTTCGTTTTTAATTTTCTTATGTTTTACTTATTTTTTGTTATTTTGGGTATAATTTATTTCTCTTATTTTTTATTGTTTGCTGAGCTGAACATTAATACTTTTTTACAACTGTAAAACAAACTAAATTCTTCCTGTTTGCATTGTTGTTACCTTTTGTCAATTTTGTTATTAGCTTTAATTAAGATACCACTTTTTTTTTAATATTGTAGATACGATTTATGTCATCTATAATATATATAGGTATATATATATATAATAAATATTGTTAAGGATGTAAAAATGTAAATAAAAATAATAATTGATTGTTATAATATGTATAATATGTATAAAGTAAAATTAATAAAATTATAAAAATATGATACACAGACTTACGAGTAGTACAATAATATTCACATAAATTATTGCATAAATTATTTTAAAACCGAATGGCATTGTTTAATTATCAAGTGTTACATTTGTACTTCAAATTCATCTCATGCTTTGCCATGAACATCATAAAGAAAGCTTCATATTAATTATCAGTATAGTTACATGGCAGATAAAAGTTCTGTATTATTTTATCACAAGAATAACATATTGGCCAACAACAACACGCGTAGTCTTACTAAATAACGTATAAAATATAATCTAATTCCGTTATAGGCCTATGTCCAGAATGTTCGATGAAATTAAATTATAAATCTAAAAAACGAGAAATTAAAAGGCTCAAAAAGAACCAAAAGAAAAAGAGAAAAAACAGAGAGAAAAATAAAGATTCCAGTGACGATGACGTCGATACTTTACCTGAATCCGTTACAGAAGACAGTCAAGCTGAAGACCCATCTACTTCCAAACAAACAGTAGAGGCCACTGGTGAAGGTGATGAATCCTTGTGGAAAAAAGGTAACAGAAAATAATAATTTTAATGAGTTTTAACTTTTGTGAAAACGTTTTTTATTAAAACAATGGTTGTCTGTAAAGTCGGTTTACAGACGATAATTTTACGTGATAACGTCATAGGAAAACATTCATGAAAAATTGCATGCTTTTATTAATTTAATTAAATTATTATCACTGAATTATCATTATTTTGTATAATACAAAGAAGCAGTTAATTGAAAATTGCGGACTTGTCGCCAGCGACAAGTCCGGCGGATGGGTACGCCTGTGAATGGTGGCCATTAGGCCGATCGTGTCTCTTTATGGCTTATTCACGCTCTCGCTCGTGGAACGTGACAATGAATCATGCTTCTTCGTGCGTGCAGCCGGCGTTCAACGATTCATAAGACATTATCACGTCAAAAAAATCATTATTTTGTCTTCGAAAGAATAATTTAAAAAAAAAAATGTTGGACCAAAAAAACTTTAAAATCGGTAATCTTTTTAATCTAAATAAGCTTATAAGCAGTTAATGTTGTTTCATAGCATATAGGTACATGTTCGAATGTGGTTCGAAAATATTAAAACTTTTGAGTAACAAATAGTTGCATTGTATACATAGGTATACTCGTGTTTTTCTTTTTTTATTACTAAGCTTTGTTAAATGAATTTCAGGTGTTCAAGAAACCGAAGAGAAAACTAGAGAAGAAGAATTTGAAGATTATTTAACGGACCTCCTGTTGTAATACAGTATATTTGATTTCCAAATCTATTTATATCAGCATTTGAAATATATTAAAACTATTTGAAAAAATATTTATGAGGAAGGGGAAAAATTAAAAAAGTTATGTTCATTCAATAATATTTTATTTATTGGCTACATTCCTTTGTGTAATTAGGTAAAAATTCATAAAAAATCGCTACATTATCAATCACATTTAAATGATTAAAACAATACAACAAATACTCATCCAATTGAATCGTTAACAGTACTTCGTACCTATTTTCCTACGCGTGTACATCATAACTAAAGATATTTTATAAAATTATCGTTCTGTCGACATTAATATTACGACTATACAAACAATGTCGAAACTTGATATTTTAGAGTTAAATGTATTAACAATTCTGTAGTAACAAAATGCATTTATATTAATATTAAAGTATTAGATAAGGTAATATGACTTCATATATTAAAGTCAATTGAACACAGAAACAATAAAAATTTTAGCTGACAACAAAATAAGCAATCATTTTAAGGATATTAATTATATACATATAGGTATAAAATAACAAAGAAACATGAATCTACTCGTAATAACAATCACAATTACGTTATATTATCACGTTTCTTGATCAGCCTCAAAAGGGATGTTTTAACGTTATATAATTATATTAATCAATATTTATAACCATCATATAACAACAATTACATTTTCGTAGTGTTTTTTTTTTCAAAAGTAATTCCTTGTTCCAATTAAAAAAATACTAGACTAGATATTTGACAAGAGTAGCCTAAATTATTTATATTCTTTGAGATTTTCGTAGCTAATATATATTCTAATAGTACAACAATTCAGCTTTTTCAAAGAACTATAAACGTTTAAAGGCGTCTGTTTTTTTATTACGTTTTTTTAATCTTCTGTATGTTACAATAACATTATCGACATTTTAATATTAAATTTGAGCTAAAGAAAACTTTATATTTTATAAGCTTCATACTTTTATAATATAAAAATATGTATAAGAAACAAAATATGATGGCATTCTATGAAAAAAATAGTACAAAAATACATGTGATATTGTCAAGAAAATACGATACCTTCTTAGTGCGATAACAATAGACTAATTTATAGTAAAACCGAAACTAAAATCTATTTTAGTACACAACCCGCTTAATGCGTGTTTTTTGTCAAATAACAAAAAAAAAATCTGTCAATAATGAATCCAAATTTGACAGTTAGAAGCTTTATTTCTATCAGCAGTTGAATTAATTTCTACATTTCAATGGCATAATTTATTAGAACCATCTTCGTTACCATTATAAGAACAATAATTGACCGTACACACAGATCATGGTAGAGATATACAGATTATATCTGATGCGACCTGGAAAGAAAACAATTTTATATTAGACTATCATTTATCAAAATTATATGGAAATTAACTATGATCTGACTCACGAAAATAGAACTTGACCAAATAATAGACATATTTACACTGCAACAAATAATATCACTAAGCTCAAATAACTGCACTAGTTAAAATTTAACAAAAATAAAAGATATAAACAATAATTTGCCAAAAAAATGTTTAAAAAATGGACTTTTAAATTAATATCAGAAAAATTTGTCATTTTAAAGGTCTCTTTTACCGGTCACTAATAAAGTCTATCTCGCACATTAAGTTACTGATAGAGAAAATATCTTCAAAATTTTAAATATGTATCATTATTAATATATAGTAACATTGATTGCAGTTGTTTTAATTGTCCATCGGGGCCTTCATCATATTAGCAATTGGATGTCCACTGCTGAACGTAGGCCTCCCCTATCGACCTCCAGACCGACCGGTTCAAGGCAGCCTCCATCTAACGGTTTCTAGCGACTCTCTTCAAGTCGTCTGTCCATCTCGCGGACGGCCGTCCGACGCTGCGCTTACCGGTACGTGGTCTCCACTCGAGAACCTTTCTGCTCCATCGGCCGTCAGTTCTACGAGCCATGTTTACCGCCCACTGCCACTTCAACTTGCAAATTCGTTGGGTTATGTCGGCAACCTTCGTTCGTCTGCGGATCTCATCATGTCTGGGGCTCTATTTTTGATTTTCGTTCGCCATCTGAAATTCCGTATTTTTGAATCGCTCGACTGCAACGAATGATCCATACCACTCGTCGCGTATGGCGATCGGTATCGATATATATATTTTTTTTATTTCTGCGTGGAACGGATAAATAACAATACTTCAAATTGTAGTCGCAACATTTCAGGCAAACGATTCAAAAATACGGAAAAACGAGATCAGGCGACATAAAAGACGTAAGAATAAGTCGCATTCGACGATACAATTTCATACGTGTGAATCAAAAATAGAGCTCCTGATTCGATCTCGCAGAGAAATACCAAGCATAGTCCTCTCCATTGCTCGCTGTGCAACTTCTGAATTTCCAACCGATATCGGGTTGGGCACAACATGGAAATTCGACAAGATTTTTGTCTTTTCCATATTTATTTTAAGGCCCACCCGTCGAGAAAATCGATCGAGGTTACTGAGTATAATTGCTGAGGTCTTCCAGGGACTCTGCCATAAGCACGATATCGCCGGCACATCGAAGGTGAATGATGTACTGGCCGTTTGTTGATGCCGAATCTTTTCAATTCCAGAAACTTGAAAGCGTCTTCTAATGCGGCGGTAACAGTTTCGGAGAGATGACATCTCCCTGTTTCACACCTCGCTGCATTAGAATCGCTCTTGTGCTATGCTCCTGTACTCAAACCGACATACTGGCGTTATTGTTCAAGCACTGCAACACTTTGATATACCGGTAGCCAATATGGCACCGCTGGAAAGACTGCAGCACCACCCAAGTTTCGACTGAATCGAAGGCTTTCTCATTGTCCACAAACGCCAAGTACAATAGCCGATTATACTCCTCGATTTTTTGTATAATCGGCCGCAGCGTATGTATGTTCGAAAACCGGCTTGTTCGGGAGGCTGGAAGTCATCAAACTTGTCCGTGAGACGATTCGTAATTACCCTAGAGAACATTTATAAACGTGGCTCACAAGCGACATGGGCCTGTAATAGGGGATCGGACAAATTTTCAAAAAGTGTTTTAAATTAATCTTTATGGATACTTATTCCCATAAAAAATAAAACTTTATTTTTTTATAGCCATTTAGGTACTCAAAATCATGTTTTAATATTTTCTGTTTAAAAATCCCGTTAAAACGCCACGCTATGTTATCTGAGAGCGCGTGACGTCATCTGGGGTTATAACAAAACAGCTGCATGAGCATAAGTTCACGAGAAGTTTTGTTTCGTGGAGTAGATTTTTTATTTGTTCTTATGGAACGCAAAAAAATATCGTTGCTGTGCAGTACCTCAATGTACGAACACATCAAAAAGTACTCCAAATTTCAATTTCAAATCATTTGATGTGCCACAAAAAGCAGATAAACGAAAAAAATGGTTAGACTTAGAGAGTAGAAAATGCAACGAAATTAATTTCACCAATTTACTTTTGTGAAGATCATTTTGACGTAAATATACATTAATTACTACAAATAAATAGAATGAAATGTGCTTAAATTAATTTTTAGTAAATATATATTGTTTTCTCTCTACGGTCAACTACTATTATAGATTTTTTCTTTTTGTAATTTTTTTTTTTTTTTTGTAACACTAAAGAATGTGATATAGTGTTGACAGTATTCTACTTGTGACGACCGTTTTGGTGTAGTGGTGCGAGTAGTCGCCTTAACACCCCGCGCCGGCGGTCGCGGGTTCGAATCCCGCTCGGGACAGATATTTGTATTTGTACAAATATTTGTTTCCGGTCTGGGTGTATGTCTATTCTTCAACGAGGTGTTATCACCCTTTTTCAAGAAGAGCACCACCACGCTTCTATTCCAGGCTTCCGGCTTTACGCCTGCGCGCAAGTTAAGTACCAGTGTTCCACCCGCTTACAGAAGCTTTGACGTAATATCGTCCTCGCCCGGTGCCATATTGTTTTTAAGCTGTCCCAGAGCCATACTAATCTCGTACAAGCTGATGTCCGGGATTTCTTCGGAATAATGTCGGGTTAGCTCGGCTCTTGGATCTTCAGCCAAACTACAAACAGGTTGGTTGACCGAGGTATACAGCTGTCCGTAAAACTTCTCGACCTCCCTTAATATCTCAGCCCTGGTCGACGCTCTACCTCTATCCTCTGTCTTCAGCCTCGACAACCGGCTTTGACCAACAGACGAATCCCTTGAGGACACTTTGGAGACCTGATTCCGCTCTATCGTATTTTTAGTACGTTTTCTATTAAAGACACGGATACCGTGTCTCAAAGATTTCCATATCCGTCTGTTGATCCGCCTATATGCTTTAGCGTCACCAGAGGACTGCAGGTTTAATAAGCGTCGTTCTTCTATAAGACTTTGAATTTGGTCAGAGTTTTCGGGGGCTGCTTTTGCGGGCAAGTAAAATTGTCTCTCGACTGTATGGACAGTGTTCACCAACCTGCTGTTTATATCGTCCACAGAAATGCAATCGTCAAGCCAATCGAAAAGATTTGACAATTCGTTTTTTTTTGTTATTTGCCGTTAATATTTTAAGTGTCTTTGCATTAAAATTCATACACATTGATCCACAAACCCGTGACGAATGAACGAAAGGGCAGCGGAGGCTCTGTGACAGGGTTCTGTTTCCATAATACGAAACCAGTTCCATATCTGGGTGTAGCGACTGTGTGTATTGAAAAAAACGTGTGCGACTCGGGACGCCCGACAGAAGTGATACCTTTAACTAATCTAGTAAAGTTGAACTATTTAATATTGAAATTGTTTAACTTGAGAAAAGCTTAGGTTATTACTTAAATTTTATGTATATGTATTAATATGATAATGTCCGGAATGGTTATTTATTAACACTGTCAACAGTATATATCTATCTCACACTAAACACTGAGTAGAGAGCGGGGAAAAGCGTCTGTCCGAAATACAGCTAGCGCTGTGGGTTAGAGTGAGAGACGAGGAGCCTGCCTACCGCTACCGTATGCGTGAGAGAAAGTGAAGCCGGACAGACTGGCGCCGTTACGCGTTACGTAACGAAGCGGTTTACCCTCCCATAAAAAGTTATCACTTCAAAAAAATGAAGCAATTTGTACTTGAATACGTACGTGTCACGTGCGCTGCGGCGCGGGCGGCGCGGGCGGCGCGCGGCGCCTACTTGTGCTTGGCGACGTCGTCGTCGTCGGAGCAGTCGTCGTCGTGCGTGTGCGTGAGCCGCTGCGGCGTCTCCGGCCGCACGTGCGGCACCGAGCGCTCGCCCTGCGCGTCACACGTTATCATTATTATTATATACTAGCTTTTACCCGCGGCTTCGGTTGCATTTTTTTATCTTTGCTGAAATGTGAATTTCAAGATGTTTTCGCGTGAAAGCGTGACAAAGAAATCTACATTTCCCATTTATAATATAAGGGATAATGAGCTACTACCTTTATATATGTATTTTACCTTTAAATCAACGTTGTCCACCCCAGAAAAGACGTCTTCAGAAGATATCTCGGCAACGCAAGCCGCGCTAAAGGCGCGTTCGCTAAGTACTCGCTGAGTGCTCGGATGTCTTGACCTGGGATTATGTTCATAATTAAATATATAATTTACTAGCTTCTGCCCGCGGCTTCGCCCGCGTGGATATCGGTAATCGCGACCAAAAAAAAAAGTATCCTGTTACTTCTAATACCTCCAAGAATATGTGTTCAAAGTTTGATGATGATCGGTTAAGTAGTCTTCGCATGAAAGCGTAACAAACAAACTTACATTCTACATTTATAATATAGGTAGGGAGGTAGGGATAATTAAATATAATAAACACCACAAGAGATTTTGATTGAAAAGAAGAAATAGTCAATAATTCGTTTTAACTAGATTTGTATAGGAAAATCGAAATTAATCTAACGACTTAAATTAAATTGTATTAACAATCATTTTCACTTCCCCTCTCTTATATAAAAAAAGCAAACGCATAGTTTTTTGTCCAAGTAAATTTGAAAATATCCATAAAATACAAAGTTTTTTTTTTTGTAATGTATAGTTTATTGCGTGTTTTGCTTACAAAATAAAACACCGGATGCGTAGTGTGTAGGTCGTACTGGGCTATTAATTTAATCGAGTAGGTTTAGAAATATTTTACTGTATGTTTTAAATCTTTCGTGCTCCCAATCATACGACACCGCTCACAAATTCACCCGGCTTATCCAGTCAGTATTTTTTACTTAGTTTAGGTAGGTACTTAGCTGCCGTGGGAAGGATGGGGACGTATTTCAGGCTATAAAACCTCTGAGATCATTACAGAAAAATCGACAATAGCAATATTTAATTGCACACCTATTACGCAAGGGTCCCTGATATTGTTTCGGTATTAAAAGCAAAGATGGATTTCAGTTGTTACGCTGCCACCTTCAAAAAATCCTAATCAGGCCAATATGTACGGCACACGTGTACTTGTATGCGTAATGTGGTTGTGCATGTGTAATGTGTGTGTGTAGTGTGCGTGGTGCATTATGTTCAGTGCGTGCGTATGCGTAGCGTGCGCGTTGTGTAGTGTACGTGGTGCGTTATATTCAGTGCGTACGTATGCGTAGCGTGTGCGTTGTGTAGTGTACGTGGTGCGTTATATTCAGTGCGTACGTATGCGTTGTGTAGTGTACGTGGTGCGTTATATTCAGTGCGTACGTATGCGTAGCGTGTGCGTTGTGTAGTGTGCGTGGTGCGTTATATTCAGTGCGTACGTATGAGCAGCGTGCGCGTTGTGTAGTGTACGTGGTGCGTTATATTCAGTGCGTACGTATGCGTAGCGTGTGCGTTGTGTAGTGTGCGTGGTGCGTTATATTCAGTGCGTACGTATGCGTAGCGTGCGCGTTGTGTAGTGTGCGTGGTGCGTTATATTCAGTGCGTACGTATGCGTAGCGTGCGCGTTGTGTAGTGTGCGTGGTGCGTTATATTCAGTGCGTACGTATGCGTAGCGTGTGCGTTGTGTAGTGTACGTGGTGCGTTATATTCAGTGCGTACGTATGCGTAGCGTGTGCGTTGTGTAGTGTGCGTGGTGCGTTATATTCAGTGCGTACGTATGCGTAGCGTGCGCGTTGTGTAGTGTGCGTGGTGCGTTATATTCAGTGCGTACGTATGCGTAGCGTGTGCGTTGTGTAGTGTACGTGGTGCGTTATATTCAGTGCGTACGTATGCGTAGCGTGCGCGTTGTGTAGTGGGTGTGTGGTAGTTACCGGTCGATGGTGGGCGTGTCGACAGTGAACCGCTGCTCATGTGCGACGGTGGACTCGTGCGGCATGAGCATGGCGGGCGCGCGGAACATGTAGCAGAACGGGTAGTACATCAGGTTCAAGAACGACGCCGCGTACAGGTCCGCGTACCTCACCACCTACACCACACACTGTATTAATATATGCGATTTTCGCTGTGTTACCATACTGTACGGTACTGTATCAGCCTGTAATCAACCCACTGCTGGGCGAAGGCCTCTTCTCCATATAAAAGAAGGGTTAGAGCTTACTCCACCACGCTGCTCCACTGCGGATTGGCGGATAATTTCCCTACCATGAGTAACGATCGTTATCAGGTGTCTGTGATAACAACCGGGACCGACGACTTTACGTGCTCTCTGAGGCACGGTGGGGAAACCCACAAGGACATATACCCCAGACTGGAAACAAATATTTTTACAAATACAAATATCTGTCCCTAACGGGAATCGAACCCGCGACCACCGGCGCGCGGCTTTGAGGTGACTACTGTCACCACTACACCAGAACAGTCATCATGTCGTATGTTACCATACTGAACAATAATTGCTTTTAAAAAAAATTGACATATTATAGAAGGAGGTTATAATGAAATTAAACCTTAATAAGAAAACGATCAACTGCTAGTCGGACTCTAATCAAAATAAGCTTACTTGTATGGAGTCATTATTTGTCGTTATAGCTGTATTCGTAATAAACACTATAAAATGTCCACAACATATAACGATTTAGACGGACAGATAGACAACGAAACATTAGTAGTAGTAGAGACATATTGGACATCTTTTCGGGTACAAAAATCGTTCTATACGTTTTGGGTGACTGCAAATTACTTTTAGTGATAAGGACACTTTTAACCACTTCCTGAACTATCTTAAACAACCTGTAAATATTCCACTTCATAGAAAAAGCATCCTTTGCTTTTTGTCACCACTACACTAGAAAAGTCATGAAATAATTATGTATCAGGTATTTTTCTCCTGCTTATACACATTATTTAATCTACAAAATAAATTTTATATTTCTACTAGCTTTTACCCGCGGCTGCGCTCGCATTGAACCCATTAAATAAGTATCAGAGATCATTACAATAGAAATGAATCAATTACCGGAATGCTAGATGACGTTGAAGTAGCTAGATTTTTAGATTTTTTGACACACAATTTTTCATACATAATATTTTTTTAAATAATAAATACTTATTATGTTACTTCTAATACCTCCAAGAATATGTCGCTCGCTTAATAATAAACCGAAATAAGTCAAAAAAACACTTTTGTGGGAAATCGTCTGTCAAAGTTTTGAACCTTGTTGGAGGCATTCTGTCGTCTCCGTGATCCATTAAATCGGTCATTTTGCTCTGTTTCGCGTGGCAACCAGATTGTACCTATTCTTTGAGCTGAGTTAGTTAATTTTATTAGAAAAAGTAGAAAACAACAGATCACTTCGTTCTAATGAAAATCTCACTCTGAAAATTTGTAGTCACTCTACTACTTTCTACAGTAAGTCCTTCAGCATTGAGGCCGCACGGTTATGGAATACTTTGCCATTACACATTAGACAAGCAACATCACTGGAATCGTTTAAAAAAAAGATTAAGGAACATTACTTACGACTTTGAAACTACTGTCATCCTCATCGTCATTATCAACTGAGAAATGTACATAACTGTTTTACTGTCGTTTACTTCTACATATTTAGTTATATTTAATTACATACAGTTTTGTGTATGTGAATGTTGTATATTGTATAATAGGTATATATTTTTATGTATGTTTATGTATAGTTTATTTAGTATAGTTGATATTGTTGTAATATCTATGTGTATGTACGTGTATGTATGTATATGTATGTGTGTATGTATATGTTTATATATATCGACTGTAAACTGAAAATTTGCGATTTTTTTATTGCACTAAGAAACTCTTTTTTATATATGTTTTCATACAAAAAAAGGGAATAAGCTAAAAAAAATACATACTACACCACATTTTTCATGAGTATAATATCGATACTTAACAAATAAATGATAATTTTGTACACAAAATTAACTTAAAAGTGCTCTCCTGTAAAGTACCTTTTTTTCCGTTTCGATAGTGTTTAAGCTCAAGAAATGGAATTTCTTTAGTGAAACTCGTTTTCGTAATTTAGTATAAATTTTTAATCTCTTATAACATAAAGATTTAATAAAAGACAGACAAGATAAAAAGGTGTCAGAAAAATATAAAATACCGCCGTAATAATTTAATAATACGCAATGATAATAATTTTTATACCGGCAATATATAAGTATTAAGTAACAAAAGTATAAGTTTTAATAATAATATAATAATAAAATTTTCATTGTCCGGACATGATGATGATGCGTAAACATATCCTCCCCCCGTTGAAGACCCAAGCTCTTCAACCTAGGAAATCTTCAGAGTTCGGCAGAGGACATAAGCGAACGAGTGATCGACGTACGCTGCCTCTTGCCGTGTCGATGTCCGCCACACGGGTGATGCCGTCCGATCCAGTGAACAGTCTGGCCACACGTCCGAGACGTCAGTTCAATGGTGGTACGTTCTCTTCTTGAAGCAGAACAAGATCTCCGATATTAAGCTTTGTTGTATTAGACTTCCATTTAGTGCGAAGTTGTAGTTCCGATATATACTCTTTCTGCCAGCGGTTCCAAAAATCACGCCTTATTTGTTCAAGGCGGGCATATCGTTGCCGGGGAGTAGCCTTGCAGTCATCTTGACATGGGGATGGCAGCGCGTTCAGCGGTCTGCCAATTATGAAATGCCCTGGGGACAAGGAAAGGAAATCATCAGGGGATGATGACATTGGGCACAAGGGGCGACTATTCAGTACTGCCTCTACTTGTGCGAACAATGTACAAAGTTCTTCAAATGTGAGATGAGTATTTCCCATGACTCTTTTAATGTGATGTTTAGCAGATTTAATACCAGCCTCCCAGATTCCACCAAAGTGAGGAGTATAGGCCGGTATGAATGAAAATTTTATTCCTTCTCCCGACGCAAATTCAGAAAAAGATTGAGTATTTTGTTTTAAGAAAATTCCGATTTCTTTAGCAGCAGCAGTAAAATTTCGACCGTTGTCCGAAAATATTTCAGTTGGCCGGCCGCGGCGAGCAATAAATCGACGAAGTGTCATTATAAATGCGTCTTTACTTAAGTCACTAACTGGTTCTAAATGAACGCATTTAAAACGTAAACAAATGAAAAGGCATAAGTAGCATTTTGATAATTTGGCACCACGTCCTTTTCTATTTAAGATAGAAAATGGTCCAGCCATATCGATTCCGACAGATTTAAAGGGAAAATCAACTGATATGCGATTGGTAGGTAAATTACCCATTTTAGGATGTAAGGTTTCACCACGAACACGCACACAAGTAACGCAATGCCTTACGACTTGCCTGGCAAGCTTCCTACCATTGATAGGCCATACCTATGCCTAACAGTTGCTAGTAATAGCTGCGGACCAGCGTGTAAGTTTTGTAAGTGTTCGCGTAAGAAATAAAGCTTTGTTACATAGTGACTGGAATCCAAAAGTATTGGATGTTTTTTGTCGTAAGAATAATCAGAATTATCTAACCTTCCACCAACTCTAATTAATTGAGTAGTGCTGTCAAAAAATGGAGATAAATTTAATAATTTTGATTTCGATTGCAGTGGTGAATTTGAAAGCATTTTCTTGTATTCAATAGGAAAGGATTGTTTTTGTACAATTCGACAAATCAAGTGAAAAGAATTTTGCAGTTCGTCAACAGATAAAACTCCAGATAATTTATTTTGTCTATTTGATTGTTTAGAATTATGTAAAAATCGTAAAAAATATGCGAATACTCTTTGTAATTTTGTAAAAGTAGAAAAATCTTTAAAATCAAATGTAGACTCAGGTAAATTTATATATAAAACCTTTGTTTCTGGTAAGTCTGTAATGTTAATTTGAGGTAATTTTGGCCATTGTGATTCATCATCATACAAAAATGAGGGACCCCGCCACCACATCATGTTATCACGCAATAAGCAAGCGTTCACGCCTCGTGAAATTAAATCTGCGGGATTCGCGTCAGTGGGAACATAATGCCATGATTTAGGGTTAGTCAGTTCTAAGATTTCCGCTACTCTATTTCCAACAAAAGTTTTTAAGTTGCTTGGGTCCTTGTTGATCCAACATATTACTACATTAGAATCACACCAATGTACGACTCTCGTCAGGGTGAGTCTTAATGAATCAATAACGGACTTACATAAGTTTGCTGCTAATAAGGCTGCACAAAGCTCGAGACGGGGTATTGTCGTTGGTTTTACAGGAGCAACCTTGGACTTTGAACATAATAACCTCACTGTTACCTCATTATTTTCATTCAGCGATCTTAAGAAAATACAAGCTCCTAATCCGACTTTGGAAGCATCACTGAACGAGTGTAGCTCAATGGATTTAGGTGAATCGCAGAGAACTCTGCGTGAGATATGAAGATCTGCAAGTAACGGTAAGTTTTTAGATATTTCATACCAATTTTGTTTCAAATCATCAGGCACAGGCTGATCCCAATCGATGCCTCTGATCCACAATTTCTGAATAAGTATTTTTGTTTGAATTATGCATGGACTTAACAAACCTAGCGGATCAAAAATTTGAAAAGCTTGTGACGTTATGTGTCTTTTCGTAACTATGTTATTAATATTTGTAGATTTTATTTTTACAGGTATACGGAACGTGTCATCGCTTGGATCCCAACCGAGGCCAAGAGTGTTAGAAGACTCACTTAAGGTAAGTTCATCTTTTGTATTCATTTCAATATTATGATATAGTTTAGGTAAGTTAGTTTTAAATTTACGTAAGGGAAAACACGCTGAATTTAGAGTAGAAGTAAGCTTATTTTGTATATAAATTAATTGAACTCCACTGTCTGATCCCGTGATGACGTCATCAACCAGGAAGTCATTTTGTATAATACACTTTATTAATTCGTCATCGCATTCCTCTCCCACCTGCCATAGACACTTTGTGCTCAGGTAACTGGCACTTGCAGTACCGTAAGTCACAGTACCCAGCTGCAAAGTTTGGATAGGAAGAGACTCTTCTTCTCTCCATAATATCAATTGGAGGTTACAGTCATTTTCGTTCACACTAATTTGTCTGTACATTTTGGCTATATCTCCAGTTAGAATATATTTGTATTGACGTGATCTTAATAAAATGGAGAAAAGAGAGTTTTGTATGTTAGGTCCCACCATGAGGATATCATTTAGAGAGTATCCAGATGACGTAGGAGCGGAACCGTCGAAAACTACTCTGATTTTAGTAGATTCGCTGTTTTCTTTAAAAACGGCATGATAACCTAAAAAATAGGAAGGATTAGGAATTGAAATTGGTGACTCTTTAAGGTGACCTAATTTTGAATATTCACGCATAAATTCTACGTATTGTGACTTTAGTGTCGGATGTTTCCTAAATCTTTTCTCGAGATTAAGAAGGCGTTTTTTAGATTGATCGTATGACTCACCGAGACAGTCTGGGGAGGCCTTTAGTGGCAACCTGACACAGAATCTGCCGTTACTCAAACGTGTAGTGTTTTGTAGAAAATGGTTTTCACATGCTATTTCATTGGGACTGAGGACTTTTCTTTGTGGAAGACTCTCAAGTGCCCAGAACTTTGTGAGCATTTCATTTAAGTCGTTATCTGAAACAACTGCGTGATTGCATTGAATATTTTTTACGATATTTGGTAAACTTATAGGACCGGCTATGATCCAGCCTAATTTTGAGTTTTGTAATTTAGGATTGCTAGGACCTAGAGAACGTTGTTCATTCAATAGGAGATCCCAGAATATGTCTGCACCGATAAGCAATTCGACAGGTGCAGGTTCATTGAACTTTGGATCGGCTAATAAAATGCCTTTCGGAATTTCCAGGTTATGTATACAGACGAGAACCTTAGGGATATCGCCGGTAAGTTGATCAAGAACAAGACATGGCAATTGGACTTGGTAAGTACCGTGTATTGCTTTAAAGTGAGTATTACAACTTTCTGATATTTTGTTATAAATATTGTTACCTATTCCTATTACATTTAATGGATCTAATGAATTACATTTTAAATCTAATTTTTGTTGCAGGGATTTTGTAATGAAAGAAGACTGACTGCCACTGTCTAGTAGAGCCCGGACCTTCTCAGATTTATTATTTAATGGATTGTAAACTTCTATAATTGCAGTAGACAAAATAACATGACTATTTTTCGGCTGTGTGAAAGCAGCGACTGTCGCACTATTGTTATCATTTGACACACTAGAATCATGGAGAATTGTGTTATGGCGCTGATTACACTTTCTACATGATCCCATTTTGCACTCAGAGACGGGATGACCTTGCAATAAACAATTCTTGCATAATTTGTATTGAGATACACAAGCAATTTTTTCTTTAATAGATTTAGATTTGAACTCTGGACAGTTATAAATTCTATGATCTCCATTACATACGACACAGTAATAAACTTTAGATGTTTTATTGCTCGATTGTGAGGTACTTGTAGTAGCGAAAGAATTAGTATTTTGTGAACGATTTAACTTATGATTAGATTTAGTATGACTTGAAGTAGACTGTGAGTGATAGTGAGTTGCTGAATGTGAAGGGCGTGTGTGATCTTGTTGTTTTGAGTTATTGTTATATAATGACTTGTTTTGATTGAGTGATTCAAGCACATCAGCGCGATCAATAATAAACTTGTTGAATTGTTCTAAGTTGGGCACATCACTTAAGGTGTTACGGTATTCTTCCCACTTTATTAGTGTACGATTATCTAATTTTGATGTTAACATAAATATCAACAACAAGTCCCAACTCTCAGTAGGTTGACCTAGGCTGTTTAGCGCTCTGAGGGGACTTGTCGCTCCCGAGCGTCATCACCGCGATGCTCGGCGACGACGAGTCCTGGAAGGCGATGGTCTCCTTCTGCGAGACAGTAATGTCCCAGAAGGAGGCCGACGAGCGGAGGAGAGAGGAGGCCGCCGACGTGGCCTCCATCCGCGGGCGTCGAATGGGGGTGCGTAGGAGGCGCTACTTAATGCGCCTCCTGTAACGCCCTTGTGCCCGTGTCGGGCCGGGATGGGAACCCGGTCCTGCTAGACACGGCGTCGTCGGGACTGTTCAGAGGTTAGCCGGACAGTCCCCATGGAGGAGAAGTCTGGCCTTTTCGCCGAGGCCAGCCTGTCGCTGGAGGGATCCTGTTGCCTGCAGATCCGGGACCCTCCAATTAAAGCGGCTGAAGGCTCCCGCAGGGGTTTAGTACGGTATTGCACTCCCAAAGTGCCGAGTCCGACATAGGTCTAGGACTGCCGACCCGGGCGCCCTGGATATCATCCGTAAATGGATTCCCCTGCGTAAAAAAAAAAAAAAAAAAAAAAAAAAAAAAAAAAAAGGCTGTTTAGCGCTCTAAGATTTTTAGCGACATTGTCGACCAAGTAACGAAGTGACTTATCTGACTCACGGGTTAGCGGCCGAACATTAATCAATGAATCTAAGTGGTGATTTATAAGAATTCTTTTGTTATCATACCGCTCGCAAATCAGTTGCCAAGCCTCCTTATAATTAATTGATGACACCTCAAGATTGGATATCACACGCGCAGCGTCACCCTCTAGGTAAGAAAGTAAATAATGAAATTTGTGTATGTCTTGAATGCGTCCATTTTTGTGAACTAAACTGACGTAAGTATCTTTAAACTCCAACCACCGGAATGGTGAACCGTCAAATTTCGAAATTTGTATCTTAGGTAACCGAAAACCAATGCCTTGATAATCAGATTCTGCACTAATTATCATAGACTGACGACGCTTATCATCTTCCTCACAACCGTATTTTTGTAATTTAGACTTAGCTATAGCAGTACACTGAACAATTTCATGTTCAATTCGCTCACGCTCATCAAGCTCTAATTCAAGACAAGAATTATTTAAAACCTCAATCTCTGTCTGAACCTCGTCAAACCTTGTCGACAACCCTTGAAATTTATTTAACTTTAAATCCAACTCGGCAATTTCCATGTTAGATATTTCCGATAATTTAGAAATTTTATCTAAGTAGTTTTTAAATTTAGTTATCTGACCCTTAATAGAACTACGCTTCGCTAGTAATTCTTTTAAAGATGATTTTGATGGTGGTTTTTCACTATCGTTAGTCATTATGAAATACAAACCGATATAACTTTATGTAAATAGTAAAATATGCAAACAATAGTAGTAAAAATACCTATACGAATCGACAAAGTTTAAAAGTATAAGAAAAGGAATAAAACTTTATATTCTCACGCTCCTCTTAGCGATGGAATCCTCCGGGAAGCTGGTCTCAGTCTGGAAGCAGTGCTGGGTCAGCCAGACAGGGAACGATGACCTTTGCACCCGACTTGATGTATCTTGTAATAAGTACTCAGACTTGTTCCTGAAAAAGTCGGCAAATCGGAGTGAATTTTACAATATTACTGTATATTATTTTTGCCCTACGTAAATAATGAACTTATAATTGTGATTATAAGCATAAAACGCTTTGAAATTAGGGAAATACTGAATTAAATGAAATTTAATTTTTTGTTCGAAATAATGCAGGTAGTTTGAAAATAAAAATCGTTATAATATTTACGGAAAATAGCAAAAATAGAAGTTAAATACTGGAATAGGCGTAATTTAGAATGGATATATTGGTATGGAAGTTGGAAGTTTGAAGAAGAAATAAGGTTTACAGTAGTATTAGGATAATAAGGGATGGCACTTATCTTGGCGTTGATGCTGAAGAATCTTGGCGTTCCGGTACGATCTTTCGATGATTCGTTGGCCAAGAAGGCAGGACTAGCTTCTAACATCAAGGTTTACTTCAAATCTGGTCGTCAGGCAACTTTCGTATTGCCAAGTAGTATGACGCAATACATAAACGACTTTTAAAACTTGAATTTTCTTCAAACCGTCCTGTCACGGTCGCCAATTTTTCTTGTTTAAGCTCAAGAAATGGAATTTCTTTAGTGAAACTCGTTTTTGTAATTTAGTATAAATTTTTAATCTCTTATAACATAAAGATTTAATAAAAGACAGACAAGATAAAAAGGTGTCAGAAAAATATAAAATACCGCCGTAATAATTTAATAATACGCAATGATAATAATTTTTATACTGGCAATATATAAGTATTAAGTAACAAAAGTATAAGTTTTAATAATAATATAATAATAAAATTTTCATTGTCCGGACATGATGATGATGCGTAAACAGATAGTATACGTAGGGACAGTCGATATGTATGTATATGTATATGTGTATATGTATGTATATGTGTATCTGTATGTATATATGTATGTGTGTATATATATGTGTACGTGTTTATCTATATATTTATATTTAGTCTTTGTTAGTTCTTTGTACACCCTTACCGCTTTTTTCACATTATCTCCTCCACGCTGGTTGTCTGGAAGAGATCGCTGTTTAGCGATAAGACCGCCCGTTGTGCATTTATTTTTGTGCATTGTCTTATGAATAGTAAGCTTCTGTTTATGTGTAAAATAAAGAGTTATTATTATTATTATTTCGGTATTATTTCGGTATTTCGACTTATTTCGGTTTATTATTAAGCGCGCGATGTGTATAAATGATGATCGGTTAAGTAGTTTCGCGTGAAAGCGTAACAAACAAACTTACATTCACATTTATAATATTAGTTGGAATTACTACCTGTGAAGAGAAGAAGGTCTGCCTAGAGCCAGACCGGAACAGCGAACCGAGCATGCCGTATGCCAGGTCCATCTTGTGAGTCACGTCACGTATCGAGTTGCGCAGCTTCGATATGTCGGGCTTCTCCTTCGTACTCGAGTCCAGGTCTCTGGGGAACGACCGGACATTCGATTTGAAAATTGCTCTATTTTGTAAACTTTTAATCTAATAAATTGTATATATTTTTTTATCCTATCTTAGTTTAATTTATTAACAAGTGTAAATGTTATTTTATGTTGTCTTGTTGTTATGTTTGGTCTTCTGCGATATAAGCTGTGCTTAGTGTAGAGGCCAATAGTACCTACCTACTATTACTGCTGTATAATTTCTTGGTAATAAACATTATTATTATTATTTTAACTGGTTCACTCCAGCCGTTCAATAATATATGTGTATGTATATATATGTATATATATTGTATATACACACACATTATAAAACAATACTTATATAAGGCATACAATAAATTTACATAAACTTACATATTAAATATAAGCGGGTGGAGGATTACGCCCTAGCAGGGAGATCAAACGCCCGAGGGCTGAGAAATAGGTGGACGATCCTAGCCGAGTCAAGCAATTATTATTTTTAATTATTATATATAGAATGATTCGTTTTAGAATGACACGTTATACTATTATGCCAGTTTATTTTCTTCTTATGGACTCATTAAACTAACGTACTAAATACTTCAAGGTGATTTTCAAGATCTAGTTATAAAAGCAACATTTCCTTTTAACAGTTAAATTTATTATCACATCTATTTGCAAGTGTATTTGCATTAAACAGGTTTTCCGATTACGTAAAAGGCCCTTGCCAGATAAGCCGGGAAAAAATGCCCCCAAAGCAATCGGGCTAATTTTTTTTTCTGAAATACCTTATACTGTGGACAACATCTCAGCCCAGTTTCAACTCTGAAATATCACGCGTTTTTGAGTAAAAAAAAAAGTTTTTTTTTTTTTTAAATCCATTTTTCTCCGAATCTACTTGACAATATTTAAAAAAATGTTTATGGGTTTTAAGATATCACTAACTAGTATTCCTAGAAAAATTCGCTCGATAATCGGGTAAGTTGGTCATAGGTAAAAATGCAATTATATTTTAAAAAAAAATTTTTTTAAGCCAAAAACGTATGGTACACCTTAGTTTTTTTTTCCACGAATTACTCTAATATTGATCTACAACATATATTTTTTTAAGATTTTTAAAAATATTAGACGATAGTTAAAAAAAATTAAATATAAAAAAAAAAATTTTTGCCTTAAATTCCTTAAGTAGGTACAGTCATGTAATTTTTTTATACATTATCTCTTCGTCTCAGTTTACAAAATATATTTTTTTCATACTTTAAAAAAATATTAGATGATTGCAAGGATCATTAAACTTGTTTTTTAATCAATTTTTTCAACTTGTTTGTACATAATTTTTTTCTTCTAGAGTCATTATTTATTGCTCTGCTCTTGAATAATTATTTTATACATATATTTAACAATATTAAATCTTTTAAACAACAATAATAAATAAACAATCAATTAATTATCATCATCACTATCTTCATGGATTACAAAAGTAATACTTTCTGTGTTGAATGAACGACTCAATTTTTATGCAGGTCTAGGAATTTTTGAAAGGTATCGGCCATATGATAAATGATAAATAATTGCTAAAATAATAAAAATAATACTAATAATAAAAATAATAATAATAAACAATACCAAGAAGCGATAGAGCGGAGGACGCTTCCGAACCTCTTCACTACTGGGATCACTCACCTAGCTCCTAAGTCCACCAACACCGCGGATCCTACCAACTACCGCCCCATAACGTGTCTGACTTCCATCTACAAGACACTGACATCCGTTCTGAGCTGCAAGATTTCTCGTCATACTGACGAATTTAACATCTTGTCTGCAGCTCAGAACGGATGCCGTGGAGGCGGCCGCGGCACAAAGGAGCTCCTTATCATTGACTCTGTTGCGGGCCAGCTTGTCAAACGCAACCGTCGGAACTTCTCTGCTGCCTGGATCGACTACAAGATGGCATTCGTCTCGGTGCCTCATTCATGGCTTCTGAGGGTCCTCGAGCTGTACAAGATCGACAGTGCAGTTCGAGACTTCCTCGAAGTATGCATGGGGCAATGGAGTACGATCCTTTGTCTCCAGGGCGAGAGACTGACGACGGGTGTCGATGACCGTATCCGGATACGAAGGGGTATTTTCCAGGGTGATTGTCTGAGCCCACTTTGGTTTTGCTTGTCCTTGAACCCTTTAAGCACTCTGCTGGAGCGTTCGGGGACAGGCTTTCAGTTTCGGAGAGGAGGTACTAAAGTCTCCCACCTTCTCTACATGGATGACCTCAAGCTGCTGGCACCTAATCCTGCACGCCTTATGGAGTTGCTGAAAATCACTACTGAGTTCAGCGGCTCCATCAGGATGCAGCTTGGAGTGGATAAGTGTGCGGTCGTACATGTAGACAGGGGACAGGTGACGCAATCGGCTGAAATTAGCCTAGAGCTTTCGAACTTCAAGACCCTTTCCGAAGCTGAATCTTACCGGTATCTGGGCATGTCACAATGCATAGGGGTGCAGGAGGTGGATATGAAACAGGCGGTTTGCGAGGTCTTTTTTGGACGGCTGACAAAAGTTCTTCGGAGCTACTTGTCGGGCGCCAACAAGGTCCGAGCTTATAACGGCTGGGTCATGCCCACTCTCTTGTACACATTTGGCGTGCTCAGATGGACTCAGACCGAACTCGACGCCCTGGACAGAAGAGTCCGCACGACTATGACTCACCATCGCATGCATCACCCGAAATCGTCGGTCATGAGACTGTACATCCCACGGAAGTGTGGTGGCCGAGGCCTATTAAGCGCCAAGTCCATGCATAACCGGGAGGTGTGCAGCCTCAGGGCCTACTTTGAGACGAGGAGGGAGAGCGCTATGCATGGTGAAGTTATAGTATGTGACAAAGGTCTCACCCCGTTATCCCTGGCCAAAGAGGAATGGCGAAGACCGGTTGTACTTAGCACCTCTAACCGGGAGACCGTATGGATGGAGAAGGAGCTGCATGGACGGTTTTACAAGGCGCTCCACGCCCCTCACGTGGATGTTAAGGCCTCCGTGTAGTGGCTGCGATTCGGGGACCTCTTTGGGGAAACCGAAGGTTTTGTCTGTGCAATACAGGATCAGGTGGTTAAGACAAACAACTACCGGAAGCACATTCTGAAGGATGGCACTCCCGACTTCTGTCGAGCTTGTCGTCATCCCGGCGAGTCACTCAGACATGTGCTTTCGGGGTGTTCAGCGCTTGCCAACACTGAGTACTTGCACAGACATAATTCAGTGGCCAAAATTCTTCATCAAGAGCTTGCTCTAATGTATTGTCTTCTGGAACAGAGGGTGCCGTACTATCAGTACACACCGGCGCCAGTACTCGAACGCGACGGAGTCCGGCTCTACTGGGACCGGCCTATCGCCACGGACAGGACGATACTGGCGAACAAGCCTGATATCGTTTTGATGGATAGGGCACAGTCGAGGGTGTTTTTAGTGGACATTACCATCCCGCATGACGAGAACCTCGTGAAAGCCGAAACAGAGAAAAAACGTAAATATCTCGATCTGGCGCACGAGATTGTCGACATGTGGGGTGTTGATTCCACTGAAATCATCCCTATCGTTATATCTGCCAACGGTTTGATCCCGGTTAGCCTCGCTCACCATCTGAGGCAGCTGGGTATCCGTGACGGTTCGCTTGCAGCCAGGATGCAGAAGGCGGTATTACTCGACTCGGCTAGGATTGTCCGCCGATTTCTCAGCCTACAGCCCTAACCCCCGGCCGTTTGATCTCCCTGCCGGGGCGTAATCCTCCACCCGCTTATATTTATCTAAGTAAGTTTATGTAAACTTATTATACTCCTTATATAAGTATTGTATTATATTTATTTATATGTGTATATGTATATCTTGAACGGGTGGAGTGTAGCAATTAAAATAATAAATAATAATAATAAAGTTCGTAATTACAATATTATATAACAATTTGTGGATAGAGAAGTATTATTTTTGCCTAAACATTAAAAACAATTGCAGAGTGATTGACATAAATCATATTAGACGCCACTGAAAACTTTTGAAGACTTAACAAGCTGACAAACCTGAAGTAAGTAAATGATTCACAAAGTGAGCTGATGAGTTTGCCTGGCAGGTAGCATTGCAAGCAGAGACGGGAAAATTCAATCTGGCACAATTTTTCGAGTAACAAGAATTTTTGGAATTTCGTTGTTTGAAAGATTTAATATTGAAATGAAATGAAATGAAATGAAAATATTTATTTCGTCATAAGGTGATTTTACACACTTAACGAATGTAAAAAAAAAATCATTTAAAACAAATACTTCAAATTATTACAAGTTAATGTCTCGGTAGACATAACATTACTATTATATTATATTATAAATATATTGTTAAATAAATGGTAAAAGACCCAGTTATTGATATTGGCCTAGTTATTGACACTTGCAATTTTATTTTAATTAAAAAAAAAAATACATTAATAAATATATTTTTTGAATTATTTTTAAGATAATTGATTTTTTGAGAACATTTTATTTTTTTAATTAGGATAAAATTGCAAGTGTCAAACAACTAGGCCAGTTTCAATAACTGGGTCCTTTACCTTATGTATAAAATAATTATTCAAGAGCAGAGCAATAAATAATGACTCTAGAAAAAAAAAAATTAAGTACAAACAAGTTGAAAAAATTGATTAAAAAACAAGTTTAATGATCCTTGCAATCATCTAATATTTTTTTAAAGTATGAAAAAAATATATTTTGTAAACTGAGACGAAGAGATAATGTATAAAAAAATTACATGACTGTACCTACTTAAGGAATTTAAGGCAAAAATTTTTTTTTTATATTTAATTTTTTTTAACTATCGTCTAATATTTTTAAAAATCTTAAAAAAATATATGTTGTAGATCAATATTAGAGTAATTCGTGGAAAAAAAAACTAAGGTGTACCATACGTTTTTGGCTTAAAAAAATTTTTTTTTAAAATATAATTGCATTTTTACCTATGACCAACTTACCCGATTATCGAGCGAATTTTTCTAGGAATACTAGTTAGTGATATCTTAAAACCCATAAACATTTTTTTAAATATTGTCAAGTAGATTCGGAGAAAAATGGATTTCAAAAAAAAAAAAACTTTTTTTTTTACTCAAAAACGCGTGATATTTCAGAGTTGAAACTGGGCTGAGATGTTGTCCACAGTATAAGGTATTTCAGAAAAAAAAATTAGCCCGATTGCTTTGGGGGCATTTTTTCCCGGCTTATCTGGCAAGGGCCTTTCTAACGTAAAACACGCAACGCAAAACAATTATTAAAATCTGATAGATCTTGATATTCGTGTTAAAATAAATAAACAAAATAACTAACTCTCAAGCTTTAAAACATTAGTATAAATTTTTTTTTTAAAGTCGAAACATCTGTAAAAATAACAAATACTACAGCTAAGGTAGTTTAAAAAAAAAACTACTACTAAAGCACAGATGGCTCTCAACTTTTGATATTATACAAAAAAAAATATATTATTATTAAATTAAATACTGTTTTCACAGTTGCGATTCTGGACTAGTCTAACTTGTAATGTGTGGTTCAATGAGACTGTGACACCAATTGTAGTGAAATAGTAATTCTAAATTCCTCACGTACGAAGTTGCGGGTATTTGTTAATATAATATTAAACAAGAGCAACTCTTGTTATGATTATATAAAAACAATAATGTAGAGCGTGTGAGTCAGTGTAGGTAGATATTTTATTAACAACTCATTAGCGATATTATGTGTTTCGACTAATGTTGGTACAAATTAATATTAATGACGGAGGATATAACGTAAGCGATCTTATAATATTTCCGTTACTGCATTATATAGCACGTTTATGTTTCTGTGTTCATATGTTAACTAGCTGCTGCCCGCGACGTCGTCTGCGTGAACGCTATTAGATTACGTTGTTACAGAATGCGTGGAAGAAATAAAGGTTCACTGCTCGTTCCCCGTAGGTGATAGCGTGATAATATGTAGCCTATATGTTGACCCGACTTCTTAATAATATTCGTGCCAAATTTGAAGTAAATCCATGCATTACTTTTTGAGTTTGTCCCGGACATACATACAGACAAACAGATAAAAATTCAAAAAACAAAATTTTTGACTTCGGTATCGATTGTAGATCACACCCCAAGTATTCTTTTAAAAAAATATTCAATGTATGTTTTGACTTTCCTACCATTTTATTATATGTATTAGATACGCCTTATATTATACAGGCTTTTGACTGTAAATTCGTTTGCGTAAATTTAGAATTAGGTAGGTATACAATTTACTACTAGACTGTGTATCAATTTAAAACAGACTTACGCCAAATTTTAAATAACACCTCCAATAAGCATCACGTAACAAAACTGAAAATAGCATCCAATTATACGCAATATATCAAAATACAAAATAGTAAATCTTTTTTTGTCTTCTATTGCTCAGAACATAGGGCATGTTTTTCCTTAATTTGGATTTTAGTTATCTAAATTTTTCTTATGTAAAAAGTAGGGAAACATTTTTTAGAATTTATTAAAATATGCTGTTGTTAAGTTTAAATACATAATTATGTAAAATGTTTATCATTTATGAATTCATTAAACGTATAGTCTATTTTTTTAGGATAGTCCAAAAAGGTAAACAAATATGGCGTATTCTCGACCACAGACAAAATAGATAAATATAGAGTAATAGTGTAGTTTATTGAAGTGACACAAAGAGCAAATGAATGAACAATATTAATAAACCATTGACTAAAGTAAAATTCATTTTACATTCAAATATTTAACGATACCATATTGATGAAATTATTTAAAAAATTGATAATACCTATATTGAATTTTTTTGTTCAGAATTGGTAGAGGTACTGAGTTACGGAAAAAAAATATTTATCGAGCATCTTTATAAAGGCGCCATTCATTTATTACGTAAGATGATTTAGGGGGGGAGGGGGGTCAACCATGTCTTATTTTTCTTACAAGGGGGTGGGAGGGAGTATCGATAGTTCTTACGTAAGATCACAAAAATGCGCAAAGTTAAAATTATTGTTTGAAAAAGCTGGGCATCCGCATTAGTGCCGAGGTTCACTCGGATGCGTATAGGTAATATTAGAGATGTTCCAGTGGCAGATCCACTTTCCGAGTGGGTTTTGAGACCCCGGACTAAAAATGTCATGTAGGTAAAGATGAATAATTAAAACCAAAGTTTATTACTACCAAAAAATAAAAATTAGTAGTACCTTTGTAAGTACAAATAAACATTTCTAAAAATTGTTACTTTGAAAAATAATCATTAAAACAAACCAAATATTTATTTATTTTTTCCTTTAGATTCTTATGTAACAAATATAATCAGGGCGGAGGGGGTTGGCCTATTCTTATTTTTTCTTATAATAGGGGGGGAGGTGGTCGAAAATTAGCAAAATTCGTCTTACGTAATAAATGAATGGCCCCAAAAGACAAATTTAAAAATTCATATTATTTCATATTATGTAAATACAAAATACCTCTTAGAAGTCTTAGAAATTAGTTGCTATTTGACTGGAATGGATAAATAATATATTGTCACTGATTTATTTGTGAAAATATTAAGGGGGTGGTCGGGATTTATTGCAGTTAAAGAAATTCATATTCAGCAAAAGTACTGCGATTTCTCGTATTTAAAATATATGCATAGAAATCTTCAAGATATTTACTGTTTCGGTGAAATTACGAAAACACGATAGAAATAACTTCATTCGATAGAAAATAATCACAAAGTAAGGTCTTTGAAATGGTTTGAAACGGTTTAAATAAAGAAAGCAAACGAGCAACCACCTAAAAGTTTTCTCAGAATATTAAACATGTTAAAATTGAATTATTTGATGTTGGGTTTTCGATATTTTTGTACTTTTCATTCATGATTTATCAATATTATAATTTGTCGGTTACGCCATCCATTCCGAGCGATTTCAAATCGGTTCTCCTTCACTTACTCGCTGCGTTCGACAGTGACAGTCTAAACGTGATGCTAAATAGACGTGTGTCGCTTTAGTCTCCAAACGCGCTTCGTATATTCACGAAAATACAGAACAAATACTAGTAAAATGGGCAATAAAGAGCTAAAAAAAAAAGAAGAGGAACCAGAAGGGCCCGAAAAAATAAAGGTTTACATATGGTAAAAGTGCAAAGGTAAGTAATAAATTATTATAATTTATTAATTAACTAGTTAATCAATTGCTGTTAGTGTACCTTTATTTCACTAATATTTGCATTGACAGCGTTGCTTTGTGGTCTGGCGACAGAATCAAGTTTTTGAGACGTTAGGTTCGATCCTCAAAAAATTTTTAGTTTTGGTAGAATTATGTTTTTGTTTATTATTTTTTTTATGCAGTTACTTGTGTGTGTAGGAAAAATACTTATATATCTTACTTATTTTTTTAATCAATTTTTTTTTACCCGACTGCGACAGAAGGAGAGTTATGTTTTTCGAGTGTATGTATGTATGTGTGTATGTGTGTATGTGTGTATGTGTGTGCGTGTGCGTGTGCGTGTGTGTGTGTGTGTGTGTGTGTGTGTGTGTGTGTATGTATGTATGTATGTATGTATGTATATATGTATGTATGTATGTATGTATGTATGTATGTCCATTTCGCGGCGCCCGCAAATGGCGGAATGAGGGGGGGGGAGTTGAATTTTTTTTCTTACTGTAGCAATATGGGTATCAAATGAAAGTTAGTAAATTGTTTTATTCTTTTTAGTTTATAATAAGAGTATTTTACGCAGTCGGGTTTTTTTGATTTTTTTTAATTAAGCATACTTGTGAAATAAAGATCATACTTTGATATATAATTAAAATTTCCAGAAAACGACGGTGTATTTCTGAAGATGATGCAATAGACAGTGGAACAACCGCTACCACCACTCGCATGTATGTACAATTCGATGTAAACCGAATATTATTGCTCGCGTACGGTGGGTCACTCGCTAAATATAAACCACCAGTGCAATATGAGCTAATATCACTATGGATAAGCTCGACGGGGAACTGGCAGAGGAAGTCGCAATCGTCGGCCGCTGGAGTCTCCCGCCGCTTTCGGAGCTTGGGGTGGATGAGGCGGCTAGCCGGCTCTGCGACGCATTCACTGCTGTCTGCAGAGCGGCCATGCCGCCCACGAAGCGTCCATCCCCACGGCGGGCACTCTACAGGTGGTCGGCTGAGATAGCTGGCCTCCGGGCCGCCTGCAACGGGGCCAGGAGACAATTACCCGGAGCAGGCGGAGACGCTCCCAGGACGTGGACAGGGACGATAGGCTGCGCAGGATCTACGTGTAGAAAACGAAGATCCTGCGGTAGGCCATATGCCGAGCCAAGGAGGAATCTTGGCTGGAGTTAGTTGGGGGTCTGGAGAGAGACCCCCGGGGCCGAACGTATAATTGGGCGCGGAACAAGCTCCGCACCCAGTCGGCCCCCATCAGCGAAACGCTCCAGCCGGACCGACTGGGGAGGGACCCGAGCGCTTTGTTCCCACAGAATGGCTCGGCAGATGCCGGACGAGGAGGAGGGTGTTCCGCCACCCGTCACAGAGGCTGCAATGGAGGCGGTGATTACCCGCCTCCAAAATAAGAAGAGGGCGCCGGGTCCAGACGGGGTGCACGGGAGAGTCCTTGCGACCGCTTTCGGGCACCTCGGCGACAGCCTCCGGGAGCTATTTGACCGCTGCCTGCGGTCTGGCCAGTTCCCGGGGGTCTGGAAAGACGGTCGGCTCTGCCTATTTCCTTAGGCAGGTCGGACCCCGGACTCGGCTTCGGTGGTGCGACCGGTAGTTTTGCTGAACGAAGCTAGGAAGGCCTTGGAGAAGATAATCCCTACCTATACCTCCCGACCTCTCCGATCGGAGGGTAGGGTTAGAGGGTTTAGGGCTCCGTGTCAGGATTGACAAGACCGAAGCCCTACTATTCCGCGGGACCGGCCGCAAGGGACCTCCACCGGGGGCTACCCTGCAGATTGGAGAGGGAAGGGTCAGGATGAGCCCCCAAGTGAAATGTCTGGGGCTCATCCTTGACGGAGGGTGGACCTTCGGCCCACATTTAGCTATGGTAGGACCGAGGTTCATGAAGGCGGCGAGTGCGCTAGGCAGACTCCTCCCGAACCTCGGAGGACCCAGCGCCGCCTGCAGGCAGCTGTATTCTGGAGTCTGCCGGAGTATGGCGACGTACGGTGCCCCGATTTTGGGCGGTTCGCCTCACCGCGAGAAATAAAGCAGCGCTGCGCGCTGCGCTGAGGGCAATCGCGGTGAGGGTGATTCGGGGGTACTGTACGGTATCGTGGGCTGCAGCTACTGCTCTAGCCGGCGACCCCCCGTGGGAGCTCGTGGCGGAAGTTCTTGCCGAGACCTACTCATATATCTCGGGTAGGAGGGCTCTTGGTGAGAACCCTACGTTGGACGGGATCCTACGGGTGCGTCGGATAGGGCAGGAAGCGCTTATGCGGAGGTGGGGGAAGGACCTGGCGGGGCAGCCATACGGTACATGCGTAACGACTGCCATTCGCCCAGTCCTTGAGCGGTGGATGCGTCGAAAACGCAAGCCCCTCAACTTCCGTCGGACGCAGGTTCTCACCGGGCACGGTTGCTTTGGTGACTACCTGTGCCGGACGGCCCAGAGGGAGCTGACGACTGAATGTTATGATTGTGGCGCGGCAGTGGACTCTGCCCAGCACACCCTCGAGGTGTGCCCGAGATGGGCGGCGCTGCGTCAAGGTCTGACGTCGGTCCTCGGTGGGGACTTGTCGCTCCCGAGCGTCATCACCGCGATGCTCGGTGACGACGAGTCCTGGAAGGCGATAGTCTTCTTCTGCGAGACAGTAATGTCCCAGAAGGAGGCCGACGAGTGGGTGAGAGAGGAAGCCGCCGACGTGGCCTCCATCCGCGGGCGACGAATGGGGGTGCGTAGGAGGCGCTACTTAATGCGCCTCCAGTAACGCCCCTGTGTCCGTATTGGGCTGTGATGGGAACCCGGTCCTACTAGACACGGCGTCGTCGGGACTGTTCAGAGTTTATAGCCCGTCGTGGTAAACCCGCACGATTTTATCCGATAGTGGAACTAATTTTGTAGGCACCTGTAATGAACTAAATACTTTTTTGCAGACGTTTAATCTTGACTCGTGTGTTGCACAGGAAGGCATCGAGTTTAGTTTCACGCCACCTTATTCTCCCCATTTCAATGGCGTTGCAGAGGCCGCCGTGCGGTCGATCAAGCATCATTTAATTCGACTGCTGCACCAGCATCACTTCACGTACGAAGAGCTGTATACGTGTCTTACACAAATTGAATCAATTTTAAACTCCCGACCTCTAACTCCTCTGTCCTCCGATCCTCTTGACTTCTCTGCCTTAACACACTTTCTGCCCACCACCACCACCACCACTGCCCACTTTTTGATTAGACGACCACTAACATCTGTACCTTATCCACAGTTAACAGAAATCAGTATCGGCCGACTAGGACGCTTCCAAAGGGTGGAGCAGCTTAAACAACATTTTTGGAACAGGTACCATACGGAGTACATACATCTACTGCAACAGAAGACCAAGCGGTCTACATCTTCCAGTGACATTAAAGTAGGATCTCTTGTACTCATAAAAGAAAAGGCCCTGCCTCCTCTATTGTGGTGTCTTTGACGTATTGTGCAAGTGTATCCAGGAGGTGACGGAGCGACGAGAGTGGCGGATATCAAGACAAAGAAGGGCACGATACGGCGCGTCTTCAACAACATTTGCCCACTACCTCTTTGAAATTTACCCTTCAACCCGGGGAGCTTGTTCGAGCGATATTGCCCGCGCGCTGCGACGGGGATACAGCGGGTAGCAGGCGGGGGCCGTAGCACGGCCAATAGCTCCACGCAGTACGAGACTTGCATCGGGACACCACCGGCGACGCACGTTTAACCTATCTTATAATATTATTTTTGTACGGTCAATATACCAGCCTACATACAGTCCACTAGTCTTATTTATTTCTCTTTTAGTCATAGGACCCTAACAAATAGAATAGAATTTTATTGAGAGATATTTATACACTGTTACACATAAAAATTAAATAATTTAATACACAATAAAAGAAATACTTAAAAAAAAGGTAAAAAATATATAATAAATAATAATATATAATATATAATAAATATATAATAATATTTATACAAAAAAAAGAATAAAATATACGTAGTTCAATTTAAAAAAAATAAACAAAAGAAGTATTTGTGTATACAATTAAAGCAACAAACATACAAAATTACAAATACATTTAATACATACAATAACATATAAAATTACAAATACTTAAATTAAGTTACAAAAAAAAAGAATTGACAAAATATATATAAATATGCGCTTGAATATGATATTGTAAAAAAATTACCGAGAGCCCTGTCGTACCTGCTAAAGTTCTGGTCGTAGACATCCATATTGCAATCTAGGTAATAAAATTTTGTAAGTAATACCAGCCCTCCCATATACTTACGTACAACATACTTCCATAAACATTATTTTTTAGAACTGAAGAAAATATTGATATTTTGTTGATACATATTTTGTTACCTGCTTTATGATCAACGGTCGTAAGTTTACAGATGATTTTATTACAAAATAAATGTTTAGTGGATATTACATAAATTATTTTCAAAAGATTTTTATTATTATTATATTGTCTAATGTCACTTTTAATTTTTGTTTGTTTTTTATAGTTTTATTATTAAAAGTCATTTTTCATAAAAAGAAACTTTACATTTAGATTGTGTATGTAATGGGTTCGCATTAGGAGCAAAAAACGAAAAAGTTTTATAGATATTATATAGAGGGCTCGGAACCTAAAATTCCTTATTTAGCGAAGAGATGGCGTTAGTTAAAAAGGTTCGTTGAACCTGTGCGTTCGGGCAGCGAGGGGCAGGTAAGGTGTTGGGAGGAGATGCGGAACTCAAACGCTCAAGGTCATTCGCTCATCTAAGCCCCTTAAAGGAAAATATTTAATACAAAATAAAACGAAAATAAGCAACTTATTTACTTTGTTCCTACTTGACGAATCTCTTCAATCATTAATTATCAATTATTAATGACTTCAATTATCGAGTAATTATTTTGATAGGTAGAAGTGCCGACTCTTTTTTTAGGAATAATGTATAGTCTGATGGAGTAATAGTGGTCTGTATTGGGTATTTGTATTTACTATGAATAAAAAAAACCTTGCGCCGGCGGTGCATTCTCTAACATCTAAACGAAAGCACTGATAACATTGTTTTTTACGATGATCTTATTAGGTAATCCTAAGTGTCTTCCTATAGTCCCACAAAATTTTCCTGTGAATTACAGTAAACTTTTATGCCAGTGCTATGTGCTATAATTTTATATTATATGGGTTAGCGTTAAATATTCAGGGTGAAATTGATATACAGATATATTTATAATATAAAATAACACCTTTACAATAAACACTTTAATATAAAAGATTGACATTTGCAATATTTTTTACGCTCAACATAAAAAAGAAAAAAAAAAGAATATATAATAACTTTATAACAAATCACTTTATGGTAACATTGTTTTATAACTTATTAATAAATTGTAATTCGTGAAAATGTAAAATATATAAATAGTAAAGAACACGGTATATTTTATCATTCATTTTGTTCATTCACTTATACTCATTCACCTCTAAAAATATAATGACCACATCCCTATTTGCCTTAAAAAAAAAGTTGTTGAAATGACATATTAAAAAATATGAATTATCTGTATTCTCAATATTCGTATTTTATAAGTTTTTATGTGTTTAAATGATAAATTGATACTTATTTTTAGTGAAATTAATAGTAAATGGAGTTTTACAAATGTTCGTAAGCTAATGTGTTGTGAAAGTGAGTGATAATTGCGGAAAAATCGTAAATTACGTATTGACAGGGTTTGTTTACTAAATTGGACTATTCTAAAAAAACAGGGTATAGGTAAAATGGGTTTTACGAAAATATTTATTACAGAACTGACAATAAAAGTTTCATGAAATATTTTTTTATAACCCACAATTATTGTCACTTATTAAACTTGACATATTAGTACTAACTATTCTTATATTTAAATTACGCCGCATTCCCACTACGCCGGACCGGCGAAATCGCCGGAAACCGGATCCCGGAACGAGGTGTTCACATTACACCGGATCGACAAAAACACCGGAGAGCCAAGCCCTCACTTCAATTGAATTCGGACCTTTCCTTTTTAATAAAAGGCTAAATAGAGTATTGTATTCTCTAATCATTCATTACACTATCATTTTTGTAATATTGTATCAGTTCATCTTATCGACAAGTAAACAGAACAAACTGTACAATTACGATTAGATGGAGGAAGGCGAACAAGTTGACAGGCCTCGAAATAACAGAAATATTTGATAATATATACATATATAAATAATAAAATTATATTTATATGTAATAAATAAGTAATGTTTGTTTTATTTTAATGCAGAAATATTGGTATTATTTTATAATATATGACTATATGTATAAATAAAAATATTGTTATAAGCACATTGTAAAAATTGTAATAATGAATACATAAATAAATAAATTTGTTTAGTTTTTTTTTTAAATATTCAAGAAGATTTTTTTTTTTCATTTCCTTTTTTTATATAGAATTTTGCTTACCGCAGTTTTTATGCTAGTGCTTCTGCTAGTCTTAGCGATAAGGTCGCCTGTTGAAACTATTGCAAGGTGATTGTTTTAAATTTAAAATTAAGTTTTAAATTGTGTATTACGGTTCTGTACCATTACCTATAAAAACAGCAAGAAAAATCATGTATGAATTATCGGAGCCCCTTTTAAAAATTAATTTTATTTTAATTTATAACTAAATATTCTGTGAATAGTTCAAGTGTCTACCTGTTGCCGTTATCAATATCGAGCAAAAACGAGCAACTGTCTAACTATCACGGTTCATGAGATACAGCCTGGTGACAGACGGACGGACACGTTTTACCCTTTGGGTACGGAACCCTATTTCATATATATTAAATCTAAGTATTTATATTAAAAATTATAAAACATTAAAGAATTAGTTCTAATTTACTAAAGAATTTTAAACAAATCTTTTAATAAACACTGCAAGAACATACTGGAGACGAAGTTTTTTGTGATTGCAATTTAAAACATTTAAATTTTATTTTATATTAGTGTCTTGAGACACTATTAGTATATGCTATACTAGCATCACTTTAACATAATATGTCAACATGTATAAGTTTAATAAGTTTGATTTAAAATAAATTCCTACTCACATAAAATACGCGATCGCAGTTTAATTTAGAACAAGTCGCATGTCAGTTCGTAAAATAAATTACATTTTGCGTCAACGGTATTCTATTAATGGATGAAAATGATGTAACGAGGATATAAATAAGTAAATATTTATAAGTAAATACCACATAATACACATATACAGGATGACTGGTAAATTACTATCAATATTTAAGGAGACTACTCGGTACATGATTCTCATTCGAATTATGTAAAAAAACAGGTAAATATTAATAAACTTTTAAGTAAAGTTTCTCAACAATTATCCAATTATGTACGCGTCGTCTGGACACCCTAGCAGCTAGCTACACTTTCGACACAAAACAGGTAGTTTACCTACGTCCAAACGCCGCCACGTGTTAACAGGGTAGCAGGATAAACAAGCATGATCCAATCCCTCTTAATACTTTAATCCTGGCTTAGGATAGGCAAAAATACTAAGATATTTTACTCGTTTAAGCAACAAATTTGTTGACTTGAATTGTTAACAAGCGGCACAATACAACACCTGTGCACGTGCCGCCGGCATGACTGTAGAGTGTCAACGCTTCATTTACTTGAATTGAAATTTATGAAAATTTGGTCAAAAATTAAGTACCTATTTTTTTTATATAATTCGAATGAGAATCATGTACCGAGTATTCTCCTTAAATATTGATAGTAATTTACCAGTCACCCCTGTACAGTTGAGAAATATTATGAACTACGCTTCACTGTATGTAAATTATTTATTTATTTATTCATTTATTACAACTTTATTGCACAATACATCAAAGAATTGTACAAAAGGCGAGCTAATAATAATTCACTTATTACAAACTGAAATACATTTTATGTTAACTCCTGTTTTGTTTTAATTTATTCTAAAATAAAATTAATACACTTCTTGTAATAAAAATCTATATTTAGAAAAAAAATAACTTTTAGACTACATCAAATTTAGTTTATCATAATATATAGTAAAACATAAGAATTAACACCAATACAATTATATGTATAATTACCGACTGTATGTATGTATATCTATGTTTAGTAAGTAGTAGGGACGTAAAGTCCTATGTCAGTTGAATTTTTTTAATATACAGTATAATAAAATGGCATTGATGTGAATACTGTAAATTAGTGTTGTCTATCGATAGTCGCAATATCGATAAACTATCGATAGGCTATCGATAGTCAAGGCAAAATCAATAGTATCGATATTCTGTCGATATTATCGACACGTGTAAAATAGTATCGATAGCGCTCCATTAGCAATACTATTGGTTACGGTGATACTATCGATATTCTTATGTCCACTTATCACAATACTATCGATAGTATTGTGATTTCTAATTACTTTAACAAAGAACATAGTATCGATAGTATCGGTAGCGCTCCATTAGCAATACTATTGGTTATGGCGATACTATCGATACTATCGATAGTTTTATGTCCACTTATCACAATACTATCGATAAATAAATAAATAAATAAATATTAACCAACAATCACACCACGTTAACCTAGCCCCGTGGTAAGTTCGTAAGAACTTGTGTTACAGGTACTAGGAACGGAAATAAATTTAAGATATAAATACATATATACATAAATCCATACACATCCATGACCCGGTGCAGACATCTATATTCGTCATACAGATTATCTGCACCTGGCGGGATTCGAACCCGCGACCGCTGCGTAAAGTGTCCAGTTGTCTGACCACTCGACCAGCCGGCCGTCAAAATACTACTATCGATAGTATCGATAGTATTGCCATTATCAATAGTATTGTCCATAAAATCGATAGTATCGATAGCATCGTTAGTATTTACACGTGGCGATACTATCGATAGAACAATCGATATTCTGAATATTTTTCGAGGTCAACTATCGATAGTGAAACTATCGATGGTTTTGCAACACTTCTGTAAATGTGTCAGCTTTAGAAAACTGACTAATACGTCATTGTTCAATACTCACTTGTACATGTCTCCTAGTTGAATGTCCAGGTTTTGCAGTTGAGCGAACAGCTGGCACTTATCAGTCCACACGTGTAACTCCTGCACTAATTCGGGTACAATGAGGAAAGTTCGCCAGCCTCCGATCTTCTTAGACTTGAGGATATCTCCGAATATATGGTCGCCGATGTAGAGTACGTCTTTACCCTTCGCACCTATAAGCTCAGTGAAAACATCGCACGAACCTAAAATTTAATTAATTATTATAATTTCCTGGTACCAATACGAAAAGTAATTCACTAAAATTTAAAAAAAGACGGTAAAGCGACAATCAATTCTCGATTTCGATCAAACTTCATTATTATTTACTTTTTTTTACTGCATTTTATATTCAAAAGATAACTAAATTCGCATTTTTTAACTACAAGCTAAATAAATATATAATCTGTTGAATGTGGCCATTCCCGTCCTAATAAAAATGAATCGTCCAATAACAATATTCTACAAATACAAATAACATGATGTTTATTTGTATAAGTATCGCCTATTACATTTCCCAAAATGGAAGTTTCCGTAACACCGAGGCTTTGGAGATAAGCAATGAATAAGATCGTCAATAATATTATTCCATGTAACGAGTGTTATCATCATCTATTTATGAGTCTTTAATGTGCTGTCGTAAATGGGAAATGATAAGATAAATAATTATTATATATATACATATATACACACACACACACATATATGTGTGTGTGTGTATGTCAATAACTTAAATTCAGTATATTAATTTCATGCTTCCTAAAACTAAAGTTATGACTTTTAAATTTTAATCTTTACTAATACACTCATTTGCAAAAAAAACGGGCGGTTTCGATTTTCTTCCTGGCTGAAAAAAATAAAATACCAAAAAGGTTTTAATCATTTGAACATGTTACTGGCCAGTTATAAAAGTGCCATAATGTTTATAAGAGTACATTCCAAATTCAAATTTTTGACTGAGCCTGGTTTTCAAAGAAAATAACTTTTAACTACATTTTGTGGCGCGAATTCCCTATAGTTAATATCGACTCTAATTAACTTTTTGTCAATTTTTATTAAATTATCTGGTGTCCTTGACATTTAAAAGTATTGTTATTGCTGTTTAGCAATCTCGAAAATGGTAGATAAAGTGATAAAAGCGAGCAAAATTATTGCGCTGCTTGAAGAAGGTTGCAGTCAATGCTTCGTGGCTCAGAGGCTAAATGTGAGTCGGTCGACAGTTCAAAGGACCTGGCAGCGCTATCAAGAGACCGGTTCCGTCAAGAGAAGGCCTGGTTCTGGCAGAAAGACATGTACCGAACCACGGGATGATCGTTTTCTAGTTAGTCAAGCGTTGAGAAATCGCAAATCTTCTTATGTGGACCTCAAGAACACCCTCGAAGAAGTAAGAAATGTGCAAATTAGTCTATGGACGGTCAGGAGGAGGCTTCTCGCTGCTAATATACACAGTCATCGCCCGGCACGCGGCCCTAAATTACTCCGTGGACATCGAGTTGCCAGGCTTAGCTTCGCTCGAAATTGTGTGTCATGGACTCATGAAGACTGGGATAGGGTATTGTTCTCCGATGAAGCCAGGATATCTCTGCATGGTGAAGACCGACGTCGGCGAGTGCTACGTAGACGAGGAGAACGCTTTGCAGAGGCATATTTTGAAGAAATCACAACTTATGGAGGGGGCTCTGTTATGTTTTGGGCAGGCATAAATTCTATGGATCGTACGGAGTTAGTCTTCATCGAAAACGGTACACTGACTGGACACCGAAACATAACGGAAGTTCTAATTCCTTATGCACAACCCGCTTTAACCGCTCTTGGCGAAAACTCAATTTTTATGGACGACAACGCTCGCGCCCACCGGTCTGGCGGTGTGGATGCGTATATGCTAGAAGTCGGAATTCGTCGTTTGGACTGGCCAGCTAGAAGTCCGGACCTCAATCCCATAGAGCATGTCTGGGACGTTCTGAAGCGACGAGTGAGATCAGTGCAGCCGGCTCCGCAGACCATCAGAGAGCTAAAGAATGTGATTACCGCGGAGTGGGAACGTATTCCCCAAGAAACCATAAAAGATATACTTACTAGCATGCCCAGACGAATGCAAGCTGTGATTTCAGCAAGAGGGGGTCGCACTCAATACTAAACTTTTATCTGCTTTTAATGTATTCAAGAAAAACAAAGAAATTAACGCGTTTCATTTTTATTTAGCGAGCAGGTACAATCATAGTGTTTTGAGCTTAAACATTATTTCTTAATAATTTAATTAAAATGTTATGATAAAACTGATGAAAACTATTCCTTCCTAATTAATTTATAAAATTCTGAGGATAACAATACCTAAAATTGTCAAACAAACTAATAGTAACTATAAAATAGTTCTTTGCTTAAGTGCCCGTTTTTTTTGCAAAAGAGTTTACTTATTAAATACATGAAATATAGTAATTACATTTTAGTTTACTTTCGAATATAGAAAATAATAAATGTAAAGTCTATATTATAATTAATGTGAAATGTAAGTTTGTTTGTTACGCTTTCACGCGAAACCTACTCGACCGATCATCATAAAACTTTGTACACATATTCTTGGAGCTATTAGAATTAACATAGGGCAGAAGCTATATAGTATGAAATAAATTGTTTACAGGTTTAATTTTTATTAAATCGTCCTAGATGTTCTTCCAATTTTCCTACATTTCAGTCTTGCTAATCAAGGTCTTTATCTGCCAGTATAAGGTTATTTTATTTCACTTACAATATTTATTACAAAACTACCCTCTTTACCGTATTTTAAATGTTACCGTTTATACCCTATTTTTTGTTAGTTGTCTTAACTAGTGAACAAACACTACCTTGAACGAAAATCGCTTGTTTTCAGACAATCACACATTTTAGATTTAGTTTTATCGTTTATAACTATTTCAGCTATGATATATTACACTAATAAAAGCTGTTAGTTAATGATTTAAACCATTATTTTTGCTAAAATTGAAATTTTAACAGAACCAACTTCAACAGATAAAATATGTACACAACATTTTGACGTTTCGATACGCTACTTTGTCTTTGAATCATAGAGATGTGACATTTAGAATGAATTCGAGAGAATGGATACTGAACTTTAAAAAAAAATAATATCTTTAAATTACAAAGTACGACATTTTGTTCAAATTTTATTAGGTTTTAAAATAGTAGTGTCTTCAGTAGAACATAGATTTTTTTTTATTGCTTTTAATCGACTTATATTTATTATTTATTTGTTATTATAATAATTAATTATTATTTCGTATATTGTTGTACTGATTATTAAAATGGAGTGAGGGACTTCGTTCCTGACGGAGATCTCTCGACCGCTTATTTGCTTTATTAGTTTAATATTAAGATTATTCTTTTATTGACTTAAGTATATACCACAAATTTAAAAACATACCTAAACCCAAAAGGTGAAATAATAGGGTAAGATTAATCAATGACCCAATAAATAATTACTTGCTGACTGACAACCGTTGCTCTAAATAATTTACATATTTATTTTGTCCTGAATAACTTTTGAATATTGACAGTTAGAATTTGTAATAGTTGACAGTGTTGGTATCTCTAATCCTACTTCATACGTGACCTATGCCCAGCAGTGGGATATTAGAAACTGTTACAGTACTATAACTCTAGACTTACCACCCGAATAAACAAGTCCCTCGTGCAAAGGTCCTACATGGTGACCCATTTTCAAGGCCCCAGTGCGTGTATCCACTTGACGTAGTGTGGTACCTTCACCGAAGAACAATGGCTTCCTAGCGTCTACGACTATCCAGTCGAAATAAGTTTTCCAGTTCCTGTGAGGCTCACCGGGCTAAAAGACATATTATAACTTTAAACTTTCATGCTCACCGACATTTTTTTTAAAACTTTATTTATCAAATAAACAATAATGTAACTTCTTTATTACAAACAGCATTAAAAAACCACGCAGGTTTATGACAATGTTATTTAGTAACCAAACACCAATCACCCATTTACACATCCTTAGTTTAACTTTAATTTTTATTGAGACGTCAAACGAGATATTGACCATGTTTATTGTTGTTGATTCAGAGTACGAGTACACTCAGTCCCGTGACCATGGTACATCAGTGCCGAAATATAGGTAACTCAGAATGATCAACGATAAACAGTAAATATCCCGTTTTAAGTCACAATAAAAGACACAGTATGTTTCATTACAACTTGGATTAAGTAATCCATATTTCCTATTACAAGACCAATGCTATAGTTAGATGGATCAATGGTTGTCTGGAAAAAATCGCTGTTTAGCGATAAGACCACCTGTTGTACATAGTTCTTTTATATTATACTTAAATCGTGTGATTTTTTTTGTGTACAATAAAGAGTAAATAAATGCGTTATTCGATTTGGTAGTTTAACAGTTTGTCAATTATAAACGAACAACAGAATTCTGTGTATAATATTATTACGGATAGGAAATTCCAATAGTCCCAGTGAATTGGATCTAGGGTACAATTTGAAGAGTAGATTTTTTTTTAAAATTAAATAATTGAGGTTTGATAAAATCGAGCGGTCACTCTCTAACGTCTTAAACAAAGTAAAATGAAATTCTACCTACAGTTAGGTCCTCTGATAGAAAAATTTCGGTTTACAAATTAAAACTAAAAATGACTTAGGAATATTTGTCCACTAATAAACTGTGTTTGTGCGTGAAATACAAATACTTGAGCGATTATGATGTAATGTTGATGAAGTGTAAACAACAAAGATTACACCATTTAATAGACGTTGAAAATTTGTTTAAATAATAAAAACTTGTATAAAAGAGAATTCTTTATTAGTAACTAACAGATACCACGACTTCGTCTGCATTATTTATTGTATGTGCGTACAAAATGACGTCGTTACGATTTCACAACGATTGTTTATAGAATAACTCCCACTCTAGACGGTGTATCAAAATTAAATCTAAGCCAAATTTTAAGTTGGAAGATTAAGATCACAGATTTTTCATGATTTCGAAAAAAATATACGGACAAATAATTGCTTTGGCGCTATTGCTCCCATAAATACTCCTTCCTATAATTAGTTTTTCCAAACATCTCTAAGTAAAGACATGACGAGTTTCAATTTTATTATATCTTCACAAGATGCCATAAACATATGAAATGTTTAGAAGGTAACTGAAACGTTATAAACGGAAGTTTAGAAATAGATATCCTATATCGGCATTAAGCTTACTTGACGTAAGACCGTCACCTCCCACGTTAACAGTTAGTAGTTACTATTTTATGGTCGTCATCTAAACGGAAAGCAACTGTAATTGATCTGTGTTATTACATATATGTTTTGGGTTAGGCGTGACTAAGGGACGCTAATAAATACCATCGAATATAATGAAATGAATAGATGAATTGAGAGAGCAAGATAGTTGAAAGGTACACGAAAACAAAAGTTATTATTTTTTAAATGCATTTTCTGCTAGACTGAGAAGGAAAATATCGTGAGGAAACTTCTGTTTCGAAATAAATTCTGAGACAGGTATCTGCTAACCAGAATGGAGCACCGTTGCAGATTAAATACCAACCCTTGTCTTTCAACGGAGAAGAGGCCTTTGTCCAACATTGAGTCTATACCGATTGTTATATTACAGTATAGATTAATTAAAACATTCAAATGCTAGATCTAGATCGAAACAAATTGTAAGAATAGAAAAGAAAACGGCGTAAAGATCTGAGTTCCGAGTCCGATCCTGAACAAATAGTTTATCATACAGGGAGCTTAGGTCTTTAGGTATATAGCGGTAGAATAAATGGGGTAAAAAAAACACCCGATTGGGTGTTGTGTACTCAGACGTGTTTACATTGAATTCTATCTAATATTCCTAATGTATACTAATATGATAGAGAGGAAAGATTCGTTTGTTTGTTGATAAACTCTGAAAATATTAAATTTTTATAATTCTCACGACATCGGAAAGCTACATTAACATGAGATAAACATTACGCAAAACAGTACCGGAACAGTAACTATAAATGACAACGTAGGTGAAACCGCAAGGGACGTGTAGTGTTACGTTACATAAATATTTAACTGAGCAAGATTACAATATTACGTAAACGATTTTGTAAAATTTTCTCTCCGTCTATCTTGAATTATAATTATTTGTCCTCATTACCATACTGTTAATAGAATGCTATGTAATGTGAACACTATCGTTGAACAGCAACTTAATGAAGGTTACTGAATATTTCTCACATTTACAATTGGTTTACACGATTGTTCCAAAAGGTTGGGTTATGTTTTTTATTATTTAAATTATATCTAATCAATGTAAAGGTTTAAATGTGTAAAGTATAAATAAAAATATTTAATTATTAAGAGTGAGTTAGGAGAAATCGTCAATTATTTAAACAAAAATAACATTTAGTTTTATTATATATACGTATGTTAAAATCATAATAATTATTATAACCTTGTAATATAAATTATTAAAATAAAAAGAATTAGTTTATAAATATGTACATACACAAAAACGTAATAAACTATTAATAGATAAAAAATATATATAAACCAAGTACAAAAAATTAAAATGAAATCTGTAGAATCAAATAATAAATATTGTACTTTTTCTGGTATTTGAAGGTCAGAATTTTGTATTAGCGTCTATTTTATGTTGGGTTTTAATAATTATATTACAAGAAATTTACATTAAAATATTTAATACGAATCAAAGCAAAGTCATAAAAATATTCTGAGAATCGTGAAGATAATTAAGTATAATGAAGTAAATATACTTATTTTAATTTAAGAAAAATATGTGCGAGTGTTTTCAGAAGCTCAACGAAAACACCTATAAAATACAGACTAAATGATAATACCTTTTTGTTATTAAATAAATTGTGCAAGACAAATTATGATACACATGTATAATCAATAATGTGATATACCTACACATATTTGATATGGCATATGCACAGCTTATGACCGATTGGAAAAAAGGTATAACAACATGAGAATTTCGTGTCAAATTGGAGTACTAGTTTCTCGGTGTGTTTGCTAAAAAAAAAACTTTTCTATCTTTAGAAATAACCTGTCGTACAAATAAATAAATACTACTACCTCGTCACTAAAAAACAAATTAGTAGTGTTTATTTTAATCATAGATATCGCCCTCGCGGTTTAACTGCGTGGGCATTTATGACTACTTTTTCGCTGCTACTTTCCGCTATGAGTTTTATCGTAATGCATTTATTATGTCTAGATAATAATAATAAATGTCTCACACTCGACTCGGCCTCCAGAAAGATGGGAATAATATATATATATATATATATATATATATATATATATATATATATATATATATATATATATATATATATATTCGTCATGAGCAAAAACCAAACCACTATAGCACACAGTCAGTTGTTTTGACCACTGCGCCAATTCATCGTTTAATGCAGTTTCATAAATGTAAATTAATCATTGAAATCGATTCAGTATTTTCACAATTTATACTATTAATAATAGTTCTAGTATTTATTGTAAATACAACTTACCTTGGCGCCGTACGGAAAATCGAAGAGATAATTCATGATCTTGTCTGTGAAATTATAATCGCTGTTCGTAAGAATGAACAATTTAGCCCCACTCTCTCTTATTCTAGACAAAAACATAGGAAGTCTGTCGTCCTTTTTGAGATAAAGGTCTAGATTCTCGGTAGTTTTCTTCTTCAGATCTCCATGGATATGCACGTAATCGACCGCGTTTCTCACATCTTGGAATATAGATTTGAAAGACATTGCGAGATCGCCGCATCTTACACCTGTCTTTTCTCTGGAATTTTATATCATTATTAATGGTAATGATTCATTAATATAGGACTAGCATCCACCCGCGGCTTCACCCGCGTTGATATCGGTTATCGCGACCAAAAAAAAAGTATCCTATGTTACTTCTAATACCTCCAAGAATATGTGTACAAAGTTTCATGATGATCGGTTAAGTAGTTTTCGCGTGAAAACGTACCAAACAAACTTACATTTCACATTTATAATATAAAGGATATTGATGAAATATAACCTATATTGCTGGTCAATGGTAATTACATCTTGAAAGTAATGTACTGGGGATTAGACAAAACAATTAACATTCGGTCCTTATAATCAATCGATCTCTAATTTATCGTACTATAGAAAATTTTGTAACAATTCATATGAAGCTTATGTTAAAATTATACCTCTGCTAACCAAAATCAGATATAGTTAATTATCTTGACGGTCGGTAGCGAATTTAGAGTTCATTTGATAAAAGTAGCAAAATACGAAAAAAAAAACTTACTGTGCGAGCGGAAGAAGAAATGAATAAAAAATGGTTTTTCTGTCAATAAAAAATGATCTTACTGTTTGATGAGCAACGACTTAAAAACTAAATTAAGGGCTTTGTTACAGCTCAAAATTTTTGTTATTTTTTATCGACTACAAGATTTTCAAATGGGACTTTGAGAAAAAAAATTTTGCTCTAAAATGAAGCACCCTAATATACATACAAACATAAATAATTACATACATACATACTTAATAATTAATAAGCTGACGACAATGATCAAACACAAATACATAGTGTTTATTGAACTAATAGTATAAAGCTAAATTTTATCTAATAAAACTCCTTAACGTATTTTTTAAAGGAGTCACTTGAAGGAGCTTGAGGGATAAACTCTTGATAACATACACAACCATTGGTCTGTCACCATTAAACTTCACAAAAAGACATCATTAACACTATCCTATATTCTAGCCTTTAATTTCAGGACAAGATCGAATTCAAACCTTACAAAATGTATTACAATTTAATTAATTTTCCTTTTTTTATATAATACAGTAGGATTTTATATTACCTTATCGATATCCGTGTCGATTTGAATATTCTTAATTTAGTTTCTCACAAAAAAGTTAAAACGATTTATATATTAATATAAGAACATGTTATAAATATAAAATTCAAATGTATTAAAAGTTTAATAGACCGGTCCTAACACAAGACGGTAAACAATAAGTTACTCCTACGAATATAAAATAGAAACGGTCTATATGTAAATCATGTCAAAGGCGTCACGTAGGTACCTGCTTAAGGACACGTAGATTAAAAGCGTATCATAACTGGTAATGAAATATAAATCAAAAGAAATTCTAGAAATTAAAAATTTTCAATAATTCCACTATCCTTTCATAAAATCTAAAACAAACACGCGAAACCAAATATTTTTGTACATTTTAAAACGTATTATACCACCTGTTCTAATCATCTATCTCCAATTTTGCCTTAAATAGATAGAATTTTGACATAAATTAAATTCATTCAAGACAGGAATTGTGTCAATAATGTTCTCTCTTGTGAGAGTAGCTTGTAAATAAAATCAGAAAAAGATAGTATCGGCCATAAAACCTTACATATTATAAATGCCAGTTTGGATGGACGTTTGTTACTTTTTCATGTAAAAACTAATAAGTCATTGCAATGAAACCTCGTACGTATGTAGATAGCTGGAGATTCAGAATACCACACACTACTACAACCAACGTTTTAACTCGACCACGGGATTCCGTAGTTACGCGGGTAAAACCGCGAGTGGCAGCTAGTAAATTTTATATTATCATGCAACATTTAAACTCCTGTAAAGTTAAGGTACAGATACACATGCTACTTACTAGCATGCTTAAGTGCCATTTTGGTCAACTTTTTTCAGCAGTCTCCAACGTACGGTGGAACGTACCACCAGTTTGGGAGCCAGTACTAAAATTAATTGAACCCAAGGAAAATAAGAACACAGCACGACTTCCAGACACAATAAGCTCATTCTGCATGAATAGGAACGGTTAAAAGTAATAATTTATAATTGTATAAAAAGCGGGGTATATAACAATTGATTCATTATTCGGATACCCACCACCTCAGTCCCCCGAGATCATGGACGCTGTAAAGGGTCCGAAACGTCGGGAAATAATTTAATTAATTAATAAAATCGTTAAACTGTAAAGTTTTTAACAAACAAACGCGATAAAATCCGATTTAGACTTTCAATTAAATGAGTAATATTCGCGTAAATATAAGAGAACAGTCTCCAAAAATTATGATGAGGTGTCATTCGATTCGGAATGAATTTTTAAATCATCTAAATGCCATTCGCATTTAGGTGATTATTATTTTAAAAGGGGGTTTAGTTTTTAAAAATAACTTTAATAACTTTGCAATTTTTGCAAGCGGAAGTTCATTTTTTTTTTTTTCAAAAAATATCTAGATGCCATTCCGTGTCGAATGTTATAATAAGCATGTTATAATGAGCATGTGTAACAGTACCTTTTGATAGCGATGTTAGGTAGCCGTATATCGATTATTACCTGGTGTACTGCGGCGAGTTCGTGAAGAAATCTATGAGACACGCTATGAGATACGTCTCCGGCAAATTGAACAGTGTATTCAATACGTACACTCGAGATTCGTCGAGTGTTAAAAACTTATTAGGGTACAGTTCGTATACTTGCGAGCTAAAATAAAATGGCTTAAATCAATAAATTATATAGGAAACTAGCGGCCCGCACGGCTGCGCTCGGGGTATGTATATGTATCTAAGCCTTTCATAAGAATCACTCTATCTATTGATGAAATTTATTTAATAATATTTAGACTGATAACAAAATTCTATAAGCAATTTGAATTATGTACAATTAAATATAGAGTAGTTTTTTAACAGAATTGCACCAATGTAACCACTAGATCTATTAAGAAGAAGAATTTAAGTACTTTATAGTTATTTAATGATAAACCACGTACTGTTTTAAAAATTCAAATCCATGTACGCAGACTAGAATATTACCGTAGGCATCCACTTTTAATAAGTTACCATACAATGTGTCGAACCAAAGGCCTCTGAAATATAAAAAAAAATGATTGTAATTACCATACAAATATTACAGGTATTGCGATGTGGAATAATGGTGACATAGTTTACAAGTTTTTTTTTTTTTTGGATAAAAACACAAAACATTATTTGAACTCATTTACATTGACAAAGTTTAGTCCAATTAAAAATGTTAATTGATTTTTTGAAATGCAATGTAAATAGTAAAAATAAAAACAACGAACAAATTAGTTCATATTCTTGTTTCAAATAAAAAAAAATATTTATTCATTAAATTAATAAAAGATGCTTTCAAATATGAACAGAAAATATATTATTTAAAATATGTGCATCGAATATCGAGTTATATTTGAATGTCAAAGGTAACCTTGCTCAGTCTTAAGTCGAGATGTTAGTACGGTACATTAATCCAAGGTGAATTATAAATATATTTAAACGTATAACATTTCACATTATGTCAATATTATCAATATTAATTTATATTACATTCCGAAGCAAATAACAAAGAAAAGAAAATTACCAAAACATTTTCAATATACATATCGGCGCAACGACATATTTTATTATTTACTTCAGTAACGATGTTGTGATTATAACTCTCGTATTATTATTACATAATTACAAAGATATAATAAATAATGTTATTGCTATTATGTTTTAATAATCATGTTTTTATAAAGAATCGCTGTTATAATTATTCTAAAAATGTAATTCAAGCTGAATTGTAATTGTTTAGTTATCTTAAAATCATTGCATGTACATCATCGTTATTGAAATTAACACCAAAACTGTTTTAATAACAGTTTTTGTTAAATTCATAAATTTACCTACTCATGATTGTGATATAAATACGAGTGATTAATGTTATTCAAGACATTCTTATGCGAACAGACGTATTAATAGTGCATATCTCCTGATTCAATAAAAAGATTATTTGAAGAAATTGTTGTTATAATTATTCACACCATGATGACAATATAGAAGTAAACGAAGTCAGCAATGCTGACGTCTTTCTTTTTGAAAAACAATACGAATCTTACTTATTCGTCATATATTATGTAAATTTCAAGTTGGTTAAAGTAAAACATGATCTGAAAGAAAATTAATTATTTTTTAAACGTGTACAAATAACTATGAATACTAACCTGACTGGGAACGAAGGATCATATTCAAATTCTAATATTTCTTGAGGGTATCCTTTGTGAACCAATCTTTCTTTGGTTAAATTAAAACCTAAGGTTTCATATTGTGGTGATTTGTATTCTGCAAAAAAAAATGAGTACTAGAGTATAGAACTCGTTAGACACACAATTATGGCTTATTTATTTTATTAGAAGAATAGTAGTAACTAAATAAAAGATTTCAATATTTTCGATGTAACATACGAGGGTGCGTTTTTAAGTTCGCAGAATGAGAGGGTTGGATGAAGTTAAGGAGGCAGTTTCAGCGTATTTTGAGGACAAAGACAAAACATTTTTTATGAGGGTATAATATAAATAAATTAATTAAAAGATATAAAAAATGTGTCCGTCTTGCAGGTGAATATATTGAAAAGGAAAAATAATTTGGTTTTTTTTTTTATTTTATTTCAACCCCTTACCCTTCATTCCGCGAACATAAAAATGCACCCTCGTATACAGTGCAACTTGGATAACTGAGATCTCATTATCACATAGTTTTCATTTAACTAGTTTCCCAAATAGGCAAATTATGGTCTCACATTTTTACACGAGATACAAGAACGATTTATAGAGGTAAACATCGAAAAAAATTTAGAAAATCAAATCTAATCAAAAATTTGTAGAACAGAGGTATTTGAATGCAAAAGTGTCGAGACCTCATTGTAATTCAATCAATAACAATCAATAAGGGCCGAAACACATAACGGCGTTGCGACGCCGCAACGCTAAAATTGGCGGTGGCGTCACCGCCGATTTTAGCGGCGCGGCACCGCAAATTCCGGCGTTGTGACGTCATACTTGTTGACCATGATTTATTGACATTTTGTTTCTATTTTTATATTTCATTTTTTTGTGTCTATTAGACATGGGTAACTCAATGAATTTTTATGAACCGCAGACAAGCTCATGAGCCATATGCTTGAACCGGAGCTGTGAAGCGGCTCACAGTTCAGCTCAATTGTTGTTATAGGTATTGTTACTTTTAACCACTTTTAACTATTATATTTACAGCTAATTTATGGCTCGGTTCAAAAAAATGACATGTATGATGTACCTAAATTATAAATATGTAATAAAGCAGCGTTTCGAAAAGTTATTATAGTGAAATTTTTATTCTATCTTACACAATTATAGGGGAATGCTAATTTCATGCATATGATAAACGCTAAAGTGAGTTTCTTTGTTTGTTACGCTTTCACGCCTTAACTATTCACCTGAATTACGATCATCATGAAATTCTGCATACGAGTTGTCTGGGGTACAGAAAAGGACATAGAGTACCTACTTTACGTACCGACTACTAGCTGGTAGCTGTACCATGCGAGCGGAGCCACGGACGAAAGCTATTTATTTATATTTAGTCTATAAAACTAATATAAATGTAAGATATTAATTTATGTATCACTATGTTTAAATTTTGTTTAGGCTTTATGAGACAAAAGTTGTTTAAAATCCTACCAGCATAAAAAAATTGATTCACAAAATTATTTCCGGTACAAAGGATTACTTTTTATGCATTTTACTTAAATAACAACTTCAAATATTAACAATTTTCACGTGAATTATAATATTTAAAATAATTAAATTAATATCCACTATCGAAAATCACGAAGAACTGGTTACCCTACAACAACGCTCTTTTTCGCGACGCCGCAATGCCGCAACGCAAACTGCCGATTTTAGCGTTGCGTCAACGCAACGCCATTATGTGTTTCGGCTCTAACAGAGGTTTCTCACATATCTAGGGTCCACTTAACAGTATTTACAGTAATTTTATGGTTCTAAATCTAAACCATCACAGGACTCAACTAAGTGTAAATATAAAAAAGGATGTCGTAAAAAAAATAGGTCGCTTCTTATTATCTCCCACTGGTTTTTGGCCAACTAAGCTTAAGATCATAAATATTTAAGATAACGTTTTGACTTGCAAATTATCGTCAAAGGTAAAGGCAAGATAATTAAATGTTTAATATTATAAAAGATTTACAAACTTATCCACTGACCTTGATTGTTTGTACGATATGCGATAACATAATCGTATCGAAATATTCTATTTAACGTAATAAAATTGTCGTCAACTGCTTTATGTACATGAGCGAGAAATTAATTTTAAAAAAAACATACATAATTATAATATAAATGTATTTTTTATTTATCAAGCCTTTATTGCCAACACAATATACATAATTTATCATTTTATAAGTAAAATTAAACATGCAAATTAAAATATATAACTTAAAAGTAAAATTTATCTTAGCATTAAATTCATTATCAACATTATTGAATTACTGTTACATATTATTAATATCATTATGTATGTAATTTTAGTTAATATTATATTATTAGGTATGTAAGTATGTATGTCGTTATCGGGCGTCGCGTCGTCGTGTCTTTGCAACACGAAGGCCTGCTCCAGCTTTCTCCATTCTGCTCTTGTTTCAGTTGTTCTGTGCCATATTGGGCCTGCTCCTGCATGCTTTTTAAGAGATCAGACCAACGTTTTCTTTGTCTTCTTCGTTTTCTTTTTGTTTTGTATCTAGGGGTCCATTCTGTTATCTTTCGTCCATAAATATATGTGTATATAGGAATATAAATGTGTATAGGTAATTATAGTTCTAAATGTTTTAGCAGGACATTGAAATTACTATACCTATAGTATTAGTACTGTGTCGGTGTAGTATTTTCATATTAAAGCGATTAGTACAATATAATTATGATGTATGGACAGTTTATAACTTTATATTAGTTGAATAGTTGAACGGTTTTTAAAACAACACCTATTGAGTTTCTTGACGATTCCTCTCAACAGAATGTACATTCCGAATCGCCGGTATTTTGACATTAACTATAATTAATTAATTAAAGAATATTATATACTTTGTAAAATTATTGTTTTTGAGCCTATTTGAAGGAAATTTTTTATTTTGATTTTTTTAATTTCGTGTTACTGGGGACATGATAAAGGTGTTAGTGAAATATCAGAAAGGCTACAATTTCAGATATGGATCAGAAGAGTACTCAGAGGCTATAAGGGCTCAGAGGTTATGGATTCTAAATATATTATACATGCATGTATTTATGGCGAGGCTTATCATAGAAACCATTTACACATTCTTTGTATTGATTCGCAAAACTTGAATTTTATTAATTACTGAAGTAGCAACTTTTTTTTTGTTGTCGCAGGGGAATCCATTTCCTTCCAGTCCTAGACCTATGTCGGACTCGGCACTTTGGAATTGCAATACCGTACTAAACCCCTGCGGGAGCCTTCATCCGCTTTAATTAGAGGGTCCCGGATCTGCAGGCAACAGGATCCGTCCAGCGACAGGCTGGCCTCGGCGAAAAGGCCAGACTTCTCCTCCATGGGGACTGTCCGGTTCACCTCTGAACAGACCCGACAACGCCGTGTCTAGCAGGACCGGGTTCCCATTCCGGCCCGACACGGGCACAGGGGCGTTATTGGAGGCGCATTAAGTAGCGCCTTCTACGCACCCCCATTCGTCACCCGCGGATGGAGGCCACGTCGGCGGGCTTCTCTCTCACCCACTCATCGGCCTCCTTCTGGGACATTACTGTCTCGCAGAAGGAGACCATCGCCTTCCAGCAACTTAAGCCATAGAACCTTAGCCGAAAGTAATCATCACAAAAAAAAAAACTTTATCATAAAGAGAAGACTAAAAATAGAAAAATAGTAAGTTGATGTCCAAAAATTATTTACCAAAGTACCTACTCAGATTTTTAAATAGAAATAGATAAATTGATAACAAATATACAAATAAATAGTAGTTAATACCAAAAATAATGTCATTCGTTTCCCTTTCATTTTTAGTGTATTTATTAATAATTAGATTCGGTATAATTATTTCGTGTCCGTTTGATACAGTGAATAGTACCTATAACTTTTTTAAATTTTCTTAATATGTGCTTTTCTCTTTTTTTTTATTTTAGCCTCCTCAACAGAAATAACGTGTGACCTGAACCTGGTAACCGGTTACCATAATAAAAATAAATAATACATTTAAATATAAAAATAAAAAAAATATTGAATTTGCAAAGTGCACAAATATGACTATTTATTGTAAATAATTATAAATTTATAACAATTTCTTTGTTATACAAAGTCTAAGGGCCAGTTTCACCACTTGCTATTGTGTTCCGGATAACCTAACTGGCACTTATTTTGACAGATAACCCATACAATTACCTGTCAAAAAAGTGCCAGTTAGGTTAGCCGGAAGTTAATAGCAGGTGGTGAAATTGGGTCTAAGAATATAATGTGCTGAGTTAAATATTCATAAAAATTTCAAAACATAGATAATATAATCTGTATCAGAAGTCCACTCGATACACATTTTCGATTTCACATCAATCATGCGACCACAAACAGGTTTTTTGTAATTCGATAATAGTGATCTCGATTGAATTTTATTAAACAAAATAAAAAATATATATTAGCCTATTAGGTACTCAATGTCGACATAATATTGTAAGTATGTACAATGTGAAAATATATTTAATTATTTGGAAAAACTAAACTACCACCGACTATATATTATAAGCAAGAAATTCAACAGTAACTAATCTAAAATTTGTCAATATAAAACTTCATGGACCTATTATCAATTTATTATGACGTCCTCCAATTAAACCAGCGTTACGACACCCACGCATCTCTATCATTTATGTAATCTTATACTGAGTAATAATTATCTAATAAAACCTTTTAGAATTTTAAAATTTATATACCTACATAACTATAAATATATTCGGGATTTTATTATAAAAAGGAATACCTTGTCGAAAAAAGAAAACAATGACTTTGTGAAGTCAAAAACTTGGTGTTATAAGTTTATCCTTTCTTCTCTTTTTAATACAATGCTTGTCACTGTTTCACTATTAAAACGATATTATTGTGGTTGTATATTTTATTATTGTAAATGTACCTACATAATATGATTGCACTTGTATGTAAGTTAACTTTATACATCCCAAAAAGAGTCTGAAGAGATTTAATGTGATATAAATATCACGAATCAGTTTTCAATATCTTTTGTGTTAAGTCGTAAAACATGACATGATGAAAGTAACGTGGAATATCTATAACTCGAACCTCGTTAAGTCGAAAAAAAATGCCATGAATAGACTTTGTAACTCGAAATTTTTTTTATTTCTCTACGTAAGTATTGATAATACATATTTATACTCTATAACTAGGGTTGCCACCTCTCCGGGTTTGACCCGGAGTCTACGGGTTTGCATGGTGCATCTCCGGGCTACGGGTTTAACATCGAAATCTCCGGGTCAGACCGGGCAGTGGCAGTGAAGCGATAACCGACCATCACGGCGCAGGGCGAGATTTAACGAGAGTTCGTACAATCTAGTGATTCAACATCGCCTGTTGATTTAAAATGGGTTCAGTTATTCAAAGTCGAGGTGACTTATAAGCAATGCTTTTGTAGAGCGCGTCTTTTCTTTAATGTGAAATTTGTGGACAGACGAGCGAAACTGCTTGTCAGTGGACATGGTGAAGGTAGAGTTAATTGTAAAGATTAATTACAAATATAAAATGCCGAGTATTTTTGAAACTTTTGAAGAAACCTGAACAAGAAAACATACTTAAACAATCCCATAAAAAATCCAATAAAAAATATTGTTTTAAGCTGGTCCAACTTAGCCTAGCACTAGTTAGGTTTTTATATTTAATAAATACATTACCAGTGATAATTTACCATTTCTTTTTACCTTAATTAATTAAGTCACACTTAAAAAAATGTTTTATTTTATATTTAAAAAAAAAAAACTCTTACTAAAGAAATTAACTTTTATTTCTAATCTCCGGGTCTACTATTTTTGAAAGGTGGCAACCCTATCTATAACTCGAATTTCAAAAAGGAGACTCCGTAAGTAGTAGTTAGTAAAAATACAATGACATCTTACTTGGAATTCCCCGAAATAATAGCAATAAAATCCAAAATGAATGTTCGGGTTTAGGGCTTCTAAATACGTATATTGTTTTTGTCATTAACACGAGCAATGAATAAATACCTACATTCATTAAATTGATAAAAAATCTGCATATTGTTTAAATCAAAAAAAGAATACGGATTTTTTAGTACAGTTTACTTCACTAATATGTGATTTGTTTTAATATTTAAATAATAAATACTATAAGACTTAAGTTGAATTTTTATTCAAATTTATCTCTAAAAATCAAAAAATATAGGTTCTTAGAAATCGAGCCTTTGTAAGTCAAAAATTTCAGCAGTTAAATCATATGATTGTATCTCGAAGTTCATGTTAAGTCGAAAACTTGTTAACTCAATTTTTTTTTTTGCAATTCCCTTGAGATTCGATTTATAGAGATTCCACTGTACCTACTATACTTATACTAATCTACCCATATCATGTCGTTTAGTTGAAGTTAAAGTTATTCCTAAAAAAACTGTTTATATTTCATTAAAGTGCCCTACTTTTATTCATCTATAAGTGATCAAAATTGGTTTTGAAAATGTTCAAAAGAAGGTGCTTATTAGGTGCCAAAACTTAAAAAAAAAGGAGCTCAGATGATTAATTGAATTCCCGCTGCATGTGTGCTCCCGAAAAGCAGCTATTAGGGAGGAATGGAGACGGATCGTCAAGCGTGTCACTACTGGGAAGTGGTGACCACGACCGCTCTGACAAGAGTGAAACGAAGGAAGAAAATGGATTTTTTTTCAATGTTTTCTTATGACGTTATCACGTAAAATACAGATAACCAATTTTTTTTTCAAAGTGCTTTAAAAAAACGAATAACAACAAACACTTTCACACTAAATAATATTATTGTAGATGTTTATTTATTTTTAGCTGTGTTTTTCACTAGTTTCAGGGCCTGTTTCACCGGTTGAAGTTCAGTGCTTCAGTCTTTGCTTTAATTGTCAGTTTTCTTTAGTCAAATAACATTTCTATGTGATAAAATGTTAAAGATTTTTTTATGTTATATTTACTAAAATGTAAATAACGCTTTTAATTTAAAAATAATAAGAAAATAATTAAATAATAAATATTAATTATTATTGTGTTTGTACGAGCACGTATCCGAGTTTAATATGTGAGTGTTTACAATTTTAATATTTAAAAATAAACAAACATTACGTATTTAATGCATTATCTTCAAAGTGATTAAGCATTCAAATATCTGTTATTACGATAAATTTTATTTTACTAATCGTAACAAAAAATATTACAATCAACTAACCTATAGGTACCCAAATTATTATTCATTTAGAATGATATACAGGATCAATGTTAATGCAAAGATATTTATGAATTTTAAATGTACTCACCAGCTAATGTGTAGTCCATGTCAAAACCGTAAAATTTAACATTTTCTAGATGTAGCGATCTGTTCACGAAAATTCTGTAACAAAATATAAATCATTACTATCGAAATATTGGATTCCTTACCACTTAGCTCAGCGACTGATATATATGTACTCATAGAACTGATCTGATTGTTATCACGGATACTGCTCCATCAGATCCTATCGTTGGTAGTGAAAACTATCTGCAAACTCGCATGCAACTACGGCTGGCATCGAATCCAAATAACTGAATACTGATCATAAATTATTGTGAAATGTGAATTGGTAATGATATAAGTATCGATAATTTCGTTGATCGTCCTTTAATGCTATTTGTTTTGAAGTAATTAAAATATAATTTTCTACTTTTTAGTTCAAGTTTGTTCATGTATATAATCTTGAAGTCGATTTGTTTTTTATTTTTTATTTTTTCTTCCTAAAAAATAAATTTTATCTTATCTCGCGAAGAATTCTTTACCCAACAGTAAAATATTTACATTAAAATAACGTACTGCTTTTATAATATTTTGAAAAGAGAACACAAAAGTATTTCAACATTTATTGAAATTCAACGAGATATATTACTCCCAAGAATTATGTATGAATCATTACTGTCGTACGTGTTATGTTCTGTATAATCGTTTAGCGCAATATTTTTACATATAAATAAAAAGAGCTCTTTTGTTTTTCGATAACAACAAGTAAAAACATAGATAAATATGAATATTTTTCTTATCTTATGTTTAAACTCCATATAGACAAAGATAATGGTGCATATAATTAAGTCGTAGAAAAATAGTTGGATCAGTTAATCCATTTATTAAATAACGGTTAAACAGTTAAACGCCTCGGCAGTCGTCGGTTAGATTAAAATAGCGCAACGTTTACGAGTTACTTGATTGCAAATTAAGTTTTTAAAACGTTTAGAACTCGCCATTGGTAAAATTTTTAATATGATTCAAAGAAGGTTAATTTTGCGGCGTATTTTTTGTCAAAATCAAGTGTGAAGTTATGTTTAAAAACCTTTTTTTTTAAATACAGGTGAATATGTACCAAATAAGGATATTATGCTAGAATTTCAAGGTAATCAAAAAGAATTCCTCAAAAAATACCATATATAAGTGTACTACTAGCTTCTGACCAAAAAAAAGTAACCTATGTTACTTCTAATACCTCCAAGAATATGTGTACAAAGTTTCAAATAAGCGAAACAAATAAACTTACTGTCGCACTTATAACTAATATTAAGTATGATTCTTGCATATACAATAGTATATATATCGAATTTATCTTATTACCTAAATGGTACCATAGAATATAGATAATGACTTGATGTTGATCTTTGGAGATATAGGTACGACAGAACTACTCAATGGTTGTTAGTAAATCAAGTGATTAAAGTTGTTGCTGCTGATAGTTGTTCCTTTGAAAAATTACTATGTATATAAAATGTGTATTTTTGTAATACCCGGCTTTATTTTTCTAGGGACAAGGGTTTCCACTTTTTAACCAAAATTACGTTAAAAAAACCATTACACAGCTTGCTAAAAACTATTTTAATTAAGAACGGAATAATGCAGATTGTATTGTTGTTATATAATAATTATTTTACTGCGAAAAAGAGGTCCTTTTTTTAAACTGTAATTGCTGTAGAACTAAATAAAATATTAATCGATCCGAGTATTTTATTCGACTTAAATAATGAATAGATAAATATTATTTATATTAAATATGATCGGTATAATTATAATCGGTCACACGTGTATTTAAGATTCATAATAACATTATGAAGTAACAAAAATTATTTTTTGCTCAATCAATATCAAATTGATTTTGTTCTAGAGAGTTTGCAGTCACACGCAAGGCTTTTGGTTATTTATGAGTAGTTTAAGATTCGAATTAAAAGCGTCTTTAACACATATAAGAAAATATATATTTTTATTAAATTTAATACATAATTATATATAGATATTAGATTCCCTAAAAATCATCCTTGATTTAATTAATAATATAAAAATGCATTTTTTATTATTTTGATGATGACTGATTGATTGATGCCAGTCCTTTATCTGAGAGTACCCCAGATACAAAATTTTAGTGCACTAATAATTTACACTATGTATACAATGATATAGGTATGGAAAAATAGGTCATCAATCACGATAGCCAAGCTTAGTCCATAAACCATTAAATTTTAAATTTAAATGTATTTAAAACAGCTGTTATACTTATACCTAAAATTCCAATATTAGATACAGACATTAGACAGCAAAGTCAATGTTTTCATATTATTAGCATTCATACATTTCAATAGTGGTATAAAATTTATTTTTTAAACATTCTCAATAATATTTCTAAATACTATAAATATATTTCTAAATTTGATAAAAATTTGTTCTGCCGGTAAACTCATAGTTACAGGACGCTTATTCGTATTTTTTATTGTAGGAAAATAAGTCAATACGTAGTATAATATTTATACGGAACAGCTACCTACATACATAACAAACTATAATTTTTCAATATTACGCCATTTTCATATCAGCTACGGTTAATAAGCAACAAAAATTCCGTAGTGAGCAATTGCCACGTCCGCGACGCGTCGGAACTGTGTTATCACGATTGTTTCTATCACTCTCACTTGTTAATCGGTTAACGAGCATTGTCACGCAACTCGAAACGTTGCATGACGCAGTCATGATTACAATAATCTACATTTTGCGTCAAATTTACAATCCGAAAAAGTCTCGCAATAAATTACTGACACATGTATCAGAACTTTTAATACTCTTAGGGCCAGTATCACCGGTTGCTAATAAAGTTAATCTCACACATAAGTTACTGATAAACTGATATGAATAAATAGAAATATCTGACAGATAAAGTGGATTTTGATGATGAAACAGAAAAATAAATCAGAAAAATTTATCTGTGGGATACCGTTATACATCAATTAACTATCTGAAACCTAACACTAGTCCTTAGCTTCTCAATAGTCGTTTATACATTAATTTACGAATGTACTTCTTCTGTTTTCTAAGCTTGAATAATAGATATACTTAAGACAAAACATGAACCATAACTCGTACCTCAATTCCAATGAAACCTTTGAGGCTATACTACCGGATACAAGACGTTTGAAACAGAGAAATATGTAAATATCTTTCGTTCTGACCTGAATACATCGTAGTAGGCGTAGTAGCTTCACTAACTACATCAAAAATACAATGTTTCAATTTAATAGTTATTGACTTGAATACGCTTTTCAGAACTTAGCCTATTTTCAAGAGCCTATTATTCACGGTAAACAAATACAAAACAATTTTCAATGTGCGTGCATCTGAAATATATTTTTAAATAATGTTCATAGACCTCTATTTTAAAACACTCTATTTTATTGAACTAAACTGAATTAGCCTGCAAACGTCCTACAGCTGAGCCAAGGCCTCTTCTCCATATAAGAGAAGCGTTGGAGCTTAATTCGGCGCGCGGCTCCACTACGGGTTGGCAGACAACTTTCCCTATCAGACCGCTTTACGTGCTCTCCGAAGCACGGCAGGGAAACCCACAAGGACATACACCCAGACCAGAAACAAATATTTATACAAATACAAATATCTGCCCCAAGCGGGAATCGAACTCGCGACCGCCGGCAATTTGGCGATTTTATTATAAATAGGTACGTAATATATTTATACGGATAATGCGGAGAATTTTTGATCTATCTTATCTAAGTTTGATCTTATTAAAATAAAAGGTACTTTATAAAATAAAATTATAAAGAATCATATTTAGTACACTTTATTCAGTATCTGACTCAAAATCGTAAAATAATGATTATATTAACTGCATCAAGCATACGCGTTTAAAGTAAACAGATATTTTGGTCTTGACATGAAATTTATTTTCGAATTGGAACATGGAACAACAGTATGTCATCTGCAAGCAAGTCAAGTCAGGTGATAATACGAATATAAACATTGGCGCTTGCGAATGTACGAATAATATCCCGATTAATAATGTTTACAGGAGATGACAGCTCTGATGCATGTCCATTCTATGTACAGAAAATGTTTGTTACTTCACTCTAAGATAGAACTATACAGATGCTATCGATACAACATAATTAAATAAAAATTCAAGTCGTTTTCCCAGTGAATCTTTTCCAGTAATTTAAATATATGTATTATTTTCGACCTGCGAATGTCAAAACTCCGATAAATTATCGCATACTCGTACAGAATATGACGATGTTCTATTTATATTTGATAGTAGGATGTGCCCATACTTTTGGTTAATGGTCATGTTATTAAATTCAATATGAATTCTTCAATTATCTAATTATTACTAAACAGTAATTTATTAGTAATTTATTACATTTCAACAGCACGTTTCTGATTGACCCTTAGGAAATATTCCCTATTTTGCAGAAAAGTCCGAAATTTCAGACAATATTTGACTTTTTCTGAATTTCTCAGCATTTTTCAGAGTTTTCTTTTAATGATAAGACTTTCAGAGTCTTTTCCGAGAAATCTGTAAAAAAAGGGAATATTTCCATAAAGGTAACCAACGTATCGTAAATAAAATGTTCCGTGTTCTACGTTGCACAGCAGGTAAGTAAATAAATGAAATAGTAGGTACCCAAATTATTAGTATTAATAAAATGTTTTATAGTTATTATATTATCTGTATCAATACTTTGTTTGGGAAAATTGCTAAAATATTTAATTTACACATTGTTTTTGGCCGAAAATATCGTGACTAATAAACAAAAAAATTCCAAGAACAAAAATAGAAATCTAACTCACTCATTAGGAGCCGCCGTGTATCTGTCTCCTTTGCCATATGATGAGCCATTTGTAATGGCAGAGTTGGGAAACATATCTGATGTTCCATTCGCCATAACTCCGTGATACCTCATTCTCACAACACTCATGCAACGACAATATTGCTTTTAAATGTTTTATATATTTTACAATTATTTTTGCGTTACTAATATGCACTTTTATATTGAATAGTAATTTACATTATAAATTGTCACATCTCTTTCATTTTTAACATGCAGGAAGCGCTTGAGTGGAAATCCTTGAATGTAACAAAGTAAAAAATTTAATCTAACCTTCGTAACAGGTCGGTAATGCGTGTTAATACATTTCTGTATTACGCTTAGAACTGTCAACAAAATGAGGTTAATGACTACTTTATTTTATGTAAATAAGACGACACGAAATATATACGTAATTACTATAAACGTAATGTTTTCCCTATAGGTATCATTATGTGTAACAAGGTTCCGTAGGGAGCGGATGCAGGACGGCTGGGGGAATCTGCCAGGAGAGGCACTAATCGATATAAATTCGCCAGACAGCAATGCCCACTCGCATTAAATAACTCCGAAAATCGGCAATATCCTGGATTTGTTTGCTATCAAAAGTAAGTTAATAATAATAAGGAAGTTATGACAAAATATTTATTAACACATTATTATGAAGTTTGTTCAGTTAAGTCAGTTTCATGCTTTTGAGAAAATCAATTATTTAATTTAAAAAGAATCTCAAACAATTATGTTTAAAATCAAGGACAAAATTATCTAATTGCACAAATTAATGTTTAAACATTAACACATGAGCAAAAAATTTTACATCAAATAGTCAGTGTGTGACTCACGTACCGTCTTTGTTTTATTTTTTGACTTTACATTAAATAACAAGCTACAATGCGTATATTATAAATATAAAAATATATAATGTATAAAAGTTATATTATCAACTTGTATACAAACACTCAAAACTTATTGGAACCCAAAAAAAAAACAAATACGACCCTCATCATTTCGCGCATTTACAAAAATTTGAATGTGCGACTAAATTTTATAACATTATAATCTCATATTAAACTGTGTTACATTTAAAGATTTTTATCATAATTATACTTTGTTGTATTCGCATCACTCGGTACACCAGTTCGGTTTAAGTTTTGCTTTCCTTTTTTACTGATTTAGCAGTTTTAACACAAAGAACTCTTTTTATAGCTTGAAAGCTATCACCATAAGAACGTGGGACTCACGGCGTACATTTATACTACACTTAACGAATAAGATCGCGATAAGGAATGTGATAATCAATTGGAATACAAAACAAGCGATGTGACGCGGCAACGATTTCGCTTGTACTGACGCCATTCACGCCGACCCGCGCGCGACCGTCGAAGCGTCGACGTCGACCATAGCCCCCACAACAGCGGTTTCCCCGCGACCTCTCGCTTTATCAGCTGATTACTAGTTTTATGAAGTAATTGATAAATAGGTAAACTTGTGTATTAAAACAATAGTAAATTACCAAATTTTAAATGGAATAAAACGTCTTTTTAATACATTTAACCTTATAGAAAAAAGAAATAATAATAATATAGGTTACTTTCCAATTACACAAAAACTGACACTGTGTAAAGCGCGCTCTACACTCCTGCCGAGGCGTCGTGACCAAATGTTTTGCCGAGACATGACGAGATCGAGAGTGGCCCTCCACATTCCCACTCACGCATTGCCCGTTCAGAACTCGTACAGAATGGACTTGTTAAAAACGTCTGCCGCTGTAGCTTTATGTGCTACAGCCTACTACAATTATATCATAGTAAAAGAAAAAATCTTTCTTAGTTTTCAATTCTTTTACGTTAATATTTAATATTCCACTAATTAGGTTTCAAGCATCGTGCACTTTATTTCTGTCTTTATACTCACGATGCCTATGATCAGGGTAGTAGCACTGGTAGGTTTCTAAAAAGGTTAGCTCGAGATCGTGCGTCCATTTCGTAGGCATTTTGATAACAAAAACGACGTGCACGCACTTCGTTTATTGCCGGTGGAATAATCGAGACGGGAGTGTGGAGGGCTCTGTCTTGCGCAAACACAAAACTCTTTGATAGTACCGACATGAAACCGAGACTACACGAATGTAGGCGAGACGAATAGGGCCTCTACACTCCCGTATTCGGCTAGTCTCGTGTAGTTTTGCCAGGAATGAAGAGCGGGCTGCACGCAGTGTTCAAAAAAGCGCTTTCCATCAACGACACTATCAAACACAGATGTACTCTGTTCGACAGTCGAAAATGTCGCGTTTGACCGTGTTTTACCAAGGATAATAAATAAACTGTTTGAAAAAACAAGCAATAGTAAAATTACTTTTTTTTTTGTCGCAGGGGAATCCATTTACGGATGATATCCAGGACGCACGGGTAGGCAGTCCTAGACCTATGTCGGACTCGGCACTTTGGGAGTGCAATTCCGCACCAAATCCCTGCGGGAGCCTTCAGACGCTTCAATTGGAGGGTCCCGGATCTGCAGGCAACAGGATCCCTCCAGCGACAGGCTGGCCTCGGCGAAAAGGCCTGAATTCTCCTCCATGGGTACTGTCCGGCTTACCTCTGAACAGTCCCGACGACTCTGTGTCTATCAAGACCGGGTTCCCATCCTGGCCCGACATAGACACAGGGGCGTTACTAGAGGCGCATTAAGTAGTGCCTCGTATGCATCCTACTTTGTCGCCCGCGGTTGGAGGCCGAGTCGGCGGCCTCCTCTCTCACCCGCTCGTCGGCCTCCTTCTGGTACATTACTGTCTCGCAGAAGGAGACCATCGCCTTCCAGGGTTCATCGTCACCAAGCATCACGGTGATAACGTTCGGGAGCGACAAGTCCCCTCCGAGGACCGACGTCAGACCTTGACGCAGCGCCGCTCATCTCGGGCACACCTCGAGGGGAGGACCTCGGGGACCTCCCCGGGAGTAAACGAGGGAGTCATCCGAGTAGCAGATGACACCCATCCCGGGAAGGAGACGGCCTCGCAGGACTCAGTCGTACCACCGAACCAGAACCGATCCCTGCAGGACACCACAGCCGACTTGCCGCCACTCCACGGAGCCCGACCGGTTCTCGCGGCCTACCCTCCGATCGGAGAGGTACGCCTCTAACAGCCTCCTTAGATACGGGGGCACTCCGAAATATTTCAGTGCCTCCCGTATCACTGCGTGTGGGAGACTGTTGTAGGCGTTCGCGATGTCTAAGGACACCGCGACAATCACCTCCCTCCCGTGCTCCGCCTCAACCGTCACCGCCCGCACGCGTTTTAGGGCAACGATGGTCGACCGGCGTGTTCGGAACCCGAATTGGGAATCTGAGAGTCCGGGTCCCGAGCCCTCCTCCAGGTGTTGAACGAGCCGGGAGCCACCACTCTCTCCAAGGGCCACCACTCTATCTAAGAGCCTCCTCCTCGTCCGGTGTCTGCCGAGCGATCCTGGGGGGCATGAAGCCCTCGGGTTCGTCGGTGAAGAGTTCCCCAACGATCCTCCCCAGTTGGCCTTCTGGAGCTGATGGGGGCCGACTGGACGCATGGCTTGTTCCGCGCCCAATTATACAGTCTGCGCCAAGAATCTCTCTCCAGACCCCCAACTAACTCCAGCCAGGCCACGAGGGCCTTGGCTCGGCAAGGAGGACCTTGGCTCGGCATATGGCCTGCCGCAGGATCTTCGTTTTCTCCACGTAGATCCTGTGCAGCCTGTCGTCCCTGTCCACGTCCTGGGGGCGTCTCCGCCTGCTCCAGGTATATTGTCTCCTGAACCCATTGCAGGCGGCCCGGCAGGTTAACCTCGCCTTTAGCTCGGGGAACAAAGATGCGGGTTGTAATGTAACACTTCCCTCCCAAGTGACGTAATACACTATTAATGACATAATTTACTACTATATTATCACAATCACTCACAATGCTACACATTAGACTGGAACACGTTGTTTTATGAAAAGTATAACATTTGGCCAAGATAATGGAAATAATTTTCCTTTAATGAAATTTTCGAGTATGATCAATCTTTTTCCCTTTTTTGGTATTGGATATTGTTTTTCTGAAAAAGCATGGCGGGATAAGAATGGGGTAGCGGCCCCAGCGGTAATTTCAACTGCCAATTTTTGTGTACGATGTTCTTATGGTCTGTACAATAGTCTATACAATAGTATATACATATATATATAGTCTGTACAATACAACTTACCTGTAAAATATTACTTTAAAATATTCATTAATTTTTTTTTTGTTAATAGTTATAAACATATCAATGTCCATGATAGTTTTACATATTAGAGAGACAACGTATTATGATATTTTTATCAAAAAATCTCGAGATAATTATTAAATTTTTTTTTTTTTGAAATATTTGAAAAAATAATTTCATGCTTTCTATACATGATAATAAAAACAAAAACAAAAATAGATACAAACGAAAAAGTGCTGTTAGTAAAAAAATTATTTAGGCTCTTAATAAATATTTCACTCAATAGTTTTATATGTGGAAATTGTCGAATAAAACTCTTAAATTAAAAAAAAAGTTGAAAAATTCGAATGATGCCCACCCACCCACGTAACAATTTAGATCTAAATATATGTTGTTGATTATGATGAAGGTGTTTCTTAGTGAAAATTTCGTAGGTGTATCATAGTAGAACAAATTCTTGCAAATAAAAATTTGCTAAATCGAACAAAAAAAAAACTTGTATTTTATCAAAATTAATTAAATTATGTAATTACCCCTTTAAGATACGTTATTCTGGATCTCTAGCTATCTACATATATACCAAGTTTCGTCGCAATCGGTTCAGTATTTATTGCATGAAAAAGTAACAAACCATCCTCACAAACATTCGCATGTATAAGTAGTAAGTAGGTAACAACATTTACAATAAGTTTTCTTTTTTTTTTCTTTTTTTATAAAGGAAATATAAAAAAATTGTTCTTTAGCCCCATATAGTCGGACGTTTATGTACGAATATTTTTACAAATCGCTACATATTGATTGAATAGCATCAGACACGTTCTGACCGTAGACCCTGAGCGCCTTTTAATTCACATTATAATTTTAGATAATGTGCCGTGAACCTTAATGTTATGCACAGCCACACATTGCTTGTATAAATATTTCATTACAAATAAGATATAACTTCATTTGTTTATCAAGGTTTTGCTCTTATTACGATAGTCACTTAGGCATGTTTTTAATTCTCAGACACATAGAATTAAACACATACTTGACGGCACACATATTTGACGGCCGGCTGGTCGAGTGGTCAGACAACTGGACACTTTACGCAGCGGTCGCGGGTTCGAATCCCGCCAGGTGCAGATAATCTGTATGACGAATATAGATGTCTGCACCGGGTCATGGATGTGTATTTATGTATATATGTATTTATATCTTAAATTTATTTCCGTTCCTAGTACCTGTAACACAAGTTCTTACGAACTTACCACGGGGCTAGGTTAACGTGGTGTGATTGTTGGTTAATATTTATTTATTTATTTATTTATTTATACCACATCTCAATACCAAATAAGTCAGATTACTTCTCAAATCTTAATTAAACAATATAAAAAGTACCACGAATAAATTACATAACAATCACAATACAGGAAAAAAAATACTAACACACACACACACACACAGAAAAAATAAGTACCTACTACGTTTTAACGTTTTATTATATTAACTAGTAATATAATAAAACGTTAGAACGTAGTACATATAGGAAAATATGTTTTTTTTTTTAAATAAAAAAAAAACATTTTCTCAACATTTTTGCTACTTAAAATATACTGAAATAATAATGAACTGAATCAGTCTGTAAACGTCCCACTGGTAGGCAAAGGCCTCTCCTCCATAGAGGAGAAGGGTTGGAGCTTAACGCTGCCTCACTGCGGATTGGCAGATACCATGAGTAACGATCGTTATCAGCTGTCTATGATAACAACCGGGACCGCCGGCTTTACGTGCTCTCCGAGGCACGGTGGGAAGAGCCACAAGGACATACACCCAGACCGGAAACAAATATTTATACAAATACAAATATAGTAATAGTAAACGTTAGGAAACAGAAAGCCCGTTATGTAAAGTTTATTTTACTATTAAAAAATAAATAAGTAATAAATGAACTATAAGATAATCGTATGTTAACGAATGTGACTTTTGAGTAAAGAATATAATAGAAATAAAATAATATAAAAAAATAAAAGAAACATGTAAATAAATAAAATAATAGAAACATACGCAGCAAAAATCAATATCTGAATCTTTGCTAAAAAGTAAATGTCAACTGCGCCTATAAATTTGTTAGCTTTAGGATTTTCTATTACTTTTACTTCTGCAACTTCGAAATGATCCATATCAGAAGCGAATGTAGTGAAACTTTGACTTTTTTAATGTATATGAAGGTACGTTTATTTTTATTAAACTCTCGCCCGAGATGATTGATTTATAATATACATTATTTTTAGAAATGTCTAAGTATTTGAACACGAATCACTGCTAAAGCACTAAGTATGGGTTACAAAATTAGCATGAAAATCATAAAGCATGTCCTAAAGTAATATTTAGTCTTTATTACAACAAAATCGCTTTACTCTGTCAAAATTTATTGTAATTTGAATTTTGCATTTTGATTGACCGTTTTAGAGAAGAGTAGATAAGTTAATACATTAAAATTTGATCCAAAAATAGTAATAACGTTGTGTAAAATAATGTTTGCTTAATTAATAATATTTAAAAATTCGTATCCATATTCAAAACTCAGATTACGAAAAAAGGACATTAAAATGTCGGATAACAATTTATTTTTACGTAAAGTACAACACTATGATCGCACTGAATCGAGATTACGAGTAGTACTAGTTACTACCGTACCGTAGTAGAAATAAGTGTGGGTAAAGTAAAACTTATTTACCGACGACGCCGTGGGGACAGATAGTCTTAAGTATATCAACAGTAAACAAATGTATGTATTTTGCTTTAACCACATCTTTTAATGCTGAAAATGTTAATACATATTAGCATCAAGGAAAATTTAACTGTTATTTTACCGTTACGATTATGCAAAGTTGATTGAAAATCTAAATAGAATGACATTTGTACGCGAATTAATTAATAAAAAAAAAACAAAAAACCCGACTGCGTAAAATACTCTTATTATAAACTAAAAAGAATAAAACAATTTACAAGCTATCATTTGATACTCATATTGCTACAGTAAGAAAAAAAATTCAACTCCCGCCCCCATTCCGCCATTTGCGGGCGCCATTTTGAAAATTTATATAGCCTATGTCACTACTACAATTTAGAAAAATCCAACGACACCTCATATGTCAAAAACCGTCCAGCCGTTTGGGCTGTAGAGCGTGCCAAAGAAATGGACAGACAGACAGACATACATACATACATACATACATACATACATACATACATACATACATACATACATACATACATACATACATACATACATACATACATACATACATACATACATACATACACTCGAAAAACATAACCTTCCTTCTGTCGCAGTCGAGTAAAAATAATGTAAAAAGGAGATGAATAATAAGTACATAAATAAGTAACTTCTAAAAAATATGATATAGTAATCACTCGCAGAGGAAAAAATTGTCAGAGATAATTTTTATCGTTCTCTTACTCTATATACATATAAAATTTCCAAATACTAGAAACAGCCCTAAGAGGTCATTTCAAACCCACTTTATTTATATCAACAGATTATACCTCTCGAATTTTTATTGGAAATTGGAATCCCCGAAATTTGATCTTAAAAAGATGAAGTACTAATTTGAAATTAAGGCCATTTTTGTCGTTTTCCTCGTATAGCGCCTTCTATAATTAATTGCTAATATCAAAATAACCATAATTTGCTACATAAAACTCTTGATTAATAAGATTCAAAAGCTACGTTATATAATTTTGCGTTCATTTTCATTTTCGTTAATTTCATTTACTATTAAACCAACATAATAATATTGGAATGTTTATAATACTAACTTATTTTAACTACTATTAGATGTAGACGTTGGCACAGAGTGCCAGTTTGTTTATTCTTCATCTTTTGTGTTTTATACTACTAACAGTATTTGTATATAATATGGAACTCTACATTCTGACGATGAGATAATGAAGTAAAGCGAATTCATATGCATCAAATAAACAAACTCCTAATTTTTATTATCTTAGCGTAGATAAACCGTAATATCATAAAAACAAGTTGTTATTATATATTATATTGGTACACAATATCTTCCATATTATTGTTAGTTTACGATAATACATTATATGCTACAAAATAAAGTCGTCACCCGAGTCTGTCGACGTTTCCTGTATTTACAATAAAATTTCAACGTTAAGTAATCAAATAATGAACAATTGTTTTTCAAACACTGACTGACTGACACAGATAGCTGATGCTGACCAAGCCTCTCATTATATAAAAATAAAAGTACCTAAAATAAACTAAAACTCGACTACGAAAAAAAACAAAAACTAATTAAGCTAGTGTTTTGTTCGGTCGCGATAGTTACTAAATCGTAGTCATATATAGGTCGGATAAGCATTGTTGATTGTCTTGTCGATATACATAGGTGAATGATCTGCTGTGTGTCTATGTTTTAAACGACGACATTGATTTGAATGTCTACGAAACCAGTCAACCAATGTCAACCAGTTGACTACGATATATGCAAATGCATGTATTGCAACTGGCATCAAGTAACAATTATTTTTACTACTGATATTCTAATTTAAGAAATGGTATACTTCGCCTTAAAATATATCAATAATAATTATTCGAAGTAATTAAAAAAAATACCGATACAGTACTAGTCGGGCTTATACACGAAGGGTCCCGTACCATCGTACATTATTTAACTCCATTGCAGAGTTATAGGTCTTTATTAGACGGGCAGACGAACGAATGGTCTTAGATGCTTAGCAGGTGATAGCAGGTAACGCTATTTGGCACCCTTCGACCACGGAACCGTAAAAGTGTATTCTCATAACTTGCACCCCTATTTTTTACCCGACTGCGACAGAAGGAGGGTTATGTTTTTCGAGTGTATGTATGTATGTATGTATGTATGTATGTCCATTTCTTTGGCACGCCATACAGCCCAAACGGCTGGACGGTTTTTGACATATGAGGTGTTGGATTGGACGTTGGATTTGTCTAAATTGTAGTAGTGACATAGGCTATATAAATTTTCAAAATGGCGCCCGCAAATGGCGGAATGAGGGGGGGGAGTTGAACTTTTTTTTCTTACTGTAGCAATATGGGTATCAAATGAAAGCTAGTAAATTGTTTTATTCTTTTTAGTTTATAATAAGAGTATTTTACGCAGTCGGGTTTTTTGATTTTTTTTTAATTTATGGCTAAACCGAGCAGCCTACTCTAAAATAAACTACGAAGGTATATTTTATTTTATTGTCTGGCTAATGGCTATACGTCTAATGTCGATCCCCAGTGTTTAGCACGCCTTATACAACCTTTTCCAGATTGAATAAGAAATATTTTATACAACTATGTATATTTTCATATTAAAGCTTGTTTTCTAATTAAAACATCTTAGATGAACGACCTTATCCAATACGAAATCCATACGAAATTAGACTGGATGCTAGTCATTGATGAAAGTGAAAATTAAGAGTTTTGAAAATGACAGTTCGTAATTATTATTAGCAGTTAAGTCTATAACGGGAGTATTCGTATATAGTGATTGCAAATTAATGTTTATATTGAGGATTCCTGTTTCTTTGTAAAACTTATATAGTTATAACTATGTATATCTCTAATATTTTATTTTTAGGGATTTGAGACTATTCGCAATATGCCTATCGTTTCTTACTACACTCGAATACCATCTGTGTCCTTTACTCAAATTTTATATCGTATCTTACAAAAATACATACCTATGCTGTAAATCTCGTTTATCAAACCAGGCACTGCGTGTCGTTGTAAGAGATTCCGCAAAGCTATCTAATTCAGCATCAGTTTTGTCAATTTTGACCAAAGGCTTGTCCATGCCAACGACATATTTATCGGGTATTTCGACGGCGACGTCGCCGGCGAGAAATGTCAACACTGGTTTACGCTTGGTTGCCGAATTGGCGCGTGCGCGTATTTCTTGCAGACACACTGACGGGGATAACGGATAAGCTACCTCGAATTCATCTGGCATTTTGATTATTATTTACAAGCAAACGCAGACACAAATCAACCGTTCGTCGCAAGCGTTCCGATATTACTGTGGAACTATTTACAAAATAAGCAAATCGTTAGTTATTTACCCTTAACGATAACTTTTTGACGGGTCAAGGTTCAAATCTGACGTAAATGTTTTTAATAAAATCATTATCGTTAAATGTTAAAATTACGATGCGTATTATAACGAACGTTTCGTAGATTAACATCATTACCAAAATTTGTTTTATAATATTTTTATATTTACTAAATAAACTTTAAAATAATATTTTCAGCTCATCATTAATAATTATGTAATAAAGACTGTTCTTTTAATAAACTATGTGTTTCTCATATACAACATTTGACCTAGTCTATTCAATAAATATAGCTTATGATTTCTAGAATCTACTTAATTAAAAATAAAAATCTCCAACAAGAATTATGAATGAATGATGAAAAGAGGCAGAAATATTTCATCAGGTCAAATGGTCAATCACAATATCATTAAAAACAAATTAATATAAAATTATCTGATCAATATTATCAAGTACCACCAAGCAAGCATAACAATTTTGAAGTTTATTTGATTAAAAGTCTATATCGGATTTTATCGCGTTTATTTAAAACTTTATATTTTTACAATATTTTAAATTATTTCCCGACGTTTCGGACCCTTTACAGCGTCCATGATCTCGGGGGACTGAGGTGGTGGGTGTCCGAATAATGAATTAATTGTTACATACCCCGCTTTTTATACAATTTTAAATTATTACTATTAACCGTTCCTATTCATGCAGAATGAGCTTATTGTGTCTGGAAGTCGTGCTGTGTTCTTATTTTCCTTGGGTTCAATTAATTTTAGTACTGGCTCCCAAGCTGGTGGTACGTTCCAACCATCCTCTCTATTGAAATTAGGATGTTTTTTAATTTCAATAGCCTCGCGAATCATCCTTGGTAGGAATCGGTGTTCTTTAGCGAGAATTTGTGGCTTATCAAATCTGATATAGTGGTTGGTACCTTGTTGAGTATGTTGATACACAGCAGACTTTGTCGACCGTTGGTGTTTCATGTCAGCTATGTGTTCTTTGACGCGTGTCTCTATACTCCGCTTAGTTTGCCCTATATATGAGAGACCACATTCACAGTCTAATTTGTAGACCCCTGCATCTTGTAAAGATATTTGGCACTTGACAGATGGTAATAATTGACTTATCTTCGTTGGCGGCTTGTAGTAAGTTTTGATTGAAGCTCGCTTCAAGATGTAGCCAATCTTGTCAGTGACTCCTTTGACATATGGTAGTACGGCAGGCTGGCGCTCAACTGTGGCTGTCTTCTTTCTCCGGGATCTGTGACGCTGACGCGGTGCTCGGAGGTTGTTGTCTCGCAGTACCTGCTTGACGTGCTGTAGCTCTGCGTCCAGGTGTTTCTCGTCACAGATCCCGCGAGCTCTCTGAAACAGAGACAAACCAACGGCAGAGAGTTGTCTAGGATGGTGGTGAGAAGCACCGTTTAAATACTTGTTTGTGTGGGTAGATTTTCTATACACAGAATGGCTTAAACTATGATCAGGATTTCTGATTATAAGTACATCTAGGAAAGCTAGTGTGTTATTTGCCTCTAACTCCATGGTAAATTGAATATTGTTATTTATGGAGTTAAGGTGTTCTAGGAATATGCAAGTACTGTCTGTTGGTAATATGGTGAAAGTGTCATCTACATACCTCTTGTAAAATCTAGGAGAGATAGGTGCTGTCTTTAGAGCTCGATCCTCGAAGTCCTCCATGTAGATGTCAGCCACTATGGGGGATACTGGAGAGCCCATAGCCACGCCATCCACCTGTATGTAGTATTTGTGGTTCCACAACAGGTAGCCAGTTGTAAGGCAGTGCTTGAGTATTATTGCATATTCCTCTGGCATGTCGTTCTCCACCAGAGTTGCCAGAGGAATATGCAATAATACTCAAGCACTGCCTTACAACTGGCTACCTGTTGTGGAACCACAAATACTACATACAGGTGGATGGCGTGGCTATGGGCTCTCCAGTATCCCCCATAGTGGCTGACATCTACATGGAGGACTTCGAGGATCGAGCTCTAAAGACAGCACCTATCTCTCCTAGATTTTACAAGAGGTATGTAGATGACACTTTCACCATATTACCAACAGACAGTACTTGCATATTCCTAGAACACCTTAACTCCATAAATAACAATATTCAATTTACCATGGAGTTAGAGGCAAATAACACACTAGCTTTCCTAGATGTACTTATAATCAGAAATCCTGATCATAGTTTAAGCCATTCTGTGTATAGAAAATCTACCCACACAAACAAGTATTTAAACGGTGCTTCTCACCACCATCCTAGACAACTCTCTGCCGTTGGTTTGTCTCTGTTTCAGAGAGCTCGCGGGATCTGTGACGAGAAACACCTGGACGCAGAGCTACAGCACGTCAAGCAGGTACTGCGAGACAACAACCTCCGAGCACCGCGTCAGCGTCACAGATCCCGGAGAAAGAAGACAGCCACAGTTGAGCGCCAGCCTGCCGTACTACCATATGTCAAAGGAGTCACTGACAAGATTGGCTACATCTTGAAGCGAGCTTCAATCAAAACTTACTACAAGCCGCCAACGAAGATAAGTCAATTATTACCATCTGTCAAGTGCCAAATATCTTTACAAGATGCAGGGGTCTACAAATTAGACTGTGAATGTGGTCTCTCATATATAGGGCAAACTAAGCGGAGTATAGAGACACGCGTCAAAGAACACATAGCTGACATGAAACACCAACGGTCGACAAAGTCTGCTGTGTATCAACATACTCAACAAGGTACCAACCACTATATCAGATTTGATAAGCCACAAATTCTCGCTAAAGAACACCGATTCCTACCAAGGATGATTCGCGAGGCTATTGAAATTAAAAAACATCCTAATTTCAATAGAGAGGATGGTTGGAACGTACCACCAGCTTGGGAGCCAGTACTAAAATTAATTGAACCCAAGGAAAATAAGAACACAGCACGACTTCCAGACACAATAAGCTCATTCTGCATGAATAGGAACGGTTAATAGTAATAATTTAAAATTGTATAAAAAGCGGGGTATGTAACAATTAATTCATTATTCGGACACCCACCACCTCAGTCCCCCGAGATCATGGACGCTGTAAAGGGTCCGAAACGTCGGGAAATAATTTAAAATATTGTAAAAATATAAAGTTTTAAATAAACGCGATAAAATCCGATATAGACTTTTAATCAAATGAGTAAAATTCGCGTAAATATAAGAGAACAGTATAATTTTGAAGTTTATTATAAAAATACATGTTAAAAGCATAAATGTGTTAAAATTAAGCTATTTTTACCCGACTGCGACAGAAGGATGGTTATGTTTTTCGAGTGTATGTAGGTATGTATGTATATATGTATGTCAATTTCTTAGGCACGCCCTACAGCCCAAACGGCTGTACGGTTTTTGACATATGAGGTGACGTTGGATTTGTCTAAATTGTAGTAGTGACATAGGCTATATAAATTTTCAAAATGGCGCCCGCAAATGGCGGAATGAGGGAGGGGGAGTTGAATTTTTTTTTTCTTACTGTAGCAATATGGGTATCAAATGAAAGCTAGTAAATTGTTTTATTCTTTTTAGTTTTTGATAAGAGTATTTTACGCAGTCGGGTTTTTTGATTTTTTAAATTTATTTTTAATGAGTAGTTTCATGAGTATTATTAAAAAGATTTGATACATAATATTAAAAATAAACTTGGATTTTAAATATATTTATGAAAAATATAACTTCATTAAAAACCATTTTTATATTTAACTTTTGTCAGTATTTTAGTTTTTTAACCAGTATACCTACACGTTTGTGTTGTTTTTCGGGACATTGATTGATAAGAATGTAATACCAAACAGTAATGATGTGTTGATATAGGATTTGGTTAGAGATCCACACAAATATGGTATCAAGTATTTTCAATTGAAAATTTTCGTAAAACTGCTAGTTTGAGTTACGAATTTAGTTAGTAGTATTTCATTATCATTGGCTTCATAATATTGAAATTTTTTATACAATCATCTCGTTGGTTTCTTTGTAACATATATATATTCTCTGACTATAAGGTATTCGACACACTTCCGATTGTCACAATATTGCAAATGAGGAACCCGCAGACCATATTGGTATTGGTATTGGTGGTGGGCTCAATTTTCCGCATTTAGACTCGCTTCTGGTCCATTACGCGTGAAAGAAGGCTGGCTAATTCAGCCAGCCAAGCTCCTTCCAGAAGCTCAGAAGCCTCCTGGGGCGTTCGCAGGCGTCTCGGAGCGTCCTTATTTCTTTAAGGATATTTGCCCGGTGTGTGGCCACTCCCTCGCATTCCAGGATCACGTGGGCGGCTGTTTCTTCAGCAACTAGACATCCCCGGCAGAGAGGACTGTCCGTTGCATTTATAATGAAAAGTTGGTGGTTTGTGGTGCCATGTGGCCGGTAATCGTACCAACAACTATTCTGATGTCCATACGGTTCAGATTGAGTAGTCGACCGACCCGCAGACCATAAACCTGATACCTCCTTGGGACTGTTGGTCGCCGCCCGGTAGTAGAATAGGTAACTGGATTTCAGGGTTTATTGTGTCCTTCCCCTCTCTTCGGACTTCAGAGCCAGGTGTCTTCGTGAGTGGCAGCGGAATCTCACCCAGAGATTCTTAGCACTCCCTGCCATACCGTTACCCAGGCCTCTGCCGTGGTCGGGAATAGAAGGGCCACCAGGGAGGCTCTTTTATACAATACTTGCCACGCTTGGCACACATGTTGGCGAGTGCAGTGTGTTATGTCAGGACATGGTGACGCTGCTGCCCATCACCACCCTGGTTGGTGCACAGTTTTTTGCACCGCTATAGCCTTAGTCACCTTTTACAACACCTCGGCAAGAAAGAAGTCAGGACTATTCTTCTCTGCCGGTCACCGCAAGGCCAAATGCAGTTGTATAGAAAGGCATTCTGATGCAAAAAATTTTTTTGAATACACTCTAGTATATCCCCATTCTAATGCATTCAAACAAATTAATTACCAAGCTATATTTTGATATAGTAGATTAAAGCAATAGAAGTTGTTATTACTAAAAATGTAATATTTATATATAACTCTTCTTTTTTTATAATATCATCAAGACATAATTATATTAATATATAAATGTTACATGGTGGTTCAGACACTATAATTTACTTAAATTAAAGTTTACATATATTTAAATTAAAATTTCTTACCTGTGTTCCGCTCTTCTATAATATTTCTTTGAAAGTATATTATCTTGACCGGATAAGCACTCTTTATTTTTACAACCCTCCATATTGAGCAAATTGTTTATTTTATTACGAATATTAAATTTCTTTCTAATAATATTAAAGATGAAAAATTTTTTATTTTGACAATTTTTTGTTATAATACTCAATCTTCCCAGCATAAACTAATCTTCAGTAATTGTGATCTGTAACAAATTAAAAAACATACGGCACAATGATAATCAAATGAGCAAATGCTTTATCTAAGAAAAAAACTATACACGTTATGTATATATTTATGTATTCATTAATATTCATATTTATACTATTTTTAAGATATATTTAAATGTGAATTAAGGATGAATTTGACTAAAATTAATATTAAAAACTATAGAAGCACTCAAATAAATTTTTAAATAATATATTTAAAAAATACATACTGTAACTATATCTAAAAACCAAGAATATGGAATTACATCTGTGTAAACAAAAATGATTTATCGCGCCACTATATAGATATTTGTACGATGTCACTAAAATGAGAAAAAAAAACTGTAACATAAATTTTTATCATTCAATTCTAATGAGTTATGACGAAACCATGAAAGAAAATACTGAAATTTTCTTTTCAGTTACTCACGTCGTACGGCACTACGAATTACTAATTACAAAAGTCAAAAATCAAAGAGTCAAAAATGATCAAATTATCAAATATAAGGAGTGTGCGATATATATCGATATTTCGTAAATAGTAATATGCATTCGATATTTCGTATCAAGATCCGCGATAGTCTCCAACATAATATCTTCTATCGATGTATTTGATCCGATGTATTTAATTCGATATGTATCGATATACTTTCATCCGATAAATAATATAATAATAATTAGCAGAGACATGATACAACATAATAAGCGAGTAGTTCCGATACTAGGATGAAGTATGCCCTAATTCCGGTATAAAATTTCATTCGATATACATCGAGTAAGTCATCAAGGTGCATATTTGATTATACAATTTTATTAAGTGAGCGTTCCAGTTATTAAATAAATTCCTTGTTATAGGCCTATTTTGACATTTAAGAAAGACCCTAGAATACGGCCGTGTATAGAGATACCTCGACCGTGCCCTAGAATGATAACTTGGAATGAAACTGAAAGAAAAATAAAAGAATAATTTATTTTGACGTGATAACGTCTAGTAAATTGATGAAAGCTACTAGGTGCATGTACGAGAAACATGACGTCATTGTCACAATTAGTGAGCGAGAGCTCGGAACAAGCGTTAGAGAAGCACGATAGGCTCGGCCTAACTTATAGCTCCATAAAGGTGGCACCAAAAAAAAATTTGTTTTTTCTATTGCGCATGCAAAATGCATCAAAAATCTCAAGGGAAAGGTTTGCGCGAACATTACTTAGTTTTTGAGAAAATCAAAAATTTCTACCGCGTGCTGCGTGCTCTTTATTTTGTTGTTAAATATTTTATTTTATTAATTTGGTGTCTACGAAAGCGGAAATAGATAGATTTTTGTATGCGCAAACAGCATCCCCATAAGTTTTATGCCCAAACTTATTATTTATTGAATTAAAAAATAAAAATAAATAGCGTTTTTATATTAGGGCCCCGGTATGAAAAAAATGAGGACTAAAATTTACTGATCGAATGACCTCGTTATGTTTTTATTTGCGCATAAAAACATATTACCTATATTCACTATACTATTTTCACTTTTAACTCGTGAGTATTAAGACGTCTAGTCCGCGCGCGAGCTCCGAGAAATTGGATGTTGAGGAAGGAACGGGTGTGTGTCGCTCTCGACCGTCACTTCATACTCCGCACTCTCCCATTACTAGTGACCTTGAGGTGAGAGCACTCTTATCGAGTCTTTTTTTAACTAAGAAATAATAATTCATTTATTTATTTTTGACTATTTAATAATTATTTTTGTTTAATTACTATAAGTTCACATGAATCTGACATTGAACTTTTCATGATGAAGCCAAATTAATAACGGACAATTTATTGCCTCAGAAATTTAAGGGCGCTATATTTTCGCGTAAAATCTGTAAAATAAGCGATAAGTGTTATTCTTTGTCAAATACGAATTTTTTGTGTCTATTTAGAGAATCGTTCAAGGAGTAAACTGTAGTCATGCGTCGGAGCTGACACACAGTTTTTTTTTAATGCTAGTGCTATAACCAATTAAGTAATGAATGTCATGAAGCTTCATTCGATTTTAATAGTAATTAAATATTGTATAGTGATTTTTACTGAAAAGAATGTGCTTGGCGTTCAAAGCCGTAAACAAAATTTTTAATTGTCAAAAGTCACGCGAATTGGTTGTGAAGTTACCTGAATAGTTCGAACGTAAATCAGTTAATGGTGAACTTTTACTACCCGTATAAATAAATATAAATATAAATAAATAAATAAATATTAACCAACAATCACACCACGTTAACCTAGCCCCGTGGTAAGTTCGTAAGAACTTGTGTTACAGGTACTAGGAACGGAAATAAATTTAAGATATAAATACATATATACATAAATACACATCCATGACCCGGTGCAGACATCTATATTCGTCATACAGATTATCTGCACCTGGCGGGATTCGAACCCGCGACCGCTGCGTAGAGTGTCCAGTTGCCTGACCACTCGACCAGCCGGTCGTCAAATCGACCAGCCGGTCGTCAATAACGCAATTGCAAGATCTCATCGCAGAAACATTTGGAATCGGCAAAAAAACTATTAGAACCATCATAAAGGGAAGGGAAGGGGAGTATGGGCAGAACTGGTCAGAGGGTATGCGAGGTATGCAGCTACACATTCGAGACCTTTTATATAAAAAGGCTATCGATTCAAAAAAAACTTGAATTTTGGTTATGTTGAGCTACTAAGAGTAAATTTATTTGGTTTTTTTTTTATAAATAAAAAATAGTCGAACAAAAAAAAATATTGATGAACAATTAAGATGAAACAATAACGAACAAACGATTAGATTAAAAAAATAATTGTAAAACTAATTTTTTGTCGCCATAGAGGTATTATTATTAGAGTAGGTAAGACATACGGCTGCCTGTAAGCGGAAACGTCCAATGGATAGAAAGAGAGAGAAGATCACGGTACCCCATTGGCCTTGCGGTCTCAAGTTCAAATCTCGATAAAATATTTTTTTGACGTGATAACGTCTAGTAAATTGATGAAAGCTGTCGGGTATTTTTTTCAAAAATGACACCATTTTGTCACGCGAGCGAACGAGAGCGCAGAACAAGCGATAGGGAGGCACGATCAGTTCGACTTATGACGCATCTCTCTTACACTCCATCGGACCGCGTTCGCGTACATCAATTCTACATCGATGTTTTCTTATGACGTTATCACATAAAAATTATCGTCCGTAAACCAACTTTAAACAAAATCAATTTCTTTTTTTGTAAACATCAATTATTTACTTTTATTTTAAGTTTTCGTTTCGTATATAATTCAACTGGTACCGCGATCGTCTTTCTCTTTCTAACCGAGGTACAGCTGGCGGCCTGGCTCCCCTGCTCAATCTATAATAACTCTATGTTTATTATAGCTTAGCGGTCTTTATAATCTGTATTTACAATCATATTCAATATTTTATTCTTATCTGTTTGATGTAATGACATTAGTAAGTTGTATTTGTGACTCAAAAATCACTCAAAAATAAAAAAAATATTTAGTCATATAAAATAATAGATGTCGAAAAGTGTTATGACTGACTATAAAATAATAGTTCAGTACCTACTTACATAATAATGCTTTAATTTTTTAATGAGAAATCAATGATCACATTGTAATATCTGATGGCTTATACGGAAAAGGTGTCGCTTAATGGCACCGCTCTCTCGTTTCTACTATACGAATGTATGAATTCTGTTAACAGTCAGGTAAAATATTTTTCTATAACTACCCTTATGAAATCTTTAAATTTAAGATTATTGAATCTTATAAATTCTTTTAGGAAGGCTTTCTAATAGGAGATGTAACCTCCGAAATTACCAACCACATATCTGATACGCAAAATGATAGTGCCCGATTAGACACACAAATTGTCATAAGAACTGTACTACCTTTACCTTCTGTATCTTTATTTTATTTACCTACTGGAACTATAAAAGAAGATGTGCTCTCCGATCTGCTTTCTAATGTAGCAACTGAAGTTGTAGGATGGTATAAATACAGAAAAAACAGTACCATAAAACCTACTTTCCGGGATAAATTAATTTCCAAAGGATTACAAAAGTATTTCGAAAAGTATCATGGCAGGAAAACTTTTGTTTCATGCAATCTATCTAGTAAAACGTCTTCAGCTGGTTCAACTCATACGGTGATCTATCGCTTCGGTAAAATAAATTGTTTTGACATGTATGAATATGTTGAAGATGTGACTGCCAATTTAGGAGAAAAATTGACAGGTTATAAAAAAGCCAATAAAGTATCGCCACACTGTATTTTCAACAAAATTGTCAAAGAAAGCAATGTTCACACAAACAATACAAATCATGCAATATTATCAATACAAGAAGCCGTTGATGTAAGACTTATTAAAGAAGCTAAAATTGCTGCTAAAAATGAGTGCACTATAAGAGAACTCGAGGCAGAAATTAAACAAATGAGTAATATTTTAGCAGATAAGCAAGTTGTTGACTTAGAAACTGCTTATAATAAAATAATGGAAGCAAAAATTGTAAACAGAGATGTTGAGATGGCAGAAGCTTGCATTGAGGCACTAAAAACTCCTACAACTGTAGACATCCTCAGCATTCCTAGTGTTAATTTAAATAGTAATAGTGCTACTTTATCTAATAGTGAAAATTCAATTCATTTTGTTGAAAACATTGAAAATGAACTTATAGAAAGCAGTCCTAGTCCAGCTACTATGGCTTTGAGTTCAACCAAATCTCCCTCATTAAATTATGCAGATATGCTCACAAAGAGCTTAGATTCTGCATCTACAAGTGCAAGTACTTTAAAAGATAATGTAAGTATTACAATATTTTAATATTCTTATAAATAATTAAAATTAAATTGAATAAATAATAATTTATATTAAAGATATGCATAGGTACATATCTTCTTCAAAGAATTAATAAAAAAAAAAGGTTATTGTCTAGTAATGGATATATATATAAAGTAAGGATAAAGTTGTTTTGTTTTTTGTACAATTACATGATTGTCTTTCTAAATGGTAATACATTCTAGTATTGGTTTTTAAGTTTTGTGACTTATTATTATTTACATGATATTTTTGATTTCAGAACACCAAAAGCTATAGCGATGATTTGATTACATTTGATGTAGAAGAGAAACAAATAAAATCTGTCTTAATTAATGATAATCTCAGTGTTGGTGGAAGCTCACCAGAATATTAAAAGTGCCTTACATTTTTTGGATAATTTAATAAGTTACCATAAAAATAGCATTGTCATTTTTTATCGTTTTTTTTTTTATGATAAACTAGTTACATCTAAATTGACAAATTTTTAAATATTTGTTAAGACTTCTGTACAGTTGTGTTGTTAAAAAATATTGTTTTCAACCTTACGTTAAATGTTTTGTCCATGTCAATAATATCTTAAAAACTAATTATTCAGTAACATAGAAATAAAATAAAAAATGTTTTATATTATTAATGTTTTGTATTAGCTAGGAATATGCAACATAAAGAACTAATTAATTTTAACCGATATTGTGATTAGCAGATGTAAAAATAATTCCAGTTAGTTAAAAATATCTCCATTTTAATTCAATAGTTAATTGTTTATATATAATATGTAGAAGACTATTTTTTAAATAAATATCATCACATCATTATCATACTTTTTTTAATACAAAATTTTATTTGTTTAAAATCATTATAGTGTGCAACAGAAAATATTACATGTCCAGTACTGACACTCGTGTGACATTTTGTCACTGATATAGAAATTTATAGAACCTTAAATATTACATGTCCAGTACTGACACTCGTGTGACATTTTGTCACTGATATAGAAATTTATAGAACCTTAAATATAGCATGTTGTCCTAACATAAAAATGTGAGAATTGTTATTAAAAAATTAAAATAATTACTTAATTATATTTAAGTTTTTTAACAAGTTTCAAGAAAAGTGGAACTATACGTGCCAATTTCATTAAAAGGATAAAGAAAACACGACTTATAACTAAGGATTGTACTTGCAGAATCATGTTTATCAATATCATATGGTAAATTAATTACATTTTGAAATTTTTAATTAATACATTTGTGATAAACATTCTATGATATATTTGTGATAAACATTCTATTGATATATTGTTACAATCGTCTCAGTTGTGGACTATATAGCTTATAGCAGCTTTAGATAACTAATATTACATGTGTTTAATGTTCCTTACAGTGACAACATTCTTTGAAGCAAAATATTATTATTTATCATTTTAAAACAATGCATAATATTTATTGCAGGAACTAAATTGAATACATATTAAGTTGATACACTTGAGACAGGAATTATACATTGTTGCACCATATATGAACCATGGCATATCCTTATAGCTTTGTCCAGGGCCAGCCTAAGGGGTGTGCGAAGTATGCAGCCGCACATTCGAGATTTTTGGGAGGGCATATTTTTTAGGTATTCGGATAGGCTACAGTTGATGGTTGATCTCGAATGACCGTTTTTTTTTTAGGAATTGGGATAGGCTACACGGGTAACCATCAAGTAAACATCGATGGTGGATTTTGGATGACTTTTTTTTTAGGAATACTTATAGCCTGGCGGCTTTTGTTTTTGTGTACACATTCGACACAGGATAATTATGGATAATAAAACTCGATAATGTTTTATTAGGGGCATAAGATGTCAGTCTTGCACACTTGCAATTTTCGCCTTAGGCCGGCCCTGGCTTTGTCTCAGTTTAATTGGTAACATGGCTTTGTAAAGACTAGATTAAACAAGAAAAAACTGATAAGTTGTGGACAAAGGCTGCATCATATAGGAGAACGGTTGGAACTTAATTCACCAATCTGCTCCACTGCGGGTTGGCGGATAATTTTTCTACCATGAGTAACGATCGCTATCAGGTGTTTATGATAACAACCAGGACCGAACTCCACGTGCTCTCCGAGGCACAGTAGAGATATCCAAAAAGACCTTAGAGCAGAAACAAATATTTGTACAAGTACAAATATCTGCCTCATGCGGGATTAAAACCTGCGATCGTCGGCGTTAATAGATTACTGAACTCGCACTACTACACCAGAACGACCAAGGTTATTTTTTTAGTTGGAATAAAAAAAAACATAAATTAATAACTAATTACAAATTGATAAAACAGACTTTGTCAATGTTTCAGCGGGAATAGTAGTATCTGTCGTTTGTCCTGCTATATAGCAGATTCGGTAAAAAAAAAACAAAGTTTTGTAACACGAAAAGTCGTTTTGGAACCACAGTTAGTATTTCTTATACCTTTCAGATTTACGAATAATAATATTAGCCACATAGTTCGTACAAATAAAACGACATTAATTTATTTTTGAATTATTTTTTTAATTGAACATTATCAATATACTTATAAAAGACAATGGAATGGCACAGTCTTATAAGAACTAAATATTTTTATTTATTTTTTAAAGAATTCTGATATGGAAACTGCATTTATGCAGCCTAGAACACATTGACTAGATTAAGAATAGAAATCAATTTTAATATAGTAAGGTGGTTTTAAGAGATCAAATATTTACAAAGCACTTTTACCGTATAATAATATCATTAGAGGTTTAGAAAATCCGAATATAAAATTGTTTATTAATTAACTAAATTGTTAAATAATACAAATAAAAACATATCATTTATTTCTTAAATTAAAAACCATAGTTTAATAATTACAATCTTATTTTTCTTTTCGATATATTCAATTTAATAAAAATAATTCAATGATGAATTTAGAATTACAAATATTTTTATATCCCATAACGGTACCTATAATTTGTCTTAAGTTCTAAACTGACCGGTAAAATCAATCACTTTCTTTAAAGTATTTATATCCTAGAGTAATACATAATAAGAGCATTTTTATGATTAATTCCGTGGTATATTATGGTAATAAACGTTTATAAGATCGTAATGTCAAAAAAACTAAACTATTATAATTAGAATATGCTTATGTACCTACTTTGTTTGTTCATCTGACATTCTTCAAACAGTTTCTATATATTTAAATCTAATTTGAAAGTTATGATACACATTTGCATGGTTAATGGCCTAAAAGCTAGTGAACCATTCGAGTAACTCGTTTCCTACAAAGCTAGAAGTTTTTTCAATTATGTTTTATTATCTATCAATTATGAAATTGCAAATCTGGCAGGCAATTCGCGGTTGATGATGATCCCTTAAAATGAAAATATCATAAAAAATAATAATCTTCACCCACAAGGCTACAATTTTAATATGTCGTAATTTACATAAGATTAAGTGTAAAAAAAATTGCAAACCTATTTTGAGGGTTGCAAGTAAGTGCAAGACGATAGTAAAGTTGTCATCGGGATAGTAATTCATAACCTGCTTCCACAAGGCTGAAATTTTAAGGGTATATTCTATCAATAATTTAAAAAGTACATTTAAACAGCCAGAATATTTTGACGGTTGCAACTGTCTGCCAGACGAGTATATAATAGTCATGACTCCTGAGGCTCGATGGGAGAGCGAGCGCAACATACTTGAAGTTCCAATGTTAGAAAGAGAGAATATGATGTATTATATTACGAAGATACGATGAAGGATTAATGAAATTAAAGATTAATATCTAGATAATTTCTAACTTTGTGGAAAACAAGTTACTCGGATAGTTCAGTAGCTCTAACTCTATAACATTTAAGAGCTCTAAAATACACGATGCCATTTCATGGTGACATATTTGAAATACAGTTTTTTCATAAGTGAAAAAAACTTCTCTACCATAAAGCTCCACCAGCATTTTATATACATATACAATTATACATGTATATCAATGTCTACACTACAAAATAAATTTTGACACCAATGTAGCAACTAACTGTATAACTGTAATACGTAAATAATCCAGTGTTTTTATACCTCGATAAAATTTTGTCACAATTAATAGAGTGGGCAAAATCATATACATAATATATACCAAGGATATTGGAATCATATGTGAATGCCAAACAAGTTGTGTCAAAATTAGAAGGCTACCACCAAAAACCATAAATAGAGAGGATATTATGAAGAGTAAAGCTGAATGTGTCGAACTGTCGACTGTCGGCTATTCCTTTGAAATTACAAGTTAAAATTTAAAGTAAATCCGATGCAAAAGCAGTGTTTTCTCCAGTAAGTTCATACACGGAATGTGCTAAGCGGCGCGCCTGTTGCACAGCAGTGGACGCAGGCAGTAAGCCTAAGTGAATGCAGATCAACTCTTTGACGCTCACACCTTGACTGTCGTTGGGGAACGCTAGTTCCACCAGTTGTCTGTAACATTTTTGTTAAAATAAGCTAAATGACATTCACATGCACATGTTAATAATTATTGATATACCAAAAACCGTCAACCGGCAATAATTAGACAATATATTTGTCTTGTAACACAAGAAATTGCATCTAACTAGAAAGTAATTTAAACGAAAAATATTGCATCAGTAGGCGAAGAAAGGCGAGAAAACAAAATATGGTTTTTGTGTTACAAACTTTTATAAATAGGCTAACAATAATGTACGACATGCGTTATCATTAAAAAACGCACTTACATTGAGGGTTGCTCGTATATCTAACCTTTCTGTGCGTTATTGCAATCTTGTGATGTCATTTACATACAGACCTTGAGTTCAGTTTTTATATGTGGAAGATCATCAAGAAAGTACGTGACACAGCGCGTAAGGACGCCTTCACATTACATATACGTTAATAGATATGACCGGGTAGGGCCGGATTTAGAGGTCTGGAGATCTCGGGGCAAAAAAGGAGTGGAGGCCCCTTGGCCCCAAATTATTTGATTTTCATATTTTACTGATTGCCTGATTGGAGTGAACAAATATAGATCGATGATTTCTGTTAATCTATACATATATATTAAAATGGTAGGAAAGTCAAAACTGTACATTGAATATTTTTTTAAAAAGAATACTTGGGGTGTGATCTACAATCGATACCGAAGCCAAAAATATAGTTTTTAGAATTTTTGTCTGTTTGTTTATATGTATGTCCGGGATAAACTCAAAAAGTACTGCATGGATTTACTTCAAATCTGGCAAGAATATTATTGAGAAGTCGGTTCAACATATAGACTACATATTATCATGCTATCACCTACGGGGACGAACAGTGAACCTTTATTTCTTCCACGCATTCTGTAACAACGTGTAAATCTAATAGCGTACACGCAGACGACGTCGCGGGCAGCAGCTAGTATTTAATGTAATCATGTTTTTACAAAGTACTATAGGTAAAAGTAAAATGCGAAAAAAAATATGAAAGGAAAAGTTGTTTACTAGTTTGAATTTTAATTTTTTTTCCGAAGTCTCTATTGTAGAGGCCCCTCTTTTGTATAGGCCCTGTGGCTGTAGCCCCGGTTGCCCTTCCCTAAATCCGGCCCTGATGATCGGCACACATGACCACATGAGTACAAGTTGGGACGGTGGGGACGGTACCTGTAGAAGGCTTGCCGGCTGTCGGCGGGCGGCGGCAGCGCGCGCACGGCGGCGGGGTGCGGCGGCGCGGCGGGGCGCAGCGCGGCGCCGCGCCGCTCGAACCAGCGCAGCGCGCACACGTGCAGCGCGCCGCGCCGCCACACCGCCGCGCTGTAGTACGAGTGGGGACGGTACCTGTAGAAGGCTTGCCGGATGTCGGCGGGCGGCGGCAGCGCGCGCACGGCGGCGGGGTGCGGCGGCGCGGCGGGGCGCAGCGCGGCGCCGCGCCGCTCGAACCAGCGCAGCGCGCACACGTGCAGCGCGCCGCGCCGCCACACCGCCGCGCTGTAGTACGAGTGGGGACGGTACCTGTAGAAGGCTTGCCGGATGTCGGCGGGCGGCGGCAGCGCGCGCACGGCGGCGGGGTGCGGCGGCGCGGCGGGGCGCAGCGCGGCGCCGCGCCGCTCGAACCAGCGCAGCGCGCACACGTGCAGCGCGCCGCGCCGCCACACCGCCGCGCTGTAGTACGAGTGGGGACGGTACCTGTAGAAGGCTTGCCGGATGTCGGCGGGCGGCGGCAGCGCGCGCACGGCGGCGGGGTGCGGCGGCGCGGCGGGGCGCAGCGCGGCGCCGCGCCGCTCGAACCAGCGCAGCGCGCACACGTGCAGCGCGCCGCGCCGCCACACCGCCGCGCTGTAGTACGAGTGGGGACGGTACCTGTAGAAGGCTTGCCGGATGTCGGCGGGCGGCGGCAGCGCGCGCACGGCGGCGGGGTGCGGCGGCGCGGCGGGGCGCAGCGCGGCGCCGCGCCGCTCGAACCAGCGCAGCGCGCACACGTGCAGCGCGCCGCGCCGCCACACCGCCGCGCTGTAGTACGAGTGGGGACGGTACCTGTAGAAGGCTTGCCGGATGTCGGCGGGCGGCGGCAGCGCGCGCACGGCGGCGGGGTGCGGCGGCGCGGCGGGGCGCAGCGCGGCGCCGCGCCGCTCGAACCAGCGCAGCGCGCACACGTGCAGCGCGCCGCGCCGCCACACCGCCGCGCTGTAGTACGAGTGGGGACGGTACCTGTAGAAGGCTTGCCGGATGTCGGCGGGCGGCGGCAGCGCGCGCACGGCGGCGGGGTGCGGCGGCGCGGCGGGGCGCAGCGCGGCGCCGCGCCGCTCGAACCAGCGCAGCGCGCACACGTGCAGCGCGCCGCGCCGCCACACCGCCGCGCTGTAGTACGAGTGGGGACGGTACCTGTAGAAGGCTTGCCGGATGTCGGCGGGCGGCGGCAGCGCGCGCACGGCGGCGGGGTGCGGCGGCGCGGCGGGGCGCAGCGCGGCGCCGCGCCGCTCGAACCAGCGCAGCGCGCACACGTGCAGCGCGCCGCGCCGCCACACCGCCGCGCTGTAGTACGAGTGGGGACGGTACCTGTAGAAGGCTTGCCGGATGTCGGCGGGCGGCGGCAGCGCGCGCACGGCGGCTGGGTGCGGCGGCGCGGCGGGGCGCAGCGCGGCGCCGCGCCGCTCGAACCAGCGCAGCGCGCACACGTGCAGCGCGCCGCGCCGCCACACCGCCGCGCTGTAGTACGAGTGGGGACGGTACCTGTAGAAGGCTTGCCGGATGTCGGCGGGCGGCGGCAGCGCGCGCACGGCGGCTGGGTGCGGCGGCGCGGCGGGGCGCAGCGCGGCGCCGCGCCGCTCGAACCAGCGCAGCGCGCACACGTGCAGCGCGCCGCGCCGCCACACCGCCGCGCTGTAGTACGAGTGGGGACGGTACCTGTAGAAGGCTTGCCGGATGTCGGCGGGCGGCGGCAGCGCGCGCACGGCGGCGGGGTGCGGCGGCGCGGCGGGGCGCAGCGCGGCGCCGCGCCGCTCGAACCAGCGCAGCGCGCACACGTGCAGCGCGCCGCGCCGCCACACCGCCGCGCTGTAGTACGAGTGGGGACGGTACCTGTAGAAGGCTTGCCGGATGTCGGCGGGCGGCGGCAGCGCGCGCACGGCGGCGGGGTGCGGCGGCGCGGCGGGGCGCAGCGCGGCGCCGCGCCGCTCGAACCAGCGCAGCGCGCACACGTGCAGCGCGCCGCGCCGCCACACCGCCGCGCTGTAGTACGAGTGGGGACGGTACCTGTAGAAGGCTTGCCGGATGTCGGCGGGCGGCGGCAGCGCGCGCACGGCGGCGGGGTGCGGCGGCGCGGCGGGGCGCAGCGCGGCGCCGCGCCGCTCGAACCAGCGCAGCGCGCACACGTGCAGCGCGCCGCGCCGCCACACCGCCGCGCTGTAGTACGAGTGGGGACGGTACCTGTAGAAGGCTTGCCGGATGTCGGCGGGCGGCGGCAGCGCGCGCACGGCGGCGGGGTGCGGCGGCGCGGCGGGGCGCAGCGCGGCGCCGCGCCGCTCGAACCAGCGCAGCGCGCACACGTGCAGCGCGCCGCGCCGCCACACCGCCGCGCTGTAGTACGAGTGGGGACGGTACCTGTAGAAGGCTTGCCGGATGTCGGCGGGCGGCGGCAGCGCGCGCACGGCGGCGGGGTGCGGCGGCGCGGCGGGGCGCAGCGCGGCGCCGCGCCGCTCGAACCAGCGCAGCGCGCACACGTGCAGCGCGCCGCGCCGCCACACCGCCGCGCTGTAGTACGAGTGGGGACGGTACCTGTAGAAGGCTTGCCGGATGTCGGCGGGCGGCGGCAGCGCGCGCACGGCGGCGGGGTGCGGCGGCGCGGCGGGGCGCAGCGCGGCGCCGCGCCGCTCGAACCAGCGCAGCGCGCACACGTGCAGCGCGCCGCGCCGCCACACCGCCGCGCTGTAGTACGAGTGGGGACGGTACCTGTAGAAGGCTTGCCGGATGTCGGCGGGCGGCGGCAGCGCGCGCACGGCGGCGGGGTGCGGCGGCGCGGCGGGGCGCAGCGCGGCGCCGCGCCGCTCGAACCAGCGCAGCGCGCACACGTGCAGCGCGCCGCGCCGCCACACCGCCGCGCCGTAGCCCTCGCGCAGCACCCGCGTCGCCGTGCGCACGATACACCGCACCTGCCGCACGATATAGACCATAGCTGTACTCGCTGAAATTTTACTTTAGGGATATTCATTGAAATTTTTTTTCCATAATTTTATCATAGAGAAGCGCGTCCGCGTCCGTCCGAGAAGCGCGAGTCAGTGGGGCGGCTCGGACTCACGGTGTCGGCGGTGAGCATGTCGACGCAGTCCGCCATGTCGGGCGCGAGACAGCGCGCGGCGGTGCGGTCCGCGTACACGAAGTGCACGAGTCCGGGGAACTCCTCCACGTACTTGTGCGCCAGCGACCCGCCCGCCGGGTCGGTGCTGTGCGCTAAGGAAACCATCGCTCCGCCGGTTCTACCTTATTTTTTTTATAATTTTACACATTCATAAAATATGTTAAAACATAAATATTTTTTTACCTTCTTTCGTGGCAATATGGCAGAACTAAAAATAAAGTGAAGTTTATCAGTCTAGTCAACAGAAAAAACTAAATGTGCATTCAAAAACTAAGAAATTACCTAAACATTCATATAAAAATATGAAATTTGCGCTAAAAAATAATGGCACTAGATTTTTTTTTTTATTCTGATGTATCTCCACAGATACATTATCAAGAAAAGGGTTAAACCTTGTATTTTATTATTAAATTTTATGAAAAGGATATGATTCCAAACTAAAGTATCGCATCGCCTTAACACGAAGAAACTCGAGGTAGGGTGCTAGAAGGTTCTTAAGCTCTTTCAAGGATGGCTCCAATTTTAAACTCGGTATATCAGGTTTGAGTTGTTCTATAACCGCTTCCAAAGCCGTGTGCATAGCAGTAGCCGTAGTCTCAGGTGTTAAAGGTGTAGTCGTGGTGCAAGACTTGCGCAATTCCAACATTCTGCTTGTAACTCTAGCGCACAGTGTGGAGTGGACTTTATTTTTTTTGAGAGCATCTGTTGTCTGAAAAATTAAAATGTTACAATATGAAAACAAGTATAAAGATTGACATAAATTTGGCCTAAGTTTCGAGTCTGTAATCGTCTTCAAAGATTTTTTTCCGGCAAAACAACGTCCTTCAATCCACTAATAAATAAATATTTATTTCTAAAGACGCTTCTATATCTTTATAGTTAGAGAGCTGGCTTAAAGCTGACAACACATATTTTACTATACCTGGAATTTCGTCTAGTGATACTGCTATACCCAGTGAACAAGCAATGGGTACTAGCTAAGCCCGGCCGCGGTAGGTTTGGGGTCCCTCGGGTTAGCCAGGTTGAAAATTAAGCAAATTTTTAAAGTATTTTACGGCGTCTGCCGTTTTAATATGTTATAATATACCTCTCGAAAAATTGAAAAATAACTATGGCTGCTGATTTTAAGGGTTGCAACATCACGGCAGACACTTTTCAAAATTCGAAAAAAAAAATTTTTTTTTAAGTATTTTACGGCGTCTGCCATTTTAATATATTATTTATTGAACTATTTTAAGCTTATATTGAAAATGGCTGCAATTTTGTCCGGTTGTAACTATCCGGTTTACAGCGAAACCTTACCTGCAGTCCGTGCATACGTATATCCATAGTTGGAATTTTCACATTCGTAGAACTTATATAACATTGAAATTACACTAGTAAATGTAAAACATCTTATAAATATACAAATAAACAAACACATCTACTACTCTAAATGTGCATAATAAGGAAAAAAATTACATTTACAATTTAAACGGCAGACGCCGTAAAATACTTTAAAAATTTGCTTAATTTTCAACCTGGCTAACCCGAGGGACCCCAAACCTACCGCGGCCGGGCTTAGCTAGTACCCATTGCTTGTTCACTGGGTATAGCAGTATCACTAGACGAAATTCCAGGTGTCGTAAAATATGTGTTGTCAGCTTTAAGCCAGCTCTCTAACCATTACTTTGGATAAACCAAAACCTTCGAGCATGGAGGAAGTATTACGTAAAAATAAATAGATTTAGTAGTTCCTTAGAGTATTTCATAGTACGTCAAATTTTTGAGTCATTAACCCTAGAAAGATAACCATAGGACGCGACGTTTCGACTTGTACTCATTAAATGCATTTTAATGTAATTATATAGAGAGTGACTAGTGAGTTACTGTCAATATTAAGGAGAATACTCGGTACATGATTCTCATTCGAATTATGTTTAAAAAAAATAAGTACTTAATTTTTGACCAAATTTTCATAAATTTCAATTCAAATAAATGAAGCGTTGACACTTTTTCAGTCATGCCGGCGGCACGTGCACAGATGTTGTACTGTGCCGCTTGTTCACACCTAAAAATTGCCAAAGTTCACATCATTTCATACACACGAACAATCATACATACAGGCACATACAACACACACACACATACACAAACAAAATACATTTAATATATATAACTAAATCTAATAATATATTGTCAGAACTTCCATTTAGAGTAAGTCGGATAGCGGTCTGTACTGGCGGCCGTATATTCACAGTTACCTGCTATCTAAAAATTGTTTGCAACGACGCGACGGTGCAATTACACTGTTTGTTTATACTGCGGCCACACACTCGACGAGTGACAAGGGAAATAGCGAGGGAAGTGGGCAGAGAAGTAGTGTGGCTGCGTTACTCGTTATGTTGCTCGTCATGCCGCTCGTCCTGCCCGGCGATCCATTTTTTGTCGGTTTTTGTGGCGCGAGTCAAAGGAGCGGCAATACGAGCGCGAGTGACTAGCCACACATTCGCGCACTTACTTCGTCCTGTTACGCTGAATCGATGTCACTCACCATCTCTTTTGACGAGGACGACGTCGTTTCAATACATTGTTTTGTAAAACCTTTAAATACTTCAATAAAGTATAAATGCATAAAAGGCACGCTGCCGCAATGTTGTCATCCATTTCAAGGCGAGTACTGAAATGCGGAGCAACGCGATGAATGCCGCGAGTAGGGAATAGTGTGGCCGCTAGGGCAACATTCACGGCAGAGCGACGAGCAGCGCGAGCAGCAGCGCGAGGAGCATAGTGTGGCTGAGGGGTTAGAGCTTATTGCTATTAGTATAGTATTATTGTTGTATTGTGCCACTTGAGGTTGACGATCTTCGTGAACTGTGCATTGTGGGTACTATTAAATTTGTATTGTTTACATTTTTTATCGTTTGCTTTCGATAGTTATTTGTTATAAATTATTACGTGGGCATTGATGTTGGTCTCACAATAAGTAATGTACTTTTAGTAATTTATAAACTAAAAATCTATTGTAAGACTGTTTTTTGTCCTAAATAAAGAGAAAAAATCATTTACCTAGTCAGCAAATTTGTTGCTTAAACGAGTAAAATATCTTAGTATTTTTGCCTATCCTAAGCCAGGATTAAAGTATTAAGGGGGACTGAATCATGCTTGTTTATCCTGCTACCCTGTTAACACGTGGCGGCGTTTGGACGTAGATACACTACCTGTTTTGTGTCGAAAGTGCAGCTAGCTGCTAGGGTGTCCAGACGACGCGTAAATAATTAGATAATTGTTGAGTAACTTTACTTAAAGTTTATTGATATTTACCTATTTTTTTTTTACATAATTCGAATGAGAATCATGTACCGAGTTTTCTCCTTAAATATTGATAGTAATTTACCAGTACCTGTATATTTATTATATATTTTTTATCAGTTTCGCGCGTAAACGTGTAAGTGACGGACGCATATCCCACTTTTCTTTTATAAATACTAACGTATTAATATAAAGTACGTGTAACTTACGCGCCAGGAAAATATTAGCATTCAGTAAAATTAAGAAAAATCTTCTAGTGTTAACCTTAACCTGATACTATCATGAAGTGTACAAAGTGCAAGGAAATTGTTACTGACTTCGTCCATTGTGGCAAGTGTGATGGTCACTATCACTTCAATTGTGCTGGAATATCCGAATCCAGTTACCGAAAAATGGGGCAAGAGAAAAAATCCGCCTGGAGATGTATTCTCTGTCGCGCACAAGCTCAACCCTCGGACTCCGCAAGCACTGTCTCACTTGCTGACATCTTACTGGAAATAAAAAATCTACGCACGGACTTCAACATCATGAAAACCGACTTGAACGAAATAAAATCAGATATATCCAGTACTAAACAGTGTTTGCTCGAACTGGACATGAAGTGGAGCGACATGGATAAGAGATTTGCTGATATTGAGGGTAGACTTAACGGCTTCGAAGAAAAAATGTCTGGTGTAACTACTTTGCAAAAAGACTTAAAAAAGGCAAATGAAATGATTTCTGTACTTACAGGATAATAATATGCACGATCAATTCTCCAGATTAAATAACGTGGAAATATCAGGAATACCGATGCGTAATGGTGAAAATTTAAACTCACTGCTACGTGACTTATGTTCTGTAGTAGGATTTAGCCTGTGTGAAACTGATATCGACACTGTACATCGAGTACGCCGGCACATCACTAACGATAAACAAACTCCGAGGCATCCGTCCATCATCGTGCGGTTCACACAGCGGCGTCGCAAGGATCAGCTCCTGGCGGCGGTGCGCGTGCGCCGCACCCTCACTACCGCCGACGTGGGCCTGCACGGCCCGGCCGCCACTATCTACATATCTGATCATCTCACACCCACCAATAAACTACTCCTGAAACGTGCCCGGGAACTAAAAGTTGAGAAACAATATTCCTATTTGTGGGTTAGAGACTGTAAGATCTTAATGCGTAAAAATGATAACTCGAAAATCGTACGTATCTCAAATGAATCTGATCTATATAAAATTAAATGACTGTTTTGTTTGGGTCCGTTACCATATCTAACTTGTTACTACTGTTATTCTATTTTTACACTGAACACTAACCTACAAACTTTGTTAGCAATACATAACTCACATAAACCATCCAGTAACATTGTATTACAAAATAAGTTTACTTACAAAATTTCATATAAACCTACTCTAAAATTATACACAAATGATATCACCTATTGGCCTTATTTAATTAGTCAAAGTATTTTTTATTCCGTATATTGTTCGTTAATAGGTATTGTTACACGTCTTTATTATAAAACTACTATATTAAACACAATAAAATTACAGCAATGTCGCCGAATCGCGTTATCTTACATAGCAATCATTATTATTGTTTGTATTCATTATAATGTTAATCTTAAATTAATTGAGGAAGGTATTTTGCGTACTATCAGTTTGGATAATATCATAATAAATATGAGACGAATACTATCGATTCCAAATGATGGAACTTAATTCTTTATGCATTTATTACCAGAACACTAGAGGTTTGCGCACTAAGTCTCACTCTTTTTTATCTAACGTACTACAGAATGATTATGATTTAATAGTATTTAACCGAGACCTGGCTCACGCCCGACTTTAACGACTGCGAATATTTCTATAATAAATACGACGTCTATCGTAGGGACCGTATTATAAGTGACGGACGGGGCTCCCGTGGCGGAGGCGTACTGATAGCGGTGCGGCGCGACGTGTGCGCACGCCGCCGTGACGATTGGTGCACTGAGCGCGATGCAGAGATACTGTGGCTCAGTGTGGAGCTCCCGGTCTCTGCCCCGCGCACCCCGAGTCGAATAATGCTTCATATTGCGAGTTGTTATTTTCCGCATGGAAGCAATCATGCCGAAACGCTTCAACATTTTTATGATTGTACGTCCGATATTATGTTAAATAATTCAGCAGATTACTTTTTAATACTCGGGGACTTTAATATTTCTCATGCTTCTTGGTATGGCGATGACAACTCGAGGCTAGAGTTGAATACAAACAATGATCTGAAAGCCACTTCACTTGCGGATTTTATGCGATTGACGAATCTTTTTCAGTACAATAGCTGCACTAATTGTAATAACCGCATTTTAGACTTGGTATTGAGTACTGGCGACTGTTCCGTGACTAGCTGCTCAAACCCACTCACTGTTGAAGACGCCCACCATAAATCAATTTGTATTCGTTTTAATTTGCCAACTACGGCATACCTTAAAGAAAATGAACATCTCAAATTTATTTATCATGCTTCAGACTTTAAGGAGATGAGTGAGAAAATCATTGCGATCGATTGGTTATCGGAACTTTCCCAACTTAATACGGAGGAGTCAGTTAGTTTCTTCTATAATATTCTATACGATTTAATGGATAAATATGTGCCTAAAAGGCTTGTCAAATCGAATACAAACTTTCCACCCTGGTATTCTAGGGCCCTTATAAAGCTGATAAGACAAAAAACTAAAATTCACACTAGATGGAAAAAATACAGCAACGCCTATGATTACCAGCTCTTTAAGGAATTACGCTCTAAAGAGAAACGGCTTCAAAAAGAATGTTATAGCAATTTTATAAAATTTTCCGAAGACAAGATTCACTCATCGCCTAGATACTTTTGGTCATTCATTAAGTCCAAGCTAGGGTCTAACTCTGTACCTACACATATGAATCTGAATGGGGAAACTTCAACCAATCCGGTACACATCTGTGATATGTTTAATGACTATTTTAATTCAGTGTTTGTAACTTGCAACGACGCGATACAATTTGACTTGAACGTCTTAAATAATTCCACGTCAGTTAGTATATCATCAATTGACATCCTCCAACCTACTGTCTCAAAGTATTTTCAACAATTGAACGTTAACAAGGGTGTTGGCTACGATAAGGTGCACCCCCTTCTTATCAGCAGACTGTATGAGGAACTGTCAATACCGCTTACCTTGATATATCGTAAATCAATCGCTGAAGGATGTTTTCCGAACATATGGAAAAAGGCACTAGTGACTCCTATTCCGAAAGGTGGCGATAAACACGATATAAAACAATATAGGCCTATATCTAAACTTTGTGTTTTTGGCAAAGTTTTTGAAAAAATTATTATCGCTACATTAGGGACTCAATTAAACCATGTCCTGTCTGACGAACAACATGGTTTTCGTCGAGCTCGTGGCGTTGCTACTAACCTCGTGTCCTATACTGACTTTATACTTAATGCCATGGATGAAGGTTACCAAGTAGACGCCGTGTATACCGATTTTTCAAAAGCGTTTGATAAAATTAGCCACTCGGTTCTCATCAGGAAGCTTCTGGAGGTCGGTATACACGGTGATCTTCTGCGATGGGTATACTCCTATGTGACTAACCGTAGTCAGGCCGTCGCGTTAAAGGGGTATCAATCTACTTTCCTTGTTAACAGGTCTGGTATTCCACAAGGATCCATCCTTGGACCTTTTCTCTTCATACTGTATATTAATGATATGGGAAAATGTTTTCGGAACTCATGTCACCTTCTCTATGCAGATGACACAAAAATATATAAAATTATAAAAACAAGTAGTGACTGTGTGGCCTTGCAAAACGATCTAAATAGTTTCGACACATATTGCAAAACTAACCAATTATATTTAAATGCTGACAAGTGTCATGTTATAACTTTTACGCGGAAGAAAATACCTATCACTTATGACTATACGATTGGGGGGCGGACTCTTAGTCGAGTGTCTTCAATACGAGATCTCGGAGTGACCCTGGACGCCAAGCTCCGCTTCAATGAACATATCGATATAATTTTAGCTAAAGCTTTCAAACAACTAGGCACTATTATTCGAATAGGTCAACCCTTTAAACGTATGACAACTCTTAAACTGCTATATAATGCATATGTTCGCAGTATACTTGAGTTCGCGAGTGTGGTTTGGAATCCAGAGTATGCTTTTAATATTAACCGCATCGAAAGGGTTCAAAATAAGTTTTTGAAGACACTCGATTATCGGTTTGGCTCTTGGTCTAAAGACTATGGGGAAAGTGCGGCAAGACATAATATTCAGCGGTTGGACTTAAGGCGTAAATATCTAGATAGTATATTTCTTTTTAAAATTTTACACAATAAAGTTGATTCTTCCACTCTGTTAAACAAAATTTATTTCAAAATACCGCGACCATCCTCACGTATCATGGACACTTTTTATATTCCTCCCTGTCATACAAACTACGCTAGAAATACCTTCTTCAGGCGATCTTGCTCTTACTACAATAGTCATCTCAAATCAGTTGATATTTTTTGTAACAACTTAAGAAAGTATAAAATTAAATTAAATGACTTAATATTTGGCTCATAAACATATTTTTTTATATTGGTTGTGTAGGGTTAAGGTTCATTATATCTTATACCATTGTTACTACTGAATGTTGATATTTTGTATTCTAAATTATGGTACTTTAGGTCTAGTTGTAGTTATAAAGTTTATTAATGATTGTAAATGACTGTTTGTTACCTAAATAAATAAATAAATAAATAAATAAATAAATATTATTATTGTTATACCATCTGCCCATTTGCAAATGCAATATTACTGTCACTCTCAGGTTGTCTGGCAGAAATGCTGCTCTTTAGCAATAAGACCGCCTGGTTGTACAGCTTATAATGATGTTAGTTTGTGTCCTTAATTTAGTTCTGTTTTGGTGTGCAATAAAGTATATTATTATTATCTAGCTGCTTCACTAATATGTAACCTGTTCAATAATATATATAGATTTAATATAAAAGCTAAATAAAGTTAAATACTTTGATATGTAATACAAGAAATAATCAAGTTTAATAAGGAAGTTAAGTTTAATAACTTAATTAACGTTAGCAAAACAAATTAGATTATTATCATTAATCACTTATGAAAGTAGTAAAAATATACTAAATAAAAGCAGTTGACTTTTTATACAATCGTAATTATATGAGTCCTAATAAGTTTTTAATCAAAATTGTAATATATTATATAACCTAATATTACTGCACTCGCCGACCAATCAAATAAAAAATATATGAAATTATATCGCTAATCAAATTCTTAAAATGCAAGAATTAATTACCATTTTTGCTGCAATTGTTGTTATAATAAACTATGGAAACGACATTAATATTACACTATTATAACTTTAAAAACAATAAATTGACGTTACCTACTTCAATATTGACAAAACAGTTTGCCGCCATTTGCCACTGTCATTTCTACTCGGACGCGTCATAAGTTAGGTCGACCGCCGATCGTGAGTAGCTTTCATCAATTTACTAGACGTTATCACGTCAAAAACTATATACGGTGCACATAAGCAAGTAAATTTATAGAATAAATGATTTGCTGTGATAGATGATTTTTTAAAAACATTTTTTTTTTACCTTTTTTAATGCAACTTCCAAAGAATCGAGTGTGTTAGGTAACAGTTCTAAATTTCGCTGTAAAAGAATTCTTCTCAAATTTGACAAAATTTGACTAGATAAGTGAACTGCAATACCGATATCTCTGCAAAAAAGAAAAACAACATATCATTTCTACGTTATATCTAGTAACGCTACCAGTAGGGAATACAAATCTCGCGAGATTGGGGCTCAAGCGAGATCCCGCGAGTTTATGAATAACAATACTGCGAGAACTTGGCAATCTCGAGATCTCGCGAGATTAGCAGTTTTGTGTTTTTTTTTTTTCAAATAATTACAATATTTGAATAAATTAGATAAAAATAATAAAAATTATAAGTATTATAAGATAAACATTATTGTAACGAATTTTTTCAATAGACTTTGATGCATCTGACGTATCTACCTATAATTTTTTATTAAGCTTCCAAGTAGTAAACTTTGACGTACGTACTTACCTATCAAATAACAATTGAAAGAAACAACCAGTCTTCTTTTCTAATATTAAAAAAAAAAAATTGTAATAAAACAGTTCTTTTATAACAAACAAAATAACGAGAAGTCAAAAAAAAGAAACTATCTAAGTTGAGTTGACTATTAAACTGAGATATTATTGACAATTAAATAAAACTATATCTACTCAGTAGATCCATTAGATACTACAGATTAATTAACAAAATATACCAATTTGTCAGACTATTAGAAATTACAGATTAATTAACAAAATATACCAAAATGAAAGATTTGTTAAGTTCAAATCACAAGCCATTATTACGAATTATTTTGAAAGTAGATCCTTAAGAAGTACAAAATGTCCACAGAATCATCTGCTAAACGGCTTCTTATTTTGTTGGCCAGATAACCAGCCCATCGAACGAAACCGACAAATCGCAGCTCCGTCCGTGTCAGTCCGCGCTTCGAATAAGACGTTTTCATTCTCGAGTGCAATCTCGTAAAACTAGCGATATCTCGCCATCGAGATCAATCTCGCTAAAAAAGGCCGAGATCTCGCAAGAACGAGATCCCGCGAGAACGAGATTGCATTCCCTAGCTACCAGGTACATAAAAAGGTTACCACAAAATAAATTATGTAAAAAAATCAGTCACTCATTGCACTTGTCGAGTTTAACGAGTTGTAATTGTTTTAAAACTAGCGATTCCACCCCGGCTTTGCACGACTTATAAAGCATAACAACAGTAGACGATAGCGAGGGTGTGGAGCAAGGGAGGTCGCATCAAGCGAGTCCCATCATCGGTGTAAGGTAGGGTTGCCAACCGTACTATAATGTATAGTATTGTACTGTATTTCGGGACTCCGTACTGTATACTGTTGAAGAAATATATAGTACGCGAAAATACTATATTTCAGACTGAAGTTTTCAATACAATAGATCAATGTTTCTATTTTGCAACAATAAAACTAATTTAAAAAAAAAAAATACATTGACTGCAATAAAGCTTATAACAGTCTTATTGAACACAAAAATTGTTAGAGAATGCAAGAAGTGCAAAAAAAAAATTAAGTTATTATAAAAAAATAAATGAGTAAAAAATATAACTTAGTCTATTTTTTATTCTTACCAAAAAATACTATATTTTTGAAGTGTGTGTAGTGTTTTTTTTTTTACAAAAATATATATATTTACACAAAAAAAAATGTTGACAACCCTAGTGTAAAGTAAGATCCTTAAATTTATTTTCGCGCACGTTAGTTTTTATTTCGCAATAACTCCTAAGTCATAATTCATTGAAATTGTATGATGTAAAGGATTATCACAATGTGCATGAAATTCAAGGTAATTAACATATTTAGGTTTATAGGAAATACAGTATCTGTTTAAATAGCTTTCCAATTACTACATTGTACTTGACCATTTTTATAGAAGTTAGAATGGGTATAGTAATATATCCTTAAAAGACAGATATGCTATTGCAGAATTTTCTGTAGATCTATAAAAGAGGAATAATCCCACCATACATATTCAATGAAAAGAAAGAAGAAACCTTAAAAGCAGCTTGACATATTCCGACATTTTCAACAATTATTGACATTACAACCAATTTACACAAAACGTTCATAAATTATATACTTAATCTTTCCTCGTTAATCACTGTCTACTTTATCACAAACACAGACATACCTGGCTGGGGATTTTATTTTATAATATAGTAATAGCAATTTATAATGTAGTGATAGCAAAATTTCTGTATAGATATTTAGGTACAATGTGTATTTGTTTAGACACAATATGAACTCCAGAAGTTACTAACTAGGCTATATATATATATATATATATATATATATATATATATATATATATATAGTTCTAGTAAGATATATATATATATATATATATATATATATATCTTACTAGAACTATAACCAGTTTTTAGATAAAACGCGTTTTCCTTAGTTAAAACTAGTTCTTACTAAATGCTATGTTAAAACTAGAAATATTGCTAAAAAAAAGACCTAATAACCTATCAATAAAAAAAAAACCTAACAAAAAAAAGAATTTATTTCGATAATCGTATGTATAGCAATTTTATTCGTACGATAATCGTATGAATAACAAAATTACGATGAACTTTAACCTCGGTCGGAACAGTTTTAACTGATACTAAATTTTGAGTATTAGATAATTCTAGTTTTAACAAAGGTATTTAGTACGAACTAGTTCTAACTAGAGCAAACGCGTTCTATCTAAAAACGGGTTTTAACTGTAGCATATATATACATTTACACATAAAAACAGTTAGAAAAATATCCATCAACCCAAAAAATTTTTTGATTATAAATGTGACGTCTAATATAGGGATGTATGGTTTAAAATACCTTGATTCCATATCAATGAGAACAGCAAATACAATCCGTGGAGCAATTTCCGCAAGATGTAAAGAGTGTGGAGCACAAGGAGCCCCAGTCGAACCGGCACAGAGGTTTACTATAGCACTGTTTTCTTCTGAAAGCCCTTAAATTAAAAGTACAGCAGTTATATTAAATATTATCTAAAACTTTATCATCTTATCACTTATCTTCTAGGTTCTAGCATCAAAGCCCAAAGGTGACAAAAATCCCATTCACACTTTCAAGCCCTATTTTATTTAGAAGTACAATTTCTAGAAATGCTTTGTTATTATTTTTCGGTTTTAGTTTACTACTGACCAGATTTCAACAATAGTTTAGGGTGCATCCATTAATTATGTGAAACCTTTAGGGTCGAGCGAAACCTAAATCAATATCACGTGGGGGGGAGAGTGGTCTCGGCAAATATATCACGTTGTTTTTTTTTTCACAAGAAAGTGTAAAATTGGAAAAACTGGGTTAAATTAAGTAAAAAATGTGCGAACCTCATGGATTGTCACATGTCGAGCTACTGAGTTTCTGTGTGCAAGCGATAATGGGTTAGAATGGCTAAATCAGAGCGAGGTTGAAGGAGCAGATGATTTTACTGAAAATTACATGGACATGTTGGTTTTAGTACTCACTCTTGAGATCATACATATGAGTCTCTGTGGATTAAATTGAATTAGAGTAAAAATATTTTTTTATGAATTTGAGTAGTTCCTATTTAAGTATTTTATTGGTTGATTTTCTCATTGTGATTCTATGCTACGTCATTAAAAATCTTTAATATAAGTCTTAAATAAATAAAATTATATGAAAATGTTTTTTTAAATAAATCTAATGTTATAGAGCACAGACTAATATACTTTAACTCTTACATTACAAATACGCATTTTAAAATATCTCACGTAAGATTAGGGAAGGGGGGAAGAATCTGCAAAATCTCACGACATCTTACCACCGAGAGAAGAAAAGGGATCGAAAAATCGCCAAAATTATCTAGTAATTAATGGATGATAAAAATATTTCTTGTGAGAGCAACTCTTTTTAAGAAGTGAAATTTAGAGCAAAAGCGTATTTCTTTTTTTGTGAATTTCTTCTTACTGCTTTTTGTACTTACAAGGTAAGTGGGAATTATCACAACAAACACCATTATCTACTTCTCTTAGTTCTCTCCAGTATTCTTGAGCCGCAATACACTGGATACTTAGTAGTATCACATCTGGGGGCATAAGATCTTCACACCCACGACTGAAATATTATTTAAAAATAACTTTATAGTTAAACAAATTTTTTATTGAACCAAAACAAAGCATGAGAACTTGTATGTTACAGAATATTAGAAAGGTACAACTCATCTGTCATTGTGAAAATTTATTAAGTTAATCATAGTTGAGTTAAAGAATGTATTATTATAATAAAATAAAATTCAATCAATAACAACATAGCTGTTTTAGAGCAGAATTCATCTATATTAACCCATCACACTTTGTTTCACACACTGTTTATTATGGACTAAAATCAAGATTAGCGTATTTATTTACCTAGAATATAAGGCTAACATCTTATCGCCCACAAATAACACAAGATGATAGTGTTGATAGGGAGAACATTTTATTTCCTTTGAAATAGACTTCAAAGCATTAAGAGCAGCCCCCGTCGCTCCACTCTCTCCAATCACTCCACTGGCACCTGGTATTGAGTCACCTTTTCCACGACTTTCTAGAAGTACTGATAACCAATCCTGGTATATGGATGAATGTAATCTGAAAATATTAAAACATTTATAAGATCTATATCAACTACCATATAGAATTTAGCACTTTTTTTAATAATTATGATTGGTTGATCTAACAACTTACAGATTTATGTTCTGGCCACATATATGCTGTACAAAGGTTTTACAGTCAAGTAGTTCCCGGTGTGCTTCATCAACTTCATCTTCACTTATTATCATGAATACATGGTCGAGCCACTATTAATTAAATTTTATAATTAACTTATTATTTTGTGTAGTTGAAATTAATTAAATGTAGCATACTGTATTTGCCTTGTTTTTTATTTATATTTAAAAATTGTAACTTTATTTTAGAAGTAGAAATCAACAAGTGTTTCCTATAGTTAGTTAAGCAATTTGTAATAAATAAAAAAAAATATTATTTCCATGTTGATATGATTGATGATCCTTCTTCTGCAACTTCATGTATTTACCAAAAGAAGTAAAATTTACTTATATGTAAAACAAACATGCAAAATTTTTTGGAAATCGATTTTTAAGAACTAAACATAATAGGAAACCTATGAAAGGGCTAAAATAGCAGGAGATCTGCAAGAATAAAAATATATTTCCATTTATTTTGTTACTAAAGTATTGTAGCAATATGCACACAAACCTCATCAAACACAATTGTTGTTTTATCCTTACATTGCATAGATGTATAGGTGTTACTAAATTGAGCTGCCATTACACGTTGAGATGTAATAATTGGAGACAGCAATTGAGACACATGATGACTATCAGTAATATTAACATCTTTTTCCTAAAAACAAATAAATATATATTTTAGTTTATATACTACTTAATAGTTTATATATCATTATGTTTCAATAACGTTCAGTAAACATTCACAACATATTCAAATTAATAGTTCAGTATGTTGAGAATTTATATGTCCGGAATATAATTTTAAACGTATAATGTCTTTAAAAATTTCAGAAAGTAATTTAATTGTTCAAAAATCAATTGATTAGAAGAAATGTATGCAAATATTGTCGGATAATATAATAAAAGTCCCAATTAAAAATTAAAAAAAAATAATAATTTAATTAACTTACTTGACCATTGAAAGATTTCATACGATGTATAAAATTTTCGTCCCACTTTGAAAAAAGAAGGTCATTTACGGTATCAAAAATTAAAACAGCCTTCATTGTGAATGAATTTATAAATTACTTTTGATTTGAGTTTATTATAAAATTTATTTTTATTTATTTATAAACACACTTTTGTTATCTCTGAAAGCTACACAGATCAAAGAGTACACAGATTAGTATTTATGTTGTATATACCTTAGGGGTGTGCGATAATTATCGATAATTCGTAATTAATCGATAATTTTTCATTCGATAATTATCGATAATTATCGATGTGTTTTTCGATAATTTTGATTCGATAATTATCGATAATTTTTTATTCGATAATTATCGATAACTATCGATAAGTTATCATTCGATAATTATCGATAATTTTTTGCGATTCGATAATTATCGATAATTTTGAGTGATCCGATAATTATCGATAATATTGTGGTATTCGATAATAATTGAAAATTGTTTTAGGATACAGTAAATATCGACAATTATGGTAGGGCGGATGACCTTTTTTTTTTTAGGTATTCGGATAGGGTACGGAGGATAACGCCCACACGGAAGGCCGGATGAACTTTTTTTTTTTTTTTTTCCTCGTCCGAAAATTGAACCGATAATTATCGATAACTATCGTCAACTATCGATAATTTTTATCCGATAATTATCGATAATTTTTTCCGATGAACACCCCTAATATACCTACTGTATATATATGGCCATAGAGTAGATATGAATTCAGATTATTAATTCAGATAGATATTCCGGATGTATATGGCCGTCCTAATTGTTTACGTCACTTGCTAAGGCTGGACTTACACATCCGGAATGCCTCTCTGAATTCATAATCTGAATTCCGGGCTTTCTGAATTATTCATTCAGAAAGCCCGGAATTCCATACAATTTCACTATACTCCACACACATTCTGATTTTTTCAGATTATGAATTTCTCAGATCGATCTGTAAGAGCGTTCTGAATTCCGGATCTGAATATTATTAGTTCATAACGCTCGCATTCCCATACATTTCAATAGACCGGCACACACATTCTGGAAATCAGATTATGAATTATTTCAGTGTTGCCAACTTGGAAATTGAAAACGGTTTAGGCCAGATCAGAAAATGATCTTTATTAATATATAACGTGTATTACAAAATATTATTTATTAATTATTATTATTTATTAGTATATTATTTATTATTTATTTGGATTTATTTGTACTTGTACATGTGTTGTATAAATTATTTAATTATTTGTATTTTATATATTATTAAAGGTATCTATTTGTTTAGTTTTTATTATATTATCATTGTTAATAGTGTTATAATACCTGCCCATCTGCATATGCATTATTTCTGTCACCCTCAAGTTGTCTGGTAGAAATTGCTATTTAGCAATAAGACCGCCACAGACACACAGACAGCTTAAATGGTGGCTTAATGGTTAAATCTTTAATTTTGTTCTCTGTTTTGGTGTGCAATAAAGTACATTATTATTATAATAAAGTATATTATAATTTATAAATATATAAAGAGTATTAAAAACATTACGAAATATTATTTATTATTATATTAATTTTTATTTTTACATTATATTTATTCCACGTGAATTGTATTATTTTATATTAATAAATATTATTAGTATTTTTAAGAAAATTCTTTTAACGATCGCCAAAAAGTAAATAAATTAAATTTTAAACCGTAATATTTACACACGGTATTTACATAAACCTTTCAAAAACATTCCCACGATTGCATTTTTTCTATCAATTTTGAGAATTCAGTCTCATTTATGGCCTCAAAAAGATTTTCGATGTAATTCTCACCTTTATCGCTGTGACTTTATGCAAAAGATCCTGCCGCTCCCGCTTCGCCGTCGCCGCCGCTCCGCTGCCCGCAAGATTCGAGGCAGAGGCCTAAGAGGTGTCCAGCCTTTTCGTGCGTTTTATAGAATATCCAAATTTTGTCCATATCTTGAAATCACACGCTTACTTTTGCTCTTGATTAAGTACATTTTGAGACAAGCATTTATAATTTTTTAATTCTTGTTAATGTAGTTTGTCTATCTGTCCCTGTACATATACATTAAGCCCGAAGTTTTGTTTCTGATAATAGCGCAATGTCGAGAAAATCAGATGATATCAGTAGGATTTTCATTTCTGTCTTCATGTCTACCTATGCCTTTCTATTACAATCGTTTTCCGCATAAATACGATATCCCTTAAGGGACGAAATGCAATATTGTACAAAAAAAAATTATGACAGGTCTATTGTCTTTAAATGAGTAACAATAATGTGTAAATTATTCGACGTGAATTATATTCTTTTAAATTAATAAATATTATTCGTATTTTTAAGAAATTTCTAAAAACGATAGCCTAAAAGTAAGTTAATGAAATTTTTGAACGAAATATTAATAATCTGAATTTTTTAAGATATACATGTGTGAGGCGAGGTGACGGAATTTAAGATTATGAATTCAGACAGGCATTCCGGATGTGTGAGTCCAGACTAATAATGTGAGATTTGTTTTGATATTAAAGGTACAGATACACATGCTACTTACTAGCATGCTTATAGTCTAGTCGAAGAATGTTAAAGATATTTTTAAAAAACATACCCCTTTTTTTAAATTATTTGTTGATAACTTTTGCAATTTTTGCAAGCGGAACTTCAATTTTTTTTTTCAAAAATCATCTAGATGCCATTCCAAATCGAATGACACCTCTAACTCAATTTTCGGAGACTGCTGACAAAAGTTGACCAAAATGGAACTTTTTAACGAATGGCATCTAGATGATTTTTAAGAAACATAAATTTCCACTTCCAAAAATTATTCACAAGTAACTAAAAAAAGGGGGTTTAGTTTTTAAAAATAGCTTTAACATTTGTCCACTAGACTATATGCTTATAGTCTAGTGTCTAGTCAACAAGTGCCATTGGTCGATTACACTATAAGCATGCTAGTAAGTAGCAACTAGCATGTGTATGTATACCTTTATTCTACTCTATGGTGAGATCTTGAATCTGTTGACTTTATTTATAAACGTTTTGTTTATGTTACTTATATTATCCATAACCATATTTTAAGGGCACCCTCATTAATAAAATTTAATTACTAATATTGGTATATTAAAGAAGTAAGAAGCAATAACCTATAAATAACGTAGAAATAATAATGAGTCGAAAACAAAATAACTTGGTTGGTAGATCCTTATAAATTTTTACTTTTTATTATAGTTTTTCTATTTATAACCTTATTTTCTTTTCAGAAAAAAATAAAATCTTTGTGTTACTTGACATTGGGAGGATCTTTATCATATCAAATTATCTATTACAAGAAAGATTTTAATGGTTATTATGATAATGTACTACAGCCATTAAGTCAACGCCTCGATCCAGAATGGGCACATAAAATTGGTGTATCAGCAATTAAGTACGGAATATTTCCGCCGGAAAATTTTGAGGACCCTAAAGTATTAGTAAGTGCCCATGTATTATGTATAATCCAAAATATAAGTTTTCTAATATATAAAATCTATCAGAAGATTTAATAAAAATAATTATATATCTTTTTTTTTTACAGAATACAAAATTTTTACAATTTGAACTGAGTAATCCCATAGGTATTGCTGCTGGCTTTGACAAGCATGGTGATGCTATTAAAGGGTTAAGGAATATAGGGTTTTCTGTTGTAGAAATTGGATCAGTAACACCAGAACCTCAACCTGGTAATGCTAAGCCTCGAGTGTTTAGGCTTCCCGAAGATGGTGCTGTAATTAATAGATATGGTTTTAATAGTGAGGGACACAATGAAGTGCATAATAAAATAAGGAATTTAGACAAAGCTTTGCTACAAAATGGACTCTTGGGAATAAATTTAGGTAAAAACAAAAACTCTATAGATGCTGTTCAGGATTATAGTTTAGGGATTAACAAATTTTACAATATTGCAGACTATTTTGTTATAAATATAAGCAGGTAATAAACATTAATTTTTTAATATTAATTTTTTAAAGACAATATTTTAATAGTAATTTATATTATTTTTGCAGTCCTAATACTCCAGGTCTAAGATCACTTCAAAATAAAAATGAGTTACATGAACTATTAGCAGGAGTCAATAAAACCTTAAATTCCTTGGAAGGAGGTAAAAGACCACCTCTATTTTTAAAAATTGCACCAGATCTGACCCTTGAAGAAATGAAAGATATTGTCTCTGTAATAACAAAAAAAGAAACAAAGATTGATGGCTTAATCATATCAAACACCACAATTGAAAGGCCTTCGCTTGTTAATCAAGAATTTTCGACAGAAACAGGTGGTCTCAGTGGCAAGCCTCTAACAAAAAAATCTACAGATGTGATAAGAACAATGTACAAATTAACAAAAGGTACTGTTTTAAATGTTAAATAATATTCAGAATAATATTTGTTTCGGGGCCATCTATAAACTACGTAACTCACTCTAATGGGGGAGGGATATGCTCAAACGTTATGCGCAGTTACGTGGGGGCGGGGTTGGTGCGACTTGGGTGTAATATAATACAAATACATATGTTTCTTCTACTTGTAATGTAAATATCGCATCATCTCATGATGTGTACCGTTTGGCACTAGTCGCATATTACCAGTTAGGACATCGAGTGCTATAGTATCCATTCCATTCTCGGTCTTTCTTTCTCTCACTCAATTCATATTTATTTTTATTCTTTGGCTAATTTTATTAATTCATGGGTTTAAAATTATGTAACACAAAATACTTATGACAAGGATGGTGAAAATATGTACTACATAGTATTACATTGTAGTAAGAAGTGGTTAATAAAGTGTGGAAATCATGTTACCCCTTATAATAGACAATCTTCATTGGCTTTGTAAGGATGCAAAATGAACTTTTTTGATTGTTCATTAATTTGAAACAGATATTTTTCTATTTGTTTCATATAGTATTAAAGACAATTTTAAAGTATATGAAATACCAAATGTAAATATACAAACTTTTAAGAATAAAACTAAAAATGAATTGAAGAAAATAGGTTTTTGAAAATGTCACTTTTAATTTTATCTGTAATAAATAGAAGACACTTAAGGAGACACTATTGTGCATTTTTTTAGACCTCATTAAAAACTAAATTTCTGTTATATTGTTTTGATTTATTCCCAAAGGTTTAGCTAGTAAACAAACAAAATTAGTAAAAAAAAAACACAGCTGGTTCAGTCATTTTGTACCAAGTGATTCCAAATGATATAGACATTTCCTTTTTTATGGCAATATAGATAGGTATACAAATACTATTATTGCCATAATAAAAGTGTCATTTGCCCAATAGTAGGACAATCATTTGAATCTTGCTCAGACAACCACATGTTATGTTTTTTCTTATATTTTTAAGATTCCTTTTTTCTTTCTAGGCAGTATACCAATAATAGGTGTAGGAGGTGTGTTCACTGGTCAAGATGCTTATGAAAAAATATTAGCTGGGGCAAGTGTTGTCCAAATATATACAGCTCTTATTTACCACGGTCCCCCTGTTGTTACCAAGATTAAATCTGAGCTGGCACAATTGTTAACAAGAGATGGGTACAGTGATGTTAGTGCAGCTGTTGGTAAAGGTGTCAAATGATAAAAATGTTTATTATTCAAGACCTTATTTTATTGAAATCTCTTTCCATTTACAGTGCCAATATTAATTTGTAGTAGATATCACAGGATATACTTACAAGTTAAATATTTATTTTATCTTCTTGACCTACAATAAATAAAAGTTTATATTTATTACAAAAATATTTACATACTTATGTAGTTATGTATATATAACATGATTATAGATTATGTATTTTATTATTTACCTAATATTTTACAATCAGGAAGATTTGATTGGAGGAACTGCATACATTCACCGAAATTGCTTACGCTAGATAAATTATAGAGTACCAATGTTTTTAAATTTTTTAAAGACTTGATTTCTTTCAATCCCATATCTGTGACATTTAAACATTCTGAAACTTGCACATATATGAGTGTTGCATGTCCATAAGCAAGTCCTTTCATTGCTCTATCATCAATATACTTGTTCTTATGAAGTATAATTTTTTCTAACTTTGTACAACCACCTATAATTGCAAATAGCAGATTAGATAAAGAATAAATATTTAAAAGTAAAGTATGATCTTATTATGAAAATAATGAACACACTTAAGTGAGAAAAACCATAATGGGATATGGATGATTCAGTCCCATCAATCGCTACTATTTTGGGCACTTTTTGGTTTTCAGGAGGTAATAAATTATAGTCTTCAAGTTTGTGTCCATCTGCCCAAACAACTTTGCCTCCATTACGAAGAACCCATTCAGCACAGGCTCTATCAGGTCCTAATGCTTTTATACGATCAGGATCTGGCTTATTAAACATCATATTAACATATTCCCAAAAACCTCTTACTGGGAAACCCTTAAGTTTGAAGTTTTCATGGAGATTATTGGCAACCTAGAAGAAATACAAAAATGAACGTATAATTACTAAAAAATGCTTTAATATATCGTATACAATACACACAGTTCGAAAACGAAACATAGTGATGATAAACGAATAGGTAATTCTAAAACGTGTATAAAAAATACAGAATTTTTTATTTTTAGATTTCTGAAAGTCACTTGTTTATGTTCACAATACTTCATATAAATAAATTCAATCCTAATTCCTACGTATTAGTAGGGGTGTGCGATAATTCGTAATTTTTCATTCGATAATTATCGATGTGTTATTCGATAATTGTGATTTGATAATTATCGATAACTTTTCATTCGATAAATAATTATCGATAATTTGGTTTGATCCGATAATTATCGATAATTAACCTTTTTTTGTTTGGTATTTGGATAATTGCGGTAAATGTTGATACAGGACTGTGAATGACCTTTTTTTCTTCTTAAACATAGAGTAATAAAGTCCGCTCGCTATTAACTAGAGAGTGCGAAACTTGTTTAAAGTATGGGAACCATGCGATCCATTTATGCGGGTGTAAGGAGGGGCGCGGGGTAAGGTGGAGTTTGTTCCTTATCTCTTAAAGTGATGTGCGTTGTGCGGCGATACGGATATTGTATCGATATTTTCGATGGTCTTTAAAATAACTTCGACATGTACTTATTTTACTTGTTTATTATAATAATGTTTACATAATTATCTTAACCACTAAATATAGAATAATTTTATAAATTAATTCAATAAAAAGTTTCAACGATTTTTGATGTGAAACATCTATAGCCGCACGTAAAACCGTTTTCTGGCGTGGCGACGCATGCGGTGGACGGCGGACCATCTATATGATGGTATATATATACAGTCTATATGCAGTAGTGTGTGCGGTGTGGCGACGCATCGCCATGCGCAATCGATCGAAGTCACTGATTAAACGAATTAAGTAGTCATGATTTGAAATAAATTCGTAAATTTTTGTATTTAATGAAAATAAATGTTTATTCAATAAATAGTCATCGTTATCTGGAAAAAAAATCGTAATATTTTATTTTATCATTATGACATATTTAGTTCCTATCACAATATGTTCTTTTCTGCATATTACTTTTACAAAATAATGTCGATGTTTCACATCTGCCAGGCGTCCCGTGACGGCTCACATGTTTTTTTTTTAAGAACCTTCAAACAAAATTAATTTATTGTATACCTGTCTTTTTGAATTTACTTTATCTGTCCTATTTTTAACAATGTAATATAATCTTATATTTAAATATATTTCAATAATTGTTCAAATTAGACAATTTAAATGGTTATCTAAAGCATATTGATCAAATTGGTGATCGTGTAAAGACATGAATACATCAACACCAACAAAATAACTCATTAAAGAAATAACAAATTCATTTTTTAATAATTGTAATGTAATTAATATTTTGTAATGTAATGTTAAAGCGAAAGACCTAAGATTTTTCGAGTATTTCTTTTCATTAGGAAGATTTTTACTTTTAATAATCTGTCTTTTCATTATTTCAGCACTTGTGATATTGATGCAGCTTAAAATGTTAACATCGGTTTTGTTTATTAAATCTTTTTTTTTCAAGTCTTGAAGTAAATCCCCCATGCGGAATAATTTACGCTTCAAACGCCTCTGATTGCACTGTAGGCGTTTTATTTTTAATAAGCGTTGATGCGATGTACGTTCCAAACATTGTATACGTGATTTTAGTTTTTTTTTTTGCGAGGCGTATCAGTAATCGTATCTGATACAAAACTAGTTGCGACTTCAACGTCCATTGGAGTTTCTTGTTCAGTTTGCTCAATCTAAAATAAATACAGTGAAATTTAAAGTAAGTATAGATTTATAGTGACTCTAACCATGAAATATAAATTATTATTTTTATAAAAGTACTCACATCAAGTTTTAACGTTGGTACTGCATTTGGTAATAAGTATCGCTTTTTCTTGCTCAAATCAAACCACGATTCTTCAAAATGCTGAGAACATATTGTAGTACGAGGCCCTGGAAACCAGCCATCTTTGCGAACTACATCTATCCATTTCTCTTTTATCTTTGGGTCTTTAGGAAAGCTGTAAGGTCACAAAGATTCTCACTGAGCAAAAATTGAAAAATGAATTCGTAATTCTATGTTCTTAAGTATTCCGATAGGATACTGATGTTGGACCTGGACGGCGGATGACTTTTTTTTTTTTGTCGTCCTATAACTACCGATAATTATCGATAACTGTCATCAACTATCAATAATTTTTACCCGCTAATTATCGATAGCTTCATTCGATAATTATCGATAACACGATACGATAATTTTTCCGATGAAAATCCCTACGTATAAGTGCACGATACAAATCGATATTTCATAAAATATCGATATATGCACGCGATATATCACTGCAATCCTAGTATGAAGTATGCTGATAATCCTATATAGCTGCAATCCGATATTATCGAATCATTTAGTATTAATATATTTAATCTGCATATTGTAGTATAGTGTATATATATATATATATATATATATATATAGAGTGGATTTTTGATACGGGTCAGTAAGGGCAGGTACTTTAACCCTAATAGTTACAGGAAAACGTTCCTAGGAGACCATCCATAGCTTTTTAAGATATTCTGAACTGCATTCACAGATTTTGAGAAAATGTACAGTCAGCGAAAAAAGTGCTAAAATCCAAAAAAAAAAAAAATTTATGCCTATCGATCCTACTTCAAATGGGGATCAAAAGACTCTATGGGACTATTTAAGGTATGAGTACTAGAAATGTCAGAAATCGTCAAAAACATTTTCCATACATTTTGTACTGAAAAACGATAAATCAACTCGTAATATTCTTTATCGCCAAACAACCTTGTTTGTTCCCTATAAAAAAGTAAAAAATTATAAAAAAGAAGTTCGAAGACTTACCTTTTGGAGATGGCTTAGAGGAAAAATAAGTACAGATCATGATTTTTAAAGTACATATTATGGTCTGATGAAACTAATTTTTTCAATAACGGTATGTACAACCGAAAAAATTATCATTATTGATCTAGAGAAAATCCTGTCACAGTAAGGGAAAGCCACAATCTGGTTCGATTTTCTTTTAATTGTTGGTGTGCTCTAACGCCGAACCGTACTGTAATGATCGAATACTATGAAGGTACTCTTAATTCAGTTATGTATAACGAGGTCATTTTAGAGAATCTTCAAAACCAGTTGGATGAATGGCCCCTGACAGAATTGCGAAAAGTTTATTTTCAACAAGATGGCGCACCGCCACATAACAGCCTACAACCGATATATATCGATTTGTACTACCGGTATATATCGATTTGTACAACCGAAATATATCGCTATTTTTTTTTACGTAATAACGTCTTATAAATCGATGACCGTCGGCTGCTCGCACGAAAAAGCATGACTCATTGTCATGTTGCGAGTATGGAGGGTAGAGGTACCTCTACCCTCCATAGTTGCAAGGAACAAGCGATAGAGAGGCATTATCGGCCTAACCGTTCGGCTTGTGACGAATCTATCACTCTTTCACTCCATCGACAAATGCGCCCGAGTAGAAGTGAAAAAATATTTGAATGAACGAGACAAATAAATCTCTGAGAAAATGTTTTATTTATTCTGTTTAGTGTGTTTGTGTACCGTAAAACGGGGTGAATAGGGATTGCATGGTGAATAGGGATAAAACGCTGAATGAAAGTCGCTAATGATTTTTGCTACATTAAGAACTTCCAAATTGATGTGAATTATTTTACTAGTTAGCAGAATATCTTACCTTGCTATTGGTAATACCAAACAAAAGGGAAATTTGAAAAAAAAATAGTAAAACGGGCATCTAAAAATAGCTATTCGAACTAGTAATTTTAGTGTCTTTAAAAACTTAAGTCATAACTTAAGTTACTAGACCGTGGTCATAATAAATAAGTAAATAAATAAATAAATATGTTTAAGACACACACACAAGGTCGTCTGTTCCTAAGGTAGGCAACTTAGTGCCTGTGTTTTAGGTAACAACCGACTGATATACATTTTTTTAAATAAATATACATATAAATAATACATATATTACACCCAGACTCGGGGCGGGAATCGAACCCACAACCCTTGGAGCTGAAAACAGGGTCACTGAAAACTGCGCCAACGGGTCAGTCACTAACGAAGTTTTAGTGTTTACTTGACAAAAAAAGGTTTAAATAACAATCTCATTTTGATTTGTTACGAGGTTAAAAGACAAAGTATAAGGGTGAAAATGTACGTCTTAATAGGCACGCTAAAGTAAAAGTAAAAAGAGATGCATGAGGGCTTACTCAGAACGGTATTATTTGAATAGGGATAGGGTTTTCACTTTAATTCATTTACAAATATAATAGTTCTACAATGTATATACAATTATATTAGCTCTTATAATTACATATTTGCAGCTAATACTACATTTAAGTTAGTTTCAAATATTTGATGACCATATGCATTTTTCCCTATTTCCCCTTTTCCTGTTCCAATACACCCCGGCTTAGGGGTGTTCATCGGAAAAAATTATCGATAATTTTATTATCGATAATGATCGTATTGTGTTATCGATAGTTATCGATAATTATCGAATGAACACATCGATAATTATCGGATAAAAAGTTATCGATACTTGGGGATAGTTATCGATAATTATCGGATAAAAATTATCTCGATAGTTGCCGATAGTGATCGATAATTATCGGTTCAATTTTCGGACGACGAAAAAAAAAAAAAAGGTCCTCCGTACCCTATCCGTATACCTAAAAAAAAAAGGTCATCCGGCCTTCCGTGTGGGCGTTATCCTCCGTACCCTATCCGAATACCTAAAAAAAAAAAAAGGTCATCCGCCCTACCATTATTGTCGATATTTACTGTATCCTAAAACAAGTTTCAATTATTATCGAATACCCCAATATTATCGATAATTATCGGATCGCTCAAAATTATCGATAATTATCGAATCGCAAAAAATTATCGATAATTATCGAATGAAAACTTATCGATAATTATCGAATAAAAAATTATCGATAATTATCGAATCAAAATTATCGAAAAACACTTATCGATAATTATCGAATGAAAAATTATCGAGTAATTACGAATTATCGATAATTATCGCACACCCCTACCCCGGTTTAAGTATCAATAGGGACAGCCAACATTTTCTTAAATATTTTTATGTATTAAGAATTTATTGTAATTTTTTTTGTCGTTTTTTATTCATGTTTTTTATAGCAAAGTATAAATAGGCGGAAAAATTAAAAAAAAAAAACTTATTGTTTATAATTTTATGGTTAATATTGTTGTGTGAACTTCAAAATCGTACCTATTCACCCTGTTTTGTAGTATTTAACTATTTACAAAGAGTTTCTAAAGATAGCTCGACCGTGGTTTAGAGTATATAGTCACTATGTATATAATAACTATTTATTAATGGTAGTTTGTAAATAAAGTTATTGTTTTTACCCAAGAAAAAAATTATCTTCAAACATTTACATTTTACATAAATTTCGATAGTCATGTCGGAATCGTATGGTAATAATATATTTTGTTAAAATTTATAACGTTCGTAACACGATAGTTTTTATTTTCAAACGTCGTTTGTAATGTTTCAGAATATTTATTTAAATTCCTAGTGATAGGAAGTGCGGGTACAGGAAAATCGAGCCTCCTTAATAACTTTATAGGAAATAAATGTAAGTGTTGATTAATGCAATTAGAATATTGTATATATATATATATATATATATATATATATATATATATATATATATATATATATATATATATATAACAAATTGAAAAGCCTCATACAAAATTTCATTCATTTCAGTTAAAGAAGATCGATGTCACACCATCGGTGTTGAATTTGGTTCTAAGATTGTAAATATTGGAGGCAAATCAGCCAAACTTCAGATATGGGATACAGCAGGACAAGAACGATTCCGTTCAGTTACACGTTCATACTATAGAGGTGCTGCCGGAGCTCTACTTGTGTATGATATTACATCTCGTGACTCTTTCAATGCCTTATCAAACTGGCTTAGGGATGCTCGCACATTAGCAAGTCCGAACATTGTCATACTACTTGTTGGAAATAAAAAAGATTTAGATGAAGCTAGAGAAGTAACTTACACTGAAGCTAGTCAATTTGCCCAAGATAATGGTAAGTTTTGTAATAAAATTTTTTAAATGCATTGTTTCAATATATTTTTTTATTTAGTGTTTATTTCAGATGAATTTTTATAATTTTTACTTCTCACTTCTTTTTTCTTCAGAATTAATGTTTCTAGAGACTAGTGCAAAGTCTGGAGAGAATGTCGAAGAAGCATTTTTGAAATGCTCGAAAACAATTCTTGCTAAAATAGAAACTGGAGAGTTAGATCCAGAAAGAATAGGGTCAGGGATACAATATGGAACAGGAACGTCAAAGAGATTGACAGCACCAAAGAGACCTGTAAGAGCACCATCAGATTGTGCTTGCCATGTGTAACAGGTAGTAATAACTATAGATATTGGTAAAATTGATGCTAAATAGAATCAATAATTCTCTCTATATCTTATGTGATGTATTTTTACTTCATTTTTAACTTATTTAGTTTTTAAGTCAAGTTAAAATTAGGTTATAGATTTTGAATTATAAATTAAAATTTCATTAAATTGATTCTCAAAATATGTCAATTCAAATAATATTGGCTTTCTCTCTACTTAAGTTTTAGTAAGAAAGTTTTTTGTTATTTTTATTAGCAAAATGTAATCACAAGACATTATTTTATATTCCTTTCAGTTCCAAATGTTAAAATTTAAGTACTATTAAATAATATTTTATTTTTAACATTTTTTATTTTTTATGTAATAAGTAGATATTAATATAAAAACAAACTCTGGTTGCTATTTAAAAAAGGCTTGTATCTATTTATTTACAGTGCTTATATAAAGATATATCGATTTATTATCTGATTGTGACTTGAACACATTTCATATGTTAATGTTACTTTTAAAAAAGTAGTTATTTAAAAATTAAGTTAGTTAATAAAACATTATCAATTGTCGTGAATATTTTAAAATGTATTATTTCTGTTATTTTTGTTTAACATCAAAATGTGGAACTAATACATAAGATTTTCAAATTTAAATAATGTGGTATTTTACTGTGTATCTAGTAGCAAATGACTTAAAAATACTTATAATTTTTCTTTACCCTACTTGATCAACATAATATCTTTAAGTGACAAATAAAAATAAGCAATGCTTAATATTAACAAATCAAAAATAGTTATGTTATTAATGTAACCATTGTATATAATTATTAACTTTTATGTGAATCTCTATATAATAAGTTAGTCTTTCACTATACTATTAAATGCTTTATCTTGTCTTATATTGCATCAGTGGTGTATATAAAAGTATGTAAACTACAAAACAACACTACACTGTGCTAATGGATCTGATTTAAATTTAAAATAATGTTACATTAGTACTGTTTTTAGTATCCTTTAAACTAATTTTTATTAATCAAAATAGCTTAAAAGAATTGGTTGTCTGTAAAGTTGGCTTATGGACGATAATTTTTCGTGATATCGTCCGTTATCCATATGTCATATCCACTTTTTCCGAAACTATAAGAACTATACTGTTGACACTTGGTAAGTAGATGTATTCTGTGAACTGCATTAAGATTTGCACACAAAAATAGAAAAAAAAAAACAATAAATTTTGGGGGTTTCCCGTACTTATAGATCTGAAACTCAAAAAAATTTGGCTCGCACTTGGCTGGTTTTTTTTATTATTATTTCAGTCCTGTGATGTCGTTTTCGTGCCAGCCCGTGATATAGCCCTCCGAGTTTTGTTAGAACATTTTTTAATTTACAATGTTTGCTTTTAAAAGACATTTGAAACTGACTTCCAATGTATATTTTTTGTGTTTTTTTTTTTAGATACGAAAGTATGTAGTTTAGAAGATGGTAGTTGTTATAATATTGCTTTTTTTCTTTAAGTTTGGCTAAATGATAACTTTAGAAATAGACATGTAATGTTTTGTAAATAATATAAATTCGCTAAAATTATTTACTGAAACTAAAGTGTAGTAGCACAGTATAAGGTTTTTGATTAGGTACTCATTTAAATATATAGCCGAAATATTTCCGAGAATAAAGTTTTTTTTTAGAATATATATTTTTTAATTTATTTTAATTAACACATTGTATGCCTAGCACCTGGTTTACAAATTCATCATTAAATAACCCGCCACCGAGTCGCATCTTCATATTTAAATAAATGATATAATCTAACGCAGTGATTCTCAACCTTTTTTTTGTTGCGGCACATATTTAACGATTTCAAAATTTGGCGGCACACAAAGAAAAAGATAAAAATTATTTACTTACTACAACACACTGCATAAATAAAAAACTAATATATACTACAATAATAACTAAACGTTTATTAAGGAAATATTTGATCTGATCACTGATCTAACGATTAGCCAACCATATTATAATATCGTAAATATTATCTAAATATTTCGTAATAAGTGTAAATAGCTTGTAAAAATACTATATTTCAATTACAACGTCAAAAAAATCGTGTTTGGTTTAGCTTCGTATTTTGTTCGTGGGTTGGTTGGGTTCTGCGATAAACTACTATGGAAACACGGTGTTTGAATGGAACAAATACACGGTAGAAACATTGTGGAACCTACGTGGTTAGTGGTTTACACAGTGTATACACAAACACAGTGCTTTCACCGTGAAGTCAAGACCGCGAGGGTTAGCGCATGAAACTGAATAAAAAACAAAAAACTTCAATGCCTATATAGAACTTTTTTTTTTTTGTTTATAATAATAATTTGGAATTTTAGTTATAAGATCGCCTACCATAATGTGACATATATCAGTCGGTATTATCGGTATTTTCCAGGGTGATTGTCTGAGCCCGCTTTGGTTTTGCATGTCCTTGAACCCTTCGAGCACTCTGCTGAAGCGTTCGGGACAGGCTTTCAGTTTCTGAGAGGAGGTACTAAATTATCCCACCTTCTCTACAAGGATGACCTCAAGCTGCTAGCACATATTGCTGCACGCCTTATGGAGTTGCTGAAAATCACTACTGAGTTCATCGGCTCCATCAGGATCCAGCTTGGAGTAGATAAGTGTGCGGTCGTGCATGTAGACAGGAGACAAGTGACGCAACCGGTTGAGATTATCCTAGAGCTTTCTATATTTAAGACCTTTTCCGAAGCTGATTCTTACCGGTAACTGGGCATGTCACAATCCATAGGGGTGCACGAGGCGGATATGAAACAGGTGGTTTGCGAGGTCTTTTTTTGACGGCTGACAAAAGTTCTTCGAAGCTACTTAAAATTGTCGGGCGCCAACAAGGTCCGAGCTTATAACGGCTGGGTCATGCTCACTCTCTTGTACACATTTGGCGTGCTCAGATGGACTCAGACTAAACTCGAAGCCCTGGACAGAAGAGTCCACACGACTATGACTCACCATCGCATGCATCACCCGAAATCATCGATCATGAGATTGTACATCCTACGGAATTGTGGTGGCCGAGGCCTATTAAGCGCTAAGTTCGTTTATAACCAGGAGGTGTGCAGCATCAGGCCTACTTTGAAACGAGGACTGAGAGCGCTATGCATGGTGATGTTATAGGTCTAACCCCTTATCTCTGGCCAAAGAGTAATGGCGAAGACCGATTAATGTACTTAGCACCTCTGACCGGGAGACCGTATGGATGGAGATGGAATTGCATGGACGGTTTTACAAGGTGCTCCACGCACTTCACGTGGATGTTAAGGCCTTCGTGCAGTGGCTGCGATTCGGGGACCTCTTTGGGGAAACCGAAGGTTTTGTCTGTGCAATACGACGAACAATTACCGAAAGCACACTCTGAAGTATGGCACTCCCGACTTCTGCAGAGCTTGTCGTCATCCCGGCGAGTCACTCAGACATGTGCTTTCGGGGTGTTCAGCGCTTGCCAACACTGAGTACTTGCATAGACATAACCTCCTGGAATAGAGGATGCCATATTATCAGTAGGTACACACCGGTACTAAGTACTCGAACGCGATGGACTCCGGCTCTACTGGGACCTGCCTATTGCCACGGACAGAACGATACTGGCGAACAAGCCTGATATCGTGGTGAAGAATTTGGGTACGGTTGAGGGTGTTTTTAGTGAACATTAATATCCCGTATGACGAGAACCTCGCGAAAGCCGAAACAGAGAAAATACGTATATATTTGACATGAAAGACTATCAAACTTGTTTTTTTTTTGTAATATTTTGGTTTTTCATTATAGGAATAATAAAGAAACATGTCGGTGTGAGGTACGCGACGACCTTTTTTTTTCGTCGTACGCAAAAACAGGTATAGGGGAGAGTTGGATAATACCGCGCGTTTGATAATTCCACGCCAGAATTAAAAAAAAAATGCAACGTTGAATAAACTTGTTCGTAGAAAAAGAAGCATAAACTCCTTTCTATACCTAGATATAATTATTATTTTACGACTAGATTAATTATCATAACCATATCGGCCATTGGATGTCCACTGCTGAACTGCCTCCATCCAACGACTTCCGGCGACTCTCTTCGAGTCGTCTGTTCATCTCGTGGATGGCCGTCCGACACTGTGCTTGCCGGTACGTGGTCTTCACTCATACACGCCCTGGGCGCGGAATTGACAAACTCTGTTATTTCATATTATAACTTCAAAATAATACAGTCAAGTTAATTGTGTATTCAAATCAATCTAGTCATTAATTCTATAATATGTTAGGATTCAAATAAAAGTAATCAATGTGTTACAATACAAATATAGAATAGCTTACCTCTTGTCAAAAATGCCCGCGAAATTATAAGGAACGAGAGTAAAAACTTGTAAGACACGATGTGTCTTAATCGCTGCTCCGAGTAAATTACCGTCGTACACGGGGAGGGGTAGAGGACTCGGACTGTGATCTTTAAGGACTGGATAGCGCAATTAGCGTTTAGTTTTTGAAATATGCTAGGGCGTGGAATTATCAAACGCGCGGTATTATCCAACTCTCCCCTATATTCAATTTCGTCCATTGTTCGGGCACTCTCTCCTCTTTAATTATGGTATTGAATATAGTTGTTATTATAGGTGTTAATAAAGTTTGTCCCTCTTTGGCTCTTGTTTTTATCTTATCTTCGTGGCTTTTTGGTTTAAAATTTTGTAGTATGTGACGAATTTTACTCGGCTTGTTTTCTTTTGTTTAAGTGATATTTTTGATCTGACCATTCTGTGGTCTGATGGTTATTATATTATGGCTATTAGTTTATTACGTGTACAGAATTCAGTATAACAAATTTGACTCCTGGCAGTTCATTTAACGCAAGTTAAACAGTTTTCAAATTGTGTATTCTATAAAATTTGAGAACTTGCATAGAATGCTTATTTTTGTTAAGACTCCGAAAGATTCGTGATTACACTGAATACGCTTCTCTGTCTACTCTATATTATCCTTAACTGTCACTATACGTAGGTATATAGAGGGGTAGGTGTAGAGGAAATAGTAATACTGTTCAGAAGTGACTACACATCTGTCAGATAGAAAACTTCTGAATAAGATAAAATCTCCGACTAGGACACCAGATTACTAACTGATGGGACAATACAATACAAATAATTAGGACATATGTATATTCTGTTTCAGATTTTTTATACATATATTAAAACCAAAATATTTGATAAAGTAAAAATTGCAGTCTGTTGGGTAGTTGGATCGCTTAAAATCATGTATTAAAATCTGATTTCAAAAGATCTGATCTTACCTTGATACCAAAAGTTGAGGATCAATTTATAGTCTTCGTAAACCAAAAAAGTAAAAAAATTTCACTGGAAAGCCAAAATAACGTAATTAACCATTTTAAATAGATATTATTATATAATGAGCTCGACATAATATGTACATATAACTGAACAGTTTTGCTTTAAACGTTGTTACCTTTGACGAGAGAAGGCTGAAGTATATGACTTAACATACTGTAGATGAAATATTAAAGCAATATATCGAGTGCGTTCTGGTGTAGTAGTGTCGCCTTAACACCGGTGGTCGCGGGTTTGATTCCCGCTCGGGGCAGATATTTGTTTCTGCTCTGGGTCCGTGTCCTTGTGTTTCTTTCCAGATCCTCGAAGAACATGTAAAGCCGTTGGTCCCGGTTGTTTTCATAGATATAGCAAACGTTATTCATGTTAGGGAAATTAATTCGCGAACCCGCAGTGGAAAAGCGTGATAGATAACCCTTCTCCTATATGGAAAAGAGTCCTATGTTTTTAGTTTAGTTATAAACTCATATGGATAAGAGCATAACAAGTATATAATCAATAAAAATTGAGCTGTTATGCATTTGCATTCGATATGGAAATGGAATGTGATGAAGTTATATGCCATTTTTATTGTAAAAAAAAATAATCAAAAATATGTCGTGGTCACTTCATAAAATTTTCGAGCATTTCATGTAAGCAGTTCTACTATACTACGAAATATACATTTCAGTACATTAGTGGGTATATGTATATTTGCATAGAGATATATCACGGTCTTTACTACTTCAGCTCCTCACTTAAAGTACAGCATTCTTTTTAAAGTGTTTATTAATACTAAATAGATGTGAGTTCGTGGAAATTAAAATTAACCGTTTTTTTATATATAAATTTATTCTTTAAATAACTTTGTTAACAGCTTTTACATAATAAGAGCTTATTTTATAATCACCAGTTTATTTTTAATATTTTTGCTCCATTTCGTAAAACATCTTCCAAACATTTCTTTTGAACACTAAAATCATCAACATAATAAATCATATTGATTCTTTCCAGGCAAAACTTGTGGACGTTTAAAATTTTACAATGCACTAGGGGATATTTATGTGTTGCGATATGTAATTTTATAGCTTTTGTAAAAAACGTGTCGATGTTAATGTCCTTTCACGTATCATTTGGAATGTAGCAACTTGCCGAATATATTTAGATTAAAATGTCAATAAATTACAGGCATCGGTGATGACACAAAACAATTTCACAACTTTGAGCAAAATGAGAGCAAAAGTTAATGTCGATTTGTTTGCATTCTTAAATTATAGAAAGTAATATAATTTATTTATTTATACAATTTATATTAAAAATATTATCTTATTCGGAATTAAAACATATAAACAACACACGTCCTATTTAGGATAATTTAAATAGTGCAACTTCTTAGATAAATTTTGATTTTACTATAATATTTAATTTAGTAACTAAATAATACAGAGTTTTTATTTTCTTTTGTGCTTGTTAATAAATAAAAATGTAAGTAGACAAAAAATCAACGTAATATTATACACTTTCTCGTTAAACATAATTGTGTAACAAACCTATTTGTAAAATTAATGACAAATACATTTTTAAATATAAAATGCACCTATTTGTAACTAGGAACTATAACATGGTGTGATGTAAGTCACACTATGACCTAGTGTCGCGATAGCACTTGTCTTACTTCTTACTCACATCTATCTATACGAGTGACTAAATGAGTAATGGATCTAAATTATTGTTACATTTCCGATTTGATTGCATTTCGAAATATCTCGTAATTCCTAATTCACTTATTAACTTAATATCATAATATCTACAGAATAATTCATAAAACCAAAACATAAAATATATTTTTTACATAAGTCCTAGTTCTATCACAGTAAAATAATAAAAAACACTCACTTAAATCATAGAGTTCAATTTAATCATTATAATTATATTGTCGATTTTAGTGATTAAATTGAACTTGAAATGAATAATAGTTAGGATCTATTTACATTGGCACGGTATCGAAGTGTTACATTTATGTTGAACTTTTATCTTAAGTAACGTTTTAACAGATATGTTTAATTAACGTTACACAAAAAAATCCAGGCAAAATGTAGGATACAGATTCGTCGTTTTGACACTTCAAGTCGCTTCTATTCCGCACCAATATGGACAGAGTGTGAAACTACATAAATTTATAATAATTAAATACAATTTATACTTTTAATGATCTATGGTACTAATCAATGTGTATTGATGCTCGTTTTAATGGAATGATTTAAATAATGAATTTAATGTAGCGGAAGGTCAGTGTTTATACTGAGATTCATAATATTGCTACATTTATAATGAATATACCTTGGCATGCATTGACCACACATCATTATGAATTATATAAAAATATCGTGAAATATTTTTATTTGTTGCTATCAATACACATAATTTTAATTTCAACTAATAAATAATAATAAAAAAAAACATCTATAAATAAATTTAACATGCTAAGGGCCCACGCCCACGTCTGATAATCATTGTACGATTTTGTTGGTTAAAATATACACAGATTATGTAATATTGAAACGCACACATCCTATACATATTTCAAATCAGCACAGATTAGATTTAGATAAGATTTTTTTTTTTTCAACTTTTCTTGAAATAAAATATAATATCTTCCCGTGTTATTTCTCTTTTTGTGAATTTACAAACTTACAAACAAGTGACGAACATGTGCGTTGTCGATTACAAGTCTGTCATAAAAAAATCAATCTGTCTATAAAAGACCCGACCTGGGCGGAGGCCCTAATAATATATCATATTTTTTTTCAATAATTTGATATAAAAGTAGATTCTTATATTACACGACCAATATTTATTGTAAATTGTAGAAATGACTACATTTATGACAATATAATATAAAAACTGTAGTTAATATTTCCATAAAAGTATTCAGTTGAAACTATCTTCGCCATATGACCAAGTGTAAGCGCATTGGGTAGAAGGACACTAAGATCTGTGTTTGATCTATCGTAATTTGATATAAATATAAATGTGTACCATTTGAAGAGTGAAAGGCTAGTCTTCAATATACGAATCTGCACTGTAATAGCAAATTGAAATAGAACATGTATGTTATGAAGTAGGTAATTACTTCCTAAATTATAGAATTAGACCTCTACCAAATTTAATGGTGATTTTATAAATTAAGTTTTTTTTTGTCTTATTATTTCAGACAAACAATAAGTAACCCATTCCAAATATTTTGACTAGACTAATATAAGGTACGAAATTTGTTTAATAAGTACACACTTTACAAATATTTTGATTTTTAAATCTTAGTGTCTCTAGCCTTAAATAAAGTTTAATAAATATAAGTGAATTTAAGCAATGGAAAGCGGTCAAAGACAATTTAATAATTGTATTTGTACCGCATACATTTTATACATAGGAAAACCCATTTTTTTAAAATAAAAAATTGCATAATTTTAATCTTACTATCCATGTCCGAGCAGACTACAATAAATCTAAACTAATAATAAATATACTGTTCTGATCACTGATCCTGACTGATTGCACGTTTGAGTTCCGTACTTCAGGATGTCAACGCTTTATCTTATTTTTGAGACCGCAATATGTGGACCCTGGCTATTTACAGTGTATCATTACGGCTGTTATATTAACGAATAATAAAAATTAAATTAAATTAGAAATTAAGGAAGTCCGTGCTATTCGCCAACTTTTGCTCGATATTAAAAAAAGGAAATGATAAAAATTATACGTACGGAACAACTCGCATAGAAATCTGACGAAATCTATCACAAAGCACTTCGAGACGCAAATCCTAAAGTATCTATTCGAAGCCATCAATTTACCGAGGCAACGAAGATCTCGGGCGCTATCTCTTTAGGTACGTGACTTTCTCGACATCTGCGACTCACGCGTGGCCACGGTTCCAGCGCGTGCAGACGCGTGCAGGCGCCCCGTCGTCCGGCTCTGCGGCGAGGGCGGGGCCGGCGGGCCGGCGGGCCGGCGGGCCGGCGGGCCGGCGGGCTGGCGGCACGGGGCTCGCGGGCGCCCTACGCGGCGGCCTCGCGGCACGCCACCGCCGCCACCAGCGCCGCGCCGCGCCCGCTGCCGTCCTCCGAGAGCATAAGGTCGAACTGCAACAAGAGCAAATTCACGTTTGATAATGGCAAGTATACCATCTACAAGAATTACCATAGTAAGAAAAAAAAAAAAACAAAAAAAAAAACAAGCGCACACCTTTACACTGTTAAAATTTTTTGTAAATTTACTACATGTTTTGTAAGCAATTGCATACTAAAATTACAAATCCTTGTATTGTATTGCTAATTTAATACGCATTTGTTTAAATATTACATCTTGTTATAGCCAAAGTACTAAACAGGTTGCAATTTAACAATGTTTTTGTATTTATCAGATACTTATAGTAATTTTATGGTTCTGTGTAGTAGAATTGAATCTCAAATTTTATAAATTTTCTATACATATTCGGAGTTTAATTTTACTAAGATAATCAATAAAATTACTAACCAAAATTTGCTATTTGAATTACAATAAGTGTTAGGAAATATACTATATATTTCATTTATATCATGTACGCTATGTGTTTAACAATTCTTCAAGCCGCTAAATTGCGCTAACGTTTGGTTTGGTTTGGTTTGGTTTTGGTCTCCATACAAAATTAATTGACTAAGGGTTTTTTATTAAATCAAAGTCATTTTACCTTGCAACGGGGTATATATATTGTAGGTCCCGTAGTACAGGTGTGATTTTGGACGTGTGGAACGATAAACGTTTCAAACGTATCAAATTGTTTTTTCTATCAGTGTTGTTCAAACTGTTGTGTAGTAAAATTACAATAGATTTTTGTAAAATAACTATATTTATTTGATATATTTTGTTTAGTAATATTACAAATAATGTATATTAATATTACTGCACAAGGTTTTAATAACTGATTAGTAATTTTGCGAAAGATGATTTGTAATATTTTGAAACTGAGTTGTTGTAAATTGTGCAGTAAAATTACAGCACTGAGTTCTTTTATTCTAAAACGGTGGTGCGTAAAAACATCCTACACAAATTATATAAATTACTATAGAAATTTTTAACAGTGTACGTTACCGTGCTGTGAGGGGAACCCCTGCGTATACCGAAGTGTGTGGACATTTTATACACAGAATTAAATGAGAAAATTAATATAAGAGATGGAGGCGGCCCTATCGCTGACGATAAAACGACCACTCCTTCCAGATTCATTGAAATCTTACAAACCTTGATTTCTTTTCTCTAAATTACTAGTACATAGTTAGTTTTGACTCATTGTCAGTTTGATACTTAATTTGTTTTATTGAAACTATAAATTCTCTCTGATTTTTTTTTTTTTTTTTGTAATCTAAACAAACTTGACAAATTTTACTATATTGTTATAATTTTTAATTAGTGTAAAGGATCGTTATAGATCATAAAATCCGAAGGTAGTGAAGGTTTTATTTGATTAAGATTCTTTTGTGACCTATGGAAATTTTTAATGATAAATTATATTCCATTTCAACTGTCACTATACTCGTATCATTATTTCGGTCGGCAATCTAAACAATTGAATTCTATTGGATACGAGATATCAGAGTTTATCAATAAGATCGAGTTTATTTCACCATTTATATAACAAGGGCAAACGGCGGTCATTGTCATTTTTGTTTAGTCATTTATTTAGATATACCTATCTAAGATAAATAAGATTTGATTGCCACAGTTTATACATCGAGAAAAATCAGTATATATTTCTGATGAATATATCTTTTGTAGAAAATTAACCAGATTATAAACAAAATATAATTTGACGAACAATGACGAATAATGACGAATCTCTTATCAGGTGAACTTTGAACTTGATAGCTCGTCAGCAATGACTCGAACAAAAAGAGGCTCGCCGCTTATCGAAATAGATAAATTTGAAATAATAAAAAAAGAACAATTAATTTTTAACCTTACTTAACAGAAAATAAGTTTATTACGTAAATAATCATAAAGTGACTGACCTTAATTAATTATGCATATTTGTGACTTGTGAGTTGTAAGAATCCAACAAGCGTTATGTACCTACATTCGACATATTTTTAAACACTTTCGTTTAACAGGGTTTTGATAAAATGATACTTTTGTATATAACACTACTTCAGACTAATACTAAAAATATTCACTTTAAACGTAGTTTCCTTCACATTTTTAGAATAATAACCGATGACATGATCTTGTCTCTAATTACACTTTTTTAGCTTAATAGCTATCACGTAAATTTGTAATAATAACCCGGGAATAAATAATCAGGCCTGATCATACATGAAAAATGATCGGGATCATGCCTGTTCATGTATAATCATATCAGAAGAGTTCATGCATAATCATATCTTCAGACCTGATCATACATGGTCATGCCTACTCATGCCTGATGTCAGACATGATCATGCCTGTTTATGTATGAGCAGGGCTGAAATTAGACATGATCATGCCTATTCATATCTGATCAGACCTGTTCATGCTCGGTAATTTTTCATGCATGATCAGGAATGATCATTTTTCCCGGGAATTCAATTTTGCCACGAATTGTGTAATAATTGATTTCAAATTTTAATTCAAAAGCGATAGCAAAGCGAGTCGATTAGCTGTTTCTATTGAGCAATTAATTTATGTTATACCACGATAGTAACATATAGCAATCGATCGCGCGATGATTGTGCGAATATTTCCTGTTATTTAAATATATCACGATTCCTTTTTTAAAAGAAAAGCATAAATATATATTAGTAGGTGTAGCAGGTAGTGCATGTAGCAGTGAGTGTGTAGAAGTGAGTGCGTGTAATCACCTGCAGGCCGGGGTCGACGAGCTGCGCGATCTTCTCGCACATGAGCGCGTGGAAGTGCGGGTGGAAGCGGTAGACGGAGCCGTCGATGCCGACGGTGACGCGCGGCTCCGCCATCTTGTTGAGCAGCGTGGCGATGCCGGCCGACACCAGGTGCGCGGCGCGCCGCGACACGCGCTCGCACACGTGCCGCACGCCCGCCATGTCCGCCTCCGTCGCGTGCGACAGCCCTGCGCCACACGAGTACGAAACTACTTCAGTTCTCGTCTAGGAAACTGAGCTTACTGAATTATTTCAAAAAATTATTCATTTGAGGAAGGTTGGCACGATGTTTTTTATTCTCATAGTTAACACATGTAATTGTAACGATTCGTACGGCGGAGCCGGCGGAACGCTGTGCTAGGGGCATCGGAAACGATATATTGGATAGTTTGACTGAAATTTATTAGGACGTGATAACGTCTTATAAATCATCACGTTCCGCGAGCGAGAGCGCGGCACGAGCTATAGAGAGGCACGATCGGCATAAGCGTTCGCCTTGTGACGCATCTGTCGCTCTTCCTCTCTACCGGCAGATGCGTCCGGGCAGAAGAGAAAAAATATTTGAATTAACGAGTGCAAATTAAAATTAATTAATCGAAAAAAAATTTAATTAACTCCTTCTTTGTATGATACAAAATAATGATAATTCAGTGATAATAATTCAAATTAAATTCATAAAAGTATGCAATTTTTCATCAATGTTTTCTTATTACGTTATCGCGTAAAATTATCCGATCAGAATAAACCGACTTTACAGACACCATTTTTTTTACAATTACGAGATTTGAGAAAATCTAAGTCTAATAGTTTTATTTTATTTAAATACTTAAGCTTCTAAAAATGGTTAAGGTCCGGTTTATTTCCTAACCGTTTTTCCAATTTCAGAAAAGAAAAAGAACAATAATTTAGTTTTTTATAATAGTTATGTGGCTATTAAAGTTAAATCACCCAAACTGGGAACAGTCATGGAGGGACAGCAGTAATTATTAAAAGCAACATTAAACACTACCCTATTGATGAATATCGAACAGAAAAAATACAAGCAACATCTATTAAACTTGCAGACAGTAAACTAGAAACTGTATTCTCCGCTGTGTATTGTCCTCCAAAACATACTATATCTGCCAACGACTTCAAAAAATATTTTTCTACGCTGGGTAACAGATTCATATGTGCTGGCAACTAAAATTCTAAACATTTGAATTGGAGATCTAGGCTGACCAATACTAGGGGAAGACAACTTTGTAAAGCCACAGAGGAGATGAAGTTAGAATGTCATTCCGGCAGAGAACCTACCTATTGGCCTACCGACAGACAAAGAATCCCAGACCTATTGGACTTTTTTATTGTTAAAAACATAGATAGTAATTACTTAAACATAGAATCACGAATAGATCTCACATCTGACCACACACCAGTTCCAGTTATACTGAATGTTACAACAACAGTTAATCTGATAGCACCACCCCAAAGAATATACAACTTGAACACTACAGACTGGACAATCTATAAAAATATAATCACGACAGAGATAGAACTAAAGACCAAAATTAATACAATAGAAGAACTTGAAAGAGAACTGGAACAACTTAATATGACTATCCACAGTGATGCCAATTCTGCAACTCCGAAAAGGACAGGTAAAGGACAACCTCTGAAACATAACTTATATCCAAAGGATATTAAAGTGAAAATACAAGAGCGCCGACATTTGAGAAAGGTCTGGCATACTACAGGATATCCAAGTGCAATCAATAAATTCTCAAATGAACTCAAAGCCCTTTTCAGCACCCAAGAAAACGATAATTTTCAGCACTATCTCTCAAATCTAGATCCAACGAGAGACAAAAACTACTCGCTGTGGAAGGCTACCAAGAATTTAAAGCACCCTAAAATCCACATATCACCTATCAATGATGAAAAAGGAGGATGGGCTAGATCAGATAAAGAAAAGGCAACAATCTTTGCGGAACATCTGAAAACAGTTTTTCAACCACTCCCTGAAAACAATCCCGAACATACTAGGGAAATCAAGGAATACCTTGAATCAGTGAATCAACTGTGTCTTCCACTAAAAAATGACCAGCCCAGAGGGAATTGTGAAATTTCTTTCAAGGAATTTTTCTTTTAAGGAACCTCAAGGAAGGTAAGCACCCGGCTATGACCTTATTGATGCCACATTACATAAAAAACTGCCTCATAAAGGTGTAATGACATTAGTTAATATCTTTAATGCCAGCTTAAGACTTGAACATTTCCCTGGGCAATGGAAAATTGCACATGTAGTCATGGTACCGAAACCCGGTAAACCCCCACACGAAGCTACTTCATACAGACCTATCAGCCTGCTACCAGTTATTGGCAAACTGTTTGAGAGGATATTGCTTAACAGGATGAGAGAACATCTAACAATAAGTACAGTACCAGTTACCGAACCACCAATTTGGATTCCGGGAAAAACATGGGACAATCGAACAGGTACACCGTATAATTGATACCATTAACAGATGCCTTGAAAACAAATTATATTGCTCTGCAGTCTTTTTGGATATCAGCCAAGCGTTTGATAAGGTATGGCATGACGGCCTCCTGTTCAAGCTAAAGAAGCATCTCCCGCATTCCCTATTCCGAATACTTAAATCCTACTTAGATACAAGATGTTACCAAGTGAAGTACAGGAATGATCTCTCAGAAATTCACGAAATGAAATCGGGTGTCCCTCAGGGCAGTATCTTGGGTCTTGTACTATACCTCATTTTTACATCAGATATCCCAACAACTGAATACATTACGACTGCCACATACGCTGATGCTAGGGCGCTACTGTTGGCTCATAGCAACCCAGAAATGGCATCATCACAGTTGCAAAACCACCTGACAGAAGTTGAGATGTGGCTGAAGCGTTGGAGAATAAAAGCCAATGAGAGCAAATCGGTACATGTAACATTTACACTTAGGAGAGAAACATGTCCACCGGTAACGCTAAAGCCTAAACTACAAAGTTTTCCCTCAAGACAATAACGCAAAATACTTGGGCATGTACCTGGACAAGAAACTTACATGGCAAAAACATATTTGGACTAAGCGCAAACAACTAGATGGAAAATTGCGGTCACTGAACTGGTTATTGGGACGCCAATCACAACTAAATCCTAACAGCAAGATGCTAGTGTACAAAACTACCATGAAACCAATCTGGACTTACGGAATACAACTGTGGGGAATGGCCAGCAAAAGTAGCATAGATATCCTGGAGAGATTCCAGACCAAAGCTCTGAGAACAATGTTTGGCATCCCTCATTGTATAAGTAATAGATACATATACCTCGACCTCGGCCTAAAAACAGTTCAGACACGCTGTTTGAGCTATTTCGAGGAAATAGCTCAAAACAGCCTGAAATACCAGGAGAAACTGAGCTTACATGTAAACAAACTGGCACACGATCTGAGTGAAAAAGGCGCTCTTCACCATACCCGGCTAAAAAGTAGTGACATACCGAGCCTACATAAAAGATTTACCACTTGACATCAAGGGAGTCGTGTGAAATGAATTTTCATACAAGTATGGCTCTTGAAGAAAACATAAACTGAGAAATCAAAAAAAGAAGTGGCTTATTGTTGGAAAACAGATTGCCATGATGCAGGAAGAAAAAAAAAATTAAAGTTAGCAAGCAACTAACATGTGAGCAATTATTATCTTAAGAGAAAATAAAATTATATTTTATAACTGTAATGCTATTTTTACATTTATATCTTATTAAAAACAAAATATGGCTATTAAAAAGTAACATAAAATATTTGTTTTACTTATTTATTTAGATTTTTTTAAATTAAAATATAACTCTGACTTAGTTGCATACCAATACATTTCTCTACAAATAGCCTTTCCAACAATACATTTTGCATTATTATGCAAACATGAAATATTTAAATATCACATGCACTAATTAGCACGACTGAAACTTAATTTTTATTTTAACGTAACGTAAATAAAATTAGTTAATTGTATTTTAATTAAATGCATTAATCTTTAAATTGAAATACATATACTAGTCAAACTTATTGTAAATATTAACGAAATTTCTCAAGCGTATTTGATCTAAATACATTTAAAATAATTATATTTTGATATCTACATACAAATACGGTATTTTTTTTTGTCTAAAATGAAAACATTAAATGCATTTTAAAACAGGCTCCTGTCTGTCCGTCAAAGATTTAACTCTTTGGAAGATAATAAATCTTTGGTAATAGGTAGGTTCACCATTAAATATTTACAGAATACCTGTGCATTATGACGGCCGATATAACGAAAATATAATAAATATAATTAAAATAAGATAAAATTTATAAACGATGTTCCCATAAAAGAAAAGCGTTTTGAACTCGATTTAAAAAATATGTTTTTTTTTTTAATCAATGCGGCGGTAAAGAACCTCTCGCGTGTGAAATCAACTCATTTTTTATCATGTGAGATAAGATAGGACTCATATGAAGGTATAGATGATTCATAGGCACATATATAATAATTATAGATACTCTTTTAATACCACTATCGGAAATACGATAGTTTTGGTTATGGTTATTTAGCTCTATAACATCTTTACTAATAATAAATTAATAATATAACGACTCAATGAATGAGTTTACGGTAAATAATTAAATATTAATAAAATAAAGACATTTGGAATACTATCATTGATATTATAAAAAGTGTTAGTGATGTAATTAAATATTTAAGCTAATCCTAATCGTAAATATAATTAATGTAAAAATATACGGCCCATTTTTGATTTTTGTAAGATTAGTCTATGAGTCATAATGTAATGTTTTTCAAACTTCTCAATTAATATACAACAGAATTTTTTCAATTGGTCTAATTGATCATAAGCCCGTTCAGACGTTACTAATATACATTAATAAACGATTTGATGTAACATACCTAATTCTTCTAGGACGTCCATACAGCTAGTGTAGTCCCCGGGTTTGTCCGATTCTATTTCAGATACGTATTTGGTATAAAAGCTTCCTCTTTGAAACAATAGATCTGAACCGCGACCTCCGAATAGCAAGCCCATTCTTGTGAACTTAACTAGCGCCAGACGCACGAGTTCACCCATGTACATTCCCGATATCATCTTCTCTTGGCTGTAATTGTAATAATTTTATGCTATACTACCATATTTATATTGTAGAACTATACGATGCATCTGAAATTGATGATTTTTAGAATATTGATATTGTGTCACAAGAGACTAAAGTACAACATTCTGTCCTGCATGTGAAATTGCAGAAAGGATGTAGTATTATCGTCCCGTCTTCCACATACTTTTTTTTTTTACTATCTAGACCGAAAGTTCGAGTTTTGTCCCTGTGAAGCGGTAAACAAAGTGTCACTTTTTTCCTACTTAGGCCGAAAGCTCGAATTTTGTACCTGTAAAGTGGGGAAAAAAGTGTCATTTTTGTCCCTTCACGGGGACAAAAGTCGAACTTTCGGCGGAGGTAGGAAAAAAAAGTTTAAATATTTCTTTAGAATTATAATTTTTATTTATTAATAACATAACATAACTTGTAGATACTAGCAATATTTAGTTCATCTTCATTCTCGGTAATATTATACGTCTCGTTGATATTGGTACGTTCCCTAAATGTTACCGTTCGACCACCGACCATAAGAGATACCTCAAATTTACAGACGATCTATGAGCCCGTGAAATAATTTAATTACTGCATGAGACATTTCAGGTCGTGTTCTCTCTCGTTTCGGGGATCAGAATTGGTCCTCTAGATCATGAATTTAACACGTTAAGATTTCTTTTTATGGGGTTGTAAGTCAAAGGTGTATTTACGCTCAATCGATTGACCATTATATCTTTATAACATCATATCTACATATAATAAAATAAAATTGTAACCAGCCGATGTCTGTAACATGAAATATTTTTAGGAAAATCGAATTATAATGGTCTATAATAAAGCAATAGTAGCAAACAGACTTATTTTTAGATTTTTTTTGTCTCTATGTTTGTTTCGGTATTCAAAATCAGCAACACGAAATTGGATGCAGTTCTCACATTTGTGATTCTGGTGTCAAACTTAACATTTAGGTTTCATGCAGATACATCGTCTAGAAATCGAGTTATTACTCAATAGACAATTGTATAGACATCTACCGCGGGTGTGTCCAAGGGGACAGCTAGCTATGATCCAGTCATTACGTCGAAAAAAACGAGTTAGAAATGCATTTTTTTTCAAGATGGCGGAAAATGCACAAGAAAATTTTGGTCGACAATTTGAAGTTAAGCTTTTCTAAGCCTCCCCTACGTAATATCCAAAATTTAGCCTTCTCGGTTAAAATGCATTTCCAAATGTATATAATGACTGGAGTACTAGTTAATCGATAAATCAAATTGTTGCGAAATTTGTAGGTAGGTACATAATATTACATAACTAAAATATTTTTTTAAGTTCTTTAGATAACATTAAAACGTTTTTGCATTGATCATGTGATGACATTATCTATATAATTAAGAGATTACGTTATGACGTACTTTGTATATCAGATAAAAATTTCAAAGCAATTATTAGTTTACGTTTGAACTTTCCGTTTATAAAAAAATCATTGCCAATTATTGTCGTGATATCCAATTGATAAGGTTGAGTTACGACATACAATGGAGACTTAGTTGATTACTCACATCCCTTTTTAAAAATAAAGCGAGGTAGTTACATGACTATCCAAACACCGGCCAAATGCGAATGGGACTATCTAATACAACAATTAGCAAAATTTAAATTAAATTAAAAGTTTTAACACTTTGACTCGTGGTTTTCAAACATAATATTTTAGACTGAATGATATAATACGGGTACATACCAGATAATCGATATACTTTTTGGTGAAGTCGACATTTCACATTGCAACCACGGTCCATGAAATATCGACATCAGCGAGAATATAGTATGTACCCTGTTACTATGGTTCTTTTTTAAATTTCTTAAATGGATAACATTAAAATTTCCGAACGTTATCTAGTTTTTGTTGTGAAATTTTGACTTATATATAAATATCGATAATTATCTAATATTCTATATAATTACAGATTTTTCAGCTTGCAAACTTTACAGATAAGAAAGATTTGGGTACGGTTACTTTTTATAGGTACCTAGGTACAATTATGTCACTCAAACAAATTTTTTATAACTAATAAAGAAGGCCCTAATGGAAATATTAACTTTTTTACTGAAAATTCCGAAACAGACAATATTTTTTTTTCAGATTTTTTTTTATTAATGATAATACTTTCAGAGTTTTTCAGACAAATCTCTAAAAGACTAGAAGAGTAAAACAACGAATAGTTGTCATAGCCTCACCACAAGAGTGTCGACGATTTTGGCACGAAACTCTAAAAAAGATGAGTAAAAATTATATTTATGTGTTAATGTCATGCAAATTTTGCGTTCTCTAATTTCTATTGACCTTCAACTGAAGAGTACGTCACGGATGTTATGGGTCGCGTTGTACCGGTCACTTTATTATCATCTGACGCGTCATCGCTAGTGATTGCTTTGTGAGAAATATTCATTTTGGAGTTTTCTCCTTTAGAATTGATTTTCATATAGGGCCCCGGTATGAAAAAAATATAAGTAGTAAATATCTACTGATCGAATGACCTCGTTACGTTTTTTGTGCGCAACCTATTTTCACTTTTCAGTCGTGAGTTTTAAGACGTATAGTCCGCGCGTGAGCTCCGAGGAATCGGGGGTAGAGGAAGGGGCGGGTGTGCGACGAGCCCGACCGTCGCTTCGTACCCCGTACTCTCCCACTACTAGTGACGACCTTGACGTGACAGCACGCTTATCGAGTCCTTTGATGATGAAGCTAAATTAATAACGGACAATTTTTTGCCTCAGAAATCTAAAGGACGCTATATTTTATACACTTATCGCCTATTTTTTACGTAAAAACTGTAAAATAGGCGATAAGTGTTATTCTGTGTCACATACGAATTATTTGTGCCTATTTAGAGGATCGTTTTCAAAGAGAAAACTCCAGTCGTGCGTCGGAGCTGATTACAGCGTCTAATTTTAATAGGAACGAAGTTTGAAAGTTTATATGTATATTCCTGCACTTAATATTGGCCGTAATAATTTAAATAATGGTTTATACACATATGATTATTTTACCATTAAATTAAAAGCATGTAACGTAATCAAAACGACAGTTCAACCTATGAAACATGAGATTTGTATTTTTGTAACTAGCAGAGTATTGAAGTTTTTATTTGAACAGTTGAATGGCATTTAAAACACTGTAATAACAGTACCTACAAAATAAACTACAATTTCATGAATTTAACATGAAAACGTGAATTATACTATAGTCAAAATAATTAGCTAGACACGACTGCCCAATAAATGAGAGCTACGTTTACAGAATTTATTTAAGTGTATGTTTGTTAGTTAGTAAACTTATATCGTCATATTTAAACGTGTAGTTCGTAGAATAACGTATATTATTAACGACATTATGACATTGACAAGGTTGTTTAATATTTGAAAAATTAATAATAATAATAGTGTAGCTGTCGTAAATTGAATGCATCGAGTTTTTTTATTCGTAAAAATTACACTTTTTGTTAATATTTTGAGATGATTAGGTTTTACTCTAATATCAACAACTTGTAATCACACTTTTTTAATTCGCGTTTTTTTATAATACAGCTCAATCGACAAAAATAATGTTATATAATTAAAATTATTAACTCTCTAATTTTTCATTCATTTTTTTCCAATATTTGAAAAACTAGTCTTTTTTGGTTGGACGTTCTAACTCGATATTACTCATCACTACTCTCGTCAAATAAAGGCCGTGTTCCGATATATACTGCGAGCACTGCTCAGTGCTTTCAGTGCTGAAAAATTCGTTACGTTATAGACTGCCAGTACACTGCCGCAGTACCATAGAGAAATATATGACGTCATTAATCGCCACCATTTTTATACTGTGAGCACTGGTGCTTTCGAGGTAAGGTGCTCTCAGTACTGTGATCAGGTGGTCAAAAATATTCAAATAATAAGTTTCCTTGTTGAATAGAATGGTAGAGGAACTGCAGCATATTTGGGATACTGCAGGTAACTTGGAATACTTCGATATCTAAATCAATATAAATTCCATTTGTGTATTTTTGTCGTAAACATAACGTCATATGAGACATGAAGCCATTGAGTATTAAAGGCAGGATGCAATCTTGACAATCCGGCTACAAACCCCAAGAGAACGAAACGCCTGATTTGAAAACTTATTCGGTAAGAATGCAATCAGCGATAATCATTTACTGTAATACATTAAATCTTCATTACAATTATTTAAAATGTTAAGTGACCTTGTTAGTTTACGATGTTACTATGATTCTGTGAATATTTCTAGAATTAAAAATGTGACATGGAATTTTAGGTTATGCTGGTATGTTGTTAATTTGGAATAGGTACCGAAAGTGAGTGAGTTCCATTCGTTTTTTTTTTTTTTTTGATAATGGCAACATTTCACATATATAAAAGAAGGCGAGAAAAGGAAGAAGTGGCCGCTGCTGAGAAATGGGACACTTAAAGGCAGCTAAACAGTTCAACGTTCCCAGGTCAATACTTTTTCGATATGTAAATAATAAAGACTCCGATTGAATCGATAACAAATAAAGTTATTAGTCAAAGATTGTTGTTAGTTATTAGTCTCACCAGAATGGATTTGGCATATCGACTAGCTCTAAAAATAATATAAAAAAATCTTTTAAAGGGTGGATTTGCTGGGAGATACTGGGACAAAAGTTTTTTGGAACGACATCAGGAAAATTTGTCCATAAGACAGCCAACCGGATCTACTCAAGCACGAGTTAATGGATTTACTAAACAAAAAATGGACGAATTTTAATTATTTCATATTTTTTTAAACAAAATAAGGCTATTTTTTTATTTAAAAAGATTTGTTAGCTACAGAACTAAAGAATATAAAGCTGTTACAAAAATATGAAATTATTAATTTCTAAGAAAAAGTGTTAGCAATTTTCAAAGAAAAAAATGGGAATATAATTTGGAATACTATATTCCAAATTACCTGCACCTAAAGTCAAATCCCATTTTTGGAGTTTTTTAGTTTGATAGGCATTTTGATAGGGTTTTTGGTTTTTGTTATGTTTGATTTTTTTTATTATTAAAGTTTACTAATTTGACAATAATTTAGTGTATTTTTTATTGAGCCATCTCGTTTCTCATTAAATATATTCTCAAAAAACAAACTAGTATTCCAAATATGCTGCAGTTACTCTACGTGTACACGATAATTTCATTTGAAAAAAAAAATGATGATCGGCTTCGCAGTATAATGAATTGACGTCACACCTCACAGTGCTCCAGTGTATTACAGAACACGGCCAAATTAAATCTACTTACATCTGTTTGCCGGGATTTATAGAGTTATTGTCGACTTCTCGATCGAACTCTGTCTTCATGAAGTCCAAAGCGCCGTCGTCTCCGAACGCACCCCACTCCGTGTTTATGAGTAAATCTGGCTTGCCTGGTTCCCCGTCGAATAATTCACAATTTTCCGTCTTTTCGACGTAACATGCATTACTTCCCGTACCTACACATTAAAATATAAACATAATAAAAATTATATTAGAAAAAAAAGGAAAGACAAATGTTAGGCGCTAAAACAAAAAATATGATTATAAATCATGATAAAGCAAATATTTAATATGATTCATGACAACAGAAACGATAAGATATATTAATAACCAGTTAGATCAGATCAATGTCAGATTAGGTCAATGTTAAGTCTGAATATTGTGTTAATGTCTTTATAGTAACCCTTGTGGAAATATTTCTCTCTTTTGCAGAAAATTCCAAAATTTCAGACAATATTTGACTTTTTCAGAATTTTCAAGAAAAAGAGGAAATTTTAAGAAAAATAATTTTCAGAGAAATCTCTAAAATACTCTAAGTCTTATCATAAATAAAAAGAAACTGAAAAATGCTGAGAAATTCTGAAAAAGTCAAATATTGTCTAAAATTTCGGAATTTTCTGCAAAAAAGAGAAATATTTCCCTAAAGAGAATATAGTTAAGTCAAAACAAGATCACACCGTAAACAAGGTAAACCTACCAACGATGAGTCCTATTTTGCAGTTGTGGTTTTTCCACGCGCAAGACATCAATGTACCCGTCGTGTCATTTAGAATAGCGCATATATCTATCTGTACATCCTACAAGAATGGGAAAAACATGCATTTTAGAATATATATGGTAACTGATTCGTGATTCGCGATTCGTTGATGATGATCTATAGAGGCTTTCGTTCCCATTATGAAAACTCAGTCAAGTTTTTTTTTTAGGTTTTTATGCGACTTTTTACTAATAGGTGTGTAATTATATATAAAAATGTGCATCGATAGCGTGCCTCTCGAAATCGTTACGGACACTATTGCAAATTATAAATACAAAGAAAAGTTATTAAACCTCGAAAAAACATCAATAGAATAACAAAAAATAATTCACAGCTAGTAATCGTTTCTCATGCACCTCGCCCAAAAGATTTTGAATGATGAATATAGTATTTTGAAAATGTAGAAATCAGTAAAAAATTGATAATTATATATTACTAAATTAGACACAATTGTGCATAATTATCAATTTTTCTTATTTATAATCAATATCACCAATGTTTTACAAAGTAAAGATTGTATTAAAAAGAATTTTGTTTGCATGCATTGATTTTTTAGCTATAAACATTTTTTATTACTTTAAGTTTACTGCATAATCATCTTGAGCCGAGGTTTCATATTTTAAAGCCTCTATTTAGCTCTCTTTGGCGTTATAACATGCCTTATTTTCTAAGGAGAGCCATCATCAACTCACCGATAATAATTCCCATACGGCAATGGGGATCTATATGCGAACAGGACATAAGCGTCCCAGTCGCATCATTAAGAATTCCCATCACAGACAAAGATAAATCCTGGAAAATGTACCGTATCTTTATCAATAAATCCAGTTTACAGTTTACACGAATTGCGACTAATTTTAATTCCTTATTGGAATTATAACGTAATTATCAGTATTACTTTTATTACTTGATATATGATTACAATTATCTTTTTACGAAAGCTTACTTTTGATGTAGTGAATCGAATTGAGTTACTTTTATAGTTGTTTTTATCGAATATATATTAAAATTTGGCACTGAAAAGAAGGGTCTCACGTTTCAGCAAACAACAACAAAATGTTTATAAATTTTTCATATATCAAGTTCCAAGGTTTATTTTAAAATAATAGCAATCGTAAACTAAGTCTTATGTCACTATAACTGGCTACTGTTTACGAAAGCTTGTACGAAATTGACTGTTGCATGAAAAATGAAATAATTGAAAAAGTGTATTGAATCTTACCCCTCTTCTAGCGATAGCGTCTTTGAGACCTTGCACGACGTCCTCACCCACGACTCCGGAACAAGAGAAGCCCTTGGTCCAGCGTTGTAAGATCCCTCTGGTTAAGCCTAATTGTTTTAACGGAAAACTGAATGTGAAGCCGAGGGCTAAACGTTCTTCATATACATCATGTTCCTGAAATATAAAAAGACTCTACGACACATACGAAAAAAACTTTGTGTAAGACAACCTATTAAGTAAAATAAGGTTACCTATTGTTTATTAAACATTAAGCAAATCGGACAGTAACAATAAGAGGCATAGCACAAGGCGTATTTCAAACGCGCAGACGACGCGCGTTTTAGGTACGCGCGTTTCCGGCGCCGTAGATGCTGATTGTTGCGTTTGCATTGCTTCAAACACGCGTATAAGGGGGCGGAGAAGGGGCAGAGAAGAGGCGCGCGCTCACCAATCGCACGGAAGCTACGAGCGAATACAGCACGTCTGTATGGCTGTAACTGCACGTATACGCAAAGTAGAGGCGCGTTTCATGCTCCGTGTGCGTAGGTTACAAGGTTGCGTTCAAATCTCGTTTGAAGCGCGTATATGCGAGTCATCTGAGCCTCGTCTGCGCGTTTAAAATACGCCGTGTGTTTACGCTCTAACAGTGATAAATAACAAGGTCTCCACGACGGAAGTTTTTATTTTTAAAGGGATAAACTTGAAAACGATATTTAAGTAATTTAAAAAAATACAGCTTATCTACGTGAAACGAAAGTTATTTAAATGTTTATGAAATTTTAAAAAAATGTTTATTTACTATTTACCTTCATAAAATTAGCTAAGCACTCTGCAATGTGATCGAAGAGAGCGATGCCAGTACCAGTCATGATATGATTGGGAATAGCATATATTTTCGACTGCATGTCAAAGTGATTTTCCCCTAGATTTATTATTAAAACTCTAAAATTTGTTCCTCCTAAATCTAAAGCCAAGAATTTTCCTCGTTCTGTAATAAGAATACAGCACTTAAAAATTGTTATTTGCATCAATTAATGAAATTAAATAAAAGAAAAGTTTATTTATTTACCTTTTCCGTTGGGTAAATCCTGTATGTAAGTGATCCAGCATTTAACAATAGCATTTGCGTGTGTGTCTTTGCCGAGGCCTTTTAGTAAGTCATTGTGAAGTCTGCGCATTATCTCCCTGAGTGCTTTGTCCGATAGATGAAATATTTCGCATTCTTCGCGAATCTGTCGATAAATAATATTTTAAACACTACGGTATTAACTTTTGAGGTATCCATTGTAGAACCCACTATGGAATTACAGAACTTTGTCCAAAGTAGTGTCAGTGATAAATTACTTATTTTTATTAATTAAATAATTATATAAGTAAAGCTTAAAATAGGTAAAAATGAAGTCTAAAAGTCTAAGTCTAAGTATGTAAAGAATCTAAAAATATGCATCGGATTGTGTATTTAAATAACATTTTGAAACATATTTTTACACTGTACTTCAAAAATACTTAATAGTTATCATCTACCTTCACAACTTGCTGAAGAATATAATACATAAACTTATAATTTTCGCCGTATAATTTATATTAGAGTAATATTATTCATATATATTAGTTTTTTTTTAAATATATATAATTGGTTTATATAGCAGGTATGCTGTTAAAATATAAATAGGTAGTTAACTTTGACTATAAATATTATGTAGTCAGTTTACTATGCATATATGTCTTTATTAGTTTAATTACAAAAATGGGTATTTAAAGGAAATACGATGGAATTCCCTTGCATCAAACTACTGGCGGCAAACTAATCGTCCGTTTCATAGCGTAAGCGAACAAGTTTCACAAGGTCGAAGCGGTCATTACAACACTGTCGTTTATGATTGCTTTCCAATAGTTCGACCCGGCTTATAAACAACATTTATTCTATCTATTTTCATTAAAAAATTATAAATATAAATAATATTTTAAAGCTCACCTGAGGTAAATGATTAACAGCCATGCCCATTTTTATTTTTTACTAAAACTTTACGATTATTAAAACACTACGCGAGGTATGTGTACAACTTGCCAAAGCTGTAATGTAATAAGAAATATAGCAGACTGACGAATGTTACGACCGCCGACAGTGCTTGTTTCCTGCAGACTGCTGAAGACTGACGACTCGAGTGACGCGTTCTTTTTCATTCATGATAATAAGCTTTTGTTATCTCTCTTTAATACGCATAAGTACGTTCCGTTAGAGTAGCACGGCAATATGTTGTGAAATATAATAAGTAAAATTTTAAATATAAAAGAATTTAAAGCTACCTTTGTTAAAAGTAAACGATACATTAATCTTTCACAAAATTATAAATAATTTAGACTTTTTTTTCCCTTTTTTCTTTTGGGATTAATATTTATCTAATTCCTTATGGCGAGCCTCTTGTTGTTTGATTCTGATTGGACGACGCGTGGGCTCGCTCATGACGTCATTAAAATTCCTCGAGTAGACGTCTTTCTATATTTACAATTGCAATAGTGTGGGTAGCATTTGCCAGTGAGATAAAAATATTATGCGTGTGTGTGTCCTAAATAGCGGGCACTGGCGGGCACGATATCTACAGTATCTACTTGAATTTTAGGGTTAACCGATTATTATTTTCATAATTCATTTCATAACCATTGGTAGCTATTTATTTTATAATTATGTTTACAGCTATAATGTATTTTATAGTGTTTTTTACAAATTGACAATGTCTTCCTAATTTTGAGTATTTTTGAGAAATTTATTTGATAGCATAAAAATATAATAACAACAATAATTATTATTACATACATTTATAAAAAAAAATAAGTTTCCTTTGAGTCGTGTCGATACATCAAAGCGAATGATAAAACAATTTAGATAAATACATAGGGCCTGTTCCACCGGTTGCTGTTAGTATTTATCTAGCACATTTTTGACTGATAGGCTTTATCAGCAAGAGGTAAAACAGGCTCTTAAGGGCCTATTTCACTTCAAATAATAAACTACAATTTTGCATTTAACGGTTGCAAATAAAATCGATATATCGTTATACTTCTGATCAGATAAAGTGGAGTTTGGAGGTGAAAAATATACATAATACATATCATAAACTTTTATTTGTTGGATATCGTTATACGTTAGATAATTTTATCAGCAACCGATGATGCAGGTCCGTATTGTAAAAAAATATTATAAGAGATCTGTATTATATTATTATAGACGTAATATTTTTACAAAATAGAAATAATATCTACTGCTAAACCAAAATTTAAATTTGCTATGTGATATAACAAAGATTAGTGGATATTTTCCATTTGTCAACTTAACACACCTTGTACCTACATCATTATTTGTTTTTTACTAATCAATCATTAACATATCAGCTTTAAATCATTAATCATCAACCTATACGTTAAAAAAATATATTTGAAAAATAATATAATTGTGAAGTTACATATTAATTTAAAATTATATTTTTACATTCCGCTTTTATGAATATAGTGTTTTTTAAAATATGAGCTTTGTAGTTTTGGCAGTGGATCGATAGTACACTTGTTTATTTTCGAGTAGTCTCGTGATTGCTAATGATAGCAACGCGGCGAACCCAACAAAATTACTATGTTACGTATAACAATACATACTTTTTTTTTTATTTGCTAGTAATAAATATTTTTTAAGAAATTTAAATTACCTTTGAAAAGTCGCTTACTTGCTAGTAGAGAATACCAAGAAATACAATATCACGAGATTTTATAACTAGTAGAGATTTCGCGGGATCGTGTAAAAAACGCGATATTAGATAAATTTTACTGAAAATATATGAAAATATTTTTAATTTTCTTTACTGTATATTTATTTTCATTTAAATCTAGGGGTGTACTTCCGAAAAGTGGATACCGAATTTTCTCATGAAATTTGGTACGGATATTCCATTTGACTATCTAAGAGCCCCCTTAAAAGGATTTTTGGCGACACAATATTTTTCGAAATATTGAATTTTTTGAGTTCGCTGCTTAGCACGCTCTATATAAGAAAGCGAGTCGATCAAAAGGAGGAGATTGGAGAGTCTTCAAAGCAAGCTTCAAAGTGTATGTTTAGATTAGGTTGTTAGTTTTTTTTTTTTACATGTTTAGGTTAGGTTAGGTTATTAATATATTTGTTTTGTTTCTTTTTTTTGCATTTTTAGATTAGGTTAGGTTAGGTTTTTTTTCTTTATTTTTATCGCTGTGAAATGCATTTACGCATTCTAGAATAAGTTAGGTTAGGTTTTTTTTTAAAGGTTATGTTAGGTTTTTTTGTGCGTTGCCATGAATCCCTTTAAGGGGACTCTTAGATAGTCAAATGGAATGTTTGTGCCAAATTTCATGACGAAATTCGGTATTCACTTTTCGCTTTCTTATATAGAGCGTACTTAGCAGCGTACACAAATAATTCAATATAACGAAAAATATTGCGAGCCGCCAAAAATCCTTTTAAGGGGACTCTTAGATACTCAAATGGAATGTCCGTGCCAAATTTCATGACAAAATTCGGTATCCACTTTTCGGAAGTTTATCTAAATCTAGATTGCATCCCTAGACACCACTTATCTATATTTTTTTTTTACATAACATGTTCGGAATTATTGATTGCAGTTAGCATTCATTCATCATCTTTGAGCCTAAACTATTTATGCTTATACACGAAATTCGGTCAGTAGAGCTCTTTTACTCACCGAATAAGGAAGGGTTCTTGAAATTCTATCCTTAAGGGTGACATAGAAGATTTTTTTTAAAACCACCGTGTATTTGAATTTTTATTTAGAAAGAAATAAGAGTTTTTGAAAATTCACTCTTTAAATGGTAAAATTGTGGTAGTGAAACATGCGCGATGATGGTGGTGGTGGCGAAACCTGGGCGATGAGAAATATTTTGGGATATTATATCGGTCGATATTTTTGGGATTAAGACGATAAATAAGAAGTTTAAGCGTTTGTGGAAGTTCCACCGTTAAGAAATCGAAAATAAATATGTATAATGAGAAACATAGCTTGACGAATGTATACCTTTAAGTATAGTTTTAAGTATATCATTATTTTAAAACATTTTATACACAAAACAAATATTGGATCAGAGAGATTAGATGGCTAAAAGTATTTAAGTTGATTAGAAAACAATAAAAGCGCGTTTCGGGGTCTATTTTAATTTTACCTCTTAGGTGTGAAATAAAATTACTTACTTTTTTATAACTTAGCTTGCTGATATTACTTGGATGTGATGATATGATGTTATAATGAAACTGATTTACTTATATGCGAGTAAAGTCGCAGGCAAAAGTCAGTACATTTTTCTTTTACCAGATTTTTCCTCTTCAAATCACTAGTACTTCATGAGCTGTGATTGGCTCACTTCTGAATCATATTCATGCTACTTACGATACTATTTAATATTTGTGTTTAGTTACTTTATAAGGAAAAGGTATAATAAAATATTGTCATAAGATACCTAATTGTTGGTTAATTTTGAAATTGGGAATTTTACTACTGATAGGTAATATTAGAAATAAAGATTTTTTAAACGTAAAAACAGCCTAATAAAGGCTTACTGTAAGAAAAAAGTAGTTATAATTTTAAAATGTCTGACATAATTCTAGAATTAATATAAATACGAGTACTTATAATTGAAAAGTAATTTTGATAGCCTACTTAAATTAAATATACGAATAGTATATTTTATTCTATCGGCAATATCCTACTGCAGAATACAAAATAAATGTACCTACAGTATGAAAGGATTCTAAACTGTAAAAATAGTAATTTTTTGTTCCTGTACCGTCGATATAATCGAATAAATAAATAATACCGTCGATATAAAGCACACTGCTCCGTCATGCTACTTCAAATTGGAGTGCTTTGATAAACTACAATCTACATCGCATTTTATGTGATAACGTCTACATCGTAACAAATTTGCATGACGTCGATAAATATTATTCTGTAACAATAATTATGTACCGGACCCTAGTCGAAAGAAATACGAAGTGGACTGTATATTATGCGATGTGACGATGAGACGTCTGTTGCTGTCCTTCTCGGTTGTCTCGTACATTCTCCCGCCGTGCAGTCTCGGGGCTCGACACGATGCTGCATTCTTCCGTGCTGGGAGAGACGACCGATGCCGATGTCAGCTGCACCAGCCGCTTCGTAGGTCTTCTCAGGATGCCTCCGGATGTTCTCACGTCCACTACTCGTACCGTTCCGTCTTGACCGGGATACGTAGCTATCACGACGCCTCGTGGCCAGGTGTTGCGAGGTAGATTCCCGTCGACTATGAGTACCACGTCGCCGACTGCTATTGCTGGTCCGGACCCTCGGGGCTCCCGCCGGTGTTGAAGCTCGGGAAGGTACTCACGAACCCATCGGGCCCAGAACTGATCTGCTAGGCGCTGTGCTGCTCTCCAGTACGGGCGTCCTATCAGATCCCTATCGTTGAATCTGCCGGGCAACGGTACTCGGGCTGACCCTCCGAGCAGTATGTGATTCGGAGTCAGCGCTTCGGGATCTTCGATATCGACTGAGACGTGTGTAAGGGGCCGACTATTAACTGTGTATTCGGCCTCTGCGAGTAGTGTAGCGAGGACCTCTTCCTGTGGACTTCGTTCTTGCAGTACTGCTGTGAGAGCGGTCTTCACAGACCTCACTAGCCGCTCCCATGCTCCGCCCATGAACGGTGCGCCCGGTGGTATGTACCTCCATGTGATCGATCTGATGTTGGCCTCCTCACTCGTGGCCTGCAGCGCCGCCTTCTTCAGCTCGGCGTCCGCGCCGTGGAAGTTCGTTCCGTTGTCCGACCAGATTTCGGTGGGACAACCACGGCGCGCTATCATTCGACGAAGTGCCAGTATAGCTGAGTCGGTCGATAGCGATGCGGCGACTTCTAGATGCACAGCTCGAGTGGTGAGACACGTGAAGAGGGCCACGTAGCGCTTTTCATGGCGTCTTCCTATGGTGACTGTGAACGGTCCGAAGTAATCGATGCCGGTGTACGTAAACGGTCTTTGATGATGAGCGAGTCGAGTCGGTGGTAAGTCGCCCGTTGGTGGCGACGGTGGTGCTGCTCTTCGAATCCGACATGGTAGGCAGCTGCGAACGATGACTCTGGTCACAGGGCGGAGTCGGAGCACCCAATAGTGCTGTCTGCACTCGTTGACGACTGTTTCGACGCCGGCATGCTGCAGGCTCCTATGTGTGTATTCTATATACAGTCGTGTTGCTCGATGGTCACCATCTATCACGGCTGGTGACTTTTGTGACTCCGTGACTCCCGCCGCTGCGTTGACCCGGCTCTTGACACGAATAATTCCGTCTACGAACGTTGTCGACAATAATCGTAGTCTACTATTATTTGATAGCGATTTGCCACTCCTTAAGGCGTATACTTCGTCAGAGAAGGAATCCTGCTGTATCGATTTCACTATTAAGGATTCCGCCTGTCTTAGTAGTGCGGCTTCTATAGGCAGGTATTTATTTTCTTCTTTATACCTCGACTGTTTCGATCGTGTTTCTATACGTTTCGCTATATTTTTGTTATTCCAGTCGGGGTCCGCGTACTGTTTTTTCTTTCTATAATTAACACGCTCGGTTCGTTGACCTCTACACAGCTGTATAAATTGTAGTACCCGCGCGGTAGCTCGTACTAGCCGTTCCCACTTAGAGAATCGTGCGCTATCGGGTACGGACTGGCTGACGGATATCGATGTTTTCGTAGTGATGTGATGCGTACGTTCTTCTCCGGTGTTTTCGACTTTCGACGGGACTTCGGACGGCCACTCCGATGGATGCTTTCGTAAAAATGGTGGCCCCGTGAACCATCTATGTGCCTTGTCGAACTCACAAGGCACGTCCCTGGTGGCGTCGTCGGCGTTGTTAAGTTTCGTGGGCACCCATCTCCACTCGCTGTTGCTGGTGGTCTCCTCTATTGCGGCGATGCGATGAGCGACGAACGGTTTGTATGATCTCGCCCCTGTCTTCAACCATGTTAACACCGTCTTGCTGTCGGTCCAGAAGGTCTTCGATTCCGGTTTTCTACTGTGCTCGCTCAGGACTGTCGCTGCCATCCTAGCTCCTAGTACCGCGGCTTGTAACTCGAGACGTGGTATGGACACTAGCTTAAGCGGCGCGACGCGAGCTTTGGCGGTGATGAGGGTGAGATTTACTTCTCCGTCTTTGTTCTCCGTTCTCCAGTATAGAGCTACGGCGTATGCGGTCGTACTGGCGTCAGCGAACACGTGTAATTGTAATGACGTCGCTTCACTATATTCTATATAAGCACGTGGCACGGTGACGTCACGTAGTTTCTTTATGTGTTGTAGCCACGTGGTCCATTGTTCTGCGAGGTCGGCGTCGATCTTGTTGTCCTTCTCGGTTGTCTCGTACAGCCGTTTCACACTGTCCGCCTTCTGTTCGTACGGTGTTCGCTTCCAGTGTGTCTATTACTTGTTGTTCCGGATCGGAACGCGGCTTCTTCTTTGCTATGTTGATGGAGTCCAGAGCGAAGTGGTGTCGTAGCATCTCGTCCATGCGAACTTCGTCGCTTTCTGTATCTGTGTCGGCGAGGTTGTAAACGAAGTGAACCCGCTGACCGATGGTGCGAGAGCCAGACCCGTGGAGGACCCATCCTAAGGGCGTTTTCGATGCGACTAGTTGACTTCTATTGCCCTTCTTTGTTTCCGATGCTATTAGCAGGTGCCAGTTGTCCTGACCGATGAGTATAGTAGGGCGAGCGTCCTTATACGAAATGTCTTTTTCTATGTCTTTGAGATGTTCGCAGGCCCGTACTTGTTCTTTGTTTATCGATTGCGGCGATATTTTCATTTTCTTTATAGTTCTCGCCTGTAGTTTGAACTCTTTTTCTTGCCCCTTTATGTTGAACGTGACACGACGAGACGAGTGCGTAGCTAACTTCGTGTCGATTGTTTCGATGTTTAACGGATCCTTAGGTCCCTTCGCGCCGATCTTCGAAGCGATACTCTCTTCTATTAAGGTCACGGTGGAGCCGTCGTCCAGCAGCGCGTACGTGTCTATGGTTTTCTTAGGGCCGCTGATCCTGACCGGAATGTATTTCAGGTAGGCGTGCAACTCCTTGTGGCTATGTGTAGTGGTGACCTTCTCTGTTTCTTCTCTTCTATCTTCTTTGTTGGTCGGCGTGAAGTGAAGCAGCGGATGATGTGTTCGTTCGCAACCGTTCTTACCGCAGACACGTGTCTTACACTTGTGTGTTTGACTTCTGTAGCGAAGACATCTATAGCAGAGGTTCGCGTCCTTAGCTATTTCCCAACGCCTATGTTGCTCCGCTGTCTTTAGTTTCGTACAGTCCGACGGCTCGTGTTCCTTCTCCTTGCATATAGGACAAGGGAATTTCCTATCGTTCGTTACGAGCGCGCGGTGTCTTCGTACAGGTGTCGTGGTCTCTTCATTGTTGATCTGTTCCGGAGGTGCGTATTTCGCACACCTGTCTGCTTCTCGTTCTATAAATTCGCAGAACAGTACTAACTCCGGTTCAGTCTTCGGTTTTTCTATATCGTTGTTTGTTGCGTAGTCGAACCATCTGAATCGTGTCGTTGGTGTTAGCTTCTCGACCAGCTGTTTTATGATTTCCGGGCTATACAGGTACTGGTCTTTAGCTAGCAGTCGTAGAGTGGCGACACAGTTCTTAATCTTGTTAGCGTAGGCACAGATGTCCCTCGGAGAGTCGGTAAGGCGAGGCAGGTTGCGCAGCTTCTCTAGCTCGGTGATGGCGATGGCGTCCGGTCTTCCGAAGCGAGTCTCTAGTGTTTTGATGATCTCTGTTGCCGGTGCGTTTGCGATGAGAAGGCTGGCGACCGCTTCCTTCGCTTTTCCTTTCAGGGCTCTTCGTATTCTTGCTGAGTTCTCCGCCGCGCTGAGTTGAGTCGATGATTCGTAGTAAGCAGCGCGGAAGGCGAGCCACTCTGTGTGAGACCCGTTGAAGTACGGTAATTCTCCTATATACCGCGATGTGCCCGCAGATCTTGCCGCTGTGGTGATGGCTGCCGCTAGTTGCGTCAGGTCTATACTGTTCGATGCCACAGTCGCTATCTCTGGGGCTTCTTTTTCTATGATGACCGAGTTGTTCTTTTCTGTATGTGTGGTGGGCTTCGCTATAGGTACCTCGGGGTCTTGAGCTATAGGTTTCGTGGTGACCTCCGGGTGTGTGTCCAACCACTCTGTAACTCGGTTGTCGCCGTCGTGTGATGAATCCTCGCTATCGTCGTCATCGGATTCCAGCGCGGCGGCTTCAGCTCTTGCAATGGCGAGTTCCAGCTTGCGTTGAGCTATCTCTTCTTTAAGCTTGAGAAGCTTCTTTTCTTTTGATGCCTTCTTCGAGGACGGTTTCGAATGCTTTCTTTGACCTGGATCCGCCGACGGAGATCTAGGCGGTTCTTCGTGTCGAACAGGTACGTTTGAAGGCTTCGATTGTTCTGCGATGTTCGAGGTGTCCTCTGGAGACCTTTCTTGGATCGCTTCTAACTCCTGTTCCATCTTCTCGGCTTGCGATCTTGTAAGCGGCATTATAAACGATGTCTTCAACTTCGCTATATCTATATGACGAACACGACGTACACGATGACCACGATGAGACACGACGAAAGGCAGATCCGGCTCGAAGGACCAAATGTACCGGACCCTAGTCGAAAGAAATACGAAGTGGACTGTATATTATGCGATGTGACGATGAGACGTCTGTTGCTGTCCTTCTCGGTTGTCTCGTACAAATTATGATATATACAGAAACTTTCCACTGGAAATATGTAGCATGGATTAAGATGATTAGTAAGTGGACGAAGATTACAATCAGGTAAAGGTGCATTTTACATAATTGTTCTATAAGGTCAACTTGATTTAACACTACAGGTTCATGGAATAACCGTCATTTTTGAATTCACGGCGCAAATCGACGGCTTTGGCTCACATGGCGGATAAAACCGACTACTTGCAAATCTACCTAGTTAAACATGTTTTGCATAGTTTTATAAATAGAGATGTTGTGTGTGAGAATGTTAGTTCCTATTACAACTTAATTTGTGAACCCAAACTCTAAAAAATAAGGTTTTAAATAGGTTATTTCACGAGATGTTCAATTTGGCGGGTTCAGGGGAGCAAAACATACAATTTGGAATAAAAACTAGCTTTATTTCAAAAATGTTATTTTAAAACTTAAAAGCATTCAAATAAGTAAAATCAACAAGGTTCTTTAAAAATCAATATTCAAATCAATTATGTTCTTTAAAAAATAAAAAGTAGCAAAATATTATCCAAATTAACAATTTAAAAAAAAAAACGGCTAAGTATAAATCAGTCATCTGTAATCAAATTATTTAAAATCTGTATCACTACTGTGATAACAGCTTACGGAATATTTTTATGGTCCCACACTAAGGCCGTATGGCCAAAAATTATGAGAAAGCATATTTATCACATCTAGCATTCGTATAGGGGGTAACTTTGAGCGGTAATCTTGTTCCATCAAGACTTATAATTAGTCAAAATAACAAAGTTTGTTTGAGATTATTTACGGATTATTACGGATAGACTAATAACAAAAACTCAGCGATTAGGCTTTTTTTGATATCGCTTCGATACGGAATCCAATACCTACTAATGCACAATACCGGTTCGAAGCAGCCTCCATCCAACGGCTACCGGCGACTCTCCTCAAGTCGTCTCTCCATCTCGCGGACGGCCGTCCGACGCTGCGCTTGCCGATACATGGTCTCCACTCGAGAACCTTTCTGCTCCATCGGCCGTCAGTTCTACAAGCTATGTGCCCTGCTCACTGCCACTTCAGCTTGCAAATCCGTTAGGCTATGTCGGCAACCTTCGTACGTCTGCGGATCTCATCCTTTCTGATTTGATCCCGCAGAGAAATAACAGGCATAGCCCTCTCCATTGCTCGCTGTGTGACTTGGAGCTTGTTTAAAAGGCCCCTAGTCAGAGACCACGTCTCAGATCCGTATGTCATCACTGGTAACACGCATTGTTCGAAGACTTTCGACTTTAGGCACTGAGGTATTCGGATGAGAAGACGTTTTTTAACTTCCCGAACGCTGCCTATCCTAGCTGGATTCGACGATTGACCTCAAGCACGATATCGTCGGCAAGTCGAAGGTGAGTGATGTACTCGCCGTTTATGTTGATGCCGAATCCTTTCCATTCCAGAAGCTCGAAAACCTCTTCCAATGCTGCTAAACAGTTTCGGAGAGACGACATCTCCCTGTCTCACACCTCACTGCATTGGAATCGCTCTTGTTCTATGCTTGTGTAGGTACTTGAACCTTTTAGTATTTAACATGTTATACAATTTATATTAAAAGGTGTAAAATCGTAGTCGTTTATTTCTAGAATATCTGTAGCTCAAGTACTTAATAAAATTAATTCTAATGAACACGGCACCGCATGTGGCACTGCCACTAATATTGCGCGGGTGATGCCGCGGGCACAGCTAGTGTCAAATAAATCAGTGCCAGTTAGTCGTGATCAGCAACTTATCGACAGAATTATTAGGTACTTTTTAACGCATTATTCAATAATAGAGATTAGTGACAAGCTCGAACCAGACAACCATTTACATATTAATATTCATATATATGTAATAACTGTATGGTATACTGGTTAAAAAAATAATTTTTAAGTCACGAACGTTACACGTGGATTTTCAATTTATACTAATTGTAAGTTAAATAAATCGTTATTGTAACGTGAAAACCTATGCTAATACAAAAACTATTAAAATTGACAAAAATCTTTAAAAATATTTGTAATAAATATCAGATAATATTAAGAAATATATTTTTTGTCAATTTATTTAGAACAACTCTACAATATGTTCACAGTACTCTGTCAAGAGCAAGAGTATGATAAAATACAATAATTAATAATTAGCATTGTGGGCACATGAGTAAAGAAACTGTTTACTCATGTGCTGTGGGTACTACTTCTAAATAAAGAAAAAATAAAAAAATAATTTGAAATAAAACCTAAGATTTGACCTTGAACACGACCTTGGCACTAATGAGCCAAAGAGAAATAAACGTGGAGTAAAAAAAAAATAGCAATTAATATTACTGATTTTCCTGTTTCGATAAACTTTTTTACTTTTTGTTTTATAGCTGGGTTTCATTATACAGTTTTATTTTTTATTCTCATTTTTATAATATATTGTTCTATATTTTATTTATTTTTATATATTCGTTACGTTTATTAATCAATTGTTTATTCTTTTAGTTTTATGTGTCAAATATTATTTGTTAAAAAATAAACAGTACCTACTGGTTCATTTTCAGGTATTTTTTAATAGTTAGGTACCTATTGTACCTAAAACTTGATTTTTTAAGTATTATTTTGCAAATATGTATAGCTTTCTAGCGTGTACTTACGATATCTCGTGCTTGACGCATATCGATTCGTCTTGTCAGTCGTGAAGACTGAGATAATAGGTGATGAACGAGGAGCGTTGGCGTCCACAGGATGCTGTCATAAATTCCACCGAGCACAAAGATCGCGCTGATATACGCGTTCGAATATCAGTTTGTCTAGATCGTAAGGTAGAATCGTGCTGAAGTGAAAGGAACTGATAACTGCGAGTGTGAGCGGCGCAACGCGGAGCACTTGTTTAGTGAATAGAGGGTCACCTTGAGACGAAGCGGCTGGCGCATGTGCACCACACCCTCGACCTCGCCCGCTCCCCGCGCACCGCATCAGCATGACGTCACGGCCGGTCCTCTACCGCTCCGTTGTGCGGAAGCCGTGGCCCTCTCACGTGACGTCCTTCACGCAATATCGCGTTAAAATAACGAAACTCGCTGTCGAAACTTATGAAATATTTTGATATACTTACAGTGATCGTGTGACGTCATCTGTTATAATTTATGAAATAAGCGTTAGTATTTTTATGTTACAACTAGAACATTTTTCCCGACAATAAAACTTAAATAAGTTTTGTATTATTTGTATTTTTTTATTTTACTTTATTATTATTCTTCAGTCATATTATATTTATACTGTGTTAAAAGTATTGTGAAACTGATAAGAGGATGACAGTTATCTTTAATACTATAATCATAATATTGGTACAAAATTTAATGGAATAAAAAATTAAAAACAAATAACAAGTTATTTGGAATAGGTAGGTACCTAACACAGAACATTTAATAAAACATAAATGTTTTATTAATCAGTAGACGAGTGAAAGGATTTTACGGTAGATGTGGGCGTGCCGCGCGCGCCGGTGCGACGTGCTCGTGAGCAGGTTTTTGTTTTCTATGGTTCACAAAAAGTCCATGATTCCGTGCACGTGGCGATGCTGCCGCTGATCGCTCTACTTAGGAATTGCCCGACGAAACGAAAGAACATAGAGACGGGAAACTTGACTTAATAATAAAACTAAACTAACTTATGTCTGTTGTAAATTGTAATTATGGATTTTTTGTATGAAAGATAAACTACGTTTTTTTTTTTATTGCAATACATAACATTATGACAAGTCACTTCAAACGTTGTGTAACAATACCTTATCAAATAATATAATGCTGTCATTTGACTATACAGAAAGTACGTAATACCTAACCAATAGAAATAACTAGAGATACCAAAAGAATGAGCTGCGTATAAATTCAACACAAACTACGTCTATTAAATTGTCCATTAACGCTTTAAACGTCAATACTGGGACAATGGGAACATTAATGATTTTATTTATTTATCTATAATTCGTCAGCTGCATTGTATTGTTTTCATATTATAAAGGCCATGTTCCAAAATACACTGCGAGCACTGTGAGGTGTAGCGTCAATTCAGTATACTGTGAAGCCGTTTCTTTTAGTTTTCTATACTTTGCTATACTGGTTGCTGTTTATAACACACACATAGTACACTATCATCCTACTGAGAGCACCTTACCTCGAAAGCGCCAGTGCTCACAGAACAAAAATGGCGGCGATTTATGACGTCATATGCGGCAGTGTACTGGCAGTCTATAACGGAACGAATTTTTTACCAGTGACAGCTTTGAGAAGTGCTCGCAGTGTATATCGGAACACGGCTAATATTTGTCTTCACTGTATTGTACTTCAGCTGTATGAACTATGAAATGAATTTCGTGTCAGTCTTAGTTCGAGCACCAAACCTTTCTTTTGGTTAAGACTACAGTCGTAAATTTAGTTACAATTTTTAATATTTATGTACCTACACACAATTTAGTTACAAATGAATCATATCTGTCCCCTATCAAACAGAGTTGACTAAAAGGGATTTGGTTAAAAACAGTATTGATAAAATAAATTAAATCATTCGATAAGACATAAAACGACGCTACAGAAATAGACATGATTCTTCGAAGCAACGGGAATCCCTTGAAACAAAGAACAATCAAAATAATTTATTAGGTAGTTGATATATGTATACTTGCAATTTATTGTTGATAATAATAATATATATTTCATAAATGTACCTAACTAAATATATAAATTTATTATATTTCGTTTACAACAGTATCTTAAATGTAACTAATAATTAATCAATAAACGTGTCACACTCAACGATACACTAGGAGTGAGGCCTGTGTTTGTCGCAAACACACAATACAATCACAAACGCCCAGACCACGACAAACATCTGTATGGCCTATACAAATATTTGTCATGCGCGGGAATCGAACCCTCGACTATAAGCTGTGACCATTACGCCAACGGCGTCTCGTATTTACTATACAATATTAATACTTTATTTGTATGGTAAAGCTGTAATTTTTTTCTCGCTTTAAATTTTTTAACAGTTGAAGCATTTATTAAAATCCTACTATTTAGTTCACACTCTTCCTATATTTATACAAATTTTAAATCGTTAATAAAAATATTTTTTATTCATCCACTCAAGTTCAAATACATTTTTTTCAACTTGTAGTGGATGTCACTTTTTTTTTATAATAGAGATGCCGTCATTTCATGTCGGTGTTGAGAGCGAAGTACTTCCCCGGGCGCGCCGGCCCATTCAGCTGCTAGCAGCATGGCGCTACTTCGGTAAAATAATGACTTGTAAAATAATGACACTTCATGTTAATACTGTTTTTTTCAAATATTAATTCATCAATTAAATTTGGGTGCGTTCGGCTAAGTTCAGATATGGGGTAAGATCGTATAATCTGTAAACAGAGCTGAAATACAGATATAAGATACAAAATACTTCGAAAGTATTTTCATCTTGTATCTAAAATACTTTTTTAAAATGTATTTTGTATTTTGTATCTAAATTCCTTTTGTTTGGTATCTTAGTATTTTGTAAATACTATGTTTGGTAAAATGCTTTTAGTAATAGTTATTCATTCACAAAATATGACATAATCCAGTCATTTTATGCCCCAATCTGCAGATAAATTCCTAGTGAGCTGAAATTTGTATAGGTACACTTTTATTACAGCGTTGTAATGAAGATGTGAAAAATCGACATTGATATCGTGCTGGCTAAAAAAGATACAAATGTCAAAAGGTCACGAAAATCAGTTTTTTTGCAAATATCTCGCGACCTATTGCTCGGAGGTCAATTGAGGTCATTATAAAGGTTGTTCGTCATAAAATTATCTACAAAAAATGCTTCATGCATTTTTTCTGTAAAATTAACCGTTTTTAGAGCGCGGAGAAAGCGACTACATGCACTTTTCCTCACTGTAGGTAGTGAAGAATGCAGGGTTGCGTTTTTTTTTTACATGGTTTTCCCCGTATTAATAATCCATGATATGTAATACGAGATTTTTTTTATTTTATTTAAGAGGGAATAATTTTTTATTTAAATGATAAATACAGAAAAAATAATGTATAAAATAACTCTTCTCTTTTGGGGGTATGATTATCAGGCCTCATCGAAGAAAAATGAGTGATAAAATGTTTGAAGAACTGGTTTTACTTAAGTCTCAATTAAAACCTTAAAAATATATTATATAATATTTTATCTTGTCACTTTTACGCGATCAACGCGATGTACCTAGGTATTTGTAAATAGCACCGGCACACAAAAATAAAAATTGTCTGTGCTCCGGGCGCCACCTATCTACGGGCATGTTTTTCGACCCGCTGAATACGAATTTCAAGTCAGTTTAGGCCGTCCATTTTGTATTCCAGATACTTTGTATAGGATATCTTGTACATCACTGTCTGTAAAGACTGCGAAATACGGAACATTAGTGTTGGCCACATAGAAGGCAAAGCTATTTTACTACTCCCCGGTCTTAAATTTGCTTTTGAGGTTCTGACTGATAATACGTGTGCTATATACAATTAAAGGAAAAAAGTAAATTTTTCGTATTTTCGCATTGATCCGGACATCCCATGGTTTTTATTTTATTATTATTTTTTTATTTTTTTTATACCACGACGGTGGAATTCAAGCATACGGCCCGCCTGATGGTAAGCGGTTACCGTAGCCTACGGACGCCTGCAACACCAGGGGCATCACATGCGCGTTGCTGACCCTTCAAAAACCTTGAAGGACCCCATACTGTAGTCCTGTGGGAAAACCTCGGCAGGGAGTTCATTCCACAGCCGAATGGTCCGTGGGAGAAAGTTCCTCTGATACCGAACTGTACGGGACCATTTGGGGTGCAAAGTGTGAGCATGAATTCCCTGTCGATGGCGAGCGGTGCGATGATAAAAAGTGGCCGTTGGCATCATTTCGAACAATTCTTCGGAACACAACCCATTATACAAACGATAGAGCACGCATAGGGATGCAAGATCTCTTCTTAGACTTAAGGGCTCGATATCGCTTGTCAGTATTGGATCGTCAACAATTCTCACAGCTCTCCTTTGAACCGAGTCAAGAGGACCAAGCTGGTATGCCGGTGCTCCCGCCCAGAGATGAGAGCAGTACTCCATATGGAGGCGGACTTGCGATTTATATAGAAGCAGTCTTTGCCCCGGCGTGAAGTACCGCTTCGCTCTGTTACGATTATTTGATAATTTTTTGTTTATTTCAATTATTTTTAAACTGTATAATCATTTTATGTAATGTTCGATCGAAATCATTTACTCAAATCTATTTAGGATAGTTACATATAGGTATGCAGAGATCCGATCGTAAGATACTACAAACTTGGGAAAAATCGGATATAAAATTGCTGATCTTTTTTTGTTGTAAATAATTAAATTGGTTCTCAAAGTTTTTTTATATTTATATTACATTTATATAATTGAGGTGTAGCAACCCAAGGATACTTACAGTTTGCCTAAGGCAAGTAGAACCTAAACTACACAAAATCTGTACAAAGAAATTCTATTGAACCAGATACCTTCGAGTTACTCTTTTTTCAAGCCTTTTCAATTTTACAATCCAAAAATAATATTATTTGTGTAGCTTTATTTACTAATAGAATTCTTCTAAATGTTAAAAAAAGACATCGTGCGCCTTCTTACACAGTACCAGATATAAAATGCAATCGAAAAAGTAAGAGACAATGAATTTACATATTATACTGCATATAATTGTTGTTATTAGTAAAATCATTTGGATCATTGATGTCTGATAAATTCGTTCGGATTATTGATCATTGATGTTGATTATTTGATGTCGTTATATTATTGGCGGCTATAACGTTTCAAGATTATAGGAAAACAAAGGAAGTAAAAATTATTATTTTTGAAGTAAAAATTAATTTAAAAATAATCTAGACAGTATCCCAAATACCTAGTTGAGATCTTAAAAAAGTTTAAGATCCTATTACCATCATATAGGTAAAATAAAACTTACGCCATTTTTTTATTGTTTTTTTTTTCCTATTTTGTTTTTATTTTTATTTTATTTTTATAGCCTGATTACGGTAGGATATATTCATAGTATTAACCTAAAGATAAAAGGCATATTGATCATTTTACACATTAGTACGTACTTATGCCTAAGCATTCCGTTCTTTCCTCGGCGCTTTCTTTTAGATTCCTCAACTTTTAGCTTGCGTAAAACAGTAATTAGGTATTACATGTAAATAAATAAAAAAAAAAAATACACGTAAGAACATGTGCTTATAAATAACAATAGATTTATGTTTTTGTCATAGCCTTACGAAGCATCCTGTCATCATGTCCTGCCTTCATAGTCCAAATAAAGAAGTAAGAACTTCTAAACTTCTAAGTCCATGTCAAAGAATGTTTTTATTTTTTATATATTAACATATCAAGTACGTGTTTATCTACTTTATAGCTATAATTAAGAAGAGCACATGAAGAAAATTATAAAAATGTAATATCGTTAGTAGGTACCTACGTAGTACCTACTAATGATTGTAAGAGAAACGTTTTATTGCATTATTTGATAGTGTTAAAGGTTATTTTTTTTTAAACCGAATATTTATAAAGAACTAAAAATATCGTGTGAAATATATTAAATGTTTGTATGTTTTACCAAAACAAAGACGTAAAAAAAAAGAAGTTAAAAAAAAAATCAAATGATATAGTTTAGTACAATCTAATCTTATATTGTAAAAACTTTTTACAGTTACAGAAAAAATACTTACATATTTTGTAGTAATATAATTGATTATATTTATGATTTTATCTGCGACAATTTTCTAGTAAACTTGACTGATGAAGAGGTTATAGTAATAAAGATCAAAAATGACCTCTAGCAGAGATAAACGGTTGTAAGTTTAGTCGTAGTTCGTAGATTAAGGCGATGGAATTTTCTGAAGACTATTAAAGTGCATATTAATAATAATAATAAAGCATATGTATATAATAATGTATATATGCAAATTTTAAATGTTACTCGTGTATCTTTATTGCTATCTCCAAATACAAAGTGAAAAATTAATATAAAAAAAAAAACTATTTCTTGAAACAGCTACATTATTTTTAAAGGATATATTGTATAAGTTGTTTAATTACGACTTATATACTTTTTTTTTAATATTATGAAGTAGAAAAGGTTTGTTAGTTCGAACGCACTAATCTAAAAATCTAACTCCAAATTAATGAAATAATTTGTCGCTTTAGAAAGCCTGATTTTTACCCGACTGCGACAGAAGGAGGGTTATGTTTTTCGAGTGTATGTATGTATGTATGTATGTATGTATGTATGTATGTATGTAGGTATGTATGTATGTATGTATGTATGTATGTATGTATGTATGTATGTATGTATGTATGTATGTATGTATGTATGTATGTATGTATGTATGTATGTATGTATGTATGTATGTATGTATGTATGTATGTATGTATGTATGTATGTATGTATGTATGTATGTATGTATGTATGTATGTATGTATGTATGTATGTATGTATGTATGTATGTATGTATGTATGTATGTATGTATGTATGTATGTATGTATGTATGTATGTATGTATGTATGTATGTATGTATGTATGTATGTATGTATGTATGTATGTATGTATGTATGTATGTATGTATGTATGTATGTATGTATGTATGTATGTATGTATGTATGTATGTATGTATGTATGTATGTATGTATGTATGTATGTATGTATGTATGTATGTATGTATGTATGTATGTATGTATGTATGTATGTATGTATGTATGTATGTATGTATGTATGTATGTATGTATGTATGTATGTATGTATGTATGTATGTATGTATGTATGTATGTATGTATGTATGTATGTATGTATGTATGTATGTATGTATGTATGTATGTATGTATGTATGTATGTATGTATGTATGTATGTATGTATGTATGTATGTATGTATGTATGTATGTATGTATGTATGTATGTATGTATGTATGTATGTATGTATGTATGTATGTATGTATGTATGTATGTATGTATGTATGTATGTATGTATGTATGTATGTATGTATGTATGTATGTATGTATGTATGTATGTATGTATGTATGTATGTATGTATGTATGTATGTATGTATGTATGTATGTATGTATGTATGTATGTATGTATGTATGTATGTATGTATGTATGTATGTATGTATGTATGTATGTATGTATGTATGTATGTATGTATGTATGTATGTATGTATGTATGTATGTATGTATGTATGTATGTATGTATGTATGTATGTATGTATGTATGTATGTATGTATGTATGTATGTATGTATGTATGTATGTATGTATGTATGTATGTATGTATGTATGTATGTATGTATGTATGTATGTATGTATGTATGTATGTATGTATGTATGTATGTATGTATGTATGTATGTATGTATGTATGTATGTATGTATGTATGTATGTATGTATGTATGTATGTATGTATGTATGTATGTATGTATGTATGTATGTATGTATGTATGTATGTATGTATGTATGTATGTATGTATGTATGTATGTATGTATGTATGTATGTATGTATGTATGTATGTATGTATGTATGTATGTATGTATGTATGTATGTATGTATGTATGTATGTATGTATGTATGTATGTATGTATGTATGTATGTATGTATGTATGTATGTATGTATGTATGTATGTATGTATGTATGTATGTATGTATGTATGTATGTATGTATGTATGTATGTATGTATGTATGTATGTATGTATGTATGTATGTATGTATGTATGTATGTATGTATGTATGTATGTATGTATGTATGTATGTATGTATGTATGTATGTATGTATGTATGTATGTATGTATGTATGTATGTATGTATGTATGTATGTATGTATGTATGTATGTATGTATGTATGTATGTATGTATGTATGTATGTATGTATGTATGTATGTATGTATGTATGTATGTATGTATGTATGTATGTATGTATGTATGTATGTATGTATTATATTTCTTTGGCACGCCCTACAGCCCAAAACGGCTGGACGATTTTTGACATATGAGGTGTCGTTGGATTTGTCTAAATTGTAGTAGTGACATAGGCTATATAAATTTTCAAAATGGCGCCCGCAAATGGCGGAATGAGGGGGGGAGTTGAATTTTTTTTTCTTACTGTAGCAATATGGGTATCAAATGAAAGCTAGTAAATTGTTTTATTCTTTTTAGTTTATAATAAGAGTATTTTACGCAGTCGGGTTTTTTGATTTTTTTTTTTAATTAAGCATACTTGTTGAGAAAGATTATAAGAGTATAGCGCATCATACAATCATACGGAAGTGTGAAACTGTGCGAGTCGTTTATATCCTTACCAATTTCGAATAAGTTCATTAAAAGTAATCAAAACTTATTCATAAGCCTATAGATATTTAGTCATATTGATTTACAATTTTGTAAAACTTGCTCCCTAATAACAAAAATGAAGTATTTTTCTTGTCTAGCTATTTATGAAAGTAAAACTTTAATTAGCTTTATTTTAATTAAAATATAAAAAAAAAACATTAATCGAATTGGGTTTTTGAGAAATAAAATCTGACTTCAAAGTCATATATTTTATTCCATTCCAAACAGTCAAAAAGTCAATAAATGAATATGAAATACATGAGAAAGATTGTTTTTTCAATAGTATATAAAAAAATATAGTAAGCAAGGAAATGTTATTACATAATCCACTAGTAAGTATTTTTAGTACATTTCAAAGAGTATTGATTACGTAATTGTAGTATAATTATGTTTCGACGAATTTAAATTTCATATTTTACCTTTTCTATTCTATTTCTTAATATTTTTGGCCTGAAATATTTTTATTATATTTAAATTCTAAATTTACATACCTGGGGATGGACTAAGTTTTATTATATTTAAATTCTAAATTTACATACCTGGGGATGGACTAAGTCCCTTGTCATTTTCAGTCGTTGGAGTAAGAGTTCGAGTCACTCGCTATGGCACTTAAGAGCGTTATGAGTGGAAAATGTTTTCCACGCTGCTTTTCTATAATGTCCCGACAATAAAATCCTTTATCTGCTGTCACCACAATATAATCTTTATCTAAATTGAAACCGACAATTGCCGCAATTATATAGCGTTGATATGAATAATAAAGTTAGAAGTGTTATATTGACTGCTCTTAGGGAGCATTATGTGTCATTAATTTTAAACAATAAATTAATTTACATTTATAAGGTTATAAAGTTGTTTTGTTCGGACTCGCTAAACACTTTTTTAAAACTAAATAGAAAAGTTATAGTTAGGTGTCAAGAATTTAACCACTTGGCACGTTATGGTTGTTCACTTGGATCTCTACCAACTAAGAATGGACTGTCGACTCTAAGATCAAATCTAAGTCTCATGTTTACATTTAGTTTATTGACTTATTTACATCTGGATGGTTTTATTATATTAACATATATGTATTTATTACATGGCATAACAGTTTAAGGTATATACTATTGCGTACTTACGTAATATAGTATTAAAACATTAAGTACCTTATGAAGCGATATTATTTATAGCATTTTAATAATACATGATAATATTTTTTTATTATTGAAAAAATTACGAATTTAAATGTGGTTAAAGAACCAAACGAAAGCCAGATGTGTTGTAGAGTAAGCGCTTTTTGAACAGATTCGACTTTGGACCGTGAGTAGTTCATAAAGATCAATTCAATGTAGGCTAATGAATCAAAAAATGAGTGATGAAACATACTTTAAGTTGCAATTTACTAAAACAGACAAAGAAATATCAATTTTATTCTTGTTAGCTCATATGTTGGTATGTATTTTGCCGGAACATAAATAATAAATGAATAAATATAAATATACGTGTTTAACGTACAAACACACAGTCCTCTGTTCCTAAGGTGGGTAACGTGACAAAAAAGGTAACTTAATGCCTATGTTTTAAGTAATAGCTGACTGATGTATTATAATACATATATAAATAAAAATAAATAAAATAAAAATAAAGGGGTCCGGGCAAAAATAAAAATAAAGGCAAGTAAGTATACAATACGTACATAAACTATTAATTCTCATTACATTTTTGCTTAAGTACAGAGAGGAAATTATTTTAATTATGTGCAATTAAAGTTTCAGGAAAGGGAAGCAAATAACATTCAATTTTACTTCCTATTTTTTAAAGTTGTGACAAGCATTAGATTTATGTTTTAAATACAAGATATCACATACGTTTTCACCCGCCTATAGTTTCGATGTTATTTAGATTTTTTTGTTATTTAAGGTAGCTGTTCCGCTTTCATAAACCATTTCATGATATAGCCCATAGCCTCTCTACCACATAAAAATATTTATATATTAGCATCTATTTAAGCTGCCCTATCTTCTAAACTAGATATTTTAATACATAGTTTTAATTATACTTTACACACTGTACATCTACATTACATAGTTGGGTATACAATATAATTATGTACATACAATATACATTTGTACTAAAATTTGTCAAAAATTTCGTTTCAGTTTTCTTTTGGGAATTCTAAACAAGTTTGATTTCATGGTACTAAAAGCATTTAGTAGGTTGAGTTACACTTAGAAACGAAACAAAGGGACAGAAAATAAAGTCAGTGGTATAAAATTTTGTGGTTTAATGTGATTGGTCACAAATATCCAATTACAAATTGAACAAAGTTTGTTCATACAAAACCGTGTCATTGATAAAGTTTTCTTTCCACAGCAGTTGTAAAACATATTTGACGTCATGTAACTCTTAAGTCATTTTATATTGATTTGAACTCATAGGAGGTCCACATGGTTCAAACTTATCTTTATTGGAGGATACTGTAAAAAATATGCTGTATTTATCTGCAGGATATTTATTATCTGTCTATTTATGTCAATACTACAATATTTTTTTTTATTGTAGGTATGTAACCTTATCTTTCGCTACATTTTTGGACTGGTTGTTTCTACGAAACGATCTGAATAACTGATACAAAAAAAAATACAATGCCATTCGTACACCAAGGGTTCCTTGCCACATTGTTGACATAATAATACATACTACATACCTATTGAACTAATAATATATAGTTATATATAAATAATTATTTTTCTTTATTTTACTTTTACTGTTGTCCTTATGGCCGGTCAAAATAACATATGTATATAAATTTATTTATTTTTTTAATTACGTACCATAGATAACACAAACGTCACGTATGCGATTCAATAAACTACGATCAAGGAATTTATATACAAACTGGAATGCGCACGTGCACTCAAAAAACGTTCCTAAGAGAGGGATTGATTCTCTTTCTTCCATGGGCTCAAGGCAACTCGTAAGAAAGAGACAAAATACCAGTAGTCAACGAAATGCTCGGAATGATTATTTTACTTTACATTTTGGAAACAAATTTCAACCTTATGTCAATTAGTTCAAGGTGCATATTTGAATATAAAATTTTATTAAGTGAGCGTTCCAGTTATAATATAAATTCCTTGACTACGATAGACTGGAAATAGGTACCTACTACCTTAAGCTTTTATTGTTTGATTCGTATTTTGGAGGCCTCAGGGTAAAAAAAAAAGGAGCGTTTCGAGAACTTTCTGGCAGATATCTTATATACTATCCTTCAAAAATCAGCTATCTGTTGAAATCGGGCGATTTAGTCTAGGCAACATGTGCCATTTTAGTCAACTTTTTTCAGCAGTCTCTGAAAAATATTATTGAGGTGTCATTCGATTCGGACTAAAAAGTAATAAGTACTTCTACTGTGAATAAAAACTATCCATATGGAAGTATGTGCTATGAGAGTTCAGTTTTCATCATTCTTTATTGATATGATTGTTTACGCTAAACGACGTCGCTTATAATTAAAACTGTTTGAGGATGAGATCTTTTTTTTTCATTGATAAATGAATATGGCCATGAAAAATTATACTTCTGAATTATTTCAATTATCTATCTATCGTTTTTTATTTTAAAAGCATCGAATGTAATATAACGTTTTGAATAGAAGCGGTTATTTAACACAATGTATAAAAAATAACACAGTCTTACAACTCAGACAATCACACACACTGTGACACACTATGATCAAATTCGTATATAAGTATTTGCGAAGATATGGTGTAACTCTATCTGAAACCGCTGCATGTAATCTAAATACTATCATTACTATTTAGTATATATAAAAAGTATTTTTTACAGACGAATGTCACCCTTTTTAAGAACAGAAAAAGTAGAAGACAGAAGAAAGACATAAATAGAAGAGAACTTTGTGTGTATACATGGAGGCGATGAAAATATCCAAAAACGAAGAAATAACAAATTGTTCTTGAGTTAATTGTCCGAAAAAAATATCTTATCCGAAAGTAATAAACGGTACTACTTGTCTATACAAATAATAAATCTGTTAAAACCTCCGTTTTATTAATACACTATATATCATCAAGAAAAATTTTTAATAGCGCGTATTTTTTTGTATCAGCGCCATCTCTTATCATTTTTTTGTGTGCACGTATCACGTAAAAAGTACAAAACCAATGTAAATAACTTTAATACATAAAAATTTAACATAATTCACAGTATAATTTAGTTTTTGTTTCATTGTAGTTAAATTTAAAAATAAATATTTAAGAAAATAGAAATAGGTACCTACGCCGCCAACGCCCTCTGGTCTAAGGTAAGGTACTATTATGTTAAATGTCACTAAATATAAAAACGATATTCTACTATTATACGATAGATGGCGCATGTAGGTGATAAAAAATATAAATTTATAATTTTTAAAATTTTAGTTAAATACCCGTGCGAAGTCGGGGCGGGCCGCTAGTTTATAATAATAATATTCACCACAGAACAACGAATTCCATATATACCTATATATATAAACAAAAATGTTGAGTAATAAAAAAAGCGCTTAATTTTGGTTTTAAGCCGTTGCTCAACAAACAGTAAGTTTTCCATACAAAAATGTGCGAAAAACCATTTTTTATTCATTTCTTCTTCCGCTCGTATACTAAGATTTTTTTTTGTATTTTTCTACTCAATTCTTTAAACAATATTCAATTACCTTCAAAAAAGTCCAGTGAGACAAATCTGTAAGTTGAATAAGCTTTTCATCGTCAATCGTCATTTAATCGAAAATTTTCTAAAATAGCAGTAAATTGTTTTTTGTGACTAAACTATTGATTGTACAAAAAAAAAGTTAGATAACTTTAGTTTATATACACAGTATACAGGTTATATATAATTAATTTAAAGTAGTAATTTGTAAAATGACGATTCGAAGGTACTCGTGGGGCCTATTTAAATAAATTTGTTTTTGATTCAATAAAGTTTAATATTAATAATTATAATAATAAGATGCAACGCGGTTATGTGTTTCGGCCCTTAGTCCATAAAATTGGGGTGTACTTCCGAAAAGTAGATACCAAATTTTCTAACACGGACATTCCATTTGACTATCTAAGAGTCCACTTAAAAGGACTCGCAATATTTTTCGAAATATTATTACAATTTAATAGATACATTTCTATAATTTTTAGATACGTCTGTCTGTCTATGTATTTGTTTGAACTTAGGTAACATTTAGTTTTTATTTTATCATAATCGCTTCATTTTATCAAAATTTTAAAATTGTAATGAAAATTTTGTATTTTGAATGACGTCGTTAGAGAAGAGTAAGTAAAATAATACATTTAAGTGCGATCCAAAAAGGCAACAATGTTGTGTAAAATAATGTTATATAGTATTTAATGAATAATAATTAATATTCAAAACTTAGATAACAAAAAAATAAAAGATGAATAAAACATCAACATGTCAGATTGCGATTTATTTATACTACAACAGTTTGAAATACAACACTATAATAATAGATGGAGCTTTCTGAATCGCGGTCAGTTTTTTACTGGTCAGTTTATTACCACGATCTAATGACCGTGGTTATTATCATACCCAGGGCCGGATTTAGAGTTGTGGAGGCCCGGGGCAATGGAGGAGTAAAGGCCCCTTGATCTGAAATTGGATTTTTTTTTCTTTCTTGCCGAAAAGAATGACAACGAAAAAAAAAAAACGTTGTCGCGATCTCACACCAATATATTATCGTTGCTGGGTGGACACATTCCTAAAAATAAGATCATCACCTATTTCTATTACAAAAAAAGGGTCCTCTCAACTCCGGACCACTCCAACTCGGTTGGTTCTATTGTGGAAGTCCCTCTTTAGCGCATATGGAGGCCCCTCTTTTGTGGATGTGGGGGCTCTCTTATGTGGGGACCCGGGGCAGTTGCCCCGCTTGCCCTCCCCTAAATTCGGTCCTGACCATACCGTAGTAGTACTAGTAGATAGGTATGTAGGTAAAGTAAAATTCATGTGCAGGTGACGCCGCGGGCACAGCTATATATTGTTATTCCCAGTCAGTGTGTTAAGCATATTTCAGCATCTTAAGCAGGGCCAGATTTATGGCAGGGCAACCGGGGCTACAGCCCCGGGGCCTCCACAAAAGAGGGGCCCCCACAATAGAAATTCGGAACAAAAATTTTCAAATTCAGACTAGTAAGCACTAGTAAACAACTTTTCCTTTCATTTTTTAATTTTCGAATTTTACCTTGACCTTACATTAGGCAGTTAGTAAAATATCAAAATCTCAAATGGCCCTGATAAGCACTTGCAATTTACTCCCCATCTTGAGGGAGTATCCCAATGGCTCAATGGTTGAGTGAGGTGGTACTTGTCCGCAGCCTCAGAGGTTGGGTATTCGATTCTATGTCTCGACTCTTTATTTTTGTTCGTTCAATTATGTAGGTATATGTAATTTCCATTAGCTTGAAATAGATTTCCGCAAAGTAACGCCTGATTCAATTAATTACCAAACATATTTGATGGACAAATGTTTCTATTTGTAATTATTTGATAATATATATATGTTCCTTTTTCACAACATTTGTTTCATTACCACAATCATCATAGGTAGAAAGAACCCTAGCGCATTCGTTCGATGACGTCCTCGCACGTGAGTCGAGTGGCGGGTAAAACAATCACAACTCTCTGTGTACGTACATAAGGTTTTTTTTTATTCTAGCTACCCTTTGTCGTGGAATAGCAACGTATTTTACACTAACTTAAATATGTTTAGGTTCAAAAAATGATAGATACATTTTTCTCTCACATTGATTCTCTGAATTCTCGGTTATTAAATTTTGTCTGTTGCGAAGAACTGATCAGTTCTATGGGTGATAAAATATTAACTGAAATAGTATGTCGAATAAAAAACATTCAAATATTATTCCGTATCAGTGGACTCTACATCCGACGAATCTCACATCGACCAACTGACTATAGTTGTTCGATATATTATGGAAGGATCGACACCAAAAGAAAGATTTCTCACCATTTTACCAAACTACGGTTATACTGGCGAAGCTACACCAAACGTTCTACTCTGATTTTTAGATGACAATCAAATAGTTAATAGACATTATGGATTGCCGCGGCCAATCGTACGACAATGCTGCAAACATGAGTGGCAAAAATTATTTATCGGCGTTTGTACCATGTTGTGGTCATTCTCTTAATTTAGTTGGATAGGCAGCTGCCAATTCTTTCCTTGCCTTCAATTCTTTGATTTCATTCAGAATTTATACACGTTTTTTACAGCAAGTACAGAACGATACGGAATTCTGATCAATAAATTATCGAAGAAGAAAAAAAACAGACAGTCTTACGTCTTGAAAAAGCTTCGTGACACTCGTTGGTCTTATCAAGTTGAAGCTACGAAAGCCATAGTCGACGGCTATTCGGAAATCGAAGAAGTTCTAACCATAATCTACCGATAAATAGCAAAAAGACATCGCGAGGAATGAGAGCACAGAGCACCTTCTACAGAAGATTTGTAGTCTCGAAACCATATTTGCACACGACATCTTGGAGTAATTCAACGCTACAAGCAAGATGTTGCAAGACCCAAAAATTATTCTTAAATCGGCAATGCGTGTATAATCATGCGTGCAGAATCATTGAAATCATTCGTGGAAGCCAAAAGAAACGTATTTGATGAATACGAGGAAGCTGCTAAAAAAATATCTCAGACTTACGAATACGTACAATCACGTACCAGAACGAGAGAAGTGAGGCTGAATCCGCTCGATTACAAGCAAAAGGAGATTACAAGGAAGCACAAGACGCAAATCTGTCATCGAAGGAGATATACAAAATATCCGCCTTTATCCCAGTAGTAGACCAGCTATGTTTGTTGTATATGTTGTATGTATTTGTTGCCCCGAGGCCTCCAGACCTATAAATGCGGCCCTGATCTTGAGGTTCATGTTTTCGCTGCCATACCTACCTATTAACGATAAGTGCTATGTGACGTCTGACATTGTGTACCGTGTGATGAGATATGTATATATAACTATATACATTATTCAATTATATAATTGAATTATCAACGTAAGGATGACCTCAACGTTTTTGCGTGTGCGCTTTAAATATACGAAGATGCGTGAACTCCAAAAATAAAATACTCATTTTTAAGTAACAATAAACAGGCAACATTCAAATTTTTATTTGAGTAGATTTATTGTAAGAACCGAAAATCAACTTCATTCACCGAAATTCATCTTATCGATTATTTATTATTCTTGTCATCTTATGTAATAATCAAGTAATAATATATTTATTTCTACCCATCGGTTTCTTTTTCTGATTTTCTTTAAAATAATTTGTAAGCATTGCGCCATCTATTGTTATAAAATAAAAAACATATTTCGATTACAACGCCATCTAACCAATGCTACGTTAACTTCTATAGTGAGATATTCTAAATAAAACAGAATCGTTATCTGCTATTATTTTAGAATACACCCAATAGATGGAACTATGTACACGAAAAAACATTAAAAACAATACATGTAAGAGATATTTTATAAACAGATCAAAGAAAACCTATTATTCGGTCACAGAAAATTATCGTTATGTGTATTACCAATACGCTGAGAGAACTTTGTGAAATAATCGAGACACTTAAATTACTTTTCGTTTAGGTATTTGAATAAAATAATAAATTAAACATTTAAAAAAATTCTTGAGTTTACTAGTTTACTATAACTTTTTTTAAACGTAATATATAAAATCTTTTTTTCGCACATGAATTTAATACTTAGGAAAGGAAATGCTTTAGTGGAAATACTTTGAATAATCTTTACGACGAAGCTTTTAAAGTTTTAAAATGAACATAGTCATTTTCTACTATTAGTAGAGCTCTAATCTATAGCATAGATTAAGTATTGTAAATAAATACAATAGAGTCTTTAAGATGAATTCAGCCTCCCATTTGATATGTTTCTTATATTGTCTTTACGTAGAGAGTACTGAAATATTTTAACAATTATCTAACATGCCGATACATGTCGGGACATTATATTAATGATGAATAGTCGAATAATAGAGCGTCGTATCTTTTAAAATTTGAAGATCCTCATATACATATATTTTATTATCAGTTTTAAAACTACTAAGAACATTAATAATTCTAGTATTTCGTGAAACCTAGACACAGATGAAATCATTCACAGAGTGGAATGCAGTTAAAGCGTGGGAAGTCTGGTAGTTAACTAATTGAACGCGGTGTTAGGAGCGAGCGCTCTCTGCGTCCTTGCTTACTCGTACTTTGATGTATGGGATCATAAACCATTGTATTAGCAGCCGCTGACGAGGTCAATAAGAGAAAAATTAATAAATCTCGACGACAAAATAGAATATATATATATTATAATAAAATATTAAATATAATAATAAATATAAATTATTTTATTATAATAAAATATTGTCCTTAAAACTTAAAAAAAGGATAGGAACTTTATTTTAATGCGGAACATGATCTGTAACAATTATAGAACCAGTAACCCCCTTCAAAGGACGGTATATATTAAAAGACGGATATCTTATATCTTTCAATAATCAATAAGCCAGAACCGGTATATGTTGTAGAGATGCTGCGAATACAAATTTTGCTGAATGCTAGATAGAAAATAATAAATTGTACTTAATTTTGGAGTATGTACGTACCGAATAATGGCCGGACATCGTGGCATGACTAATATTTTTTAAACTTTAAAAATGAAATCGTTACACTAAGACCCAGTTTCACCACTTGCTATTAAGTTCCGGCTAACCTACCTGGCGCTTTTTTGACAGGTAATTGTATGGGTTATCTGTCAAAATAAGTACCAGTTAGGTTATCCGGACCTTAACATCAAGTGGTGAAACTGGCCCTAAATGGCAAACAAATTGTCTGAATATTTTTTTTTCAATTAACATAGATGTGTGATAAAGTTTTTCATTAAACGATAGTAGACGTAAAGGATCAAAAATAGAACTGATCATATTTACATTTTTTATTTGATTATAGTTTCAAGTTATATTTCTATTCGTTGCGTAAATATCCTTTGCTATGCCATGTGTGTAATAAAATGTGCACGCCTCTTACCTTCTGTACGTTAGTCTTATGATGCTTCTAATATTGTAACAATTGCAGATATAAAATTAATTAATGTAACTGAAAAATAATAATAAAAAAAACAATGTACAAAGTTGTAATAAAAGTTGTAATATTATTCTCAAAGGCAGCGTTTTTTAAATGAAATGAAATGAAATTAAATGAAAATATTTATTTCGCCATAAAATGAATACACACACTAAACTAATGTAAAAATAGTTTGGAAAATCTAAAAGTGCACGCCCCAACGCCTCATAGTCTCATTTTTCATAATAATTATGTAATGTTAAAAACAAATAAACCTCATCGAATTAGACCGTGAAATTAAACAGAGTTCTATTCCTAACTATACATAAAAAATAAAAAAATTGTGTGTGTACACATGTATGAAGGTAAACTTTTATTTATTACTTATTTTTTTAGAAAATTTAAATATCAGATATTTTTAGTAGATTTTTAGTTTAATTTAATCTAAATTTAGAAGCCAATAATTTTTTTTTCATTATCCTAAAATTTTATGAATGTCTGCTAAGTTGACAGATATATTATTATATATATTATGGTAAATTTCAATAAATTCATATACATTGACTAATGGATTTATTTCTTTGGCACGAATATTATTAAGAATTCGGATCAACATATAGGCTACATATTATCACGCTATCACCTACGGGGAATGAGCAGTAAACCTTTATTTCTTCAACGCATTCTGTAACAACGTGTAATCTAATGGCGTTCACGCAGACAACGTCGCGGGCAGCAGCTAGTTACATATATAACATATATAGTACGGAGTCCCGAAATACAGTACATATTATACCATAATTATTAGCTAGAGAGCTGGTGGCAATTTTGGTACATGATTTTATCTTCGTTGATACCAAGACGTAATGTAGTCTGGACTTATGGTAACTAGAAAAAATAAGTGGTGAGTTCAGGTAGATCTGATTATTTTTTAAATAATTTCGAAATGTAAAAAAAAAGAGTGTCAAATATTATAATATCGTTTCTGCCATCAATGATATCTTATTAAATACATTTCATAGATAGTGAAATTAAAGCTGGAAGAATTCAGGATGGTGGGAGTTTTTATAAAAATAATTATCAAACTGTAAAAAAAATATTATTAGGTACACGGACGTCCAAGACAGAACGTTTTTAAACATTTTTTTAAGCAGTTTAAATAACATTAATGGCACTAAAAGTATCATGAGTGTTAAAAATAGTGTTTTTTCTTAGTATATAGATTATTTTTCAAGTGCAATATACGATAAATAGAGACTTTTTAAGTTCGAAAAATCACTCGTTCTGCGTGAAATGAGAGTAAAACCCACCTCATCGCTTCGCTTATGAGGCGTGTGTTAGATTTATAGAATTTTTTATCTATAGAAAATATGAATGAACAATTATTTAAATGGATAAAGAATAATATATATTCATATTACTCGAATAAGAAATTTTAATTATTTTATTCTAATAAATAAACAGCAACTTTCATTATTTTGTTTCAAATAATTATTTAACTACCTTTAGTTAATGAATAAGTGGAATAAAAGAATAAAGTCAGGATGGTATAATAATATCGTATATTTTATCACCAATTATTATCGTATACTAATTGATTATAATTATTGTGAAGCTACCACCGATTCGAAATGCAGATTCTGCTGAGAAGAAACGGCAAGAAACTCAAAAGTTGCTCTTTTAAAATAATAAAGCATAAATACAATATTCCATCATTATAACAATAACACAATATTAACACAATATGGAAAGTAATCATTATAACAATAAAAAAAATATTATAAATATTAACCAACAATCACACCACGTTAACCTAGCCCCGTGCTAAGTTCGTAAGAACTTGTGTTACAGGTACTAGGAACGGAAATAAATTTATGATATAAATACATATATACATAAATACACATCCATGACCCGGTGCAGACATCTATATTCATCATACAGATTATCTGCACCTGGCGGGATTCGAACCCGCGACCGCTACGTAAAGTGTCCAGTTGCCTGACCACTCGACCAGCCGGCCGTCAGATATATTTTTTCAGTTTTTTATTAATAATTTGTTTCGATGATTACCTTAAATTTTTAATTTTGCAACGTCTTTAAACATTAATAAAAAACTGGAAAATATATTTTTGTTTAATGTTTTTATCAGGAATTTATTCTGGAGCCTTTCAATAATTGCTCTTAGAAAGAAAGAAAGAAGAAGAAAAAGTAATACTCTTTATTGTACACCATGAATAGAACAAAAGTCATAACAAATAAAGAAAGATACAAAGGCGGTCTTATCATTAATAGAGCGATCTCTTCCAGACAACCTTTGGATATAGGACACAGTAAAGTAAAGGCGGATAATGAAGTGTACAATGGCATATACAATATAATATATACACATACATACACATATTCATACATACACACATACATATACACATACATACACACATACATACACACATACACATATACACACAATATTATAATATTGTGTGCATATAAAAATATTAGGTAATAATATATCATACATAAAATACGTACGTAAATTATATTCAAATAAAGGAGATTATGGCATATTTAGTGACAAATAATGTGCTTTAAGATGTTTTTGAAAGCAAGGGAGAGATTGAGCTTTTCTTATAGCAAGGGGAAGAGAGTTCCAGAGTCGAACAGCTTTGGCAGAAAAAGAGTTAGAATAAAATGAAGTAAAATGAGAAGGAGTTTTAAGAATCAAATTAGAGTTAGACCTGAGGGAACGATCATGAGAATCGCTAAGAAACTCGAAGCATTCTTTAAGGTAGAGAGGCGTGTTAGGGTGGAAGAGTACACGGTATAGTAGCGAGAGGATGTGTCATGTGAGTATTCCTGCGAAAACGGATTGGGAGCCACTTAAGTCGGTTGCGAAAATGAGAGACATGGTCATATTTGCGAAGACGAAATATGAACCGAATACAAAGATTCTGAAGGCGCTCAAGCTTATTTAATTGCTCCTCTTTAAGGTCAAGAAAATATGTATCGGCATATTCAAGAATTGGTAAAAGGAGTGACTGTGCTAACGCGATCTTGGTGCGCAAAGGAAGAAAATAATGCAATGTTCATGTTCAAGCAGAAAAAAAATTATTAATTAAGTGTTGTATAACTAATTGAAATGTTGTGATAAAATTTTTATTCAGCTGTATTATTTATGATATTCATTAATCTATTCAGTAAGCCCCTGAATTTTTTCATCTTTTAAATTTTATATTTAATATGTTAAAATAATTTTTATTAATAAAGTATGCAAGGTGGGCGTGGCTTACGCAAGCCAGAGCACCCGTTTTTTATCCCTCTGGGAAAATTATAAATATTATTCCTACAGTTCCGGGAGTCAAGATTTTTTTTTAGGAAAATTCCTCTTCTTTTTGGATCTTTTTTTTAAAATTTGAATAATCTCAATTAGTTTTTGAGATATTTGGAAAAAACTAAACCCGATTTTTTCTTTTATTTAATTGTTAATAACTTTTGAAATTATTGCAAGCGGAACTTTATTTTTTTCAAAAATCATATAGATGTCATTCCGAATCGAATTAAACCTTAATCATAATTTTCTGAGACTGCTGAAAAAAGTTGACTAAAATGGCACATGTTGCCTAGACTATTTATATTCAAATATTATTTCAAAGTAAGGTACTTTTCCCTCCGAGTTAAATAAAGAGTAAGTATCAATCAAAGTACTAGCGACAAAAGTTTTTCTGTCCTTTATTGGTCCAAACGTGAATCAATACAATTCAGAGACCGATTTTAAGTTTTTTTTTTGTATGAGATTAAAATATACAAAAATTTCATTATTGTTGGTTCAGCTGCTTAAGAGGAGTTTAACGAAATATATAATGTAAGAATTTATTAAATATGGTACAGATTAAAAGAAATAAATAACTTATAACTTATAATGAATTTTTCGGTATTTTAAAATAACAAGAGACGACGAAAACGACGACGAATTGTAATGGCGTGTAATATTGTATTGATATTTAAGTCAAACATGCTGCGACAGACAGAAATGATAATTCAATAACAAAATGTGTTTATGTAAATGAAAATCACTTCACGTCAACAAGTGGAGGTATGTTATAAGGCAGGTAAAGGATAATAAGCGTAGCGCCCAACCGTAGCGGCCTCGTAGCGAACGAGTTAGCGGCGCGAGCGCAGTCAGTACGCGAGTAGCTTTCACTGTGCACGCGCATTCAAAAGGCGTGCTCAATAATTTTCAAATTACGGACGTTACGCGGACATCGACGTATTTGTTTATTTATGTTTATTAATACCTAAACAGTGCTTAAAGGTGTCGTATTTTGCTATCAAATTTGTTTGGAATTATATAAGTAAAATAAAAATGTTAATTTTATGATATTCGATCGACAAAATAAAATAACATTATTATGTTTTGTGTTTTTGTGTGACGGTAAGCAGAAGTGACGTTCGGCGGCGGCGGGAACAATGAGTCCGTCGCAGAATTGGCACAAATGGCTAGTGTTGTCGTTGTTCGGATTGGCTTTGTCCGTTCGCACAATTGGCTGCGATTATAGTTACATCGCCGAGAAATTTGGAGCGGAAGCGGTGGCTCGATGTGATGAAAAATGCCCTTTCCAGGTCTGTTTAAACAATTCGAATGGTATTTTCTATATATAATCCATCCGAACGATTCAATAAAATAAGTTACATTGGTATTATATTACGATTTAAAAAAAATCACTAGAACTTGTCTTTAATATTAAAACAATACTTTTACGAATTTATGTAGATAAAAATGATCCACATAAATTCTAATTAATATTTTGTATTTTACATTATAAATTTAAAAAAAATGGTATTGTCACATGATTTAGCGATTGGGATGATTGATCCTTATAGTAGCTCTAAGCCTCTTTTCTTTTCAGTACTTATTAATTCCATTTGTAATGGGATAACTACTACTTCTCTAACTCTTTCTACCATGTCTATGAGTATTTTTATTTTTTTATTTTATTTTTTAACCAACAATCACACCACGTTAACCTAGCCCCGTGCTAAGTTCGTAAGAACTTGTGTTACAGGTACTAGGAACGGAAATAAATTTAAGATATAAATAAATATATATAAATACACATCCATGACCCGGTGCAGACATCTATATTCGTCATACAAATTATCTGCACCTGGCGGGATTCGAACCCGCGACCGCTGCGTAAAGTGTCCAGTTGCCTGACCACTCGACCAGCCGGCCGTCAAAGTATATCTAGATATACTCTCACTCCTCTGTTAGTAACTTACCTCAGTGTGTATCGTGTATAAATAGTGAGTACCTGGATGACCGAGCTTTGCTCGGTTAAATTATATTTAGATACATTACATATAGATGAAACATAAATAATATTTTCGATCTTACCGACATAATAGTAATATAATAGGAACTGGTTATTTAAATAAAAAATAAAAAGAGCTCTTAATTAAAAAAAAAAAAAAAAAAAAAAGATTGATCTGTAGAAACCTGGATTGGAACCCAGGTTTTCTAATTTCGAATCCGCCCGATTCCTATCTGCGCTGTTAGAAGCTTGTCAATGACAGCGAAATTTACCTTCGTATTCTAATGGTATTTTTTAATTGCGTAAAAAAAGGGATAAAACAACATTTTCTAAAAATAAATCCTAGCTAGATCGATTTATCGCCCCCGAAACCCCCTGCATACTAAATTTCATGAAAATCGTTGGAGCCGTTTCCGAGATTCCGATTATATATATACAAGAATTGCTCGTTTAAAGATATAAGATTTATTAGTTGTTAGTACATGGAATAAAACATACGGCTTAGTAATAAATCCAATAAGACTTAATAATTAAAGAAAGTTCCAAATTACTTAGCCAATAAATCTCCATCATTTCTTATAACTTTTTATGGATTTAAAATCCCATTTGGTGAAAATGTGAAAAATCTATGAATTATATTCGATAAACATACTTCGTAGGGCCCGCAGATATGTGAGGTTAGTTGCAAGGACTTTGCTTCAGCTGGCTCACTTTGCAGGCTGCGTAATCTACTTCCTATTCCTAACAAAATGTCTCTCGCACATAATATAATCTCCTCTTACCAATTCTTGATTATGCTGATACATGCTACCGTGACATTATTGAGGAGCAGATTAATAAACTTGAGAGCAACCCAAATTTATGTATACGATATTTTATATCTAGACTTCGCAAATACGATCATATTAAATTTCTGAATTGCGCTAAAAACTCAAGTGGCTCTCAATTCGTCTTCGCAGGAATACTCACATCCTTAATCTACTTTATTCTATTCTATTTAATCCTGTTACACCAGAATATCTAAAGGAAGGATTTAAATTCCTTAGTGATTCCCATGAACACTCTCTTCGTTCCGACAATAATTTGCTCCTAAAATATTTCTTCTCACTCCTCTTTCTTTTATACTCAATATTTCAAAGTTCAAGCTTCTCGCCTTTGGAATGCCTTATCTTTGCATATTAGACGTGTAAAAGCTCTTTTTATTTTTAAAAAGACTATCTGGAAGCATTTACTTGAAATTCAACATTAGTCAAAATTACATGTATGACATATATTATGACATATATATTTTTTAAATCTACCGGAAAATTAGCGCAAAACGCAAAATTGTTTGAAACAAGCGGCGCTTACGCAGGTTCAACGCACAATTAATTGTTGACAATTAGTAAGCTAGTAATCAACAAGATCGCGCTAAATATAGAGGAGTGGGCTACAACTGTATTGTCTAACACACGAGCTAACCTTGGATCATACTATCTATATGGGACAGGTCCAGCTTTGTATAAAATATGTATATTCTTACCAAACAGTAAAATCTCATAATAATATTCCACTAAATGCAATATAAATGATTTTGATGTTAATATGGGACCGTAAAATCCGATAAACTTTTATTTATTATTGTTATGTGAACGCCATTTCTATTTACCCTTTATTGTCAAATGTGCTTTTAGAGATTCCGATAGTTGCTATGGAATCTTGATCAGTTTTATGTAAAAACTCACATATTATGATCTATATGTATTTATAATAAAACTGTAACAGTTCCAATTCTGTATATTGAAATTATATTACGTATTTGCCTGAAGTCTGTATTTTTTTTTCTGTTTTGTCTATCTGTCTGTATCTTGGCCGCGTATCACTTCGAAACTACTGAACGAATTCGAATGAAACTTAGCATGATTTGAGTCTACAATACGAGTTAGGACACTGGATACTTTTTTTATTCAAAATTTAGTAGATACTCATACGGTTTCCTTGGGGGAGAGGATGGAAGTAAAAAAGAAATTGTTTTCAATAAAATGTGTGAAGAAGTTTCCTAATTTAAGATACGGTGCAGGAAAACAAACCATCAGCCGACCTTTTTTCCTAATTTTATCTTTTGCGTACACTTATAAATTTTTAATTAAATTCAAATTGTAATAGTAGATAAAACGTAGCATGTGTTTTCATTGCATACAAATGTAATTTATGAGTATTCAATTTAATGAGTTATTTATTATTTGAATATAAGAATGAATGAATATAATAAATGTTTAAAATAATTTGCATATTAATATTTATAGTAACTCTTATTCATTTACTTAATAAATAGTAAGCACTTTTTAACCGACTTCAAAAAAAGGAGGAGGTTCTCAATTCGTCTGTATTTTTTTTGCTTTTCTACTTCTCTCTTCACCGATCGGTTCATATAGAAAGCCATAGTTTTTGAAAAAATTTGTACTGTCTGTAGTCCCTAATATAATAATTATTGTAAGTTTTTCTTATATGATTTTTGTTGACACGTAGGCAAAGTATATATATATATACTGCTGAGGTTATTCAGGATGTTTTTTTGTTATTTTAATTTCAATTTATATATAAGTACTAATTATTTAATGAACTGAAAACTATAGCATTTCAAATAGTTATAAATAAGGAGATAGATTAGGATATTAATTTCATAAATATTTAAAACGTTTTTTTTTTGCGAGCGTGTGACCGGAACCGATCTGGTAACTCCACTGCACTTTACGGGTTTGAAACGAAATGTGATATCTCGTGGTTAACTTTTTTGAGATTTTTTTTAACCTTCGTTATGAAATCGCATTTGTTGTTGCATTGATGCTTTATATATTGTTGCAGTTTTAAAAACAATCTATATTAGTATTAATTTTATTTTTTCATTACAGTATTATTATTTAGTTATAAAAAGAATATTTTTATAGATTAATAAATGTACTTAATAAAAAGAAATCATGATTAATATTTTGTAAATATTGAGATATACATATACCACTTATAAAAAATAAATAAAATAGTAGTGTGAGTGCCTGTGAACTGCCTATTTGATTTATTCATAGTTGTGTGCGATAATTACGTTAAATAACATCTTCTAATTTCCTGTAACGTATCAAAATTCTCAACATAAGCGATCAAGCCCTAATGTCGCATTGGTACGCTCCGATGCGCGCGCGCAGTCACGGCGGAAGTTATCAGGTCGGTGTCCGGTGGATGTACAACCAGATAATTATCAAAAAAGTTGATTTAACCTGTATTTTTATGGTCAATATTTATTAATTACGTCTTTTTTCAGAATCGTACGGGAGACGCCCATTTCGATGTGAGCTGTGGATCTGACTGCAGTGAACAGCAAGTTAGTTTTTCTTTTTTTGTATACATGCCGTTTTTTTTTAAATATATCTACCTATGGAGGAATATAGTCCAGAGAGATAGTTGATTGTTAATCAATCGCTTAACTCTTCGATCATCTCTCTGAAGTTTGAAGAAGCTTCGAGGACAAATATTTTATAAAAATGCGTCTATTAATAATGCCATAAATGCATAATTTTAGGTTATGGACAAACTTACCATAGTATAAATATTATAGATTACGTGTTAAATGAGTGCATTTTTATAATTACTGGCTATTTGAATTATGACATGTCGAATGGGACCATATGGTATATAAGTATTTAATCTTCATTATTTTTATAGTGTCTGGTAAATATTATGCCACCATATTATTAGGTACTCGTATAGTTATTTGTCGTTAATTTAACTCGCGATATTATAAACTGTTGAAAAATTAAGTTATAACAAACATATATAAGTTAACGTACTATTAGTTAACGTACTATTCTTAGTTTAAACGTAAAAAACTAGAGAACTAATATGCTTAAATAGGTACTTTTGGCGCAAGTTGACAGCTGCCACGGCACATTCGCTCCGCTCTCTCCAGCCAGCGTGTTTTAAAATGTTTAGCAATAACCTTACTCAATTCATGTCTTGTGTACAATGTAATCAGGAAAGAATAACAATTTTACGGGTGATAAAATCGAACAGACTACAAACCGTGTCATATAAGTTTACTAACACACTACATGATAACAAAATAAAGGCGCCATCTGCATCAATCATCGTATTACATACACATAGTAAACTGATGATAGTTAAAGTGTTTCGTTGGTTAGACGAAACTAAAGAAGGACTTCTTCCATAGTCTGGAGTCGCGTGTCGAAGACGAATTCAATCTGGATTTGGTATAACTTTTCGATATATCTAGTAATACTAGTGCATCTGGGACGAGTAGGAGAAGATAGAAGGTGAAATCGTGATCGGATTTGATCAATTGTGGACTATGAGGAAGCCTTCGATTCGATCGAAATTTGGGCCGTGCTGCAGTCTCTCCAGCGGTGCCACATTGACTACCGGTTATATCGAAGTTTTGAAGTGCTTTTTACTTTTTTTTTCTATTTTATACTACCCTCGACCATTGGCAGAGATTTTATTTAAAATGTGTTTAATTTCGACTCTTTCATTCCAGTTCACGTAATCATGGTTTATTTTTTACAATAATTACACTTAACTTTTTTCTATTTTACAGGCTTGCTTAAAAACTAATCGGCTTATAAAGTATGATCTTATTTTAATTTAATATAATGCAGGGATTTTTACTTGTTTTTACTGTTTACTAAATTATTTAATCAGGAACTAAATCAAAAAATTATTCAACTATATATTATTACTGTTTTAATATTACACACAATTAATGATTGTGATTATAATATACAGAATTCCTTAATCTAAGCCTACTCTATTTATTAACAAAATTATTTTATGTTATAATAAATATACAATTATATTAAACAAACATAATTTTTAATTGCTGTTTCTCTTATTTACGATTTTGCAAATGCTTTTGCTAAAATCGGCTCGGCGGACGGCTCTACTCCTAACGTCCCCGATTAGGTACCTTGCTGACAATATCCGCACACAATCTAACGTCCAACTTACATTTCACCTCAAGCCAATCGTAAGTATGGACAGGACAGTCTAGAAGTAGATGGAAGATAGATCCAGCCTCCCCGGGGTCGCACGCAGCTAGCGCGCTAGCACGCAGACGCACGATGCACTCTCCTTGCACTTGCACCGATGCAAGTACTCGGAGAATCCGCCACGCTCCGTCGACACCTGGGTGACAAATTTATCCACAAAAATCCAATTTTTTACCAATGTTTTCATGCACTTTTCACTAAAGTTTAGCTCGCACAAAAAACACAACTTTTGTGTATATATGACGTCGTCATGATACGTCATACGTCAAAATCGGACGCGAAAAACCCACCTTTAGCGATTTTTAAAAGTTTAAAATGCACGGAGCAACAACTAAAACACTCGATACACGTGAGCTCTCAACTGCGGACGACGGCGGATCTGTTAGTGTTGAAGTGCTAGTACAACAGCGCGACTATGTCGGTTCGAGTACAGGAACATAGCACGAGAGCGATTCCAATACAGCGAGGTGTGAGACAGGGAGATGTCATCTTTTTAGCGCAGCATTGAAAGACGCTATCAAGCTTCTGGAGTGGAAAGGATTCGGCATAAACATAAACGGCGAGTACATCACTCACCTTCGATTTGCCGACGATATCGTGCTTATGGCAGAATCCTTGGACGACCTCAGCATTATGCTCTCTCTTAGTTACCTCGATGGAGTTTCCCGACGAGTGGGTCTTAAAATGAATATGGACAAGACAAAGATCATGTCGAAGTGGTTGACGAGTATATCGAACCTAGGACAAAATGTCCAACTTGACAGGTCCAACTTCTCGAGAGTAGTCAATCGTCGAATCCAGCTAGGATGGGCAGTGTTCGGGAAGTTAAAAAACGTCTTTTCATCCATCATACCTCAGTGCCTCAAGTCGAAAGTCTTCGACCAATCTGTGTTACCAGTGATGACATACGGATCTGAGACGTGGTCTCTGACGATGGGCATTTTAAAGAAGCTCCAAGTCGCAAAGCGTGCAATGTAGAGGGCTATGCTTGGTATCTCTGCGAGATTGAATCAGAAATGATGAGATCCGCAGACGAAGGAAGGTTGCCGACATAGTCCAACGGATTTTCAAGGTGAAGTGGCAGTGGGCAGGGCACATAGCTCGTAGAACTGACGGCTGATGGAGCAGAAAGGTTCTCGAGTGGAGACAACGTACCGGCAAACGCAGTGTCGGACGGCCGTCCGCGAGATGGACGGACGACTTGATAAAAGTCGCTGGAAGCCGTTGGATGGAGGTTGCTTTGAACCGGTCGCTCTGGAGGTCGATGGGGGAGGCCTACGTTCAACAGTGGACATCCAACGGCTGATATGGTGATGATGATTATGATAACTATAGCCCAAGTTCCTTATATTATCAGAGTAAGAAATAGAAACCCCAGAGAAACAAATTTTGTAGACTGATTTCTAGTTATGTCTGCTTATTAATATTAGGTTATCGAGTCCATTACTCACTGTAGGGAAATTATCCGCTAAACCGCAGTGGAGCAGCGTGGTAGATTAAGTTCCAACCTTTCTTTTATATGGAGCAGAGGCCTTTTCCTAGTAGTAGAACTCTGACAGGCTGATTCAGTTTTGTTCAGTTCAGCTGCCAATAATAATGGCTTGTGATTTAGCAGGATTAACTTACTAGTTAATATGGACTACTTTCCATTAGAGTTAGTACAGACCTGAAATGTATCAAGGTCATTACGACGAAATGCATAAAATTATTAACATCTTGATGCAACTTAGTCAACTCGACATTTCGGTATATTTATAGGTTATCTGCAAAGAGATGAAAGGGAGAAACGATAATACGTGAAAGATATGAGTGAAACCAGTCAACAACTGCGGATAAGATATTAACCGTGCACAAATTATCTAGAACAGTATCGTAATAAGTTAGAGTAGAAAGTAGTAGAGTTAAATACTCTACTAAAGTTCAGCAGAACCATGGCAGTGAGCTTGGTTTGATCCATTGCACCCCGCACATCCTCCGCTATATTCAGCAATGCTGTGAGGGTGACGGAAACCTGATTGAAAAGGACATATGAGTAGTGAGTATTTACATAGTGAGTGTAAAGATTATAAACGCCGAAATTCTAGGACTATGGAAATAATGGATATAACTCGAAGTTCAGAATTTCTAGTAGAATTAGAGAGTTTTGGTAAAGTTATTACAAGAACCTTCTTCCACAGTAATGGAAAGATGTTACAATAAGTGAAATGTTAATTATGTGTGTAATCTCAGATGCAATATCCTCCACCATGGAAAGCTGAGGCTATCGCTACCAATTAATTTTAAATTATTTCGCTTTAATGGATATGGAATAGACATATTTCTTAATATCATTTTGCCAGACTGTTTTTAAATAAAAAAATAGGTTTAAATCTGGTGGTGTTGATAGAAGTGTGTAGGAGTTTTAGTGTTAGAAATCACAGTTATAAGTGAATTTGTAATATGAATACGTACTGAACTTAGAGAATTTCACATTTTAATGCATTCTTAATAGGTTTTGATATAATTGAAAAAATTCAATGTTTTGGTGACCAAGTATATAATACGAGTTGATAGAGGGCTTATATGGCTAACTGGTAAATGTTTACTAAATGACTGAAAATTCCCTCTTGGAATCTTTCGATTGTAAGAGAAAAAAATTATCGAAATAGCAGTAGATAGTACAATTTTTGTAAACATGTTTTCGTAAAGTTGTAAATAAAAGTCGATGAATTTTTAATTGACCTAAAGATATTCATAATTAAAAAATATTATTGGAAATAGTTTTTAGGCAGATTAGCTCTTTTTATGTAAAAATAATTCTATAAACGATTATTGGAGAAGCGTAAGCTTTAGAGAATCAGAATCATAATCGGGTGGTGACTGAGCAGGGTACAATTAAATTGTATCTCAATAAAAGTACCTTTTATTTGTATTTTTAGTTCTACCGAGCAGTGTTAATTATTATATATATTAGATAATAAGCTTTTGTTTCATTTTTTCAATATCATATCAGTTCGATTCTTGTTTAGGAAAATATGAAAAAGAAATGGTACAGTTTTAGATCTTATAAAATAATTCAAAATAATTCTTGGGGCTAACCTCAAGAATTATTTTGACTTCTTCTTCGCCATTGCCTATAGTTTCGATTAAAGCTAACGACATCCACTTGAAAAATTCACCAAAAACTTGATTTCTTAATATATTGTGTTTAAATTTAAATAAGGGTTGGGAATTGGTTTGATTACTTTTTTTTAAATGCGTTAATTAAAAACTTTTCTTAAGTTCTAGAAGTAAAAGTGCTTCAAGATACCCCATAACCCATTTGTTCTTTTTTTCTAATATTAAGATTAAAAAGTTTTATAACATATAATTAAGATTGCTTTTAGAAACCTTATAATGTTGTAACATCCGATGGTGGTGATTAAGAGTTTTTAATTAAGAATGAGATGTTATATCAATAAGTAGATATGATATTACATTAGACATTAGCCACATTTAGTTCTCAAATTATTTATTTTATTGTTCATAATAAAGTTTTGTGTTTTCAAAACAGATATGTCGTAAATTAATTAAAGGCTTCCTATCAATTCAATTTATGTGTAAAATGAAATATTACAGCTTACATTATAATATATTGATCATTCGTATCGACACAAACAAATGTCGTAAAACACCGTGCACAGCCGATAACTTAACTTTATTATTGTTTTATTTACTTTTGTAAATGTAATAAATATTGCATTGCCGAAAAGTATTTGTTTTCATGACGGAAACGAATTCAAGATTAAATTGGTAGTATTAATTTTATTTAAATTGTAATATTTCAATAGAATCAGCTCCTAGTTCAATTATAGTATATACTATATAAAACATTTAAAATAAACATAGAGGCTCAGAAGGGTAAGCAATTTTAAAATCTCGATTACTACACAAAAATAATTACCTACGTTTATAATTACTGGATGATAAATAAGTCACATCATGTAACCTTTGACGTGTTATTCGCGATAGAAGGTCTTTAATGAATAGTGGTTCGAAAACATTTGATAATAATGCACATTAAGATTGTGAAAATTTATAAAACAACTTCAAAATCTACTAAGTTGCAAAAATAACTTAGCAACATACCAATTTAGATAATTAAAAACATAAGGTAGTTATATATATTAATATAATGATTTATAACATAAAAAATAAACAAGAAATAATATTATGTACCAAAGTATCGAATCTATTTTGAACATTTTATTGAAAATACGAAATTTCTTAGGATCTAAAATCAAATCAAGCGCATTCAATCAATTAATTAAAGTACTAATTAAACTCTTTAACATAATTCTTCATTTGTCATTTAAGTACATTATCACTTTTAATGTATATATATATATATATATTCTTTATTGTACTTTAATACATTGGACCAGGTTACAATGGAAGTTGGCAAGGGCGAACTTATCCCTAAAAGAGATCCCTACCAGTCTACCCATGGTGGTGAGAGATGATGTTAACGTCGGGCACAATAGTGCAAAAGAAGAGAAAAAAAAAATAGCCAAAATCTATTGTATAGTATATACACCCATTATAATATACATACATGCATATATATGTACATACATATATCACAAATGCAAGCTCTAAATCTCATAAAGTCATACTTATTATTGAGAAAAATTGAATAAGACATATAAGGAGCTGGTTAATGCAAACATTGTTTAGAAACAGGTTAGACTTAAACTAACCAGAGCGCATCAAGCGTCGCAAACAAAACCGGACAGATTTATATTATAGTATAATTTAATACTTGAACAAGATGCAAGCATAATGATTACGAATGTGTCTACAGTATTTCTCGCAGTACCATCATATATTTTTTTAATCTAACTTAGGCTATTTATTCACCAAAACAGCCTAACTTTCTTTATTAGTATTTTAGTTTTAATTATTTTGATCGGGTTCGATCGGTAAGACGATTCCACCCCAAAGGAATATTATTTAAAATTTCTTTCGTGTCGTAACTATATGTAAAGTTATTCATCATTTTTAAAACTTGTAAATTGACATAAAACGGCAAGTTCCCCTAAACATGACAGTTTACTACTGGTTCATGTCAAAATTACCAGACGGGTTCAATTTATGCGCCCGCGTAACGCAAAAACAGTTAAGTGGCTGCTCGGGGCGTGCACCCTCGGAACGACACGAATGAAGACAAGTCACTTATTATACTTTGTTTTTGCGTATGATTATTGTATGTACCATTTGTGAATCAATTTATTTTTGGTGTCTTTGTATCTGTTTTTGTTTTTATATACGAAAGAAAGTATTTATAAAGAACGTAGTCATTTAATCACGACAGGTCACAAAATATTCATCTATATTAAGTTAAAATATATGTTTTAACTATACAGATATTTTAACTACTGACCTTATAAGGAATATGGTAATCTATATTGTACTACACTTGTCGGAAAACTATTATAAGCAGTGCACTTGTTAAGATCAATCATCCAAACAAACCAAAGGTGTAAAGGATAGAAGACATTCCTGTGCGTTGTACCTGCCTTAATATGACTTCCCTATTCCATGTATCCGTTATTTTGACTGCACGCGCTTAGTTTACGTGTTTACAAAATGTAGTTCCTGTTCATACTCTTGTTAACAACTATATGTAATGCCAGAAGTACAACTTTATTTACTTTAAAATAAAAATAAAATTAGAAACCTTATTTGTCTTGATACTTAAAGGGAAAAATTTATTTTTCCCTTTACGTAGTAATATTAGTAAAAGTAGTTAGTAATACTTTACGTAGTAATATTTTATCAAAATTGAAGGAAAATAAATTAAATTTTACGTAAAATTTAAATACACAATTTGTTTTGCGTAAATTGCGTATGGAACTACCTATGAATGATGACTGAATCCTCGGCATCGATAGACGTCTAAATATAAGTCTGGGTTAGTGACCGTGATATCGAGCCTAATGGGGATACATTTATCCGGCGTGGTGGTCATCCACCATGGTAGTTGGGGCTCGCTATGGTTGCGCGGGGTCGCGTGTGATTCGCCGCCGGATGAACGCAGGAAGGAAGCTGCTAGTTGCCTGCCTGCTCCCCTCGGATCTATTTTAGAGTTCATTTTATTTCGTTTTATATAACGTACTCCAGAATAAAGAGTTCGTATCCTACTGCCGCAATTTACTAACTCGGGGTAAAAAAATGATATCTACGTTTTGGTTCTGAATTCTTTATTGATACGTATTACGTAGGTACCTACTAGACATCAATCAGTTATATAGATCATATCTTCACAATGCAGTTTAGCACATCATATATCAATCTACTTATTATAGTCTTATATATTATATTCTATAACAGAACACTAATCTTTTACAATGCGGAATAAGTCATTAGCAAACACGGTCAATATAATATGACTTGTGACTCACATTTCCATTTAGTAAACGTACTCGTACTATAGATTTAATCAATATACTTTTAGAGGTAAAGGACAGGACAACAAGGATACAAAAAGCGATATTATTTAATCCAAGCTAGTATCTTATAACCTTACTGTACTGTACTGTACTGTATCAGCCTATAAACAACCTACTGCTAAGCGAAGGTCTCTTTTCCATATAGAAGAAGGGTTGGAACTTAATCCACCACGTTGCTCCACTATGGATTGGTGGATAATTTTCCTACTATTAGTAACGATCGTTATCAGGTGTCTGTGATAACAACCGGGACGCTTGAAACGCGCGCTTTGAAACGACTACTCACACCACTACATCAGAACAGTCGTCTTAACCTTAACGAAGTCAGAATTCCCAAGGAAAAAGTGTCGTAATAAAATAGAATATCAGTAAGCTTAATGATCCTTGACGGGTGTTTAAAAAATATTCACTACACTTACGGTGCAAATCGTTGTTTTGTCTAACTCTACTCTGGCAAAAGTTGTTCCTAGTGGTTATTTTAAAAACAAATTGTTTGTTGAACACGTATTAAAATCAAAATAATTAATGATAAGTAGTTTTTACGACTTTATTAAAAAAAATAACAATGTTATTCATATAAATTATAATAAATAATTTATAGAAATTATAATTTCGTATTAATAAACTTTTGGCAAAACCAAATTACTTAATCAAAAATATTAATAAAAAATTAATGTACTATAAACAAAACGTGGGAAATTTAATATTTCCGATTGACGAATTTGTATAATTTATTCACGAAGCCAGTAGAGCAAAACCGTCAAAATAGTGTTTCTAAACGTAGCGGAACTGAAACGAGAACGGCCAACGCCTCATGTGCATACATAAATATTCAGAGTAATATTAAACAATTAACTATTACACAACATTATGTAAATTATGATCTTAGATTAATTTTAATGTTAGTAAAAATTCAACATATGCAGTTGGTATGAAGCAGTTGTTCATACTGTTGCAAAAGATGCCAGAGCAAAAATCTAATTAATATACATAAGTAATATACATACATAAATTTCGTATATGTTTATTTTTCTTCATCGTACATATACATAATTATACATTGTCGTGAGTTCTGACCGAATGTCTGACTGATATGTATGTTATAAAGAATCTACGCGATTGACGACACAATTTGTGTAGGTATCGTTTCAAACAAGCACAGCTTGGCTTTTCACACGAGAACTTTCTCTACTTAAGCGCAAGACGAACGTTAAAATAGTAAGTATATCACCAATTGGTCAGCTAATTGAAACATGCGATAACATTACGAGATGAATGTCTCGGTCTTTTAGTTAGGCAATCGACGTTAATTAGCTATGTTTGTTTTTGCTTTAAAACTTTGCTTGTTGACTTATGTCACAGTTTATTGAAAAAAAAATGTAGTTCTTTAAAAATAAAATCGAATAAAAAATTGTAAAAGTTTTTTAAATGTAGCAAAGATGCCAAATACCTACATTATGTCTAATAAACTTAAACTAAATTATTTTATTACGAATATTAAAATGTAACAAAGCACTTCGTGTGCCTAATACCTATTTTTAATTTTTTAATAACATAGTATGTAACATTAATGTTTTATGAATAACAAACCACAAAATGACAAAATACACAACAAAAAAGAGGAAAACAAGGCACATAAAGAATCATATATAGTATAATTTAATTTAAATTTACTGTTTAATTGATAGAAAAATAAATCTTATTAACACCTATGTAACTTTTAAAACGTAGAAATAACACATGTATCTAAATATATGTATATCTTATGTATCGATTTGATATTAATGTCTTCTACGTTAAAACAAAGCTTAACAATAAATAAACAGCACAGATGGTGTACCAGACGGGTTAATTCCTAGGCACGCTTTGCACCCAAACATTAGAATTACACACACAAAGATCTAAATATGAATAGAGACAAATGCCTCAAGAATTTTCTAGTGGCTATTTTAAGATCATCATTTACAGTTCTAATTAAGTTATAAAATAGGAGGCAGGTGTAGAGAAAAATTAAGAATAAACTTCTTTAGACTGAATTTCTTATCTATAGTTAGATAAACGACGATAAAACGACGACGATTTAAATATTGCATTTTTTATTACGAAATATAAAATTGTATTTTTAAATAAATTAGATGTTAAATAATTTCTTATTTTCGTATGTTTTATTTTGTAACTTTTTTTTAAAAGTATTTATAACTCGTAAATTTATATTTTTAAATAAGGGTTTAATGTGATTCTCATGTTCTATATGTTTCTTTGTCTTATTTATATTAATTTTCAAAATGTTTTATCTTTCATGCTTTTCTATAGATTATTTATTATTATTCGGCGTTAGACAGCTTGATTGGTTGTAAGCACCTAGAACAAAAATTTTTATTTGAAGATTGCCAATCATATACCTAATGGAATTCATGGGAGTATATAATCATAATAAGTAGTGATAATCTTGCTTTCGTTAGCACACCCTGAAATTACGCAGAACTAAAAACATGTAGGATTTGTCTAACAATTAAAGGAATTTTAGCCTATATGGTTTCAATTAATTACAACGTCGCGTCGACTTAAATAGGTTTACATTTTTATTATAAATGGGTTCTAAAGCTAATTTAACATAAATTTGAAATTACTATGAAGATTTATTACTGGTTATGTTCATAAAGAACTGCATTCAACTTCGTCGCCCGCTAATTCTTATTTCCTCATTAGGTGGAGCGTTCCCTGCCGAGCTGCGCTCGCGCTGCGGCCATTCAGATTCTGTACTACCTCGCTCCTCCCTCTCGCCTTCGCTTCGTCCATACCCCGAACCTCACCCCTTCCCCTTATGTAATGTTCCTAACCATTATTTGTATCATAACTACGTAGTCTTACGAAACTTTCCAAATTGTTTCCTTATTGAATCGTCATTAATATCATATTAATGTTATATTAGCGGTCACATTCCGACATTCCATGTTATCAAGTTTAGATAGTAACCAAATACCTCTTAATTTCGTAATAATTGATTATTAATTATATTTCTTTCATATATATTGAGCCCATATCAAAGTGTACTTTAGAGTGTTCCACGAGTCTTAACAAGTGCATTACCAAATAGGTTTAATAGCTATAAGTACTTTGTGAATCTCTCCTCAATATATATTTTTTCTTCATATAATAAATGCTAAGTCTGTAATAACATCGTGTTTACCTTGTCTTCGGCTGTGACCCATTACATTTTTGGCGCAGTCGCGGTAGGATCGTTCTAGAAGCATAAAAGCTTAACGAATCCAGAACCACGGTGAGGAAACGCTGTACGAGTTACTGCCTACCTGCTTCGGAGGTCTACGAGGAGTACACCAGCAGCCCCACATCGTGCTCACCATAAGGTCAAAGCAGCCACAAGTAAGCATTGTTTTATATGTACAACTTGGCTTCCTTATTTGAAGAAAAAATGGCTCCTACAATTAGCCTAGAAATGGCGGAGCGTATGCTTATTAAATTTGACGGGAATAAAAGCAAACTGTACGAGTTCTTGGACAATTGTGATAAGGCGATGACTCTCGTCGATCCAATATATAAAGAAATATTATTCAAATTAATTGAAACCAAGATCACGGATAATGCGCGTGCCGTCGTAAGAAACCGAGAGTTCCCATCTTGGGACGCCCTGAAAACGCATCTTCTGGACGCGTACTCGGAAAAAAGGACCATAGGGCAATGGCAGCTAGAATTAAATGCGTGTAAACAAGATTATAAGGAATCTGTTATGAGCTTCGCAAACAGAGTCGAAAGTTGTTACATTAAAGTCATTAATTCATTAGATAATAATTTAGATAAAATTAGTAGGGAAGCATGTGTTAACTTAATAAAAAATGAAGCTCTGAGCGTTTTTCTGAATGGGTTAAACAGAGACTTAACAATTTTAGTCAAGTCGCAAAGGCCTGACACCTTAGAAAGCGCAGTTGCTGTCGCACTCAATGAGGAGCAACAATTAAAAAGTAAATTTGAAATGCAACGTTTTCATAATAATCAAAAGCCAAATTATAGTCAAAATAAAATATTTCAAACAGTATCTCAACAATTTTGTAAATATTGTAAAAAAACGAACCACACCATCGATAAATGTTTTAAATTAAAAAATCGCAATCCTAATAATAATAACAACACCAACCATTATAATAATCGAAATAATCACCATAAAAATTATCACAATAGACATACGAATAATTCACATCAAAATAACAGTCAGTTTAGAGGGAATTCCTCACAGCAGGCTGGACCTTCGTCTTTAAACAGGCAGGGTCCTCCGCAGCCGGCTGTGCAGAGGGAAACCCGATAGATCCAAGCCGGATCCATGCAGTAAATTGCAATGCAATTACGTCATACGTAATTATTCAATTTAACCAAACTAGCGAACCAGTTCGACTACTTTTAGACACTGGTGCTACTATTTCCCTAATTAAAGTTGATAAATTAAATTATGAAACAATTTGCTATACAGATTACCCAATTTATTTAAGAGGCATTGATAAAGCCGAATCAAAAAATTTAAATAAGACACTCGCTTATACATACCTTGATTTTTGTCTTAATAACTTTAAATACGAAACTCTTTTCCATGTTATTTCAAAAGATTTTCCAATTGATTTTGATGGTATTTTAGGGAACGATATTCTAAAAAATTTGAACGCTTCTCTCGATTTTGAAAGAAATATTTTGAAGATAGATGAAAATGAAATTGAAATCATGGTAATTGAAACGCTTACTGCCCCTCCTGAAAACAATAAAGCACCATGGTCCCGTGCTGATGAATTAAATAGGGTAGATATTCCCTTTGATTCTTGTACTGACAAGAAAATAGTCGAAATCGATTATTCTAATATTCCCATTGAGGATTCTTATATTTGTATAAAACAATTATTTGATTATATTCCCTTCGAGGATTCTAATAAAATAGATCAGATCTCTGAAACTGGTCTTCAAACGAATTTAAATAAACTTTCAAGACAAAATATTCCAATTATTATAAAAAATAAAACTATTTTAAAACCGCGTTGTGAACAAGTTGTTGAATTTGATATTTTAAATTTTGATTCCGAGCTAGGAATAATAAATAAAAAGGAAATTGAAAATGGTATTTTTATCGCGGATAGTCTTGTAAAAGTTACAAATGGAAAAGTTATTACTTCTATTTTAAATACAAATGATAAAGTTATTAAAATTAATAATTTGAAAATAGAAATTGAATATATTTCGGAAGATTTCAAAAAATGTTTAGAAAATAATGAAAATTCTAATATCGATAATATTGGTCAAGTCAGAAATTTTTATCAGAAAGCTGAATTACAATTTCCAAAAAGATTAGAAAAGATTAAATCCAATCTTCGTACCAGTCACCTTAATAAAGAAGAAAAAGAGTCTTTAGAAAAAATTTGTATGGATTATCATCATATATTTTATTTAGAAGGTGATAAATTATCTAGTACTGATGTTCTCAAACATACTATTCCAACTAAATCAAATACCCCACCGATTAATGTTAAAACCTATAGATATCCTCAAATTCATAAAGAAGAAGTTGATAAACAAATTAAAAAAATGTTAGAACAGGGTATTATTGAACCATCTACATCTCCTTGGAATTCACCTGTATGGGTCGTTCCGAAAAAACTTGATGCTTCTGGTGAAAGAAAATGGCGTTTAGTAATCGATTACAGAAAATTAAATGAAGCTACAATAGGAGATAGTTATCCCTTGCCTAATATAACAGACATTTTAGATCAATTAGGTCATTCTAAATATTTCACAACCCTTGATTTAACTTCAGGTTTTCACCAAATTAAAATGTCGCCTGAAGACGCTGAAAAAACAGCGTTCTCTGTCCCTTCAGGACATTACCAATACAATAGAATGCCATTCGGTTTAAAGAATGCACCAGCTACGTTTCAAAGGTTAATGAATACTGTACTTGCTGGAATCCAAAATTATAGATGTTTTGTCTATTTGGATGATATCGTAATTCACGCAGACTCTCTTCAAGAACATAATAAACGTCTAATCGAAGTTTTTCAACGCTTGGATAAATTTAATTTAAAAATTCAACTTGATAAATGTGAATTTATGCATAAACAAGTTATGTATTTGGGCCATCTCATTACTAATGAAGGAATTAAGCCTGATCCAAAGAAAATTGAAGCTATAATTAACTATCCAATTCCTAAATGTCAGAAAGACATTAAAGCATTTCTTGGCTTCGCTGGATATTATAGAAGATTTATAAAAGATTTTTCTAAATTATCACGTCCTTTAACTATGTTATTAAAGAAAGATACTGATTTTATTTGGACAAGTAGCCAACAAGATTCATTCGAAAAATTAAAAAACGCTTTAAGTTGTGAGCCAATTTTACAATATCCTAATTTTGAAAAGGAATTTATACTTACCACAGATGCCAGTGCCTATGCCATAGGTTCTGTACTTTCTCAAGGTTCACCACCTAATGATCTTCCTATTGCTTATGCAAGTAGAACTTTAAATCATGCTGAATCTAATTACTCAACAACAGAAAGAGAGTTATTAGCTATTGTATGGAGTATAAAACACTTTCGTCCTTACCTTTACGGAAGGAAGTTTAAAATTTACACAGATCACAAACCTTTAACTTGGTTATTTAATGCAAAGGATCCAAGTTCTTGCTTAGTCCGATGGAGACTTTTATTAGAAGACTATGACTACGAAATAATTTATAAAGAAGGTAGATTAAACCATAATGCCGACGCGTTAAGTCGAATTCAAACGGTAAATCGTTCTCAATATCAACAATTTTTAAACGATTTTAAAAACAAATTGATTTTAAATGATAATATCGAAGAAGTTAATGGAAATATATGTGATAAATTAGACAGTAACGTCTGTATTCCAATCTCATGCGATCTGGAATGTACTGAAGATTTCCATAGAGACATTAAAAATAAATTAAATCATTTTAACGATATCAAACCACAAGACGTCGATGTTGGTAATATTGTCATTAAAAAACATAATGATCATTTCATTTATTACCTTTGTACTAAACAATATTATTGGAATAGGGCAGACTATCAAGATTTCTTTGACACAATGACGAAAGTGCGGGAGCACTTACTTAAAACTAATGGGGGAGAATGTACTTTAAAAATTCCCAAATTAGGAGATAAATATGATAAACTAAGTTGGTCTAAATTGCGAACTATGTTAAGATATATTTTCAAAGATACAAAAATTAAAATTATCATTTTCCACAATGAAAAAATTATACCAAATAAAGATCAAATTAAACAAATTTTAGAAGAATGCCATGTAAATCCAACAGCTGGACATTCTGGTTTCCATAAAACATATAAAAGAATCAAAGATAAATATAAATGGAAAAATATGAAACTTGATATTAAAAATTATATTAAAACCTGTGAATCATGTCAAAAAAATAAGTTAATACGAAAGAAACATAAACTTCCCATGGAACTTACCACCACATCTTCAACGCCTTTTGAGCGTATTGCCTTAGACATCGTAGGACCCTTACCTCTGTCAGAAGATGGTAATAAATTCATATTAACACTCCAAGATGATCTTACTAAGTTTTCACAAGCTTATGCTGTTCCTAATCATGAAGCTTTAACAATTGCAAATATTTTTGTCACACAATTTATATGTAAATTTGGTATACCTAAGTCGATACTTACTGATCAAGGCGCTGACTTCACGTCATCTCTTTTAAAAAATATTTCAAAACTATTTAAGATAAAACAAATTAATTGCACAGCCTATCACCCACAAACTAACGGTGCTCTTGAAAGATCTCATCACACGTTAGCTGATTATTTAAAACATTATGTTAATGAAAAACAGACAGACTGGGACAAATGGATTGATTTTGCGATGTTTTCCTATAATACATCTGTCCATACTTCAACAAAATTCATGCCATTTGAATTAGTTTTTGGTGTAAAACCAAACATCCCATCTAGTCTCACTTCTACACCTGAATTCAAATACACTTATGATGATTATCTTAGTGAATTAAAAATGAGATTACAAAAAAGTAATGAAATAGCAAGAAACCACATACAGAAATCAAAAGAAGTTAATAAAAAGTATTATGATCAGAAAAATAATCCTATATCGTTTAAAGTAGGAGATAAAGTATTTTTGTTAAATGAAAACACTTCTAAAGGCAAATGCAAAAAGCTTAGAAGTAATTACGAAGGTCCTTATGAAATAGTTGAAATCAATTCTAGTTGTAACTCCACTATTATTATAAAAAATAAGAAAAAGTTAGTTCATAATAATAGATTAAAACTAGCATACTGATGCAAATCATATAAATTGCTTACAGAATGGCTTGGACAACCTTCTGGATCCTGCTTATGCAAATATTGACAATCAATTGCGACATCAATAGTAACTTGATACAAGTATACCCTTTAAAAATTAATACTGGATTATATTATGATCAAATAGGAAAAATTGAATTTTTTGAAAATACATGGAAATTAATCACGAACATTGATATAACTGAATTAGAAAACAAGATTGAACTAATCGAAGTAACATACAGCGATACAAAAATTTTATGCAATGACAAGACGTTTTCAAACTTCTCTGTATGCAACACTTCTTTGAATATAATTGATAAACTTATTCCTGTTTTAAAAGCAAAAGATGAATCATTAAAAGACATGATAGGACACACATCAAATAAAAAGGATTCTTCATATAACTATTATAAAACTGATGATCATCATAGAGAAAAACGAGGTTGGTTTGACGGCTTCGGACACCTATTCAAAACAGTTTTTGGCACTTTAGACGCTGATGATGGCGAACATTTCGAAAATGCATTCGATCGAATTAATAAAGATAAAAATGAATTTGTCAAAATCTTAAAACAACAGACTCAAGTTGTTCAAAATACAATAATGAATTTTAATTCCTCAATCACAAACTATGAACGCAATTTAAACACATTCAATACCAATTTGAGAAAACTAGAGAATTTTACTAAAACAACTGTCGATACTATAACTTCTTTACAAAAACAACAAAGCATGCAAGACCATTTAGAATTGCTAAATCTAATAATTTCTGAAGTAGATAAAGAATATTCTATTATTATTAATGCTATTTTGTTTGCTAAAACTGAAACATTGCATCCAAGTATAATTTCACCCTCAGTTTTAATAAATGAACTTCAAAAAGTTATTCCTTACTTACCTACTAATACCAAATTTCCAGTCGATCTAACTAGAAATGAAGTTTATAAACTAGAATCAGTACTGAAACTAAATTTATTTCTGTATAATAATAAACTAATATTTGTTATCTCAGTTCCATTAATATTTAATGAAAAGTTTGATGCATATAAACTTATAAGTTTACCCATTCACAGAAACGACGATTTTTATTCTTTTATATTACCTGATGAAAATAGTCAATACTTGTCAATTTCAGAAAATAGAATGTACTATGTAACTCTTAAGGATTTGTCAGAATGTAAATTATTGTCAGATGATTTAAGAATTTGTTATAATAAGGTACCAATGTATTCAACTCACTCTAGACCTAGTTGTGAAAGTGAAATTTTGTTAAATAATGTAAAAAATCCAGACAATTGTAATATAAGAATCACAAAACTTTCTCACGAGCTATTTTACAAACTGAATAAATTAAATCAATGGTTATATGTCGCACCAAAGCCAATTATTGCTACTGTAAAATGCGAAACAATGCAACCTAAAGATATTATGTTAGAAGAAAAAGGAATTTTAAGTTCTAATAAGAATTGTAAGATTTTCACTACTAATTCTGTGTTAACTACTTTTAGTACTCATAATGAAAATTCAGTAGATATAAGGATTTTTCCCACTTTTGATATTAATGATTGTATAAAGATAAATAAGTTAAATTTTACAAAACTAGATTTAATTCCATTACAATCTTATAAATTAGATCATGATTCAATTAAATTAACAAGTCATAAATTAGATGAAATTGAAAAACTAACTGAAGAATATGAAAATGATAACTCTATATTTAATCAAATGACAGGGAATAGTTTTCTTCCTCATGTATTCACAATTATTCAAATTTTAACTGTATATGCTGTTTATAGATTCTTCAAATATTTATGGTTATTATACAAATATGGACCTGAAGTACATCGGCATATCAATAATGATTGTTGTTGTAGTATAACTAACTGTATTACATTCAATGTTAGAAATAGAAATAGAGAAAGGAATTCTCCAAATTCCCCAATGTACTCTAATGCTCCTACAGCACCCATAGAAGATCTCGAAATGCAAAAAACTCCTATAGTTATTAATTGTAATAGTGAAACACCACTACGAAGGAGTGCTAGATTGTCTAAGTTAAAAACTTAATCATTGATATTAATCTAAATCTCAAAATGTTATATTTCATTATATAAGTTTTATTATGAATTAATTTAAGCCGAAATGATTTTCAATCATTTCTTTTTCTTAGGGGGAAGGTGTAATGTTCCTAACCATTATTTGTATCATAACTACGTAGTCTTACGAAACTTTCCAAATTGTTTCCTTATTGAATCGTCATTAATATCATATTAATGTTATATTAGCGGTCACATTCCGACATTCCATGTTATCAAGTTTAGATAGTAACCAAATACCTCTTAATTTCGTAATAATTGATTATTAATTATATTTCTTTCATATATATTGAGCCCATATCAAAGTGTACTTTAGAGTGTTCCACGAGTCTTAACAAGTGCATTACCAAATAGGTTTAATAGCTATAAGTACTTTGTGAATCTCTCCTCAATATATATTTTTTCTTCATATAATAAATGCTAAGTCTGTAATAACATCGTGTTTACCTTGTCTTCGGCTGTGACCCATTACACTTAAACCGCGGTCATCCGTTTAGCGAAATTGTCGCGAATGCACTCAACCATGGAGTGTTTTGATTTATTGTCCATTTATTGTATTCACAACGGCAACTGCATGAGTAAAATTAGAATAATTCTTAACTGGACACTGAACATTATCATCATGTTAAGTCCTTCAACAGTAATCACATAAAATATACTGTCTCCTTAACACATTTACATATATGTGTAGTTGTATTCACAATTAATATTTAATATACTCCTAAAAAAATATGTAAAATATAAGTATCTGTTGAATGTAATCCTATATTATAAATGCGAAAGTAAGTTTGTTTGTCACGCAAAAACTACTTAACCGATCATCATGAAACTTTGTACACATATTCTTGGAGGTATTAGAAGTAACATAGAATACTTTTTTTTTTGTTCGCGATAACCGACATACACGCGGGCGAAGCCGCGTGCGGATGCTATTTAGTATAACGTTATGGTTTGTAAAATATGCTCTGTGTTAATAAAAAAAATGTAAAAAAAGGCTAACTAACAGTTGAACACAACCGCCTGATAGAGGCCAGCAAGGATACTAGAACCAAGAGCTCTCGAGAGCGCGAAGAGCGGCTAACGGGAAGCGTACCGGTGGGTCCCAATTTGCCCCAACATTATTCAATTGCCAGAGCCGAGCGTTTGGCGTGGGCCAGCGCGTGACCTGCACACTGTTTTCGATCGTTTTAACCCTAGAGTGGGCGCGCTATGAGCATTTTGCCGCCCTCTGCAAAAAAAACGTTAATAATTCTTAAAACTATTGCACGTAAACTTTGCGCTTCTTAGTACCTGCCCCCACATTCGTTCGTAACCCGTACCGAAAAATTGGACGCCATCAGTGCGCGGAGGACTGCTTGAGAAGGAGATTGTTATCACCAAGAGTCGTTCAGCGGCAATTTGCTCACTGCGCGCCTACCCACGTAGGTAAAAATTGTGCTATATATTATTTACGGTTTAAGATCAGCTGCTAACTGATCATAAAACGAGCATTGTTGGAACTTTACGTAAAAATAAAAAATAAATTACACCTTGTTTTCTGAACACTTGACACTTGATCACACCTGACACTTGATCTTTAATCGAAAGAAACCATCTTCGATGTTTGGGTTTGGCGAGAAGAAAGTTTTGCTGTCTTATGTTCCAAACAAGAAGCAAAAAAGGTAGTATAACTATTATCAATTTTTCATGAGAATGATAGAATCGACGAAAAAACACCGGACCTACTGTAAAGCCTAAAATTATTACATTTTAAAGTGAAACCAAAGGTGGTGTTAATGTCGTGGTCCAAATGAAAAAAGAGAACTCTGTTAGTAGAATGACTCACAGGCCAATGAGGTTTTTTTTTTCGATGATGAATATTGCCGGTACAAATAACCAAATAATTTACAAAGTCAATAACTGGAAACTTAACTGGCTACGCCAACAGTATTTGAAAGAAATTGGGATAGTCCTGGTTAAGCCATATATGACCGCAAGGTCTTCTGTAGACACCTTCAATATTTCTCTGAGAAACCAAATTGCTCGCTTAGTTCCTATAGAAAAATCATCATCTTCAAAGAAGGAAGGTAAATGCAGCATATTATGTCCATCAAAGAAAAATAGATGCACAAAAAAGGGTGTTGCAGATACTCAAAATTACTGTGCAATGAATATTGCAGATACTTATGTGAAGACTGTTTCGCTAAAGCATATTCTGTAGATTTAGAAAATATTTAATTTTGTTATTTTTTCCTTTTTTTATAAACATTATAGTAGGATAATTTAAAAAAGTAAATTAAAACGTTAAATTTTCTGAAGTCGATTGTAAACTAAAGTTCCTTAAACAAAATTCAATAAATATTTTGATTTGTCATTCCTTATTTGTGTTTTACTTAAATTCTGAGGAAATAAATATATTAAACTACAGTATTCCTACTTAAAAATTGACAACGAAAACGAGCGGCAAAATGCTCAACGCGCCCACTGACGTTTTGCGGAAAGACGCGCCTACTCTAGGGTTAAATAGTAATCATTTTTATTATAATGGGTGCCCAATAACACTTATATTTTTAACGTCTAAATTATTGACGATGGTAAGTTTTCTATAGAACTATGTAATAAATTTTATGGGTTACATCTGTAACTAGTTCCACGCGCTTCTTAAAGCATGGAGAGATGATCGCCTCGTGTTATAAAATGAATATGGGTTATTCTATCTCAAAAGTTTATCTAAGGTCAGTAACGTACATAGTTAGAAAACATCAGCTTATTCAGTGGCGCCAGTTAACAAATCATTACTGATATTATTATCAATTAAAGCAATAAAATCGAAAACGCTTATTATCATATGCGTATGGAAGAAGTATAATTTGTTTAAAAATTTCCCGTCTATCAAAAAAATCAATCCAAAAAAAAAAAGAAAATGATCAATCACTGTTGTTTATAATGGTTTAATTTATATAATAAAAATAATTTTTTTACCATTCATTCGGACTTTATTTAAAATCGAATGAGAATATACCTAGGTAACTTTAGTATAGCTTAATTTTAAAATAAATATTAAAATACCTTGTCTGTTTTTATAAGCTTACTCGTATATTTTATTTACAATGACAATCATTTTGGTGTAGTGGTGCGAATAGTTATCTCAACGCCGGCGGTCGTGGGTTCGATTCCCGCTTGGGATAAATATTTGTATTTGTACAAATATTTGTTTCTGATCTGGGTTCTTTTGGAGACCCACCGTGCCTCGAAGAGCACGTAAAGTCGTCGGTCCCAGTTGTTATAAGCATCAATCATCAATCATCAGCGATCGTTACTCATTATGGGAAAAATATCCGCCAAACCGCAGTGGAGCAAGTAGCGTGTTGAATTAAGCTCCAACCCTTCTCCAATATGGAGAAGAGACTTTTGTCCAGTAGTAGGGTACAAGTTTACAGGCTGATTCAGTAACATAGTATTAACAGAACAATGATACAAAATGTTTTTTTTAAATTAAAAAAGTTTGTTGTTAATGAAATTTTATTTACATAAATAATTATATGACTCTTAAACCAGATAAATTTTAAGGGATAATTAATAAATAAAGTGTAGTCGTACTTCCACAGCGCCCTGCATCCGGCGTGCGCTTGCGCTCCCAATTGGACTTCCGAGAGCGTTTCCGAAATCGCTCCAGCAATTAAGTAGAGCGACAATTTTAATGATTCCAAAGGGAGCAACTATTGTTTTGTTATTATTAGGGCACGAGACAGGATGTTGGCTAATTAGACACTAATTTACTTAGTTGTTTTACGAGCTTAAGTATTTCTAATGTAAATGATTGTGTATTATTTGTTATATTTTTCTGTGTATTATTTGTTATATTTTCTTTTTATTTGTTTAATAAGGCAAAAGATTATAACTATTTCAGGAAAGGGGTAGTGCACGTGTATCTACTATTGGCTAACTACATTTGGCTAATAATATTAATAATTAATTTTATAACGATGATCTGTAATCCTACATAATAGATACATTAATAAATATTATATCATAAGGATATAAAAGAAATTACCATAAACTGCAACGGTATGGTTTTATGAAGTTTTTAGTTGGTTTAGGAACTGTCAATATTAATATTATTTTGAACATTTTAAATTAAACATAGTTTATTCGAGGGTCGAATTGGGTGGGGTGTTGTGACAAGGCATGGCGGAAAAGTCCTGTTAACGTCACTCACAAAGGCGTACATTAAATATGTTGTCTACGTTTAATTTAGGATGTGATATCTAATAATTTAGGATACGATTTAAAAACAGATACGACTTTCATATAGAAATTAATAATCTGAACTGAAGCAGCCTGTAAGTATTCACTACTAGGCAAAGGCTTTTCCTCCAATATGGAGAAGAGTTGGAGATTAATCCACCACGCTGGTCCAGTGCAGGGTGCGCGATCGCTTTCAGATGTCTATGATACAACATCTGTACTACATTACAGTCAAATATTAATAGATTAGAAAGAAATTGATAGACATGACATTGAAGAGAGAAATTAATAGTAAATAAGAGACGCGTACAAATTTACGTATTATAAAATTTTCATACAGATAAATGCAATTAAACATGGTGATATATTGCTGCAAGAATCCGTGTATATAAAATGTGTACACACATCACCCGCGCTGATTCCTGTGCCCCAGTTCCGCGATGGTAGTGCGACGAGGCCACGACCCGCAATTATATACCCGAAACAAACCGCACTGATCGCGCGCATTCTCATCCTCGTACGTTAATTGTTCCGCGTACTGACTAAGCCTGGATAATTAATGTATGTTATTATAACGGATAATGTCATGAACAAAAACGATAAAAAAATTCAATATTACATACAAATTAATCCCAATAATTTATAATATAAATAAATTATAATATTTTTCAAGATTTTATTGAATCTTTCTTTTTAACCCACGACGCAAAAAAGAATGTTGCAAGTTTGACACAATTGTCTATCTATTTGTCTGTGTATTTCTTTGGCTGTAGCTTTTTAATTTTTACCATTTATTACATACCAAATAGTATAAATAGACAATAATGTTTTGATTATGCTGTAACACTGCTAATACCAGGGGTTGAAAAACGACAACTTTTAGTTAGGTGAAGCGTAAATGCCGAGGCACCTGCGTCTTAGAAGTCACTGGCCGTTAAGGTCGTAGTTCGACCGTGAAAATCCGTTACAAGCCAGGTTGCTGTGTGAACCATATTTGTTTCTGTTTCTTAATTATTTTATGAGAGCACCTGTAACTCAACTCTACAACATTGTGTTAAGCTTTCTAACTCGTACTATGAAATAAATTCTTTAAGGAATAAATTATAGCAATATATTTCAATATGATATTTAACTACATATTTCCGTGTAAAAATTATACATATATTATCATTTATAAATATTAATAACTTTTTCTACTATTGTATCGAAAAAGTAATTTAGAGCGACTGCAGCAAACAATATAAATGATTATGCTATTTCAAAGCACTTGAGTTACGAGCAGAAGATCTGTGAATGTTTAAAAGTTGAAATGAACATGTGCGACGTGTAAACGTAAACACGCAAAACACTCCTGCTTACGATTTACAAGAGGCTGTAAACATACATTATACATATTGCCCAAATTTCAAATTGATGTCAAAATGCAGTAAATTATCATTACCTATCTGAATTAATTATGACAAAGTAAATTATTTATGGGATATAAACCTATACATTTTATGTAATCCTTGATAAAAATATTTCAAAAGTATAGCCATTTCCGTTTTAAGTTTATTTACTAACATTTGTTTTAATTACTACAAGATATACATACTTATTCGGTTTTAATTGATATGTCTTTTACATCTTCTTATCGCTAATCTAATTGGACATAAAATAATTTTATTAAAATATAATATATGTATTGTAAATTAATTATATAATTATAGATTTACTTTTCTATTCATTTTTCAGTGCAGGCTTGGTTGCAGTCTTTGGTTAGAAGGACTAGAAAATTCTTGTCAAACAGTTTGTGTAAGTTAATATAATAATGTATACCTAATTAAATATACAAAACTTAAATTAAAACAGAAGTTATATCAAATGCCACCTTATATTTCAGAATGTTACTTCAGAGAGCGTTTTCTCTCGAGAATTGTACTGTGTAATGGGTTGCAATGAAGCTCTTAATGCCTACTTTCAAAACATCCGAGGTTGGTCAAAGTTATATACTTCTTTTTATTTGAAGAGAATTTACTATTAAACTGTATAAAATTAATTTAAGCCTTAAAAATATAGTTTTTCAAACTATATTTACTAGAAAAATATTATTTTCAAACAGATTTATTAGGAACGCCTCCAGCACCAGCGCTAGTCGCAGACAGTCTTACAGCCACTTCGTTATCGTTAGTGTGGGACGCCCCTAACCTGGGCAATCTCAGTTATCTTGTACAATGGCGTTACGAAGAGCTACCCGGTACTTGGCAGTACTATTCCAATTCGAGTCATTCCGACAAATCAATAATTCACGTGGAAAACCTGCGACCGTATACTAAATATAGAGTAAGTATTTAGAGATGAAGAGGATGCGTCTTATCTTTGCTTTGCTTAAAAGCTTTATTCTATAATATGTTGTTTAAGAAATAAAACCGGCTAAGTGCAAGTAGGACTTGCGCACGAAGGGTTTCGTACCATTTTCTATAAAAGTCGGCAAAAAAATATCATGTCTGTTGAATGGGAGTCACCTTAAATATTAATTTTATGTTCATTTAATATTTATTTTTAAAGTGAATAATATAACTCAATATTCTGTGAATATTTTAAGCGTTTACCTGTTATCTATATCTAGCAAAAACGAGCAAAAATCACATTTGTTGTATGCCCCCTAAAATATTTGAGCCCCCTTAAATATTTTTTTATTCTATTTTTTGTATTTCTTGTTATACCGGCAACAGAAATACATCATCTGTGAAAATTTAAACTTTATTACTATCACGGTTCATGAGATACAGCCTGGTGACAGACGGACGGACGGACAACGGAGTCTTAGTATTTATTAGGTTTCCGTTTTACTCTTTCGGTACGGCACCCTAAAAATTATTGCATTTTGAGTTCTTCCAACATTAAAAAAAAACCTGTGAATTATTTTTGGATAACGTACCCTAACTGAACCTAAACTAAGACTATAAGTGCTGTTCATCCTCTGTCATCATCATCCGTCTGTCTGTTCCGCTCCGTTCCGTTCGCTCAGTTCGAACGTCTTTTTTTTTAGTTTCATTGAATGTGTTTTGCTTTTAAATATCATAACTATCAATATAAAAATAAAAAATAAAATAAATAAACAATGTAAAAATAATAATAAATAAAGAGCTTCTTAAAAAAAACATATTCTGTTACACAATTTTGATTATACCTTAAAAATATGATACGAAACCATTCGTGCGTAAATCAATCTAACACCTGATATTATTAGTAGTCAAGATGTGTATGTTAGTGTTGTGTGTGTTTCTGGTCCCTAGACACGGGATATCATTTTTCTGGGAGAGCGGCCATTAAGCGTGAATCATTTATTATTTTCAGTTTCGAGTTGCTATATTTTTATCGGGCCATAGTGGCGCTGGCGAGCCAGTGTACTCAAGACCTTCAGTTGTAATATCAACGTTAGAAAGTGGCAAGCCAAGTTCAGCACCAAGCGCCCTAAGAGCGGCAGCACCAGATCCTAGTCGTGTAGCGATTTCATGGGAACCTGGACCTTTTCCTAATGGTCCATTAATATCATATGTGCTAAGGCTTACAGACACTCAGCCTAACACTAATGATGCTATAGAGGTATACAATGTTTTTTTAGGTATATATCATATCAATATTGTAAAACGCTTTAATATTTTCACATTTGACTTTAATCTAGGATATGCCAGCATCAAACAATACACTATTCTACATGTTTCAAAATTTAGCTCCAGCTAGAGAGTATGAAGTATCAGTAGCAATGCGAAATGCAGTTGGAGAAGGGCCTAAGGCTTATGTTAGAATAAAAACTCCACCATTACCTACTTGTAAGTACAAGAGTAGTTTTAGTTTATTAATTCTTTATATATTGTTTTTGTGAAAGTTTTTATTGGTTCTTTTCAGCTGTTCCTAGTCGACAACCAATTTTGATTTTAGGAAGCGAACACAATATTCTTGCGGCACCTGCAAATGACATGCTATCCGTTCCTGTTGAATTATACAGTACTGAACATGACATAACGGGTATAATTTGTTAGACTAGTTTATAAATATATTTTATTTCTACAAGACTAAGCAAAAACAATTACATTTACAGGTGTTGGGATCGATTTATCTAGCAATTCCTTATTTGTATCTGTCTCAAATGGATTTGTTTATCGTAGTTCCTTACTTAAAAAGAGTCCATCTGAACCTATACTTATGCCTAAGAACATAAAGTACAAACCTCTAGATCTATCTGTGGATTGGCTAAATCGACACTTATATGTACTTGGTGTACAACAACACAATACCAGTTTATATTCAACTTGGGAGATATTGAGATGCGATTTCGATGGAAAAAATCAAATCGTCGCTTTCTCCGGTGTTAATTCCCGCCCGATACACTTCGAAGTTGATGCTTACAATGGGTTAGTTTAAAATTAAAAAATAACATGTGATACTGTTAATGTATTTTTGAGTAATGTCATTTTAAGTTATTAATACAATTTATCATTGCAGTTACTTATTTTGGGCTCTGCGTGGTGTTGAACGCGGTGGGCTATACAGATTGGATTTAGCAAACATTTCTAACGGTGTTCCACACGACTCTCGCCCTGAACACATTGTCAGCGATGCTCATCTTGGAGCTTTTACCGTAGACCACGCTGATTTTAGATTACTTGTTGCTCATCTAAGACGAAATACAGTGCTCGCAGTTTCGTTGGACGGGTATGCCTACCTATATATATTCTGTAATTATTATATTATGATAAATCACGTTTCTAAATATTCTATTTGAATTTTAGTCGTGAAGTGACCGATTTCCGAAGTAATACACAGACACCGATGTTCTTCTCGACGCGGTCAATAGCTTATGCTAATGGCCTATTTTATTGGACTAACGGACAGGAAATGTTAACAGAAGAATATCACAGTGGAAGTGATAGTTACTTTCATAATGAATATCCACTCGCTTATAATACCAAAAGAGTTGCAACTAGACAAGTTTTAGTTGCACTTAGAAGTTGTCAACCGATTCCTGTGCCTGTAAATCCTCCCTTAGGTGTTCAAAGTGTGATGGGAATAAACAGAGCAAAAATTTCGTGGTCACCTCCCCATCTTTTAGGTCACCAAGGAGCTGGAGCTTGGCAAAAGTGGACATTTCATTTACAACTAACAGAACCATCATCTGGAGAAATTATTAAAATGTCAGTAACTTTGCCTGGATGCATATATTTTTTTAATGGTCAAGATCCTTACGTATTATATATATTTTCAGAGATAATATAAATGAATCAATGCACATCGTCGAAAATTTAATTCAGGACACCGAGTATGTTATTCGAGTAGCAGCAGTTACAGAGTCAGGCTCAGGACCGTGGTCAACAGAATTCGTTGGAAAAACTTTAACATTCTCACCTACCACTTTGCAAAGTACTCTTTTGTGGTCAGGCCCCGATGGACTCTTGCAAACTGATTTAACAGGTGACAAATTGCAAACTCTAATTGACAGGTAAGCAATAAGTTTTTTGTTTTCAGATGCGGAATTATTTGATTATTCACATGATTTCTCTGGATTGGATTGAATTAGTAGGGGAATAAAGTGATTAAAATTAATTTAATTATATAACTTTTTAATAGGGCGGATCTTAAAAACTTGTACATCACAGACATTTCATGGTATAGAGATAAGCTATATTTGGTAACAAACGCATCAACGGTAATGTGGTACAATATTACGACACGTGCAAAAGGAATAATGCCCAATATGGAAGATGTTGGCAGCTTGGCTGTAGATTTTGTCGGAAAAAAGATTTATTGGTCCAATCCAAAACAACAATTGGTAACTATAATTAATATTGAAATTTACAAAACTATGAAAATATCAATGTTACAATAACACAACTAATGGACTTTTAGATTACGCGGGGTAACTTTGACGGTGGTAACAGGGAACCTGTTCCTATAGTGTCCGTGGCGAAAGAACTTACAATTGATTCTCTAGGAGCCTACATATACTGGAATACGGGCCACGCTGTTGAGGCTGCTAGGTTAAATGGAGAAAATAGAATAATTTATTATCCAGCACAATTATTTAGTGGAAAACAAGGTGTGTGCCTATCATCAATAAGTTGTATTTATCTTTGGATCACTTAGGTATTTATAAGTTTATATCTTGTTTTAGTGATGGGTCTGACAGCAGACTTGGAAAATAGATGGCTTTTTTGGCTAGTCAGAAGTTATGATGGTTCAGAATTGCACCGAGCGCAGACAGCGGACAAAATATCAGTTGGGATAAATGAGGTTTTATATTATAAAAATATTTTTTATTTTTTATTTTTTTATTTACAAAATATCTTTAAAATATTTATTTAAATTTCGTAGATATCTGGATCGCTAGTAACGCGTTTATCGGGAACAGCGACACTCGGTCCACTTTGTTACTTCAGCGGGAGGCTAGTGTGGGTACAGGACGCTTCCAGAGCGGTTGTTTCTGATTTAGCGGGGAAGTATACCGCAGAACTGATTCCACATGTACATGTAATTGCTGTTAGAGATCCGACGCTACATAAAGACAGCGGTAATTCTTTAAACTTATCTTTATCTCTAAGGTTACAAATCAGTATATTTTTAAGTATATTAGAATATTAATTTTGAGAATTCGAATTTTAATTTTGACTTAAGTCAATTTTTAATTATTTATTTCAGAGTCACTCATCGCTATACCGGAAACAATAAACGCCACATCTATCTCAGTGGAGGGCGAATGGAACAAATTTAACATTACATGGGCACCGGCAGTACGCGTCAATGTCAATAACAGCAAGGTGTACTACGATGTTAGCTTACATTTTCATGGACAGTATAAAATTGAGGTAAATAAAAATAACTAGTAATAAGTAAAATTAAACTGTTAGTAAGTAAATACTCCTATATGGTTTGACCACTCATCCCACTGTTTTCATTTGTGAGCTAATAGTATAGAGATCTACGCACATTACACAGTATTGAATACAACATTGTCAACAAACTACGACAAACTTTCGGTTCAGCTTTAACGAACTGACTGACAGTGCCTGAGTCATCATGAGATTCAATTCAAATTCAAAATACATTTTAATCGTGTACATACAATTTATTTTCAACTAATGGCAAAAGGTTTAAGGATGACTGGGGATGACTTAAGTAAATGTCATATGTACTTCAATAATTTGTATAAGTTGGAGTGAAACGGACGGATGTGCGAAAATTTCAGTGGTACACAAATTGTTCAAAGAAAGAATATTTCAAAAAGTAATCGACTATACCAATCGTAGAGGACGGTGGACGTGGCGTGGCTGGAGCTGTCGTCGCCGTCCGTGTCGCCGTACAGCGGCATGGACGTGACGGTGCGCGCGCACACGCAGTGGGGCGGCGGCGCGGCGGCGCGAGCCTCGCTCCGCACGCCGCAGGCGCCGCCCGCCGCGCCGCGCGCGCCTCGCGTCTACGTGCAGCCCGCGCACAGGTATGGCATGTTGTTAGAATACCAAGAGACGAGGCCGGATTTAGGGGAGACCGACCGAGGCAACTACCCCGGGCCTCCGCAAAAGAGGGGCCGCCAGCCAGGAAAAAAAACTTCAAATTCAGACCAGTAGGTAAATACTAGTAAACAACTTTTTCTTTCATAATTATCGAGTAAGTATTTCGATAGGTAGAAGCGACGACCTTTTTTTTTAGGAATACGCATAGGCTGGCAGAGTAAACAGCGATCCGGGGTTGCGACGACCTACTTTTTTTTTAAGAATACGTAGGTCGACGGCCGGCTGGTCGAGTGGACAGGCAACTGGACACTCTACGCAGCGGTCGCGGGTTCGAATCCCGCCAGGTGCAGATAATCTGTATGACGAATATAGATGTCTGCACCGGGTCATGGATGTGTATTTATGTATATATGTATTTATATCTTAAATTTATTTCCGTTCCTAGTACCTGTAACACAAGTTCTTACGAACTTACCACGGGGCTAGGTTAACGTGGTGTGATTGTTGGTTAATATTTATTTATTATTATTATTATAGCCCGAAGGGGTAAACATCAGTGTGGGATCGCGACCACCTTTTTTTCGTCTGCACTTATCACAAAGGAAAATTATCATCCGATAATTATCGATATCTGTTCATACCATAATAATCGATAACACGATACGATAATAATTATCGATAATAAAATTATCGATAAATTTTTCCCATGTACATCCCTTTTTTTTTAACGCTGGGAAATGCATTTACGCATCCCGCCGCGGGGAGGCGGCGGGTATGTGGGACTCGCTGACACGGCAGAACGTGTCAGAATACCTCACTAAAACCCAGCGGTGCCCTCATCGTCATAGTGGGGCGCCACGGGATCGCTTTCGCTTGCAACCATGACGCCCCGACCTTCGTCTTCGCTTATAGAGCGCTCGCGGGCACCGTGAGCGCTCTATTGCCCTGGTGGCGAGTGGGAGGATGTGGTGCCCTCTCCCACTCTATTGCGGATGGTGGAGGAGTGCATATTGGCGTCTCCTCCTCCCCGGTCGTCTTCTGCGGAGCGAGTCAGCGTTTGCGGCTGCTTCCCGCTCTCGCTCCGCGGCCTCTTTTGCTGCCATCACCTCCTCACAATATAAGGTCACGACTGACCACCACCTCTCGCTGCCGAGTATGCAGCGGACCACACTCGACAGCGAGAGGTCACCGCCTATCACTGCCACCAGGGCCCTGCGCTGGCCAATGAACATCTCTAGGCCAAGGGTCCTCCACTCTTTTGTTGCCCCGAGGCCTCCACAGCTCTAAATCCGGCCCTGCCAAAAGACCTCTAAAATGACATCCGAATGTGATTTTACAATTTTATTGTGACGCAATGATATATTAGTAAGTAGTCAATCAATTACTTTAAAGTGACCGTAATCTATTAATTAAACGATTTCATAATGACCCTAAATCCGATAATGATAAACCCTAATATCTGTATTGTCTGTGTTGTCCGAGTTTATTAATACGTTATAATATTTTTTAATATTTTTCAATATTGTGCTGTATCAAATAAGTACGAAATGTATGATACAAGTATTACGGCTAAACATTGTAAAATAATCGTAGTATTTCTTATCTCCATGTTACTTGTGCCCATAGATATTTGAAATAAGCGAAAAGTGGTGGGAGAGAACTGGCGACATTGCGTTATTTTTCCCGTATATTTGTTCTCGTATATTTTTAATGAAATAACATATCTCCTTATTTCAAATATCTGTGGTTTTACCAGCGTACGTCTTGATGTCGTATAAATATAAAATAGACTGTTTAATTCTTTACATATCCTGTTTCATCACTAACGATTAATAGTCTCAGCGTGTCTGAGTAACAAACAGATGGGTGTTTTTATTTATCTATCTCTATAAACCGACGTTTCTTCTTTTAACGTTTATTTATTTATTTATTAACTCTTTTTGCATACCAATATACAAAAGTAACAATAGACAGAATTTAAAACGACTTGCATCAGTTGCAAGAGGCGGCCTTATTGGTAATACAGCGATCTCTTCCAGGCGACCTTTGGGCCAAGAAATTACATATAAACTACGAGAATTCTGTATTAAAAAAAGGAACAAACAAAATCATATAAATAAAAATAAATATATAACAATAGATGCTATATTTAATGTCATATATATACATATAAGTATACTTATATACATCCAAATAAATAAATACATACATACATACATACATACATACATACATACATACCTACATACATAATTAACAACTTGATAAATTAAGATGAATAACATAACAACATAACTTCATGACAAATAATTCATAAATAAATACATTGATACAGATTCGACTTGAACTTTCATCATTTATCGATCACAATCGTTATTTTACGTATAAAATATAAGATGATATCTAAGCGTAGTCTCCCAACAGCGGCGGGCCGCTGACGGCGACGTTCCGCTGGGAGGCGCCGAGCCGCAGCAACGGCGTGGTGCGCGGCTACGAGGCGCAGTGCTGGGCGGTGGGCGCGCGCTCGGCGCCCGCCAAGCCGTCCGCCTGCGCCGACGCGCGTCTTTCGCCGCTGCACACGCAGCTTATGCTTCGCGACTTGTCACCCGCTTCCACCTACTTCTTTCAGGTTAATATAACGAACAATCATCAATATCGTCATCATTATCATATCAGCCGTTGGATGTCCACTGTTGAACGTAGGCCTCCCCGATCGACCTCCAGAGCGACCGGTTCAAGGCAGCCTCCATCCAACGGGTTCTGGCGAATTTCTTCAAGTCGTCCGTTCATCTTGCAGACGACCATCCATCTAACAAACAATAAGACAAATAAAAGTGGATGTAATGAAAACTTGCAACTTTTGGCACAACATACATTGGATTTTTTTTTTTATACCTACATCATTACCCAGATTTTTTCGTAGTTATATATTTGAGACTCCCTTTAAAAGTCTGTTTTACTTGTGATACAATTGTACATACATATATTTTAAACGAATATATTATATCAATCCACAATTCAAAATAAACAAAACAACCAAGGTTATCACAATTAATAAATAATACCAGTAGTAATAAATTTTTTCTTATCTAATATATATACGCAAATTCGATAGCCGGTATGACTATAAATAAAATAATAAATCATGAAGTAATTTTTTTAGGTTCGAGCATTTACTGATGCTGGATTCGGGCAATATTCCGAAATCGTTTCGGCTTCGTCTGATGATGTGAATCCTATTCCTAAAGTCATGATCTCATCGCAAGAGTCAATTAAAATTGTCGATTTAGACTCGGGGGAAAGTGAGATTATACCAAAGAGTACGGGAATCCCTATTGATTTTGATGTTGCGATCGAAGAAAACGTTGCTTATTGGGTTAACAATTTAGAAGAAATTTTTTCGTCTAGGATAAATGGCAGTGGCAACTATAAGGTTTGATCTTCACTTTTCGAAAATGTATACATATTTAAAACAAAAGCAATTTATAATTGTATTTTCTTCCAGTTAATATCCATAAACGGCACAGCGAGCAGTATTTGTGTCGATTGGGTGAGTCGGTCTGTTTACTGGACTCAAAGAGAGTTGGCATCTACGGAATCATATGTAATGTATCGAGCTACCATAGGAATCGCTAACACTCGACCACATCTTACACGAGTTTTGACTAGAAAACAACCAATATACAGTTTGCAGATTGCTCCTATGCTAGGGTAAGTTATATTTTAGAATAACATACACCGTGCGACTGTAGTCTTTGTGAGGGCTCTGTCTTTATGAAGATTTTTTTCTAAGAGCTTTGCAAGATATATATATAGTCAAGATAAAAAAAAAGTTTGGATTAGTCAGGGTATTGTGTATTATGTTGCATAGAATCCAAAGGTAGATAGATGATTTTTCTAGCAGGGGCAGAAAACAATTTAAAAAACCTCATAATTATCTGTAAAATTGTTATTGGCATTAAAATAAGAGAAAAACCTAAGGCGATTGCCTTGTTTGCGATCTCCTAAGACATATCACGATAAACCTTATTAATTAATTATCAAAAATGTATTTCAGATCGTTGTACTGGTATGAAGAAGGTACACATCCTGGTTTTGGAGTACTGATGACATCAAAAACAGATGGTTCTAATGTCAGAACATTTTTTAATAACACAGACGAGGACATTTCCTCATCTGATTTTCAAGACGAGTGTAATTGTCCCGACAATCCACAAATTACAAAGAGTTTCGTAATTGACTTAACAAGCAATAATTTTGAATTGTATTGGATCGATCCTTGGGTACATCGTATTATTGTATCGGATGTACATGGCTGCTCTTGTAGAAGTGTTATTGATGCTACAGAGAAAAAAAAGTATGGCTTTACACCAATATCGATAACAGTAGATAGCAAGTACATTTACTGGTATAACTCGACTGAAAAAAATATTTATTATACAAATAAATTGAAGAAAAATAAAATAGAACAGATCAAAAGCTCGTTTGGATACAAAATTATGGCGTTGGACCCGGCTAATCAACCTTACCCTCCTAGACCATGTTTATTTCCAATCCTACAGGAAATTTATCCTAATGTTTCTTCATATTCAGCGAATAGCATAACTTTACGGATGCCGTCAATAAGCAAGCCAAATAAATGTCAAAAAATACTATATGATATGACAGCCACTGAATTTACGGTATTTTATCGATTACATATGAACAATGACACAACTAAATGTGATCGGGAATCTTGTCCTTATATTACAACGACCAGCAATGAAGTTGTACTAAGCGATTTAAAACCGTTCACGAAATACACAGTGCACTTAGAAGCTACTAACTACTACGCTAAACTGCATGAAGTGAGACCGATTATAGGTGCAACTGTTATCTTGCAAACCGCTGCTGAAGGTAATGTTTATATATTCATACTATTTTTAAACTTGATTCGTTAAAAAATAACAGACTAATTTTTGCCGATCAACTGGTAATTAAAAGTGGAGAAAGATATATAATTAAATCTTATCTTTTATTAGTGGCAATATTCTCAGATATACTTCCAGGACATACCCGTATGTGTCCTTAAAAGGTTTTCCTTCTATATACCAAGTAGTAAATAGAAACATTTGAAACACAAATCCCTTATAAATTCGGTGTTGTTTAAGACATCGAAATTAAGTCAAATTATGTTGAATGTTTTTTTTTTTTGGTTGAGAGGTATAATATTTATATCTGATAAAAAATACTTATTAAAAAAATGATAAAGTCTAAACATTATAACTGAGCGTAAAAATGTAAGGCATTCGTTCAACAATAATTAGATGTAGCATGATAAAAAATATTAATTAAATCATGAATATTCCAGCTCCAACCGCTCCAACTGGTGTTAAAGCAGTAGTATTGAGCCCAGTACTTGCACGGGTGGAGTGGACCCCGAGCCCGGGTTTGTGGTACGAGTTACACTGGAGGACGGATGATACACCATCTCTGCCACACAAATTAAAAGGTATAATTTTGTGTATAATTTGTATCTGGATGACTGAATTATATTTAGTACATTACATACTGATGAAACATAAATAATATTTTTGATCTTACCGACATAATAGTAAAATAATAGGAACTGGTTATTTAAATAAAAAATAAAAAGAGCTCTCAATAGTAGTTTTTCTCACAAAAGAAAAAACTTGAAAAAAAAATGAAAAAAAATTGGACTGTAGACAGCTGGATTCGAACCCGGGTTTTCTGATTTCGAATCCGCCCGATTCCCATCCAAGCTATTATAAGCTTATCAATGTTAACAAAATTTACCTTCGTATTCTAATGATATTTTTTAATTGCGTAAAAAAAGGATAAAACGACATATACAATAATTGCTCGTTTAAAGATATAAGATACAACTTATTTTATTTATCTTATTTTATTATTATTACTGTAGTATAAATATCATGTGCTTACGGTCATATTATGTAAATGTAAATCTCTTGATGCTTTGAGCAAAAACACTCTCACCTCATAAAAGACCCGCAAGTAGGTTTAAGTTACATGTAGTCAATGGACGCTCTCTCATACAACCAAGAACGGTCTAGTACGCGTTGTCATATTAGCAAATTGAAACAAATTATTTAGCTTCAATATAGACTAGCCAATTCGCAATCGGTTGTACACCGTCGGCTGTTAAAGTTTACAAGTCCCCGTAATTATCCTGAAGACGACCGTTCTGTTGTAGTAGTGCGAGTAGTTGCCTTAACGCTGTTACGAGTCGAGTCGCGGGTTCGATTGCCGCTCGGGACAGATATTTGTATTTGTGCAAATATTTGTTTTCGGTCTGGGTCCTTGTGGGTCTCCCGATCGTGCTTCGGAGAGCACGTAAAGCCGTCGGTCCCGGTTGTTATCATAGACACCTGATAACGATCGTTACTCATGATAGGGAAATTATCCGCCAGTGGATCAACGTGGTGGATTAAGCTCCAAACCTTCTTCTATATGGAGAAGAGGCCTTCGCTCAGCAGTGGGTGGTTTACGGGCTGATACAGTACAGTACAGTACAGTACAGTGAACATCCTCAGAGCACAACACGTTCGAGGTGTCGTCGGGCGGCAGCGCCGACATGACGCGCCTGTCGCCCGCCACGGCGTACACGGTGTGGGTTCGCGCGCGCTCGCGGCACAGCGCGGTGGCGGCCGACAGCGCGGCGCTGCGCCTGCGCACGTTCCCGCTGCCCGCGCCGCTCGCGCTGCGCTCCGCCGCCGCCTACCGCCTGCTCGTCATATGGCCGCCGCCCACCGCCTACCCGCTGCACGAGTGAGTTACAGACACCGATGCACCTGCTAGTCCTCTGGCAACGCACCTGCTAATCGCTTTGGATATCGCTTGATTTATTACCAAGCGAACCGACTGTACGTTTGCTCCCTCTTCCTTAAAACAAAAATGGGTGTCGATTCAAATCGTTGCCTATTTAGTCATTAGTGAGCGTAATTCATCACCTTTTCCCAGCCCCGGTCTCACTTTACGTGGATGTCTCAGTATGTTCTTGTCTCTCTTTTGTGCATGTATATTTCAGGGATCACTTTAACAATCACTCCTAATCTGTATTATTTTTCCTTAGGTAATCCATTTTCTTACCTGTGAGGCTGTGATCTGTCCTGTGTCCTTACCCTACATATTCAGTCAGGTTAATACTGAACATTATTCTCGCCACATGTTATTCTATCCTCCTCGTAACCTTTAGGTACTATAACTGAAAAAGAAATGTACAAAGGGTTAAAAAAAAAATCGTTTTTAACGTTTCTTTGTAAGAACAAAATTTGACGATTGAGACAGAAATCGATTTTTTCTGATCTCCTTTTTCTTTACTTTTTAATGCACTTATTTTCTTGTAACTACATAATCTACCAATTCTTTATGCTAGTCCTGAGACAAGCTTTTATTTTAGTTACACCGTTCAATATATGGAAACGTCGAGTACCATTGAAGAGTGGAAGGCTTGTGAGCAGAGTGAGAACGCGGAGTGGACGGCGAAGGATCTCAGGCCACGTACCCGCTACCGTTTCCGTCTGCGCTTGCAGTACGTGGCAAACTCACCGCCATACCACTGGCCACACGACGACCGTTTTACGTATGAAACCCTCGGTAAGACAATTAGTAATTAATTACGTAGATAAAATAGCTTATAAATAAGTTAAATTTACCTAGATTATAATACAACTTTAAACATAGTTTTTTTTTCTTCAATCACAATTTCTTCGCCAATATGTTTATCGTGGCCATATCTTAAAATTGTTCACATCGTAAAATGCTCGAGAATTTCATGAAGTGGGGTCGCATTTCATGATGTGAGCAATTAAAGACTAGATCATTAAATTGTGAACGTTTTACGATTTTGTCATCAACGATTCGCCATTTCATGACAATAGGGTCTCCATAAGATATATAATTTAAAATCCAGAATATTTTAGGTTAGGTTAGTTTTTTTTTCTTGAATTTAAAAAATCTGGAATACGTTAGGTTACGTTAGGTTTTTTTTCCTTGAATATATCCTATATCTATATATATTCCTTATCCGCAGTTTCGATAATGTCATATTTGGATAGCCAGTAATAGTCCATAGACTTTTTTTCGCATGGTCACCCTATTATCCTTTATTTGTTTTATAAGCGATATGGTCAAATAATCTTGACCACTCCAGGTTATCTAGTCACAGTATATTAGTAAAGTAAGTCGTACACAGTTGAATAAAGTGTTGTGTGTGTGGGTGCGGCAGGCGACGTGCCGGGCGCGCCGGGCGCGCTGCGCGTGGAGGCGCTGGGCGAGCGCGTGCTGCGCGCCTGGTGGGCCGAGCCCGACGCGCACGGCGCGCCCGTCCGCGCCTACCGCGTGTGGGGCCGCGCGCACGACCGGTGAGTTCCGTGAGCTTCGTCAGCTGTATGGGTGACATTACTCACTTATCTCCCTAGTATTTTTTTTTACTACCAGTGCTATCTTTGTATATATAATTCTGTGCGTGTGTATGTGACTGAACTCCTTCTAAACGGTTGGACTAACTTTTGAATTTTTTTGTGCGTGTTTAAGTAGATTCGAGAATGGTGTAAATTCAAAAATAGGTCCACTAGATTTTTTTTGATGTAAGTATAAGTTGTTGTTGATCTTGAAATATTTTACATTGGATCCGTCAGACAGCGCTGCAATCGCGGTGTCGAATATTCAAAATTATATGGCTTCAATATTTAACTTAGCTCATAGTATACACATACTCCCACGCAATCGGTAGGTCGAATAGTCCGATCGATTGTTGGTCCTCTAGTACCTACGTATATGTACAAAATAAATGAATCCATAATTTTTTCAACTTACTTCAGCTAGAAGACCCTTATTGAAAATCCTATTTAAGCCAATGATGAGGTGCAAGTCTACTATTGCAATTATGTCACAATGGTCAATAGACCTACGACCATACGTCATCATAATGATTGATTTAGTTTTGCACACACAGATTGATCTACCATTATGATACAATTACAATTGCAGTTTTCGAACACTAGTCGAGTACAGAATCGGATTTGCAAAATAGCCACCTATAAGACTGATCCTTATTTTCTTACACTATTATATTAGGTGAACCGTGAACTATCCATATTAGGCTCAGGGCCGGCCTAAGGGGTGTGCGAAGTATGCAGTCGCACACTCAAGCTTTTTGGGGAGGGCATATTTTTTTAGGTATTTACGACCTTTTTTTTTAGGAATTCGTATCACCTGGCGGCTATTGTTTTTGTGTACACTTCCGACACAGGATAAGTATGGATGAAATAAAACTCGACAATGTTTTCATATGGGCATAAAATGTGAGTCTTGCACACTTACAATTTTGATGACCCTGATTAGGCTACAGAAATTATGTATTTTTCACAGCAAATTTTAACGACACGTATAACTTATATGATATTAGGTAATCAAGAATAATAGAGATTTTCAATACAGGATAAATTATGTCGAAGAAAACACGACAATGAATGTGAGCGACATGCTGCCGGCAAACTTGCCTGATGACATCGATGACGATTTAAAATTGCACATCGCTCGCGAGGGTCTTGAACTGCTACACAACGGAACTGGTACGACAAGATCATTTCTAATAATAAAATTAATAATAGTAAAATATAATTTTTAGTTTTTTTTTTATATTATGTTATCAATTTTAATAAATTATTTAAATGTTTGTGTCGGATATAGTTCCAACCAGTAGGTTGCGGATATAAAATTCACAAGAATGGGAAAATATAATCTAAACGAGATTCCCGGAACGTTTTTTTTATGTCTTTACTTTCTACAAAAGATATATTTATTGGTTTTGATCTAGTAAAACATTCTTAATTAATTCGAGCTTTTTAGTTAGGTTGTTAACGTTATGCTGGTTTAATACTATCTCTAATAAACTCAACTTCCGGATTTAATCTAGTAACGATCAGTCAAAACAATATCAGATTGTATAAATTGAATATAAATTAACCAGATCGACATTAGACCGAGAACAAACTGTAATCAACGTTACAATGTGAAAAGCACTGAATTTAGGGCTGCCGTGTTTTTGACTAAAATGTGAATATGAATTTTACTAAAACTGATTTAAAAGATTCTTACGTAGTCCGGGCATTTTTTTTTTGTTCGGTGAAACCTATTTAACATTTAACCAAGGTCAAATTGAATTTAGGTGATGGTAGCTCTAATAATGCTCGAACAGTCTACTGTATCAGCCTATAAATAATCCACTGCTGAGCGAAGGCTTCTTCTCCATATAGAAAAAGGGATTGGAGCTTAATCCACCACTGCGGGTTGGCGGATAATTTCCCTACTATGAGTAACGATCGTTATCAGGTGTCTATGATAACAACCGAGGCCTTACGTGTTCACCGAGGCACGGTGGGGAGACCCACAAGGCCATACACTCAGATCGGAAACAAATATTTTTTACAAATACAAATATCTGTTTCGAGCGGGAATCGAACCCGCGACCGCCGGCGCGTGGCTTTGCGGGGACTACTCGTACCACTACATCGGAACGGTCGTCATCGAACGGTCTAATGTACCGCTAATAACTGTAGAGTCGTACTGGCTGGTGGGCGCGGAGGCCGTGGCGGCGGGCTACACGACGTTCGTGCAGGCGCGCAACAGCTACGGCTGGGGCCCGCTGTCGCGCGCGGGCGAGCTGCGCGCGCCGGAGCACGCGCACGCGGCGCGCCCGCGCGGCGCCACGCTCGCGTTCGTCGGCGCCGCGCTCTTCGCGCTCGTGCTGCTCGTCGCCGTCGCCGTCTTCTACGGTGCGGGTGCGACTACCGACTGTGTACTGTAATCGGGGCTGCCAACCGTACCGTACCGTATAATATATAGTACTAGCTCCCCTCACGTGGATCTCAGTTATCGCCACCAAAAAAAAAAGTATCCTACGTTACTTCTAATACCTCCAAGAATATGTGTGGAAAGTTTCATGATGATCGGTTAAGTAGTTTTCGTGTGAAAGAGTAACAGACAAACTTACTTTCGCATTTATAATATTAGTATACTCGCATTTATAATATATAGATTATAATGTATTTCGGGACTCCGTACTATATATACTGTTGAAAAAATATATAGTTCACGAAAATACTATATTTCAGACTCAAATTTTCAGTACAATAGATCAATGTTTACCTATCTTTTGCAACACTATAAGTTATAGTCTATAACTAATAAAAAAAAAAACAGATTTCGCAAGTTTTGACCGCGCCTTTCGTTCGATAAAAAAAATTTGTTAAACAATGCAAATAGTGCAAAAAAATAACGTTTATAATAAAAAAAGAGGTAAAAAATATAACTTACTCTTTTTTTATTCTTCTCATAAAATACTATATTGTTTGAGCTTTTTATTTTTATAGTCTTAAAATGTTAGCAACCCTAATTGTAATCGACTCGTAACTTCTTCCGAATGTCCTCGGAAGCAGAGCTGATGGACTAATCACTAAAATATATACCTAATAGCGTATTATAATTACAATATTATATTTTATCACAGGATATAATAACCGAAGCAAGAAAAAAGCAGCTGTTGAGAATCAACTACCGGCTAATATCGTAAGAAGAGGGCCCGATGTGGAATTAGCGACACTCCGACAACTTCCGATTAGACATTCCACAAACATTTTATATAACCAGGTAATTAATTGAGAAAATCCTAGACGACATATTTCAACAAAATTCAAGAACGACATTTATAACTATGAAATTATATTAGAATAGCATAATTTATCAATACTTAGTAAATTATAAACTAAATTTGTATTAAAACTTAGGGAGTTCACTGTCCATCGGACGCGGAGTTAGCCAGCTTACCGCATATAAGACGGGAACAAATAACTCTCACTAAATTCCTGGGCTCAGGAGCATTCGGCGAGGTTTTCGAAGGTGTCGCTCGACAGATCAACAACAGCAACACGGACACAAAAGTAGCTGTTAAAGTAAGTAGATAATCTACACATCAATACAAATAAATTAAATTTAGGTGTCTATTTCATAATTTCAGAATAAAAGCTTTTTATATAATGTATTTTAATTTTTACACGGTTCGTACACCAAAAAAAACGTTTACATATAAATATCAAGCGATATTAAAATCAATAAAATTTTAATTCAATATTAATAAAATAATAAAATTTTAATTAAATATTTAGACTCTTCGTAAAGGAGCAACTGAACAAGAAAAGACTGAATTCCTAAAAGAGGCGGCATTGATGTCCAACTTTAAACACGAACACATTCTGCGACTGCTAGGCGTCTGTCTCGACAACGACCCCAATTACATTATCATGGAGCTAATGGAGGGAGGCGACTTGCTCAGCTATCTTCGATCAAAAAGAACTTCGCTGGTATGTTTTTTTTTTTCATTTAACTTAGAGGTTTAAAAAATAAATATTTAAAAAATTAAAACGGATTCACTTTCTTAGAACTTCAAATTATAATATAAATGTAAGTTCCATTTATATCTTATGAACTCTTTTTTTTTTAAATTTATTTAACATTTATACGTAAAAGAGCCCTCTACTGTTGGGTAGACATCTTTTATTTTTTCATATACTTACGTGTCTCGGAATTTCTTCCAAAACATGCAGTTTTCCTCACAATACTAACCAACACCGCCGTGAAAGAGATGAAATTTAAAGACAAATTTAACACTCTGATACACACAACACATATTATGATGTGTGACATGTGACATACACGGCCATTCCGACCAGTGTAGTGGTGCGTGTAGTCGTCTCAAACCGCGCGCCACCAGTCGCGGGTTCGATTCCCGCTCGGGACAGATGTGTACAAATACAAATGTATCTGTACAACATATATTTGTTTCCGGCCTGGGTGTATGTCCTTGTGGATTTCCCCACCGTGCCTCGGAGAGCACGTAAAGCCGTCAGTCCCGGTTGTTATCATAGACACCTGATAACGATCGTTACTTATGGTAGGGAAATTATCCGCCAACCCGCAGTGGAGCAGCGTGGTGGATTAAGCTCCAACCCTTCTTCTATATGGAGAAGAAGCCTTCGCTCAGCAGTGGGTAGTTTACAGGCCGATATAGCCAGTACATTCGACACTCTGAAACTGCTCTATGCCGGAGTTAAACCCACGCCCGTCTGGTATTTAGTCTGCTCAGAGAGAGTATAACGTTCCCCAGTACACGGCCGCGTCGCTGACGCTGCTGGACCTGCTGAACATGTGCGTGGACGTGACGAAGGGCTGCCGCTACCTGGAGGAGATGCACTTCGTGCACCGCGACCTGGCGTGCCGCAACTGCCTCGTGGCGCAGCGCGGCGCCGCGCGCGTCGTCAAGATCGGCGACTTCGGCCTCGCGCGAGACATCTACAAGAACGACTACTATCGCAAGGAGGGAGAGGGTGCGACTCTTTATCCGTCTCCCCGGTTTATCTTTCGACCTGTCCTGGATTTGTCAATAGGCCGTATAGGCCGCGACCTAGGGGGAGCAGATTTCAGAGGACGCTCACTCGATTTCAGAGGATTAAAGTCAAACAAGTTTACTGGTTTTCTCATGGTTTTTTTTGTACAAATTATCATCGAAATCAAAATCGTGCTTTTCATAGCATATTATACATCGATGTTTCACAGCAAAAAAAATTTCCATCAAATATTTATACACATCTTAAAGACTATGCGCCATTATTACAATATTTCTTTATTCTTACTTCGGTTCTTACATTATGGTTGAATGTAAGACAATGCTGCTCATGCGCTGTTTTTTATATTTGATTATATTTTTACTGTGAAAATGTTGCAGGTTTGCTGCCGGTCCGCTGGATGGCCGTGGAGTGTCTAGTGGACGGCGTGTTCTCCTGTCAGTCCGATGTGTGGGCGTGGGGTGTCCTCTGTTGGGAGGTATTTCTTTATTACTTTTGTTTTTTACGTTAATTTCCAAAGTACTTTTATTAGAAGCATTCAAAAAATAATTTTGATCCTCACACGTCAGCTCATTAATTTTTTTTTATTATTAAGATGGTTTTTGATTTCCATCATCTCATTGCTATGTTATATAAGCAACTTTTATATTGCCTATATATCGTCACTAAGGTATCAGTAAAATGGTATATATGGCATCTGGCCAGCAGACGTAGACTACGTTGATAACGCCGTATCAATTTTGCCCTCTCCCTCCGTGTAAGAGCTTCCCAGTGAACACAATTATGTCAAACTGATGTCTGAATGACGTCATGCTACGTCATGATTTACGTAAGATGTGAGTCATATATGACTCATAATTTCCCACTTCCTGACGTAAGATTATTACGTAAGATAGATGACGTAAATATGATATAAATTTTTACTAATCAGTTTTTTACTACACAACATTTTGAAAATATTACAATACTGATAGAAAAAAAAAATTGATACGTTTGAAACGTTTATCGTTATGTCCAAAATCACACCTGCACTACGGGACCTACAATATAAATACCCCGTTTCAAGGTGAAATGACTTTGATTTAATAAAAAACCCTTAGTCAATTAATTTTGTATGGAGACCTATATGTAGATTCTGTAGAACTAAACGTTAGCGCGATTTAGCGCCTTGAAGCCGTCACATGCTTACGTAAAAAATTGTTTTTACGTAAGCATGTGACGGTATTATGATATCACTTTGACTTCAGACTATGACTTGTAATTTATGTAAATTTATGATTTATTTCTTACGTAAATAGTATATAAATTATAATCACAATTATGACGTCATATAACAGTCAAATATTAGGTCAGTACTATGTCATAATGATGTCATATTATATGACATCACATCAAAGTCATTTATAAAGTCATTTCTATGTCATATCTATGTAAATATTCTATGACATCTATGTGATTTATCTATGACGTCATATGGAGGTCATGTGTTCACTGGGTTATTCGTATAAAATGTTGTAGATAACCCAAATATGAGCACTTAAATACAGGGACCTTGAAGTACTATCAACGCACCCGTGTCCGAGACATACTTAGATAGATAAATACTTTATTGCACTCACATAAAAGTATACACAAAATTAATGAAATATATAGTAATAAAAAAAAAGCGGTGTATGGGCGGCCTTATCACTGAAAGTGATCTCTTACAGGCAACCTTATGGATGTATTAAATGAAAATTGGAAAGGTGGAAACGGTGCAAAAAGTCTATTTTCATATATACTTAGTAGTTTGAGAAGCGGTGTTCGAGTATTAGTATAGGTTATAGTGCAGCGACGCGGTGTCCGCAGGTGCTGTCGCTGGGCCAGCAGCCGTACCCGGCGCGCACCAACCGGCAGGTGCTGGCGCTGGTGCGCGCGGGCGGCACGCCCGACCGCCCGCCCAACTGCCCCTCCGCCTTGTGAGTCGCTCTACCACACGCACACACACACAGCCGCACTCACGTACATCCGCACAAGCACACACCTGTACACTCGCACACTAGCACATACGCACACACGTACATCCGCACAAGCACACCTGTAAACTCGCATACTAGCACAGCGTATGCGGAGCTGCAACAGAATCAATAGACAAAATTTACAGAACGTGGTAGTTAACGCATCTGTATGAGCCGTTTCACGAATAGATTTAGAAATGGTGGAGCGTACCTACATATGAAAGCACGGGCATCATAAAAATAGCAAATGTTATGTTATTTGATATGTCGGCGGGAAACCGCATATTTAAGAAAAACGCGCGGCCGGAAGTGAATATTTAAATTAGTTTAATTCCTATTTATTTTTATGTAATGATTCAGCTGTTTGAATTGCTGAATAATTTGTGTTAAAATGTTATTGTTATTCCTATTTATTTTTATGTAATGATTTTGCTGTTTGAATTGCTGAATAATTTGTTATTTGATATCCCCATACTTTGTAAAATATTAGATGTACCCACATTTTGTAAAATCACTATGACGGATAGACCTATAAAAGCACGCACTTAGCGATGCACTGGACACTTCTCAGCCAGCCAGCGCTCGGAGCAGACGCATTTGGACTATCCGGTATACGTGAGCCATTTTGTGATATTTTTATAATGATTTAACACTGTATTAACGATTTATTATTTAAAAGAGTAACTGTCGAGTTTCTTGCCGGTTCTTCTCGGCAGAATCTGCATTCCGAACCGGTGGTAATAAAGATTTAAGCAATCAGAGTTCTAATGTTTTATTTCCACTAATCTCCAATCCGACATCAGAAGTGGGATCGCTCCAGCGATCCCTTTCTGCCGCTCAGTATGTTTCAGATCCTGGCTTCACAGACGAGGACCTCGTAGTACTACGTGCCGATGCCCCCGGTCCGAGTACTCTTGTATTGACCTATGCTGCGGTTCCGTCGCAGTCACTGAAAGCAGGCGCTGTAGAGTTCGTCGCGGACATAGTAACTATGATGCAGAGCATGAGTGAGCGACTGCTATGACAACCATGGAACAAAGTGAAGACAACCGACTTATTCCTGCCCTCCTATGACCCGGATGGTAATGTTGGAGTACGCGGGCGCAGAGCACGCGCCGCCTGTCAGAATGGCCGTGTCGGTAGCGGCGCGAGTGGTGACCTCGGAGCTGGTGGCCGCGGGTTCGATTCCCGCTCGGGGCAGATACTTGTATTGGTGCAAATGTTTGTTTCCGCTCTGGGTGTATGTCCTTGTGGGTTTACTTATCGTGCTTGTGGGATCGCGTGAGGCCGTCGGTCCCGGTTGTTGTCATGGAGGCCAGGTAGCGTTCATTACTCATGGTGGGATAATTATACGCCGGTTCAGTGGAGCGGCGTGGTGGATTGTGCTTCAGCCTTTCTCCTACATGGAGAGGAGGCCTTTGCCCGGCGGTGTATTGTTTGCGGGCTGATTCAGTTCAGTCTCTTCTTTAAGCAATCAATCGAGTACCTCGGTAACGTAATAGAAGACTTACAAGTTCAACCCTAGCCCCAGAAAAGTTAAAGCCCTAGTGAAAGCTCCCGTTCCCTATACGGTTAAACAGGTTCATCAACCTAATGGTTTAGCGGGATATTTTCGACGATTTATGCAGCCTTTTCGCGAATTGTGATTCCCTTGCACAGCCAATTGACAATTGAGTCCATGAAGAAGCGCGTCAAAAGGTTATTCATTATTTAACTTCCGCACCAGTTTTCACTGTATTTCGAGAGGTCTTCTTCTTGAGGTGCCATCTCCTACCGGAGGTCAGCTATCATGTTGGCTATTCGGACCTTACACACAACTACGCGGAATAAGGATCGAGTACTCAGTCCAAACCATGTCCGGAGATTTTTAAGCCAAGAGGTCCGTCTTCTTCCAGGGGGTCTCCTTCCTTGTATCTTCCCCTGTATTATTAGTTGGAGCAATTTGTACTTGTCGCCACGCATTATATGTCCCCGATATTGCAGTTTTCGTTGTTTTCTTATATTTAAAACTTCTGCCCCTTTGTTGACCATCTGCAAAACCCTTTCGTTGGAAACTCTATCCGTCCATGATATTCTCAGCATTCTTCTGTATACCCACATTTCAAAAGCCTCTAATCGATTACTCGTGTTTTGAGTTAAGGTCCATGATTCGACACCATACAGAAGAACCGAAAAAAAACATAGCATCGTGCCAAACGCACCCGGGTAGAGATCTTTAAGGATCGGTTGCAGAGTAAGTGGCGCAACTTCATAAATGCGTTGCGTGCCTGCTCTATCCGGCACTTAATTTCCACGCTATGATCATTTTGGTCTGGTGGATTAAATCTGGTGTTATGATCGGTTGCGATTTACCGACTACCATGACCTTTGTCTTTTTTAGGTTAATGTTCAGACCGTATTTAGTGCTAATTCTATCCACGCGTTTAAGCAAGTTCTGTAAGTCGTTCAAATTCGACGCTAGTAATATGGTGTCATCTGCGTACCGCAAGTTATTAATCGGGTGCCCATTAACCAAACTACCTTTTTCGGCATTTTCCAAGGCCTCTTCAAATATTGCTTCCGCCGATATTTTCTTCCGCCAACAGCTTCAAAATATCACCGGAAATTTCATCAGGACCAACTGCTTTCCCTGATTTTTCCGATTTTATTGCATAAATTACTTCTTCCTTCGTTATTTCAGGTCCTCTAATATTTGAGTTGATCAGCTGTTGGGGACTTCTAGTGTCGCTAAACAATTCCTTTATGTAATTCTCCCAAGTTCTTAGTTTTTCCTCAATCGACATTACGAATTTTCCATTTTCGTCCATGAGTGTTTGGAAGACTTTCAATCTTTTCATTCCCACAAAGGCCCTGAGGCCTGATTTCGAGAGGTAAGTCTATTGAACCGTTTGCTGATTCGAGCAGCCTTGGCTTAGGAGCCATACTAATCCAGGTCATCAGTGGTAGTCAGCACGTGATTGCTGAAAGCAGGTATCAATCATATGAGCTTGAGACGCTGGCAGTCGTGCATGCAGTCAAGGACTTTCAGCGTTCCTTTATAGGCGTATCACGGTGATTACCGACTTTAACGTGCTGACAAAACTGTGTACCAGCGGAGCTACTGAATCTGGTAAGTTATTGATAATGTCTCTTTAAACATTGAAGCGCTACAAACACATATACAGTGACGGATGACCGAGGCGGCTACGAAAGGTAAAGCGAGATTCGATGGAGGACGGTCAAAAATACTTCATTTTCGACGATACTGAGTTAATTAGGAATAACCCTAGAAATCAGTTTTTACTAAACCTTACATTCAATGACCCTTTTTGAAGTTTACAGAGTACTCGAGATTGACAGATGGTAAAGAAAGTCATCGGTCTCTACGGACGGCCACGCAAGGTCGCCCATCATCGTGCTACGAGCAGATATCACAGTGACAGCAATTGCAAATTAAGAAGTCTGGATTTTAAGCCCGATTTGAACCGGAGAAATAAAGCGCTGCAGAGCACGCATCGCTCGCAGAATGGCCGTATCGGCGGAAGAAGATGCTGAGATTCCTCGAAGTGCTGTCACAACTGCTTCCAATACAGGGCCATCCACATCTCGAGCTGGTCAGCCAGGCCGAGTGGTCCACAACGGCGAGCTCTCGTCATCGCATTAAAAGTTAAGTAAAAATTCACTTAGCTTACCACTTAATATTTACAAAAGTGCATGTGAATGTGTGTACCTCTGAGCTAGTTATGTGTTACCCTTGTGCTAAGACCACGGGTTTTCAATACCGTTGGGAACCGTAACTAGACACGTACACACCGTAATCTGGAGAGTGGTACCTCTGAGCTAACCACGTGTTACCCTCGTGCTAACCACGGATCCATGATGTATCCACATGAGAACCATGAGATACCGTTGGGACGCCTTGTGGAACCGTGGTAGACATGTATGCACCACAGATCTACATCGTAATCTGGAGAGTGGTACCTCTGAGCTAACCACGTGTTACCCTCGTGCTAACCATGGATCCATGATGTATCCACATGAGAACCATGAGATACCGTTGGGACGCCTTGTGGAACCGTGGTAGACATGTATGCACCACAGATCTACATCGTAATCTGGAGAGTGGTACCTCTGAGCTAACCACGTGTTACCCTTGTGCTAACCACGGATCCATGATGTATCCACATGAGAACCATGAGATACCGTTGGGACGCCTTGTGGAACCGTGGTAGACATGTATGCACCACAGATCTACATCGTAATCTGGAGAGTGGTACCTCTGAGCTAACCACGTGTTACCCTCGTGCTAACCACGGATCCATGATGTATCCACATGAGAACCATGAGATACCGTTGGGACGCCTTGTGGAACCGTGGTAGACATGTATGCACCACAGATCTACATCGTAATCTGGAGAGTGGTACCTCTGAGCTAACCACGTGTTACCCTCGTGCTAACCACGGATCCATGAAGTATCCACATGAGAACCATGAGATACCGTTGGGACGCCTTGTGGAACCGTGGTAGACATGTATGCACCACAGATCTACATCGTAATCTGGAGAGTGATACCTCTGAGCTAACCACGTGTTACCCTCGTGCTAACCACGGATCCATGATGTATCCACATGAGAACCATGAGATACCGTTGGGACGCCTTGTGGAACCGTGGTAGACATGTATGCACCACAGATCTACACCATAATCTGGAGAGTGATACCTCTGAGCTAACCACGTGCTACCCTTGTGCTAACCACGGATCCATGATGTATCCACATGAGAACCATGAGATACCGTTGGGACCCCTTGTGGAGCCGTGGTAGACACGTATTCACCACAGATCTATGAGAACCTTCAACATTAATAAAAACCTAGATATAGTTACGAGTGTATTACTCATAGAAACTACCCATATTTATTTACAAAACAGGTGCATGAGAGATTTCTTTGTGTACCGCTTTTATAACACTATTTGGAATGAAAACATGTGTTGCTAACAGATACCTGTTTCAAAGAGATAATTTATTTTTAAGATTACATAACAGTTGTGTTGATGTAACTAAAAAAAAAAAAAAAAAAAAAAAAAAAAAAAAAAAAAAAAGCGACGCCAGTCGCTTACAGACCCACTACTCAGAGAAAGTTCTTTCTTTGCTTACAGTTCCACAAGAACCAACGAAAACCTGTAAGAATCAACAAGGCAGGCGCAGAGCACGCGCCGCCTATCAGAATGGCCGTGTCGGCGGGAAACCGCATATTTAAGAAAAACGCGCGGCCGGAAGTGAATATTTAAATTAGTTTAATTCCTATTTATTTTTATGTAATGATTCAGCTGTTTGAATTGCTGAATAATTTGTGTTAAAATGTTATTGTTATTCCTATTTATTTTTATGTAATGATTTTGCTGTTTGAATTGCTGAATAATTTGTTATTTGATATCCCCATACTTTGTAAAATATTAGATGTACCCACATTTTGTAAAATCACTATGACGGATAGACCTATAAAAGCACGCACTTAGCGATGCACTGGACACTTCTCAGCCAGCCAGCGCTCGGAGCAGACGCATTTGGACTATCCGGTATACGTGAGCCATTTTGTGATATTTTTATAATGATTTAACACTGTATTAACGATTTATTATTTAAAAGAGTAACTGTCGAGTTTCTTGCCGGTTCTTCTCGGCAGAATCTGCATTCCGAACCGGTGGTAATAAAGATTTAAGCAATCAGAGTTCTAATGTTTTATTTCCACTAATCTCCAATCCGACAGATATTATTGTCTATTTTATATTTGCGTCTACGTTTTTAAATAATCGAATTTCTATTCTGTTATGTACCGATTTTTCTCACTGTACAGGATGAAACAGACATTATATTGTGTGATGATATGAGTGAGATATCACAACATCGAACAATTTATAATTTATTCTTTAACGGAACGAGTTATATAACAGTTTTGAACGTGCTATTTCGTTAATGCCATACTTCCATACTTCGTTTGGAAATATATCGCATCCGATATGCCTAGTCTAATACTCTTTCTACGGCTCTTTGATCAAGTTTTTTTAAATCATTTAACTTTCATCTTATTTTTACAAACAACATAGGTACATAGGCATTCGTAAAACATGGTTTCAACTTCTTAACATTATACTAAAAAGTAAAAATATATTTTCAGTTACGAGCTACTACAAAAATGCTGGAGTTATTCCGCGGAAGCGCGGCCGTCGTTCCGACACTGTCTTGAAGTGGTGACTGCTCTCCGAGACAAGACCTCACCTAATATTACTCTGACGGCCACCGCAGAGCCCGCTCCGCACTACCTCACGCTGCTCGGAGATGGTAACATTTAAATTTATATAAGATATTATTTAACACGTTTAGTGCCGATCACGCGATATCGCGTGGGACCGGCCAATAGTGTCCGCCTAGTGGGTGGCTCCGCGCGGAAACTTTCCGAAAAAGGGTAGGTTTTCTGGGTTAATGCCAGCCACTAAGCGGACACTATTGGCCGGTCCCGCGATATCGCGTGATTGGCAATGAACGTGTTAATGACTACCAGGGCACGGCCTGAAGAGTGTGCGTATTCCATACACCCCCCAAACCCCTCGGTAGGGGCATAAAATGTGAGTCTTGTACAATTGCAACTTTCGACTTAGGCTGGCCCTGATGACTACATTAAAGGTGCTTCAAATCATCTTGTCGCGTGTCAATATTTGTGTCAAAATCGTAAAGATACAAGAAGTATCGTAAGCTTGACTAGAGGTAGAAAATATAAATTAATAATATATTATAAATAATGCAAGGTTTCTGTACCAAAAAATCAAGTTTCATTTTTTTTGACTAAACTACAACTACTCGATATTAATAAGTGCTGCTAGAACGACGACTACGTTAGTCGTCCCTATTAAGCAAATCTAATTTGTATATTATTAACAAGTATACACAAACGTGGAACACCAAGATGAGTTGAACTTTCTATACAATTAACTGCTTTCTGTGACAATTTGTAAATTATGTTTAGCTAGCATGACATTTTTTTTAATTTTATTACATAGCTAAAAATCATAATCGACATCATACCCTAGGGTTATATACGAAACTAATATACTTAACGATAAGTCTATTACAAATCGAATGTCTTCATATCATTATAACATGTATTTCGTCAAAAATTATAGATAGCATGTCATTTTATCAACTAAAGCATGCTCATTATTGACACTCATATGACAGGACCATTGTAACTATACGTGACTAAACTAAAATCATTTTATAAACATTAACATTAACTAATATTGGATCGTTGCATGCACGCATGTTCAGATGCCGTCGACAACCGGACCTACCTGCTGGACGAGAATGACAATACTCTGGGTCAGTACCAATTAGCGTATAGCTTTCGTCGCATCATTCTTCTGTTATTTTATAAATACATTTCGATCTTATATCTAATAGTTATTTATACAACTGTTGTATAATAAGGGGTATTAAAACACAAATGTGGGTTTGTGGTGATAATAGTATTCACATGAGTATTTTAATACCTAATTATCAACAGTTGCATACAAGACTTTATCTACATCCATAATATTTTTGTAAAAAAACAATAAAAATATTGAAAAAAATGGCGGGGATTCGAATAACCTACTTTTTTTTTTTACGGCGCGCGGCGTTCTTATAGTGAAACGCGCGTGATTGACAATGTTCTTTTTTTGAAATTCATACAGATATTCTTTTTTTGAAATTCATACAGGTATTCTTTTTTTGAAATTCATACAGATACCACGCATCGAGCAATAAGAATGTGGCTGTCTGTTGAGTAAACCCTTTGCGCAGAAGGAATCGAAAAAACAAAAAAAAACAAAGCCGTTATTATGAAATTCAGTACAATATTATATCATCCGTTTGGATGATATTATGGTTATTAGGACATAGGGTGTTTTAATGTTGGCAATGAGCTGTTTCAGAATCTTTTTTATAGAGGATTTAAATCATGGGAGTTGATAAATACATAATAAAAATCACTAACATAATATTATGTTAACTAGGATTCCGTACTGTCCGCTCGTCTGTTACTATTTATCTTTTTAACTGATATAACATCCCTAGTATACACACTTACCATGATGTGAACATTTAATGTAGAGGCACACATAATCAACGCGCTCGATATAAATAGTACGACAGTACGGAACCCCGGCGAGCGAGACCGACTCGCAGTCGGTTCCATCACGCCTCGACGATCGAGTCGACGACGCTAACTGCACGCATTCCTCGCCCCAGACGAGGAGTTCCCGGAGCAGGAGATGGAGCCGTCGCAGCTGCTGCCGAGACCGCGCGTGCCCAAGTACCTGGAGCTGATGTACGACAGCGACTCGCGGGACGACGGGGGCGACGGGCGCCACGGGGGCGACGGCTACGAGATACCACGCGCGCCCTACGCACCCTTCTCGCGCCACAGCATCGTGGGCGTGGCTCCCAACCGCCTGCTGAGGCCGCCGCTCTACCGCACGCACTCGCTGCGAGCCAGCACGAGGCCCCCAAACGCAACCATCATCCCCCTCCGAAACGGAATCGTCAAGAGGGCCTCCCTGAGCGAAGGCCTCGAGCCGAGGCCGGGCCCCTCGAGAAAACCCGACCTAGATAGGCACATCTTTAAGACTACGTTTTGAACTGTGATATTAGATTCGTTTTAATTCCACCGAGAGGCCATATTTTATTATTTAATTATTTATTTCGTTATGATAGTCGGTATGTACATATGTGGATCGTTGTAAATATTAGTCTTAGTAGTTATTGTAGATGGATGGACGAATGAGTGACGGGGAACGAACTGAAACTATGTTGTTATGCATTTATTTTATTGCTAGAACTTATTTTAACAAAAATAATGTATGGTTCTTCTATGATCTTATCCTAATAAAAATGGAGACATAGCATGGTATATGTTTTACTGATGTAAAACATATTGTTTTATTTAATTCTATTAACTATTCATTTTACAATTAAAGAAAATATAACATTTACAAAATAAGCTGTCAAATATTGTACGTATACTGCCATCCAAAAGTTTGGAAACATCTTTCTTTAACAAAAACCGAAAAACCAGTACGATTGTTTACACTAAGGGCCAATATCGCCTTTTTACCACTTAAGCCTGTTTCACCTCAAGTAAATTAAAACTTTTGTGTTCAGAGGTAGTGTAGAGAAAGTTTTTTCACCAAACATTTATTTTATTATATAATCCATCGGATACGTTGTGGTTTACCTGAAAATATTTTATAGCCTAATTCTTTTTTCTTTATTTATTTGCCCTTGAGCAAAGAAACACGAAAGTTGTGATATTAAAATTGTCTGTATTCCAAAGATTACAACTACTATTTTGACCATATTTATTGTTTGTAAAAAGGCAATCTACTACAAATTAAGATGATAACTTAATCAGAGTTCTTTCTAAACGGAATTAACCCTTAACTACATAACAAATTACCACAGCTCTGAATGATACGCGAGAAATATCTATTTTAATAAGAATGTAATGATTTCAGGATGTTTTGGTAGCATTAACAGTAAACGCGGAAATCTTGTGAGGATAAAAGAAAAATTAAATAAGGCTATTTGAAAATTCTTCAGGATACCGCCCCGCCATACTACTAGAGGATTTTTAAAGAAGAAAATGTATACCTTTTCTTTCTTTTATTTCTTCCATTAAACTTATTTGAGATTAACTCAATAGAAAAGTGAAAAAACCGATCTCCTAAGACCTCAGGGTGGCAACTATTAAAGAGTAAATATGATAAGTTAGATTTTGAGAACATCAATTAATAGAATGCCTAGAATATGCTTGAAGATAATAAAAGAAGAAGGCGGACACTTTGATCCAGTTAAAGTTTAAATTACTATAGTGTTAATTTTTTTATATTCTTAGGGGGCATCCATTAATTACGTGTGACAATTTTGGCGATTTTTCGAAACGCTGCTTCCATCTCACGTGAGATTTTTATGAAATGCGTATTTGTAAAGTAAATTAGTTAATCTGTGCTCAATTAGATTAGATTTAAAAAAAAAAACAATTTTCTTTTATATATTTTATTAAGACTAGTATTTAAGATTTTTATTGGCGGAAAAAAATTACGTGATATTTGCTGAGATCACCCTCTCCCCCACGTGAAATTGAGTGAAATTTCGCTCGACGGGGAGTGAGAAGTGTGGCGTTGTTGAGGAGGGGCCCCCCTAAACTTAGGATTCCCCCTTATCAACTATAATTATTAGTTCATTTTTAATTTGTCTTATTACTTCCAAAGTTTTGGTTAGTAGTGTACTTATATCTGTCAAAAAATAAACTTTTATGACAGTAAAAAATATACAAATATGATGGTACTTTAAGTTGTATACCAAATACGCCGAGATATTTATCAAACATTTACAAATATTTAAAGTACATTGATTTACTTTTCACACACATTATTTAGCATTTATGATAACAATTGATGGATTAGATTTAATCGAGTCCAAATATATCAACTAACTTAAAATATTCTTCAAACAACAAAGCTTGGTTTAAAATTTACTTATCAGGAAACATCATACTCATATATTTTAAAATATTTTAAAATCACCTACCTCAACTCGAATTCTTATAAGAAATTAACTATAACACTATGTTATATTTTGTAAGTTTAGATCACTATAATAGTTATCATAAACTTAATTTTATTTGTATAATAGTATATTGTGTCACAAGTGACGAAAGTACTACTTGACGACTACTTGATTCGTACGCATGTTTGCCACCGTCGCCTTCGGCTCGGGCGGCAATTTCATATGCGAGACAGAACATTAGAGTTAAAAAAAAGTGTTACATATACTTTTCTTTACCTACCTAGGCCGAAAGTTCGGGTATTTGAAGCGGGGACAGAAAGTGTCAGTTTTGTGTTGCTTCACAGGGACGAAAATCGAACTTTCGACGGAGGTAGGAAAATAATAAAATAACTTATTCACCGTCCGCTGCAGCAACCTCCTTTGCTCTCTTCTCCTGTTTGATCTGTTCGGTAGTAGTGACAGGTACGTTCGGTTCCTGATCGTCATCCTGTGCGTCGTCTTTACTGTTTTCGTGTAACAAAACGTACTCGCGCTGAGAGAAACCGAATTTTACGACATCACGCTCGAGCAGCTCTACATACCGTCGCGGCTCCACTTTTTTATTGTTCACGAATGTACCATTCGCTGATTCTGTAAAGGATTTTAAATAGACATTTTATTATGAATATTTTTTATATAAGATATATGAATTTAAGACACAAGTTAAAGAGTTCTTATATATATATGAATTATTTGCTCGTGTATATAATATAACGATTGTTACTAACGTTATCTTATTTTTTGCCTTTTTTTTAAAGTAAATTTTAGTAATCCTCAATTTTGCACACCTACAAACGTCCGCTCTTGTAAGTCCTAAGGTTGGCTGGCAGAGAAAGCTTTTAGCATCAAGCCCTTACTTTTTACAATTCTTTAATGTATTTTGCAATAAAGTGGTAGTAATAAATAAATAATAAGTGAAGCAGAAATATATTCTGTGGAAATAAATTTAAAGTCCCATATATTTCTATAAAAACCTATACCTATCACCTATAATTCTTAGTATATTATGTATTATTGATACTTTAAATTATTTCAGTGTCGCGCTGTATCGTCAAACTTTTATGTAACTTTGTGTATAAAATCTCAAATAATCAAAATAAACAAAATCTCTACCTAAATATAATAATTTATTTCAAGCTATGCCCATATATGTTCTTAAAAGTAGTACTAGTGTTATAAACAAAAACCACCACCAAAAACTCGGAGAAGTGATAACTTTAACCAATCTAAGTTGAACTATTTCATATTGCAATTGTTTAACTTGAGAAAAGCTTAGGTTATTACTTTTTATGTAATGTATGTATTAATATGATAATGTAAGGAAAGTTTATTTATTAATAAAATCTTTTACTGTACTGTACTGAGTGATTATAAAATATATTTTATTATTTATTATTACTCTATGGACGCGCCTATACACAGTATGACTGGTGAATTTGGATCAATATTTAAGGAGAATACTCGGTACATGATTCTCATTCGAATTATGTAAAACAACTGTTACTTAATTTTTGAGCAAATTTCCATAAATTTCAATTTAAATAAATGAAGTGTGGACACGTTTTTAGTCATGCCGGCGGTGCATGCGGCGTGGCGTTGTACTGTGCGCTTGGCCATCGTTAATGATTGACAATCTTTGTAAATAAGTATGATTCCATTTTTAAATAGCCGGAAATACCAAGATAAGTAAAAAGTTCATATTAAGTTTTGTCCAAAGTTCACATCATTTACCTGGTCAACAAATTTGTTGCTTAAACGAGTGAAATATCTTGGTATTTTTGGTGGCGGCGTTTAGACGCCGGACCTACATACCTGTTTTGAGTCGACAACGCAGCTAGCTGCTAGGGTGTCCAGATGACGCGTAAATAATTAAATAACTGTCAGGGAACTTTACTTAGAAGTTTATTAATATTTACATATTTTTTTGTACATAATTCGAATAAGAATCATGTACCGAGTATTCTCCTTAAATATTGATCCAAATTCACCAGTCATCCTGTATATGTATGTATGTAATTATGTATGTGTATATATATATTAGATAATTAAAAGCGTCTGTCCGAAATACGGCTAGCGCTGTGGATTAAAGTGAGAGAGCTGTATGCGTGAGAGAAAGGGAAACCAGACAGACTGGCGTCATTACGCGTTATGTAAGGAAGTGGTTTACCCTTCATCCCATAACAAGTTACCACTTCGAAATTATAATTTACAATAACTATTCAAATAATCAGTACATGGAGTTTTTATTCAATCTCGTAGCATTGGACTCTCTCATATATCTATGTACATTTTCGGGATATTATTGTGGCTGCCGCGGATACACTTAGTAACAAAGTATATAATCAGCGTGCGCGTGCACGTGCACGATTGCGCGCACACACATACATACACACACACACGCACACACTCACCCAGGTCGATGACGTAGGGGCGCACGCGGCGGCCCTGCGAGCCGTCGGCGCGCGTGAAGGGCGTGGCGCGGTACTGCAGCGCGGCGTGCTGCTTGCTGATGGACGGGTTCTCACTCACACTCACACGCACACACTCACCCAGGTCGATGACGTAGGGGCGCACGCGGCGGCCCTGCGAGCCGTCGGCGCGCGTGAAGGGCGTGGCGCGGTACTGCAGCGCGGCGTGCTGCTTGCTGATGGACGGGTTCTCACTCACACTCACACGCACACACTCACCCAGGTCGATGACGTAGGGGCGCACGCGGCGGCCCTGCGAGCCGTCGGCGCGCGTGAAGGGCGTGGCGCGGTACTGCAGCGCGGCGTGCTGCTTGCTGATGGACGGGTTCTCACTCACACTCACACGCACACACTCACCCAGGTCGATGACGTAGGGGCGCACGCGGCGGCCCTGCGAGCCGTCGGCGCGCGTGAAGGGCGTGGCGCGGTACTGCAGCGCGGCGTGCTGCTTGCTGATGGACGGGTTCTCACTCACACTCACACGCACACACTCACCCAGGTCGATGACGTAGGGGCGCACGCGGCGGCCCTGCGAGCCGTCGGCGCGCGTGAAGGGCGTGGCGCGGTACTGCAGCGCGGCGTGCTGCTTGCTGATGGACGGGTTCTCACTCACACTCACACGCACACACTCACCCAGGTCGATGACGTAGGGGCGCACGCGGCGGCCCTGCGAGCCGTCGGCGCGCGTGAAGGGCGTGGCGCGGTACTGCAGCGCGGCGTGCTGCTTGCTGATGGACGGGTTCTCACTCACACTCACACGCACACACTCACCCAGGTCGATGACGTAGGGGCGCACGCGGCGGCCCTGCGAGCCGTCGGCGCGCGTGAAGGGCGTGGCGCGGTACTGCAGCGCGGCGTGCTGCTTGCTGATGGACGGGTTCTCACTCACACTCACACGCACACACTCACCCAGGTCGATGACGTAGGGGCGCACGCGGCGGCCCTGCGAGCCGTCGGCGCGCGTGAAGGGCGTGGCGCGGTACTGCAGCGCGGCGTGCTGCTTGCTGATGGACGGGTTCTCACTCACACTCACACGCACACACTCACCCAGGTCGATGACGTAGGGGCGCACGCGGCGGCCCTGCGAGCCGTCGGCGCGCGTGAAGGGCGTGGCGCGGTACTGCAGCGCGGCGTGCTGCTTGCTGATGGACGGGTTCTCACTCACACTCACACGCACACACTCACCCAGGTCGATGACGTAGGGGCGCACGCGGCGGCCCTGCGAGCCGTCGGCGCGCGTGAAGGGCGTGGCGCGGTACTGCAGCGCGGCGTGCTGCTTGCTGATGGACGGGTTCTCACTCACACTCACACGCACACACTCACCCAGGTCGATGACGTAGGGGCGCACGCGGCGGCCCTGCGAGCCGTCGGCGCGCGTGAAGGGCGTGGCGCGGTACTGCAGCGCGGCGTGCTGCTTGCTGATGGACGGGTTCTCACTCACACTCACACGCACACACTCACCCAGGTCGATGACGTAGGGGCGCACGCGGCGGCCCTGCGAGCCGTCGGCGCGCGTGAAGGGCGTGGCGCGGTACTGCAGCGCGGCGTGCTGCTTGCTGATGGACGGGTTCTCACTCACACTCACACGCACACACTCACCCAGGTCGATGACGTAGGGGCGCACGCGGCGGCCCTGCGAGCCGTCGGCGCGCGTGAAGGGCGTGGCGCGGTACTGCAGCGCGGCGTGCTGCTTGCTGATGGACGGGTTCTCACTCACACTCACACGCACACACTCACCCAGGTCGATGACGTAGGGGCGCACGCGGCGGCCCTGCGAGCCGTCGGCGCGCGTGAAGGGCGTGGCGCGGTACTGCAGCGCGGCGTGCTGCTTGCTGATGGACGGGTTCTCACTCACACTCACACTCACACGCACACACTCACCCAGGTCGATGACGTAGGGGCGCACGCGGCGGCCCTGCGAGCCGTCGGCGCGCGTGAAGGGCGTGGCGCGGTACTGCAGCGCGGCGTGCTGCTTGCTGATGGACGGGTTCTCACTCACACTCACACGCACACACTCACCCAGGTCGATGACGTAGGGGCGCACGCGGCGGCCCTGCGAGCCGTCGGCGCGCGTGAAGGGCGTGGCGCGGTACTGCAGCGCGGCGTGCTGCTTGCTGATGGACGGGTTCTCACTCACACTCACACGCACACACTCACCCAGGTCGATGACGTAGGGGCGCACGCGGCGGCCCTGCGAGCCGTCGGCGCGCGTGAAGGGCGTGGCGCGGTACTGCAGCGCGGCGTGCTGCTTGCTGATGGACGGGTTCTCACTCACACTCACACGCACACACTCACCCAGGTCGATGACGTAGGGGCGCACGCGGCGGCCCTGCGAGCCGTCGGCGCGCGTGAAGGGCGTGGCGCGGTACTGCAGCGCGGCGTGCTGCTTGCTGATGGACGGGTTCTCACTCACACTCACACGCACACACTCACCCAGGTCGATGACGTAGGGGCGCACGCGGCGGCCCTGCGAGCCGTCGGCGCGCGTGAAGGGCGTGGCGCGGTACTGCAGCGCGGCGTGCTGCTTGCTGATGGACGGGTTCTCACTCACACTCACACGCACACACTCACCCAGGTCGATGACGTAGGGGCGCACGCGGCGGCCCTGCGAGCCGTCGGCGCGCGTGAAGGGCGTGGCGCGGTACTGCAGCGCGGCGTGCTGCTTGCTGATGGACGGGTTCTCACTCACACTCACACGCACACACTCACCCAGGTCGATGACGTAGGGGCGCACGCGGCGGCCCTGCGAGCCGTCGGCGCGCGTGAAGGGCGTGGCGCGGTACTGCAGCGCGGCGTGCTGCTTGCTGATGGACGGGTTCTCACTCACACTCACACGCACACACTCACCCAGGTCGATGACGTAGGGGCGCACGCGGCGGCCCTGCGAGCCGTCGGCGCGCGTGAAGGGCGTGGCGCGGTACTGCAGCGCGGCGTGCTGCTTGCTGATGGACGGGTTCTCACTCACACTCACACGCACACACTCACCCAGGTCGATGACGTAGGGGCGCACGCGGCGGCCCTGCGAGCCGTCGGCGCGCGTGAAGGGCGTGGCGCGGTACTGCAGCGCGGCGTGCTGCTTGCTGATGGACGGGTTCTCACTCACACTCACACGCACACACTCACCCAGGTCGATGACGTAGGGGCGCACGCGGCGGCCCTGCGAGCCGTCGGCGCGCGTGAAGGGCGTGGCGCGGTACTGCAGCGCGGCGTGCTGCTTGCTGATGGACGGGTTCTCACTCACACTCACACGCACACACTCACCCAGGTCGATGACGTAGGGGCGCACGCGGCGGCCCTGCGAGCCGTCGGCGCGCGTGAAGGGCGTGGCGCGGTACTGCAGCGCGGCGTGCTGCTTGCTGATGGACGGGTTCTCACTCACACTCACACGCACACACTCACCCAGGTCGATGACGTAGGGGCGCACGCGGCGGCCCTGCGAGCCGTCGGCGCGCGTGAAGGGCGTGGCGCGGTACTGCAGCGCGGCGTGCTGCTTGCTGATGGACGGGTGCTCCAGCGCTATGTCCACCACCTTCTTGTCGCGCCCGATCAGGAAGCACGACTGCCGGTGGATGTACAGGATCGGTAGGGCCTTGTCGCCTTTGAACGGATAGAACCTGAAATTTAATCGAATATATAGCAATTTAAGTGTGTCGGTAAAATGAGACTTTTAATTTATTCGGGTCTACCGTATACTGGTTTAGTTCAGGACAGTAAATTTTGTAAGTATTATTTACATTGTCCTCGGTTCGACTGATTTTGAATTATTATAACAAAAAAAAAAAAAAAAAAAAAAAAAAAACAATTTGACTAAACATATTTTAGAACTAGTTTAGATTAACATATTACTTTTTGACTCTTACAAATGAGGAGCTTATACTTGAGCCAAATTCGATGTGGAATTTATGTAAACAAACCAAATGTCATCGTGTATAGGGTTTTCACACTTTTAGTAATGAAAAATTGTAATTTATCACCAATTTCCTTGTTATACATTAATAATTTTACTTTAACATTATTTCCTAGAACTTAACTTAACCCCCAAATGCATAATATGTAAGAAAATTGGCTTATAACAAAAATTAACAAATTTGTTATTACTAATATACATCTAACAACCCTAAGTTTTTGCACTGACAGGAAAATATCGCAGATCAGCAACATTCGGTCTTTTTTTTTTGATCAGTCGTTATATTGTTAAAGGTAAATTGTTATCGATTTTTATGCACAATTTCAAATATAATAATATAAAAAAGATAAATATATATAAAAAGATAAAATAATAAATAATCATATTAAATCCGTTTTAAAACATATGTAGTTTTATTTTGAATGCTATTCAGGGATAGTGTAGCTATTTTTAATATAGGCATATACATATTTATGAAAATATTTAGAAATCATTCAGTGGGAAATTAGTATACCCACGTTAACAAGTAAATTTCACACATAATTATAGATAGTATATAAATATATCTAACTTTCTGACTTATTTATTTCAAGTTTTATGTAGCTTGTACTACTATGTATAAATATTAAAAAATATAATTATTATAATTATTTTCCAATAGGCTGTAAACATCTGCCTATGGTTGGTTGCTAAGCAACGGTTTGTTGGTAAACATTCCATATCGAATTTGGCTGAAGTATAAATGTAAATCATTTGAACTCCTCCATCTTCATTATTGATTAGATAGATATTACTGAGTCAAAACTAATTAATAATTAATTATTTAGTATGTCGATTTGTGGATAAATTTTCAAAAGTATACTAAATGTTGTCTAGTCTTGATTTTGTATTTTCACTCTTACCTCCACCTTCGTTTCGGCTGCTTAGCATCATCTGGCTCAGTATACTTTATAACAACACCATTAACTGTATTCGCATCTGCTGTTAATTTCCCAGACAAGCCAAAGTTAGGCTTCTCCTTTTCTCCTGGGTTTTTGTCTGTTTCTTTTTTCACTTCAGTTTTACCCCAACTGTATTCTTTGTTATCGTTTGCATTATCAAATCTGAAAATAAAATTTTATTTCTAAAATAAACAATAAATATAACCTATGGTAATGGTATGGTAAACCTATGGTGATAGGTATCAAGTAAAAAAATGTAATGGCTAAAAGTACAGTTTTTGTATTTTAAAAACATGTTTAATATTAAAGGAATTTAATAAAAAAACCATAACAGCAAAGGAAACATTATTGTCTAAATAAGACATGGTTTACTGTTGTATACATATCAACATCATTTTAAAATTTATTTTTTAATTATTATGTTAATAGAAGTTAAAATAAAGTAAATATAAACCAATATGTAAATATAAAAAATATATATGTATGAGTTAATATCAATGTTCTTTACGCCATTCCGTCATAACTGGACCAGCAATAAATTCACACTAAGAATATTTGAATATATTGTTGCATAATTAATAATTGTTTAAATTTTTCTCATACCTGACATGCTCACTGTCATGGAAATATGAGTAGAGATAAAAAAAGTAGAAGCTATGTATGAGGACATCACTAGGGTCCATAAATACAAACAAAACCTACTTCAAAGTTGTCATTCATTTTAACGCGAAGATAGGCAAAAGACGAGACAATGAGCTGAGAGTCGCGCAATTTGGATAAGGACAGCGGAACCCGAGGAGTCAGAGGCTAGCCGATTTTCTGGATAAGGAATCAATATCATTTGCCACAGAACTTTTATCTACATTCTCATATGGTTTGAAGGTCCGGAATACATATTTTAGAAAGTATAGTAAACGAAAGCCTGAAATTTTTTCATGTCTAGAAATATCCAATTAAATGAACTCTGATGAACTCTTTCTTTCAGAGACCACCTCATAGGTAATGACCTGGATCAGACCCGACGGTTCCACTAGGAATGAAATAGACTTCATCATGACCACCAGGCGACAGATATTCAGTGACGTCCTCTCTATCCCAATGTAACCTGTTCATCATTATTCTTCTCTCTATATTCCAATGTAACCTGTACATTTCCTCTTCCAGCTCAACATGCGAATGTTGTGTGTGATCAGGGCCATGTGTCGTCGAGGGTGACAGCAGAATCTCACCCGAAAATTCTTAGCACCCCCTGCCCTACCGTTACCCAGGCCGCTGCCGTAGCTGGGAATAGTAGGGCCACCGGGGACTGGGGGCCTTGGCTCATTTCTAATTGTCATTTGGGGGGATTTGCCAATACTCGCCGCGCTTGGCATTCGTGTTGGCGAGCGCAGTGTGTTATTGAGGATATCATACACGTCACGTTGCTGCCCATCACCATCCTAGTCGGTATACAATTGTACGCAACACTATGGCCTTAGTCACCTTCTACATTTCGGCAAAAAAGAGGTCGGGATTATTCTTCTCTGCCGGTCAGACTAGAGACTAGTCCTCGCGAAAGGAAAAGTTGTAGGCAATCTCCGGTATCTTACCGGTGGGAGGGATGCGCTGTGCCGCGCTCCCGGCTGCATGGGTACCACCATCTTGCTTATTTCTCCCGTGAAATAGCTTTGCTGTGTTTCGGTGAGAAGGGCAAGACAGGCAGTGTAATTACTGGCACCGAGACTTTAACGCCTTGTCTCTGGATACGCAACACATAAATGAGTTGCCTGGGCTAGTTCCAGGTAAACTGGTTTATGTTCATGAGCGAGGTCAACCACTTACCATCAGGTGGAACATCTGCCAGTTTACCTATCCAACTAACATCATATCCAAAAAAAAAAAACTCCCCGACCGGACGCCGTACCTGGTGGCGCGCCCGCGCGGCCGCTCGACGCGCTCGCCAGCCGGCTCCCTGCGCGGCCGTTCCACCCGCCCCTCTCTTCCCTCCCGCTCCTCCCGCTCGCCGCCCTCCGATCTCTTCGCTTTCTCATCTCTCTCCCCTCGATCTCCTCTTCTCGTGTCTCTCGTGTAGCGCTCTTCTGGACTCTTCGATCTCGAGTGCTCGCTGAAATTGTCATGAATTGTAATTGTAAAGTAGGAGGAATTGGTTTGTTTATTTAGTACAGAAAAACTTTAAAAGGCTATAAAACACTACGGACATGGAAGAAGAGTGCTATACGTAAACTCTAATGTTTTTATAATTTACTAGCTTCTGCCCGCGGCTTCGCCCGATATCGGTTATCGCGACCAAAAAAAAAGTATCTATGTTACTTCTGATTTCTCCAACAATATTCTTTTTATATTCAATTATTATTTTATATTAAGTTTCATGACGATCGGTTAAGTAGTTTTCGCGTGAAAGCGTAATAAACAAACTTACATTTCACATTTATAATATTAGAAATAACAGTCAATAGGACTATTTATCGATAATATTAGATCTTTACATATGAAATAGGCGTTTTTTCGTACTGGCCACTTCAATGCATGAGCTATTTTCTCATGCATTTGCGTTTCGAAAACCATAATTAATTTGTTTTTCACCTTTGCGTCAGTTTACAAAATGGAAAACTTGAAATATCGTGTTATTTACGAGTACGAGATCAACCGTGGCACCAGTGCTGCAGAAACGGCTCGAAGGATTAATGATGTGTATGGCTATGGTGTCTTTGCGACACCATAGCCATACGACAGAAAACACAGTGCGGTTTTGGTTCCAACGTTTTCGTTCTGAAAATTTCGACCTGCAGAATAAGCCCCGTGGACGGCTGGAGACCAAAGTTGATAACGAAGAATTGAAGGCTATTGTGGAAGCGGATCCATCACAAACCACGTCCGAGTTAGCTGCAGGCTGCGGTGTTAGTGATAAAACTTTTTAATCCACTTGAAGCAAATTGGGAAGGTAAAAAAATCTCGAAAGGTGGGTACCTTATGAATTGAGTGAAGCAAAACGACAAACGCGCTTATACTGCTGCGTTACATTACTCGACCGGCACAATAATGAAGGAATTTTAAATCGAATCATTACATCTGATGAAAAGTAGATTATGTACGATAATCGGAAGCGCTCATCGCAATGGCTGAACCCTGGCGAGCCAGCCAAATCCTGCCCCAAGCGAAAATTGACTCAAACAAAGTTACTTTTGAGCGTTTGATGGACTAGTGCCGGTGTCATTCACTACAGCTTTCTTTAATCTGGCCAGAAGATTACGGCAGATGTCTATTGTCAGCAACTGCAAACCATGATGGAAAAGCTAGCTGCTAAACAACTGAGGCTAGTTAATCGCTCTAGGCTACTGCTGCTTCAGGACAACGCTAGACCACATACTGCACAACAGACGGCTACCAAATTAGAGGAGCTTTAATTGGAATGTCTAAGACATCCACCATACTCCCCAGACCTTGCTCCAACAGATTACCTTTTTTTTTCGAAATTTGGATAACTTCTTGCAAGGGAAATACTTCAACTTCGATGGGGCAGTCCAAACCGCCTTCAAACATTTTGTTGATTCCCGTCCGAATATTTTTTTAGTAAAGGTATCTATGAACTGCCTAAAATGGCAAACGTGCATAGATTGCAATGGTACATACTTATTATATATAAAAAAATCGACTTTATGTTCCGACCATACAAAACGGCAATTTCATAAGTAAGGACCTAATATAAATATAAAAGCAAATGTTAAAAATATTTTATCGTTACCTGCGTGTAGGAATCGGTGGCTTTTCGATTCTGCCTGGTCTCTCGCGACGAACCTCACGACTTCTGGAATTGATAATGATTGTATTGTTTTTGATGTCTTTATGTACACATTTACGACAAAATTAAAAGGAAAGACCAGTCATAAATAAATATATAAAATGTTAATAATAAAAAAAAAATCATGATGATATTGAAATTGACAAGATTTGTTGTCCAAGTTACACAGTGGTTTTTAATCGTTATATGCTCTTTAAACATTTTCAATAAATTTTACATAATTATGTAATATAATAAGAAAATAATTTTGTTTCTAAAAAGACTAACATTTTTTAAATTTATCTAGTTAACTAGGTGTCGCAGCTTGTTGTTCTTAATTCGAAATATAAAGTTACTGACGTATCAAAAGTTAAATCTGTATTAGCTACAAAATAAATATCAAAAACACCCCAACTCGATGTTTCAGTTACTTTGACACTCCTTGTACACTTACCATTGCTTCACACTTCAAATAATGATGATTCAGGAAGATATACCTACATAATTTCATCCAATCGTGGATATCTCTGTTTAAATACATCTATGTATTCTACAAATATTATTAATAACGACGACATTTACTATTTTTTATGATTAGATGTAGTGCATTAAATCTAGGAGAATATTTTGTATAAATTGTATTATATAGTTTGCACAAGGTCTATCCTCTAATGTTAGTATAAAATTATGTATTTTATTCATTGTAAATATATTACAAATCATTTATATACCTCTTGAAAATCTACTGTAAGAGATTGTCAGTTTAATTTAATATATCATATGAACAATCTAATGATTCACAAATTCAAAATTTATCACTTTATGATAATCCTCGTTATTTTGTTGATGATAGATTACGAAATTTATTAAATTTTAGCAGATTTCTGCATGTTTTCTTTATTTTCATTCGTTCATGTGTTGCTCTTTTGCTCTGTTTCAATACATACTGGTTCTCATATATATATAAATTTATAATATTTTTAAATTTATTATTCTTCTATGAAACTCATAGTTGACCTGTATACTTGATTTACTTTGTAAAGTTCATTTTGATCAGATATTTAATTTGTTCATAATTTAATATCTTCTTGGAAATCCACGATTTATCCAATTTTATTGCTCGCACTTTATTGCTTGTGGCAACTGTTAATTTTTTCGATGTCATATATAATCTTGAAGTTGTAAAATTCAATTTTGCTATTTCTGTAAGCTTCTCTACTGTTTCGATGTGAGATTCACAGTTAGATATAAGATATTTCAAATTTATGATATAGTCATAAATCTTCTACAGTCGATACAAACTTGAAACATTAATTTATTCAGTAAAAAACAATAATCAGTGATAAAAATAATCAATAGATTAATCTGTGGTCCAGAAGGCATCTTCACAATTTTCTTTTATTTATTTAAAACAATAGCAGAGTAAAATATTGTTCAAATGGTATCTCCTTCCTTTCTTTAAAAAGCAATATATTTAAATTATAAGGGTATGAGTACACATCTGGTTAAATGCATAGAAATTCATGTTTCACACATGCCTAGAGTAATTATCGTGTAAGGTGAAAACATTAAAATGTTTTTGTAACTGCGACATGTTCTGACCGAACTCATTATAATTGTCTGTAGAGGTGTCACTGTAAAAACAAATACAGTCATTTAACGTCGCGGAACAAACACTTTAGCAGCTTGGCGACACACACACATGCAGCAATGTCATAATATTTAATAAAGTCTATATCCTGAGGCTAAACTATAATTGTTTTCGTGTTAAGATATATTGTTACTAAATAAAAACATTAATTATTTTGAAAATGTGAGCAAACTACTTTCATTATGGTGTAAACAGTTCTAAATGTACCTTTCTGATGAATATCTGTCTTCTTGCAACCTTTCTCTCTTCTCATAATCCTTATCACGATAACGGTCAGGTTCGGCTGGACCACGTCTAGTTAAAAACAAGTAAACGATATACAACTACAGCTGATAAAAACAATAAAGTTAAATTTTTATAATTATTACCTTTCACGATAATCTCGAACGTCGCTGAATTCTCGCCTCTTAGGTCCCCTATCCTCATAACGATTGAATCTATTATTGCCTTAAAAGACATAAAACAACAAATGAGTAAAGTTCTTTCTAGAATATTTGATGATGAAAAAAAATTTTTTGCATGTCGAGTCATGTATTGTGTGACACAATAATTGTGTGTACAAAACAGGAAGTATAATTATTGTTACAAGACATCAATACATTAAATCAATAATTACAATTACAAACCAAATTATTAGGTCTTATCTTATTAGACTTTACTCGCATAACAAGATGAGAAGGATACTCATTGCTAGGACAACTTCTGCATAATATTACATACTCAATATATTTAAAAGTGTATAGCGTCACATGTTAAGATCAGTGACCTACCTATCTACAACATAATTCACTTACATTTATAAGCCCACAAAAAAATAGATATATTTCATTCTATGATTTTTTTTATACCTTTTTGTACATCACAATATTCAAATAATAATAATAGACATTTATGACGGTTAAATTTAGCATTTAAGACAAATTGTGTAATACAAGGATAGAGTTTTATGGCTAGTTAAGCATTTCTTCCAGAGAAACCTATACAATAATTTTCCATGATTATTTTAATTATTTACAAATTGATGACACCATTTTTGATTTGATATACAAATGATACACCACCATAAATATGTAATCAAAGTAAATTTAATTTCAATTCTATAAGGTTACATACCTCTTGTATCTTCTCTAGAATCATATGGTACATCCCTTTCCCTCCTATAATGTTCTTCATCCCTTCTTTGATCTTCATATCTGGGATTCCTTTTTTATTGAAATTAATATGGTTTTAAATAAGGTATCATCTTCTGCATAAATATATTGATAGGAAGTTTATGATGTTACATGTTACTAAATTTTTACTTTTATTATTTTAAAAAATCTCATTAATAAATAGTTGTTAGATCATTTTCCTATGTGTGATATGAATATATCTTCTCTATCTCTAAAACTTTTGCAAGTGATATAGCTAGAAAAATCAGGTATAAATATTTTTTTAGGTAGTTAAAATGACTTACCTTTTATATTCATCATAATGCTTTTGCCTCCCTCTGTATTCTTCATTGGGAACGTAAGATGCATTTTGACGATATTTATCTCTCTGTCTGTCTTCCTGGTTAGCAAATCTACAAAATACAAAATACTATTTTAGTTACAAATAAAATTATATAAAGGCTTTTGCAACAACATGTTATAATATTGCATACCTTTCATTTCTCTCTCGATCATAGTTGTAACTGTCCTGATACTCGAGATGTCGTGGTCTACTTGATTCTTGGTAATATTTCTGAGGTTCACGTGCATAATCTTCACCAGAACCAGAGCGATATTCTTTTCTATGGGCAGAATATTACAAAAAAGTTAACTCTTGTTACCTTTTTTGTCTTATACAGTCAGTACTTTGAGTCTTATACAATATTCAATTATAGCAGCCAATAGAAACCACAGGATCAAATGATAGCAACTATGCTGGTTAAGTGTTGTGAAAGTGTCATTAACATTAATGATTAATAGTTTGATTTCTACTTGAAATGGATGTTTATATTTTTACAAGTATTAGTTTATGGTCTTTATGTTTTTTCTTGTGGATCTTCTACTGCACCTCTGAGAGACACGCTAAACCATTGGTCCGGTTGCTATTGTAAACAACAAGCAAACGTAGACTATATAACAATAGTTAGTCTTGGTAGGAAAAACTGTTAACTGACTGGAGCAGTGTGGTAAATTAAGCTCCAAATTATGTATAAAAATTTGGAGCTTAATTAAAACATTTATAAGCCGTTTCAGTTCGGTACATCCAGAAAGATTGTTGAATAGACAATTATTTTTAATAAAGAAATAACATTATGAAGTTTTACCTACCAGTAAACAACCCTTACCAGTAAACAATTCAATGAACAAATATCCATGTCATAAAAAGACATTAAACAATGTTCTTATCTAACTTTTTAAAGACAAATATTAAAAAAGAATACTATTGGCATTAACTTACTGATAATAAGTCCGGGATGGTGGAATGCTTTCCTCTGAAGACGGCCTACGTTCTTTTACAACGCTATGCAAACGACGTTCGTTCTTGCTTTCATAATCATCATCTAAATAAATAAAAAAATATTAGTCCTTTGCATATAATTAAATAAATAAATAAACGTCTCACACTCAACGGCCCCCAGTACGATGTGAATCCTGTGTCAGGGGTCCGGAAACACACAATACACAAGCGACGACACAACGACAAATATCCGTATGGCCTATACAAATATTTGTCATGTGCGGGGATCGAACCCGCGACCGCTAGCGCATCAGTCAGTTGCTGTGACCACTGCGCCAACGCGTCGTCAAAATGAATACAAGTTTTATATTAGTATTATATACGGAAACTACCTTCACTAACAGAACTTTGAGAACGCTTAGAATGCTTATGCTTATGTTTTTTTTTCTTTTTAGGAGAGATTTCGCCTTCGCTTATAGATATCGCGTCGTCAGATACATCATCATAAGATTGCGATCGCCGCTTTTTCTTGTTATGCTTCTTCTTCTTCTTCTTGTGCTTGCGTTTCTTTACGCGTTTCTGATCATCGGAATTACTATCTGAATCTGAAGATTCAGCACGTTTCCTCTTTTTTTTGTGCCGGGCTTCCGATATTGATGAATCCTCACTATCGCTATCTGATGAACTAGACTTCAAACTAGCATCTGATTCTTCTGATTCTTCAGAACTATCGTGGTGACGCTTTTTAGACTTCATTTTATATGCTCTTTTAATATAAAGTACACAGTAATGATAAAATAACTGTAAAACAACAAAAACCACGATTTCAGATTTGCAGTTTAGTAGTAGTACCAAAGAGTACCTACACAATAGGGATGGCGATCTGAGATCGATTAATCGAAGAATCAATTTTTCGAGTCAAAAAGATCGATTTTTGGATCGATATTTAGTACTAAATCGATCCAGTGAATCGATATTTTACCCTCGATAATCGACATTCGATTTTTTTTGCTTTATTAGAAATATTATAAATTAGCTTACGAAAAGTTATACAAAAGGATAATACAAATTTCAGTTAGTTTATCATACACATGTATGTATACAACAGACGAGCTTAATGTTAAAAGTTTTTTTTGCAATTTAAAACAACACCTATTTCTAATTTATTTTTCTAAACACTTGTTGGCATGATGATTTTACATAAAATAAAGATATTATTCTTAATAGATTAAAAAGATCGATTTTTGAGAAATTGAATCGCCATCCCTACTACACAATCATTACCTTAACCACAGATTAAATATTGATAACTTTAATTGTTATCTTGTCTATGATTTTGCTTCCACAATTTAATACACAGGTCTTGCAACGATAATACGTCGGCATAATAATGGCTGTTCTTTTCTATTACGCACAATCGAACTAATCTCTGAGTAGGTACTGAAATTAGGCTTCGTTGCAAGACTTGTGTATAACACCGTAATATGGACTGATGTAAACAATGGCTAGATGTGTTATGTAGAATGTATAGCTCTTCGTATTTAACATGCGAGGAAATAGGACCTGATGGACAACAAATGATATGTGCATGCGCCCCTATCAAAGAGAAAAAAATCTTCACTTCGAAGTATAAAAATTATCGAAATATAATATTTTAGAGTGCAACATTTAATCCACATTAATTGATATAAGTAACTCTCTTGGTAATAGTTGGTAACACTTGTTGATGCAGTGTTATCTTATATCTTGGTGTTATCAAACTTGAAAAATTTGCATCTATTATGGTGATTGGTGACTCTTTCGTTAAAAATCATAGCATATGAATTTAAAGCCATACTGGTTACTTTTTAATTTAAAATTTGTTCATGTTTATTTTCTAACTTGAATTCAGTTTCAACCAAATTGTACGAAAAAAGTAAGCAATCAATTTGTTGAGTACAACAAACTTTATCAATAGTATTGCTAAAAAGCAAGGTAACTGAATGTAGATGTAGGACAAATTATATTTTTTTAATATAATAAATTTTAAGGTAAGAAATCAATAGCTTAAGGTTAGGTAAAACTATAATTGCAGCTATAAACCACGAAGAATGGATATACAGGAGAGCGAACGGTAGACGTAGTTCTATACAAATTTCACGGTACTTATGTACACAAAAATAAACAAAGATCATAATTCTCTTTTTTGCCACTGGGTGCGCGAGTATTCGTGAGGTACCGATACTATTATTATATTACTTATTATAATATGTGTAATTAAATATAGGTAGTAGTTCTCTAGAACAGTTTTATTTTAGTTGCATATTTAATAAATATAATTTTACGTATTAAATGCTAATATTTTGGAAGATGAAATAAAACAAAACGAATTCAGAAATTTTATTAAAATACATTGTTTTTTATTTTTGTACTAATAGTAATTTTATCTAGAATTCTCTGAATCATCTGATTTCTTGGACAGAAGTATTGATATTTCTTCTCTATAAAAGATAGTAGAGCATGATAATTGATGCTATGCTAATTATGTGAATTGTCTGCGAGGCTTCTTATGATATTTTATAGCTGAAAAATATATGAAAATAACAATAAATTTTATTATTCTAAATAATGTTATTTTGAAAAAAATTAAATTTTTCACCGACTACTATTATCATAATTTATCAAATATTTAATTAAAAAAACTTTATATAATATGAAATAAAATTTTTTTAAGCAAATATACTTAATCTTATAACATTACATTATATTTTTAATATTTATTTAATAATTTAAAAATTACGTACCTGTTATTTAACTAAAAGTTTAACCTTTAATTTAATCTCCAAGAGTATTTTATGTTGGTGATGACTCAAAGTTATTAATAACAAGTTACTACAAAGTTTAAAGATAAAAACAATATAAATAATTGAAAAAATCTTATGACATATTATCATGTTGACTACATGTCAAATATCTTTAAAATGGTGGCCTGGCGGAATGTTTTTGTCTCACTTTTTTTTCTCATAATTATGTTAGAGAGACGAAAATTATAAATTACATTATTTTACTATTTAAATCAATAATCGCACACCTATAGCAACCAATAGAAAGGTTAAAAATGAACTAATAACTCAATTTTCAAAATTCAGAGCTGTCAATAGCAACAAGCCTTCCCGCGTAAATTACAACTTCGATCCTAGCGGACTCTAGCGGCAAAATAATTATCTACTACCTAAATTGATGCCATTCTTTTAACATTACGTTCGCACTCCTTATATCCATTCTTCGTGCTATAAACATTGAACTTACCGACGTTTAAATGTAAATGTCAATTGTCAATTGACATTTTGCACTTGTACTAGTTACTGTAAATTTTTAATATTTATGTTATAGTGAATAAAAATAAAAAATTAAATAAATATTGTTTGAGTTACAAAATAGGTTTAACAGTTTATTTATTCCTTGTTCAGGCTTCATTATATGTAGAGAAATTATATTAAAATAGAGTTCCATTAATTTTTTTGCCAAAATTATAATTAAAGCACATTTTCGTTTCTATTTTATAACTTATAGCTATGGCTACACGAAGAAGAAGTGGTTCTGGTTCTAAAAGACATTTAAAAGAAAAAGTGGTACAGATATATGAATCATTTTTTAGAGGAGATGATTTAACAAGTGATAATCCAACATTTTGGGATGAATTTTTTTTACTGAAACCCAAAATTCCTCAGCTGGAAGCTGAAATACACAAATTGACAGTAGAACATCTGACAAATTTAAAAGATAACATTAATTTATTGGTTGTACAATGTATAGAAATGTTAGGACAAGAACATCATATTCGGTAGGATACCTCATAATAGAAATTGTATAATAAAATGTTTAATACTATTTATGATTTGTTTTTCATTAAAATTTAACATTAATTTGTAGATTGGTGTATGCACTACAGACCTTTAGTGCCATTTTGACTACCATGTACCAAAGAGCAGGACAAGATCCTAGTATCAACATAAAATCTATCTTATTAGGGGCAGATAATGCAAATACAAAAATGCAAAAGTTATTAGAACATTGCAGTACAGTGTTATCAGGTATATTTTTGTAAAAGATTATATATTCCTCTTTATTTTCTTCACATCCTTTGCCTAAAAGTTGCCTTAAAGAGATTGCTTTTTTAGTGATATGACTGCCTTTTATATATTTTCTTTATTATATATATAATGATGTACACTAAAGTGTATATGTATATTTGTTATTTATTTATAATAACTTTAATTCATTTACCCGTCTTATAAAACAGGTGATGTGCCAGATAGTTTGAAATCAATGGTCCTGAAGCTTCTGTTAATAATTGCAACTGGAATTGATAATATAGATGATAACCCTCTGGTAGAACATTTAATGCTTCATTCACTGTTTGAGCCTTTGATACAGTTACTGTGTACATCAACTGAGAGACAACAGCATGGTATGAATATGTGCACTTGCTTTAAAATATAAAATAATACTCTTTTATTAGATCTTATGTAGATTATATTTTTACTCTTTACTTTTACATTATAATATAATTATACGAATTTTAAAATTACTTTTCTCGCCACTTACTTACACTACTAGTCTTAAATGATCTATTACTGCTTAGAAACTAGAGTTTTATGTTAGATCTGACTTTCCAAAATTTTTCAACTAATGACATTGTTGTATTGCTTTCTAACCTTCATAGCACAGATTTTTATTTTTTTATTAATAATTAACTTTTGTCTTCTAGGCTATGATGTTGTATTGCTCCTGATGTTCCTAGTTAACTATAAAAAGCAAGAATCTGCCAATCCTTATGTGGTAAAACTATCAATACTTGATGATGAGTTGGCTCTTAATGGGTAAGAATTGTAATTTTTTATTTTTAATATGAACTATGTTTTATATTGAAATATTGTATCAGATAACCCTTTTAAAATCATATTGTACTACCGTACTTTAAATATTATATATATTTATGTATACTACTATAATTGTGCTATTATAACTATATATTTAAAGTAAGGTAGGCTACAATACTTGTTTCACTATTTAAAAATAAAATAATATAACTAGCAACACCTTCATATCTAAATCATATATCGTTGTTGCACCTGCTAAATTCTATATGTGCATTTTTTAATACCTATTTTGTTTTTTTTACTAACTTAATCTTCGCTTCATTCTCTATGTGTTGATAAAGTTCTTTTTGTGATATTCGAACTAGAAACAAACTTAACAAATTTCATATGGATTTTAACCGTTAATAAATAATTAAAAAATTATTTAATAACATATTTTGTGTTTTTTCCCAAAACCTTACAAAAACCACATATGGAACTTGTCAAGCGCAGCGACGATGTTGTAAATGTTTGATCATAATTTAAAGTTTCAGCTATGTCTTTAAATAAATATCTTAATGCAATTATAGATATGGCCAGGTGATAAGAGCGGCGTTAAATGATTTTGTGATGTCGACATTTGGAGGGATGCAAGCAAGTGGTGGTGGCTGGTTGTCGTCCCTCACAAGTATGGTAGGAGGAATATTCCTCACTAGCGACGACACACAACCAGTTGTTAGAGGTCAAAGAAATAGGTATTATTTATTTTAATTAAATTACTGAAACATGAGTGATAACTTTTTTTTTTGTTTTATATCTCAATTTTTAATCACAAATATATAATAAACTTTGTCTATCTTAATTTTTATGTATGTCTTTTCAAGAATCCAGAATGTCTCTAAAGTACTTATTTCTTATCAAGCCTGTAAATGTTCACTAGTGGTAGGAATGGACTCACTGGATTAGTAATAAATTGGTTTTTTATTTTGTCAAGAGAATTACTGTACTTTATCAGCCTGTAAACCACCCAATGGTGAGCGAAGGCCTCTTCTCCATATTGAAGAAAGGTTGGAGCTTAATCCACCATGCTGTTCCACTACGGGTTGCCAGATAATTTCTCTACCATGGGTAACGATTGTTATTAGGTGTTTATGATAACAACTGTGACCAAATACTTTACGTCCTCTCTGAGGCACGGTGGGGAGACCCAGAAGGACATACACCCAAACCGGAAATAAATATTTGTACAAATACAAATATCTGTCCTGAGCGGGAAACGAACCCGTGATCGCCGTCGTGTCGCGCGGTTTCAGACGACTACTCGCACCACTACACCAGAACGGTCGTCAATATATGCATCTCAGTATGAATAATAAATGTATTGTAGTAAATATAATATGTATGTATAAGTATTCGTACGTATATTTATGTGTATGCCTGTGTACGCTTGTATGCATAGTTATTTGATACAGTAATTATGTCATCTTACTACTTATACTATTTGAGACTAATTTTTTTTGTCACATTTGTTTAGTTAATAAGAAGAAATGAAGAAGAAAAAAAAAATTAATTACATTACATTGAATTACTAGTACTTACCTTATCGTTCTGGCTCCGTCGCGAATCTCAGGTTGGTCCAACAAGGACGGCGATGACTGCCACTGAATTTAATATACCTAGGTACCTATTCACCATTCTTCACATATATAAATATTGTTACTGACTAGCAAAACTGTGGTTATGCTCTGAATTAATGTTGTGTATAAGTTTATTTTGTGTATTATTGTTTAATAATCTATTTGTTTTTTTTTTTCTGAACAAATGACTTTCTAAATAATTTAACGTTATGTTATCGAGCTCACGTGCTCCCGTCGCCGGCGCACGCGGCGATCTGTAGGTACGAATAGACCAGTTACATTGTTCGCCTGCATCTCACGCATCAATTTGTTTTAGTCCGAAATTGATATTTTTCTGATTTTGTTTGTAGATATATATAATTATCTAATTGTTTAATTATATTTTATTATTGTTATTATTTTGTTTTGCTTATGTAGAAATTTAATATTTATTTATTATTACTTCAATCAAATTCCAACTACTACAGTATTGTTTTTTGTTTATTTATTTATTATTTCTTTTTTATCTTTGATGTTGGCACTTGTCGCAGCCCGTCACGAGCAAAGGTATCACTGAAAATCAGCGTTGGGTTCACAAACCCAGCTTTTCAGCTGAGTGATTTACCTTTTTGGGGCACAACACTTAATTGCAGACATTATTTACACTTTTATTATTATTATTTTTTTTTTTTTTATTTAATGATATTTGTGGTAAATCTTTTATTACTGTTGATTTTCAATTTTTTTTTTTAATTTCACTTTTTTATCTTTACAATTTAGTGTTTTTTTTTTTGTTTGTTTTAGATTTTTTTTTTTGTTTTAATTGTATGTTTGTGTTTTTCTTTAATTTTTTTTGTTTCTTTTTTGTATAAATATTTTAGTCAGTAAGTGTCTGCAATGTTTGTGATGTCCCAAATAAATATATTTTTACTTTTTACTTTTTTTACTTTTACTCATATAATTATGTATACATCTTACATTTAGTCTTTTATAATTGGTCAGTGGCGGCGAAGAAGGCATGCTGCTGGCGCTGTACGAGGCGTCGCACCTAAACCGCAACTTCATGACGACGCTGGCGCACTCTTCATCCGCCGCGGCTTCGTCTGCGCCTCCCTCGCCGCCCGCCACGCTGCCTCCCCACCAGGTACGATACGTGCGAAGCTATGCGATGCTATTAATATGACTGTGTGAGTGTAAGCAGACAATGACGATCGTTCTGGTGTAGTGGTGCGAGTAGTCGCCTCGACGCCGCGCGCCGGCGGACACAGGTTTGATTCCCGCTCGGGACAGATATTTGTATTTGTACAAATATTTGTTTCTGGTCTCGGTGTATGTCCTTGTGGGTCTACCCACCGTGCCTCGGAGAGCACGTAAAGCCGTCGGTCCCGGTTGTTATTATAAACACTTGATAACGATCGTTACTCATGGTAGGGAAATTATCCGCCAACCCGCAGTGGAGCAGCGTGGTGGATTAAGCTCTAACCCTTCTTCTATATGGGGAAGAGGCCTTTGCTCAGCAGCGGGTGGTTTACAGGCTGGTACAGTACAGAATAGAGTAGAGATGCAACGAATAGTGATTTGGACGAATACCGAATACCAAATATTCGGCATTTGCGCCTGGCCGAAGCGCCGGCGACCGAATGTTCGGCAACATGTGTGCATTTCGTGCGTGAAAAGTTACGACTTGTCTTACGTTCATTTAGTTATTATATCATATTGTGGTACTTATAGTTCTTGCTTACTAAAAAATATAAAATATATATAATGTATAATGTAGATAAAAGTTCGGTGGCAAATGAGATTGATTTTTATTTGAAAACTAAATCAGACTGCGAACTCTTACAGATGATATACCAATCCTAACAAAATTCTAATATTTATTTATCGTCTCCTGGCAGTAGTGTATATAGTGAGAGGTTATTTTTAGAAGTGGGTATTGTTTAGAAGAAAAATGCAGTCTTTGCTATCAATAAATTCTGAAAAAAATATTTTTTTTATTCATTACAACTTGCCACTGATAAATTTTAAGTATTGAAATATTTTTTGTGATTAAAATAGATATATTTTTGAATAAATTTTTTTTTTATGTATTCGGTATTCGGCCGAATACTGTATGCTATTCGGCCGAATACCGAATATTAAAAAAAGTAGCCGAATATAACGAATACCGAATAGTAGCCGAATATTCGTGACATCTCTAGTACAGAGTGTAAGCAGCTGTAGGTTGCACACCTAGGGCATGCGTTAAATTTACATTCCATCGTTATTTATTTAAATACAAAAATTTTAAGATATTCATTTGTGTTTTAAACTATAAATTTCTGTAATTTCAGAGTCCACCGAACTTAGCACAGATTCAAGCACTTGATAATGATCAGCCAACAAATCTACTAGTCACTTTCTTTCAATACTGGTATGTGTATTACTTAGGAATTTAATTTTACACATTAAACTTGTAAATAACTTAACATTTAAAAGTGGATTTTTTTAAACGTAAGGATTTTATTCCAGTTCTATAGTAATGGCTGATACACGAACAGAGGCCAGTATTAATAAGTGCAGTTTATGTTTCATCACACTCACTTGCATTGTGGAGGAACAATTCGCTAATTCTATAATGCATGATCAAAATCTTACTTTTAAGGTAAGCTACTGTGCTAAGCTTGATGCATACATAGCATCAAAATGATTTTAGCCATCTTTCATCTGTATGTGATATATATTTTTTTATAATAATAAATAAATGGTATTTTTCAGGTTCAATTATACAGACTACCAATGCGTCATAGAAAAATAGTGCCAGAAGAACCTCCATCACAGCCACTAGCTTCAACTCTAATCGGTAATGATTTTTTTTAAATATAAGTACTGTTATCTACAATATTTTCATGCACAGAAGTAGATCATAATAATGTACACATTGCACAAATGTTATTTTGTTTTCTCTAAATTTATAGTTTTTGATACACGATTGTTATTGTAGAAGGTATATATATAGCTATAGTACGTTATGCTGAGCCTCGCAGGAGCGGAACTATAACTGATGTTTCCACAGACCTGCTGGTGGAGTTCATGATGTGTCACCTGCTGAAGAAGTTCCCGGGCGAGCTGTACGAGCTGTGCGTCGGCGTGCTGCTGCGGCTGCTGAGCTACCAGAAGCGCTGCCGCGTGAGGCTGTCACGCGACTGGCGCCCGCTGTGGGCCGCTCTCATCGCGCTGCTCAAGTTCCTCGTCGCCAACGAGGGCGCGCTGCTGAGGCGCCACAACGTCTTCATCATGGCGCAGCAGGTACGTGGCGCGCGGCGCGGCGGATATCAGACGTGTGGCGCAGCAGGTACGTGGCGCGCGGCGCGGCGGATATCAGACGTGTGGCGCAGCAGGTACGTGGCGCGCGGCGCGGCGGATATCAGACGTGTGGCGCAGCAGGTACGTGGCGCGCGGCGCGGCGGATATCAGACGTGTGGCGCAGCAGGTATGAAGCGCGTAACGCGGCAAGTAGAAGGTGCGTGGCGTGGCAAATACGAGACGCGTGGTGCGGCAGATACCAGACAGACAGACAGACAGATTTATATAATAAAATAAATAATTACATATATACATAAACCTACAAAGAATGCAATTTCAAATAATAAAATGGTTAAAATCATTAACTTATCAAGAAACCGAGACATGAGGTTTTTTTTTTTTTTCACTTGTAAACATTTGAAAGGAAGATAAGCAAAACAATAACACAGTGTATAAATTATTAGAAATGCAACTTACTATATTTTTTTAATATTTTCAGGTTGTCAATATATTTAATCTGTTCATCACATTCGGCGATACATTTTTACCGACGCCGGCATCGTACGATCAGTTGTACTACGAGCTTATTAGAATGCATCAAGTATTCGACAATCTATTTTATATGGGTATGTATAATTATATAATATTTAAGTTTAGTTAATGTATCATGAATAAAAAAAATATATTAAAGAAACGTTCCTACAAATCTGGCAATTATTAAAATTCATGGGCGATATAGAATGTCTCTAAAAATAATTATTGGTTTCTTATGCAGTTAACACATTAACGTTAATAGTTGTCAACATTTTAATTAATGTAATATAGTGTAGTATTAGTTATCTACTCTTACAGATGCATACACCTTCTCTAGCTATATACCATAACATATGAAAATTAAATTACATCTAATTTCTTATTATCAATTATACAGGATGACTGGTAAATTACTATCCATATTGAAGGAGACTACTCGGTACATTATTCTCATTCGAATTATGTAAAAAAACAGGTAAATATTAATAAACCTTTAAGTAAAGTTACTCAACAATTATCCAATTATGTACACGTCGTCTGGACACCCTAGCAGCTAGCTGCACATTCGACACAAAACAGGTAGTTTACCTACGTCCAAACGCCGCCACGTGTTAACAGGGTAGCAGGATAAACAAGCATGATCCAGTCCCCCTTAATACTTTAATCCTGGCTTAGGATAGGCAAAAATACTAAGATATTTTACTCGTTTAAGCAACAAATTTGTTGACTAGGTAAATGATGTGAACTTTGGCAATTTTTAGATGTGAACAAGCGGCACAGTACAACACCTGTGTACGTGCCGCCGGCATGACTGTAGAGTGACAACGCTTCATTTACTTGAATTGAAATTTATGAAAATTTGGTCAAAAATTAAGTACCTATTTTTTTACATAATTCGAATGAGAATCATGTACCGAGTATTCTCCTTAAATATGGATAGTAATTTACCAGTCATCCTGTATATTCTTTATATACCACACATTAATATAAATATGCTCAGCTCAGCTCATCTCTCCAATAATATCACGAAGACAATTTTCGGTGTAACAGTGAATACTGTTTTGGAACTCGTTTGTCATGTATAATGTCGTGGCCATATCGTAAAATTGCCTACATCATGAAATGCTCTAGAATTTCATGAAGTGGTCCCATTTCATGATGTGAGCAACTAAATTTGACCAGATCATTAAATGATAAACGTTTCACGATTTTGTCATCCATTATTGACCATATAATGAGAATAAGGTTACCATGCAATATATAATAAAAATCCAGAATATGTTAGGTTAGGTTTTTTTTTTTTTCCTTTTTCCTTTTTCCTATAAAGTCCAGAATATATTAGGTTAGGTTTTTCCCTTTTTTTTCTTGAATATAAAAAATACAGAATATTTTAGGTTAGGATTTTTTTTAACATCATATATTTCTCATCTGCCGTTTCCATATACATAGTCATATTTGGATAGCCAGTAATAGTCCATAGACTTTTTTTTTCGCATGGTCACCCTACTATTATTTATTTGTTTTAGAAGCGATATGATCAAATTTAATAATTTTGACAAATTCATGAAGTAGTGCTCCTTAGTTGACCATATCGACAAACGATATTTTATCATTGATCTAGCCAAGGCTCATTTCATAACATTTTCGAGCATTTCATGATGTAGGCAATTTTACAATATGGCTACGACATATATATTGAGTATGATCTACAAATACACCGCGCTTTGGCCGTGCCACGGACGGGGCAACAGGGTCCTCTACGGATCCTGTTGCCTGCAGATCCGGGACCCTCCAATTAAAGCGGCTGAAGGCTCCCGCAGGGGTTTAGTACGGTATTGCACTCCCAAAGTGCCGAGTCCGACATACGTCTAGGACTGCCGACCCGGGCATCCTGGATATCATCCGTAAATGGATTCCCCTGCGATAAAAAAAAAGGGTTAATCCTCTACAGTATACTTTTGTACGAACTAAATCATATTAAACCGTGCCATGTTGGCGGCACCTTGGCGAAACGTCGATTGGTATTCATTCCCGGCTTCTGTCCGGTGCGGCCCCGAATAAATATGAATAATCTCACCGTTTGACCCCGTCTGGGGCACGGGCGAGGCAAGGCCCGGTCCGGCGTGGTCCAGCCCGGTCCAGCGCGATCCGGCGCGGTGTAATGTGAGATAATGACCAGTAATAATAAATATAACATTAAGAAATACTGTAAACAATTTTTTTTTTAAATAGATAAGAGAGACCCTACACACATATTACCAAAATGGACTATAGTAATATATTGTTTTAACTATACTGTGGACTATAGTAATAAAAGATAATGAATAAGAAAAAGGATTAGTATGCGGAATGGAAGGTTGATATAAAAGCGAGAAATGGTATGAATGTGTAATAAATATAACAGCGTACGGTGTTTCCGAACCAATACGAATTAGAGAATTTCAAGAAAAGAGCATACTCCTATTTGAAAGGCCGGCAACGCACCTGCTGATCCTCTGATGTAGCGGATGCCTATGGATGTCGCTGTCATTTACCACCAGGTGAACCGATCGTCCGTTTACCCCCTCTTCCATAAAATATAAAATAGCAAAAAACAGTCTCCGAACCAAATTCTCGGAGGAGTAACAGATAATAAAAAAAAGTGAGACAACGAGTCACGCATGCGTCACACTACAGCGCTCCGCTACTCGACGGGCGACGGCGAGTTCAAGGCGGAGGCGCTGCGGCTCGCGAACTGCCTCGTGAACGTGCGCGCCATCATCCAGCACTTCTCGCCCAAGATCGAGACGTGGCTCGCCGCCCAGAACCTATCTACGCCCACCGAGGACCAGGTGACTATTACTTACAGCATTATATACTGATATTTATGTTAGAAGACCTAAATTTAGATAATAATGGACCATATGTATATAAATATCATAATATAAGACATCGGATGTCCACTGCTGAACATAGGCCTCCCCCATCGGCCTCCAGAATGACCGGTTCAAAGAAGCCTCCATCCAACGGCTTCCGGTTACTCTTCTCAAATCGTCAGTCCATCTCGTGGACGGCCGTCCGACACTGCGCTTGTACGGTGCGCGGTACGTCGTCTCCACTCAGAACCTTTCTGCTCCATCGGCCATCAGTTCTACGAGCTATGTGCCCTGCCCACTGCCACTTCAGCTTGCAAATCCATTGGGCTATGTCGGCAACCTTCGTTCGTCTGCGGATCTCATTTCGGATTCGATCCCGCAGAGAAATACCAAGCATAGCCCTCTCCATTGCTTGCTGTGCGACTTAGAGCTTGATTAAAAATCCCATAGTCAGAGACCACGTCTCAAATCCGTATGTCATCACTGGCAACACACTTTCGTCAAAGACTTTCGACTTCAGACACTGAGGTATGACGGATGAAAAGATGTTTTTTAACTTCCCGAATGCTAACCATCCTAGCTGGATTCGACGATTAACCTCTCTCTCGAAGTTGAACCTACCAAGTTGGACATTTTTTCCTAGGTAGATGTACTCGTCAAAAACTTTGAGAGTAGAATCTTCAACCGATATTGGGGTGGGCACGACATGGACATTCGATATGATTTTTGTCTGATCCATATTCATTTTAAGACCGTCGGGAAACCTCATCGATGTCACTGAGTATTAGGCTGTCTTCCATGGATTCTGCCATAAGCACGATATCGTCGACAAATCGAAGGTGAGTGCTCCGTTTATATTGATGCCGAATCCCTTCCAGTCCAGATATTTGAAAGCGTCTTCCAATGCAGCGGTAAACAGTTTCGGAGAGACGACATTTCCCTGTCTCACACCTCGCTGCATTAGAATAGCTCTCTTGCTATATTCCTGTACTCGAACCGACATACTAGCGTTATTGTACAAGCACTGCAACACTTCGATATACCGGTAGTCAATGTGGCACCGCTGGAGCGACTACAGCACCGCCCAAGTTTCAATTGAATCGAAGGCTTTCTCATAGTCCACAAACGCCAAGTACAATGGCTGATTATACTCCTCAGTCTTTTGTATAATCTGCCGTAGTGTATGTATCTGGTCTATGGTACTATAGCCTTTTTGGTAACCGGCTTGTCCTGGAAACTGGAAGTCATCGAACTCGCCCATCAGTCAGACCATTCGTAATGACCCTAGAGAACAGCCTATTAACGTGGCTCAGACGCGAAATGGGCCTATAATTCTTCAACGAGTGTCATGGCCATTTTTGAAGAAGAGCACCACCACACTTCTGTTCCAGGCTTCCGGCGTTAAGTGACCGTGAGCATGACGTCATTAAAGAGCCTCTGAAGGGCTTTAAGTATCAGTGTTAGGTAGGCTTTCAAAAGCTCTGATGTAATACCGTCCTCGCCCGGTGCCTTATAGTTTTTAAGCTATCCCAGAGCCATACTAATCTCGCGTAAGCTGATGTCCGGGATATCTTTGGAATAATGTCGCGTAAGCTCGGCTGTTGGATCTTCTGCCGAGTTGCGAACAGCTTGGTTGACCAAGGTGCACAACTACAATCCATAGAACTTCTCGACATCCCTCAATATCTCGTTTCTGGTCGAGGGTCGTGTCTGGTTCCGCTTTCCATATCCAAATTGCCCCACTCTCAGCTCATCGTCTTGCCTTTTGCCTATCTTTGCGTAAAAATCCTCCATGACAACATTGAAGTAGGTTTTATTAGTCCGTATGGCCCTAATGATGTTCTCATACATAGTCTCTACTTCTTCAACTGGTTGTGCCAAGGTCGGTGTGTTTACCTATATAACCTGCAGCGAGTATCTCTTATCGTTAGATACTCTGAATATAAGGTACGCAATCGTGTTTGACACACTTCTAATAGTCACTACGTTACTAATGTGGGATCACAGACCAGTATCCCCCCCCCCCTCACAAATAACGTCGTAATCTGTTCATTTCCTCTTCGAGCTCAAAAATTTTTTCATCAGACCTTAAAGTGCGAATGTTGTGCGTCACCAGGGCCAGGTGTCATCGTGGGTAGGTGCGGAATCTCACCCGGAAATTATTCGCACCCCCTGCCCTACCGTTACTCAGGCCGGTGTCTTAGCTGGGAATAGTAGGGCCACTGGGGACTGTCTGATTTTTACTTGTCATATGCGGGGATTTGCCAATACTCGTCAAGCTTGGTAGGCGTGTTGGTGAGCGCAATGTGTTATGTCAGGATATTATGACGCAGCTGCCCATTACCAGCCTGGTCGGTGCATAGTTGTTCGCACCACTATGACATCAATCGCCTTTTATGACACCTCGTCAAGAAAGAGGTCGGGATTATTCTTCTCTGCCGGTCACCACACGGTGAATTCGGTATATATAGCTCCAGATAGGGAAGCTCCGATACACGAGCAACGGTTACAGATCCTGGAGGTGGTCCGCAAGAACTACGACAGCCTGATCCTCAAGCTGCAGGAGGGGCTGGAGGCGTACGAGCGCTACGGCGAGCGCGCGCACCGGGCGCTGCTGGCGCGCCTCGTGCGCGCCGCCGCCGCCGCCGCGCGCCTGCGCAGCGACGCCGCCGCGCTGCGCCACCACTCCGCCGCGCTGCTCACGCACTACACGCACGACTCGCACTACTCGCACTAGGGATGTTCATCGAAAAAAATTATCGATAATTATCGATAATCATCGATGCTGAGAAGTCGTTTCATATTTTAATAGTTATTAATACGTATATTGATAGCTTCGTTGATCAGATTTTGTCGGTTTGTCGAACGGTCGTGAAACCGCTGCATAATAGCCTCGTTTTATATTACATTAGTACAGAAATTTTGAAGCCATCTTTTGGCGCAAGATGCTTTGTACGTAAAACTTGTACAAATAAACAGTATAGGTAACATATGTTACAGTTATGTATATTTTTCTTATATAAAAATAAATGTTGGCTATTTTTTTGTTTTTCTAAATTTATTACATCTAAGTAAAATATCAAATTTTATTTTTATTGACTGTGAGTGATAAAGTGAGTAAAGTGATAAAGTTATAACTCGGACGACAAACTCATCACTTTCGTGTCAGTTATTTCTCTTAGCTATATTATATGTTGATTCCTATTGTAATGGTACAACATTTTTGGGAACAACAATTGCGTTAGAACTTAGAAGTAAATATAACTTTGAAGTTACACCACAACGTAATGTATCTATGCATCCCGTTTGTTGAACAAATCCTGCATAAACTTCCAGTGCTCTTGCGCCACTGTAAATAACACACCCATGCAACTGTTTAAAAGTCAGCTTTTGACAGGGCCGGATTTAGAGGTCTGGAAGCCCCTTGGCCCCAAATTATTTTTACATAAAATGGATAATTTTTTTCAGTCGAGCTTTCCAATAAATAATATATTGTGAAACCCAGTATAGATTCTTTTATTATTTAACAAACATATAAATATAATTGGAAACAAGAATTATCTGAAGTTTACTAGTCTGAATTTGATTTTTTTTCCGAAGTTTTTATTGGGGGGGGGGGGCTCTTTTGTAGAAACCCCGGGGCTACAGCCCCGATTGCCCTCTTCTAAATTCGGCCCTGACTTTCAACCTGCTAGGGTCTGTCGATAGTGTTTTGTCACATTGGTTGAATGTGAACCTTAAACGATGTCTATACTTTTTTATTTGCGATGTTACCATAGATATTTTTTAATTAAATAGAAAAAAAATACCAGTCAAAATTTTGCTTATTCAACAGATATTAAAAGTATGAAAATTTTATAGATATTTCATTGAACACGTGTACATGTGTATTCAGGACTTTATATTGTTGTCCTTTAGTAAAAACTATATTAATAGACGGTTTCTGAAAGGTCGATTTATCAACATAATCATTGATTTATTTAATGTTCAATAATTAAACCAGAAAAAAAATGTTTTTGTTAGAACTAAAATAAATGCTTAAATATTCTATTTTATGCATATAACATTTAAAAAATGTTGAATCTTTAACGGGTGTCATACTCATACATATTATTTATAAATGTAAATATATGAAATAATATCAAATTTAAACACAACACCTTGTCCATGCATTACACTATAATATAATAATTAAGTGTTAAAATATTATAAAGTTATCATTTAGTTAATACTAATAAAGTGTCACGCTTTAATCAATTAATAATAGATGTTACTCATATCAAAACATCTGAGATATTGCGAAAATGTTATAATACTTTACATTTTTATTATTCTTCGGCAATTATGATTTGGTACAACTAACGAAGTATATTTTAATTAAAATATATGTATTAATTAAAACAAGCAATGTAAAAATGCATTACAATATGTAAAGCGATATAATAAAACTTGTAGGTACCTAATGGTATATGTAATATGCTAAAAAGATTATTTAATTGTCTATTAAATGTTATATTTTTACTATTAATAAAAGACTGAATGTATATAAGTATTTTATTTAAATGGAATGTTGTGATTCTATAAATGCATACACTTCAATTAAGTTGATAATGTAAAACAATATTTTTTTATAAATAAATTTCTAAATATATGGACTAGAATAGTTTTCATTTGTTCTTTGGTAATAAGCATATAGCAATTTTTTATTTGAAATATATATTACGAAATACTAAATGTAAATATCTAATAACATAATATAACAGTGTATCAACTTCAATCCTTTTAAGTACAGTAAAAATTGAATTGGTTTTATTAATTTACATAAGTAACTTCACTTTTAATAATGTTGTCACTTTGAAGTTTTGAAAATAACACAATAATAATAACCTAAATACCTAAATAAAATAACAAATTTTAAATATAAATTCAAAATAATACAAGTTATATATTATACTTTACAATAGTTTATAATCAACACTTGAACTTTGATTAATATGAGATAATTTCTAAAATCAATTTCATTAAATTTTATTACTGAACAGATTTCAATTCAGCTAGGGCCTCTTTAACTAATTCTTCTAATTCTTGAGGCAAAACTATTTTTGAAGACATACTTCTGTGATCACCGCTGCCGTTTTCACAGTTCGCACTCGATAAATGTTCCTTGCTTTTATTTATATCATCATCACTATCCGAATATCTGATTTTGTTTATATAATTATTTTCATCATATGATTCCTTTTCGGATTTCTCTTTAGAGTCATCTGATTTTACTGACACAGAATCATTAGGAAATTCTTCCATTAACATCTGAGATGGAAAAATTGGTATACATTTTTGTCCATTACACCAGCTCTCTAAAGTTTTTTCCAACTCTGTTATTCTGTTGGCCAATATTCTGAAAATGATTCACATATATGATGATATATATGAAAATAATTTTAAGCATTCTGTATCCAAAAGATATCGACGAAATCCTATTAGTACAAATTTGTTGCCTGTGTTTCCAACAGCGAGGTATTATAGAGGTAGGCACACTTGAAATTTTCACGAAATATTTACTGCTATGGGTCAGTATAGCGAGAGAGAGAGAGAGAAAAAAAAAAAAAAACAAAGGTTATAAACGGGGTGGGTCCCCTGAATCGTTCTTATAAAGTGGCATGCTTCATGAATCCAGACTCATACTTGGCGGTGTTACAATTTTTTTTTTAAATTACTATGTACATCATTATGCTAAAATTAAAGACATACTTAAATAAAATTAAAAAGAAGCTTACTGATTGGTTTTCCTTTGATGTTGTAGAGCAATCGATTTATCACTTAAAGCTTCAAATAATCCCAAACACAAAGACTTAAGTTCATCTGCTGATGATCTCTTCAATCCTGTCTTTGAATTTATGTTTAGAAATTCTCGCACTGAAATTTAAATATTAAAAGAAAATAAATATCATAAGTTAATCCGTTATAACTATAGCCTAAAAACTGTAGGTATTAAATCATATTGTTTTAAAAACAAATAATATATATATTTTTAAATATAATTGCTATTTTAGTTTGATTTCGTTATATTGAGCGACAAAACACTAAGCGATAAGACTAGAAGTTTGGTTTTACATTGGCCAAAATCACAGATATTTGAAATAAGGAGATATGTTGTTTCATTAAAAGTATACGAGAACACAATGTCGCTAGTTCTCTCCCACCACTTTTCGCAAAACAGCGCAGACATATACAATTCATAAATCATGACGTTTTAAACAATACAAATATGAACCTTATGTCTTTAAACGCAGCGCTCATGAAACATGCACCTTAGATACGAATCGCTCGGTCTCTTTCTAAGCAAAACGGTAAAATATGCGACATTACCATTATGATAGTATCGTTTTGTAACTTTTACATTGCTTGTCCAGTTACTTCGCAACATACTGAGGTAGTGATTAGAAAGCAATGTATTTGATGTAGTATAAGCAAGAAATATTTCTCGTATACTTGTTTTTTTACGATTTTTAAGTAAAATATAGTAAAAAAGTAATATTTATATGTGGTAACTGATTCCATGACTTCTATTCTTACAACAAACCACTGAACAAGATGGCATTGTTAATTTTTTTCTCGCCCGCGGTTGAAACCATACTAATTAGCAGTGACGGCCATTTAAGAAATATGTGAGCGTTTTGGGCAAGTTGTGTCTACGCGGACACGCCCCCATGACACTTCTCCTGTTCTTAATATTTCTATGGCCAAAATAATACCAATTATCTATTTATTATATGGGCCGATTATATATATGAAATCGTCAATGAAATGAAATGAAATTATTTATTTCGTCATAAGGTGATTTCACACACTTAACGAATGTAAAAAATAAACTACATTTATATTAAACCAGCATCCGCCCGCGGCTTCACCCGCGTGGTTGTCGGTTATCGCGGCCAAAAAAAAACATCCTATGTTACTTCTAATACCTCCAAGAATACATGTGTACAAAGTTTCATGATGATCGGTTATGTAGTTTTCGCGTAAAAGCGTAACAAACAAACTTACTTTCGCATTTATAATTAGTATGATTAGGGAAACGTCATGGTAGGAAAAAGACACCAATATACCAATCATGATTTCAGTGAAAATTAGAAGTCGAATAGATTTTAAAAAAAGTTAATTTTAATTATATTAATTTGATTGAAATAGGTTTGTATTTCATACAAGACTGACATAATTATATTATAATAGTATTTAAGATTATTTCTAAATAAAATTATGTTAAAAATTATAACCAAATTTTTGTATCTTAAGTTGATAAGTTACAATTATATACATACCTTGCTTTTGGGTCATGACATCTGTAAAGCCCTTTTTAATATTGAAAGAGTCATTTTTACTCCTATTGTCTAGCAGAGTCTGAAAGAATTCAGAATTAATTATTTTATATTTATTAAAATATTATTATTTAATTATTTTCGACATTATCGCTCTTTCTACTTATACAAAGGCCGCCTTTTGTACTTATTTCCTTTTTTTTGTACTAATGCTTATTCTTGATACTTGATAGATACAATAAAGATTTATTATTATTATTAATTAAATATTTGACTAATAAAAAACAGATGAAATTTTTGAAATTTTAAAAAAATACCTTATATTTTGTCAATGTTCTTTTGCAAATTTCTTTTTCAACCTGTAGTTGAGTTATTCTTTCATGTAGATATTTATTTTCAGTAAGCAATGCATCAATATCAACAATAGGTTTGGGGCTCTGTTCATCTTTTTGTGTGTTTACTCTATTAGATAGAATGTAACTCATTTGATGATTCAAACGTTGAACTTTACTTTTGTAATAGTCTCGGTCTGATACAAGTTCTTCTTTTTCATCCAATGTAGCTCTATAATCAAGTTGCATTTGTTGGTACTGTATAAATGTGAAAAATATTTATTAAAATTATGTGATGTAATTTTATTCATTTTTAGTTACTAGATTTTACCCATGACATTGTATGCATGGAATTATAAATTAAGTATCTATACCTATTCATGTGCACACAGAGATAGATAGACAAAAAATATTTCAATTGTGGATTTTTTATCTAAATTCATAGTAATGAAATTGGGAATCAATGTGTACAAAACAACTTTATGATTCCGCTACAATTGTTTATAGAGTAGGGGAACCTGTTGTACCTTGGACAGAGTTGTACCTAGAACAATCTCATTTTTTTTAAAAAATTTTGCGCCATTTAGAACTGTTGTCTATGGTATTTGATACGTCATTTGTTCACATTAATGTGACGTTAGTCGCGTTTCGCCGGCGCCGTGTGAGCATAGTTAAAAAAGGTAATGTATTGTTTTATACTCAAAAAGTAAGTATTTTGGGTTTTACTTAATTCCAATTTATTTAAAATGATGTATGTTTGTGAAAATTGTCTTATATAAAATCTGATCTTAGTATATCTAGCTACTATACAGCATAAGCGTCTGCTCCTAACCTCAATCGCAAGTCGGTTTATAAAGCTTGTTAAGTGAAGTTGTCGTGATGTTGTACCATAGCCACCGAACTTACGAAGTGTTCTTCTTCATGTGTGTAAAATAAAATCCCTTAGTGAAGAGGGAGTTTTGATAAATTCCATGCAAAAGTCTTTGAAAAACTGGAAATGGCATGAAAAGGAGGATTTGAATTTGTACCCTTATCAAGATATCAAGAAAAAGAAACCCACCAAAGAGAGTCAACTCAAAAAGAAGTTTATCGTGTTCCAGAAATTGAAAAATACTTGGATTTTTGTTAATACTATTTAATTAAATATAAGTAAGAATTCATCCCAAAATATTAACTAAAAGACTGTGTTTCGTAAGTTCTTTTTTGTTTATTTTTGTTTTAATTTCTTAATATTTTTTTATGATTTATTTTTGTTTAATACAACAATTTTAATAGATGTTTTGTTGGAATTTATATTATATAATGTGAAACTAAAAAAATTATAGGTTGTAAATTATAATTACGTAATTCGAATCCAAAGTATTGTCGACAATAATGAGTAGAAAATAGATAGATAGGGCTTATTTAAAATAATAATAGTTTTATTTAGATAATGTTGTCAATAACTGTTTTTATTTTCTATTTGCAAATATTTATATGATTAAATAATTATAACTTATATTATTTCAACAGAAAATATATAAATTACAGCTAATACAAGTTTTTATATTGATTTGAACCTTCTCTGTCCAAGGTACAACGGACACCGCCCAAGGTACATCTGGTTTGTTGTACCTTGGTCAGTTTTCCCTTTTTTTTTCAAGTGGGTAGTGGTCTCAAGTCTTTAGAAATATACACAGTTTTATGATTGAATTTTCTAGTTAATTAAATGCTCTTTACATACATATACAATTGACAAACGTAGAAAGTGACATTATTTTATAAAAAATAAAAATAAAAAAAACTGACCAAGGTAGAACAGGTTCCCCTAATAAAATCACTTCTAGATATGTAATGTCACAAAATATGTAAAACTGCTTCCAATTCTGTGCAGCAGACAGATGAAAATCAAAAAAATAATTGTGTTGGCTTGCTCTCACTTTATTTCATTCAAATCCATAAAGTTTATTTTTACTAAATATTTCTCATGTATAGACAAAGGCCAGTTACTATTTGATTACATGTATAAAACTCACAACAGTGGAAAAATAGCGATTAATGTCAATGTTAGTGACCGTGAGGGATGTCTAGTTATTATAATTCAGTTCTGTTTAGTGTGAAATATAGCAATCTATACAAATAATAAATCTGTTAAAACCTCCGTTTTATTAATACACTATATATCATCAATAATAAATTTTAATAGCGCGATTTAATTTCAATCAGCGCCATCTCTTATCATTTTTTGTTCGTGCACGTATCACGTAAAAAGTACAAAAACAATGTAAATAACTTTAATACATAAAAATTATAAATAACTCACAGTATAATTTAGTTTTTGTTTCATTGTAATTAAATTTAAAAATAACTATTCAAGAAAATAGAAATACGCCACGACATAGACGCCATCTGGTCTAACGAATCTTAAAAACTCACAAAACTTATTTTTGAGTTATTATTTTGTTAAACTTAAAAGTTTACTAAATATGTCGAATAGGAATAGAAATCATTTTAATATTTTAGAAAAAAAAAACATCATTTTCAATTAATATAGGTACTATTATGTTAAATGTCACTAAATATAAAAACGATATTCTACCATTATACGATAGATGGCACATGTAGGACATAAAAAATATAAATTTATAATTTTTAAAATTTTAGTTAAATACCCGTGCGAAGCCGGGGCGGGCCGCTAGTATATAACTATGATTACTACATAAAAATTTAAATTCACTCTTTGTAGAAATTTAAGATGATAACATTAATTAAACCTATTACTTTAAACGATTGAGAATAATCTTTTTTAAAACATTCTTTATCAAACAAACCTTTTTCTTAATTTTTTCAAGTTCTTGCACTGACTGTTCATAATCAGTTATTGATGTGGATAGAACTTTATTTTCATTATATTCTTCAGAGGTAAGAGCTTTCTGCATTTGTTTTCTCAATGCAAATATATCACCGTTTGCCTCATCCAACTTGCTTTTTAGTGTCTCTACCTGTAAATTTTTTTTATCATAAACAAAAATTTGTGTCGATTTTAAATTGTTTTAAATAATAATTTAGTACCTCTAATTTAAGCATGTTATTGTGCTCCTTTGTTCTTGCCAATATTTCACTGCCACTTATTGTATTAGTTGGTGCAAATCTGTCCCTGATACTTGTATCTTGTATAATTTTCTTATATTTTAATTGTTCAACTAATAATTTGTACCTATCTCTTTCCATACTGCATTTATCTAACTCTTTGGTCATTATGGAGAGGGCGTCTATTTTACTTTGTAGTTTACTTTTAAGAACAGAATTCTGAAAGTTCAACGTAATAGTTATTTTTAACTTTGTTAACAAAAATAACTATGTAGATAATAAATTATTATCTCACCTCGAGAACATAATCGTCTAGTTGTTGATCTTGAAACTGCACTTTATTCGCCTTCGAGAAAATTTTACTCGACATTGTTAAAACTATTGTTTTTCTAAAAATATATTTTAATCTTTAAATATTTTTCACAACATAATAATCTTTTGCTCTACATTAAAATTTGGTTTCACATATAGTGGTCTTTTCATTAATAATATTTTTGAGAAATTTAAATTTATGCAAAATGCGTATACATAAATGTAGTTAAAATAATAACTTGTAATTATTAATTTGAAATTATTATCTAATTTTTTTGGTAAATGGCTATTTATAGTTAAAAATAATAAATTAATACTGTCTATTATTAACTTTACTGTATCCTTTTAAAATTTTAAATTTCAAAAAAATTGTTTTAATATTTTTCAGACGTCAAATTATATCTCACATTTGACAATATTACTATTTGACATTTGTATTAGTGATGCGGCTCGAGTCACTTTTACTCGAGTGACTCGAGTTGACTACGGAAAAAATCATACTCGAGTGAAAAAAATATTGAATCGAGTTCACTTGGACTCGAGTTATCACTCGTCGAGACAAACAAGTTTAAATATGTATGAGTGTGACAAGCCGTTAGTAGGGGTGTGCGATAAAGATCGATAATTCTTTTTTTTTTTTTTTTTTATTGGAAATTTGAGTGCGTTTGACCTCAATCTTGTCTGATGGTAAACAATGATGAGGTCTAAGGTGAATCACGCAAACTCAAATAATGCCTGTTCACTCTTGCCTTAAAAATCCCTAGGTTGTACGCATCGGGAAACAGTGACGCAGGAAGAGAATTCCATTCCTTTGCAGTTCTAATAATGAAAGATGATGCGAACCGCGAGGTACGAACCGGAGGAATGTCGACCACGTATGGATGGAACCCCTGCCCTCGTCGAGTTGTCCGATGGTGGAATGGTGCTGGGGGAATTAATTGATGCAATTCCTGTGCACACTCACCGAAATGTAACCTGTAGAAGACACACAGACTAGCAACCAGTCGGCGATGTTCGAGGCTCTGGAGCTGTCTTGAAGTAAGCATCTCATCACCAATGAGTTTTCTGGCACGCCTGTCGATAGCTTCCAGGGCTTCGAGCTGATACCGGGCGGAACCGTCCCACAGATGGCAACAGTACTCCATGCAGGAGCGGACTTGAGCTGTATAAAGTCTTAGCAGCTGGTCCGGTGTGAAATAGTGACGGACCTTGGAGAGGATGCCCAGTTTTTTTGAAGCAGTCTTAGCCCTGGATTCGATATAGCTTCCAAAATTGAGTTTGGACGATAAGTCTATACCGAGTAGTTCAAGGTGGTTCGTGACTGGAACAGGCACATTTCGGAAAGTGGGAGCCAAGTTAAACGGGCTCTTTTTAGCGGAGAAGAGACACGCCTGGGTTTTTGAAGCATTGAATCTTACTAGATTGGCATCACCCCAGTCGGAGACAGCCTGAAGAGTAAGATTGGCACGGTAGACCATTGCTTCTCTAAGATCGTCCACTTCAGTTTGTCTTGTTCTTGCACTGGAGAAGTATCTCTCCGCGACGGTGCTGTCATCTGCGAACCCAAAGATACCGGGCTTAAGCAGATCGTTTATGTGAAGCAGGAATAGCGTTGCGGAGAGAACAGATCCTTGGGGTACCCCGGCATTGATAGTCAATAGGTCAGACGTGTAGCCATCAACAACTACACGAATTGACCGTTCCCTCAAGAAATCGGAGAGCCAAGTACATAGACTGGTGGGAATACCGTAAGCAGGAAGCTTCGCAATAAGACCATCGTGCCAGACCCCGTCGAATGCCTTCGAAATGTCAAGTGAGACAGCTAGGGCCTCACCATATTTATCGAGGGCTTCCCCCCAGAGATGTGTAGCGTACACGAGAAGATCCCCAGTAGAGCGGCGTTGGCGAAATCCGTATTGCCGATCACTGAGGAGATCATTATCTTCCAGGTAAGCCAGAAGGCGATTGTTGACAACACGCTCCATTACCTTGCAGAGGGTGGAGGTGATCGCGATTGGGCGGTAGTTTGCAGGATCAGCACGACTACCCTTCTTGGGTACGGGTTGTACGTTCGTGAGCTTCCATGCTTTCGGAACAGTCCCAGATCGAAAAGAAAGGCGATACAGACGTGTCAGGACTGGAGACAGTTCGGCTGCGCAATTTCTCAACACAATAGCAGGAATACCATCAGGACCACTGGCTATGTTCACGTCCAGATTGCGTAGTGTTTTGAGAACCTCCTTTTGGTAAATGTGAATTTCAGGCATTTTGCATCCACAAGGAGGTAACTGAGGTGGAGTTTTATTATCAGCATCTAGACGAGAATTTTCGGCAAATAGAGAGGCAAATAAATTAGCCTTATCCAAAGCCGTGTGTGCCAGTGTTCCGTCAGGTTTCTGCAGGGGAGGAAGTGAGGAGCGACAGAAGTTTGCTTCAACACACTTCGCCAGGGACCAAAAAGCTTTACTGCCCGATGGATACGAAGCGAGTTTGGTTCCCACTCGGCCTATGTGGTTGAAGCGCGCTTTTTTGAGCACTTTTTTGTAGGACTTAGCTGCTGAGTTAAAGGCTTTCTTCTTATTTCGCGTATCTGGAGCTTTGCGATTTCTGGCTTCTAACCAAGCGTGGTATGCTGACTGTTTTATAGCCTCAGCTTTTGAGCAGACAGCATTGAACCAGGGTTGAGCTCTGATGCCAGAGGGCTGGTCGGAGAATGGAATATAATATTCCATCGCCTGTCCAATAACTTCGGCAATAGCGCCAGCGCAGCTCGACGGATCGCTTGAAGAAAAGCAGACTTGCAACCAAGGGTAAGATGCTAGGAAATGTCGCATCTCATCCCAATCCGCTGACTTGTATCGCCACACCCGCCTAGTTCTTCTAGGGTTGGAGTCGGGTGGAGAACACGTGAGGACGGACTTCACCAGACAGTGGTCAGAACTCCCAAGAGGGGCTGAAACAGACACTTGGTATCGGTCCGGTTCGGTCGTCAGCAGAAGGTCCAGGCAATTTGCTGTGTGGTTCTCAACATCAGGTACTCGAGTCGCCTGGTTAACCAGCTGGGACAGGTTCATGGTCAAGGCAAGCTTGTACGCCTCTCTACCAGCATGGTCAGTTTTCTGGTACGGGAACAACCATTGTTCATGATGGGCATTAAAGTCCCCCAGAAAGACGACTTGCGCAGTGGGGTACCTTTGTTGAGCCACGTCGGCAGCCTCACTTAGATGTTGGAAAAGCCTTGTTGTCTCCTGGTCTCCGCTATGCGAACGGTAGACACCAACATAAACAATTTGTTCTATGCCGGTATCCACAAGCACCCAGATAGATGAGGAAGAGGGATCCTCCAGGTTACGGAGACGTTTGCAGCAGATGTCATCGCGCACAAAGAAACAAACCCCAGCTCTGGGACGAAAATTGTGCTCCAGGATGTAACCTGGGTAGTGGAGGTATGACGTATCGGCAGGGGTTGTGATTTGCGTCTCGGTAAGCAAGAGCAGATGCGGCTTGGCAGTCTCGAGATGGTGATGAACTGGAAGGAGATTAGAGTGCAGACCTCGGATATTCGTGAGGTGCACTTTAAGCGAGAGGCCGTGCATCCGCTGCAGATTCCTCAACTTTTTTTTTCTTTTTATCATTGTGAATTTGAAGGGCAAGAGGGAAGGAAAGGCGAAAAGTGGCAGTTACGTGAGGCGCCAGCCAGACTCCACCAGAAGTCACAATACTGCCGCCCGGTGGGGAAAAACCTGGCTGGAGACCGCGGGGACGCCCGGACCCCCCCAGGGCCGGCTGTCGAGGCCTCTCATCCGGTTGCCAACCGGCCCGACAGAAGCAACCCCGGGATTATGCGCGCGATGGCGGAGCAGCCTTTCGCAGGTGGCTAATCTGCAATTGGGCTCCCAACTATCGGCGGGCGGCCAGCGGAAAACCGTTTCTCCGGATCCCGCTGCTCTCCAGAACCAGGCACCGCGGACGGCAACACTGTGAGCCTGGATGCGGCACACCGGTAGGCGCAACTACGTAGACCCACTTTCCGTAGGGCTACTCAAGGTTAGCAGGGTGGAACGCGCGAACGCTTGGCACCTTGATTTATACCTTGAGGGTGGTGACCAGCCACGGCCGAAGCCTACCACCGGAAAGAGTGTCGCTCTTTAGCACCACCCAGGGGTCACGTGTAGGGTCTCGAGGGTAAAGCCTACGGACGCGAGCGACAATCGACCCCCATTCGTAAGTACTCGATCATTTTTCATTGGATAGTTATCGATAAGTGATGATAATTCGATAATTTTGATTCGATAATTATGGATAATTTTGTGCGATCCAATAATTATCGATAATTTTGTGTTATTCGATAATAATCGATAATTGTTTTTGGATCCGATAAGTATTGATAATTGTGATTCGAATTTTTTTTTTGTTATTCGGATAGGTTAAGGTCGTCGATATAGGACGGCGGATGACCTTTTTTTTTTTTTGTTTAGGTTATCGGATAGGGCTAGGGCATAAACGTTGGTACTGAAGGCCGGATGACTTTTTTTGACTTTTGATGACTTTTTTTTTTTTTTCCTCGTCCGAAAATTTTAGCGATCCTTATCGATAATTAAAAATACATATATACACGATGTACATCGATAACAATTGTCCGATGAACATCCCTAAAATCCATATACATTACTTTTTTTACGCTTCATTTAATGCATGTTTTTTCCAAGCATTGTGACAAATTACTCGAGTGATTTGAGTACTCGAGTGACTCCGAAACCACTCGAGTGATTTGAGTACTCGAGTGACTCCGAAACCACTCGAGTGACTCAACCACTCGAGTGGTACTCGAGTCAAATTGCAAAATGACTCGAATGACTCGAGTGGTAAAATTGGACTCGAGTCGCATCACTAATTTGTATTTAATTACTATCACAGATTACTATTTCGCGAAAATAAATATTATCCTCAGACCAACGATGGATCTGCATCGTATAGGATCTTGTATAATTGAATTGTATTTTACTGTTCTCTTATATTTACGCGAATTTTATTCATTTAATTAAAAGTCTAAAAACGGATTTTATCGCGTTTATTTAGTTACTGTTTAACAATTCAATTTAATTAAAATTATTTCCCGACGTTTCGGACCCTTTACAGCGTCCATGATCTCGGGGGACTGAGGTGGTGGGTGTCCGAATAATGAATCAATTGTTACATACCCCGCTTTTTATACAATTATAAATTATTACTAATTTAGTAATTTAGTAATAATTTATAATTGTATAAAAAGCGGGGTATGTAACAATTGATTCATTACTAATTTAGTAATAATTTATAATTATATAAAAAGCAGGGTATGTAACAATTGATTCATTATTCGGACACCCACCACCTCAGTCCCCCGAGATCATGGACGCTGTAAAGGGTCCGAAACGTCGGGAAATAATTTAAATTAAATTGAATTGTTAAACAGTAACTAAATAAACGCGATAAAATCCGTTTTTAGACTTTTAATTAAATGAATTGTATTACTTTGTAAAAGTTGAATCTAAAGATATTTTATATCTAGACGACTATATTTTAGATTTAGTATCATCATCATCATGTCAATCATTGGATGTCCACTGCTGAACGTAGGCCTCCCCCATCGACCTCCATAGCGATCGGTTCGAAGCAGCTTCCATCCAACGGCTTCCGTAGACTCTTCTTAAGTCGTTCTTCTATCTCGCGAAAGACCATCTGACGCTTCACTTGCCAGAACGTGGTCTTCACTCGAGAATCTTTCTGCTCCATTAGCCGTCAGTTGCACAAGCTATATGCCCTACCCACTGCTACTTTAGCTTGCAAATTAATGGCTATATCAGCAACTTTCGTTCGTCTGCGGATCTCATAATTTGTGATTTGATCCCGCAAAAAAATACTAACCATAGCCTTCGCCATTGCACGTTCGTCTCTACAAGTGTATATAACAATCAAAGATCGTACCTGTAGTCTCTTATATAAGAACAAAAAAATGTATACCGCAAAATCTCTTAGGGCTTACTGAGGAAGCTTAATGTGGCCCTAAACTTTTAGGAGTTAGGGCTCCTAGTTTAGGATGTTTGAATTGAGTCAAAGCTAGGACTAGTAAAAAAAAGGTCATAGCCAATTGACAAGTTGTTTGTCAATATTTTGTCAAATTGTCAATTCGTGTTACGGTGTTTGCACATAGTACGTGAGTCTTTGTATTTTGTTGCCGATGTTTAATAGGTTTGGAACTCGTGTTCATTTCGAATGCTTTTTCGATGCCATGTTATGTAGACGGTTTCAAAGAATTAGTACTGGTACATCCTAACACTTAGTGAGAATGGCCGCATCTGCTTCCGAGATCGAGGACTTCTTAAGTGGACCTCTTGTTTCGTGGGTGAGTGATCAACCATCCGTGCCTTTAGTAGTAACAAAATGAAGCGTGAGATAAATTTGCTTGTGCGTTAGAATTTGCGGTAGTTGTCACCGTTAGTAATACATTTTTTTTTGTTTGCACATTATGTTGTATGGCATATGTACGATATTATTGTTTATTTATAGCATTACTATTAATATACTACTTGAGAATATTTTGACCGAAAAATCTTAAATTAAATAACATATAAATATCATGTCTTAATGTTCTTACATAATTACTATCTATTGTTAAAACAACTAATATGTAATAACTATTGTTTTAAATTAAAAAAATTGTGTTTGTTACTCTACTTTATATATTTTTTGCAATCACAAAGCCTCTAATAAATTCTATATAGCCTAGTTATGTATAATTTCACAAAGAGAACATTATTAACAGAAAGTATTTTACAGGAGAGATCAGTAAAAACAATAAAAGTACTTGACCTCTTTTCTATATATCTTCTAAGACAAAATAAATTATCAACAAGTTGATCTATTGTTTTTGATAGAATAACATTATTATGCAATTACACAACTTTCACATTTTATATTATGTAGTATATAGGAGATATTTCACATAAAAAATAAAAAACCTGTTCTGCACACATAATATGAATATTATAATATGAGATTTCACAGTTATTATTTCATGTTAATATTATAAATACAATTCAGTTATTAAAATTTGTTATAATAAATATATTGTTATTAAATTCTCATTCAACGTACAACTAATGTTTAAGTTGATTTAAATTCACGTGCAAATAGTTCTGAAAAATTGCTTAATCCAGAATTATTTTAATTTTTATTGTTTTTTTTTTGGAACATACTAATATTAAATGTTTTAAAATTAACATAAATTATTTATTGTTTTTATATTAACCATAAAGAAATTGTAAATAATGATATATTGATATTTACTTTCTTCAGCTAAAATCATGTCTGCCAGATCCTACAAGTATCAAGGAATATTCCTCCCTCTTCAATGGAGATATCCTACATCATATCTACCTCCAGATTGACCCGGAACCATCATTTCATATAACCAAGCTTACAGGCCTCGAAGATCAAGCACTTATTTTAGGGAGAGTTAAAAATTTTGATGCAATAGTAAAAAATGTAAAGGCTTTGTATGATGAAGAACTGGGAATGACACTATTGGTTGTTCCGGAATGTATATGCTTGGGGAAAGCACCTGAAACTCGTGAAGGGCTGGAGAATATGAAGCTTTTATCTCTATTGCTACTTGGTGCAGCAGTCCAGTGTCCGAATAAAGAAATTTTTATAACAAGAATTAAAGAATTAGATGTTGACTTGCAACATAATATTGTGGAATGCATAAAACAGGTTTGTTGTATATTGTGTTATAGATGAATGAAATATTATATTTTCTTAATGCGAGTGACATTAAAATAAAAAGCAAACAATTTTCATAAGCAGCTTAACATGTACTTTTTTTGCAGTAATGTCAATAGCCGCGTCCAGACCGATCGAGCATGGCCGGCATTGGCTCGCGAGGCAGCCTCACGAGCTAATGCCTCGACCGGTGTGGACGCGGCTCGGGCTGCCTCGGGCATACGTTGCCTCGGCCGAGCGGCGCTCGACCGCGAGCCATAATTTATCGGTTTTTGGCGATGCTCAAAGGCGCCTTAGTCTGAGCTGCTCGCGCGGTGTGAATTAGAAATGAATAAATAAGACTCTATAGTCTATTTGCTTAATACAACTTTACAAAAGTTTCAAAATGTTGTGGGTTTCAAAAGATCCAGATCATTTAGCAGCTGAAAACACGTGATTTATCATCGTATGCCAGAGAGAAACTAAATGCTCAAAATGGCTCACTTTGGCTCACGAGCCCCGCTCGCAAACTTTCAAATTTGCCTCGGGTGACACGGCTCGCGAGCCGGAAGTCCGAGCGTGGCTCGCGAGCCGTGTTAGGTTGGTCTGGACACGGCTATTGAGGTTCTTGTCATTCTTATAAACAAATTTGATAATGCCCCTATGGAAGTAGTCAGTTGTATCAAATTTTTTTTTTTTAATAAATTTGATAGTGCAGTTAATGTATAAAATAACAATAAAAACAAAATAAATATAGTACAATCATAAAATGGTTTGTCTTATACTTACCTTTAAAGAAGTTTACAACTTCATACATGACTATAAATCTTAATGAAGACAAATCTTAATGAAGATAAATGAAGTCTTTCTACCCTCCATTGAAGAAACAGTGTTGAAAATCACGTCCTATATTTTTGCCTTGTATAAAATATAAAACATACGAAAAGTGACCTATACTTACTCTAAACGTGCCTATTAACTATAAATACAAGTGCATAAATAATAAACATCGCAAAAAAACTGTGATAGTAAAGTGCAGTGAAAGTCATAATACCATAACGGCTTTTCGTGTCGGTTTTGATATCTCGTATTGTCATAAACTCAGTAAAATGAAGTGCTTCCAATGTGAAAATGAACACACGGATGAAAATGCGGTGCAGTGTGATGGTTGCAAAAGAAACATATGCCTACAATGCAGTAATTTAACGAGTAGTGAGGCTCGCGTAATGGGGTTAAAAGGCAAACGTACACTCCTATATTTGTGCCCGCCGTGCCGAGAAGCATTATTTCAGGTGCCAAAACTTATTAAATCCTATGATGGACTGCGGGAGGAACTAAACGACATAAAGAAACAGCTGTCTGAGTCGCAAACAGCACCACCACCTGTGCAGGTATTGCCGACTACTTCGCTTCCTGATACCAACGCATTACTCGAAGAACTAGCTGAGCGTGAGCGAAGAGCTAACAACGTCATTATGGTTGGCATTAAGGAGAGCGAATCCGATAATAACAGTGATAGAATTGCATATGATGAATTATGTGTAAAAAAAATCCTATCGGATATTAATACTAAAAGTGACAAGTCTGTAAGTGTGGTGAGGGTGCTGCGCCTGGGACGCCGTGAGCCTGGTAGTGAAAAGCCTCGTCCAATGAAGGTGGTATTCGGGTCCAGACAAGATTCTCTTTGGGTGCTCAAGAACAAAAGTAAGCTCAAAAAGGAGGTAAGAGTATATGATGATAAAACACCAAAACAGCGTGAGGAATTAAATAAACTCCGGGAAAATCTTAAGGTTAGGATCGATAAAGGAGAAAAGGACCTTACTATAAAATATATAAGAGGCACCCCTAAGATTATTCACCAAAAAAACTAGCAAACGACCATAATAATCCATATTCGAACCTCACTTTCATGTATACAAATTTATTCTCACTACCACCAAAATTTGATCTTTTCCTACTCTATGTGAACACAAACAATCCTTGTATTGTGATTCTCACGGAAACATGGCTTAATTACAAAGACCGCAATAGTACTTACAACATACCAGGCTATACTTTATTCAGAGCAGACCGTAATCATAAAATGAAGAAGTCTGAAGGTAAAACTAGGGGAGGCGGTGTGGCTATGTATGTGAAAGACTGTGTGAATGGTGTGCCGATTGTAGCCAGGTTGAATAAAAAATATATGAGTGATGATATCGAAGCACTCTTTGTTGACATTCAGTGTGGTATCCACCACTTTCTTGTGGTAGGTGCATACAGACCAGATGATAAGGATGAAAATATATGGAGGTCTCGGGATATAAAACTACTGTCTAATATTTCTGAAGCTTCTGAAAATAACAGAGTTATTGTGGCTGGTGACTTCAACTATCCATCTTTAAAATGGCCTTTACACACCAACCAATGTCTATCTGGACCAGAGGAGCTCTTTGTCAATATGTTTTTAAATAGTAACCTGATCCAATTGGTTCACAGCCCTACAAGGTTCCGACAAGGCCAAGAGTCATCCCTGCTTGACTTAATACTGGTTAACGAAGACACACTAATAAATGAAATAACTCATAAACCCCCAATTGGGAAGAGCGATCACTGTGTACTGGAATTTAATCTCCAACTTTTACTCGAAAAAAGAGAAAATAATCCAAAAATTAAACGATACTACCAATTTATTGACTTTGACAAATACAATTCAGTCTTGGAGAAATATCTTAAGAAAATAAATTTCTCAGACGATACAGCACAACTGTGGATGAGTATTTTAGCTGCTATCAATAAAGCCTCCAATGAACATGCCCCAGAGAAGAAAGTAAGAAACAGAATTAAAAATAAACCATGGATAAATAAGGACATATTAAAACTAGTTGCAGAAAAGAAAGCGCAATGGGACAAATATAAAGTTACTAGGAATGATGAAGACTACATGAAGTATAGAGAAGCTAATAACAAATGTGTCTCTCTAACTAGGAAACAAAGAAGTATTTATGAAGAAAAAGTGCTAGAACTTGGAGATAAAACATTTTACTCCTATATCCGTCGATGTGCCACCGATAAAGTAACTATTCCACCTGCATTGCGTAATCACCAAGGTGATTTAATAACAAAACCAAGTGATATTGCTGATGTCTTTGCGGAAGAATTTCAAAAAGCCTACTGTAAGGAGCCAGATATGAACCAATGCACTGATATTACTACAATAAATAAAGTGAAAAATAGCCTATGTGACATAACATTTACTGTTGATGATGTGGAACAAGCTATCCGAAATCTGAACACCCAATCCTCACCCGGACCTGACCAAATACCGAGTTGTATACTTAAATCTTGCGTCAAAACAATCGCCCCAGCTTTAGCCATTCTTATGAATACATCCTTTCAAAGTGGATATCTCCCACAAGACTGGAAGCACGCAATAGTTACACCTATCTATAAAAAAGGTGATAAAACTCAACCCGGAAATTTTCGACCCATCAGCCTCACTAGTATTATTGTAAAGATCATGGAGAAAATCATTAGCAATCAACTGATACAGTTCCTAAGCCGTGAATGTATTATATCAACTAAGCAGCATGGATTTGTTCGGAAAAGATCAACCATAACTAACCTTCTATCGTGTGTTCATCCATGGACAAAAGACCTTGATAAAAATATACCAGTTGACGTTGTCTACCTAGACTTTGAACGTGCTTTCGATAGAGTTCCCCACCAACGACTTCTAAAAAAACTTGAACACATTGGTGTGAGAGGTGCGCTCCTAAATTGGATAGAAAACTATCTTTCAGACAGAACTTTCCAAGTACGAGTTGGTAACTCCTTGTCTCAACGGAAACAAGTGCTTAGCGGCGTCCCCCAAGGATCAGTACTCTCTGCCTATCTATTTTGCATTTACATTACAGACTTGGTAGAGCTTATTAAATCTCAAGCTGCATTCTTTGCTGATGATGGAAAGTTCTTTGCTAACCCTCTAATAAGCTCCGGGCAACTACAAGATGACATTAATAGAATTCAGGAGTGGACAAAAGACTGGGTCATAAGACTCAACCCATCCAAATGCAGTGTCCTTCATCTTGGCCGAACTAACCCTAAAGTGGCATACAGTTTGGATGGGAAGACCATTGAATCAGTCGATATCCAGAGGGACCTTGGTGTACTTATAACTTCCGATTTGAAGTGGGAAAAGCACATAACTACAATAGTTAAGAAAGCTAACTCATTTATTTATGTAATCAGGAGGTCCTTTCAAATGATGACAATTGCAGTCTTCATAAAAATTTATAAAACATACATAAGACCTTTATTGGAATATGCCTTTCAAATTTGGAACCCCTACTACCAAAAAGACATAAATTTACTGGAAAACGTACAAAGAAAAGCCACAAAGATACCACATGTTCTACGCCGTAAGTCATACCAAGAGAGACTCCACGCTTTAAACCTCACTACCCTTGAAGAAAGACGCCTACGTGGTGACTTGATCGAAACTTACAAGGTCCTCAACCACCACTATGACCTACCGGATTTACAAAACATCTATAACCCTAAAGACAACGAGAGAACATATAGAGGGCACCAAATGAAGCTAAACAGAACACCAACCTGTAAAAAAGCTGCATACAACTTCCTAAGCAATAGAGTGGTTTCGAATTGGAACAAGTTACCAGAAGAAATTGTTTTGGCCACTTCAGTTAATGCTTTTAAAAACCGACTCGATGGCTGGTTAAAATCAGAGAAGCTGTCACTGCTGCAAAATTGATTTTTCAACACAATTGACATAGACACATCAGCTTATCAGCTGCTCGTCTATAAATTAATAATAATAATACTTCAAAAATTTACATTTTAATGGGTGGTGTCTTAGGCATACTGCATTCATTTTTACATAACATTCTATATTAGGAAATGAGATGATTAGGCTTTTAATGTATGCGAAATGTATGTTTGACAAATAAGGGGAGACCTTGACTTACTCAATTGACATCACACCATAGATGTAAACTTATCATATGAAAAATAATTCACAGAATTTGAATTATAGTTTATTACGACTTAGATATATTTTAAAACATTTTGTTTAATTCACGCGAAAACTACTGAATTAATTGCAAAAATTTGACGTAAATATAAGACATTAAGAATAGCACATTAGCTACTTTCAATCCAGAACTTATTTCCAAGGGATTTATCGAAAATTACGCGAGGGAATCCCCGAGGCAGAGCTAGCTTCTTAATAGTTTAAAATTAAATCGATTTTTTGTTTGCATCATTCTTTTGAATTATACAGAGGATTTATTAGATATAATGGCCGTTCTGGTGTTGTAGTGCGGTTAGTCGTCTTAACGCCGGCGGTCGCGGGTTCGATTCCCTCCTCTACTCTCAATATTTTTTTCTTGTCTGGGGTATATACCCTTGTGATTCTGGCGGCACGTATAACGCCAGTTTTCCACCCAAAAAAGAAAAAAAACACCAGGTTATGAAATGTGCACGCCGCGTACACTCTGCATTAACACAAAATGTTCATATGATATCCACATTATCACAATGCGATCGTACAAAACCATCGATGGTAGAGCAATTCGAGCTACGATGCCGATGGTTATGGTCGCTTTTTATACAATATATTAAAAACCAATAAATAATAATAATAATTAAAAACCAAAATAAAACATAATTTATACAAATACATATTAACTGTCTATTATTGATGTATATAAGTAAAAATGCCAATTATTGATAAATAAAAACGAGATGCCACGAATATTCGGCTACTATACGGTATTCGGATTTCGGCGGAATACTGTATGCTATTCGGCCGAATACCGAATATTAAAAAAAAACGCAAATTTTATTCAAGAATATATCTATTTTAATCACGAACAATATTTGAATACCTACTTAAAATCTACCAGTGGCAAGTTATGATGAATGAAAACAATTTTTTCAGTATTTGTTTAGGTACAGCAAACGACTGCATTTTTTTTTTCTCATAAATAATACCCGCTTCTGAAAATAGCCTCTCACTATATTTATACACTACTGCCAGGAGACGATAGATAAATCTTAGCGAATTTTGCTGACCACAATTTGTAAAAAGTTCACAGTCCGATTCAGCAGTTTTCAAATAAAAATCAATCTAATTTGCCACAGAACTTTTGTCTACGTCCTCATATTTTTTAGTAAGTAAGAACTATAAGTTAGACAATATTATATAATAACTAATGAACGCACGCATCTCAATAACACAAGTCATGTCATGCACGAAATGCACACATCTGTTTCCGAATATTCGGCGCTTCGGCTAAGAGCGTAGCCGAATATTCGGATTTCGGTATTCGGCCAAATCACTATTCGTGGAATCTCTAATAAAAAAAACTTAAAATTTTATCACACATTTTATATAATGTGATGATGTTCTATTTTTTTTGTATGTAATTAGGTAACAGACATGCAGACAGTGGTACTAACTCCAGATGCTATTGACCTCTTCCAATCACCAACAATGTTCAATCACATGAGAAGGCTAGCAAAAGAACGGGACCATTATTTACAAAACTGGGCATCTCTTGTTCTTAATGAAGGATTATGTGAAAATGACAACGAAAATAAAAATGGAAAAAGTCGATCAACTCAAAATGTTAATCAGAATAATGGAGAAAGTCAACATCTTGCCGTTGAATTAGCAGACTGGAAAGCAAGGCTAAGGAAGCAAAGACAGGAACTGTAAGTAATTCTAAAATTAATGAATAAATCTTTGTAAATTCAATATTTTTCGACTTGACATTGGATATATTATGTTATCTTTTTAGTGAAGAAAAATCAGAACAATTGTCAGAATGTCGAGAAGAATTAGAGCATACTAAGTTAACTTTAGCAAAATTACGTGCAGACAGTCAAGAGTGGTTTAATGAAGCAAGAAAAGCAGCAGCATATAGAGATGAAGTAGATGCTTTGAGAGAAAAAGCAGAGAGATGTGACAGGTAGTTCGAAAAATTTACTTAACAAAAATTTATATATTTATATCAGAAGTATGATTTTTTTTTTTTTTTGGAAATAATGCTTGTGTTGTGCTATTTTGATAGGTTAGAACAGGAAATTCAACGATATCGCGACCGCTTAGCCGATGCTGAATATTATAAGACTAGAGTCACCGAATTACGCGAAGACAATAAAGCTTTAATGGAAACAAGGGATGCTTTAGAAGAACAGTTACAAAGGGCTAGAAAAAGAGCAGAACAATGTTTATCTCTAGAAGCAGCAATGATAAAATTAAAAAGAGAGGCTAATGACATTGCATTGGTGAGTTATATTTTGTTATAGTGTCACCAACCGACCAGCGCGGTTTTAGTTCCTTCCATTTTGAAATTAACTAAATCCCATTGCCGTGCGTTAACCGGTACAGAAGAATAGTCCCGACCTCTTTCTTGCCGAGGTTTCGTAAAAGGCGACTAAGGCCATAGTGATGCGAACGGCACGATTACGATTCGTACGGCGCCACGATTTAAAGACGGATTCTTATAGATCTCGACGAAAGAAAACAAAATGAAAGAATAAAATTTTTCGATATCTCGCTTAGTTTCCGTGATATCGAGACTTACATTAATCATGTAAAACTGTTATCGGTCTGTCGTTTATCGGTAGAATTTCGTTCTTTGACGGCTCCGGCGCTTCAGAAGGTGCAGCCCCTTCGCCCTTGCATAACAAAAGGAAGACACCCTGGTGAGGTGTCTTCTTTTTGTTACGGCGGGCGGGGGCTGCCCTCCCTCCGCGCCTCCGGCTTCTAAAAAACACTCTAGGGGTGGGGCAGACAAGACTACGTGGAGTCGGGGTAAGCTGATTCTGCCCCCAAATGAAATATCTCGGGCTCATCCTGGACGGAGGATGGACCTTCGGCCCACATTTCGCGATGGTGGGACCGAAGGTCGTGAAGGCGGCGAGTGCGCTGGGCAGACTCCTCCCGAACCTCGGAGGACCCAGCGCCGCCTGCAGGCAGCTGTACTCCGGAGTCTGCCGGAGTATGGCGACGTACGGGGCCCCGGTTTGGTCGGATCGCCTCACCGCGAAAAATAAGGCGGCGCTGCGCGCTGCGCAGCGAACAATCGCGGTGAGGGTGATTCGGGGGTACCGTACGGTATCGTGGGCTGCAGCTACTGCTCTAGCCGGCGACGCCCCGTGGGAGCTCGTGGCGGAGGTTCTTGCCGAGACCTACTCATACGTCGGGTACTACTCGTCGTCGGGTAGGAGGGCTCTTGGTGAGATCCCCACGTTGGACGGGATCCTACGTGTGCGTCGGATTCTGCCCAGCAAACCCTCGAGGTGTGCCCGAGATGGGCGGTGCTGCGTCAAGGTCTGACGTCGGTCGTCGGAGCGGACTTGTCGCTCCCGAGCGTCATCACCGCGATGCTCGGCGACGACGAGTCCTGGAAGGCGATGGTCTCCTTCTGCGAGACAGTAATGTCCCAGAAGGAGGCCGACGAGCTGAGAGAGGAGGCCGCCGACGTGGCCTCCATCCGCGGGCGACGAATGGGGGTGCGTAGGAGGCGCTACTTAATGCGCCTCCAGTAACGCCCTTGTGCCCGTGTCGGGCCGGGATGGGAACCCGGTCCTGCTAGACACGGCGTCGTCGGGACTAGCCGGACAGTCCCCATGGAGGAGAAGTCTGGCCTTTTCGCCGAGGCCAGCCTGTCGCTGGAGGGATCCTGTTGCCTGCAGATCCGGGACCCTCCAATTAAAGCGGCTGAAGGCTCCCGCAGGGGTTTAGTACGGTATTGCACTCCCAAAGTGCCGAGTCCGACATAGGTCTAGGACTGCCGACCCGGGCGTCCTGGATATCACCCGTAAATGGATTCCCCTGCGTAAAAAAAAAAGCTGATTCTGAAATATTTTTTTTTTTAATTTTTTCGATTTTTAAGCCTCGATATCTCGGAAACGAAGCGAGATATCGAAAAATTTTATTCTTTCATTTCGTTTTCTTTCGTCGAGATCTATAAGAATCCACCTACAAATCGTGGCGCCGTACGAATTGTAATCTCCCCATGCGAACAACTGTACAACAACCAGGATGGTGACGGGCAGTAGTGTCACCATATACACACCTATATTCAACAGTAGACATCCAATGGCTGATGTGGTGGTGGTGATGGAACTGAACAAAGCCTATAAATATGCCACTGCGGGCAGGCGGATAATTTCCCTATCATGAGTAATGATTTGTATCAGATGTCTGTGATAAAACCGGGACTGACGGCTTTTCGTGCTCTCCGAGACTCCTTTTTATGAGCATAATATATAAGTTATAACTACACTAACATTCATAAAAATCTGTATTTTTCTTTAATGTTTTTATAAAATAAAGATTTTGCTGTAGCATATGTATCACACATAATAGTTATTATTTTAAAAAAATATTAAGTTTTATTATATGTATTAGATTAATTCAGTGTTTGGTATTTAATTATTTTAATATTATATTTATTTTAAGGAAAGAGATGCAGATCAACAGAAAATTCAAGAGCTAATTGAGGAAAACAATCATTTGCAATACATAACAAAGTCTGTTTTAAGTGAAAGCAACAATAGTAACTTAGACACTGATAATGAATGTGAGAATACTTTAGAATCAGGCGAAAATAGTTTGTCTGAACAACTAACAAGTAACGCACAAGCAAGAGCTTTAAAACTTGAATTAGAAAATAAAAGGCTTCTCTCTACAATCGACAGTTTGAAAGAACAATCATTACTAGAGAGTAGTGATAAGGTGTTAGAATTAGAGAAAGAAAAAAAGAGATTAACTCTTAAATGTGAACAGTTACAAGAAAATTGTAACAGGCTTAAGCAACAAAATTCTGAACTAGAGGAAGTATTTAAAAATGCTTTAGAAGAAAATAGAAAACTACAAGATTCCTTAGATAATCAGAAATCTTTTATCGACAGACAAGCAATTGATAGAGATTCAGAGAAAAACAAACTGCAAGATTTCGAAAGGCATTTGGAGTCTTTAACTAAAGATAAACAAAGAATACAAATGTTGTGTGATTCGATACAAAGAAGAGCCGATGATCTTGAAAAAACATTAGATGCTAGAACGAAAGAATTAAATGTAGTCAAACCTGAAGCTGAAAAAGTAACGCGTTTGATTATACAAACTGAAGAACTTAAAACGAAACTAACTTATAGTGAAAAAGAATCCCACAATTTGCAAAGAGAAGTTACAAAATTAAGAGAAGCAGTTGAAGAAAAAGATGTCACACTAGACACAATCACCACTGAAATAGAACTTAAAAACAAAGAAATAGAAAGACTAACTAGGCAATTAGATATTAATCAATCTTTAGCTAGTAGACTTCAAGATTTAGAACAAAAGACACAAGAATTAAAGTCAAACAAAAAAGTTGATTCTGAAACTATACAAACTCTCCAAAAAGACCTTATCTTAGAAAAAGTTAATTTTGATAAATTAAGAAATTGTATGGATAAACTGGGAATTAATACATCAGAATTATTATCTAAGGATACAAGTGTTGAAGAATTGTTAGAAAAAATTATAACTAATGTTGATCATGAAGCATTGATATCAGAAATTACTGCAAAAGCGAATTTCTTTAATTCTGTTCCATGTAACTGTATCAATAAAGGAAAGTCAGATGTCGATGAAAATGTTGTGAATCCACAAATTGAACAATTGACTGCGGACTTAGCGGTGCTGCAAATTTCCTTAGAAAATTGCCAAGCTGAGAATGCTAAACTACAAGTGAATGTAGCGACGCTTAATTCTCAAAATGGTTCTCTTATTTCACAACAAATGACCCTACAACTGGCCAATAGTCAATTGGCAGCAGAAAAAGAGGAAATTATCAAACAACTAGAAGTTTTAAAAGACAAACAAGATAATCTTTTGCGTGACCAAGTCGCTTTGCAAACTCTACATGAACAATTAAATACAGAGTATGAAACATTGCTCAGTGAGAAAGAGCCCGTAAAAGCGGCAATTAGAGATTTAAAGATTGAAAACAGAGAGTTGAAAGAAAAAATAATTACCTATGAAAAAAATATAGCAGACTTTGAACTAGAGCGGGAGAACCTAAAGATTGAGTCACGTAACTTAACAAACTTAAGAGCCGAACATTCTAAATTGAAGGAAGATTTTAGAAATTTGTTTACTGCCAGTGACAGATTGAAAAACGAATATAGAAATATGCAAGAAGAGTACAGAAATATTCGAAGTGAAGTGTCACAATTAAAATTAAGGAATACTGAAATTTCTGGTGAAATTAACACAAAATTGGAAATTATTACTAGTATGGAGCTGGAAATGAGCAAAACAAATCAACACTGTGAAATGTTGATTCAGATGAACAAAAGCTTAGATGCTGATAGAAGATCATTAATGGATCACGTTTCTCAACTTCTAACGCAATATCACGAATTATTAGCACATTCTTTAAAAGATAAACAACATTACCATGAGGAGGAAAAGATGTTTGCAGATAGAGTAAATGCTTTATGTAGACAAAAAGAAAAATTGGAAGAAAAAATTATGGAACATTATAAAAAACTTGACAATTGTACACCGAAAAGACGAGGTTTCGGTGCATCATTCGTAAAAAGAGTACGGAAGGCTGGAACGGATTTGATCAATAAAGTTCCTTCCAGAAGCAATAAAAGAATAGATGATGCTAATCGTTCTAAATCACAATTGACATTAGCTGGTTCAGAATCAGGTGAATCCGACCAGGGCAGTCAAGATTTGGAAAAATTATCCAAAATATCTGACCAAGATCAAGGGTCTTCTAATCCAAGTGTTGAGTCACCTAGACACAGTACCGACTCGAGTTTTAGAAGATTTGACGAAAACAAAATAAAAAAATCCGATAATGTGGAAATGACAGGTTCCATTCATAGCCTTGACCCCATAAGAGTACCCAGTGAAGGCAATTTTGTTAGAAGATTATCGGCGGCTTCAATTCATAGTGGTGGTGGTGACGACGCTCTAATTCGAGCATCTCTCAGAAGGCGACCTCATAAAGCAGTTCCACCTTCACATCGAAATAGTTATCAAGGTGTAGAGGGAGAATCTAGTTTGCCTGCAGGTAATTTTATATTTTCACTTTAAGTGTTATCATACAACTAATATTAAAAAATATATATTAAATAAACCATAATTATGTAATGTAATTAAAAAACAAAGTGCGATCCCAAAAGGCACCAATTTTTCGTCCACTTTTTTTTAAGGGGTTTAAATACTCGTTAATGGCGACACTTAAATGTAGGCAAATTTTCAAATTGAGTAAAGGTTTGGTTACAACATGAAATAATTTAAAATATCACAACATACATAAACAGAATCCTTTCTACTGTATCAAATGTACATTTGTATGTATGTTTGTTTCTATATATTATGTATGTACGTATGTATTTGTATATACCTATGTAATGTACGTACTCTATGTATCTTAATTTGTATATGTTGAGCGTATGCTTTATACTATATTTTACTCAACATGGTAACATCATCTCTTACCATCTTGGGTTGACTGGTAGGTAGGTTAGGTTGACTCTTCCAGAGATAAGTTTGCCCTTGCCAAATTTCAATGTGAATAAAAATTGTAAAAACATTTTACTGTACAATAAAACTTTCGAATATATTTCATGAAATAGTACAAAAAAAAAAAATACAAAATACCATTCTTGATCAATTAGACCTTTGATCATATATTGTATTTCAAGAGCATAAAATGATATAGAAGATTTAAGAATAAAACATGATTAAAAGAGATCTTCTCTGGTCTACAGCTTCGGTTTTAAGTCAACATTGGCTCCAACGTCTTTTGTCAGAGAAATATATGAAAAATATTTTTAATTAAGGATCTATTTTCACTCACTCTTTTATTTATGTGATATAAACTATAATGCCGATTTATTTTAATTATAAAAACCTATTTCATTTTTAAAAATAAATACCAACTGTTTGTTTATCCCTAAGATCACTTTGGGATCACAAAAGGAATCACAATAATGTACTTATTGTGATTCCTTTTGTAAAAAAATAAAATAAAATTGTAAGTACATGGTATATTATATTGCGCTCTATAATAGATATGATAATTAATTATATTTGTTAATTAATTATATTATTAAAATTATGTATCAATCCATTCTTAATTCGTATTACTCTCGAGCTTTGCGACTCGTCATGATGTTCAAATTTATTGGCTATTTATTTATTGGTTGTATTTTTTATATTTAATTTCAGTATCAACCCCTTCTCCTGTATTCGGAACTGCCGGAACACGTCGCACAGTATATTTAGCGGATGATAATCCAGATGTCACTATCAACAACAAACCTCAGAGTACACCCATTAAGGAAAACCCAACTTACTTGGTTTACAATAGAATTTCAACTGTTATTGGTGACGGAGCATGTCAGAGTAACAGCGACAGATCCATGGAACATCATAGGACTGCGCCTGAGCAACCACGCTCTATGGAGGAAAATATATCAGAACGAGAAGATTTGAGAAATGATAAACGGACTGTAAGTCGTAATGAAAAGACGGACAACTCTAAGGAAACAGCTATTTGGTATGAATATGGGTGTGTATAATCATTTTATTACACAGAAATAAAGTATAGAAGACCAAATACTTGTGTGATGTAATGGATTGAATAGACTGATGGAATGCCTTGAATAACGAAAATATTGTGATTGAATAATATTTGGCCTTAATACTTTTAAAATATATAATAATTATCGAAAATAGCAGTATTAATTTGGCATTTATTTTAAACAATTCAATTATCTATGTGTATGGTAAATATTTGATTTTATATTTTTCAATTTGTATAATATCTTGTGTGGATTTAATTTTAATGTATTATATACACGGAATATTAATTTTGAGGCTAACATTTATGATATTTTTATGGGGTAACATGTAATGTGATGAATTGAGTAATATGGAGAAGAATAATTTTATATGAATTTTTATGTGACATGACATCACTTTGAAGATTGTCTTGCCAGTTTTCTGTGACAATGTAGTAATCATAAAATTGCTTATAGCCGCATGCAGTCCTTCAGTGAAATAATTTTTGAACTGATTAATCATTTGAAATAGTCATAATTTGTGATTTATTCTGAGATTTTTTTATAACAAACAACTAGATATATTTTTACCATTATTTTGATGATTTTAAATGTTCATAGACAAAACTATGAATCCCAGTGTATCTCAAAGTACATTTATAATTTTATTATCTTTAAGTACTAGTAAAAGTATATAGTTACTGTAGCTATTATGTTCTAATAATGTTTTCAATTTACTAACACATTTAATATTATGAGGTACTGTAAAAAATAATGCATTTATTCTACACGATTGCAGTAGAGTATTTATTAATCACAATTTTATTCTTATCAGTTTAGGATGTATACTGAGTAGGTCAATATCACATTTTAGTACAAATATTATAATGATTTAAAATAAATTGAATATAGTATAAATATTTTCATCCGATGATTTTTTGTTATATAGATGATTAAAAAAACCATGATTTTTTTTTATATAACTGAGTTGTGTGTTGTTGTAGTATATATGTGTTCTTACTTATCGAAAGAGATTAAACATTATTAATATAGACTGATAACAGTAAATATATAAGTTAATAATTCATAATTTCTTTTTTAATACTTTTTTATTACAATTAATAGATTATTGTAATAAAAAAAGTATAATTGTGGAAATATGAAGTGAATACAAAGTACTATTAGATAACATGACAAATCTCAACTTGAAATAAATACAATAAGCACCTTTAGTTTCAAAGATAATCGGTACTACTATATGGTGCTCTGCTTTACTTATAGTTAGCAAATAATTGCTATATAATTATATCGTAAAATGAACTTTCAAATTGGTTTGTATAATATAGTAATGTACTTAATAATCGCCTCTCACCGAATTACGTATCTTAGCACTCTTCTTTCTAATAAAACATCGAAATATTTCTTTATAGTTTTATTTTGTCGAACCTTTAACTTTGTAGATTATACCTAATATTATAAATGTGAAATGTAAGTTTGTTTGTTACGCTTTCAAGCGAAAACTACTTAACCGGTCATCATGAAACATTATTTCTTTGTACACATATTCTTGGAGGTATTACAAGTGACATAGGATACTTTTTTTTTCTGACCGCAATAACCGACATCCACGCGGGCGAAACCGTGGGTAGTATACTATAAATTACTTTTATTACCATGATGCTAAATAAGATGTGTGATTAGTTGACTGTTTTAATTATTACAAAGTTTATAAGTTTTTTTTTCTATATTTAAGGCTGATTAACTGGATATCGTAAATTTACAGTAATTGCATATTAGAAAAGGATAATCGAAATAAAAAATCTGAATTGTAGAATATATATTGTAATGGTCTTTTAGATTGAAAACAAAAGTAAACTCATTGCTCATGTGACTTTAAGATAATCTAAATTACAGGTTCCTTAATATTAGAAGACTGCTTTCTTTTTAAGACAAATGTAATTTTTTTACAAAGTCATTTATATAATAGTGACAAATTAATAACCACTTTAAACACTAAATTCTTTATGATAATTAAATAGGTAAATGAAATAGGCAATATTATATTTTCGATTCAAATCATTGACAGACCAAATACATCAAATATTTTTAAAAAATTCAAGACTGAAGCTGGACATGTGTATTGTACTCACTACTCATACGCACTCACAACTATTATAACCTGCTTTAGGAACTTACTATTAAAATTTTCTTTAAATGAAAAAATATATAAGTTTACTAGTTCACAACATATTAAATTATAAAAAAAAAGTCATAAAGTAATTAATTCTAAATATATAGCTAAAATATTTTTAATGAAATTATATGTCAAAGAGATCCATTATGATTTTGTTCAGTCTTTATCTCCCATTGTAGCACTGGAACAGGTTGTAAAGAAATTTTGAATGGTACTCCAGATACAACTGCCTTGCGACCGGTATCAACTTTTGGTGGTAAGTAGGAAATGATACACTGAAATGATAAAAATATTGTATAAAATCACTGTAAAAGATTTTAAAATTAATGATTTTTGTATCTATATGTATTTATAGTCAATCATATGTAACATATAATTATGTATATAGATTTATACATTTCTTAATACACAGTTTGCAACTTGGTTCTATCAGGTATACAATAATAAATAAATAATAATTTAATACATATATAGCCTCTATTTAAATACCTTAGGTTTTGCCGTTTGCGTCGACATGTATCCAACACACATTGTTTTGGTTGTGTGACCCCAAAGTAACTCTCCTTCACTAGTTTGAGGGTTGAAAATAAGTGCCAGTGTGCCACCAAGTCTTTCAGGTATATCCCATAAAAAAGGTGACTGTAAAAATTTTTCTTTCAAACATTTATCAAGACCTATAACTGGAGATGATTCTAAAAGGCTCTCAGCTGAATTCTTAGCTAGCTGAGTTCTTATTAAGTGTTCTCCACATCCCGAAGTACAGGCTGCTATAGAAGGTTGTATTCCATCTCGACTCATAGCAGCCCATACACCACTTCCAAATGATGCAGCTTGCCCCACTCTTCCTTCATGTTTAAGGGATACTCCTCCTGAACTTGCTCCAGATGCTACAACTCCATTGGCATCAACACACATAGCTCCTACCGTATCTAAAGGACTAAATTTCAAATCATTCTGAACAGAGTATCTTTTTAATTTTCGTTTACAATGTTTAAAATTACGGAAAGCACGACTTGTTATCATCTTTTGTTCTTCAACAATTTGCAGGCCCATTCTTTCAGCCCATGTTTTAGCCCCATGGCCAGTTAGTATACAAGGTGGTACACGTCCTAAAGAAAGACTCTCACATTGCTTTACACAAAGTTGTTTAGCTAATGTAATAGGATTCCAAACATTAGACACTGCACCACACGCGCCAAAATGTAACGTTTGACCATTCATTATCGAAGCATCACACTCAACTAATCCATCCCAACTTAAGTTCGACCCATATCCAGCATTAGTTAAAGGACTATTTTCTAATTCTGAAATAGATATATATTGCATATCATAATGGCAATAATAAAAATGAACTTAATCTGTCTTTAATATATAAAATACGCACCAATTATAGCTTTTTCTACAGCATCTACAGCATTTCCACCTTGAGACAATGCTTCAGCAGCCTTTCGGCACGCATTGTAGCAAGTTCTTTGATATTCTTTTTTTAAAGAATCACCGTGGTAACCAGCTCCTAAGAATAGAATGTTCAAGTAACATCATTTATATTCAATTAATTTAGAAAAGAACATAATACTTAACCCACCACAGTGAACGGCTATAAATCCGTTCATCATGTCGATATAATAGCATTAGTAATTGCTTAAATCATAAATGCCATTTTATAGGCCATGCAAAATCTTCGAACACACAGCTAGTCCCTAAATATTACATTAATTTTATTTTTCTCGGCTTTTTTTTCTCAATTGTTTTCAATGTAAATTTTAACCATGTCAATCAAATGTCAATGTCAGTTGTCAACCAAAGAGTATATAAGTAAGAGGCGGCGCTTCGAACATAGAGTTGAGCTAAAATAAATAAATAAATAATTCACTATACCATGATTGCAACATTACGGTTGAGTTTTTTTTTTCATTAGTTTGGTAGTAATGACGCATAGTGTTGTCTCAATTTTATCGTACCAGATATCGATACTAGTGTGGAAAATTATCGATAAAACTATCGATACTTTTGTAGCATGGGGTTCTTTGAATTATACATTTTTGTAATTATTGTAAATAAAACACACTTTTTTATTATTATTATTTATATTTCAATATGATAATATGATTTACAAACATAACATGATAATATTTTCAGATATCAACTGAGAAAAATACAATTCCAAATACACTCTCATTATACAATGATTTTCAAAAAATAATATGATTTACAAACAAAATATGAAAATATTTACAAATATCAACTTAAAAAAATAGAATTCCGAAGAGCATTACAAAAGAGAGACTCTCACTATACAGTAATTCTCAAAAATATTAAATAATATGAGTTACAAACATAATATGAAAATATTTACAGATATCAAGTTAAAAAATACAATTCCAAAGAGCATTACATAAAATACACTCTCATTATAAAATGATTTTCAAAAAATAATATGATTTACAAACAAAATATGAAAATATTTACAAAAATCAACTTAAAAAACAGAATTCCGAAGAGCATTACAAAAGAGAGACTCTCATTATACAGTAATTCTCAGAAAATATTAAATAATATGAGTTACAAACATAATATGAAAATATTTACAGATATCAAATTAAAAAATACAATTCCAAAGAGCATTACATAAAATACACTCTCATTATAAAATGATTTTCAAAAAATAATATGATTTACAAACAAAATATGAAAATATTTACAAATATCAACTTAAAAAACAGAATTCCGAAGAGCATTACAAAAGAGAGACTCTCATTATACAGTAATTCTCAAAAAATATTAAATAATATGAGTTACAAACATAATATGAAAATATTTACAGATATCAAATTAAAAAATACAATTCCAAAGAGCATTACATAAAATACACTCTCATTATAAAATGATTTTCAAAAAATAATATGATTTACAAACAAAATATGAAAATATTTACAAATATCAACTTAAAAAACAGAATTCCGAAGAGCATTACAAAAGAGAGACTCTCATTATACAGTAATTCTCAAAAAATATTAAATAATATGAGTTACAAACATAATATGAAAATATTTACAGATATCAAGTTAAAAAATACAATTCCAAAGAGCATTACATAAAATACACTCTCATTATACAATGATTTTCAAAAAATAATATGATTTACAAATAAAATATGAAAATATTTACAAATATCAACTTAAAAATAGAATTCCAAAGAGCATTACAAAAGAGACTCTCACTATACAGTAATTCTCAAAAAATATTAAATAATATGTTTTACAAACTTAACATTTAAATATTTACAGATATCAACTGAGAAAAATACAATATTACAACGAGCATTAAATTAAAAAAAAAACACTCTCATTATACAGTAATTCTCAAAAAATATTAAATAATGTGATTTACAAACATAACATGAAAATATGGTTTATATTTTTTTTTTGCTTTCCACAAAAAAAAATTTTTTTCATAATTAATCTGGATACCTTACATACCGATATAAGACTTAAGATTAGACTGTATAATCGGAACTGTGTCTTAAAAAAATTATTGATATTATAAAACATTTTCCATTTTACATTTTTGGAAGATACAAAACTAAAGCTTTCCATTGTAAGAAAATGTAAAAATATGAGCAGAAATCTACTCAAAATATTTAAATTTAAAAAACTTTGTAGAATAAACAATTACTGCAAGCAGTATTTGGCAGGAATTAATAAAGAGTAATTATACAATCTAAAAATGTTAATATTCACAGAAATATATTCAAATAATGAAAATTTGTAAAACATTATATAATAAATAAATCATTATTGCAAACAGTATTCGGCAGAACATAATAAAAATTCTTTTTTTTTTAATTTAAAAAATGTAAATATTGAAAGGAAGTTAGCTACTCAAAATATTATAATTTTTGGCAGTAATAACACAAAACAGCAATTTTCCATTTCTAAAACATGCAAAATATAGAAATATTATAGATGTAGAGAATTTATGAAAAATTTAAGTATTGTATTTTTAAAACCAGAGTGAATCTTTGTAGAAATCTCAATGTTTACAATGTTACAAGTTTTTATTAAGCCTTATTTACTGACTAGTTTTTATTAATCAAATGCTTTTAATAGGCAACAATTGTTTAGTATAACTGCTTTTTATAAAATTTCTTTAAAGTTATAATATATTTAATGGATTTCTGCGATTATTTTTTATTGCATTATTTACTTATATATATTTTATTATATTCTATCAAATACCGATTCTTTATTTTGCTATTTACTCAAAATTTTATTATTTCGTGTTAATTTATATTGCGATTTATATTTGTTATATCATTGTAAGCTATTGGAAATCTGATAAATATTAATAATGTTTTACACTATTTCTAAATTCTGTCCCGGACCTCTCATCAATATCTGGTTTTATGTATTATGAAATTTCTGAATTTAAATTCTTTATATCTAAATTAATATTTGTATTTGTAATCGCTTAATGAGCATCAAACAATTTTTCATTAAATGCTTGATCTGAAGGATGACCAATACAGTTGATGTAGAATCTGAAATTAGACATAATCTAAATGTAAAAATATATCAAAAAGTAATACATATATTACAATATACAATATGCACTCTAAATTATAATTAAAGAGTAATTTTTTTTTATCAATAAAATATTAACTGACTATTTTATATTTCAGTTTTAAATCTCGAACAAAAAAAAAACAATATTTGATGTAGACAATTATCCTTCACAAAGAAAGGAATGATGTTATCATTTCATCACCTTGATGAAATATTTTTTGACAAATATATTTCATCACCTTGATGAAATATTTTTTGACAAATGGTATACAATATGTATAATATTCATCATACATATGTGTCATTATTAATTTCTTTAGAAAATTATAATTTTTTTTGGGTTATTTTTTATGAAGTTTTGGACAGATTGCTGATTTTAGACAAATATTATTATAAATAAAATACTAATCGGCAGTAACTTATTGAAATGCTCCAATTTTTTTTATTGCTTCTTCTATCTTTAGTTAACACTGAGCCTTCCCAAATAAAGATCAAAGTTGAAGGTAGAAAATCCAATATATCTTACTTTTTAAAACATACACATGTCATATATGCTATCTATGTTACCTAATTTAACAAATTGTTAAATGTAGATTTATTATTGTAACCAGCCATTAGAAAATTATATGTAAGTATAACTTTATTCTTACCTAGAATTATTAGTTAGCACGGTAGATACCAGCACCAAGATCCTTGGGAGAAGAGGGTGTGGTGATGTAGCTATAAACCTCTTATATCTGAAGATTCAATTAATCGCAACATTATTTCTTAAAAATTAATTTTTTTTTAATTTATTTTATAATTTTGAATTTCTATTGGTTTAACAATAACAAATTAAAACATATGGACCAATTTCACTAGTTGTTGACGTTTATCTTGCACTTTAATTACTGAGAGGCTATCGGTGATCATTAACAGCAGGAGGTAAAACAGGCCATTAGAACCTGTTTCACCTCAAGAACTACAAATTTTGGATGCAAATATAAATATCTGACAGATAAAATGAAGTTTGATGGTAAATCAGAAAAAAACATATCAGCATCTTTTATCTTTTGGACTCCATTATTACAGATAACTATCAGAACATTTAAAAGCAACCAATGAATTTGGACCTTAAATAGCAATACAAAAAAAAAAAAAGTTAGTTTAATATAGTTTAAGTAATCATAAAATTAAAAAACAATGATAATTTATTGTTTTAAACTAACGCGATCACTATTCATATTTAAATTTATATTATTTATTTACCTTTTATTAACTGTGCTAAAATGTTAACTATATTTTATCTGGTAATCAAAATTTTAATATTTAATAAAAAAAAATCTTGCTAAGCTAATATTTAATATAAAAAAATGCTTGATATGGATTTCAATGTTTATTATTTAAGAGTTTATAGATAACATACATAAACCTAAATTTTTCCTTTAACTTTATTATTGTAATTGTAAAATTTATTTTCCATCTTTTAGGTTACTTTATTACTTTGTGGCGTGTACAGGCAACATATAAAAAACTATAACTTAAGTTTAGAACATTTTTATATTTGTCATGTGTCGGAAATTTAGTATATAAGTCGATTAATTTGTAAGAATAAAAGGAGTTGTAAAATAGAGTTGTAAATATATAATTGGAAGGAAATACAACGTTATTTACTAATTAGAGGATTTTATTTAACCTCCTGAACAACACTAGCACTACACCAGCCCGGTGACACTTCCTTCCAAAACTTGGACTAAAACTTATGCAGTGATAGATCAAGTTGCATGCTTACTACTTATTTACTAAAAAAAAAACCTAAAGTACAATTTTTTTTTACACACATGAAGTGCTGTTTGGTGAGGTGATTATAAAAACAAGTTACTGTACTCTATCGGCCTGTAAACAACCCACTGCTGAGCGAAGGCCTCTCCTCCATAAAAGAAGGGAAGTTACTATATTTAATACAATTATTGTATTTTGTTATTAATACATGTATAATGTTTGAAACTTATGCTGTTTTTTGTAAGCAAATATAAATAGAAGTGTGTAGTAAAAAAGCCAATCCAATATAAAGACCATAGAACTATTTATACTTACAACACATAGTTTTAAAATGCTATTAATCCAGAATTATTTATGTCAAGATAATATTAAAAATGCAAAAAATCACCTTACCTCATATCTTCTGATGGTTTCTTATTTTATGCCTTTAAGATGTGAAGAGGAAATTGCATCAAGAGACTCATCTAATGGTACTTATCATGTTTAGCTATCCATTCTCCTTGCTGCTGAAATAGTTTGGTCAAAATAATATTAAGATCCAGTTAGATACTCCAATTAATGTGATTTTGCAATACGCATACAAAATCTTATCAATGAAATAGCTTACAATTAACATTTTAAAATTTGTAAATATCATCTTTAATTACTGTACAAAATATTAGTGCAAGTTCATTAATGCAGTTAATTATTGATTATATTTAATGTTCAAAATTATTACACACATACCTGTATGTTATAATTTTTTAGGTATTTTGTTTTTTCACACACCAATTCAGGATTAAGCAGATATTTGTTCCGCAACCGCCGACCCGCAGTGGAGTAGCGTGGTTGATTAAGCTCCAATCCTCCTTCTATATGTGGGTGGTTTACAGGCTGATACAGTACAGTACAGATATTTGTTTAAAATAAATTAGATACAGGAGGCATGTTTACCTGAATAAATACACCTTTGATACATGATACGTAAAGTGGTTTCAAGCGAATAGTGATAGAAGAATTTCATAAAGAGAAAACATGAAAAATGTTACATACACTCATTTGCAAAAAAAACGGGCGGTTTCGATTTTCTTCCTGGCTGAAAAAAATAAAATACCAAAAAGGTTTTAATCATTTGAACATGTTACTGGCCAGTTATAAAAGTGCCATAATGTTTATAAGAGTACATTCCAAATTCAAATTTTTGACTGAGCCTGGTTTTCAAAGAATATAACTTTTAACTACATTTTGTGGCGCGAATTCCCTATAGTTAATATCGACTCTAATTAACTTTTTGTCAATTTTTATTAAATTATCTGGTGTCCTTGACATTTAAAAGTATTGTTATTGCTGTTAAGCAATCTCGAAAATGGTAGATAAAGTGATAAAAGCGAGCAAAATTATTGCGCTGCTTGAAGAAGGTTGCAGTCAATGCTTCGTGGCTCAGAGGCTAAATGTGAGTCGGTCGACAGTTCAAAGGACCTGGCAGCGCTATCAAGAGACCGGTTCAGTCAAGAGAAGGCCTGGTTCTGGCAGAAAGACATGTACCGAACCACGGGATGATCGTTTTCTAGTTAGTCAAGCGTTGAGAAATCGCAAATCTTCTTATGTGGACCTCAAGAACACCCTCGAAGAAGTAAGAAATGTGCAAATTAGTCTATGGACGGTCAGGAGGAGGCTTCTCGCTGCTAATATACACAGTCATCGCCCGGCACGCGGCCCTAAATTACTCCGTGGACATCGAGTTGCCAGGCTTAGCTTCGCTCGAAATTGTGTGTCATGGACTCATGAAGACTGGGATAGGGTATTGTTCTCCGATGAAGCCAGGATATCTCTGCATGGTGAAGACCGACGTCGGCGAGTGCTACGTAGACGAGGAGAACGCTTTGCAGAGGCATGTTTTGAAGAAATCACACCTTATGGAGGGGGCTCTGTTATGTTTTGGGCAGGAATAAATTCTATGGATCGTACGGAGTTAGTCTTCATCGAAAACGGTACACTGACTGGACACCGATACATAACGGAAGTTCTAATTCCTTATGCACAACCCGCTTTAACCGCTCTTGGCGAAAACTCAATTTTTATGGACGACAACGCTCGCGCCCACCGGTCTGGCGGTGTGGATGCGTATATGCTAGAAGTCGGAATTCGTCGTTTGGACTGGCCAGCTAGAAGTCCGGACCTCAATCCCATAGAGCATGTCTGGGACGTTCTGAAGCGACGAATGAGATCAGTGCAGCCGGCTCCGCAGACCATCAGAGAGCTAAAGAATGTGATTACCGCGGAGTGGGAACGTATTCCCCAAGAAACCATAAAAGATATACTCACTAGCATGCCCAGACGAATGCAAGCTGTGATTTCAGCAAGAGGGGGTCACACTCAATACTAAACTTTTATCTGCTTTTAATGTATTCAAGAAAAACAAAGAAATTAACGCGTTTCATTTTTATTTAGCGAGCAGGTACAATCATAGTGTTTTGAGCTTAAACATTATTTCTTAATAATTTAATTAAAATGTTATGATAAAACTGATGAAAACTATTCCTTCCTAATTAATTTATAAAATTCTGAGGATAACAATACCTAAAATTGTCAAACAAACTAATAGTAACTATAAAATAGTTCTTTGCTTAAGTGCCCGTTTTTTTTGCAAAAGAGTTTATATTAAAAATGTTACATTATACCAAAAATGGTAAATAAATAGATAATATAAACATAGTAAATAAATAAATATATATATATATATATATAAATATATATATATATATAAATATATAAATATAAAATATATAAATATAAATAAATAAATATATATATATATATATATATATATATATATATATATATATATATATATATATATATATATAAGCATATAAGCTATAATATATTATAATATATTATATTATCATATAAGCTACTCAGAGACAATGAAACGTTAAATAATGTGTTATTGTTATATAGGAATCAAAATATCTAAAGTATTGCTTTGTTATTCTATAGATCATCATGAGAATATTTTTATACACGTGCTTTTTAACAACGAAAAACTGTATTTGTTTCACATGTTTTTTAACTGAATACATAATAATAATGTACTTTTTTATCAAAATAACTTAGTCACGTATAAAATAAATAAATTAAAGCCCATAATTAAAAAAAAAAAAACATGTAAAATGAGTAAATATTTTGTCAAGAAGCATTTTTTCTAGTATCAACACGATTCGTAAAAAAAAACACAGGTCTTCGGAGACTTGTAATGAATAATAAATAATTTCGTAAACACCTACCTGGTTGGAAGGAAAATGTTTGTTGTTTAATTAACTTCAATTAACTTAATAAGTAACGAGGTCGCGACCAGCGAGCGGCCATTTTTTATCGAAGTGACGTATCGCCATACTCTTTGACGTATCACTTTTTGATTTTGACAAACAATGCTACCAATTTTTTTATGAAAAGTAGTAGTTCAGTAGTTGGTAGCCATATGATAGTGAATTAGCGTCGCTGCACTGTTGTCAACAATTCAAGCGAAGTGATATTGAAGTAATTTTATCATAGGGTACGTTCGCACGCCCTCTTCTAATTGATAATTCATCACTTTTATAAGATTTTTTAATCTATGCATTCCACAGACCACATGCGCGGAAACGGAAATGGGACATGCGCAATAGTTTTTTTTATCAGTTTTTTATTAAAATAATAAGTAGTGAATAAATGTAAGAAGATAATTTTGTTTATCTTTTATGAACAATAGCAAACAATTATTTACTAAAGTTTGACGGTTAAATTCAGTTTTTGATTAAAGAAGTATCATTTCCGCGCATGTGGTCTGTGGAATGCATAGATTAAAAAATCCTATAAAAGTGATGAAATATCAATTAGAAGAGGGCCCGCGAACGTACCCATAGTTAATAATAATTAGTCGAATATAAAAAATCTAAATTATTTGTTATCGATTTTATAATAATATTTATTAATTAGATTTATTTATCGAGTTATTTTTTTTACTGTATAAAGTTGATTGATTCATTGATTTGGTTGGTGGCTTTCAGTTGTACCAGTTGAGCACGGTTGATTCCGTCATAGCAGAAGCCAGCACGTCGATAACGGTCGACCGTATCGAGATGCTGGCCCTGAGGGTCTCTGTATTCAAGACAGAGGCTCTCCTATTCCATGACCCACGCAAAGCCAAGCCAAGCCCAAGGGGGATGACTCGCTCTCCCCCTCCATTCGGTGGCGCGAAAGCGCAGTAGTTGGGCGCGGAGGCGAACAAGCCACTGGGCCCCCTGGACCAGCTGATGTGCGGGCCCATCAGCGGGGGTCCGCAATCTAGGTTAGCTGGACGTCCAGTGGTGGGCGGGGCGCAAAAGCGCGGTGATGGTGTGGGCACAGGAGGTGCAGTCGGTGAAGGCGTGGCGCCGAGAAAGCGCGGAAAAATGAGAGGAAAAATTTTCTCCCCATTCGGTGGCAGGAGTGGGCGGGTTCGCTTGTTCGTTCCGTGCAGGGGAGCGCGAAAGCGCAGTAGTTGGGCGTGGAGGCGCACAAGTCACTGAGCCCCTGAACCAGCTGATGTGTGGGCCCAGCTCAGGGGATTCGCCGTCTGGGGTAGCCGGGGTCCAGCGGTGGGCGGGGCGCGAAAACGCAATGAGCGTGTGGGCACAGAAGGTGCAGCCGGTGAGGGTGTGGTGCCGAGAGGGCGCGGAGATTTCGGTGGTGGGGCCGCTCCTGGTACATTTCTGAATTAGCACTACTATTCTGGATTTGCAGCCAGTGAGTCCCACATACCGTAAATGCGGTGGCAGGAGAAAAAAAAGAAAAAAAAAAGGTTGGTTCCTTCAAACAATAAGGTGGAGAATATACGGAGGAGATTGATCGGTGCGGTTGAGATAACAGTCTTAATTTAATTTGTAAATAGGCAAAATAGTCAGCCTTTTTTTATTTCTTTTTTTTATCGTGTGGAAATGCGTTACGTATACCCGGCCGCTGGGGAATCGATCGTCCAGTGTCCCGCACTTAGGTCCTCCAGCCTCCTTTCCCAGATCGCGATCGCAGCAGGCATTATGCCTGATCTGTTCCCCTTCCCCATATGGTTCTGGACTAAGGGCTCCGGATGCCAAAGCCCGACGCTGGCTATAAGCCAACGCCAGAGAGGCCGCGTCCAGGTCCCAAGGCAGAATTCTAGCCAGAAAATAGTCAGACTTTCATTATTACACCGTAACCTAAAACAACACAAACATTAATGTTAAACTATGACTACAGCTAGTTATGATTAACTAGCTGTGCCCCGCGGTTTCACCCGCGTTAATTTTAGGGAAAAACGTATTTAATTTTAAACATTTTTAAACAATTACTCTAACAGTCCGCCTCGTTGGTCGAGTGGTCGCAAGTGTTACTGCCGAGCAAGGGGTCTCAGGTTTAATTCCTGGGTCTTTCAATATATTATTGAGTTTTTGAGTTTTCGAAAATTCTCAGTAAAAGAGTGATGTTATATTTACTTTAAAATTGGAACTACAGTTAAAAAATGTCTCGAGAAGAGAAATAATAAAGGACACAACGGAAGCTCTCAAAAAAGATTATTTTTTCCCGTTTATGTAACATTTCTTATTATTGCTCAGCCTCTATTGGTCGAACCGTAATGTTATACAGAATGACTGGTGAATTACTATCAATATTTAAGGAGAATACTCGGTACATGATTCTCATTCAAATTATGTAAAAAAAAATAGGTACCTACTTAATTTTTGATCAAATTTCCATAAATTTTAATTCAAATAAATGAAGCGTGGACACTTTTCCAGTCATGCTGTCATGCATGCTCCTCCTGTATAGCCTATAGTCTTCCTCGGTAAATGGGCTATCCAACACAAAAAGAATTTTTCCATTCGAACCAGTAGTTCCTGAGATTAGCGCGTTCAAACAAACAAACAAACAAACAAACAAACTCTTCAGCTTTATAATATTATATAGTATAGATTAACATTATTACATCAAAAATTAATAACTAATTGAACTAAGCTTGGAAGGCTATTCTGTCACATTTTATGGGCTATTCGGAAAGAAAGCAGATCTATGTACATGGTGTAAACATGATGTAGACAGTCCAAATTTCTCCCGAAACCTTTGATCTGATGCGGCGAAGGCGCGAGATGCCTTCTGCTCAAGCAGCTTCGCTAGAACAGAAGGCTCTTTCCAAGAAGGTACGGAAACTTTTACGTAGAGATCTCCACTGCTCAAATAGCTAATCAAAGAGCTATAACAGCTTTTATAGAGCAGAACAGAGGGTCAAAGGTTTTCCAGGGGTGAAGCCTTCTTGCGAAGATTAAAACAGTGGATGGCAGAATCGCTTGCTCTCGCCCTCAGGTTCGTGAAGAGCTCGAGAAATTTTATGGACTGCTGTACTCGTCGAGCGCACATAAGCCTAAAACTCAGGACACTGAAGATCTACGTGCACCACTGTTGCGCCATTTTTCGCATGATCGGGAGATCATCTCACCGACATCGATATCCGGGAGGATATCGATGTCGGTGAGATTATTACAGCGCTTGGACAACTTAAAAACGGGAGGGCCCCGGGAGATGACGGAATTACCACTGAGCTCCTTAAGGCCACGGGACGACCAGTTTGAAAAGCCTTAGCTTAGAACTTTAATGTCGTAATTCAGTGGGGTACCATGCTGGAGGTGTGGTCCAGGAGTGTGGTTGTGTTGTTCTTCAAGAGAGGTGATAAATCTCTCTTAAAGATTTATAGACCAATCTCACATCTGTTTTACGTCTATAAGCTCTTTACAAGGGTCGTCACGAATCGTTTCGCGAATTCCAAAAAATAGCTATAGCAGCGTAGACCACATCCATATTGTTTTGCAGATTATACAGAAGACTGAAGAGTATAATTAACCGCTGTATATGGCATTTGTGGACAAAGAGAAAGCCTATGACTCGTTCGAGACCTGGCCTATTTTGAATTATTTGCAGCGATGCCATATCGACTGGCGATATATCGAGGCACTAAGGTATATTTATGACACGGCGACTATGACCGTCCAATTCCAGGACCAAGGAACAAGTCCCATACACCTTCATCGTGGGGTAAGACAGGGGAATGTAATGTCTCCGAAACTGTTTAAAACGCGACGGAGGATATCTTTGAGACTTTGGACTGGAGTGGACGAGGAATAAATGTCAATAGCAAATACATCTCACACCTTCGTTTCGCCGAGGATATCGTATACATTGGAGGAGCTAGGCCGGATGCTGGGCGACCTGAATGAGTCCCCGCGACTGGTCGGTCTCGATATGAATTTGGACAAAACTAAAGTTATACATACAGTTAAAATTGTCATGCCGAGACTGATATCTGTCGATGGTACCCTTCTCGAAGTTGTACAGGATTACCTAGGCCACACAATCCAACTTGGCCAAAACAACTTCGAGAAGAAAGCCGATAGGAGGATTCAGTTGGGCTGGGCGGCATTTGGTAGGCTTCGTCAAGTCTTCGATTCGAAGATTTCGCTATGCTTAAAGAAAAAAACCTTCGAGTAGTGTGTCCTACCGGTGTTGCCATATGGCGCCGAGACGTGAACACTGACGATGGGTTTAGTAGACAAATTAAAAGTCATTTATCGTGTTATGGAATAGGCTATGCTTGGAGTCTCTCTCAAGGATAAAATTAAAAATGAGATTATGCGTGAGAGAACCAAAGTAACCGATATAGCCCGTAGAATCAGCATGTTGAAGTGGTAGTGGGCTGGTCACATATATCGTAGGACCGATGGTCGCTGGAGCTTACGCTGGAGCAGACGTGCCCTTGTGGAGTAGATACCGCGGGCAAACGCAGTTTTTTTTTAATGCAATGTGGGGTAAACGGGCAGTCGGTTCGCTTGGTGGTAAGTCAAAGCGACATCCATAGACACCTGCTCCATCAAAGGATTAGCAGATGCGTTGCCGGCCCTTCAAAATAAATATTAGTATGCTCTTATCTTGGAGGTCCCTAAGTCGTATCGGTTCGGAAATACCGTCGGTGGCAGTCTGTTCCATATACTAGTCGTACGAGGCAGGAAATACCATAAAAACCGAGTTGTTGTAGATTTTCGGACATCGAGGTGATATAGGTGGGATTTGAAATTTTGACGCGATGTCCGGTGGTGGAATTCTGCTGCAGGTATTAGTCCAAACTGTACCGGACCCTAGTCTAAGAGATACGAGTGGACTGTATTTTTTCGACGTCTGTGTCCTAGGGCCGGTACTTGAGCGAAGGGGTGCTGGTTCTAATTTGCCGTGTGTTTCGTGAAGGGTTTCGTCAATTAAACGCCAATGAATTCGATGAAGATTTTCCCGCTTGTGAGGAGCAGAGCGTTGGCTAGCTTTTATTAAGTGATCCTTGCTTTACTATAGTCCACCGGAAATGGTGCTGCAATTTATACGATTCTGATTGGCTGGCCAGCGATCCCTTGCCTCACCCCCGAAAAAAGACTTATTCAATAAATCTATTTTTTACAAAATTCGAGCTTATATCAATACTTATCCTATATTAATTTTGCATCCTTTATTTATTAGTCATACAATTAATGCGGCGGAGGTCGAGTCCTTGCCACGGTATTTATATTTACCTCGTCACTCAACATCTGATATAAAAAAAGCCCCGCAGGTCCTTAATCCGCCTTAGTCTAACACGTGCGCGCATCGCTTACATTTCTATGAATCTATCGAGTATTTATTGACAAATTCTATTTATAAATACAAATTATTGTCTATTAACTATAAAAAACCTATAAAAACATTCTTAAATTAATATTTAAACGATAAAATGTCCTTAATTCTATAAAACTATATCTATCCTTATCTAAAATGTTCTTTATCCATACAAAATTCTATTACTATCCCTTTATATATGAAAAAACATTAAAAAACTATCTATTAAATTTACAAACGAATAAAATATCATAAAGAAACGATATAAAATTACTATCTTAACTACTAATTAATTGATTGAATTAATTAATTGTTGTTTTCTCAGGTTTTACTTGTTTTGTTTCTTGTTAGTTATTTGTTTTCGTTGTTTGGAACCATTAAACTTTTATTTTACGGCTTCGTTAAATTCATCTATAATATAAAAATAAGTCGGGTTTTCCTTCCTGACGCTATAATTCCAGAACGAACGGACCGATTTCCACGGTTTTGCATTCGTTGGAAAGGTCTCGGGCTCCGTGAGCTTTATAGCAAACTAAATTCAGGAAAATTTTCAACAGAAAAGCAAGAAAACAGGGAAAATCATAATAATATAATCTTATACTCTCATAATGAACTGAAGTGCATTGAATCAACTTATAAAAAACACATTGCTTGGCAAAGGCCTCTTCTCCATATAGAAGAAGGGTCATCATTGACTCTCATCAAATGATTTAAAAATTATAAATTTTGTAATATTATCTATAATCTATAATATAAAAATAAGTCGGGTTTTCCTTCCTGACGCTATAATTCCAGAACGCACGAACCGATTTCCACGGTTTTGCATTCGTTGGAAAGGTCTCGGGCTTCGTGAGCTTTATAGCAAACTAAGGCCCGTATTTATAAATCGCTCTCAGATACGATCTCAAGAGCGATCTCAGCTGATACGCTCTCAGGATGTGATCACGATCTCAAGATCATTACTAATTAATAAATCGTAATCAAGAGCGTATCACCTGATACCGATCTCAAGATATCGAACTCAAGATTGTTCAGTTTTTAATGAATGATTGACCGAATAATGTCGTGTTTATTATTTATTTTCGTTATTGAATGTTTAGTTTTTGATTTACCGTCAAATTATAAGAATAAAAATTATAAAATATTGATGTTTTCACAAAATATCTGCATAATATTATTTATTTACCTTTTTTAAAAGTGTATAATATGATTAAATTTTAAATAAATATAGAGAAAATTATTGTTTATAAAAAAGCAAAAATAAAACACAAGCAACAGCGTCTGAGAACTGTCATACAAATAAAATAAAAAAAGACGCCACTTTTTGTTTACATTAGTTGTATTGCGTATCGGGTGGTAGGCGGGGCGCGGAGCGGCGGCGGCGGCGGCGCGCTTACCATGTCGCGCGATATAACCGAATACTACGCGGGCGAAGCCGCGGGCGGAAAGCTAGTATTTATTTATATTTTATTATTTATTTGTTATAAAAAAATATTAAAATTACTAAACAACATAACATAAACTACAGGTTAGACACTGTAGCATAAAATCTCATGGTAAGTAGACCGCTATTTCAGGGGCAATTGGAAGGCCCCTCTCGTCCATTCTATCATCAAAAAAAAAAAAAAAGACGACGAAATAGAACATCGAATCCTGGTAAAAACTATACCTTTTTTTAAAACTGTACGGGTTCCATTTCGAATGGATTTTCCACGTCCCTTATGTAGGTTTTTGGTATGCGATAATATTTTGGCCAAAATATATCATTATAGTGATCTAGCTCGTCGTAGTAATTAATTTCATTTAAAATATTTTTAAACTCCATTTTATTTCACAAAAACAATACAGCGCACCACGAATCTCTAACTCAAGTCAACAAATGTCGCCACTTACGAAATGAACTCTTAAGATCGATCTTGAGTGCGCTCTTAAGTGCTGAGTTTGATTTATTAATATGCGCGTCACTCAGTTGATACGCTGAACTCAAGGCAGTGCTAAGTTTGATTTATTAATATGCGCGTCACTCAGTTGATACGCTGAACTCAAGGCAGTACTTAAGTTCGGTCTATTAATTAGAACGACATCTCAAAATCGCTATTGAGATCGATCTCAGATTTGAGAGCGATTTATTAATACGGGCCTAAATTCAGGAAAATTTTCAAAAGAAAAGCAGGAAAACAGGGAAATTCATTTTTCACATACAGCGCCATCTCTTATACATAGCATGTACTACAAACCAATATGGTTTTGCATGGCGGCAGTACGTGGTGTGAGTATCCCTCACGAAAATAAGTTGGTGGCGAAACGGAGTTCGCCGGGTTTGCTAGTTCACTAAATATAAATACATTAAAATATATAATCTACGTAATAATAACAGCGGTTTTTATTTACTATTTATAATTACACTGTATATAAAATATATACAATAATAAGCTACCTTTATGTGACCTTTTTTTTCAACCCTATTGACTATCGACGCGTGACGTCACAAGGCCATCGGCAAAGTTTCTGCGCACGGATAGTAATTTCTTTATCATAATAATGTATAGTTAATATTAAGTGTTGTGTTGTGTAAAAACTTTTATGTAAATAGAAGAATATAGTTAAATTATGTACTCAATAAATTATATAAATCTTTGACATCTTATTTGCATTATTCTCAAAATATTTAAAAATGGCATATCAATAAATGTTTGCCATTGCTTTGAAAAGAGAATGTGTAACAAAAAGTAATATACATATATTATATATAAAGAAAACACAAGTTTGAAGCTTATACTTAACATATAATTAAATAATCATAATATTTAAACAGAAAATCAGAGTTGTACATAGGATAAGCAAGTTAAATAAAAAAAAATTTTTTCAGAGAATATTAAGATTTTATTTGCATTATTTTTAAGAATAGTATTTTCTATTTATTATAAATTATTTTCACTAAAATGATTCTCTATTTAAAAACACAAAAATATATTTTTATTATTACAATTATTTATAATAAGAATATAAATGGTTTAATTATTTCACAGTTTTTCCAGCAGTCATTATAACTCCAACGACTAAAGCAGTAATTGTAAATCCTTGTGCAACAATTCTAGCTCGCATCATTTGTTGTGATAGTTTAGTTCTGCCTGTACGAAAACACCACAAACCATATGATAATGCTCCAGCAGTAGCAAGGCATCCTAGAACCAAAATATATTACTAATGACTTAATTTCTTAGACAAATTTGAGAATCATTAGGAAGTAGAAACAAAAGATGTTTATTATAATGTGATAATTAAATACCTATTGGAACAAATGGATTTTCACCAAATTTTCGTACAAATTTTTCTTTACTCGTTTCAACATGGTGTGCCGGTCCCATTTCACGGCGTAGTTGAATCCAATCCAGATCTGTAGGTTCTTCGTTTGCCATTTTGAATTGATGTTATTTTTCAAGTTTTAATGAATTCAATTAGTTTAACAATAAGTTACATAAAATAAAAAGCAAATACCACTTGGATTGGGAATTTATTTTGACATATTTTCATTTTTCAATATGATCTAAAAGAGATGTTACTCCTAACTCGATTTTTTCCTAATCTGATTCGAAAAATCGATGATGAATATGTCAAATAATCGACTTATACATAATCAAAATGTTCATTTAGCTTTATGGCTTATGGACAATTTCAAGATTAAAGGTGCATTCGCGTTGAACGCTTACGCGCTTACACGTCTTTTTATCGTTCGGCTTGGTGCTGTGAGCAGTGTTAGCATTATTTGCTGACAGCATTATGTGTTTTCGGCCGTAAAATTATCGTTTTTCGTTCCAATTTATCGTACAAATACAAAATTTTCACACAGATACTTTTCGAGTGTAATAATACATAATATATCCTGCCTCTGAAGAAAACCTCATCGCCTGTACTTGTCCACTATATGTAATCTAAAAAGCTAAAATAGGGGTTTAGAAAGTCAGAAAATAAATAAGAGAGGGCAGCAAAAGTTGTTAAATTTTCCATTTCGATGACATTTAAACGGAAAAAAATCGTCGCAAAATTATGTTGTTCGATCGTACCGAGTGCTACATTATGTGATTTGTACGAATACGATAATTATGTGACGAATGCTAACGCTGGCTGTGAGCGTCAAAAAAGCACGCTTATACCTGAGTTCGTAACACAGACATCGCGCTCACAGATGCTTACGCCTCAGAGGTAGGGCAAAAGCGTGAGCGCCAATCTTTACTATCTGTCAAAACGAATGCAACTTGAGCGTAAGCTAACCAAATTCTGTGTATTTCTAAATATAAATTATAAAAGTCTTTACAATCCCACGAAAATGGCAAGAAATAGACCACAATTATTTTCTATTCAGCTAACTGATCCTGAAAGTAACAAAATTTACACGATTATTGTTACCGACGATGAATTCAAGCAATTAGACGCAGGTATAGAAATCAAACTTTTTTTTTATGTTAGTTGGATAGGCAAACTGGCAGACGTGCCACCTGATGGTAAGTGGTCGACGTCGCCCATTAACATAAACTAGTTAACCTGGAACTAGCCAAGACAACTCATTTATGTGTTGCCTATCCTGAGACATATGATGTTAAGTCTCGGTGCCAGTAATTACACTGCCTGTCTTGCCCTTCTTTCCGAAACACAGCAAAGCTGTTTCACGGAAGAAACAAGCAAGGTGGTACCCATGCAGCCGGGAGCGCGGCACAGCGCATCCCTCCCACCGGTATTAAAAAGAAATATTAATGTTTTCCATTACTTTTGGTTGGAGATGAATTTTTGTTTTTAATTTCCATTTAGGTACTATTTGATGAACGTTTACCAAATTCGCCATGTTATTGCTAACTGACGCTCACACTGTCCAAAACTAACGAAATTTAATTATTGATTCTAAGCGCTTGTAAGCCAACACGAACACTAAAAATTAGTGCTTATAAGGGTGAGCGCTCAAAGCGTGAAAGCGTCCAACGCGAATGCTCCCTTTTATTTATCAAATGTGATTGACCATTTCTTCTTTCTTTGTTGTAGTCTTGGTAGCTCATATTTAATATTAGGATGGCAACATAGGTAGTACTAAAATTGTAGTTTAAATTTATTTTCCAACGCTTAAAAAATTATTACTTATGTTTATCAAGTTTATTTTTGACTTTTATTACTATATTATATATAAATAAACATGTGGGGTAGGTTGCGGCCCATGAAACGATGATTAGTTTTTCACATAATTAGTTTGTATTATCATCATCAGAGAGAGCGATAGAGAGGCACGATCGGCCTAAGCGTTCAACTTGTGAGGCATCTATCTCTCTCCCATTCAAAAAGAATAAAAATGGTTTATGTCATGGTCAGCTGTGACCAATCGCGTAGCGTCTAGGGAGAGATAGCATGTAGTCTGATATGTCTGTCTTTCTCTACAACCTCGTCTACACTTTCGGCCTATGGGAAGCTGCCTCCAGTAGTATATGCTCTAAGGATGACAGTTCAATTTTAACATCTTACAATTGTATCTTTTTATAACTTACATTTTATCAAATTATCGTTCAACTGATACAAACTACAAAGTAATTTAATAAAACTAACACATTGGAAAAAGAAACCAATTTCTGTATATAAATTTTAAAGTAAAGTTATTTATTTATGATTCATAATAAGATGACAAACAAAAATGGCTACATGCAGTACATCATATTTTCTAATAATAATTAATAGGTAATAGATGAAATAATAAAAACTGAGAAATAAAATGCAATACTAATATTATAAATACTATAGTCATCTTTTATTAGCAAAAGCTGCTTTAAAAACAGTTAACGTGTAGGTTGCGTGCTGCCGCTGTCTCTTCCACTCGGACGTATCGGCCGATGGAGTTTAACAGAGATATATGCGTCAAAAGCCGAAAGCTCAGGCTAATCATGCCACTCTATCGCTTGTTCCGCGCTCTCGCACGCGGATCGTGACAATGAGTCACGCTTTTTCGTGCGTGCAGCCGGCTTTTATCGATTTAGTGGACGTTATCACGTTAAAAATATTCGAATTAACGAGTGCAAGTAAATGTTAATTTATGGAAAAAATTGTAATTTTCAATTAACTCCTTCTTTGTATTACACAAAATAATTATAATTCAGTGATAATAATTCAATTCAATTCATAAAAATCATAAAAAATCATCAAATTCATCATAAAAGTATGCAATTTTTCATCAATGTTTTCTTATGACATTATAATGAAAAATTATCGTCCGTAAACCGACTTTACGGATAACCAATTTCTAATATAATTTTAATTTAACATCTTGTACATAATATTTAAGTTCATGGTATTCTTTTTTAGTTTTTTCGTAGACGAATATTAATCGATAGCGAACGACGAAGACGAAACGATGCTTATTTATGTACATATATGCATGCATTAAATAATATCAACTCTACTGACTAGTGACTTGCTATACTGTGTCTCACGGTCGAGCTATCGGCCGTGGTCTACTGTGCTATAGTGTCATTCAGGCCGTGTTCCGATATATACTGGAGCACTGCCCCAGTGCTCTCAGTACTGAAAATTCGTTCCGTTATAGACTGCCAGTACGCTGCCGCAGTATATGACGTCATATATGACGTCATGAATCGCCGCCATGTTTGTACTGAGAGCACTGGCGCTTTCGAGGTAAGGTGCTCTCAGTACTGCTCAGTACTGTGATCACGTGATCAAAAATATGACAGCGCGAATGATTGTTATTATTATTAATTAATATTGTTATTCAAAAATGTCCACAATATTTAAATAATAATTTTTCTTGTTGAATAGAAAACGTGTACATGATAAATATTTTCATTTGAAAAAAAGTCGTAAAATGAGGATGATAATAGTAGTCCAGTATACTGGACTTCGTTCCGTTATAAACAGTAACCAGTATAGCGCAGTATAGGAAACTGAAAAGGAACGGCTTCGCAGTATAGTGAAATGACGTCACACCTTGCAGTGCTCCAGTATAAATCGGAACACGGCCCACATACTCTTTGACAGTGTTGCCACCTTAGCCCTTTTGGGGCTAGATCTAGCTCTTTTTACGATTTGATTTCTCCAGATTTCCTTATTTAGCCCTAAAAGAGCAATCTAGCCCTTTTCAAACATCACACAAAAACCTCTCTTGCCATACTTATTCGAGAGCCAGTGACCAGCATCAGCATTTTTTTTTTGTTTTTACTGTCGTAACTCTAGTTTTAGAGGTGAAAACCCTAAACACAAACTCTGCCATGGCAGTATAAACCAAGTAATTTAAAATGCAATCACGACTGGTTCATAGCATTTTAAATTAGGTGATTTTTATCATAGTATTATAATACGGGTTTGTCATTGCGTTTTGATTACTGTTATATTGTTAAATTACTGTTTATAATCATCTTGATCATTAAAAATTTATTTGAAACAAAAGTATTTCTTTTTTAGCCCTTTCTGGCCAGAATTTTTGAAATCTAGCCCTTTTCGGTGCCCGGATAGTCTGTTTTCAAAAATCAAGGTGGCAACACTGCTCTTTGATTCTTCTGTTTAATAATTAATTAGTCGCAGGCACAGGTGGTTTGAAAGTAAAAAATGGTTTCTTTTTGTGATTCAGTTGTTTTTATTAGGGTAAGTTGATTTGTTTATATTTAATTTTAAACTCCATTTAGTAACGAAATGAAAATCTTTTAAATAAGATACAGTACACGTGTTTTTGTTTATATTATTTTGTGACGGTATTTTACTGAAGTTCTGTATTATACGGTGCAACGATGAAAATTGTATTATTTTAGTTATTTACTAATAAAAGTACGACTTAAAAATAAATATTTGTACATATTTAGCATTGTATGAGAAGAAATTGTTATATCTATTGCAAAAATACGATCAAGGGCATCATGTCAAACGTCTAAAATGGCGTAGAGAATTACTATACTAACTCAAACAGTGCTTCACTGGCACAACAGAAAACCATAAAATCAATCAATCAATCAATCAATTACTAACACAATTTTATTTCTTCAAAGTTTTAGTCCTCTTAAATATATATTTTCCGTTTCTACAATGAATGTAATAGGATGTTACCAAAAATAAAACAAAAAAAAAATAAATATAATATATATAGGTATATATATATAATTCAGGTATATTTAGAACTGTACTGTACTGATGTACCTATAAGTATAAGTAAAGAAGGGCTTGTTTCCGCAACTCGACGTCACTGCGCCTATTTTGCGTGTAGAAGTGGGCAGCTAGTCCTGCCACCCTAACTCCTGTAAGAAATTTATCAAACCTCTGGTGTCACCAATGACTTCGGGGAGAGTCCTTAGTGACCCCAGATGTCTGGCCCGGTAGGTGGTCACACCCGTGCACTCCAGAACAATGTGGGCGGCCGTCTCCTCTGCCTCCAGGCAGGCTCTGCACAGGGGGCTGTCGGTCACACCTAGATTAAACAGATGTTTGTTGAATGGGCCTTGGCCCGTAATAATATGAGTAATTTTGCGTAAATGTGGGCGAGTGAGATTCATTAACTTACGAGACAGTCTCCGATCTATGTGTGGGAGAGCTTGTTTCGCCTGTCTACATCCACTCACCTCCATCCAGTATTTGTTATGTAGCTCTTTCGTGTGTTGTCGAATGACTGATGTAGGCCATGCTGTAGGAAGGGGGACAATTGGTTCTGGTCCAATCGCAGCCATCTCCGAACCTCTTCTGGCCAGTTCATCAGCGGCATCGTTACCAAGGGAGTCACTGTGAACTTTGATCCACTGAAGAGTTAAGTTGTTGTTATTACATACCTCCATCAGGGATTGGTGACAGTTGTAGATAAGTCTTGAGGTGATAGAGTGACTTTGAAGAGCTTGTAGTACTGATCTGCTGCCTGAGAGGATTCAGATGGAGTAGTCCTTTACCTTTCGAACAAGAGTAGCTGAGGCCGCTGCTATGATACCCATACATTCGGCCTGATAGATGGTGTTGTGAGCACCCAGAGGGGCGGCTATTTGTATGTTGAGATCTTCAGAGAATACACCGTACCCTGTACCTGATCCAGTCTTAGAGCCATCAGTAAAGATCCTTACGTCCTTTGTGTTCAGGGCTTCGTTTGGATCTTTATGAAGCTGTATTTTATATTTTTTGTCGAAAACAAATTGCTTTTGAAACTTGTCGCTTACCGCCAGCAGCATTGGTTCTTTTTCCATCACCTCATTTAGAACCTCCGCTTGGGGGGACAAGCCTCCTTTCCAAAGATGAAGTGTCTTTAAACCTTACCGCTGTAGAAGCTGCCTCTTGCCTTATGAATATGTGGAGGGCCTGGAGGTTCAGCATAGCTTCTAACGCTGCAGTTGGTGTCATTCTCATGCCTCCTGTGATAGCTAAACATGCTAATCGTTGGGAGCTCTGTCAAAGTCAAAGTCAAAATATTTTATTCAGCATAAAATTATTACAATTATTTACTGAACGTCATGAGTCTACCACCAGTTCGGAAAGAAGAAGCCTCTGACCTGAGAAGAACTGGCGAAAGAAACTCAGCGGGACTAATATTTTTTTTTTTCTGTAGTTTGTTACGTGCTGTTATGAGTTTGGTGAGTGGCCACCATACAACAGCTCCGTAGCATATTATAGGCCGTATCACTGCTGTGTAGAGCCATAGAACGATTTTTTGGGAGAGGCCCCACGTCTTACCTATCATTCTACGGCCCTGCCAGAAGGATATGGTGGCTGTATTTAGTTTCGCATCTAGATGCGCGCCCCAGTTGAGCTTGCTGTCGAGTATCACTCCTAAATACTTTACCTCGCTAGCCAGCTGGAACTCAGTATTGAACAGCTTTTGTTTTTTTTTTTTTTTTTTACTATACTTCCACAGGCTTTATTTGCCCATGCCTTTTTTTATTTACATTTTTATATTGTTATTGTTATGTTTCATGCGTACTTATTTAGACCTTATTAGTATTGAACAGCTTGGGCAGCTTGTAGTTGCCCAAGCGTGCTTATTAAGACTTATTTAGTATTGAACAGCTTGGGCAGCTTGTAGTTGCCAAAAATTCTATTGTTCGTAAACATTACCAGTTCAGTTTTTGCAGGATTCACTGATAAGCCGTTGTCTCCCATCTCCACCATTGCTCCTCGATTCCCAGTGCTGCGTTCGTAACTTCACATATAGTATTGACAAACTTTTCGCGTATCAGGATCACGAGATCGTCTGCGTAACCTACCGTGTAGTAGCGATGGTCATTGAGGGCAGTGATGAGGTCATTGACCACCATGTTCCACAGAAGCGGCGAGATCACGCCACCTTGCGGGCAACCTTTTGCTACAATTGCCTTCTGCGATTCACCTTCAACTAGCAGTAATATTCTACCGTGGAGCATGTTTCCAATCCAATTTCTTAGAGTTGTACATACTTCTTGACGTTGTAGAGCCTCCTTTATTTTGATGAATTTTGTCTTGTCGAAAGCACCCTCGATGTCTAAGAAGGTACCCAGACAGAAGCCTTTATCCGATAGTGCACTTTCGATGACACTTACCAAGTTACCACGGCCTGGAGTGCAGAATCGGTGCATTTACTTACCTTGACTGTACGCATGTTGGTTTGGGTGCAAGGGTAATTTCTGGAGGTAGTTTTCCCTCAGTTCTCTCTCGCACAGCCTCTCCAATGTTTTTAGTACAAAGGAGGTAAGGCTGATTGGTCTGTATGATCTAGGATTAGAGTAATCGCATTTACCTGGTTTAGGTATGCAGATAACTTTCACCTCTCTCCAACTTCTGGGAACGTATCCATGCCCTAGACACGCCCTGAAGATGATGGTTAGCAGTGCAAGTAGGGTCTCACCTCCCCATTGTAATAGTGCAGGAAAAACCCCATCTGGCCCTGCCGACTTGAAAGGGTGAAATGTATTAATAGCCCACCTGGTTTTGTCGATCGTGACAACCCTATAAGCTATTGCCCAGTTTTTTTTCACTAGTATTTGTACTTTCCTCCGTCCACTCCATGTTCTGCACAAATTTGCAGTCAGGAAAGTGTGTCTCCAAGAGAAGCCGCTCTGCTTCCTCCGGTGAGCTGGTCAAAGTGTCGTCTGGCCTGCGTAAGGTACCCAAGATTTGTTTGGGCTGATTTGAGAGGACTTTCCTTACCCTGTTAGCCTGATGTTGGCATTCTATGCCAGTAGTGTATTTACGCCAGCCTCCAGAGCTTCTATGTCTGATGCGTTTTTTGTATTTTTGTTTCCAGTCTTTGTAACGATCCCAGTCGCAGTCAGCGCCTGTGTTTATTGCACGATTTAAATGTGTTCTTACCTTAGTCCTGAGCCTCTCTAGTTCAGGCCCCCACCATGGTTGCGCCTTTGGTTTGCCCGAGGGGGGAATGGTAAGAGGACATGCAGTGTGATAGCAGTTATTAATTACGTCATAAAATCGTGTTACCTGTTTCTCAATATTTTCCACTCCCACTATTCTCTCCGGAACCGATTCCTTCGTCAAACACGACTCCATCAACGTCTTGTTAAGGCGGGGTTCGTTTTGCGGGGTTTCCTGCGAGGAGTTGGGCTGGTTGTATTTACCTCTAGGTTGAAGAGTATCCATCTGTGGTCCGAGCAAGACGCTTCTTTGGACACATGCCAGTTGGATATAGTGTTACACACTCCATCTGTCGCTAGTCTTAGATTAGTAGTAAAAAGGTATTCAACTAATTGCCTACCTCTATCATTTTCTGACTGCATGCCCCATAGCGGATGGTGTGCGTTGCAGTCTGTAGCCACGAGGAGTTCTATTTTGGCTCGTCCGCAGTGGCTCACCAACCTTGTCAGCTCCTCAGGGGGCGGTGGTTCATCCCCATCCGGCATATAGGCAGAGGCGACGACCATCTTGGGCTGGTGTGTAGTCGTGTCCAGTAGTGAAATTGCATATAGATCTCTAGAACAGAATTCTGTTAAAGGTTGCACAAGTAGATTATCAGAAATATAAATACAGGTCCGAGGTATTTCAGGCCCTGTACAATGTATTAGCTTACCTCCAGTATTGGAGAAACCGCATATGCGGCTCTGCCTGATCCACGGATCCTGGATCAAGGCAAGAGCTGTAGGATGGACCTCCAACCACTTCCGTAATTGAGCCTTTGCAGTAATACTGTGGTGGAGGTTGATCTGTAGGACGCTACAGTTAGAAAAGGTGGATGCCATCTTCGGATAGCAAACCCTCTCCTGCGTCCCCGATGTCTAGGTCGCCGATCCCCTGGGTGCACTCGGCTTTACTCTTCGAGCCCGGAGACAATACGTCTTCGAGCTCCATGGAGCTGTCGAGTGCCTATATTATTTGGAGTACTCTTTATTCTCTTTTATTTGGAGTACTTTTTAATGTGTTCGTACATTGAGGTACTGCACACGAACGATATTTTTTTCGTTCCATAACCCTATACTTGACAGAGAATATTAACTTAAAAAAAAAAAATAACTTTTGCTACTTTTCTGCGTTAATTGGGTTAAAAGGATGTAAAGAAAAATAAAATAAAAAATCCCAGAATTTCAGTTTTCAAGATATGTATCTTTATATGCACACTGCCATGTAATCACTAAACTAAAAAAGAAACAAAACATAAAAAAATAATATGAATTAAATACTTAAGATAAAAGTCTCTAAATTATAACATATAAATAAGTTTTGACATCTTTTAGGAACTAAATCTAAGAGTATGGTATGTGGCGACATAATAATTATCACATATATGTAGTTATACTATTAAAAAAAAAACAATGTTATACTTTATATTAATTTTTATCACAAAATTCAGTCGTAATGCTCTGAGATCGAAGTTCACTTAATTATATCTAACTACCGTGTAAGAATATAAAAAACTTAAACACTATTGTTAGTATGAAAATCCATAAAGCAATTTCGCCCTTCAAATATACATAGGCGTGCGTTACACTTTGGACAAAAAAAATTGGTTTGGTGGTTGGTACAGTTTCTACGCCTGCCTTTTGTCGTAAAAGTAGGAAGATGTCCCGTCAGGTCATAACGAGTTTTCATGACGATACAGCAGCCAGGTATTATTGACGCAGATGTCCAGAATCGATGAAAACAATACTAAATACCAACAATGATCTTTCAAATCCTTACGGTATAAAGCGAGTAACATGTCGGCTAGATCATCCACTCATATGTCCGTTATAGTGCTTTATTAAATTTGGACATGTGACTGGACCTTTCTTCTTTCTTGTACCGCATTATGTACAGGGTGGGTGTCAACATAAGTACTTGCAGCTACAACTTTATTCGTAAACCACTTCACAACACCGATATTGTGTTCGTGAGACACGACTTGAGCAAAAGCCCCCCTGCCCCTTTTCTTCAACTCCTTATCACTTGGTAATTTTTTCTCTGCCTCTCGAAGTCGATTTGTACTAACAGTACCTAAGGAGAATATACCGTACTCATTCCTCAAATGATGCATCCGTTCAATTGAAAAAAAGTTGTCATAGTATCGTACGGAACATAGGTTGTGCTTGATAAAAGTAGCTTAAAGTAATCAAGTGGCGATTTATCAACATCAGTAGATTCGAAAAACACCTCATCTTCTATGTCTCCTACTCCTTCAAATTTCATCCTTGTCCATTTAGAAAATATTTTGGTTGGTTTCCGTATTTTTTTTTTACGATCACCGGAGTTTTCTTATAACGCCGAAGATGCACAGTAGCCGATGTAGGTGCCGCAGGTACTGAAGGTGCGGCAGGTGTTGAACGTGTGGGACTGCAGATTGAGTCTATAGATGGTGACGGTGGAATATAAACTGATGGTGAAGGCAGTATAACATCAAGATCATGTTGAAGAATACAAGGTGAGTTTGGAGTAGAATCAATTGTTTTGTGTCCGAATCTCGGCTCTTCATGGACAGAAGCAATGGCGTATATTTCTTGATACTCACAGTCATCACTATCGGAGATGTTTACATTTTCGACAGAAGACGCTACTGATCGGACAGAGGAACTGTCTTATGAGAATGTCTTGATTTCGCTGGATTCCACATCAGACTTAGCTCCGCATTTAGGCACCAAATCTATGATTTTTCTACTCCTAGTCATCTGAAAGAAAAATATTGGAAGCTAAAGAATAGGGATTTAGTGATAGCGGTAATATAAATTGCTGTCATGCATTATTAAAAAAAACTCTGTCTGAACAAGGGCTTGAGTATGTAGGCAGTAGTATGGCAATGTGCACTTTAAGACACAACATTCACAAATAGTTATAGTCTGTGACGTTGGCAGTGTGCATTTAAATATACACAAGAAATATTGAGTCATTTACGCTGAAACAGGCAGCGTGTATTTTAATGTACACATAACAAAAATTGTCAATTACTATATATACAAAATAAATAGCACAAAAATAATATCACCAAATAATTGCATAAAGCTTTCAGAACGTAAAATTATAACAATTGTACACATTTAACTTAATTAAAATTAGATAAAATAAGATACTTACAGGGCGTTGCGCGGGCGTTGACTAAAGGCTTGCCATTTTGTTCACCACTTACAATGTGGGTGCCAGATGGATATAACTTTCTTTTTCTTATGTAAAGAAACGTTTATGAAGTCACTTTGAATTTTTACTAAAACGATTCGATGTTAAATTTTCCATAATTTTTTTTTTAAAGTGAATGTGTATTTAAGTTCACAATGTCAAGTATAGGGATAAGAACAAATAAAAAATCTATTCCACGAAACAAAACATCTCGCGAACTTATGCTCATGCAGCTGTTTTGTTATAACCCCAGATGACGTCACTCGCTCTCAGATGATATAACGTGGCGGGATTTTTAAACAGACAATATTAAAACATGATTTTAAGTACCTAAAAGGCTATAAAAATATAAAGTTTTATTTTTTATGGGAATAAGTATCCATAAAGATTAATTTAAAACACTTTCTGAAAATTTGTCCGATCCCTATTTGTAAGATTCGTTACTATTCTACGACTATGACGAAATTTGAATTACTTTTAAATAAAAAGATTAGGTTACAGGTAAATATTTCTGCTGATCTTAAATTACCTAATGGTAGTGCATATACCTAGAGCAGTGTTTCTCAAGCTTCTTTTTTGTTGCGGCACATATTTAACGATTTCAAAATTTGGCGGCACACAAAGAAAAAGATAAAAATTATTTACTTACTTACAACACACTGCATAAATAGTTTATGACAAAAATTTTAAATATACGAAATAAACTAATATATACCTACAACAATAATAACTAAACGTTTATTAAGGAAATATTTTTCTTTTTAAATGATATAATTTAATAATATTAACATTATTATATATTTGCAAAATTTGGCGGCACACAAAAGTGCCGCGGCACAGTGGTTGAGAATCACTAATCTAGAGTCTGTACGTTGAATGTAATTAAATTTAATACTAATATTTATTGTTCTGTAAAAATATTTTGAAAATTAATAAAAAAAATCTGTGTTTTTACCCGACTGCGACAGGAGGGTTATGTTTTTCGAGTGTATGTATGTATGTATGTATATATGTATGTATGTATGTATGTATGTATGTATGTATGTATGTATGTATGTCCATTTCTTTGGCACGCCCTACAGCCCAAACGACTGGACGGTTTTTGACATATTTGGTGTCGTTGGATTTGTCTAAATTGTAGTAGTGACATAGGCTATATCAATTTTCAAAATGGCGCCCGCAAATGGCGGAATAAGGGGGGGAGTTGATTTTTTTTTTTTACTGTAGCAATATGGGTATCAAATGAAAGCTAGTAAATTGTTTTATTCTTTTTAGTTTATAATAAGAGTATTTTACGCAGTCGGGTTTTTTGATTTTTTTAATTAAGCATACTTGTGTGATATACTAATTAGAAGTCAAGAAAATGTCCAAAAATATTCAAGCAATAGGCTAAAGATATATTTTATTGCGACCCCTTTTAAAATACAAAACAATTTTGTTATTTCCCTCAAAATACAAATTTTGTGGTAGGTTTTATTCTCACAGTGCACTAAAATTATATTATCATGATTTTTCCATCTAAACGACTGTATGAAAAAATTGTAATATTAAAATTAAATATAAAAGTACATATTTTATACTTTTATTTTATCTTTTTAAAGACGTCATTTCATCACTTCTATTTGGCTTTGAATAAAAAAAAGAAAAAAATATATATCGAAACCGATAATACTGAATTTCGGTATCGTAGCAGTTCAATTTTGTAAATTTTGTATTTTACCATTGTATAGTACATATATATAGGCCTTTTTTTGTTACTTCTTTTTTGGTGGCACGCTAATTCTCGATTTGTATCCATAATTTTTATACCCCACCTCTTACCATGTTTTTATGGGAATGTTTGGATATTTTCGAAATTTCTTTTGGGAGCACTGCGTGCCCCCGCGTGACCCCACCTGCCCTGTATATATATGTTTATTCGCATGATCTATAATAGTTGAATCTGTAAAAATGAAAATAGAAAAATAAAATGATCAAACTTCACACAAATCAGTGTTTTTGTTGCAGATGCCTGTGTCATCTCTCAGTCTGAAGTCAAGTGCTTCTCAAAGAGTGTTCTGAACACTTTTTAATAATTTATTTAGATATAAAATTTTAGTTTTATACCAGTTATCGTAAAGTTTCGTATTTGTTATTTTCTTAATGTTGGTAACTGTATCAGTCTCTTATCATTCTGCTCAAGATAAAACACACCTCAGTAGCATATCATTTAGTAATATTACTGAGTCGCTGATTATTTAAAGAACAATACGATATTATTTTTTGTGGATTTATATATTACTCAAAATTTTAAAAACATCAAAGATGGCATCGCCCGATCCAGAAATCAAGAATGGGGTTACTCTTCCCGTTTGGATGAAATCTAAACCAACTAAGTAAGTACGATTTTTTAATTTAAATAAGCAGTTTATAACTAAGAAATATTACTATCTGTGTGTCTATCAGTAAGTTCAGTAAATTAAATATTATCATTATATTTATTCTCGTTTATAAATATTATATATTTATATGGTATATTTAATATTTTTTAAATTCATATTTTGTTATTATAAAGTCTCTTTTAACGATTCGAAGACAAACACTCCAGAAACTATGTTATTACATACATTTAAACAATAAGTTGGATGAATTTGTCTTACTATTATAAACCTACTTTATATTTTATATTTATTTGTATCATGTTCAACTTTTAGTTAGGATTTGCTTTATCTTTTATATTTTATGACTAGAGAAGCTGAGTTTCTTTACTATAGCACTGTAAATTTATAATATGGTACAGCAGAATTTCTGTACATTTTGTCTCTAATATAGCAACTATATAAATATTTATATTTAAGTATGTAATTAATATAGTTTAAAATCAATATTTTATAAAGTCTATATAGAAAATAAAGAAATGAAAATTATATTCGGTGTTCGTCGGTATTCATCTTATAGAGTATGCTTTCTTACATATATGTCAGTAAATAAATGAACTTATCTAAACAGATTCATTTTTTTTTAGTATGTATATATATGTAAATGCCTTGGTTGTCTCAGATAACATTTCCTTAAATGTGACATAATTCATAGAACACAATATTGTGTTGTTTCTCTTGTTCTAAAACGTGATGTAAATAGTTTCTATAAATTAAATTCAAAAACAGGATTTCTTTTTTAATATATTATAAAGCTTTTTTATCTTGATTCAACCTAAAATAAAGCATACATACATTTACATAAATAAACCAATTTGTAAATTTGTTACTACTTGGTTTTTTACAATACAAATCGATTTATATACTTTTTTTTTATAAATAATTAAGATTAGTTTTATTAATAAAGGATACATTAAATTATTATTTTGTGATACTGCAACAACCTTTACTATTGACTAACTAAGAATAGTCCATCAATCTCGCTAATTGCTCTTATGTAACTAATAACATTTTTAACGTCATTTGTTAGCATTATTCACGCCGAGTTGCACGAAACAAATTTTAAATTTAAGTGTTTATTAAACTAATTTAATCACAAGAATCGTGATTATCTGTTGCACGAAACCTACATCTGATTAAGTTAACAAAAAAAATTTAGTTTAATTAAAGACCTATCTAACGGATGATTAATTCCAACAGCTTTAAATTAATCACAAGATCAACTAATTTTAAGATTAATTGCAACTTAACTAACGGAAAGTTAGCGACGGTTTCGTGCAACTCGCCGTTAATCTGCTAAATTGTGACGACACGATATTTACACACCTAATGATACCCCCCCACCCCAGCCTGTAAATTTGAGATATAAAAAAAAAATACCAATCGACGTATTTTAAATAGCATTTTCTAAAATTATTTATTCATAAAACAGCACCCATCTAGTTTACGAGTAAAAAATAAATAATGATACTACATGCTACACCGTCTATATCACTTGAAATACTTCGAATTTCGTACTTTTTGCAGTGGAAAAACTGCACCCTACTCGAAACTAAATGCACTATCATTAAAATTTAATAAAATGCAATAGTTATTGCAACAAAAAATAAAACGTTATCAGTCTGCTGTCTGGGGAAGACCACTGTCAAATAAGTTCCTTGTAGAGGGCGCCATATATTTGTTACAGGGAAGAGGGAAGCTGTCAAATTCCATTAAAAAAAAATAAACTTTGCTATTTTTTACGTTTTAATAATAAATGGGTCGGTGTGTGCCTTTTAGGTGTGAAGAAATAGGTTTACGTATAGAATAAATATACTATAAAGAATAGGTTAAGAAATAGGTATTTTTTTTTATTTTTTATATATCAAATTTACAGGCGTAGAAGGGGTCCTAATGGTGGTGGTTCGCGCCCGCGACACGCGACCTCGACATGCGACCGCGACAGGAGAGACAAAGACAACAGACCGCGACAAGTTATATCATTGGTAGTCTCGGTTCTGTTATCTCTGTCTCTCCTGTCGCGAGCGCGAATCGTCACCATTAGGGTTTGTCGTTTGCGAAATATGTACTTATGACGTTGGTATTGAAATAGTAGGCGTTATATTAGTGTACTAAGACAATAGCAACCTTGATTTAACTTGATAGGTATATAGCACATTCACCGAAAGGCCCGAACAAACCTGTATTTGAAAAAAATAGTGTGGGTCATTTGAAATTCCAATGTCATAATGTTTACAGAAAGCTAGTACGATTTATAAAATAATCTAGTATCAGTTTTTATGAAATAATATAATTTTGTAATCATCTGCATAGGATTGCATGTGTAAATGCAGTATATTATATAACAAAGCTGATGTAATGTGAATCCTTATCAGTTTTATTATGAACAGATTTCTAATGTTATGACGTCAGCAACGATCGATCTTGACTGTCACAGCATAAGCAACCAGCAATTTGTTTTGTTTCGAATCTTATACATAATATTGTTGTTATACAACATGTTTATAAAACAAAGGATTATTTACTAACATACAATTGAATAATAAAATATAAATAGGTATCTGCGTAGGCCGACATGGATGTATAATTCTTATAATCTTTGTCATTACGATTTTAATTATTAAGTACTTACTTAATAACATAGTATGATGTTTTAAGGTGTAAATAGTAATAATCTCTTGATTTGACAAGATTTGGAATTACTCAATAGGAGGGAGGATCCGTACTACGAAATGAAGTAATCAGTACAGTTATACTAATATCGTGCTAGTTATAATCATTGTATTTGTTCTCATATAATCAAAAGAAAGAATGAAGAGCTTAGTATATAAACGGTGTATTTGTAAGTAGGACATGCATTTCGTAACTCACCTATACCGTTTCAGAGATTTAGAATTTCGTTGTGTTAATGACAACAAATTGATAAATTATGATAAGGGAACGTACCCATATTACGTGATCTGTTCGGGTTTCTTCAAAAAATACCACTCTGAGTCACAGGAGGTGGTCGGTTTCTTTACGTAGTTAATATCCTCTAGAGAAATCTCGCGATTTTATAATTAATTGTCGCGCTTTTTAAACTCGCAGGTGGCAACACTACGCTACCTTACCACCACCACCACCACCACCACCACTACCACTACTACTACTGAAGTACTGACTAAACTTTTTAGCTTTTTGTTTGCAAAAAATGATTTAAAACCATATCAATTACTACGTGAAAAGTTGAGGGGTATTTTAATAGTGGTCCCCGGAGGGGGGTGGGGATAAAATTGTAAAAGATAGGTCACGTAGTATGGGTATTTTCCCTAATGAAATCAATTGTAAAAATTAAAATAATTTATCAGGAAGCTACGACATATTATGTATTATATACATATTATGTACATATGAGGTATTTGTTATTGATGACCACTGTAAATCAAAGATAAAACTTTCTATCTCGCTATTTCCATTTATTTTATTGAATTTTTCAGTTTTTTTTTTGTTTATAGTACATAGTAGTAAAATTACTCGATGTTAACAACCTAAAATATATTCTAGACAACACAGTACATCGTACGAGATCGGCCACTTTTTGATAGGCAATTCTGTAGATTTGTATTCTCCTAATCATAAATCTATGAAAAAATTAGGTTTTTAACAAACACTCGATGAGAGTACTATTTTGCATCCGGATCTTAGACCAACAGTATCGTTTTGTGAATGTCAAATATTTATTTTAACTTCTAAATTAGGTAGTTACATTCTTTAATAATTAATTAGTTGTTTACTTTAATTAACTCAATAATGATTGCTTTAATTGTTTTAAAAATACGTTTGCATTAAACCCACATTAATTGAATTTTTTTGAATATTTTGATTCTATGATGAATAATTACATACTTTATACTACTACTTTATCTACTAGTATAGTACTTTATATACTACTGCATTAAATATTTAGGAATAAAATAATCTCTCATTTTAACATAAAAGTAAATATATTAAATATAGAGATAAAACAGTTTTTTTTATATTTTTTTTTATATTCGAATGAATTCTGCCAAAATAAAATACAAATGAAATTATAAATTCACTTTAGTGTATGATTATTTAAAAACTATCTAATGTCAGATATGATTTTCGTTTAAATCTACATATTTTTGACACGAAAGCCTATAATTATTATTTTGAATGTTTCATATGCAGTACGTTATTCAATTCATAAACAAATAAAACTAATTTATCCTTAACTTATAAATTACAATCGCAATTGATGTTAATTGTATATATGACAGTTTGTCATCATAAGAACTTCTCGTCGCTTGAAGGCCACATGACGATAGATAGAGAATAGAACTATCTATTCTAGGACTAACAAACCTAACCGTTTGATTAAATTTAATAATTCATTTCCTGAAATCGTACCGATTTCGAGGATTTTTTTTATTTTTATTTAACCGTTGCACCGCCATGGATAAATATAGATTTATAGAAGTTTTAAATTTTCGTGCTCTTAGCGACATGGCAGAGATTCTTCGTTATAGCTAAATTGAGATTACTTTATAAGGGTTTGCTTTTTATATTATTGCGTAATATCCAACATCCTACATTTTTGTTTGTGAAGTATGTAGCCCTGTAGTCTGAGCGCGAACGACTTGATATGAGGGTGGACCAGTGTTGTAATATGAAAATTACCACTCTGATTTAGGGTGTGAAAATATTTTTTATTTTATTTTTCAATACATATATTGAAAACAGTTTGAGATTTGTTATTGAAAGTTTAGTTAAAGATAAAGTAGGTCAATTTTGAACTTAAATAGGTTCCGATCCGAAATTAGATATTTGTTATTCCTCATTGAAGTGACATACTTTATGTAAAATAAGGAATGTGTATGTTGATAGTGTTGGCTCTTTCCTATACTTTGAATAAAATTGTTTAAACTAATTTTTCTTATTATAATTTTAACATAATATTAAAATGTTTATTACGTTGGCGTATAAATTTCAGTACCTGGATAACCGAGCTTCGCTCGGTTTAATTATATTTAGATACATTACATACTGATAAAACATAAATAATATTTTCTATCTGACCGACATAATAGTAAAGTAATAGGAATTGGTTATTTAAATAAAAAATAAAAAAAATCAAGAGCTCTCAATTCGAATCCGCCAGACTCCTATCCGGGCTATTATAAACTTAACAATGACAGCGAAATCTACCTTAGTATTCTAATGATATTTTTTAATTGCGTAAAAAAGGAGATAAAACGACATTTTCTAAAAATAAATTCTAGCTAGATCGACTTATCGCCCCCGAAACCCCCTGCATACTAAATTTCATGAAAATCGTTGGAGCCGTTTCCGAGATTCAGATTATATATATACAAGAATTGCACGTTTAAAGATATAAGATTTATCGATAGGTCAATGCCTGCTGCATCTCTAAGCTTAACTGTACTTTGTGCAATGATTCGTTATTACCCATAATAATCTAACAATTTTTTGATAGCTTCCCGTTACTCCGTAAATATAAATCTCATTATAATACCACGAAGTAACGAACCTCTCGTTACTTTTATTGGAACATTTTAATATGTTAAAATTAAACAACCTGATTTTTACGGCATTTCCTTCCTTGCACGACCACTATATGGAACGAGCTGCCACCTACGGTATTTCCGAACAGATACGACTTAGGGACCTTCAAGAAAAGAGCATACTCTTATTTGAAAGGCCGGCAAGGCCACCTGCTAATTCTCTGGTGTGGCGGGTGTCTATGGATGTCGCTTTCACTTGCCATCAGGTGAACCAACTGTCGTTTGTCCCCTCTTACATAAAAAAAAAAGAAAAATGTTACAGTGATCGGTCATTATATTATGTACCGATCTAGAAAGCTAACAAAATACTCTTGTATAAAAGCCAAGCTAGATATTTTTAGCGGTAATAAAACATGCTGTCTACTTTTAAAGACTTCTCACAGTGTTGTTTTCAAATGAATTTTGGCACGTGATTGTTTCGATAAATTATGTGCCAAGAATATTTAAATTTTTCTGACTACGAAGAATTATTTCTTAGCAATAAAAAAATCATAGTTCCTGTCTTCGACCTCTAAATGTTTAAAGCAAGTATTTAAATGTCGTAAGTTTTTGTTGTTGGGGGAGTGCTCGAATAAACAACCGCCATTGGCTGGCGAGATATGACGTCACGAGTTATTTTGGTTTAGTTTACAACAAAAATTATCGTGATAAGATTGTATTCGCCAGCAACAATATTTGCGGTATAAAATGTTATCTGGATTCTTATTAGCTCTTACTTCGAAGAATAATTTGTGTACGCATAGTCTTTTATACCACAGTGGCAAGTGATTTATTTATTGCAATTTATATATTCCAATTTATATATACATATTATTATAATTAATGATGAAAAAGAGAAATATTGTTGCACAGTTTAGTAACTTGAATAACCTTTTATCGTAAGTATTACTCAAGTACATTAAAATATTGCAATTCATTTGATACCATCACGAATACAATTTTTTACTAAATGCAATTTATTATTTAGATACTTTATGGTTATGAATTTATATAAAAAAATAATTATATTATTTATGTATTCGTCGACAATTATATTAGGTCGGGAAAAATATTTCTTCGTATTTTATATACAAATTCAAGACTTTTTCAAAGTTTAATTATAACATATTATAATATGTGCCATTTTATTCGATAACTTGTTGCCATCTTGTAGGTAGTGACATAATACAAAATAATAAATCTTGTGATTTTTGATTAAAAAATGTGACAAGTTCACAAGTAGTTTTGACAGTCCTATATTGTTGTTAACCTAAGGGGTCGTCCATTAATCACGTGATGTTTTTATCAACTTTTTAACCGCCCCTCCCCCCTGGTGTGTGGTGAGGTTTTACAATTTCAGAATGCAAACGCTTGAACCAAAAACAAACAAAAATGTGACAAAAAAAAAATCCCGGCTTGAGTCGCGTTTCCCCCCTTTTTTGTAGTAAAACTTGAGAATGTATCGAATTTCTTCGTTCGTTCATTTTGACAGACAGAAAAACAATTGAAAAATGACTGTTTTATTTTTATTTTTCTTAAAGTCTTATATTTATTGATATTAAAACCAGCCAGATACAACAGTACGTTCAAAGAGATTTTTTCTTCAATTTTATACATACAAATGACTTTTCCCACGACCTATTATTATATTATACTATTATTAGTATTCGCTATGTGATAGTTAATATTTAATTAAGTGTATATATATAAGACATGGGCGTTTTCGGTTTTTAGATCAAACGGCTACGTAGCCGATATTAAGTTTCCATATCGATATTGAAAACCGTTTTCATATATCGACGACTCGACTTTATTGCTTAAACTTGTAGTTATATTTTGCGATGTACACAGTTGCATTAAAACCACTAAATCGAATCGAAAACCATATTCGCCTCATCTCTTTTATTCAGTAATAAGTTACCGTTATAAGAAAGATATGCAGATAATATGGTTTTAGCTGTCGCGCCGCTATTAGTTATCGTCACCGTTCTACCAGTTTCGGTTTCGTGTTCGCGCTCAAGTTTTCGTTGGTTATGTGAAAACGGCTATGTGTTTTGGTATATCGATATGATATGATATGGGGACGCGTAACCGATATTAGTTACGTTTTGATATATCGGTCTCATGCCTAATATATAGTAAAAAATCGGTTTATTTATGCAAACTTATTTTTAAACGAATTAAAAAAAAACCTGGGCATATTTGTAACTGTTTGTCAGTATGAATTTTAATGTATCATTATTGTTCACAGAGAATTTGAACCATTCACTTCGTCGCCTCCAGCTCCAGAAGATTCATTTTTCTACATTCGTTATCCAAAGACAGATGTATTGTTCGGTAAACCGAAGCTTGGTAACGAACTTCCAAAGGTTTTGATTGAACAACATAACGAAGTCGCAGCGTCGGCCACGTATAATGTGGTTAAAGATAAAGATTGGTCGAAACACACGAAACCCTGCCAAGAAGTTCTGCACGGCATTCAACCTATTAATACAGCTGGTAAGACTTATAACGTTTTTGCAAACTGTGAAACGATTATTTTAGACGATGTTAATAAAAGAATAAGATAACCTTGTCTTACATGTAAACTCCACAAAAACTTAATATTCGCGAGTTGGAATAATTTACCGAAAAATATTTAGTAATTTTTGAATTAAAATAGTTTATAGTTTACAACATGTTTGGTATAAATATTTTGTTGATTTGATTTCAGAAAGTTACTAATAGGTAAATGTTATTTACATAAGTAAAAAAACACATTACAATAGTAATAATAATATAAAAAAAATAACAATTTATATTATTTGTTATTGCGTCCATACTATTATATATGTTGTTAGTTAGCAGGGAAGAGGACATCAGGTAAAGGTAGGTTACCTGATGTCCTCTTCCCTGCTAACTAACAACATAAAAAATAACAATATTTACCTGCATTTTCTATAATGTTCCATATCTATACCTATAATTATGTTTACTAAAATATGTATAATATAAAAAAAAACTCCAACAGGAATATAATATTAATTTAACACGAAACAAACCCAGTAAACGTTATAGGTATTTTAACATTCTAAGAAAAACAGAATAAGACGTGTTTTTCCATGCAACGAGTAGGTACCTACCTTATTACACATAATTTATAATATTTATTTAAAAGAAAATCCAATAATAGTAATACTATTTACATAGTTACGTCGTATATATAGGTTAGGTTAGTAAAATAAAGCGAGTCGTAAACATGATCACGCGCAATAATTGAGTTCCCTTACATCATTATAGTAGGTGAGTGTGGAATAAACTATTCAATTGTTACGAGTACTCACACTCGTGTACTGCATGTTATAAAATGGTATTTAAATATTTTGCAACGCGTGACGTATCAATTTTCTGCCGCCAGGAAATCCCTTATTTACAAAACAAAGATAAATGTTTTAACATGTACCTATATGAAATGATGTCATTGAGTTGTTATTTTCTTTACTACATTCGTACATACACAAATATCTACAAAATTATAATTTTGTTTAAAACTAGACGTATATAGCGGTTTTACTTGCGCTAACATTTATCATGAACATTATTTTGGTATACTGCTTGCCACTGACATGAATCGTAACGTGACTTTTTATAGCCTGTCTCTTCTGGATAATGTATCTTTTAATTGTAAAATTAATAAGGATTTGTTAAAAATTGGTTAGTCCATCTGACTCCAGGATGTATTTTGTCGTGCGAGACAAGTTGACATTTCATTTCGTTTTTTTTAACATTAAAAATTAATATATTAAAGGTCAAAAAACTGGCAATACTTTAAAGGTCGTTGAACTAAACCGAACGAGATTCTCAATATGCTTTGTATTTATTAGTAAAAATAAAAAATAAACAAAAGTCACGCCTACATTTTACGTCTGCTTGATCATAATGACGCACGAGCAATAATTGGTCACTATTTCCTTCAATAACAGTCTATTGAAATTACTCGTTGCATTTGAAACAATGTCAGTTTGTCAATTTAAAAAAAAATTGAATTTATTTTTCATTTTTAACATATAATCTGTTATTCATCCATTCCAAGCGTGTAGGTATTATACGTTATTTATATTTATGACGTTTCAATAATTATTTCAATCACAGTACTTCCGTCTTATGACAAATATTTTGTTACAACGCAATAGTGATAAGATTAGCGAATGAATAATCATACTGACTAATATTTTTTTATGTATAAAATACTTATAATTTCTTTTTATATTTATTTCAGTAAACTCAAAAAATGCTAAAACTAAGCCCGTGGGCATAGATGATGGTTTCAAGGGTGAAGGCGCGGCGTGTGGCTCCTCTGTCGTCAAGGTCAGTTGAAAAAATTATTGATAAAGTGAAACTTATTTGTTTTATTAAATATGCTCGTGACATCGTTTGGGCATATTATGATTGAGTGAAAGTGATCTTTTCGTGCAAACATAATCGTGTATAAATAAATAAATTTCTTTACAAAATTAATAGTAGAAAATCGATTTTTGACGTGATAACGTCTTGTAAATCGATGAATGCTGGCTGCACCGCACGAACTATTGTCACGTTTTGCGAGTGAGAGCGCGGAACAAGCGATAGAGAGGCACAATCGGTCTAAGTCGTTCGGCTATTGAATGAAAAACAATAACGCAGGTTGGAGTATCTTAAATATCACACATTTATATACGCTGTAAATAAAATGATAATACCACATTGTTACTTGTAATTAATCTGTATAATTTAAGTAATAAAATATTTGAATTAACGAGTGCAAATAAATGATAATTTTTCAAAATAATAATAATCAGTAATAAAAATTCAATTCAATTCATAAAAGTATGCTTTTTTTTAAATCAATGTTTTCTTATGACGTTATCACGTAAAATTATCGTCCGTAAACCGACTTTTCAAACAACCAATTTTTTTATTATGTTGTAATATATATATATATTTTTATAACATTTTGATAATAAAAATAAAATTCAATAAACAACAGTAAACTAATAATTATTTATATAAATACAACACATAGAACAGTTTTTTAGAATGTATTGCATTCTTCTAATCGCATAAACATATCCTTTTACTTCTATATAATTATCATTTACTTATAACAAGTCTCCAAGTGTGCAAAAAAGTAGATCTAGCCACATCATAGTGATTTGTAGGCCATACATACTCAAGGTACTTCCGAGCGTTATTATTCTACTTCAAATGCGGGTGCTCAGTGACTCAGCCAATACAATCTCCACGATTTCTGCTCGACATACTTTGAGATGAAATTATTATTTGATTTTTATTACGTTTTTTATTGTTTACTTGACGATTTTTAATTTTAATGACAGCGCGAGAATTGAAATCTACTTTAAAACTAAATAATGTTTGAGTATTTTACCGTAAATAATCGAGATGAGCGAAGCGAAGCGAAAAAGGTCACTGCTCAATTACTTTTATTTCCTCTGTGAAAAAAAAAAACGGTTTAGTACTCAATTTTAAAACTGTATTGCGGTCGTTACTTTTTTCTAAGCTTAATAATATTCACAGTTATTAACTTCGGGAGTTTAATGAACTTTTTAAATTTTGCTATTTTTTTATTCGTACATATTTGATACTGTTCAAAATGATGTTACGGGTCTAACAAATTTATATACTTTTTTTTGTTTTGTTTTTAATATGGCGGATAGTTTAAGAAAATAAAATTACGAAAATCCTAAGGAGAAAGTTTTAAGTGAGTCGAAGTTTACTATAATAATGAATAATAATAGAATATAATATAATAGAATAGAATAATGATGAAGGAATATTTATACACTGTTACACATAAAATAAAGTAATCTAAGACACACATAAGTACACAGCACATAAAAAAACTATAGTTAGGTACGATAAGAAACACTTAAAATTACAAATACTTAAATATACGTTAAAATTACAAATAATAAATAAACGTCTCATGCTCAACGGCCCCCACTAGGATGTTTATCCTGTATCACACAAAAACACACAAGACAAATATCCGTTTGGCCTATACAGATATTTGTCATGTGTGGGGATGGAACCCGCGACCGCTAGCACATAAAAGCCAGTTGTCGTGACTACTGCGCCAACGCGTCGTCAATAATGTCCGATATATTTCCAGTTTTTGTTGTTTTCATATTTATCCCCAATAGGGAAACGGCAAAGGACTTATAGTCCATACATTCTTGTCTAAATTTATATATTTCCAGGTCGCGAGTCAGATGGTTCAGACGCGCTCGCCGCGCGGCTTCACCGTGGCGACGCCGAGCGAGGAGGGCGGCGCGGAGCCGGAGCCGCACGCGCGCCACCTCGAGCGCCGCGGCAGCAGGAGCCTGCCCGCCACGCCGGCGCACACGCCGCCTGCCAGCCCCGCCGCCCGCCGGAAGGCGAACGGCAACCGGTACGCTTCCACTTACATTACTGTACTGTACTGTACTGTATCAACCTGTAAACCACCCATTGCTGAGCGAAGCTTAATCCGCCGCGCTGGTCCACTGCGGGTTGACGAATAATTTTCCTACCATGAGTAGCAATTGCTACAAGGTGTCCATTTTAGTAATTAGGACCGACTGCTTTACTAGCTCTCAGAGGAATAGTGTACCCACAAGGACATAAACCCAGACCAGAATCGAATCCGCAAACGTCGGCGTTAAGGCGATTTCTAGTACTCGCTACACCAGAACGGACCATACATAAACACATTAAAAAACCTTATATACATAGTTTTAAGTAATGTAATAGGGCAGTTCCGCCGAAAGTTGTACAAATAATAAATTCGAGGATAAATAAATAATTTGAACTTTTAACAATTTTTTTAATGTAGGTAGTCGATATATATAACTAATTTTAATGTTAACTTAAAAAACCTCGCTTTTCTTGTTGTTTTTATTGTTAAAATATATATTTTTGTTAATGAAAGACCATTTGGTAGTCAAGATCATTACGAAATGTTTCTTATTTTAGTCAATAATATAGACATTTTAGTAGTTATAAATTACTTTTATTACTAAACTTAGGGAATAAGTAATCCAATTAGGAAGAAAAATCTCACCTCTTCATGCAAAAATACAGTAATTAGATCACCATAAACCCGTTTCGTTACGTTTTGGGTATTATTTAATTATAACTTTAACATTTTTTGCTATTAAACTAGTTCTACTTAGAATAAATCACAGTCAAATTGCAGCCTTTACTATAAACTAATTAATTATTATAGATTTTGAGCTTTAAATATTAAAAATCATGTAAAAATCACATTTTTATACAAAACGAAAACGAGAGTGCCAAGGTAAGGTTGATATCACACCAAGGCATTTGTACACTTAGAATAAATATTATTTTAATGTACCTACTATGTACGCGTTTTATTCTATACCTACTATGTAAGTGTTTTATTCTTTTTACCCGACTGCGACAGGAGGGTTATGTTTCTCGAGTGTATGTATGTATGTATGTATGTATGTATATATGTATGTATGTATGTATGTATGTATGTATGTATGTATGTATGTATGTATGTATGTATGTATGTATGTATGTATGTATGTATGTATGTATGTATGTATGTATGTATGTATGTATGTATGTATGTATGTATGTATGTATGTATGTATGTATGTATGTATGTATGTATGTATGTATGTATGTATGTATGTATGTATGTATGTATGTATGTATGTCCATTTCTTTGGCGCGCCCTACAGCCCAAACGGCTGGACGGTTTTTGACATATGAGGTGTCGTTGGATTTGTCTTTTTATTCTTTTTAGTTTATAATAAGAGTATTTTACGCAGTCGGGTTTTTTGATTTTTTTTAATTAAGCATACTTGTTATCTTTTCTTGTTCATAAAATTAATTACCAGAAATAATCAACAAGATAGCAAAATAAAATCCTATTCCAAATGGTCAGAACTTTTGAGTTTCCATACAAAATGTATCGCTCGTTTTTATTTACTTACAAGACACTGTGGAGAGATTGAAATAATACTTTTCAAAGTATTATTTCGATCTACTTGAAATGTGTAAATTAAGAGCAAACTATGTTTGTATGAGAATTCAGCGGGACACAAAAAATAACTAAATATCACTTAAAGGACAATTCTAACCCCACATTATAACCGTATTGATTCTTAATACCAATTAATTATCACTATCATCAGCACCGAGACAAAAATCACAAATATAATCAATAAATATTTGATTACAACTACACTTACAACAGTACCATTTATTGCACGCCATACATTTCGATATTTCGATCAGGACTAGAGGTCTATAACATTTGTTACATTTAAACGTACGTTTCACTATAGTATTCAGCGACTTTTTCTTTTTGGTTTGTCTGTATGTCTTCATATTAAACGAATCGAGTGGATCACATTCTGGTACAAAAAATTTACAACATACTAGATGTTGATGACGCGCTAGGTAAACTGTTTGACATTATCATGCTAGTATTTTGATAATCATTTTGTATTTTTTACTCGGACTCTTTCTCTAAATATACTTTCGGTTTTTTTTGCGGAGACTTTATCTCTAAAATTATTATTATATTAATTAAATTTGTACTATTCAAGGGGTTCGATAGAATAATTTTAATATTTCGTTAACACATCGAAGTCCGACGATGGGTTCAATATATAAACACAAATTTATTTACATAACTAGCAAACCCGGCGAACTCCGTTTCGCCACCAACTTATTTTCGTGAGGGATACTCACACCACGTACTGGCACCGTCAGCTCCACCACCATGCAAAACCATATTGGTTTGTAGTACATGCTATGTATCAGATATGGCGCTGTATGTGAAAAATGATTTTCTCTGTTTTCCTGCTTTTCTATTGACATTTTTCCTAAATTTTGTTTGCTATAAACCTCACGGAGCCCGAGACCTTTCCAACGAATGCAAAACCGTGGAAATCGGTTCGTGCGTTCTGGAATTATAGCGTCAGGAAGGAAAATCCGACTTATTTTTATATTATAGGGGTTGATCGTAGAGGGGTGATAATTGAGAGTAATATGAGATTTTTTTATTCTAAATAATGACAATAAAAAAAATTTGCAAAAAAATTAAAGTTAATAATTAACAAAAAAAAAAAAAATAGGGGTTGATCGCAGAGGTGTGAAAAATTCAGAGTAATATGAGATTTTTTTATTCTAAGTCATCACAAAATAATAAAAAAAAAATTCTCAAAAAATAAAAATTTTTAATTACTAAATAAAAAATAAGGATTAATTGTAGAGGGGTGAAAATTTAGGTTGCATGTATTTTTGTATGATGTATCATAAAAAAATAAAAACAAAAAATTTTGTCTGAAAAATAAAAAAAGAATTTAGGGGTGGACCACCCTTAACATGTAGGGGGATGAAAAATAGATGTTGTTCGATTCTCCCCCCTGGCTAGTATCCTCGCTAAGTATCACGAAAATCGGTCGAGCCGTTTCGGAGGAGTTCAATTACTAACCCCGTGACACAAGAATTTTGTATATTATACTTTATTATATTTATATTATTTACTATATTTATTACACTAAATAGAGATCAAAAGAAGTCTTAATAAATTAACATTTTTTTAAATTGGTTGTTTTGTGTCTTCAACTTTATGACGTCAGTTTCGTTACAATTTAGGTCAGGCTGTACGTTACGTAACTATCCTGACGTAACGAAATGTGACTTCGACAATAACAAAATTACATATTTAATCCAGAAACCGCATTTATTAGCAACTTATTCTAAAAATATAATCAACATATAATACAGTTTACTATAAGGTACTCGTATAAATTGTAGTATAATTAAATCTTTCTATAAATTGCGTAACTATACTGACAAGAATCAAGGGTAAAACTCACCTCATAGAACCACAGCCCTTTACGCATCGCCTGTTAGCGAACTAAAAAAACGGCGGCCCTTGCTTGAGTAGTCTATGATCAAAGTTTTGCTATTTCTATATGAAAAATCCAAAACAAAGCAAAATTTCCACCTAATATTGTATAAAACACCGTAACTATAATGACCATGTCAGGATGAGCGTAAATCCAGGTACACTCTATTTTAATTAATTAATAATATATATCACTTACTTTCTTTGCTTGTTATTCAATTAAAAGATAGCTCTTTATTGATACTATAATCTCAAATCCTCATATTCTAGGTTGTAGAAGAAAAATTATAATTAATCAAGTGTTAAACACGATATAAGTTTTTAGGGACAGTATGGGAAGCCAATTTTGTCAATTTTCAGAGTAACTTTAAAATAATTATTGTAAATATATTTTTATTTATTGGGATATTCTTTCGTAGCCTATTTATTCAAAAATATTTTGAAGCACTTACTTTAATTATATTGTTGCTTAGTTCAACAAAAATAAATCTTAAGTGTTCGGACATCAAAAAAACACAAATGTACAACTTTTGGCGGAACTGCCCAATTTAGCAAAATGATTTAATAAAATGACATGTTTCAACATGTAATTGGTGATAAACGATGTTACGACCGCCTGACGGCGGGTACAAATTATAACAAAAATAAATGTTACAAATTGTTTATTGTATTATTTAAATAAAATAAATAATAAAAAAATAAACCTCAGAAAATTCAAATTAAATTGTATTAAATAATTGGCTAAGTACACTATAGTCTCTAGTCGGAACACAGCCGGAGTGTGGATTCTCGGTACAAGGAAGTTTCTGGTCGTAAAAAGAAAAAAAACTATGTGCGCTGGGCTTAACTTTGACGGTCCGCGACGCGTGGGGGAACTTCGGTCAGGAAGCTTCTACTGGCTTGGGGGGAACCCGGAGGTGTCCCGCGGCTCCCGGCGATCCAAGGTAGGACCCACAGCCACAGAGGTCAGTTGAAGTCGACGGCAGAATTGTTGCCCCTGGGTTCTTAGACCGTAGGGAGGACGTGCAGCTCGTTCTATTCAGTCCGTACGGTGGACATGGAGCTCGTACTATTCAGTCCGTACGGTGGACCCCCAGTTTCCTGGAAATCGTCGAAAAGACACTTGTAGCGCGAAAGATTCGATACCCAGGCACTAGGTGAGACCAGTAGTGGGCGTCGGCATCTTTAGCGAAGCAATTAAAAATTATACAGAATGAAGTGGCGATATTTAGGTCCGGTTGAAATACAGTTAAAAGAAAAAAATAAAAAATAAACATAAAAATAAATAAAATATAATTACCCAACCCAGAATCAAACCCCAACTGTTTATATGCCGGACTATCACCATTCCACTTCGCTATGAGGTACAAGAGAAAAGAATTACATTTTAACTTAATTGAAATGCAGGTAGTTTTATATTACATTATTTTAACTAATACGAGGAAGTATAGATTATGGATGATGATTCGAACTATTACACAATTGGCTTTAAAACTTAAACGAAATTAAGATATGTGTCAATGCAAACATTTTAATTACATACTACGAGTTTATATTTTATAATTCAAATGTACAAACTTGTATACAATTTTCCGGTATCAATTTTTAATAAACTAAAACTACAAAAACTAAAAAGAATTAATTATCGAGGTGAAACATATTTAAAACTTATCGAAATGATTAAATAGATAAGGTCATACTTTACCAATTTTATAAGAACCCACTGTCGCATATCGTTACGTTGTTTTAACCACCATTAAGAAACATATAGCCACAGCAATTTTTACACTATTAAAAGATTGAAGAAATCACTTGTTGAATAATAATCGAATTAATCCAAACACGAAAAATTAGTTAACAGCAACAAAAGCTATTGGAATTAATTATATTAAACTTACCAAGGCGGTTGAAAACGATGCAATCCGCTTTTAATTTTTCTTTTTGTTTTATCTTAGAATACACTGATTTTATTATTTTTTTCTACGAATGAGAACAAACAATCACATACAGTTGTCGTGCGAACTCATTGGCGTCGATAAAATCCTAAGTTTTTATATTTTTCTATCGGGACAGCCTACTTCCTTCCCGAGGCGACAATGCGCATCCCCAGATTTCCAGAAATTTCGAATGAAACGAGATGGGGATATGGAAAGAACGGCTAAATCGAAGCAAGACACGCCCCAACTATTGTCTATTATTCTAGAAAGTTCCTGCGGTATTGAGACAGCAATACTCGAACCGAGCGAAATGGAATCATTCACAGATGTTCTAGAAAATTTTTGATTTCCGGTATCAACGAATTACCTTATATTATGGTCATTTTAATGCTATCACTAGTTAAAGCGCGCGGTTCCCGTTCGACTATAACAACCAGTTATTTTGTTTGTCTGTTTGTAATCATTTTTTGTGTATTTATTTAATATATATATATTTTTTAACTTTGTTTCAACGTAACAACGATAATGTTTATATTTCTGGAATCACATATTAATTTCATTTTTACGATACCATGATGAAGAATCGGTAAAAAACGAACAATAATTACAACCACACCTGTGACGATAGGTTTATGCATAATGGATACCTTATGTTTAAATTTATATTTGTACGGGTGCTTACCGCGTTTATAATTTTGTTGACTTCCCTATATTTCGGCAATGTTTCAATCGCCATGATCACGGGGAGACTGACGTACGGAGATGGTGGATGGTGGCAGATCAGAAAAATCTGTCTACCCTCTTTCTTCTTCGTTGTGGTCGACTAGTTTCGGCACACGGAAGCACTTGTTCACTACGGCACACTATACTAACAGTGTCTTTTTTGGACTCTGAGCACCGATACCGTGACACATTTTCACACAAACTAATCACCGGATTCCACATACTCGGTATTCTGAAACCGTCTTCCCTATTGAAATTTGGATATTTTTTAATTTCAATTGCTTCCTTTATTAGTCGAGGGAAATGATGACGCTCGGATGATAAAACCTGTGGCTTGTGTAATTCAATTCAGTGATTAGGACCTGATTCCAGCAGATGTTGAGCTATGGCCGATTTTTGGGGTTCATTTTTTGTGACAGCCTTGATATGTTCATTGATGCGACACGATATTGTTCGTTTAGTTTGGCCGATATATGACCTGCCACAACTACAGTCTACCTTATAGACACCAGGGTGTTCAAGTGGAAAATAATCCTTTGGGAAACGTAGGCTGCTGGCAAGCTTCTGAAGAGGGGTAAACACGGTTTTTATTGAATATTTTTTTAGACATCTACTGATCTTGTCTGTTACCCCTCTTACATACGGTAAATATGCAGTTTGACGTTCAACGCTTGGCTTTTTTGTTTTTTCCCTGTTTTTAGTTCTTATTTTAGTGACGTCGATGTTGTAGCCATTTCTTTTTAATACTTTCTGTACATGTATTAACTCCTTTTGTAAACTTGTACTATCGCATAGATCGTGTGCGCGATTTGTAAGCGACGTCACTACTGAGTGAAGATGGCGTGGGTGATGGTGTGAGGTAGCGTGTAGATATCTGTCCGTGTGTGTTGATTTTCTATATACAGTGTGACCCAAGGTGTTATCTTCTCGTACTGTTACTAAAACGTGCTAAAAAAAGGTAACGCAACGGTGGTGATGGACACTGAAGCATATGAGAATAAGATACTCGTACTGTTAAACGATGAAAACACCTATCGCAAGGTTGATTACAACCCAACTGCCAGGGTGGCACGAAAGACCGCTAAATTAATAAAGGAATGCCAACACGCTCTCCCCGATGATGTGTTTAAATTTCTACTAAGGCCAACTACACCACAGCCTCCGAAAATATATGGTCTTCTCTGCTTCTTGCTCAGCAGTGGGTGGTTTACAGGCAGATAAAATATAATTATACTCTATTTTTCTTAGGTGTCTTAAATAGTAAACAAATATGGCGTACAGGTAACCAGAGATAATTCATAGAGCTTGCAATGACGAATGAATGAGAACGACTGAACTTAATGGTTTTTTGCACGGAACGTCAAGTATTGTGTAGAAGTAACACGACAAGATATTTTAATAATTTTATTATTCAGATATTGATGATAATTCACATGACTCTTCTGACACATGTATTATAAAACTAGGGGTTGCATCTGTTGCAACATCTATTAAGCTGTCAAGCTGCAACATTTTGTCTTCTTTTTTTTTATATGTTCAATACAATTTAGGATAGGAAGCAGGATAACTTATTATAAAAAACATGTGGCAAATTACAAAACTGACAACCTACATAATTTCAATTTAGTCACTGAGATTAAAAAATAGCCTTTAATAAATGATGTAAAGTTTTTTTTAAAATTATAAGTCTTTAATAAATGATGTAAAGTTTTTTTTTTTTAAATTATTATACTTTTTCGCCATAATATAAACTAATTTTTAAACTTTAAACTAAAAAAGCAAATATGCGGTCGAGATATCTCCGGTCTATAGATCTCCATCAGGAGCGAAGTCCCTCACTCACTTTTAATAAACAGTGCAGTAAGATACGAAATAATAATAATTATAGTAACAAATAAATAATCAATAGAAGTAGATTAAAAGCAATTAAAATTTTTCTATATTCTACAGAAGACATTACTATTTTAAAACCTAATAAAATTTGAACAAAATGTCTTACTACTTACTTACTTCCAGTGGCGCTACAACCCTTTGTAAGTCTTGGCCTCTTCCACAATTCTCTTCCACTTGTCACGATCTCTGGTGAGTTTGTGACCCCTTCAGTTCGTAAACTTGCCCATCGTCCTCAGATCCTTCTCTATGCAGTCCTTCCATCTTTTCTTGGGTCTTCCTCTATGTCTCTTCTGCTGTGATGTCCACTCAGATATTATTTTGGCTGCCCTGGTTTCCGGCATTCTTTCTAAGTGGCCTGCCCACCTCAGTTTTTGAGACTTGCAAAATCTGACAATATTCTCACCTTTTATGTGTGCGTCTATTTCGTGGTTCATAAGATGGCGATATGTCCCATTGTTATCTTTGACGGTTCCGAATATTCGACGTAGCACTTTTCTTTCAAATATTGCCAGTCTTTGCTCATCTCTCTGCGTTAGCGTCCACGTTTCGCAGGCATAGGTGACTACGGGCCTGATAAAGGTGCGGTATATAGTCAGTTTTGATGTAACGCTAAGCAATTTCGAGGAAAAGATTTTGTTGCACGCATAGAAGTACTTGTTGCCGCTAACAATCCTTGCCCTTATCTCATCGTCCGTCCTATTTTGGCCAGTCAGTATTGATCCCAAATACTTGAAGCTCTCCACCCCTTCATTATCACTATCGCCAACCTTGATGTGATTTGCTGATTATGGCAGTCTACTAGTTGCTAGATATTTCGTCTTGGATGCATTTATCTGCAATCCATAATTTGTAGACTTGGCTTCGAGGTTCGAGCAATGATTTATCATGCTGTTTTGGGACCTGACTATATCGTCAGCGTATGTGGCTACTTGTGACGTATTGTAGTCGATTAGTCCGCTGATGTACAGTTTTCGAATGATAGCTTCAATGGCAAGTTTAAATAAGACGGACGAGAGTACATCCCCCTGCTTGACTCCGGAATGTATGTCAAAAGGCACACCCAGTGTTGCTACCATTTAACAATATAACAATAATCAAAACGCAATGACAAACCCGTATTATAATACTATGAAAAAAATCACCTAATTTAAACTGTTGTGAACCAGTCGTTATTGCATTTTAAATTACTTGGTTTATACTGACATGGCAGAGTTTGTGTTTAGGGTTTTCACCGCTAAAACTAGAGTTACCACATTGAAAACAAAAAAAAAATGCTGACGGTCCCTGGCAAATTTTATGCCACAAAGCGCTAAATATCTTTTATCAATAAGTATGGCAAGAGGGGTTTTTGTGTGATGTTTGAAAAGGGCTAGATTGCTCTTTTAGGGCTAAATAAGGAAATCTGGAGAAATCCAATCGTAAAAAGAGCTAGATCTAGCCCCAAAAGGGCTAAGGTGGCAACACTGGGCACACCTCGTTTTGGATGGCCACTACAGCTTTGGAGTGCTACAATACGGCTTCAACAAGTGTTACTAACTTTCTTACTATTTATTACTTTGAACAAAATGTCGTACTTTGTAATTTAAAGATATTGTTTGTTTTTTTTTTAAAGTTCATTATCCATTCTCGCTAATTCATTCTAAATGTCACATCTCTATGATTCAAAGACAAAGTAGTGTATCGAAACGTCAAAATGTCGTGTACATATTTTATCTGTGGAAGTTGGTTCTGTTAACTTTTCAATTTTAGCAAAAATAATGTGCTTAAATCAATAACTAACAGCTTTTCTTAGTGTAAATCATAGCGTGTGTGTTTCTGAAATACATAGTTGTAAACGATAAAACCAAACCTAAAATGTGTGATTGTCCGAAAAGAAGTGATTTTCGTTCAAGGTAATGTTTGTTTACCATTTAAGATACCTAAGGAGAAATAGGGTATAAATATAATTTTAGGACTGAATTATTTACAGTTTTTTTCCACAAAAGGGAAAACCAGAGTTCAAACAGAGGATAATAAATATATTTTTTTTTAGATATTTCACATCGCCGTTCGCACCAGTAGAAGATGCTAACAACCGATCATGGCTCACAATGGCGCTGCTTGGTTTCAAAAAAGACCTCACAACATCTACGTCGACACTAGCGGAAGAAGAAACTATTGAAAATAGATTACATGGTAAGTTCGTAATTCAATCGATTAAGAGTTTTTAGAACTTTAAAAACTATACATTTTATTTTCATAAAAGTAGCTCTTAATAAATATTTGCATACTAAGGTACTAAATCTGTTGTTTATAAAGTCATATATTTCGACGTCCAGAGCTCGATTTTTAACTGTACCTCTGTGTTAAGGTCTTAAATCTGAAAGTACTTAAAAATGCTTGAAATTGGCGAAACATATTTTGAATATAATATGGTTATATTCTCATTAATATTCTCTTTAGGAAGTGTCAGGTAGAGTGAACTGGTTTTGATCACAGTAGCAACGCATATAAACTATAGTTAATGGAAATTGAGGTTAGGTTAGGTTATTTAACTCTAAAGATAAAGTTCAGCTTTGTTAGTTTGAAAAGTAAAGCGGTATGAAATCAAATAAGTACTAATTAATTTGTAAGTTATTAGGAAATCAGGAGTCTATTAGGAAAAGCAGGAGATTTACTTCATGGAAAGTTTAAAAATCTAGTTATATTACTTAGATTGTATGTACTTGTATGTATGTATATGTATGTGTGTATGTATATGGGTAAATGTATGTGTATCTATATGTATATACGTATGTGTGTGTGTGTATATATATATATATATATATATATTTATATATATGTATGTATGTGTGTTTATCTATATATTTATATATAGTCTTTGTTAGTTCTTTGTACACCCTTACCGCTTTTTTCACATTATCTCCTCCACGCTGGTTGTCTGGAAGAGATCGCTGTTTAGCGATAAGACCGCCTGTTGTGCATTTATTTTTGTGCATTGTCTTTTGAATTGTATGCTTCTGTTTATGTGTACAATAAAGAGTGATTATTATTATTATTATTAGATATAGCTACAATCAATATTAATTTTATATTTTAATTTTGCAGGCAGTTCCTTAGCAGAGTCCGTAGAAAGCCTCGGACCATCACCTAAAATTGATCCAAAAGTAATCTCCAACAATCCTTCGAGTCAGCAACCCAAGTTAACGAAACCGGCGAATTCCTTCCGTCCGAAACCTAATGAGTTTCGAGAAATGAATTTCTGGTCACCTACTTCAATGTAAAGTAATCAATGTTACTTGATAGTTTCTCCACTTATTATACTTTGAATTGAGTTTTTAGTCTAATTTCACAAAAGCTTTGAGTCGATAAAGGACTCAAAAGACAGTGTTTTGTGGCATTTCTCTGAAATTAGGGGGGGCACCCCCTTTATGGAATTATTCCCTTTTTTGCAGAGAATTCCGAAATTTCAGATAATATTTATATTATATCAGAGAAATTTCTAAAAGACTGAGAGTCATCATTAATAAAAAACTGAAAAATGCTGAGATATTCTGAAAAAGTCAAATATTGTCTGGAATTTCACAATTTTCTGCAAAAAAGGGAATATTTTCCATAAGGGTCAGTTTAATTTATATGGACGTATTACAGTATTTAATCTTTGTTTGCAAAATAACAAGTCTGCGAGTGAAAATGTGACAAGGAATGGTTTCAATAAATGGTTCAAATAATTTTGATGTTTATTAATATATGCATAATATTTATTTATGCAACTATCAAATTGTTTAAAATATTATAAAAATAGATAATTATCGTCTATACCTACAATCTGACGACTTATTGCGTCATTTTATATGTATTTAAAATGAGAATCGACATTGATAAACAACCTTTTTGATTACTTAAATATCAATGATGCAATCAGTTGTTTTCTATCATAAGATTTTGCTGGTTCAAATTCAAACATAGTATATGTAAACTATAGAAATAAAAAATTAAACGTTTTTCAAGATTCTAAATCAGTATGCAAATCATTTTGCTAAACACATTATACCTTATTGTGGTAAATATGGACTTTTGCTGACATTGTAGTATAACCTGCATATATTCCTTGTCATACACAAATAAATACAATATTTGTTACCTGAAGCCTGATATTCTATCAAAGTGCATGTTTAGGATATATTTTTAAAATGATATTTTACTAAAGATAAGGATTCATTCACATTTATAGCTACAACACATGAAATATTATCATTAATTTCATGAACACAATATTGCTTTCGACCGATGTAGTTAGATAATATTCAATTAACGTATTTTTATAGATATGTTACATATGGACCACAAATGAATTATCAAAGTAGAAATCATACAAATAATATATACTAATAGGGGCATATACATGACATTTTTTAACAAATTAGCCTATTATTTGAAAAGAAAAACGAATTTTTTAAATAATTTTTGTGATTCAAAAAGCATTTAAAATTATAGAACAATGGTATAGATTTTGATAAAGATATGGCGATGTTATAAATTCAAAACGAATGAACGAAAAATATGATAATAATTGTCTTGTATGATAATAATAAAAGATGGATGTATCTAAATATGGCGGTCGAAAGTAACTGCATGTATTTTAATCTAGGTTTTATTATTATTGTAAGTTGTACATTAACTATACTATAGGCAGTAAGGATACCTACATATTACTTACGAACATGTATTTCTTGTATTATGTTTAAATGAAGAATTATATTTCAGTTATAAAGGTATTTTTCTAAATATAACGTTTATGACATTAAATTCTAAAACAACAACGCATAAGCAGGGTCGCTAGATGATGTTCGTTGACACAATAATGTATTCTTTGATCATAATGTACTGAATAATACTCAAGTCTCTAAACCAATCATTATTATGCCAGTCATCATCCCTTATAATGACGGATTCAAATAATACACTGAAAACGAGAACACAATAACCATATTCCAATTTCCAATCTTTCAAGATTTTCATTTTCTTTATCTAGCAAGCAAAAATAGGTAAAATTTTACAAAAAACACAGTAAAAATATTTTGGAATATGTGACACTTTTGTATGGATATGCGCTTGATGTAATGTTTTTGTATAAAAAAATTATTATAGGTATGTATATTAAAATAATGTGGCTCTTTCGATTTCGAGATATTTGTGATATATTTGATCGTCGTAAAAAGTATTTATTAATCCTTTTTTTTAAAATACCGCCTCTGTTGTGATTATAAAATGACTAAAACCACAATTACTATTATTTTAATGTATCAATTTACACACTGTCCATTAATAATCATATGACTGGATATTTCTTAATGCTGATTGATTTAATAATACCTACTATTTCAAATGAGTTTTAATGTACGTGTATGAGTTATTGATCATCTTTGGAATTCATGATTGAAATCGGTAATGATTGGTGTTATTTATATAAGTATAAAATGTTAATAAAAATATTTTATAAATGATTTCGAAATGTGGATTTATGGGCATTATTAAATTAATCAACAATAACTAACTTATATATATATTTAAATGGATGGGAAGTCGATTTTTTATTGTAAGTTACCTTTTTTTTAAATTATTAATATGTATTATTGTAAGGTGTGTATTATTGAGAGCAGATATGATATACCCATTAATGACTATAGCAATTTTTTCGCTATTAAAAAAATAAATAATTTTAGGTTAATTTCATTTGAGTTATTATTTATTTTAATGTTTTCCATGAACATCCCTAATATAAGTCTTGCACACTCGCCATTTTTGCCTTAGGCCGGTCCTGTAGATAAATTTTTCCCGCCAAAAAAAAAAAAAAAAGGTCCTGTAGATAAAGCTCGGAATATTATTAAATTTATAAATAATATAATTTACAATATAAATAAAGTTTTAAAGAAATAAATATTTGACCAGGGGTGACGCAAGGGTCCACTGACCAGCTAATCAGGACGATATAAAAGGCGACGCCATTTTGGGTGTCGTAGGTCACTCTTCGATAGACAATAATAGTGCGATAAAGGTCACTCTTCGATAAACAATAGTACAATAAAGGTCACTAGTGCGAAAAGGATTACATAGGAGCTAGCCAACTGTCTCCTCTTCACAAGCGGCAATTCTTCAACGATACACGGCGTTTCATTGAAGACCTCCTGAAGAACACGACGATAGAACCAGCATTCGCAAGTACCGGCCCTAGAATAAAAGTCGTCTAAATAACTATATTTAGACGACTAATAACTATATTTAGACGAATTTTATTGGACTGCCACATGTTTCTGTTCGACTAGGGTACGATACAACGATGTAATATTTAAATCAAGCCACATTAGTATTATTCATAGGCTTAGTGTAAAAATGACATTTTGGCAGGACGTGTTTTACATTACTGTTTTAGAAGCTGTTAGAATTTAGATTATAATATCCTAGTAGGATGTTATAAATATGCAGCAATGTCTCTTGTTTCGTTTGTAGTTCCGAACTTTCCCGATAATTGTGAAGAATTGCCGAGTGTCAAATTGTAAATATTAATTGTAATTCGTAGCAGTGGCGTGCAACTTCTTCCCCTTCTACTTTCTTATTTGACTACAGATATCGTTCTACCACATCAACAAACATAATATAATGAATGGTGTCATCGGACACCTGAAGTACCTTCGGATAATCTAGAAGCAACACAATTTGCAAAAAAATATTGCATATCTTTATATAGGTATATATTTTCTTGATTTTTTAAGTTTTTTTTTTAACCTAAAAGCACAAATTAGGGATTCTGTAGCCAAGTAGGCAAGTTTTTGTCCTCATACTCCCGAGTTGATTGACACCAAACTCGGGCTATCTGGCTCTTCTGGTTCCTGAGATATGGCCCGCGAGGGTGAGTCGTGGTGTCCTCCCCATTTCAAATAAGCCCCAACCATAGAAATATTAAGAACAGGAGAAGTGGTATGGGGGCGTGTCCGCATAGACGCAACTTGCCCAAAATGCGTACATAATTAACAATGCCGTCTTGTTCAGTGGTTTGTTGTAAGAACAGAAGTCAAATCAAACATTTAACAAGTCATGGAATCAGTTGCCACATGTAAATATTACTTTTTTATTATATTTTAAATAAGGTTTATATTTGTTTGTTTAGAACGTTATGATTTATAAATAGTATATGTTGTTTCTGCGCTGTTTTGCGAAGAGTGGTGGGAGAGAACTGGCGACATTGTGTTCTCATATATTTTTAATGAAATAACATATCTTATTATTTCAAATATCTGTGGCCCCAACAGTAGGGGTCTAGGGTGACTGGTTTTGGAGTTACGCCGGGATGGTTTTAGGGGTAGAAAAGTGGTTTAAAATAAAATCAAAGTATTTAGTAAATTTAGTATTTTAGTAAATAACAAATAATGTAAAATAAAATAAATCAAACAAAAAAATAGTAATTTAAATTATTAAGTAAAATTTTCCTTGCGCCACGCGGAGTCGCGGATGTGGTGCCGCAGGGGGCGGCTGCATTCCTCGCCTCCCGCACCGCCCCTCGCAAAGCCCGCTCGCGCAATAGAAAAACATATAACGGAATACCGTTATATGTTTTTCTTACGGTTTTAGTCTCACATTTTTACCCGACTGTGCCAGAAGGAGGGTTATGTTTTTCGAGAGCATGTATGTATGTATGTATAATTATTAGGCACACCCTTCAACCTCAACGGCTCGATGGATTTTAGCTTGAGAAGTGTCGTTAGATTCGTACCTATTTACTGTGAGAGTGACATGGATTTTTGGTGCCAAATTCATTTTATTTCCAAATTATATAGAAACGCAGTCGTATTTTTTAGTTTTTTAATTAACTTACTTGTTTTCAGTTCAGTCGCGCAGCAAAACCCTACCTTCTCCAACCTTGCCGAAGCCTAAGGAACTTCCTGCCAAAAATTTAAATTAAAATCAAGTGGTAATTGTGGTATTTTACTGATTGAAATAACAACACTTAAAGATTTTTTTATAACCTTCAAATTCAAATACTTTTGCTTAAAAATCAAATAGAATTGATTTAAGTTATGAATGAGGATCAGTAAAGGTATAGCAAATTCAATAGAACTAGTATCCACGTTATTCTCTATGACATAAGAATGATATTCCTTTTTGAATTATCCAAATTGGACCATTACTTACGAAGATATTAAGTTATAAACATTATGCCTTCCTGCCGCTAAAAGTTAGTGTACGCGGGTGCGTGTGACGTCATTGTGCCCGAACGAGCGCAGTTCACGAATCAACGGAGCGGCGGCGACGCGGTTGGTCGTTTTATTTGAAATTTATTTAAATATAGTGTTGTTATAAAGTGTAATTGTCTGATATTTAAATATAAAACGTATTTACTAATCGTACTAATAAAGTAGAAGCTGGTTTTGTGCAAGAAACAAAGAAGAAATATTCGAAGATTATGATGAAAACTATTGTACTAATATTTTAGAGGAGTCCACGCATTTTTGGAAAACATCAATATTTTCGAAACGAATTGAGATTTGAAATTACTCTTCTATTAATAATATGACATGTGCTTTTTATTATGCAAGATTTCGAAATAAAACTCTATAAAAGAAAGAAAAGCATTTTTATTTTTAAACTTGATTACTAAATAGACAATCCTGTAAATTAACTAAACTACAGGCTATTGTTACAATATTATCCAAAAAATTTATGTATGAAATATCGACACATGCGTCAGGTCCGATCATTTTGAAGTCTCTCAACTTCCATATGCTTCTTTCAATGTGAACTTTTATAGCACCAATTCTCTCTGTTTGCAAAACTTCCTCTGCTATAGGTTTGGAGTTGGAACTCACACACGGCGAGCCGTATGCGGAAAAGCGCCGCTCCCTGGCCGAATGGGGTACCCGCTCGAGTGCTGGTCCTGGTCCTCGACCACCTGAAGTCCCGCATCAGGGTACTGACTGTACCCGACACTAGACTGGTGTCCGGATGGTTCCCTCACAGCTGGAAGGAGGAAAATCTCGTGCTACTGCCGAAGCCGGGAAGGCCTTCGACACCAGTCGTTGGCTTCAGGCCCATCGTGCTGCTGAACGAGGTACGCAAGCTGTTGGAGAGGGTAGTCACTGCTCGCATCGTCCAGCACCTCACGCGGGTCGGCCCTGACCTGTCCGACGTCCGGCTCGAGTTTCGGGCTGGTCGGTCGACGCCATTCTGCATCTGAAGATCGTGGCTTCGGAGTTCGTCGCCTTGAAGGGAGTGCTGTTGGCGGTGTCTCTCGACATCGCCAACGCATTCAATGCCTGCCATTCGGCTGCATCACGGAGGCACTCCGGTTCCATTGAGTGCCCTCTACCTAAGGCGGCTAGTGGCAGATTACCTTGACGGTCGCAATGTCCTCTTCGTGAACTCTTCGTGAAGGGGACGTTGTCAGGAGGTCCATGTCGTATGGCGTCCCACAGGGTTCTGTTCTCGGATCGCTCATGTGGGACATCGGGTACGACTGAGTCCTCCGTGGGCCCCCTCCCTGGGCTGGGATTGATTTGTTACGCCGATGACACTCTGGTTACAGCTCGGGGCGGGACCTTCGTGGAGGCGGAATCTCTGGCCACCTCAGGTACCGCGGAGGTGGTCAGGAGGATCGAGGCACTGGGGCTTAGGGTGGTCCTTAACAAGTTTGAGGCCCTGCTTTTCCATGGGTCTCGATGTGATCCACCCGCCAGTACTTCGATAATGGTACGGTTACGTTACGTATACGGTTGACAATACTGTGATCGGTATCCGAGCCCACATGAAATATCTGGGCCTGGTACTTGACGGAAGGTGGTGCTTCGACGAGCACTTTCGCCAACTAGCACCGAAGCTCGTCGGCACGGCGTCCGCCCTCGGTCGGCTAATGTCGAATATGGGCGGAAAAAGTCTAGCGTGCCAACGACTCTACGCCGGGGTGGTCCGGTCAATGCCGCTGTACGGCGCCCCCGTGTAGGCAGAGTCCCTGGCTGCCCACAATAGATCCCGTCTGTGACGTCCACAGAGGGTCGTGGCGGTCAGGGCCATACGCGGCTACCGCACGGTAGTTGCTGAGGCCTCCTGCGCATTGGCCGGAACCCCCCTATGGGACTTGGAGATGGAAGCGCTCGCCGAAGTTTATCGGCGGGTGTCGGCGGCGTGGACGGGGGGCACTAATCCCCCGCCGATCAAATTCACCGCATGGTGGGATGACACCCGCCGCACCACCTTCACACGGTGGAAGGCTCGGCTGGAGACGTCTCGGGGTGGTCTTTGGGCCATCGGGGCGCTTCAGCCGATATTGGAGGAGTGGACGGTGCGGCAGCGCGGAGTTCTCACCTTCCGACTCGTGCAAGTGTTGTCGGGGCATGGCTGCTTCGGCAAATACTTGCACGTCGTCGCAAAGAGGGAGACTACTCCGGACTGCCACCATAGTGACTGCTGTGAGGACTCCGCGCAACATACGCGAGATACGAGCGTGTCCGGGCACGACACGCTGGGCTGAGCAGCGCCGGGATCTCGCTGCAGTCATTGGAGAGGACCTGTCGCCGCCGGCCGTTGCGCGAGCTTTGGTTGGCGGTAATAGGGCCTGGACCGCGGTCGCCATCTTCTGCGAGAACGTCATCTCGCAGAAAAAGGCGGCGGAGAGGGCCCGGAAGGACTTACTCTTTTCGGACCACGCCGGCGCCGCGGCCTTTACTCTTTGTTTTTTTACCCGAGTACATCCCTGTGTCATTGTTTTGACCTTGGAATATTATATAGAAATCGGAACGGGCGAATAGGTAAGTACTTAGGTTTATCCACAAAACACAGAAAAAGTAAGTAGGTATGTTTTTATTAATACAGCAGGTTTAAAATGAGTGAATACTTAAGTACATGACACGTTGTAGTAGGTACCAACTAATATTCATATTAACTAAATAATATAGGTATAGGTAGTTATGTAGGTACTTACATCGAAATTATCTTCGCAACAATGTCTTGTAGCCCGGGAAGAAGGTGGAGTTTTATCATCTATTTTCACAACGGCATAGTATTTTTCACGTAGTTTTGGGTCTTTCGGCACGTATAAAAAGAGTTTTTCAGGCTTTTTAAAAGAAGTATTTGTACATTACGGCACTATACAATATTTATACATAGTTAGAAAGGAGAATTAGATACAAATCGGACACTTAATTTGTTTCAAAGACACAATAAACCAATGAAAACACCTACGCGCCTTATCGCTGACAACGGGTTCGGACTAGAGATGGGCAATCTGTTTCTGCCCGGCGGGAATAAATAGTAAGTTACGGGCATATTGGGCATAAATGTTTTTTTGCCTGAATAAATGCCCAATCACAGGGCAAATATTTTAATGTGAAGTTAAGCAAGATTTAAATATTTTTCTTATGTAAAATAGGAAGTATTCAAAGAGTAAAAAGAAAATGTAAGTCCTGAACGTATTTTAATAAAAAAATAATAACATTGGTTAATATTTCACAATAAAAATAATACTTAGCCTTATCGTCACTTTTAGATCAAATAACATTTTGTATTCTGTTGTGTGTTTAACACATAAAGGATAAAACAATTAAACAAAAAGTATGTAATTTACCTATAATAGGAACAAAACTTTCGAATTTTTAATCTAGATTACAGTAATGAGATCTACGATTAGTATGCGGGAGAAAAAAGCAGCGAAGCAGCATGATATCTTCATGTTTAAACTAAGATACATGTATTTTAAGGCTACTAAAAATAAAAATAAAAAAAATCTGCGCATAGTATAAGCATACAAATAACAGTAAAAATATAACCTCTATATATATATATATATATATATATATATATATATATATATATATATATATATATATATATATATATATTACCGAAGTAGCGCCATGCTGTTTGCAGCTGAATGGGCTGGCGCGCCCGGGAAGAACTTCGCTCTCACTTAATACTGACGTGAAATGACGGCACTGACGTCGTGTTTCGTTCGGTTTTTGAGGATCCGGTGGTCCCACAGCGGTAATGACGAAACTGATCGTCTCATAGTGTTTATCCAAATGGCTACAGATTCCGTGGTATAACAGATTCCATCGCAGAGATAGTGATACTTGGTGATTTGAACGCCCATCACACCGAGTGTCTCGGCTCGCGAACAACCGATCATGCGGGAAGATCTGTTTACGACGATCACCAACGCGTACCCCTGATGTGAAAGATCATATGCCTTCCCTGTTGGACCTTCTGCTGACCTCTCATCCAGACAGATATGTGGTTTCGGACCACTGTCTAGTCCGGAGTTCTGCACCAATCACACGCCCACTATGGCCTCGCTTTGCAGGCAGCCGCCACGTTTGGCACTATAGGTCAGCTGATTGGGATAGGATGCGGTTCTTCTTTGCATCCTACCCATGGGGGCGAATTTCCTTCTCGCTGGATGATCCAGACATCGTTGCTGATTCTGTTACCGAAGTGGTGCTACAAGCCATGGAAGTTTTCATTCCATGCTCTGCGGTGCTTATAGGCGGCAAATCCCAACCCTGGTTTGGAAAGCTACCGAGCTTGGGCCAATGTGTCGATGTCCAAGGATGTAATGACCAGCGACCAGCCATTAAAAAAGGAGTATAACTTTGCCTCCAAGTCCTTCAAAAGACTACTATTATCGATAATTCGTAACTACTCGATAATTATCGATAAGTGTGCATGATTCGATAATTTTGATCCGATAATTATCGCTAATTTTTCATCCGACAATTATCTATAATTATGGATATGCGTCAGCCGATAATTATCGAGTAATAAGTTTGACAGGGAGAAATGACGACATTTTTGTTTTTTAGGTATTCGGATAGGGTATAGGGGTAAACTGACACTGGATGTCGGATGACCTTTTTTTTTAGGTATTCGGATAGAGTATAGGGGTAAACGTCGATACTGGATGTCGGATGACCTTTTTTTTAGGAATTCGGATAGGCTGCAGGGGGAAATATCGATGCCAGATCTCAAACGACCGTTTTTTGTCGTCGTCACTTGCGATACACAAAAAATATCGATACTTGTCATCCTTCACCCGATAATTTTGTAGTACATTCGATGATTATCCAAGCACCCGATAATTATCGATAATTTCCATTCGATAATTATCGATAACTGTTGCCAACTATCGATAATTTTCATCCAATAATTATCGATAACTGTTCATTCGATAATTATCGATAAAACGATACGATAATCGATAGTAAAATTATCGATATTTTTTTCCCATTGATGATGAACATCCCTAATACAAAATTGCGGCGGCGCGTACGCACATACGCATCCCTCTTCCCGCATCCTTTACGCGATGCCAATATCACAAGTTCCCGCGCTCGTGTTGTTTAAATTGTGAAACGTACTTTTTGAATTATAGGTATATTTCTAGAGAAATGTACTTAAATTTATAAAATTTTACCTTTAAACGATAAACACTAGCTAAAAACTATTACTTTAGTAACTTCCAATGCATGAATCTAATAAACAAATAATTTTTGGAACAATATAATTTATGCCCAGTTAAATGGCCAAGGTAAGAAATTTATGGGCGCTTATTAGGAATTTATCCAATCTGCCCAAAATGCCGGGCAGAATGCCCATCTCTAGTTCGGACATAATGACGTCACAGCCTACCGTGCCGGCCGGTTAGTGAACTCCGCTAGTAATTTGATCATAACTTCGTCAATTTTTGTCGTAGAACAAAAATTTTTTCACTGTATCTTAAGGATTTCTTAGCTCTATAAATCTGCATTCTCAACTAAAAACGTTACGGATCCTCATTATATTCAAGACCATTTAAGGCAAATTACAGGCTCATTTTGTCGATCTTGTGGTGCTTCTATTTTTCTATGTCACTAGTTTTAGTACCGTAAAACGGGGTAAATAGGGATCGCATAAAACGAGAAATGAAATTTAGTAAAGATTTTGCGTACGTTCGCGGCTGTCTTCTAATATTGTTCTGCAGTTGAATGTATGATATGCGCATGCGTTCCTATCAAAGTGAAGAAATCTTCAATTAGAAGAGGGCCGCGAACGCATCCTTTGAATACGTTAAGAACTTCCAGTATTAATTATTTTACCGATATAGTATTCGTACCTATTCACCCCGTTTTACGGTAATTATTTATTCCTCGAATATCACCAACCTAATCTAGGTTGGTGATATTGATGTGTATGGTAGTTGAAGATGAATAATCCTATCTCTTAGTGCAATTATCATTGACTGGCAAGCCGGTGATTCGTAGTGTACAAGCACCGCATTTAGACCACGTTTAGATGGCGTTAGCTTGAATGCACGTCATTATTAATGCGTATTTGTATTGTCCTAAACTGTACGTCCAATAACATGCTATAAAAGTTTATCTTCGTAAAATTGTTTCGATGTATATTTCGTTCGTATAAAGATTAATATGCCTGCTTTTATTTTCAATATTTAATCCAAAATGCTTTAATGTGGCTTATTTGTGGCGTATACACAAAATAAACTTATCAAGTGATTAACATAACTTCACTTTACAGCATGTCGGTGACGCATAGTCACAAGATTTTACTCACCCAAAAAGACAAACACGCATATGATACAGTCGAGTATATACAATGTATTAGTATACATATATGCGTCGTGGCATATGCATATACCTAATACACAGGCCGCTATACTGCGTGTTGCGAGTCTGACACAAGTGCAATACGTCACGAGCATGTCGAGGTCATGGGTGACGCGAACCCATAAGTTTTTCACCTACCAAAAATCGCTCTACGCGGCTAAAGAAGTTTTCACTTCAAATTTTTTTTTTGTTGTGGACCGAATTATGAATCTAAACCATTCTCGAATCCACTTGAACACACAAGAAATTTCATCAAAATCGGTTCAACCGTTTAGGAGGAGTTAAGTCTGTGGTCAATTTTCTGTACAGCGCCCTCTCTGTTTCCGGCTCCATTCAAGGCGCAAGTTTATTGGACTAGGTATTTTCGAATTAACTGTATGAATAAATATATGAGTCCTTAACAATAAATATTGTGAATAAATTAGAACATGACTCATATTTTTCATGTGATATTGAGTAGTTATATAGAGTAGTATATAATATAATAGATTTTTCCCAAATATTTTGAAATAGTATGGCATACGGTAAGATAACGATAGGTATACAATGCATGCAATTTATGTTTTGTTATTCACGCTTAAGTGTTAACGGCTAACATATTATATAAAATGTAATAGAAAAAGGTTTTTAATTATATTTATGGTTGCTATTTCGTTCGTGCTTGAGAGTCGTAATGTATTCTTAGTAATTATAATATTATGACGCAAGTGTAGTTAGCACGTTCGTTTAATATCGCAAGTAAATGGTACATTATCAACACGCATTCATTTTGAACTATTTTTACTAAAATAAAATTGCGTGTGTCACACTATGAATAAGAATTGTATATTTCCAATTTTTACCACTGCTTAGAATTAAAAATGGACAAGTAACTAGCAGTTATAGTGAGATAACTTTAAAATTTATAGATGAGTTTCTTATTATTTAACCTGTTTATTTATACAAAATTTATTTTTATTAATAATTTTTATTAAAACCAGTATGTTACTTGAAAACAGGAGAATAATGGGATCAGTTTATGTAGGTATATACAAATATAAATTTTAATAAGACCATCCTTGATGTATAACTTTTCAACTTAATCGCCATTTAATTTATATTGAAATAACTTAAAGTGATTTGAATAATTTATATTTATGAACTGTATCAGCCTGTAAACAATCCACTACTGACCGAAGGCCTCCTCTCCATATACTTGAGGCCGGAGGCGACTACTCGCATCACTACACCAGAACGGTCGTCACACCAGAACGCTCGTCATTTACCATCTTAGCGTTAAAATCCCTTACAAGAACAACATTGAAGTAGGTTTTGTTTGTATGTATGGCATACGAACAAAATCTACTTCAATGGATATGAGTACCATACATACATACCATACATAAATGGTATGCATGTATGGTACTGATATCCTCATACATAGCCTCTACTCAGTGCCGGATTAACCAATAGGCAGAGTAGGCAATTGCCTAGGGGCCCCGCTTTTACTAGGGGCCCCATGCAAGCGACAAGAAGAAAAAAGTTACTGGCACCGAGACTTTAACACCTTATGTCTCTGGATAGGCAACATAAATGAGTTGCCTGGGCTAGTTCCAGGTAAACTAGTTTATGTTCATGGGCGACGTTAACCACTTACCATCAGGTGGAACGTCTGCCAGTTTGCCTATTCACTTAACATTTAAAAAAAAAGTAAAAAAAAGGGGCCCCGAGTATAGCATTGCCTAGTGTCCCTGACAGGGTTAATCCGGCTCTGCCTCTACTTCTTCATCTGGGCGTACCGAGGTCGGTGCGCATACCTGTATGACCTTCAGCGAGTATCTTTTAGATACTCTGAGTATAAGGTATGCAACCTTGTTCGACACACTTCTGATGGTCACAATGTTGTCAATGAGGGATCTACGGACAATAAACCCGACACCTCATTGGGACTGATGGTTGCCCTTCCAGTAGTAGAATAGGTTACTGGATTCCAGGGTTATTGTGTCCTCCCCCTCTCTTCGAACTTCAGATAGACCCAGTATATCCCAATGTAACCTGTTCATTTCCTCTTCCAGCTTAACAATCCTTTCATCAGACCTCAACGTGCGAATGTTGTGCCTCACCAGGGCCAGGTGTCGTCGAGAGAGGCAGTGGAATCTCACCCAGAGATTCTTCGCATCCCCTGCCCTACCGTTACCCAGGCCACTGCCGTAGCCGGGAATAGTAGGGCCACCGGAGACTGGGGGCGTGGGCTATTTCTAACTGTCATTTGGGGGGACTCGAATTTCTAGATATTGTATATATATAACAACAATAATATGGTATTAGTGTGAAAATAAAATTTTAAGACACATTATTGAAATGTGATATTTATGATCTGGAATATAATATGGATATAATTATTATACGATTTCGGGGTGTATTGTTTCAAGTTTCATAATTATACAATAAACGTTTTTATAGTTTTTAAACATATTTGCGGCATCAGCTTTGATTTTTTGTATTTAACAATAATGGAAATTACTCATTAGAAGTTTTAGTTTGTGTACCTACTCATGCTTTAGTGTATGTATTAATCGCAGCTTTGTATTTAGAAAACATTTGACCTCTATATTGCATGCTTCTACTGAAATCGACAATTCTTAAATAATAGTCGCGATAACCGACCCGCATGGTTGGAATAAGCTTTTTATTTCATTTTCTAGCAAACAAAGCACTATTTCCTTCGCGTGACGGAATCTCGTGTACATTTTATGATTACCCAACCATTTGCCCAGTTTTTTTTTATCGCTTGGCTGTGACTTATAACGATACTATACAAAATTGATCACGTTTATTATGTAAATAGAGTAATTGAGTGAATTTAGGGTAATTTAAGAAAATACACTTTTAGGAACATGTTTCATATAATTTTTGGAATATAATTGTTTTTTTGATTTATTCTTAACAAACTAATTTCAGATTTATATCCGTTCTGTACTGTATCATCGTATAAATTTATTACCCACTACTGGGTAAATATCTCTTCTTTATTAATAGAAGAGGAGACGATTGTTTATCTTAACACAAAACTTATTTAACTTTGTGAGTCTAATGGAGGTAATTTAGTTTTAACTCGTATAAATTTTCTAATATCTAAAACACTAAACATTTAAATCCTAGCGTGTATTTTTGAGTAGCTTACTAGTAACTATAGTATAGGTTTCACGATTGCGCTCTTTAGGTCTCTTTAGGTCTTTTAGGTCGAACAAAAAAACGAACTAAAAATGTTATTTTTTAAGAACCAGTGGGTCAGATCGATCACATCTGGAGTTTATCTCATACGTGTACCACTACCTATTACAAAACAAAGTCACGCCTGTCTGTCTGTCTATCTGTTCGCGATAAACTCAAAAACTACTACACGGATTTTCATGCGGTTTTCACCAATAGATAGAGTGATTCATGATGAAGGTTTAGGTATATGTACATAACCTAACCTACCTAACCTAGGTATATAAACATAACACTAACTTCTATTTATAAGGCTCTGAATGTCCTTGCAAACAAGATGGATTAATAGCTTACAACACTTTTGTACAACATTTAGTTAACATTATTGTTTTGTGTCTCACTTTGTTTTTATTTTGCATAGTATTTAATTAGCCATATATACCTATATTGTTTAATTTTATTTGCATGTGGTGCATAGTTGTTATAGAGATGCAAATTTATCTATTTTCTTTTGTAATTTATTCGTATAACAAATGTCATGATTTGTATCGTGTAACTGTGCCAAATAATAAATAAATAAATAAATAAATAAATAAATAAATAAATAAATAAAGATGTAATAATGAATATATAAATACCAAAAATAAAGTAAGTAAATAATATTTCACTGTTGGCCAATAGACTCCTTTTCCATTTAAGAAGATAAATATTTAATTCACCTTATGCGCGTCTTAGAATGTCTTCTGAACCAGGCACTGTTTAAGTAAAAATAATTAAAATTTGATTTTCAATTGTCTGCATAAAGTCCTTGTTTTCACACAATTTTCTTCCGACTTTTTAATTAGTCTCGTTTCATTACTCAAATCGGATTTGCATTCTCGCCCGTGGTTCTTGAAGACAGCCTAATTGTCTTCGTTGAAAAAATTAATTTAGGTTTTCTTAAGCCTTAATAAGTTAATAGTGTCACTTTTAATTTTAAGTTTCTAGAGCTCACATTAATCTTCCTTTTGTTATATTAACTTATTAGCTTCTATTTCTAAGTAGCTAAAATCTTTACCTTTGTCTATAGTTAAACTGAACTGAATCAGCCTGTTAACGTCTCACTCAACCTCAAAAACACCTCTCCTCCGTAAAGGAGAAGGGTTGGAGGAAGGGTTGGAGCTACGAGTAAATCCACCACGCTGCTCCACTGCGGGTTGGCGGATAATTACCTACGATGTTAATCATGGCTATCTTATTTCCAAGACAACAACAGGGACCGAGGGCTTTACGTGCTTTCCGAGGCACGATGGGGAGACCCACAAAGACATACATCCAGATTACAACAAATATTTGTACAAATACCTACTCGAAAGAAAATCGAACCCGCGATGACGGCTCTCGTTAAGGTACCTCTACACCAGAACGGTTATCAGTATAGTATAGTTAAACAGAGATAGGTAATTTTCATTTAAATATTTATTTTAAGTCAATATTACTGATATATATAATTTTTTAAGATTTTAACGTGTAGCATGTGATATTAAAGAAATAATTTCAAATTAATTTTTGGTGACCTCGTCTATTCGAGCTAGTAATAGAATTTCTTCTGACTCCGGTCACGTTCCGCCTTCGCCTATATGGTGGCTACCTTAACTTTAAATACGGTAAGATTTTCTATATTTTATATATTCTGCTGTATTAAAAAAAAAAAAAAACAGTTTATTAAATTAGGAAAAAATATAAATTAAAATAATAAACGACCAACGCAAGGACAAACAGCAAGATATGTAATAAACTTGATAATTAGGTCACAGCCCATTATCTATCATTATTATATCTTTAAACGAGCAATTCTTGTATATATATATAATCTGATTCTCGGAAACGGCTCCAACGATTTTCATGAAATTTAGTATGCAGGTGGTTTCGGGGGAGATAAATTGATCTAGCTAGGATTTATTTTTAGAAAATGTCGTTTTATCCCTTTTTTTAGGCAATTAAAAATATCGTTAGAATACGAAGGTAGATTTCGCTGTCATTGTCATTGTCATTTTTTTCATTTTTTCAAGTTTATAATAGCTCCGATGTGAACCGGGCGGATTCGAAATAAGAACTCCAGGTTCGAATCCAGATGTCTCCAGAACTTTTTTTTCTTTTATTTTTTTAATTTCCTTCTTTTGTGACACTGGATGATAACTGGATGACCGAGCTTTCCTCGGTATTTTATATTTTTATTTTTTGTAATTAGTGTTTTTTGGAAACTATATTTACATACGAATTACGAACTGATGATATATGAATAATATTTTTCGATCTTACCGAAATAATAATAAAAAAATATGAACTGGTTATTTAAATAAAAAATCACCAGTACAATTAAAAACTGTTAGAATATTATTAGAATACGAAGGTAAATTTCGGCATAATCTACAAGGTTATAATAACTTAGGTGGGTAATCAGTATACCTGGGTTCGAATCCCGATGCCTCAAGTCCCATTTTTTTTTTTGCTATTTTTCAAGTTCCCTCTTTTGTAAAAAAAAGAACTATTATTGAGAGCTCTGTACTACCTGGATTTCCGAGTTTTGCTCGGTATTTTTTTTTTTTGTTAATCGTTCTTTTTTTTTAGAAATTATATTTAGATACGATAGAACTGATGAAATATGAATTTTCGTTCTTACCTTATAATAATATAGTATTTTGTGTCACAAGGGGATGAAAGTACTATTTTTTTGACCCTCATACGAAATTGCCGCCCGAGCCGAAGGCGAGGGTAGCAAACATACGGGAATAGATGTAGTACTTTCGTCCCATGTTGCACATACTTTTTTTCCTACCTAGGATGAAAGTTCGGGTTTTGTCCCTGTAAAGCGGGGACAGAAAGTGTCACTTTTGTCCCTCTTCACAGGGACGAAAATCGAACTTTCGGCAGAGGTAGGAAAAAAAGATATAAACTGGTTATTTAAATAAAAATCACGAGAGCAATTAAAAACTGCTAGAATATCATTAGAATAAGAAAGTAAATTTCGCCACCAACTATAAATTTATAATAGCTCAGGTGGGAAATCGGGCGGTCTCGAAAACGGAAGATTTTTCCTTTTTTTCAAGTTCCTTTTTTGGTAAGAAAAAATATTATTGGGATCTCTTTTTATTTTTTTATTTATATAACCAGTGACTATTGTTTTATTATTATATCGGTAAGATTGAAAATATTATTCATATTTCATCACTATGTAATTTGTGTCTAAATGTAGTTTAACCGAGCAAAGCTCAGTCATCCAGATACTTAAATTTAATCTTTCTATAAAAATACAAGTTTGGGTAGGCTTGGATATAAGAACGACATTATACAAGTGTATTGAACTGTACTGAACTGATTCATTCTGTAAACGACTCACTGCTGGGCAAAGGCCTCTTCTCCATACAGAAGAAGGGTTGGAGTTTAATCCATCACGCTACTCCACTGCGGGTTGGTAGATAATTTTCCTTATTATGAGTAACGATTGCTATCAGGTGTCTATGATAACAACCGGGATTGACAGCTTTACGTGCTCTCCGAGGCATGATGGGAAGACCCACAAGGACAAACATCCAGACCGGAAACAAATATTTATACAAATACAATGACCTGAGCGGGAATCGAATCCGCGACCGCCAGCATTGAGGCGACTACTCGTACCACTACACCAGAATGGTTGTCGAATTAAGTATATGGGGATACGGAATCGATCTTCGGTACGATAATGATTCGTACTTAGCTGGTTTTTATTTATCGTCTGTTCGATGTTTATTAATCTTTTTATATTAAAATTGTGAGAATAATATTATGGAATACTTCATATTATAAATATTATTCTACACCTGAATAGGAAGCGAGGTCAATGCCAACTATTATGCGATATATTAGACGACGAGCGCTTTCCACTCTTGAAGTTGTTGACGAGTACAAACACACCCAATACCAACTTCGAGCGAGAGGTCAGTCGACAAATTCATTTAGGATGGGATTCATCGTTCGGGAAATTAAAAAAATGTTTTTTCATCCGTTATACATCAGTGCCTTAAGTAGAAAGTCTTCGACCACATTTGTGTTTACCAATGATGACATAGAGACAGTGGGGTAGCGTGACTTAGATGGGCCCTGTATCAAAATGTGTAAAGGAGCCCCAAATTTCTTTTCGTACGACGACGAAAGAAAAAAAAAGGTCGTCGCGTCTCACTCCGAAATTTGTCTTTATGTGGTCGGCCTATATGTAATCCTAAAAAAAGGTCGTCCCGTCGTCGGTCGTCGTAAACTCCGGACCGCTAGTATTTACTCCGTCGGACTATATGTATTCTTTGAAAAAAATAAAAGGTCGTCGTAACTTCGGACCAATTTCTGTCGCGAACTCTATTGTGGGGGCCCCTGTAGACCCGGAGCCCCGTATTATTGATACGGCTGATACGGTGGTAGCTACGCCCTTGCATAGAGATCCGAGACATAGTCTCTAACTATGGGCCTTTTAAATAAGCTTCAAGTAGTACAGCGAATAATGGAGAGGGCTATGCTTGGTATTTCTCTGCGAGATTGAATCAGAAATTATTAGATCCGTAGACGAACAAAGGTTTTCAACATAGACCAGCGAATATTATTTACGATAAGTGTATTATAAATACTGACTCCTTTCTCATACTTAATTTAATGCCATAAATGTGTGCGGAAAGCTTAAATCTATCATATACCTACAATAAATAAAATTGAATAATATAAATTATAGCGTGTGGTTTATACAATAACATTCTTTGTGTTCAACGCCCCTCACGATACTACGTCTATTATAAAATAATATAGCAGCATATACATAAGTATGGCTACTGTTGTATGTAAACTTAGATTCTACAGCAATTAACATCAACTTCAATTTTTTTTAATGTTTTTTTTTTCTGTGATTTTTATCTTTTATTTTTAGTTCTTGTATATATCATTAGTTTTTATCAAAATTTCTATGCCAATTATGTGTTTTAAAATATTTAAGTATTTTCGTTCAGCATAGTTGGTGGGTAATTTGTTGATTTGAGTTTCGATTAGTACATTATTTATCCATATATTATATAGCATAGCTTAACATAATAGGTTATCACTGAAAATCAGCGTTGGGTTTTCTTTTTCAAGCCCAGCATTAAGCTGAGTGATAATCCTTTTTGGGGCACAACATGAAGTTACAGATTTATGTTTTTTTTTCTATTATTGTTTTATTTACTTTTTCATGTTTTGATTGTGTTTTTATTATGGATATAATTTTTTTTTCTTCTGCTTTTAATATTTTTGTTTTTTTTCCTGGTGATTTTTGTTTTTTTTGTTTTTTTTAAAGTTTGTTTTTATTTATAATTTAATTGTTGTTGTCTGTGATTTTGTGTAATGTCCCAAATAAATGTGTTTCTTTCTTTCTTTCTTTCTTTCATAAATATCTACTTTATTATATATTTAATATATTGTTTATTTACTTTGTTGTATAATTGGAAACGAGTACTGATAGTGATCAATATTTTTCGCTCTCATTATCTGATGGATCGTCCAGTAATGATAGTTACCACAGTATATCTTCTACTCTAAATGTCGCCCTTGATTCATACTTCTTAGACTGCCTGAATTTTTTTAATGTTATCCATATGAATGTTCAAAGTGTACCGGATCACTATACCGATATGCTTGCATCTTTTGACTCGCACAATATTCACGCCATCCTTGTTTCAGAATCTTAGCTTAAGCCCTGTTTGCCTTCCACTTTATACTTAATACCGGGCTTTCAGCTGATTCGTAACGATCGTATTGGTATGCGAGGTGGAGGGGTGGTGATCTTTTTACGTTCACACATTCCTTTCACCATCATAAGTTCATCTACCAAACCTCCTCTACCGGATACGGCCGAACATTTACTTATTGAAGTAAATCTTTCTAACTCTTAATTGCTTCTGGGTGTGTTTTATAGCCAAATTTGAAAGCTAAAGTGATAGTGGGCATGGCACATAGTTTTTAGATCTGAAGGCCGATGGAGCAGAAAGGTACTAAGGTACCAAAGGTACGAAAGGAGACCACGTACCAGCAAACGCAGCGCGGGCGGCCGTCATTGGAAGTAAATGGAAGGACGACTAAAGAAGATTCGCTGGAAGCCGTCGTATGAAAAGCTGCTTCGAGCCGGTCGCTCTGAAGGTTGATGGGGAAGACCTACGTTCAGCAGTGGACATCCAATGGTCGATATAATGATATGATAATGATCATGAATGGCTTACTATACTGCATACACACACACACTTATATATGTATATATGTGTGGGTGTGTGTGTGTGTGTGTATATATATATATATATATATATATATATATTACTCGTAAAATCTGGTAATAAGCTACCTTTAGCTTCAACCTATTATAATACTTCTGTACTGATACTATCTTTCAAGTGGTGTAAAGTATTCATTTACGTTTCCTTTATTGAATACTAAACGTTTAAATAAACACAGAGGTCTAAAGTAGTACCAAACCGGTCAATATTGCTGGATTAAACGCTGAATAATCCTGTCTACCCGACCTGGGATTAATTCGCTTAGTCTATGATCAATTGACGTTATTGGTATTTATTATTTATTTATAGGAATATATCACGAGCTGTTTAGGTATTAATATAGCTTATATCGAAATTAGCTGTCATAAACTTTAAGCAATCGTTACCGTTCGTGTTATCATTGAATATTTTGAATTCTCATTAGATACTTTATTTTATTGTTTGCAAAATATGTAAAGTTATCTACCAGATTTCGTAATCGATAATTTTTCATTTAGTAGAAGTAATGTGTAAGCATATGAGGGGCTGTCCGTTTATTACCTGAAACAACTTTAGGTCGCCTTGACTTTAGGACTTAGGGGTTAAGGTTTGACCTCGTATTTTTAGAAGTAGCTTAGGTAAATATATTAAACACGTACAATACAAGTTCAATGGTAATATCGGAAATTTGAGTTATATTTTTTGTAATAAAATACAAAAAGTAACGTTGTAATTGACTATTCTGTTGTCGGACTTCTCATTTTCTTCGTCGTCAAACTGTTCCTGTGTGTTGCTGGACTGGATTTATCAAAATATTTATCTAACAAGCATGTTTTAAGTAGAGACAATACTTTACGTACGAATAAATAAGAACGTATGGTTTTACTGAACTTATTTAATTTTACATTAGAAATGACATTTATATGATACATAAGATGTACTAAATAAATTGCTATCATATCTATAAGACTATTGTAACTAGTGTATTAAAAAAGGAGAAAAACGATATAGGTTTTTGAGACGTAGTAAATATAATTTATCTTAAATCATACCGAATTTTTTGGCACGGGTAAGTACTTAAAATCAAATGATAAATGATGCAGTTTATTCACTCAATAAAGTCTACGGTTTGGCTTGCGGTCATGGTATTGTCACCTTAATTACCTGCTGGATTCATTTAGTTTTGATATTATTTTTTAAAGTTGCTATAATTCATTTAAACAGTCGTTCAGTGCAATGGCTTTCTTAATCATTGGTAAGAACTTCGACTTGTATGCGAGACTGACATTGTTTTTTTTATCTATTTTTAAGAATAAGGTACGACTTTGAATGATACTAATGTTTCATTAAAAGTCGTATTCGGAGAACGAGTGATATTATTATAATATTTAATGCATATAGTCGTAACATTATGCTAACAGTAACGTACTCGTATTTAACGTCCGACGGACCGCAAGAGCAAAAATTTAAAAATTATAAGATGAAATCTTTATAATAATAATTTTTTTTTTGTATTTTACAATAACTTTTCATAATTCTTTTTTTTTTGTCAAAAGTTGTTGATTATATTTTCATAGAAGTTCTAATCTTCTTACTATATTTGTAAAATTTCTCAGATACGTTTTGTTCTTGGAACCCGTCTAGTTTTCATAAAATTGTTTAAGTTTGGAGCATAATAAACACAACAAAACCATTTAAGACTTTAAGTTTGACACTTTTAATGACATTTAGGATACGACAACAAAAACTTGCGCCATATTTCATCCCAAAATACTCAAAAGAATACAGCTGTGAAAATATTGTGTAAAGTTCTTAATTGAAAGGAATAAGGAGAAATAAAAAAATATCGACAAGAAATTTTTTGGTAAAGAAAAATCAATTCTCTTTTTGACAACGTTTTTTTTTGTTAGTGTATTGATTTGAAATATATTCGAATATATATATTTATCCCATAAATGCACGAAAGTATTAGTATTACAGCATTTATTTACATTGATTAGTAAAGCATTAAGTGTAAATGTGGTTGATGTTGTGTTTCATTTTACTTTATGCTTTTAAAATAATCACCTAGGGATATTGCGTAGTTGAAGGCGATGGTCTCCTTCTGCGAGACAGTAATGTCCCAGAAGGAGGCCGACGAGCGGGTGAGAGAGGAGGCCGCCGACGTGGCCTCCATCCGCGGGCGATGAATGGGGGTGCGTAGGAGGCGCTACTTAATGCGCCTCCAGTAAAGTCCCTGTGCCCGTGTCGGGCCGGGATGGGAACCCGGTCCTGCTAGACACGGCGTCGTCGGGACTGTTCAGAGGTGAGCCGGACAGTCCCTATGGAGGAGAAGTCTGGCCTTTTCGCGGAGGCCAGCCTGTTTCTGGAGGGATCCTGTTGCCTGCAGATCCGGGACCCTCCCATTAAATTACTACATTCCGAATCGGTGGTAGCTTTACTTTTACAAAAAATAATAATAATCACTACGATATTAATTTTGTAAAATGACGATTCGAAAGTGTTCGTGGGGCCTATTTGAATTGAAGTTGTTTTTGATTTTGATTTTGATTTTGATTTTGAAAGCGGCTGAAGGGGCTTAGTTACGGTATTGCACTCGCAAAGTGCTGAGTCCGACATAGGTCTGGGACTGCCTACCCGGGCGTCCTGGATATCATCCGTAAATGGATTCCCCTGCGTCACAAAAAAAAGGGATATTGCGTAGTGTCTTATTTCTAGTAACAGTCCTTTTAGAGTAATAGTCCTTCGGTAAATATTAACAATCACGGCTTTTGCGAAAAATAGCTCTAAATTTTTATGATATGTTTTTTTTATCAATAATTAATGATATTTTATGTAATATTGAGGAGGTGAAGGTGAAAGAGGGAAGTGAGGGAAAGGATTCTAAAAAAAAAAAAAAAACTAACAACCTAACATATAAACTTAATCGAAGACTTTCCCCCTCCTCAATATTGCATATGGAGCCATTTTTCGCAAAAGCCGCGATTGTAAATAATTAACCTTCTTTCAAATACCTACCAAAGTTATATTAGCACAATCCTTACTTCTTTCCATTCTTGATTACGCAGATACAAGCTATAGGTATTACTGAAGACTAATTAAATAAGCAAGAAAGACTTCAAAATATTGTTATCCGGTTCATATTTGACTTGCGCAAATATGACCACGTTTCCCAATTTCGACAGCAGTTCAAGTGGTTACTTATTCGACTTCGTCGGAATCTAAATATTGTTCCTCTTCTGTACTGTCTTTTATACCGTCACTATCCCGGATTATTTGAAAAAGAGATTTAAATATCTTGGAGCTTATAACCAAGACCTTACTCACAAGTCATAATACAAATTTCTTTCTATAAAAATTCGTTTACTGTAAAGGCTATACAACTGTGGAACGCATTGCCTTTGTCCATGAAACGAGCACAAACATTTTGTGTAAAAAAAAAAAAAACTCGTTAAAGATTATTACTTCTCACTGATATACTCCAATATTTTTTTTTAGGATTTTTGTTAATTATTATTATTTTATTATTAATTAATTTTGACCAAGTTTTGTAAAATGTGCACATTGTCAATGATAATTTGGTTGAAATGTATTTATTTATTTTATTATTTTATTATTGTTTTTTCATTTTAATATTTTATTAAATATGTCTTGCACCAGTTTAACTAGGTTGCCTGGAAGAGATCGCTGCTTAGCGATAAGGCCGCATTATTGTGCATCATTGTTTATTATGTGATGTATAATAAAGTATATTATTATTCATAAAGTAAAGAAATTTGTAGAGAAAAGGTAGAATTAAAAGAAATTTATAAACACACGGGAAATGAGAGGATGCGAAAGTTAGGTCATGTTGAATCTGACGTGCTCCTGGTCTACGCGCTGATTTCCCCGCAGACTGTCAATTGCGAGTTGAAACATCACTATGCTTTCTACTTGATTAAATATACATTTTTAATTAACCTCCATTTACAGTAAATTATGTTGAGTGCTTATTTATTTAAAGCCATGTACACACTTCATGTTTTATTATGAATTATGAAGCGGTTAATATTATATAATGGCGGACTTTAAGCATACGATTATTAAAGTGGATTTTATTTATTTATTTATTTATTTATATACTTTATTGCACACTTAAGTAATATATAAAAAAAGTAACATAGAGAAATATACAAAATAGAGTGCAAAGGCGGTCTTATCACTAATAGTGATTTCTTCCAGACAACCCTTGTCTATATAGGATATCCCGGTAATAAGAAAGGCAGACGGTGCAATTAGTTTGTTTTTAAATCAAACATTTAAAATATTATAACATAAGTTATATCTAAAAAAACAATTAAAACTTTGTCTTTAGTATAAGATACAAATATATGTACAGCATACAATACACTTAAAGCTATACATAAACAATTACTCATACATAAACACATATACACATATATACATAAGCATTAACATACATATACATAAACAAACACATAAAAAATTATTTTAGATGCTAAGTTAGATAAATTACGTTTTGATTTTATTAGTGTCACAAAATTGACGGTATATTTGGTTATAAAATAAAAGGTCTCACAATGAGTGCGCTTTCATGCTAAGTACCTAACAGGGTAACGGAGGTTAGCTGCCAGCTAATTTCGTTACGATGTAGATAGAACACGTTGCCATTTACTTCAGACGCTTTTCGTTTTGCCACCTTTATAATTTTTGTTGGAACGTACTCGCATATTTCTTTCTATTTTTATCTTTTACTTGCGCATGGTATTTTTTATATTCTGAGAATAAAGATAAATCTGGTACAGGCTTTATAAAAATGTTAAGTAATGAAGAAATAATAAATAATATAACTTTCTTTGCCTTACAGTTTTCTTATATAATTTGAGATGAAAAACAATTTTTGAAATTCATGTTAAAATGTCGAAAATTGTTTTTCTTCCAAAGTTGCTTGTGTTGTGTGTTTTAAGGCTATTTATATTTAAACTATTTATTGCTTTTGATATCTAACATAAACGGTGTCAGTTTCCCCTCTATTTCGGTAAATGTTAGTAATAAAAAAATAGTCACATTAATCATTTATCCTTTTCTGCTTATTAAAAAATAAATAAAAGGAATTTAAAATAAAAAAGTAATAATAATTGTTAAATAATTTTCTGTATAAGAATTGTATCAAATCCAAAGTTACAATTTATTTCTAATACAGAAGCGAATATACATCGAATTCATTTTTTCGTCGGTATTGAAGCCGAAGCTCTCAATCATCCCCCGCCAGATTTTACACTGATTGATTGATTCCACTTTAATTTTACTAACGTTCAAAATGCTTCCAAGATTGATTGAGCCTGAGTTCTGGAACAGAGTTTTTTTATTTGTATTTAATTTATTTACTTACTGATACTTGTATTTGTATTTCGTATTTAATTTGTTTACTTATTGAACTGTTGGATTAAATAAGTAAGATCGACTACATTGTTAAGTAGTACTGATAAAACGAAGGTCTAAAGCAAATACGAAATAAATAACTAAAGTTTTGAACTACACAGATTCTTACTTTTGTTTATAGTTTTTCTACAAAAGAAATCGATTGAGTGTTGTTGTAAAGTGTAGAACTTTTAAATGGTATTTTTCGTTAAAGAATAACCAATAGATAATTTGTTACATTTAAACAATAAAATAGGATACCTATATCAGTAAAATCCGTGATCTATATAATAATATTACAAAGCTGATCAGTTTGTTTGTTTAAACGCGCTAATCTTAGGAACTACTGGTTCGAATTGAAAAATTATTTTTGTGTTGGCTCAGCGGAGCAATTGCGGATTCTGGAAAAGCATTTAAGAGCAATTAATTGGCATAGAGTTTATTTAAAAAAAAATACATATTCTATTCTATTAATTTTCACGTTAGCAATTTAAAAAAATTATTAATTAACTATTAATGTTACATCATTTCAAATCATCATCACAATATATATATATATATATATATATATATATATATATATATATATTCTATTTGAAATATAAGAATTTTAATTTTTCAAGTTAGCAATTTTAAAAACAAAATTTATTATTAATTAACTATTAATGATAACTCTGGACCCTGGGTTTCTTACTTGAGGATAATTTCCCCTGCGGGGGTAAATCAGCTATTTGACTGGGGTAACAAAGAACCTAATCTAAATCTAACATTAAAAAACTTGTGAATGCAAAACAATACCTTCTATATATGGAGAAGAGGCCTTCGCTCAGCAGTGGGTGGTTTACAGGCTGATACAGTACACTGTACAGTACAGCATGCCGCATGTCGCGACGCGTCGCTCCGTCAACAGTCGTAGTCGGTCTAATCCGCCGCAACGCTATAGATGTTTCACATCAATAATGTACTATTTGCGAAGGTTCTTAACTAAAAATCATTGTTTTAAAATAACTCCGCAACGAAATAATGATTAAAAAATTAATGATAATAATTATAATAATTTTATTGCATTATTATTAGCCAGGCTTACGAATGATAAATATTTCATCAACGAGGCATTTATGAAGATAAACTTTTGTCTTTAATAGAATTTAATTTAGACCCATAATTTAGGAGATAATGTAAAATCAAATGAAACGATGTGCATCGTGCCGCGCGCTGATGCAAGACGCCGGAGGTATCGTTTGCTGTAACAATTAATGAAGCACATGGGCAAACACTTAAGCACGTAGGATTCCATTTACGTCAAGACTGGTTTTCACGCATAAAACTATATGTTGCCTAATCAAGATCAGGTTGCGGACAAAACAAATATTTTCTTCTCCTTGGTTGGCTAATAATGGTTTAAAAATATTTAAGTACGTTTTTTCCTTAAATCAACGCGAGTGAAACCGCTTGACACAGCTAGTATTCTATAAAACCTATTAAGCCTTTCATATAATCCATACGTTAGGCAAAATTAATACCAGGTAGCTACCGATATTACAATTCATTGTGTAGTACGGTGTCTGTCTACGATGCTCTGGAGTCTCGTAACAAGCGAGGTATTGTGGAAGTGTAATTAATTGATATCGAAATCTGCAAACACGTTATATTAATTATACCCAATTTATAAAATTCAAAATAATCTTTGCAATCAATAAATTTTATCGTATAAAAGTATATTTAAGGTATATAGTTGATGATAATTCTCGTATATTTATGTACATATACTTGTTTATGAATCAAAACTTTACTTTTATCTTATTTTGTATGTATTCTATTAATTTAGACAATTGTTATACAAACACTTCCTTATAGCTTTATCAATAAATTTATGTAATTCGTTAACAAATATTCTCCATTGGAAAATTGACTACAGGTTTAAGTACACACCCTCACGTAAGTAAATTTTTGGGCCGTCAAAACGTCGTAACTATTAAAACTTAAAGAAAACTCTGGTAAGTTAATGAAAGTAATGGGGAAAAGGCGAAGCGCATCAGTAGACAACAAGGACATTAGAAGAAAAATAAAATTTAATTGTTTTAGCTATGAGTTGACACTTAAACTTATTTCCGACTTATATGTAAGTGAACACTGAAAATATTTAATTTTTTTATTTAATGAAACGCGAAAGTTTGTGTATAATAATGGATTGATGAGTAAAAAGTAACAAGCTACACAAATAACACGCTTTATTTATTTTAAACGTTTACTTTTTATAATGAAGTTCCTATATCGAAACTTAAGTGGATAATACCTACAAAAATATTCTCAAAAATATTTATTATTATACCAAAAAAAACAACACTTAAATACATATATAACATAAACAATAACAACATAAAAACACACATCTTTTTCGGCAGAAAAATTTCCTAAGGAAAAAAGTCATAACACATTTTTCTAATATATGAGGGAAACTTAATTAACAAAAGTAGTAGAAAAAGAGTTTATGAGAAGACTAGCTTCCGCCCGCGACTTCGCCCGCGTGTTTCTATTGATAAAAAGTAATCTATAATCCTTTCCTAGGTTTCAAATTATTCGTATCAAATTTAATCACAAACGGCTCAGCAGATTAGCCATGAAATATACATTTACACAAATACAACCTAAATAACTGAAACTACAATCCTGTAATCAAATAATAAAAAAAAGAAACAATTCTGATACAGCTGAAATTAAAATATAAAGTAATCTATATTTCTACTTAAAATATACTAAGTAATAAGTAGCCCTACTGTACTAAGTAATCATCGCTTCGAGATGCGAATTATCTGTAAGAAAATACTCAAAATGAACACAACCGTCAATGACGTATGACATCTGCTCTCACGCGTTTGACCACGTTCGGGTCCCCCACTCGGCGATGGTGTGTCACTACTTGGACCGCCACTCCATCCCGCTTTTCCCATATAATCGTTTAAAGATATTTAAAAAAAAAAAACCTAAAAAGATATTTAAATATTTATTATATTCTATATATGATTAGTACAATTATATCTCAAATTCCATTCATTTATTTCTTTAATTATTTTTTAACTTCCTTGTGAGGATCTGGCGATTCAGAGTAGTTGAACTTAATCTTTTTACATTTCTTTGAATAATGCTAGCAAAAACGCTTTTGCGTAAATTGAGCTTAATATAATTCAGCTACGGCGTTCAAGTCTTTCTAAAATCACTCTGCATGATTCACACTTTCTATACATATAATAAATCTGTTAACGAGTCCGTTTTATAATACACTATATATGATCAAGGATAAATTTTACAAGCGCGATTTATTTTCAATCAGCGCCATCTCTTATAACGTTTTTTTTTTGTACGCGTATCACGTAAAAAGTACAAAACCAATGTAAATAACTTTAATATATAAAAATTATACATAACTCACAGTAACATTTAGTTTTTATTTCATTGTAATTAAATTTAAAAATAAATATTTAAGAAAATAGAAATAGGTACCTACATGCAACGCCATCTGGTCTAACGAATCTTAAAAACTCACAAAACTTATTTTTGAGTTATTATTTTGTTAAACTTAAAAGTTTACTAAATATGTCGGATAGGAATAGAAATCGTTTTAATATTTTAGATAAATATCATTTAAATTAATATACTATTATGTTAAATTATGTTAAATGTCACTAAATATAAAAACGATATTCTACCATTAGACGATAGATGGCGCAGAAAACGTAATATAATTTTTTGAATCGCGCTGTCCAAAACTTCGGCCAAAAGAATGAAACTCGCCCGTATTCAAAGAAACGCTTTTTTGCAATTAATACCTTAGTGTACTAAGCTCTTAGTTGTTTGTTAGTTGTTAAAATATTTGGTCGTTATTTGTTCGTTGATTGTACAAAGTTGGATGGTTATAGCTATTTAAGTTGTAATCTTAATAATGCGAAAGGTCACTAACTCACTCATCACGATATCTTTGGAATTTTAAGACCTAGAGACTTGAAATTTAGTAGAAATATTCCTTTTGCCGAGTAGAGATCAGCTAAGAACGAATTTTACGAAATTCTATTGCTAAGAGGGATAGAATTTCGTAAAATTCGTTCGTAAAGGGGGCAAAGTTTGTATGGGACAACGTGATTCCTTGGTCCAATCTACTTCAAATTTTGCATAAATATTCTTTAACAGAATCAATTGAAGACATGTTTCGTATTTTATCAAAATTCATCTCCTAACGGTGTTAAAAGGGGGTTGAAAGTTATCTGCTTCGAAGTTGATATCAATACTCAGTGCTTTTGATTTAAATTACATTTTATTTTGACACATGTTTGAGAACTCAATCCATCTATTATAAAATATTTTCCAGTATCGACGCAGGTGTAGGTGATAAAAACTATAAATTTATAATTTTTAAAATTTTAGTTAAATACTCGGCCGAAGTCAGGGCGGGCCGCTAGTACATAATAAATTTGAAAATTTTGTAGATTATCTATGTATAACTGAACTGAACTCAATCAGCCTGTAAACGTCCCACGACCGGGCAAAGGCCTCTATATTGGAGAAGGGTTGGAGCTTAATTCAACACGCTACTCCACTGCGGGTGAATTAAGTTCCAACTATATCTACTCGTATGATAACCCGATTCCGAGAAAGCGGTAATCGAACCCGCAACCACCGGTGTTGAGGTGACTATTCGCACCACTACACCAGAACGGTTATCGATAACTGCTTAAAATAAATGCTCAAAATTTATTAATTAGTCGTATTACGTGCATAATTAATAAAAATAGGTTTGTCTAATTTACGAGTATATGAATGAATATTTAATATGCTCCAGGTTTGCTCTCTGAAAGTTCTATTTGAGAAACGACAGCTTCCATCGTCCAGTCTGGACGGGTTAAATTTAGTGAGACTGTAGAACCGGCGGTATGCACTTTAGCCATTGAATTTTTAATAGCACAGGTTATTCTAGCGCGAAGTGTCTAATTAGCTTTCGTTAATCAGCAGCTCGTTGTGTGCCTTATTCAACATCGTAGACGATGCTATAGGTACACTTGTATTTGTTTAGACTTTATTTTCACTGAACTTTGGGTATTGTTATATTGTTCTATGTGTAAATAAGCTTTGTTTTTATTAGAACTGTTGAGCGGTAATAGTGAAGTAATGAAAAATACAGGAATTTTGTATTATTAAGTACGCAAGTCGCCAATTTTTTTTTTTACTATTTCTTATTTACGCCGTTAGTTCTCAAAAATCAATATAATTCAATGTTCTGGTAATTCTATAATTTTAGTAAGTAAAATTCGCTTATATGTTTGTGTATATTTGTGTCTAAATAATATGAACACAAGTATGTACAAAAACATGTGTATATATGTATAAAAGTTTTTATTATTTATTGATATTTATAAAATACATATTTTTATGTCGTTGTTTTAATATCTTGGAAAATTAAATCAAGACAATGCAGACACTCACACATACTCGTAGTATCGAATTATGTTCTAAGAACAGACGCTGATTCATGAAATTTAACCTGGAATCGTATACTTCAGTCCTCCACTAAGTTATCGAATAATTAGATAATTGATACAGCATATTCAGCTCCTTAAGACGCTCCCATGTTCACTCCCCAGTGGAGGGTTGTCCACGACAGCGCAATTTATGCATAGAGTACAGATGTTATTTATAGTCTAGTGCACAATCGCAATGTTCGTAACATTGAGATGATTCGAATTTATATCTTAATATTGTAACACGAACGTATGATTTTCTTCAATTTTGTTTTGTTATTTATTTAAAAATGCTTACCTGAATTTGATTGATTTAAATTTAGCTGAATTATATAAAGTGATTGTTATTACAAAAGATAAATTATAATTAATGGAATTGACAAGAACTAAGTCTTGGCGTAACACCTTTTCCGTGGTACGGCACGGTACGTAACCGTGTCGTGCAAATACATGGTATGGCAACGCTGCGACGTCAATGCGATTCGATTGATGGCGGTGACACATCCTTTTTTAGTTGATGTATCATTCTCGAACAGAGCTGAGGGTAACAGGTCCAATTCTATACATTGAATATATATAGCAATTTTCATTAGAGGTCACTGTACAATCGATACTGAAGCCAAAACTATATTTTTTTTGTCTGTCTGTTTGCTTGTATCTTGGCCGCACATCAAGCTGAAACGAATTAATGGATATCAACTTGTCATGATTTGAGTTCATAATAATTTAGGATACTGGGTTTTTTTTAAATCCCGAAATTCTGTACCTTTCCTTGTCCCTTTGGAGAAGGGGAAGGGGAATGTTTAATCGCGAATGAAGTCACGGGTACATCTAGTTTTTCAATAATTACAAAATTAGTTGTATTTCGAACTATAAACTAACAAAATCAGCATCAGTCTGTTGTGTCGTGTCAAATCTCGAGATTTCATATACACTGGAACAAGAGCTATCACTGGGCATTGAATATACCAGGGCTGTCCAAACTACATACCTTTGCGGGCTAATCAAATTTATTACAAAAGCTGGAGGGCCGCAGAAAAAAATATTTTCAGTTTTCTATTTCTCCATCGATTCGTCATGGGAATTTAATGTTACAAGAATAAAGATAAATAAATTATACCAAATATTGATTATATGTTTTGACAAATAATTATATTATCCAAACTATTCGGCCCACGAGCCGTTGTCGGGATAGCCCTGGAATATACAATCGCTCAACTTGTTTAAAAATTGATCTCATGTACGATGTTATAAGAAAACATTGTAAAGTAACCTACATGCCATAAGGTGGCAAGGTTTAGTACTTCTTAATAAGCGAAACCGCTTTTGCCTATATAGTAGAGAATTCATCTTTTTAATGTTTTTAACTTCAATAGTTGCTTACCTAAACATATTACATAAGTTGATTAATCAGGATAGGTTTTGTGTATAAAAGGCAAAATCACATACTATTTGTTTTTATTTCTTCTTGTTTTAGGCATCTTTATAAAATTATACACAAAAATTAAACATAGATTTATGGTTCTTTAAGAAAGCTTAATTTCACTCGTCAAAGTAAATAAGCCCAATTAGTTTTATAATAAGTTTAGTGAGTTAGAATTGTCGCTTTTGCTTTTAAAACTTTTTTAAATCATAAATTTTATTAATGTTAAATACGCTTGAGTGCTTCGACTAAGTATATTTTGTTATGTATGAAAAATATGTTTATTCTTATTTCAAAAAATATTAATAATCAAATTTTAATACGTGAAGCAAAAGCTTTTTACCTCTTTTTACGAAAAGTACCTGGATGACCGAGCTTTGCTCGGTTAAATTATATTTAGATACATTACATACTGATGAAACATAAATAATATTTTCGATCTTACCGACATAATATTAAAATAATAGGAATTGGTTATTTAAATAAAAAGTAAAAAGAGCTCTTAATTCAAAAGAAAAAAAAAGGAAAAAAAAATGGTCTGTAAACACCTGGATTCGAACCCAGGTTTTATGATTTCAAATCCGCCCGATTCCCATCCGAGCTATTAGAAGCTTGTCAATGATAGCGAAATTTACCTGCGTATTCTAATGATATTTTTTAATTGCGTAAAAAAAGGGATAAAACGACATTTTCTAAAAATAAATCATAGCTAGATCGATTTATCGCCCCCGAAACCCCCTGCATACTAAATTTCATGAAAATCGTTGGAGCCGTTTCCGAGATTCCGATTATATATATATATACAAGAATTGCTCGTTTAAAGATATAAGATTACGCGGACGAAGAAGTATGAAATTTGGCACAGTCAAAGTTTATATGGAGAAGAATTGCAGAATGTTAATATTTTTTATAATAATGCTCAATAAATACATTAAATTCATTTTTTGTTTATTTTCAAAGTCTATTGTCAATAAGGTTTCAAATACAAGTCTTGCAACGAATTTTTTATCGATTTTTTTTTAATCAAAGATCAGGTTCAATGACTGCTGTATATGCTCACCATGTTATGCCCAATCATAATTTTATGATGTTGACAATGCTGTCAATTATAGATTAGGTCGAATTTCGACCACTGGGCGACCACTAGTATTTATAAATACTCATGTGAAATTGATATAAATAGTAATGAAATCATCAAAAATAGTTGAAATATATATTTATAATAATATGTTTTATTATAGAAATAAATAATGAATTTTTAATTTTTTGATACATTATTAACGGTACACGACAAAAACTAAATGTTATGTATTATTATAAAGTATTTGGCATATGAAATATTTTAGTTGTATTAAGCGAAATTTTTGTATTTATATTTAGATCACATAAATAACTTTAATAATAAATCTTTGTCAAGAATATCAGATCCGTAGCAACGTATTATCTAATACACTTATCACTGTGAACCAAGTTAGCCTCCATTTTTAGTTACGACATTTAATAAATGTTCAGTTCTCAGTCTTATTGTGGAACACATCAGTTTAACTGTCACTTCACTGTATTCTCGTTTAGAACAATTCTAAAAATGAAATATTTTAAGGCCATTAGCTAGAAAGCCTTCCCAGTGTCTGGCTCAGGTTATCTTTTATTTATCCACCGCAAGGAGCATAAAAGTAGATGCTATTCTGAACAAGATTCCAAATAACGAAATCGATGATCTCGTAAAGTGTTTTCTATCTCTTTTTAATATAATAAAATTATTTTCGTTTTGTATATAAATATGAAGTTCTTCTTTTTTAAAAATATTTAATATACTTTTCGCATACAATTTATAAGTACGAATATATAAAATGATGTTAAGTTTAAGATTTTGGGAAAAAACTACTGCTGCTGGTTAATAATTTGTCGATATTGTATCTATATCGCGATCGCAATTTCTCTATATTTAGGTGGGCCAAGCATTATAAAATTATTCGCAAGTTTCAAAATCAGGAAAATTTTTATTGTTTCAGCCAAGTAAAAGTATTTTTGAAGTGAAACTTCTATATAGACGGGGCTATTAGGATTTTTTGCTGTCACGAAAAATCGTTACGGCCGCGTGGAGGGTAGACGATATACCGTGTGGTGATAGGCGGCAGCGGCGGAGGGAGAATGTTTCTTTGTATGTGTATAGTTTTAAAGTAGACTATGAATGTTTTTTTTTGGTTCCGGATTGAATTCAGTTTTTTTGTTTGATAAAATAAATCATGTTTAAATAAAAAAATGCATTCATTAAAATGTACCTTACCTAACCAAGGTAACAACCATCATAATTTGCAGTAAACCTGCGAAAAAAAAAAAAAAAAACGAAATGTGTGCTGGGACACATAGTAGAAGTGAAACTTCAACGGATGAGTTGCAAAGCGAATCGCAACGGACAAGTGGAAAAACGAATGGCAACGGACAAGTGGAAAAACGAATCGCCACAAATTTTATACTTTAAGTTTTACAGGCAGATAGTTAATGTATTTGTCCAATTTTAAAACATGGCCACCTAATATAGACTTATAGAAATAGAAAGACAAAACTTACTTTAATTAGAATATTGTATATATTTTTTATATAGGTAAGTATTTTTGTTATCACTGCATATTATCAAATAAAGTCTCTGCATATTATAAAAACTACTTAACGGATATTCATGTAATTTTTACTAATAGATGAAGTGATTAATGAGGAAGGTTCAGATGTATAATTGTTAAGGTATTGTGTAAAGAGATTGAAACGTGGCTATAATTATTGAAAAAGTCAAGTCGTCTGAAAGTTTTATCGAAAATGCTGCCTAATACTTTAGATAGAGATGGCTTATTATATCCTTTCTAACTTAAAAAATGGTCACGTAAAATGCGGGAATTGGAAAGCTATTTAGATGGATACAGTAGTAATTCTTATCAACTTAACAACATATTTATATTTATTACCTGAAGCATTTCATACACATTTTGATAATCCTTTACAACATATAATTAAAATGAATACTTTAGAAGAAAAAATAAAAACTAACGCCCTTGAAAATAAAATCGAACGCTGGTCTTACACCGATGATGAATCGCTATTCGACGCCGTAGGCTAATGCGACCCTACGACAGAAAAAAAACATGTAGGCATAATATGGTATACTACCCATGTAAAGCCAGGCCAGGTCACTAGTTCTAGATTAAAAGAAATCTAAGTTAAGTAAGCTCGGATCGGTCGACTTGGTTTTCCATATAATCACTAAGTTTAATGCCTACAAGTAGATCCCTTGAGTGTTAGCGTCGTAATAAGATATTAGCGTAACTGGGTAATATATTTTTATTAATAATAGTTATAATCTGTGCTTATATTATGAAGCTAAAATTTTTGTATGTTTATTTATTATATTAATTCTAATAAAACGAGTTATTTATTTTTGGATGGCCTTTTAATGAAAAGAAAATTTAAAACTATGATTTATTGGAATAATAATAATATAAGCAAAAAAATGTTACCACTTAGGTAACATTTTTATGCTATGTCAACCAGTTTAACAAGTACCTATAATAATATTACAATGGACGCTAAACCAGAAATTCCGATTACCTAAAGCACGAAGAATGGATATATAAGGAGTGCGAACGTAATGTTAAAAGAATGGCATCAATTTAGGTAGTAGATAATTATTTTGCCGCTAGAGTCCGCTAGGATCGAAGTTGTAATTTACACGGGAAGGCTTGTTGCTATTGACAGCTCTGAATTTTGAAAATTGAGTTATTAGTTCATTTTTAACCTTTCTATTGGTTGCTATAGGTGCACATTATTGATTTAAATAGTAAAATAATGTAATTTATAAATTTCGTCTCTCTAACATAATTATGAAAAAAAAAATTGAGACAAAAACATTTCGCCAGGCCACCATTTTAAAGATATTTGACATGTAGTCAACATGATAATATGTCATAAGATTTTTTCAATTATTTATATTGTTTTTATCTTTAAACTTTGTAGTAACTTGTTATTAATAACTTTGAGTCATCACCAACATAAAATACTCTTGGAGATTAAATTAAAGGTTAAACTTTTAGTTTAATAACAGGTACGTAATTTTTAAATTATTAAATAAATATTAAAAATATAATGTAATGTTATAAGATTAAGACCCAGTTTCACCACTTGCTATTAAGTTCCGGCTAACCTAACTGACACTTTTTTGACAGGTATGGATTATCTGTCAAAATAAGTGCTAGTTAGGTTATTCGGAACTTAATAGCAACTGGTGAAACTGGCCCTAAGTATATTTGTTTAAAATAATTTTTTTTCATATTATATAAAGTTATTTTAATTAAATATTTGATAAATTATGATAATAGTAGTCGGTGAAAAATTTAATTTTTTTCAAAATAACATTATTTAGAATAATAACATTTATTGTTATTTTCATATATTTTTCAGCTATAAAATATCATAAGAAGCCTCGCAGACAATTCACATAATTATCAATTCGCAGACAATTCACATAAATATCAATTATCATGCTCTACTATCTTTTATAGAGAAGAAATATTAATACTTCTGTCCAAGAAATCAGATGATTCAGAGAATTCTAGATAAAATTACTATTAGTACAAAAATAAAAAACAATGTATTTTAATAAAATTTCTTTATTCGTTTCGTTTATTTCATCTTCCAAAATATTAGCATTCAATACATAAAATTATATTTATTAAATATGCAACTAAAATAAAACTGTTCTAGAGAACTACTATCTATATTTAATTACACATATTATAATAAGTAATATAATAATAGTATCGGTACCTCACGAATACTCGCGCACCCAGTGGCAAAAAAGAGAACTATGATCTTTGTTTATTTTTGTGTACATAAGTACCGTGAAATTTGTATAGAACTACGTCTACCGTTCGCTCTCCTGTATATCCATTCTTCGTGACCTAAAGCATGATACAATATATTTTAAAATAATATATAGATTATAAAATACAATTAAAAAATGGTTTTCTAGAGAAGAAATAAAAAAAAAGTCGTGCATAATATTTTTGGTGTATGCTCAAATTTTCGACACCTCATCACGATTTCAACAGATTTCAGTGAAATCGAACTCATTGAGATAATCACTGGACGAAAAGGAAAAATGCTAAGGGTAAGACAGATAAATACATGTCTGTCAATGCTCTAGTATTTTTTATAAGATTTTTTTTTGTTACGGAGGAGAGGCTGTTCATTCTTTAGCGATGAAGAACTTAAAATCAATTTTTTGACAAATATCAAAGTACCTTGTCCTAAAATTGATATAGTATATTATGTTAGAATTATTACCAATAAAAAAAATCGATTATCCACCAGTAGTACACCAGTTTCGTTACAATTTCGATGGTATATAGGTACTACGCTTCGGACACCCATAGAGTTGTATTATATTATTGTATTATTATCAAACAAATAATATAATTCTTGTTTTAATTTAAAATTATTTTTAAAGTACCGTATTATTTTATGCAAACGCAGTGGGGGGTGACCTCCGGCCCGCTGGACCGACGACTTACGCAAGGTCGCCGGTGGAGGCTGGATGAGAATTGCGGAAAACCGGGATATTTGGTGCGAACTTGGAGAGGCCTATGTCCAGCAGTGAACTGCTGAAGTGAAGCGAAGCGAGCGTATTATTTCATAAATTTAATTTTTATGCAAAAGATACCTTTTTAAGCTTTCTCTAAATTTAAAAAATGTAATTTTCATTCAACAAACATAAAATTAAAAGATTTTGTTCCAATCAGAAAATCAATTAGTTGCTTATAAGAGTGAAGCTCAATTTTGACTCTAACTGTTAATGATTTTTTTTTTTTTTTTTTTATTATTAATTTTCCTCTACGAGCTTACAGACGCCCGTACCATTTTTTACTGATTTTATAAATTGTTACACAGGCATTATTACATCAGCAGACTATATTTTATCATTATTTGAATACCTATGAACTATACTTAGGATCTCTAGTTCTGGAAACATGAGTCCACATTGACCACTTAATGCTAACACTTATTTCTACCACTTAATTCTACAACTTGATTTTACAATTTAATTCTACAATTTAATTCTACAACTTAATTCTACTTTTTTTTTTTTTTTCTTTTTTTTTTTTTTTTTTTTTTTTTTTGTTTTCAATTCTCTTTACATGCAATATAAGTATTTACTATTTCTAATTCTTCACCAACCACAATGCTCTTCTCTTCTTGCATACTCATGGTATGATCTTTTCGACACCGGCTCCTAGCTGTGCGAGCACATCCTCAATGATGGCGGTATCTCTATGGTGAATCGCCATCTTGAGGGTGTGCTCGAGGATCTCTTTGGTTGAGGCTTCCGACGCTCTCCCCACGAATCGGCCGATTGCGTCGTCCCTGTCGTCGGCGTAGTAGACGCAGGTCTTGGTGTGCCTACTTACCGCGACCACCGCATGCGAGACGCTGTCGTGTATTTTTAGTCTCTAACTGTTAATGATTGAATAATGACAAATCTTACAAAGAAAAATCTATTCTATTCTCTTGTTCGAGTATTTAATAACAACGATTAACAACGGTTAGGTAACGATTAACACATTTAGAATTCAATATAAATTAATCTATTTAACTTAAACTTGAATAAATGGAACAAATATCAACCAATTTAACAAGATATGTGTTATTATAATGTGTGTTTTTCATATTGTTTGATGTATTTTAAAATTCGATGTACAATAGACATTTTATTTATTTATTTGACAGAATAAAATGAAACTACAAATATACGAAATATTTGAATAGCGCGTAATACGATACTACTATTTGATAATATTATATGATAGTAGAATGAATACAATACAATAAATAAATTATTAAACTAGACAAAGTTTTTGAAGGATCGTTAACTTTGCATGAGTACGAACAACGAAAACAAGACTTGTCGAACTTCTCTTCTGTAGTTGTAGCAGAAATTGTGGCTACAAACATTCAACTATGTTCAACTGTGGCTGCCACTGCAACTGGTTGTTTAGTGCTAAAAAATATTTATGCTGATATGTACCTTAAGTTCATCATAATTATAATTTTAAAATTGAACACGGAAAGCATACATATATTCTTTAAGACTATTAGTAAACCAACAACATAAATATATACGAGATATTTATAATAATAATTGTCTTATCAATTTCTACATGTTTTCGGAAGCTCCCAAGAATTATAATTTAGACCTAAGAGCTTATTAATTCATGTTAGACGACGCTGAAGTTTGTTATGCTTGGTTAAAAAACGAAGATGAATTAGATAGGTCAAATTGTCAATTGTCAAATTGTCTTGTCAAAGGATCTAGCCGACTTACTATAGGGAAATTGCACCGGCGTCTTTAGACATAGTTTAAGTACTTTGGGTGAAGAAGTAATATTTAAAAGGTTAAACTATGTCTAAAGACGCCGGTTCAATTTCCCTGTAGTAAGTCGGCTAGACCCTTCGTTTGAGCTTGATAATTATTTTTGTGTAATGATTATATATTTATACAGTTTAATTAAGTTGTGGAGGAGTAATATGACAAAATTTCAGAAAAAAAATAGTGTACTGTGTATGTGTGTAATGTGTGTAGCTTTATTGAGCTTAACGTCGTCTATATTTAGCTATAGCTTTGAAGATGGCATGACATCGGCATTAGTCTACAATAATACCACATGATAATTAAATCGTAAAATTACCATATTAATTAATTTCATACTATTTCAATAAGGATTTTAATCGATTAGTTGTAGTAGATCATTAATAATTCCGTAAATATTAAAGTGGATTACCTATTTATAAATTAATTAATTCTTGACTTCAGTACTCCAACTATAACGAAAAGTAGACCCTGAGCGTCTACGACTTATTAAATTTATTCTATCACTTTTTATTTTATATCGAAATTACAATAAATATATCTAGGATATTTTCTAACTAAATTTAAGTTTCCACTTTTTTATGTTATGTACCTAAATAATATTTTTAAATCTAAATATCACATACGAATGCTTTACAAAAATTAATACAACCTTGGTCAGCTAAATAAAATATATTATTTATTCGAGTTGTTTCACGTGTCTAGAGTGTTAGGTACCATGTTTACCATCCCCTTGAGTTTTTAAGATAAATGAAGGGAACGTTTTTGGACGGGAAAAGCGAGATCATTAAATAAACACCACTTTAGCGATACTCGGTAAGAATTTTCGTAAAATTTTAGAAGTACGGGAAACAAAAGTTTTCATCCAATATAAAATATTACTAAGTCAATTGCGTAAGTATTTTACGGTCATTGGTTAAGTGATAATTTATAGCTACGTATTATAAATATATTATCATCATTATATCAGACATTGGATGTTCACTGCTGAACGCAAGCCTCTACCATCGACCTCCAGAGCGACTGGTTCGAAGCAGCCTCCATCCAACGCCTTCTGGCGACTCTCCTTAAGTCGTCCGTCCATTTTGCGGACGGCTGTCCGATAAATTCCACTTATTATTACAATGTCATTTTTTCTTAATTCAGAAATAAATAAAAAAATACAGTTGCTTTTTAATGCTTGCTAAGTGCATCACTAGAGTACTACTAAAGCGGTTATATATACGAATAAATTATTAAAAGTAATAAAATTTCAGAACACAAAACTGGTGAATTCAGGAATACCTGAAACAGCGCTTTGTATATTTTGTAAAAACAAAAAATACAAGAAAATTTCAAACGTCAGCTAGACTCAAAAAATAAACATTTATCATATTTTGATCACGCCGGTTGTCGAATTTCTAGGAGTATGGTTATGGTTATGGTAGGTAGTTAAGCGATTCGTTTTTGTATCTGATGAGAAGAGGGAAACAATGTCAATTACATTTTCACCAATCTGTAAAAAGTACAAATTTCTTATTGTTTTTTTTATAAGGATGTAAACGTCGTCATATTAATAATATTTATTTGCAATTTAAAATACTTTACATGAAAAAATTAAATCAATTTCTAATCATGCATTATATAGATGTAGGGCATATTATATTCTAGGAGAAAATATTTTAACATTAGTAGGTACTGTTAAAAGTTCTACGTAAACAATGAAGTTTCCTATATGTATTTTAAGCACCAAGATTACATTTCTTCAAGGAGATACACGAGTCGGTAAACAAGTTTGTTACAACTTTAGGAAGTGAATAACATATCTTGTTAGTTATTTTATAATAAACATACTGGAACTAACTCAATGACTATACATTTTCGTGTACAAAAAATTGAGTATGTTACTCGCATATGTCGGAAATGTTAAATATACTGCATTAGAACGTTGAAATTTGAAATTCATTTTGCATCGCATAAAAGCTTCTAACTGAATACAGAAATAATTAACAGATGATATTTTAGAATCAATTTATATATTTATGGATCTGTATTTCCAGCAGCGCTACACTGTAGGAGCTAAGAGGTATTTTTAAAGTTTTTTTTTTTTTTTAAATTTTTTATTAAAGATTTTGAAATCTACTTCTTTACAGAAATCTTTGAACGTACAGCTCATGTTATCTACTTTATATTATAAGTAGGCTAATGAAAGGGATAGAAATCGCAAATAAAGTCTCATGTACAGTTAGTAATACATAAAAAGAATTGTATATCTAAGAAAAAATAAATAAAAGAAACAGAAATAAATAAAATTAATGGAATAATTCTCGATACATTAATTATAAAAAGAACACTCTTTTTGATGCGAGCTCTCAATCTATCTGTGAAGGTTCTATTTGGGGAAGGACGGGACGGTATCGCGGCGGGCGTCCATTCGCGACAGGTTAAATGCAGCGGGACTGCAACGACACCGATCTGCACTTTGCGCGCTGAATTTTTAATAGCACCGGTTATTTTGGCTCGAAGGGCCTAATTAGCTTTCGTGAATCTTGCTGCTGCATTGCGCTTGGAGCCAAAAGCCTCTATATAGCTGAAATTATCGTGCCAGTTCCATCTATTAGTTGGCCTACTTCATGTTGCTATCATCATTTCAATAAAAGGATTAATGTGGCTATGATTTAATTTGATGGAAACATATTTTGATTACATATACGTTATGATTTAGAGAAAAATTAAATTCATAACAATATATACAAATATTAACTTCTTTATTTAAAAACTTTGATTTAAAAAAATGTTGGTATCATAAGTGCAGTACAGATAAAAATAGCAATGAATCTACTGGAAAGCGATTTTATTTTAGCTTAAAGCGGAATTGTAGGAGGAAATGCGATTGAAAAATCAAAGTTTACAATAAAAGTTGGTAACTATCAGTTTGCTAGGATTTGTGTAAGGCTAACGAACAAACCGGATATAGTCAAACATTAAGGGAATATTCTTAATCACTTACTATTTCTTTTTTTCCGTGGGTAGGTTGCAAATAAGTAGAAACGACAATAATAATTATTGTCGTTAACATAAATTATTTATGTTAAGGGTTTATATTGTTTAAAAATAGTTATTACAGTATAGTCGTTATTTATAATATATATTTATATCTAAACACCGGACTCCACCAGCTCATTTTCACTACAAGTGTCAATAAAATATTTTTACATGGATTAATTAAAAGACACATTAGGAACAACGACTGAATTATTTTATGCTCGGATGAATTAATTCCATCGAGATTTGCACAAGACTTCTTTTCCAATTGTAACATGTATAAATGTTGGAAAGGGTCTGTCATCGAAAATTCCTCTTGTGAAAAGGTTAGATTTTTAGTATAATTAGGTTTGGCACGGATTATACTCGAAAGTTCTAGAATGTGGTTGCGAGGTGAGGGGGACGTGTGTGGAGGCCTGCTAGCCACCGACTGCTTAAGCGAAGGTCTTTCTTTTCGCATTCAGCCCCAGTGCAGGCCACATATAATAAATTAATTGCATGAGTAATTGTTGGAAGAATATTTTAGTATTAAGTAATAGTCTTGTCTTATTTTTCTAAAGCGTGTAATTAATTACTAGTATTATTCTGTTTAACGAATATTCTTTCTCTTTTCTTGAAATTCTTCAATATGATGTATGTGTAATTCTGTGCCTTACGGACCATTTCCGTGTCAACCCTTAGACATTGGGGGTCGATTACAGAAAGGCTCATCCTTCTTGGTGTGACCTTTCAGGGTCCTTGGCGTTAGCTGTCGCGGTCGGTGCCGTTATAACCTGGGCCTTACCACGTGGCTGAAGTAAGCAGATGGCGGTAGCCAATCCCGCTGGGACCCCAATTACTGCATCCAATTACTTCCCCCAATTACTAGCACCTATCTACTAGACCTTGCTTGTTTCTCCCGTGAAACAGCTTTGCTGTGTTTCAGAGAGGAGGGCAAGATAGGTAGTGTAATTACTGGCACCGAGACTTTAACTTTTTATGTATCTGGATAGGCAACACATAAATGAGTTGCTTGGGGTAGTTCCAGGTAAACTAGTTTATGTTCATGGGCGACGTCAACCACTTACCATCAGGTCGAACGTCTGCCAGTTTGCCTATCCAACTAACAAAAAAAAAAAAAAACTAGATCTCTGAAAGCATCAGCCATCTAGTGCTGATAGAACAATCGGAGGTTCCTGTTTCTTGGCCCTGAGCTTAGGGGCTTGCCCGCGAGTGCGGAACCACGTGGCAACTTTCTAGGAGGACGCTTCCGATAAGTATCACCCAGCTTTGTTGCCAAGAAACTAAACCTGGTCAACTTCTCCAATACTAGGATCAAGTCTTCGTAGAGATTAGGTTATCCGGCAAGAAACTGTGTCTAATTGCAGTTTGCTTCAGTGACACGGCAGTCCGGGATACGGTCTGGTATGCCAAGACAAAGTTAAAAGGAACTGATTTCACGCAGTCAGAATTCTTAATCAAGGTTGGTCATGATGCATTCCTAGCTAGGGGGCGGTTCGGGGTCAACAGGTGTATGATGCGTGAAGGCACAATTTTCATTATTACCTCTGATGGAACACAGTCGGACAGGTGAGGGGGGTGTTGCAATATATCTTCGCCCTCAGATTTCTTTTAATATGATTGACACTTCACAACCTCAGACTGGTGGCATTTTTTATAGAGTGCTTATTTTAACACACAAAACTCTTACTCGGTATTTTTTTTAATAACTTTTATAACTTGGAAGAGATTGTTTTCAGCGATAATGGCCGCCCTTTGTACCTATTGTGTATATATTTTTCTCTATGTTACTCGTATATAATAATAATAATAATAATTCTTTATTGTACACCAAGAATAAGCAATAGTACAAAAGAAAAAGGAAATAAGTACAAAAGGCGGCCTTATCGCTAAGGAGCGATCTCTTCCAGGCAACCTTAGGGTAGAGGAAATGGTATATAGATGGTATAGGTGTACAACTGTACAGTACATTAATAACAAAACTATAATATAATTTTATAAATGCAAAATAGGAACAATTCATACTATACAATATACATGCTGTATAAATACTATAAATATAATACATACATAGATGCAAATATTGATGAGGAATAATGTGTATATCTGTTTTTGTACATTAAAGTGTGTTATTATTATTAGTTCAAAATTATTCTATTATAGCGTACTTCACGAATAAGACTGTATGTACTATGTTATAATGGCCTGTAAAAGTTTCACTGTTGAGTGTTGAGTATTTATGTTTTTTCTCCCATAAAGGTAAAGGGTTGTTGCTTAACCTTTATCTATCGCTGCTCCTCAATTGATTATACAAATTATCGGTAATAGATTTTTATTTTATTCCTTAAATTTTTTTAATTGAGTGGGTAATTTCCATGTTCACATTTACAATCGATTTTTATTGGTGTGTTAACATTATTGAATCATTAGGGTAGTGAAAATTAATTTTATTTAGCAAATGGATCATATTTGAGTCCGGAAAATTCATTAGTAGAAATCTATTGACGTTACTATAACTGAATACCGTCAGCGGACACCGCTAACCCCACACTTGTTTATACCTATTACAATTACATATTGGCAAAACTACGTGAATTCAAATGAATTTGACTTTTATTAACATCAACAAAGAGTTCACCCTCGCAAATATTTAAAAGCAAACTCCGAATATATCTTTGATTTTCATACACATTTGAATTTGCATTTTATGGTAATGCGTATAATGCTTAATTTTCCTTAAATATCCATAATTAAGGAGAGGATTGATTGGACTCTGATTTTGCGTTAGACCCTCGTATCAGACTTAGTACATGCTTAATTAAACTGTCAAACGTCGAGCTTTGGTATTTCAATACTATATTTACTTTGACTGAGCTAATTACCTTCTAGTATTAGTGAATAAATAACATTAAAGGATATAAATACTGTGAAATTATTAACAAATATGAAATAAACCGACGTCGTAACGCTCACACAGCGCTCTAAGAGGACTAATTGCTGTTTACTCTTAATGAAAAGCATAGGTACGAAAAAATTTATTATATACTTGATTTAACAGATATTTCTTGCTTAGTTTTCTTTTAGGTCAAGGTTAAAACTATTTTATATTAAAAAAAATATTACAAATATGAATGAGTTTATCGTATAATTAATATATTGTTTTCAGTCATCGTTTTAAAGTTATAATGGTCAATATGATATACATAATCAAAACCGTTAATTGAAATATAATTCTACTGGTATTATTAATAACTCTACTAAATTCTTCTAAATTCGAAATAGGGTAAATTGACGAATCGTAGCTTGTGCATCTTGAAGGGGCGAAGATTGAATTTCGTTATCTAATCAATACTAATTCGTAGAACATTTTGCTCCTTAGGAGTTGCAGGCGTGGGGAACCTCCGCTGGTGCGCGATTTATGGCGGCATTAGACTCGCATTTGTAGCTGCGCGCACCCACACACTCGTAGCGACCGCTCCACGCAAAGCTGTTTACCTAATCCTGGAAAGGAACTGAATTTATTACTTATATTTCACGCTATCGCTTTAAGAAGACTGTACCTTATAAATAAATCTAGAGTTGTTAGTGTTGAGAAACTGTATTTTATCGTACGATAAATTGTGCGCTATAAGCTCAATTTTAAATATTATATAATTTCGTCTATGTTAATTGTAATTATTTAATAATAATAAAAAATAAATTGTCAATTAATTAAAACTAGTGGTCGCCCAGTGGTCGAAATTCGACCTAATCTATTATTGTCAGTATTATCAACATCATAAAAATATGATTGCGCATAACATGGTGAGCATAATTATGCAGCAGTCATTGGACCTAACACCTGATAATAAATTTCGATAAAAAATTCGTTGCAAGACCTGTATTTAAGACCGTGTTGACAACAGACTTAAACAATAAATAAAAATTTTGTATATAACTAAAAAAATATAATATGTATAAACTTTAATAGTGCCAAATTTCATACTTCTCCGTCCGCGTAATTTTCGTAAAAACGGGTAAAAAGTTTTTGCTTCACGATGAGTAGATCAAAAAAGATTTTCTCGTCGAATTCTTTTTTTAGTTGAAATAATGAACCTTTAAGTATATTATTAATATTCAATTAAAAAGATAATAATTAAGGAAATAAATAAATATATTTAACATACACACACGGTCGTCTGTTCCCAAGGTAGGCAACCTAATGCCTGTGCTTTAGGTAACAGTCAGCCAGTCAAATCAGGAAAATTCGTAAAGAATAATTTATACAAATATGGCGTGTGAATATGCTTATCCTATTCTATGAATTTTCAGGGGAATAAATTATAAATCAATTTTCCGCTTTTTTTCTACAATTGTAAATAGGAATAGTAGTTAGTAAGACGTAGTCACGCGGCGACGCGCGACGGCAGGCGCTCGTTCTCATCCGGCATATATTACTCACTGAGTGCGCTTTCTACCAAATTAAATTTTGATGGCTGCTTGGATAACGCGGGAAAGCAGATTTTTTTGAAGTAGTAATTTACAAAATGCCATTCCGTAATGTTTATACATTTTTCTAAGAAAAGAAATACTGACTTGTATCCTCGGCGCTTAAATTTAATATCCGACTTTCAATGCTCGGTGGGTTGTATGAACATAAATTTGCGAAAGATGTTATTAGCCATTTTTTATTTCATGATTTAAAATCATATATTTGTTAACGAAAAGCTTTAAAATATATTTTATCTGTAAAAGAATTGTTCGTTTCGCTAAAAGGGTATAACATATTTTAAATGCAAATATCCGTTAGTGACTTGTACACGAGCAATGCACCGTAATATTATGAACCATATAAGTCAATCTATATATCATACTACGAAATCTAAAGTTACGCTAATAATATAATGTTAAAAGTGGTCTAGGTGTTATAATAAGTATGCGAAGATTCATTTGAAAGCCTCAACAGTTGGGATTTGGCACCTTTTCATGGGACCTGTCGATTTATAAGTAATAAATTTAGGACTAATAACTAAAACTACTTGGAAATCTCAAATCTCGTTAAGAAATAGTTAAACTAAACTTTAAATTTCAAAGTATTTAATTTATTTCTGTATCGTTCATCTAATAGTAATTCAAGTCGAAATATTAAAATGTTTTTCTTATTAAAATACATAAAACTGTTTTTATGTTATTTTAACGTGACACTGTAATTGTATACAATAAAATAAATATATAATGTGATTGATGAGTGTCGCATGTCTCAAGCAGCATTTAATATTAATAAGAAAAATGTACTTATTTCGGTAAGCACTGAAAGTCATATTTAAATCAGATAAAAAGGGCGCGCCCGATAAAGAGCACGATATGCGTGTTTCGACTTTCACTGAAAAATATAAGATTATATCGGAGTCAAACACTTACTAAATATACCCTAATTTATTTCAGTGATTTTGAAATGAAATTATAACTCCCTAGAATGATTCTGTTTAAAGTATTTATAATTCTAGCATAATTTATATGAACAGAGCGATGTAGACATGACAGAATGATATATACATGACAGAATGATGTGTATCTCATACATATTTTAATGTAACATTAAATAATGTAACGTCACAACTATAGAGTATATAATATTTAGCGTGGTGAACAGTTAAACCTACTGGTTCTACAGTTCTACTACAGGTTCTGTACTGTACTGGATCAGCCTGTAAACCACCCACTGTTCAGCGAAGGCCTCTTCTCCATATAGAAGGGTTGGAGTTTAATCAACCACGCTGCTCCACTGCGGGTGGATATTTCCTACCATGGGTAACTATCGTTATCAGGTGTCTATCATAACAACCGGGACCGACGGCTTTATGTGCTCCCCGAGGTACGGTGGGGAGACCCACAAGGACATACATCCAGACCGGAAATAAATATTTGTACAAATACAAATATCTATCCCGAGAGGAAATCAAACCCGCAACCGCTGGTGCGCGGTTTGAGGCAATTAATTGCACCACTACACCAGAACGGTCGTCAGAGGGTTCTAAGGGAGTTAAATTTGAGACCTTTGTACGGGAATTAGAATTTTTAAGATGTTGAGATGTTGCTTTTAAAAATTGCGTCGAGCTCATGGCTAGTTGTAGAACAATTTAGCGTTATTAACAATGTTTGAGCTGAGATGGTGAACCATCTGATAATCAAAACATACTGAAGTAAATAAAGACCGCATTTGCAACACAGTCGACTGTACGGTTTCAAATAGCACTTCTGAATGACATATTTATTGAAAATTTTATTATCTCTTGCTAAACGATAATTTATAATAACATACAAATTTGTATATATCGAAAATTCTGTGACATGTCTGTACTGTTTTCCTTAATACCTTACCTCAGTATTCCTACAGGAAATTCCGCAGAAGTGGGATATTCACAAACTATTACCATACAGTAAAATTGCGATCACCTTCAAAATGGAATATAATTTAATTTCTGCTAAATGTTTCTTTTATGTTATGTATTGTAAACTCATTGCTTTTTATTAATTTATTTATTACTTTTTATTTTATTTTATGTTAGTTGGATAGGCAAACTGGCAGACGTGCCACCTGATGGTAAGTGGTCGACGTCGCCCATGAACATAAACTAGTTTACCTGAAACTAGCCCAGCCAACTCATTTATGTGTTGCCTATCCTGAGACATATGATGTTAAGTCTCGGTGCCAGTAATTACACTGCCTGTCTTGCCCTTCTTTCCGAAACACAGCAAAGCTGTTTCACGGAAGAAACAAGCAAGATGGTGGTACCCATGCAGCCAGGAGTGCGGCACAGCGCATCCCTCCCACCGGTAAGATTGGTACTTATTGTAAAATAAGTGATTTTAATACTGTAAGGGATGTCACAACCTTATCAGGGTTTCATCTGATTGTTTGTTAAGTTTCGATACTTATAAATACGTATATATGTAAGTATATATTCTTTTCCATTAAAATTTTTTATATATTATTTAATGTAATTTTTATTAAAATAAATATAATTTTAAAAAGATATTGATTAATGAAGCTATTATGGTACCGATAATGTCACATACAAATTCATATGTATAATTCGCTTTCGTTCTATGTAATAGAGATTTGAAGGAAACTCATAATCTAAATAATAGAACTACTTAACGAACGAGAGAGTTTCTAATTAATACAATTGTTCTAGAATATTCTTATGTACATTTAATTAAGAATTGACATTAGATTTTCGACGATACAATATTGAATTTAATTTCATTATTACACAAGAAGTTTAACCGCGTAATCTAAATCATTTTAGATTCAATTAGTGGTTAATAATTTTTATACAAAAATATTAACTTTTTGAAACAAAGTTACTATTTCTAAGTCCTCTTGAGATTATTAATTGTAAAAGGGAGTCATTACGTCTTTAAAAGTTAATCTGTGTTTATAAATCGTGGGGCTAATGAGAGTTCTCGACTTTATTGTTAAAACTGAGCGAGAGAATATTACAAGCTTCAGAACTTATTTGAAATAAATCATGTTGAAATTTACACCGTTACTTATTATGCTGAAAACACATTAAAAGTTCGAAAAACAATTCTGATTTAAACATGTTTATTCTTGATTTCCACAGAATTGGTAAGATAAATTCATACATTAAGGTATTATATTATATTTAATAGGATTACTATGCTGAACAGATAAGAGTATATTAGAAAATGATATTGTTTTACAGTACATTGTAATACATGTTTTATTACATATTTTTAAACAAATCTTCAACACACAACTAGTTTTTAATTCCTGTTAAATAGTTATTAGTATATTTATATATATTAAAAAAAAAACAACAATATAAGTATCTCATGAGCATTTATTCGGCGAAAATGTTAAATGTCTATATAATATATCCTTAAGACATTTGTGCCGGGAAACTTGCTGTTACGGTCTAAATAAATTGCGGGATTTTTTAAAGGCTTTACGCGTTACTGTGATCAATGAGGGAGCTTTTCAGGTTGTATAAGGGATTATCTGTCTCTTTTACTCGTTTTCGAATATACCTATAGCTTTCTTCTTCTTACCCTCTTGAACCTGTTTTCTAAGGACTATAAGCAGCTGGTTGTCAATTCTTGTCAAGAAAAGTTTCGGTTACTGTACATTTGATGTCGCCTTTAGATTTATGAAATTTATTAGATTAACATAAGTGTATTATTTTGAAAAATATTTATCGGATTACCACTGTTTAATATTTATATACGATAATGTCCAATATTTAAGATTAAGATTAGACTGAACAAAAGAACCTTAGATTAAAAAAGTAATTTTTTTATATAAAAAAAAAGTTATAATATATCTGCATACATGTACACGAAGTAAAGAAACACAAAAATAACATATAATTTATGCGTTTGTACTTACAATTTAAATAAACATGTCATATAAAGTTTAAAAAACAAAATTATCACACAAAATGTGAATAGTTGAATTAATCTAATTAGTTAAGACAGACATAGTTGTTCCGGTATTTCTGTCTGTGAGAGGATGATTTGCAAAAGCTAATTAGGCACTTCGCGTCGAAATAACCTGTGCCATTAAAAATTCATCGGGCAAAGTGCATATCGGTGTTGCTGCAGTCTCGCTGCATTTAGCTTGTCGCGACTGGACGCCCGCCGTCGATGTACTCCTGTCCTTCCTTAAATAGAACCTTCACATGTAGCCAAGGAGCTTGCTCCATTTAAAACTATTTTAAATCATATTATAAAAATTCGCATAAATTGTTTAGATTAATTTATAATATTTTTACTGCGACTGTGTGTGATTTTCGATCTTTGATTACTGATAATATAAAATTACGTTTTATCAAACTCAGATAAAACCACCTTTTTATAATTACGGTAAAACTGAAAAAAGTATTTATTTACTTGAATTTGACTTTAGGAGTAGCTTTATTAAGGCACAATAATATTGTATAACAATTGAGGGATTAAAAAAATTTTTTTTGTATTGCCGTCTTTATACATAAATGAAACATATTGTATAAACTACACATTCAGGCAGTTTCTTAGACTATGTGAGATATACTGAAAATAGCGACCTGTAAATGTGAAAATTGATTTTGACATATCGCACTTTATAACATTGCCTGGCAGAGGCTTTTATATTATACAATATTAATTCCAAATATAGCTAACAGACAGTCGTCTAAAAATAAAACGTATAAAAAATTAAATATTATTGTTCGATACGTTAATCGAACGGAACTTAGTTTTCAAGCTTGTGTTACGAAATGGTAACGTGATATTACACTAGCTTTTCTTTGTGAAGTAACAAGCTCTCTCATCTTGTATGTTTATTTCCAGGCGAAGAAACAGGAACTTTGTTCTTACAATATAAAAGGCTTTATAGCTTAGGGACATCTTTTAATAACCGTGACATATTGAATCGTTAATATATTCTGTGAAAGAAATAAATTACATTTTTATCTTTCACGAAATATAACATTTAATATTGATGTTTAGGTAAAATATAAAAAAAAATAGAGAATGCTTTTAGCATTAAGCCCGCCTTTTGTACAATTCTTTAATGTTTTGTGCAATAAAGTAGTAATAAAAAAATAAAATAACAAAAAATAATAATAAAAAATTAGAAAGAGCCAATAACATCGTAAGGAAAATTTAAATAAACTTAAATACAGAAATGAACTGAATCAGTCCCACTGCTGGGCAAAGACTTCATCTCCATATAGGAGAGGATCGAAGCTTCGTCAACCACGCTGCTATACTGCGGATTAGCGGATAATTTCTCTGCCACGAGTAACGATCGCTATCTGTGGTAACGGTGAAAAAGTGTAAAAAAGTGTCTATGTAACAACCGGGACCGACGGCTTTACGTGCTCTCCGAAGCACGATGGGAAGACCCACCAGGCATACACCAGATCAGAAATAAATATTTGTACAAATACAAATATCTGCTCCGAGTTAGAATTGAACCCGGAACCGCCGGCGTTAAATCGACTACTCGACTCGACTAAATGTGTTAAATTGATAAAACTCTTTTATTAAACAAATTATTTCAAAGAAGTCGAAAGTTTATTTTCTTTAACTTATGATGAGGGTCAAAACTTTTTTGGAGTTTCGGTTTTTATCTGATGACCTAATTTTCTTATTACGTTATTTATTTTTAAAGAAATATAATGATACAATAGAAGCAAATAAAAATAAATAATTTAATAAACTGGACATATAATAATCATTTGAGATAATAAATATATTTATTAATTGATATTTTGTAAGAAGCAGTGCGCAAAAGTATAAATTTGCGAGTATTAATCAGCAAATACTTTGCGGTGGGGACTAGCCGCAGTCGGGGACTGTTGAATGTTTTCTACAACTTTGACAACCACAAAAAAGGGACTTCGACTTGAGTTATTTTCCTTTGTATGTCTGCTACGGGATCGACGAGCCGTCTCAAACTTTATCTGTACAATTGTAACATATTGCATGTCGTTCGCTTTCCATTACATTGTAACTTAGCAAAGAAGACAAAGTTTCCTTCTTATTTATGTCGTTCTTTAATCTGCAGAAAGAGCAACTAGTCTGTAGATTATCTTAAAATTCCGTTTTATTAACAAAGAGAGAGGACATTTAATTGAAGCGCACTGTGATTCAGTGTACAAAGGCTAATGGGCTTTTAAATCTTTTGTTATCGGATTTATAACTAGTAACTAGTTATAACTGGTAATACTAATCGATTAAATGCAAAAATTAAATTAAGTAAATAGGTATATTATTAACGGCGAGTTTCACGAAACCGTCGCTAATTTTCCGTTAGTTAAGTTGCAATTAATCTTAAAATTAGTTGATCTCATGATTAATTTAAAGCTGTTGGAATTAATCATCCGTTAGATAGGTCTTTAATTAAACTAATTTTTTTTGTTAACTTAATCAGATGTACGTTTTGTGCAACAGATAATCACGATTCTTGTGATTAAATTAGTTTAATAAACACTTAAATTTTAAATTTGTTTCGTGCAACTCGGCGTAAGTGTATCAATTTCACATGGACCAATTTCACCGGTTGTTAATAAAGTTTATTTTACATGTAAGTTACTGATAGGTTATCAGAGAGAGACTGAGAGGCTTCATTAGCAAGAGGTAAAACAGGCCATTCTACTTTATTTCACCTCAATTAATTAATTAGAACTTATGTTTTCACAGGTTACGAATAGAAATATCTGACAGATAAAGCGAAGTTTGATGGTGAAACAGAAATTCTATTTGAAACTTATCAGTAACCAGTGAAATTGGTCCTAAGTATTGATTTGCAGGAAGGGTCGTATCTTTAGGCTATTCATTTCAATTTCATAATGCCTTGGATGGGGCATTATAGGGCCCTAGAGAATATGATAACATTTGTGGTATGTTATTGTTTTTTTACTCTGTGTCTTTTATATTTATTAATATATTGTTTAAAAAAATATTATATATTAAAAAAATTAAGTAAATGGTATCTAAAATTATTAAACTTAAGTACGAGTTTTTGACATCAAGTTTTTGTTTACAAAATCTATGAAAAATACTAATATTAAGACAGAAGACAAATAATAGAAAAATAATTATTAGTTTGACGAGAATCGCGCCCGAAGTTAGAGCTTACAGAAATATCGAGATTAAAGCATTTTAGAAATACACACAAGAGCTATTAAAGATCATCTAAACTATGTTTTAAAAGCATTCCTGCTATAATGACGGTACTCTGTAATTATTAAATTAAATTAGAATTCCTGTATAATTAATGTAGTTACTTCATTAGAAATTGTATAGTATTATTAACTAATTGTTTTAATTATGTTACAAATGACGTCAAGCAAATCACATGGCCTATTCCAGTCTAACCTACTAAAATGTATGTCGGATTCATTACTTTCGTTTTTATTTCTTAGTTAATTTAGAGAAAGATGAACTATTAAATATATAAAAATATTGTGAATTTAACGAATTCAACGTATTGCGATTAGATTTATAATCTAGTAGAACTAAGTGATACCTAATGTGATGTTTTGTTACAAAATTTGATACTAGTATAAAATGAAATAAAATCATGTCTAGGTTTAAAACCGCAAGAGGAATGAAAACGGCACCGCAGTTATTTTAAGTACTAAGGAAAATGATGCGGGTCAAGTGACGGAACCTCTCAGTGGGTTCCGTAGGTAATTAACGCGACGATAGCGCTCCCACAGTAATTCGGCGGGTCTAACCGCATTCCTAATGGAGCACTTCAAATAAAATTGCGCGACACTTATCAGTTATTAAGCTGGCCCTAGACATATATAACATAAGTTCGCCCAATATTTTTGTGGTGCAATATAATTATTTGACGCAGTAATTTAGATGTCTCATAAGTGTTTATGTTTTCAATTGAGCTCGTACGAGCAACTAGCGTTTTGTGAACAAGATGTCCACGAATAAGGAATACGGACGAAAAGGAAACGTCACTGATCGAAATAGTGGTACATGAAAAGGCAACAATAAACATAACAAACATACTCACGCACGTCTTTTGACTTCACGTGAAGGCCTACACCACGCGAATATTCAGTATCTTATTGATTTAATTGAATTGTTTAATTGTTATTTATATTATTTTTAAATATATTATACTAAAAAGAACTATGTGTACGACATAACACGTGTAGAAATAAATTATTCGATATATAAAATAAAAAAAAGAAAAATGATTTGAGCTTTTCATTTCTTTTTACATTTTTAAGCAAACGGACATACTGATAGAAAAATAAGATTTCTCAAACCTGCTCACATCTTTTTAGTCCACTATTCCCTTAACTAAAAATTAAAAATACAATATAATATATTGTATATACATATAAATATATGTATATACAATATATTTTGAATTTTCCAAATGTCTGAATTTTCTAATATTATAAAGATCATTGTCTGAGCTTTTAAAGTTTGAGATGAAAACCACTAACATAAACAAATACCATAACTACGAGTATTATTTTTACTACATTTTTAACTTCATATTTATTTATTTAATACTTTATTTTACGCATTATTGAATAATAACATGGTAAAAGACTTAAAAAAATGTGCAATGGCGGCCTTATCACTGAAAGCGATTTCTTACAGGCAACCATGAGTAGAGGATTTCTGGAGACAAAGCAGTTGATGCATAAAGTAGTAAATAATAGTAATTTAATACACAAATACACATATATACATACATACTTGTACATATAATTATCAATACATATAAAAATCGTAAATTATTTATATGATAATATTGAATATATTAAACTAATTATTATTGAATATACTATGCATTTCTTAATTCTCAGCTTACAGTAAATAAAATATTGATTGTACATATACATTAAACTAAGTAATTATTTTGTCTTTTTTATTATTCCATGATATTTTTATTTGAAGAAAAAGAGATTTTGTTTTCAAAGTAAATACGGTGCAATGTAAAAATGTTGTATGAACTGAACTGCTGAATCAGCATGGAAACATCCCACTGCTGGGCAAATGCCTCTTCTCCATATACGAGAAGAGTTGGACCATAATCCGCCACGCTACTCCACTGCGGGTTGGCAGATAATTTTACCCCATCATGACGATGTCTATCAGGTGTTTATGATAACAACCGATCGACGGTTGTACGTGCTTTTTGAGGCACGATGGGGAGACCCACAAGGACATACATCCAGACCGGAAACAAATATTTGTACAAATACAAATATCTGCTCCAAGCGGAAATCGAACCCTCGACCGCCGGCATCGAGGCGACTACTCGCACCACCAAGTCGTAAAAAAAGTGATATAATAAAAATTTAATTCGCTTAAAATTTTGTTTAATTATTGCTTCTAAATACATATAATAATAATTTGATCCCGGTTAGCCTCGCTCACCATCTGAGGCAGCTGGGTATCCATGACGGTTCGCTCACAGCCAGAATGCAGAAGGCGGTATTGCTGGACTCGGCTAGGATAGTCCGCCCATTTCTCAGCCTATAACCTAACCCCCGGCCGTTTGATCTCCCTGGTCCTCCACCCGCTTATATTTATGTAAGTTTATGTAAATTTATAATATGCCTTATATATATAAGTATTGTATTATATTATACATATCTATATATATTATTGAACGGGTGGAGTGAACAAGCTAGATAATAATAAATAAGCAGTTAAAACTATTACGCAATTATGATTCTCTGCTATATAATTTATTACAATAAACATTGTTAGTTTATACTTGTTCTAATCTATCAATTACAAGAGAATTTCATACGAGGCTTATATTTTAACAAATATAATCATAGTAATATTTATAAAATATGTGAAATGTAAGTTTGTTTGTTACGCTTTCACACGAAAACTACTCAACCGATCATCATGAAACTTTGTACACATATTCTTGGACGTATTAGAAGTAACATATGATACTTTTTTTTTGGTATATAATATAACGAATATAATATAGCGATAACCGCGATAACACATTCACGCGGGCGAAGTCAGTCGCAGTCAGAAGCTAGTATCATATATATATGCATATCGACACGATTATCTACATTTGATTAAAAGTCTATACCGGATTTTATCGCGTTTATTCAAAGTTTTACAGTTTAACAATATTTATATAACAATATTTATATATTATTCGGGGGCCTGCGATGGTGGGTGTCCGAATTATTCGGACACCCACCACCTCAGTCCCCCGAGATCATGGACGCTGTAAAGGGTCTGAAACGTCGGGAAATAATTTAAAATATTGTTAAACTGTAAAGTTTTGAATAAACGCGATAAAATCCGGTATAGACTTTTAATCAAATCAGTAAAATACGCGTAAATATAAGAGAACAGTACGATTATCTACATTCATCACTTACTTCTCATTTCTTTAAGCTTTAATGTGACATGTTTATACTGTTAATAGGTAACAATAAAATTATATCCGGATTGTCAATTAGATTAACAGAAGGTGGTTTAATCCAGGTCGGATGGACACAATTATTCATCAGTACCATTAAAGCCTATAATCCGGCAGTATTGAGCGGTTCGGTTGTAGAGCCTCAGGAATACCGTGTGTTTGGGTGTGTTTCAATTTTTATAATTATAATGTTAATACATTATGTTTTGTGGAACATGGAATACTTATGTAGTCTAATAATAATTATCATGCCAGAGTTTGTGTGGGTCGATAACTTGTTGTGAAGAGTTGAGACTGTGTATCATAAATGAAATAATAATTTTGGATCACATAAGTAATTCTTCTAACTATAGGTATTTTTGAATTTAATAGCGTTTAACTTATTTGCTACTTACCTTAAGTATATAGTATTATTATTTTTTATAATAAGAAGAATATAATGTAAATAATAATTGTTTGATTGGCAAACAAAATAAAATTACAAATCAAACGAAAAATACAAAAACAATACCTAAATATTTATTTTTTATTGCGAGTGACACCTGATTGAATGATATTCTCACTAGTCTTATATAATATATATCCCTGATTGTAATGTATTGTGAATTCAAACATTGGTCAAGTTGTAAAATTTTATAAATTAATAGCGGTCTTTCTAAGTATACGAGTATTATCGCTCACCAAAAAAGTTAAGCTAAGTGCATTGTTTTGACGAGGAAAATTAGACTGTCCTCAACAACCACAGGCGTGAAAGCAAATCCGATTTAAGTAACGAAACAAGAGCAATTAAAAAGGTTAGGAAATGTTAAAGGATTTATAGAAGGAAAAAACCACAGAGTTTATTTTACTTGTATGACATATATTATGATGATGCTGATAATTCAGGATTACATACCTACTTTGCGAGTGTTGTAGAGTTATTTTAATTTTAATGTGTTATTCGAAAAAAAAAGATATTAAAAATAAAAATTTATTGCAGATAAAAAAAATCTGCTTTTGCCTTTTTGTGCATCGAAGCAGCAAACTTAATCAAGTTTATTAAATTTTCTGTTATGAGTTGCGGCTTACGACTAAAAATTTAATAAAATCATTTCTTAGCGTATCTTCTGAAAGTTAGTTTGTATACTTGTACTGGTATAAGATAAACTTTTCGTAATTTAATTTCGTAATTAAAAGTATTTCTTTTCAATTACTTGTGTTATACTCTTCAATATATAAAAACAATTTGTAACATATTTTGCGTACAACACTTTCGATACTGAGTTCTTTTTATGATTAATTTAAATATATATTTTTTGATTCAAAGTGATTGCATATTTTATTTATTTATTTATTATTTATAGAACATCTACAAAATACCTATACACCATTTTACAAATATACAAAATAATTTTATTATAGGAAAGACTTAAGTGTTACTTCAATTATGGGTAATAACTACATTTAATAACATAAAAATGGCTGTAGTTAAAGTTATATATATATAAAATATATAAAACAAAAAGAAGCTACAAAAAATTTGAAATAGTAACAAAAGAGCATAATAAGCCTTCTTTTGTTTTAAACATGACTTAATTAATTCTTAAACTTAAAAATACTATAATTAAAAATATCAGTACTAAGATTTTTTGAAATATTGCTGTGAGAAAAACTGGCCTCTAAGAAACTTGGTGTGCTCAGTAGGGCGAAGCAGTATTTCATGCCTTCCCATTGAGTGCAATTGTACAAAGCGCAGATCCGGCCCCACATGGAATACTGCTCTCACCTGTGAGCTGGGTCGCCCCAATATCAGCCCTTTCCATTTGACCGCGTTCAACGCCAGGTGGCTCGAATCGTCGACGACAAGGTTGTCTCCAATCGGCTTGATTCTTTGGCACTGCGTAGAGATGTTGGATCACTATGCATCTTCTACCACATCTACCACGGGGAGTGTTCTGAAGAATTGTTCAGATTAATACCTGCAGCAGAATTCCACCACCGGACATCGCGTCAAAATTCTTTATTTCACCAACATAACCTCGATGTCCGGAAATCTACAACAACCGATTTTTACGGCATTTGCTGCCTCGCACGATCATATAAGCAATATATACGCAAGTATATGGAACCAGCTGCCATCTACGGTATTTCCGAACCGATACGACTTAGGAAGCTTCAAGAAAAGAGCATACACCCATTTGAAAGGCCGGCAACGCACCTGCTGATTCTTCTGATTTGTCTATGGATGTGGCGTACAATTACCACCAGGTGAAACGATTGTCCGTTTGCCCCCTCTTACATTAAAAAAAAAATATTCTGCTCAGAGACGCTTTGTAACTTAACTTACGATAAGTAAAATAGGACAATCCAATACATCATTATTCAATTTATACAGAAACAAGTTGTCCAGTAAGTATCTTCGACTTTCGAGAGTAGGTATCCATTATAAAGTGACTTGAAAGCGGTAATGGGCGATTTATTTTATTTGCCAAGAGGGGTCATATAAACCTATTATAAATAATTCCGACTTGGTTTTTAAATACAAAATTTTATTGACAACAAACAAAGCTATGTATAAAAATATTCAGCCTTTTATACAAGTCGACACTTACATTTAAATTGGAGACGTTTTAAATCGATAGCGTCAATTATAAAATAATAAATTTAGTTCCTCTCCAGGATTAGGTAAACAGCTTTGCGTGGAGCGGTCGCTACGAGTGTGTGGGTGCGCGCAGCTACAAATGCGAGTCTAATGCCGCCATAAATCGCTCGACAGCGGAGGCTCGCCACGCCTGCAACTCCTAAGTAGGAGAACGTTCTGTGAATTAGTATCGATTACTAAGCGGAATTTCAATCTACATTATTTCAAGATAATGAAAGTAACAGTAATATCATTTAATGTAGACTCAATATATACAGTTAAAGTTATTAAGTATAATATACAGTTAAAGTTATATTTATTTTGAAATCAAATTATTCCACGTTTCCTAGACAGTTAAGTATACAGAAAGTTTTAATTATGTATAAAGAAAAAGAAATTTAAATAATAGCATGTGGTTTGTTGTCTTTCTTATTCAGGAAATTTTCTTTAGGTAGTACGTTTTAACTGTATTATTAAGTCATCTAATATTTATCAGAATGAGGAAGCCATATTTCATTTTTTGATAAATTGCTTAGTAATACACATGTGTAACAAAATAATACCTAAAATAATGTATAAAAAGAACTCAACTGTATTAAAAAAGATTGTAAATTACCTACTACTAGCTTCAGCGCGAAAGTGCTCGTCGAAGCACCACCTTCCGTGAGTACCAGGACCAGATATTTTATGTGGGCCCGGATATAGATCACAGTATTGTCAACCGTTATCGAGGCTCCGGTGGATAGACCACGTCGAGGTCACGTGGAAAAGCAGGGCCTCAAACTTGTTAAGGGCCACCCTAAGCCCCAGTGCCTCGATCCTCCTGACCACCTCCTCGGTGCTTGAGGTGGCCAGGGATGCCGCCTCCTTGAAGGTCCCGCCCCGGGCTGACCAGACCGACCAGAGTGTCATCGGCTTAACAAATTAAGCCCCGCCCAGGTGAGAGTCGGACATTTTTTTTTTTTTTTTTTTTACGCAGTGGAATCCAATACCGTATTAAACTCCTACGGGAGCCTTCAGCCGCTTTCATTGATGGGTCCCGGATCTGCAGGCAACAGGATCCCTCCAGCGACAGGCTGGCCTCGGCGAAAAGGCCAGACTTCTCCTCCATGGGGACTGTCCGGCAAACCAGGTGAGAGTCGGCCACGGATGACCCAGTCGTAACCGATGTCCCACAAGAGCGGTCCGAGACCAGAACCCTGTGGGATGCCGCACGACATGGGTCTCCTGACATCGTTCCCTTTCTCGTTCACAAAGAGGACATTGCGGCCTTCAAGGTAGTCCGCCACCAGCCGCCTTAGGTAGAGGGGCACTTCATGGAACCGAAGTGCCTCCGTGATGCAGCCGAATGGCAGACTATTGAATGCGTTGACGATGTCGAGAGACACCGCCAACAGCACTCCCTTCGAGGCGACGGCCTCCGAAGCTGTGGTCTTCAATTCAAGAATGGCGTCCACCGTCGACCGATTAGCCCGAAACACGAACTGGAAATCGGGCAGGTTGAGGCCGACCCGCGTGATGTGCTGGACGATACGAGCAGCGACTCCCCTCTGCAACAGCTTGCCCACCTCGTCCAGCAGCACGATGGGCCTGAAGGCAGCGACTGATGTCTGAGTCCGTCCCGGCTTCGGTAGGAGCACGACCTTAGACCAGGCTAGTGTCAAACAGTGGCGGACAATTTTCCTACCATAACTAAGAGTATTTACGGCTTTTTGTATTTGTGTCCATGAGGATAACCACCGTAATCAGAAACAAATATTTGTACAAAAAAAAAATCCGAGCAAGAATCAAACCTGCGATCCTAGGTGTAATTGTATTTTGATAACCATCAGAACACCAGAACTTCAAGAATATATAAGCGAATCAAAATAAAGAATCACTATTAGTGATGTTGTGATGTCAAGGTAATAAGAATAAAGTTGAAATATTTTCCTCTTGGTATAACGCGTCGTATAAAGCGACTGCAATAATTTAAAAATTTAATACAAACCACTAAGGACTGAATGGTTGCCAAAGCGCGTACCTCCTGCAACGTATTTACTGGAATTTATGATTTCATTTGGTGTCGCATATTTCAACGATGTGCCATTTGCATCGGAATGGACGCCGAATCGTATTGAATTCTCTTTGTATTACTTATGAGCTGTTGTATACTTCAAAATATTTTGTCTTAATTTTCTAATTTTTATATATCTACAATTGAAAAAAAAAATCCATTTTAACACGCCCTTATTAGCTCGGTATAACACTTATCAAGGACCGATGACAGTTTTGTAACCTATACAAATAATACATCTGTTTAAACCTCCGTTTTATTGATACACTATATATCATCAAGAATAAATTTCAATAGCGTGTATTTTTTTGTATCAGCGCCATCTCTTATCGTGTTTTTCTCTGATCACGTATCACGTAAAAAGTACAAAACCAATGTTAATATCTTTAATACATAAAAATTGGAAATAACTCACAGTATAATTTAGTTTTTATTTCATTGTAATTAAATTTAAAAATAAATATTTAAGAAAATAGAAATAGGTACCTACGCCGCCAACGCCATCTGGTCTAAGGAATCTTTAAAACTCACAAAACTTATATTTGAGTTATTATTTTGTTAAACTTAAAAGTTTACTAAATATGTCGGATAGGAATAGAAATCGTTTTAATATTTTAGATAAACATCATTTTCAATTAATATACTATTATGTTAAATATTAATTATGTTAAATGTCACTAAATATAAAAACGATATTCTACAATTATACGATAGATGGCGCAGTATACAAAATATAATTTTCTGAATCGCGCTGACCAAAACTTCGGCCAAAAGAATGACACTCGCCCGTATTATAGAAAGTGTTTTTCTTTTTTGTATATAATTAAATACTTTAGGGTACTACGGTCTTGATTGTTTGTTCGTTGTTAAAATTTAAAATATTTGGTCGTTATTTGTTTGTTGATTGTACAAAGTTAATGGTTATAGCTATTTAAGTTGTAATCTATATATATATATATATATATATATATATATATATATATATATATATATATATATATATATATATATATATATATATATATATAAAGTCGTGTTAGTTACACCGTTTATAACTCGAGAACGAGTGGAACGATTTTTATGATTTTTGTGTTTTTGGATTTGTCTTCGTCGGGAATAATACTTATTAAAATATGGTATTCATCAATGAGAAAATAATGAATAAAAAAAACAGTTCAAATGTTTCATCCGTACTATCTATATACATATATATGTATGTATGTATGTATGTATATAGATATAATAAATCTGTCGCTCAATCCGTCTATTATAAAATATTTTCCAGTATCGACGCAGGTGTAGGTGATAAAAAATATAAATGTATAATTTTTATAATTTTAGTTAAAGACCCGTGCGAAGCCGGGGCGGGCCGCTAGTTTATTATAAATTTATAGTAATTTTGTTTTATTTTAACTTAATTCTCTTAACTTAATTGTGCACTTTTTGTGATGGGTAAAAAATGTTAAACTAGCGTCAGAACACGATTCTGATCGAAAAATCGTAAGACAATTTAGTAAAAAAAAAACAGACTTGTACCAGGAAAACAGAAAACACAAGCAGTTTAGTTCGTTATGAATATTATAAATTAATCTTAACAATTTTTTTTATTAATAAAACATAATAATGCAATTAAAAAAAAACAGACATGTACCACGAAAACAGAAAACACAAGCGGTATACAAAACTACTATTGATGCGGTCTTTATTAAACATTTAAATAGGTTCGAATCAAAATTGTTCGTTTCTTACTTCAACTACCATAAACCTATCGTATCAGTTTTAGAGATTGACGATGATGGTTCTGGTAATGATGATGGTGACAGAGTCGTTGAAATTATGGATGGAAGTTGATTTTTCTGAGAGATGAACTTTTTAATGTTAAATAATAGGGGATCGGCCAAATTTTCAGAAAGTGTTTTAAATTAATCTATAAGGATACTTATTCCCAAAAAAATAAATCTTTATTTTTTTATAGCCGTTTAGGTACTCAAAATCATGTTTTGATATTGTCTGTTTAAAAATCCTGCCAAAACGTCACGCTATGTCATCTGAGAGCGCGTGACGTCATCTGGGGTTATAACGAAACAGCTGCACGTGCGCGAGATGTTTTGTTTCGTGGAGTAGATTTTTTATTTGTTCTTATGGAACGCCAAAAATATCGTTGGTGTGCAGTACCTTAATGTACGAACACATCAAAAAGTACTCCAAATAAAATATTTATTTGATGTGCCAAAAAAAGCAGATAAACGAAAAAAATGGTTAGACTTAGCGAGTAGAAAGTGCAACGAAATGAATTTCACCAATTTACTTTTGTGAAGATCATTTTGACGTAAATATACAGTAATTACTACAAATAAACAGAATGAAATGTGCTTAAATTAATTTTTAGTAAATACATATATATTGTTTTCTCTCTACGGTCAACTACTATTATAGATTTTTTCTTTTTGTAATTTTTTTTGTAACACTAAAGAATGTGATATAGCGTTGACACTGTTGACAGTATTCTACTTGTGACGACCGTTCTGGTGTAGTGGTGCGAGTAGTCGCCTCAACACCCCGCGCTGGCGGTCGCGTGTTCGATTCCCGCTCCGGACAGATATTTGTATTTGTACAAATATTTGTTTCCGGTCTGGGTGTATGTCCTTGTGGTTCTCCCCACCGTGTCTCGGAGAGCACGTAAAGCCGTCGGTCCCGGTTGTTATCATATCACCTGATAGCGATCGTTACTCATAGTAGTATATTATTCGCCAACCTACAATGGAGCAGCGTGGTGGATTAAGCTCCAACCCTTCGTCTATATGGAGAAGAGGCCTTCGCTCAGCAGTGGGTGGTTTACAGGCAGTACAGTACGTACAATACATATATTGTGTAATATTAGAGGTTATTTTTCAATGAGGTATTTTTTCATAGGTATTGTTTCATAGGTATTTTATAGTAATACAGAAGTTTTTACATTTCGAAATTCAGTGTCACAAAAGTCTGAATTACTTGCAAAGAAATTGCAAATCAGAAACGTATTCACTCTGGGAAGATTTCGATTATCGGCTTTCGTAAATTCTGTTTCCATTATAAAAAACTGGTTAAACACCACGTGACAGCTTTTAAATCGATTACCGTATCCTAATTTATCAGTAATCTTTTAGCAACTTTTATAATTTCAACAAAATTATGGAAATAACTGAGTAAACTAAGCAGGTAGTACCCGTGCAGTCAATGATTGGCCACAGATGACGTCACGCACTGTGATTGGCGTTTCAGTACAGTTTAAAAATAGTGAAAATAACAACATTTAAAAATAATAAAAATAAAATAAAAATTAAAATTAATAAATAATCGTAAAACAGTATATTTATTTTATCTAAGCACATTTTAGATTTTAATCTGATTTAATTAAAAGTCTAAAAACGGATTTTATCGCGTTTATTTAAATTTACTGTTTAACAATATTTAATTTAAATTATTTCCCGACGTTTCGGACCCTTTACAGCGTCCATGATCTCGGGGGACTGAGGTGGTGGGTGTCCGAATTGTCTTATTCGTGTCTTATTCGGACACCCACCACCTCAGTCCCCCGAGATCATGGACGCTGTAAAGGGTCCGAAACGTCGGGAAATAATTTAAATTAAATATTGTTAAACAGTAAATTTAAATAAACGCGATAAAATCCGTTTTTAGACTTTTAATTAAATGAATAAAATTCGCGTAAATATAAGAGAATAGTATATTTAATCTGATTACTGTCCGATCCCCTATTGTAATACTTCTGATGTGTTAAATTTTTAATGTAATATAAATTGTCATGTTTGTGTACGATAGCGCAATAAATGAATATTGTATTTTACCACATAAATGATAGTACTTTTATACTGATAATTAAAGCAATTCGTGCAAAATTATTTTCTAACCATTTCAAAATATCAAAAATGCACAACGTAAATATTCAAGTTTTCAGTAGTTTTTTTTTTTACAGATATTTCTGTTAATAAAATAGTTATATCAATTGACTCCACACATTCCTTAATTTGAATCAATTCAAAATTATTTTTAATTCTTTGGTTTGGTTTTCTATTAAAGCGTGTTTTTTAGTTTTTTTTTAAACTATTATTATTATTGAAATAAATGTACAGAATTATATATATACAGGTACTAGTCAATGTTAGTAATAATTCTTAATATTTTATTTTTAAACAAATAAATGCAGCCATACAACTTTTTAGAAACATCGACGCTTGTTTATGTAATAAGTCGTTTCATTTTTAATATAAAAATTTCGTGGCGTTATGGTATTGCTATAACGTTCATAAATTTTTATATTAGTTCTAAAAAATAATTTTGATACCAAATGAAAACGTTTTTGCTTAAAGTTGCTTTTCTTTTAGATTTTTTTTTTATGAAGAATCAAATAAGTTTTATTTATTTTTATGGACATATTATGTGTACATGAAAATAGGAAAGGTATATTAAGAGTATTCGTCACAGATTTTACGAATAATAATTTTGCAAAATGCTTATTAAAGTATGTGTAATGTAGAAAATATTTTCAGTAAGAAAGGCTATAACTGTTATTACAGAATAACGCGTATATGATCACTGTTATCTAAAAAAGTCATCACTCCTATCTAAAAAAGTGGAAATAATAATTGCCAACAATTCGGCATATATTCACAACCACCACCACAAGCACCACATCGTCATTACATGTCCACTTCTGAACGTAAGGCGCTTGTATCATCTCTGCGGGGACTTGCCAATACTCACCATACTTACAGAAGGAGGCCGACGAGCGGGTGAGAGAGGAGGCCGCCGACGTGGCCTCCATCCGCGGGCGACGAATGGTGGTGCGTAGGAGGCGCTACTTAATGCACCTCCAGTAACGCCCCTGTGCCCGTATCGGGCCGGGATGGGAACCCGATCCTGCTAGATACGGCGTCGTCGGGACTGTTCAGAGGTGAGCCGGACAGTCCCCATGGAGGAGAAATCTGGCCTTTTCGCCGAGGCCAGCCTGTCGCTGGAGGGATCCTGTTGCCTGCAGGTCCGGGACCCTCCAATTAAAGCGGCTGAAGGCTCCCACAGGGGTTTAGTACGGTATTGCACTCCCAAAGTGCCGAGTCCGACATAGGTCTAGGACTGCCGACCCGGGCATCCTGGATATCATCCGTAAATGGATTCCGCTGCGAAAAAAAAAAAAAAAAAAAAAAAAAAAAAAAAAAAAAAAAAAAAAAAAAAAAATTCTTCTGCTAAATTAATTTCTCTGCCGGTTACCGCACGGCAATTTTGGTATATATAGATCTTCCTTATCTTCTACTAGGACACAAGATCGATTTTGTAATACAGTCATATTTTTTGAACTATTTCAATACGATTTTTTGTAGTTTTTATAAACTTTCGACCTATACAACGATCCATCACAAGTAGAACAAAGTAAAGTAAGGCGTCCGTGAGACGATAATTGATTATTTCTACACCAGCGTTCATCAAAAACTCAAGTGTCACAACAGCTTGACGTGCAGGGATTATTGGTGTAAGCATTTTCGCGTAAAGTTCAGGAAAGTTTCTGAACTCTGAGAAAAATTCTTTGTCATGCTATATGTTCGTTCCTTTCGTTATGTATGTAAAAAAGACCTTTTTAATACACCTAGGACAAAAAAAAAGAATTCACTCTGTTATTCGGACTGGGGAAATCCGAATTTCTCCAATTTCGAACTTAAGAATAATAAAATACTTAAAAATAATTTAGCGGTCTTTGTCATTCATAATTACCTAGGTCATTTGAGGAGCATGCTATTTTTATGAAACTACCCTTATTTTGAAGCTACGTTATTCCTGAGCAATTGCGTAAAATTTCATTTCTAACACTGTAACGTCAAACAAGTAGTGATAATTTAAAATAAAATCGACGTCCACCAAAGATTGGAAAAATTTGTGTTTTAATTTTATCTGACCGGAGATTGACTGTTAAGGAGATAGCTGACACAATTGGCATCTCACCTGAACGAACGCACTATATAATTACCACTGACCTGCACTTTTTAAAGGCTGCTTTCAATTGAACAAAAACATGTTCGACTAAAGGCGGGTACTCACTAGCGAGCTGTAACTGTAACCGTTGCATGCACTGTAACCAAAATACATAATGTGTACGTGGTTCGCTAACCTGCTGCGAGCGGTACGCGTGCGATTTGTAGCGAGCCGACGTTTACAACGTACTCATTTCTGGACTCGTAACGTTGCACGTAACTGTAACCGTTACTGTTACCAAAAACATAGTGTGTACGTGGTTCGCTAACCTGCTGCGAGCGGTACGCGTGCGGCTTGTAGCGAGCCGACGTTTACAACGTACTCATTTCTGGACCCGTAACGTTGCACGTAACTGTAACCGTTACTGTTACTAAAAACATAGTGTGTACGTGGTTCGCGAGCCTGCAACGAACGCTACACGAGCGACTCGCAGCGAGCCGACGATTGTCGGTTTTTGCCGCGAATCAAAGGGCGCTCGCAGATCCGGCTTGTCAGTGGCGTTCTCGTACACACTAGAACCTCGTTACTGTATCTGTTTGGTTACAGGTTAAGCTCGCAAAATGAGTACGCTCGGTGAAAGCGTTCCTGCGTCGTCGTGAGCCTAAACTGTAACAAGCGTACACACTAGAACCTCGTACTGTATCACGCAAGTTACGGTTACAGCTCGCTAATGAGTACGCTCGGTGAAAGCGTTCCGGTGGCGTCGTGAGCCTAAACTGTAACAAGCGTACACACTAGAACCTCGTACTGTATCACGCATGTTACGGTTACAGCTCGCTAGTGAGTACCCGCCTTAACGATTTCTCGAGACTGTTTGGAGCTGTTAGAGGCTGATCAAACTGAATTTGTTGAGAGATTTGTGTCTATGAATGCAACCTAGACGCACCACCAAATTTCAGACATGAAAAATTAATATAAAAAATGGAAAAAAAGACCAGGATCTTCAGCTCTCTCGAAAAAAGCTAAAGTTTAGTCGGCCGGTAAAGTGATGGCGTCAGTTTTTTGGGATGCGAAGGATGTAAACATGGTGGACTACTTAGAAAAAGATCAAACAATAAACTCGGCCTATTATTGTCATTTGTCACCTTTGTGGAAAGACCTCGCACATAATTGTCATTGTCAAATTATTAATTACGCGTAACTTATATTTTAAACACTCGAGTTTTTCTAAAAATTGTAATTTAGAAAGGAAGTAATATAAATATATATATTATACACTCATAAAATAATGTTATGTATAATGAATAAATATGTTAATGTGAATTAATAAAAATATAGTTATTTACCTTCTGTATTTTAATTTTTTTTATTAGAAAACTTATGTGATCCACGTAGTAGTGACCTACGTATTTTGATGCAAGTTTATTCATGCATGCTTCACAAGTGTATGCAGGAGAAAGATATATTCAGAAGCAGATAGTGTGAAAGAAAAAGCGCAAACTTTGTTATTGCAATGAAAAATAAAAATCTTTTTTAAAAAGCAAAGTTTTTTGAGTATTAAAATAATAATTTGTAATTAGATTTTCCGTTAATTCCGAAATTCCGTTAATCTATAATAGTACGGAAATGCAGTCGAATATCAAATCTTTAAAAATTAGCCGAAGTTATCAAATACTCAATATCAGTTAGTTATACATTCGTAATACTCGTATCTCTAATATTAACATTGGGATCGTAATATATTCATTATTTAATTTGTTACTACATTTACATCACTGTCATAAGAAGCAATGTATAAGAAAAAAAGACACTTGAATATTTTAGAACGAAGGGTATTTCTATAGTAATCGTAACAGGTTTTGTGAGCGTCTATTGTTGTAGTCGCCATGTTCGTTTTATACAAACGTAGCGGCAAGCAACCTGTTGTGAAATTTTTAATTAAGTGTAGAGGTACGCTGAGCTCTTCCTACTTTTGATATTGCTAGTTTCCTTCGTGTAAAGCTGTTTCTATACGAGTTTGTTGCAGTCTTCTCTTAGTTACTACCGTGTTGCGGTTTTGTAATAATAGATTAAGATGTTATTATTTTTAACGTCACTTTTCTTTAGAATAGTGTTATAAATACGAAAGAATATTAAAGTAATTAAAAATGTTTTATTTTTTTAATTTTACAGAAGAATGAGTGAATACCTTGTTACATTATCTTTTTTTTTAAAATTAAATTACGAGTACCATTGATTATTACTAAAGTGCTGTTTTAAACGAAATTATTCGCTAAACGTGTTCCAAAATCAACTTTTGTTTACTTTTATTTTGATTATTATCCCAAAAAAATTTCGCTTAGCTCAAGGGAGGCTTAAAATTTAAATTTTTAAAAGGGTTATCAAGATGGTGAGTAGTTCTTAAATATTTAGGGCGAGCGACGCGCAGGTAGAAGCTCATCAAATATCGTAGACGGTAGCTATGACTTAAGATTACACCTTTTATCTTTAAATATTTATATAGCTGTAAAATTGTTCGGCAACGATGTCAAATGACATAATAATTATACATATAAATATTATATGCCTTTTCTGACGTAACATTTAAATGAAAGTTTATTGGTTCAGAAAAAGCTTCATATCTTTATAGCACGAAAAATTTTTTTCTTAACCTTAAGTGTAAATCAAGGAGCTAAAATGTAATTGATAAGTAAATCACCGCTTATAAAAGTAATAAATATGAATTATTTCAATAAAACTAAATCACCAAGCTTGGATAAAAATTTAAAATTATAAAGTCATGTCTTTTCTCGTAGACGTGGCGTTTCTATTCCTATTTATATTATTTAATTAAATCTCTTTTCTATATTGCGTATTCATATTACGTACTCCAAGATCAGACTACCTAAAACAATGCATAATTCTATTTTGACTATAGTGAATTAGAAATGTGTGACTAGTTCAGTTTGCTATCGTAAGTAGGAACCGTACACTATATTATAACATGGGCGTTTATAATACGTTTTGTGTATATATATATATATATTTATATATATAGTTTTTATATACCTACTTTCGTTATACCTAATATCAAATGTTGAAATATAATTTTAATGTATAAATTCACGTGAGTATAGGGTGCACGCGAAGTCTTCGTGTATGATACCGCGTTCTAAGAGTTTTGGGAAGTGAAGTTGGCAGTATCATGCTAAAATTCTCTGTTAGCACCAAATCTTCTTTATTTTGATCTCGAAAACAAATAGGGCTCGTAATATTTTCATTAAAATAATCTCTTAGTGAAGCCTCAGCATTGAAAATATGAATGAGCTGAAAATAATTATTTCAAATCTAAATCAAAATTGATCACTTTAAATTGTTATCTTACAGAAATGAACGTTATACCGATTAAGCAGTCATACGACAATAATTTATAAGATATTCACCTGGCGTTTATGAAATTTTAAAATAAATCGGGAAGAATAAGCACTCATCATAATTAAATCATCAACGCCACCCCGTTCGACAGTAAAAATAAAATATTAAGTCAACCTGGATGCCCTGATGTCAATTATATTAGATATATAATCTCTGTCAATCTAAATCAAATATTTTAATTAATTTTATAATTGAAATTAACAAAATACCGATGAATAAGCCACTATTGTATTCGTTTTATTTTACTCCTATAGATAAATAATTCATTAATGTTTATATTAATTTTTACCTGCCGGTAAATTTAATTAAGTTGATATACTTGTCCCTGAATATTCGCTGCCATTTTTTAAGTCGTGATATTTATGTAATATCATAAACTTTACGTAAATGTATTGTGCATCATATTTTATATATAGCTATAAGTATATTACTATATATTATTATTAATTATATTATTATTTACTTAGTAAATCTTTCTGTTGTTATTATTTTTAATTCTTTCATTTAATTCTTTTAGAACTGGCTGATAAGCGCCCTAGTATTGGTTTTTTATTTCTCGGCGTTTTTCGACGATAAATATCGAATCCTTGAATCGAAAAATAGAGCGCTCAATACTAATATTATACTTTATTATTCTAGGAATTATAACAATTTTACTAATACAATAATAATAATTTATTTATTTATTTATTTATACTAAAAACTTCACCGAAACACGTTGAAATAAGTTCCATGTCTATCCGTTTATAGTTTTTGCAGTTAGAGCGAACAATAAAAAACGTCTCGTCATTTATTACTATATGTGAATATTACAAAAAAAAAAAAAAAAAATTATATATCAGTCGGCCTTTACTTAAAAGACAGGCATTAAGTTGTCTACTTAGGAACAGATAGGGTGTATGTTACACATGAAAAGGATAAAAGAAACGCATTTAAAAAGATGTGTTTTAACTGTAGGTACTCGTATTTGTAAATGCATCGATTTTTTTTTAATTTGTATTTTTACGTCTTTTTCTCTAGGTATGAAAGTAAATTTTAACAATGACATAGCGGGAACAAATTTGTGCGTGGCCAATTTCAAACCTGCGAGAACTCTCCACAGCCGTTCTGGTATAGTAGAGCGACTAGTCGCTTTAACGCTAGCGGTCGCGCGTTCAATTCTCGCTTGGAGCAGATATTTGTATTTGTAGAAATATTTGTTTCTGGTCTGGGTGTATCTGGATTAAGCTAATTTTTTTTAAATATATTATATAAAAATATGTTTATACTCTACTGTATGCATTTTTTATATAACTAAACCTGAAAATGTCGTTTCACTTAACCGGCTACTACTAAACCAGTTAAGCGCTTAGCTTTACAATATCATATGACTTATTATGGACAAAATATTCCTAGCGTTAATTGATACTTCTGCTATCAATAAGCAGTTCTTATTTTTTTATCTTTTTTTTTTAATTTAGTTATTTTTCACTTTTTTTATAGCATTCTGTTTCTTTTTTTTTTGTAAATCAGTTCAATTAATTTAATTTTTTAAAGTTTACGAACTTCAAATTTTTGTATGACTAACTGTTTCAGTGTTCAAGTGTATTTAGGTATCTAATGATCATTGTGCCGAAACCTAGACTTTCTGCTTTAGCCTAGCATACAAAAAAGGATTCGTATAAAGCCTTTGAAAAATCAATCAATGTGTTATAGTGTAGCAAACCTATACTACCATCACCACCACATCAGATGTTGGATGTCCACTGGGGGTTTAGCCAAGGAATTTATATACAAACTGGAATGCTCACGTGTACTCAAAAAAACGTTCCTACGGCCGGGATTGCATCTCTTTCGACCATGGATTCAAGGCAACTCTCGTAAGAAAGAGACAAAATACCAGTTGTCAATGAAATGCTCGGAACGATTTTACACTTTACATGTTAAAAGCCAATGTCAACCTTATAACAAAAATTTTAAGGTGCATATGTGAATATACAATTTTATTAAGTGAGCGTTCCAGTTATGATATAAATTCCTTGGTTTAGCTAATACTCGAAACAGTTGGCAGGCGAGCTTAGTGTGTTGTGGTAGAATATAGTGACGCTACTGGCCGTCACCATTTTAACTGGTGTACAGTTTGTACTAAGTCGTCTTTTACGATACACTGACAAGAAAGAACTCGGGACTATTCTTCTCTCTCTGTCATCGCACGGCAAATACTACCAGTAGCCATAGTTACTGGCGTTCGACTTGTGATCATGTATGGTGAATCAATACCTTTATTCATATGTAAACGCTATGAGCGTTCGGCCTCAAATCAACATTTAAAAAGACCTCGCACGAGGCCCCCTTCAGTACAACGCTACACATACGCTAGCCACATCACAGCATTTTAATTTGTTATTTCAATGAAACATCTTAACTCACATTTTATTTTTAAAATAAAAACATTTGATTAACTAGTATTTTTTTCAAATTTTCGTCAAATTATAAAAAGTGGCATAAACTTTTCAACATTATTTCATTTATAATTATCATTCATTATATTCATATATATTAGAAATTATCAGGCCTTTTTTGTCACTTCTTTTTTGGGGGCACGCTAAATCTCCAACGTTGTAAGTCCATAATTTTTTGTACCCCCTCCCCACCCTTTGCCACATGTTTATGGTAATTTTTCGAAATTTTCGAAATTTTCTTTGGGGCACTGCGTGACCCCACGTGCTGCCACAGAAAAGCCCTGAATACTTAAACAATAAAAAATAAGTACGAAAGTCCACATTTTAGTAGTTGTATACTAATTACTCGTAAATATTATCAAATATACCTTTGACTAAGTTTTACTATTTTTTTGTTATGTATTAATCATTATTTTTTAAAATAAGGACGTGACTTAGTATATTACTGCATTCAATGAAAAATTGTAAGCATATTCACTATTAGGTGTTTCAGATACCGAAAAAAAAAAAAAATTGTGGCGAGTGAAGAAGGGTGAATATTGAAGGCATCGGAAGTGCGACGCCATAACCGTAACTCACCATGCTGCAGCACTGACGTCACGCGCGAACTATTTATGCGCCAGCGTGCGATTGATTACACTCGATACGTGTTAAAGTGATTAGTTTTAACATATCTTTTAAAATATTGGGCTGTGTATTAAAAAAAATTTTTCAACTCAACAGCTCATACTCTTATATTTACGCGAATTTTACTTATTTAATTAAAAGTCTAAATGGGATTCGTTTATCTGTTTCAAAACTTTACAGTTTAACTATTTTTTAATTAAATTAAATTATTTCCCGACGTTTCGGACTCTTTACAGCGTCCATGATCTCGGGGGACCCCGATAATATCGATTATATTTATCATAAATCCGATTTAGACTTTTAATTAAATCAACAGCTCATTTAAAATTTGTCAAGATATCATTAAAAAAAATACGAATTAAGTTAAATATCATCCTGGTTGATAGCCACTATTATTATACCCACTCATCTTTATCATACTTAATAATTACTAAAATTTGTATTTAAATTATAAAGTTAAAAAGTCATAAAGTAAATAAATTAAATAAATTAAAATTAATATATTATATATTTATAAATAAATTAAAACAATATATAATTTAAATGTATGTCTTAGCTCCTATTGCAAAATAAAAACTAACGCGTGCATAAATAAATAAAAGCGCGGTTTTCACACCGATAACGGGACTCGCTTGATGCGACCACCCTCACGCCGTTTTCTTTTACTGTCGTTAACAACATTATGTATATACTACGCGTGTGAAACTGGGGCGGGTCGCTAGTGAACAATAAATACCATATGTTTGAAGAATGAGTACCCAACAGTTTCAAACCGTAAGACGCAATGAATATAATCAATATACGTATATTAATCGTATCAGTTTAGTTGACGAACTTTCCTAACCGCAAATGCTGTGGAGCTGAGGTCTACCACTATAGTAGGACAAATTGGAATTCGACTAATACTAAGAATCTAATATCAGTACTGTCACTAAATTAGAGTTATTCATTATTTTTTATCAAGTTATAAATTAAATCTTTAACGTCAGCCAGAGCAAACATCTAATAATAACTATTAACTATTAAATAACAATATAAAACGTGTATGTTGTTTTATATTGTTTAATATTATGTACATACGTACATATTAATATACATACATACATAAAAGCATATATACATATACAAGTATACGTATTTTTTAATAAATTTATGTATTTGTCTGAGAATTGATAAACACACAAGAAATATATTATTTATAAACAGCAAACAATATAAGCATAAATGTTTGGAGTTGTAAGATTTATTTCCGCGTCTTATAGTCACCGACCGTTCAGTGAATTGGAATTGCGATATAACGGGGAAATGATGGTACAATTCTTGCTACAATTTCATGCAGTCATGATTTGTACAGTAATTGTCTGGTATTATTACTTTGTTAAGATTTGTATATTAAAAATATATAACATTAGAATTTTGTTAAATTTCAGTGTTCGTTTAATTAAATATATACATATAATAAACTAAACTGAACTGAACTAAGACAGTCTAAACGTCCCACTGCTGAACAAAGTCCTCTATTCCATATAGGAGAAGGGTTGGATCTTATTCACCACGCTACTCTACTGCGGGTTGGCGGATAATTTCGCTACCATGAGTAACGATCCTTATCAGATGCCTGTGATAGCAACCGGGACTGATCGGCTTCACGTGTTACCAGCAACAAATATTTGCACAAATACGAATATCTACACCGAGCGGTAATACATGTAGAACCCGCGACCGCCGGCGTTGATGCGGCTACTCGCACTACTACACTAGAACGGCTGTTATAAGATACTCGTACACAATAAAAAAAACACCAAAATAAAAATGAAACATGAGTACGTATCTATATAATGTTATAGCCTTTTTTATTTGCAACATTAAGAAAATCCCTACGGCTCTCTAAATTAAGTAATCCAGAACCGGGTCCTTATTTCGTGGAGTGTAGAATCCAATAGATCTGAGATGAATGAGAGTGCAGCTTGAATCCGACGAGCTTTACTCCGTTGATTAAGACGCATTATTGTTCTGGAAAAGAGATTTTCGAAAGAAATATTACGTACAAACTAAATTTATAGCGTGTATTAGGGTTTAGGTGATACAAATCAATACTATAATATATTAATATTATAAAGTTGAAGAGTTTGTTTGTTTGTTTGAACGCGCTAATCTCAGGAACTACTGGTTCGAATTGAAAAATTATTTTTGTATTAGATATAGATAGCCCATTTACCGAGGAAGGCTATAGGCTATATAACATCACGCTATGACCAATAGGGGCTGAGCAATAATAAAAAATGTTACAAAATGGGAAAAAATAATCTTTTTTGAGAGCTTCCGTTGTGTTCTTCATTATTTCTCTTCTCGATACATTTTTTAACTATAGTTCCACTTTTAACGTAAATATAACATCACTCTTTTGCTGAGAATTTTAGAAATATAAAAAAGCTCAATAATATGTTGAACGACCCAGGAATCAAATCTGAGACCCCTTGCTCGGCGTCGGCACTAACGCTTGCGACCACTCGACCAACGAGGCGGGTAAGTCTTATTGTTAGAGTAATTGTTTTAAAAAATTTAAGGACTTTTTTCCTTCAAATTAACGCGGGTGAAACCGCAAGGCACAGCTAGTTCTAGATACGGGTATATTTCATTCCCGTTAAGCACCTTATCAGATTCATTGCAATTTTTTAATTCATTTTCCGAATTAATTTTTGTTATACTCCTTTAAGCTTTGCCGTGACTTGTAGTAGTTTGTAGTCTATTAACTTTTATAGTGAAGAATAAATAAATAATAAGTAAGTTTTTTTAATTAATAGAACAAACTTTTTCTATTTGTTTGTATGTCTTTTAATGAATACTCGTTAAGGTTAAATTTTTACTCAATTCTCAAAAAATTTCAATTTTTTTTACAGTTACATTGGAAGTGTAATAATTTAAATCTATAATAACAATGACCATGTCTAATGTAATAAAACAACAATAAAATTAATTCACTGCACCAAACACGAAACACAGACCGGATTACATTCGAGTAAACAAAATTAAATTTAATTTGAAACACCTGTCACGAAATCCCTTTCATTTGCGTTTCAATTTGACGAGCTTGAAATATTTCTGCTACTCTATATTAACTTTCTCTTTATTATTTGCACGTTACTTGGTTGAAGTTTTTAATTTAAATAATATATTAAACACTTAGTTTAGATATCTGTTTTTAACAACCTTATGCTTAGTATGTTAGTTATGTTTTATTTTTTGTTGGGTTGAGACAGTTTCATAATTTTAGTAGGTGAATATGTAATTGTTTTAAACATAGCTATATAAATATATATATATATATATATATATATATATATATATATATATATATATATATATATATATATATATCTGGAGGCACGGCAGTGCCTCCGCCAAGTCGAGCAAAAAAAAAAAGTGGCACGGCCGTACTATCCTTTTCTCGAAGCAACTCAGGCCATTTTCGACCCCCTATAACTTCGTTGTGGATAAAACTAGAAGTCTGAATTTTCAATACCCAAGCAGGCATTGTATAAACACGGTATATTTCAAATTTCATTCAATTTGAACCAGTAGTTTAAGAATTATAATTAGTCAAAGTTTCGAATTTTGTCACTCACTGACTGACCGATCATCAAAACTCTAAGGCACTTCTAGCAGACATAGAAGCTTCAAATTTAGAATACCATTAGTGTTTAGTATATAAACCAAGGAAAAATTAAAATATTTTGCAATTTCGGTCCAGTTTTCTAGATACACCAACTGCATAAATAACTTTGTAATCCCATATAAATATATAGGATTACAAAGTTACATTTGCAGTGAATGAATCAGTGTACCTGTACAAGTATAATATAGTGGAATAATAGGTGTAGATAGATACCTAGATATAATTATCTTCAAAGGTAACCTGTAAAATGGTCAACGGAATGAAAAAGCAAGAATGGGACATGTCTTATGTAGCTGTACCAAAATCACGCAAAGTATTAAAGAACACTAATAAATCATAACAGCGACTGGCTGAGGTAGTTTGCCCGCTCCACGGCTTCCATGCTTCCCGTACGTAAGTTATTTTATTTTATTCAGTTGGCAGCTATATTAAACCTATCCCTCTAATCGGTTTCTACACTGCACTGTAGCAAAACGCTCAATCGCTTGGCGGCACGTCTTTGCCGATAGGGTGGTAACTAGCCATTACCAAAGACTCCCACCAAAGCAGATCAGAGAAAGAAAATTTACTCTGCCGGGGATTGAATCCGGGATCTCCCGCTTAATATACAACAGCGCGCACCATTTCGCCAGCGTGGTCATCATTTTTGAGTTCATATAATTATGTCATGATTAAGTGAGTCATAACAGCAATAACTGTTAATTAATGTATATTAACATTAAATAAATAAAAATAAATATAGAAAATAAGGACTCAAAATAACTTTTGTATTTTAAAGCTATAACTTCTTGATGAGAGTAAATTTTTATACGATGCGCGTGCACTCTGTGACAAAAAACCGATAACATAAAGCTAAGTAGTAGGCGCCGCGCAATTGCGCTAACTTACTTCATTGCGCTGGATGTGTTAACTCACTTTTTACAAGCTTTTATCACATGAGTAAATAAACCGTACAGAGTGAAAGCTTCATACAAGCGCGCTACGATAGGTACACTACTACAAGCATGAGACGCGTGTGTGCGTCGGCACAAGCGCCTCGTCACATACGAGAGAAACCGGCCTATCTTGTGTTTAAACTCAAGGGCTGCAGCAGCAACGTTGCACCGTGTTTTTATTTAATGATTTATTATAGAATAAGATACTCTATAGTTATCTCATTCTCTCGTAGGTTACTTTTCTGAAGTTTCACTTCTGCCGTGTGTGAATGCACATACACATTTATTTAATACTTAATGCCAAATTATTGGTGTTGATTTGAAATTTGTTTAAATATTCGAAAGTGGGGCTCCTCCTTCAATCGCGTTGAAAAATTTTTTAAACGTTTTTTTTTAATGAATAATACACATAAGAGAAAGCAATAATAAGGTGGCGCACGCCCAAAAAAAAAATTTTTTTTATAGATTGTTAGGTCTTTTTTTTAGCGTTAATTCTAGTTTTAAAGGCAAGTCATTTAACAAGAACTAGTTCTAAGTAGAAAAATCGCGTTATACATTTTAAAAAAAAGACGTAACAACCTCTAAATAAAAAAAAAATCTTTTTAGGGCGTGCGCCACCTTATTATTGCTTTCTATCGTGTTTATTATTCATAAAAAACGTTTAAAAAAAATTTCAACCCGATTCAAGGAGGAGCCCACTTCCGAATAATTATCGAAATTTATAGGTAATACCTACTTATCTAGTATTTGAATTATTGTTTATCATTGATTAATAATGTTTATAAATTAAAATACGAACATTTATAAAACAAAAAATACGAACGAGCTTTACAGTAGTCACATAGGTATGTAATTTCTAACTCGGTATGCGTTTTGGCATTACTGTAAGTGTACCGAGAGTGTTATTTTAATAAATCGATATGATATTTGACATCTCACTTTAGTAATAATAATAAATAACTAATTTGTTTTTTATTTTTATTTTTATATTTATTTAACAAAATAAAAAATATCAATGGAGAAGTTTTCTAAAAATGTTTATGAAAGAATCTTTTTTTTTAAATCGCAAAATCATAAACATCAAATTTGATAGAATAATTTTTTAATACCTTGAAAATTTATAAAGTTTTTTGAAAATATTTAAAAAAACAAACACAATAGAAAACACAACAAAAATAAACTTTGTCATCTTATTGAACAACTAACTATTGTTTATTAAATTTTATCCTCCTGTGCCAACCCTACTAAAATAGGTATAAATTTTGCTCGCTCCTTAGAAGCTTTCACTCTGTACGGTTTATTTACTCATGTGCTTTTATTTTGTTTCACCTGTCTCGATATTTGTCATCAAGTCTTGCAAATTAAATTTGATCCAAAATAATAGTAAATCATGTGACAATGCAATATTATGATTACATGGTGCTGATTTGATGGAGGAGCTAGAAGGTAGCCAAAGGAAGGATTTTGGGCCCGTTTGAGTACTCTAGACGAGTAAGTTTGTCTTTCAATGGTAACCAGGGTCTGGTGATGAAGTTGGAATGTGGTCATAGGAACTCAGTAACGAAACGACGCAACCCCATCGAGTTTTGGCTCGTTTAGTTTGTCTTAACGAATACTTTGTTTTGAAATGGTTACCAGGGTCTGATCTGATAATAGAGCTGGAAGGTGGCTATAGGAACTTCGCAATGAAACGACACAAACTCATCGAGTTCGGGCTCGTTTGGATCGTCTTGATGAGTAGTTTGTCTTTCAATGGTAACCAAGGTCTGGTGATGTAGCTGGAATGTGGTCATAGGAACTCCCTAATGAAAACTACGCAACCCCATCGAGTTTCAGCTCGTTTTATTCGCCTTGACGAGTACTTTGTTTTTAGATGGTTACCAGGGTTTGATCGGATGATGGAGCTGTAAGGTGGCCATAGGAACTTCGCAATGAAACTAAATAACCTCATCGAGTTCGGGCTCGTTTGGATCGTCTTGATGAGTAGTTTGTCTTTCAATGGTAACCAGGGTCTGGTAATGGAGCTGGAATGTGGTAATAGAAACACCCTAATGAAAACTACGCAACCCCATCGAGTTTCAGCTCGTTTTATTCGCCTTGACGAGTACTTTGTTTTTAGATGGTTACCAGGGTTTGATCATCCGATCATCAACTTCGCAATGAAACTAAACAACCTCATCGAGTTCGGGCTCGTTTCAATCCTCTTGACCAGTAGTTTATCTTTCAATGGTAACCAGGGTTTGATGATGTAGCTAAAAGGTGGTCAAAGGAAGTCAGTAATGAAACGATGCAACCCCATCGAGTTTCAGCTCGTTTAATTCGGCTTGACAAGTATTTTGGTTCAAGACGGTTACCAGGGTCTGATCTGATGATGGAGCTGAGAGGTGGCAATAGGAACTTTGCAATAAAACGACACAACCTCATCGAGTTCAGGCTCGTTTGAATCGTCTTGACGAGTAATTTATCTTCCAATGCTATCCAGGGTCTGATGATGGAGCTGGAAGGTGGTCATAGGAACTCTATAATGAAACGACGCAACCACAACGAATTTAGGCTCGTTGATTCGTCTTGATGAGTACTTAATTTTTAGATGGCTACCGAAGTCTGATCTGTTGATGGAGCTAGAAGGCAGGCAAAGGTACTTCGCAATGAAACGACAAAACATCATCGAGTTCGGGCTCGTTTGGATCATCTTGACGAGTAGTTTGTCTTTTATGGTAACCAGGGTCTGTTGATGGAGCTGAAAGGTGCTCATAGGAACTCTGTAATGAAACGACGCAACCCCATCGAGTTCGGGCTCGATTGAATTGTCTTGACGAGTAGTTTGTCTTTCAAAGGTAACCAGGGTCTGATGATGGAGCTGGAAGGTGATCATAGGAACTCTGTAATAAAACGTCGCAACCCCATCGAATTTTGGCTCGTTTGATTTGACTTGACGTGTACTTTGTTTTTAGATAGTTACCAGGGTCTAATCTGATAATGGAGTTGGAACGCAGTCATAAGAACTTCGCAATGAAACGACACAGCCTCATCGAGTTCGGGCTCGTTTGAATCCTCTAGACGAGTAGTTTGTCTTTCAATGGTAACCAGGGTTTGATGATGTAGCTAGAAGGTGGTCATAGGAACTCTGTAATAAAACGACGCACCTCAATCGAGTTTCGGCTCCTTTGATTCGTCTTGACGAGTACTTTGTTTTAGTGGGTTTTCAGGGTCTGTTTACAGATGGCGCGCACCAACCATTAACTCGGCGCATCGTCTTATTATAAGTATAACTTTTTACGTTCGTACATAAGTATACATTCACTTTTTTAAATATTTTTTAAAAGTTTATTTTTATGGAAGTTTAGGTGTAAAAAATCGACAGCAATCTGACAACACTGTTTCCGGCTAAACATACTTCATTCATCTCTCTTGTCAAGTATTTCAAGTTGTCAACTTGAGATCACAATATGTATGACATGACAATCAAATTATATATCTGTATCGTATCGGAAAAGAAAAAGAGGAAGAATATCTACAAAAATAAGAAAAGCTCATTAGACCTAGCGAAGGCTTTAAGAAAATACGTTGTTGATATTAAAGAAGTAGAAGACACCGGAAGGGAAAATAAGTAGAACTGTCTACAAAAAGAAATGAGATGCCATCAAAAACATAACTTGTAAAAAGAAACCAAGTCTCGCAACTCACTTCTTCTTCCGTAAAAAGTTGTGAGATCCATGTAATACCAAGTCGGCTAATTTATTCAAACCCTACTTAAGGGTTCTTCTGTTTTAAGTTATTACGTTAGTAGCTAACCTAACAACATCGTATAGTGATCATATCAATATTAAAAATCTTTGATGTTTTAAATAAATAGATTGACTTGGCAATCGCATGAAAACAATGTATCTAAGAAGTAACACATAGGAATATTATATTAAATTAGATTGTTTAGTGCGATTGCCAAGTCAGTCTATTTATTTAAAACATCAAAGATTTTTAATATTGATATGATCACTATACGATGTTGTTAGGTTAGCTACTAACGTAATAACTTAAAACAGAAGAACCCTTAAGTAGGGTTTGAATAAATTAGCCGACTTGGTATTACATGGATCTCACAACTTTTTACGGAAGAAGAAGTGAGTTGCGAGACTTGGTTTCTTTTTACAAGTTATGTTTTTGATGGCATATATATATATATAGTACCCGGATGACCGAGCTTTGCTCGGTTAAATTATATTTAGATACATTACATATTGATGAAACATAAATAATATTTTCGATCTTACCGACATAAAAGTAAAATAATAGGAACTGGTTATTAAAATAAAAAATAAAAAGAGCTCTTAATTCAAAAAAAAAAAATGAAAAAAAGATTGGTCTGTAGAATCCTGGATTCGAACTCAGGTTTTCTGGTTTCGAATCCGCCCGATTCCTATCCGAGCTAATAGAAGCTTGTCAATGACAGCGAAATTTACCTTCGTATTCTAATGGTATTTTTTAATTGCGTAAAAAAAGGGATAAAACAACATTTTCTGAAAATAAATCCTAGCTAGATCGATTTATCGCCCCCGAAACCCCCTGCATACTAAATTTCATGAAAATCGTTGGAGCCGTTTTCGAGATTCCGATTATATATATATATACAAGAATTGCTCGTTTAAAGATATAAGATTATATCTAAATTGAATACCTATAAATAATAATTATAAAAATAATTCTTAAGGTTCTTGATTGTTGACTTTCAAAACTAAGATGTTTTTTTAGACAAGTTCAGTAGTTTTCATTTTTTATTAACATAATGTAAGTTATAAAACATATATGAACTAGATATAAACCGGAAAATTTGCAGGTCAATTATTAAAAAAAATCATTAAAAAGGTTATCGATCTTCCTGTATTAGTATACAGATCATGGTCTACTCTACGTAGCTCGTACCAAATGCTATCCGACACATCTGGCGTACGTAATTTCGTTATAGGGAAAAACTTTCTTAATAAGAACGCTGCTCGCTTTTCACCCATTCTGCTCTATTAGGATAAATGTAATAACCACACGTATTATTTAACTAAACATTTTTTAATATATTTGCTAAGAGGTAACTTAATATTAAAAATAAATAAAAGGGAAGAGCAGATTAATAAAATTTTTATATTGTATTTTACTTAATATATATATTTCGTTTTTTAAAAACGGATTTTTCTTTTCATTAAAACTAAACAATAATAAATTTTCGTGATACTTTTTCCGTTATTTCTCTTCCTCTTTTCTGTTATAGTCTTTACGAAGTTATTCATTAAAATTATAAATGACCAATATTTATTTTTTTTTTTACAAATGAATCAAAACTGAACTGTGGCATACCGCTCAAGTAGTAGATAAATGTTATTGTAAAGTGGTAGAACAGTGAGAAGCAGATGTTATAGATAATTAAATTTTAACAAAAAAAAAAAAAAAATTAAAAAATAGCTGGTCGTGATATCAAAGTGAAAAATTATTTGTTTTTGATTGATCTAAATAATTAAAAATGTATATAAGCAAAACATAAACAAACCTGATTACGAAACACAATCTTACCCAATCTTAATCGCAATGTTATGACGACATTATTGACATTGCAATGATGTTAAAATCTGCACGTAATCCGTTAATAGATAATAGTGGTCGCACATAATTAACGGCATTGTCAAAATCATAAAAATATGATTGCGCATAACATGGTGAGCATCTGCAGCAGTCATTGAACCTGATCTGTGATAAAAAAGTTCGATAAAAAATTCGTTGCAAGACCTGTATTTAAAAGCGTGTTGACAACAGACTGACGACACAAACAAAATTTGTGTATATACGTACATCGTACAAACATATTATGATTGTATGTGTGTATGTGTAGTGTGCTTAAAAAAATTAATTTAATGTATTTTTTGAGTATTATCATATAAAATATTAGCATTCTTTTTTGCACTTCTTTCTCTATATAAACGTAATTTTTATAAAAAGGGGTACAAAGTTTTTGCTTTACGTATTAATATATATATATATATATATAACAACAAACTGGTTCAAAGATTAAAATACCTTTTATTAAAAAAAATATCTCTAAGCAAATAGCTTCAATGCCAAATAACCAAGTGATAGAGTTAGAGTCTTGTCCGCTTCGCACAGACATTTGTCCACGCCTTCCCGCTCAAGGTTACCTCGTGTGAACTTTGTTAAAGAACTAACTAGAGAGTAGAGCTACAGCTAAATACAGGTGCACCAATCATCAAATTAATTAGATACAATAAATAACCAATCACTTTGATTAATTTTACAAAGACTTGTACGAGGCCCTTCTCAAATCGTGACTTGAGGTCAAACGCCATTAACTACGGCTAAATGAAAGTAGTTTAGTACGACTAATCAATCTAGTTAATGATGAGGAATACAAGACCTCGTGTGAGGTCTTCTAATAAGAACTGGACCTCAAGATCAAACGTCAAGTTTTCGCGCGAAATTTTAATTTACTATCGAGTAAAGTACATCATTCAAATAGTTTAACAACTGTGTAAGCATGTGGTTCCCTTTTTTTTTGTTACATACGTAATAATAATAATATTCATGACCTCATATATAAACATCTTAGAATAAGAGAATCTTACATTTAGTAAGACAGACCTTTAATTGGGTTATTTAAAAAAATATGCTTAGATTAAATTATATAAACATTTGTAAATATGAAATATTTTCACTGTTACACTTTTATAGAAACAATTAATGATCAAACCAAAAACCGTTAAATATATTTTTTCATATAGAATAATATTTTATAGAAACAAGCAAATGCAAGTAGCACATATTAGATACCGATTTAGCTTAGAACTTGAATGAAACTAATGTGCTGTTATTTTTTATTTCCTTTAGAATAGTCTTATTTATATAAGTTTAATTAATATTAAAGTTAGTAAGTAAGGGTAATGAGGTGGAGGTAGGTAGTGTTGGGGTTCATGGTGATAGGGTGCCTCAGATGGGAGTCTTATTATGAAAGGGTGGTTCGTGGTGATGCTATGGTGTGGTGGTGGTGGCGGAAGGTGCGACGGTCCGTGGTAGGTAGGTACATAACTGACCCGGCAACACCGCTGTAAATAATAAATTGTATGTTTTACTCATACGTACGTTTATATACTAATATCTATATAAAGATTATATATAAAAATCAGATTAAAACGTTTCCCTACGTTAGATATATTTATTATTGTAATAACTTGTATTACTTGGCCATTAAGGAAAAATATTGGATTTTTATATTAAAAAAGTATATGACTGTCACCGAATTGATAAAAATGCTGTTTTGGAAATGTCGATTTATTAGGAGCTACCTTGTAGATAACGAACTGGTGTTTCTATTACCTGTAAATTGAACAACTGAAAATTTCTAATTTCGTTAAGTAGCTTGAATTGGACTAAAACAAAATAACGTTTTATTTTTCATTTTTAATAAAAAATATTATTTAAGTATGTATTTTAATTTCTTAAATATGTATATCTATTAGCTTTTCCATGTAAATCTTCTAAATAATTGAATTCATTTTTAATTATCTTCATACCAGATTAATTATCTTCTAATAATATCAAACCGAGATGGCACAGTATAGAGAAATCGTGGATTTTATCAAATCTAATAAGTGTGTATCGCTGTTTTTGAAAGTGTTGAATTTGTTTCAAACTCATCTTATGACAATCGTTCTGGCCTAGTGGTGCGTATAATCGCCTTAACGCCACTGTTCGCGGGTTCGATTCCAGCTAGGAGTAAATATTTGTATTTGTATAAATATTTGTTTCTGGTCTCGGTATATATCCTTGTGGGTCACCACACCGTCTCTCGGACAGTACGTAAAGCTGTCGGTCCCGGTTGTTATCATGGACATCTGATAGCGTTACTCAAGTTCATCTTATGTTAAAATCATGAGATTAAATCAGATTTTTCGTAAATTACGTATCTCCGGAGAAATTTGAAGACTTGTATAAAGTATCTGCAGTAGAATCTAATGTCTCTCTTGCATAACTGAAGAAATGGGTCTTTATCAGGCAGCGAGACATATACAGCATGTAAAATAAAAAAATTCAATATTTTACATTAAAAGTAAAAGTAGTATTTAGAAATTTTGATAATTTATAACAACGCATACAACAGTTATTAGTAAAAATGCTTATAAATATAATCTTCTTATTTATATTAAAAACTATATTTAATTTAACAGTTACATTGTATTAAATATACATATAATATATTTTATATCAGTGTATATGCAAATTTTCAATTTTAGAGATTCTTTATAGTTATATTATTACTCTAAAATACAATTTAAGTTCCATTATCGCAAAAGAATGTATAATATATTTATGAAAACAAAAATACTTTTGTTTCATTATCATACTTTAATACTATCGTTCGATAAGGTCCTTGTGCTTATTTTTTATTGATTATTGCTGAATTAGTCATTCGATATCGTAAATATGATAAGAACTCATATGAAAAACGTGAAATATATGAATAGTTAACTTAAACAATGTATTTAATATAATTTTGGAATAACTATGTTATATAAAAATAAAAAATTATAGAAAATTGTTTTTTTTTAAGGTTATATAAATTTTTTAAAACGATAAAATTTAATGCTTTCGTGATTACAAAATTTTAACTTTCATCATTAAAATTGTTTACTTTCGTGATTACAAAATTTTGACTTTCATCCTATCTAGGGAATCGTACTGAATTTCCGGTTAAACAGTATTCAGTGTCCTAACTCGTAGTTTGGATTTTGGACTCAAATCGAGCAATTTCAAATCGAATTCGTTTCTATTTGATGCTTGCTCAAGATACAAAAAGATAGAAATACAAACAGAGAGACATATAAAAAAAATACAGTTTTGTCTTCAGTATCGTAAAAGATTTTCAAAATATATATCACGATACAGAATTTGACCCAGTAAACTTTTATTATAAGTATTATTAATAATAATACAATATTTTACTCATACGCTTTTATCTTCAGACTTTTGTTTTAAGACGTATTACAACAATGATATTTTCGTCAACAGGAAACCACAAAAAGTTCTTATATTCGGAATAATATCAATCTTCGCTGATTGTTTAGAGTTTTCATCGTCCGTTTACTTTCAAATTTTCTCAAAGGAGAAAATTGTATTTACTTATCGCGCTTCGTTTACTTACAAGGTATTTAGGTTCGTGTCGTCTTTTCTCAGTTTTGTGTTTGGAAAATGGAGTTTCCTTGTTCGAAGATGAAACGGAATACTCAATTGATTCTCCGGGTAGAATTTTATTAGCCGTTTTGTTTGTAATGCAGTTCTTTTTACAAGCTTTTAATAAAATTGCATTTATGTTTGCATACTTTTTATTTATCTTTTGTTATAGAATAAAATAATATTTCGGGTTTGATGCACATTTATTAGGTACGATTTAAAGTTTCTGCCAGCATAATAGTTAAGTTACTTATTATCTTTTACGAGTATTTTGATTGATTTTTTTGAAAAAGTACAATCTAAAAGGAATTATTAAAAATTAGTTAAAGATAAAAAAAAAAATTATGATAAGTAGTGACCTATCTAACAGGTCGGGGAAAAAGTCTTTTCGTATTTAGTATGTATAAAATTGAAGAAAAATCTCTTTGATTGTACTATTTGTATCTGGCTAGTTTAATAATTTAATATGAATAAATACAGTACATTAAGAAAAATAAAAATAAAAAGTAAAAAACACTTTTCCGCCATTTTTCAATCGTTTTTTCTGTCTGTCTGAATGAGTGAATCTAACGAAGAAATTCGATACGTTCTGAAATTTTATTACAAAGAAAGGGTAAAAGGCGACTCAAGTTGCAAAAAAAAAATAATTGTGTCATTTAAGGACTTAATGCAATGTGAGTAAGAGTAGCACAAAGTTAGTTCAAGCATTTGGAAATTTTGATGTCAAAGATGAAGCTCGTTCTGGGCGTTCTCATACGTATAAAATTGAGGCCATTTTTGAAAAAGTTGAGTAAGATCGGCATAATAGTAGTTACAATATAGCCAAGGAACTAAGGATTGATCACAAAAGAGTTTTGTCTCATTTAAAAAGTTTGGATATACAAAAAAGCTCGATATTTGAGTGCAAGTGGGGCTCACTGAAAAAAACCTAATGAATCGTGTACTCATTTGCGATTCTCTATTGAAACGTAATAAAACTGAACCATTTTTGAAAAGATTGATCTTTGGTGATGAAAAGTGGATCACCTAGGACAAGAACGTGCGAAAAAGATCATGGTCGAAGGGTAGTCAAGCTCCATTGACTGTATTGAAACCCGGATTAACACTCAATAAGGTGATGCTGTATGTATGGTGGGATTAAAATCGTTCAATTTGAGCTTTTACCGCCGGGCAAAACCATCGATTTAAATTTCTACCACCAACAACCAATGAGACTCAATCAAGAAATTAAGAAAAAACGGCTGGAATTGATTAACAGAAAATAACGTACTGTTCTCTTATATTTTCGCGAATTTTACTCATTTGATTAAAAGTCTATACCGGATTTTATCGCGTTTATGAAAAACTTTACAGTTTAACAATATTTTGGTGATGAAAAGTGGATCACCTAGGACAAGAACGTGCGAAAAAGATCATGGTCGAAGGGTAGTCAAGCTCCATTGACTGTATTGAAACCCGGATTAACACTCAATAAGGTGATGCTGTATGTATGGTGGGATTAAAATCGTTCAATTTGAGCTTTTACCGCCGGGCAAAACCATCGATTTAAATTTCTACCACCAACAACCAATGAGACTCAATCAAGAAATTAAGAAAAAACGGCTGGAATTGATTAACAGAAAATAACGTACTGTTCTCTTATATTTACGCGAATTTTACTCATTTGATTAAAAGTCTATACCGGATTTTATCGCGTTTATGAAAAACTTTACAGTTTAACAATATTTTAAATTAAATTATTTCCCGACGTTTCGGACCCTTTACAGCGTCCATGATCTCGGGGAACTGAGGTGGTGGGTGTCCGAATAATAAGAAAATAACGTCTTTAATCATGATAAAGCCAGACCACACATATATTTGGCCACAAATGAAAAATTATTGAGAGAGCTTGGTTGGGAAATGTTAATCCATCCACCATATAGACCTGATCTTGCATTCTCAGATTTTCACCTGTTTCGGTGTCTTCGGGATTCTTCGGGTAGTGTTAGGTTAACATCAATAAAGCACGGTCAAAACTACTTGTCGCATTTTTTTTAAAATCAGTAATCCCAATATTTCTACAGGAACGGAATTATATACAAGATGGCAAAAAGTTATCGAACAAAATGGCACATAGATACTATACTGGAATGTAATTAAAGATAGAAAAGTCTTTGAAAACTTTTTTCCCGACCTAATATGATCTTATGTTTGAATACTCTAACTACAAAGTAGGTTAGAATAGTATTATTTTGTTTCAGAATTTAAATTAAAAAATTAAGAAGAAATTTTTTACTATGGTACAATTGCAAATGATTTTTAAATTTCACGAACTTTTTTTTATAAATATAAAATAATCAAACTATTAGTCGTTTAGACTTTTCATTAGATGAGTTTTTATTCCTTTGTGACAATTATTTTATTTTTTCGCAGCGGAATCCATTTACGAATGATATCCAGGACGCCTGGGTAGGCAGTCCTAGACTTATGTCAGACTCAGCACTTTGGGAGTGCAATAACGTACTAAACTCCTGCCTGGGTGCCTTCAGCCTTTAGTTGGAGGGTTCCAGATCTGCAGGCAACAGGATCCCTCCAGCGACAGGCTGGCCTTGGCGAAAAGGCCAGACTTCTCGTCCATGGGGACTGTCCGGCTGTGACATACCCACATAATATGATGTTAACGATTTAACAATTACCATATTTTTTATCAGAATTAAAATGGTTTCCATTGTTTACACAGTAGGTATACTATCTTTTGTTTTCTTTCGTGTTTGTGTCATAACAACATACTTTTTCTAACATTAAATCAGATCTCGAACAATAATTAATGCGATTCAATGTGAATTATTTCCCTTTTTAGCGAATTTTAAATTTAAATTTATTTGAATTAATGAGACATTTTTTGCCAATATCCCAATGTTGAACTAGTCGGATATTGTGTTTCCGTTTATCTTATCAATAGTTTAATCGGAAACGCGATAACATTGCAATCAATAAAATAAACACGTGAGTTCCATCTGATTTTAGTGTTATAGGTACTTCAGTGTAGTGTGTAATTTTATCATTTTGATATAAAAGCATTTTGTGTTTTGAAATACCTAGGTATTTTTAATAATGTTAGTCACGATTTAATTGATAATGTTTCGATAAAGTTGATCCGATTCCGATGAAATGATTAATTAAGTATAAAATTTTGTTTGCTAAAATAATTCTGTGTTATTTAAAAATATTTCATTTTCTACCATGCGGGTCTAACTGTCAAAACGGGTACTGCCTACCCCACTGCTACTTTCGAGATAAGCCGCTCCCACCCACGCATCTGAGGTCTAGGGAGCCACCGACGTACAGCTCGCCTCCTCCTGGCTCTCCGTACCCACAACACCTCTACTTGCAACCGAACCAGTAATCCTACCCGCCGCCATATCCGCCAATGTACCCGTCACTTTAACCGCCAACGTATCCGCCTCCATACACCCCGAATGAATATCAAAAACCCATATTACTATATGGAAAGGTAGAAGTAAAGCGGATCGTATGAAAAGGTATGTAACACGTGTAAACTTCACAAACAATCTTTTTAATTTCTGAACTTTTTATTTGTAAACAATAAATTTTATTTGTAAATAGTTTAAGTGGTATTGGTAAAACATAATATATATACCAGTCAAAATTTTTATGACAATTTTTTGACTGTATTGATTTTTCTTTTAAAATCCTTAATTTAAGTTATAAAAATGGTTATATATCTTCCAGTGTTTTATTAGTCTAATCCAATTCAAAAATTGTAATCTAACTATATGAAAGTGTGTTGACAATTAAGAAAAAAAGGAATTACCTGACCGAGGCATATTATAAAGAAAACTAAATTAGTAAAACATTACTTTTCATAGAATTATCTGATAATATATAAGGTCATGTAATTTTATTGCACAATGGGTTATTGTACTTCCAAGTTCCAACTCGTGTAGCTTTTTTAATTTAAAAAATAAAAGCCGAACTCTTTTATCATTTTGGGAAGGCTATAATGAGGTATGTATATGTATAACCGATATACATATGGCATTAACGAGAAAACTGAAGTTGTTAAATCATACGTCAATTCTGCGTCGTCTTACAGACGAATAGAAAGCGAAGTAAAAGAGGTAACAATTTGCGGGTGGTTGTGAGTAATATCGATTTCAAATAATTTAAATTCAAATTTTCAAGAACAGAACGATTGTTTTACTTGCTATAGTAAGTACACTTAAGAATTTATATATAAATTCTTATAATCTTTATATATATTATATAGAAGACTGGAAATATTTTGTTTTCTTGGTCGTTTCGTTTGTTGTGGCTTGTATATAATTATCATGTTATTGAGATTAGTGAAAGTTCCTAATTATACGATATGTACGATTACACTTGTATATTTAAAATTTAGTAACAGGTATGCAGTATGGAGCTTATCGTCGTCAGTAACGTATACTTAGTAATTAGTAAATCAAAAAGTACTAGCATCTTTAGTACTCGTTAAGGTTCCATACTAAAATGGTAAAAATGTCAAGTACCGTAAAAACGAAAGTTTGTCCATTTGTCCAAGTTGTGAAAGTATAGATGTTATCGTCTTGAAATTTGGTGCAGTTGGAGAGCTATATAAGTAAAATATTTATTGGAAAATAAATGAAAAATTACTGAAAATTGGGTCTAATATGGTGTCTTTACGAATTTACTTAGAATGTCTGTATGGTACAATTGACAGGAAATGCTCGCAATATTTAAATGTTTTTAAAACTACTAAAAAAAAGTACAAAAAAAAAGGATTCTTTACCAAAACAACCGTCTTTTCGTTCGTTCGTACCTTTTTTGCATATATTTTATCCATTAACCAAATTGAAATAGCCAAAACAAATAAAAATGATCAAGGTTTGATTAAGTTATATTACTGTTACAGACTGAAAGCGTTCAACTGCTGGAAAAAGGCTTTCTTTCTTTGGCTTATTTCATTGGTGGATAATTTCTCTATCACGAGTAGTAATTGGTCAGTTGTCTATAAGTTTTCTATGTTTACAACCAGGACCAACGACTTTGCGTGTTCTCCGAGGTATGATGGGGAGATCTACAGGGACATACACCCAGACCGGAAGCAAATATTTGTAAAAATATCTCATATCATAATCTGCGCCGAGCGGGAATATGCTTCTTTTTATTTTTCTTTCAAACCAGTAGAGTATCCTTCTGACGTTTTATTATGAGACTTTTTTATATAATGCTTTTAATGAAAAGAGATTCAATAAAAGTTTTAAATACTCTTGTTTTCTGATTTGATTGATCATGATCAAAATACCAATACATAAATAATTCGAAAAGCAATTCACAAATAAAATTATAATAGCAATACATAATGAATGCGGAAAACCGGGATATTTGGCACGAGCTTGGGGAGGCTTATGTCCAGCAGTCGACTGCGATAGGCTGAAGTGAAATAATTCCATCTGATTGAATTATATTTTATAAATAAGACAAACGACTCATAAATATTGGCCATTTCCTTAGAAATTGTTTGAAAAATGAAAAAAGAATCTCTACCATTATTACAATTTTGAAACAAAGATACCTACATAAAAATGTTGTAAATAAATATTGTATTTTTTTTTTTTTTTTTGTAAAGAAAATGAGGTATTTGTGTTTACAGGTCTAATTTTTTGTCTAAAGAAACCAATATTCAATTTGTCAAATATTGTGTCTATCTTATCAACAGCTTAAACACAAATGTGATAATATCGCAATAAATAAAATAAACAAGTAGGGTATATCAGACTTCAGTCTTTTACGCACTTTAGTAAGGTTCATTGTAATTTTATTATTTTATTGCAAAAGATTTGAGTGTTATCGTTATCGGTAAATATTTTGTGGTATTATTAATCATATATTCGTTTTCAAACGTTCATTTTATTTCGATTGTTATTTATAGGATAAAATTAAATCTTTTACATTAGTGAACCCTTATAATTGTGTATTTTTTACCTTAAGAATTTTGTGTAGTAACTGTAATAATAATAAAATATAATTCTGTGTGTTATTCAGAAATGTCTCATCTTCTACCGTGCGGGCCTAACTGTCAAAACGGGTACTGTCTACCACACTGTTACTATCGTAACCACCCGCCCCCGCCCCCGCACCTACAGCAGTGGTCACCACCGCCGTACAGCACGCCTCCACATGGATCTCAGTACCCACCACATCTCCACCCACAACCAAACCCCTACCCGCCTCATCCCCACTATCCACCAACGTACCCACCATCGTACCCGCCATCGTACCCACCACCATACCCGCCGCATCAATATCCACCTCCACACCCAAATGATAAGGAATTTATGAAGAGGTAGACTGTATAATATATATAAAAATGGACTAATATAAACTAACTACTACTAAAATAATGCTACTACTAATAAAAAAAATACATTTTAGAACATGACATAGAGTAATTTTTTTAAAAATATTCCTTAGAAAAGATGTTTCTTATAATATTTAAGTGAAAATTTGTACGTGATGTTTTTACATCCCATTATATTATTAATTAAAAAAAAAAATCTTTAAACATTTTTCAAATAATATAAAAAAAATAAATAAAAAAATAGTATAATTTAATAATAAACTGCTAATTCTTTAAAATGTTTTATTATTTCTTCCTTGGTGTTACTAAAGTTAATAAAATATTGATAATAATTTAAAAATAACCTCATTGTAGTAGTAACAAATGAAATCTAATGAATGTTGTAGATTATTTATTTCAAATGTGTAAAAACTAATCAATCGCGCGCTAGCGCATAAGTAGCTCGCGCGTGACGTCACTGATGCAGCGCAGAGAGTTATAGCGTCGCTATTCCGCCGCCTCTAGCCTCCAATATCCGCTCCTCGTGACGGGCTGTGACTTTTTCAGTAGACGATATTTGAAAAATGAAAATAATACGTGTTCAAACATGTAGCGAGACGTTTGTTATATAAATTTACTTTATATGCCAATGTTACGATAGAATTATCTGATAAAAATATAGATTAATTTATTAGTCAGGGAAAATTAAATTGACTATACTAACTTGATATAGAATTCAGTATTTATTGAAAGTTTAGGTAACAATTATGCCTGTCAGATTTTCAGCCAATTATCACGATCTCGCGCATCAAATAACTGTTGAATACCACGAACGGTTTTATCTTTTTAGAAACTTATTAAGAAATACTATGGACATATACATAATATATTATCAACCAAAATTTTTATATACGTACACGTATGGGTTTGACCACAGATATTTAATATTTCTATGGGTTTGACATATTAGGTACTTGATCTCTCTCATTACACTCATTCTCAGATGTATCACTGTATTCACGTGTTATATTTACTGAGCCATTACGTATTTAAAGTAAAAAAAAAAGATAATATAATTATAATTTTATCTAACGTAAAAAATAACAAGTCACTACAGACTTAGAAATATCATTAATGTAGCTGTATTTAATATACGACATTAAGTATAATTATTAGAAAATGCAATCTTGATATCGTAAGATCTCGTCTATAGTTATTATTATGAGATACTTTGATATACTTGTTGTGTTTGACAAGCTGCTTTGAAAATAATTAGTCAATACTAATACATCATATCACTTTGTTCGAGAACATCCGGACCGCTTCGATCTTGTCAGCTAGTAGTCGACGGGCCATTTTAGGAGTAAAATCTTGTCGACTAGTAGGCGTCAGAAGCAGCCCAGCGGTTAAGTTATATTCGCTGTTAAGATTAAAAGTATTGTCACTTATATATTTACTATACATTAAAATGATTTTATAATTGGAGTCTAAAAGACATAGTGTTATTTTATTAATCCCCTGTTGTTGTCTTTAAGAAAATAACCATTGGAAGGAAATAAAAAAGAAAAATAAAAGAGAAATAAAATTATTTTAAAGTACTTTGCTAGTTGTTACGCACAAACGTATCTAAACTATCTGTTTTTCGTGGCGTTACTCGCGAAAATTTTTCATTATACATTCATACCTACAGGTATGTCTTGTAATTTTATCGTTTTAACAAATTTATTACGCAATAAAGGTTCATCATCATATCAGCGATTATCCACTGCTGAACGTAGGCCTCCATCATCGACCTCCAGAACGACCGATTCAAAACAGCGTCCATCCAACGGCTTCCGGCGACTCTCTTCAAGTCGTCACCCCCTGCCCTACCGTTACCCATACCGCTGCCTTAGCCGGGAATAGTAGTGCCACCGGGGACTGGGGGCCTGGGCTCTTTTTTCCTTCACATATGGCGTCGGATGGCCGTTGAATGTCCACTAGGGGTTTAGCTAATACTCGCCACACTTGGCAGGCGTGTTGGCGAGCGCAGTTTGCTGTGTTAGGATATGATGACGCAGCTGCCCAGCACCTCCCTGGTCAGTGAATAGTTGTTCGCACCACAATGGCCTTAGTCGCCTTTTACGACAACTCGACGAAAATAGAGGTCAGGACTATTCTTCTCTGGCGGTTAACGGCCAAAAAAAGTTAGTAAGGTATATTTAAGTATAAATAACATTTAATGGCTTTACAGTTAATTGTCGTCTGCAGTAGGATTGTACAATTCAAGTTTAATGTAAAGTTCAATGATTTTACAATTTAAAAAAATTAAACAAATATAATGCTTTTTGTTTATCACGTTTATAAGCATGGTGTATTATTATGAATACCCCTGTCTGAAATAAACTAGTTTGTATTTATTCACGTAGAAAATAATGTTAGAATTTTGTAAATACATACTAATAATATCAATGACTTGATATGTTCTTTTAAAATCGTACCTAGAAAAAATAAAATAAAACGAGAGCTTGGAGAATAGCTGTTACCAAAACCAATTAACAATATCAAAACTACATCCAAGGTAGTAATAAGAAAGAAATGAACGTAGCACTCGCTACACTTAATTAAAAATATTCACAACAGGTTGCTTGCCGCTACTTTCTGTTAAAATAAACTAGGCGACTTTAACGATAGACGCTCATAGAAGGTATTTTTTTGTTGTTAATACTGTTAATGTAATAGAAATACATTTGAGTTTTTCAAATATTCATTTTTATAGATTTCGGTCTTTAAAAGATTTTTATTTCTATCTAGTTAATAAAATTACTAAGTGAATAACTTTAAATATCATAGAAAAATATCAATATTAAAACTGAATTTATCGATTATACTCAATGCGATCGGAGACTGATTGAAAATATAAACAAAAATACTGTTGAAACTTTTAAAACATTTCCGCTCTGTTTGATTGCTGTGAATTAAGTTATTTAATTTGCATTGGATATCTATCCTGGAAACCGAAACGAGAGGCGCTCCAAATTTATTGCCAGGTTTCTGTGATTTAATGTTACAATGCTATTAAACAACAATTGATTAAAATTATGATATTCTATTTGTTTTATATTGCGTAAAAATTAAGCTTTAAACGGTAACAATAATAAAAATTATCAGTTGTCAAATCAATTTAATAAAAAAGGGTTACTTTAAAAAAATACCTTCCAAATCGGTAACTCTATCTATACAAATAATAAATCTGTTAAAACCTCCGTTTTATTAATACACTATATATCATCAAGAATAAATTTCAATAGCGCGTATTTTTTTGTATCAGCGCCATCTCTTATCGTGTTTTTCTCTGATCACGTATCACGTAAAAAGTACAAAACCAATGTTAACAACTTTAATACATAAAAATTAGAAATAACTCACAGTATAATTTAGTTTTTGTTTCATTGTAATTAAATTTAAAAATAAATATTTAAGAAAATAGAAATAGGTACCTACGCCGCCAACGCCATCTGGTCTAAGGAATCTTTAAAACTCACAAAACTTATATTTGAGTTATTATTTTGTTAAACTTAAAAGTTTACTAAATATGTCGGATAGGAATAGAAATCGTTTTAATATTTTAGATAAACATCATTTTCAATTAATATACTATTATGTTAAATATTAATTATGTTAAATGTCACTAAATATAAAAAAGATATTCTACAATTATACGATAGATGGCGCAGATAATTTTCTGAATCGCGCTGACCAAAACTTCAGCCAAAAGAATGACACTCGCCCGTATTTAAAAATCTGTTTTTCTTTTTTGTATATAATTAAATACTTTAGGGTACTCCGTACTACGGTCTTGATTGTTTGTTCGTTGTTAAAATTTAAAATATTTGGTCGTTATTTGTTTGTTGATTGTACAAAGTTGGATGGTTATAGCAGTAATCTATATATATATATATATATATATATATATATATATATATATATATATATATATATATATATATAAAGTCGTGTTAGTTACACCGTTTATAACTCGAGAACGAGTGGAACGATTTTTATGATTTTTGTGTTTTTGGATTTGTCTTCGTCGGGAATAATACTTATTAAAATATGGTATTCATCAATGAGAAAATAATTAATAAAAAAAACAGTTCAAATGTTTCATCCGTACTATCTATATACATATATATGTATGTATGTATGTATGTATGTATGTATGTATGTATGTATGTATGTATGTATGTATGTATATAGATATAATAAATCTGTCACTCAATCCATCTATTATAAAATATTTTCCAGTATCGACGCAGGTGTAGGTGATAAAAAATATAAATGTATAATTTTTAAAATTTTATTTAAAGACCCGTGCGAAGCCGGGGCGGGCCGCTAGTTGTTAATAAATTGCTTTAAATATTTAAGAAGTCAATTTGAAAATAAAAGTATAGTTTTTAGATAATTAGAATGATGTGATCGCCGCCAGGCTATTTTAACTTATAGAGAATTATTGTTAATTTCAATTTACTTTGGAAAAAAAACCATTACGTTAAAAAATAATAATAATATTAGTCCCGCTGAGTTTCTTTCGTCAGTTCTTCTCAGGTCAGAGGCTTCTTTTTTCCGAACTGGTGGTAGACTCATGACGTTCAGTAAATAATTGTAATAATTTTATGCTGAATAAAATTATTATTTTGACTTTGACTTTGACATTGATATTTTAAGACGATTTTGTTTAAATATTTTAATAAATAATATATAAATAATTGTCCGAGCAGAGTCGACCAGTGACTGAAATCAGCATTTTTTTTAACGTATACGTAATTGACGACGGTTGCAGAAAGGGTTTGGCTGACAAAGAAAGAGTAGGGTGACTATTTGCGATTGTAGAAACTGTTTATTGTCCGTGGATAGACCGCACAATAGATGGTTGCCGCCAAATTCTCGAGAGTCAGCGTGCCTACTGCTTGCCTACTACTAATACCGTCGCGCGTCGTGAGCAACTGCGCTCGTCGCATACGTAAAACACATCGTGGAATGTGCTTATTACTTACATTAGGTAGTATAGTTCACAAGAAAATCGATCAGTGAGTTATTATATAGATTCTTTAGCCATAAAGATACGTAACGACTTACACTATATATTAATTAAACAATATTTAAGTTATTTTAATTAGTCTTACGCTTAACCGTTGTTTGTTGAAACAGTTGCGACATTAATAACATAATATAATATTTGAGATTTTGTATAGAAAAAAAAAACAACATTGTACTTTAAAAATTCTTTCTTATTGCAAATATTTAACGATGGTCCATTAAGATAAATTTCATTTACATACATTACACAAGATATCACAGTTAGTGATAGTCATACGCATGTATGCATTATTTACATTTTAAGCCAAGGAATTAAATTAAACAACTGAATGGAATATATAAATCAAAGTATCATGATATAAAAGTCCGTCGTTTAAGCGACTTAAGCCAATAAGCGAGTTAATTACGACGGGGGCAGCAAAGAAATCAGGAAATTAGGTGTTCGGGTAACTTCTTCCCGACCGGAGTGTTCACTTATTCACCGGAAACTCACAGGACATCGTCGTTTTTTACTTTTCATTAGAAGACGACCTTTTGTCAGTCTTCCATAATTTTTTTAATAACGTGAAACAGATGTTACAATATTTTCACGAAAGAATCTTAATGAAAGAGAAAATGAGTAATTTTGTCTACATTATATTTCATCTTACTTTGCCTCGAATATATAAAACTGTGGAAAGTGTTTTTCTTATATTTTAAACATACTTATTCTAAAAGGCGCTTAGTAGAAAATTCGTTTGGTTTTCTACATAAAAAACATAATCCACATACTCTATTGTGTTTGGATAAACATTTCAATCGAGAGGTTTTCATTGGTGTTGGCTATTCGACCGGAACGGCGCATTCAGCTCTTTTTCACGCAACACTGGTTTTCGATGAATGAACTGCGGCGGGAATATTAGAGCTCACTCACAATATGGACGGGTCACCTCCGACATCATATTTGTTAAAGTTACCCGAGTAACCATGAATTACATCTATAGTGTAATTTACACGGTTGGACTCTTACGCCGAGAGATGCGCACCATCCGCCGGCTCATATGTTATTAGCAGATACATCCAAGAGATATGTCATTATTATATATTAATTACTTGACCGTTTCATCAACTATAATTATGCATTCCATTTATTCGAAAAATAGTTAAAAAAAAAATAATAATTTTGCAATAATTTTTTTTTTAATTCACTTTTTTTTAAAATGAATATACGATATTTATATATAGGCTTTGTTTTACTACTTAAAAATAAGTCTTCTTGACAGAGGTGTTACATTTTGAAACTTTCATTGTTTCATTTTCACAAATAAAAGCTGACATAAGACAACGTTATACAATTTTATAAAAAAATTAAATGTTTGGTTTAATTTAATATTATATCATAAATTTATACGTATAAAAAGATACACAAATTTAAATACGGTACTCAATATATTAACAATATATACAATTATACATAGCTGACTTGGTCAGAGTAATTTGACATTTTCATAGTAAATCGTGTGAAAGCTATAGATACTTTCGACTCTCGCTCATCGTACCCAAGTATGCCCTTTCCCCGTTTAATGCTTATTTTCACAAAAAGGTACCGCTGGTAGCCTTTAGGGGTGAGACTCTTAATATAAATATAGCTCTTTAATAAATAAACATGACTAGGTTTTTTATAATTTAGTATATTTAAATAAATATATTAAAGTACAACCCTTCATTTGAATTTATCTAAGTAATGATTTTAAATTGTGTTTTAATATTTTTTCCAAATTTATTATCAACAAATTACGCATTTTTATTTTTCTTAATAAAGTGATTAATTTCTCTAGATTCATATTTAAACATTAAAGTACGAATTGCGGAACTGCCAAAAGTTTGAAACTCGTCTAGACATTTATGTCTTAGTCATCTGTCGTACCTGAAATACCATTTAATGAATAGAAAGCGAATGCAGTCAGGAAAGTTTGGACTTAACTGATAGCTCAATTCCTATTCGTTATAAAAGCTACTCATAGAAGTTGGTTATTGTTTAGAGTGAGTGACGTGATCATATATGATTTTGATTGAATATAACCGTTGCCACTTATGAACAGCTATTTTTGTCAGTGTCGTTATTTACTTGACTTAACCTTAGTCGTTTTTAAAACGTCACTTAAAACCACTTTCCTTACATATTATACCAGACATATATTATTATACTATCCCTCTATACATTTACTATCTATATCAGACACACACAGACACACACATACACACACAGACACACAAAGACACACACAGACACACACAGACACACACAGACACACACATACACACACAGACACACACACACACACACACACACAGATACACACAGACACACAGACACACAGACAAACAGACACACAGACAAACAGACACACAGACACACACACACACAGACACACACACACACACACAGACACACACACACACACACACACAGACAAACACACAGACACACACACACACACACACACACAGACACACACACAGAGTCACACACACAGACACACACACAGACACACACACACACACACAGACACACACACACACACACAGACACACACACAGACACACACACACAGAGACACACACACACACACAGACACACACTCAGACACACACACACACAGACACACACACACAGACACACAGACACAGACACACACACACAGACATACACACACACACACACACACACACACACACACACACAGACACACACACACACACACACAGACACACACACACACAGACACACACACTCTTTTCATCAATGTTTTCTTGTGACGAGATCACGTAATATTATCGTCCGTAAACCGACTTTACAGATAACCATTCTTTAATTTTTTTTTTTAATTTTAGAAGCCTGGAAAATGTAGTTTTTACAACTGGCTTTCATGCTTTATTATGTATTTGGTCTGCAACAAACTTAACTTTTTTAATAAATCAGAACTTCTCTATAATACTGAAATTGAGACCGAAAATGCTGACTCGCTCAATTTAGCGAATATTAATTTTATTACATTATTAAGGTGAAAGTTTTGCGAGATCCTGAATTAATTATCTGTCTATTTTATGTAAAAGTGTAACAAAACAATGTTTATGGATTTTAAAATGTGGATGATGCTATTCATACGACAATCATATGAATAAAAAATAATGATTCGTATATTCAGAAAAAAAAATAGGTAATTTATACGATGATCGTATAAATAAATAATAATTATTAAATAAAGTCAAAAATAAATCAATTAATTAATATTTTTTAATTAATTTAAAATAGATTGTACGAATAAAAAAATATATTAATAAGATTGAAAATTATAATAAAAGTAAAATTGAAGAAAATATTAAAAACCCAAAAAAGTTATGGTCTACTGTAAATGATATTGTTCAATACAAAGCTAACAAAACTTCGAATCTCGAATTGTTAAACATAACTGCATTACCCCAAACTTCAGTCAATTACGTTAATAATTACTTTATTAATATTGGTAAAAACTTGGCCGAGAGTATAAATGTACGGGTTGGGAACTCATCAAATAATATTGTCATTACTGGCGCACAATCGGCTAGATTGTCTTCTTTTGTCTTGCTTGATACCGATCCGGGTGAGGTTTTCCGCGTTCTTATGGGTCTAGATTCGAATAGTGCTCCTGGGTGGGATGGTATTACAACAAAATTTATAAAAAACGCTAGTGATTTTTTTGTCCCACACATAACAACTTTGACAAATATCTGTTTCCGTACTGGTATTTTTCCTGATGTACTTAAGCGATCGATAGTGACTCCTGTGTACAAGGGTGGGGACAGATCTGACGTAAACAATTATAGGCCAATTTCTGTGTTAAATGCTATTTCAAAAATAATAGAAAAAATATTAAATTCAAGACTTCTAAATTATTTAAACAAATTTAATGTGTTATCCGACGCCCAGTACGGTTTCAGGAGACATCTATCAACAGAAGATGCTATTATAGCTCTTACGACGACGATTGTCAAAGAAGTAGATAAAGGCCATAAGTGCCTTTCCGTGTTTTTAGACCTAAAGAAAGCATTTGACACCGTATCCGTCCCAATCCTTCTACGGAGGCTAGAGAATATAGGAATACGTGGTGTCGCCTTGTCTCTTTTTAAAAGCTACCTGTCTGATAGAACTCAAATGGTTAAAATTGATAAGTTTAAAAGTAATGAAGAAAGCGTTCTATTTGGGGTACCGCAGGGAAGTGTTCTTGGTCCAACGCTCTTCCTTGTATATATAAATGATCTTTGTAACTTACGGAGCGTCGGAGGAAGAATCATCTCCTATGCCGACGATACCGCTGTCGTCTTTACTGGCAAGTCATGGGAGGATGTTAGGGTCAGTAGTGAGAGAGGTTTAACCGAAATATCTAAATGGCTAGATGATAATCTTTTGACATTAAATATAACAAAAACAAACTATATTTGCTTTGCTCCTAATAATGCTTCTCAACCAGGAGCGGACTTCCGCGTTAAGATTCACAACTGTTTCAATGTCAATATAATACCGACAACTTGCAATTGTCCAGGTATCAATAAAGTGATGTCCACTAAATATTTGGGTATAATAGTGGATCAGAGACTAAGTTGGCAGCCTCACATTGAGGCAACTGTGAGCAGAATTAGAAAGCTTATTTGGATGGTTAGAACTCTAAGGGATGTAGTGACAGTTGAACTATTAAATAAAATTTATATTGCCATGGCCCAGTCAGTCATTAGCTACTGTATCACGGTCTGGGGAGGTGCCAATAAATCCAGTTTCCTAAATATTGAAAGAGCCCAAAGGTCAATTATTAAGGTGATGTATCGTAAGCCACTCAGATTTCCTACTGATACTCTTTTTAAGATCAGTGGCCTGTTATCAGTCAGAAAACTGTATATACTAAACATAATACTAAAATGTCACAAAAATTTGCCTTATGACAATCGCAAGCAATATAAACGTAGAAAGGATATAGTTGCAACGTCTTATCCTATTCGAACCGTTTTTGCCAAACGTCAATACTATAGCCAGTCCGCTTACGTATACAATAAACTTAATCAGAAATTAAAAATTTACCCAATGACATTACACAAGTGTAAACAAGTTATAACGGAGTGGTTAAGGGATACTACATATGAGGATGTTGAAAGATTGTTGGTTAGAATTCAATAGAATAGCCTAAATGACATAAACGTATAACACACACACACACACACACACGCACACACACACACGCACACACACACACACACACACACACATACACATACACACGCATAAACACATTCTTGATATTAATTATTTATGAAGCGCAATTTGCTTACTAAAAAAAAAAATTTTTTGTTCTTTTTTGTTTTTGTTTTTGATAAATTTGTGTCATATTGTTACTGTTTTTATGAAATCCTAGTTAACGAACTTGGGAAGTTGCGAGTCATTCCCACTACAAGTATCTCCGATAACTTATTGGGAAGACTCAGTGTAACTTATATTGTAATAATATTTCATGAATAAAGATATATTTATTATTATTATTATTATTATTATAGATTGTCAGAAAAAAAAATCTTCCGATATTCGTATTAATAGATACTTCCAATTTTAATAATAATAAATAAAAACACCTAACAACCTAATAATTTAAAATAGATTGTACGAATAAAAAAATATATTAATAAGTTTGTCAGAAAAAAAAAAAAAACTTCCGATATTCGTATATTCGTATTAATAGATACTTCCAATTTTAATAATAATAAATAAAAACACCTAACAACCTAATAATATGATAAAAATAAATAAATAGAATCATAAAATAGCACTAAATGATTTATTAAAGAACAGAAATAAAAACGGATGGACGGACAGTGGAATCTCGATAATAGCGTTCTGTTGTCACCCACAGTACAAAGAAATCTAAGAATTTAACTTAAATTACTTTTGTAGGTGGAATAGAGGATTTTTCATCATATTTTTGGTTAAATGAGATTAAAATTTTACATTTTAGAAAAACTTAAAAAATATTTTACCTTAACATTTTAAGGTAAAAAATTTAAAAAAGGTACAATTTTTAACTCTTTGAAGTACCAGTAAAGTTACGGACGAGGGTCAGAGTTATAGAGTCAGAGATTTAAAAACTTTAACTTATTTCGTTAAAACTAATAAAATGGCCGAATAGGAATGCTCCTAGCATTGAATTTTAGTCTAAAAATGTTCTCATTCAAATTATGGTTCCCAATACACGAGGCAATTAGTGTTACAAACTCGAAATTAATTATTAAGCATTTACTTCTATTTTTTCTTCTCTAACATAACTGAACTCCACGGTGAAAAACATTTTTAATAAAATTGATGGAGTGCACTGATTGGCTTAATTAATAGAACTAAAAAATATAAGTTATTAAAATAAAGTTCAATTAATTAAGTTAATCAAGATTTTTTAATCTATATTTTATTTGGTACAGAGATACTTAGACAACTGAAACAATCATTAAGGCTCCATTAATAATCAGTGCTGTGGACAAATTTTTGGTTACACTATACTAGACTTTCATATTTATTATTATTTTATTGTCTGATTCATTTATATACTGTATTTTCTAAGCATTTACTGTCATAGTTTATGATCAAATAAAAATTATTTCCTATTTTTATTTCAATCACTGCCTTACGCTTACGACAAAAATGCAACAGTTTTCATGCTTTGTCAAGCTTTTTATCTCGTAGGTAATTATGTAATCGAAACACTTCTTCCGTAACAAATTAATATCCATAATTTAATAATAAAAAAAAGTACAACAAAATACTATTTAAGAAGGATAAATTAACTGCTTGCATTATTTTATCTTGACATTACTTATGCTTCCTCGCGAATGTAACTTTATTTTATACTAGCTTCTGTCCACGGCTTCGCCCTCGTTTACGTATCGACAAAAAGTAGCCTATATCCTTTCCCAGGCTTCAGGTATTAAGGTATTAAGGCAGGGTAATTGTAGCCTATGTGTTATTCTAACGTATATGCTATATTACTGTAAAGTTTCATCTAAATCTGTTTAATAGTTTCTGCGTGAAAGAGTAACAAACATCTAAACAAACTTTCGCATTTATAATATTAATAAGAGGATTATTAAGCTTATCTTCTATTATATAACTTTATGAAATTATTACCATTAATATCACCATACTATAATACATATAAGCTTAATATATTATAAGCTTACTAATGATAATAAATATGAAATGTTAATATCTTAAACTTATATACATTTAACAAAACATCACTTAATTAGTATATATACGAGTACTTATTACCGTTCATCATAATAATCTGGAGTTTTAAATATTAACCAAGGTAGAATTACATCTACTGAATACTTTCTGTTACACAAAGGTTTTCCTTTCCTTCGAGTAATTGGAGTATCTTCAAATTTATACCGGTCGTTTGACAAAACTTGAACAATACGTTATGGACCCGAACATTTTGTAATTATTTTTTTTTACTTTCCTTTTTTAATTTACTTCTTTACTTTTAACTCGCCTTAAACTTCAAAACGTCGAGGTCTAGGTTTATATCTTTAAAAAAAAAATGAAATTGTTTGTTTTGGGATTTATTTATTTGTATATTATTCACTATAGTATACAAAATAGAATACAATCTATATATATCTATATATACACTTTTACATAATATAAATCGTTAACAATTTTTTTTGAGCTGGATTATATTTATAAAATATGTGCTCACTTCATGATTTTAAACAATTTGACAAAGCGGTAGTTTCTGAAGTTATTAAATATTATATAAGGTTTTAGTAGTTTATTTATTACTCTATGCTATTGACTGATCAGTCTTGCTAAGAATAGCTATGACTTCTCTAGTAATATAATTTATAATTAATTATTTATAATTATAACGATAAATTTCAGAGTACTTTTCAGATTAAGACCTTGACAGAATTTTAGACCATTATGTTTAAATTTGTTTCAAAATTATATTTCATTTTAAAATATTTTAAACAATGCTCTATACTAACACGGGTTATTATTTAAAAGAGGCGCTATGAACGACGTGTAAGTTTATTTATAAGGCTGTTAGAGATTAATGTGGTGTATGATAAAACAGCTTATTTTATAATGCACCACATGCGGTTACTTAACGTTAATGGCTATATTAAGGTATATTTTAAAGCTATGAGATTACCATTGGGTAGAACACGTGGCTTTTAACCAAGAGGTTGTCTATAAAAATCTGGTAGGCCAGAATACTGAATTTTAAAATACTTTTGTTTAAAAATAGATTTTGTTCTACGCCGTGAGGGAAAACACCGTGTGATAACCTATAATAAGCATATTTCAGGAAAATTTTTGAGGTTAGACATTTACATACTAAATATGTATTGTATTAAAATGAATATTTTATTAAAATGAATATTGTACTGTACTGTATTGTATCAGCCTGTAAACAACTCATTACTGAGCGAAGGCCTCTACTCCATATGGAAGAAGGGTTGGAGCTTATACCACCACGCTGCTCCACACCGGGTTGAGTATGACCCGACGCCGAGGTGACTACTCGCACTAATGCACCAGAGCGGTCGTCAAATGAATAAATATTTTTTTTTAGTAATTCCATAAATGTTAACATATTGGCGATTCACCATAGAGATACCGCCATCATTGAGGATGTGCTCGCACAGCTAGGAGCCGGTGTCGAAAAGATCATACCATGAGTATGCAAGAAGAGAAGAGCATTGTGGTTGGTGAATAATTAGAAATAGTAAATACTTATATTGCATGTAAAGAGAATTGAAAAAGAAAAAAAGAAAAAAAAAGTAGAATTAAGTTGTAGAATTAAATTGTAAAATCAAGTTGTAGAATTAAGTGGTAGAAATAAGTGTTAGCATTAAGTGGTCAATGTGGACTCATGTTTCCAGAACTAGAGATCCCAAGTATAGTTCATAGGTATTTAAATAATGATAAAATATAGTCTGCTGATGTAATAATGCCTGTGTAACAATTTATAAAATCAGTAAAAAATGGTACGGGCGTCTGTAAGCTCGTAGAGGAAAATTAATTAAAAAAAAAAAAAAAAAAAATGTTAACATATTATACATAATTTGATTTTTTTTAAATATTGCTATATTATATTATACTCGTACATTTAATTATCATTTGATTTGGTCGTGCGGTGGCCGGCAGAGAAGAATAGTTCCGACCTCTTTCTTGCCGAGGTCTCCTAAAAGGCGACTAAGGCCATAGTGGTTCAAACAACTGTGCATCAACCAGGGTGGTGATGGGCAGCAGCGTCATCATTATAACAAACTGCTCTCGCCAACACGCCTGCCAATCGTGGCGAGTATTGGCAAATTCTCCCATATGACAAGTAAAAATGGGCTCAGGCCCCCCAGTCCCTGGTGGCCCTACTATTCCCGGATACGGCAGCGGCCTGAGTAACGATAGGGCGTGGGGTGCTAAGATCTCCGGGTGAGATTACGCTGCCACCCACGACGACACCTGGCCCTAGTGACGCACAACATTCCCACTTTGAGGTCAGATGATTATCGAGCTGGAAGAGGAAATGAACATAACACGTACCGGCAAGCATAGCGTTGGACAGACGACATAAGGAGAGTCGCTGGAAGGCGTAGGCTGCGTCGGCGGTCGCTCTGAAAGTCGATGGGGGGGGGCCTACGTTCAGTAGTAGAGATGCTATGGCTGGTATGATGATGATGATGATGATGTACATATAATCAAAGTTATTTGAGTTTTTAAACTGAATAAAATACGTCTTTAGCTATTTTGTAATCAGGTAAAAAGGAAACACTTTAAAGTACATACGAAAAGACAAATTTCCTGTCTTATTTAATAAAAAACACAAGACCAATAAAGATACCACGAGAAACGACTGAACGTCGAGAAACCATAACAGAATACTTTATGAAAGTCACCGGTTTTATTGTTCAGCAGTAAAATTTGCATCTGGAATCGAACTACACACTTTGGAAACGATCGTAAATTTATCCTGTGCCGGTCACACGTTTTCATGAATAAAACGTTTCTGTCGGGTATTGAGATGTAAGAAAAACATGTTGGAGTATTGCTAGAGCAACCGTGCTGTCTCACTGTTTGATTTTTTAAAATATATTGAGTGCTATTTACATATTCCTTTGTGATTCAAACTTGTATTATATATTTAAATGCCTTTCGTTACATCCGAGTGAGTTTTTTATTGATAATAACGTCTTATTGAAATAGATCCTTTTCATTCCTATTTTTTGAATAATGTATTTTTCCTAATGCAATAACAAATATAAAAAGATTTTTAAATTAATTGACAACTAGGTGTTTTAAAATGTCCTTAATACATGATTAATTCCTAAAATTTTATCTCAATACCGCTTCCCATTTTTTTAAGTTTGATTTAAATAAAAATAATAAAATGAATATTTTTTATTTACATTCATGTGAAGGTTACCTCACTACTAGTAAATAATTTCTTTTTTTTTTGTATATTTTTAATATCCTCAAAATGTATTGTATTACTAAACGAATCCACGTACTTATTTTTTACAATATTAGATATAGAACTAAATAACTGGTTCATTGATTGATTGTGAAATTTCAAACTACTTCTCCGTTTTAAAAATATCTTTTTTGTTTTGTTAGAAACACATTTTATTTAGACTGGTTATTAGCTATTAGGCAGTACACTACGATTTATAAGCGTAGAACATTAACAATAATTGTTTGACTGGCCCATTGGCGCAATTAGTAGGAACCCTGCTTTCCGCTCCAAGGTTGTGGGTTCAGAGAGTCAGGATGTGGTATAATTGTATATGTATTACTTATATGTAAATTTATTTTAAAAAGTATGTATATCAGTCGGCTGTTACCTACAACACAGGTATTTACTTTAGGAACAAACAAATTAAATTATGTAACTGAAGAAATACTTCTAGGTTACTTGACTAAACAAAAACCCAACAAAAATAGTCTGTCTACGCTGACTTAAATAGCAAATTGTATGCAATACATGTATTTTTCAAAAAAATATACTATCGAGAATTTTTTTACCAATCGTGTTTTTAAAATAACATACTACAAGGTAAAAGTTCGAAGTATCATTTCTCCAAATATAAAGGTCGTAAAATTTACAAATCCTGAGATAAATAACGATTTTAAACTACAAAATTGCATAATGCACACTCTTAAATTAATATTTATTTTATTTATGTCAACGCGGATAGATTCGCGCGTGGCCTGTAGTTATATTACGAAAAATATCATTCAAATTAATTGATTTCGAATTGTTTGCAAACACTAAAGTATGTAATGAAGTTTGATAATTATTGTTTAGGACAAGAGTGTGTATAAGTTCTAAATTAAAAAAGTTCCAAGCTTATCGAGTTGAGGAGTTGTTGTTAACTCAACATATGTTCGAGGCAACGTACACGTTCACGTTCGACAACACTTAGTGAGTAAAGCACCTTAATTGTATCGTGATATATTGATACTAAATTAGTGAATTTATTTTAATATCATGTGTTATTAATTTAATTATATAACTAGGTATTTGTATGTTAGTAAATTAATGCAGTTATTTTTATGTTGGAAGTTTCTGTATATTAGACTTGGCCAAATAAATGATTTTTTTTTGTTTGACGAAACTGTGAAAATATCTTTCATGATGATAAAAGAAAAATATTATGGTAATAGTTTGAGCTCTTAATAATAATATTAAGGGGTGTATCGTTACGACTATTGGTTTTTGAACAGTAATCGCATTTTTTTACTCAAAACTCGTCAATTATAATTCTGAAAAATTTGAGCGATGCGTATTCTTAAAGGAAATTAAATATCCTAGAAAAAAGCTTTCTTAGTTAATTAATGTAAGACCAGCCGTTTCCTTGTCGTTCGTGCCTTAAGCATTGATTTATTTTTTTAATTTTGCGTTTCGATTTCGGATTATTATAACTAACAGAAATATCAATATTTGTATGATTCAAAATACTTATTTTCAAAGGAATTTTAATACTCTACAAAAAAAGTTTCTTAATTATTATTATCGTTATTCGACGTTGAAGTTAAATTCAAAAGTAATTTATTATTTTTTTTGGGTTACACATGATTTTTTTTCCACTTGTTTGAAAAATTTATGACTTAAATCTTGAGAATAGCTTTTTTTTATTGAACCACGAAATTGTCTTTTAATATTATATTTTATACCTAAACGTAACTTTTGAGCGTGGTTCCAAGGGAAAAGAAAAAAGTTATTTAAAATATATATATATATATATATATATATATATATATATATATATATATATATATATATATATATATATATATATATATATATAATTATAAATAGTCGCTTTTTCCCAGTCTAATATATATATATATATATATATATATATATATATATATATATTAGACTGGGAAAAAGCGACTATTTTTTGTTCTTCTTCTTTCTTAATTTTAATCAAAAAAATTAAAATCAAAAACAACTTTATTCAAATAGGCCCATAGAGCACCTTCGAATCGTCATTTTACAAATTAACACTTTAAAGTGATTATTATTTTGTAATGCTAAAGCTACCACCGATTCGGATTCTGCAGAGAAGAATCGGCAAGAAACTCCGCAGTTACTCTTTTGAAAATAATATATAAACTGTGTTTTAGTATAAAATTAGTAATATCTTGCATGAAATACAGCGCCACTAAGTCCACACATCTTTATTGACTAAGTAATTATGCACCGAATAATACGCTTTATCTATTAATTTTTTTAAATAAAATCTTTAAATTTATTATGAGACAATTCCAAAATTGTTTGTGGGATTTTATTATACATGCGAATATCATAATCCAGAAAGGAGATGTATACTTTGCGCAGTCGGAAGCTGGGTGTTACAATTTTGTTATTCCTTCTAGTGTTTACACTGCGATTAATACTATTTATTTCAAAACAATGAATATTCTGGTGAATATATATAATATTGTTATAAATGTATTGCGACGCAATTGTTAATATGTCTGTCTTTGGAAAAACATCCCGTAGGGAGACTCGAGCTCCAAGATCGTAAATGCCACGAGTAACCCTTTTTTGCAAAATAAATATAGTCTCAATATCTGTAGCATTACCCCACAGTAACAGACCGTAAGACATTATACTATGGAAATAGCTAAAATATATTAAACGCGCAGTAGCAACGTCGGTCACTTGTCGCACTTTTCTAACTGCGGATGCTTCGGAGCTGAGTCTACCATTCAAGGATGACAAATGGGAATTCCACTAAAGTTTTGAGTCCAAATTTATCCCTAAGAATACTGTAGTATCATTGACAATAAGCCTCTCGCCTTTCTAAATTATAATTTGGATGTTTAACATTAGGCAACGAAAATACAACGCACTTGGTTTTTTTGGCGTTCAAAACGAGGTTGTTTGTAGTATTAAGATGCTTCAAAACACACTTTTAGATTTTCCATAACAATAATATAAGAAAAATTATTTTTGTTCCTTCTGATTTTTGTAATTAACGAACGATAGGTTGTACCGTAAAGTTCTTTATCTTTTATCTTTAAACGAGCAATTCTTGTATATATATATATATATATAATCGGAATCTCGGAAACGGCTCCAACGATTTTCATGAAATTTAGTATGCAGGGTGTTTCGGGGGCGATAAATCGATCTAGCTAGGATTTATTTTCAGAAAATGTTGTTTTATCCCTTTTTTTACACAATTAAAAAATACCATTAGAATACGAAGGTAAATTTCGCTGTCATTGACAAGCTTCTATTAGCGCAGATAGGAATCGGGTGGATTCGAAACCAGAAAACCTGAGTTCGAATCCAGGATTCTACAGACCAATCTTTTTTTCATTTTTTTTTTTTGAATTAAGAGCTCTTTTTATTTTTTATTTTAATAACCAGTTCCTATTATTTTACTTTTATGTCGGTAAGATCGAAAATATTATTTATGTTTCATCAATATGTAATGTATCTAAATATAATTTAACCGAGCAAAGCTCGGTCATCCGGGTACTATATTTTTATAGGGAATTGAAAGATTTACAAAAAAAGGTCTAGAGTCATTTTTCGGTAACTAAACTTGGTTAAAGTTTTTTTTTTATGTTAGTTGGATAGGCAAACTGGCAGACGTGCCACCAGATGGTAAGTGGTCGACGTCACCCATGAACATAAACTAGTTTACCTGGAACTAGCCCAGCCAACTCATTTATGTGTTGCCTATCCTGAGACATGATGACATGATGTTAAGTCTCGGTGCCAGTAATTACACTGCCTGTCTTGCCCTTCTTTCCGAAACACAGCAAAGCTGTTTCACGGAAGAAACAAGCAAGATGGTGGTACCCATGCAGCCGAGAGCGCGGCACAGTGCATCCCTCCCACCGGTACAAACAGCTATTCAAGGTTAAAGTTAAAGTTATTCAAGGTTAAGTTATTAAAGTTAAATTAACCGTTAATTTAGCCATTTCCTTCATATGTGTATGATAATAAATATGCTAATAAATAAATCATAAGGTCATTAAATTGTAATATTAAAGATAGAAAAAAAGAATTTTCATGAGACTAGTTAAGCCACAACAAAAATATAATGGATGTCGAGAAAATAGTTATCTGCAACGACTAGAAGATTAGCGGTTTATTTCAAAGAAAACTTATATTCAATATTATCGTTTCTATTTAAAAAAATATATAACAATGGAGTTCTGTTTCAGAATTATCTTATTTTTGTTAACCTACAAGAAGTCACACATAATATGTTATTTTTTATTAGACATTAATTTATTGCTATTTTAAAACAAAATTATAACAGTTTAAGGACCATTAATCAAATAAGTATCATAACAATGTTGCAAAAACTAATATAGACGCGCCGGGAAAGTTAAACGCACGTTGCATTTTCTTTCGTTAGGTTGAAAGTAAGTTTCTAACAATTTCCTCCTTTGTTTTCAAATTAAGCAGTGTCTTGAAAATATTCACTTGTTTCAAGTTTTAATAGCTCCTTTATATAAACACTTTTTACAGAAAGAAACCTATTTACTTATTGCGCTTCGTTTACTTACTAGGTGTTTTGGTCTGTGTTTTCTTTTACCGGTTTCGTTTGCAAAATGGAATTTTCCTGTTGGGAGACGAAACGGAATTCCCAATCGATTTCTATAAAGAATGCTTTTGTTATAGCACTTCACTGGTATACGTGACTGTTTTTTGTTTTTTGTAGTGTGTATTGTACATGTCTTTAATTCTCCGCTTTATACTAATGAATTTTATTGTACAATATTTCCCTAGTATGGCGTAGCAAGAAATGATAACGGATAATTTTTATTTTAATAAAAAGGCCATGTATTCATGTGTATGCCATTTTTATTTTATTTTATTTATTTATTTGGCATACCAAAGATTGTTATTTGTTTCAATATTACTTACAACTAGTGGTAAAATTTTAAAACCTAGCCAGAGACGATCCACTATACTTGTTGTAGAGCAGACAAATTCGAGAGATTGGTGAGTTTGTACTTAAAACCTTTATACGAAATGGACGAAACAGTGGTTCTTAGTATTCATTCACGTTGACTCGCGGGCGCGGTGGCGGGCGCGGTCACGAAATATCAAACATATGGCGTAATATCTAAGTGTTCACGTACGAAACGCACGCGCGGTCTAAGAAGCGGACATGCTAGAGACTAGAGACTGGCGCGCGCGTTGCGCTCGCGGCAATATCAAACGTGTGAGTTGTATGTGTGTGTTCACGTCGAATTAGCGGCGAAGCGCGCGATTAATTCGCGACGTGAGATAAGTTTAACCAGTTTGAACTTATCGCTAGAAACGATGTCGCGCAAACGCCTTGCGGCCAATGTGCACACGAACTCGCTTCGTATACCGCACCCGCACCCGCCACCGCGCCCGCGCGTTCCTACGTGAACAAGCACTTATAGGCTTGCGAGGTATCCGTAGTGGGACTCTAAAGTCTAAACATTTTTTTTTCTATCAGCGCTGAGCAACTTAGATAATTTCTCATTATCATATAAAAGAAACAGCTATGCCATGTATCTTGAATAAACTTATTTTATAAATGATGTAGTTTTGTTAGTCTTCTCTTAAAGACAACGTTTTAAAAAAACCTAATGTAATATAACATTAGGTTTTTTGAAACATTGTCTGTTTTATAAATACCCACTTAAATGTTCACGGAAAATTGATCTTGTATAATAGTTATGTATAATTTAAATAGAATAAAGCATTTCGAGACATAATAAGCATTGAGATTGACTCACTAGTGTCAATAAGTGTTTATGAAAGACAATTACTTTATAAGGAAGACTTTTTTTTAAATCACCTGAAGGTTTTTTATTATCTACCTAAATTATTTTTTAGAGTTCAAAGAAAGAAATTTCTACGAATATTATTGAGGTATGAAGGAGGATTTTCTGCTGCTTCGAACTGGTCACTCTGGAAGATGACGGATGACGTGCAGCAGTTGACATTCAATAGCTGATATGATGTAAGAACATATTTAGTATACTTTTGTATAAAGTAACTCATATTAGACCAGAACGGTCCGGCTACTCCGGCCGACCACGGACTCGGCTATCAACCGCGTCAACGCGGCCTGTCCTGGTCGACGAATACTACATTCGATATAAAGTAACACATCGATAATGTGAATGTTAAAATTTCTAGATAGAATTCTAATATCCAAATCTAATATACTGATACGGTTACAGTTAACTCAGTACATGAAAGTGGCCATAGCTACTGTAGTCCTTTGCCTAAGTCAGAGCCAGGCACGGAAACGGTACGGTCTTAATGCAACGTTGGGGAACGGATTTTATTCAAAGCAAAAATTATTCCGTGGTTCGTATAAAATTATTACCTCGATAGTAATTTTTTTACCGTATTGATGTGTGAAACATATGAACAATTAATAATCAGAACCAACCAGCATAATTCTGGATTTCTATGGTTTATAAACAATATAATATATGGCATCCAATTTTTTCATAAACAATATAGCTAACTTTACATTTTAAGCTATTTATTAAGTCTTTATAATATAAAATATTCAATTCTCACATCCCATTGTATTGAATAAATATTTCAGTCGAGAAGTTTTCACTGCTGACGGATATTCATATTCGACGGAAACAAAATATAACATTGCATTATTCTTTTTATTTTGTCTACTGAGTTGTGTCAGAAATGTTGGATTTCACGTTTTATTCGAAACTAGTCTTAAACTATTGCAGCTAGATAAATTTACCTAATAGGACCTTTTTACTCTGCTCACACCCAATAGGGACAGCTATTTAAAAATCGTATATAGATAAGGAGGTAAAACAGGTGGTATAAGTTTATATAGGTGGTCTATGAGATGTATAGAAATCTCATTAAAAATATTTATGTACCTCTTCAGATTTGTGCTGATTTCTCTTCGTACGGTTTGCCTTTTAACACGCAAAAGTAGTACAACATAAATTTGTTTATGTATTTACTGACACACCTACAGGATAACATACAAAACATTACAATAGTCATGGTCGTATACATAGTCTGGTATGCATGCCAGTTACTGGTGCATACATCAATTTTATTAGAAGACATTAAATTAAGTACAAAAAAAAAATTCGATATACAATTTTGGAGTTGCAGCAAAATATTAAAATAAAGTATAAGTATTAAAAAAAAAGAAGAAATATAGTAGCACAAATATCAAGTTACATATTATTATTTATGAACAGAAATGTATTATTTTTTTGAAAGTTTTTTTTTGTTTTTTTTTTTCAGATTTGTTACTGAGTCATGAAAAATATCAAAATCTTTATATATTTTATATTAGATATATTTATATATTAGGTAAAAATTTAATGATATTTAAATTAAAAACTACATAAAGTAAAAGTATTTTGAACATTTCATTGGTGTATTTTTTTTAAATATATACTTATAAACATAACTCGAAATATTGGCTGAGGATTCTATATTATGACTAAAAGTATTTCATGAACCTCGTGGAAAAACATCAAAAGCATGTCAGCTTAGTAAAAGTTACCGGATATTGAAGAAAGAGTACAATATCAAGTAGAAAATATTTTATGAAAAGAGTGGAGCGACCCGCGCTAGTATCACGTAACACTTTAACCTTAGAAATGTATGAAATAAAACAACCAAATACGGAATACGAATAGTTGTTGCAATTGCGAAGTAACTTCCACTTAAACATACTTGTATTGAAATTTCAAACTATCAACTTTGTGAATTGCTTTAATTTAAAAAATATGAATTTGCTTAAGCTATGATCAAACAATTTAATAAATTCAGTTATAAAAAATTGTTTTCGAACGATGAATTTGATTTAAAAAATAAATATTTAAATATGGTAGTGCATCTCGCGTCGCTGCGGCGCGAGATAGCTGCCGAGTTGTCAGGCTTACATTTGGCTTGTCAGTAAAATGAACATGTCTGGGTCGTCGTGTATTCCTGGAATAGTATCGAACGGGACAGGTCAAACGGAAATAAAGCAAGCTAGCTCGCAAACTTTGGACATGTCTGATAGCTTTAGCGGCGTCATTTGAATAAAATACACCGTTAAGATCGTCTATTTCCCCTATCTGAGATTCCATTTATACAGTGCATTTATGTATATTATATCATTTTATTAAATTTGGAACCTAATTACAAGTTTATATAAGTTTATAAAAAATTTTCATTGTAGATTGTAGTTAATAAAAGATATGAGACAAATAAATAACGATAAATGTATTTTTGTAGGACCATATGTTATGAGTTCTATTCACTTTAGGTAATTTAATTTGTTCAAACACAACTGGACAAGCCACTATTCACTACTCCGTGGCTGGATTTATATCAAGACAATATGTCATAAAAATGGCACTTTTTTATTTTATGAGGATACGTATTTTTAAACTATACCTATTTTGTCTTTATATTTCTAAAATAGATTTTTATGACTTATGTTTACTGTTTTATTTCAAATAAACAATAACATCTAAATGTATATACGGGTAATAAAATCTAGGTAAAATAATGCCGGACAAGCACCCAAATAAAAATATACAAAGGACAATTCCCAAATCTGCTCCACACATACAGAAAATAGATATATGAAAGTATCCTTTATTAATTGAAACTGGATTTTTAATAATAGTCTAAAAGTGATCAAAGCTACGATTTATAAATTAATGATTTAAAAAAATTGTTGCCCCGATTGCGTCAATACGACCAGTATTGCTGGACAAGTGAGTTAGAAAGTACCTTATTTTTAGGGAGTTTATTTTTGTTTTTTATCTATTACAAGATAGTTTTTTTTTTTTTACGTTTAGTGATTAATTGAACGCATTCTAATTTTACATTTTTGTATAGATGATATCTTATATCTTTAAACGTGGAATTCTTGTATATATATATATATAATCTGAAGCTCGGAAACGCCTCCAACGATTTTCATGAAATTCAGTATGCAAGGGGTTTCGGGGGCGATAAATCGATCTAGCTAGGATTTATTTTTAGAAAATGTCGTTTTATCCCTTTTTTCAGGCAATTAAAAAATATCGTTAGAATACGAAGGTAAATTTCGCTGTCTTTGATAAGTTAATAATAGCTCCAATGTGAACCGAGCGGATTCGAAAAAAGGAGATCCCCAGGTTCGAATCCAGATGTCTCCAGAACTATTTTTTTCTTTTTATTTTAAGTTCCTTTTTTTGTGAGAAAAACTAATATTGGGAGCCCTTCACTAACTGGATGACCGTATTTTTTTTTTTGTTTTTTTTTTTTTGTTTTTCGTGTTTTGTGGAAACTATATTTACATACGAATTACGAACTGATGATATATGAATAATATTTTTCGATCTTACCGAAATAATAATAAAAAAATATGAACTGGTTATTTAAATAAAAAATCACGAGTATAATTAAAAACTGTTAGAATATTATTAGAATACGAAGGTAAATTTCGGCATAATCTACAAGGTTATAATAACTTAGGTGGGAAATCAGTATACCTGGGTTCGAATCCCGATGCCTCAAGTCCCACTTTTTTTTTTGCTTTTTTTTTCAAGTTCCCTCTTTTGTAAAAAAAAAGAACTATTATTGAGAGACCTGTACTACCTGATTTCCGAGTTTTGCTCGGTATTATTTTTTTTTTTTTTTTTTTTTGATAATCGTTCTTTTTTTTTTTGGAAATTATATTTAGATACGATAGAACTGATGAAATATGAATAATATTTTTCGGTCTTACCTATATAATAATATAGTATTTTGTGTCACAAGGGGATGAAAGTACTATTTTTTTGACCCTCATATGAAATTGCCGCCCGAGCCGAAGGCGAGGGTAGCAAACATACGGGAATGGATGTAGTACTTTCGTCCCATGTTGCACATACTTTTTTTTTTCCTACCTAGGACGAAAGTTCAGGTTTTGTTCCTGTGAAGCAGGGACAGAAAGTGTCACTTTTGTCCCGCTTCACAGTGACGAAAATCGAATTTTCGGCAGAGGTAGGAAAAAAAGATATAAACTGGTTATTTAAATAAAAATAACGAGAGCAATTAAAAATTGCTAGAATATCATTAGAATAAGAAAGTAAATTTCGCCACCATCTGTAAATTTATAAAAGCTCAGGTGGGAAATCGGGCGGTCTCGAAAACGGAAGATTTTTCCTTTTTTTTTCAAGTTCCTTTTTTGGTGAGAAAAAATATTATTAGGATCTCTTTTTATTTTTTTATTTATGTAACCAGTGACTATTGTTTTATTATTATATCGGTAAGATTGAAAATATTATTCATATATTATCACTATGTAATTTGTGTCTAAATATAGTTTAACCGAGCAAAGCTCGGTCATCCAGGTACTAAAAAATATAAAAATATAAAAATGGCACAGCAGGTATGGAACTTTGTATAGGACATCAAAAAAGAAACTTCATTTGTGAGGGTTCATGTTTCTTGGGTAAAGTTGTTCAGTATGACCACTACATCATGTGGTTAATATATCATCGATTATCCTAGATTCACCTGGTATAATAGAGTAGAGCAGCTGCATAAAAAACATCATAAATATTTGTTTTAAACTTTTTTTTTGTTGTTATGAACAGGATGTTTTGTTCTTTAAAAAAAAAAAAAAGAATCTGGCCTTTTTTCCAACCCTGGTTGGTTGCATTACTCTCGATAGTATTTACTACAGTTTCAATAATATCAATATTATCGACATGATCGAATCTATCAGTAATACTGTGATACTCTGTGTGTGTGACAATGCGGTCTAAGATGGAGCGGGTTAATCTGTTAGGAGTTGCCAGTTATACTAAACCCATCCCTCTAATCGGTTTCTATACTGCATTGTAGCAAAACGCTCAATCGCTTGGCGGCACGTTTTTGCCGATAGGGTGGTAACTAGCCACGACCAAAGCAGAACAGAGAAAAAAATTGACCCTGCCGAGGATTGACCCAGGACCTCCCACTTAATATATAACAGCGCTCACCACTGCACCAGAGTTGTAATCATTTTCGAGTTTATATATAGCCTTTCGTTATTACAATGCACCTTATTGATTAAATGAGTCATTAATATAATAAGAGTAATAACTCTTAATTAATTTAAATTAACATTAAATAAATAAAAAATCATACAGAATATAAATTCTCAAAATGACTTTTGTATTTTTAATATTTTTTTCTAAAGCTTATTTTTTGTGGAGATTTGGTGGAAAAAATCAACAGCAATCTGACAACACGGTTTCCGGCTAAACCAAGGAATTTATATACAAACTGGAATGCTCACGTGCACTCAAAATCATTCCTAAAAGAGGGATTGCATCTCTTTCTACCATGGATTCAAGGCAACTCGTAAGAAAAAGAAAAAATACCAGTAATCAACGAAATGCTCGGAACGATTTTTTCACTTTACACATTGGAAACAAATGTCAACCTTCTGTCACTTATTTAAAGGTCCATATTTGAATATACAATTTCATTAAATGAGCGTGCCAGTTATGATATAAATTCTTTGGGCTAAACACACTTCACTTCAATCATCTCTCTTGTCATGACCTTGACATGACAATCAAATATATGTATATTTTTTATTTTAATTTAATTATAAACCACAACTTTGATCACTTCTAGACTATTATTATTAAAAATCTAGTTTTAATTAATAAAGGATACTTTAAATTATTAATTTTCTGTACAAGTCATAGAAGATCTGAACATTGTCCATCGCAATATGTATAACATCACAATAAAATAAAATATTTTATTAATTTAATTATAAACCACGGCTTTGGTCACTTTTAGTTTATTATTTAAAATCTATTATTAATTAATAAAGATACTTTAATATATCAATTTTCTGTACATGTCGAAACACGTACACGTACGTATACGTTGGACACAGCTTCATATAAAAATGGTCATTGTCCTTTTCGTCATATAAGTGAAATGTAAAAAAATTATAAATGCTAGCTCTATTTTTTGAGATTAAGATTTAAAATTATGCAGTATATTTGTGTTTAAACAGAATCTGTTATTAAAATAACATGTGGTTTTGGCTTAGCGTACATGGACAATGTGAACTGGGATCTACAAGAGTCACGTTCTGGCAATATTTGCCGTTTAAAATTTAACAACCGCGTCGCTTCGTCGTGTATCACTACATGTACAATACTCCACGCTATAGAATTTCATGTAATGTAGTTTAATATCTTATCATTATCACGATCAACGGCATACATGCTCGTAGTACGCAGTCTCATTCCTAATCAACAATAATAAATCTCATTATTTTACGTTGTAATTACTAAAAGTCTTTAACAACATCAAAGCTATTTGTTTTGTTGTAAAAGACTATTAGTAATCGTACATTTATATTTTTTGTCCGTTTTAAAACATGAAAAAACAATTGCCTGTACAAGTTTGGATTTCAGCGAAACCTCCATTGATATTATTGCAATATTGCAAATTTTTATACTTTTTTCTTTCTAAAAAATCATTCATAAAACTATTTTAGTTTTTTATTACATTTTACGTTTTGTTGTTTAATTTTTTTCTATTCATCACATCAAACAAAAATATTTTTTTAGTTATTTTGTTATTAAACAAAAAAAGTTTGAAACAATTAAATTATAAATAATGTTGATAGTAACCTGAACTGTAAACAATTGTTATGTATGTAATAAAAATTGACTTAAAAGGGATTAAAATGAAAAAGAGTACATATAAAAATCAATAAAAATACGCCTGTAACGTAGAAAGAGCGCCAGTGACTAATAAAAGGTTTATGGTGCTTGAACTAATAAAACTTTTTCATTAAATAAAATATTCATACACATACTTTCTAAAATGATGTTATATTTTAAACGGTAGTACAGTTTAAACGACAATATGGAAGTTTTTTACAACATATTCCGTGACAGTGTAATCGAAATGTCGAGAGGTTCATTACCTACAGGAGCGGATTAGAATTAACTTGTTTCGAAGGAATTTCATTAAGTAACATTAACATTGTATTGTTAACATATGCAACACCGGAGTAATTTTAAGCTCAAACAAATATAAATTTTGAGCTTTTGCGATTTATAATATTCATATTTGTGTGTTATAGGTGCGATCGTAATACTATTGGTCACACTTACATTTTAAATGATCTTAATTCGACGTGGCCGAGTTAACTAATACTTACTGCACAAATACTTAGTTGCTACAGTATAACTAATAGCCATAATATCTGTGACTAAAATATATTGTTACGTGATTTACAAAGTAACATAGGTTGGCGGATAATTTCCTTTTTATGAGTAACGATCGTTATCAGGTGTCTATGATAACAATCGGGATCAATCGGGGGAAACCCACAACGACATACCTACACCCAGACGGAAACAAATATTATGCAATATACAAATATCTGTCCCAAGCAGGAATCGACCCGCGACTGCTGGCGCGAGGTGTTGAGGAAACTAACTACTCACACCACTACACCAGAACGAAACATGTAAATGTGATTAAAGTAATAGATCAGTTATTCATTATTTTTAACCAAGTGATATTTTTTATTTTAAAATCTAAGATTTTTTCTTTGTAATATAGATTAAAGGAAAAATTATTGTAAGCATTTCTACTACCTGAAGTAATTCAATCTACTCTAACATAGGTGGACAAGCCGTTACTCAGCCCCGTAGCCGGATTTACGTCTGGACAATATGTGATAAAAGCATCATTAATTTTATTTTACGAGGCCACGTGCTGTTATATTTATTTTTGTTCTATCATAAAAAAGGACACAGTTTTCTCTATCGCAACTTTAATAAAAAAAAGTTGTAAATACTTTTGGATTATAGAATTTATTGTGATAAGGGGCCGTACATAAATTACGTGTGACTTTTAGGGAGGGAGGGGGTCGAGCGAAATCTCACAGAATCTCACGTGGGGGAGAGGGTGATCTCAGCAAATATACCGTAATTTTTTTTCCCTTATTAAAAATGTGAAATAGTTTTCATTTACCGGTGATGACCTTTTTTTTAGGAATAGGTACGTATAGCCTGGAGGTGCAAACATCGGTACGGGGGCAGCGATGACCTTTTTTTTAGGAATACGTATAGCCTGGAGGTGGAAACATCAGTATGGGAGCGGCGATGATATTTTTTTTCGTGTGCACATCTTGCACACTTCTTACTAATACGCATTTTCAAAAATCTCACGCGAGATTTGGGTAGGGGTCAAGTAAAATCTCATGAAATCTCACCAAAAGGGGAGGGGGAGTCAAAAAATCGCCAAAATTGTCTCAAGTAATTTATGGACGGCCCCTGACTAGTTGTGCCGGCGGTGTCTACTTTAATATGTTGTCAAATGTTATTATTACTATCTAATCGTTTTTACTCCACCTGTTCAATATATACATACATACATATATGTATAATACAATACTTATATAAGGCAAATAATAAAAGATAAACAATTTTGATACTTCCTAAATTGAAGCTTTCTGCAATATTACTTAAAATATCATGGTCTTCGATCTTAGGTCTTTGTCTATTTATGATTTATATCAATCATTTTTCTCATTAAGATAAAATTGATTATAATGTTATATTGTTTGATAAAGATACTTTGCTTATTTTCAAAATGGACAAATATGTAACAAATGTTAGTCTAAACACAAATATTTGCTCCGTCTTACGGATCGTTAGTATGGTGTGTAGTTACTCCATAAAAAAAAAATATTATTAAAATACTACGAATAGCGGAATACAAGACAGTGTCACCTGTATGCTAAAAGTTTGCGTCGATAGAGTTAGTTGATAAGAGATTGATGTTATCAATATACATACGTACTGTATGGATCTGTTAGGATTAGAAACTGCATAACATTTCTTATAAAAGATTTTGTTATTATAGATGTAAACAGTGTAGAATATTGAATGTGTTCAATGGCGAAACTAAAGAATTGTTTTGTTTTAATTTCACCACAAACACGTGTGTGCACATGTCTCTAAGACACTAAAAATATATTATTTATAATAACGCTTAATTTTTTCAGATCATATGTTTCGTGTTAGCGTTTAATACAATATCAGTTTGATGCAGGCCGGTCACCTTTCACGCAAGTCACACGTGATCTCATGAATTATGTATGACCTGTTCTGCTGGCTCACACTCGGTTTGCCCCCAACATCGAATTAATCCGTGTTTATATCGAATTAAACGGATCTGATAGCGTGAAAGTATGTAAATACTTGTCACCGTATTTTTACATCTTTGACCACTCTTTGAATTATTTAAACCATTACGTTAAATCAGTAAATTAAATGTAAACAATTTTATTTTATTTTTTCATAGGAAAGATGTATGTAAAACGTTGTTCTTTTAGTTTCTATTCGTTCGTCTTGATAAAATAGTGAACATTTACTTTTGAAATACTTTCTTTGACGTAGTTTTATAAAAGGCGAAGGTTTGAAAGGTCGCTGTTTTCATACTCGCAACAGTTTTTGATTTTCTTGTACCCGGAGAAGTGGAATCCACACAGTGCTACGACTTAAAGCTTAGAACGAAGTAGGACTAGAAATTCTTAGTTTGTATTGCTTCTGTCGATTCTTATTAAAAATACACTATTTGTAAGAAATTTGTACGTACATTATGTACAAGTACATGTTGTATGTAATGTGGATATCTATTTTAACAAAACATTATTGATAAACATTTAATATAATATTAAATAAGGTCATACAAGAACTTTATTTTTTACTGTACATAATATTTCTGCACTATAATTATACATGTCAGAATCAAATTATTCAGTATTCATTTCCGTGGCTTTGTTCTCAATTGCTAATCCCTTTCGTCAGATCTATATGATTTAGTATAAACACCAGCTTGAAATGAACCGTACATTTAAAGGTTTGTGTACATTCCAGGTTTCAAATTATTTGGACTTTATACAGAAGGTTATGATGTCTGTAATTTCGGAACTGCCAAACCAAATATCTTGAAATATTTACGGGAAAAACTTCAAAATATATCCTTTTAACAAAAATATGATTTAATCACGGACTACACGTTAATGACGTCTAAGTACACATTTTAACTTTATTTCCTTCACCCAAGAAAACCGTGCCGACTTTCGGAAAAAAAGTACCCAATATCAATCTTTCGTAGTATGAACTTAAATGACTAGTTTCGTTTAAATTTATTCAGTAATTTTGGCGTGATGATACAAACACAGACAGACACTTAAATTTTTGACTTCAGTATCAATTACGAGTTTCCTCTTCAAAATATCTTCAATATATAGAACTCGACATGTTACAGTTTTATTTGAAGTATAGATGTTTCGACATTAATATGCTTTTAAAATAATTATTACTTACTATTTTTAGATATCTAGCAAGCCTGAACGCCTGTCAGTACGTGACGTCACGATCGCCATTACACGTGGTCTTCGTACGCTGAATGTACATACGTCGCAAGCTACTTGATATTCATACATGTATTCTACCATGTTTCATCATGGTACCAACTACTTCTAGGGTATTAAACTTTGTTATTGCGTTTATTTTATTTAATGTTATTTTGACGACGCGTTGGCACAGTGGTCACAGCAACTGGCTGATGCGCTGGCGGTCGCCTGTTCGATCCCCGCAAATATTGACAAATATTTGTATAGGCCATACAGACGTTTGTCGTGGTCTGGACGTTGGTGCTTGTGTATTGTGTGTGTTTCCGGACCCCCGACACAGGATTCACACCCTACTGGGGGCCGTTGAGTGTGAGACGTTTATTATTATTAATGAATAATAGTCATGTAAAAGCCTTCAGTATCATTTAAACGAAGTCAAATAAAATGAAAACAAAAATAAACCGAGGAACTGTAAAAGGAATCGGCTAAAAGCGAAGTTAACTTTTAAGTAAACCCAGTACTGTTTACATGTTCAAACAGTCTCGTGCTGTGAAACAATCCGTTGAGTTCCGATATTTTAATTGAACTCGCATTTGCTGCGAATAGTGCATTTAGTATTTGTAATTTAAGGTTTTTTTTTAAATACACAATTATAACATCCTTACAGTACAAATCCAATACGACGTTATAAACAAATAATGGAAAGAAAACATATACAATTATTTATATATTATATACATTATATAATTTACCATACAAAAAAAAAAAACACGAAATAAAATTTAACATTAATTCATTTATTCCTCCTTTTCAAGAACCTCCTGGACTAATTTCATTTAAATGTTTATGTTTGTTTGACCAAAACAAATTTATATATATATACATCATTATTATTCATGAAATTGCTTGACTAAGCGTTAATAATACTATAAATGGTATATAAATATAATTGGTCTGAAAGGATTACATAAGTTTTGTTTTGTAGATATATAGATTATTGTTTGTCCGTGACATTGAAAGTACCCTAGAAGATACATATATATAAAAGATAGAACATAACAAGTATGATATGTGCTCGCATACAATCACTTAATCTATGTTTATTTTTTAATTTTCTTTATTTGATTTTATCTACCACAGTAAAAACTTTATTAAGATTTCAGCAAGCTCATTTTACATGGCTTAATGTGAGTATAACATCATAACTAATTAGGGCGTTAAATTAGGCGTTTCACAAAAAGTGTAAAATTAAATGAGTTAAGAGTTGTAGCAATCGAGTTAGATGTAGCAGAGTTAGAGCAATCGGTACTAATACAATATTTTTTTGTATTACAAAATTACCAGGTAATAGTAGTGAAAATGAAATAAGATCTTTAATGTGTTCTAATAGAGCAAGATCCCAGGGCCGCCAGACGTCACGTATTTTCTGACGGATGAAATGTGGACGATTGAGTAGTGTTAGTATGTACTATAATCATATGCCTACCTGCTAGCTTGGTCAAACGGCCAATTTCCAGGTATCAGGTAATCAAGGTACATAAAAACATTACTTACTTCACGTAAATTCTCATGGCTGATTTTCATATATGTTTCCGAGTGTATAGTTAAAAATAAATTGTCAATACTCCCAGACACTTTCCGTCGGTCATATTGCTTAGCAGACGCTTTAAAGGTCTCAAAATATAATAATTAGTTAACTTCACGTAAATTCTGACGCTCCATTTTTATAAATGTTCATCCGACAACTATTTTAAAACTTTTGACAAGAAAACAGACCGATCCAAGGGGCCAATCATCCCCTAAACTAAATTTTAATATCTCTGTGAGCGGAAGCGCGAGAGCATTATCTACGCGCATGAGACTGAGTGATATAGCTAGCCCGACGAAACTGTTGCCAAAAGCTCACTTTTACAAGGTGGTAAGTTACTGGCATCAAAGATTCTTAAATTCTTTCGATTGAATTCTTCAGTTATATCAGATACCATGTATGTATTAATAAACAACTGTAGTCTGGCAGCATCTACATCAATTTTTCCATGCTTACAGCTACCATATAGGTAGCTGTAAAGGTAAGTTTTTTTTCATCATAACTCTTAAGCGCTTTAATATATTTAAAATTTTGTATCTCTAGATTACTTTCGTATTTTTATTTTAATAAAACTTAACTTTAAAAAATAATAACAATCTTAAGAATATAGAAAAGTTAAAGTAGTAAGAGGATAACATTTTATTACCTGAGGTAGCGTTATTCTCTCTCCTACACGGGTGGACAGGCCATTACACCTACGAGTACGTCATACCCAGAGGGATTTATTTGTAGGCAGTGTTAATAAAATAACTCATATATTTTGTATTTTATATTTGTTACATATTATAGTAAATTTCAAACCAAACATTTTTTATTATTATTTTAGTAGGTACATTTAACTTTTTTATCTTAAAAAATATTTCGGTAATTCATGCTAAGGATTTTTTTTTAAATGTTGAATAACGTACTGTCAGAGTTGTCAGCTTGCAATCCCGTCACCGTCATTTGAATTAGTACGTGTTGGTACGGAATTACCCGTAGCTGTGATAGCGTAAAGGTATGCAAATTTCTGTCACCATATCGTGCGTCGTTAAACCCTTAATTCTTTTATAAATACTTGTTTCTTTATGTACATGTTTATTTGTATTATAAAAATACTGTATATGTAGTTGTTCTTTTTTTAGCGTTGGAGCGTACTTACAAATTAACAACTGATAAATGCATAATAAGTAACACTTTTTAATAACTACAAATTTGTAAGTTTTTTTTTTTAAATAGACAATACTATAAAGTTATAGTATTATAAACTTTCTAAGAAAAGTAACATTTTAATACGTAGCTACATTACACTTTTCGTAGAGTAGACTTAGTAGTAGCCGTAGTTGCCGTAGCATAGTTGTAGCCACGTAGCAGCTGTTACGACTTATGGTTGAAAATGAATACAATTGTTAGGAAAGTTTCATTAAACTTTGTTGATACTTTCATACAAACTATAAGGTTGTAGTATTGCAATAATAAAATTAATATCAAGTTTTGAATATAATTAAATAAATTCTAATTCTTAATTTATTTATTTTAAATTATGTTATATTCTAATTAAATATATATTCATGTACTAAAATCAAAATTATGGTAAATAATTTAAACCGATCCTTCGTACTTATTTATATACTTAAAATATACTACGTAATATGTCATATGCATGTAATTGATGAAACATGTGGAGAGGCAAGAGCAAAGTTTTGAATAGACGACAGACCGTCGGCTTTAGTCATTCGCTATTAGTTTTTACTGAAGGTAATTAGACCCCTGATTGCGCTGTGTCCACGTTTAGAGCTAAAAAGGCATGCAAGTGTAATTAATTTGCGATACTCTTTTGTTATCGGCTGAGCAAAAAGAGTCTTTGTAATTTAAGAGTACTAAAACCTAAATGGGTAACTTAAAATTTATCAATCGAATTCATTCAAGAATTTACGTAGGATTTATTAAGAGTTCGATTCAAAATAATCTTCTATGAAAGTAAAAAATAAGCAATTTACTGTACTGTACAGTATCAGCGTGTAAACCACCCACTGCTGAGCGAAGGCCTCTTCTCTATGTAGAACAAGGGTCGGAGCTTAATCCACCACGCTGCTCCATTGCGGGTTGGCAGATAATTTCCTTATAATGGGTAACGATCGTTAGCAGGTGTCTATGATAGCAACCGGGACCGACGGCTTTACGTGCTCTCCGAGGCACGGTGGGGAGACCCACAAGGACATACACCCAAACCGGAAACATATATTTGTACAAATACAAATATCTGTCCCGAGCGGAAATCAAACCCACGACCGCCCCGGCGCGCGGCGTTGAGATAGCAATTTACTTATGTTTAAAATCAACAACTAATTTAGTTTGTATACAAATATTTTATATATTATGTAGATAATGAACTCATTATAATAAAAAAGTTACAGTACATCTCTGTTAAAGTGTAGTGGCGCAAAAGTTCTCCAATGTAATGGGTTCGATAACCATTACGAGCAGATTATATGTATTTACATAAATTTTTGTTCCTGGTCTGGCCGTTTGTTTTTGAGGACCTTACCTGTGTGCTTTGGAGAGCACGTAAAACCATCAGTCTCAGTGATTATTTTAAACACCTAATAAAGATCGTTACTCTTGGTAGGAAAATTAATTATCAACCCCCAGAGAAGTATCGAGGCGGATTAAACTCTAACACTTCTCCTTGATAGAAGAAACCTTTGGCCAGCAGTGAAAAACTAAAGTGGGCTGATTAATAAAATAAGTTTTTACGTTAAATTTGAAAACCGATTGATACGCTTAATTAAAAATAATATATAAGCTACCATAATTTATAGCAAGAATATAAAATGCTAAAGAAACAAAAATAAATATAAATAATCATTAGTATAGTGTTTTAAGCAATTCACGGTACAGAAGTGGCACTGAATCGTGTCCGTACGTGATGTCACGATCGCCATTACACGCGAGCTTTGTATGCTGTATGTACGCCGCATGCTATTTGATATTCTTACTTGTATTCAACTACATTTTACCACAGCACCGGCTGCTTCTACGATCTTGAATTTCGTTGTAACATATCTTACGATATTCGAAATTCAATTTAACTTCACCGTAGACTTAGAGCTAATTAACAGACGTACATCGCTCTATACACTTCCAACAGTCTTTAGAAATGCATTAGTATTTAGACTGCATAGAATTTATACATTTGGGAATATATTATATTATATAATGTGAAACATCCATATTAAAAAGATGAAAGATGTTGTATTTATAATACTTACTAATCTTCAGTTTAACTTTGAATACATGTTTTTTTAAATCTATCATAATTTTTCAAATAAATAATTTTCGATAGTTTACGAATTTATTTCTATAATTAAACTTTGGTGGTCGTTAAATTGAACGCTGTTTTTGTTAAATTTATAATAGTAATAAATTTTCAGGCGTAATGCTATATAGAATATTTTTGAAATAATATTTTTCTCTTTCTTATAGATCAGGCTATTTATTCTACATTATAACTATATATATCGGATATATTTGATAAAATACTTTTGTATTTCTTAAAATTTACTATACTAAAATATATGTTTTTTCAATATTTATTTAAATTCTTTATAAAAAAATATTTAAAAATGTATAATATAAAATGTTAAATATAGAAATAAAAGAAATAATGGATTTATGATTTATAAATATTGCTTGCAGATTATTTTGTAGTATGTAATTATTTCATCACTGTTTACCGCTAAAAGACTAAACCAGCTTTTATTCTGATGTTAACATAACTGGTTGGTTTATATGTAATATAGTTACTTCCATAAGGTCTTACTTAATTCGATGATGAAATTGAAAGAGGTATCTGGCTAAGTAGTCAGGACAGGCCAGATGGCAATAAACAAGCGATGTGTCATGGTTAATGGAATGTCATGGAAAAATATAATACATACAAAATATTGGTACATATACAATTATCAAAAATTTGCGTTTTTTATGCAGATATTAAAATAGAACAATTATTGAAAAAAATTTTTTTTTTATTTACTAAAGACGTCTATTCTGAACTGATTTGTCTAAAGGGAAATTACGAAAGTTTTTATTGATTTTTCTTTATAAGTAAGTAATGTAATTCTCATTAACTGCAGCCGTTTTTTTATAGGTAAAATAAATTAATGATGATTGATGATAATAATATGTAACTTACATACTTTTAGTGTAAAACGTAAATAGGTTTGAATGATTAGATAAACGATTAATATTTCTTCAAGTTCAATCTATAGCCGTGGAATTAAGGAAAATTATTCTGGAAGTGATTTTTTACATAATACATAAAATTAATCATAAACATGACATTTCTTGGTCTGGTATGCAAAACCAACTAATTTTTAACTTTTATAAACAAAAAACAAAACATAAAAATCTAGAAATCTGTTAAAATCTGTGGAAAAAAATTTATATAAAAACTGTCCAATCGTATTATTGTTAAAAAAAACCAATAATATAAGATAGACATATCATCATATCATATCAGATGCTAAAGAATATTCGTAAAATTGTAATAAAACATTAGAAAGATTTATGCCACCGAAGATTTTGTTAGGTAAATTAATTTATTTAAAAGTAAAATGAAGTTTAAGCGATGGTCTTAGCAGGAAATTAAACTCGCTAAATTAACCCGCGGGTGGGCGCGCGTGGGTCGAAAAGACCCAGTACCTCGATTTCTGTTCGATAACTTTTTAAATATTAGTTACTTCAAATTGTCGCGCCCAGTACCTTCAAGTTAGTATAAGGACTGCCCGCACGCACCACCTTAGCAAGTTCGCGTTTGGTGCTCGGAGTTTACAGACGTCTAAAGTGAGTATGGGTCGTTTCGACCCACGCGCGACGTCTTGTGTAAGTAAATTATTTATGATCATATTATTATTATTGGTTTAATTTTTGTCTGTAGATATCGCAAAATCGCTTAGATGACAAAAGAATAGCAGAAGTTTGGAAGATGATGATATCGAAGGAGAAATTTACAATAAGCCTGCCAAAAATTGGATTAAAATATTTGCGATGACCGATTTAAGATCTTACTATACTGCTTACTTAGAAGTGGACACTAGAAAGGAAAATGCAGGAATATATAATATTAGTAATTTCCCATCGGATGTTGTAAAACGAACGGTTAAGCAAATCAGGGGCTCTCATCGTAAGGTTGTGATGGACGACTGGTTCACAAGTTTCCCTTTGATGACAGAATTACATGAAGATTATGGGCTTAGAAAACACCACATATTTTGCCTTTCAGCAGAATTGTACGTTAGTGTCGTATACACCAATTAAAAGAAAAGTGGTGCTCCTTGCCTCGAAAATGCATCATGATGCGAAAATAAATTCTGATATTGGTGATAAACGCAAGCCAGAAATACTTAAAATCTGCATAAATGTGGAGTGAACGTTTTTGATGAGATGTCTAAAACCCAATGCAAATGTTGTTACACTTATATTTGTATTTTGTAGGGACCACAGTTTATTTCTATGTACTAATTGTGACCAGAAAAGAAGTACAAACTAACATTAGACTGTCATAAGTCTAATTATGTAAGAAATTATAATTTTTTTGATCTCGATTTTTACGGTAATTTTGAAGACTAATTAAAAAAAATATTTTTATATAAAAACTTTAATTTTATTGCTCTATTTAGAGTAATGTTGATTACTATCTATAAAAAAAAGTTTATTTTACTATTACTATAGTAAAAGAAAAGTAACAGTGTGATAATTGTTACTACATGTTAAAAAGTAAGTATTTTTCGAAAAATTGTAATTTATGTTAAAAATGTTGAAATTCATTATATAAAAAATAAATACTTTATATCTCGGCATTGTATTATTACATTCTTTATTTTTAAATAAAATAAAAAATAAAAAATGGTTAAACAAATAGTATAAAATATCTTGAAAATACAAGTCTTTTCGACCCAGGCGCGACTCTTCATGTCACAAAAAGTTGCGCGCGCATCGGAGGGTTAATGTTTCGTCGGCAACGGATGAATTATTGCTATATTATTTTTATATTACGTAGTAAAATAGTATTTAGTAATTTTTTCAAAGTAAAAATAAGATTTTTTTAAATATAGTAATAATAAGTTTGTAATTATATTACGAGTAATAATATTTTAGACACAAAACTTTCAGCTTTCATTACATTTCCTAATATTAATTTAAAAGTTTAATCTTTAATTTTTTTTTTTATTAATAAGTTTAGAGTTTAGAATTACAGTTTCTTCGGAATATTGAGTTTTTATTTCCAAGTTCTTTTGTTACCAGCTCCTAAAGATATGTTACCCAGAAGAATTTATCACGTAAATGTATCTTGTATTTCTATTATTAGAATTAGCACATCTTATTATTTATTAATGAATATATGATTATAACGACATCATAATATATTAATTGTTTGTCACAATAAAACTACACCACCGTGACATATAACTAACATGTACTGGCCAATACCATTTGCAGTTGAAAAACTTGGACTATAATATAAAAATAATTTTACGAGTAAAAAAGAAGTTTAATTCCTTACAATACTAAAACTTTCTAAATTAATTACTTATATGTGTTATTCATCTACTGACAGTTCTTGCTTCGTTCCATACAAACATGATTTGTATAGTTATTATTCGTATTTATTCACATTTGTATCTTAAATGTAATTTTATTAAATTTATTTTAAGCACTTGAGTATAAAGTAAATTGATGGTTTGAATTAAAAGGCAGTTATTAACATAAGCTTGGCTTCTTATACGTTTGGACCTACTAGTTTGGACTAAAATCGGGTTTTGATACATATTTTGCTCAATTATTACTATTATTATAATATGTTGAGCTTTGTAAGATCATTGATCAAAACAAAAAAAATACACACAAGGCTGATTTATCTACAACTGTTAGTCTAAAACAGACACATAAGTAAATTGTATTCCTTATTTATTATTAGTGAGGATAATTAATACAAATTAAAAAAACATTGGTTTTTTTTATTTCAAAAAAATATATAGTTTCGTGAACTCTTCATTAACAGAGAACTATCCCATTCCATCTGGCCAGCACCTATCAGGCTAGACGCAGGTCTCATGAATAATGAACAGTCACAGTTGTCAGTCGTGGCTCGCCAACGAATGAATTAGTACTATATGTCGGTATGGAATTATCTCCTGTTGGAGCATACGGTATGAGAAGTTATGACGACCAAGTAATTTTTGTTTATTACTTGGATTTTGTTTATATAACTAAGAAATAGAACTTGTTCGTAAGAATAGTGTTTGTTAGAATTGGTTGTGTGAAACATTCCAATAATGTGGGAATTTTCAAAGCAGAAGCGCAAAAAGTAGCGTATGCGGTAATTAAGGTATTTAAGTTCCTAAATAAAATAAATAAACCTTAAGCTTATGCGTGAAAACTAACAAAGGACCATTTGATTCGTTTCTCATCCTTCTTCATCATAAAGTTTTGCACTTATAATATGCATAATAGAAAGATATTATGTTGAAGAAATTATATTTTTATTTGATAAATATTTGGTGATTTCAATAATAATGATATTTATAAGTGTTTTTATTTACAAAACGAAGTTATTGATAAGGTAATTACGACTTATCGCGAAAAAAAAAAAAAATTTGATAGCTCTTTTAAATAATGTTTTTTTTAAATTATTAAATCTTATCTATATATATATATATATATATATATATATATATATATATATATATATCTCATCTATCCATAGAAACTTTACAAATGTATAAAAAATTGTGTCTAGAATCATTAGAGTGAAAAGTAGCAAGTAGCTTTGCAAAAAGTACAAAGTAGATATATCTACTAAATATTACGTTTCATGTCATGTCATGGGAAGCGTGGAATTAGTTCTTGAATAGTGTATAATTTTTTTTTATTAAGTTTGCTGTTTTATATTCCAATTTGATTTTGTATTTCCATTTGTCTCTTGAATAAGTAATTACTATTTTCAAAAGTTATTAAAAATGTATGTTCTCTTATTACGGTTGATTGTTTACATCGGCTTCTCGTAGTCGCAGTAGTGGTACTGTAGCCGCGTAGCAGCTGCTACAACTTTATAAACATCGAAATTATTTAAACAGTATTTAGTTTTGCATTTAAACTATTATAACGGAAAAGGACTTTAAAAATACCCACAAAAGCAATGAAATTATATATCTTATACAATTTATTAATATGTTTCTACGAATATGTTATAATAAATTGGTAAATATTATAAGTTTATTTAAAAAGTGTTTTTAAGAATAGTAATTTTTTTATCATTTTTATCGAACTTAGTTATGGTTGTAATAATCTGCTATAACAAACGTAATTTAAACTGTGAATTCTTTCTAATCGTGATATTATATAATTATATATATATATATATATATATATATATATATATATATATATAGTATATGTGATATAATATATTTTATAATCAAATTAAAACATATTACTAACTACTTCATAGTGTCAGAGATCAGACAGTGTGAGAGAGAGACATAGAACCATTCCACAGGACGGAACATTTACTAGGCTATGTAGCGCTTGGTCGGTCGCAATTAGTTTTTACTGCCATAATTAGGCGGTCGATTGGCCGAAGCGTCCGCTCGCAAGGTTAAAAAGGCATGCAAGTCTTGTTAATTTTTTATATTCTTTTTACAACGTTGGGAAAATGAGTCGTATACCGATAACGATTAAATTATTCTTAATTAGGAAGTTTTGAGATAAAAATTATATTAATCATATAATCATTTACTAATTTTATATATATAGATATATGGAAAAAACACAGTTCATAATTAGAGGGGCTAAATTAGGTAGAAATACATTTTTATTCAAATTAAGACATGTATCAGCCTGTAAACAATTCACTGCTGAGCGAAGGCCTCTTCTCCGTATAGAAGAAGGGTTGGAGCTTACTCCACCACGCTGCTCCACTGCGGGTTGGCGGATAATTTAACTACTATGAGTAACGATCGTTATCAGGTGTCTATGATAACACCCGGAACCGACGGCTTTACGTGCTCTTCGAGGCACACAAGACAAGTGGGGAGACCCACAAGGACACATGCAGACCGAAAACAAATATTTGTACAAATACAAATATATATGCCGAGCGGGAATTCAACCCGCGACCGTCGGCGCGCGGCTACTCGCACCATTGCGTCAGAACTCAGAACGGTCGTAATAATTGTTATTTGACAGATGACTACATCTAAATAGAATGCCCAAAAACATTGTTCTATACATATAGGTATATATTTTGATATGAAAAAAAAACAATAAAGTTCCTAGGGAAAAATAACATTTAAAATATTTACATAATTGAAAAACTTTTGGGAAATATATTTTAATATTATCGTATAAAGGACATTTATTAATATTTTTTCGTATTAGCTTTCTCTCTGACGTGAATTTCATTTGTAAAATTATTAAGAAAAATGTTTATTGATACGTCTTTATCCGCTTTGTATAATTTTTCTATATATTATCTATTATAAAGACATATTATTCGTTACTAAAATATTCTAGTTCTAGAATTTTTATGTTTTTGATGATATCATAGAAATTCATCTATTTAATATTGCTTCAATTTATTATTTATAAATGAAACACAAGAGTGGAGTATTTTAATTATTTTTATACATTTCGTATTGAAATAAAAACAAGTGGAGATATTTGTTTTAGAAAATATTTAAATAACAACATAAATCCATTTCACATAACTGTTCGCTTTGAAATTGAATAAAATTATTTTTATTTTGTTTCAGATACTATCAATAGCATTGAACTAATAAATTGGCTAACAAACTAAAATTCCAATCAAATCTTTGAGACTTGTTACCCGACTGCGCGACGCAATTGAGGGTAATGTTTTTATTAGTCTATGTACTCGTATGTATGTTAGTTCCTATGTGGCGTTGTAGACACCAAACGCCTGGACCGATTTTGATTATTCATACATCAATCAATTCGTCTTAGTCTTGCGAGTGTTACTAAAAACATGTTAATACTCAAAATTCACCACAGTGACAACTAGACGCCATATTGTCAAAGTTAAAAAAATATAAATCGGTGAACTACATCAAGTACCTACAGTGTTATGTATTTTAAAATGATTTTTAGGTTCCTTTCATCATTTTTGATTTAAAGTAACAGTTTAGGATATATAACGATTTAAAGTTGCTTAAACAATCATTCTCGCTAATTCTCATACATAACTGTACTGTATGAGCCTGTAAACCACCCACTGATTAGCGAAGGCCTCTTATCCATATAGTAGAAGGGTTGGAGCTTAATCCACCACGCTGCTCCACTGCGGGTTGGCGGACAATTTCCTTACCATGAGTCACGATCGTTATGAGGTGTCTATGATAAAAACCGGGACCGACTGCTTTACGTGCTCTCCGAGGCACGATAGGGAGACCCACAAGGACATACACCCAGACCGGAAACAAATATTTATACAAATACAAATATCTGTTCCGAGCGGGAATCGAACTCGCGACCGCCGACGCGCGGCTTTGAGGCGACTACTCGCACCACTACACCAGACCGGTTGTCAATACATAAAACAGGTACTTACATACTTTAGTATTTCATTAGTCTGTCCTTATTACGCAGGAAACTGTCCTGCGTAATAAGGGCAGACTAATGAAACTGCTACTAAACTACACTTTTGTGTCACACACACTGTCCAGGACAGTTCCCTGCGTAATAAGGACAGACTAATGAAACTGCTACTAAACTACACTTTTGTGTCACACACACTGTCCAGGACAGTTCCCTGCGTAATAAGGACAGACTAATGAAACTGCTACTAAACTACACTTTTGTGTCACACACACTGTCCAGGACAGTTCCCTGCGTAATAAGGACAGACTAATGAAACTGCTACTAAACTACACTTTTGTGTCACACACACTGTCCAGGACAGTTCCCTGCGTAATAAGGACAGACTAATGAAACTGCTACTAAGCAGTGATAGCCTAGTGCTAGTGGTATGACCACTGACTGCGAAAAGAGAGGTCGGGTTTAAATCCAAAGCACACGGGAAGACGCGCGGTACTCGGCTTGGACCTCGGGCTGTGATTGCGAAATTACCAAATTATAATTCTGATAGCAAAGTCAATGAATCCTAACTCAAAAGTGTAAAATAATAAAAATAGTTATAAAAAAACAATACCCGACTGCGTAAAAAAACTGAAAAAATACATGAAAGAAAAAGAAAAACAAAAAGAAAACAACAAGCCCAGTAGTTTAGAATGTTGTTAAAAGTAATACTGAACAACTACACCATTGAAATAGTTTTATAATCCATACACACATAAACAAATCATAAAATCTTTGCAAAATAGAAAGAATAAAAGTCGGGACCCATGCTTCAACCAATCAAAGCTTCCCAAGGAGCCCCGTAAAATTTAAATGGGTCCCGACTATTAATCTTTTTATTTTGCAAAGAATTTAATGTGTCTATCGATTATAAAACTATTTCAATGGTGTAGTTCTTCAGTATTACTTTTAATAACATTCTAAACTACTGGGCTTGTTTTTTTCATTTGAATTTTTTTTTTAATTTTATGTATTTTTTTAGTTTTCTTTACGCAGTCGGGTTTTTATTTTTTTATAATTAATTATTTTATTTGATTTAGTTTTAGATAAAAATATTTTTCTTATGATTGTATTTTTTTTTATTTCAATATATTTTACTGGTAGTTAATCTCTTCAATATTATATCCTTTTTATAGAGCCAATCTTTATAGTAGCTTATGTTTTTGTACGAGATTTTTATTTTTATTTTTAAGATACTCATACATTGATACAAAAAAAGCATGAATAGTTTAAAATAAGTAAAAAATGCGAGTATTACATTTCAGACAGTTGAAAAACTTTTATCTTTATTGTTAGTTATTTTCAGTTCTTTTTTTTTTTGTAAGTACAAGCAAAACAAGCTTTAAATTGAAAGGTCAGTCTAGCAATACTTTATTCACTTGCATACGGAATTTATCAATTAATTCAAAATAATAAAATAAAAATAAAAAATTCAATACGAATCAATTAAAACATCCCAGCTCAGCGGCTTGCTTCACAATTCGAGAACCGTCCAAACATGTAAACAAAACTGAGTTTACTTTTCAGTTAACTTCGCTTTTCGACCGCTTTCTCTTTCTACTTTTATTTTTTATACTTCACTTGATTTGTCCGCCGCCAGACGCGCATATTCTCCGAGTATATTAATCACTGTAATGAAATGCTCTGCAAACTTCGAATTTGTTTTAAAGAAACTTCATAATTAATATCTTTTCGTAATTCATTTATTTTTTGTTATTAATATCTATTTTTAATTAAAAAAAAAAATAGGACGTTTAGAAGATGAACTGTTTTTAAAGTAATAATTGGTAAGCGAAGATCAAAACCAGTTCAGTAGATAGTCTGCCCTTAAGAATTAAATAACAAAAAGGTGCGAAGTGTAGCAGAGTGTTCAATGCGAGGGTTGGCATGTAATTAGTAGAGTAATTGGGTCGCCCGACATTCTCTAAGCTTTATGACGACCAGGTCGAGAGGTGCACGCTGCGTAGATGTTAAAACGGATCTACCTGTTTCAGATACTTTTGTATAAATATATATATATATAGCCAAGGAGCTATGCTCTGCATAGCTTCAGCGCGAAGCCTCGCTGGACTACGTTCAGTCGCTTGCGAGCCGAGCTTGTCCACGGCCGGCGCCCAAATGGCAGCCGCATACAAGATCACAGGCTCAACCACCGCTCTGTAAATGATGAGGATGACTTCAGGATGGAGAACTCAGCTGACCCTAGCTGTTGACGCCAGCTGGTGGTAAAAGCCGACCGCGCACTTGCAGACATTCGTGACGTGGCTGTTAAAGGTGAGTTTCCGTCTATGACGATCCCTAGCAGCTCGATTTTGTTCAATAAGATAATGTCTACTCCGCCCATTTAAAGACGTGGGGTGTTATACTTTTTTTTTAAGATGAGAAATGCATTTACGCATCCCGCCGCCCGCAGGCGACAGGTATGTGGGACTCGCTGTCTGGGAAGCCAGAATACCCACTAAAACCCATCAACCGTCTGCGCCGTAGTGGGGCGCCACGAGATCGCTCGCGCATACAACTGTGACGCCCCGACGCTTGGCCCGGTGGCCCCTCCGCACGTGATTGGGGCCGCTCGACTGGTCCACTCTGCTAATTCAGAGAAGTACCAGTAGCGGCCCCACCACCGAAATCTCCGCGCCCTCTCCGTGCCACTCCCTCACCGGCCACTCCTCCTGTGTCACTCTCATCGCGCTTTCCCACTCCACCCACCGCTGGACCCCAGCTACCCCAGATGGCGAAACCCCTGAACTGGGCCCACACATCAGGTGGCTTGTGCGCCTCCGCGCCCAACCACTGCACTTTCGCGCCACCGAACGGAGGGGAAGAGCGAGTCATCCCTCTCCTGCGCTTTCGCGCCCACCGCTGCTGGTTTTGGTCCGCGGGGGTCCGAAGACCCCTACCACTCGCGAAGCATTCGAGTGGCGTTCCCCTATCCGCCACCGGGGGACGCGCCCAGTAGGAGACCAGCAACTCCCTTGGGGAGGTGTTATACTTCAGCTTGCGCATCACAACCATGAAATGGTCTTGTGAGGCGCAAACCGAAGCTTACTAGATGTATTCCACACCCTCAAATATTCGAGGGCGGCATGGCTCGTCATTCGATCTCGAGGGCCGTCTCACCCTCAAACACCAACACCAAATGGTCGGCGAACGCCTGTGCATGCGCCATGCCCAAGAGCCGGCGGATTTTATTAGGGCACTTTTTCTCAGCCAACCGGACCCTAATTTTGGGCCACCAAGCATTGTCGAAGGCGCCCTCTATATCCAGTGAAACCAGAAAAATAAGCCTCCTCCTCTCCAGACTGTGTCTTTTGTGTTTCCCAGGGTATAGATGGCGTCCTCGGTGCTTCGCTAGGGCATAAAGCCAAACTGACGAGTACTAAGCTTGGGCACGCGATGGTACTGCAACTTGGCGACAAGCATCTTCTCCAAGATTTTCCCCAGCACCGGAAGGAGGCCGATCGGACGATACGACTTAGGAGTCGTGTAGGTGATTTTCCCCGGCTTACAAAGGAATACCACCGTGGCTTCCTTCTATGGCTTTGGAAAGTAACGGATCTCGAGGTACTTGTTAAGGATGCACAAAAAGAGACCCGGGTCGACTTCAATTTCGTGCAGACATATATCGGCAGTAAAACCGTCCGCACGTGGAGCCTTCTTCGGGTCAAAGGACCGACTCACCAACTGCAACTCAAAATGAGTGAAGGAGGATCGCCTTGACCCGGAGAAGTTTCGATGTCAGCCCGCTTGGCCAAGACCCTCACCAGACGGTGCTCTTCGGAGTCCTCCGGGTGGAAGGTCTCGACTAAGAGTCGGGCCAAGCCTCTGGCGTCGAGCTCCATACCGTTTACAACCAGTGGTGGATATTCGTCTCTCTTGGCGGTCCTGCCGAGGACCCTAAAACTTCCAATACACTCTCCCCATTCTGTACCTCGCAGAAGGCGACCCAGCTGCGCGTTTGCGCATTCCTGATCTCAATCCGATACCTTTATTTTACCTCCATGTGGGAGTATTTCTCCAACCAACTACCTTGTCGCACCTAACTGGCGCCGCACACCTGATCCTTCTTCTCCTGGTGACCACCTCGCGCTTGAGTGTTGCCAACTTCTCAGTCCACCACAGCATAGCTAGCACATCCTTCCTCTTAATTGGTGGTATAGACCCAGTGCATGCCTCTGCTATAGAATTATTTAATTTTTCTACACTGGTAACATTGTGACCATCGGAAGTGTGTCGAACATAGTTGCGTACCTTATACTCAGAGTATCTAAGAGATACTTGCTGGAATTCATACTAATATACGCACCAACCTCGGCACATCTAGATGAAGAAGTAGAGGCTATGTATGAGGACATTAATCGGGCCATACATACGAATAAAACCTACTTCTATGTTGTCATGGGGCATTATTACACGAAGATAGCCAAAAGATGATACAATGAGCTGAGTGTTGAGCAATTTGAATATTGACAGCGGAATCCCAGAGGACAGAGGTTAGCCGATTTTTTAGAGGAGTGATATTTTATGATAAACTCTTTCTTTTCTTCCAGAAACTGCCTCATATGAAATGGAACTGGATGACACCTACTGGTTCCACTAAATATGAAATAAACTTAATCATGACCAACAGACAACAGATATTCAATGACGTCTCCGTCATCCATAGGATGAAAACCAGGAGTGATCACCTGTTGGTTAGAGGCACATTGAGTATCATTATTAAACTGGAATGTTCTTGCCTGATGAACTCTACACTGCGACCATCTAACGCACATATCCAAAACCCCGAGAGCTTTCAGCTCGAATTATCTAATCGTTTCGATTGTCTTGACGATTGCGATACGATATAAACAACAGGTTGGTGAACACTATCCATATAGTCGGAGACCGATTTTACAGACGCGGCCGTAAAAGTGGCCCCGAAAACTCTTAGTCAAACTCAAAGTCTCATGAAAGAACGAAGTTTATTAATCCTGCAGTAGTAGTGGTATACAAATATATTGTTATATGCGGGGATCAATCTCGTGACTGCTAGCGTATCAGCTAGTTGCTGTGACCACTGTGCCAACGCGTTGTCCACAAAGTTTTACAAGTGAGACAGTTAGAAGCACAATGCTTTGCAGTTGAATTTACATGACTGCGGTCACAAGCTAGTCGAAACAAAATACCGTACTATTCGTACCAGAGTTTGCTTGATCTACTTGCGTTTTAAGAGATATTACCTAAGCCGTAGGAATGAGTACTAAAGTTTGTACAAAAGTTACATAAGATAAATAATTGAAGGAATATACAACTTAATCAAGATAAAAATATACTTTTGTTTTAATATTTTTGAATGTATTCATAAACTGTTGTGAAAAACCTTTTAAAATAAAAAGTACAAAAAGTTAAATACTAACTAATTACTCTAGAAAATGTAAAGAAACGATGCTAAGCTTAGTGAATGCGGAAATGGTGTCAGTAGTTCATAGCCGTCGGATTTGTTTACACAAAAATTCTTAACAGCCAAAGAATACATTAAAACGTCTCTTATTTGAGTTTTTTTATTTTTATTCTTTATATATATTTTTTTCATCTAAAAGAAAGGGACAATTTTCATTACCCCTTTTAGATTAAAAAGTTTTTATTAAATATTTAATGGACTCTAGATTTCGTTTTTTCAATCGCGATCTTTTTTAGGGTACTCGTAAATAAAATTAAACAGAGCCACCTTTTTTCATAAGTCCGTTTTTAATATATTCCATCGCGACGAATACAACTTTAATTTTATTTCGGTATAGGAAGTAGCGTGTTAAATATTGCTTGCTTGCTTTTAAACTTATACATCAAATTTTATGAGTTACGAGTATGTCCAACAGAATTGCGGGTATATTTGATGTCTCCTATCCTCATATTTCATCAACAGCACTCGGCTTAGTATTTAAAAGATATTCTATCATTTTTATTTAATGTAAAAATGTGACTTTTAGGAGATGTTATATATTTTTTTTTTTTTAGGGTCGCACAGAGGATGAAATTAAACGTAATTAATTTTCATGACCGTTATGTATTTGTTATTTTTATGTAGGTATAATAGGGAATATGCATCTTGTGTTTTTTTTTAATTATTTTTCCTTTAATAAAAATCATTATACATTAAAGTGATTTTATTTGTGTATGAATTGTGAAAGGGATCTGAAATAAATTAAGCATTTAGTAAAGCCTCGTAGGATAGATAGAAATACCACGTTTCTTTAATTCTTTAAATGAAAATTTTGTTTTTTAAAATTATGTTAGGAAAATATAAACGAACAATTAAATTCTGCATTTTATGCACAATAAAATTAATTTTTAATAATATTCACATCATTTAACTATCGAAATATATACTAACACTGAAGTGATCTTCATAACAATATAAACTCGCTATTGGAGATACATTATCTGATCTAATAACCTTAAGTATAAGTGATTTTGCATATTTTGGAATAAAAAATACCACTCTGCTTACTTTCCTTTTAAGCGAATTTTTGCATAGTGGTACTAGGTTATACCTCTAAAATGGTAGTAGCCAGTAAACATCAAACTGATTGGCAAGCAAGGTCTAAAACAAATTCAAGTTAAAATAGATTGAGGTTTAAATACATTTCGTTACGGCACAAACTTTGTTATTCTCAAGCTAAGGGCTTAAGTTTATTAAATTCTCTGTTCACCTTAATTCTATGATTTCAATAAATCATTGTGTCTTTATCGCCAATATGGGAGATATTCTCACTAATTGGTGAATTCCCTGTCAATTGGCAGTACTGATTACGTATATCTCGTAATGAAAACGAATTAAGTTAGTAATAGTTTTGTTGTATTTACTTGAAAACATTACTAAAGGTGAAATGTAAATTTTTGATATAATAATAAAATAAAAATAAAAAAAATATAATTGTATTATTAAATAAATATAAGTTTTTAATGTTATGACCGTGCTTTAGTTTTTAGTTTAACTGGAACCGTCATATATCTATGATTACTGACAGGATGAGAAAGTTGATGTGGATATTTAGAAAATTGAAACAGGTGGCGGATGATAAGGTCTTAACAACAACTTATAAAGCTTTGGCACAATCCATATTGAGTTACTGCATCCCAGTCTGGGGTGGAGCAGCGAAAACCCACTTGCTGACTTTAGAAAGAGGACAACGTGCTCTTCTCAAAGCAACTTTTGGCAAGCCATCCCGATTCCCGTCTTTCGATCTGTATAACTCTTTTAAATTGCTTACTATCCGTCAATTATACATTTTAAGGGTTATTCAGAAATTGCATCGTCAATTACCTTATTAAAAAAAAACTGTTAGTAAACGTAGAATTGCTGTTGCTTGCCAGTTACCTTTAAGTAAAACTAAATTTAAACAGAACCAATTCGCATGTCAGTCTGCATTACTATATAATAAAATAAATAACAAATTAAATATCTACCCATTAACTAAATTTAAGACAACAGACGTGGTAACAAAACTTCTACTATCTTTAAATTACGATGAAACTGAAATTTTATAAAAAGAGTAAGTATATAATGCATAATAAGTTTTCATTTTATAAATGTATATAATATATATTTACTTTATTGTTTCTCATATTGCTCCATTCCTACTCACTCACTCACAAACATACACACACACGCAAACACACACACATGCACACACACACATGCACACACACACACACACACATACACACACGCATGCTCAAACTCTTACACACTCACACACAAACATATATTATTTTTTTTGTTTTTATATATATTTTTGTTTTTTGTTTAATTTTGTATATTCTTTGTAAGCCTTTGTGGATGAGCGGGGTACCCAGTAATACGGGATTTCACCCAGTACAGGGGCCCTTGCGACTTGTTTGTTAAAATTTATTTTTATCAATAAACTATTTTGTATTTTGTATTTTAGTTTTTATTGAAATTTTCACGTTTAAGCATAGGAAGGAAATTATTACGTTGTGCATAATTTTGCTTAATTTATTACTTTTATTGCACTTAAGGCTTAAAAATACATTAAATGTGTAATAAATGCATGTATTTATGATTTTAATTATTAATGTAATAAATAAATAATTGATTATTAATTAATAATAATTGATTGAATTCTCAGCTCATAATTTATTTGTAGAAAAAAAAGAAGAGTGAGTAATAGATATTTATGTAACTGTCAGTGCCGGATTAAGGAAACTTGATGCCCTAAGCAGTCTTCCCCTGTGGGCCCCCCTATCCTTAAGTGAACTACAAAGAATTAATTGAAAAAAAAAAATGTGAATACGTATCGTAGGTAGAATATGTATGTGTTGTTCCTTTTGCCCTTATCCCATGCTAGGTGGGGTCGACACAACATGATTTCACATGTTCTCCTAAAATTAGGCTATATTTCTAGACCGGTCGCCGACGTGACGTCAACTCACCTCAGGAACATTTTACACAGCCAACATATGTTTTCGTCACATTTGACCGTTTTCCGACATTTCACCGAATGATGGAAATCGAACACACGACCCGCGGCAGGGTCACTACAAACTACGCCAACGGGCTCCCCATAAAATGTATATAATAGTATATATATGATAGAGTAGGAATAGAGTAATTCATCATCATCATCATCATCAATATCGGCCATTGGATGTCCACTGCTGAACGTAGGCCTCACCTTCGCTGTCACTTCAAGTCGTCTGTCCATCTCGCGGACGGCCGTCCGACGCTGCATTTGCCACTGCGTTGCCGTGGTCTCCACTTGAGAACCTTTCTGCTCCATCGGCCGTCAGTTCTATGAGCTATGTGCCCTGCCCACTGCCACTTCAGCTTGCAAATCCGTTGGTCTATGTCGGCAACCTTCGTTCGGCTGCGGATCTCATCAGTTCTGGTTCGATCTCGCAGAGAAATACCAAGCATAGCATACCCTCTCCATTGCACGCTGTGCGACTTGGAGCTTGTTTAAAATGCCCAAAGTCAGTGACCACGTCTCAGATCTGTATGTCATCACTGGTAACACACATTGGTCGAAGACTAGACTTCAGACACAGGTATGACGGATAAAAAGACGTTTTTTAACTTCCCGAACGCTGCCCATCCGAGCTGGATTTGACAATTGACCTCTCTCTCGAAGTTGGACCTACCAAGTTGGATATTTTGTCCTAGGTAGATGTACTTGTCGACAACTTCGAGAGTAGAATCTCCAGCCGATATCAGAGTGGGCACGACATGGACATTCGACATGATTTTTGTCAATTGGACAAGATGTCCATATTCATTTTAAGGCCCACCCGTCGGGATCACTGAGTATAATGTCGAGGTCTCCCAGGGATTCCACCATAAGCACGTTATCGTCAGCAAATCGAAGGTGAGTGATCCACAAACGCCAAGCACAATGGCCGATTATACTCTCAATCTTCAGCCGAACTGCAAACAGGTTGCTTGACCGAGGTATACAACTGTCCGAAAAACTTCTCGACCTCCCTCAATATCTCAGCTCTGGTCAACGCTGTACCTCCATCCTCAGTTTTCAGCGTCGACAACCAGCTTTGACCAACAGATGAAACCCCTGAGAACACTTTGGAGTCCCGATTCTGCTCTATCGTATCTTTAATACTTTTTATATTAAAACACACTCATATCATGCCTCAGAGATTTGGAGTCTGTTGATCCGCTTTTATGCTATAGAATAGAGTAATTAATTAATTATTATTAGAAACAAAAACATTTTTATTGATTTATTAAATGCGAATTGCGATTAATATTTGGCGTGGCGTGGTTAATATTTTTTCAGTCTAACGTTTTAAGCATATTGGATTAGATATATAAAAAGACCTATGTCTTCTTTGACCCATGGTCGTTCTTTTTTCATTTTTTATAATTTCACTGGTCAACAAAAAAACAACTTTTGCATACCCATGAAAGGAATTCAACTGATTTTAAGAGAACAATAAAAAACGTTCACAGTGGTAATAATTTTATGTCTTAGTTAGCTCGGGTTTTTTGTGGATATCAATAAAAAGACTTACAACTCAGTTAAAAGTTTACTTAATATTAATAATATTTTTAATTTTTAAATTGTAAAGTTGAACTACTTTTTATTCTATAATAGTGATCTACAGCGTATTTTTTTAACGTCTAACAATAGTCTGCTAACATAGCAGGGCTTCATTTTCCCTGATAACGCTGTTCCATGCCTGCTATATCCTGGTGGAAACGCTAACCGCGTGCTCATCACTAACGTCTCCCATACATTGGGTAAAAAATTTAAATGTGAGTCCAGAATGTGTATTTTGAGGGACATTTTACAGCCAATAACGCGTAAAGCTTCAATTATATCATTTACAAGCGTTTCATAGTCCTCAGTTCTCATATTGTCGAGAAAATTAGTAAAAACGTGTACCAGGGATTTCCAAGCCTTTCTCTCTTCTTTATTCAATTTACAGTTGAAACTATGGTCGTTTATATTTGTCATTTTTGGAAACTTATTTTTAAAATATTGAAAAGCATCACTTTCACGGCTAAGTTTAACAAAGTTTTTCATTATTCCTAATTTTAGATGCAAAGGTAGCACAATAATGCTCTGTTGTTGAAGTAATGGTGGATGGAGTATATTTTCTAATCCTAGGGTAAAACTTTTCCTGGGTGACCAACCTTTTTTTTTTTGACGCTGTGAAATGTGTTTACGCATCCCGCCACTGTTCGCTGACTGCGAAGTCAGAATACCCACTAAAACACAGCGTCGTCGTACAAGGACGCCACGGGATCGCTGGCGCATGCCACCGTGACGCCCCGACCTGGGTGACCAACCTTTTCTGACGTAATGATTTTCTTAATCGCGACTATTTTAAAGACACAAAACACAACAGTATTTAGTGTAACCTTGTTGCATGCCCACAAGTATAGCAATAACTTTAAAATCTGCGTAGATCTTTCAAGAATATTTTTCATACTTTATCTTCTCAAGTACAAGCCTAACATTTTCGTGGATTTCTTTCAAAGAAACTGCATGACCCACAGGAATAGAAGGGTATTTATTACCGTTGTGTAATAGTACTGTTTTTAAACTAATTTTTAAGGAATCTATGAATAATCTCAAACTTTGTGGGTCGTTATTAATACCGAAAGCTTCAAAAAGGGCATCGATGTTATTACAATAAACCAAATCGCTCAAAGAACACGTTCGTGGGTATGCGCGGCGTTAACACCCAATACATGTTGCAACAAGCACACCATGAGCATAACTCAGAAAATCCAACTAAGCCAACTGTGAAACCTCTATGGTTGATGAATAGTCACCGCCTACTTCTTAATATTACAACTCATTATCACTGGGCAAAAACCTTGTTGACCAGTGATTTTTAGTTTTGAAAAAGATCTTTCTGAGAATTTTGAAATTGCTTTATCTTTAGTGTGCTCGTTTCTTTTTTCTCGGTCGTCTCTGGTGCCCCCCGAGACGGGATGCCCTAAGCAATTGCTTAAATAGCTTATAGGCTAATCCGGCACTGGTAACTGTTGTTTGTAATGTTGTTTTAAAATTTATCCATAATATGGATAGGCAAAGGAATATACTCCATACAGCCTAGTCTAAATTTTTTTTTACAACGCGCGATATTCTGGCAGTGAAACGCGCGTGAATGACAATGTTCTTTTTTATTAAGTTTATAGAGATGTATTTTTTTTTTTTAATATCATACAAATACCATGCATAGAGCAGTAAGAATGTAGCTGTCTGTTGTTAACCCTTTACGCAGAAGGGATCGAAAAAAAAACAAACGAGTGTTATAATGGAATCGTTTGGATAATATAATGGTTATTGTCATTGGGTGTTTTAATGTTGGCAATAAGCTAACGGTTTAGAATCTTTTATAGAGGATTTAAAGCATGGGAGTAGATAAAATATTATAAAATATACCTACATTTCTAATTTAATCTATTTTATTACGCGATGTATCAATACATACACAAGTACCAGAAGGATACGTAGTCAAACGAGAATATTTTATAGGAATAGAAAAATATTTAAAATAATATCTAGATATTTCAATACATCTTACGAACTTACTGTCCTTTGTAGTTCGAGCATAATGTGCTTTATAAAATCTGAAGATATTTTCCGAGCGAGATTTCATATGCAATATTTCCTAGAATTATATAAGACGGAGTAAGTATGTCGTCTTTGATGTGGGCACAATTTGTAGAACGTCTGGAACATGTCTATCACATGTCGAAGCGACCAAACTGATACGAGATTTGCTGGATCAAAGTTCTATTTGCGGTCGTCTGTCAGATGACATTTTATCTTTAAATAATCCGTCTTGATATAAAGTATTTTTGTATGTTGTGTGTGCGGTAGTAAAAAATACAAACTAATGTCTCTCGATTTTTTTATAAATTATAATATAAGCAATTAAAAAAAACCTTATGTCAACATGTCAAATATCTTTAAAATGGTGGCTTGGCGGGATGTTTTTTGTCTCATATGTAAAGAGACGAAAGTTATAAATTACGTTTTTTTACTATTTTAATTATTAACCAATAATCACACACCTATGACTAGAAACAGCCAATAGAAAGGGCCGTGACGGATAATTCTTTTTATTATTTTTTTACCCGACCATCCGATAAGGAACTTCGTTAAAAAAAACATGTTTTTAGTAAATAAAACGTTTTTAGACAGCTTCGGATAAACTTTAATTAAAACAGAATGTACGGACTGAACCAGTTTTAACGAGTGACCGAATGAAGTCTAGGCAATTTGCGGAGTACGCAAAGTCCTTTAAAGTTTCCTCCCTAGGGAAGCATAACAGTTCCTACCATGTCAAGCAAGCATTCATTGTTGCTCGTTGAGCCTTTCCATTCAGAGCATTATATACGTATAAAAGAATACAGTCTGCATTTGTTACTTTAGAATAGAAAGGGTATTTTAGAGAATATTGAAGTGAATTTGTTAGGTAGTTTCAGCTTGAAAGTGAACTTGCAAGTTTTCAGATAAGTTGGCGAAACTATACTGCCTACTTAAATATGTAGCGCCTATGTTCCCTTTTTTTTCTATAATTTTTTACCTTTAAGAATGTCATTTCAGATAATCCACAATTTTATTAAAGAAGGTTGTTACTAGGCTTTTTTTCGGAACTCATAAAATGCGGATTTAATACGAAGTGTAACAAAGAAATCGACCTTAATAAATTGTTGTTTTCGTCACGATTTTTAAACTGTAAATATTATAGCTTAAACTGTAAATATTATATACTAGAGGTTTCGTGACCGTTATTATAAGACGTAATAATGTAATGTATAATAATATAACGTTATGAATCAATAAAATCAATAATAGAGTATTTATTTAAATACTTTAATTGACTTTAATACTTTAATTATGTAGACTTCTTTCGTGCAAGTTACCGGTTGTAGCTGAGTTAAAATTGAAAAACAGGTACATTTAATATTAACACTGGAAACATAAAATAAATAAATAAATAAATAAGCAAAACTGATACATTTTTTTTAAATATTTAGTTAGTTATTGATACAATTGAGAACATTTCAAAATATTAATTGTTTTTATTTTTATTTTATTATTATTTCATCAAGAATAAAAAATCTACTAAAAGAAGCTAATGGAAAATATTTTCGGTCACCATAGCAATGTCTTGATGACCTCAAATATCTTCGAGACATCATTAAAAAATATAAATAAGTAAATCCTTTTCATCTCATTTCAAAATTAAATTTATGAATATAATGAAGTAGATTTTAAAACAATATTTAAATAATTAGTAGCTGGCTGGGAACTTCGCCGTATTATGTCGCTTTAGCCGCCAACAGAGTAAGTTTGGAGCTAATGTGATATTAATGTTACTTTACTAATTTGCTCGGGGCCTTAAATGGGTCACACAGCTTCAAATTGTCTAAATAATTAGAGACCGCAGTGACGTCGTACTATAGACAAGCTGGGAATTTTGATGGTCCTTTAACATTGTTTAAGATTTATAAAAGTTAATCATTATTTAAGATTTTAATTTGTTCTTATTTTTCTATTAGTTGGCAATAAAAAAATAAGAACTACTTAAATTTAAGTACTGGAGTCGTCTCGTACTTTTGCCTGGCCCGTTAGCGCAGTTGGCACTGACCCTGCTTTCTACTCCAGGGTTGTAGGTTCGATTCCCACCCTGAACCTCGGTGTAATAATTTCTATATGTACATTTATTAAATAAACAAATTTTTGTCGGTTGTTACCTGAATTTTTTTACTGTTTTTACTAATTTATCTTATACTCAGCGCTGACAGAAAATATCATAGGAAACCCTCCTAGGCTGAAGAAACATCTTGAAACATGTAGCTTAGCCTAGTAGTAGGATGTTTATAGGCTGACATAATTACAGGCCATTTTTGTTTATTTAGTTAGCTCTAGGTTTGTTGTTTGACATCAGGTAAAAGAGAGACTATTTAGATTACGTTATTGTAGCGATTAAAACTAAGTATATCTAGTAAACCAATTTCATAATTAACCCTTTTTTTCTCAGCTTTGAAAATAATTAGTTTTATCTTTTATATTTTTTTATATTATTAACAGTTTAAGAGTTCATTTTTATATATACTCGAAGGCTCGTAGGAACACCACGGCGCGGCGGCGTCTCTGCAACCACGATGCTCGTTGAATCTGAAACTTTCTATTTCTTGTCGCTTTGATTCTTATTAATAGTAATTTTGTATATTTTTAAGTGAAATCATCTTTAGCCGCGTTGAGCGATTGGTAGGAAAAAAACTTATGGGTTTGCGTCACCGATGACCTCACATGCTCGTGACGTATTGCACTTGCGCTAGACTAGCGACACGCAGTATAGCGTCCTGTGTACATGTACACGATATATGCACAAACACATCGTATATACTCGACTGTAATATTAAGTTTAAGTTTTAGGGTAAGTAAAATCTTGTGATTTCGCGCCACCGACATGGTGTGATAGCAGTAAGTGAAGTTATGTTGACCACTTGACAAGTTTATTTTGTGTACTGTGCATTATTTTAACTGCGTTTACGATACATAATTTATTAATTGTAGAATCACTGTGCAGTACAATAGTGAGTACTCAATATAATTATGTTTGTGTAGAAAAATAAATGATAACAAGGCATTTATTATCGAATATTTCGAAAATTGTTATTGATATTTGCTTTAAAAAATTTAATATTTTTTCATTTTTTTTTAATTTTCACTTCTGTCAGTAGTCCTTATTTTTTTTTTCTCATTTTCGGTATATCTAATGAAAAATAACATTGAAAAGATAGATTACCTTTTAATCTAATTTATTTTATTTGAATGTAAATAAATAAATAATAACAACAACAACATAATGTAAATGGTAGAGGTATACATAGATTTAGTCTGTAATATTTGCTTTAAGTTCAGTTTGCTGAATGTTTCGCATAAGTGTATGATTATTATTATGCTTCAGTTACTGTAACTTATTCTACAGCTATGTTTGATAAGCAGACAAAATTAAAATACATCAGTCTGTTTAGACACTGACTGCAAATTTATATATAGGTACCAAAAACATTCAATTATGAAATAAAAATAATGAACAACAAATCTATATGATATTTTACAGGATTTTGTGAATTATAATAAATTTTGATTTCTTAAACGGAAACCTAAGACACATTTCCAATTCGAATCACCTACGTAAATGTTTTTGTAAAGATCTGCAGTTTACAGAGAGACACCGAAGTAATTCCATAAGTATACCGTGTTTGGGAAAGTAATTTAAATTTAATTATATAATTTAAATTATAAAAATATGTGTGGAAGTAGAATTCAATGTAAAAAAGGTTGTTAATTTTGATGTGTTTACTAATGTAATAAAAATAATTTGTTAAAATGATAAAAAAACAAACATGATTTGTCACATATGTTTTTATTCCCAATCTTTGGACCCTATAATGCTTTAAAACTAATTATAACATAAATACAACACGGTCACAAACTGATTATTTAAATAAAAAGATTTATTAGCGATCACGCCGACATTTTGTCACATCTTCCTTGTAAAACAGACTCTTTCATTCATAATTACCCATAAAAAGTTCGTTTTACAAGATGATGTACGAAAGCAGTAAATCTACAAAGCAAACTTCAAAGCTCAACTGTTGATAATAATTATATCTAATTTCGGTTATTCTAACCTATACACCTATATTCTACTACTATATCTCAATAATAACAAGGAAATTGACAAAACAGAACAATAGACTCGAATAGTTTAAAGTGTTTAAATAAATGATTTTTCTGATCTAGTAAAACAAGACATAAATTTGAAACTTTAGAACAATTTAAAGAAGTTAAGTTTGTTCGGATCTCTGTTTGGAGACTCGATTGATAGCGAGTTCGAAGGGATATTGGTTGAATGAAAACTTCGATTGAGGATGAGCTCAAATTTATTTGAATTAACAATGACGTCTCCAATGCCACAATAGTCCATGAAGTAAGAAAAGAAAATTAATGAACATCTATAAAAGTTGTAATAATGATAATTAAGCTAAATTTATCACTATTTTTTACAATGTCATTATGTTTTTTTTTTTTTTATTATTTCTTAAACCACAATAACACTTTACCTTTGCTCTAAAAGCTTTAAATAATTCAAGTCACACAAATCTAACAATTAATTACTAACTATATACTTTGTATGGTTTAATTTGCTCGATATACAAATAAGATTCCAGCAACGCGCTAGCTTCTGTCACCGAAAATCAAAAGATTATTAATACTGAATACGAAGCGAACCGCTAAAAATATTTTGGTAGTTAAGCCATATTAAACGTTAGCCTAAGTATAACAATAAAAAATACATTTAAAGATCTATTGCGGTAAGTTAAAATAAATTGCGCGACACTACTCGGGTACTATATGTAACGATTCACATTTCGAACGAACTAATCAGTTCATTAGTTGTTCACGTACGAAAACAACACTTAGTATTTGATATTCCGAACGATTATTTTTTTTAAATGCTATTCATATGTATCTCTTAGATTAGTATTTAATTATTTATTAAGGGGCACAGAATTGATATGTTTCCGATGCACGGTGTTTTTGTGTTACCGCTTCACTTAACCTAACTTGCAAGGCGACGCTACACCCCTACACTACCCTATCACATGCGGGCCAATGTCACGCGGCTTCAGCCGACACTCTGAAAACAATCTACTCGATTCAACGATAAACTTCAACAAAATATTCACCGGTTTGTTTCCCACATAACGTAACACCGAAGCGAAAATATTCAAAGACGGAAAATATGTCAAGCGAAGGTTCCGTCAACGTAAACTCGATATCGATTTTAGCGTGACATATAGCCGATTGCATTATAATTTACAAGTAGTAGACGAGGATACTGAATAAAAGTCTCTATGAAACCGCATATTAATTCTAATTACACATTAATATTACACGATGATATGTATCGAGTAGTCCCGCAAATGACGTAGCCGTGTTCGTAGCCACTGGACGTCTCTTACTCGCTAGCTACGGTTGGACGGAATCATGGCGGTGCCCGCGTCCCGCGCGCGTTCTACCAACCTAATACTACGCCGTAGCCATAAAAAGACGTAGCATATTTAGTATACGACGTAGTACTAGAATAAGTATCCAAATAACTCAAATAACAAGCTACGTGGTTACTTTCATACGTATACAAAACACTGTATTTTTTTCTTTCAATTAAACTTAAGATATAAATAATTTTAATAGCTTTTTAAATCTCTAAATAATTTTCACAGCGGAATGATATCGTTACATAAAGAGAGGAATAGAGGGGAATATAGAGGGGAAGTTACCACGCAGCTTGAGAAATAACAACGGAAAAGGAAATTAAAACTTTTCGTTGTATTTTATCTGCGGTCGAGGACTGCAGGCGCCGAAGTTTTGGGAGATCACTACTTACTATTACACAATTACTTACACACGAATTAGCATTATATATCGAATTAAATAAGTAAACATTGACTTAGCTTAACTATTAAAACAGACAGCGAAAATACGAATACATGAGAAACCGAGTTATGATATTTTTAGAATTTTGATAAAAATTAAAAATCGATCAATACATTTATAAATTATGTAGTTATTTGCTAAGAGATTTAACTAATACTGGCGCCACACATTGACTGATTTTTGTAATGAATTATAGGCAAATATTTTATATTTCATTTTAAATAACAATATAAAATATTTGGAATAGAAAAAATTAGATTGTTATCAGCTTTCAATAATAATAATCATAAAATAATGAATTTTAATAGATATAACGTTTTATTGTGTTCTTAGAACTTATGCATAATAAAATATATTATTTAAAAACCTTCGGTCATTGTGTGGGCCGAGAAACAATGTTTGGTACGGTCTGAGGTTAGTATTAAAAATTACATAGGTATATCTTTTATCTTTGGTCTATACTCCATGACGCTCGGTATATCGTGAAAGTTACAGTTACTATAAATAACGTATAAAATTTTGCTAAGTCAAAAATTGACATATTTCTATTTAATATTGACTAAGAGATTTTCATAAGAATTCACATGCGGATTATACCGACTCATGTTCGACAACGCTCCCGTGAATACTCCCTTGATATCTGTCGCGTCAAGATTTCAATCCAAATATCGGAAACCTTATTAAATATAGCCTAAGCAGGGATTTTTTTTTTACTTTTTTTTTTGTATAATTTTTACATGTTTACATCAGCAGAATACGTTTCTATATTACTTATAATATAAACATTAAGAATTCATTTTTGGTTTATTGCTATTTCGCATTCGAAATGTACTTATGCCACCGCATCCTCACATGTGGGTAACCAAGTAGACGTTAAGTATGCGATAGTCAACTAGCTAAAAATAAAAAATATATTAATCTTCAATTTGATTAAACCTAACACAATAAATTTAACGTCATTACACTGTTTCATTATTATGTAAGAATAACTTTTTTATTTTATATAGTAATGTAACTATGCTGATCCTCTACGATAAATACCCTTATCTAGTTATATAATATTTATCTAAAGATTACACAATTAAAGTAACTACTAAGTTTTAAATTAGTACAATTACCAAAAAAGCTCGTCAAAGCATGCAAATAGAATAATTATTTCACTATTCAGCTTGGCGCGTGTCGCCATATAATTATTACTAATAATAATTAATATAATGATTACATATAGTTATTTAACTCTCATAAGGCCAAGGCTAAATTCTCGCAACAAGACTGAACGCGCTCGATTCTGTCGTATCGTATACAGAGAACCTAACGATCCACGAAGTCTAAAACAAAACAACATAAAATGTTTACCCGGAAAAAGATTAACGCGGTTTCGGGGAAATGTTTCCGCAAGGCACGAGACATTATGGTGGCGGTTCGCGCCGCGGCTGGCGACCGCGACAGGAGAGACAGAGACAACAGAACCGAGACGACCAATGATATAACTTGTCGCGGTCTCTTGTCTCTGTCTCTCCTGCCGCGGTGTGAACCGCCCTTGTATGTCTTTAAGGTACCAATACACATGCTACTTACTAGCATGCTTATTAGCATGCTTATAGTCTAGTCGACAATTGCCATTTTGGTCAACTTTTTTCAGCAGTCTCCGAAAATTATGATTGAGGTGTCGGAATGGCATCTAGATGATTTTTGAAAAAAATTAAGTTCCGTTTGCAAAAATTGCAAAAGTTATAAACAAATAACTAAAAAAGTATTTAGTTTTTAAAAATAACTTTTTTGCAATCTTCATTTTTTTTACAAAAGTCGACCAATATGGTACTTGTTAACTAGACTTTAAGCATGCTTAGTAATGAGCATGTGTAACTGTTCCCTTAGAGTGTGAACAGACGAGCAGAGAGATTAGAGAATAGGATCAATGGACACGATACGACGCGAGGCGAGCGCGCCGTTCAGTGGTGTATTGCACTTCACGAGCGTACCGAGGGCGCTCTTTCTTCTTCTCTTTACATTATTGCAATTTAATTTGCATTTTCATTTACAGAGAGAATGATCGTAAGAACAACGCTAGTGTGCCAGCGCTTTAACGAGTGATTGAATATTATAAAATTACTAAAAAAAGCATTAGGTAAATATAATTTGAGATAGTCATGACAAATTCATTTAAATACGCTAACATTATCGAGACTAAAACAAAAGTATCGTTATTATACATACAACTTCATTTAAAATCATTCAACTTGAAATATTATCAACAAAACGTAATCTTTCTATGAAGGGCACCTTTGGTTTTTAGCTTATCCGAATGTGATATATCCTAAAGTGTTTAATTTCTGATATTACACTATATCGATAACAAATCCTCTCAGTTGTATACATCGGCCTCGTATCAACGAATATACAAACTTTACCATACAATAAGTTAGTTGTAAATAAATCTTATGTTACATTTAAAAAAAAAAAATAAACATGATATACAATAATAATTAATAATAATTTCAAATAATTATTTTCATTGTGAACGGTAAACAATAAAACTGGAATGTTAATACAATAAAAAAAATTACGCTAAATTTGGTATCAACAAAATACACCACACCTCTGACGCTATAGACGAAACATAAAATTGGAGGAGAGCGTTTTGCTATTTTAAGTTTCTCGGGTGTTGTTGGTGTAACTAATCTTGATCCAAGGCCGCTAGCCGTATAATGAGCACGCGTTATAGCAAAGCGCCCCCTCCGCCGGCGATGTCGCTCCGGCCCCGATGCGCTGCAGAGGATCAAGATAGCGCGTCCCTCAGTTAGCTGATTGTCAAGTGCCGAGTGCCACGAACGAACTAATGCTGTTCGCCCTCTTCTCCGCCTTTGGCTCCCTGCTGACCGATATCAGTTTAGTTATCGAGAAGATCAAAATATATATGACAAATTATGTATTTTTTATTTAAGTTGCTAATCATATATCAGGCTATTACAACTATGGTGCGAGGTGCGTGCGGGTGATGCATACCGCAATATTTTTAGAACCCATACCGACAACGGTTAAATATATTATTTACCAGTAAAAAAAAAAACTTGTATGGGATCCAAATTTTTCTTAAGATACTACACGGTTTCTAAGAAATTGCTTTGATTATCTTAGCTCATATAGTGTCTGTAAACATTACGTCTAGATATATTCACTAGAGTCAGGAAATCTATACTCTGAAAGCAAATATCTCAAAAACTTATACTATTTTAGTGAAAACTATGCATAGATCTCGGATAACTACAACTAAGCTCAGACCATGATCTAGGAACCCGTGTGGTATCATGTTAAAGAAGAGTGCGCGTGCATACTTCATGTGCGAGTATCCAGCCGTTGTGTGCCAACTTATGCCTCGCGAATTCGAGGTGGATGGCTCCCTCCGAACTGAGGAGCAGGGCGCCCTGCAGGCGGGCCAGGGCGGCGGCTGCGTCGCTCGGGGTTACGAAGTCGACGAACGCGACCGGCCCAGAGCCGCCGCTACCGGCCGTCAGAAGCCGCAGTCGCGAGAAACCCGGGCAGCTGTTACCATTACACTCAGATATGCCCGCACTCGTACCCGTTTTTTTTTGCCTTGTGTGTTTGGTTTTAGTATGTCATGGTGACAAGGAATACGATTTGAAAAAAAATATATAAAGATGTCTAGGTGTATTTTCAAAGCTGTTTCTCTAATTTGCAAATAAATTTTTGAATGCGTCAACTGATTTCGATTAAAAGCCACAACGAAAAGTAATTGATTCTGAATAGATACTTTTCTAACCGTATTAAGTTTATAGCGTTTTAAGGAGCAATTTTATCATGTAACTCGTAATTCGCCATATCGATGCTATAAAGAAAATTCGGGTGCATTAGACAATTACATACATTTATGTGATTTTTGTGCTAATAGCATACGACTAGTGTGTTATAGTGTAAATATAGATGTCGACTGTCATGCTTGAAGTGGTACGGGTGCAGGCTTAGTATCTCATACAAACTGAAAATATTACTTTTTCAGCTGGTGTGAGATAGGTAATAGAACATAAATAATACCCAACAATAGACGACATTGTGATACTTGGTGCGACATGCACTGTGGAGAATATGCGTTTTGTTTTATCTAATTAATTTTAATAACGTAATTTCCTCTCATACAATTGATACATTATTTTATTATTTTGCGATCATGCATATTTAACGAAAGACTGGATCGACTGGAAATGCCGTTTAAAACAATTTTGTTTCTTTTGTATATTCAAAATCGTAAATCATATAATAAATATATCATTAATTATATTTTGATAACTGTAAAAATAAAAAGTGTCAAGTAAATGTAAAGTGTCATTTTTTAGATAATAATGATGGTGACTTAAAAGTAAAATTAAAAAAAAAGAAATATATTAAAAATGGGCATTAATTGATGTTTTCCAGTCAGATCCTATTAATATAAACGGAAAGTACCTGCTAAATATCTCCTTGAGTTCATGCTCGGAGACGAATTGTCCGAGGTTCGCGACGAAGAGCGTGGAGCAGGGGGGCGCGGGATGCGACGGGTGTGCGGGGTGCGCGGAGGGCGCGGGCGCATGCCCGGGCACAGCGGCGCCCGGCGAGCCCAGCGCTGGGGCCGGAAGTACGCATGCGCCTAGCGTCAAGGGAGCCTAACGGAGAAAAATACATTTTTCTAATTTGTACTCGTATATAATTTCAAACTTTATGAACAAAAATATTATTATTACTAATGATGTTGTATAAAAAGACTGAAATAGAATATTGTTAAATGTAATATATTTATGGGTATCTAAATATTAATGTCATTTGTTACATGGTCTAGTTATCAACTTACGTGGTGTGGCCTATCGGCGGCAGCTAGTCAGAGGTAAGAACGCACGGGCGCCATCTGAGGATGGATGGCGGGGTGGACGAGCCCGTGAGAGAGCGTCGGCAGTTCCCCTCCGTATGCCAACGGGTGATGCCATAGCTCAGCGCCCCCTCCAGGGAAGAATGGGCTGGCTAAGTCTGAACAGTCATGATTTGTATTAGATGAATAAAATAAATACTCTAAAAATTTTTAACATAAGAGTATGAGTAAAGAACACTGACGAATAAGTTTATTTACAATGTGCAAAACTTGTTTTCACGCTCCTAAATAGCCAATTTGTGTAATAAACTTGTATTAAATAAGCGAGGCTATAATAAGAAATGTCATGAAAATATGTGACTAGAAAGTATAATAGTAGCGAGAGAACCCGACAGATCAATTGGTAGATAAATAGCTTCACGGAGCTAGGCTTTGCGTGGTACGTGTAAGCTTTTACAGATACTTGCCCAATTTTGCGTTTGCTCGACACGTTATCACTCTTACTTGGATATGAAAGCATAATACGATAAGACTATAAAAATCGAGTTTATTTGTGGTGAAATCTTTGTTGGGTCGTGTAGCATTTATAGAACTACGGAGAAACATTATGTCACCAATATACATATTGAATTTTTGTGTTGTTTTTATTTTCGGAAAGTTTATTAAAAGAAAACACAATGAGTGGAATACATATAGATGAGGGTGATATATTGTTTCTTAAAATATTAATTCGGGAGCGAGTAGACGATCGAGCGAGCGCCGGGTGGTGTGTGCGTACGGCGGTACTTACGTCCAGTGAGTGGGTGCATCAATGCGGGGTGTGCAGCTGGCGCGGCTGTGGCAACTGCCGGCTTCGGCTTGCTGACCTTCGTGTTGCTTTTAGCGAACTCCAGCCGAATTGTTTGCGGCATGTCGGGGTCGAACCGGACGCCCTGCTGTGAACAGCCGCGAGCGGTGCGGCGCTCTGATATAATGACGATGGACGGATAGCCGCGTGCTCCCACTGGACTTACACGCAGTCCATTGTGGAGACAGGGACAGTTTAGTGATGAAACGATTACTGTGAGTTCTAATGTTTTATAATTCAGATGATTTCTGCCAAACGAGTTTTCCTTCGCGTTTGTAATTTTAATATATAAAATTAAACTAGCAACTGTCATTAACGCAATTTCACTTAATTTTTTTTTAACCGCCTGCGCCTGCTACGGTGCCGAAACACTGTGCTCGGGGTGTGACATTAAAATCTGTCAAACAGTGACATGCAGTTGCGTATATACACGGTAACCTAATCGATTTCAGTCCAATATCCGGGATTGAGAGCTTAGGCTCCGACTAGATGACTCGACGTGGTCTATTCGATATGTGCATGGGTTTAGCATAACTTACGATGCGGTTACTCGAGTCAGGAAAATGTTATTCCAAGTCTACAATGAGAATATTAACTAGAGTGCTTATTGGCTGTGTTTAGGCATGTGATGAGAAGAGGTTTAGTAACACCGTGCTTCGTACGTTTTTTATTGTAATTATTTACAATGTATTTTATTTCGGTATATTGCAATTATATTGTGATTTTTTCTTAATATCTCAAGTGTTAAACGATCGATGTTTACAAGGTAACATGTTGAGTGTATGTAATTCATTTGTTTTGTTTATTTTAGAAATATGTATTAGTTATAATCTTTTTTCAGTCGTAAACGTTATTTATTGGTTGGTTTAAATATTGAGATTATATAAATTTAAATATATAAATAATGATCTTTGGCTTTATATGATACTTATAATAAAATAATAAAACAGCTTTAATACTAACCTGAAGATCTTGCTTTGCTGCTTCGGCTCCGGCCCGAGTATGAAATGTGACAAAACCAACTGGCTGCAATAATAAATATTAGAATTAACTAATGTGTAGTCTATTAGTATAAAAATGAGTACACACACATCAGTACATTTTTATAGTATATAAGTAATAAAATATTTTTAGAGAGTAAAATAACGATTCTTTAATCGTTATTAAAGGAGACAGTGTCAGAGAGTGTTTTTTATTATATGGCGATTAGGCCCAGTAAATGTCATGTATGTTGCAAAGAAATAAATTGATGTTCAATTACTTCTAATAAAATTTTAATTACATATAATTTATAAGAATTATTATAGTATAATAACCTCGTAAAATGGGAAATGCTATCCTGATACTAACTGTCACTAATTGTAAGCTGTTCTTTCTAGTTATTTTCATTAGTCATTTTATATTCTTTACTTTTTTTATAATTTTCTAATTGCGGTTTATTTTTCAATTATTAAAAATTTCTCGAATCTTTATTTAACTTTTTAGTACGAGAAGAATTAAGAGATTAACGGCGAGTTGCACGAAACCGTCGCTAATATTCCGTTAGTTAAGTTGCAATTAATCTTAAAATTAGTTGATCTTATGATTAATTTAAAGCTGTTGGAATTAATCATCCGTTAGATAGGTCTTTAATTAAACTAATTTTTTTGTTAACTTAATCAGATGTAGGTTTCGTGCAACAGATAATCACGATTCTTGTGATTAAATTAGTTTAATAAACACTTAAATTTTAAAATTTGTTTCGTACAACTCGACGTAATTCATTTATAATACTTCTTATAATTGTTTGATGTATCGGAATATTATCGAGAGTTTTTAAGTACATTTTACAGGTTTCGATTGATCTATTTATTATAATAAATAGAATATTCAGGAAATCTCTTGTTTTTTTTCCTTTTCTTTTTAGCTTAATTTAAATATAGGATAAGAACTTGTTATAAAATTAATGTTGTTTTTAACGTTGAATAAGTTTTATTAATTAATATTTTTCTATTGAAAAAGAGTTTTAGTTTCTATCCTAAAAAGGAAAACCAAAGTATATATTTTTGTGTTGATACGAGTACAAGCTATTGTTAATATTATAATTATTTTTACTTACAGATGCCGTTTTTCCATTTTTGCTTGTAACCTTTAACAGCGAACCCTCGTAACCCTAAAAAGAAATAATTAAAATTCTATTTACTCGTACTCTTTCAAATACATCTATTTGTGTATATTTATGTCGGTATATGGGTATAAGCATAACCTTTTAATCCGCTGGAAAAAAATTTACTCAATGATTGTGATTTCTTGATCAAATATAATTACTGAGAGAAAAAAAGATTTTATTGTAGTTTGTAATGAAAGGAATAAATACGATATCTTACATAAAAAATATTTAGAAAATTATACTGAAGTAAATTAAAAGATAACCTGCTAGCGCATACAATTTGACCCGGTCGATAATATCCAGCCCGAGTTATAATGACAACATAAGTCAGTTTCGACGAAATTTCGCCCCTTTCACAATGGTATCCTACCGTACCATGCACTGTTACGAACACGCGATCGAAATAAAAGCCTGTTAACTTTGGGCACATTCATGGTGCCAGCCGTACCAGCCAAGAATCAAATGTATCCCTTATCGGTAGACAGAATCGATTCAATTCGAATTATTACACATCGGCATGACGTTTGATATTTATGACGCATTAATCCATATCGATATTATATTTCAAGTCACGCGATATGGGGAGCTAACGCGAGCGTCTTTAAATGGATTATTATATTATGATATATCATATACGAATACATTTTACACTGTAAGAGAACATGAGCTGAGCTGAGCTCGCTATCTTATTCCTGACTATAAAGAAGAAATGAATTTAGGATAAAGGAGTTCTATGTTATATTTTAACTCACCTCGTATGCTCGAAACAGCAAATAGAGTTCTCTTGGTTTTGCATCCATGGGCAATCCACTCACGAACAATGTTCGCACCTGTAAAAATGTGAATATTAATATTTTATATATTAGGTATACATTAAGAAAATAAATAAAATATTGTATTTAAACATTTAACATTAAATTATATAACAAATAATGTTACGGATAAAGAAGAAAAACTACAAAGAAGTTCTGTTTTCAATAAAGATATTCCGTTGAAAATTAACCTCGAATCTTTGTCGCTTGTTTTTTTAAACAAAAGACAAGGCAAGACATTTATCAAAAACCGACACAAAAGGGGCATAAATTCTCAGAGCGGTTCTTCGTCGATTCTTTTGCTTTTGTAAACGTTTGAGCGCATTAATTCGGCGAGTCCATTTAACGAAATAAAACAGCGGCGTGATTTGGCGCGTGCGGATAATGGAGATTAATTGCTGGTAACACCGACCAGCGCCGCGGCCATCTTGTTGTGCATTTTATTTATTGCGTCTGAGTTTTACTTTAACCAGAAGATTTCATGAAACGTACGTGTAGAAAATTCATGAAGTTACTAGTTATTTTTAGGCAGTATTCTTTCGAAAAAGTTAGAATACACATGTATGTTGTAGTAAAATATCAAATTTCTTAACAATATAGTAACAATATTTAATATTTATTTAAGTATCAATATTTTATGTACAAAAATTTATAATAGTCTCATGTCTAGCGATCGAGGGTGCCAGTGACCCTCATATATATTTTATCGCTTCCGTCCCCGGTCAGAACCAGAATGTTGGACCTTTATGTCGGCAATTTTCCGGTCGAACGCACGGGAATTCCCCGTATCGACGATACGTGATATTTTTCCAGGGACAATATTATATCTGCTATAATATGATACCTAAAGAGCTTTTAAATGTTGCATCTTCAATGTTTGCGTTTTTACAAAGTACGTGTATATTTATGAGACAGATATACTTATTTATAAACACTAAAAAAATTTGTACATCTTTATTTATCTGGCTAAAATTTTATACACACGAAGAATGTTCGTAGCATTTTCGTAGCTCAACAGAGCCGTCCCGACGCTATGTTTAAGGGTTACCGACCATGTATCGCGATTTATATTTGATTAATATGTTTTATACTTTAGCATAAAATAGAGTAGGTACACAAAAATATTCTGTTGTAAATTAAACTATAATATATTTTTAATACTTATATTATATGTAATGTACTAAAAATTTGTATGTTATAAGAAATAATATATAATATAATAATAAATATTATTACGAAAATATCTTCAACCCCACCCAATGGACCAGGTAACGTAATTTGCATGACATTGCCCAATATTTTAATATTGTTTATATTTATTAAAATACTGATATCGTTATTAAATAGTTCAAGCTATTGAATCAGAAGTTTGATTTAATTAATGTCAATGTTCAAATCATCAATAAATAATTATATTTACACCTAATTGGATTTCTTTACATCTTAACTTAACGTTTAATATTTAAATTATTTAACAACATCGAATGTTCTGTTTTATACCGTCAAGTCTATGTTGTAATTTCTTAGATTACTAAAGAGGAAAAGCCTGAAATGGAGAGATATTTTCTTTTTAATAGTTCTACTAATAGATTCGCTTTAATTTTAAGTTCCTTACTTTTTTAATGTTGCGATATAGGTGGAAATTTTACTTACTATTATATATTAATACTTTGTGAAGAATAAAATATTTTTAAAGTATTTTAAGAAAACAGACACAACGTCCACTAGAAAAACGTGACGTCACTATATATTATGTTGTATTACACGTCACACTGTCAGCGTTCATATATTTTACCGGCGGCGATATTCGGTCACTCTGAAAGTGCCCCTTCACATCGCCCATTATACACTCGGTTGCGCTCGAATCCCTACGCTACTATTGAGTTATGTATCATACTCGCGTTCATAAGGAAAAGAGATTTTTACTGCGACGAGAAATGTGTTGCAAACACAGAGGTTTGTTTACTTTGGTTTAATTTTTGAAATTATTTTTATTTCTCTAAAACATTCAGTTTTTAGTCATCTACGTTCTATACGGAATTTCTTCTAGACTCCCAAGTTCCAGATGCCAATTTTCGGTTAGCCACTAAGAAGTTTACACGCACAAAGTGTATGCGCATACTGTAATATTTCCATGCACATAAATACATTTTTACATTTAACGGAATCCTAAGTAGCCAGTTATATTTATTTATGATAGTAGTTTTATAAAAGTATTTTTCTAAGCGTAAAGGTAGTAACCTAACGCGGATAGTGTCACAAAAAAATAAAAAACCGATCTATTGACTGGCACGTAGTTGATGGCTGATCGAGCTAAAAAAGTTTGTTTTCTTTAAGTTTTACCTATATTCATTTTATTATAATTATACTATCGTCTCAAGGACGGACTGATGGATAGTGAAGTCTTAGTAGTAGGTTTCCGTTCGCACCCTTTGGGTACATGTTTGCTGCAACATGTTATAGTTTTGTATAACCATTAATATATGAAGTGATATTTATTACATAGATTTTTTATTATTGTTTTATATAAATTAAGCCTCAAAAAACGTAAATATATTGTGTACGTTTGACGCGATTAAGCATATTAATATTAGAAGCTTATCTCAATTTTACGCCTTCTCGAGTTCAAAAGCGAACGAATATTTGATCTGCCTATGGGGGCAGATAACATTTATGCTTGACATTATTGCGATGAGAAAAAAAAATTAAGTATTCTACGTCGTAGAACAGAAACGACCAATTTTTTCTACGCTTTATGAATTATTTTAGTTGCCTGGAGAACAGTAGTTTCAAGTGGAATTTTGTATTAGTCGTGTACGTATAGCATGTGAAACTTTACAAAGGGAGCGAGCCAAAGGAAACATCTAATAAAATCGTAGAGTTAAAACATTTCGTATTTTATTATATAAATGTTATAACTTTCTATTTGAAATATGTTTTAGTATACTTCGTAAAAACATATTTCTGCGAATATTTCGTTTCTATTCAAATATTTACATTAACTTTTTGTGTTAAAACATCATTATTTGAACAAGAGATCTTTTTTGGCAATTAAATTAATAAATAGTACCTTTTATCAAAATTTCTCGAATTATAATTGTAAAAAAATTTAAACTGCTTTTAAAAAACAATAATAGATTATTCGTAAAGTTATTGCAATGGGTTATATTTTTAACGCGATTTCACGAAGCGAATCACGGCTAACCTGAACGTTGTTAAAGCTGTGACACTGAGCATTCGTTCATGAATGAACAATCAAAGTGATGCAACAAACGTCTTAGTGCATAACCATCGAGCAGCCCACTCAAACGATTTCAATCCAATTTAGTGCACTGGACGTAACAATACCACAACGTTGTGTGAATACACTACGACGTTCCGCTGTGTGTATTATTATCGCCGGGTTTATAGAAATAATCCTATTGGATTCACTGCTGGATACTTAGAAGATAAGGTACTAATAGACGACGGTTTTAACTGCGTTGACATTTTTAATAACTGTTCCTCCTATAAGTCGTAGTGTAATGTCGTGTAACCTATATATTCCTATCATTTTACTATTTTCTGACGCAATTTTATTTTTAATCGGTCCCTGCTATGGTTTTGAGCGCCATTAGCGCATTCAAGAAATAAACTTTATTTTTATGTAATATTTTTCGTCATTTTTCGTTGTTTGAGTTTTGAATATGAATATATTTTTTTTTTTATTCACATCTACAGGCTTACATGCGCCTATACCCTTTTCTTTACATATATTTTATTGTTATATACAGACGTTTTTATAGCAAAAGTAAATAAGTACTTAATAATAATGAATATGAATATTAATTATTAATTATATTCCATGAAACATTATTTAACACAACCTTTTACAATTTTTTGATCACATTTAAATGTAATACATTAGCTACACCTTTTCTTCTCTGATGGTGTTATTCAAAATAAAAATTCAAATAATAATATTTTTAGACAGAGTGCAGCATGAAATAAAGACTAAATGTTAACTTAGGATATGCTTTATGATTTTCATGCTGATCTTTTAATCTACACTTAGCACTTTATCAGTCATGCGTTTTCAAGCAAACAGACAGACAGACGGTCATTTCTAAAAATGATGGAAATTTATATATTATTAGATCGCTATAAAAATTTTATTCGAAATATTCTAAAAAAAATACACGCGTGAAATTTACATTTTATTATATGTATTTCTCAACAGCTGAACAAAGCTTTTAAAAAATAAGGATTACTGAGTTTAGTTCGTCATACTATTTTTTTTTTCTTCTGTTTGGCTTGAAGGTTGAAATGGGGAGAGAATGCCACTAGGCTTGAAGGTCATCTTTTGTTCCAAATTGTTTTTTTTTTAAATATTGTTGAAAAAATAAAATGCTTAAAATTAATAAATAAATAAATTTTCAATGGTAATGTTTTGCAACCATTGATTTACTGTTTTAAAAATTTATTTAAACAAAATATATTGAATATTTTATTGTTATATGTAATCTGTTGCTTGCTATCATCTATGCATTATAATTCTCGTATACCCGAGCCGTAAAATGTTATCATTTGTCGTGGTATTAATCATGGCTCTAAGGAATATTTCAAACGAAAGAGAGTTGTATTGTTGTGAAAGTGTGTATTTTCTTGTAATATATAACGTAACGTGTCTTTAATCGATCACCTGCAAAAAAGTTATGTGTTCATACCGAGGGCGGCATTCAATAGCTCGCTATAAATAGATAAAAATAAAAAACGGATAAAGGTGTATTCACACGATCGATCGCACTGGCGTGCATCCGGGGCGAGTGAAGCGGAAGTGCCCGGGGCGTTGCACAGCGAATTTATCATAGTACTATATTGTGTATATATACGATTAGCTCACATTCAAAACGCAAATATTATCTGTAAATTGCACATGGCCGATAGGTATCTTCTAATCTCTGTGCATCGATTTGTCTCATATATGGAATATGAGGTATTACATTTGATTTCGTATTTTGCTCTTAAAATAAATGATCGATAAAATAATACAAATACAAAAATATAAATTATATTAGATTTATATAACTATGATCAATAAAGCTTATTAAAGCGAGCCTGAAAATTTACAGAATATTTTATATAATTAATATATGCAAAAAGTATGTATGTTTTTAAAAACCTTGAAAAAAAAAATGTAAACCAAAAATGTAATCGAATCCGATCCCGCAGCAACTCACAGTGATCATTGCTCAATGGACAAAAAGACTAGGAATGGAACTCTGCGAACTCGAAACAACAAAATAAGAAGGAATCGAAATTAAATGTCAGCAGTCCGGCACCAATGAAAAATGATAAGCAAAGAATCATTTCACTTCACTACACGACCACGAACAATATTTCGCTTCGGACGTTTTTGCTGAGTCCTTTTGCTTTCTTTATTTTTAATACTTGAGTATTCCTTAAATATAAGTTAAAATATTAAATTAAATTCATTGCGATGTAAATAATGTATAAAATTATTATTCGAAAACCAAATGATGTGTATAGGTACCTACTGTACGTACAATTGTTTTATTAACGTCAACAAAAAAATACCTGAATATATTTCTTATACAGTTCGGTTTAGTTATAAAAATGAACCCTTAACGAATGCAGTCAGGATCGATGTTTGTAAAACATAATTACGAATTTCCATGAAACTGTTTTAAAATTCAAATCTAATACGATTACTAAGCACTTGGACGAGCGAGATTTTATTGTAATGGGAAGTTAAACGACTTTTAAAAATTCCCTACAATTGGAAATATGTTAAAGAAGCTTCGAATTTGATCGAATGGCGCGCCTTCGGTCGGTCGGCGATAATAAAATATTGGCAAAGCAAACTTTGGTATGAAGCGATCAAACTCGAGGAAGGCAATTTTTCTTCGGGCGTCAATGTCAGCGGCAATAATTTTAAACTTTCACAACAGGATAATAGATATTGTTAATCTGATAAATTGATATGCTTTTGGGTGGTAAAAATGTTGTGACGTCTAAATGTGAAGGAATATTCGAGATAATGCGTTATATTTTAATTTAAACATATATACTTATTTATATATTTTATGTATTAAAATCTGAGTACTATGACTCTCAGAACCTACGTACAAAGCGATTCAAACTTATCATCCGGTATGAATACACGTCGTAAGCTGTTTGTACTTGCGAGTACCTACATTCGGCTAGATAAAGCTTAAAAATTTGATGTTGCTTTTAGGATATTAATTTTATTTTATTTGAAATAATTATTAATATTTGTTGCAAACAATAATATAAAAAGTAACAACTGTAATTTAATAAAAAATAAAAACAGGCAATTATACAATTATTTAATTATTTCAATTATTTTTCACAGTATAAATTTCCCAAACCTAAATAAAAAAAGCTAACAACATCACATTAGCGTATGCATTTTTTTTTAAATTTTAGTTTTATTTCGTCTCACTGTTTTTAGACCTCTTAAAAGTGATACAAAAAGGACACGCAGTTTATTTATTTTGACCAGAAAACTAAAATAATAATAAGTAATTTAAAGGATACGCTGATGTACTGAAAGTTCATCCATGATACTTGTGAAAATTAAAAACTTAATATCTGTCAAACGTAATATCAAGCAATATAAGAAAATTATTTGCACCATTGTACAAATAAGAAAATGCAATATCATTCATTTGTTAATTATTTTCTCACGTTACGCACTACTTTTATTTTTTGCGAGGCTCAGAACTTTAAAATATTTACTCTATAAGCACGTTACGATTTTCCGATGCGGACATCGAGTTTATGTTTTATTTAGCCAACATAAATATACATGAAAAGAAATAGATAACTATCATAACAACTTCCATTATGACTGATATAATACCGCTGAAATAAGGCCGTCCTCTTCACCCTTACTTTGCAATCCTAACTCATCACGGTTAACATTGATAAAACTTGAATTTTATCCACCGTCGAAAAGGTTAATTAATTGTCTGTCACTATATATTTTACTATACAGACAATTACTACTATTAATATTGTATCAAATTTTTACTAAACTGAAACAAGTAATAAATGTTATACCCATAGGAATATTGTATATAAAGAAATATTATTTAAAAAATTGGTTGTCTGTAAAGTCGGTTTACAGACGATAATTTTACGTGATAACGTCATAAGAAAACATCATACTACTCACAAGCATAATCCTCCTTTTAGGCTTAGTAAAGAGATGAAGTTATGTGAACTCACAAAAATATACTAGTATTACATCTTTCTTTTACCCTGAGCCATCGCGAAAAGGGTAAATGACGCAGGGTAATTACAGACACGCCACGTTTACGCCAGTTTACCGTAACCATTTACTATCAAGTGAACCACAAAATAAGTCGGCTGTTTCTTACAATATTTAATTTAATTGTTCCATGAAACGGTAATAAATTATTTAGATGTATTGATGTTTAAATATTAATAATTATTAATTTTTGTATATGTATAATAAAATTATGTTTTTGTATATAATTTACAAAATATTTTATTGACATATTTAACTGATCATTAGATTTACTGGTGGAAATTACATACACAATATAAGATATATAAATAACGATTGCACAAATATAAATAAACGTTAAGAAACACACGTATCGCGCATTTGAGTAAATTTCATTTTATCGAACGAAATAAAAACGTAAAACTGTATAAAAATATCAAATAAGCATTGAATCGCCAAGACAATGGATGTTGCGATTTAGTAATCACGTCGCTATCCGATCGCAGGCACTCGATCGGCTCGGATAGAGATATTTCTAATTTTTCGGTCGACCGGCACCGCAGCACCGGTTGCTTCAGAAAAATAGATAAAACAAACGCAAACAGACTGGAAAAGGAAAACGAGGGTTAAATCGTGAAAAGTAGCACTGTTTGTGACGATTTAAATCAATGCTTTATTGGATTTTCGTTAAGAGTATCGAAGTCGACTTATTTACATCGATCAATAATTTTAAAACTTAATAATATTTATTATTTTATTCTGTAAACATGTTATTTCAATGCTTTTAAAAGTGTATTAAAAACTAATAATTTTAAATTACTAATGCTTTTAAATTTAAGAACTAAATGAGAAAAGTAAAAGTATCTTTTTTATTTTATTTTTTCACGTAGAGTAAATGTTTGTGTAAAGAAAGTTAAAAATACTTACACTTTTAACGCTAATATATTTCACGAGATATATCCCGAGTCTCACTCAAGAAGCGGAGGCGAAAGGCGGAAAGAATTCTAACGGAGCAATATAAGCGGCCACCTGCTCCGCACAGATAGGGATCATAATGTTAATTTAATTAAAGTACTAATCTAAATTGCAGACGACCCGACACTCCGACGCCCATTAAAGGGATATTTCGTCGTCGACTGTTCAAGGAAATTTTGCTAATGATAAATGTTTTTGAAAACAAGAATATAAAGTAATATATTTAAAAAAAAAAAGTATATAATGTATTTCTGTCGTTCTTTTCTCGTTCCTCGTGGACATACGTGCGTTAAATTTCTATACTTGCCTGATTGTTTTACGTTTATAATACTGTTCCGTTTGTATGAGTCGTAGCGTAATATTTTATAGCCAATAAATTTCTTGTTAATCAGGCGACTATCGAAAACAAAGTTTTTTTTTAAGTTCTGAGAGGCACATAAAACAAAGGTTTATTATATGACATGATATAGACCATATCGTTCGTTTTTATTATTTCAATATGGATTTACTGTACAATAAAATTACCTTTTGGTAGTATTTTTATTAAAAAAAAAAGTTAAAATAATGCAGCTATGACTTGAAAATTTTACAATAAAAAAAAACTAGTGTTAAATAACTAAAACACTAGAATATTTTAAATTCTCATGTTAAGTTGTTAAGAGTTAATATAATTACAGTGTATATACGACGAATAAACACCGTTTATCGATGACTAAAGCATTAAAATTATATCACAGTGTTAACAGCGAATTAAAAACTAAATCATTGAAATCAGGATTTTCGAGGACCGGATCATGTAATGCCTATTGACAATAACGATATTTATTTCTTTCCAAATTAGTATTTCCTTTTGTAAACCGGAGGCGAGAAAGGGTAGCAACTAGCAAGCATCGCCTGCCAGTACAAAGCGCGGTCACCGTGCGAGTTGTAGCGGCTGTGGTTGGTTGCCGAAAGCGACCTAGTTGAAGCTGGCGATTGCCTACCTTTTTTACGTCAAGGCAATGAGGTTCATCCTCCAGCACTGAAGCTGTTCAATGCTAGTATTATAACCAATAGTTACATAAATAATGTTTTAATAAAGAATTGGTTATCAATATTATCAAAGGCAATATTGTCCAGATTTCGCTCAGTGTAATTCTTTCTTCATTTACCTCTAGCAGTTTTGATTATTAATACTAAACAAAAAACAGTATTTTATTAGTTATTTTACCTTGACATCATTACATGACAAAAGTAATGATTGATAATTATCATTAATAAATAAATAATGTTACATTAGTGTATAAATTTAAAAACCTATTTTTTTTAATGAACAAAGAAAGTTTACTTCATACAAGAAATCAAAAAAGAACGACGAAAAATATAGTGATGTGTAACGGAATTTTCAAAAAATAAGACGTGTTCGTAGTAACATATTTTTCACTTTTAAACAAATGAATTAGTAAGTCGCTAAAACATTTTGATAAGCTGCGTTGGATTTTATTTACAGGAAATATAATAATAATTTATTGACATATTACATAGTTTTGAGCTAAATATTGTTACAACGGCAACGACTCACAAATTTTTTTACAGTGTGTTAATTTACAGTACAGTTACAGTCGTGTAAAGCCCTTCGAAGGATTATACGTAAAACCGGAAAATAAAGTATTTATTAGATAAATACCAATAAAGCATAATACATGTAAAATAAACTCTACTTCATAATAACAAATTGTGTTATAGTATATTATACATTTGAAAAGTCGTTGAAACTTAAGACAATTTGATATAAATACTTCACAATTTTAAACGATTTAATAAATGAACCAACTTTAATACAAATAGTAAGATTGTACATAGTTATCTTAATAGCAGAAAGCCAGTTTAATTTCTATTAAAAAGGGTTCTCGGAGTTTCCTCAGCGGAAGAAAAAGTTTAGAGATAAGATGTCTTTGCATCTTTATCACGACGAAACAGGACGAAAGCGTCTCAGTAAACTTTCGAACTGCTGGGATAGGGGCGATTAATCATAATCTTATTTTATTCTTTTCAATATTTGAGTCTTGACTCTTCGAGTATAGAAAAAATGTTTCAAGCAAGTTAAGAGATCAATCAAATCGTCTGCAATTATAAATGATTAATTGGGTTCCATTTTCACACTAAAAAGGCAGTCCATACCATTTTCAGTTTCAGTTTAACATGGTAGAATGTAGACGAGAGTATCTCATGGTATAGTCTGTTTTGTAATTTCATATCAATGACTGTCAGTATCAATACATAATTATTCCGACACCGAAAGTGAAACTTTATATTCGACATAACTTTAAATATTTCCACCTGAAACTGTGTCAACCTGTCGAATAGACTGACAATAATTCAGGTATTAAATATCAATTTAAGTCTGATGGGGCGATCCATTACAGAACTCGCTCAGTGGTCCGCCCAAATTATGTTCGATGGATAATTAATCGCTTCTGCTCACTTCAATAACAATAGCCTATATAATCGACAAGATCGCTGTGACGCCTCGCACACAAATATGTCCAATCATTTCATCTCTTTGGAATATAATAGTGATACTTGGGAATTGTTGATATTATTTTAAATATATTCAGATTTAATAAAATGTTTAAAAGATTTGAAATATATTCTAGAGTAAAGTTTATTTAATTTACAATTTGAGTTATACAGTAATATGTTAAATATTTTATCAATTAGTTTATATAAATAGTTAAACAATCAATTTATCACTAAACATTAATAAAATATTCAACTAACGTAGGCATTGTTCAAAGTGATACGTCTTTAAAGGTGTAAACAAAATTGATTATAAATAAATGAGGGACTCAAAAAAACAAATATTATATTTTGAAATATCTAACGGCGAGTTGCACGAAACCGTCGCTAACTTTCCGTTAGTTAAGTTGCAATTAATCTTAAAATTAGTTGATCTTATGATTAATTTAAAGCTGTTGGAATTAATCATCCGTTAGATAGGTCTTTAATTAAACTAAATTTTTTTGTTAACTTAATCAGATGTAGGTTTCGTGCAACAGATAATCACGATTCTTGTGATTAAATTAGTTTAATAAACACTTAAATTTAAAATTTGTTTCGTGCAACTCGGCGTATATAGTGCAAAAGAAACTGGAGTCCAAAAAGATTTTTTTTAATGAATGTCTGGGAATAAATTGATTGAATAAATATTTTGATGATATTCCATAATTTAAACGCAATCTATCTTAATAGATATAAGACTTATAAGCAATTTTAATATATAAGAAAAAGAAATAGAAGAATAAAAAAAACACGATGAATGACAACCGAAACATTTATTACTAATTGCCTATTTCGTGGAGGCTTATATAATAAGGCGAGGTTTTCTTTCGCATTCTCCTTTGTGTCGAACCCTTTCACTAAAATTGCTACTCATAGAAGGAGTTCCAGGAAAACTATTGACGATAAACATTCGGTTACAAAGTGGGTTTGTCTCATAGTATTTGAAATTCAAATCTACTTTAGGTGAGAACTCGCTACCAACTTACTGCACGGTTTAGATTTCGCAACCACAATTGGATTTACCAACGAAACTGCACTCACTAAAGTGGTTGTTGTTTTATCCTTATAAAAATATGTATATGTACAAGACCGCTCATAACTTGTTCGTAGAATCAAAAGAATTTCTGTCGGAAGAAATAAGCATCTCAACTTTACTTCAATTCTTTTTAGATTAAATTCAGCTTTCGTACAGAAATCTACACAACTTGTTAGCTGTCTGTTTTGTTTGTAAGATTTTGTATTTGTTATCTTGTAAAGTGAATTTATTAAGATACTTGATGAAAAGTTTAAATTTAAGTTTTTCGAATTATTATTTCTCAAGACAAATAATTATCTTGTATTAGTTATTTATTATTTAGAAAACCAGAGGCCTACAGTTAAGTTTTCTTATACATATAATAAAATTGTAGAAAAGTTCAATTCAGTACACTGAATTAAAACTTAAAAAAAACCCCTAGGTCTTCATACAAGTAACACAATCCAAAAAAAAATAAAATAGTCTGTCTGCTGTCCGGCTTTCACGCAAAAATTACTGGACAGGCGCAAGCGTTGTGTTTGTCAATGTCTCCTTGCCATAGAGTAACTTGAATATCGGGTATAGAGTTTAAAGCCAGCGCTGTCTATTGACTACCTGTCAAAGTACAATATAACATAATATCTATAAAACATTGGAGAATTTATAACTTGGTAAGTAAAGCTTGGGTATAGCATTCATGCATTACTATTTAAAAAAATATCAAAAAAATAAATAAAAATACATCAAAGTTCTTTTTGAATCTACGACTTTCTTGTTACAAGATAACATTCTAATTTCATACAATTTAATCATTTAATCTTTCTTCTTTTACTATAATAATACAATAATGTTTCACTTTGTATCCAATCTACATTATCAAGTGATAATCGGATAAAAACAATCAACACGATACCAAAACAAAAGCGAATAATCGGAAAACGCAAAAACAAGCCAAGCCATTGTTTAAAATCGAGAAAAATCGAAAAAAAAAACTAATATAAAATAAATATTAAGTAAAATATTAAACAAATTTTATTACATTATATAAACATCCAAGTAAACAGGGAAATAAATCGATAATCACAATACCGTAACGTCCATTTATTTTCATTAATATATAAGTTGAGTAATAAAAAAAAAACTTATAAAAATTCTTAGCATAAAGATCTCAAAACATAATACGATATGTGAATAATTGAGCGTACATAAAGGAAAATAGCAATAAATAACGTTCCCATAAGGACGATTAAACTCTTTGTTCCCCAAGAAAGAAAGGCAAGGAAATTCCAGCGGTATAGACGTCTACATCAACGGTAATTTTTCACGAGTCTATAGCTCTATGCTTTCTATGGCCCAATATTAAGCTGACTTTGACGGATAATGACCGATATATCAACTGGGAACCTGCATAATATCGTGCATGTGTTGACTGCAAGTATTAAAGCCACGAAAATAATTTAAATTAATAATTACGAAAATTATGTTTAGTAATTTTAATATATGTATATAATTCATTGATTAAAAGTATCATTTTAAACTCGGGAACAAATCTCGCGACCCTTTAATGTATAATAGACGTTTGTAATAATATACGCTATACTTATAATAGCTATGTATAATGTGTTGTTCTCTAGAAATAGGATTGTCTCGACTACAACACTACACATTCTAATTGATGAGTCTAATTTCTGCAACCACGGAATTCTCACGAAGATAAACATCACAGTGAAATTAAGAGAGCACATAATTCATAGTTGATATAATTCTTATCTCAAAATACTTGTTTAGGTTTAAACTCATTGGGAAGCGTAAATAAAAACCCATAAAATTAGAATCGGAACCTTTAATCGAAATTCTATTGATTACAACGGATACAATCAATTCGAACACGCGGAAAATCGAACCCGAAACCATCCAATCGTGACAAATCTTGAAATTCGAGTTTAGCTAAGGAGACGGTCGGTCCCGGCCAAGTCCCTGATTTAAATTGCAGATGCCTCTGGTGTACGAACGCCGACTCTCGCGATATGCTAATCATAGTCAAGCCAAGGATTATCCCTGTTTACACTCTACAAACTCACTTAATTTCGCACTGACAGGCACCTTGTCATATTTACTGTCCGATTTCGAAAATTAGATATAGATATACGTATTCTTAAAATTAACATAAATATGATTGTGAAATATATATATATATATAAATATTTTTTTTTAATTTTACGTATACAATTACTTTTTGTTTTCCAAAACCTGTCGAAAATAATTTACGAGTAGGTATAATATACTCAAATATATATATATGTATTACATAATGATTATTTTTTTAGAGTCAATTTCAAAATAAAGAAAATGAAATACTTAGAAATAATAATTATTAAAAAAATGCTGTTCCTTGGCAACATTGCTTACAGTCACAAATGTTATTATATACTTAGTTAATAAATACTGTCAATGATACAATTCTCAATTTCCGAAGAAACTCCTCGACACCTTAAAAGTTGTTGCTATTCAAGTGTTCATCTTTTAGACGAAATTAACTCGAGACTGTCGCTCCTTGGAATCTTACTCTCAAAAGGTCTTTTGTACTTCGTGTTATATAAAACCGCTTGAAGAATCTTAATCACCTCTTTCAATTTTATAACAAAATATTAAAATTAAAGATTTTATTTTTTTCAGTATATATATATATATATACTGAAAAAAATAAAATCTTTAATTTTAATATATTATATAATTCAGTATATATATATATATATATATATATATATATATATATATATATATATATATATATATATACTGAAGAATTTGTAATGTTAAGGGCATTGTTTTCTCACAAATTTTAACATTCAGGGGAAATATTTAGATTCGCAAGAAAGCAATAAGTACGTAGGAGACATCGTAAAGTCGACCAGAGCTGGCACTAATGCGAATTTATGTCGATGGACTTATGGACCCGCCCCACATCGATTCTTTAACAGCCTATTACATAAAGTGAACACCAATTTTTGAAAAATTTAGTGAAATATGATGCTACATCCATGAAATTTTATAGTACCTACAATATAACATGCTGAATATATAACTTTTTAATAACTTAATATATAATAACGCATAACTTTTTAAATCCTACAAGGAAATTATAACTTATTTATAATAAAAATATAAAATAATAATATTGATACAGTAATTTAATGAATATTATGTTAGACTTTGTGATGGATTCAATAAAATAGAAAACAAGAAATATATACATTTATTTTATACAAATTAAAGAAGTTTACGACATATGGAAACGAAATAAAGTATATTTTTTGACAGAAAAGTACATTAAAAAACAAGATATGAACTAAGATTATAATTTTTAAAGATATACATATATAATCTAAAGATAAAATTAAAAGCACAGGAACTATAAAAATATGACCAAGCGAGTTACCCTCATAAGTTATATATCGAGTTTAGAGAGGAAATCTTGGAAATTTACATGATAAAGGCTCCGGGGGTGCGTTCCTCGTTCGCTCGGTGTCTTCTAACAAGGGACGGGAATGTTTGAGGTATCTGACGCAAGCACGTGAAATACGACGAGAACATTTAAATTGAAATCGCGAACGCGTTTAGGTTATATTGAATTAATGCTTGAGTATGTTATAAAATTAAAGTGGAGAGTCTAGAGTATTTTACTTTTAACTCATGCATCGTAAAATGTCATTACATTAAAGTATGTAGAGAATTTAAATCGTTTAAATACCCATAAAATATCCTATATATATATAAAAGTTTTTTTTTAATAATTACAGTGTAAAATATAAAATATTATAAAAATCTAACATACCTACTAAATGCTTTATTTTAATTTAAAAAAAAATTAGGTTAAAGTTATATTAATATAATAAAAACTGTTTCAAGCTGTTTACACACTGACGACCTTCCGTAACAACAAAACATATCGTAAGTTGGTAAAATTAAATATGTTCGTTCAGCGCAGTTCATAAAACTTTCTTTATGCAAATATAAATATAATAACATAAATTAACATGCATAGCATTATAAGTACGTAAGTAGATGTCAGTTAAAACAAATGAAACAAAAATAAGTTATTTGTGATATTAACAAAAAATTTATTATTACTGTGATAGACCTACGTAATTTCATATACATATTATAATATAAGTAATATATTAACTTAATTTATTAAGAAATTAAAACACAACATTTCAGAATAACAATTATCACGTATAATAACGTCATATTAGTGTTTTAATTAATGAGGTTGCGGAGTCACCGCGAAGCTATAAAAAGATAAATTTATGGTTAGAGGCCCACGTCGGGCGCCAAAGTTCGCGATGTGTGGCCGCACGAGTGGTAATTAACACCGCCTCGCAGTTTCTGCACATGTTTCGCTCCACCCGCAATCTCATCCCACAACTTTGGTACACAGCGATTGGATTAGGCATCAACATGTTTGTAATAACATTCAGAAAATTTAGCGGGCAAAAAATCAACCCTTCCTCGCACGAATATTTAATGACCTATTAAGTAAGTATTCAGTCAGTAAAGTATTACAAGAGTTTGGCTTTTATGATAGGACGACGTGTGGCCTACCACAGGAGTAGTAATTAACTCGGTCTCGCAGTCTGTGCACATGTTCCCCCCCGCTAGCCTCACCCTACAATCCTGAGGCTCAGCGATTGAATTAAACTTCAGCACGGTTGTTGTGGTTCGGATCCGAGGTCGGTTTTGTCACCCGCGTTTTGTGCAGCTGCGATTAAACTAGCAATACTTGTTCGGCGTTTATTAGTTTTGCTATCGAACTTTTTGTTTGTGTCGCTTGAATACTCGACTTCAACCAAAAGCTTTAATTGTATCCAAGCTTAGAGTCATTTATCACATAACAAAATGTTAAAAAAAAGTAATTTTGCCAAGCAAAGTATAAAATCTATATATTTAGTGTTGACATCAAGCAAAAAATTTAACACAAATTATATAAATAATGGTAAAGGGCAGATTTAATAAAAGATGGAACTGATAAATAATGAATTATAATTATAATATATATCATTAAAAAATAAATCAAGGATACAAAAAAAATGATAATAGCGATCGTAATATAGAGATAAAAATATATCAATGTGATTATATATGTAACTTTTAAATTAAATTAAGCAATATGATCAAAATTAACTAAAAGAAGCTTATAAACCAAGTAACAAGGTAATAAGAGAGAAGGAAATTAGGAAAAATAGAATTAAAAAGAAACCAGTCTCTAGACCTAAGCTAGCTAGTGTATAAGCTCAATGTCAAGTCTTATAAGTTTTTGCCATATACAATGTGCCTCCGAAACAAGGAGTGTAGAGCACTAGGTAGAGTAGCAAGGTAGACTGGGGGGTGGGTTACACTCTACGTAGAGCACAATTAGCGCACGCGACTCAACGCGGCTTGAGTTTTAACAACGCCGCGCTCGGAACACTCGGCATCATTCACACGAGATGCCTCTACCTCGTGATTCTACTTGTGTGCTACCGACATAGTAATGCTAATTAAATAGCCTTCGCTATTTTAAGAAGACATAAGTACACTTTCAATAACTTACGTTTTGTTTCTAATCGCATTCAAATTTATATTTACCGTTTTGTACTAATTATGATAGTCTTTATTGTCACATTCATATTCAATAAACGTTGCAATGCATTATTACGTACATTTTTCATAAAATGTTGTCAAATGTATATAAGACATCATTTTGACTTGATGACAAGACATGATTTGACTTTTCATTTAATGTAAACAATAGCAAAATCCATTTTTATCGCTTTCATATTAAGAAATGATAAGTATTTATTATTAAGCAATAAAAATCACTTTTACGAGTATAATATTGCCTGTAAGATGTATTATTTTTAATCTAACTCTAACTCTAAATAAGGATCGATTCACCAATCCTGTCAAAAAATAATAATAATATTACGTTTCAAACATTTTGTATACAAATAACACTGAGCCGTTAAAATTTCACAAAGTTAACGTAATTTATACGGCTTCCTATTCCCTAGAGATTCTCGGAGCCTCTTTTCGCTCTACGAAAGAATATTATATTTTTATTTTTTATTTTACAAGAACATTTCTGGTAAAATGCCGATTTTATTGTATTTATGCAATATTAAACGTAGCCGAAAAAAAAAAAACACAATTTCTTTTAGAAATACAACAGACAACAATGATGTTTATAGATTCAATTACTGACTCTCAAAATGTATGTTCTAGTAAAGTAAATCCTAATTGATTAATTAACACCTAAATTATTTACATGAAATGTATGAATATTCTACCTTGAATATACAATATTTTAGACACAAGAACTATTGTGTATGTTTAATAGAACCAGCTGGACTAACTAATACTCTAATTTATGCAGTTATAGCTCAATTTTCGTAGAAACTAAAGATCTAGCAGCTCATTACGACATAAAAATAGTAAAAAGCACAATTGAACATAAAGATAAATATAAAAGGGATGATCCTTTTAAAACTAAAATTTGTACCAACGGAACAAGCATACGAAAAAAGTTATTAAACATCCTCGTGTACGCAGTCAAAGCTACATAATAAAACTAAATGAAAACCGCAGTTGGCGCGTTCATAATAAGCAAAACCCTTTATAAGTAGAAAAGAGTTTTTAGACTTTAATATAAACAGCAAACGCAATACGTAAGTCTGCAGCGAACATGTTTTTTTTTTCTATTTTATATTTAGAGAGCCTTGGTTCCTGGTTTATATCCAACAGGCGTTTAAACTTTACGGACGAAAACTATATATACAACTAATATAATGAACTAAACGTAACTGAATCAGCCTGTAAACGTCCCACTGATGGGCAAATGTTTTTTCTCCATACAGGAGAAGGGTTGGAGCTTAATCCACCACGCTACTCCACTACGGGTTGGCAGATACTTTCCCTACCTTGAGTAACGTTCATTATTAGATGTCTATGATAACAAACGGGACCGCCAGCTTTACGTGCTCTCCGAGGCAATGTGGGGAGACCTACAAGGACACATACCTAGACCGGAAACAAATATTTATACAAACACAAATATCTGCTTCGAGCGGGAATCGAACCCGCACCCGCTGGCGTTGAGGCTGTAACATGTATAAATTTTACAATGGATCAGTCATGGAAAATTGTGTTGGGAACGGTTAGGCGCTTACGTATATTTGGGAATGTCTCGCTCTCGGCTCATTTAGCTTCGGTTATCTTCGAGGCATCCGTTGTATACTCGATAGTTCTAGAAGGTCGTGAGGTGAGGGGACCTGTGAGGACTGTCTTATTTTTTTAAAGCGTGTAATTAACTACTGGTTGTACTCTATTTAACGAAATATTAACTTAATTACTTTTTAAATATATGTGAAATTCTATCTCTTAGGGGCCATTTCCGTGTCAACCCTTAGACATTGGGGGTCGATTACGGAAAGGCTCACCCTTCTTGGTGTGACCTTTCAGGGTCCTTGGCGTTAGCTGTCATGGCCGGTGCCGTTATAACCTGGGCCGTACCACGTGGCTGAAGTAAGCAGACGGCGGCAGCCGATTCAGCTGGGACTCCGATTACTTCACACAATTACTAGCAATCATCATCTTGCTCTCTAAAAGCCAACTAGTTTCTGATAGTACAACCGAGGGTTCCTGTTCCCTGGTCCTGGACTTAGGAGTTTGCCAGCGAGTGCGGAACCACGTGGCCAATCTCCTAAGAAGAACGCTTTGGATAAGTGACTTTGTAATTGATTCCCAGCTTACTACCAGGAATAAGCTCGAACCTACTTCCCATTAATTATTCTTTTAAAATTATTCAAGTATTATTCAAAAACCTATAACCTCATTTTTTAAATAGTCAGCCTTTGTATATTTTTTTTCTTTTTTAATTAATCACGAATATTAATAAGACAAATTATTGTAAAATTCATAATGTTTATTAATATACTTGTAACAAACGGAATCTTATATTTTTATTATCAATTCACCCACGTGACAAGGTGACTACTTGCACCACTACAGCAGAAAGGTCGTCTAAATAAAACTAATTTAATACAAATACATATACTTTTAATTCGTCTATATAATGAATGATATACCTACTAAATTCTAAGTTATGGCTAAACAGTGTAGACGAAATTTATATTAATCTGATTTTTTACAGTTAAATAAACAAAAAAAGGTAAAGTAAAATATTTATTACGCATTGATCTCTGGAAAGACCAAGTCCGTATTTTCATATCAATTATTCGAAGTTGTACAAAATCTTATTCATATTTTATGAAATAGTTCAAAGAGATATGATGTATAACCAATTTTGATGCCAAGAATCTTGCATTAATTTTCACTCGAAGTCTGTCCAATTGTTATATTTGAATTGAAATATAGTCTTGATATTTATGATTTCATTATTTGCTGCATATTAACTACAAATTTGGATCAAATAAAAATAAGAGTTTCATTTTTTCATATCCTGTATATCTATAAATTTTTCTGTTACAAATAATGGTCGCGCACCCTAATCTAAGCCAGATGGACTGAAATGCACGAATGCCTAAGACGCAAACGACAGATTGTAGATGTTACCCAGCGGTCTGCATGTCTATAAATATAAAACCTTGGCGTCTTGGGATAGTAGGCTGGATGGCAGAGTAATGTTTGCTCTTGACCGATTTAGCCTCAATATATAGAACAGATTCCAGGACTTATCCAAATCAGTTCGTGCCAGAGCTCCCAGGTCTTGACTTGAATTACAAAAAAGATCTAGAGAACCAAGTTGTATAGCTAGTTTTGCACAATAATCTGCAGTCTCATTACCTGGAATACCGAAGTGACCTGGGATCCATAACAGAATAACTTGTAAACCTTTTTGATAGCATGAGAGAAGAGCCTGTCTAATCATTAATATGATGGACGTTCTAAATTTGCTTTAAAAAGGATAATCCCTAATTGCTAACAAACAACTTAAGAAGTCACTACAGATTAAAGTTTTTGTGATATTATGTGACAATGTATAATAGGATTGCTTCAAACAGTGCAACAGCTTCTGCTGTAAACACTAAATTTTGAGTGATTCCTTTAATTACGCTCATTGTAGTAATATTATAGGGTTAGACATAAAAGTGTCAGCTGCGACCAATATTCTTAGTTCCATCATTAATAATTATCATTATTTTATGAGTATGAAGAAATTTTTTGCCTAGCAGTGGGATGTTTACAAACTGATTCAGTTTGGTTAGGTTAATTATTATTTTCAAAAAATAAATAAATGTAAAATAACGACTAGCACAAATCATTGGGATGATATTTGTTGCTTTGTCAAGTTTGTCTCAACTGAGTTAAACTTTTAAATAATATCTTGATAATATTTAATTAAAAGTCTAAAAATGGATTTTATCGCGTTTATTTAAAGTTACTGTTTAACAATTTAATTTAATTTAAATTATTTCCCGACGTTTCGGACCCATTACAGCGTCCATGATCTCGGGGGACTGAGGTGGTGGGTGTCCGGACGCTGTAAAGGGTCCGAAACGTCGGGAAATAATTTAAATTAAATTAAATTGTTAAACAGTAACTTTAAATAAACGCGATAAAATCCGTTTTTAGACTTTTAATTAAATGAATAAAATTCGCGTAAATATAAGAGAACAGTATCTTGATAATATATTAATCGATGGACCTGAATTGGTTGAACGCCTTAATTTTCTCGTTCCTCGTGAGGGTAGACGCTTACATAACCGTAAGGCATTTAGTTTGCCTAGAATAAAAAGTAATCTTGGTAGACATAGTCCGATGTATAGAATGCAATTTTTCGCAAATGGAAAGAGAAACGTTATAGATATATTTAGTGATAGTATACCTACAATTAAGAATAATCTGTATAATGAACTTTTTGTTAGGATTGTATATGACTTTACCGTATTTTTAAAGTATCCATTGTAATAAGTTTTCCCCTTTTTATATATTGAAATGTTAAATTATTGTGATTTTTTTTAATTGCTCGTGTTTTAGTATTTTTATATTCCTTACTTGTGATTTTGCACTATAGATACCTGTTAACCTGTTTTTTTTTTGTTTTTTTTTGCAATGCATGCTATATCCACATCTAGTAGACTCAATTGTATATACATACTTTACACTTTGTTCTTTATATGTCTATATTAAACGATAGAAGTCAGTTTTATGGACTAATAAAAATAAAAAAGTAGTCAAATTTGACTACTTTTTTAAGTAGTCAAATTTGATTTTGATGAAAAATTGATTGTTTATAATTATTCTTAACCCTAATTACATTGTAGGATTTTATACTGTAACAATTTTGTGACATGTTGTTATATAGTATTTGTAACAAAATAAATAACGTAAAATAAACATTTCGATAAAATTATATAAATATTCGTATTTAACTGAAAACTAAATATATTTTACGTAAATTATTTTAATTGAATATTTAGCAACAAGTTCTTTATAGATAAGCTTCAAATATACAACGTCCACGCGATAAAAATCAAAACTAGGTCGCATTTTTAACAGGGGTCACTGTTGCTGTTTGAAATTAAAATCTTTGTTATGGATTTTTAAAAATAAAAAATGTTTACTAGTCGTCAATGCTAAGAATAAATGTAAGTGTAATACAAAAATATTACATTATGGAAACTTTAATACTGTTTTAAAGAATATGTAAAAAATATCGTTAAAGTGATGAATGTCCCTTTTATATACGAGTAGGTATTACAAAAAAAAAAAAAAAAAATTATACTAAGCGAAAGTTTTTAATGACGCTTTTAAAATATATTAAAATAATTACACAAAATTTTCATTAATGGTCGAGTCATATTAAATTTTATCTACGAAAGAATGCCAGTTTTTTTAGCCGTCGATGTATAAAAAAAATTGAAAAAATAATTCATAATAATCGTAATTTTATTGGTATCGTATCGGATATAATATTTTTTAATCTTATTCTATACTAGCGGCCCGCCCCGGCTTCGTATTTAACTAAAATTTTAAAAATTATATATTTATATTTTTTATCACCTACATTGATTGATTGATGAAGCCTTCGGATGTTATTGTTTTTAAACTTTTGAGGGTAGAATGAAAAACCCATCACCACATCAGCCGTTTTATGTCCACTGTTGAACGTAGGCCTCCCTTATCATCTCGGCGGTGTGATTGCCAATACTCGCCTTGACTTAGTCGCCTTTTACGACACCTCGGCAAGAAAGAGGTCGGGACTATTATTCTCTCCCAGTCACCGCACGGCAACAATTTGCGTAAACTAGATACGGAACATACTAGTTATTAACGATTGTTAACGTTTGAAGTGCTTATTCTTCCTTCTCCAAACAAAAGAGGAAGCTTTTGACCATCTGTGAGATATTCACAGACTGCAGTAGTATTGTACACAAGTAGTAACTAACTACAGAATATGCAACAAAGCTACATTTAGAATAATTCATACACGCAGTATGTATCGAATTTTCTTAATATAGCATACGAAGAACTACCTCCTGCAGAAAATTTAATACTGTATATGTTAGCAACTGATATATCATATAAGTGTTCTCATCACACAAACAGAACACACTTTTTTGACAGAATTTACTTTTCAGATGAATTCAAATAACTATTTAAATATAAAAAAAAAATCGAGTTAGAGAAAATCTTCATATAGTAGTTTCGACCACTCTCGTCCTCCGCAAATAGAATGCCGATACTCAATATAAAAAGGGTCTGTTTGTGTTACCTTTCATCTATCTCGATCTGCCTCTTTTAATAGAATGTAATACCGGAGATCACACAAATCCATCAATCTATTGTCACCGTGAAAATCTATTCACTTTTAAACCTCAATTTAGAATAAAATATTAATCATCATATCAGCCGTTGGATGTTCACTGTTGAACGAACCTTCCCCATCGACCTCCAGAGCGATCCGTTCAAAACAGCCTCTATCCAACGGCTTCCTGGTACTTTCCTAAAGTTGTCTGTCCATTTTGCGGACGGTCGTCCGACGCTGCGCTTGCCGGTACGTGGTCTCCACTCGAGAACCTTTCTGCTCCGTCAGTTCTACGAGCTATATTATATAATTAATTTAATATTTTCAAATTCGACAATATTGCGGAAAAATTTATTCGTTAAAGAAAAATATTTTAATAAAAATATTGATTCTCACGGGCCAATGCTTGTCGAGAACATCGGTGGGTGGGTTACATTTTGCGTTACATTCGTATTATTATTGTTACTTATGATCAAACTAACGATCGTCAATGTGAATAATATTTTTTCGATTTACTCTTGTTTTTTTAAGAAAGACAATGGCATGCACAAGTTTAGTATTATATATTATGCATCCTACTTGAAAAAAATCATGAATAATATAACGTGACTCTTTAAAATACAAGTTAAGGAGTTCTTTTTAGCCAAAATTTAACCTAATTTGGTGAACTCAATAAACACTGTGTAATTGTGTTTTGATTATTGTCGTCAGCTTATTAAGTATTATATATGTATTTATGTAAATGTTTATGTATGTAGGTTTCTATCTGTTTATGTGTGTATGTATTTATATGGTATGTATATAAATTATTTGCTCATGTATATAATATAACGATTGTCACCAACGTCATCTTATTTTTTTCCTCCTTTTTTTAAAGCGAATTTTACCAATCCTCAATTTTGCACACCTACAAACGTCCGCTCTTGTAAATCCTAAGGTTGGCTGGTAGAGAAAGCTAAATTTTTAGCATGATGCCCGCCTTTTGTACAATTCTTTAATGTATTGTGCAATAAAGCAGTAGTAATAAATAAAATAAAAAATAAAATTTGTGATTGATTTATCTGACTGATTTTGTCACTATATTTCTTATTAAAATCATCATCAAGTCATCATAAAAGACCCCTTTACTTCTGTTTCCATTAGTTCATACTTGTAAGCGAGGAGGCTCCCGTTAGGATAACAAAGTTATCCTTTCACAGCCCTGTCTCCACTATTTAACTATTAAAGTGGACTAAGAAACTAAGGTATTCATGAGTCGGAGGCTGCTTCTCCGGTTTTACGACCGTATTGAATCGAATAGTTTATTCGGACCCGCTCTATGTAAAATATCACGCAACCATATGTTACATAATTTGAAACATTCACATTATACTTTGCAAGGGTTTGTTTATGTCTTTCCTTATCCAATTGAGTTCTTAGAGTAATAAAAAAGGTTTTACGGGCTCCAATAAAGTCAGGTAAAGAAACGACTGAATTTTTTTTTATGGAAATGAGGCTTCTGTATTTAAAAGCTAATATTTTCTTAATTTGAGACAGTTTAATTTTTTTTTCATATATAAAGAGACACATAGACAAAGTTTTTCACTCAAACCCCTTCCATTTAGCTGAAAATTTTGTATGTTTTTCTACCCCCCAAAAGACGTTTTTCAGAATTTTTCTCACTTTTTTTTTGGGTTGGGTAAAAAAAAAATTGAAAATTTTTGAAAAACGTCTTTCGGGGGTAGAAGTGACCTATATAATATATATATATATATATATATATATATATATATATATATATATATATATATATATATATATATATAGGTATATATATATATATATGTGTGTGTGTGTGTGTGTGCGTATGTGTGTGTGTATGTATGATAATTCAAACTTCATTTTTATTAAATATTTTATTAATATATTATACCAATAAACTAATATGAATACACAAAACAGTGCTAACTCTGCTGCTTACTGAATTCATAACGTCTTTTAGTATTATATATTTAATGCAGCCGTGAACCAATTAGAGGTTTCTGAATTCAAATTGGCAGTTCGTGTTGACAGTTAGCAGGTGGCATTCAAGGCGCCGTCTATGTCAGCTGCGTACATCGTCCCTACTACGTATATTCACCACCTTTGATGTGTTTGAAAATAATCGTAAAGCTATTTCCAAGACTAAAGTGACGAGTTCACAGCGCTTTGAGGCGAGATTAATGTTTCAATAACATACCGCATACCGATGTCAATCAAATCTACAAGTAGCCGGTCTATTTACCTGAAATGAAATAAATTAAGTTTACTTTAGAATTCTGTAACAGTTTTCATATTTTATATAATAAATAAAACTTTGGGTGATAGAAATAATAAAACATCGTTATATATATTTTTTCTAGTATTCTAACGAGTAAATATTGAGCAATGGAAAAGTCCAGATGAGACGATATAATTTTAAAGAAGTAAGGATGCCTTACACGGATAAGTAAAATTGCTACATATTGTTTATACAGCAACAAGGCAGAAGTTCACTGTAGTGCAGAACGATCTGTCCGCAGCCGGGTTTATCTCAAGACAAATTACAGCACTCACATTGTCACCTCGCTATGTTATATCAAGAGCAATACTGAGACATAAACGTTCTGTGCACTCTAATCTTTATATTTAGTGCGGTAAGAGCTATTTCTCGTTATCGTTAAATGGTATCTAGTTGCGCATATAATCAAGTCGGGATTGATAATGATCTCCCTTAACAAAATCTATAAACGACTGGCATAAAAATAGATGAGTATTTAATTGAACGTTAGCGTTGCCCATTGGCATCATTAGCAATTCGCCGTCATTATTAATTGTATCGGTCGGTTGGTCGTTAGCAAAATGATGTGTTTACGTTCCAAATTACAGTTTTGTTGTATACACTTTGGAAAATCGATGAAAATAATGTGTCAACATAAATAAGTACATGTCACAAGTCTTTAATACTTCTATATTTTTAAAATTTATCTATGTTAAATAAAGAGAAAAATAATAATAATATATTAATACAGTAATTATATAAAAACAGTAACTAACGCCAATACCGGTTATCAACGTGCCACTCGAGTACGTAGAGAGTTACATTTACCTTGCAAAAACAAATTTTATTTAGTAAAGACCAAAATATAGAGGAAATAGACAGAGTAATATATACCTACCATGGAAAAAATACTGGGCACAAAAGGAGATTCTCAATTCACAACTACCAACTAAAATGAAAAGGACAATTTTAGACTACTGCAATTTTACCCCGTATTACCTATGGTTGCCAAACGTGGATCTATGATTGCACGACGAGACAAAATACAGACCACTCAGAGAGCAATGTAAAAGAGCTGTTTAAATATAAAACTGAAAGATAGAGTAAGAAACACAGAAATTCGGAAGGTAACCAAACTAAAAGATGCCCTACATTTCTTTCAAAATCAACACCACGAAATGGAACGGATCGTTTGGCGTTAGAAAGAGAGGTCGCCCGTGCGCCTGGTGGCAAGACGAGATTGTGGCCTATGTAGGAAGGGACTAATTGACCACCGCCAAAAATAGAAAAAATGGAATTCTTTGGAGTAGGCTTTTACTCTTAAGTGGTCCACAAATTAAATATGCATTAAAATACAATTATTATTATTTCAACTACCTTATTATAAAATTATTCAATTTTTACTAACAAATAAATTGGCAGCCTATAATGTAAATTATTATTTTCTTTGTGGAAAAATAAAGCTATTTTATTACAGTAATTATACATTAAAAAGTACTTCGGTGAACAAACAAGCATCTGCCTGAAACGTATCAGGTATTGTCGACGTTACAGATCAAATATTATTAATCCTAAACATGAAAATTGAATATTAAAATATTATTTCATTATGACGAGACTTTGAAGTTTCGACAAATAATTTAATCCTCTTTTCGGTGACGTTTGTTTGAACGTTAATTATCGCTTTATTTATTTAGGTATATTCTAATAAATGGCTTACAGGGGTGATTCGGGAAATAGAGCTCGTCTTGTCGTTTGACAGGTGTCTCGCTAAGTCGGATTTATCTCCGAATTAATTGCATCGATTTTGTTATTAAATATTACAGTTAAACTCGCCTTTCGCTAAAGCGACCAAATACTGCCAAAATATACACTATGTTTAAAGTTTGTAAATATATCTATATATTATGTAGAAATTATTTTTCATGTAAAACTATATAACAAAAATTTCAATAATTTTTTTCGATATATTGTAATATTATTTATCATTTATGTGTTAAGTAAAATAATATATATTTTGCAGCATATCATCCCTGTTTTCAACATTTTAACATTCGTATATAAAGTGAAATTTAAAGTATTCAATTCGAAAGTATCTCTTGCAATTTACTCCATTGAAATGTACTAGAAACTTCTCATTCACTCTTTGTTTTAAATATGTATCGCGCCGTCGCAACTCGAAAGCGTCTCAAAAGTGTCTTGGCACTTGTTGAATATTTAAAAAGGAGTTCCAATCGATTGCTTCATTCGTGTAAAGAGTGTTTTCGTCGACCTGTTTACATGAAGGCTTATATTTACATACGTAATTACTAATTACTACATTAATTAAATAGAGTTTGTACATATTATTATGTTGTTATTTGCGATGTTCTGTATGCTACAAATATAGTTAATATTAAAAAAAAAAAATTGTTTATTTAAGGGGCTTTATTTTCAACTCTATTGAATGAAAAAAAATAAACAAACGTGGATTTACTATTTATTTAAATAAAAATTTTAAAAAATATTTTTTTTAAACTACGGACACTATTTAATAATTATTGTAATAATCATTATCCGATTTCACTACAAAGGCTCATATTTTATTCGATACGATTTTTTTTATGCGAAATTACGATAACCTGAAAAGAAAGTATTTTAGAAATAAAAGTTGCCACCATTTTTATCTTTGATATGTCGCAGATTGTTTTGTGTCAAATATAATTTAAATATATTTAAATAATAAAACGTCTCACACTCAACGGCTCCCAGTAGGATTTTATCCTGTGTTGGGGGTTCGGAAACACACACAACACACAACAACGTCAAATCATATTGTGTCTGTGCCATTATGTTGCCGTGTGATGACCGGCAGACTTGCGGTGCAGTGACCGCCAGAGAAAAATAGTCCCGACCTCTTTCTTACCGAGGTATCGTAAAAGGCGTTTAAGGCCACAGTTGTGCGAACAACTGTACACCAACCAGGATAGTGAAGGGCAGTAGCGTCGTAGGGTTATGAATGAATCTGATAGGATTCCTAATCTGATTTGTCTCTGTTAGGTGAATAAAAGATATGAATATCAATAATCAATTGTTATTCTTCAAAAAATGTGTTGTGGGAAATTATAAAATTAAATCACAAGAATGACGACTAAAGATGACAGCGGAAGATGGCGTCCTGTGCAGTAACGTTACACCAGGGATGGCGAACCAACGGCACGCGTGCCATTGTTGGCAAGCGAAACAATATTTTGGGGACGTAACCGATCACGAAATTCATAATAATGGGTGCAAACATCGGTAAGGGGGTCGCGATGACCTGCCAGCAACCTACATATAATAATGAGTAAATAAATGTATACTATAGTTCATGTAAAATAAACAGTATACGAAATGTATTTCGATAATCTGTTAATTAAAATCGACTGGAATAATTATCGTCGACATCATCAATTTAAATGTTATTTGCATTTGAACGATTGTACAAAAAAAACACTGAGTCGGTCGCTACATAATTATTTTGATAAGGTAATGTTTAATTAATGTACATACTATACTTTTATATTTTTACATGCGCTATACTGGTCTAAATAATATATTTGGTTATAGCGTAGCAACTACGATAATAATGTATACTGGGTTAAAATTTTACAAGGCCTTTTCCTCAAAAGGGTCTTTGAAGGGACGCAAATATTTTCTCTTCTTGGAATATAATGTAAAAAATGCGAAAAAGTCGCAGCTGTTTATTTATCCTATATGTAAGTGTTATTATTTATATAAATGTTGTTTTTACTAATTCTAAGTAGAAGGTTCTCATTTCAGCTGTTTTTATAAGTGTATGGTATTTGGACCGAGAAAGCGAAGGGGAGAGAATGAATGTTTATATCATCGTAAAAATTCAAATTTGAACATAACATAAATTTTAACATCGTCAGTTACATGCTTAAAAAACTATAAAATTAACAATTATTCCAATTCAATGAACAAAAAACATGCAATACGGTATTGATGCACTTTTAAGAGCGATATATTTTACACAGAAGTTTTGTATCAATTCACAATATGACGGACGGACGAAATAAATTATAAACCATGAATATTCACAACACATTTATTTACTCTAATGGTTACGGTTTCAAATACGGGTTGATCAACGAAGAGATTTCAAAAGTTAAAAAAAGTTTTCTTTTTTTTTTTAATGGAAAATGATCCAGTAAAATTTGTGTTTTATATGGCAATTCAATAGTAATCTTCTCAATCTGAATTACAAATAGTAACAATATAATTTATATTGTATAACGGAAATTTACAATCAAGCACTAACGTATAATCCTGATAATAACGTAAATGATTTAAGCTATTTTTCACAGCGAGTTTCAGGAGTTATATTTGTAACATAAAAAAAAAAAAACGATTTGATTACAAGCGAATCCATTCAAATAACACGGTAAGAGGTGACATATTTGTTTCTTTATTAAGTTATATTTTGTGTAATATGTAGGAAGCTAAATATTTTCACATTTTGAGTTTATTGCCTCGTTTATTGCTTTTTGTTCATTTTCGTAGCGTGTACACATCATGTAAGTGATAATAATGTTTGTTGAGTTTTAGATTGAAAAATAAATATTGTTCGAAGAAATTGCAAACAAATAAGCGTATTTACTGCGCAGTTTTATATTACGTTCGTTTAAATACGTGTATTTAATGACGCTCTGACGATTGCAACAAAAAAAATAGGTTTAAGTAAGCATTTACGGGTAAGGGTCAAATAATTAAATTAAAGAGCTTATCGTCTGAGAATCTAGTTTGTAATAGAAATAAAAATCTTTAGCGAATGGAACACTAATTTTTTCGTCTTTAAATTAGTTTCACAGTAATACACGAATATTGTATATTTTAAAACTTTAAAAGTAAAAGATTTTGTCGTTAGTAAACAACAACGGACAGCAATATTAATTTTTATTCTATCCGTATCAGAAATCTCGTTAGTTAAATTTTACGTCCCTTGGGTTGAAGTTTATTACGAACGTGTCAAAGGTTTAATTGTGTTTTAGTTATGCTTAAAAAATACATAAAGTATTGAATTTAAAATAAGCTAACTTTTGTATTTGACGCCCAGTGAATAATCCACATAAATATAAAATTCATAGAAATAATATTAGTATGGCCTAAGTAAATACTAATAATCTTAATTTGAAGTGAATTTTATCATATAATATTTTAGTTTAAAGTTAATAGAGGATGATATTACTACTAAGATGCTACTTAAAAAAACGAAGCGGATCCTTTATTTACCTGCATATTTATATTTTTATACATGTATCCAAACTTCCGGCGATCACCTGATATATGTAGGTATAGGATATTATAGTAGATGTAATTACGTTGATCCATACTCTTAAATATATACTACGTATTACATAAGCAAGAAAAAAAGTAATGTAGTCTGAATATATTAAATATAAATAAGTAATAATGCATAATATTGCATCCAAGTCATAACTTAATTAAAACATATTACGGTAAAAACATAGTGCATGAAGCAGAGGTAATGGAGAGTACTAGACGCAGTGAACGTGCCTCGGAGATGCGATCTGCATACATTAGCCTAACGTCTCTTAGTTTTGACACCTGCTCTCAACGTATGAAAATGCGAGATGGATGGCGTACACATGCTTCGAATAACTGTCCAAACTTTGACTGATGCCGAAAGAATTATTGTGACTTTATGTGACAAAGCTTTTAACTAACATTAGTAAATGTGGGCGGAACTTTGTATAAACTCAGTATAAGAATGTCAGGCAATGTGCAATTCTTAATAGAACGTTTTTAACGCTATTACGACGTAGAGCATTTTAATTCACGCTACATTAGGCACCCACTCGAACTTGCTATAGTGTGACTTACAGTTAAAAGTATATATTCACCCCGACTTTACATAGGTTCAATACGAAAAATAAAATAAGAAGTAGAGGAAGGCTCTTAGTAATAAAAGAAAATTCTAGGTATGTTTATATTTTCCAATCCTTATGTCCATTGGGTTCAGAAGTAAGTTCTTGTTAATCATTCTAAACTGTTTGTTGCTATGAAAATAAATAATTATGTATAAAATAATAATAATATTTAAAGTATTTTATGACATATGCAAAATAAGCTAACCATGCGCTTGCTTACTTTAAAGAAGAAAAAAATAGTGCTTAATATAATAACACGGTCGTCTGGCGCAAATAAAGGTAATTTAATGCCTTTGCTTTAGGTAACAGCCGACTGATTTCAAAATGTATATTACACTCAAATTCGAGGCAGGAATTCAACCTACTACCTTGGCACCAAAGCAGGGTCACTGCCAACTAATAGATAATTAATTAATAACTAATAAAAAATAAAAGATTACAGCAAATTCCACACCACCCGTAAAAGAAAATTCTAAAATGTGTTCACTAAATGAAAAACTTAAAACACGATTTTGACTTGAAGTGTAAAATATAAGAAATAGTGCCTTAGTTTTGACACCAGCTCTCAACAAGCGACAAGATATATGGCGTAAACTTGTCGCGAATAAGGCAGTTGTAGCAATCTCAATGCTGGAAGAATTATTTCACTCGAGTACACTTCCAGTTGTATCCCTCGTGATGTATGATATGTTTTAACACAAGTATTACTTTTTCATAGAAACAGCGAATTAAATTTACAATGTCACATTTATCAGATAAATTTCGTTACACTCCTTTTCAATTTTTTTAAATGACGAATTCGATTAAATTCCGCTGTTAGACTCAGTGGTAGCTCGAGATTAAATTGCTTGAAAATGTACTAAATATTAAAATATATATGTATATCGGTAGAAACAATATTAGTTACTAGCGGTCGCCCGCGGCTCCGCCCGCGTGGATGTCGGTTACCGCTGTAAAAAGCCTACCCAGGAAAGACACGGTCAGCAAAATGATTCCCAGGTCAATTCACAGACACCGACACTAACATCGACGACGCAGTCATTATCTGCAGGCTGCACAGATTGTCTTTCTGTGGATGTTAAAGTTGTTAATGATGAAAATATTTAAATGTAATTAATACTAAGTTTTCACTTCTGCCGGCAGTCCCGGAGTGCAACCCGTTGTTTTAGGATAGATAACTAAAGCGATTATTGTAGAGCTTCTCTATAAACAACATTTGACGTTAAGTTATTTTCAGATAACAAAATATTGTGGAGCCCCGACCCGTGATAGGGAAACCTAAAGTTGCCCATGTGTAAAACATTCTTTTCGTAAATCAATTCCTACTAATTTGAATGTTGGGCCGTGCAGCAGAAATCGTAATATTTTAATTTCGCCATAACTTCAAAACCAAACGTCCAATTTTAATCATTCAAAGACCAAATATTATCTACATAAACTTTACTTACTGATGAAATAATTTATTTTGATAAGGATTAATAGCATGAGTAAAATAAACGCGTTTAAATGTAGTCCAAAAACAATTCAAGATTTTTAAATAAAAAAATGGTTGCTGTGCCTCACTCGACATAGATAGGTATAGTGTGTCGCGGACTTTTTTGTAGATATTTATAAGATCTATAATTAATTGGAACATTTTATGTATCTATCTTTTATAGTTTAGGCAGCGTATGCAAAATAAGTAACTTTTCTGGTTGATTTTTTACACCTTGTGTCCGAAAAACCCAAATATCTTACGGAACTCTATTTTCTTTCAAAATAAAATATAGCCTATGTTACTCGTGGATAATGTAGCTTTCAAATGGTGAAAGAATTTTTAAAATTGGTCCAGTAGTTTTTGAGCCTATTCATTACAACCAAACAAACAAAGTTTTCCTCTTTATAATATTAGTGTAGATTACGTGGTAACCGATTACCATAATGTAAAATAGTAAAAAAATAAACCTCTCACACTCAACGGCTCCCAGTAGGATGTTTATCCTGTGTCTAGGGTCCGGAAACACAAACAACACACAAGCACAAACGCCCAGACCACGACAAATATCCGTACGGCCTATACAGATATTTGTCATGTGCGGGGATCGAACCCGCGACCGCTAGCGCATACGCCAGTTGCTGTGACTACTGCGCCAACGCGTCGTCACCGCATCGTGACCGTCGTTCACTCAGAACTTAAAACTATTACTTTCCAAAGACTTAGTTAGTTAATACATATAAATTCTATTTTTTTAAACAGACCCGTAATGACTATTAAGAGTAGTATTAGTTTACATAAAATTTTCGAAAACATTCCTGGAATTGTTTAATGTCGATTTTAAGATAAATTTTATATCATACGTTATATCATACCATATCATATTACAACTTACAACATACCTTCTCGTATTAAAGTATTTAAGTTACTAAACTACTTACTAAGTAACTTATAAAATAAAAATAGTCTTTATTGGTATAATTCCGAGAAAAGAGTGTGAAATTCAAGAAAAAGTGCGCAGTAAATAAAGCAAATAACAAATTAAACGAATACTTTAAGAAGATTTTCTAAGATTTCTAAAGCTCTCACCGAACATAACATGTTAGCAAGACACTTCAAAAGCTTCAACATAGTCGAATTTAATCCAATCTATGAAATATTAAGCTGGTGCAGACAAGCAAACCCTGGCAACTGCTACAATACCAAGAAACTTCCAGAAATCTTCGAGAAGCAAAAGCTTTTTAAAATACTGTTTAATCAAAAATGTATGCCATTGGCATCACTCCAGTTAATTAATTACAGTGTTAATATATCAAAAATTACATGCGATGCGACAGTCAAGAGTTTCGTTTGTCTGAAGTTTTAGACTGTCTATGACTTCAATGATAACCATTACAAATGTTAAGAATCCATTTGTATATTTTTTTTAATAAGTAAATTTAATAAATTTTCTATGCACAAATTTCGTTATGAATATGAAAAATATTATAACCTAATATAGTGTTAAATGGAAAATTATATGTTACAACGAATATAAACGACTGGATGTACATTATACGTACGTACATTATACGGATGTACATTATGTGTAACGGTTAAAATGTTAAATTAAATGAAAGTTTAATGCAATATTTTTACATAAAAACGGAGACGAAATTAATTTTGTTTAAAAAGAAATAAATTTTAAATTAGAAAGGCAGTTCAAAAACCTTTAAAAAATTACCGAGTAAAAGGAAACTTTCGCTGCGTGCCATGAAATTAAAGAAAATTACATTAATGTATTGATAAGCTTCGTCGGGTGGAAAATATTTTACGAGGCAATGTTATATTAAAGCAGGGGTTGGGTATGTAAAGTTAGCAAGTTTAAACGCCGAAGTCAGATGAGGGTTGTCACGTCACGAATCATTTTAATAACGTAGTCGCTCGTTTAGTATGAAAATTAGCTGGCGAGCGTCGACCCTAGACAGTGACATAGTTTATTTTATTGATAACCCTACCAAAGCGCGTTGATAAATTTATTATTTTTAAGCTTTCTGACCTAATTTTTGATATTTAAAGAATTAGTTAATATTGATACATGACGAGTTTTCAATAATATTTAATTATTATCGTATTTACTTGCAATTATATCTGTATACGGTTTTAATCCAATTTACTTAGTTACTATTACAAAAAATATAAAAGATTTTTATTGAAGTTTAAAGGATTTAACTTCCTACGTAAAATAATTCCGTTTAAAATTGTAAAAAAAAATAACTTAAGCTATTTCGTATTATAAACAAGGTATAACAAACAACAATTATAGGTGTGATTACGTAACGGCATACTTGAAAACTAATTCGGTTTCAATTTTTCCCATCTCTCGTATCTCGTAAAAGATCTGCAGCCATTCGAAATGTATTCTATGCTATCGAACCCCCAGACGTGACTCGATTTCTGACGCAGTAGGCCGTTTAGCCGAATATTATATATCTCATGTATAGTAAATCAAATGTACATTAGAACTGTATTTAAATGAGTATTATACCTATGAGTATTACACCTAGAATATTACCCCTTAACCTTGTTTTAATAACTGATATGCCTATGAAGCAAAATTATTTTATTTCATCAAATACAAAATATTATTAATTTAATAATTTACTCAAGTGCCGATAAGATTACATTAGGATAATATTAATATTAATATTTAATACCATTGAGTCTTGTTTGAAATATAACATTTAAAAGGAAAAATAAAACGGTTGAGATCGGTCATAAACATTTTACGACTTGTTTCTCAGCTAAGCAAACATATTATAGTTTTTCAATATTTAATATGTGAATTCATGATGTAGGCATAACCTAGTACGTTTTTAGACTGTTTTTATAGTCACGTGAGTGAACAACACTAGCGATAATACTAAATTTAAATTAGATACAACCATATATTTAGTAATAATTGGAAAATAGCAATTGATGAATAGTATTGACTATGTCCTGTTCGTATTTTGATATATTGAAACGACCAAAAGAACTTATTTCATAAGATGATTAATTGTAAAATACTTCATACGATTCTAATACCGAATACTAAATACGAGAATATGAAACAAAAACCAAAAAAATACACCTATAACTATTATAATAAAACTGATCGTTATAGAGACCGCGTCGGCAAAGAAGCTACTTACTTTAATCTCTGCGCCAATCGGTCGTTTATCAGTTCAATGCAGTACGAATATTAAATTAAAATATCTCCGACGAGTTGGTCTGTTATAAAGAGATGCTGATAACAAGTGTTGATTATAATTTAATGTGTTCAGAGTGCAAGAAAGGTTTTAGGAAAGTCTGATTAAGCTGAACAACGCATTCAAATATACATACAGTTGAAAATTCAATTTGTAGTTCAGCTCCTGAGGTACGATAACTTTTATAATATTATACTTTTCTAACATTTGTTTTCACGTATTTCGTATGTTACATTCTATAAACACTTCATACTCCATTTTATATGTTATATATCAACAATTAATAAGTCAGTAAAAAAATAACTTATAGTTTTTTATAATCAGGAAATAAATAATGCTGAAGTTAAAAAAGTTTCTTTATAATGTCAGTTTTATAATTTTTAAATACGCGCGTATCGAAGTATTTTAAAAATTCTTAATACTTGAAATACTGAAAAAAAAAAGGTTGAACAAATGACAGTATCAATTCAATTCGTACCGTTCCAGGCTATCGGGGGCATGACGTTAAAAATTTTCCGGGTTCTTTAACGGGTTTCATTCATAACTCACGGTCGAGTGGAGCCTTCGAATATTTCAAGCCGTACCCGCCTCTATAAATTCCGCGCGTCGGGTTGCCAAATTAGGCGCAAGGAACGTCGACTTATTCCCCCCCATTACCCGAGCCGGCATTACCGAGGCCGGCACCCACCTATGAGAAAACTCTTCACGTTCTGTCGCAGGTGTTTTCAACATTGAAACGTCTTTGAAATTTAACTTCAAAATTAAGTTTCATTGCTCGATCCGTGCTTTTGTGTCATTTATTTGGATCGGTTTTGTATTACTGACAATTATAAACTTTAACTGGTTTTTACTACATTTAAATCATTACTGTGCTATAATGCACACACCTTGCAAATGTCGCAGTATAAATAATTCTTTCAATGGACAGAAATAATAGTTGAATCCCGTCACGCTTCTGCACTGTGAATTGGCGACTTCATCTAATACACATCTAATCTTTTTATGTTCTTAAAGTTACACTTTTTGCTATAAAAACGTTACTAAAAACAAAACACTGTAAAGTTTTTCTAATTACACTAAATTACTTAAAACAAAAACACTATCATATAATACAAATCTATTTAAAATTGTTATATGGCCTTCCAAGTTTCGAAATGAGTTGTTACAATCAAATTAATAAGCAGGTCACAAATAAGCGAACATAACATTAAAGCCAACAATCAAATAAACTTCCGGCCAATTTACTTTATGTATAAGCCATTATTGTAATTGCTTCAGTTTCCAACTTAACCGAACCCGAAGTTGACAGTTAATGATATTTAGTTGAAACTGTTTTTGACATGCAATTCTTATATGTATATTACAATACATTATGATATTATGTAGTAGAAATGTAACCATTAAAATAACAACAAAAGTTTGTTAAATAACAATTTATTAAAATAAATAAATAAATTTTATTTTATTTAACACTTAAACTTTTTACTTAACAATTTATGCATAACATTGTTGATTTAAAAACCGCATCCAGCGAAATTATTTCTGTTCAATACAAAGGGAACCATAAACAAATAACAGTAATCGTTAAAAATTGCCCATATTAATAAGCGTATTGGGCATCAGAGCCATCACGAGAAATAATCGGCACAACAATAGGGGCGTGCTTACAATGACCGGTAATTTAGCGAGTAATTCGGAGGCGGCATTTGGCGAATTTAATTTTATCTCGGATAAACCAACCGCAATAATTCATTGGAAACATTGCGTACTTGGAACATGCGTAATGATTATTATTGGTAGCCATCACTGATACATGAAAAACTGATTAAAATCGTTCTTTATAAGAATTAAATTTATGTTACAGACTGATTTCAAATATTCAACAGATATTTATGTCTAATTTAAAGCACTTCAATTGAAATAAAAGTTTCAAAGATACAGATACTACTGATGTATTTTACGAAAGAATTAACTGTGAAGTACAATATTTATATTAAAAAATAATTGCCGAACTAAAAGAATTTGGTGTTTTTAACTCTTCAATAATATTTTATGGCTTATATTAGCTCCCGTTCTTGTGACAACCGTTCTGGTGTAGAGGTGCGAGTAGTTGGCTCAATACCGGCGGTCGCGGATTAGATTTCAGCTCAGAGCAGATATTTGTGTTCGTATAAATATTTGTTTCCGGTCTGGGTGTATATCCTTGTGGGTTATCTCACCGTGCCTCGGATAGCACGTAAAGTCGGCGGGTTCAGTTGTTATCATAGACATCTGATAACGATCGTTACTCATGATCAGAAATTATCTGCCAACCCGCAGTGGAACAACTTGGTCGATTGAGCTCCAACCCTTCTCCTATATAGAGGAGAGGCCTCTGCCCAGTTTTGGGACGTTTTCAGGCTGAATCAGTTCAATTCAGTAAAATCAAGGAACGCACATCAACAGGATATTTTGAAGTCGAAAAGCTTACGCTGTAAAAAAAAAAGTCTTATAAATAGTATTGAAGCGGGCATTAGGAAGGAAGTCATCAAACACGAAAATAACAAATCCCTAAAACGGAGTTCGCGGACGGAATGTTAAAGTTTACATTTACTACGGGAGACTGAACAGAGCAATAGAATTAATTCAATCGTACAACTTTGCATTCAGTCTCAAAGACTATTGTTTCTATTCACGAGACCAAAATAAGGGAAGCCCCGAAGGGTTACAACAATCCACAGCATAATTGATGGATAAGCCTGATTACAGCTGCGGCCTCTTTCAACTTTGTAACTCTGGACCAATCGATACTAATGGAATTAGCCTCGAGATATCAAACAAAATATCTCACACTATAATGTCTATGTAGTGTAGTGGGCATATAAGGTTTATAAAAATTTAACTTAGAAAAATTTAAGTTTGTATTTCTGGTATTGGAAATGATTAAAAACAATTTGTTTACTAATTCATACTCTTATTAGAAAATCAAAAATAAATTAAATAATGATTTTCATCTATTTCGATGACAAACATTTAAAGAGCTATGTACAAAAGCAAAGAAGACTATAATTTACATAATTGTGCAATTAAGAGGTACAATTAATAAAAACTTCGCTATAAACTTAACTAATTATTGGCTAAAACATGGACCGAACAAACATTTAACTTAGTTAAACACAGACAGCTCAACCTGGAATTCAAACTCGAAACCTCTCCAAACACCGAAGCTTAAGTGCTTAAGCTATAACTATGGACCATCGGGGCATCGCATTAAACTTATGCTACACTGAAGTGTTACTCTCAATACCAATGCGGAGATTAAGGCAGCCTTGACTGTTAGAACTTGAAACAAATAAAGGAATGACTCGATACCGAGTCACATAGACCTTTGAGATCGTTTTAAAAGTAACACGTAACACACTGTTATAATTATTTCCATAAAATAAAATAAAAATGTTTGAAAAAATAAAAATAATAAAATGGAATGGAATACTAAATAACGAATGAAATAAAATCACTTTGCAGAATAATCTTTTGTTTTGTAATTTTATAAATAAATCTTTACTAGTACAGCTGTACTTCATACCACTTTTTTTTTTTAATAACATTTTGCTTGCGCACCATGGCTATCTGGGAAGAGTATCGACATTATTGTGTCAGCGCTCGATTTTAATATTTCTGTTACAGAAAATTGAGCCGTATCCGTTCCAATTAACGGGAGTTTGTTTTGCATTTCCCGTGCACCTCAACAAGGAGTCGAGCGTAATAAAAGCAACACAATGCGGATCACGTCACAGCAGAATTATCTCGCTACGGCAGCGACGATCAATTACACTGACAACGATCATGTGGAAAAGGACGGAAATCTCTTAAGGAGGTTTTTATTTGTTGCGCTATTTTTATTATAGAACAGACAAAGTTTGCACTGAAAACAATAGTGAAGCTTTAAAATATTGAAAAATAATAAAATAAATCTGGTAATAATGGTTATTTTATAAGAGATTTTTCCAAGCATTTATTTATTAATATGAAAGGAAAATGTACAATTTAATTGTACAAATTAAAGGGGAAGAAATATGTTGTTTCGTCAGTGTCGTGAGATTACAATTAAGATATAAATTGTGTTGTAACAACACGCTCCCTGTTACATAGACAGAGAAAATTAACGGAAATTACTATTGATGAGGCCGCGTTTGATGCTTCTTAGCGTATTAATTATTTGGGTTATCACTTGCGAATTCCTTACTGTAATTAATATTGATTTGCATTTCATGCCTTTCATTTGGTTAATAGGAACGTTGGCAAAATAAAAGTAATTAAATATTTTATATGATACTATAAAAATGATGTATCAATAATATATTTTTTTTAATTATTGAAACATAAGAACAAATCATTATTTATATAAATAGTTTATTTTAATATTAATGTAGTAGTACAGTCCACGTGTACGTTAAAACTGCAATTAGTTATGTTAATTATTCACATTCCGTAGCCTACTGTCTGTATGTATGTAAAATATTATATAAATAAATAAATGAATTAAAATACATAACTTTTTTTTTTCAAAATGTTGAGATTAAACTTTACGATGTAAAAAAAAAGAATAAAATTTAAAATATAACCGGACAATTTAAAGAATTGAACGGGGCGACATTTTTGAGAGTAACAATAAAAACCGCAAGTGCCACGAGGCAGACAATAAAACAAAGACACGGTTGAGATCGAGTCAGTACGAAATAATCTCGTAGAAACGTAGATCAATTTAGGGAGCGTGGAATTAGGACCCCGGTACACCATCAAATTGGTGAAGATTTACGAGGGTAAATTTTGTACGATTTAATTGTTGACGCTAGGTATTTGTTTAGGCAAGCACTCTTCGGTATTGAATGCTAACAATAACAATGGTCGAATTGATGTTACGATTTTCGTTTTGTGCTTCTCCGATGATGGTTGCAATTTTAATTTGTTTTCGTTGCTACATTTTATTTGTTTATCGTATTGAATGCTTAAATGCAATTGCTACAATATTACCTTCTTTTGTCATTTTAAAAACAAATGAGAACGCATCAATATGTGTTTGGGAAGTGATGAGGAACAAGGGTGTGAAGTTCCTCATCCACCATTGAAAAGCGAGGATCCTTCGACCAGACGGTGTCGTGTCTGGTGGGTTTCTGCCCCGACGGTTGTTGTCAGGTTCTTGTATATATGTTCAATCGCTATGATAACTTTGATAGCGCGATGTAATATATGTCAGTTCGTATGTGGCGAGATAGATGTCGCTACATCACTTCCCCTCCGATACCGGAGATCTATAGCAGGTTAATTTGGAACCAGATGCCGCATAGTTCACGGTGAGTCGGAACTGTCTGCGGTGATGTCCCAGTGAGTCAGGGTGGTGCAGTGCTGCGTAGTGGCTGGCTGCTGCGTCGACCAGGAGAGAAGTGCGTCTCTGCTTGCTGACCAGCCGAAGTGCAGTGTGCTGTGCCATGGTCGCTGAGAAGACTGTGGGTGATGACCAGGAATGCGCATCCGCTGCATGCTTGTGGTCAGGATACCCGTAGTAGCCGTGGATGCTGGCTGGTTGAATGACTCGCTACTCGAAAAGCTTCAGGAAGTGATGATGACGTCACGATGACGTAGCTTTGCGAATGTTGCGCTGACGTTCATGCTCGGGGTCACCAGTTTGGAGATGCGAGAAATAGGGTGTAAAGTTTTTTCCACCATTGAAAAGGAAGGATCCTTCGACCAGACGGATGTGTGTCTGGTGGGCTACGGCGCCACTTAACGTTTGTTAGGTTTTTGTATATATGTTCAATCGCTTTGATAACTTTGATAGCGCGATGGAGGATACGTCAGTTCGTATGTGGCGAGATAGATGTCGCTACATGTGTAAAGATTAAATATAACTTATTAACAAATACACACACAAAGAAAAACAAACATATTAACAAAATTAATAATATGTCTAAGAAGTATTACGAGTAAAATATATTACATCCGTACGTAATAACGTGAATTTTCATATCATCGAGCGGAAAATTCTTACAAATCACAAATATGAAAAGTAATAAAATTCCTAAGACTCTATATAGACGAAAAACCAGTTACCAGGTCAATTTTATAATAAATTGATAAGTATGATGAATTTAAGATAAACTATTACATCTTTTAAATGAATCTTCTTATTATATGTTTATTCAACTAACATAATTTATATGGAGTGAGCAAAAGAGCAAATACAGATATAATAAATTATGACCCATCGTTGGAGCTTGAGCTTTTCCCTTATTATTATTATATATATGTATATATATATATATATATATATATATATATATATATATATATATATATATATATACCGATAGGTCAATTCAATACATTTGTAACTGGCTGACATACCGGTGGTACATACCATTTTACCGGTGGGAGGGATGCGCTGTGCCGCGCTCCCGGCTGCATGGGTATCACCATTTTGCTTATTTCTTCCGTGAAACAGCTTTGCTGTGTTTCGGAAAGAAGGGCAAGACAGGCAGTGTAATTACTGGCACCGAGACTTAACATCATATGTCTCAGGATAGGCAACACATAAATGAGTTGGCTGGGCTAGTTCCAGGTAAACTAGTTTATGTTCATGGGCGACGTCGACCACTTACCATCAGGTGGCACGTCTGCCAGTTTGCCTATTCAACTAACACATAAAAAAAAAATACCTACTAATCGCTTGTTTAGTGATACAATGCGTGGGTAATATCTATAAAAACGGGCTTGTATTTGGCAGATAAAACGTATTAATATAATGATATTAACTATGTTAAAATGTTCTAAATCAGCACAAACAAACGAACTATGTTTCTTTTACAATTAAATAACTATATTTTATATTTTTACCTACAAAGTCAACATAGATATGTTTAAGATAGAGCATTACACAAAATTTTCCCAATAAAAGTTATTTCGTTTTATTTTACGACGTAATCAACGTGTATGTACTCGTACAACCTGGGACAACATCTAGATCGCAGTATAGGTATATATCGACATAATTACAAGGAACTTTAAAATTCAAATATGAGCGTCTCAGTGGGGAAATCTTTAAATTGAAACGCTTTAATTTATCCTTAACATAATAACATGAATAATCAAACGAAGGAAACTGTAAAGACCATAGTCCCAGTGTATCAATTAGAATCTTGTTATAGACGTAGACTGGTGTGCGACATCTCGCTCGAGCGGCGAACACGGATTAAATACGAAAACGTCGCGATTACGAAACGAAGCCGACCCTGCGGCGCCATTAAGAATTCAGCAAACGAATTGGGGACATCGAATCGACAAAATTGTGCTCAACTCATCTTTTCTTACATCGTGTATTTTCGTTCCCAAAAGGCGGATATTTTAATATTTTTTCCCTACACGAGGGAGCAGACCGCTGTTTTGATCTACGATTCGAAAAATACACTTTTTTCTGTATAAACGTAGAATATTCTTTTTTATACTTTCGGCCCGAACTTTGTGAATACATCTGACAATAATACACAAATCTTTTATGAATGTGATTTTATGTAGCCGTGTTGAAAGGGCAGCTCCTAAATCAGGGCTGCCAATCGTTTATCCTTTGTCGAAGGATAGTGAGTTTTATGTTAGTATTATTTTAGGATAAGTTTCACTATAGTGTTTTTAAAAGTAGCAAATCAAATCAAAAATTTCCTAGTCAGATTAGACATAAATAAAATCTTTTGAGGCAAGTTCGATATATACATAATTTACTGATTTTATTTTCTTTCCAGTATAATCGTGACATAATTAGTATGAGGGTAAATTTCTCGAAAAATCAACCGAAAGCTTCGAATATTCAATCGGAATGAATTTAACCGGAAAGGGCGAAGGTAGAAATGGCTCCCGTAGCAAATTTATTAAAAATATGCTAATTGGATATTGGTGCACTATAAAAAAACATATATAATTATTTGTACATACATAATAATATCTTTAGCGCGAATCTTTAAGTATTTTTGTGGTAATAACTTTCATATATTTGGTATCTTGTTTAAGACTAGGTACTATATTTTAATATTTTTTTTCTTAATAACTATGATAATTAAATATATGTATAAATAAATCCCTATATTGCCAAAGAAAACTCTAAATGTAAGTAACGTAGTTGAAAACGTGCAACCTTTCTTAACAGAAAAAAAAATTACGCACATTATAATACTAATTTTCATTTTATTAAGGTCTCAATTTATTGTTTTAACTGTCAAACTAACTTTAGCTTTATGACATTGGTAAAATAGGTTTTATAAACTTGTGCCAACCCTACAAAATAGATCTGAAGAAGTTTCGTAACATACTTTCCTTGGGGACTCATAGCTCTTTTAACGTTTGAAAATGCATTACCTGAAACAAAATAAACAAATCGTAAATATTTATTTAGAATATTTTATTTTATTGAAAATTAGATAATACATGCCTTTTATACTTTTACGAACATTCGTTAGAAACATTGCAAGGTACAAATCATCATGACAGTTTCTATTGAACAAGTTTGCATTAACATTTTATTTTAAAAATATAATTATATAATTATATAATCTATAAAGGATTTGGTTGACTGATTTATCATTGTTCAGCCGAAATTACTGAAAGTAGAAACATGGTATGTCGACAAATTTTCCTTTATCAAAGGCTCACTGAGAAAGTAAGGCAGTGGACAGTAGTGACAAGAATAATGAACAATTGAATCACTAACTACCTATATCAATTTAGTACAAACACTTTTCAATAAAAATATAATCAACCTATTTCAACTTACAATAAACTAAAAAATATATTTTACCTTAGAATGCATAATATTATATTATTATCATATTTAAGCCAATAATGTTTAATGTCCGATAGCATGATATATATGATAACCGACTCGACAGTTTCCCTGATGATGCGGAATTTTTAAATGATCTAAAAGTGAACACCGCACGTGTGAGTGTCTCATAAGCCACAAGTATATCAGGTGCCTTTTGACCTGCACTTCATTGACCTGCCGCATATTAGGTCTTCAGCAATCGGGGTTAAGTGTCTTAATTGTCTACGGGCGCACTAGGATGTGTCGTGTGGCTCAGGTGCTACGCTATTACTGAGCTCTAAAGAAATGTCGCCGACATCTAATCATTACAGAATTAAGACGTGTTATTTTTAATACTAAAACATTATTATTATATAAAACTTTTTATTGTTAAGTTATATTTAGACTACTTAAGATGCCAAAAAAAAAATAATTTCATATAACTAATGTAAGTTTTATACCACTTTACAATTTGTCGGTTTACAATAGATAAATTACAAAACAACAATATTCACAATAAATAATACGGCGACTTAACGATGAAACCGACTTCTTTCTATTTTGTATTTTCTTCATATCCATACATATATTATTTTGAAATCGGACCACTTTTAAAATCCATAGTGTTTATTTAGCTTTTGTGTCTACATGGATTTGAGCTCTAGAAGCATCAATAATAATTTATACTCTTAGAAACTTTTTATACAAAAAATTTGTCGTTTTACGACTCGACGTAGGGTGTGGTGATATTATATTATTAGTTACATTTACCATTGACATTTTTGTGACAAATATGTGATTAATTACTGCCTTTATAGCGACCCGACCCAAATATTACTCACGTATATAATATCATAATAATTTATTGTAAAATTGCATCTTTAATTATAGAGATAATTATGTAATTGATATCGTTTCACTCACACAAATCGAAGTTGCCTAGTTACAAGTAGGTATACACACACACAACTGCGACGAGCCGAGATAAGTTGAATAAGTAATTTATTATTGTTTTTTTTTCTGCTTCAATTATTTGGACAAAGACGACAAAAAATGCGTCTAAATTTATTTCACTAGCACAGTGAAAAAATTGGCAACAAAAACGACCTACATGATGTGGTGTCAACAAAGATAATGTATATCGAGATATCGGGGTATCTCCTTCGCTATTGTTGTCCCTAAACGCGACCGTGATCCCAAGCTCGTCAACCCCGGGCTCGTTTGTCCCGGGATATCCTCCTGTAAACATCGACGAAACCCGAGATTCACTAGACCTTTACTCAAGAGCTTTGTTGAGTCGCCACAGGGTATAAAAATATAAATAAATATAGGTATTATTTCGCCCCTCGCTTATATTCACACTGTTTTTCTTATTGCCGTTCTGTTATTGGTTCATGTTCTTTCGGCTTGTTATTTTTATTAAAATTCGGCCAAATAATAACAAAAACTCTCACACTTTGTTATGCTTATTCAATCTATTTTTTAAGGCTTACATTTTTTCCTGTTCAATTTATAATATTTCCATCAAACTTTATTTTCTGCACTGTATCAGACTGTAAATCACCCACTAGTGAGCGAAGGCTTCTTCTCTATATAGAAGAAGGGTTTGGAGGTTAATCCACCACGCTGCTCCACTGCTTGTTGACGGATAATTTCACTACCATGAGTAACGATCGTTATCAGGTGTCTATGATAACAACCGAGACCGATGGCTTTACGTGCTCTTCGAGGCACGGTGGGGAGACCCACAAAAACATACACCCAGACCGGAAACAAATATTTGCACAAATACAAATATCTGTCCCGTGTGGGAATCGAACCCGCGACCGCCAGCGCGCGGCGTTGAGGCAACTACTCGCACCACTACACCAGAATGGTCGTCTTTATTTTCATTACTAGATATTTTGAGAATATACATTATAAGGGCTTATAGTATAAAAACGTTACAATGATGGCAAATTATATTAAAACGTGTAAAATTTCAAACATTTACTGAAAAATATTTATTAAATATGATACTCATATCAAATATGATACTCATATCCCTGTAGCTATCTTTCAGAATTTAATGTGAGAAGACAGTACTCGAAAGCAATATTTTAGTATCGTCGCGTCCTCACTTCCGGAAAGACGACAAAGTGAGCTTCCAAGGAAACAACCAATAAAAGGAGCGTGCTGTTCTTGAGTTCCACCCAAAAACTTCGCCTCATGTCGACCTATTGATCGGTGAACTTGTCTCAAGTTCGATATTAGTTCGCTCGTGATAGATTCAGCCGGACCAGTTTGACAGTTACGATGGAGACAGATGACGCCTCAAGCCATAACGTGCCGGTGATTTGTCTTCGACTTCAACACTTAGCAGTGTATTATTAAAAATATATTTTTTGCTCTTTCGTATATAAATAAATAAATATGTTTAAGAAGCACGATCGTTTGTTCCTAAGGTAGGCAACTTAATATCTGTTTCTTAGCTAACAGCCGACTGATATATCAGTCTACATTTTTTTTAAAAATAATAATTGTAAGAATAATAAATGAATATTACATCTAGACTCAGGGTGAGAATCGGATCCACAACCACTGGAGCAGAAAGCAGGGTCACTGCCAACTGCGCCAACGGGCCAGTCAAAATATTAGATATACACACAGTATAGAAATATATTTGGATAAAAACTTTGTCCCCATTGTTTTATTATTATAATAATTATCAGTATTAAACTTTACGTTAATATTACTCGTATAATATATATATAATAATAAAATAATAACACGATGAACGAGTTCACAAAGGTCGTTTTTACAATTGTCTCCTACGATCCAGATTGGGTCTAGGCTAGGTAATAATTTATTTTAACATTAATGGGTTTTATTTATTAATTTATCTATTTATAAAGTATTTTATAATTTTATTTTTAATTTGTAACTATTGCGACGACTGTCCTTAATTTGAATTTTTCGTTTAATTTCTTATTTAATTCTATTCATGACTAAATAATATTAATAATGTCTAATAATATTGGATTTTTTTTTCTTTCGATGTATATTAATTTTATGACTTTCATTATAAATCGTAATGGTTTATTTATATATTTGGAAAATGTAATTTATTTTAGTATCTACTCTAACGCATTGGCCTTACTGTAATGTTAGTAGTAAGATTAATAATAATAAATAAATAATATATTAGTGTAGTATCAAACTTGTCATTATAATAACAAGGAACGAAAAATAAAAATTCTACAATATCTGTTTATATTAATACCTATTTATCACAATCCTGTCTGGTATCAGCTAAATCAATTTTTATAGAACTCGGAAAATGTAAAATTAACTTAATACTATAAAGGCTTTTCGCAAAAGTTTTGACATGTGCAAATAAACAAGATTAAAGTTAGCACGCATCATTCTTACTTATAATGTAACCTACACATCAAAACAATTTCAAACTACGGCCAAGGACGCAAAAAATTTTCAAAGTAACTTTGTGACAATGTAGATCCATTTATAAAAAGTGACTAAACAGTCTCGAGTCTCGACCTTATTGTATAGCAATAATTACTTTAGCGTCCTGGTGGGGAGTTTTGCGGCAGTTTACTCTGCAGGAAAGTGTTAAACGCCTTTAGTGTCATTCCAGTGATTAATTTGTGTCGGGCCTGTCGCGTTAATGGGCTAAAATAATTTAGTGGGCGACGCTGGTTTATTTATTATCAGGCTTTGTAGCATGTTGGGCTTCAGAAAATACCTCATCGGTAATCTATCGGAACGGTACACAATATCGATTATATTATTACATAGGTCTCGTTTGTACTTTCATAATGAATTTTGATTAAAGCATGATTACACGTATTCGACGCTGATTACACACATGATCAATATAGGTATGTTGTTATTATTTGTTTGATGCTGTTTTATAATATTGGTGTAACCATACTATAGAAGATAGGTTTTCTTAGGAAACATATATAATTTTTTTGTTTGTGAATTGAGGCATATATATTAAATTTCATCCACTCTTTAGGTCCCAATTTATTTCTTCCTATTCAATGTAATGAATAATTCGTGTACATGAAAATGAATCAATTTACATAAAAGTTTTTTCTCATTTTCAAATGATTCAGAAACACGTGTCCAATAATAATTATTCAGTTTATATATATATATATATATATAATAATAATATTACATGGCTTAAAGTTGTATGAAGTAAAAGGCAAAACAAAAAAAAAATCGAAGCAGGCCGTTAAGAAATATTCTATATGTTAGATTTTTATATCAACAATATTTACGTAATATTATAGAGAACATTTTCATAACATTCAATAGCTTTTCTTTGGAGCACAATTTGGGCCAGCTTGTTGAGCAATAATATAATAAATAAAGTTTTCCTTTAAAAACTTTTCCGATTGACTTGAGCCAGGCATTTTGATTTCGGGCTCATAATGAAAGTTTTTGACTGATAAACAACAGAGTTGAGGTCAAATCAGCATCACGCAATAGCCAAGTTGGAAGTGAAAAGCCGTCAGGAATACGATATAACTTGTCCGATTTCTGAGAAACTTGCCTAAGTCGCGCGGATTGCCTTTAATTTCTAACAGATCGGAGGTCGAGCAACAATGCCTTGCAAAACAAAGGGCTCCTCGAAATACTTCGCAATGTACACATGAAGCAATAATAAAGTATTAATGAAATTAATAATATTTTTTACCACATTACTTATATTAGAAATAAATTCATTGATATTTATTATATAAAAAGTAAAAGTAAACGTTACTTTTACCCATCTTTTGTTTACGAATGTTTATTCTGTAGTAGTTAGTATTTTGAATCTGGAAAACCTTTCAGCTATTATGACTAAAATATACCCGATAATAAGTAAGTAATGTTATAACTTCAAGAAAATAATGAAGGTATATTATAATTCAATCGTATCTATTTTGTTGGTCCTTAAGTGTAATAGTAACATCATTGTTGCTCTCGTCAGTTCTTTCAGTTATATTAAAGCTGGCATTACCGCAAATTAGTTTAGTTTCAAATATTTTCACCTATTCAAGGGAACATTGAAGATATTTAATCATTAAAATATTACTCACTTTCGCTCTATGTTCGTGATTTAACTTACATAAATATATAAATCAAAAAATGATTAAAATAAAGTACCTTACAATAAAATGTTAAATATCACCCTTATGTAATAAATAAATACAGTGTAAAAGAAATGGTGCCAAATTCCTACGGCAGTAATGTAGGTATTTCTTTTGTTGTACGAGTGGTATTCGTGTTTTCTCCTTACCGTCGATGAATAAGAGACCCTTAATCCGGCATTACATGAACGATGACTGTCGAATTGAACATAAATAAATACTGTTTGGACTTATAGGATTTTCTCTGTATCACCGGTTCGTAATACGTTTTGAAGGTATTACACGTGTATGTAAGGACACACCTAACGTGTATTTTTTGAACTAATAAGCGGAACAAAAAGAAATCGATATAAATAAACGAAATAGGAATTAAAAAAATTGAAAAAAGCTTTTGAAGGTGGATTATTTTATCATCATTATTATCATCGATTTTTTAAGTGTATTTTCTTTTTCATTTTCAAATGTTTCAACAACTTTGTGCAATAATAATTATTCCCTTCGAACGTTGAAAGATATGAATCATAATAAAAATTACATGCCTTAAAGTTTTAGGACGTAAATAATAAATTTTACTTTCTCCCATGTTAGCTTTATTTCTCGAAGCTGGGGAGTTTGAAAAATGAGGGTGCCTTATTCTAACACTCGTTACGAAATACCCGAAGGTTATTTTCCGACCCTTTAGAGAACCTTTAAGACAAACCGTCCACATACAACATACAGCCGATGCCCCGAAGCTAAAATAGATTAACGTATTGCTTCTTCAAAATCACTTCAATTTAATTTTTAAGTACAATTGTAGGAGTAAAAAATGACAGGATAATATTTAAAATATTCCATTTTATCTAAATATTAATCATTTTGAAGGTCAATACTACTTTTACTTTCTTTATAAATACTGATCTTATATCTAAAAAGTCAGTGTACCCAACAAGTTATAGATCTAACAAAAATAGTTATGCCCGACCTTATGTACCATATTATATATATAAAGATATATGTTTATATACATTACTGTATTTACTTGTATTTTTATTTTATGTATAAAAACGTTTATTCAAAAAAGTTTTCATACATATATGTACTCATTTTATCCGGAAATGTACTTAGGGGAACTAATGATCTATTTTAACTGGATGCACTTTATGCATTGTTTTGATTTTTTAACTCACTGTTAGGGGAGAGCAGTAAGAACAATTGAAAAAATAGCAGCTGTCAGTAAAATTTTCTATTTAATTCCTAACGCCGTTGTTCCTTCTACAATCATAATTATAACGAGAAATTAATAGGTAATTTTACTGCGTGTAGTGTAAACAATTAAAACAGCTCATACAATTGTTCTACTGTTGGACAAACAGCGTCTCTTTCAAGAACACAAGATGTAAACACATATATGGCACTTTGAAACTTAGTGAACCACTGATTAACTAAGACAACTTGGCTCAATTTTGAACATATTTGCTTGAGTAAGTTGCAAACAAAACTATGCAAAACAATAAAATAATCACAAACAAAGCGAACCATGTAAATAATTAAACAAAGTAGTCGAGTTAAATTGCATAAGCGTTACATGTTTTTTTGTTTACATTAGTGAAATTCATTTGAACGAATTAACTTATCTACATGTAAGTAGTATGAAGTCAACAAAGAGTCGCCTTTGTTCTTGTACATCATTTTAATATGAATAGATAATTATGATACACGGAATAATATCGTAGCTTATAATTTAACTTGTGCTAGTGGAAAAGGTGACGTAATAAAACAAAATCGATATGGCATGGGATACGAACCACCTGACGGCATGTCACCTAGCGACGGAGCACAAACATCGCTTGTACACGCCCAAATTACTTTATAGCTATCGAACGACACGCAACAGAAGTCTAAAACATCGGCCCAATTATACCGACATTAATTATTAGGAAACTATTACAACCTTCGTGTAGTCGAATTTCATATATTTTATTTATATGAATAATTCTTTTATATTTTATAAGAGATTTGAAAAAAAAAAAATCGTCCTTACTATATAATATTTAAAGATAACAGCCGGGATTATAATATACGAGTACATGAATATAAATTGGATCTAGGCATATTACGTTAAATTTTCAATACAATCTTGAGTTATCACGAGATTTAATATACATTTCTGTTACTTCATCGAAATACGATTCGGGATTTTTATCAGGAGTCGAATATATATACACACACACACACACACACACACACACACACACACACACACACACACACACACACACACACAGATAGATATTCCTCTTAAACTTACTATTCTTTTCTGATTTATTTTTAGTATTTTTACTTTAAATGTATTACTCGGTCATTAAGATTCTTAAAGATGTTACGGATTTGTGGGCAACAAAAGAAGATAGTTTTCATTGCAGGCGAGTCGTAAGGGATACTACTAAAACTCGTTGTTTGCTATACGTTACGTAATTAGTAAGGTCATACCTCGCTTTGTGTCGTATCCCACATTACAAACAACTATAAAGGGATACGTTTGCTGCAAACTTTGTTTTATAGATAGTAGTGTTATTGTACAACAAATGAAAAGAGAAAGCTGTTATATGCAACAATTTTCATAAACGAGTCTTCCATTTTGATAAGCTACATACGTTACGCAATTATTCAGTAACTTTTCGGTTAAATAAATCGGTCAAGTCCGATATGGACCCGCACACACGATTTTTCACTAAATATTTTATTTATTTTTTACTTCTAAGGTTGATCTACATATTCCGAAAAAATAAAGACGTTATTTTAATGTCGTATTTAGCGGCTATAGTATCTAATGCATGTTCTGTGAAAGTTCGAAGTGTACCTATAACTATTCCAAAGATAAAGCTCTGTTATAAACGGACGGAAGAAAGGACAAACTGCGGAGTCTTAATAATAGGATTTCGTTGGCACTCACTAGGTATGGAACCTTAAAAAAGCACTGAACAGTTAAATACATTTAAAATTGAGTAACATGTTTAAACTTTTCATACGGAAAAGTAAGCTTAGCACGGCGTAGGCTAATAAAAGCCGATGGATGGCGAAAAAAGCCAGACACATTCAGAGTCACACGAAATAAAACAAAACAATTACTTTTCCTGTGTGAAACCAGAAAGGATCGACACGAAAACGATTCCTGAACATTTAATTCAACTCTTCTAAAACCGCAAAGAGATGTAATTTAATTGTTTTATCCTTTACAAAGCATCACAATGACCGATAATAAATTACATTTAAACATACAAAATGTTTATTACAAATATTTTAAAATTAATTTGTAAGAGAAATTATACTTTAATGGGCTATTTGAAATTATTATTATTTATACTGAATATATCGAAAAACAAACGAAGAATCCGTGAAACAAATAACTATTTGACGAAATAAAAATTAACGTTTTTATTTGCATAAAAATAAACGACATTGATTTATTTACAAAATTTATCATAACAAGTTAATACATTAAATTATTGCTCTAAATAATGATATCAATATATAATTTCAGATATTACTGTAGCTCTATTTTAAATAGATCAGTTTCGTATATAAATCACTACATATCAATTATAAAAATATATGTTGTTCTATACACACTTAATAAAACGTACGACTAATTACTTTATTTCTGAAGAATGACGGTAAACGTACTAGACAAATCCGAATACAGATAACATAGGATTAGATACTGTACTACTTACGTTATATACTGTTAATATATATATATATGTTACTTACTACTTTATATACTGTGTAGATAATGTACACACGTTTCTTACTTTTGATTAGAGAAACACAGGTTTACGTTTATTTATCCTATGTTTATATAAATATATAATTAAATAAAAAGCATAACAGTTAAAACGCTTACGCTATTACGTGTCGACGTATTTTGTATTTTAGTACAAAATTTTATTGTAGCGTCGATCGTAGTATCATATTTTATAAATCATTTTATTATTAATGATCTGTGATAATTAATTAGTGCAAATTGTAGTTTTAACAACTACTGCGAACGAAAATTTGTAGAATTAAACCCCTTTTTCTATGCAGCAGTCCTTTATCTTCTCTTGCTTGTTGTTTATTACAAATAAACGGTGCATCGAACAAACAATAGCATCAGTTGGTTTGATATCATTTGTATGTCAGATAATCGTGACTAATAATAATGCTTCGATAATTTATATGATGGATGCATATTTCATATTAGTATAATCTCCGTTACCTGTGTAAAAGAAGATTGTACTAATATGTATATTTTAATGAGTTGATTCTAACGTATGTGCAAAACCTTGGGCATTAAACACCAAATGATAGAAAAAAAAACAATGATAGACATAATAACTAACTATAATAACTATTCCATCCATGGGTAAACAGAATGTAAAGTTTACATTAAAATAACGTACGTATACAAGCATTACGTTTACGAGTACACTAGAATGAATTTTGCACTGAATCACATTTAGAACAGTCACATTCAATATTAAATATTTTTACTTAGTTAAATGTAGCATACTTTTCGGGTGCGACGTGTATTCAGACCAACCATGAAGTTTGAAACGCGTGTAATATTCAGTCTGTAACAATGCTAAGTACAAGCCAAGTACAGCGAAAGCCTAAAAATACTTACACTACATACAAATTTATTATAATATACAATGACATATTGTACATTGCTTAACACGCTTATGTTTATGACGGATGTTAGTTTCGAAAATTTCACACAAATGTATCAACTATGAATAGTTATCATGATTATATGCATCCCAACTAGTCCTATAGTTTTCCAAATGTCCAAGTAAGTACATATAAAAATAATTGACAAACGTTAATTTATTATTGTAGCACATGGTGTTAATATTTAATCATAATACTTAATTTTATGTAAGGTAGATAAATTTGGAGACTATTTTTAGATGTTAAATTAGATGTTCACAAAGTAGCAATGCAAAGCCTACTGTTTATCAGAGAGATTACGCGTTGTGCCAGAATAGACAAGATTAGGTCGAACTAAGCTAGCATGACCAGGGACTTGCAAAACCTGTTCATTCTCTACGAAATCTCACTTACTAATATCGTACTATTTAAAATATTTAACTACGTAAAAAAATGCTATCGTATCTAATTAATCGCTAGCGCCTGGCTAATAAACTTCGGTCACCCAAATCGCTCCACAGGTCGACCAGAATGAACAAGCACAAAAAATGTTTTAGCTTACCGGAACATAAACTTAACTTGCGAATAAATCACGAGGAAACTTCGTTTAAAACGGTGGACCGCAACGAGGAAAGTACGCTATTTTCATAAGGGGAAAAACAATAACTGGAGGCGTAGAACAAGGGCCGCTTTTAAGGTCCATAAATCAAAATACGGACAATATTTTCGGTATAACTTTAGGCGAGCACTTTCAGTATGGGATTTTGGGACGCAATAGGATTAGTGTTTCGTTTACGATTCACCACTACTTTTTTATTTCTTTATCGGAACGCTCGTAAAACTATGTGATACAACATTGAGTGCTTAAAGAGGATCGGATAAACGATTAACTTCAAAACTTTGAATTATTTTTAACTCAACAAAACTCAATAATCTATATTAACTAATAACATCTTTAAAAAATTGTAAATTGTTTAATTCGAACTGTTTTACAAATTAGGCACGTCTGTTATGTACTTTAATTAATATTTTGTTTGAAATTCTTCCTACATGATGTTTCTGTTCAGGGCTTTCATTCAATAGGAGTAACATGGTTCTCGTTTTAAGAGCCTAGCTGCAGGCACGAACGCAATGAGATTCTTCCTTTGTGCCCTCATATTTCATTCACCTTCCCGCACACGCACTCATAACGGTGACTGCGATATGAAAATCATTCTTATCCCCCTAGATTACAGCATATTTCAAACTGCAGCTACAGTTAACTAGGTTCAGCGCCGTGAGGTTGGAAATTTTGCTTTTACGAAATTCGGTACAGGAGAGTATTAGGAAACTGATAATTTAGTGTAAATCGATTAAGAGGAAGCATCTTGCTTAACACCGAAATTTAATCGATAATAATTTTTATATGAATCAATTTTTATATGAATCAATTTTTTACAATATTATTATTTTACAATATTATTATTTTATATTACTTTAAATAGTAAATGGATTTAATAGAATATTATGTATTGTACACGGATTAATATTCATGTAGATTTTTTGAATTTTTTGAGACTATAATTTATAATTTAAAAATTTAGTAAAGCTTGTAAATAATCAGACAAAACAATAAAAATACAGTACATATTCATTATTTATTTAATCTTTAAAATATTGTACAAAATACAATTTTATTTTACTTATTTTTTTAACTTTAGTTACTTTAAGGGTACACTATCCAAAGTCGATGATTATATCTTGTGTAACTAAACATCCCCAAAATCATTACCCATGGAATCCGCGCCTCGTTATGACGTGACAAATTGGCAACATTTTTTCCTCTCAAGCTTCGGGAATTAGCGTGATCAATTGCGATCTTCGAAGTATTTTCCTCGCTGAACTTTGAATGTGATCGTCTCTTTTATACTTATTTCGAGGGAACTTCAAATGATATTTTTACATCTAATGAGAAGTATATATACAGTAATTTGATGAATTGATGTGAATGTCTCTTACAATTAATTTTATATTTGAATACAAATTACAGAACTAGATAGACATTATAAACAAGATTGTATGATTGAGTATTATTTTTATTTTTTTGCAAGCTAAAATAAACAATTAATAAATTAGTATTTTTTTTTAATTTTACAATATATTTTAAAGTTTTTTGTGGAGAAATAATAAAAAAAAAACATACCTCTGATGTAAAGGTGAAGTTACAAAAAATATAAAGTGAATTGGATCATTACAAAATAGAAATTAACGAAAATATAATACGGAAAATATAAAAAGTTAATAGATACGGAATACACATAAACGTTTTATTTTGATTGTTGTCATAACAGGAAATGTAATAATTATGAGTGATTTCTATTTTTATAAAATAAATAATTAATATAGGAAGAAGCAACCACTTTTCGACACGTCCCCCATTTGTAACTCTGCCGTAGACAATTATGAGTTCACGATTATGGATAGCAGGGGTATGCCGCCCACTAGGAACCTAGATAACGCAATTACGGTCCCGTTATTAAGCGACAGCTATTATTCATTGCTAAGACCTTGTATTCAAGTGGAAGCGTGGAATGTTTGATTGTATTTCTACTTCAGATTTGTGAAATCATGTTTTATTCTTATTAATTGTAGCGTTGTGTTGCGTGATGCACGTTACACGGTTTAAAAATAAATTTTAATTAATTTATTACTGGAAACGCTATAAATAAAATAATTAAATGGATATTTTCCTAACCATCATCAAATTTATGTCTGCGTATAAAACATTTTAATTAATATAAGCTTAAATAAAAATAAATACGTTTGGGCTTTAGCAAATTCATTCGAATTAATTATGGTTAATTATTCCGAAAGATAAATGCTAAGATATAACGAGCCGAGCTGTTAAGGGAATTTTGTTTATACTCTGTAAAGCCGAGAGAACAATAAAAACATGTGAAATAAGGTTAGAAAGCGAGCGGAATGGATGTAATAAAGAAATAGCTTCAGAATAACGCGCTTTACGTGAATAATTTGGCGCTTTCGTCCACGGCGCACACAATGGAAGATATTGTTCCGAATAGAATAAAAATACTCATATTTTTATCCATGCAAGACAAAAGACAATACATAAACTTTAACGTGTGTAACCTAATTGAAAATGTTATGTGAGCATGTGTAAAGTTTATTTTTTTAACACTTTACTATACGTACAGTATTATAGAAATATACGTCATAGAAACACAACAATAAAAGCTGTGCTTATCCCTAGAAGAGATTTCTTCCAGCACACCCGAAAAGGAAATATTACAGACAGAAAATAGAAGATGATAGACGTACAATGTACAAAAGAAAATGTTAATTTATTTTAATAATAGCAATAACAAAACAATAATTTAATACAAATATATATTATATATATACTAAAAAACAAATATACATTCATATATTATTGACACAATAAAATCATGACAAGATATTGATATTTATATTAAATTGCGGAGTGAGATTATCATCTGAAATGTATTTTATATTTTGAGACAAAACAAATATCTATACCTTATACCTAATGTATGAGCCCTACATTTAGATAGCAACTTAAAAAATATTTTTTATATTTATATGATATTATGATGATCATGATGATTATAGACAGTTTTGGTATAAATCATGTCCGCGTGGAATGATGCCAAGAATTATATTATATATATTTAATATAAAATTCTTAAAAGTAAACTAAACTAACACTGATTAAGGTACCGGTAAAAAGATTTATTTATACTGATATCATAAAACGATAAAATTTGTTTGTTCATTTGCAAACGATAAATTCTAAAACAACTAGATCGATTTTGAATTCTTCACCTATAAAAATTTACATTATTCTGAAGTAAGGGGCATAAATTTCAAATCGGGTGAGATTGAGGGGGAAGCCTAATCTTTTTATTTTTTATATATAATTTTCATATCACAAATAAAACAATACTGACGCCGTTAGATAATTTTTCATGTACGTTAAATATAAAACTAATAATATATTTCACGTTAGGTGATTTTCTACTACTTTACTTTTCTATATGGAAACGTCCTCGGGCAGTGAGGTGAAATTTATCGTGAGCACCTTGTTAACTTGTAAATGTATTGCAGATTGTTAATTTATTTTTTTATGTTATTTGGATAGGCAAACTGGCAGACGTGCCACCTGATGGTAAGTGGTCGATGTCGCCCATGAACATAAACTAGTTTGCCTGGAACTAGCCCAGCCAACTCATTTATATGTTGCCTATCCTGAGACATATGATGTTAAGTCTCGGTGCCAGTAATTACACTGCCTGTCTTGCCCTTCTTTCCGAAACACAGCAAAGCTATTTCACGGAAGAAACAAGCAAGATGGTGGTACCGATGCATCCGGGAGCGCGGCACAGCGCATCCCTCCCACCGGTAAAATTATCAAATGGTTTTATTACACCAGAAACGGTCAAAACGTATGTATATATTACGTAATCATTCCTTTATAAATAAAATATAAATAATGTCTTTTGTAACACAAATTTGAATATTTATTATATTAAATCTCTGTAACTTCAGACGATATCTTTTTTTCTATGATTATAAGTGAAACACAACCAGCAGCACAAGTGTTGTGAAGAAGTTGTCTGTCCTGTTCAGAATCGTAACTAATATTATTATTTTATAACATTAACATTATATGATAACTATTTTGGACTACATTATTTCCTATCACCTAAACATAACTATTTGTATGAAAGTGCATTTTAGAAGTATAGTATAAATATAGGAATTAACATAAAATAGTATTTTTATAGGTTTATGTGATAATGGAACTTCAATTAAAACTAATAAATCTTATAAATTCTCTTAGAACAGGTATGGGTTACACAGTTGATATTTACGTGAAAACGTATATGCTATAGTAATGGAAATTAATGTGTTTGATCGTGTTCCATGTAACATAAAGTGTCGTTTCTCTGGGCCTTGTGATCCACCTTAATCTGTCGAGTACAGCGTAATAGAATTGATGAAAGCGGTGGACCGCCTGCCCCGTGTTATAACCTGTCATTCCCTAGTGATAGGATCCAATAAGGGTTCATTATAATTTATATTATATACTTACACATTATGTTGAAAATTCAAATTTACTTTATATGTTACATTATACGTAAGTTAACGTTTCAGAAAATTGAAACTTCTTAAAGATATTTTAAATTTTCATTACGCTTGAATGAGCTTATTTAATATTCAAAAGAATTACTGAAAATTTTAAAATGTATCCTTTATATATGGTGGCCGTTCAGAATATCGAAGTTGGAATTGAACAAACTTTCTAAACCAAAACTTTGTCGTCGTGCCGAGTAAAATAAAGAAAACCAAATTTTACTCGAGTAATGAAGCCAGAAACCTCAATACCCTAAGTTTGGATAACATTCTGTACAAAATAATTCACTTTTCGAAATTCTTTACGAGAATGATAGAGATTAAAGAATAAACTAATACTTTTTTTATGGACAAGGTACTAGTATTTGATCAGCAAACTAACTGTCAGTTATAACTGCCCACAATTGATAGAATATTTATAAATATTAATTATTTACGAAAACGTTCGACACTTATCGCAGCATTAAAAATGATCAAGTAAAAATTATTTCGAGAGTAAGCAGAGTGAGAGAATATGTCAAACAAGTTAGATTATGTTAGTTCAGAATCGTTACAAAGTACTGAGCTTGGAACGAGATGGGGTCGTGTCGAAATTAAACAAAAGCGAATCGAGCAAGAGGGGAATTGGATTGATTGGTTTTTTTCTTTTTTACTAACACAATAGACAGGTAGGTTACGAGTATAATCCTCTGCTATTTTTTATCTCCATTTGTGATCCGAACGCCAGTTTAATAAACGTTTCTCAAAATAAAATAAAAATAAAAACAGAAACGTCCTCAGTAAAGGATTTTTTAAACATAATTTTCTTTATATAAGGATTAGATTCTATACAGTTTGTGGTTTTTAGTAATAAAAAGTATGTTTTATACACTTAGTCTTATGACTGTGAATGAATTAAAATGATTACTCCTATAATAAACGATACGACCAATAATTAAGGAATTATTTACATCTCAATATTTTTCAGGAGTATGTAATATGTGATATCATTCATAAACTACATTTAAAAAAAAACGTCATACTGGATTTCAAACCGATTTAATTGCAGTCTCCTCTAGGAGATAGGATTAGAAACAAGAATACCATGCTTAAATTCACGTAATTATTTCTTCATAAGACTAAACATTTTTTTATTAGTTCCTGATTCCAAGCTCTAAAATATCTGGAGTTATTGATTCAATACAATTGGTGATCATTACCTACACATAATCTAGGTTGTATAAATAAAGCTGTATTCGACTAACGTCTATATACTCGTAATTTGTATGCCATTAAAAGGGTATTTTGAAAGGACAGGGAAACATTGAAATGTTTAAAAAATACGAGTCCCGCTGTGGAGTTGAAAAACTAAACGTCAAAGGAAAAGCGGTCCGAACTTTGTTGTATCTACGGTCCGTCAGTTGGGTTAGTTAATTGTTTGCGGGGTGACTCGTGGACTGAAGGGACACGCACCGCCGCTAGTTACACGTATACCGGATAGGGCTATGTTTAACGTGAAACTGCGATGATAGGAAAACTTGCGCGAAAGCTTTATGTGATAAATACGAAAATTTTATATTTGTAAACATTGGTTTACGTTTAAATCAAATAAGTTCAACCGTGTATTTGCGAATAGAAGAAGACTAGTAGCTGTAGCACAATCAATAAAAATATTGAAATGCATGTACCTACAATGCATGTATAATCTTCTCTGTATATATATATTTTTATATCTCTATTTTTCATAACTAAGCACGCAATACGATACGTCTATTTTAGTAATTCATCATATTTATCTTATTCCATCAAGTTGAATATTTCAAAAATTTATATTATTTAAATTTTTTACTTCTAGCAAAAAATGTATATCAGGTCAGTGAGCATCGAGCGCGAAGTATACGCTTTTTTAACACCGTTGTTAAATATACGGATTAAGTGCGATTCTAAATCAGATAGCATTTGTGATTGTAGAGATGAAAACAGTTATATTAATTAAAATAAGTACTTACAAAACACGTGCCAAGAATATTCGATGTTTCACTTACCTGTAAAAAAAATGATACACTGATTAAGATTGTTATCCTTATTTTATCTTGATGTGCATTTATAAGCAGTAAGTTATGCAAAGAACATACAATAGTTAACAACATTACAATGTAATGATAATATTTGCGGTATTCTATGCGGTCGCCATCAACAGTGCGACCACTAATTAACACAGTATTATATTATACAAGGTATTATAAGAATTTGACATCTATAATATAAAAATAAGTCGACTTTTCCTTCCTGACGCTATAATTCCAGAACGCACGAACCGATTTCCACGGTTTTGTATTCGTTGGAACGGTCTCGGGCTCCGTGAGGTTTATAGCAAACAAAATTCAGGGAAAATGTCAACAGAAAAGCAGGAAAACAGGGAAATCATTTTTCACATACAGCGCCATCTCTGATACATAGCATGTACTACCAACCAATATGGTTTTACAAAAAACGAAGCCATCTGGTGGCGAAACGGAGTTCGCCGGGTTTACTAGTTATACCTATATATTAACAGTGAGTAAGGCTGATGTAAAATACGTATCAATAATATTGTATAGAGCCCAGATGGTTCTATGATTAGAACACTATTTAATAGCAGACGGTCCCGTGTTCAAATCCAGGCTACCACTACTATTTCGTACTCAACGACTAGTAAACAGAGAGGAAAACTTTTCTGATGAAATTCTGATACAAGTATATTTGCCAACTCATAGTGGATCATGACGGATTATGGTCCAACCCTTTTTTTCTTTGGTGAAGAGAATCTTTGCCCGATAGTCAGACATTTACGGTGCCTTTCCATTGATGCGGAGCGAGGCGGCGGAGCGGAGAAACGGAGTAATATTAACCAATAAGATTGCAGAGCCCTTGTTCACTGGAGCAGAGGGTAGATTTTTTGCAATCCTATTGGTTAATATTACTCCGTTTCTCCGCTCCGTCGTCTCGCTCCGCATCAATTGACAGACACTCTACAGGCTGTTTGCAGTAGAACACAATACAGTACAATAAAATAATTAAAAAGATTGATTTTGTGAATACGATTTAAGCAAAATTATAAATATACGATGTCAATAGTTTCGTATCTCTCGATACGCTGATCCCGAGCGAACAGTGTGTCAGTTGATTGGACATGTGACAACGGGCCCGGCGTGAGTAGATTGATTCCCCCCTATCCCCCATCCCTGCGATTTCCGCGACAAATGTTATTACTGTAGCCATTTCTTATTATTGACCCCGTATGTGGTACCGCGAATATTGAAAATGTTATCATTCAACATATTGCTATCGTAAATTTCGTAAATACATGTTTCATACCCTATTAACATGACGTACACGTACCTACTTTAGCAATAGTTACATGTTAAAATACGTTACGTATATAATAATACTACAATCCGCTGTTTATTATATAAAATAAAACTGAAATATGTTCTTTAATCTTTTATACCTGAGACAATGTATGTTTAAGGGCAATGAGGTAAACTAATTAATTACATGTAATATTTTTACGAAAGGATTGATTGATTATTCTTGAATGAATGTTCCTCATTTTAATCGGTCAAGGACAAGGTTCTATAACAATTTGTTGTTTTGCTAATTTTAAGCGAAAGCTAGATTAATCAAGTTTAAATTTAGCTCGTTGATCACTTACTATACATTCTGAAAATTATATTTCACTTCCTACCTATGTAATAAATTATATTTATTTAATATTTTAATCAAATATTATCAAACAAGGATTCAATATTAATATTATCAATAAAAAAAAGTACTCTCAGAATTAAAAAGTATTAGGAGAAAAAAATAAAATGAAATATATAGATTTGTTATCGTAAATTCCAATTCATACTAGTCCAATTATTTTAATGAAACCATTTGATTTATATTCCAGTCTGAAATAAATATATTTCAAAGCAACGGTATTTACAAACAGCACTGATTTCTATTTGACCGACTTACACATCAATGCAAAAATCTGGAAAGTTTTCAACGAAAAGTTAACGCGACATTTCAATTTCATCAGACAAAAATATTCTATTCCCTTGTCACCTGCGACACATATCGTTTATATATACATATCAAAAGCCCGTCATAAATCAAGAATCATTTTACGAAATGGCAATACTGGGACGGCCATATTTCACTCGTTCGCGTTTCCTGCGTAGACGTATGAGGAAATATTTGCAAAGTCAACTTAAACGCGCTCGTTTTGTAAATTCTCTCAGACGGCCTCTGTGACGCGGGGTGACCAGAGGTTTCTCCAAGATTATTTATTATGTCAGTGACGTGACGGGTGTCAGTAATTCATTCCGCTAACACAGTTTCGGCTCCATGGCTTTATGGATTAAAATAGATTGACTTATTGTCGACTTACTGTGACTGATGATGATTTTATTTTTAGTTTTTTCACTGACTCTCGCGAAATTAAAATAATATATTTGTCGTTTTCTTTAAAGTACCTGGATGACCGAGCTTTGCTCGGTTAAATTATATTTAGATTCATTACATACAGATGAAACATAAATAATATTTTCGATCTTACCGACATAATAGTAAAATAATAGGAACTGGTTATTTAAATAAAAAATAAAAAGAGCTCTTAATTTAAAAAAATAGGAAAAAAAGATTGGTCTGTAGAAACCTGTATTCGAACCCAGGTTTTCTAATTTCGAATCCGCCCGATTCCTATCTGAGCTATTAGAAGCTTGTCAATGACAGCGAAATTTACCTTCGTATTCTAATGGTATTTTTTAATTGCGTAGAAAAAGGGATAAAACAAAATTTTCTAAAAATAAATCCTAGCTAGATCGATTTATCGCCCCCGAAACCCCCTGCATACTAAATTTCATGAAAATCGTTGGAGCCGTTTCCGAGATTCCGATTATATATATATACAAGAATTGCTCGTTTAACGATATAAGATTATACAAAACTGTCAGTTTTAAGAAGGATTTTATTCGAGTAGAAAAAAATGTAACAACGTTAACTTTAGTTTCAATTTGCAAAAGCATACCAAAACTTTTCTTGTAATTGCTCGAATCCATTCTGAATCAATATGGTTTGGAAAAGTTCAATATAAAAGCTTTTAAGATAAAATTATAACATATCCGTTTGTAAATAATATAAAAAGGGATAATTACATTACGGTTCACATGTTTGCGACTTCTTAAAAGTAGACCCCTCTACACCCCGGAAGTAAAGACGCTCACCTTATAAACGATTTTTACGAATTCATACGGCGCTAAATTTTATTGGAAAGGTCACAATTTCCTCCCTACGTTACTCTTTTATATCACACCATTGCATTATGCATAATTTAAAATATCATAAATCGTATTTTCATTTCTTTGTTGAATACTACTTTTGTGAAAAATACTCGATAATTGAATAAGAAAGACTCACTTACGTAATAATTAACTAAGTAACCTACATCCATGTATATTCCCTGAGCGATCTTATTTATTCCGCACGATGCTCTCGACTTCCTAATTAGAAAATATGGTCACCCTGGCAACACTTATCAGAGTGACCACACTCTCGCAATGTTTACTTAGGACTGTTGTCGTAATGGACATGAGAATGTTTTGTCGCAGAATTTTCCCCTAAATCGGCAAACTTGGATATGCGACGTCGCTTATTTTTATGAGTAATCTCGACTAAATTTATATATGGTCTTTGTTCTTTTAATGTCTTTTTTTATTTGTATCTTATATACCTTAGATTTTTTTTTTTTACAAACTGCTACCAGAGTTGATATCATGATTACAGCAATGTTACATAGCAATTTTAAAGTTACTTTATTTCCTATCACATTTGAATATTCAAAAAATTTAATACTATGCAACTTGAATATTGCGACAACTCAAATTTTCCTATTAATTCCTCAAATATGTCAACGAAAATCTATCAAGCATCTTGATAGATTTAGATAGCTCATTAGACACGCTCTAGTAGTTAAACTTGCTGAAGCAGTTAATATTTCAACGCCATGCCGCATTTAATCAGTATTACTAAAGAAAATTATCTAGACATCGATTTTTAATTAAAATAACAGATTAATTTATAAAAAGTATTAGTTTTTATTATTACTCTTTCAAGTTACTTACAACGAGATTTATTTATATTTTCATATTACATTTTAAAAGTATTTAATTTTTTTTTAAATATAAGTAAATTAATTTTATTGCTATACGTAATTTTGAAACTATCATTTTTACACGGTATTTTAATTTTAACTTACAATTTTTCATATACATGTACAGGATAACGTATCAAATTATTTCAAGCTGAAGTAAATATTTGAGTACCTACTAGAAAGAGTCAAACGATCTCATATTTATTTCACGCTTCTCATAGTTTACGAGTCATATATACCTATTACGTAAGATTTTTTAAGTTCCTAAAAAAATTGTAATGTTCATCAAATTAAAATAACTGTTAAAATACATTTTTAATATATTGAAAATATAATTAGATAAGTATAAATAAAAAATCATAACATACAAATATAGGTAGTTTCCTTATAATTTTTTTTGGATAAAACTATAAAATGTGGTATCAAATATAAGAATATCCATTATAAGCCTGTCATTTTACTTCCATTAAAATTATTTCGAAAAAGATAAGAATTATTCATGGAATACTACCCATCTATATAAGATAGACAATTAGGCTAATAACACACACGCTAAGTCAGCGGCGAATATAACGGTGGAGCACGTCAGAGACAAACTGCTCGGCTCTACATTTACGATACACCCTTATTCCCAAGAGCACCTACTCGATCTTACTGTATCTATTTAAAGCGTCTTGATACTTGAAAGCTTTTATAATATATTGTACTATTTTACAAGGCTTCTGGAGATCATAAATATTTAAATAAAGAAATAAATAATAAATAAATGCCTAACATTCAACAGCTCCAAAACCCGAAAGCTTAAAAAATATAAAGACAAACGCCATATAAATTAAAAAAAAAACACCAAGAAAAACATCTGTATGGCCCATTAAAATGTTGGTCATGAGTGGGGATCAAACCCAAGACCACTAGCGCATCAGTCAGTTGCTGTGAACGCTGCGCCAACGGGTCGTCAGTCGATAGTAAACATAGGTAATAATTACACTGTAAAAGTGATTAATTTACAATTTTTAAGATGGAATCGATACTGACATAATGCTCAAATCATAAGAAGTTAGTGATCTAATTCTTACGAGGTTACAACAAAGTCATAATCTTCTAAACTACTCCAGTTGACAGGCGACTAAATTAGATAGTTGCAAATTTATAGCGTAGTAATATTATTATTATTATTAGTTCACATTCCACGAGTTAACATTTATGTCGCAACAACTAGACATAAAAAATAAATAAAAAAGGTAGTTATGTAAAATGGATGGATTTAAAAGGTAAAAAACGATGGTAAAAATAGTTCATTACATAAAAGTATAATTATAATTATGTGGTCACTGAAAACCAGCAATGGCAATAGCAAATACTGAAAACCTTACAAATTTCGTCTGCTGCGTAAACGTTTTCCGCTTTTTTTTAAAGTAGAAGAAAATGTATCAAAATTCATTCGAGTCTAATATACGAGAGTTGACTATAAAAGAATCCACAAGAAACTGCCAATAACCGCACACTACAACTTTGTTAGTGTTTACACACATACACACGTTGCTATAGCAACCGGCTGATCTCTTGGGATTGAGCAATAACTCGTGCCTAGTTAATAGGATGTCGCCAAAATTAGGAAAAGCACCCGCTCTCTCAGCACTTGCTGATAACATGCCGTGAATTGCGGAAAATTACTTAAATACTTGATTACACTATTACGTTTACTGCAAACTCTATAAATATTTACTTTAGTCCTTGCTACGTTCGAGTCATAAAATGAAGTAAGTTACTTACAAAGTTTGCTTTAACGACCAAAGTATAAACACATGTTATTCTAAAAGCATTTCATGCTCATATAAATTAAAAATTGTTTACTGGGAATATTTTGTACCTACATAAAGGAAAAAATTAGTTTATACTTTCCATTATACTACTCGCTATCTAGCGCCTGTAATTTTATTTTAGCAAAAACATGAACTTGTGTTAAACATAACATTTTTGATACAATTTGTCATAACCTGCATTTAAGTGATATTAAAGATTATCGTGTACAAACGATTATTAAAGTTAAGTAAACTTTTGATAGGTAAACACAATCATTAGCTGTGTTTAATAGACACTTTTCTTGTTAGACATTTGTAATTGTTTTCAAATGCTTTCGAAAAAACCTACTGCAATTAGATTATCGGTAACAAAGCGTAAGAAATAGAGAAATATTTTGTAACGTTATAAGTACAAAAGCAAATAATGTTCACGATGTGATAGTGATGTGAATATTTAGACTTTTTTAATTTTAGTTTCATTTTCATATATTCGTATGTATTATAAGAATATAGTAATAAAAAGTTTTTATACTGAAAAATAACAACCAATTTTATTTAAGACTTACTAAAATATTTAACGAAAGAAATCATTAAGCATCCGTTTCAGTAGGTTACAACTCGGATACATTTCTACATTAAGGAAATATAACATTTTGAGGACGACGTTAATACATTTTCGTTTCTATTGAGAGCGAAGATGGATTAATTTCAGCGAGTCAAGATCCATCTCAGGCAGTCGCTTTGAGAATTTGAGCCATCGCATTGCAAGAACACTACTTTGGACAAGTTTCAATTGAAACTTCGTCTCAAGAAGGGATACAGTTTGATGAGACGTTTGCGGATGAGCTATGTTCATTTAGAGTAATTAACTGCAACCTAATATATGCATAATATTTATAATTTACCATTGATATAATAAATCTTAGGATATTTTAGTTGGAACAAACTAATCTGATGTTCAAGTTACGTTACAAAAAGTTTGCGTTTACGTTAGATAACATGTTCAAGAGGGAGGTTAGTAGGTGCAGATTAAATAAAACATAATGTTACGGCTATGATCGTCAAATGAAAGCGTCAAACGATCTGACATGTCTCAAAATAACGATGGTGTAACCACAAGGGATACGTAGTATAGGTACGCTTAAACCTACAACTACAGGCACCTCCTTACGTTTGTTTGAGTATAGGATAATCTACGGCATGAACTTTGACTTAACCCTTTATTGATTCTTGAAAAAGTGTTTTATGGCCTGTTTCCTCTCAGCTATCATTTGGGACGGGGGTGGGTTCTCTTTGATAAAGTGAAAAATAGCGCTTTGGGAAAATGTAACTTACATTACTTTTGCTTTCACCTATTTGGTTATTTTTAATACATTTTGACGCATGAAAGCATTTTCAGATTTTTATAGTGTTAGTGTTATTAAATAAATATTTAGGAGTGTTACTACATGTCTTTCGGAATTGTTTCACGTAATTATCACTGTATGTAATAAAAATTATCTATATGGTATATAGTATTATTTATTAAAATTATAATCATTACTATCATTTCTATTGATAATGGTGAAGATTTAGTAGCAATCGCTAACGCTGTCTACTTCTGAATATAAGATATTCAAAACCATATTTATATTACTTTTTATTTAAAAAAGTATAGACACATATATTCGTTTGAGTATAAGAAGGCGCCTCTCAAACACTTCCTTCACCTGTTGAGAAAAAAAATCTTTAGTGACGTCGAGGTAGCGAGACTCGTCATCAAAAGCACTTGAGCCTGGGTCGCGTGCTAACAATGTGCCCGCCCCTCACCCTTTGACCTGCTCGACGCTTTGTCGTGAGGGCAGATGAGATGACATCACACTATAAGCATACATCATATACACGTGCACGTGTAAAAAGAATGTTTCGATGTTGGAGACTTACGAAATAATTGCACATTTTAATGGTAAGCTAAGAGAGTTTAGTGTTCCTTACACGCCGTTATACTAGAGAAATGTTTCACGTTAAGAGATGTAAGACACGATGTATATATATATATATATATATATATATATATATATATATATATATACTTATGTCTGCGAAGATTGAAGACATGTATAAAGTATAAAACACATTAACATCGTGTCTTATAATATATATATATGGTATGTTTTTTTTTTAATATTTTATTTCTTACACGAACTACGCTTATTGTTCGAAAAAATTATAACATTACAATTTAAAAAAAAAATATTTTCTTTTATCAACGTAAGTTTTAGTCCATAAAATTATACATTTTCTACTCATTCTAAAGAGCAAGTTAGAGCCTTATTAAACTTTGAATCGTCAAAAGCGAACTAAATAGTAGGGGGTTTGTGGCGGTGCTTAATACTTCCTGCTGTACGGTATAGCCAAAGGGAGAGATGTTCTAAGCACGTTGTATGAACCCAATCATATTTACATTTCCCAGTTATTTATCATGAACCATGTTACAATACTTATCACTCAAATACTATAACTGTGGTATACGTTATATATTCAAATGTAAATTATAAAGTAAGCCCTAAATTTCCTAAGAAATTCCAAATATTTATAAAATAAGATTCTTAATCTCAATATAATCTCAATCTCAATATATATCTTTAATAGCAAAAATATCGTAATGTTTGCGATATCACTTTACAAATCTCAAGTACAAAGTCGGCTTAATAATCTAAGGGAAAGGTCAAAAGTTCCATGTTTTCCTCGTTAAGCTTCAGGACTTCGAAAAAGTAATTTTACTTAGAAAGTCATGTTTTGACGTTGCTGTTTATTGTATTATTTTGTATTATTATAGAAAACTGAGAAACGTCTTAACAAATTAACAATATTAAATCTAAAATAGTTGTTCATTTATTTTGCATTAAAAGGGGTTAGACGGATATATAATTTATAAATTGCTACTATTACTAACTGCTGCTACCTTTTGCTAATAAACTTATTGATATGAGTAGCACTAATCATAAAAAAATGGTAGATACTAGAATTTATACAGATATTACTTTAATTTTTTTTCTTGTTTAATCTACGTTTAAAAAAAAAAGGAAGTAATACACTTACAAATTGTCGCAAATACCTACTATAAAATTGCGAACATATTATTTACTAGACTTTAGTAGTACATATTACTTACCTAGTAACTATTTCGTAATATTAGATAGAAAACTTAAATTTTCAATAGTTAAATTTGTACAAATATATCTTTTGTTTAAAATGAAATTAAAATTGTAATTAATTTTTACAACTCTTTTTTCCTGAGGTTTAATTACAACGGTTAACGTTTCTGTTGCCTCTAAGGTATTAATTTCAAAATAAATATACAATTCGGGCCACTTCGTAAAATACCGACATAGGAAATTAACTTTTTCTTTCTTATTAATGGATATTATGCCTATTTACTCTTTGTGATTTTACATTTTGATAAATATTTTTCACTTTTTTTTTTGTAAAAAAGAGAACAGATAAACTGAGTAATAAATATTTATTTTAACTGCTTTTTTATACTTATCTATTTTAAATAAAGTATGTTGAACGACATAAGGTGAATTAGAAAAAATTTGGTACAAATTTAGAAACGCAGTAGGTAGTTACATTGGAGATGCTTTTATAATTACAAAAGCATCTCCGTTAAAAGTATTCTCATTTATTATACGTTGCAAAAATTCATTCTTATGTGGACGTATCTATTTTTAACGTGTGTATTTAAATTATATAATGTGATATTTAAACAGAAAATTAAAAATCTCATTTCGTTTTAAAAACAAATAAAATCTTGTTTTTATTTATTCATAGAGAAAGCAAATACTACCGAACATTTTGTTTCAGCTTAATATATTACATAATATGTCATGTGCCTTAAAATATTAACATCCTTTCCGAATAAAAAAATCTTTTCATTCACGATACACGGGTTTCATGAAACGCGTATCACGAGTTAAGGGTAGATTTGAACGGCAAATAGTATAAATATTTATAGCCGTTTTTTTTTTTAATTTTTTTTTTTTAATGTAGGCTTAACGCACTCTTTGCAACCTAACAACTACACAGTTTTCAATTAAATATATGATCAAATATTACCGAGCGAAAGTTTTATAAGTAGTTATAAAAATGAACCGACCAGTTCTTAATATATATGTATATATTTTCACTACATTTTTACTTTTGAACTTTAAAAAAAAATAATGATTTGCACTTGATATTTAAAAACAAGTGAATGAGTTGAATAAGTATTCTGAATTCATAAAATAATTTGTTTCAAATGATCGGTGTCAATGAAACTTATGATTTCAAAAATCAGTTTACATTTTGAATTTGACGTACCGTGTGCGTGACGCAGACAGATAGATCGTATTCTATGAACTTATTGGAAAATTTTCCGATAATTCATTACCGCCATGATAAATGTTCCCCGCCGTTCGCCTATTGAAATCCAGCCCCTTTTTCCTTCGACGGTGATACGCAAAAACGGGTTAAAAGGGACCGGGGTACGTAGCGGATGATATATTAATCAGCCCCGGGTTGTCCTCGTTCAGACGGATACCTATTGAAGTATTGTCGTCTGACTTCTGTCATTACGAGTGAAACGTGAATGAGCAACGAACAAACTTGTATTTTCCAAATATGCAAATAAAACAATAGTTTTCATGTTAATGTAAGGTTATTCACTGACAAAAAAAAAGCAATTATAATAAAATAAAACATTATTTAAAAATAAGTTGAATGTTTAATGTATAATATATAAGAAATTGTAAAATATATAAATTTTCTTTAATGCATAGACTTCATAAAGCGTTGGTAAATATATGCAGGCGCAAATAAATCAGGACGTAATACACAAAACTGTGACGGGAGCGAAATCATCGGAAACATGTCAACTGCACGATGACTGCACGTCGACTCAGGCACATTATAGCCTCAGACATGCAATAATAAGCGATCAAAGAGAGTCTAGTTACTAGTAGAAACGAATAACTAATCCACAAATACACACTTGCGACACGCTAGAATAGACTAGGTAGGTACCTATATATATATATATTTTTTTTTTTTTAATTTCTTAGCTAATTCTTTAAATGGCTTTTAATATAATAAATTTTTAATATGTTATTGAAAGTTATAAGAATACAGACAAGAATAAGGCAAACATTTTTGTTTAAATTTGATAATTAAATAAGGCATTTACGCCATTTTGATAGGATACTTATTTTACTCTTACAGTATAGTATCTATATCTTCTACTTTTCATTTAGTATATTATGTAAAATGAAATTGATAATGTAAATCGATATCACCCGTTGATAGCTTGCTAACAAACAGCGTGACGCGTTGACCGTAGTATTCAAATAGCGGTCGCGGCGTAAATAAATCAGGGGCGCAATGCACAAAACTGCAGCGCGGGCGAATCATCGGGAGCTTGTCAGCTGCATGTCAACGCAAGCAATAGACATTCACCATTATTATTACATGCTCTGGAAACCGAATATAAAACATATAGTACAGAAGGGAGTTTTAAATCAAATATTTTAAAATTCATAGCGTTTATGGAAAGAATCATGACACAGAATATTTTATTGTTATCTCCGAGTGAGATATAAAATAAATTCAATGATATAAACGTCACATTCTCCAAATATGAAACTTTATATCTATTTTAAAGGTATTTCATAAAATTCCTGTCTAACAGATAAACTAAAATGAGTTATGAAATTGAAGGTGGTTCGGTATAGATTATTCTATCATATTCTTTACCGAGACTTGAAGACAATTTGAGATTAATAAACTACAACTAATTTATTTTATTTGTTTATTTATATACTTTATTGTACACTTAAGAAATACATAAAAAAGAAACAAAGAAAAACCTACCAAATAGAGTGCAAAGGCGGTCTTATCACTGATAGTAATTTCTTATATCTTATATATGATATTTTAATTTAATGTCGGCTTGGGAACGAAGGTTTAGCGCACTAGGGACGTCTGAACCAAGAAAAGTAACGCATTCCTTTAGATATGGAGGAGTACTAGGATGGAAAAGAGAGTAGAGAAAAGATAGGAGATGTAAGTTACGGCGTTCTCTTATTTTAAGCCAGTTAAGTCGTGCTCGATAATCTGAGATACGATCGTACTTTCTCAAACCAAATATGAATCTGATGATCATGTTTTGAAGGCGTTCAAGTTTGTTAAGGAGAGTTTCAGATAGGTCAGAATAACAGACATCAGCGTAATCAAGAATAGGAAAAAGAAGTGTGCGGGCAAGTGATATCTTTGTTTTGATGGGCAAGAAATTTTTCCACTTTCTCAATGTTCCGATTGCAGCATATATTTTACGACTGATTTCAGCAACTTGAGGTCTCCAGGAAAGTATGCTATCAAGTATAAGACCTACATTTTTTATAGTGTTATAAAATTCTAATTTCGAGCCATCAAAGCAGGAAGACAGGAAACATTAACCTTAGAGAGCTGTATATAACTACCTTTTATGGAAATTTAGGACTTTCTAGGATTTATCGACAGTCCATATGATTTAAACCAAGAAGATATAACTGCAAGTTCCTGGTTAATACGACCAATTGCTACAACTATATCGTTAACAGGAGTTGGCAGATAGATCTGAAAGTCATCGACATATAAATGAAAAGGAAGAGAAAGGAGATGAGTTATAGAATTAATAAATATGGAGAACAGAAGAGGAACAGAAAGAACATCACTCTGAGGTACTCCGGCTTTGAGAGGTGTGCATGGAGAAACCTTGTCAATGATTCGGATACATTGTGACCGATCATAAAGGTAGGAACGGAACAAATTAACAGCATCTGGTGAGAAATTTAGTTTTTTAAGAATTGCAAGGATAATATCAGTTTTATGTTTATAATTTTTAATGTCATTGAAGTCAAGCAATGTAAATCGTAAGTCATAGAGGTAGCCTATGCATCAATCAATTATTATAATGCTAAAACCTTATGTACTCATTTATGTCAACGCGGTATTTATGTCAAAAACAGCGCCAAATTCTATTCTAGACATGTTAAAATAAATTATTAATAATTTCAGCTTGATCTTATTAACAGTTAACATATAGTTATGTCGATTTGCAAACTTTTGAATGAAAACATAAACTTAAGTGACCAGAACGAACCAAGAAAGTTAAAACAATTTTATTTTATATTTAAATATAATTTGACATAATTATTACTAGAATTTAATTTATATAGTTAATTTATTTCATAATATTAAAAAAAAAATTACTTACTTTTTTTTACTTTTACTTAGTAAAAACAAGTATGCTTAATTAAAAAAATCAAAAAACCCGACTGCGTAAAATACTCTTATTATAAACTAAAAAGAATAAAACAATTTACTAGCTTTCATTTGATACCCATATTGCTACAGTAAGAAAAAAAAATTCAACTCCCCTCTCATTCCGCCATTTGCGGGCGCCATTTTGAAAATTTATATAGCCTATGTCACTACTACAATTTAGACAAATCCAACGACACCTCATATGTAAAAAACCGTCCAGCCGTTTGGGCTGTAGGGCGTGCCAAAGAAATGGACATACATACATACATACATACATACATACATACATATATACATTCATACATACATACATACACTCGAAAAACATAACCCTCCTGTTGCAGTCCGGTAATTACTATAAATAATCGATAAAACGCCACAACGGTATATAAATATTACTAAAGAAAATTTCATCACAAGGATTTATTTATTATGATTTCATAAAATATTTTGGGATCTATGTAAGGAATTATGTAACACCACGTGCAGTGCAAGCGCATCAAATTACAAGTGAACATGTAAGCAAGTCGCGCAAATGACGACGCTCCAAAAGTTCAACGTACGAAAACTACGATTTTTTACCTTATTAGCTAGAGAGAAAAATAAAGTTTGTATAAAATACTGCACTTTCAGTACATGCCTGATTATAAAGTTAACTGAAAATACCATAACTTTGCTCTTATTGAATCAACAGCAGTAAAGCTCTGTAACAAGTTTTATGACAAAATATATTTACATACATTCGTCTAATATATATCTTTAAAATGAATCTTGTTTTAAATCTTGCATCGGTATCTAATCAATTAAAAACCTATTGACACGTCGCCACCATTAATTATTATGCGTCGTTCCGAAGATAGCATCATCTATCGTTGCTGCATCGCTCGTATGAACATCGGAATTCGAATCGTAAAGACGCACTCAATGGTTACGATAATTTATTGTACTGTATTGTACAGCAATGGTCTGTAAATGTCCCAGTACTAGCGAAAGGCATCTTGTCCTATATGGTTTGTAGCTGAATTCGCCACGCTATTCTCCTACAAGTGGGCGTATATATGCATAAATATGGATTTTTTTAAAACATGGTATCTTCATTATGTTTTTCTTTAGCATTTAGCACGAGATTAGTTTTATAGACAAATTTTGCACATCATTTTACCGGTGGTATGGCGGATTTTAACCTGCGTCTGGTATCAACTTACGTGTTCTATCCACAGGACCGTAAAGTAGTTGTCGATAAACATCGCAATTCAATCGTTCGCTGGCTTCGTTAGTTAATGGAGCAACTCAGGAAAATTACTCCGAGCTAGTCATCAAGTAGTTAAATTTGATCAACTCGGTAATGACATTCAAATAGGTTAAAATAATGGTCACAAGGGTCAAAAGTCGATTTCACTATATCTGTGGTACTCTGTCAAATGGAAATCGGAATTTATGGGACATGGAGGCGTGGCGAGAATTTCCGAACGAACCGAACGCTCTGAAAGCTTTATCTACCAAAATGTATGTAAAACGTGGGTTATTCGAAATTTTGCGAGTAAGGCGTTTTTAAAACTGACTGATTTTACAGAATTTATGCGTTGTCAAAATATAGGAAACTATTGTAGGATTATTATTTGATAATAAAATTATTATATATCATTACATAAATACTTAAATTTATACTGATTAGGCTCCGTATCAAATGACAAACAAGCAAACATAAATGACACCCTAAATATAATCAGCAAACTTTAAAAGACGAACAGAAAAATCTTCAATTTTCCACATCTGTAAGATATTTCGTATAAATCGAATAACAGCAAATATTTAGAAAATAAATATCAAGAGAAACCTATTACAATTCGGACTTATTTCTGTTTGTAACGCAATGGCTTCTTTTCAATAAGATGAAAACGCAGATTGTCTGATACGAGAACCAGCGCTCTACGCCAGAATATCAATAAGATTACGTAAAAGTATCAAAAATAAAATACTGATCTTGAACAGAAATCGTGCCGGCATATAATCAACATCGACGTAATTCTGTCACCGACACATAATTAGATAGAGGTCACATCAGAAACTTGCGAAATTTAAGTCACACTACAACACATTCTTAACGCATATATTAATTTATTCTCCCCATTTCTTTAAGAAAAAGAAAAACGTATACAAAATGATAATTGAACAATGGAAATTTCGATGATCGTACCGTATAGAATTTAATAATAAGGTCGAGAGAATAATAGAGCGATCGTACTTTAGATACCGAACGCATACCGTGTTTATGGCTTCCTGTGTCGTCGTCACTTGCGACTGAAGTCTTCCGAAAATCATCAAATCACTAACTAGAATAAAATCTAAAAATACGTATGACAAATATCGTTATGAACGATCAGATTCAGATCAAACTCATTAAACTTTATTATAAAAATTATTTTTAATCAATCTATGATGTATGTAATATCTTTATTTTACGTTACATTACTCAGAATTGGGTTTATAAATTATAAAAGAACTTTTAAAATGTAAAGTATTTTTTTTTAACCAGCAACTATATAAACACATCACTACCTTAAATATATTAACAATATAATGTGTAAGATAGCGAATAAATAATAAACTCACATAAACTAATGTCTTCTGGTATATTTCTAATATGAATCCTCGTCTAAACATACCAAGAATATTTACTTTGTGCAAATAAAATCATTATTATTATGTGCAGAAAGCTACGCATACGTATCTAAGTGTGCGCAACATAAACGCATAGAAGCGACGGTGAATCATACACTACATCATGTCACGTTACGACCTCGAATATTACTGCTAGAAATGTATCTTTTAACTGTAGAGATATCGATAACAATACATCAATTACCTAATTATTAACTTTTAGAGCCATTACTAGCCAGTAATATTTATATTTCTCCATGTCATAGTATTTTGTGCATTATTGTAATTGAACTAAATAAAAAATAAAGAAGTTCATTCCCCAAGCATACAAAGTAATAAAAATTTTAAACAAGTTTATATAATAAATATAAACTTAGTGTGTGTGTGTGTGTGTGTGAGAGAGAGAGAAAGAGAGAGAGATATATATATATATATATATATATATATATATATATATAGAGAGAGAGAGAGAGAGAGAGTGCTACCCGTGAAAATTCTTGACGTGATCTAACGTCTTATAAATCGATGAACGCCGGCTGCACGCACTAAAAGCATGACTCATTGTCACGTTCCGCGAGCGAGAGCGCGAAACAAGCAAAAGAGAAGCACAATCGGCCTAAGCGTTCAGTGTGGCGATTCTGTAACTCGCTATGCTGTCGTTATGAACTCATAACGACAAGTTTCGTTATGTAACCGACCGCCTCGCTATTATAACGACAAATGCGATTCTGTACACTATTCATAGCGAGTATTGTCGTTATTAGTAACGAAAAGTTTCGCTATGTTGACGTTACGGTGCGAGCGGATAGCGAGGCTCAGAGACCCCTCGGTACGCTATAACGACCATTATAACGATACTTTGCACACGAGCTAGAGGAGTGGTGTGCGTTTCCCATATTATTCTTGACTCCAAGAAAGTGCTTTGAAAGTGAAAAATAATTACGCCATTTAAAATAACAACTAAGTTAAATTTTGCAGTAATTAGAAATTATCAATGCAGATTGACTTCAGAAAAAATTGTAGATAAGATTTCATTATTTTCCAAAAAAAAAAAAACACAACCTATAAATTGTATTACTGCTTTGAAGAACCTACAAAGTTGCTTAGATATAATTATTCATTTCTTTCATTAATAATATTTTTTTACTATTAAGTTTATTATTTACGCTGTTTCTTTTATTATCTTCAATCTCATTAATAATTATAATTAATCAAAATTAGTCACGGAAACATAAACGAATTAAATTTTCACATGTTTTCATAACCTATAAGCCACACAAAAACATAACATATAATTCACAACATCACACATAACATGTATTACAAACATCGTTGATTATACTAAGTTCCCAATCGAAGCCATAGTAACGATGCAAATAAAACAAAAATGCACTTCACTGAATTGATATTTATATTTACAATGTTCAATATACGATGGATTTGACACTGACTGATTGTGCGCGCCTCGATTTAAACCACAGATACACAATACACTATTTTAAGGCGAGTTTCGATAAAATTCTAGTTATTTACTAAAGATTTGTCACATACGTCACTTTTTGTCGGTGTCCATAACGACGATTCGTTATCCCATTCTGTAACGTCGAAGTGTCGCTATTCGTAGGTACAGAATAACACCGTCGGTATAGAACTGTCGTTACACGTTGTGAAATTCGCTATGGTTACGATACCGTCCCCGAGTCGTTATGTTCATAGCGAGTTACAGAATCGCCACTCAGCTTGTGACGCATCTATCTCTCTTCCATTCCATCGGCAGATGCGTCGAAGCAGTAGAAAAAAATATATCAGGATTAACGAGTTCAAATAAATGTTAATATATCGAAAAAGTTGTAATTTTCAATTCAATCCTTCTTTGTATTATACAAAATAGTGATAATTCAGTGATAATAATTTAATTTAATTCATAAAAGTGTGCAATTCTTCATCAATGTTTTCTTATGGCGTTATCACATAAATATCGTCATCGTATTATCGTCCGTAAACCGACATTACAGATAACCAATTTTTTAAATACAAAAGCACCTCGCATTCAAAAATATTATTTTTTTATTACATAATATATATATTTATATTTCTTTATCTGTTAAGCATAATTTTTGTATCTTATTATTATATTACGTTTTCGAATTATTGAATTTATGACTTTTTTAGACTTTATAGAGTGCGCATGTCTTGAAAAGTTATAATAATTTATTTGTAGTAAAAACTAGAAACATATTTAATATCATATCATATTAACAATGACCTTTTTTATTCGCTATATCATTTATCAGTAAATATATCGACACTTGTCTGAATGGTATCTTCACTAGTGTTATGCTAATCTGTGGCTCGGATGTCATCTTACGCAACAGGCGACCGCAGCTAGTATATACGCGGCTTAACTCTGTACTAGTTAATGCCCCACTTTGAGTTTTAACCACTGTCATCCGTAAATGTAGAAGAACGTGATCAGAATATGTTACACGCGCCAAATGAGGCCCTTATTTATTAGAAAAGTCTTTTCAAATAGCTTATAGTAAAGAGTAGTCAATAAAAATTTTAATTTTGATTTATTATTTGAATTAAATTTAAGGAACAATCACATTTTGTATTTTTGACGAAATCAATATAAAAATTAAAACTTATTTTTTAATTTCCTACAGGGCACCAACTACATTTTATTCCATTTTTATTCACAACTGCCTTTAACGCGTAAATAATTTACTAAAAACCTCAATTTTACTAAAAATACAATAAATGGTTTATTTTTTAGTACTTTAAACGAATCCAGTATGAATGAAAATTAAATTTTCACTAACATAGTTCCCAGTTCAGATTAAAACATGGCTGTTTTTCATCCTTGCAAATGAAATAGTTCTTCTGGGATAAATATAAATGCCAATCCGAGTTATGCAGCGCGTAGCAAATATAAACAGGCTATTAAAATTATTTCTCAAATAGAAAAATCAAATTAAAACCTATTTGTTATTTGCGTTTCTCGTAGCGTTATAATGTCGTAATGTTTATTTTTCGCATAAAAAATTAATCTGGTGAAAGAAAACTGTTTTTGATGTTGCTTTAAATAAATATCGCCGATATCTTAACTAATAAAAAATTATTACTTACGATGGGACTAAATTTTATATAAAAAATTAATTCAAATAAAAAAAGTTTGTTTTTATTAGTTGTGACCTTAATCCTCGTCTTACTTGTTACAAATGGTACATTTTTATATTTGTATGTTATTTTTTTTTTAATTACAGCATAACTTTAATGTACTTTAACCGATCAAAAGGAGTGGGTAGATAATTATCTCCATCTAATCTGGTGACACAAGCCAGGGAAATATTTTATCGTCACTATAAATAACAATAATTATCTAAAAATTTGATTTTTGGTATTCGCTTACAATAATAAACGTATTAGTGTAATGTATTGTACTGTAACAGCCTGTAAAAGTTGTAGGTGTTCTCATGTCGTTTTTCTTCACCACTGAACACAATATTAATTTTAAAAACAAATTCAGCAATTAAAAACTCGGTGGTTCTAGCCCAGAACTGAAAAAGGGGGTCGTCCCGTGTCGATTCGCGCATTTTATTCCCTTGGCTACTCCGGTTCATTATTATTTTAAATTTAATTATACGTAATAGCTTATTTTTACAACCTAATTTTAAACTAACGAATAGTTCTCACAAACTTATGTAAAATTTTCATAATATAATAAATCTATACTAATATTATAAAGCTGATGAGTTTGTTTGAACGCGCTAATCTCAGGAACTACTGGTTCGAATTAAAAAAATATTTTTGTGTTGGATAGCCCATTTACCGAGGAAGGCTATAGGCTATATAACATCACGCCACGAACAATAGGGGCTGAGCAATAATAAAAAATGTTACAAAAACGGATTAAATTTTTTTTTAAACTTCCGTTACGTCCTTTATTATTTCTCTACTCGAGACATTTTATAACTATAGATCCACTCTTAAAGTAAATATAATATCATTCTTTTACTGAGAATTTTCTAAAAATAAAAAAATCTCAATAATACGTTGAACGACCCAGGAATCAAACCTGAGACCTCTTGCTCGGCAGTAACGGTTGCGACCACTCGACCAACGAGGCGGGTACCTACGCTTAGAGTAATTGTTTAAAATTATTTAAGTACGTTTTTCCCTCAAATTAACGATGAAGCCGCAGGGCATAGCTAGTTAATAATAAAACATATTATTATGTATATGTACGTCATGAAACAATGTTTAACTAAACAAAGAATTAATTATATAAAATTTACCCAAATTTAAAACAACTATAATGTAAAATTATAAGATATTTAAAGGTGGGTTACCACCTTGACAATAAAGCGGGACGTGCCGGAAGCGAGCAGTTTGGGCCAAGCCCTGCTTCCTGCGGTCGCGCGCCACTGCATGCAAATAAACGTTCGAACGGCGCGTGCGCATACATGTGACGAAAACAAAAGTATGGCCATTGAGTGACGGGTGCCGCACCGAGCATCATGACTATTAAATATCGATTGTTTCCTTTTCTGATTTTTAATTTAAGTTTTATTAGAAAGAACGAAGCAAATCCTCCAATAGATAACTTGTTGTGATGATTATTTTAGTGAAAAAAAATGATAGATAATCAGTCTTGTTCTATGTAATTCGGCCTGAATCTGTTATCAAACAGTTTTAACTATTCGTAATTTTTTTATGAAAATTATTCGTACAATTACAATACAATACGCAGGTCAATTATGGTCTTAGTAGGTATGTGTTCTTAATTGAGCTCTGTAAATCTTAACTTACAATTAGTTAATTCACTTTCAGGGGGTAAAAAAATTTAGAAGTAAAAACTTGCATTAGTGAAGTTATTTAAGCGGACTCAGTGTTATATGTATTTTAAATTAATTAAAAAAGTTATATTTTAACAATTATCGTTAACATTATAATAACTAAGTTATAAAAAAACTTCACTATATCATATGGAACGTATATTATTTTTAAGGTCTGCTTATTATTAAAAAAAAAAAAAAAGAATATTTAATGAAACACAACCTTTAATGAACATCTTTGGAATCAGATTTTGATTGAAATAAATCCCAGGATTATGATTACAGGAATATATACTTACGTATTATAATACGTAATATATAATAGTAATTACTCATAAAAAATAATGGTTGGTTTTGAATTATCATCGTCAACCTATTATTACATTAAAAATTTTAAATATACCAAATATACAATCACTATTTTGAATGATGCTAAGTAACTTTTTTTTTTTTCGATTTGACCATTAGTTTTTTAATGGTCTGTTGCGGTCACGCACGGACATCCGCACGATGTACCGTTTGTTAGTTAGTAGTGTTATGAATTTTTTATCTTCCATTATTGCCAACTTTGCCAGTTAATCCGGTCTATTTTTTTTTATAAATGGCAGGGAACGTGAGTGAGCGTATTAAATAGTATTATTAATTTGCCATACTAGAAATCTAGAAGCTAACATTTCTTATATTTTCTTTTATTCAATTGATTATTATAAGTAAAGTGTATTTTATGAAGTAATGTCGACTGAAATTTTTGTCGCGTTATGAGAGGTAGGTATGTTATGCTCACAGTGTTAGTCACAAATCAAAAAGATTGATGATCTACTTAAATAATAAAAAGATTTTATTCAAAAATATTAGGTAAAGTAATCATTTGGAGTATTTGTAATGAGACGAAATCCACTGAAATTGGATGCCGGCCAACGGGTGACCGAAAACGAACGGAAAAATTTAATTATCATTAAAAAATACTTTCATAAATAAAATTATGAGAATCATAAACATACTCAGAAATAAACATAATAATACTAAGTTAAAGCAGTAATCGATACAATTAAACAGCGTGGTAAAAAATACATATTTGAAGTATTCAACGTCGTACATATGTTAATTTAATGCAATCAAGATTTAAACCAGATGATATCTAGCGAACAAAGCGAGTACACTTAACGACAAATTACTGACCGAGATAATCTGAAGCAAAAAAAAACCTTAAACATGGGATAGCGTGCAAGAATCCAACATAGAACAATAGTTGGCCTTGGGCGAGGCGCAGTAATCAGTGTTTCTTGCTAACAATGGCATGGTCTGCAGCGCGGTCGGACGGCAGAATGAAATTGTTCAAAAACAAATCGGTTGCTGCTTCGGTCCCAAGAAAGGATAGATTTGTTTTCGACATCCCTTTCGAAAGCAAAATTATTTTTCTTTTATTACAACCTCAATTTATACGGTATGTTCATTTCGAATGTTTCTGTGAGGTTTTACATCTAAAAAAAAGTAATTTAAATGGAAAGATATGAAACCTTTTTGACGGACGGAAAAACGGGCGAGGTTATCATAGTATCGAAATTGGTACTATGAAATTGAAAAAAATTCTAAGGGTAAAACAATAGGTAAATATTAATTGCTTGCAAAAGAAAAGTTTTTATGGATTTCAGCGTTATTCTACGACGCATAACTTTTTATGGAGATTACGTATGTATATCTTTGTTGTGGGTTATCCGATTTAGATGATTTTTTATTTATTGAATATAATTATATTTAATTTAATAAGTTAAAATATTTAAAATAAACGCTATCTTAAAATTAAAAAAGGAAAATATGGAATGACTGATTGTTCACAACTATTTGCTTTAAATTTTTTTTTTTTGACGACCGTTCTGTTATACCTAGTTGTGCGAGTAGTCGCTTCAATGCCGCACGCCGCAAAATCCAGGTCTGTTTCGGATCAAAATTCGACAACTTTTTTATCACTAAAGATTATAGTCTGAAATTTTGCACAAATATATACGTCCTCATTTGTAGCTGATCAAGAGCATTTTCTGGTATGATGTAGGCGAAATTTATTCTAATCCTTATTACGGAATTCTTGTGCATTTTTCGAAAGTTGACCAATAGGAAGCACTGCAAAATGCTTTATGATATTTTCGCCTTGAATCAAAATTTTGTGGACAGACGATGGCATATAGTACTACTTATAAATACTCACATAGATCCTGACAGTCTCCATGGTATAACTACAAAAAATTTCAGCATTTATCATTAAACCTGATCATAGAGCTTGCAGTATGATGTAAAGTCATTTAATCAAATTAAAATCAACTCCTGTGATTACAATAGCACAGGTTGCTTTGTAAAAGAATATGACTGTATTACCGTTATTAGTACGAGTATTATCACATACTTGTCGTGGTTGGTCGATGATCAATCCTAGCTCATCACAAAAATGTTTTTCTACTAGAGCTTTCTATTCTTGCTTTAATCGTTTCTTTTCTTAGCTTGTGGGTGACCATGTTTCGAAAGAAAGATTGTAAAAAATATGTTATATTATTTTCATCTAACGAATCCAGGCACGTAACGTACACGGTACGTATTGATAAGAATCTTCATTGTCAGACCTAGCAGTCACTTATGTCAAATTGTTCATTTGCCGTGGAGCAGCAATATGTCGACATATTGTAGAATTAGTATATAATTACGTTGAACCAGAAGGCGTTTCCATTGATACCTGAGCCACTGTGCCATCTATCATTGTGAGAAAGAGTTTATGCCCTAATACAAATCAGTTATTGATAGTAAACCACAATACATGCCGTAAACTATTGATATACTTGTGAAAGTCTACGTTCTAAGCCGCAATAGATAGCGGTTTTCAATTTTCTGACTACCGATTTTTTTTACCTATAATTATGGAAAGAGTAAAAATGCGCAGCTAATTTTAATAAATGTTTCTTATGAATAACTAGGCTACAAATTAACATTAAATGTAAAGCGTGGACAAACGTGGGTAACTGTTTAAAGATTCGATGAAATTAAAAAAAATCTTTTTTTTCGCCTTATTTTATTTTACAATTATTTTAACGTTAACGTGATATAAAATTACAAAAATATTAGCTGTTCAAAAATTTTCAGAAAATGAGCTTCTCAGAAATTTGTAATACTGAATACATATTCCTACGAAGTTTAACTTTAAAATAACTTTGAAAGTGATGAAGTGAACAAGACTTAACATGGACGTTCGTAAAAATAAAAAAAGATCGTGGCCTTGCAATATAAAACTTTGTATAAATTGTATAAAATTTTAAGAAAATAGTTTATTTTGATCCTTAAACTAATAAATAAAATTAAAAAAATTATGTCAATTGCGACATTGATAAAAACCATTTTTGATATGCTGTTGTACTCCCATTTTCCATAATACGAAGGTCGCGGGTTCGATTCCCGCTCGGGCCAAATATTTGTATTTATACCAGTGTTTGTTTCCGGTCTGGGTGTATGTTCTTGTGGGTCTTCCCACCATGCCTCGGAGAGTACGTAAAGCCGTCGGTCCCGGTTGTTATTATAGACACCTGATAACGATCGTTACTCATAGTAGGGAGATTATACGCCAACCCGCAGTGGAGCAGCGTGGTTGATTAAGCTCCAACCCTTCTTCTACAAGCTGATACAGTACAGTAAAGTGAGTAAGAGTGCACATTGAAAATTAACTAAAGTAAAAACATTGCTCTATACTTAAGTCAAAACTTAATTCGTAACGATAATGGGGTAATTAATTATTTACCTTTTTATATTGAATTGTTCACCAACTGAATTTTATGATGAAAAATGTAAAAATAATATAAATATTTTCAATATTAGTATGTAAAATATTAAAGTAATTATAAAAAATAATATAAATTTATAATTAAAATAATTTAGATTTTTTTTTTGGAATTAGGTTTATATACAGTACAGTTAGATATGTATATATATTAAATAGTATGGATAGTTATATAAAATATATATTTTATATAAGTAGTTAATAATTGTAAAATAGTATTAATATTTTAATTTGTTATCTTATTTTAAATTAAAACATAAAAAATTCAGGAGGTCACTGAAAATCAGCTATGAAGTATTTAGGTACTTCATAATAGCTGAGTGACACTCCTTTTCGAAGACATTACACCACTTCTGTTTTTTTTTCTGTTTTGTTGCCGAATAAATAAATAAATAAATAAATAAATAAAATCAGCGCCAAATAAAATTTAAAAAAAGTGAAAATGCCGTATGAAATTCGGTAGATAAAGAATGGGCCACGTTTACGTGAAACTTGCTGCCACGGCATTACTTTTGAAACAGTTTGCTTATTTTGCGCCGACTCAAAATTGATACGTTTTAAATAATAAACGTACATAATTTAATATTTTTGATAGGCTTAAGACTGTCGGAAAAGTTAAATTAGGAAATTAACATAAAAAGCAAAATATTTAATATACTCCCACACTTATTATATTCCTATTCCTAGATTCCTGTTAAAATTGATGTAGTTACGGGTTTTTTTTGGTTTAAAAATGGAACCATTAGTAGGTATAATAATTTAAACAATCAATACTATAAGGTATAAAATAAATAAGTAAGCAAAATATAAAACTATACTCTAACATAAATTTATTTTTAATTCAAAAATGAAATTGTAAAAATCGTGAATTGCAAAATGTTATGAAATAGAGATACTTAAGTAAATACGACTTTTTCCGACATTTAAGCATTTGACGATTTTTATTATGACGATTATGAAGTTTATGAATTGCGCCAAGTTATTTTCTATGTTTTTATCGTATTGGTTTGTAATATTTTACAAAAAACTCTGAAAATATTTTAATAAATTTTTTTATAACTTGTTCATATTTACGTTTTTGTCGCAATCTTATTTCAGCCATCGATTTTTCCAAGTTCCCGTTATACAAGATAACATTCTTCTATAACCCATTAAGGTTTACTCCTTAACACCACAAACTTACCTACCTGAATGTAATCTCTAAACAAAATATACTATCTCCGTTTAACCAGTTAAACTTTGAAATATATTTGTAACGCTCAAAGAATAAGAATAATAATTATAATATTAAGTATATAATATTTATAGTTTATACAAAGCATAAATAATAGAAAAGACTTATTTTATAATCAAACGATACTCCAATAAGTGATGTAAATATTTATTATTCTCGTTTAATCATTTGCTTATTTTCTATCAATATACATATATTTAAATTGATAACTTAAGCAATTTTTATTGTAAATTCACAGATTATTATTATGATCGTTGGCGTTCGCACAGGGACCTCTAATAACTGTAATTTTATTCAATGTCGTGAGAACTTTGTTGATTAAACCGCTGATCTAGTTCCCAGTTAATCTGAAAAACAATCAATGACACTTACTTGCCGGTAAATCACGATTAGACGTTACCTATTGTATTGCATAACTCGATCCAAGCATAAACTATTATGCTTTGCGTTTTGAATGATTAAGAATAATTTATTTATTTATTTATTTACAATTCTTAATTGTACACCACTTTTGAAAGAAAAATTACTGAGATATATGCCTAAATATTATTGCACAATAAGGCGGTCTTATTGCTAATAAGAAATCTCTTCCAGACAACCTTACGTTGTGAGGAATTGAAACATAGCCGGAGTAAATAATGTATTCTATCTTAAGACGAATAGTTCTCTTGTGGGTTTTAATATAAATTCTAGCCTAAATATTTCATACGAAAACATTTTAAAAAAAAGATTAATGCGAATGGAGTAACCGAACTCATGTTAAAAATTCTAGCTTTATTTTTTTTCGTAATCTGCATGAAATACGAAGTGCATGGTCGGAATCAGTTGCGAACTTACGATACATGAGGATTTCAATCAGAAACTCAATCAGTTAGCTTACAAAACCGACACGGTGCAATCCAATCCTCGGTGAAATCGAGACCGCGTCCGATAGTTGCTGTAAGTGAAACCGTATACTATGCAACTTCCGCCCACAATATGTTAGATATCCGATGACCGCTCGGTAAGGCACGGTCCCTAGCCGTTGCGGTTGGGCACGTCCATCTAACTCACTAGCTCTACCTTTTATATCTGACCAGCGTATTACCGGAGGAAATCAACCACCATTCTCGTTATTTCAATTAGCAGCCATTGTCACAAAATAAAAAGAAAATCTATTGTACTAAACACGCGAAGAAATTTCTGCTTTAGAGTATAAAACACCATGGCACACTTTAGCTTTACGCGCATTATAATATCGTGTTCATAAAATTTCCAGCTCTGGCTTTAATAAGGTCTCTAGCGATGGAGAAAGAAAAAAGATGGCGTTTATATGACCGTACCTAGATAACTTCTAAGAGAGTTACGAAAGCCTAATAAAAAATACATAACTGAGTGCCGTCGGCAAACAAACGTTCGCCGTTACAAAGTCCCCGGGGAACAATATAAAAATGATACAACGCTTGCAGCGGTACCGTAGAAGGAAAATCGATGTAAGAAAATGTCAAACCGTGGAAAGTATTGCAAGAAATTTTGGGTCAGCTCTGTCACCTAGTTGTAACCACGTTTCATTTCCATATTCTAATATGAACAATTTTTTATTCCTTAATTTGCAAAACTTTCCATCTTTTTTTGTTATGTTTGAGCATTCAAGATATATTTATAAATCTTAAAAAAGTTGCAAGAGTCCATAGGTAATATTTATTGCCTTTCTACGTTTTATAGATTAAATTATAAGAATGTTTAAAATACTATACCGAAGATCTCCATCTTACCTGTAAAATAAAATTAACATAATCAGTAAAAGGTCATATTATCGTCGGCTGTCGGATAGACTAATTGTAGGATTGTTTAAGATAGGTCGATGCGAATAACAAATAAACCAGATCAAAGTGTACTCCAATCACAGTGCTCAACCTTGGTGTCTATTTGTCTTGGATGCAGTGCCCGGTGCAATATGTTACTAATTTAATAGTTACAGATTTATATAATGTGACGTTAACGTATCTTGGTATATAACACCTTTTGATGAGAACCAATTGGCTGCATTCCCGATCGTATCAACAAATAACAAATTACCACTCGTGTAATATTGTATAACAATATATAACATAGCTACATTCAGAATCGGTGGTAGCTTTACTTTTACAAAAAATAATAATAATCACTAAAATATTAATTTTGTAAAATGACGATTCGAAGGCGCTCGTGGGGCCTATTTGAATAAAGTTGTTTTTGATTTTGATTTTTGATTGTGAGATATATTTATTATTTGAGTGGCTCGGTCTACTCATTTTATTGTAAATCAGTCGTCTAGATAAGTTTTTTCTGTGAAGTGGCGACGTGACAGATTAAACTTCGATATTATGTTTACAATATTGCAATTACACATATTATGTTTATTATACATTACAATTTGTTATACATTATTTTCTCTTTTCAATTGTAAAGTAATAACATCAAGTTATCTAACGTTTGTATTTTAATATGTTTCGTGACGTAATAAAGTTCAAGATGTATTCAATGAAAATATATTTGTTTTCATAATTTATTTATTCCTTGTGAACAATATCTGTATAATATGAATGATTTAAATATATATCATACATAATTCAAGGATCGACAGCAGCTGGTTTAAAAGCGTGTTTTGAAAGCTTTGTTACCCGACTGCGACAGAAGGAGGGTTATGTTTTTCGAGTGTATGTATGTATGTATGTATGTATGTATGTATGTCCATTTCTTTGGCACGCCCTACAGCCCAAACGGCTGGACGGTTTTTGACATATGAGGTGTCGTTGGATTTGTCTAAATTGTAGTAGTAACATAGGCTATATAAATTTTCAAAATGGCGCCCGCAAATGGCGGAATGAGGGGGGAGGAGTTGAATTTTTTTTTTACTGTAGCAATATAGGTATCAAATAAAAGCTAGTAAATTGTTTTATTCTTTTTAGGTTATAATAAGACTATTTTACGCAGTCGGGTTTTTTGATTTTTTTAATTAAGCATACTTGTTTAGAAAGGAAAGCTATAGGCAAAAATCATCACAATATGATTCTTGAGAGCGAAGCAGTAACCTTTGGTACGCGAGAAGTATGGAACGGGAGTAAAACCACTCGTATCATCTAGTATTTTTAGTTAAGTACCTATATATCGTTGTTCCTTATTTTGTCTTTGCGTAAAAATGATTGACTTGAGGGTTTTCATACAATTTACCTACATATGTAGGTAATAAAAGCCTATGAAATTAATATATTCAAATTTATTTCATTAACGATGTTACACAACATCGAAGTTAGCAGCACATTCGTAGCTGATGGTATGCTGAAACAAAAACGAAGGAAACGAGAGTGACTGTAAAATTTCAACGGTAGCTGTTTACATCCGACCTTTTTTACGATCTTGTTAGCTGTTGATTTTTTTAAAACATCTGCGTCACAAACTGTAAACTACATTGTTCGCGGTCGAGCGCCAAGACGACAGTTTAAGTACTACAAAATAATAGAGCAGTTAATTAAAAATATTATATTAATATTTACTTATATAAAAACTGAAATGTTTATTTTTTAAACGCGCTAATTTTAAAAATATCTTTAATAGTTCGATCGGATAAAAATATTTTGCTTTAGATTAAACTGTTTATTGAGAAACGCCATGTGGTTAAAAATCATCACTGACAAATTTATATCAAAATTCATAGCTGCCTAAACTGCAAAAAATATTTAGTGCATTAATTAAATTTTATTATAATATACGTTCGGTATACCGAAATTAGTAGGTACGTTGATTTGATTGAAAAAAAAAATCTAAACGAAAAAAAACCGATTTCAACTAAAAATATAATAATATGATAAAACTAAAGCCACAATTGCTTAAAAACTATATAAAACGTTGCGCTACTATTTTTAATTTTATTCATTTATATTTATCAAAGGTGAAGCAAGTGCCATTTTAATACTCGTTATTAATATTACTCTCGATGTAATCATAATTATTTAAAACTAATCGTGTCTAACATTACAAAATATCTGACAATAAATGGCATTTTAAGAAGGCTATGTATAATATTTGAAATAAGGAATAAGGCAGTCAACAAAAAACAGTCACAAATTTATTATAACCTCGTATAAATATAAACGTTTTGATTTCCTTCCCAGCAGCGATATTATTAAACATATAAATAGAACTCCGAGAATATTGAACAGACTGCTATAAGATTAATTGTTGATTTGTCGCACGACTAATTTCCTTCTTTCACTGCTCCAACTACGAGCGCGGAAGCCTTAATCGCCTGCAGCGTCGATACAATTTAAATCGGTATAAAACGAGCAAAACAAATCGATCTCTCGTAACGGGAGCAAATCGCACGACTAAAGACGTTCTCTGGAGCGAATGCTCGGATGCTTCGAGCAATTGGATACTCGTTTGAACTTGGAACTAAAAAAAGTTAATTGATATATTTTTTGTCACTGAAATATCCCGTTACTGCATCGACTTGTCATCAACTCTAGACCGAGACAATAACTATTTTGCATGCTTTTTATAAATCACAAAAGTAAGTCAAACATTTGGAACGGCAAATTATAAAAGAAATAGCAATGCAGTGAACGGATTCTTTCATCATAAATTATGAAAGTTTTACACCGGTAGTAGTTGAATGAAATGACGCCGGCCCACTGTAACCATAAAAAAAAAAAGCTTCAGAGAATAGAAATTGAATGTTTCGTCGTTGAATAATAAATCAGAGAGAGAAAGAGCAGGTTTCTCTATACATATCACAGGGATCTTCAGAGTGTTCACTTAAACATTTTATTAAAAAGCCGTATAAATAAAACAATCTTTAAATATTAAAAGGAAAAATATACTGCAAAATATGAGATTACAATTTTCGTGTTTTAAATTTTATTTTAACAATGGATATATTCATTATGTTTTATACGCTAATGGTATTACGCTTTCTCCTCTGTGTATTATATTTCGCTGGTATCATTCATAACCGTGTTTCGTAATTTAGTTTTTATATAACATTCTTTGGCAGCAGTACATAGGTGTATGAGTTCGCGTTCCTCGGAGCGTGAATAAAGTGACGTGCACCGTGACCGTTGCGCATAGGCAGGCGTGGAGCGAGTGGAGACGCGCGCTTGAACGCTAATGTCGCCATGCTCTACGGAACTAAATGCCTTTGTTTACATTCACATAAAAGACGCATGAAAAATATTTTCATAGGTTAAATAAAGGCTGTCATTATATTTGTTTTAATACAAAAATAATTTATGTACTTTATGATTAAAACGTAAGATAAGAATGACGGAAAAGATAAATATTATTCTTCAATATAAGCGTTACTAAGAGTTTCAATTAATAAATCAAAAAAAATAAATAAAGTATAACCTTACATTTTCAATAAAATTTAACGTTGAAGTCTAATAAAATTCTCATCTCCCGCGCTCAGCTATCGTTATTTCGGCGCCACTTTTCTCAATGAGCGTTTCATTATTTATTGCGTTAAGCCTTCACAAACAGCTACAGGCCATGATTACATTTTCACGTCAGTGTCAACGCAAAACAAAGACATGGCGAGAAAGTCATCAGTCATTACCAACCCGAGGAACAATAAAACGGCAAGTCACTATCGTTAACCGAATTTAACCAGGGTTTTATCCTGAAAACGAAACTTTCGTATGAAAAGTTTTCAATCTGTAAGACCAGTTTCACTTCACGATATCTCGACTGACGTCTTGTAAAGCCAGGAATTCTCGCGAGGCCCGCGGAACAGAAAGTATGACGGATATAATAATAATAATAATTAATATTAATAAAATGTTGAAATGAGGTTAATTCTCTCTCTCTGCTAGAGTCCCGTGCTCAAGGGGTAACAACGAAACCCTATTATTAAACCTCCATTTTCTGTCCATTTGTCATTCTCTTTATTCGTCTTTTACAAAACTGTTTCTTTTGAACCGAAATTGGTAGAAGATTAAAATTTTTGCAGAATATGTAATTACCATGGCTTTTATAAAAAGTTAAATAAAATAAAATAAAATATATATGTTTTAGTTCGATCCTATCACACACTTAGTGTATATATAAATATAATATGATCGTAAGGGACTCTAAAGAGGAAGAGCGAGTCTGTCTATCACTCGGAAGGTTTTTCATTTTCTTTACAGCGTAGGTACTTTTATAATCTGTTGTAAAGATATAAAGATAATACATACCTACATTTCTTCGAAAAAATATCTAAGAGTCTAATTTATCGACATAGAAAAAAAAAACCGTCGTTTTATTTCCATTACGGTATCGACATTCCAAATATTTAGACTTCAAAAGTTTAATTAAATTATTTTTTGTATCTATCCTATTTACCAGCTCCGACGCTTACCAATATCATTTTAACTAAAACTGTAATAATTGTAAGTAATGTTGAGCTTTATGTTTACGGAATAAGGAGCATATTCGAGTGCACGATAATAAATAAAGAGAGTGGTTGCGGCGAAGAGACCATTAGAGCAAATGACTTTACTACGAGCAATGCTGACACTGGCCGAGACCCGTGTGGACCGTTATATTCTAAGAGATTTTCGTGACGAGATCGACGCTTCAAGTAATTGCTCAGCTTGTGCTCCGACCACCGTTTCGACTGGTGATACATCTTTTGACTATTAAATAATATTTCCAGATACGAATTTCAACATCAATTTTGACATTTCTCTTTTTAAAGTAACGTTGTATTGCTAAAATTTATCACATGTGTGAAACAAAGAAAAAAAAATGAAACGATACAAATTCAAAAGAATGTTTACTTCCTGACAATGTTCACACAAAGCGTGCGAACGTGATAATTTACACCACATGGTAAAACTCTGCATACGAATATGCAGCTTATTTTCGGTTCAAATAATTAAACCCGAACATTTTTTAATAATAATCTTTATGTACAAAGTCAGATGTTACTTTGATATTGAGAAATACTTTGTGTATAGTAAGTTTATAAATATAAACATTTATTCGTTACAAGATGCCCACGGCATGCGATGATGATCACGAACCACGATCAAAACAAATTAACTACACCATATAACTAGTTTTGAAGTCGTGTTTCAAAAACCAACTGACACATCATTCACTTGCGTAACTTTTGAAATCATTGCTCGCGTTGATTCAACGTAGACGTAGGGCGAGATAGAGACGCGACGCCGTCTATAACAAGTAAGCTAAACAAATTGCAACAAGATCGCAAGTACTTCAAAGCGAAAAGATACTGTAATTAAACGCAATATTATAACTACACTGTCCCCATTAATATTCTAATTTACAAATCAAAAATATGCAATATGCAAATAACGAAAAAAAAAAATATAACTAATGTTATAATTATAAATAATGCGTTTTAAAATGTTTAATATTATAATTAAATAAATAAAGAAAATGATATCAGAACGCATTAAACATTGGACATCGGTTTTGTTCACATTTTCTATTTGTGTTGACTTTTACTGGCAACGTAAGACAATGAACGTGAAAGTTTTGACTTTTTTTTAGATAAGAATGTCTCGCTTATTTAATATGTACCTTTTAAATTCTTTATGAGCTTCGTTAATACACCAAATGTTGAGCATCAATATCTATATATTAATACGTGAAGCAAAAACTTTATACCCCTTTTTTACGATATTAATACGTGAAGCAAACACTTTTTAGCCCTTTTTACGAAAATCACGCGGACGGAGAAGTATGAAATTAGACACAGTTAAAGTTTATATGGAGAATAAGTGCAGAATGCTAATATTTTTTTTATAATAATGCTCAAAAAATACATGAAATTCATGAAATAAAACACTACACACACTACGGCACACACACATAATTATGTACCATGACATATATATGTACATAAATTTTGTTAATTGTCAAAGTCTCTTGTCAACACGGTCTTAAGTACAGGTCTTGCAACGAATTTTTTATCGAAATTTATTATCACAAATCAGGTCCAACGAATACTGCATATGCTCACCTGTTATGCGCAATCATATTTTTATGATGTTAACAATGCTGTCAATTAGCATTAGATTATAGATATTCAATTAGATTAGGTCGAATTTCGACCACTGGGCGACCACTAGTTTTATTAATTGCGCTAACATACAATTGCATTCAAAGCTATTATTCATTACATAACCGAGTGTCTCGAGCGTATCAATTAGTATATATGCGGGATTATCTTAGAACCCTGAATGGGTTTTCTCTATACTGGAATACATTTGTTTAGACACTTAATGTTGTTGTTATTTTTGTGTAAGTTAGTTTATTGACATCAGAATGACATTAAGATTAATTAAAATAACATTCAGGACTGACGAATTTTTAAATCTATACTATCAGCTAATCTCAGACTGGTAAAGTAATTTTAAAATATTATTGCGTTAAATAGTATATTTATTAAGTTTACAGGATATATTATAAGTACAGGATACCACTCTTAGGACAATTCTTGTCCTATCCTATATTCTAGGATAAGTAATATCCAAAAATCTCAACTAATTAGACAATTACTATTGATGATATAATGAAAAAGGACCAGGATGACAGCGCACGAGAGGACTAGAGTATTTAAATATTATTCGTCAGCCTATCGATCAGACACCTACTAGTTTCGTCATTAAGTTACCACAAAAATTAACGTACAGTTTACCGATATAACTTAATATATTTATTCGACTCCGAGAATATAAAGAGATAATCCTATAATGACAATGAGCATTGTGTAACAGACGGACAGGTCGATGCACCGTAATACTAGTTCAGGCGATAGAGTATAAGGAACACACAACACGCGCCGAACAAACAAAGGACGCAACGTTTTGCTTTATTTCGCAATGGAAATATTTGCCGTGGACGCTTTTCCGGTTCCCATTCAAGATACTAAAAGCAAACTCGGTTTTAAACATAAGTAAGAAATACACTTTTAAAACTCACGGCCGAGATGTATTTGTTTGTTTACCCTTAGTGACAGCTCTATAAGAGAAAGAAAATTCGAGAGAGGAAAACGTCTCGGCATCGAATGTCAACGATACGTATATTTTTTTATCATATGCAAAGCGGATATTAAAAGGGAGCAACTACTTAGTTATGATCACAGGAGGGTAAATATTAGCTTAAATATAATATAGCGTTATATACATTTATGGCGATAGCCTTTATTTTATAATGTCTAAAGGTTTTATTTCGTTTAAAAAAAAAGTAGCTTTTCAAAGTACCGTCCTATTGTTCCTCTGTTACTCAACATAACGCAGCTCATTAGGGACGGGCTGTGAGAAAAAGTAGCCAGCTAGTGAGGAACATTATAAATAAATATGTCGACAAAAAAAAAATGGAAACAATAAGAAAATATTTATTCTACCAACTTAAATTTAATTAAAGTAAAGAATAGAACATCATAATTGTTAATTATTTTTAATAAAATATTATGGAATACATTTTATGGTTTAAAAATATAGAGCGTTCGTGATTATAGTTGTGATGATTAGCAATTACGAGTACCTCGTCGGTTTCCTGTCGTGATAGGTGATAACTAAAGTTTCTCACGCGAACTGTTTCAACGTAATTACTTATTGTATACGTTCATCTTTTAACTATTTCGCATAAAACCTTTATATACATATTTCAAAATTTCATTCATATACTTATATGAAATTAACTACTAGTTAACTAAATTAACTACTTAGTTATTAAAACAAAAAAATATCGACATTTTATTAAAAGTATCACAGCACATCACTAACCGGATTGCAGAGCAGCGTTTACAAACAACAACGCCTGCGAACGAGTGAATACATACGTACGTACAATCATACATACAATTCATGAATACTCTTAGTTTCGTCATACGTGTGAGCCTAAGAAACGCGGTATAGAAATGGCACATACTATGGGCTGATTTTAAAAACATTTATTACTCCATTATGTGACTTTTGTCAAAAATGCACTGTAAATATTCCTGGTATAAATATTGAAAATACACGGAAGTATATATGGACCTAGTAAAAACTACTTTCATCATTTTTAGAATTTTGATACATGATTTCCATCATGTATCAAAATTAAATATTATATAATTTAAAAAAAATTTTAATTATATAATATTTAATTTTTAACGATTTTTTTTATCGTAAACCAACAGTAACAGAAATATAGACAATATTAAAATTTTAATAACCTTTTCAATAAAATAATTTTGAAATGTTTAATTATATTTTATAAGTAATGAATCTAAACTAGATCATTCATTATGAAATTGTGTTTCTATTGCAATAGGTACTCTATTGTAATCAAACTAATTTTATTGTAGTACTTTATTGAAAACAATTAATGGGATAATAAAGTATTGTTTATTGGACTCTAATACATATTTGTACGTAAACAATTCATTTGACACCTATAAAACTACACGAGGCTCATAAAGTGGTTACAAGGGATTAATCGCCAGATTTGTAGGGTAACTTTTCTAAATAAAAAAAAAAGGATTCTCTTAGTTATTCTTACAGAAATCAATTTTCCATCACATAAATACTATAAGAAATATATTCATCAATTAATTCAGGATAATTACTTAAGATAGAGACCTTGAAGTTACTAACTTGATATTCCATCGTCAGGCATAAATGCTTTGTGGTGTTATATTCCGGTGTGACAGATGAGTGAGTCAATTACAGGTTTGAGGTACCTACATAATATCTCAAGTCCTATGATTTGCAATACGTAGGTACGTAATATTTTTGTCTTCAAAACTGGCGTCAATCTAGATGACATATCAGCATTCCTTTGAAAAATTTTGACTGACCAGCAGTTCCTTTGAAAAATTTTGGTAGTAGACATTAAAATATTGAATATATAAGTATTATATCTTGAGTTAAACTTAGTATTGGGAAGGTATAAAAAGAACTATCATGCGATTTATACTATTGTTAAATAACTCATATTGTGTAATCATTCTAGAGTTTTACAATGTTTTAAATTTTATATATTGTATTATTTTAATTTTAAAATGAATAAAATTAAACTAATCTCTTTTTTCACACCTGAATATTATTGGACATAATCCAGCAGATCGCGTTAAATTTTCGTTTCACACTCTTTATAAAATTTAAAAACAATATTAAAATATTTAGGTATAGTTTAAAAATCTCTAACAGTGTTTGTTGATTTATTAATGAATTACAAAATAATATAGATAACGTTAAACATTTTGAAAAAAAAAATGTAGCAAATAATAGAACTTGTAATTTACAACACAATAAAATTTTATTGATGAAGTCCACACTATTTCCACATTTTATTTTTTGTCGGATCTGCTAAATTCATGAATCTTATTTTGAGCAGTTTACTTTCAAAAATAAAAGGAATTAAAAATAGTTATGTCTCGCATACGAACTTTTATATCGCTGTACAATATATATTTAAAAATATAGTTGCAACACGACATAATTTTATAACTTACATCATAAAACTCGTCGCGATCATGTCGTCAAAATGTGCTCAGGTTGAAATGAATAGGTACTCGGTTGGCTAATAGAATACTTCAAACTTTACATAAAATCGTAGTTTATAAGAAATACTTTTCAATTAAACAATATAATAAAGATAACTTGTAAAAGAAACATTCAAAAGCTGTAACCCTGCACCAATCTTTAACTCCAATAAAACTATTTTAAAAGTGTTAAAGAATATGTAAGCTAAGTGTTACTATAAACAAAAAGAAATACTGTTAACTTCAGAAAAACATAATTTTTTTGTCTGTCTACCCAAGCTTACGAATTTCAGAACAGTCCAGATCATTTCCATAAGTATCTGTATTAATATTACAAAACAGAAGTTTCTTTGTCGGTTTAAAGACGCTAATTTCAGGATACTGGTTCATTATCATTAAAATTTAAAAAAAAAAGTAATCTAAATAACCTTTTTACAAAGAGAAAATTGTTTTTTTGAAACCCTGTTTATTAAGGAAAAATAATATTTTATCTTATGATAAAATATTATTTTTAGATAATTAAATTATAATAATTAATTAATGCTATGATATTTTATAGCATATAAAAGCTTTTATGCTATAAAATATCATAATACAACTCAGGAATTCATAAAAATGAACCCATATAGGTTTTCTAGCTCTAAATAAAATAATTTATACATCGCAATTTATAGAACATAATTAATTGTGTCAGTTCAGTATAACCGACGCGGACCAATTTGTAGTGGGCTATGTATTATTGAGTTTGTATATCTTTGCGTAAGATAAGTTAAAAAATAATAGATAAAAATATATAATTCCATGTTTCAACAATTCTTATTCATAAATTGAAGATATCTCTCTAAACTTATAAATTACTCATGTATACGCTAAGATATTTTTCAAATTTTAGAATTACAATATATAAAACATAATTTCTTCTAAGTTCTATAAAATGTTCTGCTCGTTTCTGTTTATTCGGAGCGTCCAAACTGTACGTAAATCAGAGTGATTAATTTAAAGTAGTCTATTTTCAAATCTTTCCGCTGACCCCTCTTAATGCGCACCATAATGTCACATGTGGGATTAACTACTGATTCATCGCACTAAAAAGCGATTAATATTGATTTTAAAGTTTAATTTTCACATTCCAGTTAAAAACATAAAAATTCAATGATATTTCTGAAATTTAACTTATGAATTACAATTGCACGAAAATATTTTAAAAGTACGAAATGGTATAAAAGTATATAATATAATATTAAATATTAAATGAATGTACAATTGGATTATATGAATTCCGGTAAAAAGTATTCTAGTTTTTTTATACCGTGTGATTTTACACTTACCTATTAATAAAAATACTTTAGTTCGTTGCGATAACTGACATACGTAAATATTTACAATTTAAAAAAAAAACTTTATATAAACAAACTATTTAAACATTTTTTAACTAATAGAAAAGTAAAAATGATCTAGTTAAGACCGTTTCGGGTGAGTCTGTCTCATGTAGGAACATTGAGTTTCGTATTAAAATAAATGAAATGTAATTCACTTCACTACATAAATTACATATAAAACAAAGTCCTCCGCCGCGTCTATCTGTCTGTCTGTTTGTGATAGACTCAAAAACTATTGCACGGATTTGAATGCGGTTTTCACCAATAGATATAGTGGTTCATGAGGAAAGTTTAGGTATATAAACATAACCCGGACGCAGCCGGGGCGGGCCGCTTGTATATAAATAAATGAAATGTACTAACGTATCTTTATAAAAAGTATTTTTGACACATTTACACAAAAACATATTTTTGAATTGTGAGAGTGTGAATATTCATATTAGATGTGTAGTGATTTCTAAAGTTAATAAAATAATTAATTAATTAAGTTGATCACAATTTCGGATATTGATTCAACGGTTGTTCATCTTAATAATAACTTTGTTTTTTCTCGAGCAACTCATGACAACATTCGCAAAATTATTCTACCTATTATACAACCTAAAATGATACTGGCGTTTACTTCATCAATCGCGCTATGATTATTCCCATTTGTAATTATATTCTTTCAGCTTATATTAATCTTTCTATTTCGTTTGGGGTATTTCCTGTCCTCTGGAGAAAACCTTACGTTTCCTCTGCCTGAGGTTCCTAACCCTTGCCAGTTAAATCATTTTAGGCTTATGTCTATCCTTTCATTCTTGTCCGAAATCATAGAAAAATTTCAAATTTCTTCCTTTGTACATTAAATAATATTCTCAGTATGTTTCACTCCGGTTTCAGGGCTAGTCACAGTAAATAATGGCACCGCTTTTTTAAAGGTTACTGAGTAGGTATATTCGGGTATGTATAGATAATAAATTGATCACTATACTGCATTTAATATGGTCATGATATCGTTCTTGCCATACTTGAAAACCTAAATTTTTGATTAAGTACACAAACCAAAAACTAATATAATATCGTTACCTTTGCGTTAAGATGTACTTTATTATCTCGAAAGTAATTTCGATTTCTTGAAATTAAAAAATGTAATACGACGAACGTAACATATTTAATTTAGTGCGTAAATACACAAAAATAACTCAAACGTAATCCGCAATTTGTTTAATATCATACGCTTCGGTATTGCATAAAAAAATATAAAAACATCTGCCCGGAGTCGTTCGGAAACGCGGCAGATGCCCGACATCAAGACATTATGGAGGGTAATCCGCCTCACATGGTTTACGAAAAACGATCGGCTGTATTCCTATCGATACTACGATACGGTACGATACGAGAAAAAAAATATATGAATTTTCCTTGCGCTCTATTGAAACATCACTGGAACATGGAAGCATTGATAAAAATATAATTCAATCTAATTCGTTTAATATTTATAAAGCTTTGTTTGTTTGAATGCGTTAAGATGTATGAGTTTGATTCTTAGAAACCGTACCTACTAATTGATGTAGATCGTCTTTTTTGTTTTACATAAAGTATACTTAAATATGACGAAAGTAAATGTAACGAGAGTAACGTTCTTCGTCTTCCGATCTGGGTGTATGTCCTTGTGGGTCTCTCCATCGTGCCTCGGAGAACATGTAAAGCTGTCGGTCCCGGTTGTTATCATAGATACATGGTAGCAATCGTTACTCATGGTAGAGAGATTATCCGCCAACCCGCAGTGTACCAGCGTGGTGGATTAAGCTCCAACCCTTCTCCTACACGGAGAAGAGGACTTTGCCTAGCAGTATTACGTTTACAGTTCATATTTAAATAATTTGAACAAATAATAATAATACTCTTTATTGTACACCACAAACAAACAAAAACAAGAAATATTACAAATAAAGAACGATGTAAAAAATCGGTCTTATCGCTGGAAGAGCGATCTCTTACAGATAACCTTTGGGTATAAGACACGGCATAGTAAAAGCGGTAGAGAAGTGTAAAAATAGAGTGATAATGTGTGTTTGTTACCTGCGAGAATTAGAATTCACAGCAGGAAACATATAAATATTATAAAAACACTACAATATACATACACATACAAGTATTCTATATATATATATATATATATATATATATATATAATGTTTTTACCTATGTGCAAAACAATGTGCTATTAATAGTATATATCGCCCACTGGGATACAGATTACTTGTATCTTCAAAAGTGATGTATCAAAGGGAAACATTCGTGTTTCTGTTTTGTAAAACGTCCAAACTAATATTTCATGAAAAGTGATTTGTAAGACATTAGAAATAACAATGCTGTAGCATTTCACGCTACACACGAAACTGCTTTAAGATATTTATTTGATTTTAGTATCTGATGAAAATTTTTTTATCGAGAAAAAAATTGAAAGAAAATGTCGGTGCTACTTTCTCGATTTAATGTAGCCAAGTTTTCCTATTGTTATATTATAACACTTTTGGTAGAACACTACTTTAAACAATGCACTTGCCGGTGAGTGCGAAATATCCTGTTTTAATGGAAAATTCATTTCTACTAAGTTCAGTGATTCACGTAAAGGGTTTTGTGTCAGACAGAAACAAAGTTTGCTAAAAGCCATAGATATTATGTGTACGCGATTTCATTAACAGTAATATAATACAATTTTAAAATAAATTAATCAAAACATATTTTATTAGACAATTCGTAGCTATTTGTAAACTTAATAATATGTATCCTTATTTGACTGTTTTTATTCGACAATTGGTAAAACTTCGACTCAATAGTTTTGGATCGAAAGAAAATTTGGCTTTGAAAAATATTATTATTATTATTCATTTCATTCATCATTCATTCATATTTTTACAAAAATGTTCATCAATTTTACTGTCAAATTATGAAAAAAAAAAGAAAAGACCTATATGGTCTACTACTATAACTGAAAATATTTTAATACATATATGTATTGATAATATTCTTATATTTTCTATTATTATTACATATTTATTAACTTCAGGATGTGTTCGTATAATTGGTTATTTTTACTCAAGTTTGAGGATTTGTGTGAACAAGTAATTATTTTACCGTATACGAAATAATCGAACTCAGTCAAGGTTAATATTACGATACCTGCACGAAGTTAAACGTTAAACCTAAACACGAGCAGCCTTGCACTCAGTTTACGTGAACTTCTGAGAAACTCCGACGTCTGACGCAATTCCGGTCATGATCTCGAGTTGTGCTCCAAATTCAAAACTCTTCGAGCTAATTTCCGAACGCCACTTTGTTCTTTATTCAATTTCCGATATTCTCTTTATCACGAACGAAAATTCGATTCCTATTATACTTATCGTCTTGAAAGCGCGCCAAGTGTTCATAATGATCTATCGAAATATTTATTATATTTAATACCACTCAAATTTTTACTTTTCACGTTCCGTACAAGACATCTAACCAACGCAGATACAACTAGATAAATTTTCTGTTTCTCGAATTTTCTATAACACCCTTTTCCCGTTAAACACGGCTTCCTTTCTTAAACAGATACTTAGAACTGTATAATAAATAAAATACGACAATTATTCGCCTTTATTTCATTTTTAAAATAAATAAATAAATAAATATTAACCAACAATCACACCACGTTAACCTAGCCCCGTGGTAAGTTCGTAAGAACTTGTGTTACAGGTACTAGGAACGGAAATTTTAAGATATAAATACATATATACATAAATACACATCCATGACCCGGTGCAGACATCTATATTCGTCATACAGATTATCTGCACCTGGCGGGATTCGAACCCGCGACCGCTGCGTAAAGTGTCCAGTTGTCTGACCACTCGACCAGCCGGCCGTCATTTTTAAAACACGTTATTAAAATCGACGTAAACTCAACTATCGCTATCTCTTTGAAGATTCCACGAAAATAATTAAATTTCAGTAACTGAATAATATAAATAAAGCAAATATTTTCAAGATGAAAATAACATTAATAAATTCATAAAAAATATAAGAAACAGTTCGCCTTCGCATCTGATCCTGTCACAACAGGCTTCACGTCTAAAATTAAATTTTCCTCGTCACTAGGTGCCACGAGTCTGTCAAAATATATGTATAACGATTTTAATCCATTTGTTTGACTTACTTATATAATATTTTATGAAATAGAAATATAATATCAAATTAAATCTTATTTTCAAGTAGATCTAATTTTACGAAAACAATAGTATTACTATAGAGATTTTATTTTTAATTATTATATTACTATGATATAAGAGCTAAGCCTGAACAAGGCTATAGCTAAAGCTAGCAGAGTTACGCTCATTTTAAAAGGTGAATGTTGAAAAGAACGCCTATTTCCATCGTTAAACAACTAGATATTCGTGTAATGAATCAAAAACAAATGTTAGTTGTTGTTTGTTTAGTTTGTTTGTCTATTTGAAAGCACTTACTTCATGACTTAAGATCCCTTTAAAAACTTACTCTTAACTACTACTTTTTCACAACCTACTATTATTTACCAAACCCATGTAAAATAAGAAATAATGACATTGCTTGAAGAAGCCCTACAAGAAATCTTATCTCAGTTGTTGCCATGAACATCTTTATAAAATTGTTAATTCGAGGTAAAACGATATTTTATTCGTTAAAAGAGATGAGATAACAATCGCTTTTAAAAAACCAGGACACTAGGAAGATCAATTTAACAAGACTTTATCCAAACAGAATTAGGTATAATAAATTAAAGGAATTATATTTCTATTACACGTTATATTAACTTTATTATGCAATAAATTTAACGTAACCATAATAAATAAATAGTTTACTAAAATTTAAACAGCTCGTATACTCCGCCGACATAATATAATAAAGATGATTAATCGCGCGTACTGTCAAAGAGCTAAATGACGAAGTGAGCCAAGAAGTGTCCCGACCACTTATAGCACCGAAAAACAAAACTATGTCATAATAGGGTGTATAATTATAATAATTATTATGTTAGGGTGTATTTCCATGACAACCTATTTGGACAAATATTCGTTGGATCAGTCAGCATTCGTTTACGTGGTGTTATGATAAAGTCACTGGTACTGGTACTGGTAAATATATCAAAACAATACGTACAAAAGTTAAACAATAATACTTTGATAAAACGCCCTTAGAACAACAGGATTGAATTCTCAAATGCATTAACTTAAACTGACTGTCTGTTACTACGCAATTAAGGGTAAAAAATGAGGCGAAAAAATAAAGAGTCCATGCCCCGACAGATGTTGGCGCAGTGGCGCTGAGCGATCACGACAGGTGCATTTCTGGACTAGGGTTACCACGTGTTTGTGTTTTGTATTACATTATTTTGCTTTTTAATGTTTTTCATTAGATTACAGAAATCAAACTCGTATTTTTAATATTAAAAACATTAGAAAAAACACATTTAAGAGTACACAATTAGTAACATATTTAAAATAAAAATTATTAATTTTTTTAACAGTTATATCGTATAAATATTTAGTATTTTTTAAGTTACAATTTAGTTTATTTGTATTTCAAATAATTTTAATTAATTTATAATTATTACTTAATCACTGACAATTGTATACGTGTTTGTGTTTTGTATTACATTATTTTGCTTTTTAATGTTTTTCATTAGATTACAGAAATCAAACTCGTATTTTTAATATTAAAAACATTAGAAAAAACACATTTAAGAGTACACAATTAGTAACATATTTAAAATAAAAATTATTAATTTTTTTAACAGTTATATCGTATAAATATTTAGTATTTTTTAAGTTACAATTTAGTTTATTTGTATTTCAAATAATTTTAATTAATTTATAATTATTACTTAATCACTGACAATTGTATACGAAATTATTAAACATATTAATCCTAATTAACTGAAACAATCCACTGAAAATATATATAATAAATAACATAGCATTATAATTTACCGTAACATCAAAACCGATCCTTAAATGCTAACGAGTAGGTAAGCAGAGTAATTATCATCCTTAATCGCTATACTTGTAGTTTACTTACGTAAAATAATATTCATTCCGCATAATACGTTGTTATCATTCAATAACTAACGTTAATTTATTTATCTAAATAACAACACCGATAAATATAATAACAATATTTTAATATAAAATTAAAAAAAAAATGTGTACATACTTTTATTAGTTCAACTCGATAATATTATACTTACGTATGATAAAAATTTTAATGTAATTATGACAACCCTGAAATTCGAAATACGGCCGTGACGTCAATTTTTATTAATATCATCAAAATTCGCACCAAATCTCTTCGAGCTGACAAGGCGGCAGCCCTAATAAAATGATTGACCTATTGGCAGCGGGAACGATAGTTAGCGCGTACAAATCGACCTACAAACCAGACATTACTTTGTATGTATCTTTTATAATAAAAGCCAATTAAAATAAATAGACTTCGATAACATTTTCGATAAATACTATTCTTATTTTCTAATATCAACTTTTATAAATGTGTATAATTGTATTATCGCAACATAGTTAAGGGAAAAAATGTAAATTACGAGCAACACCATATAAAATCTTCAACAGATGTTATCCAGTTTCTTATTTCATTGACTACTTTTACTAACATTACTACTTTACTATTAGGTAAATAGCTAAATACTATTATTATTCAAAATGAAATAAATCAATATTTGACGCGTTTAGTTATAACTAAGCCGATAGATATATCTAACATAAGCCAATAAAAACTAGCACAACCTTTTTTGTAAATCCATTAGCATCAAATAGATATAGCTAAATTCGATGTACAATATAAAATTTCTAGCTCACCTTTATTCCGTATTGTTCCTTGATTCACACTAGACTCGACACGACTTCCTTTATTATTTCGTAATAACATTCCATTTCCAAAATGAAAGTAAAAATTTTTCATCTGCCATCTAAAAACGTCTGTACAAAGTTATAACACGGAACAATCCTCGCAAACCCAACAAAGACATTCCGCAAGTCCGGCTTACGGCACCGGTCGACCAACGTTCCGCATCTACGTTCCCACTGTTGTTTAATTCCATTAAAGCACCCCTTTTATCTCCTCCACTTTTATCTTCCACTATTGGATTACTACAAAATGCCGTACAAGAGACACACGCAATCTTTCGCCTTTGCCATTATTTTACCTCTTTTTAAATGATAGCCTTTTTTCAGACAGTGTTGCTCGTTTTACATGTTGACTACTCGGGAGACTTCTAATTCATTTTTCATGTGCGACTTTTATATTCATTTGAACGTTTATCTTGAAATCTAAGGACGCAATTTTTGTATATGTGTTTGTCCTAGTAAAGTGCATTATTTTTATGAATATGCATGTGTTACTAAATTCCATTTCACGATATTTTTCAAATCACCTTATATATTTTAGAGTATTTCTTGGCATTAGAATAACTCATAATTTCATGACTAGAATGTTTATTAAAAATAATACTACAATCGTTTTGTAAAGTATAATATATTCCTTTATTTATTTAATTTTTTTTAATTCAAAGAACATTTCGATACATACATTTTTTTTCCATAAATTCTGAGAGATATCATATCATTATTTTTTTATAAGATTTTCTTATTCCAGTTATTTCATAATCATAAGCTCATTTCTTATAGTAAAGTAATTAGTATTTTTAATTACATAACTTGGACTTATTTTAAGTAGGCCAAAAAAAAATGCCCTTTTATACACGAATATTATTATAATTTTTAAGATTTTTGTGTCACTGCATTGCCAACACGCACTTTAAAAATTTATTAATATAATTAATTTACATAATTTAATTAAATTAAACATTATATATTTTTTTCCACTATTTGAAAAAATATTTAAAAACAAAAGGAAAATCACTTCAATAGTCCTTTATATTAATCTAAGCTTATAAATAAACACAAATCATAAAATAAGGTAAAGGAATTCACAACATTCTAATACATAGGTGTGTTACAACACACAAGAGAACGGTAACAAACTTGTTGTTAGTGACATCAAAGTGATAGTTAAACTTGCTGTTAGAGTCGATTAGGTTAAGTAACGAAACTAATTTCTAATATGTTTCGTTAACGACACTTTTACGAGTTTGAATTGTCGGCAAATTTTCACCGTACATTGAATTGTTCCTATCTAACTTAGCCCTTTGACATCAATCAATAACCCACACTCCCACCACGAATTGTTAGCCGTATTGTCTGCTTAAACTATTCAGAACCAATTAAAACTTTAGCTGTCAGCTATGTAGTTCCAGACATACAATTCCTGACAAATAGAATGACCGGTATGTTGACGTAAACGTTGATGTGTAGAAATTAGGTTATTTATTCGATATTATACATACATATTATGTAAATAATTATATAAAATACATAAATGAAAATAAATTTAATTAATTAACTTTTAGTTATTTAATATTATAATACCAATTTAATAAAATCAAACTTACACAAATATCGACATTAAAGCCTAACTTACTTGTATACATCATAGCTTTCTAGTTGAGAAAGTTCTCGAACAGAATATGCGTATCGCCAGCTATAAAGTTTCCCAAGCGTAAGTTAGAATCCCAAAGGACTAGGGGTATGAACTAAGAGGTCTGTAGACGACAGCCGTACCATACCGGTATACTATATTTAAATTACTTAATTTTATTTACGACTTTCTCTAAGTAGGTACCTATATATTTTTTTAGTGAATACAAGAAAATTAGGTTCAAGGTTTAATTGAACACTGACTAAAAATTTACAAAAAAATTGTATTCTTAAACATGATTTCAAAATAACAAAAAAAAAAAAATAACGTCTGTTTGTGTAGTTACTTTATATTCTAAGAAGAGAATTCTTTACATTGTTAATAACCGAAGCATTTTCAAGGTTATTTTATCCAAAGGATGCCATGTTTCAAGACAACCCACTAAGAATTTCAACGATAAATCCTTTTACCTATTTAAATTCAATATTAAATATAGTAAATACATAATAACTAACGGTTACAGGGGTGCCTTGAGGCAGCACGTTCAAACGGAATACGCCAACGCAGTGACGCGTAAAATGATATTAAATGACTTCATTCCAGCTAACGCAAGACCAAACCATAGTAATATCCACCTGGTTGAATTATTGACTTATTAAACTATATAATAATTATTATAGGACTGTATAATCATTTTCAATGCGCATTCTTAGCGACGACTGTGGACATACAAAGAGAGAATGCGTATGCGACGTGTTTAGCCTGTATTTGCTTTTAGGGTTAACAGACATGCTTTTAATTATTATTGAGTTTACATACTTTTATATAGGTTGAACTTGTCTACTATCCCGTTCCTTTAAGTCACAGTTAGATTTATTAACACAATATTGAATTGTACAAAAGAATAGAATTTTGCGAATTATTTTCATAGTAGGACCTACAAGAATTGAAATCCGTTTCGACTTGCTTATAAATTAATAAGAACAAAAAGTATAAAATGATTTTATAAAATTTGATGAGAAAATTTATTTGTCAATTGTAATTATAACCTCTAATAATACAATTAAATAGGTATAAGAAACACACTTATAGGTTATTCGTGTCAGAATATCCGTGATGTATCACTGATAAAATTATTTTTAAGAATATAACTAATATTATATAATTTTTAACACTTTTTTACTAAATAACACTATTGAAACCTATAACAGGTATAATTTTCACAAAAAGTATATTTAAATTTGAGGCATAAATTCTCATTAATGTAAATTTAAATATTAAATTAACTTTAATGTAACAAGAATTTTATTAATTCTACGTAATATGATTATACATGTTTTTAATTTTTAAAATTGCAGTAAGTCTACATTGTCTTCGTAAAATAAACGAGTTATTCATTATTAAATAAAATCGTCATAATAGTTTGCTTTCATTTTTATATAACTTTTTTCTATTATTTGTCAAAGAAAAAGTAGTTAAACTAAACCACCGGATAGAAAGCGGTCATCTCCGCCACAAACTGCGGTTAAATTAAACCCTTTATACCGGATGACAAAAACATAAAACCTAACCTCGATGGTAGAGTAACTTATAACTAGATAGTATTATACGCAAGCCAGTGTAAAAAAGTAATCTACATTACATTACTTCTATATGACAGCCCTGTGACAGCGCCATGCGTTACGTTCTTACTTCCATATTCAAACTGACCACTCACTTTCCTGCGCGGGCGCACCGAGTTGCATTGACTTAATTACTTGCATGCAAGTACTGACATGACTTGTCGATTTAAGTAACAAAGTGGCCTACATATATATATATATATATATATATATATATATATATATATATATATTTATTTATTTATAAAAAATATTGAGCTCGCCTGAATCAAGATATTTTTTTTTTTCTTTTTGTATTAAGCTTCTCCGCTAGTAAAAATTTAATAACGATGAACAGAACACACCAATGTTTTTTTTTTTTTTCGTTTTTTGCTCTTACTTTTATTTACAATTATTAAAAAAATAATAATAATGTAACAATTTATTATAAAACAAACGAAGCCGACTTATGTAACTTAAATTGTATCACAATTTTTTATACTTTGAAATGTACTTAATTACTTATGCTACAAAATTGAATCCCATTGAACAATGTCTTAAAAATCGGCAATAAATAAATTAAAAATTTTACCAAAATACAATTTGATTAATCGCAAAAGAAACGAGACACCGAAATTGGAACCGTTACTGGCATACCAACGTAACAATTGATGGGAACGGTTTTGTCGCGATGACGCAGACATTTTTAAAACCCTTTGAACGGAATCACTTCCATCGGAACACGAACGGAAACAGGAAATATACGTTATCAGAGGGCAGTTGTTTTTCATAATTTTAAAAAATTTAGGTACACTACTTTCAAGTAAAACTAAAGAATAAAGTAACGAATAATAATTAATTAATTAAATAAATGCCATGAAGCTAAAATACACAATACATCCGCATGAAGTTGATCTACAGTTTATTATTATGCCTTGTAAGCAACCCACTGTTGAGCAAAGGCCTCTTCTCCATATAGAAGGGTTGGAGCTTAATCCACCACGCTGCTAAACTGCGGGTTGGCGGATAATTTTCCTGCCAAGAGTACCTAACGATCGTTTTCAGGTGTCTATGGTAACAACTGGGACCAACGGCTTTACGGAGAATACTCCGAGGCACGGTGGAGAGACCCACAAGGACATACACTCAGACCGGAAACAAATATTTGTACACACACAAATATCTGTCCCCAGCGGGAGTCGAACCCGCGACCGCCTGCGTGCAGTTTGAAGTGACTACTTGGTACCACTACATCAGAACGGTCGTCATTTAAGATAGTCACAGTTACCTCACTTAAGTTATTTTATTTTTTTCAACTAAAAAGACATAATTAAAATACAAATTAAATAAAGTCGGCCCTACCATTATTGTTTGTTTGTAATTCCACTATGAAATTTCGTTAAGTATGAAAAAGTGTACTACATTTTCATTGACTTTTATAGAGGTCTTTTAGAGAGCTCGGTCTATTAAAGCCACATCCAATTTCCATCTATATGAAATGAAATGAAGTACCGCTTAATGTTGCTGCGTCATGCATTCTATAATCTCCCGGCTATGACTATGTGCAGCGGTCGAACCTCAATCGGTTCTGATTGAAACGTAGAGATTTGTGCTTACCCTGCGCTTTGACTGTTTGCAACGGATTTAGATGGAAAGCATCTATCTAAAGCGCATCAACCAGTACCTTCAAAACATTATAAAATGAGAGGTAGGTGCAAAATAAAATAGCTCTCACAGACGCAATAAAGTATTGATTTCATCTATGTGATACGTGTGGAAACGTTTTAATTAATGTTATAGAAGACTAAAGTGTTTGCATAGCAATAATTAAATGGTAGGCCTCCCTATCTACGGCCTACGAATAGGGGAAATGGCTGATCTGCTGATGTTCATGATGATGATTTAAATTGTGTTAAAAAGTTATATAAAATAACCGAAACAAAAAAGAATATAAACGCAAAATTTTAACAAAAGGAAATTTATTTGCTTTGAACACGTTAAACACTGAAGTAGATCCACTGAAGTTTTCAGTCTGAACAAGTTATTGGGGCACTTTAATCGCAGATAACAATCGGAATTCCTTTCAGTGTCGTGTAGTAACATTGAGAGCGTTTAAAATCTGCGCGATGTCGTTTAAGTGGCGGATAATTTATTCCACATCGGGAAAATTCCGATAAACCCGTCGCGTCCCCGAGACACCCTCTAATCCTTTGATGGATTCTACCTCGAGACGGCAAATACCGGAAAAGTGCACTCCTCCATGAGTGAGAATAACACAAAAACTTGTCTCATCAACTCCGTTTATTTAATCTTTTATTTCCTCTCAAATATTTTCATTCATGTAGCTTATTCAACAGCTATATTGTTGTTGAAAAATCATATATATATCCATGGTTTGTATGATGATATCAAAGCTGAATTGTAGACATTTAATTCTATTGCGTAAACAATATTTAATTATATGAAATTAAAAGTTTATATTATTTTTAGGAAATAAAAACACAATATAAAATAACTCGACGCGTGGCGCGAGCGCTTAGCGCTCATGATGAATTCAGCCAATCGTCGCTATTCCCGCCGAGTCGTTGACCCATCGGGCCAATTGTAACGTGTACGATCTGCTCCACTACTCGTCAACCGAAACAAATCGCCGATGTTTTGTTCCTTTTTTTCCACGTCACGGTTTTTGTTGTTTTGGTTATCACACGAACTGTTCAATTCAGTTTTTACAACCCCACAGTAAAATTGGATTCCTGACCGATCTGCCGTCAAAAACATGGGAACAAGATGGATGTGTTACGTTACGTTTTCCACTAAGAAACTAATTAGTACGAGTCTTTTTGCAATTCATAACAATCGATACTAAAAGACAGCAGTGTCGACTCTACAGGCTCGCTCGTGTGCGCCATGGCTTTACTGTCTAGCAGTGTCTGCTATAATTATCATAGCGGCACCGAGATAATAATTATCCATTTCACATGCTATAAATAGCAATAGATTAACAATGCTTGGAGCACAAATGGGTACAATACATGTTGTGGACGAGGGCCAAAAGTCGACGAAGCAAATAATGTGAGCCGAGCCCACACCAGGATTAACAATTCGGTAAGTAGGTTGTTAGCGCTAAAACATTTCTTACAATAAACGTGTGAAAAGTACGAACATAATTGTCTCGTTTACCAGTACGTTTTGTATACACTATATAAAAATTCCACTTCAAATAACACACATCGAAAGACAGTTATTACAAAAGTTCGCTTTAAATTTTCATTTCGACGTCGACGGTGCGAATTGATAAATAAAATCTTCAATCAAAACGTCGAGGAAATTTTGGCAAGACTCGTATCCTAAGCGACCCGCTACACAAACACACAACGTCATCAAAGACAGACATTGTGTTATGAAAACAAGCAACCCAGAGCAAACACAAACAAACACGCGGAACAATTGATGAGGACGGGGTGAGGGAGGGGCGCGGATACGTGTATTCATTACTTGATGAGGAATTTTTTGCATTGTAAAAATGTAAACTCGTTTTTAAATATTTGTGTTAAATAGAGCTTACAAGCTAATAAAAAAAGTATAATATACGGTGTAATTAACTAATTTATGTACCCATATATTTATTTGTATCGTTTTTTAAATCGTGCTGTCCATTAGCATAAACATGAACTAGGTATTTGAAAAGAATTATTCAATAACAACCTAAGAATACCTTAAAATCGTTAGAAATATAATAAGTTCTATGAAAATGTGCTGACATTAAAACAATTCTTACAACTGGTATTTAATTAAATCAAACGCAAATGTTAAAATAACAAATTATGAGTTATATAAATAGCTTAGAGCATTGAATAATAATGACTAAAATGAAAGCAGCTACCAGCGGCTTATCGGCAGAGGATATGAGCGTACGCCGGGAAATTGCAACTTGTTTAACTTAAAACGTAAGTCTCGACGTTATTTCGTATAACACGTTTTTCATTGTAGGTATATAACACTATATAACCTTCAGAAACACTATCTAGTTTACTTAGTTTTAAAGTGTTTTGACTGTTTTGACAATGTTTAACTAATAACATTAAAAACATTAATTGTTTTAAAATTTTACATATAAATTATCAACAAGTTTTTAGCGCTTATTAAAAGAAATATATATAGCCAAAATATATTACAATTTTTTTTCTTAAAGTAAATATTCATTAATATATTTTACGTAACCTTCACAATTTTTAGTTAAACATTAAACAACTATGAATGTACTTGAATTGAAATCGACAATTATTATTACGCTTAAATAAACTCTTAGTTGCTTGTAAAATGCTTTGCTTTGCTCACAATGCCTTAACTTTATTGAGTCTGTTTGGCCGAGTCTACTCTTTTTTAATACGTGCTTTAATTTTATGTGCCTGTATCTCTGGGATTACAGCTTAATTGAGGTTTTTTCCCACTCAAGCTCTCGTTAATACCACTCAGTAATGGAATCGTTCTACGAACAAGTTATTTTCATACAATATAATTGTGTTACTTGAGTCAACATGACCTAATTTTTTTTTATATATATTTTTTTTTCAGAAAAAGCAGCAAAAAGGTTCTTATGGGTTTATAATCTAAGAAAAAGAGCGAAGAATAGTTTGATAAGTTTGTACTATATATATATTTTTATATTATTTATAAATAAATTGACACAAATCAAATAATGTGACAGTATTAACAGCAATAAAATATCTATTAGATAAGGCATAAAAAGTAGAGGATTAGATCCTAGAGTAGGTAAAGACAGCCGTTAGTCGTAAAAGCGATCGTAATCGTTAATACGATAATTCGAGAAGCCCTAATAGTGAGTGAACCCACAAACAAAATTAAACAATACATAAATAGTGCGTAAATCTGTAAAGTGATTTTTATGGCGCGAATCGGATAATGAAAATGTTTGATTGTTGAAGTCAATTTGATTGTTTTCACACTGTTAATGATTGTCAGTATTGCAAGGCGGCCGAAGCTTGCAGTCGAATTTCATTACATTGTTGGCTTTAAAATTACCGAACAGTAATTTTTAACGAAAACGTCAAACAAACAATTTTATGTAGGTACACCTATGTCACATTTAACATATAATTAAAAAAAATGATTAAAGTGGATTTTTATTTCGTGTCAAATACGAATAGTCACCAAGTACCTGTCTATCCAATCTTTAAAGTATAGTAAGTATTTAGAATATAAAATAATAAATTGTAATAAGCCTCTTCCTGAATTTTCATGTAAAAAGCTACAAACATCTCGATTCCGAGAAACGAGAGCTATTTGAAATTCCGTAAGTTGTATCCGAAATCTACAAGCCGCTATAATATCAAAAAAGAGGACACGCGGGGCAGTTCAAAGACAGAAACGTTCTGGAGCGAATCTTCTCAGTGCGCTATAAATTTTTACTAAAACAAACAGAGGCGGAAAACAAACAAACATCTCGGCGCATGCGTCTTGCCTCAGCATATTCGTAACATATGAAGTACGAATGTTATTCTATTCAAAATAACGTTCTCTATCAAGCAAACTCTTTATTTAACATTGCGGTCATTAATTTTTTAAGTATATTTAAAACTACAAATATATAATATAATAGAAAGAAAAAAAACTATATTTATGATTACATAATATCAAACGTACTGTGTATTGAAACAATACAATAACTTATTATTATTTGTTCAACCTGCGAAGCTATTAATGGTAAATCATGAAGGCGCAATCACAGTCATTGCTACCAAAAATAGGTCTACCATCACGATCGGTCTCCGGCACAATGATTCAAATAACAATAGAACAGTGGGGCACGGAATGAATGGAAAAATATGTCAAACTGAGCTTGAGAGTTTTATTAAAAAGTATTATTCAGTAGTGACTAGCGCGCGGTATTGTCAGACTCTCATGGACACTTTTGTTTCTTCCAGTTTTCTGGCTATCAAGCAATGAATGTTTTACCCGTGATTTGTGTGATCTTTTACAAGCTTTCTTGTTTATTTTTATTATTGCGATGATATCTTCATTTTTTGATAACCAACATTAAAATAAAAAAAAAATATTTCAAAACACAAACGAGCCTAAATTATAAATGCAAAATCTAAGAATATATAAATACAAGAATATTAACTTTAATATTAAATTCTAAATAAATTATTATTATTTTTTACTTTTTTTTTTACTCTGAATAAATTGACTTAAACATCTAACGTAAAAGTAACAAATAAAACCTTTAAAATAAAATCAATACATTTTAAAATAAATAGATAATAATTTTATCAATAGTCGACGAGCGATTTTTTTTATATATGATATAATAAAGAAGGCGTAAAAACATTTTGCCTCATTTTTTGCGCGAGTTGTAAAGTCGATAAAACCTCCAAGACACTTTCTTTGAACACGTAACTTATAAAACCGGTATCAGGTGCCTATCACCGGCACTTAATGTAATAATCCCACTGTAAGTGTAGGTAGGTACATCAATATAGCTTAATACTTGTAGACCTTGGGATCACCCACACTTTAGCAACAACGCTAGCGAAGATGGGTCGTAGAATAAGTTTTATCGGGTTATAATCTCTATTTTTATCGTGATAAGGATGAAATATACAACGCAGGGTTATATTTATACAACTAATCTTCTCAAGTTCTCATCTTACAATAGTGGGAAGCGTTAACTGCATCAAGAGTAATAAGAATTGATTAACTTTGATATTTTAATGTTTTCAATGAGGTCTTATTAGGCATGATTACTCGTAACGAACTTAATTCTAATTTGATTTACTAGCTGTGTTGTCCGTTTTTACCCGCATCTAGAAAAGATCTCCAGTTTTTCGCGTAGTAAGTATTATCTTAATCGGTCTATTAGCTTATTCATGAAAAAGTAACAAACATAATCAATTCATACATTCTTCCATCGCATTTATAATATTGGTAGTATAAGATGACGCTTAACGACATTTTCCCAATTTGACAATTATTTGTAATAAATGAACAAAATAAATAAATAAACTTCCTCCTTACTCATAGATTCACTTTTGATATCATTTTACGTGTAAATAAGTTATTTTTTTTCGAAACTAAAATTCATTACTGCGATGGCGCCGGTTAAATAATAACCGCCCTCATGACAACCGACACACGGCTACAAAACAAGTAACATTTAATATTTCCACGTGTTGAGGGATGTTATCGTGTAAAGGGGGATAGGCAGGTGACTCGGCATATGCCCTCTTTAAATGCCAACGACCCCTACACCGGGACGTAAAATATATTTTATTGATATTGTAACGACAGATGATGGATCTACTATCAGCCAATAAGTAAATTAACTAACTCCATTTTAATTTGAAGCCGTGAATACGATTATATACATATTATTTTAACGACAAATTTATGCACAATAGCACAAAAACGAAGAGAGACGGTACAATACAATACGAGAACGGTTGGAGCTAAATCCACCACGCTGCTTCATTGCGGATTGCTATGATAACAACCGGAACTGACGGCTTTACGTACTCGCCGAGCCACGATAAAGAGATCAAAAAGACATACTCGTACACCCAGATCAGACACAAATATTTGTACATATGCAAATATCTGCCACGAGCAGAAATCGAACCCGCGACCACTGTCTTTAAGACGACACGTTACACGCAAGCGTATAACACGTGACTACCCGCACAACTACCTTAACAGTTGTCATCATATAGTAAATATAGTACATTATACTATTAAACACATCAATAAGCTTTGATTATATACACGTCTATATAATCAAAGTCAATAAGTATCTGTAACTAGAGGTCTTAATTAAAAATATTCCAATATATTTAATATTAGTTATATAAAAATGTAACAAAGCAAGAATAGAAATGCGATGTTTCTCCCATGGGGAAATGAAAATAGCAAAGGGGAAAATTCCAATTAGCTAATTGAAATAAATAGAAGATCATTAACCTGATATTTAACCCCCGTTCCAGTTGCCAAATGTCGTGCTGGAAAGGTCAAACGACACAAAATATTTCAAGGGGAACAATTTCGTTAACGGCATGGCATGGATTGCCTTTATGTATATTATGCGATACAAATATTGACTTCGTATCTGTAACAGTCGTTCTATATCTAGCAGCAAAATAATACTAATTATTTAAGGAATTTAAGGATTTTAAAAAATTATTACATTTTGTAAAGCATTAAAGTCACTTCAGCAACATAGCGAGGTTAAGTATACATGGTAATTATTTTATTAAAGACCAATTTTACTCGAACAAAATAGGAGTCTAATGTCTAGCGGGTGAAATAGCGACATGAACTAACCATTCCATAAGAGCTCTCTAAGAACTCTTTTTTAACGAATAATAGTAAAATATAATAGCAAAGTTATACAAAAAGTTTTTACGTTAATTTTAAGAATAATATGATGTCTTACGAATAGATACATTTAAATTAACTAAGATATACATAAAATTACCGAACCGTTTGTTATGGTGATTTTTTTACCGGCAAACCTATTTTACGTCACAAACTGTAAACAGTATTTGTTTCAATAAATAATAATAATAGTTTATGTCGAAACGATTGTGTTATTTCGATTTTTAATTTTAATTAGCAAATTTTGCTCATGAACTATATATTTACAAAGTAAACAAACATACAACTTCACTACTGTTTGCATGTGACAAGACTAAGCGAGTGTTAATTTGCAGTTAACTGATGATAAGCAAACACTGTTAACATAACAAACATCGGTGCATCTTGGCCACATTCATACTTGCGTGAGCGCAATATTGGGTAAAATATTTAAGTAATTTTGTAATTTACATATTTTAACGATTCAAAATATCGCCAATTTACGCATTCCGCAATTATTTATCAGCCACTTTCACTAGCACCCAATGTTTCTATTTTATTATTTTTCGAGCATCATACATTAATAAAAACAAATAATGGTTTATTTATGTTTTATTATTATTATTGAAAAGTGAATAAAAAATCAATATTTTTTATTCTATTTTTTATTATGCTGTCGATACTCTAAATAAATATTTTAAATATTTATGTAGTATTTAAAAAATGCTTAGTTGAATCTCAACAATCTTAATTATACCTAAGTCAACTTTAATTTGATTAATTATGGAATAATATTTTTACTGATATCATCGTAATTACTGTACTTGTTATTAAAATTCAGAGTTGAATTTTTACAAAATAAATAATTCTAATGTCATACCGTTGTATTATTCCGTGCCGAAATAAAAATGTCCATTAAAAATTGACGATTTTCAGTCACATTCAAAAATTATGTCATCGCATGTAAGCAAGCCCAGTTTTATCATTTTTACTTGCATGTTTAATAAACAACACAACGAAAAATCCTTGAGCCACCATGCCGACGAGAATAAATAACCATAACTCAAAACGTACAAACGAAAACGTTAATGAAAAAAGTGCATAAAAACTTCTCACATTTGATAACAGCCGGATGCTAGCGGGCATTAATTAATAACTTAGTTAAGCCGCTACTAAAGCTCAACACATCAGGCCAGGGTAGGAAGTTCCGGTCGAATCCCGCGCTCGCCCGCAAGCACTTCCGCCCACCGAAAATCCGCCGAGTTTTCCATACGCGAATTAAGCCGCGATTTGTACTCATTACAATTTGATATTATGAAAATTAATATTTAACATTTTTGTTTTAAACACAGAAGGATATAATAACAAAGATAAAAATGATACGACTACATATTGATACCTAGGCTAGCTTTTACAGGCGTATCTCCTAATATCTAGCCTTCTATGTAAAAAAAATGGTTTAAGTAACATTTCCTTACAGGCTAGCTCGAGTATCTACCAATATGATCATACTAGCATACCTATGTATACTACGAATAGACTTTTACGAGTATTTCGCCTTGATGTGCATGTCTGGAACTAATCTGCATGACACGAGCCTGTCTAAATTATTTTTATTATACCCTGTTTATCCGCAATAAAAGTCCACTACAATTTTAATTAATTTCATTAATATCCTTGGCCCATAAACATTTAAAGGTATAAGCGTTATGGACTTCCTACATAATAAAATATTACAATTTGACTACTAGATAAATGCGTTCACACGCTTAATAGATATATAATTAACTTCAAGGAGAATCAGTTTTTTTTTTTCTAGATTATTACAAATAATATGAGTCACAGTTGTCGTTCACGTCATACGTAAGTCTCGAGCTGATCGCCCACTAAACACGTATTAGCTACACATTACATCTTACGCTCGATATCTATTATCTACTGATTGCTTTACCGTGTTTAATATAGAGTTTAAAAACAATTTTTTTCTTAATAAAATTATTTTTTGTATTTCGTATTCATTTAACCTTTTACATTTTGTTTTAGTTTATGTTGAAATAATGAAATATAAATTGAAATGAAAAATATATTTAAACAACCTACATATGTGACGACTATCCTTCATATGAACACTCAAAGGCATCCTGTGTCGGAATTCCGGAAAGCTAAAACATTTGAATCACGACTAATACCTATTTTTTCAATACATATACGTATATGCATATCTGGCACACAGTTCGACTTAGAGGCTGGTTCAGCTTAATAAAGTTACTGTATCCACTGCGTCAATCGGTAGTCAAGACTAACTTACTATCATTGCTGTTCTTGTTTCAATAATATAGTGACTCAACGTCTCGAGTTGACGTGTGGTCGCACATCGTGAGAGCCCGCGCCCTGCGGTCAGATTTCCAGACCGCTCAGTTGACTCGATGCATGGATTAACGGACCAGTGATATCCTACGATCTCAGTTCGTCTATCTATTTATGGTATGTACTTTATTTATATGCTTGTTGTAATTTAATGATTTAATAAGAATAAATTAGAGAAAATTGAAAGATCTTTTAAAGGCGATAATGATGCCGAGATATCCCTATGAATAGAATATGTAAATCGATACATGCAATCTTTTGGGGCTCTTTTCAAGTCTCAAATGATATAGACTTATAAACAAGTAAAGTGTCCTCGAAATTTCAAAAAAAAAAAGTGTAGAATTTTCAAGTAGGTACAATTATAATTAATGATTAGTATTGTTGTTATAATAATAATTAAGTATTAGTATTTGTCACTCAGTATGTCTATACAGAAATTATTATTTTTCATCAAATTTAGAAGAAATAAGAAGATGAAATTCAGAGACACGTTAATCCGTCAACTGGTAATTGAGCATCATGGCGAATTAAGTTACAACTGTTCTAATAATTTCTACTTTTTATAAAACGTATCAGTTTTCTGATGGTTTGAAAACGTACAGTTACTACAAGTCAATTGTGTAAGACTTAATGAGCCACTTAATATGTCCCGTAATTTCCGCAACGGGCAGTGTCATAAGCAGTTTGCTCCGTAGCTCGCATTCCTTGTCACAACTGACGTCCCCGGCGAAACCTAATCAAATATGAACGAGGCTCGCGCCAGGTGAAGGGTGGCAGGTGCTTGACAATATCCACCCTCTCTTTTACTCCACACCATATCTCGTAATATCTATCTCGCACTGTTGCTGTTTTATTATTATTTTTTCCTGCGATATTACTTTTTGTCGTAGTAGATATGCATCGAGTTGATATACGCTAGTGTTATTTGACTTTTCATCCGTTCATGTCATGCATTTCAAAAAATTGGCTTTTGAGTTAGTTGGCACTATTGTCCTTTTGCGTCGTTCCAGTTTCACTCGCTAGTTGCCGCAAATTCCGTATATATTCGTATGACAATCAGGAAAACTAAGTGGAGATATGTTAATTAAAAGCTTCAGCTGCGCCAACTTGTCTAATCTCGCTCGAAGTTAACCAGAATTTTCACAGGAAATAAACTCGTGAAGTAATACTTTCACTATTAAAACTTTTTATACAGCTACGCATTTTAAATAACGTTTTAATCACGAACATCTTTATCATTAATATGCTCTATGGTATTCTAGTCTTTTTTAAACAGAAATATTAGAGGTAATGAAATAGCCAATTTTCTATTGACAATATTATCAAAAGAACTTTATTTCACACAGCCAATAAAGGCTCTACAGATAATGTAGACGATACGTTATCAACGGATCAATAGATCGTAATACCTGTTTCGTAACATTGTGGAATATCATAACATATGTGGGTAGACATTATTTTAGATTTAGTAGTAGTGATTGGGTAGCGTCTGCGATTATACTATGCCTACTAGGCTTCAAGGTCTATCTAGAATTGCATAACCGATAACGTAACTCTTAATTTGTAGGTTTTTGCTGAATAATATCATAAAGATTTAACACTCACCAAAAAATTAATTAAATTTACAGGAAGTACCTACATAGAAAAAAAAAAAGAAAACGATACATTTCAAACAAAACCACACCCAAAATAAAAGTTAGAGAATAATTTATATAGACCCGAAACTTTTTACCTTACTGACCGTCTGTTACTAAATAATGCCCTTTTGAATATTATATATATATTTTTCTGTGTCACCCAACACTGTCATAAAATGGACACGTCACTTGCATTTTATATGAGTGTATAAAATATTGTTCACGCTAATGGGGTGTTCGCGTGTAGGCACGCCCTAGCTGCCGTCGTCTTGCGGTGTTACCACACCTTTAACCATTACAACTATTATATATTGCAATAACTATTTTTATACGCTTTACTTAAAACATTTCGAAGTCATAAATTTAAATAGAGATCACAGTAAAAAAATCAATCTTCAGTCTAAAAGTCAATATCTGGCTTTTGAGCGAGTTATGTTAAGGTGAATGTAACAACATTGCCAATTCTCATAAAAAGTTGTAGGTACAAAATTTGCTTGGCGCAGTCGGCAGTACCTAACCGTGCTTTCTACTCTTTCCAGTCTGGGTGTAATTTGTATGTTATTTGTATGTATATTTATACCAAACAAAAAATATCAGTCGACTGTTACCTAAAATAAAAGCATTCTGGTGCCTGTCCATTGATGCGGAGCGAGGCGGCGGAGCGGAGAAACGGAGAAATATTAACATACATATTTGCAGAGTTATATAGATAATTGTAGAGCCTTTATCCACTGGAGCGGAGGGAAGATTTTTTGTAATCCTATTGTTTAATATTTCTCCGTTTCTCTGCTCCGCCGCCTCGCTCTGCATCAATGGACAGGCACTCTTAAGATGCCCACCTCAGAAAAATAGAAACAGACGAAAGTGTGTATGTTAAATATATTATTATTATCATGTACTAAGAATCGCAATTTGCTTGCATACCCATTGTCCGATGAAGCACGTATACTGTTTAAAATAGTTTTGTTTGGAATTAAGGTTAGACAATAAGTTTTTTGTTTTATTACCATACTTAGTTAAGCTGTGTTAGTATTAATAGTTTTGTATTGATGAAGGCGACATGGTCGCATTTTGTGTACCAAGCTTTCAAAAAATAAAAGATTAAAAAAAAAAAAAAAAAGAATCGCAATAGTTTGGACCTTCCACAGTAATATAATGCTACAATAAAAGAATTAGTTTAGCCACACGATGAGGGTATCAATGTCTATTAGCGTAACATATTAACCTCCGAAGCGTGGGATAAAGTTTCTAACATAATTATTTCTTCTCGCTTCAAAGACCACATACTACGTACCCACTCTAGACAAGTATCCTTGAACATTTTTATGTTCAGTTAATCAGTATCCTTTCAATTAATCGAGTAATAATAAAATGAAATAATGTCAATCGTGAAAATCTAAGAAGAAATTTAATTCTTTTTTTTTTTCGAAAACTAGAGAACAAAATTGGTATGAGAGTAACTGTATATTAAAATAAATAAAATTTATATTGATACAATTAAATATTATATGAATTTCATTATTATAAATACGATGCGGCTTAAAAACAAATTGAAAATGACTGAAATTCCAAATTAGGACGAAATTCTCATTAAAATTTTAGTTATTATTATTTATTCTTTATGTTAAAATATCAGTAAAGTTAGATGATTATATATAGTAAGTATATCAGTAAAGTTAGATATTATCAGTAAAGTTAGATGATTTATAGCGAAGACAAATAAATATCAAATTTTCGTGTTTTTTTCGCATGAAGATTGTAATTATGGTTTAAAGAATGCATCTTAAGAAACTCCTTATTTAGGTATATCCTAATTTGATGACACAACATCATATATTAAGGAATTCGAAACAATATGCGATTACTATTCAACTATTTAAAAAAAACTAATATTATTTTGTTAAAGATTATTTCATTATTATTGTTTTTAGATATAATATACATATATATTTTACATGGTTTGCCCGTATAGCTTCGCCTAGTTACTGTACGAGTATGTGTGATTGTATCCGAATAAATGTCAACATTCGTGTGAAACGGATGACAATTATTGTAATATCCTGCAAATCTATTATGAAACAGGTAATTTGTATACATATATTTCATAAACGTATATTGGCGTTAATAAAACGAATATTAATGATCTTATATTGTATGATACTGTAATTAAATTATTTTAATTTTCATTACTTTACATAAATATACAGTACTGGTTTGGATACATAAAACAGATTTTAATTATTTTCCTTAATATCTTATGTTACGTAATATAGATTTTTATTGATACTGAGAGAAAGGTATACAATCAAATAGACCAATTTGCGGCTAATGGTTATCTCTGTTTTATCTTTATCGTTGGATTCGTACAATTACTGCTGTTTGTGATACCTAAGGTACTCGTTTCGTTTACATTACTCAGTAAAATGACCTTAGAACTGGCGTATCAGTAACTGTACTAATAATATAGTACTGTACTATCCTGTTACAGGCTGCAAATGTCCCATAGCTGGGCGTTGTCGTAATTAACTTAATGTTAAACCAAAAATTTTGGACTGCCAGCAATAAATCTGTCATAATTTATAACGACTCATACTAGTCAAAAGATAAGTTTTTAAAGAAAAGTAATAGATTGTCGATAAACTGGCTGATGGATCGCTGGCCCATTCTGCAAAAGAGAAAGCGGATTTGTTTGCATCTCTTTTTGCTGAGAACTCGCGTCTGGATGCTGCAGGAAAAGCTCCACCAATCTCAACTCGTGCTGACTGCATTATGGCTGAAGTACGCATACGCCAAAATGAGATCCTTAAAATCCTGCAAACTCTAGACGTGAACAAGGCCAGCGGACCCGATGGTATACCAGCGATAGTCCTGCGCACATGTGCCCCTGAGTTGTCTCCACCTCTTACACGCCTGTACCGCCTGTCACTTAAGACTGGCAAAGTGCCGAAGTCTTGGAAGCTTGCCAACGTGCAGCCTGTGCCCAAAAAAGGTAGTCGTGCAGACCCTGTCAATTACCGTCCCATCTCGGTCACGTCCATACTCTGTAAGACTATGGAACGTGCACTGAACAACAAACTCCTGGCCCACTTGGAAGGTAACGATCTCCTCAGCGACCGGCAATACGGTTTCCGCCAGAACCGTTCGACTGGGGACCTTCTAGTGTATGCCACACATATTTGGAGTGAGGCCATTGATAAACACGGTGAAGCTCTTGCCGTGTCCCTCGATATCTCGAAGGCCTTTGACAGAGTTTGGCACGCGAGCCTTATAAGCAAGCTTCCTTCATATGGTATTCCACCTGGCCTTTGCGCTTGGATTTCTGATTTCCTGAACGAACGTTCAATTCGAGTTGTCCTTGACGGGTACTCGTCGGACCAAAAGGCTATCGACGCCGGTGTTCCTCAGGGATCAGTCTTGTCCGCTACCCTCTTCCTGCTCCATATTAATGATCTGCTCGTCCCCGGTACCTTTGGGTATGCTGACGACAGCACAGTGACGGACAGATACTTTTCGAGTGCAAGGGCTAGTAAGGATGTTATCCAGTCTTGTCGAGAGGAAATGGTCAGCCGCTTGAACGTCGCCCTCCAGGCAGTCTCCGAATGGGGCGATGCCAATCTGGTCACGTTCAACGCTACAAAAACACAGGCGTGTGTGTTCTCCTCTAAACGGAGCCCTTTACACCTGGCTCCGACTTTCCGAAATGTTTCTGTAGAAATTACCGACTCCCTCCAGCTCCTCGGTGTAGAGCTATCGTCCAATTTGAACTTTGGGCAGCACATCGAGTCCAAAGCAAAAACTGCAGCAATAAAACTAGGTATCCTCTCTAAGGTCAGGCGATACTTCACTCCAGAACAGCTGCTTCAACTGTATAAAGCACAAGTTCGGTCTTGTATGGAGTATTGCTGCCACCTTTGGGATGGATCCGCCAAATACCAACTGGCAACTTTGGACTCGGTGGAAAAACGAGCTAAGAGACTCATAGGTGACCCTACTCTGACAGACACCAAGTTGCAGAGTCTCGATCATCGGCGTAGGGTAGCTCGTCTGTCGGTGTTCTACAGAATATATTTTGGTGAGTGTGCGAAGGAATTGCACGATCTAATTCCCCCAACAACCTTCCGCCATCGGGACACTAGGCGCGGTCGATCGTTCCATCCTTATGTCATTGATATGCCACCTACGCGCACAAAACGCTTTGGCACTACTTTCTTGATGCGCACGGCTAAGGAATGGAACTCGTTGCCCGCGTCTGTGTTTCCCGAACGATACAACCTGGGTGCCTTCAAGGCCAGAGTGAATAGGCTGTTATTAGGCAGGCATGCTCCACCTTCGACCGCATCGTCACTTAACATCAGGTGAGATAGCGGTCAAATGCCTGTCTATCTGTCATAAAAAAAAAAAAACCTTACATAGATATTTATCAGTAGTATTGTCTATATTGTTGATCCATCTTAGGATATAGGTACGTACAAAAAGATATAACGGAGTGCTTTTGCTTTTTAAATGAAATAAATAAATTATAAAATTTAAAACTACTAAATTATATTACTGTTACAACATAAACGATGAAAAGGTGAGCAGGTAGTGGGGTAGCAAACATGGCATGGACGACAAAATATCTTCGTTTATTAAATTCATATTTACCACAAAAACATTTAAATAAAAAAGATTATTTCTTTTGGGTAGTCTGGAAGAGATCACTATTTAGTTATAAGACCGCCATTTGCATGCTCTGTACTAAATCTGTAAGCTTTGCATTTTGTATAATTTTGTAAATTATTTTTGTGCAATAAAGTTATTTATTATTATACAAATAATTAAACACCTATTTCTATGTTCCCTAAAAATTAATATAAACGTATTTAAAAGCAAAACGGGTTAAAGCTCACGAGTCCGTTAATATAGCATAGTGAAAATTAGTATGCACGTGCCATGCCAGCGCTGACAGACTACTACTAACTTGGACTGAATCAATATAAAACTTTTCTAGGTATGCTGATTATTAATGTTTTATAAATTATGATGTGTTCAACAATAAGAGGTAAACAAGGACAGCAAATAACAATATAAAAATTCATAAATATGTATGGCCAAGACGTCTAAATAAATTAACTTTTGACTACGCGTTCGCGTAGTGATTACAGCAACTGGCTGATGTGCTGGCGGTCGGAGGTTCTATTATGTGCACATGTATCGGTGCACATGCACATAACAAATGTCTGGGCGTTTGTGATTGTGTTGTGCGCTTCCGGAGCGCCTATTACGTAACTTGCGCGATCTCGAGAAATCACTGTGGTGTCGAATTTCAAGACTAGCTAAACCTCAGTTAGTATTGAAATTCGACACCAAGCGATTTCAAGTGATCGCGCAAGTTACGTAATAATCCCTCTGATCCCGACATATTATGATTAGCATCCTATTGGGGGCCGTCGAGTGTGAAGTGGTTATTATTATTCCTAGTATATTTTTATATATATTTGATTCATAGTAACTATATAACGATATTAACTCATAATCCTCATTTTTTGTAGATCATTTTTATTCCAGATAACAATGCATATATAAACAAAATTTGTTCGATTGTATTCACATATACACTATAAATGAAACACTACGATAAAATATTTTGCAAATAAAGCGCTCCATTCACGCATACTTGGTAGGAATGTATCTATTTTGTTAAACATTGTTACACAAACGGCGTTAATATACCACGTATTAAGGCCAGACAGATGGAAATCTTAACTGAGTAACAATTTCTCACTATTGTCAATTCATGTTGTTTAATCGCTAAAAACTGGAACACAATTAAACGCTTGCTATTGTTTTTAAATAACAAACATTTTATCTGTAATTTTGATAATGTACTGTATCAGCCTTTAAACCACCCACTGCTGAGCGAAGGGCTCTTCTCCATAAAGAAGGGTTGGAGCTTACTGCTTAATCCAACACGCTGCTCCATTGCGGGTTGGCGGATAATTTCCCTACCATGGGTGACGATCGTTATCAGTTGTTTTATGTTTATGATAACAACCGGCACCGATGGCTTTACGTACTCTCCGTGACATTGTGGGGAGATCCACAAGGACATATACCCAGACCGGAAACAAATATTTGTACAAATACAAATATCTGTCCCGAGCGGGAATCGAAACCGCGACCGCCGAAGCACAGCTTTGAGACAACTACTCGCACCACTATACCAGAACGGTCGTCGTTGTAATTTAGATATTGCTATGAAAATATTTTAAATTCGTCACCAAGTTTTATAAAATGAAAAGAATAAAATCACATTCTCATGTTTTGGAATTGTATAATCAAAATATGTAACTCATTTTGTGATTTCCCGGTATGTATGTTGTAAATTATTCACACATTGTGTATTATATTTTTTCTATATTTAAACAAAAACTTACTATTATTTCATGAGATTATTTGTACTCGCATGTATCGATTTATTATTGTTGATGTGACGTCATTAAATGCAGTATTAAGCTCGGTGCGAATAATCTACGCGTCAGCAGACTCCCAGAGAAGCATTGTTATTATACAACACATTGTTGTTGTATTGCGCAATATCACTAAAACCGCTTGCGAAATGCTTGTATAGTCGCGTCCGTTCGGTCGTCTGTTTGTCCTTTTGCATTGTCATATATGTTATGGAATCTGTGAATGCGTTCAATGCATTTCGATGAAAAATATTGCAGTATGTTATACATTTGGTAATAAATTACATTTTTTTAAGGTTCTTGTTGTCAGGATTTATATTTTATAGATTTCAACGATTTGATTTTGCATATGAGATTAAAAAAAATCGTTGTATTTAAAAACCTATTTTACTTTTGTTATTCAGAAATATTCATTTTTATGAGTTGTATTATTTTAATTCATATTTTTTTACAGTTCCGCAATATACCTATTCTGTTATACATAAAACTACGTAATGTTTCTCTCGCATCTAAACGCAGTCTTGAACTCGCCGCGTGTCAGACGATGTGCCTACACAAACAATACATAAGTAGGATGTATGAACGCACGGCTGACTATGAACATTGTTTATCTAAACACTATCATCATAGTTTTCTCACTAGTTTATAAAAGAGATATTTTTTTTTAATATAAAACCTACTTAGATAATACGAATCTTTCGCACGAACGTAGTTTATGTGTATGTATATTTTTAAATAAATAATTTCGCATTTGATTTATAGTTTTAAATGTGATGTAACAGACAGTTTATTTCTAAATTGAAGTCGTATATTTCATCAGTGAAAAGCCGTTAAAATTTTGACGTGATATCGTCTTGTAAATCGGTGAATGCCGGCTGCACGCACGAAGAAGTATCACGTGTCGCGAGCGAGAGCGCCGAACAAGCGATAGAGAGGCACAATCGGTCTAAGCGTTCGGCTTGTAAATGAAAAACAATAACGCAGATTGAAGGATCTTAAATATCACACATGTATAAAAGTTGTAAATTAATTGTTAATAGCATATTGTTACTTGTAATTAATCTGTATAATTTAAGTAATAAAATATTTGAATTAACGAGTAAATAAATGTTAATTTATCGAAAAAAATGTATATACAAAATAATGATAATTCAGTGATAATAATTCAATTTATAAAAGAATGCAATATTTATTTCAATGTTTTCTTATGACGTTATTACGTAAAATTACTGTCCATAAACCGACTTTACAGATAACCAATTTTTTTCTACAAGAATGAATGTTTCAATTCACAAAATCGATGCAAATATTTTTTTTATGTTAGATACTTAACATAACGTATTATGCTGAGGACTAGTTCGCATAAAATGGAAATTCAAATGAACCTTCGAGTATTACAAGCACCATATAAGCAAAACCCGGGCACGCACCGTTGGCGACATGAACGCTAGTAGGTACATTACCGCAAAATCAGCAAAATGTAGTAAATTCACCAACCAAAACAACGATGTTTACTCAACAGAGCTTGTAATATGAAAAGGGAGCTATATACCTACTATGTATACGAAAATTATTAATAACACTAACATTTAATATTGCTTGTTAATTAATTAATTTGAAGATAGAATTTGATCCGTTTTTTTTTCTACTCACCGCGCTATCAATATTTATGGAAGTATGGTTTCATTGCTTACCTGTAAAAAGAAAAAAAAAATTAACTTATACGAAAAACACCATATAACAAAAATATTATCAGCACTATAAACATATTATGTCCTTGTATTATATATATATATATATTAAATAAAGCGGAAAAGTTTATTTGTTCGGACGCTGTAATCTCGGGATCTACTGGACCAATTTAAAGAGCCTGTTTATAATCCCCTATAAAAGGGTCAAAGGGCAAAACCACAAGTTTTGAGCAGAGGTTTTCAAGTTATCAATATGATATAATATTCAAATGGTACAAGACACCTCATCTTATTCTTTCAAAAAATATTATCTTCTATTTTCTAACAAGAAAACTTTTAGTTCTAACTACTTTTAGGCCCATATATGTTATATATACTCAATATGATATTATTATATAATGTGTTAGTTTCTTTTTAATATTATTAATTGTTTTTTAATTCTGTATTTATTTGACGATGGTTCTGGTGTAGTGGTGCGAGTAGTCGCCACAATGCCGCGCGCCGGCGCTCGCGGATTCGATTCCCGCTCGGGACAAAGGACCTAACATTACCAAGGAATGCTACATAATACATTACGCTATAATTATAGTAGATTACGTTACAATACGTAAAAAGTAAGTATCGCGCATGTCACCCAGTTTTATTAATAAAAGAGGACATTATTAATACTAAGGCATAGGTAAGTTATGCCTTGTCATTCATGAAGGTACATACTCGTATATGTATTATTTAAAAACATGAATCTAAAACAACAATTTTTTTTTAATATTAAAACGTTTGTTATCAGCGCGTCCTTGTATTTATTACGTTGAAACCAGCCCGAACCTCGACGTAAACCTATAATTGCTCTTCAATGCGATTGTTAAACATTAAACCAATCACGTCAGAGTATACCAGCCATCAATCAAATAAAAGCCTATACGGTTCGTGGCGATCACATTTCCCGAGTTGCGGACGCGATTGCGAGTGAGTCCGAAATGAGGCAAATAAGCAATTACCCGTTCATATTCTGGCTCGATTACACGCTGCAGGAGATTTCAGACGCACTGGACATGTCGCTCGCTACAATAGGCACGACATGTACACGATATATAAATTAAAAGTTTTTTTAGATAGCGACAAAGCGAATAGATTTTCTGCAAAAGCAAAGGAAGAAATATATATCGGATAACAAAGGCGGCCCTTTTTATCTGTAATTTTGATACGAATAAAGTAACATTTAATTAAAGGAAATGAAAATATTTATTTATATTTTTAATTTCAATTGTTTGTTTCCCTATAAACTTTACTGTCTCTTTTCCATATTATTTATTTAAAAAAAGCCCTTTTACATTCGCAAAATTTTTTATTAAATTTTTGTACGTAACTTCAATGTCAGTCACGTTTATCGAATACAATTTATATTTATTTAAGATAAATAAAAGAGGTAAACCACCGAATTCATCTCGGGTGAACAGCGGTGTAACTTTGCAATATTTTCTCATTGAATATTTTTTAGTGTTTCAGGTAAAATAATAAATAAAATAATAAAATAATCAGTCTTCGTACAGCGCGTGTTGATATGTTGCATGACATGTGATTCCAAAATATGGTCGCTATATCGTTGGGTCTTTAAGCAAGTTCAGGTAAGTAACTCAGCGCAGGATGGAGAATATTGGACGTTAAATGAACGAATCCAGAAATCAGCAAATCCTCAAAAGAAGTATCAATCAAGTATACGGAATACCTACTGGGAGCCGCTGGTTTTTGGCAACCTAATACCGCAAACATTAGATATATCATATACATACCTACAGAAAGGCTATTCAGATTTGACAATCATCGATAATGATTGTAAATTATTAGTGAAACCATATCAGTTACGTATTATATGATTTACAATGCATACATCGCATACTACTTTATCCTATATATTATTTATATATATTATTATATATTATTTATTGTATATATATTATTTATTGTATTGATGCAATAAAACTGAAGATTTTGATCGCGCTAAAATCAGGATTAATTCCGATTACTGAAATAATATGTAAATGTTTGCATTCAAAAGCCTGCTTATTGATAAATTTAATAGTAGGTACCTAGTTACCGTAGTATATTGATGAACATAATGTGGGTGAAAACTTAAGATGTACCTACATAGTAAGTATACATAGTGAAAAATACAAAAATACATTTGAACAAAATTCAAGTAAAAAAGTCGAAGTTTGTTCCATTTCAGTCTTTAGGTAGTATGAAACTTGAAAAACCTGTTATTTTTAATGATAACATCAGCGACGCGTTTGACCTTGATTAACGTTTGTGGGAGTATTCATTCCAATTGTTATTCTCTGTAGTCACATAACACATTATACGTTACTTACAGCAAGTATAGTTTTATTATGAAAGCCTAGAGCACTGACAGATATCTCCCACTCATATATTGAGAAACTTTTCGAGTACACTCGATCATAAATCATTATTATTAGGAATTAAAGATAAAATAAGAATATTGGTTAGTAATACGAGTATAATAATGATGTAAAACTATGTTTCACTAGTAGATTTTATCTATAATATAAAAATAAGTCGGGTTTTCCTTCCTGACGCTATAATTTCAGAACGCAAGAAACGATTTCCACGGTTTTGCATTCGTTGGAAAGGTCTCGGGCTCCGTGAGCTTTAGAGCAAAATAAATTCAGGAAAATTTTGTGAACTGAAGTGCATTGAATCAACTTCTAAACAATACATTGCTTGGCAAAAACCTCTTCTCCATATAGAAGAAGGGTCATCATTGACTCTCATCAAATGATTTAAAAATTATAAATTTTGTAATATTATCTATAATATAAAAATAAGTCGGGTTTTCCTTCCTGGCGCTATAATTCCAGAACGCACGAACCGATTTCCACGGTTTTGCATTCGTTGGAAAGGTCTCGGGCTCCGTGAGCTTTATAGCAAACTAAATTCAGGAAAATTTTCAACAGAAGAGCAGGAAAACAGGGAAAATCATTTTTCACATACAGTGCCATCTCTGATACATAGCATGTACTACAAACCAATATGGTTTTGCATGGCGGCAGTACGTGGTGTGAGTATCCCTCACGAAAATAAGTTGGTGGCGAAACGGAGTTCGCCGGGTTTGCTAGTATTTTATATAAAAATATTTGAACAGAATTTAATAATTCGTTTTAGTTTCCGTTTTGTTTATAAATATCACTTTCATTTTAAAAATTCTATGTATGTTTGCAACGAGTTTAGAGAATGAAATATTAGTCGCAAAAATACAACCCAGTTGCGAACTGCTCTGAGATTTTATAAATAAATATTTTCGCAACAAAACTGTATGTATAACTATTTTATGGTACCTGTTTTCCCGACTGGCGTTTTGCGTACACAATTTATCAACAAAATACATAATAAGAGATCGCATTTACATAATGAGCCAAATATGCCCGATATATTAAGATATTCGTTATTATTTTTACTCTAACTCTACTTCTTAAAAATTATATGTATATTTTGAATCTGATGCATTGACAATTTTTAAATTAATTAAATGTTTATATTTTATGATATAATAAATATTTTCTCATAATTGACTAATAGAGATTAGTTTAAATTACGTTTCTTTTTTTTTGGTCAGTAAAAATTGTATTCATGAAAAAATAAATGCTAAAACATTTAGATTTAATCTCGTGTAAAACGTATTTCAATGCCAACCAAAAAGTATTTAATTAATTAAACTTATTTGAATATGAATAATAAAGTATATGATTTCTATATATTAATCAATAAATAATTATAAATAGAACATTAAATACGCAGTTTAAAATATTTCTATAATATTTATAATAACTCGTATTCTTCTATTCTCTATTTTTTTATTTATATAAACTCTTAAGCATAATTACACGACTTACAAAATAATGAAAATATCGCATAGTAGGCAATTAGGCTGTCTATTTCTCGAATTTAGCGGTAATTTCTCTGTAAAGGTCCTGATGAGAGCATAAAATAAAACGAAATGGTCAGTCGGCATCCAGCGACATCGCGTTGGTCGAGCGCCAACTGTCGCGAAACATCGATATACGTACAGTGCGCCACTCTTAGACCGTTGAATGTGATACGGAATTGTAGCATCTACTCTTATTGCTAGAAGAGCTACTAATGTATCACGTAGACTGTTTCCAATATCGACGTATCGTTAAGGCGTCGCACACACTAAAGATTATTGAATCACGTTCTTTGAGCCTGTGTCAGTAAATATGCTGATTAGATGCGCCGCCTACATAGCGCACCCGCAGCATTAGATATAATTTATGGCAAATCTTTAGCTTTATCTCGATGCAACTTTAATGTAGGTATCTTCGGATACCAATTTATCTTTAGATTCATACCTAACAAGATGTATATTTATATATCAAAGACAGATAAATAGATTTTTTTACTATCTTAGAGTTCTAAGATTGCATATTTCGTAACATTGAAATTTAAAAGAATATCTGGTTTGATTATTGGTCAGTAACATAAATTTTCACGAAAATCGCGCCTACGTCAGTACATTCATTGTGCATGCTGTATTTAATTAATCGAACTGCTCCGTTTATTTTATTTTCCCAACGCCAATTACAGTAAATTGGCGTTTCCTATGCCGAGTAAAAATAGCACACGTAATAATTAGAGACTCGAAGAAATTGTGAAATTGTTATACCGGCGTTGTTACTAAGTAAAAGGGCTTAATTTGTAATCATTCATCATACAGAGTTTACTCATACACATAACAAACTTTAAGCGACTATGTTACATATAAATAGACGAATAACAAGATATATAATATATACTTAATAATTATCTTTATAAATTTTTCTCTAATTGATGGTCTAAGTTTCGATATACCTATATATTAAATGTAATATATTGTTTTAATCATACAGTAAAACAAAAACTTAGAAATGATCCATACGATCTTGGAAATCATATATCATCATACAATAAGACCCCGTGGCAGTAGGACGCACTCGGTGACACGCGTCCCGAATGTTAATAATTATGTTTCGTGGAGCCGCAGTTGAATAACTACGGCGTACATGCGCAATGTTTAGATATCAGAAACTTTCGCATAGACTCTGTAACTCCTGACAAATATCGAGAAACGTATATTAAACTTAGTGATCGTTTCATCTCATTAAAACTCTACTGAAGCTGTTGACTATAGAGTTTCGTTTTCCTAGCTATAAACTTCTACATTTCTTTAAATGTTTTTGAATACATTTGATTTATAACAACAATATATTTAATTTAAACAATTAATAATGCATAAAGTTTTTTTTTAATCGGATCCTGACACAACCGCAATCGAAAAAACAAATTCTTCAGCTGTGTTACATTGGTATAGTTGAAGTGTTAATCGAATGAATTGGTACCTCTACCCAATCAAATAGAATTAAAACTCATATCGAAATTAAAAACAATACAATATTTTTTTTACAGTGGCTGCTAGTCAGTCAGTGTGCAAAGCCATCTCATATTGTATGCGTAGTAAATCATAGCACCTTTTGTGTCGAGCCGTCGACGTCCGCACAACTACCGGATGATCTCGCAACGCATCAGGGGGATTAAATGTAATATTGTTAATGTATTTGTTATTCTATTTCCGTGTCTTTTCATCGCATTCTTTTTTATAGCGGTAAAAAAAATATCCGTAATGCAATGGGGACGTTATAGTGTAAATTAGAGCGGTAATAAATTGACGCCCTCGAGACAGTAAAGTTGAGATAGTAAGAGTTATTTTATGAAATACACTTTTATATCGATAAATATACTTATAAAAAAAACATGTTGTATTTCATCCTCATGTCTAGATATTTGTTAGAGCTCAAATTATTTAGCGAATTTAAAAAAAAAAAAGACTTCAAATCGATTAAAGACAGACCCCGGTTTCACCAATGATAGTCCACGATAGCGCTCTGCAGTATCTATGTATATATTATGTACATAATTTATGTCGTGATGGTTTGTAGCCGTCAACCTTCCTTAATAAAAAGGCTATATTCGACTAGAATATTTAAAGCAAGCCGGCATATCTTGATATCAACTCGTTCGAACAAACACTAAAGAACTAAAAACTAAACTAAAAGAGTTTTGAGTCATAATTTTAGTACCTACCCATATATATTTCTTGTTTAGACTACGATTTTTCTATAATTATTCTAACAATATTAAGATATAGTTTCTATAGAATCTCTAATAAACAACGCGAAGGAAAGGTACTTCAGATAATTATAGAGTTTTCAAGAAATATTTTTTAATACTCTATCAGTATGATTAATTGTTATTACCAATAGTTTAGGTAATTAACGTGTGGCAAAGTGGCTCTTAAATACCCATAAGGATAATCTAGTTGGACTCAACGAGATTTATATGTATGCGAAAATTAGTAACCGGACAAAAGAAGAGACGAATAGTAGAATTAGTAATCGATGCAAACTTTTATTTAAACAAAAAATGTTACGTGTCATTAATTTGAAAGCAGTCTCCATCACGAAAAATTACAAAACTCTCCAAAAATTAACATAACTATACATACTTATAGTATTTATCATAATTCGTGCTTAGACGTTATAAATTTCTACAAATTGAATTTTTTAAGTAACTATTGCTTTAAAAAAAAATTGTGGTTTCACACATTTTCTTCGCACTTCTATAAAAAAAGACGTGTTAGTCACGTAGTACGTAAAAGTACAATTTTATATAATTTGTGAATGTACTAAGATACTAACGCTGAAAATAATATCACAACACCACTGTTTTAGCCTTAAAAATGTCTAGGCGGCAACAGACGCTGCGTCACGAAGCTAAGTGGTGCCAGCCATCCGTAGGTGGTCTTCTTTATAAGTATTTAAAATGTATATAATTATCTAAAGAATTTAATACAGTTCTATAAATAAATGTAAAAAAAAACAATCAACTTAGTATAAACTTGATTGCTTTTTGTGTTATTTTATTATTTATTATATCTGTGTTATTGTACTGTTTGTTTAACGAAAAAAAAAACATGCTTTCAATGATGTGAGCCAGTGTATTCTGGAATCTATAGTTAGTCGGTTCTCTATTATGAATACAAAAAAGTAACAGCTTAATTTTTAGTTCGTGAGTATTAATGTGTACAACGGATTTTAGACAACCACTCTTGCAAGAGCCAAAATATTAACATAAAAATATCTCTTAACAAAGAAATATTCTAATAATCGATTATGTTATAAATATACTAAATATTTTTTTAACTAGATTATATCTATATATTTATTAAGTGATGAAAGGATCTTCTACACCTACGATATATGGGGACCATTATAGCCATGCAAGCTGCATTTAATTCCTTCGCTCATGTATTATTTGACTGTTGTCGATTGACGAAAACAAGAACATACAAATGACTGCATGATGTTTTACCGACGAAAAAACAGAAGAGGTTAAAAGGGATCAATTCGACCCTTATATAGTATTATATAGTAACAATTTTATCGCACACATTCAAACACACCTTACTTTATATTTTTATTAGAGACAAATGTAACTTTCCAAGAAACAAATCAAAATTATTTAAAAATGCTTTATAAAATTTTAGTAGGAGTATATAAAAAACGCGCCACGGTAACATGTAACTTGCCATGCCATTATACAACACTACGCTATTTACTTGTTTGTATGGCGCCAAATAAAAATTAATTATTTAATTTATTTAAAACTTTAGATAGTGAGTACAAAAAAAATGTTTTTATCAGTTTTTTGGGTCGGTTTAATTTTATGTTCATATATCGAAACTTTTAGTTGTTAGTCACACAATCAAGATATGACATCTTATTCATTTAGGCTTTTTAAAGCACTTTTGACCATTTTTTTTTTTACTTTCATTAATGTAAAGCTAGAACTGTGTTAGAATGTAAGTTCTGCTACAAAAAGACAGCAAGAAACTCAACAGATAAGTCTTTTTTTTAAGTTTTTACCAGTTTATATTACACATAATGTTGTACATTACAATTTAAACTGTATATCTACGCACCTTTGTTATTAAAACAATGTTTTACTATTATATATTATGCAATATGCACCATATTAGATTACAGGTTAGTCGTCAATCAGTCTTAACTACGGTAACATTGATAGCAAAACCTATCAAGTAATAGGCCCCTATGTTGTAATGAATACATTGTGTTTTGATATGTTGAGAAATATAACCCCGCATTCTGGCAACTTGTAATGATACCTCGGATCGAAATTGTTTCATTTTGTTGTCAGCATTCGACGTCCTCGTTAAACAATATAAAATATCAATTTTAATAATTATTGCTCTGGTTAGCAAATATTGAGTTATCTTGTATATTAAACTATGGCTCGACGTTTCGACTAAGACACTAACTTGAAACCACAGAGACATACGACGGATGCAACTCTAATATGAATTACAGCTAGTTCGACTAGAACCGCTATTTCGTATACCGTGCGTTTTTACACAATCAGTTATAGTTATATATTAAATTTTTATGTTACAACCAAATACGTATAATAAATATTATATTTATTTGATAATAAATACTATCTCATGTGATTGATTTAAATTTATGCATTTTTTTATTAAAATATCTAAATACTTAGCTCTAGAGCTACTCTTCAAATACTCCATGACTCAAAACGTCAGTTTGACCATAAACTACTAACACGTTATTTACAAAACATAGAAGAAATTGTAATCATACGGTAACAAATAATGTGTAATTATAACAAAAATCTCACAATTGAACGGATATTTTAAATCTAAACCGGTAAAAGCGATTAAATGATCTTAAAAAACTTGATTTGAGTCGTTTATTGCGGAAGAAAATAATTTAATTAGAATTAATTTATATAACTTATTTTATAATTCAATAAATATAGCATATAATCATATAATTAGTGCGATACAATAAACATCGATGACTCAAATCATATGAAGATATATGCACAATATAGATATATACCTAAACAATTTGAATAAGAAATAATTCATAGCATCCTACTTAATAATCAAAACCTTAATCATAACTACCCAGGTAGCATATTGGATCACCATCAATAACGCATATAGGCAAGAGAAGGCCTTGTCTATGTAGGTCTCACGTATTACACTGACCAAATTGACCGCATAAACCGATCAAATATGTATCCAATAGTGCTGAAGCGAGCAGTCAGGGACTACCCATTGGCACACTTCGTAATTACATCGATTGTAATTATCTCGTCCGTCGTCCACTCAACGTAACACATTTTAGAACAGCTGTAGTTAATTCATGTACTTCAATAATAATGTTTGCAAATCATTCCATCTTCAAATTCAATTACGTTGCGATTCATTTAATTGTCAATTAATTTTTTTTTTTTTATCATTATCTTGCGACCCGTTCCGGCTTCGTACGGGTATATAATAAGATATAAAGATAAGATATTCATTTAAATTATATGGTGTATAGAATTATCATAATGTGCATGAAATGCTTAGGTAAAAATCGTAATGAAATTGATAAAGATTAATACTGTATCCGTTTAGATAGCTTTCTAATTACCGCATTATACGTGATTATTCTTTTTAGAAGCTGGAAAGCGTATAGTAAGCTCTTCTTTAAAAGTTGGTTTATGCAGCACTTTTATTTATACTGATATTTAGTAATAAGGGATCGTTTAAATCTTTTTTTTTTTGGATTAAATCTGACTCAGATGATGATGATGATAATCACCAAGACTGGCCCGTTGGCAATGACCCTGCTTTTTACTCTCTACTGCAGGGTTGTAGTTTTGATTCCCGCCCCGAGTCTGAGTGTATGACAAACGATCTGGTGTAGTGGTGCGAGTAGTCGCTTCAACACCGGCGGTCGTGGGTTCGATTTCCGCTCAATCAGATAGTAATTGTACAAATATTTGTTTCCGTGTCCTTCCGTGCCTCAGAATATGTAAAGCCTTCAGTCCCGATCGTTTTCATAAAAACCCGATAGTGATCGTTACTCATGATAAGGAAAATTATCCGCCAACCCGCAATGGAGCAGTGTGGCGGATTAAGCTCCAACCCTTCTCCTATATGGGACGTTTACGGGTTTTATTTTAAATATACTATTGACAATTATTTCATTGAATATGAGTCGGGTCTTATTTTAAACACAGGCATTAAGTTGCCTACTGTAGGAATTGACGACCGTGTTTGTGTGTGTCTTGTGTGTTAAATATATTTATTCATTTTTATTTATCAGATACTAGATGCCTCGCGCGTTTTCTCAATATTAGTCAGATTGATAAAATCTTACCTTGTTATACTAACGCTCTGATGTTATTTATTTTATAACATTTCTTAATAAACAGAATGTTTAATGAAAAAAGATTATTTAAAAAATATATATATATAATGGTCTGGTAGATAAGAAAAGTTAGATGAGAAAATATTGCTTTTGTTTGTCTTATTCGATAAATGTATTTACCATATATAAAATTATTCACCGTATTTTACTCGCATCATTCGAGATGAAATTATTCATCACGACAAATTGCGCTCAACTTAAGACGTGGCGGGAATCGAATCGTGCGTGACGTTCATCACTACGGTCGATTACAATCGGGTACGGGGCAATATGCATGACCTAGAGTCGGCGATTTAATATTCAAGTGTCGCCCAAGCGCGGCGCACGCTTGCTGTAATAAAAGCACGCTCCGACGCTTAACGAGCTAGACCGATGAGCTCCTTCGTATTTCAAACAAGTCGACCGCGTACGTGACCGCCACGATGCTACATCTTAATTTCTGCTGTAATGTTAAGATTGTGAATTATTATCTTTGTTAATGCTCCATGTCAGCGTCAGCATTAGGGTTTCTGTAAGAACTAAGTTACAAACATGGTATCAAATCAAATTAAAATTCACGTTTAAAGAAGCAAAAAAGGCTGCATTTGTGTTTTATTTTTTTCTTTTCAGTTAATGCCTTTATTAAAGACTATATTCATGTGTTTAATAAAAGCAAAAGTGAATTCATAAAACAGTAACAAAGGAAACAAAAGACGTAACGACCACAGTATTCTTTGTAAAGAAACCGAGTTTACATTGAGAAATCGTTTCATCCCAAAGTTTATTTTCATAATTGAAAACGCAAAGTTTTAAAAGATATAACTCAAAAGAAATTCTAAACGTGACTAACATTTCTAAACAACGATATTGAGTTTTATGAATTTCGTGTCGATAACAATACAGCTAATTCCATTTTAATAAGGACAATCGGTGAAACATAACAGGATAGATACATTTATTTCTATATTCGATTTAGTTTCATTATTAGAAACTACTCGCAAGTGGAGGGTTCGTACTAAAACGGATACCCGCTAGCAGTTTCCAACTCAAACTTCTAGACTGCAAAGAAAGTTATCAGCAATCGAGGGGCCATTGATTGTGCACAAAGAGCCTTTCGTCTCGCGACATTCGAGTTCGATTTTCTGCTCACAATGCGGGTCCCGTTTTTCGTCTTGCATTTCGTATAATAGTACGGTTCATTCGGTCCCAGTCGACATTGTTCACTCTTTTCGTTTATCCGAGAGACTACAGGATATTTAAGCGCGCATTTCAAATACCAAACATATTTCTGTTTCTTTCGACGAATTTGTAATAATTTTAATATTAGCGACTTAATACATTAGCCCGATGCGCGAAGCTTTAAGTCTGCTTGGCTGGAGGCCAAAGTACTTACACAATGCACAATAAATACCTACTACAACGACTACTCTTAATTACATCACTACTATACCCGTAATTCTAGTACATAATAAAAGCAGTTAGTTTTATCGTAGCTCAAATTCGTAGAACATTATTGTGACAAAATATCGCTTTTCATATTACAATCACTACATAGTATAAAACAAAGTCGCTTCCCGCTGTCTGTCCCTATGTATGCTTAGATCTTTAAAATCACGCAACGGATTTTGATGCGGGTTTTTTTAACAGATAGAGTGATTCAAGAGAAAGGTTCACATGTATATAACATGCATAATATAGTAGAGGAACACTGATAATTTTAGAGGTTTTTAATGTGATGTCGTAAATAAACACTTTTTTTGCGCTTACAATGCAAACGCTGGCTGAACCCTACGATATAGATCAAAATAATGTACTAAAGTATTGTATACCTTAAAAAGGACTACAAAAAAGTCCGCGATAGTATATGTCTATCTCTTAGGGATAACCCACAATAACCATTTTTATCCTTTAGTTTTTCCGATAAATAATGGCTTATTTACGAAGCGATTTTAAGCAATACAGCATTGATTCTTATCATTACATATTAATATAAATCAATATGGCCCTTTACAGCATGTAATTTAAATGTTTTCGAAGATATTGTATTACAGATTTAAAATGCACGGACGGCGGGACGGTGCCGGTAGCGCGTGCCTATAAACCTTCAAGAGTAACCTCTAAAGAAAACATTTTTGTATTGTCTAATGAAAAAAAGCTGTGAACATTGTATGGTATAAAGACATTCTGTAGTATATTTAATATCAGCATTGCACCCATGCGGAGCCGGGGCGGGTCGCTAGTGTAAATAATAGTAAAAATATGTTGTAAATATATATAAATGAATATGAAATAAATATTAAAATAAAAAAGGAAAAAGGGGTATTTATTCAACTATTTCTATAATTTATTAAATATTAAAGTTTTTGTAAGCCTTGAACCTAAACGGCAAATACATATTATTTTTTAAGAATCACAAGTACCTACTGAGCCGAAAAAAAAACCCTAAAGAAAATGTCACAATAGAGGAGTTTATGTTTACACGAGCCGTTGGTAATCCGAGGCGCGAAGCGATAGAGGAATCAAGCAACAGTTATTGACTGAAACTTCGTCCATTCTATTGTTCACAGCTTAAGCCAATATTGCTGTGTCCTCAGCAAGAAGTACGTACATGCGGCGTTGATTAAGATTATTCTTATGAGTTAACCCATTTTCGACGGATAATATCTAAATGCAATCGTAGAGTGAAATTCATAATAGCTCTAGCTCTAAGCTAGCAATATTTTTCTTTTTAATAGTACTACTTTTTATTTATCATAAAGACTATTAACAGTATTAATAGATTATGTAAGTCCTAGATTATAAGAAAAATTGTTAATTTTAATAAATAGATATTCTCTGTTTCGCCCTTCACTATCCCCGAGTTACCTAGTTTTAAGTACACTTACGCCTTCAGCATTATGACTAAAAGATGATGTATGAGGGCGTTTCTCTGTAAACTGGGCAACTTATGTAGGAAAACTGTCTCGGCAACTTTTTTGCTCATAATATAATAAATTTTATTTAGGGAACTAGTATCGGTCTATTCATTAATATACGGCAGAAGAACCACAAATATTCCCATTACTTTACAAAATATTAAGCATATTCTGAAAAATATATACAGGGGAATGTTGTCAAAGCCAGGGGACTGTGAACTTATATAAATAATACAATTTTAGTACCCGAATTAAATGTTTTTTTATTATTATAAACTTTGGAGCTTAAGAATTAAGTAAGTGAACAATAAAAATTAAAGAATTAACTATCTTTATGTAATATTGTACTTAGCAATGTAATTTTAATATTTACTTATTAATTAAAATCACATATATTGAAACTACTTTCAGTACTTTGAAACTTACACTACAGAATCAGTCTCGAAAAATAATTAGTTATTTCTAAAATATAGCAAAAATAGGTTAAAAAAAAATTGTATTTAAACTCTTTTTTTTTTCTCGAAAACATCTACAGGTGAATCAAACTTGTAAAACATTCTATTGCTTTTAAAACTACATTTGAATTAGTCAGCTTCCGTACTACTTGGTCCATTGTAATGTCTGCCACATCATCATCATCGTATCTAAATAATTGGCCTTTATTATCACAGAGCTTTAAGAATTCAACCCGGATTTCGCAATCTTCTTCATCAATCTTTTCAATTATGCTGACATATCTATATTCCATATTTGTTTTACCAAGCAATTTCACAACAATATAATCTTCAGTTTTGAATGCTTATACTATAGCAGAACTAGGTCCAGCCTCGTTCTCAGATTCTGTATCAGTGTACACATGTTCTAGATTAAGTTTTGGCATGTCTTCATAAATTATTTTTCCGATATTAAAGTGCATACAACAATCATTGTCGCAAAAACAGCTTTAATTTTCCATTACTATCTCAGTAGAATTTGATTTTATTCCCGTTGGATTAAAAAAATTCCAAAGACTTCATGGACTTTGAGGGTGCCAACTTTTTAAACAATTTTTTAATTTTGGTTACTTCTCGATCGATTTCACCGCTCATTTATTTGATCACTTCATCTGCTATAATGTTCATACTAATTGCAGGACATATCTTTTCGATGGCATGGCCACTTTCCGTATTTTATACTCTTTTTAATCGCGAAAAACGTTTTTTGTACTATAATATTTTCTTTTGGAGTTCTTTAATTTCTTCATCTTTTTCTTCTTTATTTTATGTCTAAGCATCTTTTCTTTATTTTTATTAATTATTTCAGCAACTTCAGGTGTTGACATGTGACATGAAGTAGATACATCAGAATCTGGAGTGTATTCACATTTATTTAATAAATGAGTTAGTAATATTTGCTAATTCTTTTTTCTTATTGCGATACTTGGTGCAATACTTTTACCACTTCTTCTTGGCATCTCGGTGTTCGCTTGGAGTCATATTCTCAACAAGTTTTCTAGTACCCTTTTCTTTTTTCTTAAGGTACTGAAGGCGTTCTTTTTCTCTAAGTTCTTCCCTTTTCTGAGCGTCGTTTTTAATCTTCTCATATCTCTTTCGCTCTGCTTCCCCCTTTTTGTAGAATCTCTTATTCAGTGGCTTTTTTTTCTTTGGCGCCATTCTCAAAACTTATCTAAAACAATAACAAACATAATTTAGACGGTCCCCTGGATGAGGAAACAGTCCCTAGTCCTGTAGAGAGACAGGGGACTGTTGCCAGGGTACTGTTTAATTTGATTTCATTGATGAGTTGTAAAAAATGTAATTGATCTATGCTATTTTGCTGCACATAGGAAATATGTATCTATTGTAACAATTAAAATATTTGAAGGAATCATTAAAATACATAAATAGAAGTGAAATAATCCTTACCAGAGGACTGTTGGCTGTCAGGTTACAACGGAGCTTCCACGGAAAGACGCTCACACACTACTAAATAAGATGGCATCCAGGTCGTAATTTTCATTAACTGCGGAAACTTCAGACTTGTTGCGTTTCGTTAAACGCATAAAAGGCGTTGTTTAACCTTTCGATTACGTGACACGTAATTTAAAATATAGACAGGGGAACTGTTCACTAAATGCGAAGACAAAGTTTAATTGCCTTTTTTTAAATTGTAAAATAATATTTATGTAAAATAAATAGGTCTCATTAACAATCAAACAATATTTATTTAATAATATAACAATTCAATTAATTCCAATAGATACTGTCTCGATTAATTTAGTCTGAAGTAAGTATTCTGCTTTGGTGACATACCAGGGGACATGTTTTTAAGAACTATAGAAACGTTTTTAATATAATAAAGTTTGTTTTAATGAATTTTTAATGTTGAGCAGCGGTAGATTAAGGTATGGATTAATGGAATTATATACGAAATATTTACGATCTTTTAATTTTAAAAACAAAATTAGCCTGGGACAATGAGTTGCCCAGTTTACAGAGAAACGCCCATGAATGATAAAAAAGGGTATGCTGAATAAATGTGCGAGTAGCATAAAAGATAGAGCTATGTATGAATGAGTTTGTTTTAAAATATATACATATGTAATATGTAAAGACAGTCTCCCCTTGATCATAGCGAGGTTAAGTAAAAAAAAAGCTGTCTAAAGACTGCTGACTGCTGTTTGTACAAACCTTTATCACCAACGCAATGGCATTCCGAAACCACATACGGTTGACGGGTACTACCTGACTACCAAAGTATTGATATAGAAAACGATCAGATACGAACCCTAATTGAACTTACGGCTTTACAAACGTGAATGTTTCCCCTATAAGAGTCAAACAAACAAGCTACAGTTTCGCTTTTTTTAGTCTAATTTGACCTTCTATAATGATATTAAAATAGTTAATTATCATCATCATCACATTAGCCATTGGGTGTCCACCGCTGAACATAGGCCTCCCCCATCGACCTCCAGAGCGACCGGTTGCAAGCACCGATACGTGGTCTCCACTCGAGAACCTTTCTGCTGCATAGGCCGTCACTTCTACGAGCTATTATGAACAGTATAAAAATTTACTTAGATAGGTTAAAAACAAGTCGGTAATAATTAGTCATATTTTCGTTTTTTGTAGTAACGAAACATAAGTTATACATACTACTATAATATATTGATTTTATTAATATCTAAATATATATAACTCAAAGGTGACTGACTGACATAGTGATTTATCAACGCATAGCCCAAACCACTGGACGGATCGGGCTGAAATTTGGCATGCAGGTAGATGTTATGACGTAGGCATCCGCTAGGAAAGGATTTTGATCAATTCTACCCCAAGGGGTAAGATAAAATAGGGGATGAAAGTTTGTATGAAACTAAGTCAATTTTAAACCGATCGGGCTGAGACTTTGCATGCATAAAGCTACTATGACGTAGGCATCCCCTAAGAAAGGATTTTGATTAATTCCACCCCTAAGGGCATAAAATAGGGGATGAAAGTTAAATGAAATGAAAAATAATGAACTTCGTTCCAAAAAAATGTAGCCGCAAAAACTATACCTAATTAATAATACTTCTTAACGTGAGCGAAGCCGCGGACAAAAGCTAGTTTTCGTATAATTTTAATTTTAAAAGGAATGTATAATTTTAGTAGGTAGTTAAAAGTGGCATGAAAAGGTCGTATGGGCCAGGGCATAGAGGTGTTTTGCGGTCGTACTGACAGGAGACCATAAGGGTGGCCGATAATAGGAGCGAAGCACGACTCCATTAACATGAATAATTTTAATGATGGATCTCTAACTTAGAGCTTTTAAACTGAGTTTTAACGACTTTTTTGCTCATAATAATTAAAAACCTTAAGACGCAAACAACTTTCTACGTAGATTTTTATTTTATTTTATTTAAAGACGTCTTATTTTAAAACAATGATTTCTTATCTCAACGTTCTTAAAGCATTAAAGAGGAGGGTTCATGTTTAAGTTTTCATAGTAACATAATTGTGTAATAAAGCTTAGAGACTGGTGAGTTCATAAACGAAACACTGTAAAGCGTTACCTAAAAATTATTTTCGAGCCTCAACACGCGCGCGTCACAAAGCCAAAATCGACAAACAAATTCAATTAAAACTTCACCACGAGAAACTCTAAGCGAGAAATATTAGACGAAGCCAGATTAATAATTACAAAAAGAACTATACAAAATCAAACAAAATTCAAGCCGAACAAAAGATTCGAATGAACCAGTTATCGTTCATTCATGAAACTTAGTCAAATCTAAAGCAACTTCTTTCCAATGTTTTATCGAATACATCTGTCTCTTTTGTTCGGAAGGCGGAAATGCGGGACAGGCTATTTGTTTTTGCAGTCGAGCGCCGTCGAACAAATTAGATGGACAAACTGTTGAAACGGTCGAGGTGTCTATATTCTACTACTCGAGAATTCTTCTCTTAAATTCGTTTAAGGAATATCTTCCGATCTAGTTTTAGTGAGGTAATAATTTTCTCTTTTACTTCAATGAAAATGTTTTCAGATTTTATTAGTGACTTATCAAAAAATCAACGAACCACATAAAATATAATTAATTCACTGAGCTTTGTTTCAAGTAGATATTGAATGCTTTTCTCAAGTAGGTAGTAAGTAGGTATCAGCCAGCCAAGAGCTCATATCTCAGGGGCCGCAAAACTTAGGGAATAAGAACCAAGTATTGAAAAATTAAAGGACAGATCATACCATTTTTTTTTTTTGATTTATCATACAAATTATAAACAAAATTCTTTGTTAATAAAATACCTCAGGGTACTCCGCTACGAAATCATTTGGCAAAATATGTAGCAACCATGCAGTTTTGTACATGATCCATTACTTATCTAAAAGTGGTAATTGCTATAAAGCTAGTTATGTATCTTTAGATTTAAAATACTTCAAAAGTCAAAAAGTTTTGTTTATATCATATCAACCGTTGGATGTCCACTGTTGAACGTCCTTCCCATCGACGGCTGCGACGGCTGGAGAGTCCAGCAAGAGTACGAAGCGGCCTCATGGGAGTCCGCGGTCATCCAGGGAGGAAAGCCTGACCCTCGCTGGATGTAAGAGGAGAATTATTAGGCGGGAGGAATCCTGCTCCGAGTACGAAAAGGCCTTCGAAGAGCAGGCGAGAGCGGCTGAGGAGGGGCGAAAAGCTTTGGGCCTCGACACCGGCGACCCACGCACGGCTGACGCTTTGGCAAGGCAGGCGGCCACAGATGTGGATATTACCTGCACTGTGGCAATGAGGTCGTCCAATCTTAAGGGCACGTTCGTGCGCGCCCTGAACGATGCGGCGGCCTCTATAAAAGCTGTTGTTGCGGCGTTAAAAGAAAGGACGGCCACAGACGAGGTCCCCAAATTGCAAATGGAGAATGCCCGTCTGAGGTCGGAAATGGACGAGCTCAGTCAGCACGTAGTCGAGCTCCGACATGACCGCGGAAGAAGCTCTCCCATCTTGCCCATACCGACCGGCAGAGTGGATACGCTAGAGGAGATGAGGGCCTCCATCACAGGATCGGTGGGCCGTATGATCGAGGCCCGGTTCGCCGCCCTGGAGGACCGTCTTCTGCCAGAGAAGATGCTGCGTTCACCGCTTGCGGCGGACAAGAAAAAGGCGAAGACGACGCAGAAGGCGAGCGCTCCGGCTCCGTCTTCTGGCACCGCCCGCGCTCCGGCGCGGAAGAAGAAAGCGTCCGGGAACGAGGCGTCAATACCCGCAGGTGCAGATAACGACGATGAATGAAGCACCGTCGTTAAACGCAAGAAGAAGAAGGCGCCCAAAACTTACGCCGCCGCCACCGCTGCCGCAACTCCAAATAGAACGCAGCAGCAGCCACTTGCGCGGTGAAAGTCGAAAAAGAGGAAGCTGGCGGCCCCCCGCTCTCCGGCGGTGCTCATCACACTGGACGAGTACGCCGTGTGTAAGGGGGTCACGTACTGCCACTTGTTGGAACGAGCGGCGGACCAGGTGGACTTGAAAAGTCTAGGCATACCGGAAGGCCTAACGATTCGGCGTGCCGCTACCGGGGCACGACTTTTAGAGCTGCCAAAAGGGCAGACCCCGGAGGTAGCCAAGCGTCTGGCGGAAGAGCTGCAGACGGCGTTCGGCAGCTTGGCGAGGGTCGTCCAACCCACGAAGCTCGCGAGTCTGCGAGTCTCTGGGCTGGACGACTCCGTCACCAGCGAGGCGGTCACTACAGCGGTAGCAAAAATGGGCAAATGCGACGCCGGCGAGGTCAAAGTCGGCGCAATCGCGGTCGGACCGGTGCGGCGGGTTGGGCGGCACTGTCGTGCGATGCCGATCCCAGCCGCAAAGGCCCTAGCCGAGGCAGGAAGACTCTTAGTCGGCTGGAGTTCGGCCAGGGTCCAGATTTTGGAGCAGCGCCCCATGCGGTGCTATAAGTGCATGGGTATCGGGCACACTCGCCCGACTTGTCCGGCTGCGGACGACCGCAGAGGCGCATGCTACCGGTGCGGCGTGGAGGGGCATTTTGCCCGTAACTGCACCGGAGCACTGCGCTGCGCCGTTTGCGCGGACGCCGGCAAATCGGCGTCGCATATAATGGGAGGACGGGAGTGCCGCCCCCCAAAATCGAGGGTTAGAGCGGCGGCAAAGGCCCCGACCGCTCCCCAAAGCCAATCGCACCAAGTCACGGAGGAGACTGCGGCTATGTCATCATGACCTGCCGCATTTTTCCTCCGTTCACCGGCACCTGGTAGCAGCGGAGATAAAGCGCTCACGGTGCCCGCGAGCGCTCTATGACCGAAGGCGGTCCGCATAGGCGGGCCAACCGTCGTCGGGGCGTCACGGTGGTATGCGCCAGTGATCCCGTGGCGTCCTTGTACGACGACGAGGGCACCGCTGGGTTTTAGTGGGTATTCTGACTTCGCAGTCAGCGAGTCCCACATACCCGTCACCTTCGGGCGGCGGGATACGTAAACGTATTTCCCAGCGTCAAAAAAAAAAGGCCTTCCCATCGACCTCCAGAGCGACCGGTTCAAAGAAGCCTCCATCCAACGCCTTTTGGCGACTTTCTTCAAGTCGTCGGGCCCTCTTGCGGACGGCCGTCCGACGCTGCGCTTGCCTGTACGTGGTCTCCACTCAAGAACCTTTTTGTTCCATCGGCCGTCAGTTCTACGAGTTATGTGCTCTACCCATTGTCACTTCAGCTTGTAAATCCGTTGGGCTATGTCGGCAACCTTCATTCGTCTGCGGATCTCATTATTTCTGATTCGATCTCGCAGAGAAATACCAAGGATAGCCCTCTCGGTACAGATATTTGTCATGTGTGGGGATCGAACATGCGACCGCTAGTGTATAAGTCAGTCGTTGAGACCATTGCGCCAAATAACTTTAAGTTTATTTTATTTTTTTGTCCATGATCCTATTTTAATAGGAGATTCTTAAGTTGATTGTGGGTTAACAATGAAAAAAAAAGTCTTCATAAAAACAAAAACTAGTGTACGTATGTATGTAATGTAATGTAATCTTATTACAACCTTACGTTTTATTCATTATTTACATTATTAACGAGCTGGAATGATTGCTTAGCACTTGAGCACTTTCCAACCTAAATTTATGTTCAGTAAAACACGTATATCGAGAAGATAGTGATTCCTTTTAAAAGTCGTTTGAATAGATCGACTATACTCCTGAAATTTTATGGTTTAAAGTAAAGGAGATTAAAGTAAAGTTGAAAAGTACGACAAGTTTTCATAATTATATTACCATATTTATGTATTACCATATGTATATCTAAAAACAGAAAATTGAAGCAGATTTCTTAAAAGAAAAATTTCGTTTTACTTAATTTTAAGTAATTGTTTTATTTAATTAAAAGTCTAAAAACGGATTTTATCGCGTTTATTTAAATTTACTGTTTAACAATATTGAATTTAAATTATTTCCCGACGTTTCGGACCCTTTACAGCGTCCATGATCTCGGGGGACTGAGGTGGTGGGTGTCCGAATAATGAATCAATTGTTACATACCCCGCTTTTTATACAATTATAAATTATTACTTTTGACCGTTCCTATTCACACAGAATGAACTTGTTGTGTCTGGAAGTCGTGCTGTGTTCTTATTTTCCTTGGGTTCAATTAATTTTAGAATTGGTTCCCAAGCTGGTGGTACGTTCCAACCATCCTCTCTATTGAAATTAGGATGTTTTTTTATTTCAATAGCCTCGCGAATCATCCTTGGTAGGAATCGGTGTTCTTTAGCGAGAATTTGTGGCTTATCAAATCTAATGTAGTGGTTGGTACCTTGTTGAGTATGCTGATACACAGCAGACTTTGTCGACCGTTGGTGTTTAATGTCAGCTATATGTTCTTTTACGCGTGTCTCTATACTCCGTTTAGTTTGTCCTATATATGAAAGACCACATTCACAGTCTAATTTGTAGACCCCTGCATCTTGCAAAGGTATTTGGCACTTGACAGATGGTAATAATTGACTTATCTTCGTTGGCGGCTTGTAGTAAGTTTTGATTGAAGCTCGCTTCAAGATGTAGCCAATCTTGTCAGTGACTCTACTGTCTCACAGTACTTGCATATTCCTAGAACACCTTAACTCCATAAATAACAATATTCAATTTACCATGGAGTTAGAGGCAAACAACACACTAGCTTTCCTAGATGTACTTATAATCAGGAATCCCGATCATAGTTTAAGCCATTCTGTGTATAGAAAATCTACCCACACTAACAAGTATTTGAACGGTGCTTCTCACCACCATCCTAGACAACTCTCTGCCGTTGGTTTGTCTCTGTTTCAGAGAGCTCACGGGATCTGTGACGAGAAACACCTGGACGCAGAGCTACAGCACATCAAGCAGGTACTGCGAGACAACAAGCTCCGAGCACCGCGTCAGCGTCACAGATCCCGGAGGAAGAGGACTGCCACAGTTGAGCGCCAGCCTGCCGTACTACCATGTGTTAAAGGAGTCACTGACAAGATTGGCTACATCTTGAAGCGAGCTTCAATCAAAACTTACTACAAGCCGCCAACGAAGATAAGTCAATTATTACCATCTGTCAAGTGCCAAATACCTTTACAAGATGCAGGGGTCTACAAATTAGACTGTGAATGTGGTCTTTCATATATAGGACAAACTAAACGGAGTATAGAGACACGCGTAAAAGAACATATAGCTGACATTAAACACCAACGGTCGACAAAGTCTGCTGTGTATCAGCATACTCAACAAGGTACCAACCACTACATTAGATTTGATAAGCCACAAATTCTCGCTAAAGAACACCGATTCCTACCAAGGATGATTCGCGAGGCTATTGAAATAAAAAAACATCCTAATTTCAATAGAGAGGATGGTTGGAACGTACCACCAGCTTGGGAACCAATTCTAAAATTAATTGAACCCAAGGAAAATAAGAACACAGCACGACTTCCAGACACAACAAGTTCATTCTGTGTGAATAGGAACGGTCAAAAGTAATAATTTATAATTGTATAAAAAGCGGGGTATGTAACAATTGATTCATTATTCGGACACCCACCACCTCAGTCCCCCGAGATCATGGACGCTGTAAAGGGTCCGAAACGTCGGGAAATAATTTAAATTCAATATTGTTAAACAGTAAATTTAAATAAACGCGATAAAATCCGTTTTTAGACTTTTAATTAAATGAATAAAATTCGCGTAAATATAAGAGAACAGTAATTGTTTTATATTAAAGAGAAGTATTAATCGGATATAAGAAAGTTTAGAAAAATTACAAAACACGTATATTTATTTATTTATTATTTTTTAATTCATTTTAAAACGCATCTCAGTTACATGACATTTTATTATTTAAATAAATTTATATGGCCAAATAATTTAATGAATAAAACTTTTAAATAATGACTTAAACTTTATTTTTGGGTTCTTTATTACAAATAATTAACACATCTTTTAGCATTTTCGAAAACTCCAAGGGCTTCTCATATAGTTCCGGTATTATTGAACCAAGAAATATGTACCTATATTTGGTTTTTTATAGTAGACAAAATATAAAAAGAACTCTCTGAAGAAAAATGAGAAATAAATGATACTAAGCGGGCAAAGCTGCAACTAACAGCTAGAATGTTATATTATGTTGGTGACGGTCTTATGTGATTGTCAAACTACCATCGTAGAAGATGATTCAGTATTGACCTAAGTTCTGTCGAGTTGGCCCAAATATCGCTTCGAAGCAGTAAATCTACTTTGAATTAAATGAGAATGGATAGGCGAACTTGCACTATCTGACTTCACGAGTAGTTGTCAGCTCTGACAACTCGAGTTCATCCTCGATGTATAGTGAACCGATTCGTGAATCAAGTACGTCAACATTCGGTCAAATGTATGAGTTTTAATCCGTAACCAAATATGTAATATTGAAGACATTATCACTATCTCTACATATTATAAAATAAAGTCCTCCGCCGCGTCTGTATGTCTGTTCGCGATGAACTCAAAAGCTGCTGCACGGATTTTCATGCGGTTTTCACCACCACCATAGTGACCATACACCACAGTCACCATAGTGATTCATGAGGAAGGTTTAGGTACATATATATACTCCGGGCGCAGCCGGGGCGGGCTGCTAGTTACAACTAATTGAGCTCTCTGTCGACTTATATAAATTGGTTTATCATAAAATTTAAATGACCAAAAATTTTACACTCTTTCTAAAAACGACACGTCGCTAAGATAACTGGAACGATGGCAAAAAGTATTCCAAACTGTTAACAAACTAAAATAAAAGTAGTTATAGGTTTTAGGAAACCTTACAGGTGCTGTCTGCACGGGCCGTTACCCGATGCCTGCGACTAGTCGACTAATCGATCGAGCGATCGGTCTAGGCAAATGGTATTCGTCTGATATCTAAGTACAAGAATATGATGAAATCCGAAACGCTTTATATCAAGCGAGTATCAGTTCAAAATATTTTCTTTTGATGTGCGGTAACGTATAGGAAAAACTTACATACATATTACAGTGGCGTATTGATTGATAAGTATATAATACCCAAAGTAAAAAACTTAGCTCACACCTTTAATTTTTCATTTCAATGTATCAATTAAATAAACATTATACCAGACATGACATATCTAATCCCGAATAATTAATACCAAACGTCAAAAAGCTTTTACTTCGATTCATTTATTTCTTGGGCACTTTCCGTTTGAAATTCGCGTTACACATGAAATACATAAAATGTAACCTAATAATTCTAGATCCAAGTGAAAAACCAATGCGAAAACATTAAAAGTGACGCCACAGACGGTAAGTTGCTAGTCGGCGCCAGACCAGGCGGCGCCGGACCGCGCCCGTCTCGGCACGAACCCCTGCCTTTCACGTTAGACCAGCTATTATCTATACTAGATGACCCATGCGGTTTCGTACGCGTTTATGGTTACTGCTCCGCTTCTATGCAAAAAATATTTTTAAAATAAAATAAAAGTTTAAAATTAATGGGGGTTCCCATCTGAGAAAGCAATCGTTTTTAATTTTATATATGTCTTTTTACTGTAACATTTTATGGTTGTACCATTGAGGTTTCCCGTATCCATTCGAAACCTCAACATATTAATTTATATGTAAAAGCATATAGTGTTAAAATAAATAGCAACAATCGAAGCTGTATCTTATTTACATTTTAATTTTTCTGCGATGTTGTATTTCAAAGATAAATAAATACGTAGTTTATATTCCAATTCTATGGTTATGGTCAATATTAGTACTCAGAATATAAGTAGGTATTAATATTGTAATTTTTTTTAAAATAATTGAATAAAAAGAACAAATAACAAGATGAATACATAATAATATAACTTATATCAATTTTTCATATCGTACACTATAACTTACGACCATAAATCAATATTTAAACCAGTAAATACTATTAAATGTATATAAGTGTGCCACTTTTTCACATAGTAAGCTTCGTACTTCTGTACGACTAATCTGGAAGGCTACATTATTTCTGGACGAAATAATGTAGCCTTCCAAAATTTAAGAGCAAAGTTATTGCAAGCTTTATTTCTTCTCCATCTTGATCATGTTCTGTATGTTTTTTCTGTATGTTTTTTCATGAGATGTATGTATGAGTGTATATTGTATATATTGTATATTTGGTGTGTAAGCTTTCTTTTAAATAATGTGTGACGTTGAGTATTTATTGTTTTTTTTTTATTAGTTTTTTATTATGAGATGATTTTTCTTTTTGAATAAAACTGTCCTTTACCATGCCGTGACGGCTTTTAAATAAAACAACACTTAGCAGGTGATTGTAAGCGCTTTTGTTAATTCAATATTAGTGTATGTTTTGTAAGTTGTCCTATAAAAAATAAAAAAATAAAAAAATAAATGTATTTTGATGAAAATAATATAATATATTAAATACAAACAAAGCGAGTAGCTGTTTAGTTATTCAATCTGAACTCAGAAATTGTTTTGTCTAGACCAAAATATAATTTATGTTGGATATTTTGAAATGTTATTTTAACTCTCACAATTTTTCACACAAGCTTAAATTTTGACGATGATTCGCGATTACGCCGGACGAAGATTTATTTGCGTACAATAAAAAATAATAATTCGAAGAGTACTGACCGTTTTTAGCAAACGCATGACCAAAATGTTAATGTCCGGTTACCTATTATGGACGATATGTGCGACCAAATTTCTATTAATTTTCTTTAATATCTGACATTGAATAATATATTTTAGTATGAACTAGACTACCCGCGCGATTTAACTGTTGATAGTTACCACTTTGATCAAAGAAGTACACACACATACACAGATATTCTAGATACAGATTTTTAACAGAAAAAACGAATTTGAGGAGGTAGATTTTTTTAAAGTAGGTATATTATATTAAAATATACATGAGTAACGACCATATGCATAGAAATAATATGCTAAAACAGTACTACACAATAGTGCATAATAGACAAATGAAACTATAATAATAATAATATATGCAAATTATTTACATTGTTTTAAACGGTGTAAACTTTGTACGTTAATATTTCGAAATACTGTAAAGTTTAACATTCATTTCATTTATGTTATAGATTGAGTTATTCGCTTATGACGATAAAATTCCACTCAACTTGCGGTCACTCTCAACGTAGATAATAATTTATGTGTTAAAGCAGTTGGAAAGTTGCTAAGACAGCATCTATGCACAACCAAGATATGTCAGAAAATAAATTATATGTGAAGACTGTGCTTAATCTAGATAAACGTAAAATATAGGTACTTTCTCGAAAACCATGATACGCGATAAATAAAATTACTTTCCAAGAACTGGAAAAGCAAAGCGAGTATTTAACGATTGTTTAGTTGTCAACGTGTCTAAAATCCAGATTCACCACTTGCTATTAAATTCCGACTAACCTAACCTAACTGTAACAAGTGGTAAAACTGGCCTTAAATGTAAGAAAATGGCATAAATATTTAATTTGTCACAAAGTGAAATTTTGATGTACTATATATTTTTTTTTTTTTAATAATATATAAATGGACTTGTAAAAAAAACTTTCTAAGTATATCGATAAATGTTTATTTAACTATTTGGTGTTACTTAGAGTACAGGTATTATATACCTTTTTTACACTAATCAAGTTGTCATGTTAGTAGTTAGACCTAAAGCAGTAAATTTTTTGTATTAACCTGATTGTGATGGAAAAATAAATTATTATTATTATTTAATTTCGAATTTGTTCCAGTATAATTAAACTGTTGAGTAAATATAATGAATGAATTCATTAATCGATTAATTAATTTTACTAATAAGCTCTAAGAGTTACGAAGTCCAGTTGATTTATAATTATTTATTGAAAGAAAGACTAGAAAAAAGTTTCTATTAAATAGAATACTTTAAGGTAAATTGACTATTCGATGAATTCTACAGTTTATCTCTACAAAGATGTTAAATAATATTATTATTCGTTCATAAACATAGAATAATTAACTACATCAGTACGTTAGCTCAAGTTCGGTTTACATTAGGAACAAAGCGTAGAACAATGTTAATACAAGCTAATATGAATAAAGGATTACTCCAGGGCGCCACAACTTAGTACGCTATGTAGGCAGCCGCCTGGATGATTGCACCTACGCTATGTTAGCAAAGGTCCATAATCCTTCCCTTTGCTTAATGCATGAGTTCACATCAAAGCAAGATACACAAACTTCAAAACATGTTGTCGATTTATTAAAAATAATTGCATTATTTTGATTAATGAGTTAGTTAATGTCTTTAGTTAATACTGTTTTTGTGGTTTTAAACTATTTCTGTTCGGTATAACATTTGCTGTAGACATTAAAATGATAATTTACAATAATTTATATTCTAAAATTATTTTGCCATCACATGTCATTAGAGATAAACGTGAATGCAATAACAAAAACACAAAGAGACATAAATATCGTAAAAGAAATCGCATATATTGTATTCTTTAAAATTATTTATTTTGCTTTATTTTTATTGTATATAAAACAAATACAAAAGCAAGAACCATTTTGAAATGGTACAAATATATTGTATAACAAAAATTGCATTCGGTCATTTATTCAGAGGTTTTTATATCAAAGGCTAAAACAACACAGTGGAAAGCAATCAATTTATAAAGCTCCCCCGCACGAGGACCCAGACGAGCCAAGCGACATCTACTCTATTTGTCTCGCTAACACAACCGCTGCCCACTTCTCGCCTGTGAGCGGTTTACGCTGAGGAATTTATCGCTATTTCTTTAAGGCTTCCATCGCTTTTCCTCTTTACTTCACTACAGATGCGATTTCTATTTTACTCAAATACAATTTAAAGTAATTGTGTTGTGAATGTTTATTTAAACGGCGTGGATATATGCAATCGAATCGAGTAAATAATAATATTTGTAATGTGTTCGGTATTTGAAAACTCAGAACTAATAAAAAGTACAGATAAAATAAAACATTTCTTTATGGGGTCTAATATTGATAATTTAGAAAACTTCATATTATGTGTGCAATTAAAATTTTAGGGTATGAAACATATTATCTTTAAAAAATTTACTATTGTAAATTTTTGCTTGAACACTTGAGGAGGAACAACTTGAGAAGCATTGTTTTAACCTAAATATTTTGTAGAAATTAATAACTATAAACTGTAAGCACTAATAAATGAATTCTTTAAACTTCTATTAGAATACACTAGGCCGGGAATTCAGAAATACACACAAACACCCAAACAACGATAAACATTTTTTTTGGCTTTACCAAATACACATATATGTCTAAAAAAACTAGTGACCCGCCCTGACTTTGCACGAGTATTATAATATAATATTCTTAGCGACACCAAGGGACGCAGAGTGAGGGTGGTCGTATCAAGCGTGTCCCGTTATCGGTGTGAAACCCGCGCTTGAATTTGTTTTCATGTGCGTTAGTTTTCTTTTAGCGATAACTCCTAGGATATTAAGGCCAGTATATTCGAGCGTTGTAGGTATTTAGCGCTACCTCCCTCCCCGCGCGACTAGTTACGCGAAGTCTCCGATCAAATGAACTCTCGATGACCCCGCGCGCGGCGACGGCGCACGGAAATAATTAAATATATAATTTTACAGTAACTTACTAGGTTTTTTTTTTTTTTACTTTAGGTTATTTCATAATTCAGTTTTGTTTTCGATCCTGAAGGCACAGTATAAAATGCAACATAAACATTTAATACCTAAGAGAAGTAGATAAAAACCATTATTTAATTTTTTATGGGTTTATAGCTAAAAAAAATTTACTATTAATATTTTAATTTATATTAATTATCAGTAATTTTTTTTTTGTTAATTAATACACTTTACAACATTTAATACCTAAGAGAAGTAGATTTAAACTTTATTTCTTCTCTTAGGTATTAAATGTTTATGTTCCACCTATTACTGCCACCAGGGCCCTGCGCTGGGGCTCCCAAGCGGCGCATTCCTCCAGGGTGTGACGCGCCGAGTCGATTGGCGCGCTACACTCGTGGCAAAATCAGGGGTGGCTTCTCGCCTAGCGATTTGGTGCAGGTACTTACCGAAGCAACCGTGCCCGGTAAGCACCGGCGACAGCCGAAACGTAAGGACCCTATGCCGCCTGTTGACCCAGCGACGAAGGTGAGGACGTCGCTCTGTCCATTGCCTGTCTCAATTCGTTGTCGGCACCTCGCAGGTTAGTCCCATTGTCGGACCAGATTTGAGCAGGTTGTCCTCGTCGAGCTTTCATTCTTCTTAAATTCATTATCACTGAGTCTGTGCTCAGTGACGTCGCTATCTCTAGGTGGATCGTTCTTACAGTGAGGCACGTGAATACTGCCACGTAACGTTTCTGTTGGCTGCGTCCCACGGTGACTGTTAATGGTCTGAAGTAGTCCACCCCTGTGTATGTGAAGGGTCGCTGATGGTGAGCTAGGCGACACGCAGGTAGGTCTCCTGTTCTCGGGTGTGGCGGGATCGCTGCCCTAATCCGGCAGTGTAGACACTGTGGAAAGAGCGTTCTTGTGCCGGGCCGCAGGCGTAGTATCCAGTAGTGCTGTCGACATTCGTTCACAGTCGCCTCGACTCCCGTGTGATGCCTCGTTCTATGCATCGCTATGATCCACAACTTCACTGTGTGATGATTTCTATCTAGTATCATCGGGTTTTTAGATGGCGTTGATAGTTGCTCCGCGGCGTTAATACGACTACAGACTCGGAGGGCTCTCTCTGCACACTCGATGCTCAGCTGCTTGAGGCGACTGTTTCGGGTAAACGACTTCCCGTCTTTAATGCTTTCTACTTCATTTGGGAAAGATTCTTCTTGGACTGTTCCCATGAATAGGTCTTCAGCTTTCCTGATAAGTTCCGCGGAGACCGGACGAACCTCCAAAGTTTCTTCGAGCTCTACTCTTATTTTCTGGCGTGTTTTCAGCTTCTTGTTCGTCCTTTTCCAGTCTGGGTCTTTTAACGCGCTTTTCTTAGTCCTTTTATAGTTGACTCGTTGTATATTGGCTCGACAGAGTTCTATAAACTGTAGCACTCGAGCCGTCGTGTAGCGGAGTCTGTTCAGCTGGAGTACCGTGTGCAGTCTGGTAACCCTTCTTTGAGTCGCGGCTGTTTACGATCGGTGACGTGATGAGTTTTTTCTTCGCCTGTAGGTTCGGTTGACGACGACAAGGCGGACGTTTCCGTGGGCCAGGTGGACTCCGGATGATAAGGAAATTCAGGACCTGTGTACTATCTGTGACCACTGCTGAATCCCGCTGGTACGTCCCGCGCCGCGTCGTCGGCTACGTTTAGCCTGGTTGGGACCCATCACCATTCGCTGACCGTCGAAGAATCTTCAATTGCCGCTAGCTGCTAGCTAGCCGCTGTTAGGTGAAAATACTAATATAACTTATTGAAATTTTGGATATACTAATATATCGGTCTAAGATATCGATGACAATCATTATATTCTAGCTAAAAATAGATTGAGTGTTCATTAAACTTACGAGTACTTATCTGATCGCTTTTCTAAGCTTACGTAGTTCACGTCTAGATATTTTCTTTTTATTTCTAGTTTTATTCCCCATTTTATATCTACACTACACTGCTATACAGTAAAAACACTTGCAACGTTGTTAGAGTACTAACTAAACTAATCTAATAAAATAATCAATAATAATCTATACTAATAGATAAAACTGAAGAGTTTGTTTGTTTGAACGCGCTAATCTCATGAACCACTGGTTCAAATTTAAAAATTCTTTTTGCGTTGGATAGTCCATTTACTGAGGAAGAATTTAAGCTATATAACATCACGCTACGACTAATAGGGGCTGAGTAATAATAAGAAATGTTACAAAAACGGGAAAAAATAATCTTTTTTGAGAGCTTCCGTTGCGTCCTTTATTATTTCTCTTCTCAAGACATTTTTTAATTATAGTTCCACTTTTAAAGTAAATATAACATCACTCTTTTACTGTAAATTTTCGAAAAAAAAACTCAGTAATATGTTGAACGACCCAAGAATCAAACCTGAGACCCCTTGCTCGGCAGTAACGCTTGGTACCACTGGACCAACGAGGCGAAAATATTTAAGTACGTTTTTCCCTCAAATTAACGCGGGTGAAACCGCGGGGCACAGTTAGTACTAAATAAAATTATCCAATCTATTTCTCAAACCACACTATCCATTCTCTGAGGATAGAGAGGTTCACTGGCGCTCGAATTCCTAAGAGACAAGACCGGACCCTATACATCGGTTTTCACACAAGAGGAAAAGAAGACGTTGATAGACAAGGGATACGGCACCGGACAGGGATCGAGCGTCATGACTATCCACGAGGCACAGGGACAGACACGCGAGGCAGTCATCATCGTCCAGACAAAGACAAGGAGGCTGCGGATTCATGACAGTGTTCCGCATGCTGTGGTCGCGGTGACCAGGCACACAAAGACCTGTGTCTACTACACCGACGACGGTGGTGATGCAATCGGTCGTTTTGTCGGCCTCGGTGGAGGCCACAACAAAGGAAATACTCGAGCACACCCTCAAGATGGCTATACATAAAAGAGACACCGCCGTCATTGAGGATGTGCTCGAACAGCTTCCCTCGGGGGATGGCTGCGGCAGAGTCTCCAATAAATAATACAAAAATAAAGAGCCCAAATGTAAATGTAGACAAGCCGTAAAAATGTGGTGGCTGGTATGTATGTACTAACAAGCAATGAAATATTAGATTATATTAGATCAAGGAATAAACACATGTACATAGAAAATAAGAAACATGATGTAAATAGATGTAAGAAAAAAAAAGACAAAATAAAATTATATATATATATATATAATATATATGTATGTGTGTATATTTGTATATGTAAATTATATTTGTAAATAAAGATTATGTTTATTAAAAATGATTATATGTATGTAAATATGATTATATGTATTAAAAAAAATTATAATAATAATAAATAAATAATGGTCAGTATACGGACTCGCGTCATAGAGATCCTGACAATAAGTCTAGCTAATGTAAGTCTAAAATAGTACGCATGAAACTATATTAACAATCTTATACATTTAATTAAAAAAAGGCACGGGCAAATATAAGCCCGTGGATATTTTTGTTATAAAAAAAAATCCAATCTTTAGAGGGGGGGGGGGGGACGCCGCGAGACAGCAGAGACACAGATCCTACTTCGATGACGCCTCGCAGGCAACTAAAGCGAGGCGCGCGGGCCGTTTTCTTATATAATTTAAATATTTAATATTTAAAAAAAATAGAAACATTTATTTAAAAAAGTAACCGTTAAATGTTCTACTAAAAGTTATTACCTATTTTTACATGTGAATATTGTAACTTAAAGTCTGATATTCTTCGAATACAACTCGAAAAATAATCAAAAACATCCTTTCTTTATGTTTTTTTTTTATCGAGTCAAGTTACAATTATCGTGTTTTGAACCGTTGAATAATCAAGAACGTTTGTTAAACTATAACATATATTTTTAACGGATCAAAAAAATGAATATTACTATGTTTAAAACTCTATCAAAAACAGGTGATTTGGGATATACTGGCCTTAATTTAAATTATATGGTAATGACGACTGTCATAATGTTCATGATTTACAAGGCAAATAATGTATTTAAACTGATAAGGATTAATACTGCATCAATTTCAATAGCTTTCCGATGGCCGCATTGTATGTGAGCTATCCTTAAAAGATACATAGATGCCATCACAGACTTTTCCGTATACCTATGAAAGAGAAATAATTCCACCATTCATTGTTTTGTTTTATATCTTAAAGGTATTAGGCAGCGTTTTCGATGAGAGCTTGTCAGCCGGCCTAACTTATTCCATTTTCAACAATTATCGTCATATTCCAACCAATCTTACGTTGACAGATTATACTCCTAAAACTTTCTATTGAATCACTCTATCTATTAGTGAAACCGCATGAAAATCCGTTAAGTAAATTTTTAAGTTTATCGCAAACAGACAGACAGACATGCGTTTGGTAAGTTTGTTTTATAATATATAATAATAATAGTATGGAAAAAGTTTTTTATATTTGTACGTTTGTTTGTTTGAATGCACTTTTCTCGGTGTCTACTTAAGAAATTCTTTTTACGTTTTTTACGTAAAACCTGTTTTCATATTTATTTAATGTCCCATTTTCTTAAATTTGTTTATTCCAACAATTAAAATTCGTAAGGAATATTTACACTTAATAATAATGAATTCTTTTTTTCTTTTCATCTTCTATTTTTTCTTCTTTTCTTTTCTTCTATCTTTTCATATTATTATGCAGTTTTAATTTTTACATTTAATTTGTAAAAAGTTTTTTCATCGGTCATATCTCAGTGCCTGAAGTCGAAAGTCTTCGACCAATGTGTGTTATCAGTGTTGATATACGGATCTGAAGCGTGGTCTCTGACTATAGGCCTTTTACAGAAGCTTCAACTCTAACAGCGAGCAATGGCTATTATATCCTTGATATTCCTCTGCGAGATCGAATCAGAAATGATGATATCCGCAGACGAATAAAGGTTGCCGACATGGCCCAACGGATGTGCGAGCTGAAGTGGCAGTGGGCAGGGCCCATAACTCGTAGAACTGACGGCCGATGGAGCAGAAATGTTCTCGAGTGTACGAACTGATATATGAAGATTCCTAAAGTTGGACTTTATTTACTAAACAATATTAAACAACAAAATAAAACCAGTTAGATACCAAATGTTCTTACGTTTTTGAACATTTATACCTTTGAGGAATAAAGGAATAAAGCTGGATTGACAGATGAAACAGTTCTTTTCAGAACTAATTGTTATTTACGTAACAATAATATTGCATCTGTTTCTAACGACGTCAAATCATCTTTTTATGACGGCGTACTGCTTTACAAAAGAAAAACATAATAATTAGGAGATGAAAGTTTGCGTGGAAATGAAAATGAGAGCTTGTAATCTGTTTTAATTATAAAACATAAAATATTATTTGAACTTTTGATTTGGATATAAACTAGGAACGCAATCGAACTCATTTTAAAATTAATAAAAAAAAACGTCTATTTAACGATTTAGAAATTCAACTTGCTTTTATTATACTATATTATGTTATGTAGTTTTATTATTATTATTATTATAAAACTGCATAGGTTTTAATTTCTTAGATTTCATTTTTAAACTTTAAATAACGGTTTCATTAAAAGTTAACAATAAAATATTTCAACGCGGAATTTGCACTCAATTTTTGTAAATCTACAACACAATATAGTTTCTTATTAGTGAAAGAATTTTTAGAAGCGGATAGATAAAAAGATCGGAAGATAACCAAAACATCCAAACATTCAAACCCACAAACTTTTTCGCTTTATAATATTAATATACATATTAAAAGCTTGCAGCACTATACCAGATTTTGTTAAACTTCCCTCATATAAAATAATGATACCTATTATGGATAAACGTTGAAATTATATCTAAGTTATTATTGTAGCTTTAGACTGAATTAATATAATAGTCTTTATAAATAAATTTTAAATTAGATTAAGCCAACTTACCTCCTCCTCAGTAGTGGCGGTATTGACGGAGTCCATACTCTGACACAGTGCGAGCTCCATGTTCTTATGTTGCGGTGAAGCGGCCCGCGGCGATGGCTGCTGCGGCGGCACCAGCGCGCCTTGTGTCGCTCCTGCCGCCTGCTGCGTGCCTGCGCCGCCCGTTGCCGCTGGGCTCTGAGCCGCTTGCAGCCCCTGAGCAGCCTGCAGATTCTGTGCCGCTTGAAGGCTCTGCTGAGCTGCCTGCAAACTCTGCGCTTGCAGATTCTGCAGTGACTGATGGGCCAGATTCAACTGATGCTGCTGCACGATGCTCTGTTGCACAATGCTCTGCTGCACTTTGATGTGCTGGTGTACCGCGAGTTGATGAATCGGGTGAAGGGGTGCTGGGGGTGCGGGATATGGGGGGGAGAGCCGCTGACGCTTCACTTGTGCACTCTGAAGCGCTTCGTGCAGCCTCTTCACCGGAAGGGGGCTCTGGCCGAGGTTATCCACGGCTGTGTCGGGGCGTGCCGGCCGAGTCGCGCGACTCCGGCAAGCACTGACAGTTTCGGCGACAGGAGAAAGAACCGCGCGCGACGCGACTGTTTATCGATATCGACTTGACGACAACGGCGCGATAGCACGCACGTTGTTATGTACTATACTAAATTTATAAGCTATGAATGTTAAAATTAAGAATTTCTATACGTCAACAGGTGAATGTTTCTTGATAATTTGCACCTTGGCACTTTGTTCTCATTCGTACTAGTTGATGCTCTGTGTATAAGCCGATCCTGAAAAAGAAAGAAATATTACATTAATCGTTTATAAATGAAAACTTAAAGCATCTACATAATTACAAACACGAGTACGTAGATAAAAGGCAACTCGACATGAATGGATAGGGCATGTAGATTTCGAATGATAATTCAAAATACCTCACATTCTGTCAGACTCCAATTAGTAAGAGAAGCCTCTGGCCACCCTCTATCGATAAATCGAAAAGCACCCTCCGGTGTATTTCACCCACGCTTTGAAAAGTAGAAAGCTACCATAATGTTATGTAATCATATATAGACATTGTAGATATATAAGCAGGATTGAAAATGAATTTTATCGTCACCGCACAATAAGAAGAGGAACAAGTAAAGTAATTTTTTTTTAAATAAATTTATTTAGAAAACAAGTAATTTTATATAAATCAAAAAGATTTGATTTTCATTGTTATGTGCTTGCTGTTGTGCGTAACATATTATACAAAAGGCCTTTTTTGTTACATTTAATTTCTTTAATAGCGTAATAGATATTACTTTATATCATAATTTTACACTTCCAAGCAACCTATTAAAAGTTTTGAAATTCACCACTCAAAAGTTTATGTATAAATTACAACTAACTTCAAAATTAATTCGTCCAAACATAACTAAGCTAAATACATTCCGTGAAAACATATCACACTAAATATTAACATTAGCATAAATTTTCCGATCGTTTTATATAAAATTCATGATTGAAATTTAAATTCATTGATATTCGGGGCGGCTGATAAAAATAAATTCTACGTTAATCTGCTGTAAGGTGTTTTTAGAATGAATAAAGGTATATTAATATGACAAACCGAGCCGATTGCACACGTGTAGGCGTTACCCGGCAATTTAGATTGTTAGTCATCGCAATAAACACCTAGAATCGTCTAAATTAAAGACAACGTGACGTCACAGTGAATTAGTTACGCGGTCGACTCTGAATTACATTGTAGGTCAAAATAAACTCGAACGAGATAAATAGATAACTTGTTTATGACTAACATAATTTACGCCTTTAAATACATTAGGTATACTTGTAATCATATTGAATGTTTTAATAAATACTACCCATATGTTTTACTAAAAACTACCAATATGTTTTACTAAAAACTACCAATACTACAATGAAACCCGTAAATAGGCAAAGCCTTTTATTTTTAGAGAAAGGAGAGAGGTTAGAGCTTAATTCGCTACACTGCTTAACTGTGGGTGAGCGAATACAAGTAATGAAAATTTATTCTCAAATATGCAGGATATTTTGCTATGATTAATCTAATATTCTCAATTACATGTAGAGGGAGTAACTAAAACGATAAAGATGGGAAAGACGAATGTAAGAGATTATAAATGGACTGAATTTAACTTTGACATGTAGTTAAGGCAAACCTAAATGATACAGGGTAGGAATCACGTGTTACGTGTTAATCACGTAAGCTAGCTGTTCCAAGGTCAACTTTTTGCTGTAAACGTGACTAAGTCGTGAACAAAAAAGCTTGAGAATTTGTAAAGAATACATCTTACGATACCTTACGCGGATATTTATCTAAGATCAAGATTTTAATATAATATAACAATATAACAAAATATAAGCAAAACTGTTTTTTCTTAGCTACTTAAACAATAGCATAAATAAAAGAAACGTAAATACGTACATAAAAATCTAAGTACGTACATAAACTTGTTTGTTAAAATATGCAGTATTTGTTAAACATTTTATTTTTGTTATGTAAAAAAAGGAAATAACGAAAACAGAAGATTCAAATTATGACAGAGTTACACAAAGGAGATGGAAACGGTTCTATACATTCTTGGGCCAGAATGTAATGAAATGAAAATTGTATCAATTAATGCATTTAGGCTTATGGATCCCTCACTGAAAATTTTCTATATTTTGATTTGAGAGTGGAGTTATTAGACGTTTTGTGATAGTGAGGTTATGTTATAAACAACCCGGTTATAAAAACCCGATTCTTAAAGCATTAATAGTTATTATAGTTAGTAAGAATGTTTTTGTGAAAACTCATTACAAATATCAATAACTTGAAACCATAAATAAATATCAGAAATGGATTTATCGTAAAAGGCGTCCAGGATAAAAAAAAAGTTTTGAATGTATATCACACTTTATTCTTCTTTTATTATTATTAAAATGTCATCTATGAAGTGTAGGTAGAAAATAAAAGGCTAGTATCAATGTCAGTCAGCTGTTTGAAAGCAATTAAAATATGATTTATTTTAAATTAATACGAAATCGGTAATCATTTTGGTTTATCATTAATTGATATTTTCGCTAATTGTAAGTAACTTTATTTAAATGTACTTTATTGTTTATTCAATTATGCATCTACTCGTAAATACTTTAAGTTAATTAACTAGTACAAACCTTTTCTTTTTGAATTCTGTAATCGATTATAGTTGAATTGATACCCAATTACTTAATTTGTGGAAAAATATCTTTCTCATTTTTCTCCGCTTCCAGATTCAGAATTGAGCTGATTTTTTATACTTTGTAATAAAAAAAATATGACCATTTTTTTCAAACCATATCTCTACTTATTACATTTTGGCCCACTAGTCTCTATCTTCTTTTATGAGTATATTTGCAAATAATATTGCAATAAATATAAGCAGTTTCGGAGAGATGACATCTCCTTGTCTCACACTTCGCTGCATTGGAATCGCTTTCATTCTATGCTCCTGTACTCGAACCGACATATTAGCGTTACTGTACAAGCACTGCAACACTTTGATATAACGGTAGTCAATATGGCACCGCTGGAGAGACTGCAGCACCGCCCAAGTTTCGATCGAATCGAAGGCTTTCTCATAGTCCACAAACGCCAAGCAAAATGGCCGTATATACACCTCGGTCTTTTATATAATCTGCCGCAGCGTTTGTATGTGGTCTATGGTACTCCATTTCGAAAACCGGCTTGTTTGGGAGGCTGGAAGTCATCAAACTTGCCCGTTAGACGATTCGTAATGACCTTAGAGAATAGCTTATAAACGTGACTCACGTTTATAAGCTGTTATGTTTAAGGGGCCTGTAATTCTTCAACAAGGTGTTATCGCCCTTTTTGAAGAAGAGCACCACCACGCTTCTGTTCCAGGCTTCCGGCGTTACGCCCTCGAGCAAGACGGCATTAAAGAGCTTCTGAAGGACTTTAAGTACCAGCGTTCCACCCGCTTTCAGAAGCAGAGCTTCTGTAAAATCATGTTCACCCGGTGCCTTATTGTTTTTAAGCTGTTTCAGAGCCATATTAATCTCGTGCAAGCTGCTGTCCGGGATATCTTCGAAATAATGTCGGGTTAATTCGGCTTGTGGATCTTCAGCCGAACTAGAAACAGGTTTGTTGACTGAGGTCGTTCGTATGTATGGCCCTACTGATGTCCTAATTCATAGCCTCTACTTTTTCATCTGGGTGTGCTGAGGTCGGTGCGATCTTCAGCGAGTATCACTTAGACACTCTGAGTATAAGGTACGCAACCCTGTTCGACACATTTCTGATGGTCACAATGTTGCCAATGAGGGACCTGCGGACAATTAACCCGACACGTCCTTGGGACTGATGGTCGCCCTCCCGGTAGTAGAACAGGTTACCGGATTTCAGGGTTATTGTGTCCTCCCCCTCTCTTCGGACTTCAGATAGACCTAGTATAGCCCAATGCAACCTGTTCATTTCCTCTTCCAGCTCAACAATCCTTTCATCAGACACAGACTTCAGACACTCAGGGTGCGAAAGTTGTGTATCACCAGGGCCAGGTGTCGTCGAGGGCGGTAGCGAAATCTCCCCCGGAGATTCTTAGCATCCCTTGCCCTACCGTTACCCGAGCCACTGCCGTAGCTGGGAATAGTAGGTCCACTGGGGACTGGGGGCCTGGGCTCATTTCGTACTATCATTTGGGGGATTTGCCAAAACTCGCCGCACTTGGTATGCGTATTGGCGAGCGCAGTGTGTTATCCAGGATATGATGACGTTGCTGCCCATCACCACCCCAGTTTAAGACGGCATTCGTTAAGTGTAACAATCCAAATCAGTCTAATCAGGATTTAAACAATTTAAAAACTCTAGGAAGAATAAAAACTCAAAAAATCTAGGAAGAATAAAAACTCTAACATCGGTTCCATTAGAAATAGCTTCATTTTAGTCTACTATACTTGAAAATTCCCAGGTCAGCACTTTCGAATACTATTGAGTGAGTAAAGCGTCAATTTAGATAAAGCAAATATCTAGCAAATATCTAACTTGGTCAGCATGTCTGCAATTACGGTTAAAAAAATCGGAACTATTTCCACTACTATAAAATTTAAAGTCAGTATATTTAATGTAGTTTAAATACAAAATTTCTGTTTTGCATTCCTTATCTAAACAATTTAAGATCTGAAATCAACTCGGTATTGATTAATCTGTTTTTCTTGTTAAATACCCAATGACAGTACGAATATCAACAAGTATGCTTAATTAAAAAAATCAAAAAACCCGACTGCGTAAAATACTCTTATTATAAACTAAAAAGAATAAAACAATTTACTAGCTTTCATTTGATACCCATATTGCTACAGTAAGAAAAAAAAAATTCAACTCCCCCCCCTCATTCCGCCATTTGCGGGCGCCATTTTGAAAATTTATATAGCCTATGTCACTACTACAATTTAGACAAATCCAACGACACCTCATATGTAAAAAACCGTCCAGCCGTTTGGGCTGTAGGGCGTGCCAAAGAAATGGACATACATACATACATACATACATACATACATACATACATACATACATACATACATACATACATACATACACTCGAAAAACATAACCCTCCTTCTGTCGCAGTCGGGTAAAAATTAAACAGTCACTTTTCTTTTTAGATAATATTATACAGCCGAGGCTTAATTTTTGAGAGCACCTATATGTCGAAGGAATTATATTAATTATTTATTAATTGACCGCTTTAGTCATTTATATAACTATATACCAATACCTCTTACTGCATTGATGCCTGTTACGAAATAATAAGGTATTCTATTCGGCTAACAAATAAAATGTATTAGGTACATTACAAGAGTCATTACATTACAAGATACGGCTACTTGTTTATGAACTATTTGAAATAAAAAATTGATAGAAAAAACACCTATTACTTGTTTTATTGAAATTATTACGAATTTCGCAATAACAACTACTAAGCAAGTGCAATTCAGCACCTACATGCAAATTAAAAAGATACATTAAATCAGCAATGCTAGAGTACATATTTATATAATTTGATTAAGCTTACACCATTAGCATTGTATCGATATTGCATCTAATTTGGCGTTAAATGTAATTAACGATTAAACGATTCAGTCGTCTGTACACAAGAGATTAACATAATCATCATTATTTATTTAATGGTTACTCAATAATCGAAATGTAAATAAATCGTATCTCAAAACATTGGTAACGAAATTTTTCATTACTTTTGAATTTATAGCAATGGTAAATAACTAATAGTGAATAGTTTAAAAACAGTCATCACAGGAACAACCGATCCGATTTTATATACCTATTATTTTATAAATTTGTGAACAAGACTATATAAGTCTTTATAGTACTTAACCTTTATTGTAGGCTATATAACGACGTTTCAAATATATGTATAACATCAATACCAGCTGCGTTATACGATCTGTTTAACCTTGTTAATATCGCGAGCCATGTCTCACCTACAACAATAGTAACATAATAAACAGGAAAGTTTGTTTGCTTTTCTTAATACACATTAATCTCAATATTTATCTATATATTAGTCAAATTATACGAAGTTCACCAGTCAAGCCGAAACCTTTCTAAATAAAAATACTTAGAAAGGTTTCGTTACAACTCAGAAGCAGATCTAAATATCAACGTATACCTATAATATATACAAAATATCAACATTGATGAAAGAGAGTAACCGTCTATTTGTGATTTTTTTTTTAAATTTAATTGGTATAAAATTCTTCTTTTTATTTATAGAACCTGTTTTATTATTACCATCGCAAATAGTGTCATGCAAACATAAATAAATTACATTATGATACTTAGTCAATTTTTTAAAAGATGAAATAGTAGTACTTAATATAAAAATAAAGTTAAAATAAAAATTGAAGGGTTGTATTTCCTAACCGCTGTGAATACTTTAATCCCGTTATATATGTATTTATGCTGCGGTGAAGTCGAAAAATAAGTACGGATAAACTTTTCCAGTACCCATCTATTATAACTCTCTGGAGATCCTTAACTTCGTCGACGCTTTGATATGTTATAGACCTATAAACAAAATACGAGTAAATTTACCGCTTTTGAAATCTGAACCTATATCAATTTTGTATACAATAAATAAATCTGACGAAACAATCGTTTTACAGGGATTAAATATAGGTTTCTATTTTACCAATTCATATTGATTCGACGAAGTTATGAAAGATATAACATCGCTATATTTTTATATGTATATTTACTACAAGATAATTACAATTTACAACAAATCACCTACGAAAACGAAATTTATCAATAATTATTTATTAAAAAAATAAATTTAACAATATATTTTAGGAAAAAAATAAAATATCATTCAAATAGTTCATGTTAAATTCATATTAATAACGATTTATTATTTCAGTATTATAACACTTTTCTGACAAATAAAAATTATTACAATCATTATAATTATATAAGTATTAATATTTTGATTCTAGACGTCCCTACCCTACCTTAAAGTTTCTACACTTGTCAGATAAGCCGATATTATTTACTGCTGCATCTCTACGTTCACCAACTTCTTAGCTACCTTACGTTCGTACTTTCTACGAACAGGCCATTTAATGCAAATAGATTACAGTTAAATCAGAATAAGTAGCTCTAGAATTTTCTTACGTGTCAAACTATATAGTAAGTGCATACATAATTTCTTTATCATTGTAATAGATTAAAATATATATATATATATATATATATATATATATATATATATATATATATATATTTATTTAATAAATTACAATCTCTGTTCGTTAGACTAAAATAATAAGAGAACGCCTTTCATTCAACATCATAGAAAACGAAGCCATACATTTGTCGGTTTACAAATAAGTCGATTAGCTTGCCGCTAGCTTGTCACAAAATATTGATTGGATTATTTATAAAAGTTAAATATTAACATAAATTATTATAATAACCAAGTTTGAACAATGTTTACATATTACGTTTAAATTATATACATAATTATATAATTACTACAATCTGCCTGTCTGAAGCACCGAGCCCGTGGCAAGTTTAATTCGAAAACTGTGAGGTAGCGTACAAAGAAATAGTTTACTTGGGTTGTTATAAGTTATTCTTAACATGCATAAAGCAAAGGGTATCCGAATTTCTACCGTATTATTTAATTATTTTTATAAAACTCGTGCACTCCGTTTGATAGTGTTTGATTATTAAAAAAATGTATGTTTAAAACAAAATCTTAACTAACAAATATTGCAATACCTAACGTTCCGTAAATAAATAAATAAATAAATAATAAATAAATAAATATTAACCAACAATCACACCACGTTAACCGTGTACGGGTACTAGGAACGGAAATAAATTTAAGATATAAATACATATATACATAAATACACATCCATGACCCGGTGCAGACATCTATATTCGTCATACAAATTATCTGCACCTGGCGGGATTCGAACCCGCGACCGCTGCGTAAAGTGTCCAGTTGCCTGACCACTCGACCAGCCGGCCGTCAAATGTGGCTGACAAACTAGCTCATTCAATTAACTGTACCGTTCAGCTCTACCAATTGAACCATTCGCTTAGTGAAATATCCACTGAAATAACCCCAAAGCTATAGTCAAAACATCCAAACACATTACCAATATTAGTCGATATAACTTAGAACAGAGTTTTTCTAATTCTATGCGAACAAACGCGGTTCGACGTATTCATACTAAATACCTCTTTGTATAATTAAATTATAAAACATATCAAATAGAAAGTTTGTATGATATAGTATCAAGACAGTATTGTCTTAGAACCGCCTATCGTGTGTTTATACAGCCGTTCCTCGAATTTCTTCTTTGCTAGCTAATTACGAAAACACCTAGGAGTATTAACACTTTTACAGAATTTCGTCATGCCGTACGTTAGGACTAATTTCAAGAGAATAAACCATTGTTAGTTTCAGTCCCATATTCATAGTGCTCGCCCCGCAAATTGAATCTAATTGCCACAACGAAGTGTTGAATCAGGCCGACCGACGAAGCTTCGGTGGCCTAAATTGCACCTATTTACCCACTTAGTATGAGAAACACCCACGGTCCACCTGTATGTAAGCTGACTTAATTTTCGCGAACTGTTATTGAAATGACCATCTAAAGTTATTGTTATAAATTTAAAATATTTAAACAAAATAAATGAAGTAGTTGAAGAAAAATTGCTTTTCATGTGACGTAGCAGTAAAATAATAATATTCAATAAAGCGTAATAATTAATTTCCAAACCGTTAAACAGACTGCTTATTGCATTATAAAAGAGATCGGGCCGTAGAAAGCGTGACAAAGCAATATTTTTTATTACAAATCAATGTTACTCGATCGTTTACCGGAACACACAGAACAACTTGCTTGTCGGTGCTCATATCTATGACACTGAAATCGTATAAAATAACATGCCTTTAAAATGCTTTCCATTTTTCACAACTCAAGTTGCTCGAACTAATTTTCCGATTACGTTGAAGAAAATATGTATACCTACTTGTCTAATCATTGGTCAAGCTCTACTTTTATAACGAATAGTAGTTAAGAAAAGCATAAAATCATTCATAAGGTATTCGAGTCTATTGAAATACATCAAACGCAGCACACATAGAACAAAATATTAAGCGCAATTAATTTAACAAGCTAACTATTAGTCGCTCTCATGGACATTCGGCTGCGGTCTTGTCATGTCGTGACGCAACAATTCAGAGTACAATAGCAGGCCTTGGTACAAGCGACTATTCCAAATGAACTCGCCGGTAATTACGGCAACAAACTATATAAGAACTGATTGACAACAAAAAAATATAATAATGTTGGATGTGAAAATGACCGAGAACCAACTGAGACGTAATACAAAACTTCCTAAATTATATTATGATAAATGAAACTTCTCGGGTCATTTTAGGCACTGCAATGCGTCATGTTAAGGTAGAATAATATGCTATAATTATTTGTTTTTACTTTTCACTATTTACTTAGGGAAATTAAAATGCATTAAACAAATTTGAATGTGCCGGAATTCTGTTCGGTGAATAACATTTTCAGAGATGTTTTCACTTTTTATTTAAAACTTCTAACATTAGTGGGTTAAGCATTGTTACAAATAGCGTATTTGCAATGAGAAAGCGTAGTAATGAAATGTAAATACATACTTTCAATTAACGGCAACCATGGAAGAACAATAGTTTATGTTCGCAAGTATGTTTTCATTTATACGTTACATATTTCCACTTTTATATTCTTGAGTCACATTAATAAAATATTTCATTTAATTGATAAAATGTTAATTAAATTTATTTCATTAGTAAATTACTTGAAAGTAATCGTTATTCGTTACAATCGAGCGAGCGTAACGCATTTGTGCGTTAATTATATTTTTATTCTGTAGATATAATGAAAAAAACACTACATATTAAACACATCAATAAAATACTTTATTATATGACTTTTCTTTTTTTTCATACATGTTTTAATATCTTACTTACGTCGTAATTGAGAAATAATATTTTTTTATTACAATTAACGAGAAGCTATTTACCATCTGTTCGAAATATGAATTCTGCTAAGAACTGTCAAGAAATTAAACAAGCCAAGGAAACCATACGACAAAATATACATATTATGTACTGTTCTTTTTTTTATGACGATTATGTTTTATGTATTGTGTAAAAAGTCGTCATCGCTCAATAATTTGAAGTAATAAGCCGTATTTTAAAAAAATTGTATTCTATACAGATGTTATATAAAATGTTTTAAAATCTTATAGAAACAAAATACAAATTAATAATTTGGAAAAAAATGCTACTACGAGTAGGCAAATTAAATTATTTAAATAGTAGTTTAAGACCACAAGAGAAACAATTGTCGATATAGATCTTCTATAGTTATCAAAATAACGAATAGTTGCTCTATTTCTTTCCATGCCAATCTATTCCGATAATTTATTTTCTATCGTTATAGTGTTAAAAGCGGTGTTCAATATGATCATATCTTATTGTTAGTACGAGATGTTCGAGTCTAATTCGATTAACCTTTTCTAACATTCTTAACTACTTAAATTTAATGATGACGAAGTCATTCTTCAGATGGTTTTTATTCATTGACATCAATCATTTAATTTGTTAAGGATGAACGGTGTTAGGGGTCAAAAAGACTGGAACTATATGTTTTGTGTCTAGTTAGATTTTTTTTTATTTGATCTGAACTGAATTATTTTATTTATTGGAAATTAATCTAACAAGACAATTATGGTTAATAAACAAGTATGTAATGCGAAACACGTCGCAGTTTTTTCTAAACTAATTTAAAGTTCCTTATTTAAATTTCTCTTCATAATTCAAAAAATAAATAAATAATATTAGCTTCAGCCAGTTCTTCTCAGGTCAGAGGCTTCTTTTTTCCGAACTGGTAGTAGGTGGTAGTCTCATGACGTTCAGTAAGAAAAATTGTAAGAATTTTATGCTGAATAAAATATTTTGACTTTGACTTTGACTTTGAATATTATCCTCATATTAAGTTCTTGATAAATTAAAAATCAGAGATATTTTACTTAAACCTAATATAAAATCACATTAAGTAATATTATATTTTTTTTTGCAAAAGTTTAAATTGTTTACAGACGAATTCGTTTTTTGAATGTCTTGCATTGTTCTTAAACGTTTTTTAACCTTGTCCCTCCCACTCTTTAATAGTTCTTGAATTCGGTTACTTAAGCATTGTATCTAACATTTAATTTTTAAACCTGTAGCACATTACTCTATTTTTATACTTTTATTTTATTTTCTTTAAAATGTTTGTTATATTATCAGGTAAAACATGTCATAGTACCCACTAGCAGTATATCGTTTAGTTTGTTATGCTTATCTAAGCGGCGCGAGCAATTAACGGATCATAAAGTATACCAGTAAAAGAGTTGCACGCTCATGGAGCTCCACATGTTAGTATTTTATATGTACGTTTACGAAGGTTTGCCTAAACCATTGTTGAAAATAAATTTTTAAGCTTTACCGGCGATGTTTTCGCGTAAAATTTTATAAAAGTTAAATTAAAAGCTGCAATGAGTTCCCTCTTTTTATAGACGCTCATTACATCGAGTTGCCTTAATCCGACAGTAATCTCCGTTACCTAGAAAACAACAGCACATCTCACTAGCACACACACTGCTCTCGTCGGAAAACGCACATGCACAATTTTCCGAACACCAGTTACGGACACCGTGTCGGTCGCGGTAGAGCTAAGGGCGGCACATACAAGCGGTGCCTCTGCGCGCGATAGACTGACGGTTCTCACTTCTCAGGCGGGCTCACGAGCGAGCGGGACGCGCGGCGGGCGTGCCGGTCCTCTGCGCGCGCATAACACTTCTCGCTCTCGCCTTTCAACTCTACATATAGTCGTCTCTTGCCGGCACGCGCGAGCACACCTTTCGTTCCCGAGACAGGTGTTCTCGCCTCTGTGTGCGTCCTGATATAGAGTAGGCTTTGCTTGTATGCGCGCTTCCTGCGGATCGTTTTTTATGCCCGGCAGAAATTATAAAAAGTAAATGGAGGGAAAATTAAATAAAACGTTTACAATGAAGCGTTTTCCTGTGCGCTTTGAATGATTCAGTGTGCGCTATTTTTCAGGGTGGGTATTCATGGAGGTTCCACTGTCGGAGTGATTACGGTGCTTTTTACGGATGTTTGAGTGACGTAGGTGGGCGTAATTAGGCATGGGGCGGAAAGGCATATTGATTGCGGTAACGCGGCTTTGTGGAAGAATCGATATTTTTGTATTAAAGGTGGCACGCGATGTGTCCGGCGGCTGGCCGTGCGGCCGGAGTCAGTACTTCGGACTTCGGGTAGCAGAATTGAACCTTCGTATCGATCCATGCCGACAACTTTGATCCTAGTTTATGGCGCGCAGTATAACTTGAACCACACTTACAACCGTTATCGGAAACGCTTAACTTAAACGACGACTTTCATAAAACTTTTGTCATCAGATGCTATCCACAACTTGGTTACACAGCTTCCACGTGATAAATATTTATACACCTAAAAAAGACAAAATAAAAGGCACAAAATCCGACTGGTTGTAGATTTTTGAAAACATATTAAACTATTGTATAGACATTTATTAATCGCTACAACAGACATTGTTATGTTATACACTAAATTATTTTGTCATTTACAAATGGAAAGTTGTATTGCTCCATGGCAATCCAATTTGCATTGTTATGTATTCTCTATCATAGCTACCTAAAAGTTGAATTCGATGCAGACTATTTAATCTTATTACGAGAAAGCATAAGCCAAACTCAAGTTGAACGACGGCACTATTTTACGGCTCTTTGTCATAGTAATAGTATTTCGTTGCCCAGATGTTGAAGCACTTAGCGGCTTGCACCGGTTTTATTATGAATAGCAACAGAACTAGTATTTTGTGGTTTCCCCACGGAGCTAGACACAAATTAATGCCCGAGCTTTCAACTAGAAATTAATGTAATACACCCCAGGTTGCGGGACCAAATTGTTGGCGTTCAGTAAATTTTGCATCACTCTACGAGAAGATAGGAAAATTTGTAATTGAATTTTTGATTATACACGTGACAGCTGGCGCGTGTCCCGATTCATGAGAAGAATACGTTTTGACATATAAATTAATAATTACACTGTTTACCGAATATTTTTAACAAAAGGAAAATGAAATGAGAAGATTCGACAACATGCAAAAATGTAACCATTTTTTATATATGGTATGAAGGCGGTTTGTTTTCCTATCGTATTTTTTGTTTTAAATTTGACTTAGCATGTACACCCAGAGTCACGTTTACTTCTATATGGTATTTGTATAAAGGTATAAACCATGGGTATTACAAACAATTATTTTTCTCCAAAAACAAGTTTCTCTAAAAAAACTACTTTATAGTGATCGCAACTGGCTATTGGACTTGTTTTTGTGATGTAGGTACGCGTCCAGATCATAGGACAGAAGTACAGCTTTAGGATATAGAGAGTAGAGGCCGTAGAGTAGAAGCATTGAGTGTTTAACAACAACTTTGTTCAACATTAAATTAATATATATTTTAAGTTAAATTAAGAGATTAGATTGTTATTTTGATGGCGGGTCAATCTTTTATAGTAAACTTATTAACGCATATTATTTTTAGGATACCATATGTATTTAAATGATTACAAGAAAAAAAGATAATAAAACATATAGTAGGTGCCCACATATTCTTAAAATTTGTATCTATATATAGAAATTGCGTTATTTTCATAAACGATCTGAAACTTTAAAAGTAGAGTGTACAGCGAACTCCTATTATCTAAGAGCCTTTTCGTAAACAATGATTCATCGTGACATCATACGGCGCGCCCAGTGGCGCCAAAATTCGCACCCGTTCTGAAACTTTCAAACAAAGCGAGTTACGATGATAGATTGGTATTTAAAATTATTGATTATTATTCTTAGTAACGATCAAAATATTTTTAGAGGTTGTTAAGTTTATCTTGAATTAATTTATTAACTTTGTACCTACTAATTACAAAATCCACACTATAATCAGTTCTTCGGAAGATTTTTCTTAGATTTTTGGCTTTACTACTATAATTATTGATTTTCATATAAACCGATTTTGACGATAGACACTGTAACCCATTAGGGTAAGCCCAATCAAGAAGAAAAAACGTACGTTGTTGCAACCGTAATCAACAGCCTATAATACTCTCTGAGGTAAGGTGCGGAGACCCGCCATAACAAACACCTAGAGTGTATTATATAGGTGCATAGTATTATACAAATACAGATATCCGCTTCTAGCGGGAATCGAACCAGCGATCGACATTGTTAACGGCACTTTCATCACCACTTCACCAGAACGGTCATCTACTTTATATTCATATCCACAATAAACGGTTTGTTGATTAATTAATTTAATTATAAGTCTATTAAAACACACTGAATTGCACAAATGATTATCAACGAATACTTATCTATTTATCAATAAAAATATCTAGATCAACCTAGAAGACACATAGTGTTGGACCAATTTACAGGATATCCCTTTCAAAGGGTGTATACGACTTCATTTTAAAACAGGAAATATTAATGTTGTAACTTTATTATTTCGATGTTAACTAGTGATTGGATGGTTTGATTCAAGCTAGAGTTCTATGTATTGATACTTTAGCTTTGTTTCAATGTATGCAACAACAAACAGTAGTATATCAAAGCAGAAGATGATTTTATAAAAAACAAAGTCTATTATTATTTAATATTATTTAATAAAATGAAACATTCAAAACCAACATGCTCAATATTAGACATTCTTATTAGACATATTTGTTGGAGAATAATATACAATTAATAGAACGAAATGTTAACGATTAAAATGAACGGTACTTTTTTTTTCAATGAGTTGCAATGTTTTTTTTAATCATGTTATTACAATTAGCTTTAGATAATAGAAAATATTACGATTTTTAATTAAAAAAAAATTACAAACAGTAAAAATAAAAACGTATCATCATCAAATCATAGTTTTCGTTCGGATTTGTTGGTTATTATTGTTGTACATTATAATATATATATATATATATATATATATATATATATATATATATATATATATATATATATATATTAAATGTTAGTTGGATAGGCAAACTGGCAGACGTTCCACCTGATGGTAGGTGGTTGACGTCGCCCATGAACATAAACTAGTTTACCTGGAACTAGCCCAGGCAACTCGTTCATGTGTTGCCTATCCAGAGACATAAGGTGTTAAAGTCTCGGTGCCAGTAATTACACTGCCTGTCTTGCCCTTCTCTCCGAAACACAGCAAAGGTGTTTCACGAGAGAAACAAGCAAGATGGTGGTACCCATGCAGCCGGAAGCACGGTACAGCGCATCCCTCCCACCGCTAAAATTGTTCAATTTCAAATTTGTTCAGGCTATTTGACTTATTAAGGCATTATATGTAATTGGATGGAATTTAAACTGTTAACGTTAAACTAAAAACAATCTCGGTTTTGATGCAGCCACAAGAAACAACTGTAACTAAATCTATTTCACACGTAATGACCCATCATTCAAGTAAATTCATTCGGTGAGGTCAACAATGTGACGTAGGGTTTGACCACGCCTGCAATACCTATCTTAATTGCACCTAGTCGATATTGCGTCTATAAAGAGGCAATACACCCACTGCTGCTTACAGTAGTGAAGAACAACAAACATAGAGAGTGACATTTACCAAGATGGCAAACGTAAACTTCATCGTAGGCTCATTCACTAGTACAAGCTATCGTTTATCCAAAGCTCTATGTATATAACAGTTCGACACTTCTCCGTCTCGGTGCGTTTCTTATTAAGGAAAAGATTATTAAAAATCTTATAGTTCCGGTGTCACTATTGTTTCACCAAAAATATTAAGAGATAAGGTGTTAATTAATAGAGATACATGACAAAAATTGTTCTGAATTTCGAAAGGAGTTCCAATAACGACCAAGATTTTCGCAAAACTGTATTTATATTTTTTTTTGTATTATATATTTTCAGTGAGTCTCTCAAATTAGGGAAAGAGGTCTTCTTTCCTGGTCTGATTCTATAACCATCTGAATGCGATTAAGTGCTGAAGTAGAGTATCGAAACGTACTACGATAAGTCGATAGAGTACTGACGAAGCTAACATCTCCCGAAACAAAAGTACCACTTGTTTAAACAAAAAAGCATAACAGTATGGGTTTGGTCAACGCTTTATCTTAGGTTATTCTAATATGTGTGTAGGTCAGTCATTGTCCAACAAACGTGGCTAGGATACTTCTTTCAAATAGAGGAACTAGATATCTTAATAAAACTGCGAGCAAAGAGAGAAATAATGAATAGAAATTTAAACATAAGTCATTGCATAGATTTTTGAATATAGGGATACCTCTAAAGCTGACTAGTTCTAGTAGTAAATTTTACTATGCTACAACATGTAAAAGTCATCTAATATAATAGCGCTTATACAAGTTTGAGATTTTTTCAGAAACATGCAGATTTTGTCAAGATATTTTATTACTTCACTGCTGAGAACGAGGTGAATATTTTTTTTTTTTTTTTTTATAATTTGATAGGCTTGCGTTTGACCACTATTTCACCTGGTGTTAAGTGAGAATGCGGTCTAGGATGGAGCACGCTTACCTAGTAATAGCCTATTCACTCGCGACTTGAAGATGCTCAGATTGTAGCTTTCGGGGAACACAGACGCTGGTAGAGAGTTCCATTCTTTGGCCGTACGCATCAAGAATGTACTAGCGAAACGCTTAGTGCGTATAGCAGGGATGTCAACCGTATAAGGGTGACGTAACGCAGAGCGTCTGGTTGTACGAAGATGGAAGGGGCAGGGGGGAATCAGGTCGTGGAGTTCCTGTGCACACTCTCCGAAGTGTATCCGATAAAAAAGCGACAGACAGGCCACCTTGCGCCGATGATCCAAGCTTTGTAGCTTAGCAGCGACCAGTGAATCATCACCGATAAGCCTCTTGGCTCGCCTCTCGATTGACTCGAGAAGCTCCAGCTGGTACTTGGCTGAGCCATCCCAGAGATGAGAACAGTACTCCATGCACGAGCGAACTTGAGCTTGGTATAGCTTTAAAAGCTGTTCCGGAGTGAAGTACTGTCTCACCTTCGAGAGGACACCGAGTTTTTTAGCAGCTGTTTGGGCCTTTTCTTCTATATATGAGCCAAAATTGAGGGTAGATGTTATAGTAATGCCAAGAAGCTCCAGATGGTCGGCTATGGGCACGGGTACACCCCGGAAAGAGGGAGTCAGGTGGAAAGGACTCCGTTTTGCTGAGAAGAGACACGCCTGGGTCTTTGAGGCGTTGAACTTGACCAGGTTAGCGTCACCCCAGTCAGAGACAGCTTTAAGGGACAAGTTCAGACGCTGGATCATGGCTTCCCTCAGCGACTGGATCTCAGACCCGCCCGCTCGTGCGTTGGACACGTAACGTTCAACAACGGTGCTGTCGTCCGCATACCCAAAGATCCCAGGTTTGAGCAGGTCATTGATATGCAGCAAGAATAGCGTTGCCGAGAGTACAGACCCCTGAGGGACCCCGGCATTGATCGCCAATTGATCAGATTTGCAGCCGTCTATGACTACGCGGATCGATCGATCCCTCAGGAAGTCAGATATCCAAACACAAAGCGAGGTGGGTAGGCCGAATGAAGGAAGTTTGCTAATAAGGCCGTCATGCCAGACCCTGTCAAATGCCTTCGAGATATCGAGCGAGACCGCAATGGCTTCCCCGTGTCTCTCGATAGCTTCACTCCATATGTGAGTGGCATACGCTAGAAGATCACCCGTGGACCGATTGCGCCGAAAACCGAATTGACGGTCGCTAAGAAGGTCGTGCTCCTCTAGGTATGCCAGGAGCCGGTTGTTCAGTATACGTTCCATACTCTTGCAGAGTATGGAGGTTACGGAAATGGGTCTATAGTTGACAGGGTCTGCTCGACTGCCCTTTTTGGGCACAGGCTGCACGTTAGCTAGCTTCCAGGCTTTCGGCACATGCCCTGTCGCTAGAGAGAGACGAAACAGGCGTGTCAGGACTGGAGACAACTCAGGTGCACAAGTTTTCAGTACTATGGCTGGGATTCCGTCAGGACCACTAGCTTTGTTCACGTCTAGATTGCGCAAGGTTTTAAGGACCTCTTTTTGACGAATTCGGACTTCAGACATAGAAGTCTCGCATCGAGACGAAGAGGTTGGAGGTGTGGCGCTGCCTGTATCTAGACGTGAGGACTCCGCAAAGAGATTCGCAAACAAGTTTGCCTTTTCCTCAGCGGTGTGGGCTAGTGATCCATCGGGTTTTAGCAGTGGAGGTAGTGAGGGGCGACAGAAGTTCGATTCGACCGACTTAGCAAGGGACCAAAAGGCTTTACTGCCAGGTGGGTATGACGCAAGTCTAGTCCCAATTCTGCCAATATGATCAAATCGAGCCTTCCGTAGAGCTTTCTTGCAAGACTTGGCGGCTTTGTTATAGGCTTTCTTCTTCTGACCCACGTCTATTGTCTTGAGATTACGAGCATCGACCCAGGCTAGGTAAGCAATGTTCTTTTTTGCTTCAGCAAGAGAACATTCGGTATTAAACCAGGGTCGAGCTGCCACGGAGACTGATGCGTCAGTGAATGGAATGTAGTACTCCATCCCCTGACGCAGCACATCAGCCACAGCATTCGCACAAGATGAGGGATCATCAGAGGAGAAGCAAATCTGCCGCCACGGGTACGATGCAAAGAAAGAACGCATCTCATCCCAGTCTGCTGACTTGTATCGCCATATTCGCCGGGTACCTTTGGGGCAGGGAACGGGCGGTGTGTGGACAGATACAGACTTCACCAGACAATGGTCGGAGCTGCCTAAAGGCGATGAGACCGATACCGAATAGCGGTCTGGATCTGTTGTCAGCAGAAGGTCCAAACAGTTGGCAGTATGCGAGTCAACATCGGGTACCCTAGTTGCTTCCCGGACCAGCTGGGTGAGATTAAGCGCTGAGGCAAGTTTGCGAATCTCTTTACCAGCGTGGTCAGTGTGCTGGTATGGGAATAGCCACTCTTGGTGGTGGGCATTAAAGTCCCCCAGCATTACCAATTGAGCAGTAGGATACCGATGCTGAGCCGCATCAGCCGCCTCACTAAGGTGTTGCATAAGCCTGGTTGTCTCCAGATCCCCGCTGTGTGAACGGTATACACAGACATAAAGAATTTTCTCCATTCCTGTCTCCACCAAAACCCACAGGTTGGAGAAGCTGGGGTCTTCAAGATTACGGAGACGCCGGCAGCATATGTCGTCGCGGGTATATAAGCAAACGCCTGCGCGTGGTTTAAAATTATGCTCTAAGGTATAACCCGGGTAACACAAGTATGCTGTGTCAGACGGACTGCCTATCTGCGTCTCCGAGAGGAACAATAGGGCCGGCTTCTCAGTCTCGAGATGGTGGTGTACTGCGACGAGATTGGAGTGCAAACCTCGGATGTTGCAGAGGTGCACTGAGAGTGAGAGGGAGTGCAACCGCTGTGCTGCGTTTTTTTTGTTCCTCTTAGTCATAAACTTAAATTGACGAGTGAAGGAAGGCGAGAAGAAGGCAGTGAAACGAGGCTCCACGCTACTAACCCCTAGACTCTCTCACCGTCTTGCTGCGCTAGAGAGGGGATTGGGTTGGAGACTGCGGGGACGCCCGAGCCCCCCCGGAGATGTCCACCGGGCCCTCTCGTCCGGTCGCCAACCGGCACGATGGCGCATCCCGGGATTTTTCGACAGTTGGCGGGGCAGCCTTTCGTGTGTGGCTGGCACATTAATTGGGCCCCCAACTACCTGCGGTCGGCCAGCGGTGCACCGTGCCTCGGATCCCGCTACCCTCCAAAACCAATCACCACAGCGCAGCGGTGCCAGTGCAAGTCAGACTGGTCAATTCGCGCGGAGCAACTATTTCGACCCAACTACTCAATCGGCTACACCGATCAACGTACCGAAACACGACAGTCGCTTGACGGTACGACTTTGTTCGGTGGGTGGTCACAAGCCGTCGGTCATAGCCTACCACCAGTATGTCACCTGGTTAGCACCACCCGGGGACCACGTGTAGGGATTCACAACGGGGTTTACACCTACGGACGAGGGTGACTCAGTCCCCGCAAATAAAGAAAAATATAAAAGAAATAAGGCAATATAAAAGAAATTTAGGACTTGCAAACGCTTTGGTGCCAACAAAGATTTAAACTCACAACCATTTGGTATCGGTTCACGTATCCTATTCAATGAACTGTCTAGGGTCGTAGTTTAGGTTACGTTTTCTTAAGATGTTTATAGCTTTGGTTTCCTAAAAAGCTGTACGTGTTAATTTGTAAAAGACAATGTTCAACATTCTCAATAATTTTCGAGTGTTTTACATTTAGGCCTTTATTATTATTTATTGAAATATATTGTCTAAAACCTAATATCAATATATTTTTTAATAAATTATCTTCTTTTAAACAAAAAATATGATAAAATTTTAATCGGCCGATACTTATACTTTGTGTATGATGCTTAAAAACAAATAAAAGGAAATTTTATATAAGCAAAAGAACCAAAAAAAAAAAGCAATTTATAGTTTCTAGAAGACGCCGAATCCCACACGTACGAAGTTGACACAAGTATATACAAACTGTTAAGGTACCTGCCCTTACTCACCCGTCTCAAAAATCCACTCTGTATAGTTAAGGAAAAAATATTAATGTCATATTTTTTACCTTTCGACTTTCGTTTCTATAGAAACAATATACTGAAGCCAAACAAATGGAAAACTTCTTTTTGTAAAAAGTCCCCAAAATAAATTCTCGACACCTAAACAAATAAAACGTTGCAAGCAATGGTGATAATAAACTTGCGAAAATATTTCGTCAATGAAAGCAACAAGCCACTGACGATATGACGAGGTTCGTCCTCCTGCACGGTAACCATGAATTCGACTTTATTTGTAATGAAACTACATACAACAAAATAGTCCACAATATTTTAAGGACCATTTATATTCAATCTTGGTTCCAGTTGTTTAAAGAAGAAACACTAACTTAAAAAAACGACAGTAAATTTTATTTAAAAAAAAACCACATATTTAAATACGTGATTAGTTGCAGTAGTAGTAGTTGTTGTCATAGTAATGTGATTATAACCATCATGATATTTGTAGGTAAAGATATTATTGTATTTATATGTATATACAAAACATTCATATACAAAAAAAAAGAAGACATATGGAGAATGATGATAATTTCAGGTACAAATTTAAACCAAACCCAAATTACTTTTTCATTTCCTTAAAGTCAAAACAAGTAGACAAAAGATAAATCACGAAAAAATATAAGTGACTCAAAACCAGTGGGTTATAAATAAACTCTTATTCTTATAAACAAAATCATTTGTGATCAAATCATTTAAATCGTCATCTTTTAATTGAGGTACCCTTCATCTAGATGCATTACATAGGCTCAGTCAAAAAATTTCACTTCCTTATTTCGTACTTGCTTTTTCTCGCTTAGGTCAAAATAATAGAATGTATTAAGACAATTATTGTAAACGTGCATCACGTGCCATTACTTACTTACGATTTACTACTCGTAACAAAACAATACCTGATAATTTAATACAGAATTACATTTAACATAACATTACAACAGCTTAACTTTATGTTTTAATTTCTATTTCCCCCTAACATAAACCACTAACAAAGTTTTTAAACCAAATTTCGTTTACAGCTCTGAAAAAATAGTGTGTTAAATTAAAAAAAAAATCAATTCCCACAATCTGTTGCCTGTCGAATGGCCACTCTACATCTGTACCGAGAATTTCACAGTAGCTAATAACATGTTGCGAAACGGTCGCAGCTCCCAGCTCTCTGGTATGGCAACGATTTTAATAAATAATTATTCCCCTGGCGCCTTGTGCTCGTGGATAAGCAGGCTTAATTCCATTTCGTTTCATGTACTCTTAAGTAGAAACTTTTCTGTTTGAGTTTACATATCATCTCTCATTTCGACAAAATATTTGTTAATGTATTACATTCACACGATTCTCGTACACACGTGTACATTTGTAAACGTACAATATTATATATGAATATAAAATAAGTAAATATTATGAGTTAGAGTATAAATTAACTTTTTTTAGGAAATATTTTAGAACAAATTAATTAATAAAATATAATACAGTGTATAAATAAATAGAAATGTAAATAAATGGATAAGCTTATATAATAAATATGAAAGGTGCAAGTAATAATGACTCGTTGTTTTCATTTCACATAAAATTCTATTAAAATGTTTTACACGAGATTTAGCATTCGTAACGTGATTTGTTTTACCATGTATTAAAATAAACGATGCCCGTATAAGCGGCACTCCTAAAAAGCTGAGGCTAATTGCAGTAAGATACCGTCCTTTGCTAATACGATATGTGTTACACGGGGCCTTATGGGGGGCTATGATTTTTAACACAAATGATTTCGATACCCAGAGGACTCTCGTTCTTAATTTACTAGGGTTTAAAGTTGAAAACTGGACATAAGGACAAAACTTCGAGCCGTTCCTGTTTCGGCGCGCCTTAATGGAAATTGTGAGCCGTGCCCGAGTCGTTACGCGCTGCAAATGTACATAATGTGTCGTCAAAAGGGTGAAATATACTTTAGCGGGTCGTGATTTCGTTCGTTGCAAATTGGCCTTCACAGCTTTTAAAGTTACTGCCATGAGATTTATGTTAGCCAGTCGAACGCCGCTGCGTTGTTGAAATAGTTTCTTCGTTTAGACATTTTTTTTATCAACAGTTGTTGAACGAAACTAGTTATTTTTCTCCTATTTTTTCTTTCCTTTTGTTCTTGATATTTCAAAAACTATATAATGGTAATGGCAACTGAATAAAATTTTATTAAAAACGTAATAATTTAAAAATATATTATAATTTTCATTTTATAAGACTTCAGTGGTTATGATTTTTAAACGCGCTCTTTGATTAATGTTATTTCAATTTCAACAAAATATATTTACTTGTTGCTCTGTTAAAAAAAAACTGTATACAAAAACAATGCTTTTATTAAAATTCTTCGTGCATTATCTACAGAAGAGAAAAATAACAAGGCTGCGAGAAAAAACGAAACTTTCACGTTTTTCTTAAAAGAATTTTATTAATGTTTCAGTATTTTTACCAGAAGTATTTATTTATGAATATCTAAAATCTACACTTCCTATTTCCGCTCATAGATAAAATAAATTCTTACAAATTTAGTAAATAATAGTTTACAAATGTACACATTTATTATATCTAATATTCAGATTTTTACCTTTTACGCTAACTGATAAATCACAAAAATTATTGTAGTTTTATAATTTCAAGCCAAAACTGCGTTTTCCATAAATTTTCTTTTAAGTCAACTGGTGTGGCTTGCCGGCTACAATATAGGTAAGCTGGTAATGTTCCAAAAAGCCTATTAGGGTTACTCCCGCTCGGGCCTCGTATGATAAATGTCAAAAAACAAGCCGCAATGCAGGATAAGAGGATACAATTTGTAACGTACTCTTTTAAAATTGTCGAAATGACACTTGTATTCCATGTAGATTCGTGTTCAGTGTATTAAATATTCTAAAAAAATATTTTCACTCTTTAAATAACTTCTATGTAAAGATCCTGAGAAACGTGTAAATCCCTGTCATGGTATATACCGAGCTCAAGATTTCCTCTCTTAAGTGTGGTTTTTGACCAAATTTATTTGTGTTTATCTTTAAAGTAGTATATATATATATATATATATATATATATATATATATATATATATATATATATATATATATATATATATATATATATATATATATATATATGTATATATATATATATTCCTTAACATATTATTAAAATCTATGTACAAGTAGCGAAAACATATCATGTGCACCCAAAAATATAGTCGAACTATGAACTACCAGCAATATATTGTTGATACAATTCAGTTGAAGAAGACGCATAAGTTTAAGTACCTGGATGACCGAGCTTTGCTCGGTTAAATTATATTTAGATACATTACATACTGATGAAACATAAATAATATTTTCGATCTTACCGACATAATAGTAAAATAATAGGAACTCGTGATTTAAATAAAAAATAAAAAAATAAAAAGAGCTCTTAATTCAAAAGAAAAAAAAAGGAAAAAAGATTGGTCTGTAGAAACCTGGATTCGAACCCAGCTTTTCTGATATCGAATCCGCCCGATTCCTATTCGAGCTATTAGAAGCTTATCAATGACAGCGAAATTTACCTTCGTATTCTAATGGTATTTTTTTAATGACGTAAAAAAAAGGGATAAAACAACATTTTTTAAAAATAAATCCTAGCCAGATCGATTTATCGCACCCGAAACCCCCTGCATACTAAATTTCATGAAAATCGTTGGAGCCGTTTCCGAGATTCCGATTATATATATATATACAAGAATTGCTCGTTTAAAGATATAAGATAAGATAAGATAAACGTAATTCTTTTATTAATATGATATTTCTTGTACTTCAATATTATTAAGTATTCATTGCTTTTAAGGTTCAGTACCTGGATGACCGAGCTTTGCTCGGTTAAATAATATTTACTCGTAGATACATTACATACCGATGAAACATAAATAATATTTTCAATCTTACTGACATAATAGTAAAATATTAGGAACTGGTAATTTAAATAAAAAAAGCTTTCAATAATAGTTTTTCACACAAAAGAAAAAAACCTTGAAAAAAAAAAGGAAAAAAAAAATTGGTCTGTAGACACTTGGTTTCGAACCCGAGTTTTTTTATTTCTAATTCGCCCGATTCGTATTTGAGCTATTATAAGATTGTCAATGACAGCGAAATTTGCCGTCGTATTCTAATGATATTTTTCAATTGCGTAAAAAAAGGGATAAAACGACATTTTCTAAAAAAAAATCCTAGCTAGATCGATTTATCGCCCCCGAAACCCTCTGCATACTAAATTTCATGAAAATCGTTGGAGCCGTTTCCGAGATTCAGATTATATATATATATATATACAAGAATTGCTCGTTTAAAGATATAAATATATATATAAGGTTCATGCTTAAGTAAGTTAATAAGTAATTATTTTCACATATACATTTCGATGAAATTCTAAAAACTTAAATTAATGAACAATAAAATTATAGGTACTGTTTAAATTATTTCGTTTAAAAACAATTACATTAAAAACATTACAGGAGTGTTTTGTTTTAAACTACCCGTACCCGCAGCCTCCCCCGCTCACGTATACATGAAATTTCAAGTATGGGGAAAATTATAGGCAGTTCCGCATTTATTAACAAATCAATTGATAATTCAAGCAGCACATTCATAAACAATATCGAACGCTTTATATCATTTAGTACACATGAGCAAATACGATGTAGTAAAACTGAAAATGCTATCTCATTCGATAGCTCCATATCTTAGACACCGAGATTCGGAAAATTAACATCATAATTATGTAGTTATTTTCTGCGCCATGTACTAATTTGTGTAATGTGACAGAAATATGATTATCTGAGTGACTGACTATTATCATATTATGTCTAATAATACCTACCATATATAATATGTTAGAAAATAAATATATAATATTTTGTTCTTGTTGTGTTTTAAAGTTTTTTTTTTCCTTTTATTCTAAGTACCTAATAATTTTTATATATGCTACAAAATATGTATTATTTTAAATTAATTTAACATTTCTTTAATTTACCTGCTCTTTTTTTTCTACTAGCTTACGCCGTCATTCAAATTGAAATAATTTCTGATAGAGATCTAAAAAAAATGGTTTTCTTACTGATTTTTAAACAAAAAGATCGTATTTTATCAGTAATACGTGTCGAAACAAATGACGACCATAAATACGTAGACATTTATAAAAATAAAAGCTGTAATAATTATAATTATTGTTTTAATCTCTATTTTTTTTTACTAAATTCTAAAATATGTATAGACAAGTGATAATAGCAATTTTATTATGTATAGAAGACATAGATTATTACTATAACAATAATGACAAGGTAACCCGTTTATGACGACCGTTCTAGTGTAGTGGTGCGAATAGTTGCATCAAAGCCGCGCGCTGGCGGTCGCGGGTTCGATTACCGCTCGGATCTCATATATGTGTATTTGTCAAATATTTGTTTCCGGTCTCAGAGCACGTAAAGCCGTCGTTCCCGGTTGTTATCATAGACACCTGATAACGATCGTTACCAATGGTAGGGAAATTATCCTCCAAGCCGCAGTGGAGCAGCGTGGTGGGTTAAGCTCCAACCCTTCTTCTATATGGAGAAGAGGTCTTCGCTCAGCAGTGAGTGGTTTACAGGCTGATACAACCAGTTTATTATTATTCTACTCTACAATGTTATACTATACGTATATATGTACAAAGAATGTCAATTAATCTTGTCGTTTACAAATAAAACAATGTTAGCTTGAGATAATCTTGTTACACAATAATTAATTGTTATGAATACTGGTATAATTTTTATTTTCGTATTTTTGTCGTTATATAAATACCAAATAACACATACATTTGCTAATTGTATTTTCCGATACATCCAAATATCGTCTATAGTTCAATCTCGGTAAAAATAGAGTTATAAATATTATTATCACTATGTAATCAAATATTAGTTGTTTTAAATTAATTTTATAGTACATAGGTACAAGGCATACGAACTTTAATATTAACATTTTCCGTTTGTCACATTCAAATTTACCTGTAGGTACGACATGAAACATTTCTATATATTTATGCTTGCCATTCGTGAATAGCAAGGATCTGAAGCTGAGGTATTCATAACGGTAAGGACGTGGCGAGTTGAGAACTAGACTACACTTTTAACTCAGGGATGTGACGTGGATGAAAAACGTCAAAAATAAATGCAGTAAAGTCTTTATATACACTATAATATATTATGTAATGAACTCTTAAATCTTTATAAAAAAAAATTAATTGTCGATTAAAAATTTCACCCTAAGTTTTTTTTTTTTTTTTGGTGCGACAAAGTGTGACGAATCCACTAATATATAATAAAGATTAAATTATAAATGAAATCTTCAATTTGTAATCATAGTCAAAAATCGCACATATCTCAAGATCTAATACGAGATATTAAAATTACGGACACAAAATAAATAAAGGAAAATCCAAAAGTGCACGCCTCATAATCTCATTTTTTACAATAAAATTGTTAAAAACAATTAAACCACATCGAATTAGATCGTGAAATTAAATAGGGTTCTTATTCCTAACTATACTGAAGCGTAAGAAAAAAAAAGAACTCGATGAGTGAAGTATTTCGGTCGTTATTGTGACCATATACAGAATCCGCACATACAGACACACGGACGTTCAAGACAACTTTTTTAAACAGTTTTTTAATTAGCTTAAATAACAAAAATGACATCAAAAGTATCATGAGTGTTAAAAATAGTGTTTTTTCGTAATATATGTGTGTATACATTATTTTACAAGTGCAAGATACGATAAATAGAGACATATTAAGTTCAAAAAAATTTATCGAATATTATCGTTTTGCGTGAAGTGAGAGTAGAACCCACCTCAACGCTTCAATTATGAGGCGTGCAATATTCGAACTATGAAATTCAATTCTACGTCCGAATTTAAAAAAAACCATTTTGTGCTAGAAAGATTTTTTTCCCTGACAAATGTTATAAATAATAATGTTACGCCTTATAAGATCTATGTAATAGCCATTGATGCAGATGAAACCGCGTGTGTAGTCAAAAATAAAGTGAACTAAAAGTAGGTAAGATAAGAAATTCGACTTCATGATGTTACCGGAAAGTAACTGTAATTGTAATCAAAATATAGAATATTTTTAATTTATTATTAACAAGATACAATATCGCAAAAAAAAACGTAGACATTTCAATTATTCAATAATTAGAGTAACGAGTATTATAAACTAATTACACACCCAGTCCGTTGGCTTTAAATATAATCAAACGTATTTACATTTTAGATTAGATTTATATCCAAGCTTTAATTTGAACAATTATTTTACCGCTTTATTGTTACATATATAGTAGTAACTAGAATTGTATTTAAGAATCAAATGATCTAGCTGTATAATTCATTTATTATACAATAACGAAAAAATATTGTATTGACAAAATTGTATATTTTTAGAAATGCGCCATTTTGATTTTTGTTAAAAATATTATAAAGGGCAAAGATTTGTTTTTTTTGTGATTAATAAATTTTTAAAACTACCATCCCAATTCTAATAATTATTTCTCCAATAGAAAGCTACATTATTCAGAAGCAATATTGGTAAGCCACAAACATATCACGCTACAATACAAATAACATACATTGAAGCGTAGAAATAACATTAATGTCAACCAATCTAACGGGTATTAAAACCCAACGCGTGTAAAACATCACGGCTTAAGATTGCTTATTCGTTAAATTAATATTAGTATTATATGTTTTCCATTTAATTTTCTATGATTCAACTAAGAAGTAGTAATAAAAATGAATTCTTCTTAAATGTAACTAACAAATGTTGTACCTATTTGAAACAATTAAAAGTTTATATAAAGAAGTTAGGTGTTATCAAATTATGAATGCGTTATCAATCTTATGAGCCGCAACCCTTACCCCTATTAGCAAGCGAATTAGAAACAGCGCGTAACACTAGTTAAATGCGGGCACGAAGCCTATACCGCATCCAAATAAAATTAATTAAAAGTTACTCGCCCCGAAGCCTTTGTAAACAATTTTAACAAAGGATATTTCTATTAGCGAAATTTTTGAAACTTTTCTATCGTAATGCTCTATGAAGGGTAAAATAACGATTTCGTTTTTACTCGCTGAATAATTTGGTTCGATATCAGAAATGTGATTTAAAATAGGATCAATTCTTAAAATAAACTGCTTATCATAAGCAAAATTTACGAAATCAAAAGTAGATATCATAGTAATCATCTTTTGAAAATGGAAACAAATACAGTTTAACACATTTTCATTTCAACAGCTAATATAACCTTCACATCATTTCACTTGTTCTATTTTACCTCTTTATAAAGCTTATAATTTAGGTTGCAAAAAGAAAGAGTTGAGACCTGACAAAACCCTACAGAATTGACAGTCGCTCGTCGTAGGTCGACAGGTCAGCTGGTGGCACCCCACCACTCGGGGGTGACTGGGAGGGGGTGTTACCATGGCAACCGCGCCCCACAACACGCCGCCGTGGCGCCGACCGTTCTATACAGCGTACTTATTATATATGTATGCTTTATGAGTTTGTTGGTAACACGACTGCAACATAGGTGTGGATAAACACACGCGCATGGAAAATAGTACATACGTTTTAATATTTAAATAGTACCGAGTGTACGGTGGATGGGCTGTGTTCTTTGTTTACCTAGTTCATAAGTCTTAATAACATATTTAAAATTGTTCATATCTCGCAACTGCTCCGTAATTATCAAATTATATTTATTTAAGAAAATTAAGTAATATCGATTATTGCAGTTTCAAAAAAAAAAAAACATTTGAAATTATAATTTGTACATTAAACAATAACAACGCTGCTTTGTAGTTTTGATTACAAAAATAAAGTCGAACTAATTTTAAACGCAATAATGCACTAGTAGTAAAATTGATGTAATACAGTAACTCGTAGAACCTGCTCTCTCGACAATTAATAAATTGCGGTCCCAAAAGCGATCTGATAATACAATTCTGATATAATTATTATTACAGCTATTCGATAAACAAACATAACTATATGTTCAATAATTCGTTATGGCAGGAGAAAAACAGTAAGACCTCGGTAATTGCGCATTCAGTGGTATTACAACGACATAATGTAGTAATTGGTAACCATAAAAGGTAGTTTACTCAGGACGGACATTATTGTAACAATTTTTTTTCTATGGGTTGCCATTTGCCACACGCATACCCTTATTATAAGTTAAGCTGAAACACTTTGAAAAATTTTGATCGTAAAAACTTCGAAAATGGATATTTAGGAGTTTTTAAATGTTCCAATGTAGATTTTTATCATCTTAATAATTATTTTATGTGTTGTGAAAAATTAAACCTACAACGAATTTAAAAAAAATGTAAAGATTTCGTATATATTCCATTCGGTATAATTTTTATTTTTATTTTTTATTTTTTTATTTAAATGGACAACGCTCAAATTCTAGTCAATAAAAAAAACAATCATTAAAACCGAATCTTACTTCACGTATCGGGGTACAATATATATATTTTTTTCTGTCATAGTTTCATAATTCAAAACAGAATTTATATTCAAATATTAATTGAATCCAAACAATTAATAAAACATATTCAAGTAGTGCTTCTGTATACAAAATATAATTAAAAATATATGCTCAGGATACGGTCAACAGAAAGCTAAATAATATATTATAATTTTATAATATATAAAATATTTCTTAAGACATTTTTTATGCATATTTGTTTATAAAACCTACTGGACGAAATTGAATGTTGTCGTCATAGTTACGTGAACGTTAAGGTTTTTTATATAATTTTGATGCATTATTTGGATGTGCAGTTATTAATGTAACCAATACTAATACGAGTAGTTACGTTGCAGGCAAAAGCTAGTGCCGTAAATTATAAAATACTTATTAGAGGTTAAACCTTTTCATTTTTAAAATACAACATTTAATGTGAGCACTTTATCACTCTAAATTATTTGAATAAACCTACGTTACAATTCAGTGAAACAATATTTAAGATAATGTTTAAAACTAACGCTAAAAGTAAGTTAGTCTTCAAGACACTTTAACATGCTAATCTGAACGTGTGATCTCAACTCACTCCGCTGTCTGAAAGGTCCGTGCTACAGTGCTTTAGTCAGTTATTTTCGCTATAATTAATAACGTCTCGTTTCAAGAGATGTACGCTAACGCTACCCATAAAAATTATCTTACATTATAACACAAAATACGAAGAATTTGCAGCACGGTTCTTAACTAAAACCAGGGATATGTTTTTATTTATATATACACTAATATTTTACCTTAATATTAACTACATTTTAGACAGATACATTTATATTACTTACAGAACATGTATATTACATTTAGACCGAAATGTCTCAGGAGACATGTTGGTCTTAATCAAAAGGTTAATAAGTTCAAATCTGGTTTAGCAACGTGGAATATTCAAGTGTTCTAAGATATTCAAAAAGTCATGCTCGGTGTAGGATAAAATCTTATGAACACTAACTGGCTCGGTAGTTATTTTCAGATTTGTAATCTAATATATATTTTTTTTAGATATAACTTATGTTATTATATTTTGAATGTTTAATTTAAAAAACAAACTAATTGCACTGTTTTCCTTTCTTATTACCGGGATGTCTGTATATTTCTCTGTGATGTTTGTATATTTCTCTTTGTTACTTTTTTTATGTATTACTTAATTGTGCAATAAAGTATATAAATAATAAATAAATAAAATATCTTTAAACGAGCAATTCTTGTATATACAATATATATATATATATATATATATATATATATATATATATATATATATATAATCTGAATCTCGGAAACGGCTCCAACGATTTTCGTGAAATTTAGTATGCAGGGAGTTTCGGTATCGATAAATCGATCTAGCTAGGATTTATTTTTAGAAAATGTCGTTTTATTCCTTTTTTTACGCAATTATAAAATATCATTAGAATACGAAGGTAAATTTCACTGTCATTGATAAGCTTATAATAGCTTGGATGGAAATCGGGTAGACTCGAAATCAGAAAACCCGGGTTCGAATCCAGGTTTCTACGGACCAATTTATTTTTTCAAGTTTCTTCTTTTGTGTGAAAAATATTATCGAGAGCTCTTTTTATTTTTTATTTTTTATTTAAAATAAAAAAATATATATTAATCTATATTTATAAAAGAGATTTCCACGTATACATTGACTCATCACGATATCTCTGAAACTATAAGGCGCAGAGACTTGAAATTTGGTAGGAATATTCCTTTTACCGAGTAGAGGTCAGCTAAGAACGAATTTTACGAAATTCTACCTCTAAGGGGGTAAAAAAGGGGGGCAAAGTTTGTATGGGACAACATGATTCCTTGGTCCAATCTACTTCAAATTTCGCATAAATATTCTTTAACAGAATTGGTTGAAGACGTGTTTCGTATTTTATCGAAATTCATCCTCTAACAATGTTAAAAGGGGGGAGAATATTATTTTGATATAAATACTCCATAGTGATTTTGATTTAAATTAAAATTTATTTTGACACATGTTTGACAACCAATCCGTCTGTTATAAAATATTTTCCAGTATTGACGCAGGTGTAGGTGATAAAAAATATAATTTTATATTTTTTGAAATTTTAGTTAAATACCCGTGCGAAGCCGGGGCGGGCCGCTAGTTTTAAATATAATTTAACCGAGCAAAGCTCGGTCATCCAGGTACTATCACTAATACGCAGTGAAGTAGCGAAAATTATTAATCTAAAATTCTTCTACATCATAGCAGAGATAGATACAATGTGAATGATTTAAATTCTCTTATATTAGTTGCAATTAAAGGATATTCAGACATACATAAAATGAGTCTATTTTTGTACACGCTTTGTAGCTTAAATAACATGGGATATACTTATTTATTTTTACCGTTACCGTGCAAGTAACAATCAGTATCAGATTATTATTAGTAATATATTTTATAAATTGAAATCATTATGATTCGTTTTCATAATATTTCATTCTCGTTTAATTATCAATTGAACATAAAATATTTCTATATCGTAAGTATCAAAGCTTTCGGTCAACTGGATCAGTTCTGCCTGGATGAAGTCGACTTGATAAAATGTTTTGGGCATAATTCACAAGGATCGAATATTAATGCAATGTAAAAAGATTTGTAAATATTGCTTAAATCGACTCGTTGCTCCACTGTGAAATGGCAGATAATTTCCTTACTAGTACTTTTACTACTTACTACTTTTACTACTTTACTCTACTTAATGATAACAACACGGTGATGAGATCAACAAGGCAAACAAATATTGTTTCCCATACAAATATGACGGATGATGCACAAAATTCAGATCTGTAGGTTTCATTAGAAATTTCGTCACCACTATAGCAAAACGGTAATTTAGACATAAAATAACAAATCGCTATGAATGGTCTTTTAAATAAACTGTTATAAAACATAAATCGTTAAAACATTTTTATGAAATTATAGAAAGTTTAATAATTATGATTTAAACACTTACGACTTAATATCAGAATATAATATATAACCAAATTTAATGCCTATTAATAAAAATTAATAAAGATTTAATTGTAGCAATTGGAGGTAAATAAGGAGAATTTAGAAAAAAAAACATTAGTCGAACTCGTACATCCAAACGATTCTGTCGTGATAATCACGAGTTGAAATAAGTGAAACTGCGTGCTACACGAATATTACAAAATTAAAACATTTCAGTCGGTCGCGTCGCCCACGTAACACAAAATAATATCCGACTATATTTATGAAGTTTTTTTTTCAAAAGAAAATATTAACCATATATTTATAAGCTTTCCGTGACTCGTAAAAGTTTTCTTGTAGTCGCTTTAGGAAAAAAAAATATTATTATAATCTCTCGGATTTATACGTTATTGTACGCACGTTAAGCATTATATAAACATTAGCAAGAATTACTATTTTTTTTTATAATAAAAACACAATAATATAGGTAAATAAAAATTAAATGCCAGTTCCGCGCGAGTGATCACTGCGGACGCGCGTGTCTCGCTCCGTTCGATCCGTGTGTTTTAAGTGATTACCTACATATCGCGAGAAAATAAAGTAAATAGGGTACCTCCTGGAAACAGGAGACCCTAAAAAAAAAAAAAAATGATTAAAAACCCAACGTCATTTAATTCCCCAACGTCATTAATTTCCCCAATGTCACAAAATCATTTAGTCCAATCAACACCTAACGCTTCTAGTTATGCCAATGTGACGTCATCTACTTGTTGCCCTAAGAAAGACCAAGCAATCATATTAAACTCCATTGATGGTATAACACTCAAGGATTATCTTTTTGCTTTGTCGTCTATAACTCCTGCGACCACTATAAGATTTATATCTCGAATATCCAATGCACGTATATGTATATATATGGACTCCAAGAAAACAGCGGACAGATTAATTGACGAAAAAAAAACCATAAATATAAAAGGTAAAATTTTTGATATTAAACCATTAATAACAAGAAATAAAAGAATCGTTCTATCTAACGTTTGTCCCGTAATACCGAACTACATCATCGAACAGAAATTTGCTGAGTTGAACATCAAAATAATGTCTCCAATAACATTTATGAAGATAAGTGTTAGTGAGCCAGGGTTTTCACATATCTTAAGTTTTCGAAGACAATTATATATAAGCCCAGATGATGAATCCCGACTTCCTGAATCTTTCCAAGTATCTTTCGAAGGCACAAACTATTGGATATATATTTCCAGTGATTCGCTAAAATGTTTTATGTGCAACACATTAGGCCATCTAGCCAAAAACTGCCCAGACAAAATATTAAATCCTTCAGAAATTAATAATCAAGTTCATGAAATAAATGAAATGCAAGACAAACATGAAGATTTAATTATTACCCAACCCGACGCTGACTTGACCCAAACGTCAGCTATAGCCAACGAATTTTCTGAACCGACCCACACAAGTTTTAAAGGGAAAAAGAGAACCCATTCACCATCCACAACTGAATCCTCTAAAATAGAAATTAATCGACAGCCACTATTAGAAGAAGATTCTGATAGAATAGATATTGAGACTGATGAAACTGACAGTAATATTTCACTAGAAGATGTTGCAACTAAAACTAATACGAAGAAAAAAATCAAAAAGACTGACCTTAGGAGAGACGAAGAAATATGGAAAAATATAGAAGACGAAATGACAGAATTGAATAAAGAAAACATATTTCCTATTAGTTTAGATCAATTTATTAGTTTATTAGATAGCGCAAAAGGAAAACAAAATGTAAAAGAATTAGTGTACTCATATACTGATAATGTAAAAAACCTTATTGTGATGTGTAATATATTACACTCTAAAATGAACAAAAGTTTAAAAAATAGATGTTCACGTTTATTAAGAAAACTACATGAAATAGTTATTTAAAAGTTAATTACTGATTAGATTAACAAATTAAAATATTTATATTATTTATTTTTATTGGTTAAATATATTTACATTAAAAAAATGGATTTTTTGCAATGGAATGTAAATGGTTACTATAAAAGATTTGAAAATGTTAAACTACTAATAAGTCGTTTATGTCCAACTTGCATTTGTTTACAAGAAACGAACTTTTCTTCAAATCATTGTGCTTCTTTAAAAGGATACGATGCTTTTCACAAAAATCGAGTTCATAGTAGTAGGGCCAGTGGTGGAGTAGTAATATTTATTAAGTCTCATACAATTCCAGAAGAAATAACATTAAACACAAATTTAGAAGCGGTAGCAGTAAAAATTAAATTTCCTCTATGTATTACAATATGTAACATCTATTTACCAAACAGTAATAGTGTTAATAAAATAGACTTGAATAATTTAATTTCTCAACTTCCAACTCCTTTTATAATCTTAGGAGATTTTAACTGTCACCATTTTTACTGGGGTTCAGATAAATGCGATACTAGGGGGAAGATGTTAGTAGAATGGCTTGATGAACAAGATAATATTGTTCTATTAAACACTGGACAACCCACCCATTTCGATAGCAATACCGGTCGCACAAGTAATATCGATTTAACTCTGGCTTCACAAAATATAGTATCATATTTTGAATGGAATGCTTTAGATGAATTATATGATAGTGACCATTTTCCAATTTCGATTACATCTCAAATGTTTGATGATAACTTACCTAATAAAATTAAAGTGCCACAGAAATGGAAACTTGACAAAGCAAATTGGGTCATGTTTAGTGAAGAAGTTGAATTAAGCATTGCCGAATTACCTCCTTTAAATAATATAACTGATTACCCAATAAATTATGTAGTAGATAAATTTACTCATGCTATCCTTACGGCAGCTGAAAAGTCGATACCTAAAACATCTGGTACCGTGAGAAGGAATTACCTACCATGGTGGAATGAAGACTGTAAAATTGCACAAAAAGAAACCAAAAAAGCTTTTAAATTATTTAGAAAATACGCCAGAAATGACCCTCACTCATTTTATAAAATTGAATATAAGAAGAAAAGAGCATACTTTAGGAGATTAGTTAAAGATAATCGAAAGAAATATTGGGAAAATTGGGTTTCGACTATAAATAATAAAACTCCCATTGGGGATATGTGGAAAAAAATACAGCAACTTAATAACAGTAAAACTAAATTTAATACAATAGTTCTAGAAGAGTCTGACGGAACACTTACATCTAACCCAACTAAAACCTCAAACTTATTGGCTGAAACTTTTGCTTCAAATTCCAGTTCAAATAATTATGAAGAGCATTTTATTGAATACAAATCAAGGCAAGAGATTAGCTCAAATTTTGATATAAATAATAATTCTAACCCTATAAATATAAAAATTTCAATACGTGAATTTATGTTAGTTCTTTCTCAAACACGTAACTCCAGTCCAGGACCAGATAATATACCTAACATCATGATTAAGCATTTACCAGCTGTATCACTTGAATATTTACTTAAAATATATAATTACATATTCGAAAAGCAAGTGTTTCCTGATAGCTGGAGAGAGGCTACAGTTATTCCTATATTAAAACAAGGAAAAATGACAAGTCAACGAACGAGTTATAGACCTATTTCATTAACGTGTAACTTTTGCAAATTACTCGAAAAAATTATTAGTAAAAGGATCAGATGGTTTGTAGAAACAAATAGACATATTTCACCACTTCAGTATGGGTTTCGACAATTCAGATCAACAACAGACCATTTGATGAACATAGAAAGTGAAATACTCGATAGTTATGCTAATAATAATTATACTATTCTTATATCATTGGATATTGAAAAAGCTTACGAAATGGTATGGAAACACAGAATAATAAAAATATTACACGACATCAATATAAAAGGAAACACACTTGCGTTTGTAAGAAACTTTCTATCACATAGAACAATAAAAGTAAGAATAAACGATACACTTTCTAACCCTGTTCCTACAGAAAATGGTCTACCCCAAGGTTCGGTACTTAGTGTTATTTTATTCTTGTTAGCTATAAATGACATTCTATCACCTATCGAAAAACCGGCAAAAGGTTTTTTGTTTGCCGATGATTTGACATTAACTTGTTCCGGGAGGACACTAAAACCAATATTAAAACTTGTTCAAAATTCATTGAATAATCTTCAGGAATGGTCCATGAAAACTGGGTTTAAATTTTCAAAAACGAAGACTGAATATATGATATTGTCAAAAAAAAGAAAAATAAACAATAATATAAAATTATACATAAATAATCATAATATTAAAAAAGTAAATACGTTAAAAATTTTAGGATTATTATTTGATAAAAAAATGACTTGGAACTTACATATTAATAAACTAAAATCAGATTGCTATAAAAGGTTGAATATAATAAAAGCTTTGTCGTCAACTACTTGGGGATCAGACAGAAAATGTTTGTTAAATACGTATCGTGCTATAATAAGACAAAAAATAGATTATGGTTCTGTCATTTATGATTCTGCAAGGAAACGGACCCTTCATTCTTTGGAATGTATACAAAATACCGCTCTTCGACTTGCCATTGGAGCTTTTAAGACAAGCCCAATTAAGAGCATACTAGCTGAAGCTGAAGAAATGCCATTAGAGTTTAGAAGAAAGGAACTCGTTATTCACTATGCTATAAATATTTTATCCCAACCTGACAATCCGATTTATAACTATTATACAAAAATTTCATCTGTAGATATAGAATATGAACTGAATCCTAACTTATCGCAGCCCTTAAGAATAAGAGCAAAGAAGTATTTGAGTGAATTAAGTCTAAACATACCAGAGTTATTCCCAAAAAAATTACTCACCTTGGAACCGTGGGAGTATTTTGACCTTCCTATCAACATTGAACTAGCTAAATTCCAAAAAGATAAAACACCCCAATGTATATACAACTCCTTATTTAATGAAGTAAATAGTAGACATATTAATTGTAAGATCTACTATACAGATGGGTCAGTTATGGATGGAAGAGCAGGGTGTTCAGTAGTTTCTGATGATAATTGTTATCGATATAGATTAGCCGAATTCAATTCAATTTTTACTTGCGAAGCAATAGCCATACTTAAATCTCTAGAACTTATACATAATCATAATAATGTAGATAAATATATAATATATACAGATTCAAAATCATGCTTAACAGCATTAAAAAATTGGAACAATACTAATACTCTTATTACAGAAATCAAACAAAAGATAGTAAATTTGTTAAAAGATAATTATAAATTTGAACTAATTTGGATTCCAAGTCATCAAGGGATAGTTGGTAACGAGAAAGCAGATAGTGAAGCAAGAAGTGCAATATATGCAAATCAATGTAGCCTTTTGAATAAAACCACTCCAGTTGAACTACGCAAATACATTAAATCAAAAATTAAAATAAATTGGGATAATTATTGGAAAGTAAATAATAACACGAAATTATTAGATGTCAGAAAATCGATCTTTGATAAATCTCCTTCTTCCTTCGTATGTAGAAAAGAACAAGTAATTATCACTAGATTACGTATAGGACATACAAACATGACACATATTCATCTTATTACTAAAACTGAAAGAAATAAATGCAAGTGTGGTCTTGATCTTACGGTTTTGCACTTATTAATAGAATGTACTGCATTTGTTAAGGAGAAAGAAATTTGTAAAGTTCCTAATAACCTGAGAGACTGTTTAAATCAGGAAGGCTATAAAAAAACATTACACTTTTTGAAAACGATTAATATGTATAAGTTAATTTAATGTGATTACATGTTAATTGTTTACCGTGGTCGTTAATGACCTTGATGTTAAAAAGCGACCTTAAATAAATAAAAAAAAAAAAAAAAAAAAATTAAATGCGGTACGTTTTCAAAGCACATCACTTATAAACGGTTAAATTGTACTTTTTACGATTCCGTACAGAAACTAGTACAAACTTACAAAGTACTCTTTTAGGATAACTTCTCTCTCTCTCTCTCTCTCTCTCTCTGTTTGTCACAGTGAATATACTCGAAGTCTACTTGACTAATTCACTTGAAATTTGGTATAAATAATAAATTATGTGACCTACATACAGACGTAACGTAAATAAATAAATTTTGAATGCAAAGGGATCTGTGTCACTTTTAGGGTAAAATGAAAAAATATAAAAGCGTTACAAACTCTAACGCAACTTACGTCAAATAAAAGAGCTTACAATATTATAATTTAAAATTTAATAAAAAAGTTACTATTTCCTTCCCCTTGTTTCCCTAACTACAAAACCATTTTTTTTTTTAAATACACAAAAAATATTAGTAGATTAAAGGAAAACCTATAAGAAGTTCTAAAATAACATTTTTAGATATTTTACGATCTAATTTACATTTACTCTTAGAATAGATATCTCGGAGAACATGGTACTCACCTACAATGTTTTTGTTCTTCAGAAGATAAAGAAGGTAAATTCATGTTTGCATATATACCCGGGCCCTATATTCTTAATTCAATATAATTTTTAAAAATAGCGCCGCATTGAGATAATTTAACCAATTAAGTGGTATGATTGAGACCACGAATAATAAGTTTTCGAAATAAATATTTTAGAATCAGTCATACATAGATAAGTATTAGCATACAACATAGTATTTTAATGAATCTACATTTTCTAAAGTCACTCTTTTTTTATGGCGCTGCGGAATTCTGCTTCATTGGTTTAACGTAATAAAAGTAGTAGCAAGCGTAAGCTACTTCTCCTCCGAACTTCTGGCTTTACAAAATATGACTCCTAAATTATTATGTCTGAAAATACTAAGTAGGATTGGGTTTTTCCATGTCATTATAACTGTTATATAATTCATTCAAAAAATAATTTACCGTACTATTTTACACCAATAAAAAAAATGAATAGGTAGGATCGAAAGTGCAATCTTTTACTAAATCACAATCAAAATACCAAATGCTACCTTTGAAAATAGTCAAGACGCCAACTCAACCTGTGACGAAATAAACGCGGTGTAAAGATATATTTTAAAGGAGTTAATTTGCATTTTCCGTATAGGAAAACATATGTGACCGCAACACTATCTCTGATATAATAAGCGGATAAAGGTATAAGGGTATATTTGCTAAATGTCTAACTAGGCCAGACATTCGTAGCTCTTCGCACCTAATGCGTTAAGTTCTCGTACCTAAGCTCGTCGTCGTTCCGATAAATGACAAATCGGTCGAAGATACCACAAGTTAAAGCAACGCATATAATTATCGATAAGCAATTTATAAAATAGCCTATTAATAACCTATTTAACTGATATTCAACAACAGTTTCATTTTTTATCTTTTTAAGGATTTATTACAAAGACGAAATATCAGCAATATTTTTAGTTATATAATTATGATGTCAATGGTAGGTATGTTTAAGTTCTCTATTCATTTGGCGATCTCGGCTTAAAAAATGTCAACTGTTTTTTTGAGGGTTCCATATCCACAGGATGCCAACGGAACCTAACGCTCTGCTATATAATATAATCTGATATATTTTATTTATTTTATCTTTATTAGGAAAACAAACAGTTCTATAATGCCTTAATTTTAACACAAACTTAACTTTTGCATTAACCAAACAAGTTTCCACATTTTGTGATTTAAACCTTAATAAAGGCACATATAAATTTTACCGAATACCTATTGCTATAGGCGCTATAGCGAAAAATAATAAAAATATTCTGAAGCAAACGATTCATCGGGTTGCCAAAACAAAAAACGCGCTTTTTAGACGTTATATTCTCAATTTAAAAGTAAGGAGTTCTTAATATCGTATATGTAGTAGCAAGATATACAATTTAAAAAAGACCTTGGCCTTTTATTTTATTGAAGAGTTTTAGGAAAAGAAAAATATAGACTTGTCCAAACTATTGAAAAATTTGGAACAACTGAAAGTAATTTTTTTACTCAATATAGACAGGATGGCATCTTTCGTTTGAAATAGTTAAAAATATATATATATATATATATATATATATATATATATATATATATATATATATATATATATATATATCTTAAGGCATTCGGTACTTTGTAAGCAGCAATTGGTAGCTAAAATCGCTAAACCATTGTCGGCGGAAATTGGTCCACGGGTCAGCGCGCGCGCATACAGGAAATGAAATCGCGTCCGACACACATTGATCTATTGTGCCTTGCGGACGTACTGAATTATTGTGATTGTCAGTTCAGATTGGATTGGTTAGTTTTTTATTTATACCTTCAATTAGAAATTTTGGACTTTTCATATTTTTGTGAAAATGTGGAGACTATTCGAACAGCATCTATTACAGTATTATTATAAACGTTAAAATAAGCCGTTGCACTTGTATTATTACTTAATAATTACGTCTATCTGTTCTAAAACTACGCTTACTTTTACAATATTATCGTGTTCTCTCTTACGTCACGAACTATAAAATATCGAAATAGTTACGTTCTAATAGCAATTAATCGACAATGTTTCTTTTTCAATTTGTTTGCAATTTGGATAAAAAAACTTAAAAGTATAACTATCCGGTCGTTGAGTTATGTTACGGTATTGCATTTAGCGATTTGAAATCGCAACCGGTGCATTGGGTCACGATGCGTTTCGGCCCAGTGCACGCAAGTCCGTTCTAAGCAGTTAATGAAAACAACAAGCCACTCGAACATTTCTACTATTGATGTAGATTATAAATATATTGTATATAGATTAAGATGTTATGGATTACGTGTATGACAAACGCGTGTATTTTATGTTGTGGAGAACTAATGTAGTACCCGATGGAATTGTCGTCGGTTAAATTGTCGTCGCCGATTGTTAAGCGCATATATAATAAATAAACGTTTCGCACTCAACAATAAATATTTCAATGTTTTATTTTGAAAATTTTGCACGTTTAGATGTAGGAATTACTTTTATATACCACATTCTAGAATAAATACAAAGTCCTTCTTATTTCGGTATATAAAAATCAGTAAATAATTTTGTATTTTGTGACTAGGGTAAAACCCGGATAGTTGCCTCAGTGGGATAGTTGCCCCGGTTTTGAATACACCATGTTTGGAATATAGTTGGCGTTAGCGCTTTACTATAATTAAAAGTGCACCCCCGAAGGCCTCAGTATCATGCAAGCAACAATGTATAGGTGCACGCGTTTTGACCCTATGAGGAAAAATCTTCCGTGGCAAAATGATAACGACTATCGAAATTGAATTGGTAAGTATTGTCTATTGAATATTTTTATAACTGTTTATGATTTCAACCAACTTTTTGTTTCTTTGTATGCATTCGAGTTTAAATTACATTGTTTCTTATGTTTTATTGCTGAATATTTTTTTATTTATTTTGCAAATAATAAGAGCATGTATACGTATCCAAATTTATAGTCGCCCTATTTACCTTTGCGGATAGTTGCTCTGGGGTTAACTATGCGTAATTACGAATTCTTCAACGAGTAAAGATAGATTTTTATTTCATATGTTGTTATTTCGAACTTACTGTGTCTATAACTTGTTTTAAATAAAATAAATACATGATTGTCTCATACGTTCATTCTAGGTGATCAAAGTAGCTCGCAAAAATAAGCTGAAACCAGGCATGATGTTACACCACAACACCTCGACAAAAGATAGTTTAGCACTTGGGGTCGAAGAACTGGACAAAAAAAAGTATCCATGAAATATCTTGAATTTAGGGAATATACTCTCGAACTTAAAGAAGACGCTCCAAAAAGAGAAACCATCAACTTCTAACCCAAGGCGTATCTTCAATTTCAAGCTGTACCTATACTTAGCAGCATAAATTAAAAGTTCTATCTACATACCTACTTATCTGACCTAATTGTGTTTTCTTTGTCATTTCTATGATAATACCATGTCCTTGGCTTTGAAAATGAAAAAAAGACTAGTATATTATTACTCTTATATTAAAGTTTGGAGACGCCGGATTTCCTCCTGAAGGATTGTTAGTTTGTTGAAAACGTGGCACTAAAACAACTATAACAATGATATCAAAACCTAAGCTTAATATTAGTCAAATATTAAATATAGTTAATGCTAATGCCAAAGTTGATTGCCATATTGCTGTATCTTTATTTTATCTTTAAAATATATATATTTTACTAATAAAACTTATAGTTTGGACACTATTTTTGTTGTATTTCTATAGTTTAAATATTAGTATATTAATATTATGATTTGTACTTAATAAAAAATCTGAGTAAAAAATAAAGACTGATTATTTAAATTGACTTAAGTTTGATTCTATTTAAAAAAATCATAGTGAGATGTCTGTCGCCGCATGAGGCAAGTATCCTTCGAAGCATTTTGAACGTAAGGCTACTATCCGCTATAGTAGGCAACTATCCCTTTTTTGAGAGGTCAAATAAAACATGATTTACTCAAAACCAATATTATTTACATTTACAAAAATAGGCTACAATGAAAGATAAAGGACCTATGTTTCGATATACATGTTGCACTATTTTTAGTACGTACGTATTTTTCTAAAATAACGCTTTTTCGAAAAGTGGGGCAACTATCCGGGTTTTACCCTATTAACAATAATACTTACCAGGTTTTTAAAATTTTATTGAGAAGAAGTCATTATAAAATGTATTTATTTATGCTTCTTATGTTACAGTAAAATAAAAACTCATAGACATTCTTGTAGACGAAGGTATTCTTTTCTTTGGATGTAAATTAAATTCTGCTGTGATGCGAGTTAACGGATATACGTGTATAATATACGATAATATACACAATTGGTTCCGATATGTAATAATTTGGTGGATGTAAAATATATTTATTTATATTATTTTTATGCCTATATATTACAAAAAAGTATATCAGTCGGCTATTACCACAGGCAATAAATTGCCTACATTAAGAAAAACGAACGTGTGTATAAGTTAAACATATATATTTATTTATTTATATGAACAACTAAATAAATAAATAAAAAACACTAAAGTTATATTATTTTTGATATTTCATCTTCTGGTATAGTGCACACAATTATAATGGTTTCAGGGCGCTTTAACTCTGCGACTCTCCAGCTCTTTAATGTTGTTCGCGACAGCATAAGTAAAAAATTTCAAGTTCATTACTTACATTCAACCAAATAAATGAATAGAGCATCTGTTGAATGGACTGAAGAACTCTAAAACATCGTTAGCATTATACAACTGACTAGATTTAATAATATACATATAAGAATAATATAATTATACTCGTATATAAAAAACAAATTAATTTAAAAGTTTTTATTTATATTATTAAGGCTTTTTTTTTCTTTTTGTAATTATTAAATTATGTCAATTCAAGCAGTTAAAATTGCGTCGACTAATTGGTACAGTATTGTTTGTGATGTAAGGGCCAACTTTTAGTGACAAGCGTGTATAAACCACACGAAAACCTATATTTTTTTCCTAGATTTTTTTATGCTGATTCATATTATGCTACATCAAAAAATACATATATTAAAGTTAGATAGAAAAGGAATTAATTAATATAAATTATATCAATAAAGGTATATTTCTAAAGCAAAATGTGGCTCAGAAGACTTTTATCTTTTACTTTTAGCGAATTAAAGAAACAATTTTAGCAAAAAAAAAACTCAATTACTAAAGAGCACGCGAACCGCGCCCTGTTACTCAATTTCGGCCGAGTTTCGTTTCGTTGGCAACTTAACTGACATCACAACTGCTCTTGTTTGCCTTCTAAATGATCGATCAAACATCAAATGCAATATTATGTATCTATTTTTATATTATATTGATAAATAATTGAATTTTTTGACTGGTCCGTTGGCGCAGTTTGCAGTGACCCTGTTTTCTGCTCCAAGGGTTGCGGGTTCGATTTCCGCCCCGAGTCTGGGTGTAATATATGCTTATTTATATAAAATGTATTATTTATATGTATATTATATTATATACATATAAATATGTATATAATATAATATATATATTATATATATTATATATATTATATTATATACATATTTATATGTACATAGGTATATTTATTTAAAAAAAATGTATATCAGTCGGCTGTTACCTAAAACACAGGCATTAAGTTGTCTACATTAGGAACAGACGGCCGTGTGTGTGTGTTAAACATATTTATTTATTTATTTATTTAATTAATTATAACATTTATATTCCAAGGTTTACTTTTGATAGTATTCTAATTGAAAGTCATTCACCTAATTGAATATGATAAGAACGAGTAACGTACGGTAGTTACTCACGTTTGAGTATACGTGTATAATTTTATATTCGCCATTGCGGCAAAGTACGCAGAAAGTCATTTTATTGGTTGAGAAGATTTAAGATTTTTTTTTTAAAATGACTGAACGCTGTTCATCTTCTGAATATTTATAGTGGCTGACTTAAATTATTTTTTAGTTAATTTGAAAGCTAGAAATTTTGACTTGATCGAGATATATGTTTCAGAACGTAATTATAAAAAAAATGCTACGAATTTTTTTTCGTTGTGTATTATTCCTTACAATTATGAAGCTTATTTTGTGTTGTCCCAACACACCTTTGTTGAGCTGCCTTCCGCTCATTCAAGTTATCAATTTATTAAGGAAATGTGTAGGCAAATACATGTTAATGTCTTTTTATTGGTTTCACATCAGTAAAGCGGGAAATTTCTCGTATACAAATATATTAAGTTGTCATTTACTTACTGTCAGTTTTATTATTGCTTGTTTGGACTTGAGTAAAAGATGTTACTATGAAATCACACAAAAACCTATAATACGAGTATATAGGCATACAATAAATAACTAACGCTAATCGATTTTTAATGTAACGAATAACAAAAACAGTCACCTTCGTGTTTTTTAATAAATTTTTTTATATATAAAACTTTATTATATTATATATAGTAAGATTTTTAAGTACAATGAATATATTTTAATTTTAACGACTGAATTAATTTAGGAACTAAAACAAAACGAAAAACTGTTTTACTTTTCTCGATAAAAGTACTAATAAGAAGTAATGAGAATTTTGTTTTACCGCGGTGACAATATATTGTTATCAATTAACAATACATTGGCACCGAGTCGACGTTGACGACAACCTTATCATCGACACTGTTTTTGCGAATAACTTAAATTTGAATAATAGCTTTTTTATAATCTATATATTAATACGTGAAGCAAAAACTTTGTACCCCCTTTTACGAAAATTACGCGGACGGAGAAGTATGAAATTTGGCACAGTTAACGTTTATATGGAGAAGAGAGTGCAGAATGCTAATATTTTTTTATAATAATGCTCAAAAATACAATAAATTAATTAAAAAATACACTACACACACTACGACACACACACATAATTATGTACAATGTACATATTATATACACAAATTTTGTTTATTGTCAAAGTCTATTGTCAACACGGTCTTAAATACAGATCTTGCAACGAATTTTTAATCGAAATTTATTATCACAGATCAGGTCCAATGATTGCTACATATGCTCACCATGTTATGCGCAATCATATTTTTATGATGTTGACAATGCTGTCAATTATAGATTAGGTCGAACTTCGGCCACTGGGCGACCTCTACCTAGTAGTTAATAAATTATTATACTAGACATTTTAGCGCTGAGATCATTATTTTATGTTTCTGTCCAAAACGATATAGATCAGAAAATAATTGTAACATACAAATGAATAAGGTTTTACAACAACAAACAAACTACTTATTAATCTATTTACTAATTGTAAAAAATATCACTTACCAAAATTTCCGTTTTTCTTGATTTGATATTTTCCTTTTTGTATATTAACTTCTATAATATGTTCTCTATTATTCTCGATATTTCGTATATGAAAGTCACTAAAATATTTATAAAACTCTATTCAATATTCGAAATTTTTAAAAGTAAATACGATGTAAAAGGATCTTAAAACTACAGGCACAGTAATGATATGTATTAAATTGATATTCAGTTAAATGCTAATTCATTGATAAATTTAAACACAGCTTCATGTCACGTTGGTTACGCGAAACGTGATATATAATCATCTATTAAGCATTAATTTTTTTTAACTCATCGTTCAATTTGTTAATTGATTCTTCTTAATTCAGTCCCAGTTATTTATAAAGTACATATTTCACAACACAACGTCTTACATTAAAATCACTTAATACCACGTTTATTTTGTCCAAATTATGGCGGCTGTTTAGTTTACTCGTATCGAACGTAATCGAACCAGAACTGTAATAGTGAAGTAAGGATATTGGTATTGTTTCCGGAGCAACGCCACCAACACTCCATGTAAATAATTTGCTGTGTTTTCACAAAATGATTGCTTTCCAGTTTTGGTGTAGGGTTAGACAGCATATATCCATGTTTCAGTGTTAGAGATGTCAAATTTAGCGCACATGCGCACATCAGATGTTGTGACAAGACGAAGGGTCGATAAAACAGTATTTTGATCAAAAGAAAAACAATATATTGAATAAAACATTAGATTATGCGATATATATTTAGGAATATTTACTTTATTTTATTATAAAAACATTTGAAGCCAATCTTATAGTTTCATCTTTTATATTTTATTGCTTTGCTTTTTTATAGGTTCGCGCAATCTTCAAAAGAACTGGCTGAGGCTGCCGCAAGTGGTCGCGGATTCGATCTCTACTGTACAAATGTTTGTATTGGTCATATTGATTGACAGTCGTGGTTATATGTAACTCTAGCGTCTAACTGTCGCTAACCTTTTATTCTATAATGGAAAAAAAGTTAAAAAATGTTTCCCAGAGTTGCTGCTTCACTGCGGGTCATCGAATATACAGGATTGAACACCTGGCATAAATTCACGTGTATCTATGTATAATAATATGAGTTCAATGAAATCGAAGTGAATACATGCTTTTTAAGACAAAAAAAATGTTTTAAAAAAGTGACTTGGTGTGACTAAACAAGCGATTTAAATATACCTATACTAAAAATTCTTCATCATCAGCACTTAAAGTCCACTAGTTTTGATATAAATGACAATTCATTTAATTATCTTTAAGATATCCGTCTAATTGTAAATCTATGTCTATTCATAAAGTCTCTAAAGCTAGACTGACCTACCGAGGTACCTACTCATAGATTTATAGATACACCTTACGTTCAAATAATAAATAAAAAGTTACACCGATATTTAATTGTCATTCAGTCGAGTATTGGAAAATAATAAAACGCAGATTTTTCATATTATCTAGAAAACTTTTACGGTTAAATCCTATTTACAACCATATAATATAATATAAGACATTTTACTAAAGTGTTTATGGCAGTCAAATTTAATATAATCAATATTGGTATAAAGAGATTGCTAACAATAAGTATGAGTATTCAAAACCAGTATCACAAATCATACATTTCATAAGGCACGTCTCACAGCATTTATGTATTGTTTTGATACACGCAATAAACTGTCTTTAAAGTAATGGTTTATTGTTCTTTGTGAATCTCCAGTGGCTCGGAACGCATCGGGCTTTGTTACGACATGCGTGATAACCCTACTACCGAACTAGGTCTCATAGTAATCTTTATGTCTACATATGTACGTATGATGATAGGTAACTACTTAGCTACCTACACAATATAAGATATTGTGTTATAGAAATGTATTTATCCATGATAATTCATTGAGTTTTATCTTCTTTTCGTGACATATTATTGAATATCATCTTACTAATCTTATTTAATTTTTATAATGTAAAAAAAATCATGCCTTAAGAACAAAAATAATTGCTACGATTCACTAATTAATATAGATATCAAAAACGTTACCCTTAAGAGGACACTTATTAGGTATCTACTTTATTTTTAATCTAAATTACACTAGATATATAATTTACGTTTCTTTAAACTGAACACACAGAGCCGAATTAACCCTGTCAGGGACACTAGGCAATGCTATACTCGGGGCCCCTTTTGTTTTATTTTTGTTTTTAATGTGAAGTGAATAGGCAAAGTGGCAGACGTTCCACCTGATGGTAAGTGGTAAATCGTAACGTACTTTACCTGGAACTAGCCCAGTTATCGTTCCATTGTTTTATTCCATTGTTATCGGTTCCATTTTCGGACGACGAAAAAAAAAAAAAAAAAACAAGGTCATCCGTCCTTCAGTATGGACATTTTCCTCCGTACCCTATCCGAATACCTAAAAAAATAAGGTGAGTGGCTACGTGGAGTCGACACAACATGATTTCGTCTCTGTCATGTCATCTCTGGTGCCCCCCAAGACGGGATGCCCTAAGCTATTGCTTAAATAGCTTATAGGCTAATCCGGCACTACACATAAGGTGTTAAAGTCTCGGTGCCAGTAACTTTTTTTTCTTCTTGTCGCTTGCATGGGGCCCCTAGTGGAAGCGGGGCCCCTAGGCAATTGCCTACTCTGCCTATTGGTTAATCCGGCACTGTGAACACATAATGATGAACTTTATTAATACAAGATGATAAATTTATTTGACTCCATTGTTAAAACAATATATTTACAAATTAATGTTATTCCGTTTATAATATTAGTACCTGCTATTGGTTGTATTAGAATTACGAAAGAAAGATTACAGTAAGTGGTAAAATTATATTTACTGAAAACAAAACAAACAAACGACATACAATCATTTTTTAGGAATCTCATAAATAAATGCAGAAGGGAGTTATCTTTATTTGTTTACAAGAGATGCAAATCCTTGAACGTTTCCAGTCGCTAAATGGAACAATTAGAAATCTGACTCAAATATGGTTACGTAGTTACGTGCTACCAAAAACAATTAGAGCTTCAACACAGTATATATAACGAGGCCAAGATCCACTTACTAGGATTATCACTTACAGCCTAACATATTACAAGTATAAGTTTTGTAAATGTAAGTACTTGCTTAAATTGTATATATTATTAGTTGTTGTGTTGTTTAAAAAATTAGGTTTTTTTTTTCAAAATCCATTCACAATTGACTAAGATATCGGTGAAAACAAATACATACATACACATGACACAGTAATCTGAAATTTCAACACGCCTAAAGTCACGCAAATTGGTATGCTTATCACTGTATTATTGTGAACGATATTATTTTATAATCTATCAATTAAAAACCATCTAGTTATGAAATAGTACCAAACTGATATTTTTATATTTTAATAGCTTTTTTACGCAAGTCAACCGCTATCGCGACTCACTCGGTAGATATATATTTCTTGCGCTGAGTCGCGCGTTTTAAAGGTAAGGTATTAGGGATAGCTTACAATACAATTACGTAGGTTTGTCTTGTCGAATACAGAAATAATTCACAGATTATCTAATGTTATCGATATTAAATTGTAGTCGATAGTTCGATACCAACAGAACTATCAACAAAAAAAATTTCAGTATTATCCATGTTCACATCGGAACACCTACACATTAAATAAAGCTATTATAATGATTCATATAATCAAAGTTGTTTGGAAGTTGTAATTAAAATTCTAATTAAAATTCACTTTTAATAAGGTTATTATCCCTCACAATTATCGTGTAAGCGTGTTACGATGATTGTGAAAATATATTGATGGTAATTACTAAAATAAATAAATTTTAGAAATAATTTATTAGTTGTAGGTATTCTTATTTTAAAAATGAAGTTTTAAAAATAATAATTATAAACGCATTTTGCTATAAAACGATCACTGAAACTAATCATTAGTTTCTTATTTTATGTAATTCCGTGAATACCGCGCAATCTTCGATTTGATATTAATCTATCTTTTATAAAAAAGTCTATAAAAGATTTGAACTTGATATTTAAAAAAATATTAATTATGTCAACATTCGCAAATAACAAACTTGACCTAAATATATATCCTAACGATAAGAAGAAAACTGACTAGTTCATATTTATGTATAAAAACGTTAAGACAGCCATGTTCATGATTAAAACTAAGTGACTATTCAGAAGTATGTTTATCTCATTTCAATTAAGTATTTACTTGAGGTTTTAATCTACTTAAAAAAAGAATAGTATTTTTAATTTCACTAAATGTTTTTTTTTTTATGTATGCAATATTAGCTAATTGTGAACCAATCTTAATTGGACGCAAATAAGCAATAACGTGTTAACGCACAAAATTTCATGAAATGACTTTTTTGTACCATTGGATTGGTATTCGAATATAAAATATTTTAAAACAATTTTTGTAGTGATTTGACTTATATTTTTATAAAAATCAATATATTTCTTCATGCTAACGCGTTATGAATTATAAACCATTTTGCAATAAGGTGTTAAGTTCCTTGAAATACACTCTGAAACCATTATGCGCTATCTGTCACTTCTCAAATCATAATATGGAGCTCGAAAATACTGTTATACTAGAAAATACTATATGCGTAATAAAAAGATATGCCACAAAACTTTGTTGAACTAAATATAACCCAGGCAAGAATAGATAATGCATTAACATTAACCAAACACCGTTACAATGAAGTTATACACAATAAAACAGGAGAAATATCTGGGGGACAAATTCGATTACTGATGAACAACAAGAAATGTGGGATTTTATTGAACGTTTACCAAGATATATCAGTGGCGTGCCTAGTACTTGAGAACAGGGCAAGCCCGAGATACATTTTTTTTTATGATTCGATTTTTTTATTTATAAATTTCATGACAATTTATAAATTCCATGAAATTTTGCAACCCTTCACTCTTCAGTCTTCATAATCATTGCCGTCGGCGAGTTTTAACAAAGCACACTGAAGGCATGTTACTACTAGACAGAAAATCACAAACATGTCAGCATTGACAAAGCCCCACGCGTTCTGTTACAAACCTACATCACAAACTAACAACACAAACTAACTTCCCCGTGTAGGGACGGGCAGTAAATCCCCGTGTAGGGACGGGCAGTAGAATACGATTTCCTACGGCCCGGCAAGAAGGCCTGTCGTAAGAGACGACAAAATTCTTGCGGTGGTAGGCTACGGCCGTGGCTTGATTACCACCCTCTGGGTAGAGTCGCGCCGCCAAACGGCAACTGCCGTGTTCCGGGGCGGGTCCCAGAGCAGCCATTTGGGGGATGTGTCTGGGTAGTTGTGGCACTCTATGTGACCGATTCTGTCTGCTTATCACTGCCGCATCGGGTGCCTGGCTTCGGAGGGTAGCGGGATCCGAGGCACGGTGCCGCCGCTGGCCGACCGTAGGAAGTTGGGGGCCCAAGTAGCAGGGTAGCCATCTGTGAAAGGCTGCCCCGCCACCTGACGAAAAATCCCAGAATGATCTACCTTGCCGGATGGCGACCGGAAGGGAGGACCAGGTAGCCATTCTGGGGGGGCTCGGGCGTCCCCGCAGTCTCCGCGTCAGCCTCCCTCCGTGCGGCGGTGTTGAGTTTGACACCTGGTAGGTAGGGTGCCACCTCGCCCAGTTCGCGTTCCCCAGCACCTATTCACTCCCCATGAGAACACATAAAAATAAACGAAGGTATACACAGCGGCTGCACGTCCTCCCATTAAAAGTGCACCTCTCTAACATCCGAGGTCTGCACTCTAATCTCGAATCTGTCCACCACCACCTAGAAACAGAAAAACCGCAGCTGCTGTTCCTCACTGAGACGCAGATCAAATGTCCGGCTGACACGGCGTACCTCAGCTACCCCGGGTATTCTCTGGAGCACAGGTTCATACCTCGTGCCGGAGTCTGTATGTACGTCCGTGATGATATTTGCATCAAACGTCTTAAGCACCTTGAGACATCCAGTTACTCCATCCTATGGGTTCTGGTGGACACAGGACAGGAGAAAATCCTGTATGCCTGTGTCTACCGTTCGCACAGTGGAGACGTAGAAACAACTCAATTATGTGACCATCTTACCCTAACGGCGGATGAGGCTCGAGAGCGTTACCCTTCGGCACATTTAGTCATTCTGGGGGACTTCAATGCCCACCACCGGGAGTGGCTGTACCCATACCAGGTGACCGACCATGCTGGGAGAGAAGTGCGTAAACTAGCCTTGACGCTAGACCTCACCCAGCTTGTAAACTGTGCTACCAGGGTACCGGACGTAGACTCTCATACTGCCAACTGCTTAGACCTATTCCTAACAACCGATCCAGACAGTTACTCAATAACAGTTTCTGCACCACTGGGTACTTCTGACCACTGTCTGGTAAAATCTATATCCGTTTGTTCCCCACCCGAAGAAGCCCCATGTGGCTTAAGACGGGTGTGGCGATACAAGGCAGCAGATTGGGATGAGATGCGTCACTTTTTCTCGTCCTATCCTTGGCGAGAGGTATGCTTTTCTTCTGATGATCCGTCGAGCTGCGCTGAAGCCATTACCGCGGTTATACACCAGGGTATGGAATATTTTATACCATACTCTGACGTAGCGATGAATGGAAAAGCTCGCCCATGGTTTGATGCAGACTGCTATCGTGCAGAAGCCGAAAAACGGACGGCATACACTGCATGGGCTGAAGCTCGAGTGCGCAAGTCTCCGAATTCTCGGAATTTGAAGAAAGCTTTTAACCAAGCCGCCAAGTCATGTAAAAGGACGTTACGCAGGGCTAAATTCAACCATATCAGCCACATTGGGGCCAAACTAGCTTCATATCCTTCTGGGAGCAAAGCGTTTTGGTCCCTGGCAAAAGCCGCTCAATCTAACTTTTGTCGGCCGTCACTTCCACCATTGCTGAGGGCTGATGGATCGCTGGCTCATTCTGCAAAAGAGAAAGCGGATTTGTTTGCATCTCTTTTTGCTGAGAACTCGCGTCTGGATGCTGCAGGAAAAGCTCCACCAATCTCAACTCGTGCTGACTGCATTATGGCTGAAGTACGCATACGCCAAAATGAGATCCTTAAAATCCTGCAAACTCTAGACGTGAACAAGGCCAGCGGACCCGATGGTATACCAGCGATAGTCCTGCGCACATGTGCCCCTGAGTTGTCTCCACCTCTTACACGCCTGTACCGCCTGTCACTTAAGACTGGCAAAGTGCCGAAGTCTTGGAAGCTTGCCAACGTGCAGCCTGTGCCCAAAAAAGGTAGTCGTGCAGACCCTGTCAATTACCGTCCCATCTCGGTCACGTCCATACTCTGTAAGACTATGGAACGTGCACTGAACAACAAACTCCTGGCCCACTTGGAAGGTAACGATCTCCTCAGCGACCGGCAATACGGTTTCCGCCAGAACCGTTCGACTGGGGACCTTCTAGTGTATGCCACACATATTTGGAGTGAGGCCATTGATAAACACGGTGAAGCTCTTGCCGTGTCCCTCGATATCTCGAAGGCCTTTGACAGAGTTTGGCACGCGAGCCTTATAAGCAAGCTTCCTTCATATGGTATTCCACCTGGCCTTTGCGCTTGGATTTCTGATTTCCTGAACGAACGTTCAATTCGAGTTGTCCTTGACGGGTACTCGTCGGACCAAAAGGCTATCGACGCCGGTGTTCCTCAGGGATCAGTCTTGTCCGCTACCCTCTTCCTGCTCCATATTAATGATCTGCTCGTCCCCGGTACCTTTGGGTATGCTGACGACAGCACAGTGACGGACAGATACTTTTCGAGTGCAAGGGCTAGTAAGGATGTTATACAGTCTTGTCGAGAGGAAATGGTCAGCCGCTTGAACGTCGCCCTCCAGGCAGTCTCCGAATGGGGCGATGCCAATCTGGTCACGTTCAACGCTACAAAAACACAGGCGTGTGTGTTCTCCTCTAAACGGAGCCCTTTACACCTGGCTCCGACTTTCCGAAATGTTTCTGTAGAAATTACCGACTCCCTCCAGCTCCTCGGTGTAGAGCTATCGTCCAATTTGAACTTTGGGCAGCACATCGAGTCCAAAGCAAAAACTGCAGCAAAAAAACTAGGTATCCTCTCTAAGGTCAGGCGATACTTCACTCCAGAACAGCTGCTTCAACTGTATAAAGCACAAGTTCGGTCTTGTATGGAGTATTGCTGCCACCTTTGGGATGGATCCGCCAAATACCAACTGGCAACTTTGGACTCGGTGGAAAAACGAGCTAAGAGACTCATAGGTGACCCTACTCTGACAGACACCAAGTTGCAGAGTCTCGATCATCGGCGTAGGGTAGCTCGTCTGTCGGTGTTCTACAGAATATATTTTGGTGAGTGTGCGAAGGAATTGCACGATCTAATTCCCCCAACAACCTTCCGCCATCGGGACACTAGGCGCGGTCGATCGTTCCATCCTTATGTCATTGATATGCCACCTACGCGCACAAAACGCTTTGGCACTACTTTCTTGATGCGCACGGCTAAGGAATGGAACTCGTTGCCCGCGTCTGTGTTTCCCGAACGATACAACCTGGGTGCCTTCAAGGCCAGAGTGAATAGGCTGTTATTAGGCAGGCATGCTCCACCTTCGACCGCATCGTCACTTAACATCAGGTGAGATAGCGGTCAAATGCCTGTCTATCTGTCATAAAAAAAAAAAAAAAAATAAAAAAAAAAATAACAAACAAAAAAAAAACACATGAAAAGTTAAAGCGCTATTACAGAGGCGTTAAAAAAGCTTATGATAGGTATCGAAAACTGCACGATTGACTTTTGAAAAATTTATTGGTTGTTTAATGTAATAATAATGTAACTACTTTTGAAATTTTCATTACGTAGTACGAATAATTATTCGGACACCCACTACCTCAGTCCCCCGAGATCATGGACGCTGTAAAGGGTCCGAATCGTCGGGAAATAATTTAAATTAAATAATGTTAAACAGTAACTTTAAATAAACGCGATAAAATCCGTTTTTAGACTTTTAATTAAATGAATAAAATTCGCGTAAATATAAGAGAACAATAGGATGTTAGGTAATTAAATTGTAAGAATATTAAATCAGGAAAGTGTTATAAAATGCCGGAACCGTATGATTGCATCTATTTTGCAAGACGAACGGGACGTGATACACAATGAAAATAAGTATCTAAACGAATGTATGCATAAATATAGATAAAGTGTGATCTCAAAAAACGCGTGCGCAACCCAATCCGCGCATCCAAGATGGCGTGCATAGAGCACAGCGCACACGCCGTGTCCGATACGCTTGACCAGTCAAGCGCGAACCGTTTTTTTCTACATAAACATTGTTCGCAGTAGAGAAATCGACGGGCGTAACTGTGGCTATTGTTGTACGCTTTTAAACCGAGAATATCAGAGCGTGATACAGTAAAATAATGGAAGAACATACAGTAAATTTACTTTAAAAATTTAACAACTAACTAAAATTTCTAATAATTGAATACCTGACTGAACGTGAAAAATTTGAGTTAATGCATCACATTATTTTTTTCTTCAAATAACATTATTTGTGTTTAAGCATTAATTCTTTTTTTTTTCCAAAGCAGATTCACATTACATGACATTTATAATATTTGATGTCCCGATACACAAAATAAAGTTTGGGATGAGAAGTAAAATCTCATCTCATCTCATCAGCCTATAGCAGTCCACTGCTGGACGTAGGCCTCCCCAAGCTCGCGCCAGACATCCCGGCTTTCCGCAATCCTCATCCAGCCAACACCGGCAATCCTGCGAAGATCGTCGGTCCAGCGGGTCGGAGGGCGTCCCACACTGCGTTTGCCAATACGTGGTCTCCACTCCAGGACACGTCTGCTCCAACGGCCATCGGTCCTACGACACAGGTGACCAGCCCACTGCCACTTCAGCGTGCTAATCCTCTGGGCTACGTCGGTCACTTTGGTTCTCTCGCGGATAGTCTCATTTCTGATCCTATCTTTGAGAGAAACGCCGAGCATAGCCCGTTCCATGGCACGTTGAGCGACTTTAAATCGGTGGACCAGTCCCTTCGTCAGTGTCCACGTTTCAGCACCGTATGTCAACACAGGTAGGACGCATTGCTCGAAGACTTTCGTCTTCAAGCTTTGCGGAATCTTCGAAGTGAAGACCCGACGAAGCCCGCCAAATGCCGCCCAGCCCAACTGAATCCTCCTCTCGGCTTCCTTCTCGAAGTTGTTTCGGCCCAGTTGGATGGTATGGCCTAGGTATATATAATCCTGAACAACTTCGAGGAGGATACCATCAACCGATACCGGTCTCGGTATGACATGCTTGTTAAACATAACTTTCGTTTTATCAAGATTCATACCAAGACCGACTCGTCGGGAAGACTCATTTAGGCTGCTCAACATTTGGCCTAGCTCCTCCAACGTCTCCGCAAAGATGACGATATCGTCAGCGAAACGAAGGTGAGAGATGTAGTCGCCGTTGACGTTGATGCCTCGTCCCCCCCAGTCCAGGGTTTTAAAGACGTCCTCCAGCGCAGTGGTAAACAGTTTCGGTGATATGACATCGCCCTGTCTTACCCCGCGCCGAAGGAAAATCGGTCTTGTCTGCTGGTCCTGGATATGAACGGTCATCTTCGCCGCGTCGTACATACACCTCAACACCTCGATATATCGCCAGTCGATATGACATCTCTGCAGAGAGTCCAGAACAGCCCAGGTCTCGATGGAGTCGAAGGCCTTCTCGTAGTCCACAAAAGCCATACACAGCGGCTGATTATACTCTTCGGTCTTTTGTATAATCTGCCGAACAGTGTGTATGTGGTCTACGGTGCTGTAGCCTTTTCGAAACCCAGCCTGCTCCGGTGGTTGGAAGTCGTCGAGCCTTGTGGCGAGACGATTCGTAACGACCCTCGAGAAGAGCTTATAGACGTGGCTCAGAAGTGAGATAGGTCTGTAGTTCTTCAAAAGAGATTTATCGCCTCTTTTGTAGAACAGTACCACCACACTCCTGGACCACGCCTCCGGTGTGGTACCTCGTTGGATGACGGCATTAAAGAGTCTAGCTAAGGCCTCCAGGACAGGTCGCCCTGCGGCCTTAAGAAGCTCAGTCGTAACGCCGTCATCCCCCGGGGCCCTCCCGTTTTTAAGCTGCCCGAGCGCCGCACTAATCTCGCCGACTTCGAAATCCGGGATGTCTTCCGAATAATGGCGCAGCAGTGGTGCACGTGGATCTTCGGCGCCCTGGGTCTCAGACTTCTGTACGCTTGACGAGTACAGCTGCCCATAAAATTTCTCAACCTCTTCTCGGATCTGAGGGCGGGAGCAAACGGTTCTGCCATCAGCTGTTTTTAGCTTCGCAAGAAGACTTCTTCCCAATGGTTTTCGGAAAACCCCCTTTGACCCCCTATTCTGCTCAATTAGAGTCGTAATGTCTCTTGTATTTGAGCAGCGGAGGTCTCTGCGTATGAGTTTCCTCACCCGCTTGGAAAGAGCCTTCTGCTCTGGCGAAGCTGCTTGAGCCGCGGGCATCTCGCGCCTCCGCCTCATCAGATCCAAGGTTTCGGGAGAAATTTTGGACTGCTTAACTGGTCTCGTCGGCGTAAAATGTCTCCGACCCAGTGAATACACCGTCTTCACCACGTTGTCGGTCATCTGATCCACGTCGCCAGTGGTTTCCAGCGAATCGAATCGGTTTTGGAGTTCCAGTTGGAACTGCTCGGAACCACATAGTATTTGGGGCAGCGTGGGTCGGATAATAGATTTCATCAAGCGGACTCGCTCTTTGCGTAGACTTATATTCAGAGAGCCCCGCAGGAGCCGGTGGTCACTACCGGTGTTGAACCTATTAACCACTGAGACATCTCTGAATATATGCCTTTTGTCCGCTATGATGAAATCTATCTCGTTCCTCGTCACAGTATCCGGGCTCTGCCATGTCCACCGCCTTTGGGGCTTCTTCTGAAAGAACGAGTTCATCAAGAAGAGCCCCTCCGATTCGAGGAAGTCGACAAGCATCTGCCCCCTGCGATTTCTGCGCCCCAATCCGTGTGGTCCGTTTACCGATTCGTCGCGGTCTTGTACTCCCACTTTAGCGTTAAAGTCTCCCATAACAACGTTGTAGAAAGCCGAGGTCGTGCCATGCAGAGCTTTCGATATATCCTCATACAAGGCTTCGACCTCATCGTCAGAGTGTGTCGAGGTCGGCGCATATACCTGTATCACTTTCAGGGAGTACCTGTCAGTGAGTTTAAGTACAAGGTACGCTACCCGGGTCGACACACTGCTGACCTCTACAACGTTGTTACTGAGAGTCTTGTGGACCATAAAACCGACGCCACCTTGGAAAGGACCATCACCTTCACGGAAGTAGAATAAGTGTCCGGAGTCCAGGATCATCGTGTCCTCACCCTGTCTTCGGACCTCAGACAACCCCAGAATACTCCATTTTATATGGCTTAGTTCTACTTCGAGTTCGGTGAGGTGATGGTCCAGCCGTAGACTGCGACCATTATACGTTGCCAGGTTCGTCACAAAGCAGCCTCCCGTACCCCGGAGATTCTTGGCACCCTCTGCCCCACCGTTACCGCAGCCGCTGCCGTGGCCGGGAATAGTGGGGCCGCCGGGAACTGAGGGCCGTATCCTTCTGCGCGCACTCATTGGGGGTGATTGCCCATAGTCACCACGCTGGGCATGCGGGTTGGTGACCGCAGGGCCGGCTCTATCGCACCGAAAACGCTGCTGCCCATCCTCGGCCTGTGTATTTGAAAAGCCAGCATTAGGATGGTTATCCCGCCATCTATCGGCTTCAACAGTTCCAAGATGGTGGTGGAACTGTGGTATCCCTTAGTCGCCTCTTACGACACCCACGGGAAGAGAGGGGGTGGCTAGATTCTTGATTGCCGAAGCCACACAGCACGAAAGAGAAGTAAAAAAGTAAGTAAAATATTGAAATATAATATTATTATTATTTTCTAAATGCTAGAAATGTACGAAAAAATTATTATTGGTGAATTCATATCAAAATTAGTATAAAAAACGATATTTTCTTGGTGGTCAATGTAGATATGCTTAAGGGATGTTCACCCGCTAAACTACATTTTTTGGGAAAACCCCGAAAGACGTATTCTCTACTTTTTTTCCTCTTTCGATTGCCGTTGGTTTCGTTGAAATCCATTGAATAGTTTTTTTTTTATAAAAGTTTTGTGATTTTCAACCCCTATAACTTTTGTTCTTTCCATTGTTTTATTATAAAACCAAAAGCATTTTTCATGATTTTCCACCCTAAAAATTATGCAATTGGTCCCATTCGATTATTTAAACTGCAAGTATGCGAAACTTGAAGAACACCCCTTTGGAGGCTAAACTGTGAGGGGTAGTTTCACCCCCTAGAAAATTTTTTCCGCAGGAAAAAAAAATACGTGTCTCTTAGATTTCGACGGAAAATAACATATCTCAGTTTCATCAAAATCGGAGGGGGACACCGGAGATAGTTTCCTTGTAAGAATAAATAAAAATATTTACCTATTGATTTGTTTAGGACAAAATACTTAAAAGAAAAGCTAAAGGTGTAAAAATTTCAACTGAATGTCAACATCGATGCTCGGCTATTTATTAAATCAAATGTAAAAAAAGAACTGTAAACTATTATGTTGTGTATGTATGTTGTTTCCGGTTCATTACAATTCTTAAATATTCCTTGTTTGAACTTATTCAGGCGTGTCTATTAAAATTACAGTTATCTATGCGCATACGCAATCGGCCCACATACAGTGAACTTCTTTAGGCTCAAAACGTTATCGCTCCTTGAATGTTATAAACTATTAAGTATTAACTTCTTAGGTTATTTTTTTATTTATTAATTACTTATATAATAAATAAAGTTAAAAAGTAAAAATAAATAAATATATATATATATATATATATATATATATATATATATATATATTAACCCATCCCTAATTCTACAAAGATTTCTTTCATATAAAATTCGTCCTCCGAAAGCTAAATCTAGAACGCTTCTGCAATGTAATTTTGGGGGAATGGATAAGAACAGACTATGCGACGATGCCCGTAATTTAGATTGATCTGCACTTCTGCAGTTTTGATAATGCTACAGCATAGATTAAAAAGTGGATATATTTAATATTCTGCTCACTTAATTAAATGATATCGACGCACCTATTAGGCTATTACACCGATAATATTATAGAGTTTGCAGTTACGTATATTATCTTATTGTTAAATTAGATTTATCGCTATCAATGTTTAAAATCTGTGATATCTTAAGGATCACTATCTTAAGCTGGAGACGATTTGAAATAAGTTTATATGGTAGGTACCTACTAAATTCTTTTTTTTTTAATTTGAATTAATATTTATTAGTATTAGTATTATTAATATTATGTTTATATTCGTATAGGGGAGAGTTGGATAATACCGCGCGTTTGATAATTCCGCGCCCTAGCATATCGATACCAGAAGTATCAATTAACGTAAGGGACATTTTGGCGAAAATGAGTTATATATATCATTGGATTCAGAAATTTCTGCTCTATCGAATGGTATTATTGAAATTTTTCTATCGTTAAAAAAAATTCCCTTACAGTACAAATTTTTGCACCGCGTAAAACGATTTATGACAAAAAAATTGATTTAACAGTCATTAAAAAAATTTATTCGCAGAAAAATAAAGTAAGTCATCGTATTAAATAGTTTACACCCTTAGCTTAAACCTTACATCAGTCAATTTAAATAACATGTCCCTTACTTTAATTAATGATTAGAAATTTTTAAGAAAAATTCTTTTACATTAATATCTCACAAAACTACATTTAATATTATATTCTCCTTACTGTAATATGCCTATCAAATAAATACTTAAAGTAATACTTTCAATGTTCAAACATTTCTTGGAACAATCTCAAAATCTAAAAGATAACAAATCAATTACTATATAAGCATAAGTAAGTAAATTACCTTCTAGCTGGATATACATATATGCCAGTAGACAGCATGCATGCTATTATTGAGAGAGAAGTAAGAAAACTATTTTTTGGGCACCTTCACAATGCTCAAGTTTCATTGAGAGTGCTAGAAAATAGCCTCAACCATATAATGTCACTCACATTATATGGTATTATCTTAGAACATACATATATCATTAACTTCCAGAATCAGGCGGATTCTGTATTCACTCAAGCTACTTTTAAAAATAAAGATCTGCATATGAAAAATATAAGAGTGTGCACATTTTAAAAAATGCCTTGACTAAAATTGAAGTGAAATATACAATATTAGAAACTGGTGATGCTTACGACATAGAACTCTCAGAAGGATTACCTCCAAAGAATTTTAATGCAAGAGGAAAGGGTAAAGGGATTGGGAAAAGAAGTGCTGTTAGAGGTAAAAAGACAGAAAATATAGGAAACACAAATCAATCTGCAGCAGAAAGTACTAGTAATGAAATAAATCAAAGCAACACAGAAAATTTTTCATCTCTAAAGAGAGACTGTCAATTTCCATTCCAAAATATAATGACCTAAAAAAATTGTGTGACACCGGTATAATACCAAAAAGATGTCATGGAGAATATTTGTAATTTCCGAATAAATCGCCAGTTAAAGATACCCTCAATGAAACCGACGACGATGAAGATGACGTGATTACAGCTAATGATGACGTCTAGTTAAAATGCTAAATAGAAAAAGTTGTTCCAACTATTTCAAAGGCGCAAAAATATGTCATTTATATTTATTCATTCGTCTTTCACACAATTCATGCACCTCTTATTCGATCTTCTTCCCTTATCTACATCCATTCGTCCCTTCTATTCGTCATTTCAACTTTCATTGCCATCATACTAATCATCTTTCACATAATTCATATTCTATTTTATTCATCGATCTTTCGTTTCCAGTTCATTCATTCAATTACATATTAAATAAGTCTGCTGATTAAGTCTGAGAATTATTTTTATTCAATTGGTGATGTTTCAAATGATGATTATAATTATAAAACCAATTAAACATAATTAATAGAAGTCCAGAGTTTGTAGAGTCCATATCCATATAGTCAACATAATTATTTTAACATTAGTAACTACAATGTTTGTAAGACACTTATTTTTAGATTTTCTAAACTTAACACAAAGCTTTAAAGATTGTTTAGTGTATTGAATTTATAATAGTTATTAATAGATTATTAAATTAAATTAAATATTATAAACAAATTGTTTTATGTTTATATACCTAAATAAATTTCATTAAAATCTGTGATAGCTAAGCTGTAAAACATAAAACTAACGTATAAATTTGCTTTGAATGATTAATGTTGGTTCATAACAACATCAATCATGCAAAGAACTTATTTCCATGGTGTTAAAATACCATCAATTTTAGTAGATAATAAATAGTTACATTAAATTGCAACACTGTAGAAGTCCTTTACAATAGCATTACATATAATTTTTTATTTATCTTGTTTCTTACAGTATGCTTGACGGTTTACACATATTTTTTTAGTATTGTAAGGGACAACTAAGCATATTTTTTTAATGTAAGAGACATGCTAAATTTTAAACCACTGGACATTCCCAAATCTTTCGTTTATAGCATAAAAGAAGAGGAAATTCTAAGAAACTTTGCTCTAGACACAATTAAAATTGGAGCAGACAGTAAAAAGTTATAGACAGATTTAAAAAAATAAAATCGTTTTTTGGCTCTCCTGAAAAACCGTGGTTTGTCCCTTACATTAATTGATACTTCTGGTATCGATATTTCAAAAACTAAACGCTAATTGCGCTATCCAGTCCTTAAAGATCACAGCCCGAGTCGTCTACCCCTCCCCGTGCACGACGTTAATTTACTCGGAGCAGTGATTAAGACACATCGTGTCTTACAAGTTTTTACCCTCGTTCCTTATAATTTCGCGGGCAATTTTGACAAGAGGTAAGCTATTCTATATTTGTATTGTAACACATTGATTACTTTTATTTTAATCCTAACATATTATAGAATTAATGACTAGATTGATTTGAATACACAATTAACTTGACTGTATTATTTTGAGGTTAAAAGAGGAAATAACAGAGTTTGTCAATTCCGCGCCCAGGGCGTGTACGAGTGAAGACCACGTACCGGCAAGCACAGTGTCAGACGGCCATCCACGAGATGAACAGACGACTTGAAGAGAGTCGCCGGAAGTCGTTGGATGGAGGCTGCTTTGAACCGGAGTCGATGGGGGAAGGCCTACGTTCAGCAGTGGACATCCAATGGCCGATATGGTTATGATAATTAATCTAGTCGTAAAATAATAATTATATCTAGGTATAGAAAGGAGTCTATGCTTCTTTTTCTACGAACGAGTTTATTCAACGTTGCATTTTTTTTTAAATTCTAAGTTTACTGATAGAAATTCACGAAATTATTATGGGCACGATATTATCAGACCAGTCTGATAATACCACGCTTTCCCGTTTTTTTATTATTTTGCAATAATTAATTTTTGTTTATTTTTTGAAATATTTTGCCGTGATGTATGCGTAGCTAAATAAATTCTGTACTATTTACTGCATTTTTGAAATATATATATCGAACCTTCTCCGAATTATAGGTCCATGTTCTGAGAGGCTCGGTAATATCCAACTCTCCCCTATATGTATTTAGTATAAGTATTAAAATTTAGATATTTGTATGTATGTTTATTATATAAATCCACTTAAAAAAAACAGCGGTGTCCTCATTGTCGAACTAGGACGCCACGGGATCGCTGGCGCATGCCACCGTGACGCCTCGACGTTTAGCTCGCCTGTGCGGGCCGCCTTCGCACATAGAGCGTCCGCGGGCACCGTGAACGCTCTATCTCCGCTGCACTAGGGACCGGCGAACGTATATAAATCCACCACCTACCCGGTCTCAATATAAAATTTTTACTAGTTTCCATTTGGATTGTCTGGAAGAAATGGCTAATTAGCCATAATTCCGCTCGTTGTACTAAAGAATTTGTAACTATCTTCAATTTCTGTTTATAATGTACTAGCGACCCGATCGGCGGCCCAGCTTCGCACGGGGCCCTTGAAGAATTTGTTGGTTCTTGATTGCTGTTTGCATGTCTTGTACTACAACCTTTATTTGAACGACTTCTTCGTGGAATTATTAAGTCGGTTTATGGACGATAATTTTACGTGATAACGTCAAATTGAATACTTTTATGCATACTTTTATGAATTGAATTATTATCACTGAATTATCATTATTTTGTATAATACAAAGAAGTAGTTAATTAAATTTTTTCGATAAATTTACATTTATTTGCACTCGTTAATTCAAATATTTTTTCTCTTCTACTCGGACGCATCTGCCGATTTAGTGGAAGAGAGATAGATGCGTCACAAGCGTTTTCACAATTGTGCCTCTCTATCGCTTGTTCCGCGCTCTCGCTTGCGGAACTTGACAATGAGTCATGCTTTTTCGTGCGTGCAGCCGGGGTTCATCGATTTATACGACTGTAACTTCAAAAGAAATTGTGTGTAGGAGAACAACAAAAGGTAAACAAAATAATAAAAGAGCCAACATACCCGCAGCACACTAACATTAATGTAAAAAGAAATATTTACAACATACAAACCTTAAGATAAAGCAGCCCGCGGCACGAGGTGGCGCGACGTGGTGCCAATCGTTTCGCTACAAGGGTTTTTTTTTGGTTGCGTGTAATTTGAAATCTGTGATAATTTCTAAAGTATTAATTTGAATGAAATAAGGTAAAGGACAGTTTTGATCTACATTAAATTGCCAAGGTAACTAATATACATATTTGGATAAGGATTAATACTGAGGAGCATAAATTAGCCTTACAAATAAAGTAACATTTTTAAATTAATTACGTAAAGATAAAATGGTTACTGTGAGTCAACCTTAGTAGATAGATATAATATGATATAGCGGACTTTTTTGTAGGCCTTTTTATTATATACAATTCCGTAGTACATTATTTTGATTTATCTCATACGGTTTAGCCAGCGTTCGCAATGTAAGCCTCGAAAAATCATTTTTTTTTACGGTTTCGTCACAAAACATGCAATTTTCTCTATTGTACAAATACTTTATTAGAATGTTTTGTATGTAGGTATAAACCTTTGGGAATAAATTTTCTAAATAACAGTGAAAACTGCATCAAAATCCGTTACGTGGTTTAAACAAAGAAAGATCACGAACAGACAGACAGAGGCAGAGAGCGACTTTAGTTTATACTATTAAGTGATTTGTGGTGTACAATAAAGTATTAAAAAGATTATAAATGAAATATTTTTGTCATGCTTCAAAATATACATGAAATGTGCTTAAATTAAGTTTTACACATATCACGCTGTCGAATGTATTTTGTTAATCTTTACTAAAAGCTAATACATAGGTACTTACAAATGTAAGGTAAATAAATACATATGAAAAACAACTATATATGACATATTATTATTTATTGTACATTTTGGAGTTATTAACTGTTCCAATACGAACCATCAAATAAATTTACGATGTACAATTATATCTTTTCAATAGATTAAATGAACATATACGTTTGTCATATGCTACAATTCTCATGGTGGTATTAGCAACGTCAACTTAAATATTTTATTACTTTGGCCGACTTTCTAAATAACACTAAAATTTATGTTTCCATGTGTGTAAGCAAAACTTAATGTGTCAAATAATTTTAATCATAATTACGGTTAATAATGAAATTTTCCAAAAAGTATAAGACATATTTGTTATTTTGTCGGTTTCTCTAAAAAAAACCTTAAAGGTATACAATAAGTTTTGTCTAAAACTTGCCTTCGTTTACTAACCTTTAACCTAAGCGATATTTAAGAAATGAAATAGTAAGTAAAGACAAGATAAAAACACCAAAAAAGAAAAAAGTCATACAAAGTAGTGGTGAAAAATTGTCTATCGGTTACAGCATTTCGTTCAAAAACTGTTAAACGTGACAAAATAGTTGGAGCAAGTTGAAACATTAACAATTTCATCATTTTTTATTTTTAAAATAAGATTATTATTTTCTAAAAAATATTACCTAATGACCTCGTTACTTTCTTTTCTTTCATAGACCAAAAAATATCGTCGAGTACAAGGATATTTTTATTAAATTTATCACACACTATTATTATTTATTTATTTATTACACTGAAATTTTTTAGTTAGCTTAGTTAAACATCGTTTAAATGGTGTTTATTAAATAAATTACAGGATTATTTTCAGTGTTAATTCATTTTTAGAGAATCATTCGATCGGTAATAAAATTTTATATATGGCATTGTATGTAGAGGTTAATGTATTTGAGCTCTATCTTAATCATAAAATTAAGGAATTTATTTTGATCATACATGAACAACCCCAGTGAAGAATTATTACAAATTATTGTAGTTTTCCGCAGGGAAGCCGTTACATTTTTAACCGACTTCAAAAATGGATGAATTCTAGACAACATATATTAGTACGTGTATAAACACAAATATATTTATATATTGTAGAGTTTTTAAAATATATAAGAATGTAATACTCATATTAGTTTATCTATTCATTTGATCTGAAATGTCCCACTGCTGGGCAAATATCTCTTCTCCATATAGGAGAAGGATTGGAAATTAATCCACTTCGCTGCTCTGCTGCGAGTTGGTGGATAACTTCTCTAATCATAAATAACGATCGCTATCAGGTGTCTGTGATAACAACTGGGACCGACTGCTTTATGTGCTCTCCAAAGCGCGATGGGGAGATCAACATGAACATACACCCAAACCAGAAACAAATATTTGTATAAATACAATATTCTGCAACAAGCGGGAATCGAACCCGCGTCCTCCGGAGTAAAGGTGATTACTCACACCGCTACACCAGAAAGGTAATTTATACATATAAGCAAACAAAAATAGTACTAATAAAAAAACAGGAAACATACTTTTGCTATATATAAATTCTTCTTAGAAAAGACGTACCTAACATCATTTTATTCAAACATGATTGTATGAAATAACGGCAACACGCGAAACAGTCATTGCTTGCGCATCAGGTTCTATATATTTAACTAAACGACCCTCGCAGTTTCACCCCTGATATTCTTATATTTCAAAAGTATCTGCTAGATTTTAAGTTTACTGGTTCGGTCCTATGAGTCATAACATAATATAAATAAATACGTTTAACATACACACACACAGTTGTCTAAATGCTTGTTTTAGATAATAGCCGACTGATATACATACTTATATATTTTTTAATAATATTTATACAGAGACTCAGAGCGGGGAATAAAATCAAAAAAGAAAAAAAAACTAATCCTCGACCCTGGAATGGAGAGCACATTTTCACTTTCACACGGAGAGTTCACTGTCGATTGCGACAATGGGATCGTCATAGATGGATGACTTCTTTAAATAAACAGACTTTCTTTCTGTTTTCTGTTGAAATCTAAGGAGATTTAAAAAAATCAGATTTAATTTTATAGATTTACCATATACGTCGACATATACATACATAGGATATAATTGTATATAAATAGGAAGCCGTTGGATGGAAGTTGCTTCGAACCGGTCGCTCTGGAGGTCGATGAGGAAGGCCTACGTTCAGCATCAGTAGCATTAACTGAGAAAATTTACCATAGTAATGTATATTTTTTTACACCGTCAGAAAGTAGAGATTTCATTGCACAAAAAACTCACCGACTTAAAAAAAAAAAAACATATATTTTGACGTAAGAATTTTCGATTAGCAGAAGCCGGCACGTCGGTTACGGTCGACCGCATTGCTATGCTGAGCCTGAGGGTCTCCATATCTAAAACGGAGGCCCTCCTCTTTCACGGCCCACGTCCAAGTGTGGACCAAATCGGGAGGATCAAGGCTCTAGCTCAGAGAGCACTGATCCAATTGTGGAAGGAGGACCTGGGGTCCCCAGCGGCGCGCTCAGTGACGGTGGACGCTATACGTCCTCACCTTCGTCGCTGGGTAAACAGGCGGCACGGGGTGCTTACGTTTCGGATGTCGCAGGTGCTTACCGGGCACGGTTGCTTCGGTAAGTACCTGCACCAAATCGCTAGGCGAGAAACCACCCCTGCTTGCCACGAGTGTCGCGCGCCAATCGACTCAGCGCGTCACACCCTGGAGGAATGCGCCGCTTGGGAGCCCCAGGGCAGAGCCCTGGTGGCACTGATGGACGGAGACCTCTCGCTGTCGAGTGTGGTCCGCTGCATGCTTGGCAGCGAGAGGTGCTGGTCGGCCGTGACCTCATATTGTGAGGAGTTCATGGCACTGAAGGAGCCGCACACGCTGACTCGCAGAAGACGACCGGGGAGGAGGAGACGCCAATATGCACTCCTCCACCCTCCGCAATAAAGTGGGAGATGGCACCACATCCTCCCACTCGCCACCAGGGCAATAGAGCGCTCACAGTGCCCGCGAGCGCTTTATAAGCGAAGGCGGCCCGCAGAGGCGGGCCAACCGTCGGGGCGTCACGGTTAAATGCGAAACCGATCCCGTGGCGCCCTACTACGACGATGAGGGCACCGCTGGGTTTTAGTGGGTATTATGGCTCCACAGTCAGCGAGTCCGACATACCAGTCGCCTTTACAGTGGCGGGATGCATAAATGCATTTCCCAGCGTAGAAAAAAAAAGGGAGCCCAGAGAGAGAGAGGTCAGATATAAGTAGGGAATGCAAATCTCGCGAGATTGGGGCTCAAACGAGATCCCGCGAGTTTATGAATAACAATACCGATTGCGCGAGATTGGTTTTTTCAAATCGTCATAGTCGTAGAATAGTGATGGATCTTGCAGATTTGAAACTTTGCAGGGCAGACGTTTCAATCAGTTATGTTGTTGTTGTTGTATATTTGAAATGTCTGCCCTGTGTGGTTTTGAATTTGTGGGATCCGTCGCTATTCTACGACTATGACGAAACACCAACAAACTTACTTTTATGCATCAAACATTGTTTGACGTATGTGTCTATAATTTTTTAATAAACTTCTAAGTAGTAAACTTTGATGTACATATCTATCAAATAACAAATGAAAGAAACAGCCAGTCTTTTCTTCTAATATTAGACAAAAATATTTTAGTAATAAAACAGTACTTTCATAACAAACTAATCAAATAAAATGAAACTTATTATCTAAGTTCAACAGATCGCAGCTCCGTCTATCCAGTCCGCGCTTCGAATAAGACGTTTTTACTCTCGAGTGCAATCTCGTGAAAACTCGCGACATTTCGCCCTTTTTTTCGTCCGAGATCAATCTCGCTAAAAAAGGCCAATATCTCGCGAGAACGAGAACGAAAACGAGATTGCATTCCCTAGACATAAGTCCTACCGTAGGCGGCGCTAAATCGGCTCTAAATTTCAACTCGGAAAATCATATGTGCGCCAGCTAAACGCCCGCTGTACCCGTATTTTATTAAAATGTTAACTTTTTTTATTTTAAATATATATCAGTAAAAAAAAAACAGTTATTTCATTAAATTGAGGATTTTAAGAAATTAAATTAGGTATTTTATTTTGAGTGTTTTTTTTTTCGGTTTTGACTGTGAAAGAATTTTTATTTTTTGTGAATTAAGTATTATAATTATAACTTTCGTATCTGTTATATATTCTGTTAACTTTTATAACACAATATAAGTAGTTATCTACTTTAAAAAAATTAAGCAATTGCGAGTCGGACTCTCCAATGAAGTAAGCAACAATTAACATCATGTAAAAGTTCTTGTAGTTCGTTGTAACTTTGATCGATGTTTTAATAATAGTGTATTTTTTTATAAAATAAAATAAAAACTACTTTGTAGATCTCGTTCAAAACAATTTCCGGTGGAAGTTTCCATGCTAATGTACCTACATCATATAAGTATATTTTTTAGTTTTATCATTCTCTTATTTTAGAAGTTACAGGGGGACACACATTTTACCACCCCCAAAATTTATTGTTGTTTTTTCTACTTTTGTGTGAAAATTTTAATGCGGTTCACAGAATACGTCTACTTACCAAGTATCAGCAGTATAGTTCTTATAGTTTCGTTTGATGTATTTATTAGAATGTATGAGTAGGTAACTGTCATACTGGTATTAATACATTAATAATGATTTTTTTTAAATAAAAATATCAGTATTATAAATATTTACCACGCAAAACATAAGAAATAAATAAATGTATATTTGTATATATATTTATTTACATTATAATAAATAATAAAAGTCTCACACTCAACGGTCCCCAGTAGGATGTTTATCCTGTGACCCCCGAGTCCGAAAACACACACTATTCGCCGGGTGCGTGACCCTAGCGCCATCTAACGATACAACTTACGGTGGCTCTTTTGAGAAAATAAACATGTATTGGATGTCAAATAGCTATTGAAAAAATAAAATAAACTTGAAAAAAAAATTTTTCAATGTAAAATGTGATATATTACACAGAGTGAATATTAAATTAAAAAAATTTTCCGTGGGTCAGCTAAAAACAGTAAGTAAAATAATTACAACAACTAAAACAAGTCTCAATAAGTGAATTAAAATCTGTCAAAATGTTTATTGTAAAATTAATATCGAATAAAAAATCATTATTAATATTAAAAACAATCTAAAATAATATATAAAATAACAAATAGCTCTATTTAACATAATTATATATTTACGAATGTATCTTAAATTTTAATTTTTTTTAATTTAATTTTGCAGATAAAAAATGGAATTGGTGTTAAGAACGGGTTTAATAAAATAAAACAGGTATTGCTAAATCATTAATTATATCAAATAATATGTCTTAATTTTTTAGTCGATTACTTCTATTAATCTAAATATTTTAATCAAAACTAAATTTTATTACGTACCTACTCAATACTGCGGATTCGTTGACTTTACGTCTTCTATAAACTGATGGAAAAATAGTTGGAGCGTAATTAGGACTTGATTCAACATCTGATTTTTCACCGACAATGAAGTGTTCACTGCATATAACATCCATAGGTTTTGGAGACCATAACGATCCATCAATACTTTACAAAAAAAATAAAATTAAATTATTACTCCGTTTTCTTACACGATATACACATGTGGATGACATTATTCTATAGAATACGGTTGTAGGTTATAGTAATACTTACTTTTGCCTTTTAACAGCAGTTATCCATTTTTTTCGTTGATTTAATTTCCACTTGCCAACCGGAAACTTATAAAATTTACAATTACTATTTCTACTAGTATTTTTGCAATCGACTACACAACAACTTTGATGACCCATTTTATTTTATTTATTTAATGAAACTGACCCACGTGTTATTTTTATCGTCATAGATAATAAAGAGCCACCCGTAGTTCTATTTTGTCCGCAACGGGCGCTGACAACACTTTTGTGTCCCCCACTATGCCTTACGCACCCAGCGAATACACAAGCACAAACGCCCAGACCACGACAAATATCCGTATGATCTATATAGATATTTGTCATGTGCGGGGATCGAACCCGCGATCGCTAGCGCATAAGCCAATTGCTGTGACCACTGCGCCAACGCGTGCCAACATTACATTACATTATTCTACCTTTTTCTATGGTTGGATGTCTCATGGTTGGCTGAAATATACATTTATGTAGCCTGACAACCGCCGTATTTTTACAGTATTTTTACTTGTTTGCAATTAGGTATATAAATAAATAAATAAATTGTTTATTAAATATCTTACCCTATTTTATGTAATGAACATAGGTAGTCGAATTATTGTTGTCTGTTAAAAGGTACTTATTATTATAATAAATTAGAATAACACCTGACACTCGATGACCCCAATAGCATAAAATCCCGAGTCAGAAGTCCGGAAACACTCAGAAAATAGTCAAAAATACCCAGGCCTATACAAAAATTTTGCCATTGCGCGAGTTGTCGTCAAAGGCAAAGATATAAGTCTGACTATATCTAAAGCCATCCGGCCCAAGGCTGATATGGTGAGGCTTAACCCGCCGGTTCTCATTAAAGAATGGGGTCATATAAGCCGCGTTAAAAACGCACTCCTTAAATTCCTGTCACTATCTTAGGCAACCCGCTTGACCAAATAAAGTCTGCAATAGCATCTAGCATTCTTTTAATAGAAGTAACAAAAAATTGTAAATCCATTGATGCTTATTTATTATATAGGTTGATTTAGGTGATTTAGGTCTTACGTAAGTGACGGAGAATTTCCATTCGTAACGAGTGTTAGTCGCTACGAAGAAATTCACAAAAGAATTTTACAAGGCTCGCTTCTTTGTTTTATTTTTGCTCTGTCCATTATTTCAATTGCTATTTTTATAGTAGGTATGCCTAATTGTTGTCATGGTCGTTACATTTCTATGAAAACGTAAAAGCTACAATTATTTGTCTTTTTTATAGAGCATTGCATAGTATTTTATAAACATTTATTTTTGTGATGACAATTTTATTTGACATTTCACTATCCCTGTCTCCCTACCTATATTATAAATGTGAAATGTAAGTTTGTTTGTTACGCTTTCACGCGAAAACTACTTAACCGATCATCATGAAACTTTGTACACATATTCTTGGAGGTATTAGAAGTAACATAGGATAGTTTTTTTTTCCGATAACCGACCTCCACGCGGGCGAAGCCGCAGGCGGCAGCTAGTATAAATATATTGAACTGACCAAGTTTTAAGGTAAGGTAAGGTAATAGAAAAAATAAAACATTAACAACACTTATTAATATTTCCCTTGTATTTACGTAAGGAACAATGACAAGAAATAACAATAAAATTAACAAAAATGGTACCTACTCTTAAAATAAATTACATAATAAAAATTTTAGCAGGTATGCATAATGGTGCTAATAAATTTAAGAAGAACCTGGTAATGAGCACACTAACAAATCATTAAGGCATTAATTCTTTTTTATTAAACAAAATATTACAAAAGAAAGCTCACGCATGAACAGAAAGAACATTTGATCAACAAAATATACTAAGCTCCCTTTAACGCCTCTAATGTTTAAAATAATCGACAATATAAAGCCTGCGTTGGCATAATTTGTTTTTCTTTTTTTTTTTCTTTAATAAAAACAGATGTTACATTACAGATGTTAAGATAAATTATATACGTTTTACGTGTTTTTACAAATAGTAAATTTCCAATTTTAATGTGGAAAAAAAAGTAGGATGTTCACCCATTTCATTTTTAAAGCTTATTAAGCATAATATAAAATGAACAAATATCCCCTCATTTTGTTATTAAAAACCGTAAAAGCAATTGATTGTCATATAATATAGCTGTCAGAACAATTAATAAGTAACGAGTTATATTGCACTGATATTAATAATTGTTCAAAACTTAAATTATAAAAGTCTAATTCTTACATATTTTTTGTCGTTCCTTATGTTGTTAAACTATTTGTACAAAAACTAACTGTGAAAAATACTGCATTGTAACGCTTTCTGTTCTCCTGTCGTTATAACCGGTAAACTTTTAGGGCCTATTTCGCCGGTTGCTGATTTAAAATCTGATAGCTTATTCGGTTTTATCAACCAGATAAACTACAAATTTTTATTTCACAGATTGCGAATAAATATATCTGACGGATAAAGTGGCTGCTAATTTATCATTCAAATAATGTGACTGTTAGAAACGGTTTCACCGGTTGCTGATTAAGTTTATCTGGCAAAAAAGTTACTCATAGACTTCATCAGCAGGAGATGAAATTTAATTCATGCGCTTTGCTACATGTTGTCTATATTATAAATTTAATTCACAAGTGTTAAAAATGGGACTTATTTTTTTTAAACAGACTACAACTAACAACAAAAGAACAACTAATATAACCTAATGAGAACACAATAACTAATAATACAATTTTAAAATTTTGAACTGGATGAGAATTATGGACCACTGGGATATTTTGCGAAAACAAAACAAATCAATATTACTAGTTAATTAAAATAATTTTATATAATATATATATATATATATATATATATATATATATATATATATATATATATATATATATATATATATATATATATATATTAATTAGCCCCACCCCCAAGGTTATCATGGGGGAGGTAGATGTTCAGCAGTGGACATCCACCAGCTGATGTAGTAGTTAATTATATTTCATAATAATTTGCGTCGAAATTAAAAACGCAAAAAAGTTATGTTGCCACTTCATATATGTGGCAGATGATACAATTATCTATATGCCCAGTTAACCAGCTAGTTTGGTGGTATCTGTTGTTTCCTGTTAGACGTCGGATAACTATTTGAAACTCCTCAGCACTATCAGCAACCAGTGAAACAGGTCCTTAATGTTTTAATTACATGTAACAGCTCTACGTTCATGAACAACAGAGAGCAAAATTTTTAAAATGCACGTACATTTTAAATTTTTCTCAAATAAATAAAAACAGATCGTTAGGAAAACCAGCTTTAATTTTTTTTAAACATAAATATTGCTTTTATTTTAAGAATCAAATTATGTCCGTTAATTAAATAATATATAAAGTATTTTTTTTTATGAGATCATAACAAATATTTCTTAGATTGATGTTATTGACATAATATATTTAACACAAAATATATTTATCTTATTGTAAAAGGTAAAGGTACGTAACATCATATATTTAACCATTACATTGATTTTAGAAATGAGAATAGCTATGAAAAATACAACATACATACTCAATTCACTAATCAACAATGTTATTGATAACATCGTAACGAACCTCTTGTAAAATAAACTGTGTGTAAAAGCAACGTGGTTCAATAATTATAACACGACATAATTATAACAAGACGATATATAAATAATATTTCGTTACCGTATTTGTTATTTTTAGGACAATGGTTTCTATATATAAGAATGCATGTTGAATAAAACGATTTCTTCCTATCCCAGGTTACAAATAAAAAAATATTCACTCCTGTATCACTGTCACAAATCAAACTAACATAAGTACACATCGCACTGTATAATGTATAGTAATAATTACTCTGATTTTGATCATAACATAAAAATAAAATTAAACAATGTAATGACATTGTTCAATTTTATTTTTATGTTTATACTTTAATAATTCAAGAAGATTGTCAGTAAAAGATGTGTGAAACGTCCTGATCATACAGCTTATTTAATAATTGAGCATAATAGTTTTTAAACAAAACAAAGTGATTAGACCTGCTTGATATAGTTTTTTAATCTAATACAAGAATCTTAATCTATAGTGTAATATATTGCAGTAGTATTCGAACTTTTGATTAGGCAACCATAAGGTGAGATATGAAAGAGCTGGACGTCTCCCACCGCCCGCGATCTCTGAAGGTACAGTAAAGGTACAGTTACACGTGCTCATAAAATGATATGTTTATAAGCATACTTAAAACAAGCATAGTCTTCAAATTGACACATTTGCATGTTTAGCATGCATTTTATTATTATTTTTTTCCTTTCATTTTAAATAGGAAACCTGCTGTTCAGACGCGCTAAAAGCAGACCCCCTTCCACCCGCGCTGCATGTAGCATCCTCCTTAATCGCACGACCGTCGAATTTTGAATTAGCATGCTCGTTATTAGCAATGTTTCGACACACATGCTACAAAGTAACAATTGCTCATAAGTACTCGTAGCATGCTTTCATACTAGTAATGAGCATGTGTAACTGTACCTTAACTGTACCTTGATTAAGCTCGGCTAAACTTCTATTGCGCACCCGGCACCATAAACTAGTATTTCTGGCATAATATTATAACTTCAATGTTATTGGCAGGACTGCTACATACACAATAAATCTACCGGTGTATTTAATACAAAGAATTTAAGAATGTTTGATTAAATTTAAAATAGAATGAGAATTCATTACGTAATAAATGATAATGTAATAACATTAATAATAATCAAAACCGTCACATAATATTATCGGTTACACAAGCTATCAACGAAAAAAAAAACCACTAATTCTTCAATTAAAATTGACGACTTAAATATTCAATATAAATTTCAAAAAAAGGTATTGTGTTGGTATTTATCACTTCCTTGGTAAATAATAGATTTACGCCGAGTTGCACGAAACAAATTTTAAATTTAAGTGTTTATTAAACTAATTTAATCACAAGAATCGTGATTATCTGTTGCACGAAACCTACATCTGATTAAGTTAACAAAAATATTTAGTTTAATTAAAGACCTATCTAACGGATGATTAATTCCAACAGCTTTAAATTAATCATGAGATCAACTAATTTTAAGATTAAGTGCAACTTAACTAACGGAAAATTAGCGACGGTTTCGTGCAACTCGCCGTTAGCCATTAAATTGAACACAAATTATTACACAGTGGAATGTCTTGTATTTACATATATTACTATTTATTCATATCATTATATCCTACTACCAAATCATTTTCACTATATTAGTTCTATTATAAATAAAATATTTAAAAAATTGTTGAATATGACTAGTAAACTATAAAATATATGAATTTACGTATATATACTATTTAAAAAAAATGTTAGTTATTACATATTATTATGTGACATTATTTGGGAAAGGAGTAACTTTATTAAAATAAAAATCTCTACATTTCTTTTGCTATATAATTATAGTACTGTCTATTTCTCTTTACTAAAACAAAAAAGATTTTCTTTCTATTCTTGAAAATTCGTACCACGAACACGAATGAATGCCGATTATAACTGTCATATGAATTGCGAGCTTAGTATTAAAACTAGTGTTAAAACAATTTAGCAGTGATAATTGGTACTAATATAGTATAGTATAATTATGTAGATTATATTGTATAGATAATAATAAAATAAAATACTGGTAATAATATATAAAAATAGTTCACAGAGATATTCAGTTTAATTTAGGTAGTGTTGATAATATTATAAGTATTAACACTTTGGTTTATATATTATTTTATAAATAAAGAGGTAATAAAATATTCAGTTCATGCAAAAATAATAATAAATTAAAAAACAAAAACAATCAGCTATTTTTTGTAACTTCATGATATTAAAGACTTTGTCTTTCATCATATTATATAAACATTGTAACATAATCACAATTAATTTTTTTGAAAGAATAAAAAAAATATGTTCCAATTTACCACGATATCCACGGGGGTTGATTCATTTTACCTAAAGGTACATGTGTCATGTTTATTGGTAAATTTACAATTGCATATCTTTTATTTAGTCTTTTTAATGTTCTTAGTATAGTTGCTCCGCTGCGACCCAGTAGAAAACCTGCTGGAATATTCACATCCAAATCCATTCTGAAAAGATGAATTAATAATTTTAATGTATTAAATCACCACGTAAATCGTGATGTTTATAGAGAACCTTTAAGATAACTTTCATGTTAACCTATTATATGGTTCGGATGTGTAGTTAGTAGATATATAAAGGAATAATGAGACTTCGAGCCTTCGAAGATTCGTAGCCACTGCCGCCCCAGGGGCGTCATGTAAAAATATTCAGTGAGGTCAATGCCGCCCCTAGCGAGGCATTTAAAAATTATTGAAAAACATGTCAAAACTAAATATATTAACAAAACAACTACAGTGTTATACCCTAATAAATCATATTGAAGTCAATTTTATGTGTGGCCATTAGTTTTTAAAATATAAACCACAGGTCAGATATTGTAAACATTTTTAAAGAGTAATAAATTGTTTATTTTCCATTACAGTAAATTTACCTGTATAAGTATTTTTACCATGTTATAAGTATTTTTACCATGCTTTGCTTACAGCGATTATTTTTAAAAAGATTGGACTCAATAACTCTCATTCCTTCTTTCTTTCATCTTGCATAATATCATATAATTATTTTTACATTAATAATCGCACACTAAATTGGCAACATATGCGTAAGTGACGCCTCAGTCGCGTGCATGATCTACGTGTAACGATCAATGTGTCTGTGTTGAATCGTTAGATAGAAAAAAAGGTAGATACATAAATTATAGGTAATTGTCTCAGGTTTCATTTTATAGGAGGAGGAGGAGTGGGGAGCAGGGTGTAGATTTCCTCACCCACCATTGAAAAGGAAGGATCCTCCGACTAGACGGGTGTTGAGTCTGGTGTGCTACTGCCCCGACAGTTGTTGTCGGGTTCTTGTATATATCGTCATAGTCGTAGAATAGTGACGGATCTTGCAGATTTGAAACTTTGCAGGGCAGACGTTTCAAACAGTTATTTTGTTGTTGTTGTATATTTTAAATGTCTGCCCTGTGTGGTTTTGAATTTTTGGGATCCGTCGCTATTCTACGACTATCAAGAAACACCAACAAAACATATAACAACAACAATATAGTAGTTTGAAGTGTCTGCCCCGTAAAGTTTTAAATTTGTAAGATCCGTCACTATTCTACGACTATGACGATATATTCAATCGCTTTGATAACTTTGAAAGCGCGATGTAGGATACGTCAGTTCGTATATGGCGAGATAGATATCGCTACATACTTATATAACTGTTTTTATCGTTAAATGAGTCGGAAAGGAGATATTGTCAAAAAACTGCTTTTAGGCGCCATTTTTCCAATATGGCGGTGTGGGCGGCAAAAATATGAGGTAGTAAAGTCGAAATTCAGATAGAGCACATCAAAATCTATAAAATTACCAATTTTCAAAACTCCCTGATAACTTTCCAGGTAAAACTACCAAATAACTGTACTGAAGAGCCAAGTGCTGTATATTAAATGCGTTACAGTCTAATACTTTGTTGACATGATTAATTTAAATAAAGCAATTCGACTGTCCCTACGTATACTATCGAAACTGAAAAAAGGTACTTTACAGGAGAGCACTTTTAAGTTAATTTTGTGTACAAAATTGTCATTTATTTGTTAAATATCGATAATATACTCATGAAAAATGTGGTTTAATATGTATTTTTTAGCTTATTTTCTTTTTTGTATGAAAACATATATAAAAAGGAGTTTCTTAGTGCAATAAAAAAAATCGCAAATTTTCAGTTTCGATACTGTAACGTAGGGACAGTCGAATTACAAGAAACAATTCTTAACAATTTTATAGAAATCTACTTCAGTAGTTGTAGATTCTTACACTTGAACTCAATCAAAATTGTGACAATATACTTGTAATCTATACTTTATTGTGGTAAAACTTAAGAAATAATTATGTATATTATAAAAATTGCCGTAACAATTTGAAAAAATCTATTTGCATCAGAAGAAAGGTTCTATTGTGTCAAGTAATTATGAGCGAAACGTTGAGGAGAATCAAGTTAGATACAAATGTGTGTGTAAACTGTAACTAAATTCAAACTACTAATCAAATATAGACTAACGGCTTTCTTAAATGTCTCAATATATTACTGAGGTTATATTTTTATCTTCAAACTAAAAATACAGATATGATTAATATATAATACATATCTCGCATTTTTTAAATATATTACTTAAGAACAGCTTTCCTGATTACCGACTGATTCATTTCTTTTTGATTTCATACTTTTTAACAGGTTAGAGACAGAACACCTCCAAATAGATACTGTATATCGAAAATTTTGTTTAACTTAAAATTCACCAACATTGGTGTAAAGCGTAGGGCACGCAGGAAACAACACGGGCCACGTAATTGGTTAGTTTCAATACGCGTTCTTTTGGGCGTTTATCTAATAATATGGGGTACGTTCGCGAGCCCTCTTGTAATTGATTTCATCACTTTTTTATCTATGCATTCCACAGACCACATGCGCGGAAATGGAAATGGGACATGCGCAATAGTTTTTTATTTATCAGTTTTAAATAAAAATAATAAGTAGTTAAATAAATGTAAGAAGATAATTTTGTTTATTATCTTTTATGAACAATAGCAAACAATTATTTACTAAAGTAATACAGTTAAATTCAGTTTTTGATTAAAGAAGTATCACTTCCGCGGATGTGGTCTGTGGAATGCATAGATAAAAAAGTATGAAGTACGCATGCGCTCCTATAAAAGTGATGAATTATCAATTAGAAGAGAGCTCGCGAACGTACCCCAGATATAACGAATGTTTTTTATACAGGTATAAAACTTTAAGTTGGCAATACTTTTCTAACTGGCGGTCATTTTGTCAGCTGTCAAATGATTTATGTTTAGTTTGGTTTGGCGTCAGTGGACACTGACGAAGGGACTGGTCCACCGATTTAAAGTCGCTCAACGTGCCATGGAACGGGCTATGCTCGGCGTTTCTCTCAAAGATAGGATCAGAAATGAGACTATCCGCGAGAGAACCAAAGTGACCGACGTAGCCCAGAGGATTAGCACGCTGAAGTGGCAGTGGGCTGGTCACCTGTGTCGTAGGACCGATGGCCGTTGGAGCAGACGTGTCCTGGAGTGGAGACCACGTATTGGCAAACGCAGTGTGGGACGCCCTCCGACCCGCTGGACCGACGATCTTCGTAGGATTGCCGGTGTTGGCTGGATGAGGATTGCGGAAAGCCGGGATGTCTGGCGCGAGCTTGGGGAGGCCTACGTCCAGCAGTGGACTGCTATAGGCTGATGAGATGAGAGAGAGAGAGAGATGAGAGAGATTGGTTTGGCATTTCAACATGAATAGACGAATTATGGTTCTGTTCGAAATACGTATCGCGCACTACGTCCATTATACGGTCAACATAATCGTCCATCAGAGCAATTAATTCGATTAACTATCGAACGTTTTCGCACCACGTTTACTCTAAATGGATAAAATGCATCCAGAGAGACGTCGTACAGTGCATACAGAAGAAGTCATTGCTGCTGTACAGCGTACCGTAGAAGAAGACCCGAATCAGTCTATCCGCCATCGTGAACAGGAATTGGATATGTGTCCATGCACTTTATTATTATTAGATTTTGCGGAAAGATCTTTGTTTGCGTACAACCAAAATCCAACTCATGCAAGAATTGAATTGAACCTAGCAAAGCGTAGACTCGGTGAATGGGCCCAAAACAAGATTGCTTGATCTCGATTTTCATAAGAGAATTTTGTTTAGCGATGAGCCTCACTGTTGTTTGAATGGATACGTCAATAAACAAAACTGCCGTATTTGGAGTGATGATAATCCTCAAGTGTATGTTGAGACACCGTTACATCTAGAAAAACTGACTGTGGTGTGATTTATGGGCTGGTGGAATAATTTGTCCGTACTTCTTTAAAAACGATGCTTGTCAGAACGTTACAGTCAATGGTAACCTCTATAGAGCCATGATTACTGACTTTCGTTCATCAATTGAACTATGTGCAGGGGCTATGGTTTCAACAAGACGGCGCAACATGTCACACAGCTCGTGCCACAATTGATTTATTGAAGGAAACGTTTGGTAACCGTATAGTTTCACGTTTCGAACCTGTGAATTGGCCTCCAAGATCGTGCGATTTAACGCCGCTAGACTATTTTCTGTGGGGATATGTGAATTCGCTACTCTACGCCGATAAGGTCGCAAAGATTGACCACTTGGAGGACAACATTTGCCACGTTATTGCCGATATAAGGCCACAAATGTTGGAAAAAGTAATCGAAAATTGGACCTCCAGTTTATACTACGCCCGAGCCAGACGTGGCAGTCATATGCCAGAAGTCATATTTAAATTATAATGTCACAAGATTATCTTTCGAATAAAGTAAATTTCATGTCAATTTAAAAAAAAAATCATCTTTTTTTATTCCATTTCAATTACTTCTATAAAATCATCCTATAATTGTGTATCGACGTATTTCGTATTTGTTTTTAAAAGTATCGTAGTACATGTTTATAATTATTTATTTATGTTTTGTATCACAATTAAGTTACTAATTTTGGATTATTCTAATTTTATATCAACGATTTTATGATTGATTTTGACTTTATTTTATTTTTGTAAAATTAAACAATTTTACTGTTGTCATTTAAAACAAAATAAAATAAAATAAAAATCACTAACGGAACAATTAATTATAATTGAAAAGTTTACATATTTACCCGACTGCGACAGAAGGAGGCTTATGTTTTTCGTGTGCATGTATGTACATATGTATGTATGTATGTGTGTATGTATGTATGTATGTATGTATGTATGTATGTCCATTTCTTTGGCACGCCCTACAGCCCAAACGGCTGGACGGTTTTTGGCATATGAGGTGTCGTTGGACTTGTCTAAATTGTAGTAGTGACATAGGCTATATAAATTTTCAAAATGGCACCCACAAATGGCGGAATGAGGGAGGGGGGGAGTTGAATTTTTTTTTTCATACTATAGCAATATGGGTATCAAATGAAAGCTAGTAAATTGTTATATTCTTTTTAGTTTATAATAAGAGTATTTTACGCAGTCGGGTTTTTAGATTTTTTTAATTAAGCATACTTGTTTGAATTAATTAAATATTACTCTAATGATATAATGGTAAAAATCGCCAAAATTGTCTCACGTAATTTATGGAGGCTCCTAAGTGAAAGACTTTTCCAAAATTATGTCAATAGAACAAACCGTCGACTACAATTTTAACTACGCCAGACTATTAGAATTAAATTTATTTTATTTACAGATAAAATTTAACCTAATTTGGTGAACTCAATAAACACTCTGTATTTGTGTTTTGATGATAGTCGTCAGCTTATTAAGTATGTATGTATGTTTGTATGTGTTTATGTATGTGTGTATTTATTTATATAATGTATGTATATGTATTAATTGCTCGTATAACTAATATAACGATTGTTACTATGGTTATAATTTTATTTTGTCTTTTTTTAAAGTGAATTTTCTCAATTTCCACATACCTACAAACATCTGCTCTTGTACATCCTAAGGTTGGCTGGTGGAGAATGTTTTTATCATTACGCCCGTCTTTTTTACAAATATTTAATGTATTGGCAATAAAGTAGTAATAAATATAATATATATATTTTTTAAATCTATACAAATAATAAATCTGTTAAAACCTTCGTTTTATTAATACACTATATATCATCAAGAATAAATTTCAATAGCGCGTTCACGTATCACGTAAAAAGTACAAAACCAATGTAAATAACTTTAATACATAAAAATTAGACATAACTCACAGTATAATTTAGTTTTTGTTTCATTGTAATTAAATTTAAAAATAAATATTTAAGAAAATAGAAATAGGTACCTACGCCGCCAACGCCATCTGGTCTAAGGAATCTTAAAAACTCACAAAACTTATTTTTGAGTTATTATTTTGCTAAACTTAAAAGTTTACTAAATATGTCGGATAGGAATAGAAATCGTTTTAATATTTTAAATAAACATCATTTTCAATTAATATAGGTACTATTATGTTAAATGTCACTAAAATAAAAACGATATTCTACTATTATACGATATATGGCGCATGTAGGTGATAAAAAATATAATAATTTTTAAAATTTTAGTTAAATACCCGTGCGAAGCCGGGGCGGGCCGCTAGTTATAACTAAAATTACTTGTTGTGCAAGTTTTCATGTTTCTACGGGAGGTAATCTATCTGTGTTTAATGGAAGATTTTTATGAAAGAAAATTTTTGGTAAATTTACTGGAATGTCAAAAACATCTGCTTGAACTGGAATGTCAAAATAAAACATGAAACAAGTTATGAAAAGTCATTGCCCAATTATTACAGTAGTTTCTTTTTTTGTTAATTTGTATAATTGAATTTTCATATGATTGAAAATTGCCCTGTTAGTATAATTGGCAATAATCTTACTTAATGCTCCAGGGCTGTGGGTGAGATTCCCGCCTCAAGTCTGGGTGTAATAATTATACATGTATTGTATTCAGATATGTTTCATTAAAAAAATATGAATATGTAAATTAGTTGGCTCTTACCTAAAACACATACATTATCTTAGAACATACATTACCTTAGAAACAGAGAACAATGTGTGTATGTTATATATATTTAAAAAAAAACAGCTCATCTCAATCAAGATTAGGTTGTTAATTTATTATTTTGTTGTATAGAAACTAGTCATTCTAGTCATTAAAGAAGATATAACAAAGAAAATATAACAAGAAGATAAGTACCGCATTAAAATAATGCAGGTAAGAGGGCCGCCGCCACATAGTTCTGATATAAAAAATAGTTTAAAATTGCTCTTACTTATCATCAACCATTTCAATAAGATGGTCCAAGGCATCATCCCACTTATCCACAGATTCAGTGATGATTACCGCTTGAGCACCTGCTTGCTGTGCTTTTAATGTTTTAAATACAAATGAACATTCTCTGAAAAATATAAAACATGTTTTAATTTTCTTTATAATTATAAATATACATATTTTTTGCGCATGTGTTTTCTCTTATAATTATTGTACTATATTATTGTGCAATCTATACAAATAATAAATCTGTTAAAACCTCCGTTTTATTAATACACTATACCACCACTGTCGTTGCAAGACCTGTGTCTAAGATCATGGTGTTACTTTACACGCAGTTGAAGTAAAACTTCGTTGACATTGTGACAGATGACGATTAAATTGAAAATAAGTGTAATGTTAGAATTAAAAAAAAAAGTATATATTGATAATATAATAATTAACCAAAGTAATATATACATCAGTCTATTCATATCGAGCAATATACAGTGCAACCTGGATTTAACGAAACTGAAGGGAATTAGGAAATATTTGTTATACCAAGTAATTTGCTATAATGAGGTTTGTTATATAGAGGTTAGACTGGACTGCGATTCGTTTTAACGAGGTAAGAACTTGGAATTAAGTGGAAATAATTAATAGGATACGTTATATCAAGGTTTTAAGTTGAAAAAATTCGTTAAATAGATGTAAAAATACCTTCTACCTATATTCTGCAATGATTGAAAAATCGTTATAAAGAGGTTTTTGATAAATGTTATTCGTAATGTAGAGGTATATTTTGTATTATCTCTTACGGGCAGTTCTAGGGAATTTCGAAAAATTCGTTTAATCGAGGAATTCGTTATATCAAGGTTGTACTGTACATAATAAATAAATTATTTAATTATCATTATACTTTAAATATGATGTCATTATACTTTAAATATTTTAAAATCAAATTGTATATAAACGCGTCATCGCCGTAACGCATTTCCTGGCGTTATTTGTTACCTGGCGACGGTTAAACGAAATCGAGTCCTACGACGTATTAGTGACGACGTTGGTCGTCGAAGTACCACAGATTAGGTAAAATTAAAAAAAAGTGCTCACAAAACGTATAAAAAGCAAAACTATTAAAGCTGACGTTACAACACTGTTTCTCTCATCAGAATAACTCATATTATTACGGGCCATGGCCCAGTTAACAAACATCTGTTTAATCTAGGTATTACCGACAGCCCCCTGTGCAGAGCCTGCCTGGAGGCAGAGGAGACGGCCGCCCACATTGTTCTGGAGTGCACGGGCGTGACCACCTACCGGGCCAAACATCTGGGGTCACCGAAGACTCTCCCCGAAATCATTGGTGACACCAGAGGTTTGATAAATTTCTTACAGGAGTTAGGGTGGCAAGACTAGCTGCCCACTTCCACACACAAAATAGGCGCACAGTGACGTCGAGTTGCGGAAACAAGCCCGTCATTACTTATCACTTAAATAGAAAATAATTTTCTCTTACCCTCGCTCGGACAAGGCTATGTTTCCAAATAATTCATCAGAATTTATTATATCAGAACAACTATGTAATGGAACTGTTGGTACTAATTTAGCCTTTTCAAAATGTACACTGCCATTCTGAAAATTTTTATGTTATATTATTGAAAAAATTTAGTTATTTAGATATGTTTTTAAATTATTAAAGAATATAGGACAAACTTTGTTTATAAGCACGTTATTAATACATTTCTTATTTATTATAATGGATGGAGTGCATAAAACTTACAAATGGAGTGCCGAAATCTTTAGCTGGTCTAATGCGATAAGAATATCTCAGCTCTGGAGGATCCAAGATTTCAAAAAATATATCCCCAGCGATAACATCAGCTGTAGATGCGCCGTCATAGAAGTGCAAGTCGTTAGCTGTAAGATTATTTTTTCATACATAAAAAAACTAAACAATTTCATTATATGTAAAGATAACGATACTTACCACCAGATGAAACTTTTGATATCAAAATAAAGTATAAGAAACAAATAAACAACTGAATAGTCTCTGTAATTTTTAAAACTCCGATCGCGATGGAGAGCATAGTCGTGATGTCTACCCTTCATAACCATAGACCATAGTAAAATTAGTTAAATAAGCGCAGTGCTACCAGATGAAAATTTAAAATTACCTTGTCAGCAGACTAAAATTACCGGGTTCTAAGTAAAATTACCTTAAATCTATTTTAAATTACCGTGTACATATTACGGTGTCGATAAAAAAGGAACACTTTTTTTATAATAAAACTATTTAAAATGTCTTTAGTCAAAAACTATTCTTCCAAAAGTTCTACTTCTTGGTTATAAATCGACGAAGATATTTTAGTAACCCATATCTTTTGATGGTATAAAATCAACGCACCCGTTTCCATTTCGGCTAATGGATCGTTGAGCCAAAATATTTCCCTTTATGGTCTTCGTGATAACGAACTGATAAGACTGATAAGTCTATTTCTTTTTTTAGTTTTGTAGTGGCATCTATCTCACCATATACGAAAAACTGACGTATTCTACATCACGCTATCAAAGTTATCCGAGCGATTGAATATATATACAAGAACCCGAGACCAACCATAGGGGGCAATAGCCCATCAGACTCAACACCTGTCTGGTCGGAGGATTTTCAATGGTGGATGAGGGAATTTAACCCTTGTTCCTCACTTCCCGAAGTTTTGATATCAATGCTTACGTTTTTGTCTAGTTCTCCCTATTTTGGAGGATATCGGTCCAGTTCTAACATCAGTATCATAACCATCACTGTCAATCATCGCTGTCGTCGCATATCATTATATTCTCGTAACTGTACGATTTCGTAAAGTATTGCAATATTTCAAACACCCAACAGTTACACTGCAACAAACTTTTCCAAGTAATGCAATGACTAATGACAATACTACTAATTTTAACATAAAGTATACTCGTGAAAAAAACACTATAAAAAATATGTTTTATTTTGCCGGATTATATTATCTGCCAAATAATGAAATCGTTAGGGATTTCCCCAACAGTGACAGCCATTGTTGTTAATTAAGTACTGTTGCTAGTTTATTTATTATTATTATAAAAACATACGTTTTTGACTCCGAACTCGAATATTATTTACACGGTAATTAAAATTTAAAAATACCGTAGAAAATTACACGGTAATAGGTCATTACCGTAGACCGTGTTTTGCTCAAAACTACCGTGCATCTACGGTAATTACCGTGTATCTTGTAACACTTAATAAGCGTCAGAATGCGTTACCTCGACCGTGGTCAGAATTTAGTATTGTGCTCTGTGGTCAGAATCAGAAACTCGAGAATCGAGATCGTGTACTTAAATTAGGGATGTACATCGGAAAAAATTATCGATAATTATCGTATTGTTTTATGAACAGTTATAGATAATTATTGGAAGAAAATTATAGATAGTGGGCGACAGTTATCGATAATTGTCGGATAAAAATTATCAATAATTATCGGGGGATTCGATAGTTATCGGATAGACTCTGGAATTATCGGATGAAGGATGAAAAGTATCACTAATTGTTTTGTAAGTGACGAAAAAAAAAAAGGGTCATCCGCTATCTAGTACCGACATGTACCCCTTGTACGCTATCCGAATATCCAAAAACAAAAAAAAATAAGAAAGGTTACCTGACTTCCAGTATCGACATTTACCTCAGTACCCTATCCTAATACCCAGGCCTTTTTTTGTAACTTCTCTTTTGGGGGCACGCTAATTCTCGACTTTCTTTTTCTCCAAACGTTATGTTTTTTTCAACTTCATTTAGCCATTTTTCGGGTATGAGAACATCGCAAGCTTGAACGATATTTTTATCACTAGATTATAGAAAGAAGCTCCTGCCAATTGAGAATAAAACGTCTCTGGATCTATGGGTTCCTGTATACTTCTTCCGCTTTCGTTTTGTACCTCCACTCCAAAAAAATGACAGTTATTCACCTCTTCCAAAGCCTTTTTATAGTACGTACCAGGTTCAGTTATTCTTCGTCCAATTATTTGAACCACATTTTAAATTTTCTGATTTAGGCTTATATCACGATTTTGCAAATCTAAACTCAGCTCACTTAGATCTTGAAAAGTATCGCACATTAACGCCAAATCTAGGACAAACGCCGTGCTAGTGATTTTCTCAAAAACCCGCTGAATGTGAACTGACATTGTTGAAATGTTAAACTAATACAACATAACTGTTCCATGTAGCTGAAACCGAACGAAAAATAAAAGCTTGTACTTAAAATTCGTCATATTTTAAAAAGGTCATTATCTAACAGATGGGCACAAGTTTATAAATAAATCTCTGGAATTTTTCGGGGACGCGTGATATAACGCATATAAATGCCTCGAATTTATTAATTTCCCCGATACACTTGACCATTTCATTTACTGCTTGTTCCAAACGATGATTAGCGCAGCGCCACACTATTATAGGTGGAAATTCATCTCGCATGAGTTTCGCAACTCCATTCGATCTACCAAGCATAGCAACAGCAGCACCATCACAGGAATAATAAATTAAATGATCTTTAAGATACTGCTTGCTCATTCCATAACACTGAAGACAATTCATAAGGGAGAGGAAAATGATCGCTGCTTTAACACCTTCCTAGACTCGACTAGATCCAAAAATAAGTTCGCGGGGAAATTCATCTTCTGGTTAGGGAAACAAATTCGCACAAAAATAATCAGAGATAATATATTGCTGATCTTTGTTAACTCGTCAATTAGTATGGAAATTTTTCTTACTGATTTTATGATTTAGAAAAAAAGCTTTTATTGCATTTCTTGAGTAATATGATCGATAATATTGAAGCATGCATTAGTTGAATGAAGTATACGACCCATACAGAGACCGTTTAGTTCTTGTTCTGATCCTGATTTCTGATTCCATTGAATTGAATGATTGATTCGCCGACACAATTTTATAAAACGTACGAGATATTTTACATGTTATAGACTTACTAGTCGATATATTTTTCAAAACGATTGTTTCTATGGTTTTATTTTCAGCTTCTTCCAGAGTTTTCACGGCCTCAGAATGAAATTCACTTTCTTTGTGTAATTTTTTTTTTCTCAAAGATAATATTTTTTGTTCTCGTGTATCATCACTGTACGTTATCTTACAATTAAACCACTCCTTTGAAGCTTGAACGCCAGTTTTTATATAAAAATTTGCCGGTGCCTTTTTGCAAACTTTAAAACCTAGCTTCTAATCATTTACAACCTAGCTTCTAATTAATTTTTTAAATGACAAGGCTGCTTGGCAGTGACATGATTTGCTCGTTCTTTGTAAATAAATTTTTTGTATCTACAAAATATGATGACTTTGTGTTAAAAAGAGTACCGAGAGTTTTAGACCTATTAAAAAAAGGTTCCTAAAATAGATTTTTTTAATTCGAAATTTCCTTTGGGGGCACTGCGTGCCCCCGCGTGCCCCCACAAAAAAAACCCTGCTAATACCTAAAAATAAGGTCGTCACTTAACTTAAAACTAATTACACTTATCGATAACTATCGATAATTATCGAATGATTGATTGAAATATTATCGAATGATGAATGAAAAATTATTGAGTTACGAATTATCAATATTTATCGCACACCCCTAATTTAAAAGTGACATGTCAAATGTCTTATGTCAGCTACTAAAAACAGAGTACGTATCATTTTATGTTAATCTATAATTATTGTATAACTACCCTTCTAAATGAAGATTCGCTTATATATCAATCCTTACTATAATATTATAAATGGGAAAGTGAGATTGTTTGTATGTTTGTTCCGCTTTCACGCCGTAACTACTGAACCGATTGCTTTGAAATTTTGCAGACGTAAAGTTAGAAGTCCGGATTAAATAATAGGGTACTTTTTATCCCGAAAAAGTTTGATTTTCCCGAGGGAAAACAAAAATATTGTTAGTTCGGAGATAGATGGCGCTGTGTGTAGTTTAAAACAAAGTTATGTTTTGCATACGAATATACACAATGTAAACTTAGAAGGTAAATGATATGATAATTAATCCCCGAAAATGAGGAATTTGGTTTATCTTCTAAACTGGTTTTTTACATCTACTAATCCTGTGTACTTAGTAATTTTCTTTGCAAAAACTTCTGTTATTATTTACCTATCCTTTATCCTGGTATAATACTGTTCCAGAGGGCTTACAAAAGTGAAGAAATTTCAAAAAAGTAGATTATTACGTGCAAATATGACAAATATACTGAAATAAGTATAAAGTATTAGCAGTTACGCTATTTAGTTCTTAAGGTATGCGATAGATGACGCTTGGTGGTTTTTAAAACGTGGTATCGTTGTGTTTTCTAAGATGCGTAAGTAGTGGAATGACATCTCGCGCTTTAACCTATAGCTCATACGCTACCTATACTTATTCGGTGCACTTTTCGACTCATTTATTTGCTGTTTAACCTAATTTCACTATAGTTTTTTTTCAGTTAGTTTTATAAATATTTTTTGTTTGTAAATAGAATTGAGGTTTAGGCAGTAGCTGTATAATAGTTAAGTTAGGTTAGGTTAGGTATCCGTAAGGTACGGTGTTCCAGGGCGAGTACTAAGTATCGCCTTGGAATACCTGCGAGGGCGGCTTCGGGCACTGTTCCATAAGTGCCTGAGCACCGGACAGTTCCCGAAGCCATGGAAAACGGGCCGATTGTGTCTGCTGCGCAAGGAGGGTCGACCATCTGACTCTCCCTCTGCGTACAGGCCGATCGTGCTGTTGGACGAGACGGCTAAGATGTTCGAGAAGATTCTCGCATCCCGTCTCGTCCAACACCTCGAAGAGGCGGGGCCGGGCCTCTCGGAGGCGCAGTTCGGATTCAGGGCGGGCCGATCCACCTTGGACGCCCTGAATACCCTGAGGGCTATCTCCGCGGAGGCGGTGGCCAGTGGAGACGTACTCCTGGCCACCTCGCTCGACATAGCGAACGCCTTCAACAGCTTGCCTGTTGAGACGATCGCGGAGGCACTCAAGTACCATAGAGTGCCCCATTATCTCCGGAGGCTGTTGGAGGCGTACCTCCGGGACAGAGAGGTCCTCTGGGAGGGGGGCGACGGTCGGCTATATCGACGGCGCGTTGGATGCGGCGTTCCGCAGGGTTCTGTCCTCGGTCCGACCCTGTGGAACGTCGGTTTCGACTGGCTACTGCGGTCGTCTCTTCCCCCCGGGCTTAGTGTCATCTGCTATGCAGACGACACTCTGATAACGGCCCGGGGCAAGAATTTCGAGGAGGCGGCACGTCTGGCTCAGGTCGGCGCCGCGATAGCATCGAGCTGCTGGGTTTGAGAGTCTCTGTGTCTAAAACAGAGGCGCTACTGTTCCATGGCCCACGCAGAGGTCCTCCCCGAGGTGCGCGGATCGTCGTCCAGGGTACGGAGGTGGTCATTCGACCACATATGAAGTACCTGGGCCTGACCCTGGACGGACGATGGAGTTTTGGCCCGCATTTCGCGCAGCTCGCTCCAAGGCTCGAAAATGCCGCCGCCGCGCTGGGCAGACTGCTGCCCAACGTAGGCGGACCCGGTTCGCCGTGCCGGCGTCTTTACGCCGGCGTCGTGCGTAGTATAGCGTTGTACGGTGCTCCCGTATGGGTCGACGCTCTTACCGCGCGTAATAAGATCCTGCTGAGGAGGCCCCAGTGGATCATAGCGGTGAGGGCCTTACGGGGCTACCGTACGGTGTCGTGGACTGCGGCGACACTTCTCGCGGGAGATCCGCCTTGGGAACTCCAAGCGGAAGTGCTCGCGGAAGTATACCGCTACCGATCGAGCCTACGAGCGAGAGGACAAGTCCCGAGTGCGGACCAAACAGGGAAGATCAGGGCTCTGGCTCAGAGAGCCTTGATCGACCGATGGCAGGTGGACCTGGGGTCCCCAGTGGCCGGCTCAGTGACGGTGGACGCAATACGTCCCCACCTGAAACGCTGGGTCGAAAGGCGGCACGGGTTGCTAACTTTCAGGCTGACGCAGGTCCTTACCGGGCATGGTTGCTTCGGGAAGTACCTGCACCAGATACCGAGGAGGGAATCAACCCCTTCCTGCCACGAGTGCGGCGCGCCAATCGACTCGGTGTGTCACACTCTGAAGGAATGTGCCGCCTGGTGGCCCCAACGCCATGACCTGGTGGCAGAGATAGGCGGAGACCTCTCGCTATCGACCGTCGTCCGTCGTATGCTCGATAACGAGAGGTGCTGGTCGGCAGTGGCCTCCTTTTGTGAGAACGTAATGTCTCTGAAGGAGGCCGCGGAGCGCGCGCGTGAAGCGAACGCTCATGCCGACTCAATCCGCAGGAGACGGCCTGGGGGAAGACGACGGCGCTACGCACTCGTTCCCCCTCCGCCTTAGAGTGGGAGACATCTGCCACTCTACATCAGGGCAATAGAGCGCTCTCGGTGCCCGTGAGCGCTCTATAAGCGAGGCGGCCCGCACGGACGGGCCAACCGTCGGGGCGTCACGGTCGCATGCGAAAGTCTTCCCGTGGCGCCCCACTATGACGATGAGGGCACCGCTGGGTTTTAGTTAGGGTATTCTGGCACGCTCTTGCTGCCAGCGAGTCCCACATATCCGCCGCTTTTGCGGCGGAATGCGTAAATGCATTTCCCAGCGTTAAAAAAAAAAAAAAAAAAAAAAAGGTATCCGTAAGGTACGGTGGAAGGCTCGGCTGGAGACGCCCCGGGCTGGTCTTCGGACCATAGGGGCGCTTCAGCCGATATTGATGGAGTGGACGGTGCGGCAGCACGGAGTCCTCACCTTCCGATTCGTGCAAGTGTTGTCAGGGCACGGCTGCTTTGGCAAATACTTGCACGTTGTCGCAAGGAGGGAGACGACTCCGGGCTGTCACCACTGCGACTGCAGCGAGGACTCGGCGCAACACACGCTCGAATCGTGCCCGGCCTGGGCTGAGCAGCGCCGGGATCTCGCTGCAGTCATTGGAGAGGACCTATCACTGCCGGCCGTTGCTCGTGCAATGGTCGGCGGTGATAGGGCCTGGACCGCGGTCGCCACCTTCTGTGAGGACGTCATCTCTCGGAAGGAGGCGGCGGAGAGGGCCCGGGAAGACTCACTTCTCTCGGACCCAATTCGTCGTCGGCGTGCGGGGCGCCGCAGGCGCGCTCACATGCGCCTGATGCCGCCCTAGTCGAGGCTGCGGACGGTAGGGTCGGGGTTTGCCCACCGTCCGCTGAAATAGCCTACCGCGAAGATGCAATGCTCAAGTGCGCAGGGCGTTGCACAGGAGAGAGTACCCGATGGGGCATCCGCCTGCGGACCACGGAGCAACGTACGCGGTACCCGTGGTCCGCCTTGTAAGGGCGGGTGAGGGCGCACGGCGGGTTATTTTAGTGGGTGAGAGCCCCACACTACCCCGTTGTCTCCCCGGACGACGGGGTGTGCGTTCAGGTACATTTTTTCCCGCCAAAACAAAAAAAAAAAAAAAAAAAAAAAAAAAAAAGGTATCCGTAAGGTTAGTTATAGCACAGTTATAGACTTATAGTTATATAGGTTACTTTATTTCTCTAGGTAGACATCTAACTAAAGTAATTATTGTTTTTTTGATAGGTAATTAGTCGCTTTGTTCATCGTTTAGATTGATTAAAAAAAATAGTAGCTGTATAATAGTTAGGTTAGTTAAGTGCTTTATTTCTAGGTAGTTAACCAAAATAGTTATTGTTTTTTCGATAGGTAATTAAGTCGCGTTGTTCATCGTTTAGGTCGTTAGAGTTTAGTTTTGGATTATACTTTAGGTTTATAGTTTTTAGTTTACTCATCCTATTTTCACAATGCCTCGCAAACGGAAATCTAATTTGTCGAGCACCTCATCTAAAGCTCGGGCAATGAAAATTGCCCGATCTCAGGAATCGTCTCTTCATGCTGAAATAAGAAGGCGCGAACAAGCAGAGCGTCAAGCTGCTTCGAGAGCTGCTGAGCTACCATCTCAGCGCCAACAAAGACTTGAGGAGCAAGCAGAAAGAGTAGCTATTTGGAGAGCTAATGAGACGCCCCTTGAAACACAGATTCGTTTAGAGGAGCAAGCAGAAAGACAAGCTGTTTTGAGAGCTAATGAGACGCCTCTTCAAACGCAACAACGTTTAGAGGAGCAAGCTGAGCGACAGGCAGCTTCTAGAATGGCCGAGACTCCAGAAGAGACTCTGGCGAGAAGAACCGCGCAAGCACAAATGCAAGCTGAGCGGCGTCGAGCTTTCATGAGAAACACTTGGTCCGTGTTTAATAATACTGCATTTGAATACGATCCTTTGATCGATTACAAAAACCATTCCTTCAATTTCCTATAAGGGTTTCATTTGCTATGACCATTAATAAAGCACAAGGTCAAACTCTAAGGGTTGCTGGAGTACACTTAGAAAAGCATTGTTTTTCGCATGGCCAGCTCTATGTAGCGTGTTCCCGGGTATCCAGTGCCCAAAATTTGCATGTTTTTGCTCCCCAACGTAAAACATATAATATAGTTTACCACGCAGTTTTGGTTTAAAAAGTCTAAACTCTATACAGGGTTAATTCTAAAACACCAGCAACCTCGCAGGACAAGATAGCTAACATTATGTACAACAACATTTGTTCTACCACTTTTGTTAATTTGTTAGATTTTATTTTCATACAAAAATAAATATTAATTTAATTTTACGCGTGAATGCAATAAACTCTACGCGCGTCCCAAAGATTAGGTAAATAACGACCACGTACTAATGTGAGGGGAAAGGTAGGAACGGGGCGGCGCTAGCGCCTTTGAACTTGACCTATTTAGCCAGCCGCGGCAGTCGGCGGCGGGCGACTTTGATGCGCGCGCGTCATATGATTTTGTGTGCTACTCGTATTTATTTTATTCGTATCGATCGATGTATTGTACCTGTACTAAAGTTATTTTATAACCATGGTACCGCCGCTATTCTAATGTCGAATACACGGAAATGGTGAGGATACTGGCTAAGTGTGATGACAATGTGTCGGAAGCCTGTCGGCAATATGCAGCTAGATATTCGAACTTACCTACACCGAGCCGTGAGACAATGTCAACTCACCGAATCTGACAAACTAGCACGAGTAAATTTTTGTAACTGGTTCGGTTAACTAAAAAAATTTGTGCGTTCAATCAAATTAAAACTAATTCGGAAGTGTTAGCACGTGTTAGTGAACAGCTGATTTTTAGGTGTTGTCTGTGTGTTAATTGTGATGGTGACTATTTTGAACGCTATCTGCGCGATACGCACCGACATGCGCGTTACTTTAACCTTAGAGGTAATATTTCGTTTGTAAATATTATTTTATTGTCAATTATTTTTAATTTTTTAATTATTGTAAATACGCTGATTTCACTTTTGAAATACTTATGCGCGCCTGTATTTAACAATAAAAAGTGAATATTACCTAGCTACCAATATTTGATATTAAATTGGTTTAATTAGACTTTAGTAAACGTTAAAGAATAATTACCTACGTTAATAATTTTCACATATTTTTTTTATGTTCAGAATTCAGATACCTAATCTACATACCTACATTTTTATAGTATTGGCGGGCATACGGACAGTCGAAGCCTTTTGATGACTAGGTACCGGATGTCTACCGCACAACTGGTTGTGCTGTAACCTCTGGAGGTTATGCAGATGTGTTGCCCTCCTATACATACGATTTATTTGTTTTTTATCGTTTAATATAGCCAGTTCTAAGCCTGGTAAAGTATGAAGGGATTGTGGACTCAGTTTACGTATTGCAGGGACATGACAAAACAGAAATTTGATTATTCACTTAAGTCACTGCGATATACATACTATGATACTGCCCACAAACCCACCAAGCAATTTATATTAATTTTATTAACTAGAATTATCGGGCAGAGAAAGTGTTATTACTATTATTATGCAAGCGCGCCCGAGCGTCGCGTCATCCTTTCGATAATGAATGAAACATAGACTCTAAATTTCAGAGCAGTACAATAAAAGCTTAAAAAATCATTTTTAATTAATGTATTGAGTTATGTCAAAAGTCGTAGAACAAATGTTGTTGTACATAATGTTAGCTATCTTGTCCTGCGAGGTTGCTGGTGTTTTAGAATTAACCCTGTATATACGGGAAAACTAAGAAGCGCGATATAACCGAATTCATAACCGAATTCCACGCGGGCGAAGCCGCGGGTAAAAGCTAGTATTTTTTATATATTCATTACCGACATTCTTATTTAATAATAATTCTAATAGCTTTTGTTACATATGTACATGACTTAAAAAGTATCTACACTAAGTAATTAAAAATAAAACAAAGTGAATGAGAAGTTCCCCATTTCACCACTACTAAAAGATTATCAGATTAGACTTTAGAGAACATTCGCTGACGTGGATTTTATGGTGGTGCAGTGTTACCCTCATACCAGTTATATATATATATATATATATATATATATATATATATATATATATATATATATATATATATATATATATATATATGTCGGCGGGAAACCGCATATTTAAGAAAAACACGTGTCCGGAAATGATTATTTAAATTAATTTAATCAAGTTTAGTTCCTATTTATTTTTTTGTAATGATTCAGCTGTTTGAATTGCTGAATAATTTGTGTTAAAATGTTATTGTTATACCTATTTATTTTTGTGTAATGATTTTGCTGTTTGAATTGCTGAATAATTTGTTATTTGATATCCCCATACTTTGTAAAAAATTAGATGTACCCACATTTTGTAAAATCACTAAGACGGATAGACTATAAAAGCACGCACTTAGCGATGCACTGGGGACTTCTTAGCCAGCCAGCGCTCAGAGCAGACGCATTTGGACTATCCGGTATACGTGAGCCATTTTGTGATAATTTTATAATGATTCAACTTTGTATTAACGATTTCTTATTTAAAAGAGTAACTGTCGAGTTTCTTGCCGGTTCTCCTCGGCAGAATCTGCATTCCGAACCGGTGGTAATAAAGATTTAAGTAATCAGAGTTCTCATTTTTTATTTCCACTAATTTCTAATCCGACATATATATTTAAAATATATATATACACACACACACACACACACACACATATATATATATATATATATATATATATATATATATATATATATATATATATATATATATATATATATATATAATCATCAATAAACCATCCTATCTCTGGTGTTAACGTTGTAGATACTTTACGTTTGGCTCCATGATGACAAGAGGTACGTTCGCGCGCCCTCTTCTAATTGATAATTCATCACTTTTATATGATTTTTTAATCTATGCATTCCACAGATCACATGCGCGGAAACGGAAATGGGACATGCACAATAGTTTTTTATTTATCAGTTTTTAATTAAAATAATAAGTAGTGAATAAATGTAAGAAGATAATTTTGTTTATTATCTTTTATAAACAATAGCAAAAATTATTTACTAAAATTTGACAGTTAAATTCAGTTTTTGATTAAAGAAGTATCATTTCCGCGCATGTGGTCTGTGGAATGCATAGATTAAAAAATCCTATATAAGTGATGAATTATCAATTAGAAGAAGGCCCGCGAACGTACGATGGTTAATTCATACCTTTTGGTTTATAAATGATCATAAATTTATTAAATCTTATTTCGTTAACAGCATCTCCTTTGCTGCCATAAATTTCACAGATAAATTTTGAACAATTAGATAAATTTCACTGCTACGCCTTAATAAGCACTACTAAGTGTTTTGAAAACTTTTTGATATTCAAAATTTTTCTCAAGTATTGAAAAACGCCGTTTTTTCCCTTTTTTGAAAAACGATAGACAGATAGAAAAAAAAAAAACAAAAAAAAATGTTTATCTTTAATTTCAGTAATTCTTCATAGTATCTTCGTAATGTAATACATAATATTCTCTATTCCTGATATTAGAAGTTCAACTATGTTGCGCTCGCTCTCTCATCAAGCGTCATGACTCATGAGTAATGATTATATATTATAATACTAGGATGAAGTATGCCTAGTTTTAATATAATACCTTTATGGCGCAATACTATCAAGATTAAATTAATATTTAGCCGTGAACGGGGAATACCGTCAAATTCTGGACAATGACATTGACATTTATTTTTACTCTTTTATTATAAAGTTCTTAGTATTCCCGGTATCGAACACTGAACATTACTCTTTTGCAGTACAGTTTACTTTTGTTTCACCTCTGTAAAGGAATGAGCTGGCCTTCCATAAACTTGGGCTTGAACTAACCGTAAAAATCATATAGTTAATTGTAATATAAAGTGAATTTATATTTTCGTCAGAGTGCAACATTTTGTGAGAAGGTAAATATCTTATAATTGTTTAAAAGTAATATGAAACGAATATACTATTAATTTGTTTTCAATATTTAGCTAATGAAGCAACGAACACTTGTTATTTATTGTTTTTTATTGTTGTCGTAATAAATGATTAATAAAGGAACAAGTTTTAAAGTCTTATCTGGTATTGTTAACTTCATAAGTTAGGTAGGTTCTTGGTATTTTTCAATAAAATAAAACTTGTGTTTTATTTGAAACAATATAGGTATATATTTTTTTAGTATAAAATTTCACTAATAAGACATTATTTTATTATTTATATGTAACTTTTAATACCAATTTGCTTATAAATATTTAAAATCGTTAAGAGACTTAAAAAATAGTAAAATACGGTCAATAAATAAATGTAATATTTATAACATATTATATATTAGATTTTAGAACAATGCAAAATTATGATATAATGTAGTAGTGGTAGTAGAAGTAGAAGTAGAAGTAGCAGCAGCAGCAGCAGCAGCAGCAGCCTTAAAATTAACATCAAGCTACAATTCTTACAAAGATGTATTATTTTAATAATAATCTTTTCACAACAAATTCTGATTATTGCATCACTCTCGAAATACTTTAAATTGAAATTAAATTATAAACATTTGTATAGTACATGTAGGTATATGTTAGTTATATCATTAATTTTATTATTAATATAATACTTTTAAAAAAATGGTATATAAGAGACCTTTAATTGTTTTTTTATATTTCAAATTGATATTTTAGTATTTATGAATAAAAAACATAAAAATGAATTCAAGTGACATTAAGGAGGAAAAAGAATACACATTAAGGCTTTATCAAACTCAATTAGAAGAAATTGCATTTAGAAAAAATACAATCATAAATTTACCAACAGGTAATTAAAAATTTTTATTTTTATTTTTCTCTTCTTTTTATTACAACTTTTACTACTAATACTTTTTGATTATAGGTTCTGGCAAAACTTATATTGCTACACAACTGATAAAAAGATTAAATTACACATTAAAAAAGCCATGGGGAGAGGGCGGCAAGAGGTGTTTCTTTTTAGTGAACAATGTTCCATTAGTGAATCAACAGGTACAGAATGTTCAATAATATTGTTTATATAAGTAATTGTGAAAAAAAAGTATACATACTGTAATATTTATTAAGATTATGTTTCCACTTTTTTCAACCAACATTAAAAAAAAAGGTGCTAAATTTGTTAATATTTTTCTTTGATACCTCTGAACTTTGTTATTTATGAGTTGATAGAGAAAATTCTTTTATGTTTAGAATTTTCCGTTTGGTTCCAGTAAGATTTGAAGAAAAAAAAATACCATTCATAAGGGTATAAAAAGTGTATAAAAATTTTTATGGTCCCAAATGTTTCAACATAAATTTCTTTCATGTTTTTTTTTTGTAATATTTTAATTTTTAATACACTGGTATTCATAGTACCAGCTTAAAAAAAGTCAGAGTTGTTGTATATTTTATATCCGTTATAGTCAAAGTTGGTTGATTCTTACTAGTGTTTTTGTGAATATCTCAGCCTTAATATTAATGAACAGGTCATAGTCAAAATTGGTTATTCATGCTGAAGATATTTTTTTAAATTAATTCTGTAATAACATCTTTTATTACTATTAATGTCTTGATTATATGTTTATCTTTTCAGATGAAAGTGATAAAATATACATGCCCAGTTAGTGTTATTGGATATAGTAGTGAAGATAATGTAGATTATTGGGATAAAAATAAATGGGATAGTGAAATATCAAAGTATCAGGTATTTGATTTCATAAATATTGATATACTGAAAAGTTATAAGACAAACTTAATTTGTTAAATACATATTTTTGTTTTTGCAAGTGTTTGAGTATTCTGTTTATTTTTCATTAGAAACCAGTCTTATTAATATTGGTTCATAAAAAGTGTATAAATAATTATAATTATTAATATAATTAAATTAATAAATAATCTGATTGTTTTAACATTAATTTTAATATAATAAATTTAATAGTGTGTAAAAAATTTCTGTGCAGACATTAACAGGTCATTTATTTTCTAAGATTTCAAATATTTAAATGTAATTTACACTCGAATCTTTTGGATATCCCTATCCAGTATATTTTATTTTAATTAAATATTAGTAGCTTGATCAATTGAACAAAAATTATGTTTTTATCTAATTGTGGTGAAACCCAAAAAAAGTCTAAAATGTTTTAATTACAACTTTTCTACCGCTGCTGATATACTTTTAAATATTTTTTTAGGTAATTGTGATGACAAGTCAGATACTCAATGACATGTTGACACACAGATATATAAATGTTGAAGACATAAGTCTTATTATATTTGATGAATGTCATCATGCTGTTGATGACCACCCCATGAGATCAGTCATGAAACATTTCGAGAAAGTTCCCAAAAATAAACAACCAAGGATTTTGGGTACGATGTTAAATATATTATTATTGATTGATTTTCATTTATATCACTTTTGTATTTTAATAGTTAACTTTATTTAAGAATAATTAATAACCATTCTATTAAAATCTAAAAAAAAATAATACATAGAATAAATTTTAATAAACAAAATAAGTTGTTTTGGCAGATTAGTGTGTGCATCATTTTTTTTTTTTTAATATTGATGAAAACGTAAATTAAACCATTTACAATAAATTTTAGGTATTATTTATGGAAAATTATTTTTAATTATTATAATTGTTGTTTTTTTACTTTAATATGTTTTAATTAATATTAGAACAAATTAGTCAATACATTTTATGATCAATTTATTTACAAGTACTAATATGAGTCATATTAATATTGCTATGGCTTGTTATTAACTATATAGTAATTTATTTAGGTTTAACAGCGCCACTACTTAATAGCAATGTTAAATTACATAAAGTAGAAGAGACTCTTCGCGATTTAGAGACAACGTTTCAAGCTACGATCGCAACAGCTAATGATATGGGAGAAGTAGCCATGTAAGACATTGATCAATCTTTAATTTACACATCCATTACAAACATACCCTTGATATACTTTACGCACACATTGCTATATAGGTAAGTAAGACTATTTATATAACACTGCATAATATGTGGCTTATAACTTACAGCTTTACAAACAAACATAATAACAAATATATTTATTATACATACATAGAGTAAAAGATTAAGTGTACAAAGCAAAGCTTTTAATGTGCTCATACTAAAGCATGCACAGATGCCATTTTATCACTAAATAGTAATCTTTTTCAACTACCCCAGAGAAAACTCATAAACCAATCTATTTTATATGTTTTACACGGTTTTGTCTGCGTTAATTATTGAAATTTCTCAAATTGCTATCAAGGGTCGGAAATTTTGAGGGTTTTTATTTCATGAAAATAGAAAAATAAATGTGAACTTTTGTTCAACATTTTGTTACGTGCTGTTCTCCTTTTCTTCCTTCGTAATTGGTACCCTAGCGGGACATGGACGGGTCGCTTGTATTTTATATAAATGAATAACCGAACAAATACTACTTATAAACATCTCGAAATATTACATACAGTGGAAAAATCGCAACAAAATCTATACTTGAAGTTTTACGGGCAGGTAAAACTTGAAGTAAAACCGGTTTTCAAATTGGACAAGTACATTAACAATCTGCCCGTAAAACCTCAAGTATAGATTTTGTTGCGATTCGTTTTTCCACTTGTCCGTTGCCGTTCGTTTTTCCACTTGTCTGTTGCAATTCTTTTTGCCACTTGTCCGTTAAAGTTTCACTTTTATTATGTACCCCAACTCCCAGCACACATTTCTTTTTTTTTCACAGGTTTACTGCAAATTATGATTTGGTTAGGTTATTTCCCTAGCGCGCCAAAAGAAGTATAACTTAAAAAAATTGATTTGAATTGATCGTTGATTTATTGTTCAAAAGGAAATAACTAACCAAATTTTTACCTGGCTCCCTGACCATAACGCTTTTTCGTGACACAAAATTCTTAAGACCCCCCGTTTATATAAAAGTTTCACTTCAAAAATCGGTCTTTTACTTCTACGTAAATGAAACGTTGATGGTTGGTTCCGAAAGTTAGGGTGTGACTCCACCGGAGTGGAGATGTGCGGAGATGTGTTTTAAATAACCAACAATTTTGTTCAGTGGTATACACTGAAGAGGAGGGGAGACGAGTTGTGTGAATAACGAAATTCTATTGGTTGTTTAAACACATCTCCGCACATCTCCGCTTTGGTGGAGTTCGGGCCTTACCGTTAACACGTTACCGCTCTGATATTTAATACTAGCTATTGCCTACGACCTCGTCCTCTTGGAATAGTTATTTTGGGCAGCATTTTTATTTAATTTTTTTAACTTTAAAAATTCAAGTGAAATGTTTGGTGACTATTATTGTGGACCTAGAAAAGTTTAGGGGAACGCGAGTGGCCTTTTTAAAAATAATAAAAATATTTAAAATTATTTAATTAAAACTAGTGAGACGATCAAACAGAAGCGCATGCTCTGATCAACTGAAGTTATATTTCAAATAAATGGACACGAATAGTTAGCACCATTTTATTTAATGCATATTTGTCACATACATGTTGTATACCTACTAATTCAACATGAAAAAATTATATTTGAATACCATGATTCTGGGAGGCGCATTCATTTGAATACGAAACGTCGAAGAGATAACATCAAAATAATAAAAAACTAAATTAGAGCTGTGATAAAGTACCTTTGTTTGAATAAAATATTTACCAAAGACATACGACTTGGTGGAAACAACGGGGGACTCTGTTCCTCCATATTCACAGTTGCATACTGGGAAAAATAGTTTAAGCTGGTCAGAACATCCACTTAAGATGAACAGGAGAGGCGACGACCATCCACGTCTTACTGATGATAACGTGAAAAAAGTCAAAGATGTTGTTATGGCAGATCGAAGATTATCTCTCCTTTATTCTATCATCTTCAAACCAACTACTCCAATATATCGTAAAAACCGATTTGAGTTTCTTTGTGATACTTATGAATGGCCTCTCCGCTCAAATGACAGCCTAATTTTGAAGATACCTCCACATTCTTTTTCATTTTATTCTAAATCTTTCACTGTTGAAGCTTGTACTTGGAACTCATTGCCACTGTCTATAAAACGAGCTCAATTTTTAAGGACATTTAAAAAACTTATTAAGAAAGAGTATTTATTATATGTATTAAATTATGTTAATCGACTTTATTTTACTATTTATTATTTGTCATGAAGTTATGTTCTGTCATTCGTCTTAATTTATCAAGTTGTTTATTATGTATATATGTATGTATGTACGTATACTTTTTTTTGTTCCTTTTTATACATAATTTTGCGCTCTTCCCATATTTTATATGTAAAATCTCTGCCCAAAGGTTGCCTGAAAGAGATCGCTGTATTAGCGATAAAGCCGCCTGTTGCAACTAATGCAAGTTGATTGTTTTAAATTCTATTTATTGTTACGTTTGTGTATTGGTATCCAAAAGAGTGAATAAATAAAGAGTGACCATATCAGGCTGAAAAAACAGCAATGGCAGCGTTCAAAGAATCCTTACAAACGAATTGCTTATAAAAAGGTCTCTGCGCGTTGAGTACCGTGAAAATTAACCGACAAACTAAAAAAAATAAAAAAATAAAAACAAGTCAATATTTCGACAGCGTATCGAGAAGTTCCAAGCCAATCAGATATTTTTTTTTCGCCTTTTGTAACTATAGACGAGACTTGGATCCACCATTTTGATCCTGAAACAAAATAACAGTTGATGACTTTGAAATGAGACTCACCGATGCCAAAGAAATTCAAGTTGTCAAATTTGGCTGCAAAGGTTGTGGTGTCAATTTTTTGGGACGCTGAGAATAAGAAGAAAGAAGAAAAAGAATTATTATGGTGGAATACTTGGAAGAGGGAACCACTATTACAGGCTAACACTAAGCAGACCAAACAAGTAGATTGCGGGAGGCTATCAAAGAAAAAAGACGGGGCAAACAAAAAAGAGTGATGTTTCACTAAGACAACGCACCGGCTCACAAGGCCGCAGTTACGATAGCTGCCATTCAAGAAACAGGATTCGAATTACTTATATATATATATATATATATATATATATATATATATATATATATATATATATATATATATATATATATATATATATATATATATATATATATATATATATATTTAGCATATACCATATTTAGCATCCAGTGACTTATCTCTTTCCGTGGCTCAAAGAACCTCGAGGTAAAAAAAAATTAAGAAAATAGCGATCGTCGAGGTCGCTGTTGAGGCGTTTTGGGAGAGTCAAAACAAAGATTATTTTTCTAAGAGAATCCTGGTTTAGAAAAACGAGCTAAATGTATTGACTTGTTAGGAGACTATGTAGAAAAATAGACTATTTTTATAAACATAATCACTTTTATATTCATTATAATTAGTTTTGGATGACTCCTCGTATTCATGTTGTTTTTTATTCGCCATTTTGAAATGGAAGCGTTTTCGGTTGTTTTTTATTCGCCATTCTGCAATGGAAGTGTTTTCGGTTGTTTTTTATTCGCCATTTCGCAATGGAAGCGTTTTTGGTGGTTTTTTATTCGCCATTCCGCAATGAAAGCGTTTTCGGCTTGAGTATGTTAATGTTGAGTATGTTATGAGTTGTTTATGTGTGCTTAATACGCTCGTAGCTCATTTTTATTTATAAACTTGCCTTTCTATAATACGATTTCACAATATATGGGTAACAGTTATATCGCATAAATATGGCGGCGAGTTTATCGGATAGTTTTGTAAACAAGTCTGAAACCAATACATTTCAATCGACGAATGATTCCACAGCTGAATTTTAAATTCATTTTCATGATATATATTCGCGGTTTTCCTGGTCTTGTTTGTACACGCTATTTATTTAATATTCATACTAATTACAATATAATACTAGTAGTTACATAATAATTCATCATAATAGCACTACATCTAGTCTACTAATTATACTTGCGATTACTTTAGCAATTAGTTAAGTAACTAGCGAGCAACTAGTTAAGTAATTAATTGGACATACTGGTCAAGCATCTGATCAAGCAATTAGTCAGGCCGTTTGTCGAATAAATAGGCTTTAAACTAAATTATTATTATGAGCTGTGAGTGGGACAATTTAGACATGAACAGCGGAACCAAAGAGGATAAAGGTTGGCCCATTTTTGACGACCGACTATGATGACCGTTTTTTTCCAAAAGCTGCCTCATAGGACATGGACCTGGATAAGTTCTGATGGTTCCATTAGGAATGAAATAGACTTCATCATGACCAATAGACGGCAGATATTTAATGACGTCTTCGTGCTCCATAGGGTGAAAACCGGGAGTGATCACCTATTGGTTAGAGGTACATTGAATATCAGTGTTAAACTGGAACGGTCTCGCCTGATGAAGTCTACACTCCGATCATCTAACACACATCTAGAGCTTTCACCTCGAATTAATTAATCGTTTCAATCGCCTTGACGATTGGGCTTCTGTGGACAATATAATAGGTTGGTAAACACTGTCCAAACAGTCCCGGACCCAATTTTACAGATCCGGCCGTAAAAGCGGCCCCCAAAAAACTCTGACCAAACTCAAAATCTCATGGAAAAACGACGCTTATTAAACCACCACCACGACGCTTAGGAAACCTCTGAAACACGATGTGCATGTCTTTAACATGTCTCAATACAAAACGTATTAAAGGTACGATAGAGCAGAATCACTCGGCAGACCACATACATACTCTGTGTCAGATTATACAAAAGACCGAAGAGTTTAATCGGCTATTGTGCTTGGCGTTTGTGGACTATAAGAAAGCCTTCGATTCGATCAAAACTTGGGTGGTGCTGCAGTCTCCAGCGGTGCCATATTGACTACCGGTATATCGAAGTGTTGCAGTGATTGTACAATAACGCTCTTATGTCGGTTCGAGTACAGGATCATTGCACGAGAGCGATTTCAATGCAGCGAGGTATGAGACAGGGTGATGTGGTATCTCCGGAACTGTTTACCACAGCATTGGAAGACGCTTTCAAGCTTCTGGAATTTTAAAGATTCGACATCGATGTAAACGGCGAGTACATCATTCAACTTCGATTTGCCGACGATATCGTGCTTATGGCTGAACCTCTGGAAGACCTCAGCATTATTCTCAGTGACCTCGATGGAGTTATCAACGGGTAGGCCTTAAAATGATCATGGACAAGACAGAAATCATGTCGAATGTCTATGTCGTGCCCACCTCGATATCAGTTGGTAGTTCTACTCTGGAAGTTGTTGACGAGCACATCTACCCAGGACAAAAGGTCCAACTTGGTAGATTCAACTTCGAGAGAGAAAGGTCAATCGTCGAACCCAGCTAGGATGGGCAGCGTTCCGGAAGTTAAAAAAACGTTTGTTTTTTGTCCCGTCATGCCTTAGTGCCTGAAGTCGAAAGTCTTCGACCAATGTGTGTTACCACCAGTGATGACATACGGATCAAACGTGGTTTCTGACTATGGGCCTTTTAAACAACCTTTTTAACAAAGCCTCCAAGTCGCACAGCGTGCAATGGAGAGGGCTATGCTTGGTATTTATCTGCGAGATCGATTCAGAAATGATTAGATCCGTAAACGAACGAAGGTTGTTGACATATCCCAACGGATTTGCAAGCTGAAGTGGAAATGGGTAGAGCACAAAGCTCGTAGAACTGACGGTCGATGGAGCAGAAAGGTTCTCGAGTGGAGACCACGTACCGGCAAACGCAGCGTCGGAGGGCCATCCGCGAGATGGACGGACGATTTGAGGAGAGTCGCCGGAAGCCGTTTTGGACGGAGGCTGCTTCGAATCGGTGGCTGTGGAGGTCGATGAGGGAGGCCTACGTTCAGCAGTGAACATATAATGGCTGATATGATGATGATGATGAAACTAATTTAAGAAACAAATTGTACTGCTAGTTATTATTTCTGTAACTAATCTAGTAAGTAGTACATTAACTAGTATTCGATCAATCTCTGAATGTAAGAACTATTTGAGGAATTCATTACGTGATTAGTGGAGCAACACTGGAAATTAGTTGAGCAACTTCAACTTAGTTAACTTCAAGTTAGTAACACAATTAGTCTAGCATTGGCTACCAACGACTTTAGTGAATAGTCAACTAAATAGAATCGTAAATTAAGCAAGTAGTAAAGCAATCGATAGACTGATCGATGAAGTTTTTGTAGACGCAATAATACGATTAAAGTTCAACAAATTACAAATAGTTAATTGAATTTTACTAACGTCCGAGAGCAATTAATTTTTTTTTTCTTTCTTTTATAAATTTTAGGGACTTTTGTCCTAAATGGACACGCCAGTCCCATTGTAACTTTTACAAAATAATTGCAACACGCACAAAAAAAAAAAAACTTAAACAAAAATTCCTCAATTACTAAAATCTAATTAAATAAGAGATAATAATAAGGTTTATAAGAGCACTTAAATGAAATGCAGAAATAACTAATGAATTGAAGGAATGCCTACAACACGTCGGATTGATTTGAAACTTTGCACTTAATAAAGACCGCTGACAATACAATAAATATAGCTAAACTGTGCGAAAATTTAGCATATTATTGTACTCATTTTAATTTTGAATATATAAATATAAATATTTGTTTTCTCATCATCGATGATGAAAGTCAATGTTATTGAAATCAGAAATATTTTCCTATTTCATTACGTTGATTTTATCTAATGAATAAAATTAATCAATTCAGATTCATGAATTAATAAATTATCAGTAATAATTTATATCGTTCTTAGAAATTCAAAACGTTAACGCTTTATAGAATTATGTATCTACGTCAATGATCTTAGAATCTCTTTTTCTTCTAAGATCATTGATCTACGCCGATATTTATTTAGTACAGTAAAATGAAGATTTAAACTAACATAAAAGCCTGCATTTTTAAATGTAAGTTCGTTTGACATAAAATTTAAAGTATAAGTAGTTAAAAAATGTTACATTTCATTTAGATGGTAAAAAAATTAAAAACGACCCCCAAAATAACTTTTTTTGAAAATATCTCGAAAACATACGAAGATATGGAAAAAAGTTTTAAATATAAAAGATATAATAATTTTCTATAAAATCATCCCTAACCAGTTTAGACGTATTTGCAATGAAAACCGACATATTTGCAATAAACAAATCTTATTTATAGCTTAGCCGCATGAAATATTAAAAAAATTATAAAAGTCGAAAAATGTTAGATTTTTTATTTTTAAATCGTCTCTATTTAAGACGTAACAAGTTATCTCAGAGATTTTTTTTTTTAATTTCATAAAAAAGTTATAAACATTTTATTTATATTAAACATATTATTTTTTATGATTTTTTTAAATAAAAAAAACCATTTAATGAAAAACAAGTATGCTTAATTAAAAAAAATCAAAAAACCCGACTGCGTAAAATACTCTTATTATAAACTAAAAAGAATAAAACAATTTACTAGCTTTCATTTGATACCCATATTGCTACAGTAAGAAAAAAAAATTCAACTCCCTTCCCTCTTTCCGCCATTTGCGGGTGCCATTTTGAAAATTTATATAGCCTATGTCACTACTACAATTTAGACAAATCTAACGACACCTCATATGTCAAAAACCGTCCAGCCGTTTGGGCTGTAAGGCGTGCCAAAGAAATGGACATACATACATACATATTACATACATACATATTACATACATACATACATATTACATACATACATACATACATACATACATACACTCGAAAAACATAACCCTCCTTCTGTCGCAGTCGGGTAATAACTTTTTTAATGTATTTTTATTTATTTTATTTTATTTACGAATTATTAATTTTGTTTAAGTATTTAAAAAGATCCCAGCTCTCCAGAAAAAGACCTTTTAGAACCTTTTAGAACTAAAGGTTTTCAATTATAAAAAAATATTCAAAACCTAATTTTGGAATGAATAAATAGTAACAAAATAAATACATTAATTAAATTATCATTATACTTAATATGATAAATATAACATTTAAAAATCGAATTCTATATAAACACGTCATATCCGTTGCATTGTCATCGTCCAAAGCAGTCACCCCTTAGTCAAGCCTAAAGAAGTTTTACTTCAAAAATTCAAAATCAAAATCTCATCTAGCTATAAATTAATTTCTAAAACTTTTGTCAAGAAATGTATTTAAGGCCAGTATATCCCAAATCACCTGTTTTTGATAGAGTTTTAAACATAGTAATATTCATTTTTTTGATCCGTTAAAAATATATGTTATAGTTTAACAAACGTTCTTGATTATTCAACGGTTCAAAACACGATAATTGTAACTTGACTCGATAAAAAAAAAACACAAAGAAAGGATGTTTTTGATTATTTTTCTTGTTTTATTTGAAGAATATCAGATTTTAAGTTACAATATTCACATGTAAAAATAGGTAATAACTTTTAGTAGAACATTTAACGGTTACTTTTTTAAATAAATGTTTCTATTTTTTTTAAATATTAAATATTTAAATTATATAAGAAAACGGCCCGCGCGCCTCGCTTTAGTTGCCTGCGAGGCGTCATCGAAGTAGGACCTGTATCTCTGCTGTCTGGCGGCGTCCCCCCCCCCCCTCTAAAGATTGGATTTTTTTTCTTATAACAAAAATATCCACGGGCTTATATTTGCCCGTGCCTTTTGTTAATTAAATGTATAAGATTGTTAATATAGTTTCATGCGTACTATTTTAGACTTACATTAGCTAGACTTATTGTCAGGATCTCTATGACGCGACAATTATTTATTTATTATTATTATAATTTTTTTTAATTTGAAAAGGCTTTCGATCGAGTGGATCATGTCACCTTAATAAATAAGTTAAACGCCCTCGGTATTCATGGGGATTTACTTCGTTGGATCCGGTCCTACCTCACGAATCGATCTCAGGCTGTCGTGGTGGGTGGCTATCGCTCAGACTTTATTAGTGTACCTTCTGGCGTTCCACAGGGATCGCATCTGGGACCTTTGCTATTTAATGTTTATCTATACGATATAGGATCATGTATAAAACACTCTAATCATTTACTTTACGCAGATGACAAAAAAGATATTTTTAAAGATAAGAAATTTAGGAGATTGTGAGCTAATACAAAATGATTTAAACAGTTTATATAATTACTATAATAAAAACTTTATCTCTGTTAATATCAGTAAATGTGAATTTATTACTTTTTCTAGAAAAAAGGATCCCATTACTTATACCTACAAATTTAACGGCATCCCCATAAAAAAAACTAATACCGTCAAAGATTTGGGAATACATTTGGACAGTAAAATGAATTTATCAGAGCATATTAACTATATAACCAATAAGGCCTATCGCAATCTTGGCTTTGTTTTGCGTGCTTGCAAGCCTTTTAGTGATATATTAGCCATAAAGTTAGTATACTACGCCTATGTGAGAAGTATTTTAGAGTACGCTTCCTCAATATGGTCTCCACATTATATAATTTATAAGAACCGCATTGAAAGAATACAACGACTATTCATAAATCATCTAGATTCCCGTCTCCATATTACGTCACAATCCTACGAGGATAGCTGCGCCAGACACGGGCTAATGACTTTAGAGCAGAGGCGTGTAGTGCAAGAGATGTCTTTGCTGTATGATATCCTGCGTGGTGAGGTTGACTGTTCAGAGCTTGTATCCAAGATTGCTTTTAGGGTACCGACATATCGCACGCGTCATACAGCATTACTTCATATTCCTCGTCACTACACAAACTATGCAAAAAATTCTGTCTTGCCCCGCATTACTCATAGATACAATAAAAATTTTAACCAGGTTGATATATTTCTTAATCCTAAAAATAAATTTGTCCGAGTGATTATAAATTCCATTGGCAATAATGGTAATTAGCGTTTTGTTTTTCTCACCCTCATACTACTTTAATTATAATATATCTTTTAAGAACTTTTCGGTTCAGAGATTCTAGGCACAATAGTGGTTACTGAGCATCGAACCCTTGACCCTGTCATAGGGCTAGGGTGCCATTGAACTCAACCCATATACATATCTACTCACATAGGTACACTAAAGTATTCACACATACATACTCACATATAAACATACATGTATTTATTTATTTACTATATAAAATTAGGGTATATTTTATATGCTTGCGCGTATCAATTAGCATTAATATATATTTTTTGTAGTTTAAGGTAAACCTGTTATTGGCCATATTAGTTTTGTCTTCTATTAGTTAGTAAGTTTTATTGTAATACGCTGTTGGTTTACTTAATAAATAAATAAATAAATAAATAAATAAATACATATAATCATATTTACATACATATAATCATTTTTAATAAACATAATCTTTATTTACAAATATAATTTACATATACAAATATACACATACATATATATACATATACATATACACACACACATATATTATATATATATATATATATATATATACATATATACACACACACATATATATATACATATATATATATATATATATATATATATATATATATATATATATATATATATATATATATATATATATATATATATATATATATATATGTTCTTATTTTCTATGTACATGCGTTTATTCCTTGATCTAATATAATCTAATATTTCATTGCTTGTTAGTACATGTACATACCAGCCACCACATTTTTACGGCTTGTCTACATTTACATTTGGGCTCTTTATTTTTGTATTATTTATTGGAGACTCTGCCGCAGCCATCCCCCGAGGGAAGCTGTTCGAGCACATCCTCAATGACGGCGGTGTCTCTTTTATGTATAGCCATCTTGAGGGTGTGCTCGAGTATTTCCTTCGTTGTGGCCTCCACCGAGGCCGACAAAACGACCGATTGCATCATCACCGTCGTCGGTGTAGTAGACACAGGTGTTAGTGTGCCTGGTCACCGCGACCACAGCATGCGGAACACTGTCATGAATCCGCAGCCTCCTAGTCTTTGTCTGGACGATGATGACTGCCTCGCGTGTCTGTCCCTGTGCCTCGTGGATAGTCATGACGCTCGATCCCTGTCCGGTGCCGTATCCCTTGTCTATCAACGTCTTCTTTTCCTCTTGTGTGAAAACCGATGTATAGGGTCCGGTCTTGTCTCTTAGGAATTCGAGCGCCAGTGAACCTCTCTATCCTCAGAGAATGGATAGTGTGGTTTGAGGAATAGATTGGATAATTTTATTTAGTACTAGCTTTGCCCCGCGGTTTCACCCGCGTTAATTTGAGGGAAAAACGTATTTAAATATTTTCGCCTCGTTGGTCCAGTGGTCTCAAGCGTTACTGCCGAGCAAGGGGTCTCAGGTTTGAATCTTGGGTCGTTCAACATATTACTGAGTTTTTTTTTTCGAAAATTTACAGTAAAAGAGTGATGTTATATTTACTTTAAAAGTGGAACTATAATTAAAAAATGTCTTGAGAAGAGAAATAATAAAGGACGCAACGGAAGCTCTCAAAAAAGATTATTTTTTCCCGTTTTTGTAACATTTCTTATTATTACTCAGCCCCTATTTGTCGTAGCGTGATGTTATATAGCCAAAATCCTTCCTCGGTAAATGAGCTATCCAACGCAAAAATAATTTTTAAATTTGAACCAGTAGTTCCTGAGATTAGCGCGTTCAAACAAACAAACTCTTCAGATTTATCTATCAGTATAGAGTATAGTTATAGATATAGATTGTATTTAGTACTAGCTGTGCCCCGCGGTTTCACCCGCGTTAATTTGAGGGAAAAACGTACTTAAATATTTTCGCCTCGTTGGTCCAGTGGTCCTAAGCGTTACTGCCGAGCAAGGGGTCTCAGGTTTGATTCTTGGGTCGTTCAACGTATTACTGAGTTTTTTTTTCGAAAATTTACAGTAAAAGAGTGGTGTTATATTTACTTTAAAAGTGGAACTATAATTAAAAAATGTCTCGAGAAGAAAAATAATGAAGGACGCAACGGAAGCTCTCAAAAAAGATTATTTTTTCCTGTTTTTGTAACATTTCTTATTATTACTCAGCCCCTATTAGTCGTAGCGTGATGTTATATAGCCAAAATCCTTCCTCGGTATATAGGCTATCCAACGCAAAAAGAATTTTTAAATTTGAACCAGTACCTAGTTCCTGAGATTAGCGCGTTCAAACAAACAAACTCTTCAGCTTTATCTATTAGTATAGATTATTATTGATTATTTTATTAGATTAGTTTAGTTAGTACTCTAACAACGTTGGAAGTGTTTTTACTGTATAGCAGTGTAGTGTAGATATAAAATGGGGAATAAAACTAGAAATAAAAAAAAAATATCTAGACGTGAACTACGTAAGCTTAGAAAAGCGATCAGGTAAGTACTCGTAAGTTTAATGAACACTGAATCTATTTTTAGGTAGAATATAATGATTATCATCGATATCTTAGACCGATATATTAGCATAACCAAAATTTGAATAAGTTATATTAGTATTTTCACATAACAGCGGCTAGCTAGCAGCTAGCGGCAATTGAAGATTCTTCGACGGTCAGCGAATGGCGATGGGTCCCAACCAGGCTAAACGTAGCCGACGACGCGACGCGAGACGTACCAGCGGGATTCAGCAGTGGTCACAGATGGTACACAGGTCCTGAATTTCCTTATCATCCGGAGTCCACCTGGCCCACGGAAACGTCCGCCTCGTCGTCGTCAACCGAACCTACAGGCGAAGAAAGGACTCATCACGTCACCGATCGTAAACAGCCGCGACTCAAAGAAGGGTTACCAGACTGCACACGGTACTCCAGCTGGAACAGACTCCGCTACACGACGGCTCGAGTGCTACAGTTTATAGAACTCTGTCGAGCCAATACACAACGACTCAACTATAAAAGGACTAAGAAAAGCTAAAAAAAGAAAGGACTAAAAGTCGCCTCAAGCAGCTGAGCATCGAGTGTGCAGAGGGAGCCCTCCGAGTCCCAAGTCGCATTAACGCCGCGAAGCAAGTATCAACGCGATCTAAAAACTCGATGACACTAGACGGAAATCATCACACAGTGAAGTTGTGGATCATAGCGATGCATAGAACGAAGCATCACCCGGGAGTCGAGGCGACTGTGAACGAATGTCGACAGCACTACTGGATACTACGCCTGCGGCCCGTCACAAGAACGCTCTTTCCACAGTGTCTACACTGCTGGATTAGGGCAGTGATCCCGCCATACCCGAGAACAGGAGACCTACCTGTGTGTCGCCTAGCTCACCATCAGCAACCCTTCACATACACAAGGATGGACTACTTCGGTCCATTAACAGTCACCGTGGGACGCAGCCAACAAAAACGTTACGTGGCAGTATTCACGTGCCTCGCTGTAAGAGCGATCCACCTAGAGATAGCGACGTCACTGAGCACAGACTCAGTGATAATGGATTAAAGAAGAATGAAAGCGCGACGAGGACAACCTGCTCAAATCTGGTCCGACAATGGGACTAACCTGCGAGGTGCCGACAAAGAATTGAGACAGTCAATGGACAGAGCGACGTCCTCACTTTCGTCGCTGGGTCAACAGGCGGCATGGGGTGCTTACGTTTCGGCTGTTGCCGGTGCTTACCGGGCACGGTTGCTTCGGTAAGTACCTGCACCAAATCGCTAGGCGAGAAGCCACCCCTGCTTGCCACGAGTGTGGCGCGCCAATCGACTCGGCGCGTCACACCCTGGTAGTCCAGTCATTATAGTAAGTTCACCTCGGAATTCGAGATACCCAGCTGTAAGTCTGTAAATACTTGTATATTGACACCCTAAAAGTTGTCTCAAAACCTACATATGGTAGGGTGTAAGCAACTATTAAATTTTAAGGTCAAAGGTCACAAAAATCGGTTTTTGCGCTTTTTAGGAAATATCTCATTTCCTATGGGTTTTTTGCTATTAATATTTATTATCAGTATTGTAGAATACAAAATTCTCTACAAATTTTGTTTACAAAATTTTTTTATACGATTAACCGTTTTCGAGATAGAGGGCGGAGAGCGCACGGTCACAGCATCACTTCAGGTCAACCGGTGCCTACGGTCGAAAATGCACCATATATAGTTGATGAACTATCGATAAATCAATGATTATAAATATTTGTCAATTTTTATTAACTATTATATTATATTTTATCATTTTTTTTCTAACCTACTTTTTATTCAGTATTAATTTATTTAACAACACTTACCTGCCCATGTAATTGCAGAATTGTTAATGAAAATATAGGAATTATATTTGAATTTTAACCTAATTAATAGTAATTACATGATGAAAAAAAAAACAAATAAATTATGAATTAATCTTTTTATTAAAAAATATCATTCCATACATTTATTTTCATTGAAAGTAAAAAAATGGAATAAAGGGTACAAAAACTACAATTTATAATTTTAATCATCTTCTTCCTCTTCATCGTCGTCTTCTGGCTGCTGGTAAATTTCAAACTGGTCTTCATTATCGTCTTCAACGACATTTGTCTCAAGTTCTTCCATGATTTCGGGGTCAAAGGTTCCATCTTCGTTAATGTCGCTCTGATATGGTAGAGCATTGAGACAAGCTTGCCTATTAGATTGGCACTTTTCATGCACTTTAACAGAGGTTACTGATTTTAAATAATCAATTTTTCCGTCGTTTCGTTCTACACTTTCAGTTCGTAGAATTTTCATACCGCGCACTACTTCAACAAGCGATTCACCTCCCGAATCTGACTTATTACAAAGAAAACACAAATCAGCCATAGTTCTTGAAATTTTACGTCCGTATTTTACCAAGACACTATTCAAACTGAAGGAAAGAGAAGACGGTCGTAACTATACAATACAAATGAACATCTGTCCCGACTGGCTATAAATAGAAAGGTCCGTAGTGTATAATAGGGGCCCGTATAATTCCCACGTATAATTTTCGACGTAGTGGAAGATTTTAAAGAAGAATTTAAGTTTTTCTCTTAATTATTTTTTAATTTTAGTAAACGGTTATCAGTATTATTGAATAGATATAGATTTAATGCCGGAAGAAAATGATAAAATATAATATAATAGTTAATAAAAATTGACAAATATTTATAATCATTGATTTATCGATAGTTCGCCAATTATATATGGCGCTTTTTCGACCGGAAGCACCAGTTGACCTGAAGTGATGCTGTGACCGCGCGCTCTCCGCCCTCTATCTCGAAAACGGTTCAACGTATAAAAAAATTTTTTAAACAAAATTTGTAGAGAATTTTGTATTCTACAATATTGATAATAAATATTAATAGCAAAAAACCCATAGGAAATGAGATATTTCCAAAGAAAGCGCAAAAAACTGATTTTTGTGACCTTTGACCTTGAAATTTAATAGTTGCTTACACCCTACCATATGTAGGTTTTGAGACAACTTTTAGGGTGTCAATATACAAGTATTTACAGACTTACAGCTGGGTATCTCGAATTCCGAGATTCTTACCTAATTTAAGCTTAAATGACTGGACTATGGAGGAATGCGCCGCTTGGGAGCCTCAGCGCAGGGCCCTGGTGGCAGTAATAGGTGGAGACCTCTCGCTGTCAAGTGTGGTCCGCTGCATGCTTGACAGCGAGAGGTGCTGGTCGGCTGTGACCTCATATTGTGAGGAGGTCTTGGCACTGAAGGAGGCCGCGGAGCGAGAGCGGGAAGCAGCCGCACACGCTGACTCGCTCCGCTCCGAGAAGACGACCAGGGAGGAAGAGACGCCAATATGCACTCCTCCACCCTCCGCAATAGAGTGTGAAAGGGCACCACATCCTCCCACTCGCCACCAGGGCAATAGAGCGCTTACAGTGCCCGCGAGTGCCTTATAAGCGAAGGCGGCTAGGGATGTGAGATTAATAGAAAAGAATCGATTAAATAAAAATCGATTAATCTTGATTCAATATTAATCGATTTTTCAAAAATCGATAATACAAAATAAATAATCGATTTTTACGAAAAATCGATTATTTTATTAATCTTTTCTTCTTCTCTTCTTAATCTTCGTATTAATTTTTTTCTATTATTTAAAAATCTACATGCTTTTCATATTCCAATAATAAGCCTAAGAGATTTATATTAACAATTCATCAGGTTAAAAATCAAATAAATAAATAAAAAAATAACCAATTTTAAAATAAAAAACAAAGCGAATGTTCCTGAAAACTTTCAAGGTAGAGAATAAGGAAGGACAAATTTTCAGTACGATTAAACGTTTTACTATAATAAAAATGAAATGGTGAGCATCCCAAAAAAACCTTATGGTCTGAAAAACTAAAATATAAATCAATTAAAAAAATCGTCATAAATTTTCAGTCCTATTTTATAATCACAGCACAATAGCATTTTTGTTGTATGGAATGTTTTTTAGGGATCTAGCTGCATTTTCTACACTGATTTCAAATCTATACTCAGATTTGTGCTAGCAGCTCTACTTTTTGAGATATGAAGCGTAGCTATTTTTATCAAAAAAACATGGTTTCTCGTCACATAACAATTTATTTAACTATCTAATTAGAACAAAACTTTCTTTTATGTGACTTTCTTGAATAAGTTGGAGTTTTACTACTATTCTGGATAATCCAACAGTAGTCAGTACTATAGTAATCATACTTTCACTCCAATAGCCTTGGTAGCGCTCCTCCATGGTGCAAATATCCTGATGAAAGCGTTCTCCCTGCTCCTCGCTTAAATCTCAAAGATTTTCACGAAATCGATCAAGGTGGTGTGACAATATAACTAATTAAAAATATATATATATATATATATAAATAAATAAATAAATAAGTAAATACATACATAAATTAACAACATTTAACGTGATAAGATACTCCGTGAGAATAATACCTTTTAATCAAAGTTTTTTTTTAAGGACAAATTTTACTGAAATATTCGTGTAATGAAATTTCGAAATGTTCGTGTATTGAAATTTTTAGTAGTACGGGGCCGAATGTCAATTTCGTCGTTTCGCATATATAGGGGGTGAGTGGTCGCGGCGAGGTCGTGTTGAGCGATACCGTGGGGCGAACCGCTCACACACGTGGAATGGATTTGATGTCGATGACACGTGTCAGAGCGATGGCGCCGTCGCTAGGGCGCGTCTTCTGACGTCTGTTCTACCACGTGTGGAAATGATACTGTTGTGGTGCGGTTTGACGGGGAGACTCGCAGACTGCTAACTATAGTTGATCCCCCATGATGGAGAGGGAGAGTGGTCGCGGCGAGGTCGTGTTGAGCGACACCGTGATGCGCACCGCTCACACACGTGGGATGGATTTGATGTCGATGACACGTGTCATAGCGATGGCGCCGTCGCTAGGGCGCGTCTTCTGACGTCTGTTCTACCACGTGTGGAAATGATACTGTAGTGGTGCGGTTTGACGGGGCGACTCGAAGACTGCTAACTGTGGTTGATCCCCTAATAATATTGAGACATGGCAATATTGAAATATAATAGGAGATGCTACGAGCGTCTAACTCTGAAATATACATATTTATATGTATCGTCGGTATGTTGGGGCCGTCTAAATAAATATTAATATCGACATTGAGTCGTATCATAATGATGGTGATGCATGGCAATATTTAAATATAATAGGAGATGCTACGAGCGTCTACCTTTAAAATATACATAATTATATGTATTGACGGTATGAGGGGCCGTCTAAATAAATATTTATATCGATATTGAGTCGTACCATAATGATGGTGATGCAAGGCAATATTTAAATATAATAGGAGATGCTACAAGCGTCTACCTTTGAAATATACATATTTATATGTATCGACGGTATGTTGGGGCCGTCTAAATAAATATTAATATCGACATTGAGTCGTATCATAATGATGGTGATGCATGGCAATATTAAAATATAATAGGAGATGCTACGAGCATCTACCTTTGAAATATACATATTTATATGTATCGACGGTATGTTGGGGCCGTCTAAATAAATATTAATATCGACATTGAGTCGTATCATAATGATGGTGATGCTTGGCAATATTAAAATATAATAGGAGATGCTACGAGCGTCTACCTTAGAAATATACATATTTATATGTATTGACGGTATGTGGGGCCGTCTAAATAATTATTGATATCGACATTGATTCGTATCATAATATATGGTGCATGACAATATAATCATAAAGTTGAAAGTTGTTTCAGACAACTACCTAACAATTAAATATTATAAGAGTGGCAAATAAATACATAATAGGATATTAACAAATAACATTAAATGTTATTACAGACGGTAATGGTAGCAGCCGTTTTATTAAATAAAAATATAAATGTGCGTGATGGAGCGACACGTACAGTGAGATGATTGAGAATCATCTTGACAAAGAAATGTATTTTACGATACATTAAAGTGGCGATACATCTTACAGATCGAAGATCTGTTATACTTTGTATATTGTAGACCTGTCTCGTTAATTTATTAGGGAGCATGGAATACAATATACGCAATTTGTAAAACTGTGCCGACCGCCGGACTTGCGCTAAATCGTTACATCTAGCCGTCGGATTTCTGAAGTTCGATTAGTCTTTCGTGTACGTTCGTAGGGTGTTTCATACATCACTGTTGGCATCCTCAACTGCGATCGACGAACGATATGGAAGGATCTCGTATTGGCTTGATGTAAAGTGATTCCGCGAGTCCGTTAAAGTCGCTCTGTCGACTCATCGGTCGTTCGGAAAACTCTGAAACGTTATCGAAACGTATCTATATATGTCATCAAAAACAAAACATAAAACGACGATCTGGTACGATCACATAGCCTCCGAGTGACGATTAAATATGTCGACGATAAATTTGTAAGAAATGTGTATTGCTCAATAAAGAATCTCGATTCCAATTATTATTTTCGATCGAGTGCTCGTAATGTTATTTGGTGAATTACCACTAAATAGTGTGAGCACTGCGCTGAATATACTCTAGCATTTTCTTGATGATTTGATATTGGAATGCAAGACGCTGTGGTTGATTTCGGTCACCGCAGATTATTGAGCCCTTTGTCAATGTCGTCTTGAATTTGTATAGGTGACGCAAAAGTGAGGCGCGATGCCCTACGTTGCGATATAATTCGTGATACGTAGGGTGTCCCTCATACTGTGACATCGAGGTAGAGGCTATTGTATACAACTTCGGTTGGAACACTGTGTGTCCCTCGCTCTGTCTAGCCTAGAGTAGTGTATGCGCCATGTGGTACTGCTGTGCTATTTTTAGTCGACGTTACGATGTCTCGGATGATGTCTTTCGTTGATTAACTATACCGGAACCACGACCGAATTTTGCTCAGCGTTGCTAACGCCATTACGATGGTGGAAGTGATACGTTGCAGCAGTGTTGGACCTTCACTGTGGATTTCACCCATAGTGTTTAAGCGTAGATCGCTTAAGAGTGATGTGCATTGATTACATTTGCCTCGCCTTTGTAGAGACGTTATTTCGTTTGAGATTAGTTAACACCTTCCTGATGGCATCGGTATTATTACACTCACCACTTAGGCACTGAGTTCTATACCTTGACGAGAGTCACAATTACATTAGAGAAATGTACTTGACTATGCACTGAACTAATCTGATCCGAATTTAAATTACTATTAAAACGCAAACCTAGAAATATAAGTTTTAGATATTAAGGTATAGGAGGTATCAACAAAATATTAAAGAAAATGTACTTTGCTACATGTTTCAAATAAACTAAAGATATAAATTTTAGGTAATAAGGTATTATAGGAGGTATCAACAAAATATTAAAGAAAATGTACTTTGCTACATGGTTCAAAATAAACTAGAGGTATAAATTTTAGATAATTAAGGTATAGAAGGTATCGATGAAACAAACCATAAATATATAATAAGTAACACTACACATTTATAGGACACGGTTGTAGTTATAATACAAAAGAACATATACTTATATGTGTGTCTAGGGAACATATTCATTTAGTTGTAAGTGTAATATTACGGTTAAACGTAGAATATGAATATATTCACGCCGTTTGTATTTAAGTTTTAAATTCGAGTTTATCACAATATTATAGGAGGTTATTAATAAGGTTCAGTAAGGAAAAGTCATTCAATTATATTCGAATCGGCTGGAGAACATATGATAAATGGTTTTTTAATCAATATGGATCTACAGTTACGAATTTAACATAACAACCTTGATTGTCATGACGAGTGTTGAAAAGAACTTTAACTTCACAACTATATTAAATGTCAATATAAGGCACGAGTAGGAGCACAATAAGTGTTCGATCTCATTTGAGGAAGGTTCATAAAAAGTAGGACGGAAACTACTGTAAGCGGCGGGCGCGGGGCCGTTTACCTCCTCTCCTCCTTTTAATTTTTTAAGTACTTCAATTTTTTTTTTTTTTTTTTCCTATTTTAATAAAATAAGGAAGGGAAGGAGCTGCTTCTATTAGCAACTATATTAACTAGATGTTAATAGAAAATGAGATCGAGTCTTGATCTTTGTATTATATTTATATTTTTTTTATACACATACTCATTACGAAGTTTTATTTAATTTCTTATAATCATTTGAACTTGTGATCACTGTTACTCTAAAAGAACTTGGTTAATACAAAAACAACGTAAAACGGGTCCTAACTAAATAGACGATAAAATGTGCCATACTACAAATAATTATTTTTTGATTTTTTATATGATCTCTCTCCATAGTGTGAGTCGGGTTTAGTTACAGTGGCTATGAGGAAAATGCATCTTAGTGCTGTTCCATCCAAGTTGCTGAAAGTATAATAGTAACTGCTTGACGTGGTCAGGAGAGTGGACGGACTTCTTATTTCTCAAAAAGTTTTTTACGAGCCAAATAAACCCATTCCATGCATTTTTGTCTGTGGTGTTGTGGAGATCTCTTATTAAATCATTTAGGTCCTCTTAGTTTAATGGTATTAGTCTTTCGGCGTCTTCAAATTTGCTACCACTCTCTTTGCAGCTTGTATCACTTTCCTTCATTCATTGAACAATTTTGTGTGGACATATGTACGTGAGATGTACTTGGTTGGGGTTCTAATGTATCAGTAGAGCGCAGGACAGGTCTAGTATTGAGGGCACAGTAGGATAAACTCACATGGAATGATTTTGGCGGTTAATTCCTGTTATGTTTACAACGCAGAAATAACAGTCGTTGTGGTAGTTCGACGGTTCACGCCAAATCATAGAAATAATAAGGTTCAAGGAATCCCTCTTATTATTTTTCCATAATCGTAAAGACTCCATACACGTTTGACACACTTTATTCGGTATCCAAGACTTGTTGTTTGTTTCCAATGGCTGTTGAAAGTACTACATGTAGGCATTTTTCACAAAGTCTGACACATTTAAACAGAATATTTTGAATTTATATTTGCCACAAATGTGACTAAATTTATTTGGATTGTTTACACAGGTCCTTATAGACGAAGCCATTACAAAAAAAAAGAAACAGAAACTAGTAAGACGTTGACGATAGCGATATCAACAGTCAAATGGAGAGTACATTTTAAGGGTGTACCTGTATCTCCTAAACTAGAGCTGCTAGAAAAAATCTGAGGATAGATTTAAAAAAAAGCGAACCTAAATTAGTAAACAACAAGTGAAAAATGTCATACAACAAAAAAAAAGTTCGATTTTATTGTGGAGTGAATAGACTAGTTTTAAAATAAAATACTTAAAACGATATGTAATTAAAAAACTAAACGACTATGTTGTGGTCTCAAAAACTAAAATATAATCTTTCGCTGTTTATAAAATTGAAACTTACTTCAAGTTTTTTTCATCCGTCGCATAGATGGCGCTATGATGAAAATCGATTTAAACGCGTAATTTATATAATCGATTTATTAAAAATCGATTAATATTACTTTAATAATCGATTATAAAAAATCGATTAAAATGAAATAAAAATCGATTTATTTAAAAATCGATTATTTTTTAACATCCCTAAAGGCGGCCCGCAGAGGCGGGCCAACCGTCGTCGGGGCGTCACGATTGTATGCGAAAGCGTGGCGCCCTACTACGACGATGAGGGCACCGGCACCGCTGGGTTTTAGTGGGTATTCTGGCTCCGCAGTCAGCGAGTCCCACATACCCATCGCCCTTACAGTAGGCGGGATGCATAAATGCATTTCCCAGCGTAAAAAAAAGCAATGGACAGAGCCACCGCAGCAGAAGCAGCAAAAAAGATTTCGTGGCGCTTTATTCCCCCTGCGGCCCCGTTCATAACTCGCTACTATACATACTAAATGTAAACACTAAGTATGAAATATGAACCGCGCCTTTTGGCCGATTTGGCATTCGACTCTCGGCAGCGCTTAGAACAAGAACAAGAAAATTTAAGAAACAAAGGAGTGTTTTTCTTCACAACATCCCAGCAAACACATGTGTAAATCCTGCACAAAAGTTATTAAGTTATTTTTGAGAAAAAAATTATTTATTGATAATTAATAGAAATTAAAATATTAATAGTAAAAATTATTTATTTTTTAGCTATAAACCCATAACAAATTAAATAATAGTTTTTATCTACTTCTCTTAGGTATTAAATGTTGTATTAAGTGTATTAATTATCAAAAAAAAATTTACTGATAATTAATAGAAATTAAAATATTAATAGTAAAAATTATTTATTTTTTAGCTATAAACCCATAACAAATTAAATAATAGTTTTTATCTACTTCTCTTAGGTATTAAATGTTGTATTAAGTGTATTAATTATCAAAAAAAAATTTACTGATAATTAATAGAAATTAAAATATTAATAGTAAAAATTATTTTTTTTAGCTATAAACCCATAAAAAATTAAATAATAGTTTTTATCTACTTCTCTTAGGTATTAAATGTTTATGTTGCATTTTATACTGTGCCTTCAGGATCGAAAACAAAACCATAAAAAGTTTATTATATAATTTAATTATAAAATAACCTTAAGTAAAAAAAAAAAACCTAGTATGTTGCACTACTGTTAAATTATAAGTATATTTAATTATTTCCGTGCGCCGTCGCTGCGCGCGGGGTCATTGAGAGTTCATTTGATCGGAGACTTCGCGTAACTAGTCGCGCGGGGAGGGAGGTAGCGCTGAATACCTACAACGCTCGAATATACTGGCCTTAACACTGATTTGTATGCTTGGAACTGTTGGAGTTTTATTTAAATATTTGCGTACAACGTACAAATATAGATTGTATTATATATTGTAATACATCGCAGATGCGACTCGACTAGCTCAGAAAGAGCGAGTAACTTATAATAATAATATAAAACTAAAGTACATAAAGAAATATATGAATAGGTAATTATGACTATTTGAATTCGATCTCTTTAGATTCAGAAGTTTTAATATATATATCCTTATTTCAGCTATTCAACAAATCCTCGTGATTTAGTGCAGTACTATAGAACGCCTGTCCTAACAAGTGCAGCTCAGGAAGCCATAAGTCTTCTCAAGGAACTCCAAAAAGTTGTAATGTCAATAAAATTACCATTGGCTGTTAAAAATCCAGAGATAAAACTAAAACCCTGGCAACAGGATATTTCTCATGATCCGATAAAGGTATGTTCTACTTCTATATTATAATAATCAATTTAAAATTAAATCATACTATCTTATTTATTTTGCAGTAAACTTTTCAAAGCGCTGATGCTATCGATAATCGGAATGCAGAATCTACATTCGGAATCGGTGGTAGCTTTACTCTTACAAAATAATAATAACTTTTAAAGTGTTAATTTGTAAAATGACGATGCGAAGGTGCTCGTGGGGCCTATTTGAATAAAGTTGTTTTTGATTTTGATTTTGAATAAAAAATACGCTTTCCCTCCTTCAATTTGTTCGTTTCAATCCCTTTGCACTTTATAACTACAACAAACCAAATTATTTTTTATTTTGCAGTTCCTATAAATGCTTCCTTATCTAACTCATGTTTATCACTATTTACGTGTTTTATTCACTAAACAATATCATTTTTGTCATTGTCTAATTTTTTTTTTACAAAACAGATAGTAAAGACGGTAAAGAACATGATAGAGTCGATGATATTGACCATCAAAGAGATGGGAGTTTATAGCGGTGCGTTGGGTATCCTCGCGTATATTGTGTCCTTCGAACGAAGAAAGCGTTGGGCGACTACCGAGGAAGAGGAACTATTGTATACCGTCGCTGTAACACATTGTGTTGAGTATGTTGTGTTATATACTGTACTGTATCAGCCTGTAAACAACCCACTGCTAAGCGAAGGCCTCTTCTCCATATAGAAGAAGGATTATCCACCAATGACGGCCGGCTGGTCGAGTGGTCAGGCACCTGGACACTTAACGCAGCGGTCGCGGGTTCGAATCCCGCCACGTGCAGATAATTTGTATGACGAATATAGATGTTTGCACCGGGTCATGGACGTGTATTTATGTATATATGTATTTATATCTTAAATTTATTTCCGTTCCTAGTACCTGTAACACAAGTTCTTACGAACTTAACACGGGGCTAGGTTAACGTGGTGTGATTGTTGGTTAATATTTATATATTTATTTATTATCCACCACGCTGCTGCACTGCGGGTTGGCGGATAATTTCCCTTCCATGAGTAACGATCGTTATCAGGTGTCTATGATAACAACCGGGACCGACGACTGTACGTGCTCTCCGAGGTACGATGGGGAGACCCAAAAGGATATACACCCAGACCGGAAACAAATGTTTGTACAAATACAAATATCTGTCCCGAGCGGGAATCGAACCGGCGACCACCGGCGCGCAGCGTTGAGGTGACCACTCGCACCATTACACCAGAACGGTCCTCGTGTTGTATTATATAATATTATTGATTTGAGTTTTTTTTTTGTAATGATCTGTTTTTAAGAATTCATTTGTGTTAGAAAACCGGGGAAGGCCAATAGGCTATAAAACGTTATGACGGATAGAAGTAGAACAGTAATGCGGGGAAAACCGGCAAACGATTATCACGAAAGCGAAATAACTTAACACTCAACGGCCCTCAGTGGGATCGTAATCCTGTGTTGAGGGTTCAGAAACACAGACAAGATAAACAAACGACCAGATCACTAGAAACATCTATATGGCCTATACAAACATTTTTAGGAGCGGAACTCGAACCCGCGACTACCAGCGCAACAGCTGGCTGTTGCTGGCTGCTGTGACAATTGCGCCAACCTGTCGTCAAATAAAACTGAAATTTGTTTCAACGCAATGACCTCAGTCTGACTGAAAGTAGTTTGTTTTGTAAAATTAATTAAGAGTTAGTAGTTTTTTATTATTATTAAAGACTGACATTTTATAGTATATACCCGTATACCCGTATATAAGAGTAGTAATCATTATCAATGAATCGAAAAAATCGATTTCTAACGCGGATGAAGTTGTATTGATTTACTTATAGTCAAAAAAATAATATAATAATAATAATAATCTAATATGACCGTGATTACAACCACACTATATTTTTTAAACATGATAAATATGTTTTAGGGCACGATTAGTTCTAATCGTGTCAATGGAGAATGATACTGGATATGATAAAATTATAAAACATTCATCAGAAAAAGTTATACATCTTTTAAATATTTTAAGAGAGTACAGTCCAGCTAATCTCTCTCTGGCTGGAGGTAAGTACTTTCTCGATATTATTAGTTCTTACAATTAGTATTAAGAGTATAATAGGACTTTCAAATCATCACCATTTTCTTTTCTTTTCTTTTTTTGTTGCTGTGTATTTTATTATTTTGTGTATACTTTGATGTGAGTGCAATAAAGTTTTTATCTATCTATCTATCTCATCTTAGAGCGCGCCTAATGTGCTAAGTATGCAACTTGTGTAACACTGACGTGTCAGTCTCGATCCTACACATGCTCTGTATTTATTATAGTTTACGAGTACATCACTACATATTATAAAGCAAACTCCTCCGCCGCGTCTGTCTGTCTGTTCGCGATAAACTCAAAAACTACTGCACGGATTTTCATGCGGTTTTCACCAATAGATAGTGATTCATGAGGAAGGCTTAGGTACATGTGGTGGTACATGGAGCTGGCCGCTAGTGTATTATACTTTGCGAGTACAGTCTACAAAAAAGAAAAAAAAATTAATAATTTTGAAATTCCTGCGAAAGCGAATTAAATCACCCCGGTTCAAAGCAGGAACAACTCAGAACAATTTATATCTTAATGTTAACTATCTAATACAAATCTTTCTGTTTACTATCTAAACATTAACAAAAGCAACGGTTGGCTTCGCCGACGAGTTTTATGAACTCTTACTCGGTCCTTTTCATATGAGAGTCATTTAAAAATTTCGTAGTCTAATATAGTTAGGAGCATGTTATTTTTATGAAAGTACCCTCATTTTGATACTATATTATTCTTGAGCAGTTGCGTAAAATTTCATTTCCTTACTTATATTCGTTACGGTTTTTCACAGTGTAACGTCGAAAAAGTAGTGATAATTTAAAAAAAAAATTGATAAAATCGAACATCGTGCTGTGATTAAATACTTGAATAAGAAAGGTAAACCCTAAACAAATTAAGCAACTTTGGGGCATCTGGACCTTCGTATGCTACTGTAAAAAAGTGGGTTCAGGTCAGGGTCAGCAGAGTTCAAACGTGGTCGAGAAAGTGTCGAAGATAACCCACGTAGCGGTCGGCCATCGACGTCTACCACCAACGAAAACATTGAAAAAAAATTGACATGATTTTATCTCACCGGAGATTGACAATTAAGGAGATAGCTGACACCTTTGGCATCTCATCTGAACGAACGCACCACATAATTACCACTGGGCTGCACTCTTCAAAGGTGTCAATGCTTCAAGTTCAGCGCAGTGGGTGCCTCGGCTGCTTTCACTTGAACAAATAAGGCGTTCGGCTAACGATTTATCGAGACTGTTTGGAGCTGTTTGAGGCTAACCCAACTGAATTTGTTGAGAGAGTGACTATGGAAGAAATTTGGGTTCATCACCATACTCCAGAGACAAAAAAAAAACTCTAAAAAAGTTTTGTCGGTTGGTAATTTTTTGGGATGCGAAGGATGTAATCGTGGTGGACTTACTTAGAAAAGGGTCAACCAATTAACTCCGCTTATTATTGTAACATCCTGCAACGTGAATTATTTAAAGAAAATGTCCTTTAAAGTTTTGTTTCACCAGGATACTGCGTGAGTTCACTTCAGTCGAGACAATGGCAGACATCAATCAGTGTGGCTTCAAATTGTTCCCCCATGCTCCGTATTCTTCTGATCTTGCCCCCATATGTTTTTTATCTATTCCCAAAGCTCAAAAACCACTTAGGACGTCAAAAATTGTCTACAAATGAGGAGGTTAAGGATGCTGTCGACGCATATTTTGAAGGTTGGACAAAGATTTTTTAAAGCTGGTATAGAAGCCCTGCCCGGTCGATGGAAGGAGTGAATAGAACTTGAGGGAGAATATGTTGAAAAATAAATAAATAATAAATAAATTCCTATCTTTTCATTTTCCTGGTTAGGCTACGATTTTTTCAAATGCCCCTCATATAAACGAAATAGATATCGCCTGTTAACTGCTCAATCTTTGTGATAGTTGGTTTTTACATGTGCAAAATCAGTGTGTATCGAATGTCAAAAATCTTTTTTATTATTATTCACTAGATAAATATATATTCACTAGATGAATTGGATTGTATTTTTATATCAACATCTAAAAAAACAACGTTTTCATATCAACAAAACATTACTTTTAAATTTTGTTTAACGCACTTTTCATTATCTTTATATGTAAATTATAATTGATGAATCCGCCGTTAGTATAAAATAAAATTGTTTTTCAGAAGTGAGGAAAATTAATCAGAAACGAAATTCGCTATCTGGACTTATACTAACTCAACAGAGGTTTACATCAAAAGTTCTGTACAATCTTCTTAAGGATGTAAAAGAAGCTAATCCGACTGAATTTGGTTTTCTGAAACACGATTACGTCGTTGGTTTTAATATCAATCCATTAACGAATACAAGAGAACAACATTATACAAAAAAATTGAGCCAGCAAGCACTTTTGAAATTTAAAAATGGGTAAGATTGTTTTCAAGTAATTTACTGTACTGTATTGTGACAGCTTGTAAGTCTCACTGGTGAGGATAGGCTATTATTTCTTTATTATGAATTTTAAAGCTTAATCTACCTGTGAGTTCGCGTATAGGTACATGTACATACGTTATACGTTACGTTTCAAAATTTCTTCCCAAGCATGCAGGTTTTCTTACAATGTGATCCTTCAAATCCAAACATGATATTAAATAATTTGAAAACTTTACAATGCTAATAATGACTTGAATTCTCGACTGTCTTATATTATGTAATCATATTATGTTCTCCTTTTACATTTTTTTAGTGTTAATTATTAATAAGTCATTAATTTTCAGTGACTTAAATTGCCTTATATCAACAAGTGTTTTGGAAGAAGGCGTAGATATTCAACAATGTTTGCTCGTAGTAAGATACGACGTGCCCTTGGAATATAGATCGTACATACAAAGTAAAGGTAAGTTATGTGTTTTAAATATTTTAGCGCCCGGTGTTATGTGTGTAGTATTTTGACGACGACTGCTTTTTGATATACAGAAGGCATAAAAGTTGTAAATTCAAAAAAAAAAGGTTGTCTGGAAGAGATCGCTCTTTTAGCGATAAGACCGCCTTTGTACATCTTCTCTAATTGTACTTCTTTTGTTCTGTCTTTTATTGGTGTACAATAAAGAATATTATTATTATTATTATTATTGTTTAATTTATTTAAATATAAATTTTTGTGTTTTTAGTCTTTTAGTAAAAAAAAAAGTTAAATAAACGTAAAATAAAACGAATCTAATCTATAAAATATCGTTGGTATATTAATAGGCTAAATATTAATTATAAAAAAAAAACTAATTTTAAGGACGAGCAAGAAGCAAAGACGCTTCTTTTGTAATATTAGTTGATAAAGAGAAAGAAGAAAAATTTCGGCAGAACTATTTAGAGTTTCAGAAGATCGAACAATACATTCATAAAGTAAGTATAATGCGAAAAGAACGTACATGTTAGAAAAAACCCAGATAACATTTAACCAAAATAACAAGATTAAGCCTTAATATTGAGATAATTGACTGCCGGTCGAGTGGTCAGGCAACTAACAGGACACTACGCAGCGGTCGCGGGTTCGAATCCCGCCAAGTGCAGATAATTTGTATGACGAATATAGATGTCTGCACTGCGTCATGGACGTGTATATATGTATTTATATAAATTTCTTAAATTTATTTCCGTTCCTAGTACCTGTAACACAAGTTTTTACGAACTTAGCACGGGGCTAGGTTAACGTGGTGTGATTGTTGGTTAATATTTATTATTATTATTTATTAATTAAATGATTATTTACCTTTAGCATTGCGACGAGTGAAATCTGTAGACATAAAATATAGTTATTATGAATATTATGGTGAATTTGAATTCCTGTTAATTTTTATTGATTCTTTTCACTTTTTATTTTTATATTATTTTATATTTTACAACAATATTGTGAGCAGGTGGCATGTGGTGAATTCGGCATATACGATTGGCTGTCTCGTGTTTGTCCTGATCATTTCATGGTCATACTGTGTATTATTTCATTAAAAAATTGAACATCATTAAAATTTTCTATTTTTAAAAAGATTACCAGAGTTATTTTACTTTTTTGTTATTTTACTACTCTTTGTAAGTTTATCATTGAATTCTTTGTACACTTCATTATCCGCTTTTACTATACTCTGTCGTATACCCAAAGGTTGTCTAAAAGAGATCGCTCTACTAGCGATAAGACCGCCTTTATATTTGTGACCATTGTTCTCTTCATGGTGTGAAATAAAGAGTATTTGTATTGTACGTCATCATTAATGTGTGATTTTGACTTTTACACTACTCCATTAGTGGGTTTTTTAAATGTTTCCACTTTGCAGTTGCTTCATGGTAATACATCGGAAAGAGACGCCCCCACTGATGAGGATATACAGGAAAATCTCTATGACACAGAAGATGTTCCGCCATATTTTACTCAACATGGAGGTAAGCTTGTATGATTTAAATATTAGATTTATGTCTAGGTTAACGTGGTGTGATTGTTGGTTAATATTTATTTATTTTATTTTATTTATGTCTTCTAGTAACAAAGTTGCGTCCTTCGTTGTCAGCTTATAGAAATGTAACGTGTAACATACTTCAAGATTTTGTAAAAAAAAATATTGATCTATAAGTTTATATTTAACTGGCCCGTTGTAAAGTTGGTAGCGACCCTGCTTTCCACGCCAGGGGCGTGGATCGAATCCCGCCCCCAAGTCCGAGTGTAACATTTATATATGTATGTATGTTATTATTTGAAAAAATCAAGTGTATGCTAAAGATATATGTATATTGCAAATAGACTCATCATAAAATATATCCTTTTTTTATTTATTTGTCCAAGTAAAACTTCTGAAACGATTGTAATAAAACTTAGTATCTAGATATCTGGTCTGCAATAATTGTATTATTATGTAAGATAATGAACTACACGGAAAAATTAGCGAGCCAAATGTATTAATTACATAATTAAATAATTATCAAATAGATTAAAAGTCTAATTATAAGTTTTATTAATTCAAATTATTATTTAAATTTTTAAAAAAAAAAATTCAAAAATATTTGACTTGCGTATCAGCATTGTTAGCTGTTTTATATCATTACTAGCTCCTGCCCGCGGCTTCGCCCGCGTGGATGTCGGTTATCGCGGCCAAAAAAAGGTGTCCTATGTTACTTCTAATACCTCCAAGATTATGTGTACAAAGTTTCATGATGATCGGTTAAGTAGTTTTTTCGTGAAAGCGTAACAAACTTACTTTTGCATTTATAATATTAGTATGATTTTATTAATAAAATAAATACGCTTACTTCAGCTCGCCTGTCGGCTGTGTCAGCGATTAGCCTGTTAAGTCGTTACTGTTCCATGCTGCCACATGATCAGTTTACGGTAATTACGCCTATGTGGATACAGGAAAAAGTTATTAAAAATACCATCGAATTTCGTCTTATCACAGTTATAATGCCTATTTTGTGTCCTATAAAGGAACCTGTCCAGGTGAGTTTAAAAATTTATATAATAAAGTCCAATTTATAGGAATTGAAAAAATATATAAATTGGAAGGGTTTATATACTCATTAACCCCTCTAGCTGGGCTGGCCCACCTTGATTGAAGATTGTAAAAAAAAATACTAAAACAATTGACTCTGGTCATGTAATCAAACAAATGTAACAGTGTGACTGTCCCACTGCTGGGCAAAAGCACATGGGGCTGGGCTATGTCAGAATTTCTCCTAAGACATGCAAGTTAGATGATGATTTATAGTCCAGCACCAAATTAATTTTATAGATAATTTTATTTGCACTCAATATTTATTGTTTACAAATGGCACAGTCGTAGTGGTACGAGTAGTCGTCTCACGCCGACGCCGACGGTCGCGGGTTCGATTCCCAATCCCGTTTGGGTGTATATCCTTGTGAGTCTCCGAACCGTAGGACCGTGCCTCGAAGAGCACGGTCCTAGTTGTTATCATAGACATTTGATAATCGTTACTCATAGTAGGAAAATTATTTGCCAACTCGCAGTGGAGCAGCTTAAGGATTAATCTCCTACCCTTATTTTAGAGAAATGCCTTTGCCCAGTAGTGGGACGTTTATAGGCTGATTCAGTTCAGTACAACTAAACTGTACTAGCCCTAATTTTGTATTGATTCACATGTTGTATCCACTGAGCAATCGCTATTTGACATACGATATTATTGATGAAGATTTGATATAATATTTGATCATTCATCCAAAATCCCAATAATTTTAATTTCATATTTCATATAATTAAACCTTCTAAAACAGGGAATGCCCTTAGCGAATTTGAAATCAGCGAAACGTTCCGCCGCTCTGAATGCGTGTATAAAATTGCATAAAATTGGAGAATTGGATGAATATACGCTACTACCACGACAATACGGGTATGTATGATACATTCATATTTTTTTTCCTACCTCCGCCGAAAGTTCAATTTTCGTCCCTGTGAAGCGGGACAAAACTGACACTTTCTGTCCCCGCTTTACAGGGACAAAAATAGAACTTTTGACCCAGGTAGGAAAAAAGTGACACTTTTTCCCTCGCTTCACAGGGACAGAACCCGAACCCGAACTTTCGGCTTAGGTAGGAGAAAAAAGTATGTGCAACACGGGACGAAAGTACTACATCATTTCCCGCATGTTTGCCAAATTGCATAATGCCAAAAAAAAACCACATGCTGGACAGAAAGTAGTACTTTCGTCCTTTGTGACACAATATACTATTTTTTTTTATAGTAGCACTTTTTATCAGTAACCATTTTTAAAATCTAGCTAGGGAATTAATTTGATAAGGGTCATAAAATTGTTAGAGAATACTTTTAGTCAATTTTTCTAAGTAACTTTCACGAATATGTTTTAACAGAAAAACTGATTTTGAAATTGAAGAAGTGAAAGCATGTTTCCCGAACTGGCGTGAAGAAAAGGAAGATGATTCGAGTGAAATAGAAATACCGAAACCGGGCACAAGGAAGAGAGTACGAAAACATCCTAAAGTGGTTTGTATATTTTACGCAGATTTCAAAAATGCTCTATATATGTACTTTTAGAATGAATGTATTTATTTATGTATGTTGTTCGCTATATTCTTAGAAACTACTGATTCAATTCGTCTGTTCGTTCTTTTTTAAATATATAAAGATTATTCTAGACGATAAAAAGCATGAACTTATAGAAATAAATCAATTAACTTTTCATTTAACTTAATCTAATATGTTGATTAATTTTTTTATTGTTACTTATAATTAAGTTACATATAACGTTACGTACGTTTGTTGTTGTTTTTTTTTTTTAATTTTTTGTTCAAGATATAAATATAATGTTTTAGCAACAACAATAACAATTTTCCCATTTATATATCTCGACAGACGTAAAGATTTTGAAAATTCCTGTATCAAGTATAAATCATTCATACAAATTTATTTATTTTTTAGTACCCAAAATGTCTAGACGGCCCTAATAATTGGGTATTTGGTCAACAAATTTTCTATCTACACATTATAAAGTTAAATACTGCGTTTGAAGAGCCGAACGATTCTCGCGAACGCGCTTTATACAACCTACTACAAAGAAAAGAGGGTTATGGCTTCTTAACATTGCAGCCGTTGCCAATATTGTGTAGCTTTCCAATGTTTCTGACCGTTGGTGAAGTTAAGACTAAACTGGAAGTAAACTATGCGACAATACATCTCGATGTGGCCTTATTTGAATTTGTTAAACAGTAAGTATATGTTTTTGTTATTAAATAATATTTTTGTGTTACTTATTTGCAATCTGTAACTACTGTTATTCGAGTTCATTTACATTTTTTTATTGTTTTTTTAAAATATGTTTAAAATACACACACGGCCATCTGTTACTAGGCTAGGCAACCTAATGCCTGTGTTATTAGGTAACAGCCGACTAATATACAAGTTTTTATTTTTATTTTAAATAAATGTATATATTATAATAGTCGAACCCACATCCCTAGAGCAGAAAGCATTGCCAATTGCGACAATAGGCCAGTCATGTAAAAACCAGTCAATTTAAATACAAAAAAATAGCGAAATGCTTAAAACTAATTCAGTCAGTGAATTTGTACTAACATTGAATAACGAAAGTTTCTTTGTTTAAACATCCTAATCTAAGAAGTTACTGAACAAATTCAAAAATTTACAACTTGAAGTCTTGAACTGATAAAAAACGTTTCATGAAAACTAAAACTTCGCTTTACAAATATTTTTCACTTCCTTTTTGCCTTTTAGGTTTCACTTTTTCATATTTGATCAAGTTTTAGAAGTGGCAAAAAAGTTTGTTATATTTGACGGAAAAGTTAATAATCTGTACGTTGTTCCCGTAGTCGAAAAAAATAATGATTACGTTATAGACTGGAATGTTATGAAGACATACAAAGAGATTCCACCTGTCGCCGTTCCATCTGTGACGGTGAGGATTTATATCTTCATACAATCCGTATAAACATAAACGTGAATTTTTGTGAGAATGACTGTTTGAAGTTTGTTACTACCAGAGAAAAAATGATCAGGCTTGATCATTCATGAAAAATGACCGGACCAGAACAGGCCTGATCAGACATGAATAGGCATGATCATGTCTGACATCAGGCATGACCATGTATGATCGGGCATGAACGTATTTTTACTCTTCAGATATGATCCTGCATGAATTGGCAAGATGTTGTCTAATTTCAGGCCTGCTCATACATGAACAGGCCTAATTCTGGCCATTTTTCATGCATGATCAGGCTTGATCATTTTTTTCCAGGTAAGCAATAAAAATGAACTGTTTCTAATTGTAAACTTGGTGTGTGTATTGTCTTGTAATCTTAAATAATAACAAATTCTGATTGAGGAATATATTCTCTATCATCAAGCTTAAGATATAGAATACATATGATATATATATATTTGAAATATTGACATGAAACTTATCCTTCACAATGTAAATAACTACCAGAAATTTATTTTGTGGAAATTCTGCTCTTTAGTTAAAATAGGAGATGACAGTATTTGTCAGGAAGTTTACTATGAAACTTAATTTTTAAGTTTTTTGATAAAAATAACTATACTCATACAGTTATACACAATCCTTTCACTTTTAAGGATGTAAAAAAAAAATGAGAATTCTGTCACTGTATTATTGAAGTAATTCATATGAATGTTTTTTTATTTTTTATTATTTTATTTCAGGAACGAAAGTCTCTTGTTGTTACAAAGGAATCATACAAAAACTCAGTTGTAACTCCATGGTATAGAGGAAGTTTTCAACCGGCCAGGTATGTTTTTATAGATATTAAATACATTTAATTACATTTGTCCATCATTGTACACTTCACTATACCATGTCCTATACTCAAAGGTTGTCTGGAAGATATCGCTCTACTAGTAGGGAAGAGAATTTACCGGTGAAATATATTTTTTACTTACTTTACCAACTTACCATCAATATTTTACTGGATAATTAACCAAAGTAGTTTTTCATTAATAACAATTCTAAAAAAAATTTCTAATGTCTATCAACTTCAGTGTTATTAATATTTGAGTATAATAAATTAGAAGTGAAAAATTGTTCAATATTTATATTGTGACTGATAATAATAAACAAACTATTATATAAATTTACTTGCTCATACCTTTAACAAAGAATTATCACAATTTTTAGCAGCTAAATAACTTTCTTTTATTGCATCTGGACACTTATTACATTTAGTTAAATGGATTTCCATACGCTTAGCATTAGAAACGTAAGTAATGCCACAGTATTTACAATTCCCGTGTAAAATTTGTTTGTCGTCAAGATATTCAGAAAAATGATTCCAAACAATAGATTTTGGCTTAGGCATGTTGTTTATTATAAAAAAATACGGACCAGCGCAGTAAGAAAAATATCGAGTACTCTTTTCAATTTATTATTATTCACATAAATTAACTAATAACGCAATAACTATTCGGTATTCGCTCTGACGCTGTTGGGTGCAATGGGCCATTTTGTTTTCATAATTTAGTATAGTACATATACATCTGACACTGCAAGCAGTTAAGTATCCTTAGGAAATATATTTTACCCGTTAATTAACCAAATAACTTACTGATTACCAACCGGATATTTAACCGCTCGAAACACTATCTACTAGTGATAACACCGCATTTGTACATCCTTCTTTATTTGTTATGACTATTGTTCTCTTAATGGCGTGCAATAAGGAGTATTATTATTATTTTTACATTTTGTATTTGTATTTAAATGACTTAAGTAAATAAAAAATAAATAAATATGTTTAGCATACAGTCGTCTGTTCTAAAGGTGGGCAACTTGCCTGTGTTTTAGGTAAACACTCATTTTTTTTCAATAAATCTGCTTATAAATAATATTCATGGCGGGACTCAAACCCACAACCATGGAGCAGAAAGCAGGGCCACTGCCCACTGTACCAACAGCCCAGTCAAATTTAGAATTAGTCAAATATATTATAATATTTTCATTCTTATTATAGGTATATAGTTTCTGATGTCCTTGAATATATGACACCACAGTCTCATTTCGATTGTGATTCTTTTGAAACCTTTGAAGATTATTATCTCGTTAAATACAATTTAGAAATATTTGGAAGCAAGGAACAACCATTGCTCGAGGTAAATATACAATGTTTTAAATCAAAAAAGTTGTTAAATTATGAAAGATTTAGTTTTAAAGAACCAGTAGTTAATCTATATTATGTACATAAATGAACTCAACTGACAATGAATAAACATCCCGCTGCTGGGCAAAGGCTTCTCCATGAAGGAGTAGGGTTGGAGCTTTATTCATCATGCTGCTCTACTGCGGGTTGGCAGATAATTTCCTAACTAGAGGAACGATCGTTATCAGATTTCTGTGATAACAACCGGGACCTTGCTTTACGTGCACTCCGAGTCCGGTCAGCGGGCCCTCGAAGACATACATTAGGATTAGAACCAAATATTTACTCAAATACAAATACCGACCCGAGAATACCGAGAAACCGGCCTATACCGGCTCGGAGAGTGCTCAAACTCAGGGGCTGCGGTACACGTACGCGTCGTGTTTTCATTTAATGATAATTTAATAATTTAAATAGTGTTTTAATGCAATTTTAATAATGTTTTAATATTAACGTGTAAATATGGTTTACTGTACCAGTGTGTATGAACGATAATAGAAAGAATAAAAACAAATCATTTTTTATCCATCCTAAATTTTATCCACCTTTGCCAACCCTATCGAAACACCTAATACCCGTTTCATTACTCGCGCGGCGCAGGTACGCAACATCAGCTCGCGCATGAACTGCCTGCTGCCGCGCGCGGCCACCATCCGCGAGTTCTCGGACAAGCAGCGCAAGCTCGCGTCGCAGGCGCAGGGCGACGACCGGCCGCGCGCCTTCGCCGAGGTCTTCGTGCCCGAGCTCTGTCTGCGCTACGACTTCCCCGGCGTGCTCTGGTACAAGGCCGTCGCGCTGCCCAGCCTCGTGCACAGGTGAGCTAGCGCGGCCACCATCCGCGAGTTCTCGGACAAGCAGCGCAAGCTCGCGTCGCAGGCGCAGGGCGACGACCGGCCGCGCGCCTTCGCCGAGGTCTTCGTGCCCGAGCTCTGTCTGCGCTACGACTTCCCCGGCGTGCTCTGGTACAAGGCCGTCGCGCTGCCCAGCCTCGTGCACAGGTGAGCTAGCGCGGCCACCATCCGCGAGTTCTCGGACAAGCAGCGCAAGCTCGCGTCGCAGGCGCAGGGCGACGACCGGCCGCGCGCCTTCGCCGAGGTCTTCGTGCCCGAGCTCTGTCTGCGCTACGACTTCCCCGGCGTGCTCTGGTACAAGGCCGTCGCGCTGCCCAGCCTCGTGCACAGGTGAGCTAGCGCGGCCACCATCCGCGAGTTCTCGGACAAGCAGCGCAAGCTCGCGTCGCAGGCGCAGGGCGACGACCGGCCGCGCGCCTTCGCCGAGGTCTTCGTGCCCGAGCTCTGTCTGCGCTACGACTTCCCCGGCGTGCTCTGGTACAAGGCCGTCGCGCTGCCCAGCCTCGTGCACAGGTGAGCTAGCGCGGCCACCATCCGCGAGTTCTCGGACAAGCAGCGCAAGCTCGCGTCGCAGGCGCAGGGCGACGACCGGCCGCGCGCCTTCGCCGAGGTCTTCGTGCCCGAGCTCTGTCTGCGCTACGACTTCCCCGGCGTGCTCTGGTACAAGGCCGTCGCGCTGCCCAGCCTCGTGCACAGGTGAGCTAGCGCGGCCACCATCCGCGAGTTCTCGGACAAGCAGCGCAAGCTCGCGTCGCAGGCGCAGGGCGACGACCGGCCGCGCGCCTTCGCCGAGGTCTTCGTGCCCGAGCTCTGTCTGCGCTACGACTTCCCCGGCGTGCTCTGGTACAAGGCCGTCGCGCTGCCCAGCCTCGTGCACAGGTGAGCTAGCGCGGCCACCATCCGCGAGTTCTCGGACAAGCAGCGCAAGCTCGCGTCGCAGGCGCAGGGCGACGACCGGCCGCGCGCCTTCGCCGAGGTCTTCGTGCCCGAGCTCTGTCTGCGCTACGACTTCCCCGGCGTGCTCTGGTACAAGGCCGTCGCGCTGCCCAGCCTCGTGCACAGGTGAGCTAGCGCGGCCACCATCCGCGAGTTCTCGGACAAGCAGCGCAAGCTCGCGTCGCAGGCGCAGGGCGACGACCGGCCGCGCGCCTTCGCCGAGGTCTTCGTGCCCGAGCTCTGTCTGCGCTACGACTTCCCCGGCGTGCTCTGGTACAAGGCCGTCGCGCTGCCCAGCCTCGTGCACAGGTGAGCTAGCGCGGCCACCATCCGCGAGTTCTCGGACAAGCAGCGCAAGCTCGCGTCGCAGGCGCAGGGCGACGACCGGCCGCGCGCCTTCGCCGAGGTCTTCGTGCCCGAGCTCTGTCTGCGCTACGACTTCCCCGGCGTGCTCTGGTACAAGGCCGTCGCGCTGCCCAGCCTCGTGCACAGGTGAGCTAGCGCGGCCACCATCCGCGAGTTCTCGGACAAGCAGCGCAAGCTCGCGTCGCAGGCGCAGGGCGACGACCGGCCGCGCGCCTTCGCCGAGGTCTTCGTGCCCGAGCTCTGTCTGCGCTACGACTTCCCCGGCGTGCTCTGGTACAAGGCCGTCGCGCTGCCCAGCCTCGTGCACAGGTGAGCTAGCGCGGCCACCATCCGCGAGTTCTCGGACAAGCAGCGCAAGCTCGCGTCGCAGGCGCAGGGCGACGACCGGCCGCGCGCCTTCGCCGAGGTCTTCGTGCCCGAGCTCTGTCTGCGCTACGACTTCCCCGGCGTGCTCTGGTACAAGGCCGTCGCGCTGCCCAGCCTCGTGCACAGGTGAGCTAGCGCGGCCACCATCCGCGAGTTCTCGGACAAGCAGCGCAAGCTCGCGTCGCAGGCGCAGGGCGACGACCGGCCGCGCGCCTTCGCCGAGGTCTTCGTGCCCGAGCTCTGTCTGCGCTACGACTTCCCCGGCGTGCTCTGGTACAAGGCCGTCGCGCTGCCCAGCCTCGTGCACAGGTGAGCTAGCGCGGCCACCATCCGCGAGTTCTCGGACAAGCAGCGCAAGCTCGCGTCGCAGGCGCAGGGCGACGACCGGCCGCGCGCCTTCGCCGAGGTCTTCGTGCCCGAGCTCTGTCTGCGCTACGACTTCCCCGGCGTGCTCTGGTACAAGGCCGTCGCGCTGCCCAGCCTCGTGCACAGGTGAGCTAGCGCGGCCACCATCCGCGAGTTCTCGGACAAGCAGCGCAAGCTCGCGTCGCAGGCGCAGGGCGACGACCGGCCGCGCGCCTTCGCCGAGGTCTTCGTGCCCGAGCTCTGTCTGCGCTACGACTTCCCCGGCGTGCTCTGGTACAAGGCCGTCGCGCTGCCCAGCCTCGTGCACAGGTGAGCTAGCGCGGCCACCATCCGCGAGTTCTCGGACAAGCAGCGCAAGCTCGCGTCGCAGGCGCAGGGCGACGACCGGCCGCGCGCCTTCGCCGAGGTCTTCGTGCCCGAGCTCTGTCTGCGCTACGACTTCCCCGGCGTGCTCTGGTACAAGGCCGTCGCGCTGCCCAGCCTCGTGCACAGGTGAGCTAGCGCGGCCACCATCCGCGAGTTCTCGGACAAGCAGCGCAAGCTCGCGTCGCAGGCGCAGGGCGACGACCGGCCGCGCGCCTTCGCCGAGGTCTTCGTGCCCGAGCTCTGTCTGCGCTACGACTTCCCCGGCGTGCTCTGGTACAAGGCCGTCGCGCTGCCCAGCCTCGTGCACAGGTGAGCCGCGCGCCCGCGGGCGACGCTGGCGCCACTGGCGGGACTAGCGGCAGTGATGTCGCATAATAGAAAGTGTGGCGAATTCGACCCCTATCAACAAGATTTTTTTTAATCGTTTTAAGTCTAACTTCTTATCATGGGATTTACTGTACTAAACAGTATCAGCCTGTAAACAACCCAATGTTGAGCGAAGGCCTCTTCTCCATATAGAAGAAAGATAAGAGCTTAATCCACCACGCTGCTAGACTGCGGGTTGGCGGATAATTTCCCTACCATTTTTTTTACACTGGGTTATGCATTTACGCATCCTGCCGCGGAGATGCGGTGGAAATGTGGGACTCGCTGGCACGCGAAACGTGCCAGAATACCTGCTAAAATCCTACAGTGCCCTCATCGTCGTAATGGGGCGCCACGGGATCGCTCGCGCATTGAACCGTGACGCCCCGACGGTTGGCTGGCCTACGCGGGCCGCCTTCGCCTATAGAGCGCTCGCGGGCACCGTGAACGCTCTATTGCCCTAGTGGCGAGTGGGAGGATTATAGGTGCCCCTCCCACTCTAGTGCGGAGGGTGAAAGAGTGCGTAGCGACGTCTCCTTCTCCCCGGTCGTCTTGCTGACGGAGTACGGAGCTGGTCAGCGTTAGGGTCTACTTCACGCTCCCGCTCCGCAGCCTGCTCCAAAGCCATGACCTCCTCGCAAAAGGAGGCCACGGCCGACCAGCACCTCTCGCTGCCGACCATGCAGCGGATCACGCTCGACAACAAGATGTCTCCGCCTATCACGACCACCAGGGCATGGCGCTGGGCCCCCAAGCGGCGCACTCCTCGAGGGTGTGACGCGCCGTGGTTATCGGCGGTCAGCACCCCGTGCCGCCTTCTAACCCAACGACGAAGATGTAGATGTATGGCGTCCACCGTCGCTAGGCCCGCCGCTGGGGACTCCAGGTCCTCCTTCCACCATTGGATCAAGGCTCTCTTGAGCCTGAGCCCTGATCCGAGCCGTCTGATCCGGGGACTTGTCCTCTAGCTCGAAGGCTCGACCGGAAACGGTACACTTCCGCGAGCACCTCAGCCTGGAGTGATAATACCCTACCATGTAACGATCGTTATCAGGTGTCTATGATAACAACCGGGACCGACGGCTTTACGTGCTCTCCAACGCACGATGGGGAGACCCACAAGGACATATACCCAAACCGGACATAAATATTTAAAAATACAAATATCTATCCCGATCGGGAATCGAGCCCGCGATCGCTGGCGCGCGGTGTTGAGGTGACTACTCGTACCACTACACCAGAACGTCGTCGAGTTGTCATTATTGATTTGGACTGGGATTTACTAATTTGACATTAAAAATTCTTTTTGCATTAGAGAGCTCAGATTTTGTAGAAGGTTAAGTTAGAATAAAATATCGCTAGATGCTCCAAGAGGGAATCAAACTCGCGTCGTCGGTGGTAATAAACCTTTCTCACCACTACTAGAATGGTTGCTAAAATGTGACGATAGAATAACGGGTATTATGATTTAAAAAGGGGTTTATGGTTAATTAGAATTTTATATTTTCAGAATAACTATGCTTTTGACAGCGGATGAACTGCGTACTGAAATCGCAGCTTATACGAAGAGTGGGAAGCAAGTATTATTGAAAGGTAAATTGTATTAGAACTAGAAGTAGCAAATGCATGACTTTATAAACTTTATATTAATTTTATGTAAAACTTGTTCACATTAGCCCATAGAATCCCTTATAGTCTATTTTTTTAGGATAGTCCAAAAAGGTAAACAAATATCGCGTATTCTCGACCACAGACAAAATAGTTAAATATAGAGTAATAGCGTAGTTTATTGAAGTGACACAAAGAGCAAATGAATGAACAATATTAATAAACCATTGACTAAAGAAAAATTTATTTTACATTCAAATATTTAACGATACCATATTGATGAAATTAAATATAATTAAAAAACTGATAATATATTTAATATTTTTGTTCAGAATTGGTAGAGGTACTGAGTTACGGAAAAAAATATTTATAAAGCATCTTTATAAAGGCGCCATTCATTTATTACGTAAGACGATTTAGAGGGGGAGGGGGGTCGACCATGTCCTTTTTTTCTTACAAGGGGTTGGGAGGGAAGTCTTGATAGTTCTTACGTAAGATCACAAAAATGCGCAAAGTTAAAATTATTCTTTGAAAAAGCGGAGGCATCCGCATTAGTGCCGAGGTTCGCTCGGAAGCGTATAGGTAATATTAGAGATGTTCCAGTGGCAGATCCATTTTCCGAGTGGGTTTTAAGCCCCCGAACTAAAAATGTCATGTAGGTAAAGATGAATAATTAAAACCAACGTTTATTACTACCAAAAAATACAAATTAGTAGTACCTTTGTAAGTACAAATAAACATTTCTAAAAATTGTTACTTTGAAAAATAATTATTAAAACAAACCAAATATTTATTCTTTTTTTCTTTTAGATTCTTACGTAATAAATATTAATCAGTGCGGAGGGGGTCGGCCTATTCTTATTTTTTAACTAAATGGAGTAATTCATAAACAATAGATATATAGAGCATTTAATACAAAATAAAACGCAAATAAGCAACTTATTTACTTTGTTCGTACTTGACGAATCTCTTTAATCATTAATTATCGATTATTAATAACTTCAATTATCGAGTAATTATTTTGATAGGTAGAAGTGCCGACCTTTTTTTTAGGAATAATGTATAGCCTGATGGAGTAATAGTGGTCTAGGGTATTTGTATTCACTATGAATAAAAAAAACCTTGCGCCGGCGGTGCATTCTCTAACATCTAAACAAAAGCACTGATAACATTGTTTTTTACAATGATCTTATTAGGTAATCCTATGTATCATCCTATAGTCCCACAAAATTTTCCTGTGAATTACAGTAAATTTTTATGCCAGTGCTATGTGCTATACTTTTATATTATATGGGTTAGCGTTAAATATTCAGGGTGAAATTGATATACAGAAATATTCATAATATAAAATAACAGCTTTACAATAAACACTTTAATATAAAAGATTGACATTTGCAATATTTTTTGCGCTCAACATAAAAAAGAAAAAAAAAGAATATATAACATCTTTATAACAAATCGCTTTATGGTAACATTGATTTATAACTTATTAACAAATTGTAATTCGTGAAAATGTAAAATATATACCTAAATAGTAAAGAACACGGAATATTTTATCATTCATTTTGTTCATTCACTTATACTCATTCATCTCTAAAAATATAATGACCACATCCCTATTTGCCTTAAAAAAAGTTGTTGAAATGACATATTAAAAAATATGAATTATCTGTATTCTCGATATTCGTATTTTAATAGTTTTTATGTGTTTAAATGATAAATTGATATTTATTTTTAGTGAAATTAATAGTAAATAGAGTTTTACAAATGTCCGTAAGCTAATGTGTTGTGAAAGTGAGTGATAAATGCGGAAAAATCGTAAATTACGTATTGACAGGGTTTGTTTACTAAATTGGACTATTCTAAAAAAACAGGGTATACAAATATTTTTGCCAGTTGCCATAATGTATATATATCCAACTTGCTCTTCGAAACAGCCTCGTAAACAATTCATTTTGAAAATGATCATGAAATAGTGATGCGACTCGAGTCACTTTTACTCGAGTGACTCGAGTTGAGCACGGAAAAAATCATACTCGAGTGAAAAAAATATTGACTCGAGTTAACTTGGACTCGAGTTATCACTCGTCGAGACAAACAAGTAAAAATATGTACGAGTGTGACAAGCCGTTAGTAGGGGTGTGCGATAATGATCGATAATTCGTAAGTACTTGATAATTTGTCATTGGATAGTTATCGATAAGTGTAATTCGATCATTTTCATGTTGTGCGATTCAATAATTATTGATAATTTCGTGTTATTCGTTAATTATCGGTAATTGGTTTTGGATCCGATAGGTATTGATAATTGTGATTCGATAATTATGGTTCGGCGGATGACCTTTTTTTTTCGGATAAGGCTAGGGCGTAAACGTCAGTACTGGAGGCCGGATGACCTTTTTTTTTTTTTTTTTTTTTTTTTTTTCGTCGTCCGAAAATATGTCACTAATTACTCGAGTCACTCGAGTGACTCTAAACTACTCGAGTGACTCGACCACTCGAGTGGTACTCGAGTGACATTGCAAAATGACTCGAATGACTCGAGTGGTAAAATTGGACTCGAGTCGCATCACTATCATGAAATACTCGTCTGGGATTGTTGTATCATTACTAATATTAAAACGTACAATGCTTGACACAGATTATACTTTATTAAGTTAATACACTACAATACTATAGGTGGCGCTAGTTGTAATATAATTTTGTTGCCATATAATTACTACAACTAATAGGATATATAATATATCATAGTGAAAAAATCTTACTAATCAATTATACTTTACGTTACAATGTCATATAATGATAATCTCATAAAGGCGGATGAAGCGAAATTAAGTGTTTAGAACTCAGCCATAAGATTATGGAATATGAACTCACCGATAATTGTTATTGCTATTGTCGTGTTAGTCAACGATTGACTAACGACGAATTTCGATTAAAACCTAAACAAAATACTCTCTGGGTTGATCGTCTAAGGGTTTTTTTTTTTACGAAAGACAGTGGTGTATTGGAAGGTGTTCCTCGGCTTGAAGGCTTATAGGCAACTCAAGTTACAAGCTACCACAGAGTATTTTTTTAAATAATTTACTATAAAAAGTTTCTCAATAGAATAAATTGAAGAATAAAAATAATAATGTTATGATGTAATAAACAGGAGAAGAATGGCTGCCAATACAAGTGGATCTACCAGTTGCTATGAAATCATTACTCTCAAATATAGATGAGCCGACAACTATTCCTAGTATTGACAGGTATATTTGTTTTTTATTAGAAAATTTAAAAAAAAATGTATTATTTTTATAAAACGAAAATACGTTAGTGTCTTAATGTACACAGAATAAACAATCCAGTCGACGAAGTTGCACAAAAGCCGATCAATATCATGTCCGTGAAAGAAATCGTCTATCATTTACAAAAGAAAAAAATCAGCAAAGAGTACCCATGGGATGTAAGTATCTTACTGTCTAATTAATAAACATAGACTGTTCAGTGACACAACAGTGACAGTTCAGAGGGTGGAACGACCAGATATCTGTCCGATTACTGGTCGGAACCGCTACGGGTACGCGACCCCGAACTGCTCTAGCTGCTAGTGTCACACACCCCTCCTTGTAATCCGTGGCACTGGTATCCCTAACCCCAGGCCCCTAGGGCGTACCCCGCAGGCGACGCGCAGACGCAGCACCCGGCGTCTGTGGGAAATGGACAAGGGTTGCTGCACCAGGGACGGGGGCAGCGTAAGAAGCTAGTCCGGGAAGTAAGCCTGAGGATTGCGAGTTGGAATATAGGTACGATGACTGGAAGAGGACGAGAGCTAGCGGATGTTTTAGAAAGGAGACGGATAAATATAGCGTGTTTGCAGGAGACGAAGTGGAAGGGACAAAGAGCAAGAGAAATTGGGGCGGGTTACAAGTTTTATTATTGCGGCAGCGATGGGAAAAGGAATGGCGTAGGTGTAGTGTTAGATAAAGAGCTCAAGAACAAGGTGACGGATGTGAAAAGAGTGAATGATAGAGTCATTGTAGTAAGACTGTTGATGGAAGATTTGGTTTTAAATGTAGTTAGTGTGTATGCGCCGCAAACTGGATGCGATGACAGTATGAAAGAAAAGTTCTGGGAGGATTTTGATGCGGTAATAATGAGAATACCAGAATGTGAGGAAATATACATTGGGGGGGACTTTAATGGACATGTGGGAAGAATGAATGACGGGTATGAAAGAGTGCATGGGGGCCGAGGTCACGGAGTCAGAAACCAAGACGGTGAAACTCTACTGGAAGCAGCCTTGGCCTTTGACCTAGCCATAGCAAACACGTTCTACCAAAAACGGGAACAACATATTATCACATACCGTAGTGGTCTACACTCTACTCAAATTGACTACATTCTATTAAGAAGAAACAGGCTAAAATCGGCTAAGGACTGCAAGGTAATACCCAGTGAGAGCCTCGTTTCCCAGCATAGGCTACTGCTCCTGGACTTAACTCTGAAAGTCCAGCGTTTTAATAAGAGCCCGAAGCCCCCAGCTAGAACGAAATGGTACAGACTGGATGATAGGGAATTAGAGGCAAAATTCAAGGAAAGAGTGATTGGTAAAATGATAGAGATGGGAGATATGGCGGAGATGGGAGTAAATGAGTGCTGGAGTGAGATGGCAATATGGGTACGAAGTGTAGCGAGGGATGTCTTTGGGGAAACGAAAGGGAAAAGGAAGATAGACAAGGAAACATGGTGGTGGAATGAAGAGGTGCGGACGGTTTTGAAAGAAAAGAAGAATGCTTTCAAAGAATGGAAAAGGGTGGAAGATGGAAATGATAGAGAAAAGAAAATAAAAAGATCAGAATATCAAAACAGTAAAAAGAAGGCTAAGAAAACTGTCGCAATTGCAAGGGCTAAGGTGCAAGATAAGTTGTACGATTCTCTGGAGAGCCCACAAGGCCAAAAAGATCTTTTTAGAATATTAAGAGAGAGAGAGAAGAATGCAAGAGATATAAATCATATGAAATGTATTAAAGACGAAGCGGGGAAGATCTTGACGGATGATGAGGAAATAAAAGGACGCTGGAAGAGATACTTTAATAAATTAATGAATGAAGAAAATGAATGGAGAGGAGTGTTAGAAAATGTACGTAGTAATGAAGGAAGGGTGAAAGAGGTAAGTATAGAGGAAGTGAGGATGACAGTGGAGAGTATGAAGAATGGAAAAGCAGTTGGGCCAGATGGTATACCAGCGGAAGTATGGAAGTTTTTGAAGGCGGATGGATGTAAGTGGCTGACTTTATTCTTCAATAAGTTGTTGCAAGAAGAAGTTATACCTGAGGAATGGTGCAACAGTTCACTGGTGCCCATCTTTAAAAATAAAGGTGACATACAGGATTGCAGCAATTATCGGGGAATAAAGCTCATGTCACACAGTATGAAGATATGGGAGAAAGTGATAGTGCGAAGAATGAGAGAAGAAAGTGAGATCACACAGAACCAATTTGGATTTATGCCGGGCCGGGGAACTATGGATGCCATATTCGCACTCCGCCAACTTTGCGAAAAATACCGACTTGCACAAAGAGACTTGCATATGGTGTTCATAGATCTGGAAAAAGCATACGATAGGGTTCCCCGTAAGGTTCTGTGGTGGGCTATGAAAGAGAAAGGTGTGCCAGAGAAGTATGTGCGAATTGTGCAGGCGATGTATGATAGAGCTAGTACCCACGTGCGGTCTGAAGCCGGAGTAACTGGCAAGTTCAATGTGGCTGTAGGCTTGCACCAGGGGTCGGCTTTAAGCCCGTATTTGTTCCTCCTAGTTATGGATGCTCTAACATCAGACATACAGGAGGAAGCACCCTGGTGTATGCTATTTGCCGACGACGTTGTCCTTGTCGGAGATAATACTCTTGAGGTTCAGAGCAGACTGGGAAAATGGCAGGAAAGACTGGAGAACGTGGGATTAAAAATAAGTAGAATCAAAACGAAGCACTTGTTCTGCGATTTCAGCGGTTTATCCAGTTTTACCCATATTGCCTTAGATGGTGTATCCCTACCAGTCTGTTCCGACTTCCGGTACCTCGGGTCATTGATACAAAATGACGGTAATGTGGACCGTGACGTGCAAAATAGAATAAATGCGGGATGGATGAAATGGCGACAGGTCTCGGGAACAGCTTGTGATCCACGAATGCCTCTTAAACTTAAGGGGAAAATCTACAAAACGATCATAAGACCTGTCGTAATGTATGGATCAGAATGTTGGGCAATGAAAGTGGCGGATGAAAGAAAAGTGCACGCAGCCGAGATGAGAATGCTGAGATGGATGTGTGGAGTGACGAGGAAAGATCGGATTAGAAATGAGTATATAAGGGGAAGTTTGAAAGTAGCACCCGTGACGGAGAAAATGAGAAGCAGTAGGTTAGCATGGTATGGGCATGTAATGAGGAGGGATGAGCGATATATTGGTAAAAGAATGTTAAGAATGAATGTCGAAGGACGAAGAGCGATCGGCAGGCCAAAAAAGCGATGGATGGATTGTGTGAAAGAGGACATGAGAAAGAAAGGAGTAAGCGCTGAAGTGACGAATAATAGAGAGGAATGGAAGAAGAAAACATGTTGTGCCGACCCTACATAAGTGGGATAAGGGCAGGGAGATGATGATGATGATGATAGACTAAAGCAAGATTAACTTTACTCTTAGTATTTAGCCAGGAGTAACAAATTTCAATATTAATAAACACGGAATAAGGAAAGAGTAAGCTAATCCGACTCTACTCTCGGAGTAATAGTTAAACCTTGGGGCTACCCAGTTTAACGGCCGACTTAAGGATGGAGTAGCGTTTATCTACGTTACGCGTTAAAGTTTATTTCTGAAATGTTCTGTGGCGTCAATAATAGTCGTTATACTCAAATCTAGATATTTTCAATGATTCTATTAAATATTAATACCAAACTTATTAAAATTGCTGAAAACGAACAATAATGTGTTATAATTATTTATATTATTGAATGCGATTATTATAGCGAGCGATCGCGAAACATCGCTGAATGTCACATTTCAATAATAAAAGCTGAGCTCGTGATACTGCTGCCTCTGGCGACCATGTGATATTACAGCGATTTTTCGCGATCGTTCGTTATTTGCAAGTTACGTGATAGCCCTACCGATTTGTTTTTTTTATTTGGGAAGAGTGGAATATGGTATTGTTTAACACTAAATCTACCAGCGCGGTCAAATGATCGTTTTTGAGACTTTAATTAAAATGGTTAAATTCTAGGTTTACGTTTCTCATTTTTAGGTTTACTTGTCTTTTAAGTAGCTATATATGAAAAAGTGCATAATTTGTAGGAAAAGCTAGAATTTAACAATTAATTAAAGTCTCAAAAGCAGAGGAAAGAAATGGAACAGAGACAAAGCTTCTAAGGAGCGAGCAAAATCTATACCTATTTTGGTAGATTTGGAACAAGAGGATAAAATTTAGGATGGATAAAAAATGATTTGTTTTTATTCTTTCTATTATCGTTCATACACACTGGTACAGTAAACCATATTTATACGTTAATATTAAAACATTATTAAAATTGCATTAAAACACTACTTTAAATTATTAAATTATCATTAAATGACAACACAACGCTCGATGTGTGCTGCAGTTCCTGAGTTGAGCACTCGTCGAGTCGGTACAGGGGCTCTATTTTTGATTCACTCGTATCGCGTCGAGCGCTCGAATTCTATTGATTTTCGTTCGCCATCTGAAATTCCGTATTTTTGAATCGCTCGACTGCAACGAATGATCCATACCACTCGTCGCGTATGGCGATCGGTATCGATATATTTTTTAATTTCTGCGTAGAATGGATAAAATACAATACTTCAAATTGTAGTGGCAATATTTAAGGCGAACGATTCAAAAATACGTAAAAACGAGATCATGCGACATAAGACGTGTGTGACATAAGTCGCATTCGACGATACAATTTCATACGAGTGAATCAAAAATAGAGCTCCAGGTCGGTTTCTTTCCGTACGTGACGAAGCGCGAGTGCTCACGCACATGCGACTCAAGCTCGTAGTAGTTTACCTATCGTAGCGCGTTTGTATAAAGCTTTGTCTCTATCCCATTTCTTTACTCATGTACTAATAGGTTTAGTTTTAATGTTTTATTGCCGTATCCAGGAGAGCAAGGAGCCTATCGATGTCGAGCGGAACCTGTCGACGGTGACCGTGATGGACATCGAGTGCTACGACACGTTCGTGACGGCGCCGCTGTTCACGGTGGGCGAGGCGCGCTCGCCGCCGCGCGCCGCCCCCTGCGCCCCCTCCGCCCCCTCCGCCGCCATCCTGCCGCCGCCGCTCAAGTACCGCGGATCATATTACATTCTAATTAAAAAAAAATTAAATGTGTGTAACCCACGGTCTTTATACATAGGTCCTGCAACGAAGCCCAATTAGGGATGTTCATCGGAAAAAATATCGATAATTTTATTATTATTATCCTATCGTGTTATCGATAGTTATCGTTAATTATCGAATCAATAGTTATCGATAATTATCGGATGAAAATTATCGAATCCCATATATCGATACCACTCGATGATTATCGAATGAAAAATTATCGGGTAGTTACGAATTATCGATAATTATCGCATACTTCTAATTGTAAGCCGAATTTCAATGTTAGTTGGATAGGCCAACTGGCAGACGTTTCACTTGACGGTGAGTGGTTGACGTCGCCCATGAACAAAACTAGTTTACCTGGAACTAAGCCCAGGCAACTCATCTATGTGCTGCCTATCCTGAGACATATGGTGTTAAAGTCTCGGTGCCAGTAATTACACTGCCTTTTTTGATTAAAAGTCTATACCGGATTTTATCGCGTTTAAACTTTACTGTCCAGTCCCCCGAGATCATGGACGCTGTAAAGGGTCCGAAACGTCGGGAAATAATTTAATTTAAAATATTGTTAAACTATAAAGTTTCTAATAAACGCGATAAAATCCGGTATAGAATTTAATCAAATGAGTAAAATTCGCGTAAATATAAGAGAACAGTAAATTACACTGCCTGTCTAGCCCTTCTCTCCGAAACACAGCAAAGCTGTTTCACGGGAGAAACAACCAAGATGGTGGTACCCATGCAGCCGAGAGCGCGGCACAGCGCATCCCTCCCACCGGTCAACGACGCTATACGTCGTTGCTATTGATGGGTGCACGCCGGTTGAGTGACAAGCGACTCAGTCTCACTTCTCATTGTCAATTATACAGCGTATATGATTTTCTCTCAAGTATTGTGTTATTTAATCATTGTTATATCGTTTTGTTGAGTTTTACGATTTTGTTGTTGTTTTTGATATTAATTATTTTATTGATCTATTAATTCAATGGTAGTATTTTGGGAAGGCAATTATTATTAATAAAAATGTGGGACTATATCACAAATAAATTAATTATTTGTGATATAGTCCCACTTTCTGACGGTCGTTCTGATGTGACAACCGTTTATTGTAGTGGTGCGAGTAGTTGCCGCAACGCCGACGTTCGCGGGTTCGATTCCCGCTCGGGACAGATATTTGTATGTGTACAAATATTTGTTTCCGGTCTGAGTGTATGTCCTTATCGGTCTCCACACCGTGCCTCGGAGAGCACGTAAAACCGTCGGTCCCGGTTGTTATCATAAGCACCTGATAGCGATCGTTACTCATGAATTACACCCCGCATTATGAAATACGAAATAAATTCGAGTAATGTGATGAAGGCTTAGTACGCATGTGTTACGTATGATAGAAAAAGAGATAATGCTACTCTGTCTTCGTTGCACAGCACACGCATCTGTCGTCATGCCTCTGGCGGCCGTAAATAGAAAATAACAGCCATCATTAAGCCGACGTATCCCCACTACTGTCGTTGCAAGACCTGTGTATAAGATCATGGTGTTACCTTTACACGCGGTTGAAGTAAAACTTCGTTGACATTGTGACAGATGACGATTAAATTGAAAATAAGTGTAATGTTAGAATTTAATTTTATATATCTATTTTGTCGATATTTTGTAGATCCTGTATATTTAAATTGCATATATTAGTATCGTATATTTATTATATTCGTTTACCGTTTGTTTTAGGTTTAGCAACATGTTTTTTTTTTCTCTTCTGATTTATTATTATATATATTCCCTATTTACCTTGTATCTTCACAAAGCCAATATCTATAGACTATAGAGTCACGTCATCTTAAATAACATTTACCGTACAATATTTCATACACTCTGATATTGGCAAATCCTTGAGGAAGCCAACACTGAAGAAGAAGAAGAAGAAGTTAGAATTTAAAAAAAAGTATATATTGATAATATAATAATTAACCAAAGTAATATATACATCTATTCATATCGAGCATTATACATATTATACACATTAATTTAATTATCATTATACTTTAATTATGATGTCATTGTACTTTAAATACTTTAAAATGAAATTGTATAAGTAAGTATAAACGCGTCATCGCCGTAACGCGTTTCCTGGCGTTATTTGTTACCTGGCGACGGTTGAACGAAATCGAATCCTACGATGTATTAGTGACAACGTTGGTCGTCGAGGTACCACAGATTAGGTAAAATTAAAAAAAAGTGGTCACAAAACGTTTTTAAAAGCAAAACTATTAAAGCTGACGTTACATACTGTTTTGATTTTTAGTAGTTCAAGGAAAATAAGGAAGAACCTTAATCTTGTTTTACAGCCGTCTTTTAAATAATATTAATATTCTCATAAATTCCAAAAGTGAAACTTAGTTTGCCTTAGTTTTTTATTATAAATAATAATAAATAAATAAATATTTTTAACTTACACACACAGTCGTCTGTCCCTAAGGTAGGCAACTTAATGCCTGTGTTTTAGGTAACAGCCGACTGATATACATTTTTTTTAAATAAATATACATAGAAATAGACATGGGCGTTTTCGGTTTTTAGATCAAACGGCTACGTAGGCGATATTAAGTTTCCATATCGATATTGAAAACCGTTTTCATATATCGATATCAGTAGTAATGTTTTGCTATCAATTGCGTAACGTAAACACAAAACGAAACAAACGCAAACTGTTGAACATACAGGTTAAAACAGTTTAAATATAAACTATAACAAGTTTATATCAAATGTTTTGAAAAACTACGTCTTATGGTTATAAAATATTAAATATTATAGTAATATTATAGTATTATTATAATTTTTAATATTTTAATATAATAATTATTATAAGGCATACTTCAATAAAACTAAAAATGATTCGTATTACAAACTTTTTCTTAAATACACACACTATTTTATTACGGAAACTAAATAATCATAACCATAAAAGAGTAAAGACTCGACTTTATTGCTTAAACTTGTAGTTATATTTTGCGATGTACACAGTTGCATTAAAACCGCTAAATCGAATCGAAAACCATATTCGCCTCATCTCTTTTATTCAGTAAGAAGTTACCGTTATAAGAAAGAGATGCACATAATATGGAAAACCATATTCGCCTCATCTCTTTTATTCAGTAAGAAGTTACCGTTATAAGAAAGAGATGCAGATAATATGGAAAACCATATTCGCCTCATCTCTTTTATTCAGTATGAAGTTACCGTTATAAGAAAGAGATGCAGATAATATGGTTTTAGCTGTCGCGCCGCTATTAGTTATCGTCACCGTTCTACCAGTTTCGGTTTCGTGTTCGCGCTCAAGTTTTCGTTGGTTATGTGAAAGCGGTTATGTGTTTTGGTATATCGATATGATATGATATGGGGACGCGTAACCGATATTAGTTACGTTTTGATATATCGGTCTCATGCCTACATAGAAATAATACATTTATAAATAAATACATAATACACCCAGACTTGGGGCGGGAATCGAACCCACAGCCCTAGAGCAGAAAACAGGTCCACTGCCAACTGCGCCACGGGCCAGTCAAGTTAGCATCTTGCGATCTGAAAAATTGAGACTCGTTTCTCAAATTCGCTTACTTTATAATATTAGTATAGACAACATTGTCCAGACATCTTATTAAAGTTTTTATTTACAGATACAATGACAAAATATCCCTTCTATCAAAGAGGTCGTCTCGTGGACCTGAACTGAGAGACATTTTGGCTGCTCTAACAACTATTAACTCGCACGACACATTCAACTTGGAGCGAGCGGAAACATTGGGAGACTCATTCCTTAAATTCGCTGCTAGCTTGTATCTGTTTCACAAGTTCCCCGCTTTGGACGAAGGCCAGCTCACTAATATAAAGAGCAGACTCATAGGAAACAGGTAGATATTTTTAAATATAATTATTACAAATAAATGAAACCTATACCGTATCTTCTCTAATTTCGGAATGTTTTTTTGAATTTTTGACCAACTGCTTTAATTCTTATCTTCAGATATAATTAAATGATTTTTAATGAAACTGACTCTTTTAAAAATATATATAATTTACTTCAGTTTTATAGAATATTTTTACATATAAAACTTTTTAATAGGAATTTATATTACGCGGGTGAACGAGTGAACTTGGGTGGGCGTATGAAAGTGGAACAATTAAGCCCTAGAAGTGACTTCGTCGTTCCCGGATTTTTCGCTCCGCCTGAAGTAGCCGACTTTATTGAGAAGCATCATGTATGTACTAAATTTTTCGATCACCTAAAAATTTCTGTTATTATAATTTTAAAAGAAGAAATAATTCCTAAATAATCTGTAATAATAAATATAAATAAGAAAATATTTATTTGAACGAAAACCGTTTTGGTCTGATAAAAGTGCGAATAATGGCGACTATGGTCTGTGATGTCGGTTCGGTTCGGGTTCGATTGCTACTAGGTTCGAAGTCGTCGTAAAAATTATTGTACAAAGAAACTTATTGTTAAATTACTAAATGCCATATACACGATTGGAACCAACCAATAAGGTGGTTTGCGGTTTTAAGTTTTTCTAAGTTAGATCATCTTGGTTGAATGAACCGAAATTAATAAGTTACTACACTAGCGTGGTTAGATCAACCTTTTCTTTAATTAAAAAATCTTTAATTTTAATTTAATTTACTAGATACTGATTCGCAAAACATGTTTTTATTGAACATTAAAGGTTAATATTCGATGTCGATCAACACCTCTTCTACACATATACAGAGTGGGGATGATAATACAACGATAAAAGAGTATTCTACTATGTTTTAAAAAGTACTTCAAAATGTTAATTTTCCTAATAAAAAACCACAAAAAATATATTGCGGCAAAATAAACACGATTTCTTGCAAAAAAATAAAATAAAATTTTAAATCTTTTTTATTCCCGCGAAAACGCTGTCAGCCATTATGGTGACGTAATATTGTTAAGACTGTACATACATAATATATACACTGTTGTGAGAGCAGTGTGAGGTGTGACGTCAATTCAGTATACTGCGAAGCTGTTCCTTTTTAGTTAGCTAAACTGTACTATACTGGTTACTGAATAGTTGACATTTTTGAATTACAATAATTAATTAAAAATAATAACAATCATTCGCGCAGTTATATTTTTTGATCACGTGATCGAAGTACTGAGCTCTCAGTACTGTACCTTAGTACTGAACCTTACCAAGAAAGCGCCAGTGCTCACAGTACAAAAGCGGCGGCTATTTATGACGTCATATATTTCTCTAGGGTACTGCAGCAGTGTACTAGCACTTCATAAATAAACGAATTTTTCACAAGTAAGAGCATTGAGCGGTGCTCGCAGTGTATATCGGAACGGAACATTGTTCTTAGAAGCACACTGGTTCAGGATCTTAAAAAGGTGGACGGACTTAAGGGTCAAAGTGAAATAATCAGGCTGAGGCTGCTGATGATTTTTTCTTGTGTTCTTTTCATGATTGCAAAACGATTTTATACGTTGCTTTTTTTGATTAATTGATTAATTTCAGAGTAAAAAATATTTTAATTTTTTTTTGTATGGGGAAAAACTAATTTTTGACTATAACTTGGAAAATAGCACCGATGTCAAAATAAATCTTTATGATCATCGTAGTGGTCGTTATTCCTACCATATCTTGCCTAGAAACCTATTCGATATCTCTGCCGTAAATAGATTGGTGCCTACTTGAATATTACAAAAATTTATTTCTTATTGTACTATATATTTAAGCCTTACGCACTAAGAGTATCTGTTACTTGCCTGATCTTACGAACAGCATGAGCTGCAGAACTTAGTTTCCGTGATAAGACATTAATATCTGTGGCCCATTGTAATTTAGAATCAATATCAATGCCGAGAAATGATGTCGCGTCATCGATATATATTTGGGAAATACCCCGGGGTATTTCCTGATTCCAGATGCCATGCATGCCCCCACGAATACTCCAATTCAACGAAAACCGTTCTATGAATTGACCAACAAGCAAAATAATCTGCTAGATTATTCAAACGAAGAAATCCTATTTGCTTATGTCTCCAGATTGAAAGGAAGAATGGTAAAATTGTATATATTATAAAACTTCCTCATGAATCAGTCTATGTATTGGTGAAAACCGCATGAAAATCCGTGCAATAAATAGTTTTTGAGTTTATCGCGAACAGACAGACAAACAAACGCGGCTTTGTTTAATAATATAATATTCTTTATTGTACACCATAATACAAATTTACATGGTAAAATGAAAAGATGTACAAAGGTGATCTTATCGCTAAAAGAGCGATTTCTTCCAGACAATCTTTGGGCATAGGACAGGATATAATAGGCAGCGGTTCGGAAGTGATATATATATATATCTTTTTTTTAATTATTTATTCAAGTAAAATACATTTGCATAGAATATACAGTATTTGCTAGTGGGACCCAAACTAAGCTACGCTTGTATCTTGGGCCGCCATAATAGCTACAGGTTACCACGGAAGTAGACGCATGCAGGATACATTTTGATGGTTAAGTGGCTTAAACATGCATAAAAGTACAACCAAGCAAAAGGAATATAAATATCAAGATAACTAAAATAAAATAACATAGTAATCCCAGCACTATGGTACAATAGGGGATAGGACAAATTTTCTAGACGTTAAACATTCAGTCTCGATGTAATCCAGGCCTAATAGAAAATTAGTCACTTTGGTTTTAGCTGTGAACATGGTGCAGTCCCCGAGAGAGCATTTGGATGGTACGTTATTGTATATGGATGGATGACTGTACGAAAGGAATGTTTTTGCGAAGGAAGTTTTAATGTATTTGGTAAAGGTATTTTATGGGAGCGTTTAGACCTATCATCATACAGTGGAGAGTTTCTGATTGTTTTGAGTGCGCTTAGATAGACATGGAGAATGAATAATTTGCCTTATTCGCAGAACTCTTGCCTTTATGTACAGATCGTTGATAGAGTAACGATAGGGTTTCATTAATTTCACTTTTAGTAGTGCTTGTTGAGCCCTTTCCAGTACGATTATTGGTGTCCGGACCGCTGCGGTCCACACTTCAATACAGTAGCTTATAATTGATTGGCATAAGGCAAAGTAAACTGTTCTTAAAGTCTTCCATATGATATATTGTATATATACTTTTAAGGGGGATTCCATAAATTGCGTGAGGCGTTTAGAGGGGAGGAGGTCGAGCGAAATCTCACTAAATCTCACAAAAGGGGGGGTGGGTCAAAAAATCGCCAAAATTGTCTCACGTAATTTAGGGACAGCTCCTAACCGACTCCGCAGATCCGGCCGACGTTCATGATAGGCATGCAGTTCCCCGCGGCGGACGCGCTGCGGGGCGCGCTGTCGGCCGAGAGCCGCGCGAGCGTGGCGCGGCGCGTGGCGGAGTGCGACCGCGCGGCGGAGCGCGAGCCGGCGGGCCGCGCGCAGAACGCCATGCAGTGCTACGTGCGCGCGCAGGCCGTGCCCGACAAGGTCGTCACTATGTCTCCATCCCTAGTATATATCACACTAGCTTCCACCCGAGAGCCGCGCGAGCGTGGCGCGGCGCGTGGCGGAGTGCGACCGCGCGGCGGAGCGCGAGCCGGCGGGCCGCGCGCAGAACGCCATGCAGTGCTACGTGCGCGCGCAGGCCGTGCCCGACAAGGTCGTCACTATGTCTCCATCCCTAGTATATATCACACTAGCTTCCACCCGAGAGCCGCGCGAGCGTGGCGCGGCGCGTGGCGGAGTGCGACCGCGCGGCGGAGCGCGAGCCGGCGGGCCGCGCGCAGAACGCCATGCAGTGCTACGTGCGCGCGCAGGCCGTGCCCGACAAGGTCGTCACTATGTCTCCATCCCTAGTATATATCACACTAGCTTCCACCCGAGAGCCGCGCGAGCGTGGCGCGGCGCGTGGCGGAGTGCGACCGCGCGGCGGAGCGCGAGCCGGCGGGCCGCGCGCAGAACGCCATGCAGTGCTACGTGCGCGCGCAGGCCGTGCCCGACAAGGTCGTCACTATGTCTCCATCCCTAGTATATATCACACTAGCTTCCACCCGAGAGCCGCGCGAGCGTGGCGCGGCGCGTGGCGGAGTGCGACCGCGCGGCGGAGCGCGAGCCGGCGGGCCGCGCGCAGAACGCCATGCAGTGCTACGTGCGCGCGCAGGCCGTGCCCGACAAGGTCGTCACTATGTCTCCATCCCTTTTTTTCTTTTTTTTTTGACGGTGTGGAATGAGTGTACGCATCCCGCCCCCCGAAGGCGACGGGTATGTGGGACTCGTTAACTGCGAAGTCAGAACACCCACTAAAACACAGCGGTGCCCTCATCCTCGTACAAGGACGCCACGGGATCGCTGGCGCATGCCACCGTGACATCGTCTCCATCCCTAGTATATATCACACTAGCTTCTACCCGCGACTTCGCCCGCGTGGATGTCGGTTTTTTTCCTTAGTTGCAATCATTAGCATTGAAATGTATAAAAACAAAGATTCAGTTACATTTTTTCATGTGGATGTCGGTAAAAAGTATACTATGCTACGTTGTAATTAATACCTCCAAGAATATGTACAAAGTTTCATAATGATCAGTTAAGTAGTTTTCGTGTGAAAGCGTAACAAACTTATTTTCGCATTTATAATATTAGTATGATAATTTATGGCAAACTGAACTGAATCAACCTATAAACGTCCCACTACTGGGAAAAGGTTTTCTCTCCATATAAGTGAAAGTTTGAAAATTAATCCACCACGCTACTTCGCTGTGGGTCGGCGAATATTTAACCACAATACGTGATATCGTACCATGAGGAATAATCGCTATCATCATTATTTATTCTTGGAGGTATTAGAAGTAACATAGGATACTTTTTTTTGGTCGCGATAACGGAAATGCACGCGGGCGAATCCACGGGCGAATGCTAGTTAACATAAAACTATTTACCAAGTAACCATTTTAACTAAATTACTAAATTAATACCGCTGACGATTTTCATTGACTCATCATGTAAATCATCGAATCATTGATTTTTATTATTAACGAAATTTTTATTATATTTATTCCTTTAGTCCGTAGCGGATTGCGTGGAGGCACTCATCGGTACTTACCTTTTAAGCGGCGGAATCATGTCCGCTATTGACTTTTTAGAATGGATTCAAGTAATACCTCCAGAGGTATGTTACATAGTATAATTCGTGGGGTGAATACTACAACTAGGTAACTACAATTCATCTGTTTCGAGAAAAACTGAAATTAAAGTTTTACCAAGATTTTTGAGAGAGATTGTCTCGACTTGAAAAATGTTATTTTACCATTCTCTCTCTCTTTTTTACGACCCGTTTCTAAATTTTATTTGATTAGAAATATTCATGTCTTGTATAAAATAAATTTGTAGTTACCTAGTTGTACTCACACTATGAACTATTTTCATAAGAAATTAACGTGTTCAGTTTGAACTAAAATAAATTTTGTCAAATATAAAATGTAACAATTAGGTCATATCAATATTCAAACATTTCTTTTATAAAGTTAATGATAAAATTACCACAGCTTGGTACTATTTCTATTGTTGTATTGTTTGTTATTTGCTTTTGTCTTTACTGTAATGAAATGAGAAGATAAGATAGCAATGGTTAAATAAACTGATGGTAGTTTAGATTCTATAAAGAAATCTAAAATTACTATTTTGTAATTAATATTTAGTATTGTTTTTAGGATAATATCAAACAATTTCTCAATAAAAAAGTGAGTACCGTGATAACGGAAAGGAAAGCCACGGAACAAGAAATTAATTGGCTGCTAAATAATTGCCAAGGCGAAATAGAAAAAATTATTAATTACAAATTCAAAGATCCGGCGTTCTTACTCGAGGTGACTTAATTTACACTTTTATCTGTGTTGTGAATAATATTCATTGTTTTCCACAATTTTTTATTTAATATGTTAATTAAATAACGAATACAGTGTCACTGTAAACTAGTTAGTTATTTGAAATTTTATTTTTAATACTACTGAACATTTTAATTCAATACATTGATCTATAAAAAACCCTACATACTAGGCATGAGACCGATATATCAAAACGTAACTAATATCGGTTATGCGTACCCATATCATACCATATCGATATACCAAAACGCATAACCGTTTTCACATAACCGACGAAAACTTGAGCGCGAACACGAAACCGAAACTAAAAACTAAAAACCGAAGAACGGTGACGGGCGCGCAAACGCTAAGAGCGGCGCGACAGCTAAAACCATATTATCTGCATCTCTTTCTTATAACGGTAACTTCATACTGAATAAAAGAGATGAGGCGAATATAGTTTTCTGTGTTCAACTGTGTACATCGCAAACTATAACTACAAGTTTAAGCAATAAAGTCGAGTCTTTACTCTTTTATGGTTATGATTATGTATTTAGTTTCCGTAATAAAATAGTGTGTGTATATAAAGTTTGTGAAACGAAACATTTTTAGTTTTATTGAAGTATGCCTTATAATAATTATTATATTAAAATATTATAAATTATAATAATACTATAATATTACTATAATATTTAATATTTTATAACCATAAGACGTAGTTTTTCAAAACATTTGATAATAAACTTGTTATAGTTTATATTTAAACTGTTTTTACCCGACTGCGACAGAAGAAGGGTTATGTTTTTCGAGTGTATGTATGTGTGTATGTGTGTATGTCTGTATGTCTGTATGTCTGTATGTGTGTATGTATGTATGTATGTATGTCCATTTCTTTGGCACGCCCTACAGCCTAAACGGCTGGACGGTTTTTAACATATGAGGTGTCGTTGGATTTGTCTAAATTGTAGTAGTGACATAGGCTATATAAATTTTCGAAATGGCGCCCGCAAATGGCGGAATGAGGGGGGGAGTTGATTTTTTTTCTTACTGTAGCAATATGGGTATCAAATGAAAGCTAGTAAATTGTTTTATTCTTTTTAGTTTATAATAAGAGTATTTTACGCAGTCGGGTTTTTTGATTTTTTTAATTAAGCATACTTGTAACCTTTGTGTTCAACCGTTTGTTTCGGTTTGTGTTTACGTTACGCACCTGATATTACTCTGATATCGATATCTGAAAACGGTTTTCAATATCGATATGGAAACTTAATATCGGCTACGTAGCCGTTTGATCTAAAAACCGAAAACGCCCATGTCTACTACATACACAAACAGCGTGTCAAAAACGTCCGCCAAAAGAGCACACATTGTGTGCTCATTTCAATCAAAGAGTATAGAGCAGTGATTCTCAACCACTGTGCCGCGGCACTTTTGTGTGCCGCCAAATTTCAAAAGTGTGCCGCCAAATTTTGCAAATATATAATAATGTTAATATTATTAAATTATATCATTTAAAAAGAAAAATATTTCCTTAATAAACGTTTAGTTATTATTGTAGTATATATTAGTTTATTTCGTATATTTAAAAATTTTGTCATAAACTATTTATGCAGTGTGTTGTAGTAAGTAAATAATTTTTATCTTTTTCTTTGTGTGCCGCCAAATTTTGAAATCGTTAAATATGTGCCGCAACAAAAAAAAAAGGTTTAGAATCATTGGTATAGAGAGTAGTAGAGTCGATTTTTCATTTTTTTTTCTTTTTAATATTATTATAATTTTTATTATGTTTATTAAGTTTTGTCCTTTTTGTATTGAGTATATAGATACATACCGAAACGTTTCATAGAACGATCAAAAATGGTAACAACGAATTTTGTTCTGTATACATAAACGTGTTGTTGATAACCGCATTACTAAGTTGGAGGAAGGAGTTAAAGTAATAAAAACTAAATTCTTATTAAATTATAAATATATTTGTTTAGAACACACAATATAATTATATACATTTTAAAAACTTAAAATACTAAGTTAACGTATAAAAAAATATAAAGTGTAAATGTATACTCGACTCAATTCATGCCTTGTCCTATCGGCAAATTTCTGTCATAAATTTTATTGCTTTTTGTACACTGCTTTGTAAATACAACTTTAATTTATGAGCGTAAGGTTGAATTTCCAAAAAAGTAAGTCTATTTCATGAACATAAGTACTTTTGTTTATTTGGATCATATTTGGCGACACTTTTAAGCGTTACTTTCGTATGAGATATTCATCTTGGGTTTTTTATAGATCAATGATTGAATATCACTTTTCGGTGACATTGTACTAAGGTTACATAAACCTGGTATAATTATTTGATTTTTGTTTTTGTTATTTGTTTGTTCCATAGATAACATTTTTTTTTAAATCTTTAATTTTAATGTGTTTTATTTAACTTCTTATTTTGTAATTTTAATTGTGCTGGTCACAAATAAAACGAATACCACATCAGCGGTTCGATAGCCCGATGCTGAACGTAGGCCTCCCCCATGGTTTTTGGGGGGTTTGCCAATATTTGCCACTCTTGACAGGAAGGTTGGCAAGCGCGGTGTGTTTTGGCAGGATATGGTGACCTTGCTGTAGGAAGGTACAATAATTATCGATAATTCATCGAATCAAAAATTTTCGAGTGGTATCGATATATGTGATTCGATAATTTTGATCCGATAATTATCGATAACTGTTCATTCGATTATTGTTGATAACACGAAACGATAATTACCGATAGTGAATTTATGGATATTTTTTTTTTTCGATCAATATCCCTATGCTGCTGCCCATCATCATCCTGATGGGTGTACTGCTGTTCGCACCACTATTGCTTTAGTCGCTTTTTACGCAACCTTGGCAAGAAAGAGATCGGAACTATTCTTCTGCCGGTCACCGCACGGCATAATAAAACAATAATTATTATTCTTAAAAAATTTCAGGCACTTTCGCACGCATCTTACATACGAAATCGTCACACGAGGTCTTATGAGCGTCTCGAGTTCCTCGGCGACGCCATATTGGATTTCCTAATTACGTCACATATTTTCGAGAACTGCGGGAAAATGACACCAGGAGATCTCACCGACTTGAGATCGGCTCTCGTCAATAATGTCACGTTCGCTTCCTACGTCGTGAAATTGGGCCTGCACAAGTAATGTTTATAATTTGATATGCTTTTAATTTTTTTAATCTCTTATAATTATTTTTTTATTAAATTTCATTATTTATTTTGCATTAATGATTTTTTTATGTGGCACTTTTTCCCCGCTTCACAGGGTCAAAACTCGAACTTTCGGCTTAGGTAGGAAATAAAATAGTATGTCCGACATGGGATGAAAGTACTACATCCTTTCCCGCATGTTTGCCAATTTTTTGGCAATTTCACATGCGGAACAGAATGTAGTGCTTTCGTCTCTTGTGACACAATATACTATTACTATTGCCTAACAGCACAAATTTTGTCAACGTCTCTTTAATTTATAGTAGCCTGTTTATCAAATTCAAACTAAAAATATAAACCAAAAATAATTCAACACCACATGAAACAAACAAATATATAAAAAAATCCATGATTTATCCGGTTTTCATATGTCGAAAAAAAAAAAATTTATCTATGCTATGTTATCCAACAGATACCTATGTACGCAAATGAACGTAGCCCTAGAAAATGCAATAAAGACATTCGTGGAACATCAGGAAGAACGCGAACATGAAATTGTAGAAGATGTTCTTTATCTCATCGATGAAGAGGATTGCAGCATTGCACAGTATATCGACGTCCCGAAGGTGAATTGAATTTTAATCTAGACAAATACTGTATTGTACTGTAATCACCTGTGCCTGTAAATCACCCACTGATGAGCAAAGGCCTCTTCTCCATATAGAAGAAGGATTAGAGCTTAATCCACCACGCTGATTCACTGCGGTTGAAGGATGGATGATAATTTCCCTACAATGTTTTGACACTGTTCCTCAAGCATACACAGTTTTACATGTAGACATATGAAAAATATGTCTCGACTTACGTTGTTTTGATTTACGTCGCGTATTTCGAGAACCTAACATGCGGTAAATACGAGGACTGTCTGTATATGAATTACAGGCCCTTGCAACAATCTTATTCTTTTGATATATTAACACTACACTGCTTACTAAAGTTTTATATATACTTTTTCTTCAAAACTAAAGCAACAATCGAGGACTGTTTAACGAATAATCGACCAAGAAGTGTTAATCATATGATTATATTATGTCTAGGTACTCAGTGATATATTCGAAGCACTGACTGGAGCGATATACCTGGACAGTGGGGGTGATTTGAACAAAGTCTGGTCGGTTGTGTACAAGATTATGTGCAAAGAGATCAACCACTTCTCTATGTGCATCCCGAAGCAACCGGTTCGAGTTCTTATGGAGAGGATTCACGCTTGTCCTAGTTTTGGGTAAGTTTTAATGTTCACATGAATAACTCTATATAATTAACTGGTAAACAAATTTATAGCAATTCTTAAAGTGTTGTAATGTTGCACTTTTTATATCAATACAAACTATGCCTCGCGCTTTTACCCGCGTAATTTTCAATCTCGAGGATATTTTAGGATGCAGTACAATTTAAATTTCTCAGCCGGGAACATCTTTACAAGCGTTAAAAAGAAAATTTAAAGAATTTTTTTTTTTACAATACATAGAAAAAGCTAAAATGTAAGACAATACAAATCCTACAATATCAATTAAAATTTAGTATTTTAATGTGATTTAATATTAACTTAACCTTATATACGTTATGAAACTTAAAAAAGCAACAAATCCGGTTAAAGTCCGCCAAAAATCAAGAAAACGGAAATGGATCCTTTTTCTAAGATACGGATATCCGACACATCATTAATAATTAGGAGCGCCTTTGTGTAATGTTAAATCCTCAGCTGTCTAAATACCAAATTTCATATCGATTGATACAGTAGTCTTTTCCATAAAAGTGTGTCAAACATCCCTCCTGTTTAAATTAAGCTATGTGGTAATTGTTTTTACGAGGATATAGCATTAAAGGTATTTAATTTGTTGATATAACAGCGTAAGTCGCGCATGTTAGTTGTAGTGAATAAATTCAGAAAAAAATATATATCGCAAATAGTGAGTCATTATTCTAATTTTGCCACTGGGTTTTTTGTTTGAAGTCTAAATTAAAACATAATTGCAATGATGTCATATTATTGGAACGCTACGATATTGTACAGAGTCAGTGCAGAAATGTAAAAAAACATTATATAGACTCACATATGTTGCAAAAAAAATTATTCTATACAAAATATTAAATATTTTCTTACAAAATGTTATTTATTGCAAATTGTTGAGTTATTCTAAAAATAGATTAAATATAATTTTCCTTAAAAATACAATAATATAATATACAGTGATAAACACAATTTCTAAATACAATTTCCCTTAAAAATACAATAATATAATACTCAGTGATAAACATAAATAGATTGATAGCCACAAATAGATTTTCTTAAGAAACCAGATGCATATTTTTATTATAAAAGTAGGATGAAATTGTTTAATGACCGAATACTAACTGAATAATTACTAATTCAATTCCTTCACGACATATGTATATCATGAACACATCTCACATTATTTCGTTTATTATTTTGTACCAGTACAACACATAGCTATTATTATTTTAAATTAGATAATGAAATAACTATTTTCTTTTTTACAGTGTAATGTCTAATTTACATTTACTATTCATTGTTTTCAGTGAGCCAAAATTGACTGATTCCGCAATACCAAAAGTAATGATCCCGGTAAAGTTTACGAAGGATGGTAAACAGCACGTAGCCTACGGCGTCGGCTCCAACAAGTCTCAGGCGAAACGAGCCGCTGCGAAACTAGCACTTAAGATCCTTGCGGCCTAACTGTACTTTACTGTACTGTAATATACTGTACTGTACGGTACTATACTATACTTTACTGTACAGAACTTTACTGTATTGTACTGTACTGTACTGTATCAGCCTGTAAACCACCCACTGCTGAGTGAAGGCCTCTTCTCCATATAGAAGACGGGTTGGAGCTTAATCCACCACGCTGCTCCAATGCGGGGTGGCGGTTAATTTCCCTACCATAAGTAACGATCGTTATCAGGTGTCTATAAACCAACGGTTTTACGTGCTCTCTGAGGCACGGTGGGGAGACCCACAAGTCATACACCCAGAACGGAAACAAATATTCGTATAAACAAATACAAATATTCGTCCCGAGCGGGAATCAAACCCGCGACCGCTGGCGCGCGACTTTGAGACGACTACTCGCACCACTACACCAGAACGGTCGTCGTAATAGATAAATTTAGTTTTTTAATGTTAGGAGTAAAAGACTAAAAAATTACAAATTTTTATACTGTTTGTATAAAAAATTATTCGGTTCTTAAAGTATCACGCTCTCGAGTAGGTTATTATTGTATCACGATGATTTTTGAAAATAATAAAGTATAAATGCTGACATGAATGAATCAGCCTCTAAACGTTCCACTGTTGGTCAATAGCTTCTTCGCCATGTAGGAGAAGGGTTGGAACTTAATCCACTACGTAGCTCTACTGCGAGTTGGCGGATAGTTTTTCTAAAGTGTGTTCAACGAAAGGAGATTCCAGACGTAAACAAACCTACTACCAGATCATTCGCTTATGCAGGGTTTTGTAACCTTTTTTACTTACACAATTTTTTTAAATATAAAATAAATTTATATTTTGATAAGTAGTTTGCAAAATAAGAAGTAAATATAAATAAAAAATACAGGACATTTCCAAGAATGCAATTCTGATTGTTAATAACTGCATGCTTTGTGTAGGTGTGTAAAACCTTTTTTTAATGTGATATGGAATTTAAAAACTCGTATGATTTTATAATTGTATGTAACGAATGCTGTGTATTTTTAAACCAAATTTAAAAAACGTGGAAGTGTTGTGTCCGTCTTTATGTTTACGTATTTATTGCTAGTGTGATAACGGATATTTTTGACACTTGTGGACTGATTTTGAAATATATAATATCAATTTTACCTTATATAGTAAATTAATAATATACCTGGGCGACTTCAAAATATGTCTTGTATAAATACAAACAAAAATAAAATTTGTATGTACTGTGTATACTTTTTTGAAGTCTGTTGGGTATTTTAATTATTTTTTTTTTTAGTTTTATAAAATAATATTGTCTCAAATAATTTTTTTATTTTTTAAAGTTAAGTCATATTTTAAGCTTAATATAATATGGAGTATAATTTGTAAAACGTTTTTCCATATTGTTAAAATTAAACTTATTTATAGATTATTCCAATTTTATATGATTATATTATTTTTTTATCATTAAAAATAAATATTTTAATATTACAATTATTAGTATATAATTACTATATAACTGACTAGTTGGTGAAAAAAAATTTAAAAAAAATTTGTCCCTCCCTTGTAGAGGCCACAGGGCTGTAGCCTCATATGCTCCATGGGAAAAATCCAGCCATGCACAAGGTAAGGGATTAAATTTGAAAAACTTCCTATAACTACCCACCTGCTCGACTTCGTATGCACATTACACTAATATTATAAAGCACAAGAGGTAACTTTGTTTGTCTTATTCAATGAATACACTGTTTTACACTTTTGTACTTTGTACTGTATTGTACTGTCATCAGCCTGTAAACAATCAACTGCTGATCGAAGGCCTCTTCTCCATATAGAAGAACGGGTTGGACCTTAATCCACCACGCTGCTTCACTGCAGGTTGGCGGATAATTTACCTACCATGAGTATTCCTATTCCCTACCATGAGTAACGATCGTTATCAGATGTCTATTATAACAACCGGGACCGACGGCTTTACGTGCTCTCCGAGGCACGGTGGAGAGACCTACAAAGACATACACCGAGATCAGAAACAAATATTTGTACAAATACAAATATCTGTCACGTTCGGGAATCGAACCCGCGACCGAAGTGTAATATGTACGCTCTTTGCTCAGCGTGTCAGGCCAGAAGGTTATAGATATAGCGGAACCGATACCTGCAATAATTGATAGCAGGAACTCTGAGGTACGTCAGTAATGACGATGATTGATCATTAAGTTAAAACTTAATGATATATCCTGTTATCTCTTGTATTGACGTAACGAGAAGAGTATCGCGTGCACGCATGTTAACTACTGTAGACATAGAGATATACGAGAAAAGAGGTAGACAAAATTTTGTCGTGCGAGCATGCTAGGCCGGCAGGACGAATATCGTAAAGAAATATGTGCATCACCTAGCACGCATTATGTTCACCCGGGTAATGGTTCGTGCATCCACAACGGGCGTGTCACCAGCCCTGCGCCATGCGAGACCCCCGGAAACGCGTCCCTTACCTCGTGAAACTATTGTCACCTCCGGTTTAGCACAACCCGTGCGAAATTTTCGCACAAATTTCGAAATTTCAGAGAAATCTCTTAACCCTTTCCCAGCCGTCACCGTAATATTCCGTGTTTTCCATAATTAAAGAGAATCGGTAGAAAATTACGAAACCAAAAAAATATATATTCTTGATCTCTATATTATTTTGGGACGTCACTAATACAGTTACTGCCCGACGATCACTTGCCGCCATCACCGTGATTTTCCGTGCGGCGCAAGCGACATGGTCGGCATAGTTGTTTGTAAACATCAGTACCTGCAGCGCCGTCCCCGTAATAACACGTTAACTTCATATGCCTAGTGCTGTACAACATTATGTTGGACGACGACGAATTATTGAATATATTACAAGGAGATATCAACAACGACAGTAATTCCAGTTTAAGTAGTACAAGTGATGAAGAATCGGTAAGTTAGTGTTCCCATTTTAGGACTTAATTTTAAAATTCGTCCGCGTGGAAATAAATATATGTAAAATAAATATTCGGCGGGAAACTAATGCAAACTACTATAAAAATAGTTTAAGATCCGAACTAGACACGATCTGCACCATATTCTTACTTGGTTAGCTTGGATCTCCTACTAATTATAAGTAAAGGTAATATTAGTTTTGGGATTACCCTAATTGCGGAGAAACTGAACTACTGTGGATATTTTTATATATTGTGATATTTTTATTATTTTTTGGATTTGTCTTCGTCGGGAATAATACTTATTAAGATATGGTATTCATCAATGAGAAAATAATTAATAAAAAAAAACAGTTCAAATGTTTCATCCATACTATCTATATATATATATATATATATATATATATATATATATATATATATATATATATATATATATATATATATATATATAATAAATCTGTCACTCAATCCGTCTATTAAAGAGTATTTTCCAGTATCGACGCAGGTGTAGGTGATAAAAAACGGGGCGGGCCGCTAGTGTGTAATATCGATAAAAATTATTCAGATGTCCCATCACTGTTTGAAATTATACCTAAAGTTGTCTGGCCGTGGGGGCACGATTACTGTACCAAAATCTGGCTGGGAAAGGGTTAAAGACCGTGTAGCATCCTTGATTGACTTTACACACTTTTTACGTATGTAGCGTCCTTGATCGACTTTACACACTTGATGATAAGAAATGAAACTCGAATTACGATTAATTAAAATAAACTAATTTATTGATCCCTTGATACCTATGATCAAATGACCCGGTGTGCGATTGGGGAATGAATGGTAGTGTAAGCTACATATTTTAATTGAATAACCTTTAACCCTTTCCCGGCCAGATTTTGGTACAGTAATCGTGCCCCCAGAGCCAGACAACTTTAGGTATAATTTCAAACAGTGATGGGACATCTGAATAATTTTTATCGATATTACACATATAGTTAATTTTTGTCTGCGATATCGTACGAATTTGTTTTAAGCCTATAAAGGAGATCGTGCCAATGGGCAGTAAGTAGTTATATGTATATTGACAGTACCATCAGTGGTATAATCTACCTGTGCCACGGCGAACGGAACGGAGGATATAAATTAATCTAAAATAAAACACTCGTAAATAAATTATAAAAATAAAAGCCATGTAATATTAAGTATATAATTAACAAAGTACATAATTTCCCAATTCGGAAGTGGAGCTCTCCTTAAATCGGGTTGAAAATTTTTTAAACGTTTTTAATGAATAATAAACATGAGAGAAAGTAAAAATGTGGCGCACGCCCAAAAAAAAAATTAATTTTTTTTATTGATAGGTTGTTAGGTCTTTTTTTTTAGTGTTAATTCTAGTTTTAATAAAGGCATTTAGCAAGAACTAGTTCTAACTAGCAAAAAAAAAGACCTAACAAGCACACTCCATCGTATATCGAATAGTGTTTTTTTTTTTCAAAAATAAAGTAATGCGCCACCTTAATACTGCTTTCTCTCATGTTCTTTATGCATAAAAAATGAAAAAAAAGTTTGTTACCCCGATTTTAGCAGGAGCCCCACTTCCGAATATTTACCTTAACAAAAAATAAATTTTTCGCTCATAATATAATCTAATCAGCCTTAATGTATTAATTCAATATTTTGGAGATGAACACGGTCCGATTTCTAATTGAACTTCTTCTGTTGAATTTCTTAAGCTATTTTTATAGTAGTTTGCATAAGTTTCCCGCCGAATATTTTTTTTACATATATTTATTTCCAAGCGGACGAATTTTAAAATGAAGTCGTCCAACATAATGTTGTACAGCACTAGGCACATGAAGTTAGTGTGTTATTACGGGGACGGCGCTGCAGGTACCGATGTTTACAAACCAATATGCCTACGCCCTACCGTGTCGCTTGCGCCGCACGGAAAATCACGGTGATGGCGGCAAGTGATCGTCCGGCAGTAACTGTAGGTATTAGTGACGTCCCAAAATAATATCGAGATCAAGAATATATTTTTTTTTGGTTTCGTAGTTTTCTACCGATTCTCTTTAATTGTGGTTTATTATTCAAATAAGAGGTTTAAAAAAACACATTAAATAATTAATTTATACTCTAGACATGTATTAACAAGATAATTAATAATTTTAAAGGATCACTTCTCTATTATTTATTTTTTACTAGCGCATCACTAGCCTACGTAAAATTACGGGTTCGGCGCTGTGTGTTAGGGTTGTGATAGCGCCTAATTTGACTATTGCATTTAAACTACATTTTATGTAAGTATCAGAATGTTAAGCCTATTGTTTTAAAGTTGGATTTTTGTAAAGTACACATCCTGAAGTATTATAAATAATATAAAATTTCTTCATATTTTTTATATCTAGTCAAGAAATAGATATGGAAAAAATAGAACGTAATATTACGGGCTTGGCGCCACAGGCATTAACATTAAAACACGGAATATTACGGTGACGGCTGGGAAAGGGTTAATTACTTGTTTAAACATTTTATAATTACGTAATGATTCTAAATTATAAACAGTAAATTAGTGTAAAGACCCATTATATCTTTTATGCATTTCTAAAAATTCAAACCGACATAGAATACAATCATAACTAATGTTTTAATTTAGTAATGATGTGATGCAACATTACTAAATAAGCAAAGTAATGCTAAGCCTATAAAATTATACAACCATAGAATACAATCATAACTAATGTTTTAATTTAGTAATGATGTGATGCAACATTACTAAATAAGCAAAGTAATGCTAAGCCTATAAAATTACTTTAAAATATCCTGTTTTTCGAATGTTTACTTATAACAGTTTGTTTTGTCGAGAAAAGGATGTTACGGTTGTACTTTTATTTTTGTGTGCTGAAGTTGGCGAAATCTCTACCGTGCTTTTACATACAACAAAGTTGTGTTATGTTATACTTTTAATATTTTCTATTGTAAAAACAAAGAAAAACATTTTTTTAAATATTGAAAATGTTTAATAAATTTATTGAATTATATACATTTAACAAGCCTTGTTTATTAGATGGATATAGATAAAATTGGTTCGTTGATTTCGATGGTTCTGTTAAATATTCACAAACAAGAATCAGTTTAGACCAGAATTACGTGTATATAAACATAACAGCATACAAGAAGTAGCCACATTACTAAAATTACTTCATAATAACTGTTCAACGGGTTGGGATGAAATATCCAACGATTTATTAAGAAAAAAAAAGCATATTTGTATTGCGGTGGTACCACCTTTAACTTTTATATGTATGTAACCTTGCTTTTCTACTTTCAAATTATTCAATGCTTTCAAGAGAGCTATAATTCATCCAATATACAAGAGTATCCAATATAATATGTATAAGAGTGGGCCACCCACCAGAAGCCGTGTCGAAAACTATAGGCCCATCGCTGTGCTTCCTGCCTTCCTTCCTTGACTTCCTGAAAGACTTGGTAATTTTCTTGAAAAGAATAACCTTTTATCACCCACGCAATTTGATATCCGCACAGGAAAACCCACGTCAGACGCGGTCCATTAATAAACTAACAGTGTAGTTACAAAAATAAACGGTGGGCACATGGTTTTATTTTTTTTTAATTTCTGGATATTCCAAAGGCATTCGACACGGTTTCTGCACTGACTCTAATTCAAAAGACGGAAAGCTTGTGAATCGGGGGAGTTCCGTCCTCAGAGAGTAAAGATAGGTGAAGAGCGTGATCGGTCTGACTTTATTCCTCATAGGTATATAAATCGTTATGCAATCCTCAACATCTTAAAGTATTCAAGGGAAAATAAGCATACAACGAGATCAGTCCACAAATAATTTTAAATACACGAGCAACATCAAAATCGATGTTAAGTTAATATTTATAAAATACACTCGAGGACAATATTTGCATGAGAATGAGTTAAAAGCCTATGTACATAGACAAAAGCCGTACCTATATCAGTAAGCGCAACAAACTTAAAAGACTTCAATTTGCAATGTTAATATTGTCCTTGAGTGCATATTTATTAATACTGTCTTCTAAGCTAAATCATAGTAAATCACAATATTTCTGTCATAACCGCCATGACATTCTTAAAAACTAACACCAAGTGTCTTGGGTGGTCTAAATCTATACTTTGAACTTAAAAACTCGGTTATCGGTGGCATTTTAGTAAAACAAATAATATAATTGAGAAACAAATCAAATATTGTTTCGCATTGATATTGAGTAAATCAATTATATTTAAGTGTAGTTTATAGATATCAGACTTCACCTTATAATTTTTTATCATTATTTGTGTTGAATTTAATGAATTCATTAACTGATTCAAAAACATCGTCAGCTAATTCTTTAGGTGTTTGCATTGCTGCGAAGTGTCCGCCAAAATCTAATGTAGTGGAATGAACTAAATTTAAAAATTTGTCTCTTAATATCCAGTCAGGTTGATAGAGCACTTCGTGGAGAAAGTTTATAGCCGCCGTGGGTACTTTTGTTGGAATACTGAAAAGCGTAAGGTACATTTTATTAATTATTAGGTAATACATAATTATATTGTTGTCGATAAACGTTCGTTTCTCGCTAAATATTAATAGGTAACTAACTGTATCAGCCTGTAAACAACCCACTGTTGAGCGAAGGTCTCTTCTCCTTCTCTTATAGAAGAAGGATTAGAGCTTAATTCACTGCGGGTTGGCGGATAATTTACCTACAATGAGTAACGATCGTTATCATGTGTCTATGATAACCACCCGGACTGACGGTTTTACGTGCTCTTCGAAGCACAGTGGGGAGACCACAAGGACATACACCCAGACCGGGAACAAATGTTTGTACAAATACAAATATCTGTCCTGAGCAGGAATCGAACCCTCGCGACTTGTGACACTACACCAGAATGGTCGTCGGTATAAGTAACTAAGACTGTTTCGAATTGTTTATTTGTTTTGAACTAACTTCAAAAATTTACTTACTCTACATAAAAACATTACTATACTCTTAAGGGTTTCAATATTTGGCTCATTAGAGCCACCCGGTATCCGACCAGCACCGCCTCGCCTCGAGCGGTTAGTATTTTTTCTATGGACTTGTATTGATACGCGCTCACTACATCAACTCCGTAACGTCACCGGATCGCCTCGCTCGCAAGTTGTCCACGCGCGGACGGCGGGTGGACCACTCGGTGACAACTCGCTGCTCGCACGCTTGTCTTGCGTTGAACGCTTCCCGAGCGGAACGCGCGCTGCCCGCGAACGATTCACTGTGTGGTTTTCTTTGTTATAGAGTCTTCAATATGAGACATAATAATTATAAACCACAGATTGCGGCATATGATAGTACGAAACACGTGTGGACATTAGTGACAATGAACAGACTACTTGAAAATTTGTGTACCAAACGATGTCCACTAATTGACCACGCGACGTTCACTCGTAGGCCACGCGAGGTTCACTGGTTGACCATTCGACGTCCACCCGTGGACCACCTGTTGACAACGAGTGGACGCCGAGCGACGAGGCGGTGCGGGTCGGGTACCAGGTGGCTCTAATGAGCTGTGACCTTAAAGGTTGCTCCCAAGAAGGACTGGCTAGATACATTAGTATCTAATCACGTGTGAAATAATCACGTGTGAAAACTCATAATTGCCATTTTATAAATTACTTTGAATTTCGCACGAAGTATCCCAAACAATAATCCCCAATAAAAATCTACAAACAAAAACGATATTATTTTTTTCTGGTATTAAGCTTCGTTCAACCATGATAACTCGTAAAGGAAAAACAGGACAATTGTTTTGAGATTATACTGAAATCTGCCAAGAGTGCTTTAATTTAAAAAAAAAAATGTACAATGAGTGGCTGCAGTTGTGACTTACAAGATTCCACGACAAACTTTAAAAAATCATACTGTTTCGAGATGTTATAAAAAGAATATGGGCCCAACCTATACTTTGACCGAAAATCATGAAAATGATTAGGTACGTTGGAAGAATCGTTTCCTTTCGAATCAAGACCTTCTTTTAAAGTAGGGTAGACTGGGTACGATTGAAACACAGGACGGTTGAAACAACACGAATATCTCGCAAACCGTTGGCGGGACGGTAAGGAGTGCAAGGAGAGAACGAAGCGGACGACAGGTCTGAACACGAACCCCAATGTTGCTTTGCCCTCCATGGACTTTAGCTGTTTTTAGAAGGCCATATTGTGTTTTGTTAACCAAAAGTAAGTATTTTAGCTTGGAGAATTTTCTACTAAGAAAGAGGTAAATAAATTGGCATATGAACTTACAGTTAAATATTATTTATCACGACCTCAGACTTGGTTTGATAAGGAGGTAAAAAACTTTTTCGTCTACGAGCTGGCAGGTGAGAAATGGTTTCAGAGGCTTAGGAGAAGAAAACCTGAACTAACTCTAATCGCAGCGCAAGCTTCAAGCAAGATTAAAAAAACCGTTATAAGTGTTTAAAATATTGAAGATTGATTATTATTGCCAGAGTTGTTTATTTATTCTTTGAGTTTAAATAAATAATAATAACATGTTATAATAATATATTTTGTACTATTCGCATGTGTTTCAATTGACCCCATCATTGTTTCAACCGCCCCTGGTATGGGGGCGATTAAAACAAATGGGACTTTTCTTTAAATTTCGATTTACTATTAAAAATAACGCATTTTATACTTAAGTCACATTACCCATTAGTAGACGGAAACATGCTCTTTTATTAAACACACATTTTTCATTGCTCGGATAATAAATAGCAAAACTATGGACGATAGGTATAAGCAAAATTGTTTCAACCAGTCTACCCTACCTACATCTTGGGTGACTGAGGAAAGACTAAGTAGAAGCATTTTTAATTTATTATTTAAAAAAACCTTTATGGATTACAGCTGGAATATTTTTGTACTATTATTAATTTTAAATGTTATTACATAGGTAGGTATGTATAGGTACTTAACATAGCACGCATTTTAATTTCAATCAAAATCATCTGCTCATATTTGAAAATATTCGTGTAGAACATAATACCCCAGTGAACACTTTGATGTAACGACGTCAGCATGGTATCATTCAATATCTGCTTTACATCACGGCCTTAAATACAGGTCTTGCAACGAAGCTCAATTTCAGTACTGAGAGATTAGTACAATCGTGTTATAAACGCTGCTATACCTACCTCGTTGCTATCGATGGGTGCGGTGCGCACTGCACACTGCGCACGCTGTTTGAGTGAAAAACTACTGTAAGCGACTCATTGTCAGTCTCAATTCTCACTATCAATCATTTATACGGCGTATATTTTTCTCTCCCAATTATTGTGTTAATTAATAAATGAATTGCGATTTTGTTGTCATTTTTGTTTTGTTATTTAATTTTTTTGTTTGTATTTGACATTGTTCAAAAAAACTTGATTTGACTTCTTTAAACAGCACCCGTCTATCGTCATGCCTCTGGCAGCAGTAAATTGAAAAGAACAGCCATCATTAAGCTGACATACCCCACTACTGTTGTTGGAAGACCTGTATTTCAGACAATGCTTTAAATAAGAAATGACTCAAGACTGAGTCATACAGTACAACCTTGATATAACGAGCCTCAATATAACGAATTCCTCGATTTAATGAATTTTTCGAAATCACTTAGAACTGCCCGTAAGAGTAAATGCAAAATATACTTAAGATAATAAATATATTTAAGACCGAGATCTATAACACGTTCAACCCCCTGTCGATGAACCCGCACCTAGCGGTTCGGAGTGCTTACAGCTCAGGGTCGAGGTCCAGAAGGCAGAACAACTCTCGAAAAGGGCGTCACCCGAGTCTAGGCCAAGTTCGATGGCAGTAGCGACATTTATCCACGCTACCATCTCCCCAAAACAAGATCAGCTCCCACCACCCCTTTCCCATAAAGGCGGAACAAGAAGAGTGGCAAGCAAAGGCGCTAAACAGGTTCACCAAAGACGACAGTCCGACGCACCCGAAGGCGTCACCGGCCGCTCGAACTAGAGCCGACATGGGGCAGGTATCACCACCGAGACTTCGACCTGCGTCCAGTCGCAGACCTTTGAAACACCCGAAGGGGACCCGGTGGTGGTAGTGGCCAGATGCACGAACGGACCGGATACTTCAGATGGCGATAACCATCTCGAACGACCGGGAAGCCGGCTTACTATCCGTGACCTGGGGACTACCATCGCTGGAATGGATAAACCTGGGGGTACCTGATGGGGTACCGGGATGCGGCAAGACAACTCGCATAGTAAGGGACTTCGACGAGGACATGGAGGTCGTGATCACGACCACAGTCGAGGCGGCCAAAGATTTAAAAGAAAAACTGGCCCACCACTATGGCAACCAAGCCAAGCAAAAGGTGCGCACTATGGCCTCCGTTTTGGTAAATGGTTTCCGTGAGGGCTCGACAATTACCCGCCTAACGGTGGACGAAGCCCTTATGAACCACTTCGGAGCCATAGTAATGGCCGCCCGACTATCCGGTGCCGAGAAGGTGATCGTAATCGGAGATATAAACCAGCTGCCGTATATCGACAGGGATAACCTGTTCGAAATGCGGTACTGTAGACCTACCCTGCTAACAACCATCTCGTGCGAGTTGTCATGCACGCATCGCAACCCCAAGGATGTCGCCTTTGCCATCAGCGAGGTCTACGGAACCATATATAGCTCCAGCGCCAAGATCCGATCGTTGCGAGTGGAGAGCCTCACAGGCGCGCGTATCCCCGTAGGAAGGGATCGGACTCTATACCTGGTCTTTACGCAAGATGATAAGAGATTGTTGACTGACCAGGGATATGGGTCCGGCGAGGGATCGCGCGTCTTAACCATCCATGAGGCATAGGGCCAGACCTACGAGGACGTCATCGTCCTCCAGACTAAGACGAGGAGGCTCCGAATCCACGACACCGTTTCACACGCCGTAGTCGCGGTGACTAGACACACTAACAACTGTGTTTATTACACCGACGACTGTGATGACGCAATTGGTCGCTTTGTGGCGAGGGCGGCGGAAACCACGAAAAAGAAAATCCTCGAGCACAGTCTCAAGATGGCGATTCATCACAGAGATACCGCCGTCATTGAGAGTGTGCTCGATATGTCGATTAAAAACATCGGTGCGAGGACATAGTTGTTAGAAATATATTTATAAGAAATAGCTATAAAACCATTATTAGGAAAATAAGTTAAGTGTTAGTAACAGCATATTGTTCATTAGCAAAGTAAAAAAAAAAAATTATAATAAAAATGCATGTCATTAGATTTAAGAATTCCTACATATTTTGGTCGGTGGACTCATGTTAAACATTAGAAACATTAAGTTTTTAATTAAGTCACTACTAATGTAAGCAGCTACCATTGTACTAGGTACCTAAATTAAGCCCGTGGACATACACTTATACCTATATAAAAAAAAAATGCAAAATATACCTCTACATTACGAATAACATTTATCAAAAACCTCTTTATAACGAATTTTTAATCATTACAGAATATAGGTAGAAAGTAAGTATTATTTATTTACCTCTATTTAATGAATTGTTCAACTTAAAACCTTGACATAACGTAACCTATTAATTATTTCCACTTAATTCAATGTGACCTATGTATGCGTCATATGTATGTCATATGTTTACTGTCTTATTCTTTTCCGGTAACTGATATTCTGTTAGAGTTAACGAAATAAACTTACTCTTGTATGATGGATGTTTCAGGCCACGCAAACGCTTCTGCATATATTCTCATAGAGGTTGTAATACACGCATTTGCCCACATGATTGTGGCCGTGTCTAACAAGTCGTCAATCTCTATATTCTCTAATCCACCGTGTTGTGTATCTAATTGTTTTCTATTGGCGCATATGCCAATTTTTTCGAAAATGTAAGCTGCCATCCCAGCGGGAGTATCTGTTACTGCGGCTCCTATTGTTAAACAAATGAGTTAAAGTTTAGTCATTAGGTATATAAATATAAAAAGATTGAATGAACTATGTAGTTCCAGATCAGATTCAGGTAAAAATTATGTATCTACTTATGTGATTATTAACATACCCTTGAGCATACGTTACTGAACGGAACTTTACGGACTTAGAATTTCGCTCTTGTCATAATAAATTTATTATGATATGGGCGATTATGCAAATGCACTAACTTGAACTTTACTCTTAGGCCGCGGGCACGAAACTTGCGACAGTCGAGCGATGGCGACAGCGACGCGACGCGACATGGAGCGATGAGGTAGCTATATCTCGGGTGGGCACGAAACAAGCTCCGTGTCGCGTCGCCCCGCTGTCGTCATCGTTTGGCTATCGCAAGTTTCGAGGCAACAAGCTGGCGGGCAAAGATATAAATTCCTCATTATCAATTTCCATTACTAAAATAATAAATCAATATAACACTGTGTACTCGCGCAAGTGACGATACCAAACTAGTTTGTTCTCGTCGCTTCCGTGTCGCTGTCACTCCACCGTGTCGCCCGTGCATCGCTCGATCGCCCCGCTCCGCCGTCGACCGTTTCGTGCCCAGCGCCATTACTATACTGTGGCCATACCTGTGGCCATACTGTGCAATGGATTTGAATACATCGCTGTCACCATCGCTCGGCTGTTTTCGTGCCCGCGGCCTTATTCAATACACTAAAAATATTTATCGATTGGCCCGTTGGTGCAGTTGGCTTTCTGCTCCAGGGTTGTGAGTTTATTATACAATACAAGAAATACATTGAAAAAAAAAAAACTCAACAAGCACAAATAACTTACCTATTGTATCAGGTTTAGTTGCCTGCAAATGAAAATAACCGCTTTCTCTGACCAGATACATGAAAAAATCCTTAAGAGGGTACATTCTGTGTCTGTGTTTGCTTTCAACCATCAAACTAGGGAACATTGACCCGACGAGGTACTTCAAGTTACTTATTTTTCTACCAGAGAGTGGCATGTTTGTATGAAATCTGTAAATCATAAATCAATGTATGACTGACCCGTTGGCGCAGTTTGCAGTGACCCTGTTTTCTGCTCTAGTTAGGTTGCATTTGAATTGGAAAAAATCAGGCCAGAAGAAAGATTATGCTATGGGCAGATCATAAATAGGATAAGGAGATGCCGTGGAGAAAATGATATTTCGTGATTTTCCGTATTATACAGATTCGTAATACAACAGTTTACTATTATTAGTGTTTATTATATTTTACATATTATTGTGTTTAACCATTACCACATCCCTAAAATAACCATATTTTCTTTGAAGCCATACGCCATTGACGCTTTTAAGCGACAAGTGTTGACGTCACTCTCATTTCGACTGACCCGTTGGCGCAGTTTGCAGTGACCCTGTTTTCTGCTCCAAGGGTTGTGGGTTCGATTCCCGCCCCGAGTCTGGGTGTAATATATGTTTATTTATATATGTATTATTTATATGTATATTTAGTTTTAAAAAAAGTATATCAGTCGGCTGTTACTTAAAACACAGGCATTAAGTTGGCTACATTAGGAACAGACGATCGGGTGTGTGTGTGTTAAACATATTTATTTATTTAACCTTAAATACTTACTCGTGTTTAATAAATGCATGATATAACTAGTTACAGCATGTAGTTTCTAAACATTATCAATTATTCAATTTATCACTTTCGTAATATCACACGGTAAGGGGCCATTGATTTATTACGTAAGACGATTTATTGGTCGACAATGTCTTATTTTCTCATACAAGGGGGTGGGAAGGAATCTCGATAGTTCTTACGTAAGATCTCAAAAATGCGCAAAGTTAAAATTATACTTTGAAAAAGCGTGGGCAACCGCACGAGTGCCGAGGTTCGCTCGGATACGTACCTATAAGTAATACATATTAGAGATGTTGCAGTGGCAGATCCACTTTCGGAGTGGGTTTTGAGCCACTGGACTGAAAATGTTATAGAGGTAAAGATGAATAATTAAAAGCATTACTACCAAATATAAAAAATTGTAGTACCTTTGTAAGTAGACATAAACATTTCTAAAAATCGTTACTTTGAAAAATAATCACTAAAACTAACCAAATGTTTTCCTTTTTTTTCTTTAGATTCTTACGAAATAGATATTAAACAGAGGAGAGAGTCGGCCTATTCTTACTTTTTCTTACAATAGGGGGGAGGGGGTCGAATTCAGACCTATCTTACCCACTGGGCACTCTGGGCACTTGCCCAGGGCCCCGTGGTCAATAGGGGCCCACTAGTTCTTGCCAGATGACTGAACGATAACCGATATTTATTACCGATTTTTTTTTAAATTCGAATTTTCCGCCAATGAAAAAAACCCGGAATCTGACTACAAAGACCTATCTCAAAGAACAAAACGCAGAAGCTTTTTTGATGGCTCTGCAACGTCAATTGAACTGAACGGAAGAGAGAAATTCAAAATAGAAACCTTTCTTCCCACGATTGATACTCTCAGCTTTCATCTAAAACAGCGATTAAGTTCGTATAAAAACATTTGTAAACTTAATTAAAAGTCTAAAAACGGATTTTATCGCGTTTATTTAAAATTACTGTTTAACAATTTAATTTAAATTATTTCCCGACGTTTCGGACCCTTTACAGCGTCCATGATCTCGGGGGACTGAATAATAAACGCGATAAAATCCGTTTTTAGACTTTTAATTAAATGAATAAAATTCGCGTAAATATAAGAGAACAGTAACATTTGTAAACGTTTTGATTTATTTTGTTCGCTTGAAAGCTCTAAATTCCGAAGAGTTCAGAGACATTTGCTCAGAATTCGCAGAATTTGATTATGAAGACGTTAATAAGAAAGAATTATAAATAAAATGGAATGTCTGCATATAATAGAATAGGTAGTTCCCTACTTGAAAATTGTTCACAGTGAAATCGAAGAAACTCATATTACCTATATTGGAAATATATCAAATTTTGAAACAAACAAAATTGAAGACATATTTTCAAATATAGAAATCGTATTTAATTCTTTTTAAGCACGACGGTAACCGTCTGCAGTGGGGAACGCTCCTTCTCTAAATTGAAAATAATAAAAATCTATAGAAGCATGTTTATTTTCTATTCTAAGAAAATAGTGTTCTGTCAAAGTCATAGGGGCCCCATCAGCCTAATATGCCCAGGGCCTTCAATAGGTTAAAGACGGCCTTAGGTCGAAAACTAGGAAAATTCGTCTTACGTAATAAATGAATGGCCCCTAAGAAATAAAGATTCATAACTAACCCGAGTATTTCGTCGGGAAATATAGTACACATATGTGATGCTGTTTGCGAACCCCAATCGCCGGCTTGAATGTAGAATTTATCATAACCAAGCCTTTTCATTAGATTTCTCATAACTATACCGATCTGAACCGGATTTAGCCCAGGTTTATTTGTGCCCTGTAAAAAATAAATAAAAGAAAACGAGTTTGTCCTATGGTTCTAGTTTTTCGAGGGACAAACCATTCAAATATACATAAATTCCTGTTTATTTGGTATATTATAATAGCAATGACATTTAACTTTGTTAAAGCAAGATAGAGGCATTTTAATTCGAAATAACCATACAAAACATTAGTATTATAGGTACCATTCAGTCGATTAACTGAATAGAAATCGTAGAGACTAAGGTGAGACAAAAAATGGCACGTGTAAAATCTGTCTATTGACTGAATATTTTTTAATTATTTGTGTGTATGTATTTCATATATAGCTTTAGTAAGCTAAGTAAGCTCTCATATTTACGAATTATATGCAATAATAATAAGTTTTTGGGTAAATTAACATAAACTGTGATAATTATAATTTGTTTAATACTCTTTGTTAATTACCTCCGAAAATCCGAAACCCGGTAAATCGACAGCAATTACTTCAAACACAAAATCATATTCTGTCCTAGGCGTCGTGAGCATTGGAATAATTTTGTCAAACTCTTTAGAAGAACTTGGCCATCCATGCAAAAGTAATATAGGAAGTACTTTCTTGTCCTTTTCCTCAGGTATTACTCTCATATAATGAATATCAAGTCCTTGTATCTTAGTTTTATAATGTGGATATCTATTAAGAAGATTGGCCCTCTCTTCAAAATTATATTTATCCAGCCAATACTGCAACATTTTGTCCAAATATATTGTATTCATTCCGTATTCAGATTGTATACCTTCTAAAGGTTGAGTGTAAGGACGCCTGTTTCTTAATCTGTTTTTTAAATCTTCGATCATCTGGAAAGATATATTTAATGCCAACTTATTTAACCGAATTTACAAATGTGACTACGCTACGTGATTTTTTTTTTTTCATAAGTAGTACATTTGCTTGGATATAATTTAATCAATACAATTGATTAATCTACAAAATAAATATTACAATAAGTCAATAAATAAATATACTAGGTAATTATACTGCAATTTATTTACATGTGAATTGTACGTATTTATGGATAGCTTACCGTGTCGTTGAATATAATTTTAAATGGCCTTATAGTTTTGTCTTCCCGATTTGGCTTATCACCGTTTCCCCACCATCGTTCAAAATCAAGTTTAGGCATATCAGGAATCCTTCGAAGGTAATAATTCGTTCCAATTCCAAAAATTACTGCTGCTAAAGCTAATAGAGACAATGGTTTAATCATCTGAAATAATTGCACAGTCTTATAAAACCATTCTTAACAATATCAACCATATTAAAATATTTCTATTAAACATTTCAAATATACTATCTCTACTACTACGACTAATCGAAGTTTATATTGCATGTTGGCACATTAGTACCTATGTTTCATTTATTTGATGAGATGTAATGGATGGAGTTTGCTCAAATACGGCTAATGACCGCGATATGCATAGCAAACGTCGCTATAATATTGAAGTAGTAAATTGAATAAAATAATAAATAAAACCGAATTAAAATATTATTTAGATTATATTGAAAGAAAAAAATATATACTACAGCTTATTAATAATACCTACCGAGATTTTTGATATTACTTTTCTTTTTTTTTTATCTTAATAATTATTAAAATTAACGATATTTTATCTTATCGAATATGACGATACGTTATGAAACACGTTTTGATCAAGGATGATATGGATTTGAAATATCATATTTGGATATGGATGGAAATATATCCGTATAATATAAAAACGGATACATACAAAAACGGATATAATACGGAAATATATCCGTATAATATATCCGTATAATATTCGACGGCCGGCTGGTCGAGTGGTCAGGCAACTGGACACTTTACGCAGCGGTCGCGGGTTCGAATCCCGCCAGGTGCAGATAATTTGTACGACGAATATAAATGTCTGCACCGGGTCATGGATGTGTATTATTTATATATATATATATATATATATATATATATATATATATATATATATATATATATATATGTATGTATATATATATATATATATATATATGTATTTTATATATTATTTATATATTTATGTATATATGTATTTATTTAAATTTCTTAAATTTATTTCCGTTCCTAGTACCTGTAACACAAGTTCTTACGAACTTAGCACGGGGCTAGGTTAACGTGGTGTGATTGTTGGTTAATATTACATTATTATTAAAATATATGCATAATACTTATCATACCGGTTTCAGATACGGTTACGAATATGAAAATATTTTGGATTATCCGTTAGTTTAGGTTATGTTGTGGTTATCATGGCCCCGAGCGGAATACGAAGGCAGCAAGGCGGCGGCAGGTACTAGATCAGTGATTCTAAACCTTTTTTTTTTGTTGCGGCACATATTAAACGATTTCAAAATTTGGCGGCACACAAAGAAAAAGATAAAAATTATTTACTTACTACAACACACTGCATAAATAGTTTATGACAAAAATTTTAAATATATGAAATAAACTAATATATACCTACAACAATAATATAACTAAACGTTTATTAAGGAAATATTTTTCTTTTTAAATGATATAATTTAATAATATTAACATTATTATATATTTGCAAAATTTGGCGGTACACTTTTGAAATTTGGCGGCACACAAAAGTGCCGCGGCACAGTGGTTGAGAATCACTGTACTAGATTATTACAGAAATAATTAAAAATAACTACTCCTTATCTAAATGTATTTCTAAATGTTAACTGAAATTTTACAAAGACTAATTAGTAATGATTAAGTTATCTTTTACTTATTTTTATTATTTATTTCTAAATATTGAACAATAGATAGGTACAAGAGACGCGCGAGGCCTTTGTGTCGGCTCGACTCGGCAAAAATAACAATATTATGTCTTATTAAGATGTCCTAGTTAGATTCCGCTCCTATTCAAAATTATCCATTATCGGATTCGGTTAAGGTTACGGATAAATATTTATTTCGGATATCGGATAGTTTCGGTTATGGTTACGGCGCTCCATAACTTCTCTAGTTTTGATATATTAATTATTTTTATTATACTACGCCCTTTTTCATATTGAGGCACTTTTATTTTCTTTAAGCTTATTAAAATTTAATTAAAATCCGTTTTTATTTTATTATTTATATAGTCAATAGCTAATCAAATCTTAATCATATGCGTTATTTGCTACAAAATTTTGTTTAAAGTAGCATTTTATTATAGCATATAAAGTTTTAGTTTTAGTTCGAAAGCAGGACACATAAACATTGTTTATATCTACCATTTAAAATTACGAAATGGATAATTTAACTAAAGAAAAGCGAAAGGTTTGTATTACAACAAAAGTAGTACGACATAATATAAAGGTAGGTAAATATTGAACAATTACGAATTTTTTATCAGTAGTAGTTTTTGGTTATTTATCCTTATAAGCCATTAAGAATTATTTATTATATATATATTTTTTTAAACATAAAAATTAAAAATATCACATATAACACAAAAAAAAAACCCGCCAAGTGACAATCGGATCCTATACCTAATGTTTAAAAATTTTAATTCGTTAAGATCGAGGTAAAAAGATTTTTTATATTGGTAGGTAGCGTCCGTTAATTTTGAACTATATTTAACTTTTATTATTTACCGTTAGAGCGATTTTTAATACAAATTTTGTGAAAATTACAATTCTACCTATTAAGGTTCAAAATGTAGCCTAGTGATGGACGATCAGGCAGTGGACTCTTAATAGTTCCTATTGAAGGGTTTCGTTGCCAGGGCTAAAATGTTAAAACCGAATGACTCACTTATTATGGAATAGGTGTAGTATTTTTTTTTACACCACATGTTTTGATCTAAAGAGGGGAGGGAGGGAGGAATAATACAACGTAAACACGACAAAATTAATTGAAGAATAAGTCAACCACATCTAACTTATTAGAATACAAAAACTACCTGTGCCAAGCATTTGCTCAGAGAATTCAAGTTGATAGCATATATACAGACTTTTCCAATGCATTTGACAGGGTATGCCACTCCATATTATGCGCAAAATTGGAAAATTGTGGTATACATGGCAACTTACTCAGATGGGTAGAATCTTACTTGTGTAGACGAAGTCAGTTAGTAGCGATTAAGGGATTTACGTCATCACCAGTCATCATAACATCGGGTGTACCTCAAGGCTCCCATTTGGGACCTTTATTTTTTATTATTTTCATTAATGATCTTGTAGACCGACTTAGTTGCCCATGTCTATTGTATGCAGATGATCTAAAAATCTTTCACACAGTACATTTTCCCTCCGATGTTTTACTATTGCAATCTGACTTAGATACTATTAATCAATGGTGTAGTGAAAACCTAATGTCCCTTAATATAAAAAAATGCTTTGTTATATCCTTTACTTCTAATTAAATAAAATTATAGGTAACTACAATTTAGTTGGTCATAGTTGGGAAAGAAAATTTACCGTAAAAGACCTTGGCATTTTCTTTGATGGCAAACTTACATTCCATTCACATTATAATCACTTAATTTCCAAAACTAATAGAACTCTCGGTTTCATCGCCAGAATAACTAAAGACTTTAAAAATCCTCAAAGCTTAATCTATATTTTTAATTCCCTAATTCGTAGTTCTCTTGAATATTGTGCTCCAGTGTGGTCACCTTTTTATAAAGTACACGTTGAGAGAATAGAAAAAATTCAAAGAATATTTATGAATATTTTGTCGCATAGGCTCAAACTAAATAGAAAACTCTCATCTAATTCTAAAAGATTACAAAAATTTAATGTGATGTCTCTAGAGTTGCGGCGTAAATACCACGAACTAATTTACTTGTTCAAGATTCCACATGGCTTAATAAATTCACCGACTCTCCTGTCAACAATTTTAACATTAGACCAAGATCCAGGAACCCATTCCATAAGACATTTATTTTAAATGTCTACATTAATAACACATCATTTTACAACCCTATTGTTAGAATGTGTCGCCTTTATAATGATATTGTTTCTGAAAATAATGTAAATATTAATATTTTTAATAAAAATAACTCTAAATTTACTAGAGAGGTCAAAGCTATTCTTAACAAATCTGATTCAATAGCATAGGATAATAAATAAACCAACAATGTTATATAATATTTAATAACTTCATACTACTTTGGTAATATGTTCATAATCATGAAGTGTGCACATAGTTTAGGGATATAATCCAGCTCTAAAATTTATTATTAACATTTTATATTATGTAAAAGTATAGATTATATTCTGTTTTTCTGTTTTGTGTACCATAGTTAATGAATAAATAAATAAATTTCACGGTACCGCAAAAAAAAAAAAAAAAAAAGGGGAAAAATTACGTACGCTACCGTTCTACAGTTAAAAGGTAATTACACGTATTATACTATAAGTACTTATAAATTTTCTGAAGATATAATAGGGGTAAAAATAAAGTATTAAAGAGTAATTTACATATAACATTCACGTTTGCATTAAAACAGTGTTCCGCCCTTATGAAAATGGAAATTATTCCCAATATAAACTCTATATAATTCTAATACCTAGAATAAAGGACTTATAAAACTTATTTAGAGTTTTATTTAAGGAAAAATCAAATACCATTTATGGCGGTAATGTACAATTATAAATATAAAAGTAAATAATAATTAACCGTTAATCCATGAATGAAATAAGTAGGTCACAAAAACTTTCACTCAATACTCTTAACAATAATTCTTTAAATATTTATATATAAAAAGAACACTTCACCTTTGATATATTTTGGTATATGAATAAAACTAATAATTTGAATGTTCAAAAATTGTATGAGAGCTTTATATGTGCTCACGTTCTCACTTGTAAACGGAAAATACTCGTAACATAATTTCACGTCACACTCCAGTACCGCACCCCGCACGTTCGCATACGCCGAGGTTCGACGCCGAAATTGCGAATTAAAAAAGAACGATCTGAATGAGCGTAGTGACAGTCTACAACTAACGGCGTCTACGACTTATCTACAACTATACAAAAATTTTAGTACCTACACAAAACTTCTGACACGTTACAATTCGGCCTCGGCCTTGACCACAGAGCAAAAACTTTGTTTTTGCTCTGTGGCCTTGACTGATATCGTGCAAAAAAGTTTGAAACGTTCTTACACATGGTACCTAAACAACACGATCATTTGTTAACTCAACTAGAACAAACAGCAATTGTCTTTAATTCTTTTACAACATAATAAGAATAGAATGGTAAGAATAAAATTAATAATCTATTCAATATTTTTGTATATTTGTCAGATGTTTGTAAAACTTTTCATCATCAAAATTTATTTAAACCTTATAACGGTTTCACCCGAATTTTTGTTTACTGCACCGCTTCTGTACATTAGCTCTATCAAGCTGGCATAGTCAAATCAGAATAAATCTATATGACCTACACGAGAATTTGCAGCAAATTTGTTGCTAATTAGGTAGTTGCTAAAATGCCGATTTTGTTGCTCTAACCGATCTCCGGAAATCGAAAACCATGCCAGCTTGGTATCAACATAGCATGGAAACTATGTAAAATTATAAAAATCATCTCGACTATCGTACATGAATTTGTTGCTAATTAGTTTCTAACATGCCAATTTTGTTGCTCGAACCGATCTCCTGAAATCGAAATCCATGCCAGCTTGATATCAAGATAGCATGAAAACTATGTAAAATTATAGGAATCGTCTCGACTATTGGACATGAATTTGTTGCTAATTAATTTGTTGTTAAAGTGCCCTGCCGACAAAAAAAAACAATTTTCAGATTTAGGTACATAATATCTATTTATGTTTCTTTATATTGAATGAATATCATGAAATATTGAACGTGCCATTGTCTGTTCAATATTTCATGACACATATCTAAATATGTCAATGTTATTGGAATCATATCACACAGTGAGAACGATAGTGACAGAATTCTAAATTTGTTTTTTTTTTAAATCAATTATTACAAATTATTTTGTATTATTAATATATTTTTTCATGTGTCTTTTATCATACCAATTGAAAATAATCCAAACAATACACTACTAATAAACTAAATACTTTACTAGGAACTCTCTAAAATAGGAACACAATTTTATTATCTTCTACAAAATGCAAATTTTGTCTTTTAGGTACCTTTTTTTTTTACTAACAGTACGATATCTGTTTTAAAGTTAAGTACAATTAACGTCGAAAAATTAAATTCAAATATCAAAAGAAACTACCGGAAATTATTAAATCGTAATAATGTAAAGTACAAACAAATAGTTTCGGTATATCTACCATTTCACAAATATAAATAAAAATAAACAATCAAAGAGCACGATTATGTATATCTATTAATAACTTCAATATTTATACTATATTTTATTATCGTCATACTGTACCTATTTTTTGACGACCGTTCTGGTGTAGTGGTTTGAGTAGTCGTTTCAAACCGCGCGCCGGAAGTTGCGGGTTCGATTCCCGCTCAGGACAGATATTTGTATTTGTACAGATATTTGTTTGACGATCTTGGTCTATGTCCTTGTGGGTCTCCGCACCGGACCTCAGAGAGCACGTAGAGCTGTCGGTCCCGGTTGTTGTCATAGACACTTGATAACAATCGTTACTTATTATTTTTGAAATTTTTTGATTTTGAAATTGAAATTATCCGCCAACCCCGCAATGGAGCAGCGTGGTGGATAAGCTCCTTCCTTTGAGGCCTTCGCTCAGCAGTGGGTTGTTTACAGGCTGATACAGTTATAGTACAGTACCTATTTACAATTTATTCTGTACGGCAACAGACTGCCATTGCTGAATAGAAGCAGCAACTGCTTTTTGACCTGACAGTATTTTCATGGCTTTCAGTATTTTTATTCAGAGTACTCGGTAAATGATTCTCATTCGAATTATGTAAAAAAATAGGTACTTAATTTTTGACCAAATTTCCATTAATTCCAATTCAAATAAATGAAGAATGGACACTTTTCCAGTCATGCCGGCGGCGCGTGCACAGGTGTTGTAGTGTGCCTTTGTTCACATCTAAAAATTGTCAAAGTTCACATCATTTACCTAGTCAAAAAATTTGTTGCTTAAACGAGTAACATGTTAAGACATGTTTAATATAACTATAAATAAATAAATGAATAAATATATATATACAGGGTGAATAGAGAGTTACTATCAATATTGAAGGAGAATACTCGGTACATGATTCTCATTCGAATTATGTACAAAAATAGGTAAATATTAATAAGCTTTTTTTTATTTTTTATTTTATAAATATGTGACAATGAAAATATTGAATATTTTAAAAACAAAATTTTAATTAAAAGTAATCAATATATTTTTTTAATTTTTTGTGTTATGAGCATTATGGTATGTTCCGATATACACTGAAGGAGTAGGGCTTCAGTCTTGTCAATCCTAACACCAAGCCACGAAGCACGAAGAATTGATTGAAGACGTGTTTCGTATTTTATCAAAATTCATCCCCTAACGAGGTAAAAAAATAATTAAATTATCCTCTAAAAGGGGGAAGAAAATTATTTTGATATAAATACTGCTTAGTGGTTTTGATTTAAATTACATTTTATTTTGACACATTTTTGACAACTCAATCCGTCTATTATAAAATATGTATACTTGAGCCAAATTCGATTTGGAATTTATGTAAACAAACCAAATGTCATCGTGTATAGGGTTGTCACACTTTTAGTAATGAAAAATTGTAATTTATCAACAATTTCCTAGTTATACATTAATAATTTTACTTTAACATTGTTTCCTAGAACTTAACCGCCAAATACGTAATATACAAGAAAATTTACTTATAACAAAAATTAACAAATTTGTAATTACTAATATACATCTAACAACCGCAAATTTTTGCACTGACAGGAAAATTTCGCAGACAAGCAACATTTGGTCTTATTTTGATCAGTCGTTATATTGTTAAAGGTAAATTGTTATCGAGTTTTACATACAATATCAAATATTATAATTATTATGTTTAATCAACGTAAGTAAAGAAAAATAAATATATAAAAGAGAATGAGTGTCTGAACATAGATTTTTAATCATATTAAATCCATTTTAAAACAAATGTTTTTTTATTTTGAATGCTATTCAGGGATAGTGTAGCTATTTTTAATACAGGCATATACATATTTATGAAAATATTTAGAAATCATTCAGTGTGAAATTAGTATACCCACGTTAACAAGTAAATTTTACACATAATTATAGATAATATATGAATATATCTAACTTTCTGACTTATTTATTTCAAGTTTTATGTATCTTGTACTACTATGTATAAATATTAAAAAAATATAATTATTATAATTATTTTCCAATAGGCTGTAAATATCTGCCTATGGTTGGTTGCTAGGCAACGATTTGTTGGTACATTCCATATCGAATTTGGCTTAAGTATAGGTGATATCTTTTTTGGGTGTTCCTGGTTGAACAGGCAAGACTTTATATTAAACTTAACAAAATTGAGTTGTAAATATACCGTGTGATCGCTTTATTGTAAAATAGTGTTTTATATAATATTTTTTACTTCAATGTTGGTGTTGTTTTAAGTCGAGGGTTTTAAGCTAAATGACTCATCAGCAAGGCATCTGTAATTTTATTCACAATGATACAGATATAGAAGACACCGAAGTGAACTTGGAAACATTTTTGAATTATACGGCATTAACACTCCAATTAGTACAGATTAGCACCACGGACTAATGTTGGAACAAGATTAGAAAACATTATAAATCATGTACCCATTTAACTTTATTTTACACTAAAATTAAGAAGGAGGAGATAAAAGCTGTCTTGGACTATTATTAAATATAAATTATATGTTTGACATACACGATCGTCTGTTCCTAAGGTAGGCAACTTAATGCCTGTGTTTTAGGTAACAGCCGACTGATATACATTTTTTTTAAATATACATATAAATAATACATATAGAAATAAATACATATTACACCCAAACTCGAGGCGGGAATCGAACCCACGATCCTGGAGCAGAAAGCAGGGTCACTACCAACTGTGCCGAGTCAATCAAAAATTAAAAAATAATTACTTGCTGCTTTATTCAAATCTAAGAGACAAAATCGTATTGACTTGTGGTGTAATTATACCAACGATACAACGAACGAAGCATTGATGTCCGTTCTGGTGCAGTGGTGCGAGTAGTCACCTCAACGCCTCGCCTCAGTGCCGGTGGGCACGGGTTCGATTCCCGCACGGAGCAGATATTTGTATTTGTGCCAATATTTGTTTCAGGTCTGGGTGTATGTCATTGTAGGTTTCCCCACCGTGCCCCGGAGAGCACGTAAAGCCGTCGGTCCCGTTTGTAATCATGGATACCTTATAATAATCGTTACTTATGGTAGTAATATTATCCGCCAACCCGCAGTGGAGCAGTGTGGTGGATTAAGCTCCAACCCTTCTTCTATGTGGAAAAAAGGCCTTCGCTCAGCAGTAGGTTGTTTACAGGCTGATACAATACAGTACAGTACAGAAGCATTTGTGGCCTGCAGTGACGAAACTGAGCCTTACCATAAAATTATTAAAGTCCATTTAAGGGGAGATGTTACTGCCGGACAGTTCTCAGACCTGTTGCTTAAAATAGGAAATGGTGATTTCCGGGAACTGGATAATAATATACTGTATAATAATATACTATTTATAATATAATGTATGTGTAGGGGAAAGGGGCCTAAAGCGGATACGTTATGATTGAGGTTGAAAATAAGTAGCTTGTTATACGATGTTAATCTAAACTTTAACACAAACGATTAGTGTGTTTAATGGCGCATAAAATCGTTGATACAGATTTAAGATAGGTTAATAAATAAAAAAGCTATAGGGAAGTTTGTAAAATTTAAAGAAAAACCGCTTTGCCCTAGGGGAGGGCCTAAAGCGGTTTTTGGCATCGGGCAAAGCGGACATAATAAAGAAATGCAAAGTAAGTCATAAAATCTTTATTGTTTCATAACAAAAACGTACAAGTAAAATATTTTAATTGAAAAATAGCAAGTTCCAACTCTTCTCTCAACGAAAACAAAATAATAGAAGTCTTCTAAATCAATGATGATAAAATGAAGCTATTAAATTAACAGTGAACAAACAAACTACCTAGAAAACAATAAAAATAAATAAAAATAAACCTATATTTAAAACTTAATGGTATTCATATCCATTTAGTTTTTTTGAGATGCATTAGCAACCAGACAATATCAGGTTCGTATTCAGAAAAATAATATGAACAAAAACAAATATATCTCTTCCACTTAACATAAGAAATGTAACTCTTTTATTTACCTAAACAAATTCAGTGTTTTCTTTAAATCAGCCTTAATCAGTTTAGTATCTTACTATAACATAATTGATTCAATATTCTTAAAATTAAATTACGTGGCATTCATCACAATAATAAGAACCATGTCCCAAAAATCCAGTGCATGCTTCATGTGCCCATATTTTACAATCTCCACATTGTATCCAATCTTCTATAGGCGGGTCCACAAAAAGTTCAATACAAAACATGCAATAAATTTCAGGACCTTGATTTTTTTCCCTCCTGCCATCAGCATTTACCTTAGGTAATTGACGGACGTTAGTATTACTTGCTTTATATAAATTGGTTCCAATAGCTGCACGTTTACTTTTAAGATTTCTCTCTTCCGAAAGTTTACTTTTAAGATTTTTCTTCACTATAGTTATCACTTCTTGGCTAGTTTTCTTTTTGTTTTTTTTGGAAATTTTTTCTCTTTGTTCATTTTTAATAGGTGTACTGGTCAATATCTCTGCTTTTTGAGTTCTTCTCTTATTAGATGTTTTATGTGGGGCCACAGTTGGTAGGGGTCTGATCATCAGTGGACTATGATGTGTATCAATTAAATCTGGCACTACGGAGTTCTTGGAAATTGTTGGGGTACTTGCACGGGGTGGGATATATTCGTTGCAGTTAGATCGAGTAAAACAGTCACCCGTCCCAGAGTCATTGGCTTCTGAAGAAGTGATTTTGATACATTCTGTATTTTCAGCAGATTTGTTGGCTGAGGAAATAATATCTTCAAGTATTGATGGAGATGGAGTCCTATCTAAATCTACTTCTGAATGAGGGGTAGTTCTGAGGTGTGAAACTTGAACAGTATTTGAAACATCTTCAAGCATGTTGTCATGGGATCCAGTAACGCAAGCTTCATTTGGTTGGTCTTGAGAAATGGCTATACGATCTTCAATCGGGATGTCTGTGACAGTTGCAGGCATGAAATCTGTTTCATCAAAAATATACCTGTCTGTAGGCCAGAGGCCACATGCTTTAAAGCCACTTATTGCATTTTGTGCAGTTGCGGTTTTTGTGTAAGCGTCACCAAATAATTTTGCGACATCACTTTGGTTTATGATTCTTCCAGCGTGACCTTTTTTGAAATGTGGCTATAACACGTTCAAACTGCGTTTTTTAAGGGCCCATAAATGCAACGATCTAGTGGCTGCATTTTATAGGTTGTGTGAGGCGCCAATGAAATAAAAATAACGTGGTTTTTGCTGGCAAAGTCAAGAGCTTGAAGATATTTGTGCGATTCATGGTTATCTAGCACTAAAATAACTTTCTTTTCTTCAGTTGGTCGCACAGTCTCGACGAAAAATCTTAACCATGCCAGAAATACTGGACCATTTATCCAGCCATTATCAGAACATGTACCTTGCGTACCTGGTGGCGCTCCATCTAACAGGCGGGGAAGAAACTTCTTTCTAGCGAAAATCATATAGGGGGGAAAAAACGATCCTGCAGCATTGCAACAACATACTATTGTTGTTGCTTTCCCGCGTTCTGTGCTAGAAATTAGACCCACCTGACGTTTACCAGTTTTGGTGAGTATTCTCGGTGGTTTATTAGAAGAAGTCTGTATTCCGGTCTCATCCATATTATATAAACGTGTAGCATCAATACCATACTTCTTTATCTGGTCTTCTAACAGGTCATAAAACCTGTAGACCTGAGGTTTATTAAAACTCCTTGCACGGGCTATTGAAGTAGGCTCCGGTTTTCGCAGCGTTAGGTCTGGATGCCGTTTCGAAAATCCTTTGAACCAGTCTCTTCCTGCAGTACCATTTTCGAAAGGGTGTGCTATTTTATTCATTACAGCATATTGGTATACTAATCGAAGGAATTCTTCTTTTGAAAGGCCGTAAAAAATAGCATCCATATGAAACAAATACTCCAGTAGCTCATTTTCTATTGTTCAGAAGTAAAGATCGTGACAAACCGTCCAAGTTTCTTCTGTGCTGACCCTGATTTTAGATGTCTATGAAGTGTGGTGAGAGGTATACCAAACTTTTGTGCCGTAGATTTCACAGATCTCTTTAGATCTGTAACTTCTTTTAAAGCACTGGTCATGGCTGTCTCGTCCCACGCGGCTTGAGAAGTTTTTCGTTTGTATTTATTCACCATCTGAAAGAATACATACAATTAATATAACATAATTAATTACATCCTGCTCGTGGGCAAAGCGGATAGGTAACCGCTTTGCCCGATTCGCTTTGCCCTTTTAGCCTTTTATTTTTTACAATAAAAAATAACCTCAACATCGGACGTGTAAATACAAGTCGGCCATGTCAAATCATAGGCAAATATACAAAAATCAAGACTAATTTATCGAACAGGGCATACTTAAACTATAAATAAAGAAAACACACAACACTTACCGCCTTTTTTTTTAAATACACCCAATTTTGATTTTTTTACTACACCTACTCTGTCACACGTTCTCGCAGAGTCGGACGAATGCCCCAAGGGGAGCGGGGGTATGGCGTCATTCCCGCGCGCTGTGATGCCCCTACCTATTGGCGCGTTAAATTAAAAATACAAATCCGCTTTGGGCACATCATAAACAAAGCTTAAGATCAAACTCTTAATGTAGCTGGAGTATACTTGAGGGCAAGCTGCTTCTCCCACAGCCAGTTGTATGTGGCATGTTTCAGAGTAGCCTGGTGATTCTAGCACCCCAAAGGAAAAACAAAAAATATTGTTTATAAAGAAATACTACGCAAGGTTTAGTATTTCGATTTCGTTGTAAAAAGATAATACCCCCGTGTACCTTTCTCCAGATCAAAGGCCGAGCTTCGTGTTCCTAAAATATAACAATTTTTCTTTTTTAAATGTTTATTTAAACTTTAAATACCTACTCTATAATAAAGATTATTATCTTCTATATATAGGAGACTTTCTATAGATATAGTCACTCATCACGATATATCTGGAACTATGAGACCTAGAGACTTGAAATTTAGTAGGAATATTTCTTTTGCTGAGTAGAGGTCAGCTAAGAACGTATTTTACGAAATTCTACCTCTAAGGGGGTGAAAAAAGGGGGCAAAGTTTGTATGGGACAACATGATTCCTTGGACTAATCTACTTCAAATTTTACATAAATATTCTTTAACAGAATTGATTGAAGACGTGTTTCGTATTTTATCGAAATTCATCCTCTAACGGGGTTAAAAGGGAATTGAAAGTTATTTGCTTCGAAGTTGATATCAACACTCCTTAGTGTTTTGATTTAAATTACATTTTATTTTGACATGTTTGACAACTCAATCCGTCTGTTATAAAATCATTTTTTCAATTTCAAGTTTAATGTAGCTTGAACTACTGAGTATAAATATAAAAAAATATAATTATTATAATTATTTTTCAAGAGGTTGTTAATATCTGCCTATGATTGGTTGCTAAGCAACGGTTTGTTGGTAAACATTCCATATCGAATTTGGCTTAAGTATAAATGCAGAAACGATAATTTTTCATTCATTTTTTCAACAATAGTATTTTTTAAGTATTTTCTTATTTAATCTCTTATAATTTCAATTATTATTCTAATCTGACTGCCGATGAAGTAATTTATATTTTATATATAATAATTTAAAAAACAATTAATTACTCTAAAACACAGCACAGCACACACAGCAGGCAGAAGGTATTAAGGTAGGACTACACTTCACCACGCTGGAACTACCTTAAGGAGAATACTCTGTACATGATTCTCATTCGAATTATGTAAAAAAATTGGTACTTGATTTTTGTCCAAATTTTCAATTCAAATAAATAAAGCGTTTGTATACATGTTTTGCAAGCTCCTATTTGATATTGCAGCAATTAATAAATAGCAGAAATTGTTTAAAATTATTTTACTTAGTACTTTAATATTATCAACCTCTGTCAAAAGATGAAATCATACAAAAATTACTGCTACCAACTCCCTAGCTGTAATAAATAAAATGAACTATGAAATAAAAGAGAGTAGTGCAAAAATCATAAAAATTATAAAACATCTCTATCATGTGATGTGATACATTAGTCAAAAATAATATATATGAACAAATTACTTTTATAGATAAATTTGGACTTATATTGTTTTTTTTTTCATTTTATAAATATTATCTATGATGGCCAATAAAGGGGTTTAGGTTTAGGCAGACCGATAGAAGGGACATCATGAATTGAAGTTAAATGTATAAGCTTCAAGTTTATATCACTGTTTTATACATTAATTGGTTTTTTATTTCTTAATTAATAAAAAGTAAGCTTAATTGGCCGATAAAGGAGTCATTTATCTTATGTATAAGGAGAAAAGAAAAAAAAAAAAACTTTTTTCCACTTTATGTGGATTTTATTGTAATATTTTTGTCAATAAAATTACAAGAAGTAGGTGCTTGGTCTCTTGTATGCAAATTTGTTGAGTCGCTTGTAGTGATGTACACGCTTGGGCAGAGGGAATTTGATGGTGCTGTTGTGGAACTGTTTCACCTGTGGCCTGCGGCATGCAGCAGCCTTGATTACTTCCACTTTGATAATCTGGAAATGACATTGATTATATCATTAAATATCAGAAAACCATATATATTAACTTATTTATTTACACTTTACACAAAAACCTATATAAAATATAAACAAGAGATGTATATGAGAATTACAAGTGGTGAAATCCAAGGGGGTGGTATTGTAGCTATACTTAAGCCAAATTCGATGTGGAATTTTTGTAAACAAACCAAAAGTCATAGTGTGTATAATTATTGTGTCACACTTCTATTTAAAGAAAGCTTGTAATTTATCACCGATTTTCTAGTTATACATTAAAAAAAAATTTACTTTAACATTGGTTCCTAGAACTTAACCGACAAATATGTAATAGGCAAGAAAATTAATTGGCTTATAACAAAAATTAACAAATTTGTAATTACTAATATACATCTAACAACCCTAAGTTTTAGTTCTGACGAAAAAAATTCGCAGATAAGCAACATTTGGTCTTTTTTGATTAGTCGTTATATTGTTGAAGGTAAATTGTAATTGATTTTTATGCACAACTTTAAATATTATGATTATTATGTTTATTCAATGTAAGTAAAATAAATAATAAAAAAGGATGAGTGTCTGAACATAGATTTTTTATCAAAATAAATCCATTTTAAAACAAATATTTTATTTTGAATGCTATGTAAGGATAGTGTAGCTATTTTGAATATAGACATATACATTACATTTACATACATATACATTTTTACATACATATACATTTAAGAAAATATTTAGAAATTATTCAGTAGGAAATTAGTTATCCCCATGTTAACAAGTATATTTTACCTCTATAATAGATAATATAGATAATACATAAATATATCTAACTCCCTGACTTATTTTATTTCAATTTTTATGTAGCTTGTACTACTATGTATAAATATTAAACAATATCATTATTATAATTATTTCCAAGAGGTTGTTAACATCTGCCTATAATTGGTTGCAAGCGTTTGTTGACAAATATTCCACATTGAATTTGGCTTAAGTATAGTTAGCCATTTCTTCCATACAATCTGATACTTATGCTATGTATGTATTGCGAATTGCCCGATAAATTTAAAATATCCTGTATATAGTACAACTATGCTTATACATAAGTAGAGAGAATATTTATGTGTTCTTTCTACACTTGCTATTTGAGTATACTGTCAGTGGAATGTCTCAGTCCGTATATAACTTGTTAAGTCCTAAATACTAAAGATCAGTGGCGGTAGCTTCATACAAGCCAAAAGTCGGGCTTGCCCTACTTCAAATTCCATACCAACCGAAAACATTGACTTTCATATTTAAATTTTCGCGCGCCAATTCTTTCACTTCGTTTCTTTTTTATCTATGACTATTACAAGTATCTGAGCAAATAGTTTATAAACACTACGTCGCTTAGCTGGCCGGCTGCATGCATCTCGCTTACACTAATTGGCTTGTAACGGGGCTTCGCGGGCGCGTATATCTGCACCGTTCTCACCTATGAAAAAGTGCTATGTAGATATAACTACAGTACGTTTCTATAGCAATTAGTATGGAGCAATAAGCCCGGCTTTCACTATGAAGTTGGTCACAAGCTAGCACTTTGTCTAAGAGCGTCACGAAGCTGGTTTTAGTTTTCAAATTTCAGTTCATTCATCAAAGAGTGTAATATTTATATGTAATAATAATTATACATTTTGTTTAGTGATTGAGCGGATAAATGGTACATTTTCCATTTTCGTTCTAAGTCTTCTAACTTTCGTGATTTTGATTTTAAAATGAGTTCAGATAAAGATCTTATTATTCTTTTTTTTTTACCTTATAAGAATTTAAAGTGTGTGAAAGTTTTAATAGGCGAGGAAAATGTGAAATCTTTTATCTTTTGCGGAGAAAAAATACCTCATAGCTTTGGAAAAACCTACACAGGATTTGTGTATTTCGCACACAAGTAAGTCTTACAAAAGATAGTTTAATAGTATACAAGACTATACACTATAGTATAAAGACTTTAATAGTATACAAGATATTAGTATACAAGACTCATTGGATTATAGGTTACTCTCATTTCAATAAATTGTTTGTGTTTCATATTTTTTTCTAACGAGAAAACAGTTTGGAATACGTCTGGTTATGATGATTTAAATAACTTATTTGATGCCATTAGAAGGCATCAAAATTCATAAAAACACATGAAAGCAGTAATTTAATTTTGTAATTTTGGTTAACAACGCATAGAGAAATCTTTATCTCGTTAAATATCTAAAGAAATTTCAAAACACAATACGCGTGTTGATCACAACTGCTGTGTATTTTAGTGATTAGTCGACATTGTTTGTCATTTAGTACAACAAAAGTTACCTTTCAGAGTTAAAGTCTTAGAGCTCGTGTCTTTGTGTTCCAAATACGACCTTGTTTTAGAAAAACATATGCAACAACAAGACAGCGGCAAACCGGGGCCTAGTTATTTATCGAATAAAATTCAAAATGATATCATTCATTCTGTATTAATAGCAATTTTCTTAAAGCGCTATTCCGACTCACACTTACTTTATCTTATTATTACGTTAAACAACAAATATAATTTTCAAAAGTCGATCGGGCCGTTTGCAATACCTATCATAAGCTTTTTTAATGCCTCTGTAATAGCGCTTTAACTTTTCATGTGTTTTTTTTGTTTGTTAGTTTTTTATGTAAGTTTGTACCAGATCGTGCGAAGTTTTTATTTGCTCACTCATAAACACGAAAAGGCTTTTTTAAAGCTACCGAAGGTATGTCATTGCTGACATGTTTGTGATTTTCTGTCTAGTAGTAACATGCCTTCAGTGTGCCTTAAAAAACGTATGTCGGGCTTGCCCTGTTCTCAAGTACTAGGCACGCCACTGCTATAGATATCAATTAAACCTAGCTGAGAAACAATATTTGTATTATATGCCTAGTTGTTGTTTCCTTCTGTGGGATATAAACATACATAAACAATAACAAAGATAAAAAAACAACTATAAATGATTGTTAAACAGTTCTAGAAATAGACACATATTATAGCAACAAATATAATATAATAAAAATTAGTTAACTTATATCATTGCTAAAAACCTCATAGAATTTAAATATGTTGGGACAAGATAATTAGCAAATTATGTATGTATATTTTCTGTAGTATGTATTTATAAGAATATTAAATATTATGTGAAAAGTTAATTTTATTGATATCTATACATACTGGAAACATATATTTATTTATAAATTTGTGATACTGAAATGGATGTCAATTTATAGAATATAGGTCTATATACCTATAAAAAATTTACCACATAAGCATATCAAAAAATACAATTGTGGCCTAGACTAGCTTTGTCCTATTTATAGTTAGGATAAACACAAATATAATCTTAAAATAATGTTGTATATTCACTTTTAATAATTTATGATAAAGATGAACATACACTACAGTTGTTGATCTATAATTGATAATATTTAACTGTTTTAATGCCAACTTAATGAATAAAAATAATAAGAAAGAAGAATTTGTTAATTGTGCACTAATCTTAGGTTTTATTTAATTCTTTCTTCTGTGGAAAACCTATTTTGGGGAAGTTTAAGCCTACAGAAACAGAGTAAACATAAGTTAAAACATGCAGATGATCTCTATTATTTTAAAAAGAAAATTCTTACATGGATGGAATGTGCGCGTGCTCTGTGACGGGCACCCATGTCACGGTAACACTGTGTCACTGCACCTCCCACGCTCAAGTCACGGTACTCTCTGTACATGTTGTGAACACCAGATCTAGACTCATAGCGCAGCCAGATACCAAAGTTCTTGATTTTCACAGGGGTCTTCTCTGGGATTTCCTACAATATTTATACATATGAATAAGCATTAGTCTAATAATCATTTATTTATACATCGTAGGCTAAGTACACATTTAAACAATTGGACATCTTTTGCCAGTGTTAGTTGTGAACAAATATACAAAAAATTAAATGAGATTAATACTATACCATAAATAATTCTAGTCATGGAAATTATATAAAATAAATATTGTTATTTACCTATCCATATCACAAACCAGACACACAATATAAAATGAATATTTAAATCAATTTGATTAAAAATGACTGAACTGAGCTGAATGAGCCTTTAAAAGCCCCACAGCCAGGCAAAAGCCTCTTCTCCATATAGAATGGCTGGAGCTTAATGTACCATGCTGCTCCACTACCATGCACAGTAGGAAGACTCACAAGTACACATCTAAACCATAAATAAGTATTTGTACAAATAAAAATATCTGCCCAAACCGAGAATCAAAACCCGCCAGCAACTACTCACACCTCTACACCAGAATGTTTATCACAATAGTTTAAGGAACTATTTATTTATACATACATATATCACACAAAATGTACATCAACTTCATTAAGAAAACAAATATAATTATGTTATAATTAGTATTAATATTGTCAAAATAGTAATAAATCAGTTAACTTTTAAAAAACTGATTATTTAATAAAAATTATTACATATTTCAGACCTATTGATAAACTCCAATAGGATGCGATTAAGTGACAAAAGCTGTATAGAAACCAATAAATATTTATTTAATCAGATCTTTTTGAGGAGTTTTTTAATATATTTCAATATAAATTGCAAATATAATTAATAATAACAGATATTGAAGTCAATTTGTGTAGTACTTCTAACACTTGAAAAGGTACAATATACACAGCCACTTCAAAATTGGCACATTGATAAATTAATATTTTTTTTTAAGCAGAATGAGTTAAATAAATACCTATTAGAGACAATGAAATTGAAAATATGCATATAAATTCAATTAGAGTGACTAGAATTAATTTGAGTGTATGTACTCTTTGGTGATAGTGCCCAGGAAAATTTACCATATATAGTATAGGTAAATGCTTATAATTGAAATAGGTAAAATATTTCCATTATATTTCAACAAAATATTTTTAATGTCAAATTTTGTTTTATGTATTCTAGAATTACATGTAGTATAATAAAAGTTGACAAACCTTGATAGAAACAATTTCTCCAGTTGTCTTCTTGAACTTCTTCAACTGTCTTAAAAAGTACCAAAAGCGGGACTTAGCTACAATGGGATCCGGAGAAAAGATCCTCATTCTGTATAGGGGAGGTTTTGGCTCGCTCTCCGAGGGAAGCTTGCGCCCGATAACTTCATACTCCTTCAACTACGATAGTTTTTTATATGTTAGGTACGTTTTAAGCAAAATGATAAATATAAATGTAATAAAGATCTGTTTTTATGTCGTCAATAAGTACAACACAACATGATATTATAACCTATAAAACGTCAGCGAGTTAGAAAAAGATGAATTATTTATTATTCTTATTACATTTACATTGATTTCGAAATCATCGAATCTACACAAAACCCTTCATAAATGAATGTAAAATACACTAAAAATGATGAATTTTTCCATTAAAGTACGTTGCGGCAACGTGTACTCACACAGTCATAAAGCACATTGGTAAAAACAAAAACTGTTTTACACTTTTAACTTAACGCACAGTAACAAACAATTTTACTTTAGTTATACTTTAAAACAGGCATTTCTTCTATCAAAAATTCCAATAATTTTATAGAACTTACCTCTCCTTTAGCCTTCATTTTGAGAGATTTTAGCTAAAAAGATCTGTCAACGGAAACGGATCACTGAGGAAAGAAATGGCTTCTTTAATGTTGCCATAAAAAAAATACATTAATTTATCAATGCTGCCATCATGCCATGTCATGATGTGACTAAGCTAGGAATGCTCATTAGAAAAAAAATCGATAATTTTATTATCGATAATTATCGTATCGTGTTATCGATAGTTATTGACAATTATCGAATGAACAGATATCGATAGTTATTTTTTTTTTATTTTATTAATTTTCCTCTACGAGCTTACAGACGCCCGTACCATTTTTTACTGATTTTATAAATTGTTACACAGGCATTATTACATCAGCAGACTATATTTTATCATTATTTAAATACCTATGAACTATACTTGGGATCTCTAGTTCTGGAAACATGAGTCCACATTGACCACTTAATGCTAACATTTATTTCTACCACTTAATTCTACAACTTGATTTTACAATTTAATTCTACAACTTAATTCTACTTTTTTTTTTTTTTTTTTAAATTCTCTTTATATGCAATATAAGTATTTACTATTTCTAATTATTCACCAACCACAATGCTCTTCTCTTCTTGCATACTCATGGTATGATCTTTTCGACACCGGCTCCTAGCTGTGCGAGCACATCCTCAATGATGGCGGTATCTCTATGGTGAATCGCCATCTTGAGGGTGTGCTCGAGGATCTCTTTGGTTGAGGCTTCCGACGCTCTCCCCACGAATCGGCCGATTGCGTCGTCTCTGTCGTCGGCGTAGTAGACGCAGGTCTTGGTGTGCCTACTTACCGCGACCACCGCATGCGAGACGCTGTCGTGTATTTTTAGTCTCTTTGCCCTTGTCTGGATGACGATGACCTCCTCGCTCGTCTGACCCTGACCTGAATAATGAAACACCCTACTGCGTGAATTGTTCCAGAGCCAAAAGAGGTGGTTCGGACCTGGCACACACGGCGTATAGCACAGAGTGCCAGGAAAGGCAGAAATGGGACAACATAGCCCGGTCGAGGGTCCAGTACTGCTAAGGGCGACTCGGAGGCCAAAGTGGTGATCCCTTACAGAGTGACGGGCAAAACGGGCTGCGGTTTACGATTTATACAGGTAAACCTGCAGCGCTCTAAGCTGGCAACGGCTGAACTCTTCCAGGTAGCTTCAGAAAAGGGGATCTCTTTTGCCCTTGTCCAGGAACCATATATCGGTAGAATGGGCGAAATGAGACAACACTCTGGTGCGAAAATCATCCAGTGCACCCTGGGCCGCCAGAAGCCAGTAAAGGCTGCAATCATTGTGTTCGGCGATAGTGTGGAAGTAATCCATGACCCCCAAATTGTCACCGAAAACGTGGCCGCAGTCTTCGTAAAGGCCGACCAGCTTAGACTAGGGTTATTGTCCGTCTACTTTGAAGGGGATCAAGAATTAGAACCGTACCTTAAGCAGTTAAGAGCTGCCACTGAAAAAATACCCACAAAACATCTAATTGTGGCAGGCGATGTCTACGCCTGGAGCCACTGGTGGGGCAGCAGCTCCGAAAACCACCGAGGAGCACAGTTACATGGATTTATCACGGAAATGGACCTCCAGATCCTAAACAGGGGACAAACTCCGACCTTTGAAACGCACAGAGGCGAAAGGCTATACTCGAGTTGCGTGGATGTGACTCTAACGAGTCAATCCCTTCTCGCAAAAATGGAGAACTGGAGAGTGGATCGAGATCTGATCACCTCAGACCACAATGCCATATTATTTGATCTGCGAGTCGGGCAGCCTCTAAAACCACTGAAGCCAATCTCGACGCGCAGATATAACACCAATAAGGCGAGATGGGCTGATTTCACCACGACCATGAAGTCCGGTCTTGTGAAACAAAAAGTAACTCTGAGTAGCGTCTCTGATGTCTTGAGCAAAGAGGAGCTGGAGGAAATGTTGACCAGGTACATATCAGTAATCCATGATGCCTGTGAAACGACCATTCCAAAGATAAAACCATGGAAAGGCGATCCGCGACCACCTTGGTGGTCGGCTGAACTACATTCCCTGAAAAGGGAATTAATAAGAACAAAACGCCGAATTAGAAATGCTGCACCCTGCAGAAGGGCGGGGTTCGCCGAAGAGTATATACTGGCCAGGGAAAAATATAAATTAGCGGCAAAGGAAGCAGCTACTCAAAGCTGGAAGGAGTTCTGCACGGCACAAGACAGGACACACAGGACGACACGTTGCTGAGAAATGCAGCTGGCGAAACACTCACACCAGATCAGTCAGCTGAACTCCTTGCAAAGACATTCTACCCGGATGACTCTGTGACGACCGACACCGCTTATCACAAACAGGTGAGGGAAGCTGTCGAATGCAGAATTCCCGCTGAGTTACAAGACCTGTCGGAAGACGACCCTCCGTTTACGACATCGGAGTTGGAAATGGTTCTTTCAAGCCAAAATCCCAAGAAAGCTCCAGGCCCTGATGGGTTAACTTCCGACATATGCGCAGCGGCAATAAACTGTGACAGGGAGGTGTTCTTAGCGCTGGCAAATAAATGCCTGTCGCTGTCATACTTCCCCAAACAGTGGAAGGTCGCCCACGTATGCATTCTCCGCAAGCCAGCAAAAGAGGATTACACTCACCCGAAGTCCTATAGACCTATTGGACTCCTGTCGATCCTCGGAAAGACAGTCGAGAAACTGTTAGTTGGTAGACTTCAGTGGAGACTCTTCCCAACGCTGCACCATGGTCAGTATGGTTTCATGCCACAAAGGGGAACGGAGGACGCTCTCTACGACTTAGTCGAGCATATCAGGAGGGAGATTAAATTAAAAAAGATCGTGCTTCTGGTATCGCTTGACATAGAAGGCGCCTCCAACAATGCATGGTGGCCAGTTCTCAAAAACCAACTAGTTGATAAACATTGCCCGAGAAACCTTTATGCCATGGTGGCATCCTATCTACAGGACCGAAGAGTCATAGTCAACTATGCCAGAGCAACCAGCGAGAAGGAGACCACAAAGGGTTGTGTCCAGGGATCCATTGGTGGACCGACCTTCTGGAATCTTATCCTAGATTCGCTCCTAAGGACAATAAATGGCATGGGGGTACACTGCCAGGCCTTTGCGGACGACGTGGTCCTCGTTTTCTCGAGCCACAAAACCAGCAACCTGCAAGCTTCAGCGGAAACTATTTTAGCTGCCGTCCAGGACTGGGGTATTCGTAATAAATTGAGCTTCACTGCGCATAAAACCAATGCGATGGATAACAAAGAGGCGCAAATACGATACCCCTATAGTTCACATGTCCGGCACCCAGCTGATTCTTGTAGAAGAAATAAAACTGTTGGGGCTCATTTTGGATTCCAAGCTCACGTTTAATGCGCACGCATCTGCAATATGCAAAAAAGCAGCAAATATTTATAAACAGCTAGCGTGCGCAGCGAAGGTGTCTTGGGGTCTAAACGGAGAAATTTTACGGACCATATATGTGGCGGTGATAGAGCCCATCATCCTGTACGCGGCAAGCGCATGGTCCCCTGCAGCAGAGAAATTGTCAATAAGGAAACAACTAAATTCACTGCAGAGAGGCTTTGCCCAGAAAATCTGTAAAGCATATAGAACGGTATCTCTAACATCGGCACTCGTCTTATCAGGCTTACTCCCACTCGACCTTCGGATCCAGGAGGCCGCTATGTTATATAAGGCCAAGAAAAGCCACTGCGTAGACCTTTTGCCACCGGGAAGAGAGCTGGAGCGCAGGGTGGGACCAATACAGAATCCCCACCCATCTCTACTCATAACAACTGAGTATGAGCGCTTGGTAGGTCTGAACCCTGAAACCCTTGAGGAACACCACATCGTCGGCCCACTCATCTTCACCGACGGTAGTAAAATAGAGGGCAAAGTCGGCGCAGCCCTAACGTGGTGGGACAAAGGCAGGGAAGTAAGACACTCTACATTCCGACTTCCGACCGAGCGGCACAACACGGTCTTCCAATCGGAGATGTATGCGCTCTTCAGAGCCGTGGACATGGTGAGGAAATCGAAAGAGAGCACAGTCAATATATTGAGCGATTCAAGGTCCTCGCTTGACCTGCTCAAGTGCCCATCGGCGACTCACCCTCTGGCCGTGGAGATGAAGAGATGCATCAGGCAGATCCAGGAGGAGAACAGATCGGTGCGGTTCTTCTGGTTGAAGGCCCATGCAGGAACACAGGGCAATGAAAGAGCGGACGAGCTGGCTAAAAAGGCGGCTCTCACGAAGAGATCGGCCCCTGACTACGACACAGTTCCAATTTCGTACGTCAGGAGGCAGATACGGGAAGAGACTGTTCGATTGTGGCAGGACAGATACAATTCTTCGGAAACTGGTTCGGTCACGAAAATCTTCTTGCCAGATGTAAAGACCACTTACAAGCTGGCAAGAAAAGCGACGTTAACATCTGTCGATACACAGATGCTGACCGGCCACGGAGGATTTGCGGCGTATCTGCATAGGTTTCACCTGAAGGACAGTCCTTCGTGTGTCTGCGATCCGAATTGTGAGGAGACAGTTCTCCACATTCTATTGGAATGTCCGAGATTCGGTCAAGGAAGGCTGGATCTGGAGATTAAACTCCAAAGGAAACTAGACCGGCCTTCACTCCATACCATCCTGGAGAACGAAGCCGACAGAGCGTCTTTCCTCGAATTCGCGAGACACGCTGTCGTTACAGCCGCGAAAAGAAATGGCTCGACCGCTCTACCACAAAGGACACGGTCAACAATATCACAGCCTCAAAATACCACCACAAGCATACCAATAAATACGATAATCCAAACCACCGTCCAAAATCATATTTCTCAGGCTGCACAGCCAATCGCGACGGCTTCATCTCGCCGGTCACCGACCCGAACAACATTGGACCGAATCATCAGGGCCATCCCATCAACTCTGCGAAGATTGATCCAGAGGAGGACTGACCATAACGCACCCCCGCAACCCGCCCTCGGCAAGACTTTAGAATCATTGCTCAGAGAAGGGAATGGGAGCGGGGAAGTGGGCATAAGAACCAGAGGCGTGGCCCTCTTCATGGACAATGAAGCGGAGAGGATCGGGATAAGCTTCTGTCGCTCTGAGGAACCGGATCGACTGGTGGTCTCTCCGGGGCTCGCCCTGCTGTTAAGGGGAAGCACACAAAAAATAAGCTTCAAGCGTAAAAAAATCGACGCTCTTGTGCAGGAATCGGACGATGACTCTACTTACCGGACGGTGCGGTTGCAAAACAAGGTGATCGCTTTGTTCGAGTGGGGAGAGGAGTCTGCTTTTGCGCAGGCAAGCTTGTGGTTGAGACAGCAGGGCGAATGTCCCGGGGTAGCCCCCGGAAGAATAAGTGTGGACTCTATGAGAGTCGGTTATGAAAGAGGCAACGTATCTGATAGATACGGTTGCCTAATGGCCTCGAAAACATACGAGGTCATTGTTTACGAAGATAGAGGGGAGGACCTGAGATACTTAAAACCCCAGACCAAAACATCTTCACCCCCTACATGGCCGGCTCTGGTAGAGACCGTACTAAGTGGTTCGGAGCGCTTACAGCAAAAGGCCGAGGTCCAAAAAGCAGAATCCACATCGCGCACCTCGGGCGACATAACATCAAAGTCAAGGCCTCATCTGTTGGCGATAGCGAAAATAATTAAGGCAACAACCTTGCCTAAACGAGGCAGACGACTGCCCATCTTGTCCCAGGACCGTCGGAATCAAGAGATCGGCAATCGGAGGCGCTAATAAGGTTCATCAAAAACGAAAGTCCGAAATACCTAAAGGCGTCACCGACTACTCGAACAAGAGCCGACATGGGGCAAGTAACACCGCCAAGGTTACGACAAGCGTCCACACCGCAACAACACGCGGAAAACGCGTATATCGAGTTCCTGGCCATAACAAAGGCGAACCGCGAGGTAAGCTTGGCCATCTGCAAGAAAATCGTGCAGAGCTTACATGGCCATCCTCTTATGGCCATGAAAACCTACTGAGGGTGGAACTCGGAGAAGCCGAGGCGGCCATCTACAATAACGACACCCATGAAATACTCAGGGGAAACATGTCGGGACAGTATATGGCCGCTTATAACACCACAGCCGGCTTCGTGGGCGCGGTCAAAGCCGAGGGGCAGAACGAATAGCCTCTAATCTTCTCAACACCGAAAGAGGACCCAGTGGTGGTAGTGGCCAAGTGCACGAGAGTGATGCTAGGCGACCGGATACTTGAGATGGCAAAAACCATAATGGGCGATCCGGAAGTCGGCGACATTTTCGGGGCTTGGGAATTACCGACACTGCAATGGGTTAATGGAGTTCCTGGATGCGGCAAGACAACTTACATTGTCAGAAACTTCGACGAGGACAATGAAGTCGTAATCACGACAACAGTCGAGGCGGCCAAAGATCTAAAACAGAAGCTGACGCACCACTATGGCAATAAGGCCAAGTTTAGGGTGCGCACTATGGCCTCCGTATTGGTAAATGGTTTTCATGAGGGTACTAAAATAAGTCGTTTAACGGTGGATGAAGCCCTCATGAACCACTTTGGAGCCATAGTGATGGCCGCCCAACTGTCGGAGGCAAAAGAGGTGGTTCTCGTCGGAGACATAAATCAGCTGCCGTACATCGACAGGGAAAACCTGTTTGAAGTGCGGTATAGCAGACCAAATATGACAGTAAGTACAACGTGTGAGTTGTCCTGCACGCACCGGAATCCTAAGGATGTCGCTTTCGCCATCAGTGAGGTCTATGACAGGATCTACAGCTCAAGCCCCATCGTCCACTCACTGCGAGCAGAAAGGTTCACCGGCGGTCAAATACCCGGGAAACAGGACCGAACCCTATACCTGGTTTTCACACAAGAGGAGAAGAAGGTGTTGATAGGCCAGGGATATGGTACCGGAGAAGGGTCGAGCGTCATGACCATTCACGATCGATAGTTATTGAATGAAAATTATCGACAGTTGCCGACAGTTATCGAAAATTATCGGATGAAAATTATCGGATGGACTCCAGAATTATCGGGTGAAGGATGACAAGTATCGATAATTATATTGTAAGTGACGACGAAAAAAAAAAGGTCATCCAAGATCTGGCATTGATAGTGCCTTGCCTACACCTTATCCGAATACCTAAAAAAGGTCGTCCCTTTGTGGCGTGTACAGGCACGATATAAAAAACTATAACTTAAGTTTAGAACATTTTTATATTTGTCATGTGTCAGAAATTTGGTATATAAGTCGATTAATTTGTAAGAATAAAGGAGTTGTAAAATAGAGTTGTAAATATATAATTGGAAGGAAATACAACGTTATTTACTAATTAGAGGATTTTATTTAACCTCCTGAACAACACTAGCACTACACCAGCCCGGTGACTTTCCCTTCCAAATTGGTGACCCCGACGTGATGTCAACGTGATTTCAACGTGATTTCATCGTGTTTATATCGGGCCTTGGTGTTGGTTTCCACCTTGTCTGCATGAATATTGACGTGCCATCGTGTCGCTTGGATGTTGCAAGATTTGTTGTTGGATTCATACTTACCATAATCCTGCCGGTAAGGTGTTTGACGTGCTACTGAGGAGTGGAGTTACGCATAACGAGGTACTCGCTGTTCATTAACTTCCTACGACTTCCCTGGAAGCGCATCGTCGATACGTACCGAATTCATCCCGTATTTAGAACATTTTATACAAAAGTTATTCCTTAGACAGTGTTAACCAAACCCCAGAGTGTTATCTGCCTAGTGTTGACTCACATATAAAAAACTGTTTGTAATCATACTAATTAACACCCCAGTGCTTTCTCCATCAATTACATGTGGATTTATTGGATATTATTTTGTAATTTTTAAGAAGAATAACTTTTTATTTTGTTCAATTGCATAAATCATTTTTGTAATAACAATAATTGCCTATTAGTTATTATGACTGGGCAAATTTATTTGTTAATTTAATTTAAAGTGTAGTATAATATTTAACTATTTTTGTTGTAAATTTTACTACAATTTCCCACGGAGGGAGTATTCTGGTAATTTTATATAAAATAGCCTTATTCTGGTGATTGTACATTATTATTTCATACATTTTATTTTTGTGTTTGTTTTATTTTTTTACATTTTATGTGTGTCCATTGTGTATTGTATAATTTTTATTGTAAATTCTAATTTAATTTATTTTACATTGTGTTTTTACTGTGTGGTACCGGTCGTGTGGTATATATTTTTTTTATTATGACGGAAGCTTTTGCCGAGGTTAAGGAGCAGTTAGAGCGTATAATGGCAGAGAAAGCTGTTCTTGAGGAAAAGCTTAACCAGTTTCCTCCAAGAGAAGCTGAAGTTAACGCTGCTTCCATCAAACTTCCGCCATTTTGGTCCGATAAACCTGCGGTATGGTTTGCCCAAGTTGAGGCACAATTCCAAATTGCCGGTATTTTGGCCGACATCACTAAAATGTTGGTCAGATTGATTATTGACTCGCAGGCGAAATCGAAGACATAATTACTCAACCCATAGAAAAAGGCAAACAGTACATCACATTAAAAAACGCACTCATTAATAGGTTCTCTATACCCCAGGAGCAGAAGGTCCGTCAGCTGCTTGGCAATGAGGAGCTCGGCGACAGAAAACCGTCCCAGTTTCTCCGCCATTTAAAATCGTTTGTTGGTTCTTCACCATTGGATCAAAATATTTTACGACAGCTGTGGATCAGTCGCCTTCCTCAGGATATTCAGGTACTATTAGTTTCGCAAGCGGACGACTTGAGTTTAGAGAAGTTGGCCGACCTGGCGGACAAGGTCATTGACCTTACTGGCCGGTCACGAGCTGTTCACTCTACAGCTGCGCCTCCACTGGATCTAATCGCCGATTTGGCTTCTAAGGTATCTGAACTTACAAAGCAAGTTCACGCTCTTTCCACCAGAGGTCGCAGCCGTTCTCGTAATCGTGCCAATTCTAGAAGGCGATCATCGCAAGCACCCTCACCAGCCGCTGGTAAGCATTGCTGGTATCATAAACGCTTCGGGACCCGCGCTTCTAAGTGCATTTCGCCTTGCAACTGGGTTTCGAAAAAACCCGAGAAGCAATCAGTAGCGGCGGCAACTGATTGCTACAATGTCAGCCGCCGCCTTTTTGTCACCGACCAGGTTACCAAACGTCAATTTCTTATTGACACAGGATCCGATTTGTGTTGCTATCCGATCAGTTGGCTCCCACGTCGTCGAGAAAACTCAAACTATGAGCTCAGTGCTGCTAACGGTAGCAAAATCAAAACCTACGGTATGGTCAACCTACGTCTAAATTTGGGGCTGCGACGCGATTTTTTCTGGCAGTTCGTCGTTGCCGACGTCCAGAAGGCGATAATAGGAGCCGATTTTTTGGCTCATTATCATCTCTTGCCCGACTGCCGTAGAAAAAAGCTCATAGACAATAAAACCGGATTATGCACTATTGCTACTTCGGCTATGGTTGAGCAACCGAGTGTGAAGGCTGTGGTCGCTGGAAGCTCTATTTACGCATCAATTTTAACTGAGTTCCCTGATATCATTCGACCACCTGGCCTACCCAGGGTTATCAAGCACAGCACTGTGCACTATATTAAAACCACAGACGGTCCTCCAGTGTCGTGCCGTCCTCGCCGTTTAGCACCTCAGAAATTATCTTCTGCTAAGAAGGAGTTTGAGGACATGGTACGCTGTGGCATTGCAAGACCATCTAAAAGTGCATGGTCTTCTCCGCTTCACATGACCCCTAAAAAAGACAACACCTGGCGTCCCTGCGGCGATTATCGCGCACTGAACGCCAGGACTGTGCCGGACAAATACCCAGTTCGTCATATTAATGATTTCGCGAACAACTTGTCCGGTGCAAAGGTCTTCTCTACCCTAGACCTTGTCAAAGCCTATCATCAAATACCCGTGTTTAAGGACGATATCCCGAAGACGGCCATCGTTACCCCGTTTGGCCTCTTCGAATTTCCTTTCATGCCTTTCGGTTTGCGTAACGCTGGTCAAACCTTCCAACGCTTTATCGATGAGGTCACACGGGGTCTCGATTTCTGTTTTCCGTATATTGATGACATTTTGGTTTTCTCACAGAACGAGTCTCAACATCAAGAACACCTTCGAACCCTTTTTAAGCGCCTCCAGGAGTATGGTGTTGTTATCAACCCGTCTAAGTGTGTCCTAGGTGCTAGTGAGGTTACATTTTTAGGTTACCATATAAGTGCTGAAGGTACGCGCCCTCCTCAGGACCGTATCCAAGCACTCCTGGATTTTCCACCCCCAGAAACTGTCCAAGGCATGAGGAGATTCCTTGGCATGTTAAATTATTACCGCCGGTTCATTCCCCATGCTGCCAAGTTCCAGGCTCCACTCATTGACGCTCTGGTTTCTACTAAAAGCAAAGGCTCAAAACCATACCCATGGACGCCTGAGCTCTTACAAAAATTCGAGGAATGCAAGAGAAGTTTGTCTGATGCAACATTGTTACACCACGCTATCGCCGATGTCCCCCTCGGTTTGTTTACTGACGCATCGAGCGTACATATTGGTTCATGTCTTCAGCAGTGCATCGATGGCAAATGGTTTCCTATTGCATTTTTTAGTAAAAAGCTGACACCCAAGCAGTCTGAGTGGCCTGCATATTATCGCGAGCTTTTGGCTGTGTACGAAAGTGTACAGCATTTTCGGTATATTGTTGAGGTCCAACATTCGACCATCTTTACCGACCATAAACCATTGCTCTACGCTTTCGTACAGCGTCGTGAAAAGCTGCCTCCCGCACAGCTTAATCAACTGTCTTTTATTAGTCAATTTACAACAAATATTAAATATATCAGAGGGGAGGACAACGTAGTCGCAGACACGATGTCTCGAGTTGACGCAATCTCACTTGAGCAGGAATATGAAGCTCTTGCCAAGTCTCAAGAGGAAGACAAGGAATTGACGCAATTACTGCGTGGCAATACCAGCCTGAAGCTTTCCAAAGTAAGCGTACCTGGTACTGGCGTTTCCTTGTTCTGCGACTGCTCGACTGGCAAGCCTCGTCCCTTGGTCCCATTCGATCTGCGACGCATTATTTTCAATAAGCTGCATAGTTTGAGCCATCCTGGCATTCAAGCCACGACGCGTCTTGTAGCTGAACGCTACTTTTGGCCGTCCATGAACAAGGATTGCAGAGAGTGGACTCGTACCTGTGACGCGTGTCAGCGCGCTAAGGTCACGAGACATAATACTGTTCCTCTTGGTAATTTCTCAACCCCCTCAGGTCGTTTCATGCATGTCCATATTGACATCATTGGTCCCCTGCCTCACTGCAAAGGATATCGATATTGCTTAACTGCAATCGATAGGATGTCCAGGTGGCCTGAAGTTTGGCCCATGCAAACTATTACGGCTGAGGAGGTTGCCGACACTTTAGTTAGAGAGTGGATCTCTCGCTTCGGCGTTCCATCCATCATTACCACCGATCAGGGTACTCAATTCGAGTCCGACCTGTTCAGACGGTTGATGCAGAGTTTCGCCACGAAGCGCATCAGAACCACATCTTACCACCCTCAAGCTAATGGCATGATTGAGCGCGTTCATCGTCAGCTAAAAGCATCCATCATGTGCCATGGTGGCGAGTGGCTTAGTGCTCTGCCTCTTGTTCTTTTGGGGATGCGTTCCTGTTTTAAGGAAGATCTCAAATCTTCTGTTGCTGAGATGCTTTATGGTGAAACTTTGCGTCTCCCTGGCGAACTTTTGGTTCCCTCGCTTTCATCGGGGCCAAATACTAGCCCTGCTGATTTTGTCGTATCGTTGAAGCGACATATGTCTAATATTCGACCTGTCTCTCCTTCTCGGCACGGCAATCTAACCACCTTCATTTTTAAGGATCTCGCAACATCGTCCCATGTCTATCTGCGGGAAGATGCTGTTCGCCGTACCTTGCAACCGCCATATTCTGGTCCCTATCAAATTATTGAGAGGGCCTCTGATGGTTAAACTTTGACCCTTAACATTCGAGGCAGGAAAACTGCTGTTAGTGTTGATCGCGTAAAGCCTGCGTTCATTGAACGGTCAGAGAATGTTCGTGATGTAGTTTTACCGACTGCGCCAACCTTAACTGCAGAACCACCATCACCTATTACTCAGCCGGTTCCCCCTCTTCCTCAAAGTTCTAATGTTCCGCCATATACCACACGGTCTGGTAGAAGAGTTAAATTTAAGGTTTTTAGAGACTAACTTGTCTTTCTCCGTGGGGGGGTGATGTGGCGTGTACAGGCACGATATAAAAAACTATAACTTAAGTTTAGAACATTTTTATATTTGTCATGTGTCAGAAATTTGGTATATAAGTCGATTAATTTGTAAGAATAAAGGAGTTGTAAAATAGAGTTGTAAATATATAATTGGAAGGAAATACAACGTTATTTACTAATTAGAGGATTTTATTTAACCTCCTGAACAACACTAGCACTACACCAGCCCGGTGACTTTCCCTTCCAAACCTTCTTCCTGTCAAACTTATTACTCAATACCAAGGAATTTATATCATAACTGGAACGCTTTCTTAATAAAATTGTATATTCAAATAATTATGCACCTTTCGTTATTTGACATAAGGTTGACATTGACTTATAACATGTAAAGTGAAAAATCGTTCCGAGCATTTCGTTGACAACTGGTATTTGGTCTCTTTCTTACGAGAGTTGAATCCATGGTAGAAAGAGATGCAATCCCGACCGTAGGCACGTTTCTTGAGTGCACGTGAGCATTCCAGTTTATATATAAATTCCTTGCTTAATATTTATCGGCTGACGCATACCCCTAATATTATCGAATCCCAATTATTGAAAATAATCGATACTTATCGATAATTATCGAATAATAAGTTATCGATAATTATCGAATAAAAAGTTATCGATAATTATCGGATCAAAACTATCGAATGACACTTATCGATAATTATGGAATGAAAAATTATTGAGTAGTTACGAATTATCGATAATTATCGGATCAAAATTATCGAATTACACTTATCGATAATTATCGAATGACAAATTATCGAGTAGTTACGAATTATCGATAATTATCGCACACCCCTACCTTTGGTTCATTTTCAATTTTAAAGGACGTAGACGTATAATATGATGTTTATCGTTAAATAATTGTAAATTTTTAAATTAATATGTTAAAAATAATCAAGTTAAGATAAAAAGTGCACAAATCTAAATATGTTGTCAAGAAATTTAAGTAAACTCGTAAAATATTCATTGTATGGTGGTGTCACTGTAGGAAGTGCAGTTGTAGCTTTAAAATATCATGATGCTGATTACAATTCTTTTGCAATAGTAAGACTTACGAGGACCGCATGTACAGCCGTTGATATTGGTAGAACATACAAGTCCATGCTGTATAGCAAAGAATGGGATAAAAGTTCGAATGAATACTTGGAGGTTAAGAGTCAAGCACATCAAATTGGGGCAGAGAAACTGCTTAAATTATGTATAGCTAACAAAGGAGTCTACATAAAGGTCGGTCAACACGTCGGTGCTCTTGACTATTTGTTACCCAATGAATATGTGAAAACTATGCGTATTTTGCACAAAGATGCACCAAGAAATACAGTTGAGGAATTATATGAAGTCATTAAAGAAGATCTTAAAAAAGATGTAAGTAAAATTTCGCTTTTTTGCTTATTTTTGTTAATTTAAGTAAATATTTTATGAAATAGTTATTAATTTTATTGATTCATAATTAATTGCAATAGTTACATAATTTTAATTAGAATATAGTAATATCTTGTCAATGTTACATTGTAAATATGTTGATATATTATGTATGCTGTGATGTACTTTTAGCCAAAAGAATTGTTTGAAGAATTTGATCTTGAACCTCTGGGAACAGCATCACTTGCTCAAGTTCATAGAGCAAAATTAAAAGACGGACCCGAAGTTGCAGTTAAAGTGCAACATCATTTTGTTAGAAAAAATACAAAAATTGATTTGAAATGGATGGAATTCATCATTAAGACAATGTCACGAGTATTCCCAGAATTCCAAATGCAGTGGCTTGTTGAAGAGACCAAGAAAAATATTGCAAAAGAATTGGACTTTTTGCAAGAGGGTAGAAATGCTGAAATGGTTGCTGAATTGTTTAAGAATTATTCATGGTTGAAAGTACCAAAAATATTTTGGGAGTACAGTACCGAAAGGGTATTAGTAATGGAATATGTTATGGGTGGACAAGTCAATGATGTTAACTATATAGATGTAAGATTTACAAAAAACCTTATTTTTCAAAAAATAATTTGATAGACATGATAAAGTTGAAGCAGAATAGATTCATATATTTTAGTTATACTTTCATATCTCTAATTACTTACTTTACTCAACATACATAAACTGATAAGTTTATTAGTTTTATTAATCTAAGATTACTTTAAAATAAAATAAATATTTGTAAGATACAAAGTTATATTGATAAAATATGTCAATAAACTCATATTTTTTGACATCAAGTATATAATATACACACTTTTTTCAGAAACATAATATAAGCAGATCTGACTTATGTACAAAATTAGGTGATCTGTATTCGCACATGATATTTGTAACTGGTTTTGTACATAGTGATCCTCATCCTGGTAATATTTTAGTTAAAAAGGACCCAACAGATAAAGATGTTACAGTATTCCTATTGGACCATGGTTTATATGCTGTAAGTTTTAATGATACATATTTATTATTTAATTTGGATATGGAGTATTAAAAGCTACTACAATTGCACATTGATTAGAAAACACCCAAACCATATACATACTTACGTGAATTAAAAAAAAAAATTGTTTGTCCTTCATCTTTTGCAACTAATTTCCCTTTTTAATATACATGAAAATTGATTATTATTTATTTTATATCTATTTTCTTATTTCTTACATTTTTAGCAACTTACAGAAAAGTTCCGATACCACTATTCAAAGCTATGGCTGTCAATAATTGCAAGAGATAAAGACCAAATCCGAGAGCATGCAGAGGCATTAGGAATACAAAAAGATTTGTATGGATTATTCGCTTGTATGGTAACGGGCAGGCCGTGGGATGTCATCATGAAAGGCATAGACAAGACTAAACCATCATTAACAGAGGTTTGTGAAAAAAAAACATTCTTTTTTTTAATTTAGTTATAAAAATGATAATGTCCTGCTGATTATTGAAAGTGTTTTATAATAATTGCACTACTTCAATAAAATACTTTTAAGAAACTACACTATAGTACAATGTTCTTGAAGTTAGTAGTTTACAACCTAACAGTTATAAAGTAGATTTTTTGACAAAAAAGATTATTGGCTTTTAATTACATTTTATTTACAATTAAATGAATTATTTGCGTATCTTTTATTTTCTTATATTTTTTTTTTTTTTTGATAAAAAATAGATGATATTTAATAAAATAATATAATTAATTTAAAGCAAAATTGAAACTTATAAAGATTTGATCTCATGTATCTTTTACAGAAATCAACTTTCCAAAATGAATTACCAAACTTCTTGCACCATGTAACCCAATGTCTCGAACATGTTGATCGACAAGCATTATTAGTATTGAAAACAAACGATTTAATCCGTAGTATAGAATATGCATTGGGAATGCAAGAGAGAATGTGTGGATTTATGGTTATGACCAAGTGTTGCACTAAAAGTATATACCAACATGAATTTAAAGTAAGTAATTTAATTCATTTTTTTTTATTATAGGAAATAGTAATTCAAATGTTGTATTTATGCTTCGATAGAATACAGGCCTATTAATTGATTCAAAGAGCTGAATTTTATTGTTAGTATCTGGCAACGTCAAAACTGGCCTTAAAGTAAAAATGTCACTTTTGATAATTTCAAAATGAGACACTAATCATACTAATATTATAAATGTGAAAGTAATTTTGTTTGTTATGCTTTCACGCGAAAACTACTTAACCGATCATCATGAAACTTTGTACAAATATTCTTGGAGGTATTAGAAGTAACATAGGATACTTTTTTTTTGTCTCGATAACCGACATCCACGCGGGCGAAGCCGCGGACAGTAACTAGTCTATACAAATAATAAATCTGTTAAAACCTCCGTTTTATTAATACACTATATAGTTAGCGCGTTTTTTTTTGAAGCAGCGCTATCTCTTATCGTTTTTTGTTCGTGCACGTATCACGTAAATAGTACAAAACCAATGTAAATAACTTTAATACATAAAAATTAAACATAACTCACAGTTTAATTTAGTTTTTGTTTCATTCTAATTAAATTTAAAAATAAATATTTAAGAAAGTAGAAATAGGTACCTACGCCGCCAACGTCATCTGGTCTAAGGAATCTTAAAAACTCACAAAACTTATTTTTGAGTTATTATTTTGTTAAACATAAAAGTTTACTAAATATGTCGGATAGGAATATAAATCGTTTTAATATTTTAGATAAACATCATTTTCAATTAATATAGGTACTATTATGTTAAATGTCACTAAATATAAAAACGATATTCTACCATTATACGATAGATGGCGCATGTAGGTGATAAAAAATATAAATTTATAATTTTTAAAATTTTAGTTAAATGCCCGTGCGAAGCCGGGGCGGGCCGCTAGTACTTAATATAATTGTCTCACAAAAATTAAACAATACTACGCTGTCATTGCTTTACGGAATAACTGCATCCTGCATACAAAGTAGCTATACTATATATTATACGTAATAAAATATCAATGCCATTTGATTTCCGTATCGTAATATTAAACGTGTATTTCCATTCATTATTATGCTATGTATTTTTTATAAATGTAATATAATTTTATTTTATACATAAAGTATAATATTTAAATGAATAAATTTTTATATCTAACTTGTATGAATGATATTTAAATGATTAGTCCACATAGTAAGGAAAAAATGGGGCAATTTTACGCAGTTTAAATAGTTTTCGTTAATGATTATTTATTACTAGATACATCTTAAAAACACTCGAAATGCCGCTATGTACGAGTATTGTCGCCATAATTTTGTCGTAATCATTTTTATTTACATTTTTTTATGTTTCTATTATAATTTTATGTTATTCTATAACTATAAAAATACTTAAAAAAGTATAAATCAGCACAACTCATACAACTCATTGGCGGCTTAGAAGTTTTTACTTCAAAACGATTGAAAAAATATATAGGTCAATGAAAAAATAAGTCCAGCTTTTATATACCGTCCTTTAAAGGGAGAATGAAAATAAAATAGCTAGCCTTTTTTTAATTTTACTTTGTCTAAATATGCGCGCGACTTTGCTTGCGTCTACTCCGTAGTTATTGTTCAATGGTGGCGTGAGCTTGTACTATGGATATATAAGGACAGCTTTAAATTACAATGAATAACATTGTACAAGGAAAATAAATCGTTCCAATACTTCTTTGTTGTATTCTGCAATATTACGTTACCATTTTACTCTTCTATCGTAGTTGTGTTTAACGATCGTCTCATCTTTATATTTAATTATCAATACCTTTAAAATATCTAAGTCATTTCAAAAATCACTCGTAAAACAATAAAAATCTCGCGCGCATTTTAAACGAAAGATTAGCTGTAAGATCACAAGCTAGTAAGTATTCGCAACCTCTGGATCCCAAAATTGTAGTATGTTAGTTGAGGTAAAATAAATAGACCCTAAAGGCCTGTTCTTTTTTCCTGCTAATAAAAGCTTTATCAGTAACTTTTGTGCCAGATAAACTTTATCAGCAACCAGTGAAACAGGCTCTAAATCCAAATATTTTTTGCATTCTCTCAATACGTTGTATTGTTTTATGGAGGCCATAGACGTTAGGTTTTGCATGATGGTTTTAGCCGTACATGCATAACCGACAGGTATAACCGAGTTTCATATTGCACATACACGTTAGGGTTTGCATGCATAGTTTTGCCATTACTCTCAGTTGAGCTACGTGACGGTGTGTCTAGGACACCTATTAAGTACTGTGAACGGTGTACGAGTATACCTACCAAGCTAGAATGGACGACGACAATGTGATAGCTGTACTTAGCTAGCACTTGTTCTGCACTTGCGGACCAGACGGCTCAGACCAGGGCTCAGGCTCAGAGAGCCTGAATTTTATTTTCATGCGGAATGTGATCTTTAACGCCTACAGACCCCTCTCTCCTTTCTCTGAGGTACAGTGTACAGAAGTTGGATTCCCTTTATAAGTGTTCGTTATATTTTCTACGCTAAGAACAGTGATGAAATTTTATTATTACCATTTTAAACTGAAAAATAATGTGAAATGCAATTCATAAAATCAACATATACGAAAGATAGATATTTTTAAATAATAATAAAATTTATCAATCTTAATTGTATCCCAAGTTAGAATAGCCGCTTGGTCTCCCTATTTCCCCAGAGACCTGTAGGATTGCTCCGTAAAGCCCTATCTATTAAACGACGGTATAAAATACTTCTTTAGAGCGTGTTAATACTACTTTGTAATACAGGAGTACATTTATATTTATTTTACAATTAATTAATACTGAATAGGTTATCTTAAATGCAGTATCTCAAAATATGTTCTCATTTCATAGTAATGTCTAATCTTCTCATAATATGGTTTTAATGTTTTAAATAAATTTTTGTTACCACTGTTCACAAATAGAAAATCTTAAGTACAATTTCAAATCATTCTCATCCATCATCATCACCTACATTATCATAGTTAATAATAATAAATAATTGATTTTTTTTAGTCCAATGGTTTAAGTTTTAAGCAAATGTATTATTTACACTAGTTCAACTCCAAAACGGTCGTACGTCTAAGTAGTATAGCTTTTAAAAAAATATAGACTTAATTTTTTTTTTACACTTTCAGAAAGCGACGTCGTTGGCGAGAAAGCAGTTTCTCAACACGAAATACGTTTGGTCACTATTTGTATTGTACATTTATGGATTATATTTATCATTAAGGACTAAATTTAATATATATAGCTAGAATTTAGTTCTTACTTAAATTTTATAATGCAATTGTTGAGTCTGGTAACAACCAAAAATATTTATTGAGCTTTAAGGACTATTAACTATTTAATAAAAAAATAGAATAAATAGCCAATTAGGATTGTCCATTGAAGTATGACTTTCTCGAGGACTATACTAGTACGAAATATGTAAATATATTTATTGTTTCAAACTCAAACTAAAAAGTCTTCAATTAGTTAATACAATTATGTTTAAATTTTATCATGTTTTAAATAATTATACCAACTTTGTTAACAATATTATGATAGCAGCGCTATCCATTAATTAGAAAAGTAAACATCCTAGTCAGCTTCGGGTGAATCTTACCTCAAATAATTTGTACCTATGCTGAATATTGTATACCTACTTGTACCATAACTATAAGATGCATTCGCTGGGGTTTCAATTTTTACATTATGTATATTATATAGATTAATAAGTAAGAATTAATTCTTATAAATATCCATATATTTTGTTTACCATGGTTTGTTGTATAGCTAATTTATATATTGTAAAATACATTTAGCTCAGAATAAAATGAATTTATTTTTTATAATTTTTTTTTTTAACAAGTCTCCAAATAATGATGCCTTTACGATATATTTATTTACAACTGTATCCTGCTTTCCAAATCTGATAATTTGTTGCTTAAAGTCGATAGATCGTTTTGTATTTTCAATAAAATATTTGTAAAATTATCTCTGCTTTTTCTTCCGTGAATTTTGAAGAATAGAGACGAAGATGAAATTTTGCAAGATAAATCTGATTTATTTTCACATTCTCGTTTCATCGTTTTGTGTTGATTTTCCATTGAGCGAAGTTTATTGATAGCCATTGTTTTGTTAATAATTGTTGTATGTGCTGTTAATAAATGAACATTTAAGAAATACATACTAAAAAGTTTATTAAAAATCGATAGACTACTTCCTCTTACAACACAATTTAATATTGGCTGTAATAAATCTAACAAATAATACTATATTAATACTTATTGATGTTATTAAGTATAAACAGCAAAATTATTTAATTAATAACTTATTTAAAATTGGGAATTTGATATTGATGTTGATTTATTTATTTGAAAAATGTGTGCTTCTTTAGAAATGTTAGCTTGGTATACCTATTATATAAATTATATTTTTGTTTACTTACAAAGTTCGATTTCTAAATCTTTTCCATTACTTTCGCGTATAACTTTTTCTTCAAATAAGCTGTCGGCTTTTTCAAAACTGTCTCCAGTTATAGATTTATTTCCCATTGTTATCATATTATTTATTAAATTTATGGAAGCTATTAAACATTGTGAATAAAAGTTACAATTAAAATACACACAGGTATAATACTAATATTATAAATGCGAAAGTAGGTTTGTTTGTTACGCTTTCAAGCGAAAATTACTTAACCGATCATCATGAAACTTTTTACACATATTCTTGGAGGTATTAGAAGTAACATAGGATACTTTTTTTTGAGGTCGCAAACGCGATAACTGACATCCACGCGGGCGAAGCCACGAGCAGAAGCTAGTATGGAACAAATGTTTGATAATGAGCGTCTGTAAAACACTCAATTCGAATATTTTTTATTTGTTTTGTCCTAATATATATTCAATTTAAAAATATACTCACACAGCTTATTAGGAAGCCAAACTTCCAGAATGTATGGATGCTGAGGATCATTACCCTTACGAAGATCTGTTAACGGTAACTCTCGATCCCCTGTTTTTAAAATTATAATTTCTTCACAATAATCTGGTAATTCGAGAAGATGCCAGACTTTTTGTCGTAATTGCGATATGGAGGCTGTTGGTTTTACTGCTATGTATCTAAGTTTCTCATCAAACACTAAAAAAAAAAAACAAGAAATATAAGGTTGACTACTTTATTAAATTATAGCTTCTGGTTTGATGTCAGTCATCATTATCATATCAGTCATTGGATGTCCATTGCTGAATGTATGCCTCCCCCTTCGATCTCCAAAGCGACCGGTTCGAAGCAACTTCTATCCGACGGCTTCCGGCGACTCATCTCAGTATTTCAGTGATAAGCGTCACAAAGTTATTAAAAAGGTGGAAATTCATAAATATATACAAAAAAAATGTGTTGACAGACCAGTAATGGTACACTGTTATAGGTACATGTAACTTGACTATAAAAATTGTCGTATGAACGTTCCGGACGTTCCCTTATGGAAATATGCCCCTTTTTACTCAAATTTCGTACTAATCACTGGAAAAGGGAATGTTTCCATAAAGATTTTCTTAATAACAAAACAAGAATAAGAATCAAAGGAATTGTTAAAGAAAAAAACCTTTAAAAGCCTAGACATAATGGTTCATGAGAACTTACTATTTAAATCATAACGTCGTATGATCAGGAAAGTAATAACATCCTTTTTAAACAGTCTGGTTGGGATTCGGAGAAACTTAATAAAAGACATAGCTTTTATCCGCTCCGACATCCCTAGATAAACGATGTTTATAGAAATTACTACATTTACCTCTAATTTTGTTTTTCTGACATGTTATTTATCGACATTATGATGTTAAATCACAGATTAATTATAGTTGTGTTTTATGTAATTTAAGTATAAAACCTCCATTAATTAATTAGAATCTTTTTTTTTACTCGTGCGCTTTCCTGATATTAATGGAAAATATACGAAGCATAGTAAGCATAAGTAAAAATTATTTAAGAAGGTACCGTTTAATGAAAGGAATATTTCGCTCGGAAAATTGTATGGGCGAGAATTATTACCTAACCGCCAGGTTCGTCAGGCCCACGAGCACCGGGCCTAGAGCCCCGCGCTTCTAAGGGCCCCATCAATTTTGATATATTATTTTAAAAAATAATTTATTTGGAAAAAAAAAAAACGAAAAATTGTTACTTTTAAGGCAGCTATTAAATTTTTTAAATAACTTAGACTGTATTTATCCACCGATAAAACTCAATAATCTCATAAATTCTCTCTCAATAATTTCGTTTTGCTAACTTACTGGGCATCGGATTCGTGGTTTCAGGGATTGCAATTTCATTTTAATATTAGGGGCCACAAAGTAATCCGGGCCTAGGGCCTCATGATCTCCAAAGACGACCCTGCTAACCGCTGAGATTGATCTATTGGTTTAAATGTTATAAGAGTTCATTTAAGGTGCATTACATTGCACATTTGACGTTGTTCTCAGTTTGTCGTTAATAAATAAATATGTTTAACATACACACACAACCTTCTGTTCCTAATGTAGGCAAATTAATGATAAATAATAAAATTTTATAGCTATCTGTACTTCCAATTTTTAGTTGGTATAATTCAAGTAACAAATTTGATGAACGACTAGTGTGATCTGTTTTTGAAAGCTGTCCCTGACAATACGAATAATGTATGCATAAGAGGTATCTTTATTAAGTTAGTTTAAGTAGAGTTACACTATTCCGGCCTGGGCTGAGCAGCGCCGGGATCTCGCTGCAATCATTGGAGAGGACCTGTCGCTGGCGGCCGTTGCGCGAGCGATGGTCGGCGGTGATAGGGCCTGAACCGCGGTCGCCACTTTCTGCAAGGACGACATCTCGCAGAAGGAGGCGGCGGAGAGGGCCTGGGAGGACTCACTCCTTTCGGACCCAATTTACCGCGGGCTCGGGGGGTGGCGCAGGTGCGCTCACATGCGCCTGATGCCGCCCTAGTCGAGGCTGTGGACGGTAGGGTCGGAGATTGTCCACCGTCCGCCGAAACAGCCTACCGCGAAGGTACGATGCCCAAGTGCGCGGGGCGTCGCACAGAAGAGACTGCCCGATGGGGCTGCCGCCTGCCACAGAGCGACTTACGCGGTACCCGTGGTCCGCCTTGTATGGGCGGGTGAGGGTGCATGACGGGTTATTTTAGTGGGTGAGGCCCTACACTACCCCGTTGTCTCACCGGACGACGACGGGGTGTGCGGTCAGGTACATTTTTTCCCGCCAAAACAAAGAAAAAAAAGGTAGAGTTACATTCTAGAAATAATCGGTGCTATGCTTATGGACTTTTATTCTCTAATACTCAAAAAACATATATGGAATCACTGTGAGTGTGTCTAACTAATTTTAACATAAGAAGTATAATTTTAAAGATCGAAAAAAAAAAAAACATTTGATTTGTTATAAGTACCTCAGAATTGATAAAATGTAATGTAATGTAAGAAGTATAATTTTAAAAATCGAAAAAAAATAAACATTTGATTTGTTATAAGTACTTCAGAATTGATAAAATGTAATGTAAGAAGTATAATTTTAAAGAACGAAAAATACATTTGATTTGTTATAAGTACCTTAGAATTGATAAAACGTAAACCTAATGTAAATATGTAATGCAGCTATTTATTATATAACACGTAAAGAAAATATTTTTCTCGATATGTAAATAAAAGATTTTTTTAATAACTGTATTATGTTATTTAATAACAAACACTTAAACATATTATTTTAGGATTATTTATTCTTCAAGTTTCACGGCTTGCAAAGCATACGTAAACAAAGTCGAACTGCACCATGTCCATTTATTTAGTATGGGATCATACATCATTCCATGAATTAACTGGACATGGCAGTTATCTGTAACAATTTAAATAAATAATTATTAAAAAAAAAAAATTTTAATATTTGTAAGAAAATTGCGATGATGAAGATTAATAATGACTTTTAATAACTTTTTTTATTTATCTATTTACACGAATACTTAATTAAAAAAAAAATCATCATGATTTCTTTTATCAATATATTACAGATTACATTTTATATAATATTAAATTACAGGTAATAATTTATTATGAAAAATAAGTTTTAATGCTAGCTAGAAAAGAAAAAATTAAATAAGATTAAATTATTTAGATAAAAAATTTTTGGTCCATATTTTTTGAAAATCTCATTATATGATCATATAATTATTACGACGTCGAATATAAAGAGTTGGTATATGCATCACTTTTTCTCCTTCTGACAATTATAGGTGATACATTAAAAAAAAAAAACAATAAAATTATATACTCACTTTTTTCTAACATAAAAGTAACTTCATTAGGTGTAATGAGTTTATCATATTCGTGAGTTCCTTGTGGCAAAATTTTCAATATGTTTTCTGCAAAAATTATTCCAAAGATGTGCATAAGTCTCGTTCTATTTGGTGTCGTTATAAATATTTTACCACCAGGTTTTAAGGCTTTTACACAGGATTCAATAAACATCTCTTTATTGTTTACATGTTCAATGATTTCTGACGCCACCACTGCATCATAGTGGTCAGTGAAAAGGCTCGAATGTTCCTGTCAAAGATTTTCAAAGATATCATTAAAATGGTTTCATTTCAGTTTTGTTATTAAGTTTGAAATCACAGAAAGATATTGTTATGGCTTCATAATTCATGTGAAATTAATTTTGGCCACACATATGACACAGAATAAAAAACTTTAAAAGATTAAACCTTGAAACTACATTGTCTGTTTGAAAAAAAACAGTGTTTGTTATTTATACTATATTTTTGAGAAATATATCATACCAGTTCAATTTTTTTAAGGTTAAAATTAATCTCAAAAAGTGTTTGTATCTGTACATGGTATTATATAATTATAATATAATTTAAGGTATACATAATACTTTACTTTTTAAAATTCCTGCACAAGGGTAACTTTTTAGTGTCAAAATTCTTTAAAACAATTTAGGTCTTTAAAAGCATATCAGCCGGACTCATGACATAAAACTTACCTCTATAGTAGTGCATTCATATGATGGTGTGTTGTTTGCTAACTTAGGGTCTAGACTACTATGATTTTTGGCTAATTCAATTAATTCTTTGCTTGCATCTACGCCTGTTACTTTTGCTCCAAGTCTTGCTATTGCCTAAACAAAAGATTATGATTTTACATGAATCACTTCTTAAATTATGCTTAACAGTTAAAGTTAAAAGAATAGAGTATTATTATTAGACAAATTTAAAAATAATAAATATGTATGTAATTTTGATATTTGATATACATATCAAATTTAATTGTCATATTAAATATATATTATCTAACGGTAATGTTTATTGAAATTAAAAAATTATAATTATTACTATCATTTTATAATCATTTTTAATTTTAATTTTAGTTAATAATCTAAAGTTATTTTGATCGATAAAATTGTTATTTGTAATCGGTAAATTGAATGATTTTCACACTCTGTACTCTGTTTCGTAAGGTGCATCTACGCCATATACCTACAATCTGTGTTTAACAATCTTTGGAAACTGTTCTGGTGATGATTTTTGAAATATGTGCTATTTATAAAAATTATTATATACTGTTTGTTTCCATTAAAATAAATAAATAAATAAGAGTTAATTATAGTTTTATTCTATAAAAATAATACAAAATTGAAATTTCTAACCTCTGTTAGTATTCCTCCACCACAGCCCACATCCAAAATTACTTTATTAGATAAGGGCAGAGGAGTTCTTTCATTTAGTGAGCATGACACTAATCCATCCCGTATTAAAGGTACTCTGTGACAATAAAATTACATAAAAATAATGTTGTACACCACTGAAAATAATAGAGGTTGAATGCATAGATATTTATTTAATATTAAATATTATATTTAATTAATATTAAAGCCCAAAAACCAGAATCCAGGTATGCTCCTAAATACTTTTCAAAGACATTATATAAATATTTTTTAATATATTATGTTTTTTTACTATATTTTGAACATGTTTTAATATAAAAAGATCTGTTCTTTTTCGTTTCTTTTTCTAATAAATAAACAATACATCCGGACTCGGGGCGGGAATCAAACCCACAACTCTGGAGAGGAAAGCAGGGTCACAGCCAGCTGCACTAATGGGCCAATTAAATGGATATAACATGTTTACTAGTTATTTTTTTAAACAGTCATGAGAGAAAATGTGACTGAGAAAGGACCTGACTGATAGCACAATATATTCTATGTCTCCTTCACATTTTTTTTTAAATCTTAGTTTTGAACATAGAGCTGTTTTGGCAATGAGTTAGTTTTTCTTTTAATCATAACTATATGTAGGCTTTGAGTGCAATGAATACGGAAAGAAATAATCTTATTCTTTATAACAGTAAGTACGTTTAAGTAGATTTTGTCAGTAAGGCCAAAACTTACCGAATAAAATTTAAGGTGTGAAGCCCTTTCATCGAACCATTTGGGTCCCACCAATCATAGACTTGTTTTGAATGTCTTTCTACATCCGCAGCGTCTACTGTTTTTGCTGCTACAACATTGTGTGATATATGAGAAGTTCCGATTCCTCTAGAAAGTGTTTTATTTAAATACGATAATCTAGAGAAAAAAGAAATAAAAATTCTTTAAATACCAAAATATACTGTAAATAAAATGTAACCAATTGTTAAGTAATAGTGGATATAGCTTACGAATGTGTGGTTACAAATTTTTGTAGAATATTTACTGAATATGTCGTCATTTTTCTTACTTATTTAAGGTTTATGTTTATTGAAATAATTTTTATAGAGAAAACCTACGATACTAATATTGATAATGCATTTATTATCCTGTTGTTTTAATGTCTACCACATCTTTGTATTCTATTATTTGTCAAAACAAAAATCTACGACTTTTGTCGATTTGATATCTAAATTCTGACATGACAGTCAGTGTGACCAGATTTATTTTGACGAAACTACTGCTTGGTCTCGTTAAAAATCTACTAAATACTACTAAATTATAACTGGAAAATACGAAACATCCACTTCATCTAGTTTTGTAAATAATAAAAATATAAATGAAAAAAATAAATAAATAACAGTGCATATAAAAACGTTTAGTTAAAAAAAATACAATTGGTAATGCTAACAGCTAAGGTAGGTACTAGATATCAAAGTAATTTTGTCAAATCCACATCAATCAAGTGTGAAATTATGGTTCCTCATGTCTATCATATTTCTAATGTACTTTGATGTAGCCATGTGGTCCTTTAAAGATGCCAATCTACTTAGAACGCCACAGTTGTATACTTTATAATGAGCACTTGTATTGTTTCCCTTCGCTTTATATAACCAACTTTTAAATGAAGGATCTTGCTCCCATTCTTCAAGATATCCTTAAGTATATTTCCGTTTCATTTTAAACACCACGATAAAAATATAATAAAAGCTCACTAATCGTAATCTATCACACTTGAATCATGCGACACACTAGGAATATAATAACAAAGTAGTCAAACTCAAACCGAATCACCAAATTATTAACAAATGAGGCATTCCCTAAATCCTTTCTGTCAAAGATTTACATTCCGATACAATGAAAAGAGGAATACCCCGCATCAAAAGAAGTTTCACAGAGGGTTCGCATCTTAAGTTGAAAAAGTACCAAAATAATCCATAAAAGGGAAAAATCTACTAAAATATACTCAATATTTTTACCTATCAAATACTGTCGTTATTACCTCAAAATCTACCAAAAAAGTAGAAAACTACTAAACCTGCTCTAGTGTCCAAAGCAGTCTAAAGAATTGAACTAGGGGTGTGCGATAATTATCAATAATTCGTAACTACTCGATAATTCTTCGTTCGATAATTATCGATAAGTGTGATTCGATAATTTTAATTCGATAATTGTAATCTACCAAAAAAGTAGAAAACTACTAAATCGGGTCACTCTGATGACAGTAGAGCTTAGTCGATTTTTTTTAATTTATTGAGAGCTGGATTCGAGTCCTTCACTATAAACTGTACAAATTTTTACATATTAAACTAATATATACACGTCCATGCCCCGGTGCAGACATCTATATTCGTCATACAAATTATAATTTGAACAGATAATTATCTGCACTTGGCGGGATTCGAACCCGCGACCGCTGCGTAAAGTGTCCAGTTGCCTGACCACTCGACCAGTCGGCCGTCAAATATATATCATACTTTTATAAATTAATAATAAATATGGAGCTAAAAAAGTTTTACTTCAGTTGTGTGGTCTAAATAACACTCGTTTTTTTTATATTTTCAGGTTGTGAAATATATTGCTATCATATATCTAAGTTTAATGTGTTGTTGCAAGAAACTAGGCGTATAACGATGATATACACAATGAGTTGTGTTTGCAGCATTGCATTACGTAGTCGGAAAGCAATTTGCAAAAGTAGTTACGTGCGTGTCAGCCTCCGCCGAGGGTGCTCAGTGGTGGTCATGAAGCAAATTTATAATAGCTCAATATAATCATATTCAAAAATGTTTACACTGGCTGTGTCCTCTGATTTTATTCATGTATGTCCCGATGCCATGGGAAATTCGGAATAAAACATCCATCATTCCATCCATCTATCTTTACAAGCTTATAGTATTATGTATTTTACTTAAGTCTTGTACAAGCACTCAGTGCTATAATCATGTGACAAGGTAAGCCCGTTAAACTTTTTTATACTCGTTAAATTAAATCTTCTAGAAAAATAAAGTTATTTCACCTATTATTGATTATAAGTACGTTTAAATAAGTTGAAACTGCAGGCTGCAGACGTAAGCACGTTCATATATAACTATCACTACTAGGCACTGTTAGTTTTTCTTATTTTTACAAGCTTTCATTAAACATGCTTTCGCATGTATTTCCGATTTAAAGTTTTCAATGCACTTGTAGATTTCTTGCTGTTGCTTTTAACCAATACATGGGATTTACTACGTATTCGTATTTACTGGACCGCTTATACTCTATTGAAGATCCTGAGTCCTCAGAGGATAATAGGATAATAGGACTATTACAGAGGACTATTTTTTTTAAATATTTATATTATCCCTCCAACAGGATCGGAGTTTGTATTTACAATTAGTTTTTTGACTCATCCATACCAGTTCACGCTACTATACCTCACGCACTTCTATTATTTATACTAATTCTTTTTTTCGTAATTTTTCACACTATGGGTAAAATTCCTTCCTATTTTACTTACATCTAGGACCTTACACAAATATTTTATTTTTTACATCACTAGTGTCTAATGATGACTTCCATATAATTAACTTACTTAAAACTATACAATTTCGTTACTCTTAATTAATAATTACATAATAATAACAATTGTTAATTATTATCTAATTAGCTACTTATTGCCTATCCTAATCACTTTTCTAATTATTCTATTCTGGTTGTAAATATTAACACTATATTTAGCCAACATAGTTTGCTTAACTGTTTCTCTTATTAACTAATACACAAATATATTTACAATAGCTCAGGAAAACGGCTCTATTTTCGTCATCCTTCACGATACTGTCTAAATTTTCCATTTTTAATGTGAGTCCCAACTGATGTTCTAGTTTAATCCTTGTGTAAAGATGGACAGGACAGTCAAGTAGGAGATGGAAGACAGACTCAGACTCCCCGGGGTCGCAGACGCACGACGGACTCTCCTTGCACTTGAAACGGTGCAAGTACTCGGAGAATCCGCCATGCCTCGTCAACACCTGGGTGACGAATTTGTTCACCTCTATTTTACCGATGATTCGGTAGGCCGCCACCGCATCAGGAAAGAATTTCTTGGTGACGCCGGCCGTTTCACCGTTCCGTTCCATTCGTCAAGCGATCGCGTGTGAATGCACCGCTTAACGAATGAAACGTGACAGCTGTCGTAGTCAAATTTGCGTTTTAACTTCAGCGCAGCCTCCTTGGTCAGATGGTCGGCAAGCTCGTTACCTTCGCGTCCTGCGTGGGCTTTGATGAAGAACTTATACGTTTGTTCTGGAGCAAAGCACCACGCAGAAACCCTTGCGCCTTACAGATGACTATTGTATTAAAACAGTCTAAAGGAGTAAGTGCTGAACGCTTACAATATAAAATTTAAATATAATTATGGGAATGTATATATGCCATAAGAATCGAATAAGAAGTCACCGGATGGTAATCATGCAGAAACTAGGAAATCCATTGACCATGCCCTGAGCACTTAAAGTCGTAATATATAGTCTACCAAACCAGACTACACCGTAAATTCGATAACAATGCAATAATATGGGTTTGACAAGTGGTTGATTGATGATATGTAGCAAATCTTCTATATATAAAAATAGCAATACTTAAATAACTTAACATCAGCAACCTGATGCAAAATAATTAATTCATTGCGGGTACGGCGAAATCTGAATCATAAATTCCGCTTGTAGCCATCTACGGCGTAGATTCTACGCGAAAACGCAAACAGAATTGAAATGAACATATAACACCATTCAGTTAATGCTTTGATTAAAGTCTTAAAACCAACAACTTAGTATTTGCAAATTTATTAGGACATTAAACTAAATTCTTCTCGATAGTGTAAAAAGTTATATCGTATCTTGTAGCGTTAAAAGACTAAATATGTGTATACATATAACAAAGTCGACGTTTCCTATGTAGACACATTAATGCCAGTGTTATAGGTTATATCCGACTGATATAGTTTATATACCCAGATTCGAGGTGGGAATCGAACCCACAAAATCTGGAGCAAACTACAAAACCATTCATTTGTTGATTTAAACACGCGTTGTTTATAGGAAAATTTGAACATAGTCGACATACACAGTAGGTAAAATTTTTAAAATAGCGTCAGCTATGGCGGAGTCCCGAGATTCATTACGATTTATTTTATTCAATTAACGCTGTTGTAGCTGTTTCACATTTTTTGGGAGTAATCTCTTTTCTTTTCTTTTTTTTTTCGCCTATTAATGTGGGGTATTGATGGTCACGTCTTATATTATATGATGTTACAAAAGTAGCTATGATGAGATGAAAAGTTTCAGTACTGTGGAAATAAAGACAAAGTTCAGCCATTTTAATGAACGAATTCACAGTGTATTCTAGTTTTTAGTGCATAATTATTCTTGATATGAAACTACTCGTGGTGTGTCCTGTTAGCCAGGAAGTGTTGATGTTTCAAAGTATAGAAATTTATGCGGCATAAAGTTCTGAGTAATTTTAAGAATTTTTAAACATTGTTTAAGTTTTAGGATTTAGTTTCACTAACGAGCAAAAAATGAAGTTGAAAGGTTATATTAGGAAACTGATTTTTTTCAAACCGAGCGTTTAATAAGAAAATGATTTATTGTAATGGTCTAATTTGAAATTTGAGGAGTACAATATTTTTGGTATGTCGCGTTTCTAACAAAAGGTTTTATATTTGTCTTATCAAAAATATTAAATATTTTTGTATTGAATAAATTTAAAAATTTATTAATAATAACTGTAAAATAATTTTTAAACCATTTTGCAAAATTTAGTCTTCATTTACTATTATTGAATCGAGTCGTAGTGGTATGCACAATTCAAGCCTGAAACTTTTTAGTTCTTCACTAGTTGGCATTTCGCTTTTAAAAGGAACTATTTTAACTTGACTTGCAGCTAATCGAGCAAGTTTTAAGCATGCCTGTAATATAATATAAATATTAATAACAACAAACTTAGATAAAAGTAACTAAAACTACCAACATGGAAAACATGGGATTTAAATGTATTAAACTACATGTGAATTTATAGCTTCACGTTCAAGTTGGGTAAAGAGATAATTTATCTTTACTATTCTGAAAACCTTTTCATTTCCGGGAATAGAAAGGATCTTATATATTTTGCTCAGATGTGGGTGTAAGATATTACCCTTACAAATTTTCATTAAAATAAAATAAAGTTTCGCTATTTTACGTATCGGTGTTCATTCATCAATTAATTTTATTTATTATTGTTCTGTTTGTTAATTATATATTATTTTTAATAGTTTTATGGTATAAAAGGACATATATTATGACATATATTTTATGAGTAACTTACAGATTTTGCAGGGATTGGCAAAGTAGGTTTCACATAAACTTGCGGACAGCCCAAAAGAGCATTTAATGGTACAAACATTTTTAACATTTCAAACGGTATGCCGGTTGTTAGCATATCTGATAAATAAAAGTAAATATTATTTTATCTATAGTTTACTATGATCAAAAACAAAATATACTTACCAGAATAAATTCGATCAAGATACTGTTCCGAGCAAGAAAACAAGGGTTTAACTTGAGGATAAAAACGAGCGGTCGTTTGGTAAATTTCTAATATTTTTCCATTTTTTTGCCCTTCGATGTAGAAAATAACCATATCACCAATATCTATTGCAAATCCTGTCAGTAAATTATTGCTATCGTTATTGAAAGTTATATTTTTATTAGTTTTTATTATTTCTTGTAACATATTGATAACTGCTTCTGCATCACGAACAAAACAATACATTCTTGAATAGCTAGGATTAATTTCACGTGGTTTACATCCAACTAATCCTATAGACACACTTATTCTCATATGTGCGTCCAATATCACTGATGATGGAACTACAACATCTGGTAATACAGATAGTCTTATAGAATTAATGTCATTAGTAGAAAAGTCTGCACGGTCGAGTTTGTCTATTGAAACTTGAGGCGGATAGAGAGAAAATTCTCCAGCAACAACAGCACTTTTTTTCTTTGCTAATATACTGGCATTAATTTTCGTCACAGCTATGAGTATGTCGACATCACTATTTTTTGTTTCAGAAGATAACTTAGAATCAAAATTAAGGTCGTCTCTACTATTTCCGAAAAAAAAATTGCCATTATGTGTTATCACAGGGTTTCGCAGTCCACGCAGCTGAAATAAATCAATAATGATAAGTTTTGTTTTACACTCAACGCATTTCTTTGAAAGGTTTTGATTTTAAAATATACTTGTAAAAAGAAATAGTGGATAAACTTCCGAAAAGTGGATACCGAATTTCGCTATGAAATTCGGCACGGACATTCCATTTGACTATCTAAGAGTCCCCTTAAAAGTAATGTACTCTAAAAATTCAATATTTCGAAAAATATTGCGAGTCACCAAAAATCCTTTTAAAGGGACTCTTAGATAGTCAAATGGAATGTCCGTGCCAAATTTTATGAGAAAATTTGGTATCTACTTTTCGCTTTCTTAGCGTGCTCAGCAGCGTACTTAAAAAAAATCAATATTTCAAAAAATATTGCGAGTCGCCAAAAATCCTTTTAAGCCGACTCTGAGAGAGTCAAATAGAATGTCCGTGCCAAATTTCATGAGAAAATTCGGTACCTGTCTACTTTTCGGAAGTAAACCCGAAATAGTAAAAAATAATAAACAAAAGATTAAAAAATGCTTATTTATTTATACTTTATTGTACACCACCACGAAGTAATTACTAAGAGGTGTTGTAATCAATGTAGTCTAGCATCCACCAATGTAGTCCTGACATCAAACCGTAGTAGATCTACTCACCACTAGTTGTCGCTTTCGTCAGATTAAGTTGACAATTAAGTTAAGGCTAAAATCCTACAAAGCGAAATCAGCTTATCAATACAATAGTAAATCATGATAATATTATATAGCAGTGTGTGCCATCCAACTTCAAATTACATATATGCTTAACTAAAAAATTCTGAGTACGGCCCTGGCATTTGCGCTAGACACCTAGTGAAATATAGTAGAACAATTATAACGTCTGTCAAATTAGTCAATTACTTGTTTTAGCTACTGGTCGCTACATGGCTTGCCGCTATTTGAAGCCCCTCGCACCCCCGCGCAGTTGCGACACTACATTATATGAATAAAGTTTCTTATGACACCTCCTCTTTGTAATTGCTTCGTGTACACCACAAATATATTTACGAAGCATGGCTAAAATTACTTCAGTAAGATTCGGTAATACAACAGGTGTAACTTAATTTGTGTCTCTTAATGTTAATCTTATTGTATATTAAATTATGTCGAAAATATTGTTATATAATTCGAAGTTAAGTATACGAAATAATAATATATTTTTGAGAATTGGTTAAACAGCGTTTGATGTAGTTTGTAATAAGTAAGATTAAAATAAAACTTTGAACCTGAATTTCGAATGGCTTGTCCAAGAACGTTGCAGTAATAGCTGACGCCCTTGATAATTGTAGAGGTACAGTATGATGATCATTAAAATTAATAGGTTTTCCGGGTTTTATATATTGTTTTTGTGATTCGTGTTCTTCATCGTTTAAATTCCACCGTGTGTATATTTGTGTAATCCTATTGAAACAAAAAAAAAAAAAAACAAACATGTGTTGATATAAAATAAATATTTATCAGGAAATGGTAATTTTTGTAATTTACCTAGCTTTTTTAAATTCACTTAAAGGTATATCATATAAATTTTCTATATTGACAAGTATGATCGGTAAATCGTCTTGTCCAGGAAGGTTATTGGTACTGATTAATACAACAACTTCGCTTTGATCTTGGGGACGCTCACCAGTCGACTCAAAAGAAATAACTTTTCCAATTCCTGTTAAGAGTAGGACCAAAGTTCAAAAGAAAGTACTAGAAACATTGAGTATTGTATCATAAAAAAATATTTATTTTTAATTATTATATATAATAAGTGGGGGGCGATGTTGTTCGCGTCCGTAGGATTTACCACCTTCATTAGGCTCACCCTACACGTGTCCCCCGGGTGGTGCTAAAGAACAACAACGCCGAGTCATAGGCGGCGGTTAAGTAATCTATATTAGGCTACCATGAGCCTAGAGGAGTTAAATGCCCTCTAAAAGTATGGCGGTAGCACCTTGGAAAAGTGCTATATGTATCTTCCAACCCCAACTAATATGAAATGTCGTACAATAATGAGAGAGATATGTCATGCGATCCGGCTAACCCCCGGCGCTCGTGGGTACCCGGGCCTGCGAGTGTGAAATTAGTTACCGAAGACTCCACAGGGGTAGGCGACCAGGCCTCTGTGTTAGTAAATACTACTGGCAGCACCAATAAAAAACTTATCCAACAAGTTCTCCACTCGAGCTTGTTTAAACCAAGACCGAGATCTTCTTCAGTAGGAAATATTCCTATAGAGACTCCTACAGAAAAGAAACCTGAAAAAATCGAAGTCCACCAGTCTAGTCTCACTGAACAAGCTAAATGGCAAGAAGTAAACCATCGCAAAAGAATGAGAGGTAGCCCCGAAAACACGAACAGAAATCAGAAAACCAAACCAAACTATTGGCTAGCACCTCCAATACCTACTTTTAATAGCTTCTCTGAACTCGAGAATACAGACCAACCAAAAATGGCAGAATCGGAAACCGTAATTATAACCAAGCCTCCTCCATTCTTCATTGATAAGGTCAGCAATATCCAACCCCTCACAGAAATGTTAGAGAAAGTGGCACGTGGAAACTATGAGATAAAAATTCTTCAAAACGAGCGAGTAAAAATACAAGCTAAAGCCCACGAAGCATACTCTGCTATATACAAGGAATTAAAATGCAGAGATACTGAATTTTTCACCTACAAAACAAAGCAGGAGAGAAGCTTTAGAGTAGTATTAAAACGCATGCACCCCTCAATTAACACTAACTCGCTGAAGGAGGCACTAGAAAACCTAGGACACAAGCCTACCAACATCTGGAATATCAAAAATAATAAAACCAAACTGCCATTACCAATGTTTTTTATAGACCTACAACCTAACCATAATAACAAGGATGTCTACAACATAAAAACACTACTCAATTGTCGTATAGAAATTGAACCACCGAGACCTAAACGCACTATCCCACAGTGTACTAATTGTCAACAGTATGGACATACTCAAAACTTTTGTCACAGACAGCCCAAATGTGTTAAATGCGCAGGGTCTCACCATACTTCAAAATGTCCCAGAAAAGAACGTTCTGACAAAGTGAAATGCATACTCTGTGACGGCAATCATCCAGCCAATTATAAGGGCTGTATTGTGTATAAAGAGTTACAAAAAATAAAGTTCCCAACTACTCGCCCTAAAGGACAACAGTCGGTCAAACATGAATTTCGGCAAAGGAAAATCACACACGAAAGTGTTAACGAATTGAAATATGCTAGAGATCCGGATAAATCCTATGCAGCAGCAGCAAAATCTGAACCTAAACCACAATTTTACAATGACAATTCCACAACTAACGAACACAATATATCTGAAGTCCTTCGAACTTTTAATGCATCAATGCAGACCCTCATGAACCAAATGCTAAAGATGACGCAAATCTTAGTAGACCTCATGTCAAGAATGCCAATAAATTCGCTGCCCTAAAGCTATGCGTATGGAATGCTAATGGGCTAACCAAACACTCGAACGAGTTAAAAACTTTTCTCAAAATAAATAAAATTGATATAATGCTAATATCGGAAACTCACTTCACATCTAAGAGTTATTTCAAAATTCCCGAGTATAACTTATACCATACCATGCATCCTGATGGAAAAGCATATGGAGGGTCAGCTATCCTTATTAAAGCAAATATCAAACATCACCAATCTCAGTCATACTGTAAAGACTACATCCAAGCAACCAACGTAGTAGTGTACGATTGGAATAACAACATCACAGTGTCAGCTCTGTACTGCCCCCCAAGACACACAATTAAAGAAAGTCAATTTTGCGACTACTTTAATACACTGGGACATCGATTTATAGCCGCAGGCGACTACAACGCCAAACACACTTTTTGGGGGTCTAGGCTTATCGTGCCTAGGGGTCGGGAACTTTTGAATTGTATTCAAACAAATAATATGGATGTTGTCTCTACAGGACAGCCAACATACTGGCCCTCGGACAGAAGTAAAATTCCAGATCTTATTGACTTCTGTGTTACCAAAGGTATTACTAGAAATAATATATCGTGCAATAGCTGCTGGGACTTATCGTCGGATCACTCTCCCATTATTATAAATATCCAATCTAACATAAAAGTTACTCTGAAAAAATGTACATTGCACAATAAGAAAACTAACTGGATTCTTTTTCGATACCTTATAGATGAAGCATTTAAAGTACCACCTCCACTCAAAACAGAAGATGACATTACAAATGCTGTTGAATTCTTTAATAGAAACGTACAAAATGCCGCATGGAACTCGACTCCATTAGACAAATACAAATCTGACGCCCAATCTGTCGCCCCAAATATATTGGACTTAATTAAGGAAAAAAGAAAGACCAGAAAATTATGGCAACAAAATAGATGTCCAGATACGAAAAAAATATTTAATCACAAGGTAAGAGAGCTAAAACAACTTCTGGAACGAGATAGGAACGCTTCCTTCCAGGTATACCTAGAGGGCCTTGATGCAACAGCAGCTACAGACTACTCTCTTTGGAAAGCCACTAAGAAAATTAAAAGGCCCATAGTAACAAGTTCACCACTTAGAAAATTGGATCTCAGCTGGGCACGTAGCGATCAAGAAAAAGCAACTACATTTGCGGAGCATCTGGAAAAGGTTTTCCAACCCCACCCATATGAGGGTTCACCCGAGCATGAAAAAGAAGTTATCAGATTTATTGATATCCCCGACCAGGATGATATCGAACCAGACTACTTTACTAAAAGTGAAGTAGAAAACATTATTAAAAAAGCAAACTCCAAGAAAGCCCCTGGATATGACTTAATTACCAACAAAGTCTTACAGGAACTACCAGACTCTGGGATAACACTACTTACAGCAATCTATAACGCCATCACCAAACTAAAACTCATCCCGCCACAATGGAAAGTCGCACAAATAATTATGTTGTTGAAACCAAACAAGCAACCAGAGGACCCGAAATCATACAGGCCAATTAGCTTATTACCCATACCCTCGAAAATATACGAATCTCTTATATCGCGCCGACTGACACCATTGATAGAACAGTGCAAATTGATTCCCAAACACCAATTTGGATTTCGTCGCAAGCACGCCACTATCGAACAGGTCCACAGGCTAATAAGCGAAATTGACAAAGCTTTTGAAGCTAAAAAGTACTGTGCAGGTGTTTTTTTGGACATATCACAAGCCTTTGATAGGGTATGGCATGAAGGCCTGTTATTTAAATTAAAATCTCTATTCCCTACTTACATGTACAAAATCCTAAAATCTTTTTTGGAAAACAGACACTTCCTAGTCCAAAACGGCGAAGCCCTCTCAAGTCTCTGTTCTATTAAAGCAGGAGTCCCTCAAGGCAGCGTGCTAGGCCCGACGCTGTATCTTATCTACACATCTGACCTACCAACTTCAGAGAGTATCATCACCGGTACTTTTGCTGATGACACCGCAATCCTAGCAGCCCACTCTGACCCAGTTGAAGCAGCGGAACTTTTACAGTGTGGGCTTAATGATATTTCCATCTGGTTAAAAAAATGGAGAATCAAAGCTAACGAAACAAAATCCGTAAATGTTACCTTTACTCTAAGAAGAGGTACTTGTCCACCTGTCAAACTTAATAACTTAGAAGTCCCACAATCAGACCATGTCAGGTATTTAGGATTACACCTTGATAAGCGACTCACCTGGCAAAAACATATCTTTACAAAAAGAAAACAATTAGGATTACAACTACGTAAGATGTATTGGTTGATGGGTCGCCGGTCACAACTGTCGCTAAGTAGTAAGCTTCTACTGTACAAAACGATCCTTAAGCCGATTTGGACTTACGGTATACAGCTCTGGGGGACAGCCTCCCATTCCAACATCGAAATCGTGCAAAGATTTCAAAACAAAATCTTGAGGTTGATAACCGGTGCCCCCTGGTTCGTCACAAATGAACAACTCCATCACGACCTGCAAGTTACAACCGTCAAACAGGAAATACTCTTCTATACTAACAAGTATAAGGAAAGAATTAAAGACCATCCGAACAGCCTGGCCAATGTCTTGATGGAAGACAACACTACAATCCGCAGACTGAAAAGGAAGATGCCCCAAGACACACTTAAATCGCAACAATGAAGTAAAGTAGGATGCGACACAGGTCGCATACCGAGCATGCCAATTAGAAACCCAACCAACCCACTGATAAATGTCCCTGTGGCGACAGATCGCAGTGTAATGAAAGACAAAAAAAAAAAAAAAAAATTTTAATTATTTTAAATATTTATTTTGGTATTGTGTATATGCCTTATGATTTCGAATTATACAGATTATTTATATTCCAAAGCATTTTTTGGACTTTAGTTGTTTATTGATGTACTAGAGAGCCTAAGCTGATTCTAAATTTTTTAACGATAAAGATTTTTATTACAAAAGTAAATTGTATGATTTTCGAGCATAGATAATAGAATGTATATAATAAAATGGCAATCGTAAATCGAAAAAGAGTAATTGATCAATTTTGCTGTATGCAATTTAGCATCCTTAAAGATATTATACTGTAAAATATTACGATACGACTCAAACGGAGCAGTGATTTTATTAAAGTCAACGCGGACAGCACTACGCGGTTCAGTTAGTTTATATGTAGACTATGTAGTAAGTGTAAAACCGCAGTGGAGCAGAATGGTGGATAAAGCTCCAATAATGTACTCAGTAATGGGGTAAACTAACAATCGTATCAATCGTTATGTCAACTGTTTTACCCGCTAATATCGCGTCTCCTGATAAACTTATTAAAAATTTCTCTTTTTGTACTTCAACTACTTTTTTCTTTTCTTTTTCTTTAGCTGCTTTTGACTCCCTTCTGTTTTTTGGTTTAATTAATTCTTCTGATTCTAACGCTAGTTCTGTTTTAATTTGTACATTATTTGACAAAATAATTTCCTTCACTTTAAGCAAAGTTGCATCTTGATGTCTTATATCTGAAAAATTACGTTACAGGGTATTATTATTGTTTCTATAGTAATGAATTTTAATGCAATTTTATTTTTTTGTAAGTAATACAAAGCTTAATCTAAGTATTTTAATAAACGCAAATGATAATTGTATTTTACACTTAATCTCATCACAAGATTATAGTAGTTGTCTTTGTATTTTTACAAATATAAAATATTTATTACTACATAAGAAATATAATTGATAATCTAATTACAAAGAAGCTATAAATAAACCTGTTACATTGTGTGGAGTATCAAAACATCCATCAAGATAACTAGCAGGTATATATTTTTCAATAATATTCCATAACGTATCTCGAATATATTTATCAATACCATCTTCTTTTTCTAATACTATGCCAAAGTAGCGCCGTTCCCCAAATTTTAAAGGTGGAAGAAAGGCTTCAATATTTTTATCGTTTTTGGCACTAAGTACAATAAATTAGCTTTATAGTAATTGCAATATAATAAAACAAATATACATTCATTTTGATAAAAATCATAGATTATTATTTTAGAAGATTGTAAAAATGTGTTATTACAGACTTTGTTAAGTTGTAACCACCACCACTACCACATCAGCCGTTGGATGTCCACAGCTGAACCTAGGTCACCCCCATCATCTCTCTTGTTTACCAATACAAGTCACGCTTGACAAGTTGGTTGGCGAGCACAGTGTGTTGTGACAGGATATGGTGACGCTGCTTATACTATACTTAGTTTCGTCAGAGGTTATTGGCGCAACAAGTTCTAGTTTAGGTGGTGGTTCGGGTGGAAGATTATACGGGTGCTGATTCTTCAGCAGTTCCCGGAAGAAGACTCTCTATTTCTCACAGTTTATGATTAGAAAACAGTCAAAAATCTTGCGTCTCTTTGTCCCGGACACTTGCATGCTTGCAGCTTGCATATGAGCGAATGCCCGTCCAAAGTTTCTAGCTTATCATATGATGGTAATAAGCTTTCACTGCGGGCACACAGTTTCACAGATCTCTTACTAGGACTAACATCTTATAAATATTATTAGTATACATTTATTTTCATACTTGTTACTGAGAGCATTGAACCCCATAGTATAATTAATAATAGCCACATGATTAATTAAATCCAGTACTCTGATTGGAAAAGCGTGTTTAATTGAAAATGAAAACCAACGTCTCTCCAAAAATTGCCACGTCCGAACATAACAATATTGAGCTCCACACCAAATCTGCAATTTAATTAAGAAGGTATCTGAGATCTTTTATTTAAACTAAATAATATTATACAGTAATGTTAGAATAAAATAAAACTAAGCAAATGTGATGAAACATAATATTTAAAACAATATTTAGTAAAATCATTACTTCAAAATAGTTTAATATATTGATAAAATAAGTAAAGAACATAGAAACTGCATTTTTTCCTTTGTATAAATGTATTTAAAAAAGAACTGCATTTTTTGTATTTATTTTTTTGTAAATCACATTCACCACACTTTATACAAAGCTTATTCTCACTTTTACAACATGAGGCCATATTAAGATATCCAGGTCGTAATTTTGTTCCGGGTACAGTTGATATTGTATCTTTATGGCTTGATGGCAGGGACCGAGATCCAACCACCCTTCATTGCAGTCATGCCATACGTCTATTCCAAGGATTTCAATAGCGAAGGTTAATGTAAAAGTACTTTTAGCAAACCTTGTTAAGTCTACGATCTTTTTGTTTGGTGATCCTTTGCTCATTATTTATGACGAAATTTTTTAATTAAATAATATTTTTATTTTATGAAGCGAGTGTGTTTAAAAGGTATATTTGACATAGAAAAATATGAATTAAATATGTAGATAATTAATTGATGTATTTACATACCCACTAAAAAGTTTTTATACTAAAAATAGAAATGTTTTTATTTATATTTTAATTTTTGTAATATTTGCAATGCTTAAAGAATATTTATATATGCTTAATGTATTTATTTTTATATTCTATTCAATTTCATGTTTAATATTTGTTATTGTTATTGTTATTATGATTCCTGTTTAATTTTATCAATTAAATTTTTATTTTATCTAATTGTTATATTCATTCATATCATTCTATTTAATTTTTTATATCAATTCAATTGTTGACTGTAAAAAACACCATAATGAGTTGAATTTGTAAGTAATGTTGTGTTTAGTTATAATAGGGCTTCAGTGTTAAATAAGATTCTTCCATTTATATTGTATTATGCATGCTTATCTATCCGTAGCCTGTAACTATTCCTATTGAATAAAAAATAAAAAATAAAAATAAAATAAATATTTAAAAGGTAGGTCTTTGAAGGTAGGCGTAAAGTTAAAACTCATTAAAATTTACTCTGTATTCAAAATATTAAAGAAATAAAAATTTTCGCTTAATTCACAAGTTAATGTACCTGTGATCTTTAGTTGCCACCATACTATTACACCTAAAAGAACAAGAAAACAAGCAACTTCATTTTTACCAAGACACGGCACCACTTGAAGTACAATGGAGTCAATAAAACAGACTGGATGAACTTACTCAGGTATTTAATTCAATAATGAATGATATTCAAAGGGATTTGAAAGGCAGTATACCCGTCATGAGTGCAATATCCGATATTAATGCTCAATTTAATTCATTTCGGTTCCTTTCTTCGTCTTGATTGAGCTTGAAAATCCTCAACATCAAGTTGAGTTCTTGTCTAAATAACATGACGAGTTGGACATGCGATCACGCAGAAAGGTCCTTCCGCTGTACGGTGTCTTCGAGATGGACAAAGAAGTACAACCACTCGAGTGATTTAATGGTTGAGTGGCCACTTTAAGCTCTGTTGACATCTGGCTGCTTTAGTCGCTGACACAGATTAGGTCGTTCTAATAAAGAACAACATAGGGCAATACTTATTAAATTTAAAGATCTTCACTTAAGAAAACTGGTTTTGGTCTTCTAGACTTGGTCTTCTAGTCACTGTCTCCGTTTCTAACGAAGAAACAACATAAGATCCTTCTGGGTGCCAGCGCTTCGACGTAGTTAAAAGTTAGACTATTGAATGCAGTCCCTGGGCCAGCCTCAAGTGGTTTCGAGGCTCCAGACATATCCCTTGGTGTGCAAGTTATCGAGCCGTTCAGAGCAGTCACCAGAATTAAAAGACAAGTGAAGAAATAGTCACTGATATTACTAGCTTTCTTGCCTTTGTTTGTTTACTTATTGAACTTACTAGTATTGCTGTGGATGGTTTCCTGGTTAATTATTACCTACTTTGATATTGTTTTCTTTGTGCCATGTAAATTTTCACTAATTTATTTGGTGTAATGGTTTAAAATTGTATAGTAAAATACTTCTATTGTCAAATTTAAATTCAATTATTTGTTGTATGGCAATTAATTGTGTTAATTTGATACAAATGATTTCGCCAAGGTCATGTGGGATGAAGAAGACGCAGTGAAAACTGTTCGAAGCCGTCGAGAATCCAATGACTTTAATACTTGTATACTGAATACATAATTAAAATTGTATAAAAGGCGGGGTATGTAACAATTCCGATTAAAATTTTATAGCTGGTCCGAATGTATGAGTAATACGCGCGAATGTATCCGAATAATTCTAATACATGTACATCAGGGATACTAGAGAATCGTAACAGCAAAATACGCCAACTACCAGCCAAAAACATTTCAGTAAAGCGTAGTTGTCTATATCAGCGTTAGTTCGTATTTTGTCACTGAACAGTTGAAAACTATGAGTCGGTAATCAGGGAAATGCTTTCCACCAATGTTGACGAATTCGAAATTGAACAAAATTTTCGATTTGTGCTATCTATTGAGGTGAACAGTGATCATTCCACATATAATGCTAGTTATATTGTCGTCGTCATCTTTGTCGCAAATAATTTTGTAAAAAAAATCCACAATTTTCAAGGTTTCCATTCAGAATCAATAGATGATTATTGTTGCCATTTTTTATTTTATAAAGAGTTTTATTTAATTTTTAAATTATTTTTTTAGAAAATTCATTTTATTTTTCCTATAATTGTTATTAAAAAAAAAATCTATGGCCTATAGGCATAGAACTACTTTTGATTAAAAAAGATTATTGAATTTTTCCTGTCCTTTACATAAAAAATAAATCATAGAAACAGTATCATTCATATCCTTGACTAGCGGCCCGCCCCGGCTTCGCACGGGTATTTAACTAAAATTTTAAAAATTATAAATTTATATTTTTTATCACCTACATGCGCCATCTATCGTATAATGGAAGCATATCGTTTTTATATTTAGTGACATTTAACATAATAGTACTTATATTAATTGAAAATGACGTTTATCTAAAATATTAAAACGATTTCTATTCCTATCCGACATATTTAGTAAACTTTTAGGTTTAACAAAATAATAACTCAAAAGTAAGTTTTGTGAGTTTTTAAGATTCCTTAGACCAGATGGCGTTGGCGGCGTAGGTACCTATTTCTTTTTTCTTAAATATTTATTTTTAAATTTAATTACAATGAAACAAAAACTAAATTATACTGTGAGTTATGAATAATTTTTATGTATTAAAGTTATTTACATTGGTTTTGTACTTTTTACGTGATACGTGCACGACCAAAAACGATAAGAGATGGCGCTGATACAAAAAAATACGCGCTATTGAAATTTCTTCTTGATAATATATAGTGTATTAATAAAACGGAGGTTTTAACAGATTTATTATTTGTATAGATAATAAATTATGCCTCGAGGATGGTATAATATCTTACTTACGCCACCAAATTCAGAAAATGGCGTATGATGTTTTTAAATAGATGATAAAGAAAGCTGAATAAGGTCTTGAATAGGACTTAAAATACATTAAAAATTTAACTGTTTTTTGATGAAGGCGTTTCATATATTGTTATGGTTATAAATAAAGTTTCTTTTTTTTATCATAAATTTGAGTGCGTTTGACCTCTATATTGTCTGATGGTAAACAACGATGAAGTCTAAGGTGGAGCACGCAAACTCAAATAATGCCTGTTCACTCTTGCCTTGTACCCTAAGATTCGGATCGTATATCAAATAAATAAAAAAAGTTAAACAAACTTAACTTATATTTACTTTAAGGGCCTGTTTCACCGGTTGCTGATGAAGCTATCTGACATATAACGGTATCCATCAGATAGTAATTTATGTTTTTTTTTTCACTATCAAACTCCGCTTTATTTGTCAGATATTTCTAATTTCTTCGTAATCTGTGGATCTAAAAGTTGCAGTATGTAAAATGAAGTCAAACAGCCCTGATTTATCTTCTACTGATAAAACCTATCAGTAACTTTTATGCCCGATAAACTCAGCAACCGATGATGATCAGAACCGATGAACAGGCCCTAAATGGAGGAAAACTGAAGAAAATATAGGTATGACTACTTATAAAAAAAGCTAACATAAACATAAAAATTAATATGATTGGGTATACTAAAATTTACATAATGTAGATTCCGAGCAACATTAGTTCATGTGGAACTTATGGAGTTGGATATCAAAACGATATTGCATTACGGGATATATTTAGTATTAAACAATGAAGATTATAGGTATAGCTAAAACAATATCTAGAATAAATATACATATTTCATATACTTATTCAAAACCTTTCAGTTTCACTATTGTAGATTGTGTAAATATGTATATGGATTTAGATTATTTTCTAATTTCTGATAATACGAGTATTAACCGAAAATGTAAAAATGTGAAAACTTCAATTTCACTCCATCATATTATAGAAAACAAATCGTGGCATTAAAAGTACATTTTTTAATATAAAAAATTATACTACAGCTAAGAAACATATTTAAAAAGGTAATTGTATTGCTTAAAGTAATTAAATTATTGACACAAAAATATCATGTACGATTATATATTAAAAATGAACAATATTGTAAAAACCCATTGTTAAATTCGGACGGCCCGACCTCTAAATGCCCCGATGCCCCTCTAATGTACCCGACATCTAATGCATAAAAAATGCTACATGTGTTTATGGTGCTGGATGAGTTAAGTAAATAATCGAGTACTTGACTTCACTACTATTTTCATTATGTCTACAATTTTCAAATGAAATTTTACCTCCATAAAACTTAAGTGGACCAACTATTTCAAGAGATTCATTCAAAGAGTAACTGAAAAAAGATTTATATTTCGCCGGTATTGTCAGTATAGGTACCTACTGAAATTACAGTATATTTAATATACGCAGAAATACATTACTATTCATTCCCCAAAATAATTGACATCACTAATATTTGTATAGTTATTATGTTAAGAAATAATTAAAGCAATTAATAATATTATATATAATAATATATATATATTATATATATTAATAATATTATTAATATTATTTTTAAATTATTTTAGATGATAATCTATCAAGAACTAAAATTATATATGTTAGAATTATTAAGTCTGAATGTATAACGTCTGAATACATTAATTAGTTATTCGCTAGTCATTCTTACTTTTTAGTACTGTCTCCGTAGTAAAAAATATTACCTAATTTAATTACTTTCATTCAATGTTTAAACATAAGATCAAATCCTTAAAAGGAACAAGAAAAAATGAAGCTTAAGAGTTTATGCGTGCGTTTAAGAGATAGAAAGTATATAATAATTATTATGTTACACACCACTACAGTGAAATAGTAGTCGTAAACGTTTATAAACTGCGAAACAATGCAAATACCTACGTTAATATGCCCTAAATTAAAGTTGCTTTTCTATACCGGTCCGACTTTATAATTTCGTTTTCCGTATAAAATTCCCTTTGTGGACGAATGTTAGGCTACATCGCGCTAAAGCTCTTAGAGGTATTGCAACATCTCATTATAAAAGCTTTCATATGACATATAGCATGAACCTTTTATTTTATTTTCACCAAAAAGGACAATACAATTTTTTTTTATTAGAAGTTCAACTTTGGGCTACAAATTCATATGTACAAAGATTCATACGTATACCTCATCTCATTCTGTCCAGTTATATATTTTATAGCTTTACACATATGTGATAGATTTTGGCAACTGGTCTGTTGTTTTAATACGGGAGCATTAATGTAGATAGACGTTCGTGGATTCGATTGCCGCTCGAGCTATAGATTAGTATTTATAGAACATTTGTTTCTGGTCTGGGTGTATGTTACCATCGTGCCTCGGAGAGCACATAAAAACGTCGGTCCCGGTTGTTATTATAGACACCTGATAGTGATCGTCACTCATAGTAGGGAAATTATTCGCCAACCCCATTGTTAATTAATTAAGCCCTCAGCTTAAGCTCGAAACCTTCTCGTACATAGAAAGAAGAACTTTACCCTACAGTGGGACTTTAACATGTTTTTAAGTTTAATTCAGTTCAGATTTACACATGGGACGTTAATTCTATCAACCAAAAATAAATATTATAATTAAATAAAATTAGACTTCGTCAAAACATTTTACTTTCCATAAAATATTATTTGAAAAGTTTACATAAAACTAAAATTTTATTATAGCTATTTTCAGTCACATAAGAAATCAATCGCGTAAAGTAGCTTAAAAATTTATATAGCAAACTTGTCCCTTTACAAGTACGATGGATCACCTTTCATGTAATATTAAGCAGTAGCCTTATTATATAAACATACATATAGACCACGTATGTAATTCATACAAGCTTATAACTGACCCTATTCAGCTCTATAGTAAATTCAAATATTAATTTTATTTACTCAGAAAAAAATATCTAGCTACGCCAATGATCATAATATTTCTTTTTTATAACGTATAATAAACATATTTTTTTTCATCACGGCTTTTATTTTATATATTTACGAGGAGAAAAAAGGTATCGGACCCAATATATTGTCAAACGTGACATCACGTAGGTTTGTTTGGGAAATATCTATTTGTTTCATAACTTTCTTTAGACGAATATATATCAAAATTTAAGTTAAAATTGATGTGAACTGTAAACTTTACTTAAGACTTCTTATTACCACGTAATCACCGCGTAAACCTTGCTCTATAAATATCTCATAGCTAGACAAAAACGTCACGTCACAAAGTGAAGTTTTATATGTACGATGAGAATAAATAGGATAATGCCATATAGGTCGATGGGGGAGGCCTACCTTCAACAGTGGACATCCATTGGCTGATATGATGACGATGATGATGATATCTTATTATTAGAAACGCTTTTATTATAAAGCTAATGTATCTTATTTAAAAAACAGGCAGCTGTTAACATGATGAAGCTGTAAAAATCTCAGAAGAAATTCACGAAAATATTTATTATTTCAATTCTTCGTTGTATGGCTTTAATTAAGCTGTGTCAATTTGAATATACTGTTATTAATACTCATTTACATCCGTCTTATTTATTTTATTCATTTATACTTTACTTTTATTTATTTATACTTTATATCACAAATACATTATAAACAAAGCTTAAAGATAGATACAAATTATATCGTATAACGGGCGGACTTATGGCTAATTAGCCATTTTTCCAGACAACCCAAATGGAAAAAAGAAAATTTAATAAAAAGACCACGTAGTTGGTGTAGTTATGTAATAAACTTAGATATAAATTTATAAAATCTCAATACTTGTTTATATAAAATACATATATTAATGAAAATATAATATATTTCCCTATTATAAAGAAATAAATATTAAATTAAAAAAAAAATAGAAAAAAGAAATTGATACCATAAAAACTTAATTGAAATCTTCTTCAGATTAAGATAGTGATCCCTAACATAAATTTTATGGCGATTTGGCCTCCTTTATTTCTAATAGCAAACTATTCCACAATTTTATAGCATTAACAGTAAAAGACTAACCAAAGAAATCTGGTTTTATGTACTTGTAACTTCAACATAAGACTTTGAGGTGTTCATGGTTCTGTATGATCCTGCATTCGGGGATGCCCCCGAAATATATAAATTTCAATTACAGCAGAGACAGTTTAGGTTCCTACGAGAGCATATAGGAAACCACTTAAGGTTTCAACGAAATTCAGAAACATGGTCAAATTTACGAAATCATTATATAAACCAAATAGCATAATTTTGTAGTCTCTGAAGCTTATTGAGTTGGTCTTAGATCAAATCAGGATAACTGGCATTTGCATAGACTACAATAGATAGGAGGAGAAAGTTGGCCAATATAATTTTTGTAGGGATTAGTGGAACAGGTTTTGAGATGACGTAATTAGCTCAGTGCTGTAAGTTTTTCAGCTGATTATTTGTAGATGTTCTGACTATGACAACGGCTTGTATAAATGAATGCCAAGGTCTCTAATGGTTGAGCAGTAACGCAAGCCAATAAAGTAACAGAAGTTAAATTTATCCTCGTAATCATAGCTGGATTGCCAATGAAAATGACTTGAGATTTACCTGAGTCGATGTTAAGTCCGTATCGCATACACTACTTTAAGATTTTGGCAAAATCCAACATGACTACTTTACTTGTACCAACAATATCCTTGGGTATAGAATGATGATAAATCTGGGTATCGTCTGCTTACATATGGTAGAGAGAAGAGATACATTGAGAAATTGAATTAATGAAAATTTAGAAAAGCAATAGAGACAAGACGCCGCCTTAAGGTAGACCAGATTGGACGTCGCGCCATGATGAGAAAGATTTATCAAGGCATATGTATGTTTTCGTTAATTAGAATCCTCTTTGTCACCGAAGGAGATATTAAAAGAACGTAAAACACTCCAAATGATATCGTAATTAACACAGTTGAGTGTGTTACTAAAATCCAAAAGAGTCAAAATTATTAGTTGTTTATTGTTTATGGATAAACGAATATCGTCAATTACGTTGACAAAAGTAGACACCGTACTATGGCCATAGCGAAAGCCGGATTGAAGAGGACTGAGAAGCGAATTTTTATTAAGGAAAAGGTCTTTTCTTTTTTGTCGAAAACTAGCTTTTTAATAATTTTAAAAAGGAAGGGGAGAACGGAAATCGGTTTTTCAGATAAGTTGACAGTATTAGCTTTTTTAGGAAGCGAGATAATTCGAGCATCTTTCCAAGTATCAGGAAATTTACTATATGTGATGGATTTATTTAATTAAAAGTCTTATTTATTTAAAAAACTTTACAGTTTAACGATTTTTAAATTATTTCCCGACGTGTCCATGGTCTCGGGGGACTGAGGTAGTGGGTGTCCGAATAATGAATTATTTGTTACATACCCCGCCTTTTATACGTATTATCAGAAATTAGAAAATAATCTAAATCCATATACATATTTACACAATCTACAATAGTGAAACTGAAAGGTTTTGAATATGTATATGAAATATGTATATTTATTCTAGATATTGTTTTAGCTATACCTATAATCTTCATTGTTTAATACTAAATATATCCCGTAATGCAATATCGTTTTGATATCAAACTCCATAAGTTCCACATGAACTAATGTTGCTCGGAATCTACATTATGTAAATTTTAGTATACCCAATCATATTAATTTTTATGTTTATGTTAGCTTTTTTTATAAGTAGTCATACCTATATTTTCTTCAGTTTTTCTCCATTTAGGGCCTGTTCATCGGTTCTGATCATCATCGGTTGCTGAGTTTATCGGGCATAAAAGCTACTGATAGGTTTTATCAGTAGAAGATAAATCAGGGCTGTTTGACTTCATTTTACATACTACAACTTTTAGATCCACAGATTACGAAGAAATTAGAAATATCTGACAAATAAAGCGGAGTTTGATAGTGAAAAAAAAATACATAAATTACTATCTGTTGGATACCGTTATATGTCAGATAGCTTCATCAGCAACCGGTGAAACAGGCCCTTAAAGTAAAAATAAGTTAAGTTTGTTTAACTTTTTTTATTTATTTGGTATACGGTCTGAATCTTAGGGTGCTTAAGGTAAGAGTGAACAGGCATTATTTGAGTTTGCGTGCTCCACCTTAGACTTCATCGTTGTTTACCATCAGACAAGATAGAGGTCAAACGCACTCAAATTTTTGATAAAAAAATAAAAAAAAAACTTTATTTATAACCATAACAATATATGAAACGCCTTCATCAAAAAACAGTTAAATTTTTAATGTATTTTAAGTCCTATTCAAGACCTTATTCAGCTTTCTTTATCATCTATTTAAAAACATCATACGCCATTTTCTGAATTTGGTGGCGTAAGTAAGATATTATACCATCCTTGAGGCATAATTTTTATCAAGGATATGAATGATACTGTTTCTATGATTTATTTTTTATGTAAAGGACAGGAAAAATTCAATAATCTTTTTTAGGCAAAAGTAGTTCTATGCCTATAGGCCATAGATTTTTTTTTAATAACAATTATAGGAAAAATAAAATGAATTTTCTAAAAAAATAATTTAAAAATTAAATAAAACTCTTTATAAAATAAAAAATGGCAACAATAATCCTCTATTGATTCTGAATGGAAACCTTGAAAATTGTGGATTTTTTTTACAAAATTATTTGCGACAAAGATGACGACGACAATATAACTAGCATTATATGTGGAATGATCACTGTTCACCTCAATAGATAGCACAAATCGAAAATTTTGTTAAATTTCGAATTCGCCAACATTGGTGGAAAGCATTTACCTGATTACCGACTCATAGTTTTCAACTGTTCACTGACAAAATACGAACTAACGCTGATATAGACAACTACGCTTTACTGAAATGTTTTTGGCTGGTAGTTGGCGTATTTTGCTGTTACGCTTCTCTAGTATCCCTGATGTACATGTATTAGAATTATTCGGATACATTCGCGCGTATTACTCATACATTCGGACCAGCTATAAAATTTTAATCGGAATATAGTAATATCATAACGTAAGCTAGACATATAATTTGAAATTAAAAAGTAAAATTTAAACAAAACGAAAGACTAAAATTTTGTTTTATATTAAATCACTGAACACAAATAATATCACCACCCTGACCACATAATAGAACCGCACTTCTAATCATGAATATTATATTAATAACCACATATAAAACCGCATAACAATTTATTAAATCTAATATGACTGTGTTAATTTTCTAAAATGCAGCGAGGTGTGAGACAGTGAGATGTCATCACTTCAAAACTGTTTACCGCAGTGTTAGAAGACGTTTCAAGCTTCTAGAATGGAAAGGGTTCGGCATCGACACAAACGGAGAGTACATCACTCACCTTCGATTTGCCAATGATTTTGCCATAAGTATGGCAAAATCTCAGGAAAACTTCAGCATTAAGCTCAGTGACCTTGATGGAGTTTCCCCGGCGGGAAGTGTGAGATGGGCCCTAAAAACCGTGGGTCTTAAAATGAATATGGACAAGACCAAAATCATGTCGAATGTCCATTTCGTGTCCACCCCGATATCGGTTGGTAATTCCACTCTCGAAGTTGTTGACGACATCTACCTAGGACAAAATGTCCAACTTGGTAGGTCCAACTTCGTGAGAGAGGTCAATCGTCAAATCCAGCTAGGATGGGCAGCGTTCGGAAAGTTAAAAAACGTCTTTTCGTCCGTCATACCTCAGTGCCTGAAGTCGAAAGTCTTCGACCAATGTGTGTTACCAGTGATGATATACGATGTGGTCTTTGACTATGGGCCTTTTAAACAAGCTCAGAGTTGCACAGTATGCAATGGAGGAGGCTATGCTATGCTTCTCTATGAAATCGAATTAGAAATAATGAGATGCGCAGACGAAAGAAGGTTGTCGACATAGTCCAACGGATTTGCAAGCTGAAGTGGCAGTGGGCAGGGCACATAGCTCGTAGAAATGACGGCCGACGGAGCAGAAAGGTTCTCCAGCGGAGACCACGTACCTGCAAGCGCAACGTCGGACGGCCGTCCGCGAGATGGACAGATGACTTAAAGAAAGTCGCCGGAAGCCGTTGGATGGAGGCTGCTTTCAACCGGTCACTCTGGAAGTCGATGGGGGAGGCCTACGTGCAGCAGTGAACATCCGATGGCTGATGTAATAATGATGGTGAATATGTAATAACCGTCAAAATAAAACAAAATACAAAGAAAATAAAGTTTCAAGGTTCAACCAGTCTGTTTTAACAATTTTGATACAAAAAACTTATACTGTAATAAATCTGAACTGAACTGAATCAGTCAATAAACACCCCACTATTGGGCAGAGGCCTCCTCTCCATATCAAAGAAGGATTGGTGCCTAATTCACCACGCTACTCTACTGCGTATTGGTGGATATTTTTCCCTACCGTTAGTAATAAGAGCAAACAGATTTCTGTGGTAACAACCGGGACCGCGTTACTCTTCGACTACTTCGCGTACTCTCCGAGGCACGCTGGGGAGACCCACAAGATTTGGCGGATTTTTTCTGTTGCATTTTTCATGGTTTATACCATAATGACATTTATACTTATTAAGAATTAACCTTTTTTATTTTTCAGATGGCTAGAAAAGTAGAAATCGTGACAACCAGGACACGCAATTGTTTTTCCTCCTCTACTTCAACAGCGTGTAACTTTGTTAAAATTTATATATTTCTTTTTGAATTCTTTTTATGATTTCTTAAATTATAAATAAATAAACCATAAAAACAATCTTCAAAAAATGATTGCCTTTTTTATCGAGCGTCAAAAAACGCCCGAAATTCGGGCTTCTAGACTAGAATACTTCCTTAAGCCTTTGAATAATTAACTGTCAAATTACAGATTGTTGCTTGTGAATTATGTTTATTAAAGCGCTGTTAGCTATTTAGGTCCAAACTGCGTTTTGTTTATGAATATTCAAATACGTTTTAGACTCAGTTTAAAGGTCTTGACTAAAATTCTGCCGTGGTGGTACTAAAACAGTCGGGCCATTTAGTCTAATGTGCTTTGATAATGTTAATGATAGTGTAATTGTGTCTAACCTTATCACATACTACTTGTATGCATATAAATTATAAGCATTTAAATATTTAAGCATGTAAACATTTAAATACTTTTATTATTACATTTTATGTAATTATAATAAATACGCATTTTCACATAAGGGTTCAGTAAATCAAAATTTGTATTTAAGTATATAATATCTGGATTTACATTTTGCAAATATTTCCATTTTAAGCCTAATCTGACTGCTAAGCACTAAGCGATAAGTTGCAAATGGATCTTGAATTAATGCAATGAGTTCCTAATTAATTTATAATGTATTTGTACTTTGTAGTATCAGAAAAGTATGAAGGATAGTATCTAGACACTTGTATTCATTTTATTGATATCCCGTACTCTCCAACAGTAACATCAAATGTGATATTTTCTAAAATTATTGTTCATAACAGATACTCATCTATTCTACTCTAGATAAAATAAAAATATTAAAAATAATATTAATATAACTAACGACATAAGTATAGAAATAAATAAATAAAATAAAGCGAGAAAAATTATACATAAATACAAAAAAGATGCAGATATGCCACAAATTTTAATAAGTTAAAAAAATAAAAAAATAAAGTGTGTGTGTATTTATTTATTAACGCACGTAAGAAGTTATACTTATAATAAAACGATACACCGAGTTAATGTGTAGTGCTCGCCATCTGTAATCAGACCCTGATGATAACCATCTAAAAACAAAGTACATGTCAAGACGAATCAAACGAGGTGAAACCAAGGAACTTATACCCATATAACTTCCTTGGGTGAAACTCGATGGGGTTGCGTCATTTCATTACAGAGTTCCTATGACCACCTTTCAGCTCTGTCATCAGACCCTGGTTATCACTGAAAGACAAACTACTCGTCACGACGATTCAAATGAGCTCGAACTCATGCTGTCTCATTGTAAACAGTGAGACACATCCAGCGCAGTGAAGTGAGTAAGCGCAATTGCGCGGTGCCTACTAGCTAACTTCATGGTGTCGGTGTTTTTTCACAGTGTGCGCGCGCATCGAAAAAATTTACTCTCATTATTTTTCCCGAACGCCAAAAAAAGTATAATTTCAATACACATTTAAATACTACAAACATAAGGTTTTATATCTACAAATTATGGATAAATTAATTCTAATAATCGTGAGATCATTTACTTTATCTCGGGCGTCATTTACTTTATTCATTGTAACAATGAAATACCAGTACAACGGCTATCTATTAATCACCATTAAAGATTTTCCCTGGGGGACAATATAAGGAAATATTAACGTTTTCTTTTAATTATGGAAGAGCTGGAAACGACATTTTATTGGTTATATTTAACGACAGGTTAATTCGTTTGAATATTAGAAGCAATTTTCTTAAAATGTATAGAAGAAGATAGTCTAGGTTAGATATTTGGATGGGTCGATTTTTGTCTCTAGTCGTAGCTAGTTGAGTGACCTCTGACTACCAATGACAATAGCTTTAGGTTTTGCTGAGCTTACTCTTGAACCGTCTGATTTACTCCATCCGACTATAGACATGAAGTCTCTGTTCAATAAATTTATCTATTCGGGATGTTTGTCAAAAGGATGAGTAGATTTAAAAATCATCGATTATAAAATGGTAAAAAAATGTGTTTAATTAAAAAAAAAAAAAAAAAAGAAACTGAAATTACGTAATATTATGAAACAATTTATTAATTTTCTTTTGCAGAAATCTGACCAATTCGAAAACAGGAGAAAGTTTTGAAATTAGTTGATTTTACTTTTTCATAAACGTTTATTGGTATAATGGTATTATAATAATTTATTAATAATATTTGTTCATGATTGTTATCTAACCTAAATACGTAGCATTAATATATTACTATTGTTTGTGTGATTATAAATTGAGCTTTGAGCTTTTTTCTTGTAATTGTATTATATTTTTAAGTTATATTGAATTTAAAATTAAAATATGATAGTAGTAAAACGAAATATTTTACATGTTTAATATCTATCAATATATAATTTTTTCTATTGATGAATAATAAAACACCATTACTATGTCTCATTTTGTATACAATCTCTATAGCACGCCTTTGTAATGATTTGCAAGAAGCCTGGAGATATTCATTTTCTTATTTGCTTAAAAAATACCCGGCAAGTTTGTTCTTTAGTAATTTTTTATATTGTCCCACACAAACTTTTAACATTAAGCTTTTTTTTGTCGTAATATACAATTATTTATTACTTATCTACTCGTATATCGACATTTATCGTACTTATGTTTATGTTATTCGGAATCTTCGGTCACATAGTTATTAGTTCCGTGAATTCGGAGCGGTACAACTTTACAAGTAAATTATGTATCGAGTGGAGCGATATTAACAGCTAGCTCTACCCGCGACTTCGTTCGCGATTGCTATCCCTTTCGTCAGTCTATAAAGTATATACGTATATATAGTTTAAGTTAAGTCGTACGTTTAAAGATGAGTATATATGTAGATACATACACGATTCCCGCTTGGGACAGATATTTGTATTTGTACCAATATTTGTTTCTGGTCTGGGTGCATACCCTTGTACACCTGATAACGTTTGTTACTCATGGTAGGCAAATTATCCGTCAACTCGCAGTGAAGTAGCGTGGTGGATTAATCTCTAACCTTTCTTCTATATGGAGAAGAGGCCTTCGGTCAGCAGTGGGTTGTTTACAGGATGATACAGTACAGTACAATTACGAGTACCTCGAGACATGTTTTATGATTTTCTGAGCTCTGATTCTGATTTTTTAACCTATACCTTGTACTTTACACACACTTGTACTTGACATATAGATAGAAATTTCTAAAAATAATAAAAATGTAATTATTAATTTGATCCCTACAACAATAAAAAAAAAGATAGACACGTTTTAAATTTTATTATATGTATAGATAGATGTTACTGGTATAGGTTTTACGAGTATCTATCTAATCTTATCAACTGTCTCTATTATTAAACATAGGTCATTTATGATAAATGTTCGAATATAAATTGAACGAATTTATATCATTTATTAATTATCATTTTCAGCTGATTTTTGTATTAGAAGAATTAGTTTTTTTTTTAAACTTATAAACATAGTGTTGTATAGTCTACATGTGTAAGTAAGTCAATGGACAAGATTTCTAATACAAAAAGATGTTTTTAAAATCACAAACAATGAATGGTTTTCACTTTGTCAGCCAGCTTCTATAAATTGTACACTATTGATTTTGTTTACTAGATATAAAATTTTTAGATAAACTCATGGAATATTGTCTGGAATCTATAGCTAGTAAGCAAAATCTACCCGACGTTCTACCCGACGTATATCCGTATATTTACTGACCAATCCGAGCGATTTCACCCTCGTTTATTTTATTGCTCTACTTCAAAGCATCATAATCTTACTTTTTAGAGTCTGTAACCTTCTTTATTTTTTTAGGTTAGTAGTGCCTTTTTTTTGACGCTGGGAAATACGTTTACGTATCCCGCCGCCCGAAGGTGACGGGTATGTGGGACTCGCTGATTGCGAAGTCAGAATACCCGCTAAAACCAGCGGTGCCCTCGTCGTCGTACAAGGACGCCACGGGATCGCTGGCGCATGCCACCGTGGCAGGTTAGTAGTGCCTAAGATTAGCGCGTTCAAACACACTAAAAAAACAACTGTATATAACGCTATATTATGTGTTTAGATTGTTGTGTTGTTACCTTTAATAAAAAACCATTTAAAAATAGAAAGTATTTCATACCTCAAGCAATAAAGACTGGAGAAAGAATTGTTTGGCAAAAAAGTCGTAAATATTGACTCGGCTATTAATATCGTAAATAAACTGAGATTGTAAGAAAAGAAGGACAAAAACTTCAGACGATCTTTCATACTTGTAATTTCAGTAGTTACAATTTCTTTTGTTTTTCCTTTACTTTGCGCTAACAATCGCAGGTACAATTCTCGCTCATAACAAATGTTTGTATATACCCATTACCCCTATATGCTTTGTATTGTGTTTTGAGATCATTGGGATACAGGATTTTCAACATACTGGGGGCTATTGTGTGATAAGCTCTTGTACCACTATTATTATTATATTGGATCGGATTTGTTGTATAAGTAAGATTTCTTTAAGAAATTTTCTAAATAATGGTGAAGGTCGCGTTACAGCTTAATAAGCTTAGAAATGATTAGTTTATTTTTACTTTTTTATCATAAAAAGATTACATTAGAGGCTAAAATGCGATTGAGATTAAGCCAAGGACTCCCAGTGGATAAGACGTAAATCAAAACCGACAGTCACGTGTACAAATCCGGGTTAGAATTGCAGTTTTCAAGTGCTGAATATCTTTAAAATTTATGTCTTGACGATGCTTTCTTGACAGTGAACGGGAGTTTTCCTGTTCATTCTCGAAGAAACCTGCATATTTTGTCGCGATGTTACACATTCGGCACTCTAAAGTGGAGTAGCGCGGCGAATTATGTTAAACTCATTCTGCTTCAAAGAAGAAAAATAATTTGTCCCATATTAGGCATAGCGACGACGCTTTCTTATTAGTTAGCTTAGTTGTTTGAATGCAAAATTATCACATTTTAGAATATATTATATATGAATAAATTTTATAATTACTATTCTACTTTTGAAGCTTAAGGTTTGAAATTGCACATACGCCAACTGCTACGATAAGTTCGTTCTTCGTAAACAAAGGTTCGGCAAGTTTCCGTTAAAGCCATTGTAGTTATATTGATTCGAGTGAGACGATCTCTGAGTTCAAGTGAATATATTCGTTATCAGTGAATAGTAAATATCTATTATAATATTAATAATATATAATTATTGTTTAGTTCGGCGTAACCAAATAATAATGTCAGTATTAGTAATAATTACAACTACTATTTTGATCTTATTTACTTGGATTTTTAATTGGAACCTTTATTTACTAGAGATTTTTTATACAGATGTAAATCTATATTATATATAAGAGATTTCCACGTATACATTGACTCATCACGATATCTCTGAAACTATAAGGCGCAGAGACTTGAAATTTGGTAGGAATATTCCTTTTACCGAGTAGAGGTCAGCTAAGAACGGATTTTACGAAATTCTACCTCTAAGGGGGTGAAAAAGGGGGGCAAAGTTTGTATGGGACAACATGATTCCTTAGTCCAATCTACTTCAAATTTCGCATAAATATTCTTTAACAGAATTAGTTGAAGACGTGTTTCGTATTTTATCGAAATTCATCCTCTAACGATGTTAAAAGGGGGGAGAAAATTATTTTGATATAAATACTCCATAGTGATTTTGATTTAAATTAAAATTTATTTTGACACATGTTTGACAACCAATCCGTCTGTTATAAAATATTTTCCAGTATTGACGCAGGTGTAGGTGATAAAAAATATAAATTTATATTTTTTGAAATTTTAGTTAAATACCCGTGCGAAGCCGGGGCGGGCCGCTAGTTTATATATAAAATCCCATAGTTACATATAAAGTTGTAAAATATTGTATATATATATATATATATATATATATATATATATATATATATATATATATATATATATATATATTGTATATCATCATAGTTAGTAGAAAGTTTTGAACTTCAGTAGTGTAAATATTGTGGAATATCTATAGTTTTAAATCCCATATTCATAACATATTTACGTATTTGGATAAACTTCCGAAAAGCGGATACCGAATTTCGTCATGAAATTTGGCACGGACATTCTATTTGACTACTTATGAGTCCCCTTAAAGGGATTTTTGGCGGCACGCAATATTTTTCGAAATATTGAATTTTTTAAGTACGCTGCTTAGCACACTCTATATAAGAAAGCGAGTCGATCAAAAGAAGAAGGAAAAAAAAACCTAACCTAACCTATCCTACAATGCGTAAATGCATTTCACAGCGATTTAAAAAAAAGACCTAACAACCTAACCTAAACTAACGATTTAAAAAAAAAAATCTTAATTTAACCTAACCTTTAAAAAAAACCCTAACTATTAAAAAAAAGACCTAACAACCTAACCTAACCTGACGATTTAAAAAAAATCTTAACCTAACCTAACCTTTAAAAAAAACCCTAACTATTAAAAAAAAATAAAAGACCTAACAACCTAACCTAACCTAATGATTTAAAAAAAATCTTAATCTAACCTAACCTTAAAAAAAACCCTAACGGCGGAATGAATCTCTAAGCCTTCAAAAAAAAAAAAAAAAAGTGGCGGAATACGTAGTGAAACAATGGCCGATCATCTATGCGAGTTTTTATGGCGCGCGCTAAAAAAAAAATCGCGTTAAAAAATTTAACAAAAATCCGTTCAATGAATTATTACAAAATGTCAATCCTTTTAAGGGGATGCTTAGATAGTCAAATGGAATATCCATGCCAAATTTCATGAGAAAATTCGGTATCTGCTTTTCGGAAGTATACCCACGTATTTTTCGAATATTACTGTTTTTTAAATGTACAACATATTTAAGAATTTTCCTAGGAAATAAAATTAAAAAGAAGTCCATCATTGGAATGTTATGTTGGATGTCACTTACTACTACTACTACTGTTTTGTGTCGAAGTCGTATATTTTATGGTAATTAATTATTTTTATAATTCAAAAGCAATACCTCATATTCGTATTTTCTTTTTTCATATAACTTAATGTGAACAGAGAGTCATTACTCTTTTACATGATAATTTAATCATCTTGATTATCTTTTATTTTATTCTTACATATTTAAAATAGAGAAAACGAATTTTTCAAGAAATGAGACTTAGCTCGATCGAGTATAGGATAAATTAATTACTAAGCATTTCATCTAAAAGAATATTTAGTTAAAATATTTTTTACATTTTTAGTGTTTGAATCGTAATTGTTGTGACTGTTCTCAGTTGACAATCAACTTCAATTTTCAACATGATATTGTTTTCTTATTAATTTTATAATTTAATATAGAAATAAGGGCAAATATAGATACTGGCATTTATTTAAAGCTACGTAATATTATCAAAAAATATTATCTTGGTTAAGTTTAAACAAGCTGAGTTTTTGTTCCTATTAGCGGTCGCGTAGCGACGTAATGAACGCCTTCCGTAGGCGACATTATGGACGGAATTAAAGTTGTAAATTAGAATTTCAGTATCCCGTGCAAGATGCTTATACAATTTGGTCCTTAATACTCATCAACTGGGTTTATAATTATGCAATGTGAGCTTTTTCCTTATTTTATGCAAATTAAATTTAGATTTTTGTCAGCTGGGTCCTTAACTAAAAATGTGTCCCCCGCAAGAAATCTATTTTTTTTTTGTCAAAATTGTCATTGATTTTTTAACGAAAATAAATCAAAAATGTTTAAAAGCTACGCAAATTCACGGAAGTGAGCATATATATTTAATTGTATTGATATGTAATAAAAAATATCTAGTAAATACACCCAATTTACAGTTGCATTTTCTAGCTCTGACGAAAAAGCTGAGAAATAACAACACTTTTTTTTTGTTGTAATTTTACAATTGCACAAAAAAAAACCGCTGTAATTTGTACGTCTAGTTATATGAAAATGTTATTACTTTAAAATCTGTATTTTGATAGTTTATATAGTTATAGATATAGTGTTGGTGTGACAAACGTTTCTTTAACGATAGTGTTTCTGGATTTGATTTCTGCTAAGATAAGATATTTGTGTTTGTACAAATATTTGTGTCTGGTCTGCCACGTGTCTCGGGGAGTAGAGAGTTTGATCTCATAAACATCTAATAGTGATTGTCACTCTTGGTAAGGAAATAATCTGCCACACCGTAGTTCTCTAATCCACCACCCCGTAGTTCTCCAATCCGCCACCCCATAGTTTTCCACTGATAATTTCCCCGTGGCGAATTAAGGCACTGCCCTTCTCCTACAAAAAAAGAGGCCTTTGTCAAGCAGTGGAATGATTATAAATATATAATACTAAACTAGATCCATAAACTTATTTGACGGCGCATGTGGCATACGACTAAGGAATTTATATCATAGCTGGAACGTTCACTTAATAAAATTTTATATTAAAATATGCACCTTGAAATAACTGACATAAGGTTGAAATTTGTTTCCAACAAGTAAACTGAAAAAATCGTTTCGAGAATTTCGTTGACTACGGGGATTTTGTCTCTTTCTTAAGAGTTCCTTTGAATCCATGGTAGAAAGAGATGCAATTCCTCTCTTAGGAACCTTTTTTGAGTCCACGTGCGGATTCCAGTTTGTATATAAATTCCTTGCATAGGACAGGTTGACTTTTTATTTTCAAAACCAATCTAGCGGAGTGTCAGTGTTAATGGTTAACTTGCGGTCATCTCGACACAATATTGTTTTACAAGACGACGGCCTGAGCACCACGCTAGTGATGAATCACATCATATTTTTGCCATCATAAAACCAATCGAATTTAGTTGATTTTATGTTAATGTGAATATTAACCATTTGTTCTGCTGGATATTTAAAGAAAAAAAAATAACAACTGTAAACTGATGTATCACTGATATCAATGATAATGGCTATCCTGTCTTTAACATATTTTTAAGTTTAATATTCTAGAAGTGCTATTACTTATTCATTTATTTCAAATTTATTTATTGATTTTCAATAGTACCAAAATAGCGCGGATGTCTTTGTCAATATCACGTAGTATAGAAAAATGAATTCCGTAAAATCATTTCTTTGTTACCGACGAAAATAATTACAGGAACTAATGTATTGATAAGTTAGGAAAAATATTTTCGTTTTAAAAATGCAAACGTTTCTACTTAAAGAAAAAATAATGTTAACGTAATTTATTTGCGTGAACTACTTTGTAATGTATTTGTACGTATCTTTTAAAAATATAAAATACAGATATTATAGAGCTATTATTATTTTAATGAAATCATCAAATGTCAAATGCCACGTTAAAGCTGTTCCTTATTACAAGATCCTGAGAAACGATAAAAGGAAACAAAGAAGATAGTAATGGTAGTTAACGAAAGGAAAATCTCGTTTCTTTTCAATTGCGTCTGTTTAATTTGTCTGAATTTGCTGATGCAAATAAGCCAATTGTTTGGTTAATTGGAAGACGTATTATAGCGAAGAGAAGTTAATTAGGGCAAACAAATTCTCTTTCATCCATAATTGGGGTAATTCAATAATTTGGATTATTGAATAATTCCGGTCTAGTTGTAGCGTTGTATGAATTGCTATGTGGTTAATAAGATGTGTAATTATTATTGGTGGTTAATAGAACTTAATTTAATTTTTAAGACGTTTCTTTTTACATAAGTAAGCTACAACTTAATTCCTTGCAAATAATCAATCTTGGAGTCATAGATACTATTTTTATTTCCTTCTTTTAAATTAATTTTACAGAAACAATACTTACGAGTATATTAAGTCAAAATATTTTTATCATATGATCGATTTATCGATCGATATATTCTATGGACTGTTTTATAGTCTGTGGTTGCTTATTATGCACAGAACACTTCACTACCCGTCTATAAAGTACGACATTACTGTAGTACATTGTTCCGAGAAAAAAAATTTTTATAGACGTAATCTGTCAAAAAGATAATAAACGGTTGGACAAGGTATAATATGCAGTTTATATTCATAATTGGTTAAATTTGTTTTCCATTCTACTTGTATATATTTTACATGAAAATTATGCTTTCTATGAGTATAAATTGTATTGGTTATCCTACATTATTTAAAACTTAATTCAATACTTTAAATTTTTTTAGGCTTACTTATTTGCTATTTTAAAGATTTTTCGCAAACAGGATTTTTTTTTTATATAAATTTTTTTATTTACAGTTTTTTAATTTTCTATTATTTAAAAAATGTGTTGTTTATTTAATTATAATGTCATTAACAAATCCCTCTTAAAGTTTTTTTTTAAATCGTCTCTATCAAAGCTCAGAGAATCACGAATCTCGCTGTCCTACACATAATTATAGTTAAATTATAAATGGTACAACGTATTTAATATAACAAGACTAAATTGAGAATGTACATTTTTATCTTATAAGCCAATTTGAGTGTAGATAATCATAAAAAAACATACCTTTAGAATAATTTCCATACTTGCTGATAACGTTAACTCATAATAATAACTCAGCTTTTATCCCTATAATTCAGTCGAGTCAGGAGCGAGTATTTTTAGTTTTACAAAGTAAAATTAAATTTGGTATAACCTTTTTTAAACTAGAATATTATAATACAAAGGCTAATTAGACTATTCTTCTGATTACAAAGTATATAATATAATGTTTTAACAAACGGTCCAAGAATATAAACGAGTGGTATTTAGCATAATATGCTTTTGTATTTTCTCAAATAGATTAGAAATAATAATTGTACTATTCTGATTTAAGTTCACATACCATAAATAATATAACTTTATGTTGGGACATAAATATATGCGGAGTTTCGTCTTTACTTAAATGTTTTAAACTTTACAAATGTTTTCAATGTATTTGTAATATTTTTTATTATTTTCGATCTACTGTTTTATAATTTTTTTACACAAATGTACTTATATATACATATAATAGATATTTGCTCAAAATAATAGATCAAATTACATCAAAATTATATTTCGGAAAAAATATTTATCCGATGATTTATTTTCTGTTAGAAAACGATCTTGAAACATTATTAGACTGCCGCAGTTGTTAATTAATGACAAGTCGCTGATTTGTTTTATCGTATTTTAATGTCTTCGTCAAATAAACTTTTCTTTAAAAGGAAGCAAGACTTATTTAATCCATTTATCCATAAAATAGTACTCATCAATTTAAATAAATCAATTTTATTTCATAATCAATTTTATTGGATAAAATTCCTTTTTGTATTAGGTATTAGCCATAGATTAATTGATAAGCAAGCTGTTCGAAACAAAAATAAACTTTCGACCAATCATAATATGGTACACATATAATTATGCTATATATATATGAATAAATCGCATAATTTATTGATATAGTTTGCTTGAATTATTCATAAAACTTGCGAATGCACTAATTTCATTCTTTCAAGTGTTTTTTTTAATGAATATTCTTATTTTATATCCTTAATATACTTAGATATATAAAATATTAATAAATTTAAATGTAATTAATTTCGCTGACTATATATTAATTTATGTAATAAAAGTGAAAATTAAAATTTTGCTCCTCAAAATACCCGTTGCGCTACACTCGTCGTCAATTCCGAGGAGTTTTTTAAATTTTTAATTAACGTATTTTACATGAATGTCGTAATTATCGCCTTTTATAATGATCCTTTCATTCGCTTTAATTAAAACTTTTCTTTTTATTAGCGTTTTTGAAATTGGAATGAATTAAAGAATATTTTAGAACAATGCTAAATCTAAAACTTTTTATATTTTAATTGTTGGTCGTTTTTAATTTTGTATTGATTCTGTGCAGGCGACAAAACAATAGATGGACTTAGTGATATGTCAATTTATTTCTGTATTTCACAAGCATTTCCACACCACTGTAGCGTAAAATAAAACGATCATGGTTGATTTATCGTCTTCAAAGTAAAAATATTACTCTTTGTTCTGGTTTTAAAATATCGCAGCTTATGAACAAAGGCTTACATTTTATAGTAAAGTTAAATAAATACGATCAAGAAAGGAATATATTTTATTTTACTACAAAAAAAAAAAAAAATAGAATAGCTAGCCAATATGACAACAGGTAATTAAATAATTGTGAGCAGATTCTAATAGTGGGTCAACTCCTTTGACGTGATGTAAAAACAACCAAAAATTGCCACATAAGTGGCCAAAAAAAAAGGGTTGGCATAGGAATGTAATTTTATTAAGTTTGGTATGTAATTATTTTATACCGATCGATACGTTGAGTGGAGTAGGAAATACAATTCTGTATTTAGTTTTAATAACAATCTTATTGTTATAAGTTACTAAACGACCTATACGGTTTCACAATTATTTATGCTTTCTTTCAACACAAAAATAAATTTTAAAATCGGACCAGTAAATTCGAAATTATTCCTTATTTTATAAAAAAAAAAAATATTTTACACGTAAAATCAAACATTTCTCATGATTTTATTATGTAAAAGTATATCTTGCTCTAGGGACAACTTAGCGTTATAAGTTCATCTTTTTTACTTATTTGAATATAACGTTTATTACTTTTTCTTCATGCGAATGGTTTTTTTAAAGGATTAATTAACTGAAATTATGGAAACACTTTCTTTGCAAGTTGAGTCTTCCAGGAACGAGTGATAAATAGACATTCTACAATATTAGTATTTTCTTTAATTGTATTTTATTGAAGTTATTGTTATAATAAATTATTAGTCTCATATATAATTATTATTTATATTAAAAATCGTAATGAAAACAATCACAAAAGTTCCGGGCGTGGAATAGAAGTCGAGCCAAGCCGCCGCAGTGTCGGTACTGAGAGGGGATGCCATACCGCAACTCGTTGAAGTCGCCCTTTCAAATTGCCAAGTTGACTAACTATTTGAAATGTTTACATTATTATTGAATTGTAATAGATATGGAGTTGTGTAAGTTTGATATTTGAGTATTAATTTCTATGTATGAACATTAATTTGATAAAACTTAGACAAGCTCGAAAAAATAACACAAGTTTAAAAATTACTGCTCTCTGTCTATCTAACTGAACCTATAATATAATCCTAATTTTTTTTAATTTTTTTTTTAATTTCTTAATTACTCAGCGCACTATTCAATTTTGTCACTAGGAAATGTCATCAATGTGAAGTCGATACATTTCGTTAGTCTACATATACATAAATATTGTAATCATATTTTAAGCTTTGGTAAATGAAGTAATTGTTGTGTATAGTTTCCACTCACCACACGCCACTCTCGGTGGTACGGATGCTCGTTTACAAGATTTAATCCTTGTTTATTTACCTTTGAAAGACATAGGTTAATTTGACAAAAATTAGCCTATGTCTTTCACAAGGCTTTAGACTAGTCGTATCAAATTCTTACAACAGCTCGGTAACAAAGACCTTCATACAAAAAACGTTCCTTCACGCTCCGCAGTTCCAATTTAATGGTTAGAACTGCTGTTCGAGATACCAATCCCCTCCCAATCACTGTTTGGGTCCACAAGTTCTCGGCTCTTAGCTCGTTCTTATTTAATGAAGTATTAGATGTTGTCTCGGCATGTATTCAGGACTAGCCTCTATGGCTGATGATATACGCCGAAGTGATGGCACTCATTGACCAGAGCTGGCTGGAGTTGGAGAGTAAGTTGAAACTGAAACGCTTTAACAATGCGGTTTCTAAACTAAATTTAGTGAAGATCGACTACATTGATTGCAGTAATCTATTCAAATAGAACCTCAACCAGCCTTTAGTTTTTAGTTTAGGTACTTTGAATCCAGAGCCGGACAGTCCCCATGGAGGAGAAGTCTGGCCTTTGCGCCGAGGCCAGCCTGTCGCTGGAGAGATCCTGTTGCCTGCAGATCCGGGACCCTCCAATTAAAGCGACTGAAGGCTCCCGCAGGGGTTTAGTACGGTATTGCACTCCCAAAGTGCCAAGTCCGACATAAGTCTAAAACTGCCGACCCGGGCATCCTGGATATCATCCGTAAATGGATTGCCCTTCGAAAAAAAAAGGGTACTTTGAATCCATCTAGCACGAGTCCAACTAGTTCTTTTATACGGAAGCGAGTTCTAGCCAGCATTATCTCGGTATACTCATGAGTTTCACGTCATGGAGACGAAGATGCTGAGGTGGATGTGTGGCATAATATCGTTTTCTCGGGGTCCGCGAACTAGAGGATAAGCTCTATGAGCGGCGTCTAAAGTGATATGGTAATGTCGCGCGTCGATTTAAGGACTGTGTTGGTAGAAAGTGTCTTAAAATATCTGGATCTGGAACTAGATTTCGAGAAAGAAGCTATGATGAGACGTGGTCGTAAAGCAGGACATGACAGCTAATGTACTAACCATTGATGATGCAATTGAATGAACGTACGTATGTAAGCGGAGGAGATGTATTCCGAAAACAAACCAGGATACAGCCAGGATTAATAATTTCAGGCATAAGAAGAAGACTTAAAGAAGATAAGTTTCATTAGAAAGTTATTAAAAATTATTGTAATTCATCGGTAGCAGTAACTAGCACGACTGAAGTTGAATAAATCGTAAAAAGAAAAACTTCTCATATTGTAATATTAGCCTTACGTATGATATTTTATCAAATTTATTATTTACTAGCGGCCCGCCCCGGCTTCGCACGGGTATATCTAAAATTTTAAAAATTATAAATTTATATTTTTTATCACCTATACCTGCGTCGATACTGGAAAATATTTTATAATAGACGGATTGAGTTGTCAAATCAACTTCGAAGCAAAAGCAACCCTCTTTTAACCCCGTTAGGGGATGAATTTTGATAAAATACGAAACACGTCTTCAATCAATTCTGTTAAAGAATATTTTATGCAAAATTCGAAGTAGATTATACCAAGGAACTACGTTGTCCCATACAAACTTTGCCCCCCTTTTTTGCCCCCTTAGGGGTAGAATTTCGTAAAATCCGTTCTTAGCTGACTTCTCCTCGGTAAAAAAAATATTCCTACCAAATTTCAAGTCTCTAGGTCTTATAGTTACAGAGATATCGTGATGAGTGACCTTTCGCTTTTATATAATTATTAAGATTATAAAACGGACTCGTTAACAGAATTATTATTTGTATAGATAGTACGGATGAAACATTTGAACTGATTTTTTTATTAATTATTTTTTCATTGATGAATATCATATTTTAATAAGTATTATTCCCGACGAAGACAAATCCAACAAGTATGCTTAATTAAAAAAATCAAAAAACCCGACTGCGTAAAATACTCTTATTATCAACTAAAAAGAATAAAACACTTTACTAGCTTTCATTTGATACCCATATTGCTACAGTAAGAAAAAAAATTCAACTCCCCCCCCTCATTCTCCCATTTGCGTGCGCCGTTTTGAAAATTTATATAGCCTATGTCACTACTACAATTTATACAAATCCAACGACACCTCATATGTCAAAAACCGTCCAGCCGTTTGGGCTGTAGGGCGTGCCAAAGAAATGGACATACATACATACATACATACATACATACATACATACATACATACATACATACATACATACATACATACATACATACATACATACATACATACATACATACATACATAAGTACATACATACACTCGAAAAACATAACCCTCCTTCTGTCGCAGTCGGGTAAAAACACAAAAATCGGTCCACTCGTTCTCGAGTTATAAACGGTGTAACTAACACGACTTTCTTTATATACATATATAGATTACAACTTAAATAGCTATAACCATCCAACTTTGTACAATCAACAAACAAATAACGATCAAATATTTTAACAACAAACAAATAATCAAGACCGCAAAAAAGAAAAACATTTTTTTCGACAGTTTTGGACAGCGCGATTAAAAAAAAAATTACGTATTACGTACGCCATCTATAGTAGAAAGTAGAATATCGTTTTTATATTTAGTGACATTTAACACAATTTAACATAATAGTATATTAATTGAAAACGATGTTTATCTAAAATATTAAAACGATTTCTATTCCTATCCGACATATTTAGTAAACTTTTAAGTTTAACAAAATAATAACTCAAAAATAAGTTTTGTGAGTTTTTAAGATTCGTTAGACCAGATGGCGTTGCATGTAGGTACCTATTTCTATTTTCTTAAATATTTATTTTTAAATTTAATAATAATGAAACTAAAACTAAATGTTACTGTGAGTTATGTATAATTTTTATGTATTAAAGTTATTTACATTGGTTTTGTACTTTTTACGTGATACGCGTACAAAAAAAAATTATAAGAGATGGCGCTGATTGAAATTAAATCGTTCTAGTAAAATTTATTCTTGATGACATATAGTGTATTAATAAAACGGAGATATTAACAGATTTATTATATATATAGATATAATGTAACGTATAATGTTAATCAAAGTCTGGAAAGTTCGCGCAACTGGCAAATAGTTATTTCTTGGTATATTTCAGGGCAGCAATTAGAACAAGATTGCTCGCCCTGGAACATGTTACAGAATTTCAAGTGAAACTTTTGTAATTTACGCGGCTTATTTATATTGTCCTAAACGTATAAATCAGTGTCTACAAACAATATATGATGTAAGTTATTTATATTTATATTATATAAATTTATCCTATTAATATTATGAATACGAAAGTTTGTCTGTATCTTTGTTCCTCTTTCACGCAAAAACTACTGAACGGATTTAGATCAAACTTTACAGTAACATAGCTAATACTATCAGAATAATAGGTACATAGGCTATTTATAGAGATTTTGTGTAATTTGGAATATATTTGGCATGATATAACATATTTTAAACAAATATGTTAACGCGAATTATTATTAAAATATTTTATAAATTATTAAAACGCGATGATATTCGGTATAGACTTTTAATTAAATAAAATATCGAGTATTTACGAATTATCTATATATATATATATATCTCGTACACTCCTAACTGTGAGTCAGCGCGGTGCGTAAGGGGGTAGATGGGCGGTCCAAGTAATGACGCGCCATCGCCGAGTGGCGACTGGCGAGTGCGCGCGCGACCCGAACGCGGACAGACGTCATTAGACAGTTCACAGTTGTGTTCGTTTTGAGCTTATTGCGCTAGCTAATTCGATTCTCAGAGCGTTTTTATTACTTACGATTTTTAATTAGTATATTTTATCTAGAAATATAGACTAACTAATTAATTTATTTTTATTTCAGTTGTATTAGAAATTCTTTTTTGTTTTAAATTTGATTATAGGATTGTAGTTTTAGTTGGGTACTTATGTATTTATGTAAATGTATGTTTCGTGGCTAATCTGCTACGCCGTTTGTGATGAAATTTGATAGGACATAAGTTATTTTTTATCAATACACCCACGCGGGTGGAAGCTAGTATTATATAAATTATTTTTTATTTTATAGATACTGTGATTGGCAAACGATTGTTTGATGAATTTGTTTATTGATACATTAAAGTGTATCGCAATTAACTGTTTAGTTATTCGATTACGAATTGGCAGTTTTTTGTGATTTATCAATAAATCAACACTAATTTTATACCTAGTTTTGTTTCAATTTTTTTTTTCAAAAAGAAGTTTTGTTACTTTCGAGTTGCATTCGTGTTAAAAGGGCACTACTTAGGCTTTTAAAAATTCATGGATTTAATTCCGGCATCTGGTATATCTTAAGGTACCTGGAGTATGATATTTTACAAAATATTTATATGGTAATTTGTATAATTAACAGATAAATAATTTTCTGGTAATTAATTTATGTATATTTTATTATTGTAATTCATTCTCCACATTAGAGTGGGAGGGGACATATTTAATTCTCCTACTCGCCACCAGGGTAATAGAGCGCTCACGGGGCCCGAGAGCGCTCTATAGACGAAGGCGGCCCGCATAGGCGGGCGGCGGGCCAACCGTCGGGGCGTCAGGGTTGTATGTACCAGCGATCCCGTGGCGCCCCACTACGACGATGAGGTCACTACTGGGTTTATTGGATATTTTACACATACCCGCCGCCTCCCCGCGGAAGGATTCGTAAATGTATTTCCTAGCAATAAAAAAAAATGCTGCCTTGCAATTGTCTATGGCTCCACTGAAGTAATGGCAATCAACGTATAAAGTCACAGGTACAACTAGCTTAAAATAAAATGTTGCACTTTTTAGACATAGGTACCTAATATTAAAATAATTCAACGAAATTTTTTAATTGGTATTTAGCTACGTACATATATCGTATATGTGGTAGTTAAGGTGCATATAATATAAGCTTTAGTAAAATTTCGATCATGTTTCAAGTAGGTTTTATCTACTAAGTAGCATGCCGCAGATGTTCGGAAACGAGTTACGATGACAGTCGTACGTAACGCTGCTCGCATATCCTAAGATGTTCTTATGTTCAAAGCTTATATACGATAGATGCAGATTTAAAGTCAATGCACTTGCTAATTTACCTTTATGTTCTCTTTTTTACTCTTAAGGCATTTTTACTCTCGTAAGATTTTAGTTATATTTGATCTATAATTAAAAAAAAAAACAAGTATTATGTCTTTTTAAGATATAGTTCAAACCAATTCATAAATATCCCTTAATAATACTTTATCACACATATTAATGTGTGTGTGTGTGTGTGTATAATAATTGTATACGTATAACGATTGAATCGAAGTTCGATTGATTGAAGAAAAAGTCTGTCGAATGGGTAATGTCGTGTGTAACTTGAGTTCAGTGAGTAGTTTCTAACCGAATTGTGCTCAATTAAAGAGTAGAATATATACTGCATGTATAGTGTCGAGAATTGATTACCATTCTGGAAAAGTGGTGCTAAAGTTCGGTACGGTACATGTATTTGTATTTATACAAAATATATTTTATACTGTTTCTCGTTGTGAGTCGCCCTACCGTACTTCGGAGGACACGAAAAGTCACAAATCCCGGTTGTTATCATATAGGTACATCTGATAATCGTTACTCTTGAAGAACTAGACTAAGTATATATATGGATATAATTTTGCAGTACACCATAGTATTATTAAAACTTATTTAATATTTATCATAAAATATTAATCACCCTGGGGCCACACTAGCGGGAAACGTCAATGCCTATCATCGCGATAGACATTCCGATAATTTTAGCGCGATGAAGTGAGTGGCTACACTTGAAAGTTCAACGTCAACGCCCATTCTTGGCGATAAAATTGGCGCTAATGTTATTTGAATTTCAAGCATGATAGAGGTTGACGGTGCAACTCTGTATTTGATGATTGTAATTTTTTTTTGTATAAATAATAAATAAATAAATATGTTTAACACACACACACGGTCGTCTGTAAGGTAGGCAACCTAATGCCTGTGTTTTAGGTAACAGACGACTGATATACATTTTTTTAAAATAAATATACATATAAATAATACAATTATGAATACACATACATTACACCCAGACTCGGGGCGGGAATCGAACCCACAACCCTTGGAGCAGAAAACAGGGTCACTGCAAACTGCGCCAACGGGTCAGTCATCATGAACATATGCATGCCATCAACTTCCCGGCTATCTGAGATTAAATAAGAAACATATAATAATAAGTATTAATTATGTATATCTATAAATATTATTGAACGGGTGGAGTGAAGCAGTTAGATAATAATAATATACTTTATTGTCCACCAAAACAGAGAACTAAATTAAGGACACAAGCTAACTATGCTACTGTTGTTTTGCCAGACAACCTGAGATTGACAGTAATATTGCATTTGCAGATGGGCAGATGGCATAACAATAATAATATATAATAAATATATGTTATACAAAATAATGATAATTCAGTGATAACAAATAATTCAATTCCGTTCATAAAAATATGCAATTTATCATCAATGTTTTCTTATGACGTCATCACGTAAAAATTATTTATCCTCCGTAAACCGACTTTACAGACAAACATTTTTTATTAAGAGTTATTATATCTATTATTACTATTATCTATTCAATTAAATTGAAACAACATTTTTATACTTTACAAAATAAAACAACATACTCTGTATTTACCTGTGTCATTCATTTATTTATATATTATATATTTCAGGCAATTGGAATAATATTAATGATACATGTGATTATATTACTGTTCAATTTTTAAGTGCAATAAAGAATAAAGAATATATTAAAGTAATTAATATGGCTTTTACATAATTTTTCGATCTTTTATTATCTTTATTTCACCGAAAGTTAAAGTTGTTGGTTAAGTTGTTTTAAAAGGTAATAATTCCGTTATTCGTCGCCAAGCATCATTTTGCGACGCAAGATTCTTATAAATTTTGAATCTCGAATCCGTAAACGTAATTACTTTTTCGTTACTCCACTCCATAGTCATAGTATGTATTTATCGAAAACAAACACGTGCGATTCCGTCGCGCTCACGGTGCACAATGACATAATTATGTACGTAGTGTGGCCGCTTCGACGTATTAAGGAGTCTGGCCACCCTGGATTTTTTTTTTTTCATTTTTATTTTTTTATTTTTTTTTAATAAACCCTGAACTGTAACGGACATTTTAAGACCTGTTGCGTATCGAAACACTCAAAATTGGCCAAGTTACAGGCATCTTAATTTATATTATTACACACTTATTTTTAATATTTTCAAATAAAATTTTACAATGTTATTTTTGAAGCCCTTTTGTATATTGAGTAAAAAAATAAAAATATTCCGGCCCATAGTTTCGAATTTATTAATTTAATAAAAAAAGTGCATTTTTTGTTCCGCCAGGGTGGCCAGACCCCTTAACTCTCGCGGTTATCTCTTTGATGTACCGCCACTTGAACTATCGCCCAACGTCCAACGGCAATGTGAATGCCGTTGTAAAATTATCGCGATGAGTCGTGGCCACACCTACGTTAATCGCCATAGTAAACGGCATTTCCCGGTAAGTCGTGGCTACACCTACGTTCATCGCCATAGTAAACGGCATTTCCCGCTAGAGTGGGCGCAACTATCGCCCAACGTCAAACGGCAATGTGAATGCCGTTGTCAAATAATCGCGATGAGTCGTGGCCACACCTACGTTCATCGCCACAGTAAACGGCATTTCCCGCTAGTGTGGCCCCAGTATTATGGAGAAAAATATTCTTATCTGGAAGAAATGACTAACTAGCCATAAGACCACCTCTTGGACAAAACAATTTGTTACTGTCTAAAATGTGTGTATTATTACTATTTATTAATTTTTTAATTATATTAATTAATTAATTATTAATTAATAATTATTATTAATTTTAATTATGGTGTACAATAAAGCGTAAATTAACAAATAAAAAATGGCATTTAAGTAAATATTTAATCTATTTTTTTTTGTATTTATGTACAGACCTGTTCTCTCTAGTAACTGATTAAAGCTCTAATCACAGAGACTCTAGTCGCGCGCATTCCTTGTATTCCTTGTTATTTCTATTATTTAATAGTCCCTAGTCAGTCGTTATGGTGTTACATTATAATTTTACATTTAGAGTACTTAGACAAAATGTCTTATGTAAATTACGAAACTGTTAACCATACTCTTAAAAATAAATACCTATGTGTAATAATAACTTACATGATTGATTAGAGTTAAAAATAAATAAAGTCAATTTATTATGTTATACTATTTATATTTTACTTTGACGATCCCATAAACTCAAATATCTGTAATGGAAACTATCCGAAATTAACGGATAATCCAAAACATTTTTTTATCCATAACCGTAAGCAAAACCGATCCATATCCAGATTCGACATTTCTTATCCATAACATCCCTGGCATACATGTATAACTTCTGCCTGATTAAGTGTAAACACCAACATATATCAAAAGCTCCGTCCCATCATCGGTGTAATACCGGCGATTGAATTTATTTTCGCGAACGTTAGATTTTATTTTGCTAACTTCTAAGATACTCATTCATATAAATTATATGGTGTAAAGGACTATGGTGTATATGAATGGTGATTGGTGGAACGATTAATATGATGTCATGAAACACTTAGGGTAATGTATTTAAATTGTTATGGAATAAAACTGTATCCGTCTAAATAGCTTTCCAATTACCTATTTTAGAAATTAAAATAGTAAGGTATTGTAAGTTATACTTAAAAGATAGGTAGGTATGTGCTATAGCGGAATTTCTGGGAATTCTCGGGGGCAGTATTTTCGATAAAAGCTCCTAGGCGGCTTAACTTATTCTAACATTTTTAATAAATATGACGATATTTCAACCAATTTACATAAAATATTAACAATTTATACATATAAAACTTCTTGATGAATCGCTATCTTTTGGTAAAAACCGCAATAAAAATCCGTTTAGTAGTTTTTGAGTTTAAAGCGAACAGATAGACAGACGCGGTGAAGGACTTTGTACTATGTAGTAATATGTAAGACAGTATAAATATATATCAAATTATGTTTGAGTTGTAAAGCTAACTTGCCTTTTCTAAAATTAGAACAATAACATGTTAAAACAAACGTATAAGAATGAGTATGAGTAGTATGAGTCAATAGAGACACATAATAATAATAAAATATCGTTACATAATTTCAATTGTTTACATAATTTTTGTTTGTTATTTGTAATATTTAAAACTGGAAATGTTTTGTTTATAAATTAACATTTATTTACATTTTATTGTTTGAATATATACCCTACATTAAAACAAAAGATAAAAATAATATACTGATATACTTTATAAATATGGTTTATTTATTTATTTAAATAGCGGTTGGTATTTAACTGACTACAAATTGGCGATTCTATAATTTTTATTATTGTTATCCGCGAACATAATTTTTATATTTTTTACTACTACATAAGAAGATGTTTTCGTCTATTGAGAACTGATTTAAGAATATTATCTTTCTTACTTTTTCATCACCCTAGAACTCTAAACTTCTACATTTAAAAACATAATAAAATTATAATTCTTACATTAAGAAAATATTACCATAACGAAATTAAAATGTTTCGTTATAAGTGTTCCTCAATTGTTTCCATGAGCGTTGATACTCAAGTTTTGTACTCTTTAGTGGGCGGATTTAAAGCTCTTGTCTATTAAAACATCGTAAAAACAACTCATCTCGCTGAAAGTACGAAAGAATAGTACGAAAGAATAGTAGTACGAAGTACAACGAAGACATGAACAGAATTGTTTTCACTCACAGCGCGGGCGTCATATGTATGGAAACGGTGAAATCTCAAAAGGAAATAAAAGCAATTCATTTCAAGTCTGCTCCGGGAATATTTTCATTCCAGTGATAAATAATATTTCGTGATGTATATTTTAAGTTATAAATTTTTTCTGTTATCCCCGTATTCATTTCTATCGTCATGTCACAAAGGGGTTCTCTAAAATGTTTTTATAACATGTCTATGAAGTATAAATATTTTTCAAAAAAAAATTTATAATTTACAATATTTTATTAATTATATAATATATATTTATAAATATATAATTTTATACATTTAAAAAAAGTTTATAACATGTCTATGAAGTATAAATATTTTTCAAAAAAAAATTTTATAGCTAGAATTGAAAAAGAAGCAACTTGTTAACGTTGTGTGTTTGTGTAATATAATGATATAATGTATGCTATAACTTGTAAATGTCTCTCAGCTCGACAAAAGTCTCTCCTTCTGTTGAGCATAAGATTGGAGCATAATCCACGACGCCATTGAGGGCTAGTCATTTATAAATTTCTGTAAATGTAGAAAAATTTGTTTTTTTTGGAAACTTATTAATTATTATGGGTTCAAAATATTAATTATTAGTTAAAGCAGCCGTAAAACGATTTTTTTAAAAAGGTTTAATATTTACATTTTTGAGCAATTTAAATTACTCGTTGAGCGTTTCTATAAGTTTTGTATATGATACCTACGTGAGAGTTCTTGATATTTCTTGCGACCAAGTTGAATCAGTTTTGTTCTACTCTCAGATGAGTTTTAGTTATCTTACAAGACTCATACCTAGTAGGTCTGAGTACACGTGTATTACTGATATTATAGCTGAATTTAAGCCCATCTGGACAGATATCCCTTCACTGTTACTCGAGAAATTGCAATGCCTTATATTGCTAACTGGTACCTAAATATAGTGCAAGTAAGACATTAAGCATCTATATAAACTTATAAGATTTGAGATAAATTAAGCATCTATATAAACTTATAAGATTTGAGATAAATTAAGCATCTATATAAACTTATAAGATTTGAGATAAAGATTAGCAGATAATAGAAAGTAGCTATAAGATTGATGATTCATAAAAAGCCACGATAGCGAGATCCGAGGCGGCCGATGGAGCAGAAAGGTTCTCGAGTGGAGACCACGTACCGGCAAACGCAGCGTCGGAGGGCTGTCCGCGAGATGGACAAACGCTCGCGCAAAGTCGCCGGAAGCCGTTGGAGGTTGCTTTGAACCGGTCGCTCTGGAGGTCGATGAGGGAGGTCTACGTTTTACGAAGTAAGTATTTAAAACAAGTATATACATGATTCGAATGCAATGAGTCGATTATGAATATAGTTATTATACGGTAAATAAAAATATTTTAAGTTAGTTTAGTTAGTTATATATAAATAATAATATAATATATATTATTGAACGGATGGAGTGAACAAGTTAGAAAATATAGTTAGGTTAGTTAGTTTTTTTTTTAAATTTATTTATTGCTATATGATGTGGCACACTGCATAAAATAATAGGGTTGATGTGCGATATAGGTTGTCAGGCTTATGGAATATGTTATCAGTTCCTAAATTACTATTACGGTCTCTGTGAAACCGCACACACGCAAAGACGAAAGACGTTTGCAGACCCTTATCACTCTATTGTTTATTAATTATTAATTAATTTTCGAATTTCATATTCAGTGATATAAAGGGGTTGAAGCAAAATTCGATTACAAATTATGTTTATCTTTATTGAAGTACCTATACATTTAGCCAGTGGCGTGCATAAAGTTTTAAGACAGGGTAGGCAGTCAAAAAAAAATATGAACCTAAAGAACATCACATCATTCCAATTTAAGTAATTATGCTATACCTACATTTAAATCAAAAAATATTAAACATTTTTAATTCACAGAAAAAAAAAAGTATAAAAATACATACAATTTTTAAATTGTTAAATTTTTTTGTTTCTCTGAAATATGATCTATACATATAATAAAATGGTAGGAAAGTCAAAACTATACATTGGATATTTTTTTTAAAAGACTACTTGGGGTGTGATCTACAATCAATACCGAACCTAAAAATATAGTTTTTAGAATTTTTGCTTGCAGCTAGTTATTTAATATTATTGTTTTTTTTTTTGTATTTGAAATTCTTTTATTGTTTAGAAAAAGTTTTTAATGTTATCATCTATTTCCAAAATAATAAAAGTTGTCTGTATAGTTAAATATATATTTGTATTTTGTTGATACAAAATACAAATATATATTTAAAGTATAATATTCAAAACCTAATTTTTAAAAATATACAATTATATTAATCTCTTTATTCAAATAAGATTGATGATACAAATAATTCCAAACTCAATAAATTTTAAACAAATGATTGCTTTTAATATATGTACTGAATTTAATTACTTTATGTCATGTTATATCATACTGCAATAAATAAATAACTTTAAAAAAATTAATCAAATTATTATTACCATATTTAAAATTATATATACTTATAATATCTCAAAAACTTTGATATAAAGCAAAAACTGATGGAAAGAAATGATGATTTCAATTTATTTATTCTATATAGAATAATTTACCAGCAAAGTTAGTCGGAAAAAAAAGTTAGTCGAAGTAGTTTTTAGCTTTATAAGTGCAAAAATAAAAATGTATTATTATGGACTAGAAAGTTATTATACATATCTTGTTTATGGTGTTTGATATGTGTTTTTAAGTAATCAATCTGATTTTGAGAGTTACAAATGTACAATTTGTAAATTTTCTAAATCGACACAGAATTATCGACATTTTTGTTATATTATAAATGGTTGTTCTAATATTTTATATCCATATATAGTAGTTTATTTCTTTAAGTTTTTTTTTTAATCTTTAATCTTACATATTTTTCCTAATATTTCAATTTTATTGGGAATAGAGGCTTTTAGATAATTTCAAGAACAGACAAGTAAATTATTAGACACTGTGTAAGTTCATTTATACTAATAACGCAGGCATACACATACAGCAGGACAAAATACATTTAACTATACATACCATGCTTATTGATTGATCCGGCTTTTCTCGGCATGTGATACAAGTCGTGCCAAATCTTTTATAAGCATGAGCCACTTATATATACAGCAACCAAGTACCAACTGATACTTATCAAACAAATCAGTTACTGGTTAGACATAGTGGCCACATAAGGCCGGCACTCTGATAATTTCGTTTGGTCAAACATACGAAATCATTGATAACACTATCAAGGAATTTCTATTAATTAGTTACGAAATTGTATGCTTAATTAAAGTACTTGTTTATTTATTAATAAATGAAAAATTATAACATCATTGTTATTTATAATATGTTAAATCGATACGCCTATCTTTTTTTAAATACGTAATAATCTGTAAAATCGAACGTGTTGAATTTGGATGCACTATTTACTTTATTTACTTTCATCAAACACACATCTCCGTTACATATTTCACAAGTAAACTAGTCCATCACTAATATAATAAATATATTAATATTTTCGTATACCACAAACCAAAAATTCAAAGTGAATTGCAATAACATCTGTCATGGAATGATTCTGAGTTCGGATTGGACGGCGGATGCGATTATGCGACCGTGTCAAAAATCATAATTATTGGTACAAACGGTATCGAATTCAAGACAATTTGATTTGACAGGTTATTTAGGCACTGCCTGCTGGATTGTTAAACCGACCAATGTTAAAAACACAATACTTTGTTCGTATTCCATATGACGCGCGACATTATAAAATTGTAGGATTATAATAATGTCGTTCTGTCAATGCTAACATTTTGTATGCGACTTAAGGCAAAGTTTTATAAAAGGCCCGTCGCGGTCGTCGATTCGCGCGAAGCGCTGATATCGCATATATGATGGCGGGTTTTTTGAAGCGGATTTAAATTGAATTATGGTTTATGTCTTTTTCAAAAATATGTAATGTTCATGTTTTATATATAATTTTTAGTAACATGCCAGGGTAGGCAGTGCCTTTCTGCCTATATGAAATGCACGCTACTGCATTTAGCGTATATATATAATACACATAATAAATTTCACTAAAGTAAAATAACTTATAAATAACCCATTGTTGGAAAAAAGATTTTTCTTCTATATAGAAGAAGGGTTGGAGCATAATCCGTCACGATACACCATAGTTAGTTTGATGGATAATATCCTATAATACTATCAGCGGCGTGCACAGGATTATGACACTGGGTATGCGGCGGAGTACTCGGTCACAAAAACTTATTCTTTTATAGATTTTTAGCATAGCCACAGCCACGCGACGGATCTCTGTTGGATCAGATGTTTTTCTGTATGATCATGCTTCTTTGCCGCGGAATAGAAATTTAAATCTGAATATCCCGAATCAGTCCACACTGTACTAGAATTACTAAACAATTTGCAAGGAAAACAATATAATTTAATCGTGTGTACACAACCACACAGCTAGTTGTACGTTTCATAACTTTTATTTTATTAACATTTTTATTAATATTATATTATAGTTATATAACATGAAACTTTCGAGTTACATTCCTTTTTTTGCTGGTTTTATTGTTGTACCTACCTTTAGACACAATTTGAATCTTTTCACTGAATGACAATTTGTGAGAACTTGTTATTTTTAATTTTTAATAAACACACATTTTCAACACAAACCTTACAATCAAATAACATTTAAAAACAAACAAAAAACGCACTAGTAAAAGCAAATCACTACAATTATTATAGAAACTCAGTAATAAACGGTTAAATGTACACACTTTCAAATGTTAAAATGAAAAATCTTCTAAGAAAACTATAAATATACTGGCGCAAATAAAATAGTAAACAATGCTTATCACATAAAAAAAGCAAAATGGCCCCCACGAAACACAATTAAACATTACATTGGTTACTCGGATTATAGGTAACTAACATTTCCGGATACTCCCGACAGCGGCCGAACTTTCGTAGTAGTCTAAGATCCGAACCTAAGTCGACCTTCACCGGTGTGATAATAGATTGAGACCTATTTTATAATAAATTTAGTCTATTAAAAAATGTATTAAAAATGGGTTTACTGGAATAATCCTGGACAGGATATTTTTAATTAATTATTAATATTTATATATTATATTATTAATATTTATATATTATATTATTAATATTTATATATTATATTACTAATATTTATACTTATATTATATAAATAATTATTAAAAAATCATGTATGTAAATTTGAAGTATTTTTCATACTTCAAGTCTATTGTTAAAAAAAAAATATTTTCTTGATATTGCAAAATTAAAACACAAATATTTTTTTTCGACTTCGTCGACTTAGGTTCGGATCTTAGACTATAGCCTGCCGCAGGAGTCGCACACCAAAGGACAATGGCGAAAAAGTTGTTGATAGAATTCCCAAGCGTCTATAAATATTTTAATGACTAATGTAAATAAAATAATTTCTTATTTTTTTTCAATATATTTTTAAGATCTGTGTGAGTCTAGGAAAAATATCATTTTTAATGAAAAAACCTTTGATTATTGTAAGAATGATTTGACATTTCATTTGAATATGAAGTACCTAACGATAGTTCCGTTGAATGTTCCCAAGCGTTTATAAATGTCTTAATGACTAATGTAAATAAAATAATTTCTTACGTTTTTTCAATATATTTTTAAGATCTGTGTAAGTCTAGGAAAAATATCATTTTTAATGAAAAAACATTTGATTATTGTAAACACGAAGAATGGATATACAGGAGTGCGAACGTAATGTTAAAAGAATGGCATCAATTTAGGTAGTAGATAATTATTTTGCATCTGTGCGCTAGGATTGAAGTTGTAATTTACGCGGGAAGGCTTGTTGCTATTGACAGCTCTGAATTTTGAAAATTGAGTTATTGGTTCATTTTAAACCTTTCTATTGGTTGCTATAGGTGTGCGATTATTGATTTAAATAGTGAAATAATGTAATTTAACATAATTATGAGAAAAAAAAGTGAGACAAAAACATCCCGCCAGGCCACCATTTTAAAGATATTTGACATGTAGTCAACATGATAATATGTCATAAGATTTTTTCAATTATTTATATTGTTTTTATCTTTAAACTTTGTAGTAAATTCTAATTCTATTAGTAAATAACTTTGATTCATCACCAACATAAAATACTCTTGGAGATTAAATTAAAGTTTAACACTTTTAGTTTAATAACAGGTACGTAATTTTTAAATTATTAAATAAATATTAAAAATATAATGTAATGTTAAAGATTAAGTATATTTGTTTAAATTTTTTTTAATTTCATATTATATATTATATAAAGTTATTTTAATTAAATATTTGATAAATTATGATAATAGTAGTCGGTGAAAAATTTAATTTTTTTCCAAAATAACATTATTTAGAATAATAAAATTTATTGTTATTTTCATATATTTTTCAGCTATAAAATATCATAAGAAGCCTCGCAGACAATTCACATAATTAGCATAGCATCAATTATCATGCTCTACTATCTTTTATAGAGAAGAAATATCAATGCCTACTTCTGTCCAAGAAATCAGATGATTTAGAGAATTCCAGATAAAATTACTATTAGTAGATACAAAAATAAAAAACAAAGTATTTTAATAAAATTTCTGAATTCGTTTTGTTTTATTTCATCTTCCAAAATATTAGCATTTAATACATAAAATTATATTTATTAAATATGCAACTAAAATAAAACTGTTCTAGAGAACTACTACCTATATTTAATTACACATATTATAATAACTAATATAATAATAGTATTGGTACTTCACGAATACTCGCGCACCTAGTGGCAAAAAAGAGAACTATGATCTTTGTTTATTTTTGTGTACATAAGTACCGTGAAATTTGTATAGTAATACGTCAACCGTTCGCTCTCCTGTATGTCCATTCTTCGTGATTGTAAAAATGATTTGACATTTCATTGGAATGAAGTACCTAACGATAGTTCCGTTGAATGTTGCCACATGGTAATAAATCTTCTCTCATTAACATACATGAACTTTTGCCTTTAAATAAATATTACACGTTACACGTATTATATTGCATCACGTTACACGATTTATATTGTATCAATCTGAAATCTTGTTTTATTACAAAGAATAACACGTTATTTATTTATTTACTAATCCCAATTATTTCATGAATACAATAATAATTCGTAATAAGAAAATAATGTTTTATTTTATAAACATGCCTTTCTTCTTAATTTTTTGCAGGGAACAACCATTTTGTATGCCATTGTAAACTGTTTCTTATTTGGTTAAGACCTTGCGGGCTGCTTATCTGATTATCTGATAAAAAGATGATCCCGTGCTGCAAAGGGCACGATAAGTGGATGGTCCTCGTAATTAACTATCTATGGTGATTATCGTTACAGAAAAATCTAAACAGATGCTGCCTGACTGAATCTAGACAGACCACCTTTAGGTCTAGAAATTCTAAGAGCAGGGTTAATTAGATCTGTTGACCTACAGCGCTCATGATTTAAGAAGATGAACGTCTTTGTCAATCGTCAATTTTATATCATCTACACCTAACGCTGATGTACCTAAGCAGGAAATACCTAAGGACAGGTAACAAAGAAAATCGCCGAATATGAAATATTTTAGACCTGAGGGTTAAAAACAAGCGTCTAATATTTTTTTTATTTTTCTGTGAGTGCGTCAAAAGCATAGATATACCTACTACAATGTTTTGTAATCAATCTATCTAGTTATTTAAAATATAGTTTCGGACTATATTTAACATGTATTTGACTAAGTTTTTGATTAGGTACCTACAAATTGTCGAAACATAACCTCTTAATGTTCAACCTGGAATATCTTTAATTCATTACTTCTTTCGGTGGTGCTTCTTTAGGCAAAAGTGATCAGGAATTTAAGTACTATATTATTACATTTTTTTCATTAGTAGACGCTAGAAATTTATGCCAACAAAAATTTGTTAGGGGATCTGCCATTGTCCTTTCTACACACATGCGAACAAATCTCCTGCGGGACGCGACGGCATGACTTGGTTGATTAAGTACAATATTTTGCAGCGCCGCTTGCCTGTCGCCAAACGCATGGCAAAGATAATGTTTGTGTGCTTGCAAATAGGTGCTATTTATAAAATATTAGGCGTTTTTAAGTTATTATATTTTGTTTATTCAGTTATTTACTATCAATTAAAGTCATCTAAAATGTACGAATGTTTTATTAAAATATCTGTGAATGGCAAGTAAAGCACTGCATTTCTGCCTACAAGGAGCGCACGCCCCTGCCTACTATGTACTTACGTAACGATCATTACATGGTGTTGATGATAATATATTATACTGTATGTAAGCAACTGGATACTTTATTTTTCAAGATAGAAAACAGGCACATTTTACTTTGTCGATATCGGATCAGTTATATGATTCATGGTCACGATTAGACTCCTGTGCTGCTATACAGTGCCATATATATGCGTTCGTTAGAGAGAACCTGAGGGTTAAAGTTTTAGAGTTTTGTTAAGTTGGTAAAGTTTAGTTCTATAGAGTGGTTAAATCCCGATTGTGTATAACATATTCTGTGATTGCCGATTTCTGTTTATAGATCGCTTGGTTTGGTCTATATAAGAACTTCTACAGCTACAATCAACCTTGTATACACCTGAGTTTTGAAAGGGGATATAATACTTGTGAGCACGTATTACGTTACCAACTTTTTTTCTAAGGTGTTTTTTAGGTTTATTGCCGTTTTATGTCTATTTTGAAATAGGATTCCGCGGACATGCTTTAGTTCAATGCAGTCAAGATCACATATCAAGTGGAGAATAAAGAAGTTTATCATTCCTGATATAAAAAAAGTTTCACGTTTTTGTTTATTGGTTTTTGGTGTTGTACGCGGCAAACAAAATTTGTTATAAATTGCTTGAATTAGCAAATGACAAATTTATTCTGGTAGAGTCCAGTAACTAGTTACCGCAACCGTAAACTCAGCACCTCAAACAATCTTACACCCACCTGTGGCGACAGGACGCTAACGATAGCAACATTAGTTTTTATCCACGCGTCGTAGTTAAATAACTTTTATACCATATTTTCGGTATATTCTCATATAAATAAATTTCTAATTGTTTAATTTTGCAATAAGGGGCACACCCATAGAAATATTATTTCAAATATCTGTGGGCACACCAAAAACAAAAATTATTAAAGTCTATTGCAAATAAGTTCTCGCTGTTGACTACGCCATCAAAGTGCTGTTTCTTTAAGATCCACATTTACATTGACTTATGAGCATGAATTTTCAAAGCGTACTTGAAATTTCAGCGATCATAAACTAGGCAACTTTTGTTTCGCAACAGACAACCGTTAAGGGAAATTTGTAAGAACTTTACGGTTGCATCAACTAAAATTGCTATGTGTGCTCAGAACTTAAGTGACGATTCTATACGGTTGATTATGTACAGCGTATTAAAGTTATTATTCTATCTAGCAATTCTATGTAGCTAGAAGCTACTATAAAATAAAAACATAAAAATATAAAGGAATATTTTAAGCATATAAAAAATAATTGGGCATGGATAAGTGACGTTTTCCATTAGCTGTAAGACCCTTTTAGGTCACTCTTGCTTACAGGCCATAAATTTTCACAATTCACTTCAAAGACTAATTAGTCGTAAATTTGTCATTTGATATATTTCATCACATTTTTATAGTAGACAAGATGGCGACATCCGTCGAGACGGTTCTAAATAATCTAGTAGTCAGAGTCATAACTTTTTATTGACATGTAATTCTTTCCGAACAAGGAGAAGATTTTTACAAATTGATTTGTGATTTTTTTTTGGTGAATAACCAAGATGTCCGAAGTATTTGTATTCTTTTACTCAAGATAAAATATAAAAATAAAGTTTAAATGAATGAATAAATGAAATTAACCTGTAAGCCTCCCATTGCTGGGTAAGGGTCTTCTCCATAGAGAAGGATACGAGCTTAATCCACTACTATAATTTTACTACTGTGGAGTAACGATTAACAGCAGACAGCAAACAAGTCAGAAAGACCTCTTGAGGGAGTCTCTCTTAAGACTTCCATAAGACATCCAATTACGATGTCTTAAAGACTTATTTTTTAGAGCGTCGATTTAATATTTCTCAATAGATGGTACCTATATTGAGAAAAAAAATTGAGGTATGTAAAAATGTGTTAAAATATTTTTGTTAACTGTGGCATTCGTATGCGGTGATTAAAATGGATTATAATTATTTTCATTATATAGTTAATTTAGAAAGTGTTTTAATTATACGTGTAAGAAAGCCTATCTCGTTATCACTTAACAATTTTATTAACCTCCGATTAGCAACGTTTTGACTTTAAAAGGGTATTTTATAATGTAACGTATACTTAAAAGTAAAATTTAATTTTTTTAGTGTCTGTAAATACCTAAATCCAATTATATGCCTCGCTAAGTTCAATTTTTTTTAAACTAGCATGATATTCTAGGGTAGTGGTACAAGGGTGGGGTGGTAAAGTTAGGTTAGGTTAGGCATTTACCATTGACGGTTACGGGTTCGATTACTGCTCGTAATAGACATTTGTGCTTATTAAGTTTTTTGTTTCATTTCACAGACTCGGGAAATATAAAGCAGTTTTTTTTTTTAAATCGGAATCGTAATTCCTAAGAATATTATTATATATTTTAATTTTTTTAACAAACTGTGGAAACAATACACTAAGTTATGAGAAAAGTATAAGAATTGGTCAATATTTATGCCATACCGAATGCAGCGTTAGATGATTCTATTTTAAATACACATAAGCAATGCCTAGTCTTTACTACAGACTTAACAATGAATGAAAAATACTGAAAATCAGTAAGAATATAAATAAATTATAAACAAAGAAATAGAAAAAAATATTAATATACAAATAAAGCTATTCGGTATAATATAATACTTTTCATTGTTGTACTAGATTTTTAACGCCAGCGTCACTCATGGCCAAAAATTGTAGAGGATGTCGTTGTTACAATCACTCAGATATACAAGACATAAATTCGAAACGCAAATGTAATTTATAGGTCGCTTTTGGAGCATTCTCTTTGCGTTAAATCATTTAATCGCGCTCCATTGTGCAATATTTTCCACTCAAAGCAGGCATCCCATTATATTTGACTGTTGTGGAATAAATTAATTATGTATGGGAACATGTTCCAAATTTTTACTGAGCTTTGATATTTGATATTGAGTCAAAGGAAAATGTAGATTAAAAAAAAAATATACATTTGTAGGATCACTCATATTATGTCTGCCTGTCCTTCTGTCAAAACCAACTTACTAAAAAATATATTAGATCTATTCAGTTGCGTTTACGTATTTTTGAAATTAAAACATAAGTAATTACATTTTATTATAATAAAATGTAGTGAGTTTGTGTCACGCTCAATCAATTTTTCCTTTAGTTTAGGATATAAACAAAAGACATAATAAATGTTTGAATAAACGACATATACCTAGTATGATATATAAGTTTAAGGTCCTTAAAATTTCGATGATTGTAGTTTATTATAATGAAATAAAATATTATTTGTAAATATGATTTGTAAAGTCATGTGTAAACATTTAGTGTACAAAATAGTAAAATGACAAAATTTATTAACACATATTATATAGCTAAAATTTTCGATATAAAAGAAGCTTCTGATTTATCCAGATCTTTAACTAATGTACATCCAAACATACATCCAAATACACATCCAAACATACATCGAAACAAACATCCATCTTTAAAAATTTTGCGTTATTAATCTTACTAAGGATAATATTGTCAATAATAAAATGAGTCACATACTATCAAAAATGGTAGTCTCCACATTTTCCTCAAAAAAGTTATCTATTCCACAATTTCCTCTATAATCAGCTCTTCCATCTTAGTTAATAAAAAATGGAGTTAAAAAAATTGAGTCTGCTGTTTTTGATACTGTATGACTCAAATGATCTATAACATATTGTTTATACCTACCTAATATTAATACGTATTGTTAAAAACAATATCGAAAAATATATTTGGAAACCTTTTGGCTTTAGTTTTCCCAAGGATAATGAATTATTTTCAGAACTAGGTCCATCTGTAATAAAATCTCACATCACACTGTTATCGAACTACTTAGTTATTCTAAAAGGATTGCGGATGTGATATCCAAAATATAATTTATACATATTATACACAGTACCTGGATGACCGAGCTTTGCTCGGTTAAATTATATTTAGATACATTATACTGATGAAACATAAATAATATTTTCGATCTTACCGACATAAAATAATAGAAACTTGTTTTTTAAATAAAAAAAGAGCTCTCAATAATAGTTTTTCTCGCAAAAGAAGAAACTTGAAAAAAAAGGAAAAAAAAATAGTTCGTAGACGCCTGGATTCGAACTCGGGTGTTCTGATTTCGTGTTCGCCTGATTCCCATTCGAGCTATTACAAACTTAACAATGACAGCGAAATTTACCTTCGTATTCTAACGATATTTTTAATTGCGTGAAAAAAGGGATAAAATGACATTTTATAAAAATAAATCCTAGCTAGATCGATTTATCGCCCCCGAAACCCCCTGCATACTAAATTTCATGAAAATCGTTGGAGCCATTTCCGAGATTCAGATTATATATATATATATATACAAGAATTGCTCGTTTAAAGATATAAGATACGTGTCTATAATTAATAACGTACGTAATTACTTAAATTATACACGCGCAAATTAATTTTAAAGAGTAATTATTTAGTTTTTATGAAGGCCTTTTCTCTTTACTTCGCTCATAATTTTAACCGACCTTGCGACCTGTTGCGACCTTACTTATTCAAATTTAATTTCCATACATTTTATTTTTTATTTTTTTTATGTAGTACAATAATCGATAAAAATACACCACGAGATGAACTAAAAATCAAGCACAATATAGAAAACATAATAAACAAAACTTGTCATATCAGCCGTTGGATGTCCACTGTTGAACGTAGGCCTCCCCCATCGACTTCCAGAGCGAGCGGTTCAAAGCAGCGTCCATCCAACGGCTTCCGGCGACTTTCCTCAAGTCATCTGTCCATCTCGTAGATGGCCGTCCGACGCTGCGCTTGCCGGTACGTGGTCTCCACTCGAGAACCTTTCTGCTCCATCTGTCGTCAGTTCTTCAAGATATGTGCCCCGCCCATTGTCACTTCAGTTTGCAAATCCAAAATTTAAACAAACAAAACTTAAAAAAGTATAACTTTTTTCACGAGACTCAAAAAAAAACTCGGTTTTTTGCGCCACCCTAATTTTAAAATTGTGTATATAAGCATACTTGTTCAAACATTATAAATTTTAATATTTGTTTTATATTTGTCGTCTCTTTTTTAAAAGAAGGCTTTTTTTAAACAAAACATTACTACAGCTCCATCAAAAAAAAAAAAAAAAAAAAAAAAAATTAAACTATCTCCAAGCACAAAATTACACGAATAACAACATTTACCAAAATACTTTTTTTTTGTATGTAAAAAATTATGCAAGTGAAAAATCAAAATTATGCAAGTAAATATGATGTTTACCCATACCATTGTAACCACAACACTTTTGTGAAAATTCTACCAGAACATTCATTGATTATTATTATGACGAGTAAGTATTAACCAAAGGGTAGTAACCACAATAGAGGAGATTATGATTTATTTTAATTCTCTTTCAGTAAAGCATTTAGCGTCGGAAGGCCGTTCGCGAGATGGACGGACGACTTGAGGAAAGGAGGAAGGAATGGGGGAGGCCTACGGTCAACAGTGGACATCCAACGGCTGATATTATGATGATGATGATAATTAAAGCATTTAAATATCTATAAAACATTTAAAACTTTTTTTTATTATTGGTTTTTAATGTAATCTTTATTTTTTTCGTTTGTCAAGTTAGAAAAGTTTTAAGGGAGCAAGAGTTTGTTTCTAAGACATTTTGTGAATCAACCCTTATCGTCTTTATATTATAGTCATGTTATTGTTGTATTTTTGTAAATAATATTGTAATCATGGAAGTCTGAGACAATATGCGCAGTTATTTGCTTTGTATACGAGTATTTGTAATTTAACCGATTGTCAAATATAAAATAATATGCACTAAATTTAATTTTAAGCATCAAACATGTAGATTTGTTTTGTTTTGTTGTATTGAAATGGCTGTAAAAGTTTCTCAATTAAATCGGTCAACTCTTGATGCAGCCGTGAGCAGTGTAGAAAATTTTTTAATATAGTTAATGACATTACCATTTTTTATCGTGAAAATTACAATACAACTTCATGTTATTTGTTCAAAGTTGCTACACTTTTTGCTTAAAACGATATTAATATGGGTATAACTGAGTTATTTCTGTCTCAGCAGTGGGTTATTTGAGGTTTATATCGCAGTTAGCGTAGTGGTCTCAGCAAGCGGTTATTGTGCTATCAGTGCTTCATTTATCGTGATTCGATCTCCAATCACGAGAAGTGCTTGTATAAAGCTATATATAATAGGTGTCGGTTGTGTAAATATATATATATATATATATATATATATATATATATATAAACTCTTTTGCAAAAAAAACGGGCACTTAAGCAAAGAACTATTTTATAGTTACTATTAGTTTGTTTGACAATTTTAGGTATTGTTATCCTCAGAATTTTATAAATTAATTAGGAAGGAATAGTTTTCATCAGTTTTATCATAACATTTTAATTAAATTATTAAGAAATAATGTTTAAGCTCAAAACACTATGATTGTACCTGCTCGCTAAATAAAAATGAAACGCGTTAATTTCTTTGTTTTTCTTGAATACATTAAAAACAGATAAAAGTTTAGTATTGAGTGTGACCCCCTCTTGCTGAAATTACAGCTTGCATTCGTCTGGGCATGCTAGTGAGTATATCTTTTATGGTTTCTTGGGGAATACGTTCCCACTCCGCGGTAATCACATTCTTTAGCTCTCTGATGGTCTGCGGAGCCGGCTGCACTGATCTCACTCGTCGCTTCAGAACGTCCCAGACATGCTCTATGGGATTGAGGTCCGGACTTCTAGCTGGCCAGTCCAAACGACGAATTCCGACTTCTAGCATATACGCATCCACACCGCCAGACCGGTGGGCGCGAGCGTTGTCGTCCATAAAAATTGAGTTTTCGCCAAGAGCGGTTAAAAAGGGCTGTGCATAAGGAATTAGGACTTCCGTTATGTATCGGTGTCCAGTCAGTGTACCGTTTTCGATGAAGACTAACTCCGTACGATCCATAGAATTTATTCCTGCCCAAAACATAACAGAGCCCCCTCCATAAGGTGTGATTTCTTCAAAATATGCCTCTGCAAAGCGTTCTCCTCGTCTACGTAGCACTCGCCAACGTCGGTATTCATCATGCAGAGATATCCTGGCTTCATCGGAGAACAATACCCTATCCCAGTCTTCATGAGTCCATAACACACAATTTCGAGCGAAGCTAAGCCTGGCAACTCGATGTCCACGGAGTAATTTAGGGCCGCGTGCCGGGCGATGACTGTGTATATTAGCAGCGAGAAGCCTCCTCCTGACCGTCCATAGACTAATTTGCACATTTCTTACTTCTTCGAGGGTGTTCTTGAGGTCCACATAAGAAGATTTGCGATTTCTCAACGCTTGACTAACTAGAAAACGATCATCCCGTGGTTCGGTACATGTCTTTCTGCCAGAACCAGACCTTCTCTTGACGGAACCGGTCTCTTGATAGCGCTGCCAGGTCCTTTGAACTGTCGACCGACTCACATTTAGCCTCTGAGCCACGAAGCATTGACTGCAACCTTCTTCAAGCAGCGCAATAATTTTGCTCGCTTTTATCACTTTATCTACCATTTTCGAGATTGCTAAACAGCAATAACAATACTTTTAAATGTCAAGGACACCAGATAATTTTATAAAAATTTACAAAAAGTTAATTAGAGTCGATATTAACTATAGGGAAGTCGCGCCACAAAATGTGGTTAAATGTTATTTTCTTTGAAAACCAGGCTCAGTCAAAAATTTTAATTTGGAATGTACTCTTATAAACATTATGGCACTTTTATAACTGGCCAGTAACATGTTCAAATGATTAAAACCTTTTTGGTATTTTATTTTTTTCAGCCAGGAAGAAAATCGAAACCGCCCGTTTTTTTTGCAAATGAGTGTATATATATATATATATATAGTATATATTTTTTTTGTGTAACACAGTAAAACGTTGTTCTGTTAGGCTTTCATAATGAGAAGAACAAACAATTCAACAAATTAATTACAATTTCAATTAATCCGATATACGAGAGAAAAAAATTAAAGCTTCGGTTTATTTTATAAGAATTGCAATACGAAACAAACAGAAACCTTACAAAGTACCATAATTCAAATATAATTTTGTTTTAAAACAACAACACAACAACGTTCATGCGTACTATTTTAGACTTAGCTAGACTTAGGTTCCATTGTGAGTTAAAAAGACGACCTTATAGGGATAGAGAAATTATGTATGAAATTACTCAGACCAAGAGACTGACATAATCAAATTGTTTCAAATGTAGCTCTTTCTATTTATAAACAATTTATTTTTACGAATCTAAGCTTATATAATAAAAAAAAATAAAAAAAAAATTAAATAAATACGGATGTAATATGTATATAAGTAGTGCATATTTTATGTTATCATTGAAGTAATAATAAAAAAAAATGTTAAAAATAATTTCTAAAATGATTTTTACGATTCTATTCATGAATAAACAAGGCGTTGATGTTATTTCGCTTATAGAGTGGTTTTAAAGAAGTACTCAGTCAGGTTAGCACAGTATTAGGAGTTAATACACTCTACCACTGTACTTTACCGCAAAGCCAGTGAGCGAGTCGAATAATATTTTGTTAAGACCGTCCACTGTTGCTCTCTATGAATAAAACAACAGTTGAGAACATCACAAGTTCACTTATTATTAAAGATCACTTTGCACTTAATACAATAGTCACGAAGGATATTCATACTTTGTAAGCGACACAATGTTGCTTTGTGTGTACAGTATCACAATTTTGTAATAAATGTTAGCAGCAATGTTAGTCTCATGTGTCCTATAAACATAGAATAGAATAAAACAATAATAATAGTCATAATCGTGGCGTATCCTGGTAATGGGGGCCTAATCTTCCATCCGCTCATAATTAATCTATGTAAATTTGTTAAATGGATTATATAAGTATTTTACTACATTATGTATATGGAAAAATATATCACATACAAGTATTTTATCAAATATGAAAAGGGTGGAGTGAAACCATTGGGAAATAATAATTATTTTATGAATACAAATCGTCTTAGCATTATTTTGTGAAAATAGGAAAATACTAAAGTATCGTTATGTCATTATATTTGACAAGCTTTTATTTAAGTCTTTATTTCATTTATTTAATTTACAATTCAAAACTTTTTGACTATTAGCTGTCATCGCTTATTAAGTTAGAAGCAAGGAATTTATATAGGTACAAACTGGAATGCTCACATACACTCCAAAAACGTTCCTACGGCCGGGATTGCATCTCTTTCTACCATGGATTCAAGGCAATTCTCGTAAGAAAGAGACAAAATACCAGTTGTCAACGAAATGCTCGGAACGATTTTTCACTTTACATGTTATAAGCCAATGTCAACTTTATGTCAAAATTTTCAAGGTACATATTTGAATATACAATTTTATTCAGTGAGCGTTCCAGTTATGATATAAATTCCTTGGTTATGAGATGTTGGTTAAGAGAGAGTTAGTATAGGATTTGATCAAGTAAACAAAATTGTTTCGTAACGTTTGAGCTCTTTTGATTTACCTTAAAAATGATATAACTCCGGGAGATGTCCAATATTTGTTGAACTACTTCATCGTTATCAGTAAAATAATCATTTAAAGTTAAAATAGAATAGGGCCACGTTTTGCTTGTATTTCGTCATCGTTCAATCTTATTTATTTTCACACTAACTACTTACATCACCCGCGCTTTTGTTGATACTTTCGTTTATATATGTTATATATATATATATATATATATATATATATATTTATTCGCTCGGCCAAGGGAACCTTACTCAATTTCGAGATAAAAATTACACAGTATCCTAGTTCGTAGTATGTACTCAAATCAAATCAAGTTTTACTTAAATTTAATTTTATTAAGTAATTTCAGATGGATTTTAATGTGTCTAATGTTAAATGTACAACTTTAACTGGTCCATTGACGTAGTTGATAATTTTTTTACCCTTTCCGCTCCAGGGTCGTAGTTTCGATTCCCACGCGGAGTCTGCGTATAATATTTATATATGTATGTATATATTTAAATATATATATATATATATATATATATATATATATATATATATATATATATATATATATTAGTCGGCTCTTATCTAATAGGTATTAAGTTGCTTATTTTAGAAACAGACGACCTTGTGAATGTAATGTCTGATGTATGAATGTGATGATAAAGTTAAAGATTATAATATCAGCATAGAGGGACATGCGTGAACAATTATAGGAGTAGCTACCGACTGGGACTATCACCAATTATTCATATTAGAAGAGAAATAACACTAGCCAAACTAGTAAAAAACTCAATATCTGCACTGTACGGTATTGAAAAGATTATGGAAGGAATTACCTATTAGCTTACAGTACTGCAAGATGCATTATTTATTACAATAGTTTTCACAGATGGTGATAGGATTTTGTCTTGGCTTGAGCTAGTATTATACAGAATGAATGGTGAATTACTATCAATATTTAAGGAGAATACTCGGTACATGATTCTCATTCGAATTATGTTAAAAAAAAGGTAAATATTAATAAACTTCTAAGTAAAGTTACTCAACAATTATCTAATTATTTACGCGTAGTCTGGACATCCTAGCAGCTAGCTGCACTGTCGACACAAAACAGGTAGTTTACCTACGTCCAAACACCACCACGTTTTTACAGGGTAGTAAGCTACCTTTGATAAGCAAGCATGATCCAATTCCCCTTAATACTTTATATGGATAGGCAAATATACTAAGATAATTTACTCGTTTAAGCAACACATTTGTTGACTAGGTAAATGATTTGAACTTTGGAAATGTTTAGATGTGAACAAGCGGCACAGCTGTGTACGCGCCGCCGGCATTACTGGAAAAGTGTCCACGCTCCATTTATTTGAATTAAAATTTATGGAAATTTGGTCAAAAATTAAGTACCAATTTTTTACATAATTCGAATGAGAATCATGTACTGAGTATTCTCCTTAAATATTGATAGTAATTCACCAGTCATTCTGTATATGAAAGTTTTCATACTAGTCGTACAACGTAGGAACTTGTTCTAATATCCTTACTACTATTATCGCTACTTGTCAGGTAGTTTTGTACAAATTTTATAATTCCCAAGTGTTATTAAGAGTTTAGTCACAAAATAAAATTTATTTATGATTTTATTTTCGCATGTACGAGTGCTATGTTTTTTTTTGGACATACAATTTTGATTTATATGTATGTAAGGTAAATGAGGTAATCAATATTCGTAATTTTATAATTCAAAACACATTACACATATGTATATTGCGAAGCAAGAATCACGTGGGTTTATGCAAATATTTTAAAATTCTCATTTAAATATTATTATTCTTATGCATAAATATGAGCAATATTATCAACGAGAACAACTGAGTAAATTACGTTTTAATCATTGTATAACATAGTCTAGTAAAATATGTTATATATAATAATGTTCCAACAACAATGTAATATACATATTGTTGTTGAAACTTTTTAATATAAGAACACCTTTCGCAAACAAGCAGATGGTTTTGCACCTGATGTTAAATTGTTACTGCCGCCCATAAACATCAGGTACATTACAGACGTGGTGGGTGCGTTGCCGGTCTTTAGGGAAAAGGCGTCTGAACACACACCAACTCTACTCGCTTAACGCTTTAGATTCTCTAAATTATATTTCTCAGGGAAAACCCCAAAAGGAAAATCATTCAACAGTTTACACGTCCGCGGGAAAATTGAGCGTGAAGCCCACACATTGGATGCAAACCAGACATCCAACTGGTGTGGATGATAACGAGTCCAGCTGTATGACGGTAAAAATGTGATGTTGGCACCATGTTAAAGAATTCTCCAGAACACTCCCCGTTGCTTGGATGGTAAAAAACTTTTCTCTTTCGAGGTCGATGGGGCAGGCCTACATTCAGCAGTGGACATACAATAGCTGATATGATGATATACAGCCTAAAACAGAAGTACCATACATAACTGACAAAATAGATAAAAAACTAAATGCTGTCTTTGAGTTTTATTTATTGAAAGTATATAATAAAACTTTTATAAAATGATTGATTGTGTGTATATATCTAGCATACTAATATTAGGTATATGATATGAAATATATGATTAAATAAAATTTATTATATAAAAATATTTTAAGCGGTGAATAAAATTGTTTCTTGTATTTAAAGACTATTAAACTTCATCTTAAAATTTTAAGTGTGCCAACCTTCGTCCACGCAGGAGAACACTTAAACTTGTACTAAATACTAATATATCCCTACCTATATTATAAATGTGAAATTTAAGTTCGTTTGTTACGCTTTCAAGAGAAAACTACTTAACCGATCATCATGAAATTTTGTACACATATTCTTAGAGGTATTAGAAGTAACATAGGATACTTTTTTTGTCGCGATAACCGACATCCCCGCAGGCGAAGCCACGGGCAGAAGCTAGTGTTAAATATTTTTAAGGAGACACTCGAAACATCTAAATAGAGTCAATCAAAAACATTAAATATATATATAGAACATTTTTTTTAACATAGAATACATATTTTTAAAGCCATTGTAACAACAAATATTAAAAATAAAATGAAAATTATGAATTGCCGTTACAAGAAACGTTTTTGTGTCGCCAGATGGTGAAGTACTACCTATTAAAAGTTTAAGTCGATTGCTTCTACTTGCTCATTTACCTCTTTTCCATGTAAAGAAAAAACACAATGGTCAAACAGCAGCTGGTATTCGATGTAACAATACATACGTTAATTTTTTTTAAATTTGTTATGAGAAGAAAAATCAAGTAAAAACCTGTACTCTTAATCTATAAGTTTATTTGAACTGGAATCAAACGATTTGAGCTTTGATAATCATTGAAATAAACGAACGATCTTGTGGATTTCTATTATAGACACGTACGTGCTGAGTGAGGTTCATTGCAATTGCCTCTGGGATTATCTCATCCCGTGATGGAGGTGCCTGAACTAGCATTAATCAATATTGCTTAATTAAAGCAATTTGAGACAGTTAAATATTATGTATCGTGTTTAAAATGTGTCGTGTAGTTTTTTTTAAAACTATTATGTATCTATTTTTTATGATTGTTGTGTAGGATTGCATGTATGTTTGTATGTATTTTTACGTATGTTACATCTACTTAAGGTTCTTATATGTAATTTATATAAAAAAAAGCGTTTATTTATACATTTACTTACATTAGTTTTAAAGTATATACTTACGTCTCAAATGTAGTATTATAATAACTAATTAATTATGTGAAAAATCCATTTTTAACGTTTTGTGATTTGTCTTTAATGTTTAATTCTTCTCTTATTCTTTTCCAAGAATATCAATGTGCAATCGTCTTAGATAAATTAAAACTAGAGTGTTTTTGCCTCAATATATTGACAAGTACGCCCTTAAAATTAACTGACAGAGGGTTAATTACAACACATTCATTCAATATTTTATAAGTATGTAGTATTATTTTCATTATTATATTCATTTAATATTTTATAAATAGTAGAATATTTGAAACTCCCCCACTGTAATGTCAGAGAATCGAGAAAATATGATACTATTGAAATTGAAATGTTAGGGATAGATTATTTCTCATATTTGTAATGGGATCAATCGTGAATTGTGAGAATAAATAATGAATAAATAAATAAATAAATTTGAGAAAAAATGATTAATATCAATTAATAAATAATTAAACTTAACTGCTTTGGTGTTAAGTAAATGTTATTTATGATTATAATAATGTATTATTAATATTTTTTAATTATTATTATTAGTATAATAAAACAGTACCTGGATGACCGAGCTTTGCTCGGTTAAATTATATTTAGATACATGACATACTGATGAAACATAAATATTTTCGATCTTACCGACATAATAGTAAAATAATAGTTTTTCTCACAAAAGAAGAAACTTGAAAAAAAAAGGAAAAAAAATTAGTCTGTAGACACGTGGATTCGAACCCGGGTTTTCTGATTTGTAATTCGCCCGATTCCTATCTGAGCTATTATAAGCTTGTCAATGACAGCGAAATTTATCTTCGTATTCTAATGATATTTTTTAATTGCGTAAAAAAAGGGATAAAACGACATTTTCTAAAAATAAATCCTAGCTAGATCGATTTATCTCCCCCGAAACCTCCTGCATACTAAATTTCATGAAAATCGTTGGAGCCGTTTCCGAGATTCAGATTATATATATATATACAAGAATTGCTCGTTTAAAGATATAAGATATAAGATAAGATTACACAGGATACCGAAAAACGATTTTTGTCTACTAAGAAACGCAGCAACTAGAGAGATATATAATGAATGTTATTTTGTTAAAACATTTCTTATGAATATTTGTTGATATCAAATACTCTTAAATATTATAAGTATTACGTTTTTGATTGAATCTGAATATTTTCAAATCGAGTAAACTATGCAAAAGTAGAGTAAATTAGAGGCAACGTTCGTGATAAAACTGCGTCAGTGCAATACGAATATTTCCGTACGCAATTACTCGAGCATGGAATCTAAAGTAGGATAAAGCTTGATATCCATTCAACCGCGTACGGTTTACGTTTTGCATATTGTATAATGCTCCAAGCAGTCAGATTGCGTAAATCGCAATGTAGGTTAATCGAAAATCCGAGGTCATGAAGATGACAAAACCCTAGCTTATATTATTTGATCCATTTAAAGTATTGTACGAGTAGTAGTTTGCACATAAATGGAAAGATGAATTTTCTATAGTAATATATACAGCAATTTAGTACCACATTGTCACAAAAAGAAAAAAAAAGAAAATATTGTGAAGCGTGAAATTTTACTACTGAGATTCTTGTTTTATCCGGCAATCCATCCAGTATAGGTAATATGTATGTAAGTACGTAATTAGTACGTAAATCTATTTTCTTTACACTTTTTATACTGTACAAGTGTACAGTCTTTATTACTTAACAGACTACTCAAAACAAAATAGGGCCCATCCGAGCTTATGTTGATGTTTTGCCTCCACGTAATTTTTAGGGTAGGTATTGGCGTAGCCGAGCATTCCGTTGGATTGTTAACATGTATACGAAGCTTTTTCGATGATTTAACCATTCTTTTTAATATTATTCTCAAGTGGGGAGTTAAAAAAAAGTTAAGTGCTCCAAAATCACCTTTTTCTCAAATTCTCAATCACTTGTGTTCATAGTCTCATTCTGAATGTTACTGTTGTTGTGTTGTTAGGTCTCGCGTTCATATGAATATGGAAACGGCAGCACGAGCGGTGGCTATGATCCAGGAGGGAAATTCTCAGAGATCGGTGGGAAAACAGCTTGGTGTGTCACGTTGAGCTATCCGGAATGCTTGGGATCGTTATCAAGAGACTGGTAGTATTGCTAGGAGACGTGGAACAGGAAGTGCTCGGGTTACGACAGCTCAAAAGGACCGGTATATCAGATTGACCGCACTTCTGCAGTGGACGATAACCGCTCGTGCCTTACAAAATCAACTGCGGCAATCTACTGGCACGCGGGTGAGTGATCAAACCATTCGGAATCGACTTCATGAAGATGGCCAAAGATCCAGAACTTGCGCTGTTAGACTAAAATTGATAAGTGCTCATCGTACAGCATGATTAAGGTTTGCTCGCGACCACTCAAAATGGTCTGTGGATAACTGGAAGACAGTAGTGTTTACTAATTTGAAAGTACTAATTTGAAAATACTTCAAAGAAATACACTTTGTCTTCTAGGTGCACCACTTTTTGATGAAGGCATACAGCCAATTTTAGACAGCAAAATTAAAATTTTCCTGGACAACACTGACAAATTGGGTACTCTAAATTCTCATATAGCCTATACTATTTTGAAATATTGTCTTTTTGTACCAAAACTAATGTACATACTTCGCACGAGCCCAATTTGGAAATTCCCTGGCTTGACCGATAAAATCTTTTGATGAAAATTCTTGGACCCAAGCTACTTTACCAATTAGAGATGGTGGCATCGGCGTGAGAAATATTTCTAGTGTCGCTCTTCCTGCTTTTCTTGCTTCTGTACATAGTATTAAAGGTCTATGTTCCGAAATTTTAAAATCAAGTTCAGTCCAAATTACAGATGCTACAGACGCAGTAGAAAACTGGAAGTTGAGGTGTCCTAATGACGATATCCCCAAGGAAGTTACAAAACAAAAAATATAAAAGGAAGCCGCTTCTTTCAATTTGTGTTGTGTTGTGAAATTGCGTTTTGGGATTGTTTACTTTTAAGATATTCGTAAACAAACTCGGGTACCTTATTCGACTTATTTCGATTACTTTGCACTAGAAGACCAGTTCGGTTTCGACCCAGTTAACAATTATGGACGTCGTTCCAATGGGCATGATTTTTTTTGGTCAACACCTCAACATAGGCCAGTCATAAGGGATTTGCAGAGCTGGAAGCAGCCTAAGCGTCCATACAGTCACATGAGACACATCACTAAAGCTAATAATATATTATTGTTAAAACTAAATAAATATTAAAAATATTAAAGTACAATTTCAAACATGTTGATTTTGAAAATATGTGTTTTACAGTTATTTTCTTATTAATAACTTAAAACATCTCGAATTATTTTTTACCGCTTTAAGCACTGGGGTAAAAACTTGTTTTAGTTATGCTGAATAAGCTTCTACAACCAATTGTAATCTACAAGTAAGGATACAAATCCTTTTATTTTTTTATAGTGTAATAATTTACATCACAAACACGACTGTAAGAAAATATTTTTTGTACCTTAGATACAAGTGCAAACTATAAAAAAATTTGAGCAGGTAAGACAAATAAAAATAAATGTGAGAACCCGGCCCCACATAAAGCGACATTTTTTATTCTCATCGTACATTTGAATATGTTAACAAAGTCGTAACCATCATCCAAGTCATATGAGCGAAGCAGTAACAATAAAATGTAATGAAACTGGATTGAACCGTAAATTAAAAGCTAAAACTAATAAATCAGCCTAGATTAAGTATAAAGAAAACTCAGTATAAGATTAATTACTATTGCAGTTGTGCGTGGTCTTTATGGACAGTCAAAAATAGAAATTATACTTAATTCCTTGAAAGTTTCCTTTTCCTAGACGCCTTTTGATAACTTTACTGTACTGTTTCAGCCTGTAAACCATCCTTAGCTGAGCGAAGGCACACAATCCACCACTCTGCTCCACTGCGGGTTGGGGGATAATTTCCCTACCATGTGTAACGATCGTTAACAGGTGTCTATGATAACAACCGGTACCGACGGCTTTACGTGTTCGCCGAGGCACGATGGGAAGACTCACAACGACATACACCCAGACCGGAAACAAATATTTGTCCAAATACAAATATCTGTCCCGAGTAGGAATCGACCCCGCGACCACCCGGCGAGTGGCGTTGAGGTGACTACTCGCACCACTACACCAGAACGGCTTTTTGATAAGTTTATTTTAATTATCAAACAAATTTCTGTCGTGTCTGGACTTTGGCAAGATTGATTTGACCTTTTCGAAGCTGATTTATTAGATGACTTGAAAATTTTTCGGAACGTATCTATCGGTCAATCATTCTGTCCTTCATTCACCACCATTTGTCAGTGTCTTCTAATCAATGCTAAACGTTGAAAAGTAAAAATCTATATTCGTTGAATTTATTTTACGCTAGCAAAAATTGTGGACATTATTTATGAGTTGTAAAGGAAAGTTTTTTATTTATATATGCATTAAATTATATTGCAAATGTTTTTTTATGTAGAAATATATATATGTACTAGCTGACCCAGCAAACGTTGATTTGCCATATAAATTATTTCTAGTGAATGTTTTGCTAGTCAAATAAAAAATAAATAAGTTATTGTAAATGTGTGTGAATGTGCACGCTATAGTCGCAGTGACTAGACATACCAACACCTGTGTCTATTACACCGATGACTGCGACGACGCAATCGGTCGCTTTGTGGCGAGGGCAGCGGGGACCACAGACAAGGAAATCCTCGAGCACAGTCTCAAGATGGCGATCCATCACAGAGATACCGCTGTCATTGAGAGTGTGCTCGATATGTTGTGCAAAAACACTGGTGCGGGGACATAGTTTTTAATATATTTATAAAAAATAGCTATATACTATTTTAGGGAAATAAGTCTAGTATTAGTAAGTTAGCATGACATCCAACACTGTAAAAAAAGTGTGTATGTATGTATGTATATATATATATATATATATATATATATATATATATATATATATATATATATATATATATATATATATATATATATATATGGCTCGTTTGGGGCGGGGGTGACACATTTGCAAAAATACGCGAAAATGACTTATTAATGCCAAAATACTATGCATAAACATCTGCGTTGGCAGTGAAATTGCCACAATACCTGGGTGTAAAGTTAACTAATTTGCACTTGTGTCACTGTCGCTTCGGATGGGCGATATATGTATATATATATATATATATATATATATATATATAATTAAAAAATATATATATCTTATATATATATATTGGAGACTTTCTATAGATATAGTCACTCATCACGATATCTATGGAACTATGAGACCTAAAAACTTGAAGTTTGGTAGGAATATTCCTTTTGCCAAGTAGAGGTCAGCTAAGAACGGATTTTAAGAAATTCTACCTCTAAGGGGATGAAACAGGGAGGCAAACTTTGTATGGGACAACGTGATTCCTTGATCCAATCTACTTCAAATTTTGCATAAATATTATTTAACAGAATTGATTGAAGACATGTTTCGTATTTTATCGCAATTCATTCCCTAAGGGGGTTAAAAGGGGGTAGAAAGTTATTTTGATATCAATACTCCTTAGTGCTTTTTTTTTTAAATTACATTTTATTTTGACACATGTTTGACAATTCAATCCGTCTATTATATTATAATATTTTTCAGTATTGACGCAGGTGTAGATGATATCTTTTTTTGTGACTTTATATTAAACGAAACAAAATTGAGTTGTAAATATACCGCGTGGTCGCTTTATAGTAAAATAGTTTTTATATAATATTTTTTACTTCAATTTTGGTGTTGTTTTAAGTCAAGGGTTTAAAACGAAATGACTCATAAGCAAGGCATCTGTACTCACAATGATACAGATATAGAAGACAGCGAAGTGAATTTGGAAACATTTCATTAACACCCCAATTAGTACAGATTGGCACCATGGACTAATGTTGGAACAAGATCAGAAAAAATTATAAATCATGTACCCATTTAGTTTTATATAACTTTATCTTACACTAAAACTCAGAAGGAGGAGATAAAAGCTGTCATGGACTATTATTAAATATAAATATATGTTTGACATACACACACGATCGTTTGTTCTTAAGGTAGGCAACTTAATGCCTGTTTTAGGTGACAGCCGACTGATATACATTTTTTTTTATAAATATACATAATTATAATTAGTACATATGGAAATAAAAACATATTACACCCAGACTCGAGGCGGGAATCGAACCCACGATCCTGGAGCATAAAGCAATGTCACTACCAACTGTGCCGAGTCAATCAAAATTGAAAAAATTATTACTTGCAGGTTTATTCAAATCTAAGAGGCGAAATCGTATTGACTTGTGATGTAATTATACCAACGATACAATGAACGAACCATTGATGACCGTTCTGGTGTAGTGGTGCGAGTAGTCGCTTTAACGCCTCGGCTCAATCCCGGTGGTCGCGGGTTCGATTCCCGCTCGGGGCAGATATTTGTATTTGTGCCAATATTTGTTTCAGGTCTGGGTGTATGTCCTTGTGGGTTTCCCCACCGTGCCCCGGAGAGCACGTGAAGCCGTTGGTCCCGTTTGTTATCATGGATACCTAATAATAATCGTTACTTATGGTAGGATATTATCCGCCAAATCGCAGTGGAGCAGCGTGGTGGATTAAGCTTCAACCCTTCTTCTATATGGAAAAAAGGCTTTTGATCAGCAGTGAGCTGTTTACAGGTTGATACAATACAGTACAGTACAGAAGCATTTGTAGCCTGCAGTGACGAAACTGAGCCTTACCATAAATATTAGAGTCCATTTAAGGGGAGATGTTACTGCCGGACTATTCTCAGACCTGTTGCTTAAAATAGGAAATGGTGATTTCCAGGAACTGGATAATAATATAATGTATATGAGTATGTATTTACCATAAACAAAGCTTAAGGTCAAACTCCTAATGTAGCGGGAGTATACTTGAACGAAAGCTGCTTCTCTCTCTCACAGCCAGTTGTATGTGGCATGTTCCAGAGTAACCTGGTGATTCTAGCACCTCGAAGGAAAAACAAAAAAATATTGTTTATAAAGAAATGTTTATAAAGAAATACTACGGAAGGTGTAGTATTTCGATTTCGTTGTAAAAAAATAATACTCCCATGTAACTTTCTTCAGATCAAAGGCCGAGCTTCGTGTTCATAAAATATAACAATTTTTATTTTTATTTTAATGTTTATTTAAACATTAAATCCCTTCTCTATAATACCGTTTTATTTTATAAGTATTCAAATATTTTAACATAATAATTTATATGTTATTACTAAAATAATAATAAATATTATAACCATTTTCGACTTCTACGCGACTGAAAAATGTTAGTTTTTGATGTTTTAAGAGCCCTTTCCAAAGGACAGGTCAAAAAAAAAATTATTTAGAGGTCTATTCAATTTTTTTTAAATTTCAAAAATCGTCCAAAATTGAATTTTTTTATTTCATTTTCTCGTTACGTTATTAATTTTATAGACAAAAATTTTTTTTTGCAAGTTCACACATATTTTTTTTAATTTCTTAGTACATTTCATTACATTTTTTCGAGCGACCTTTTAATATTTAAAGTAGAATTCAATAATTAATTTTTTATTTTTTTATTAAGTACAATAATCGATAAAAAGACACCACGAGATGAACTATAAATCAAGAATAATCTAGATTATAATTTTCTTAATTTAATTATTTTATTTAATCAACTACTAAACGACGATTTTTGAAATTTAAAAAAATTGGAGCGACCTCTAAATAATTTTTTTTTGCCTGTCTTTTGGAGAGGGCTCTTAAAATATCAAAAATGGTTATTTGCATGTACATTTTATTTATTACTGTACAGCTAATCGTAAAGCAGTATTGAAAGTTACTTCGTTCGAGCTATAGTAAGTCAAACAACAGAAAACTGAAACTTTCTGCGGTTTGAATCCCTTTAAAAATTCGTAAAAGCCACTGGTTGTAAAAAATTGTGTTACCAAAAATACAGCCCGTGACTGTCTATAATGCATTGAATTAAAATTTATTATTAAAACTATAAATTAAACCGTAAATCATTACTTAATTTAGTCACGATTCTTAATGTAACGTATACATTCACATAAAATCTCGTTACTCGATGTAGCTTTAAGATGTATTTTTTGCTCTTTTTTTTCGTGACGCAATCTCGGAAACCCTCGTAACCTTACTTTATGATCCTCTCAGACTAATGAATGATGAGCTAGACGTTACACAGGAGCCTGGGTCAACTTATTTTTCTAATAAATATTTAATGTCAACAATGTTAGGAACGAAAGTCTTTTCTATAGTAATATATAAAAAAATTAGATTTTTTTAAAAGTATTAATCTTATCGGTACTACTACTACTACTACTGCTCGTATGGTAGAAGCCATATCAATTATTCTATTTATCGAGCAATGTCTCTCAGAGTCGATTTAGCGAGGTGGTGCAGTAACCATTAAACGTTAACGCGGATGATGGTGGAAGATATTTAGTGTATACATATAAAAAACAAAAAATATAATTAAGTTTATGTCATGTATGTTATATATACCATATCAACACTAATATTAGGCAAAAATATAAAGCAAAACAAGAACGAAGATTATAAAGATAATACTTCTTCGTATTAATTAAATTTCCTATTTATCCTAATCAAGTAATTTACCTTCGCCAATGGCGGATTTGTCTGAAATAATTAAAGCGCTGAACTGTAATGACTTGGCGTTGCTTGGTTATAGTAAGAGCTCGGTATAGAGTGGCGTTTCAAATGTTTAATCGTATTCAAAATTAATTCGTCGTTGTGCAATAAAATATAAATTGTGAGGGAAATGCATTTGTCTGAAAATATACTAAAACATGTAAGCTAATCCGCAGCAAAGCTTGAACGTGGGGTATTTTGTTCCGCACGAATTTTCTTAGTAGTGACTTCTTGAATTTCTTAGTAGTTAAAATGCCTGTTATAATAATGCCATTTTAATTGCTGAGAATATTATGTCAATAAAATCTATTTGTCGTTAATAATATAAAATATACATATATTATAAGATACACAGTAGACTATTTAATCGCGAAATGGTAAATATATTTAATTAAAAGTCTAAAAACGGATTTTATCGCGTTTATTTAAATTTACTGTTTAACAATATTTAATTTAAATTATTTCCCGACGTTTCGGACCCTTTACAGCGTCCATGATCTCGGGGGACTGAGGTGGTGGGTGTCCGAATAAAATAGTAATATAAGAGATAAAAAGTAAATATAAGAGAACAGTATGGTAAATATATCTTCGCGTAATACTGTAAATTAAATTCGCGAATGACGTGAAATGCATTTAACTATAATATTCATGGTGACATTATAACTTGACTTAAGACTGTCTCTGAGTTAAACGGGATTAATCCTTAATTAATCTGCAGAGACATTCAGCGAAATTTATGCAACCCTAGGTAATTGTAAGTTATAATACAATTTGGATTATAATATTAAATAAGAGATTATTTTTTATAATTGTTATTTGCGAATTCTTGAACACGTTTATATGTTTCTGACCCGCTGACCCTTGAAGACAAGCCAAAAACTCTTAAAAAGAAAGAAAAAAAAAACTCTACCAAGTAACAACTATTTGCTTATTATAACGTCTGGAACAGATCAAAGTGTGCTCGGAGAACAGAAAGGAAATCTCTAATGGTATTCAAAAATCTATTCAAAGCGAACGAAAATTCTGGCAATCGAACAGAACCATTGTCAAACTACGATAACAGGTAGTTAATAATATGTTACGAATAACTAGACGGGCCTAGACTACTAGTTACCTGTTATATATTAATGGTACCCTTCTTCGAAATTCATCGACTTAAACTAACAAACCCTTTTCTTTGTACTATTAGTATAAACAAATATTTGTACTAAATATTTCTCGTTGACTTTGCGCTTGGAAGGTTTATTGATATGATTCAGTCAAAAGTTATAGTTTGTTGTGAATAAGTTGTAGATGATATTGTTAAAAGGTAGGTGTAGTTTAATTCGCTTCGATGCTCGAAAACGTAACAATGTAGACGTCGTAGACGAATATATTATATGAAAGGTATAAGAGTCGAAAGAAAACTTTTGTGAGTATCGATAATATTGAAAAGACTGCGGTCGAATAATATTTCGTAAAGGTCTTTGAGTGTAAAATACAATTTATAATCCGTGATTCGGTATCTTAAAATTTGACACGTTAAAATATTTTTCATTATCATATTAAAATATTTTTCACAAATCTATATTTATGCAAATAAATAAATGTTGAATGCCTGTTTATAATATATAAAAAACTAATATGAATAGCGTATATATACTTATTTATATATTATTAAACTCAGGTCCCTGATTTTGGATTAACTTTTTTTTGTTTCTTTGTTTGTTTTTTTAATCACCCTTAACCGTAATTATTTGAGAGTATTTTCACTTCCAGATGTATTTATGCTATTATCTATATTATAGGAAATCATTTATGCTTACTTTTTATTTGGAAAAACAAAAAAAAAAAAACAAACTTTTTTTGTAAATTTCCATAAAGACGAAGTCACTGGATGAAACTAGTTGAGCAATTATAAAAGGCAATTTGTCAATCAATATTACTTTTGTCTTATTCACTCTATCAGTTGACCTTACCATAGTGGGATAAAACTCATATTTGCTTAAAACTTTTTGTGTGATAATCGGTAAACAGATATACATAATAATTATTTTAAAACAATGTTAGTAGTCATATGCACCATAATGTGCTTAGAATTTTACATTTCCATATATTCTCGAAGTATACGTCTATTCTAGCAATAGGCAATATTATTATATTCTTCTAACAACTTCAAATTATCTCCACAACGAAATTTAGCGCAATTAACTTAGTGGTTTATTTATACCTGAGTTATCGATGGTTTTTAAACCGTAACCGAGAGACAAAAGACATAGATGTAATTCGTCCTGGTTTATTATCGGTAATATTTATTAAAGTATATGAGTAATTGGATAGAAGACAATTATCATATTACACATATAGTAATATTTATCGCTGACTGTATGAAAAGCCCGTTAGTAATGGAAGGATATGACAGGAATACATACGCTAACACACGCCTTGAATCTAAAATGAATTAATTTATGTAAGTTGAGATTGCGACTGTTTAAATATATATGCATTGGATACATATCCTTCAATTTGAATCCAGGAAGCGACCTGTAAGAGCTTTGGATTTTTGCTTAATATGAAATCCAATTTCATTTTCTTTTTCCTTCAATAAATATAAATTTTAAGGGTCGTGTAGAAGGATATTATTAATATCCGTTGGAGCGTTTAAGTAATCATATAAAAGCGAAAGTGAAAGCGAAGCTCGGTATTTAGTTTGTTTTGAAGGAATTTTACAATAATAATAAAGTGATTATATAATAATAATAATTATCATTTTTTGGTCATAATAAATATTTTAACATTCAGTTTTAATTAAGACTTAATATTCAAAACTAAAGATAATTAAAAGCAATGAAACCGAAAAATTTTTCATAACGAACATTTCGATAAATGATCACATCACCAAATATAAATCAATATGCAATAATTTTTAATTTAATATGTGTCTTTCCAAACACAAAATAGATAGCGACATGTAATGGATGAATAAAGTTTATTCAAAAATAAACTTTATTCATCCATAAAAGCAACATTCCGTATAGACAAAGGCTTCTATTTTATAAAGGAGCAGAGCTTATTTTAATATGTAACATAAAATAGATTGCAAATGTAGTAATATTTGTATAGCAACAGTTCTGGTGTTGTTGTCGTTTCTTTGTTTAAATTTGCAGTATCGTCGACGATCTCGAGTTCAATTCCCGGTTGAAGTTGATATTTATAGTTGTACAAATATTTGTGGCTGATCAAGTGTGTGTCCTTGTGAAGACCTACTTGTCATAGTACCTTAATAAAAACTTATAAATCTAGATAAATTTTACAAATAAAAAAGTTAAATATAAACTTATAAATGTAGATAATATTTTACAGATTAGAAATTATTATTAATTCAATATGATGAATGACAAGAAAAATATCTCAGTTTTCTGTCAGTAGCATATGCAAAAAATAAAGTATTGGGTATAATAAATGTTTACCGGCTTTAAATTTTTTTAAATCCTAGTATTATTTCCTTTGTCACAGAACAAGTATTGAGCTTAGATTTTCATGTCAATTAGTCAAGTACTTAGTAAAATCTAAGCGTATCATTGGTCTAATTTAACTTATAATGTCAATTTGGTTTTCCTTTTTCTATGTTACACTAACTTATTTATTTATTAAAAATCATAAGCAGTCTTTATAGACTTCAATAATATTATAAATACATTCAGACTCAATATATCGAGAAACGAGATGAGTCGTGCACTTTAGTTTACGACTTTTCAAGTTTAGCACAAGTTAAATCGAAAATTTCTTCATTTAAGTAGGCTTCATAAACACTTTTGAATCGTCATTTTACACAGTATATCTATAATATTTGTGTCTGACGACCGTTCTGGTACAGTGGTGCAAGTGGTCACTTCAACGCTGGCGGTCGCGGGTTCGATTCCCGCTCGGGACAGATATTTGTATTTGTTAAAATATTTGTTTCCGATCTGGGTGTATGTCCTTGTGGTCCTCCAACCCACCATGCCTCGGAGAGCATGTAACGCCGTCAGTCGCGGTTATTATTATAGACACCTGATAACGATCGTTAGTCATAGTACGGAAATTATCCACCAATCCGCAGTGGAGCAGCGTGGTGGATTAAGCTCCAACCCTTCTTCTATATGGAGAAGGGGCCTTCACTCAACAGTGGGTTGTTTACAGGCTGATACAGTACAGTACTTTTTTAAAAAGAAGTGATCTCAGAAATTATAGACAGGTTTCAATACTGCCGTCCTAAAATAAAGTATTTGAAAAAAAAAAAAAAAAACATAATAAACCCACTGCTTCTTCATTTTTAGTAGTAGGTAACTAGCGGCCCGCCCCGGCTTCGCACGGGTCTTTAACTAAAATTTTAAAAATTATACATTTATATTTTTTATCGCCTACACCTGCGTCGATACTGGAAAATATTTTATAATAGACGGATTGAGTGACAGATTTATTATATCTATATACATACATACATACATACATATATATGTATATAGATAGTACGGATGAAACATTTGAACTGTTTTTTTATTAATTATTTTCTCATTGATGAATACCATATTTTAATAAGTATTATTCCCGACGAAGACAAATCCAAAAACACAAAAATCATAAAAATCGTTCCACTCGTTCTCGAGTTATAAACGGTGTAACTAACACGACTTTATATATATATATATATATATATATATATATATATATATATATATATATATATATATATATATATATAGATTACAACTTAAATAGCTATAACCATCCAACTTTGTACAATCAACAAACAAATAACGACCAAATATTATAAATTTTAACAACGAACAAACAACCAAGACCGTAGTACCCTAAAGTATTTAATTATATACAAAAAAGAAATACAGATTTTTAAATACGGGCGAGTATCATTCTTTTGGCCGAAGTTTTGGTCAGCGCGATTCAGAAAATTATCTGCGCCATCTATCGTATAATTGTAGAATATCGTTTTTATATTTAGTGACATTTAACATAATTAATATTTAACATAATAGTATATTAATTGAAAATGATGTTTATCTAAAATATTAAAACGATTTCTATTCCTATCCGACATATTTAGTAAACTTTTAAGTTTAACAAAATAGTAACTCAAATATAAGTTTTTTGAGTCTTAAAGATTCCTTAGACCAGATGGCGTTGGCGGCGTAGGTACCTATTTCTATTTTCTTAAATATTTATTTTTAAATTTAATTACAATGAAACAAAAACTAAATTATACTGTACGTTATTTCTAATTTTTATGTATTAAAGTTATTAACATTGGTTTTGTACTTTTTACGTGATACGTGATCAGAGAAAAACACGATAAGAGATGGCGCTGATACAAAAAAATACGCGCTATTGAAATTTATTCTTGATGATATATAGTGTATTAATAAAACGGAGGTTTTAACAGATTTATTATTTGTATAGTTGACATTTTTCACAATGATCAATATGGTTTCACTAAAGGTCGCTCTACATCAAATCCTGTAGTGGAACTTTTCAGGCTTACATACGATACTTGGGAGAAATCACAGAATGCTATAGGTGCGATTGCGATAGGTGGTGATTGCGTTGAACATGAAAACATATTATGTAAACTTGAGCACTACGGTCTTAATGGCAAAGCTCTTGATCTTAATATTTTATATGTTACTAATAAAATTCAACATGTCTCAATAAATGGGGCAAAGTCTTCTGAATATGTGCTAAAAATGGGCGTTTCTAAAGGAATCATTCTAGGCCCATTCCTTTTTTTAATACAAAAATTATATATATATTGGTACCAACACAACACCATCTTTTGTGATTGAAATTTTTAAAATTTTCGAACTTGTAACTGCGCGAACTAGCCTCGGTACATAATAGCGTTCGTTAGAGAGAAACTTGGGATTATGAAGTTCTATTTAGTGATTCGATCCCGAGTGTAAGCGATGTTTTACGATTGCCAATTTCTGTTGATTGTTGTTTTTCACATCTTTTATGTGTTCATTAATTCGTGTGTCTATAGATAGCTTGGTTGACCGATATAAGAACTTCCATAGCTGCAATTAGCCTTGTATATCCTTGAGTTTTGAAAGGGGACATAAACCTTGGACAAAAGTACTAAAGTAAAAAAGTACCAAAGTATGTTACTCGTTTTCTTCCAAGGTGTTTACACAGTTTTGATATTATACTACTTTTTAGTAACTTATCTAATTGTAAATAATAATTAATAAGAGATATAATTATATAGAGCATCTTTGCCTCCAAATATATCGATTTAGATGAAAATTTACTGTAATATATATTATACATCATAAAAACACATAGGCTACAATTTATAAATATTTTGTGTAATTCGGCCATAATATAACATAGATAAAAATTATCACGCAATAAAGCGTAATTGACGCCTATACCACGACGATTACGAATTTCTTTTCGCAAGAATTCACTTCTACTTTCCTACTTATTTCCTTTACTGTACGTGCAGCAACTTTATGGAATAAACTTCCGAAAGCGATTCAAGAAAGCTCTTCAATAAACGCTTTCATAGACAAATTAAAAATTCATTTTATTTCCGAAATGACTAACAATTTATAAGTCGTTGAATGTACATTTGCATGTATGTTTATTTTTCTACATATTATGTACGAATGTATGTATGTATGTATTTGTATGTACCTATTACGTAGTGTATGTATCTTAATTTATGTATGTTGAGTGTATGCTTTAAAGTATAGTTTAATGTCTTGTTTTTGGAGTTTACTCCTTAAGAATCGATTTTCATATATAAGGCGCCCGGTATGAGAAAAATATGAGAGGTAAAATCTACTATTGAATGACCTCGTTACTTTTTCGGTGCGCGCGCACCTACGGTGCGGTGCGAAAGTAATGTTGCTCTAATTAATATTGAAAAATAATATTTAAAAAATAAATGATAATTGTCAGATAATAATAATTACATAATTTATCAACATTCCTAATGAAATATTTGTGCACATCTGAAATTGACTATTGTGAAAAGTTTAATGTAAAATATTTCGCCGATTAGTTATAATAAATGTATATAAAATGAATAAATATATATTTATATATGTATATTATTTTCATTAATTTGTTAATTTACCCTTTCATATGATATTAATCTTATTTTCAGTTGGATAAACTCTTTTTGCGTATGTTTAGACAATCGTACTTAAGGAGTAAACTCCAGTCGTGCGTCGGAGCTGACATACACATTTTTTTTTCTTCTTCTCTTCTCTTGCACCGCAACAACGTCATCTCTTACCATCATGGGTTGACTGGTAGAGATCTTTTCTAGAGATAAGTTCGCCCTTGCCAAAATTCAATGTAAGCAAAAATGTATGTTTTTTACTGTGCAATAAAGAATATATATATGATGAATGCAAATAAAGTTAACTTACATCATCAACCTTATCTGATATTAAAATGTTTCAATGTAAACTACCAAGAAATGAAAATTCCAAATTTGCTCAAAGCTGAATCGGTCAACGCTTTGTCAACTGACATTGTCACGTCGAAGCGAGCATGCAAGTGTACGTGTTCTGTTTAATACAAATCTAATTAAGCCTTGTAAAAATTTGGATTTCCAATATTCATTACATTAAAGTTCGTAAATCAGTCGTTTTATATTATATCATATATTAAAAAAAAGTTTTAATTGTGTCCTTTTCATTTCTAAGCGATATATGATTAATATTTGTATGAGTTCAGTTTTTTTCTTTCAATGATTTTATAAAATATATATATATATATATATATATATATATATATATATATATATATATATATATATATATATATATATATATATATATATATATATACATATACATATATGTATATATATAAAGAATTTGCTCAATCATTATTTATTTGTGAAATTATTATTTTATTTGTTTTATGCATATACAGAAATACGAGGCACTAATAAGCCATTCCCAACGTCCAGCGCGTTTGAAATAGCACAAATCCGGCGAAATCCGGACGAGAGAGATGAACGCAATAAAATATACAACTTTTCATATTTCGAGATATTTGAAAATACTTGTTAAGCTTTAAGTACGATATTAGGTTAGGAAATTTGTCAAACAAATTACAGTCATCACAAAATCACAATCACATTATCAATATATATATAAGTATTACTTTTACTGCTATCTAAAAAAAAAAAAAACTATATTAGCCAAAGCTTATTATTCGTTACAAGATTATATAAATGACGAAGATGTGTGACTTAGTAGCGCTGACTCTCATTCAGGATATAAAACTGAGTTTATAATGGTTGATTAATGTATTGGCGACGACCGTTCTGGTGTAGGGGTGCTAGTAGTCATCTCAAACAGCGCGCCGGCGGTGACTGGTTCGATTTCCGCTCGAGACAGATATTTGTGTTTGTACAAATATTTGTTTCCGGTCTGGATGTATGTCGTTGTGAGTCTCCCCATCGTGCCTTGGAGAGCACGTAAAACCGTCGGTCCCGGTTGTTATCATAGACACCTGACAACGATCGTTATTCAACGTAGGGAAATTATTCGCCAACCCGCAGTGGAGCAGCGTGGAGGATTAAGCTCCAACCTTTCTTCCTTACCTTTTGTTACAGCGGGCGGGGGCTGCTCTACCTCTGCGCCTTCAGCTTCTAAAAAACACTCTAGGGGTAGGGCAAACAAGACTACGTGGAGTCGGGGTACGCTGATTCCGTTCTGTGATCATTTAGAGGATTAAGTCAATGTCTGTTAAGCGAGGTTCCTTTTTCTGGATAATTATGCAAATAAAACAAAATCTGTAAATAATATGAATTATGTTTATTGTTTATAAACATAATTTACAACATCTAATAATTTCAAAGGGTTCTTGTTTAAATTTAATTATTTCCCTTCTCCACAACTATTCATATATTAAATCGGTGAAATCTTCCCTATTATTGAAGTCGTAATTGAATTTTATAAATAATATTTTTACTGTAACCCACTGTGACGACTATTAATATATATATATATATATATATATATATATATATATATATATATATATATATATATATATATATATATATATATATATATATATAGGATATATATTAATAGTCACAGTGGATTACAGTGGGCTATAAAGGGATTTTTATGATCGCTGTGATTTACTTGCTTGTGAATGAACTATAATTTTCCAAGCCGTTATAAGCACGCCACATATAGGTACGTATGGTAGTGCAATCAGGTACATGCTTTTTAATTATAATTATGTATTAAAACATCTATTATAAAATATAAACAACTATATATTAAAACGAAATTATGCACATAAGCGGTCTAGTTTTGAGGTTAGTTCTATGTGGTTTTTTTTCAAGTATGGTGCATTACCTTGTATTGCGAGTGGTATGGAGGGGTAACGAAGACCCCCCCCCCCTCTCCCCCTACCAGACTTTCTCGCCCAAATTTGTGCCAAACGATTCTAAATCCAACCCTGCGCATCGTATGTTAATTCGAGTACTTCTAATTTTTTTTTCACAGTTTATACACTTTGGGACTGTTGTATAAGATTTTATAGTCTTGTATATAAGCATTATTACAAATGTAATTTTAATGTGAATTATATTGCTTTTTGTGTTGCAGTATATAAACATAAAAAAACATAAGTCAATTTAACTAAATATTTGCACATTATGTATTAAAAACTCTCTTATAAAAAAAAGGCCCTTATGTAGGTAATTTTATGCTTTACTTGCTTTTTGTATTTATACACATATACTCGTATATCTATTAATATTTTAAAATAAACCAAAAGTACCTAGTACTATGCAATAATGACCACATATTTTTACATGTATTACTCAGTTCTGTACAGCTTATTACGATTAAGAATATTCAAATATACTTCCTAATAAGAAAACCGATAAAAAAGGGGTAATCGAAATAAGAGTGCTCTGCATAAAGCGTTGGCATTCTGCGTCATACATTAAAAATATGAGTACACTAATAAATATTTATATTTGAATAGTTTTAGTAATAATACTAATTGATTAAAGATTAAAATATTATTATATAATAACAATACAATAATTCAAAGGATGTAGTATTTAGAGTCAATAAATCGGGCTTAATAAAACCTGATTTTGAATTAAATAAATACTATATTAAGGGATTAAAATATTGAACAGTTTATCAATAATGTGCTCTGCGAAATTCCCCTTTTAGATTTGAAATATTCAGAGTATAAGTGTTTACTTGTTGTTAGTAGTTTTTAAATAATTCGTAAAGTACTCCACTAACTTTAGCTGCTTATGCTTATTAATTTTTGATAATTAACTTACTTATAGGTTTTACTTTAAGGTTGTTCCCGAACATTATACATATGTACTAAAATGTATATATATACATTTTAGTACATATATATACAGAAAGAGACAGGAGAGACACTATATATGGATATAAATTTTATAAACATCTCGTTTCTAGATCTATTTTATTCGTTACATTTTGAGAGCATAATATAGTAAAATAACTTTAAATAAAATAGCAACTTTAAAAAAATAATGTTTTTAAATGTATTTGTTAGTGTCATTTATCCTATTGTATTAAAATAAGCCATTGCCTTTATTATGTTGTGTTGTATGTTATCTGTAATCAAGGCACTATTTATGTCTGTACGTGTGTTTATTTTTTTTAATTAACACACATAAACTTTATATATGTGTGCTCTGTTAGTAACCTTAATAAATAAATAATTAAAAAAAATGGTTGTCTGTAAAGTCGGTTTACGGACGATAATTTTTACGTGATAACGTCATAAGAAAACATTGATGAAAAAGTGCATACTTTTATGAATGGAATTGAATTATTATCACTGAATTATCATTATTTTGTATAATATATATTTATTATATTATATAATTATTGTTATGCCATCTGCCCATTTGCAAATGCAATATTACTGTCACTCTCGGGTTGTCTGGCAGAAATTGCTCTTTAGCAATAAGACCTCCTGGTTGTACAACTTATAATGATGTTATTTTGTGTCCTTAATTTAGTTCTGTTTTGGTGTGCATTAAAGTATATTATTATTATCTAACTGCTTTACTCCACCTGTTCAATAATATATATAGATATAGATAATTAATACTTATTATTATTATATGTTTCTTATTTAATCTCAGATAGCCGGGAAGTTGATGGCATGGGCCAAAGCCAAATGTACATAAACGGCGTAATTAAAACCTTTGTACATCCTTCTTTTTTCATTACAAATATTGTTATTTTTTTAGTGGTGTGCAATAAAGAGTATTATTATTTACCTGATTGTTTATTTTTACTGAAATGTAACAAATATATATAATAATTTATGTTTGTGGTTGGCCACAGTGATTGAGCACACATTGAATAAATTTTACTCTACTTCTACAATCTACATGTAGTCAGTACTACTGCTTTTTGCAACATGTGATAAGTGCTCGCTGGTAATTTTAGCATTGTTATTATAATGAGCAAACTTCAAATTAATGTTAATGAAGTTTTAATTTAAAACTATGAAATTGAAACCATTAATCAAATTCATGAAACTGATGCTTTTGAAAAGCCTCCCAAAATCTGCTTGATATAATAATATATTCCCTTGGAGTGCGTTAACTTGTCATTAAAACATAAATATTTCTAAAACTATGGTTATAAATAATTAATTTTTGATTTTCAAATATTATTTAGTTTTTGCAAAGGATGGGTGTCAGTCAATAAGATAGGTGTTTTTTTCCCCTGAACAATTTTGAGTTTTTATAGATATGTATATAAGCTACAGGTAATTGTATTTAATATAAAAGCTAAATAAAGTTAAATACTTTGATATGTAATACAAGAAATAATCAAGTTTAATAAAGAAGTTAAGTTTAATAACTTAATTAAAGTTAGCAAAACAAATTAGATTATCATTAATCACTTATGAAAATAGTAAAAATATACTAAATAAAAGCAGCTAAATGTTTATACGATCGTAATTATATGAGTTCTAATAAGTTTTTAATCAAAATTGTAATATAACCTTATATTACCTACTGCACTCGCCGACCGATGTTACTTTTTTAATAATCAAATAACAAACATATGAAATTATATCGCTAATCAAATTCTTAAAATGCAAGAATTAATTACCTTTTTTTGCTGCAATTGTTGTCACTATTATAACTTTAAAAACAATAAATTGACGTTACTTCAATATTGACAAAACAATTTGCCGCCATTTGCCGCTGTCATTTCTACTCGGACGCGTCGTAAGTTGGCCGACCGCCGATCGTGAGCCGAACGCTTAGGCCGAGCCGATCGTACCTCTCTACCGCTTGTTCCGCGCTCTCGCTCACTAATTGTGACAATGACGTCAAAAAAAATTATCACGTCAAAAAAAAAAAAACATATTTTAATAATCTAATACGAAGGTGAATCCAATGCTTATATACTTATATATAGCGAGTCCACACTCCATGTACGAAAATTGTTTTCCAAAGTATTTTGATAATTTAAATTATAGGTTTTATAAAAATTCTCATAAACATTAAATAAGTAGTTGCTCTGTTAGCACCAAAACAATAATTCAATATTTGTGTTTCAATTATTCATATATATATATATAATATATAATATTATATTATTAATTCAATTATTGTGTTTTAACTTCTAATTTTTTTTAATAAATTTATTTGCCAAGTTACCCCGCAGCAAAGCGTACTTATTTTTTTTGGGATTTTTTAATCTATTAAGTAGCTTGCGGCCTTTTTAGTTTCAAAAGGGTTTTAAATTAATTAGTATTCATTGATTTTGTTTTTTGTTTACGACTAGTATCGTAAATACGTTAAAAAAATATTCTTACGATGTTTCTTGTTTATCCAGTTTTATCACGGTTTCGTATTTAGAGAACTGTAATTATTATTATATATACCTACTTATTATAAAAATTCGTAATAAGAACTATTTTATTATAGCTCACGTCAACATTATATTTTAAAAGTAAAAACCGAAAATAATGTCGTTTGATAAGTGGAGCGCACATTTATCTGGCAGACAGATAAAATAGGCTGCTCCTGGTAGAACTTGTTTGAATTCGTTACCTGACCTAATTTTACAAAAATTAGGATTAGCAATGTGTAAAAGTTTTTTTCGCTATTAAATTTCTATCTTCTTAGACAGGAAGATTGTGGTGCACCTTAAGTGTAGTAGCATTATAAACTACTTATTAAAAGATTTAGCACATTCAACGTTAATGAATCTCACATATTTTAACTACCACAGTTTATATAGGATCAGTTTATCTATTGTTAATAGTGTTAAAAAAATTTTCCTGATATAAACTGTTTTAATTTTATCCATACCATTTAGACAACCCAGAAAAGAAAATGCCAAAAAAGAAAATGGTTTTAATTACTTAATTATGAATTTAATGTTCCTATTCTTTCTATTTTATATATTTTATACTAAAATAAATATTATGCATAATAGTAGTAGCTAATATAATCATATTGGACATATAATGGAACCAGTGTAGTAACAGTCTTAAGGAGATTATAAAAAGCAATTAGACGTTCAACACGAAGCACAAAGAGTAATTTAAAATCCTGACAAAGTCTCAAGGGTCGTAATATTATCGGAATCTCGAAGATAAGTTGAACAATATGAAAAGACGAAGGAAAGTTACTGTTTAAATAAAAAAAAAATCAATAAATTCAAATAGTAATTAATATTGAAATCAAACTAATTATAAAACAAAAAGAGAGAGTTTCTTAATTTTATTTTATTCATGAAAATATAAAAAATATATAATATATACAGGTTGAATGGTGAGTTACTATCAATATTTAAGGAGAAAGCTTTATATGTTTGTAATAAATAAGGTTTGAAATCAATAAAATAATTATAATAATTAAATAAACAAAGACAACAAAACCTCTCGCTACGACGAGATGGTAGCGGAATTGTTGACATAAATGTCAACACGGGTGAAAACCGTGTAAGACTTTTAATCTATGTAGTACACATGTGTCGAAATAAAAGAAGTTATTATATATTTCAGGGAAGCACCATGGATTAGCAGTTTTGTATTTTTATGCAAGAAAAGGAGATCTTCTCCTCTTAAGTAGCCGGGTTCAAGTAAGTTTTAAAATTATAAAGGTGATATCAATTGAATTGTAATTTTAAAGCATTATAGTTATTTAGATGCCATTGTGATTTAATTAATTAATTTACTGTTCTATTTCATTAACTGAAAGCTGACCTGGAAATGTATAAAAGCAATAGTGTTTGTACTTTAAATAGAAAGCGCTGACTTTGTATGATGTACTAGTTTGGTAACTCGGTAATTTTACACGTTAAAACTATATTTGTCGTAGTTTATTTGAACGATACCTGTTTTAAACGAGTTTTCGAACTGCGAGACGCTTCGCCTTTTTGTAGAACAAAATTTAATATAAAATTTTGTTTTTATTGACATTTGTTCAAAGTTGTTTTAAATTATAACGTGGTCTTAACGTGTTCTACCAAGCAACAAATATTTGTATAAATACAAATATCTGCCCCAAGCGGGAATCGAACCCGCAACCGCCGGCGTTAAGCTCTCACCAGAACTATTAGTATTCTTCTTCTTCTTCAAAAAAAAAAATGTACCAGGAGTCTCCTGTTATAAGAAAAATTAATATAATAAACAAGTGCAGATATTTTTCTCAAAAACATCGTTTTTGTTTTCTCAATAAATACGAGATTAAGCTTTAAAGACAAGTGGAGCTTACAACCTTAATGATGGTAGCCTGTATTTTCATATTTTACCTACTAGACAATTTCGGCTCGTAAATCATTTATTACTTTCATTCAATTTTAACCCTTTTTTCAGCAAGCCGCTTGCATTTAAAACTTAGTATAAAATTTTGCGACATTATTTTCAACTGCTTGTTAACTGTTGCTAACTGTTGTTACAACTTTAAAAATGCAAATGCGTGGAATCCAGTGTTGGAACTTTGTAAAATTAATAGCTGATTTCAAATAAAACAAAATAGTGACATTGTTAGTGTAGTTTGCCGGGAGTCTGTGTCGAAAATAAGTGGTGAGGTGGGCTTAAAAAGAACTAGACGAAGGGTAAAGAGATACTGCCCGTGACGGCTCACAGTTGACACATCGCTCCACAGCAGTCTCGTCGTAACCACGGACTATGTAATTGGTTCGAAATATCGACAAAAATCGTCAAAAAACTATATCGTGGTGTGTCTTATGAGGCGCAAATTGAAGTCTATTTGATACTCCGCACGCCCTCACACGTTCGAGGACGGCATAGGCCCGTCATTCGATATCAAAGGTTGTCTCGCCTTCGAACACCAATACCACATCGTCCGCGAATGCCTGGGCATAATCGCCTTTGGCCTCCAAATCCTGAAGCAGTGGATCTATCAAAATCTTAAACATCAAACGTAAAGTTTTATTAAATGTATATTTTTTTTAAGCAGTACATCACGAAAAGTAAAATCTAATTTGCCTTTTTTGCATATTCAGATAGCTGTAGATTATAACAACTTAATCATGCTTACCTGATCAATGGCTGTTTTGTAAAGAAAAAAGATCAAAGATTTTTTAAGAAAATTATATTGTTACTTTAAAGGAAGCAGTGGCCATTATTCTCTTAGTACTTTAAGCATTTAAATGGAAATCAATTTATGCCTCTGCTATAGAAATATTTTGACGACGACGTTGCGTCCCATCGTTACCCAAATTACAACTCAGAAAAAAAAAATTGAAATCATTCAGGTTCAAGGACTCTTAGTCCTTCTTAGTTTCAGTCATAACTTCTGTAGTTTACAAAAGAATTTGTTTTATGGTGCGTAAAGGAGCATTGCGATCAATTAGGGAATTAGAGTAGTTAACAAGGGATTGTTTAACTGCAAGTTTCTCACTTTTAACGTAAACATAAACGTCACTTATTGCACCAATTCACCGGGCCATTTTATAACTACTAAGCGGCTTTTATTGACTGAATTTACATAGACTTGTTTTAGGTCTGTGCCCAAAAGTGTGCTATTGTCATTCATCTTTAGTCATCATCAGTGATTAGCCAAACTGTCTATTTCGTATGAATAATTATCAGGAATACATATTTTACATTATTTATAATTTTATTCATAATTTATAATAGTATTTATAATTTTGTTATGGAAAAATCTTCGTCATGTATGAAATAAACATTTACATATTTTAATATGTAAATGTTTATTTCATCAAAACCTATTCGCTGCTCCGTGCTAAGTATAGTTAAAAAAAAAAACTAAGTAAAACAATTACGATATATTATCGTATATAATTATATCAAACATATAAATAAACATAAAACAACGAAACGCAGGCGAAACCTGGTGGATAGTCTAGTAAAGGAGTCAACTGAGTGATTCATTAGGGGCCATCCATAAATTACGTGAGATGTTTAGGAGGGGGAGGGGGTCGAGCGAAATCTCACAGAATCTCACGTGTGGGGGGTGGGGGTCTCAGCAAATATCATATAATTTTTTTTCCTCATATTAATTTGAAATACTTTTCATGTACAGGTGATGACATTGTTTTTTAAGAATACGTACATATAGCCCAGAGGTGGAAACGCATTTTTAAAAATCTCACGTGAGATTAGGGTAGGGGGGAGAGGGTCGAGCAAAATCTTTTTTTTTTTTTTTTTTATGACAAATAGACAGGCATTTGACCGCTATCTCACCTGATGTTAAGTGACGATGCGGTCGAAGGTGGAGCATGCCTGCCTAATAACAGCCTATTCACTCTGGCCTTGAAGGCACCCAGGTTGTATCGTTCGGGAAACACAGACGCGGGCAACGAGTTCCATTCCTTAGCCGTGCGCATCAAGAAAGTAGTGCCAAAGCGTTTTGTGCGCGTAGGTGGCATATCAATGACATAAGGATGGAACGATCGACCGCGCCTAGTGTCCCGATGGCGGAAGGTTGTTGGGGGAATTAGATCGTGCAGTTCCTTCGCACACTCACCAAAATATATTCTGTAGAACACCGACAGACGAGCTACCCTACGCCGAATCACATATCTTACTAAGGGGGGAGGGGGGATCCAAAAAATGCTAAAATTGTCTCACGTAATTTATGGACGGCCCCTTATCGTATATCCTAGGCTACTGGACGAAGAAATATTATATTTTTGAAATGCGGTTTTCAAAATATCCCTAGAGTGGATGACGTGGCAAAGATATACCGTGAGACAAAGGGGACAAGACATCTCAAATAAAAAAAAATCAGCATTTATTATAATGCTTATTGTCGAAAACGTTAATGTAAGTGCAATCGCGTGGAAAACCAGCAGAACTTTGAAAAAAGAAGACGATTGTAACTAACACACACACACGCACACACACGCGCGGCGCGATATTTCGTAAAATAATGAAAAAACATGAAACGTCTAATAAATAATAAAATTCGTAAGACAAACATAAATAACAATTCACGCTCCCTTGCATACAGCAAGCTTTTGCGTAAATCCTGAAGATATAAATTAGTTTTCCACCGCAGAGTTTATACTGATCGATGTAGATTCATTTTCAAGTTGTCTTCAAAATGTTTTCGATACAAATTATTGATTGATTAACTCACAATTATTTTGAATGATCATAAACGAAAGTGATTAAAACAATAAAATTATGTTTTAGTAATGATGCTACGTATAGTCATCTATAGGTATATATTTATATAAGATGCTACCATCTTAGAATCAGCACTGTCGAGATCCTTGAGCAAAGATAGTCCTTGGTAGAAGACTAACAAACCGAATCTGGGAATTTTGTTCAAGCCTCTTTGCGTTGATATTTAATCCAATTTCAACCTCACCGAGTCTAAGACAAAAATAGCTGTAACAAAATTTGACTTTGTAAATACATATAACACACACACACACACACACACACACACACACACACACACACACACACACACACACACACACAAATAAGTCCTCACACTCAATAAGACTGAGGTATGTGCAAATACAGTGTACTTACTGATACCAAAAGAATGGATTTGACACTTCAAAGCCCGCATAATTATCGATTGGAAGGATCACTAACCCAGGCGAAGGCACTCACCGGTCACATCGGTCAAAACACTGACGTTATGTTGTCTGTATATCGTTTTTTTAGTGCACTCAGGAACTGTGTTGTTTCATCGTATTTTCTCTTCATTCTCGCTGCTATGCTACCCAATCAATACTTTCCCAGCATCCATTATCTTTGTCACATTTTAGGCCCTTTTTCTGCGTTTCGTCATGCAAAGTTATGGGTAAGCTCTTGCCTATTATGTAAAATAAAGTGCAGGTAATAGGTGTATTTAAAAGTGAAGACTGTAAATCAAGTCTATTGTGTGCGATATGACCCTATGTATACCAATTTATGTAAGAAGTACTATATCGATTTATGTAATTCTGTTTCAACACGCTCACGAATACTTGCTTTTTTTTCAAGTTCCCTCTTTTGTGAGAAAAACTATTATTCGGAGCTCTTTACTACCTCGATGACCGAGTTTTGCTCGGTATTTTGTTTCGGTTAATCGATTTTTTTGGAAAATATATTTAGTTACGAGTTACAAACTGATGTTACACTTACGTTAGCCTACACTAATTTTCTCGTTAGAGCGGGTTGTGACTCTTTAAATAAGCCTACACAAATTTTCTCGTTAGAGCGGGTTGTGACTCTTTAAATAAGCCTACACTAATTTAGTGTGGCTGCTAGAGTGTCTTGGATGGTTACCAATAGTCACTCGGTGTGTGAGGGCGTTAATTGTTTAGTTCAAATAACGCATATTTGTAAGAGGATTTATTTGATGAAGTATGTTTGAGGATGTCTGTATCGAGTAGCAGTTATCAAAATTAATGAGTAAAGATCACCTTAATTAAATAAATTTTTTTTTCTTCTTTTTTCTTTTGAACTCACCCTTTGATCCTTCTGTTCTCCTCTGCACCCAAGAATTTTGCCTAGAGACGCAAAATTCTTCTCTGACGGGGGGGGGGGGGTATTGTAACATAATTAATTGCGGGTAGCATTGTGTCTATGAATGTTAGCGGGGATCGGAGTAGGAGCCGCTCGGGCCTTATAAAAGGACGGGCTCGGTAGAATCTTCCTTTTCTCGTCTCTTCTGTGCAAGGTGCGAATTGTTGGGTGAGTTATTGTATTTATTATGTAGAAGCATGTAATGCTACTCAGTAGGTCGTTATTAATATAGAAGTTATATAATTCATTTTTATCTAGTGTTTATTGTTATAGTGTGTGTTAGTTATTAATTATTATATTATTATAAATTGTGTTAGGTTGTGTCCTTGTCTTGTGGGCCATTTCCATGTCAACCCAGAAACAACTGGGGGTTGACTATGGGAAGGCTCACCGGATGGTGTGTCCTTCCAGGGTCCTGGTAGGCGTACGGAGCGGTCGTCACTGTCTCTTACCACGTGACGACTTCTGCTGGTGAACCTCGGACCCCAACAATAACCGGGTTCTTTTTCGTGACCTACAACCGTTCTACGGCGAGAGACGTCGAGCGTCGGACGGGGTACGCAGTCCACGTGTCCCGGCGCGCACATCATCCCGTCACCTAACACAAGGCGGAGACCAGCTTGGGGGGCATCCCTGCTCCACGTGCCTATAGTTAAGTGCCCGTCTGGTTAACCCTTAGACCTGAACCAGGAATAGTTATCGAACCACGTGCTCATGTTCTCTTAAAATTAAATACGTAAAGACTGAATTACCACGTAGTCTATCTTAAAAACATTGTTATTGATCTAATTCTAACCTTTTTTGTATCTTGCCTACATATATATCACTATATAAAATAAATGTTGTAGTTTTGTTCATTTAATATTGGTTTTATTTATTTCTCTTTATTTTCGTCGGTATAATATGTATTTCTCTCTCTTTTACTAATATTACCCCGCGACAATATGAATAGTTATAATTTAACCTAACAAAGCTCGGTCATCCAGGTATTATATACGTAAGATATAAGGTGAAGGTGGCAAAATGCGCCTAGCGGGCAAGTGCACCTACCACTAATATCTCGAAAACTACCGATTGGATACCAGTAGTGGCACCTTATATCGATGCTACAAACTAAATCATAGTTCTTGGTGAAAGTCATTGATGGCTCTAGTCATGTGAGTTTAAGATACGCGCCATTTTATTTTCACTGATATCCAAAGTGGTGAGGAGAGATGACTATGGGGTGATCATCTTCGTAAATCTCAAAAAATTGAGTTTTTACCGATATACGAGTGAGGTAAGTGCAAAATTTTAATCTTAAATTTTCTTTAAGGTTCTGGCTTTATTTCACTCATATCTAGTAAAATTTATATATTTTTTACAAGTTAAATATTCTAACCCCAAATTTATATAGTTGGGGAAGTGCGCCATACTGACTTTTTATATGGCGCACTTCGCCGCAATCCAGAGGTTACAAACTTTTTAAAACGTGTCTTTGTTACAAGCCTTTATTTAACTTGCAATGTTTCTATGCTTGTTTGTATGGTCGGGTCAATTCTTGCAAATGAATTGTAAATCAGTTATCTTAAACCGATTTAGATGTAATTTGCATATACATTTATTAGTGAAATACATTTACACAAGTTTAATATCTCAATATCTTTTTTTTAATTTAAATTTTGTAGGTAATATAGTACATTGGTGGTTTTAATTTGATATAAAGTTTATATTGTGCGTTTTCCATTTACAGAGCATAATGTGTGTTATCAATTAAAAAACTGCAGGCTGTAGAGGCACTATTAGGCAAAAGATCTAGACACGGAAAGAGCTTATAGAAAGGATCCATACCACCGCGAATGAAATACGAGCGGAGGTAGATAATAATATGGTCAGCCGCTCAACACGGCATATTGTATTAAGAACAAAAATATGTTGCCCATGTCGGGCCGGGATGGGAACCCGGTCCTGCTAGGCACGGCGTCGTCGGAACTGTTCAGAGATGAGCCAGACAATCCCCATGGAGGAGAAGTCTGGCCTTTTCGCCGAGGCCAGTCTGTCGCTGGACGGATGCTTGTTGCCTGCAGATCCGGGACCCTCCAATTAAAGTGGCTAAAGGCTCCCAAGGGTTTAGTATGGTGTTGCACTGCCAAAGTGCCGAGTCCGACAGTCTAGGACTGTCTATCCGGGCGTCCTGGATATCATCCGTAAATGGATTCCCCTGCGTCACAAAAAAAAAGGTATTCCCATCGTAAATAAAAGAAAAAATATACTTGACACTCGATTATCAATATTTAGAAAAAAGGTTCATAGCCTCTGACTTAAGATTGTATGGCGCATTTAGCCGAAATTTGGTTTTAAATACATAGATTCTTCTAGAATGTGGCTATGAAAAATAAATAAATGTCATTCGTTTTGTTGCTTGTTTTATTATAATAATATAAGGCTATTTTTATTCTAATGCTTTATTATTGCGTTTTATTAACACAAGGCGCACTTACCCGATTTGTTGGCAAAGTGCGCCTGGTCAGACTATTTTCAAATTTTATGCTAAAATTCATTAATTTGCTGTCAGATTCTGAGACGACATTGGTTGTTGTTGCAAAACATCACAGATCCTTATAATACCATGACTTAGTGTCACTCGTGAACTTAAGCACAAGTAATATTGCACCAAAGTCAACTATGAAAAAAGTATGGCGCACTTTGCTCCAGTTACCTTATCGTGGATATATCTTTACGATTGTCTATCGCTCGCTGAACATCATGAATTACACAATCGGTTTGACCGTTTAGAGTTACTATTAATGATTGATGATTTTTATTGTATTGTGTAAGTTCAATATTCTTATTTGACTTAAAGAAAGAATGAGGATATGGTTCAAGATGTTCTCTTTGTATGTAGGTACTTATATAACTTTAAAAATTCTTGGTCGATTTAGTTTTGAAAGCATGTTAAGATACAGTCATAATTTGGCGATGGTCTGATGACTTTGGATTTTTTTTATACTAAAACGGTGGCAATCAAGCATACGGTCCGCCTGATGGTAAGCGGTTACCGTAGCCTATGGACGCGTGCAACACCAGGGGCATCACATACACGTTACTGACCCTTCAAAAACCTATTTAGTCCCCTCTTGAAGGACCCCATACTGTAGTCCTGTGGGAAAACCTTGGCAGGGAGTTCATTCCACAGCCGAATGGTCCGTGGGAGGAAGTTCCTCTGATAAAGAACTGTACGGGACCATTTGGGCTGTAATGTGTGAGCATGAATTCCCTGTCGATGGCGAGCGGTGCGATGATAAAAAGTGGCCGTTGGCATTATTTCGAACAATTCTTTCCGATACAACCCATTATACAAACGATAGAGCACGCATAGGGATGCAAGATCTTTCCTTGACTTAAGGGCTCGATATGGCTCGTCAGTATTGGATCGTCAACAATTCTCACAGGTCTTCTTTGAATCAAGTCAAAAGGACCAAGCTGGTATGCCGGTGCTCTAGGTCTAGGATAGGATATACTAGGTCTAGTTTAGGCAAAAATATTGACATTTTAGACGTCGAAATTTTTGACGTGATAACGTCTTATAAATCGATGAAAAAAAAGCATGACTCATTGTCACGTTTCGCCTGACCCAAGCATGCAAGCGAGAGCGCGGAACAAGCGATAGAGAGGCACGATCGGCCAAAGCATTCGGCTTGTGACGCATCTATTCCTCTTCAACTCTATCGGCCGCTGTGTCCGAGTAGAAGATTCATAAAATATGTATTTTTTCATCAATGTTTTGTCATACCATTCACCAAAATCACCAAATCACGTAAAATTATCCTCCGTAAAGCGACTTTATAGACAACCAATTTTTGACGAGATAACATCTTATAAATCGATGAACGCCGGCGGCACGCATGGAAAAGCATGAACCATTGTCACGTTCCGACTGAGCCGAGACTATAAGCAAGAGCGCGGAACAAGCGATTGAGAGGCACGATCAGCCTAAGCATAGGGATGTTCATGGGAAAAAATATCGATAATTTTAGTATCGATAATTATCGCATTGTTTTATCGATAATTATCGGATGAAAATTATAGATAATTATCGAACGAAAATATCGATAATTTTCCGGTCTTAGAAGAACACACAAAAAAAAGTCGTCGCGGTCAGGTACTGATGTCCTGATGACCTCCAGGCTATGCGTATTCCTAAAAAAAAAAAAGAAAAGGGTCATCGCTTCGCCATATTCTACAATATCTATTCTTAACTTCACGCTACTAATTAAAAAAGGTCGTTGTTTCTACCTATCGATATTATTCGATAATTATCGAATGAAATATATCGATAATTATTGGATAAAAATTATCGATAATTATAGGATCAAAATTATCGATAATTATCGAATGAAAAATTAGCGATAATAATAAAATTTATTGCGTACAAATATATTTATTGATCGTTTTACTGTTTTAAAGTTTAAAGTATAACTTAGCTTCACTTAATGTGAAATTTTAACCTTTTGTATTGTAAATTTACCAGTGCAGTATTACAAACTATAAAGGCAAAATTTTCAAGTTAAATAAAATTGATAATCGTTTCGCGAGTTACTATTAACATCGTCGGAACTGCAAAATGGCATTTTATTTATTTATTTCATAAAACGTTCCTAAATAACTACGTCTATCATCACCTGAAAAAAATAATTATGCATAGTTTTTTAATGACTTAATTTATAAATGTCGGTATTTAAAAAAAATAAGTAAAAAGATGCATACAATTTACACTTTGCATCGCTCTCCTGTTAAGTTGCTGCTTTTCATATCCGACATTTTTAATAGTCAAGAGCGGTCTACAAAGACGTTGCCGACAAAACGTACATTAGAGTAAATTCAAAAGTGCTGATTCGGGATATTTAACTGTTTTCAATAAAATACATTAGTTGTTATGGGACATAAATGGTATTTTTATAGTAAATTATTAAAACTTTTTTTGCTATTTTAATAAGATTGTTTTTTGTCGAGATAAGAAATAAATTGCATTGATGACAATTAAATAGCAGAGTTATTTCTTGAAAAAAAAAAAGTTTTGTTTGAATGATTGTTTAACTGATTTAAAAAAAGGAGATTATTAATACAATATGTATGTACTCGTATATATTTAATATTAAAAGAACCCCGTAATTTCAACCTCAAAAAAAAAGTAGCATATGAATATTAGTTTTATAAATTGTGCCAAAAAATACTTTCATCACATCAAACATTTTAAAATATTACAAAACAAATTAGCATGAACCTTGTGCTTGTTTGGGCCGCCACAAATGCAATTTATAAACGTTACAGCGCGCCGCCGGCTGCCTTACAAAACTAAAGCCAAGCGATTTATGAGCGGACAGCTTTAATGTCCCGGGTTTTCCGTAACTATTAAAATCTGGCTTAGCGCATCTACATTCATGTGAACTTTTTAATGTTAAAAATTTGTAACCTTTGATTTAAGGTGTAGTTCAGCTATCAACGTGAAAGTATACAAATGAAAAATGTAATAAATAAAAATATTTTTAGATGATTACATTACGGTCATCTATATATATATATATAAGAGATTTCCATGTATACATTGACTCATCACGATATCTCTGAAACTATAAAGCGCAGAGACTTGAAATGTGGTAGGAATATTCCTTTTACCGAGTAGAGGTCAGCTAAGAACGGATTTTACGAAATTCTACCTCTAAGGGGGTGAAAAAGGGGGGCAAAGTTTGTATGGGACAACATGATTCCTTGGTCCAATCTACTTCAAATTTCGCATAAATATTCTTCTTTAACAGAATTGGTTGAAGACGTGTTTCGTATTTTATCGAAATTCATCCTCTAACGATGTTAAAAGGGGGGAGAAAATTATTTTGATATAAATACTCCATAGTGATTTTGATTTAAATTAAAATTTATTTTGACACATGTTTGACAACCAATCCGTCTGTTATAAAATATTTTCCAGTATTGACGCAGGTGTAGGTGATAAAAAATATAAAATTTATATTTTTTGAAATTTTAGTTAAATACCCGTGCGAAGCCGGGGCGGGCCGCTAGTGTTATATAAATATAAATATAAATATATTTAACACACACACACGGTCGTCTGTTCCTAAGGTAGGCAACTTAATGCCTGTGTTTTAGGTAACAGCCGACTGATATACATTTTTTTTTAAATAAATATACATATGAATAATACATATAAATAAACATATATTATAACACCCAGACTCGGGGCGGGAATCGAACCCACAACCCTTGGAGCAGAAAACAGGGTCACTGCAAATTGCGCCAACGGGTCAGTCAACTTTAGTAAGTTACATACATAAGTATATTTATTAAATTTTACGTAAAATATATTATTTCTGATGCGAGTTCTCTCTCTTGTCGTATAAAGGATCGCTATTGTTTGTTCGATTGTAAATATTTTGTTGACAACAAAGTTATATTACATTCCGTTACTTATTCGTGTAATACAAGTTAAACCCAGCGAGCTATTAATTTGAGCCGACCGGAACGTATTGTGCTTTCCCAATATTGATAGCTAAACAAAGGAAACCTAAGCGCTCATTCAAATTGAGGGTGGTTCTATCAAACGGGCATGAATACAACAATTTGAAATGGAGGTCATTTTGTTTTATTCATGTCATTTTTAAGTACGAAATTTAAGCTCACTTTGTTCTTATTTTTTTTTTTAACTTATTGTATTTCAGACCCAGTTCATAATTTTACCTAATATGTTAGTATTACAAATAAATTTTATGTCGGTTGGTTTTATATTGTTGCGGTACCAATATTTTAAAATAGATGTGACTTCACAAGGTACATCCGTCTCTTCCCTACTTTATTTGCCAAATTACATCATAGATACAATATAGTATTAAAGGCCTTCGATAAATCCATAAGAACAGGCAGAAGTTTTCCTAGCTGTGTAGTACTGTACAGTCTGCTTGTGGCAAAGGATGTAAACTTTCTGTAGAAAAACCAAATTGAGAGATCTGAAGCTAATATGGGGTATATTATATCCAAATATTTATATGTTTATAAATGTCTATCATAATCAATCAAATAAATCAAAATAAATGTCTATCAAGGAGACTGTTCAGTACCTTAGCTATGACCATGGTGAGCGAAATCGGTCTATAGTTGGCAACATCGGACATTAATAAGTCTTCTGTTTTATTTTTGATGTCGAGATCCTCCGGCGGGTAGCTTTGACTCATATACAAGTTTAAAAAACATAGCGAGATGTGGTATACGAGTAATGCTATGGTTACAAAAAAGCGTTACGGTTTCATTTAGATTATAGTATAAATGGTATATGAATCAATATTATAATAAAAATTTTTACAATTTATCCATTATTGAGACTTAAAGGATGAAAGCTTGTGTTAAGAACGACGTCACTTTTAATGTTGACAATAAGTCGTTATGGAGAACTTCCAAACGATTTCACCACGAAGACTCATCGTAAAAGTAATTTACTACGTAGATCCGAGTGTAGATTTTTAACAGTAGTATATATCAATTATCTAAGTATAGAACTAGTTCATGTTAAGAGCTATACTAAGTTTCTTCATAAACACTGGAAATAGTTTAAGTCCATTTATCATCGTATTTTCTAACAAAAAGTTCTATGAAGTTATATTACTGTTCCTGTATTTCATAGCTATTTTACTTGCAACATCTAAACAATGAAAAAATCCCCGGTGCGACCCCCGGAAGAATAAGCGTGGACTCTATGAGGGTCGGTTATGACAAAGGAGACGTAGCAGATAGATACGGTTGCCTAATGGCCTCGAAAATACACGAGGTCATAGTCTACGAGGATAGGGGGGAGGATCTGGGATATCTAAAGGCTCAGATTCGAACACCTTCACCCCCTAAAAGACCGATTCTCGAAGAGACCATGCTCAGTGGTTCGGAGCGATTACAGGCTAAGGCGGAGGCCCAAAAAATGGAGCTCGAGTCGCGTACCTCCGGAGATGCTAATAGCAGCTCCAAGTCCCGTCTGATGGCGTTTGCAAAAGTGATCCAAGCAACGATCTCTCCAAAGAAAGGTACTCGACTGTCCCACCTTGCCCCAAAACCGGCATCTCCGGATGAAAGGCAATCGGAGGCACTGAGAAGGTTTATAAGTGACAAAAGTCCGAAGCCCCCTCAGATGCCACCAGTCAATCGAACGAGGGCTGACAAGGGGCAAGTCACACCACCAAAGCTTCGACCAGCGTCCACACCACAACAACATGCGGAAAATGCATACATTGAGTTCCTGGCTATCACAAAGGCGAACCGAGAGGTAAGCCAGGCCATCTGCGAAAAAATCATGCAGACCTACCAGTATGGACATGAAGGCCTGCTAGAGGTGGAACTCGATGAAGCCGAGGCAGCCATATACAATAACGACACTTGCCAAGTAATCAAGGGCAACATGTCAGGATTGTATATGGCCGCTTATAACACCACAGCCGGCTTCGTGAGCGCAGTCGAGGCTGAGGGACTAAAAGAAGGACCTCAGAAATTTAACACGCCTAAAGGGGACGCAGTGGTGGTAGTGGCCAGATGCACGAGGGTGATGCTAGGCGACCGGATAATTGAGATGGCAAAAACCATCACGAGCGATCCGGAAGTCGGCGATGTCTTCGGGTCTTGGGAACTGCCGGCACTGAAATGGATCAATGGAGTTCCCGGGTGCGGCAAGACAACACATATAGTCGGGAACTTCGACGAGGAAGGTGAAATAGTAGCCACAACCACACTCGAAGCGGCCAAAGACCTGAAAGAAAAGCTAACGCACCGCTATGGCAAAAAAGCCAAATCAAAGGTGCGCACTATGGCCTCTATCTTAGTGAATGGTTTTCATGAGGGCGTAAAAATAAACCGTTTAACGGTGGACGAAGCCCTCATGAACCACTTCGGGGCCATAGTCATGGCCGCCCGATTGTCGGAGGCTAAGGAAGTGGTCCTCGTCGGAGATATCAATCAGTTGCCATATATCGACAGGGACAACCTGTTCGTAATGCGGTACTGCAGACCCAACATGACCACACACATCACATGTGAGTTGTCTTGCACTCATCGGAACCCCAAGGATGTTGCTCTCGCCATCAACGAGGTCTATAAAAACATCTATTCCTCAAACTCCATTGTCCACTCTCTGAGAATGGAGAGGTTCACTGGCGCTCGAATCCCTGAAAGAGAGGACGGGACCCTATACCTGGTTTTCACACAAGAGGAGAAGAAGACGCTGTTAAACCAGGGATATGGTACAGGGCGGGGGTCGAGCGTCATGACTATCCACGAGGCGCAGGGACAGACACGCGAGAGAGTCATCATCGTCCAGACCAAGGCTAGGAGGCTGCGGATTCATGACAGTGTTCCGCATGCTGTGGTCGCGGTGACTAGACACACAAAGACCTGTATCTACTACACCGACGACGGTGGTGACGCAATCGGTCGTTTTGTTCAAAAGGCGGTGGAGGCTACATCAAAGGAAATACTCGAGCACACCCTCAAGATGGCGATACAAAAAAGAGACACCGCCGTCATTGAGAATGTGCTCGAACAGCTGAGGAGTCTCTCGGGGAAGACTGGGACGGAGTCGGATAAATGAGAAAAAAAAAAAGAAAAAAAAATGTAAAACGAAGATTGCAAACCAAGACTGGTGGTGAAGATGTGATGGCTGAAAACTAGACAAAATAATCTGGTATGTTGGTTACAAAAATTAGATAAATATAACTCAAAGCATGTAAACGAAAGAAAACAAAGTGCCTATATACACAATAGAATTTTAAAAAAAAATGTAAATAAATAGATATAAGAAAAAAAAAAAAATTTAAAAAAAAAAAATATATATATTAAGTTAAGTTTATTTTTTAAGTAAGTTAAGTTTATTTTTTAAGTAAGTTAAGTTTATTTTTATATATTAAATAAGCGAATTTGTGGTCAGTGCAAGGACTCGCGATAGATAGAGATCCTAAGCTTAGCTTAAGTTTCGTTGTCTAATTAAGTACGCATGAAACATAACAATAAAAATATAAAAATGTAAATAAAAAAAGGCATGGGCAAATAAAGCCTGTGGAAGTATAGTAAAAAAAAAAAAAAAAAAAAACAATGAAAAAAAAAAAGAATTACTTTCTACAGCAATTTAATTTAAAATAGATTTATATGTTCTAAATAAACTTTAAATATCAGTGACTGTATAAAATCTTAGACACTTCAAATTTATTTTATTTAGTTAAATAGATGTCTCTAACTGTGCTGTGTGAAATACACGAAGATATAAAATAATAATTAAAAAAAAACCGACTTCAAAACAAAAAATTCCACAACAAAAAATGCACTAAAAAGTAAAAAGTAATTACGTATTCTTTTGTCTATAACTTACAATCAACTTATTTTTTTTTAACTTAAAGTATGGTCTTTACATTTACCTGACAAGAATCTTCTTGCCAAGTAAACTAAAAAACAAAAAGATCTGAAGTTTAGGTGGGTACTTAGATAGGTAGGGGAGACCGGGGATGGTTGCCTATAGGGGTAGGTAGACTAATCGAAAAAAACTCGTCACTGGTACAAGTTTTGCGTCTTCCTCTCACAGTCGTGTATTACGCTCCGTACCCCGCTCATTTGTCTATAACACCACATCGCGGATACATTTCGTTTTGGAGCTGTGACATGTTTTTTGTTATCTTACAATGAAAGTAAAATTTCTACATTGCATATTTCTTATCTGATGCCAACACATTTTGTGTAAATCATTTTTTTATTAATCAGAGTAATTAATGAGTACATATTAAACATATCTCATGTTTTATTTTTCATGTCGATGACAGTGTCAAGGTTAACTATGCCTAAAAAAACAAAAAATAGCTTTCGGGGTTGGTAGACCTATTTCTTTCGGGGCTGGTTGAATAAGGTAATCAACCAACTATAAGGACAAGAAACAAAATCAAACACGAAATGAAAGTTTTATTAAAAGAAAAAAGACATAACCTTGATCTACAGAAGACCAAAATTGGAAAATAAAAAGGAAAGGTCAAAGAAAAAGGATGGCAAAGGAAAATGAAATTAAAAGCAATAAAGACAGGTAAGGAAATAATGACTATGCTGCGAATTCAGATGACGTAATGACGCAAGTACGATTTGCTTAACTGAATTGAATCGTACACTGATAGTAATCGTGGCGAAAAATGGATTCAGTGCATAACTTGTAAGTTATGGGCATATTCCAAATGTAAAAGAGGAAATGTAATATCCAAATGTAAAGAGGAAATGAATACAAACATTGTAATTATGCTATTGAAGACTGATTATTTTATTTTTAATTTTTTGTAAATAAAAACGAACATGATACTGACAATAAGTTTAATCAAAAAAATATATATATTATCTTTGAAAAACAAGTATTAAGTTACTGAATTTATAAAAAAAACCAATATGCTTAAATTTACAAATTCGAACGACTTAATTTCATTTTTTTTATGACAAAGAGGCAATAGATTTTTCAGGGATGTAAACAACTAAGACGTAGACATAAAAGTTCAGTGTGAAACACTGTATGTTATCACTTATTTACTGTTTAATATTTGAGATTTGATCTTTTAAATACAAGAAGTGCTTTAAAACGCGCTATCTCAAAGTTCAGCGCAACGTCACTCTACACAAGCGTAGTAATCTGACAAATAAAAGATTACATTGTATGCTTAACTCGTAGTAAACATAAAAAAACCTAACACTTGATAGTCTTAGAAAACAAATTGAGTCACAAGGAACGATTGTGTGAAACTCGACCCGCGCGGCGAAGTGCGTTCTCAGAAACAAAAATAGGCATTATTAGACATAACTCAAAAATTACTAGTTAAATTTAAATAATTATTAATTATTAAATTTTAATAATAGCCCAAAAAAATTTATACTTAAGTACTAAAGAACATTATACGACCTTGCATCCCTTATTTCACTCTTTAGACTAAATTATGGAATTTACAAAAATGCTTCCTTATTGAACGTATAAATTATAAAATAGCACGATCAAAAACAACACCACCAACTAAAGCAACAAACCAAAGAGATCATACAAAAGCGTTCATAATAAGAGGGTTGATGCAAAAGTAATGCTAATCGACTATTTCTAGTTCGCATTAAAATCTTAAAAAATGTATTTGCTAGATAATAAACTCACTAGACTTTTCACCTGAGGAGAGTCGCCGGAAGCTGTTGGATGAAGGCTGCTTCAAACCAGTCGCTCTGGATGTCGATGGGAGAGGCCGACGTTCAGTAGTGGATATCCAACATCTGATAATTATAATAATGATGATGATAATTATACCCCCTAGGTCAACATAAAAATCATATAAATAGACCACGATTTCTGGGAGATACATTTATTGAATACTAACTGTCGAAGAGATAACATTAAAATGGAAAAAATTAGAGCTGTGATCAGTTTTCTTATCCCAAAAGGCATATAAAGGCATACAAAATGACTTGGTGAAAACATTGAAGAACTCTGCTTCTCCATATATTATAGTTGAATGCTGGGTAAAGAAGTTTAAGCTGGGCAGAAAATCCACTGAAAATAAACATCGTGAGGGACGCCCACGTCTCATCACGTCCACGTCTCTCACTGAGGATAACGTAAAAAAAGTTGCAGATGTTATCATGGTAGATCGAAAAGTGACCTTGACCAGACAAATTAAGTAGGTACTAACGTAAAATCGGTATAAAAATAGGGAGAATTTCTTTGTATTGTGAAGCGGAAAATTATTACATATCGAAAAAGTTGGTTCCTTCTTTCCAATTTAGGTATTTCTTCTTCTTTCTTTCGGCTTGGCTTGTTTAAGTGCTGTCTTATAATTTTCTTAGGTGACAGAATTAAGGAAATTACCTATAAAAAGGTTTTGCTGCCGTTAAAGTAGATTTTTCCTTAAAGGAAAACCTTAACAATATTATTTATTGGGTTGCTAGGCATTGTAATATTTATAAGATTTTTCACTCCTACAGATAAAATTTAGGACATCGTGCAACGACCCGACACCCTCAAATTTGCCGCCCCTCATTTTTGTCACTCTGGGCATCTGTCGAGCTTGCCCCCCTTGATCGGACGCTGAATACACTGCATCACCTATTGCGTGTTGATCCGGGTTTCGCTACAGTCTGTGGAGCTTGACAACCCTTTGACCATGATCTTTTAACACGTTCTTTGGTGATCCACTTTTCATAACCAGTGATCAATATTTTCAAAAAATTGTTCAGGTCCATTACGTTTCAATAGAGAATCGCAAAGGAATACACGATTTATAAGGTTTTTTTTTCAGTGAGCTTTTGTAGCACCCAAATATCGAGCTTTTTTGTATAGCCAGAATTTTCAAATGGGTCAAAACTGTTTTGTGTTTTGTGGTGTTGTATTGGTTTGCTATATCGTAATTACTAAAATGCCGATCTTACTCCACTTTTTCAAAATGGCATCAACTTTATGCATATGAGGCCGACCAAAGCGAACTGTATCTTTGACATCAATATTCCCAGACTGAAAACGCTTGAACCAACTTTGAGAACGGCACTCTTTCTGACACTGCATTAGGTCCATAAACTTCATAATCTTTTTTCGTGGCTTGAGTTACATTTTTTTCTTTTTTGTAATAAAACTTTAGAATTTATCGAATTTATTCGTTAGCATCACTAACTTTAACGGACAGAAAAATAATTGAAAAATGACTTGAAAATGTTTTTAATTTTTATTTTAATTTTTCTTAATGCCCTATATTTATTGATGTTAAAACCAGCCAGATACGAATAGTACAATCAAAGAGATTTTTTTCTCAATTTTTAGCATATAAAATACGAAAAGACTTTTTCCCCGACCTATTTTTAATTAATTTATAAATTATACCATTTGTGAATTTTAGTAATTGTTGGCTGGTGACTTTGTTAAGTGTTGAATTGTTTATTGGTTGTCGTAATTACATTACTCGTTTATTGATACGTCGTCGCCTACAAGCCTAATTGTAATTGGATTTTTATTGTATCAATTTAATTTTTTTGTCTTCTCTTGTTTTTCTTTGTTGCAACACAGCTGCCAACAGAACATGCAAGTTAGTGCATTTTTGTTGATCTTTTCTCCCCTTTATTTTCAGCCTTTTGTATTTATTATTTATTTTGTCACGCCGAGACCGATATTTGTCGATGGTAGGTACCCTTCTCCAAGTTGTACAGGATTATGTCTACCTAGGCCACACAATCCAACTTCGAGAAGGAAGCCGATAGGAGGATTTAGGTGGGCTGGGCGGCATTTGGTAGGCTTCGTCGAGTCTTCGATTCGAAGATTCCGCAATGCCTAAACACAAAAGTCTTCGAGCAGTGCGTTCTACCTGTGCTTGCAGTGACATATGGCGCCGAGACGTGGACACTGACGACGGGATTAATACACAAAGTCAACGTACTATGGAACGGGCTATGCTTGGAATCTCTCTCAAGGATAAAATCAGAAATGAGATTATCCGTGAGAGAACCAAAGTAACCGACATAGCTCGTAGAATCAGAAAGTTGAAGTAGTAGCTGGAGCAGACGTGTCCTAGAATGGAGATCAAGTATAGGCAAACGCAGTGTGGGGCGTCCTCCAGTCTGCTAGACCGACGACTTACGCAAGGTCGCTGGCGGAGGCTGGATGAGGATTGCGAAAAACCGAAATATTTGGCGTGAGCTTGGGGAGGTCTATGTCCAGCAGTGGACTGCAATAGTCTGATGCGATGCGATGCGATTTATTATTTTATTTTAGTTCTTTTTACTTTATGTCATATTATTTTATTATTATTATCTATACATATAATAAAATGGTAGAAAAGTCAAAACTGTGCATTGAATATTTTTTAAAAAGAATACTTGGGGTGTGACCTACAATCGATACCGAAGCCAAAAATATAGTTTTTAGAATTTTTGTCTGTTTGTCTGTATGTATGTCCGGCATAAACTCAAAAAGTACTGCATGGACTTACTTCAAATTTGGCACGAATATTATTTAGAAGTCGGGTCAACATATAAGCTACGGGCAGCAGCTAGTATTTATCATAAATATAATTTCAAGTTTATTGTAAGTAACGTCAGAGTGAGACAACGAGAGATAACTTATTACTGACTTTTGAACTTTTTTTTTAAAGTTGCTTATATAATTGAGCACGCTTAATGGACAATGGTAAAGTATTTCATAAATGTGTACCTGTATTGTAAGCGAGTCTTTGTAAAATTTTGTATTGTTAGCAGTCTTGAGAAGAACATAATTGTTAGATGACCCAAGGTTCTGTTGTCGAACGGTTTTTGATTGATTAAGTCTATCCACATCATCATCATATCAATCATTGGATGTCCACTGCTGAACATAGGCCTACCCCATCGACCTCCAGAGCGACTGGTTTGTGGCAGGCTGCATCAAATGGCTTCCAGCGACTCTCTTCAAGTCGTCTGTCCTTCTCGTGGACGGCTGTTCGACGACATCGTCTCCACTTGAGAACATTTCTGTTCCATCGGCCGTCAGTTTTACGAGCTATGTATCCTGCCCACTGCCACTTCAGCTTGTAAATCCGTTGGGATATGTCAGCAGCCTTCGTTCGTGTGCGGATCTCATGATTTCTGATTCGATCTCGCAGAGAAATACCAATCATAGCCCTCTCCAATGCACGCTGTGCGACTTGGAGCTTGTTTAAAAGGCCCATAGTCAGAGACCACGTCTTAGATGCGTATGTCATCACTGGTAACACACATTTTTCAACACACTTTCGACTTCAGGTACTGCAGTATCATGGATGAAAAGACGTTTTTTAGCTTCCCGAACTCTGCCCATCCTAGCTGGATTCGACGATTGACCTCTCTCTCCAAGTTGGATCCACAATGATGTTTTAACAATTTTCTATTAAATTTTTAATGTAAGCCGGAAGGAACTCTGATTTTAGAAAGTTGTAGCGACATCTATCTCGCCACATACGAACTGACGTATCCTACATCGCGCTATCAAAAGTTATCCGAGCGATTGAACATACAAGCAAGAACCCGACAACAACCGTCGTCGGGGGGCAGTAGCCCACCAGACACAACACCGTCTGGTCCGAGGGTTCTCCGTTTTCAATGGTGGATGAGGAACTACACCCTGTTCCTCATTCCCCCAAAAAGTTAAGAACTGATGTTAGAAGAAAAGTATTAAAACGGGTCTGACGATCCCTGGATATAACGTTTGATAATGGTTTAAAAATTATAATGTCAAAATCGATTACAAAAAAGACCCTCGTAGAGTTATTTTCTTTACTAATGACTTTCGCATACCCATCTAGAACTATGTATACATATATTTAGAATATATATATGCCTTTGCTTTGAATATTTACAATGTAGAATTATGGAAATAAATATTTATACTCGATCGTGAATGTTGTATTGAACATAAGTTGCTATTCAACTTATTCGAAGCAAAGTATGGCATTCACGATAACATTTTTCTGTAATAATTTCCGTAGCTCTTAGCCACTCGAAATATAACGAGAGCTAAAATTATAAGAAATATTGAAGAAAATAATTTAAATATTTCTGACTTCAGAAAAGTGAAATTTGTGCGTTTTTTTATTCTTATTTAGAACACGATATATCAGCGTTTACTAATTTCGATCGATTCTTTTTTTTTAGAATCAGCATATCCGAAGTTATATTTTTAAAAAACATTGTCAGTGACGAGCACATTAAAAACCCTATTTTTAGCCGGATGAGTTTCCCAGAGGTATAACGGGCAAGTACCGACCGGATTTCACCTAAGAACCCTGTGTTGGATGAAGAATTTATTATTTTTCTATATACCCACATCGTTGACCGTTCCTAAGGTACGCAACTTAATGTCTGTGTTTTAGTAATAGCCAACTAATACACATACATATATAGAGTAGAAGTTTTTAAATTCAAAAATTATGCAATTATTATTAAAAAATTAATTAGTCCTTCAAGTCAAAAAGCGTTAATTTCCATTTCATTTAATAGAGTGAAGCCAACCGTCGCGTCTGTTCAATTCGGCTTACTTCTTTTCGATTTTTCCTTTATGATCTTTCATTTCGACCTCATGTCATTCCGTGTTGTTATGTACGATTTTTATTTCATATAGGTATTCTATAAAGATAATCCACGCAAAACTGGGTATTAACTTTATATGCAAAATATATATTAAAGTCGGTTATTGAAATAAGAATTCCTTTTTGTTACTACGTTTTATGTTGTGATATATAATATGTCTATTTATTAATTGCATTTAACTAGTTAGCTCACAGTTAGCTCTAAAAATATTTTTACTGATAACAAAAAAGATAAGTTTTATTAAACTAAAAAGTTTTATTGATATTAAAATGTTGTAAGTTATGGACAATTAAAGATGTAACTTATATATCTATCCTTATCAGTTGTAATACGCTGTTAATTTCGTACTTGTACATATCTTTACATCATAATATTAATGTTGGGGTTGTTAAGAAGTTTCTGCAGCTGTAAGAACCGTTAGAATTGTCTTGGTGCTCATAATTAGTGAGGTTTCAAACGATAAACTTACTATTTGTTGTACGGGACAATCTGGAAAACAAAAAATTAATAATAGTAATCGAATTACGAAAAGAAGAACTGATAAATAATGTGGTTCTTATAAAAAAGCGAATTGAAAAGAACCATAAAACTCGTATCGTAAGTAAATAATGGAAAAAATATTTCTAGTTTACTTTTTTTGTTTAAATATAAAACCTTTCTGATTCTTATTATTTCATTGGCTACAAGCTACCAGTTAAAAATAAAATCTTTACTTATATACATACTTAACGAAATAAGTGTGTATTTGTATGTTTGCTAAGACATATTTAATATTCGTAGTCCTGTAGATAAAGTAGCTTACAATTGACGCATGCGTTGTAAGGTCCATCGCGCTTCTGAACCAGTATATTCTGAGATTCCTCGGGAAACGGTCCTGGAGAACAGTATGTGATCCCGGAACCACTATTTTATCGATACAACCGCGTGCATTTAAATGTAGTGATTAAAATTTTAAAATATCTTTAGAAACTATTAATTATCTAATATTAAAACATTAGTTAAACTTAGTTCTAGTAAATTTAAAAAATTACTTTGTACAATATACGTGGCAGTGTATGTGTTTAAAACTTTTTAAAAGTGTTAATTAACGATAAGTAAAAATATTACAATGTGTGGATGGTTATTAGAGTTAAAATTAAAGTATTTTAAAGTTTATTGAGCATCGTATATTGGTAAGTACAGTTTATAATTTATGTAATTTATTATTATTTTACATGCTAAGTTTAAAATAACTATTTGTTATATTATTGAAATATAGCAAATTACCCTAATTCACTTTATTAAAAAAAAGACAATTGTTTTAGGAAATTTAAAATAGTTGTGGATATGATTAACTGCGAGAACTATTTATATAATCTATTTTAGATAATTACAATGATTGATACAAATTAAATTCTTAGATAAAATAGTAAGAAAAGTTTATTAAATTTAGTTTCTTCAATACATTTTTTATTATTATTAAAGCGTTAATTTCTTGTCAAAGTGATTTTCTTTTTATCTGTTCGATAGGCTCCTTTGTATCTTATCTTGAATGTTGAATTTCTTAAATAAATTTAATTAAAATATTTGATTATTAGAACGTAACGAGTGGTCCTCTATTACACATCGGTTATTTTCCTTGTAAAAAACTTATTAGTATTTCATTTTATAATGCGTTAAAAGTGTATTATGGATGAATTTTATTTGCTAATATATTTATTATTCTACACTCACGAGCTTTGCGAGTAAGGTTATAGTTCAACTTTTGTTCGTATTATTTCATATTAATATATATTATATATATATATATATATATATATATATATATATATATATATTAATCTTATTATATTATATCATATTAATATAGAATACTGGTGTAAACTGATGGTATACTTTTGTGCTATAATTTTTAATTTCTACTATAAAATTCTAATAGTGTGATCAATTATTTACAGTGAATACGATGCAAGAAAAAAATCCAGTACATTTTAATAAGAACTGAACAGTAGGAAATATGTCACAAAAATGTTTCATGTAAATAAATTTACAATTACTGTAAAAAATTGTTATTTACTTTAACCGTCGTACAGACACTCCCATAGTAGTTATGTAGTGTTTGTTAACTTTTCATGTTTCGTAAAAATTGTATTCTACTGCATGCGAGAATTTTAAATACCACTGACTTAATTTCGTACCGTGCGTTCACGACTAAACTAACTTGATATTATCTTCAGAACTTGGACTGTTTAGTAACCAAGCTGAAATAACGAGATTTTGATAATAAGATAAAATACTTTGATAAAATATTATCGATTTGATAAATATTATCTCGTTTTGTCAGTGGTATGTCAATACCTCCAGATATATATATATATATATATATATATATATATATATATATATATATATATATATATATATATATATATATATATAATATATCTTATCTTGAATGTTGAATTTCTTAAATAAATTTAATTCAAATATTTGATTATTAGAACGTAACGAGTGGTCCTCTATTACACATCGGTTATTTTCCTTGTAAAAAACTTATTAGTATTTCATTTTATAATGCGTTAAAAGTGTATTATGGATGAATTTTATTTGCTAATATATTTATTATTCTACACTCACGAGCTTTGCGAGTTAGGTTAAAGTTTAGTTCAACTTTTGTTCGTATTATTTCATATTAATATAGAATACTGGTACTATACTAAACTGATGGTATACTTTTGTGCTATAATTTTTAATTTCTACTATAAAATTCTAATAGTGTGATCAATTATTTACAGTGAATACGACGCAAGAAAAAAATCCAGTACATTTTAATAAGAACTGAACAGTAGGAAATATGTCACAAAAAATTTTTCATGTAAATAAATTTACAATTACTGTAAAAAATTGTTATTTACTTTAACCGTCGTACAGACACTCCCATAGTAGTTATGTAGTGTTTGTTAACTTTTCATGTTTCGTAAAAATTGTATTCTACTGCATGCGAGAATTTTAAATACCACTGACTTAATTTCGTACCGTGCGTTCACGACTAAACTAACTTGATATTATCTTCAGAACTTGGACTGTTTAGTAACCAAGCTGAAATAACGAGATTTTGATAATAAGATAAAATACTTTGATAAAATATTATCGATTTGATAAATATTATCTCGTTTTGTCAGTGGTATGTCAATACCTCCAGATATATATATATTTGATATTAGAAGCTTTCCTATGTGACGTTAGGGGAATCAACAGAGCTTCACTGGGGAAAATGAAAGCCACAAAGCCAATCAATCAATTTTAGAAGCTAAGGACATTTTTTACACTGAGTAATTTTTATAATATATCATATTTTATATCTGCGATGGTAATTCATCTTAAGCAGCAAAAGTGCATACGTAACGTTCACGTAAATTAATAACAAGCCACACAGTGTAGTAACAAGCATTTACTATTCTTCAAAGTATTTTTTTTTTCTAGAAAAATATATTTAAGCAACTTTAGTTTTAACACAACAAATTAACGGACAACCGTTAATTAGTTGTGTTAAAAGTAAAGTCCGAGCTTCGTTAACAACACAGAGAAGTCTTGGCAAAGAAATCGGAAGAGTAACTTTACTTTCTATTTTAACCAATGGTACTGTTTTATAAATAGCAGTAAAAAGGAGTTTTACGGTAGAAAATAGTGCACGAAATGAACAAAATGATTAAAATGTATAAGGTTTCGTTTGACATATATATATATATATATATATATATATATATATATATATATATATATATATATATATATATATATATATATAAGATTTACATTTAGAATAAGTAGATTATGTATTACATAATTTTTATAAAAAATATATTTTTAGTTTGTCAATAAAAGATCATTGAAATCAAAATTATTGTTGAACGTCATTATTTTATGTTCCACTGCTCTGATTGACTAATACTTATTATTTTTATTTAATTATTACGAATCTAATACGATAATATTGATAATATTTATTATTAAAAAAAGTAACTAGTTCTAAATAAAACAAAACAAAAAAAAAATACGAAAAAGTTGTTATACATGAACATTGAATGAACAAATTTGAATTGAATGAAAACATCGATGTGCTTGAAAGATTCTCTAGATGATGTTTTTCGACCAAAAATAGTTCTTTTTTCACGCAAAAAGTTTTTTGTTGTACTCAAAAATTATGCTTCATAAATACTAATAAAAGAAATACTAGAACTACATCTACACTACATTGTACTCTTGTTTAGAGCACGTAACAAACCGTGTATCTTTACTCTTCCGCTCGCATTTACCTGGAGGAATCGTAAACAAGAAATATAAAACTTCAATTTTGTATTAAAAAAAAAAAAAAACGGATAACTGTAAATAATTAACAATAATATACATGTTTACACCTGGCAACCCTAACGTTGCGGCTGGCTGAGAGCTGGCAACCATCTTTTTTTCTATTCTTTACATCATTTCCTTTAAAACGACGTAAAATTGATTAAAAAAACATATAGCTGCAATTTATATTACCAAATTAATTATACGAAAATTAATTACAGATAATTGCAGCTGATTTGTTTTAGGGAACTTATCGCTAATCCATTGCATACTCCCTCAACATTGATTTAAAATTAATTTCATCAAAAAAACAGATACCTTCAGAATCGAGCGTTGGGATCTTAGTCTAGAAGTGATAGTCGCTGTTTGGTTGCGTTTTGGGAGAGTCAAATTAAGAGTTGTACTTTTGTAAAAACGTACGTTTTTATTTTTATGAATAAGATTGGTTCTTTCGACTACATATATTATCTACTTTATTCTAGAAAATACAAGGTTACAAATAAAACGTTAAAAACTAAGTGAAACTGCAAGTAAGACTACGCAATTTCAGGGGTAATTTAATATTATGAACTTGAATTATATATTTTCTTTATAATTGTGTGAATTATATCAAAATAAACAGCCTAACATAAGCCATAACAAAAGCCAGATCAGACATACATATTTAGTGTCCCCGTAAAGCTATTATAAATTAAAAAAATACATGCATATTAAAAGCTTTATCCGATAAAACTTTAAATATTATTGTAATAAAAACAACCGTTCTTTATGCTTTTTATAAAAACAGGAGTTAAAACACATTCCATATTTAATATGCAAAGAATAGTAATTTATAGATAATTATGGTATAAATCATGTCCGTGTGGAATGTTGCCAAGATTGCTTATTAAAATAGTTATCTAAGTATTATTAGTAAGTAAATTATATTGCCAAGGTTGTATATTAAATTTTTTATTTTACAAGGAATACTATCTTTCTGGCTTTCTTTTACGCTTTTGAATTAAACCGCTGTTTCGATAGTGATAAAATTAATTAGCCATGAAGTTAGTTTGAAGGAAATATAATATACATAAATATATATATATATATATATATATATATATATATATATATATATATATATATATATATATATATATATATATATATATATATATAAACCTTTACTTGATCATGTGCTATTTGCCACCATTTTGAAACAGCGACTTTTTTTATTTCATCCTCCCAGCGTGTTGAGGGCCTTCCTCTCTTTCTTTTTCCTTGAGGACCTCTCCATATGGTGGTGCTGTAGGTCCATCTTTTGTCTCTAAGCCTCGCTATATGACCGGCCGATTTCCACTTTGACTTTTGTGCGTCGTTTAAGGCATTAGAGGCTTTTGTTTACGTGTTTAATCTAGTTTTTTTATTTTATATTTTAAGCATGCTTCTCTCAATTCCGCGCTGACAGGATGTTATTTTTTGCTTAACTTTTGACGTGAATTTCCATATTTGACATCTATATGTCAAACATGGTAAGAGGCTAGAGATCTTGGTTTTCAGTTTTATTGGCATGTTACTTTGTCATGCATGTTGTTTAAAAATGTCTTTCAGAATTTATTCCATGTTCGCTATACTCTTCTTTCAATCTCTAGTTCGTTGTTTTCTTTTTAAAAGTTGATTGTTTTTCCTAGGTAAGTATAATTGTCTGTCTACTCTCGTGGATATCCATTGACTTTTATCTGTTTTTTGAGGCTATTAGTCATTGCTATGGTCTTAGTGAGATTGATTTCAAGTCCTACTTCTGCGCTAGCCCATCGTAAGTCATTGATCATGAGCTGTAGTTCTGTGTTTGTCTCGGATAATATTACTATATTATCGGCGAAACGCAAATGATTCAGAAAGGTTCCTTGTATGTAGATTCCTATTTTGCTCCAGTTCATTTTGTTGATGATGCTTTCGAGAACGGCTATAAATATTTTTGGCGACAAGGGGTCGCCCTGTCTTATACCTCTCTTTATTGCAAAGCTCGGGCCCAGTATGTCTAGCTTTATTCTGGCCATGTTGTTGTTATATATGTTCCGGATCACTTTTATAAATAGTTCGCTTACTCCCTGTTCTTTCAATCATTGCCAAACGTTATCGTGGGTAACCGTGTCGAAGGCCTTTTGGTAGTCAATAAATCCGAGATAAAGTAGTCTCTGTTGTTCCCGATACTTCTCTATAATTAACTCTAAGGTATGTATGTGGTCTATCGTAGAGAAACCTTTTCGGAAACCGGCCTGTTCCACAGGCTGTCTTGCCTCGATTACGGGGCTGATACTCAAGTTTATAATCGCCGAGAAAAGCTTGTACAGAGTTGGTAGTAGGCTTATCGGTCTATAGTTTCTAATATATTTTGGGTCTCCCTTCTTATATATTAAAATAATGTTGGATTCAGACCATTGTTCAGGCGTTTCAGAGCTTTGCAATATCAGATTGAATAGTTCAGCGATTGGTGTTGCCAGTATATGACAAGCTGTCTTTAAAGCTTCGTTTGTTATGCTGTCTGACCCAGGGGATTTTTCTAGTTTGAGCCTTTTAATTGCATCTATAATTTTGTCAACGTTCTATGTCGAGGCATAGTGAAAGTAGAAAAAATTAAACAAGTGCGAGTCGGGCTCGCCCATGAAGGGTTCCGTACAACTGCTTACTAAATCTCGTTCAAACCAGTTTTCCGTGGAAATTTGCATAGTAATGTACATCATATATTTTTTTTGGTTTTATCACTCTCTTATTTTAGAAGTTACAGGGGGGGGGAATACACATTTTACCACTTTGGAAGTGTCTCTCGCGCAAACTATTCAGTTTAGAAAAAAATGATATCAGAAACCTTAATATCATTTTTGAAGACCTATCCATAAATACCCCATACAGGGTTTGATGAAAAAAAAAACTTGATTTTCAGTTCTATGTATGGGGAATCCCCAAAATTTATTTCATTTTTTATTTTTGTATGAAAACCTTAATGCGGTTCACAGAATACATCTACTTACCAAGTTTCAACAGTATAGTTCTTATAGTTTCGGAAAAAAGTATCTGTGACATACGGACGGACAGACAGACAGACATGACGAACCCATAAGGTTTCTTTTTTTGCCATTTGGCTACGGAACCCTAAAAACTCATAAAATTACCGAAACCGATATTAGAAAAATTTTAAGCTACCAGCACAATTACATTATTATATACATAAAGATCATTGAATCAGCAACAACAAATATGATTTTGAGATTATTGCTACACAATTTTCTTGGTTCAGCAAGCTGTGCTCACTAATAACTAATATTATATAAAAAGCACAAATATCTATCAGACAAACTATGACTCTGATATTATTATAATTATGAACGAGCGTCTCGCAACAATATGTGATTGGCTGCCGTAAGCGTGGAGGGGGAAGCTCAGAAACTAGTGGTAGAAGAAGCACTAGTAGATTGAGAGGTCTTCATCACAATCCTTAGGTGAATATAGAGCAATATAAATAGTATGTTTCCATCTAAAAAAAACACCAATTGCTTCTGTGACAGACTACAAAACGCTCGTGAATAAAAAAAGACCTAACCACATGTGACAGACTACAGGTTCGCCATAATTATTATAGTTTTAAGATCCTTTCAACCGACTGATGCGCTCTCTACTGCTACCATCGAAACGGCAGTATTTCCCCTTCACGTTTACGGCAGCCAAGTTCATACTGTCGCGAGTTGCTCGAAATTATTAATATATATAGACGACCGTTCTGGTGTAGTGGTGCGAGTAGTCGCCTCAAACACGGCAGAGCACGTAAAGCCGTCGGTCGACCAGACAATTCAAATGAAAAAGGAAAAAAGGTGGACAGGTTTGTCACCCAGGTGTTGACGGTGAATTCTCCGAGTACTTGCACCGCTTCAAGTGCAAGGAGAGTCCATCGTGCGTCTGTGACCCTGGGTGCTCTGAGTCTGTTCTCCACGTCCTCTTGGACTGCCCGGTCCATGACCTGGAGAGGCACGATGTTGAGTGTGGGTTGAACGTGAAACTAAACAGAAAATATGTTCTTCCGGAGTTGATCAGTAACAATTAAACCAGAGAGCTGTTCTTAGAATTTTGTAATAAACTTTTGTAAGTCTGTAAATTATAGGAATAGGGTGTAAGCAAATATGTTAGTATAGGTATAATAAGTATGTGTATAGTAGCATAAGAATTACACGCAACCAAGTGTCTTTGCTAAATCACAAAATAAATAAATATATAAATATATAAATATGTTTAACGTACACACACGGTCGTCTGTTCCTAAGGCAGGCAACTTAATGCCTGTGTTTTAGATAACAGTTGACTGATATACATATTTTTTTAATAAATATACATTTAAATAATACATCTATCTATACATATAATAAAATGGTTTTTTTTCTTTTTCGTGTATGCAATCACGATGAACATTTAAAGTGCAAGAAATATTATATTTATTGTGAATTTTAATACACAATGTTAATTCAAATGATATATTTTTTAAGTTAATCATAGATCTTCTTGTATGTAAAAAAAAAATCTTTACTTGAGTGTAGAAATATAAAACAATTTCATTAAACTTTAAGATAAGCCGTTGAATTTATGTTAGTTATCAGATTTCTCACAGAAGAAATCAACAAAATTTCTTACTTCCGATATTCTCATATTATATAATTATATGTTGAAATATTATTTATTTTAGTACGTAATAATAAAATCGCTCTATAAGTTATGACAAGGTTTGCAGCTTTGTTGACTCGTAAATCAGAATTATTGCAGTAAAATTATTCATATTCTACATTTAAAGAGAAATTACAAATGGTGTAGTAAAATATTTTTCTTAGACGACTCACTTCAAGATGTTAAATTCTTATTTCAAATCAATTGATTAATGACAGTATTTCTATTTTTATTTCTTAATGTGAATATGTTGTTTTAATTTCTTCGTAAGTAACATGTAATAACTAAGAACACAGGTTATAAATACGTCTGTGTATTGTCTTGAAAAATAAAAGGTTAAATATAGTCTTACCTAACATCAGCTTATACGCGACATTTTATGGTGAAAATAAATAATGTCATTATTATTTTCCAAGTTAAAATCCAAACCGTAAAACCCGAGGAGTTTATCGTAATCTCTATCGAGGGATGTTGCCGGGGGCATGGGAGATAAAGAACTTGTAAGTATTTACCGCTGACTTTGTCTGAGTCTGTGGCCTTTACGTATCTTTATTTCCGTGCATCGTCGAAATTAGTTATTCCTTAAAGATTGTAATTAAACTTTTTTACACCCGGTTTCGATTTATAAAGAAACTATATATATAACTATTTATTTTATTTTTTAATCTAGCTAGATTGTTGATTTATTAATTATTTTTTTCAATTATTACACTCAAATACTTAGGACTAACATAAAATCGTGCAGATTATACATTTTTAGGTCGACCGCATATTTGAAGACGTTAATATCGAAGCTTTTTATCCCACCAAGCTATGAATTGTACTTGAATTATCATAAAAGTAGTAATACAATTTATATTTAGTATTGATAATAATTTATATATTTAGCTCTCTAGAATATAAGAAACTTCTATAATTTTATATCGAAAATCCGAAAATAGAAATATTTTTGGAGGACACTGCAATCGATACTGAAGTCAAAAATATATAGATTTGTATTTGGTATTATTTTTAACCTTAAAAAAAGAATATTGACAAAATGATGAACTTCGCGAAGCAGATCATTTTGTAGCAGATAAAAAAAGTAAGTTCTTTTTGTACGCGAATGAGTTCTACAGTTCCTGATACTTTTCAGCTATAGTTCTGTACTCACGTTCGAATACCAGCGGATCATGTCAGAATGTTTGAAAAGTCGAAAAATACAATTTTCATTGTTTCAAAAAATTGTTAAGGGCTAGATGTCCTCGGTTTTTCACAGATCCGTATCAGAACTGTAATCGAGAAAGAGATTTATATCTTTATTTAAAGAACTTGGTCACGAAAAAAGTGGCTATTGAGTTCTATGTATCTTCTTTAACCAGAAAACTGGGCTGGACAATAGTTCATCTTGCTTTCAAATCTGGCCTTACAAGTTTATATAGAGCTCTGGTCTCTTGGAGAAAGGAAATACCGAGACGCAGTTGATTTCACCAACTTGTCTAGTAAAACCATGAATGGTTCGTTCCGGATACATTCTATTACAATGTGATATAAATCTTAAATTTAATTACATTCCTCACAATTGTGGGAATTACAAAAGAGACATTGTAAAGTCAATGTCTACCTTTGTTACACAAACGCTGTAGAAGAATTAGCTTTTAGTAAAAAAAAAACTATAGTAAAAGAAAAATTGTATTAATTTATAACGTATACTGTAGCGGTCTTACTTATAAACGTTTTTAAATATTTAATCCATTGCTTAACAACTGATCAGCAAAAAACTCACTTATAAACACTATTTAGCGTTAAGAAGTCGTTAAGTAATGTTTAAACAGCTGTCAAAATTAAACACTGCCGAGACATAGTTTATCCCTCGCTAAGCGGCAAGATGGCGGATTTCACATAAATCAGCTGTTCTATTGCGACGTCTGATCTACTTACTTGCGTTTGTTTGATAGTAAGAAGAGATTTAGAATGAAATTCCCTCTATATAAAAATTAATATACACTAAATGAGCGTTATCTGTCTGTTTAATACAGATCTTTAGGTACCTAATTTTAATTATAATAACATAATTTAAATCAGGTTAAATCTTAAGTAAATTTATTAATTTAATATTTAATAAGCTTTGTTGAATTTTGTAATTGAGGATCCGACTACTACCCATCAAAATAAAATGGATTAGAAATTAAAATATTGATCCAAGTTCCTAACTGTCAATAGAGGTCACTAGTAGTGACTCACTACAATATCGAGCTAGAGTTTTCTCTATAATGTTAATAGATGTCGCTTGGATGTAATTTTTGAACAATTTCGTTCATTCAATTTCTCTATCTAATCGATTATTTTGTGTATAATCTGTGCCAACCATCTATGTAGCGTTCTTTGTTCGTTTCTTAACTAAGTAACAGCTAGTCAATGTTTATAAGTAAACAAAAGTTAATCCTTGATTGATAGCTTATGAGTGGATTAACTAAGCCATGGCTAAGTATTACTTAACGAGATTTTTATAAGTAAGACCGTAAGAGTCTTATCATAAGCTGTTTTTTCTTATAATTTCTAAAATATCCATGGATTAATAGTTTATTATTATATATTACCGATTATTTTTTGTATCTTTATAATGTAATTAGAATAATCTGATAATAATTATTTGAAAAGGACAACTAACAAATAAATTTATATTCTACTACTAGTTTGGTCATTTGAGGTTGATTTTAACGTGATGTTATTAGATAGGTATGAAATTATATTTTTACTTTATTTATTAGCTTTTTACTTGAAAATTTTTCATCTGCAAATATCACAGTCGGTAATATCCAATTTGTGTGACCTAAAGTTCATTCTTGGTCTCACATACTAGTAAAACAGTACTGGGCTACTGTTACACAATGCATGCTATCAAAGTTGATATTTTGCTGTCGGATTTCGGCGACGTCAGCTAGTCATTGAAATTGGATTGCTATTGAGGATTGACGCCCATTCTGGTGATGAAAGTTCCATTAATTTCATGATTCGGGGTTCAGTTATGTTTGGAGTAGAAATTTGTAATTGTGCAAAAATTTGTTTGTGGTCTAGACGTTTATATTTGTGCATCGTCCAATCGACCCTCGGAAATTACCTAGAGTCGCAGTTCAATATCATAAAATAACCGATCATTACTCATAGTTATTCATCAAGAGTGTAAGTCCAACCCCGTACAGTAAAATTACACAAATATTTAAAAGAAAAGCCCTAGAAACTGTAAATATTTATTAAAAAGTGAGAAACTACCTATTATTTTTGTATTATTTAATGATATTAATAAATAAAAATGGGAAAAGAATTATAAACAAAAAAAAATACATGTAATCATCAAACTTTTAATAATAATAATAATCATCATCATATGAGCCATTGGATGTCCGGTGTTAAACGTAGACCTCCTCCATCGACCTGAAGAGCGACCGGTTCAAAGCAGCCTCCTAACAACGGCTTCCAGCGACTTTCCTCAAGTCTTCTATCTATCTTGCGGACGGCCGTCCGAAGCTGCGTTTACCGGTACGTGGTCTCCACACGAAAACCTTTCTGCTCTATCGGCCGTCAGTTCTATGAGCTATGTGTCCTGCCCACTGCCACTGCAGCTTGCAAATCCGTTGGGCTATGTTTACAACCTTCATTCGCCTGCGGATCTCATGATTTCTGATTCGATCTCGCAGAGAAATACCAAGCATAGCGCTCTCTATTACACGCTGTGCGACTCGGAGCTTGTTTAAAAGGCCTATGGGTTTTACGAGTATTGATCAGAGACCACGTCTCAGATCCGTATGTCATCACTGGTAAAACACATTGGTCGAAGACTTTCGACTTCAGGCACTGAGGTATGATGGATGAAAAGAGGTTTTTAGCTTCCCGAACGCTGCCTCCTAGCTGAATTTGACGCTTTTTAATCAAATTAATGAAATAAACTTGGTTAGAAATGGTAGGTTGTTTACTAAAGCCAAGTTAGTGAACGAACTATGCTCCAAATAAAATAGATAGCGCTACCTTTGTTTTAGTAAAAAATTAAAAAAAATTAAATAATAAACTGTAGATTTGAAACTTAGAACTAGAAAGAAAAGTTTACATACTGGAAAGTTTACATATCTACAGTTACAACTGTAGAGTTCCACTGTTCATCATTTCGCAGTGGAATAGTGTAGTTAGTGGGTTAAGCTCCAAATATTATACTTTATAGGAGAGAAGACCTTTGTCCAGTTGTAAAAGGATATTATAGTCTAATATTGTCTCTCTCTAGCATTCTGTTTTTCTTTTAACATTATATCTATGTCGAGTACATACAAAATATGTATATTTACAGTATATATATTTACAGTATTTCAGTATTAATAACGTTGTTCGTGATTTCCCAACTATAGAACCCTACTATCTGCGTTGCCTGACACGAACTTTCACCTATAATTTTCATAATAGCAATAAATGATAGCGTGTGCTTGGTTATCTAGCTCGTAGTTAAAATACGAATGAAACCTTTGTTACATCATCGTTTTGTAAGTAGGACGGATAAAGGGCACAGCCAAGCGGAAAGGAAGGGTAAGGCGATTAATGTTTTTATGCGAAAAAAAAAAACAATTTCCTCGATCATTAATATTAATAGTAAAATGTATAAACGATTAGTATTATGAACAATAATGATGCAACATCATTTTATCTACTCTTTTTCGTAGATTACTTTTAGTTTTAAAAATATAGCTAACAAGATAAAAAAACGGATTAGCTAATTAACCTAGATACGTACGAGCTTTCTGATGGCTTGACATATTATACATTATGAAAACGCTGCATTATACACGATTGAATAGGTCTCATTTGGTTTGACCTAGAGTAAAAATCTATAGTGAGACGTATATTAACTATGTAAAAAAATTGGAGGTAGTAGGTATGTAAAAAGCAATTAAACTATTAATTGTTTTTTTTTTTTTGTATTAATAATGTAAATAGGACAGGCTTTGAAATAATGATTAATTTGAAAGAGCGTTTAAATAAAAAAAAATTGATATGTAAACAGGAACGATTTATAAACTTTTGTACAAAAATTGCTTTCTCAGTAAGTCTACATTGTGTATTATTTTACTCAAAGTAATTTATGGGGTCTTACAAGAGGTTACATTGTAAAAGAAATGACTAACTTTATGACAAAGTAAAAAATATATTTTTTTAATTTTTTTATTATCTATATATATATACCTATAGTATTATATATTTGTAGAATGTTGTGGAACAAAATTTGGATTAATGTTTAGTTTAGTTAATTATTATTTACCGTCATTTAGTTTGGTACTTAAGTGGTTTGCAGTCCTTCGAACCTCTATTCTGCCCCGAGCGGGAATCGAACCCACGATCGCCGGAATTAAGGCAACTACTTGCACCACTATATCAGAACGGTCGTTAATGTTAATAGTCTACCAATCGTAGGTTCATGAATATTCATTGAAATATAATTATGTATTTCATATATTATTTATATTACTCTAAAATATTTGTAATAAAATATTTCGAAATTTTACAATAATATACATATTTACAATGCAAACTTAAACTAATAATTGACAGACGATTTTGTTATAAATCATGTCCGCGTGGAATGGTTCCAATAATATTGGCATATAGTATTTACCCGTTGAATCACAATTCCGATTGTCTGGGCAAAAAAAATACACTAGTCCTAAAAAGTTTCACTAAAATAAAAACCTTGTCTGTGAACGTTTGAGATAATTATATTTATATTGTTTTCGTTATTATATATGACTTGAAGGTTGACAGGATTGTTTCGATGGCTACTCGTATTTAATTTTTTACGAAATCGAGTGTTCCATTTTGCGAAAGCTACTAGTACTCATCCATTGATTTAATGATTTATTGTTTTCGTACTGCCGTTGACGACTCAGGTGCGTAATATCCCTTCTCCGATGGATGACAGAATCCTCGCGTTCATATAAGTCAAAATAGACAGAAAACCACGTCATAGTTCATGTACTTCATACAATATTTCTGATCTATGAGCTTAGCAGCTTTTTTCTGTACGGTTTTCTCTAGTAACGGTAAATGCACTAAAGTACAATATATATTTTTTGTAATCATAAAATTATAATGATGATAGTATATATATTTACTTATTTACAATTTAGTTCAAACTAGACTCCTTAGTAAAACGATGAACTGTAATAAACTGTAATCCAATATGTTTCAGGGAAAATCCATTTAGCTTATTGAGTTACGAAAACTCCAACTCTATCTGGTCACACAAATGGTGTTGTCCAATTCAAAAATCATGTTGGGTAGTTTTTGTAATACCTCTCTGTTTATAAACTTTTGCTTATACGATAGTTTATTAGAAAGTTTTCCATTATATAGTAAAACTTTAATTATAAGTCATTTCAATATCTGCCCGCAAGGCTGATATTCTTTTGATAATATAATTTCAATCTTTACACATATTTTACTTTTATACATGCCAAATTTTACTGGTGTCGAATTTAGACGATTTATGCGTGGCCACTAAAAATGAATCTTTTGTTTTTATTGTAATTTCTCCAACAGATCTTTTTTACAAAACATAACTCACTGGCCTTATAGCACTTTCCGTTGATTCGTCATCAAAAACTCTCTCTCTCATTAAAAACTAAAAAGTTCTTAATGAGTTTAAATAAGAAGGTATTGCGTGTAGTAACGTCTTTATAATGATGCTTTGACAATTCATTTGTTGTCCACTACTGTTTTTAATTCAGAAAATAATGTTTTAATTCAGAAAAAAACTCGTTCCTAAGGAAACTGTATTATATCAATGCACCAATAAAACCAAAAAGATAAAACATATTTGTGGACCATGGTTTACTAAAAACAAAGATTTGAGTTTATTTCCTTCACAAATGTGATAAAAAATTTTGCTTTTTGTAATTTAGCAGAGACCCTGCTTTTCACTCCAGGGTCGTGGATTTGATTCCCGCCTCGAGTCTGTGTGTAATATTTGTAAATATTATGTATGTCTATGAATATTTATTAAAAATTGTGGTTTAAGATATTCGGCTGCCCAAATTCAAAACCTAGTAACAGGTGATTTGAAAAAAAACCGGTTTTTGCTATTTTTCGACTTACTAGACCGTATCAAAATGATATGGACCTTAAAACACCCAGTTTTATACGTAATTTCAAAAATTTAATTTAGCAAGTCTAAGCAATTTGGCATGATTACGAAAATTTTCTTAAAGTACAAATTCTAAACTTAGCATGTCAGAATACAAATTTAAAACCCTAGCAGCTCAAGCGACTTACTAAGTTTTGAATTTGAAATACCAACTTGCTATGTTTTGAATTTGGCTCCAATTGTAAAATCAATCAAATTTCGTTAAGTCCAGTGTCACCAGCGCATGAGTGTTTCGATCCATGTTTAAAAATAATAAAATGAGTTACATGCAATTTTATCGGTCCAGGCGTATAATCAGGGCCGTCTTTAACCTATTGAAGGCCCTGGGCATATTAGGGTAATGGAGCCCCTATAATTTTGGCAGAACACTATTTTCTTAGAATAGACAAAGAAGGTAAATAAACATGCTTCTATAATTTTTTATTATTTTCAATTTGGAGAAGGAGCGTTCCCCACTGCAGATAGTTACCGTCATGCTTAAAAAGAATTTAATACGATTTCTACATTTGAAAATATATCTTCAATTTTGTTTTCTTTCAAAATTTGATATATTTCCAATATAATATGGTTTTCTTCGATCTACTGAACAATTTTCAAGTAGGTAACCTATTATTATATGCAGAAATTCCATTTATAACTCTTTCTCGTTAACGTCTTCATAAACAAATTCTGCTAATTCTGAGTAAATTTCTTTCAACTCTTCGAAGTTCAGAGCTTTCAAGCGAAAAAAATATATCAAAACGTTTACTAATGTCCTTATACGAACTTAATCGCTGTTTTAGACGAAAGCTCAGAGTATCAATTATTGGAAGAAAGGTTTCTATTTTGAATTTCTCTTTTCCATTCAGTTCAATTGACGTTGCAGAAACATCACAAAAGCTTCTGCGTTTTGTTCTTTGAGATACGTCCTTGTAGTCTTTCTAGATTCAGAGATTTTTTCATTGGCGGAATATTCGAATTAAAAAAAACTTTGGTAATAAATATCGGTTACCGTTCAGTGATCTGACAAGAACTAGTGGTGACAGGGCCCTGGGCAAGTGCCCAGAGTGCAAAGTGGGAAAGATGGGTCTGCGTATAATGCGTGCTTTGCAGAACGAAAACGAATGCACGTAAGCAAAAGTTTATTCATTAGAGTTATCAAATGGTAAAATAAATGTGACATAACCTCTAAATAGAATTTTCGTTGCTTTATCTTCATAATAAATCTAATAAAACTAGTATGTTGTGCTGGATTTCGTGTAATGTATGTGCAAAAGCCGATTTTGGCTATTTTATGGGTGTGTTTTGCTAATTATCCACTAAGAATGTTAAGGTTATAACTTATTTACGTACTACCTGGTTATTGAATGTGTTTTTGTAAAATATTTCATTTATGTTGCAATGAGGGAATAATTATTGCGTGTGTCTCAATTATGACATTTATATTTTTATTTAACATGTATCATCAATCATATAAAATAAAATAACTCATACTGTCTTCTAACCCTGTTTTTGGGTAGATTCCATTTTGTTCTATAAAGTACGTAATTAATATACTATAGCTAGTTTTGTTCAGAGTACAAGTGTAAAAAAGTAGTGGTTCCGGATAAAGGGGCTTTTGGCAGCGCTAGTAGCGCCCTCATTGGTTATAAATTATAGGCTCTGCAAATAAAATAAAATAAAAAAATCAGATAGAAATAGGCACCTCGGTAAACTTTACATACATGGTATGTTGTATGTAGTGAAGCTAAGTTCCTCAAAGGATCACGAAACCTGTTCTATAAAACAGATTTTGATGAGTCTTACAAAGAACTGAACTTCTTGATGCAGAAATTTAATGTCAAGACTATTCCCCCACTTTCAAATAATATCCCCCGAGGAGTGAAATTATCGAAGAAAGATAGCATTGTATCAAAATTGGTTACCCTAATGCTATTGAACAGAAAGGAGTTTTGGCTAAATCTACCCACGAGTGATAACTCTATTGATTTGCAAACTGATGGTCAAATCGGTATCAATAACAACTAGTAGTTTCAAGAATAACTTTAGCTTAAGTTTTTTTTTTTAGTTTTGGTTGACTGTTGAGAGTTTGAGACATGTTTTAATTTAAGTGTCCTTTGCAGAACGTTAATAAATATCTTTTTGTAAGTCAACAGGATTTTTAATCAAAATTATTCTTTACGTTTACCATCCTTACCATTTGCGAAACTCAAATTGATAACCTAGTAAGCAGACTTACTGAGTTTTTATATTGTTTTTACAGTAATATTTGAAAAAATTCACAAATAAAAATAAAGTATAGGCGATTCAAAATGTAATATACACCAAAACGATTAGGAGTATTACAAATTAGAATGCCAACAATATAGCACAACTTTTCGCCAAACATTCAAATCTCTATCTCCTCTGGTTTCGTCGGGCGAACGAATTAAAGTAGCCGACCCGTTTTTTGGCTCTCTTGAACATTTTTGTTGGAAGGACTTACTATGTTTTGATTTTAGGCAGCCGTATTTATTGTTTTATAAAGAATATTAAATATACACCTACACGAAACTTAAATTACTTACTTCCAGTGGCGCTACAACCCTTTGTGGGTCTTGGCCTCTTCCACAATTTTCCTCCACTTGTCACGATCTCTGGCGACCCTCCTCCAGTTCGTAAACTTGCCCATCTTCTTCAGATCCTTCTCTATGCAGTCCTTCCATCTTTTCCTGGGTCTTCCTCTCGGTCTCTTCTGCTGTGGTGTCCGCTCAGATATTATTTTGGCTGCCCTGGTTTTCGGCATCCTTTCTAAATAGCCTGCCTACCTCAGTCTTTGGGATTTGCAAAATCTGACAATATTCACACCTTTTATGCGCGCGTCTATTTCATGGTTCATAAGATGTCGATATGTCCCATTGTCATTTTTGACGGTTCCGAATATTCGTCGTAGCACTTTTCTTTCAAATATTGCCAGTCTTTGCTCACATCTCTGCGTTAGCGTCCACGTTTCGCAGGCATAGGTGACTACGGGCCTGATAATGGTGCGGTATACAGTCAGTTTTGATGAAACACTAAGCAATTTCGAGGAAAAGATTTCGCTGCACGAATAGAAACACTTGTTGCCGCTAACAATCCTTGCCACGAAACTTAAATACTAACTTACAAAATAAGTAAATACATAAATTTCTTACATTTTGAGCGTACAAAAGTAGGTTCACAAAGTATAAATTATTTACAGTTAAACATTTACAAAAAGGTGAGATCATAATATGATATTACCTATACATTATCTAGGTAGTATCGAAGTAATGAATGGTATGTCTATTGCAATATAGAACACACGAAGACGATTATCAACTAGATGTGACACAAAAGCTATACGGATTATAGAAAAATTATCGAGTAGTTACAAATTTTCGAGTATTATCGCACAACCCTAGGTCTCAGATTTGATTCCTGGGTCGTTCAACGTACTATTGAGTTTTTTATTTTTCGAAAATTCTTAGTAAAAGAGTTATGTTATATTTACTTTAAAGTGGAACTATAGTTAAAAATGTCTCGAGAAGAAAAATAATAAAGAACTTTTTTTCCCGTTTTTGTAACATTTCTTATTATTGCTCAGACTCTATTGATCGTAGCGTGATGTCATATAGCCTATAGCTTTCCTCGGTAAATGGGCTATCCAACACAAAAAGAATTTTTCAATTCGAACTAGTAGTTCCTGAGATTAGCGCGCTCAAACAAACAAACAAACAAACAAACTCTTTAGCTTTATAATATTAGTATCGATTAATTTAATCTTATTAATAGTAATTATTTAATGACGTATTATCAATTTTCAAAACTGAGTCACTGGTAAATTTCTTGCCTGTTTTCTAAAAGAAATCTATATGATTAATTCGGTGGAAGCTTCACATTAGTTCTCATACATATTATATTGTTATAAATTATTAAAGTGCTTTTAAAGTCCGTGTATAAAGTAAATTTATGATTGGATTTTGCTTTTTAGATTTGATTTATTATACGAGTACTCTAAAAGTTGTATATAACAAAAGTGTCTTTATTAAATTAATTTTCAGCTGAAATTAATTAAAATTAATTGGGTATATAAGCAAAGTTTCTCTTTTAATAAAAACATTTAATAAATATAAATATAAAGTCTTTATTTTAATTGTTTTTAATGTAAATTTTATATAAATATAAAAATTCTATATTAAAATCATTAATCACTTAGGCACTTATTAGTAAAAAACTAACTATTTATATGTGTATTATTTACTAGCTGCTGCCCGCGACGTCGTCTGCGTGAACGCTATACAGCAACAAAAATACCTACGATTATACCTTTTAAAATAACATTCATTTACCCGTTTCTTCTTTACATTTCATATCTACAGAAAGTACAGTAACAGAGGGAGACTGTCTTTTGTAAAATTGACTTTCAAAAAGTGCTTATTTTTAGCCTGCTTTGAATAAATGACTTTATGGTGATTCTGCTGAATTAAGTCATAAGTTGTGACTGAAACGGATGGAGAAAATAATAAATAAGGAATACAGAATAGGGTAAAAATACATATTTATAGGACTTCTCGATAAACAACATTAGTAGTTTGGCTCTCCGCAGCCAAAATGTAAAGAGAGTCAGGACTGGTGACGCGGGAGCAAGCGACGCGACGTACAGCTGCCCGTGTGAAGCAGCTCGTCCTGAGGTCGAAACCAGCTACCCTCAGTGTCTGCCCCTGCGACTTATTGATGGTCATCGCGAAGCAAACACTCACGAGGAACTGTACGCGCTTGAACTGGAACGGGAAGTTATGAGGAATGAGGGGAATGCGTGGTATAAATACTCCTTCGCCGACGCCACAACCCGTAAGAATTTCCACCTCAATGGTGTGTCTGTGGAGCGAGATGACTTTAAGGCGGGTCCCGTTCCACAACTTTTGAGGAAATAGGTTCCGGAGAAGCATAAGCATTTCTTATCTTTATAACATATATGGCATGCTTCATTTTCCTCTTTCTTCGTTATTTAGCTCAAATTGCTTACAGCAATAGCGTGCCGTTTTCGAGTTTAAATTTTGTTATACATCTATTCAGTTCTTTTTGAGTTCTGTTTGTTATTACATACAGAAAAACTCGATGAATTTTATAAGACATAGATGAAGCAGCTTAAAACTTATATAAACACATTTTTTAAATTGTCTTGCTCATCATGGAGTTGTGAATTTTAATTTTTATTAAAATGCACAACTCCATCTATGACTTTTGTAAACAACTAAACTCTTTTGCAAAAAAAACGGGCACTTAAGCAAAGAACTATTTTATAGTTACTATTAGTTTGTTTGACAATTTTAGGTATTGTTATCCTCAGAATTTTATAAATTAATTAGGAAGGAATAGTTTTCATCAGTTTTATCATAACATTTTAATTAAATTATTAAGAAATAATGTTTAAGCTCAAAACACTATGATTGTACCTGCTCGCTAAATAAAAATGAAACGCGTTAATTTCTTTGTTTTTCTTGAATACATTAAAAGCAGATAAAAGTTTAGTATTGAGTGTGACCCCCTCTTGCTGAAATCACAGCTTGCATTCGTCTGGGCATGCTAGTGAGTATATCTTTTATGGTTTCTTGGGGAATACGTTCCCACTCCGCGGTAATCACATTCTTTAGCTCTCTGATGGTCTGCGGAGCCGGCTGCACTGATCTCACTCGTCGCTTCAGAACGTCCCATACATGCTCTATGGGATTGAGGTCCGGACTTCTAGCTGGCCAGTCCAAACGACGAATTCCGACTTCTAGCATATACGCATCCACACCGCCAGACCGGTGGGCGCGAGCGTTGTCGTCCATAAAAATTGAGTTTTCGCCAAGAGCGGTTAAAGCGGGTTGTGCATAAGGAATTAGAACTTCCGTTATGTATCGGTGTCCAGTCAGTGTACCGTTTTCGATGAAGACTAACTCCGTACGATCCATAGAATTTATTCCTGCCCAAAACATAACAGAGCCCCCTCCATAAGGTGTGATTTCTTCAAAACATGCCTCTGCAAAGCGTTCTCCTCGTCTACGTAGCACTCGCAGACGTCGGTCTTCACCATGCAGAGATATCCTGGCTTCATCGGAGAACAATACCCTATCCCAGTCTTCATGAGTCCATGACCCACAATTTCGAGCGAAGCTAAGCCTGGCAACTCGATGTCCACGGAGTAATTTAGGGCCGCGTGCCGGGCGATGACTGTGTATATTAGCAGCGAGAAGCCTCTTCCTGACCGTCCATAGACTAATTTGCACATTTCTTACTTCTTCGAGGGTGTTCTTGAGGTCCACATAAGAAGATTTGCGATTCCTCAACGCTTGACTAACTAGAAAACGATCATCCCGTGGTTCGGTACATGTCTTTCTGCCAGAACCAGGCCTTCTCTTGACGGAACCGGTCTCTTGATAGCGCTGCCAGGTCCTTTGAACTGTCGACCGACTCACATTTAGCCTCTGAGCCACGAAGCATTTTTGGCGTTGAGGGGCCGCCATTGAAAAGGAAGGATCCTTCGACCAGACGGTGTTGCGTCTGGTGGGCTACGCGCCACTTAACGCTTATTGTCGAGTTCTTGTATATATACTCAATCGCTTTGAAAACTTCGATAGCGTGATGTTGGATACGTCTGTTTCTTCTAGTTCGTATATGGCGAGATAGATGTCGCTACATCACTCCCCCTCCGAGACCAGAGGTCGATAGCAGGTTGAGTCGTCCATACTACATCTTGTGATGATTGCCGGGCCAGTGGAGTGTTCCAGTGAGTCGGAACCAGATGCCGCATAGTTCACGGTGAGTCGGAACTGTCTGCGGTGATGCCCCAGTGAGTCGGGGTGGTGCAGTGCTGCGTAGTGGCTGGCTGCTGCGTCGACCAGGAGAGAAGTGCGTCTCTGCTTGCTGACCGGCCGAAGTGCAGTGTGCTGTGCCAAGGTCGCTGCGAAGGCTGTGGGCGATGACCAGGAATGCGCGTTCGCTGCATGCTAGTGGTCAGGATACCCGTAGTAGCCGTGGATGCTGGCTAGCTGTACGACTCGCTGCTCGAAAGCTTGAGGAAGCGATGATGATGTCATGATGACGTAGATTTGCGAAGGCTGCGCTGACGTTCATGCTCGGGGTCACCAGTTTATAGGTAAGGAGGCTGTCATTGAAAAGGAAGGATCCTTCGACCAGACGGGAGTTGTGTCTGGTGGGCTACGCGCCACTTAATGTTTGTTGTCGGGTTGTTGTATATATACGCAATCGCTTTGAAAACTTTGATAGCGCGATGTAGGATACGTTAGTTTCTTCTAGTTCGTATATGGCGAGATAGATGTCGCTACATCACTCCCCCTCCGAGTTCCAGTGAGTCGGAACCAGATGCCGCATAGTTCACAGTGAGTCGGAACTGTCTGCGGTGATGCCCCAGTGAGTCGGGACAGTGCAGTGCTGCGTAGTGGCTGGCTGCTGCGTCGACCAGGAGAGAAGTGCGTCTCTGCTTGCTGACCGGCCGAAGTGCAGTGTGCTGTGCCAAGGTCGCTGCAAAGGCTGTGGGCGATAACCAGGAATGCGCGTCCGCTGCATGCTTGTGGTCAGGATACCCGTAGTAGCCGTGGATGCTGGTTGGCTGTGTGACTCGCTGCTCGAAAGCTTGAGGAAGTGATGATGACGTTACGATGAAGTAGCTTTGCGAAGGCTGCGCTGACGTTCAAGCTCGGGGTCACCAGTTTGGCGGTGCGAGGGGCTGCCGCTGAAAAGGAAGGATCCTTCGACCAGACGGGAGTTGTGTCTGGTGGGCTACGCGCCGCTTAACGCTTATTGTCGAGTTCTTGTATATATACTCAATCGCTTTGAAAACTTCGATAGCGTGATGTTGGATACGTCTGTTTCTTCTAGTTCGTATATGGCGAGATAGATGTCGCTACACATTGACTGCAACCTTCTTCAAGCAGCGCAATAATTTTGCTCGCTTTTATCACTTTATCTACCATTTTCGAGATTGCTAAACAGCAATAACAATACTTTTAAATGTCAAGGACACCAGATAATTTAATAAAAATTGACAAAAAGTTAATTAGAGTCGATATTAACTATAGGGAATTCGCGCCACAAAATGTAGTTAAAAGTTATTTTCTTTGAAAACCAGGCTCAGTCAAAAATTTGAATTTGGAATGTACTCTTATAAACATTATGGCACTTTTAGAACTGACCAGTAACATGTTCAAATGATTAAAACCTTTTTGGTATTTTATTTTTTTCAGCCAGGAAGAAAATCGAAACCGCCCGTTTTTTTTGCAAATGAGTGTATTAACCTCGCCAACATGATCAAATTTAAATTATTTATATCCAAAAAGGGTTTACACATGTAATTCGACTTGATGTTTTTAAAATCTCATAGATGGCGCTGCTTGTCTTGATACTACTTATATTCATTTCTTATATTACATTCATTCTTACATTTATTATGTTTATCAGCCTAAGTTACTTATATTTCGTGATTTTTATAGTGTGAAGATAGCTTATAGCATGGTTATTAACATAATAACAACATTCAAATATGCGTCGTTAGATTACACGCTGTTACAAAACGCGTTGAAGAAATAAAGGTTCACTGCTCGTTCCCCGTAGGTGATAGCGTGATAATATGTAGCCTATGTTATGACCCGACTTCTTAATAATATTCGTGCCAAATTTGAAGTAAATCCATGAAGTACTTTTTGAGTTTATCCCGGACATACATACAGACAAACAGACAAACAGACAAACAGACAAAAATTCTAAAAACTATATTTTTGGCTTCGGTATCGACTGTAGATCACACCCCAAGTATTCTTTTTAAAAAATATTCAATGTACAGTTTTGACTTTTCTACCATTTTATTATATGTATAGATATGTCTATTATATAATAGACAGCAATCGATTCATTCTACTAATAATAAATGATAAAACGAGAAAATTATATAATTTAAATACAAACTTTTTGTACTTTAATTAGGTATTAAATTATTAACTATAGAAAAAATACAAAAAAAGTCATTGACCTACATCAATCACAAAGCGTTGAAATTCAACACGGATGGGATTATTCGTTTTGTACAAAAACTGTGCAAAAGAAAATGATACTATTTATAAACTTTATTTCTCAAGTCATTTTGCGTGCAAATCCAACAGTAATTCAGGTTATCCCTGGACGTTGTTTCATTAGAGCGTTTGTATGGTAATCGTTTTACTGTTGGTCGCTTGAGGTTTAGTCATATTATGTTGGCAAGCGTAGCTTGTTGTATTATTAAATTAATGGTATTTTATTAACATTTCATAATTTAAAGCTATAGACGTAATGTTGTTATAATAGTTAATTTATACTTTGTGATGGAGTGGTGGTGGTTCGATTCCCGCTCGGGGCAGATATTATTTTGTATTTGTGCAAATATTTGTTTTTATTGATTAAGCTTCAAACCTTCTTATAGATCTAGCTTCTTACAGGCTGGTTCAATTATTATTTCAGAACTAGAAACCTAGTTTGTTTAACATATAAAATAAATAAATAAATAAACGTCTCACACTCGACGGCCCCCGGTAGGATGTTAATCCTGTGTCGGGGGTCCGGAAACACAGACAATACACAAGCATAAACTCCCAGACCACGACAAACATCTGTATGGCCTACACAAATATTTGTCATGTGCGGGGATCGAAACCGAGACCGCCAGCGCATCAGCCAGTTGCTGTGACCACTGCGCCAACGTGTCGTCAAAAATTCGTTCTAAATAAAGTAAAGAAAATACGAAATTGAAATTTAAATATGGATTCAAATTATAAAATAACTATTAATAATAAATACATATAATATATTTAATAAAATCTAGAATATAATGCATATTTAGTAAAATAAACAACACATAATCTTTAAGTACAATTAATTATGCGCAGTTAAGATTATGTAATTGTATAAGCTGAGTTACATGAAACATGTAGAAGCTATGCTATGCGAAACTATTTTGTTTTATGTGACGTAGTACATATTTAAATGTGTAGTTAAAACCGTAACGCCAATCTTGTAATCGCTTTCTTCGGGTTTTGAACCTTCATCAAGTCAATTCCCAATTGTATAATTTACTTTAACACCGCCAAATTGATGTTAACTTGGCTAATATATTCTCTTGATATTTGAACATACTAATTGTAGATTTTGGTTAAATATTTAAGTAATTTCAGTTTGTTTGTACGGAATAAATTACTCTGCAAATACTTATTAAGTAATAAATATTATTAACTATTGTACTAGTAGAAGATAATTTTGTGACAAACTAACAAAAATGTGGAAGGGATTTTGAAAATTTAATCTCTAATCCGTTGTCATTTTTAAGCCGATTAATGACATCAAATATCAATATGAATATTATTTTACAATAATAATTATAGATTTATTATTTTAATGTTTTTAAATGCTGTCAAATATGTGAAAGAAGATATTGTTGTAATTGTTTGAAGAACTTATTTATTATTATATATATAATAATATGTAAAAAAAAAACACAATCAGTTTTAATTACAGTTTTAATTTAAAACATGTTAAACAATTATTTTTTAAAGTTAACCTGTTTAATGTAATATTAAAAAAGATTCATTCATTCATTTGATTTAATGGCCTTCAATAGAGCCAATCGAGTACAGATGATTTCTTTAATGTCACGTATAAGAGAAAAACACGAAGGAGATTGATCGGTGTGGTCGATGTTCAAACAAATGAAAATGACAGTATTGTATTTTTTTATTAGAGGATATTGATTCAAATGACAAACGACGACTACCATGCTATAATCGAATGGTAGTACTTTTCGTCTTGTTTTCTCAGGGCCATGTTACATGAATTTGTTTAGCCAACAGCACTATAAATAGTTATATATAAAAACAATAAATAAATTAAAAACGATGAAATTCGAACTACGCTTTGAATTTGTTTATGTTTGGCTTATATTGACAACATAGGTTTTATAGTCATTCAAAATTTAGTTGGTAAAATAAACGATCAATAAAAAAATTGATAACGCTTCAGTAAATCAGAGACAACGTATATGTGGTTGTTGTTATCGTAAAATAAAAAAATAAATAAAAAAAAAAAACATAATTAAGAACTAAGCTTGTTTAGACCGGGAACAGATGAGATGTTTGGATTTACATCGTTGTTGATTATAGACAAAGTATCAAGGTGGTTTTATCGCATTATTGCTACTATTTTATTATGATGTTCTGGTGAAAAACTTTAGTATAAAATTTTATTACAAAGGAATATGACATAAAAGTTGGTATAATACCTACAATTATTTTATTTTATTCAGGAAAACTTACAGCTTACAATATTAAATATGATAACATTTAAATTACACCTACGGTGAAAACAATAAAGCAAACAATAGAAAACAAAGAAACATAAAAGCAGGAAACAACCACTTTAGAAAAAAGTAGGTCTTGTTTTATTAAACGTCGTGAACATGGTAATACCATTTAATTTTAGTCGTTACGTCATGATCATGATCAGGATAACGAGTAAGTTGACATGCAATTAAAAATGGATTTTATGTAGTTAATATAAGTAATCCTGGAACTTATCACTTAAATAAACCATAGAAAATAGTTTTATTAAAAACATCTCATATACGTAATTTAATAAAATTTTCGAATAAAAACTTTTAAGTTTAACGTTAAAATTAATTCTAGAAATTTCTTACGCCTTTTTAAAAATGTGTTACTAAAAGTAATTAATAAAGTTAAGGATAATATTTAAATTAAATAAATAAATAATAAATAAATATTAACCAACAATCACACCACGTTAACCTAGCCCCGTGCTATGTTCGTAAGAACTTGTGTTACAGGTACTAGGAACGGAAATAAATTTAATAAATTTATATAAATACATATGTACATAAATACACATATAATTTAAATATTATATATAATTAATTATATATAATATTTAAATTATATATTATGTTATAATTGTATTTATGATGGAATTTAGAACTATGAAGTATTTTCGATCGAGTTCTCTATCATCTGACATTCATCTAGTAGTTTATTAAATTTACTACGAGTAGCGGACTCGACAGACGTGGTCCTGTATACACGTCTTAAATCAAAAAATTAGAAATTTTTTAAATAAGTTGCAACAATTTGAACCGTTTTTGCTCTTCCGTGAAATCGTGGGATTTTCCTGTAAAAATAAAACACTGTAATAATTTTTTTTTAATAAAAAAAAACAAAAAACCCGACTGTGTAAAAAGCTAAAAAATACATTTTAAAAAAAACTTAAAGGAATAAAACAAGCCGAGTAGTTTAGAATGTTGTCAAAAATAATACTGAACAACTATACCATTGAAATAGTTTTATGATCGGCACACAAATAAACAGTTCTTTGCAAAATAGAGGGTTTTACAGCCGGGACCCATTTATTAAATTTTACAGTTGAAGAATGGGTCCCGACTGTAAATCTTTCTATTTTGCAAGGAATTGTTAATTATTAGAATTTTTTGTTCAATGTCCTGCTTTGTATACAAGTACAAAGTTGTACGGAAACCGTTGAGCACACCGTTTTACTCCCGCCTAGTATCACAGGAAGAAGAGAGTGGCTGAAATTACATGGGGCCTTAGTCCTATGTCAGTTGAAGCTAAGCCGCTTCCTATTGCATATTCATATTTTATATTTCGTTAAATTTTAATACGTATTAATGTATGTTATGTTTTCAAGATTTTTCTAAACGTATGTTTACTTAACTTGTTATTTTAACCTGTATATATGTGGCAATAAATTCATTTTATTATGTATTAATAATATTGTGTAACTAGTTCACTCCACCCGTTTAATAATATATATAGACATACATAATATAAAACAATACTTATATAAGGCACGTAATAAATTTATATAAACTTACACGGATAAATATATGCGGGTGGAGGATTACGTCCCGGCAGGGAGATCAAACGCCCGGGGGTTAGGGCTGAAAAATCGGCGGACAATCCTAGCCGAGTCGAGCAATACCGCCTTCTGCGCCCTGGCTGCGAGCGAACTGTCACGGATCCCCAGCTACCTCAGATGATGAACGAAGCTTACCGGGATCAAACCGTTGGTAGATATAATGATAGGAATGATTTTAGCGAACTACACACCCCACATATCGACAATCTCGTGTGCCAGATCCAGATATTTACGTTTTTTCTCTGTTTCGGCTTTCACTAGGTTCTCGTCATGTGGAATGGTAATGTCCACTAAAAACACCCTCGACCGTGCCCTATCTATTACCACGATATCAGGCTTGTTCGCCAGTATCGTCCTGTCCGTGGCAATAGGCAGGTCCCAGTAGAACCGGACGCCGTCGCGTTCGAGTACTGGCACCGGTGTATACTGACAATACGGCATCCTCTGTTCCAGGAGATCTTACATTAGAGAAAACTCTTTATGGAGGATCTTGGTCGCTTGGTTATGTCTGTGCAAGTGCTCAGTATTGACAAGCGCGGAACAGCCCGAAAGCACATGTCTATGAGTGACTCGCCGGGATGGCGAAAAGCTCGGCATAAGTCGGGATTGCCATCCTTCTTCAGAATGTGCTTTCGGTAGTTGTTCGTCTTGACCACCTGATCCTGAATTGTATAGACAAAACCTTCGGTTTCCCCAAAGAGGTCCCCGAATTGTAGCCACTGCACGGTTACTCCCCAACACAATATCGCCGATGGTATGGGTATTTTTCTCCACAGTAGTATCTCTGCCACTGTGGTTTGTTGCTCATCCTCACTTTTATTAGCCACTCTTGAATATCTTTTTTTTATAAATTGTCATAAACCATATAAAAATTATTCTGAGAGTTCCTTACAGTCCAAATGACAAAGTAAATTATTTTAAAAATCTGTAAGATATTCTAGACAGCTTGGTTCCTAATTATTATCAACACGTAATATGTATGGATGACCTTAACACGTGTCTTCTAACACGAATTAATTTAACTTACAAAGTACGCCCTCCTAATACGAGTATTAGAGGCAAAGTTCTTCTTTAGTTCAATTTTAAGCAAATGGATCTGCAACGCTGCTTTCGCACTCTTCATATATAGACTACTACTACACTAGACTATCACTGCTACTATCACCGTGTAATAATGGCATAATAACGACATACTAAAATATATAAGTACCTCTTTTATATATGAAAATTGGCAAAAATGGTTGTTTAAACAATTTTAAATTGTTATATATCCTAAACTGTTACTTAAAATGAAGAATGGTTAAAGGAACCTGAAAATTATTTTTGAATACCTATTCAACGATACCCCACTTGACGTAGTTCATCGACTTTTTTTTTTGTTTCATTTAGACAATATGGCGTCTGGTTGTCGGTGTGGTGAATTTTGATTATTATCATGTCTTTAGTGACACTCGCAAGGTTAAGACGAATTGATTGATGTATGAATCATCAAAATCAGTCCACGCGTTTGGTTTCTACAACGCCACATAGGAACAAACAGACATACATAGACTGATTAAAACATTACCCTCCGGCAGTCGGGTAAAAATACATAACAACTAATATGGGTAACGTCTTAAGATATAATTTTAATTAAAATTTTAGATACTGAACTGATCTGAATTGAATCAGCATGTAAACGACCAACTGATGAGCAAAAGCCTCTTTTCTATATAGGAGAAGGGTTGGAGCTCGATCCACCACACTGTTACTTTTTCTTTGAAAAATTCACTTTATAACTTATATTTAAATTTGAAAATTTGGAAAATGGAATTTATTAAAACTATCGTAGTCGATTCCTAAATTCGTTTGCGAAAATTCACTGGTAAAGTCTTAAGGTATTGGAAATTCAACGAGTTCAAACAGTTTCAATTGCAAAATCCAGAGGTTACGAGCAACCTTTTGAAAGATAAGAATTAGTTTTTATTTTTAGTTTCTTTCTCCCTCTTAGTTACATTTAATAATACATACGTCGATATTTAATACCTAATTACATAAGACTTAATAATGATCTTAAAGAGTTCTTAATAATTATTGTAACTGCCAAGGGATCCATGAGAAGAATTTAAGTATAACCCGCCACGTTGATTCATTGAGAATTGACAGATATAAAATGTCTGAATTATTTTTGATGGAAAGTATAAGTTTCTTAAATTAGTGCAGATAAATTATTAATTTGTTCATATTTTTAAAGTATTAAAATTTAGAAAAAACTAATTTACAAAATACTAAAAAATATTATTGCAAATTAAAATTATGCACATAAATTTTGATTAAGGTGTATATACATATACATAATCCCTACCTATATTATAAATTAATGTGAAATGTAAGTTTGTTTGTTACGCTTTCACGCGAAAACTACTTAACCGCTCATCACGAATCTTCATTTAATTAAAAGTCTAAAAACGGATTTTATCGCGTTTATTTAAAATTACTGTTTAACAATTTAATTTAAATTATTTCCCGACGTTTCGGACCCTTTACAGCGTCCATGATCTCGGGGGACTGAGGTGGTGGGTGTCCGAATAATGAATCAATTTTTACATACCCCGCTTTTCATACAATTATAAATTATTACTTTTGACCGTTCCTATTCACACAGAATGAACTTGTTGTGTCTGGAAGTATATACAGTACATAATCACGAAACTTTCTACACATATTCTTGGAGGTATTAGAAGTAATACAGGATACTTTTTTTGGTCGCCATAACCAACATCCACGCGGGCGAAGCCGCGGGCGGAAGCTAGTAAATAATAATAATAAAAAAAAACACCTTGAATAGCAAATTGAACTAAAAAGTAGAAAATAATTTTAAAGTATAAAAAGTTTGCGTTACAGTGGTAGAAATTCTAATAATCAATTTTAACTAACTAATTTGGAATAAGATTAAAAAAATAATTAATTTATTAACATTTTCATTTTCATTTATTAACATTCATAATATAATAAAATAAAAAAGCGTCTTTGATATTAAAAGTTACAATTATTTTATTGGTAGCTGTTTACAAAATTAGAATTATTTTATAAAAGTATAGGTACCTATTTAATCTACTACCTGTACACACGACTTTGTTCATGATTGCCATCCCCTTCATTAGCCTATAATATTAAGTACATAAGCCAGTTAAAGATGAGCCGTACGTTCAAAGATTTCTATATTTTCTGGATTTTTTTTTCTGTTTTTTTTTCTGTACTTTTTTGTTTTTTTTTGTCGGAAGTTTTTGAAATAACAAACCAAAAAACTTAGAAATATTTAAAATATATCTTTTCTTTGAAAGAAAGTATAATTAAAATGAAACTTCATGCTCATGAATTATATCTGAGTACACATGTGTCAATGAGGTCAATCGTCGAATCCAGCTAGGAGGCAGCGTTTGGGAAGTTAAAAAACGTCTTTTCATCTGACATACCTTAATGCCTGAAGTCGAAAGTCTTTGATCAATGTGTGTAACAAGTGATGACATATGGATCTTTAAACAAGCCTTTAAAACAAGCTTCAATTCCCACAGCGTGCAATGGAGAGGGCTATGTTTGGTATTTCTCTGTAAGATCGAATCAGAAATGATGAGATCCGCAGACGAACGAAGGTTGCGGACATAGCCCAACGGATTTGCAAGCTGAAGTGGCAGCAGGCAGGGCACATAACTCGTGGAAACTGACAGTCGATGGAGCAGAAAGCTTTTAGACTGGAGACCACGTAACGGCAAACGAAGCGTCGGATGGCCGTCCGCGAGATGGACAGACGACTTGAGGAAAGTCGCTGGAAGCCGTTGGTTGAAGGCTGCTTTAAACCGGCCGCTCTGGAGGTCGATGGGGGAGGCCTACGTTCAGCAGTGGACATCCAATGGCTGATATGATGATGATAATGACACATGTGTCGAATTTTGAGACAAAAGTACCCAGTTTCCTAGCTCCTAGTATGAACTAAAATTGTAACCAGTTTCGTTTAAATTCATTACGTAGTTTTGGCTTGATATGCGGCTAAGATAGAGACAGTCAGACAAGAAATAATTTAAAAAAAGTTATTTAACATAGCTTCAATTTACACAATTAAATCAGTTACAGTTTTATAATGAGAATAGACTACTGAGTATTTCGATGTTCATAATATAATTGATTTTCATTGGACTGTAAATTCGAATCTATTTCAGCCACCTTAGAAAGAGAGAGGTCTTATTATTCATTTGCATATTATCATGAAGTAGAAGTACTTTTAAAACGTCTAATAGTAGTTTTACATAACAAGAGTGTATTAAAGCTAAGAACCGATACGCTTAACGGATCCACTTAAAATTTTCTAAGAATGTACTAGCACAACTAGTTTACTTAGATAATAGTCTTTGGCATTTTCGTTGTATAAGAGTGGTAATGAGTGAAATAAAAAGTAACAACCGTCACACAATCACACGGTATACTTCGCTGCAACACTATTAGGAAGAAACCACTTACCTGGATAACTTTGGTAATACCCTTTTATCACCAGTCCTGTATCTAATGAAATTCTCAAAATTGTTGGAACGAGTAATACTGTGTTTTGTTTGTGTAATTTTAAATGCATGTAATAATGAGAAGAGGTGGTTTCAAATTGCGTTTTGCTGCAGTAAAGTTATGGGATATTTCATTAAAATATTTATCGGTCCTTTTTAAGATTTTATATTTCTATCTTTAATAATGTTATAATAATTATTATGCTTCTATACATTCAGCTAAAAATTATTCGTATTTACGTTTGTAGAGTATTATTATAGCGTTGTAGAGTAATATTTTTATTTTACATCGTTCTGAAAAAAATGTATTGTAATTTTCAAATAACTTCTTCTTTGTATTATACAAAATAATGATAATTCAATGATATTAATTCAATTCAATTCATAAAAGTATATAATTTTTCATCAATGTTTTCTTATGACGTTATCACGTAAAATAATCGTCCGTAAACCGACTTTACAGACAACCAATTATTTTTCATAAGTATGGTTGTGTGACGAATGTCTTTATGCGTTTTTCGCTTCTGACGTTCTTGTAGATTTGAAATCAACGAATGTTACCGAAGTAGCGGATCCTACGTCCTGTGTCATTTCATCGGGTCGTTCTTAGTTTTTTCCCAGGAGTCAGGTAGTATTTTGAAGATTTTCTTTTTATCGGTAAAAAACAAAGGTTGTTAGGTTCGGATAAAAATTTACAAGTTTTCTTTATATAGAATAATAAAACATGAAACCCTAAGAAATTTATGATACGCAGAAAAATCAGCAGATGAAAAAATACCAGTGGTATTGTTTCTTGGCTTGGAATTCATATTAATACGAGTTTTTTGTCCGTAAAGAATTCCGTAAAATCATGTCATATTTATATATACACACACACACATATATATATATATATATATATATATATATATATATATATATATATATATATAATGCGTAGCTTTTTAAAGTTGCTTTGTAAAATTCAGAAGTTATTAGATTTAGTCTTCTTACACATTATTAGAATTTTAGTTGATGATAATGATATTATATAATGATATATATAAAATTAATGATATTTTAAGTAAAATTATTTTTATTTACTCGTCCACATTTTTTAATTTAATGAAAAAAAAGGTCCTCATTCAGAATTAAAGCTTTTCAGAACAATGTTCTTGTTTTAATACGAATGAATGAACGATGTCTAGTCAAAGAAAAATTTGATTCCTATTTACATTGATAGCTAGGGAGCTGGTGGCAATTTAGGTATATATGATTTCATCGTCGTTGATACCAAGACGTAATGTAGTCTGGACCTATGTGAACTAGAAAAAATTAGTGGCGAGCTCAGGTAGTCCTAATTTTTTTTAAATAAATAATTTAATTAATGTAAAAAAAAAAAACTGTCAAAAATTAAATTATTGTTTCTATCATCAATTATATCTTATTGAATAAGTTTTGTAGATAGTGAATTAAAGCTAAGAAGTCAAGATGACTTCTGCCAGCTTTAATTCACTACACAACAATACACAATAATATTATTAATGCAACATCATCATAGTGGCAGAAGTAATTTTTTTATCTCTTATAATATAATTTCAATAATTATTCTAATCTGTCTGCCAATTAAGTAATTTTTTTTTATATATCATAATAAGTGGAAAAAAAATAATGACTCTACAACACAGCAGAAAAAACTTCTGTCACTAGCATTAATATTTTTTATATAATATTAAATACAATTTATTAAGACTATAGACAGAAGCGATAATATCGTTTAAGACACTTATTTTTATAAACATTTTTTTCAAGCTCCTGTTTGATATTGCAGCAATAAATGGATGGCAGAATTTTTTAAAGTGATTATTTTATTTAGTACTTTAATAATATCAACCTCTGCTAGACGATGAAATTACATAAAAATTACTGCCACCTCATAGCTCCCTAACTATAAGCTTTTTAATTGAAGTGTTCTACAGGCAAATAAATGTTACGACCAAGATATACTCCCGAGAGTACAGCATTATTTCAGTTCAGACGTAAGCAATTTTTGCTAACCTATTCGGGTAGCAATACTGGCCCCTCGTGGCATATCATGTGGGAACAATGTCGCCTACAGAAGTTTTCAAATGCGTATTATTAAGACAATATTCGTTATACTCTATGGATATGTACGATTTTCGGTACCGGTTATTGTCTAGCAAGAAATAAGAAATATTACGTAATTATTAGGTTTTTAATTACATAATTCGAATAACAAATAATATGTTATCACAATTATGAAATTTTATTAAAAAAAATATATATTATTTTATTTAAATTTTATTTTTGACAACTATTTTGGTGTTGTGGTTTGAAAAGTCACCGTAACGCCTAAATATATACCTAGGTAGACATTTGTATTTGCATGAATATGTTTCTAGTCTTGGTGTCTGGGTCTTTGTGTGTCTCCCCACTGTGCCTCAGAGAGCATGTGGAGTCGTCACTGCCGGATGTTATCCTATGATATATGATAGAAGTGTCTATACACTTTGTAGCAGTCATTATTCATGGTAGAGAAATTTAACACAAACCAGCAGTGAAGCAGCGTGGCGGGTTAAGCTCCGATCCTTCTTCTACATGGAGAGAAGACCTTTGCCCAGCTGTGGGACGCTTACAGATTGTTTCAGTTTAGTTCAGTTCATATTAATGTTCATGAGAAATTACGATATCCCTAAACTTATTAATATTTTTGGGTTTTAAAAAACATTTTATGATATTTAAAATGTTTCATAAAAAATTAATAATAAAAATCGGTTGGCTGTAAAGTCGGTTTACGGACGATAATTTTACGTGATAACGTTATAAGAAAACATTGATGAAAAATTGCATACTTTTATGAATTAAATTGTATTATTATCACAGAATTATCATTATTTTGTATAATACAAAGAAGGAGTTAATTCAATTAATCACATTTTTTTTCGATAAATTAACATTCATTGGCACAGTTGGTCAAATCATCACCCCATTTATACTGACGCATCAAAACTTTTCCCAACCAGCTGTGTTCGTGCTGCCTATTGGATCCCTAAATTTAAAATCATTTTACAATTCAAATGTCCCCCTGAAACTACACTACACTGGAAGCCATCCTCTTCAACCTCCTCCTTGACTTAGGACCGACGATTATCTTAACTGATTCACTGTTAAGGAGAACCCCTTCCATAGTAAATTAAAATATGACAAGACGCCCTTGGTTTTCTCTATAGTCGGATCGCGGAGCAGAAAGAATTTCGTACGAGTAAGACGCAATATACATACGGACGGACGCGGGAATGGCAGAGACAGGTAGTAAAAGGTCAATGTACAAAATTCTTTCTGCTCCGTGATTCGACTATACTTAAACATACTAGCCGCTGGATCACGTCTACAATTTGTCTTTTACGTCTTGGTCATGAGCATACACCTGCTCATGTGGAAAAATCAGACTACGTGATCACTTAATGTGTAAATGTGCCCCTGACGAAGATACAGTTTCCCATATCCTCTTTAACTGTCCCAAACTTCTCCGTCTGATGACATATATGACTGACGTCCTCGCTTGTGATATTTCTCGCGCTCTAAATATTCAATATTTGGTAATATTGGTGATTAGTCCTTACTGTTCATTTTGGTGTTAATAAATTGAACTCAATAAAATTAAACTGTAAATACATTATGTGTCTATCATAGTACAATAGTTATACTACTAATATATTGTAATTTTAGTTTAACATTAAATATTTGTGTTGTTTTAGTGTAAAGTTTGACAATTCTGACTATTTTACCCGTTTTCAAAAGTAAATTAAGACTGTTATCTCAACCGCACCGATCAATCTCATTTGTGTCTTTTCCATTCTACGTGACATTAGCGGAATCAACCGTACTGCACTGACACAACTAAAACCATTAAGCCAACTAATCAATCAATCAATTCATAAATAGATTCTTTATATAATTATTTTAGTCGTAGCTTCTTCTGTACATAAGGATTTTCCAGGTTTTTATTTCTTAATATGATTATGTATCATATATTTCTAAATATATTAAAAAATAATTTCAAATATTCAATTTTGGACTACAATTAAATAATAGTCTTAAATAAAAAAATAAAAAAAAAAAACATAATATGTAAGAAAATAGATTTTTTGTTTCTGGTAGGTTAGAGTGTATCAAGCAAAATCTCACGAAATCTCACCAAGGAGGAATACATTTAAATTTCATTTGAAACAACAAGACCCTAAAAATGCCATAGGAGCTTTTAACTTGTAACACAGTTATTTCATTTTATAAGAGCTACTAAAACCTAATATGCAAATATTTCAATTAACTGGGGACCTATTTTTATTATTTGTTGATTTATTGTTTGAATTTGTTTGAAGAAAGAAAAAAGGAAGAGAAGAGAAATATAATTTTTTTTTTCAGGACTTTGTTAGTTTTCCTTAATCTTACAGTTTTCTTACTATTTAAATATTGTAACGGGTGTATGTAGGTAATTTAAAATTACTATGCTATTTTTAAATTGAAAAAGCCAGATTATGTCAGATATCAACTCCTTTAAATAAATAGCAGGAATCGAGATTAAATTTTGTTATCAGAAATTGTATATAAAAGGCATTAAAAATAATTTCGAAGTTTTATTTTGTTATTTTAAATCAAAACACTAAATACCTTATCGGCTCATGTTTAATTAATGCCACAAATATCAATATAAAAGCTAGCCATCACTTTAAAATGCAATATCAATGTGTAGAGTTTGACCTCATATATTTAGTATGTCCTCTGTGTCTATTTTCATATGAAGTAAAAAAGTAATGATTTAGAAAAGAATGTACATTAATGTACATTTTGGAATGAAATATCTATAAGTGAGAATAAAAAAAAGTAGACCGTATATTTCATAAAGCATTAAGTATTAAATCTCCAATATTATCGTCCTTCCGAATCGCCTTCACTGGAGAAATCCGAAAAGCTTTATTCGAAAGAACGATTTCTGCGATGAATTTTTTATACCTTACTAGTCGGTAAATATTTAAAAGTGTACTTCCCAATATGTGTGTAGTGATAAAATCACTGAAAAGTATAAAATATTACCATTATTAAAACTCTCTTATGTGTTTTCTTTGTGAAATTTTTCAGTTTTCGACCTAAGAATAAGACTACCTCAAAAGAAAATTCTTGTAGAAATGAACGAGAGTTTGTGAATTTAACACGTAAATACTTTACGTATTTGATAAATTTAGAAATAAGTATAATACATTAAGATCACTAGCCATCCATAAACAGTAGAGAAGTGCTTATAATATAAATTAAAATACATATCACTGAACACAGATCATTCTTCTATTTTAAACCTATAAAAAATACAAATATCTACTAATTCAATTAAATTCATTCGCTAAATAAATTTGTTCATTTGTATTTGAAGTACTAATTGTATATAAAACAAAAATCAGTTTTTGATTGATTGCTTGATTTGACTGTGTCAGATTTTTCGTCTCTGGAATCAGTAAATGTTATATGACGCAAACAAGAGACAACATACAACGTTTTCGTTATTGTTCGGTAAAAGACGCTCTAATGATTCTGGCTAAACTTAAATTTATATACTTATTTTTGTTGGATTTTCACATAATATGTTTAACTTTTAATTGGGTTGACCGATTTGAACACGGTTTTTTTTCCTCATGCCCATGAGGGTGAACTTTGAAATCCTTTGAACATTCCGATCTGAATTTTGAAATTTCAAAAGTAAGTCTGTATCGTTTTTGCGTCTTAATTTTTTATAAAATTGACTACGCAAGTATACTATATTAACTTTTAAGTAGTTAAAATATAGGTTATATTATTAAAGTGATGTTTTGTGAATACAACATACTTTTACTCTGTTTACTACCAAAATATAGGCAAAGTCACACGCATAAAGTTGCAACTGACATTGTTTACCTACACGTAAGGGGCTACATTTAATGTTATGGTCTTTTAACTATAATAAAATGAAGTAGCTTGTATAAATTGCGCGGTCATCGTGAGATCGATTGCTCTCATTAATTATAGCCGTATTACGTAAGAGATTTGCTGGTCGTTCGGTTAATGTCAAGTATAAATTTTTTATATTAAATTAGCCCAAAATAAATGAATACCAAGGAGTATAATCGGCCATTATGCTTGGTGCTTGTGGATTATGAGAAAGCCTTCGATTCGATTGAAACTTGGGTGGTGCTGCAGTCTCTCCAGCGGGGCCACATTGACTACCGGTATATCGAAGTGTTGCAGCGCTTGAACAATAATGCTAGTACGTCGGTTAGAGTACAGGAGCATAGCACGACAGTAATTTCAATGCAGCGAGGTGTGAGACAGAGAGATGTTATCTCTACGAAACTGTTTACCGATGCAGCTTCTGCTTTGGAAGTAGAAGGATTCGGTATCAATATATACGACGTGTACATCACTGGAGACCCAAAATCCCTGGAGAACCTCAGTATTATACTCAGTGACCTTGATGGAGTTTTCGAACAGGTGGGCCTTAAAATGAACATGGACAAGACGAAAATCATGTCGAATGCTCATGTCATGGGTATCTGGAAAGACGCTCAAGTTATACCGCTTCCGACTGAGTCTAATTCTTCCTGTGTCACTAACTATCATCTCATTTCTATTCTTACCTTTCTTTCAAAAGTTTTTGAGCGTTTGATATATCAACATTTGAACCTCTTTTGAAAAATAACCTTTTTAATCCTTTTTAATCTGGCTTCCGTCCTACCCATATTACCGACTACTGCGTTTGTCAAAATCACTGACAATATCAGATTTGGTATGGATAGTCAATGGGTGACAGTTTTGAGAAAAAATTTGGTATTATCCTTGATAAATCTTTATCATGGATTCAATAAATGAATGCCGAAGTGAGCAGGAAGCTGAAAAGATTAAAAAATGTCCTACCTACACCCTACAAAACTGTTTTAACACATATTCTTTTGCAATCTATTTTAGATTATGGTGACATTTTATACCTCAGTTTGATGGAGGAGCAATCAAACAAACTAGAGCGCATTCAAAATATGTTAGACTACGCAAATTTGAACATGTTTCTAAATATCGCAAGAAACTTAAACGGCTTCTAATTCGCTTTCGCAGGAATACTCATATTTTGTCTCTTCTTTACTTTTTATCCTTTTCAATCTAAATATACCTTTGTACTTAGAATAGGTACAAGTTCCTGGGTATTTCTCATTGTTATTTGCTGATCATCGCTATCTCATTCTTGCTCATTCAATTCCACGAAGCAATTGTAATTGCTTCGTGTTCAATTCACTCTGATAACAACCTTGACTTAAAAATACTTCAACACTCCTCTTCTTTTTGTAAGAATTCTTTTGCATTGAATGTAGCGCGCTTATGTAATTCCCTCCCTAGTATTACATAGTATGTCATATCCCGCTTTCCTTTATCATGATAGTTATATGTACACACTTGCACACCACTTACTGCATCCATCACTTACATTGTCAATTGATTCGAAGATTATCTTAAAATATCCAGGTGTGTACAAAGGCAGATTGGTGCATCCAACCACCAAACCTAAATCTGAACAAGTGTAACGTTAAGAGGTTTTCCGGACAGAGACTGAGGAGAGACTGTGACGAATATACTTACACTATAAATAATGTTTCACTGAAAAGAATTGAAACTATTCGTGATTAGGGTATAACTCAGGAAAAATGCTTGCGTTTAGAAACTTAAAATACTCGGTTTTATATTCAAAAACACAAAAGAAATTAAACCAAATGACGCTACTATGCCACCTTTTAATGCGTTAGTCCGAACTTTTAAGTATTGTTCTATTGTGTGGAATCCTGACTAAAGAGTTTACATAAACCAAATCTTGATTAACGTAGTAAGCCCAATAATTTCAGAATTACTTAGTTGGAGGAGCGTAGACACATCCACGATTTGATAATTTTGTACAAACTAATAAATGTGTATTTGATTGTCCTCAAATCTAGCCTGAATTAACTATTCATGTACCAACTCGAATGCCGAGACAAGTTAAATAAATAAAAGACCTTTGCTGTTGAAACTCTCCCATCAACAGAATCGTACGGAAGTATAATAAATTAATTGTCTAAAGTTAAGTGACTTGGAGGTGTCTGTAAACAACCTACTGCTGAGCGAAGGCCTCTTCTCCTGAAAAAGGGTTGGAGCTTAATCCACCATGCTGCTCCACTGCGGGTTGGTTCTAATCTAGTCTCATCTAATGTGTAATTATATAATCTTATTCAAACAATTGTAAACTGGATTTTAATATCGATATAAATTTTTTACATTTTTATTTTTATAATCAAGCATAAATTTAATTAAATCAATTGTTTGTAGTTATTATTCGAGATAGATGCTATTTTTTGATAAAAAACATTATAAAATAAGACATTTTAAATATAATTTTAAAATAAAGCACTTTATATAAAATACAATTATAAATAAGATAGCATTTTAAATAATTATAAATATTTATTTTTGTTATTGTTTATAAAACTAAAACGAATTATAAATTATTTTCAATCTAGAAGGATGTTATTTATTTTAACGAATTTAATTAAAATATGAATTAAAAAAAATTGTATTAGTTGAATTATATGATAATATATGAATAACATATTTTAAGTGTGATTACTTGTAATAATATGTTTTAGTATTTAATTATATAACAGAGCGTCAGTATTGTGAATGTCGTGCCCATCTGTAATTGCGGGTATACGACCTATTTAGCAATGGTAGCGGTGGTATGTAGCAATGCTATGTTGTTGAGATAAGTTTACTGTGTATTACGCGTTGATGAGCCTTGAATACATAACTGAACTGAATTGGCCTCTAAGCGTACCACTGCTGGGTAGAGGTCTTATCTTCATATAGGAGAAGGGTTACAGCTTAATACAATACGCTGTTCACCTACAGGTTGGCGGATAATTTTTCTACCATAAGTAACGATCGTCATCAGGTGTCGATTATAACATTCAGGACTTTATGTCTTCTCCGAGGCACGTTGGAGAGAACTGCAATTACGTACACCCAGTCCGGAAACAAATATTTGTACTAATATAAATATATGCTCCCAGTCGGAATCGACTTCGTAACGCGCGATGACGCGACTATTCGCACCACTACACTATAACGGTCGTCATGAATAAATAAATAAAATATTGTACTTCTTTTGAAAGGCAATACTACGATAATAACAGATGCTTTTACTCTGCAAGTTAAGTAACAAACCGGCGAAATTTAAATTTTAAATCATAATTTTTAAGTCTTCTTTATATGAAAGTTAAAAGTATTTTAACTTTTTACTTTTCATATAAACTTTTGTTTCAAGAAATGTATATACGTTTTATTATCTACTTACAGATGCACCTTTTTGAACATAATAACAATGTTTTATAAATTTCAGTATTTCGTGCCAAGAATAGCAAAATAGTGAAGTGGTTCGAACCGTTCCACTTTGAAATCAGATTCACTGAAATACATGATCAGACATCGCTTTCTCTCAATAAAATGTATATTAAAATTACGTTGTATCTACTTTAAGATAATACTTTAATTCTATGATTTGTAAACGGGCTATTTACCTTTATTTTTATTTTTTTTGTTAGTCACTTTGAGTTCCCGATATTTCGGAACTAATGCAAGTGCCATAGTTACCAGTGCACTGTGCAGTTAAATGGTTTTCCCGTTTGACATACAAATTATAGTGTTAGTGACCATGAAATTTAAAAGAATTTTATTATAATTTAACTGTTATATTATATGTAACTAATACCAGCTCCTAATTTTTACATTTTTTTATATTTTCATTTTTATACAGAGTAGTCGTGAGTGTGCTCCCTCCCTATTAGGGGGTTAAGCTATAGTCACGGTTGAACGCGAAAGCGACCCCGTGGCGTCCCACTACGACGATCAGGGCACCGCTAGCTTTTAGTGAGGTATTCTGGCACGTTCTGCCGTGTCAGCGAGTCCCACATACCCGTCGCCTTGTGCGGAGGGATTCATTTCATTTCCATGCTGGGGGCATTTCCCAGCGAAAAAAAGGGGGATCACGCTATTTCCGTTGTAAATTTCATTAATAAGTAGAATGTTGTAACTTGAAATTAAAAATGCGACTGTCCGTTGCTATTATTTTCACACACACACTTTAGAGCTTGTTAGATGATTATCTACTGAGAATAATCTTTGAGTAAAAATTAGTAAATAAATTGTAACAAGGGAATATTTACTTAGTGAAACGAAGCTTAAATTGTATCAATATAAACACAGTCTGTAAATTTCTAAATTTTAAGCATAATTAGCCATTTAGAATCAGTTAGCTGTTAATCGTTATGTAAATATTTCAATGTTTTAGCGTAAGAACAAATAATTCTGTTTAATATTTACCTTTAATTTCCTATTTATCTTCTAGGAAATATTATAAGAAAATACAAATTACAATTGCGAATAATCACGTTAACTCTTATTAAAATATATTTTTTAAGCAATATTTTTAAGTGAACTGAACTAAATCATTCTATAAACATCTCACTGCTGGGTTCTCTTCTCCGTATAGAAGAAGGTTGGCGGGTAATTGTCTAACCATGAGGAACGAGCGCTATTACGTAGTAGTACGTCTATGATGACAACCGAAACCGACGGATTCACGTGCTCTTCAAGGATGGTGAAGATCCACAGGGATATAAACTCAGACCTGATATAAATATTTCTACAGATGACCGGAAATCGAATCCCCGACCGCCGCCATTAAGGCGAATACTCACTAAATATTCTAATGTGTCTAAATATTTATGACCGTTCTGGCGTAGTGGGGCGCGTAGTCGCCTCTAACCGCGCGCCGACGGTTGCGGGTTCGATTCCCGCTTGGGACAGATATTTGTATTTATATAAATATTTGTTTCCGGTCTGGGTGTATGTCCTTGTAGGTCTCCCCACCGTGCCTCGGAGAGCACGTAAAGTCGTCGGTTCCGGTTGTTATCATAAACAACTGATCGTCACCCATGGTAGGGAAATTAACCACCAACCCGCAGTGGAGTAGCGTGGTGGATTAAGCTCCAACCCTTCTTCTATATGGAGAAAAGGCCGTCGCTCAGCAGTAGGTTGTTTACTGGCTAATACAGTACAGTACAGTACAGTCTAAATATTCATATCGTATTCTTTAATTGAAAATAATTCAAATGTTTGTTTGAGAGTCTTAACATGAAGCCGGTATTTGCCGTTACATGACGGCATATTTGACAGTTTAATTTAACCAAACAAGCATTCATCTTATTCCGGTAAACTGAGTTCGGTTGAAAAGTATTAATTAATTGTTGTTTATTCGCTGGGTTTAATAAAAAAAATATTCTATTTGTAAATGTTACTCGTTTCTACTTAATTTACGGTGATTTATATCGCTGGAGTGTAAAAAATGGTAAACAATCAGATCTGGCCAAAGAATTCAAATTAACTTTAGGGAAAATGTGATAGTGAATTTTTTAAGTGAAATAAAATACGACAGTAAGTTAAATAAAAACAAGTAAAGTAATATTAAAATATAACTTATTAGTATTTAAACAGAATTTATTAAAGACAGAGTTCAGACACCTCATGATTTTATACAACTTTACACACAATCAAAGTTACATACTTTTGTTCTTCAGATAATAATATATTGAAAAAAAAAAAAGACGTAATCTAAAGCACACTGCTTTAGATTACACGATTGAAGTAAAACTTCTTTAGCTCCATCTTAAGCACCTTCGAATCGTCATTATAAATTAACACTTTAAAAAGCTACCACCGATTCGGAATGTAGATTCTGCAGAGAAGAATCGGCAAGAAACTCTGCAGTTACTCTTTTGAAAATAATATATAAAAACTGTGTTTTACTACAAAATTAGTAATATCTTGCATGAGATACAGCGTCACTAGTCCACACATCTTTATCGACTAAGTAATCCTGCACCGAATAATACGCTTTATCTATTAATTTTTTTGTTAATAAAATCTTTAAATTTATGTTGAGACAATTCCAAAATTGTTTGTGGGATTTTATTTTACATGCGAATATCAAAACCCAGAAAGGAGACGATATATATATATATATATATATATATATATATATATATATATATATATATATACATATATATCCGTCAGTTTGTTTCGTAATTTCATATCGTTCTTAAATTTTTTATATTATTGTTATTATTTTTTATTATTTAAAATATATACCTCTATATATATATATATAAGTTTCATTAAAAGTCTAAAAACGGATTTTATCGCGGTTATTTAAAGTTACGGTTTAACAATATTTAATTTAAATTATTTCCCGACGTTTCGGACCATTTACAGCGTCCATGATCTCGGGGGACTGAGGTGATGGGTGTCCGAATGATTTAAATTAAATGAATAAAATTCGCGTAAATATAAGAGAACAGTATATATAAGTTTTTTTTCATGCACTGGCTATGAGAGGAAGAGAGAAAGAAAATGTGTGCGCGAACTGCTCTCTCTTGCTCCTACAGTGTGATAGAGACAATAGGCCTGCACTGTGTCTTAGATATACGAAAAGTACTATGTGATCAAACTAAGAATTTGTAGGTACGTCAATGACCTCGAATCCGAAATTTTTACTGAAAAAGTACGGTTTGTAAATAAAACAATTTTGTTCTCAGTTTGTAAGTAAAAACGGCTTTACGGTTTCTAAGCTATTATCAAAGACATGATTTCGTAATTTTTAGTTTAAATTTTTTTTATTTGGTTACTCTTCGGTTGGAAAGCTAAATTATATTTGATTTATACTGAGTTGTTGCAGACGTAAACGTCCTACTACTGCTGGGCATAATTCTCCTCTGGAAGAAAAGATATCAAGCGGTACAATTTCATATCATCAATGAAAATATTTTACATTTTCTATAACACTTTTAGTGAATAATCATAACTTATTTTACCACACGATCGTATATTTCGTTTTAAAAGTCACGATATAGTTACGAGCAGAAAGGGTGTGATACTTTTATAGTGGTTAAAAAGGGTGTAAAAGGTAACATTGTTAACAATGTTCTTTGATCTAGATTCACATTATATGAGATAAAAATATGTTGAACGGTAATCTTATACGTTACTATAGAAATATGTGGCCGTAAACTCTTACAATAGATACGAATAGGTATCGCCTCATTGAGATTCTAAGTTAGGTAAGACATCGTGGAGTACTTTAGACGGTATATTTTACATGTTTATTCAGTATGCTTGAAAACATATTTTTCTACACTCGTTGTTTTTTAGTTTTCAATACTTCTTGCTTGTGATTTTTTCGTATTATTTCGCTCGCTCCTTTGCAATTATTTTATAAAATGTTTATTATTTACAGGTAATCTGATTATGATTTTTTCATTTATGCTACACTTTACACTTCTGTTAATATAATTAAATCCTCGTCAGCTAGTATATTTGAATGGAGCTCGTTAAAACCAAACAGATTACCACTTACTTGAAGTTACACTACTGGTAACAGCTTAAAATAACCATTATCTTTTCCATCTCATCGTCAATAGCATAGCCTAATTTAACGTAATATAAATTCGAGGAGATTACTTATAAATACTCGGTTCCGTAGAAATAGTTGAAAAAACTGTTGCAAGATAGAAACGTAAAGCCATCCAATATAAAATTTGTGTGTTGAAACTGAAATACTGTACGTATTGTACTGTACTGTATCAGCCTGTAAACCACCCACTGCTGAGCGAAGGCCTTCTCTCCATATAGAAGAAGGGTTGGAGCTTAATGCACCACGCTGCTCCACTGCGAGTTGCCGGATAATTTTCCTATCTTGAGTAACGAACGTCATCAGGTGTCTATGATAACAACTGCGACCGACTGCTTTACGTGTTCTCCGAGGCACGGTGGGGAGACCCACAAGGACATATAGCTATACCGGAAACGAATATTTGTACAAATACAAATATCTGTCCCGAGTGGAAATCGAACCCGCGACTGTCGTCGCGCGGTTTGAGGCGACTACTTGCACTACTACATCATACGAAATATTTAAAAAGCTTTTTATATAAGACGTGATTTTACAGTATCGAAGTTCTACTAATACGTTTTTCTTTTAAGTTTTAATGGTATTTTTGCTATTCGTTATAATAAAATTATTGTTGAAAAAAACCTTCGATATAATTGTCAGTTTATTCACCACATTACTATAGATAATTATTTTATTTACTGTTAGTTCGTTTCACGTGAGTCGCTTGTATTCAACTACGTTACTTGTTGAAAATTGTAATCGAATTTAATATACGAATCAATGATAATTAATCATTATCAAACAAAAGAAATATGTAATTGAATACGATTAAGTTTCAGGGAATTATTTCAAAATCAATTAAGTCTAAGGCAGCGGTCGTCTAGTACTTATCTGAAAGCAGCTGAAGCGAAAAGTAGTTCCAAATCGAAAGTCCGCAGCGTAACCCCCTTGCTCTCTAGAGGCCATAAATTATAGTGTAGCCCATAATGTAATGGTACTTCCATTAAATTTAATTAAAGCCGTGATATCCCATTAGAACTGTAATTCGTTACGGATTAGAGTTATCTTTTAAAAGGCTTCGTAATTAGATTTGACTTTTGCGTTAATTTAAGCATGGGTAAAGGTAAAATAAATTACGACTCTGTAGACTTTACTACAAATATGGTGTTTGTTGTTGAAATGAGTGGAGAAACATTCATAACATGCTCGCATGAAGAAAAATATTTACTGATCGTTATGTAAAACGTGATGATAAACAATCGCTTGGGTTTTATATACAGAAGGAATTGATTTTAAAAATTATTCTTTTTAAAACATTGATACTGTATCACAGATTTTTAACTCTTCTGCCGTGTCATGACAAAACACTGTATCTTCAGATACAGTGTTTTGTCCTAACATCAAAAAATGAGTTCTTCGCACATGATTACATAGGATGATATATAAAAATTTCGATTATAACTTAAAATCACTGAATAACACCATTGGACTAAACACTGTATTCCTAATAAAATAAAGATCTGTTTTGTCAAAGAACTGCATCTTTAAATACAGTGTTTTGTCCAGACACAGTTTATGGTTTTGTCGCCCGGTATCTGCATATATAGTGTTTTGTCATAACAATATCGTGTACAAATGCGTTGGGTCTATTTTAAATGCCTTGTTTTTTTATATTTTTTATTTAAGTTTTTGCTATAGTAATAGATCGCATTCTCCTGATTACATGTTCAATTTATTTGCGTCCAAAAAATATTAAAATAAACAAAGAACGGAGTAAATTAATTTTAAACCTTAAACCCGGAAAGGGCACCAAGGAATCCAAGAATGCCACGAAAATTCTTCGGTGCTTTTCACGAACCTATACAATTCCATGATAAGTGAAGCTAGCCATCATCTTTAAAATTTAAGATGTACAAATTATAATGATTCTACTTTGCATAATTAGCCTGCTATAGATTCAGATTTAAAGTTCCCTACTTCTAACCAAGTACATCATGTGACTCACCAAGATGTAAACACCGGCCATTCTACGCTATGCTCTTACACAGAGATGAACACAATACCTGCCTCAACAATATTCTTGTAATCAGAACATGCTGGACCTTCAATATCTGCAGTATCTACAAAAAGAAACGTGGGAGAGATCCCAACAAACCCAGTGATTTACTACCATATTATTATGATGATTTTAATTTGTATAATGAAGCTGCTATAGACTCAGATTTAATGTTACCTACTCCTTTTAACCAAGTACACCATGTGACTCACGAAAAGAAATACACCGGTTGTTCTACGACATGCTCTTACACAGAGACAACCACAATACCTTCAACAATTTTCTCGGAATCACAACATGCTGAAGAACCCTCAACATCTGCAGTACTTACAAAAAAGAAACGTGAGAGAGATCACAATAAACTTTGAGAGCAGTCACGGGATCACAGGATCACGGGGCATTCTTTATTAACACACATTAACATTAACATTCTTTATTAGACCTTCGATTTGCCGACGATATCATGCTTATGGCAGAATCCCTGGAAGACCTTAGCATTATGTTCAATGATCTCGATAGTTTCCCGGCAGGTGGGCCTTAAAACGAATATGGGCAAAACAAAAATCATTTCGGATGTCCATGTCGTGCCCACCCCGATATCGGTTGGATATTCTACTCTCGAAGTTATTGACGAAACGACTTTTAAAAAAGCTCCAAGTCGCACAGCGTGCAATGTAGAGAGCTATGCTTGGTATTTCTCTGCGAGATCGAATCACAAATGATGAAATCCGCAAACGAACGAAGGTTGTCGACATAGCCCAATGGATTTGCAAGCTGCAGTGGCAGTGGGCAGGGCACATAACTCGTAGAACTGACAGGTTTTCAAGTGGAGACCACCAGCCAGAGAAGACCAGGAGCGACGGACAACCGTCCGCGAGATGGGAGACGATTAGAGGAAAGTCACCAGAAGCCGTTGGATGGAGGCTGCTTTGAACCGGTCACTCTGGAGGTCGATGGGGGAGACGTACGTTCAATAGTCGACATCCAACGGCTGATATGATGATAAAAATTGTTTTTTGTAATGTTTCTTGTATATTTTGAACCATAATTGTTGTGACATAACACTGCATCTATATATACAGTGTTCTGTATTTACTAATGTTAATTTTTTTTTAATATAATAGATTTGACAGAACACGTTTGTTGGTCTAAACGTGAAAAATACTATTAATTGAAGCTTTTTTTCTACATGACTGTATAGATACCAATCTAACGAAAAAAATAAACCAAATTTCAAAGAAATCAAACAAATATTAACGATTTTATGACAAATTTCTTAAAAAAACAGAAAATCGCGATTTCTGAAAACTAACAGATTTTCAGATACAGTGTTTTGTCATGACACGGCAGTCTTTTTTTTTTAAATATAAAACACTAAACTATACATACTAGCAGCAACGGATAACCGAATAAATGAAATAAGTATAGTATGTGTAGAGCACATAATTTACTACATTAAGAAAATGAGATATTTAAAAAAATTATGTGGACGAATATATATATATATATATATATATATATATATATATATATATATATATATATATATATATATTAGTTCCCTTTCAAGAATAAAAATTTATATACCTATATGATTTGTTGAAATAGCACGAAGGATTTAACATTATCCATCAGTCTTGATTAAATTTAATGTAGAATAAACCGAAGCTATATATTTTGTAAAAGATTTTCGTCAAAGAAACGGGTACTTTTATTCAATGAAAAAGTTTTGAACTTAAAATATCAAAAGATTGATGTTTATTTATCCCATGTTCATTTAAGCGTTTAAGGAAGATATTTGATTGAAAAGCGTTTTAATTGCCTGTTATTTCTTCAAAAGTGATTGATTTCTTTCACAATTTTAATCACAAATTTTCATATTAGGCTATTTTTGATAGATAAGGGGGCATCCATTAATGAATATATTTTTTTTTTAATAGACAGCGGTTAAAACTAGAGAATTTTATAATCAGGTAATATTTTTTTGAAATACGTTAACCATAGCTGAGGTCGTTAGTGCAAGCTTGGGCTAGCACCACTAAACTTTAGTATTCTTTTCTTTAAAGGTTAATTTTATGCTCATTGACAAAGTATAATGAAATTATATATTTATAACTGCCGGTCGAGTAAAGTTTTGCTTGTGATTAAACATAATTGAAATCATTTAAGTTAATAATCTTGTAATTTTTTTATAAGTTGAACTGAACTAAACAAAATCAGCTTGTAGACGGCTGGGCAAAGGCCTCTTCTCAATGTAGAAGGGTTGGAGCTTAATCCACCACGCTTATCCACTGCGGGTTGGCAGATAATTTCCTACCATGAGTAACGGTAGTTACGCTTTTCGTACTCTCCGTGGCACGGTGGGGAGTCCCACAAAGACCTAAGACACCTAGACCGGAAACAAATATTTGCACAAATACAAATATCTGCTCCGAGTGGGAATCGATCTCGCGACCACCGGCTTTGAGGCGACTACTACACCACTACACCAGTACAGTCGTCGGTTTCCGTAGCTAAATAACAAAAAAAAAAGAATCCTTATGGATTTGTCATGTCTGTCTGTCTGTCTGTCTGTCCGTCCGTATGTCACAGCCACTTTTTTCCAAAACTATAAAAACTATACTGTTGAAACTTGGTAAGTAGATGAATTCTGTGAACCGCATTAAGATTTTTACACAAAAAAAATAACAAATTTTTGGGGTTATTCATACTTAGAACTGAAACTCAAAAATTTTTTTTTCATCAAAACCATATACGTCTTCAAAAATGATATTGAGGTTTCTAATATCATTTTTTTCTAAACTGGATAGTTTGCGCGAGAGACACTTCCAAAGTGGTAAAATGTGTGTTCCCCCTGTAACTTCTAAAATAAGAGAATGATAAAACTAAAAAAATATATGATGTACATTACCATGCAAACTCCTACCGAAAATTGGTTTGAACGAGATCTAACAAGTAGTTTTTTTTTTTTTTTTTTTTTAATAAAGAAAATACGTTATTATTTAAACATTATCAAAGTTACAACGAACTACAAAAACTTTAATATGATGTTACTTGCTGTTACGGAACCATTCATGGGCAAGTCCGACTCGCACTTGTTTTATTTTTTTATACTATCTTCTAACAATGTCAGAGACTGTATTTACATAAAAATTTTGTCGACTCTTTAATTCCAGTTAGAGCAGGCGCCTAGATAGGGTTGGCTTATAAGTTGTATTGTGATAACTGAAGGTAATACTACCAACGATGTCACGATTGATGACTGATTGATTTATGATGAACTGTGGAAAACAATAAGTAAACGTCTTATAGAAATGATTGAAAACGTACAAAATGTAATATAATCAACAATATAATGTTTTTATGAGAGTAAAATATCTTTTAGACAAAAATTTGAGATATCATATTAAAAAGGCAAGAAAAGAGCCTTGCGTCTTAAATTACGGAATAATTATATACGGAGACATGAAGAAAAAAAAAAAGAAAAAAAAACGTAAAGCCAGAATCGAATTGTTGTTTTTACAGCCACAATTGAAATGTTGTTTTTACAGAATCAATAAACTTTTTTAGAAAAACAACAAATAAAAGTAACAACGAGCTTATTTTTATTATTGAATTTGTGGTATTAGTTGGAAATTTCCTGAAAGAGGGTTCTTCGATTTTTTTCTTTGACAAAATAGTTTACATAAATGTAACTCCAGAATAAAGTAATCTATAATTCTAGAAAACAAAATCTGCTACTAGTAGTACTAAGTAGTCTAGATTTTACTCTTAGATACTTAAGATAAAGAATCTGGTAAAAATAAGTTACATTACAACTCTCTCTTACTACAATATTAGAGTTAAAAGTCAACTTACTCTAGAAATATCTATCAATACATTTTGTAATATCCCAAAATCGACAAAACTAATAGGAAAATCCACAAATGTTATCAATACACTTGATAAATAAGTGATTCATGAATTTGCCATTTGTGATTTAATCTAATGTATATTTTTTCAAAAAAAAAAAAAAAAAAACATACTTCGAACAAAAAACAGAAAAGGAACTTTTAATATTTGATTTTCTTAGCAAGTCATTAAAGTACTAAAATGTACTACCTAAACAAAAATAAGGGTAAAACAAAAAAATAAAATCGAGTGCATAAGAACCAAGATAATTTTTTCTTAAAAAACTCTTACTTCAGTAAAACTCGCTTACTCTAAATTTTTTTTTCGACAATAAGACAAATAACCCTAAATCTATATATTTAAAAAAAAAAAAAATTACATCTCCTCGGTGTGTGCGTGACTAAAAAATAAATAAATCACACAATCATTTATCCGCTGGGTTGCTCCTGTCGCCTACTAGTTGACAAGATTTTACCATTAAAATGGCCCGTCGACTACTAGTTGACAAGATCGAAGCGGTCCGGATGTTCTCGAACAATATAATAACCACCTTTGTCGTTTGTGTTATTTATCTCGCTTCTTCGTGAAATTTGCTATATATATATATATATATATATATATATAAGGCTTGAGAGGCCCGGCATAGGAGTGGTTATAAATGTTTCTACTTTAAGACGTATTTGCACTTTCTGTATATTATTTATTGTAAAAATTTTTTGTGATAAGGTGACTTACCTTCTATCAGCAAAAACTCAAACATTTTGCCGAACCACAAGCTATGAAAATACTATTTTGCAACTATTAGGGATAATTGAATCTTCATTACACAAATATACAATACAATAATAATATATCATAATATCAAAAATTACATCAGCGTTAGAAAATATGGGCACATTGTTAAATGATACACAATTACGTATGAGGGTTACTAGAATAACTTAATTTATATTATAATAATTGTCAAATTTGGCTTTCGACAAAGAGGTGAAAAAAGTTATCAACATTGCTTCATCAGCTGCGTTGTAAAGACAAATGACAATATTGATGTACACGTTAAACATAAATATATCTTTTATAGAATAAAAAAGAATGAGAATCAAAAGAATACAAGAAATATTTTTAAATCCCTCAAATACAAAAAAAGAAACAAATCTTGAACAGGGATTACTGTAAAATATAAGATAAAACATTAAGAGGTTTCAACATTAACAAATACTAAAACTTGAAAACAGAATTTAACGTATGTTTCTTTCATAAAATTTTTAAAAATAAAATTGAGTGTTCCGGAATTTTCACACAAATTTTGTTTAAAAGCACCGAGAAAAATCCCTTGTCTTAGTTATAACCTGTTCTAAACAATCCGATATATAAAATGCTGATAAGATTTTCCCGGTCCCAAGATTATGTCTACTCTACATTAATTTCTCGGAAGAAATAAATGAGAGAGACATATTTCTTGATAATATTCGTGTATTTAAAAAAAAAAAATATCTATACAAATAATAAATCTGTTAAAACCTCCGTTTTATTAATACACTATATATCATCAAGAATAAATTTCAATAGCGCGTATTTTTTTGTATCAGCGTCATCTCTTATCGTGTTTTTCTCTGAACACGTATCACGTAAAAAGTACAAAACCAATGACACCATGATATAAACCAATAACACGACTTTATATATATATATATATATATATATATATATATATATATATATATATATATATATATATATATATATATAAAGTCGTGTTAGTTACACCGTTTATAACTCGAGAACAAGTGGAACGATTTTTATGATTTTTGTGTTTTTGGATTTGTCTTCGTCGGGTATAATACTTATTAAAATATGGTATTCATCAATGAGAAAATAATTAATAAAAAAACAGTTCAAATGTTTCATCCGTACTATCTATATACATATATATGTATGTATGTATGTATATATGTATGTATATAGATATAATAAATCTGTCACTCAATCCGTCTATTATAAAATATTTTCCAGTATCGACGCAGGTGTAAGTGATAAAAAATATAAATGTATAATTTTTAAAATTTTAATTAAAGACCCGTGCGAAGCCGGGGCGGGCCGCTAGTATATATTATATTTATATATTTACTCACTGTTATTGACACATTAAATGAAATTAAAACTAAAATATTAAAAATTTGGTTTTACAATTATTTTAATTTTGAATATCTTGAACATGACACATTATTAAATCGTTTTCGTTAGATTTACCTATTGAATAATTGTTTATTACAACACAAGTAAAATAAATTTGATAATGGCAAATCAAAAAGATTACAAAGTATATTTTATGTGGCCACTACAAATGCAACGTAGTAAGTAAATTAACAACAAAAAAGACAATTAAAAAGTTAGTATTATAAATTTGAAAATGAATTCTGGGATTTCTGTGCTTACACTCATTGATTTGCATAAAACTAAATGTAGTCATAATTATAATTATTAAGTGAATTCCATTATTTAAGTCTTCGGAATATTAAAAAAGTATTATTTTTTTAAAGTTTGATTTTAATAGGCTAATCGTTATAATTTTTTTTTAATTTTCCAAAACATTTTTTTTTACAAAAAAAAAAACCAGAAAGATAAAATATTCAGAATTGTACTATAAAAATCAATAAGCAGAAATCTCATGTTGATATTTTCCAATTCTATCAAGTGGCATTTTTTCTCAAGCCTTGATAGAAACGGGACGAAACGAATGTGTGCTCAAGCAGATCCTTGATCTAATAATGTACGATTCTCTCCAATAGCTAAAGGAAAATCTCAAAACAAATACTGAGGCAATTTTCTGAAGTCACATCCATGTTCATAGTGAATGATGAGACTTTTTTCTTGCAAGGTTCGGATTGTAATACTCTCATATAGGTTTTGGTTGATTGAAATAGTTAGAAATCCGAACCATACAATGACTTGCCTTATTTCTTTCTTAACACGAATCCTTGTTCGAAAATATTTAAGGATATTGTTTTATTTATTGGGAAAAAAATCAGGGTTTCACATATATGCTTTGTATTTTATTGAAATTAACTTGGCTAAGATATTTACTTTTCTACCCCCTTTACTTCCCATTACTTTTAGGACAAGAGCAAATTATGTATTCTTCTATTGCACGGACTTCGGTCACTCTATTTTCACTCGTACACAATTGCTTGTTCTGATTTTCAAGCTTCAAAGCCTGGCAACACTAATTAATGAGAGGTTTATTGCAGGCACTGCTATACCATCGCGTTTATGAATATGAATGAATATGAATATGTTTAACACACACACACACACACACACACACACACACACACACACACACACACGCACACACACACACACACACACACACACACACACACACACACACACACACACACACACACACACACAAGGTCGTCTGTTCCTAAGGTAGGCAACTTAATGCCTGTGTTTTAGGTAACAGCCGAATGATATACATTTTTTTTAAATTAATATTCATATAAATAATACATATATAAATAAACATATATTACACCCAGACTCGAGACGAGGAATCGAACCCACAACCCTTGCAGCAAACAGGATCATTGCAAACTGGGCCAACGGGTCAGTCATCAGTTTATCATTAAATTACATATATATTTTGGTATATAATTGAAGCGGTTAACAGATCAGTGTAGCTACTTATCTTAACTTACGTGGTCTCTTCTTATTTTTGTTTGGATTGTTTAAAAGAGCTTATAAAATCCGATAAAAAAATTTACATATATATATATATATATATATATATATATATATATATATATATATAATTATGTTTAATTTAATGTAGGTACTCGTAGCATAATGCTATTGGTAGGTAAGCTTTACAGAAAAAAAAAACCTGTCCTTATTTTTCGTCTAGACGTATTTTTAAGATTTTTTTTATTATTAATTAACTTGACCTTGAGCCATAAAATTTTAATTAACTATTATACTTTCTTTTTATTACATCATCAGAGAATATCTGTAAATGAAAATAGTACATTCGGTATGTTATTAACAAGTTTCGAACTTGGTGGTCAAGGGAAACTAATTCAGACTAAGTTCATTTTAGAATACCAAAGCTTTAACCGAGTAAAGGCATAACCTAACTGTTAAAGGCACCTTGTTCCTTTCCGATATAAATCTTTTATTTATTTATTCGCCAACTTATTGCACACACGAAAAAATAAAACGACAATTAATTAATACACTAAAAGTACTATGTACAAAAGGCCGTCATATCTTTAAATATATTTTAATAGTGCGGCCATTATTCAAGTATTTTCTTAAAAAAAATGTACAAACACGTATTCTAAAATAACAATAAATATATTACAAATACAATTTGATAAAAGGTAGATTTCGCAATAATGTTTTAAAACATTTATACTATTTCCTGGTCCATTGGCGCAGTTGGAAGTGACCCTGCTTTCGGCTCCTTGTTGTGGGTTTGATTCCCGCTTCGAATCTGGGTGTCATATATATTTATATATGTATTATTTATATGTTTAAATAGTAGTCGTCAGTTATATATGTCGCCGTAACAGGAAATACGGGACTCAGTGGGCATATTCTTTCTTCGGGTTCAGCCATGGTGGGTAATCTCGAGCAATAATAACCACGGATATAACTAGATTCACGTTTATTAACAATCACTTTATTATAATGATCACTTTATAACAATAATCACTGGCCTCGACCGCTCAGTGTGAGTTCTTATATAGGAGTGCCTCGCCTCCCTCCACTGTCGTGCCTCAGCTTGTTTTGCTACTACCCTCTTCCTAATAATATGCTTGCGTTCGGAAATCTGTACCGATTCTCCGACACGGCCATCTCTGACGCTTCACACGTCCTCGTGTGCATCATCTGTAAAGACAATGTTTACCAAGTATTTTGTTCGGCCATTCTGACTACACCAGTTAAATCACCATATTCATATCACAGTAAAATCAAACTCAAAAGTTTTACATCATTTTTATTCTATAAATCAAAAAAAATTTTTTTTTTTTTTTTCATCAAACAATACTTATAGAACTCTTACAATTACAATAACCATACTCATCAAGTTCCAATACATAATCACAAACAGAAAAAAAGAAAAATACAGAACATAATTCAAGTAAGTAGTAAAAATAACTTTTTTCTCCGCCGCTCTAATGGCTTATATTATCATCGCACCAACGAAAATAAGAATGACTAGAACGGTTTGCATTGCTACAACGGCTCATCTTATTTTCGCACCAACGAAAATAAGGATAACTAGAACAGTTTGCGCCGCTACAACGGCTCATCTTATTTTCGCACCAACGAAAATAAGGATAACTAGAACAGTTTGCGCCGCTACAACGGCTCATCTTATTTTCGCACCAACGAAAATAAGGATAACTAGAACAGTTTGCGCCGCTACAACGGCTCATCTTATTTTCGCACCAACGAAAATAAGGATAACTAGAACAGTTTGCGCCGCTACAACGGCTCATCTTATCTTCGCACCAACGAAAATAAGGATAACTAGAACAGTTTGCGCCGCTACAACGGCTCATCTTATTTTCGCACCAACGAAAATAAGGATAACTAGAACAGTTTGCGCCGCTACAACGGCTCATCTCGTTACATGCTGCAACGTAAACGAGGATAACGAAATATACTACCATCGGCACCTACGGTCCGTCATTATTACGAAATTGTCAACTGTATGATCCAAATCACTACGGCACTTGTTGAGAGGTCATAAATCAACATTTTTTTTTAATTAATTTATATTCTGTGTAACGTCTAATTAAATTGGAACTTAATGATTTGGTATCTTTCTTAATCTATCATGTGAATACTTATATGTTCTCTTAGAGTTTAAGGACTTAAGACTATATCTGTCATTATCTAAAACCTCTACTATCTTAAATGGTCCCCTAAACTTTGCATCTAATTTAGTTTGATTTCTTTCCTCATTCTCTATGAGAACATAGTCACCCACATCAAAACGACGTACAGTTGCTTTATTTTTGTCAAACCTAGCCTTATCATACAAAGCAGTGTTTTGGATATTCTGAGCTGCATGTTCTCGTATCGTATTAAGATCTACCTCATTAACTTCATCATTATTAACCGTCATTAAACCCAAAGGCCTCGCGACCTTACCGATCATCAACTCCAATGGACTGGCTTTTGTAACACGGTTTACAGTTGAATTGATTGCTAACTGTGCTTCACCTAACGCATCTTGCCACGAACGATCTTTACTTGACTCTACGACTGTTAACATACTCTTCAAAATTCCCATCACTCTTTCCACCTGTCCATTAGCACGACTGCTTCCAGTCGCAATAAGATGGAGCTCAATATTTCGACTCTTACAATAGTTGGTAAATTCTTTACTAGCGAAACACCTTCCCTGATCAGCTACTACCCGAGTAGGTGCTCCGAACAAAGACGCGCTGGACTCTAAGACTCTGATACTACTCTGGCTATCGATGTTCAGCGAGTGAAAGAGTAGAACAAACTTCGTGAAGGCATCTACCACAACGAAGACATACTCCTTGACGTCGTTCTTACCACTAAGCTTTCCGGAGACATCAATGTGAACAGTGTGCCATGGAACATTAATCTTTGGAATTGGGTGAAGCTCCGCTTGAATTCGACCTGACTTTGGCTTTGAGATTCTGCAGGTAATGCAGTTTTCAACGAATTTCCGCACAAATTTAGACATACCCTCAAACCAGTAGTGTTCATAGATCTTTTCCAGAGTCTTCTCCCAGCCCAGATGCATGATTGATTCGTGGACATTGTTTACTACCGACCACCTAAAAGACCGCGGGACTATAGGTAACCAACGACTCCTAGCATTTCTCTGGATCTTACGACATAGAATACCCGACCTAACCTCATATGTTTTCCTAATATCCTCAGAAATTACCTCGTTTTGAATATCGGACACGATCTTTTGAATTTCGGGATCTTTCTCTTGCTCTACTTGCAACCAATCTCTAGAAAGCTCAGCTATGATATGAAGGTATTGAAGGAAGATAAGGATTGCGTGAAAGACAATCGACATGCTTCATCCTAGATCCTTCTCTGTAGACAATATCAAATTCGAATGACTGCAGATAGGCCCACCACCTATGAACTCGTGGAGAGAGCTCAGCTTTGTTTTTTGTAGCCTTAACAGAATTGCAGTCGGTAACGATAGTGAACTTACGACCTTTTAGATAATGACTGAAGTGCTTAACTGCATTAACAACTGCCAAAGTTTCGAGCTCGTAAGAATGATATCTAGACTCTGCAGGAGAGGTGCGACGACTGTAATAAGCAACCGGATGTTGTTTACCATCAACCTTCTGAATAAAGACAGCCCCATATCCATCTGCACTAGCATCTGTGTGAATTTCTATAGGCAAATTTGGATCAAAAATCTTTAGTACAGGTTGTGAAGTTAAAGTAACAATGATATGCTGTCTAATCTGCTCGTGAATGGATTGCCAGTTAATTTCTCGAAACTTAGTATTTGTTAACTTAAACAATGGAGCCATAATTTTTGAAAATTGGGGTACAAATTGTCTAAAATATGACGCTAGTCCTATAAATTGCCTAAGCTGCGTCACGGTACCTGGTGGTGGAAGTCGTGTTAATGCCTCTATCTTCTTGGGATTCGGCATAACTCTACCATCTTCAATAACAAAACCTAGGTATTCGACACGACGCTTTAAAAATGCGCACTTGCTTAGATTCAATGAAAATCCCGCTTTAGTTAAGACATCTAAAACAAGGCGTAGGCGACTTATACCCTGCTCCACGTCTGACGCCAAAATCAATAAGTCATCAACATAAGCTACAACGAAAGTGTGACCTAGCTCACCCAAAGCCTGCATCACTGCCCTCTGATAAACCGACGTAGCATTCCTTAAACCAAATGGCATAGTTAAATATTCCCACTGACCGTCGGGAGTAACGAATGCTGTCTTTTCTATCGACGATGGCTTAACGGGAATTTGGTGATATCCACTAACAGCGTCTAAGCACGTGTACCATTTTGCCCCACCTAACCTGGCAACTTGGTCTTCAATCAACGGTAGCGGATATCTATCCGCCACAGTGTTGTTATTTAACTCTCGGTAATCAACGCACATGCGGTCCGACCCATCCTTCTTTTTTACTAACAACACAGGACTAGAGAATGGAGAACAACTAGGCCTGATCACACCTGCTTTTAACAGCTCGTTGACTTTATTACGCACGACCTGTCGTTCATCAGCACCAAGACGATACGGACGACGCTGAACAACTTTTGTGGGGTCAATAAGACGAATTTCAAGTTGACCTGTGTTGACACGAGAGGTAGCTACACCACGAGAGAAAGATGTCGAAAATTCGTTAAGGACAGCTTCTAATTGGGGTCGATACTCAAATGGAACATCAGTATCAATATAGTCGAAGTCTAACCTACTACTCGCGTCAGAGTTCACACAACTCAAAATGTTCTTACAACTTGTTAGAATAACATTGTCGGATGTCAAACTTACATTAAAACCTTGTGATATAATTTCCCTGCCAAGTAATATATCATTACTTAGATAATCATCAGGAACCACATGAAATAAGATTTCTAAGTTAAAATCACTAATTATTATCTGGCATATAATTTGCAATGTACTATAAATGCTTTGGTTGCCTATGCCCGTTAACTTAACAATATTGTTTACTCGCTTACCAGAAATCTTACTAGCAATACTTTCTTTGATGAGGGAACATTCAGCACCAGAATCAAAACAAAATAAATATGACTCGCCGTTGTTCATAAGTCGCCCACAGGGGTTGCTCACGTTGCACACGTTCACCTGCCGCTCACGTCCAAGTGAAGTTGATGGCTGCGCCAAACCCATTTCCTGCATCTTGAGTCTCTCACTGCCACCGTTGATGCCAGGATCACGGAAACACTTTGCAGCAAAGTGACCCACGCCACCACACCGGTAACAAATGTTTCGCGACCGCTGGTAACTCGTAGCGGATGCTAATGTTCCCATTGATCTTTTTTCATTCGTACGACACACATTAGCGTGATGCCCTGATCTGCCGCAGCGAAGACACCGTACGGGCAGTCCTGTTTTGGCACGTTTTAAATCTGTGCCGATCACTTCATTTATCGACGACAACTTTCGCTTTATGAACGCAGTAGCTTTTAATTCACGCTGTAACTTATCTCTCGTCACTATTTCAGTCGTGAAAGCTAATCGCTGTAAGTTCTTGTCAAACTGTGTCAAATGTGCAAGCACAGTAGACACAGCAATTACTCTATACTCATGTTTTGCCACCTCGATGTTTAGGATGTCATCAATCTTGCTGCGTAGACTGATAGACACTCGTTTTCCTTTGGCCTGCTATTTTGCAAATTAATCAAGGTAGCTGCAGGCGTTTCAACACTATCGTATCTTGCTATAAATAATTCTCGAAACTGTGACCACTGCATCCCAGGGAACGAAACTTGCGATAGCCATTGCGAGGCAATTCCCTTCAAGGCACTACTGACAGCTATTATTAAGGGCCCTCCTTGTGGCGGGTTTTCGCCAAAACAGAGATTAACCGTATTACACCAGGCACGAGCATCCGCATCAGGTTTCTCGGGGTCAAATTCGGGTAGTTTTATATCACTTCTGCTCGTTGGATGTTTAATAGTTTCAATAAGACGCAACATATTGCTATTTTGCAACTCTAACATCTTTTGTAACAGATTCTCATCAAGCCTTGATGGTTGTTCTTTCTCGTTGCTTGTTTGTGCTCGAGACGATCCCACTTCTGATGTCGCCGTAACAGGAAATACGGGACTCAGTGGGCATATTCTTTCTTCGGGTTCAGCCATGGTGGGTAATCTCGAGCAATAATAACCACGGATATAACTAGATTCACGTTTATTAACAATCACTTTATTATAATGATCACTTTATAACAATAATCACTGGCCTCGACCGCTCAGTGTGAGTTCTTATATAGGAGTGCCTCGCCTCCCTCCACTGTCGTGCCTCAGCTTGTTTTGCTACTACCCTCTTCCTAATAATATGCTTGCGTTCGGAAATCTGTACCGATTCTCCGACATATATATGAATTAATTAAAATGAAATTAGTCGTCTGTTACCTAAAACACAGGCATTAAGTTGCCTATCTTAGGAACAGACGACCGTGTAAGTTAAAAAAAATACCAGTTTTAGATAATTATAATTTTTTAAATATAATTATTTACGATGTAGATATAAAAAAATCTTATAGTAATTATTTCAGCTGTATGATGAAATTAAAATCAAATGTCTATTAATCAAATTCCATTACACATTATAATAACTAAATATATTAAATTACTTCATTTATGATCATAATATATGTTTTAAATTTTTTAACATAAATGAATAATAATTTAAATATGTTTTTCATAACTACAAAATTGTTTGTAATATTTTCTTTACGATTACGGTTCAATTATATGGGCTATAGCATGCCGTTTTATACAAACTTCTGAAACAACTTAAAATTAGTATTTATATGTAAACAAAAAAAACAAAAAAAAAGAACGAAAAAACGGAGTGAAAATTAGTTTAATGTAATAAATACAAACATACTACGACAAAATATTTTTTTTTAATTTCAAAAAGCCGAGAGTTTACGTGGAGTGGAAAGATTGGTTTATGGTTTATAATTCTACGATAATACCTTTGATGATTGAGAAATTTCTGGAAATTGTGGCACCTTAATTATATGTTCAAAGCTAATTGACATTGGGTTTATTTCCAAAACAGAATACAAAGGTCATTAAGTTATCAAAGAACTGGTAAGAAAATTAAACCTGTAATGATTTGATGTTAGCCGTTTATTTAAATATAATTATGATGTTTATAGATAGCCCCATTCTAATATTTTCATGATGTTAAAGGTCTAACTTATTATTGGAAATTCTTTTTTCGTTTTTTGTTTACAATAATAACTTTCAAAGATACAAACTATTTTACAATTTGATACATAAAATCCTTGTGAATCATTTTAATAGTCAGTCATGCCTCGGCGAAGATGGTTTCATGGTTTTAAGAAAGGGCTAACTATCATCCACTAATGAGCAAGTTGATAAAATAAATAAATTTATTCTTCCCAAATTTGAAGCATCATTACAAACCTAATATGCAGTTGACACAATTTATGAATAGAGAAGAAGCAGTACATTATCTAACACAATTTTTGAACTATTTAACGCCTCCTGGAATTCCGCCGCACAAATTAATATTAAAAGTAGGTGCCCCTATTATATTAGTAAGAAATTTGAGTCCAATAACAACGGTACAAGACACAAAGTAGTAAATTTTTTTTTTTGGTTGATAGTATCATATTAACTGGCAACGGAACTGGTGAAACTGTTCTTATACCAAGAATTCCCATGATACCCTAAGAATTGTCTTTTCGATTTCCAACGAAGACTCTATACCTTCAAGCTGACACCCTCACTAATAAATTTTTTTTAATTTGGAATACCATCCCCAGTGTACAAAAAACCTTGCACTTTAATTCTGAAATGCTACGTAGACGGAGACATTGTCAGGTAGCCCAGGTGTTCAGAGTACGAACCACCTACGCTAAAAGAATTTTAACACTGTCATCTTATCTGTCATCGTTATCATCATATCAGCCGGTGGATGTCCACTGTTGAATATAGGCTTCCCTCATCGACCTCCAGAGCGACCGGTTCAAAGCAGCCTCCATCCAACGGCTTCCGGCGACTTTCCTCAAGTCGTCTGTTCATCTCGCGGACGGCCGTCCGACGCTGTGCTTGCCGGTACGTGGTCTCCACTCGAGAACCTCTCTCCTCCATCGGCCGCCAGTTTTAAGAGCTATGTATGCCCACTGCCACTTCAGTTTGCAAATCCGTTGGGCTATGTGGGCAACCTTCGTTTGTCTGTTCTGTTCTACTGTCTAACACAAGTACATTTTGCTTAAAAGTTACCCTAACGCTTGTTATTGTAAACGTTTTTCTCTAGTAATAAATATACTATTTTTTTAAACATTTTAATTTAGTTTCTTGTTTAATGAATTATTACTGTAGATAAGCAAGTTTAAAATAAAGAAAATGTTTCCGAGTCTCCAAATGTTCGCTACAGCGAATAGGTACATCAGTGACACCTCTCGAAAAGGCTTTATATTTCAAGGTAGGTAGTAGTTTTTACGCCTACGGGTGGGTGTCTTTGATCGTCGTTTTTGTCGCGAACGTTATTTTTACTTTTTCTTTTGTTGCAATGCGTTTTAAGATATATTTTTTTAATAGACCTCTAATGATCCGAAGAAGACTGCTGTTACAGTATACTATTATTTAAAATATTTTGAAAAAAAAAAAAATTAGTGACGGTGTTATCACTGTCTGTACTGTGTCAGCAAAAAATGTCTGCTGTGTGCCAGTATCTGTGTCTGTCTGTATGCCAATATCTTAGCCGCTACTTACGCCAAATTACTAGACGAATTTATATAAAACTGGGCATGATTGAACGCGTTCGCTTGGGATAGGGCATAAAAGTCAAAATCTGTCCTTATTCGTAGTTGTAATTACAAAGATAACTTTTTGTGTATTGTCAAAAATATATTGAAACCCGGAATGTAAAGCATTATTCTATTGTACGGCTTAACTTAAGTTGGCGTAGTTGATTTTACAAGCTTTTATTTAAATTGTAATGTTACAAACAGTAAGTAAATAAGTATGCTTAGGTCGAACCATGCAAGTTAATTTGACCCACTTTTCGGTTTCCGATAAAGCTGAAATTTGGGATAGGTACAAATATAGTTCTGATGATAATGCAATTATAAATAATCAATATTGTTGTTAATCCGAAATAGGCTGGCGCAACAAAATGGCGGATTATATGTTTTTGTACAACTCACCCTATATGGATATGAAATAAAAGGGATTAATTTGTAGAATATAATACACTACGAAACAAAATTCAAATCCAAGATGATCGCCATAAAAATGGCGGATTACATATTTTGGTACAACCCACCTAATAATGGGTATCGAATGAACAGGCTTAACTTGTAGAATACAGGACACCTAATATGGGTATCGAATGAACGGGCTAACTTGCAGAATACAGGATACTATGAGAAAAATTCAAATACAAGATGGCCGCCATCGCAAAATGGCAGGTTACATGTTTTTGTACAATCCTCAACAATATGGGTATCAAATAAAAAGTTACGGTGACTAAAATGAGCTTAATATGATAAAGTGACGTCATGGTAAATCCAATATTGCAAACGGTGCAGAGGCGATTTAAGTCAAATTTTGTAAGCTGAATTACAACCACTTCCTTTTATATCCTACGAAGTTGAAATATTACGTGTTGGTTCAGTTTCGATGACAATGCATTCTTATGATAAGCATGATCTGATTCTCCACCCAGGATCGGCTCCAGACGACAAATATACACTATGGTCAATAGACACGTATTTTTTTTCTTATGCGCATTCAATTATGACATCTAATTTTGAAGTCTAACTTAACCTGGATGCAGCGCTCAGGTTAGCTCCATATAAAACATCTCTTCAACGTTTAACGGTACACTCGCAAAATTTTTCGTACGCGTTCTTTTAAGACAGCCCATTTTAAACTCCAATATAACGTAGATACTGTACTCAGGGATGGCTCCATACCACAGATCTTCTCAACGGTCAAAAGGACTGAAAAGTAAATGGTACCGTTGAACACATCATAAAAATTATATGGCCATGCTTCCGGATAATGCAAATGTATGAAACTAACATATAGATTTCGGAAAATATGGTGTTCATGTAATTCAGCCCAAATCAGTGCAATTTCCGAAAAAATAAAGTCATAGCATTGCTGAGCGAGGAATTTTACTAATCATATTATGATGGGCTAGCAATGTTTATAAAATGCAATGGAGTACTATTGACCATGAAATTGTATATTTAGGATCAAAGCTCTTCGCTGCTGGCCAAGCATTTGAAATTAAGTAGAGTCAAGTCATTGAAAGGTATGCTTATCGAAAAACTGGATTGTAATACATTTATAAGCAAGCGACTATGCAACAATAACACATTAATTGATATGAACATACTCAGAAGTATGTGCAGGTACAACTAAAAAGAATAAAATAAATTATTTTTAAAATATCAAAAAATTGTTTTAAAAACAAGCTTCTAATGAAAGAATAAAATAAATTGTGTAGTAGTCAAATCAATCGTATTGGAGCGAGAATAATTCTGGAAATCATTTGAATAAATGTAATCTGAAAAATCTCACGTATATCCAATATCGTGAATATCTACCATCCTGCAGTAGAGACGCGTGGTGGATTAAACTCAACTTTCTAGATTTCTTTTCTAGATTGAGAAGAGGCTTGTTCCTGGCAGTGGGACGTTTAAAAGCTGATTCAGTTTATTTATATTTATAGTTCAATTGGGAAAAATTTGCATACAAAAGCACACCGAAATAACTTCAGCGAAGCTGTAACAAATTCGACGCTTATTTTGAAAGATACACAAATTCGAATGTAATCGTATAAATAATGTAAAACAAAGTTAAACTCGATTTGGTCCGTAAATAAATAATTGCCTGTACCACATCCTTTTATGGCATAACGTGTCCGTATTTCTAAAAGCTCTTTTATTTGCTGTATCATTAAGTACAATATGTTGGACGACGCGGATTTATGGCGGTTTGTCCTTATTGCCATCGTGATTAATGAAGATGGGTCTGAGCTGAGAATAATGTTCACCTATAGGCACAGAACAAGGGTATAAATATTTCGTAACTTGTCAAAATACTCGTATAATAAAGTAGTTACATGTTAGGCTCTGTCGCTAGTTCTTTGTGGGCCCTGTACGATTTATATGACTGGTACGTCCTTATCTTTTTACCTGACTATCGAAACATTTTGGTTATGTTTTCGAATGTAAGTATGAATGTTTATATGTATGTACGAGTATATTTGTAATATTCGTTGTTAAAGTTCAGTCAGACTTGGAAGTTTGGGGAGTAGTTAATTTTTTTTTCTCTCGAGTGTATTGCGTGACTTTATTTTATACCTCGACTCTCAAATCTAAATGATGAAACAAAGGGCTTTTATTGCTTTAAGGTTACGGAAAAGTATTCAGAAATCCCTTAGGCAACATTTTTTAGTATGTGAAATACAATTATGAGCTTTATCAGCTTGTGATGTACACTGCATACGTCATGATGATACACGATATGGCATCGTATAGCGCAAAATTGCTATGAAATGTTTCACTCTCATACCTGTGAAATGCAATTTCATTCTATAATAAATATGGATTGTACGAAAGGCGACACTTCAATGTTTTCACTGTTTAAAAATGATCTATAAACTTAAAAGCAACGTGTCGTGACCTACTAATACACGTCACGCTACCGAGACGATGCGGTGTCGTGCTGCGGCACGGTAAGACGCCCGCGCCGTGCCATGGTCATATAAACTAATTATATTTTATTAACTAGAAAGTTATTACTTCTTAGTCCTTATTTGTTTGAAATAAAACTAAAATAAATTTAAACTAAAATATTAATTAAAAAAATAAGGACAATCTCCACTGTAAAATTGAACTTAACATTTAAGTTATACTTATTTACTTTAATTTTTTTTTAATTAGTATAATATTATTAAGGTATTTTTAATCGAAAGCGCCAGAAGGAGGCTTATGTTTTTCGAGAGTATGTATGTATGTATGTATAATTGTTTGGTACGCTTTGAGGCTCGAACGGCTCGATGGATTTTAGCTTGAGATGTGTCGTAGATTCGTATTTACTGTGAGAGTGACACTGGGTATATCAAAATAAAAATACAAAAAAATGGCGGACTTTTGGCGCCAAATTCATTTCATTTCCAAATTATACAGAAACGCAGTCGGTTTTTTTTTTTAGTTTTTTAATTAACTCACTTGTTAGAACCTATTTTATTATGTTTGTAAAATAAATTAAATAAACAAAATCCCAATACCTATATATAACGTAGATTTTTAATATTACAAGTTTATACTTCCTTCGCGTACCTACTTTAATTAAAAATAATGTTTCATCATGTTTGTTGGTTCTCTGAAATAAATTAGAGCGCTAAATTATAACCGCTCGTTGTAATGTACTTACCGATAAAGTAATTACGAACTTCGTTCCAAATTGTGAAGACTAAGTTTGTTACTTAGTATTATTATTATTTTATGCATACCTATGATTGTTTACGCGTAACATAACAAAAAAGTTTCATAAAATAGACAGTCCGAGTATAGCTTGCATAAAACTTTTAAATTGTTTTTGAAATTTGGTTTTTTCTATGGGAACTTGTCACTTCGGTCATAGAGTGTAGAAATCAAATTCACTTAACTTTAAGTTTTTTGTGTTACGCCATACATTTGATATTTCTTTGTGAGTTGCAAATTTTACATAAACTTTTTTACTGTTAAATTGTATAATAAAATTGTAAATTTTATGTGTCTATTTTTTATGAAATTATTGACAATTTTTTTGGTAGATGTCTAAAAACTCTCATTTCTATTATTTATTAGAAATATCTTTCGTGTTGAACACGTATGACCGCTAAAGTGCTATGTGTAGGTTAAAAAATGAGCACTAAAATCATAAAGCATATAAAAGGTAACGTTTAGTTACCTCAGGATATGCTTTATGATTTTCACTTTTACTCGTACTTTATTTTATCAAAATTGCTTCAGTCTGTCAAAAGTTATTTGAATTTTGTATTTTGACTGACGAGCTTAGAGGAAAAATAGGTAAGTTAATACATTTAAATGTAGTACAAAAATAGTAATAACGTCGTATAAAATAATGTTTGATAGTATTTAATTAATAATTATTATTTATATTCAAAACATAGATAACGAAATAAGACGATAATATATACGTACTTAAAGTTTGTTGCAGTTTGAAGTATGACTCTATAATAATTGATGGCGCTTCCTGAATCGCGGTATCGTTAGTTAGTACCGTGCTATATAGAAGTAGTAGATGTGTGAGTAAACTGAAAATTATATGCGGGCGACGCCGCGTATACAGATAGTTTTCAAATAAAAGTTATTTTCGAGGCTGCCTCGAACCGGTCGTCCTGGAGGTCGATGAGGGAGGCCTACGTTCAACAGTGGACATCCAATGGCTGATTTGATGATGATGAGGATGATGAAGATAGTTATGACGAAAAACAATAAAAGTAAAATATTTCCCGACGTTTCGGACAATGGATGGAGATCATGGACGCTGTAAAGGGTCCGAAACCACATGAGTAAATAAACCGTACAGAGGCAAAACTTCATACAAGCGCGCTACGATAGGTACACTACTACAAGCATGAGACGCGTGTGTGAGTCAGCACTCGCGCCTCGTCACATACGAGATAAACCGCATATACTATGCTTAAACTCAAGGGTTGCAGCAGCAACGTCGCGCGTCGAGTTTTCATTTAATGATAATTTATTAATTTTATAATTTATTAAAACACTATTAAATTTACATTAAAACACTATTGTTTTAATGTAAATTTAATAGTGTTTTAATATAAAAGCGTAAAAGTTTCCTAAAAATATTTATAAAAGAATCAATTTTTTCTTTTTTAAATCGCAATATCATCAAAAAAGATCAAATGATAGAAGATTTTTTTTTAATACCTTGAAAAATTATAAAGTTACTTTTGAAAATATTAAAAAAAAAACAACAAAAATAAACTCTTGTTGAACAACTAACTATTGTTTATTAAATTTTATCCTCCTATGCCAACCCTACCAAAATAGGTATAAATTTTGCTCGCTCCTTAGAAGCTTTGTCTCTGTACGGTTTCTTCACTTATGTGCCGAAACGTCGGGAAATAATTTAATTGATCGTTATCATCAAACTGTAAAGTTTCTTAAACAAATAAACGCGATTAATAATATAATATCCGATTATATATATAATATCATATATTCTATATGATAAAATCCGATTTAGACTTTTAAGTAAATGAGTAAAATTCGCTTAAATATAAGAGAACAAAAGTAAGATAATAATAATTAAAAGAAAAAAGTTTAAAAGTTAAAAACCACGCAACGAACATGCTTCCTTAACGTTTTTAGATCGATATTAAGAAAAGTAATGATAAATATTGTACGGAAAAATCCTCCGTGAACGAGTCCAATTTATATTTGTCCGGTTTTATGCGAACTAGTAATGAGGTTACATATTGTAATAAAATAACACTCAATGGGGTGAGTACTCCTTGCGACTGCGTGAAAAGGGCGTATTTTCTTGATACACGTAAACAAAATAATACTACACTTATATCTTTTCAAATAATACCAAAAATCTGAGTCTAACAACTTGATCACTTCTAATATACGAATATGTGTAATAGCGTTTTTCCCGTTCATATTAACTCACAACTTAATAACAGTAATTTAAGAGTTCCTTATGGAACAGTGTCATTACGAAAGCTAAATTGGTAGTCTTATATAAAGTGCTTCTAATAAGTAATAACTAAGAGTTTGTGTGATTTAATATGTGTTATATTTTAACACAAAAATTTACTCTCGGATTAATGGGAAAAAGGGCTTGGACCAGATCGGAATATAATTTAGTTAATCAATTAAGATTTATTATATGCCAGGAATAATTATTTTCTTGCTTAGTACTGTATTAAACTGTTATAAAATGTATTAATATGTTTTACTTTATGCACTAATAATACATTTATTAGTAAAAGAAAACAAATTTGTTCTCTATACAATATAATAAAAATAATAATTAATTATTCCACTAATAAACTTACGAGGAAAAATTTTCGTTATAGAATTATAATTACTTTGTTATGAAGAAAGCAGGCTTTTCTTTTAATGAGAACATTGTTGTCTAAAATATTAACAGATGTATATGTTTTGGAATTTCAATAAAAAATTGTAAGTTTCATTATCAATGGCTTATGACAATAATGAGATTATTGTTAAATACGTTTGAAAGTTCAGTTGTATTTGCTTTTTAGTTTAACCAACGACTACCGAAAATGTACTATTATTAGCTAGTTTTATAAAATTTATCCCATTATAATAAAATGTAATTATATCTCTCGTAACAGCCAAGCTTTAATTTTCCCACGAAGTGGTACCGTTGAAACAAGTTCGTTAATAGCAATCGTGTGGTCAGCGTTGCCGAGTAAATTCAACTAATTGAATGTCATCTGAGCGTTACATGCTAAAATGTAAATAATTTGAACATATGAAAACATACATTGAAATCTTCTACGACCCAGTTTATCAATATTAACGTATTTTTTTTTTTAAATTTTATACCATAACAACCGCACCGCGTCTCTAGTTAAATAGAAATGAACTCTTCAAGGGTTAATTTAGGTCAGATTTGCTTGAGCAACTTACTGCAAGAATTTAAAAAATACTTTAAAATGTTTAATGTTTCACTTTTCCCTTATTCTGGTGATATTTTTACTTATTTATATTAATTATATAAATTCAAAAATGTATTTTAAGCAAAATCTATTTGTAATTTTCTTCGAGAATATTATATTTGAAAACAATTTTTCATTATGTTTTATGTGTCTTATTCCAGTTCTAAATAAAAACACGATTTATTTATAGTTCTCTCTTATATAATATTTTGAAATCATAGTTCTGAGAACTCCAAGGATACATAAGTATATCAGTGTAATGAGGTCTCTTTCTTAAATACGTTTGAACATTTTTGTTACCTTTTCCATTAAGAAGTAGTAAAAACTACAACGTTGTCATAAGCATAGCGTAATGGTTACAGAAAAAAAAGTAAAATGAAACCAAAGTAGGTCTAAAATGATTTTATAGCTAATGATTTTATATTATATAACAGTGTTTACAAAAATTTTAACTTTCTTTGTTCGGTTCAAAGAGTCCTTTAATAGTCTAAGGGTTATATCTTACGTCAATTTCTTCTAATATTAGCACAAGAGTAGGTATATAATTTGGCCAAGTTGGTCAACAATAAATGAGCTTAATTGAGTTATAGCAACTTCTGTCCAACTACCACGTCTAATGACAGAAGTTGCTGTACTGATTAAATATATGTGTAGATACTGACATGAATTTAACTTTGTAGTTCAAAGTCCTTTATTCAATAACTTTTTAGTTTTTTGAGATAACGCTTAAATCAGTAATTGGTCTATAAATATTTATATTATATACCGCAAACAAAAGCATACATACCCTTATACCCTATACCTTCGACGGCCGGCTGGTCGAGTGGTCAGACAATTTGACAACTTGACACTTTAACAATGGAATGACAATTGGACACTTTACGCAGCGGTCGCGGGTTCGAATCCCGCCAGGTGCAGATAATTTGTATGACGAATATAGATGTCTGCACCGCGTCATGGACGTGTATATATGTATTTATATGAATTTCTTAAATTTATTTCCGTTCCTAGTACCTGTAACACAAGTTCTTACGAACTTAGCACGAGGCTAGGTTAACGTGGTGTGATTGTTGGTTAATATTTATTTATATTTATTTATATTCCGTTGTTATGATATTTGTTTGTAGTTTTGGATTGCTTAAGTAGAACTGGAAACATGGCGTTACTGAAATACTAATTTGTCTAGTTACAGGTAATATATACTCTTATATTTTTGAATGAGTCGTTCTACACAGGAACACTATCATATCTGAAGCTCCGAAGCACACCATCAACTTCTTATTTACATGAATCTAATATACCCAAAGATGATATACAGGAAGAAAGTTACCTGCAAGGCTTTTTTTAATTTAGTAAGTTAAATATTTACATAATCAAATAAGAGAAATAGATTGACAGAATAAAAAGTTCTAAAAATAATTGCAATCAATTCAAATAATCACTTTTAGACCGTGACATTAATATTTTTATCATTTTTATAGATATGAAAAATTTTCTTATCCTGATTTTAATTTATATGAAATAATAGTAACATCAGTTTCATGACATTCAAGCTAACAATGATCTATAACGTCATTTAGTTGCAATAGTAAATAAAAAAATAGTGTTATAAAATAAAATAAATTAACAGTAAATTTTATGGGAAAATTGTGTCAACAGTTACTAGGTCAATCAGGGGAATATTCAGGGCAAATGTCGACTATTCTTTTATGATTTGCGGTCAGGAACCCAAAGCCTCTTTGCTTTAATGATTTGCTCTAAGTAGGTCTTAATAGTTTGATACCTCTACTTAGCATTTAGGTCACGTTGTAATTATATCAGAACACGTTGATTATAACTGTGAGGTCATTGATTAAGATTCAGACTAGCGCAGCTAAATTTTTTGGGGTAAACAACATTGTCAGGAAATCTGCAGGTTTGGACATTATGAGACTTTTATATTTGCAAATTTTTAGAAAAAACCATGTTGGATTAAGCTTTAATCGTCCTTGTTTATAGGAGAAAATAATTTGCCTAGTAGAGAGACATAACAAGTTTATACATTACAGTACACTAATGATATTGCTACATATTTATTTTTAACGAACAAGTTACATGATTTTTTCGCAGGTAAGACAACGTTGTTATATTAGGTATATACAGCTGTATGTATGTAATAAATAAGCTTGTTTATGGCACTAAATTCCAAAATTATATTTATACAAGAACTTTACCGTTTCAATCCCACTTAGTGTCGATTTGTATGATTAACATTTTTAATTTATGCTCCTGTCATAGTGTATAACCCTTAACCCTTTTTAAGGAGTGGACTTTCTAACGTAAACACAATATATAAAAATTTTGCAATTCTATAAGATTCTGAGGTATATTCAAATAAATAAACTATTAAAAATCGGTTTAATATATTAAAATAAACTTATACCAATTTAAATTTTTCTATTTAAATTTACAATAAATTAATTTAAGTTTCTGTTTTTTATTTTATTTTTTGTTCACATTAATTACTACAAATTTTCAACCACCATTAAAAAAATGTGTTACATGAACTAAATAGTAAAGAAAAATAAATAGCGGTACATTAGGTAGTGGTAGTAGGTAACCCAGTTACTGAAAAATGTACAATAATCTACAAATATTGCTTTGTAATAAAACAATACAGAATTGTTGAATAAAATCTTACGTTTCGTAGAAAATAAAACAAGTTGAAACCGATATAACAAAAGCGATTGTTACTATCATTTTTAATATAGATTTGGTGCATAAAAGTCTTCAGAATCGAGGGGAACAAAAACCTACATTTTAAAAACACAATACTGTTTTAGGTCTGTTTCTATCGCTGTAATAATATTTAAAGTTGGCAATCTTCCTAGAACATTTTTTGACTTGTATTCGAAATATTAAAACATTTATATTTGGAAAAATCCCAAAATACGAATACGAAAACTAATATTTAAAATTTTAAGGACACAGTCTATTTATATGCCTAGTAAATATTGTAGGGATTGTTGTATATAAGATTTTAACATCTCAATACACCCAATCCTTTCGCATCAAAAAGTTGCTACGAATATAACAAAATACAAATAAAAGTAAAGTATTTTACCGGTTAATTTATTGTTATAACAAGGGAAGTAGGCAACTGAATTATTAAAGGTGCTTTAGATTGTTAGTTACTCAAATAAAATAAATATACATAAATAGCAGACTAGGTCAACTAGTAAAAACCACGCAAACGAAAAGAAAATACGGTTAATGCTCCAAGTGAGCAAGTGTTATTATATTTCATAAGCTAATGACCTATTGCTACAGTGAATATTATATAAACCACGCGACTTTTTTTGCCCCGATTCTTTTAATTATATGAAACTATGCAAAATCGCGGTTTTACTCGTGTTAAGTTTCGATTTGATACCTGTGGTATATAAATTAGATTGGTCATACCTTTATATAACACTCGTATAGATAAGTGATAATTTCACTTACTGACTGTCATTTTTATAATTTTATTTATTTTCTAATAAAATAAATATATTATTATGTCTTTTTATGTTTTCGAATACTACAAACGTACAAGATAAAAGTAATATAAGTAGAATGCACAGCGATATTTAAACTCGTATTAATAAACAAAAGAATATAAGAATTTTATGAATTCACGTATGACCAACATCTCTGCTTCTAACATCTGTTCTTAACTTTCTAAAATCAGAGTTCCCTCCGGCTTATATTAGAATTTTAATAGAAAATTTTTAAAACATGTGGATCTAGCTTCGAGAGAGAGGTCAATCGGCGAATCCAGCTAGGATGGGCAGCGTTTGGGAAGTTAAAAAAACGTATGTTCATCCGTCATACCTCAGTGCTGAAATCGAAAGTATTCGACCAATGTATGTTATCAGTGATGACATACGTATCTGAGACGTGGTCTTTGACTATGGGCCTAGGCCGTGCAATGGAGACGGCTATGCTTGGTGTTTCTCTGCGAGATCGAAGCACAAATAATGAGATCAGCAGACGAACGAAGGTTGCCGACATAGCTCAACGGATTTGCAAGCTGAATCTGATCTGTAACCTGTAACTAGTAATATAACACTAAAATTACTTGTTAGTAATATAAAAATAAAATTAGTAATATAAAAATAAAATTACTTGTTAAGAGTATCACAGTAAATTTTAGTCACATCACAGTAAATTTTAATGGTTTAGTTAATTCATTTATATACATATGTAGGTAGTCAAACTTTACTTCGATATTGTATCAAACTTATTTAAATAAAATAAGTTCTTGCGTGACCGAAAACCATTACCTACCCTTTGTTTTTGTATGCTTAAGACCAAAATTAATTTTATTATGACTTATATAACTTTCGCATAAATTCTTGGAAATACAGCACAAGCTTAAACTGAAAGGTAGATTTACCTAAACCAGTATATTTATAGAGTTGCCTCATGTTATAGTGTGCCTTTATTTTCGAATTTAACAATGTAATGAACATGGTTTCTCGTCAATATTTAAAAGGCAATCGAGTAAAAGACTTCTATTCTGTACATAGAGGAAACCTAGAGAATTCTATTACTAAGACTTCGAAGTCTGTCGGTGTGTCTGTCCGCTTATTATTGATCTACTTTATCACTATCTTTTACTTGTATAGTTTCAGGACCGTAATCGGAAGATACACTTACAGTTTTCACAGAAATTTTGTTACTGTGGTGGCTATTATATATATAGTGGCTATATACAAACAATAAAAATTAAATAAAGTGAAATATTGACCATATATTTAAGAACCCTGCGTTTCTCTCGGAGATTATATTAACTTTGATAGCATTCTTTTATTTGATTCTTTTATAGCATTCTTTTCGTTGGTGTTCGAAAACCGTGTTAATATAAAATAAATAATAATACTTTTATATCATTACTTTTTTCAAACAAATTAATTTAGTAATTTATTAAAATAACCCCCGCATTTATTAATTGATATTTGTTACTTTAAATTTCGCTTTAAACTATTTTTATCTTTTTTTTATTACTGGCATCTTAATAAAAAAAATCGTTTTTCATTTTTACAAAAGTATAATGGAAGTCGTAAATTAATCTTAACAAGAATAGAGAAACGAGTAACTTTTAAATGAAATTACGTTCTTTTTTTTATTATTTCTGATGGCAATATATTCCCTCTGTTAACTTCTGAAAAGTTCCTTTGAGATTAGACATTTCTAAGTCCAATAGTTGGTCTTTGGAATTCGAAGCGAGTGCCAAACTTTACCCTTTCGATATCAGTTTCAAACTTCATTTTACAAATAAACGAAGGTACTTTTCTTTTTTACGGTTAGATTGCAGTTGATTGTTATACATTTATGAAAATAATGTTAAATACTAATCTATTTATATATATATATAAGAGATTTCCACGTATACATTGACTCATCACGATATCTCTGAAAGTATAAGGCGCAGAGACTTGAAATTTGGTAGGAATATTCCTTTTACCGAGTAGAGGTCAGCTAAGAACGGATTTTACGAAATTCTACCTCTAAGGGGGTGAAAAAGGGGGGCAAAGTTTGTATGGGACAACATGATTCCTTGGTCCAATCTACTTCAAATTTCGCATAAATATTCTTTAACAGAATTGGTTGAAGACGTGTTTCGTATTTTATCGAAATTCATCCTCTAACGATGTTAAAAGGGGGGTGAAAATTATTTTGATATAAATACTCCATAGTGATTTTGATTTAAATTAAAATTTATTTTGACACATGTTTGACAACCAATCCGTCTGTTATAAAATATTTTCCAGTATTGACGCAGGTGTAGGTAATATCTTTTTTTGGGTGCTCCTGGTGGAACAGTATAAATTTATATTTTTTTGAAATTTCAGTTAAATACCCGTGCGAAGCCGGGGCGGGCCGCTAGTTCATAATAAAATTTTAAAGTGTAATGGCTTTTCAAGATTTTAATAACTTTAGGTTAAATTTTAATAAATCAATACAGACTTCAACAGGCGTGATGTTATATTTCGTGATTGTGTAAACAATGCATATATACATGTGATTGCAGAAACCACGGCAGATTTGCTGTAATTTATTGAAGAGTTCCGTTGCGTGTCTCCGAAGATCTGCATCAGAACATCAACGAACTAGAAAGGGACAACGGGATGCCCTTCCAAACCATCCTATACAGTTTTCGATGAAAAACTTTTCATTGACATCATTTTACATCGACAACTAATAAAATGAGTATTATCAACGTAGTCGAAGTCAATTAAATAGGCATTATTAGGGAAAATTTAAAAATTACTGGTCAGATCTCACTCAAATTTAAATTCAACCACATAAAAAGCAATTAGATTTCGAATATAAAAAGAATCATCAGAATCGGTACAGCTAGTAAAAATTTATAAGGTAACACACATTAAAAAAAATATAGCCGAATTGAAAACCTCCTCCTTTTTTTGGAGTCGGTTAAAAATAAACACACAGCTCTATCATAACTTAAATTGTATTTTGCTTTAAAAGATTTATTAAAATAACAAATTATGTAAATTAACGTGACATAAACGGTTATTACATAATTATGTTTAGAATTTTTTTTAATATGGTTAATTATACTTTTAAGCTAAGAACAAACTTTTAAGCTAGAAGCCGTTTTGTCTAGTAAACTTGCTTATTTCTTTAGTCTAAAGTTTAAGGTGAAATTTTGTTTAAGAATGACAAAAATGGCGCAAAGCGAAAGAAAATATATAACGAATGGATTTTAAGATAAATGTGAAAAAGTTACCGTTTCCAATTCGTGATCAACCATGTTCATTATTTTTAAAATATAAAATGAAAAGACAAAATAAATCTAGACGATAAAGTTTTTCAATGTTATTATTTTTTGTTAAAAATATTTTATCAAATAAAAATTTGTGTTGTAACAGCATATTATTATAAAATTACATAAGCTAGATAAATGAATGAAAAAGAATGTAATAAAGCTGTTTTATCTTAATTAACAATGGTATGATCCGCTATTAAGCAACTTTGTTCTGACTCGTAATTGTGAAAATTCTACTGAATATTACCCTTAATGTACTGCTGTGTTCATTTTATGATCGTTTTTTTTTACATTATGGAAGTTAGAACATTTTTAAATTGACCTGTATTAAAAGAAACAAATTTAATTATTCTTTTTTGTGACTGTATCTTGATTAAATTTCATTCACCATCTGGTGTATGAGTTTTTTTGGTTACTCTAAGTAACTTGACTTTCTACAATTAGTTTATTTCCAACCTAACCAATTATCTCTATAGTATGAGTCATAAACTTAAATCTCGGTAAAATAGCCAAATATCGTTAAGTGTAATACTATCGAATTTTGATATTAAATATACTATCTATATAGTATCGATACTATTAGTTTTTTACTACCTATGTAACTTTTAGTTTCAAAATATTGCTTGGTTTAGATAGTGTTAAAAATAAATCTTTATTCAAATAAAATATAAATACTAACTTATACGTCTAACTACTACTGTAGAATCCGATTCTCCAGTTCACAACAAAACCATCGATATTTCGACAATTCAGCAAATTCAGCATCTCAATCTAACATGAAATATGCTATATATCAAGTTCAAGATGCCATGTTATTTGATAACTCCAAATATTGACACCGCGATTCAGAAAATAAACGTCATATTTTCACTATATATATTTTTTATTAAAAGCTTTTATTTAAATTACAATGTATGCATGTTTGTCCACTTTCAAGTGAATTTTAAATCAGTTATTTTTAACCGATCGAGCTGAAATTTGGTATACATATTTATTTTGGATGACAATGCATGTTTAGCTATGTGACGTCATTCTTATTCCAATATGGCGGATCATCTAAGATGGTAATAGTTATTTTTTCTGTACTACCAGAGTATGGGTATCAAATGAAAGGGCTTGCTGAGGAGAACACGAAAACTAATACAACGTCACATTAAATCCAAAATATGGACCATCCAAGATGACGTACAAGTTATATTACTACGATATGGGTATCAAATAAAAAGGGCAACAGAAAAACACGAATAAGATTGAGAATATAGGAAAATAATAAAACGTTACAATTTAACAAAAGCATTCCTTGGTCGACTTCATACTTTAACTTATGTAATTTGGCGAGATAAGCGTCAACAGCATTGGTTTGTAATCTATCTAGGAGAAGGAAACTCCAAAATCAAACCCGGAACTGTGTTTCTTTAGGCACAAGCAAGTTATAAGCTGAAATAAGTGGCGCAACTACTACATTCCCAAGTCAAAGTGAGGCCGTGCCGAGGACTGATTGCACCAGGGTGTAAGATGATGTCATGAACGTACCACCTTAGGGCATCGGGGCGAACCCTGTTGTATATTTAGCTCTTACCCTTCTAAACGAAGCTCTGAGAGGGTCAATTATAATAATATATTTTTATTTATTTACGTTTTATTTCATGTAGCTTTGCCAGCTTGATCTAAAGCTGGCAGTTCACATTAATAACAAAAAAATTTCAGTTAAAAGTTTGAGCATCTGATTTCAGATTTTGGTACCAAATTAATACCCAAAAAGCACCTTCTTTTGAAAATCACTCTGCTCTGCTAGTATGATGGAGATGACTAATTTGGCTACTCCGTGGGGAGTTAGGAAGCTAAAGAAAGCGCGGGCTCCCTCAAAACACTCAAAGATATATTTATTAAAATTTATATTTATTCAAATACAAAATATTCAAAAACAAAGATATATTTATTCAAATTTATTTCAATTTGAAATTTCCGTGACCCCATGCACCTAATTAAGGGTTAATTGAGAATCAAAATTTTTTCGATAAATTAACATTTATTTGCACTCGTTAATTCAAATTTTCTTTTACTTAAATTATACAGATTAATTGCAAGTAAAAATGTGCTATTAATAATTTATTTACAACTTATATACATGTATGATATTTAAGATCCTCCAATCTGCGTTATTCTTTTTCATTTATAACCCGAACGCTTAAGCCGATCGTGCCTGTCTATCGCTTGTTCGGCGCTCTCGCTTGCACGCTCGGCTCAGGCGGAACGTGACAATGAGTCACGCTTTTTCGTGCGTGCAGCCATCATCCATCGATTTATAAAACGTTATCAAGTCAAAATCAAATATTTTCTCTTTATAATGTTAGTAGAGATGAATATAGTATATCATTTGCAAAATCACCTCATATTATTGTCTATGTGAATTCACTTTTATAGTAAGTTATATTCGAATAGTAATAATACTGTAACTAGGTATAGTAACTTCCTATCTTTATCGCGTGGTATTCCAGATACCGAGACATTATCATATTCCAAACAAGCAAACATCCTCCCTACAGATGAGTTGACAAAACACGTGCGATGTTCGTGGATGGATATTACTTCAAATACATGTTCCAATGTATTATACTTTCGCTCGATGAAATATTTGTTTTCGGGAGTTGAGAAGTACCTTATTTATGCGGAAAAAAATATGTCATGTCGCAAACAGTCGATTACCTCTGTTTGCTGTTGGACAATTTTTAATAGAGATTTATTATTGTATTCGATTTTAGTTCGTAAATCCACATTTTTTTGTCCGTTGGGATTTTTAAAAAAGTATAAAATTCTGTTGTTATGAACGTTAAAAAGGCCAAGCTTTTAGCGCTGCAAAATTTTTTTCTCACGATCGCAAAATAAACAGCTACTAATACTGTAAACTTCAAACATTATTAAAAAATATAACTAATTTTTATATTAATTAAATAATCACGACCAAATATACCTTTAAATATAGTGATATCTGATTCTACACATACTGTATGATCTAATTATAGGAGAATAGGAAAACTAATATATCTATGATATTTAATGATAATGTTTACTAATATTTCTTCTTTGTTCGCAGTCGAATAGTTCCAGTTAATTTCGCTTCTACCTGTTGAGAAAACGTCAGCACCCATGAAGCTTGTCAACCATGAGTGCTTGGTGCTGTATCGTGGTCATGATGTGCACGATCAACAATGGAGTCCTATCTCCAGCACCAATGAGCGCTGAAGTTAAGGAAACATACGGTATTAGTAATTTTTATTACTAAAACGGCATACGTCGACAAATAAGTTCATAAAGTTTCAATATGTTTTAAAACACTATTGTAACCGCATATGAATGCTTTGTGGATGTGGATTTTTTGACTATATAAAAGAAATGTTAATGTCGTAATAATATTATTACTAAGAGCAACAATAACTCAATTCGTTGGTTACACATATTTATTTTCTATGTGACCTACGTTGAGCAACCCAAGTGCTGTCGCACTAGCGACAGTGACACAAATGCAAATTAGTTAACTTTACACCAGATCATAATAAAGGTTATTTCATAGTTCAAAAGAAGATTCTGGAGCATTATTACGGCTAATTATTATTTTAAAATTGTTTTATTATAGCTGGATATTGTGGCATTTTCACTATCCACGCAGATGTTTATGCATAGTATTTTGACATTAATAAGTCATTTTCGCGTATTTTTGCAAATGTGTCACTGTCGCTCCAAATGAGCGATATATGCTATCGCACCTTATTTACCACAGATTCTGATATATTGTGAATTTATGCTACAGTAAAAATAGTGAACTCATGACGCTACAGACATAATATCTGATGTGCCACAGAAACAAGACACATTAGAATCCTAAAAGTATTATTGTACTACCCACAAAGATCATATATTAGTTTCGTTTTGTTTTAGTTTTTGATATCTGTATCATCTTTGAAGTTGGGGGACAGCATATAGTCAAGACAAATTAAATTATAGTGCTCTTTGAAGCCATCACATATCATTAAAAAAAAAAACATGAAATACTATGTGGTAGTTTAGCGACTTTAAAAAAAATACAACTACGCTTATCTTGACATAAATTAATTCATGCATTATTGCATAACTTTTACAACGGTCCATTAGTAATGGAAAAGTCTAAGCACACGACAACAGCATGTCATCGGTTTATCTATACAAATAATAAATCTGTTAAAACCTCCGTTTTATTAATACACTATATATAATCAAGAATAAATTTTAATAGCGCGTTTTTTTTCGTATCAGCGCCATCTCTTATCGTGTTTTTCTTTGTTCACGTATCACGTAAAAAGTACAAAACCAATGTAAATAACTTTAATACATAAAAATTAGACATAACTCACAGTATAATTTAGTTTTTCTTTCATTTTAATTAAATTTAAAAATAAATATTTAAGAAAATAGAAATAGGTACCTACGCCGCCAACACCATCTGTTCTAAGGAATCTCAAAAACTCACAAAACTTATTTTTGAGTTATTATTTTGCTAAACTTAAAAGTTTAATAAATATGTCGGATAGGAATAGAAATCGTTTTAATATTTTAGATAAACATCATTTTCAATTAATATAGGTACTATTATGTTAAATGTCACTAAATATAAAAACGATATTTTACTATTATACGATAGATGGTGCATGTAGGTGATAAAAAATATAAATTTATAATTTTTAAAATTTTAGTTAAATACCCGTGCGAAGCCGGGGCGGGCCGCTAGTATATAATATTTTTACAAAATACCCGTTCAATGTAACAGTCAACTCTGGTGTTGCTAAGCTCCTTGATCATATTTATAACATAAGTTGAAGATCGTTGACGAGCTTTATTCTCTTTGCCTTTCTCTGTACGCTTATCGATATGGATGGGATAAGAGACCAGCCTACTACGCCTTACTTAGATACCTGGTTTTCATAACAAAACAATAAAAATATCAACAAGTTCCGGTAGTTCGTTATCTTTACGTTTTTTCATAAAGACGTTATTTAAAACTTATGAGCAAACGATAGCTTGAGAAAAAAAAATTATTTTAAATATAATTATATATATATATATATATATATATATATTTTAAATTTACATTAATAATATAATAATTATTATTAACATTGGCATGCTGTATATATTCAAAACAGCTACCTCCATCTCCCAATGATCTTGCACATTAACATTAAATAACATTAACACTAAATAACTAACCTACTTTCTAAGGATAAGCTGGAATAGTTTTTGAAATATGATCGAATAAAGGGAAAACTGGAAAATATGATAATAGGTTTGAAGTACTCCTACTAGCTATATCCGCGACTTCGTTCCCGAGTGGAATCCGATTAATTAAGCTTATCGTTCAAAGTTTTCTGTACATTCGTTGTTTCAAATTATTTTAACCTATTATTTAGGGTTTTATGTAATTAATTTTCGAACTAACAAAAAAAAAGGGCTAAAATTACGACATTTACGGTACAATCTTTAAAATATCTTCTTGCTAACAACGAAACAATAATTGAAAACGGACTACGGGTTATCGAATTAGAACTTTGTTTCAATTCAAGTTCTCCCAACGGAACGTGATGAATTTCCAGAGAAAAAGTACCTAGCTTTCTAGCTCAACAGTGGGACGTTTACAGGCTCATTCAGTTCAGTTCAGTATGAATTGAAATCATGCCCAGTTTTGTTAAAATTCATTTTATAGCTTTGGGGTAATGTGTAGCCAAGATACAGATAGACAAAAATGTTACAAATTATAATACATTTTGGCTTCAGTATCTCAAGTATGGAGTGCCCTCTAAACGAAAATTTTAAAATATTTTCAATGTACTGAATTAGACTGTTAGAGTTTTATCGTGAGTAATAATAATAATAATAATAACGAAAACAACGAAAACGTAAAAATACGTATAACGAGAACGTAGCTGATGCGGTCCAGCGGGCACCGAACTGGAAGAGTCCGGGGGCCGACGGCCTGCATCACTATTGGCTGAAAGGGTTCTCGGTATGCCACGCGACCTTGGCTCGACAATACCAAGAGGCGATAGAGCGGATGACGCTTCCGAACCTCTTCACTACTGGGATCACTCACCTAGCTCCTAAGTCCACCAACACCGCGGATCCTACCAACTACGGCCCCATAACGTGTCTGACTTCCATCTATAAGACACTGACATCCGTTCTGAGCTGCAAGATCTCTCGTCATATTGACGAATTTAACATCTTGTCTGCAGCTCAGAACGGATGCCGTGGAGGCGGCCGCGGCACAAAGGAGCTCCTTATCATTGACTCTGTTGCGGGCCAGCTTGTCAACCGCAACCGTCGGAACTTCTCTGCTGCCTGGATCGACTACAAGAAGGCATTTGACTCGGTGCCTCATTCATGGCTTCTGAGGGTCCTCGAGCTGTACAAGATCGACAGTATAGTTCGAGACTTCCTCGAAGTATGAATGGGGCAATGGAGTACAATCCTTTGTCTCCAGGGCGAGAGACTGACGACGGGTGCCGATGACCGAATCCGGATACGAAGGGGTATTTTCCAGGGTGATTGTCTGAGCCCACTTTGGTTTTGCTTGTCCTTGAACCCTTTAAGCACTCTGCTGGAGCGTTCGGGGACAGGCTTTCAGTTTCGGAGAGGAGGTACTAAAGTCTCCCATCTTCTCTACATGGATGACCTCAAGCTGCTGGCACCTAATCCTGCACGCCTTATAGAGTTGCTGAAAATCACTACTGAGTTCAGCGGCTCCATCAGGATGCAGCTTGGAGTGGATAAGTGTGCGGTCGTGCATGTAGACAGGGGACAGGTGACGCAATCGGCTGAAATTAGCCTAGAGCTTTCTAACTTCAAGACCCTCTCCGAGGCTGAATCATACCGGTATCTGGGCATGTCACAATGCATAGGGGTGCAGGAGGTGGATATGAAACAGGCGGTTTGCGAGGTCTTTTTTGGACGGCTGACAAAAGTTCTCCGGAGCTACTTGTCGGGCGCCAACAAGGTCCGTGCTTATAACGGCTGGGTCATGCCCACTCTCTTGTACACATTTGGCGTGCTCAGATGGACTCAGACCGAACTCGACGCCCTGGACAGAAGAGTCCGCACGACTATGACTTACCATCGCATGCATCACCCGAAATCGTCGGTCATGAGGCTGTACATCCCACGGAAGTGTGGTGGCCGAGGCCTATTAAGCGCCAAGTCCATGCATAACCGGGAGGTGTGCAGCCTCAGGGCCTATTTTGAAACGAGGAGGGAGAGCGCTATGCATGGTGATGTTGTAGTATGTGACAAAGGTCTCACCCCCTTATCCCTGGCCAAAGAGGAATGGCGAAGACCGGTTGTACTTAGCACCTCTGACCGGGAGACCGTATGGATGGAGAAGGAGCTGCATGGACGGTTTTACAAGGCGCTCCACGCACCTCACGTGGATGTTAAGGCCTCCGTGCAGTGGCTGCGATTCGGGGACCTCTTTGGGGAAACCGAAGGGTTTGTCTGTGCAATACAGGATCAGGTGGTTAAGACCAACAACTACCGAAAGCACATTCTGAAGGATGGCACTCCCGACTTCTGTCGAGCTTGTCGTCATCCCGGCGAGTCACTCAGACATGTGCTTTCGGGGTGTTCAGCGCTTGCCAACACTGAGTACTTGCACAGACATAACCAAGTGGCCAAAATTCTTCATCAAGAGCTTGCTCTTATGTATTGTTTCTTGGAACAGAGGATGCCGTATTACCAGTACACACCGGTGCCAGTACTCGAACGCGACGGAGTCCGGCTCTACTGGGACCTGCCTATTGCCACGGACAGGACGATACTGGCGAACAAGCCTGATATCGTGGTGATGGATAGGGCACAGTCGAGGGTGTTTTTAGTGGACATTACCATCCCTCATGACGAGAACCTCGTGAAAGCCGAAACAGAGAAAAAGCGTAAATATCTGGATTTGGCACACGAGATTGTCGACATGTGGGGTGTTAAGTCCACTGAAATCATCCCTATCGTGATATCTGCAAACGGTTTGATCCCGGTTAGCCTCGCTCACCACCTGAGGCAGCTGGGTATCCGTGACGGTTCGCTCGCAGCCAGGATGCAGAAGGCGGTATTACTCGACTCGGCTAGAATTGTCCGCCGATTTCTCGGCCTACAACCCTAACCCCCGGCCGTTTGATCTCCTTGCCGGGGCGTAATCCTCCACCCGCTTATATTTATCTATGTAAATTTATGTAAATTTATTATATTCCTTATATAAGTATTGTATTATATTATATTTATTTATATCTGTATATGTATATATTAAACGGGTGGAGTGTAGCAATAAGGATAATAATAATATGACTAAGCATTCGATGCCCGTCTCTGGTGGAGTACGTTGCAGTAGATGGATAACTTCGATAAACGAAAATATCATGCGTGCGTATTCTAGGGCTGTGGGACGACGACGACGGATGGACTGGTTACCGAGCAGTGATGCAGCTTGAGTTCCTACTTGCTTGAGCTAAATTTAACTGTCACTTAATAGAACCTGGCAGATCGAGTTCGGTTCATTCAATGCAAGGGTGTATTCAATGTCACCGAACTCGAATGATTTCGACGTGAGTTATTGAAGTCGAACCCATATCTACAGAGCATAAAATAGTTGTAATGCAAAAAGAGAGTCTTCGTAGCTAGTGCTTGTGGTTGCGATCGATGAAGTGGCAGACTTCCAAAAAATAGAGCAAATGAAGGGGGCGAGAGGCGATTTCCGAGATTCGTAGTGCTCGCCTGGAACAGAGGCTGTGACTCTTCCCCTTAATTCTGCGACGTAGGGTGCCACTGAGTCAGCTAACAGACTGCTACCTTCGTATTTGAATGGCAGCCTAGGCTTAAATGATACGGGTTCTATTCTGTTTGATGCCGTTCTAGCAGTACACCGCGTCATGGGAGCCAAAATCCAAGAGTCTGGGCTCTCTACTAAAAATAGTAGTGACGCACCAGCTTAGAACAAGAGAATACAATGCCGTATCAGCCTCACCAGGGTTCTCATTGGCAGAATGTAAAGCTTCAGGTCGGGTAACATTAGGCCAAGGATTGTGCGCTCCATTAGAATAGCTTTGAATGGGCTAGGTGTCAGGATTGACCAGCCTGATACTACTGAAAAACTGACGGAGCGCATCAAAAGTCCGAAGCAGAGAGTCGCGGCATGGGGGAAGCACATTCGTTGGTACTCTAAGAGAGTTCAGCACTTCCGACAAAATCGCATTTTCGTGAGTGATGAGAAGAGGTTCTGTAGGAAGTCGGAGAGCCTGAGGACGTGCTGTGCTTTTGAAAAACTCAATACGGCTGGCTTTTTCGCCTTTTGGCAAAATATATAGTCACAGGAGGTAGAGCATGAGGGGGGTCCTTGGTCTGCGGCAGTTTATGTGCTAAGATCAAGCCGATGAACCTGATTACCATATCTCTGGTAAATGTAGCTGATGCAGTCCGGCAGGCACCAAACTGGAAAAGTACGGGCGCCAACTTCAAACCAACCATGCTTCCGAACCTATTGACTACTAGAATCACTCATATAGAACCTAAGTCCACCAACAAATATCATTAAAAAACCAAAAAATGCTAACACTAAAATAGAAGTATTTAATCAAAGCCTTATAACAAACATCGTCACCATAACTTGATATTAATAAATATTCGTAATATTACTCAATATGAACTTTTGACGTCAACGTGTTCCCAGAAATGGATAAACATAGTTCTCTAGAGACCGAAATGAGTAATTGTTTGTAGTCTAACGTATTTGTCAGATGTAATAATGCTATAGCTCGAGTGAAGATCAAAAGTAGGGATTGAAGATCACTTTCATGTTATTCTTTCTGGTAATTTCGGGTCAAACCTTTTTAAGGTCCACAACTTTTTGTTTCACAACTTGTTTACTTTCTTTTATTAGATGAGTTTTCTGTACAAGTTAACAAACGTAGAAACGAGAAAGGTTTCAGTTGCCTTGAAAACTTAGATAATTTATAAGGAAAATAAATAAAGTGCAAGTGAAAACAAAGCTATTATTGTAAACTAGATAACACGCGCAGTCTTACCTGCATCTTACTCGCGCTAATGTTTTTTCGTGGAGGGGCTTAATTTCGAAACTCTTAGTTGTTCATTAATATTACAATAAATTATATCATTAAGTAAAATTAACATCACTCATCTTAAAATTATTAAAACATCATAAGGTTCATAAGCTAAAATATTTTAATTTTCAATGTTCTGTTTTATCGGTTAAATAAAACGAAAATATCACAAGCCAATATTTGCGAGTCTAGACGCGTAAGAAAGTTTATTGCATCCGATAACGTTCTCGAAGTAGATGGTCGTATTAATGAAATATTGTGTCATTTCCTTTAAAAATCTCTTACAATAAGTTTATACACTGTCAGTTTCAAAATATTATCTTATATACCTATCTTTTGGTAGTTTGCTAAATAATAACGTAGAATAGCAACATAAATAAAAATTGTTTTTATACTAGTAAATAGAAATTTCTCATACGAATGCCTTTTAGTGGAGGGTCAAAATTCTTATCTGGTAACTAATAGATGATATTTTTGTTGGAATAGGAAAGGTTCACTTTGAGGAGAGTACAAATGTGTGTTTGATTTCAGTTTGATAAAAAATTCGGGTACAATATCCCTGGAATTTAAATGTGACCATTTATGATATTCTCTAAATGACTTGTACATTTTAATTAACATTTTGTCGTTTAGGTTATATGTTATAGCCGAAAACTATAAATATTATTTCTTTTTGTTAACGAGTTATCAAGAAAAAAGTTAGTTAAAATAGTTATACTGATTAATATTACTTACATAGTTATTTTATAAGCGCGAGGAAAAAATGTACTATTTAATGAAATATTTTGCATTTGAACATAGCTAATTATATATTATTAATAATTAAGTAGTTATTCGAAAGAATTTTAAAAGAAAACGAAGTGTAAACTATTTATGTTTATCATAAGGTCTCTTTTCAGATCGTCATTACTGGTATGCACAAGCTCAAGAAACTTTACAAAAACGTCTCCAATACGCGTCCGAAAAGAATCCTGTGGCTAAGTAAGTTAAAACAATATATCTATTATTTTTATAAATTATTATTATTTGGGATTCAGTGGTGTATGCCTTTATTTCCTTTTCTTAAGTCACATTATTAACGCTAACATTCAATTGTGTGTATAATAAACGAATAATATAACATTAATTTTTTAATTTAGTACTGAAATATTTCGGTTAAGGTTTGGGTGAATTGTCAAAGTTGGAATTTATATTGAAACTAAATTTATAAATTAGTTGGATTTGGTTTTATGTTTATGATTTAAGAACACTTAATTTAATTTGAAAGGGGACTTAACGTATACGAATTCATGTATAGTACTTTTAAATAACTTTGTAAAGGTTAAAACTTCGAAAAGGAAAACGAATAAATACATTCAAAGATTTCTTGTTTGATGTGAAATTATAAAAAGCTGTTATAATTAAACAATATTTGTCACAAAGATTTCGTATATATATCACAATCGATATCAATTTTATAAAATGTTTTGTTTTATACTTCTCTGTTGTGAAAATCTGAATAAGCTCTTTCTTTAAATATTAATAGAGATAATTGTTTTATTCATTATTCATCTAGTTGGTAAGGTACTCAAACCAACGTTCAGAAAATTTCGCTCGTTATATTGTGTTAACAATAGATATCAACATGTAGTGCGATGTAGTTAATCGTCAATAACGGTATACAATAGCGGAAGCGCACGAAACATATTTTCTATTGGTGTTTATTTTATTGTCAAAGTTTTATTGCTCTATAACAATCAACGTAGATAATGCAAGATGAGTTCTCCACAAGTGGTAACAATATGGTGACTTGATCCATGCCATATAGTTCCCATCTTAAACATCTTTCAAAACACACATACAATCATTAACAATTCTGAATTCACCAAAATACCGTTTGTTTTAATTGTCTACACCAGAACCAGACCAGAAACCAAAAATGAAATATGCTAACCACACTACCATATCTGTAACACAAAACATACTTTTACGAACATTTTAGTTCATTTTACGTATGATTTGAATAGTCCTTGCATATAAATACGTCTTCAATAATTACTTATCACTCTAACCGTACTCTTAAGTAAGACGTTAAATAAGCTCTACTTGTCACTTTGCATCTGTATCACAAAGATACAATGAAGAGTTTTTCAAACGTGATTTATAGGATATTAGATCAATTTTTATTAAAAATAGAGATTCAACACTTTTAATCATACATTGACTACAATTATTTAACTTTTTTTTTTTCGTTATGAACAAATTTTTCACACACTATATTATATTAGATTTTAAATTAACATGATTATTTTTATAACTAAAACTATTCGAATCGGGATATTCACCATGTTTTTTTTCATTTGGTGGAGCTCGATATTTCGACATTGTCTACGAATGTCTTGTTCACGAGACTGAGAGTCCAAATGAAAACAAAAAACATGGTAAATATCCCGATTCGAATAGTTTTAACTATATTATATTGTCTTATACTAAAATAACAAGTTAGTAATTCACAGGCTTAGATTTACACAAAGTGAATTTGTACGGCACGTATCTAGCAACATACGCAGCTTTTTACTTATTCATCCCTTAACTGTGTCTCCTGTATCTCAGCTTATTTTCAGCTTTAGAATTGTAGCTAACAATGTTCGTGCACAAACAAGTGTGACTATACTTCGTTAATCCAATATAGTCGTGTACAAAATATTTAAAGTACAGATTGCATGTTGACTTGACACTGAATAACAATTTTTTTTAAAAATATAATCATTTATTTTTAATGGTTTCGAAATCATAAAATAACTTGTTCGTGTTTATTACTAAGAACAAAATACATAATCAAACGGCGACGATTGTTTGTTGTTGATTGTTTATATATATATATGTATATATATATATATATATATATATATATATATATATATATATATATATATATATATATATATATATATATATATATATATAAATATTGCGTTAAAAAAAGGATTATAAAAATTATGTTAGGTTTGGTAAAATTGTTTCTGTTATTATTTGATAGCCTATGATATCGACAGATATTACCAATTTACCTGGAGTTTATTCATTACCAATGTAATGTATAACTATGAAAAAAAGTTATTTGATCTTATTAGTGGCTCTGCATAGTATACGAATATGTACAAAGTATATATTGCTAAACTAGTCACTAAAAGTAACTCCTAACGTGATTTACAAAATTTAAAATGTAAATTTTAATAATTACTCATCAATAAGTAATTACATTTAATAAGTAATCAAAATAGCTTCGTAACATAATATTATCATAAAGTAAAAACTTGAAATGTAATTTCTCAATTGTTTCATACTTTATTAAATTCTTTACTCAGTGCCAGTTATTCTGTTGTTTTTTTTTAAATCATTTTTCTGCTTGAAATATCAATTTCACGATATAATTTTAAAAAAACTTTTCTATTAAATATAAAACTAGAGAAGTTTAGAATTTATTGGACAAAATTATATCTTTTCTCTCGTTGTAGGTGACTTTTAAAAACTCTTTATTAAATCAAAAGTTTTATAAAGAATTATAAGTAATATAATAAAACTTATTTCGTATTTGAATTATTTGGGTATAGTTGATATAATTTACGTATGTCTATGTATTATTGAATTGTTTGCGTAAGATATTTTATTTGATTGATTTTATTATTAAATTGCGTGAATCGTTATCATTAAGTGATACCTGTTGTTGTGACCTCTGTTGTTGGATTATAATTGTATAATTTAACATAAGCACGTTAATGTTAATGTTTTAAAAGGCTATTAAAACAATATTTAATTAATGATGGCACATGAATATATCTAAACACATATTTCTGTCTTGCATACACATACAATAACTTCATATTATGTTATTCACAAATTATATTATTCAAAAATTATATTTAATCCTTTTCAGTACCTAAATAAACTTGTTAGCGTTACACACTAACAGAGACTTATTATATTGCATTTATAATAATATTGTAATTGTAAACTATACTAATATCTAATATATATAAATCTCGTGTCACAATGTTTGTCCTCAATGGACTCCTAAACCACTTAACCGATTATAATAAAATTCGCACAACATGTGCAGTTCGATCCAACTTGAGAGATAGGATAGTTTAAATCTCAAATTATAGTCGCAATTCTATAATATAAAAATAAGTCGGGTTTTCCTTCCTGACGCTATAATTCCAGAACGCACGAACCGATTTCCACGGTTTTGCATTCGTTGGAAAGGTCTCGGGCTCCGTGAGGTTCAGAAAAAATTTCAACAGAAAAGCAGGAAAACAGGGAAAATAATTTTTTACATACAGCGCCATCTCTGATACATATCATGTACTACAAACCAATATGGTTTTGCATGGTGGTGGAGCAGATGACGCCAGTATGTGGTGTGAGTATCCCTCACGAAAATGATATATCATTTGCAATACCCCGGGCGGAGCCGGGGCGGGCCGCTAGTATGTATATATTTCTATAATTGAAATATAATTGTTTATCTATATATTATGTTCTAATCAAAATTTAATTAAAATATAACGATAAAATAGGCAAATATGTAATGCTAAATAAATATAACTGATATAATTAACAAAAATAAAATAAAAGAGAAAACTTGATTTCCAATTAAAGCAAGTAAGTTTTCACTTCAAACCCAGATATTTGCCATTTCCAGTTTCGTTAGTTCTATGAAGATATTAACAATGGTCGAACCAATATTTTTAACTACCTCACAAAATTTTTAATAGAAGTGTTTTAAATCAATTTTAAGTGTTATTTGTATGTTGTGCATGATTACCTACCTATTGTGAATATTATTATAATTTTGTATTTATTGCTTCTTTTTGTGAGTCGTACGAATTTTGTTTTGTTTTGTGTACATTTCTCATGTAAGTGAATTGTAAATTGTTTTGAGAAATAAAGTCTTCTTAAACCGTATGTTTTAAAATTATTACTCTTTTATTCTTTCATGGTAATGCTACATAGGTAACTAGATAAGTTTTGAGACAAGAAAAAAATATACAAGTTATTAACAATATTTGTTTTAATTTTTTTTGAAATAATGGCCTTCATTCTCTATGCGAAGTTCTATTTGCCTAAACCAACTATTAAAACTTTTGCCAGTCTTGATCCGATTTTACTTCACTTATGATACGAGAATGTAGTTAAAATAGATTTTTTTTTGTTTTTTTTTTGTTTTTCGTATAATGTAGTTATACATTCTATAATTATTTAATGAAATTAAAAAACATATTTTTTTTAGGAATGTGATACTAGTCGTGGGTGATGGTATGAGCTTGACAACAGCTACTGCAGCGAGAATTTTGCGAGGACAACGCAGAGGTCAATCCGGGGAAGATACGGATCTGGTCTGGGATACTTTTCCCGCAGTAGCACTTGCGAAGGTTTGTTTCACTGTATTTTATAGACTTACTAGAGTTCCGCCGTGACTTCTGAGGGTGTAATTCATGATTGGAGGATAAAACGGCATCCCCTATTTAACATGCCTAGATGATGACATCTCACAATTGCTGAAATAAGTGGGTTTTTTTAAATTTATTTATTGAAGAGTATATGTGATTAAATATAACTACTCGTATTATAATTATAATGATCACTATAATACCTTCGTTAATACATTCAAAGGAGTTATTTTGAATTTTGAAAAAAGTATTTTTAATGAGTTTTAACATTAGAAAAAATGTCTAAAATTGTCTAAAACTGTCTAAAGTTTATGTTTCTATTTTCGGCTGTAAGATTCGAGTAATAATGGACACGAAAATTCTAAGATAATCTGTTTTAATTTAAAACTTAGTTTGAAAAGTAACTTGTGTCGTATCTTTATGACGTGATGCTTGTAACGACTCCATCTATTAAGCGGCCCAAATGGTAAAATTTGGCCTCTTAAAAAGTGGTCCAAATTGATCACGAAATGTTCATTATTGGTCAGTAATTTTTAGTAATTAGTCAATATTTTGTCACTAATTACAGAAAGTTTAAATTTTCAAGGTAATTTCAAATTAAAATGATTTTAGAACCAATCTGTAGGATTTATTTAAGCTACCAAAATTTTATCAATGACCTTGGAATTTTAAACTCTTTGTAATTAATGTCAAATGATTGACTAATTAATTAGCTAAATAGATGAAGCGGCTTATAACCCCGTGTCAGCACATTTTATAAATTCGTATAAATGGCTGAATTATAAAATATTTTAAAACATAATTAGACCAGGGCCGAAGCCTTAAAAAATGGTAAAAAATGAAGAAAAAATTCAGTAGGATGAAATCCATTAGAAAAAGAGGGGTATATGATCAAAATGAAAGGAAAAATAAATTACGGTCGATCCGAGTTTGGGAAGTGGGAGGGGGTGAGTTTTTAAGGGTAAAAAATGGTTTATCTTGATTTCCGGCAAAACTACAAGTCCTATGGAAAAAAGTTAAATGGCAAAGTTGTAGGTAATAAAAAGATCTACAACTTTTGTATTTGCAATTTTTTCACATAACCTCAAAAATTAGGTGAAAAATTCAAAAAACTAAGTTTTTGGGATTTTTATTTATATCTTTTTCAAAAAAAAAAAAAAAAAAATTCTACGAAAATTGGTGAAAACTTACCTTATTATGTCCCAAATACACTGTAATTTATTTGATTTTAAATAATTATTTTTTCGCCTTATTTTAACTTAGTATCAAAAAAGCACCCTAATTTAAATCGAAAATTCTGACGTCAAAATATCAGCTTTTTTCAAAAAGTTTGGGGGCTTTTTGTTCGTTGAAATATCTACTTTCTGATGGTGTAAAAAAAAATTCACTACTATAGGAAATGTTCTCAGAAAATGCAAAAAATTGAAAAAAACTCAAATTCGAAATTTTTTTTTGTCATCCTACTGTATTTTTGTTTGGTTTCAAAAATTATCGACCCTGGTCTAAATGATATAACTTTAAATATTAATTTAATATAAATTTACTGATTGTTAAAAGCATAAAGTGTAAAAGATTATATTATAATTATGAATAAAAAATGCCTTGATTTCTATATTAAGATTGTTAAAATTACTCTAATAAAAAAGTTTACCTGGAGTAACAATTCGACTTGGTAAATTATTTGAAATTCTTAGTGTCCCTATAATCAAAAGTGGTCTCCAGGACTACCATAGTTATAAAACTAGTTACATCTTGTTACTATCATTAAAGTGTAGCTTCCATATTTGATCCCACGGTAAGCTCTAATGTAAACAAATCATCAACTATAATTGTGTTATAGGGATAAAGTACAGCGTAAGATTAAGAAGGGACGTACATGGCGATTTTCCCAACTTAATTAAAACTAAGTTAATACGCACTGTTATCTTTGGAAACGATGAACACTGTTAGGTCAGGATACGAAACTAAGTAGTTATGTGGGAAAGTCATCTCCATTTTATATCTTTATAATAACAAAGTCAATTCGAAATATTGTTTATATACACATTCATAGATAAATACATTCCTAATAAAGGTGTTCTAAGACATCAAATTATAATTATATACTTTAATGATAAACATGAGTGTTTTAATTTAAATTAAAAAGAAATAAATAAATTGGTAAGTACATACTTTTTGAAAAGTATATTAAGAAAATCAAGTTTTTGTCAAGACAAATATTTTAATCTAGCCCTAGTTGTAAGTTTATATAAGTTTTCCATATGTATATGCTAAATAATTATTTAGTATATAAATGTAGGTATAGAGTTTCTGTGGAAATTTCCCTTCTCAATTATAAGGCTAACCCAATGCCACAAATACATACATACATACATGCATACATATAATCACGCCTCTTTCCCGCAGAGGTAGGCAGAGACCGATTCTTTCCACTTGCTACGATCCTTGCATATTTGTTTCGCTTCGTCCAGTTTCATTATTCCCTTCATACATGCTCTTCGGTTTAGGGTACTCTTGACCTGACCTTTTTTCAAGACGTCCCTGATTTGATCTTGAAACGTCCGCCTAGGTCTACCCCTTCCAGCACTTTCATTCACACTCGCTTTATACACTTTTTTTGTTAACCTTCTTCATTCATTCTCTCGACATGGCCAAACCATCTCAGCATACGTTTCTCAATTTTTGTCACTACATCTTCTTTCAGACCACAACGTTTTCTTATCTCACTATTTCTTATCCTGTCACTCAGTTTAACTCCTATCCTACTTCTTAACGCTCTCATCTCAACTGCAATTATTTTGCTTTTATGTTTCTTCTGCCATACCCAACTTTCACTTCCGTACATGAGTGTCGGCACCAACACCCCCTTATGAACAGCCAAACGAGCCTTGTTAGACGCCTTCCGACTCTTCATAAAGGAGTGCAATGGAACAGAATGGAGCTTCATATTTAATGTGATAAAATTAGAAAAATTAAAAAAACTAAAACCAAAGTAGTAAAAACTTTAAAGTAAAAAACAATAAAGTGTTTTATTCAGTGGTGCTATTTATTAATTAACTGTAATTCCTTCCTTTGTTGTGCCATAGTCGTGTAATAAAATACTTGTTAAAAGTAAAATTAACTTAATTTTACTATAGCTGCGCGATGGTAAAAGTACACGGAGCTTAAGAAACCGCCTTGCTCTACAGGAGTGTAAAATATCTTGCTTATTCGTCTAAGAAATTCTACATTACATGTTTACTTCATATTTTCTTCACCACTAAGCACGATTTGGATTTTAACAAAGCACGTCGTTTGGAACTTGAAGAACTCGTATTTACAGTAAAAAATGTGTTTATGTCTCTTGTAACCGTTTTTATAAAAGGCACGTATAATAGTACTATTTAAATATTATAAGTATGTTTACTCATTTGATTAAAAGTCTATACCGGATTTTATCGCGTTTATTCAAAACTTTACAGTTAACAATATTTTATATTATTTCCCGACGTTTCAGACCCTTTACAGCGTCCATGATGACGTGATATGTTTACTATTGAACGATATTTACTCACGGAATGTGAGATTTTAGGTCGGAGACAGTTTATTTTGGCACATCAAAACTCAGAGTCAATTATTTGTAACGTACCCAAAAATACAACTTTATTATAAAAAATGATTTTCAAATAGTAAGACAATTAATGTAAAAACATTAATAGCTTATGTTACATTATTCGTCTTATACTTCATCTTCATCGTAGCATGATATTTAACTTGATAATTAAAAAAAAAAATGTCACAGTTGTTGTTCAATACTTTATTTTAAAAATTTTTTCGATAACTCGTACTACGTCGTTAAGTGTCATAATCAACGAGCGCAATGTGTTGTGGCATAATATGGTGACACTCATTTTATCACTTCTAGACGGAAATTTAACTTAGCATAAGTCTCATACAATTAGAATTGTTTTAATTATAGGGTAAGGTAATATAATAATCATAATATTTAAAATCCAATGTTTGCCATACTAAAATAACGCTACGAGTATAATGAATGAAACTAATGTGTACCTAATAACTTCATATATTCGATATAAATTCCATAGTAAATGATCGAAATGGCCCAATTGTTGAAACACGTGGATCTTCAAATTCAGGCTAGCATCAATGAGTTTGTTCAAGAGCTAAATTTGTTTAGAACTCATTTCGTGCTCGGTTATGCTCCGCACTGGGGCACGTTTATTTCGCTCCAATCCTTCGCTTTTATAGGTTTTTAACGAATAGTTTGGCATTTAACGACTGTACATATGATATAGTACTACCTATTTGAAAATATCTTGTTTATTTATTCTAATATTTCTTATATTTTTAATGATTTTCTAAGCACAAAGTTTAAGTAAAACATTTTTAGCAAAATATTTATTTTTAACTTAATGAGCAATTAAGTTAAAATTAAATATTTTGCAAATAAGCGTAGGTACCTACCCATTATAATTTTATTGTAAACTAAGAATGAAGAGAAATGTAAGACATTATATATATATATATATATATATATATATATATATATATATATATATATATTGAATTCAGTGAATTTAATCGATAATATATAATATTTATTTATTTATTTATTTATTTATTATTATTAATCTTTCTACTAACATTACAGTAAGGCCAATGCGTTAGAGTAGATACTAAAATAAATTACATTTTCCAAATATATAAATAAACCATTACGATTTATAATGAGTCATAAAATATATATACATACATCGAAAGAAAAAATAATTAATCCAATATTATTAGACATTATTAATATTATTTAGTCATGAATAGAAATAAAGCGCGTGTAAGCGGCGTGTTGCGCAGCAAGTTAGTGCGTGCATAAGGTAATGCCAGGAGAGGCGGGCGTCGCCTCCGTTCAATCGCGTTATCCGGCACTCTCAACTTCAGTTCACGAAGTATATAAGGGTTATCAATTTTTCCTCGCAATACTTTAAAGATATATTTAGCGAGGGATATTTCACGCCTTGTTTCCATTTTGCTGTATCCCACCATACCCAATACAAACAAAGTTGGATAGAGCAAAGGATAGCATGGATAGACACCATATAATTTGAAGTACAAAAACCGGATAAATTTGTTGTGAATTAGTTCTACAATTTTTTTATATTTAATTTCACTTGGAGCCCATATAACTGAATTATACTCCAAATGACTTTTTACCCAGGCCTCATACAAGACACGCAGAGCCTTTATATTCGTGAAGTCGTGCGATTGCCGTAGTACGAAGCCCAGGTTTCGCTACGCTTTTTTGCATATTCCAGTAATATGTTCTCGAAAGTTAAGATCGGTAGTGAACCTTACACCTAAGTCCCTCACCTCAGTGACGCGCTTCAGCGGTTCGCCCTCAATAAGGTACGGGTGATGCTGCGGAGTGCGCGCGCGGCTGAACGACATAATGGAGCACTTGGCCACATTGAAGTAGAGCTTGTTGTCGTGGCTCCACTTTATAACTTTATCTATATCGTGCTGTAATTTAGCATGATCTGAGATGTCACCTATTTCTCGTACTAACTTCAGGTCGTCAGCAAAAAAAGGCACGTGGACTCGCATACTACCTTTGGTAGATCATTTATCATGATGATAAATTGGAGTGGTCCTAAATTACTGCCTTGGCTGACGCCTGATCTTGTCCAGTACTGGTCCGAATGACATCCGGCACAATCGACATATTGACGCTTATCTCGCATATAGCTGGCGAAAAAGGTAAATTATATATATATAATATAAATATATAAATCTGTTATAATTTATCTATTTTTTATTTTTGTTATTATAAATATTATGTTTGTTATATTTTATTAATTTTAAAAAGTTTTTTTATGACTTACTTATTTTTTCCAACGATATATATATATGTAAAACGGAATATCTAGCATGTTGATGGTAATTTTATCCCTAATAATTTGCACTATCGCTAGAGCCATGGTCACGGGTACAGTTTGGGTTTTAGATATAAATAATAGTATTAGTGGCTATGAAAGTGTATAAACTTTTAATTTTTTTTTCTATTAGACATACAACGTAGATGCACAAACAGGCGAGTCCTCAGCTTGCGCAACGGCACTTCTATGTGGAGTAAAAGCTCGCTACGAAACGTTAGGCCTCGACGCTGGAGGTCGTTTCAATAACTGCGCATCTGCAATCAACTCCAAAGTTACTTCACTGATTGATTGGGCTCATGAGGCCGGTAAGTGAGTAGATCACGAAAAGGGCTTTATTATTTATTACGCTTATTTTTATGAGAAATGAAAGGGAATTTTGTTTAGCATCAAGAGTATGTTCTCATCATTTTAATTTAGCGTTTTATTTAAACTCTAAGTTTGTTTAACTTAGTAAACGATTGCATATTTATAATTGTATTTCAGTACTGGAAATATTAATTTATTGGATAAGATCATACTTACTATGTGCTTTGTATAAATATTTAAATAGGTATTAATTAAAAATACTGAAGGATTAAAAAAAAGGGTTATGACAGATATAATGTGAGTAATTAGAAAAACTTTTTTAAGTATTGACATACAAAATGTAAATATTTCATTTTAATTAAATATTATTTTTATTTAAAAAATAAGTTAAAATTATTTAACAAATAGCATATTTGTCAAAAGTTTTAGTAACATAATTAAAATACAAGTAACTATTATGAAGTACATAAATGTCAAAAATAAATACGCAGTCAAACTTGTACAGTACGTTATTGACACTTGTCTTTTCAAAATTTTATATCGAAAAGTTGGATTTTTATTGATATACAAGGTATCGGAGGAGAGGTACATATATAATAAATCTATTCTATCATATCTATTAATATGGCAATCGCCTGTTATCGATGTCTACTATGAACCTTGAGGCGTTCGCCGATGTTGAACAAAGGGCCCTATTTATGATGTGGCCTAACAAATAAAGTAATAAAAAATAATAATTATGAAAATGATGTAGTTTAACCCATAAAATAAATAACAAAACTATGATAACAGAATAGAAATTTCAAGTTTGTGGTGTCCTCTAATGCCTGTAGTACCCGTTTTTTTTTTTCGTGATAAAATGGTTTTTATAGTCTAATTTTTCCACACGTTAGTGTAATATGCATTTTAAAAATATATCCTATACCTTTTAAAATATATATAATGACACAATTGATGCTGAGGCAATTCAAACTTTTTTTTATTATGAATGTTAATAAATAATAAAATTTATAATAATAGGTAAATCGAGTGGTATTGTGACCACAGCCCGTATCACCCACGCGACTCCAGCAGCTTTATATGCACACGCGCCTTCGAGATATTGGGAAGACGACAGCCGAGTACCGCCGACTGTAAGACGAGACTGTAAAGATATCGCCTTACAGCTTGTTGAAAATGAACCAGGGAGAAATATCAATGTGAGTTATTCATAATCATTATTATTTTATTATTACGACGTTTTTATGAAGTTTGTATAACTTCTTTTTAGGATGACTCAGCAAAATGGTTTAACATGAATTTGTAAAATTTGGTATTAACGTAATGATAATAATTGATACGGCCTCTATATAACAAAGAAATATTATAACATTTTCTTTGTTGATATATTTCTTTGTTATATAGAGGCCGTATCAATACTTTTTATTATGAATGAATAAATAAAATAAATAAACGTCTGACACTCAACGGCCTCCAGTAGAATGTGAACCCTGTGTCAGGGGTCCGGAAACATACACAACACACAGGACAAACGCCCAGACCACGACAAACATCTGTATGGCCTATACAAATTTTTGTCATGTGCGGGGATCGAACCCGCGACCGCCAGCGCATCAGTCAATTGCTGTGACCACTGCGCCAACGCGTCGTTGACTTTGAATGAATGAAAAATGACTTTATAAAAACAAAGAAATAAAAATAAATATATCGTTGTAGGCTTTGGTCAAAATATATTTTTTAATTGCATGAGTTATACTGTTACTTTGTTACTTTTATGAATTGATTATGTACTAGATGGGTCCGCGGCATCGCCTGCACATAAGTTATATTTATATAATATTATATTACTTAAGCAATTAATAACTGCTACCAATACAAGTACTGAAGCTTAAAAATAACTTTGAATATGAAAAAATAACTTTGCATTGCTTGCATCGCTGTGAAACCATTGAAATATTATAGCTGCAGCCCTGCAGGTTATATTCCCTAGTGTTTGGAAATCAAATAGACTTTGACCTCAAAACACTAGGCAAATAAATCTGCGATTCCATCTCCAACGTTAAAGCTAAATGTATAGTAAATTAATAATACAATACTCGATTCAAATAATTTTGTACCGGTAAAATAAAATTGAATTGTCGAATGTTATTTTTTAATTTCAAGCCAGATCGCGCTGTTCAAGTGCTCGTAGTAAATAACGAATAAGCGTGTGCAGTGTTCTTAGTTAAAAAAAGTAATAAATTAAATTTAACTATTGTTTGTTAAGGTAACTTCTATTTTAACTTTTACTTACACTTTGTACTGTGATTTTGAGCAACTCAACATATGCTTAATGCAAATGATATCACAGATGAAATAGACACGTGTACATGTCTAGCATATTTATTTTATATAACTGAAAGTTGTTTGCAAGAAGTAAACTGGCAGTAGATATTAAAATACTTTTGCATAAATACCACACGTGCTCAAAATTAATTTAAGCTGTTAACAGTTGTTAAAGTTTTAAATAATTATATCAATAGGTCAGACTGATAAAAATATAGTTAAAATATTAAGTTTATTACACATTTGTTCAGTAATATTTTACATGTTTTATTAACTCCGCTTCTTTACAGATAACTTTTTATAAAGAAGATTAATAAGTTTCTATTTTTTATTTTATTTATTTACTAGCGGCCCGCCCCGGGTTCGCACGGGTATTTAATTAAAATTTTAAAAATTATAAATTTATATTTTTATCACTTACACCTGCGTCGATACTGGAAAATATTTTATAATAGACGGATTGAGTTGTCAAATCAACTTCGAAGCAAAAGCAACCCCTTTTTAACCCCGTTAGGGGATGAACTTTGATAAAATACGAAACACGTCTTCAATCAATTCTGTTAAAGAATATTTTATGCAAAATTTGAAGTAGATTGGACCAAGGAACTACGTTGTACCATACAAACTTTGCCCCCCTTTTTTGCCCCCTTAGGGGTAGAATTTCGTTAAATCCGTTTTTAGCTGACCTCTCCTCGGCAAAAGTAATATTCCTACCAAATTTCAAGTCTCTAGGTCTTATATCGATGATCATCATGATTAATCGATGATATCGTGATGAGTGACCTTTCGCTTTTATATATTAAGATTAAGATTATAAAATGGACTCGTTAACAGATTTATTATATGTATAGATAGTACGGATGAAACATTTGAACTGATTTTTTTTATTAAGTATTTTTTCATTGATGAAAATCATATTTTAATAAGTATTATTTCCGACGAAGCCAAATCCAAAAACACGGTCCACTCGTTCTCGAGTTATAAACGGTGTAACTAACACAAATTTCTTTATATATATAGATTACAACTTAAATAACTATAACCATCCAACTTTGTACAATCAACATATACATAACAACCAAATATTTTAACAACAAACAAACAATCAAGACCGTAGTACCCTAAGATATTAAATGCAAAAAAGAAAAACATTTTTTTAAATACGGGCGAGTGTCATTCTTTTGGCTGAAGTTTTGGTCAGCGCGATTCAAAAAATTATATTACTTATTCTGCACCATCTATCGTATAATGGTAGAATATCGTTTTTATATTTAGTGACATTTAACATAATTTAACATAATAGTACCTATATTAATTGAAAATGATGTTTATCTAAAGTATTAAAACGATTTCTATTCCTATCCGACATATTTAGTAAACTTTTAAGTTTAACAAAATAATAACTCAAAAATAAGTTTTGTGTTTTTAAGATTCGTTAGACCAGATGGCGTCTATGTCGCGTAGGCGTATTTCTATTCTCTTAAATATTTATTTTTAAATTTAATTACAATGAAAAAAAAACTAAATGTTACTGTAAGTTATGTATAATTTTTATGTATTAAAGTTATTTACATTGGTTTTGTACTTTTTACGTGATACGTGCACAAACAAAAAATTATAAGAGATGCTGATTGAAATTAAATCGCGCTATTAAAATTTATTCTTGATGATATATAGTGTATTAATAAAACGGAGTTTTTAACAGATTTATTATTAGTATAGATAATTGTATTACTTTTCTATTAATTAAGCTAAATAGACTTATAGAATATATATAACTGTTAGAATATATATTGAAAAAGCAGATCCTGAGAAAGTATGGAAATTCCTAAGGTAACTTGGAATTGGCAAGAACAAACAATATATTCCTTCAAATTCTCTTGATCTCAGCGGACTCAACAGTTACTTCACAAATTCAAGTACTATTGATTGTACCACTAAGTCTAATACTCTTATTCTATACTCTTAGTCTAATGTTTACTTGTACAGCAGAACAGGAAACTGTTTACAGCCATCAGTTCACTACGTCGACTTCAATACTTTCTTTCTTTGCCTACTAAAATTGCATTAGCATAATCACTCCTTTTATCAATTCTTGACTATGCAGATACATACTTTCGGGATCTTAAAGAGGAGCAACTAAATAAGCTTGAGCACCTTCAGAATATCTGTATACGGTTCATATTTGGTCTTTGCAAATATAACCATGTCTCCAAATTTTGCAACAAACTCAATTTGCTCCCAATTCACTTTCGCAGGAACACTCACATAATTTCATTACACTACTGTGTACTTTTTAATCCAGATGTCCCTGAATACCTTAAAGAAACCTTTACATTTCTTTGTAATTCCCATGAATGTTTCCTTAGACCTCACTTCAATTTACTTTTGTAAACTAATTCTCATATAACATCTTTCAACTTTTATTCCTTCACTATTAACCTGTGGAGCCTGTGGAATTCTCTCCCACTTTTAATAAGACAAGCTTCAACTCAAGCTTATTTTAAAACATGCTTAAGAAGAAGTATTATACATAGCTCAATACGTCATAATTGTCTAAATTTAGCTATATATTTTTATATCATTTGTATATATTTTATCTATTGTTATATGTATTTATTATATATCGTTCTATGCCCAAAGGTTATCTGGAAGAAATCGATTTTTTTGCCATAATATAGCCTTTGTACATGTTTTCTGTGTTTAACTGTGTATGTTTGCATCATGGTGAACAATAAAGAATATTTATATAGCCTTTGTACATGTTTTCTGTGTTTAACTGTGTATGTTTGCATCATGGTGAACAATAAAGAATATTTATTATTTCTATATTTATCTTACTTTATATTTTTGTATATTTTAAAGTATATTCATAGAACAAAAATAAAATTATTTAAATAAAAAAAGAAAAAAAAAGAAAAATAGTTCTAATTTAAAAAAGTTGAGTCCCAGGTCGCTGGTAGTTAGGGCTCCAGGCTGAGGAATCTCTTCACAATACGTGCCGTCTCAAGCAACACTACCTTTTGTATCCACCCCATGATCCAATAGTCTCGCGGAAGATTCTTAAGGTGTTGGTCGAAACTGTTCGCTAATAAGCCATTGACCGACACGACAATAGCAACAATTATTGTTGAGTTCACATTCCACATGCCAGTAATCTTGTCGGCTAGGTCCAAATATTTACTTAATTTTTCTTTTTCTGTCTTTACGAGATTATCATCATGTGGAACTGTAATGTCAACCATAATTGCTTTGCGCACTGATTGGTCAATTACCACTATATCAGGTTTATTGGCTGAGCAAAGCATGACCATTTTCAAGAAATGGCATTGAGTTGTACCAATAGTAAAGCAACTAATTTTTAACGAGGCCGTGTCGAAGCGCGAGTTGTTGGTGAATAATCCTAGTTACTTGGATATGTCTGTGCAAATACTCACCGTTAGCAAGACGACTACACCCAGAATCAAAATATCTTATGGATTATGTTTTTTTCAATTAATATTGTATCTACTAATGAAGTATACGCAAAAAAGTTGGTTTTGTTAGGAGCGTTATTGACGTAATTTATTATAGCATAGCAGATTTGGTAAATATTGGGTAATTTGTATATTGGGTAATCTCATCCTGTTACATACGAATATGTGAACTGTTAAATTTATATTTAAAAAAAAAACACACACACACACACACGCAAATGTATCTGTATATTTGACTTTGTTAATCCATCTTATTCTGTCGATAATACATTATTTCTAATAGCTTAATCCCGACTTAAGCCTCGAGTCTTAGCCTAGCAAATTATAAAAGAGAAGCCAAATTATTCGATAAATTGAAAAGAAAGGACGTACTTATCAATCTTATATATTACAATGACCATATTTGGAAAAAAAAGGTTCACCCTTACCATACCTTACCCACTGAAACATTTTTTATACCTGTAAATCTGAAAGGCCAACTTGGCAGCTTATTGATGTAGGGTAAGGTAATTATTTTTCCGATAACCTTTGTCTAAAAAAAGTGGAAAATACGAAGCGATTGAAGTGATTGAGGTCATATTTTATGAAAAAGTTTTTTGTTCGACACTGCAAGGGCAATTTCTAATACTAAAGTTTTTAAAACACATGGTGTTTGTATTGTGATAATTCGTATTGTTATAATATTGTGTTGTACAAAATAGTATTAAAAGTTTATTGTTAGGGATCCAGAGCGTAAGGGCGCTTGTGCACTACACGGAATTTTACTGCCCGGCGTCCGATTTTTTACGGTCCGATTTGGTAATGAAAAAAACGGATAAGCGTTTGTGCACTACACGGAATTTTACTGTTCGGTAGTAACCTTGCGAATTTTATATCACTGAAAAGATAAGAGATTTTAGACTAGTTATTTAACATAATTATTCTAATATTGTTCTGTGATAGAATAGAATTTATTAAACAATTATTTTATAGTATAATTAAAATAAAAAAAACTGCAGATACGTACAGCGCCATCTTGTATATCAATAAGATACCGGTAGTTTTGAATCAATAACTAATCACGCTCAAACGAGATGGCGCTTAGAAGTGATTTCCTTTAAGATTATAATGTAAATAATAATAAAATATTTGTATAAAGACTTAACTGTGCATAAATATGTAAATAAACTAGGATTTAGAACCTTTTGGTAAATAACATTATAATAGACAAATCGTAGTTATGAAAATATATATACGTACAAATGTACATGTTTATTTATTTATTCGAATATTAACTAATAAAACACAATCAATTTATTGATAAATGTTCCTTATATATAATACTTATTTATTTTGTATTTTATTATTATTTATTTTTTTAAGACACAAACCAATCAATAACTAATCACGCTCAAACGAGATGGCGCTTAGAAGTTATTTCCTTTAAGATTATAATGTAAATAATAATAAAATGTTTGTATAAAGACTTAACTGTGCATAAATATGTAAATAAACTAGGATTTAGAACGTTTTGGTAAATAACATTATAATAGACAAATCGTAGTTATGAAAATATATATAAGTACGTATAAAATATGTACATGTTTATTAATTTATTCGAATATTAACTAATAAAATACAATCAATTTATTAATAAATTTTCCTTATATATAATACTTAAATATTTTGTATTTTATTATTATTTATTTTTTAAGACTCAAAAAAAACGGTCCGGAATAGGGAAAAGTAAAATGTCGGACGGTAAAATTACGGATAGTGCACAAACGCTCTATACATTTATATGGCGTGCCATGTCGGACCGTAAAAAATCGGACGCGGGGCAGTAAAATTCCGTGTAGTGCACAAGCGCCCTAAGTCTTTTAATACAAGCTATGTCACAACGGCAGATGAATGAACAATCATTGAGATGTTTTTTTCGTTCTACGTGACATTGACGAAATAATATAGGGATTAGAACAAATTAAAGGCATAAAAAACAAATAGATAATTATAATCATTGATATAATTATAATTTTTTTCGACAGTATTGGCAAACTAAAATGGCATAAGATTTACTCGTCATTATCCTATAGAGAATAAATATTTGATGTTTATCAATAATTCTCATAATACAACAGGCTGCTGATAAATACTTCAGCCAAATTAATTTTATTTCAGATCTTCTCGTGTAAGTTATTATTGGCTATTTATATTATATATTTATATATTATTTATTTTATTATTATTCTTATAGTTATAACTTCTGAAAATTTGATAGGAATGTTTATTTTTCCTGATAGGTAATAATGGGTGGAGGGAGACGGCATTTTCTCCCGACAGTAACTCCAGATCCGGAGCATTCGAATAGAGAAGGAAGAAGACTGGATGGTAGAAATTTAGCTGAGGATTGGGCGAGAGAAAAAAAGAGGAGGCGACTTCGAGCTCAATACATACATTCACGGGAACAACTCGCTAAGTTAGATCCCAGGACGGTCGATTACTTGTTAGGTAAGTAGTTTGAGCCCAAATGTATGATCAAAGTATAATTATTTTATATAATAAAAAAGCTTGGTGAAAATAAACAAGCAATATTTCGATGAGCCAATCGATGAGGGTTTGGTTTTCGTTGAAGATAAATAGTAAGTAATAAGACTGATAAAAACAAGTAATAGGACTGTATGTCTATATGAAATATTTTAATTAAAAGGAATCGTGAGAGGACTTTATTATATGTTATGGTATTGTATAAACATGGGAAGATAATAATGAAATAGGGTTTATACTATTACTAAGCAATAATAGCTTATGATTCTGAATAGTATTAAGGTTACTTTTATCTAGAAAAAAAAAGGTTATAAGTCGGTAAACTTTTCCTATAATTATGTTCGAAGTTGTTTGCGCAGACACGAGTCTGAGATAAGAAATAATAATACAACGATTTATTACGAAATAAATGATAAATTATTTATTCAAAAAAAATATTAAGCTTTTTATTAAAAGACCTATGATTAAAAGAAAAAAAAATATATAATCAAGTATCAACAAGTTTTATTAAAAGTTTTTTAACGTTATATATTATTATTTTATAAAGATATATAATTTTAGCAGTCATATTTGCACACCCATAAGTCAGTTTTGGTCTGTGTGGTGACCGGCAGAGACGAATAGTCTCGAGCTCTTTTTTGACGAGGATATCGTAAAAGGCGACCAAGGCCACAGTGTTGCGAACAACTGTGCACCATCTGGGGTGGTGATGAGCAGCAGCGTCATCATATCCTAACATAACACACTGCGCTTGCCAACACGCATTCCAAGCGTAGCTTATATTAGCATATGAATATGACAATAAAAAATTAGACCAGGCTCCCAGTTCCCCGGTCCCGGGTACTGCAGCGGCCTGGGTAACAGTAGGGTAAGGGGTGCAAAGAATCTCCAGGTGAGTTTCCGCTGCCATCTACGACGACACCTGGCTCTGGTGACGCACAACATTCGCACTTTGAGGTCTCATGAAAAGATTGATGAGCTGGAACAGGAAATGAACAGATTACATTGAAATAAACTGAGTTTATCAGAAGTGCGAAGAGAGGTGGATGACACGATAACCCTGGAATCTGGTAAACTTTTCTACTACCGGGAGAGTGACCATCAATCCTAACAAGGTGTCGGGTTTATGATCCGCGGGTTCCTCAACAGTATTACGTACCTTATACTCAGAGTATCTAAGAGATACTCGCTGAAGGTCATACAGGGGTACACAGCGACTCGGTACACCCAGATGAAGAAGTAGAGACTATGTATGAGGACATCAGTTGAGCCATACATACGAGTAAAACCTTTTTTTTGTATCGCAGGAGAACCCATTTACGGGTGATATCCAGGACGCCCGGGTAGGCAGTCCTAGACCGTATTTTTACTCAGTACTTGGGGGTGAAATACCGTACTAAACCCCTGCGGGAGCCTCCAGTCACTTTACTTGGAGGGTCCCGGATCTGCAAGCAACAGGATCCCTCCAGCGATAGGCTGGCCTCGATGAAAAGGCCAGACTTCTTCTCCATGGGGACTGTCCGGCTCAACCTCTGAACAGTCCCAACGACGCCGTGTCTAGCAGGACCGGGTTTCCATCCCGGCCTGACACGGGCACATGGGCGTCACTGGAGGCAAATTAAGTAGCGCCTCCTACGCACCTCGTTCGTTGTCCAAAGAGGGAGGCCGCGTTAGCGGCCTCCTCTCTCACCCGCTCGTCGGCCGCCTTCTGGGAAATTACTGTCTCGCAGAAGGAGACCATCGCCTTCCAGGACTCGTCGTCGGCGAGCATCACGGTGATGACACTCGGGAGCGACAAATCCTCTCCGAAGACTGAGTAATTATTTTAGTCACTAAGTGTCTGCAATGTTTGTGATGTGTCCCAAATAAATATATTTTTATTTTTTACTTTACTTTACTTTTACTTTTACACACACACTGCTTAGATATATATGATTGATATATGACATATAGCATAAAAACAAAATATAAACAAAAAAAAAAATTAAAAATAAAATAAATTGGTTAATAATATACTTTTTTTAACGCTGATATAATATAAATAAATAATTTATTGAAAAAAGATAAAACACATCCAAATACTGTATTTTATTGGTTCCGTTTTATTTTATTTTTATATTCGCCACTAAATATTAAAAGTAAATCCAAAGTGAATTAACTATGCTGAAGTTCTTTCAGAACGTAAAATATCTTTACTTTAAAACGAGGTATAGGAAAACGCTTTCAAAAATAACTTCTCAAACAATAAATGAGCGGTGAATTATTCATTTAAACAAAAGACAAAGAATTTAAGACAGCTCAGCTGCATCTTACGAGAATATAATTTTTAGTCTTATGATGAAAAGAAGTCATACATCAAATTTTTTATTCACAGACACTATATAATTTTAAATACTTTAAGTGGTGAATTTAAGATAATAATTCAATATCGACAATAGGGGATCGGACAGTTATTAGATTAAAATCTAAAATGTGCTTAGATAAAATAAATATACTGTTTAATGATTATTTATAGTATAATAATAAATTAATATAATTCATTTAAATATTTTTAATGAAGATATAAAATGTTGTTATTTACAATAATTATAAACTGTACTGAAACGCCAATCACAGTGCGTGACGTCATCTGTGGCCAATAAATGACTGCACGGGTACTACCTACTTAGTTTACTAAGTTATTTCCATAATTTTGTTGAAATTATAAAAGGTGCTCAAATATTACTGATAAATTAGGATACGGTAATCGATTTAAAAGCTGTCACGTGATGTTTAACCAGTTTTTTATAATGAAAACAGGATTTACGAAAGCCGACAATCGAAATCTTCCCAGAGTGAATACGTTTCTGATTTGCAATTTCTTTGCAAGTAATTCAGACTTTTGTGACACTGAATTTCGAAATGTGAAAACTTCTACTTTAGTCTTATAACTATATAATAATATATTATTTGCCATAAAATACCTAGGTATTTGAAAAAATACCTCCTTGAAAATTACACAATATATGTATTGTACCATACTGTACTAACCTGTAAACCACCCATTGCTGAGCGAAGGCCTCTTCTCTATATAGACGAAGGGTTGGAGTTTAATCCACCACGCTGCTCCACTGTAGGTTGGCGGATAATATCCTACTATGAGTACGATCGCTATCAGGTGTACATATGATAACAACCGGGACCGACTGATTTACGTGCTCTCCGAGGCACGGAGGGGAGAACCACAAGGACATACACCCAGACCGGAAACAAACATTTGAACAAATACTATAAATATAATATAAAATCTGTCCCGAGCGGGAATCAAACCCGCGACCATCGGCGCGGGGTGTTGAGGCGACTACTCGCACCACTACACCAGAACAGTCGTCATAAGTAGAATACTGTTAACACATATCACATTCTTTAGTGTTACAAAAAAAAAAAATACAAAAAGAAAAATCTATAATAGTAGTTGACCGTAAAGAGAAAACAATATATATTTAGAACTACAAATTAATGAAAAAAATACAAAATAAAAATAAAAAGCACATTTCATTCTATTTATATTTGTACTAATTACTATACATTTACGTCAAAATGATCTTCACAAAAGTAAATTATTGAAATTCATTTCGTTACATTTTCAACTCGCTAAGTCTAACCATTTTTTTCGTTTACCTGCTTTTGTTTCTTGGCACATCAACTGAATATTTTATTTGGAGTACTTTTTGATGTATTCGTACATTGAGGTACTGCACACCAACAATATTTTTTTCATTCCATAAGAACAAATAAAAAATCTACTCCACGAATCAAAACTTCTCGCGAACTTATGCTCATGCAGCTGTTTTGTTATAACTACAGATGACGTCACGGGCTCTCAGATGACATAACGTGGCGTTTTGGCGTTATTTTTAAATAGACAATATTAAAACATGATTTTGAGTACCTAAAAGACTATAAAAATTAAGTTTGATTTTTTATGGGCATAAGTAGCCATAAAGATTAATTTAAAACACTTTCTGATAATTTGTCCGATCCCCTATTATTTAATATTGAAAAATTGTCTGAGACAAACTTGCTCTCCTCACGTGAGCGACTAAAAGCGAGAAGCGACGTAATATACACCAATATAGCACAAGACATTATCTAAATATTATGTGAATGAATGCAATAGCATAGGAAATTTATCATAAGTACAATGATAAGTTGATATTTTGCTTCGTGTGTCGCTCCTCGTTGTATTTGAAGCTCTCCTAGCGAATCGTGTAACGCAGAAAAAATATTTGAAACAGATTCATCGCGTTTAAGACAATAAATAAAAATATGTTAAAGTATTAGTCTGAGTGAATATAAAAACACTAAAGGGAATTTTTATTTAGCTTAGTATCAAATTTAAACACGCCTGCCAAGCGTGACGAGTATTGGAAAATACTCCCCCCACATGATAACTAAAAAAGAGCCCAGGCCCCCAGTTCCCGGTGTCCTTACTATTCCCGGCTATGGCAGTGACCTAGGTAACGGTAGGGCAAGGGGTGCGAAGAATCTTCGAGTGAGATGCCGCTGCCACCCAGGACGACACCTGGCCCTGGACACCCATAAAAATTCGCACTTTGAGGTCTATTGAAAGAACTGTTGTTGGAGGAGGAAATGAACAGGTTAAAATGGGATATTGGGTTTATTTGAAGTTCGAAAAGAGAGGAAGGAGGACCACATATACGAACAAAACCAGCTTCAAAATTTTCATAGTGGATTTTAATGCGAAGATAGGCAAAAGAGACAATGAGCTGAGGTTAAGGAAATTTGGATATGGACAGATGGCGCGGCTGGTCAATTTTCTAGAGAAGGAGGGACTCTTTATGATGAACTCGTTCTTCCAGCAGCAGCTTCATAGAAAATGGAGCTGAGTAAATCCTGATGGTTACTCTAGGAATGAAAAAGACTTCATCATGGCCACCAAACGACAAATATTCAATTACGCCTGGGAGATCCATAAGGTAAAAACCGGGAGTGATCACCTATTGGTTGGAGGAACATTAAATATTAGTATTAACTAGTTGTCTAAGCTGAAAACAGAGGATGGAGGTACAGCGTCATCCAGGGATGAGATTATCAGAAAGGTTGAGAAGTTTTACGGAAAGTTGTATACCTCGGTCAGCCAACCTCTTCGTAGCATCATAGCTCGGCTGAAGATCCAAAAGTCGAGTTTACTTGACATTATTCCGAAAATATCCAGGAAATCAGCTTACACGAGATTAGTATGGCGTACGTATGACCTTCCGAAAGCTGGTGGGACACTGGTACTTAAAGTTCTTCAGAGGCTCTCTAATGCCATCTTGCTCGAGAGCGTAACGCTGGAAGCCTGCAACAGAAGCGTAGTGGTGCTCTTTTACCAAAAGTGTGATAACACCTTGCTGAAGAATTACAGGTCACTTCTGAGCCATTTTTAAAAGCTGTTCTCTGGGGTCATTACGAATCGTCTAATGGGCAAGTTGATGACTTCCAGCCTCTCAAACAAGACAGTTTCCGAAAAGGCTGTAGTACCATAGACCACATACATACGCTGAGACAGATTATACAAAAGACCCAAGAGTATAATTGACCATTGTGCTTGGCGTTTGTGGACTATGAGAAAGCTTTCGATTTGGTCAAAACTTGGGCAGTGCTGAAATCTCTCCAGCAGTGCCACATTGACTACCGGTATATCAAAGTGTTGCAGTGCTTGTACAATAACGACCACATACATACCCTGCGGCAGATTATACAAAATACAGAGGAGTATAATCGGCCATTGTGCTTAACGTTTGTGGACTATGAGAAAGTCTTCCAGTCGATTGAAACTTGGCTGGTTCTGCAGTCTCTCCAGCGATGCCACAATGATTACCGGTATATCGAAGTGTTGCAATAATTGTACAATAACGCTAGTATGTCGTTTCGTGTACAAGAGCATAGCACGAGGGCGATTCAGGGAGATATCATCGCTCCGAAACTGTTTACCGTAGAATTGGAAGACGCTTTCAACGTTTTGGTTGAAAGCGTCTAATCCTTGATTGCCAAATCCTTTCCATTCCAGGATGTATGGAAAAGATTTAGCATCAACATAAACTTCGAGTACATCATCAAAATGAACATGGACAAGAAACAAAATCATGTCGAATTTCTATGCTATACCTACCTTGATGTCAGTTGGAAATTCTTCTCTCGAATTTGTTGACGAGTATATCCACCTAGGACAAAAGGTCCAACTTGGTAGCTCCAATTTCGAAAGAGAGGTCAATCGTCGAATCCAGCTAAGATGGGTAGCGTTCGGGAAGCTTAAAAACGTCTTTTCATCCGTCATACCTCAGTGCCTGAAGTCAAAACTGTTCGACCAATGTGTGTTACCAGTGATGACATATGGATCCAAAATGTGTGGGATTATGCTTGTTATTTCTCTCCGAGATCGAATTAGAAATTATGAGATCCGCAGACGAACGAAAGTTACCGCCATAGCCTAACGGATTTGCAAGCTGAAGTGTCAGTGGGCAGGGCACATATTTCGTAGGACTGACGGCCGATGAAGCAGAAAGGTTCTCGAATGGAGACCACGCAACCGGCCGTCCGCGAGATGGACAGATGACTTGAGGAGAGTCATCGGAAGTCTTTGGATGGGAGCTGCCTCGAACCGGTCGCTCTGGAGGTTGATGGGAGAAGCCAACGTTCAGCGGTGGACATCCAATGGCTGATATGATGATGATGATGATGATATTAAATGGCGATATTACCACACGTTATATAGATTTTCTTTAAAAGAAATTTTACTTTTCTACATTATCTTTTTAATATATGTAGCCATATAATGAAAGATAATTATACATTTGTTAAAAACTGTTATGACTCCATATACTCGTACAAATATTTAAACAGTGCCATTAGCCTGGAAAGAATATTACTGTCCCAGAAAATTGATTATTTCCCGAAGGAATACCCATCATGTGACAAAATATTGTCCGCAAAAATGAGACGTTGTTTTTTGCTGTTGAAAATAATTTGAAGCAACAAATTAAATGAGTATATGCGTAAATCTTTGTTTTTTCAAGTAACCGTCGAAAATAAAATATATAATAAGCAGTTAATAATTATGATGAAAAAGAGAGCAATAATCAAAATAGCTTATCTATGTTCCTGTATTTGAGGTGTTTTATAAAGCAATCAAAACTACTTGACTAATATTAAAATTTTAATCAAGTGCTAACACTCAATTACTGAATTAGAGCTAACGGACATACAAAAAACTATTAAAACTATTAAACATAATTATGTGTGTTGTTATTAAATTTAGAATTCTTTAATGTGACGTAACATTATTACATGAGAATTTCTGCTTGCAAATATCTAAGTCATAGAAAATCAAATGAATTAATTTGAAGATAAAAGATTATATAATTTTCGAGTCCTTAAATTCTACTATGATGTTTAATTTTTCTGTAGAAAAAGAAGCACTGTCCTAAATATAATAATTACATCGTACTAAATAGAGAAATAGAATACAATGTACTTTACATTTCTTCTTATTTCTAATTAAAAAGACCAAAATGAGTCTGTAGAACGCTAATATATTCTGTTATGTTTACCTATACTCGAACTCTGTTTAACCATGTTTATAATCACATCAGCCTAGTGTAGGTACAATCCTCTTAAATGTTTAAGTCGGGACTTATGCTGGGGATTTAGGACTTAAGATGAATTTTTTTCAAACTAAATTTAAAAAATATTAAAAATCATTGTGTAATCGTAATGTTAAAGTTAAAAAAGAGGTAACATAAATTTTATTTTATTTAAAGTATTTGTGTTTTAGGTAAGTATTCAGGTTTTATGGCTGTTGTGATTTTATTAGATTAAAATACACAGTAAATATATATTTTTAAATAAAACAGGTCTATTTGAATATTCACACATGGAGTTCAATGCCGAAAGAGGAGCTGCCTTAGATACAGAGGAAGGTACAGCTACTGGCACAGCTGTGAAGGCGGACGATCCGTCATTAGCAGACATGACCCGAGTCGCTCTTGCAATTCTGACAAAGAATGATAAAGGATTTTTCTTACTTCTCGAGGGTAAGGAGTAACTTAAATAAAAACATAATGCAAAAGCAAAATGTGTATTCTTAAGTATTACATTAATGTGCAAATGTTTTATTTATAAATATAATACGTTATATATATATATATATATATATATATATATATATATATATATATATATATATATATATATATATATATATATATTTAGCACAAATGTATTTTATTTATATTAAAATATACTTTTTTCTTATAGGTGGGCGAATAGATCACGCACATCATTATAATAATCCATACAGGGCTCTTGATGAGACTTTAGAACTGGAAACGGCTTTATTAGCGGCATTGGAAAAAGTGAATCCAGCCGAGACACTGATTGTGGTGACCGCTGACCACGGTCATGTAATGACTTTCGGCGGTCAAGCTACGCCGAGGGGGCATCCCATTTTGGGTAAGAATTTATGTTACTCTTTGTAGTATAAAATTATATTATATTAATTTTATTATATCTATTAAGATGGAAATAATACCAAAAATAATAATTAATTCAGGGAACTATAGGTTTAAAATTATTGTCATATATGTATTTTTCTTTCTTACATTGTATAAAACTGTTTGTTCCTAAAAAAAAGAAAAAAAAAAGTGTTTCCTTTGTACAGTTAATTGTTGAGAATAATAAATAAATTAACTCTTGTAAGATGTGAAAATATAAAAAGAAAACAACTGTACAGTACTAGGATAGTAAGGTTTCTTGTTCATAAATGAAGAATTTATTGACATTTTTAAAGATTTAGAATGTTTACTCTTATTATTGGATAAGAAGTAAGCACTCCAACTATTTGACTAGATCTTATTTATAATATTATGTAAAGAATTTGTCACTTATGACTTTCTTTTGATTTTAATCGGAGTTATTAAACGTGTTAACATTTTTAGGTGCTGATACAGTAGTGTCTGATATCGATGGGTTTAGGTACACAACCTTGTTATATGGAACAGGACCAGGCCATTCAGAGCCACGAGCCCTACCACTAAACGGCACTAGTACTGCAGCTGATGCAGTTCATGCTGCAGCGGTACCTCGACAATGGGCGACGCACGGTGGAGAAGATGTACCTATTTATGCTTTAGGTAATATAAATTATTACAATTTAATATAGCTACCAATTACGGCTTAAACCGGTAAATTAATAATACAATTTCATATAGAAAAATAAAAAATTCAAATCATGATTCTTATATATCTTACATCTTGTAATATACATTTATGAGATGTTCATACTAGAAAAATGTTGACGTTATCTTCTACTTAAATCCTAATCACAACTGCAAACGTAAATAACCCATAACTAAGGTGATGTGATTTGTAACCTTGTTTGGGTAGTTACATAATTCCTTTTTGCTACAGTTTTTATAAAGTCTATCTAAATATTCTTTTTACTAATATAAAAAAAAAAGAAAAAAACGGATAGTCATAACGTACCGTCATTTTATTTTTAACATACCGTCATATATAATGTTCTATATTTTAGACGTAAGTTATTATAATAGATACAAGTATTTTGGTTCTGGCAACGTGGAGTAGTAGATAATTGAAGATCGACTTGACCTTTATAAAATATGGTCTCATGAATTTAAATGTCAAGTTTCATTTCAGATTTAGCCAAGCATGAGGAGGATACTCATTGCTTTTTCTTATAATTTTGTTAAACACGGTACAAAAAAAAGAAAAAAAAGAAAAAACAATATCGTCAACAATATTTTTCTCAACTTGTTACGAAAATAATCTGAATATAGAATTTCAAAAAACATTACATTTCGCAAAAACATCTTGAAAATGAGTAATAAGCATTATATTTTTTTAGGTCCAATGGCAACGGTTCTATTTGCGGGTGTGGTGGAGCAAAGTTATATACCTCACGCTATCGCCTATGCGGCATGTCTAGCGCATCAAGCGCGGCGCTGTCAGGACTCAATTCACAATTTCACAAAACCTCCAGTAAGGAATAACGAAAAACTGTTTGCTGTTGGATATTCTGTTTGACTAGCAGTTTTATTTTGTAATTAAACATTTTTAGGTCAAAGTACCAAGTTGTGTTCCGCCGGAAGTTAGCAGTGTTTCAGCGGCTGATGAAACAAGAAGCGAAGTATCGAATGGGCGGCGCGTCGTGGTCGCTTCGAGCGTTATGTCTGACGAGCGTGTCCCACGTTCGTCCGCTCCATTTATCGCATCTCCCGTGAACGTGTTACGCTACTTAGTAATATTTGTGCTCAGTTTTGGACTATGAGAACTCGATTTGCGACCATAAGTTGTTTGATGTCAACATCAGACATATCCTAAAATGTTTTTGTACAGGGATCGTTTGTAGATAATATTATGGCACTATATAAATGTAAATAAAATTGTATTCATAAATGTAAATATATACTTCTGATTCATTAATGTTTTTTATTTTATTTTAAAGGAAACAAGGAAAATTATAACCCATTTTCATATCATACATATTACGAACAATTCATCTTCTATCTTCTTATGAACATTTTTTAAATACCGATATTTAGTATGAACTGTATATTGCACTCAATCCTATTAAGGAAAATTTATACAATGTTCCATTGTACTAAAAAGGTTCAGAGTAATCCTTTAATACACCATAAGTAGAAAAGTTTCTTAAAAGTTTTCTAAGTAATTCTTAAATATGCTGTTATTGGGGAAAATTTCAGATTGGGAAAAGGATTTTTCCTTGTTAAGAAAAGTATTGTAATATTAATCCGCATAGAATTGACGAAATATACGTTTTTGTAAAGTGAATGTGATGAATACTAATTCATTTATTAATTTATTTTTATTGAAGGCGACTGTGAACAATAAATAATCCTATATGAGAGGATATTTATATATCCTATACCGGATTCCCACGTAAAGTGTTTATCAGTGTAATGCTCAGTAATTGGTATTTATTAAAATGAAAAAAAAATCGAATCATTTAAGGGGAATTCCCTAAATTTTTAATTGTCTTTTGAGTTCAACTGCGTTTTATTATTATTTATTCTCACTCACTCACGGCACTCAATGCTAAGAGATAAGACTCTTTTTAGAATATTTTATTTCACAATATCATCAACCTAATCTGTCGAGGAAGTAAAAAATTACTGCAAAACGGGGTGAATATGCACGACTTCTATATTGGTAAAATAATTCATAGATATTTGAAAGGTCTTAAAATAATTAGTGAATTTAATTCCTTATCTGGAGGCACGGCAGTGCCTCCACCAAGTCGAGCAAAAAAAAAAAAAAGTGGCACGGCCGTACTATCTTTTCTCGAAGCAACTCAGGCCATTTTCGACCCCCTATAACTTCGTTGTGGATACAACTAGAAGTCTGAATTTTCAATACCCAAGCAGGCATTGTATAAACACGGTATATTTCAAATTTGATTCAATTTGAACCAGTAGTTTAAGAATTATAATTAGTCAAAGTTTCGAATTTTGTCACTCACTGACTGACCGATCATCAAAACTCTAAGGCACTTCTAGCAGACATAAAAGCTTCAAATTTAGAATACCATTAGTGTTTAGTATATAAACCAAGGAAAAATTCAAATATTTTGCAATTTCGGTCCAGTTTTCTAGATACACCAACTGCATAAATAACTTTGTAATCCCATATAAATATATAGGATTACAAAGTTACATTTGCAGTGAATGAATCAATGTACCCGTACAAGTATAACATAGTGGAATAATAGGTGTAGATAGGTACCTAGATATAATTATCTTCAAAGGTAACCTGTAAAATGGTCAACGGAATGAAAAAGCAAGAATGGGACATGTCTTATGTAGCTGTACCAAAATCACGCAAAGTATTAAAGAACACTAATAAATCATAACCGCGACTGGCTGAGGTGATTTGCCCGCTCCACGGCTTCCACGCTTCCCGTACGTAAGTTATTTTATTTTATTCAGTTGGCAGCTATATTAAACCTATCCCTCTAATCGGTTTCTACACTGCATTGTAGCAAAACGCTCAATCGCTTGGCGGCACGTCTTTGCCGATAGGGTGGTAACTAGCCACTACCAAAGACTCCCACCAAAGCAGATCAGAGAAAGAAAATTTACTCTGCCGGGGATTGAACCCGGGATCTCCCGCTTAATATACAACAGCGCGCACAATTTCGCCAGCGACAAAAAACCGACAACATAAAGCTAAGTAGCAGGCGCCGCGCAATTGCGCTAACTTACTTCATTGCGCTGGATGTGTCAACTCAATTTTTACAAGCTTTTATTTTGTTTCACCTGTCTTGATATTTGTCATCAAATCTTGCAAATTAAATTTGATCCAAAATAATAGTAAATCATGTGACAATGCAATATTATGATTACATGGTGCTGATTTGATGGAGGAGCTAGAAGGTAGCCAAAGGAAGGATTTTGGGCCCGTTTGAGTCCTCTAGACGAGTAAGTTTGTCTTTCAATGGTAACCAGGTCTGGTGATGAAGTTGGAATGTGGTCATAGGAACTCAGTAATGAAACGACGCAACCCCATCGAGTTTTGGCTCGTTTGGTTCGTCTTAACGAATACTTTGTTTTGAAATGGTTTCCAGGGTCTGATCTGATAATAGAGCTGGAAGGTGGCTATAGGAACTTCGCAATGAAACGACACAAACTCATCGAATTCGGGCTCGTTTGGATCATCTTGATGAGTAGTATGTCTTTCAATGGTAACCAGGGTCTGGTGATGGAGCTGGAATGTGGTAATAGGAACACCCTAATGAAAACTACGCAACCCCATCGAGTTTCAGCTCATTTTATTCGCCTTGACGAGTACTTTGTTTTTAGATGGTTACCAGGGTTTGATCGGATGATGGAGCTGTAAGGTGGCCATAGGAACTTCGCAATGAAACTAAACAACCTCATCGAGTTCGGGCTCGTTTCAATCCTCTTGACCAGTAGTTTATCTTTCAATGGTAACCAGGGTCTGATGATGTAGGTAAAAGGTGGTCAAAGGAAGTCAGTAATGAAACGATGCAACCCCATCGAGTTTCAGCTCGCTTAATTCGGCTTGACAAGTATTTTGTTTCAAGACGATTACCAGGGTCTGATCTGATGATGGAGCTGAGAGGTGGCAATAGGAACTTTGCAATAAAACGACACAACCTCATCGAGTTCGGGCTCGTTTGAATCGTCTTGACGAGTAATTTATCTTCCAATGCTAACCAGGGTCTGATGATGGAGCTGGAAGGTGGTCATAGGAACTCTATAATGAAACGACGCAACCACAACGAATTTAGGCTCGTTGATTCGTCTTGATGAGTACTTAATTTTTAGATGGCTACCGGGGTCTGATCTGTTGATGGAGCTAGAAGGCAGGCAAAGGTACTTCGCAATGAAACGACAAAACATCATCGAGTCCGGGCTCGTTTGGATCATCTTGACGAGTAGTTTGTCTTTCATGGTAACCAGGGTCTGGTGATGGAGCTGAAAGGTGCTCATAGGAACTCTGTAATGAAACGACGCAACCTCATCGAGTTCGGGCTCGATTGAATTGTCTTGACGAGTAGTTTGTCTTTCAAAGGTAACGAGGGTCTGATGATGGAGCTGGAAGGTGATCATAGGAACTCTGTAATAAAACGTCGCAACCCCGTCGAATTTTGGCTCGTTTGATTTGTCTTGACGTGTACTTTGTTTTTAGATAGTTATCAGGGTCTAATCTGATAATGGAGTTGGAACGCAGTCATAAGAACTTCGCAATGAAACGACACAGCCTCATCGAGTTCGGGCTCGTTTGAATCCTCTAGACGAGTAGTTTGTCTTTCAATGGTAACCGAGGTTTGATGATGTAGCTAGAAGGTGGTCATAGGAACTCTGTAATAAAACGACGCACCCCAATCGAGTTTCGGCTCCTTTGATTCGTCTTAACGAGTACTTTGTTTTAGTGGGTTTTCAGGGTCTGTTTACAGATGGCGCGCACCAACCATTGACTCGGCGTATCGTCTTATTATAAGTATAACTTTTTACGTACGTACATAAGTATACATTCACTTTTTTAAATATTTTTTAAAAGTTTATTTTTATGGAAGTTTAGGTGTAAAAAATCGACAGCAATCTGACAACACTGTTTCCGGCTAAACATACTTCATTCATCTCTCTTATCAAGTATTTCAAGTTGTCAACTTGAGATCACAATATGTATGACATGACAATCAAATTATATATCTGTATCGTATCGGAAAAGAAAAAGAGGAAGAATATCTACAAAAATAAGAAAAGCTCATTAGACCTAGCGAAGGCTTTTAGAAAATACGTTGTTGATATTAAAGAAGTAGAAGACACCGGAAAGGAAAATAAGTAGGACTGTCTACAAAAAGAAATGAGATGCCATCAAAAACATAACTTGTAAAAAGAAACCAAGTCTCGCAACTCACTTCTTCTTCCGTAAAAAGTTGTGAGATCCATGTAATACCAAGTCGGCTAATTTATTCAAACCCTACTTAAGGGTTCTTCTGTTTTAAGTTATTACGTTAGTAGCTAACCTAACAACATCGTATAGTGATCATATCAATATTAAAAATCTTTGATGTTTTAAATAAATAGATTGACTTGGAAATCGCATTAAAACAATGTATCTAAGAAGTAACACATAGGAATATTATATTAAATTAGATTGTTTAGTGCGATTGCCAAGTCAGTCTATTTATTTAAAACATCAAAGATTTTTAATATTGATATGATCACTATACGATGTTGTTAGGTTAGCTACTAACGTAATAACTTAAAACAGAAGAACCCTTAAGTAGGGATTGAATAAATTAGCCGACTTGGTATTACATGGATCTCACAACTTTTTACGGAAGAAGAAGTGAGTTGCGAGACTTGGTTTCTTTTTACAAGTTATGTTTTTGATGGCATTTTATATTCACCTCGTTTTACGGTACTGAAACTAGTGACATAAGTCATTAGAAGCACCATTTATTAACAAAATGAGCCTGTAATTAGCCTTGAATGGCTTTGAACATAACTCATAATTTAAATCAATTCTACGTGGTAATGTAATTGTGCAATACTACGTGCAATTCTATTGTTACTTCAGCAATAGCCATGCAACTAGCGTTTTAGACTTTTTTTCTCGTATCTGCATTAATGTAGGCACTTGGTAGTATTTGTGTTGTTAGGGCACGGCTGCTTTGGCAAATATTTGCACATCGTCGCAAGAAGGGAGACGACTCCCGGCTGCCACCACTGCGACTGCAGCGAGGACTCGGCGCAAGACACATTCGAATCGTGCCCGGCCTGGGCTTAGCAGCGCCGGGATCTCGCTGCAGTCATTGAAGAGGACCTATCACTGCCGGCCGTTGCGCGAGCGATGGTCGGCGGTGATAGGGCCTGGACCGCGGTCGCCACCTTCTGCGAGGACGTCATCTCGCGGAAGGAGGCGACGGAGAGGGCCCGGGAAGACTCACTTCTCTCGGACCCAATTCACCACCGGCACGCAGGGCGGTGCAGGCGCGCTCACATGCGCCTGATGCCACCCTTGCCGAGGCTGCGGACGGTAGGGTCGGGGTTTGCCCACCGTCTGCTGAAATAGCCTACTGCTAAGATGCGATGCTCAAGTGCGCGGGGCGTCACACAGGAGACAGTGCCCGTTGGGGCTGCCGCCTGCGGATCACGGTGCAACGTACGCGGTACCCGTGGTCCACTGTGTAAGGGCGGATGAGGGCGCACGGCGGGTTATTTTAGTGGGTGAGGGTCCCACACTACCCCGTTCTCTCCGGACGACGGTGTGTGCGTTCAGGTTATAAAATATTCACTAGTGTTATAATGTTGTTATTTCAATCAGTGATACCACAATTATTACTTGATTTAATTTAAATTTTTATGTTTGTTGATGTGGTAAACGATAGAATAGCCGTAGTATTATTACATATAACTAGTGGTCGATCAGTGGTAGAAATTCGATCTAATCTATAATTAGTAGCATTGTCAAAATCATAAAAATATGATTGCGCATAACATGGTGAGCATATGCAGCACTCATTGGACCTGATCTGTGATAAAAAATTTCGATAAAAAATTCGTTGCAAGACCTGTATTTAAGACCGTGTTGACAACAGACTTTGACAATAAACAAAATTTGTGTATAAATAAATAAATATATTTAACACACACACAAAGTCGTCTGTTCCTAAGGTAGGCAACTTAATGCCTGTGTTTTGGGTAACAGCCGACTGATATACATTTTTTTTAAATAAATATACCTACATATAAATTATACATATTATATATAAATAAACATATATTACACCCAGACTCGGGGCGGGAATCGAACCCACAACCCTTTGAGCAGAAAACAGGGTGTATATATGTACATTGTACATATGTGTGTGTGTAGTAGTGTTGGCCGTGTTCTTTTTTTTTTAAATTAATTCAATGTATTTTTTGAGCATTATTATAAAAAATATTAGCATTCTGCACTTCTTCTCCATATAAACTCTAACTGCCAAATTTCATACTTCTCCGTCGGCGTAATTTTTGTAAAAAGGGGTACAAAGTTTTTGCTTCACGTATTAATGTATAGATTTATAACTCTGGGTCAGATGGGGGCTATGCAGACGATTCTTTAAAAATAGCTTTGAAGACACAAACAGATTAAGTAAACATTCATTTTCAAGATAATGAAGTTATTTCCTGAACTCGAAAGTAGCTTTGAGATAGAATCAGTGTATGTCTTTTAACTTTTTCATTTACAATCAGATCATATTACGAGTCCACACATTATTATAGATGTTAAATATATGTTATATATATATGTTAGGGATAGAAAAAAAAAATTGAGGAAAGATAAATTTTTGGTCTAAATCTTTTTTATGTGTTTTTATGACTATGTGATTTTTACGTGAGGTAATATTTCACTAAGAACTTAACCTTCTCCGTTAGTTTTACATTATATACTTTTAACATTTTTATGACTTTGGAAATTTCCTGAAAAATATTATGACTTTTTCTATAGTAATATTTATAAACGCTGAGAGCATTTTGTCTTAATAAGGATATTTGTATTTTTATGATGATTATTCTGATTCACTGGAATGACTCCCAAAATACTCAATATGCTTTTTCTTTTTCACGTTTAGTGATTCAGGACAGGAGGAAACATAAAGAGTCTACTTAAACAACTTAATTGACTTACGGCGAGTTGCACGAAACCGTCGCTAACTTTCCGTTAGTTAAGTTGGAATTAATCTTAAAATTAGTTGATCTCATGATTAATTTAAAGCTGTTGGAATTAATCATCCGTTAGATAGGTCTTTAATTAAACTAAATTTTTTTGTTAACTTAATCAGATGTAGGTTTTGTGCAACAGATAATCACGATTATTGTGATTAAATTAGTTTAATAAACACTTAAATTTAAAATTTGTTTCGTGCAACTCGGCGTTAGAGTTATGAACCCTCTTATTTAAAAAATATGTTTAAAATACAAAGGTCAAACTATGTTGATTTTAATCTATTATAGCCAGTCAAAATGTAATTTTACATAACATAATTACCTGCCTAATACGTATAGTATTAGTATATTTACGTATATTAGTAAACTATATACGTATAGTATATAGTTTTTTATTAGCTTTGATATTATTTTTATTCCTACGTATGTATGATATTTAGAAAAAAAGGGGTAGATGAGTGGAAGATTATTCATTCATTTAAAATATCCATAATTTTGTTGTATTTTTCTATTTCTATGTAATTAAGTACTTGTGTATAATGATGCTTATTGAAAATAAAGTACAAGTAAATTAATTCAGATTTCGTTTAAACTACGTCGTAAACGTATTAGAAAAAAAAAACTCTCAGTTTTTTCTTTTTCATTTTTGAGATAAAAACTTTTTATTTTTACTAAATTATTTTTATTACTGATTGATTGTACTGATGGTTCTTGATGGAAATTCATATTTTTAACTTGCATGACGGTTTTTTTATTTAATGTATTGAACATAAAACTACTATGATTTCCATTTATTTTATTCGAAGAAAGTAGAAATTGGAAGACGAAGCGATTTTTACGTGAATTATTCACACTATTGAAAACGAACGAAAAAATATACCAGATTGAGTGTACTGTCAAAGTTAAGGTATATTTTCATTCATTCATTCATTTCATTTATCTTGAAGTTAACATTTTAATGGTGGATGTAAATTACACATAAGTCACTTTCCTTGATCAAAATAAGTAGTATTTGTGTTCGTAACCCAACTACTGCAATTTAAATCCATTCTGAATAACCTTAACCAAAGTGGTAAGTATGATTCAAAAGCAAGGTAACAGTAATACTATTAATTTGCGAAAAAAACAATAAGTTTTAACGTACAATAATGAAATAATACAATACCATTTCCACTTTATTCTTAAGAGAAAGAAAAAAAAAAGCTATTTCCAATTACAGTAGATATACGGGACAATAGAGCAGGTTTTAATGGTTCAAATACTTAATAAAATTCAGATATTTCGTTTCAGTAAATATATTGTATCTAAAAATATCTATAATACCATCCGCCAAAAACATCTTTGATCAGAATAATGTTTGTTCTTGCGCCATAACTACACTCATTTGCAAAAAAAAAAACGGGCGGTTTCGATTTTCTTCCTGGCTGAAAAAAATAAAATACCAAAAAGGTTTTTATCATTTGAACATGTTACTGGCCAGTTATAAAAGTGCCATAATGTTTATAAGAGTACATTCCAAATTCAAATTTTTGACTGAGCCTGGTTTTCAAAGAAAATAACTTTTAACTACATTTTGTGGCGCGAATTCCCTATAGTTAATATCGACTCTAATTAACTTTTTGTCAATTTTTATTAAATTATCTGGTGTCCTTGACATTTAAAAGTATTGTTATTGCTGTTTAGCAATCTCGAAAATGGTAGATAAAGTGATAAAAGCGAGCAAAATTATTGCGCTGCTTGAAGAAGGTTGCAGTCAATGCTTCGTGGCTCAGAGGCTAAATGTGAGTCGGTCGACAGTTCAAAGGACCTGGCAGCGCTACCAAGAGACCGGTTCCGTCAAGAGAAGGCCTGGTTCTGGCAGAAAGACATGTACCGAACCACGGGATGATCGTTTTCTAGTTAGTCAAGCGTTGAGAAATCGCAAATCTTCTTAACACCCTCGAAGAAGTAAGAAATGTGCAAATTAGTCTATGGACGGTCAGGAGGAGGCTTCTCGCTGCTAATATACACAGTCATCGCCCGGCACGCGGCCCTAAATTACTCCGTGGACATCGAGTTGCCAGGCTTAGCTTCGCTCAAAATTGTGTGTCATGGACTCATGAAGACTGGGATAGGGTATTGTTCTCCGATGAAGCCAGGATATCTCTGCATGGTGAAGACCGACGTCGGCGAGTGCTACGTAGACGAGGAGAACGCTTTGCAGAGGCATGTTTTGAAGAAATCACACCTTATGGAGGGGGCTCTGTTATGTTTTGGGCAGGAATGAATTCTATGGATCGTACGGAGTTAGTCTTCATCGAAAACGGTACACTGACTGGACACCGATACATAACGGAAGTTCTAATTCCTTATGCACAACCCGCTTTAACTGCTCTTGGCGAAAACTCAATTTTTATGGACGACAACGCTCGCGCCCACCGGTCTGGCGGTGTGGATGCGTATATGCTAGAAGTCGGAATTCGTCGTTTGGACTGGCCAGCTAGAAGTCCGGACCTCAATCCCATAGAGCATGTCTGGGACGTTCTGAAGCGACGAGTGAGATCAGTGCAGCCGGCTCCGCAGACCATCAGAGAGCTAAAGAATGTGATTACCGCGGAGTGGGAACGTATTCCCAAGAGACCATAAAAGATACTAAACTTTTATGTGCTTTTAATGTATTCAAGAAAAACAAAGAAATTAACGCGTTTCATTTTTATTTATCGAGCAGGTACAATCATAGTGTTTTGAGCTTAAACATTATTTCTTAATAATTTAATTAAAATGTTATGATAAAACTGATGAAAACTATTCCTTCCTAATTAATTTATAAAATTCTGAGGATAACAATACCTAAAATTGTCAAACAAACTAATAGTAACTATAAAATAGTTCTTTGCTTAAGTGCCCGTTTTTTTTGCAAAAGAGTTTATATTTGTTTGTAAAAAGTCTCTTATTTATACTGTAGAGTCAGGGATCAAATAGACACCGATAGACTAATATTGTAATTATACAATCCTATTTCAGTCAAATATATATCAAGTATACGTAACCAATTTTAATATACTTTGGTATGGAGTTGAAAGTCTGTTTAGGTATACTTAATTTAAAAGTGGCTCTCAATAAATTGTGATCTGAAAGGAATTTTATCCGGTTCAGTATTTTTACGTTTGTTACTCTACCTTGTGCATTATTTATTTAAATAGGACACCAGCAGTACACACATGATAACATTTTTGTAACAGAAAATGTAAATTAATTCAGATGTGTTGTGTGTGTGTCACCTTTGTAGGTGATACAGCATTCACATGTCAAAGCAAGTTAGGTAATATATGAATAGACAAGAACTAATAGTAATTTATATAATGAATTCAATATAAAAGAACAAATTCAAAGAAATACAACGCAATTTTAATTAAAGAATAAACAATAACAAAAAAAAAAATAAACAAAAAAATATATAAACAATAATAGATTTGGAATACTAATTGGACTGATTGACTTTGAGAAAAAATATAATAATAATTTAAGTTTTAATGTCAGAATGTTGTAGTATTTTAATTCTGTAACAGTTAAATGTGTCGTGAAATACGTCGATGTCGGTGATGACGTCGCACCACTTTGTGGAAAAGGAGGAGGTCATGGACTGTTCTTCGAGTCTTAAGCGTTGTGGACAAGGAGGCCTGCGCTGTATCTGTGGTTAATAAATTAATATTTGACCCATCTAACTAAGATTTGCAGATGACAATGTGCTTTTGCAAAAACTGCAAACGAACTGGGACTCGTGATACAAATGTTGAACAGAGAGAGTAAAAAGGTCAGTTTGTGTATAAACGTTAATAAAAATAAAGTTATGACAATCAAACACAAAAAAAAACAATTATGTATATCTTAGTCTCATTTAACAATAAATTCCAGTAAGAAGAAGGGAATCGGAGAATAAATATTACATGGAAAAAGTTTTGGGGAGAAAACGAAATTGTTAAAGAAAATTATAGCTTAGACCAAAGCTTACAAAGGAAGTATATATGTATGGAAGCATATACTTTATATGTATGTATACATGTACATATATGTCAATCGTGACGCTGTGCGTTTATCCATCAGTTAGTCAGTGAGTCATTCAGGACAAATCATTTTATATGTATAAACATAAATATAAATAATACCTACATATATAAATATCTATTACACCCAGACTCGGAGCGGAAATCGAATCCACAAACCTGGAGCCGAAAGCAGTTTTACTGCAAACTACGCCAACGGCCCATTCGAATTTTAACCATTAAAATAACGGTAAAATCAAAAAGATTTAATTTCCTCATGTAAATGCGAGTAGCGATCTTGTCTAAAAATTAAGAAATTAAAATTTTGGTTTATACTTTTATTCTAATAATTATCTTTTATATTCACGCAAACTAACAGTGAGGTCTTTAGGATAGGCATTAAAATTGTAGGATGAGATAAAAGAGAAAACATGTAGATGGCATGGCGCCATGAGCCTGACTTAGCACTTTGTTCATAATACATCTCTGATCCACCCCACACACACACACGCTATACTACGTGTATTGTTGAAGGGACTACTGCGTCTAACTGCCTAAATGTTTTCTGTCATTGAAATTAGAGCTTTTTTACTACATCATTAAAGTATTTCACACCTAAGAGATCATAAGCAGATATCCTAAAGCACACAGTTTTACACCATATTGAAGCACTAATACTTTAAATTTGAAAAAGGCTCAAGTTACTTGAATGGCCTCTCTGCAACGTGCTTCTTGATTAATATTTGCTGCAATTTTATAACTGCAAGTTAAACCAACGCAGTAAATCGCTCAACATTACTGCATTCGTAATATACATATAGTACTTTCGTAACTTTGTTTTGTGTGAGTTACATGAGAACCTCTTAAACAGCTGTTTCCGCTTGTACAGCCTTTTGTACGAAGGTCTGTATTGTGTATCTGTATTGTATATAAAAGCGTATGTATGTGGGTGGTTATTTCAACCTTATCATTGTAACTAACTTTTTCCTAACTTGTTGTTGTAGGTAATTATTGACTAATATTTTTGCATTGCTGTGTTTGTGGCTCTTGTGTTGTTCTAAGTAAGCCAGGTGACGCGACGCGAATCGATGGGGTGTGATGCGACATAACGCAACCAATACTATATGTAAGCTTATAGGTATGATGACTAAAATGTAATGTTTTCGAGTTGTGTAACGCACGATGTATTGACGCATTTGTCGTTTACGTAGAAAAAAAGTATGACCTAGGAAATATAATTTAAAAAATAAGTATTTCACAATTTGTATATGTACTTTTTTTTTAGATATTAAAATATACAAAAATATATATACATATATACAAGACAGTAAATATTATATATATACTATTAAAGTACCAAATAGAAGCCGGTAAATATTATCACTTTTTTATTTTTATTCAGACATTACATAAACCTAAAAAAAAGCGTCCTAAGCAATATTTAATGGTTACCGAAATGTACTGTTTCCTATTGTATGGTATATTATATGATATATGATGGCGATTTATTTCGTATGTGACCTCAAAATTTTCTTTGAACCGACATGACGGCGACCCTATCTTTTTGTGTACGTTGTATCTTCATGTAGATAGCCTCTGAAGAAGATTAATAGTTAGCACAGTAATTCATGTCAAACGAAGATCTCGTGAAATTTATAGCCTTAACTATATTAGTAAAGTAAACTACGTACAGTGTATTATAACAGTAACAGAATATCTCTTTGCTGGAAAATGTATTGAAACCACATTTCACTTGATTATATTTAATGTACTTAACTCACAGGCAACAAAATTTCGAACGAAATTTGTTTTTTTTTTTCACAATATTCCTTTCACTGTCGAACGCGAAATTTATTTTTAAGAAATTAAGTATTTGAAATCTCAGTCACGTTAGTCCAGATTTGAAATGTCTGGAATGAAATGAAATGATGGGAAAAGTCTTTTCGTATTTTGTATGTATAAAATTGAAGAAAATTCTCTTTGGTTGTACTTCTTGTATCTGGCTTGTTTTAATATCTATAAATATAGAACATTAACACTACCTATAAGATGACAAGTTATCGAAAAAATTACAGATATAATATATTATTATTAAATGTAATAAAACTTTTAAAAAAAGTCTTATAAAGTATATAAAATGCAAAGAATCTTTTCCCCGACCTAATATTATCATTTATTAGCAAAAATATACAAAATTTCTTATAAAAGACAGTTTGATTTTTATTGTGTTATGTCATAACAGTAATGTATCTTTTGTCTATTTTTTGTACATATTAATTGAAATGTTTGCAGATTATCAAATGGATTTATATGTGAAAATGTATATTTGAAGAACATTATCAATATAAATTTCACCCATTGGAACATTGGTTCGCAATGCAACGCAACTCCTTAACAGCTTAGAACAGCGCATCGCTGAGGACTAAAATAAACGTTTTCACGTTTTTTTCTTTGTGATCGATAAACTCATAACTGAACCTATTTTAATAGTTTCATTAACATTTAAAAGCTACATTATTCAGAAGTACCTAATATATAATAATTAATATTACTCTTGCACTTACAGCAGTGGAATTGTAGCCATAAATGTGAAACGTGGGTTAAACTGTGAAGAAAGTTTGATCATTAATCGCCATTAAAGTAGCAAAACATAAGCGGATTCATTCTTATTTAATAAAAGATAATTAATCGCTTATTGTTTAAAAGTATAGGAAATTGTTTATAAAATGATAATAGCCTGATAGTTACAAATTATGTTTAAACTACTGAATTATTACGACATCAATAAGCAAATGAACATGTTGTAAACACTATTAACTGGACTAACCACTTTTTTGCATAGGTGCAATACGACAATTGTCAATATGAATTTGTCGTCACGTTTGTGTGTGTATCCTTTGTATTCATTATTGTTGGACGCGTGTTTAGCTCGAAGTCTTAGTAAACTTGTTATTTCATGAGAACCTAAGTGTCTTGACAAACCTGATGTAGGTTTTAAGACGCTTATCATAAATTTGTAACCATGTACCTATATTGTTAAATAAATAAAATAAATATATTTGCCTTGAAACATGTGAGCATATAAAATATACTCATATTATAGTAATATACTAATAATAAAATGATTTTTCTTTAACTATAGAATGATAAACAACTTTTATTTTAAATAACTGCAAAAATAATTTTTACTCGAGTGACTGTACATTGTGTGACATTAATTTATTACGCAGTAAATTAAAGTTTTCAGAGAAAATTTACGTAATCATTAATTATTGTTTTATATATTTTAACTGAAGTAATAATGAGTTTATACTGAACTCCTATAAAATGCAAGTAATAACAAAACTGGCAAGATAATAATAATTATTGTACTCAGGGCAGTTTAAGAACTCTTATTCTTAATTTTAAAGATTTTTAGAAAACATTGTGTTATGCTGATAATGTTAAATGTTAATTTTTAAGTTAATAGTAATACACATTTTTTTTTAATTTTTGACACGGAAATTTAAAATACAGAAGGGTTAAAATATAATTTGCAAATGTCAGGAATACAGCCTCTTTACTGGTCACGCTCTGAGTAATCTGTAAAAACCGGAAAAGCCTCATCCAAAATGTTTTCTGCGAAAAGGGATAATTTTATTTTATACTCGTGTGTATACCAATTTAAAAGGTGACATTTAAGTAATTTAAATAGTGTTTTAATAATTTTAAACACATTTTGTTGATGACTGATTTTACAAGAAAGTTTAAATATATTTTTAACCCGGCGTCATGGGGGTGGAAATATGTTACACGGACCTCGGGGTGGGTCTCACAGACCCGATTATTAGATATAAGTTATTTAAATACTTTAAAAATTCGGATTCGGAGGTCTGGAAAAGGTTTACAGAGATCCAGAAAATCTATATTGGTTTTGGACGGTGCTCGGTCGAGGACCAGTCCCCCCTCGTTCAATGCCTGAAGTGCCTTGGTTATGGACATACCAAGGCGCTCTGCAAAGAGAAAGAAGACGCTTGCAGTTACTGCGGTGGCGGGCACACGGGGAGGGACTGTCCCTCGAGAGCAAAGAACGAGCCGCCGAAATGTGTAAACTGCGTCAGGGCCAAAAGGGGTGACTTGGAGCTGGTGCACACTGCTTATAGCATGGAGTGCCAGGAAAGACAGAAGTGGGACAACATAGCTAGGTCGAGAGTCCAATATTGCTAAGGGTGACCCGGAGGCCAAAGTGGTGGTCCCTAACAGAGTAGCTGATAAAACGGGCTGCGGCTTACGTTTCATACAAGTAAACCTGCAGCGCTCTAAGCTTGCAACGGCTGAGCTGCTCCAGGTGGCCTCAGAAAAGGGGATCTCATTCGCGAGAAACCTTTATTCCATGGTGGTATCCTACTTACAGGACCGAAGAGTAATAGTGAATTATGCCAGAGCATCCAGCGAGAAGGAGACCACGAAAGGTTGCGTCCAGGGATCGATTGGTGGACCAACTTTCTGGAATCTTATCCTGGATTCGCTTCTGAGGACAATAAACAATATGGGAGTCTATTGCCAAGCCTTTGCGGACGACGTGGTTCTCGTTTTCTCGAGTCATAAAACCAGCAACCTACAAGCTTCGGCCGAAACCACCTTAGCTGCCGTTCAGGACTGGGGTACATGCAACAAATTGAGGTTTGCTGCGCATAAGACCAACGCGATGGTTATTACAAGGAAGCTCAAGTACGATACCCCTATAGTCCACATGTCCGGCACTCGATTGAGGCTTGTAGAAGAAATAAAACTGCTGGGGCTCATTATAGACTCAAAGCTCACCTTTAATGCGCATGTTTCTGCAACATGCAAGAAAGCGGCAGACATCTACAAAACACTAGCATGTGCAGCGAGGGTGTCTTGGGGTCTAAACGGAGAAATCATACGAACTATATACGTGGCGGTGATAGAGCCCATCGTCTTGTACGCGGCAAGTGCGTGGTCTCCTGCAGCTGAAAAGTTGTCAATTAGGAAACAACTAGACTCACTGCAGAGAGGTTTTGCCCAGAAGATTTGCAAGGCGTATAGAACGGTGTCTTTAACATCAGCACTCGTCCTTTCGGGTCTACTCCCGCTTGACCTTCGGATCCGGGAAGCCGCCATGTTATACAAGACCAAGAAAGGTCACTGCGTGGACTTTCTACCGCCGGGAAGAGAACTAGAGCGCAGGGTGGGGCCAATGCAAAATCCCCACCCATCTCTACTCATAACAACAGAGTATGAGCGCTTGGAAAGTCTGAACCCCCAAATCCTTGAGGAACACCACATCGACGGCCCTCTAATTTACACTGATGGCAGCAAAATAGAGGGCAAAGTAGGAGCTGCCCTAACGTGGTGGGACCAAGGAAGGGAAGTAAGACACTCCACATTCCGACTCGAGTCGCACAACACGGTCTTCCAATCGGAGATGTATGCACTCTTCAGAGCCGTGGACATGGCGAGACAATCGAAAGAGGGCTCCATTAATATCCTAAGCGACTCAAGATCTTCGCTTGACCTACTAAGGAGTCCATCGGTAACTCACCCTCTGGCCATAGAGATGAAAAGATGCATCAGGCAGATCCGCGAGGAGAAGAGATCAGTGCGGTTCTTTTGGCTGAAGGCCCACGTAGGAACACCGGGCAATGAAAGAGCGGATGAGCTGGCCAAAAAGGCGGCTCTCAAAAAGAAAACGGCCCCTGACTACGACAAAGTAGCAATGTCGTACGTCAGAAGGCAGATACGGGAAGAGACTGTCCGATTATGGCAGGACCGATATAATTCTTCAGAAACTGGCTCGGTCACGAAAATCTTCTTACCAGACCCAAAGACCGCTTGTAAACTGGTAAGAAAATCGACACTACCATCAGTCGATACACAGATTCTGACCGGACATGGAGGATTCGCGGCATATCTGCACCGGTTCAAACTAAAGGACAGTCCTTCGTGTATCTGCGATCCGAGATACGAGGAAACCGTACTCCATATCTTGCTGGAGTGCCCAAGATTCGGCAAAGAAAGGCTGGACCTGGAAATAAAACTCCAAAGGAAACTAGACCAGTCTTCGCTCTGCACCATCTTGGAACAAGAAGCCGACAGAACATCTTTCCTCGCATTCGCGAGAAAAGCCGTAATCACAGCCGCAAAGAGGAACGGCTCGACCGCTCTACCACACAGACCATCGTCCTTACCACAGGTTCAAACTACGACAGCAAATTTACCAATACAAAATCTAGCCCAGAGTCAACCGAACACACAACCAACCAGCACGGCCCCCTCTCAGCGATCCCCGACCCGGGTGCTGCTGAGCCAGACTATCCAAGCCGTGCCATCCGCTCTGCGGAAATTGATCCAGGGGAGGACCAATCGAAACGCACCCCCGCAACCCAGCCAAAACATGACATTAGAGTTATTGCTCAGAGAAGGCAATGGGAGCGGAGAAGTGGGCATAAGAACCAGATGCGTGGCCCTTTTCATGGACAATGAAGCGGAGAAGATTGGCATAAGCTTCTGTCGCTCCGAAGGATCGGATCGGTTGGTGGTCTCGCCGGGGCTCGCCCTGTTGATAAAAGGTAGCACACAGAAAACGAGCATAAAGCGCACCAAGATCAACGCGCTTACGCAAAGATTGGAGGAGAACTCGAACTATCGACTGGTGCGGTTGCATAACAAGACGATCGCTCTGTTCGAATGGGAAGAGAAATCCCCCTTTGCACAGGCAAGCTCGTGGTTACAACAGAAGCACGGGATCTCCGGGGGGACCCCCGGAAAAATCAGCGTGGACTCTATGAGAGTCGGCTATGACAAAGGTGACGTATCCGATAGATATGGCTGTCTAATTGCCTCAAAAAGCCATGAGATCATTGCATACGAAGACAGGGGGGAGGATCTGGGATACCTAAAACCCCGGACCCAAACACCTTCATCCCCCGCAAGGCCGGCTCTTGAAGAGACTACGCTCAGTGGCTCGGAGCGACTACAAGCAAAGGTGGAGGCCCAAAGAGTAGAAGAGTGTAAATCGCGCACCCCCGGAAGAAGGAATGAAAGTTCAAGGTCCCATCTGGTGGCGATCGCAAGGTTTATCCAAGGCACAATGTCCCCCAAGCGAGGTACCCGACTGTCCCACCTTGCCCCAAAATCGGCGGATCTGAGGGAATGGCAATCGGAAGCGCTGAAAAGGTTTACCGAAGACGAAAGCCAGAGGTACCAACAGGCGCCATCGGCCACCCGTACGAGGGCCGACAAGGGGCAGGTTACACCACCAAAGCTTAGACCAGCGTCCACACCATTACAACATGCATACAATGCATACGTCGAGTTCCTGGCCATAACAAAGGCGAACCGTGAGGTAAGCCTGGCCATCTGCAAAAAGATAATGCAGACCTACCAGTACGGACACGAAAACCTGCTGAAGGTAGAACTCGAAGAAGCCGAGGCAGCCATATACGACAACGACACCCAACAAGTACTCAAGGGTAACATGTCGGGACGATATATGGCTGCTTACAACACCACAAAAGGCTTCGTGGACGCGGTCGAGACTGAGGGGCAGAACAGAGGGCCTCAAACCTTTAAAACACCAAAAGGAGACCCGGTGGTGGTGGTGGCCAGGTGTACGAGAGTAATGCTGGACGAACGGATACTCGAGATGGCGAAAACCATAACGGGCGATCCTGACATAGGCGTTACGTTCGGGGCCTGGGAACTACCAACATTGAAATGGATAAACGGGGTTCCTGGGTGCGGCAAGACAACACACATAGTCAGGAACTTCGACGAGAACAATGAAGTCGTAGCCACAACCACAGTCGAGGCGGCTAAAGACCTTAAGGAAAAGCTGGAGCACCGCTATGGCGATAAAGCCAAATCGAAGGTGCGCACTATGGCCTCCATCTTGGTAAACGGTTTTCGTGAGGGCGTAAGAATAAGCCGTCTAACGGTGGACGAAGCCCTTATGAACCATTTTGGGGCTATAATAATGGCCGCCCGGCTGTCGGAGGCGAAAGAAGTGGTCCTCGTCGGAGACATAAACCAGCTGCCGTATATCGATAGGGAAAACCTTTTTGAGATGCGGTACTGTAAACCAAACCTGACAACAGGAATATCATGTGAGTTGCCTTGCACGCATCGGAATCCCAAGGACGTTGCATTCGCCATCAGCGAGGTCTACAACAACATTTACTCATCTAACCCCATCGTTCGCTCCCTGCGCATTGAGAGGTTCACTGGCGCTCAAATACCGGAAAAACAAGCCCGAACCTTATACCTGGTATTTACGCAAGAAGAAAAGAAGGTTTTGATAAGCCGGGGATATGGTACCGGAGAAGGATCGAGCGTCATGACCATACACGAGGCGCAGGGACAAACGAGCGAGGAGGTTATCATTATCCAAATGAAGACCAGGAGGCTGCGAATTCATGACAGTGTCTCGCATGCTGTGGTCGCGGTGACTAGGCACACCAACACCTGTGCCTATTACACCGACGACGGAGATGATGCGATCGGTCGCTTCATGGGGAGGGCAGCGGAGGCTACACACAAAGAAATCCTCGAGCACAGCCTCAAGATGGCAATACATAATAGAGACGATGCTGTCATTGAGGAAGTACTCGCGCTGCTGAGCGGGGGTCGTGGAAGAGATTAGAAAAAGCAAATAAAACCAAACTATTGAATGTGGATACGTGGATGGATGTGGTGAGTGAATAAATTAAAAAAAAAAAAAAAAAAAAAAATTGTATGTAATGTATGTATATATGTATATAAATGTGTGTATGTGTATATGTATATATATAAAATTATATACTTTTGTATATACATATACACTTACACTAATCTAGTACTCTATAAATAAATAATTTTTTAAGGTCAGTGTAGACTTGCGTCCTTCTTAGAGATACTAAGATAATTTTAAGTACCTACTCGCTGTAATTGAGCAAAATGCCTGCATGTAAAAAAAAAAAAAAAAAAAAAAGTAATAATTATGAAAAAAGGCATGGGCAATCGAGAGCCCGTGGATATACGAAACTTAATAAAAAAAAAAAAAAAAATACTTTAAAAATAAAAGAGGTAATATTTATCAATCTTTAGTTTTTTAGATATATGAAGTAAATAAATAAAAAACAAATATTATATAATATCTTATTTTAACAATATTTATTAGCTCATTTAAAAAAAGCGACAAATATTATTAAAATTTGCCCTTTTGCTTAAAAGTAACTCTATTATTAATTAACACATAGTATTAATGTTTTAATGGCACTTTTTGTAGGAAACTAGAATATCTTTGGAAGTAAAAAAATTAATTACTTCGAATCAATATCTTATATTTTTACAGTGAGCACAGAAAGGTACGCTATGTTCCAAACAAATATATTTGTTGCAACTCTTACAGGTTTGTTTTACAGTTTTTTTTTTGGCTGAATACTCTTGACGCCTCTCGCTAATATTAGTCTTTTTTGTCGGAGGTTCCCCTGAAGACTCACCTACAAATTTTCAAATTTAATGTCCCAACTAACGTGGAACAACTGACATATTTTGGCGAAGTTTTAGGTGTTCCGTGATAAGACCGGGGCCCAGGTTTTTATAAATCGCCTTCCTTCCATTTTGCTTCTAGCACTACACCTAGCAACTGATTGCTTATATTTTCCGTTCTGGTTCTGACATTTTGTCGAAGAGGCGTCTTATACCAAATCGTATTATCTTATATTGTTATTATCGTATATTATTTGCCACGATAATAGCTCGAAGTCCATGCAATTGTAGAATGTTCCTCCAACTGTGGCGAACAATTTCTATCCGACAGCGTAATGTCATCATCATGAAACTCTGATATTTCTTGCTTTGTATCACTGGGATGAGTATGCTCAAGCAAATGATCTTCCTCAACACACTCCTGGTCTTACAACGCAGAATCAGAGTCAGACTCTTGTAAAATCGGCCGTATACGCTGTCTTTCTATCTCTTCTAAGTCAATTTTTCACTAACTACCTACAAAAAACACAAATAAAATATATTGAATTATATATTAGCAACTTAAATTATAACCAACAAAAATAAAAAACGGAAATAAAAGCATAAATCCACGGTAAACAATAAAATTGATATGTATACAAAATGGCGCGAAATTGTTACACTCACTGCGGGGATGGGTCTCACATACCTTTTTTAACTTTGTGCTCGTGTAACTCCTACTGCGACTGTCGCACGACTAATGTGTTACCTGCGACACATAGAACAACTCAATAGCTCCAGCTACTGAGAAGGACGGCAATGTCGCACCTATAGTAACTGAACTACAAGTGAAACAAAATGTGATGGGTCTCACAGACCCAACCCCCCCTGACGCCGGGTTAATAAAAGCATGCTAACGATATTGAAAATTTAAATTTTAAACTTTCATTGATATGTTATAAAATCTCACGGATTACTGCAAAGTAAAACTAGCAGGCGTCCTCAGTGGCGTGTGGTCCTTCAGTAAGCTCGTGACAATTACTAGATCTGTTTTGTCTAACTGAAATAAAAGGTATATACCCCATATTATAGCAACGAGACTCGTAGTCAATAATTATGAATTAAATAATTATTGAAAAAAATGATTTTCAATAAGCTTAAAACAAAAGCGCAGTCCCGAGATTAATTTCATATCATAGATCATATTTCATTGGATCTTCTATTGTAAAATAACTTTAGTTTTGGTAAAAGTACTGCACCCATACTATATCAGCGTCGCAAGTGTGTTAATCTTGACTTGTTACAACTTAGAAATTGATGTTTAAAATGTTTTTCTGCTGTACTCTATCCGAAGCTTAACTGTTTATTATAAGCACTTTATAGATGTATAAATTGAACTAAACTCAATATTAATAACATAACAAAGATCAAAGGCCTCTTTAACTAAATAGGAGATGCGTCGTAAGTTAATCCGTCAAGATATCCCACTGTGGGTTGGGTAATTTCCCTATTAAGAGTAACGAATTTTACGAGGTATTTTCAACATTAACCAGGACTGAAGGCTTTACGTGTTCTCCAGGATACTACACAACTTTTCACTAACGTTAAAACGTGCATAAATGCAAAACGTTAATTTTCTGAATAGCCTATTAAAATAACGTATTGTCACGCATTTATTTCTTGTAACTTATCAAAAGATGAAGGAAGAAAAGTATAAAGCTCTGGTTAATGATGACTAAGAATTCAATGCCACACTTTATTCAAATATAAATATACAAAATTGAGAATAAAAATGCCACGTCCGCCTTAAAAAATTGATCGAATTAGTCTAAACCATACGCTGAAGCTAAAGTGTGTCCTACTGTGTCTTCTACACAACAATCTTAACTACTTAAATCATATACAAATAAAAAAGTGTATGTGTAAGTGTATGTCTTATAATAAAACGATGCGCCGAGTTAATGGGTAATGCGCGTCATCTGTAATCAGACCCTGGTAACCATCTAAAAACAAAGTACTCGTCAAGACGAATCAGACGAGCCGAAACTCGATGGGGTTGCATCGTTTCATTACAGAGTTCCTATGACCACCTTCCAGCTCCATTTTAAATTATTTCCCGACGTTTGGACCCTTTACAGCGTCCATGTTCTCGGAGGACTTATATGGACGCTGTAAAGGATCCGAAACGTCGGGAAATAATTTCAAATAAAATATTGTTAAACTGTAGTTTTAAATAAACGCGATAAAATCCGTTTTTGACTTTTAATTAAATGAGTAAAATTCGCGTAAATATAAGAGAACACCATGTCACCATAATATTTAATTGTCACGCAATTTACATATGTATGTAAAATTTCAACTCAATCGGTAACCGGAAAGTGGATCAAATGTAATTAGCAAGATTTTATGACAAACCTCGGGACAGACATACATTCATGTTGTCGTCACAGTGTGTGCATTGTAAAAATTTACACTCATCATTTTTCTCTGAAATTTTAAAGAAGTATAATTTAAAAAAGTGAAAGAATTCTACAAATTCCAGAGCTATCGAAGTTTCGAGGCGTACATAATTCTATTTACGGGAAACCGTATTTTGCATCCCCATTTACATTCTATTTACTTTGAAATGACAGATAGTTCATTAAATCAATTAATATAGTTAATGATAATCCTTTAACTTTTGAATTTATATTATTTAATAAGAATACGATAATACGGATACAACGGGTCTATGTCGGGTATTACTATTTAAGATTCCTACGAACAGAGCTATTGGTTATTCACAATGATCCTGCCTGAAATGATAGCGCATTTAAAGGTAGCTTTGTCATGGAAATAGTGAATAGAGAATCAAAGAACATTTGTGATTGAAAATAAATTATATTATTCGAACTATTGTGTTACACAGCACGTATTTTCAAATGTGATTTTAAGAATAAGAAGAGTTTACAAAGCTACTGCAGCTTGAAGTATACAGGAAATTGATATAGAATCATTTGTAAAAGTATGAAGTATACTGCAGCTTTGTAAACGACGAGCTTCCATAAACATTTACGAACTATCTAGTGAAGACAAACTTCTTAGCATTTTCATATTCTAGGGGATATATTATGTATATATATATATATATATATATATATATATATATATATATATATATATATATATATATATATATATATCATGACATATATGTATATCATATTTATTATTAACTGTATAGAAAATCAGAATTTAAAAAATACTATAGTTATTGAATTTAATGACAAATTTTTATAACATGATTTTATAGCTCAGATCTCAAATTTTAATGGTCTCAAGCACCTGTTGTCCACGAATTTTTGTGTCTTCTTAACAAAATATCATTGTTATTTTATATATTTATACCATATATGGCGAAAGTAACAGTTGGAGTAATGCTAATGATATATCTAATTGATTCGGAAACGGTTTGATTAATGGAGACAAGAATTTAAAAAAGTACACTTGGTACAAAATATATATAATTTTAAATCGTGATTGAATCATGGAAAAATTGAAATAAGAAAAAACTAAATATGTATTTTTCACACAGACAGGGCTATAGATTTATTAGATACTATAAAGGTAAATCACAAACAAAAATTTAAAAATATATAATATTACTGTCAGATAAATTATAAAACTGATTGGATCAAACAAGCGTTTTCAAAGGATGAGTTGAATAAAGCAACAAAACGCTGGTATCGGTCTATCGTTTGTAAGATCCGAGATAGCCGCTTGTTGGTAAAGTTTTGACTTAAAAGATGAGCATGGCATTTCAGCGAGCTACCATCGTAACTTTTAGAACATCTCCGGCTTACTTGCTTGAGAATTGACTGACACTCACTACAGTTATATATATATAAATTTCTGTTATATATATATATATATATATATATATATATATATATATATATATATATATATATAACAGAAATTTAAATTCGTCTATTATAAAGTGTAAATAAAAAATAATAATAAATAATAAAAACATGTGAGCCATCACGGGACGCCTGGCAGATGTGAAACATCGACATTATTTTGTAAAAGTAATATGCAGAAAAGAACATATTGTGATAGGAACTAAATATGTCATAATGATAAAATAAAATATTACGATTTTTTTCCAGATAACGATGACTATTTATTGAATAAACATTTATTTTCATTAAATACAAAAATTTACGAATTTATTTCAAATCGTGACTACTTGCGCCACACCGCACACACTACTGCATATAGTCTGTATATATATACCATCGTATAGCGCGGCGACGCGTAGCCACGGCATGCGTCGCCACGCCAGAAATCGGTTTTACGTGCGGCTATAGATGTTTCACATCAATAATGGAGCAATTACGTGCGAAATATATTTAAAAGAAAAGTAATTTGCTTATGTGAGGTCACTAATCGTACTGTAACATGTACGACGAATGTTTGTTGTGACGTTGTAAGTAATCCCTTTGTTTCGTAATAAAATGTGTATCTAAAACCATATGAAGCTATACCCAAGTAGATTTTTAATCGAGGTTGAATTTTAATGATAACAAGCTCTTCCCGCGACTTCAAACGCCATTACGCATTTTGACTTTCTTCTTCTAAGAGATACCAGAACCATATTGAATTTCGGGGTGAAAAGTATCCAATATCATATATCGCAGTATCAATCAGTTCAAATCATGCTACATTTAAATTGTATTTTCATTATAAAGCTTAAGCGTACTGCGTAGGCAAGATGGAGGAAGATAAACAACCAAAACTGAAAAAAAAGTTACTTAGTTTACTACTTTACTTCGCTTTGGTTTCGATTATAGAGAGCACTCCAAAAAAAATTCTTAATATTTTTAATGTACAGAATTGGACCTGTTATAGCCAAATACATTTAAATATATCGTAAAGTGGTGTAAATTTCTAAAAAGTATAAATATTGAAATGCGTATTATATATAAAAAAAAAAATTCAAACAAATATATATTACTTTTTCTTAGCATTAAAAATATTAATATTGCAACGTAATGTTACGACGTAAACGTTACGACAATACATTTTTATCTTGATAAAGGATATTATTTTCTTATTCATCTTGACCTCAAAATATCAAAACCTATGTATCTCACTCAACATAAAAGTAATTATTAATACCACGAGTCATTGCCTCCCGTGGCGACAAGAATTTTCTAGACAAAGCGAACCGATATCACTTTGTTTAGAAAATCGAAATTGCAATTCAACGGGGAAATACAGCCAGCATTTTTATTTCATTGCGCGTACACACGAATTCTACAATAATTATTTAAAAAGGATATGTAATAATAAAAGCAAAAAAAAAATGTATTTTTTATGAATCTTTACTAAATACTGAAATAATTTGCCATTGACATACATACAAAGAAGTTATATGCACATTAATAATAATAAAATAAAATAAAAATTGGAATTAAAGCAAAAAGCATATTATTATAATTATATTATACTTCATTCGCATGTATACCTTCCTCCTCCATAATACGAGAAAATGTCTTTGTCCAGCAGAGAGCCTGTTATTTCTGATAATTATTATTTACTTGACAGTAACAGCGGTACCTATATTTGATAAAAAGGATTTTTCTTTTATGTGAATTAAATACATTGTTATACATAATTTATCAACCTATGAGAAAAAAAAACTCTTATTTACTTCCCATTCTGACCGTTAAAAATAATATCGTAAGTAGGCATTTTGTCTGACCCAATAAAACCGTCGTTGATTTACGGTCTTTGGTATCTCTTGATACAAATTGTTGGTGGCGTATTTTGACAGCGCTGTGGTGTAAAGTCAGTTCTAGGCTGTTGTTTTTGTAAGCACCCAGAATAGATATTCTGTTTGAGAGAATTCTGTTTGTATTAAACACAAGCTACGAAGTTCATGTTTATTTTAATGTAAGATTATTTTATAATATTAATCTATAGGTTAATAACAAAAGATTACCAGTTTAAATAAATATCCAATTGCTAGATTTTTTTTCCATACAGTATAATTTTCAAGAAAACTTGTCTTATTTAAATATATTTTTAAGTATCGTATGATTCTATATTTAATCCTGAATTCTTATTAAGGTTCGATTTTCCATTAATCGAAACGTATACAATTATATCTTTAATTCATTTTTAAACTAACACAATATAAATTCTTTTTTCAACACAAAGACAGAAACAAACTTCTACTAAATTAGAATAAATATGTTTTTAGCCATAACATTTTCTTCAAGTTATAATACCATAGACAGCTGTAAAAACCCGAGAACGTCCTAATGTTATATAAAGATGTTACCTTCTGTAAAGGATAAGTATTAGAAGCTTAAACTCGCCAAACAGTTCCTCTGCGGACTGGCACATATAAATTTTACAGAACTTAATCTCTAATATTTTCTTATATCTTCATTTCCGTTTCTATGATTTCTTGAAAAGTGTAGTATAAGACGCCTTGTAGATACAAATAGTAAAGAAAATGTTCAAAATATTTATGAGGTTCTCGTCTAGATATAGATAGATATCATAGCTAATGGCAATTTATAATGCTCTTATGAAATCGCGAATGAAGTCGCAGGTACAGCTAGTTATAAAATAAAAATAGTCAAAATCTGTAGAAATAGAATGCTTAATACAAAATCTAAAGACTACAATTAGAATGGATTCCACCTGTTTTTAATGTTTATTAACCCTAGAGTGCTCGCGCTATGAGCATTTTGCCGCTCGCGGCACAATATTTGTATTATTTTGTACACGATACGTTTGTCAGTGTCAAGCGTCCTAGTAGCTGCCCCCCTGTTCCTGTCCTCCTTGTTTTAGAAATTAGAGTAAATTCAGTGCGCGAGTAACTGCAGGAAACAAAGGTTGTCGTAGGTGTGTCGCGTTTGACGGCAAATTGCTCACTGCGCGACTACTCACGTAAGTAAAATTTGTGGTTCTTGTTTTTTATTATAGTTGAAATCTTATTCGTTTTAATTGCGTTTTGATGTAAATAAATATCGTATTCAAATTGATTTTTAGTTTGTTTTTATTATTTATTGGGCGTTGTGTTTTGGCTTTGTTTGGCTCAGTTTATTTTATATCTTTTTAGATAATCGCTGCGTGAAATGTATAAACAAGACAAACAAAAACTTGCATGGTTTGAAGAGGAGATGATGAAGATGATGCACATAGTTCATCGCAAATAGTCTCTTAAAGTAACCGGGATGTGAACATAGTGTTCATAATACTGACATGGAGCAATGAGCGGCAGAATCTGACAAGGATGTGAGATCTCGAGTAACACCTGTACTATCCCCTGCGTCTGTCGAGGAGTTATTACGACGTGATAGTGGACGTTATGGCGGACAGATGGTCAATGAGATTATTTTTATCTTTTCTGAACATTGCTGGCTTAAATAGTCAGATAATATACAAAGAAAATACTGATCAGTTATACGAAAATTTCTGAAAGAAATTGCCCTGGCCATGACAAGACAACATATCATTAGAAGATCCAACGTAAACGAATTGCACAAACAACTGAGAAACCAAATCGCCCGATTCGTGCCATCGGATCATCAAAATATACCATCAGGTAGGGAAGATATAGGTGCAGTATGTCCGTCCAAGAAAAAAAGAAGGACGAAAAAAGGGTGCAATATATGTGCAAAGTTACTGTGCAACGAACATTGCATGTACATGTGTCATGATTGTTTTGCTGAAATACAGGCTGTAGATTGTGAAAATGCGTAAATTAGCTATTAATTTTAATTTTTATTTCTTTTATATAAATAATTATAAAAAGGTTGCAAAAACCGATAATTTTTACCTAATATTTCCCAAAGCATTATTATCCAAATTTTAAGTTTAAAACTTTAATAAATGTTTCTCATTCTGATAATTTATGCTTTATTCTATCCTTTAAACATAAATATAAAATCATATAACTCATATTTTCTAAAAAAAATCGTATTAAGTATGGGCGGCAAAATGCTCCCCACGCGATCACTCGCGTTCTACGGAAAGGCGCGATTACTCTAGGGTTAAGCTTATATCTGCTCGTTTCATACTTTATAGTTAGTAGTTAAGCAAATTGTTTTAATTTAAGTTTTATTTATTTTTTTATATTTCTTTCAAGAACATATAATACTACAATTAATTTTTCTTTTTTAATAGACACTAAACATCATGTTCCTACTACATTTTTTCTTAAAACTTATTGAAAATCATGTGACATCGAATGATTGTTTTTATATATTAATTATTTTGGAATTATTTTTCTAAGTGTTCAATGCATTAGGTGTTAAATAAAATAAGCTTACTTGCTCCTATATTATTATTTTATCGTTACAAATTAATAGTGTAAACATGTATTTTTGGAGAATTAGAAAAAAATAAGTTAAAAAAAAACCATACACGGATAATCATTGACAAGATGGCTGAAAACTTTTCTCAGAACGCTGTCTATACTATACTACACAGACACTTCAATCGAAACACTTAAGTTTAAGGAACTAAGTAGGAGGATTAATATTGTTTGAAAGTCAACTCGTGTTTTTTTTATCATCCCTCTCTTTTTTCGCTCACTCGCTTATACTAGGGAAATCTCATATTTCGAGAGTAAATGTATAATTATTTTATTATTATATTATTGTGATTATTATTCACTAATTAGCTTAACAGCTTACAGAAGAGTAAGTGAGCAAGAGGCTAGCATTGGGGAATAACATTGCATGAATAACTGGAAGTTTTTGAAATGCAGTGCAGAATTGTATTTAATTAATGCGTATTATATAAATGAAAATTATTCTTTAAGTTATATTACGCTACGCATTTGTAACAGTAATAAAGACCAAGAATGCTGACTCAAGGGTGACGTGACGGATGTTCTTGAGACCACTTTACAGAATAGCTTTAAAGTACTCTTTAAGTATATACTTTCACTTATAAACACTTTATACATTTACAACTTTGATGTTATCCTTTTAAAGTTTAGCGCTCGTCGAATTCGTTAAAGAAATTATTCATTTTAATTTTTAATAAGTTCTCTTTAATATTCATATTAATAAAATATTGCCAATTTACATTTCTTTTAGATTTTTACTGTAAGCTACTTAATCTGGGCAATTTCATCCAAGTTTATGTTTAATGTCTGGCTTCTATGATCCCTATTCTATTATAAGATACCTTCGCCTATAAGCAGTTTTCTTTTTTAACTCAGATCAGTAGTTTCTGAGACTCACCCGTTCAATCAAACTAACTTGCGTTGTCATTAATTTCGAGTTTATTGTTTGATTCAAGTTTTCAGTTTATTTTAGACTTTTCTGATGCAGTTTTCAAAATTATTTTTCATACAAACTTTTTGTCAACAACTACAATCACAATAAAATGAGTATTAGTCTAATAAATCAGCCATATCTGCTGAGCCATTTGCCATCGATTGACGCTCTTTCAAACATACGGTATATGATTTTATGTATATATTCTTATATAGCTCCTACCACGTGCCGCGTTTCCCAAGGTAATTCTATGTTGTTTCTATCGCGAATTTTTAGTATTATCTGCTAGCTAATAATTTACAAGAAATTACTTCCTCATTCCGCACGTCCTTTCATCATTAGCTTAGCAGCAAGAAAATATGTATTACAGACGTAAAAGCATTATTAAATCAACCACATGCCAAAAGATGTTAGACCGAGATGTATAGACTACTACGACTACGAAATCTATTTTCTTTAAAAGGCATCTTACTACCAATAAAATAATATGTGAAAAGAATTTAATGTCATAATGATTTGAATAAATTCAAATTCTGTTTGCTCTGATATCACTCACAGATAAGTAAACTCAAAGTCAGATCAGCTTAATGGTACATTTTTTATTAGAACTATTTATTTAACTTTCGTCGTAGTCACAACATTATTATAATTAAGGTTTTAGTACTACGAGTGAAATACTTTATAATTACGAGTTTTGGTGATTTCCTTGTTTATTTTTATTTACCTAACGTGTAACTTTGTTTCCAAATGGTTCTATAAATGACGTACTTCTGAGGCAACAAAAGACACGAGTATAAGAATGTAATGAGAATTCGTCCTTTTTTGAAACAGTTTAATAAAATATTCCTAATTTGTTTTTTGATCTTCGATTTTCTAAATGGATATTCAAGTTAGTGTTAAATGCAGAGCCTGCAGGCCTAAAAGGTTTCAGTAATTTAGAATGTCAGAACACTTAGGTCTGGCATCTGTATTGTGTGCTATAAAACCTCTATTGCTCTCTGCAGACCTAACAAAAGAGACGCAATTTTTGGTTCATTAAATCTCTATAAATTTATGTAATATGTAACATTTTGCTTTGATAGTAAAGCTTATAAGAATAAAAAATCTTAGAGTGATCTATATTAATATTTAGAAAGTATTTATTATATGTATATTAATATCGGTACTTTTTATTAATATAAAAAAATTAATTGTATGTATATTGATTGTTTAAATATACTTATTTTTCGAACTATTGGTTTGGTTATAAGAATTATTGTAGCTCAGAAAGCGTGCTAACTGATAAAATTTAAAGGCTATGAGATATGACTCCACTACTCATAAAGAAGGAGCAGTGATTAATGATTATAATTGTCAGCATTCATTAAAAAATACGCCTTATAATTAATAATATAGTAACATTTAATAATATACTATAAATGAATATACAATAGATCAGGCGGATCGTATTATATTACGAGTATATACTCGTTGTTTCGCATTCAACTTGAATAAAACTCATTAATACTTTTACCTTGGAAATTTTAAACAATAATAACAAATTATTTTTAAAAATATAGTCCTGTTTATATTATATAATTACCACATTTTGTTCTTAAATTGATTTAATAACTTAACAGGATATTTAACTAAGAATAATGTAGTATATTTATATACGTATACATATTATATAGATTTAAAACCTAGACCTAGTAATCTATTGAGTCTAAACTAGGTGTCACGATATATTTGTATCAAAGTTAATAAACTACTAAAATAGATTTAACGCCATTTTAACAATTTTATTTGTTTCAAAACTAAAGTCAGTGGTTAGTGATACGTGACTTTTATTAACTTTATTCTTTGGTAAACTTTTGTTTTCATTCATAAAAACTTTCTTAGCGTTTTCCTGATCTCATAAACATTCACCATTCATATTTTTGTTACAAATTACGACAATTTTGGAAAAAAAAAAACTTGGCAACTTGGTAATAACTAAAATGTTATAACTTTTGGGATTTCACTACATTACCTATATAAAAGAATAAATTACTATTGAATGCGCTTTCCGGTGTAAAACATACACATTTATACAAAGATTTACTCACGTAAAAGACTTTTTTTTTCAAAAAGCCTACTTCACAGAAAATTTACAGTATTTTCAATTAGGTATTGGAAGATATGAAATTTGGCCAACGTAATACACAGCCGTTATCTACACGTGCGCTTAACTGCTGCACATGCAAATAAGAACTCTATTCCCACAGTCATTTATTCAGCTGTATTACTATGATTATTTCAATTTTGCAAAATAAGTAATACTTTATAATATTTTTACTCACTTCTATATGAAATTTCTTATTTTGAATATACATTTCTATAAAGATCTCGATTAAAGTAATATTGCCTGTACGTAAACATATTAGACAAAGTATTTAAGTTTTTTATTATCTGTACTAAATGAAGAGAGAACGTGAATTACTAGACAGAAATTTTTCATTAAATGTAAATGAGATATTGATGCTTTAAAAGGAACACAAAAGTCTTTTCTTTGATATTCGGGCGGTATTTGTACCAACTTTAATCTAGGTCTTGTGAGAAGGTGCTCCGAAATGTAGCATGTGTGTATTCTAGATAAACACTGGCGAGAAAATTATTGAAAACTTATAGTGTTGCTAAAAATGTTTGTTTCCATCGTTATTTGATAACAACAGAAGAGCAAAGGACAATCAACCTTACAGAATACCTGACAAAACAATAGTAATAGTAGTAACACTAAAATATTTCTTCTCCAAACGTTTTAATTCCCATAATTAAATTTTGTATATCATATTGGTTAAAGTAGGTCACTCATACCAAAATATGCTATATTTTGGAATAAAAGGTAGGTAATTATTCTATTAAAATTTATGCAACTATCCACGTTATGATATTGGAACCCATGTGAAGCAAATAATAATGTTATCTGTATTTGGATTTTTTTTTAATAGATTCAAAGTTTTATTTTTACATAATATTTTAATTTAAATAAAAGTAGTACGTAAGTGTTAAATAAGTTACGTATTATCGTTATATTAAAATGAAACATTATCTATACATAATTATAATAAAATGGTAGGAAAGTCAAAACTGTACATTGAATATTTTTCTAAAAGATTAATTTTAAAATTTTAATTAATTAGGGTGTGATCTACAATCGATACCGAAGCCAAAAATATAGTTTTTAGAATTTTTGTCTGTTTGTCTGTATGTATGTCCGGGATAAACTCAAAAAGTACTGCATGTATTTATTTCAAATTTGGCATAAATATTATTAACAAGTCGGGTCAACATATAGGCTACATATTATCACGCTATCATCTATGGGGAACGAGCAGTGAACCTTTATTTCTTCAACGCATTCTGTAACAAAGTGTAATCTAATAGCGTTCATGCAGACGACGTCGCGGGCAGCAGCTAGTATGAAAATAAGATAAAAAAGTTTTAATATTAAAAGTTTAAAAGATAAGTGTAAACAAGTCTCAAGCCTGAGTATAGTAGTAAAAATAAGTCAGTGTTTTTTTTTACTCTCTAACTATTCATGCCAAGCAATAAGTATGTCATATTTAAAGTCAACGTTTTGTTTTTCCCAATAATATGTTAGAGGAAAGTTGTCGAGAAACTCGAAGCTTTTTTGCACAGGTGAGTTTAAATTGTTGATCATATATTTCAGTAGTTGTGAATTTTATTTTTGTAATATCTGAACTTTAATAGTATATATGGTGTTAGAACATATTTTAATTAGAATGAGCAAAAGAATAAATATTAAGTCCAGCTGCGGTCGACCGCAGAGGCGCGTGCTACCGGTGCGGCGTGGAGGGGCACGTTGCCCTAACTGCACCGAGGCACTGCGCTGCGCCGTTTGCGCAGACGCCGGCAAACCGGCGTCGCACATAATGGGAGGACGGGAGTGCCGCCCCCCAAAATCGAGGGTTAGAGCGGTCGCAAAGGCCCCGACCGCTCCCCAAAGCCCAACGCACCAGGTCACGGAGGAGACTGCAGCTATGTCATTATGACCTGCCGCAGTTTCCCCCGTTCGCCGGTCCCTGGTGCAGCGGAGATAGAGCGCTCACGGTGCCCGCGAGTTTCTTGACGTAAAAAAGCGCTAGGTAACACGAATGCGAACACCAACATTAATCAACATCAACAAATAAGTCAAAACTAGCATCAATATTATGAGCTTAGAGAAATGCACACACTCGAGAAATGATAATATGATTCAAATAATGACTTTTCTCTTGTACTGCAAATGTTTATGGTTGACGGTGATAAATAAATATCACGTAATCTCTTGTTCATTTGTTAGTTATTACCATAAAAAGGGGTAATACTTCTTTTTCTTGAAGATTATACGAGTAGTATTAGTATAGTATTATAGTAGTATTAGTTATTATCTGTGTCTGAACACTAAGAAATAAATAAATAAATATGTTTAAATAAATATGTTTAACACACACACACACGGTCGTCTGCTCCTAAGGTAGGCAACTTAATGCCTGTGTTATAGGTAACAGCCGACTGATATACATTTTTTTTTAAATAAGTATACATATAAATAATACATATATAAATAAACATATAGTATACACAGACTCGGGGAGGGAATCGAACCCACAACCCTTGGAGCAGAAAACAGGGTCACTGAAAACTGCGCCAACGGGTCAGTCGTCAATGTCAAATTGCATTGTAACACAGAAACGGTAATCTAAACTTAACAAGGCTCTAGATATTAAAGGCAGTTTCTTACGTTTTTAAATTCCTTAAAAAATTTATAAAAAATTTTGTATAACCGCTTCATGCTAGTAATTAGATGGCCACTATAAGTAACATTAAATAAAGTTATAAATTTAAAGGGGTTAGCACAGAAGAATTGTTTGTAAAGCGTTTCGTACATAGTTCAATGTAAAGAAATATTTTTGTTACACATTAAAATGCCAAAATGGTACGTAACGATTTCTATTAATTTTTACTTTTGCACACCATTATGTGTTGCCGTCAATTTTTTCTTTTTTTTAATTTACCAATTTAAATTTTAACTTTCAATTTTTGAAACGAAACAACATTATTTCACAGAAGAAACAATTCCGATATAATATTCATACCCAAGTAACGAAGTTTTTGTTTGAATATTTAAATTCGTTTACCCAATGGTTAAAATGTCGATTCAGAAAATTGAACACCTGAACTAACAAATGTTTATTGAAATTTCTCTTATTATTCCATACTATAACATGCCTTTTTAAGAAAAAAATGTTAAAATAAATTGTCATTGGCGAAACAAATTTAAATGTTTTCACATATAACTATGGATTTTATTTAAGCCAAAGACAAAAATATATTTCACTGATGTGGTAGTGTATAGGTATACCTATGGTAAAAGGGTATGTTCTTACTACATACTACTAAATATTAAAATGCACTATATCAAACTGTAAAGCTCGAATAGGGCGCTAACTCCTTTGACATAGCGTAAAACAAAAACCAACAATTTGACAACTCGTACCACAGTAAAATGTGTAAAGGTTGTCATAAAAATCTCTTTTTCATAGTTGCACCAAAATTACTACAAAGAAGGTTAATGTTGTTTTGAAATTACTAGAGGCGTTCAGCGGTTGTGGCTTTTCCGTGACTGAGTATAAAAAGAAAACCTACTATTACATAATTATTAGGTAATTGTTGTAACTACGAATTCTTGTTTGATTGCCATCCCTTTTATTAAACCTATAATAAAAGGGATGGATATGCGCCAGCTTAAGATAAGCCGTACGTTGAAAGCTTTCTGTGCAATCACGGTTTCAAGTTTTATTATAATGTTGAACTCTCTGCCGTGTTTTAAAGAACAAGTAAAACTGATATTTTTTTTTTGCTTTGAAATGTTTATCGCTGTTCGTCCTAGCGGCCGTTACAGTGTCACTGTTTCGAGTACTGAGACCCAGCCGTGATGATTGGGAGCCCTCTCTACGGCTCAGAAATTACGTTCCTCCTAAAGGTATCTCCTAGTGAAATACAACTGTTGATATCGGTTGTTTTTATGAACGCCTGATAAAGATTATTGGTACAGAAATCATTGGCTACCCCACACTGGAGCAGAGCGGTGGATTAGGCTTCAATTTTTTTTTTATAGGATTAGAAGCCCAGCTGCAGTACATATAACACATCAAATAACATTTGTAGGTTATTTCAGTTCGGTATAATTCAATACACATTTTTATAGTTGGATGTCTAGCATCCTGAATTCACATCGTTTTGACAGTCTAAGCATTTATCAGCATTAGTACCGAAAGTCCTATTTTTCAAATTTTTATATATATTATAACATCAATGTTCTTTGTTTGTTCTTCGTTCTATCTAGTAGTAAATAAACATTTGAAAATTTTCTCTATATTGCATGTCGCATACAGATATGAATAGGTTTACTAATAGCAGTAAATTCTGATATTTAATTGTGACAGAACGAGAATAATGACTGCAATTATGTTAAAACAAAAAACACCAGCAGTATACAAAGCTACTATTGATGCGGTCTTTATTAGACATTTAAACAGGTTCGAATCAAAAGTGTTCTTTTCTTACTGCAGGTTGCTTAACTTATCGTATAAATTTTAGAGATTGACGATAATGATTCTGGTAATGATGATGGTGAAAGAGTCGTTGAAATTATGGATGAAAGTTGATTTTTCTGAGAGAGGAACTTTTTAATGTAAAATAATTGTAATAGTTCTGAAGTGTAAAATTTTTAATGTAATATAAATTGTCATGCTTGTGTACGATAGCGCAATAAATGAATATATATTTTACCACATAAATGATAGTACTTTTATACTGATTATTAAAGCAAATCGTGCAAAATTCTCTCTCTCTTCTTTCAAGGTGATCACGCTGAATTTGTAGATAAAAATTATCCTAGTAACCTAGCTTGTAGTATTTTGATTTATTTAACAGTTTTTTAAGCAGGTCTAGATAAAGATAGACAAAGACACAAAAAAACCTTTTTGTTTCATCATCTATTTTAGACAGTCCTCCAAAAACAATTTCAAAATATCTTCTATGTATAGAATTGGTTACCTGATACAGTTTTGTAATAAGTATAGTTATGAGATACCCTAAAATAATCAATGTAGCTTTATATAAGAAGGTTTTTGAACTTTAAAAAAAGAACAAAACTTTAAGTTATAAGTAGTTAAAACGATCTTTAAAAAATGCATTGAAAAACATACGGTTAACAATAACAATTAAAAATAGACATTTTTAGAGTTATGAACAGTATTATAATTTGCAAAATATTAGCACAGTGATTATTCAAATACTTACGATTATACAAATTCATCTCACTGAATATTTGTACATTTCAAAAGAAAAGAGAGTTCATTTTGCTAATCAACATCGCTTTCGTGTAATCCTTGATATTCCGAAACAGTTACTAATTTGCATCAAAAATTCGGACCAATTATATTATTCGAACTCGATGAATTTAAATTAACGATTATAAATCATAGAAAAGACACGCCTTAACTCGCGTAATTTTATTTAATCTCACTTCGCCTGTTTTCATTACGACATCAAGGCAGCTGCTTCCTAAGAAAAGTAAAAATTTGTTTCGTTTCAACCGAAAATGTTTGCTTTTAATTCAGCTTTTGAGTTTTCTTGATTGCAACGCTTTCTTTGTCTTTTTTTTATGCCTTTAGTTATATACTAATTGTTACAGTTCATTTTTGTAAATATTAATTATTTGGTGTTGAAAGTTTTACAAAAATTATAAAACCATATTTTTGGAATAAAGATTTTTTTTAAACTGTAGGTATTTCTATTTTTTATACTCGTATATTGTAATATTTATAATATTCTGTATCATAATATTAATAATATTTGTATAGAATATCAATTTGATATAGAATTAACTATACGAGCAATACGTATCACTTCGAAAAATTTGAAACTAATACTGTTCTCTTATATTTACGGGAATTTTACTCATTTAATTCAAAGCTTGTATTGGATTTTATCGCGTTTATTTAAAACTATACAGTTCAACGATATTTTAAATTATTTCCTGACGCTTCGGACCCTTTACAGCGTCCACGATCTCGGGGATCTGAGGTGATGGGTGTACACATGAGCAGTCGACTGCGATAGGCTGAAGCGAATCGAACAATCGTTACTCATGGTAGCGAAAATATCCGCTAACCTGCATCGGAGCAACGTGGTGGATTAAGCTCAAACCATTAACGTACATGGAGAAAAGATCTCTGCCCAGAAGTGGGTCACTAACAAGCTGATTCAGTTCAGTTTAAATTATATAAATGCTCTGACCAACAAAACAATAAAAAAAAAAAAACAGAAACAAAACTTATATGAGAATTATAGAAAAACTAATATTGGATTTCAAAATAATATTTACTAAATTTTGATGATAAAATTGGTTTTGTCTATTTGTAATCAGCATTTGGTAAACATCAAAACAAAAAAAAAATTATATCTTAGAAATTTTAATATATTCCACACCTGAATACCGTTTAAATACACGTAAAATACGTCGTGTGTAAAACTAGGCCACAAAAAAGCAAGCATGCAAGGATCTGTATTAGACATGGGCGTTTTTGGTTTTTAGATCAAACGGCTACGTAGCCGATATTAAATTTCCATATCGATATTGAAAACCGTTTTCAGATATCGATATCAGAGTAATATCAGGTGCGTAACGTAAACACAAACCGAAACAAACGTTTGAACACAAAGGTTACAAGTATGCTTAATTGAAAAAATCAAAAAATCCGACTGCGTAAAATACTCTTATTATAAACTAAAAAGAATAAAACAATTTACTAGCTTTCATTTGATACCCATATTGCTACAGTAAGAAAAAAAAATTCAACCCCCCCCCCCTCATTCCGCCATTTGCGGGCGCCATTTTGAAAATTTATATAGCCTGTGTCACTACTACAATTTAGACAAATCCAACGACACCTCATATGTTAAAAACCGTCCAGCCGTTTGGGCTGTAGGGCGTGCCAAAGAAACGGACAGACATACATACATACATACATACGTACGTACATACGTACATACGCACATACGCACATACGTACATACACACATACACTCGAAAACTACACGTACATACGTACCCTTCTTCTGTCGCAGTCGGGTAAAAACAGTTTAAATATAAACTATAACAAGTTTAATATCAAATGTTTTGAAAAAATACGTCTTATGGTTATAAAATATTAAATATTATAATAATATTATAGTATTATTATAATTTTTAATATTTTAATATAATAATTATTATAAGGCATACTTCAATAAAACTAAAAATGATTCGTTTCACAAACTTTTTATTAAATACACACTATTTTATTACGGAAACTAAATAATCATAACCATAAAAGAGTAAAGACTCGACTTTATTGCTTAAAGTTGTAGTTATGTTTTGCGATGTACACAGTTGAACACAGAAAACCATATTCGCCTCATCTCTTTTATTCAGTATGAAGTTACCGTTATAAGAAAGAGATGCAGATAATATGGTTTTAGCTGTCGCGCCGCTCTTAGCCTTTGCACGCCCGTCACCGTTCTTCGGTTTTAAGTTTTTAGTTTCGGTTTCGTGTTCGCGCTCAAGTTTTCGTTGGTTATGTGAAAACGGTTATGCGTTTTGGTATATCGATATGATATGATATGGGTACGCGTAACCGATATTAGTTACGTTTTGATATATCGGTCTCATGCCTAATCTGTATACTGTTCCTGTTATGCGACTGAAAGCAAGTGATATCTTATTGAGAAATGACAACGTAAGTTCAAACAACACTATAGTTGTTTTTATGGTTAATTAATTTTTATAATGATTGTAATGTGTGTATATTTTATCTACATTTTATATTTAACGTACATCACTTAAAATAGATTCCTCGTTATAATAACTAAAACATAACATGGGAATGTATTTCATTAAACCTCATTTTTTTTAAAATTACTATTACAAGTATATTTTGCGATAATTATTGTTAATATTATAAATCTGTAAGTGTGTTTGTTTGTTTGCTATATTTTACTATTAGCACAGTATTTGAGTCATAGGACAATAATACGCACACATATATAAATATATATACATATTTAGTCCCGTTTCATTACTGTTTTTTTTTTGATTTTCGAAAAAAAGTTTGTTTCATTGGAGTGCTGTTAATTTAGTTATATTTTTATTATAGAACTGTTACTAAAATATTTTTTATTACAGAAAAGTTATATTTCTTATAGCTAATTTACACGTATGTAAAGTTGAATAAGGCAACTTCTGCCTTTAACTAAGTGGTATTTTGTAAAATGAATGACAAGGTAAAATAAACAAGTAATCAGCTTATCGACTATGAGCAAATCATAGCCATTACATTGAAAAAGTTAAAATTATTTAATAAAGTATGACTAGTCTGATTCTGCAGTGAATTAAATAGCGAAGTCATATGTACAGTGACGCTTTTATAGTATTATTTATAATTCAAATTGGACCTAATATTAGTCGTAAATAAACTGCATTAAACAAATATAAGAATCTTTTTCGAGTTTTCAAAGTCGTTAAATATGTTCTCAGTAACATTCCGTTATGTTGAGGTTTATTTTGATTTGACGTTCATCTGTAATGGAGCAATTTATTAATGCGTTGACATATAATGATGACCTTCGCTTGATGATAGATTAATGTCGTCATTAGTAACACACCATTTAATAGTAATCCCTCTATGAACATCTCGGAAATTCTTCATCAATACTGTTGACAACATAGGAATGCAGCCGTAGTCGTACTTGTAATAAAATTAATTAGATTAAATACTTAAATTAATTACTCAAATAGATTGTAAAATATGGCTTATCTAGAAGAATTGAAGTAAAGTGTATCCTATTTATATAATTTTTTTGTTAAATATAAATATAACAATATAAGTTATCAATTAAATGCTTAAAAATGCTTATTATACAATGTACATATCTTATTAAGTTACTTTTACTGGTATTTAAAATCTAAGAGGTTTGGTTTAAGAGGACATCGTAAGGTGATAACTGTGTATTTCACCATTTCACCGGAATTGAAAACATTCTTCTCCTTAAATTTATTCACATTTCACAAACATTTGAAATGTTTTTTGATTTTGTTGAGTGAAAGATTTTCTTACCTTAACTTATGTAGTTTTTATTATGTCCGTTGTGCTGTCTATTAAGCGTTGATGTAAAGGAATAGATAGCAATAAGTAGCAGCTTAGATCCACCAATGCATCTCGAATACCAGCCGTCACAACTTCAATTTTGCTTGCGATAAAGTCGCTCATAGTCTTGAAGAAACAATAATTTTGTCGGCAGTTTATTTTGTTTTTGGCGTGATAACGTTTAGTGAATCGATGAAAGCCGGCAGCACTTCATGAAAAAGTATGACTCATTGTCACAATCCGCGACCGAGAGCGCGGACCAAGCGATAGAGAGGCACGATCGGCCTAAGCGTTCGGCTTGTGCCGCATTTGAATAGGGATGTTCATCGGAAAAAATTATCGATAATTTTATCATCGATAATTATCGTATCGTGTTATCGATAGTTATCGATAATTATCGAACGAACAGTCATCGATAATTATCGGATGAAAATTATCGATTGTTGGCGACAGTTATCATTAATTATCGGATGAAAATTGCAAGTGACGAGAAAAAAAGGTCGTCCAAGATCTCACATCGATATTTTCCCCTGCAGCCTATCCTAATTCCTAAAAAAAAGGTCATCCGACATCCCATGTCGATTTTCACCCCTATACCCGAATACCTAAAAAAAAGGTCGTCATTTCTCCCTGTCAAACTTATTACTCGATAATTATCGGCTGACGTAAACCCATTATTATCGAATCCCAATTATCAATAATAATCACATCACAAACAAATTATCGATAATTATCGGATCAAAACAAAACTATCGATAATTATCGAATGAAAAATTATCAACAATTATCGAATCAAAATTATCAAATCACACTTATGGATAATTATCGATAATTATCGCACACCCCTATATCTGGAAGAGATAGCGGCAGCACGGAACCTACACGTAAACTGTTTTAAAGAAGCTTTATAAGTACCTATAACTTCTTACGTGCGTACGTACATAAGTACACACACACTTTTGTTATCGATGCTTTCTTATGACGTTATCACGTAAAATTATCGTCCGTAAACCGACTTTACAGACAACCAATTTTTTTTCTTAGTGATTCGACATAGTGTTCTTATGGCCTAATTAATATGAGTCTGCAATTGTAACTCTGACTTGCATAACTTTCAAAGATTTGTTTTACAAATGGCGATTTGCTTCAAAATAATTACTTGAAAGCTTTTAATAAGTTTTCTTTTATTGCAGGTATATATTTAACAGTTATATTTGGTCTATCAATACAATAGCTTGTACTTTTTTAATATTGTCTGCTATTATTATTAGCTGCTACTCCAAGGTCCATGTGTTTTAAATGCAAAAAGCACAAATATATAATTTGGGATATGTGACCTAGCCGAGTGATATAAACGATCCAGCTTAATACGCAGCGGTTCCAGGTTCATAATATTCCTATCAAACTTTTGTGACAGAAATGCTATAATTTTTTCCTAAAGAATTGAAATTGGGATTGAAAGGAAAAAAAGTCAATAATTTGCCTAGGGAAAGAAAAAGAAAAAAAAAATCAATAGAATCTATTTGATTCAGTAGTACTTGCTCTAAGGTGAACTTATTATTGGTTTTATTAGTGGCCATAAGTCTTGCGATCTGTATGGTCTTGTATTCCGCTTTCCCAGTTGGTATGTGAAAGTTTGCAACTTGAACTTCCAGTGTCATTAAGCTTGTTGTATACAAATAAGAACTTTGTCTCTAAGGAGCCATGTGCAATTTTATCTTTATTACATACAAAATTCTGATCTGTGATTATTGTTACATTTATAATAACGTTGTAACATATAACTGTAATTAAATATTACAATTTTTGGAACGAAGTTCTTTACGGCAGGTATGGGAGGAGATAGGGAATTTGCTGCTCGACCGAATTGAAAAAAATGTCAGACTAAAACTATAAGAAAAACATATAACGGAAGTGTGCGTGCGGGCGGTGCGAGGAGCGGTGCGGTGCGTTGGGACGCGACCGCCACCTGCGGCACCACACTGTGACTCCACGTGGCGCAAGGAGCGCTAACCTAACCACACCAATAACTCAATCCAAATCCCAGAGAAAATTCCTATGGTTTTCGAGAAAAATACAATTTTTGAAGTGAAACTTCTATATAAACGGGGGTCTTAAGAATTTTGTGTCACGAAAAAGCGTTATGGTCATAGAGCCAGGTAAAAATTTGGTTAGTTATTTCTTTTTGAACGATAAATCAACGATCAATTCAAATCAATTTTTTTAAGTTGTACTTCTTTTGGCGCGCTAGGAAAAAATGATGAGGTGAGAGACCATGAATGTCTGTCTGTCCCGATGTTTGTTATGAAATCTTGCAAATTCAATTTGATCCACTTCCCTGTTACCGATTGAGCTGAAATTTTGAATACATGTGTAAATCGCGGGACAATGCAATATTATGATGAGATGGTTCTGATCTGATGCAGGAGCTAGAAGGTGGCCATAGGAACTTCACAATGAAGCGACACAACCTTATCGAGTTTGGGCTCGTTTGAATCGTCTTGACGATTAGTTTGTTTTTCAATTGTAACCAGGGTCTGGTGATGGAGCTGGAAGGTGGTCATAGGAACTCTGTAATAAAACGATGCAGGCCAATCGAGTTTCGGCTCGTTTGATTCGTCTTGACGAGTACTTTGATTTTAGATGTTTACCAGGGTCTGATCTGATGATGTAGCTGGAAGGTGGCAATAGGAACTTCCCAATGAAACGACACATGCTCATTGAGTTCGGGCTCGATTGAATCGTCTTGATGAGTAGTTTGTCTTTCAATAGTAACCGGGGTCTGATGAGGGAGCTGGAAGATGGTCATAAGAACTCTGTAATGAAACGACGCAACCCCATCGAGTTTCGGCTCGGTTGATTCGTCTTGGCAAGTACTTTGTTTTTAGATGGTCATCAGGGTCTGATCTGATGATAGAGCTGGAAAGTAGCAATAGGAACTTCACAATGATCATAACATCGAGTTTCAGCTTGTTTGGTTCCTCTTGATGAGTACTTTGTTTTTAGATGGTTACCAGGGTCTGATCTGATGATGGAGCTGGAAAGTGGCAATAGGAACTTCGCAATGAAACAACACAACCACATCGAGTTTCGGCTAGTTTGATTCGTCTTGACGAGTGCTTTATTTTTAGATGATTACCAGGGTCTAATTAGAGATGGCGCACACTACCCATTAACTCGGCGCATCGTTTTATTATAACTTCTTACGTGCGTACATAATACATAATAAATACACACACTTTTTTTGACCGTTTGATGAAAATGTGTAAGCTGATTGTTATGTACTGCTGTAATGTGTGTGTATGTTAAACATATTTATTTATTTATTTATTTAATAAATTTAAAAAAGTCAGATAGCAGTAAGTATTTTTTCTTCGTGCGTGGGAGGGTGCCGACGCTTATTCTCCTAACGTAACCGCAGCTGACTTTCGTTATGCTTTATGATACAACTCTCTGCTGCATTCCACTAATTATTTGTAGCGACATCTATCTCGCCATATACGAACTAGAAGAAACAGACGTATCCAACATCGCGCTATCGAAGTTTTCAAAGCGATTGAGTATATATACAAGAACTCGACAATAAGCGTTAAGTGGCGCATAGCCCACCAGACACATCCTTTTCAATCTGAGCCTCTTCACGCCCAAATATTTATCACTTGAGAGGAACTTGGTCATGCAAATCTGTTACTAGCTCCCGGACTTTTACGGCCACGTGGTGGAAGTAGATCATATATCGCGTGGTGAGAGACGGCAACGGCGGAAGGAGAGAAACGATGGTGACGACGGAGAGATGGCAACGGCTGTATTAGATGGATATTATGCGCATTTATGCGCTTTTTTTTTGGTTCCGGATTGAATTCAGTTTTTTTTTTGTTAAAATAAAATATGCTTAAATAAAAAATGCATTAATTAAAATATACCTAACCTGACCAAATCATAATTTGCAGTAAACCTGCGAAAAAAAACGAAATTTGTGCTGGGACACATAATAAAAGTAAAACTTTAACGGACAAGTGGCAAAAAGAATTGCAACGGACAAGTGGAAAAACGAATCGCAATAAAATCTATACTTGAAGTTTTACGGGCAGATTGTTAATGTACTTGTCCAATTTGAAAACCAGTTTTACTTGAATTTTTACCTACCCAAGTAACATACAAGTAAAACCGGTTTTCAAATTGGACAAGTGACAAAGTAGACAATGATAAAATTGATTAATGAAGTCCATAAAAATAGCTACTTTAAATCGAAGTATTAAAATTGACAAACCTTATTTTTTTAAACTCCAATCTTCGAATTAAAATTTCTTCATTAATAGCCTTAACATAGTTAGCAAGATAAGTTGCAAATATTTATATTAAAATAGATGTTGCAATTATGGTCATACAACTAATCAGTTTTCTCTAAAAGCCTTTTGAATATGTGGCTAATAACTCTATAGCCAAACGAATCCAACAATGTAGCAAAGATATTTTGGACGTTAGCCTCTACAAAATTAGTGTGGGTTTCACGCAGTTTAATAAAAACATAGTGTTGAAGCAAAACTCTTAAAGCCAGGTGGGTCTTTGTTTCTCTTGTCTTTCAGTAATTGTTGAATTTCTTCATAGATAAAGCAATAACATCAGAGACGTGGCACAAAGGTGATGCTTCCTATTAATCAAAGAAAACCATAAAGTAATACATAAAACTGTGAAATTATATAGGAAATTTAATCATTCTGTTCAAAATAATCTGTCTTTTCGTTATACCGGTAGGAGGGATGCGCTGTGCCGCGCTCCCGGCTGTATGGGTACCACCATCTTGCTTGTTTCTTCCGTGAAACAGCTTTGCTGTGTTTCGGAAAGAAGGGCAAGACAGGCAGTGTAATTACTGGCACCGAGACTTAATATCATATGTCTCAGGATAGGCAACACATAAATTAGTTGGCTGGGCTAGTTTCAGGTAAACTAGTTTATGTTCATGGGTGACGTCGACCACTTACCTCATTTTTTCATAAAATAATTTGAATCAAATACTCAACGAAGTTAAGATTTTTCAGAAATGTGGCTGCAACAAGACGGCGCCCGGCCTCATTTTTTCAGTTCAAGGACATTTGAACGAGCGGTTCCCTAATTGTGACAAGAACAGAACAGTTATAGCATTCCAACGTACAAAAAACTGGCCGTTTATGATAAACTAATAAATTATTTTGAATAAGGCAAATTTAATGAAATTTGCACTTTGATATGAAAAAACGAAGTTATGGCCATGCTGTAGAAACATTTTTTGTTGGAAATTACCTCCTCTATCTCCCTGTTTCGTTCGATCTACGACTTTTTGATCATTCTGTATATGTATTTATATAAATTTCACACACACAAGAAACACAAGTTCTTACGAACTTAGCACGGGGCTAGGTTAACGTGGTGTGATTGTTGGTTAACATTTATTTATTTAATATATTATATATTTATGTATTTTACGCTCACTTTGAAGATTACATTACAAATTACGGCTCACTTTTAAGAGATGATAAAAGTCAAATTGTGTAATCTCAAACAAAGTTGCGGCTACAATTTGGTTTAAATAAAAGTGTGAGAAACAAAGCTCAAATAAAAATTTCGTAAAAAAAATATTCCCTGCCATTCGACTATTGTACCAATTTAATCTTTATTAGCAAAAACTTCGATAAAACCTCGTCATATAATTGAATTTTAAGAGCTTTTCGCAACATCCATCGAATAGGATACTTAAAAAAATAAAAATTGTGTGAACAACTGTAGTGGTTTACAATAGTGGTTTACAATTTGAATATAATTGTAACAAATAAATATATATATATATATATATATATATATATATATATATATATATATTGTTGTTGTTGTTGTTCGCGGACACTAATGTGAAGGCGCTGGCGACCTTCGCCTCGTGTGATAAACATACATTTGTGTTTTATTACTCCTTTTTATACAACAGTTGCATAAATAACTATTACATTGGATCAAATTAAATTGGCAAACCCAGTTTCACTTCTGACACGTGTACTTCGTACACAGGCTCTTTTTTTATTCTTAAAGAATATTATTTATAACTGAAATTTTATATTACATTAAAAAATATTGCTTCGTATCGGTGACAGGAAAAGGCGATTGTGAGAGACAGAAAGGAGAGTTAATATTATAATGTAAATAAGTTGAACCTATAAAGAATAATTGGAAAATCAATTAAACTAACTTACGATTCTGTACATTGAAAAAAAATTGCATTTTTTTAAAATAAAAGCACTGTCTAATCAATATTGAGGCCAAAAATATATTTTCTCATTTTTGTTAGTGTGTCTATCCGTCAGTCCATCCGTTGGTGTGTCTGGATGTATCTTGGCTGCACGTCATACTAAAACAACTGAATAAAATCAAATGAAACTGGACATTATTCGAGTTCATGCTACTAACTAGGAAATTGGATATTTTATATCTCAAAATTCAGTACGGTTCTCTTAGGAGAGGCGATGAATTTCAAACATTATTGCAATTTATTAATACGTTTTCCGATTTTATTCATTCTTATTTTTGTTAGATCAAAGATATATTTTTAAAATCGTTTTATTAATATTTCCAGATATTTGGTTTATTACAGAAATTACAGACATCTTAACTCACATTAATAAGTTCTAATAACAAAGAACGTGGAATGTATAGAAACCTTTGAACGTACGGCTCATCTTAAACGTGTGTACATACTTTATCTTAAAGGTTTAATGAAAGGAGTGAGATTCACAAATGAAGTTGCGAATACAGCTATTGTATTATAAAACTAAAGAGATTTTTACCTACTTTTTTGAGCACGGTGATAACAGAATACGACTATTTTGAATAATTATTTATTTGTATTATCATCGCTAAAGTATGATATAAAGAGACATTAATCTATTTGGAAAGTAGTAAAAATACGTTATGATAAATAAATAATTTAAAAATTTGAATATAAACTCGTTCCATTAGATTTGAGCATACCTAAAAGAATATTCTAATTCTGTTTTTTTTGCAGTGAAACAATTTTGACTTAATAGCTCTCCAACTCCATTTTTCTAGGTCAAGGCTATCGTGAGTTTTTCATACATTTGCTTTGCTTTTAGTAACGTTTTAGTTTACTATACAGTTGAATATGGTACGAGGCTTTTGCGCTTTTATTATTGTTGTTAAATAAATTGAAATCTTTTTTAAGGCAGTTTGTTAAACAAATATAACGTACTAACTGATTTCAACTTAATACATAAGCAGCGCATTATTTGTTTACGTACTTAATTTTTTTTTTTAATTTTTATGCATTATTGATAAGCAATTCATGGGTTTTATTATGTCATAGAGCAATAGTTATTTAATATTACAATCCTAATAAAAAATGGAGAATCTGATTGAAATTGTTGCTAAAAATGCAGAAAAAAGGTAACGCTATTTTAAATAAGCTGTCAAATAACGACAGTAGAAATGTAACTATTAACACTAAAATTATTTCAAAACTTCAAATAGTTTTTTTTTCTTAAATATATCGGATGTGTTATGTTGTCATACTTTAATAAATGAAAAACAATAATTAAATCACGAATTGATTCCACAATCAACCCCACTTGAATACTATTTTTATTACTCTGGTAAATATATATATATTTTTAATTTCAATTGAAGAGTTTCCAATAAAAAACGTCTCTAATTCTGAATGTGTTTTATTATAGAGATAAAAAAAAGAAGTTTAACAAAAGTCTTTATAGTAATAAATATATAAATAAATATCTAAAAATATATAATAAAATATCTACTGAAAATCAAATTAAATTGGAAACGGCTGGTGTTAAAGCCATAACCTCGACGATTGTCATGCGTAAGTAAATTATTAAGTAAAAAGTAATATAATATCACTCTTTATGTAACTATTATTTTGAGTTGTATATACTTAATTTTTATTTTTTACTGCACAACGAACTGAACAAAAAGCGGGCTTGATGCTAAAAACAATTCTCTATTAACTAAACTTAGGACGTACAAGAATGGAGAGAAAAGGAGGACAAAAGAGTATACTAATATTTAAAAGGCAATAAAAATAAGATTATAAAATAAGTATCAAACTTGTAAATACACTAGCTATATCATATAATTATCAATATAATTTATCCATCACGTGTCATCAGCAATGGATGGTGGTGGCCAGGTAGATGTTATTTACACGGACTAAAGCCTTTGACAAAATTTGTCATTCCTTGTCGATTAAAAAATTAAATGCTTTAGGAATTCGTGGTGATTTGCTTCGCTGGAGTGAGTCCTACTTACGATCTCTCGAGAGGCTCTCATTTGGTGCCACTATTGTTTAATGTTTTTATTAATGATATAGCTAGTAATTTTGTCAATTGTAATATATTACTTTATGCCGACGATATGAAAATATTTAGGACTGTTACAACTTCTCTAGACTGTAAGTTGCTCCAAATGGATCTTAATAATTTAAGCGATTACTGTGATAAAAACTGTTCATAATTAAATATTAATAAATGTAATATTATAAGCTTTTCTAGGAAAAAGAATCCTGTATTATTCAATTATGTGATCAAAAATACTACTTTAACCAGAGTTTCTGAAGTAAAAGATTTAGGTGTTTACTTAGATCATAAGTTAACATTTCATCGGCATGTAGACCATAATTATAATTTCGAAAGCCTACCGAATGGTTGGATTTATTTTGATTGTAGGTATAGAATTTATAAAATCTGATACACTTATTCTTCTTTTTATTTTCTTCGTAAGGTCGATTCTGGAATACAGTTCTACAGTCTGAAATCCTCAATACAAGGTTTACATAAATAATATAGAAAAGATTCAGGATAAATTTATGAAATGTCTGGCCTTCCGCACTGGTTGTTCTGACATTGCTTCTAATTTAATCTCACTAGCAACTCGTAGACAAATAAGAGATCAAATTTTTTTCTACAAAATTATTAATAACGTAGTAGACTCTAAATATCTCATGAGTAATATTAATTTTAATTGCCCTAGGATTATTAGTGTAAGGAGAAAATATTTGTTTATGGTACCCGCATGTAAGTCAATGTCATGAGTTATGTAGGCAATGTTCTAAAAGCTATGGTTTATGTTTTATTAAATTAGTAAAATCTGTTTAATCTATAGCAATATTAAGCGATGAAGAGTACTTTGAAGCTCGTGTATATCTAATAATGACTTATTTCGCGAAATTCCAGTTAAATTAAAAAAGTATGTTTATGTAAAATACCCTTTTTATTCAGTGAATAGGTTGTCATAATTAAAATAAACTTGATTACCGATAATATACTTAACGTTTAACATTAATAGAATTTAGAACTTAAAAAAAAGTTCGTGATAAAACTTTGTCATATAAGTTTGTAAGCTTTCATAGTCATTAACACTATGATTTATATGTTACACGGTATATTTACCATGTCTGTTGTTGAGTACTTTGAGTTTCCGATATTTTGGGACCATTGCTGAGGTGTTCTGCATATGAGTTTTCCTGAGTTTGTTACTGATTTAGGATACTGTAAGAAATATGTGAGTGAAGCTATACCACGTGCTACGCCACGTGCTACGTCACAATCAAGACGCATTTCTCTAAGATATTAAATCCTGGTAAGAAGCCGAGATTAAGCAAGGCTTTAACTAGGATTATAAAAAATATTGCTTCAGAAAATAAATACCCTTAATACCCTTTTTCTATATGGAGAAGAGGCCATCGCTCTGCAGTGGGTGGCTTACAGGTAGGTATACACAGGGAAAATAAAACTATAAAAAGTGATAAAATCAGCGACAAGAGAGGTTGTTGATACTGGTGCAGAGCTTATGAAGTTCTTGTTGAATTATGTTTTTATACATACAATAATATCTATAGTAAATATATAATATAAAAAAAAAACATATTTCGTGAAAGAATTTAAAAAAACGTGTGTAATAAAATAGGAACAGATTGGAAGAAAATAATTATTCTTCTGGTTTGTTGGCAAAAGTGAGATATAAACGACCCGCGCTCGAAGTCAAGCTGGGAAAATATATTGTCGAAATGATTTAAAAAGGTTTGCTTTTAAAAAACGTTTCTTTTTTTCTTTTTAAATGTTTGATAAAATACGTATTCATGAAGTGTGTAAAACTGTAAAGGTTTTATATGTTCTGTTTTTTAATGAATTAAAAATCAGTACTCTAATCTTTTATTATTAGCACTACATTTGTGAAAAAAAGAAATGGTTTCGCTTCCAAATTAACATTAAAGCTGCTATGAATGTTAAATGGTTCATTTATATTTATTGATTTAGTAACTGTTTTTAAAAGGTTTATATAATCAGTACGTAAAGCGTAAAAATTGACACAGTGTTTGAATGTTGAATATTTTTATTCATTTAAGAAAAACAATTCCTTGAAATTAAGTTTAATATTTGTTTGTTTTTAAAATAAAGATGTCATAAATTTCATTCCCTAGAAAAAGACAGATTTAACTTACCTTATATTATATTGTAACACTCTTATAAGTTTTTTAGTCTACATCAAAGAAATAGTAAATTGTTGAAAAAGCCTTATTTTTCTAAGACCATAAAATTAAAAAGCTTTATGCTTTTAATACCTACATACGCCACAATTTATTATTTGAGATAATATTTGAAATTAATATCGAAAACCGAATCGAATATAATAACAGTAAAACAAATATTGAGTAAACTTTGAGTTCTATTAAGATAACCTTGTGATATGAAACAGTCAATACAGAGTCAAATGCCGTTTGTCTGATCGATACTCGATTAACAATTCTGATACTAGAGGATTTAATTTATAATCTACCTGCAAAAATTATTTCACAGCAAAGCTGTTTCTTCCGTGAAACAGCTTTGCTGTGTTTCGGAAAGAAGGGCAAGACAGGCAGTGTAATTACTGGCACCGAGACTTAATATCATATGTCTCAGGATAGGCAACACATAAATTAGTTGGCTGGGCTAGTTTCAGGTAAACTAGTTTATGTTCATGGGTGACGTCGACCACTTACCTCATTTTTTCATAAAATAATTTGAATCAAATACTCAACGAAGTTAAGATTTTTCAGAAATGTGGCTGCAACAAGACGGCGCCCGGCCTCATTTTTTCAGTTCAAGGACATTTGAACGAGCGGTTCCCTAATTGTGACAAGAACAGAACAGTTATAGCATTCCAACGTACAAAAAACTGGCCGTTTATGATAAACTAATAAATTATTTTGAATAAGGCAAATTTAATGAAATTTGCACTTTGATATGAAAAAACGAAGTTATGGCCATGCTGTAGAAACATTTTTTGTTGGAAATTACCTCCTCTATCTCCCTGTTTCGTTCGATCTACGACTTTTTGATCATTCTGTATATGTATTTATATAAATTTCACACACACAAGAAACACAAGTTCTTACGAACTTAGCACGGGGCTAGGTTAACGTGGTGTGATTGTTGGTTAACATTTATTTATTTAATATATTATATATTTATGTATTTTACGCTCACTTTGAAGATTACATTACAAATTACGGCTCACTTTTAAGAGATGATAAAAGTCAAATTGTGTAATCTCAAACAAAGTTGCGGCTACAATTTGGTTTAAATAAAAGTGTGAGAAACAAAGCTCAAATAAAAATTTCGTAAAAAAAATATTCCCTGCCATTCGACTATTGTACCAATTTAATCTTTATTAGCAAAAACTTCGATAAAACCTCGTCATATAATTGAATTTTAAGAGCTTTTCGCAACATCCATCGAATAGGATACTTAAAAAAATAAAAATTGTGTGAACAACTGTAGTGGTTTACAATAGTGGTTTACAATTTGAATATAATTGTAACAAATAAATATATATATATATATATATATATATATATATATATATATATTGTTGTTGTTGTTGTTCGCGGACACTAATGTGAAGGCGCTGGCGACCTTCGCCTCGTGTGATAAACATACATTTGTGTTTTATTACTCCTTTTTATACAACAGTTGCATAAATAACTATTACATTGGATCAAATTAAATTGGCAAACCCAGTTTCACTTCTGACACGTGTACTTCGTACACAGGCTCTTTTTTTATTCTTAAAGAATATTATTTATAACTGAAATTTTATATTACATTAAAAAATATTGCTTCGTATCGGTGACAGGAAAAGGCGATTGTGAGAGACAGAAAGGAGAGTTAATATTATAATGTAAATAAGTTGAACCTATAAAGAATAATTGGAAAATCAATTAAACTAACTTACGATTCTGTACATTGAAAAAAAATTGCATTTTTTTAAAATAAAAGCACTGTCTAATCAATATTGAGGCCAAAAATATATTTTCTCATTTTTGTTAGTGTGTCTATCCGTCAGTCCATCCGTTGGTGTGTCTGGATGTATCTTGGCTGCACGTCATACTAAAACAACTGAATAAAATCAAATGAAACTGGACATTATTCGAGTTCATGCTACTAACTAGGAAATTGGATATTTTATATCTCAAAATTCAGTACGGTTCTCTTAGGAGAGGCGATGAATTTCAAACATTATTGCAATTTATTAATACGTTTTCCGATTTTATTCATTCTTATTTTTGTTAGATCAAAGATATATTTTTAAAATCGTTTTATTAATATTTCCAGATATTTGGTTTATTACAGAAATTACAGACATCTTAACTCACATTAATAAGTTCTAATAACAAAGAACGTGGAATGTATAGAAACCTTTGAACGTACGGCTCATCTTAAACGTGTGTACATACTTTATCTTAAAGGTTTAATGAAAGGAGTGAGATTCACAAATGAAGTTGCGAATACAGCTATTGTATTATAAAACTAAAGAGATTTTTACCTACTTTTTTGAGCACGGTGATAACAGAATACGACTATTTTGAATAATTATTTATTTGTATTATCATCGCTAAAGTATGATATAAAGAGACATTAATCTATTTGGAAAGTAGTAAAAATACGTTATGATAAATAAATAATTTAAAAATTTGAATATAAACTCGTTCCATTAGATTTGAGCATACCTAAAAGAATATTCTAATTCTGTTTTTTTTGCAGTGAAACAATTTTGACTTAATAGCTCTCCAACTCCATTTTTCTAGGTCAAGGCTATCGTGAGTTTTTCATACATTTGCTTTGCTTTTAGTAACGTTTTAGTTTACTATACAGTTGAATATGGTACGAGGCTTTTGCGCTTTTATTATTGTTGTTAAATAAATTGAAATCTTTTTTAAGGCAGTTTGTTAAACAAATATAACGTACTAACTGATTTCAACTTAATACATAAGCAGCGCATTATTTGTTTACGTACTTAATTTTTTTTTTTAATTTTTATGCATTATTGATAAGCAATTCATGGGTTTTATTATGTCATAGAGCAATAGTTATTTAATATTACAATCCTAATAAAAAATGGAGAATCTGATTGAAATTGTTGCTAAAAATGCAGAAAAAAGGTAACGCTATTTTAAATAAGCTGTCAAATAACGACAGTAGAAATGTAACTATTAACACTAAAATTATTTCAAAACTTCAAATAGTTTTTTTTTCTTAAATATATCGGATGTGTTATGTTGTCATACTTTAATAAATGAAAAACAATAATTAAATCACGAATTGATTCCACAATCAACCCCACTTGAATACTATTTTTATTACTCTGGTAAATATATATATATTTTTAATTTCAATTGAAGAGTTTCCAATAAAAAACGTCTCTAATTCTGAATGTGTTTTATTATAGAGATAAAAAAAAGAAGTTTAACAAAAGTCTTTATAGTAATAAATATATAAATAAATATCTAAAAATATATAATAAAATATCTACTGAAAATCAAATTAAATTGGAAACGGCTGGTGTTAAAGCCATAACCTCGACGATTGTCATGCGTAAGTAAATTATTAAGTAAAAAGTAATATAATATCACTCTTTATGTAACTATTATTTTGAGTTGTATATACTTAATTTTTATTTTTTACTGCACAACGAACTGAACAAAAAGCGGGCTTGATGCTAAAAACAATTCTCTATTAACTAAACTTAGGACGTACAAGAATGGAGAGAAAAGGAGGACAAAAGAGTATACTAATATTTAAAAGGCAATAAAAATAAGATTATAAAATAAGTATCAAACTTGTAAATACACTAGCTATATCATATAATTATCAATATAATTTATCCATCACGTGTCATCAGCAATGGATGGTGGTGGCCAGGTAGATGTTATTTACACGGACTAAAGCCTTTGACAAAATTTGTCATTCCTTGTCGATTAAAAAATTAAATGCTTTAGGAATTCGTGGTGATTTGCTTCGCTGGAGTGAGTCCTACTTACGATCTCTCGAGAGGCTCTCATTTGGTGCCACTATTGTTTAATGTTTTTATTAATGATATAGCTAGTAATTTTGTCAATTGTAATATATTACTTTATGCCGACGATATGAAAATATTTAGGACTGTTACAACTTCTCTAGACTGTAAGTTGCTCCAAATGGATCTTAATAATTTAAGCGATTACTGTGATAAAAACTGTTCATAATTAAATATTAATAAATGTAATATTATAAGCTTTTCTAGGAAAAAGAATCCTGTATTATTCAATTATGTGATCAAAAATACTACTTTAACCAGAGTTTCTGAAGTAAAAGATTTAGGTGTTTACTTAGATCATAAGTTAACATTTCATCGGCATGTAGACCATAATTATAATTTCGAAAGCCTACCGAATGGTTGGATTTATTTTGATTGTAGGTATAGAATTTATAAAATCTGATACACTTATTCTTCTTTTTATTTTCTTCGTAAGGTCGATTCTGGAATACAGTTCTACAGTCTGAAATCCTCAATACAAGGTTTACATAAATAATATAGAAAAGATTCAGGATAAATTTATGAAATGTCTGGCCTTCCGCACTGGTTGTTCTGACATTGCTTCTAATTTAATCTCACTAGCAACTCGTAGACAAATAAGAGATCAAATTTTTTTCTACAAAATTATTAATAACGTAGTAGACTCTAAATATCTCATGAGTAATATTAATTTTAATTGCCCTAGGATTATTAGTGTAAGGAGAAAATATTTGTTTATGGTACCCGCATGTAAGTCAATGTCATGAGTTATGTAGGCAATGTTCTAAAAGCTATGGTTTATGTTTTATTAAATTAGTAAAATCTGTTTAATCTATAGCAATATTAAGCGATGAAGAGTACTTTGAAGCTCGTGTATATCTAATAATGACTTATTTCGCGAAATTCCAGTTAAATTAAAAAAGTATGTTTATGTAAAATACCCTTTTTATTCAGTGAATAGGTTGTCATAATTAAAATAAACTTGATTACCGATAATATACTTAACGTTTAACATTAATAGAATTTAGAACTTAAAAAAAAGTTCGTGATAAAACTTTGTCATATAAGTTTGTAAGCTTTCATAGTCATTAACACTATGATTTATATGTTACACGGTATATTTACCATGTCTGTTGTTGAGTACTTTGAGTTTCCGATATTTTGGGACCATTGCTGAGGTGTTCTGCATATGAGTTTTCCTGAGTTTGTTACTGATTTAGGATACTGTAAGAAATATGTGAGTGAAGCTATACCACGTGCTACGCCACGTGCTACGTCACAATCAAGACGCATTTCTCTAAGATATTAAATCCTGGTAAGAAGCCGAGATTAAGCAAGGCTTTAACTAGGATTATAAAAAATATTGCTTCAGAAAATAAATACCCTTAATACCCTTTTTCTATATGGAGAAGAGGCCATCGCTCTGCAGTGGGTGGCTTACAGGTAGGTATACACAGGGAAAATAAAACTATAAAAAGTGATAAAATCAGCGACAAGAGAGGTTGTTGATACTGGTGCAGAGCTTATGAAGTTCTTGTTGAATTATGTTTTTATACATACAATAATATCTATAGTAAATATATAATATAAAAAAAAAACATATTTCGTGAAAGAATTTAAAAAAACGTGTGTAATAAAATAGGAACAGATTGGAAGAAAATAATTATTCTTCTGGTTTGTTGGCAAAAGTGAGATATAAACGACCCGCGCTCGAAGTCAAGCTGGGAAAATATATTGTCGAAATGATTTAAAAAGGTTTGCTTTTAAAAAACGTTTCTTTTTTTCTTTTTAAATGTTTGATAAAATACGTATTCATGAAGTGTGTAAAACTGTAAAGGTTTTATATGTTCTGTTTTTTAATGAATTAAAAATCAGTACTCTAATCTTTTATTATTAGCACTACATTTGTGAAAAAAAGAAATGGTTTCGCTTCCAAATTAACATTAAAGCTGCTATGAATGTTAAATGGTTCATTTATATTTATTGATTTAGTAACTGTTTTTAAAAGGTTTATATAATCAGTACGTAAAGCGTAAAAATTGACACAGTGTTTGAATGTTGAATATTTTTATTCATTTAAGAAAAACAATTCCTTGAAATTAAGTTTAATATTTGTTTGTTTTTAAAATAAAGATGTCATAAATTTCATTCCCTAGAAAAAGACAGATTTAACTTACCTTATATTATATTGTAACACTCTTATAAGTTTTTTAGTCTACATCAAAGAAATAGTAAATTGTTGAAAAAGCCTTATTTTTCTAAGACCATAAAATTAAAAAGCTTTATGCTTTTAATACCTACATACGCCACAATTTATTATTTGAGATAATATTTGAAATTAATATCGAAAACCGAATCGAATATAATAACAGTAAAACAAATATTGAGTAAACTTTGAGTTCTATTAAGATAACCTTGTGATATGAAACAGTCAATACAGAGTCAAATGCCGTTTGTCTGATCGATACTCGATTAACAATTCTGATACTAGAGGATTTAATTTATAATCTACCTGCAAAAATTATTACAGAGTCCAATTATTTTTAAATAAAAGCTATACATACAAATCATGAGAATTCGTGCTTGCCAATTAAAATGTAAGTTAGGCTTACGCGTTTTTTAAAGATTTTTTTTCGAGTTTTAATGTATTTAAATACTACGTAAAAGTTAAAGGGATCTTTTTTTATTGTAATTTTAAATTCATTTTCATTAATTTATTTTGAAGTTAATTCCGAAATTAATCATAAAACAAATATATAGTAAACAGCTTATTTCCAATTGGAATATGTGATGGATTGTGTTACCGCATTGTGCAATAAATACTTTAGGCACTATCGTAGTAGATTTGTTCAAATTATATTAAGACATGTTTCAAAAAAATAACTCATAAGTCAAAAATGTCTGTAATCTGGTTACTACATCGCTGCCATACAATCACTAAATGCATTGGAATTTTTAAGTTTGAAGGTTTAAAGTAAGTTATTTAATACAAACTTTCCACGACAATATGGAAATTCAATTAGTTTTTATCTAAAATATATACCTTATATAAAACCTATATTCTTAAAAAATTTACTATTCACGCATTTCTTCTGATAAATTAAAATAATAATAGAAAAATATGACAAAATATCATGTAATTAAATTCATTGAAAGAATTTATTATTGGATGTTAATATTGTAATTCTTCAACGATGTTGTCTTTATTTCAGAAGTTTGATCCAACTATTACCGTGACCACCCAACGACTATCGGTTCAAGTACAAGCCATCTATTCATAATATAGAAGAAGGAAGGGCTTACCTATGACATTGTCACGGGAGTGGCTAATCAACTCTTGCAGAAGGGCAAAGAACTCCTGGAGTGCGCAGGTAAAATTAAAAAGAGGCTAAGGCTACATGCTAAGACACCCTGCACTGCAGGTACTATAAGAAAAGTGCTGTTCATCTCAGACTCTCGGATCAGGCAAAAGTGCAATGTGGAGAAGGAGAGATCTCGGCACACTCAGAAGCTGGTGCAGATAGAGAGAGCTCACAACCAGAATATTCAGGTGAACATGCAAAACGTTTGTCGCCAACATGAACTAGGCCCGTCAAGGAATTATGCGATAGCCTGAAGTAGATCCAAGCGGTAAGGAGCTGGTTTGAGCATTAAGGAGATTCGGCAGCGATAAGAGAGATTGGAGAAGGGTAAGGGAGTCTGCTCAGCGGTGTGGGAGGCAGGGAGCTGAAAAGGAGGCTCAGAAATGGCGAGTCCTGGAATGTATAGTATCTCCTAAAAGTGTTGATTTGTCGGGAAATACTTACTATTGATAATAAGCATATGAGGATAACTTTGGAAGATTCTATTTTGGAGTGTAAGTTACCTCACAATTTAAGGCCATAAAAGCCCCGGTTGCCTATACACAAATGTATTTTATTAATTTCTAGTAAGTGTTATGAATAAAATATTAAAACCATATTAATTTAGCAAAACACATGATTTGTTTGACATTTATTTAGTCCTGTACTGCGGAGCCGAAGCTGTGTGTACGAGTCATGTATCTCTAGTAAATTTTCTAGTAAATAAATCTGGTTTATCAGTTAACAGATTTTCGACTTGGCAGGTCAGGGTTGAAAGGCGAATAGCAATAACCAGAACACTAATAGACAAGTTTATACTGTTCTCTTATATTTACGCGAATTTTATTCATTTAATTAAAAGTCTAAAAACGGATTTTATCGCGTTTATTCAAAATTACTGTTTAACAATTTTATTTTAATTTATTTCCCGACGTTTCGGACCCTTTACAGCGTCCATGATCTCGGGGGACTGACTAATCACACGAGAGTCTAAGATGTCTCGTAATTCACACCTTATCCTGGCATTACAGTTTTAAGATATAGCCTTAATAAATCATTCACTGCAAAAATTTATGATGACTGCTATTCTATTATTACTACATACCATTTAGAAGCTGCTTACGTCAATTCTTGATGCTTAAATCACTAAACATGATATTTTTTCTAATAATATTATAGCTTAAGCCCAGAACTGATGCAAGTCGCGTTAGAAAAGAGGTTTTCCTCGTAGGCATGACATAACTGGTAAAAGAAAGATTGGTCAGCTGAAGAAATTTTTTAACAACCATATATCAGACAAAAATAAGGTATCTAGCTTGTTACCGCCCGTGATTTACTTGTTAGATTCGTGATCTTCTATGTAAGTTGAAAAAAAAACAAAGTTAAAAGTCAAAAAAAAAAGTTTCTATTGGGAAATTAAGAAATAAATAAATACTTAGTGGAATGTTTAAACATTTGAAAACATCTTAACATTAGTGCTTTTGTGCTTCAGTGATCCGCTGTTTTGAATCGGTATTACGAATGTATGTACCCACAAAAATTGTTAATAGCATTTGAAAAACAAGTTACATTTTTCTTTGTGATTTTTTTCCCTTAATTTTTGGAACTAATAATAAATTATGGTGGAACTTATTTATTGATAAATACTTAAAATTATCTATAAAAAAAAAACATTTAATATTTTATAATCATATTATGACATCTATTGCAAACATCGCCTACTACGTTGTTTCAAATATGGCCAGAAAATGTAATCAATGCGATAATTCGTCACCCATAGATTGAGTGATATCATACACGAGTCAACTTAAGACCTGACTACCGCCAACCCACGAGTTGGATGTGTTGCTTGTGCAGCGGATTTGATAAAAAAGGCAAGTCTGTGACTATTACCAAGACTTCAATAGCGGAATAAATATATGAAGGTGCAAATACGAAAGAAGTTCAGTACAGTATCGTGCAACATCACCGGTGGTACAAGTGGCCAATCTGTACAACAGACCAATTTTGTATTACCTATAATGACTTGAGATTTTGAAGAGTTAAATTTTAACCTGTATGAATTACTCTGTTTGTGAACATTATTCAAATCATTATTTATACTTGTTGTTAGTTTATATACATACAGATGATAGAGAGTAGATATTTTTTGACTAATTGAGATTGGTAACTGAGATTGGTTGTCACCTGTTGTCAGAGTTATCAAGTGTCCTTTGAATTATTGTGATTTTTATGTGCAAACTGTAAATTTATACTTGTGGTGTTGTGATTTTGTAACTTACAAATCAAGTTTGATCCACAAGTGTTATTTTTGCAAAATACATAAAATTAGAGTTAAAATCATCAAGTTAAAACCACGATTGACAGTGATCAGATTCTAAAATTTTCGAATACCCGCATAAAGGAACAATCCACCACAGACTAAACATCCAGTATATTACCACAGACAATCTCAGTAATACCAGTATTATAATTAAATTATTTACGTTAAAAAAAAAAAAGAAAAAAAAAGAAATTAGTACAATGAGTGCAAAGGGTAAAAATAGGAGTCCTACATCAATGGAAAAATGCTCGAAATGCAACAAAGCAGGAAATCCAGCTGATAAGAAATTGTCTATTACTTGCGATTGTTGTAAGGACCTTTTGTGTGGTGATTGCCATGGTTTGTCGCCAACTGAGATCAGGGTGTTTGAACTCAAGACAGTGGCCCGGGTCGTAACATTCTTATGTGCGGATTGTAGGTCAACGATGACTCAACTACCATCAATATTAAAGAAGCTTAACGACCTCACGGATGAGGTTCAACAGCTGCGTCTGCGACAAAATATGATGGCTACTGAAGCGGCTGTTCATGAACTAACCGAGCGAAAATATAGAGCTCAAAATATAATTGTGTATGATATTCCCGAGTCAACCTCTGAAAACATACAAGAAAAGAAGAAGCATGACAGCGAGGAAGTTGCGAAACTAATAAGAGGGGTTTGTAACATCGATTGTTCTAAAGCAAAAATGTTCCGCCTGGGTGCACCTAAGTCAGCCGATGCCCCCCCTCGTCCCTTGAAGGTTATCCTAAAGAGCAAAAGTGAGGCGTTAGCAGTTCTACGTAATTAAGGAAAACTTTCCAAGCCAGGATCTATCAAAGCTGATCTTACACCGCTACAACGCGAATATCTAAAATATCTACGGGAAGAACTCGATAAGCGTATTTCTAGTGGGGAAAAGGATGTGACGATCAAATACATCCAGGGTCAGCCTAAGATTGTGAAAAACAAAATTTTATCTAACTCCCAAAAAAACTGTTAAACCAAACTATTCTAAACTCCGGACCGCTCAAAATTAATGGAATCAGACCAACCTCGACCATTGCTTCTCTCAAAATTTTATACACAAATATACAATCACTAACTTCGAAACTAGATCTCTTCATTCACCGTGTAAAATCTTCAAAACCTGATATAATAGTCCTAACCGAGACTTGGCTAAAACCAAATATTTTGAACTGCATAATTGATTTACCTGGCTTTGATTTGTTTAGAGATGATAGAATGGACAGACGTAGTGGTGGAGTGGCGATTTACGTTGCTAACAATCTGAATTACTTAACTGCAAAACTAAATCCTCATTACAACATGAAACATGCTGCAGCTGAGTGTTTGTGGGTTGATCTGCATGTTGGATCGCACAGATTGTCTCTATGTGGCCTTTACAGGGGACACCATTCAGGAATGGAACAAGATATTGCGTTGTTTCAACAAATTGAACTCTCAGCTCAGACAAACACAACCGTAGTACTGGGTGACTTGAACTACAGTGGTGTAAAGTGGCCTCTAGAAAACTGTGGATGCCTTCTGCCCAACGAAGACAATTTTGTGCAATGGTTTAAAAACACAAATTTGGAACAGCTGGTAGATAGACCCACAAGATTTCGTCTAGGTAATCAACCATCCTTTCTGGACCTAGTTATAACAAATGATGAAAACTTGATAACGCAAATAGAGCACCAAGCCCCGATAGGAAAGAGCGATCATACTTGCTTATTAGTGACTGTACAATTGACATTAAATGATAGAAAGAACAAGAATATACCATTCAGACGTTGTTAAGACAAAGCGGATTACACGGGAATAAACCATCACTTATCTTATGTCTATAGTCATATCAAACAGATCAAAGATACCCAGGAACAGTTCGACCTATTCCATCGACACCTAACCCAAGCAATCGAAAAGTATGTCCCTCTAGTAGAAATTCGTAACGCTGCTTTTATTAACCCTGGATAAACAAAAACATTGTAAATTTTGCGAAACAGAAGGCCTTACAATGGAATAAGTACGCACTGACGGGACTAAGTGGTGACTATAAAAGATATCGCGAGATAAATAACAAACTGGTGAACTTGTGTAGACAGTCACGATTAAAATACGAAACTAGTGTTCTAATATCAACTCCAAAAACATTTTATTCCTATGTCAAACAACAGATGTCATCCAGGGGTGGTGTACCACCCGCATTAATAAATAATCAGGGACACGAGGCTACTAATGCTAAAGAGATAGCGGATATTTTTGCTAATCAGTTTGCTGGCGTCTTCAGACAGGAGCCGCCTGGAAACTTGCCGGGACTAGATGTGAGTAAGCGAGTTGAGGCCACTATAGGCGATTTGCACTTCACTAAAGACATAGTGAAAAAATATATTATGGACCAAAAAAAAGACTCCTCTCCTGGACCAGATGAAATAGCCGTTTCCATACTGCAGAACTGCGATCTTTCAGAGTCACTAGCGTGCATAATGCAAACGTCCTACGAATGTGGTTCCCTACCCGTGCAATGGAAAACTGTTACAGTCACTCCAATATATAAGAAAGGTAACAAGTTAGAAGCTTCTAATTACAGACCCATAAGCTTAACTTCTATTGTATGCAAACTCATGGAGAGGATAATTGTCAAGCATATCAGGGATTTCTTGGAGAAACATCAACATGGCTTTGGTCCTCGCCGTTCAACAGTCACAAACCTATTGCAGTGTCTGTCAATGTGGACATGTAGCTTCAACAATAAAGAACCAATTGATGTCATCTACCTGGATTACGAAAAAGCGTTCGACAAAGTACCAACAAACAGATTGCTTCACAAATTGGAACACATTGGAATTCGTGGCAAGCTTCTCGACTGGATTGGTGATTTCTTACGTGGCCGAACATTCCGTGTTAGAGTCGGCAACAGTCTATCTGAAGAGCGAGAGATATTTAGTGGTGTTCCGCAGGGATCAGTTTTAGGACCGGTTCTATACATAATTTATACCCATGACTTACCACACTGTCTGGACTGTAGATGCAGTATCTTTGCGGACGACACCAAAATATTTGGAAATCCTACAACAGAATACTGTTCCCTACAAAGCGACCTGGACAAAATCGCAGAATGGTCTAAGAAGTGGCTACTCAGCTTGAATGATTCGAAATGTACCGTTCTCCACATAGGAAAGAATAATCCCAAGAATAAGTACAAATTGGGCAATAGTGAGTTACAACCTGTGAAGGCACAGACAGACTTAGGTGTTATCATCACTGACGATCTTAAATGGGCTAGCCATATTCATTTGATTACGAAGAAAGCGAACAGTCTCATTTACCTAGTAAGAAAAGCATTCGGGGTACTTACACCTGAGATGGTCATTAAAATCTACAAGACTTTCATTAGACCTATTTTAGAATACGGCTTCCAAGTATGGAACCCTTACTTTGTAAAGGATATTGATCTACTCGAAAAAGTTCAAAGAAGAGTCACCAAAATCCCACGACAATTAAAGAGACTTAAATATGAGGACAGGTTAAAGACTCTGGGCTTAACGAGCCTGAAAGATCGAAGAGAGAGAGGGGACTTGATCGAAACTTACAAAATACTGACTGGCCACTATGATGTACAGAATTTAGACACAATGCTTATCCGTAACGAGAATCCGCATTTACGAGGTCACTGCCTTAAGTTAAAAAAGACGAGATCCTACAATAACCCTCAAAAGTACTTTCTTAGCAATAGAGTGGTGGATATGTGGAACAAGCTACCTGAGGAAGTGGTGACGGCCAAAAATATAAACCAATTTAAGAATAGACTGGACAAATTTATGAAAAAATAAAAAACAAATAAATGTATTGCAAAATCTAATAGATGTCGCTGGATACAGGCACTTATCAGTTGATCAACTGCTTGCCTGAATAATTAATAATAATAATTAATAATAATAATTTATTTGAAAAATAACGAAAATAGGAGAAGGAATAATACACCATCTTGTGGTAGGCCAGCGGTAACATTAGACCAGTTCAAATAAGTATTTTGGACGTATAAGCGCTGGAGATGCCCATACAAGTAACTGTGAAACCGATCAATAACTGATTTAGATATGTTAAAAGAACGCAGAGCAGACAATAGCATATTAAAGTCCACAGTAATAAAGGCATTACTGAACTTTAGCAAAGCCAAACACCATGAGCTTCTGAGTGTCCATTCGATGTTTGATGTCATTACATTACAGCACGATTATAGCATTTTGACAAGTGCTGTAACCGTGTTATGACTTACGGAAACCGGGTTAATATAAATTTATGAGATTTTTTGAGCCTTTCCTCAAATTAAATTAGCTGCTAATGTACAAAATATTCAAAACCTTGGACAAAGAAGATAGGATTGAAATTGCGCGAAATTAAAAGAAGATAGACGGATTGTGTTTCTTTGGAAGAGAAATAATATAATTTTTTGTTTAAATAATTATCATGCTAAAGTATATACGTAATATATATATGTAATTTGATATAATAAAATTATTTATTAGGCTATTTGATATTATAAAATTCTTAAATATTATATTTAGGCTTAGATGTCCAAAATACAAAAGAGCTTTACGGGCAGGTCGAATTTTATGTAAAACTAGCGGCCCGCCCCGGCTTCGCACGGGTCTTTAACTAAAATTTTAAAAATTATACATTTATATTTTTTATCACCTACACCTGCGTCGATACTGGAAAATATTTTATAATAGACGGATTGAGTGACAGATTTATTATATCTATATACATTCATACATACATACATATATATGTATATAGATAGTACGGATGAAACATTTGAACTGTTTTTTTTTTATTAATTATTTTCTCATTGATGAATACCATATTTTAATAAGTATTATTCCCGACGAAGACAAATCCAAAAACACAAAAATCATAAAAATCGTTCCACTCGTTCTCGAGTTATAAACGGTGTAACTAACACGACTTTATATATATATATATATATATATATATATATATATATATATATATATATATATATATATATATATATATATATATATATATATATATATATAGATTACAACTTAAAAAGCTATAACCATCCAACTTTGTACAATCAACAAACAAATAACGACCAAATATTTTAAATTTTAACAACGAACAAACAATCAAGACCGTAGTACCCTAAAGTATTTAATTATATACAAAAAAGAAAAACAGATTTTTAAATACGGGCGAGTGTCATTCTTTTGGCCGAAGTTTTGGTCAGCGCGATTCAGAAAATTATCTGCGCCATCTATCGTATAATTGTAGAATATCGTTTTTATATTTAGTGACATTTAACATAATTAATATTTAACATAATAGTATATTAATTGAAAATGATGTTTATCTAAAATATTAATACGATTTCTATTCCTATCCGACATATTTAGTAAACTTTTAAGTTTAACAAAATAATAACTCAAATATAAGTTTTGTGAGTTTTAAAGATTCCTTAGACCAGATGGCGTTGGCGGCGTAGGTACCTATTTCTATTTTCTTAAATATTTATTTTTAAATTTAATTACAATGAAACAAAAACTAAATTATACTGTGAGTTATTTCTAATTTTTATGTATTAAAGTTATTAACATTGGTTTTGTACTTTTTACGTGATACGTGATCAGAGAAAAACACGATAAGAGATGGCGCTGATACAAAAAAATACGCGCTATTGAAATTTATTCTTGATGATATTAATAAAACGGAGGTTTTAACAGATTTATTATTTGTATAGAAATAGTTATAACATAAATACAAGAATTATCAAAATAATATTTTAATATGGTGAATTTAGAATCTTGTTAACAGTTTAACAATTTCTGTAACGTGAATTTTAATTATAAATTATAATGATGGAAGCTGTTTTGCTAGTTCAACTGGCTACATTTATCCGTTAATTTCTATTCAGAATAATGTTTATTTCAATGCTACTTCCGAGCTTATACAAATAAGCTCCAAAAGGATCAAGCCATTTGATATACAAATTAAACCACGACCAGTAATATTTTTAACACAAAAAAATGTATTTTAAACATTAAGTTGAAGTTTTACGTTTTAAAATGTTCAGTAGATGAAAGTTTTTCGAACTGTATATCATTTTAATATTGATATTATTATATAAAATAAAATTTTACTTTACATACACGAATGTTATTGCGTATTAATACTTACTAGTGGTCGCCCAGTGGTCGAAATTCAACCTAATCTATTTAATTGTCAACATCATAAAAATATATTTAAATAATGATATATAATAATATCATAATAATATGATTGCGCATAACATGGTGATCATATGCAGCAGTAATTATTGAACCTGAACTGGGATAAAATATTTCGATAAAAATTGTTGCAAAACCTGTATTTAAAGCCGTGTTAGATGAAAAAATGCGTTGCAAGACCTGTAATTAAGACCGTGTTGATAACAGATTTTGACAATAAACAAAATTTGGGTATATATGTTTTTAATTGTACATATGTGTGTGTGCTGTAGTGTGTATAGTGGTTTTTTTAAAATTAATTTAATGTATTTTTTGAGCATTATTATAAAAAATATAAGCATTCTGCACGTCTTCTCCATATGAACTTTAACTGTGCCAAGCATGCTTCTCCGGTCACGTAATTTTCGTAAAAAGGGGTACAAAGTTTTTGCTTCACGTATTAATCAATACTTATATTTTAAAGATGAGCATTTTTTTCTGAATCTTGATTAAAAAAATTAGAAACAATCCGTTGTGACGTATAATATGTGAACAAAAATAGAACCTTTTACGAATTACAAATATTATATAAATATTAAATTTTATTAGGCTATATAAAGTCTTCCTTATTCACACTTCACGCACCCTGACGCTTATTGAAACTGTCTTTGTAGTACGAGATTCTTCGAAGAAGAAACTGTATTAAAAAGGTATTAAAGACAAGAGATACGTCATCAATCAAAGGATAGTGTTTAATGTTGGAGCGAAGCAAAAATATAATTTTTACTTATAATATACCTGTTTATAAGTAAGTGTATCTACGTGTGTTTTTTGATAATAACTGAATTTTTATGTGTATTTTAAAATCGTTAACAATATTCAAAATTTCGTTCCTTTTAGTACTGGTTCTACAATAACATGAAAATTTGAAAATCAATAATTTAAATGCAAAATGTATTATTTACTATATTTATGGGATCTGAGTGTTTTGAAATCTTTATTTTATAATTTATTTCAGATCTACTGTATATAAATATACCAAATTTATAATAATAAGAGTCGACACGATCTATATATTCGTTATGAATATAACTAATATATATTTCTTGATAATTATAATTTAATATAACCTCATTTTTCAAGTGTTTTTTTTTCAAACTGTTAATACTACCAACATTAGTGATATAGTGTTATCATTTTTTTTATAGTGCACCTTAAAATTAAACATTTTACAATTATGCAGGTTAAAAGTATAATTGAAAGTAATGTTTAATATCAAGAACAGACGTAATTATAAAATTTCAACCAGTTATAAGACCTGAACCAGCTGTAAAAGAGGGGCCTTAATTAATTTAAAATAACTTAGTCGTGTAACTGTCGTGCGGTATGAGCTGACACTCGTAAAGTACAAAGTTAAATTATAACGTAATCTACAATCTAATAAGATATTAAGGCGTATGATAATAAAATGAATTATATAAAAAAAATGTATTGATAAACCCATTTCAAAAAATACGGACGACAAAATAATTATTTCGCCAAGTGCTCGCAGTTTTTATGGAGTAACGTGTGTCTTTCTACTTTTCGTGGAACCGGTCTTTTTTTTCTCAGGGGAATCCATTTACGAATGATATCCAGGATACCTGGGTCGGCAGTCCTAGACCTATGTCGGACTCGGCACTTTGGGAGTGCAATACCGTACTAAACCCCTGCGGGAGCCTTCAGCCGCTTTAATTGGAGGGTCCCGGATCTGCAGGCCACAGGATCCCTCCAGCGACAGGCTGGCCTCGGCGAAAAGGCCAGAATTCTCCTCCATGGGGACTGTCCGGCTCACGACGACGTGTCTAGCAGGACCGGGTTCCCATCCCGGCCAGACACGGCTACAGGGGCGTTACTGGAGGCGCATTAAGTAGCGCTTCTACGCACCCCCATTAGTCGCCCGCGGATGGAAGCCACGTCGGCGGCCTCCTCTCTCACCCGCTTACTTTTCGTGGAACCGTAATTCATTCTTCAATGGAATTTTTGCTTTATAATAGCTTAATTTTTGCTTTTTGTTCTCTTTTTTAAGCTTACTCGATTCGAGGAGCCACCCTCGAATACAACCTGGTCTAAAACTTTTTTACATAACTGTGGCCTAATTATTAGTACAGGCTGCTGATTGGAAGTTTGTGCAAACACTAAGGGCATATCAGTGATGAATATAGTGATTTCTTCCCATTCTGGCGTCTTTTTTTCGTCACTTCACTGTGGGAGAAGCCGTTGGTAGCTGCTGATATCTCGTTTGTCTCTCTAACGTAGACTTTATGTTGTCAAGCACTCTAAAAAGAGCTCTGGCAACAGAAAGTCCTGTGGATGATTACTTAGATACGCGGCGAGTGAGATGCACACCGTAAGTATAAGATTTTTTAAAGATTCCTGAAACTTCAGTTACAAATATAAATATCCCCTGTAATTGTGTAGCATACTCAGGAAATAAAAACCAAGTACATATACATAAGGATGGAAAAAAAAAATAATCAAATTATTAATTTTGATGGACAGATGACTTGAGGAGAGTTGCCGGAAGCCGTTGGATGTAGGCTACTTTGAAACAGTTGCTCTGGAGGTCGATGAAGGGTGCCTACGTTCAGCAGTGGACATCGAATTGCTGATATGATGATAAATCACTCGTAACTCTGTTTGTTTACAAGTCTATAAAAACCTCTCTTAATTTACGTACATATATACTAGGAGTGCTCGCGGCGTCGATCACACTTAAGTTTTACTTAAGTATGTACGATTAGTTGTGTGATTAAAGGTACTCACTAACTTCCATTTAGAAAACGCTATTTTCACCATGTATCATGATAGAATCTTTGAACAGGGCAGTATACTATAATAGTGTTACACAAGGGAAGATACATAGAACAGTATTGAATTTTCTATGCAGTACATGTCGATAACAATACCTATATTAGAGGAAATAATACGAAGTTTACAAACATGAAAAATATATGTTAATTTGTAGATTTAAATTAATGACCACAAATGTACGAAAAATATAAACTCCAAAATAATGGTTTAAAATTAATTAGTTAATAATGGTGGAAAAAAAAATATTTAAAACTCAATTTTAAAAATTTATACTTTCATCATTTAATTCTTACACTAATTTATTATATATAAAAAAATTTACAATATTTTTATTAAAGCCGCTAGGTCAAACTCGTCAGTCATTTTTGGTACGTTAAAAATATTTTAGCTCATTCGGATTATCGGGCTATGATAGATTGCGGCCGTCATATACAGTCCCGTTTCTTCACTCTCCTCTTTATTTTTAGTACTATATTAGAAGTATGCTTATCTTATCTTAAAATAACAAACTTTTCACAGTATACGAAATAAAAAATGAATAAATAAATAAAGAATACGCTAGATAGAACTTTGATTGTACATTATATTCGCTTCACCAAAGACTAGACACACAAAGACCTGTGTCAACTACACCGACGACGGTGGTGATGCAATCGGTCGTTTTGTCCAAAGGGCGGTGGAGGCTACATCAAAGGAAATACTCGAGCACACCCTCAAGATGGTGATACAAGATAGAGACACCGCCGTCATTGAGGATGTGCTCGAACAGCCGAGGAGTCCCTCGGTGAGGACTGGGACAGAGTCGGATAAAAAAAAAAAAAAAAAAAAACTAAACAAATATCGCAAACCAAGACTGGTGGTAAAGATGTGATGTCTGGAACTTATACTTGAAACATGTAAGTAATAGGTTAAAGAATGCATGGAAATAAAAAATAAGGTATATAACATACAACTATATACATAATAGAATCAAAAAGTATGTAACTAAATTAGATTTAAGCCTAAAAAAATATTATTAAGTTTATTATTAAAGTTTAAGTGAAGTTTATTATTTATTATTTATATATTAAATAAGTAAATTTGTGGTCAGTGCAAGGACTCGCGATGTACTCATATAGATATCCTAAGCTTAGTTTAAGTCTCGTTGTCTAAATAAGTACGCATTAACGATAATAATAATAAAAAAATGTTAATAAGGCATGGGCAAATAAAGCCTGCGGACGTATATATATATATATATATATACGTCCGCAGGTCCGCATATATATATATATATATATATATATATATATATATATATATATATATATATATATATATATAAAGCTTTAAAACAAACGCGTATACACCTGGTTCAGCTACGTCTGTGGAATGTCATGGCATGCATTTGTTCTTTGGTTTTTCTTTGGAAAAATGTCTCATCTCTCATCTCATCTCATCAGCCTATAGCAGTCCACTGCTGGACGTAGGCCTCCCCAAGCTCGCGCCAGACATCCCGGCTTTCCGCAATCCTCATCCAGCCAACACCGGCAATCCTGCGAAGATCGTCGGTCCAGCGGGTCGGAGGGCGTCCCACACTGCGTTTGCCAATACGTGGTCTCCACTCCAGGACACGTCTGCTCCAACGGCCATCGGTCCTACGACACAGGTGACCAGCCCACTGCCACTTCAGCGTGCTAATCCTCTGGGCTACGTCGGTCACTTTGGTTCTCTCGCGGATAGTCTCATTTCTGATCCTATCTTTGAGAGAAACGCCGAGCATAGCCCGTTCCATGGCACGTTGAGCGACTTTAAATCGGTGGACCAGTCCCTTCGTCAGTGTCCACGTTTCAGCACCGTATGTCAACACAGGTAGGACGCATTGCTCGAAGACTTTCGTCTTCAAGCTTTGCGGAATCTTCGAAGTGAAGACCCGACGAAGCCCGCCAAATGCCGCCCAGCCCAACTGAATCCTCCTCTCGGCTTCCTTCTCGAAGTTGTTTCGGCCCAGTTGGATGGTATGGCCTAGGTAGATATAATCCTGAACAACTTCGAGGAGGATACCATCAACCGATACCGGTCTCGGTATGACATGCTTGTTAAACATAACTTTCGTTTTATCAAGATTCATACCAAGACCGACTCGTCGGGAAGACTCATTTAGGCTGCTCAACATTTGGCCTAGCTCCTCCAACGTCTCCGCAAAGATGACGATATCGTCAGCGAAACGAAGGTGAGAGATGTAGTCGCCGTTGACGTTGATGCCTCGTCCCCCCCAGTCCAGGGTTTTAAAGACGTCCTCCAGCGCAGTGGTAAACAGTTTCGGTGATATGACATCGCCCTGTCTTACCCCGCGCCGAAGGAAAATCGGTCTTGTCTGCTGGTCCTGGATATGAACGGTCATCTTCGCCGCGTCGTACATACACCTCAACACCTCGATATATCGCCAGTCGATATGACATCTCTGCAGAGAGTCCAGAACAGCCCAGGTCTCGATGGAGTCGAAGGCCTTCTCGTAGTCCACAAAAGCCATACACAGCGGCTGATTATACTCTTCGGTCTTTTGTATAATCTGCCGAACAGTATGTATGTGGTCTACGGTGCTGTAGCCTTTTCGAAACCCAGCCTGCTCCGGTGGTTGGAAGTCGTCGAGCCTTGTGGCGAGACGATTCGTAACGACCCTCGAGAAGAGCTTATAGACGTGGCTCAGAAGTGAGATAGGTCTGTAGTTCTTCAAAAGAGACTTATCGCCTCTTTTGTAGAACAGTACCACCACACTCCTGGACCACGCCTCCGGTGTGGTACCTCGTTGGATGACGGCATTAAAGAGTCTAGCTAAGGCCTCCAGGACAGGTCGCCCTGCGGCCTTAAGAAGCTCAGTCGTAACGCCGTCATCCCCCGGGGCCCTCCCGTTTTTAAGCTGCCCGAGCGCCGCACTAATCTCGCCGACTTCGAAATCCGGGACGTCTTCCGAATAATGGCGCAGCAGTGGTGCACGTGGATCTTCGGCGCCCTGGGTCTCAGACTTCTGTACGCTCGACGAGTACAGCTGCCCATAAAATTTCTCAACCTCTTCTCGGATCTGAGGGCGGGAGCAAACGGTTCTGCCATCAGCTGTTTTTAGCTTCGCAAGAAGACTTCTTCCCAATGGTTTTCGGAAAACCTTTGACCCCCTATTCTGCTCAATTAGAGTCGTAATGTCTCTTGTATTTGAGCAGCGGAGGTCTCTGCGTATGAGTTTCCTCACCCGCTTGGAAAGAGCCTTCTGCTCTGGCGAAGCTGCTTGAGCCGCGGGCATCTCGCGCCTCCGCCTCATCAGATCCAAGGTTTCGGGAGAAATTTTGGACTGCTTAACTGGTCTCGTCGGCGTAAAATGTCTCCGACCCAGTGAATACACCGTCTTCACCACGTTGTCGGTCATCTGATCCACGTCGCCAGTGGTTTCCAGCGAATCGAATCGGTTTTGGAGTTCCAGTTGGAACTGCTCGGAACCACATAGTATTTGGGGCAGCGTGGGTCGGATAATAGATTTCATCAAGCGGACTCGCTCTTTGCGTAGACTTATATTCAGAGAGCCCCGCAGGAGCCGGTGGTCACTACCGGTGTTGAACCTATTAACCACTGAGACATCTCTGAATATATGCCTTTTGTCCGCTATGATGAAATCTATCTCGTTCCTCGTCACAGTATCCGGGCTCTGCCATGTCCACCGCCTTTGGGGCTTCTTCTGAAAGAACGAGTTCATCAAGAAGAGCCCCTCCGATTCGAGGAAGTCGACAAGCATCTGCCCCCTGCGATTTCTGCGCCCCAATCCGTGTGGTCCGATTACCGATTCGTCGCGGTCTTGTACTCCCACTTTAGCGTTAAAGTCTCCCATAACAACGTTGTAGAAAGCCGAGGTCGTGCCATGCAGAGCTTTCGATATATCCTCATACAAGGCTTCGACCTCATCGTCAGAGTGTGTCGAGGTCGGCGCATATACCTGTATCACTTTCAGGGAGTACCTGTCAGTGAGTTTAAGTACAAGGTACGCTACCCGGGTCGACACACTGCTGACCTCTACAACGTTGTTACTGAGAGTCTTGTGGACCAGAAAACCGACGCCACCTTGGGAAGGACCATCACCTTCACGGAAGTAGAATAAGTGTCCGGAGTCCAGGATCATCGTGTCCTCACCCTGTCTTCGGACCTCAGACAACCCCAGAATACTCCATTTTATATGGCTTAGTTCTACTTCGAGTTCGGTGAGGTGATGGTCCAGCCGTAGACTGCGACCATTATACGTTGCCAGGTTCGTCACAAAGCAGCCTCCCGTACCCCGGAGATTCTTGGCACCCTCTGCCTCACCGTTACCGCAGCCGCTGCCGTGGCCGGGAATAGTGGGGCCGCCGGGAACTGAGGGCCGTATCCTTCTGCGCGCACTCATTGGGGGTGATTGCCCATAGTCACCACGCTGGGCATGCGGGTTAGTGACCGCAGGGCCGGCTCTATCGCACCGAAGACGCTGCTGCCCATCCTCGGCCTGTGTATTTGAAAAGCCAGCATTAGGATGGTTATCCCGCCATCTATCGGCTTCAACAGTTCCAAGATGGTGGTGGAACTGTGGTATCCCTTAGTCGCCTCTTACGACACCCACGGGAAGAGAGGGGGTGGCTAGATTCTTGATTGCCGAAGCCACACAGCGCAAATTGGAAAAATGTAGTTGTTAATAATAAATTAGATATAAGATAGTGAAAAATATGACAATATATTATAATATATTATGTGAACAGCATATATATTAGTTTGTAAAATATATATATAATTATATAGAACAAACCATTGTCAATAATCGTATTGTCAATAAAAGTAGAGTTAAGAATCCGTTATAATAATATAATGTAATAATATATTGTTAAAATGGAAAGTAATAAGAAAATGTAAATATGTAGAGAAAATGTGTTAATTAAATATTTAGGCGTAGTCATAAGAAACCCTAAATTGTAAAAATTAAAGAAATAGTTATCCTTGTCTTTCCTTTTACCTGAATTTCAAATAAAGAAATAAATAGATAGAGTTAGTATAGTGGTAACCCATTCTGTGTGTGAAAGAGATTAATGCAAGAAGTCATAGTATGAAGAATGTATGTGTGAGCAGAATAAATGCAGGAACTGATATAAAAGTGTATTGGCAAAAAAAGGCTCCACTCATAGTATTGGAAGTTCTAGTTAAAAAAATAAAAGAAAAAGAAAGAAACATACTGGGTGTATAACCATCACAAACATACTCGCCAATAATAAAATAAGTAATAGAATTCATGATAATAAATCCATTGGGTTATGTCGCAACCTTCACTCGTCTACGGATCTCATCATTTCTGATTTGATTTGACAGAGAAATATCAAGCATAGCGCTCTCCATTGCACGCTGGAGCTTGTTTAAAAGGCCCATAGTCAGAGACCACATCTCGGATCCTTATGTCATCACTGGTAACACACATTGGTCGAAGACTTTCGACTTCAAGCACTGAGGTATGATAGATGAAAAGATGTTTTTTAACTTCCAGAACGCTACCCATTCTAGCTGGATTCGACGACTGACCTACCTCGAAATTGGACCTACCAAGTTGGAAATTTCCTCTTAGGTAGATGTGCTCGTCGACAATTTCGAGAGTAGAATTTTAAACCCATATCGGGGTGGGCACGACTTGAACATTCGACATGATTTTTGTCTTGTCCATATTAATTTTAGGCCCACCCGTCGGGATCAGTGAACTCTATGCTGCTCACAGCCACTTTGTTCGTCTGCGGATCTCATCATTTCGGATTTGATCTCGCAGAGAAATAACATAGCCCTCTCCATTGCATGCTGTGGGACTTGGAGATTGTGTGTATGTTATTTAGGATATGCTGACGATGCTGTCCATCACCAGCTTCAATGCCTAATATGTTTACTACAAATTGTATAGAGTTGGGGTCCTGGTGTCCTTAAATATAGGCATCGAGCCTCGCTTAGGCACCAGTCTCCCACAATATGTATAATTGTATATCTGTTTTATATCCGTATGATAATGTAAAATTAAGTGAATGTCCATTTATTGTAGTGAGAAAATAAACTGATTATGAGTTGGCAAATACACTATTAAATGTTGAAATACAAATTGCAGTATTATTAGAAAATTTAATTTGTTGATGTTCATATTCAAAAACAAATACGAATAAGATTTTTGCGCCACTTGCTATCAGCTGATTTTTGAAATAAAATTTTGTCGGTGCACATTCTAATTAAAAAATATAATTAGCTTATTGTTGACTTGAATCACTTGATAGTGTCATAGTGTGATTGTGCTTTTATTGCAAGAGGCTGCTCACTTTCTCTTTCTAAACTATCACTTTCGGACATATTTTATTGTTAAAATTATTTTTCTTTTAAGTAAGACACAAGTTACGTGTACCGTAGTAAACAACATTATACTAGAGGTGACCGACACGTATCGTATACGATATCGATTTATACCAAAGTTCGTTATCCGCGAGCAAAAGACTCGTCTATTTGCGTATACAAATGCCGCGGTAGAGGGGAATCCCCGTGTTATACCTGATCAGTACTTTACTCATAGTAGCTAACATAATTATTCGAATATAGTGTTCTGTGGTAGATTAGTGATGTGACGCTATAACCGATTGGTAATGTAGATTCTACCTCCTAGAAGAATCGGCAAGAAACTCAATAATTACCTTAAAAAAAACATTAAATTATAATTATTAATTTCATTCATTATAAATTCAGTCATCACAAACCAAAGGTACGATAAAAATAATTATAGATATCGATTTCTTAAATTGTATCTAATCGAATTTTCGATATACTAGAATATCGCGATATACATATATCGTAATTTGAATATCCGATATCGACTTTTGTTATACACGAGTAGTTTTAAATCGATACGGAAAAAAGACGATATCGGCCATTTATACAGTGTATAACTATAGGTAAAAGAGCTTAGTGCGGGAAGAGAGATGGCGGATCGCCGAATAGTTTAGTGACGCATGCTGCATGTTGCAACGCGTAGCTTCCCCAACAGTCGGTCTAACCCGCCGCTATAGATCTTTTACATTAACAACGAGTATACATTAAGACAGTTGCAAAAGAGTCGTTCCGAAGATAGTTTGTACTGCGCAATTCTTGGGAGTTCCATAGTCCTTTAGTAATACTGCTACTTTGTTACACTTTAATCTGAAATGATCTGAGCCAAAATGGGGATACTGTACTGTAGAAATTGAGCGATCTACAGCTGAATTTTCGTAGATCTACAGCTGAATGTTCGAAGTATACCTGCCTCGAGAGAAGTTTTGAGACTTATATTTTATATAATTAATAATTTTATTCGAAAATTGGAAGTGGAGCAGTTCTGATCTTAACCTTTAAAAAAGAAGAGCTCAGAAATGAAAACAAGTTGTTATAATTAGAGTGCACATGCAACTACGGTACAGTACCAGGAAAATCTATTACAGGCTCACAAATAAAATATGTAACTTCATTCATAAAAGTACCTATCCAAATACGGTCCAATGATTTATCAGAAGGTAAGTTATCAAATATGAATATATAAACTTCTGAGAAAACTATTAATAGTAACCCTCAAGGACGGATCCATATTGAATTAGCAACTGTTTGTTCGACCTCGAAGCTCTAGGGAGAAGCTTGGGAGGATTCAGCCAATAAAAACTATAACGGTAAGTAGAATCAACAACGGACGGAATTAATATATTGGCTACGTATATTTGTAGAAACAATTAGCCTTAACAGGAAGGGGAGCTGGCCGAGATGTCAACTGGATATAAAATGAGAATGGCTATTCGACAATGATCCGAACTACTCGTAATCCTACCCAAAAAAAAAAAATATGAGAAATTTATATACACATATCTGCAGAGAAGAAGCATGGTGGATTAAGCTTCACCTTTTGTATTCGAATGCGAAAGAAGTTTAGTACCATTTATGTATCATATTAGCATTATTTCCTAGGTTCGATTGAATGTATTTTATAAATAATTATTAATAAAAATGTGTTAATCATTAAAAAAAAACATAAATAAATAAACGTTACAAATTTCTATTTCATAAAAGAAACAGAAAACTTTATATGATCTCTGTCTTAATCATTACGAGTGGAAACAACATAGAATTATTCTCAAATTATGATTTTACTGACATGGAAATATTTTTTTTTGTATATAATATAATAAATTAAATTCGTCGTAGCATAATAATAGGTTGAAATTTGAATAAGTAATAATCTATTAAAAGAGAATGGCTTTATACTCTTAGTCCTAGGTTGGATGATATAAATGAACGCGAAAAAGTAGGATATATTTATGCATATAATGTAAGCAAATGTAAATTTGTATTTATTATATTAAATATTTATTTCAAATCATCTAACGTTTTCACCGCGAATGGGACGTTGCCGCTTATTTTTTTATGACTACTCTTTAGTTGTAAAATAAGTTCAAAATATTTAGACATTAAAAATTATGTCCGTAATGTAAGTAATATTACGTGTAAAAATAGTATTTAAAAGATGAATAAAATAGTGTTATGGATAATAGAGATAATTCTTCGATTATTGGAATAATTAATATAACAACTTTTAAACTTTCGCGTTGCATTATTATATTTAAATGTTCATACGGGGATTAACACGAAATTAACTTTACGGTAAAATATATTACCTTGAGGCCTGACGTTTCGGCTAGGTTACACTAGCCGTGGTCACAGGCAGACTGATCCAGCGATGTCACGACTCCGCCGTCGGGGTAAATGTTTCTTCATCCACCCTCAACTCGTGATTATTGTTATTTGTACCGCGACACACAACACTTATTACGTCCCTATTCTGAAAGTCAACCGGAAGGTGCCTATTCTGATATTTAACCGACTGCGAACTAAAACGAGGTTGTGTAATTTTAATCACTGGGTTCCATGTCGGGGATAGTTTGAATCCGTCTTCGCGATTGAATGTTTTATGTTTTTTAATATATTGTATACCGCAAACCGACACACACCGATAGGTACCTGTACGCGTCGTCACACCACCATCCTCGTCACTTACAGTCCGTTGTAACCTCATTAAAGAACAGAGCTCAGGATCTCTGTGACCCTGAACATTTGGAGCAGGAGCTGAACCATGTTCAGGAGGTACTTGCGAACAACGGATATCGAGTAAATAGACAAACCAGGCAACCGACGAAAAGACGCAAACATCCGGAAGTTAAACGACAACCAGCCTACATGCCCTATGTGAGAGGAGTGACAGACAAGATCAGCGGTGTATTGAAGAAATATTCAATACCCACTGTCTTTACGCCGGGGGCAAAGGTTACCAACATAGTGGGCACACCGAAGGATGTTTTGCCGTTACAAACACCAGGTGTCTATAAGATAGATTGCAGCTGCGGCAGTTCCTACATAGGCCAGACTAAGCGGACGATAGCTGAAAGGGTCAAAGAACATATCGCCGCTGTAAAAAACCGACAAACGAATAAATCAGCGATAGCCGAACATATATTACAACCGGGCACTAATCATTGGATCGAATTTCATCGCACGGAAATCCTCTCCACAGACCGCCACTTTTATTCAAGAGTAGTGCGAGAAGCAATAGAAATTAAAAAACATAAAACATTCAATCGCGAAGACGGATTCAAACTATCCCCGACATGGAACCCAGTGATTAAAATTACACAACCTCGTTTTAGTTCGCAGTCGGTTAAATATCAGAATAGGCACCTTCCGGTTGACTTTCAGAATAGGGACGTAATAAGTGTTGTGTGTCGCGGTACAAATAACAATAATCACGAGTTGAGGGTGGATGAAGAAACATTTACCCCGACGGCGGAGTCGTGACATCGCTGGATCAGTCTGCCTGTGACCACGGCTAGTGTAACCTAGCCGAAACGTCAGGCCTCAAGGTAATATATTTTACCGTAAAGTTAATTTCGTGTTAATCCCCGTATGAACATTTAAATATAATTAATATAACATTTTATTCGGATTTAAAATACACGTTTTTTGAGTAATATTCTAATTATTGTTGTAATTAATAAAATAAAATGATTTGTTAACCAGAAGCAAAGTTGACACAAAAATTGAATTATATCGACATAGCTACATCTAAAATGATGAATTTTATTGTTTTCGTTAATTGTTAAAGAAGTGTTTTGCAAGTAGCAATTGGTTTAAAAAAAAAAATAGAATAGAATTTTAATGGTTCCAGATAAGTTAAAACTTTGATCTAAAATTGTTTTTTCTTTCAATAACATACGTGGCATCGCAAATCTTATATCTTTAAACGAGCAATTCTTGTATATATATATATAATCTGAATCTCGGAAACGGCTCCAACGATTTTCATGAAATTCAGTATGCAGGGGGTTTTCGGGGCGATAAATCGATCTAGCTAGGATTTATTTTTAGAAAATGTCGTTTTATCCCTTTTTTCAGGCAATTAAAAAATATCGTTAGAATAAGAAGGTAAATTTCGCTGTCATTGATAAGTTTATAATAGCTCCGATGTGAACCGGGCGGATTCGAAATAAGAAAACCCCGGGTTCGAATCCAGTCTCCAGGACTATTTTTTTTTAAAGTTACTTCTTTTGTGAGAGAAACTATTATTGGGAGCCCTTTACTAACTGGAGTACCGAGCTTTGCTCGGTATTTAATTTTTTTATTTTTTGTTATTCGTGTTTTGTGGAAACTATATTTACATACGAATTACGAACTGATGATATATGAATAATATTTTTCGATCTTACCGAAATAATAATAAAAAAATATGAACTGGTTATTTAAATAAAAAATCACTAGTATAATTAAAAACTGTTAGAATATTATTAGAATACGAAGGTAAATTTCGGCATAATCTACAAGGTTATAATAACTTAGGTGGGAAATCAGTATACCTGGGTTCGAATCCCGATGCCTCAAGTCCCACTTTTTTTTTTGCTTTTTTTTTCAAGTTCCCTCTTTTGTAAAAAAAAGAACTATTATTGAGAGCCCTGTACTACCTGATTTCCGAGTTTTGCTCGGTATTATTATTATTATTTTTTTGTTAATCGTTCTTTTTTTTGGAAATTATATTTAGATACGATAGAACTGATGAAATATGAATAATATTTTTCGGTCTTAACTATATAATAATATAGTATTTTGTATTACAAGGGGATGAAAGTACTATTTTTTTGACCCTCATATGAAATTGTCGCCCGAGCCGAAGGCGAGGGTAGCAAACATACGGGAATGGATGTAGTACTTTCGTCCCATGTTGCACATACTTTTTTTTTTCTACCTAGGACGAAAGTTCAGGTTTTGTTCCTGTGAAGCGGGGACAGAAAGTGTCACTTTTGTCCCGCTTCACAGGGACGAAAATCGAACTTTCGGCAGAGGTAGGAAAAAAAGATATAAACTGGTTCTTTAAATAAAAATCACGAGAGCAATTAAAAACTGCTAGAATATCATTAGAATAAGAAAGTAAATTTCGCCACCATCTGTAAATTTATAATAGCTCAGGTGGGAAATCGGGCGGTCTCGAAAACGGAAGATTTTTCATTTTTTTTCAAGTTCCTTTTTTGGTGAGAAAAAATATTATTAGGATCTCTTTTTAATTTTTTATTTATGTACCAGTGACTATTGTTTTATTATTATATCGGTAAGATTGAAAATATTATTCATATATTATCACTATGTAATTTGTGTCTAAATATAGTTTAACCGAGCAAAGCTCGGTCATCCAGGTACTTATTTGTTTATTAGCTAACTATTGTGCTAGTTATAATTTAAAACTGTTAACATCACACTTCCTGATATAATGCTGTTTAATGAAAGAATCTTTAATGAATTTACGGATTAGCGGATAAACATATGTCATATGCTTGTGTAATTAAAATTAATTAAACTATTCGTTGTAAATATCATAGATAATTTTTAAATTCTAATTTTTAAACACGCCAACTTGTTGTAACACATATTAAATATTTATAGTGTAATGATACTATGTGATAAAATTTTAAGTCACTGTAATAGTTCGGTCAACGAAATTGTTTTTTATTAAATTATTTGACTAACAAAATAGTGTTACAATCAATTTGCCATTCCGCATTCTGGTCAAGTGTGACGGAAAATTTGAACTATATGTACGTACGTAGATACTTAGGTACGCACAGGTAGGTACTCGAGCTACCGAATTATTGTCGGCGTCAACGATCTTCGGACGCGCTACTAACTTGTGGTCTTACAGCTGATCTTTCAAGATTCGTTAAGATGACTTTCGTTTAAGATGCGCGCGAGATTTTTATTATTTTACGAGTAATTTTTCGAATGAATTAAATTAAAGGTACTGATGATTAGTGGAACGGTGAGACTATCGTTAAACACAGCTACGATAGCAGAGTAAAATAGTAACGTAATACTGACTCGAGTACCACTAAAAACTATGGGAATGACTTATTTTCCTCTTACAATGTTATTCATTATAATTTAAAGCTCTATTTATGTACTCATGCCACATAATCGCGCTGCCATTGGACGAAACAATACAATATATGCAAACAGAGTAGCTCGTATGTTAAAACAAAGTGAAATTTTAAAAAAGGCTAAGAATTTTATTTTCATGCGGAACGTGATCTATAATACCTACAGAACCCCCCCCCCCCCCTTCAAAGGACGGTGTATAGAAGCCAGACATCCTATATATATATATATAATAAATCTTCTATACGTGTGTATGTGACTGAAGTCTTCCCAAACGGTTGAGCCGATTTTGATGAAATTTTTTGTGTGTATTCAAGTGGATTCGAGATTGATTTAGATTCACTATTTGGTTCACTACAAAATGTATTTTTTTTTATTATTATTCTTTTATTTATAAGAAAATCACAATAGTTTGCCTCTTGTCTTACATTATTATTTTTATGTCACAGCTGATGTTTGTGACATATGACTCATTCAGATATTTAAATTTTTATTATTATTAAAAAAACTATATTTTAAAACAACTGAAAGAAGGGCTTTAAATGTTGTTTCTTTAATTTTTACGGGTGAGTGATTTATTTAGTTATTTTTTTTCTAAATTATTTTGTATAAAGCTAAATATTGTTTTTTTTTCACAGAGAAAAGCACTGATGTATTTATTTCATTATTTCCATTAAAAATAAAGAGAGCACGATTAAGCAAAGAGGAGAGTTGTAGGGGAATTAGTTTCAGAATTTCGTAAATTTGTATTTTTTATTGTGTTAAAATAAATCGTGTGCTAATTGAAATGTCACATTCAGATCTAATTAGTGTTTGACGGGTTTTGAAGTGTCGATAAAAACTAGACATTATGCAAATTCGGTATGGTAGTGAAGTGAGTATTTTACATGATTTTCTATCAAAACACGTGCGTTGATTAACAATCATTCTACTATAAATTTATTTGTGTAGCTAATCGATTACATAACAAATTTTTAAAATTAGTTTTATTTTAAATTGTTACTTATCGGAAAAATAAATTATTTAAAAATTGGTTCAATGAATCGTTCCAATCCTGTTAATAAAATTTTTATCTCAAATAAATTACTCATGTTGTGTTGTTGTGTATTTTCTTAGAGTATTTTATTTTTACAGAAAAATCTTCCTGGAAAAGCAAAAACTGTCCAGATTGTTATAACTTATTCAAATTACGCCGAGTCAGTAATTCTTTTTATGGACAATGCATACGCTTATACAACAGGCTCCAAGAAAACGTTCAAAAAGCTTCTATTGCTAAATTTAAAAAAAATGTGAAAGAACGTTTGTGTACTAAAGGATACTATTCGATAAACGATTTTCTAGAAGATAGTACGCCCTGGGAATGATGTGATCGCCGCCAGGCTATTTCAACTTAGAGAGAATTATGTTATTTCAATTTACATTAGAAAAAAAAACATTACGTTAAAAAAAAAAATATTAGTCCCGCTGAGTTTCTTTCGTCAGTTCTTCTCAGGTCAGAGGCTTCTTCTTTCCGAACTGGTGGTAGACTCATGACGTTCAGTGAATAATTGTAATAATTTTATGCTGAATAAAATATTTTGACTTTGACTTTGACTTTGAAAAATGGTTGAAATTTTCGGACTTAAGACGAGTGTCCAGGACAACGTCTGTCGGATCCGCTAGTATTATTAATAATACCTTAGGTGTATAACTAATCTTAATCATCCCTCAATGTCACATAGCTGCATTTAGCGTTCAACTATGAAAATGGCTGAATCCTAATCAGACATTTAGGGGGTAATATTAAAATATTAAATTCTTCTCATAGATTAATAACAGACACTTAAATGATTTTTTTTGCATTAGAAAAAAGAATCATAACCAAAAATGTCAAAAGATTAGAATTCCTAAAACTCAAATTCAGTTAGTCGCTTCTGACTTAAAATATGTGCATTACCCAGGAAGAAAATGCCGCGAGAATACATAATTATGTTAGTTATCTTAACTAGACCTTTTATATCCTTAGAAGATTGGAAGTATTTTTTCAGTTTTATACTTTTTCATTTGAATTTTTGCCCAAAAGGAAATAAGTAAATCGTAGAAACATGGTTTCGCTTAAATGTTACATTTAAAAAACTGGGTAATTAGTGATGTTTTAATGGTATTATATATACAGGGTGACTGGTTAGATACTATCAGTACTTAAGGAGAATAATCGGTACATGATTCTCATTCAAATTATGTAAAAATATAACATAAATATTAATAAGCTTCTAAATAAAGTTGACCAACAGTTATCTAATTATTTACGCGTCGTCTGGACACCCTAGTTTCCACGCGATAGTTTACTTACGTCCAAACACCGCCAAGTGTCAACAGGGTTAGCGGATAGTTCCCTACCATAAGTAACGATCGTTATCTTGTCTATGATAACAACAGGGATCGACGGCTGTACGTGCTCTCCGAGGCACGGTAGGGAGACCCACAAGAACATACACCCAGACCGGAAAAAAATATTTGTACAAATACAAATATCGGTCCCGAGCGGGAATCGAACCCGTGACCACCAGCGCGTGGCGTTACAGTTGAGGCAACTACTCGCACCACTACACCAGAACGTCGCGCGTCGTGTTTTCATTTAATAATAATTAAATAATTTAAATAGTTTTTAAATGTAATTTTTAATAGTGTTTTGTGTAAAAGTTTCCTAAAATTTTTTAGGAAAGATCAATTTTTTTCTTTTTCAAATCGCAAGATCATAGAATAAGATCAGATTTTATAGAAGATTTTTTTATACGTTGAAAAATGATAGTTACTTTTGAAAATATTTAAAAAAAAAAAAAAAAAAACAACAAAATACAATAAAAATAAACTTTGTCATTTGTTGAACAGCTAACTGTTGTTTATTAAATAAAAGCAAGCAATAATAGAATCAAGCCATCTAGCGACCAGTAGCCAAAACAATTAATTGATTATAATATTGGCAGACGTAATAGTTCTGCTATATTTCACTTGGTGTCGCAATAAGAGGGCTGTACTCAGAATTTTTTGTTAATCATAGGTGTGATTTGAAGTTGGATGGCACACACGGCTTCATAATATTATCATGAATTACTATTCTTATTATAGCAAGAAAGAAGATATTTTTTACTACATCACATTACATAATTTAAATATTGAACGTCAAAACCAACTACTACCGGTTCGAACCTTAGCCCAGAATATTAAATTACATAATTAGAATTTTCACTACAATAATTCGACTGAAATTGCCTCGGAAGAACACCTTATTCGCTGTGTGAGTGAGCTATCTTCAATAATAAACTTCCAATAAACTCGTAGTCAGTGTCCGACTTAAAAAAAAATTCTAAGTACGACTCTGGGAGACCAGTAGTTTTGCTACTTGCCGATAGAGGCATGGTAATCACCGAACTTTCTAGACAAAATAAATAATTTACTTTAAATATTACTTACGAGTGGAAAGATATGTTTATTCCATTTGATTTTGATGTGATGAGCAACAAATTCGTTGACTAGGTAAATAATGTAAACTTTGAACAAAAATAAATATGAACTGTTTACCTATCTTGGTATTTCCGGCGTATTTAAAATGGAATCATACTTATTTACAACGATTGTCAATCATTAAACTACCTATTTACCTACATAACTACACTAACACACACACAGTCACTTTTAACAGTTTCGAAAGCAATGGTGATTCTGCATTTGTGTATTGATAAGCCATACCTAATTACTAATGACAGATTACACTCACACACGACAGATTAGGTATACGCGTATGATCGATCACTAGACGCGCAGGAGCCGGGACGACACACGCGTGCGCGCCATGCCAAGGCTTATGCCTTACTGACCTAGTGACCTACTAGCGGAATTCGTCGAGCGAATTACTGGGAATTAGGCCGGCTTCAAACATCCGAATGTCTCTCTGAATTCATATTATTAATTCAGAAAGCCCGGAATTCCATACAATATCAGTATTCTCCACATACATTATGATTTTTATTAATATTATGAAAAGATTACAGCTTATTATTTATTAATTATTATTATTTATTAGTATATTATTTATTATTTTTACATAATATTTATTCCACGTGAATTACATTATTTTAAATTAATAAATTAGTATTTTTAAGAAACTTTTAAAAACGATAGCCAAAAAGTAAGTACATGAAATTTTTGAACGCAATATTAGACGCCTGCGGCTGGCCTTAGCCGCGGGGCGGGAGTGCGGGTGCTAGCGGCACAGTACAACACCACATTGCACGCGCCGCCGGCATGACTGGAAATATACCTACGCCGCCTCATTTGTTTTGAATTGAAATATATGAGAATATGGTCAAAAATTAAGTGCCTATTTTTTTCACATGATTCGAATGAGGATCATGTGCCGGTTATTCTCCTTGAATATTGATGGTAATTCACCAGTCACCCTGTATATATATATATATATAACCATTGAATAAAAGTAACGTCCAGTACCACTTACTCTCCTTGATCCCATTGATTGATAATATAATCAAGGTAAATAATGCTTATTCTACTAGATATAATAAAATACAATTTTTAAAGTATTTAAAAACTACCATTTAAAAAAATTAAAAGTAAAGGTATTTAGTTGATATAAGCATAAATTTACAGTTGCTACTTTTTGTGTTCGAAGTATATTGATTAAGTCGATTTAATTTCTATACTATCATTGAATTCTGTTTACCATAATTATGGTAACAATATAATGAATCCTTCAAACTGCTTTCATTTCAGATTAACGTGTTTTCGTTGATCAAAGCACTTATTTGTTCTCTGAAGTTCACATTATATAGGTACAGTCAAATCAGAACGATTTCGACTGATGACGTCTGCACTTAGACCATTTAATGCACATATCCAAAACCCTGAGAGATTTCAGCTTGAATTATCGAATCGTTTTGATTGCCATGATGATTGCTTTTTTGAGTACTATATAAACAATAGGTTAGTGAGCATTGCGCTTACAGCCGGGGGTAGACAGTAAAAATGACCCCTGAAAGCTATCTATCCAAATTTAAAATCTCGTACAGCGTCATCCCTGCCAGAGATATTGAGGGAGATTAAGAATTTTACGGACCGTTGTATTACATTGGTCACACAAACTATTCGTAGCCTGGTTGAAGATCCCAGATCCGAGGGAAAAATGTACTGTGCCCGAGGCGGAAGCCAGACTGGAAAGGGGACAGGATATTGTTGTTGTGTAAATGTGAATATAGTTGTTTGTGTACAATGTGTTCAAGAACTTTAGATAGAAAGGAAGTATTGAAATTGGTCGATAGTGTGAAAATGTTGTGGGGTTCTATGTTTCCGGAATAGGAATAACTAATGCATGACGCCACACATCAGGAAAAACGTTAGAGGAAAGAGAGGAGTTAAATATGTGACACAGGATAGGAAGAATAGAATGGAGAAATAATAGTATCATACGTCAACTTATACAGTCACTCCCGGTAGCATCAGATTTGATAGCCATCACATGTTTGCGTACCTCCGCAGTCGTAACAGACATGAAATGGAAAGTTGTAATAGAAGGATCAAGTTCTAATGATAAAGACTGAACGGTATTCATTTTAGTGCTACTGGATATCGAATGAATAGTTGTTAAATTATAATTAAGCAAATCACAATCTGTGCAGTTACTTAAAGTTGTTGTGTGCTGTGTACGTTAGCCTCCGATTCTTATCTTATATATATCTAATAATAATCTTATTGCATCGGTTTCGTGTTATTTTGTACCTCTGCAGGTTTTCATCAGTAGGACATTTCTTATATTTAGATTTAGCAGAATTTCGTTAAGAAAATATTAAGTTCTCTATTTGTTATTGCATTTTTTTCTAATTAAAATTTCAATCTTCAGTATTTTAGTACTGATTAAGATTATAATTGAAAATAGGGATAATATTCTACTGGTATATTGTTTTTTTTTTCTACACTAAAGTTGGTTAAGTACCAAACAGAATATGTAGTGGCTATAAAACATGTATTCCTCACTTGTTAATATAGGACGAATAATATAATAGAAAAAAGACATCAGTGTAGAACATACATAGGTAGATATATAGATGGCAAAGATGCTGACTTACTACTAAGTTATATAAATATAGCAACACTGACCAAGATACAATGATCAATAGTGAATGAATTTGTTTTTTTTTTTTCATATGTAGGTTTATGATCTCAGAAGTAAATAAGTCGAACGTCTCTATTTCATTACCATATCCCTCTGAAGAGTTGTTTCTATTCATGTGACGTCGAATACTACATTTATTACACTTATTTACGGTTTGCAGGGTGACCACAAAGTTGCGTTACCTCCCGATAAATGTAATTGTTATTTTTTCCGTTTACTGGTGCTGCAAGGTATTTCATTTAAAGCCTTCATAGCTAAATTTCTAGTACGTGATTATATGTATAGATGTGAACAAAAAATGTGGATTTGGGCCGTTCTTTTTAAATTGTTTAACGGTGTCGAAGAAACAGGACTATTTGGTCACCCTGAACAAACATAGCTAGTAACGAATTGCTTGAATATTTTATCAAGGCTCGACATGGATCTCAAGTTTTGAAATAGTATTTTCACTACATAATATTATGTGCGGGTGTGTATCAGTTTGTAGGCTCAATTTCTATGAGTTATTTTAAAAATTGAAAATAAAATTATATTTTCTTCGACTATTATATAATAAATTTACGATTATTACTTTTTTAATAAAAGAAATATATACAATATGTGCAGGATGCAGTACATTTTTGGATTTTTTTGATTGTAAGCCCTAGGTAGACATAATCCTGTCTTGGTATGACTTGTTTATTGAACCCATTTATTAAACATAACTTTCGTCTTATCTTACCGAGATCGATCAGTCATGGGTATTCATTCAGGTCACCTGGTATTCGGCCTAGTTCCTCTTATGTCTCCGCAAAGATGACGATAAGCAATATATAATAAAGTTATTTATGCAAAAATGGCGTCCATGGTGCCCAATTCCACCTAAAACTGATACTGTCACTCAGAGACAATACACTCCCAGCGGAGCCTGAGGTCAATCACGCGTCCGAAGAGATTCATCGTTTGACACATGATCTGGATGACTTGATTCCTCTTTAACTTTCACAATCCTGAACACTACGTCCACTTTTGTATATGGGGGTGATGATGCTTAGGCAATACGGGATAAGCATTGTCCCAATTTTCGAGATGTAGTTGAAGAGGTTAGTAACAAGTCCGACATTAGGTGGTTGTTTGGGGAGAAAACTATACTGGTGCTGATTATTCAGCAACTCTCGGAAGTAGTCTCTCCATCTCTAATTCACAGTCAAAATTACAAAGCAACTTGCCCTGGGAGTTCCTGAAGCAAACACATTTTGTTTTATCTTGCGTTGCTTTGTCCCGGGCACTTAAATATTATTTATAATAAGGGGATTAATAATTAATTAATAAAAAGGGGATATATAAGGCAATATATATATAGCCTTATTAATATATAGAATTATTTATTTTATAAGCATAACTTAAATTGTTTTCTTTTTTCTTCACATCGCTGATTTCATCTTTTAATTCTGAAAAACAACATTTAATTAGGATTAAGTTTGAGACTGTTTGAGACGGCCGTAAAAAGTTAATTAAACTTCTTTTAAAATATACATTTTTTTTGTTTAATTTTAATTTATTCATTTTAAAGTATTCTTGTCGGAAATAAATTCTTAAATTTTTTATTTCGAGTTAATAAAAAAAACCTCAATAAACTGATTATTAGTTTATTATTATTATGTATAATATATATATATATATATATATATATATATATATATATATATTTCAAATACTTTATATCTGACAAAATAGTGGAATAATTCAATTCCTGCGGCGTACTTTTACTTTACTAATTTCATTGTTAATTATTAAAACAAATGATTTCATATTGCATTGTTTTATAATGAAAAAGGGTTAGGTTAGTTTTTATTAAGGACTATTTATTTCTTGAACATTTCGTTTTCCATTCAAGACTATTTTTATTTAAAGACGGTGTTGATTAATTTCAATCTGCGTAACCGCTATATTAGCTACCATCACATCGTCGTATGATTGATGAATCACGGACACCCGACGTCCGGAGAAACCATAATTCAAATCATTGATTAATTTATTGCATCGCAACTTAATAAGCTTGTTTGGAAATAATTCTATCACAAAATTGAAAATCATATCTTTAATATATTTTAATATTTATTATAATTTTTAAAGTTAAAAATGATTCACTGCTCGGCAAGGATTTTTAAAGGACAACACTTAACCCGCCACGGCCCCCGGAAAATTTGAGTTTATTTTAAAATTCGTCACAGTGCAATGTCAAGATGTTTCATTATCAAAAACGATAAATTTTAAACACAACATTTTTATGATATAATAGATAACTTGTGCTGCTGTGGCACCAATTTGAACCCTTGACCATCTGTAGGGACCCAATGTTCTATCACATGAGTAAATAAACCGTACAGAGTGAAAGCTTCATACAAGCGCGCCACGATAGGTACACTACTACAAGCATGAGACGCGTGTGTGCGTCGGCACTAGCGCCACATGAGTAAATAACCCGTACAGAGTGAAAGCTTCATACAAGCGCGCCACGATAGGTACACTACTACAAGCATGAGACGCGTGTGTGCGTCGGCACTAGCGCCTCGTCACATACGAGAGAAACCGGCCTATCTTGTGTTTAAACTCAAGGGCTGCAGCAGCAACGTTGCACCGTGTTTTTATTTAATGATTTATTAATTTAAATAGTGTTTTAATATAATTTTATTAGTGTTTTAGTATAATTTTAATAGTATTTTAATATAATTTTAATGGTATTTTAATACAAAAGTGTAAATATGGTTTACTGTACAGTGTGTATGAACAATAATATAAAGAATAAAAACACATCATTTTTTTTCTTATCCCAAAGACTCCACTAGGTAAGTAGTACTAACATGATTATAATTTATTATTTTTAATGTGTTGGTAGATAGATAGCTCGTATAATTATATTTGATGTTATTGTGATATTATGTAACCGCATCTCGCCGGCCAGCCGTAGCGTCGGCAAACTCGCGTTCAAGCTAGAATAAGATACTCTATAGTTATCTCATTCTCTCGTAGGTTACTTTTCTGAAGTTTCACTTCTGCCGTGTGTGAATGCACATACACATTTATTTAATACTTATTGCCAAATTATTGGTGTTGATTTGAAATTTGTTTAAATATTCGAAAGTGGGGCTCCTCCTTCAATCGCGTTGAAAAATTTTTTAAACGTTTTTTTATGAATAATACACATAAGAGAAAGCAATAATAAGGTGGCGCACGCCCAAAAAAAAATTTTTTTTATAGATTGTTAGGTCTTTTTTTTAGCGTTAATTCTAGTTTTAAAGGCAAGTCATTTAACAAGAACTAGTTCTAAGTAGGAAAATCGCGTTTTACATTAAAAAAAAAAGACGTAACAACCTCTAAATAAAAATAAATTCTTTTTTAGGGCGTGCGCCACCTTATTATTGCTTTCTATCGTGTTTATTATTCATAAAAAACGTTTAAAAAAAATTTCAACTCGATTCAAGGAGGAGCCCCACTTCCGAATAATTATCGAAATTTATAGGTAATACCTACTTATCTAGTATTTGAATTATTGTTTATCATTGATTAATAATGTTTATAAATTAAAATACGAACATTTATAAAACAAAAAATACGAACGAGCTTTACAGTAGTCACATATGTAATTTCTAACTCGGTATGCGTTTTGGCTTTACTGTAAGTGTACCGAGAATGTTATTTTAATAAATCGATATGATATTTGACATCTCACTTTAGTAATAATAATAAATAGGTAACTAATTTGTTTTTTATTTTTATTTTTATTTATATTTAACAAAATAAAAAATATCAATGGAGAAGTTTTCTAAAAATGTTTATGAAAGAATCTTTTTTTTTTAAATCGCAAAATCATAAACATCAATTTGATAGAATAATTTTTTAATACCTTGAAAATTTATAAAGTTTTTGGAAAATATTTAAAAAAACAAACACAATAGAAAACACAACAAAAATAAACTTTGTCATCTTATTGAACAACTATTGTTTATTAAATTTTATCCTCCTGTGCCAACCCTACTAAAATAGGTATAAATTTTGCTCGCTCCTTAGAAGCTTTCACTCTGTACGGTTTATTTACTCATGTGCTAGCGCCTCGTCACATACGAGAGAAACCGGCCTATCTTGTGTTTAAACTCAAGGGCTGCAGCAGCAACGTTGCACCTTGTTTTTATTTAATGATTTATTAATTTAAATAGTGTTTTAATATAATTTTATTAGTGTTGTGTTAGTATAATTTTAATAGTATTTTAATATAATTTTAATAGTGTTTTAATATAATTTTAATGGTATTTTAATATAAAAGTGTAAATATGGTTTACTGTACAGTGTGTATGAACAATAATATAAAGAATAAAAACACATCATTTTTTTTCTTATCCCAAAGACTCCACTAGGTAAGTAGTACTAGCATGATTATAATTTATTATTTTTAATGTGTTGGTAGATAGATAGCTCGTATAATTATATTTGATGTTATTGTGATATTATGTAACCGCATCGTGCGGTTCGCCGGCCAGCCGTAGCGTCGGCAAACTCGCGTTCAAGCTAGAATAAGATACTCTATAGTTATCTCATTCTCTCGTAGGTTACTTTTCTGAAGTTTCACTTCTGCCGTGTGTGAATGCACATACACATTTATTTAATACTTATTGCCAAATTATTGGTGTTGATTTGAAATTTGTTTAAATATTCGAAAGTGGGGCTCCTCCTTCAATCGCGTTAAAAATTTTTTTAAACGTTTTTTTTTATGAATAATACACATAAGAGAAAGCAATAATAAGGTGGCGCACGCCCAAAAAAAATTTTTTTTTATAGATTGTTAGGTCTTTTTTTTAGCGTTAATTCTAGTTTTAAAGGCAAGTCATTTAACAAGAACTAGTTCTAAGTAGGAAAATCGCGTTTTACATTTAAAAAAAAAAAAAAGACGTAACAACCTCTAAATAAAAATAAATTCTTTTTTAGGGCGTGCGCCACCTTATTATTGCTTTCTATCGTGTTTATTATTCATAAAAAACGTTTAAAAAAAATTTCAACTCGATTCAAGGAGGAGCCCCACTTCCGAATAATTATCGAAATTTATAGGTAATACCTACTTATCTAGTATTTGAATTATTGTTTATCATTGATTAATAATGTTTATAAATTAAAATACGAACATTTATAAAACAAAAAATACGAACGAGCTTTACAGTAGTCACATATGTAATTTCTAACTCGGTATGCGTTTTGGCTTTACTGTAAGTGTACCGAGAATGTTATTTTAATAAATCGATATGATATTTGACATCTCACTTTAGTAATAATAATAAATAACTAATTTGTTTTTTATTTTTATTTTTATTTATCATATATTTAACAAAATAAAAAATATCAATGTAGAAGTTTTCTAAAAATGTTTATGAAAGAATCTTTTTTTTTTAAATCGCAAAATCATAAACATCAATTTGATAGAATAATTTTTTAATACCTTGAAAATTTATAAAGTTTTTGGAAAATATTTAAAAAAACAAACACAATAGAAAACACAACAAAAATAAACTTTGTCATCTTATTGAACAACTATTGTTTATTAAATTTTATCCTCCTGTGCCAACCCTACTAAAATAGGTATAAATTTTGCTCGCTCCTTAGAAGCTTTCACTCTGTACGGTTTATTTACTCATGTGGTTCTATCAGGTGAGTCATCACGATTCTACAAACATTCCTATTTTTCATTTATTGGCAGCGCTTTCTTGAATAATAATCGCAGATTTTTGTTGAGTAACTAGAGAATTCCAAGAATTTATAATTTTGTAATCTCAATCGAACAAGTGAATATTGATTAGGTTTTTTTTTTTTACAAGCAAACATTTTTGGAAGTAATCTAAAATAGTACAGTAAAATTATTAATGCTTTGTGATTGTATTATAAGAATACAAATATAACCTACTTCATTTAACTATTGTTGTTTATTTCGAATGTGTTTTGACGTAGACATAAAAAGCCCTTGCCCTTGTCAAAGCCAACACTACAGAGAGAGGCCACAGACTAAGGTAAGAGAATTACAGAAACTTATGTACAGATTAAAAAATAAATAACGTTTGAAAGTAAACATTTATACCAAAAGACTGTCTACTTCTAATGTAGTCACTAATTGACAATATATATGCAAAGCATGATAAAGTAAATGTTGGATTATTAAACTTCAAACCATGTATCTAACTGACTAAGAAAATGTTTGTATGATAATGATAATTTTGTACAGGCTGCGGTAGTAAAAATGATTATAAATTATAAAGAAACAAGCGTAGTCATAACTTGCAACTGTCCCAATCACTTCCCGTTTTCGATCTGATTTTGGTCTAGTGAAGTGTTTGTCTACAATCTCAACTAGCACCGATTCATTTTATTACATTTTCGATTCGTAATTACAAATAAAATTAACGTTACAAGTTCGATCTTGATCAGACTTTTACTATGACTACTAATATTATCCATCTTGTTTCAGTTATGTGAGTCTGAAAAAGATTAGTTTGATCTTAAAAATTACTACTTACAATAATAATGCACTCATGAATTTTCAAATTATAATTTTATACCAAGCTGAATATAAGCCAAGAATATAATATGAACAGCATGATAGAGTAAATCGGAACTTTAAGCATACTATAACTATTTTTTTAAACTAAATATAATAAATTAAATATAAATAAATGCCTTAGTTTCATTGAGCATAACGATTAACTTTAAAACATAAGCAATTATCTACTATAATATTTTGAAATATAATTAATGAACTATAATATAACAAGTATTTTAGAGAGATAACATCTACGATACATCTAAATTGACTGATGAACCATCTCTGCTAAAAACATTAATTCATAAAATAATTTGTTGGTCATTAAACAACAAAAACGATAGAATGGTTAGGAAAATTTGCGCGCATCAAGTGATAGTGGTTGGAAAAGCCAAGAGGAGGACCTCTCAGTCCTATTTTTAATTATTAATAAAAGGTTAAATAAATAATTATGAGCATGATTTTGTTTTAACTTTTGTTAATTTTATGATTTTTATGAATACTTTATCGATTCGTAAGTACTGAAACTAATATGTTAAGAAATATGTTTATATTTATGTATGTCATATAGTTGATATTGACTTATATTAACTAGATTAAAATGTTAGTATTAATTATTTTCTTAATTATTGAATAGTTAAATTTTTATTTGGGACTTAATTATCATACACACTAATTGGAAGATGTTGAAGTCTATCATTATAGCTAGCCTGAAACTATTTTAATATCAGTCATTTAAGTTTGAGATAATTGATTGATTGTCATCGTAGTCGCACTCGATACCCTTCCTTATTGTTAAATTTGACAAAAAATATCTAGCTTACTGTTCTATCAAAAGTTTTGCTTTAAAATAGTTCTATTTTATATAAAGTTCATACACAAATGTTATCTAGTATTTGCATCAGGTAGTCGTCTTTATTTTAAGTGATTTATAAAACTGTTATACGAAGCCTCAAGAAAGGGAGTGTTGGTGGTTGTTAAACTCTAATCTTTATTATTGAACTTACCTTTCGGCATCTTTTTTGGAGTGTTTGCGGTGAAGTGTTCTAAACATATTGGTTCTAAAGTGCTTAATAAATGGATTTATTGGTGTTAGGTAAATCATTACGGATTCATTGTGAAGGTGTTCAGAAAACGTTCCTCCTAATTCAACCTGCATCGTTAAAATTTATTACATAGGATATTCTACTGATTGATATTTTCGCACTTATCAACAAGTATTCATCTGGCTCATCGCTGTTAACGCTTGCGAATTAACTCGTGTCGCCGAGGTTTCTAGGATCCAATCCCACGATATTCATTTGATATAGTAGTTTTTGTTTCTTTTTTTTTTTTTTTTTCTTTTTTTTTTTTTGTATATGTTTTTTAATTATTATTGTTTTTTGATGCATAAATGTAGGGATTAAATTTTTAATTTTATTTAAAATTTTATTATAAATTTAAATTTAAATTTATTTTGATTGTCTTCGTGTATTTTTGTTTTCGTATTTTTAAATTTTTTAATTTTTTTTATATTATAATCTTAAAAATATAAAGTATGAATAAATTCGGCTGTTGTGCATCATCTGAAGCGGATAATTCCAGCATTTTACTGTGTAAGCTTTGCCGAGTCTCATTTCACTACAAATGTATTTTTGTACAAAGGGAGACCAAGAAGTTATCGTCGAATCTAAAGTCGTGTTGGATTTGCCCCAATTGTTCACAGAAAGGTCGTGCTCCAAATAATCGAAATAAAGACGATACACCTGTCCGCTCAAATCATCGTGACCTAAGGGAAGCTGCTACCGATGAAGGCCTGGCTTTGCACCCTGACTCGGAGCAGGATTTGGTTGATCAACCCGTGAACATCCAGGATCTCATAAAATCTGAGTTTCATGATATGAAACAGGATCTCAGCAGTATCTCAAAGGAAATTACATCCTTAAGGCAAGAACTACAGGACATAAGAACTGCTATGGGATTTATTAACGATGAGCACAATAAGATAAATGAAAAAATTGCAAAGATGGAGTCAAGGTTTGGATCTTTTGATGCCCTGGTGTCAACTGTTGAGCACTTAAGGACAGTTAATGAGAAACTGGAGGCGGACAATAACGCTAAAGATCAATGGGCTAGGCGATCTAACATTGAGATCTGCGGAATTCCTGAAAAAAGAGGCGAGAACCTTCTCCACATTGCACAGAACATCGCAAAGATGGCTGAATTTGATCTGCAATTGACCGAAATTGATTTTGTTACGCGAGTTGCCTCCACTAATAAAGTCAATAAACCTAAGCCTATAGTTATCCGTTTGCAATCTCGCTATAGAAAGGATGACTTTTTGGCCTGTTTAAAGAAATTAAAATTGTTTTGCCAAGACCTCGGCTTTCCTAAAAATGAGTCTCGAATTTATTTCAATGATCATCTGACAAAATTCAATAAAATGCTTTTACATCGTGCTAAAACTTTGTCTAAGGAGTGTAATTATAAATATGTTTGGGTCAAAAACTGTTCAATTATGGTTAGACAGAACGATACCAGTCCTGTTATTCACATTGTGAACGTTAATGATTTAAAAAAAATAAAATAGGTATCATTTACTCTCCATATATAACTATGTATTATACGATTTGTGTAGATTTTAATATCTCTTTTCGATATTTAATTTATGTTTGTGTGTGTAGGGTTTGGTTGTTTTCCCGGAGTGCTTGTGTATTCGGGCTCTACTTAACTACCATGATTAGAAAATTGGTTTTTGCCGGGTTTGGATGTGATAACATATTGGTTGTGGATGTAATGACTATTGAAATGAAATGTATAACTAATTTGTTAATTGTGTCTAATTACTATGCTTGATCGTAACAGTTTGAGTATTTACTATCAAAATGTCCGTGGTTTACGTACCAAAACTAACTTATTTTACAACAGTCTACTTCTCAATGATTTTGATATCATCTGTCTGAGCGAGACATGGTTGTTGGACTCCGTTTCTAGCTCAGAACTTTTTGATTATCGTTATGCTGTTTATAGGTGCGATCGCAATTATGATTCTCGTGGTGATAAGCTTGGCGGTGGGGTGCTTATTGCTTTACGTCGCGAGTTTCAAGTTGTTTCTTCCGAGAATATTACTTTTAATAATTTTTCGGCCGAAACTGTCACCGTCACAATTCGCCTTAAGCACTCACGCCTTTTAAAAATTTACTGTTGCTATTTTCCTCATTGCCCACAACAGGAGGAATCTGAGGCTCATTTATTCGATACAGTTTCTAATAGTATTATCGATAGTCCTAATGATGTTTATTTAATTGTGGGTGATTTTAACATAAGTAATGGAATCTGGCATCATGTGCATAATTATTCGGAGTTGACTGATTCTTCCCGTGATTCACTGGTGAGTGCCCTGCGCAACTTTCTTTGTTTTTCTGATTTCAAGCAGTATAATACTATAAAAAATTGCAATGGCCGTTTGTTGGACCTGGTTCTGTGTGGTACCGATTGTGTCGTTTCAAAGAGTTCTCATCCTTTACTTGACGAAGACAGATATCATCCTGCTTTAGAAATTGACTCACTGCTTGTTAGACCTAATATTTTGCGTTCACCTTCTCGTATTATTCGTCTTTATCACAGAGCTGACTCTGAGGCAATAATTAGGTCTCTCGGTGAAATTGACTGGATTAAACGCTTTCACAACCTTGACATTGAAGCTGCTACTACTTCTTTTTATGACACGATCTTCAATATTATTGATAAATACATACCGTCAAAGGTTGTTCATCAGTCTCGTAAGTATCCTGTTTGGTACAATGGTCCTTTAATAAAGATAATAAAGGAAAAATTGAAATTTCATAGAAAGTGGAAGACTTATTGCAGGGTTTCAGACTATGACACATTTGTGCTTTTACGGGAAAGACAGAGAAGGGTTGAAGTCGATTGTTATAATGCATATATTGACAGGGCTGAGAGGGAAATCAGTCGAAATAGTAAATATTTTTGGACATTTTTAAAATCCAGGAAGGAGGAGTCTAATGATCTACCTGGTCATATGTCTTTTGGCGGGACTTCATCATCTAATGGCGAGGAGATTTGTAACATGTTTAACTCGTACTTTCAGTCTGCTTTTGAACCGGAGGTAAATGTGAATGGAGTTTTGCCTGACAGTCAGCCCTATGTGGATTTATGTACAATCGAACTTTCTATTTCTATAGTTGAGAAATATCTTAAAAATCTTAGTGTAGACAAGGGAGTTGGTCCGGATGCTTTACCCCCCTGTTTTCTCAAGCAATTTTGTAATGTTCTTTCGTTGCCTGTATTTCTGTTATTTCGTTTATCTCTTAACACCGGATCCTTACCAACTTTATGGAAAAAATCTTTTATAACCCCTATATTCAAATCTGGTAACAAACATGAGATACAAAATTATAGGCCTATTTCAAAACTTTGCACCATTGCAAAATTGTTTGAGAAAATAATTTACGATACAATGTTTCCTATTGTACGTTCTTATCTACTTAATCAACAGCATGGTTTCATCACTAAACGTTCAACGGAAACCAATCTCTGTGAATTCATACATCGCGTTTCTGGTTCAATGGATCAGGGACATCAGGTCGACGTCATATACACGGACTACTCTAAGGCCTTTGATAAGGTCTCACACAATCTTCTTCTCCTTAAGCTGAAACGTTTCGGAATACATGGTGATCTTCTTCGTTGGTTGGACTCATATCTTCGCAACCGTAGTCAGGCTGTATCTATTAAGGGTTACTTATCGTCCTTTATACCTGTTACGTCAGGAGTGCCCCAGGGCTCTCACCTCGGTCCTTTACTATTTAATATATTTATTAATGATATAAGCGATGTGTTTGTTTCTTCTGAATTCCTTTTGTATGCTGATGACACTAAAATATTTAAAACTATTAAATCACTTGCAGATTGCTATGATCTTCAAACAGATTTAAATAACCTTGTAAACTATTGTAAATTTAATTTGCTTCATCTGAATATTGCTAAATGTAGTATAGTCTCTTTTTCACGCAAATATCAGCCTTTTATCTATAAATATGCTATTGATAACACCGCATTAACCAGGAAATCTGAGGTGAGAGACTTGGGTATTACACTGGATAGTAAACTTACATTTGGGTGCCATGTTAGCAACATCTCAGCAAGGGCATATCGTTTACTTGGATTCATTATTAGAATCGGATCTGAGTTTAAGAGTCCTTCAACACTTAATCTTCTTTACAACTCGTACATCCGCTCATTACTTGAGTATGCCTCTACGGTATGGAATCCTAGGTATAGCGTTTATATAGATGAGATTGAGAGGATTCAGAAAAAGTTTTTAAGGTATTTGTCCTACAGATTTACTGATTTACCAAACAGGCCATTGAGTCTGTCTGAACGCCGTTCTGTTAGAGACCAGATATTTTTATTTAAAATTGTTAATAATCACATAGACTCTCCATTTTTACTTGGTAATCTACTATTTAACTGTCCACGGTCTAGTTCACGTCATCCAGTGTGTTTTCATACTCCGGCTTGTCGTACATCCTATAGTGCTAATTCATTTGTGATCAGAGCTTGCCGTGAATACAATAAGCATTTCGGGAATTCTGATTTATTTCATTTACCTTTAGCTGAATATAGGAAGAGAATAACCAATTCGATTGTAATGATTTAATGTTTAATGATTTTTGTTGGTATTTGCATTTGTTTGATTTGTTTGGATGTTAGTTCATTATTGCAGCTTATTATTGCTTTGGAGTGCTTTTATGTAATATTAATTGGTGGAAACTTTGCTGGATTCTGTACTATTAACTTGTGTAAATGTATTTATTATATATATATCTGTTTGTTTCCCAAACATAAATAAATAAATAAATAAATAAATAAATAACACAATGCTCTCTATGATAAAACCGTAGTGCGGTCGTCTGCGTCTACTAATTAAGTTCTAAAGATCAATCGTAGACGTTATAAATTATAGACAATCTAAATATTCAATGATTATCTTTAAAGATGATTTTTGAGACGTATTTAGTTACCTCTATAAGTATACTTTGATTAGTTATTGATTTTGCGTACAAATTGTGCGGTGAGGTCGTTTCTAGAGTTAACATGATCAAGGATCTTGGTGTCTACGTTGACTCTAAGCTGCTTTTCGATTATCACATTGGTTATATATCTGATAAGGCTTACCAAATGCTTGGTTTTGTGCTGAGGATTTCAAAAGAATTTAAACATTCATCACGCTTATATTATTACTAGCGCTACTACTACTCCTACTACTACGCTTATATTTAATCTCACGTTTTAAAAACTTAATCTCAAGTTTGTAAAACGTGAGAATTTAAAGCTTTACTCTAGACTCATACGTGCGTCGTGTGTGCAATAGTAGGGGAAATCTATAGGCTAATTGCCGATTGTTATTTGTATATTTTAATGGTGGGTGGGGAGTCAACAGATTTAAAAAAAAATGTAAAAAAAAACTGTCAAATAGAAATATTCGAGCACATCAGCTATTGATATCCCACGTATCTCTAATAACGAAATTATGTCAATCTGCCGGTTTACACGCTGGGGATAGCCATATAGCTTAAATCATATTATTAATTCATTATAACCTAATGAAGAATAATCATACGAGCTTAAGAGTTAATACATTTTATCCGATTGAGATCGTTTTAAAAATACTATGGAATGTTCAAAATAAAGAAACAAGTCCACATATAATTCTTTATATTACCGTTAATATAACAGTACTTTAGTAGAAAATCAATAAAATAGTTTATATAATAAAATAATAATTAGCGTTACAAAACATCTTTTAATAACGATAGCATTAATAACAACAGATAACTGAAAATTTTATCTCATAACGATAGTATAGTTAGTAAAACCGTTATAGTGACAAATCACTTGCCACCTGTATTCTGTTGTAAAATCCACAACGTTAACACGACTACCAGCTGACAAAGGATTTAACGCTATTGTTATATCACGGTAATCGATGGCTTACAATTTGTTACTATTTAAGAGGAAAATCTTATTGTTACTTTGCGTTGGGATTTGTATTTTAGTTTACTATCTCTATATATAAATATGTTATTAGAAACAAAAATTAAGATCGTTTGTTAGGTTTGCTCAGAAATCAGTAGTTTCATAGTTCGCTGAATAAAGTTATTTATGGGCAGGGGATTTCTGAGCAAAATTATATTGTTCCAGACTATTACGGATTAAGTTGTCTTTATGTCAAAGGATATTTCACTTTATTTAATTTTATGAAAAATCGAGCAAAGAGATTATCGGAAGATAATTTTTTTATTCCTACGATCTATTTTATATAAATTATTTTTTTTTGTTAGGTTTATTTTTTAATAGTCGTACGAATAATTATTTTCTTATTCGTACGATTGTCGTATGAATAGCAATAACCAAATATTATACCATTGGACTTTCGCGTTGATTTCTTTTCGTATTAAATATAAAAAAAATGTTTTTTGGGGATTAGTTTTATAAAGAGAATATATAAACCTTCCTCGTTATGTAATATATGTAAGTGCATATATACATTAAATACATAGTATTCCTTTGTTTCTCCGATAGTATACGCTTGGTTGATATCAGACGTTAGAATAGAAGTAATTGACAAATAGTCGTCATGACCGTATCTATTTATTACGGGCGTAGAGTATTGTCTCAGTAAGTACCAGTATATAAGGCTCTAGCATTTGAGGAATTCGAGACTACTGTATTAAGACCACAGAATTAAGACGTAAATGACAGTAATAAAAAAAATGCACAATTTTAATTATTATATATTTATAGGTATGTATAAAATTTATTAGTATTATTTTATTTGTCATAAACTCTACTTGATTTTTCGAAACGAGTTTATATATATATTCGTATGATAATCGTATGAATAACAAAAAAAAAAATCCTTGGATAATCGTATGAATAGACACTTCCATAACAGTTTGGAAAGCGTCACATTAATTTTAAAGGACCCGGATTGTGAAATTTTATAAACACCGCAGCGTATTATGATATAAATATTTAATATATCGGTCGGGCTTAATATGTATTCATTATTCAAAATGCCAATATCGCTTTCGAAAGTTTAAAGCCTGATACCCGATAGCTGAACCCGATTTATTTACTAAACTTTAATGTGGCAACATTAGATTAGTGTCACAGAGGTCACTGAACCACTTGCTGGTGTGCTTATTGAAATTTGACAACCAATAAAATATTTATACCACGGAATTTATATCATAACTGGAACGCTCACTTAATAAAATTGTATATTCGAATATGCACCTTGAAATATTTGACATAAGGTTGACATTGGTTTATAACATGTAAAGTGAAAAATCGTTCCGAGATTTTCGTTGACAACTGATATTTTGTCTCTTTCTTACGACAGTTGCCTTGAATCCATGGTAGAAAGAGATGCAATCCCGGCCGTAGGAACGTTTTTTGAGTGCACGTGAGCATTCCAGTTTGTATATAAATTCCTTGATTTATACTTATATGAAAGTAAAAACTATTTATATTTTACTAAAACTTTGGATCAACGGTAAGAAACGAAAATTACCCAAATAGGTCCAACCATTCTCAAATAATGTACTTGCATAATATATCATTTTTATACTGAATATTGAAAGATCTTTTGTTAGTGTCTGTCGCACATATTTTGAATATAAAACAATTAAAAGTATTTTCTTTTTCATACAAATTAAAACTATTTTCCTGTATATAAAATATATTTTTAATTGTTAGTTAATATTTACATAATACTCGTATTTTTACTATAGTATAATACTTGAAATGAATGTGTTGTCTTTTTTTTATAAAAAGGGAAAAAAATCAGTATATCTGTTATAATTTATGTCGTGGATCAACACGTAATTCTCGTTTTAAAAACTTATAGTATCCTACTCATAAGAACAACCTTTATTTATCTTAGAAGTTTGCTCAACTGGTTTGCAAAATACTCTCTTAATAAATGCTGAGGAACGACCAAATTTAATATAGGACATATTAAATTTGGTCGTTCCTAAACTGCACTGGGTGTCGTTCAAAGAGGTTCATAGCTTCAAAGTGCTGGAATGATATTTGTCTTCCTATAAAATCGGTTTCATCATTCGCTAAATTAAATGTTTTGATATGAATTTCCATTCAGTGATGACATGAATATACGAGTATATTCTTTCAGAGAAACAAGGAACCAAAATTATATATAATATTTTTAATGCTTACTTTTGATTTTTAATTGTCGGAATGAGGCTTTATTAATTAAAATTAAACAAAAATAACCAGATGAAAGCCATTTTTGGATTTAACATTATTTAAATTAAACTGATATGACAGACAAAAAAAAGGGAAAAAACCAGAACATAATTGATACGAATTATAAAGTACCTCCATAATAGCCCTTTTAAAGGTACGTACTCGTACTCTAGACATAAAAAAATAATCAATTTCAGAAAAAAAAAACTATTATATTATTGTCGTGAAAGTCGACATCTCATTGAATTTCTGTTATATCTCGAGCAACATAGAGGAACATAGAACATATTTGTGCGCCTGGTACGTCTGCTGGGAGCGTAAAGCTGTATAATTAGCTGCAACAAAAACATTATTATTTAACTATCTTTTTCATAATACGGGGGAAGTTTTTGTTTAGCAGTGGACACCCAAAAGCTGTTGTGTTTATGGTGATGATGATGGTGATACATAATACAACCTACATGCAATATTGTTAATATATTTTTATATACGAAACGTCACTTTCTTTTTACTTCTTATATATTAAATTTTATAGTAAGTTTATAAAATCTCTTAACTGATCTACGGAAATAGTTTCATGTGATTTATCAAGTAAATTGCCGGATTATCCCCGACTTTGCGGGTTTTAACTTGTGGCATACATGCAAAGGTACGCATTTAAGACCAATGATTTTTCGCAGCTAATACGTTAAAATGAATCCATTTTTATCATAGTATTATTTGTATTTTATAATATCATTTTTTTTACCTAATTTAAGTATTGCTTTTACACATATATAAAAATAAAACAATAACATTCTTTTGTTATATTTGTATTTATTTGTCAGACAATTTTGTTAATTTTAGTTACATAAAAATATAAATGGAAGTTTTATATTGCAGATAAATATTTTTAATATTCTTAATGTTTTATAATTGATTTAAAACAACAACAAAAAAAATGTATTAAATATGTTATTATTATATATATTTGTTAACTTGAGTATATACTGTTAATGATAGTAATTATAATTTTTTTTTGTTAGTAATCTTTGGTGCATTTAAAAACAGGTAAATTATGCATACTGTAGCGCAGCAAACATAAGGGAATATATAATGCACTCTCAGAAATCGTATGCTGCGTCGCTATGATAATTCTATTATGATATACGAAATGTGCTTGCTGATGTACCTATATTAAAGAAATAACGCGTTGCCTTTTGCTAGGCCTGTCATCGTTAATATTGCTTTCACGACAAAAATTCACTAAGTGCACACTTCAATATTAAAAAAAAGGTTCAACTAAAAAGGTTCTAGTAGAATAAAAAACAGATACATATTTTGTACTTTATTAAGACTTAAAAATATAATAATCGAAACAGTTCAATGAGTAAAATCGAAAGCTATTGACCGTGCAAAATTGCCACATAAAGCATCATATGAGTAACGGCCGAACAATATCAGAGAACTTCGGCAATAATCCGCTGGATGAGAAGCAATTTGTCGACCGCTGCTCCCTTCGGACATGTGTGATGAAGTGAGGTAATGTCCACAGACACGTGTCCAAAATTTAAATTCAAATAAGAAAATCCTTTACGTAACTGGATATGGATATTCGACCCTGTCAGCCAAATTCCAATGAATATTGATGAGATTACGTGATTTAGGTATTTATCAGTTTCATTATTATTTTAGTTTAAAAAAATATTATTGATTAAGATACTTAAATCTGTAAATCAGGTATATAAAATTTCATAATATACAGAACCAACCATTAAAAGTATTATTATACTTGTTGTTATTTTAAATAAGAATAATATTTTATATCATAATTGTTATTATATTGATAATAGAAAAATAGCCGTTTTACCCTTAAATCATTTCTAAATCCTAAAATTTGTTGCTTATGTTTGAAATTATCATATCTGTTTTAATTTACAAGGTATTTATTCTTTTATTTTCGATACAACTTTCAAAGTATCTTTATATTTAATCCACATTTTTGTCCATATTATTTTCCATTAGAAACAATATGTTTTATTTCAAAACTGAATTATAAGAATCGACCAAATCAGGTAGACTTCGCTCCGCTGTTAACTTTGAAAATGTTAAATATTATGTAAAAAATTTATTCAATGATATTTTTATGTAAAAAAATAATTAATGATTATTTATCATTGAGACCAGAAACAAGGCTAAAGCTAAAACAGTAGAAATTTTTGTCACGAAACCTCACCAATAAGATAAAGATATCGTAGCATAACATAAAGTTTATCACATAAAGTGTTTAGGATTGCTCTTTTCGATAATCTGATATTTATAAGAAAACTAATGTAAATCAAATATTTATGATAAATTGTTGATAATTTATAACTAAGACAAAAATTAAATTAGCATATTTTAATTTTTTTTTATAATTTTGGGTCTGCTTATTGCAATATTTTAATTATTCTGTAGTAACTGTGGTAAGTAAAATTTTGTGCGAATTGGTCTATGAATGTATAATGTATTTTTGTTCCATCTTTTGTGGTTTACTTATTGTTCATAAATATCTTAAATTAAATTGTATTGTATTAAAAACAGTGATTACCGTCTGTAGAATTTTATTAAAATTAAATAGCATGGCATACATTTAAAGAACTCCTCTGCCATTTGAAGCTTTTGTTGAATCTGAATTCAAAAGCGCATATTCATATGTACTTTAATTTTTAGGGATTTTCTGGATGCTTTAACCAGGGTAATCTTCGGTTACCCACTTGTTGTTACTTCTTTTCTTCTTCTTTTGTAAAGTAGCTTGTGACCAATACACCCATTTCTAAATGGCTATGTTTGAAAAAATTAGAGGCAATAGTAATTTCCAAGATTAACGAGCTTCCGACGACTTAACGATTTTCCTTACTTTCTTTTTTTTTTGGGTTCTTAATCAAAAATTAGTAAGCTACCCTAAATACAAGACTGTGCTGCCCGTCCGTCCGTTAGCTGTTTATTTAAAACTGTGAAAGATAAACGTTTGAAATTTTATTACTTTGGCCTTCTTTGGACTTAAAAATATTGAGTAAATATTGAGTATAAGTACAATGAGTGAATTGTGTGCCAGTTATACTCCTACGGGCTACGTGGCTCTTCTTTTTTATTTCTATGCCTCCCCGAGAAGAAAAAAATGTAACATAGCAACCAGTACATAAATATTAACACATAATATTAGGCCTAAATGTCAGTGGGTACGAAATTATTTTGGTTAACCTTTTACATTTTCATGACTGAACTTCGAGTTACCCACCGCTGTTAAACATATAAAGCTAACAAAAATTTTGCGTAAATATTATATTAAGTTCTACGAATTACACACTCGTAATCACAACTCGCTTGCTTACACGTAAATGGTACTTTTTATGTCAATTTAACAACACTCACTGTTATTTTTGGTCATGAGAATAAAAAAATAAAAAAAATAAAAATAATATATATATATATATATATATATATATATTAAAATACTCATAACTGATAAAATTCGGGTCATATTATCACAGTGACAATTTTGAAGGTATGTTAACTAAATAAATAAAATAATTCAAGCTATTTATGGCTTAATCGTTCCTGATTTCCATGAGGATAATTAGTAAAAATCAGAGTAAATATCTTCGTAGGTATAACATTCATATGAACTTTTTTCCATTTATTACATATAATTAGCATAGAAAGTATTGCTTATTGTTTTAATTTTAAGTTTCAAATCAGAAAACAAAATTTTTGTATCTATCTTTTATTTATCTTTATCTATCTTTTTATTTTTCGTTATCTATCTTTTTCTTAAAAAAATGCTAGACGCTTACTGCTATTAATTGAACTGAAATAAAACAACCGGTAAACGTTCTACACCTGGGAATAGAACTCCTATCGGTATAAAAGAAGGATTGGATCTTGATCCGCTATGCAGTTCCACTGTGATTTAGCGGATAATTTATCTAACAATATAGCGAGTGCTATCAGGTGTTCATGATAACAATTGGATGCGACAAATTTATGTACTCTCCAACACATTAAACATCCAGATAAACATTCAGACCCGACACAAATATTTATACCACTAGGTACACCAGAAAAGTTGCGTTATAAAATATTTAATAGGTTTTTTTAATGTCTAATAGGTAGTTATCTCTAGACTCACTAAATATTATATGTTATATGTTTCTTTCATATAATAAAAAATACACAGTCAAAAATTTTAACAATCAATTAAGAAACGTACAGTAAAACATATTTAAGAGGGTTGAAGTATAATATGTATATCAAATATAAGTATTCGCAACATTCTTGAGATTAAATAACTATATATACGAGTATACCTAATATATACAATTGTTTCATTATATAATTTAAAGAACATTTAATTATATTTTATCTCTAATTAATAATTTATAATTTTTACTAGTAGTTTAATTTGCGAAAGTTATTTTCAATATATTCTAATGATGCTGGTTAATGTAAGGTACTACTACTATTATATTAGATAATTATCATAGAAATATGATTTATTAAACGAATATATACGACTTACGAGTACATTTTTATACTGATATGAACTGAACTGGATCAGACTGTAAACATCTAATTTCTGTGCTAAAACCTCTTCTTAATATAGGACAAGAGATGGAGATTAATCCACCAATCTGCTCCACAGCGGGTTGAGGGATATGTTTCCCTACCATGAGTTACGATCGCTATCACGTGTCTATGGTAACAACCGGGTCCAAAGACTTTACGTATTCTCCGAGGTACGGTGGGAAAACTAACAAGAACTTAGACCAGAAATAAATACACAAATAAAATAATTACACAAATACAAAATCTGCCCTGAGTGGGAATACCGAAATAGAATATGGTACCGTTGACTGATCGTTGACTGGACGACGTTAAGTTACACTTGGATATATGTGATAATTGTGATGTGAGTAGTCACCGAAGGGCAGATGCTACAATTTAATTTAATTGTCAATTAACTGTCGTCCAATACCATAATATGTTCTCTGATTAATATTATGTTTATATAACATATTATAAATATAATATAACTATACCTACTATAATGTTAATAATCAATTTAACTTACCTTTGTTTTCGAGTGTTTTTTATATAAGAGTAATTGCTTGAAACTTTGCTAGATTTAGTACTCTTAGTACAATTTTAGTTATTGAAATATAAATTAAAAACAACAAAAATGTTTCTTTTTAATATACTTCTAGTTTTGAAAAACTTGCATAGTTTTTCGATTTACAGTATTTAAAACTTATTTTAAGGTGATGACACTAGTGATAGAAGGGCTGACGCATTTTTTGCCCAGAGAATCGGAATTGCGATTCAACGGAGAAATGCTGCCAGTATTCGTGGCACCATTCCACGCGGACATGATTTATAAGAAAATTGACTGTAAATAATTAGTTTAAGTTTTGTTTTGTAAATAAGTATAATATTGTAAAATTATTAATTTGTAATAATTATATTAAATTATCTTTTAAGGTAAATATTAGCTTTATAATGTACGATACTTGCATATTCAATTTGTGGTTACAGTAGTCCTTTCTATTTATACTTTCATGATAAAAAAAAATGTAAAAAGCAAACAAATCGAAAATAACTTTTCAACGATAAATTGTCGATGGTGTATCTTTTTATAAATAAATAAATAAATAAAACAATAAAATAAAAAACAGGTAAATTTTATGTAGGTACAGATTTAGCTATCGAATTTCCAAAATAAAAATCTATTTTCGTAAAATGAACTTACATTATAGTTCATTTAAATATAGGTACGTATTCCTCAATAGTATGATAGGGGCAAATCCTCGTAAAAAACAAACCAACATTGAGAAGAATATCGTTTATTGTAACCCGCATCCCGACACAAAGTGCTTGAACGATGTTTTTTGTGCTTTCATTGCAGATAAACAATGTTTCATACTCTATGAAACGTATTCTATTTTATTTGCATGTCTCTATAGTGAAATTATTTTATGCATTTGAAATCACATTTGTGTAATTGTTTCTTTTAATGAATTAAAGTTTGTTCAAGCCACCATTATTTTCTTTTCTTTTATTTATTATTTTATTTTAAAGTAAATAAAAGTGACAATAGGATGAATAGCCATTAAAATTCAACAGTAAAAGAAACATATTTTCCTAGAAAAATCCAACAATCTTTTGGGGTGTTAGGGGACATTCGACTATACGGACGGATTAACAAGGTTATGATGGATTGCTTTAGTCGCTTGCCTCTTTTCTTCACTTTATTGCTTTACTTTTTATGAGCAGAAAATCAGAAACACACTTATTCAGCCTGGATTTTGTGACGTTATATTTGCTAGATACAAATGTTTTGTTTTATGTTCGCTTTATCTAGGTCAGATATGATGATGTATCTACCGTCTTTGTATTTCACTTGCGAGTCTCGACTTCGTGCTACAATTACATACATTTTTTATGTTTATTTTTCTATAAATAGATGTTGTACTAAGAGTACGTATATATAATATGGTCTATATTAATGTCTTATCTAAAACCTATTGATTGCAGCACGTCGTTATTATTTATTTTTAATAGTAGTACATAGTAAATTGTATATTGGTTAATCTATATTAAATTATCGAAATTAACTGAATATTTTATTTAGCGTTTTCATTTGTGTATCAATTTTGTATGAATTCTATTAATTATGTCAAAATAAATTGTATTATTTACCTAATTATGTAATTGGTTAATTTTCAATAAATTTCAAGTTTATTATTTTTAAATTAAATTTTGTCATTCTATTTTGATACTTCATACTTATAATTTATTAATTATTTTCAATTTTTGATTAGTAATTGAATTTAAATAATTATGTAGTACTTTTTAATTTTATTTCGTTAAAATTCCTTATGTTACTTGACGTTCGTTATATTGCTTGTTCTGTCAATATAAGGACATTAAGATCTTTTATTTAACCTATAATAAAAAGGACCTAAATGTTCCTTCTAATTATACATAGTACATATTAGTACATATAATCACGCCTCTTTCCCGTAGGGGTAGGCAGAGACCACTTCTTCTAATAATTATAGGTAATATATTATGTATAGGATAGGATAAATCTTATCGTTAGCTTGTGAGTAAGAACATATTATTTAGTCTATCTTTTTACAAATAAATAAATATGTAAAATTTTAATATTTGATTACTAAATAAATAAATAAATAAATAAAATATTACATACATAAAAAATATCATTACATTTAATTATAGATTTTTGTTATTTTTCTCAGATGTTTTAATCGCAATCGTAATTTTGTTTACCGACTTATATAAATTAATAAAGCGATTATTTTTGTCAAAAACTAATGATGATCAAAGTGACAAAAACTTACTATACGAGTATCTTTTACCACTCTTGTATGTAACCTTAAAATACTTATTCGAATGTTTTGTACATTCCATTAGCGCGCTATTTTTATTCGCCCTTAGATTGTTTCTTTTGTGGTCTGAAACAGTGGGAAAAGTACCACATGCTTTTACCAGGATTAAAGGTAAATGGCTTTGCAGATTAGGCTAAATTTCCATACGTCAGGCTGCACAGCTTATTTATATATATTTTTTCTTTTTGTAAAAGTATGATTTTATCTATGGTGTTTTATTTTTATTAACACTGGTACATATATGTATATTTTTAAGATTAAATGTGCACTAACATTATACTGCTTCTATGAATATTATTTTTCTTTTATATACCAATATAAACATACATTACCTACTACTATATGACTTTAAATTAATATCTTGACGAAAACAAGTATTACTTTTTTATGTAATACCAGCTCTATCCGTGACTTCGTTCTCGATTTTCAATTTTGGTTTTTATCCCCTTTTCCGAAGGAACCGTATTTAATGTCAAAATAAGTAGTGCCCAGTATCATTACTAGAGTAGTATGAACTCAAATTGTGCCAAGTTTTATTTAAATTCTTTTGTAGTTTGGACGTGATTTGCGGCCAAGATACAGACAGACTGATTAAAGATTATTATAGAACGCCCTCTAAATAAATGTTAAAACAACTTCTATGCACAGAATCGGAGCTGCTACAGTTTTATCATAACTATAGATAATAAATAAAATTAATTAAGAAAAAATATATTGAAATATTATCGAAAATATAACAAGTTTTAAAATTTTAAGGTAAATATCCACTTCATTTACACTTCTGTACAATTGTCTTTTTGCATCGGTGGTATTTACGTATGCATGAAAATGTACGTGTTTATTGACGTGCATAATATGTCACACAGTCACACACGTGTCTAACTCACTTATATCAAAATATTTGGCAGAAAAAATCTGGATAAGGATCAAGGACATTAAAAAAAAATAATAGAATAAAAATTGGTGCATATATTTATCCACTAGAATACAACGAATTGAATTCAAAAAAATATTATAATCTTAATAAATACCACTGTGTAAGAAATCAATTAATAAAAACAAATCGCAAAACACTATTACCCTGGTCTGTTACATTACAGCTATTCTGTAGAAAAAAAAAAGTAAGTAGTAATAATAGTAAAAATAAATAAGTTTACAAAATAGACCTGCTATTTTGTAAACTTAATTATTTTTTCCTTTTAAAACATTTTGAAACAACAGTATTGTTTAATAATATATTTTACTAGTAGTAGATACGACTTCGTACGCTATTACGATATCTTTCATTGAGCTTATGAGGAGCTGAAACAAAAGTAGCTCAAATTGAGACGTACTGTCGAAGCTTTCTGTAAATTTCGTTGAAAATTTTGAAGAGACCATGAAATATTAATGTGATTATTTTAAATAAATTTCGTTCGTTAATAAAAAAATAACTAATGAAATCTGACAGTACTTTATTGAATTACAACTAAATACTCATTGTGACTTTGATACATAATCCTAAGCAAACCCTACTGAATTTCGGGATAAAAAGTATCAATTTTCTAGGTCGTAGTATAAACATCAATTATGGCCAGTTGCGTTTAAAATTTTTGTTTTGATTTATAATAGTTTTATTGACTAAGATATTTACATATAAGAAATTAAAACACTATAAATATTAATAAAAACAAAAGAAGTTTCTGAGGCAATCGGAGCTGGCTCAGTCATTTGCTTACTTCTGACCGAGGTCCTGTCCGGACAGACAGAAACAAAATTATTCACATACACATTTAAACACATTCACAATATCTTTAATGTACCGAATTTGACTTGTTACAGTTTTATTATATACTTATTATAATATTACACTAAGTGATATATTATTATCATTTATTTCAGGCAATAATATCATTAATGTCATATATTATTACATATGTAGGTATTTTAATATGATTTTAAGTTAATTATGCCAAACGAATTGTATTTTAAAACTATATTAAGTGGTAAGAATAAAATGTTTGCACTGATGGTACAGAATGTTCGTTCCCGATCTGAATAATAATTAACGTTGGTTTGTAACCGACACGCAATGAGTGCAGCCAAAACGCAATCATCATCAACTACATTCCCGATGTATAATCGATTCAGCATACACTCATCGCTTACTATCAGAGATTTGCAGAACCATTTCACGTATAATGTTCTACTGAACGTATACATATTTCGTCGTATCCTACGAATAAAGGCGTAACTGCAAACTGACAACTTTACAGGACGAGGTTTTTTTTTTGTGTTTTATTTAAACATTACGAGACATTTAGAGATGTTAACATTTGAAGTGTTGATAAACTGTTCGGGGATTATTGAACTGAACTGAACTGTAAAATAAAATCGTAAATATGACTTTTTGTCAATATTTCTGTCAAATTTGTTGTAATTTGAATAAAATGTGAAAACTTGGAAACAATAGACGTTACGCCTTTTTTCACCGGCACATGCCGGTGAAAGATACCGGGTCGTAAGAGCATTAATAGCTATTTATCGCTTTAATTTAAAGAATACTTACAATTTTCCTGTTGTTTTGCCGTGCGTGGCCCATTTTCGCGGGACGAGAAAAGACTGCAACTGCTGTGGCTGTTTTCATCGGATAATTCGAGAGGATAACAATAGTGGCTATTTTTAAACCTTTATTTTCTGGTGGATAAAATGTTATTTTCTGTGATTTTTTAAATTAAGGTGATGTAATAGGTGTAGCCAATATTAATTATTCAATAAAAATAGAAAGGCACAACGGTCATGGTGCCTCTATTCGTAGGATACGACGATTTATGTATACATATATGACATACAAGACACACGCCGCAGTTTTATCTAGAATTAGGTTTAAATAACTAGCAAATAAGTTGTTATATGGTTTCAGGTATATTCCTATGTATATATAAATATATATTGTTCTCCAAGGTTTATTAATAATTATTCTTCCGAAATATATTGACTTTGATTGATTAATTGATTTTAAAATATCTGTTTTAGTAGAAAATTCTTTGAAATTTATATATATGTATAATATAATATTTAGTCGTTGCATAGGATTGATCCATCACATTTTAAATGCTTGTAATAATTAGGATGATTTTAATACTTTTAAAATATTTTTTAAGAACCCAGTGCTATACTGAGTAAGCTACGTTAATATCCGCTGCACGTTATTATAGTTCACCATCAAAGGTATTGCGGTATTTATGGTGCTTTGCCACATCAATGCCAGTCACACAAACAGCATATGTAATATCGTCCACAAATATAATACGTATTCATGTAGTGGACCTCTTATTACATTCGAGTCACAAAGGCTGATCAACGGCTTCATAATGATTACTAATTGGAATGTTAACTTTTATGACGTTCTATTATATTTTATCTACTCCCATGCTTTAAATCCTCTATAAAAGGTTCTGAAATAGTTAAATTATTGCCAACATTAAAACATCCAATGTCCTAATAACCATAATATTATCCAAAAGTACGATATAATGTTGTACTGAATTTCATAATATCACTAATTTGTTTTTTTTGGATCCCTTCTGCGCAAAGGGTTTACTCAACAGACAGCCATATTCTTACTGCTCGATGCATAGTATCTGTATGAATTTCAAAAAAAAGAACATCTGTATTAATTTAAAAAAAAAACATTGTCAGTCACGCGCGTTTCACTACGAGAACGCCGCGATATAAGGTTACTAGAACTGGCTGTTTTAATGTTAGTAGTAAGCTAACTGTTTCAGAATCTTTTAAAGACGATTCATATTATGGGTGTAGATAAAGTCTTGTATGTAACTATTGATAATTAGATATTAAAACACTCATGTTATACTATTATAAGACTCGGATTCGCCTCGTATGATAAACCCACATTCGTGTTTTAATACCTCTTATTATACAACAATTGTATAAATAATTAAAAACATCAAGATAGTTTTGTGTCCATGTAGTCGTAATATACTAACATATTTCTCTCTTCAGGATAAAAATAACTTAAACGAATTTAAAAAATATTATGGATGAAAATAAATCGATCGTTAATATTTAATATGTAAGCAATTTATGGTATTAATGTTTATTTAATTAACTTCAATGAATTTTAATATACAAATATATAATTTTTATCCAAATACCATGTATATTTTTTTATTTTTATAAATGAGTTATTGTTTATGAGATAAAATTAAATTAAACCAGCTATCTATTGAAATTATTTCTATGAAAATAGATTAATCTGTATAACATAATAAAATAATTCACAAACAGACAAATAAAAATATGCTTTTAAAATAATCAATTTAAAATTTAAAAATTTTAAAAATAATAAAAACTAATACTGAATTATTTTTAGTCAGTTAATATTTTACTAGTTTTCTTTTTATATTACGAAAAAAACTGACAACTGTTCTGGTGTAGTGATGCGTGTAGTCGCCTTAACGCCAGCAGTCGCGAGTTCGATTCCCGCTCGGGGCAGATATTTGTATTTGTACAAATATTTGTTTCCGTTCTGGGTGTATGTCCTTGTCAGTCTCCCCATCATGACTTGGAGAGCACGTAAAGCCATCGGTCCCGGTTGTTATCATAGACATCTGATAACGACTGTTACTCATAGTTGGGAAATTATTCACCAACTCGCTGTGGAACCGTGTGGTGGATTAAACTCTAAGTTTTCTTCTGTATGAAGAAGAGGCTTTCGCCCAGCAGTGGGTTATTTACAGGTACGAATTCAGTTCAGTTTAGTTCAGGTAAGAAAAACAATGCACAAATGAAATAAGTTTATCAGTATAAGAATAATGTGAGTGAATTCAACATTTGGTATACATACTTACATCATAATAATAAGACTTTTTTTTCTGACCTACATATTATGTAATAGGTCAGAAAAAAAGTCTTTTCGTATTTTGTATATATAAAATTGCAAAAAAATCTTTTTGGTTGTACTGATTGTATCCGGCTGGTTTTAATATCAATAAATATAGCACATTAAGAAAAATCTATGAGATTATCTATGAAACGTAATGAAACTGAACAAATTTTTCACTGATGATGAAAATTTGATGACCTACGAACGTACGGAAAAGATCATAATCAAAGGGTAGTCAAGCTCCACAGACTGTAGCGAAACCCGGATTAACATGCAATATTCTGTGTGTGTGTGTGGTGAGATTGTAAGGGTATCGTTCATTATGAGCTTTTACCGCCGGGCAAAACTATCGATTATGATATATATTGGCACTGAGTTTATAATTACATAATCGAACAATGACTAGATAGTAAAAGTACAGCTAAAACATGTATTAGGTAAGATTATTAATAATTAATCCCCAAGGAAGTCGCTTGTCTGTGTCTGCTGGGCATGTCCCCGGGTGGCGGATAGGGGGTACGCCACTAGGACGCGGTGATTGAGTGGTAGGGGTTTTCGGACCCCCGTGGACCAAAACCAGCAGCGGTGGGCGCGAAAGTGCAGGAGGGAGGATGGAGGGAGATCGAGGGTACTCTCTCCCTCCACTTCGGTGGTTGAGCCGCTCCCGGTACTTCTCTGAGTTAGCAGATTGGACCAGTGAGTGGCTCCAATTAAATATGGCGGGGCGCGAAGGTGCGGTGGAGTATGTTAGCAAGGGGAAGCAAGGGGAGTGCAGTCGGTGGGGGCGTGGCGCCGAGAAGGCGGAAATATGAGGAGGGGCTCCTGATCTTCTCTACTTTGCGCAGAGTGGACCGGTAGAGCGGTGGAGGGAGGATGGAGAGAAATCGAGGGTACTTTCTCCTTCCACTTCGGTGGTTGGGCAGCTCCCGGTACTTCTCTGAATTAGCAGAGTGGTCCAGTCGAGCGGCTCCAATCACATACGTACGTACGCCGGGCTCGGCACGGTTGTATGCTTTTGTGATCCCGTGGCGCCCCATTAGGGCGTAGACGGCCGTTGGCTTTTCGTGGCTTTAGCAGGAGTCAGCGAGTCCCACAAAGGACTCCGCTAGAAGGCGGCGGGATGCGTAAATGCATTTTCCACTGTTAAATAAAAATAAAAAAATAGCAATTAATTAATAGGCTCGAACGCCTACAGAATCGTATTATTTTTTTTTTTCTTTTCGGTTTGAGAAAGTACGATCACATTACGTAATACCGAACGCAACTGAAATGGTTAACAATACGACAGCGACGTCATTTACACTCTTTCTTGATACTCCATATCTCAAGAAACGATTTAGATCAGAGTTCCCCAAACTTTTTTGTGTCGTAGACCCCTTGCCATGTTTTTCCGTGTTGGATAGACCCCCTACTTACCAGATATTGATTTCCTGTAAATTTCTAACTGTAGTGAAGTTTAGTGTTAAAAACTTAAAGTAAAAACACATGTTAATTTATACATTCATTAATTGAATTTAAATTAAAACTACTCAAAATAAAATTTTGTTCTTTGTACTTTTATAAATAATGTATATGTTTTTATATTATAAGATAGTATGATGTAAGTAAATAGGTACTATCAGTGTATGTGTTGAGATCCACTATCGTGGACCCCCATTTTCATTTCATGGATCCCCAAATTTTTTTTCGCTGACGTAGACCCCTTGCAGGTTGTCATAGACCCCTAGGGGTCGATATAGACCACTTTGGGAATCACTGATTTAGATTCTTGGGCTCGAACTCTTTACTCCTACAACACTTTCGGTCCCGAAATATCATACTCGAGATGCCTCTGATCGAGATACCATATAACACGAAAAAACAAAATTGACCTATCGCAGATTTGTATGGGATGCGTTCCAATGTTGGTGATGCGATAAATACCATAATATGTATCTCTCTTTCACTTTGTTATACATATTAGTAGTTAGTATACTAACTTTATTTAATTTTACTGTGTCAATTTAATGTCAAAGTCTAAACTAAAAAGTTCGAATTTGGACTGAAACAATGTTCTATTTAGAAAATTGAATTTTATTTTAATATATTATTTAATTTATAATATTTTATCTAAATGTTGTTTGATTGAAGTTCACAAATACCATTTAGAATAATATTTCACATGTATGTTCAACATAATATTTTAATTAACCTAAAGTATTCTACACTAACAATAAGTGTATGATTATTTCAATAATAAAAGGTATTTAATTAATATAATTTAAGCAGAATTCTTAGTTTACATAATTATATAAAGGAATTGGTTGGGTGATTTATCATCATACAGACGTAATTATTTGAGATAGAAACATGAAAATTAAACTGAACTGAATTAAATCGAAACAGCTTGCAACTCTCCCACTGCTTGTCAAAGGCCTTGTCTCTTGTATAGACTAGGGAATAGAGCTTCTTATTGTTACTTAGAGGCAAAGGAACCTAATTATAAAAATTATTTCTTTCACTAAGAAGTTTTCTTTTAGAAACAAAAGAAACATGTATTGACTTAAAAATTAGCATAACGATTAAAAATTTATAGTTGAAATTATTTGTCTATTATTCTAGCCAGCGCGATATAAAAAAATGGTCGGAGCTACACAGCGACATCTAGGGAATCAGAACCGAACTTATAGTACAAAGCTATTTCTCTTATTACAATTTTGACTTTTATAAATTCTCTTTAAAACAAATATATTTTATTAATTACAATTAAACATACATACGAAACATATGTATACACTTAAATTTATACATATATGGAGATTATATGCATACATATTAGAAATATTCATATATAAACAGTTCAAGTAAGAGATAGATAGTAATCCTTCACTCGTCTTATAAAAATGTCTAATCTTTCAGCCTTACGAATAGGTCCTCTACCTACTACAAGTTCCAAAGAACTAGAGCTTGAACTTGAAATGATTTCTTAAATAATTTGGGTTTATGTGTAGATAATCTTAGCGTCAAATTCTCATTAAAACGCAATACGTTGCTATCATGGTCTACAAAAATATATTATCTTACTAGTGTTCGTCGCAGCTTCGCCTGCACATATGTTTTACTTTAGCATGTAGTTGTGTAAGTGATTGAAGTAACTAACTAATTATGATTAAAAGAGTGCTATCAGTGTCATTTATTATCATAGTGTTGAACTTCGAACTTTCGACTTTTCGTGTGTTTTTTAATTTATTTATTTTTTATTGCACACTACAAATACATTACAAAGCATAGTTACAAGCTATTTAAGTTTATATTCTGTAGTCATCAGACGGTCTAATGGCTAATTAGCCATTTCTTCCAGACAACTTAAATGAAAAAGGAGAGTTCAACAATGAAACCGGGTAGGTTGTGCAGTTACACTATAATAGACTTGCATACAAATACTTATACAAGATACATATATAAATGAAAATATAACAAATATCCCTATTATAAACTAATAAATATTATATATAGATGATAAATATAGATAAAATAAAATTAATTGAAGTATAAAACTAATAAATATTATATATAAATGATAAATATAGATAAATAAACTTAATTAAAATATTTTTATATTTTAATTAAGTTTACACAATAAAAAAAAATCACCACACTGTCTAGTTTACGATAAAGATTTTTAACATAAATCTTAAATGTTGATAGTGATTTAGCTTTTCTTATATGTAATGACAAACTGTTCCACAATTTTATATCCTGAACAGTAAAATGTTCAGCAAAAATTTAGTTTTATGTGCAGATATCTTCAGCATTTCAAGATAATATTAATTCTTCTGAACCAGCTCCAAGATATTCAAATTTATTTTTCAAATAAGAAGGAGCCTTTGGATTAAATAGTACACAGTACAGCAGAGAAATAATATGCAGGCAGGTAATTGCAGGTACTTGAGTCTTATGCGAAATTCAGAAACATAGTAAAATTTTGCGAAGGCAGAATATGAACCTGATAGCAAGATTTTGGAGTCTCTCAAGTTTATTGAGTTGGTCCACGGTCAAATTAGGATAGTTTGCATCTGCATAGTCTAGAATAGATATGAGAAGAGAGTTTGCCAACATAATTTTTGGGGGCATTGTCAGAACGCATCGCGACGTAATGAGCTTAGTGCTGTGACATAACAACGTTTTATCTAGGTTTACACCAAGGTCTTTAGCAATGGAATAGTAATGCAGCCTTATATCGTTATATATAACAGGAGGTATATATTGGTTGTTTATTTTTGCAAGAATGCCTGGACTGCCAATAATAATGAATTCTGATTTTCCAAGGTTGATACTAAGTAAATATTGCCTACTCCATTCCAAAATTTTTGTGAGTTCCACGTTAATCATATCGACTGCACTTGCAACATCCTCGAGTGTAGAATGGCGATAAATCTGAATATCGTCCGCATACATAAGATAGAGAGAAGAAATACATTGACCAATTGAGTTAATGAAAATTGAAAAGACCAAAAGAGACAAGACGCTTCCTTAAGGTACCTGAAGTACCCTATCTTGGACGTCACGCCATGAAGAGAAAGTCTCATTAAGTCATATACGTTGTCGGCGTCTTTTTAGGTAACTCAGAAATCAGTTACTCACCGATGGAGGTATGATGGAGGTATGTTAAAGGAACGTAACACTCAGCAGGATATCGTAATCAACAGAGTTGAATGCGTTACTGAACTTTAAAAGAGTCAAAATCGTGAGTTGTTTATTCACCATGGCTAACGGAATATCGTCAACAACTTTGACAAGAGCTAAGACCGTACTGTGATCACTACAGAAGCCGGATTGAAGAGGATTGAGAAGCGAGTTTTTGTTAAGGAAAATGTGTAAGTGATGAAAAAAAACTTTTCAAGAATTTTTGAGAGGAACGGAGAGTAGAGATCGGTCGGAAGTCAAACAGGTTAACAGCATCAACTTTTTCAGAAAGTGTGATAATCTGAGCATCTCTCCACGTATCAAGCAATTAACAAACAAGCGATGGAATAATTTCGGATATGTACTAAAATTGAAATAATAATATCTGGGATAGAATGATCATGTTATGGCATCTACAGTCTGTACCAACAGCATTCGAGGAGCATTCCACAGACAAAATGCTCCTTTTAACATTATACTCGGTGAAAAAAGAAAAGGTAAACGGTGGGAAATTAGATGGAAGCGATGAAAGAAAATTTAGCGTTTGTTGTTTTTCAGCAACATCTAGTGCAGTGGAAGAAGAGAAATGTTTATTCAGAATTATGAAATAAATGAAAAGAGAACGTAAATTAAGTTTACTGAGTTTATGAATAGGAATTATTATTAATTGTTAATTATTATTACATAAAGGCTATAAAATATTATTTTTAACAATGAAATTACTATTTTTCGGATCACATTGAAATGTATTAACGTACCTATTTTTTTCCCCTTCACGCCGTCATTCATAGTACAAAATTCAAATAACAATAACTTTTGACAAAGTGAAGCGATTTCGATGAAATAGACATAAGACATAATCTTATCTCAGAATATGTTTTATGATTTCCACGCTGATTTTCCACCTTACTTTTAACAAAAGAGACAGAGAGATAGATGGACAGATAGACAGACATAAATACAGATAGAAAGCCAGGCATGCATTTTAAAAATGATAGAAATGTAAATGTATATGTATATGTTTAAAAAAAATACACGACTAAGCTCATTTGATCAAAACAAGGCTTTTCATTTCGAAAAAGTGTTTATAATTTGAAACCCGAATCTTATGTATAATAGTGCCACCTCGAGAAAAGTTATTTATATCAATGAGTGTGATGCATGAGTTCAATTTCTTTGTAATCAATTGAACTTATAATCACGGATGCTTTAGAAAAACATGGTTATTACTAAAAAATCTGAAATGGGTCTTAAATGATAAATAAAATTATTATTACATTTAAATATTAGTAAAAAGAAGGTATTAGTAGTTATTATTAGTACTTATTAGTTATAAGTTATTAGTTTTACATTCTCTTATGATACGAGAATCTAATTACAATATATAATAATAATCTGCTAAGAGTAACTTAATAAATAATTTACAATAATAATAAAATAAATGAAGTAAATCCCTGATACAAACTATTACACATAAACAATATAAACTTTTACAAAGCAAGAAAATAATAAGTTAAACAGCAAATTATTATCAAAAATTGGAACGGTCATGTTGTCAAATAAACTAGGTCAGAATTTCGGCTCTATTCAATAATCAGGTAAATAATATATTTAGTAGAAGTTCACTTGGTGAATATTTTATAAGTATTCGATGATCCGACTATTAAGGACAATTTATATTTGAAATGCCGATCGTGTTTTTTATACTTTCACACTCTGTGCATCAGTATATCCAATAAAAAATTTAAAGACCTTACTACTGATACCAAATCAAAATGGTTATGTCCTGCCTGTCGTTGTAAAGCTCCTAAGAATGATAACTCAAACACGCCAGTCCGGCCGTTGTTGTCGCCTAGCTCCCGTTCTAATATTAACGTAGCTAAGCGCGGTACTACTGAGCTTCGCGACAATAACAACGAGAATATTTGCTGCACACCCTCCTGTTCGTCACATTCGGATCTTCGTAGTATTATAAGGGATGAACTACGAGACTGTATTTCTGATTTTAAGAATGATATTAATAGCCAGTTGCGTGAAATGAAGGATGATATAAGAAATTTTAATGAGTCGATTGCTTTCATGAGCGATCATTTCGAAAAGCTTAATTCTGAAATAAAAGCATACAAGGGTGATATCGATCGCATTAAGAAAGAGAACGAAGCTCTTAAAAATGATCTCATGGCTGTCTCTGCTCGCTGTGTTCAGTTGGATCAGTTGATGCGTTCATCGAATCTGGAAATTCAATGCGTACCTGAACATAAAACGGAAAACCTAATTACATTAGTAAAGCAACTGGGTAAAGTAGTAGCATGCCCCATAAACGATACAGACATATCTTACTGTACTAGAGTTGCTAAAAAAGATCCTAAAAGCCTACGACCTCGTGCTATTCTTGTCACGCTGAGTAGTCCCCGTCAACGTGATACCCTCTCAGCGGCTACTGTAAAGTATAACAGGCAACACCCTAACGAAAAACTAAATTCGAGTCATCTGGGTCTCAGTGAGAATAAGAAGTCAGCAATATATATTACAGAGAATTTATCACCCGAGAACAAGTCACTTCACGCTGCAGCACGACTTAAAGCTAGGGAACTAAACTACAAGCATGTTTGGGTGCGCGGTGGCCGTATATATATGCGTAAAACTGACACATCTGAATACATTTTTGTTCGTAATGCAGCAACCTTAGAAAAATTGTCTATTGAGTAAATTTGATTTTTGCTACTTTTTGTAAATTAATCTTTAGTCCATATTACACTTTTATTAAAATTCTCTTCTTTAAATGTATATTTTCAAAACGTTAGAGGCTTGCGTACTAAGACTTTAGACTTGTATAAAAATGTATTGTGCTGTGATTATGATGTTATTGTGTTGTGTGAAACATGGCTTAACCATACTATATTTAATTCGGAATTGTTTAACGATCGATATGAGACATATAGACGTGATCGAGAGACTAGTGAATATCATAAAAATAAATCGGGTGGTGGTGTCCTAAATGCTATATCTAAACGATTTAAGTCGCGTAGGTTGACTGAGTTCGAGAGCGGTTGCGAGGATCTTTGGGTGGAACTGGATATGTGTAGCAGCCGGAGATCCCCAGATAAGTTATACATGTGTGCGGTCTACATACCCCCTCCGATTCAAATGCATATTCTCGAACATTTTATTGACAATACTAATCGTGTTTTAGAATCTTGCTATAACACACTAATATTGGGGGATTTTAATCTAAGTTCAATAGCATGGCCTAGCAATAAAAACACCGTAACCTTGCCGGCTTCTTTACGTGACCCACTCGGAAACAAATTACTCGACTTTATTGCTCTTAACAATTTAAGGCAACAAAACACAGTCCTCAACAACCAAGGAAAGATTCTAGACCTAATTCTTTCGACCGAAATTGTTGATCATTTGCAAACAAGCAAGTACGTACTTAGCAATGTTGACCCATACCACCCGCCTTTGGAATTTGTTTTGTCATTTTGCAGTGCACCTGGTCTTTCTCCCGTGATTCCCAGTGACAAGTTTAATTTTCACAAGGCAGATTTTGGCAAAATTGTGGACGAACTCAACTCTATTTCTTGAGTCGATGAATTCTCAAACTTGACGAATGTGGATGATATGGTGGACATGTTGTATAAGATAATTAAAGAGGCAATCACAAAGCACGTACCACTAAGTAAGGCCATACATCAAAAATATCCCTGTTGGTATACTAAAGAACTTGTAAACTTACTAAGGGAAAAATATAAGATACGTAATAGGTATCGCAAATATAAAAATCCCTTAGATGAGCTTTCTTTCTTATTACTAAAAAAACGTTGTTCGTTATTAATCGAAAAATGTTACAAAAACTACATTAATAACATAGAGGACTCTTTATCCAAAAATCCGAAAATATTTTGGACTTACGTAAAAAATAAGCGCCAGAATAAAAGTACGTATCCATCATTAATGTATCTAGACGATAGACGAGCCTCTAATGGATCTGACATTTGCGATCTCTTTGCGTCATTTTTCGCATCTGTTTATAGAACACCTTCTTCTACTTCAACATCCTATAGTGACGTTGCATTCCCAACCTCTTCACCTGTCAATTGTTTAACATGTTTATCCTTTTCACAACATGACGTAGTACTTGAATTAAAACACTTGGATCGAAGTAAAGGAGCTGGATCTGATGGTATACCATGTCTCTTTGCAGCGGAATGTTGTGATGCGCTCTCCTTACCACTCTCGATAATATACAACAGATCAATAAAGTCCGGATACTTTCCTACTGCTTGGAAAGAGTCTAGAGTTGTACCAATTCCAAAGTCTGGGGATACTGCGTCCATAAAAAACTATAGACCTATTTCTATTTTACCTGTATTCGGTAAATTGTTTGAAAGATTAATAAGACCTACACTTACCTGGCATATAAAGCAAAAGATATCGCCACAACAGTCGGGTTTCTTTGGGGCTCGATCCACAACAACCAACCTTGTTTCATTTGTGACCTTTTTAACCGATTCAGTTGATTCTAATATCCCTGTCGACACAATTTATACAGACATAAGCAAAGCGTTCGATACCGTGGACCATGTTATTCTTCTTCATAAACTTACAAACTTTGGTATAGCAGGTAACTTGTTGGAATGGTTTAACTCGTATCTAAGCAATCGGACTTCCAGGGTAGTTGTTAGTGGATACTCGTCTCAACCATTTTTAACCCAATCAGGTGTCCCCCAAGGATCAGTCCTGGGGCCAATTTTGTTTAATATATTTGTAAACGATATTGTAGGAATATTTAAACACAGCAAATGTTTTCTTTATGCTGACGATCTTAAAATTGCGAAACAAATAAAAAACAAACATGACACTATTCTTCTACAAGAGGACTTAAACTGCTTGGTCGACTGGTGTGAGAAAAACGGTTTGGCACTGAATATTGATAAATGCAAATACATACGATTCTCACGTAGAACTCATCCGAACTCGCAGACTTATACTATCAATAATGAGACGTTGGAAAAGGTCGTTGCTATCAGAGACTTGGGAGTTAGTTTTGATAGTAAGATTAGATTCCATACACACATCGACAGAATAACAACTAAGGCGTTTCAAAACCTGGGCTTCATTATAAGGAACACTAAAGATTTTAAAAAACCGCAGACTAAAATTGACCTTTATACGGCCCTGGTTCGATCTGTTCTGGAATACTGTGCTCAAGTCTGGTCACCACACTATGAAGTACATATTAAACGTATTGAGAGGGTCCAAAAGCGTTTTCTATGGCATCTTTCTTACCAATATAATAAAGCAAAACTGTTACCGACATATCATAGTCGTTTGCAGCATTTTAAGCTTGATAGTTTGTTCGATCGGAGACAGTTATTGGATCAAATTTTACTGTATAAATTGGTTAGCGGTATGTTAGACAGCTCTAATCTTGTAGAAAATATATATATAAATGCTCCCTCAAGATTACCCCGTGCAAGTAAATATGCTCCATTTTCGATACAACGTTCAAAAACAAAATTAGGTCAGAATGGTACTATGAACAGATTATTTAAACAGTATAACAGAATAACAAAAACCAATGAAATCGATGTGGATATCTTTTCAGACAGCCTTCCAAAATTTAAGAGAAAAGTTATTGCAAGCTTTATTTCTTCTCCATCTTGATCATGTTCTGTATGTTTTTTTTCTGTATGTTTTTTTTTCTGTATGTTTTTTCATGACACATACATCGTATGAGTGTATATTGTATATTTGGTGTAAGCTTTGTTTTAAATAATGTGTGACGTTGAGTATTTATTGTTTTTTATTTTTGTTTTATTTTGTTTGTTTTATTAGTTTTTTATTATGAGATGATTTTTCTTTTTGAATAAAACTGTCCTTTACCATGCCGTGACGGCTTTTAAATAAAACAACACTTAGCAGGTGATTGTAAGTGCTTTTGTTAAGTCAATATTAGTGTATTAGTGTATGTTTTGTAAGTTGTCCTATAAATAAATAAATAAATAAATAAATAAATAAATGATGAGACATAAGTTTAATACTATCGGTATTAAAATAACTACAGTTTATCTATTAAATTCAAATTAATTTAAAGAGCAAATTTATAATAAGTGCATATTTTTTTTTTTAATGGACAAAATAATCACATATACTAGCTATAAAGAATTTAATGAATCTGTACTTTAGTATACGTCTGTCGTAGTCTTGAATAACTTACGGATTAACTTACAACCAGACTGACTGACTTAAATGAATGAATGAATACAGGGCTAACTGTGAGTATTCCACTGCTGGGCAAAGGCCTCTTCTCCATATCGGAAAACGGTTGGATATTAATCCACCAGGTAGCGGACATTGCCGGTAGGCGGATAAGTCCCCTATCATGAGTAACGATTGCTACCAGACGTCTATGATAAATACTCCGAGCGGGAATCGAACTCGCGACCGATAAGACGACTACTCACCCCACTACAGCAAAACTGTTGTCGAATGACTAACATACATGAGTAAAAAAATTTGGGAATTGGGTGCCTCAGATAGAAATAAGAGATCAAAGTATGAAATTTTAGTATTAGAAGAAGTATAAACCTTTTTATTTGAATTTTAATATAAATTAGAAATAAATAGAATAACTGACACGGATGCAGCAGATCTGCCGTGTCATGACAAAACACTGTATCTTGAGATACAGTGTTTTGTCCTAACATCAAAAAATGAGTTCTTCGCACATGATTACATAGGATGATATATAAAAATTTCGATTATAACTTAAAATCACTGAATAACACCATTGGACTAAACACTGTATTCCTAATAAAATAAAGATCTGTTTTGTCAAAGAACTGCATCTTTAAATACAGTGTTTTGGTAAATTAATAAAGACACAGTTTATGGTTTTGTCGCCCGGTATCTGCATATATATAGTGTTTCGCCATAACAATATCGTGTACAAATGCGTTGGGTCTATTTTAAATGCCTTGTTTTTTATATTTTTTATTTAATTTTTTGCTATAGTAATAAATCGCATTCTCCTGATTGTAATCAGGAGATCATGTTCAATTTATTTGCGTCCAAAAAATATTAAAATAATCAAAGAACGGAGTAAATTAATTTTAAGCCTTAAACCCGGAAAGGGCACCAAGGAATCCAAGAATGCCACGAAAATTCTTCGGTGCTTTTCACGAACCTATACAATTCCATGATAAGTGAAGCTAGCCATCATCTTTAAAATTTAAGATGTACAAATTATAATGATTCTAAGGAGATGGGGACTTTTGGGCCAAAATGTAACAAGTAGACATATGGTTTAAAAAATTGGTCATATTTTTTTATTTTAAAATATAAAAAAGCAGATTTATTCTGAATCTGGGAGCAGAGAAAAATGAAAAAGATCGTTTTCGTCAAATTAACTGGGTATCGATTAAACTAAAATCGATTACAGAATTTAAAAAAAAAAAGGTTTGCACTAATTAATTAACTCGAAGTATTTAGATGCACAATTGAAGTTGTAAAAAATAAAGTTCATTTAAATAAAGTTACATAAATAGCGAAAATATCAATTAATATTTTTTGATAATAATATCGATTTCGTATTGATTAAAAATAAATCATATTTTAGTGACAGCTTTGACAGCTGACTGATGTGTACTAGCCCTAGCCGTTTATTTTTTGCTTTCGTCACTCGTTTCGTGTTTTCCGATGCGTTCTGAGTGTTTTCTTTGTTGCTTTTTTTTTTCAACGACCACCGCATTGTTTATTACGGATTCTGACCCTGCCTACCTTGAACGACACTTGCTTTCACACTGGACACCGAAGATTGCTTACATATTTGACTTTAATTCTTCTTTTGGATTTTTCTACCGGCTTGAATTGGATATTCTTCAAAGTATGGATCGATGTATAAATTGTGGTATAGCAACTAATCACTGCAATAATATAAGCCGACGACGCTTAAATGATGAAACAATTCTGTCAGTGATACGACAGTGGCTTCCACATAAGTCTGTAAGTATATAAAACCTATTACCAATCTAACCAAATGGCAGGTTTGTAATATATATGTATATATATAATAATTATAATGTTTGTAAAATGTTTAATTTTAAAATACCTAATGTCATAGTACACTTAAGTTAATTAATTAGGCACAGTCAAAGTGGCTGATTATTGAAATGGCTAAAAAGATTATTGTAGTTGTGATGATTTAAAATATTTTTCAATTTTTAGGTTAATAGTAGTGACTATATTTGCAATGCATGCTGGGACTTGGCTCAAAGCGCAGATGTTGATGTCCAAAGAAGACTACTTGGTCACCGTAATGTTTGCATTCGCTGCGGGCGTTCTCTTGCAACAAGAGCCAGTCATCTTCTGCATACCAACTCAACTCGTGAATCAAGAATTTATAATGTCATACAAGAGTGGATTATACCATTAACTGTAAGTAGTAACTTACAATTTAAAATGTTGTTTACTGCAAGTCAAAAAACATTTGGGTACTTCTCCATTAACAGGGCCCAAAAGTGAGCCATGAGTCGCAAAGTTGGGTCTGCTGACACACTGTACTCTCATGCTGAACTTAAGAATAACCTAATATGACTCCAAATGAAGTTGAGAAATTCCCCAATGTGTCTATTCCAATATTTTAAATACATAGAGAAGTTCCACCGAATTTTTATTATTAAAAGTCATATCAAGTGAAATGATTTTGTCACTAGCCATAGAACAATAATTATCATTGTTTGTATTGTATTTTCTGTAAAATCTAAGCACAATCAGACAAATGAAATTCATTATAATAGGCATGGACTATACACAAAATGACTTTGAAATTATGAACTAAAATATGAAAATGGCCACGAGGAATCGGAATACCACAGTAACCGAAACACTCATAATTATGTTGTAGTGAATTTAAATCATTTTATACCTACTAATATTATCAATTATGTATCTGTATATTTTTGTAACACTGAATGTATTGACATTAAATTCACATTATTCACACAATTTTTAAGACTTACTTTAATTAAATAAAATAAAAAAGTGGATGTAACCAAGTATTTAATAAATACTTTAGCCAATTAAGCAAGCACAAAAATATATATTATACTTATTAATGTATAAATAAAAGGCCCGGGGATAAAGCCTGTAGATGTCAGATATAAATAGTAAAAAATAAAAAACCAAAAATTAATTAATAAACCCCAATTTTGATTAAGTATGTCTGTTACAGATAGAAGCAGGAAGTCATGTATGTCATGGTTGTTGGGTGGCTGCAGATAGAGCTGCTGTTCATATGGTCTCAGGCCCGTCTACTTCATCTCAACAAGATAGGCCTCAAGAAGACAATCCTGCTCCTGTGTCCCTCAATGAAGAAGTTAGAGGCAACCAACCGGAACCTACTATTGTATTGCCAGAATACATGCGAGCTTCTGAAACTGAAAGTAGATGCTTTATCGAAGGATGCAGGAGAACAGACAGATACAGGGTTCCTCTTTCTACTAGGAAAATGTTACTCAACCAATATAAATATTACATCCCTGAAAACAACCGTCTTTGTGATCAACATTTGGTTATCGAAGCATGGGATTTTCTTGAGAGTTTAAGGTCCAACTACATACAGTCTTTTACTGCAAAACATATTCAAGACATGATGTCTTTAAAAGAAGTATATAGTGGATTACTTCATTTTGAAAAAATAAATGACATGGAAGACCATATTGTACATACATGGACTGGGTTAAATAAAGCTCAGTTCCATCAAATGTGCACTGAAATTCCTCAGTTGTCAGAAATTCCAAATGCAACCTTAGCTTTGGCCGCTTATCTAATAAAACTCAGAACTGGGGACTCCAATGAAAGGTTGGCAACTTTGCTAAAAGTGAGTAGGCGAACTATAGAAAAGTGGTTACATGATGTAAGAGAATTACTCACACAGTATTTTGTACCTGCAAATCTAGGTTTAAACCACATAAATAGAGAACAAATAATAGAAAGAAATCTTGCAATTCCCAGTTCATTGTTTGGAAGCTTTGAGGGCGTTGAAAAGCCAATAGCAATTTTTGATGGCACCTATTGTTATGTGGAAAAGAGTGCTAATTATTTATATCAAAAAAAAACATATAGCATGCACAAATATAGAAATCTATTAAAACCATTTTTAATTGTTTGTACTGATGGCCATATTATTGATGTTTTGGGCCCATACCCAGCTACAATGTCTGATGCTGACATCATGAAAAACGAATTTGCAAATGGAAGACCTTTACAGGAATATTTTCAACGAGGTGATGCATTTATATTAGATAGAGGCTTTCGTGATGCATTACCTTTGTTGCACCAATGTGGATATAGGACTTACATGCCTGCTTCGTTGCAGGAGGGTGAAACACAGCTATCAACTAGCGAGGCAAATAAATCTAGATCAGTCACCATATGTCGTTGGGTAGTTGAAATTGTTAATGGGAGATTTAAACGTGATTTTAAATTATTTCGGCAAAATTATTTTAATATAGCCAGTAAAAGTTTAATGAAAGATTTTGAGGTGGCTGCTGCACTTTTAAATAAGTTTCACCCTCCTATAGTTGATCGTGTAGATGCTGGGGAAATAATACAAGAAATAGATAGATGTATGAATACAGAAAATATATTAGCTGATTTTATTATAAGAAATAATTATAATAGGCATCGAGCTAATTTCGAAATGATTACAATACATAATGATAATCTTAATGATTTCCCACAGCTCTCCGATAGTGAACTAATACAGATTTCTTTAGGAACATACCAAATAAAGCAGGCACGTTCCTATTATGGTGAACATGTTAGAGGAAGTGATGGTTTTGTTATAGAAGTGTGCAGGGAGGTCAGCAGCAGCCTTCTTAGAGAGCTGTCGGGCTCTAGTACTTCTTGGCTACTTAGGGGTCGCATACAATCCCGACATATAAGTCGAAAAACTTATTTTGTTTATATTTTAGTTGACAGTTCTCGGAGAGGAAGGGAAGCCATTCTCATGTATTACTGTAATTGCATTGTAGGCAGACGAAGTGTGGGCTGCTGCGCTCATGTCATGACTATTATATGGTATCTTAGCTGGGCTAGGTACCAGGAAAATATAGTTCCACCTGCACATTTCCTAGATGATATATTAATAATAATAGAAGAAGAATAAAGTATGATATAAATTCGAAGTTTTTTTTATTATCCTGGGCGCCTTTTCGATAAATCAATTACTGATGTTCATTTATTATTTCAAGTTATATTTGTAATGAATTTTCAAACATTCTTCACTAAATATAATAAACATTAGTGCTTTGTGAATTTTCAAACATTCTTCACTAAATATAATAAACATTAGTGCTTTAAAACTTATTTATCGGGTTTTTTTTATTGACATTGTAACATAACCTCACTTTTACAAAACGTCTAATAACTCCGCTCTCAGATAGCCAAAATATAGAGAATTTTCAGCAAGGGATTCACAAGCCTAAACGCATTAATTGATACCATTTTCATTTCATTACATTTTGGCCCAAGAATGTATGGAATCGTATCCATCTCCTTTGCATAATTAGCCTGCTATAGATTCAGATTTAAAGTTCCCTACTTCTAACCAAGTACATCATGTGACTCACCAAGATGTAAACACTGGCCATTCTACGCTATGCTCTTACACAGAGATGAACACAATACCTGCCTCAACAATATTCTTGTAATCAGAACATACACTGGACCTTCAATATCTGCAGTATCAAGTGCAAAGAAACGTGGGAGAGATCCCAACAAACCCAGTGATTTACTACCATGTTATTATGATGATTTTAATTTGTATAATGAAGATGCTATAGACTCAGATTTAATGTTACCTACTCCTTTTAACCAAGTACACCATGTGACTCACGAAAAGAAATACACCGGTTGTTCTACGACATGCTCTTACACAGAGACAACCACAATACCTTCAACAATTTTCTCGGAATCACAACATGCTGAAGAACCCTCAACATCTGCAGTACTTACAAAAAAGAAACGTGAGAGAGATCACAATAAACTTTGAGAGCAGTCACGGGATCACAGGATCACGGGGCATTCTTTATTAACACACATTAACATTAACATTAACATTAACATTCTTTATTACACCTTCGATTTGCCGACGATATCATGCTTATGGCAGAATCCATGGAAGACCTTAGCATTATGTTCAATGATCTCGATAGTTTCCCGACAGGTGAGCCTTAAAACGAATATGGGCAAAACAAAAATCATTTCGGGTGTCCATGTCGTGCCCACCCCGATATCGGTTGGATATTCTACTCTCGAAGTTGTTGACGAATACATCTACCTAGGACAAAAGTTCCAACTTCGAGAGATATTAGAATGGACAGCGTAAGGGAAGTTAAAAACCGTCTTTTCATCGGTCATATTTCAGTGCCTAAAGTTGAAGTCGAAGTTCGAAAGTCTTCGATTAATGTGTGTTACCAGCAATCACATACGAATCTGAGACGTGGTCTCTGACTATGGGCTTTTGAAAAAGCTCCAAGTCGCACAGCGTGCAATGTGGAGAGCTATGCTTGGTATTTCTCTGCGAGATCGAATCACAAATGATGAAATCCGCAAACTAACGAAGGTTGTCGACATAGCCCAATGGATTTACAAGCTGCAGTGGCAGTGGGCAGGGCACATAACTCGTAGAACTGACTGGTTTTCAAGTGGAGACCACCAGCCAGAGAAGACCAGGAGCGACGGACAACCGTCCGCGAGATGGGAGACGATTAGAGGAAAGTCACCAGAAGCCGTTGGATGGAGGCTGCTTTGAACCGGTCACTCTGGAGGTCGATGGGGGAGACGTACGTTCAATAGTCGACATCCAACGGCTGATATGATGATAAAAATTGTTTTTTGTAATGTTTTTTGTATATTTTGAACCATAATTGTTGTGACATAACACTGCACATATATATACAGTGTTCTGTATTTACTAATGTTATATTTTTTTTATATAATAGATTTGACAGAACACGTTTGTTGGTCTAAACGTGAAAAATACTATTAATTGAAGCTTTTTTTCTACATGGCTGTATACCAATCTAACGAAAAATGTAAACCAAATTTCAAAGAAATCAGACAAATATTAACGATTTTATGACAAATTTCTAAAAAACAGAAAATCGTGATTTCTGAAAACTAACAGATTTTCAGATACAGTGTTTTGTCATGACACGGCAGAGTTTTGATGTGCAGTTTGATTTAGAGTTATAATAAAAGTAAAAATTATTAATTGGACATTTGAGTAGAAAACCATTACTCGTGGTTATTATGATTTTCGAATGGTTTGTTGAATTTCTTTATTTTATTTCTGAACAGTTGAAATAAAATAAAGGACATTTTTTACCATCTCAAAGCATATCATCCTATGGCGTAATTATGTACCTATTTTCAAACTCTAAACTTCATACTATATAATTAATCTTTACTTATTTATAATAGTCTCAAGTTTTCAATTAAAAGCGTGTTACACCCACACTTTCTTCCATTACTGTTAAAATTTAACACGCTTTAAATTCAAAACTTGGGATATCACATGACATTTGTATAGACAAAGGCCTTATTTTCCCATCGGGATACTTACCTAATTATTTATTTTTGTTCTTATAAATTTATAAACAAATAGTAATTTTTTAATATTTTTATGATTATTATAGTTAATGATCAGTTTTACAATGTGTTTAATTTAGACATATTTCATTAAACCAACATATGATCATTGTAATTTAATCTGCAGATCCTTGAACCACAGTACTTTTCAACACCAATCAAACAAGTTTTAATTCGATAAGGTTCGTGCTAATCTTGGAGTTTAATATATTCGTTGTATGTCAGAGTTCCCATAGCCTTTTTTAAGGTTAAATTTTCTTAATGTATCATCATACTTTGAATATAATAAGGACTATAATCTATGTCAAAACAAATTAGACTAGCTGAAAACCGAAGACAATTATTGGCTTCGGTTTCATCATTAGATCAACTCCGTGTCATAGTATCATAGTATTTCATAACTCAGAAATCAGTGAATATATATATGTTCTCCCAAATGGACAGTATGCAATTTATTCTCATAAGTAGTTTTAGTCAGTTAGTAAACTGGAATGCAATGATTCGATAGAAATAGAAGATAGAACGTCATTGGAGAAAAATACTCTACAACCGTTAAATAATATCATCCGAACCAGTGCAGCGTTGCGTTTATCGACACAAATCAAATCATATATTCGGTACTTACAGACGGCTCAGTCCACATTATAAAATGATGGCTTACGAAGTTTCTATATTTTAGCAAATTAAACAAAAATATCAGTAGGGTCAAAACGTTTAGGTGGTTCAATAAAACTTAATATTAAGTTGATGTGCTTATATATTTTTAAGATAAAATGATACATTAAAATCTATATCTAACATTAATAACATTAAGTAAACAGAAAAGTTTGTTTGTTTTAACGTGCTAATCTTGGAGTTTAATATATTTAAAATATAAAAGCTATTAATGGCTTTTCTATACCTTGAAGTTGATTATTGTAACCATATTTTACTTTAAATTGATTGATATAAGTTGGATTGGAAATATAATTCTTATCTAAATAAATCTGTTAGTTTTCTTGCTCATGAGACGAAGGTAGAAAATTTTCTTTATATTGAATAATTTAAAGTAGTAATTTCTAAATTACTAATTGATGTCACAATTTGCAAATTCACGTTACCAAAAATTATTGATTAGCGAAACGGTTGGGTGACCTATCCATAATATAATTTGTACTAGTGCGAGTGTTGAGCGGGTCATTGATTATATTTTATAAAAATTCTTAGTTAATACGTAAATCTTATTAGCTCTCTATATGTACAGATACAGATGTGTTATATAAACTTTATCTTTATAAAGCTGTAACAGCCTGTGTTTTTTTTTTAATTAAACTGTAACAGGTACAATTCTTTAATTTGAGAATCTAATTAGGTATTATTATTATATTTTTTTTAGAATGATCGATACTGAAGACAAGACTTCATTATTGTCTATCATAAATAGTTCTCTATGGGATACTCAATCGGAAAGGCACTCATGTTCTCCATAGAGGATGCGTAGGTATTATGCAGATCTGGAAACCCTTTTTTTTTTTTTTTTTTTTTTTTTTTTTTTTTTTTTTTTTTTTTTTTTTTTTTGTCGCAGGGGAATCCATTTACGGATGATATCCAGGATGCCCGGGTCGGCAGTCCTAGACCTATGTCGGACTCGGCACTTTGGGAGTGCAATACCGTACTAAACCCCTGCGGGAGCCTTCAGCCACTTTCATTGGAGGGTCCCGGATCTGCAGGCAACAGGATCCCTCCAGCGACAGGCTGGCCTCGGCGAAAAGGCCAGACTTCTCCTCCATGGGGACTGTCCGGCTCACCTCTGAACAGTCCCGACGACGCCGTATCTAGCAGGACCGGGTTCCCATCCCGGGCCGATACGGGCACAGGGGCGTTACTGGAGGCGCATTAAGTAGCGCCTCCTACGCACTCCCATTCGTCGCCCGCGGATGGAGGCCACGTCGGCGGCCTCCTCTCTCACCCGCTCGTCGGCCTCCTTCTGGGACATTACTGTCTCGCAGAAGGAGACCATCGCCTTCCAGGACTCGTCGTCGCCGAGCATCGCGATGATAATGCTCGGGAGCGACAAGTCCCCTCCGAGGACCGACGTCAGACTTTGACGCAGCGCCGCCCATCTCGGGCACACCTCGAGGGTGTGCTGGGCGGAGTCCACCGCCGCGCCACAATCGTGACATTCAGTCGTCGGCTCCCTCTGGGCCGTCCGGCACAGGTAGTCACCAAAGCAACCGTGCCCGGTGAGAACCTGCGTCAGACGGAAGGTGAGGGGCTTGCGTTTTCGACGCATCCACCGCTCAAGGACCGGGCGAATAGCAGCCGTTACGCGTGTGCCGTACGGCTGCCCCGCCAGGTCCTCCCCCCACCTCCGCATAAGCGCTTCCTGCCCCATGCAGATCTGGAAACCCTAGGCAAAGGGGGTGGTCCTATTCTATTCTGCCGAAAGCCACACGGCCTGTATTATTATATAAATTTATTATATAAAATATTAGAAAATTTATTTCATTTTATTCATAATACAAAAAAAAATTATACTAGCAAGAAAAGGTTAAAATTATTTTGCTATAATCCGCCAACAGCAGAATCTGTATGGTCAAACATGCAATTAAAAGCTAAGCACCGCTCACCTTCCCAACCAAGCAAGAAAGCCAAGTTCCCAAGCAAGCAATACCACCACCATTCACATGCACCACCACACAAGACTCTAACACTACTCTCGACGCACGTTTCGCTCCGACACCGGAGCATCCTCAGGAGATATCGACTTTACAATGCTGTATTGTCTAGTGACGTTCGTGGCAAATGCGCGGTCTTATATACCGTTTGTTACCCCTACACCTGTTGCCCCGCCCATTACCCCCCTCCCCCCTGGACCCCTCGCACCCCCCCGTCCCCTTCAAACAAACGAAGCAATGGTGAACAAACGGTATATAAGACCGCGCATTTGCCACGAACGTCACTAGACAATACAGCATTGTAAAGTCGATATCTCCTGAGGATGCTCCGGTGTCGGAGCGAAACGTGCGTCGAGAGTAGTGTTAGAGTCTTGTGTGGTGGTGCATGTGAATGGTGGTGGTATTGCTTGCTTGGGAACTTGGCTTTCTTGCTTGGTTGGGAAGGTGAGCGGTGCTTAGCTTTTAATTGCATGTTTGACCATACAGATTCTGCTGTTGGCGGATTATAGCAAAATAATTTTAACCTTTTCTTGCTAATCATGAACTTCCGCAAAGTAACGCCTGATTCTATCCAATATTTAAAAATTATACTATTTATTACTATTGCTACTATAACGACAAATAATAAAAATGTTGCTATTGATTAAGGGTTGACATTCCAAAAATCACTAGTTTTTTACCTTTATCTTTAAGAAATTGGTTGTTAATATTATACGGTAGTACAGAACCCTAAGTGCTTAAGTTCGATTTACACACTGCCAGATTTTTTTTGTCTTTGGCGTGAGACAGAGATGGCGTCACAAATAAAAAAATTCGTTTTCTCGTTGTAGAATACCAACCTTAACTAAGATCCTGTCAAAATTTGATTTACTCATTTTCAAGTTATAACTTTTGAAGTGACGCTTTGACCTTTGAATTTTTGTAAACAATGGAAAAAAGTTAATTTCGTGTTTTGATAAATATATATATATATATCACTAAGCTAATAGAGTCAAAAATCAAAGCAATAAACTTTATCCAGGCTTAATTTACACTCCAGTCCCTGAAGGATGATTAATTTCAGTCATAATTAAAACAACCCTTGTTAAATTTTCCAATTTACACGTGACCCTGCTGAATGGATTAATGACTTCTAATAAAGTAAATTCTTGCCAAGCTTCATAATATGTAATTGAGAGTTTTGTTTGACACCTTTATTGTATTTTATTTGAGTTTTAATTATTAAAACAGCTGTAATATTTAACTTTATATACATTTATTTGTGAAAAGTTTTAATGAAAAATAACTTATTCTTGAAACGGAATTAATTATATTTTAGTACTTTAAAACAAAAAGTTATAAATATATAAGGTACCAATAGATTAAATTGTAAAGTAAAATTTGGATTTCTCACATCTTTAGCCTTGTAGTAGAAATGTTGATATTTTTATATATAGCGCTTAAGAAAGTAATTGATATATTTATCTGACAGTGCCGTGCCGTAACCGATAGAGAAAAATAGTCCCGACCTCCTTCACGCCGAGGTGTTGTAAAAAGCAATTATGGCTTAGTGGTTCGAACAACTTTATAGCAAATATACGACTGCTAAGCGTCGCGAGCAAATTCCCCCAAATATGACCAGTACTACAGAGCTCAGGACCCCAGTTATGGGTGGTCGTACTATAGGAATAGAAAATCACTTAACGTTACCTAAGCCGCTACCGTAGCCAGGTGGCTACGGTCGATAACTTTGGTCTTACAAGTATATAAAACAAGTGCAGGCACACTATAAATTGCCGATCTTTGAGGTAAGTTCATCGACGAATGGTCGAAAAAAATGGTAATGTGCTACTTGCTTTTCCTTCCCCTTTTCTTTTTTAACTGAATTATTTAAAATATTAAGACAGGAAAATTTATAAAGATATCTAAGAGCAAATTTCTTCAACAACTCTCACAAATTGTTAGTGGAAGGAGATCGGAATTTTATACTAATTGTTGGTTGTTGTTGATGCAATGGTGTCGTTCGACACCAAGAAATCAGCCATCGTGGAACATATTCTGGAAGCCGGACCATTGGATCGAGAATCATAATGCTCAGATACTCATGACAGAACGCCATTACAAACCCCGACTAGTACGCGAAGTCATTGAAATTACTAAACATAGTAATTTCAATAGGGAAGATGGGTTCCAACTTTTGTAAACCCTTGAAGAATAATATAAAAATTTGCGAATCGATCACTCACACTAACTCACCGTGAGTTTCGTCTGTAAAACACGGGATCGAGTGTCGAGTGCACGTAAAACAAGGGACAATAGTAGGGGGGAAAGTGACAATAGTAGTGGTGACCAGTGTTTACGCAGAAAATGTACGAGAAAGGAGGTAGTCCGGTATGGACATTTCTAATGCCATCAACATCTACCCGCAAACTTTAGTCTCGTGAAGAAAAAAATTGTAGATAATGTCGAAATATCGAGCTCCACAAAATAAAATTAAAAAACACGGTAAATATCCCATTTTAAGTAATTTTAGTAATAAAATCATTTAAACTACAGAAATTTCAATTCAATGTGAACGAAGCATATAAAATTGAGATACAAAGCCATAAACATCAAGTTATTATTTAATTGCTTTTAAAAGTTTCTGGTTAGTGGAATTCAATCTTGGTTTGAAAGGAATTTTAATTATGATTCAAAACTTTTAACTTAATTTGAAATATTTGGTTTCTATCACAGATAGCCGTAGCTTCTATTGTCCAAATATTAAAATATACCTTCACTATTAAGAAATATTATTTTGATTTTAAATTATTATTTATCTGAAATTTAATATAAAGTTACCGTATAAAATAATAATTATAATTTATATTATATCATAGATAATTATAACCGATTTTATATATAGAGAAATTTATTATTACACCCACATTTTTTTGAATGACACGCGATTGTTAATTCTAATTTTGACTATTTTACAAAATAAGTACCTACTGATTAAAGACGAACCAAACTGAATTTCTGAATTCAGAGTGAAAAATACGCTATAGATAAGTTCAAAAATCAAAAATTAATATTAAAGGTTTCGTTGCTCACCACTGAATTCTTGATGATCTGTCGAACAATGTGGTTTGTAATGTGAAATGCACAATATCAGGGTGAATGATTTAACGCAGCAGTTAGACATAACGCCACTGTTGAGAATTGTTCTGTTGATTTACTCTGCTGACGCAAGCAAATTACGGATGAACCGAAAGCAGAATAAGTATTGTAGGAATTTCTATACGATCTATTTGAAAATCGTAATGTTGTAAATTGTGTGATCAGCGATAGTTTGTTTTGAAGGAACAGTCAAAATAAAATAATATATCATTACTTATTAAACAATGGATGTGCTGTTTATAGTGACATTAACTCCAGCTACAATTTTATTGCTAACCGTAGTTATCGATGCGATGGTAATATGATCAAACAAACGGCCGCGTGTAGATCGTTATTCGCACGGTGCAGGAAAGCCTGGTTTTTATTTTCCAATTAACCAGTCACGATTTCCAATAAAACTACAACATTTTCAATTTGTTCTGCTTCAAGCATAACAAAATTCAACGAATTCGAATAAATATACATGTTTTAAAATAGTATATTAGATAAATCGGTCCGATCACTTGAAAGGTGGAACATTTTCTCAGTAAAAAAATATTTTACAGCATTAAGTCTGGTGTTAACTGATTTTTTTAAAGCACTTTAAATGTCTTTTAGAACCGTCTTCTCTTTGCCACAGCTCAGCATTAAGTATCTGTTACATATTGGCATTTTTTTAATGACAACATCAAAGGTACTGGACGCGGTAAACTCTCATGATAAACAATCACTTGATAATATTATTTAATAATAAAGTATTTTAAAATAACAATACACGTACAATAATAATTTTAATAAGATTGTATTAATACATGCTAACACTGGTATATAAGATATATAAATATTTAATGAAAACCAATATTAAGTATTTTTAAGAGCAGTAGAAGTAAACTAATAAATTTGTCTGCCACGATAAAATTTGGCTAAAAGTTGGATACGGTTTATGTTCTTAGAGGTGTAACTTAAAATCTGATGTAGGTACTTTTAATATTGTTTGCTGCATCTAAAAATGGAATTACTTATATATTCGATGATCATTCGATGAAATTTGATGATATTTCGATATCATCTTAATATCCGTTTAAGCTTTTATTAGCTAATTGTACAATATGTAAGACTAAATATCAATTTACTAGAAAGGAAATAATATCATCTAAGTACATGCAGTAAATTTAATACCAAAAAAAAAATAGTTCGTTAATAAATACGCATTATTCAATTCATCCCTTGAATTACGAGTATATTATTTTGGTGCGTCTATGCTATTGCCGTTTCTATTTAATCACTGCTACGTCGTATCTCTTTCTTACTCTAATCCTTCTGTTCCTAAGACTTCATTTGCCCGAGACTCGAGAGCTGTTTGTTGTCTGCGTCACCGCATCGTTCGTATCGGATTGAACTTTTTTCTATATTTTATTGAAAACTCTTAGAATTTTTCACCTGCTGTCCGTTCGTCTATACTATTATGAAATGTGTATTATCTAAAACTGCCTACAGTTAGTCAGAAAGATGACGATTATGCCATCTGCCAGAAAAGACACAAACTTATTGTAAACTGTGGTAAACAGAATTGATTTTGCACTATCAGCAATTTTTGAAGTGAAACTTCATTATCGGAGTTGGAAAGATTTTTTCGTTACGCGCCATCTTGCGTTACGCGCCATCTTGTTCTTGATTATTGCGTATTTCAGTCGTTTCTCAATAAACACATGCGCAAGGAAGATTCCGAGTGGTAGTAGATGAAATCCTATATATATAAATAAATACTTAGACCCAGTTTCACCACTTGCTATTAAGTTCCGGCTAACCTAACTGGCACTTTTTTGACAGGTAATTGTATGGGTTATCTGTCAAAATAAGTACCAGTTAGATTATCCGAAACTTTATAGCAAGTGGTGAAACTGGCCCTTAAACTAAATAAATCAAATATCAAATTTTGAATGCTAGAAAATGTGGCTCTCGCAGGGTTTTGAACTTGCAGCTCTCGAGCGATATACGAAATTCAATTCGCGTTGGCAGCCACTGCGCTAGCAATCTCTAAGATTCTTGAGTGAAATTAAGTATCACTATATAGAAGTTTGCAGTTATTGTATGATGTATTCTATAGTGAGTAGGTAATTCGAATATAAATATGTCCGAACGCAAACACAGGACTCATATAATTACGATCGTATAAAAAGGAAACTGTTTTTATTATAAGTTTCACTTCTTACGAGTGTACGCTAGTACACGCAATTTAATTTTTTTTTTAATAAGTGTTGTGATATCTTCATCAAAGTATCTATATATCTATAGTCGTGACTGTTTAAATATACTGTATAAAAATAATATGTAGGTGAAATTTTATCGTGTCCCCGAAAGTTCATTGAACAACGAGTTATCCACATTGTTCAATGAACCTTCAAACGTCAAAAATGAATAAACGAAAATAGTAATAATCAGATCTTTTTTCAAGTAATTAGAAATGATAAAAAAATATATTTGTAATTCGAAATTTTAAAAAATCTTTAGCTTTAATTTTTTAATTATTTATTCTTTCAAAGTTTAAAATACTTTCCAAAAAGCTTAAATATTAGCAGATTTCTACTATTTTTAATATCATACAGTTAATTTATAAAACTTACAATAATTGTCACACTATATAATTATAATAAGTGCCGTCAAATACAAGTTTGGGTTGCAAACAAGAACCAAGACCAAGCTGTCGGCGAAAATATTGAATTGTCATAACTACAATATTATAGTCAATATAATTATTTAATATACAAAAGATTATTAAAGACTATTTATATTTTTTATACACAAAGATAATAATTAATAAACATAATAAAAGTGAAGTAGAATAGTGTCATAATTAATGCCCTTGTTTCGAGGGAATTGACGATCTACTTTTTAATTTCATAATTGGTCCGAATTCAATGGCTTTGTATTAAGACCGTTTAATGTCTGTTAAACATATTGGTTAAGAATTTTGTCTTTAGTTTAAAGGGAAAAAGTGACTCCTTATTAACAATAAGCAATAAATGAATTTACCTAAACGAGTCATAATAATTTGTCTTATTTTAATCAGATTGTAAACATAAAATTAATGCTTTAAGCTGCTTTAAAATAGGTAACATTGTTTGTTTGAGACTATCAGTTAAAAAAAGTCTACTGTAAATGTTATTATAAATAATAATTCACCATAAATTTGAATACAACTTTTTAAACTAATAATTTATATTATGAAATTAAGATTGAATCATAAGTTTTAGGAGTCTTAGTTGTATTCCATAAAATACGAGCATAAATGTTGAGTTTTTAGTCAGTCGAAAGTTTATATTTTGTGGAAATGGAGAGCCAAAAAAGGCAGCTTCATAATATGATAGTATTTGAACAAATCGTATTACTAAAAGACGATGATAAATATATCTACAACTACAGTGAGACACGCGTATTAAAAGTTATTACTTTTTTCAGCTAAGTAACACCGCACAACACACATATTTCGAACACAAGAACACAATTCCGTAGGACTGACCCACCATTACAGGAGACCGCCAAGGGTAGGCACTTGCGGAATAGTAATATCAAGAAGTGCCGATCCTATATTGAAAATTATTTTATGTTAGTATGCTATGCTATATGTCTTTGTGCCGTTTGCAGTCGAAAAATTTGGACCTTGGAGTAGCAGTGCAAAAAAAGTTCTAAACGAATTGACCCCACGTCTCGCCTCCACTGGTGACAGGAGGGCTAATGCATTTTTTGCATAGAGAATCGAAATTGCGATTGAATGGGGGAAATGCTGTGAGCATTCTTGGCACTGTTCAAGCGGACATGATTTATACTAATACTGTAAATAATTAGTTTCAGCTTTGCATTCTAAATATGTAATATATTGTAAAAAATTTAAATTAAAAAAAATGTTACATGAATATTATTAATTTATGCTACAGTTATCTTGTTTGCATTTTTTCATTAGCGAGCTTTGCATGAATAACCCATTCGTAATAATAAGATTTACTTCTTGGATTAATAATAAATAAGCAGATAATCATGCTCGAAATCCGTGAACTTTAAACGTAATCGTCCCATTCATAGCTTTCCAGACTTAATGTATCTTTTCCATTAGTTATCAAAGCAATATAAGACCGCAATTTGTAAATGAAAACTCCGAAAAGCAAGAGAATTATGCAAATGTGGGAAGTTATCTAAACCTTGATAAACAGTGTATGGGTTTTGAGGATAACTGATAAAATGAATTTAACGACTCCAATCAATTAATTGCTTTTGAATTTGTAAACAGAATAATTTATTTTAGTTTTTACGTTGTATGTTATTCTTTCATTTCACATATATAATTGGAATAATTGTAGTACACTGCATTGCAATATTTTTTTTATTTAGTAATTAGCGGCAATTTATTGCTAACGGATTTAATTCCTGATTTTAAAAGAATAAAATACCTATTATAAATATAAAAAGTAATTTATCTTTTATGTATTAATTATGTATGAACAATAGATCAATATTATGTATAAACCACAACTTTATAAACTGAATAACTTTTTTTATTCAAATTATTTGAGCGCGTTTGATCTCTATCTTGTCTGATGGTAAACAAAGATGAAGTCTAAGGTGGAGCACGCAAACTCAAATAGTGCCTGTTCACTCTTGGGGTACCCCGGCATTGATAGTCAATAGGTCAGACGAGCAGCCATCAACAACTACACGAATTGACCGTTCCCTCAAGAAATCAGAGATCCAAGTACATAGACTAGTGGGAATACCATAAGCAGGAAGCTTCGCTATAAGACCATCGTGCCAGACCCTGTCGAATGCCTTCGGAATGTCAAGTGAGACAGCAATGGCCTCACCATATTTATCGAGGGCTTCCCCCCAGAGATGTGTAGCGTACACGAGAAGATCCCCAGCAGAGTGGCGTTTGCGAAATCCGTATTGCCGATCGCTGAGGAGATCATTATCTTCCAGCCAGAAGGCGATTGTTGACAGTACGCTCCAATACCTTGCATAGGATGGAGGTGATCGCGATTGGGCGGTAATTCGCAGGGTCAGTACGACTTCCCTTCTTGGGTACGGGTTGTACGTTCGCGAGCTTCCATGCCTTCGGAACAATCTCAGATCGAAAAGAAAGACGATACAGACGTGTCAAGACTGGAGACAATTCGGCTGCGCAATTTCTCAATACAATAGCAGGAATACTATCAGGATTGTTCACGTCCAGACTGCGTAGTGTTTTGAGAACCTCCTTTTGGTAAATGTGAATTACAGGCATTTTGCATCCACAAGGAGGTAACTGAGGTGGAATTTTATTACCAGCATCTAAACGAAAATTTTCGGCAAATAGAGAGGCAAATAAATTTGCCTTATCCACAGCCGTGTGTGCCAGTATTCCGTCAGGTTTCTGCAGGGGAGGAAGTGAGGAGCGACAAAAGTTTGCTTCAACACACTTCGCCAGGGACCAGGAAGCCTTACTGCCCGATGGGTACGAAGCGAGTTTAGTTCCCACTCGGCCTATGTGGTTGAAGCGCGCTTTTTTGAGCACTTTTTTGCAGGACTGACATAACAAAGTTAACAAGCGTTAAAAGCCGTATTGAATATAAGTGTGAGTTTGATTAATTCAGAGTCCTTACCTCTCTTTACTTAATGAGAAGTTAACACTTTATTTCAAGCCAACTATCGTAAGCAGAGTTGTTCAAGGATGTTAATTAATTTACTTAGACGATATTTCAACGAGCTTCCTGTTTCTCGACTGGTATTGAGTTTTTAATAAAATATGTTGATTTGATGCTTGTAGCGTGATATTTATTCATTATTTTTTACATTGACGTATTCGTTTTTAAAAATTCAGAACAATTAATTTTTCTTTTAATATTTAAATTTTTACAAGATTTGCAAGATTATATAGAAAATTAAAGTGAGAATGATGTTAGTTAGCTTTGATTGGAATCCAAGAAAATGATTTTTTTTTTAACTATGATTAAAAATCAAAATTTTTTTTCAGTATACAAGGTTATAAAATAATGTTTTCGTAAAAAAAAAATGTTTAATTAAAAAAAAAAAAAGTTAAATGATAGTCATTTTATTCTTTGCATTTTAATTAAGGTTTTTTTGAAGTTTTTATTGGAATCTTGTAATAAGTCATTAACGTACTTAATTGTTGTTTTAATTGATATTTAGTTATATTTTTCAACGTCTATTTTTTCTTTTGCTTCTTTTAATTTTATTTAGATCGCCAAAAAATCGCTAGATAAGAAGATATTTAGTATAAATAAATAATAAAAAAAACTTACTATGTTTCCCAAAATCGGTGTGTACTGATAATAAGGCATCCTCTGTTCCAGGAGATCGTACCTAAGAGCAAACTCTTTATAGAGAATCTTGGCCGCTTGGTTATGTCTGTGCAAGTACTCAGTGTTGGCAAGTGCTGAACACCCCGAAAGCACATGTCTCGGCAGAAGTCGGGAGTGCCATCCTTTAGAATGCGCTTTCAGTAGTTGTTCGTCTTAACTACCTGATCCCGTATTGCACAGACAAAACCTTCGGTTTCCCCAAAGAGGTCACCGAATCACAGCTACTGCACGGAGGTCCATGTGGGCACGTGGATCGTGAAACCATCCATGAAGCTCATTCTCCATCCATACGGTCTCCCGGTCGGAGGTGCTAAGTGTAACCGGCCTTCGCCATTCCTCTTTGGCCAGGGATAAGGGAGACCTTTGTCACTATATAACATCACCATGCATAGCGCTCTCCCTCCTCTCTCCTCCTCGTTTCAAAGTAAGGCTGCACACCTCTTGGTTATGCATGGACTTGGCGCTTAACAGGCCTCGGCCACCACACTTCCATGGGATGAACAGTCTCATGACCGACGATTTCAGGTGATGCATGCGATGGTGAGTCATAGTCGTGCGGACTCTTTTGTTCAGGGCGTATAGTTCGGTCTGAATCACCAAATGTGTACAAAAGAGTGGGACATGAACCAGCTGTTATTAGCTCGGACCTTGTTGGCGCCCGACAAGTAGCTCCGAAGAACTTTTGGCAGCCGTCCAAAAAAGACCTCGCAAACCGCCTGTCTCATATCCGCCTCCTGCACCCCTATGCATTGTGACATGCCCAGATACCGGTAAGATTCAGCTTCGGAAATGGTCTTGAAGTTCGAAAGCTCTAGGCTAATCTCAGTGGATTAGTCATCTGTCCCCTGTCTACGTGCACGACCGCAACTTATCCACTCCAAGCTGCATCTTGATGGAGCCGCTGAACTCAGTAGTGATTTTTAGCAACTCCATAAGGAGTGCAGCATTATGTGCCAGCAGCTTGAAGTCATGTAGAGAAATCCCTTGGGACATCGAATACGACTGGGCCCTGCGAGGCCGTCTTCTTCCCGGAATGAGTGTCATCTGCTACGCAGACGATACCCTCGTTTACCCCCGGGGACGTGACTTCAAGGAGGCGGCGCGGCTGGCCGAGGTCGGACTCGACCTCGTAATCAGCCGTGTAAAGAGTTTAGGTCTTAGTGTCAGAATAGACAAGACGGAAGCCCTCCTCTTCCGCGGGACTACCGGTGATTACCTGTGTCGGACGCCTCAGAGGGAGCCGACGTCTAAATGTTACGATTGTGGCGTGGCGGTGGACTCGAGGAGGCCGCCGACGTGGCCTCCATTCGCGGGCGACGAATGTGGGGTGCGTAGGAGGCGCTACTTAATGCGCCTCCAGTAACGACCCTGTGCCCTTGTGGGGCCGGGATGGGAACCCGGTCCTGCTAGACACGGCGTCGTCGGGACTGTTCAGAGGTTAGCCGGGCAGTCCCCATGGAGGAGAAGTCTGGCCTTTTCGTCGAGGCCAGACTGTCGCTGGAGGGATCCTGTTGCCTGCAGATCCGAGACCCTCCAGTTAAAGCGGCTGAAGGTTCCCACAGGGGTTTATTATGGTATTGCACTCCCAAAGTGCCGAGTCCGACATAGGTCTAGTACTGCCAACCCGGGCGTCTTGGATATCATCCGTAAATGGATACCCCTGCGACACAAAAAAAAGAAGTCATGTAGAGAAGGTGGGAGACTTTAGTATCTTTTTTTTTTAACGCTGTGAAATGCGTTTACGCATCCCGCCACCCGCAGGCGACGAGTATGTGGGACTCGCTGACTGCGAAGTCAGAATACCCACTAAAACACAGCGGCGCCCTCATCGTCGTACTAGGACGCCACGGGATCGCTGGCGCATGCCACCGCGACGCCCCGACGGTTGGCTCGCCTATGCGGGTCGCCTTCGCATATAGAGCGCTCGCGGGCACCGTGAGTGCTCTATTTCCGCTGCACCAGGAAGCGGGGAACGGGAGAAACTGCGGCAGGTCATGACGACATAGCCACAGTCTCCTCCGTGACCTGCTGCGTTGGGCTTTGGGGAGCCGGGCCGGGCCGGGGTCTTTGCGACCGCTCTACTCCTCGATTTTGGGGGGCGGCATTCCCGTCCCCCCATTATATGCGACGCCGGTTTGCCGGCGTCCGCGCAAACAGCGCAGCGCAGTGCTCTGGTGCAGTTTCGGGCAATGTGCCCCTCCACGCCACACCGGTAGCACGCGCCTCTGCGGTCGACCGCAGCCGGACAAGTCGGGCGAGTGTGCCCGATACCCATGCATTTGTAGCAGCGCATGGGGCGCTACTCCAAAACCTGGACCCTAGCCGAACTCCAGCCGACCAGAAGCCTGCCAGCCTCGCCCAGGGCCTTGGCATCGCACCACAGTGCAGCCCAACCCGCCAGGTCAGACCGCGATTGCGCTAGTCTTTACCGAGCCGGCATCGCATTTTCCCGCCTCCGCTACTGCAGTGGCCACGACCTTCGCCATGCTGCCCAATGCCGTCTGCATCGCCTTCGCCAGGCGTCCCACCGCAGCAGTCTGGCACCGGTCGCGGCGCGCCGCAGTTTGAGGCCACCGACAATGCCAAGATCGGCCAGATTAATCGTATCTGCCGCCCGCTTTAGCAGGTGGCAGTACGTTACCCCCTTACTCTCTGCGTACTCATCCAGAGTCACAAGGACTGCCGGAGAGCGGTGGGCGGCCAACCTTGGCTTTTTACCTCTCTTATGCCGCCGCGGTTGCGGCTGCGGCTGCGGCTTCGTCTTAGACGAAGAAGCTGTGGCGGTGGCGGCTGCATAGGTTTTCGCCACTTTCCTCTTCGTCTTGCGCTTGACGACGGTAGTCTACTCACCATCGCCAGCCTCGAAAAGGGTGCGGGTGCCAACTCCTCACTCGTGTGCGTTCGCCTCTTTCGAACTGGAGCGGGGGTGGCGCTCGAAGACGACACCTTCTGCGTCGTCCTTTCCTTCCTTCTGTCTGCCGCAAGCGGTGGCCGGAGCGTCTTCGCTGGCAGCAGCCGCTCCTCGATGCCAGCGAGGCGGGCGTCCAACATACGCCCGACTCTCGCGACGACCGACGCCTGTAGCTCCTCAGCAGTGTCCCTTTCTTGTCTTGGCAGACAGGTGGGAGCAGCGTGCTCAGAGCGGCACTCTTGGAGCTCCACCACCAGTCTGCGGAGATCATCCATCTCTCGCCTTAGCCGGGAGTTTTCGGCCTGAAGCTTCCGGACTTCCTCCGAGGCCGACCTCTCCCTGAGGGCCTCGACCACCGCCTTTATCGAGGCCGCCGCATCTTTCAGAGCGTGCAGGAACGTGCCCTTCAAGTTCAATTACCTCGTCGCCATCCTGCAGATCAGGTCCACGTCTGTGGCCACCTGATTAACCAGAGCATCGGCTGTGCGTGTATTATCCGCCTATTACCGTATTACCGTATTATTATCCGCCTTTTCGCTCCAGCGAGTATCACCTCCTCACCGGGTGATTGCGAACTTCTTCTTTCTTTAAACGTTTACCATTCCTCGTCTGACCACAGCTGGACTCACCACCCGTCGCTGCCGAGCTGTAGTCGTCGGAATCAAGTGCGGTAGACTCCTCCTCTATGTCATTTTTGTTGAAAAGGTTATTTAATTCCATGACTAATCCCACGAGTATGGGGGAAAGACGGTCCGCCCAGGCAGTGCCCCCTGTACTTGGGTAAGCCTAGCGTAACTCGTCACGGGTGTCGTCGTCAGCCGCTCGCCTTGGAGACAAAGGATCGTACTCCATTGCCCCGTGCATACTTCGAGGAAGTCTCGAACTGCATCGTCGATCTTGTACAGCTCGAGGACCTTCAGAAGCCATGAATGAGGCACCGAGTCGAATGCCTTCTTGTAGACAATGCAAGCAGCAGAGAAGTTCTGACGGTTGCGTTTGATAAGCTGGACCGTAACGAACGACGAGAAGGATCTCCTTTGTGCCGCGACTGCCTCCACGGTATACATTCTGAGCTGCACACAAGATGTTAAATTCTTCAATATGACCAGAGATCTTGCAGCTCAAAATAGATGTCAGTCTCTTATAGATGGAAGTCAGACACGTTATGGGGCGGTAGTTGGTAGGGTCCGCGGTGTTGATGGACTTAGGAGCTAAGATCCCAGTAGTGAAAAGTTTCGGAAGCGTCCTCCGCTGTATCGCCTCTTGGTATTGTCGAGACAAGGTCGCATGACATACCGAGAACCCTTTCAGCCAATAGTGATGCAGGCCGTCGGCCTCCGGACTTTTCCAGTTTGGTGCCCGCCGGACCGCATCAGCTACGTTCTTCGGAGAGGTGGCGATCAAGTTCATCGGTTCGATCTTAGTACATGCTTCCTGAACCGCCGCAATCCAAGGGAACTCCTCATGCTCTACCTCCCATGACCATCTGCCAGGTTTTATTCCGTGACAGATAGATTTGGCTCAAGCAGCAAGAACTTGCGGTATATTAATGCTCGGTAGCGAGCACTTCCTACCGCCCTAAAATACGCACGCATGACATTTTCAATAATTGTAAGTTTCCATCTCCTGCGGCGTACTCCACCTGTGGTGGGAACCGAATGCTGAGTCCCTCGAGACTCTATCGGCGCCAAGCCAACGGGTGGGGATGACGGATACACCGACCGGCTAGCTGGTGGCTGGAGGCCCGCATGCTGCCACGTCCAGCGTCACCTCCAGACGCGCCCTGGCGTCCCCCAGGCTGCGGCCCTATGCGCTTACCTTTCATTGTGTCCATCTATATTTTTTTTGAGTGCTAAATTACTCACTCGGAGAGGTACTTACACTCTTCTCCTTACATACGAGTATGGTGGTAATTTTTTTTAATTTATTTATTATTTTTTTCTAAAAAATATTGATGTTTTCTCTTTCTTTTTATTTTTTTCTTTCATTTTTGTATTATGTTTCTATTTTGTATTGTATAAAATTCTTAGTCTTAGGAGTTTGGAATGTTTGTGATGTCCCAAATAAATATATTATTTCTTTCTTTCTTTCTTCTTCTTAAAGCCATGAATCATAATTAGTTTACACATCGTAAGAAATAAGTCTAATTATTTTAATTAAATATTATAAGCGTAAAAGCTTGTGAACGTTAGATGTTTGTTAGTCAGTTTACTTAGCTTATTAAATTTTGAAAATGGATTCTAGGTAGAGCTACTAGGTATATGTAAAATTATACTATTGAAAGAATTTACTCCCCTCAGGCTAGCATAAATAAAACTATTTTATAATTCGTCTATAGGTATCAGTTGATTGATATTGCTTTAATTTTAAAATTAGTTTTGTGTTAAGTAAAATAATTCATTCGTATAATTAGACATATTTGAATGAATATCAGAAAAAGCGTATTTTTTTTAGGCGGAATAATGGGCCAATGCGCAGTGTGGCATCAAAAAGGCGGTATCATTAATTCTGTATTAGCAAAAAATGTTCCGTAAATTATCCGTCCGCAGACAGCCGCCTCTTTCACGCTTCACAAACTTTAGCTATGGTTGCTTTTACCATTTAAAGCTTTTATAAGTTTCGACTGAGATTAACAAAAAAAAAAAAAAAAAACGTATTAAGTCGCAAAATATTTGTTTTTACATGAAGCTTTCAAATGGTTTTATAAATTTAATAAAAATAAAATAAAATATCCAGATAGTAAATAAAATACAAATATAATAAACTAGCGGCCCGCCCCGGCTTCGCATGGGTATTTAACTAAAATTTTAAAAATTATAAATTTATATTTTATATCACCTACACCTGTGTCGATACTCAAAAATATTTTATAACAGACGGATTGAGTTGTCAAACATGTCAAAATAAAATGTAATTTAAATCAAAAGCACTAAGGAGTATTGATATCAACTTCGAAGCAAATAACTTTCAATCCCCTTTAACCCCGGTAGAGGATGAATTTCGATAAAATACAAAACACGTCTTCAATCAATTCTGTTAAAGAATATTTATGCAAAATTTGACCAAGGAATCATGTTGTCCCATACAAACTTTGCCCCCCTTTTTCACCCCCTTAGAGGTAGAATTTCGTAAAATCAGTTCTTAGCTGACCTCTACTCGGCGAAAGAAATTTTCCTACCAAATTTCAAGTCTCTAGGTCTCATAGTTCCAGAGATATCGTGATGAGTGACTATATCTATAGAAAGTCTATTATAGAGTAGGGATTTAAAGTTTATATAAACATTTAAAAAAAAAAATTATATTTTAGGAACACGACGATCGGCCTTTGATCTGAAGAGAGTTACACGGGGGTATTATCTTTTAAAAACGAAATCGAAATGCTACGCCTTTCGTAGTATTTCTTTATAAACAATATTTTTTGTTTTTTCTTCGGAGTGCTAGAATCACCAGGCTACTCTGAAACATGCCACATACAACTGACTGTGGGAGAAGCAGCTTGCCCTCAAGTATACTACCGCTACATTAAAAGTTTGACCTTAAGCTTTGTTTATGGTAAATACATACTCATATACACATACATTATATTATTATCCAGTATATTATTATCCAGTTTCCGGAAATCATTATTTCCTATTTTAAGCAACAGGTCTGAGAACTGTCCGACAGTAACATCTCCCCTTAGATGGACTCTAATATTTATGGTAAGGCTCACGGCGTCACTGCAGGCCACAAATGCTTCTGTACTGTACTGTATTGTATCAGCCTGTAAACAACCCACTGCTGAGCGAAGGCCTTTTTTCCACATAGAAGAAGGGTTGGAGCTTAATCCACCACCCTGCTACACTGTGGGTTGGCGGATAATATTACTACCATAAGTAACGATTATTATAAGGTATCCATGATAAAAAACGGGACCGACGGCTTTACGTGCTCTCCGGGGCACGGACCCACAAGGACATACACCCAGACCTGAAACAAATATTGGCACAAATACAAATATCTGCCCCGAGCGGGAATCGAACCCGTGACCACCAGCATTGAGGCGAGACGTTGAGGCGAATACTCGCACCACTACACCAGAACGGTTATCAATACTTCGTTAGTTGTATCGTTGGTATAATTACACCACAAGTCAATACGATTTTGTCTCTTAGATTTGAATAAACCCGCAAGTAATTATTTTTTTAATTTTGATTTACTCGGCACAGTTGGTAGTGACCCTGCTTTCTGCTCCAGGATCGTGGGTTCGATTCTCGTCTCGAGTCTGGGTGTAATATGTATTTATTTCTATATGTATTATTTATACGTATATTTATAAAAAATATGTATATCAGTCTGCTGTTACCTAAAACACAGGCATTAAGTTGTCTACCTTAGGAACAGACGATCGTGTGTGTATGTGAAACATATATTTATATTTAATAATAGTCAAAGACAGCTTTTATCTCCTTCTTCTTAATTTTACTGTAAGATAAAGTTAAATACATGATGTCTAATGTTTTCTGATCTTGTTCCAACATTAGTCCGTGGTGCCAATCTGTACTAATTGGGGTGTTAATGTCGTATAATTAAAAAATGTTTCCAAGTTCACTTCGGTGTCTTCTATATCTGTAGCATTGTGAACTACAAATGCCTTGCTGATGAGTCATTTAGTTTAAAACCCTTGACTTAAAACAACACCAACATTGAAGTAAAAAATATTATATAAAACACTATTTTACATTAAAGCGATCACACGGTATATTTACAACTCAATTTTGTTACGGTTATTATAAAGTCTTGCCTGTTTCACCAGGAGTACCAAAAAAAAAAGATATTACCTACACCTGCGTCAACACTGGAAAATATTTTATAACTGACGGATTGAGTTGTCAAATATGTGTCAAAATAAAATGTTATTTAAATAAAAACAACTAAGGAGTATTATATCAAAATAATTTTCTTCCCCCTTTTAACCCCGTTAGGGGATGAATTTCGATAAAATACGAAACACGTCTACAATCAATTATGTTAAAAAATATTTATGCAAAATTTGAAGTAGATTGGACCAAAGAATCACGTTGTCCCATACAAACTTTACCTCCCTTTTTCATCCTTTTAGAGGTTGAATTTCGTAAAATCCGTTCTTAGCTGACCCCTACTCGGCAAAAAGAATATTCCAATCAAATTTCAAGGCCCTAGGTCTTATAGTTTCATAGATATCGTGATGAGTGACTATATCTATAGAAAGTCTCCTATATATATATATATATATATATATATATATATATATATATATATATATATATGTATATATATTATATAGGAGACTTTCTACGTCTGAGTACGTCACAATGCACTTGGTCGAAGAGGCAGGTATGAACCTGGTGGTTTTCGAGATCTTTTTTAGGCGGCTGGCAAAAGTTCTCTGGAGCTATTTGTCGATCGCCAACAAGGCCAATATTAAGGTTTAAGATAAAATAATAAATAACTTTTAATATTTGAAAAACAAAGCATAAATTCGTAACTAAAATATTTAATAAAATAAAAAAGAGCCTTTATTCAGTCCTGGTTTATACATTAACTCTTGGTGTGAACTTTATATTTTGTGTGAACTTTTTATTTGACTGACCCGTTGGCGCAGTTTGCAGTGACCCTGTTTTCTGCACAAAGGGTTGTGGGTTCGATTCCCGCCCCGAGTCTGGGTGTAATATATGTTTATTTATATATGTATTATTTATATGTATATTTATTTAAAAAAAAAGTATATCAGTCGGCTGTTACCTAAAACACAGGCATTAAGTTGCCTACCTTAGGAACAGACGACCTTGTGTGTGAGTTAAACATATTTATTATTAATTATATATTTATTATTAATTGTAAAATTTATAACAGTATTTTAACTAAACTTATCTATCTTAATTCAGCGGCCGTAATTCTCAAGTTACGGCCGAAGGCAGCGGCTAGGGGAGCCACGTACGGGTCGGCGTTCTTAAAAGCCAAGACAAGCGTCGACCTCAAGGAGCAGGAAATCGGCCCGCTCCGGATCCGCCAGTTCGCGACCGGGGCGAGCCTAATTGAGATTCCCGGCTCCACGAGTGGAGAGAAGACGGATACCAAAGCCGCTCGCCTGAGGAAGGAGGAGGAGGTGGAGGTGCTTAGGCCTGAGAAGAAGTCGGAACTGAGAATCTCAGGCCTGCGGGACGCGGTCTCTGCCGAATGGCTTGCCATCGCAGTAGCGAAGGAGGGGGGCTATTCCCCTGGACAGGTCCTCGTGCGGAACATCTGCAAGGGACAAAGGGGCCAGGGGTCAGCCCATACTGAGCTCCCGGCAGCGGCCACCAAAAAACTGCTGCAGGCGCGTCCCAGGCATTATTTCAGGCATTGCTTGGCGATCGTGGTTCTGGTTACGCTACGACTACTTATAGAGACAAGGGTAATTTCTATAACCGTAAATGACATATGTTGTTGCACCTAGGGTTTTTTATGAATTATCCAAATTTCAGTTAGACTAAACATAAAAAAGAGGTTGTAAAATAGATTGCAAATTTTAAACGAAAAGATATATAAGTTAAGCAATACCTTGATATTTTATTTTAAAGCAGAAAGACTTTATTTCAAATGTAGTCACATATATCGAGAAATATCACAGTTTGTTCCACGGCAGCATTCGAGGTTTATTTTATGGTAGAAATATTTTTCTCACGTTCTGAAATTTTCGACGTTCACTTGTTTTTATGACATTGAAGTTTTGAAATCAAATAGTAATCGTCACTATTTTTGTGATATGGAACTTTAAAATATAACTTTTTACTTATTTAGATATTTATTGCACGTATATTTTATTATTTGAATAATGCAGTATAATTTAAAGTCCAATATTGCTTATACTAGTATTTCTATAAAAGACAAATGAATGTTATGTAAAAATATGTGTTTTAATCAGTACGACACAGTTTATCGTCAAATAAAATATAATAGAAAAAATAGAGGGGTATGACAAGTAAAGGATAAGGATATTTATAGGAAAAAGTAAATGATTGAGTCATTTAGGACTTATAAGGAGCACATCTATTGAGATGAGTTACCTAAAAATCAGATTTACGAACAGGTATATAAAGGAGAAGGTAATGCAGAATAACGTAGCTGCCAAGCGTAATCATCGAAGAGAAAATTGATTTTAGCCTTTAGATAATAAGGAGTAAATAGGTTATTAATTAAGGAAAACAGGTTTCATAGTACTTATTTGCATTCTGCAATGTCTGATGGAAAGTCATATGAGCATGAGATATGAAGAAATATGGTCATATTTTCGTGGCCCGTTTATAAATCGTATGCAAATATTTAGCAATATCTCAAAATTGTTAAAAAATTCTTCAAGGGAGTCTTTTTTTTTAAATAAAAAGAAACTAAATAGACTTGCACAACTGAATTCTTATTCTAGTGGGGAAAAAAATAATTTAAGAATTACAGCGAGGCATATAATTTATGGGACTATCACTAACATGTTTGGTCTAGTTGTATAGGGATATGTCTATTATAAAATCTAAATCTTACAGATGCTAAAGTAATCATAGAAATGAAAGGCAACAATAGTTTATTTAAAGATAAAAACGAGTACATACCACGATATAAATTTTTTGACGATTTTAGTCGATATTTCGGACCAGTCACATGGTCCGTGGTCACGACGAGACTGCTGTGGAACGATGTGTCAATATAAACTATGTTTGAAAACCGCGATTGTCTAAGCCTTATAAGGTTAAATACAACAATATTTCTGCAGTATTAATATTTAATACTTTAATAACTCAACAAAGGTCGCTTTTATTAAGAGGCAGAGTTGACGTTTTATCCGCTACGCTATTAGGTAAAAGGTAGTAAAACATACACGGTAATTATATATAATAAAACAAATAATTATAATATAATATAAATAAACATTAATTAAATATAAATAAAATTAAATAATTATTGTTCTCTTATATTTACGCGAATTTTATTCATTTAATTAAAAGTCTAAAAACGGATTTTATCGCGTTTATTCAAAATTACTGTTTAACAATTTTATTTTAATTTATTTCCCGACGTTTCGGACCCTTTACAGCGTCCATGATCTCGGGGGACTGAGGTGGTCCTCATTATTCTGACACCCACCACCTCAGTCCCCCGAGATCATGGACGCTGTAAAGGGTCCGAAACGTCGGGAAATAAATTAAAATAAAATTGTTAAACAGTAATTTTGAATAAACGCGATAAAATCCGTTTTTAGACTTTTAATTAAATAAATAATTATTATATCTGTTGTTGTTATAAATATGATGTTGCCAGGGAAATATCTACATATCGCGTGGATCTTTATTTCACTTTCATTTTATTTTCCATCTTTAATTTATTGAGGATAAATACTAACATACTGATGTGTACATTAAGAAATATGAAATTTATCTAAAAGGTAAATACACGAGTGCTCCCATTTTATTATAAAACCTTAATTATTTAGAGTATAAGATCCTAGACATGCAACATATTTTAATTAAAATCATTTATTAATTAAAAGAAACTAATATACTTTACGGAAAAATAAACATACATTCATCAAATATTTATATTTATTGAGTAATTTTTATTTACTTTACAAATGTAAAATATACGCAAGATGTACCTCCAAGCCGAGCTTAGGCTGGAATAGGGTATGTGAGAAATCTTATCTCAGAAGGTTCTAAATAAATAAGATCCCGAAAGAGACTAACACACGCTTGACCGAGTTTCTTTATACGATCTCAGTGAGATTTTACAAAGATTTGTATACAGCTTTTTTAAACATATTTAACAAGAAATATTGTATTTTTTACCCTTTTGATATTATTACTACTTACTAGATATTTACTAAATATTTTTTATTATACTACTTTAGTATTGATATTACTACTAGTTTAGATATTTAACATTATACTACTTTATTATTATGCTACTTTAGATATTTATACCCTTTTACATTAAATTACTAAAATTTTCTCTTTTAATTGAACAATTTTCATTTCTAAAATGGATGAATTTCAATTCTAGAATAGATGTTCCTTTGAAATATTTATTTACTAATACTTTTGATATATCTTATTACCAGTATGTTATAGCTTTATTTATTTTTTATGTGCTTGTATTTTAATTATAAATCAAATACGAGTACCAATTTATATTAAATAATGAATTCACATCGTATCATGTCATGTCAGTCAAGTAAAAAACCACAATCGTGTTAGGCCAAAAAAAAATGTTTTTTCTTGTTTCAATACCTTTACTTATTACATTCACGTTATTGGGTTGCGGAACCCTATTTGTCGCATTTCTAGAATTATGGATTAGGATTTTAGAATATTGTATTTACAAATTAACGTCTTTTCCAGCGAATAATTAATAGGGGTTTCAACTTGTTATAAAAGAGTTTCCCTAAAAATTGTAAAATACGTCACACATTATATCATACATTTTATATAGTTTAAATATGATTTTATAGACGTAATACTATCTTTAATCTTAAAAGACAGAAAATTACGTTTTAATATCATTTAAAATTTTCAGTTAATATCACTTCTTCGAGAAAAGTAAATAAAAAAACACTTCAGTGTGTTGGTCATCTTCCAATTTGTTCTTTCGCCCTTTCCCTAGAGTAAAACTTTTAATGTTATTTAAAATATCAGTAGTTGTACCTCAAATTTGAATCGCATCGATCATTTTCATAGGACATAATCTATTCACTAGACTATCATGACTGATTTTATTAATACAAAGTATTTTTTCAAAAAAAAAAAATATACGATGATATTACAATTAACCCGCCAGCACTCGCGCCTCAAGAAATTACATCAGCACTCGCGTGTAGAGCATTTTGCTCACGTTTTTGAATGTCAATAAATGCAAGTTTTACCAAAAAATATGAATAAAAAAATATTTTATTAAATAAAATACACATTATTCATTCTACAAAATATATATTCAAAAAGTTAACAATATTAATCTTTTTTATTTTAATTAACAATCATAGGAACTAATTTGCCAGTCTTGTAAGGCAGTCTTACGGAAAAAAATAAAAAAAAAAACTTAAAAAAAAAACTTTTAAACTAAGTATAAAGAACTAATCTTCGTCATATACGCGAGCTTTGCACATATCACACAGTGTACGACTATGCTCGGTGCATAAAAATTTTTGACAATAAAAGTAGCTCTTTTTGGTCTAGCGATTTTTGCGTCTTGGGCAAACCGCGCAGATACCACTTGGTTTTTCTTCTTCTGGTAACTCAGATTCTGGTACAAAATGTTTCATCACTTGCTGAAGAGGATATGAAATATTTTGGAAGGTGCTTCTTTTTTGGATATGTGGCTGTTAGTTGAAGAGCTAGTTGTTTCAATTAGTCTCTGCGCGTGATGATTATACCCGTATTTTCTTTGTAAATGATTTGACTGTTGATTCCAGCTATGTTTAGGATCGTAAAAAATAATCTCAGTGGCCATCTACATGCCACTCTTGCCACAGAATACTCTTCTTTTAGTCGATCTACAACATCAACACCTCCTTTCGTTTTATTATAAAAGATGATAATTTCGGGTTTCGCGTTAGTTCCAGTAGTTGGATCGATTCGGTCGTCGTTATGAAGTGTACTTATCATAAGAACATTTTTTTAAATTCTTTTTGTTTGGTACGTAAGACACCAAAACCTCGCTCTTATGAAAACCAATCCTCCATCAACCATGCCAAAACTTGGTCACCCCTTCGATCACGATCCATCTACAATAGAAATACATAATAGATGACTATTTCAGTAATGTTAAATCATAATATTACATAAAAGTAGCAGTAAAACTGTCGATAAGATGAAAAAAAATTAAGTTATGAGTAAAAAAAGGTACTTACGTCGATACCCGCGCGATGAGCAAAACGCCGCATGATGTTACACGGCGCAAAAAACCTCCTCGTCCTAGTAACTGGCGCACACTGGCGAGAAGTTAACTGCATACAGGGATGGGGGACGGAACAAAACTCAGCTACCAAATGAACGATGTACGTACAAATAATTTTGACAAAATGGCGCGTGTTTTAAATTTACTGTGAGCAAAATGCTCATAGCGCGAGTGCTCGCGGGTTAATATTAGCAATAGTTACAGTATCGTTAGTAGTTTGATGCCTATGTGTTAGAATACTTCTGAGTAAAGTAGTTTTTTAATGAAAAAAGAAATGTTATTATCGGTTCAAATAAAAAAAAATAAAAAATAAAAACCTTTCTATTATTAGTCAAAATATAAGAAAAGAAACAAACAAGTATTATTTATCTCTATATTGAAAGGCATGTACATGGCCTCAAAGAGTAATGACTCACGAGATTCCGTGTCAGTAATTTTGTATGAGACTCCAAGCACCCACGGCTACGACTTGCAAACTTTATATGATCATAAAATTTTCTGTTACCCAACAGTTATGAATAATTTCAGATATCATTAACTTCCTGCGCAGTAATACGTTAAGGCTGTAGAAGATTTTTTTTACATATTAAAATTTTTAATGTTAGTTATTTTGATCGATACAATTGTTATTATTTTTATTGTAATCGGTAAATTGAATGATTTTCATACTCTGTATTCTCAGTAATTCATCATAGTTTGCTTGGTTTCGTAAGGCGCATCTACGCTATGTACTTATTATGTGTTTAACAATATTTGGAAACTGTTCTGGTGATGATTTTCGAAATATATGCTATTTATAAAAAAATATTATATACTGTTTGTTTCCATTAAAATAAATAAATAAACCTTATGGGTTTTGAAACAAGGTCTATATAAATGTTAGAGTGTAGTGTTGTGTGTAGTACAATACATATAAAAACATAAACACTTTAATATGTAAATTTTTTTTAGCGTTGGTCCAGTTTTTTTTTTTGCATAACACCACAACTTCGCTTGTAAAGTATAATTGCTTCATAAATTACGTTGTTTGATTAAAATAGCTAATTGTATTTGAAATATCTCTCCAATTTACTATACTGAAATAATAAATTGAAGTTATTTCATACTTTTTTTAAATTATCCCATTGACTTTTCTGTTTTCAATTTGAAATAATATTAGTAAAATTTTGCTCCAAATATTAATCAAAGTGTTTTCCCAAACTTGTGGTAAACTTAAAGAACAACTTTCTGCAACTTTATATTGTCCTTACTTAGAAGTACCTATATCAAGTTCGACCGTAATTCACATTTTCCCCGCGGCTGAGAAACTCGTATTACTAAAAAATCGGTTTCTAGATACTGTTTAAGTAGAAAATAAGTTAAATTTAACTTTCAATATCGGTATATTAAATGTAAAAATAAAATGTTTTTACAAATTTAATACACTCGTATTATATACGGAGCCCGGCTTCTACATACCTTTCTCAAAAGAGGGGGTCCTTTTGGTGTTATAGGTCATCTTATACATATAATAAAATGGTAGGAAAGTCAAAACTGTACATTGAATATTTTTTTTAAAGAATACTTGGGGTGTGATTTACAATCGATACCGAAGGCAAAAAATATAGTTTTTAGAATTTTTGTGTTTGTCTGTTTGTCTGTATGTATGTCCGGGATAAACTCAAAAAGTACTGCATGGATTTCCTTCAATTTTGGAACAAATATTATTAAGAAGCCGGGTCAACATATAGGCTACATATTACCACGCTATTACCTATGGGGAACAAGCAGTGAACCTTTATTTCTTCAATGGATTCTGTAACAACGTGTAATGTAACAGCGTTAACGCAGACGACGTCGCGAGCAGCAGCTAGTAATTAATAATATAAAACATAAATAATTTCAATACGCAGCTCATAGTTGCATCATTTGTAACTAATAAAAGAGGAGGTTCTCAATTCGTCTGTTTTTTTTTTTAATGTTTATTACGCGATTACTCCATCAGTTATGAATAAATTTTAATCATTCTTTATTTAATTAGTAGGTTCTTCAGAGGCGGTCCCATAGAAATTTTATCCCAATCAATTTAGCGTTTTGAGGAAAATCAACAAAAACCATTAATAAGAAAAACAATAGAAACAAAAAATAAATTTAATGAAATTTTATAATAAAACTAATAATATAATAATAATACAGTAATACTTCTAATACTACAAATAATAATGTTTTTTTTTTCTTTAAACGATCTTCCTTCTCGTCCCTACTTCTTCCAAACGGTGCTGTCTCATTTGAGCAGCGCATTTAGTAGGCCTACCCATATTATATACAAAATACACTTACTACTAAAATTTAAAAATAAAATTATTTTTTTGGAACATAATACACATGTAAAAACTTGAACTAAAAAGTAGAAAATAATGTCTTAATTACTTCAAAACAAAGACCATTAAAGGACGATCAACGAAATTATCGATACTTATACCTATATCTATTCACAATTTATGATCAGTTATATATTGTTTTAAACTAACGCGATCACTATTCATATTTAAATTTATATTTGTACGGGCGCTTACCGCGTTTATAACTTTGTTTAGTTCCCTATATTTCGGCAATGTTTCAATCGCCATGATCACGGGGAGACTACACCGTACAAATATAAATTTAAATATGATCAGTTATTTTTCCCTGCCAACCAAAGCAAACAGAAATTGAAGGAAAGCTGATAAATTTAAAGAAGTGCATCAAAGTTTTTATGCATTCAGACACAACCGTCAACGTCGTCTGCCCTGACTCCAAAAATAAATTGCCAGAAACAATAAGCACCGATTACTACAATAAATAAAATCAAATCATAAGTTGTGAATAGGTGCTCGTATTGTATTTAACCACCAACAGAACTCTCCTTTGAAAGACTGAATAAATAAGCACTTTGTACATATACATTATTATAATTTAGATATAAATTATATCAATATTCTCTTCTCTTATATTTACGCGAGTTTAACTTATTTAATTAAAAGTATATACCGGATTTTTTCGCGTTTATTTAAAAACGTCGGGAAATACATTTTAAAAATTGTTAAACTCTAAAGTTTTTAAATAAACGCGAAAAAATTCGGTATATCAATATTTCTATTTTTTATTATTATTGTTTATAAAAAAATTATTTAAGCTATAAATTTATTAAAATCTCTTAATTCGATTTTCATAAAAAAAAATTCAGGACGAAAACTATTTTTAAATACGAGAATTCACGATTCAGACAGTGGTTGAAAAGCTTTAAATGATAGGAATCTTTTATTAAATACAGCTGTAGTTCTTTTTGAATACAAAGATATTTTGAATTCATTTAATTATAATTTGACTAGCAAACCCGGCGAACTCCGTTTCGCCACCAACTTATTTTCGTGAGGGATACTCACACCACGTACTGCCGCCATGCAAAACTATATTGGTTTGTAGTACATGCTATGTATCAGAGATGGCGCTGTATGTGAAAAATGATTTTCCCTGTTGTCCTGCTTTTCTGTTGAAAATTTTCCTGAATTTAGTTTGCTATAAAGCTCACGGAGCTCGAGACCTTTCCAACGAATGCAAAACCGTGGAAATCGGTTCGTGCGTTCTGGAATTATAGCGTCAGGAAGGAAAACCCGACTTATTTTTATATTATAGATTATGACTGATTTAGCTATGTTACTCATCGTTTTTAGTATGTAAAAAAACTTAAAACATTATTGAAATTACTCGCTACTTGGTACGCTAAGCTAGAAGATTGGAATCCTCAAAGATTTTCGTTTTAGATTTATTTAAAGGTTCCAAGAAGGATAACTTTGATGTTCGACTAAAAAGCTATTTGGTAAACTTATTTCCATGTCAATATTAAATGTCTTCAGAGAAAGTATTTTAATAATTACAAAAATTTCATGTACATATCAGTTCAAATTTTGAATACTTGTTTTGATTTAGTAAAAACAAAAACTTAAATAATTTGTAATCTTACATTTATAAAATTACATTGTACATATATAGTAACAAAAATAGTGTTTTCATTGCGAAACAATTATAATAAACATATGAAAAATATTGTTTTATAATATATACAAACAAAGCAATATGAAAATGATCTTTTTGTAGAATTAATTAATAATGTTAACCTTATATTACCATCTGGTAATATATCTATATTTTGAATATTTCTTATATTTATATATTTTGACGTCAATTGGAAGATCATTTTTTTTTTTTTTTTTTTTTTTTTTTTTTTTTTTTTTTTATGATAGTTGGATACGCAAACTGGCAGACGTGCCACCTGATGGTAAGTGGTCGACGTCGCCCATGAACATAAACTAGTTTACCTGGAACTAGCCCAGCCAACTCATCTATGTGTTGCCTATCCTGAGACATATGATGTTAAGTCTCGGTGCCAGTAATTACACTGCCTGTCTTGCCCTTCTTTCCGAAACACAGCAAAGCTGTTTCACGGAAGAAATAAGCAAGATGGTGGTACCCATGCAGCCGGGAGCGCGGCACAGCGCATCCCTCCCACCGGTACCATTTTGCTTTAACTCAATATTTCGATATTGTATAGCGTAAATAAATGCTTTTCCATATACTTTTTTGTTTAAAAAATAAACAAATTTCAATTAACTGTAAACTTTGAAGCCTATATCTTGTCCAACCGTTTATTATCTTTTTGACAGTTCGACATTAGTTACACCCTCAAACGTTACTAATTCAATTTGAAATAATAATCGATATTATTTAAGAAGAACTTTCAATCGATTTAATGAAATATTTTTAGTTTAAATATTAATTATTCGTTTCTTAATTTTTTTTAATGCGTGCATAGTGCGTGCAAGTTAGCAGCTGTCAAAAAATAAATAAACGAATCAACAGATTTATTGTTCTTTACTCTCGATTTGAACTTAATTTTCAAGATTTCGACTTAATTCCTTGCAAATAATCAATCTTGGAGTCATAGATAACATTTTTATTTCCTTTTTCTCAATTAATTTTACAGAAACAATACTTAGATATATGAAGTCAAATTATTTGTATCATATGATCGATTTATCAACCGATATATTTCATGAACTGTTTTATAGTCTGTGGTTATTTGTTATGAACAGGGCACTTCACTACCCATCTATAAAGTACGACATTACTGTATTACATTATTCCGAGAAAAAAAAACTCTAATTTATAGACGTAAGCTGTCAAAAAGATAATAAATGGTTGGACAAGGTATAGCTACCCTTATTATCTTTATAATATTTATCGTAAATGAATTGAAGCAGCCAGGTGAATTAGTGTTAACTTTTTCGAATTTATCTGTTTTTTTATAGTAGGAGAAACATTTGTTCGACATTACAATAACTAGTAGACATTTTAATGGAATTCTCAATAAATACACTAGATTCGTTTCGGCCGATACATGCCGTGTATTGGGTCAGTCTTATAAACAAATTAAATCATAAATTAGTTCAGCGGGTGGCAGTGATGTATCGATTTTAAGTTGGTAAATCACTCTCAAACAGTTCAATTGTTACTCGAGCTTCAAGTATTTGTTATATTATAGTCAGAGGCATAGTTCGCAGAAGTTCTATTTAACACCACACGACGTCCTGTCACTGAACGTCATCGCGACACGTCACATAGGCGCACCGCGACACGTTACGATATTATTATTACGCACCGTAACGCCTGAGCTCCAAATCTAATTAATTACCTAATTACAAATTTTTCTTCAAGTCAACTAGTCTTATTAGTCCTTAATTTATAATTTTCAGCTTTAAATATTTTAATCACATTAATTATACAAATTGCTTCCAGTATTTTTAATAAAGATAAAGGCTTCGTCCGAAGCAACTAGTTCCAGATAATTCCAGTAATGCGAACTCGGCTGCAAGTGTCTGATAACAAGATCATACTAATATTATAACAAGAAAAATTAGTTCGCCCTTTTCTTTAACTTTTGGAACTCAAAAATGGTTACGTATATTCTATGATAAATATTTAGGGTCCCATCTAATACATTATTTACTTTTTAATATTAAATTTATACCTAAAATGTTTTAAATGACATGACTGTATATGAATATATGGGGAAACATATATCTTTATGTACATTTAGATTGATTGATGTGTGAAATAAATATTATTAAAATTGTCTACGCATACTGTAACTAAATTCTCGTATCATAATATTAGGTATACAAAAATAATATCTAAAATACATTTTATCACAGTATCGAATCATCAATACTTTGCTAGATAAATGCATAAAAAATTATGAAAATTGTATTTTAATTGTGTGTTTACGTCGCTATATTCATATCTTTATCATGACCCACATATCGCCATTAGACAAAATATAATATACAATTTATAAAAGCAGACGTAGGTAACATTTGATAACTAAATTTTTATATTGCCATGCTTCGACATGGTTAATATGACCAGGCACAGTAAACCACAACTAGCTGTCTCGTTTTACTCTTTGCCCAACTGCGTTGCTCCGGTATCATATAAGTAGAAAACGTAACCGACCGACGCGACGGCGGTATCGCACGGGCACGTGTCATTGATATCGTGTTATGTTGGTGGAAGCTGCTTCCGCTATCGCGGAGCGTAGCAGTAGTACTCTTTTGAGTGAGATCTCCGCATCCACCTCGTCGTATAAGTTTGCGAATTTGGGGGCTCTGCCAATTTCAATATAAGTACATGTGGTATGTAAAATAAATACGTTGATATATCAATATATCACTCTCATATTAACTATTTAATAGATTTGTGTTTTTTAGAGGTAATTTTGTCTCAACACTTATATAAATACAAATACCTTATGAGTTTAGCGTAGTCTGGAAAAAAGTTGGTTCCGTCTGTTCTGTATTCAATTCAAATTTTGCATTGACTTTACTAGTAGTCAATTCTATTTATAAATCACGTTATTTCCAAGGTTGAAAGACTTCCTTCTTTATCGTGGAGGAGAATTGGATCTTAATCCACCATGTTATTTCACTGTCTCTTGGCAAATATACTTGACAAAAATTTCTGCCGATACATTAATAGATACTCATGTTACCTTAATCGATAATTCGCCTTGTCATTATTTTTGTGTTTTAGTTTTTTAATTTACTTTTTACAATAGATATTTTATTTGGCTGGCTTTCAAAATAGTAATATCATACAGAAAGTGACAGATATGTGCTTATTATTTAAAATACAAAGTAAAATATTCTCTTTTGTTTTAATATTCTTAGTGACTTTTAATACAATTATAGAGCGCTTGCCGTCGTTGTTTACAAGAATGAAATATTATTTCTCCTATTTTTCGCCGTAAACATTCGTATGGCATAATAAATGTTACTCGAAATAATAATATTTCCCTACACAGTGCAGTAGGTGAAATAATATAAATTAATTAACTTTTCTAGTGATATTAAAGTTTAAAATAAACCTGCGTAGTAATTTGTTGGAATATAAACTCCTATATTAACGTTAGTTCCTCATATTAATTAGATAGATTCATCTATTTATATATTATTATGTTGTACATCACTTACTAATCAATTTACACATATACGCACAAATACATAAGTAACGATTTTAATAAATGACTTTAAGACAACCTTAATTGAAGAAAATTTTCAAGAAACGGTAGAACATGATTTATTGGTATCTAAATAAACATACATATAATACATATATATATATATATATATATATATATATATATATATATATATATATACACAACTATTCGACTGGGTGATACCGTAACACATGTTCGGTTTAAATATCATCTTATAAAACAAAGTCCACCGCCACGTCTGTCTGTCTATCTGTTCGTATTAAACTCAAAAATTACTGCACAGATTTTCATGTGGTTCTCCTCTATAGATAGAGTGATACATGAGGAAGGTTTAGCTACATATACATACATACCCCGGGCGTAGCCGGGGTGAGCCGCTAGTAAGATATAAGACGATATCTATATCGATCACACTTTAATAAAACTGTATTAGGTCAAATTCTGTTCATTGAATTTATTGCAGAGCTCTATATATCGAAAGTAACGCCATGCCAAAAATGAATTTTTTTAATTTTGTCTCTGTCTGTTTGTATCTTGAAAGCATATCATCCCAAAACTAATGAACGAACTTAAATGAAATTGACCACAATTTGAGTCCATACCACGAGCGACATTGAAAACTTTTTATCCTGAAATTTAGTACGGTTTCTTTGTGAGCAGACGAAAATCAAAATGTGTCTTTAGCTGTAATTCATTACCAAGTAGTCCAATTTCATTAATCCTTTTTTACTTAAAAAGTATATGTTTTAAATTTTGTATATATTTTTACTTTGTTAGTTTAGAAATGATAGACATTCAAAATAACATCCTTAACATCCAAGCTGGCTTATGTGCTTTATCTTATAACATAATGAAAGAGATGACAATCGCGAAAGAAGTCTCGAGTATATATTTGAGAGAGTAGTCTTATATTTACAAAATAGATAAGTATTAAGAAAAACTCATATACATACATTTTATATCTACAGATCTCAATAATGTCAAATAACACATAATCTTTTGATGACTGTCAAAATGAATATCCGTGTATTGTTTCTGGAATAATGTTCTAAAAGTGAGTCTAGTGACTAAAAATCTTTAATAAACCTTGAAAAGTTGTTTCGACGTACCAAGCTTAGATCACTTAATCAATCCGTCAATATATGTAGCCAGTTTATTTATTACTTGTACGTTATTTTTTGTTCAAAACAAAACATGCGAATTCAGCTTGCAATAATACCACTGTGTAGGCATTAACCATATTGCTTATTATAGTTATATTTTTATAATATTTTCAAGTATTTTATTTCACTTTATACGATTTCTAGAAACAGCATTAAAAATATTTTAAAAAGCAGCATGAGTCATCAAAACTAAAGCGTTGTATTGTTAAAAAAGTTATGTAATTAAAGTAGAAAAAGGATTACTTCTTCTGGAAAATCTTCGTCTGAGTCATCGTCTTTTGTTCAAAGTTATTGTAATTGCTGCGATCGAAGCTCTCGGGTGCAATCAATTTCCTGTCAACAAGTGTCAATATAAATGGTAGTACGTAATACGTATTCTCACAATATTTTATATCCTCTCCGAATATGTAACGAATTTATATTCTAAAAACAGCTTTAAATATTGTAAAACAGTCACTGTATTAATAAATTATTTAAGTGATACAAAAATAACAAAAAATAGGCAGTGATTAATTAGTGGAGTTAAAACTTAAGCTTGAAAAATTAAAGGTATTAGGTATCATTTAATGTAATTTATAGATATGTTTTCAGTTTTGGCGGTTTTACTTACCTACTTTAATATATTCAACAACGCAACAATTTTTAAACTATGTTATATTACGCCCAAATTCCAAAAAACCTTTATAAATTGTAACCTATGTCTTATTCTGATGTATAAGCTTGCTATATTACTATAATCTCTCATCTAAATCCGTTAAATAGTTTTTGTGTAAAAGATTAACAAACATCCATCCATCCATACTCACAATCTTTCGCAATTATAATATTAGTAGGATAGTCACAGATTAATGGGATAGTATTGTACAATTCATTATATTCATATAGCTAAGGCTAACACATTTTCTCGGATCTAGATTATTGTTTCTCAGAGGATTGATAAATATAATTAATTTTTTTAATAATAAATCTTTTTATTTTAAAATTTTACAATATTATACACATTCACAATGCTTAAACTAATTATTTACAAACAGTTTTGGTATAAATCATGTCCGCGTGAAATGGTGCCAAGAATACTAGCAGCATTTCCCCGTTGAATCGCAATTCCGATTCTCTGGGAAAAAATGCACCAGCCCTCCTGTCACCAGTGGAGAAGATCAAAATAGTCAAATTCGATGTAACATATTTATGTGAGTTAGAATTTTGTGATATTTTCGAAAATTTGATAACTACCTCCTCATAATAACATTCGTTATGCCTCTTGTTTAGAAAACGACGTGGCTAATAGTATATTGTGTCATAAGGGACGAAAATACTACATTCTATCCTGCGTGTGAAATGGCAAGGGCAAATATTTGAAAACATGCAAATCGCGCGGCGGTTATTAAAGAACGAATGCGGAGTTTATATTTTTACTTTTGTGAATTATTTTTTATGTAAAAAAGTATCTCAAATATGGACCGATAACTAAAAATCTTATTTATAAATTGAGTTTAGAGATATTACAAATCAAAGAGCCAAAATCTAATTCCCATTCGTGTCCAATTCTCCATTTTCAATCAATAATTATCCTAAAATTGTTAAATTCTTCTTGAAGATTATACTTTTGGTAAGATATTCATAAACTTAAGTTGTTAATGAACACATAAACCATGCTGTAACACGCAAAGAACATAACTTATTAAAAATAAGATCATTTAAAAAATGTCCATGGACAACTTGCTAATTACCATTTGGGAACATTCCGTAATGATTTTTCTTGTAAAAACTGGAATATTCCAACCCAATAGTACATAGGCGCGTGGGTACCAGTTAGAGCTCGAACACCGAGCGAAGGCTAGTGTCAAAGATCAGTCTTTTTGGCGCCAATTGTGATTATCTCGTCCTCAAAGTGTTTTAGTAAAAATATTATCTAATAACCATTTATTGTTTTTTAGGTAAGTGATCAATTACATATTTTTGATAACATGTTTTATATAGTCCCTATAGTGACTCCTTTTGGATTTTGAGAATAGAATTAGAATGTTTCTAACACAAGACTGATTTATTTAAGAAAATAGTTGAAATACTACTTACCATTTGTCTCATTACCGATATTTGCCGTTCGCACAAGCGAATGGTAATTAGTTTTTTTTAGAAATGGTAATTATGTTGAAATTTCGTCTTAATTTGTGACAGCATTTTTGATGTCTGTGCGGAAAGGAGGTGATTCTTTTGACAACATTTTTGGTCTATTTTGAAGTCTTGGTCTATTTTATTATAGAAGCAGCGGCCTAATGCAAGCCTTTTGCAGCCAAATTGGGCGGCGCGCCGAGGAAGTACTTCTCTTTCACTTAACTTGTGGTTTTTAGCCACGTTTCGGACTACACGGCCTTTCTTGCAACAAGAGTTCAGGTATGTTTTCCCGCCAAGGTTCCCTGAATGAAACCATTAAAAGGGCTCTTGCCACCATCGACGTTCCTGCTCTTATTGAGCCTACTGGAATTGGTCGCGATAATGACAAGAGGCCTGATGGTTTAACACTGATTCCCTGGGAAAGGGAACGGGCGCTTTTATGGGACTCAACCTGCGTTAGCTCCGTCTCACGTCAGGGAGACAGCTTTAAGAGTGGAAGCCGCTGCGGAGAAAGTTGAAATGACTAAATGGCACAAATATTTGTAACTTATCCCATGTTATGTTTTTGTGCCGTTTACAGTCGAAACACTTGGACCTTAGAGTAGCAGTGCAAAAAAAATTCTAAAAGAATTAACTCTACGTCTCATATCCTCCACTAGTGACAGGAGGGTTGGTGCATTTTTTGCCTTGCACGGATTTTGTCACTAGTAAGATTTTACGTCAAATTTTCACGAGTATTGTGAACTAATGGCGTATCGCAAAGTTTTTGTTTTGTAACTTCCTTGGGGCTATCGTCATTAGGACACACCAACCTCCAGTTTTCTACTGCGTCTGTAGCCTGTGTAATTTGGACTGAACCTAATTTTAAATTTTCGGAACATAGGCCTTTATTACTAAAAAAAGCAGGAAGAGCGACACTAGAAATTTTTCTCACGCCGATGCCACCATCTCTAATTGGTAAAGCAGCTTTTATATCTTAGTTATCATCTCTAATTTTTTTTTTCATAATTACTATTTGAAAACTATTCATTACATTGTGAGTGACCTAATTACCAATTATTCATATTTATCACTACCGTTCGTATGAATTTTGAATTGCCTATCATACAAAAAGTAAATATTTTAAGGCATTCCCTTAGATACTATTTTAAAAAGAAAGTACCTGAGATTACAAAAATCATATAAAGAATCATTTTCCTCACCTTTTTTTCTTAATCTCCGAAACTATGCCATATGCGCATTTTCAAATATTTACCCGCAAACACATGCACATACTAATTTTTTTCCTACCTAGGCCGAAAGTTCGAGTTTTGTCCCTTTGGGGTCACACCCTTTCGGGTGTAAAAGTGTGACTTTTGTCCCGCTTCATAGGGATAAAACTATCTTTCAGCGGAGGTAGCAAAAAAAATAATTTTAAATATGTGTGTTCTATTTAGAACTAATGTAAGAGGTTCGAAACTATTAGGCAGTCGATATAATCATATAAGAAACATGACCAATAATCTTTTAAATTATTTATTTAACATTCATCAGTTTCCTCGCCAGTCAGATAATTCGATAGTAGACTATTTTTTCTTATCTTCTAAATCGAATAACAATAGTCTAACTTAATGGGAAGAATAATTGAAATAGTGACATTGCAATATTGAATCAACTGTATGTGATATGACTGAGCGAGCTGATGTATTAGAATCATTAAATCAAAATAAGCTATGTGTTTGACAATTCCGCTTTTAATAATAAAAAGGTGGATCTTATTTAAAAAAAATGTCAGTGCTTAGTCTAAGTCAACTAAATAATAAGTACAAAAACATTAATAAAAAAGTAATAAATAAATATTTATAAAAAATTACAAACGTTCTTACACATTATACATACATATACACAATAATAATATGTATATATGGTCTAGGTCTATCTAGATATAAAACTCTGATTAAAGGAAATACGCGTGAAAAATGTGAAATACATCAGTATTTCAATTGATGTATATATATGAAAAAAAGTTTCAAAACAAAAGTTAAAAATTGACTACAAATATTTGATAAAAAACGTAATATTAATAGTTACAGACAAACTGAGTTAAATTTTGGCATTTTATTCACCCTGCATTCAAGTGATTGAATAAAATTGGTTGTTCCACATGATTGCGTTAAACTTTAATTTATATCTGATGCAATTCATATTTTTCGAGTTAGCCTTATTGCTGTAATTTTTTTTTACTCATCGGCGCATTCTGTGGTAGCGTTTTAATTTTATATGTACATTAAAACCCGACGAAAACATATTGACAAACGTAAATCTTAATGAGTATTAACCCTTAAACAGGCCCAAAAGAACCGCTGGAAGAAATAAAGTGTTATATGTGGATTTAGGCTTTAAATAATGCCCTGTATGATTCCTTATCAAAAAATTCCTGAAAAAATACTGAAATACCTGAAAAAAAAATGTGGGAAAACGTAATTCCATTGCCTGGTTAAAGACTACCCTAAAATGTATAACTATATAGAAATGGCGAATGTCAGTTTGTTCATTTTTTTAAATTGTTTTTTATTAAAATGGTTTTTATTTTTTAAATTTAGCTACAGAAAAATGCGTGAAGTAAAAAAAAAATAATCATTAATTATTTATTTATAATTATTGTAACAATTAATCTTTTTTATAGCCAGAAAGAGCTTGATGGAATGATTTCATACATGGATAAACGCATAATGCAACATTACAAATTTCACAAATGTATTTTGAACGTTTTTCTTGATTACGTGTACTACAGAACCTGCAACGCTTGTACGTTGGTGACAACTTTAAAAAATGTTGTCCTTGTTGACTCAACCTTATCTCGTCAGGCACACCAAAAACTCCACCTTTTTTATTTTTGAACATCACTGGATCTTGTTTTTTTAGTGACAAATGTGTAGATTTCAGACTTCTTGCCAAACGTAATCTAAAATCCCTGTGTATATTTTGTCGGGTTTCATTCTTGTATGTATACAAAATATAAGAGTTAATTATCGCGCTCTCAAATAGAAACCAGAACATCCTAAACCATGATTTTTTAGACCTACGACCAATGCTATACGAGCTTCGGAAGTGATCAAAATGATCTACTCCACCCATATGCCTCGTGTATTCTGCAATTGCAGATGGGCAGAGCATGTCCTTTTTTTTCCCGTCCTTTTGAGTTCTTTTGATTATTTCAGTTCTTTTAGGGTTTACTGCAGTAGTGATAACGTAAACATCTTTCGTATCTCTCCATTTTATAACCGCTGAAGGCGGGCAAACACGGAAAGTAAACTCACTCTGTTGGAGTTTATTTTCATTGATCAGTTGTCGTTCTTCCGGAGTTCGAGCTTTCTGAATAGCTAAATCTTTAGGTAAACCTTTCCGTTGCATCCGTACGGTTGCAATCGCGAAAACGCCTCTGTTATAAAGACACTCCATGAGAGCTACGGATGAAAAGAAGTTGTCAAATACCAATAGTGTATTTCTTGGTAGTCCTTGACTTAATTTGTTTATGACTCTGTAGCCCAGCCCTTCTTCATTAGGTTCCGTATCTTTACCTACGTATATGTCGCACTCATACAGATATCCTGTTTTTGAGTCACAACGGCACCATGCTTTGTAGCCTCGTTTTATTGGTTTCATTGGCATGAATTGCTTTTTGCTATCACGTCCTTTAAATTTAATCATACTTTCGTCAATTGACTGAATTTGCGAGTTGGTGGCATTCTCTTGAAACTTTCTGTTTAGTATGGTTAGCATGGGTCTTATTTTTTGTAGTTTATCGTGTTCTCTGTGACCGCGTGGTAAATGGGTTGTAATGTCACATGCGTGTATATTCTCCAGAAGTTTTTTGAATCTTTTGCATGTCATAGTATTACTAATTTCAATATTGTTGTAAAAAGGGTCAGAGCTCCAATAAAGTTCAATATCTGGCAAAGGGTTGAGACCCATAAGAACTATTACAGCGAGAAAGGCTTTAACTTCATTTACGTTAGTGTCTTTCCAAAATTTGCTCTGCTTTAATGCTGCATATTTATTAGTATATAATACAATTAATTCAAAAAGGTCTTCTGGAAAAATGTTATTGAAATATTGAATAGGAGTACTTGTATGATTGTATTCTTTTGTTGGTGCTATAGTTTCATTGAATTGAGGTTCCACCCAATTTTCTATATTCGTTGTCCATATTCTGTTTCGGGATTGTAATTGAGAATATGTTGGTAAGACATCAATATCAGCATGAGCATGCAAATAAGGCAGGACTTTCTCATTGACATTAGAAGCAAGTACCGGAGAAGAAGCGGCAAAAACACGGGCTCGACAAGGACCAGGTATAGACGGCAGGATCTCTTCATCGGCAGCAAAAGCACGGATTCGAGAAGGACCAGGTAAAGGTGGAAGGATCTCTTCATCGGCGGTAAAAGCAGGGGCTCGAGAAGGAACAGGTAAAGGCAATAGGTTCTCTTCATCGGCGGCAGAAGCACAGAGTTGAGAAGGATCAGGTAAAGGCGGAAGGATCTCTTCATCAGCGGCAGAAGCAAGAGCTTGAGAAGGAACAGGTAAAGGCAATAGGTTCTCTTCATTGGCAGCAGAAGCACGGATTCGAGAAGGACCAGGTAAAGGCGGAAGGATCTCTTCATTGGCGGCAGAAGCAGGGGCTTGAGAAGAAACAGGTAAAGGCGGCAGAATCTCTCCATCGGCGGCAGAAGCAGGGGCTCGAGAAAGATCAGGTAATGGCTGTGACATCTCTTCATCCATACCTTCTAATGTATTTAACAATTGGGTAGTTGGTATACCTTGCATTTGGTCTAATAACATGTCCATAGATATAGGTACATAATCTAAAGCTGCACATTCTTCATCCTCTTCATCATCTTCTGAAGATGAGTTCCATTCATCCAGAATTTTTTCTATTTGTTTGTCTCCAAGTGGATACTGTATTAAAAAAAATTACAAATTAAAAAAGGTACTAATTTTTATCATGCTATAGTCCCGATTTTAGTAAAATTTGTGTAAAATAATGTTATTTTTCAATAGGAAATTATTTATATAAAAAATCACAAACCACGTGGGGTGAAATAGCTAGTTCAATTAAATTATGTAATTTGAACGGGCAAAGGATATATAGCTCCCACTAATTAGTTCAACTCAACAGGTTATGGTAACTTGTTTCCCACATTATTATTTACCGTATTTCAGATAATTTAGAAAGAAATAAACTAAAACTAATGTAAATATAATTAAAAGAACTCAAAATCTACAAAATATCAAAAAATTGCACGACTTACCTTTCTTTGTTTTGCCATAATCAAAAAAAAACTTCCGCACTCACGAAAAATCACCTGTTCAACGGTTCGACTAAACTCAAATGGTTGTCAGTGTCACATACGTTCGGATACTCTGAGTTTCCAAATTCGGAACCATAGAGTATATCTTAAGGATTAAATTTTGACAGATAGTGGGATTTCCAAAATCAAAACCTGGCTACAGTATCAAAAAATCGATGTGGGAGGCATATGTCCGCGGCCTGGTTAAGGGTTAATAGCGACGATAATACATTATTTGGTAGGTTTATTAACGTTAGGTAGTTTCATATATTTAACATTTAAAATATAAAAATGTAATCTTCTGCATTGAATGTTCTAACTTGAAAAACGATACAAAACTTTTTGAACTTAATTCAACATGTAATAATATATATTAATATAGTATTTATAATTATTGTTCGCTTTTACTTCTAAAATTCCCTTGAATTTACCAAATTAAAGCCAATTCTTTTATCCAGTAATTCAGCAGTTATAGTTCTGGTTCAATTTACGACGCGAATATCGGTTTTATTTAACTTGAAACTTTATTGTCCACTAGATTATCCTAATCTTTATGCTATGTGTTTATATGTTTTATTGAATAATTGTATGATGATGAACAATGATTGATTTTTTTTTAAAGTAGAATCGTAATATAATAAACTTAATATTACTCACTATACTATTTTATATTGGTATTGTTCTATCGTTTACGTATAACTGTTATTTAGAAGATCGTCGACGAGACTGCAATGGTAGTAGTTTTTAAATACTGATGAAATAAACATCGAGAAAAAACCATGTCTCAGGGGAAATTTTAAACTAGATATCTCACAATCTGCAGAGAGGTAGCAGAGCAGATTAAACTAGTGTCTAATGTCCTGTCCTTTATTAGAAAAAGAAGCTTTGGGTTATTACAGTCTGTACCTATAAAATATAAAATACAGAAAATGTTTAAATATCTTCTATTATTAATTTACCGATTACTACTTTTTTTAATACCCAAAAGATCCAACTCGATATCGTGTTTAATATTAACAAACATAATATTTAAGTTTTAAATTGTAAATATGTATGTATAATATTGTAAAAATTTCATTATTAAAATTTCTTTTGAATATTATTAAAAAAAAAAACATTAAATATATACTAGGCGTTTATTTATTTCATATTTAACATTACACTTTTTTTTTATAAATATCCTCCGACGAGATCGGAGATTGTCTACTGTACTCATTCCTACCAGTTCTCGCTTTCATGCCTCTCGCACTTTCATTCCTCGTACTTTGTCTGTGTGTTCTTTTGTCCTTCCACAGTCTCTCACGGGGTGGGGTTCCCCTCTAACTAATTATACTACTATATCGAAAGAAGGGTAGGTGTAAGTTTTATTTAAATGAAAAATAAAAACAGCGATTTCGATATAAAATAAACATTACAGATAAAAAATAAGTACTCAATAAAGCAAAGTCTTAAATGAACTAAAACTAAAAAAAAAAACCTATAACAATTAAAACTAGAGATAATGTATTTGGGATGAAAAAGTTTCATCAACTAAACAATCTGTACCTCTAAAATTACACTACCTACGTTAATTTAGTGAAATAGAGAAATATAAATATCTTCTATTAGCAATTTACCGATTACTATTTTTTTATACCCGAAGGTTCCAACTCGATATCGTGTACCTATAATATTAATAAACATAAATATTAAAACATTATATTTAAATATATACTGGCATTTATTTGCTTGTTATTTAACATTACACAGTACAAAGTAATATATATATATATATATACTATTAATTAAAATTTAACGCTATGTACACGCGCGTCTCTATACATCATATTATATTATAGGGTACTAAAATACTAATTATCTGTTACAGAGTTAAGAACAAGCTGAAACAATCAGTAAATGTCCCCCCCCCCACTACTGAGCAAAGGCCTCTTCTTTTGTATCGCGCTATTATTGTTTTCCACTTACTATTTTAGTGGACTGTTAGAAATTAAGCGTTAAAGCTTAACAATATGAGAACCGATTAGTTAAAATGATTTTCAGATCTTATATTAATTAGAAGATATTATAATTTTTTTATTCCACGTTCTATATGAGGCTGATATTCATTAATTCTTCCATTGAGCTACTTCCATTTTTTTTTCTATCTTATCCAACCACCTTGATCTTCCTTAAGATGCGACATTAATTGCTTTATTCATTATTTGAGCTACATATTATCCTATTGGTCTGCAACAACCTCTCTTTATCTCAATATTTCCTTTAATTATTATAGTTTTGATTGAGTTGTTGTGTTTTATTAAGTGACAGATTATCTTGTATTTTCTTATGTGTGTAGTTTTTAAAAGTAATCTACTTTCTATTTGCTTTTTTTTCATTGTCATTGGTTCTCTTTCAGCCTAACTTATTTTTTTCATTCTCCTTTAGCACGAGATAATACAAAGATGTTTGAGCTATTTATTATATTTGATGTACATCTCATCATTTCGTCCGTTATTCTAAACAAGACTGACCTAAATATTTAAACTTCGTTACCGGTTCTCTGATGTACTTTAAAAGTAACTTGATTTGACGCCGAATGGCCAACATATTGTCATTTCGAAAAAGCTGGCGAACAGAAAAGTCCATGGGTGGTGGAAACGCTTATTAAATGGCAATTTTGTTCTGCTATGTAACAAAGCCGTAATAGGATATTTGTAGCATTACGTAGGGACGTATGAAGACATAAGTAGGGTAGGGTGACAAATGAAACCTACTTCAATCTTTTATGGGGGACTTTAACGCAAAGATATTATAAAATACGAGACGATGAGCAGAGCAATTTGGATATGAGCAGTAAGATTTCATCATTACACTCAGACAACAAACATTCAATGACGTCTCCGTGATCCAAAGGGTGAAAACCGGGAGTATTTAATTAATTGTTCACATTATTTAGATTATATTATGTACATAGAAAAAAAAGGATATTTATATATATATATATATATATATATATATATGTGTTTATGTATGCATGTGAGTATGTGTGTATATTTGTATATGTAAATTATATTTGTAAATAAAGATTATGTTTATATGTATTAAAAATAATAATAATAATAAATAAATAAATAAAATATAATAATATAATAATAATAAATAAATAATCGTCAGTATACGGACTCGCGTCATAGAGATCCTAAGTCTAGCTAAGTCTAAAATAGTACGCATGAAAGTATATAAACAATCTTATACATTTAATTAAAAAAGGCACGGGCAAATATAAGCCCGTGGATATTTTTGTTACTTATAAAAAAAAAAACAAAAAAAAAAAAACATTGTTCACATTGAATTTTAATGTTAAACTGGAGTGGTCTCACCACACGTATACGAAACTCGTTTATTTTTACGTTTATTTTGTTTCGTAGTTCATTACGCATTATCTGACGGACAAGTTTGATGACTTCCAGCCTCCTGAACTCCACAGACCACATACATACGCTGTGGCAGGTTAAACAGGCAGTTTAGTGTTTGTAGACTATGAAAAAGTCTTCGATTGGACTGAAACTTGGGCAGTGCTGCTGTCTCTCCAGCGGTGCCACATTGACTACCGGTATATCGAAGTGTTGCAGTTTTTTTACAATAACGACAGTATGTTGGTTCGAGTACAGGAGTATAGCAAGAGAGCGATTACAATGTACCAAGGTAGGTAAACTGTTTAACGCTGCATTCGAAGACGCTGTTAAGCTCCTGGAATGGAAAGGATACGGTATCAATATTAACGGCGCGTGTAAGTGCCAATTATAGCCTTTTATCTACCTTATACAGGATGACTGGTAAATTACTATCAATATTTAAGGAGAATACTCGGTACATGATTCTCATTCGAATCATGTGAAAAAAATAGGCACTTAATTTTTGACCAAATTCTCATATATTTCAATTCAAAACAAATGAGGCGGCGTAGGTATATTTCCAGTCATGCCGGCGGCGCGTGCAATGTGGTGTTGTACTGTGCCGCTAGCACCCGCACTCCCGCCCCGCGGCTAAGGCCAGCCGCAGGCGTCTAATATTGCGTTCAAAAATTTCATGTACTTACTTTTTGGCTATCGTTTTTAAAAGTTTCTTAAAAATACTAATTTATTAATTTAAAATAATGTAATTCACGTGGAATAAATATTATGTAAAAATAATAAATAATATACTAATAAATAATAATAATTAATAAATAATAAGCTGTAATCTTTTCATAATATTAATAAAAATCATAATGTATGTGGAGAATACTGATATTGTATGGAATTCCGGGCTCTCTGAATTAATATAATTATGATAAATAATGTGAATTCAGAGAGACATTCGGATGTTTGAAGCCGGCCTAATTCCCACTAATTCGCTCGACGAATTCCGCTAGTAGGTCACTAGGTCAGTAAGGCGTAAGCCTTGGCATGGCGCGCACGCGCGTGTCATCCCGGCTCCTGCGCGTCTAGTGATCGATCATACGCGTATACCTAATCTGTCGCGTGTGAGTGTAATCTGTCATTAGTAATTAGGTATGGCTTATCAATACACAAATGCAGAATCACCATTGCTTTCGAAACTGTTAAAAGTGAATGTGTGTGTGTTAGTGTAGTTATGTAGGTAAATAGGTAGTTTAATGATTGACAATCGTTGTAAATAAGTATGATTCCATTTTAAATACGCCGGAAATACAAGAGTTCGGACGGAGTTCAAAGTTTACATTATTTACCTAGTGAACGAATTTGTTGCTCATCACATCAAAATCAAATGGAATAAACACATCTTTCCACTCGTAAGTAATATTTAAAGTAAATTATTTATTTTGTCTAGAAAGTTCGGTGATTACCATGCCTCTATCGGCAAGTAGCAAAACTACTGGTCTCCCAGGGTCGTACTTAGATTTTTTTTTAAGTCGGACACTGACTACGAGTTTATTGGAAGTTTATTATTGAAGATAGCTCACTCACTCAGCGAATAAGGTGTTCTTCCGAGGCAATTTCAGTCGAATTATTGTAGTGAAAATTCTAATTATGTAATTTAATATTCTGGGCTAAGGTTCGAACCGGTAGTAGTTGGTTTTGACGTTCAATATTTGAATTATGTAATGTGATGTAGTAAAAAATATTTTCTTTCTTGCTATAATAAGAATAGTAAATCATGATAATATTATGTAGCCGTGTGTGCCATCCAACTTCAAATCACACCTATGATTAACAAAAAATTCTGAGTACAGCCCTCTTATTGCGACACCAAGTGAAATATAGCAGAACTAATACGTCTGCCAATATTATAATCAATTAATTGTTTTGGCTACTGGTCGCTAGATGGCTTGATTCTATTATTGCTTGCTTTTATTTAATAAACAACAGTTAGCTGTTCAACAAATGACAAAGTTTATTTTTGTTGTATTATTTTTTTTTTTTTAATATTTTCAAAAGTAACTATTATTTTTCAACGTATAAAAAAATCTTCTATAAAATCTGATCTTATTCTATGATCTTGCGATTTTAAAAAGAAAAAAATTGATTTTTTCCTAAAAAAATTTAGGAAACTTTTACACTTTTCACAGATGAACGATATTTCCCGACATAAGCTAACGAATTTTAAGCCGAAAGTGGCAGTGGTCAGGGCACATGGATCTTAGAACGGCTGATGGAATAGAAAGGTTCGCGAGTGGAGACTACGTATCAGCATGCGCAGCGTTAGGCAGCCGTCCGCGAGATGGACAAGCGACATAAGGAGAGTCGCCGGAAGCCGTTGGATAGAGGTTACTTCGAACTGGTCGTTCTACAGTTGCTGGAGTTCTGGAGTTAATGGGCCTACGTTCAGCAGCGGATATACGATGACTTATATGAAAATGGTGATGAAATAAATTAAAAATAAATAATTATATGAATACCGAGCTCGAGGCAAAAAAAAGTGTCTTAATAGAAATAAGAGTGTTTATATATGAAGATCAATCACATAGATCATGCATATTACATACTGGTGAAATCGATTGATCATTAAAAGAGTTTTGCACTGGAACATTTAATAAGTAGAGTATAAAATTGATTCTATTTTTATAGTCAACAATGTAACACAAAAGCCTCTTATAGGAAATTGTGTTATGAAACATTTCACCCATGTGTATACTTACATATCACTATTTTAACATCCCTTCGGAAATTGAAAATCTAAATGAACAGTTACTTCACAATTTTTTCACTTTAAAAAATCTTAGGTTTGTTTTGTTAGTTAACTGTGTTACTGTGACATTAGTTTATTCGAATTGTGTGAAAATTAAAGCTTTTTTCTAGATTTTGATATTAGTTTTTATATAATAATAATTATTATTACACTATTTAGAGTAATTTAGAGTATTAAAATATATTTTTTTGGAAACCTTTATTAAAACATTTTTAAATGGGAATGATTTAAGTGGTGACAAAAATGAAAATAATTTATTCTTTACTATTGGTCACCCAGTGGTCGAAATTCGACCCAATCTATAATTAACAGCATTGTCAACATCATAAAAATATGATTGCGCATAACATGGTGAGCATATACAGCAGCCATTGAACCTGATCTGTTTTAAAAAAAAGTCGATAAAAAATTCGTTCCAAGACCTTTATGTAAAACCGTGTTCGATTTGAAATTCGTTACAAGATCTGAATTTAAAACCATGTTGACAATAGACTTTGACAATAAACAAAATTTGTGTATATATATGTACATTGTACATATGTGTGTGTGTGCCGTAGTGTGTGTAGTGTTTTTTTTTTTAAATTAATTCAATGTATTTTTTGAGCATTATTATAAAAAATATTAGCATTCTGCACTTCTTCCCCATATAAACTTTAACTGTGCCCAATTTCATACTTCTCCGTCCGCGTAATTTTCGTAAAAAGGGGCACAAAGTTTTTTGCTTCACGTATTAATATATAGATTGTTAAAGTTGATATATAAATATAGAAATATAATATAATAAAATAAAATAAAAAGAGCCTTTATTCAGACTTTGTCTATATACTAACTCTTGGTATAAACTTTAAAGTTTTCCCCACATGCCAAGCAATTAAACAATTTATATATAATATACGCCGATTTGTTCAAAAAAATTTCAATTTACGTAATTTTTTTTTTAGTTGCCTTGATAACCTTGTCTGTTTGCCTATTTTAGGCAAAGGTCTCCTCCAAATAACTCCACATCTGTCTGTCATAAGCTTTTTTTCTCCATGTGTTACCTGCCACAGCTTTGATGTCATCGACCGATCTTTGAAAAGACCTACCCCTCTTTCTTTTCATGTGATCTATGTACCAGTTCATTAGCGTTTTGCTTCATTTTTATTGGCCTCTGATCGTATGCCCCGCCCACTTCCATTTGAGTTTTTTGATAATGACCGTAACATTTTTGGTTTTTGTATAATTCTTTATTGTTCTGGTTCTTATATTGTCTGACAACTTTTTCCCCATCATGCATCTATTCATGAAATTCTGGCAAATTTCCAAATTTTTTCTTTGAACTCTAGTCAGAGACCCAGAGACCAAGTTTGGTAACCGTATATAAGAACTGGTATAATGCAGGTGCTAACTAGTTTTCTCTTTATGGCCATGCTTATTTCTTTATTTTAAAATATGTCCCCTATTATTATACCATATTATATACCATATTATTATACCATTTTGTTCCCAGTTTCGTTGCCGAAAGACCTCTTCCAGAACCGCCGTAAAAAGTTTAGGTGATAGAGGATCACCCTGACGGACACCTCTTCCTAATTTTCTGAGAAAAAATTTCATATTAACGTATATATTTTTTTTACATCATCAGAAAGTAAAGATTTCAACAAACGAAAAACCTGCCGAATTTTTTACAAAAGCATATATTTTGACGTAGGAATTCTCAATTGAAAATTAGGGTACTTTTTTCATATTAAGTCAAAATAAGGTGAAAAAATATTTTAAATCAAAAAAAATTACAGTGTAATATTGGGACATAAAAAGGTAACTTTTAACCAAATTTCGTATATGAGTTACTACTATATGCATAGGATTTACATATAGGTTTTTTTACATTGACCTATGATATGTTATGGGGAGACTGTCTTTACATTCATATTTATTAATCTAGTCCTCTTTTAAGATACTTCACACAATAATTCTCACCAGGTTTTGCCCACGAGCCGACGTGGTGGCCGAGGGCGTGGCCGCTGCATGCACTGACAGCTACTTGGTGCCACTGGTGAGAGTTGTAGGTCGCCTGTGAACCAATGTGGTACACTGTTCTTCAGGAAGGACCGGCTGGTGAAACCTAAAAGGTACTATCACTAGACGCCCCACTACGCCCCATGATTCCTATATCCTAAAGTTAAAAACTTAATCCACGCTGCTCCGATACGACATTCCATTTCAAATTTAATTCTTGAAAACTCAGAAGCTTAAAGTGAATATAAGCCCGCGCCAAATCTTGGCGATCTAATTTTAACCAAGTAAACAATATTTTATTTTATAGTCATGGAAAAAAATTAGAGTAATTTATTCCAAATTGTAATTTTAACATTTATGAACGCTAAGGAATTCCATTAGCAATGAATTTGACATTTTTCTTTTATATTTCCGGGTAAGTAAAGACTTCCTTTTTTCATAACAATATCTCAGCAAATTACTTTTTATGAAAACGACAGGCTATGTCAAGATTGCATTTTAGAAGATATTTGATATTTTTTAGTTTTACTCTTGAAGGCTTGACTTCATAGAGCAATTATATTTAATTCAACCCTCATTATAAAATAAAGTTTTATACTAATGGGTGTATTTGAAAATGTTATAGTAGAAAATTCACGAGACAACTTCCTAACTACACAGACTTCCGAGTTGTAGGAGTATTTTATTTATTTATTTATTTATTTATTTATTTATTTAAAGGACACCAGCGGTACATACGTTGACAAAATTATGATAAAGATGCATGCCACTTTATAGGTGACACAACATTTTTTGTTTACAAGTTGTCAGAACTCAGAAACATAAAATATATTATTCGAATATACTAGACAACAACAAATACAATCTACTTACAATAATATAATTAAAAAATTAACAAAAAAAAATTCAATACTATTAAATCTCACAAATCAAATAATTTCAGAATTTTAGTTCGGAACTGGTTGAATGACAAATGAAAAATGTCTATGTCGGTTACCGCGTTGCACATACTAAAGACAAGTTTTAATTGCATATTAAAGACATTGCACATTCTGGTTACTGGTGCCTGTGAACCCAAGTTCGTCCTGGAGGGAGGACCGCGCAAAAATTTAGCCGTCGGCCGTCCCGGTAGGTTGTAAGGAACAGCCAAGGAGAAGTGATGAAGTAAATCACAGCAAAAAGTCTGACCGTTTACTATTTTGTGTAGCAGGAGCAGATCGTGGATAGTCCGTCTGGTCTTTAAGGTCGATATTTTGAAGAATTTAAGTCTCTGATCGTACGGACTTCTGTGGGAGATTCCGCTACTTATATAAGCGAGGTGTCTGGTGAACGACCTTTGGACGCTTTCGAGTCGCTGTGAGTGTACCGCGTAAGATGAAAGATGTCATGTAAGATGGGTTCCATACTGAACTTGAGTATTCTAAATGGCTTCGGACTAAGGTGTTAAATAAAAAGAGCTTAGTGCGTTGTTGAAAGCCCTTGGAAGTGCGTTTAATGAATCCCATCATAAGAGCAGACTTCTTAATAATTGAGTTAATATGAGCATTGTAGTTAAGTTTTGTGTCTAGGATTATGCCCAGATCTCGTATCTCACGCACCTCTTCGAGTGTGTTTCACGTTCCTCTTCGAATTTTAGCTCTCGTTGAACTTTTTTTTATTTGAAAGTGTAAAATTTTAAGACTTGACGTTATAAAATTTTCTGTTTCAAATCATTAATTTTTATATGAATAGAATAAAAAAAAAATACTTGGATAAGTTTCATTATTCTCGTTTTAAAACAATAAAAATGTTAATAATATGTTTACTTTTCTAGGGTATTCGACCTTTATAGCGACATAGATATAGTGTATGCATTTTATAAATGAGGCTCGAGACTGATTTCTTGACCGCGTTTCCTTATATTCCTCAACCTCTATAACTTTATCCGACAAACAATATTTCGATGTAAAAAATAAGTATATATATATATATATATATATATATAATTAAACCTTGATCAGTATATCACGAGATTAGCGCGTCAAACTAACAAACAAAGAGTTTCATTTTTTATTAAGTAGAATACTTTGAATTGACACTTTGATTTTCCTTTTGCGTCGCTGAGGTGGCTATTTTTCAAGTTATCGACTGTTGTCTGTTTTCAGGCTCAAAATATTGGAACCAAGCTTGTCTATGGTTATAAAATGCGACAAAAAAAATTCCGATGACTCACGAAATGTCGACTCGTTTCTTTTTCTTTTTTTGTTCGTCACTTAAAATTATCAGTACTCAATGCGCAAAGCCCTTTTTATGTTCTGCCTAGATTAAATTTCTTTGTCCAGCGCGCAACTTTGAAATATGGCGGAGCAGAGTCCCCCAATGTTTCCACCAAGTCGTTGTGTATGTCTTTGGTAGACATTTGTTTCAAACATATTATGTATCTACCTTATCACAGCAATAATTACTTTTTTTTCTATTTTGATTTTATCTCTTCGACAGTTCGTATGCAAATGAATGCACCTACAAGAAATCCTGGTCCATTTATATGATTTTTTATGTTAACCTAGTGGGTATATAAGCTACTAACAATTTTTTTTTACTTTTTTTTGTACGAAAGTCAGAACAATTCAAATTAAATTAAAATTGAAAATGTGCCAACTTTAATAAGAGACAAACAGAGTCAATACATTAATCTAAAAAGAACATAAAAATTATATCTGAAAAAGGCATTGTAGAGTTCTTGTAGTTGTTTAGTACAAATATAATTTTATTGGTATTATGGTCATACAGCATCTGCAGGTATCATTAATTACTTTATTTTTATAGACGATAAATAAAATATATAGACTTGTCTTGGTGGCTCACATGCAGCTTTGATCGAACTTTGATTGTATTTTAAAGAATAATATCATACTCAAAATAAAATATGTAAGTAACATCATTCAAGACTTTTTTTTTTTGTTACACAACAAATTATCATACATAATAGCTTGCCGGGTGTAATATATATTTATTTATATGTATATTTATTTAAAAAAAAAGTGTATCAATCGGCTGTTACCTAAAATACAGGCATTAAGTTGCCTAGTTTTGGAACCGAATGACCGTGTGTGTATGTTAAGCAGATATAGATAGATAGATAGATAAATACTTTATTGCAATCACTAAATTTACAGTGGATATTACATAATGATAGTACAAGATATTCACAATTTAAGTGTGCAAAGGCGGTCTTATTGTCATCAGCAATCTCTACCAGACAACCTGTAATGAATGTAGATTTTTTATCAGACTTGGGTAGTGCAAATTTAGGTCCTTAAACCTAGGTGTTAGCTAAATAATAATAATGATACTAGCACTAGCACTTTAATAATATGATATACATATACATTATAAGTACATGCATATGTTGTACTGAGTACATAGTATTAAAATACATACATACACATACATAAATACAACAAATATATTTAAATACAAATAATTAATAATTAATCAGTCACTATTATAGAAACAATTATTATTGTTCTTCCACTCTTGCAAAGTAATACTTAAACAAGCGACATTTGAAAATAGCAATTGATTCAGAATGACTAATAGCAAATGGCAGTGAATTCCAAAGGTTGACAGCTTTAACCGTAAAGGAATTGCTGAAGTAGCGGGTATGACAGGTTGGTAACTTAAGACGATTATCAGAACGAGACCGAAGTTCAGATAGATATAAAGACATATATAAAGACATACAACTAGCTGTGCCCGCGAATTCGTACGCGAATGCTATTCCTTTCAGTAGCTTATAAGATAAAGTATGTGGTAGCCAGCATAAGGTGAACCGTATATCAAAGAGTTCTTTATGTACATTCCGAGTTTCAAGTTATTTGGACTTAATACTGATATAAATATTGTAATTTCTGAACTGTCAAATCAAAAATACCTTGTAATATTTACCGGATAATATTTAAAATATTTTCTTTCTAACAAAAAATTATAAATAAAATTCAGACTACGAGTTAATGAATTATAACTGTGTAGACATTACAAGTTTTATCCCTTCTCCCAAGGTAACTATGTCTTTTGGGATATAAAGTGCCCAGTGTCTGGGTACCCCAGTTTCATTTAAATTCAGTAGTTTTGTCGTGAGGTCTGGCCATGACACAGAAGGACAGACTTAAATGAAAAAATAATATTTTTTTGCTTCAGTATCGATTATAGAGTGTCCTCTAAATAAGTTTCTAATATCTCATCAATGTACAGTTCTCTAATTTGTATCATTATAGATTCAAAATCAAAATCATAAACAACTTTATTCAAATAGGCCCTACGAGCCATAACCCAGAAAGGAGACGTTTACTTTGCGCAGTCGGAAGCTTGGAGTTACAATTTTGTTATTCTTTCTAGTGTTTACAGCGCGATTAATACTATTTATTTCAAAACAACGAATATTCTGGTGAATATATATAATATTGTTATAAATATACTGCGACGCAACCGTTAATATGTCTACCTTTGGAAAAACATCCCGTAGGGAGACTCGAGCTCCAAGATCGTAAATGCCGCGAATAGCCCTTTTGTAAAATAAATACAGTCTCAATATCTGTAGCATTACCCCACAGTAACAGACCGTAAGACATTATACTATGGAAATAGCTAAAATATATTAAACGCGCAGTAGCAACGTCGGTCAGTTGTCGTACTTTTCTAACAGCGAAAGCTGCGGAGCTGAGTCTACCATTCAAGGATGGGAATTCCACTGAAGTTTTGAGTCCAAATTTATCCCTAAGAATACTGTAGTATCATTGAAAATAAGCGTCTCGTTATTTATTTTTAAATTATAATTTGGATGTTTAACATTAGGCAACGAAAATACAACGCACTTAGTTTGTTTTGGCGTTCAAGACGAGGTTGTTTGTTTTAAACCAATCCTGAATTCGAGATAAAGAGCTGTTCACGTCATCATAATTTACTTTTTTCCTATCGACTTTAAATATAAGTGATGTGTCATCTGCAAACAACACTATATCACAAATATCTTTAACGTAAAATGGCAGATCATTTATGTATATTAAAAAAAAAGGACCTAGAATCGATCCTTGTGGAACGCCCATTTTTAGCACAGATCCAGAAGACATCGTTCCGTTTATTAATACATGTTGAATTCTATTAGATAGATATGAAGCAATGAGATCAAGAGCTTTACCATTAACACCGTAATATTCTAGTTTACTTAATAAAATCCCGTGGTCCACGCAATCAAATGCCTTTGATAAGTCACAAAATACACCAATAGCATTTTGTGACCTCTCCCAAGCATCATATATATGTTTAAGAAGTGCTACACCGGCATCTGTCGTAGAGCGACCTTTAGTGAAACCATATTGTTCACTGTGAAAAATTCGATTAACATTAAAATGGAAAAGAAGTTGATTTAGTATAATTTTTTCAAAAATTTCACTTAATGACGGTAAGACTGAAATTGGTCTATAATTGCTGGGATCACTACGATGTCCTTTTTTAAAAATTGGTAAAACTTTACTATATTTTAGCAAATCTGGAAAAGAACCCACTTTAATAGCATTGTTATAAGTTAACGCTAAATACGGAGCCAGGACATCAATGATAGTACTAATTAATTTAACTGAAATGTCCCACAGATCATTGGTTTTTTTATATTTAGACTCTTAAATGCTTTAAGAATATCTAAAGAATCAACCTGTGAGAATAAAAATCAATATTACATTTGCTAACGTTATTTTTAAGAAGTTGGGTAGAATTAGTTGAAGATAAATTCAGTTGAGAGGTTAATTCAATGGGTATTTTATCGAAAAAGGTTTCAAATACGTTTGCCAACTCATCATCTGAGCTTACAACAGCACCATTTATATTTAATTCAATTGGTATAGTTTCTTTATTACGTTTCCCACAGATACTATTAATTATATTTCATATGCACTTAATTTTATTATCAGAATTAATAATTTTATCTTTAATATATTTTGATTTAGCAGCCATACAAACAGCTTTAAAAGTTTTAGAATATTGTTTTACATAATCCAGAAATTTAGTCTCCTGATTCCATTGCTTCATACTGTACAGTTCGTACAACCTATTTCTACTCTTATAAATACCTTTAGAAGCCCATTCACTAAATTTTAAGTTTACATTTATATCTAAAGTTTTAAGTTTAAAAATGTTATAGAATTCCTCTAAGATTAATTTGAATACTGAATTATAAATTACATCTGGATCCTGTGCCATCACATCTACTTTACATATTTTTTGCGCTACAATATCCCTAAAACAATTTGTTTTCTTTACCGTTATTGGTCTACATGTAATTCTTCGAGAATTTATATTAATTTTCTCATTAAGAGAGAATTTTTGACCACAGTGATCGGAAGTTAAAACAGTTATAACAGATTTATCGTAAATTTCAATATTACTAAATACGTTATCTATACAAGTAGAAGATGTTTTAGTGACTCGAGTTGGTTCACAATATCTGTGTGTTAAATTAAATGAGTTAAACAAATTAATTAATCTACTTCTAATCATTGTGTCCTTTAACATGTCTATATTAAAATCACCACATACTAAAACATATTTAGAACTTTTAACAATTTTTTAAGAGTGTCTTCCATAACTGTCTCAAATACTGTTAAATTACCTACAGGGGGCCGGTACACGCAAAGTATAATGTAACGCTGTAATTCTACACAAGACAACTCAACAGTTCGCTCGACAGAGAGTGCTACAATATCTTTACGTGATTTATGAGTTATATCATTACGCACCAATATTAGCGAACCTCCGCGAATAGCATTGTCTCTTATGAACGAACTTGACAAACTAAAATTTGGAATATTAAATATCTCATAACTTTTCAGCCAATGTTCAGAAATACAAAATATATGAATTTTATAAATGTCAGATAATAATTCCAATTCATGCTCCTTGCCACCTATGCCCTGTATATTTTGATGAATTATATTTATGTAACAGGGCTTAGGTTTTGTCTGTTTAGTTAGTTTAAATTATTATTTTTTATATGAACAGAGATATTATTTAAATTAGTATTTGTTTTACAATTATTATAATTAAATAAATGATTTATATTATATGTTAATAAGTCTGCTATTTGTTTTTTTACATTTTAATGATAAGTATATTGAATTTTTCGTTAATTTAAATCTACAGTGGAATTTATTTATATCAAATAGTGTGAGGTCATTATGCCAACGATTAAGAAATATTACATAAAAAAGGCCAAAAAAAAAGATCCAGTGCTCTAATGCTCATTCCCCTAAAGGAGGCTAAAAATAAGATATTTTCACTAACAAATGTCGTTTAGCTTAGAAAAGGATATATATAAACAAAAATGTTAAAAATATATATAAGACTGTGATATTTTCCGAAATTGACTCAAGAAAAATGTAGCTCATAAGAGTCTCATATTTTATAAAGCCCTTCTCTTCGCAGATTGATCTCTAGAATCCTTTTATATCGTACCTACACCGTCTGAAAGTGTAATAAATTCGTTACCTCAAGTAATCCGTCCTGCTTGAAAACATTTTTTATCCTACATTAAAGGTAGGAATATCACTTTCCAGATTAATATCATTTAAATCTTTATTTAAATTTTATTATTTAATATATGTATTTTTTATTAAATATAAATTCAAATGTCTTAGAAAGTTTTTTTAATGACCCACAATAATAAATTTAATAATATTAATGAAAAAATAAATAATGAATTCAAAAAACGTTTTTAAATGTAATAATTTTACACTGCAAAATACAAATTGCATTGTATATTCAAACGACGAAAACTTAACATTTTTACTTATAATACTACTAACATTTTTACTTACTATATAATGAGTTCAAAAAACTTATAATAAAGTAATATATTTTTTACATATATTATCAATATATTCGATTAAGCAATAAGCGAAATCAAATTAGATCTTAGTACTTTTTTGATGTCACTGCCAATGGGAGTCAGCTTTTAAAATGAAAATAAAAAAAAATATTTTAAAAATTAAATTCATGTAATTAATAATTTTTCCGTGCGGTGACCGGCAAAGACTTGACCTCTATTTTGGCAAGTTGTCGTAAAAGGCGACTACAGCCATAGTGGTGCAAACACCACTATATCCTTTTTTATCGCTGGGAAATGCATTTGCGCATCCCGACTCGCTGACTCGGCAGAACGTGCCAGAAGCCCAGAATACTCAATAAAACCCAGCGATACCCTCATCGTCGTGGGGGGGTGGGGCACGGGCTTGTTTTCGCATGCAACCGTATTGTCTATTATTATTACCGCACTCTATTGGCCTGGTGGCTAGTGGGAGGATTAAGGTGCCCCTCCCACTCTATTGCGGAGAGTGAAGGACCGCATAGCGGCGTCTTCTTCCCCCCGGTCATCTCTCGCGGAGCGGGTTAGCGTTAGCGTCTGCTTCAAGTTCCCGTTCCACGGTTTCCTTGCAGACAGCGAGAGGTTTCTGCCTATCAGGCGACACGGGCATGGCGCTGCACCCAACCAGTGCACTCCTCAAGTGTGTGATTTTAATCCATATCACAAAAACTACTAAACAAATTTTGATGAAATCTTTATTACTCTTACATATTCCTTAAGCTGAAACAAATAGACACAAATAAAAAACAATGTTCACGATCCGATAACTAGTTTCGGAGCAAGACGTGGACAAACATACGTTCAAATATACATACAAACATACATAAATTCATACATACACCTATAGAGTTTTGTATATTTTTGTGAGAAGCCAATATCAGTATTAAACGTGAATATCTTGTAATTAAAAAAAATATTTTACACGTGTCAAATTGATAACCTCCTTTTTTAAGTCGGTTAAAAATAATATTTATAATGACATGCAAGACATACAAATAATTCAGAATTTTTCTTTTTTGAGTGGAAATTCAATATTGTCATTTCTTTGTTTTATTCATTTATTAAAGTATAATCCATCCGACTGAAATTAATTACTTACATTACTCTACGAGTTTGGTCTTATGGTTGAAAGTGTTTGTTCTATTTTTAGTTTTCAGTTTCTTTGTTTCGTTGTTTTTATTTATTAACCCCTTATTGTACACACAAGAACAATACCATTGAGATATTATAATAAAAGTACAATTTGACAATGGACGGTCGTATCGCTAAGCAGCGACTGTAGTAATAAATACAATAATAAATATATAAAATATACTCAATAAATATACTATATTATAATTATCCATAAAAAGAATGACAGTTTTTTTTATACCACCATGGTGGCATGGTAGTTCCTCCAAAATCGTAACGTACGTGACAATTCAGAATTTAAGGTGTGAGGATGAACACTCTGCGGATGACAAGAGGTTTGATAATAGAACATATCCGTTCATGTCAAATAATTACTTAAAATACAATTATACAAGGCGTAAAACACGCACAAGGAGGCAAAATCTCTTAAGGCCTTCAAGTTTCAATATCACTTGTGAGTTTAGGATTCAAAGATTCTTACAACTTGTCTTTGAACCGTATTAAGAGGTCCGAACTAATATCCGGGTGCTATCGCCCAAAGGTTATTTGAGTTGGGATGGACTTGCGGTTTATACAACTACTGTTTTTGCTCGGGGGTGAAGTACTGCTTCACTGTCTCGATTTTTACTTCTAAGTGACTCTGAAATGTACGCTACAGAAGGTACGACACCGAGGATCACAATACTCTCGGAGCTGCTAATGTATACATCACCTTTTATGCGTCTGCCGGATAAAAAGCTTGCGAACCATTTGCACAAACCCCCGAGCATCAACATGATCAAGTACATAGGTGGAACAGATTGGACAAGAACTATTTTACTGATGATGGTGAGGTAAGATAATTTTATTAAGCATTCTACAAAAATAAGTATAAGAAAAGAAAATTATCAAAAATAATGCCCAAATTATTTATTTTATCAAAAGTAATTGAAAACCGTCTAAGGTAACTAACTTCTTTTGTTTTCAATTTGGTTTTAAATCGTTGTATTTTAATGAAAGTGTACATTATATATTTGTGTCATTTCATTACATAATATGTTGGTCATATTTCAGAGGTGGTCCCATAGAAATTTTATCGGAATCAATTTAACACTTTTAAGGAATATCAACAAAAAAAATTAATAAGAAAAAAATCAATAGATACAAAAAATTTAATTGAATAATATAACTAATAATATTATATTCCCTACCTATATTATAAATGTGAATAGTAAATTTGTTTGTTATGCTTTCACACGAAAACTACTTAACCGATCATTATAAAGCACACATATTTTTGAATGTATTAGAAGTAACATAGGATACTTTTTTTTCCGCGATAATCGACATCCACGAGGGCGAAGCCGCGAGAAGAAGCTAGTAATATAATAAAACTACTAACCAAAGCAAACAGGAATCGAAGGAAAGCTAGTAATTGTACAGAAGGGCATGAACATTTTTATGCATTCAGACACAACCGTCAACGTCGTCTGCTATCCCAATATACGAGTAATATCCCAATATACCAAGGCACCGACTCAAAAAATAACTGATCATAAATTGTGAATGAATATATAAGTATTGATAATTTATTTTATCTTCCTTTAATGGTCTTGGTTTTGAAGTGATTAAAATATTATTTTCTTCTTTTTAGTTCAAGTTTGCACATGTAATAGGTATAATCTTGAAATCTGTTTTTGTTTTTTTCCTAAAAATAAATTTTGTTGTGATTAATTTGCTTCTAAAAAAACACTTGCATGTAAAATGAACTATTTTAGTGTTCTTTATATTAAATGTTTATAATTTACTGCAAAGAATTTAATGAAGTTCAAAATTAACTTCTCATCAGACGACTTAAGTAACAAATGACTTTTGTCACCAGCTGTAAAGGGCGGATGAAATTCAATTCACTTGAACAAAGTATACATTCCAATCGAATAAAATTATATTTATAGGTGAAAGTAGAAAGAATTGGCTTAACCATAGCCATGATGAACATGCTCATTATATATAAAAATTGTCAAAAAAGGTTGTCTGCAAACTCGGTTTACGGACGATAATTTTAAGTAATTACGTCATAAGAAAACATTGATAAAAAATTATATACTTTTATGAATTGAATTATCACTAAATTATCATTATTTGGTATTATACAAAGAAGGAGTTAATTGAAAATTACATATTTTTCGATAAATTTACATTTATTTGCACTTGTTAATTCAAATATTTTTTTTACTTCAAATATACAGATTAGATAGATGAGAGATAGATGCGTCACAAGCCAAACGCTCAGGCCGATCGTGCCTTACTATCGCTTGTTTCGCGCTCTCGCTCGCGGAACGTGACAAGTAGTCATGCTTTTTCGTGCGTGCAGCCGGTGTTCATCGATTTACAAGACGTTATCACGTCAATAATAGTTTTGGAAGTCTTAAAAAATTCTTATCAAACGAAAATTAAAACTTTTTGCGATATTCTAATCGTATAATGTAATATATATATATATATATATATATATATATATATATATATATATATATATATATATATATATATATATATATACAAATAATAAATCTGTTAAAACCTCTGTTTTATTAATACACTATATATCATCAAGAATAAATTTCAATAGCGCGTATTTTTTTGTATCAGCGCCATCTCTTATCGTGTTTTTCTCTGATCACGTATCACGTAAAAAGTACAAAACCAATGTTAATAACTTTAATACATAAAAATTGGAAATAACTCACAGTATAATTTAGTTTTTGTTTCATTGTAATTAAATTTAAAAATAAATATTTAAGAAAATAGAAATAGGTACCTACGCCGCCAACGCCATCTGGTCTAAGGAATCTTTAAAACTCAAAAAACTTATATTTGAGTTATTATTTTGTTAAACTTAAAAGTTTACTAAATATGTCGGATAGGAATAGATATCGTTTTAATATTTTAGATAAACATCATTTTCAATTAATATACTACTATGTTAAATATTAATTATGTTAAATGTCACTAAATATAAAAAACGATATTCTACAATTATACGATAGATGACGCAGATAATTTTCTGAATCGCGCTGACCAAAACTTCGGCCAAAAGAATGACACTTGCCCGTATTTAAAAATCTATTTTTCTTTTTTGTATATAATTAAATACTTTAGGGTACTACGGTCTTGATTGTTTGTGCGTTGTCAAAATTTAAAATATTTGGTCGTTATTTGTTTGTTGATTGTACAAAGTTGGATGGTTATAGCTATTTAAGTTGTAATCTATATATATATATATATATATATATATATATATATATATATATATATATATATATATATATATATATATATATATATATATATATATATATATATATAAAGTCGTGTTAGTTACACCGTTTATAACTCGAGAACGAGTGGAACGATTTTTATGATTTTTGTGTTTTTGGATTTGTCTTCGTCGGGAATAATACTTATTAAAATATGGTATTCATCAATGAGAAAATAATTAATAAAAAAAACAGTTCAAATGTTTCATCCGTACTATCTATATACATATATATGTATGTATGTATGTATGTCTGTATGTATGTATGTATGTATGTATGTATGTATGTATGTATGTATGTATATAGATATAATAAATCTGTCACTCAATCCGTCTATTATAAAATATTTTCCAGTATCGACGCAGGTGTAGGTGATAAAAAATATAAATGTATAATTTTTAAAATTTTAGTTAAAGACCCGTGCGAAGCCGGGGCGGGCCACTAGTATATATATATATATATATATATATATATATATATATATATATATATATATATATATATATATAAAAATTATATCAACTTTATTACCCCAATTTTCATCTCTGCGACATGCAGAAAATGTACCCTAAACACATTTTAAGCGCACATTTCATTTCCAAGCCGGTATGTTTGCGAATTTCGAGATAAATGTACTCGCGCTCTGCTCGGAATTTATTCGAGTTATGAAACTCGGAGGCGGTCAAGTGCCAGTCGAACGCGATGAGCATTCCCACGAGGGATTCCAATTTGACTCTTTGCTCTGAAAACTTTAGTTCACATACTTATTTTCGAATTTTGAATTCGTCTTAATAATTTGTTGGATTCATGTCGACAATATACGCTAGAATCATTTTTTTTTTTTACTAAAAGTATGGTTGTACAGTGATATGAGGAAGGATGAAAAAAAAAGTGATTACAGATAAGAATAATTAAACACTTCTCAGCATTGTTAACAAATACTTACAGAATTGTATATTTTGATATAATGTAACTATATAAATGTTGTCATTCATGAAAAACATATATGACATTCATAATGACATTCATCATGACATTCATGACAAACAAACATATGTAGGGCATCTTGGTGATAGCTTACGGTTTACATAGCATTAAGAATTTTGACACCGTAAGCAGTATACTATTCGAACATCATCGCTTGGTTAATATAAGCCAGCTTATTTCATTCTGAATAAAGTCAACAACTTTATTCAAGCTAAGAGGAAATTTTAGTAATATATCATCGCATAATATTTGAAATATCCAACATACATATTTTTCATTGAGTGACATAAAAGAAGAAATCAATTTTTCCTATTGTTGATGGAAAATATTCTCACTAAAAAGACAGATGCACATTGCAAATAATCTTTTTACTCCAACCACGCCAATAACATAAAAGTAAAAATATGTATCAATACAACTTCTTTATTGTACAATTTTTAAATCTCAATAAAACGGTTTAAAAATGAATGATCAATTTATATTTTCGTTGAAAAAATGTGAAATTATATACAAGATTCTTTTAAAAGTTGTATTTATGTTTTATGTGAAAGAATTTTTGGGACAATTAAATTTTATTACTATTTTTTATTTATTTACTTACTATTTTTTTTTTTTGGGTAACGATTCACTTTATTCATCTGTGCAATTTTAAACTATATTGCAATGTACCTATATATTTCGTAGACATATTATAATATATAGTACTATTTCGCAGCTACTAATTTTGTAATTGAAATCAAATTTTTAAAGCACTTGAATAAATTTCGCACTCACTGAATGAAACAACACTGATAAAAGAACGAAATATAAAAGTCGAAAGCAGGTTTCACATTTTACCATTCTGAAATACCTTGATTTTGGAATTGGAACGATAGGATGATGTCATACAAAGAAGTAAGGAATTCTATAGTATATTATATTGTGGAATACACTTCAGTTTTTACTAATAAAAGTTGGAATTAATTTTAAGTATACTGAAAATATTAACTCAACATATTTTTACTAAACATTTTAATTTATAGGGGAAATATTTATTTCTAAAGCGTTAGCGTTTTAGAATTTAAGTTCTTACAGGCCTATTTAAGGATTCTAAATATTTTAAAAAATGTAACCAACCAAACCAACCACGCGGACGAATCTGCGGGCGGAAGTTAATGTAATATAAATGCACTCAAACATGACCTTAGTAATTATAAAAATTAAATATTCTATATAAAGCCAGCTAATATTAAATGCAAACAGCTTGATTATTTATAAACCTGTATAAAGCTAGCTAATACTAAATCCATAGAGCATGATTATTTATTAAATAACCGCTAATACTACGCTAAAGCTGGTAAAGCCTTTTAAAAATATTTAATATTTAGTGTATATTATTGTAAAAAATTTTACGAGATTCTATTATACAAACGAGTACTTTGCCCAGGAAGCAACGATAGACATTGTAACGGCGAAAATATGATTCAAATAGATTAATAAAATAATATTGAAACAACATCTTGTCTACGATATTATTATATTCAACAATACAAATTCTCAAAAGATCGCTAAAAATATATGGATGTTACAATTTTTCTGAAGCGTTTAATTGTGGTCGACTAGGAAAAGTTTTTGTCATATTCTCTTATACCTTTAATAGACAATTCATATTAATATAACTGAAATTGATATCCTTTGGATCTTTGCTATAAATAAGTATTCCACAGAGCTCAACTTGAGACCCTTGACTTATTATACCTTACTATACGTTATGCTCTTCCATTCTATGTTAAACGTATTTGCAATATCGTTTGCTGATAAAGCACTACTCTTTTTCAAGGCGGAAGGAAGCTGACAGGCAGGAAAAACGTAATTATGTTGATGTAAGAAATGCTTTTCCACTGATGTTAGATTCTTTTAATACAAAAACATTAGTTATGAAGGCAAAAAAATCTAAAGTATGGTTCGAACATTAAGGCAAAATATGCGTCCATTCTTATGTAATTTCGAGTGTACATATACGTAGTATATATACGTAGTGCACTTGTAACTTTAATTAAACACGTACGAATAAAATGATAACAACAGAAATACAGTTTATATATTATTCAATGAAATTACATTTTTATTGTTCTGTAATTTTCGTACTATAAAGTGGATATAATTAATATTAGTCCCCAGCGAGTTGTTGATAGTGATTTTAGTATTTCACTTATCTGTTACATTATCAAAAGCTATTCCTCATATCATGTGGAATATTTGTCATATAAGTTATTATCATCTCGTATATATATATATCTTTTTTTTTTGTTTTAAATGTAATTATTGTGAATGGTAATTGTATTAATAATTAAGTGTATTAACGAACCAAATATTGATGTTTTTTATTTTGTAATGTTTTGGCTATTGACTGCACAGAAATTGTTATTTTAATAAAAGAAATTAAAAAGAATAACGCTAAATAATATTACAATAACAATAACATTTTAAAACACTATCTAGCAATTATTAAACAGAATATTTAAGTCTTCCGTTTCCTATCGTCCATTTAAATATTGGCAGGTACGTAAGTACTGAACAAAACAAATCTAAAATCAATGATCTTTGGTACCAACCCCAATAAAAATTTAACAGTAGCTATTTTTTGTTGACCCGTACAAAAGGAGAATTTGCGAGAGTGTTTTGAAATTTGCCGTGCTCCAGATAGTGATTCTTTGTCCGAGTCACGACCATCTCCTCGGAAAACAATTCGAGTGACTCACTGATCTGACCGTTGAGAAAATCTTAAGTCCCTTATGAAAAAATACACTTATTTGCTAATTGTTTTTTTAATTTTATAATAACAGTTTCCATTAATTTAATTATTATTGTATTTTGATGTCATTAATTTAAAATAAATTAATTTTATCAATCAGTTAGTTATTCATTTTAAAAGCTTTTTGATAATCAATTGTTTTTAACCCATTCTTGACCTCTTGTTCCAATTTGGGAACAGTTTTTTTTTTTTATATACCCTCATATTAGCTTTGTTGCCACCCACTTATTATTTCATTTTGCAGTTAAAATTGTACTGGTTTCGTATAATAATCAGTGATTGACTATTTGTTTATAAATATTAGTTTTTTTAAGTGTTGAAGTTTGTTATTGTTACGACAGAGGAAGTGAGTGTACTCATTTTTTTTATTTATTAATATTGGTGATAAATTCTATTATTATTGCAATCTTTAGTATAAGATGAAGAAATTACCTAATATATAAAAGTATTCTGATGCTGATATTTTATTTATATAAAAAATAATAGTTACCTAAACATAGGTGTACCAATATTGGCACAGTGGCTACAAGTGTACTAATTATCTTTTCCTTTTTACAGAATCAAAATTAGTCGAAAGCAATATTTTAGTGGTAGTAATAACTTTAGGGGCTTAGAAGAAGCTATAAACACCTTGGCCGAAGATAGTGACAATGATTTAGTATATGATTTGGCCATAATTCCCCCCGAGGCAAGCGTTGTTACGGATGAAGAAGAGGGTGACGTTGATATGACGCTTCGCTGTTTACCTATAACGACGTCCCTGGCAATATTGAGGTATTTGTTCGTAATATTGGTACTCTCATTACCCGAAGACAACAGCGATGATGAACCTTTGGCTGTCAAAAGACGACGAATCAGTTCCTCTCAATCAATGATGTCTACTTCCTCTGCTCGCCAACGCTCTTTCGATGGTGCACAAAAAAAAAAGAAAAGGTTGATGTCCATACTTCGCACGCATTTCAAAATTATAATAAAAGTATGGGCGGCGTAGATGAGTTAGATCAATCCATATCCCTTTATAGGATTAGGATCCACGGTAAGAAATGGCGGTGGTTACTATTCACATATATGATTGATATGGCTATGGTAAATGCATGGAGTATGCAAGTGATCGCCAAAGAAGAACCAATGGATCAACTGCTATTTTGAAGCGTCGCCAGATATTATCTTAGACAATCACTTCAAAGGAATATAGCACGTCCATCATCATCTAATATAGAAGGATTGCGATTAGATGGTGTTGAACATGTACCAGAAAAGCTACCAACACAAGTGAGGTGTTTTATATGTCACATTAGAGGTCGTTGGGGCTGTAAAAAAATGCAAAAAAGCACTTTGGATTGAAAAGTCGTGCTTTGCAAATTTTCACTCATAAGAAGCCATTGTGCCAGTTTGGGAACATCCCTGTAAATTTCATGTTTTTTTTTTAAATTGTATTTTTTTCATGGTTTCTTTATATGTTAACTTCTAAAATGTCCACTAATAAAAGAATTTTAAAAATATCTTTTGTAATTTTCATTTGGCTTCAAATGCGTTAATACATATTGTATACACTTAACAAAATTATTACACAGCCCCACTCCACATTATTATAAATTACTATTACCAACATCGTTAGCGTAAATAAAAATAATCGAATCACTTTTGATGTATTTCGACTTTAATAATATAATTTATAAATATTTTTGTGTTTACATTTACTTTCTAAATTCTTATTTCTAATATTTCAAACATCGTTGAATTTAAATTTAACGAGAATAAATCTGGAAATCACAGACCTAGATCTATATAAATCTAATATGGAAAATTTCGCGACAAGCTTTTATATGATATAAAATTTTACAATGCAACAAAATTATGGGTTTAACTACTACAACGTTTATTATACTCTTTTCAGTGCATTGAAATAAAAGTTTATAAATTATTTTTTTATTAATTTATTTATAGACGAGACGAGTTACTTTAGATAATGTAATAAGTTCTTAAGCACCTTTAGTTTACAAGTAATTAGTTTGCAGAATAAAGGTGCTTAACATAACTAAAACGCAAATTATAATCATTTACTTGGCCCAGTAATATCGTCGTCGTATCGTAATAAGGTCTTAACAGAAACAAGACATAAAAGTATAAACTTGCCAAGGATGGACAAAATTGTCGTTTACTTTCATCACCTTTACAAGACTTCTGGGAGTTAAACAATATGCGACCCCTTTTATTACAGGAATACTCAGATAGCCTTTAGTTAACAGAGTTTTACTGTTGAACTTTAGCAATTTCTTGTTATAGCTTGTCGTTAAAACAGACACACGATAACGGATTAATTCGTTTAAATATTCCTTAAATACTTCGAATACGTACATAGACATATGTCTTTGATGTCAGTTACAAACATACTAATTAGATTTTATATTAATTTTAATGACAAAGTAAAAATATTTAAAAGAGAACAAAGTTGGTAAACAAAACAGCTATCAAGTAAAAATAAATACTAGTTGTTGCGGTTAAAACTGTCAATAAAAAGTTTATCAAAGAAAGTTTTCTTCTTCAAGTTGTAGATGCTCGTTTCCTTTGTTTATCACTCATTTCTTTTAAGCGAAAATAAAATGAGCCGCTTTCAGAGAAAGAATAAAGAATCTTGTTTGCAGGCTAATGCGACAGGCATTTTATTTTTGTTACTCGCTTTATTTTTAACTGCGTCTTATGTAGGTACTACTTTAAATTTATAATTTCATACTTCAGAATAATAAAAGAGAATATAAATGATATGCAGTGGTTTTTACAACTTACAGTATCTTCCAACCAGTGCCTGATTAAGGTAATTTGCCCTTTAATGCCCTAAGCAATTTTCCCCTGTGGGCCCCCTTATCCTTAAGTGAACTACAAAGAATTAATTGAAAAAAAATGTGAATACATATCGTAGGTAGAATATGTATGTGTTGTTCCTTTTGCCCTTATCCCATGCTAGTGGTATTCATGGGAAAAAATTATCGATAATTTTATTATCGATAATTATCGTATTGTGTTATCGATAGTTATCGATAATTATCGAATGAACACTTATCGATAATTATCGGATAAAAAGTTATCCATAGTTAGGGACAGTTATTGATAATTATCGGATAAAAATTATCGATAGTTGACGATAGTTATCGATAATTATCGGTTCAATATCGGTTAAAAAAAAGGTCATCCGGCCTTCAGTATGGACATTTTCCTCCGTACCCTATACGAATACCTAAAAAAAAAGGTCATCCGCCGTCCAATATCGACATTATCCTCCGTACCCTATCCGAATACCTAAAATAAAAAAAAGGTCCTCCGCCGTACCATAATTATCAATACTTATCGGATCCAAAAACAATTTTCGATAATTATCTAATACCACAATATTATCGATAATTATCGGATGGCACAAAATTATCGATAATTATCGGATCGCAAAAAATTATCGATAATTATCGAATGAAAACTTATCGATAGTTATCGAATGAAAAATTATCGAGTAGTTACGAATTATCGATAATTATCGCACACCCCTATCCCATGCTAGGTGGGGTCGACACAACATGATTTCGTCTATGTCATGTCGTCTCTGGTGCCCCCCAAGACGGGATGCCCTAAGCAATTGCTTAAATAGCTTATAGGCTAATCCGGCACTGCTTGCAACTATACTATTCTACAGTTGTGAGTCTTGTAGATTCATTTTAGAATATCTAGACAAACATTTCCAATAAATACAAGAATCCAGAAATAAGTTTAGCGGAAGAGTACAGTAAATTCGCAATGCACAACTAAAAGAGTAGGTAAATGATATTTGGATTTAAAATATATATATATATATATATATAGTTTATTATTGCTGTTCGTAAATATTGTTTTTTTTTATTTAATTTGAAAAGAATATTATATCTATTATACAATCTAAAACCTTAAGCCTTAATCACGTAAACTTTATTTTTCTACTTTTCTGAATTTTAATACATTTAAACAAATATTCATATATAATGTATGAAACAATCTGAACTTGTTTGACATTATACCAAATGTAGATCCTATGTATCTTCTACTGCGGCTCAATCTATAGTTATATATTTTTTTCTTGTGAGTCATATTTGTACGTCCATATGGCTTTATTATTTTGTTAGATATTCGAAAAGCACCATCAGCAACAATAACACGTGGAACTGGAATATTTATTCCGGGTATAGGTTTCGGCCCTTGTATATTTAAAGTTTTATTTTCTAGGCTCCTGTTATTATGGTGCACTGTTTCGGAATATAGATGAGTCTGAGTTTTTATCATATGACCCAATGTTTGTATAGGCAAAACAATAATATGCATCACACATAGCTAATAGAACAATCGAGTAAAAATTCTTATAGTTGTCGAACATGGATCCACCACCAGTTGGATTTATGATTCTAATATGTTTGCCGTCAAGGGTTTCTATATAGTTTAGAAAGTTAGTTGTTGTAGAAATCCGTCAGTTATTACTTGCCACATGTCAGGGGTTTTTGTTAGTATGCATTCATCGTGTAGTATTTCCCTAATTGCCATACATACTTCATTCACGATCCGACTAATGGTTGTTATTCCAATCTTAAATAAGTAATGCAAATCTGTAAATGTCCGACCCGTAGCCAGGAATCTATTTTTTTTTTTTTGTTTTGTTTATTATTACACGAAAATTAGTTCAACAAAGATGGAAAACAGCCAGAGAAGCATGCTTTAGGACAAACATAGCTATGAAAAATAAATCTTCTAGAAGTTCTGCAAAAAAGTACAAAAATTATATATATTTTTTATGAACTAAGCTTCCTGAATCCTTTATTTGTAAATTAAGGTGATGAATCACTGAACGAAAACCACTCGATATCATGACCCCTAGAAAATGCGGCATATCCAGAAAATACGGTCCCAATATCAAATTATGCTAATATGTATTCTCTGCTAAGATTACAATGGTGGTTGAAAAGAATTCGGAAAGCGACACATACGAGAGTTATGTTTTTATTACTGGAATTGAATTAAATCAGAGTGCTTTACAGTACACTCGAATACTCAATGCACTCGGAGAGAACACTGCGGATCCATGCGTAATACTGCATTGGAACTATAAATTAAAATACAGTCTTTTTGTTTATTGTTTTACTTAGAAACCTGATGATTCATGGTTTCAATTAAGATGCTGTGTTCATTTATAGCACCTTTCCAATACATAAATTCAATGTAAATTTATATTAGGAATTTATTAATTACTAACACAAAATAAAATCGTGACACAGTTATAAAAACAATATGATATTTTTATCATTAAAAAATCTAATACTAATTATATACTAGTTTATTTATAATAGGAGAGGAAAAATCAAATAAATATAATATACTAATATAATGAAATATAAATAGTTGGCAGATGTATTTAAATTATATTTAAAAGCCATTTCACATTATCTTGTTTCTGTTTTTTTTTTAATTATTATTGTTATTATCGGTCCATCCTAAGAATATGCATAGGTAGGATATTTCCAAAAATTAGAAGCTAGCCAAAAGATCCATATATCACGGTTCAATAAAAATGAAACATTTTTCATCACCTATGCTCTTTAACAACTATCCATTTTTATACTTGTATATTCAAAGTTCTACCCTACGTTATTATTAAAGTATAAATTAATATTATTATTGTAATGCAAACAACATTATGATTAAGGCCAGTATATTCGAGCGTTGTAGGTATTTAGCGCTACCTCCCTCCCCGCGCGACTAGTTACGCGAAGTCTCCGATCAAATGAACTCTCGATGACCCCGCGCGCGGCGACGGCGCACGGAAATAATTAAATATATAATTTTACAGTAACTTACTAGGTTTTTTTTTTTTTTTACTTTAGGTTATTTCATAATTCAGTTTTGTTTTCGATCCTGAAGGCACAGTATAAAATGCAACATAAACATGTAATACCTAAGAGAAGTAGATAAAAACCATTATTTAATTTTTTATGGGTTTATAGCTAAAAAAAAAAATACTATTAATATTTTAATTTATATTAATTATCAGTAATTTTTTTTTGTTAATTAATACACTTTACAACATTTAATACCTAAGAGAAGTAGATTTAAACTTTATTTCTTCTCTTAGGTATTAAATGTTTATGTTCCACCTATTACTGCCACCAGGGCCCTGCGCTGGGGCTCCCAAGCGGCGCATTCCTCCAGGGTGTGACGCGCCGAGTCGATTGGCGCGCTACACTCGTGGCAAAATCAGGGGTGGCTTCTCGCCTAGCGATTTGGTGCAGGTACTTACCAAAGCAACCGTGCCCGGTAAGCACCGGCGACAGCCGAAACGTAAGGACCCTATGCCGCCTGTTGACCCAGCGACGAAGGTGAGGACGTCGCTCTGTCCATTGCCTGTCTCAATTCGTTGTCGGCACCTCGCAGGTTAGTCCCATTGTCGGACCAGATTTGAGCAGGTTGTCCTCGTCGAGCTTTCATTCTTCTTAAATTCATTATCACTGAGTCTGTGCTCAGTGACGTCGCTATCTCTAGGTGGATCGTTCTTACAGTGAGGCACGTGAATACTGCCACGTAACGTTTCTGTTGGCTGCGTCCCACGGTGACTGTTACTGGTCTGAAGTAGTCCACCCCTGTGTATGTGAAGGGTCGCTGATGGTGAGCTAGGCGACACGCAGGTAGGTCTCCTGTTCTCGGGTGTGGCGGGATCGCTGCCCTAATCCGGCAGTGTAGACACTGTGGAAAGAGCGTTCTTGTGACGGGCCGCAGGCGTAGTATCCAGTAGTGCTGTCGACATTCGTTCACAGTCGCCTCGACTCCCGTGTGATGCCTCGTTCTATGCATCGCTATGATCCACAACTTCACTTTGTGATGATTTCTATCTAGTATCATCGGGTTTTTAGATGGCGTTGATAGTTGCTCCGCGGCGTTAATACGACTACGGACTCGGAGGGCTCTCTCTGCACACTCGATGCTCAGCTGCTTGAGGCGACTGTTTCGGGTAAACGACTTCCCGTCTTTAATGCTTTCTACTTCATTTGGGAAAGATTCTTCTTGGACTGTTCTCATGAATAGGTCTTCAGCTTTCCTGATAAGTTCCGCGGAGACCGGACGAACCTCCAAAGTTTCTTCGAGCTCTACTCTTATTTTCTGGCGTGTTTTCAGCTTCTTGTTCGTCCTTTTCCAGTCTGGGTCTTTTAACGCGCTTTTCTTAGTCCTTTTATAGTTGACTCGTTGTGTATTGGCTCGACAGAGTTCTATAAACTGTAGCACTCGAGCCGTCGTGTAGCGGAATCTGTTCCAGCTGGAGTACCGTGTGCAGTCTGGTAACCCTTCTTTGAGTCGCGGCTGTTTACGATCGGTGACGTGATGAGTTTTTTCTTCGCCTGTAGGTTCGGTTGACGACGACAAGGCGGACGTTTCCGTGGGCCAGGTGGACTCCGGATGATAAGGAAATTCAGGACCTGTGTACTATCTGTGACCACTGCTGAATCCCGCTGGTACGTCCCGCGCCGCGTCGTCGGCTACGTTTAGCCTGGTTGGGACCCATCGCCATTCGCTGACCGTCGAAGAATCTTCAATTGCCGCTAGCTGCTAGCTAGCCGCTGTTAGGTGAAAATACTAATATAACTTATTGAAATTTTGGATATGCTAATATATCGGTCTAAGATATCGATGACAATCATTATATTCTAGCTAAAAATAGATTGAGTGTTCATTAAACATACGAGTACTTATCTGATCGCTTTTCTAAGCTTACGTAGTTCACGTCTAGATATTTTCTTTTTATTTTTAGTTTTATTCCCCATTTTATATCTACACTACACTGCTATACAGTAAAAACACTTCCAACGTTGTTAGAGTACTAACTAAACTAATCTAATAAAATAATCAATAATAATCTATACTAATAGATAAAACTGAAGAGTTTGTTTGTTTGAACGCGCTAATCTCATGAACCACTGGTTCAAATTTAAAAATTATTTTTGCGTTGGATAGTCCATTTACTGAGGAAGAATTTAAGCTATATAACATCACGCTACGACTAATAGGGGCTGAGTAATAATAAGAAATGTTACAAAAACGGGAAAAAATAATCTTTTTTGAGAGCTTCCGTTGCGTCCTTAATTATTTCTCTTCTCAAGACATTTTTTAATTATAGTTCCACTTTTAAAGTAAATATAACATCACTCTTTTACTGTAAATTTTCGAAAAAAAAACTCAGTAATATGTTGAACGACCCAAGAATCAAACCTGAGACCCCTTGCTCGGCAGTAACGCTTGGTACCACTGGACCAACGAGGCGAAAATATTTAAGTACGTTTTTCCCTCAAATTAACGCGGGTGAAACCGCGGGGCACAGTTAGTACTAAATAAAATTATTCAATCTATTTCTCAAACCACACTATCCATTCTCTGAGGATAGAGAGGTTCACTGGCGCTCGAATTCCTAAGAGACAAGACCGAACCCTATACATCGGTTTTCACACAAGAGGAAAAGAAGACGTTGATAGACAAGGGATACGGCACCGGACAGGGATCGAGCGTCATGACTATCCACGAGGCACAGGGACAGACACGCGAGGCAGTCATCATCGTCCAGACAAAGACTAGGAGGCTGCGGATTCATGACAGTGTTCCGCATGCTGTGGTCGCGGTGACCAGGCACACAAAGACCTGTGTCTACTACACCGACGACGGTGGTGATGCAATCGGTCGTTTTGTCGGCCTCGGTGGAGGCCACAACAAAGGAAATACTCGAGCACACCCTCAAGATGGCTATACATAAAAGAGACACCGCCGTCATTGAGGATGTGCTCGAACAGCTTCCCTCGGGGGATGGCTGCGGCAGAGTCTCCAATAAATAATACAAAAATAAAGAGCCCAAATGTAAATGTAGACAAGCCGTAAAAATGTGGTGGCTGGTATGTATGTACTAACAAGCAATGAAATATTAGATTATATTAGATCAAGGAATAAACGCATGTACATAGAAAATAAGAAACATGATGTAAATAGATGTAAGAAAAAAAAGACAAAATAAAATTATATATATATATATATATATATAATATATGTGTGTGTGTGTATATTTGTATATGTAAATTATATTTTTAAATAAAGATTATGTTTATTAAAAATGATTATATGTATGTAAATATGATTATATGTATTAAAAAAAATTATAATAATAATAAATAAATAATAGTCAGTATACGGACTCGCGTCATAGAGATCCTGACAATAAGTCTAGCTAATGTAAGTCTAAAATAGTACGCATGAAACTATATTAACAATCTTATACATTTAATTAAAAAAAGGCACGGGCAAATATAAGCCCGTGGATATTTTTGTTATAAAAAAAAAATCCAATCTTTAGAGGGGGGGGGGACGCCGCCAGACAGCAGAGATACAGGTCCTACTTCGATGACGCCTCGCAGGCAACTAAAGCGAGGCGCGCGGGCCGTTTTCTTATATAATTTAAATATTTAATATTTAAAAAAAATAGAAACATTTATTTAAAAAAGTAACCGTTAAATGTTCTACTAAAAGTTATTACCTATTTTTACATGTGAATATTGTAACTTAAAATCTGATATTCTTCGAATAAAACTCGAAAAATAATCAAAAACATCCTTTCTTTATGTTTTTTTTTTATCGAGTCAAGTTACAATTATCGTGTTTTGAACCGTTGAATAATCAAGAACGTTTGTTAAACTATAACATATATTTTTAACGGATCAAAAAAATGAATATTACTATGTTTAAAACTCTATCAAAAACAGGTGATTTGGGATATACTGGCCTTAATATTTTGCTTGATTATCAATTCAGTAAAAAAAATATTACTCTCTAGGTAAGTGTGTATAAATTTTAAGGTTAGCTGACAAGTTAAAAAAAAAAGTGGGTTGTATCTAAATAGAACGTTACATCGTGTTTCTAATTCGATTCTGTTTCATTTGTGGGTTTTAAGACGTTTCCACTACTTGTACTTCAACTGGAAGTCAACTTCGTTTATTTTTTGAAGTGATGAACTTCTTTAGATTCGTTGTGATTTGAAAAGGGATGCGACGGAAAAAACGACAGGTAAGAGACAAAAATACAAAAATGTGTAGGAGAGAATGATATAGTATGATGTCGCGTATCCTAGCAACGCGTAAATAAGTAATAGAATGTTTAAATATTAATATTAATAAATTTTAAATTGAGTTTACCAAAGATGTTTCACTACTGACATGTGTACTCCGTACACAAGACACTTTTTTTTTTAATTGTGTAGATTCAATTTAATTAATTTGTCTGCGAAAAAAGTTTCGGGCTTATATTTTATTCTCGTTGGTAATATACTAGAATAGTAGATTACTAGAATATTTGGTATAACCCAGTCTGTGAAAAAGGACTGTTTCAGACACTTTCTTGTATTATTCAATAAATTTCATTTTTAAATGCAATAAAAAATCGGACATACTGGTTATAGTTAACTAGCGGCCCGCCCCGGCTTCGCACGGGTATTTAACTAAAATTAAAAAAATATATATATATATAATATATAATATAATTACCAGGCTATTCTGGAATATGCCACATACAACTGACTGTGAGAGAAGCAGCTTTCGCTTAAGTATACTCCCGAGTTTGAACTTAAGCTTTGTTTATGGTAAATACATACACATAATATATACTCATACATTATATTATTATATGGTTCCCGGAAATCACCATTTTTTATTTTAAGCAACAGGTCTGAGAACTGTCCGGCAGTAACATCTCCCCTTAGATGGACTCTCATATTTATGGTAAGGCTCAGTTTTGTCACTGCATGCCACAAATGCTCCTGTACTGTAGTGTATTGTATAATCCGGTAAATAAATCACTGCTGAGCGAAGGCCTTTTTTCCATATAGAAGAACGGTTGGAGCTTAATCCACCACGCTGCTCCACTGCGGGTTAGCGGATAATATCCCTACCATAAGTAACAATTATTATAATTTATAAGGCATCCATGATAACAAACGGGACCGACGGCTTTACGTACTCTCCGGGGCATGTGGGGAAACCCACTATACACCCAGACCTGAAACAAATATTGGCACAAATACAAATATCTGCCCCGAGCGGGAATCGAACCCACGGCCACCGCCATTGAGGCGAGGCGTTAAAGCGACTACTTGCACCACTACATCAGAACGGTCATCAATGCTTCGTTCGTTGTATCGTAAGTATAATTACAGCATAAGTCAATACGATTTTGTCTCTTAGATTTGAATAAACCCGCAAGTAATTATTTTTTAAATTTTGACTCGGCACAGTTGGTAGTAACCCAGCTTTCTGCTCCAGGATCGTGGGTTCGATTCCCGCCTAAAGTCTGGGTGTAATATGTATTTATTTCTATATGTATTATTTATATGTATATTTATAAAAAAAATTATATCAGTCGGCTGTTACCTAAAACACAGGCATTAAGTTGCCTACCTTAGGAACAGACGATCGTGTGTGTATGTCAAACATATATTTATATTTAATAATAGTCCAAGACAGCTTTTATCTCCTCCTTCTTAGTTTTAGTGTAAGATAAAATTAAATGGGTACATGATTTATAATGTTTTCTGATCTTGTTCCAATTCCAACGTTAGTCCGTGCTGCCAATCTGTACTAATTGGGGTGTTAATGCCGTATAATTCAAAAATGTTTCCAAGTTCACTTCGGTGTCTTCTATATCTGTATCATTGTGAACTATACCCCTTGACTTAACACAACACCAACATTGAAGTAAAAAATATTATATAAAACACTGTTTTACAATAAAGCAATCACACCGTATATTTACAAGTCAATTTTGTTACGTTTATTATAAAGTCTTGCCTGTTCCAGCAGGAGCACCCAAAAAAAGATATCACCTACACCTGCGTCAATACTGGAAAATATTATAATATAATAGACGGATTGAATTGTCAAACATGTGTCAAAATAAAATGTAATTTAAAAAAAGCACTAAGGAGTATTGATATCTAAATAACTTTCTACCCCTTTTAACCCGGTTAGGGGATGAATTTTGATAAAATACGAAACACGTCTTTAATCAATTCTGTTAAATAATATTTATACAAAATTTGAAGTAGGTTGGACCAAGGAATCACGCTGTCCCATACAAAGTTTGCTTCCCTGTTTCATCCCCTTAGAGGTAAAATTTCTTAAAATCCGTTCTTAGCTGACCTCTACTCGGCAAAAGGAATATTCCTGCCAAATTTTAAGTTTTTGGGTCTCATAGTTCCAGAGATATCGTGATGAGTGACTATATCTATAGAAAGTCTCCTATATATATATATAGAAGATTAGCGACCATGTCCGCCTTCCAACTGTTTTATTTTTATTTTTTATATTGTTGGTCAATAAAGTGCTTAAAAAATTAATAAATTACAAATTATTAAATACGACGATAGATCAAAGTCATATTATCCAGTAAGTTGGTCTATTAATTCTTTCATCAAAATTATGAATAATATTTGATTAAGTAATCAATAGACCAACTTCATTTATCAAAAAAAAAAAAAAAATTAGAATCTCTTTCTGTCCGTATCCGTTGCACTGTAGAATCCATCCTTCGAGACATATATGTAATGACAATAGCAATGACCTTTAAGCCTGCCGCGCCAGTCGTATTATCTTTATCCGTTATGGTCTAAGATCTAGCAAAAATGTGCTTTTATTGAGTGTTTGCTGAAAACCGAATTTTTTCATACTTTTATGATTAGGAGACTACAAAATCTACCGATTTGTCTATCAAAATGTGGTCACTAGTATTTTTAATTAATTTATTATTAATTGTTTTTCGGAATAAAATTTCATTCAATTGTTTTTTAAATAAAATACCATCCACTTCACAGCAATATATAAAAAGACTTTGAAAAATTACGGTTACCATTAGGCACTTGGCCGCAGCTCTTCGCAGCCAGGTGTAAACAAGTGTGGCTTTGATACATTTATGCATTCATGACGTAGGTACATTTATGATTTATATACCAAATTAAAGCAGATTTTTTTCTGTTCATTATGATATACGGTTGTTTACCAAAATCTGGCCGCAAATATGGATCTCGTAATATTACCAGCGAATGACGCAGATCGGCGCACAAGGCGCAATGTTGCGAGACTCAATCGTAATACCGAATTTCCAGGAAATCGTTCTGAATCAAATGCAATACATTTTCACTACCGTACTCAGGCAAGCCTGTAATTATGAAATCATGGCACAACATCACCTGTTCCTGTTCGTTTAAGTTCTCTTTTATTTGTTGAATGATTACATTCGTTTCTGAACCATTACGCTGTGTTTGGAATTACAACTGTATAATTTTTGATTTAAAAGTTCTTTCCAGTCTTAAAAAGTCAACTCCCTCACGTCTAATACGATTTCTATTCGGTGAAATTTTGTTTTCTCAGCCAAGGATGCTATATAGGTTAGAGACAATACCAGGTTTGACTTTATTATCTAGCTCAAGGTATGAATGACACATACAGCACGAGAAACAGCATATATAAAATATAATTTAAATGTTTAATACCTATATATACACCTATGGTCGACTGTTCCTAACGTAGACAACTTAATGCCTGTTTTAGGTAACAGCCGACTGATATACGTAGGTATATATTTTTAAGTAATTATAAATACAAAGTAAATAATAATATAAATACATATATAATATACAAATATTACACCCAGACTTAGGATGGAAATCGAATCAACGACCTTGGAGCGGAACGCCAACTGCCCCAACAAGCAAGTCTTGAGGACTGTTTCAGAACTCAGGAACGATGGAATACTATATCTCTAATATAAGAAATATATATGATACAGTAAGCGATGTATCTAATAGATTTCACAGTTTATATCATCATATCAGCCGTTGGATGTCCACTGTTGAACGTAAGCCTCCCTACCTGCGCTCTGGAGGTCGATATGGGAGGCCTACGTTCAACAATCTATATACAAACTAGTTATAATTTTTTAAAATTGCTTATTACAGTTATTTATCAATAAAAAAGTTCAAAGAAATGACAAGACACAACAAAGAGGTAAAGGAATACTAGTTTATGAGATGTTGTATAATATTTTATGTAAGTACGTACACACAGCTGACGTAAACGATTGTTCGAAGAAGCACAAAAATACTTATTTACCATGTTCACGAGTATCTAACTATTCACTCACTATTTACGTATCGTAATCTATGACCGTTCAATAAAACTATTTTTTTACAATTCAACTGAACCTTTTTATTTATTTTAAAGCTTTATGTACATAGATACTTGTTAGGCCAACGTCGATTCAAAAATTCGATGTATACGTCAAAAATTCGATTCTAATTATTTACTTCATTTTTCTATTTTCTAAAGTGAATTTATTGTATATATTCCAAAGTGAAAAACATAACCATGACTGTGTTTCGAGGTTTTGTCAAAAGCTTCAGTGGCCGCCCATTTCCTCCCCGGAGTCTACAATCATATCCGAATAATATATATGGAGTTATGGAGTAATAAATACTCATCATCATCATTATTTGAACTTATGAAGTAGTATGCAAACGTTCGCTCTTAAACGTCCTAAGGTTGGCTGGTTGAGAATGCTTTTATCATTAAGCATGCCATTTGTACAACTTTTTAATGTATTGTGCAATAAAGTAGTAACAAATAAATAAATAAGTATTATACATTATATTATTTTTATACAACCCACGCGTTTCAATTTAACAATTTTCTGAGCAAAGTTATAGGTTCTCGTATGTGATAAAACACTGATAAGCGATAAAGCCATCATATTGTAACCATTCATTTTTCCCACAATTTTAATTTTTTTCAAATTCTACTTTTTTGTATGTGTAGAGTACAATTAAGAATATCTATTATTATATCTTATTATACTCTGTTCTTAGTTCGACGCGTAGATATTTTTATTGATTTAAATAAATTCAAGATTGAGGCTAAGTCATTCGCATATATAATAAAATCCCTCAAACGATTCGGTGGTGTGTTTGCTACCCTTTTTACCTTCTCTTTGCTTTATAATAATAATAATAATATAATTTATGATTTCAATATAATGTAAAGTTAAGTATAAGTTAAATGTAAAGAAAAACTTTTCATTCTAAAAATATTTTTGTATGTTTATACTTACGAGTATATGTTCGTTGTCTACTTAGGTACGTTTGGTAGGCGTGTATCACTACTTTCATTTCCAAATATCTATTGTATATACATAATATACATTCTAAATTTCACGTCTCTGTTACTTTCAGAAATACATTTCTTTCATTTTTAAGAAGTGTCTGTCTGTTAATACGAAATGCATATTAAAATAAATTTATGAAAATCATAAAGAGTAGTGGTGCGAGTAGTTGCCTCAACGCCATGCGCCGACGGTCGCGGGTTCAATTTCCGCTCGGGACAGATATTTATATTTGTACAAATATTTGTTTCCGGTCTGGGTGTTTGTGCTTGTGGGTCTCACCACCGTGCCTCATAGAGCACGTAAAGTCGTCGGTCACGTTGTTATTATAGGCACCTCATAACGATCATTACTCATTGTAGGGATATTATCTGCCACCCACAGTGGAGCAGCATGGTGGATTAAGGTCTAACCCTTCTTCTATATGGAGAGGAGGCCTTCGCTCAGCAGTGGGTTGCTTACAGGCTAATACAATACAATATGTAGTACATAAAGTATATCCCAAGGTAACATGTCTTTATATCATCAAAATTGATTAACTCTTTTAAAAGAAATCGTATTTTAAATTTTGAATGACAGCGTTATAAAAGATTAGCTGAGTTAATACATTAAACGTGATACAATAAGAGTAACAACTTTATTTGAATTGATGTTTTATAGCATTTCGTTAATAATAATTAGTAGTTAATATTCATACTCAAAGCTCAGTAAACGAAAAAGGACTAAAGAAAAAAGCTAAGATAGCGGAATGCGATTTATAATTAGGGTAAGTACAATAGTTTGAAGTACGACACTTATCATAACAGATGGCTAATGGTGCTTTCTGGATCACAGTTAGTAACCTTCAATCACTTGTACTACTACATACCTACTAAATTAAAACTTATGTGTGGAAGATACCGTAAGCACAGCAATGGTGCTAACAGTGCTTTTTAGATCGCAGTGAGTACCTTCAATAATTTGTAAAACTACATACTAAATCAAAACTTATATGTGGAAGACGCCGCAAGAATTTAAATAAAATACATATCAAAGAATTTCTCAACATATTAAAGTTACTACTATAGATATACTTATCTAATTAATATCTACTTTAGATATACTTACCTAATTACTATCTCTTTAGATATACTTATCTAACGCTGTTGTAACTTATGTCTATGTTATCTGTTACAAATATATATATTTTTAAGTTTCTCGTAAAATTGGAAAGTCTATGGAACCCCGAAATACCTCTACATCACAGTCTACGCTATAGGTACTCGTAGCGATTCGACAGACCATTAAGCTTGCTAGGGGAGGGAACCAGGCTATTTGTATCACGATTTATGTACTGCCAGCCCCAAAACTATCTGTTCTCGCAATCTGGCGCATGGTACTTGCAATTGGCTTTACTATTTTTACTTGTAATATACGTTGGCCACATATTAAAGAATTGGTAATACGAATGTTACTGCCAATAACCTTATATAATCAAACCGATGTTGATCTTCGATTTTAATAATCCCACACTTTTTAGGGTTCCGTACCCAGAAGGGGGTTGGTGATTTATTTTCTTCATCTGTCAGTCACAGAGCCATATCTTTAAAACTATAATAGATAAATTCTTGAAATTTTATTTCACAGATATGATAAATATGTACTACGGAAGCTATACTTATTATAATTTGAATGATGATGATTTGATTGATTATAATTGACTGACCCGTTGGCGCAGTTTGCAGTGACCCTGTTTTCTGCTCCAAGGGTTGTGGGTTCGATTCCCGCCCCGAGTCTGGGTGTAATATATGTTTATTTATATATATGTATTATTTATATGTATATTTATTTAAAAAAATATATATCAGTCGGCTGTTACCTAAAACACAGGCATTAAGTTGCCTACCTTAAGAACAGACGACCTTGTGTGTGATTTAAAAAAAATAAATAAAAAAAATTAAAATTATTTAATTATTACGGCCACAGGATAATTACACTAATTAAACTAAGCAATAACAAACAATACTATCTAATTAATAATTACTGCAAGGTTCAGGGAACGAGAGGCTTTTCGCAGGAAACGACAAATAATAGGGTAACAAAATATATATATAATCACCCCTATGCGTGCTTTATCGTTTGTATAATGGGTTGTGTTTCGAAGAATTGTTCGAAATGATGCCAACGGCCACTTTTTATCATCGCACTGCTCGCCATCGACAGGGAGTTCATGCTCACACATTGCAGCCCAAATGGTCCCGTCCAGTTCGGTATCAAAGGAACTTCCTCCCACGGACCATTCGGCTGTGGAATGAACTCCCTGCCGAGGTTTTCCCACAGGACTACAGTATGGGGTCCTTCAAGAGGGGAGTAAATAGGTTTTTGAAGGGTCGGCAACGCGAATGTGATGCCCCTAGTGTTGCAGGCGTCCATAGGCTACGGTAACCGCTTACCATCAGGCGGGCCTTATGCTTGATTGCCACCGTCGTGGTATAAAAAATAAATAAAAAAAAAAAAATACTTAACACACATGTGTATTATAAAAAAACTTACCGTGGCCTCTAGTGAAGCGTCGCTTTTGATGTCGTGTATCCTCGCCAGTGTCCTCATTACAGGAAAACAATTAAGGTAATCAATATTAAAAATACAAGGATATATCTCATTTTTCAAAAAAAAAAAATTGCTAATATACTGTGCACAGTTCTACAATGGTGCAAAAATGTAAGAAAAATAGGTACGATATCGTATCAGGGAAAAAAGGAGTATGGACGACTTTTTGCAAAGCAAAAGGTTTTCACACTAGAGAAAATGGAGTATTGACTCCCTTGATGTCTCTTCGCAAAGCGAAAAGCTTTCCTAATGTCCCTCCAAAGGCAGGCACATAAGACTAAGCGAGCGTCTTTAAAAAAACGGTGCACCTTCATAGGGCTCCATTCATCTTTTGAAGGAACCATTATTTCTCTGCAACCATTGTACCATGGGCATTGCACCGTCGTATGACTAAGTACCTAACCTCTAATCTCGTAGCTCTTGATTTTGGTAGCTTTTTTAGCTGCAGCTGCGATTACGATGAGTGCACTGGTCATAACTACGGTCAACATATCGATTACAGCGTCTGGTATGACTGCAACTATAATTGTGAACATTATACTGTCTTTCAATTAGCGGCGAGGTGTTATCTCTAAATAAACTGCTCAAACTATAAATCGTCTTTCTGGGGGACTTTAATGCCCATCATGAACAATGGTTGTTCCCGTACCAGAAAACTGACCATGCTGGTAGAGAGGCGTACAAGCTTGCCTTGACCATGAACCTCTCCCAGCTGGTTGACCAGGTGACTCGAGTACCGGATGTTGAGAACCACACAGCAAATTGCCTGGACCTTCTGCTGACGACTGAACCGGACCGATACCAAGTGTCTGTTTCAGCCCCTCTTGGGAGTTCTGACCACTGTCTGGTGAAGTCCGTCCTTACGTGTCCTCCATCCGACTCCAACCCTAGAGGAACTAGGCGGGTGTGGCGATACAAGTCAGCGGATTGGGATGAGATGCGACATTTCCTAGCATCTTACTCTTGGTTGCAAGTCTGCTTTTCTTCAAGCGATCCATCGAGCTGCGCTGGCGCTATTACCGAAGTTATTGGACAGGCGATGGAATATTATATCCCATTCTCCTCCAGATACGCGAAAAAAGAAGAAAGCCTTTGACTCAGCAGCTAAGTTCTACAAAAAAGTGCTCAAAAAGCGCGCTTCAACCACATAGGCCGAGTGAGAACCAAACTCGCTTCGTGCCCATCGGGCAGTAAAGCTTTTTGGTCCCTGGCGAAGTGTGTTGAAGCGAACTTCTGTCGCTCTTCACTTCCTCCCTTGCAGAAACCTGACAGAACACTGGCACACACGGCTTTGGATAAGGCAAATTTATTTGCCTCTCTATTTGCCGAAAATTCTCGTCTAGATGCCGGTAATAAAACTCCACCTCAGTTACCTCCTTGTGGATGCAAAATGCCTGAAATTCACATTTACCAAAAGGAGGTTCTCAAAACACTACGCAATCTGAACGTGAACAAAGTCAGTGGTCCTGATTGTATTCCTGCTATTGTGTTGAGAAATTGCGCAGCTGAACTGTCTCCAGTCCTGACACGTCTGTATCGCCTCTCTTTTCGATCTGGGACTGTTCCGAAAGCATGGAAGCTCGCGAACGTACAACCCGTACCCAAGAAGGGTAGTCGTGCTGATCCTGCAAATTACCGCCCAATCGCGATCACCTCCACCCTCTTCAAAGTAATGGAGCGTGTTGTCAACAATCGCCTTCTGGCTTACCTGGACATAATGATCTCCTCAGAGATCGGCAATACGGATTTCGCCAACGCCGCTCTACTGGGGATCTTCTTGTGTACGCTATACGTCTCTGGGGGGAAGCCCTCGATAAATATGGTGAGGCCCTAGCTGTCTCACTTGACATTTCGAAGGCATTCGACGGGGTCTGGCACGATGGTCTTATTGCGAAGCTTCCTGCTTACGGTATTCCCACTAGTCTATGTACTTGGGTCTCCGATTTCTTGAGGGAACGGTCAATTCGTGTAATTGTTGATGGCTACACGTCTGACCTATTGACTATCAATGCCGGGGTACCCCAAGGATCTGTTCTCTCCGCAACGCTATTCCTGCTTCACATAAACGATCTGCTTAAGCCCGGTATCTTTGGGTACGCAGATGACAGCACCGTCGCGGAGAGATACTTCTCCAGTGCAAGAACAAGACAAACTGAAGTGGACGATCTTAGAGAAGCAATGGTCGACCGTGCCAATCTTACTCTTCAGGCTGTCTCCGATTGGGGTGATGCCAATCTAGTGAGATTCAATGCTTCAAAAACCCAGACGTGTCTCTTCTCCGCTAAAAAGAGCCCGTTTAACTTGGCTCCCACTTTCCGGGGTGTACCTGTTCCAGTCACTAACCACCTTGAACTACTCGGTATAAATTTATCGTCCAAACTCAATTTTGGAAACTATATCGAATCCAGGGCTGAGACTGCTTCAAAAAAACTGGGCATCCTCTCCAAGGTCCGTCATTATTTCACACCGGACCAGCTGTTAAAGCTTTATACAGCTCAAGTCCGCTCCTGCATGGAGTACTGTTGCCATCTGTGGGATGGTTCCGCCCGGTACCAGCTCGAAGCCCTGGAAGCTATCGACAGGCATGCCAGGAAATTCATTGGCGATGAGATGTTTACTTCAAAACAGCTCCAGAGCCTCGAACATCGCCGACTGGTTGCTAGTCTGTGTGTCTTCTACAGGTTGCATTTCGGTGAGTGTGCGCAGGAATTGCATCAATTAATTCCCCCAGCACCATTCCACCATCGGACAACTCGACGTGGGCAGGGATTCCATCCATACGTGGTCGACATTCCTCCGGTTCGTACCTCGCGGTTCGCATCATTTTTCATTATTAGAACTGCAAAGGAATGGAATTCTCTTCCTGCGTCACTGTTTCCCGATGCGTACAACCTAGGGATTTTTTTTTTGCAAGAGTGAACAGGCATTATTTGAGTTTGCGTGCTTCACCTTAGACTTCATCGTTGTTTACCATTAGACAAGATTGAGGTCAAACGCACTCAAATTTTTAATAAAAAAATAAAATAAAAAAAACTATAAATCGCCGAAATACAATATTAATAATGATAATAATCATGATGAAAGCCCACTCCTTTTCCTTTAATCAATTCCAGCCGTTTTTTCTTAACTTCTTGTTTGAATCTCATTATTTGTTGTCTGTAGAGATCTAAATCGATGGTTTTGCCTGGCGGTAAAAGCTCATAACGAACGATGCCCTTCCAATCAAATCATACACACAGCATCGCCTTATTGCGTGTTATCCTGGGTTTCGTTACAGTCTATGGAGCTTAACTACACTTGACGGCCGGCTGGTCGAGTGGTCAGGCAACTGGACACTCTACGCAGCGGTCGCGGGTTCGAATCCCGCCAGGTGCAGATAATCTGTATGACGAATATAGATGTCTGCACCGGGTCATGGATGTGTATATATGTATATATGTATTTATATCTTAAATTAATTTCCGTTCCTAGTACCCGTAACACAAGTTCTTACGAACTTACCACGGGGCTAGGTTAACGTGGTGTGATTGTTGGTTAATATTTATTTATTATTTATTTATTACTTTGACCATGATCTTTTCGCACGTTCTTGTCTTATGTAATCTATTTTTCATCATCAGTGTTCAGTCTTTTATAAAACGGTTCAGTTTCATTACATTTCAATAGAGAATCGTAAATGAGTAGACGATTCATTAGATTATTACAGTGTGGCACCCAAAGCTTTTTTTTTGTATAGCCAGACTTTTTCAAATGGATCAAAACTGTTTTGTGGTTAATCCTCAATTCTTTGCCTATTTCATAACTACTAATATGCCGTTTTTGCTCCACTTTTTCTAAAATGGCATAAACTTTATCCGTATGGGCGACGAGAGCGTGCTACATATTTCACATCGAAATTCGTAGACTGGAAACACTTGAATCAACTTTGTGTATCTCTTACTGAAACTGCATTAATAAATGTCTCACACTCAACGGCCCCCAGTAGGATGTGAATCCTATGTCGGAGTTCCGGAAACACACACAATACACAAACACAAACGCCCAGACCACGACAAATATCTGTATGGCCTATACAAATATTTGTCATGTGCGGGTATCGAACCCGCGACCGATAGCGCATCAGTCAGTTGCTGTGACCACTGCACCAACGCCTCGTCTGCGTTAGGTCTACGAACGAATATATCGAATATCTTCGTCAGATTCATTCATTTAAAGGACAGAAAAATCGTTAAAAAATGGTGAGAAAGTATTTTTTTTCTTTATGTGCTATATTTATTGATATTAAAACCAGCCATACACTACAACCAAAGAGATTTTTTTTTCAATTTTTAGCATTCAAAATACGAAAATAATTTTTAAGTTATTATTACAACTTATATAATACTAGCGGCCTGCCCCGGCTTCGCACGGGTATTTAACTAAAATTTCAAAAATTATAAATTTATATTTTTTATCACCTACCTACACCTGCGTCGATACTCGAAAATATTTTATAACAGACGGATTGGGTTGTCAAAATAAAATGTAATTTAAATCAAAAGCACTAAGGAGTATTAATATCAACTTCGAAGCAAATAACTTTCAATCCCCTTTTAACCCCGTTAGAGGATGAATTTCGATAAAATACGAAACACGTCTTCAATCAATTATTTTAAAGAACATTTATGCAAAATTTGAAGTAGATTGGACCAAGGAATCACGTTGTCCTATACAAACTTAGCCCCCCTTTTTCACCCTCTAAGAGGTAGAATTTCATAAAATTCGATCTTACTAGGCATTTAAAGTTTAAATAAACATTAAAAAAAGAAAAATTGTTATATTTTAGGAAGCTCGTCCTTAAATCTGGAGAAAGTTACACGGCGGTATTATCTTTTTACAACGAAATCGAAATTCTAGAAGAATACTTTTTCCTTCAGGGTGCTAGAATCACCAGACTACTCTGAAACATGCCACATACAACTGGCTGTGGGAGAAGCGGCTTGCCCTCAAGTATACTCCAGCTGCATTAAGAGTTTGACCTTAAGCTTTGTTTATGCTAAATACATACTGATATCCATATACATTATATTATTATTCAGTATATTACTATTCAGTTCCCGGAAAAAAACATTTCCTATTTTAAGTAACAGGTCTGAGAACTGTCCGGCAGTAACATCTCCCCTTAGATGGAGTCTAATATTAATGGTAAGGCTCAGTTTCATCACTGCATGCCACAAATGCAACTGTACTGTACTGTATTGTATCAGCCTGTAAACAACCCACTGCTGAGCGAAGGCCTTTTTTCCACATAGAAGAAGGGTTGGAGCTTAATCCACCACACTGCTCCACTGTGGGTTGGCGGATAATATTACTACCATAAGTAACGATTATTATAAGGTATCCATGATAAGAAACGTGACCGACGGCTTTACGTGCTCTCCGGGGCATGGTGGGGAAACTCACAAGGACATGCACCCAGACCGGAAACAAATATTGGCACAAATACAAATATCTGCCCCGAGCGGGAATCGAACCCGTGACCACCAGCATTGAGGCGAGGCGTTGAGGCGAATACTCACACCACTACACCAGAACGGTCATCAATGCTTCGTTCGTTGTATCGTAGGTATAATTACACCACAAGTCAATACGATTTTGTCTCTTAGATGAATAAACCCGCAAGTAATTGTTTTTTAAATTTTGATTGACTCGGCACAGTTGGTAGTGACCCTGCTTTCTGCTCCAGGATCGTGGGTTCGATTCCCGCCGCGAGTCTGGGTGTAATATGTATTTATTTCTATATGTATATTTATAAAAAAAATGTATATCAGTCGGCTGTTACCTAAAACACAGGCTAATTGCCTTAACTTAATAGTTGCCTACCTTAGTAACAGACGATCCTGTGTGTATGTCAAACATATATTTATATTTAATAATAGTCCAAGACAGCTTCTATCTCCTCCTTCTTAGTTTTAGTGTAAGATAAAGTTAAATGGGTAAATTATTTATAATGTTTTCTGATCTTGTTCCAACATTAGTCCGTGGTGCCAATCTGTACTAATTGGGGTGTTAATGCCGTATAATTCAAAAATGTTTCCAAGTTCACTTCGGTGTCTTCTATTTCTGTATCATTTTGAACTACAGACGCCTTGCTGATGAGTCATTTAGTTAAAAACCCTTGATTTAAAACAACACCAACATTGAAGTAAAAAATATTATATAAAACACAATTTTTACAATAAAGCGATCACACGGTATATTTGCAACTCAATTCTGTTACGTTTATTATAAAGTCTTGCCTGTTTCTGTTCCACCAGGAGCACCCAAAGAAAGATATCACCTACACCTGCGTCAATACTGGAAAATATAATAGACAGATTGATTTGTCAAACATGTGTCAAAATAAAATGTAATTTAAATCAAAACCACTAAGAAGTATTTATATCAAAATAATTTTCTTCCCCCTTTTAACCCCGATAGGGGATGAATTTCGATAAAATACGAAACACGTCTTCAATCAATTCTGTTAAAGAATATTTATGCAAAATTTGAAGTAGTCTGGACCAAGGAATCACGTTGTTCCATACAAACTTTGCCTCCCTTTTTCACCCTCTTAGAGGTAGAATTTCATAAAATTCGATCTTAGCTGACCTTTACTTGGCAAAAAGAATATTCCTACTAAATTTCAAGTTTTTAGGTCTCATAGTTCCAGAGATATCGTGATGAGTGACTATATCTATAGAAAGTCTCCTATATATATATATAATATATATATATATATATATATATATATATATATATATATAGATTACAACAAATAATTAAATAATTTTTTCCAGTGTTATTTTTATCGACGTATGGAAGAAACTTTATAGCAATGTTAAAAAAAATCATCATACTTTCTGACGCCATCTTGAAAAAAATCCTCACTTTTCTGTCACTTTGAACCATCACGGCGCCATGCGTGTTTACGTAAATTGAGGAGTGACTTAAAAAAAATATTTTATTAATAATAAGTAATATAATAAAAAGACTTATTAAAAATAATTTAAATAAATTGTGAAAGTGAAGTTATTTTTTGTTGTTTTGAAAAATCATCACGTGATTGTGATTTTGGTATTATTTTTATGTTAGCCTAACTTTTGATTGTAAGTATTAGTAAATGTATTTTAATTTATTTAAATTAACTATAATTTAATAATATTACGACTGTCAATTAATTTTTAAGATAATGAAAAAAGAAAAAAAAACCCGCTCCAGGCAATAGCTTTCTTTCTATTGGTTGTTATTTTTTAACGTCGAACAATATCTTTTAAAATTAGAAAAAAATATTTACAATACATACATATAATATACATATATTAAAAAGGTAATGAAACTTAATCATATTAATTCTGATTTAAATCTCCTTTGATGTATGTATATTATATATACAAGTCGGATATTAGAATCAGATATGTATGCAATATATCGGCTTTCGTCTTAGTAATGGCATCGTAAGTGAATTTTCATTATTAATATTTAGTGTAATATTTCTGAGCCAAAACTTCAATAATAAATCACAGTGCATCGTCGATAAAATCTGTTCGCGGCTGTCAAAGTTTATAGAACTATGTAAAATTTTAAACTATGCTCGTTTATCATGTAAGTAATCTATACTGTAATAAACACCCGACGTGCGTGCTTTTAAAATTACTTTTTTATGATACCGTTACAGCTTACAGGCTTCGATACCTCTCCGTTTTTTTGTCTGTCTGCCAAAAAGCTGCCAATAACCACAATAGGTAGATATCAATAATATTTAAGTAATATTAGTATGAAGGTTATAAAAATACAATGATAAAAATAAATTAAAGAAAAAGTTAAAGGGATTTGACATAATAATAAAACATGTTTTTAGCTGTATAGGCTATTTCTTAGAAATTAAAATTAATTTAAAATATTATTACTTATATAGGTGCAATCTTATGTTGCATATGTATATGCAATTTAACTATTTGAAAAAGTTATATATTTTAATATCTGCGCTAACCTGGCATCTTTGAGCCTGTGGACAGGCGTCTGTGTGGCGCTCTCTCTGTTTCCGACTCCAACGATTGCAACAGCTTATAAAGTATTTCTATCAAAAATATTTTCAAATATCGAAATATTTACACAGACATCATCATGTCCAAGTAATTTGAAACGTAAAATGTACAGAAACTTTTGAAAGTATGACCCATCTTAAGCTGGTATATATAATTACTTTATTTTTAGGCATAATGAAAAGGTTGGCAATAACGAACAAAATCGCGGGTATAGCTAGTTATTAATAAACGCTTAAGTAGAATGCTCACGCTATAAGTAACTTAATCGTTCCGAGTTCCATCAATTAAGTAATTCGCTTAAATTCGCTGTGAATATCGACCATTAGGGGCAAGATTGAGTAATCTTTCTATTATATCTCTTGCTTTAATACATCTAGTGCTTCGATTACGCTGCGAAGATAGCTTTGTCAACTCAGACGTAAGACGAATTGATTTCTTGAAGAAAGTGTTTACGAGTTTAAGCCAATAGTGGTTGGGCTCTTTAATATAATATATAATAGTATACATAACAAATAATAAAACATAATTAATAGCAAACATAATTATTTAGCTTACTTTCGTTCAACAAAGAGTGAAATCAATAGAAATATAATATAGATATAGAATAAACATAATCATTTTGTTTTGTAGATCAATCTTAATACTTTCACAAGAAAAAAACTAGAGTAAATAGCTTATTTTCATTAGCTTATTTGACCTTAAGAGGCATAGCACACGGCGTATTTGAAACGCGTAGACGATGCGCGTTTCAGGTACGCGCGTTTTCGGCGCCCTACATGCTGATTGTTGCATTTGAATTGTTTCAAACGCGCGTATCTTTGTACTTTTTTTTTTCTTTTGGGCGGAGAAGGAGTAGAGGAGAGGTACGCGCTCACCAATCGCATGGAAGCTACGAGCGACTATAGCACGTGTGTATGGCTGTAACTGCGCGTATACGCACAGTAGAGGCGCGTTTTATGCTCGCCCCGTGTGCGGAGGTTAAAAGGTTGCGTTCGAATCTCGTTTGAAGCGCGTATACGCACGTCATCTGCATGTCATCTGCGCGTTTAAAATACGCCGTGTTCTTAGACTCTAAAATTTTGTTAGTTTTAGGCTATATTTATGTAGAAGAATAAGATTCATATCACTACTGGTATTAAAAAGATACATCATAGTTTATATAAAAACTCAAAGGAATCTTATTCCTTTACGTTTATTTAATTTAACTTAAAACTTACCTAACTTAAAATGGAATAAAATATTCAAATAAAATAAAACTCAATTATTTTTCCCATCAACGCTTATTTATTCTAAACAACGTTATACAAAGGGATGTCAGTAAACATTTATAGAACGAAAAAATTCTACAACGATACTACATACAGAAACGTGATGGTAATATACTTTATAGTAAATTCACCAAAGCACTTTTTCACTATTAGGTCAAGAAAATGATAAAAATATATGTACATTTTCTTTGTTCTTAACGCTGTATACTCTCGTAATTTAAATTTAAACACAAATGGGATTAAACAAGAGTAATATAAAAGAGAGATGCATAAACTGTGATAAAATTTAATTATAATAAATTAAGCAAATTGAAGTATATATCTTACAGTAGTTTGAAAATTACTATTACATATGTATGAACTTAAAGAAATGTATTTAATTGTTTATTTATAACGTACATGGATTTTTTATTAGTTGTGGACTTTTGGAATTCTATTCAAGCTTGTTACATATACATATATATATATATTAGGCTGGTGCAAAAAAAACTACTATTATTTTTTGAGTCTCGTGTAAAAAAAAATAGTTTTTGATGTTTTAAGAGTCCTTCTCTCCAAAGGATAGCTCAATAAAAAAAATTAAGAGGTCGCTCCAATTTTTTTTTATTTGAAAAATCGTCCAAAATCGAATTTTGATTTAGTCTTTTTTCTCTCGTTATGGTCTAATTTTATAGACAAAAAAAAAAAATGTTTCTGAAAGTTTCAGTTCAAAATTGAAATTTTTAAAGTTCGCTCTTAGTGCATTACCTGTTTTTATTTTTTCGAGCGACCTTTTAATATTGAAATTAAAATTCAATACATTTTTATTTAGTACAATAATCGATAAAAAATACACCATGAGATGAACTAAAAATCAAGTACAATATAGAAAACATAAGTTTCTTGATTTTATTATTTTATTTAATCAACTACAAAACGACGATTTTTAAAATTAAAAAAAAATTCAAGCGAGCTCGAATAAAAAAATCGAATAAAGATATGATAACAACCAACTAATCTATGTATAGACAAAATTCCACTTTAAAAAACCAATTTATGTTATCACTTTCTGATGTATGCTAATATCTGACATTTTCATTAGTTAATGACATCCTCGTCAACCTCCCATATGAATAGTACAATTCACAATTAACTAGTTGCGTTGGAAAATCAGTAAGAATGTAACATTTTTTTTTATTTTTTTTTTTTCTTAGTAATAAAATTTATCACTATCTTTTTCTGAGTTATCGTTTAACTACGCTTGAAAGAATATGATTTCAATTATTAAAATAGTAATAAATAATTTATAAAGCATGTTACGGATTGACGATAAATATACAGTACGACGGAATTTTTTAATCGTCTGTTAATGCTAACTACGGAAAACAAACTTTGGAAAAGCATATAATAATTACGACCTCCTAGCTTACTTATGGAATGTTTTCTTAACCCGCGAGCACTCGCGCTATGAGCATTTTGCTCACAGTAAATTTAAAACACGCGCCATTTTGTCAAAATTATTTGTACGTACATCGTTCATTTGGTAGCTGAGTTTTGTCCGGTCCCCCATCCCTGTATGCAGTTAACTTATCGCCAGTGTGCGCCAGTTACTAGGACGAGGAGGTTTTTTGCGCCGTGTAACATCATGCGGCGTTTTGCTCATCGCGCGGGTATCGACGTAAGTACTTTTTTTTACTCATAACTTAATTTTTTTTCATCTTATCGACAGTTTTACTGCTACTTTTATGTAATATTATGATTTAACATTACTGAAATAGTCATCTATTATGTATTTCTATTGTAGATGGATCGTGATCGAAGGGGTGACCAAGTTTTGGCATGGTTGATGGAGGATTGGTTTTCATAAGAGCGAGGTTTTGGTGTCTTACGTACCAAACAAAAAGAATTTAAAAAAATGTTCTTATGATAAGTACACTTCATAACGACGACCGAATCGATCCAACTACTGGAACTAACGCGAAACCCGAAATTATCATCTTTTATAATAAAACGAAAGGAGGTGTTGATGTTGTAGATCGACTAAAAGAAGAGTATTCTGTGGCAAGAGTGGCATGTAGATGGCCACTGAGATTATTTTTTACGATCCAAACATAGTTCAAAGTAGTTGGAATCAACAGTCAAATCATTTACAAAGAAAATACGGGTATAATCATCACGCGCAGAGACTAATTGAAACAACTAGCTCTTCAACTAACAGCCACATATCCAAAAAAGAAGCACCTTCCAAAATATTTCATATCCTCTTCAGCAAGTGATGAAACATTTTGTACCAGAATCTGAGTTACCAGAAGAAGAAAAACCAAGTTGTATCTGCGCGGTTTGCCCAAGACGCAAAAATCGCTAGACCAAAAAGAGCTACTTTTATTGTCAAAAATTTTTATGCACCGAGCATAGTCGTACACTATGTGATATGTGCAAAGCTCGCGTATATGACGAAGATTAGTTCTTTATACTCAGTTTAAAAGTTTTTTTTTTTAAGTTTTTTTTTTTTTCATTTTTTCCGTAAGACTGCCTTACAAGACTGGCAAATTAGTTCCTATGATTGTTAATTAAAATATAAAAGATTAATATTGTTAACTTTTTGAATATATATTTTGTAGAATGAATAATGTGTATTTTATTTAATAAAATATTTTTTTATTCATATTTTTTGGTAAAACTTGCATTTATTGACATTCAAAAACGTGAGCAAAATGCTCTACACGCGAGTGCTGATGTAATTTCTTGAGGCGCGAGTGCTGGCGGGTTAATAATTAATACTCGTAGTTCTTTTTCTGACGCCGAAGGCTTGAGTTGTAAGAGATGTTGGTTGAAAGGATAGGGAGGTCATTTAATACGGTCGCATCTCAGTGTTGACATTTGTGAATCACGCGCGGAAACATAATTTCCTTAAGTAATTGCACTGGGTATAACAATAAATGCTTATAATTTCATTAAAAGCGTATAATACTTAGAACCTTTTATATTAGATTTTCTATTTAGAGATACTATGCTTATAAACTGGAGTGGTTTCTCCAAACAGATTATTTTATAAATGTAATTATAATTCTAATTTTAAAACACGCTAAATTACTGAAATATTTATATTTGACTGGCCCGTTGGCGTATTTGATAGTGATCCTGCTTTCTGCTAAGGGTTGTGGGTTCGATTCCTACCCTGAGTCCGGATGAAATATTTATATATGTATGTATTATGTATATTTATTTAAAAAAAATAGATAATAACATAGATATGGATAACAGTCGGCCGATACCTATAACACAGGCATTAAGTTGCCTACCTTAGAAACAGACAACCGCATATGTACCTATGTTAAACAATAAACATATTTATATTTATTTATCTTTTACGGTTTAAGAAGACTTTATTTCTCAAAAGAATTTACAATTCACTTACATGAGAAATGTACACAAAACAAAATAAAATTAAAACAAAATTCGTACGACTCACAAAAAGAAGCAATAAATACATAATGATAATAATATTCACATAGGTAATTATGCACAACATACAAATAACACTTAAAATTGATTTAAAACACTTCTATTAAAATTTTTGTGAGGTAGTTAAAAATATTGGTTCGACCATTGTTAATATCTTCACAGAACTAACGAAACTGGAAATGGCAAGTATCTGGATTTGAAGTGAAAACTTACTTGCTTTAATTGCAAATCAAGTTTTCTCTTTTATTTTATTTTTGTTAATTATATCAGTTATATTTATTTAGTATTACATATTTGTATATTTTATCGTTATATTTTAATTAAATTTTGATTAGAACATAATATATAGATAAAAAATTATATTTAAATTATATAAATATATACATATATTAGTAGATATAGTTTACAATTACAATATTATTATAAATGCAATACAATAAGTCTCTGTTAGTCTGTAACGCTAACAAGTTTATTTAGGTACTGAAAAGGATTAAATATAATTTTTGAATAAAATAATTTGTGAATAATAAAATATGAAGTTATTGTATGTGTATGCAAGACAGAAATATGTGTATAGATATATTCATGTGCCATCATTAATTAAATATTGTTTTAATAGCCTTTTAAAAATGGACTGAGATTTTGCTTCCCTGATTACTTTTGGTAATTTGTTGTATATTGATGCTCCTTCATTGAGAATACATTTTTTGCCATAATTTGTACGTGCTCTTCGCAATATCAGTTCTTTGCATGCTCTTGGTCTAAGTTTAACCATTGGCAGGGATTTTGTGAAATTTATTTCAGTATGTATACTTTTATCTAAAATCGTCCGTACCAAAATGCACGTATAATATTTATATGTTTGGGAAACATTCATAATTTTAGTTGCTTTATATATTTTCGCAGTAGGTGTCAGAAAGTTATAGTTCAAGAGTACCCTAATCAGTTTATTTTGAGCCAGCTGTATTGTGTTAAGATTTGTTTTTGCAGCTGTTCCCCAGATTTCTACAAGGTAATCAATATGAGGCTTAACTAGCGAGTTATATATAGAATAGCGCACTTTTTGAGGTAGACATTTTACTATACTCCGAAGTACACCAGTTAATGATACAAGTTTTGATTTTATTTTATTTATGTGAGATTTAAATGTCATGAATTTATCCAACAGAAGACCAAGGTATGTCTCAATTTCAACTTTTGCTATAGGAATATTGTTTATTTTTAGAGTTATTTATCTTTTATTCAGTGTAACGTGATTAATTTAAAATCTGTAATAGCTCTTTCTACGAGAATATGTCATTGTACTAAATAATTTGATATATAAGATACAATAAGTTAGCCAGACTGCACCCTGGTCAAGTGTAACGGAAAGTTAGAATCGTAAGTGCGTCCATACCTACCTGACCTAATTATTGTCGGGAACTACTCGTGAGGTCACTGATCTGTGGCCACATAGATGATAAGATCCTCAGATATAGTGTAATATTTGTGTCAGATGGTTATTGTTTCTCCTGTGATTTTTCGTATGAGCTAATATAGACATATTATTGAGAGCTACGGTGAAATGTGTAATAAGTACCCTAGAAAAGTAAAATGATAAACTAACTATAATTAGAAGAAAGAAGAAAGAACTTTCTTTCTTTCTTTCTAACTATAATTGAAATATAACGAAGAAACAAGAAAGAACTTTCTTTCTTTCTTTCTAACAATAATTGAAATATTTATATATGATACGTGAAGCAAATACTTTATACCCCTTTTTAGGAAAATTACGCGGACGGAGAAGTATGAAATTTGGCACAGGTAAAGTTTATATGGTAAAGAAGTGCAGAATACTAATATTTTTTATATTAATGCTCAATAAATACATTAAATTAATTTAAAAAAAAAACTACACACACTACGGCACACACACATATGTACAATGTACATATATGTATAATTATGTATATATTTTCGTTTAACTTTTATTCTTGAAAGCCACTAAACCCAAGAATTAAATTAAATTTAATTACTTTTATTATTTCCACGAGAACACACTATTATTACTCTTTCCAATGCCAAGGAGAAGACGAGCTGATATAGGTCGTCGAAGTCAATCAAATGTGCGACGAGCTACGCTCACGTGCTAATAAAGATGACCAGTGCGCGGCAGATAATGAGAACAGTCGTACTAGTATCTTCGAATTTCGTTCAAAAGTTACTGGAAATGAAGCAGATAGAATTAGAATGCAACAAGTTCACGTACATCAAAAACAGCGCACACGATAAAATCAACATGATTGATTCCGCCGAACGCAGTGTTCGTGTGAACTTTGACCGAGCTGTATATATATAATATATATATTAGGAGTTAGCTTCATTTTAGAGCAAATTTTTTTTCTCAAATTTCTACCTAAAAAACTTGTAGTGGATAAAAAAAATTGAGCTATAATAAAGTCCTTAATTTTTTTTTAGGTTTTCCATACAAAAACCTATGAAAAACCATTTTTATTAATTTCTTCTTCCACCCGCACAGTAATTTTTTTTTTTTTTTTCGTATTTTGCTACTCAATTATTTAAACAATATATATTACCTTCAAAAAATCCAGTGAGACAAGTAAGTTATATATTTTTTTCACAAACCGAATTCGTCGGAAACTGAATTTTTGAGAATTTAATACTTTAAGTAGCTGTACAAGCTAAATTATGAGTGGCACAGAAAAATATTTGAAAGCAAATTTGTAGAACATAAAATTTTCTAGAAATTTGTTACCTACCTTTTTTTACCATCAATAGTTTAATCACAAAATACAATTTACTGCTATTTTAGAAAATTTTCGAGTAGAACGACAATTCGTGAAAAAATATAATAAATATGAGCTTTCGATTTGTTTGTATAATACAAAATGTAGTATTATGTTACGACATAATATCATTAAAATGAGCCTCAGTAGAGATAATATTTAAATTATTACGAAAAGGCTTTCTTCATAATCTTCTAATAATTTATTAAAACCATAATATGTTTATATTATAAAATATTGATATAACATATATCTCTTTTTCATTCTATTCTATGGTGTATCTATTCGGGATGATGATCTCTGAAGTGCGAGTTAATTTTACTGAAGGTGCGACAAGTGTTTTTGTGGTTCGCGAGGTGAATGGGAAGGAGCCATTTCTCAAGAAAATTTGTCGTGACAGCGCCTTAATTAGACCTAAAGCTCTTGAATCCCTCAAATTCTAAATTACACAAAATCTTTCCACATTTCAAACGGGTTAATTACATGTCACGCTTGCATTTCAATTAATTATTAAATATATATATATATATATATATATATATATATATATATATATATATATATATATATATATATATATATATATATATGATTCTGTTTAAATTGTGTAAACGATTCATCTTTGTCTCAGCGGTGGAGAAAAGCATTTTTCAGAGAAAATTCTGAGATTTAGGAGCTTAATTCGCTAAATCGCTATAAAGCAGCGTGATGAATTAAATTCAACAACTATAAAGAAGATTTTGAATATTTACGCAATGGTATAGTATATGTACATCCTAACAGTATTATCTACTTTCACTAAAGCCGTATTATCAATGTAAAAACCGTATTACCGTAACCGTACGTTTTAAATATGTGTAATATATACAGAATGATCAAAAAGTCGTGGATTAAACGAAACAGGGAGATAGAGGAGGTAATTTCCAACAAAAAATCTTTCTACAGCATGGCCATAACTTCATTGCACGAAAAGTTATGAATATTTTTGTTTTTTCAATGAAACTACCAACTTTTTTAACAATTTAATCAATAAAAAATTAAATTGATTAAAAACAATAAAACAAAAAGTGTTTTACTATGACTCGATAATGTATCAATACTACAAAAATTGTATTGCAGCTCTTGGTACCAAATTTAACGAGCAATGAATTTTTTTCCGTAAAATTTGAAGCGATACAAAAAATTACTTCTCACTTTAAGAGCAGCCTGTGAAAAAAAAAATGTACTACCGAAAAGTGAGCCTGTATTAAAATTTTTTGCTCATTTAATGCTGATTCAAATGAGGTACAACACTTTACTGTTTGAGCTTTAGTTTTGGTTTTATGGTCGTTTTTTCATATCAAAGTGCAAATTTCATTAAATTTGCCTTATTCAAATAATTTATTAGTTTATCATAAACGGCCAGTTTTTTGTACGTTGGAATGCTATAACTGTTCTGTTCTTGTCACAATTAGGGAACCGCTCGTTCAAATGTCCTTGAACTGAAAATTTCAAGGTATTCCATTTTGTGATATTTTTATAATGATTTAACATTGTATTAACAGTTTCTTCTTTAAAAGAGTAACTGCTGAGTTTCTTGCCGGTTCTTCTCGGCAGAATCTACATTCTGAACCGGTGGTAGCTTCACGGTAGTCTTTTAACTTTCATTCGTAATCTAAATCAGTAAGAATAAAGATTTAAGCAATCAGAGTTCTAATTTTTTATTTTTACTAATTCCTTCGAGGTGACAGTAGTTTAAGAATAAATTATAAAACTACCTACGTAGATTATAATCGTTAAATAGTTCTATTAATATTCTTAATTTTATTCCCATTTGCTTTTGCTTTCATTTTCATAATGTGGATAGTAATAGCAGAACCGAAGACCTAAATGAGATCGACGGTTCTGCTGTTTTTAAAAAATATTAACGAGACCACTAATCCGATATATATATATATATATATATATTTTTTACACATTGAAATTAACACACATAACACACACATTTTTTAGACATTGAAATTAATCTAAATGCATTTAATAAGGAATAGAAGAAAGAATAGTTTAACTGAAGCACACAGTACATCAATCCAGTTTGTTCTTGACGTTTCACGTATTATTATAGCGATGTTTGTTATAAAAATAAATCAGTAGAATACAACAGTATTATAATTTCTTACTTATTTTAAATATTGAATTACCGTCTTCTTTATCACACTCTGTATATTAAACGGATTAATTAGGGTAGGGAGGGGCTAGTTGAGCAATGGGGCAAGTTGGGCAATCGAAATATCTCAAAAACTATACATCGCACGTTAATACATTATATGGCGGAAAGAAGCGGACTGAGGAGCAGAACTTATCACATGACAGCCAGTTGCAATCTGTCGACCGAATAATGTACCTGAACGTTTTATTTATTTTATGTACAAAAAGTTAAAAAAAAATTGTTTCTGAATATTTCATCTGTAAGGATCAGTTATTATCTATGGTACACCAGGTAAGTGTTTTACTTTTGTAAATGTAGTATATTTTTGATATCTAGAAAGGATTTGACTCTAATTCAAACAGTTTTTTTCGTGACCTCACTTTTTTAACAAATTTATAACTGGGGTAAGTTGAGCAAGAGTCACTATACAAACTTTACAGTTTGAAATGACAGTAATGTGTATGTTTTATTTTATTTTTATTTGAGAGCGTATAAATTAAAGACTTCAAGATATTTAAACTCTATCCAACACTTTAACGATGCTGCAAAGGCATTCTAAATGAAGGAAATAAGTATCAATGCCGCCGCCAAGCAATTCGGTATCAAATGAGTGACGAACAGGATTCACAAAGAAATTAGAGTTTGCCAGTGGCCTCTAATTTGCTGCGAAGCCTATACCATAACTTTAATTAGAAAAAAATTGATCCAATCCCGAGCACATATAAATGTGCGCGAAATGCTGATGTTACATTGTTTGCATTAAATGCATCAGTGACGATGATCAAGTTTTTAAATGATGAATATCACTATAATATATATTTTTTTACTTTTAAATTGGTTAATTAACTATATAGATGTTAAAGTATGATTTTAAACACAAATACTGAGTATATTTCAAACATTAAGTTAAAGATGGTCCTCTAAATATTAAGTAGAAGTTGATTTTATTTTCTATGTTCATTTCTTAAAAGAAAACTACATTTTGTTTCAATAATATGTCGTTAAATCATTAAATATAAAAGTTTGACTAAGAAATAATCATTTTATTTTATGTCGGGTAAATATCTAAGGTATGGTGTGGCTACATTTTCTATCTGCTCAACTTACCCCATACGCTTGCTCAACTTACCCCACCCATGGGGTACGTTGAGCATGTTTGACTTTCTGCATTTAAACAGCTGTAATTCTTAAATTCGACTTGTAACAGGAAAATACTGTGTAACCTTTTGCTAAGGGATAAATTACGAATCCATTAGGCCGCATAACAACTCATTGAGACTTATCATTGAGGAGCTATATCCGCTCAAGTGAAAAATTGCTCAACTAGCCCCGCCCTACCCTACATAACGCCTGTAACGTTAATGATACATTTCACATTATTATTAACAAGCGTTTTGATTATATACTTTATGATTTATATTTAAAAAAAATAATCATGGCATTTTATGAATTTTCATTATGTAAAAACATTAACGTACGACGGTTTCATGACCCATATTATCGCTTACTGACAGTACATTCATAGTGCATGAAAAGAGTATCTAATGCATAGTCCTATAAATAAAAAGTATACAAATATGAACTAACCTCAAAAAGAGACAAAGGGCAAATTAATTAGGCAAAGTAATTATTTATAATAACCAAATCAATTTTTATTAATTTTTTTAAATATTTATCAAAATTACAACAACAACAACAACAAAATTAGTATATATATCTTGAGTAAGTTCCATATTATGTGCTACTATATTAGTTTAAGCGGCTTCAAAGCATTGCATGTGGTTTATATTTGGCCTTCGCAAATATGACTGTCTTAGAATTCCAAGTAGCACCCAATCTACTCTAGCAAATAATATAGCAATATCTTCTCATCGCCTCGATGTTTTTTCTTCGACCATCAAGGTCAAACTTTTCGATTTTATTGGTAACACCCATTAACGATCCCCCAAATATGACGTTAAAATTTAATTCTTCAAACTTCTTCTCATATCTCTTAATACCGTCTATCTTCTTATAGCTCTAATAACGTCACTGTTATAGCTATCCATAGTCAGATAACTCTTTCCTATAAGATAACAGTAACTTATTCTGATAAAAAAGACATCTAAAATCATCTTATGACATACTTTTTGTTTTTGATATACGAAAACGACATGATTTTCTTTATATTACATCATACATCATAATTATATGATTTTTTTCAGTCGACGTAATGATTATGTTGTCTTCTTCGCCCAAAATTATGCCTTTGTAAATATTTCTACAACAATAATAATTCTTAGATAATTTTCAGTATACTAAAGTTACTTCAGGATAAAAAAAATATAGAACAGATCAGTCATTTCATCAATTAACGATAGAAAGCTGCCCTCGAGTCGTTTGATGTCTATATAATATCTATATATCAGGAAGCACGGAATAGCTCTTAACTCAATCGAAATGGCTCTTGATAAAAGAGGTGACATATTGCACTTACGACTGTACCCGCTTGGGAAAATTAAATGTCTTAAGGCTTTTTCGATCTAACACTGAAATAAAATTAATTTTGATGGTTAATTTTATTAAGAATAATAATAATAAATTCTGAGGATTATATAACAAGAAATGCTTAGAAATATTTGAAATAGTTTAAATTTGATGACAAAAAAAATTGTTATTATTTTTGTTTTTGTAATATATCTATATTGTGGTTCTACAAGAAAGATTTTCCTTGATATATATTATAAACTAAACAACGATTAATTGCTTGTTTTTAGTATGGATTTGTCCGTGGGAATTTCAAGGTAAAATTAAATAACTTATTAACCAACATCTATATTGATTTTAATTATTTTTTCTATATATACATATAATAAACTTGTTCAAAAATAAAAAAAAAGTTTTCACAATTTTATTCACAAGCATAACTTAAAATTTGAGTTTTTTTTTTTTTTGACTTAACAGATTATAGTTTTTTATAGGTTGAGTCTAGAACTGAAGTTCATTTTACATGCAAAGTAATAATAATGAATATAACTAAAATCAAATACTATTAGTATGAAGTCGTGGGTATAAGCTTGTATAAATAGTATGTAAGTAGTCTAATTTGTATGTACATAAAAACTGAAAACCCTTTCTTGGGTTTCCATTTTAATATTATTACGGAAATATTTATTCATTCAGAATTTGCAGGCAAATTCAAAATAATAAATATGTTTGTTTGCAAGTTGTAATTTTTGTTTTAAATATAAATATAAAAAAAGAAAAAAAGTACGAGGCAGATAGATAAAATGCAATTAACAATATATTTTCTAGTATTATTTCACCTCACTTGATTAAAAGCATTGCTGCTTATTAAAATGTCGAGATTAAAAATTACGTTTCGTTTGCCGATTTGCTGATATTTATAAAAAAACAGCCATGTATATGCCAATTTTGGTTAAAAAATACGAGTATATTACATATGTATGTTACAAAGAGATATCATGCGTGAAATTAAAATGTTACGCTTATAATAAAATTTGATGTTGTTTATATTTTATACCCTAATTGGTGAGGGTAATATTTACATATACGGTAATACTCGTTATACTCATATTGAGATCATGAATGAAAAACTGGTGGCTTAGGCTTTAAACTTAGGCTGGCACTTAGAACGTTGTTGGTGAGAGACTCGCGTGATGAATCCGATGCCATCTTGAATTGCTAGTAACCCTTCCCATAACTGTGAACATCCGATAAACCTGTAATATTTCAATTCAGATTGGTTAACCTCAAAGCTATAGTAGTTTATACTGTTGTCACTAGTCGTCATAAATTTTTGTATTTTTCTGCAAATTCTAACTGCAAAACAATTACGCCGCCATTTTAAATCGTCAAAGTACAGTAATGGATAGTGGACACTAGGTGCAAATGAGTTTATCGTTCAGGCTTGTCACCGATCTTGCACAAAATCAAAAATATTTTGTTTAAAAATCGTTAACGTCGAACATTGATCGAAGAATAGAGATATAGATTATAGAGGATTAGGTCGCACAGACTTTGATGAAAATTCCAAGCAAAGTAGTTAGTTAATTCAATTATATTTTATTTAAAATATATCTAACACCATTTAATTGAAAGTTTAATTTATTTTTATATATTGTGATACTATATTAAGAATTTTTTTTAAGAATAACTAATGAATTTTTTCCTGATTATTCTCGGCAGCATCTACATTCACAATTCAGTTGTTGTTTCACATTAACTACACGAGTAATATATTACTGTAAAATAACGATTACTTAGTGCGTTTAGCCCTCGTATAAGTTGCAAATTTTGTTCATTATGTCTGTAAGCTTCTTTTGACCGAAATACACAAATAATCTATCGCATCCTGTAATCGAAGCCCAATTGTATTAGTATATTGTATCCAATATTATCGTTACTTGACTCTTGACTTATCCCTTCACATTTCTCATGTTACTGACGTCTTTGCTAAGTGTAAGCTGTTTAAATCCATATCTGTTATCCTCTTTTTATCGTACAATCACAAGATACCTTTAATCGTGTTTTCTAATACCTATAGACAAAAGGAAGCGATTTTTAGAAGATTTATGTCTAAACTTGTAAAGCCGACACTTTACGATTTACATCTTGCAGAAGGAGGAGGCGGAGAGGGACCGGGAGGACTCACTCCTCTCGGACCCAATTCGCCGCCGGCGCACGGGATTGTCCACCGTCCGTCAAAACAGCCTACTGTGAAGGTGCGATGCCCAAGTGCGCGGGGCGTCGGTACAAGAGAGAGTGCCCGATGGGGCTGCCGTCTACGGGCCACGGAGCAACGTACGTGGTACCCGTGGTCCGCCTTGTAAGGGCGGGTGATGGTACACGGCGGGTTTTTTTAGTGGGTCAGAGCCCCACACTACCCTGTTGTTTCCCCGATACCGTTGGCGAGCACAGTGTGTTAAAGTAGGATATGTGACGCTACTTAGTTAGTCACCTTTTATAACATCCCGGCAAGAATGAGTCGGAATTATTCTTCTCTGCTGGTCACCGCATGACGAACAGTATAGTCGTAATAATATACTCGTACTTCTATTGACACTTTCTAGGGTTCCGTACTCTAAATAATAATAAATTTCTATAATTTTTACCAGGGAAACAAATAATATGTATATATTTTATTTTATTTTATTACTTTAAAGTTCTTTTTTTTATAAATTTAAAAAAAATATAAACTAATCATTTCTATTTAGCATAGTTTTTATACCTACATTAAAAAATAAAAATACCTACATATCGTCGCACATCTCAAAAACTTTGTTTTTGTTTTATCATAATTTGCCAAAAGTTAAAAATATCCATCCGTTTAATTGCTTCAGTTATTGTAAATAACTCATTGGAAGAATTTGTTAGCTCAGGCTAACTATGTAGTGCAGATGGATTGTACCTAGATTAAAAATTGCTCTCAAATTACTCGCAATGTTACGTTATGCTAGTATTTGGTTCAGAAGCCTGGTTATGTTCTCTGTCGGTCGCTACTTGACGCGCCTCTCGTTGTTTTAATGTATTAGTTTGCAACTTGAAAAATACTTAAATTTACATTATTCGTCGAGAGTTCTTCAACTATTCCATTCAATCGACGATTATAGACCAATTTGTGCGTATGTTAGGTACATCGACCAATATTTCTTGCTCTTTCGCGAAGACGTGCCATTTTTCTGTAAAAAAAAAAAATTCTGTAAAAAATACACAACAACTAATATGAATAACTTCTTGAATATATGAATAACTTTACCGGTGGGAGGGATGCGCTGTGCCGCGCTCCCGGCTGCATGGGTACCACCATCTTGCTTATTTCTTCCGTGAAACAGCTTTGCTGTGTTTCGGAAAGAAGGGCAAGACAGGCAGTGTAATTACTGGCACCGAGACTTAACATCATATGTCTCAGGATAGGCAACACATAAATGAGTTGGCTGGGCTAGTTCCAGGTAAACTAGTTTATGTTCATGGGCGACGTCGACCACTTACCATCAGGTGGAACGTCTGCCAGTTTGCCTATCCAACTAACATATAAAAAAAAAAAAAAAAAAAAAAATAACTTAGTGGATTTATTGTACCAAATTTTAGACAAAAAATGTTTTATTTTATTTATTATTGTTTAATTTTTTATTTAATATTTTCGTAAAGTAAGAATATAAAATGAATACAATTTAAAAAAAATTGTTATGAAATTAATTAACTATACTTAAGCCCAATTTGATATGGAATGTTTACTAACAAACCGTTACTTAGCAACCAACCATACACAGATGTTAACAACCTATTGGAAAATAATTATAGTAATTATATTGTTTATTATTTATACACAGTAGTAAAAACTACACAAAACTTGAAATAAATAAGTCAGGGAGTTAGATATACTTATATATTACCTATTATATTTTAAAAATTTATTAATTTATTATTAAAAGCGAATTTTCTTGCGTATTATGTATTTAGCGGTTAATTTAAGTTGTAGGAAATAGTGTTAAAGCGAAAATTTTAATGTATAACTAGGAAACTGGTGATAAAATACTTTTTTTCATTAAAAAAAGTGTCAATCCTATACACGATGACTTTTGGTTTGTTTACAAAAATTCCATATCGACTTTGACTTAAGATGGGTTAGGATGATTGTTAATCAAGGCATGTGTAAGTTTTATAGAAAATCATTTATATACTCTCTTCAATACCGCACCGAATTTGCACAATGTATAGTTTTATTTTATTTTTTTTAATCTGCTCTTCAAACCCTCTCACACACGAATTACATCTGAATGTAATATTTCAATTAACATGCAATTTTTTTTTTTACAAAATATCGGGACAAACTGGAAGTAAAAAAAAATATTTTTAAATATTCAACGCAGCGATCGCAGTGCTGTCTACCGGATCCAATTTAAAGCACAAAAAACTAAGAGATTTTAGAAGGAGTTCAGTCACACGAACAGATGAATCATATATATAAAAAGACAAAAAAAAATCTGTTATAATAGTGTACTCTGTATTATTAATGGGAATAATGAAATAAATACGCAAGTACTTTTATCTGTAAAAAAAAAAATGTAGTGTGTACGGAGGACACAGTCATGTCAGAAGTGAAACATCTTTGGCAAACTCAATTTAAAATTTATTAATATTAATAATTAAATATTATATTACTTATTTACGCGTTGTTTACGCGTTGCGACATGATGCGATAGGATAGGTACGCGACATCATACTATATCATTCTCTTCTACACATTTTTTTATTTGTGTCTCTTACCTGTCGTTTTTTCCGTCACATCCCGTTTCAAATCACAACGATTCTAAAGAAGTTTCACTTCGAAAATTATTACCAACCAACCCAACCAACCAATCTAAACCATTCTAAAATGCACTTGAACACACAAAAAAATTCATAAATATCAGTCCAACTCTGGGAAGATTTCAATCACATACACAGAAGACTTAAATACATAAAGATTTAAGATAGCAAACGAGTCAATTATTTGTTATTAAAATTGTAAAAGTTTAGAAAATCTGTAAAGATATTGCTTTAAATAAAATTTTGGCAACTAAAGTCATACACATAGATGATTCGAATTTTACAACACAGATAAACTATCTGTGTTGTACACTCAAATTTCATTTATTGTGTTTAACATGTAATTACATTTTACCTGAAATATGTCATATTTGAGGATAATTTTAAAGGTGTCATTGTGAAAGATTTACCAAGTTTTATTTTGCTTTGTAAACACAGACAGGTTTTCATTCATCTTTTCACAAGTCATCAGCGTTTTACAGAGAAATCGATACCTCACAGGAAATTGCTCACAAATTGCTGCCTATATCTCGCTTTTATCGAAACACAATACTAACCCAACCACAAAATAGAAGCAAAGCAAAACATTTGCCCTTTGTATTTCACTTTAGACAACTATTCTTTTGACTTTGTTTGGACGGATACCTTTATTAAAAACTCAATGTGACATCAAAAATTTTCACACATTTCAAAAAGATCACAAGGTTAATGGGAACAAAATTAATTTTCACGAAATCAAAGATAAACTAGAAGATAGGTAGATTAGACTAGGTAACATTTTCATGTAAAAAAATAATACAAACTGGGTAAGTAATGTTGATACGTCAGTCAGCTCTCACTAATTAACGAGGTATTTTGCCACACTTGCAACCGACGTAGCTATTAAGTATACGAGGAACTTCTGCGTTGCAAAATTCATTAATAGAAGTGAATTTTAGAATTTCTTTTTTACGTAACTACGCTGCAACTGAGGTAATGCATTTCCTTTAGACGTATTTATGTTATCTGGAATTTAAATGATATTTCTAACAAATTATTTTCAGATGCTTAGGAATGTCTCGAGAGTTACAGGCTTTCTGACTTTACTAGAAATTTATTAATACGGACAGTACGAGGGTTTGTTACCAGCCCGTTAAATGGGATTGTCTGTTTTGATCCTACTATGGTACAGCCAAAAGCTGTTGTTTATTTACCTTTACTCTTCGTGGATATGTGTTTTACCTTGAACCTAATCGTATCAGCAAGTGGTGTAATGTTAATTTCAAGAACTCTCAAATATCATGTCAGAATTTAAAATATTGTTAAACTGTAAAGTTTTGTATAAACGCGATAAAATCCGGTATAGACTTTTAATCAAATGAGTAAAATTCGCGTAAATATAAGAGAACAGTATCGTGTCAGATGTTTATTTAAGCATTATTAACATAATGGTCTAAAGAATAATAATAATAACTCTTTATTGTACAACAAGAATAAGCAACATTACAAAAAAAAGGAAATAAGTACAATATGCGGCCTTATCGCTAAAGAGCGATCTCTCCCAGGCAACCTTAGGGTACAGGAAATGGAATAATTATATTATCGAAATCGAATTTAAAATCGCTGAAAATAACATAATACGCTTACTATATAATATTTGTATTAAAAAATACAAGAAACGCGTTATTTGCGCGCTCGATCTAGAATATATAGCTTTAAATAAATATCGCCGAGTCTGACTCGAACTTGGTAGAGTTTTTTTTTTTTTTTTAATATTCGTGAATCCACTGTACTTTTAATTGCTAATTTTTTTTTCAATAGAATTCTTAGTTTATTATTTATAGTGAATAATTTTACACATATGAATCAACTTTTGTGAAATTATCCAATCTTCATTCATAAAGTATTAAAGGAAAATATATCTTTTAATCAAATGAACATCTTCTCATTGTCCGATTCAGTAATCCTGAAAATTTATGTTTCGTTGTTACAAAATGTAAAATGTGCGATCCAAATTTTAGAGAATTTTATGTTTTCCTCGTTTTTAGCCTGAAATTTTTCTTTATTAAAAATTATCGAAGTTTCTTAGGTTTACCGAGGAATTAGTGAAGTTATATATTTCTAGGAACTAAATGTTGTATTTGCTAACTCGATGGTTGTTTATCTTCGTTATAACATCCATTTTGTATTTTTATTTTGATAAAATTTTTAAGGACTTCACTCCCATGAGTCGTAAACTGATCTCTTACAGCAACGTTTGCCAACAACAAACATACCTTTCAACGTAACGTAAACTTAAAATTCTTTAAACACAGAAACTCGAGTCACTTTAACGTATTTTGAATACGAAGAGGTTCCTATGGATATTCGTGCAACTAATAGCTAAGTAACGTCACTATCATGCGGTGTTTAATTATTATTGTAACACATCTAGTAATTCCGTTCATGTCCCTGATTGGGTGTTAAATCTAATTGGGTATTAATTCCACCTGTCCCTTGCAACTGGCGCGCGGGTCATTTATAGGAGTGTTCATTTGAGTGTAATTTAGTTCACTTATGTAATAGGCTTCAATAAGTATAATTTGTATAAAATTAAACTCAAATTAATATTTTATTTTGTGTTTTTATATTTTATTTTTAAATTTTTAATGCATAGTGTAATACCGTTTCAAAATAATGTTGTCGTTTAAAATTATTTAAACAAGACCAAAATTTTTGTTAAATTCGTAGGCAACTAATATTACATATACTGATATAAAGACTATTATTTCTTCGACCACGATGGAGTTAAGCTGTATGTCATAAATCATAACATAGGTGCTACCGTGAATGTCCGAAATGTGCAGTAGCGTGCATTTCATATAGGCAGAAAGGCACTGCCTACCTTGGCATGTTACTAAAAATATATATATAAAACATGAACATTACATATTTTTGAAAAAGACATAGGTAAATCATAATTTAATTTAAATCCGCTTCAATTTGAAAAACCCGCCATCATATATGCGATATCAGCGCTTCCCGCGAATCGACGACCGCGACGGGCCTTTTATAAAACTTTTCCTTAAATCCCATACAAAATGTTAGCATTGACAGAACGACATTATTATAATCCTACAATTTTATAATGTCGCGCGTCATATGGAATACGAACAAAGTATTGTGTTTTTAACATTGGTCGGTTTAACAATCTCAGTATAAACAAATAGGCAGTGCCTAGGCTAATAACCTGTCAAATCAAATTGTCTTGAATTCGATACCGTATGTACCAATAATTATGATTTTTGACACGGTCGCATAATCACATCCGCCGTCCGAACTCCGAATCATTCCGTGACAGATATTATTACAATTCATTGAATTCACTTTGAATTTTAAATTTTTAGTTTGTGCGTGGTGATGTGTTTAATGGAAGTAAATAAAGTAAATAGTGCATCCAAATTCAACACGTTCGATTTTACAGATTTTTACGTATTTAACAAAAGATAGGCGTATCTATTTAACATATTATAAATAACAATGAGGTTATGATTTTTCATTTATTAATAAATAAACAAGTACTTTAATTAAGCATACAATTTCGTAACTAATTAATAGAAATTCCTTGATAGTGTTATCAATGATTTCGTATGTTTGACACAAACGAAATTATCAGAGTGCCGGCCTATGAGGCCACTATGTCTATCCAGTATCTGATTTGTTTGATGAGTATCAGTTGGTTGCTGTATATATAAGTGGCTCATGCTCATAAAAGATTCGGCACGACTTGTATCACATGCCGAGAAAAGCCGGATCAATCAATAAGCATGGTATGTATAGTTAAATGTATTTTGTCCTGCTGTATGTGTATGCCTGCATTATTAGTATAAATGAACTTACACAGTATCTAATAATTTACTTGTCTGTTCTTGAAATTATCTAAAAGCCTCTATTCCCAATAAAATTGAAATATTAGGAAAAATTTGTGAGATTAAAGATTAAAAAAAAAAAAGTTAAAGAAATAAACTACTATATATTAATACAAAATATCAGAACAACCATTTATAATATAACAAAAATGTCGATAATTCTGTGTCGATTTAGAAAATTTACAAATTGTACATTTGTAACTCTCAAAATCAGATTGATTACTTAAAAATACATATCAAACACCATAAATAAGATATGTATAATTACTTACTAGTCCATAATAATACATTTTTATTTTTGCACTTATAAAGCTAAAAACTACTTCGACTAACTTTGCTGGTAAATTATTCTATATCAAATAAATAAATTGAAATCATCATTTCTTTCCATCAGTTTTTGATTTATATCAAAGTTTTTGAGATATTATAAGTATATATAATTTTAAATATGTTAATAATAATTTGATAATTTTTTTTTAAGTTATTTATTTATTGCACTATGATATAACATGACAAAGTAATTAAATTCAGAACATATATTAAAAGCAATCATTTGTTTAAAATTTATTGAGTTTGGAATTATTTGTATCATCAATCTTATTTGAATAAAGAGATTAATATAATTGTATATTTTTAAAAATTAGGTTTTGAATATTATACTTTAAGTTGATACAAAATACAAATATATATTTAACTATACAGACAACTTTTAATATTTTGGAAAAAGATGATAACATTAAAAACTTTTTCTAAACAATAAAAAATTTCAAATAGAAAAAAACAATAATATTAAATAACTAGCTGCAATCAAAAATTCTAAAAACTATATTTTTAGCTTCGGTATCGATTGTAGATCACACCCCAAGTATTCTTTAAAAAAATATCCAATGTATAGTTTTGACTTTCTTACCATTTTATTATATGTATAGATCATATTTTAGAGAAAGAAAAAAATTTAACAATTTAAAAATTGTATTTATTTTTATACTCTTTTTTTTCTGTGAATTAAAAATGTTTAATCTTTATTGATTTAAATGTAGGTACAGCATAATTACTTAAATTGGATTGATGTGATGTTCTTTAGATTCATATTTTTTTACCCGACTGCGACAGACGGAGGGTTATGTTTTTCGAGCGTATGTATGTATGTACATATGTATGTATGTATGTCCATTTCTTTGGCACGCTCTACAGCCCAAACGGCTGGACGGTTTTTGACATATGAGGTGTCGTTGGATTTGTCTAAATTGTAGTAGTGACATAGGCTATATAAATTTTCAAAATGGCGCCCGCAAATGGGGGAATGAGGGGGGGGGGCGTTGAATTTTTTTTTCTTACTGTAGCAATATGGGTATCAAATGAAATCTAGTAAATTGTTTTATTCTTTTTAATTTATAATAAGAGTATTTTACGCAGTCGGGTTTTGATTTTCTTAATTAAGCATACTTGTTTGACTGCCTACCCTGTCTTAAAACTTTATGCACGCCACTGGAAATGTGTTGTATTTTAGATTCACAGGCGTATTTACAAAAAAAAAAAAAAAAACACTCGGTCACGACTGACTCATCTTGAAATCTTGAATACTGTAAACAAAAATAACTCAAAATTCTTAAAAATTGCTTTTAAACACATAGTTACTCCTTTTCCGATGAAGACACTCAATATGAATGTATTTTACAAATCCTGTCCAAAATCGATTTTTCATCAACCATCAAATAAGTATAATACCAACTCAACATGTTTGTTCTACTAGAATTACTGTTTAATTTTATTTCAAAATAGTATATGATACGATTTTTATCTTTATTTTATTACAGATACCTATACCAACAACTATGAGCGGTTTAAGAAAAGTCTAAGCTCGTAAGCGTAATTAGAGACGCCAAGAATAAAACAGAATCGTTTCAACGGTTGCCACTGTAGTGTATAGTTAGTTATTTCACCAACATCTGTTTCCTACTTGTCCTCATTTTCAAAGAAAAATGTAAGTGTAATCAAAGAAAATAACAAATTTAACATACTGAATGGGAATTATGAATTGTAAATCGTTACCTCTTATATGTGGTACATATATATATATTTATTTATTATAAATATAAAATACATAGTTAAAAAGGTATATTAAAAACAAATATATTTAAATCTAGTTTACGATTTTTTTTTTTTTTTTGATTATAAAGGTAAGAAACCACAAAAAGATCATAATAATGTATTTATAAAACGTTTTTCTAAGATATCTGCATCAAGAATTATTAATTATTTAACGGATTAGATAAAACCGTTCACGGTTACATTTATATAAAACTTAAAACGTATGGGAATATAATGGAATTGGGTACGAGTATAATCGAACACCTTTAATCTTATCATTAAACAAGTCTTGTCAAGCGGCAACTCGTATCGACACTCTGAGCAGCTTTGAGAATTGAAAGGTTTATCAAATCATCTGCTTTTTGTACATAAATCCATATTACATTGTAAGCAGTTGCTTATAGTATTTACATGAGCTTTGATTTGTCAATAAACTTTAACACTCAAATATGTTTACTAACAGATATGTGTGTGTGTTCTTCTTCATTATCATATTTCAACAGCGTTGTTTAGTTAAATCTTCAAGTAATAAAATTCATTATTAATTTTGTGTTTGATCTACATTCATTTAAGGGGTTCTTGTTCAAAAAATTGTGTAAAACCTCGTCATTACCTCAGAGTAATCCATACATACCATTAGTATTAGATAAAACTACTATTAAAGGGTTCGCTAACAGTGTTTCATCAAGCGCAAAAAACTTAACGACGTTGTAACAACAGATGTTCTAATGCAACATCAGGAACAAAGGAGCTCTTTCGATTATCGGTTCATTTGTTTGTTCATCGAACTTCTAAATAATTGAACAATTTAGAGCTTTTCTTTGGTCTTTATTTCATTTCAATTGTATTGTTTTCTACAGTGAAAATAATTTTGTTTATATTTATATTTTATTTTTAAGTATTCATTTGTTTGTTGAAACATTTTAAAATAGAATTCATTTTTAAAGTGTATTATTAGAAGTTATGAAAAATCATGCTACGAAGGATAAGTAGTAAAAGTAGAACGAAATCTTAAACATCTTCATCTCTGATCTAACAGTATTGATCGGGAGATACTTGAATTAAAATGAGTGCCAATACGGTGTTTCACTGTAGTATGAAATAATATAATGCCTTGTATTTGACAAATTATGAATATTTGTTTGTGGTATAGTTAAAAATGGTAACTTAAAAACTTTCAAAAATTTTCAGGAAATTTTGCGAATCCCTTAAATCACCATAACAGGTGGATAGGGATGCTTGGGTCCAAGATTGCTCGTTGAGCTGCATATTAAGTATCGATTCTAAAGTTATTTTGATTAAGTCGTCTACTTGTGTCAAAAGATCTGGGTGATTCCAAAAGGAGCAGCAACGAAACACATACATAGATTTTGGGACGAAAAGACAGAATTTTAAGATGCTAAGTGCATAATGTGGACTAATTTCAAAGAGACGGTCAGCATAATTATATTTGAAATGTAGTAATTGAATTATTAATATATTCAGAAATAGATTCATCAAAAATTGGAGAAATTTTTCATTAAATCCAAAACTCATTGAATTAAAATATTGTTTTTGAATCAATATGATATATTATTATTTATTATAAACAGAAGATCCTATGACGTTGGAATGTTTTTTTTTTAACTTTCTTTATTGCTGTTTATTTTCAATATTTTCTCGTTTCATTAAGTTACCGTATATCTGTTTCTTACACGTTATTTCTAAATGCATAACTTTGGCTAGAGGCCAGTTGCTTTATCGGTGAGAAGAAAACACTTACATAAGTTTTTCGTATAATTTCCAAATTTAATTTGTTAAGATAAATGGATTAATAACTCATCTTGGTTTATAATAAAAATGTTTCTCTATGATACGAAATAATCTCTGTAATTTTAAATATTATATTTTTCTACTTGTTTTTTGGTAACATGAAATTTTAGTTATTTATTTGTATACCTTGCATATTCGAATGCATTCACATAAAGGTACATTATGTATTTATTAGGTCGGGAAAAAGGTTTGTTCGTATTTTATATACAAATTTAAAACTTTTTTTACAAAGTTTAATTACATTTAATTATATTATTATATACTCTTTTGCAAAAAAAACGGGCACTTAAGCAAAGAACTATTTTATAGTTACTATTAGTTTGTTTGACAATTTTAGGTATTGTTATCCTCAGAATTTTAGAAATTAATTAGGAAGGAATAGTTTTCATCAGTTTTATCATAACATTTTAATTAAATTATTAAGAAATAATGTTTAAGCTCAAAACACTATGATTGTACCTGCTCGCTAAATAAAAATGAAACGCGTTAATTTCTTTGTTTTTCTTGAATACCATTAAAAGCAGATAAAAGTTTAGTATTGAGTGTGACCCCCTCTTGCTGAAATCACAGCTTGCATTCGTCTGGGCATGCTAGTGAGTATATCTTTTATGGTTTCTTGGGGAATACGTTCCCACTCCGCGGTAATCACATTCTTTAGCTCTCTGATGGTCTGCGGAGCCGGCTGCACTGATCTCACTCGTCGCTTCGGAACGTCCCAGACATGCTCTATGGGATTGAGGTCCGGACTTCTAGCTGGCCAGTCCAAACGACGAATTCCGACTTCTAGCATATACGCATCCACACCGCCAGACCGGTGGGCGCGAGCGTTGTCGTCCATAAAAATTGAGTTTTCGCCAAGAGCGGTTAAAGCGGGTTGTGCATAAGGAATTAGAACTTCCGTTATGTATCGGTGTCCAGTCAGTGTACCGTTTTCGATGAAGACTAACTCCGTACGATCCATAGAATTTATTCCTGCCCAAAACATAACAGAGCCCCCTCCATAAGGTGTGATTTCTTAAAAACATGCCTCTGCAAAGCATTCTCCTCGTCTACGTAGCACTCGCCGACGTCGGTCTTCACCATGCAGAGATATCCTGGCTTCATCGGAGAACAATACCCTATCCCAGTCTTCATGAGTCCATGACACACAATTTCGAGCGAAGCTAAGCCTGGCAACTCGATGTCCACGGAGTAATTTAGGGCCGCGTGCCGGGCGATGACTGTGTATATTAGCAGCGAGAAGCCTCCTCCTGACCGTCCATAGACTAATTTGCACATTTCTTACTTCTTCGAGGGTGTTCTTGAGGTCCACATAAGAAGATTTGCGATTTCTCAACGCTTGACTAACTAGAAAACGATCATCCCGTGGTTCGGTACATGTCTTTCTGCCAGAACCAGGCCTTCTCTTGACGGAACCGGTCTCTTGATAGCGCTGCCAGGTCCTTTGAACTGTCGACCGACTCACATTTAGCCTCTGAGCCACGAAGCATTGACTGCAACCTTCTTCAAGCAGCGCAATAATTTTACTCGCTTTTTTCACTTTATCTACCATTTTCGAGATTGCTAAACAGCAATAACAATACTTTTAAATGTCAAGGACACCAGATAATTTAATAAAAATTGACAAAAAGTTAATTAGAGTCGATATTAACTATAGGGAATTCGCGCCACAAAATGTAGTTAAAAGTTATTTTCTTTGAAAACCAGGCTCAGTCAAAAATTTGAATTTGGAATGTACTCTTATAAAGATTATGGCACTTTTATAACTGGCCAGTAACATGTTCAAATGATTAAAACCTTTTTGGTATTTTATTTTTTTCAGCCAGGAAGAAAATCGAAACCGCCCGTTTTTTTTTTGCAAATGAGTTTATATATGTACCACTTTGTTCGATAACATGTCGCTATCTTGTAGGTAGTGACATAATCCTGTATAAATCTTGGCATTTTCAATCACAAAAATGCGACAAGTAGTTTTGACAGTCCTCTCTTGATGTTAACCTAACACTACCCAAAAATTCTGAAGAGACGAAAAGTAAAAACCTGAGGGTTTGCACACTTTTTTTCTAAATTTCGTTCTTGAATATCATTAGTTATTGACAGTAGAAATCCAAAACGATGGTTTTACCCGGCGGTAAAAACTCATAATGAACGATACCCTTCCAATCCCACCATACACATGGCATCACCTTATCGCGAGTTAATCCGGGTTTTGCTGCAGTTTGTGGAGCTTGACTTTTCTTTGACCATTATCTTTTTCGCACGTTCTCGTTCTAGGTGATCCACTTTTCATCACCAGTGATCAATCTTTTTAAAAACGGTTTAGATTTATTACGTTTCAATAGAGAATCACAAACGAATCATTAGGTTTCTTTCAATGAGCTCTTCTGGCTTTTTCATATAAATCAAAACTGTTTTGTCGTCAATATTAAGTTTCTTGGTAATTTAAAAACTACTAATATGCCGATCTTGCTCCACTTTTTCAAAAATTGCATCAACTTTATCCGTATAAGGGTGACCAGAGTAAGCTGCGTCATTGACTTCAAAATTCCCAGATTGAAAATGCTTGAACTAACTTTGTGCTAATCTTACTGACATTGCATTAGGTCCATAAACGTCACAAATTATTTCGCGGTTTGAGTTGCATTTTTCTCTTATTAGTAATGAAACTTCAGAATGTATCGAATTTTTCCGTTATATTCACTTATTTTAACGGACCGAAAAACAATTGAAAAATGGTGGGAAAAATGTTTTCACCTTTTTTAATTTTTATTTTTCTTCGTGTTTTATATTTATTGATATTAAAGCCAGCCAGATACAAACAGTGCAACCAAGAGATTTTTCTTAAATTTTATAAATCAAAACACGAAAAGACTTTTTCCCGATGAGTACTTTAATATTAATATGTTTACGGCAATTATATTTTGACAATTAGATTACCTATTTAAAAATGAACTTATTGTACTAGTGTAACCTACAATTATAAAAAGTATATTGTGATACATAAATATTACTCATAAAATTTTATTCAAGCTAAAGTAATAAAAATAGGTTATACTAGTTAAAGTCACAACCGTTCTGGTGTATTGGTGCCAATAGTCGCCTTAACGCCGGCGGTCGTTTTTTGTATTTGTACAAATATTTGTTTCTGGTTTGGAGGTATATTCTTATAGGTCTCCCTACTGTGCCTCGGAGATCACGTAAAGCTGTCAGTCACGACTATTAATATAGACACCTAACAGAAATCGTTACTCTTGGTAGGGAAATTATCCACCAGTCCGCAGTAGATTAGCGTAGTGCATTAAGCTCCAACACTTCTTTTATATGGAGAAGAGGCCTATGTGCAGCTGTGGGACGTTTAGAGGCTGATTCTTTTCAGTTCAATTCATAGTAGTAAAGGTTTACTGAAAAACTTTGTTATATTCCAATCAGAAATAACTATATTTTAATAAAGACTCGTTCGGATTATTCTAAACATTTTCGTATAGTCAAAAATAATTCGAACTGATTCAGAATAAGCCAAATCAGCCTACCCGTCACCGCCGTCCATGAATATTCGTAGCAATAAATGCGCTTTGATCCCTATCACGGATAAGAGAGAGAGTTGATAATGAAAAAGAAAGGAATATAGCAGGCTTCTAGCTTACATACACAACAAAAACATTTCGCTTATTTGGAGCGACAGTGACACAAATGCAAATTAGTTAACTTTACACCAGATCAGAATAAAAATTATTTCATAGTTCAAAAGAAGATTCTGAAGCATTATTACAGCTAATTATTATTTTAAAATTGTTTTATTATAGCTGGATATTGTGGCATTTTCACTACCAACGCAGATGTTGGTATTAATAAGTCATTTTCGCGTATTTTTGCAAATGTGTCACTGTCGCTCCAAATGAGCGATTTGTTATATTTACTACACACCTATTTATTTACCTTAGTCCTTCATTCGAGCCAATCGTACATACACTATAGTATATAAGGCATTATTGGAGTAAGGTATTACGGGAGAGCCGTATCCGATGTTGTTATTATGAAAAAATACTTATTAAATTAAATTTACTTTTGACATAAATATCATAATTTTTTTATTAAATACGATTTTTGTAATTCATTTTCTAGACAAAACATTTTTCTTATTATGTTTTATAGAGAAATTTAATTTTTCAAAATAACTCTGATGATATGATCTAAACTTTTTCTTTTTATTAACAAAAGACAACATTATTTGTTTTAATTAGACCTTTCGTTGTACTGCAAATTATGTTCCAGATAAGACTAAATATATTGTAGCTCTGGGAAGTTCAAAAGGTAAAGAGGATTTGTAATTATAACTTTGCTTTAAATTAAAACTGAGTGATATTACAATTTGAAACTATTTTATTCTATACATATTCAATGCTATTAATCGCTTATCATGACTTAATAAACGCTTTTATATATTTATATTTCTTAACATACTCGTAATTTAATAAGGGACAATTTTTTTTTGTTATGCATAAAGAGATCATGAACTTCAATGTTCTAAATAATTTAATACAATATAATAATATATTTCAGTTTGTAGACGATACCTGTCTCGTAGTTACAGAATAAATTACAAAGTTGCGCAAAGACTCATTCAAGAGGGTCTAAATGGATTATTTATTTATTTATTTAAACACTTTATTAACCAACAATGTATAAAAACAGTTGGAACTAAAGGCGGATTCAATGCTTACATTCATTTAATATATACATCGATATAATATATACATAATAATATAAATAATAATAATAAGCCATTTATTCCATGTTTCAATATAACATTTCAAATGAAATTAGTAGTTAGTAAGTTTTCTTATATTATTGTTAGTATGGTTAGTCTTCGTTGTGTGAAATATGGACCCCTTTTTGGGTAAAGGCCTCCTCCAGTTTTTTCAAGTCTCTCTGTCCTTGCTTAATGTACGCCAGTCGCTCCCTGTTACGTTACTGATATCATCAGCCCACCGTTTTCTTGGTCTAGTCGTTCCTCACTTTCTGTATTTTTCTGATGTTGAGTATACTTCATACACTAAAACTACCAAATAAAACTAAGAAAATATATACATATAATAATTTTAAAAAAATAGTAACTTTAACTACTACTACTACTACTACTAATACTACTACTACTAATACTACTACTACTACTACTACTACTACTACTACTACTTCTAATACTACTACTACTAACGCGGTTCCTGGGTTGTGCTTACTTAAGATAAAGGAGAGGGTTTTGGTGGGTAAAAATCCCACAATACCTACCAACAACATCTAACAGGTGTCTTTTTGAAGATTTCCCTCTTCTATTAGAAAAAAGCACTACTACTGCTAATACTATTGTTCTAGAAATATCTAGTAATATGTCTTAAGCAAATATTCACGGAGATGCTTTTTGAAGAAAACCTTAATCTCTACCCTTTTGGTGTTATCTGGGAGCTTGTTCCATAGTATTACAGCTTCTACAGTGAAAGAATTTGAGACAAAACCAGAACGGTGAGAAGAGAAAGAGAGATCAAGGGAATCTTTGGAACGAAGCTGACGATCATGGTTGTCAAATAAAAATTTTAATTTTTCTTTTAAATATAGAGAAAAAAGATATAGATTAAATATAGATAAAAAAGAATAGGTTATAGATAAGTAAGTATTCGAAACAATCTGCGTTATCGGATTATGTCAGTGGTATCATGATACCTGGTTCACTCACTATCCACTGGTGGTGGATCACTACCCTGGTTCTTAAAAGTACCAAAACTTACTTCATATACACTCTACTTACAATAAAATTGACGAAGATACTGTAGTAAAAGTACATAGTCATGCCTACAAGTGCCGAATCAAAATTATAAATGTCCAACTACAACAAGTAGTCATAAATATTAGGAGCTAATAATTACCCAAATTTCAACTGGGCTCCTCACATCAATTCCATATGTGATAAAATACGTGCAATATGATCCATGTTTTGTGTATGAAACAGAAATATCTCGTATGGAATTATAGCTTAATGTATTAACCATGTATAAATCTTTGATGGAAAGTATAATTTCATACGGACTGACAAGTTATGATCGTACATTCAAGACGCACTAGTAGCACTCGATAAAATACTCAGATTAAGAAAAAGAATTCTTAAAACATTAATACCTCAAAAACAACTGTAATCTATACATATAACAAAATGGTAGGAAAGTCAAAATTGAACATTGAATATTTTTTATTTATAATAATTTTATAATATAAGGATATAAAATGGTATAAATAAATAAACAAAACAACAAAAGAAATTGAAATAGAGCAGTCTGTACGTACACGGCTTTTTATGTCGAGCGAGCACCACGGCGCTACAAGAACAAGCGAGTTAGCTGAAACCGGCCGCTGGTAGTAGAATTATTTTAAGATTAATTAGATTTAACTGACAAAATATGTACTATATTTATATATAATAGGTCTTTACCTATGAAATTTCCGTTTTTGATGAAATAAGTTAACGCACTTTTTATCTATATTTTTTTATTTTTATTATTCAAAGTAATTAGCCATGGAATTAATGCATTTTTTTCTAATACAGTGGTATTGATGTCATTCTTGAAGAACTCTGCTGGACGGGAGGCAACAAACTCTTCAAAGGCATTTTGTACTGCCTCTCGGGCATTGAATTTTTTTCCCGCCAAAGAGTTATCCAAATTCTGGAAAAAGTGGAAGTCTGTAGGGGCAAGATCTGGTGGAGAACTTCCAACCCCAGCTCTTGTAACTTGGAGAGTCTAAATTTATTTGATTTACCAAATTTATTTATTATTGGTAAGCACCATTAAACAAATGACTAATAATAAACAAATAATTCTATATTTTTAAAATAAAAATAATTTGAAATTCAAGTTCTTAGCGATTTTTTTTTTTTAGTTTTGAAATAGCCAGTACGACGAAACGGAAATTTTATAGGTAAACACCTAATATTAAAAAAAAAATTATTATTTATATATGATAAAACATTTTTTGTCAGTGATTATATTTCGAGGACAACCCAATTTAATTCTAATCAAAATCCAATAGAGACTGAGGACAACCAATACCTTGCGAATAGTGTAATAATGAGAAAATAAATTTTCATCATGATAAAACATATCAACCTTTGATATGGATCATAGAAATATTAAGAACAGGATGTTAAAAGCCCAGATGGTATATGTAAATCTGGATCGGTAATACTGAATTTTGATGACAAAACATGCCTAAAATTTTATTTCATATTCGATCGTGTTGTGCTCTTTAGTGTCTTTTATTCAAAATTATAAGCTTACATTTCATTTGTTAACTATTTGTAAATACAAACATTTTTAATAAATATTGCAAAGATGTGCTGCAAAAGTCATTGGCTAACGGAGCCAAGTTCTTGCGTCGTCGGTAACTTGAGGCGGTAATTCTGCAATGATTTATATTAACATAAAAATTATATTAATACTTTGACAATGAAGACTCTTAGTGACTTTGTGACTTGACACAAAAAATATATTCAAAACAAAGTATTAAATTAGTTAAAAATTTAATTAATTGAGTTATTATTTTTTTAAGAAATGCTGTGCATACTCTTATGTTTATAAATATAACATAGTTACAATTAATTATGTATAATGTTTTTTATGCTCTGTATCCATGTAAGTTTAGTTAGTAAGCTTTGTTAAATAAAATAAAATAAATGTATCCCTTTAAGATTATTTTAAACTAGAATATGCTCTCAAAAGCTTGGTGTTTTACTCTTTGACGTGTCAATTTATAAGCGGTAGAAAAAAATTAACATCCTTCCTTGAGCCTTCTCCAACTTAACTTAGATCTAGACATAATACTTTTAAGAAAATAAAAATTTTAGGATTATCCAAAATTTAAATATTCTTTGACTTAATGACTTGCACGTTGGCACAGTTGGCAGTGGCCCTGCTTTTTGCTCCAGGGTTGTGGGATCGATTACCGCCCCGAGTCGGGGTGTCATGCACACACACACACACACACACATATATATATATATATATATATTACTTACACACAGGCATTGAATTGTCTATACGAATAGACTTAGAATACGAACAGAAGACAACGTTAAATATGTTTATTTATCACTAGTTTGTTCACAGTATCACTAGTTATTACTGTTTATCCGCTTACTTTTTCTTAATCAAGCAATATTTTGGTTACCTTGGGATATACCCATAGAGTTTTAATATTATATTTTTTTTTTAATATAAACGAATTTTCGAACAATAATACTGGCTTTCGGATTTGTAATATTGCTATCGATTAACATTGAATTATTAACTTACTCGTAATATTTATTATTTATTTTTCTTTTTATAGACAGTCATAATGAAATAGGTTTTAATAGCTTAACGCGATACTCGAATATATGGTAATTACAAATAGCTTACAAGATATACAGAGTAAGTTTCATATACAAATTATTTTGTCTTCACCGTATAGGGATGACTGGGGTGATCCGAAAAAGGTTTGGAATCTCAGAATTTCAGTATGCTAAAAATTGTTTAACATTTCGTTATAAAACATTTATATTTGAAATTTAAAATACTTTACACCGTGATTCTATCTGAAATATTTAAAATAACACATTTTCAATATCACTTTACTTTATAAATGTAGGTAATTAAAATAATTGAATTAATACGAGCGTGCTTGTATTTTTTAATATAACAAAAATTTAATGTGTGTACGCAAAAATAAATTATATAAAATAGTAAAGTAGTCTTTTCATAAAACAATAGTTAGACGCAATGGTTAATTTTTTTAAAGCACTGATCTTTAAGCTAGGTAAGTCCTAAAAGTGTTTATGTATTCTTGGTACGAACAAAAACATTAAGTAATTTTACTTAGGTTAATACATTTTTAACTCAACTTACATAATATGTATGTAAATTATACATAAACTTTAATGTTGCGAAATTTTAAAATCTTCCGTATTTGTAACAAAGGGTACAAAATTTTCGCCTCACGTATTAATATTTTAGTACCAAAGAGTTAAATATTCGCTCGGGTTACAATGAATGCCATCTGTTGTCGAGTTGATTTGTTACACATTAAAACATAAAACTAAAACGATAAGGCCCAGACATATCGATTCCTGGACTACAGCTAGAAGTTTTAAGAGTCGGAACGGTTTGCAAATACAAGTATTCTGTGTTATTTTCAATACAATATTACGTAAAATATGGTAATTTGAATAATAGAAACCTTTCAATTAATAAAGAATACTAAAAATGATATTTTATATAATAATATTTTTTGTAAGTTCAAAAATCTTAATATCACTAACTTCATACCACCAAATATTACTATACTTGTTTAAGGCTATTAACTAACCGAGTGGAATATAAATATTTATTGCAGCTTAGAACATTTAGACAACGATTAGTTAGTTTAGTTTTATGGATTAGACAACGATACCGCACATGGCCATCAAATTTAATTAATACTCTTGCAGGATTTTAACACTGTACAGTATTATGACTGATTATTAAAAAGGATTATTTAATCGGCTATGGTTACTAGAAGTATTTAGATAATTTAAAGTTATAACGGTCAAAATGTTAAAGAGAAAAAATTCTATTATCAAAAACTTATGGAATGAAATAGAAAACACCAAGGAAAGAACGGTTAAATGACTAATATGCCTTGTATCTTAAGGTTAATATTATAGATATATATGTATCATATCTTAATTATCTATAAAAATAAGAAGAAAAAAATAGAGCAAGTTTTTTGAACTTGAGAAAAACAACTTCCAAATGATAAAACTATTTATGTTGCTTAAATCGGAATTGAAACTATTTAACAATGCAGACAATATCAGAAATGAAAATAAAAAATGAGATGATTTTTGTTTTGAATTTCACACGAAAATACCATCCAAATATTTTACTTTTTATATTTAATTATATCAGTTCTTGCTTTTCTCAGTTAATAATTTTAATTTTAGTTGATAAATACTAATTTTAAACAAAGAATTTGAACTGTTACTGAATTTTATTCAAGTAACTGACCAATTTTGCCTTGAATAATTTTTTTAAAGCTGATTAATTAATTTATTTAAAATTATTAAATTAAAGCTGAAAGTTGTGCTTAAATGAAGGTTTAATCTGTACAATTCAAGTACACATTTAAAAACAATTTTTAAACTTACACAAAAAATATTAAAATTTTACTATGCTAAACTGTTATATTTATACTTTTAACAAACTTTCAATTAATAAATAATGAGGATAAAACTCGGAAAATTGTGAATTTAAACTCGAATTTGGGAATTGTTACAAAGCTTTTGAATTTATTCTACGTTATTATGATGAAAGGATTGTGTACGAGAAGTTTTTGTAGATTACACTTCATTTTTATTGGCATTATACTCAAATTTTATTTTATTTCTAATAAATTTAACATCAATTAACAGTTCAACTATTATAATTTTAATTGTAAGTATATTTACCAATTATCCTGCATTTCTAAAAACAAATTTTATTTGATTATAGATTGAATTTTTTTCTTTGAATAATGATGAAAAAATTGTAAATAATATAATTTTTTTTTTTTATTACTAAAATTTTGTTCGTCAATATTTAGGCTTCATATGTTGAAAAAACGATTAAACTCATAGATGAAGACACAATTTTTTGTATTAATATTACTATACAGTTAATCAATTTGCCATATCGAGTGTTTTGAACAATCAACTTGAAGTATCAGGCTAGGCATAATATAATTATTAAATTATTCTACGCTATTCACTGTAAAAAAAAAATAAGTAAAAATCATTATTCATATATTTTTATTACACGTAGTGAAACAAACTGGAGTCTTTGAAACAATTTAATTTTTTTTATAGCCGTAATGTATCGCGATTTCGTGAAGGTGCTTACGGCTTAGGGACATGAAACTTTTGCAGACACATTTATTATGATTGTTCCTTATAAAGGATCACAATTTATGGCTCATTTTTACGGATAAAAATATTACTATAAAAATGTATATGAGCTGCTTTTGTTATATATATATATATATATATATATATATATAATGTAATGACTGCACAAAAGCAGTTTTTCTTCTATTAAGAAAATTTTCTATTACGAAGTTTCTACTACTACAAGCTGACGTACGAGTACGTGTCTAAAAGTTTTCACGATCTTTTTAAGTTCACCGAGTATAAAAAAATAAAATAAACACTACAATATAACTTAAAACCTATTTGATTTTAAAAAAAGCAGAAGCAGGTTAAAAAGCAGATGTCTTCACTAATCCACCTCAGCTAGTCTTACTTGTGGTATTATTAAAAAATATATATTGTTCATAATACGTATGTATAGGTGTTTCAATTATTTATTGAATATATTATATTATATAATTTATATATTTTATGTGTATCTTTATATTTTTTTATATAATTTTATATAAATATTATGTAAAAATTATTATACAATATATGGTAAAGAAACTTTCAAATAATACATTTTAGCTTTCAACGAGACATTTAATAGGTATTATTTTAATAAAATAAATATAATATATATTATATTTACAAGTTATATAAAAAGAAAAATATTAATGTCTATATTATTCATACTTCCGTATATATTTTAAAATTATACGAAATCTTTTATTCATTAAAATTTTTAAATTGTATTTTAAATAAACCGATAAAATATACAATAATTAATGCTCGAATATTATTTAAATATAGTGCGAAAATTTTCGAGAAACGCTTACTTACATTTCCTGAGCTATATTTATTCCTGCAAACCAGATTTCACTTTAGTAGGAACTTCTAACCTTTAATATTTTTTGCTAGAAAAAATATTAATTTAGATCATTATTTACATTAAAAAATGCAAAAATGTATAGCCGATATGAAGCCGATGATAGATCATCGGTACAAAGGTAGACCTCTGTGAAACGATTGTGATATTCTATCTAGCTTAAAACGGCCTCGCAGGAGTGGACAAAACCAAGAGGAATTAACAAAGCGCTTTCAGGGTCTCACCTTATGTGGCCACCTCTATTATTTACCTCTTGCATTGAATATACATATAACTGTATAGATAGCTTGAGTGATACATCTTAGTAACAAGTATGCACAAATCGATCTTGTACGCAATAAATTAAAACGGTGAGTTTTCGGGTCAGGAAGTGTTGGCATAGGTCCAACGTCTTGACATATTGTGGTCCCGCCTTTACAAGAACCCGGAATAGTGGCCACTTTATCACATAGCTTTTGGCTTTTTTTCGCGTATCCTATAGTAAGTACGGCAGCGAAGGTATTTATTATAAAAAAATATTTATGTCTTATTTTTTATTAAGTTTTCAAAGTTTTATTTGTGTTATTTGAAATTAATTAATAAATAATAATATTTTCTAAATTCTATTTAGTGTTTGTCATACAAATATTATGATAAAGCTTCTAATATAAGGTTATATTCATTATAACTCTCGATAGATATAATAAAACGGTAAATTTTATGTTCCTGTTTTTTTTAAACTAAACCTAAAAGTGAAATACTAATTATATACATTTTTATCACATTTATAAATGCCTGTCTATCTGTCTGTTTGTTTGAACACGCATCACTGCTTAAGTATTTAGTTTTATTTCTCAACATGAAAATCATGAAGTATATGTGTGTGCCAAGTAAAGTAAAGTAAGTGTAGTGTGTAAGTCGTCAATCAATCGCTCAGATGACAACACGCTTGACGAAATGTAGCTTTACAGGCAAATTTTGTAATAGCGGCAATTTAACCACACTATCACTGTGAATCAATTTATACCATAGCTCCGTACACGCTCGGTCCAATCTTACTCAGTAAACAATTAAACACTGTCAAACGTCAGCTACTATTTGATTGCTGTGCTTTATATCCGCTCTTGATTCGAAACCTCTCCGGCAATTAATTATTCTTTATGTGGAACTATATTTGAGAGAACTTTACTATAAATTCATGTCATAGTCGATAGCGTAGAATACCTATAATAATTTTAATATTACGTCTTATTTAGAAATACTGTAAGATACAGTGTCTGAGCCAAACATCATTGCGGCGGCTCAACATCCCATCGGTTGCGGTGGTTCGGACATGTCGAACGCATGGGGGCGGACCGAGCAGTCAAGAGAGCTTATCTAGGTCGACCAACTGGACGTAGACCGGTGGGTCACCCCAGATACCGCTGGAGGGACGTGGCTGAAGCAGATTTGCGTGTGATCAAAGCAAATAATTGGCGGGAAATCGCGCAAGATCGTGCGAAGTGGAGGAATCTTGTTTCGGAGGCCAAGACTCACTTCGAGTCACTGAGCCAGATGAGTTAGTTAGTAAGATAAAGTTACATTTCTACAGCAAAGAAAGAAGGATTTGAGTATAATACACCATGATGACTTAAGGGGGTAGTCTGGTCTAGAGCTAGATTTTTGAAGTCATTTTGGGTTGAAATAGCATTGAAACCATTGAAGTTGTCGTGATGAAATCTTACGCACTTATTTATAGTTGCTTTAAGAATGTATCTATAATCAAAAAAGAAAAAAAAAATATATCAAATATTTTCATTTAGTTTTTAAATTTTTACGACGTTGTCTGCCAAAATCTGCTTCCATCGGCGCCCACTCTGGGCGATGTTGAATGCGTCTGAAACAAAAAAAAAATAATAATAATAAAGAAATAAAATATATTGTCAATCTGTATGAATATTCTGCACTGGTAGCAAAATTAGTATTTAGAAAAAAATTGTTGCGAAATGGCGGCCTGTTAAACGTTGATTAACGATATTTCAATTTTTTTTGGGTATTTTTTAAAAGTCAAAGTCAAAGTCAAAATATTTTATTCAGCATAAAATTATTACAATTATTTACTGAACGTCATGAGTCTACCACTAGTTCGGAAAGAAGAAGCCTCTGACCTGAGAAGAACTGGCGAAAGAAACTCAGCGGGACTAATATTTTTATTTTTTACGTAATGTTTTTTTTTTTTTTTTTTTTTTTTTTCAGAGTATATTGAAATTGACAATAATTCTCTATAAGTTGAAATAGCCTGGAGGCGATCACATCATTCCCAAGGCGTACTATCTTCTAGAAAATCGTTGATAGAACAATATACTTTGGTACACAAACGTTCTTTTACAATTTTTTTTTAATTTGGCAATAGAAGCTTTTTGAACGTTTTCTGGGAGCCTGTTGTATAAGCGTATACATTGTCCATAAAAATAATTACTAACTCGGCGTAAGCGAGTTACAGGCATTACAAGTTTATGTTTGTTCCTAGTATTAATGCTATGCATGTCGCAATTCCTGGGAAATTCGTGTATATTTTTATGGACATACATAACATTTTCGTACACATATTGAGAAGCAACAGTCAATATTTTTATTTCTTTAAATTTATCTCTTAATGATACTCTAGGACCTAAACTATAAATTGCACGAATAGCTCTTTTCTGCAGGACAAAAATTCAATGAGTTATCAAATGTGGGCAAAATTGTTCGACTCAATTCTACTACCAGTTCTTAGAAAGAAGCTAACAAAGGTATGTGCAAAATTTGAGCTCAATCTATCAATTAGTTTTCGAGATATCGTGGGTAACGACTTGATATAATCATTTAAGCTTCAAATGTGAGCATATATTGGGCAGATTTATTCATACATTCTTCACGTATGGATATATACCTATTATTCAATAACGAATATACATATACGTTCATATGTAAGAATGTGTCTATAATATGTTGCGGTAGAAAACAAAACAAAGATATGTTAAAATCATATACGCCTATAATATATAATAATCGCCCATAATCATATAAAAATATAAAATACCATCCATATGAAAAATATTTGTTTTATATACTCGTATGAACATATATCTTCCGGCTACGGATATATATGTTCGTATAAAATATGTATTTATAAGTTTTGCTTTATAGAAGTATAAAAACACTCAACAAATATATAATATATCGATCTATGATTCATATATAATTATACATGCTTTATATATGAACATATGTCTTTGTAGTATAAATATATATGTTCGTATATTAGAATATTTATTTAAATATGACACTTTTTAGACCCATTCAAGAACATAATAAATTCGTATATTTCTATATATGATTTATAGACGATCAGATATGATTCATAATTATGTAAATTTATGTACTTTATATGATCGTTACGTGATTATATAAGATTCTTATATGATTATATCTTATCGCATATGATTATTTATATATGTATATAGATGTTTATTTCGTAATTTTAGAAAATTATACATATTTACAATGCAAATTTAAAACTACATATTTACAGACAGTTTTGGTATTTATCAATTCCACGTGGGATGGTGCCAAGAATACTGGCAACATTTCCCCGTTGAATCACAATACCGATTTTCTGGGCATAGAAAGCACCCGCCCTCGTGTCACCAGTGGAGGCTATAAGTTAAGTGAATACATTTAAATAATAATTATTATAATAATATTATATCACAAAATAATTCTACTTATTTTACATATCAAACAACATTATAGCTATATTAAAGAAGAAAATAAAAAGTTACATAGACTTTTAATGTTATGTTTGGTAACCCGCCAATTTGTTTCAACACGCCAGAGTGTTTTTAGTCAAAATCTTCAATTCATCTTCGTCGAGACCTCAACTTCACTCAAACGTGAAACAACTTTAAAATAACTTTTGAATGCAGGCTTTTTATTATATATATATATATATATATATATATATATATATATATATATATATATATATATATATATATATAATTTAAATCTATTTCTTTATTCTGTTTTTTTTTCTTAATTTTTTAATACTTAACTTTAATAAAGTGAAATATATATTACTTCTTCTGAAACCATATGATTATTTAGTTATTTTATTATGTCATGTTCATTTTAGTAAAAAAACCGTCAAATGACTTACACTAAACTTAGGATTTTTTCCCACGGTAAAAAATATATTATACATTGCTAAGCTTTATTCTAAAATATATAAATAAACGAAAAAATCAACATATACTTCAGTTAGGAAGTTAACGTAATCAGGAATACAAAATCATAATTATAGCTTTATACATCGTTCGGTGACCGGTGGAGAATGGTTTCCAACTCTTACTTGCCGAGGTGTTTTAAAAAGCAACTAAGGTCATAGTGGTGCGAACAACTGTACACCAACCAGAATGGTGATGAGCAGCAGAGTCACCATATCCTATCAGAGCAAACTGTGCGCTCGCCAATCTGCCTGCCAAGCGTGGTCCCCTCCAGAGATTATAGGGGAGGCCAACGTTCAGCAGTGAACATCCAACGGCTGATGTGGTAGTAGATTTTTCCGTTTTACCCTAAAAAGATGAAATAAATTTACACATGCAGGCTGAATCAATCAATCAAAAAATATTGGATTAATATATATAGTCTTCATCAGATTCGTTAAAGTCAGCATTTTTTACAGTGAAAATTTAACGCACTCTTATTATAACGCCAATTAGATTTAATTCCTGCAGCATCAGGAACAAAGTCATCAAAAATCGCTTACTCTATTGTAAAAAAGACAATTTTAAATAGCCTGAATTTCAGATCACGGTTTTTCAGAATATTTTTTTTTATATCATATATCTGTATTTTAGTCAAACAAATTCGCCGATGATGTAGGTTACTAGCAATTTATTAAAAATAAATACTTTATAATGCAAAGTATTTTTTATTATTATTTTATAATGCAATAAATACTTTATAATGACTCCCGAGACCATGGACGTTGTAAAGGGTCCGAAACGTCGGGAAATAAAATAAAAAAAATCGTTAAACTGTAAAGTTTCCAATAAACGCGATAAAATCCGTTTTAGTCTTTTAATTAAAATAAGTAAAATTCGCGTTCCTTACTTATTGTTGTTCTAAAAAATACTATAAACCCGGTTCTATGTACAAATATATTTATTTATTTTTTAGTTTTTTCACTTAATGTTGACTCATAGTACTCGTATCATTAAATTTTGATCCAATGAATAAATAATAAATAAGTACGATAAGCTTTATTTTAGCTCAGCCACGTTGAACATATCCATCAAAAATTCACTGTTGCCGGTTGATGTACGCAAAGATGTAAGATGTATGATGTTATTAGATATAACAGACGTTTTTCTTCTTAATTGTATAATACAGGATGACTGGTTAGTCACTATCAATATTTAAGGAGAATACTCGGTACATGATTCTCATTCGAATTATGTAAAAATATATCATAAATATTAATAAGCTTCTAAGTAAAGTTACCCAACAGTTATCCAATTATTTACGCGTCGTCTGAACACCCTAGTTTCCAGGCGGTAGTTTACTTACGTCCAAACACCGCCAAGTGTTAACAGGGTTGGCGGATAATTCCCTACCATAAGTAACGTTCGTTATCTTGTCTATGATAACAACAGTGATCGACGGCTGTACGTGCTCTCCGAGGCACGGTAGGGACCCACAAGGACATACACCCAGAGCGGAAAAAAATATTTGTACAAATACAAATATCTGTCCCGAGCGGGAATCGAACCCGCGACCACCAGCGCGTGGCGTTGCAGTTGAGGCAACTACTCGCACCACTACACCAGAACGTCACGCGTCGTGTTTTCATTTAATGATAATTTATTAATTTGTCACTATCAATATTTAAGGAGAATACTCGGTACATGATTCTCATTCGAATTATGTAAAAATATATCATAAATATCAATAAGCTTCTAAGTAAAGTTATCCAACAGTTATCCAATTATTTACGCGTCGTCTGGACACCCTAGTTTCCAGACGGTAGTTTACTTACGTCCAAACACCGCCAAGTGTTAACAGGGTTGGCGGATAACTCCCTACCATAAGTAACGATCGTTATCTTGTCTATGATAACAACAGTGATCGACGGCTGTACGTGCTCTCCGAGGCACGGTAGGGACCCACAAGGACTTACACCCAGACCGGAAAAAAATATTTGTACAAATACAAATATCTGTCCCGAGCGGGAATCGAACCCGCGACCACCAACGCGTGGCGTTGCAGTTGAGGCAACTACTCGCACCACTACACCAGAACGTCACGCGTCGTGTTTTCATTTAATGATAATTTATTAATTTAAATAGTTTTTAAATGTTATTTTTAATAGTATTTTAATACAAAAGTGTAAAAGTTTCCTAAAAATTTTTAGGGAAGAATCAATTTTTTTATTTTTTAAATCGCAAGATCATACATAGAAAAAGATCAGATTTGATATAAGATTTTTTTTTATACGTCGAAAAATGATAGTTACTTTAGAAAATATTAAAAAAAAAAACCACAACAAAATACAACAAAAATAAACTTTGTCGTTTGTTGAACAGCTAACTGTTGTTTATTAAATAAAAGCAAGCAATAATAGCATCAAGCCATCTAGCGACCAGTAGCCAAAACAATTAATTGATTATAGGCATGGTAATCACCGAACTTTCTAGACAAAATAAATAGTTTACTTTAAATATTACTTACGAGTGCAAAGATATGTTTATTCCATTTGATTTTGATGTAATGAGCAACAAATTCGTTAACTAGGTAAATAATGTAAACTTTGAACAAAAATAAATATGAACTGTTTACCTATCTTGGTATTTTCGGCGTATTTAAAATGGAATCATACTTATTTACAACGATTTTCAATCATTAAACTACCTATTTACCTACATAACTACACTAACACACACAGTCACTTTTAACAGTTTCGAAAGCAATGGTGATTCTGCATTTGTGTATTGATAAGCCATACCTAATTACTAATGACAGATTACACTCAACACGACTGATTAGGTATACGCGTATAATCTTGATCGTTAGGCGCGCAGGAGCCGGGAAGACACGCGCGTGCGCTCCATGCCATAGCTTACGCCGTACTGACCTAGTGACCTACTAGCGGAATTCGTCGAGCGAATTAGTGGGAATTAGGCCGCCCTCACATATCCGAATGTCTCTCTGAATTCATATTATTAATTCAGAAAGCCCGGAATTCCATACAATGTCAGTATTCTCCACATACATTATGATTTTTATTAATATTATGAAAAGATTACAGCATATTATTTATTAATTACTATTATTTATTAGTATATTATTTATTATTTTTACATAATATTTATTCCACGTGAATTACATTATTTTAAATTAATAAATTAGTATTTTTTAAAAAACCTTTTAAAAACGATAGCCAAAAAGTAAGTAAATGAAATTTTTGAACGCAATATTAGACGCCTGCGGCTGGCCTTAGCCGCGGGGCGGGTGTGCGGGTGCTAGCGGCACAGTACAACACCACGTCGCACGCCCCGCCGGCGCCGGCATGACTGGAAATATACCTACGCCGCCTCATTTGTTTTGAATTGAAATATGTGAATGAGAATTTCAAAATATTGGTCAAAAATTAAGGACCTATTTTTTTCACATGATTCGAATGAGAATCATGTACCGAGTATTCTCCTTAAATATTGATAGTAATTTACCAGTCACCTGTATATTCCATACGAATATACTATACGTGCTCTCCAAGGTACGGTGGGGAGAACCACAAGAACATACACCCAGACCAGATAGAAATATTTTCACAAATAAAAACATCTGCCTCGAGCAGATCGAAGTTGTGATCGACGGAGTTGAGGCGAATTATTTATGACCAAGGAGTATTTGTACAACCACCTAAAATACAAACAGATTTAGAAATGTTTTATAAACTGAAAAATTATTATATTTATAAGATTCTATTTTAGAAACAGAAAATAAAAAGAAGATATGCGTTTAAGTCTTAACAAAAATATTTGTTATCTTTGAATTTACAGTTATTTCAAGGAAAGAATTCATTCCATTATCATTCTGTAACATTTCACCATTGTTAGGCTTACATATTGATTAGATAGGATGAGTAGCTTATTAAGGAATTAATTCGTCAAAATGATATAAAAAGTATACTAAGCTTTTTTATTTACAAAATTTTATAAATAAGTTATAAATTATATATTGGATGATGTATAATATGGTATTTAAATATTTGAAATCTTATGAATTTGATAGTAAATTTACAGCCGCAACTGACATCTAATTATTATATTATGAAGATAATACATATTGATATAAAACGGAATATCAATTAAAAATCAAAGATAAATTACATAAATATTAATTTAAACATATATTCAGGTACATAATATATAAATATTAAGTGAGTAGTTTAGTCATCCAAATAAATATTTTTTATTTAATTAGTTCTACTATTAGTTCACACTTTCTCTACACAATCAGTGTCACAAGGGACGAAAGTACCTACTACATTCCGTACCGTGTGCGAAATTGTCACCCGAATCGAAGGCGAGGATGGCAAACACGTGGGGCAGGAAGTAGTACTTTGGTCTCGTTTTGCACATATTATTTTTTCCTACCTAGGGGGAAGTAATACGAAACTCGAACTTTCGGTGAAGGAAGGAAAATAAAACTTTTTATTCATCCAATTAAGTTCAAATACATTTTTTTTAAACTTATAAAGCATCCCGAGTCAAAATTTAAAGCCGACATAGCTCCCTCAAGTCCGACATAGAACCGATTTAGAGCCCAGTAGTAAGACTTAGCGCCTATAGGCGCTAATTTTTATTCCATTTAGGTCCGATTTTAGTCGTAACCTGGAAAAAACGGAAATTTGTGCTATTTTTGGGTGCTAAGTCGGACCTAATTTAACATAGGTTAGGACCGACTTTGAGCCCAGAGGACCGACATAAGTCTTACCGTAGGCGGCGCTAAATCGGCTCTAAATTTCGACTCGCGATGACACTAGTCGTTAATATAGTTTTTTTTTCATATACTAATTCATTCATTAAATTTAATCAATAAATTTAAGTTTTATATCGGAGAAAAAATATTTTTATTTGTTGACCTAAGTAGAAACTTTTCCTAAATTAGATGATAAATTTCATTAAAACGATCTGTGACGATACTTAATTTTCTGTAGTAATATAGAAACATTGTTCTTATATAATAATTGATTGACGGTAAATAATATATTTCTAGATGGCTCGAGGAAAATATTCCCTAAATACAAATTCTACGAAAACAAAACCGATAACGGTATTATTATTATTTTTTATTATTATTAAATGACGAGACATAAACAAATATACATGCAAATATTTCACAAGCTTGCACACCTGGACTTGTTATTCTTAACGACAGTAACGATGCCATCCATTATCCCGACGCCCTAAGTTGCGCATTACGGTATGAGCTTATCTGAAGGCAACATCAAAGCAATATCTCCTGCAATACGAATAAGGCCATATAAATGTGCGCTAAACAATCTACACCAGAGAAACTCCTTATAAATGTACGAGGAATATTTTTGATGACTTAATTTTGCATATTTATTTTACAAATTAAATGAATTTTTATTTATTTCATTTTCAAGGAAAACAAACAGTAACTATAGTATACCTTAATATAAGTACGTTTGTATTATTATATATTGTATATTATTATGTAAGCAATTAATGTTGACGTAAATGGAATATTAACGAGTAACTTTATTAGTAATTAGTATAACATAAACAAATATACACCGATCACTATTATCCGATTACTACAATTTAAAAAAAAAATTACAAATTAAAGAAACGGCTTTTTATCCGTTATACCTCAGTGTCTGAAGTCGAAAGTCTTCGACCAATGTGTGTCACCGGTAACGACATAAAGATCTGAGACGTGGTTTCTGACTATGGGAATTTTAAGTAAGCTCCAAGTCGCACAGCGAGCACTAGAGATGGCTATGCTTGGTATTCTTTATGACATCTATTAAGAAATGATGAGATCCGCTGACGAACTAAGATTGCCGACATAGCCCAACGGTTTTGCAAGCTGAAGTGGCAGTGAGTAGGGCACATAGCTCGTAGAATTGACGGCCGACGGAGCAAAAAGGTTCTCGATTGGAGACCACGTACCGGCAAGCGCAGCGTGGAACGACCGTCCCTGAGATGGTTAAACGACTTGAGGAGAGTCGCCGAAAGTCGTTGGACGGAGGCTGCTTCAAACTCTGGAGGTCGATGGGGATGGCCTACGTTTAGCAGTGGAGATTCAATGGCTGATATGATTATGATAATATTATATTACTTTATTAATAATTTTATGACACACTTAAATGAATGGATTTACTTATCGTGCTTTTTTTAAAACGCGCCACGTTGTTGCCATATCGATCGCGAATTTCATAGTAGCGAGTTTATCATTCACAATCAGGAGCAACAATGTGTCGCTACCGCGTCATTTTCTAATTCTACCCCTAGGAAAGTGTAATAAGAGAAAAAGTTTGAGTGAAAGTTATTATTGAATTTAAAAGGCTAAGATTTCAGTATCAATCTCGAGCATAAAATTAAATAAACACCTACGTGTTTCGAAATTTTTAAAAATTATATCTCTACAGGGGTGAAATGGAAGATTCAAGTTTTGTGGTTTTGACATTTTTACAACTAAGCTGAATCAGCCCATAAACGTCCCACTGCTGGGCGAAGGCTTCTTCTCCATCTAAGAGAACGGTTGTGGCTTAATCCACCACACTGCTCTACTGCGAATTGGCGGATAATTTCCCTATCAAGCGTAAAGATTGCTATTAGGTGTCTATGATAAAAACTAGGACCGACAGCTTTATGAGTATGTGCTTGGCGAGGCACGGTACTGAGACTCATACGGATATAATATACCCAGATCAAAAACAAATATTTCTAGAAATGCAAATATCTGCCCTTAGCGGAATCGAACCCGCAACATTCGGTGTTAAGACTAACTACACGCACCTCTACATCGGAATGGTTATCATTTTTTACCTAGAAGTACGTAACTTTGTTTTTAGCTTTTAATTAGGAATAAATAAAGTAAAATGGAGGGGAAAATTTGTATAGTTCTGTGATTTTTTAAAGTAGTAAATGTTTATATTTCGCCTCTTACATCACTGTATCTTATACTTTATATAGTTATACTATGTACTATACTTTCATACTCCATTTTATCTCTTTAAGTTAATTTAAATGCAAATTTACTTATTTAAAATATATGTTATTTAAAATTTTAGAAGAGAGTGATTTAAAGTTAAAAATTTCAAGGTGCACATTTGAATATACTATATTAAAATGTATTTGTATGTATTTTAATGTGTTAGAATGAACGAATAAAATGTTAACATTTAAATAATTTTACCGCATAATCCCGATCGCTTAGAAAGTGCTCATAGCTATATTATTATGTGTGTACTCTATATGCTCTAAGTCTTAAACTATTAGCGATCACGTTTTAATTATTTTTTTTGTGAAGAATTAGTACATCCAAAGCTTTAATTCAAGGTTAAAATATTAAAAATAAAAAGGGTCAAAGTTACTCAAACATTGATTTGAAATTTTCACTTCCGCCTTACTATACGTAAAAAAATTCAAATTTAGAATTCGATACAAAATTAAAAACTTCCACTTTTTAACTATAATAAACAATACTTTTTGTTTTTCTTTACAAATGAATTGATACAAATAATAAGCATACAAAAATAACGGACTTCATGATTAGTAAATTTTTAAGAGCTCATAACTCAGCAATAAAGCATCATACGAAAAAAACAGTGTGTGTAAATATCCAAGTCTACTAGAAGTATAACTGACCAGAGTATAAAGAAAATTCACGACCTCATGTTTTTTTTTTGGTTGTCCGCTTGACGTGAAATGCCCCTATAAAGAAATAGAATCCTTTCTTGAAAACATCTTCTGACACGCACTTTGCACACACATAAACATACACACAAACAAACACACACACTATATATTATTATAATACAAAACACACACGATTTATACAAAATATTATTTTACTTTTATTATTGTCTTTATTTTTAATTCAATTACCTATGTGCAAATTATTATATGAAGTATAATTAGTATTGGTAATTTATATTTTGTAGTAGGTATTTTTTAATTGCATAAGGGAAGAGCGGGGCCCCCTACTACAGGTATTAACATACTTAAAAGGGGGTATCCAACATATTGTATAATAACGTACTACTTTTTAAAGCAATATTTTTTTTAAATGGCTTGATTGCACACGTGGCGCTTGACCCGCTGTCACCCGGGGTAGTTTTGAGAGAACGATACCGTTAGCCGCCAATTTAAATGGTTTTAGATTAATAAAGCGACTCAATATGGTGAGTACGAATTTGTTTAACGATAACATTTAGGTCTACCTTTTTATATAATGGCCAGAATTGTATAAGTATCGGGAGGGGAAAAAAGGATAAGCGACAAATTATTATTAAGTATTTGTAGGGGCAATACAAAGTAGCCACCTTTTTATCCCTTATTTTTAACCGGGAAAAAACACTTACCACCTGAAAAAAGTTTTAAAAATGTGGTCAAAGTACAATAAACGACAATTTTATTTTAAAAAGATGAACAGGCAGAAAGTACTAAACGCATTTCAACAATTAATTATCTATAGGAAAATTAACATAAACGCATATATATTCTGAATTTTTACTTTCAGCTGAAATAGGTTAAAGTTTGATCATTAAAATATTACAGAAAGTCCAAAAAGCATAAGTTTTTTATTCTCAAATATTTTGTAAATCAACCACCAAAACGATAATTACATCAAAATTTCTGTCGTTAGCAGGGAAAAAAATTGCCTGATGCCAATAATTTTACAACTGCCTAAGCGACAAAAAGTTTCACTTAGAGGCATGTAACCCATACCAAACGACGTAGAAAAAAACGATGATTCTAACTATGTATATACAACTCAATTTCCCAAAAAATGTCGCTCATCCCTTTTTGGCTGTTAGGAATCGATATGTATATTATCAAGAAATATTAAAAAATTCTATACTGGTATACTGGACAAGATATTTTATCGTATATTGTAAGAACGCCCTCATATTCTTAAAAGGTTTTGTCGCAAACGATACGATAATGTACTCTTAGTTTGAATAAAATGAGAATTTTTATTTATCACCGTTTAGCCGATTCCTTGCCATTTTTCGCTTTGGCTTTCAACGCCATTTCCTTGAACATGAACCTGACAAAAATACAAATTTAAATAACAAGAAAGATTAAAATAAAAGTAATATATGCATCAATTATCAGCAATAATAAAATAGCAAGTAAGTATAAAATGCGAATTTGCTGATAGATGATTTTAGAAAACGCTGACTTGCTCCATCTGAATAGTACTCAGAAGCGGAACTTTCATTATTAATTGCATTGAATAAGCAGAGTTCTGATGTTTCATAATTACTTTATCTTATATCTTTAAACGAGCAATTCTTGTATATATATATATATATATATATATATATATATATATATATATAATCTGAATCTCGGAAACGGCTCCAACGATTTTCATGAAATTTAGTATGCAGGGGGTTTCGAGGGCGATAAATCGATCTAGCTAGGATTTATTTTTAGAAAATGTCGTTTTATCCCTTTTTTCAGGCAATTAAAAAATATCGTTAGAATACGAAGGTAAATTTCGCTGTCATTAATAAGTTTACAATAGCTCTGATGTGAACCGGGCGGATTCAAAATAAGAAGATCCCCAGGTTCGAATCCAGATGTGTCCAGAACTATTTTTTTTTTTTTTTTTTAAGTTTCATCTTTTGTGAGAAAAACTATTATTGGGAGCCCTTTACTAACTGTATGACCGAGCTTTGTTCGGTATTTTATTTTTTTATTTTTTGTAATTCATGTTTTTGGAAACTACATTTACATACGAATTACGAACTGATGACATATAAATAATATTTTTCGATCTTAACGAAATAATAATAAAAAAATATGAACTGGTTATTTAAAAAAAATCACGAGTAAAATTAAAAACTGTTAGAATCTTATCTTATCTTATATCTTTAAACGAGCAATTCTTGTATATATATATATAATCTGAATCTGGGAAACGGCTCCAACGATTTTCATGAAATTTAGTATGCAGGGGGTTTCGGGGGCGATAAATCGATCTAGCTAGGATTTATTTTCAGAAAATGTCGTTTTATCCCTTTTTTTACGCAATTAAAAAATATCATTAGAATACGAAGGTAAATTTCGCTTTCATTGACAAGCTTCTAATAGCTCGAATGGGGATCGGGCGGATTCGAAATCAGAAAACCTGAGTTCGAATCCATGTGTCTACAGACCATTTATTTTTCCTTTTTTTTTTTGAATTGAGAGCTCTTATTATTTTTTATTTAAATAACCAATTCCTATTATTTTACTATTATGTCGGTAAGATCGAAAATATTATTTATGTTTCATCAATATGTAATGGATCTAAATATAATTTAACCGAGCAAAGCCCGGTTATCCAGGTACTATTATTAGAATACGAAGGTAAATTTCGGCATAATCTACAAGGTTATAATAACTTAGGTGGGAAATCAGTATACCTGGGTTCGAATCCCGATGCCTCAAGTCTCATTTTTTTTGCTTTTTTTTTAAGTTCCCTCTTTTGTAAAAAAAATAACTATTATTGAGAGCCCTGTACTACCTGGATGTCCGAGTTTTGTTCGGTATTTTTTTTATTTATTTGTTAATCGTTCTTTTTTTGGGAATTATATTTAGATACGACAGAACTGATGAAATATGAATAATATTTTTCGATCTTATCTATATAATAATATAGTATTTTGTGTCACAAGGGGATGAACGTACTATATTTTTGACCCTCATGTGAAATTGCCGCCCGAGCCGAAGGCGAGGGTAGCAAACATACGGGAATGGATGTAGTACTTTCGTCCCATGTTACACATACTTTTTTTTCCTCCCTAGGACGAAAGTTCAGGTTTTGTCCCTGTGAAGCGGGGACAGAAAATGTCACTTTTGTCCCGCTTCACAGGGACGAAAATCGAACTTTCGGCAGAGGTAGGAAAAAATATATAAACTGGTTATTTAAATAAAAAATCACGAGAGCAATTAAAAACTGCTAGAATATCATTAGAATACGAAGGTAAATATCGCCACTATCTATAAATTTATAATAGCTCAGGTAGGAATTCGGGCGGTCTCGAAAACGGAAAACCCCGGTTCGAGTCCAGGTGCCTCCAGATCAATTTTTTTTTCAAGTTTCTTCTTTTGTAAGATAAACTATTATTGAGAGCTCTTTTTTTATTTAAATGACCAGTTCCTATTGTATTATTATTATGTCGGTAAGATCGAAAATATTATTTATATTTCATTTATATATATATATATATATATATATATATATATATATATATATATATATATATATATATATATATATATATATATAATCTACATCTCGGAAACGGCTCCAACGATTTTCATGAAATTTAGTATGCAGGGGGTTTCGGGCGCGATAAATCGATCCAGCTAGGATTTATTTTTAGAAAATGTCGTTTTATCCCTTTTTTCACGCAATTAAAATTCACTATTATTAATAAGTTTATAATAGCTCCGATCGGAAACGGGCGGATTCGAAATCAGAAGACCTGCATTCGAATCCAGGTGTCTACAGACCAGTTTTTTTCCTTTTTTTTTTTAGTTTGTTCTTTTGTGAGAAAAACTATTATTGAGAGCTCTTTTTATTTTTTATTTAAATAACCAGTTCCTATTATTTTACTATAATGTCGGTAAGATCGAAAATATTATTTATGTTTCATCAGTATGTAAGTAATGTATCTAAATATAATTTAACCGAGCAAAGCTCGGTCATCCAGGTACTATACTAAATGATAAGTATTACGTGCAACTATAAAGTTTTTGGAAGGAAAACAGCATGTAATCGTACAATATTTATGGCTTAGTATCATAGTTCTTTAGTTTTTATTATTTTAGTGTTAGTTAAAAAGAAAACATAATTTTTACTTTTTTTACATTCAAATAACTTCAAATGTGTTAAATTCGTAATGCTTTAACTGTTTCGTCTGCGCGGTACATATATGATTGCCCCCAGTTAACTAATTCTACTGATTGATCGACAAAGCCTCGATTATTATTTAGCATTGCATGTGAATATTAACAACTAGCTTTAAATTAACACAGCTAGGATTTATGTTAAAATTTAACATAATAATGCATATTAGCATAAAAATGTTGTTAGGCAAATATCTATCTAATTTTTTTTATTTAAATTCTTTATTGTATAATACACTAACACAAGTGTTATATATATATATATATATATATATATGGGACGTTCTTTGTCAACCGGAACATCTCTATACCCAAAATTCCTTTTGACCTACAAATATTTAAAAATATGGAAAATTTTGAATTTTTTATGTACTGTCCATTAGAGTGTGGCCTTTTTTGAAATTTCATTTACAGAGCAGCACGTCCCCTAACCATAAAAAATACCACTTTGATTGATCAGGCTGTCAGAAATCACAGGGGCTCAGAAAAATTCCAGGCAACGACTATTTTTATGTATTTTTTGCTGCTGAACACGAATCTGGTGGTATTTTTTACCGATACCTCAAGTGTTCGTCCCTAACCTCAAGAAACACCCGCAAAATTGCAGTTTTGCGCATTTGAGAGTTTTGTCCTGTGATGGACGCGAGGAAAATTATTTGGGTATAGAGGTGTTCCAGTTGACAAATAACGTCCCATATATATATATATATATATATATATATATATATATATATATATATATATAAAACAAGCTTGAGTTAAATTCGAAACGTTATTTAAAACAAGCTTGAGACAATCTTCAGATTGTCTTATTAAAAACGGGAGAGAGTTTCACAAGTGGACAGCTTTAATAGTGTATTACTATACATGATATAGGATTTACAGTAGAAGAATATTGCATGAGAACATTGAATTAATATGTACTAGTATAATAATTCCTTAAAGCATGAGGAGTTTTCGGAAGTAAATTGAAGTCAGATTTAAGGGAACGTTCATGGGAATTACAAAGATATGTAAATCGTTCTTAAAGGTATTGAGGGGCATCAGGATTAAAAATTACACAGTAGAGTAGTTAAAATATGTATTTCTACGAAAGAAGTTTTTGTTTCTACGAAAGGAGACACTTGTTACGAAACAGTTTCAGTTTTCAGATTTAAGAGAATGTTCGAGGAAATGAAAAATCTTAGACAAGAAAGGAAGGATAAAAATTAGCTATTTGAAGAAATCAGAAGGATCGGGTTTCTTTGGTAAAGGTATAATATGAGCGTCTTTCCAGTATGAAATAATAGTACTGGTTGCGAAAGATTGGTTAGGAATATGGGTTATGGTAAGAAGAATGTAGTCTATGATAGGAATAAGCATTTTTCGACTAAGTCACAGCCTACTGCACTGGAACTAACAGATAGTACATTTTCTTTTAAACCACACTCAGATAATTGACAAATATTTAAAGGTTAAAAGCCGATGCTAGTTCTTATGGCTGAAATATGACTAAGGATATTAGATATAGTGGTATAATCAATAGGACCTACTTTAATTTGTGAAGTAACTGTTGAGACCATTGAAATCAACAGAATTTGAAGGAAACACTGTTTGATTTTGCCAACTCCATGTGACTTGAATAATTTCCATACTTTATCAGGAGTTGAACATTTATTCTTTATGATGATCATATATTAAACGTGTTTGTCAAAAAATTTTTATTACTTAATCTATTTTTTCTCTCTACCATATGTATGCCGACAATATTCAAATTTGTTGTGACACAACGCTTCAATATCTGCATAGTAGAACTGATTTGATCAACAGAGATTTAGCTAAAATTTATGTGTGGAGCAGACGCAACATACTTCATTTTAACCATGGTAAATCAGAGATTATTATTATTGGCAATCCAAGATTGATTGTAGGGGTTGATCGCTCAACACTACTAACTATGGTATATGACGGTATTAGTTTGCCTTACTGTGCCACCGTAAGGGATTTTCGTATACAACTCGATCCGACTTTGTCGTGGTCAGTACAATTAAAAGAAATTAGCAGAAAAATAGTCCCTGCACTCAGCTCCCTACGGCATCTCAAGTCAGTTTTTACCAACTCCTACCAACATTATGTTAGCGAATTCTCTCCTCTTATAATTCTCTATTCTCGACTACGCAGATGTAATCTATGTTAATCTAAGAGAAGACCAACTTTATAAGCTTGAGCAACTTCAAAACTTTATATTCTGCATTCGCAAATATGATCATGTTTCTGAATTTTGTTCTAAGCTCAAGTGGCTTCCAATACGTTCTCACCGAATCCTGCATATTTTGTCTCTTCTTTACTGTGCATTATTTGAAAAAAAAAAGCTCCGACTTATTTATAAGATAAATTTGAATTTCTTGGGGACTATTCCTCACAAGACCTTCAAGGATAATGTTAAACGTGTCTGTTCTTATAATACTATTTTTTTAGACAGTGTTTCACCATTCAGGCAATTAAGGTATGGAATAATCTACCATTATATACATTTTTTTTTGGTGTAACGGACTATAAATACTGTGAGATACTGTTGGTATAATTATTAGTTTATTATATTATATGATACTAGTGTATATGCTTGTATTTCTAATAACCATAAGTATTAATGTGTGTAAGTTTATTATAATATAACTGCACTACCTACTTGATCTCTAAAATAAATACCCAATCCTATTTTGGATTGTCTGGAAGAAATGGCTAACTAGCCATAACACCGGCTCTTGTACTACATAATTTGTAATTATCTTAAGTTTTCTGTGTTATTTGTATGATGTGGTGTACATTAAAGTGTATAAGAATAATAAATAAATAGCACAGATAATCAAAATCCAAATGTGAATTATTTGTTAATAAAAGCAAAGTATCTCACGTAATTTAATCTACTTTAAAATCAAAATAGTTAAGATATATTTTGTGAAAGAGCCATTTATAAAATGAACAATCTCTTGATCTAGAGCCAATTTAACTAGGAGTTGAACTGCAGTTTGCTGATGCGATAAACTGTAAATATATCGAATTTAGTTTGTAGTTATAAATTGCTTTTGTAACCTAATAAACCGTAAACATACATTATTTTTCATGGAACTATTACTCATTGCGTTATTCAGTTTAAATAAATCTGTGAGGCGAACAAATCGCGGCACTACGTAAGTTTTGTATTTCAAATTTCTCGAAAGTAAAGTTAACCTTTTTAGGCTTAGACATCCGTGGTTTTCAAACATAGTTTATTTTTTAAAGACAAAAACGAGTACATACCGCGATATCGTTTTTTGATGATATTTGTCAATATTTCGGACCAGTTACATGATCCGTGGTCACGACATGACTGCTATGGAGCTATTTGTCAAATGTTAGCTGTCACGGGCAGTATCTCTCTACTCCCCCGTCTTTTTCTTTCTACGCCCATCTCACCACTTATTTTTGACATAGACTCCCGGAAAACTACACTAACAACGTCACTTTTTGTTTTATTTGAAATTGGTAAATTTTAAAAAGTTCTAACACTGTATTCCACGCATTTGCCAACTCAAAATCATCTTCACGATTAAAAATTTTTGAATTTTCGAATTTCGATAGCTTTGTGAACTAGCATCGAAATTCGAAAATTCAACACGGCATTTAGCACGGCCTCTTCGGCAAACGAAAAAAATTTTCCTTTTATTTTTTCTTTGATTATCGGAAATAAAAAGAAATCACAGGGAGCTAAATCAGGACTGTATGGTGGATGAGGCAAGGTTTCAACATCGGATTACTCAAGAAACGCCTTTGTTTTGAGCGACATATGTGAGGAAGCGTTGTCGGGATGCAGCATAATTCCTCGAAGCCCTCGAAGTCTTTGCTTCTCGTAGAGCTTGGAAAGCTTTCGGCAATACTACTGTTACCATTCCGAGTTATCAGATCTGTAATTTTCTAATATTGTTGTCGACACATGCCCACTGAGAGAGAAAAAAACTAGCCATATAGAGTTTTTTATCAACGTTACGAGGGCTTTCCAGTTTTGTCAGCAACTTTCTATCTGAAAATTGAGAATGTGTGATGATTTCCGAAACACGTTCCGTTTTCAAATTTCGGCACCAATAAACACGGGCCTTTTTTAGTGTCTGAGAGCCAACGTGGGATTCAACGACAAGAAATCTTCCTCACTTTGCTGATACAAAATAATGTTAACATTAACGAAACTAAAGCTAAGAATCTTCTCGATGTCTGAGTAAGTAATTTGTGGGTCTTCTTGCGTCATCATTTCAGTAGTTCATATATTTTTTGCAGTTATTGCCGTTAAAAAACGGTGGCCGATGGAGCAGACTCTTCTAACACTAGCTGTAATTATTAAAGGCTAAGTTGTTAAGTTAAACCAAATTTAAAATAATAAAATATCATAGCTACCTGGTTGATTAAAATCTATTTTTAAATAAAGCTTTTTAAAAATATATAATACAGATGCGTTCAATTTTTAAATTACGAGCACTTCAAAACTTATCGATTGACCTACGTAGATGATTTGTGTTCATCGTTGTAATATATATGAATTTTACAAAGGCGACACTGAAAGTTCTTAGAATTGGCCACTTATAAACGATATAGTAGAAAAATAATTTAAAATTTTGACAATGGATCTCTTTGCCAATGTTATTGTGTATGTATTTCATTCATTTGTCATTTGTTTTACGATTTGGCGGCAAATTGAAAATTGTCTGTGTCACGTCAGCATGAATTTAACGCGAGTAAAAATTTGTCCAATGATTTTTTATGACTTCGATGTTATTTAAGTCAACAAGAAAATTACAATAGACTTCGACTGGCTTTTCACGATGAAGCACCATCTTGTCCCACTGTTTGCAACTTTTTAGTAAGTTTAAACGTTATAGTGAGTTTAAAAGTTGTCGCACTAATCTCACCGATGATCTGCGTGACCGACGGCCTTCTACGGCGACGACTGCAGATAACATCATTGTTGTGCGCCAAATGATAGAAACTGACAAAAGAGTAACTTATAAGCAGATTGGGAAAAGTTTACCTAGGCATCGGCATGAGTAAAGTGCACAAAATCTTCCTAGAACATTTAGCGGTCAGGAAAAGATGATAGCCTCGTTCTTCGGAAGGACAGGCCATTGCCCAATAACGATTATTGGATTATAGGATCTAAAAACATCAAAATATCATATATTTTTAATAAAATTTTTCATTTAAAGAAAATATTAAAATCAATAAATTCTGGCCTTTGATGCTATTCCTGAAAAGATTTTTTCATACAAAACCTTGTCCTTGTAATTATATTATGAACTCAACAAAAAAGAAATCTGCCAAATCGGTCGAGCGTTTTTCAAGTGATAATCTCTTTCAAACGTGCGGCAAATGATTTTTTATACGATAAATTATTTATAAAAGATAAGACAAACTTTGTACTTTCTACGATAAAAGTATTCTAAAAATATTTTAAAACGTATTAATATTTATATGTATAAATATTTAGAAATCAATCTTTATTTACAGACAATTATTCATTTATCAATTTATTCGTATACGTTACTAGTAGAGATAATAGTGCTTAAAAAAATCATGAATATTTATCTATTTGTTTATAATAAGGACATCCAATGGTATATATAAAGTTATAAGTTAACAGCTTAGACCAGATAAATCCAATTACAAGTCATCATGGATAGTTATTATTTTAAGAAACATAATTTTTAAGAGCACTGACACTAGCATCAAGTACGTAATAATAATTTCATAGGGCTTACAGTATAATTAAACATAATAATGAAGATTTACCATATAAATTCAAGTTATGAAAAAAAACTATCGCTCAGCTGCTTCATGACCTGTGACACGCTTATACAATATGGTACACAATCAAATGAGTACTCTCTTAACAAACATCATTAAAATCTCTAATTGATCGCACCGTGTATGAGTTCTGTCTATAAATAAAAGATGCACTTGGAATATATAATGGGGGATTATACCGTATGCTCTTGGTAGGAACGTTAAATTTTGGTTTATTCAATATGTCATTTTATTTTAATGCAAAAAGACAAATCAAGTGATATAAATAAATATATTTAGAAGAATTTGAAAACAAAACAAAAAAAATAATAATTAATCAGAGAAATGATATTTTGATTTCACTGATCGTAATATTACTAAGAGAAGGAAGACAGGTATATCCTACGTAAACTGTTACTCTTGCTACAGTTTTTATTGTTAGATATATAATTACATTGTACTATAACAAAATTTTATTTTGTAGTTAACTGAATTTCATATTTCCATGAAAAGCTGTGTATATTTTAATTTGATTACTTAATCCATTCAATAATATATTTTAACATAGACTAATGTAGACAACTTAATGCCTGTGTTTTAAGTAACAGTCGACTGCTATACGTAAATACTTTTTTTTTAGTAAATATAGATACGCATATAATATTACATCCAGACTCGGGGTAACAATCGAACCCACGACCCTGGAGCGGAAAGCAGGGCTTTTGCTATATATAATTATAATCAATCTAATCTTGAAACAAGTTTTTAAGTAATTTATTACATTAATATCTGATTTTAGGAGACTCTAGATCTCTATAAAATAAAGAACTAAGTCTTTATTCTAATTATTTAATCTCTAGAGATTACACACTAAATATTACTATACTAAACTCTAAACTCTGGATTCATCTACATGACATAATAACAGGTATCCAAAACAATTTGAATATTACATCAAAACTATTATGAGGTAATTAAAATTCGTTTCAAACTTAATGTACTCGTAAAGTATAATTTTACAGTTCATTTAGAAATCGCTTTTTAATTTCACTATCCAAAATCTATGATGACTTCAATTGGAATCGTATTCATGAAATCGATTCAGGTAAACTCTAAAATATTTGAAATTATCTAAATGTATGAAGTTATTAAACCCTCCACGAGCATTATCGAGATATAGGGATACTTGATACGATTTTAGTAACCCAAATATGACTACTTATTTAAGTCCTTACAAATATTAATTTAGATCGGAATTTGAGAACCTACGTATTTTACTGAAATACCATGTTAAGAAACATAATGGTATAGCCAATTATGTCAAATTGTCATCAAACATTTTTTTGCAAACGCATGTAAAAAGAATTCTATCCGACATCTCCCAAGTGTCAGTTTTCCGGAATTCGTTTCGTCGCCTTCCTTGAGATGGTCCGTTACGGGTACTTTTTGATGTTTAACTTTAAATGAGTCAGCTTTTTTTTTTTGTATTTCTGTTGACTTAGCGATTTGGTTTGTTTTATTTTTTAGACTTTACTTAGTCATTAATATTATCGATTTTTCACACACTTGATGTAGTTAATAATTTATTTTATAAATAATTGAATGAAATACCCTTCTGACCCGAGCGTGCAAGCGAGATCGCGGAACAAGCGATAGCGAAGCACGATCGGCCTAAGTATTATAAGAATTTGACATGAACTGTTTTGTCAACTGCTTATAAAGTCAAGTGATTTGAATTTTTCAAGGCACATTACACTTGAAACACTCCCCTTGATTTCTTACTTTTCCTATCATCGTCCTATCCTTAACAGAATAACGCAGATTCGAGGATCTTAAATATCAAAAATGTATATAAGTTATAAATAAATTGTTAATAAGTACATTGTTGATTGTAAATAGTATGTATAATGAATGGATAAAAAAAATTGAATTAAGGAGTACAAATAAATTTTAATTTATCGAAAAAAAATTCAACTAACTCCTTTGTATTCAATTCAATTAAAAAAGTATGCAATTTTTCATAAAAAAAATTTTATGACTTTATCACGTAAAATTATTGTCCGTAAACCAACTTTACAGACAACAATTTTTTTTTAAAGTTTAATTAAATTTATTTATAATACATATATATGTGCCATTTTGTTCGATAACTTATTGCTATCTTATAGGTAGTGAGATAATCCCTTTCCTATAGAAATATGAGGATTTATGATTTTCAAAAAATGCAGCAAATAGTTTCCACAGTCCTCTCTTGATGTTAACCTAACAACTGAAATGAAGCGAAAATCAGAGGATGCAAAGTAAGGACTATATGGTAGATGCATTAAAACTTCCCAACCAAGCTTTCCCAATTCAAGATTTGTGTTCAAAGATCTGTGTGGTTTGGCCTTATCATGATGAAAAACCACTTCTTTTCTGTTGATCAATTCCAACCGTTTTTTCCCTTTTTTTTTGTTGTTGTTTGAGTCTCATTAGTTGTTGGTAGTAGATAGGTTATTCCGACGGTAAAAGCTCATAATGAACGATGTTATTCCAATCCCACTTCTTAAGCTATGTGCTAATCTGGGTTTCGCTACAACCTGTGGAGCTTGACAAGCCCTTGACCATGATCTGTTTCGCACGTTCTTGTCGTAGGTGATCCACTTTTCATCACTAGTAATCAATCATTTCATAAATGGTTCAGTATCATTATGCTTCAATAGAGGATTGTAAATGAGTACACGATCTATTAGGCTTATTTAAGTTAAATTGTATAGCACCAAAATATCGAGCTTTTTTGTATAGCCAGACTTTTTCAAATATGTCAACACTATTTTGTTCTCAAACTTTAGTTCTTCGGCTATGTCATAACTATGAATATGCCGACCTTGCTCCAGTTTTTTCAAAAATGGTATCCACTTTATCCGTACGAGCGCTACCAGACCGAGATGCATCTTTGACAATTCCTAGACTAAAGACGCTTAAACCAACTCTGTGCTACTGACACTGAATTAGTTCCATAACGTTGCTAATTTTTTTCGTGGCTTGAGTCGCATTTTTCCTTTTTTTTTTAATAAAACTTCAGAATATATAGAGTTTTTTCGTTAGATTCACTTATTTTAACGGACAGAAAAACAATTTACAAATGTCGTGAAAGTGGTTATTAATGTTAGTTTTCTTGTGTTTGCTTGCTGATGCTAAAAAATTCAACGAAAAATTGTTGCTGCTATTTTTTATTAAGCCAGTAAAAGACTATCTAAAAACAGCTTTCACTCAACTCTGAGCAAAAGTTAAGCACTCATAGTTTAGTAGTAATTAGTGCCAGAAAGCTAATTTTTGGTACTCGGAAATAAAAATACAAAATACAAAAAATGTAGATTCATACATTTTTAAAGATTTCTTTCAAATCCAATAGGATATTTCTGAGGTTATGAGGTTCAACTATGCTTACTAAACTACAATGAGGACCTAATAGATTGATTACGTCATATTTAAAGAGTGTTTAAAGTAACAGAGTATTGATCCCATAACCTGACCTCTTATTTTAGGGTCATCAGATTTGAACTTGTGACATTTTTAAATTAAAAGGAAGTGCTCGTCACTTACTCTCTACTACTACTCACCGGTATTATGGAAATATGCAAAGTAATAAATGCCACGTAGATAACAATAGTTAGTAATATGTAATAAAAAATAATAAATAAACAAACTAATGCTTGAGTAACTTTGTTTAATTATTCGCATAAAATAAAGCATAAGCATTTGTCATACAAGGTGAGCTAAAAATTAGACGATGGCGGGTAGAATGTGTAGCTGCATCTTTTATAAATTATAAATATCTCATATTCAATAGTCACCTGTAAAGTGAGGAACCTGTGTCGGTTTCCGGAGACACAAACAACACGAGAATCATCATCTGAGAGCATTTGTCTGACTGCGCCAACGTATTTTTGTCTCTTATATTATAGTAGATAGAAATGAAATAAAAAAATAATGAATATACCTGTAAAGCATTAACATTAACTAGATTACATAATTCTGCTAATACACAAAAATAACCTATTGTTTCAAATGTATAGCTTGTAATTGATAATAATAGGGTACTTTTGGTAGTGAAAAATAAATTATGAAATTTGATAAAAACAAAAATATATATAGAAATATACTTAAATATTCTGATTTTGAGTCATAAAAGCACATTAATGTTTTATTATATTGAAAATAAAAGTCTTAATTTTTAATATGTATATCACGTGACCTAAAACACGAGCTGCCATGGTGTGACGTCGGAAGGATAATGTTCCGTTCTGATATACACTACGAGCACCGCTCAGTGCTCTATCATGTGAAAAATTCGTTCATTTATGGAGTGCCAGTACACTGCTGCAGTACCATGGAGAAATATATGACGTCATAAATAGCCGCCATATTTGTACTGTGAGCACTGGCGCTTTCTAGGAAGGTGCTATCAGAATTGATTGATTGTTATTATTATTAATTAATATTATTCAAAAATGTTAACAATATTCAAATAATAAATTTTCTTGTTGAACAGAAAACGTATATATTTTTATTTCAAAACAATGTCAAAAATTCAGTAACTAGTATACAAAATATAGCAATAGCACAGTATAGCAAACTAAAAAGGAACGGCTTCACAGTATACTGAATTGACGTCATACCTCACACTGCTCTTAGTGTATATCGGAACACAACCTTAACAATATTACGTCATTATAATGTCTGACAGCGTTTTCGCGGTAATAAATAAGGTTTAAAATTTTAATAAATTTTATGGCAAGAAAGCGTGTTTATTTTACTGAAATATATTTTTTGTGGCTTTTTATAAGGAAAATCAACATTTTGAAGTACTGTTTCAAATGTAGTAGAAAGGTTGTCTGGAAGAGATCGCTCTATTAGCGATAAGACCGCCTTTGTACATCTTTCTATATTTGTTTTGACTTTTGTTCTGTTCATGGTGTACAATAAAGAGTATTATTATTGTTATTATTATGTAGTAGAATACCCTATTGATAGACATAAATAATTATCGTATTACATTGTGATCATGACTTTATTGTCAAAGATCCTGTCTACGCCTTAAAAAAGCATTTAAAACGTTTTTGCGGGGCTAATGCGATTTGGCGTTGATAAAATCATCCAATCCAGCAAATTAACCGATGCGGTCCATCTAAACCATGTAATGAAATTTTATTTTTATTTAAATTTATATTAACTCTAGCGCATTTTTTTCTTTTAGCTTTTTATGTATTTTACTTTCTATTACACGAAATATATATATATATATATATATATATATATATATATATATATATATATATATCTATTCTGGTAGGTTTATATATATGTAAACAAAGTGCGTGACACTTTGTTTAAGTAGTTATTACTATAATTTGAAATATTTCTTTTTTTAAATAATTTATCTGTGTGAATTGGTTGCTATGGAGCTGTTGTTATATTTTGAATCGATTGTGAAAATTATATAATAATTTAAATATTAAATATTTAAAAAGTAGTGACTAATAAGGACTGGTGAAGCAACAGCTTTAAATGTTGTTTCTCTTTTCAGGTGAGATTATAATAATTTAATATTGAATGGGATTTTTGTAAAAAGTAATTTATGTAATGAAATACAAACATCTCTTTTCAGAGCAACACAATAATAGTTTTATTGATCACCAGAATATCCAAATATAATTATAAATTAAGACATTATAAAACAACATTTAAAGCTGTTGCTTCACCAGTCCTTATTAGTCACTACTTTTTAAATATTTAATATTTAAATTATTATATAATTTTCACAATCGATTCAAAATATAACAACAGCTCCATAGCAACCAATTCACACAGATAAATTATTTAAAAAAAGAAATATTTCAAATTATAGTAATAACTACTTAAACAAAGTGTCACGCACTTTGTTTACATATATTGGCGCAACAAGAATATTTACTTAATTATGCGTATCGTATTTTCAACCTACTAACCCTCGATTTGTTTATAAATACTAGTGTTTATTGTAGTATAGCTCATTTTTCTTCATACAACTAAATAGTGCAGACTACTTTATTGTAATTTTTAAATACAACAAAAAAAAATTTGGAAGAAATTATAATGAATAAATAATTCCTTCTAACTCTCACCTTGCTCCATGATGATAATTTTAAAGAGACCTACTCATAAAACAATATGACGCCGGGTCCTTGGTCATTTATTACGTAGAAACAATGAGACCTATATATAGATGTCAGTATTGTCATATTTATACATACAATAAAAACGAACAGAAGTAAATTTTCTACATCAAACATAAAGTCCGGTTCCTATATTCAGAAAACGATTTGCTTTGCTTACGAACCGTTCAATTTGAAACGAGTTGTGACGAAAAATATGATTTATTTTGGGAGGGCTGCGTAGAACAGATTGTAGTAAAAATAATTTTTAAAGAAAAATATAATGATTATTGTGGCAGGAACAGACAATATGGTTGCAATAAATATTTTCAAATGTCAAATAGCTGTCAAAAATGGACCGTTCTAAATTTCTTTATAGCTAAAAATTAGCCATAGTTGTGGCTGAGTTGGTGAGTTGTGGATTATGATGTAGTGTGATGTGCATGTATATACGTTTTTTCGATATAAATATACTAATTTTGAAATATCATACGTGAGTACTGAGTGTCAAATACAATTCAAAATTCAAATATTTTAAAATTTTTACTGTTGATCTGATTATATAAAATTTTAATACGAATTGGCTTATTTATAAACCTTAAAAATATATTCCCTACTTTCCCATTTATTGACGAAGCTTATAGGTTATTAATCATGATGCTATGAGATCTGGCACTGCCGTGCAAATCATTGCAGTGTTTGTATATATGATGTGATTGTGTATACCCGAGAAAAAATAATTAGATTTAATCACATATAATTGGATCAAACGGACTAGATATAATTAGATCCAAATATTGGCAGAATATAATTATAAATGTTAAGATATAGATATAATTATATATATATATATATAATTATATATATATTAGTTATAGATAGAGGAATAATACTGATCGGTGCGGTCAAGATTACAAGATTAAAATAATTAGAGTGAAGAGTAAACTTAAATGAGAAGTCAACTCAAGTGACGAGATTCCAATATTAAGATATAATTACATAAAAATGTATACATATAATCATATCAAGGAATATATAGTCAGATCTCATAATTTTTTATTGATTGATATATTTAGATACAAATATATATCGTATGATCTAATTATATCTACGTATATCCAACAATAAGTTTTTATTACAAGAGTTATATCTTATTAGATATAATCATATATAGCTATATAATATATTTTTGGATATGATTATATTAAATCAAATAAAAAGTAGATATAATTATACTAATTTATATATAATTAGACACTTTTATATATATTTAAATCCACTCATATATAATAAGATCCAATAATTTTTTCTCGGCTAGTAATTGTACTATAATACAAGTCAAACAATGGATTTTCTCTTTCTCAAACTATAATCTATTATCATATTAAATTTTATCACAGTGTTTTATTTACTCTATTTACTTTGTGTATTCTTACTTACCAGTATTTCTGCATCCATAAGCTTCGTTATAAATGAAACATTTGTCGTAAATAGGGCATAAATGCTGACTAATCTCAACCACTCAGTTGTTACAATAACATGTTTGCTCTACAGCTTGTTCGAGAAGATGACCACATGTAGCGATTTAGAGGGATAGCGATTAGGCGATATATTAACTGACGTTGATTAGATAATACAAGTATAAACATCGAAAGCCATAACATAGCCAAGTTATCAATAGGATTATATAACTATGGTCCACCTTCACTTATATAATTTTCAATGTATTTAAGATAAATATCTAAAATTTGTCTATTAAAATAGTATTAGAATAGTATAACTTGGGTCAGCATGCATTGTGTGGGAAAAACCTTTACTTGGAGGTCTAGCTGTCGGTGGCTTGGATCACACACTGCATAAATGTTTTTAACTCTTATAATATATTTTTATATTTTAAAAATATATAAAAAAATATATCAATAAAGAAGAATAGTAGCTCTTTATAAAAATCTATTCATAACTATCTAACAATGTGGCATAATTACACTTTTTTCATAAAATAATCGTACCTCACAACTCAGTTTTAATATAATTGAAATTTTCGGTGACCGGCATAGAACAATAGTCCCAACTTTTTTTCTTGTCGAGGTATCACAAAAGGCGAATAAGGCCATAGTGGTATAAAAAATTACAATTACACCAACGAGATAGTACGATGATGGGCAGGTACGTCACTATATCCTGCCATAGCACACTGCACTTGCCAACCCGCCTGACAAGCGTGATGAATATTGGTAAACCCTTCAAAAGATGATAGGCCGACGCTGCTTTTGCTGGTACGCGGTCTCGCGGTCAGTTCTACGAGCTCTGTGCACTACTCACTACCACTACAGCTTGTAATATCATTGATCTCATCATTTCTGATTCAATTTCGTAGAAAATTACCAAGCACAGTCCTCTCCATTGTTTGCTGTGCGACTTGGAGCTTATTTAAAAGGCACATAGTCAGAGACCACGACTTAAATCCGTATGGTAGGTATGACGAATGAAAATACGTTATAAAAATAAAAACTTAATTAACCTCTTTAGGCTTAGACACTCGCGATTTACAAACGTAGATTATTTTTAAAGATAAAAACGATTACAAAAAATAGATAAAGCCTAATTCGGCGCTATCTGAAAATCTATATATCTTTTGAGTGTGTGTGTCAAGTCCATGTTTATAAAACCTAATGGGGGGGCTTGCATGATGTTTGTTTCTACTAACGATGTTTAAAAAAGAAACCCCAATGAGGAATTTACATTAGAATATGCTGAGGTAATATTTTTATACCTACACATTTTCTAATTAAAAAATTTTACAGACTCTTTGCTTGTATGCATACCCTTATGTATCAAGTTGAGATATAATTTTTTTAAATAAAAATATGAATTATATTGTTTAAGTAGCTAATTGTTATATATATTATTTTATGTTTAAGTGCTAGTACATAAATAGAACAAATAAAATAATAAGAAATTAAATAATTGTTTTTTGAAAATTATAAAGCTGAAATAGTTAAGTTATTATGCTATGTTATTAGCTATAGTGAAGTTAGTAAGTTGCTACTAGAAGCCAACACTCATTTCAATTTAAAATGGTACTGAAAATACATTTACCATCACTTACGCTGTATAATTGCACAACGCAACTTGAAATAAAAGGAATTATTCGACGAATAATCTAATATATTATGTATAATAATTCTTCAGTGTGACAATTAAAACTTCTAATTGTACATAATTAATTCTAAGGGCGTTTTAACCTTGTTAAAATGTAATATGAATATAAACATTATATCCATATAGTTACCATATGCCATATACATATAATATTTATAACTGTGTGAATCACAATAGGGTTGTCAACTCTAGGTTTTGTTAAAACAGTTAGCAGTTTATTGAAACAAATTTACTGTGAAATGTTTTAAAACGATTTGTTGCATCACAAAATAATTAATATCAATTATAAATTCAGGATTTTCTATTAAGAGCCTCGAACTTTGAAATGGTCTTGAACAATCGGTTTAAGTGATATCGTCACAATTTTTTTTTTTTATATTAAAGAATTGTTGATAAAATTATGTATGGAAAATAATTTCAGCCAAATTATTGTCGCGATTCCGTTTAAGGTGATGTATTCCGGTGAACCAATTTTGATTCATAAATGGGGATCAATCTTATGAAGAACGCGAGCTATGTTGGCCTTCAGGGCTGCAATTGCCTGTGGTTTATCAGCATAGACTGAAGATTACACATAGCTCCACAGAAAGTAGTCTAGAGATGTTAGTTCACACGATCTCGGTAAGCAGTTGATGTCTTTTCTACGCGAGATAACGAAGTACTCAAACTTCTCATCCCATAAATTTATTATTTCCTGTGCAATATGGCAACTGGTGCCATTCTATTGGGACCAAATCTACAAACAACCATCGTGAGATCCATACCATTGATTCTAGGCTACAAATGTAATGTAATACAATTTGTTATCATCGTCCAATGACGCCATGTTTAGCAGGACCGGGTTCCCATCCTGGCCCGACTCGGGCATAGGGGCGTTACTGAAGGCGCATTAAGTAGCGTCTCCTACGCACCCCCATTCGTCGCCCGCGGATGGAGGCCACATCGGCGGTCTCGTCAATCAGCGGTGAATTGAATACGTTTACTTAGTTAATAGTTTTACTAAAAAGTACATTTGAAGATATTTAATCGTCGACTATGATTACACAATAACTATTTCTTACGGTAAATACTAACAATAATATTTAATTGTATTAATTATTTTGTGTTAGATTTTTTTTTTTTGTATCTTGGTCACGTAGAACGAGGAAACTACGTAATTGATTTAAATGAAACTGATTGAGTGAAATAAAATGATTTAGATTCATACTACGAAACAGAACATTACATATTTATAATTCGGCATGATTCTCTTGGAATAGGGGATGAAAGTCAAAACTGTACTTAGTTATAATTCGTTAACGTTCAGTCCGGTTTCCATCATTATTTTATTATTGCAAAAGAAATGTTTTAAAGAATTTCTTTAAATAGTTTGACAATCATGACCTCGAGAACGAGCATACTCTCTGTTTTTTTCACTGCACAAAAAGAGTTCTATGAAAGATTGCAGTAATTATTGCCTTATTGCACATGCTAGCAAAATTCTTCTGCATATTTTAACCAGAGACTTAAGGCATACTAATCTAAAATAAAATAAGATATATAAATAAAATAAGATAGCACTCAAACGAGGTCTTATTAAAGGACAAAGTACCAGAAATAAAATACTGATAATAAGTCAAATAATAGGAAAGTCTCTCGATTTTAGTAAGCTAACTTACATAATAGGTCAAGGTAAAAGTCTTTTCGTATTTTGTATGTATAAATTTGAAGAAAAATCTCATCAGTTGTACTGTTTATACCTGGCTGGTTTTAATATTAATAAATATAGGACATTATGAAAAAGAAAAAATAATAATAAAACGTAAAAAAAACACTCCCGCCATTTTTCAATTGTTTTTCTGTCTGTCAAAAAGAGTAAATCTAACAAAGAAATTCGATTCATTCTGAATTTTTACTGCAAAAAAAAGGAAACGTGCAATCGCAGAAAAAAAGTGTATTTTATGGATCCAATTCAGTGTCAGTAAGAATAGTACAAAGTTGGTTCAAGGGTTTTCAGAGGGTTTTCAGTCTCGGAATTTTTATGTCAAAGATTCAGCTCGCTCTGGTCGACCTTATATGAATAAAGTTGTTGTTATTTTTAAAAAAGTGGAGCAAGATTGACATATTAGTAGTTATGAGATAGCTGAGGAACTGAAATCGCAAAACAGCTTTGACCCATTTACACCTCAATAAAGTTGGCTTGGAAGTATAACCACTCAGATTAATGAATAAGTGCTCTTAATTGCTCACAAAATGCTCAATTCAAATTCGCAATTGCTCACCCTATCAATTAATTATTTAATTAGTTATTAATAATTAAAAATACAGAATTATTTTTGCCTATTACACGTAAACCAATAGACTTTTCTTAAAAATTTTTTTTTAGTAAATTGCTCACAAATTGTTCCCCCGGAATCCGCATTTGCTCCAGATGTATCATTAATAGTTAATTAATAATTAATTTTTTTTTGAAATTGCAAACGTGAAAAATTAAAATTCTTATAAATCCAATAAAAATATATATTTTTTTAAATAAACTATATGCCAATTAATTGCTCCTTAATTGCTCCCTCGAAATCCGCATTTGCTCCAGATGTATCATTAATAGTTAATTTATAATTAATTTTTTTAACAATTGCAAACGTGAAAAATTAGAATTCTTATAATTCAAATAGAATATATATTTTTTAAATAAACTATATGCCAATTAATTGCTCCCTGATTGCTCCCCTGGAATTCGCATTTGCTCCAGATGTAATATTAATAGTTAATTAATTTTTTTAACAATTGCTAACGCCAAAAATTAAAATTCTTATAATTCAAATAGAATATATATTTTTTAAATAAACTATATGCCAATTAATTGCTCCTTAATTGCTTCCTAGGAATCCGCATTTGCTCCAGATGTAACCTTAACAGTTAATTAATAATTAATTTTTTTAACAATTGCAAACGTGAAAAATTAAAATTCTTATAATTCAAATAGAATATATATTTTTTAAATAAACTATATGCCAATTAATTGCTCCTTAATTGCTCCCCGGAATCCGCATTTGCTCCAGATGTATCATTAATAGTTAATTAATAATTAATTTTTTTAACAATTGCAAACGTGAAAAATTAAAATTCTTATAATTCAAATAGAATATATAAATTTTTTTAAATAAACTATATGCCAATTAATTGCTCCTTAATTGCTCCCCCGAAATCCGCATTTGCTCCAGATGTATCATTAATAGTTAATTAATAATTAATTTTTTTAACAATTGCAAACGTGAAAAATTAAAATTCTTATAATTGAAATAGAATATATATTTTTTAAATAAACTATATGCCAATTAATTGCTCCCTAATTGCTCCCCCGGAATCCGCATTTGCTCCAGATGTAATGTTGATATATAATTAATAATGAATTTTTTTATCAATTGCTAATGCGAAAAATTAAAATTCTTATAATTCAAATAGAATATATATATTTTAAATAAACTATATGCCAATTGATTGCTCCTTAATTGCTTCCCCGAAATCCGGATTTGCTCCAGATGTATCATTAATAGTTAATTAATAATTAATTTTTTTAACAATTGCAAACGTGAAAAATTAAAATTCTTATAATTCAAATAGAATACATATTTTTTTAATTAACTATATGCCAATTAATTGCTCCTTAATTGCTTCCTAGGAATCCGCATTTGCTCCAGATGTAACCTTAACAGTTAATTAATAATTAATTTTTTTAACAATTGCAAACGTGAAAAATTAAAATTCTTATAATTCAAATAGAATATATATTTTTTAAATAAACTATATGCCAATTAATTGCTCCTTAATTGCTCCCCGGAATCCGCATTTGCTCCAGATGTATCATTAATAGTTAATTAATAATTAATTTTTTTAACAATTGCAAACGTGAAAAATTAAAATTCTTATAATTCAAATAGAATATATAAATTTTTTTAAATAAACTATATGCCAATTAATTGCTCCTTAATTGCTCCCCCGAAATCCGCATTTGCTCCAGATGTATCATTAATAGTTAATTAATAATTAATTTTTTTAACAATTGCAAACGTGAAAAATTAAAATTCTTATAATTGAAATAGAATATATATTTTTTAAATAAACTATATGCCAATTAATTGCTCCCTAATTGCTCCCCCGGAATCCGCATTTGCTCCAGATGTAATGTTGATATATAATTAATAATGAATTTTTTTATCAATTGCTAATGCGAAAAATTAAAATTCTTATAATTCAAATAGAATATATATATTTTAAATAAACTATATGCCAATTGATTGCTCCTTAATTGCTTCCCCGAAATCCGGATTTGCTCCAGATGTATCATTAATAGTTAATTAATAATTAATTTTTTTAACAATTGCAAACGTGAAAAATTAAAATTCTTATAATTCAAATAGAATACATATTTTTTTAATTAACTATATGCCAATTAATTGCTCCTTAATTGCTCCCCGGAATCCGCATTTGCTCCAGATGTAATATTAATAGTCAATTAATAATTAATTTTATTTATCAATTGCTAATGCGAAAAATTAAAATTCTTATAATTCAAATAGAATATATATTTTTTAAATAAACTATATGCCAATTAATTGCTCCTTAGTTGCTCCCCCGAAATCCGGATTTGCTCCAGATTTATCATTAATAGTTAATTAATAATTAATTTTTTTAATAATTGCAAACGTGAAAAATTAAAATTCTTATAATTCAAATAGAATATATATTTTTTAAATAAACTATATGCCAATTAATTGCTCCTTAATTGCTCCCCCGGAATCCGCATTTGTTCCAAATGTATCATTAATAGTTAATTAATAATTATTTTTTTTTTTGTAAATTGCAAACGTGAAAAGTTAAAATTCTTATAATTCAAATAGAATATATATTTTTTAAATAAACTATATGCCAATTAATTGCTCCTTAATTGCTTCCTAGGAATCCGCATTTGCTCCAGATGTAACCTTAACAGTTAATTAATAATTAATTTTTTTAACAATTGCAAACGTGAAAAATTAAAATTCTTATAATTCAAATAGAATATATTTTTTTTAAATAAACTATATGCCAATTGATTGCTCCTTAATTTCTCCCCCGGAATCCGCATTTACTCTACACGTATCTTTAACAGTTAATTAATAATATTTTTTTTTATGTTTAAAGAACTTTATTTCTCATAAAGAATTACAGAAATTCACTTACATGAGAAAGTTAAAAATTGAAACTTAAATCTAAGCATACAATGTTACAATTTTTTTTATATTAAAGAAGCAGAAGGTAGATGTAAATTTTTTTAACCTAACGATACCTTAAAATGGATGCGGTATATTTAATTAAGTCTGCTCATATACATATATATATATATATATATATATATATATATATATATATATATATATATATATATATATATATATATATATATATATATATATATATACTATTTATATACTATATAATGCATATAACCATTTATCTCAGAAATGGTTTTTTACGAACATTTTAGGACTTATCTATTTTGCGCACCCGCCATGTATGCATACACGCTGTGAACTCTCGTTCACCGCGAGACGGGCGACTGCCGACTAGCAGGCGGCGCCGCGGGCGGAGGTAAAGTACAGAACCACTTACCTGTTTACATCCTTCGGGTGAAATGAAAACCTCACCTGGTTCAATTTATGCTCCATTCCTATGGATGTAAATCTGGGTCGGGGCATTAAAGAGGGATCCACTATACAATCTTCTCGCAACTTCGCAAAAACACTGCAAATCCGATCACGCATTTCGATGAAGGTATCACACTCCCGATCAAACATCCTTTCCTTTACACACACACAAAAAAAAAATCTAATGGGGTTAGATCAAGTGAACGAGGCGGCCAGGCGTGAGACCCTAGTCTGCCAATCCAGCAATCGCCTAACAACTCCGTTAGGCGCTGTCTTACTGATCTAATGACGTGTGGCGGTGCACCATCATGCTGGAACCACGTTATCCGATACTCTGACAGTGGAATATTGTCTAAAATTGAATATTGTCATTTATAAACTCGAGATAACGTAGTCCATTTAATCGCTCCGGCAAGATACTGGTGCCAGTACCTGGTTATTAAATATTCCAGCCCACACGTTCACAGACCATCTAGTTTGATGCCCTATTACCTGGTAGGCGTGTGGATTTTCATCTGACCACAAATGAAGGTTCCGCCTATTCACATAAATAAACACAAAACGTCCTTCACACCTTCAAAAGTACAAATAAAATAATAATAACAAATACGAAACAATAATACGTGAATTAAATTTTTGGTCAAACCACATCCGACACAGACACTCACGAAACCTCGTACCGACTGCCACCGATTGCCACCGACTGCGAGTGCGACACGTGATTTGCGAATATTATAGGGCTTAGTTTACACTTGCTTAGGCATTCAGTGCTATTTAGCATTATTTATTTTTTTGTTATTTTTGGTTTCTAAACTAAAAGAGTGCTAAATAAAGTCGATGTACATTTGCTATCCTATTTTCATCACAAGTTGTCTCAAAAAAAGCGACGAAATCATTCGCATCGCAAGTCGAAAATTACATTAAATTTATTATTTTCAATATTTGCATATGCATTATCTTTAAGGATTTTGTTTTTATAAGTTTCACTGTATGAATCCCACAAGCACGCATGTTTTTCGTATTCTGTTAGTAATTTATTTGTTCCCGTGTCCACTTAACTTGCGACGCCATTTTTATTAGATACTTTTTCAAAAACACACATAACGACGACACACATAGCGTGCTAAAAAGCATAGCACATTCACGTTTGCTAAATACGTTAGTATGCTTTGAATGAGCATGCTAAAACGTATAAAAAAATAGCAAACGTAAACCGGCCTTTACGCGCAGCGGCGAGGGCGCGCGGGCAGTGGAATAATGGAATTCGTGGAAGTCGCCATTCGAAAATGGCGGCATATGTCTTTACAAAAGGTCGCCGCGGCCGCGCGAATAGTTAAACTTATTATTACTATCAGTATGTACCTACTAAGTAAAATCCGTAAAAGTTGTTTCATTATAATGAGTGAAATTCGCGTAAATATTAGAAAACAGTGTTTGTATTTATTTATTATTTTTGTAGTACTACGTAAAGATATTTTTTATGTATGTTAATAAAGTTCGTATGAAAATGTATAAGATTTATTGTTCAGCGTGCAGTTTGTATGTTACGCTCAAAAAGACTTATTGAGCGAAAAAAACAAACCACCATACAGAAAGACCACAACGCGTTGTGGTTGTTTGCATAATTTGTATGTTCTGTGTTTTCGTGTGTTTTATAGTGTCCACAACGCGTTGGGGCTATATTTTTCGCTCAATGAGCGTTTTCGGGTTTTTGGGCGTAACATGTACACATAAAAAATAAGAATAATTAAAAAAAATGGGAAGGTTGTTATTGAATTTATTTGTAAAAACTAAAACGATGAACGACTAAAGCGATAAATCGCACCGGAGACGCAAGCGGATACGGGAGCGCGAGTGGTGCGGGAGTACGTTAACCTCGCGCCGCCGCGTTGAACTTTGTCAGCACTGAGCCGTTGGCGCGCTTGAACGGAAACGTTCCGTACGTAACGATGTAGTATTCAATTAAATACACTGCAGATTTTCTTAAAACACAATTATTTTAAAGCATTATCTTAAAATTTCTGTTTCATTACTTTTCCCAAACCGAATTACGCAGAAAAAAGTTATAAAAAGAGGCAAAAAAATAATAATTCCTTTCGCGTTTTTTTCACTTGCATCATGTCAGGTCATGCCAACACTATCATACCTCTTCGTTTTTTCAAGCGTTCCAAATACACCCGGTATATATATACATTTATTTTTTGAAGATTTTTTTTTTTTTGAAATTTAAATTTGTATGGATTTCTTTATTTAATATTTTCCGTACTAATATACATGTTTTGTAAGTGTATGTTTGTGCAATATTTAATATTTTCGTATTTTTATAAATTTTATTAGATGGTGTTAGGAAGTTGTAATTAAATAATACCTTAATTAATTTATTTTGAGCAGTTTGTACTTTCTTAAGATGAGTCTCCGCCGCAGTCCCCCATATCTCAATTAGATAATCGATATGCGGCTTAACCAAACAGTTATATATTAAATATTTTACTCTACGTGGTAAACACCGTGCCACACCACGAAGAGCTCCAGTCAAAGATGATAATTTTGATACAATTTTTTGGATGTGCCATTGCCATGTGAGCTTATTATCAAGTATCAAACCAAGATATTTTTCTGTTGACTTTTTGTTTATTTGTTTAGAATTAATAGTAGGTTCAGAGTAGGCTTCTACTTTTTTTTATTTTTCGCTGCAAATATGACATAATTTGTTTTCTGTATGTTTATAGTTAGTAGGTTACGTTTAAACCACACGTCAAGTAACTGTAGATCGTTTTGAACGTCAGTAATAATGTCAGAAATAGAGGAACCATAATAAAAAAGACTGGTGTCGTCAGCGTAGAGAGCCATATCTTCTTTTAATCCAATTTTTTGTATATCATTAATATATATTAGGAATAGAAGAGGACCCAAAATGGAACTTTGAGGCACGCCGTATAATATTGGCCTTGGACTACTTTCTTTCTCATTTATTTTAACAATTTGAGAGCGATTGTGTAAATAGGATTTTAGAACCTCGTGAGCTTTCCAGCTATTCCTATATTAGATAATTTCCATAGTAATATTTCATGACTCACAGTATCAAACGCTTTTTTCAGGTCAATGAAGACACCAAATACTATCTTTTTTTGGTCAATATTGGTTTTAATTCGGGTGACGAGGTCTATTGTAGCTGAAAGAGTGTTTGAGTTTTGTCGGAAACCATATTGTTTTTGAGAGAGAATTTGATTACGAAATAAAAAAAATGCATATAAACGAGTATAGATTGCCTTTTCATAGACTTTTGAAAGAACAGGTAGAACAGAAATTGGTCGGTAGTTATCTGGATCTAATTTACTTCCAGATTTATGTATGGGTGTTACTTTCGCTGTTTTTAAATTGTCTGGGAAAACAGCATGTTCAAAACATTTATTTATGCAGTGACTCAGTTCATTCACTATTAGTGGGTTGATAGACTTAATAGATTTAGTAGTTATTCCGTCCAAGCCAGAACTGCTATTTGTTTTTAAATTCTTAATTATTTTATCTACTTCATCTATGCTAACTGGTTCAAATGTAGTAATTTCATCTTTATTTGTAACCAAAGGTGGCATGTTGTCTATAGGATACAGTGAAAGAATTTCATTTGCTAAGTTTAGTCCAATCGTGGAGAAATACAAGTTAAACTGTTCACATACTTCCGTCTCGTCGACAATTACCTTTGAGTTGATTTGGAGTCTAATTGGTGGTAATACATTTTTGATTTTATTGATGGACTGACTGTTTATTAAATTCCACATCTTGGCAGGTTTATTTATGCAGATATTAAAAGTTTTAAGATAATAATTGGTTTTTGAATTTTGAATTATTTCGGTTACTAGTTTCTTCTGCTTATCCAAATCTTCATCTATATTTATGTTTGTAATATCAGGTCTGTTTCTCAGCTGCCACAGTTTATTTCTTTTATTTATTGCATCTATAACATCCCGGTTGATCCAATCTTGTTTCGGTGGGTTTAAAAACTGGATTTTTTTAATTTTACTATTTGACAAACAGGTTAATATTTTTCTCTCTAAACTCGCATATGTGTGGTCATCATTATCTTCGCTTATTAATTGAAAAGATGTATATAACTTGGTGTAGTCGATTGCATTGTACTGTATTTGCCTAACAGAAATTTGTTGACATTTTTTTTTACTTCTAAGAAAATTTGTTTGTGGTCAGCCATTGCTGATTCTATGAGTACTAGATGGAATTAATTTTGCTGGAGACTTGAGCACACATGATCCAATATAGTCCTTGTTGTGTTAGTCTCACGAGTGCAGTAATCAGGATCGATTTTGTTCAGAATTTGGATAGCGTTCTCTTTTAAAGTAAGCTGATAATTACGAGCAGCAGTATTGGGTTTCAATAAATCATAATTAAAGTCTCCAAAAATTAACATTCTCTTCCTTCTTTGGAGTTGGAGTGAATACTCCTCTAGAAAGTCACTCGAGTTGGTTCTATCGGGTTTATATATAACGCCTACATCGATACAGTACTTGTCGATGTGGACCCAGAGAAAGTGGTTATCATTAGAACAGCTTGCCTCTATAAAATGGTGATGTAAGGTCTCGTGGACAAATATTGACACACCACCTCCCCTTGAGTGTTGTCTAAAGTTGTAGTAGTGTGAGTAACCAGGCAATTGGAGTCTGCTGGCTTTTTCTTCATCTTTTATCCATGTTTCAGACAGAGCAATAATATGAACTGTGTATTTAAAGGACTGCAGAATACATTTTAACTCGTCAAATTTGCCTGGTTTAACTACACTGCGTACGTTTGCATAAAAACATTTAATTGATTTGATAGTGGTATTGATTTCTGAATAAGTAGTTGCAATTTGATAAGAGACATTACCATTAATATACGTACTTAAATTCCGTTACTGTGGCTGTGAAGTTTTTTGGATCTATTTTTATTATTTTGGGTATCCCTTTTTCATATTTAATGCGTAGGTTACACTCTCCATTGGCAGTTCGCTGTTGAAGATCTTTTTGAAGATTCTTTAAAACTTCTCTTTGATAGGTTGTCTGATCAGAATATATTTTAATATTATTAAGTTGTACAGTAGTTTTTTTTTTACGGAGTAATTGTTTCGTTATTTTCTCTGAGGAAAAACAGACTTTTATAAGTCGAGATTTATTAGATTGGTATCTTCCTAGTCTGAATATTTGTTGAGGTTCAGGACAGTCGCTGTTAAGCAACTTGATTACTTTTGACACTTCTTGTAAATCATGTTGTGTTCGGTCAGCACTATTTTCAGCTGTTGATTCTGTTATACCTGCTAAGATGATATTTTTTCTCCGCTCATTACGCTTCTGACACTCATTTATTAATTTTTCATATGATTCACATGTTACTAACATTTTATTGCTATTCTGTGTGGCAGATAGTTTCAGTTCGTTAACGTCAGATTCCAGAAGTGTGACTCTTTTTTCTGTGTCTTGTGTAGACGTGACAAGATGGTGTATGTCTGTCCGTAGTTTGTCCTGTTCTATGGTCATACTAGCCATAGTGTTGCTGATACTATTGACCTCATTTCTTATAGCGGTAACGTCCCGGGAAAGCTTATCTATATTTCCGGTTTGTGCGCTACTAGTCGCCGAGATGAGGGCTATCATATCTGCCATTTGTTTCTTTAAGTCAGAGAGCTCGTCCATGATGCGATCATTTTCACTGTGGAGTTTACGTTTATTTCTGAACGTTACTTGCGAATTGTCAGAAACGGCTCTCATGTTTAATTGCGAATCACTGCTACCTCTGCAAATGCCGCCTCCATTCGGTGAGCGCAGTAAGTTATTCATAGTAGCTCCGTGATGTTTTTTACTCCTTCGAACGTAGCAGTGAAGCAGTACAAGCGTGCAGCAAGCCAAATTGGAAGCACACTACTAGGATTAGGGTTGATTTTTGTACGTTCTCGTAGATGATTTTTGAATATTACAAACAATACGTCTACACTGTATGCTTGCGCGATGCGAACCTAATTTAACTATTAATGATACATCTGGAGCAAATGCGGATTTCGGGGGAGCAATTAAGGAGCAATTAATTGTCATATAGTTTATTTAAAAACATATATATATTCTATTTGAATTATAAGAATTTTAATTTTTACATTTGCAATTTAAAAAAATATATATTATTTAACTATAAATGATACATCTGGAGCAAATGCGGATTCCGGGGGAGCAATTTATGAGCAATTTATTAAAAAAAAAAAATTTAAGAAAAGTCTATTGGTTTACGTGTAATAGGCAAAAATAATTCTGTATTTTTAATTATTAATAACTAATTAAATAATTAATTGATAGGGTGAGCAATTGCGAATTTGAATTGAGCATTTTGTGAGCAATTAAGAGCACTTATTCATTAATCTGAGTGGTTATACTTCCAAGCCAACTTTATTGAGGTCCCATTTACTCGTAAAAAAGACTGGCTATACAAAAATGCTCGATATTTGGGTGCCACACGAGCTCACTAAAAGAAACCTAATGATTTGATTAAAAGTCTATATCGAATTTTATCGCGTTTATTTTAAACTTTACAGTTTAACAATATTTTAAATTATTTCCCGACGTTTCGGACCCTTTACAGCGTCCATGATCTCGGGGGCCTGAAACCTAATGAGTCGTGTACTAATTTCCGATTTTCTATTGAAACGCAATCAAATTAAACCATTTTTGAAAATATTGATCACTAATGATGAAAAGTGGTTCACTTACGACAAGATCGTGTAAAAAAGACCATGGTCAAGGAATAGTCAAACTCCACAATTCAATTTGGGCTTATAATAAATTGCCCCAAAGTTATGTTGTTGACCAGGTCAATAACAACTCTCCTGAAGGAACTCAAATTGCAAATTGTAAAGTACGTGAACGTGAAACCTGAACCTTACTAGAGAGTGGATTTCGTAAGATTGACAATCTAAAGATGCTCGGCCAATGTCTCGTGGCGTGGTGCACCGTCTATAGAGAGGCTTGTAGTCCAGGGCAAAACTAAGAATACAAGACCGCGTGGTAAGTCACCCATGCCCTGGGCAGATCAAATAAAGGTTAAGGAAAAAGGAAAGCAGCCACCAGAAAAAAGTGGTAACGTGTTGCAAAGCGTGCCACAATACACGACGACCACGATCGTTCCACCAAGAATGTACCGACTTAGAAGAAGAAGTCTGTAGACGTGCGATTTTTTCACTATTTCTAAGAAACGGCGAATCTTTCACGAGTAGTATTAGAAATAACGCTTTTAATACATTATGGTAGTTATCTTATCTATGAACTGAACTGAATCAATCTGTAAACGTCCCACTACTGGGCAAAGGCCTTTTCTCCTTATAGAAGAAGCTTTATCCACCATCGTTAGAAGCTGTATATTATGATAACGACCGCGACCAACTGCTTTTCGTATTCTCCGAGACACGGTGGGGAGAGTCACAAACCCCCACCCTCACAAATAAATATTTGTTTTATAAAAATTTTGTTGTAAATATTTTGCATATTGCAATTTTACTTTTAAATGATTCAAAATAAAGAATGTATTGTTATTTGAAAAATGTCAAAATTGTAGTTTTGATTGAAATGGGTTTTAGAGCGTAAACTTACGTAATAGTCTGGAAGTAGAATTCTGAAGTCTAAATATAAAACTTAGTTTTAAGAACTAATTATGCAATAAACGCATTTTATCCTGATTTGGTAAATATAGAACAAACTCTCTGTTTTAATAAAAGATGCTAATCAAAATATATTAAAGATAAAATTATTAATTCTGATAATAAAATTAAGTGCACATGGTATTTAATTAATAGTATCTGTGGGAAACGTAATAAAGAAACTATACCAATTGAATTAAATATAAATGGTGCTGTTGTAAGCTCAGATGACGAGTTGACAAACGTATTTGAAACATTTTTCGATAAAATACCCATTGAATTAACCTCTCAACTGAATTTATCTTCAACTAATTCCACACAACTTCTTAAAAATAACGTTAGCAAATATAATATTGATTTTTCATTCTCACAGGTTGGTTCTTTAGATATTCTTAAAGCATTTAAGAGTCTAAATATAAAAAAAAACCAATGATCTGTGGGACATTTCAGTAAAATTAATTAGTACTATCATTGATGTCCTGGCTCCGTATTTAGCGTTAACTTTTAACAATGCTATTAAAGTGGGTTCTTTTCCAGATTTGCTAAAATATAGTAAAGTTTTACCAATTTTTAAAAAAGGACATCGTAGTGATCCCTGCAATTATAGACCAATTTCAGTCTTACCGTCATTAAGCAAAATTTTTGAAAAAATTTTACTAAATCAACTTCTTTTCCATTTTAATGTTAATCGAATTTTTCACAGTGAACAATATGGTTTCACTAGAGGTCGCTCTACGACAGATGCCGGTGTAGCACTTCTCAAACATATATATGATGCTTGGGAGAGGTCACAAAATGCTATTGGTGTATTTTGTGACTTATCAAAGGCATTTGATTGCGTGGACCACGAGATTTTATTAAGTAAACTAGAATATTACGGTGTTAATGGTAAAGCTCTTGATCTCATTGCTTCATATCTATCTAATAGAATTCAACATGTATCAATAAACGGAACGATGTCTTCTGGATCTGTGCTAAAAATGGGCGTTCCACAAGGATCGATTCTAGGTCCTTTTCTTTTTTTTAATATACATAAATGATCTGCCATTTTACGTTAAAGATATTTGTGATATAGTGCTGTTTGCAGATGACACATCACTTATACTTAAAGTTGATAGGAAAAAAGTAAATTATGATGACGTGAACAGCTCTTTATCTCGAATTCAGGATTGGTTTAAAACAAACAGCCTCGTCTTGAACGCCAAAAAAACGTGCGTTGTGTTTTCGTTGCCTAATGTTAAACATCCAAATTATAATTTAAAAATAAATAACGAGACGCTTATTGTCAATGATACTACAGTATTCTTAGGGATAAATTTGGACTCATAACTTCAGTGGAATTCCCATTTGTCATCCTTGAATGGTAGACTCAGCTCCGCAGCTTTCGCTGTTAGAAAAGTACGACAACTAACCGACGTTGCTACTGCGCGTTTAATATATTTTAGCTATTTCCATAGTATAATGTCTTACGGTCTGTTACTGTGGGGTAATGCAACAGATATTGAGACTGTATTTATTTTACAAAAAAGGGCTATTCGCGGCATTTACGATCTTGGAGCTCGAGTCTCCCTACGGGATGTTTTTCCAACTAGAAGGAATAACAAAATTGTAACTCCAAGCTTCCGACTGCGCAAAGTAAACGTCTCCTTTCTGGGTTATGGTATTCGCATGTATAATAAAATCCCACAAACAATTCTGGAATTGTCTCATAATAAATTTAAAGAATTTATTAAGAAAACGTTAATAGATAAAGCTTATTATTCGGTCCAGGATTATTTAGCTAATAAAGACGTGTGGACTTAGTGGCGCTGTATTTCATGCAAGATATTACTAATTTTGTACTAAAACACAGTTTATATATTATTTTCAAAAGAGTAACTGCGGAGTTTCTTGCCGGTTCTTCTCTGCAGAATCTACATTCCGAATCGGTGGTAGCTTTACTTTTACAAAAAATAATAATAATCACTACAATATTAATTTTGTAAAATGACGATTCGAAAGTGCTCGTAGGGCCTATTTGAATAAAGTAATTTTTGATTTTGATTTTGATTTTGATGATTTTTCAAGATCGGTTCACATTAGACGAAAATATCGATGAACGTCCAAAATTAAATACATAATGACAAGCATGATACTCTCTAATTATTTAAAATCATTTAAAAAGTAAAAACATAGAAATTAAGTATCACATATTGTTGTTGTCATTATAAAACTATGTACCTACAATAACCATAGGTGTAAATTAGGCTATATTTAATTACTGTAACGACCATGATTTAAATGTGACTAACTTAATTACTAAAATTATAAGATTTTATAGCGAAAAATTGTCGTATGTACGCTATGGGTTCATACATAAGTGAAATATGTAATTAAACGTGTATATCTTAAGACAGTATTATTTTTATATTAAAAGAATTGAATATGTAATTTTAATAAATTATTAAGGCATCGTGAAGACTCACAAGTACGCACAAACTCTACGCCTAAGTAATACATTCCGAATAGACATTGCAACTGTCATATTATTATATAATTATAGTAAAATATATAAAAAATATATTTATTAAAAATATACAGAATTTTTTGACGTGATAACGTCGGCTTCATCTAGTTAGCACCCCAAATAGTGAAAAAAAAAAAATTAAAAATTGTCCAAATTGGTCACGAAATGGTCATTATAGGTCAGTTATTTTTAGTAATTGGTCGATACTTTGACAATAGTTACAGAGGGGTAAAAATTTCAAGGACATCGAAAAATTTTTGGCACCCCAAATTAATCCTACAAATTGGTTCTAAAATTATTTCAATTCATCTCAAAATAGTCATAATTGGTCGATTGATTTTAATAATTGGTCAACGTTTTTTTTATATAAAAATAAAAAAAATAATAAAAAATTAAATTAGCTTCATCTATTTAGCGGCCCAAATTATGAAATTTGACTTGTTAATAAGTAGTCCAAATTGGTCACGAAATGGTCACAATTGGTCAGTGATTTTTAGTAATTGGTCAATACTTTGAAAATAGTTACAGAGGGGTAAAAATTTCAAGGATATTGAAAAAATTTTGGCACCCCAAATTATTCCTACAATTTGGTTCTAAAATTATTTCAATACATCTCAAAATAGTCATAATTGGTCAATTAATTTTAATAATTGGTCAACGTTATTTAACTAATTATTAATAAATAATAAAAAAATAATACAACTTTTACAAAATCGCGGGGTGAATAGGAATAAAACTGGAAGTTTCACTAATTTGTCTATTTTATCGATTATTTTTAGGTTTAACCAAAAGGCAATTAAAATCGACGTAAATGCAAATTTTTAATCGTTTATTAAATTTTTAGAAACGTTTTGGTTAAAGAGATACGATTATTTAAAGTTGGAATGACATTTAAATTATTTATTTATTTATTGTGAGAAAAAGAGGGCAAACTCAAAATCGTAGGTAGAATTAAAGGGCAGTTAATGTCTATAGTTTAGTATTTTTAATTAACAAATTATTAATAAATAATACAAAATAACAAAACTTTCATAAATAGCGGGGCGAATAGGAACTAAACTGAAAGAAACTACTAGCTTCATCTATTTAGCGGCCCAAATGATGAAATTTGATCACTTAATAAGTGGTCCAAATTGGTCACGAAATGGTCACAATTGGTCAGTGATTTTTAGTAATTGGTCCATACTTTAATACAATAATTACAGAGGGGTAAAAATTTCAAGGACATCGAAAAATTTTTGGCACCCCAAATTAATCCTACAATTTGGTTCTAAAATTATTATAATACATCTCAAAAAAGTCATAATTGGTCAATTAATTTTAATAATTGGTCAACGTTTTTTAACTAATTATTAATAAATAATTAAAAAATAATACAACTTTCATAAATCGCGGGGTGATTAGGAACAAAACTGGACGTTTCACTATTTTATGTCTATTTTATCTCTTATTTTTAGGTTTAACCGAAGGGCAATTAAAATCGACGTAAATGCAAATTTTTAAGCGTTTATTAGATTTTCAGAAACGTTTCGGCTAAAGAGATACGGTTATTTAAAGTTGGAATGACATTTAAATTATTTATTTATTGTGAGAAAAAGAGGGCAAACTCAAAATCGTAGGTAGAATTAAAGGGCAGATCAATGTCTATAGCTTAGTATTTTTTAATTAACAAATTATTAATAAATAATACAAAATAACAAAAGTTTCATAAATAACGGGGTGAATAGGAACAAAACTGGAAGAAACTACTAGCTTCATCTATTTAGCGGCCCAAATTACGGATCTTTCGATTTTTTTTTTACAAATTACAAATTATAATTTCGTGAAATATAATAGGGTTTTTCTATATTTTACTTTATTGACAATTGTAATTCAGAAACAGCTCAGTAGGTATAATTTAACATTTAATTTAAAAAAAAAAATAAAATAAATAAAAGTATGTAATCATCGCAATGATATTTGTAAAATAAGTGCATACTTAGAAAAAATATAATTACATTATTGATAAATGTTCCTTCTATATAGTACTTAAATATTTTGGATTTTATAATTATTTATTTCTCAAGATCTCTCTCGGCTATGTGTATTCCTAAAAAAAAGTCATCACCTCTACGTATCCAATTTATATCGATTCTAAATTCCGCGTACTTCTAAAAAGAAAACAAGGTCGTCGCATCTACGTATATCGATATAAATCGGATATAATACTATACTACTCGATTTATATCGACTGAAATACTATATTACTCGGTATATATCGATACGAATACTAGATAACTATCGGATGAATACTACTCGATGTTTATATCGAATGAATATGTATAACTGACCCACTGAAAATTTACAAATATATCGATATTTATATCGATAATTATCGAATGCATATATGAAGTATTTACGAATTTTCGATATATATCGCACGCACCTAACTATGAGTGACACGTGAGGGCAGACATCCTTGAAGATTGTGTTAGAGATCTTCATCGGATTTTTTTAAACCAAAATAATATTTATATAAAAAATTTAAAAATTAAAATCAAGCAAATAAAAAACTACTAACCACTAAAAAGTAGTCAAAAAAATAGAAATCCAGAAAAAAATAGTCCCACTAACAAAATATGAAAACTACTAAGTTGGTAACACTGCTATAATAATAAGGGGAGTCCCCTCCTCTTATTATTATAGCAGTGTTACCAGCCATGGCTGTGTCCCCCAGCCATGGCGCGTCATTACTGGGACCTAGGGTTGCCAAACATACTTTATAATAACGTATCCTACTTTATTTTTGGTAATTATACTTTATACTTTTGCAAACAAATAAAGTATGAGAAAATACTTTATTTCCAATCTTTCCCGTGATGCATAAAACAAAACACTCATTATGGTTACTTAGTATTTAACTGTTCATCATCAAACACATCAATGACATGAATCAAAAATAGGATTAAAAAAATTTGACAAATCATCACCCGAAATACTTAATACAGTTATGTTACCAGTAATTTTTCACTTTTTATTGATATGAGCTTAAATTATATGACAAAATGGTTTGATTTTAGCGAAAATAACTTCTTCAAAATGGCACTTCGTTACATATCTTTACAAAATTAGGCTAAATGTGAAGATTTTGAAATGGTAATTACTAAGGTCAAATTAAATATTAATATGGACGAAAAATAAATTAAATAAATTAAGATTAAATAATAATTATTTAAAACAAGTATGCTTAATTTAAAAAAAATCAAAAAAACCTGACTGCGTAAAATACTCTTATTATAAACTAAAAAGAATAAAACAATTTACTAGCTTTCATTTGATACCTATATTGCTACAGTAAGAAAAAAAATTCAACTCCCTCCTCATTCCGCCATTTGCGGGCCCCATTTTGAAAATTTATATAGCCTATGTCACTACTACAATTTAGACAAATCCAACGACACCTCATATGTCAAAAACCGTCCAGCCGTTTGGGCTGTAGGGCGTGCCAAAGAAATGGACATACATACATACATAAATACATACATACATACATACATACATACACTCGAAAAACATAACCCTCCTTCTGTCGCAGTCGGGTAAAAAAAATAATTTTGATTATTAAAAAAGATTAAATTTTGATTGTTAAAAAGCTTTGAAACATTTAAATTTAGCAAAATTAATTTAGCAAAAAATTATTAGCATGTGCTAAAAGCACACAAAAATACGTTTTTATGGTAATAAAAACATAAAATTTGAAAAATACTTTTTTTTCTTCGAAATACTTCTTTTTTATTATTGAAACAATTTTGTACGTTTTTATTTTCTCAAAAAAAGTTGGCAACCCTACAGTTAGACCGCCCCTCTACTACGCCTTGCTCGTCCACTGACTAATAGTTAGGAATGTGCGATACACCAATATATCTTCATTTCATAATTATCGAGTAGTATCTATATATTTCATCCGATTATATATCGAGTAGTATCGATATAGTTCATTCGATATTTATCGAGTAGTATAGTATTCTTTCCGATATGTATATCGATAAGTTGAAGCGATGACCATTTTCTTTCGTGTGTACTTCCGACACATCAAAACTATCGATATACTTCGGTTAAACCTAAAAATAATAAATAAAATAGACATAAAATAGTGAAACTTCCAGTTTTATTTCTATTCACCCCGCGATTTATGAAAGTTGTATTATTTTTTATTATTTATTAATAATAGGTTAAATAATGTTGACCAATTATTAAAATTTATTGACCAATTATGACTATTTTGAAATGTATTGAAATAATTTTAGAACCAAATTGTAGGAATAATTTGGGGTGCCAAAAATTTTTCAATGTCCTTGAAATTTTTACCCCTCTGTAACTATTTTCAAAGTATTGACCAATCACTAAAAATCACTGACCAATTGTGACCATTTCGTGACCAATTTGGACTACTTATTAAGAGGTCAAATTTCAACATTTGGGCCGCTAAATAGATGAAGCTAATTTAATTTTTTATTATTTTTTTAATTTTTATATAAAAAAAACGTTGACCAATTATTAAAATCAATCGACCAATTATGACTATTTTGAGATGAATTGAAATAATTTTAGAACCAATTTGTAGGATTAATTTGGGGTGCCAAAAATTTTTCGATGTCCTTGAAATTTTTACCCCTCTGTAACTATTGTCAAAGTATTGACCAATTACTAAAAATAACTGACCTATAATGACCATTTCGTGACCAATTTGGACAATTTTTAAGAGGTCGAATTTCACTATTTGGGGTGCTAACTAGATGGAGCCGATAACGTCTAGTAAATCTATAAAAACCGGCTGCATGCACGAAAAAGTATGACTCATTGTCACATTCCACGAGCGAGACCGCGGAACAAGCGATAGAGATGCACAATCGACCTAAGCGTTTGGCTTGTGACGCATCTATCTCTCTTACACTCCATCGGCCGATGCGTCCGATTAGAAGAGACAGCGGCAGCACGCAACCTACACGTGAACTGTTTCAGAAGCTTTTACTAATAAAAGATAACTAGTACATTTAATATTAGTATTGTATTTTATTTCTCAGTTTTTATTATTTCATCTATTACCTCTTAATTATAAGAAAATATGATGCATTACAAGCAGCCATTTTTTTTTCTCATCTTATTATGAATCACGTTAGTTACAAGTTATATAAAACTTAACTTTAAAATTTATATACAGAAATTGGGTTCTTTTTCCAGTGCTAGTTTTATTAATTTACTTTTTAGTTCATATCCGTTGAAGGATATTTTTATAAAATAAAGTTAAAAATTTAAGATAAAATTTTAAGACAAAAATTGATTACTATAACCACCATCTATCGCTAGTTGCTAATAACTTCAATAATAATTACGTTACGTTACAAGCTCGTAAGTGAAAATTACAATTTTTATTATTTAGATGACGTGCGCCACTAACTTGGCGCATCGTTTTATTATAACTACAACTTCTTAGAATATACATATGGGCGTTAGTATAGCGTTTGTATCGATTCAAACGCGTGACACCGATGCGACCGCTAGCGCGTGCACCTTCAGGCTTCCCTACTGGTTCCCCCGTAACGAGGGAAGTGTGACTGTACGCTAGTAGCAATCGAGCAATTTGGTGCACCACACGTCTTTGGAACAAAAATTCGAGCCTTTCGAAGCAGAAAACTTCATAACTGAAATTCAAAACCGGCTAAATGATAAGTACGACATTCGATAAAAATTCGCAATTTTTTTTTCATGTCCGCGCGTTTGTATCGATTCACACGCGCGTTTGCATCGCGTCTGTATCGCTACACACGCGCGTCTGTATCGATTCAAATCCATATTTGAATTTATACAGGTGTGCAAAGGTCTAAGGGCTGCGACTGACTTGCGTGCGTATCCCGTCTGTATCGCTACAAACGCGCGTTAACGGCGCGTTTAAAAAACGTGGTGTGCATAGGCACTTACGTGCGTACATAATTACACACACACTTTTTTCATCAATGTTTTTTTATGACGTTATCACGTAAAATTATCGTCCGTAAACTGACTTTACAGACAACCATCTTTTTTTTATAATAATATTTTAAACTTTGTAATTTCTAAGGTATTGTCTTAGCTAGTACTAGAATTGTATAAATACTAGAATACCTCTTAGAGTATTGTTTAAGAACGTAACAGTTCAGAAAGATAATGGATGTGGGAAGGTTTGCAGTTGCATTTTGGTGCGAAGCACAAATTTTTCTCATTTCAACTAGAAAAACTCTTGAAAAACTTCTCCAAGGACTGTTCGTAGTACTCGTATAACTTTCGCAGTTCGAAGATACGATTTCAGTCTAAGAAAAAGTAAATGCATCTTCAGCACTACTGGAATGTCTTTCATAAACATTTATTCGTTTCATTTAAATACAAGAATCTCATGTTTTATAGAATTTTAACGATTTATCATGTGTTGTTATAAATTTTCTTTTATTAGAATAAACTTTAATTTTTATTAGAACAATGTTTAATGATTTACTAGTAGAGCCTAAGTGTAGATTCAACAATTCAATGTAGACTGTAATATCTATCTAGATATTAGTTTTTTAGTTTGAATACTAGAATTTTTAATGTCTAATGAATACTTCATTATATAATAAAATTAATCGCATACTAAAAACGTAATATAAGCTAAAGATTTTATAAACTTAAAATATGTCGTATCATTTGTAGAAGAAATCTTACTATAAATCATTCTCGTCTATATATAAATTGATTGATTTTTATAAAAATGATGGCGTAAACATCAATTCGTGTGAATTTTAGCGTACACAACCGTGGAGTCAAAAAAATAATGAATAATAAATTAATTAAATAATGAACCGTGTACAAACTTGATATAAACATACAAATTTTGGTTTCTGCAGCTACAATGCCTATTTTTGCATTCGTTTATCGTTTAGTCAAAGCGGCATCATCCTTTTTTTACGACGGGAAATGCATTTACGCATCTCGCCGTCCGTAGGTGACGGATATGTGGGACTCGCTGACTGCGAAGCTAGAGTACCCACTAAAACCCATCGACCGTTTGCGCCGTAGTGGCGCGCCACTGGATCGCTTGCGCATACATTCGTGACACTACTCCGACGCTTGGCATTGCGGCCCCGACACCGAGCCGCTCAACCGGTCTACTCTGCTCGAGGCAGTGAAGAACCAGGAGCGGCCCAACTATCGAAGCCGGGCCACTCTCCGCCGGCCCTCCTCCGCAGAGCAAAAGAGTGCCAGCATTGAGCGACCCAAAAGCGGCATCATCCTGAAGCAACAGCCTGATCGATAAAGTTACATATACATTAATTAAAAATTCTTTCTGAATTTAGAAACAGTACTTTAATTTTGGTATGAATATATATAATCAGGTATTTGTGTTTATTGGTACGTGGACTCGGAGTGACAAGTCTTTAGTTGATTAACTTTACTTTGATTAGGTTGCAAACTCACCCTAAGACAAATTAATTTAATTTCGTGAACTACTATTTTGGGACATTTTTGTATTTACAGAGTCGTTGTATATTCATGACATCGGATAAATGACTTTTGATGATGAATGAAGAACCTTTTTCTTGATATAATTTTAAACGTTGTTCTTGTAATTTTTACTACAAACTCATTTTATTTAACCTGTTATTTTATTTTTATACATAAAAAGAAAATAAACGCCTCACACTTAAAGGACCAATGTAAGATAAAAATACCATGTCCACCAAACCAAGGTAAACATCAATATGATCTATTCAAATACTTTTCATGAGCGGGAATGGAATCCGCGATCGCTAGTACATCAGACAATGCTGTCACTACTGCACTGACAAATCGTGTAATACAATCAAAATATCTTTTAAAACTTTTAACATCATGTTAATATGATGTAAATATGATGTAACTCTTAAAGTATATATAAATATTATATAAGTTAACTATGACTAATTATTTTTAGATATTTATTTTAATTGTTAAATAAAGAATAAAGAATATCTTCAAGATATGTAATCAAATAAACTTAAGTCAACATCAAATAATTTTAATTAAATAAAACACATAACGAATCTTCAAAAACATCGTGTTCTCTAATGACACATCTTTACGAGTATTATTCTAAAACCAAAGTCTTTTTTTTTGTGACAGCTAACTTATTAGTTACGCTGGAGAGATGTTTCTGCCGTTAAGGAGAAGGATTGGTAGCCTAATCCGTCACGCGGCTTCACTACGTGTTAGATATACATGTCTCTGAACTTGATCAATCAGATCGACATTTCACGTTAGATTTTTCATGTATTTTTTTTTTTCATCTTGAATAATCCTTATGTTCAAGTATAAAATAATTTTAAAGTAATTGATTTGAAAATTAAACAAACTTGATTGCATTTAGTTTAGATTCGCAACTGTTCTCTTATATTTACGCGAATTTTACTAATTTGATTAAAAGTCTATACCGGATTTTATCGCGTTTATTCAAAACTTTATAGTTTTACAATATTCCCGAGAGTCCCCCGAGATCATGGACGCTGTAAAGGGTCCGAAACGTCGGGAAATAATTTTAAAATATTGTAAAACTATAAAGTTTTGAATAAACGCGATAAAATCCGGTATAGACTTTTAATCAAATTAGATTCGCAACGTCAAAATGTACAAACTAAAAAAATGAATTATATTCCATTTTCCATTCCACTAGAAACGTATAATGTTAAACTTGATGTGATCGTTAGATGGAATGACAACGTACATTTATAATCAAATATTTCAAGACATTACTTAATTCAATCTTACCAACTATTGAAGGATATTTCATTTTATTTTCAAATATATTATAATGAAATGAGTATTATTAAATGCATTTATTCCATCATTATTTAGAAAACCCGTCGACAGATGAAGTGTTACATTGCTAGAATTCTGAACTGAATCGAACCCAGAACTATATAGTAGAGTGAAATAGTGAGACATCAGGACAAAATAAATATAAGCGAGAAATCAGAAAAATGGTGCAAAAGCAGCGGATATCAAAAATATTTAATTATTTTAACAGTTTATTCAAGCAAATTAAACGTATAAAATTATTTATTATTAAATCTCAACAAATGGTGAAATTAATATTAAATCTGAATATAAATTATTATTAAATCTGAACGATGAATCGAACCCGCGACTGCCGGCGTTGAGGCGACTACTCGCACCAATACACTAAAATGGTCGTCTGTATAATAATATAAATAAATTGCATTTCGTCCATGTCGCTCGCTTAATCCAAATTCAAATTAAAATTGTATAGACGAAGCTAAAGAAGAACACAAATATCGATGTAGAACACCACTAGTAATGGGATTTTTTCATATTTTTTGTAGTAATAAGGCGATGTAAAAATACATCAAGGCAAAGGACCTCGCTTTTCATTAGAAGCAAAGAAACTCTTGAATAAGTTTGCATTTCGTAAAATTTTCAAGAGTTAGTTTCAAAGCAAAAATGGTTAAAAAAAATTTTATTTCTGTTGACAGTAATAACACCACTTTTTCGTTTGTTTACGTTTTTTACAAACTATTAATTAGTTTGACTTTATTCTTAATTTGATTTATTTAATACGAAAATCAATGGAATTAAAGCATTTAATTTTTATTTGCTTTTTGTATAGTTACATAAACAAAATTATTTTTAAGGAATATCATTAATCAAATAAAATAATAAATTGTACAACGCTTTTAAAAACTTTAAAGAGTATCATTTTATGATCCACAAAACAAATTAGAGGATTATCATATTTATAAATATTTAATATTAATTATTCCCTTGTATATAATTTTCCAAGAGAAATTTTTTCAACTTGTAGGAACCTTGATTAAATTAAAATATTGATTTTTTCTCTCCTAATTTAATATAAATATTTATTTATCGGTAAGGGTTCGTGCTTAAAAAATTTTGATTTTATTTTGTCGCTTATAACGAGTTAGAAGTTGACCAGATATATATGGCAAATAAGCCTGGCTGCCTCTAACTAATGTCGTACTTTTGACATTTAGTAGATACTAGCGGCCCGCCCTGGCTTTGCACGGGTATTTAACTAAAATTTCAAAAATTATAAATTTATATTATTTATCACCTACACCTGCGTCGATACTGGAAAATATTTTATAATAGATTGATTGAGTTCTCAAACTGCAAAAAGCACTGAGTACTTAGTAACTTTCAGCCCCTTTTAACACCGTTAGGGGATGAATTTTGATAAAATACGAAACACGTCTTCAATCAATTCTGTTAAAGAATATTTATGCATAATTTGAAGTAGATTGGACCAAGGAATCACGTTATTCCATACAAACTTTGCCCCCCTTTTTCACCATCTTAGGGGTAGAATTTCGTAAAATTCGTTCTTAGCTGATCTCTACTCGGCAAAAGGAATATTTATATAAAATTTTAAGTCTCTAGGTAATAAAATTCTAGAGATATCGTGATGAGTGAGTGAGAGAGTGACCTTTCGCTTTTATATATTAAAATTACAACTTAAATAGCTATAACCATCCAACTTTGTACAATCAATAAACAAATAACGACCAAATATTTTAACAACAAACAAACAACCAAGACCTTAGTACACTAAGGTATTAAATGCAAAAAAAAAGCGTTTCTTTAAATATGGGCGAGACTCATTCTTTCGGCCGAAGTTTTGGACAGCGCGATTAAAAAATTATATTTTGTATACTGCGCCATCTATCTTGTTACGATTCGTTAGACTAGCTGTTAATAGATGGCGTCACATTAGGTACCTATTTCTATTTTCTTAAATATTTATTTTGAAATTTAATTACAATGAAACAAAAACTAAATGTTACTGTGAGTTATGTATAATTTTTATGTATTAAAGTTATTTACATTGGTTTTGTACTTTTTACGTGATACGCGCACAGACAAAAAATAAATCTGAAATTAAATCGCGCTATTAAAATTTATTCTTGATGATATATAGTGTATTAATAAAACGGAGGTTTTAACAGATTTATTATTTGTATAGATATTATATACTTAGTAAATATTATAAAATATATTTTTGGAAATAGGATTAATGAAACAAGTGTATAAAACTAGTTTTATATTTACTATATAAAAAAATACTTGAAATTGTACTTTATAGAACAATATTTACTACTACTTATTTTTACAAATATCTCACATTACATGTTAACCTTATACCCTTAGTTTTTTATATCAGACACTTCTGGTATCTCTTCTTGAATAACTACTACATGCTTATTGGCTCGTCTTCTTGCGTGTGAACCAAGTCTAGGCTTCATTGAGCTGACTGTTCCGTCTTCAGCTATCTAGGAAACATGTTATTTATAGAGTAACCTGGTTGATTTATTTTATTTTATACATGTATAATAATAAAATAATATACTAAACACAAATAAAGACATTTAATGATTCTAATAGTTAGGCATTATTTAAAAAAAAAGTATGAATAAAGAAAGTAATATGACGAATAAATAGTTTTTTTTTTTTTTTTGTAGGGACTTAAAAACTTACCTGAACATTTTTCCTTCCCGATACATTATTCTCTAGAAATTTATTAACTGCTCCGAGAGTGTTGATTGGTATCTAAAATATACACATACTTTTGATATGTTACCTTTTACATTTAAAGAAAAGCTCGACGTCATGTGGTCGATTTACTTAGGAAAATTTGATTGTAATAAAACATGTTTTAAGCATATCTTGTAAGTACTTACTTCGGTTTTTCGAAATAAATCTTCCTATTCCATATAATATTGATGAATTTATTAAAATTAGTATTAGAAAATTTCAGGTTAATTTTTTTTTTGTAAATAAAAGGTTAACAGTCTACTATGTCAATGAAAATAAAATTCGAGTTGAAGTTGAAAGAGGTTGTATAAAGATTAAGATAGTACAAAATCGCATACCAATCGAATACCGCTCGCATTGCTCACATTATAAAGAAAAGAATTAAGATCCAACCTTATTTGAATTGCACGATTTAGAAATATGAAATATGATATATTTGTATATGCATATTTTTGTACTATCTTGTTAATAGGCATATTAATATATAAAATATATAATAAGTAGAGAAAGAAGTATGCTTGATGAACTTACAGCTAAAATATCATCAATGAATTTTGAAGCAGTCGGTGTTTCAATTGAAACATGAGCTGATGATGACGATGATAGAGAGGGAGATGATGGGTCGTTTGTTAATGATTTTGATTCTGAATCTGAAAATTATTAGAAATCATTATTATAAGTAAATAGTCAAATGAACAATGTTAATAAAAAAAGAAACATGCGAGAAGCAGAAACGGAGTAAAATGAAATAAGACCTACAATAATTTTGCAAATAAAAACACAACATGCATTAGCATTTTTTAACATAATTTTATTCCGGAAAGTAATGTCAAACTTAAAATTTACTTGTCTATAATCTTTGCTAGTCTGCTTTAAAAGCTTAACTTTACCTTTTGCATATCATTTATTGATACATATATCGAATATTTATTTTAAAGACGTATACATAGAAATAGCTTCGTCGTATATAACTTATAATGCAGTTTTATATACTATATATCTTACATACTTTAATGTAACGGTATACATGTATATGTACATTTTATTTTGACCTTTTGGCGTTAAACCATGGGGATAAAATTTGTTACTACTGGTTGGTAATGGAAGCGACCGAAATAATTATATATTATATATGTAAATGCTTTTGAGATTTACAATGACAGATTCATCAACTCATCGGGTCAAAATAAATTATACACCGTAAGCAGTTAGCAAACAGTATTGAATCCCGTTTTACACACAAATATATAAAGGTTAAGAGGAAGTCAACGTTCCCTTGTCGCATGAAATCCTGTCGAAGACATAAAACATAAGCACAGACACCAAGAAACAAAAAAAACCCCTTAATAATTAACAAACATTTGTAATAAGTGGGAATCGAACTCGCGTAAAAGTCACTTGCACACTGTGTAAACACTATGCCAACCTGTCATTAATTACGAAGTTGTGATGAATAACTTTTTAGCAGAAATATTATAAAGGATACGCTAAGAAATAAGATGGCTGTGAAAAAATAAAATACCATTAAAATTACGGAGGAAGGAGAGGCGTGTTATTCATACTGGTTAGTTAGCCGTAGGTTGTTATCGGGACGTAAAAATGAGAATAAAAATATTTTTCTTTTAACTTTCTCTAACTCCAAGGACTTCAGAAATTTAAATGAGAACGTTATTTCCTCTGTTTCGATTATATCTGGTAATAAATAGATTGTATTTTTGTTGAAGAAGCGACGAAAGGATTTTCCGGTTAATATTTTATTTACTTTATATTCAGTTTTTATTCGGAACTTTACAAAAAAACTTTTGTACCAAAAACACCAAATTTATTTAAACTTTGTTGTATATTTTAGTATAGAATATCGTTAGTGCTTTATATAGTATGTAGTATAATTTATATTAAATACGTTATGTGTCTTTAAAAATATCCACCTGCATGCACACTTGCAGTTTTTTGTACAGAAATATTAGTGCTTGCTGCTGTATTTCCTAAAAAGTTACCGACTGCCTTCAGTGTTGATATCGGAATCTGTAATGAAATAATAATAATTATGTAATGAATACTAAAAATAAAGCAAACTTTTCACAAAAAAAAACTGACATTAAAAATATCTGCGAAGAATGTGGGACTCTTTTGGTAAGTTACTTGTTTTGTATAAGTATGACTGGATCCAACACCGCCTGCATTAAAACCTGCTTCTACTGCTGCACCGGCATTAGCAGAAGATTCAGCACCAACATCTATTCTCTTTTGAATCTGTGGTTCCACATTTTGATACACGGTTGGTCCAACAATATCACCCTGACCTCCAATATATCCACCTAGGAAAGCCGTTTTACGGAAATGATGCCGACGGGGCTTATAATGTGTACGGGTTATTTCCTTATGTACTATTTTTGTTTCCGGTTGAACGTATACCTGTTAATAGCAATATTAAAATTATTGACACATCTAAAATTCGAGTAATATTTATCGATATAATATTAAGCTCTTCTTAATAAAGAGCCAACACTCGAGTATATTTAGAAATTAAAAAACAAAAGAGTTTCCAAGAAAATGAAAAAATAAATTAACGTCCACACGGGCACATTGACAAGAAAAATACTATAAAACTGTAGCTTGCGATGTAATGAACATTTTAACAAATGTTAGCACATGGTGTATTGTACTTTTCCTGAAAATTGTCCACACTATAATATAGTATATAGTTTTCAACTTATGTAACACTTTCTTTGATAAAGAACAAACAATTAGGCTAAATGTGAATGTTATTTACTAAAAATATTGCAAACACATGGCTGCCTCGAAGCCTTTGCTAGTAAATAGGTGCAGTTTTATTGAAACTGAGACAAACCTGAGATAAAATATTATCAAAACTTTGATGCGACTCTAGCCTTGATTTGTGGTTAAAACCTGCTGTAATCGCCAAATTAAAAAAAGATTTGATAGCAAATTGAATATCGTCTAATAAATGGATTGGTTCGCTCGTTTCGACTAGCGGACTCCAAACATTACTCACTTCTTTGACGATGACTGGTTGTACTGTTTCATGAACAATCTTTTTTTCTATATCAGTGTTTACTTCGGTATAAACTTTTGGTAAAGGTTTTACTTCATTAATAGCATCGACATTAAGTTCTGCATGAATCGATTTATGTTTTGTTTTTACTTCAACAGGCTGTACTGGAACAACTACTTCGTGTGCGCCCGAGAATGAAAAATCTGATGATCCGACTAATGATGATTCACCTCCCTGAAACGGCCATAGCATATGATTATTTACTGTTATAACCAAAAAGAAAAAAAAAGTTAAGTAAATCTAAGAATACAAGCACAACATAAGTGTTATCTACAACGTGTACGTAATAAGTGCAACAATAAACATTCACATGCAAATCTGTCACATATTTTTAAACATTTGGTAAACATTCATATTTACATGCATAGACATTGGTTGCATATACTTGATATATTTTTACCTTCAATAGATGTTTATAACGGGAATTACAGTCAGCTGTTCGAATAATAAAAAAGTGACCATTAATATTTTAAAATATTTATTTGGTTTAATTATTATTTTCCGTTATAAAATTGATATTACACGCTCAAGGTACTGGTATAATAAGAGAACCTCAGCCAAGTGTAAATAAACACTATCTATTGAAGTTGTTTTTGTTGTTTGCGTGTAGCCTTTTCCATATCTTTCCTCTTTTTCTTTTCTTCCTTACGTCTTTTTCGAATCTCACTCTGATTATCACCTACCATTCCAGACACGGCGTAATTGTTGCCAGCTTGAGCCGAAGCATATCCAGCTCCCGCTGCTTTCTCAGCAGTTACTTCACCGGCGAGTCCTGCTGATGCTTTAACATTTCCACCAGCTGTTGCACCCGCATATAGACCACCTATGAATATCACACGTCATTTTACTATACATATATAATATTTGTACTAAAATTTAACAATAATATTTACTTTCCTTGCTAAAAAATTCAAGCTATACAATATTCACATGCTTTATTACTACCTGATGTGCCTCCATTTTCGCTTACTACTCCACCGAGGCCAGCTCTTGCCGACTGACCAGTAGGAGTGCCAGCCTCAGCGTATAATCCTCCTGAAGCGCCACCACCTATCCAATCATATATAATAATAAGTAATACAATCTCTTAACATTAGTATTACTTGAAAAATAGGATGAACAATAGGAATTAATTTAAAATGTATTTTTTTTAAGTGGGTACTTGTTAAAAAAACAACTAAAAAATTTAAAAAATCTGTTGGAGTTTCCATTCGCTGCCCTTATATGTAAATAAGTGTAGTTTTTAATTATTCAAATGGCTGCAACTATTCACTTTTTATAAGACTTATTGCTTCATGTTAATTTTCAATTGCGAACAAAGATGGCAACGAAAGCGTTCTCATGCTCTTTAGTAAGCCATTTTTTAAATTCATTTTGTGACTTATTTATTTCATAACGTGTACATGTATATAGATAATTATTGTAATTGTCAATACTAATGACAATCTTTTACATATAATCAAACTGAGATGAAGATTAATCTCTAACATTAAGTATAATATAAAGAGACGTTACATAACTCATTTTACGACATACGCAGGTAAACATCGACAAGAAAATGTTAGAGGCATAGCACACGGCGTATTTGAAACGCGCAGACGACGCTCGTTTTAGGTACGCACGTTTTCGGTGCCGTAGATGCTGATTTTTGCGTTCGCATTGCTTCAAACGCGCGTACAAAGGGGCGGAGAAGAGGCAGAGGAGAGGTGCGCACTCACCAATTGCACGGAAGCTACGAGCGACTACAGCGCGTAAGTAAGCTGTAATTGCGCATAAACACACAGTAGAGGCGCGTTTCATGCTTGCCCCGTGTGCGTAGGTTACAAGGTTGCGTTCGGATCTCGTTTGAAACGAGTATACGCGCGTCATCTGCGCGTCGTCTGCGCGTTTAAAATACGCCGTGTGCTTAGGCTCTTAGTTACTGAGCCTGAGCTGTACAATTCATGTTACAAACTTATAAATTAAATTTAAAGTCATTAAAGTTCGTATATATATAATATATCAACAAGTATGCTTAATTAAAAAAATCAAAAAACCAGACTGCGTAAAATACTCTTATTATAAACTAAAAAGAATAATACAATTTACTAGCTTTCATTTGATACCCATATTGCTACAGTAAGAAAAAAAAATCAACTCCACCAACCCCCTCATTCCGCCATTTGTGGGCGCCATTTTGAAAATTTATATAGCCTATGTCACGACTACAATTTAGACAAATCCAACGACACCTCATAATATGTCAAAAACCGTCCATCCGTTTGGGCTGTAGGGCGTGCCAAAGAAATGGACATACATACATACATACATACATACACACACTCGAAAAACATAACCTTCCTTCTGTCGCAGTCGGGTAAAAACGTCAAAAGAAGATCAAATTCGGAATATTTGATTTTACGCAACATTTTTATAGTTGAACGAATAAACGAATTCTCGCTGAATAATTTGAGCACGTGTATAACTACGTGAAATATTTTCACATGTTTAACATATTTAAATTACATATTAATTTTTATATCGTGTCAAAACCTGATATCACGCATATAACCAATGAGCATTCGTAACGAGTAACAAAAAACATACGAAACAAATACATAAGATTTTATATACATTATATTCCTTTATAATATACTGGGCTATACTAAATTAGTATCATAAAATAACTTACTCAAATTATTATTGTTATTTTTAATTTCAACTTACCTAATAAGCCACCAAGACCGACGCCAGCATGATAACCACCAAAATTGACCCCTAGCTTTCCTTCTTTAAAGGTTATGAACTGAGGAGCCTGTAACAAATAATGTTAAATATGTAATGACAATTTTTATAATTTTGTTAAATAACATTATAAAACAAAGTTGTAACAATATTCTTTTAAACCGTAGTTTATTTATTTATTTATTATGGACAACCAACAAAAGTTACAATAATATTATTATCTACCTACAACACAAAAAAAAAAATTTGCTTGCTTGCTTGAAAAGAGCAGTGCGTGTACTTATTTAAAAACTTCTTTTGTAAACGGTTTTGTTTGAAATTAAATTTTAATTCAAAAGTAATTTAATTTTTCATTACATATGTACCTACATATTAGTTTGCTAAAATAAGTACACTTGTTCAATGTATTTATCTCGTTTAATTTTATTGGGATTTTCCACAAATTAATCTGATAGAATTGCCTTTATATTGAATTATTTCATAGACAAACATTACAATTTTATTCGTTGTAGTACAACGATCCCGAAAAAATATACAAACATTTGTACGTTAGTTATAATCATGGTAATACGTGATTAAAATATGTGATTATAATTTTATTAATATTAATTCATACATAAGATTTTTATTGCAACAGTTATTTATAAGTTTTACGATATTTACGCATGTATTTTAAAATAAAAAATAATACAGTGTAAACAGCCATTACAAAATATCAGGAAATTGTTTTTTTTTTCTGATTGGATAATAAAATAAAGTTTAATATAGTATAAATGATTCTATTCGCATAGCTACTCGTACTTATGATAATTTACAATTACAATACACGCTTAGCATTATTCACTCGGGAAGTAGGTACTTGACGTCGATTACTAACTATAGCGTTTTAATTGATTTTGAAACAATTTCGAATATTTTATTACTAATCAGTCATTATTAGGTACTATTAATGTGCTTCTTGGGACTGATTTGCAACTTGTTTATTTAGTTAGATGGCTTAGTACATCTCGTTTTTAATTTCGAGTAAGTTTAAGTCGTATTATTTAAGTCGTTAAGTTACTAAAATTTTATGATTGTAAATAATAATAAAAACAGAACTATCTCTAAAATTTCCATTGACGCACAAGATCTTTGACGTAAATATAAACAAAACATCCGTAGCATCATCCGTAAACTTACTAAAAACAAAAACTCAAACCACATATACGGCATATACGAATATTCATCATATAAATCATCTACAATCACAACAGCCAGAGTGACCACAGAATCAAAGTCTAAGTCTTCCGCTTTGAAGATTTATAATAAAGAGATAAATAATTATACAAAAAAAAAAAAAATTATAATAAATAACTTGCGACATGTATTACAATGTTAAAAATAAATAATTGAAGATTTATTTTTATTTTATCACGCTGTAGATCTTTTTCGATAATATTCAAGCATATAAAAGAACTGAATTTATGAAAGTTTGAAATACTGGTTAGTATTTCAATTTAAAAGAAATACATTGTGAATCGGCAATAGTTCAATGATATTAGACTTCGTATAGGTACTTCTACTTAATGGAGCAAAATTTATTTTACAGTATTTTAAAACACTGATACTTAATAGAATCAGTAATAAAGAAAAAAAATGCGTAAAAAATATATAACTATAGTAATTAACGTAACCACGTAACCATGCGATGTAATTACAACACAATCTCAGTATAGTATGCAATAGGATATCCGATAGTTGTTGTGTTTGTTCATCGCTAGTAATTGGATATAATATGTTTCTGTGTACTTCGTATTGTGTAAATTTGATTATAACTTATAAAATCATATGTTAATAACAATTTCCAATAAATTACAATATTTGACTAAATCCTTTATTCTACTTAAATTATAGCCTGCATACGTCCCACTGCTATTTTGAATTGGAAAGGAGTTGGAGCTTAACCTACCGCGCTTATATATATTTTATTCGTATATGGTTAATTTATGTTTAGTTTCTGGTTTAAGAATATTTTTATTATATAAAAAACAGTAAAGCTAAATAGTTTTAAATCTATAAATTATTTTGATTCAAACCACATGTCAAGATTAAAGTCCCAATGTTCGCAAGATAAATGGTTACAATAAATTCGAAACAAAGAATAAAACGCATTAATTCTATAATAGATGGGGCATAAAATGATCGTTGGATATGAGAGCTACAAAAAAAAATTGTTTTGTTACTGTTTTGTTACGTGTTCAATTTAGATAATAACCCATAAAACTTAATTTTAACAATTTCTACTTCACTATCTTTCTTCAACCAAAGTGTGTTACCAGTGGTGACATACGGATCTGAGACGTGGTATAGTCATAGTCATAGTCAGACTACGGGCTTTTTAAACAAGCTTCAAGTCGCACAGCGTGCAATAGAGAGGGCTATGCTTGGTAGGTATTTCTCTGCGAGATCGTATCAGAAATGATGAGATCCGCAATCAAACGAAGATTGCCGACATAACCCAACGGATATGCGAGCTGAAGTGGTAGTGCGCAGGGCACATAGCTCGTAGAACTGACGGCAGATGGAGCAGAAAGGTTCTCGAGTGGAAACCACATACCGGCAAACGCAGCGTCGGACAGCCGTCTGCGAGATGGACAGACGACTTGAGGAAAGTCGCTGAAAGCCGTTGGATGGCTGCTTTAAACCGGTCGCTCTGGAGGTCGATGGGGGAGGCCTACGTTCAACAGTGGACATCCAATGGCTGATATGATAATGATGATGATGATATTTCACTATAGTATACACTTTACTATAGGGGTATCTTTCGTGGTTTCATTCGCTCCGACATTTCTATGAAATTACACTTTGAAACCTTTATAAAAAACCAATTACCTATTTCTAGATACTCGTACAATAGTAGCAATATAAACAACCGCCGAGTGAAGCAGGATGGTTCTTTTTGCTTTAATTATTTTCTATAATAAGAATAAAGTACTTTGGCCGACACTGACATTTACAAGCACAGTGCAATGTACGTCTATTTATACAGAACCTTTTCGCGATAATCTGGATAAAAATATAACGATTATACTTTTATGCAAATATCCTGGTACAAAAAGCGTAGAGACGCTTAAAATGAGATTATATGTATTCAGAACAGACTCTTGCATTTAGCCTTCATAATACACTCACAGTTTTATTAACACACACTGCTACATAATCTTGTGATTATTAAACACAGCTCGTGTTAGTTGGCTATTTATGAAACGTAAATTATAGTAATAATTTTTTTTTTTTTACTATCATTTTGTCTTTTTCTTTTTTATTTACACGAGTACTTTGAGGAAATAGCTGTGTGATGGTCGAATATTGCCGTTTGATTTTTTTTATTCGCAAATTATATTTTGAATTGCTATCTTATAATAAAATAATAGTAAAGATATGTCACAATACAACTTAAAATAATTAGAATGTATATTATAGCAAATAGAATATGAAAATCTATAGATATTAATTGCGTTTATTTACCTATATACATACCCAAAGCAAAACAAAACGTAAACTCATGTTACATGAATTTTCCTGTTCCTGGTAGAATATCAGATGCTCACACAGACATATTCATAGCTTAATATGAAAATGTATAACATGACTTAGGTATAGCCTTAGCTATAGCCTTAATGTATATCTTAGCCTTAGGATCAAAATTAATACTTTTGACATTTTAGGATGATAAAATGTCGCAAATAGAAATAGGCTTCACAATACAAAACACGTACCTACTTAAGGTTTTTTTTTAAGTTTGAGTTTTTAAAAAACCTAAGTAGGTTTTATTCCGAGTAGGCAACTGACGATTCAAAAATCCTGCTAAAAGCCTATTTTAAATTAAGTTTTTTCGTCGAAAGTGACTGATTTTTAATCATTTTATTATTTAGGTCATTGGAATCATCCAACGTAACTTTACCTTTAATTTATTATTATTACTACATTTAATTTATTATTTTATTATACCCACCTTTAATTTATTAATTGGAAGTTATAATTTAAATATATTTGCCGTTATTTTAATAAAATATGTAAGCAAGCCTATTGAAGTCTGATACATTATTCAGAGTATAGGTTTCTATGATATGTAATCATAATATGTATTAATACAATGTCTGCCAAATAACTATGAATTAATTGAAAATAGTACTATACTAGTATAACATATTTATATAATTTAATATAAAACGTTTAAAAAATTGTGTTTATTATCTATATATTTGTAGGAACCAATAAAAAAAATGGATAAACATATTAAATTCTGTGATTCTCATACAGACGTGTAACATAAATAAATATTTTTGAAATATATGATTATTTTTAGGAGTTTGGATAGAAAATTTAAATAAAAGTATTTCAAACTTTTTTATGCAATTTTTAGACAAATCACGAAAAAACTCTTTCATAATGAAGCGAAACCTATTTAAATAAAAAATACAGCAATGTTCCAATTGTCTATCGTCACTTTTAATAACATCTTGACATGCAATTTTGTAATCAGAATTATATTTCCATTGTACAGAAACACCGGTTCAGGCTATGTTTCACATTCTAAATTAAATTATTTCTCTCATATATATGAAGCAGTTGTGTAAGTGAAGTTTATGAAGACTTGACGCATTTTTTTTTTTAAATTTAATTATCAAATACATTACAACTTGATACGCCCGCGTCGCTATACCTTAATTTTTATTGGATATTCTTTTACTTCTTTGTTTCTGATTCATTTATTAGAGATACACGGAATACATTTTTTCAACACCGGCTGAGTAAACAAAGTACGAAAGTTTTGAAGTCGTAAATAACGACTTGCAACACGGACTGTTCAAAGACTTACTTTATTCTTCAGATATTCAATAATGTTATATTATAATATATTATTATAAACTCAAATTGTAGCAGTAGGCTTAATTTAAGTGTATAAACACGTCGTCCGTAAACGCCAATCAAAGTGAAAATTTATAATAAATACGTTAGATAGCAAACGCTTGAAGTCGTAATAAATACTGTTTTTCATCTTATTAATTACAAATACCGATGAATTTATGTCGAATAGTTGTTTAATATAGTAAATTATTATACAAGTTCATTTTCTATATTAGGTAAAGGAGATAATTACTCTCTACAGAGAGTCAAAATAGAAAGAATATGGACAGATGTAATAAGTGTTCGAGGCATATATTATGACGATTGCATTAATACTTTAGTTACCTTTTTTTAATAAATAATAAACGTCTCACAATAAACGGCCCTAAGTAGAATGTTTATCTTGTGTCGGGGGTCCGAAAACACACACAACACACAACACGCAAACGCTCAAACCACGTCAAATATCCGTATGGCCTATACAGTTATTTGTCATGTATAGGGATCGAACCCGAGACCGGTAGCGCATAAGTCAGTTGTTCTGACCATTGCGCCAACGCGTCATCAACTTTAGAGCAATATTATGAAACACGATATCATTTGGTAACATTTTATAACATTTGCCTCCGCTAGTTGCTGTTTGGCAAATGTTGCTCTGTATTCTACATGTAATAGCCTGTAGCAGAGTCCTGATCTTCTCCTATAAAGGGAGAAAGTTAAAGTTTAATCTAATTAAATTTTATCTAATAATAATCATTTTACGATTAATTTTTGTATTCTATCTACTTGACCCTCTCAGCTAATATGTATGTTATTAATTAACAAAAAAACCCAAAAGAAACTTTTTAAAACAAGCATTTTTGCACATCATAATAATATGTTTATTGTTTATACATTATATTTGATACGGCAGTATTGAAATAAAGTTAGAAAACATTTTGAAACAAATGTTATCCATTACCACTGAATTAGTAATTATTAATATGTTTAACATTCAATTGCAGATTACATAAAATAAAATAAAATTTCGATGTCAAATTTTATTTTATCGACTTGTTACACGACGCCTCTATTAGCATAAAGCTCCATTGACTTCTACGTCTAGTACAAGTTTAAAACGATTAATGTTTTCTTAACATGATTGTATAGTGGTTATGTACAATATGAATTTGGTAAAGTCATGTAAATTTTACTTGGTAATTTTTTTTACATTTATTTACTTGATATATGAAGAATTCATAATTTTACGTGATTTTATCCCTAAGAGATTCTATACGAAATTTACGAGATTCGCTGTTCCTTAATGAACTTTCTAATTGTATCTTCTGTTAGTTAAAATTTACGCTTAACTCTCCACGCATCTTCGTTATGAAATAGAGGATATTTTAATTTATTAATTTATACTTATAATTAATATTAAAAGATGATATTTTAAGCAATATCTACCTACTCCAGTCTTCCAACCAGACTGTCTTTTTGACCATAGAACAAACAACTACAATAAAATTATATAGAAAATCAAAAAGTACATTATGACACATTGCTTTTCTGGACTATAAGAATAAATATATGCTTTTTTTTTACATTTTCTTAGTTTATAAAATTTCTTAGTCTAATAAAATTTAACATTAAAACATAAAAATATTATGTACATTTCTATTTAATGTTTCTGGCTTTATTTATATTCTCCAATTGTATAATTTTATTTATCCCGTCATTTCTAAAATATATATTAAATTCTGGTAAAACTTCGTTAATTCGTAAATACTTTTAGCAGGTAAACGACACTATACAAAAATTATAATGTAAAACTGGTTAAGCGTTTATATAGATCATAAATTATATAATGCTTAAAATGAACACCGAGTCACAAATACTTAATATCGTAATAAAATAACAGGTTTCGCCTATGTAAATTGTTTCAGCCAATAGCAAATAGCAGATTGTAAAACTATGCCGTTTCTAGTTGCTTAAATATTTATCGATGTTTTAACAAAAAAAAATGTATGTAATCTGTTATGAAGTAATAATATATAAGTAGTAATATATAAGAAATAGTAATAGTAATAATATATCATATATTATTGTATACTATTATATGAGCTGTAACTTATTAGTGAGATTTAGTATTCCATATTAGTTCTTTGAAATTTATTGTCTCCCTCCACTTTACTATACTTAATAATCGTTACGAAATGTTCAATGACATTGATCTAAATATTGTAGTGAGATCTTTGCAAAAATTATAAATAAATGTGGAATTATAATGAGACAAGCGTAAAACTCTTCTCTTCTACGATATAACTAGATAACTAGACATCCCTTGCGATTTCATCTCCATTGAATTTTGATACTTATCTGGTAGGTTAATTAACCTTTATGGTTATTACCCCACTCTCATGAGCCGAAGCTTAAAATTTATTAAGCTAATAGCCTTCAGTTTATTAAGTTTACATTTTATTCAAACTACAGTTTAATTATAACTTTTTATTGGAAATCTACATTAAAAAATCTATATATTTTTATATTTTTTACGTCTTGTAAAAATCTATCATGTTTTAATAAAGTAAAATAAATGAATAAAGTTGTAATGACCAGCTTAACAATTATTAGTTATGTAGAGTAACAGAAGACTAGTGATTAATATTATAATTATTTGAAATTTATGTTAATGGTTAAAGTGCCCGAATATGAATAATTATAAATTTGACATTGTCAATATTAATTTAAATTTTAGTAAGAAGCTTAAAACAAATTTATGACGCTACAACCGACCCTGAGAAATCGACAGCAATGATTATTTATTATTTATTCTTTTATTTGCATAAAACATTGTGATAAATTTTTGTACAATGTAATGTACAATATGAAAGTTAATGCTCTAGAATTCTAGATGCATTAATTTTTTTTTCATATGTTTCAGGGTTTTAAACTGTGAATAAAAAAAGGACCTTGGAAGTTTACTCATGTATCTCTCTGCGGTAACTATCAGGACTTTAATAATGACAAATATTTTTTTTATTATCGAAATTTGGTATACGCTAGGATTTACTAATGACGTTTGGTAAATGTACCAGCGCAGTAAGACTAAAGGCTATTGCGCAACGAGATATCCTTGAATAGAATAGGCGTTACAAAATTCGTGTAAAGTAACGATAGGTGGAGACCTATATTTCGTTATTTCAAATATATTTTCAAGAAGACACTCGATAAACTGTTCCAATAGTCGGAGCCGGAAACAGAGAGGGCACCACACAGACGCCTGTCCACAGACTCAAAGATGCCATTTAAGCGCATATATTAGGAATAAGAGATCTTAATGTAGACAATAATTGACAAATGATATATCGAGCAGTGCCTGCTTTTCCTAATTCATAAAAAATACTTTAGGGATGTAACAAAAATGTAGCACGTGATGTCAAAAATCACTATAATCATCATGTAAAAGTCGGGGTAAAAGTTTGAAATTCATTATGATAGTATCGTTTCAAACTTATCTAAGATTTACCAATAATTTAGCCATATTATAAATGAATAAAGACTTTATGTATACGTAACCTAACACTAGCAGTAGCTCTTTGTAAATAATACCGATTTAGAGACATGATTTAATCTCTAGTATGTTGTTCCTAATTTAGTGACTAGATAATGAGTTTTATATATTGTTCTTTTTTTTTTACAAATGCATCGTCACATTGAAAAACGATTCACGCCATTGTAAATGCAACATAAATCTTTTAAATATCCTTGCTCACTAACGATTCACTAATAGAAAATTGTTGAAATTTGATTCAAGAAAACTTTTTTCTTTGAAACGTCATTCTTATTTCAAGTTATTCAATTCTCTTAATTAAAGAAATTGACTCTCAAATCAAGAAAGAGAAACTTGGTTGTTCCCAAGTAAGATGAATATAACTTTGCATAAGAATTTATTTCTCTTGGATTAAGATAGACGGTAACATAACAGTATTATAAATTAAGATTATTGTTCAACATATCTAATACCACACATGTACTACGAGGGTTACAAAATAAATGCGCCGTTGCAAGGTGTAATGACTTTGATTTATTAAAAAACTTAAGTAAGTCAAAACAATTTTGTATGGAGACCTGTATATTGATTCTGTAGAACCAAACGTTAGCGCGATTTAGCGGCTGACCGTCATATGCTTACTCGCGCCGTTGTGCACATAGGTTTCTTAATACAATACACTAGCGCGATTCAGCAGTGACTCGCGTGGATTTAAACACATTGTTTATTCTTATTATTTATGAATTACTTTTATTATATTAATTATATAAAATATCAAAATATTTTATATATTGATACAGTATTGAACAATTATTATTATAATTGAGTGTAGTACTTATTTCTCAATGATATTCAAAATTAAAAAAAAATTGATATTTTCGGGCGAGATATTCAGTGAAACTCATTTTATATAATTCTATGAATTATTTTGTATTGTAGATTATAAAAAAAAAAAAAAAAAAAACAATAAAAAATTGCTGAATTTTTTATTCTCTGTATCACTGAAAAGTAAAGCATATATCGTCGTATCCTACGAATGAAGGCGTAACTGCAAGCTGACAATTTTACAGGAGGAGGTTTTTTGTGTTTTATTTAAACATTACGAGACTGTTTTGAGTTGTTAACATTTGAAGTGTTGATAAACTGTTCGAGGATTGTTGAACTGAACTGAACTGTAAAATAAAATCGTAAATATGACTTTTTTGTCAATATTTCTGTCAAATTTATCCCTTACGTCTTTATTCTTCGGAATAAAATGTGAAAACTTGGAAACAATAGACGTTACGTCTTTTTTCACCGGTAGATGCCGGTGAAAGATGCCGGGTCGTAAGAGCATTAAGGGCTATTTATCGTTTTAATTTAAAGAATCCTTACAATTTTCCTGTTTATATTAGGAAAAGAACAATTTTATTTTAAACATTTTTTTTTCACAGTGACCTATTTATTATAACTATAATGATTGTAATATACAAGTGGCGCTTGTGCCCGCGCGTGTCCCTAGCTCCCGGGATGAGAAAGACTCTACGACTGTTGTGGCTGTTTTCGTCGGATGATTAGAGAAGATAACAATAGTGGCTATTTTTAAACCTTTATTTTCTGGCGGATAAAATGTTATTTTCTGTGATTTTTGTAATTAAGGTGATGTAATAGGTGTAGCCGATATTAAAGCACAAAGCTAAAATAAACTTAATATTAGACAACTACATTAACATTTAATATTAGAATATAAAAAACAACACTGAAATATAAAACAAATTATATTTACGTTTGTCAATTTAAATTATACATATCGACACATTTTGTAAACATAGTCCAAACAGAATACAAACAACTTGTTAATAGGTATTAAATATGCAATCCCCGTTTGTTATAATACCATCAACACTCATAAAATTCATGAATAATTTTAATTCAATTAATGAATTTTACGGAATCTGTTTTATTTACTAACACGTGAGCGGAATAACATTACATTTTAATTAGTGACATCCCAAAAGGAACATTTAAGTGGTGAATATCAAACACGAGACAAGAGTATTTATTTAAGAAGCTTGATCAAATTGAAGTTCGTTAATTAAAGGTAAACCACAGTAAGAATATATGCAAGCTGAATTATTCATTAGAATATTAGATTTAATATAATTAATAGGCGTTGAAGCCCTTTTTTGGTTTATACTTATTACAAAACTGCTTTTTTTAATAAAATATTGTTAATGGATTTTAAAATGAAATTAAAAATATGATATACGAGTATATGTCCAAAAATTACTTCATAGACATAGAAAACTAACTCCTCAAGACGTTTTCCTTCAGCTAGAGTACCAGATGAATTTTCGAGTTAAGTTTTAAGCGTTGATATATATCTCACTATTAAGCTTTCCTTTGGCACGGGCATTTAAATTCGCGCTTGATTATATACCGTTAAACTACAGGATCTTAATATCTTGCTTTTAAAATTGAAAACACGTACGTTACATAGAGCACCTCTCCTATCGATGAGTGTTTATGAAAAAGACAATGACCGTTTTCTACGAAGCTGTGCCTTGACATGTACAGAAAATTGATATTTTAAAGTGTCCTTTATTAATTGAAACTAGATTTTTAATAATAGTCTAGAATTGATCAAAGCCGCGGCTTATAATTAAATTAAAAAATATATATATTTTATTCGTTGTCCAGGTTGCGTTTCCAGCTTAGTCTAGTTTCAATTAATAAAGGATACATTAAAATATAAATTTTATGTACATGTCAGGGCAGATTTGAACATTTTCCTTTAGAAGCGTCATCATCACATTTTCCTAATTATTTCTTAAATAATATTTCAGAATAATATATATGATAACTCAAGTGTATTACAAAAAAAAAACTAAGACACTTATATTTAGCCTTATATGCACAAAAAATAAATATTAGAATAAGTATAAGCAAGTGGTCACCCGTGACTCCAACTGCGTAACTTTACTTTTCTGTATATAACTTTCATACCGTACTACTCAATTTTATAAAATTTAAATTGTGTCCTTATTGAATTTTGTCAAAATCCTGTGCGCAACTCAAGAATATCCAAGACACGGACCGACAGAACGTAGGTGTTACTTTCGTACGTCCATATGTCCATACGTCCACATCTCCGTCGCTGGGTCAGAAGGCGGCACGGGGTGCTGACCTTTCGACTGACGCAGGTACTTACCGGGCACGGGTGCTTTGGTAAGTACCTGCATCAAATTGCAAGAAGGGAAGCCACCCCTGCCTGTCACGAGTGTGGCGCACCGATAGACACGGCGCGTCACACTCTCGAGGAGTGCGCTGCCTGGGGGCCCCAGCGCCATGCCCTGGTGGCCGTGATAGGCGGAGACCTCTCGTTGTCGAGCGTGATCCGCTGCATGCTCGGCAGCGAGAGGTGCTGGTCGGCTGTGACCTCCTTTTGCGAGGAGGTCATGGCTTTGAAGGAGGCTGCGGAGCGGGAGCGTGAAGCAGACGTTAACGCTGACCCGCTCCGCAGGAGACGACCGGGGAGCAGGAGACGCCGCTACGCGCTCCTTCACCCTCCGCACTAGAGTGGGAGGGGCACCTATAATCCACCCACTCGCCACTAGGGCAATAGAGCGCTCACGGTGCCTGCGAGCGCTCTATAGGCGAAGGTGGCCCGCATAAGTGGGCCGGCCGTCGGGGCGTCACGGTTGCATGCGCGAGCGATCCCGTGGCGCCCCATTACGACGATGAGGGCACCGCTGGGTTTTAGTGCGGTATTCTGGCACGTTCTGCGTGCCAGCGAGTCCCACATACCCGCCGCCTCTCCGCGGCGGGATGCGTAAATGCATTTCCCAGCGATAAAAAAAAAAAGGTGTTACTTTCGCATTTATAATATTTATAAGACTATGATGATTACTTACGGAATATGTTTGCGAAATTAATACCGCCAGGAACAGCAATGAAATTGTTTTCCCCATCTCGACTGAAAAAAATAAAGCATTCGTTCAATATTAAATTTTATATCGCTAATAAATATATAAGCTATAAATAGTTTTTCTTTAATAGCAGAATTTGATAAATTTAACAAAATTTCAAATACATTTTATGTATTAAAACAAAGAAGTGTTAGTCGTATATATGTAAAGTGTTGGTCACATAATCACAGTTTGTTCGTATTTTATTTATTGTGTTGTTATAAAGTCAACAAAGAAACAATTTAAAAAAAAACATTGCAACTAGCTTATTAGTCGATTACTTAGATTTGATCTTAATAAATAAATAAGTTGATTTAATTAAAATATTGTAATTTCTTAAACGCTCTGCATTTCCACAGTTTCGGTATTTAGAAAATACCTTAACATTTTGGTTACGCCTCTACCATTTATATAGTAACTAGTTATATTTTATCGATAAACAGGCTATCTATCGCAGAAATAAAATTTAAGAGAAAAACTATGAAACATATCCTTATAGGTACAACTTGAAATGTTCGTGTTTACACAAACAACTTTTAAACTCAATTTTTTTAAAATAAACACATTGTTATAATAGTCGCGAACAAAATAAATTACAATCTGCTTTAAACCTTTGCGACCTCATGAGTAATGGTTGCCTCAGTGTTAATGTCGTCACATTTAGACCTTTCACTCAGTATCTTACGTCATTTTGCTGTTAAATCGTTAGTATAAAAACATGTACATTACTAAATAAAGGTAAAAATATTACATAAACCATATAATGATGAATAGTTCTTATAATGTTCATTTTTATTGAAATAAAATATACAAAAACTTATAAAATGTTTAATGACAATAAACCACTATTATAGTCCACGTGCAGTGCGAAACGTAAAACACACATTTAATAAATACAACATTTATATGTTGACTTGATCACAGAGCATACGAGGCTTAAAAAAATTATTACACGATTATTACACGGTGTTCGTTAATTTTAAGTCAATTATTAAGAATGTTTAAACTTTAAAATAATATTTGATAACACGCTTAAATACTTATACGTATTTTATGAAACAAATATAAATAAACGTTATTTATAAAGATAATTAATTAAAAAAATCCACAGGTAGAGCTAGAGTAATTATCTTGTACTGTAATCTCATTACGGTATTCCATTAGATGGGTACACTCATATTTACCAGTCTCGTAATCGCGATAATGCAATCAAACTAATCGACTTTTCGGTAAAATTACATATGGCTTGGTCACGATTTGGTGACTAACTGAATTAATTATAGGTCCTCGAAATGTGAGCAATTTTTAGTAAATTAGATAGACATTAGCAAAACCATTTACTGTATAACAAACAAAACGATAACTTAATTGTCATTATTTGATTTAAATGGATGGCTAGTTCCAAACTATACACAAATTAAATCAAACAGAATCTATTTATCGATTCGAAATATTAATAAATACATGTTGTTATCAGATTTTGACACAGATTAATATGTATAATGTTGAATAATAATCTTTATTTGACTACGTTACACTTAATTCAATTTAAGAATTCCTCAAAATTTCATCTAAAATATCACCGGTGAACACGAAATGTATTGTCAATATTATTCTATTATATATTATAATTTATTTTTTTCTAAAATATTATAAATTTCAATTACTCTATTAAAAAAAAGATATAGTATAACTCTACGTAGATATATAAAGTACGTATTAATGTTTTGAAAACAGTTGAATATTTTAAAAATATGCATTTTTTTTTAAATTAAACATTAATACATGTGTAAACTAATTTAATTTTAAATATGCCCAAAAAAGTTTCAATTATTTCGAGTGATCGTGGAACTAGTCTTGTAAAATTTAATAAATTCATCAATTAAACAAAATATTTTGCAGTCAGATCTTTCTTTGAGGTCACTAACTACTCTCCCTCTTTGTAAAAATATACCCAAATAGTAAATAATTAAATTTCCTTATATATGATAATATTACTCTATGATTTCAACGGAACTAATGAAATAATTTCTATATCAATGCGTATCTAGTTTTACAACAATTTAAAATATAAATTTGACTAAAAAATTAAGTTTAATTACACATTTAACCATATTGAAATATTATATCATCAGAAATTTTAAACAAACAAATAATTAATTACTAAAATATATTACAGGCAGGTGCATACGATATATCAACATTACCTAAATATTTCATCAAAGGCTTTCATATAGAATAATTTTACAGAATTATTCCCATTGTTCACAATTTATCAGATATCATTGTATTCTCTGCCTTTGACAGCTCCTGACTAGAATTCAAACTTAATCTATTGTTTTGTTAGATAGTCTCACACTGGTTATAAGACAATGGTAGTTTATAATTATACAGATCAGAGAATATTTTGTAATAATGCAAACAACTCATTTTTCAAGGAAAATTAATGAATATATTGTTTATTTATTAACCACGCAATTCTTACAAAATCATCGAGGCCTTTTTACATGATACCAGTTATACGTAATGATAGAATAATAGTCTTAAAATGTTATAAATATTAAAACGATTAAAATTAAAATATTAATAATAAAATTAAACCAAATACCTGAGTAAAAATTATGGCACTAAGAAAATATCTTCAACGTATATATCAAAAATATATAAAACCGCGAAATTCGTGTTTAAGCCTCTTCACTATCGCACCGTCGCGTGCGCAGACGGAGGCTTTGATTTACAAACTAAAGTTATAAACGAAGCCGTTCTCTTAATGGACATGAACAGAATACCACTAACCGGTTAAACATACTACAATTAAAAAGCAATGGTCAATAAAGTTTACATTAAAAGTTAACGATACAAGTACAAAATTAAAGGTTAATATTACCTACATATAATTCCGTATTTATTTTTATATTTGATAATATTGTTATTTTTCATTTAACAATTAATTCATGTCTTTAAATACAAAAAGATTCTTCTGATAAATGTTATTTGGTTGTTGATATGATTCTTAAAACAATGGTTTTTATTCGGGTATCCATTAAATTTGTAATTTAATAATAAAATTATATGATTTACAATCTATTTGTTAAAGTATAGAATATATCTCTCTGGCAGTAGATTTCATTAAACATATTTATAAGTTTATAATATTTAAGTTATTATTTATATTAATCGTCTGTTTAAGACAATATATAAAGTATAAGCATATTATTCTGTGCCGCTACTATCCGTTAAATACGTTATTATTTTATTTAAAATTACTTGAAATTCCATAAGTCGACCGTTCTGGTGTAGTGGTGCGAGTAGTCGCCTCAACACCGGCGGTCGCGGGTTCGATTCCCGCTTTTTGTTTCCGGTCTAGATGTATGTCCTTGTGGGTCTCCCCACCGTGCCTCGGAGAGCACGTAAAGCCGGCGGTCCCGGTTTTTATCTTAGACATATGATAACCATTGTTACTCATAGTAGGGAAATTATCCGCCAACCCGCAGTGGAGCAGCGTGGTGGATTAAGCTCCAACCCTTCTCCTATATGGAGTAGAGGCATTTGCCCAGCAGTGGGATGTTTACAGGCTGATTCAGTTCAGTTCAATTCAAGCTATACATTGTAATAATAAATTACGTTATTTCACATAAATTAAACACAACATACATACTAACAAAAACAAAATATTGCTAGTTTTTTTGAGGGGAAAGTATTGTTTAAATTATTCAAAGGTCAAAATTATATTAAAAACTAAACTAGTACCTACCAGCATCTTCTTAGATATTCAATTTTCGTTTAGATCTCGAAAATTCAAAGCATGTCTGTTCGACTCATTTACATATAATAGAGTATTAAAAACGTGATCATATTTAACCCTATACCGTCAACGAAATTGGAATTAACATTAGAATGTACTATTGAGATTACGGCTTATTTACCAACATACCGTTAGTGATTTACGAGAATTTGAACTGGGATTGTTGTTTTTATGGAGATAGTAAACAAATGGACTTGTCCTTTTGACTTGTTTTGAAGTTTGTCTGATTGACACTAATTTGACGATGGGTTGGCGCCGTGGTCACAACAAATGACTGCGCTAGCAATGTGTGCCATGGTGTGGGCTTTTGTCTTTGTATTTCCAGAGACAGACACATATTTATAATTCTACTAGAGGTCTTTGAGTGGCAGATATTTATTTATTTACTGATCACATTCTCATTTTATTTTCATTAACGATACGTACACATGTACGAGCTTTACTAAAAACTTTAATAAGATTCAAATGACGTTTAACTTCCTTGTTACAAAATAAAAAGAAAAAGATTGTATAATAATAATATTATATTTTATGCGATGTACTTGTACACATACTATACATATATATCGAGATACATTCATATACATGTATACACACAGACGTCATTCCGGTACCAATCAAAATGAGATTAGTCATGGTCAAAACAATTATTTCTTTCGACTTATTTTTCCCTATTAACTCTATAATAATATCTCAGCTTTATACAAAAATAATATATGCTATAAAAGGAATCACAAAAATAAATTTAGTATTCCTCTTTTTGCCTATCTATACTTTATTATATAATATTTAAAAATAAATAAAATGTAATTGTAGATTTGTAATGAGAAAAAAAGGCTTTTACCCAAATTCAATCGAATTTTTATAAGTAAATAGCTTAATTGAATTTAAAAAATAAATAATTTGAAACATATTGTCTGCCACAATTTTTATTTGTTGCCGCTAATCTTCGACATGATTGGAACTAGATATCAAGACTTTCACTGGCAATTGTAAGAATGACCAATTCGGACAATTTTTATTTTAAGAAAAGAATAGGGTTTTCACTAACAGTTATTTATAAGTAATCAGGTACTTAACACCAATAATATTTTCAAAAATAAAATATACTATATCATTTATATATACAATGTCACATAAGAGTAACATATTGTATATATTCATATTTCAATTTTGTATTTCCCTGATTATTTTAAGAAAGAATTATTTCTAAATATTCCATTATAACAAGTAAAAATATGAAGTCATGCAAATCGTAAAACTTTTTTTCTTTAAACACTCTTAGCGTTTGGAATTTCCAAGTGAATAAATGTACATAAATTAAGAAAAGTTAAACTTTTTTAAATCTCCACTTACCGCAGAACTGCGAGGTGTTTGTCCTTCCTATAGTAAAATATTCCGTGTACGGTTTGAAAATTTACTACAAAATATCGATCGTTTTATTAGCAATTTTGATATTTACTACTTTACAATACAATTTATTATCGTGTGAATTATTTTACATCACCACGTATTATAGTAGTATCCATATTGACGTATTTTAAGCAAACTGGTTCTATACATAAAATGGTTTCTACTTAGTTAAACATTTCCTGTAACTATATACGCAGGCGGTAAAATATGTATTTATGTAGGTTTTGAATTAAAGTTGTTTTGAGTGACCACTAAGTTGACGATGGTTCTGGGACCGATTAGTTATATTTGTCTAACAAATGCAATATAATCATTAGGTTCATAATCGTTGTTTCCAACAATTTTGATCATCTACTGTGATATTGTCATGTCACGTCACGAACGTTCTTATAGAATATAGTCAAATTAATATCAGTCTTCTTTGTGCAGTCATTATGTAGTTTTAACAAAATTATTTTTAAAAATAAAATACTAAAAAAAGTAATTTCTTTCGTTATTAATTTTCAGTTACAATAATTATTTATTAGTATTTATGTTTTAATTTCCTTAAATCCATGCTTAATCTAAATAACTATAAACTTTGCTTGTATTTTATTTTTATTTTTATTTATACCATAACCTTTTAAGATGCTACCATGTTTGTAAATTTGTATAATCGGTTTTTATAAAATTTTGCTTACTAGGTTCTCTGTTAGGTTACTGAAATTTCCATTTAATAGCTTAATTTAAAAAAAAATAATAACTCGTGTGTGTATTAATCAAGGAATTTATATCATAATTGGAACACTCACTTAATGGAATTGTATATTCAAATATTCACCTTGAAATAACTAGCAAAATCGAAAAAATCGTTCTTAACATTTCGTTGACTGCTGGATTTTGTCTCTTTCTTACAACTTGCATTGAATGCATGGTAAAAAGTGATGCAATCCCTTTCTTCGGAACGTTTTTTGAATGCACGTGCGTATTCTAGTTTGTATGTAAATTCCTTGGTATTAATTAATAGTTAAACATTCTATTGCTTAGTTACGCGTTACTAGGATACGCGACATAATCGAGAAAATCAAATCTATATTAACTACCTTATTCTCTCATATACATTTATGTGTTTTTCCCTTTATCGTGACGCAATTATCGATACATCGAATTTTAAATCACAACAATTCTAATTAATTTATCAATTATACCACCTTCATACTATTGATTAAGCTCCATCTAATATTCTATTAAATTTGTTCAACACATTATTAAATTTGTTGTTGTTTGTGTTGAATAATAATATTGTTTAAATAAACGGAATTAAATTTTGATTTAAGATTTATAATCGTTCTCTAAAATATCAATGTAGTAATGCAAAAATTCCATTAATGTCAACAGTCACGTTTTCGATTCCTACTTGAAACAGGCATTTGCTCTTATATGTATTTGGTTCCGATATGGTTCTTGTGAGTCTGCCCATCGTGCCTCGAAGAGCACGTGAAGCCATTAGTTTCGGCTTTTACAGTAAACATCTAACAACAATCGACACTTCACACATATTGGTAGTGAACTTATCGGCCAAACTGGTAAAAAATCGTTTTAAATTAGACTCTAACCCTTATCCCATATTGAGAAGATGCCTTTATAGCAGTGGGATGATTACAGGTTTTTTTTTAGTTCATTTGAATTAATAAACGAGATGGCTCAGTTGATAGAACACGTAGATCTTAAATGAAAAGTCACGAGTACAATACAAATAAGCAAATTATCAAGTGCCTTTTGAAAATTGCATTCAGTAATAAATCAGGGAGAAGCCTTATTTCTTCCCCTTAATATGGGACCTCTGCCATATAGTAGAACATTTACAAGATAGGACTTACAGTCAAGTACCACCATAATATTAATAAATAAGACAATTTTAAATATAAGTACTCGTATACAAAAAGAAATTGCTGAAATTTAGTAACTTAAGGTTTTAGTGAAAGTAACGCATTAGTTTGACATATAAAAGCTAAAACTAAGATAAATACAAAACTTTAATACAATTTCACATCATTAAAACAGTGTTTAAAGTAGTTTGACATTTCAGCGAAAACAATTATTACTAATTTTAAATACAACATACATACAAAAAAAAAAATTACATAAATATTTGGTATTTTTTATATTGTTTTACTTTAATGGGTAGCTTGATGTAACTTTAGTCAAAATTTCAAAACATGATTTTAACAGATATCAAAAATAAATAGAAAGATATTATTGAGATTATATATCATAATATGATGTATATCAATATTCATTTTAAATGATTTATTAATCTACACTTTATCTTAATTAAAATTACAAAAAAAAAAAACCACCGTCATAACGTCAGCAGTATCTCAAACAATTTTTTTATTGGAAGCAAATGATATTTTGAAATAGCTATGAAAACGTATTTCATCCAACCCTATTACAAATGCACCGTACATTCGGTGCTACATAATTTAATATATAGTCGTTAGATAAAGTTTTAAACCTAAATAAATACAGTTAAAATGAGGTAAGTTAGTCGCAATATAATGAATTGCAAAATGCAAACAACAGTAACAAAGGGACGGTTAGCTTTGGCTTTATTATATTCAGTTTAACCGTGACCTTATTGAGTTACGAATTTAGTTTAGGAGCTCGTCGCATACATAGGATAAAGTTTCCGAATAAAGCCGACTATATAATATAACATGCTAAATGGTCAAAGCCTAACGGGCAACTTTGGTATACTGATTGACGGGTGTGTGAAAGGCGTGTCGATTTTGGAATTAAATCATACAGACCATTATTACAGTTAAAATAGTTTTGGTTAGAAAAAACAGTCTTTACCCAAAGTAAGTATAGTAGTAGTATTTCGTTTATATCGATGATACTCGTAAGTTCTATGTTATAGTTAAACTATCATTTTTATTGATTAATAGATAAAAAATTCAATTTTCTATAGTTAATTTTTATTTTTATGACTTACGTCTATATTTATTTATTCCATATAATTCCAAGATTGTAATATAATATATCATATTGTTATCAACGGGGAAATGCTGCTAGAACCTATTCTTAGTACAATGCCACGCGGACATGATTTATACTAAAACTGTTTGTAAATAATTATTTTAAGTTTTGAATTGTAAATATATATCATAAATAATAAATAATCATATACAAATTAAATTGTTTTTTTTTTTGACTAGTAATTAAATATTTAATTCATAATTTTAATAATATTAAAACGGTAATGGACCCTATAGAAAATAATTCCAACTATAAAAATTACCGTGCTAGAAAAATATTTTAGCAGAAAAATGGTAGAGCTAAAATCACTATGAATGTTTTTATAACTATCATGTATAAATGTCAACAGTTTAAAATGAGACATATAAGTTCATCATTTTGTTTGCCTAAAACTTGTGATACACTTTAAATGTACATAAATCTAAATGTTAGATTGTTAACTAGTAAAATATTAAATTCATGTTGAAGATTCTTAGCAAAATTAATATTCATTAAGTAAATTGCATAACCAACAATATAATTAATGAACTTTAATTATCATTTTATAGTTGCGTAATATCGTCTAAAAAAAATGATTATATTATTATAACATTAGGTAATACGGAATGTTTATTAAAGCATAACATCTTACACTTGAAAACTGACGCTGTTGTCTCAACGCCGCGCTCCGGCTGTCGCGGGTTCGATTCCCGCACGGGACAGATATTTGTATTTGTACAAGTATTTGTTTCCGGTCTGGGTGCATGTCCTTGTGGGTCTCCCCACCGTGCCTCGGAGAGCACGTAAAGCCGTCGGTCCCGGTTGTTAACATAGACACCTGATAACGATCGTTACCCATGGTAAGGAAATTACCCGCCAACCCGCAATGGAGCAGCGTGGTGGATTAAGCTCTAACCCTTTCTTCTATGAGAGAAGGAAGAGGCCTTCGTTCAGAAGTGGGTGGCTTATAGGCTGATACAGTAGTTTATTTCACACATTTATATCAACTTTTTATGCCTTTTTAACTAACACTTTTCCAGTAAAAATCACTTTTTTTTATTCTACTTATCTCTTAGTTTAAACATAAGCATCATTAGAGGTATATCTATCGATATTATGACCAGCAACGGGATAAACCATTCTAAGGCTTTCCCGACTTTATTCTCCTTTAGTACTTAAATGAACTTAAATTAATACTAGATAAAAATCTAGGTAAAGAATTAAATGAAAAAAATGTAATATGTAGGTATATTTGTCTCATACTACTTCATTTTATTCAAACTCTTTCTCTGCTGAAGCTTTTTGACCTTGAAAATGTCTTCCTCTGCCTATAAGAAAAGCTCAAATACTATTGTTTTTAAACATATCTCAACGCGCTTTTGTTCACTAAATACGCCATAATCTCCCTTATTATTTTATTTTATTTTATTTTCTTTTATTATATATATATATATATATATATATATATATATATATATATATATATAGGAGACTTTCTATAGATATAGTCACTCATCACGATATCTCTGGAACTATGAAACCTAAAAACTTGAAATTTGGTAGGAATATTTCTTTTGCCGAGTAGAGGTCAGCTAAGAACGGATTTTACGAAATTCTACCTCTAAGGGGATGAAAAAGCGAGGCAAAGTTTGTATGGGACAACGTGATTCCTTGGTCCAATCTACTTCAAATTTTGCATAAATATTCTTTAACAGAATTGATTGAAGACGTCATGTTTCGTATTTTATCGAAATTCATCCCCTAACGGGGTTAAAAGGGGGTAGAAAGTTATTTTGATATAAATACTCCTTAGGTTTTTTTTTTTAATTACATTTTATTTTGACACGTCATGTTTGACAACTCAATCCGTCTTTTATATAATATTTTCCAGTATTGACGCAGGCGTAGGTGATATATTTTTTTGGGTGCTCCTGGTGGAACAGGCAAGTCTATATATTAAATGTAACAAAATTTAGTTGTAAATATATCGTGTGATCGCTTTATTGTAAAATAGTGTTTTATATAATATTTTTTACTTCAATGTTGGTGTTGTTACCCGACTGCGACAGGAGGGTAATGTTTTTCGAGTGTATGTATGTATGTATGTATGTATGTATGTATGTATGTATGTATGTATGTATGTATGTATGTATGTATGTATGTATGTATGTATGTATGTATGTATGTATGTATGTATGTCCATTTCTTTGGCACGCCCTACAGCCCAAACGGCTGGACGGTTCTTGAGATATGAGGTGTCGTTGGATTTGTCTAAATTGTAGTAGTGACATAGGCTATATAAATTTTCAAAATGGCGCCCTCAAATGGCAGAATGAGGGGGGGGGTTGAATTTTTTTCTTACTGTAGCAATATGGGTATCAAATGAAAGCTAGTAAATTGTTTTATTCTTTTTAGTTTATAATAAGAGTATTTTACGCAGTCGGGTTTTTTGATTCTTTTAATTAATTTTTTTTATTTTAAGTCAAGAGTTTTAAACTGAATAACTCATCAGCAAGGCATCTGTAGTTCACAATGATACAAATATAGAAGACACCAATGTGAATTTGGAAACATTTTTGAATTATATGGCATTAACATCCCAATTAGTACAGATTGGCACCACGGACTAATGTTGGAACAAGATCAGAAAAAATTATAAATCATATACCCATTTAACTTTATCTTACACTAAAACTAAGAAAGAGGAGATAAAAGCTGTCTTGGACTATTATTAAATATAAATATATGTTTGACATACACACACGATCATCTGTTCCTAAGGTAGGCAAGTTAATGCCTGTGTTTTAGGTAACAGCTGACTGATATACATTTTTTTTATAAATATACACATAAATAATACATATAGAAATAAATACATATTACACCCAAACTCGAGGCGAGAATCGAACCCATGATCCTGGAGCAGTAAGCAGGGTCACTACCAACTGTGCCGAGTCAATCAAAATTTAAAAAATAATTACTTGCGGGTTTATTCAAATGTAAGAGACAAAATCATATTGACTTGTGGTGTAATTATACCAACGATACAACGAACGACGCATTGATAACCGTTCTGATGTAGTGGTGCGAGTGGCTTAACACCTCGCCTCAATGCCGGCGGTCGCGAGTTCGATTCCTGCTCGGGGCAGATATTTATATTTATGCCAATATTTGTTTCAGGTCTGGGTGTATAGTGGGTTTCCCCACCGTGGCTCGAAGAGCACGTAAAGCCGTCGGTCCCGTTCGTTATCATGGATGCCTTACAATAATTGTTACTTATGGTAGGGATATTATCGCCCCCCCGCGGACCAAAACCAGCAGCGGTGGGCGCGAAAGCACAGGAGGGAGATGACTCGCTCTCCCCCTCCATTCGGTGGCGCGAAAGCGCGGTAGTTTGGGCGCAGAGGTGCACAAGCCACTGGAACCCCTGGACCAGCTGTTGTGTGGACCCATCAGCGGGGTTTCGCCGTCTGAGGTCGCTGAAGTCCAGTGGTGAACGAAGCGCGAAAGCGCGGTGAGAGTGTTAGCACGGGAGGTGCGGCTGGTGAGGGAGTGGCGCCGAGAGGGCGCGGAGATTTTGGTGTTGGGGCCGCTCCTGGTACTTCTCTGAATTAGCAGAGTGGACCAGTCGAGCGGCCCCAATTACATACGGAGGGGCCGCCGGGCCAAACGTCGGGGCGTCACGGTTGTATGCGCGAGCGATCCCGTGGCTCCCCACTATGGCCCAGACAGCCGATGGGTTTTAGTGGGTATTCTGGCTTCGCAGCCAGCGAGTCCCACATACCCGTCGCCTGCGGGCGGTGGGATGTGTAAATGCATTTCCCATCGTTAAAAAAAGGGATATTATCCGCTAACCCGCAGTGGAGCGGCGTGGTGGATTAAGCTCCAACCCTTCTTCTAAATGGAAAAAGGCCATCGCTCAGCAGTGGGTTGTTTACAGGCTGATACATTACACTACAGTACAGGAGCATTTGTGGCCTGCAGTGACAGAACTGAACCTCACCATAAATATGAGAATGATGGACTCTAAGGGGAGATGTTACTGCCGGACAGTTCTCAGACCTGTTGCTTAAAATAGGAAATGATGATATGGATGTATATGAGTATGTTTTTACCATAAACAAAGCTTAAGGTCAAACTCTTACTGTAGCAGGAGTATACTTAAGCGAAAGCTGCTTCTCTCACAGCCAGTTGTATGTGGCATATTCCAGAGTAGCCTGGTGATTCTAGCACCCCAAAAGAAAAACAAAAAATATCGTTTATAAAGAAATACTTAGGAAGGTGTAGTACTTCGATTTCGTTGATACCCCCGTGTAACTTTCTCCAGACTTTGGTCTTTGGACCGAGCTTCGTTTTCATAAAATATTATAAATTTTTTTTTTAATGTTTATTTAAACTTTAAATCCCTACTCTATAATAAAGATTGTTATATTTTATAAGTTTTCAAATATTTTAATATAATAATTTATATAAAAAAACGTAAAAAACGTAAAAAAAAAAACAAATAAAAATCCTATTAGAACCATTTTCGACTTCTACGCGGACAAAGTCGCGGGCTAAAATATTGTTTGAGAACTCAATCCGTCTATTATGAAATATTTTCCAGTATCGACGCAGTTGTGGGTGATAAAAAATATAAATTTATATTTTTTGAAATTTTAGTTAAATACCCGTGCGAAGCCGGGGCGGGCCGCTAGTTACCTTTATATAATTTGCGTATGTACTGTATGTATGTTAATATACTATTTATATATAAAAATGTATTATTTGTGTATGTATATTTACTACGCCTATTTGTGCATTTTTACAAAAAAAAAAAAAATTCTAGTATGCATTATATGTATATTCATATATTCTATAATAATATATTCATTCCATTTCATCCATATGACGAATTTTTATTGGAAATATTAAAATGTTTTTTTTTTTAACTACTACTGAGATCGTTACTATCAGCGTTATTAAATGTGTTTCCGGTTCATTGGAAACCTTTAAAGGCTCTCTGATATCTAATTCTTACTCGATTGAGCAAAGAAATACGTCAAAGAGAAATGTAATAGATAATAAATTATTTATTTAAGAACACTTTAAATATTTAACTGAAAGCATTAAAACTAGACGTGAAAGAAAAAAAAAAGAATTGGAAATATTTAAAACTTTTATTTAAACGCCAAAGTAGTGACACAAATTATTCACATCGTTTTTGAAACACATCTATTGCGTCACTACCTATGTATTTTAAAAGCGTGTTAAGTACCCGCTTTAAAATGATGAATATTTGATTTTAAAAAATTATTACAATCGATCAGTAATTAAAAAAAAAAACAAACATTACTGTATAAACGAAACGTTCCGTTTCATATAAGAAGGAAATACTCAAAAATAATCGAAGCTAGTTCCGACATCACGAATTTGAACACAAGTTAATTTAGCTCTTCAATGCTGGTAATGTACTTATTTGAAATTCAATTCGTCTTCTCGATAAACTGAAGATAGAAACAGAATTTTGTCTCTAGACTTTAGTTTTAATATATTTAAGACAAAATCATAAATATACACGCTAAACTATTGTCATAAAACTTTTTATTTATAAAAAAGTGTTTATTAAAAGAGTTAATTTTCAATTCCAAAATAATAATAATATCGTAAAAAAAATAATACAATACTTAATTACTATATAATATAATTTATTGACAGACTTGTCACTCTTTTATTGTTTCAGATAAAAGAATTATTTTTATTTTTACAAAACATTATGGAAAATCACCATATATTTGTCATTTTATGAACAGTTTAAATAAATCTATATGTATATCTAGTGATAATAGCATGTCTTGCATTCTTTGCTTTTATATAATTAGCATAAAATATTAGCGTTTACTTTGTTTTTCTTTTCTCTTGTATTATTATTTTCTAATTATTATTTATTATTATGTAATACGGTGTGTGTTACATATCACGACCATCAAATTGAGAGGTGCACAAGGAATTTCAAAACACAAATTTAAAAATTAATAAAATAATATTAGTAGTAAATATAATAATATATGAACATTTTGTATTCATGAGTATGCTTACGAATACGATACTTAAATATATACTCGTAATATTATGTAAAGATGTCACGTCGTGAGTGACTCAGGGGTTACCTACTAAAATATTTTTCCCTCATCTTTCCTTTCGATCAGACAAGATTGTGGTGAAGCGTTATCTTATTACGCATGAAAAGAAGGACCTGAAAACCGATAAATTATAACTGCGTATAAGGTAATATTATAACTTATTTTCAGGTTCACAATGAAATATTATTACTATTATTACAAAGTAGTTAGAGGGATTTATCAAAAACAATTTTTAATTTCAAAAAGTTCACATTATATCAATAAATTCGACAATAAATTTAAATACATCGAAAGAACAAATTAAGTATATCAAATTGTCATGTCAAGGGTTGAACACCCTTCCTAAATAAATCTGCAAAGATGAAAACTAGGTAATACGAGAGGCGTACACGCACATGTATAGCATACACAAATATACAACCTACGTGAGTAAACATTTAAAAGGCGAATCGTGCTAGGACAATACTCACAGGGTTTTCATAGAACAATTTCATGTTGGGAATGACAAATATGAAGAAAAAAAATCAACGTAAATTCTTTGAATATAATTAATTTAGAACGAAAGCTTAATAAGGTAAATCAAAAAATTTTACGAAAATGAAAAAAAGGGAAAAAATCTATTAATTTTCCACTACAGGGCAAAGGTCTCTACTATATAAAAGAATTGTTGGAACTGCCAGATAATTTTCCTATCAAGAGTAACGATCGCATTAAAGCATTTCAAACGTGGCTGACAATGTTAGGTGCTGTCTGAAGCACTAAAGGGGAGATCCACAAAAAAAAATTAAAACAAAATAAGTATTTACTCTAATACAAATATTCGTCCCGAGCGAAAATCCAACCCGCGATCGTGAATGTTAATGAAAAGTAAGTAGTAATAAAATTGAGTATTTCGTTTGATATACTATGTTGCCACCATGTTCTTATATGAGTATGTACTTACAAACATCACACCACCATATTATGATGCTCAATAGACTAAAGTCCCTAGAATATATTTCATCACTTCTAATTTTCTCTCTGTTCTAAGGAAGGCTTATCTAAATGTCGACTGACGCAGCCCACCCACATCACACATTCAGAGCTCGAGATGACGGTCTGGCTTCATTTACAGGACTTTCACACAATCTCGGAATACCTTATTTAGATCTTTTGTATCGAAATAATATAGGTTAGGTTAGATTAATAATATTTTCCATGAATTCAAAAACTCTACAGAAACGACTTTTAGAATTGATTATAAATTAATCAGGTCCGTACACGTAAATAACGAATAACATACAGCAGGCCTTAAAAAAAATCGTTGTAAACATAAATACAAGGTTAAGTTAAAAGACTTGGCAAATTTTTTTACATAACGTAAAAAAATTTGCCAACAAACAATTGTAATAAACAAGTTATTATTACACAGAAGAGATATTATTAATACTGATTTCTGTTATGTCTAACAATAAAAACGTATTTTGATTACAACCGTATTTTTTTTTTTAGAAAAATAATTAAAGATAATTAAAAAAAAAAACAAATACTAACTATAATTTTTTTTCCAAATTCTTATCATAAATTGTCTTTGTGTCAACTTTTGTAAATAAATATAGCATTATTTTACTTTTAATGATATATATATATATATATATGTATATATATATATATATATATATATATATATATATATATATATATATATATATATATATATATATATATATATATTAATAAATCTGGTGCGACCCAGAGAGTACTGAATCTAAATTTATGTCCAGATATTTAACCGTAATATAAAAGAGTATAATGCAATAGTTTTTATAGATTTCTCGTGTATTTCTCACTAGCTGCTGCCCGCGACGTCGTCTGCGTGAACGCTATTAGATTACACGTTGTTACGGCATGCGTTGAAGAAATAAAGGTTCACTGCTCGTTCCCCGTATGTGATAGCGTGATAATATGTAGCCTATATCGCTCATTTGGACAGTGACACATTTGCAAAAATACGCAAAAATGACTTATTAATGCCAAAATACTATGCATGAACATCTGCGTTGGCAGTGAAAATGCCACAATATCCAGCTATAATAAAACAATTTTAAAATAATAATTAGCCGTAATAATGCTTCAGAATCTTCTTTTGAACTATGAAATAACCTTTATTCTGATCTGGTGTAAAGTTAACTAGTTTGCATTTGTGTCACTGTCGCTCCAAATGAGCGATATGTTAACCCGACTTCTTAATTATTTTCGTGCCAAATTTGAAGTAAATCCATGTAGTTCTTTTTGAGTTTATCCCGGACATACATACAGACAAACAAACAGAAAAACAGACAAAAATTCTAAAAACTATATTTTTGGCTTTGCTATCGATTGCAGATCACACCCCAAGTATTCTTTAAAAAAATATTCAATGTACAGTTTTGACTTCCCTACCATTTTATTATATGTATAAGATATTAAAAATACAATACACCAAATTTATATTTTATTTATGAAGTGATGAAAATAGTTAACCAATTCCATCAATTCCCATGATTATATATAATCGATAGAGTGACATGTCTCTATTCCTATTCCATAGAACGGTAATAGGTGGTACCTATTCCGATTTTCGATTTTTCATACGAAGAATTGAAACAAATAAGCAAAATAGGATTAAAATCTTTTCTTCCTTGAGGTTTTATATCAAAGTAATGTTCAGTGAGTGTCTTCGACGCAAATCCTGGTAAATTTCACCACCATGTATCCTTGATAAAGACTTGCTTGCCTAAAAAGATGATGAGAACTCAATTTTCTAAATCTGTAATTGAATTCTGGATCTTGTATCATTGTACTTGTGCAAATTACTTGTAAGCACCCACATCATAATACCCAGTTTATTAAAAAAATCAGATTTTTAGGTCCATGTAGCATCATGCTTAACTTTTCCTTATACGCGTTTATTAATTTGATACATACACATGATATAAAAAAATAATTATACTTGATATTCTGATTCATCTTAACTTTATTTTCAATTAATAAATCAAGATTTACATAACTAAGAGGCTTTTTAAATAATGAAGATTTATCATTTAACGAAACTAATCTATATTCGGTTATGAGAAAAATACAATTAACAAATGAAACTTATGATAGGTACATAATGGTAGTAACGTCAAACAGCAGTAATAGGTAGAATACAATGCAAAAAGGTTTCTCCATACATCAAGGTATTCTGGTATCTGTAAATCAATAAATAATATCGGAGACAATTTATCGTTGAATGGAAAAATCGGTTTAGCGGCTAATCTAGCAGGGGATGTATTTTTGTCCCGAGCACAGGAGCCTTCTCGTTTCGCATGGCTTTTAGGGAAAAAAAGCTTCACTTTTATATTGTAAGCGAATAAATTCGGTAATAAAAAACACATTATTATATTAAATATATAATAATATATATATATATATATATATATATATATATATATATATATATATATATATATATATATATATATATATATATATATATATATATATATATATATATATATATATATATATATATATATCACTTATATTCACTTACTTTATTAAGTAAGAGTAAAATACTTTTTTCCTACATATGTCTACGTTCGTTTCGCAGTATCTGTTCTATTAAGACTTTGTATTTAAGTTATCTTGATCCAAATGAAAGACAATTAAATAAACATGAGCATCTCAAAAATATGTTTTTTATTTAAATTACAGATACTACTCTATAACTCTGAGTTTATGGAAATCTACAACAACTCGGTTTTTACGGCATTTCCTGCTTCGCACGACCACTATATAGTACCAGCTACCACCTACCATATTTTCGAACCGATAAGACTTAGGACCCTTCAAGAAAAGAGCGTACTCTTATTTGAAAGGCTGGCAACGCACCTGCTAATCCTCTGATGTAGCGGGTGTCTATGGATATCGCTGGTACTTACCACCAGGTGAACAGATTGAGATTAAAATAAAGGTTAAGCTTTAATTAATTTAGAATGAAAGCTTAATAAGGTAAATCAAAAAATTTTACGAAAATGAAAAAAAGGGAAAAAATCTATTAATTTTCCACTACAGGGCAAAGGTCTCTACTATATAAAAGAATTGTTGGAACTGCCAGATAATTTTCCTATCAAGAGTAACGATCGCATTAAAGCATTTCAAACGTGGCTGACAATGTTAGGTGCTGTCTGAAGCACTAAAGGGGAGATCCACAAAAAAAAATTAAAACAAAATAAGTATTTACTCTAATACAAATATTCGTCCCGAGCGAAAATCCAACCCGCGATCGTGAATGTTAATGAAAAGTAAGTAGTAATAAAATTGAGTATTTCGTTTGATATACTATGTTGCCACCATGTTCTTATATGAGTATGTACTTACAAACATCACACCACCATATTATGATGCTCAATAGACTAAAGTCCCTAGAATATATTTCATCACTTCTAATTTTCTCTCTGTTCTAAGGAAGGCTTATCTAAATGTCGACTGACGCAGCCCACCCACATCACACATTCAGAGCTCGAGATGACGGTCTGGCTTCATTTACAGGACTTTCACACAATCTCGGAATACCTTATTTAGATCTTTTGTATCGAAATAATATAGGTTAGGTTAGATTAATAATATTTTCCATGAATTCAAAAACTCTACAGAAACGACTTTTAGAATTGATTATAAATTAATCAGGTCCGTACACGTAAATAACGAATAACATACAGCAGGCCTTAAAAAAAATCGTTGTAAACATAAATACAAGGTTAAGTTAAAAGACTTGGCAAATTTTTTTACATAACGTAAAAAAATTTGCCAACAAACAATTGTAATAAACAAGTTATTATTACACAGAAGAGATATTATTAATACTGATTTCTGTTATGTCTAACAATAAAAACGTATTTTGATTACAACCGTATTTTTTTTTTTAGAAAAATAATTAAAGATAATTAAAAAAAAAAACAAATACTAACTATAATTTTTTTTCCAAATTCTTATCATAAATTGTCTTTGTGTCAACTTTTGTAAATAAATATAGCATTATTTTACTTTTAATGATATATATATATATATATATATATATATTATTATATATTTAATATAATAATGTGTTTTTTATTACCGAATTTATTCGCTTACAATATAAAAGTGAAGCTTTTTTTCCCTAAAAGCCATGCGAAACGAGAAGGCTCCTGTGCTCGGGACAAAAATACATCCCCTGCTAGATTAGCCGCTAAACCGATTTTTCCATTCAACGATAAATTGTCTCCGATATTATTTATTGATTTACAGATACCAGAATACCTTGATGTATGGAGAAACCTTTTTGCATTGAATAGGTAGACTATTACTGCTGTTTGACGTTACTACCATTATGTACCTATCATAAGTTTCATTTGTTAATTGTATTTTTCTCATAACCGAATATAGATTAGTTTCGTTAAATGATAAATCTTCATTATTTAAAAAGCCTCTTAGTTATGTAAATCTTGATTTATTAATTGAAAATAAAGTTAAGATGAATCAGAATATCAAGTATAATTATTTTTTTATATCATGTGTATGTATCAAATTAATAAACGCGTATAAGGAAAAGTTAAGCATGATGCTACATGGACCTAAAAATCTGATTTTTTTAATAAACTGGGTATTATGATGTGGGTGCTTACAAGTAATTTGCACAAGTACAATGATACAAGATCCAGAATTCAATTACAGATTTAGAAAATTGAGTTCTCATCATCTTTTTAGGCAAGCAAGTCTTTATCAAGGATACATGGTGGTGAAATTTACCAGGATTTGCGTCGAAGACACTCACTGAACATTACTTTGATATAAAACCTCAAGGAAGAAAAGATTTTAATCCTATTTTGCTTATTTGTTTCAATTCTTCGTATGAAAAATCGAAAATCGGAATAGGTACCACCTATTACCGTTCTATGGAATAGGAATAGAGACATGTCACTCTATCGATTATATATAATCATGGGAATTGATGGAATTGGTTAACTATTTTCATCACTTCATAAATAAAATATAAATTTGGTGTATTGTATTTTTAATATCTTATACATATAATAAAATGGTAGGGAAGTCAAAACTGTACATTGAATATTTTTTTAAAGAATACTTGGGGTGTGATCTGCAATCGATAGCAAAGCCAAAAATATAGTTTTTAGAATTTTTGTCTGTTTTTCTGTTTGTTTGTCTGTATGTATGTCCGGGATAAACTCAAAAAGAACTACATGGATTTACTTCAAATTTGGCACGAAAATAATTAAGAAGTCGGGTTAACATATCGCTCATTTGGAGCGACAGTGACACAAATGCAAACTAGTTAACTTTACACCAGATCAGAATAAAGGTTATTTCATAGTTCAAAAGAAGATTCTGAAGCATTATTACGGCTAATTATTATTTTAAAATTGTTTTATTATAGCTGGATATTGTGGCATTTTCACTGCCAACGCAGATGTTCATGCATAGTATTTTGGCATTAATAAGTCATTTTTGCGTATTTTTGCAAATGTGTCACTGTCCAAATGAGCGATATAGGCTACATATTATCACGCTATCACATACGGGGAACGAGCAGTGAACCTTTATTTCTTCAACGCATGCCGTAACAACGTGTAATCTAATAGCGTTCACGCAGACGACGTCGCGGGCAGCAGCTAGTGAGAAATACACGAGAAATCTATAAAAACTATTGCATTATACTCTTTTATATTACGGTTAAATATCTGGACATAAATTTAGATTCAGTACTCTCTGGGTCGCACCAGATTAATAAAGTAAGAGTAAAATACTTTTTTCCTACATATGTCTACGTTCGTTTCGCAGTATCTGTTCTATTAAGACTTTGTATTTAAGTTATCTTGATCCAAATGAAAGACAATTAAATAAACATGAGCATCTCAAAAATATGTTTTTTATTTAAATTACAGATACTACTCTATAACTCTGAGTTTATGGAAATCTACAACAACTCGGTTTTTACGGCATTTCCTGCTTCGCACGACCACTATATAGTACCAGCTACCACCTACCATATTTTCGAACCGATAAGACTTAGGACCCTTCAAGAAAAGAGCGTACTCTTATTTGAAAGGCTGGCAACGCACCTGCTAATCCTCTGATGTAGCGGGTGTCTATGGATATCGCTGGTACTTACCACCAGGTGAACAGATTGAGATTAAAATAAAGGTTAAGCTTTTAGTTTAATAAGAGGTACGTATTTTTTAAATTATTCATTCATTATTAATAATATAACGTAATTTTAACAATATTTTTTGTTTCTAAAAGCCTATGAGTATTAATTTACTAGCTGATATCATTTTAGTATATTTTTTGTACATTTTGAGGTTATATTTATTTAAAAATTTTTATTTCATATTTAGGAATCTAGCAATTTCAATTAAATATTTAATAAAGTATGATAATAGTAGTCGGTGAAATATTTAAATTATATCAAAATAAGTATAACAAGAATAATAAAATGTGTTATTATTTTCATCTATTTTTTATCTATAAAAGAATATAAGAAGCATATCAGACTATTCACATAATTAGCATATCAATTATCGTGCAGTATCTTTCATAGAGAAAAAATATCAATACTTCAGTTCAAGAAATCAAATTATTCAGGGAATTCTAGATAAAATTAAATTAATATTTGTACAAAAAGAAAAAAAAATCTGTTTTAATAAAATTTCTGAATTCGTTTTGTTTTATTTAATCTTCCAAAATATTAATATTTAATACATAAAATTATAATTAATAAATATATGCCACTAAAATAAAACTGTTCTAGAGAACTAGTATATTTAATTACACATAGTGTTGCAAATTAGTCATAATTATTGATATTTGTTTTAGTTTTCCTAAAAAAAATTAATGATTTTATTGCTCATAATAAATAATTTCTGAGTATATACTAGAATCAGTTCTATTTTTTCTATGTATATAGAATAAATAAATCTTTACATATTTATTGAAAGTAGGTTTTGAATTTACTTACTTAGCTTTTAGTTTTATCTAAATTACAATATATATATTTTTTCAGCTGTAGACAAGTGTAAGATACTTAAAGGACATAAAAACATTCCAACTTAACAATTATGCTATACTTTTAAATAAAAAAAATAAATAAACGTTTTCATCATTAATCATGTAATTTTATTAAAAAAAAATTTACAAATACAGAGTAAAATTTTTATAAGAGAAATGTAGAGGAGGCGGCCTTATTGCTAAAGCAGCAATCTCTTCCAGGCAACCTTAGATAGAGGATATAAATAGAACGGTAGGGGTGTACAACACATATCCACAATATAATACATACATACATGCATATACTTACACGAACACACATGTATACACATACCAACGTTGCCAGACGTCCCGATTTTGGCGGGACGTCCCGATTTTTTTAACAAAATTAAATGTCCCGCGCGGGACATGCTCAATCCCGCTTTTAACACATAAGTATGGACACGCCGCTCAGCCTTTTATTTCAGAAGACGAATAAGACTCAACTATTTAACAATAGGGTAAATCTGGTAAATATTATATTTTTATCAAAATACATTTCCTATGGCTATTTTTGCTATCTATTGTCACATAAACGTAATTTGAATTCAAATTCAAAAGATAAATATTTAAAAACTTCTGATGATATATGTACGTTTTTTTTACTATGTCCCGCTTTCGACAAAAGAATCCCGCTATTTCACTCAAAAAGTTCCAAAATCCCGACTTGGCAAAAAAAATTATGGCAACGCTGACACATACACATTAAATATATAGACATACATACACATACACAAATAGCCATATGTCTACATATATACGCATACATACATATACTTTAATATATTCTGAAACAAAGCTATAGAGTTAGATAATATTCTTTTATTATATTTTTAAATGACGTGAGAGTTTGTGCATGTCTCGCTTCGAGAGGTAAAGAATTCCATAAACGTATGGATTGAACAGTAAAAGACTTTGTATAAAATGATGTCGAATGGGGAGGAATTTTTAATACTAAATTTTCTTCTGATCGAAGAGTGTGATTATAAGAACAACCTAGAAGCTGAAAATGCACTTTTAAATATGGTGGAGTTGATGGATTGAACAGAATACAGTACAGAAGATGAATAATATGAGTATCCCTGCGAAATTGGATTGGGAGCCACTTGAGTTTTTTACGAAATTCGGAAACATGATCATATTTACGAAGACCAAATATAAATCGAATGCAAAGATTTTGAAGACGCTCAAGTTTATTAAGATGCTCCTCTTTTAAGTCAAGATAACATGCATCGGCGTAGTCGAGAACCGGTAATAAGAGTGATTGTGCTAACAAAATTTTGGTAGGAATGGGTAAAAAATTTCGCAATCTTCGGAGAGAACTGACAGCTGCAAACAGTTTTTTACTTACCTCACTTACCTGTGGATCCCAGGAGAGATGTTGGTCGAATATAATTCCTAAGTTTTTAGCTTTGCTACTGTATGGTATGTCAACACCGTCGAAGTGCACAGTGATTAGTTCAGAGAAGGAAATTCGTGAAATTAATTTAGGACTACCAATAATTAGAACTTGAGTCTTATTAGGATTAATTTGCAATCCAAAAGATCTTGACCACTTTGATATATTATTAAGGTTATTATTAACGAAATTTATAGTGCGAGGTTGATCCTAGATATTAGTTTGGGTATAAATTTGAAGGTCGTCCGCATACAAGTGGTAGAAAGAAGTTATATGAGAAGAAATAGAATTCATAAAAATGGAAAACAGGAGAGGAGACAATACGCCACCCTGAGGAACGCCAGCAACTATAGGAGACCAATCAGAAAAAGAATCTTGAACTCCCACGCGTTGCCGTCGCCCATGCAAGTATGAATGAAATCAGTCAATAACATTTGGAGATATGTTAAGAGAATTCAAAACAGCAAGAAGGATATCAAAGTCTACAGTGCTAAAAGCATTACTAAAATCTAATAATGTCAGCACCGTCACCTGTTGGTTATCCATTCCTAACCTGATGTCATCGGTTATTTTGATCAAAGCAGTAGTCGTACTATGTCCGGGACGGAAGCCAGATTGTAAAGGATTCAAAAGGATATTTTTGGTTAGGAAGTTATTTAATTGATTATGGATAAGACGTTCAAGTACTTTGAATAGGAAAGGAAAAATAGAAATAGGACGATAGTCACCATATGATGAAGGATTAGTTTTTTTAGGGAGAGGTATAATTTGGGCGTTTTTCCAGGAATCAGGATATTCACTTAAATTTATGGACCGGTTAAAATGTTAGTTATAATAGGAGTCACAATATCGAGGACCGGAAGGATCATTTTACGACTAATGCAATCAGAACCAATTGCATCAGATTTAATAGCTAAAATATTCTTCTTAACATCACAAACATTGAATTGACTAAAAAAGAATGGAGGATAATCAGGAGTTGGTTTAGAAGAAAGTTCTTTTAAAGTGTTGGTCTTAATAGTAGTATCCAACGTGTAAGAAGATGTGAAATGTTGATTTAATTGATTCAAATCAATACTGTGAGAAATAACGCTTTGAGGGGCTTTCCCAACTCCTAATGTCTTGAGAAATTTCCAAACCTTAGCCGATTCTACTTCCTCAGCTACAGATTTATGAATATAGCGTCGTTGACTATCTCTACACAACCTGTTGCAGTAATTTCGAGCCTTCAAATACTTATCTCGAGTGGTATCGTTTGGATTGCATTTATATTTAGATTTAGCAATATTCTTTTTTTCCAGAATCTTTTTTATTTGAGGCGTAAGCCATGGGGCAGGTAAATGTTTAATGCGGACCGGTCGAATTGATGCATGAACGTCATACAGTTGTGATAGTAAGGAATTAAAAATTCATTAGTTATTTTTGCGTTTCATTTAATTGCTCTCAGACGACATCACATCTCACTCCCTATCTCACATCGCTGCATTGGAATCGCTCTCGTGCTATGCTCCTGTACTCGAATCGACATATCAGCATTACTGTTCGAGCACTACAACACTTTGATATACCGTTAGTCGATGTGGCACCGCTGGAGAGACTCCAGTACCGTCTAAGTTTCGATCGAATCGAAGTCTTTCTCATAGTCCACAACCGCCAAGTACAATGGCTAATTATACACCTCGGTCTTTTGTATAATCTGCCGCAGCGTATGTGGTCTATAGTACTATAGCCTTTTCGGAAACCGGCTTGTTCGGGAGGCTGGAAGTCATCAAACTTGCCCGTCAGACGATTCGTAATGACCTAGAGTGCCTGCCTAGAGAACAGGTGACTCAGAAGCGAAATGGGCCTGTAATTCTTTAAAAAGTTTTAAACGCCCGTTTGAAGAAGAACACCACCACGCTTCTGTTACAGACTTCTGGCGTTACGCCCTCGAGCAAGACGCATTAAAGAGCCTCTGAAGAACTTTAATTACTGGTGTTCAGCAGCTTTCTGAAACTCTGACGTAATACTGTCCTCTCCCGGTGCCTTATTGTTTTTAAGCTGTCCCAGAGCCATAGTAACTATTTTTATATTATATAATCTTTTTTCATTATGTATGTATGTATCTATAAATGTAATATTTTTATGGTTAGTGTAGTTAACATTTTAGTTTTTACGTAACCTGTCTGGTTCTGTTGAAAATAACTATGCATCTATCTATAGACAAATGATTAATTATATTATAAATTATATTATTATAATTTATAATATAATATATGCATTTTTTGTAATACTTATAAGAAGCCCCAACCTCTTAAAACTAACTACTTTAATTAAGGAAGTAAAAATTCGAATGAAGATTAAAATAACCAAATGTAATATTAGCTACGAAAAAACAAAAAATACATAAATTTTATATTTTAAAACCTATTAATAATAATATTTAAAACTTTTGGTAGAACATCATTTTTACTAAGTACTACGAAAGACTGGTATTGCTTATACTGTATTTATTTAAGAACTTTAAACAAGTATACATACATATTGTAACGACTAAAACTTATAAAAATTATATCAGTAATTCCGTTAACAGACGCTACTGAAATTCTTTTGTTAAAGTAAAAAGAGGTGTATCCGAGGGAACAAGGCATCGTTCATATAAATTTTAAACAAAGTAAACATCACCGACCACGACTTAATAAATGTAATACAGGTGCCTAACCTCGACCTAACTCGTATGAATAATTTTGTACTTCATTAGCCGTCAGAATTTAGTCATAGAGACAATTTACGAACTTGAAAGCTTACGTATCTAAATATTCATAGATAAATTGTACTATTGATTTGGTAGCTATTTACAAAATATGCAGTTATTTTTATTAATAATATTTTGACTGACCCGTTGGCGCAGTTTGCAGTGACCCTGTTTTCTGCTCCAAGGGTTGTGGGTTCGATTCCCGCCCCGGGTCTGGGTGTAATATATGTTTATTTATATATTTTATATTTATATGTATATTTAATACACAGGCATTAAGGTACCTGCCTTAGGAACAGACGATCTTGTGTGTATTAAACATATTTATTTATTTATTTATTTTACACCAACATTCATTTTATATAAATTAACAATTTTTTAGTACTCGTACATTCTGTTTAACTAAACAGAATGTATGCAAAATATCTTCATTCATGAAAAATTTCTGCAGAAAAGGTGTTTTATTTTTACTATTTTAACGTTCTCACAAAGGCCTCCCCCATCGACCTCCAGAGCGATCGGTTCGAAGAGCTTGCACCCGACGGCTTCTGGCAGCTCTCCTTTAGTTGTCTGTCCATTTCGTGGATGGCCGTCTGACGCTGTGCTTGCCGGTACACGGTCTCTACTCGAGAACTTTCTGCTCCATCGGCCGTCATTTGTATGAGCTATGTGCCCTGTCGGCAACCTACGTTTGTCTACGGATCTCATCATTTTCGATTAAATATCGCAGAGATATACAAATCATAGCCCTCTCCATTGCTCGCTGTGCTACTTGGAGGTTGTTTAAAAAGCCTATAGATAGAGACCACGTCGTCATTTTTATTTTGAAAGATGTATTGATTATAAAAGAAAATGTATTGGTTAGAAGAAAATAATAAAAAAATAAACATAATTTCTCAAAAAATTTATTTCCACGACTCAAAAAAAAAATTCAAAATATCTTGCAACTGCCAGTAAGATAGATAAGATAGTAAGATACAAAATATACCTTTTCATTACGAATATAATTGTCTAAAACCTCTTTTCTAACGACTAACAATGATTGCAAAATATAAATAGCAAGCACAGTTTACCCCTATATATATGAATATTGTCAAGTTACAACCATACCATAACATATAAGTTAGTGAGCAGATGAATACCTTTGTAATTTTAAGTATAATAATCAACTATATGAGTATAGTAACATTTCTTTCTTTGTTAAAACAAGTTGTAAACTATCCTAATTTTTATATAGCAAACCTTATTATAAAAAACCTACTTGGTATAAAAAAATATTTTTTATCCCCTTCAGCTTTGTTATAGACGAGGTTACGCTCTATTTTCTATTCTCTACTAATACATAAGGGTTTTTAACATAATTAATAAAAATGTGCAATAATTGAATTTTCATTCATGCTTATTATCAATATTTATTTTGATATCCTTTTTCCTTACTTATTTTCTTCTCTACATGATCTTGACAATAACATAGATGTCACTAAGCTGTATTTTCTAGTTATTCCCATCGGTATTATATACAGTTCGCAACAAACTTCAAGAATGTACAATGTACTTTGTTTTATTTTTATCCTTCAAGCGGGCGCGCGGTCGTTTGTAACGGCAGCGGTCGCGCGTAGTCGAAAAGACCTATGGGATATATGAGAGAAATAAAACATTAATTATCTAATAATCATTTATTGTTTTGTAGACAGATATATTATCATTTTATTTAAAGTATAATTGGTATAAACAAGTTATTTAAATTAAGAAAAAGAAACAATTATTAAAATCAACTAACATAGCTCAAGTATTCTTTGGATCAAACAATAATTTAGGAATACAAAACCTTTTTACATACCTCAGACTAGTTTATATACATAGTAAAGACTATAAAAATGGCAAAATAATAATAAAATATAATAAAACTATGATTTAGTATTCATCAGGCTCAGTTTCTTCGTCAAAATAACATTTATTGCAAATGAATGTAGTGTGACAGCTGTAAATATTTCTTCGACACGATGTGCATTGTGTCTTCGATTGCCTCCTTTTTTTGTTGGACATATTTTACGGCTTCCGAATCCGAGCTGTTTGATTCCTCAGCAAATTGAGAACCCTCTGAAGCGATGTGGTCGGAAGGTTCTGAGCCTGAGCGCTGAGCTCTAATTCACTCTCTTCTCCATCTTCTCGTAGTAATTCCTCAAGTATTACACTTGGTGCTAGCGGTCTACGACTCATTTTATAAATAATAGCAGTATTATAAGCTTAATTCGATAATATTAGGTGATAGTCGAACAAATATTATATCGCATTGAGCGTCGCGCGTAACCTTTTCGACGGCAGGCGCATGGTGTGCTTTCGACGCCTGTGCCGCGACTAAAACAATAGGGATTTATGGTTTGTGAGGAGAGTAATTTGCACGGTCAAACTTTCTATTTTGCTCATAATGACAAAGCAACAGGCTACTAGAAATGAGAAACACACGTGACAAGTAATAATAATATTATGAGCGAAAATGTATTGAGCACGGTCGAATCGACGCCGCGCGACCGCTTGAGGGTTATAAAATATTATATACACACAAAAGTAGGAAAAAAAAAACACTTTACGGACTTTATTACGAAAAATAGTTACTTTATTTAAATTTTAATTTATTTAAAAACATCTTTAAGGTCATATAGCTTCAAATTGAAGACAAACAGCAGAAAAGTGCTGAATTTATTCGGAACGAAGTTTGATTTCATATGATAAAACATATATTTCTATATTAATATATATATATATATATTTCTATATTATTATTATAATTCAATTAATTCTAAATAATATCACTATTTTACTTGTTAGAAAATAGACAAGAGCAGTTTTGTATTGTAATTATATATTTTTAATTTATATTTTATTCAAATTTTTTTTTTCTGATTCCGTATGTTTTTCCTATAATAGGATTATTCGAGTGTTTGATTACTATAATCATTACTGTGGGTATTAAAAATTTATACAGGAAGCCTATGTACAGCAGTGGAAGGTAATCTGGATTATGACACCATGACTTACTTGACACCACACCATGAACATAGATATGAATCTTCATACAATTCAAATTCTTACGATACAACACGTCAGCTGTTAAGAGGGGTATTAAGTCAAAGAGACAATAAGCTCAAGTGGAATCTTCAGAATTTGTGAAGCCCCTCAAATACTTACGATCAAAAAGACGGTGAAATTCTTATACACGAAAGAGTTTTCCAATAGTATTAATCTTTTTCTATCTAAAAACTCAATTAATTTCAAATAACTGTTTTTCGTAATTCAAGATTTTTATTATTCTAATTTTAAGCGATTGTTAGTACGATTACATCAAATACTCTAATTGCATAAATATTTTTTTGACGTGATAACGTCTTGTAAATCGATGAATGTCGGCTGCACCGCACGAAGAAGCATAACTCATTGGCACGTTTCGCGAGCGAAAGCGCGGAACAAGCGATAGAGAGGCTCGATCGGCTAAGCGTTCGGCTTTGAATGAAAAACAATAACGCAGATGGAGGATCTTATATATCACACAAATATATAATCTATGCAAATAATAAATCTGTTAAAACTTCCATTTTATTAATACACTATATATCATGAAGAATAAATTTCAATAGCGCGTTTTTTTGGATCAGCGCCATCTCTTATCGTTTTTTTCTGTGTTCACGTATCACGTAAAAAGTACAAAACCAATGTAAATAACTTTAATACATAAAAATTAAACATAACTCACAGTAGAATTTAGTTTTTGTTTCATTGTAATTAAATTTAAAAATAAATATTTAAGAAAATAAAAATAGGTACCTACGCCGCCAACGCCATCTGGTCTAAGGAATGTTAAAAACTCACAAAACTTATTTTTGAGTTATTATTTTGTTAAACTTAAAAGTTTACTAAATATGTGGGATAGGAATAGAAATCGTTTTAATATTTTAGATAAACATCATTTTCAATTAATATAGGTACTATTATGTTAAATGACTCTAAATATAAAAACGATATTTTACAATTATACGATAGATAACGTATGTAGGTGATAAAAAATATAAATTTATAATTTTTAAAATTTATTTAAATACCCGTGCGAAGCGCACTGTTACTTGTAATTGATCTGTGCAATTTAAGTTAAAAAAATATTTGAATTAACGAGTGCAAATAAATGTTAATTTCTTTCGTATTACGTATTTGGCGGTTAAGTTCTAGGAAACAGTGTCAAAGGAAAATTTTTTATTAATAAAAGTGTGACAACCCTATACCTTAGGCAGTGCCTACTGGCGTTGTTAAATCAACCAATGTTAAAAACACACTACTTTGTTCGTATTCCATATAACGCGCGATATTATAAAATTGTAGGATTATAATAATGTCCTACTGTCATTGCTTACATTTGTATGCGATTTTAGGCAGAAGTTTTATAAAAGGCCCGTCGGTCGGGCGGTCGTCGATTCACGCGAAGCGCTGATATCGCATATATGACGGCGGGTTTTTCAAATTGAAGCGGATTTAAATTGAATTATGGTTTATGTTTTTTTCAAAAATATGTAATGTTCATGTTTTATATATCATTTTTAGTAACATGCCAAGGTAGGCAGTGTACTATTTACTATTAAATTTGAATATTTATAAGGAGACACTCGATAAGCTTGGATGTCAAGACGTGAGCCGGAACTAGAGAGGGCAGATAATAAAGAGTGAGAGATCTAAATGGAATAATTCATTAACAATAGATATATAGAGCAGGCAGCGTTTTCTGCCTATATGAAATGCACGCTAGGGCGTGTGACGTGTTTAATAATAGTGGGACTTTTAAAAGTGCTAAGAGACGATAGAATTTGGTTCCTTCGAACCAAATCCCGAGAACCAAATTCCCTGTTGCTACATACAACGGCACCGAACAAGAAATGTAGGGTTGTCACACTTTCATTAATTAAAATTATACATTAAAAATTTTACTTTAACACTGTTTCCTAGAACTTAACCGACAAATACGTAATACGAAAGAAAATTAGTTTATTACAAAAATTTACAAATTTTTAATTACTAATTATACATCTAACAACCCCAAATTTTAGCACAGATGGGAAAATTTCGCAGATAAGTAACATTTGGATTTTTTTTACAATCTTTACATTGTTTAAGCTAAATTGTAATAGATTTTTAACCACAACTTTAAATATTATAATTATTATATTTAATCAACGTAAGTAAAGTAAAATAAATAACAAAAGAGAATGAGTGTCTGAACATAGATTTTTAATCATAATAAATCCATTTTAAAATAAATTCACTTCTCACCCACTTCAGACAGATTCATTAATTAAATATTAATACATAATAATATATAATCTACGTAATAACAACAGAGTTTTTTATTTACTAATTAAAATTACACTTTGTAATACAATTTATAATTCAACCGAGGTTATTTTTTATTAGTTTTATGTAAAGTATATATAATGATATAATCCAGATTAATGAGACCTTTTTTGTCAACCCTTGTGAACATCGACGCGTGACGTCATATAATAATTATGTTCGCTGATTGGTCCGCGGATATCGTCCGACCGAATCAAATTCCGATAATTATGACAATTCACTTTGAATTTTTCGTTTGTGCGCTCTTGTTATTAGTGAAAATATTAATATATTAGTGATGAATAACTTTACTTGTAAAATATGTAACGGAGATGTGATACATATTTAAAAAAACTGACAGACAGATACTTCTAAAAATGATAAAAATGTATATAATTACTGTTTAAATTAACAGACACAGGAAATTTACCTCTACATTTATGAAGTTTTATATGTATAGTGCTATCAAAGTTATCTGAGCAATGGAACATATATACAAGAACCCGACAACAACCGTCGGGGCAGTAGCCCACCAGATGCAACACTCGTCTGGTCGGAGGATCCTCCCTTTGCAATGATGGATGAGGAACTGTACACCCTGTTCCTCGCACCCTCAAACTGGTAACCACCCTGGTAACGTCATCATCACTTCCTCAAGCTTTCGAGCAGCGAGTCATACAGCCAACCAGCATCCACGGCTACTACGGGTATCCTGACCACAAGCATGCAGTGGACGCGCATTCGTGGTCATCACCCACAGCCTTCTCAGCGACCATGGCACAGCACACTGCACTTCGGCCGGTCAGCAAGCAGAGACGCACTTCTCTCTTGGTCGACGCAGCAGCCAGCCACTACGTAGTACTGCACCACCCCGACTCACTCGTGGTCATCACCCACAGCCTTCTCAGCGACCATGGCACAGCACAATGCACTTCGGCCGGTCAGCAAGCAGAGACGCACTTCTCTCTTGGTCGACGCAGCAGCCAGCCACTACGTAGCACTGCACCACCCCGACTCACTGGGGCATCACCGCACAGTTCCAACTCACCGTGAACTAGCCAACCACTACGCAGCACTGCACCACCCCGACTAACTGGGGCATCACCATACAGTTCCGATTCACCGTGAACTAGCCAGCCACTACGCAGCACTGCAACACCCTGAATCACTGGGGTATCACCGCAGACAGTTCCGACTCAGCGTGAACTAGCTAGCCACTACGCAGCACTGCACCACCCCGACTCACTGGGGCATCACCGCAGACAGTTCCAACTCACCGTGAACTATGCGGCATCTGGTTCCGACTCACTGGAAGGTTCCACTGGCCGGGCAAGCATCACAAGATGTAAGGATAACTCAACCTGCTATCGACCTCCGGTCTCGGAGGGGGAGTGATGTAGCGACATCTATCTCGTCACACGAAATTGATGTATCTACATCGCGCTATCAAAGTTATCTGAGCAATCGAACATATATACAAGAACCCGACAACAACCGTAAGGGGGCAGTAGCCTACCACTAGCCTTTTTTTTTTTTTGGCGGGAAAAAAAATGTACCTGAACGCACACCCCGTCGTCCGGGGAGACAACGGGGTAGTGTGGGGCTCTCACCCACTAAAATAACCCGCCGTGCGCCCTCACCCGCCCTTACAAGGCGGACCACGGGTCCCGCGTACGTTGCTCCGTGGTCCGCAGGCGGCAGCCCCATCGGGTACTCTCTCCTGTGCAACGCCCTGCGCACTTGAGCATTGGATCTTCGCGGTAGCCTATTTCAGCGGACGGTGGGCAAACCCCGACCCTACCGTCCGCCGCCTCGACTAGGGGACGGCATCAGGCACATGTGAGCGCGCCTGCGGCGCCCCGCGCGCCGACGGCGAATTGGGTCCGAGAGAAGTGAGTCTTCCCGGGCCCTCTCCGCCGCCTCCTTCCGAGAGATGACGTCCTCACAGAAGGTGGCGACCGCGGTCCAGGCCCTATCACAGCCGACCATCGCACTAGCAACGGCCGGCAGTGATAGGTCCTCTCCAATGACTGCAGCGAGATCCCGGCGCTGCTCAGCCCAGGCCGGGCACGATTCGAGCGTGTGTTGCGCCGAGTCCTCGCTGCAGTCGCAGTGGTGACAGCCCGGAGTCGTCTCCCTCCTTGCGACAACGTGCAAGTATTTGCCAAAGCAGCCGTGCCCTGACAACACTTGCACGAGTCGGAAGGTGAGGACTCCGTGCTGCCGCACCGTCCACTCCATCAATATCGGCTGAAGCGCCCCTATGGTCCGAAGACCAGCCCGGGGCGGGCAGTAGCCTACCAGATGCAACATCCGTCTGGTCCGGAGGATCCTCCCTTATCAATGGTGGATGAAGAGCTTTACACCCTGTTCCTCACACCCCCAAATGTTTAATGTTCTTAGCGAAAGTGAGTCATTGGCTTGAGACCCGCGCTTGATATTATTTTCGCGCGCGTTAGTTTTTATTTTGAGATAACTCCCAAGGTATTTATTAAAATCGTGTCAGGGCAATCCCTGACACGATTTTAATAAATCTGATCATAACGTGCTCGAAATGTTTAAGTAACTAACATATCTAAGCAGATAAGGATTAATACCGCATTCGCCTAAATAGCTTTCCATTTACCGCATTGTACGTGACCAATTTTTTAGAAGTTAGAATGGATATAGTAAGCTATCCATAAAACATTTATGTCATCTTAAGTTTTTCGAGAACTTTTTTGTAGACCTATAAAAGAGTAATATCACACCATACATCGTTTGTTATACTCGTATCTCAAAGGGTTTTGGGCACGTTTTCGATTTAAGCTCCAAGTGCCTGGACTTATTCAAACATTTTTCTTCGTATTTTAACTAATTTAAACAACACCTTAACAAATTATAGACCTAGACCTTCCTCATAAATCACTATGTCTATTATTGCAATTTGCATGAAAATATGTTATGTAGTTTTTTAGTTTGTCGCGAACAGAGAGACAGACAGACTCGGTGGGTACCTCATAACTTTACGAAACAAAAATCCGTCCAAACGTCTATTATTTTCAGTGTTCCTATTTAAATTTTACTTTGAAGCAATAAAAAGTCTTAAATTTTTCGGACGACGCTTGAATCTTTAGGGACTTTTGTTATATATATATATATATATATATATATATATATATATATATATATATATATAATATTTTTACAATTTTTAAAATCATATAAATTAAGAAAATAATATCGCTCGTTTAATAATAAACTGCAATAATTCAAAAAACCAAAATTTTGAGATTTATTCATAAAATGAAATATATCCACGTTAAGCATAGGTACAATTAAATTCCGGCTACATTTGGATGCCAGGGCGCGAGATAAAATATTTTGCGCCTCTTTTTGTTTGACGAATCGGCCCAATCAGTATTAAAAAAAACGATTCATTAAGTGTTGCGCCGGCAGTGACGTGTTTATGTATGTCCTAATACTCAATAGTTCGTTTTATTTCAAATAGGTAAGTGCTGAATTTCCTTTTATTTGGGTCTAAAACTAAACTATTAGGAATAGTTTCGTTTTAATTTTAAACGATTACTGTTTTCTATGACGAAATTTAGACATAATTCATTTTATGTGCAAACCCGATGAAAATGAATATGAGATTTTACTAGTTATTACGCTTTATTTTTAAAAGATTTTAAATACTAAGTTGCATTTTAATCATAAAACGAACTTTTTTACAAATACTGTATCTTTTAAAGTATAATGAATACTAATTATATACACATAATTATTATTTGAAAGATTAGTTCATAGACAATATATTAGATGTACTATTATATCTAGATTCCGTCTAATATTAAAGAAATAAAAGCTTTTTATGAAGGAGTAGGCGTTACGAAACTTTAAACGCGATTTCCCAAAAACTTGTTTTTTGAATTATTGCAGTTTATTATTAAACAGGCGATATGTTCGTCATTGCAAAGTTATGTCTATCAAAAAATTTACATATTCTGTCAAAAAGATCAAGCTAACTTGTACAGGGTATAGTTGACATTAATTTACATGGTTCTTTTTCGCGTCAACTTGACTAGAACTCGGACTTTATCCTTTATAGCTTCCGAGTAGACGTTTACAAATATACCAAAAAGGATGTCTACTAGCACCATTTACCCACTGATCCCGTCAATAGATTAACATCGTTCACCATACATTCTGAAAATTTAATAAAGCTAGCGAATCTACAACGCGAGAGGGTAAGGCAATTTAAAATGAAATTTTGCCGAAGTGGATTGCATATAGTGTACAAACATTTTATAAAGTATAGAACCGATATTTTGATGTTCTAGTACAATATACACATACGTTGGTTTTCAAAAGTGTGTTCATTTATTTAGGATATTCAATTGAGAAACTCGTTTCACAAAAGGTTTGCAATAAATCCTTAAAACTGTACATTTATGGTACCATTTATAAGTAATTTAATCCACCCATAATGTATCAGATGCCAATATCGATGTTATTTGTGGAAATTTGTTTTGAATTTTCAATATATTTCTGTATAGGAAAATCTTTAATGGGTACTTTATTAAATATAACGCTAGTTGAAAATTAATATTGAAGTGCCCGTTTACGTTAACATTGACGCTCCTTTTCAAGTTTCAAGCAGGATGTAAAACCGGAACCCTGTAACAAGCCCGTATGTATATTATTAGGAACGTTACATGTTGTTTTGACAGGTGAATTGTTTTAGATACTGAGAAACTACTAAAATAACAGGTACACTATTGATGTGTGCTTTCTATGCTAACCCAATATCTGTATAAATTCTACTAATTTACATTAAATATAATAGACATAATTATAAATTGCTTAAAATTAATGATTAATATTTATGCACTGATCTATGAAAAACCCAGATCAATGTATTTATGTTAGCAAAAATGTAAACACCTTATTATAATTCGTCTCAATTTCTCTTTTTGATTATACTCGTATTATTATTATTATTAGCATTTAATGAAAACGAAAGAAACAATATATTTTGTGGGCATGCGTGATTGTTTTCTGTAATTAAGTTGGTGACGCTTGAAAACAATTGAATCCAATTATCGAAGGCACCAAAATAAGTTATCATTTCAAGACAATTTTTACATTTATTTAATGCGTCATCGTATAATATGAATGAAAATTATCGAAATTGTATATTGTATATATTATGCATTTTTAAAATTGTATACCTACTAATTTCATAAAGTTGAAAGCACCATGCTATGAAACACAATAGCAGTAACTATACGTGTTAATCAGTCGGACAAGTACCAAAAATAACCCCGTGAGTGTCTATTTCTATATAACTGAACTGTATTGAATCAACCTGTAAACATCACACTGGGATTCCAATGGGACGGGTAAAGGCCTCTCCTCCATATAAGAGAAGGTTTGGAGCTTAATCCACAGTGTTGCTCTATTGCGGGTAGGCAGATAATTTCCCTACGATGAGCAACGATAATTATCAGATCTCCATGATAATAACCAGAACCGCCGGCTTTAGCTGCTCTCCGAGACACGGTGGGGAGATCCACAAGGACCACCCACAACATACACCCAGACCGGAAGCAAATATTTATACAAATACAAATATCTCCTTCGAGCTGAAATCAAAGCCGCGACCACCGGCGTTGATCAGAACGGTCGTCATTATTTAAATTTCTTTAAATTATACTAGACGACATAATTATGTAGTTACACGTACTTAAATATAAGTGTGTTCACACACGAAAAAATAAGGTCTTTAGCTTGATAATGTATATACAAATATATATTAAAAAGCGTTTCGAAGCGATACGCTTATTAATAAAATAGTAAAATAACAGTGAGTAAAATATGCAATATCTTCTATTGACAGAAGAACTAATAAAAGAAGATAAAATATTAGGAGTCCATTTATTTCATTATTATTTGTATACGCTGGTGGGTAACTAATCTTTGCTTCCATCTATATTTATTGATTTATTTTATTAATACTTTATTGCACAATACAATATTGAATTGTACAAAAGGCGGGCTTAATATTAAAAGCAATCTCTACTAGCCAACCTTAGGACGTACACGAGCGCACATATGTAGGTGTGCAAAATTGTTATATATAAAAAAGTGTATTATATTATATGTAACAATTTTGCATTTATTAACTTAAATTGAATTCGAAATATTTTTCCTGGTTCATATCAATGAAAATACAGAAACATTTGTATTTAAAATTTACTTTAAAAAAGCAGAAGTAATGTTCGAGGTCATCTTCATTAATTGTGAATCAAAAAATAAATTCCTTTTTCTTTGTAAATGCATACTCCAGAGTTGGTCCCGTGTTCAATAAGTCACGACAAACTTTTTTATATAAATAAAATGGACCGCAAAGAAAAAGGGTCGGTTAGAAAATCTTCAATAACTAAATTTAAAGAATATTTTAAGGTACTTAAATGAATATTTAAAAATAATTCAACCTTTTTATTTTTAATACATAAATGTTAAATAAATAAAAATGCGTAATTTTTCCTGTATTTTCGTATTTCTTTGTGGTCCAGAGTATATTATGTTGTATAAAATTACTATTAACCGTAGTCAAATAAGAAATGTATCTTTTTTCACCATAACCACTAATTTTGCTTATTATTAATTTTCCAGTCCATGAACATCCCACCATGGAGCAAAAACCTCTATATCTGCAAAAGAGAGAGAATTCTTAGCATTCATTTATCCATTCGTCCTCAATCCATCACGCTTCTCGCCTACGGGTTAACGGATAGGAGAATATAAATGTTACAGAATTTATACCAATGTACGTATATATCTTCAGAATATTTTTATGTACCGCCTAAAAAGAGATAAATAACTTATTTAACAAAAAAAAATATATACTTCGTAATATTATTTTACATTTTGAATTATTTTATATAGACATAAGACAAAATCTGAAAATATATATATAGAATTAAAAGTCTATACCGGATTTTATCGCGTTTATTTAAAACTTTATAGTTTTACAATATTTTAAATTATTTCCCGACGTTACGGACCCTTTACAGCGACCCCTTATCATGGACGCTGTAAAGGTCCGAAACGTCGGGAAATAATTTAAAATATTGTAAAACTATAAAGTTTTAAATAAACGCGATAAAATCCGGTATAGACTTTTAATCAAATGAGTAAAATTCGCGTAAATATAAGAGAACAGTATATATATAGAAGAAAGAAAGTTGTTAATTTTTGTTGTATGGAATAGTTTTGCAGTTAGTGTTAAGATAACACTCCTTAAATTATTTCCTCTTAGAATGTGTTCGGTTTAAATAATCTTTATTTCTCATAAGATATACAATAATTATAGTATATTGTCATTTAAAATGAAAAACTTAAAAATGATAATAACGTATGGAAATGTTCGGTGAGTGTGTCTATATGTTTTGATGTATGTGTGTCTGTGTGTGTGTGTGTGTGTGTGTGTGTGTGTGTGTGTGTGTGTGTGTGTGTATGTTTGTGTTTTGTGTCTGTGTATATGTGTTGAGTATGTGTGTGTGTGTGTGTGTGTGTGTGTGGTGCGTGCGCTCGTATATGTTGATATAGTATTATTGATGTATTTGTGTTTTTAGTACAACTTGTTTTAAGTATTTTTAATTTATTTTTAAGTGCATATTATAAATTAGGTACCTATGTTCATATTATGTTTATTCAATTCAACTAAGAATGTAATTTTTAGTAGTGTTTTGAATTTAGTAACGGAGTTTACGTTAGTTATACATTCAGGTAAGCGTTAACAATTTAGTAAAGTACAGTTAATTACGATTGAAGTGATCTTTGGGGAAACAGCAAGGGTAAACTAGGTACTAAGTGATTATACAGTGGTATTAAATGAAATACCTATAATCAAATTTAATTTTGTATTAAATTAGTGATTTTTTGTTGTTTAGTACAAAATATCGGCTTAAATTTTTTGTTAATTGTAGGTATTTATCAATAAGAAATTTTTTTCAACAACGATATAATGATACGAGTTTAATTTTTATAACTCTCGAAGCGTACATACGAGTACTGAAACAAAACAAATTATTTTAAAACTAAAACACAAGTTGCATTCTGAAATTTTTTAATTCATATATACGTATGGCAACACTGCTGTTTATTTTGTTACGAAAAGGACCAAGCAAATGAGTTCTTCATTTTACCGTAATAAGGATACCTTTGTCGCTTTAAAAATAAATATTATATAAGTTGGTCGTTACCTGTATTATTATTTATTTATTTTTCAGATCTCTGAAAAACACATTTCTTTAACATAATCTAACAAAATTTCAAAGTGGGAAAAAAATTTGATGTTTTAAAAATAATTTATTAAACGATTGTACTTAGTTTTTTTTTATTTATGTACACAAGTGTATCCCGTTTCATAATAATTAATAATTTAATCATGTCCATAAAAATCTAAATTATTTGAAAATTTACACTTTACTTTCTGGAAAGCTATCAATGAAATTGCTCACTAGCATTTTTCAATAATTTTGAAATTCTTCTTGTTTGTGTTTCATAGCTCATCTTTTATTCAATATAAATGGCTTTAAAAGATATACATACGTAATATTTATCTCCATAAATATTATAAACAGGAATGATTACTTATTTATTTGTAATCGATAAATCGTAGACCTCACATTCATCTCGAATTTAGGTAACAGCAGCTGTCTGTTACATGTCGCAAGTTTGATTCCCTCTCGCGACAAGCGATTGTACAGATCATTTTTTTGTCATGGTCTGAGCGTTTATATTTATGTTGTTTATGTTTTCCGATTTCTGACAAACAATGTTATCGTACTAGGGGCTATTGATTTTTAGGCGTTTATTTATATATTTTACTAGCGGCCCGCCCCGGCTTCGCACGGGTATTTAACTAAAATTTCAAAAATCATTCTATTTTTTATCACCAACGCCTGCGTCGATACTGGAAAAAAAAAATATAATAGACGGATTGAGTTGTCAAACATGTGTCAAAATAAAATGTAATTTAAATCAAAAGCACTAAGGAGTATTGATATCAACTACAAAGCAAATAAGATTTTACCCTCTTTTAACCCCGTTAGGGGATGAATTTCGATAAAATACGAAACACGTCTTCAATCGATTCTGTTAATAAATGTTTATGCAAAATTTTATGTAGATTGGACCAAGGAATCACGTTGTCCCATACAAACTTTGCCCCCCTTTTTCACCCCTTTAGGGGTCGAATTTCGTAAAATCCGTTCTTCGCTAATCTCTACCCGGCTAAAGAAAATTTTTTACCAAATTTCAAGTCTCTAGATCTTATGGTTCCAGAGATATCGTGATAAGTGAGTGAGTGAGTGACGTTTCGCTTTTATATATTTAGCTTTTAGCCCGCGACTTCGTCCGCGTAGAAGTCGAAAATTGTTATAATAGGATTTTTATTCGTTTTTTTTTTACGTTATTAATTTTGTTATGACATATAAATTATTATGTTAAAATATTTGAATACTTATAAAATATAACAATCTTTATTACAGATTAGGGATTTAAAGTTTAAGTACACATTAAAATTAAAATAAAAATTGTTATCTATACAAATAATAAATCTGTTAAAAACTCCGTTTCATTAATACACTATATATCATCAAGAATAAATTTTAATAGCGCGTTTTTTTTTGGTATCAGCGCCATCTCTTATCGTGTTTTTCTGTGTTCACGTATCACATAAAAAGTACAAAACCAATGTAAATAACTTTAATACATAAAAATTAGAAATAACTCACAGTATAATTTAGTTTTTGTTTCATTGTAATTAAATTTAAAAATAAATATTTAAGAAAATAGAAATAGGTACCTACGCCGCCAACGCCATCTGGTCTAAGGAATCTTAAAAACTCACAAAACTTATTTTTGAGTTATTATTTTGTTAAACTTAAAAGTTTACTAAATATGTCGGATCGTTTTAATATTTTAGATAAACATCATTTTCAATTAATATACTATTAAGTTAAATATTAATTATGTTAAATGTCACTAAATATAAAAACGATATTCTACAATTATACGATAGATGGCGCAGATAATTTTCTGAATCGCGCTGACCAAAACTTCGGCCAAAAGAATGACACTCGCCCGTATTTAGAAAACTGTTTTCCTTTTTTGCATTTAATTAAATACTTTAGGGTACTACGGTCTTGATTGTTTGTTCGTTGTTAAAATTTAAAATATTTGGTTGTTATTTGTTTGTTGATTGTACAAAGTTGGATAGCTATTTAAGTTGTAATCTATAAATATATATATATATATATATATATATATATATATATATATATATATATATATATAAAGTCGTGTTAGTTACCGTTTATAACTCGAGAACGAGTGGAACGATTTTTATGATTTTTGTGTTTTTGGATTTGTCTTCGTCGGGAATATTACTTATTAAAATATGGTATTCATCAATGAGAAAATAATAAATAAAAAAACAGTTCAAATGTTTCATCCGTACTATCTATATATATAGATATAATAAATCTGTCACTCAATCCGTCTATTATAAAATATTTTCCAGTATCGACGCAGGTGTAGGTGATTAAAAATATAAATGTATAATTTTTAAAATTTTAGTTAAATACCTATCTAATAAATATAAATGTCTATATAATAAAAATAAGTCGGTTTTTCCTTGCTGACGCTATAATTCCAGAATGCACGAACCGATTTCCACGATTTTGCATTCGTTGGAAAGGTCTTGGGCTCCGTGAGGTTTATAGCAAACAATATTTACAACAAATTTCAACAGAAAAGCAGGAAAACAGAGAAAATCATTTTTCACATACAGCGCCATCTCTGGTACATAGCATGTACTACTCTGTTGTGTGTGCTTTAATCCCCAAACGGAATGTTCCAAAAAACGAAGCCATCTGGTGGCGAAACGGAGTTCGCCGGGTTTGCTAGTATTTTATGAATACGAGGCTCGGCCTTTGATATGAAGAAAATCACACGTGGGTATTATCTTTTTAAAACGAAATCGAAATACTACACCTTCCGTAGTATTTCTTTATAAACAGTATATTTTGTTTTTCCTTTGGGGTGCTAGAATCACCAGGCTACTCTAGAACATGCCACATACAACTGGCTGTGAGAGAGAGAAGCATCTTTCGCTCAAGTATACTCCCGCTATATTAAGAGTTTGACCTTAAGCTTGGTTTATGGTAAATACATACTCATTCATATACACTCATACATTATATTATTATCCAGTTCCCGGAAATCACCATTTCCTAATTAAAGCAACAGGTTTGAGAATAGACCGGCAGTAACATCTCCCCTTAGATGGACTCTAATATTTATGGTAAGGCTCAGTTTCGTCACTGCAGATCACAAATACTTCTGTACTGTACTGTATTGTATCAGCCTGTAACATATAAGAAACGTAAGTAACATAGTAAAAAAAGTAACATAGAAGAAGGGTTGGAGCTTAATCCACCATGCTGCTCCACTGTGGTTTGGCGGATGATATCCTACCATAAGTAACGATTATTATAAGGTATCCATGATAAGAAACGGGACCGACGGCTTTACGTGCTCTCCGGGGCACAGTGGGGAAACCCACAAGGACATACATGATACACCCAGACCTGAAACAAATATTGGCACAAATAGAAATATCTGCCCCGAGCGGGAATCGAACCCGCGACCACCGGGATTGAGCCGAGGCGTTAAGGCGACTACTCGCACCACTACACCAGAACAGTCATCAATGCTTCGTTCATTGTATCGTTGGTATAATTACACGACAAGTCAATACGATTTTGTTTCTTAGATTTGAATAAACCCGTGGGTAATTATTTTTTAAATTTTGATTGACTCGGCATAGTTGGTAGTGACACTGCTTCCTGCTCCAGGGTTGTGGGTTCGATTCCCGACTCGAGTCTGGGTGTAATATGTATTTATTTCCATATGTACTATTTATATGTATATTTATAAAAAATGTATGTCACTCGGGTGTTACCTAAAACACAGGCATTAAGTTGCCTACTTTAGGAACAGACGATCGTGTGTGTATGTCAAACATATATTTATATTTAATAATAGTCCAAGACAGCTTTTATCTCCTCCTTCTTAGTTTTAGTGTAAGATAAAGCTAAATGGGTACATGATTTATAATGTTTTCTGATCTTGATTTTTGTTCCAATATTAGTCCGTGGTGCCAATCTGTACTAATTGGGGTGTTAATGCCGTATAATTCAAAAATGTTTCCAAGTTCACTTCGGTGTCTTCTATATCTATATCATTGTAAACTACAGATGCCTTGCTGATGAGTCAATTAGTTTAAAACTCTTGACTTAACACAACACCAACATTTAAGTAAAAAATATTATATAAAACACTATTTTACAATGAAGAAATCACAAGGTATATTTACAACTCAATTTTGTTACGTTTAATATAAAGTCTTGCCTGTTTCATCAGGAGCACCCAAAAAAAGATATCACCTACACCTGCGTCAATACTGGAAAATGTTCTATAATAGACGGATTGAGTTGTCAAACATGTGTTAATTTTTTTTTAAATTTACATCAAAATCACTAAGGAGTATTTATATCAAAATAATTTTCTTTCCCCTTTTAACCCCGTTAGGGGATGAATTTCGATAAAATACGAAACAAGTCTTCAATCAATTCTGTTAAAGAATATTTATGCAAAATTTGAAGTAGATTGGACCAAGGAATCACGTTGTCCCATACAAACTTTGCCTCCTTTTTTCATCCCCTTAGAGGTAGAATTTCGTAAAATCCGTTCTTAGCTGACCTCCACTTGGCAAAAAGAATATTCCTACCAAATTTCAAGTTTTTAGGTCTCATAGTTTCAGAGATATCGTGATGAGTGACTATATCTATAGAAAGCCTCCTATATATATATAATAATAGATAATAGATTTACTCCCATGCTTTTAATCTTCTATAAAATATTCTGAACCAGTTAGCTTATTGCCAATATTAAAACACTCAATGTAATAATAACCGTTATAGCATTAAAATGGATGATATAATGTTGTACTGGATTTCATAATAACACTCCTTTGTTTTTTTTCGATCCCCTCTGCGCAAAGGGTTAATAACCGACAGCCACATTCTTACTGCTCGATGCATGGAATCTGTATAAATTTCAAAAAAAGTACATCTGTATGAATTTTTAAAAAAAAACATTGTCATTCACCCGCGTTTTACTACCAGAAAGCCGCGCGCTGTAAAAAAAAAAAAAAGGAAATTTAGACCAGGCTGTATAGACTATATTGCTTTGCCTTTCCATATTTTAAAACAACAACAAAAACGTAAAACAAAGTAGGTTATTCGAATCCCCGCCATTTTTCTTTGATATTTTTATTGTTTTGTTTGGATTTAAATCATGGAAGTAGATAAAGTTTTGTATCCATCTGTTGACAATTAGGTATTAACACTCGTGTGACACTATCATTACCCACAATAATCAACCCACATTCGTGTTTTAATACCTGTACTATTTACTATTTAATTTGTATATTTATAAGGAGACACTCGATAAACATGGATGTCGAGACGCTAGCCGGAACCAGAGAGAGCGCTTTGCCCTCTATGTCCACAGACCCGAAAAACGCCGTTTGAGCGTAGATAATAAGATTAAGAGAGATCTAAATGGAGTAATTCATAAACAATAGATATATAGAGCTCATTATACAACAGTTGCATAAATCACTAATAGACAACAGATTATCAGGCTACAACTCATAGAAATAACAGATATAACAGAAAAGTAGTTGTAATAAATTTCAATGTGAGTTTTTTTTTTCATTTTATGATCCTCCGACATCGAAATCGGAGACTGTTTTACGATTACTCATTTATTCCAGTTCTCGCTTTCATGCCTCTCGCACTTTCATTCTGCATACTTGATCTTTCTCGCATTCAGGCTCAGTCTCACACGGGGTTGAATTAACCTCTAACTAACTTATATTTATTTATTAAAAAAATAAAAGGAAAAGGGGTGAAAACTTTAATATATAAAACTAGGGTTACATATGAAAATAAAACGAATACTATAACTATACAGTGAAGCCCCGGTAATCCGGCCCCTGTCTAATCCGGCACCTCCTGTAATCCGACATGACCTAATTATTATTGATTTTTTTTTGACAGTCTTCGCTAATGTAGATAATGTATGATTGAGCAGGTTATAATTTGTACGCGCCAGTTATTATTTTTGGTAAGTTCTATAGCATTAATGACGTTTATTTGTACTCTCTATTGTGTTATTTAATTTACTAAATTTGACATATATAATGAAGTATGATTTGTACTTCATAGTATAACATAAAATTTTATCATTTAATCTATAAGGGATAATTTGTATGATTACAAGGTACTCGTTTGTAAAAAATGTCGGACTAGAGGTTTTAAGCAAATAAGAGATTTTAAGCAGTACTCTATAATCCGACAAATTCGATAGTCCGACACTGCCCTGCAAAACGTTTGTCGGAGTACCGGGGGTCCACTTTAATAGAATAAGGCAATAAAGAAAACAAGGGATAATTTTATTTAAGATAAATTTAACTGATAATAAAACTTAATGACTAATGACAAGAACGTCAATTAACATTAAAATAGGTAACTTAACTAGGGTTATGTAGGACTAAAGCGAACTTAATACGAATACAATTTAACAAGGGTATGTATGCTAAAACAATTTTAATGGAGCTACGGCTTACATACTATAGATTATTTACAATTTTGAACAAATATCTTACACTAAATACTTACACTAATGACAGCAATACTATATTTGATATATTTGATATCATATTGCCAACTTCTATTTTATATTCTATTTTCCCCTTATACTATTAACCCCTACCCTCCCTTGTACTAAACGCTTTCCTTATACTAAATACTTCCCCTTATACTAAACGCTTCACACTCAACGGTTTCAGTAGGATAAGTATCCTATGTCAAGTGTCCGGCAACACACACAAGCACAATCGAGCAGACCATGACAGGCATCTGTATGTTTCATGTGAATGTTTACTATGAGGATACTAATTGATACTGCCTTTATTATTGAAAAAGTATTATCTACCTGTTATTATTTTAGGATCGTAACTCCTTTCGAGATTCTTTAATAAAATAATAAGTAATTTACAGCAACATTATATTTATCCTCTATACTATGCTACATAAATAGTTACATAGTATCAACACGAGAAGCAAGAATATAAAACAAAATTTTAACAAAAAAAAAAACGACTTCAAAGCAAAAAAAACGGTAAAACAAAAATGCACTAAAAAGTAAAAAAACAATTGTGTATTCTTTTGTCTGTAATCAAATTATTACTATAATCTCTTAAGAATGGAAAATATAGATGTCCATGCTGGCGTTTTTATATAGACATTTTTACTTTTTAAGGTAACAGTAATCGATTTATATACCTAACCACTACTGATCACTTAAATATATCAACTATATATATATATATATATATATATATATATATATATATATATATATATTAATAAAGCCCAATTTTCTACTGATTTGCAGGTTTTCCTTCGTATATAGTGAAAATCGGCGAACTCAAAGGAAATACGATTTATGTCGACCATTTGTACCACTAGCAGGGCTCTTGATTTTAGAGAATTGTGAATTTGTTTTAGTGCCCTCGCAATTACGTTCATATAAGGTGGTTCAAGAAACCTTGTAAAACAAATTAATGTTTCCACTAAATTTTTCAAATTGTGAAACTGTGAACTGGATTCAAGTTGAGCCAGTTACTCATATGCCACCATCTGAAAATAGCTAATCTTGTTAAATAATCTGGAGAGTGGACTACATAACGAACAACCTCATACAATATTTATATTGGCGTTATAAGCAGATAATATTTTACAATACTATCTACTTATAACGTCGTATTAGATATTTTGTACTGTAAGGATGTCATAATTGTATCTTAAATAAATATAAAAAAATATATATGACAAGGTCAAATATAATATATATCGTATATATTACCGAGAACTTTAATTTGACATTTTTAACACATTATGTATGTATTTTATAATAATCATTACTCGATAGTAATGATTATTATAAAATACATACTACAATCTACTTTACTACAGATAAATATTATTAGATCATAAAATAAATTATTACAATAACCTTTTTACGCTGTTACCATCACATCTCGTTATGATCCCTCGAAAAGCCGATTTAAAAAGCTTTTAATCGGTTTTAATCATTCTGTTTAAATAGTTATTATTTAAAGAGCAATCTCACATAACAAAATATTGCATTCGAATTTGTTAAAATAAAATTATATTATAAATGAATTGCAAATTCTCATCCATGTTTTAAATTTAAACTATTCGCGACATGATGATAACTCATAGTGAAATATATGTTATATGTTATACATGTAAATAGAGTCCCGCAATCTTTTAGAGCCCTGCAATATTTTAAATGTTAAAAGGAGTTTTAGCGTATAAAATAAATAAATACTTTGAATTACATGAGAACGTAATATTTTTCACTTCACGCAAACTTTAAACATCTCGAAAACTATCTTTGTACTCGCTCAAGTTCTTATTAGTGTCACAGTAGTATTCACACAATAAACTTTACGATTTTTTTTATATTTATTCACATAATAACATGCGTTTTGCATTCCTATATCCTGTTTCAATTTAGTACAGGCCAAATTTATTTTTCATTTTAGTTATAATTTCTTTTTTTGTTCAATTTCAAGTAATAATGAACTCGGTTAATTCAATTTGAGTTACTTCGAAAATTATCACTCGTCTAAAATTGTCACTCGTCTAAAATTAATTTCAGTAAGAAAATTATATCACTCTTCAAGACAGATCCCCGAGGGAAATTCAAAGTTTTCCGTCTAAATTATTATCGAAATAAAAGAAAAGGGCGAATCTATCCGAAGAAAATAATTATATAATTGATATATAAATGGATTCTAATTGATTGATTTACGTCTCAATAATTCTAAGCTTTAAGGATCTAATTACGCTTAGAGAGTCATAATTTACTTATATTATTACTTGGTCAAGAATTAGATTTGATTATTATATATTTATGTATATTGCAAACGATAATCTAATCTAAATTATATCAATAATGTAGCAATAAAAATAATAACACAGCTTTGATTTCATAACGGTAGGGTCTAAAAAAATATTATTTTATCTCCTCCTTTGTTAATGAGGCATTTTTAAGTCAAGCCGGAGATAGAAGAAGTCCGACCTCTTCGCCGAGGCCAGCCTCGCTGGAGTGATTCTGTTGCCTGCAGATCCGGGACCCTCCAATTAAAGCGAGTGAAGGCTCCCGCAGGGGTTTAGTACGGCATTTTTAAGCCCCAACATCCAAAAAATTAATAGGTACCTACTTCATATTTAAAAACAATTAACTCCTGAAACTCGACGGTCATAGTAGGAAAATACTATGTCTGGGATCCAGAAACACTCACCACAAACACAAATTCCCAAACCATTATAAACATAATATATAGCCTATACAAACATTTGTCACGAGTTTGATAGAACTCGCAACCGGTACCGCAACATTTAGTTGCTGTGACCACTGCGTCCACCCGTCATTGATTTTATATAATATAATGATCAGTCGACTAAAACAACATTACATAAGTAATTAGCTGTCGTAACGTCCTATCTTAGCTATAAATAATTATTCATAAGTAGAAAAAAATATTTATAAAAAAATCTATTGTAATGTTTTGATACACAGCATTATATTGCGCGGACTGTTAAATGCGAGACATTCGAACTGTCAAACACATGAAGTGTAAAAAAGTCATTAGTTTCCTGAAATTTTCCAAATTTCTAAGAAATTTTTATTCCGTAACAACCTTCTGCAAAAAAGATAAAAAAAAAGATGAATAAAGATAAATCAGCAAGTCAGCCTCAAGTTTTGGCGTGACCAAGGGAGCAGCTTAATAATATGCTTTACAAGGGTCACATCATAATATTGTCAATATTTTAATTCTTCTTAAAAAAAGCTGTAGAATCATAAGTCATTAAATGTACGTATTTTAGACGTAAAAAGTAATTATCTTTACACCAATAACCGTTAAACGAAATTCTTATCTCATTGCGTGGGTATAAAATTAAAATTTCAAAAGCAAGCTTCATCACAAAATAAATCGCACACGAAGGATTAAATATGCGTACGAATGTGTTATAAAACTCTATAAGTTGACGCGTCGCTGAACACTTCGATCAAAACAATTCGAGCCGAGTAATTCTGGAAGCGAGATAGGATCATCCGAGTGATTTATCCAAACAAAAATCAAATTATTCTTTTGAACGTCAACCATCTGCAATCATTTTGTTAGACAATAGGAAGATTTTACAAGGATTCCGACAAAAGCCCGGTGAATTGAATTAATTTTCAAATAGCTTATATCTCACGAATCCTCCAGTAAATACGATTTAGAAAATCAATAAGATAATCATTTGATTAAAAGTTTGATTTTTCGGTTATTTTATTTGGGTGTTTCTTATATATTATTTGCCTTCTCTTTATTTGCTACTATACTGTACTATAATGTAGGAACTATTTATAGGAAATGGCTATTGATAGTGATTAGAAGTACTCATAATCCATTTTTTTTTTTGTAAAAAAAGTGTATATATATATATATATATATAGTGAATACTTGTATTCGTTAGTTTTAAAAAGAAATCGATTCGAAAAAAAAAAGATAAATTCGAAGGATAGTCGCAAAAAAAAATTAACGGTATAAATAATTTTTCAAAATTTCGATTGTATTATATTATATATATTTTTATGCATTTCGACGACTGAACGTTTGTTCTTTATTATATTAAAAATAGTTTTGTGTTGTCGATACTAGCTACTGAAAATAAAGTTGTATTGTATCTTGTATCTTGTATCTTGTAAGGCACGAGCTTGTTTCCGCAACTCGACGTCACTGTGCGCCTATTTTGCGTGTGGGAGTGGGCAGCTAGTCTTGCCACCCTAACTCCTGTAAGAAGTTTATCAAACCTCTGGTGTCACCAATGACTTCGGAGAGAGTCCTCGGTGACCCCAGATGTCTGGCCCGGTAGGTGGTCACGCCCGTGCACTCCAGAATAATGTGGGCGGCCGTCTCCTCTGCCTCCAGGCAGGCTCTGCACAGGGGGCTGTCAGTAACACCTACATTAAACAGATGTTTGTTGAATGGGCCGTGGCCCGTAATAATATGAGTAATTTTGCGTAAATGTGGGCGAGTGAGATTCATTAACTTACGAGACAGTCTCCGATCTATGTGTGGGAGAGCTTGTTTCGCCTGTCTACATCCACTCACCTCCATCCAGTATTTGTTATGTAGCTCTTTCGTGTGTTGTCGAATGACTGATGTAGGCCATGCTGTAGGAAGGGGGACAATTGGTTCTGGTCCAATCGCAGCCATCTCCGAACCTCTTCTGGCCATTTCATCAGCGGCATCGTTACCACGGGAGCCACTGTGACCTTTGATCCACTGAAGAGTTACGTTATTGTTGTTATTACATACCTCCATCAGGGATTGGTGACAGTTGTAGATAAGTCTTGAGGTGATAGAGTGACTTTGAAGAGCTTGTAGTACTGATCTGCTGTCCGAGAGGATTCGGATGGAGTAGTTCTTTACCTTTCGAACAAGAGTAGCTGAGGCCGCTGCTATGATACCCATACATTCCGCCTGATAGACGGTGTTGTGAGCACCCAGAGGGGCGGCTATTTGTATGTTGAGATCTTCGGAGAATACACCGTATCCTGTACCTGATCCAGTCTTAGAGCTATCAGTAAAGATCCTTACGTCCTTTGTGTTCAGGGCTTCGTTTGGATCTTCATGAAGCTGTATTTTATATTTTTTGTCGAAAACAAATTGCTTTGGAAGTTTGTCGCTTACCGCCAGCAGCATTGGTTCTTTTTCCATCACCTCATTTAGAACCTCCGCTTGGGGGGACAAGTCTCCTTTCCAAAGATGAAGTGTCTTTAACCTTACCGCTGTAGAAGCTGCCTCCTGCCTTATGAATAGGTGGAGGGCTGGGAGATTCAGCATAACTTCTAACGCTGCAGTTGGTGTCGTCCTCATGGCTCCTGTGATAGCTAAACATGCTAATCGTTGGAAGCTCTGTAGTTTGTTACGTGCCGTTATGAGTTTGGTGCGAGGCCACCATACAACAGCTCCGTAGCATATTATGGGCCGTATCACTGCTGTGTAGAGCCATAGAACGATTTTTGGGGAGAGGCCCCACGTCTTACCTATCATTCTACGGCACTGCCAGAAGGATATGGTGGCTGTACTTAGTTTCGCATCTAGATGCGCGCCCCAGTTGAGCTTGCTGTCGAGTATCACTCCTAAATACTTTACCTCGTTAGCCAGCTGGAGCTCAGTATTGAACAGCTTGGGCAGCTTGTAGTTTCCAAAGATTCTATTGTTCGTAAACATTACCAGTTCAGTTTTTGCAGGATTCACTGATAAGCCGTTGTCTCCGCACCATTTCTCCACGATTCTCAATGCTGCGTTCGTAACTTCACATATAGTATTGACAAACTTTCCGCGTATCAGGATCGCGAGATCGTCTGCGTAACCTACCGTGTAGTAGCGATGGTCATTGAGGGCAGTAATGAGGTCATTGACCACCATATTCCACAGAAGCGGCGAGATCACGCCACCTTGCGGGCAACCTTTTGCTACAATTGCCTTCTGCGATTCACCCTCAACGAGCAGTAATATTCTACCCTGAAGCATGTTTCCAATCCAATTTCTTAGAGTTGTCCTTACTCCATGACGTTGTAGGGCCTCTTTTATTTTGATGAATTTTGTTTTGTCGAAAGCACCCTCGATATCTAAGAAGGTACCCAGACAGAAGCCTTTATCCGATATTGCACTTTCAATGACACTTACCACTTTTAAAGTTGTATTTAAAACAACAGGTTTTTTGGTTTTACCCGTGTTGTTATTTATGATAGCTATTCTGCTATAATATGTCATAGTGTAGTGTTTTATAGCCTATTTTACTTTTTGATAATGCAGCTTTCTAAAGTTTTTTTTTTTTTTAAGTCACTGTAATACTTTCAAAGTTTATGGACTACAAATACAACCTAATGCTTCCTTTATGATACTGGTATGGTCTAGCTGCTACCTGCAATTACTTTCATATACAATTTAGTAAATCGGTTTTCCTTTTATATTTATATTCTATTTTTTTTTTAAATAAAATAACCTAACTTTAACTGTTACTTTTTGTGACTTCGTGCATCTACCAGTAAGAGTCCAATATCAGTCCTACCATTTCCAAGGTTAGCTCGAACAGATAGACAGATAGAGATAAAAATTTTAATAGGATTTTTCTTACATACAAAATCATTCACATCTTATTTTTAATTTATAGATACATGTGGTCGCCCAGTGGTCGAAATTCGACCTAATCTATAATTGACAGCATTCTCAAAACCATAAAAATATTACAGCGCATAACATCGTGAGCATATGCAACAGTCATTGGACCTGATCTGTGATGAAAAAATTCGATAAAAAATTCGTTGCAAGACCTGTATTTAAGACCATGTTGACAACAGACTTTGACAATAAACAAATTTGTGTATATATGTACATTGTACATATGTGTATAAGTATGTCGTAATGTGTGTATTGTGTTTTTTAATTAATTTAATGTTTTTTAAGCATTATTATAAAAAGTATTAGAATTCTGCACTTCTTCTCGATATAAACTTTAACTGTGCCAAATTTTATACTTCTCCGTCCGCGTAATTTTCGTAAAAAGGGGTACAAAGAGTTGCTTACGTACGTACATACAAAGTTTTGCTTCACGTATTAATATATAGATAATAAATTTCAAATTCTCAAAATTCCGCTTTATTCATATTTTTTCACGAAAATTATTGTAGGAGCCTAAAAATAACAATTATATCCATACCTACCATTTTTAGAAATTTCTATCTATCTGTCTGTTTGTTTGAACGCATCACTTCTAAAGTACGAAATGCATGCAATCATAAAAAATATAAAGCATATCGTGGAGTAACAATTTAGTCTGTTTCGAATTCGATTCACGCTCGGAGCAAATATTTGTATTTGTAGAAATACTTGTTTCCGATCTAAGTGTGTGTCCTTGTGACTTGCTCTACCGTGCTTCGGAGAGCACGTAAAGCCGCCAGCCCCGTTTTTATCATTTATATCTGATAGCGGTCGCTACTTATATTTGGGAAATTATCCGCAAACTCACACTGGAGCAGCGCATTAAGCTCCAAACCTTCTTCTATATGGAAAAGAGGCCTTTGCCAAGCAGTGAGACTTTTACAAGCTAATTCAGTTCGTTTTAAGTGAGCGTTTAATAATAATTAGTAATTGCAATTATTATTCAATACAAATTAAACGAAAAAATATAAATAAAAAGTTATTACTGCAGATTATAATCTATACAAATAATAAATCTGTTAAAACCTCCGTTTTATTAATACACTATAAGTATATCATCAAGAATAAATTTTAATAGCGCGTTTTTTTTTGAATCAGCGCCATCTCTTATTGTTTTTTGTTCGTGCACTTATCACCTTGAAAAGTACAAAACCAATGTAAATAACTTTAATACATAAAAATTAAACATTACTCACAGTATAATTTAGTTTTTGTTTCATTGTAATTAAATTTAAAAATAAATATTTAAGAAAATAGAAATAGGTACCTACGCCGCCAACGCCATCTGGTCTAAGGAATCTTAAAAACTCACAAAACTTATTTTTGAGTTATTATTTTGTTAAACTTAAAAGTTTACTAAATATGTCGGATAGGAATAGAAATCGTTTTAATATTTTAGATAAACATCATTTTCAATTAATATAGGTACTATTATGTTAAATGTCACTAAATATAAAAACGATATGCTACCATTATACTATAGATGGCGCATGTAGGTGATAAAAAATATAAATTTATAATTTTTAAAATTTTAGTTAAATGCCCGTGCGAAGCCGAGGCGGGCCGCTAGTTTTAAAATAAATATAAAATCAAGACTAATCTTTGATCTCTTTAAACTAGTTATTATGTAGCAGGTGTATTGTTAATAGTAAATTTCACTTGACTGTGAAATTGTAAAAAAAATTGACGAAAATTATTGCACTAATTTTATGAATTCTAAAGTTATAGTTTTATGTAGCAAAATCAACAAAAAAATATTATAATGCATATCCCTGACTAACATTTAGCGCATATTTCATTCAAATCACTATACGTTTACTATTTCAAAACTTATTAATATTTTGAATGACGGCGTAACATAACAACGATAGGATGATAGGTAAGTTAATGCAATAAATGTTAATCTAAAAAAAGGTAATGACTTACTGTCTATTGATGGCATTCATTGTTATGCGGACGATAGAACCGGAGACGCTTTCTACACAGGCCGTGTAAACATCCCTCGTGCCGCTGTGGTAGAAAGTCGCGAACAACTTGTGTGTCAAATCGAAAGTACTCTTTCCAGAGTCTCCGATTGGGGTCGAGACAATTTAGTCCAATTTAACCCCTCCAAGACACAAGTTTGTGCGTTCACTGCTAAGAAAACTCCATGCACTGTGGCCCCTCAATTCCAGGATACACCCCTTACCATCTCTAACAGTATTGGTATCCTTGGTGTAGACATATCCAGCGACGTCCAGTTCCGATGTCACCTGGAAGACAAGGTCAAGATGGCATCCAAAAAACTCGGTGTGCTTAATAGAGCGAAGCGGTACTTCACGCCGGGGCAAAGACTGCTTCTATATAAATCGCAAGTCCGCCCCCATATGGAGTACTGCTCTCACCTCTGGGCGGGAGCACCGGCATACCAGCTTGGTCCTCTTAACTCGGTTCAAAGGAGAGCTGTGAGAATTGTTGACGATCCAATACTGACGAGCGATATCGAGCCCTTAAGTCTAAGAAGAGATCTTGCATCCTTATGCGTGCTCTATCGTTTGTATAATGGGTTGTGTTCCGAAGAATTGTTCTAAATCATGCCAACGGCCACTTTTTATCATCGCACCGCTCGCCATCGACAGGGAATTCATGCTCACACATTGCAGCCCAAATGGTCCCGTACAGTTCGGTATCAGAGGAACTTCCTCCCACGGACCATTCGGCTGTGGAATGAACTCCCTACCGAGGTTTTCCCACAGGACTACAGTATGGGGTGGGGTGCTACAGTCGGTGACCTCCGCGCGGTGCACCCTGGAAACGTAGGCAGCAGCAGCTGCACAGTTGCGATTGCGGAACTGCTGCTGCCTACGGCTAACGACCGACTCGGGGGGACGCCGGGTATGCGATTCAGCGCTCCGGGGACTCCTCTGTTACGCAGAGTTGCCCCGTTGAGCGGCCGCATGGCGTCAAGGGGACAGTCGTCTCCTCGGGGGCTCCGGTGCCACCGCGCTCGCGCGTGGTGAAGCAACGGAGAATGGACGGGTCTGATGTGCACTAAACTGCCTTCAGACAGAACGGCTAGGCTTGTCTTAGTCGTTCACCGTCCTCTCGTAATCTCGCTACGTGGTGTCGTGGTCATGTCTCGCGGCCACGTGCGGGACCGAGGGTCTTGCCTTAACCGGCCGGACCGCGAGGAAGAAAACCTCTATAAAAAATCACCCCGAATCCCAAGCGGCGACGCAGCGCGAGGGGATGCATGGCTGACGGGTGGATCAGTCTCGACTGCGATCCTCGTCCGGGTACCGGCCGACACCCGCGACGAGTTACGCTAGGCTTACCCAGGTACAGGGGGCACTGCCTGGGTGGACCGTCTTTCCCCCATACTCGTGGGAACAAAAATGGAAGATTTAAATTTAAAATTTTGTAGAAGCAAGGATGTGGACGGGGAGTCGACTGCCATCGACTCCGACGACTACAGTTCGGCAGCGACGGCTGGTGAGATCAACTGTGGCCAAACGAGGAGTGGCAAGCGGTTCCGCAGCAGTCCGCGGTCGACCGGCGAGGCGAGCGTGATCCTCGCCGGGTGTAAAAAGCGCATTTTAATGCGGGAGGAGCCCTGTACCGAGGCGGATCGAGCCATGGAGGAGCAGGTGCGAGCGGCCGAGGAGGGGCGCAGGGCATTAGGTTTTGACACCGGCGACCCGCGCACAGCTGACGCTCTGATGAAGCAGGCCAACGCTGAATTGGAGTTGATTTGCGAGGTGGCGACGAAGTCGTCTAACCTCAAGGGCACATTCCAACGTGCCCTGAAGGATGCGGCGGCCTCCATGAGGTCTATAGCGGAAGCCCTCAGCGAGCGGTCGGCCTCAAACGAGGTGCGTAAACTCCAACGGGAGAACGCCCGTCTGAGGTCGGAGATGGCCGAGCTTAGGCAACATGTTGCCGAACTCCGACAGGATCGTGAGAGAAGCTCTCCTCTCTTGCCCTTACCGGCCGGCAGAGAGGACATCGAGGAGCGGATGACGGCCTCCATCTCGGGGACTGTCCAGCGCATAATAGATGCGCGCTTCGCCGGCCTTGAAGACCACCTCCTGCCGGCGAAGACGCTCCGTCCACCGCTCGCGGCGGACAGACGGAAGGAGAAGACGACGCAGAAGGCGCCGTCTTCTAACGCAAAGCCCGCTCCGGCTAGTAGAAGGCGAACGCATGCGAGCGAGGTGTCGGCACCCGCAGTCCAGACTGGCGACGGGGAGTGGTCTACCGTCACCAAGCGGAAGAAAAAGAAGGCGCCGAAGAGCTACGCTGCCGCTGCCGCCGCCACTCCGGCCCCAAAGGGACCGCAGCAGCAACCGCCGGCGAAGAAAAAGAGGAAGGCCAAAAAGCCTAAGCTGGCTGCCCCCCGCTCTCCGGCAGTGCTCGTCACGCTTGACGAGTACGCCGTGAGTAAGGGCGTCACGTACTGCCACCTGCTCAAGCGGGCGGCAGATACGATAGATCTGGCCGAACTCGGCATCGTCGGCGGCCTCAAGCTGCGGCGCGCCGCGACCGGGGCCAGGTTACTGGAGCTGCCGAAGGGGCAGACCCCGGAAGTGGCGGGACGCCTGGCGGAGGCGATGCAGTCTGCATTGGGCGAAATGGCGAGGGTGGTCCAACCCATGAAGCTCGCGAGTCTGCGAGTTTCTGGGCTGGACGACTCAATCAGCTGCGAGATGGTGGCCGCTGCGGCAGCGCAGGCTGGCAAGTGCGACGTCGGCTCTGTTAAAGTCGGCGCAATCGCGGTCGGACCGGGTGGGTTAGGCTGCACTGTGGTGCGATGCCCGATCCCAGTCGCAAAGGCCCTGGCCGAGGCAGGGCGACTCTCGGTCGGCTGGAGTTCGGCCAGGGTCCAGGTTTTGGAGCAGCGCCCCATGCGCTGCTATAAGTGCATGAGTATCGGGCACACTCGCCCGACTTGTCCGGCTGCGGTCGACCGCAGAGGCGCGTGTTTCCGGTGCGGCGTGGAGGGCCACATTGCCCGTAACTGCACCGGGGCACTGCGCTGCGCCGTTTGCGCTGATGCCGGCAAACCGGCGTCGCACATTATGGGAGGACGGGAGTGCCGCCCCCCAAAATCGAGGGTTAGAGCGGTCGCTAAGGCTCCGACCGCTCCCCAAAGTTCGCATCAGTCAACGGAGGAGACTGCGGCCATGTCATCATGACCTGCCGCAGTTTTCCCCGTTCGCCGGTCTCTGGTGCAGCGGAGATAGAGCGCTCACGGTGCCCGCGAGCGCTCTATGACCGAGGGCGGCCCGCGTAGGCGAGCCAACCGTCGGGGCGTCACGGTGGCATGCAACCGTGATCCCGTGGCGTCCTTGTACGACGAAGAGGGCACCGCTGGGTTTTAGTGGGTATTCTGACTTCGCAGTCAGCGAGTCCCACATACCCGTCACCTTCGGGCGGCGGGATACGTAAACGTATTTCCCAGCGTCAAAAAAAAAAAAAAAAAAAAAAAAAAGGACTACAGTATGGGGTCCTTCAAGAGGAGGTTTTTGAAGGGTCGGCAACGCGCATGTGATGCCCCTGGTGTTGCAGGCGTCCATAGGCTAAGCTAACCGCTTACTATCAGGTGGGCCGTATGCTTGATTGCCACCGTCGTGGCATAAAAAAAGGTAATATTCCAATAAGAAAATGAAAAAAGAGTATTTAGGAAATAATAATGATTGATGTAGGTAGCTGTACTTTCATGGAGGAGAAGTCTGGCCTTTTCGCTGAGGGCCAAGTCCGACATAGATCTAGGACTGCCTACCCGGGCGTCCTGGATATAATCCGTAAATGGATTCCCGTGCGATACAAAAATAAAATAAAAAGGTAGCTGTACATTCAATCACTTACACAACAACATAATAATTGTTAATTTCACTTTTATCTCCTTTTTTATAAAGAAGAATTATTGTTGACGATGACCATTGGACAGGAATTTGTTCAGTTTCCAAAATTTCATTGCTTATATGTTTAAAAGGTTGTGTTATCTCTTCCATGGTAAGTTTTAATAATTCGTTAGTTATCATATCATCTCCAGGTGATTTACATGATTTCTGTGTTTGGATAGCTCTTCTTATCTCACTTTGCATAATGTATGGGATTGGTTCCTGGTTTGGGTCTTCTTCTAATGTTGTTTTGCATAACTTTTCTTTCGTTTTATTTGCATACAATTCTTTGTAAAAATCTGTAGCCATTTGTAAGATATGTCGTCGCTTGGTTGTAGTTGTTATTTTGTTGTCTTTTCCTTTTTGTGTTGTCTTTGGTATCCATACTGAATGTTCTTTAAGTTGTTTTAAAGCTCTTTTGGTTCCTCCGGTTTTGTTTATTTGTTCTCTAATGATACTAAGACGATTGGTTTTTCTATGTTTTCTGATGGCATTTGAAATTTCTTTACTAATCTCAGCTATTTGTGTACGATTTTCTTTTCTGTTTATTATCATTTCTTGTCTTAGTTTTAGTTTTGATCTGGCTTCATCACCGAGTTTGTCTCTTTTATCTCTTGTTTTAAATTTATTTATTTTTATTAGGGCTTCTTCTAAGATGTTGTATTTTTCTTGTACAGTATTTTGTTTCTCAATCAAGTTTAATGATATTTTTAGTTCGTGAAGATTTTGTTCTGATATATGTGTTATGTGCCGACAATTTGTTCTATGAAATTTTCTTCTTTGTAATTTTAATTCTTTGCACGCTATTGTTCCTCTTACCATTCTATGATCTGAATTAAAATTTAGACTTGAATTCTAGTTGCGCGCAATCAAATGGAGCAGAAAATTGAATCTGTTCAAACCAAATATACACAGATTGAATTCATTCAATGCGTTATTGTAAATTGTGTTCCAAATTATATATTTAATATATATATCTTCTTTTACTCCCATTTTCACCTTGAAATTCTCATTTAATGAAAAAAATGTTATTCTGTTTTTATCTTCGATTAAAAAAATATTATTTTTTCATTTTATTGTAATGTAACATTTTTTTATATTATATTTCAATCAGTTTCTAGTTACTGAGTACTATCTTATAAATTTTATTATTTTTAATTAAAATATCGAAGTAAACTCTCAATACATCATGTTTATTATTTAAAAAAAAATGTGATATAAACTAAAAAAGAAATGCACTTAATTACTATTAATTGATAAAATATTAAAAAGCTCTTATTATTATAAGAGCTTTACCATTTCTTATGTAATCCAAAGGATCCATTATTCGGACCTAGTAAAAATTTCTATTTTTAAGATTTTAAACAAGACTTTGAGTAATAAAAAATTTAAAAAAAAATTGTTAACATTAAAGACGAAGAAGCTCTATCGTCTCAAAATTATCAAATATCATATTTATATAATTTCAAACCTAGAAATTTCATACCATACTCATATATTATATAACCGACCTTAAGGGTCCCTCACTTTGTTTTACTCGTAGATTAAGATCATCGTTTTAACGAACTGTGTTTCAATGTTTTGTATACGTACAGAATTTTTGTAGCTCATTCTCAGACACAGAAAAGGATATTATGTAATATTTATTTCCATTTACTTATTAAATATATGTCATGTTATGTAAATACAGTATACGTAATGCATAAATATAAAATCAAGTACATCAATTTGTTGTTATTTTCGAAGTAAATTTGTTTTCGTTATTTCAATTGCTTAAAAAATCCTATTTTTAGCAAACTGTCTAATTTAAAAATTCTGACATCAAATATATGGTTATTATAGATACTTTATTTTTACAATAATTGACAAATTTAATCGCCAAGCTCTAGAGCCGGAATACTTTTCCCGACGGAACAAATGAGCCAAAAATTGATGGGACAGCGTCGTTTCATTATAGAGTTTCCATAGTCGCTTAACGGCTTCATCAGATCAGCTCCATGTCATAATATTACTGTTTGGCCATCGAATTTACATATGCATGCAAAAATTCAGCTTAATCGGAAACCGGAAAGTAGAACAAATTTTACTTTTTTTTTTTAGATTTGATTATTACGAGACAGGGACCTGGACAAGTGAAACTCAATAAAAGCTTGTACTTTAAATTAAAAAAATAATCTGCATGACGCATAATTAAGATAATACTTATCACTTATTTCAGAATCCTTACTTTAGTATAGAATATTTCTGAACTTTATACGTAAAATTTAAAAGCAATTAAAATAATAAATTTTGAGTCGGTGCCGAAAGTCAAGTAATCTACGTAAAATGTTTAAATATTATGGTAGCCGTACGTGCGAGCACGCGCGCTCTTTACGTGAACTTTATAATTATTGTATTTCTATATTATTAAAGTATGGTGTCGCCTTAAAAGCACTAATTTTATTTATTTTCAGTCTTTTTTTTTAAATTAAATTCTGGGTTTTTTATGTAATAATTTATATGAGGACAATTGCAATATACATATATCTTGTCAGTAGATTAAAAAAAAAATCTTAATCTTTACTGTGCTATAACAGTCTCAAAGCATCTTAAAAGTGAACATAGACTTCTTTGTCAACGAAGAAAAATAGTTTGATCTCATTCCGTGATATTACTCTACTGGGGGTTGGCAGGTAATGTCAATCAGACTTAAAATTTAAAGTTAAGTGTAATCGAATTGAATAAAAAGTAAAAATTCATTATGTAAATAACCAATGCCCCTATTTGCTTACACTTAAGCGTGCAATACTTTATCAAATTAAAACAATAATTAATTTCAACAAAAAATCAAATTTAATATCAACGTATTTTGAAATTAATACAGCTCAATATTAAGTTACGCATTAAGTTAAAAGTTTTGTTAGTGTACAATTCACCACAAACAATTTATCCCCATAGGAGTAGAGGTTTTGTTAAGACTAATTATATTATATAGTGTATACATATTATAACAGACAAACCAGTAAGTATGTAGGTATAATATGTTGTAAAAAATATTAAAAATTAATATTTTTGTTATGTTCAATACTAAATTAATCTTTTAGTTTTGAGGACAAAATAATGGGGGATACGTTCCTAAGAGTATTTAGAGTTAACATTTTTCGTAAAAATAAATCAGTTCAGTATATAAAGAATCGCCAAATCATGAAAAATCCAGGACAAGAAAATAATAGCGGTTGTCTGTTGGAAGACAATGATTTAGTTTCCCCTATTTACTTAGTAAGTGTAGGTTTAAAATTATGTGGTACCATTTCAATATTTACGCTTACAAATAAAAAAGATACATATATTATATGTACACATTATAGAATTTTATAATGTATTGTAAAATCCTCTAAACCTTGTTTATTACCAAACACAATCATTGGCTGCGTTTCAGCAGCACGTTTAAACAAGTTGGCTTGTTTCCACAAAGACTTTAGTGAATTCTCCAATTTAATATTTCAACGTCCTTCACCAAATTGATTTTATTCTGATACGAATGATATATTGATGATAACTATTTTTAAAAAAAACTTTCGCATTAATACATGTACCGTGTACATGATATAACAACCTTAGTCTGTTCGATTTTAGAAGTAGATTACACATAAACCTAATATCCTAAAATTTGGACACAATAAAGTTTATTTGTCATTATAGCTGTATGCTGTGTGCTGTTCTAGATTATCGGTATTAGCGATCGGAATACCGATGGCTTTTTTCTCCAGTTTCTTTAAACCTCTACACATTTTTGACTCCTCTGGTAATGCACATGTCCACGTTTGGTGAAAATTATTCATATAAGGTGACACTTACCCGTTCGTTAGCTGATTACTTTTAAAATATCTATCATAAAGCTAAGATAAAATTCAGTACCGACATCTATACATATAAAATGCTTTGTCCTAAATGACTGACTGACTGACTGACGGATTAACGCACAGACTAAACCGCTGATCATAGAGACCTGAAACTTAGTGTGTTCTTTGTATGACGTAGGCATCCGATAAGAAAGGATTTTCCGAAATTCTACCCCTAAGGGGGTGAAAAGGGGGGTCAAAGTTTGTATGGGACAACGTGATTCCTTGGTCCAATCTACTTCAAATTTTGCATAAATATTCTTTAACAGAATCGATTGAAGACGTGTTTCGTATTTTATCGTAATTCATCCCTCAACGGGGTTAAAAGGGGTAGAAAGTTATTTGCTTCGAATTTGATATCAATACTCTTTAGTGCTTTGATTTAAATTACATTTTATTTTGACACATGTTTGACAACTCAATCCGTCTATTATAAAATACTTTCCAGCATCGACACAGGTCTAGGCGATGTTTTTTTTTTTGGATGCTCCTGGTGGAACTGGCAAGACTTTTCTATTAAATTTACTGTTGGACAAAGTGAGAACCAATCGTGATATCGCCTTAGCGGTCGCATTGTCCATAATTGCTGCCACGCTGCTGGAAGGAGGTAAAACTGCACACTCCGCGCTTAAACTTCCTTTTAATTTGATACAAACCGGAACCCCTTTCTGCAATATACCTAAACAAACGCAAAATGAAATTAATTGTTTGGGATGAGAGTACTATGGCTCATAAAGAGGCTTTCGAAGCCCTAAATGGATCTTTACAATATATTAGGAATAATAATTGTCAAATGGGAGGAGTTATTGTATTGTTAGCAGGTGATTTCCGGCAGACCAGTAGTGCCCTGAGTTTAAGCGTACGTGAAGCATTGATGACCATTCTGGCACAGTGGTGCGAGTAATTGCTTCAACGCCGCGCGCCGACGGTCGAGGGTTCGATTCCCACTCGGGCCAGATATTTGTATTTGTACACATATTTGTTTCCAGTCTGGATGTATGTCCTACGTCCTAAAAGTTATACGGGGGTATTATCTTTTTACAATGAAATCGAAATACTACACCTTCACTCTGACTTTGACTTTGAAAACTCAATGACAACCAGCTTCGTGAGTCATAATACACTTGAAATTCAGATAATTTTATTTTTAAGGCAACTAAAGCAAAACTAGCAATGTTGTTTGTTAATCCAACAAATGGTTTGTTAATCAAACAAATGTAAGTAACTATGTGACATTGTTTTTATGATTTTTGTAACTTTGTCTGGACATTTACCTTAGCGTTTCAATTGACCTAGTCGTTATTGTCTACAAGTTTAGTATTTTTTATATACGTTATATACCTGTAATTGTACAAGTATTTCAAACTATATTAATCACATCATTAGAAATGAAATCACTTTTATAGACTTCTATTCGTAATTCATAACATACACACATCTTTGTTTGGAAATATATACGAATTAATTAATGAAATCTGCAAGCTCAAGTGGCACATAGCTCATAAAACTAATAGCCGATGGAGTAAAAAGGTTCTCGAGTTGGACGGCTGCTTACAAGGTGGACAGACGACTTGAGGAATGTCGCTGGAAGCCGTTGGATGGAGGCTGCCTCGAACCGGTGCGTTTACGCATCCCGCCACCCGAAGGCAACGGGTATGTGGGACTCGACTGACTGACTGCGAAGTCAGAATACCCACTAAAACACAGCTGTGTCCTCATCGTCGTACAAGGACGCCACGGGGTCGCTGGCGCATGCCACCATGACGCCCCGACGGTTGGCTCACCTATGCGGGCCGCCTTTACACATAGAGCGCTCGCGGGCACCGTGAGCACTCTATTTCCGCTGCGCCAGGGACCGGCGAACGGGAGAGACTGCGGTAGGTCATGAAGACATAGCCTCCTTGACCGGACATCTTCTCCGTGATCTGGCGTGTCGATGGGGGAGGCCTACGTTCAACAGTGGACATCCAATGGCTCATGTGATAATGATGATGATGATGATAACAAATTTCGCATTATGTTGTAATCTATTTAATGAAATAATATTATGAAATAAATTATCATGTACGTATAACAAATAATATCTACGAGTTTGTACCTAAGCTGTATTTATACTCATTTATATATTATAAAACTTGAGCTTTTAATTATGTAAGATGTGAATATAGAATAGATTTGTCGGTTTTGTCCGCATCATTATCAGTATTAAGTATGAAACTATTTACTAGAAATATATTTGTGCAATATGTGATGTGTCACGACAACCTATATAAGCAGTGATAAAATTCAGATTATTTTCTTTGGCTGGAACAGTGGGTGCAGTTAGTAGTGACCCTACTTTCCGTTCCGTTGTAAGTTCGATTTCCGCCTGGCTATCCTCTGTCGGCCTCCAGTGCCCGTTATAAATTTATATATATGGTGATAATTATTATATTCATATATATGATGATAATTATTATATTCATATATATATATAAACATTAATCGGCTGTTACCTAAAACACAGGAAATATGTTACTTACCTTAGAAACAGACGACCGTATCTGTCAACAAACAAGTATGTCATCAACATTTTAATTACTTAAGTAGGCTTTCAAAGCACTTTTGAATGGTCATTTTACACAACATATAACATTTTTATTTCATTAATTATATTTAATGTAATGCTACCATCAATTCAAAATGTAGATTCTGCTGAGAAGAATCGGCTAGAAAAATCCTGCATGAAAGACGGCGCCTCAAGCCCACACATCTTTGTTGTTTATATGTATACTCGTACCTAATATTGTAGAGAATGTTAAATATATTGATTTATTTATATTTTATTTATTTATTCCTTACACATAAAATATAATTAGAAACAATTTGACTTCATTTGTTTCATTTCAGGTAGGGATATAGCCAGTAAATTTTCCACTACTGGGCAAAGGCCTATTGTTCTACATAAGAAGGGTCCTATAGAAAGGTTGAAGCTTAATCTGCCATGTTACTTGCCTTCATGTTTATGTATAATTTTCCTGCCAAAAGTAACAAAACTATAGTCATATGGTTATGGTAACGACCGACGTATGCTAATATTAAGACCAAAACAATTACATGTACCTATATTTATATAATTATAATCTTAAATATATATGTATTTGAATCAAAAACGTTTTTGTCGAAGTCAAATACCCTTCGATCTCCTATATTTTTCATTTTATTTCCATGTCGATATTATGATAATTCTTCAAAATATAATTTTCCTCAAAAACATTTACATAAATCAATTTATTTATGTAAATTTCTTCATCTTCTTGATTATGATATCTTCTCAAGGGTATTTAAATGGAGCATTGTTTATCGGGTTTGAAAGTAAAAACGGGTTCCCAAACAATGAATCACCCCCTTCAATATATCTTCCCTTTTCCCTGAACACTTAGTCTAATTTTTTTCTAGAAAACAAAACCCGTACGTAATAAGGAAAGTTTTGTAATATTTATTTAAATTAAAAAGTTTATAATTTAAAGTCTTTTTAAGATCTAATTTTATTTTAATTCATTTTTACTATTTATCGTAAAAACTACTAGACTAGACATTACTCGTGTTTTCAGTGTTGAGTTTTAATACTTCTACGTACGTAATACACATATCTAGAATAATGCACTTGTGGCGTGTACAGGCAAGATATAAAAAACTATAACTTAAGTTTAGAACATTTTTATATTTGTCATGTGTCAGAAATTTGGTATATAAGTCGATTAATTTGTAAGAATAAATGGAGTTGTAAAATAGAGTTGTAAATATATTATTGGAAGGAAATACAACATAATTTACTTATTTGAGGATTTTATTTAACCTCCTGACCAACACTCGTGCTACACCAGCCCGGTGCCTTTCCCTTCCAAATTGGTGACCCCGACGTGATGTCAACGTGATTTCAACGTGATTTCATCGTGTTTATATCGGGCCCTGGTGTTGGTTTCCACCTTGTCTGCATGAATATTGACGTGCCATCGTGTCCCTTGGATGTTGCAAGATTTGTTGTTGGATTCATACTTACCATAATCCTGCCGGTAAGGTGTTTGACGTGCTACTGAGGAGTGGAGTTACGCATAACGAGGTACTCGCTGTTCATTAACTTCCTACGACTTCCCTGGAAGCGCATCGTCGATACGTACCGAATTCATCCCGTATTTAGAACATTTTATACAAAAGTTATTCCTTAGACAGTGTTAACCAAACCCCAGAGTGTTATCTGCCTAGTGTTGACTCACATATAAAAAACTGTTTGTAATCATACTAATTAACACCCCAGTGCTTTCTCCATCAATTACATGTGGATTTATTGGACATTATTTTGTAATTTTTAAGAAGAATAACCTTTTATTTTGTTCAATTGCATAAATCATTTTTGTAATAACAATAATTGCCTATTAGTTATTATGACTGGGCAAATTTATTTGTTAATTTAATTTAAAGTGTAGTATAATATTTAAATATTTTTGTTGTAAATTTTACTACAATTTCCCACGGAGGGAGTATTCTGGTAATTTTATATAAAAGATCCTTATTCTGGTGATTGTACATTATTATTTCATACATTTTATTTTTGTGTTTGTTTTATTAAATTTTTACATTTTATGTGTGTCCATTGTGTATTGTATAATTTTTATTGTAAATTATAATTTAATTTATTTTACATTGTGTTTTTACTGTGTGGTACCGGTCGTGTGGTATATATTTTCTTTATTATGACGGAAGCTTTTGCCGAGGTTAAGGAGCAGTTAGAGCGTGTAATGGCAGAGAAAGCTGTTCTTGAGGAAAAGCTTAACCAGTTTCCTCCAAGAGAAGCTGAAGTTAACGCTGCTTCCATCAAACTTCCGCCATTTTGGTCCGATAAACCTGCGGTATGGTTTGCCCAAGTTGAGGCACAATTCCAAATTGCCGGTATTTTGGCCGGCATCACTAAATATAATTATGTTGTTGGTCAGATTGATTATCGACTTGCAGGCGAAATCGAAGACATAATTACTCAACCCATAGAAAAAGGCAAACAGTACATTACATTAAAAAACGCACTCATTAATAGGTTCTCTATACCCCAGGAGCAGAAGGCCCGTCAGCTGCTTGGCAATGAGGAGCTCGGCGACAGAAAACCGTCCCAGTTTCTCCGCCATTTAAAATCGTTAGCTGGTTCTTCACCATTGGATCAAAATATTTTACGACAGCTGTGGATCAGTCGCCTTCCTCAGGATATTCAGGTACTATTAGTTTCGCAAGCGGACGACTTGAGTTTAGAGAAGTTGGCCGACCTGGCGGACAAGGTCATTGACCTTACTGGCCGGTCACGTGCTGTTCACTCTATAGCTGCGCCTCCACTGGATCTAATCGCCGATTTGGCTTCTAAGGTATCTGAACTTACAAAGCTCTTTCCACCAGAGGTCGCAGCCGTTCTCGTAATCGTGCCAATTCTAGAAGGCGATCATCGCAAGCACCCTCACCAGCCGCTGGTAAGCATTGCTGGTATCATGAACGCTTCGGGATCCGCGCTTCTAAGTGCATTTCGCCTTGCAACTGGGCTTCGGAAAAACCCGAGAAGCAATCAGTAGCGGCGGCAACTGATTGCTACAATATCAGCCGCCGCCTCTTTGTCACCGACCAGGTTACCAAACGTCAATTTCTTATTGACACAGGATCCGATTTGTGTTGCTATCCGATCAGCTGGCTCCCGCGTCGTCGAGAAAACTCATACTATGAGCTCAGTGCTGCTAACGGTAGCAAAATCAAAACCTACGGTATGGTCAACCTACATCTAAATTTGGGGCTTCGACGCGATTTTATCTGCCAGTTCGTCGTTGCCGACGTCCAGAAGGCGATAATAGGAGCCGATTTTTTGGCGCATTATCATCTCTTGCCCGACTGCCGTAGAAAAAAGCTTATAGACAATAAAACCGGATTATGCACTATTGCTACTTCGGCTATGGTTGAGCAACCAAGTGTGAAGGCTGTGGTCGCTGGAAGCTCTATTTACGCATCAATTTTAACTGAGTTCCCTGATATCATTCGACCACCTGGCCTACCCAGGGTTATCAAGCACAACACTAGCACTACACCAGCCCGGTGCCTTTCCCTTCCAAATTGGTGACCCCGACGTGATATAATAAATATATATGGCGTTTATTTATTTTATTTCATTATATTATATTATATTTATTATCGAATATTAGACATATGTCGATATATATATAATATAATAAATTTGGTATATAAGTCGATTAATTTGTAAGAATAAATGGAGTTGTAAAATAGAGTTGTAAATATATTATTGGAAGGAAATACAACATAATTTACTTATTTGAGGATTTTATTTAACCTCCTGACCAACACTTGTACTACACCAGCCCGGTGCCTTTCTCTTCCAAACACTTTTACCAGTAAAAGAAGTTCTCGAACAGTTTGTGGCATTGGTTTTGTAGAGCGAAGCCAATTTTGTTTGAGTGTACTTAGTGTACTCCACTTACACTCCAACACAGATTTGCTATTTCTCTCTTTATAATATCAGTCTGCGGTATTAGTATAATGGAAACGGATAATATTAGTAAAAAAATTAGTGCTTAAAGTCTGTTGACTTGCAGAGAATAAATGTATGTACGTTTTCATTCATTTATTTTTATTAATCTATATATGTATATATATATATATATATATACAGGGTGACTGGTAAATTACTATCAATATTTAAGGAGACTACTCGGTACATGATTCTCATTCGAATTATGTAAAAAAATACAGGTAAATATTAATAAACCTTTAAGTAAAGTTACTCAACAATTATCCAATTATGTACACGTCGTCTGGACACCCTAGCAGCTAGCTGCACTTTCGACACAAAACAGGTAGTTTACCTACGTCCAAACGCCGCCACGTGTTAACAGGGTAGCAGGATAAACAAGCATGATCCAGTCCCCCTTAATACTTTAATCCTGGCTTAGGATAGGCAAAAATACTAAGATATTTTACTCGTTTAAGCAACAAATTTGTGGACTAGGTAAATGATGTGAACTTTGGCAATTTTTAGATGTGAACAAGCGGCACAGTACAACACCTGTGCACGTGCCGCCGGCATGACTGTAGAGTGACAACGTTTCATTTACTTGAATTGAAATTTATGAAAATTTGGTCAAAAATTAAGTACCTATTTTTTTTTACATAATTCGAATGAGAATCATGTACCGAGTATTCTCCTTAAATATTGATAGTAATTTACCAGTCAGCCTGTATATATATATATATATATATATATATATATATATATATATATATATATATATATAGGAGACTTTCTATAGATATAGTCACTCACCAACTAAGTATAGACCTAGAGACTTGAAATTTGGTACCGATATTCCTTTTGTCGAGTAGAGGTCAGCTGAGAAGGGATTATACAAAATTCTACCTCTAAGGGTATGAAAAAGGGAGGCAAAGTTTGTTGAACAACAACAACAACGTGATTCCTTGGTCCCATCTACTTCTGCATAAATATTCTTTAACAGAATTGATTGAAGACGTGTTTCGTATTTTATCGAAATTCGGGATGAATTAACGGGGTTAAAAGGTATAGAAATTTATTTTGCTATAAATACTCCTTAGTGCTTTTGATTTAAATTATATTTTATTTTGACACATGTTTGACAACTCAACCCGTCTATTATAAAATATTTTCCAGTATCGACGCAGGTGTAGGTGATAAAAAATATAAATTTATAATTTTTGCAATTTTAGTTAAATACCCGTGCGACGCCGGGGCGAGCCGCTAGTTGAATATATATTAGAGATTTCCGCCTATGTATTGACTCATCGCGACATCTCTGGAACCATAAGGCATGGAGACTTGAAATTTGGTACATTTACATTGGTAGGAATATATGTGATATAGAAATGATCTATGGGCGATTTTTATGATAACTCATCCCCAATAAGGATTGCAGGGATGAGTGTAAAGAATGAATTATAGCTTCTATAGGCTCCAAATTTGGTGAGAATATTTTATATGTGATGTAGAAATGATCTAAGAGCGAATTTTATGACAACTTATTCCCAATATGGATTGCGGGGAGTGGGTGTAAATAATGAAAAATTTTATTTTCCAAACTATAACTCCTACAGACTTCAAATTTAGTGAAAATCTTCATTTATCATGTAAAATTCAGCCAAGAACGGATTTTAATTAATTTCATCCCCAAATACTGATTACGGGGGTGTTAGGCACTAGGAAGTTCGCCAGGTCAGCTAGTTTCTCGATACAAAGTTATAGAAATTTTACTTACTTTGTAATATTTTTTTTTCTTGGAATAAAAGGATGCATACATCTTTTTTCAATTTAAAATTCATTTAGCGGCGTATACGTCAATAAGTAATTGGTATTTACATAGAGCGACACAAGTTTCTTTCGAACTTGCAATATTAGAATATAGATTAGATATACATATATAATTAGATATACAATAGATCGAAATATACCAAACAATTTTAATTATTTTAAATACTTCAATGAACGCTTTGACATATATTTATCTCCTATACAACATGATAAATTAAACTAACTAAACTCTAACTCATCTGGCTCAGTGACCCAAAGTGAGTCTTGGTCTCTGAAACAAAATTTCTCCACTTCGCACGATCTTTCGCGATTTCCCGCCAATTATTGGCTTGGATCTAACTCTGCACTTGGACATATCGTTAGTCGACCTCGTTTATCGTATCGTACCGTTTCGTACGTGTTTTGTTACTTAAGAACCAACCAGATTTTAAGAAATTTAAATAATTTTTCAGATCTTATTTGTAATCTTCCGTATTTTAGCCAACGACACTTATTTTTTCTGGAATTTGGCCTATTTAGAGAACTTAAACTCGTTAGTCTAAGCACGAGATGATTTGCTATATTAAGTATGGAGTTTTTCATGTAATTTTTGAGGTTACATATATCACTTAAGAGGAAAGTAAGTTGTTAGTTCCCTAAAAGTGATTGTATTCATTTCCAACATTGTTTTCGTTTTCGCCCTAAATATAGCAGACTTTGTTAATTTTTGTAGTCGAACAAGTATTTATTAAGTAAATTCGTCGTAATTTCCTCGTAAGTGGACTTAGCTAACCTCTGACAAATCTTTTGTGAAGAATTTAAAGATAAAGACTCTTATATTATTCACATACTTTGGGCATCCATAAAAATATCAATTCAACTAGATTTATATGAACATCCTAACGTACGAAGACGGTTTAAAGTAACGACCTTGATTTACGGTCGATATTTCGCATGCACTTGCACACTAAGTCACTATTTAAATTATTCACCAATAACAATCGTATTTTACGAATTCTTTTGTTGATGTGTTTTTAGTTTAACGATACTTATTATTTTATCAAATATAAAATAACTTGTAAAGAAAAAAAATCTCTTACAACGCGACAACGTGACGTTTAAATAATCCATGTAATAATACCTAAACCTAAATTATAACATAAATGTAGCATTCGACATTATTTAAACCCACTTAAAACCTTCATTAAAATGGAAACAAAACAACAGTACATGTTGTACAATGAAATATTCTTAACAACTTCAAATAACTGATTGTATTCCTAAAGAAGTATTAATGTGGCGACCCAATCAAAGTTATCTTGAGTTCCGCAAACTATTTCCACCTTGTATAAACTCCACCTTATATTGGGCACACTTGTAAATGTTTAATTTGTAATCTAAGTTCTCCACTACAAACTAAGACAATGAACTAAAATAACATGAAACTACATCAGGAAATATATGTATCTGTATAAAGTTTGTTTATTTAAACGCAATAATGTCGAGATCTACCTATTCCATTATCTTTTGCATAAAAGATTATATATACATAGTAAAACGGCGATTTAAAATTGAAATCAAGTGATTAATCTTCACTTCCTAAAAAGGTAATATAAATTTAATAAAAATGATTAAGGACGATCTTTAAGATTGGGCATTTAAAAGGCCATAAATATTTTAATATTAAGTCATCCAGCCAAATTTTCTGGAAGCAATTCGTGATTGATTGTTGAATTTAAATACGAGAAAAAAAAAACGTTGTCAAATAATAAGAACTAAAATATGAATATTAAGCTCCTTTTTTAATCAATTTCAATGGCAAAGAATCAACTTTTGATTGATTTAGAAATAGTGAGTTTTTTTTTTAAGTTAGATAGTATTATATTATATAAAGAAAGTATTGTATTATAAGGAATTTTTTAACGAAATCACATGATATTTTTCCGTAATTATGCCGATATTTTTGAATTTCAATAATTTACTTTTTTTTTTCCTACGCTTAAAAAAAACTAAGCAATAAGTATCTTGTTAACATATTTATTCTATTGAGATATTTTAATAATTTTATTAAACATTATAAGGTCAATTATAAGTATGATGTAGCTTATTTAAACTCAGTTCAAAATAATAACTATTTTATAACAATCTCAACTTTCTGACGACGTTCTGGTGGTGGCACCACTAGGTGCGAGGAGTTGCCTCAACACCGCGCGCCAGGGCGGTCGCGGGTACGATTCCCGCACGAGACAGATAATTATTGTATTTGCACAAATATTTGTTTCCGGTCTGGGAGTATGCCCTTGTGGGTCTCCCCACCGTGCCTCGGAGAGCAGCGGAGCGTCGGTCGTCGGCCGTCGGTCCCGGTTGTTATCATACACTCCTGATAACGATCATTACCCATTATAGAGAAATTATCCGCCAACCCTTGTATATGGAGAACCCATTTCCCCTTCGGGAACCCCTTTCTTGTATATGGAGAAGAAGCCTTCGCTCACCAGTAGGTTGTTGACGGGCTGATACAGAACAGTATTACTGTTATAGAATAAGACTAGAGGATAAATATTATATTACTTAAGCAATTAAAGTAAATTAAAAAACTTAGCTAATTCACGATGTAAAAAACGTTAAAATAAATATAAAATCCAAGTCTATCTTTCAATTCATTTAAAAATTGCTTGAGATACACGGAAATAGTAAATAAAATATAATCAATGACGTTCAAACTCGTTGCGTTACATTTGAACTACTTCGTATATAAGGCGTTTTCTTACCTATGCCACAGTATAGTATACTATACTGTGCCTATGCGGTTGATTCATCGCTCAACTCCTTCAAATTTTGATAATTGATTTCTTGAAGTAGCCGTTAGACATAGTAGTCAAACGGCTCCTATGTCTAATGATATATAGTGATATTATTGTTGTAAATTAGAGATTATAATAAGCATATAAATTTTTTAATTAATTTTAATGACTGCATTAATTATTTAATGACTGCATCTTTATCTGCAAAAAAATAAAAATGCAAGGAAATATCGTAACTGGAACGCTCACTTAATAAAATTGTATATTCAAATATGCACCTTGAAATAATATGAAAGGTTGACATTTGTTTCTAATAATTATGTAAAGTGAAAAAAATCGTTCCGAGCATTTGGTTGACTACTGGCATTTTGTCTCTTCCTTACGAGTTTCCTTGAATCAATGGTAGAATGAGATGCAATCTCTCTCCTAGGAACGTTTTTTGAGTGCACGTGCGCATTCCAGTTTGTATATAAATTCCTTGACTAAATGTCATACGGTTACTTCACCTATAGTCGTGAGGGTTATTTTATCTTATAATCTTCTTTGATCAATAGCTATTGCACACATTTTTACATCGAAATAATATATTTAGAGATGAGTGGGTTTAAAAAACTTTCCAACATTTTTACAATTTATATATTACTTAATTTCAATATAAAATTATTAATTATTTTTTGTAACATTTGATTACTTTGCTACAAAGTTTTATGTAGTAAATATAATTTATGATACAAAGATTTTTAGTAAAATATTAATATGATAATATAATATTATAATATGATAAGATAAGAAAATATTAAAATATTATAATATATATATATATACATTAAATATGACCTTCCATCGTAATTGGAGTTTAAATTAAGATATCAAATTTACGTGATATATTATTTCACAATAATATTTTTTTACTGCGTAAGCTGCGGAGCTGAGTCTGCCAGATAACTTCCCAATATGAGGACCCCACTGTAATTTTGAATCTAAAGTTATATCCAGATTCCAATTCCATTTCCTTATGCCTAATCCTGATACTGGTTGTAGCCAACTTAACATTTGGTAAAGTGAATCTCACACATTTTGTTTTGGATTCATTTAATAGTAGAATATTTGCATTTAACCAGTGGATAACATTAGAGAGAGCCCTGTTTACATCGTCGAGTGAATTTTGTCCACGATTAACCTTAAACAGTAAAGATGTATCATCTCCAAATAAGACTATCTCATGATCATCTCTAACAAGGTGAGGGAGGTCATTAATATATACCAGAAATAGAAAGGGACCTAAAATTGAACTCTGAGATACTCCCATTGTTACAAGAGAGCCGGAGGACCGTTTGCCGTTAATCACCACGCTTTGGGTCCTGCCACTCAAATAAGAAGTGATCAAATCCAGAGCGGTACCCCGGATTCCATAATGACGTACTTTCCTGATTAATGTCTGATGCTGGACACAATCAAATGCCTTAGACAGGTCACAGAATACACCATAGGCATCGTGTGACTGATCCTAGGCCTCATAAATAGTCTCTATAAATTTATATTTATAAAATATATTCCCTTTCTAACAAAAAGTGAATGAATGAAGTTGGACTACGCGTTAATGAACAGTAACTGAGTACACATTTTGACTTTCATCCCTTCTTCCTAGGAAGCCATGGTGAATTTTGAAACAAAGTGTAACCAGTGTCCTAGTTTGTGGTATGAACTGCAATCTTGCCCACTTTCTTTTAAATTCATCCAGTATTTTTGGCGTGATGCGCGGCCAAGTTACAGACTGAACTCTGTTCTAGTGTGGATTGGAGGATATTTCCCCTATGATGAATAAGGATCGCTATCAGATGTCCTTGAGAACCATCAACCAGGAACGAAGGCTTAACGTGCTCCCTGAGGCATGAAGGAGACCACAAGAATCCAAAATAGAAACAAATATTAGTACAAATATAAATATCTGCCCCGAGCGGGAATCGAACCCGCGACTCTAGGAATTTCATACCAGAACGGTTGTTACTGTTAATTACCTAATGTAGTCTGGTAATTTTACTTACATTTCTAGAACACTCAGTGAAATTCATATACGCTATACATAATTTGCAACTCAAAATCAACACAAATTTACTTTGATTGTGTCTCAAACTTTTTTAGTGCGATATTTATTATGTGTTTTATTATTTTATATAATAGAACGAAGGCATTTCTACCTATCTGAAATAAGTTTTTATGTGGGTTTAAGTATTGTAGGCTGAGACAAGAGAAGACATTTTTGTCATATTTTAAGCTTAATATTACAAAAATTGCTGAAACTGACGCCTTATAAAACATTAAACTGGTTCATTATAAGTGATTTCATTTCAAGAGCCCTTCGTTAATACTGACATTAATGTCACTTTGAGGAAGTAACATTAAAATAAAAACGCATTAATGGAGTGTCCTCAAGTTACGGCTGTCATCAATGACAGAAACATTAATGTCAGAAAACTGTCAACAGTTTGTTTAGATGGCACATTAGCATTATGGTATGCAAAATATCGACCGTAAATCGAAGATTATCGTAATCGATCATTCCTTCATTCACCTTGGTATGTCCGATATGAAATTTGTTTGCTGGATATGGTTATTTACGGATAAAGTCTGTTGAGTGAATCAATTGAGTTGTGCGATGGTCTAAAATATCTTATATCTTTAAACGAGCAATTCTTGTATATATATATATAATCGGAATCTCGGAAACGGCTCCAACGATTTTCATGAAATTTAGTATGCAGGGGGTTTCGGGGGCGATAAATCGATCTAGCTAGGATTTATTTTCAGAAAATGTTGTTTTATCCCTTTTTTTACGCAATTAAAAAATACCATTAGAATACGAAGGTAAATTTCGCTGTCATTGACAAGCTTCTATTAGCTCGGATAGGAATCGGGCGGATTCGAAACCAGAAAACCTGAGTTCGAATCCAGGATTCTACAGCCCAATCTTTATTTCATTTTTTTTTTATTTTTATTAAGAGCTCTTTTTATTTTTTATTTTAATAACCAGTTCCTATTATTTTACTTTTATGTCGGTAAGATCGAAAATATTATTTATGTTTCATCAATATGTAATGTATCTAAATATAATTTAACCGAGCAAAGCTCGGTCATCCGGGTACTGTAATTTAAGATAAGTGAGCCAAGATGAAATTAGTTAAGTTTTAAATTAACATTAAAATTGACGGATCCCAGAGAAGATGCAATTATAATGGAGTAGCTAATGATGTAATAGAAATAACCACAAAAAAACGATATCATCACTATGACTATAAAAAAGCTTTTGGTTCCGTATCACACAGTTGGCTAATTTATATTCTATATCATTATAAAATTCATCAACAACTAATTAATTTTCTAAAAAGCTCGATACAACACAGGTCCAAAACTTTAAAAACTACAGAGACTGCTGTAATAGTAGCTTCTGAAATTAATACACGTCGAGCAATATTTCAAGAAGATGCCTTCTCTCTTTTTTGATTCTATCTCGCACTTAACCCCCTATCTAAAATGAGAAACAAATCTAGTCTCTGCTATAGTATTAGCACATCCCACAAACATACAACTTTAACACGTCTCATACAATTATATAATCTATATATTAATACGTGAAGCAAATACTTTCTACCCCTTTTTACGAAAATTACGCGGACGGAGAAGTATATCAGTGTTAAACTGGAACGGTCTCGCCTGATGAAGTCTACACTCCGACCATCTAACGCACGTATCAAAGACCCCAAGAGCTTTCGGCTTGAATTATCAAAGCATTTAAATTGCCTTGACGATTGCGTTTCTATGGACGTTATAAAAGCAGGTTGATAAACACTATCCATACAGTCGAAAGCCAATTTTACAGACCCGGCCGTAAAAGCGCCCCCCAAAAACTCTTTGACCAAACTCAAAGTCTCCTGGAAGACCAACGCTCGCTAAACCTGCAGTCCTCTGGTGACGCTGAAGCATATAGGCGGATCAACAGACGGATATGGAAATCTCTGATGAAAATTCAACCCTCGAGGTTGTTGACGAATACCTAGGACAAAATGTCCAACTTAGTAGGTCCAATGTTGAGAGGTCACGAACGTCGAATCCAGCTAGGATAAGCAGCGTTTTTTTTTTTTTAATTATTAATATAAGAGGGGCAAACGGACAGTCGGTACGTTGCCGGCCTTTCAAATAGGAATATGCTCTTTTCTTGAAGGTCCCTAAGTCGTATCGGTTCGGAAATATAGTAGGTGAGAGCTCATTGAATACACTAACTAGTTATAATCAATGAACTATCTATATATCAGCTATATATCAAGCAGCTATCTAACTAGCTGCTGGTAGGTATACAGTAATTGGTAACCTCCTCTTTACCTTCGAAAATTTACTACAAAAATAGTATTTCTATAAGTTTTTGTAGAAATATTGAATATTTCGAAAAATATGCTACAATATCACAAGTCCATTTGAAATCCAAGAGATCAGTCGCAATAAATATATTCTAAATTTCGACGTAAGTTGCTTTTATTGATATGAAAATATGTCGATGTACAGAATATTCTCTAGGGAAACGTTTTACATACCAAGCAAATATAGTGGTTACGAATATATCATCACACAATATCAAATGAGAAATGATGGTTTGTTAGACATTTTATCTTACCAAGATACATTTGATTAATAGTTAAAATATATCGCCGGCTTATAAGTAGTATTACGCTTTATTTGAAATGGAAATAAATGACGAAAAAATAAATAAATAAAATTTTCTCCCGAATTTATAAAGAGGTTTTAAACCCTTTTCAGAAGTTGCTTAATATTAAAGTCTTCCTTGAGATAAATAATTAGCTAGCCGCGACGAGGGGTCATAATTAAAAACTAAAAGTCAAACTAAGTTCCAACGTTTATTCATAGAAGAAAAGGCTTTTTCTCTCCAGTGGGACGTTTAAAGGCTTACAGTAAAGTACCTATAGCACAAACGTGAAAAAAAAATTCTAAGTAGTACATAGTAAACTTATTATCTAAATATTTGCATCCGAACAGAAACAAAACTTAAATCGGCTTAAGTAATGATGGAATATACAATAATATAACCAAATATTAGCTGATATTTCTAACACATTACACATTTAGGAACCATACAATTTACTATACAACAACCATTTTTCTAAAATAATTATCGTTGAGGCAATTACAAGTAGTAATAATATAGCGATACCAGCGATAAAATTATACTTAGTCGTACAAAACCACACACATACGTTACGTTTTGTGGCATAATGTGGCATACACGTGTAGATTTATTGAACAAAACCGACATGACAAATTATATCGTAACACGTTTGAATCCGCCTGAAACTTTTTATTGGGTTAATATAATTATTCAATACTTTAAAAATATAGAAGTGTCCCCCAAATTAAATATATAATAGATTCAAATTCGGTGGCTATTAAAATTCGTGTGCTGCTCACCAAAGATAAAAAAAAAATATTGAAAAAATTTACTCGTGTCGACTGAAAATTATCAAAATACCTGTAACAAATTCCTTGTGCCCGAAAATTAAAAAAGTAAAACGCTATATAAAACAACGTTAAAAACGCGATAGTAACAATAAAAAAAGTTAAAATAATTAATCATGTATACGAAGACAATCTTTATCTTGAACATTCTGTTTTAAAAATTGAACAATGGAAATCCTTGAGACGCTTCTACCGGAAAATACCTTTTTTTATTTAAAGTAAAAGAGGCTTCCCTCGCTATACATTAAGTTCTACTTCAAATTTCAACTTTGTGGTGTCATATTTGCCTTAGACATAGGTTTCTTGCTTTATTGACTCGAGTAGTAACTTAGAAACATAATTTGGAAGAAAATTGTGCTACTTAACATTAACTTACATCCAGATGCCGTATTTACTTTAAAACATAATATCTATGTTAATGTTGTTTAATCTTTAATGTTTGGCTATATATTACCTAAATACTTTTTTTTTATTTTATTTTGAACAAATAAAATTTTATTTTTTGCTTACAAGGAGGTCATGAAGCTAGAAGACAACTCATACAAGTCATTGTTATAAACAAGAAGGGAACAAAATGGAATTTTCGTTAAGAGTCATTATAATACTCCGTAGAGAAACTGTAATTTACGAGTCACTATTTAGATTGGTCACGCCTTAAAAATTTTTTTATTCATTTACATATTTACTACATATCACATTATTTTAAACATTTTGATTCATTTCAATTTCATTTAGTCCGTTATTATCTTTAGGCATTTTTATTGTTTTTAAAAGTAGGTATAGCGTCAATATTTTAGAAAATAATTTGAAGCGAGTAATAATGAATTTTACGTTTATATAAGTAATATTACGTCATAGATTGTTTTTTTCTTAAAACATTATCTAGTGTGCATATGTTTATCAACCACGTTATTTTTTTAGGCTAATCGGGTTGGTTAGGTAATATAAATGATCTCCGTTTTCTCAGTAACAAAGCACAAACTTATTAGAAAACAAACTGTTTATCTTTATTATGTTATTATTACACTCTTAGGCCTCTGATTTAAGCACGACTGATAGTCCATAAATATATTAGTTTCACATTATATTGTTTTTAGTTCTGTTACTACGACGCATAAAAAAATCACTTATTTTTGTATTTTTATTGCAATTATTTTAACTGTTTACTTTAATTATGCTTTTTAACTGTTATGTAAAATTTTAAAATAAATATTTCATGACATAATTTTAGTCAACATATTTTTTTAATTCGTGTAATTCATTAACGTTGAACGCAACCTCACTAGCTGAAAGTCAGAATTTTAATTGCTTTATAAATTAAAAATTGTTAAGCATTGGACGAATCGTTCTTTTATTATTATTCAGCTACATAAAATTATAAAAGAACTGTTTATTTTGATTTTACCACATTTATATTACATTACTTTTTTATAGTAATTTGATAACTATCTATACAAATAATAAATCTGTTAAAACCTCCGTTTTATTAATACACTATATATCATCAAGAAGAAATTTCAATAGCGCGTATTTTTTTGTATCAGCGCCATCTCTTATCGTTTTTGGTCGTGCACGTATCACGTAAAAAGTACAAAACCAATGTAAATAACTTTAATACATAAAAATTATTCATAACTCACAGTATAATTTAGTTTTTGTTTCATTGTAATTAAATTTAAAAATAAATATTTAAGAAAATAGAAATAGGTACCTACGCCGCCAACGCCATCTGGTCTAAGGAATCTTAAAAACTCACAAAACTTACTTTTGAGTTATTATTTTGTTAAACTTAAAAGTTTACTAAATATGTCGGATAGGAATTGAAATCGTTTTAATATTTTAGATAAACATCATTTTCAATTAATATAAGTACTATTATGTTAAATGTCACTAAAAATAAAAACGATATGCTTCAATTATACGATAGATGGCGCATGTAGGTGATAAAAAATATAAATTTATAATTTTTAAAATTTTAGTTAAATACCCGTGCGAAGCCGGGGCGGGCCGCTAGTTATTAATATAGCAAGTAAACGAGTAGCTCCAGCTGAGTTAATACTACGAGTATGTCGCCGTGAACTATGTACTCGTGAACATTTGCAGTACTCTGGTACTGCAAATGTTAGAATGAGAAGGGTAAAATGTTAGAATAGAGAGGTATCTACCTCTCATCTTATGAAGGGTTGGAGCCTAATCCGTTACACTGCTGGTTGGTAGATATAAATATATCTACCAACCTGCAGGAGCAGTTTTAGTTCAACCAATTTTCTAGAAATTATACATACAGTAACTTTAAATTTTTTATAAAGAAGATTATTTAAGTTAAAAATCTAATTTTATATCCGAGCTACTTTTATGTAGTTTTTTAAAAAATTTCGAAGTGAATTAACGAGTGCTTCGAAAACATTTAATTGTAGCAGCCGTTGCATTCATTCAATTAAAACGAGGACAACGAAAAATTTTTACAACAAAGAACTTTATTAACTAGGAAAATAACTCGTCAAAATTTTGTACCATCTATATCTATACGGTGTTTTATATATTTTTTTAATTATGACGCAGACCATACCATAGAAGGGGATTTTACTTCACCATCTTGGAGTGAGGAAGCTTTATTCTCGTTGGATCCCGGGCTTTGGGGAATCATGCTGCATCACGTCAACGCTTCGTCATATACGTCCCTCAGAAAAAAGTCGTTTCTTGAGGAACCCGTTGTTAAAACCTTGCCCCATCCACCGTACAGTCCTGATTTAGCTCCCTGATTTCATTTTGTTCCCGATAGTTAAAGAAAATAATAAAAGGTATATTTTTCGTGTCCCGAAGAGGCCGTGGCCACCTACGAAGTCTTAATTTTAGACCTATCGACTAGACTGGCAAAAGTGTTTCAATAATTAGTTTAGGCAAATGAAACTTTGCATAGAGAATGGATATAACATTGTTAATTTCTTGTATAGTTTTTTTTTGTCTCAAAACTTATCGAGTTACCGACGTAGTTAACTTGGTTGTTTTAAACCTGGTCACCTGTGAAACCTGTAACTGTACGTGATTTATTACTACCAATTTCACTGCAGTATCGTAATAACTGTATAAATTATTCATTTACACTCAAATGTAATAATATTTGTGTTCACCGCGAACGGCGGGATTGAAATTGTTAAATTTAAAACATTCAAAGAACACTTACACATAACTTTAAATTTAGGTTTTTGGTTGTTAGTTTAATTTTAAATTCTCAAAACATTACTATCACTTTCTATAAAAAAGATGGAGTCACAATTAAAAATAAAATAAGTTTATAAAAATTACATTTGTAATGTTTGGGATTAAGCATATATTATATCCTGTATATATACATATAACTCGAATGAGAATCGTGTACCGAGTTTTCTCCTTCAATATTGATAGTAACTCACCAGTCATTCAGTATATACAATTCAACATCAATAGCCGCGTCCAAACCGACCGAGCACGGCCGGCAATTGGCTCGCGAGGCAGCGTCGCGAGTCAATGGCTCGGCCGGTGTGGACGGGGCTCGGGCTGCCTCGGGCTGCCTCGGGCACACGTTGGCTCGGCCGAGCGGCGCTCGACCGCGAGCCATAATTTGTCGGTTTTTGGCGATGCTCAAAGGCGCCTTAGTCTGAGCTGCTCGGGCGGTGTGGACGGATATAACGACGCTCGCGGGCCAGTTAATTAAAAATGAATAAATAATACTTTATTATTAACTTTGACATAATGTAATTTAATTATTATTAATTTAAATTGACTGACATTACCCATATTGAATTACATGATTTTATTTAATTCAATGTTAAATTATATGTTTTTTTTTATTTATCTTTGCTTACTTCTGCTATAATGTTGTTGTATTTTATTTTCTGCTTTCTGTGTTCTACTTGTGACTCCTACTGTAAAATAATGTTGATTTTTATGGACAAGAAGTCCGAAATAAACGTTTTATTTATTTATTATTATTTATTTATTCGCTTAATACCAATTTACGGAAGTTTCAAAATGTTGTGGGTTTCAAAAGACCCACATAATTTAGCAGCTGAAAACACGTGATTTATCATCGTATGCCGGAAAGAAACTAAATGCTCAAAATGGCTCACCTTGGCTCGCGAGCCACGCTCACAACCTTTCAAATTTGCCTCGGGGCCACGGCTCGCGAGGCAAAAGTCCGAGCGTGGCTCGCGAGCCGTGCTCAGTCGTTTTGGACGCGGCTATTGGCAATACTTATTTCAATAGTATAATTTCTTACAATCCCAATCCAACTAAGGTATTTTCGTAAGACCAAAATGTAATTCTGTTCTTTATCGAATTTGTCCATTACTTACCTTAAGTCTTTGATTTTCAAATTTTCTCTTTGTAATTTATACACATGTTTCGACTGTAACTAATAAATACTTTTTGTTTGTTTGTTATTTTTATCTATATCTATACTAATATTATAAAGAGGAAAACTTTGTTTGTTTGTTTGGTTGTAATGAATAGGCTCAAAAACTACTGGACCGATTTTAAAAATTCTTTCACCATTTGAAAGCTACATTATCCACGAGTAACATAGGATATATTTTATTTTGGAAAAAATAGGGTTCCGTAAGATATTTGGGTTTTTCGGACACAAGGTGTAAGAAATTAACCAGAAAAGTTACTTATTTTGCGTACGCTGCCTAAACTATAAAAGATAGATCCATAAAATGTTCCAATTAATTGTAGATCTTATAAATATCTACAATAAAGTCCGCGACACACTATACCTATCTATGTCGAGTGAGGCACAACAACCATTTTTTTATTTAAAAATCTTGAATTTTTTGGACTACATTTAAACGCGTTTATTTTACTCATGCTATTAATCCTTATCAAAATAAATTCATTTCATCACTAAGTACAGTTTATGTAGATAATATTTGGTCTTTGAATGATTAAAATTGGACGTTTGGTTTTGAAGTTATGGCGAAATTAAAATATTACGATTTCTGCTGCACGGGCCGTTGCGAAGAGCGGGGGCGTCACCAAGGCTGGGGTGCGCGTGCGGGAAGGGCATAGGATACTTTTTATCGCGAAAATAAGGGTAGAAGGGGTTGAAATAGGGGACGAAAATTTGTATAGAAGTTCCTAATTGTCAAACATAAAAATAAATCATGTAAGATTGTTCAATTGTTTAAGACAAAGACAAAAAAGCGTGCACGGGGAAGGGGGGGGGGGCGTATCGGGCAGTAGGCTTACCATGTCGCGCGATATAGCCGAATTCCACGCGGGCGAAGCCGCGGGCGGAAAGCTAGTCTTTAATTAAAAACATCACAATATATGGCATTATGGTCACTATGTATCGCTACAAATTTAATCATACTTCTAAATTATTTACGTCCACTATTTAACACGTGAATTAATACACATATATTTGTAAAAAAAAACACGACGCATAATAAGTGTAAAAATAAGTCTAAAAATTACTCGATAACTTGAAAAGTAAAATATTAAATTAATTAATAATAACGTATATAGAAATTTTCTTAAAAATGAGCGTTTTTAAGTTGATACATGGTAAATATTACATTTTTCAAATTTAATTTTAAAATTGTATGCATATTTGAAACGATATTAAAGTTACAACGAAATAGAAAATATCACCATTCTTTAAACATGGTGAGATCCGTATCGAAACAGATATTCTCTCTCTCTCGGGGCGGATATAGGAAGATCGAACGAGTTCACTTTAGGGAAGATTAACGCGTCCTGAATTCACAAACTTCAATCCATTCCGATATATTGACTCAACTTGCACACAATAAAATAGTTTAACGTTAAATTTAATTTAATTTAATAATAATGTTTAGTCGTATAATGTCTAGATATACTAGCCCAATTTAAAAAATATTTTTCTAGTTTTAGTAGGCCTGTTTATTGAGGAAATTTATGATATCAACAGGGTGATCAAGTCATCATTGGAGTACTCCAGAAAGAAACTACTTGTACCAGTAGTTACTGGAGAAAGAAACAATATATGTTTCTACGTCAGAAATTATTTTTACGTTTGCCAAAATTTATCTATTAAATATATTGTAATAAAAATTGAATGCGTGTGAAACCAGATGATCGAGTTATTTATAAAACATTACTCTACGTCTCAAAGGAACGGAGCAACAACACAAATGCCAAACTATCTAACATGAATCAAAATTCAATAAGCGTGAAACAATGCGAATCATTTATTTTTATATCGTTATGCTCCTGACTGTTGAATGTTAAATAAAACTTTAAATTCAACCCGTAATTGGGAATCACAAAATTGAGCTAAAAAAGTTTTTGTTACATTTTCATAAATTTCTGAATGAAAATATTATATTAATACTAAATAGTTTGGTAACAAGTATGCTTAATTAAAAAAATCGAAAAACCCGACTGCGTAAAATACTCTTATTATAAACTAAAAAGAATAAAACAATTTACTAAAGCTAGTATATATATAAAGCTAGTGTATATATAGTGAAAGCTCATTTGATACCCATATTGCTACAGTAAGAAAAAAAAATTCAACTCCTTCCCCTCATTCCGCCATTTGCGGGCGCCATTTTGAAAATTTATATAGCCTATGTCACTACTACAATTTAGACAAATCCAACGACACCTCATATGTCAAAAACCGTCCAGCCGTTTGGGCTGTAGGGCGTGCCAAAGAAATGGACATACATACATACATACATACATACATACATACATACATACATACATACATACATACATACATACATACATACATACATACATACATACATACATACACTCGAAAAACATAACCCTCCTTCTGTCGCAGTCGGGTAAAAAGAACAATAAACCTTGCTAGTTGAACGCTTCAAAAGTTTACTAAACGAATTGTCACAGGTTCAGATTACTTGAGTATTTACATTCTATTAATGTGTTGTCCTCCTTTTTTGACGCTGGGAAATGGCCCACTAGAACCCAGCGGTGTCCTCATCGTCGTAGTAGGGCGCCACGGGATCGCTCGCGCATACAACCGTGATGCTCCGACGGTTGGCCCGCCTATGCGGGCCGCCTTCGCCTAAGGGCCACCATTCGGATCGGTGCGCCTAGTGAATGGTGGGCTTAAAGAGCGCTCGCGGGCACCGTAAGCGCTCTATTGACCTAGTGGCGAGTGGGAGGATTGATGTGTTAGTGCTCTAATTTCAACTCTTATTAAGGGAATTCAACTAAATAAGTCACATACAAGCAATGTGTAAATCATAAATTAATTTGCTCTTAATTAAATTTAAATCATTAGAAATTTTGTCGAGTTCAAAATAAATATAAAATATGAACCATACCGTTACATAATATAGCGTACATTAGCCTCATATATGTATATCTTTATTGTGATTAAAACCCGACTAATCCATGAGGCGATATAAAGTATGTGGTTTATAGAGGCTTTTAATGTAATGGTCGTATGATCCAAGACCCTGATCATAATAACCCCAAAATAACCGTTAGATAAAATGAAATATTTATGATCATTAATTGTTGAAACGATGGAGCACTTAGATTCCACAATGGAATACGTCATTATGTAAGGTGTCGCTCTTAGACATCATTTATCATTGGGATAAAGCATTCCATATCAAATGCGAACGTAGCGAGGTGTATTATTTAAAATCATTCATATGGGCTAAGATTAATAAACAACATTAAAATGATATAATTTAACGGCTTTCATTACAAATTCATATTAAACAAAAATTTTATGTTTCTTGTATCTAATAAACTAAGGAGATTTTGCAGTAATAAAGAGAGTAAGAGCAGTAATAGACACAGTACAAAAATGTTTCATTTATATGATTGCATATAAAAGTAATGACCGCGACGACCCGCGCGAATTCATTTAGGTTAACCGGAGTGTGATGTCTTGTTGACTTTAAACTTAATCAATACGAGTATACATGCCTTCGAATAAAATATAAATTTAAAAAAATCGGAATGATATAAATTATTTAAGTAACGTATTTCACCACAATTACAAACAAACAAACAAAACAGCTTTAATCTGTTCAGCTTGATAATACTATTAATAGTAATATAACATTTTATATGACACCTAGGTACTAATTTGTAATAAAAAACTGCATATGTGTTAATATTCTGCAAATTGTTTTGCAATTAAAAATCTCTAAATATATATAAAATGGTATTTATAATAGGTCAGGGAAAAGGTCTTCGTATTTTATAAAATATTATTAATAATTGAAAAAATATATTAAATTAATAATTGTGGTTTCTGGGATTTTTGATATCAAAGATGTAATTCTCGTAAGTCCTCATACGGATAAAGTTGATGTCATTATTGAAAAAGTGGAGCAAGATCGGCATATTAGTAGTTACGACATAGCCGAGAAACTGCAGATTAACCGAAAAACAGTTCTGACCCATTTACTTGTAAAAAAGGCTAGCTATACAAAAAAGCTCGATATTTTGGTGCCACACGATCTTACTCAAAGAAACCTAATGAATCGTGTAGTCATTTGCAATTCTCTATTAAAACGTTCATTACGTTTTAAAAAAAAGGGAAGAATGCGACTCAAGTCGACAAAAAAATTGGGACGCTTTTAGACCTAATGCAGTATCAGTAAGAGTAGCACAAAGTTGGTTCAAGCGTTTTTAGTCTGAGAATTTTGATATCAAAGATGCAGGTTGTACTGGTCGCACTTATACAGATCACAAAATATTTTTGACCTATTTTAAAAAGTCTGGCTGTACAAAAAAGCTCAATATTTGGGTGCCACACGAGCTCACTGAAAGAAATCTAATTAATCGTGTACTCATTTGGGATTCTCTATTGAAACGTAATAAAATCGAATCGAAATAAATTTTAAATTTTAAAAGATTTTACAGTGAGTGTAAAAAAGACTCAATAGTCTTCTTCAGATGAATTGCAAGATATACTAGACACACGTATACACAATTTTCTTTGGAGGTTTACCCAGAAAATATTTCACTCGTAATGATATCACCAAGACACTTTTCAACTAATACCCATTACCAATACCAAGACAAATTCAACTAATTTATTAGTTGAATTCAGTAAACATACACTAAATGTACGATTAAGTAGGGATAATAAACATTGAAGTAACGATATTGTTATGCCCTCATTTTCCGAAACTTATTTTCAAAAATGTTTTTTCGAAAATTGTCTGTAAAAGAGTGATGTTATATTTAATTTAAAAGTGAAACTATGATTAAAAAATGTCTCGAGAAGACAAATTAGAGGACGTAACGGAAACTCTCAAACAAGATTTTTTTCCCCGTTCTTATGACATTTCTTTTTATTGCTCAACCCCTATTCGTTGTAGCGTGATGTTATATAGCCTATAGCCTTCCTCGGTAAATGGGCTATCCAACACAATAATATTTTTTCAATTCGAACCAGTAGTTCCTGAAATTAGCGCATTCTAACAAACAAACAAACTCTTCAGATTTATACTATTATTCGGAAGTTCGAAGTACTATATTAATAAGGTTAATACCTTAAATTGTTCAATATTGATTTTATATAGAATATAAACTGCATTAACAGCTTGAATCTGTTGCACACGCGGATATTTTTTATTTAATTTCACAGCTATAACTTTCCTGTTGCATTGTTGTTTATTTACTAGGAAAAAGTTTCATTAAAATAAAAATTACAGTACCGGACGAAATTACTGGAGGCAGCTTGCTATTGACTTTACTCTGACAAACGACATCCGTACAGAAGGGAAGAAGTGAATGATTTAAACTGTGACAAATTGAAAGTGAACAAAACAAATGACATTAATTAGTTTTTAACCGATTTAAAAAAAAGGATCTATGTTCGTAATATATTTTTTGTGTATGTATTCACATATCCTTATAATATTAAAAAAAATACATGTCATAGCATTATTATTTTCAATATTGATTTCCATTGCGTTGGACGTTATACGAGAAATGTTGGTTCAAATAAAGAGAAATATTTGCAATCAAGATTGTATTATTGTGTGTGTGCGTTCGTGCGTGCGTGCCTGCGTGCTTGCGTGCGTGCGTGCATGCGTGAGTACGTGAGTGCGTCCGCGTGTGCGTGTCCGTACATGTATGTGTGTGTGCGTGTGTGTGTGTGTGTGTGTGTGTGTGTGTGTGTGTGTGTGTGTGTGTGTGTGTGTGTTGAACAACGTGCTTAATTGTGCCTAATATTTTAAGAACACTTTAAATAAATTATCTATTTTTTCATTTCATGGAAAAAACATGCTTCTTGTGCCACCACAAGCAACAAATATATTATTCTATAAAAGTTCAAGTATCTACTGATAACGATTCTAACGGACAGGTGGAGAGCGGAGTCTTAATGATAAGATGCCGTTTGCAAAATTTATTAAGAAAAAATTAAAATATCAGTTACATGATTATTCATAATAGACTGATATACAAAAAAAAAACCTCTCCCGTTTGAATCAAATTCGAAAGTTCTTCGAAGAATTTTCAAATGAAAATTACACGTTGGTTTCAGCGATATAAATTTTTCTAAGTGGAAAACAATATGCTATAAATAGGATAAGAAAAGTAAACAAAAATATGTTGTGTTACACACCTAATCAAGTTAGTTGAATATTAATTCCAGGAGTCTGATTTAGCAATTATGTATGTGTTTAATAGCGACTCACTTCTAATATCCTGGAAATTGTTTGTTATTAGTTGATGAAAACTCAAGCGGTTGCGAAGGGTATAGTTATAAGCACCTCCAATCGAACTTGTCTTCAAAGCAATTTCGTTACTTAGAAACTTATATGTGAGAAATGTTAAAACAGATTTAAGTATCGACTGTTAATACACTGTTATTTTAACACACATAGAGGTAGTCGATATAATACATTGGTACCATTACTTTAATTTAATTTGTTATCGTTTTGTTGAGAAAAATATTTAATAATTTTACCGGTGGGAGGGATGCGCTGTACCGCGCTCCCGGCTGCATGGGTACCACAATCTTGGTTGTTTCTCCCGTGAAACAGCTTTGCTGTGTTTCGGGGAGAAGGGCAAGATAGGTAGTGTAATTACTGTCGCTGAGACTTTAACACTTTATGTCTCTGGATAAGCAATACATAGATTGGTTGCGTGGGCTAGTTCCACGTAAAGTAGTTTATATTCATGGGCGACGTCAACCACTTACCATCAGGTGGAACGTCTGCCAGTTTGCCTATTAAACTAACATTTAAAAAAAGCGTCCGATTTGGTGTAGTAGTAACAAAAGTTCTATTAGTGCGTTTCCAAATCCTTGAGATTAGATAAAGCACTCGGTCACATTCGTTATTATAAATACCTGATCGTTACTTGTGGTTAGGACATTATTGAACTCTGCAGGAGTTCTGAACTTAACTAAATCAGTCAGTAAAAGTCGTAGCAAGACAACCGTTCTGGTGTAATGGTGCGACTTTTCACCTTAACGCTGGCGGTCACGGATTCGATTCCAGCTCGAGACAGATATTAGTATTTATATTTATATTTTTTTCTAGTCTAAATGTATTATAATTATGTACTTTGGTCTCCCTATCATGCCTCATAAAATACGTAAAGCTGAAGATCCCGGTTGTTATCACAGACTTTTTATAACGATCATTACTCATGGTAGGGAAATTATCTGCCAACCCGCAGTGGAGTAGCGTGGTGGATAAAGCTCCAACCCTTCTCCTATATGGAGGAGAGGCCTTTGCCCAGCAGTGGCACTTTTATTGGCTGATTCACTTCAGTTTAGTTCTATTTAAGATACAATACGGAGCTTTTAATTCGTAGAAGTAATAAAAAACTAGAGGCTTAAAAGTACGAAGGCATAAAACCAATCGTAACGTGTATGTATTTTCTTTATTCAATACAATGCAACGTTTTTGGCACAAATAGTTCAGTTTTAAAAACGTCTTTAAGCTAAACCATTTTTATATATTGATCATGGTTTATGCATTTTTTTAAAACATCAACAAAATATTTTATTTTTTCAAGAAGCGCTTCTCTATTAATTTCTAAAGCACTATTTCTCGTGCAAACAAAAAGAAGAAGAAGTTTTGTGGTTCGCATCGAAAACATTTTTAGGAATTTAATAATCTTTCGTGAGCATCATAATTAAACATCGATTTTTTTCTTGTTAGGAACACTTAAGTCAATAAAATTGAAAGACTCTTTTATCAGTTTAATAATAAGTAATTTGTTGTAGTATAACTCGTATTTTACACTTTAAAATATCAACCAAAACATGTTTATTTTGTTAATAATTCCCTGGCAGATCAATTTCTTAATTGCAATAAAATCAAGCTTTAGATTTTCATCGTAACCCATTAGGGCTAATTATTAAATCTTGGTGACCAACTGGTTGAAACATCTTTTTAATACACGACTGGCCCTTTCATTGAACAATGCAATTCAACCAAATGTCTACGCGTCTATTACACAATTGTTTAAACTTAACGTTCATTATAAATAGAAGAGGCATAATTAAGTGGTCGAATGTCAATTTAGAATTATATTTTTACCACCAGATATATCAATTACTGAAAACAAATGCGACATCCTACATTCCTCAAAATATGCAAATAAAGTAGGCAAAACAAATCTCGATGAATATTTTTGTTTACTTAAGATTTAGTTAACTGTATGTTTATTTATTTTTTCAATTTTATCCTTGTAAAAAGTGGCTAGTTTACACACAAAAACTATTAATAATTAATAATAATTTTATTAAAAACTACCTACATATTTACGTTTTCATAAATATTTCTAATGTACAGACATCGGCCCGTTACAACATTATTATATGTATATATGCATATAAAATATTCTAACCATTCGAAATTTCAATTATGGCATATTCTGTCAATAGTTGGTAATGAAATTAAAGCACTCCATGCGTGCGTGATGATTTTGTCACTAAACAATTATAGTAATAATTTTACCATGCGAATTAATTGAATTTCAATTTAACCGTAGTTTAGATAATGAAATGATATTATTACGTTTGCATAAATACGGTTCTATTTCATAATCCGGAAAAAAACATGATATTTACAAGCGGCTTGCAACTCTTTACCTCTTCTACTTTCTTATTTGACTAATTACAATCGTTATAGCACATAAACTAACAACTAAAAATCAAGTGGCAATTGTGTTATCACTGATTGAAATAATAACATAACAACACTAAAGATTTTTTTATAGCCTTCAAATTCAAATACTTTTGTATAAATTTTCAGTCATGAGTATATTTGAAATCGCCAAGCAACAAAAGTCAAAAAAGTCAAAGTGAGTTTATACCCTTCTTGCTGCTATCAAGACTCCACCACCAGTTCTCTTATGACTAGAGAGCGGAGATGTTTCGCGATCGCGTCTATATACGTGGTATCCATCGTTGAAAATTTCAGGATAATACACACTGTCGTTAAGCCAAGTCTCAATTAAAACTATGATATCAGAGTTTGAGATAAGGACTTGGTTTCTTACATCTGTTAGAGCGAAGTCCTCGGACATTTTGATAATAACATTTTAATGAATCGAAATCAACAAAACAACATTACAAAGATATGTATACGTTTTGTTCAAAATAACTAAATAAATTGTACAAAGATAGAGTTAAAATTACAAAAAGAAAGTATGAAGACCTGCAAAGACCCTAAAAAGCTCGTTTCCAATATAAACAGATTATCATCTACTGTACGATAATATTCCCCATGACGATTGAAGTTTTTTAATAAAGTGATAACCCGCCCTTTTGGACGTAGACGTAGACATAGGTTCGAATCCTACACGGTTCACAAGTTTTGTATTCAATATTAAGTTGTTTCTGTATTTGTTCTTAATGTTGTTTTGTTAAAGTTGTTTTTATGAGATAAAATAAAAGAAAAAGCTTGTTATGTTTGGAAGCTGTATAAGTTTAATTAATTTTTATCTCAAAATATTTATTATTAACATTACATTTTGATATTCATAGGCTGTTGCAACAACAGATATAAGATAGCAAATTGAAATAATTTAAAAAAGAGAAAAATGTTACCTTATGATGACTGATTAGCACAAGTGTAGTATAATTATATATGTGCCAGATGTTATTTTATGTTAAACAATTAAAATAACTATTTTTTACTATATTAATTTAATAATTCGGTTTTCATTTTTAAGATACTATTCTCGCAACTCCCATTTTTTAAAATATTTTCGTAAACAAAACTCGTAACTCCTTTTTTAATATTTTTTTTAATATTTCTTTTTTTTAATATTTTATTGTTTGTTACTTTAAAGTATACATATGCTACATATAAAATAATATATTTTTTAAAACATACATGTATAATATTTATTTAATTCTTTAAATTCAATCTTCAATTAACATTTAATGAGCTCATAGAAACATTTTACAAAATTTCGCCAATTATTTTATTTCTTACTAATAACGGTATAAATATTTGATAAGACAGATTTTCTTTTCTCAAAACCGTTATTTTAAAGAATACGATATCCTTGAACGGCAAAGCAATAAATTTTCAAAGGAAATCTCATAAAGGAGTGGGTTACAAAGTAATTATACTTAATTTCTTCGCTCGGTTAACTCTAGTTTTGTTCTTTTCTATTTTAAAGGATTTTGAACTTTTTTTCTAAAGATATTGTTAGTTTGGGTAAAAAAATATAAGGAAAATCTCAATACAATTATCTAAAATAACTTGTACGTCTATTTTATAAACAATACTCACTTGAATCTCAATCAACTTAAATGACCTTAAATGAACTCTCAATGAACTTAAGAGCTGATCTCTGAGCTCTCTCGACTCCGATCATACTAGACTTGGCGGCACCAAACTCCTAGATGCAATAAATGATTAGGGACTGTCAAAATGCCTTGTACAGATGCAACATAATGTTTTCGGGAGCTGAGTATCTGAGGGACTTAAACACATGGGTAGTTTTATGAATTGTGGTTTTTGTAGGACAAGTTTTCGTCTATTATGACGCCCAAATAATTTATACTAATATAATATATTATATGCCGTTGCGTGAGGTTGTAAAATACGCGTTTTGTGGAAGGCTATGTACTTAGTTTTATTAATATTTAATGTCAGCAAGTTATTCAACAGCCAATCTGCTACACGTGACATATCTTTCACAGTTGCTTTGTAACTTTCTTCCCATGTAGTACTTTGAAAAACGGATACGGCTTCAATCATGTCACTTATATAAACGAGGATTAATTTAGGGCCAAGGATGCTACCTTGTGGCACGCCGAATCCAACTGGTAATTTTTTTACTACCTTGTGGCACGCCGAATCCAACTTGTTATATTTTTTCTAACATCCGCACCCACTTGCATAGATTGATACCGCGCTGACAAGTAGCTGTTAAACCACTCCAATGCCAATCCTCTTATTCACAGGCCTTCAAGTTTTTTTTAATTAGAATGGGTACTGAAACAGTGGCGAAAGCCAGATCAAGAAACACACCAAGACAGCACTTATTTTGGTCCAACACATTCAAAGCTATAACTCGACACCAGTGTTACCGTATCTTCTTTAGATCGCCCACGCCGCCAAAACCATACTGTCTATCCGGGATTCGGTTATTACTTTCAAGGTAAGAAGTTAGTCTCCTGTTATCCGACATACGAGGGCGCGTTTTTATATTCACGGAATAGGGGGTATTGAGTAAAAATAAAAACACAAAATTATTTTTTCTTTTCAATATATTCATCTGAAGACGAATACATTTTTCAGACCTTTCAATTAACTTATTTATACAATTGTAAAAAAATGTTTTGTCTTTATCCAAAAAATATGATGAAACTGCTTTAACCTCATCGTCTGAGGAAAATTTCTTACCACGCAGTACTTTTTTCATTTTTGGAAAGAGGAAATAATCACTTGGGGCCAGATTTGGACTGTAGGGTAGGTAATTTAAAAAATTGAAGCCCACCTTATATAGGACCGTCAGTGCAACACGACTCTTGTAAATGGGAGCGTTGTCATGCAACAACAGGATACCTTTTGTCAATTTTCCGCGTCTTTTTTCTTTTATGGATTCTTTTAACTAGTCCAAAATTAAAGATAAAAATGTTTTTATAACAGTAGTAATATAGTATTACATTTTTATCTTTGAAATCTATCAATAATATTCCTTCTGAGTCCCAAAAGACTGTCGCCATTTGATTCCCGAGCAACTGTTACACCTTAAACATCTTTAGTGGTGCTGTACCCATTTTTATGCCACTGCATGGAGTCTTGTTTGGATTCAGGTTCATAATTATGAACCCAAGTTTCATCACCATTAAGAATTCAATTCAATACACCACCCTTGTTTTCATTACAGAGGTTCAAAAACGCACGGGAACATTCCACTCGCTGTTGTTTTTGCGCTAGCGCGAGCATTCGCAGCACCCATCTTGCACTAACCTTAGTCAAGATGATTGTGTAGAATTTTGAAAACTGGTGTTTCCGATACTTTAACAATTTCTGCAATTTTTTTCTTTTTTAGTCGAGCATCTTCCAATACTAATTTTCTACTTTCGCAATAAGTTCTGGCGTAGTAACCTTATCCGGGCGACCCAGCATTGGATCGTCTTCAAGTGACTCCCTGCCCTACTTAAACAAATTATGCCACTTGTAAACCATTGTTATTCCTTGGCAAGAGTCCACGTAAACCAATGACATCTCATTCTATTCATTATCACTCTGGCTTGAACAGACTTTCCTTACTTGGTAAGGAATTTTATTAATGCGCGATATTCGATTTTCTCCATATTTTGAACTTTGTTCCCGATTGAGTTGCTTGGTCAACGATAATTCAAGAACTAATTATTCGATTACAACAAAACATGACAGGTATAATCCGTGCGCAATGAGAATGGGATACTACCTTTTGGAACTGAGACGTTTCGTCGACCAGTCGTAGCGTTGTCAAACTAGGACTGTTGATAGTTTTTTTAATATCGAATTTTCGATATATTTTTAAATATTATATAATATATAATGAAATAACGTAATAAGAAAACATTGATGAAAAATTGCATACTTTTATGAATTTAATTGAGTTATTATCATGATTTTGTATAATACAAAGAAGGAGTTAACTGATAATTACATTTTTTTTTTCGATAAATTAACATTTATTTTCACTCGTAATTTTTTTTTCTGTTCTACTCGGACGCATCTGCCGATTAAAAATAAACGATAAAAATTTACTTAAAAAAATATCGACCATCGATATTCTACATTTCAATATCAAACTACCCATATATCGTCCAAAAAAGTATTAGTAATAAATATCGCTATTTCTAAATAATAATATCGATATATCGATATTTTATCAACAGTCCTACGGCAAACTCGCGTCGAAGTTCTCGTATGCTAGTTGTGTTTTCTGTGCGTGTTGATTTCTGTTTGAATTTTATTTTAAACGAGAGGTGTATATTTTATTAAATTGATAAAATGAAACATTTTTATGTATTTTTATAACCCTGTGATAGATCGCAAAAATAATTAATACTAGCTAGTACTAAAATAGAATTAATCTCATTTGTTCAGCACTTTTTTTATTAACGCTACTTGAACTACTAACTGTCATTTTAGATTTACTAAGACAAGGTTCCGTCCCATTCTCATCGCGCATGGATTATATACTAATTATGAGTCACTTGACATTTTAAAATTATAACGAGCCCGTCTACTCTTTTTTAATATTATCATTCCGCGAACTTAAAACCGCACCCTCGCATCTAGCAATTTTGAAAAAACTGGGAGCAAAGATATAAGGTCGATAGTTACACGAGTTGCGTTTTTCACCATTTTTATGCATGTATGTGGATTAAGAGCTTAACTATGAAATCATTCATACATTTTATGAGTGATGGTGGACACCCGTCGATTCCAGCAGAACTATTAGGTTTGAGATCACATATGAGAACTGTTTACTTCAGCTCCATCAGTAAGAGTAGTCCAGTCATTATAGTAAGTTCACCTCGGAATTCGAGATACCCAGCTGTAAGTCTGTAAATACTTGTATATTGACACCCTAAAAGTCGTCTCAAAACCTACATATGGTAGGGTGTAAGCAACTATTAAATTTCAAGGTCAAAGGTCACAAAAATCGGTTTTTTTGCGCTTTTTTTGGAAATATCTCATTTCCTATGCGTTTTTTGCTATTTATATTTATTATCAATATTATAGAATACAACATTTTCTACAAATTTTGTTTACAAAAATTTTTTATACGATGAACCGTTTTCGAGATAGAGGGCGGAGAGCGAGCGGTCACAGCATCACTTCAGGTCAACCGGTGCCTCCGGTCGAAAACGCGCCATATATAGTCGATGAACTATCGATAAATCAATGATTATAAATATTTGTCAATTTTTATTAACTATTATATTATATTTTATCATTTTTTTCCTAACCTATCCACATATACTTTTTATTCAGTATTAATTTATTTAACAACACTTACCTGCCCATGTAATTGCAGAATTGTTAATGAAAATATAGGAATTATATTTGAATTTTAACCTAATTAATAATAATAACTTCTTACATCATGAAAAAAAAATTATGAATTAATCTTTTTTTTTAAAATATCATTCAATACATTTATTTTTATTGAAAGTAAAAAAATGGAATAAAGGGTACAAAAACAACAATTTATAATTTTAATCATCTTCTTCCTCTTCATCGTCGTCTTCTGGCTGCTGGTAAATTTCAAACTGGTGAAGACCAGACGATAATGAAGATTATCGTCTTCAACGACATTTGTCTCAAGTTCTTCCATGATTTCAGGGTCAAAGGTTCCATCTTCGTTAATGTCGCTCTGATATGGTAGAGTATTGAGACAAGCTTGCCCATTACATTGGCCACAAGCTAAAGAGCATTGCAAGCCCGCTTTCCTGCATCCGCATCGCGAACCACAAACACTCTTGCAGTTGCAGAATATTGTATTTAGCAAATATTCTGGAGCAGGTGGTAAAATTGTCATGATAGGCTCCAGAAAATCGTTTCGCATTGCCCAACCCCATACTTGGGGTTCCCAATCATGTCCTAACCAAGTTTGAACTTGATAATATACACGGTTGAAATGTTGATGAGCAGCTGCACTTGTTGGTGGAATATTAGGACGAATATTTTGACGGCCAGCTGGTCGAGTGGTCAGGCAACTGGACACTTTACGCAGCGGTCGCGGGTTCGAATCCCGCCAGGTGCAGATAATTTGTATGACGAATATAGATGTCTGCACCGGGTCATGGATGTGTATTTATGTATATATGTATTCATATCTTAAATTTATTTCCGTTCCTAGTACCTGTAACACAAGTTCTTACGAACTTACCACGGGGCTAGGTTAACGTGGTGTGATTGTTGATTAATATTTATTTATTTATTATTTATTTATAATTGAAAGCTGCACAGGTTTATTAAGTTTTGTAGACTTGACTAATGCATATAACGAAGATGATCGAGACTTTTCACAGATTTCGGAGCATTATAGACTGCCAATAAGGTTTGAGTTCCACTCTCTAATAATCTCTGGGCCGAACAATTTTCTTCCTCAAATGCTGCAGCTAGTTCATCCAAATTTGTCAGTTTCTCAAAATCAATCTTTTAAAAATGATTTTTTTCCATTTTAAAAAAGTAAAAAGTAAACGGTTATCAGTATTATTGAATAGATATAGATTTAATGCATGAAGAAAACTGATAAAATATAATATAAAAGTTAATAAAAATTGACAAATATTTATAATCATTGATTTATCGATAGTTCATCAACTATATATGGCACGTTTTCGACCGGAGGCACCGGTTAACCTGAAGTGATGCTGTGACCGCGCGCTCTCCGCCCTCTATCTCGAAAACGATTCATCGTATAAAAATTTTTGTAAACAACATTACAAATGTATTGTGAGAATTTTGTATTCTACAATATTGATAATAAATATAAATAGCAAAAAACGCATAGGAAATTAGATATTTCCAAAGAAAGCGCAAATAACCGATTTTTGTGACTTTGACCTTGAAATTTAATAGTTGCTTACACCCTACCATATGTAGGTTTTGAGACAACTTTTAGGGTGTCAATATACAAGTATTTACAGACTTATAGCTGGGTATCTCGAATTCCGAGATTCTTACTTAATTTAAGGTTAAATGACTGGACTAGAGTTTTTTTTCTTTCTACGATTATAACTTATTAATCTAGGCCTCTATTAACATACTTCACTTATTTATTCATTTCCACTTTTATTCAGCATACTAATTTTCTTCTTGCATCCATCCACATTCATCCTTATCTGAGTATTTACCCAACAAAACAAAAGCAACTATTATATATTTTTACCCGACTGCGACAGAAGGAGGGTTATGTTTTTCGAGTGTATGTATTTATGTATGTATATATGTATGTATGTATGTATGTATGTCCATTTCTTTGGCACGCCCTACAGCCCAAACGGCTGGACGGTTTTTGACATATGAGGTGTCGTTGGATTTGTCTAAATTGTAGTAGTGACAGGCTATATAAATTTTTAAAATGGCGCCCGCAAATGGTGGATTGAGGGGGGGGGGGAGTTGAATTTTTTTTTTCTCACTGTAGCAATATGGGTATCAAATTATAGCTAGTAAATTGTTTTATTCTTTTTAGTTTATAATAAGAGTATTTTACGGAGTCGGGTTTTTTTATTTTTTTAATTAAGCATACTTGTTCCTTATAAGTATATAACTCAAGAGGAAGTGAGGGAGGGAAGGGATATATATTTTGTTTTATTTTTTACAATTTTTCCTTAAGCTAATTTTACAAACAGTTTTTAAAATTATAACTATTTGCAGATTTAATTTTTTCCTTAATATTTTTAATTAATCTAGGGTGGCACAATACGAACCAAACTAAGCCAATTCATTATCATATTACGAGTACTACTTATATCTTTGTTAACTTATACAAAAAATTAATTTTTATATAAATTACTATATAATACAAAAAACTATTCTTTATTACTAACTTACTTCTATATTTATTCTACTACAAAATAAATATAACATTATACCTATACTAACATAATTTCTTATACCTTTTTTTATGATTGGAAATGCATTTACGCATCCTGCATCCGCAGGCGACGGGTATGTGCGACTCGCTGGCTGACCGTCGACCGTCTGCGCCGTAGTTGGGCGCCACGGGATCACTCGCGCATACAACCATGACGCCTCGACGCTTGGTCCGGCGGCCCCTCCGTATGTGATTAAGGCCGCTCGACTGGTCCACTCTGCTAATTCAGAGAAGTACTAGGAGCGGCCCCACTACCGAAATCTCCGCGCCCTCTCGGGGTCATTTACCTACCGTGCCCACACTCTCACCGCGCTTTCGCGTCCCGCCCACCACTGGACTCCCAGCTACCCCAGATGGCGTACCCCCGCTGATGGGTCCACACATCAGCTGGTCTAGGGGGCCCAGTGGCTTGTGCGCTTCCACGCTCAAACTACCGCGCTTTCACGCCACCGAATGGAGGGGGGAGAGCGAGTCATACCCCTCCTGCGCTTTCGCGCCCACCGCTGCTGGTTTTGGTTCGCGGGGGTCCGAAGACCCATACCACTCGCTTGGCATTCGAGTGGCGTTCCCCTATCCGCCACCGGGGGATGCGCCCAGTAGGAGACCAGCAACTCCATTGGAATAATTTCTTATACCCTATTCCTATGATTTACAACCTTACATATCTTTTTACAATTCTTCAAGAACAGTTTTTTGGTACCTTTATTCATAATTTAATCTAGCAATAGATTTTTATTTAGCTTCACATTTATACGACTCTCAATATTGTGCCTTTCCAGGTCATGGGCCGGGATATCCAGGAGGATGTGAGGAACAGACTCAGAACACTCAGGGTCACAGACGCACGATGGACTCTCCTTGCACTTGAAGCGGTGCAAGTACTCGGAGAATCTGCCATGCCCCGTCAACATCTGGGCGACAAATCTGTCCACCTTTAATTTACCTATGATCCTGTGTGCGGTTATCGCGTCAGGGAAGAAGATCTTGGTGATGCCTGCCGTTTCGCCGTTACGATACCGCTGGTTCCATTCATCAAGCGATTGCATACGAATGCTTCGCTTGATGTTCGAAATCGGGCAACTGTCATAGTCAAAAACGCGTTTTAACTTCAGCGCAGCTTCCTTGGCCAGATGGTCGGCACGCTCATTCCCCTCTAAAGTAAAAAAAGTAAAAGGAAAAATATATTTATTTAGGACATCACAAACACACTCTAGTCCTGGACTTCCGCTTGGTAGATCGTGCAATAGGACGTTAAAGCAAGCTTGAGGGTTTTTTGTTTCGGCGGGAGGGTTTTTTGATTCTTGCTGCCATCCGTGTAAAAGTTAAAATAATGGTAATTATTGGCCAAGAGTTGCTCTTGATCTACCAGACACTTGAAATTAAAGTCGATATGACAGGCAGTGTGCGGAGACCGCAGAGCCGAGGACATCCGTTCCACATCCTGATTCCCTAACACCCACTGAGGCACCTCCTCCTCGCAGTATAGAGCGCCGCGGCTTCTCGTACACGCAGGTCGGGAAGAAGCATGCCAGCGAGCAACAGTTCCGAGTTCAAGGAGGTAGTACGGTATGCCCTGCATATCTTCAGCGCGAAGCCCCGCTAGACCTTGTTCAGTCGCTTGCGAATATCAATCTTGTCTACGGCTGGCGCCCGAACGGCAGCCGCATACAAGATCACAGGCTCAACCACCAATCTGTAAATCGTGCGAATGACATCAGGATGGAAACCCCATCTGATCTTAGCTGCTCGGTCTAGCTGGTGATAAAAGGCGACTGCGCACTTGCAGACATTCACGACGTGGGTGTTGAAGGTGAGTTTTCGGTCTATGACGACCCCCAACGGCATGTGAAAAAGTGGGATGTCATATTTCAGCTTGCGCATCACGACCATAGCATTGCTCCTCAGCTCTCACCTTCTGAAGATCGATATGCACCGACCCCAGGCCGGTTATCCTGCTCTAGAGGATGGGCGAGGTCGCAACCACCACATGGGCCACATGCGGATTTCTCACCATCTTGCAAAACTTTACCGAGATACGATCATCCCAGTGGAAAAGAGTTCCCGATTCTGGTTCCTCAGGGCTTTCACAATGTCTTCGTCTGTATTTGCCGACAAGAGTCATACCTGCAGAATATAGAAGATGGAATTTCAAAGAATCCAAAATTGTTTTGGTCTTACGTTAAAGCAAAACGCGGTGGTACTGGAAATTACCCTGCTGTCATGATTGATGATGATAGTCAGACGCATTCTGGTAGTGACATTTGTAATGCCTTCGCAACCTGCTTCTCATCAGCCACTTCCTGCTCCCATGTTCCTCTCAGTAATTTTGAGAATGATGATGATGATGAGTGCTGGACGGGGACATTTGCCTTTTCTAGTGATTGCTTATCGACAATAAGTATATCTCGCAGTCAGATCTATAGAAAATTGCTCACTCTAAATGTATCCAAGAGTGCCGGACATGATCGGATCCCACCATTATTCGTCTCTCGTTGCGCTTCAAATTTAGTAGAACCCCTTTTTGTCATCTTTAATTGCTCTCTCACATCAGGAATATTTCCTTCTATCTGGAAAGTAGCGCAGGTCGTCCCTATATTTAAATCTGGAGACGCTGAACTTGTCAGTAACTACAGGCCTATCTCTATCTTGTCCACCCTGGGAAAAGTTTTTGAGTCTTTGGTCTGTCCTGTACTTCAGAGCTATTTCAGTAAATATTTATATGAACATCAGCATGGTTTTGTCAAAGGAAGATCAACAAATACAAACCTGGTTCTTTACGTAGAAGAAATTATGAAACATATTGATAGCAATAAACAAGTCGACGCTCTGTACACTGACTTTAGCAAGGCCTTTGACAAAGTTCCTCACCAACTTCTCCTAAAAAAGTTGTCGGCGTACGGTGTTGTGGGTTCTATGTTATCGTGGCTAGATTCATACCTTTCGGAACGAATTTTTTACGTAGTAGTTAATGGCTTTACCTCTACACCACGTAACATAAATTCTGGTGTACCACAAGGATCTCATCTCGGTCCTATTCTTTTTAACATCTTTGTAAATGACCTTCCTTGTTTCATTAAACATTCTGTCCCTTACTTGTACGCTGATGACCTTAAATTGTGGAAAGTTATTGACACAGAAGAAGATGTTTCCCTTCTACAGAGTGACCTTAATGCTCTCGTGCGCTGGTGCGGAAGAAATGGTATGGAACTCAATATCAAGAAATGTAATTACATAAAATTCACGAGAAAATTGTTTCCCATCTCATCTGTTTACTTTATTGACGATACAAGACTGCAAGAAATTGATGTAGTGAAAGATTTGGGAGTATTTTTGGATGGCAAAATGACTTTTGTGCCGCATATTGAATCCTTGGTTGGAAGAGCTTCCAAACTGTTAGGTTTTGTGATCAGAAACGTCAAAGCTTTTAAGCGCTCATCAACCAAAATAGCCCTATATAACAGTATTGTAAGATCAGTACTCGAATATGGTTGCGTAGTATGGCGTCCACATTATGCTTGTCACATATTACGTATAGAACGTATCCAAAAACGGCTGGTTCGACATTTAATTTTCAACCATTACAGAGACAAGAAGTCACTCTCGTATAAGAATATTTTGGAATTACTGAAAATGCAAAGCTTAAACAGCCGACAAGACTTACTTGATCTCTGTTTTTTCTATAAAATTATGAGAAATTATTTAAGTTGCCCGGCGCTTTTGGAAAAAATTATGTTTAGAGTTCCGCTTCGGATGCCTCGCAAGCCGGTTGAGCTACTCTATCGTTCATTTCGTAGAACGGTTTTGGGTGCAAACTCGCCAATCTTACGAATTTGTATGCTCTATAATAAGTATGGTGGATCGGTTGACGTACACAGCATGTCTCTAGCTAAATTTAAAACAACAATTGCCCATAGGCTGAATCAGTAGCTTTTTTTTTTGTTGTTGCAAAGTATTTTCAAAGTATTTTTTATTATTCTTGGTGTTTTAGCATAATTTAGTTTGTAAGAAATTTTGTTATGTATACATACTATAAAAAGCATGTGGTGTATACCTGTAACTGATTGTGCAATTAGCGCTAATAAATTTAATATTATACTGTAGATGTAAGTAACATTGTAACAATCGTTGGTGTACCAAATAAATAAATAAATAAATAAATAAATAAATAAAGAGGCCTCTGAGGACCAGAATGGGATCTCTATTTTTGAGTTCGTCGCCTCTTAGTCTTTGATAGGGGTCTGAATCATATCAGAGGTGTCGTTCAATTAAAAACTAATAAAAAATGTCAAAATAAACACAAATAAACAAAATTGTCAACTTTAAAACACTGCAATAGCAGTTTGTATATAAAATAAAAGAACTAATTAAAATAGGAGCATAAAACTGTTCCCATCCGTAAAAAATACTGTAATGTAAATTACAGCACTTATAATACTTAAAAATAACTTACTGTAACTAAGGAACTAACTTCTGGATAGTCAACGGTGAAAACCGCGCGGTGCTACGACTAGCGGTTGGCGAGATATTTCAGTTTTAATTTTTTTCAATATGGTGACCTAGATTGTCGCCAAAAACTAGATTAATTTTATAAAATTAACTCTCGGCAACCACTGGTCGCAGAGAGGCGTGCGACGGCTCGCCTTGATCGTCTCGATCTAAGCTATACGCTTGTAGTTTAAATGTAGTCACGTTTAACTCAAAATTGATAGAAATTACTAGTCTGTTATTATCCTGTCAATTATCCAGCAATCGTGACGACGTAACAGCACGAGTGTTCAAGCAGAAACTCAAATCGCTTATGAACTTCATTGTAAAATATCATGTCTTCGGTGACGTATGATGTTGGATGTACTATGTAGAGTGGCAGAAAAGAGATCTGCCTAATGCGCAAACTCTTCTTTTAACTAAAACATCAGATTAAGTGCACGATGGCGCACAAACGAGAATTAGAGGCATTATTGATGATGATGATGCATGAGGCACAATTAGAGGCAGATCGCACATCAAGAGATTTGCGTAGCAATCAGTACCTCTTCGGAGGCGCGATGATTTTACTGGCTGGAGATTTTCGTTAAACGCTGCCAGTCATTCTCAGATCAACAGCCGCTGATTAAATAAATACTTGCTTGACGGCATCATATTAATAAAGATACATGAAAAATATCAAGTTAACAACGAATATGTGAGCGGCGTTACAAAATGACATATCGGCGGAAGTGTTTTATAATGCATTATAAAACATTGGCAATGGGAAAATTCCCGTTGTCTGGCCTCATTTCGTTTCCATCTAAATTATTGTCAATTCACTACGTCAAAGGAATATTTAATATTGAAAATGTTCTCAAATATTGGTGTGAATTATAAAAACCATGCTTAGTTGAGCGGAAGAGCCATTTTAGAGATAAATAAATATGTAGATCATTTAAATATAAAAATTCAGACTCAATATGGTCATATTTTAAACGGAAGATTTTGTCTCTTTTTATAACATTTACGGTACCTACTTTAAAATTTGACGTGTTATTAACTTTAGATGCTGTGATCATTATTTCGTTGCGGAGTTATTTTAAAACTATGATATCTTCTAAGATATTCATATTAATAAGATATTTTATATTTTATTATTAAGATAGTATTATTATTAAAATAAAATGATGTCAAGGATAATTTTGTTCAAAAAGAAATACTTGTGATGAATAACGTATTTATTTAGATAAGGTTTTATATCATGTGTGTAAAACCACCTTCGCAAATAATCCATTATTTTAGAACAAACTTGATTACCATAAAAAAGGTTATAATGAGTCAACCTTAAAAGATAAATATGATTGTGCTTTATATGTCATACATGATTTTTGCGTAACTTTAACCGTTTACACAGCGCACGCAACGGAAGCTCTCAAAACAGAATAATATATCCCCGTTTTTGTAACATTTTTTATTAATACTCAGCTCCTATTGGTCGTAGCGTGATTTTCATAGCCTATAACTTTCTTCAGTAAGTGGACTATCCAACACAAAGAGAATTTTTCAATTCGGACCAAAAGCTCCTGAGATTAGCACGTTCAAATAAACAAACTCTTCAGATTTATAATATTAGTTGAATAAATAAATCTAGAGGTTTGTCGCAAATTGTGTTGACGTTCGTGACATGATTAATAACAACTCATATCCAAAAACGTGGTAATATTTTACAATGATAAAGCTTTCTTATGGTAAAAATTCAATAACAATTTGAAATTTAGTAGTTTTAAAGTTATTACTTCAAAGTTAAGTTTTTAATTATAAACAATCAAATATGTCGACTATTTATAGCATGAAAATATCTTTATGACTATCGATCGAGATATTACAACCTCTTTTAAGCCACATAAATAAATCACTGTAGATTTATTTTCTATTTTCCGGTTTTAAGACTATAATATTTTTATGCTATGCGATAATATTTTTTCACACCATTCCGCCTAATTAGGGTAGAGCGAATTTGACTTATCCTAAGATAAGTAATTTTATTTGTAAGTCAAGGGAGATATGAAAGACACTGAAAATTAATTAATCCGGGTCATTCGAATCATTAAAACCAGTGCTAGAAGAGTACAAGCCTAGATGCGGCAAAGTAAAAATCAGCTTCGTTATATAAAAAAAAAACTAAAAATTTTGTTTTTAAAGAATGAGTTATAAACACCTAAAAAGTTGATAAAAACAATTTTCTAACCAATTCAATAATACGCGTTCGCCGTCTCATACTACTTTAAAAAAAAAACCAGTGCTAGACATAAGTTTTATTAGATAAACCTTCAACCCAGGAATTTATATTATCAAATACTTTGTGTGTACTTTAACTGGATTATTTGCCTTTCCGAAATACCGACACAAAACCGAATAAATCTATATTGAATTGTATTTATATTTTGTGTATACTTTTTTTTTTGGAGTTTACTCCTTAAGAATCGATTTTCGTTAAAGACCCCCGGTATGAAAAAAATATGAGAAGTAAAAATCTACTGATCAAATGACCTCGTTACATTTTTATGCACAACTTATTTTCATTTTTAAGTCATGAGTATTAAGACGTATAGACCGCGCGCGAGCTCCGAGGAATCGGTGTTTGAGGAAGGGGCGGGTGTACGCCGCGCCCGACCGTCGCTTCATACCCCGCACTCTTCCACTACTAGTGAAGACCTTGACGTGAAAGCACGCGTATCGAGTCTTTTGTACCCGAGAAAAAATGATTAGATCTAATCATATATAATTGGACTTAACTGACAGACCCAAATATTGGCAGGATATAACTATACATATATATAGATTCTGGTTGGATGGTGCCAGCAGCGCCGTCTGCTGGCACCATCCAACTCAAACGACCAAAATGAACAATCCGTAATTCGCTGGGAACTAGTTCCCTCTGGTTTCGTAATAAAACGTACCAGTGTGGATTGATTTGGTGATTTATTTTCCTCTCTCACAGATACTAATGTACAAATGTGACACAAATAATAACGAGATCTAAATGACGCTTCACGCCATCTTGGGATACACAGCTTGTAACTCTATTAACTATAAATATACATATGTAATCATATCTAGGAATATACAGTCCGATCCGATATAGATATATAAATAAGTGTACAAATCACAAAGTGCTCAGATGAATCTAACATTGAACTTACCGAACACGAGATTATTCATTATTTTGATGATGAAGCCAAATTAATAACGGATAATTTATCGCCCCATAAATCTAAAGAACGCTATATTTTCGCGTAAAAACTGTAAAATAGGCAATAAGTTTTATTCTGTGTCACATACGAATTATTTGTGCCTATTTAGAGAATAATTATTTTTTTATTAATTGCAATCCCAAACAATAACGAAATATAATTTAAGAATTACTTTGAGGTCAAAATTATCCATATTAAGAGTAAAAAAGAAAATATATTGTTTACAAGCAGTATTGATATAACCAAAACTCCCTAAATCGTAAAAAAAAAATAAAGCCTCGTCAACCATCTCCCAAAAGGCGGCCGAAAACGATTCTACGTAATTGGCGAGGACATCTCATTTCAGATGTAAATTAAGCAGTTAGACTGTATTAGGGTACGTGTGTAATTTGACATTTAACTAAGATCTACACCGATTCCTTGGAACACTACTTTTACTATGAAATTTAATAAGAAGGTAGATAAAATCCGTAATTACGAATAATCTATAACTAATCAGGAATGATTAGATTTAAAAGTACAAATACAAACATTTTATACTTTTAAAATATATATCTCTCTCTTGCTCTTTATCTGTTCATGTGTATGCAGCGCAGTATCTTCAGAACTGAAGTAGGTAAACACTTGAAATTATACAGAATACATATGTATGACCTCTACAACGACAAATAATAAGAGTAAAATAAAGGTATAAACGTGTTTTAACGGCGCTTAAAATTTATCTTTAAAATATTTTTGGTTAAATTATTTAGTGTGATACGGGCGGAAGTCCCCAAGTGCTTGTAGATACGTTCTTGTGGTCTTCCCTGGACCCTGTCCTGACCAATCCAACGGTCCTTCTCAGGGCCAACCCAACGGTCCTTCTCAGGGCCAACTCAACCGTCCTTCTCAGGGCCAACCACAAGGAGAGGTCGAGGTACTGGAGGACATCTCCATCACCTCGTTGTCCGAGCCGAATCTGGGGCGAAAGCGCCTCTACTCAGGGGGTTTGGAGGTCTCCGCCACGGAGACGGAGGCGGGAGTTGCCTCGGCGGCTAAATCCCGCTTAGCGGCCAAAAGAGGAAGGGCGCCTGGCGCTGAGACGATCCCAGTGTAACTAAATTCTCGAATCATAAAAGAATATAAAAATTATATTGATTTGTTTCGTGGTATCATCTAGTTAATTAAGACTTATTTCACTTTTTTTCTGTAATAACCATGTTCTTTTAGAGCGTAAGTAAGTAAAAACACATGTTTGTGCTCCCTAATTCACCTTACTGTAATAAACAATATTTTGTGATTAATTCGGTACTATGAAAATATTATTTATATTTATTAGAAATATTTCTATTAAAAATATTAAAATATAGGATTTTCGATCACGTTTCCAATAAAAATTGTATATTTTTAATTGTAAATTTAGTAACAGGGAAAATGGGAGGGGAAGCGGTAAGTGGTCCCGCGCCCACCACATTACAGTAACGTCCGACCATTCATCGATGAACCTTCCTCGTGAGATTGACAATTTATAGTGTGTCTACACATGTTTTATAAAATTAAATATAGTTGTAGAATAGAAATCCAATAAATTCAATAGTTGCAACAGCCGAAGCTGTGATATTCATAAAGGTCAAAACCAAATTAATTTCAGTATCTAAATTATGACCGTAGTCCAACATTCAGTTGCAATAAAATCAAAGGTGATGATGGCATGGCAAAGGCCATGGGAATAAGCCCTGGCATAAAATGAATTAATGATAATAATTTAAAAAAGCGTAGAAAATCAATCTTTGATTTTATATTACTTCAAACGTACGACCGTCAGGCGACAGTGCAAGCAGGCGCTTTTCCAAATCTGCCTTACTTAATTACTCATAATATTATTGTGATTAACGCAAGTTTTTATTTTAAGTTCCGCTAAACTTGACTTATTTATATGTAATTATTTTATCAATATTGTACGCATATTCATATGTATGTTTATAATAACGCATTTGTATGATGTTTTTATTCATTCGTAGTGTGTATATAATCGCATATTCTTATAATTATGTCCTATAAGTATATATCACGTTTTTAGTTTATTTTATATATTTAACGTATCGCTTTATATCATAATTTTAATTTTCGTCAATACCTTAATGGATACTTATAACATACGTAGTCGCACTAATCTATGATCTACTACAGTGCGTCAGGAGGAGTTTAATCTAATGGACGCTCCATTAGATTCTGACTTCATTAGATTAGTCTAGAAGGAAGAGTCATTTGCAACAAACGCACGCATAAATGATCCATGTGCACCAACACTATTATAGCGTAGCAGTTCGACCATGAAAACGGGCTCCTCAACGCTAAGCAACATTCAGTCGTAGTTCTGGTATAATTGATCGACGAAAGACGTCAATCAAGACGTCGCAATGTCAACCACAAATAGCACAGTATTACCACACGAGTAAAGTTATTTACTCATGTGGTACCACCACATGGCGCATGCACTACTCTAGACCTGTTTTCGCTCTATCTAGACTAGACAGTGCGAGAGACACCCGTTTATTATTTTAACCGAAGTTGTAAGTAATAAATAGTCTCAACGTCGATATCACATTATAGTTCTACGACCAATATCGCAACGCAAAGCATCGCCCCATATGCGTCACGTACTCGTATAAGAACTCAAGACAATATCGACAAAGCGTACAATAATCTGCAGCGACCGGATCCAGCCACAACGTCTTGTCCCAATATCGAATCATCAAGAATTTGCTAGAGTATATTCAGCACGGTGCTTGCACCATTCAGTAAAAATTCACAGAATAACATTATGAGCACACGTTCGAAAATTACAACCTCAATCACAAGATTTATTTTTATTGTGCATAAAGTGCATTATATTGCTTACGAAGTAATCGTAAACATATAAATCGCCATTTGGAGATTAAATGATCGTTCCTAATGCCTGAAGTAGCTAGCAGACATCTTAAATAATGAAATAAGGTTTTGGATACGACCGCTGAAAACAAACTGACAGGTCCGTCACCGTAAACCGTCAGTCGACACAGTTTTACAAAAATGTATATTGTAGTCTGCTTCCTAAAAAGTCAGCAAGATCCTATAACATACAAAAAAAAATCTCTACTGAGTAAAAAATAATTGTGATCAACGAACACTTTGATAACTATGTATTTATTGCTCCGTTTAATGTATTTTATATTTATTTACATCTTGTATTAAATAACTTTTAGATGAGGTGATTCTCAACTATCTATTTTATACATTATATATGACATATATATTTTTATATGACGGATACTATCATAGTATATTATAATATTCATTATATTTTATTCAGAGTATACCTTCATAAGTGCACTTTTTTCATGACGGCCCCACATACCGTCATTGTCTAAAATAATTATCTCATAGGTAGACAGACGTAGCATCTCCTAAGTATTTGTTTATATTGCCATGCAACCATTGATATGATACCTAGATATCGCTCTGGTCACCCTGTTTAGTACCTTTATTAATAATTTTAATGACGACCTCACATACCGTGACTAAATATAAATTTATATTACTAAATATATATATATATATTACCATGCATCTCCATTAATATTATGACTACGCTCCGTTCCGGTTCCCCGGTTCAGTTCCACTTTCATAATCGGGGATGGTCAACCATTGTTAGCAGCCTCGCCCATTCAGCTGTACCACTATGGTATCATATCCACACATGGTCGGACAGACGTCAGCAAGACGCACCCAAAATAAAATAATAATAAAATTACTTTACAATTATGACTTTCTCACCCCAACTAAAATGATTTATTGTGAAACTAACCTCATTAATATCTAACAAACATATTATGAGTACATGTGCTTAAATAAAAAATGATTGTATCAAAAATAAAAATCATTCCTAACTATTAACATTCAGAACAAAAAGAAAAATAGGATCCCAGCTCCGAAACGCTGATAATGTTAAATAAATAATTGATGTATTTGCTAGTCTCTCAATATACAGGCCATATAATTATAAATATGTATCGTTTATAATATTTTTTATATTACATTTAATCCAATATAATTAAGTATCTAATATAATTGTAAAGGATAGGATATTTTTTCGTCACTTAAACACGAACTAACATTGAAAAAATTGTAATAAGAATCAATTTATATTACATTATTTCGATAATTATATACAAAAGTCGAAGCCTTAAATTTATGAGGGTCTCTAAAGCGGATGACTGCGACAAATTAAACTAATAAATCGGCAAGTTCGTTAATACTTAAGGGTGGTTTTAAATAAACATCAGTTTAGTTTCATTCGCCTTCATTAGAGAAAACATTTGTGATTTTTTTAAGATACTAAAAGTTCATTTATAGTTAGGTAATATAAATATTTTGAAATTCTCTTTTTTATTCGAATGTAATATGCCCAAGGAATTGATATCATAACTGGAACGCTCACTTAATAAAATTGTATATTCAAATGGTAGGTAGGTATGTGCATATCTTGAACTAACTAACATAAGGTTAACATTTGTTTCCAACATGTAAAGTGAAAAAATCGTTCTGAGCATTTCGTTGACTACTGGTATTTTGTCTCTTTCTTACGAGTTGCTTTGAATCCATGGTAGAAAAAATGCAATCCCTCTCTTAGGAACGTTTTTTGAGTGTACGTGCACATTCCAGTTTAAATTTCTTGAATATGCCTTATACATAGAATAAAAAGAATCATCAAAATCAGATACCTCTTTTAAAAAAGGCGTGGTTATACGGAACAAATCATCAAATTGACAACTCATCGAATTGACAACCCATTTCTTTCATAATTAAAATGTATAAACTTTTTCGATATAAATTAAAAAAAAAAAAATAAAGCTTATACCTTCACTGAATTATGTTTAAGGCGAGAACTTGATATAAGAAACAGAATATAAAATTTCAGGGAAAGTCAATGTCAGACTATAAATTATAATTAAAAATTTTATCCCTTCTCACAGAACTTAAAAAAGTCGACATTATCTTGAATAGAGCTGTAAAATACATAAAATATCACGATAATGATACACCATAGCTATATATCACACAGGCGATTATCCTGTAACTATTACAGATATCAAAAAACTTTAAACTGATAATAGTTACGGAATAATCACCTGTGCACACTTAACGATTACACCCGGTATAATATATCCTATGTAAAATTTTACTAATGAGACCGTTAACAATAAAAACAGATAAATATCCTGTTACTTTTATAATGAAAACGCTCACGGACAAAGTCCTAGAGGATTTTGATTTGATTTAGATAAGAAACTAATATTGGTTTTATAGTCATACTAAATATTGAGTTCGTTATATAGTAAATGCACTTTAAAATTACTTATTATTTTTATTACTTACTTACTTATTGAATTATATTTTACTGTTTTTCATTTTATTTGGATTTGTTAGATCATTTATTATAATACCACTCAAAATATAGTTTAAAAGCAAAAAAAAAAAACAAAGTAGATCCTTCGCATATTAGAATGTAAACGAAATTTCTAATATAACGAGATTGTTGAATCCAAATTCTCAAGTGGCATCCGATTATAATATGTTCCTAGTCTGAATTGTTTACAATGTTTAGATAGAAAATGGCAGATCACGTATCAAGCTTCATTGAGATTAATGATATTACGCCTACTTTTGAGAATCTCAAGAGTCGTATAATCATATTGACTAAATGTAACATGATAAATACGGTAAAGATAATGAATTGGGAGTCATTAAGTATTGGTTAATTTGATTTTGTTAAATATTTTCATAATTACAGAAGAATAATGATTAAATCTCGATAATTCGACGGATTGGCATACAAAAATAATAATTAACCATATAACTAATAACTTAAATTAAAATGCATCCATATATAACTAGCAGTGGTTCGCGGTTTTGATTATACAGAAGTAGATCATACACTTGAATTACTACTTTAAAAAATATACCTTATTTTAATTTAGCTCACTAGATGTGAAATTAAAAAATTTGGGGTACAAGAAGCACACTTAATTTCTCTACTTCTTTTACCTTCCATTTACTTCAAAAATTACTGAGCTCTCATGCAAAATCCCATGATTCATTCCACTTTTTTGGATGTATACGGTGTAAAAGAATTCTGGTCGTCAAATTTCGTGCAATACGTGAATGTCTTTTTCAATAATTTATGCTCGGCATTGATGAATCGGTCAGTTAATCAGTTAGTCAGGACGTGTTTTTCTTATAACCTATATATATGAATAAGTTAGCGTCACTAATATAGAGACCAAAATCTAAAACGTAATACGGTTTCTTATTTATCTACTGTACATTTACGCATTATGTAACAAATTATTAAAGTGTTTTAATGATAAGTCGATGAGCCCAGTGCATTAACCACAGATATTTTATGCGGGTGGGGTTTGTTAACAAACAAGATACCCTTATTCCAAGAAAGCCAGATATTCTTCCTCATTCTTATAACGACTCATATAAACAATTGCAATGAGACAATAAAAACAGAGTGATACACTTATACATGTGATAATAACAGTGCTATAATTTTCAGATAAAATGAGATACATTTTTCTAAATATTTCGTTAACATAGCAAGTATGTATTATTAAGTATATCATTGACAATATGTAATTAAGATAATAAACTTATATAGAGAAATGTATCAATCATATAAATTTATGTAATAAATAAGGTAATAAATGTAATATTTCTGACTCGTATGTATAAAATAAAAGGGGAAAAAATAAATAAACAAACGTAAATAATGAATCGATATACCTATATTTTGGTTTTCTTAGTGTACCATCGCATCCCATTTTGAACAATTATTACGATTGATCGAGATTGACTGATTTCCCGCGAATCCTCCATAAAGCAGAAAACATGAGATCAATTCGTGGATGAATGCATGCCACGCGTTTCTAGCCTGTTGATGCTGCGAACGCGCAACATAAAATATGCTACTCCATTTTATGATATGGCTATAATGTATAGGGCAGGAAGCGCTTATACGGAGGTGGGGGGAGGACCTAGCGGGGCAGCCATACGGCACACGCGTAACGGCTGCCATTCGCCCGATGCGTCGAAAACGCAAGCCCCTCACCTTACGTCTGACGCAGGTTCTCACCGGGCACGGTTGCTTTGATGACTACCTGTGCCGGACGGACCAGAGGGAGCCGACGACTGAATGCCACGATTGTGGCGCGGCGGCGGACTCTGCCCAGCACACCCTCGAGGTGTGCCCGAGATGGGCGGCGCTGCGTCAAGGTCTAACGTTGATCCTCGGAGGGGACTTGTCGCTGCCAAGCATCATCACCGCGATGCTCGGCGACGACGAGTCCTGGAAGGCGATGGTCTCCTTCTGCGAAACAGTAAGGTCCCAGAAGGAGGCCGACGAGCGGGTGAGAGAGGAGGCCGCCGACGTGGCCTCCATGCGCGGGCAACGAACGGGGGTGCGTAGGAGGCGCTACTTAATGCGCCTCCAGTAACGGTCCTATGCCCGTGTCGGACCGGGATGGGAACCCGGCCCTGCTAGACACGGCGTCATCGGGACTGTTCAGAGGTGAGCCGGACAGTCCCCATGGAGGAAAAATCTGGCCTTTTCGCCGAGGCCAGCCTGTCGCTGGAGGGATCCTGTTGCCTGCAGATCCGGGACCCTCCAATTAAAGCGGCTGAAGGCTCCCGCAGGGGTTTAGTACGGTATTGCATTCCCAAAGTGCCGAGTCCGACATAGGTCCGAGCATCCCGGATATCATCCGTAAATGGATTCCCCTGCGACAAAAAAAAATGGCTATAATGTATGAAACCGTTGAAAAAATGGTAGTAAGTAAATTAGTCAAGGTAATACGTGTGAATGATTTGTGTCAAGCTTAAGTTAATCTGTCTGATATTTGGTTGGGTAAAGTTTAATACCATGCAAATTGATCCAGTGTAAAATTGATGTCGAACCTTCGTTAATAAGAGCAATAGTAGCATGTAGATTAGTCCCTTAACGTTCATTGAGTATAGATTTGCATTGCGAATGATTGAGAATATGAGTTATGGCTGGAATATTAATATGAAATATGAAATAGAAGGAATGATCATTTTAACCTACTAACTACTAAATCAAATGCTACTGATGGCTAAATGATTAATAACACTTTTTTTACATCACTTTCATTGAATTAAAAGCAAACGATGGAAAATTAAAATTTTGGGGTGAGTGAAAATTCAGGATTTGTTTAAATCTTTTTTTATGAAAAGACAAAACACTAAAGAAATAAAGAAATAAATATTTAAACAATTATAGATATCGATATTATTGAAAGATATTTTTTAAAGATTTTACTACTCCTAGTATATCAAAATCCGTCAACTCGCAGTGGAGCAGCGTGGTGGATTAAACTCCAACCCTTCTATATGGAGAAGAGGCCTTCGCTCAGCAGTGGATTCTTTACAAGACATACAGTACAGTACAGAATATTTTACAATTCTAATGTGGTTCGCTGTTTTTATCCGATGCATGCATATGACGTCCTTGCGAATCCATTAACAATATATTAATAGAGATTTTGTTATTTCCTTATATTTCATCAATCAATATCAAATATTGCAGGTTAAAATTCTAATCTTCAAACTGTTATAATTTTTTTTTAATTGTTCTTAACATTTTAGTCAGCCATAGAGCTGGGAAATGCTTTATCTCTACAGGTTTAACTAGTTAATAGATAACTGGGTATCAAGTTTTCATCAATTATTCATGCGGCTATAATAATGGTCCATCCAATTTGAAATGTATTGTGATTTTAACGACTAATATCTATTTCTATATAAATATTTGGAGCGAAGTTAGTTATTAAGAACGAAGTACGGATATGGCTTAGGCGAAAAAAAGGGTCAGAATTTTCCGTCACGGCCCTTTCTATTAGCTGTGACCTTTCATAGATGTGCGCTTATTGGTTCGTAATTAAGATAGTTAAATAAAGTAATTTATAATTTTCATTTCTCTTAGATGTGAGAAAAAAAGTAAGACAAAAAACATCCCGCCAGGCTGCCATTTTAAAGATATTTGATATAAGGTTTTTTTTTAATTACCTATATTATTATTATCTTTAAGCTTTGTAGTAAATTGTTATTAAAAACTTTGATTCATCACCAACACAAAATACTCTTGGAGATTAAAATAAAGGTTAAACTTTTAGTTTAACCTTTATTTTAATTATTCATTAGCTTTAGCTATTTTAGCTTCATTAGCTATTTTATTTACTTATCTTTATTTTAATTATTCATTAGATATTAAAAATATAATGTAGTGTTAACAATATTGTTTCTAAAGGCCTATAAGCATAAATTTACTAGTTGATAGTATGTTATTTTATTTTAGACGTGATAACGTTAAGTAAATCGATGAAAGCTGGCTGCACGCACGAAAAAGCATGACTTATTGTCACGTTCCGCGAGCGAGAGCGCGGATCAAGCCGTAGAGTTTTACGATCGGCCTAAGCATTCGGATTATGACGCATCTATCTCTCTTACACTCCATCGGCCGATGCGTCTGAGTAGAAGAGACAGCGGCAGCACGCAAACTGCACGTTAACTGTTTTTAAACAAGCTTTTACTGATAAAAGATGACTGGTATTAATAATATTGGTATTGCATCTTATTTCTCAGTTTTTATTATTTCATCTATTACCTATATAATATAATTTATATAATATAATATAATATATTAATTTATTATTTATTTGAAAATATGATGCATTGTAAGTAGCCATTTTTATTTGTCATCTTATTATGAATCATATTAGTTACAAGATATAGATAACTTAACTAAAAATTTATACTGGTTTCTTTTTCAAATGTGTTAGTTTTTTTAAATTACTTTGTTTGGACGATATTTTGATAAAATAAAGTTAAAAATTTAAGACAACATTTTAAGATATTAAAATTGATTTCCGTAACCACGCATCTGACGCTAGTTGCTAATAACTTCAATAACAATTACTTTACGCAAGCTTGTAAGTGAAAATTACAGATGGCGCGCACCACTAACTCGCCGCATCGTTTTATTATATGTATAACTTCTTACGTACATACATAATTACACACACACTTTTTTCATCAATGTTTTTAATGACGTTATCACGTAAAATTATCGTCCATAAACCGACTTTACAGAAAACCAGTTTTTAATTTTTTTTTACATTATAAAGTTATATTCGCTTAAAACTTTTTTTATTTCATATTCTAGAATAGAGTTATTTTAATGAAATATTTGATAAAGTATTATAATAATAACCGTCGACATAATATCAAAATAACTATAACGATAATAAAAATAATAAAAATTGTTGTTATTTTCATAATTTTTTCAGCTATAAAAGAAAATAAGAAGCCTCGCAGATAATTCACATAATTAGCATAGCATCAATTAACGTGCTGTATCTGTCATAGAGAAGAAACAACAATACTTCTATCCAAGAAATCAGATAGTTCAGAGAATTCTAGATAAAAATTAATATTAAAAAAAGAAAAAACAATATATTTTAATAAAATTTCTGAATTCGACTTGTTTTATTTAATCTTTCAAACTATTCATATTTAATACATAAAATTATAATTATTAAATATGCTACTAAAATAAAACTGTTCTAGAGAACTACTATATTTAATTACAAATACGGTGTTGCAAATTAGTAATGATTATTATGATTTGTTTTAGTTTTGCTCAACATAATTATCCAGCAGTGGAACGTCTACAGGCTGATGAAGTTACGAGCTTTAAGAGAAACTGTTTTTGAAAATATGTCACATTGAAAATTTTGTATTCTAATAGAATAATTGACATTGGATAATTGACATGCACCATGAAATCTTAATCCACAGTGGGTGGTACATATTAAGGAATAAAAAAACTGCAAAGATTCATTTACTTACATTCTTGATTTGGCATACCTCGCGTGTAATTATTCCATTGATTAATTATTTATTTTAAAATTACGACCGTTCTGGTGTAGTGGTGCGAGTAGTTACCTCAAAGACGCGCGGCCGGCGGTCACGGGTTCGCTTCCCACTTCCCGCTCAAGACAGATATATGTATTTCTACAAATATTTGTTTCCGGTCTGGGTGTATATCTTTGTGGGTCTTCCCACCGTGCGTCGGAGAGCACGTAAAGCCGTCGGTCCCGGTTGTTACCATAGACACCTGATAACGATTGTTACCCATGGTAGGTAAATTATCCACCAACCCGCAGTGAAGCAGTGTGGTAAATTAAGCTCCAACCGTCTTCTAAATGGAAAAGAGGCTTCGCTCAGCAGTGGGCTTAGAGGCTGATACAGTACCTATGTAAATGAGAATCATATCCTTTATGTTATTACTCGCATTTATTGGAACTGATTAATCAATTGTGAAGTTATTGGAGTTTACATGTTAATGTTTTTAATAGCTTCATAACAATATAAATTAAGATTAATATATCTTAAGTGTGAGGGGATTAATTTTATGTTTGTGTGCTTGCTTAAAAAATATAGATTTTTTTCTAATAACTCGATAGGCTTAGAATAATCAAGTTAAAAACAAATTTATTACATCTACTACTCACAACACAGCTGTAAAATTCACGGGTCCTTTTACTTAACGATATTGTGATAAAAATTATTGCAAAGAACTAAAATGTTGATTATGTACCTAGGTACGCTATCCTACTATTTAAGTATATATACCTAATAAAACTACTGAAGTACCAATTATATGTTATAAGTTTACCAAAAAAAATAGTAAATTTTAAATTATAATATATATTTAAAACTAGCGGCCCGCCCCGGCTTCGCACGGGTATTTAACTAAAATTTAAAAAAATTATAAATTTATATTTTTTATCATCTACACCTGCGTCGATACTGCAAAATATTTCATAATAGACGGATTGAGTTGTCAAACATGTGTCAAAATAAAATGTAATTTGAATTAAAAGCACTAAGGAGTAGGTAATAATAATATCAACTTCGAAGCAAATAACTTTCAACCCCCTTTTAACCCCGTTAGGGGATGAATTTTGATAAAATACGAAACACGTCTTCAATGAATTCTGTTAAAGAATATTTATGCAAAATTTGAAGTAGATTGGACCAAGGAATCACGTTGTCCACTTTTCCCATACAAACTTTGCTCCCCTTTTCACCCCCTTAGGGGTAGCATTTCATAAAATCCGTTCTTAGCTGATCTCTACTCGGCGAAAGGAATATTCCTACCAAATTTCAAGACTACATTTTTTTTAGAAAACGTTTATATGGGAAAAAGAAAAGCGCTGTTTTTAGGGTTTTTTGGCAATTATTCGAATTTTTCTCACCTTTTAAACCTTCCCGAGACCTCCATGAACATTTCAAGACCAAGACAAGATAAATCTGTTCAGCCGTTCTCGAGTTTTAGCGAGACTAACGAACAGCAATTGATTTATATATATATATATATATATATATATATATATATATATATATATATATATATATATATATATATAGATTTAGTCAATATTGAATAATTAATATCGACTTACTCTATCACAAGGTTTTGTAATTTGTATAACGGTGTAGGTAAGTTACATAACTGAAGATGAGTTAGGAGGAGATCCCGCCAGGTGCAGATAATTTGTATGACGAATATAGATGTCTGCACCGGGTCATGGATGTGTATTTATATCTTAAATTTATTTCCGTTCCTAGTACCCGTAACACAAGTTCTTACGAACTTAGCACGGGGCTAGGTTAACGTGGTGTGATTGTTGGTTAATATTTATTATTATATTAATTTATTATTATATTATTATGCAATGTTTTCAAAAACAGTAATAAAACAGTGTTAGAACAGTTTATTATATTACTAGCTGTGCCCCGCGGTTTCACCCGCGTTAATTTGAGGGAAAAGCGTAGGTACTTAAATATTTTCAAACAATTACTCTAATAGTAAGTACCCACCTCGTTGGTCGAGTGGTCGCAAGCGTTTTTTCCGAGCCAGGGGTCTTAGGTTTGATTCCTGAGCCGTTCAACGTATTATTGAGTTTTTTTTTTTATTCTTAGTAAAAGCGTGATGTTATATTTACTTTAAAAGTGGAACTAAAGTTAGAAAATGTCTCGAGAAGAGAAATTATAAAGAACGCAACGGAAGTTCTCAAAAAAGCTTATTTTTCTCATTTTTGTAACATTTCTTATTATTGCACAGACCCTATTGGTCGTAGAGTGATATTATATAGCCTATAGCCATCCTCGGTAAATGGGCTATCCAACGCAAAAAAAAAAAATTCTATTCGAAACAGTAGTTCCGTTCAAATAAAAAACAAACAAACAAACTCTTCAGCTTTATAATATTATATAAGTAAATAAGTATAAGTAAAATAAGTAAATAAGTAATAAGTATAGATTAATTATAGATTATGTATATCACATTTTAATATTATAATTATGTAATTATTATAAATATTATTATTTTAACAGCAACAGTGAATAATAGAGAACAGCACAAAGAATAATACTTAAGATTTATTTTCACACAGTGTTTTTGAAACAATAATATTATCAAAATAGATGTGCGTTTTGTTACGAGAAAACTGAAGCTCGACCACTAATATAAATATAAATAAATAAATATTAACCAACAATCACACCACGTTAACCTAGCCCCGTGCTAAGTTCGTAAGAACTTGTGTTACAGGTATTAGGAACGGAAATAAATTTAAGATATAAATACATATATACATAAATACACATCCATGACCCGGTGCAGACATCTATATTCGTCATACAGATTATCTGCACCTGGCGGGATTCGAACCCGCGACCGCTGCGTTAAGTGTCCAGTTGCCTGACCACTCCACCAGCCGGACGTCTAATATCAATAGATAGCGCTGAACTTTAGAGGTTCATTTTTCTTTTGAGGTTCAGTTTCAATTGTTTTGTCAAGATTCACATCTAGTGAATAGCATAGCGCCTGAATGAATTTCTGTACAGCATGTTTGCTCAGGTATATGAAATTGTCTAAAGCGATGAGTAATGTTTGCAATAGGGTTTTTATAAACATCTAAGTTACAAATTCTCTATTAAATGGTTAATGGTTTTGTACTTAGATGTTAGATATTATAACTATCAAACTACCTTATTTATGGTTGTACCTTCCGTGTAACACACGCTTGTCAATCACGTAAGTGACATTATTAAGTGGGCGACCCCCAAGTACTATTATAGTGCTAAATAAAGTCGTGAATCGCCAATCTATCTTGGAGCATTAATAGATAAAATTAAGACTGAGCAACAACCAAACAAATAGTTCTTTTCATATTCATTTCTAAGAAAAACAGGTCTTTGTAAAGCTATTGTTTTATTATATATTTATTTTTTTCTCTCGTAACTAACAACATCGATTTCTTTATTTGCTAACAAAATATAATTTATTTAATGATTGATTTTTATTAAATATAAATTGGTCACGTTTTTCTATTTTTGAAGCGTATTAATTTAGTTTTATATTTTGCAAACGGTCATTTTTATGGATTGTAATTATTTGACAAGATGCCATATAAATAAAATAAATAATCAAAGTTTAATAAGCTTAAAAACACAGATATGGCAAAACTTTAGTTGCTTATCTTTCCTACTTCAAATAGGCTTCTTTGTATTCAAATTCCATGAATATTTAAGGGCATTTGTAGCTTAAATTTATAAAACATGAAGTTTTCAATATTTTTCGGTTATTCCCTTAACCTTAGTGGCCAATTAGTAAAATTTTATATTCTAAGTTTAACAAAAACCGTAAAATAAATAAACTGCCACACGAACGAAACAACAACAATTTCTTAAACTTTTATTCTTAAATTTTTATTAAACTTTTGTTAAATTATATTACATGTTACATGGCTTGCTTCAGTTACAGAATACAATGTCATAATTTGTCACGAACGAAATATTACTGTTTTATCCAATTTATTTTATTAAATATTTATATAAATTTTAATGTAATTAAAATCTTAAAAAGTTTCTTTCAAAGATCTAATTGAAACCATTAATAATCTTTTTATTTCCATAATTCGTACTGAAAGGAAAACGGCCTCATTACCATTCATTCGGAACTCGATTTAAATAAACGATTTTTATTAGAATCAATTCCTTCACTTTTTCATCACATTAATAATATAAGTCATTAAACTTCAACTACTTATATGAAGTATATTTGTTGTTTGGTTTACTTAGTCTGCGAAAGCTTAAAACATCATACTATGACTGATAACAGAGAAACAGTAATTTTAAAACATCATTTGTAATATAAAATACATAACGCAATTGACAAAAAGCTCATTACATGATTTCGTTACAAAGACGCACGTCTATCCCAATCAAAAAAGAAAGACAGCTACTAATAAAGAAAAAATAAAAACGCATCGCACAATAAATTCTTATAACAAAACACGTTATATACATATGATATATCACATATGACAAAACACGTCAACAAAAAAACGTTTTCAAAAACATAAAAAAATTAAAAAGTATCGTGACATATTGTATAAGATTCTTTTAATTTATAATTTTGCATTATTTTTATAATTTGGAAACATTCTGTGACAAATACAAGCATCTGACACAAAGATATCTACTAATAATATTCCATTATTCACTAAAAACAATCAATTTAAAAGGTACTTCAAGTGAGATAAAGAATACGCAGTTACGCACTTATCTTACTTGACGCATAGCTCTAATCCTTCTCTCCCGTCGTTACGAGTGCGTTGTTATATACTCGTAGTCACGCAATCCGTCATACTTGTCACTACGTCGTAATAGTCACGTAATCGGTCACGTGAGTGACGTCATTCGACCTTCACGATAATAACCAATATATAGCTGTTCTATATTTCTCATAAACTTAATAAAATAGCAATTTCTCTTCAATGTCACAATAAAGTCACACTGTGATTTTCTCTCTCAAGATTAGTAAACGCTATTTGATCTCAAAAGCATGTAGAGCTCTTAAAAAATACGCATATAATGTCATCAATTAATACGTTTTATTTATATAATTATATATTTTTAAATATAATTCAAACGTTTATTTTATTAATACATTTTTTGAACCGTTAGCTATTTCTGCTAATATTACTTCTCCTATATGAAAAAGAAATCTTTGCCCATTTATTAGACGTTTACAGGCTGATTCAGTTTAGTTTAGTTGAAAATTTTCATTAAATATACGACCATATCAGAAGAAATTAATTTGTACCTAATCTTATTTTTGAGAAAAAAAAACTTTCAAATTGTAATTGTACGAAAATTCTAACCATATGTATATTAAATTTCCAAAGATACAGCTTTGTGACATACAGAACGGCGGAGGTGTTAACTCCTTAAGTATCCATAGGTTTCCTCTAAAAGCAAAGAAAAAAGATTAAATTAAATAAATATAAATAAATAAATAAATATGTTTAACACACACACAAGGTCGTCTGTTCTTAAGGTAGGCAACTTAATGTCTGTGTTTTAGGTAACAGCCGACCGATATACATATTTTTTAATAAATACACGTATAAAAAATACATATATAAATAAACATAATTTACACCCAGACTCGGGGCGGGAATCGAACCCACAAGTCACAACCCTTGGAGCAGAAAACAGGGTCACTGCAAACTGCGCCAACGGGTCAGTATATATGTTTAACATATGTACACATACTATCGAATGTTTCTAAGGTTGGCAATAATACTACAACTAATCTGTACAAATAATAAATCTGTTAAGACCTCCGTTTTATTAATACACTATATATCTGTTTTTGGTCGTGCACGTATCACGTAAAAAGTACAAAACCAATGGAAATAACTTTAATACATAAAAATTATGCATAACTCACAGTATAATTTAGTTTTTGTTTCATTGTAATTAAATTTAAAAATAAATATTTAAGAAAATAGAAATAGGTACCTACGCCACCAACGCCATCTGGTCTAAGGAATCTTAAAAACTCACAAAACTTACTTTTGAGTTATTTTTTTTTTAACTTAAAAGTTTACTAAATATGTCGGATAGGAATAGAAATCGTTTTAATATTTTAGATAAACATCATTTTCAATTAATATAAGTACTATTATGTTAAATGTCACTAAAAATAAAAACGATATGCTTCCATTATACGATAGATGGCGCATGTAGGTGATAAAAAATATAAATTTATAATTTTTAAAATTTTAGTTAAATACCCGTGCGAAGCCGGGGCGGGTCGCTAGTAATACATATTAACCAACTTTTTTAAAGTGTCCTCCATAATTTTCTCAAATATTGTAAAATCACCTATTGGGAGCCGTTATAAGCAAAATATAATGTAACGCTGAAATTTCACACATAACAGCTCTAAAGTACGCTCAATGGAGAATGCTATAATATCATGCTAGCTATAACAGCATGACGTGGTTTGTAGACTATACATATATTTCTGAACCAATATTAGTGAAACAAACTAACATGACAAGTTAAAATATGGAATATTAAATATGTCATAAAGTTTCAGCCAATGTTTGATAATACAAAATATATAAATTTTACACATATCAGAAAATAATTCTATTTCATGTTCTTTGCCACCTATACGTCCTGTATATTTTTATGAATTGTGCTTTCTACTCCAGTACCAAATGATCTAATTCGTCCGATAAGTGTTGTTGAGCATTGTTGTCGTTCGAATTCTCAATTCAAATACATTTTTTTTAAGTTTATTCAGACTTGCGTAACTACTATATATTTGCATTGGTTCCTCCTGTCATCATAACGTATAAATTAAATAAATAGTAAAAATAGTTATTTACTACTAACTTATATTTTTTTAAATTGAAATAGAAACATAACACTTAGATAAAAATGAAAGACAAAAATCATTCGATATACTCCGTATTAGAGCTGTATAACACAGATATAAACATATAACTTTATTAAATATTAGCTGATCCAACAGACATTAAAACTAATAAGAAAAAAATTCAAAAACATAGTGTTTATGGTAATGCTACATGCTATAATGATACATAATCACAGATATTTGAATAATATTTCTATGTACATAATATTTAAACGCGTGTACCTACTATCAAATGCGAAATTTGCGAACTTTCAAATGCGTGAAGTTTATATAGCAGTAAAGTTTTCTGAAAATTTTCAAATTTCTTAATTTTTAATTCCGTAAGAACCTAATACAATGTATTAAAAAACTTAAAAAAAGGTGAATGAAATCGGTAAAGTCGTTTTCAAGTTATAGCGTGGCTAAGTGAAATAGAGATTAATTTTTAAGGTTTTGTAATCTATGGTATGTCTAAATTTTATTGCTTTCTAATGGTGAAGAAGTACAAAAAATTATTTCAGAAATATTAGACTTTTCTATTACAAATTAACTAATATAAAATCTGTTACACTTATAATGTTCATTGGATTAACCTTTATAATTTCTGATTATCAAATAATAATCAATTTTAAAATAGTACGATTAGAGAAATAGTACGGATTCGTTAGAATCCTTTACATAATATATTAAATATATATTTACTATCACTCTGATTTCATTTCTAATTATCATCTTAACATAAATAGACTTCCACTAATACTTAATTAGTATAATCAAATACCCTCAGTGTCAGAGCAATTTGAGGTTGAATACTAATAAATGGATTATATAATGTACCTTAATTTACATGTTATGATGCTTTATAGATATAAGGTCTTGATTTTATATCATTACTACACATAGTAGCATAAAAAAATATAGTGCACATGCTGAATTATTATTTTTCTCTCGAGTTCTTTTCATAAATGTGTGGATAATAAATATAACTTTTCATTTTTCTCTATTCTTTTCTTAATTCTGGGTCACAAGTTGTACAAGTCACAAATTCACCGCCAAAAAAAAAAATTTGACTCGAAATAATTGAATTTAAAAATATCTTAAAGCTTAAGATTCCTAAATGTTGTAGGTCTGAAAGATGTCTAAAATGTTATTTCGTTCAGTTCTATCTTTAACACAACTAATAATAATAATAAAAAATGTTACAATTTATTTATTTTGTGAATAACATATGTCTTTATATGCTATCTATGTTTTTGTGCTATCTATGTTTTTGTGTTGGTATAATTAAGAGTTGGAGCAAAAGGCTAGGCTAATTAAAGCTGAGATACTACAGTGGCGTGAGGAAGCACTCCTACTGCTACCCTATTAACGAGACACCCTCAATGAAATCCTGAGATAGAAGGGATTTTCACATTATTGTCGAAGTTTATAACTCTTATGGTACAATCGATACGAGTAATGAAGGTAGTTAAAGATCTGAACTTATACAAATTACTCAAAAAAAACCTAATTAACGCGTGCAAAAATCAAATCCGTCCGCTTTATAAAGCCTATTATTGATTTAGGTACATTACTTTGAGATAGTAATCTACCATTTTTGGTAAGATGATCCAAACATAAAAGCAAATAACCAAACTTAAAAGCAGATATTTATTTCCAAGTCCAACTATTGTTGCCAAATAGCAGAAGTACTACATCTTGTCAACAATTTACGGAAATGATCTTACTTGGTGTCCCCAAGCGACTGCCTATTGCAATATGTATAGGAATTGTACATACAAACGAGCTCATTAAATCTTCTTTTGTGATATATGCCAAGTTTACAAACAATTGTTACTTTAACCTTGCTGTCTGCGACGCAAATTTATTACATGTAAATTTACTACTTTCATAATAAAGAACACTTATTACATCAAATACGTATTTACCAAGTGAAATAAAGGAGAAAAAATTAGGCCACATGTGGTCTTTAGGCGTTTCACTCATTATACCTCACCTTTATACTTATTCTTCGCGATATAAGCTAAATAGGTTTTTATTTTTATTATGTTTTCCGTCGTATTATTATTCTTTTTATATATTATTGGGGTTTTACAGAATATGTGCCACGATATCATGGACAGTAACGTATTACCTACCTACTTGAAGATTTGTAGGTGTGCAAACAAGGCACTTTACAAGGCTCACGGTACAATTTAGACCTTCAAAAAAGTCTAAGCCGTACAAAACTACTATAACTAACGCCATTAAAGAAATATAGAATACCAAAAATAATGTTATACTGCAAATACATATATAACTAGCGTTTATCTTCACCCGCCGGTTTCACCCGCGAAGATCTAGATTTTAAAGGCCTATTGTTTGCCTTAATATAAGCCATTACATTTTAAGAGATTTAGTTAAAACAAATATTGAAAATTTGCAAAGTGTATATTAAATAAAAAAATGTTCATGAAAATTAAAAGACCTATGTTAACATATTATCTACAAAACTTACGATTAAAAAAATCAGATGTTGTGGTACCACAGATATTTGAAATATAATATTTCTATGTGTGGTACTATATGACTCAATTGTACGGCTGTACATGATTTTAAAATATGCAATGAGAAGTTTCAGGTAGAAAGAAATAAATATCATTCAGATAACTAAAAATGTCCTTTCTGTGCACAAATATTTGTGCCTGCTTAAATTACAGTGATTGTTGGTAAGGTCAAAAAATATATATTAAAAATCAGTAAAAAATATTTATTGAGTTTATAATTCCTATACGATTAGAATATCATCGTGTTTTGATTATATTTATAATAACTTCCTTAAAATTATTTAACGAAATATGATACTTTGACACTAACATCATTAAAGCGACTTTTGTTCATTTATAATTATGTATTTTTATATCTAACAATACTCAATATCCACACTTTCATAAGCATAATAGCAAACAACGAAAAATACATTTATATATTAGAATTATATCTACTTTAACACCTATAACCATTTACTGTTTTTTAGTTTATTCCACCCAAAAAAGTAAAAAGATATTGTAATATGTGAAATAATTATATGTATTTTTTGTTTGTATATATATTATTATATCTATTTTTTATATGTAGGTTATTTTAATTTTATATAAATATAAAATATTTATACTAACTAATATTACATTTGTTTTGAATGATTTTTGATTTTTGAATTGTCTTTGTATCGCTCTTCATAGCTCACTTTCGGATTTATAATATTAGTAAGGATGTAAAATTTCAAAAATATGTAACTTTGTCAATTTTTGAGATACGTGGATGATTGTTTCGCGAATTTGTTTTAAAATCTAAGATCTTTGAGTTTGGAGTCATAGAAATGTCGCTCAGAAACAAGACTCAAGGACGACTGTAGCGTTTTTCCGCAATCTTTAAGAAAATATATACAGGGTGACTGGTGAATTACCATCGATATTTGGGGAGAACGCTCGGCGCGCGGTTCCCATTCGGGTCATGCAATAAAAATAGGTACTTAATTTTTGACCAAATTTTCATAAATTTCAATTCAAATAAATGAAGCGATGACACTTTTCCAGTCATGCCGGCGGCACATGCACAGGTGTTGTAATGTGTCGCTTGTTCACACCTAAAAATTGCCAAAGTCACATAATTTACCTAGTCAACAAATTTGTTGCTTAAACGAGTAAAATATCTTAGTATTTTTGCCTTTCCTAAGCCAGGATTAAAGTATTAAGGGGGACTGGATCATGCTTGTTTATCCTGCTACCCTGTTTACACGTGGCGGCGTTTGGACGTAGATAAACTACCTGTTTTGTGTCGAAAGTGCAGCTACCTGCTAGGGTGTCCAGACGATGCGTAAATAATTGGATAATTGTTGAGTAACTTTACTTAAAAGTTTATTAATATTTACCTATTTTTTTTACATGATTCGAGTGGGAACCGTGCGCCGAGCGCTCTCCCCGAATGTCGATGGTAATTCACCAGTCACCCTGTATATATATATATATATTTTTTTTTTTATGACAGATAGGCATTTGACCGCTATCTCACCTGATGTTAAGTGCCGATGCGGTCGAAGGTGGAGCATGCCTGCCTAATAACAGCCTATTCACTCTGGCCTTGAAGGCACCCAGGTTGTATCGTTCGGGAAACACAGACGCGGGCAACGAGTTCCATTCCTTAGCCGTGCGCATCAAGAAAGTAGTGCCAAAGCGTTTTGTGCGCGTAGGTGGCATATCAATGACATAAGGATGGAACGATCGACCGCGCCTAGTGTCCCGATGGCGGAAGGTTGTTGAGGGAATTAGATCGTGCAATTCCTTCGCACACTCACCAAAATATATTCCGTAGAACACCGACAGACGAGCTACCCTACGCCGATGATCGAGACTCTGCAACTTGGTGTCTGTCAGAGTAGGGTCACCTATGAGTCTCTTAGCTCGTTTTTCCACCGAGTCCAAAGTTGCCAGTTGGTATTTGGCGGATCCATCCCAAAGATGGCAGCAATACTCCTTACAAGACCGAACTTGTGCTTTATACAGTTGAAGCAGCTGTTCTGGAGTGAAGTATCGCCTGACCTTAGAGAGGATACCTAGTTTTTTTGCTGCAGTTTTTGCTTTGGACTCGATGTGCTGCCCAAAGTTCAAATTGGACGATAGCTCTACACCGAGGAGCTGGAGGGAGTCGGTAATTTCTACAGAAACATTTCGGAAAGTCGGAGCCAGGTGTAAAGGGCTCCGTTTAGAGGAGAACACACACGCCTGTGTTTTTGTAGCGTTGAACGTGACCAGATTGGCATCGCCCCATTCGGAGACTGCCTGGAGGGCGACGTTCAAGCGGCTGACCATTTCCTCTCGACAAGACTGGATAACATCCTTACTAGCCCTTGCACTCGAAAAGTATCTGTCCGTCACTGTGCTGTCGTCAGCATACCCAAAGGTACCGGGGACGAGCAGATCATTAATATGGAGCAGGAAGAGGGTAGCGGACAAGACTGATCCCTGAGGAACACCGGCGTCGATAGCCTTTTGGTCCGACGAGTACCCGTCAAGGACAACTCGAATTGAACGTTCGTTCAGGAAATCAGAAATCCAAGCGCAAAGGCCAGGTGGAATACCATATGAAGGAAGCTTGCTTATAAGGCTCGCGTGCCAAACTCTGTCAAAGGCCTTCGAGATATCGAGGGACACGGCAAGAGCTTCACCGTGTTTATCAATGGCCTCACTCCAAATATGTGTGGCATACACTAGAAGGTCCCCAGTCGAACGGTTCTGGCGGAAACCGTATTGCCGGTCGCTGAGGAGATCGTTACCTTCCAAGTGGGCCAGGAGTTTGTTGTTCAGTGCACGTTCCATAGTCTTACAGAGTATGGACGTGACCGAGATGGGACGGTAATTGACAGGGTCTGCACGACTACCTTTTTTGGGCACAGGCTGCACGTTGGGAAGCTTCCAAGACTTCGGCACTTTGCCAGTCTTAAGTGACAGGCGGTACAGGCGTGTAAGAGGTGGAGACAACTCAGGGGCACATGTACGCAGGACTATCGCTGGTATACCATCGGGTCCGCTGGCCTTGTTCACGTCTAGCCTATGTCCTTTTCGGGGTCCTAAGCTATCAACATATCAGATTCCATAGGGATCAGTCAAGCGCTGGAACCGTGAAAATGGAACAAAGAAACAAACAAACTCACTTTCAGGTTTATAATATTAGTAAGGATTACGTTATAAATAAATATCGTTCACGTTCGTTCACAATTGCCATCCCTTTCATTGAGCCTGTAAGATTAAGTACACCAGCTTCAGATGATATATAAAATCAATGGTTTCTAAACATTCCGAGTTTCAAATTATTTGGACCTACTCGTAATACTCAGGGTTATAATGTAAACGAAAGACGGTAAAAAAAGCAAAGATCTTGAAATATTAAAGGCTTTCCTGAGAAAATTCGCTTTCAAAAAAATCATGAATAGAATCAGACTAATTGTTATTATTATTACTACTACTACACGTTAATTTATTATGAATTACAACTAATTACACATTTTCTTCCAAGGGAAGTCTTAACGTGATAAATGCTAAGTTTCGGAGTAAAATAGTCCTAGCTCATAACTATGAACTAAAATCATGTGAAATTTTATTTCAATTCACTTAAATGAAATTTTTTGACACTATGTGTGATCAAGATACGGACAGATAGACGAAAATGTAAAAAAAAAATAACATTTTCACTTTAGTTAAGAACCATTCTATAAACTAACTGTGCCCTCCAAAACACTTTAATCCATCAGGTCTCTTGCCTTTATCGTGACTAATTCCTATTATTAAAGTAAGATTTTGCACCAAGTTTTCGTGAGTACCTATTGTGAACCAATTGTTAACGCCTGTGAAATTAAAATAGCAACCATTGCAATTTAGTTCTACCGAACGTAAAATTATATTTTCTACCCCACTCAAAATTGTTACTTCTTCATTTCAATCATTCGACGTGTCTACATATCTTGCTACAAATCAAATCAAATAGTACTGTAAAAGGAAGAATATACCATTCACTTGTATTAAAACGGAGTTTCATTTGCGTTCTGCGCGAACATCTGGCGACCGTGTGACGAAGACCCACAAGAAATATTCGGATTATCAAAACTATTTTGAACGGTCAAGTATTGCCGTTCCCATATTCAAAGACATCAAGGGATACCCGAAGGACATCTCATTGCAGTCAACGCCGGTCAATCGTCATCGAGCCGCAGCATAGACCAATGAGCTAAGTAACCTTCCTATATTCATCCCGTCTTACAATATCTAAATCTAATTTCCGTTTTAATACCTATATCCTAAATCAATATTGCCAATACTTGTGTTACTTCTCTTTTACAGTATACATTAATATTATATACGAAACTAAAAAATAAAACAAAAAATCACAATATAACGACGATATTTTAAGATAGGTACTACTATATATATTTTTTGTAACGACATCAAAGTCTTTGTTCCAACTTAAACTTATGATCGTAGTGGTAGTTTAATCTCAAGTTTTTCATTTATTTTAACAAAATATTAATCAATAAATCATAAATACATAAAAAATTAACTTTTATACAAAATATTAATCATCAGTTACCCTCTTTTAGTAATTATTAATAAATTATTAAATATTTGTGTTACAATCATTATTTACGCTACCGCCGAACATTCCAGGCTTGTCGATGTTACCTGTGGATTTGAATATAAGCGGAGCCCTATGTAATACGACGGCCGAGCCCCGATCGAGCGTAAAGGCCGAGTCTGCCGCTTCAGAGGTGACACCTAGTTGAGGAGCGTGAGATAATTTTAATTACTTATAATATTTCATTAATTTTCTATCGTAAATCTTTACTGTTCTCTTAAATATTTACTATAAATTTTCCTTGCATTTAGTTTCATCTCAATTCGATTAAAAGTTACAATAAGGCAATCTAGTATTGATTTACATCAACATTTAAATTAAATATAAAATAATAATTAATTAAAAAAAAAAAAAAAAAATTATAATATTTTTACATAACCATGGGAGGTGAAACTAGTGCAAAGGATTCTCAAAATTTGATTGATCTAACAGTGAAGCGTAGTTCAATTAAGGGTCAAATTACCAAATTTAAAAATTATATTTCACAATTGGGTTCAAAGGATTCACTAACTCCTATTGAGTTAGCTGAGTTATCACTTAGGCTTGGTAAATTTGAGTCTCTTTCAACTCGTTTCGATGACTTGCAAAATCATATAGAGATTTTAAACCCTAATAATTTAACAAATGAGATAGATGAGCGCGATGACATTGAACAGTTATTTATTACCAATATTGCCTTAGCACAGAGTTTAATTCAAAAACATACAGCCATCGCTCGACAAGAGGAAGGTTTTAATTCGAGTCAAATGTCAACTGTTCAAACTCATCTCGATCACCAAGATATGGGATTTAAATTGCCACATATACAAATTGCGAAGTTCGACGGATGCTTCTTTCGTTGGCTTGAGTTCCGTGACACGTTTTTATCAATGATACATAACAATGAGCGTATCGCTCCCATTCATAAATTTCACTATCTTATATCGTATCTAACGGGTGATGCAGCTCGCGTCGTCTCTAATTTTGAAGTTTCAAGCGCCAACTACAATAACGCTTGGAGGTTGTTATGTGATCGTTATGATAATAAGCGTCAGTTGATAAATCATCATTTAAATTCATTATTAAATATTCAGCAAACTACTAACGAATCAAAATCATTAAGGTTTTTGGTAGATCACGTCACTAAAAATTTAAGAGCTTTGAGCACTCTCGGTCAGCCGACTAGTAAGTGGGATACGTTGATTATTCATATAATGAGTTCTAAGCTAGACAATAATACACGGCTGAGATGGGAAGAGTGGCGTGGTACGTTGAACGATTATCCAGATTTAGAACAATTTTATAAATTTTTAATCGATCGTGCTGACGTTCTTGACTCTGTACAACGGAACTACAATTATAAGCTAAGTCCGTCTACGTCTAAATTCATACAACATAAACAAAATTTAAAATCATTTTCGTGTACCAATAACGGGGTGCCTAATACACCCGCCACTCCCACTTTTAAGCCTTGCCTTGTTTGTCATGGCGGCCATCGTATTTATGATTGTCCTATTTTTAAGGCTAAGAGTGTGGAGGAACGTATAGCTGAAGTGCACCGACTTAAGCTGTGTACGAACTGTTTGAGATCCGGTCATGCTATTCAGAAATGCCTTATGGGTCCATGTCGTGTATGCAAGGGACGCCATAATTCTCTTCTTCATGAGTATACCGATAAAATTAATAACAAAATAGAATCAAATGCTCTGTTGACCAATTCTGGTAGTACCGATGATACTACTGTCAACCTATCTGAGCAAGTTTCAACACAAGTTCTGCTGTCTACCGCTTTTATTGAAGTGGCTAATCCTCAAACACATCAAACTGAAAGGGTTCGTGCTTTATTAGATTGCGGCAGCCAATCTTCTTTTATAACACAGTCTCTCAAGAACAAATTATCATTATCTACAAATTCTAATTGCCTTGTTAAAGTTTTTGGCATAGGTGACAATTATACCGGGCAGATCACAGAAACTTGTGTGGCTGAATTAAAGTCCTTGGTAAATAATTTTACAGTCACATCAGGTTTCCTAGTATTGCCAAAGATCACTGGTGATCTACCCAGGGTGCCTATCGATAAATCTAAATTACAAATACCAAATGATTTTATACTTGCAGACCCAAAATTTTACCAGCCAGCGCCGACTGATGTCCTCATCGGTGCCGATCTCTTCTGGGATATTCTTGGCCGTGAACAACATTATCTCGGTCCTAACTACCCTAAATTAAGAAGCTCTCAGTTTGGTTGGATTGTCTCAGGTCCTATTTATTCAGATACTCGATATATTCACACAAATATCCAATGCAACTATTCTATAGCATCAGACACTTTGGAAGGTGATGATGCACAATTTAATCATGAACTCACTAAGTTCTGGGAGCTTTAGGAGGTTCCCCAAAATTTTAAGCTTAGTGAGAGCGAGAAGGCATGTGAAGCTCATTATATGGCCCACACCTCTCGCCTAGATTCAGGTAGATTCTCAGTTGGTCTTCCTCTGAAGGATTTTCCAGATTGTCTTGGACAGTCCTATACTATAGCTAAAACACGCTTATTAAATCTCGAAAAAAGATTCAAAAGTAATCCCCAAATTAAGGCTCAATATGTTGATTTTATACGTGAGTACTCTGATTTGGGTCATCTCTCAGAATCTCCTATATCTATACCGCAACCATCCTATTTTCTAAGTCACCACTGTGTCTTTAAAGAGAGCGAGTCTGCCAAAATTAGAGTCGTTTTCGATGGTTCTACTCCAACTTCATCTGGATACTCTGTCAACGATCTCCTCAGAACAGGTGCTAATATCCAAGATTCACTTTTCTCCATTCTCATAAGAGCTCGGTTACACAAGTATCTCCTGACTGGTGACATTGAAAAGATGTATCGCCAAATCTTAGTTAATGAAAATGACCGAGATCTTCAACTAATTTTATGGAGAGAACATGAATCCATGCCTATAAAAACATTTCGATTAAATACTGTGACTTACGGAATGGCAAGTTCCAGTTATTTGAGTACACGTTGCCTTTGGCAGTTGGGAGAAGAGTGTTCAGATTCTAATATCAAACAAATAATTCAACATGATTTTTACATAGATGACTTAATAACGGGTGCTTCGGATGAGTCAACATTGCACTACATTCATCAAACTGTTACATCAGCTCTTCAAAAGGGTTGCTTCAATCTTAGAAAATTTAAATCAAATTTATCTTTTATTTTGGATTCAGCTTGTTCCAGCTCAAGTGCTAAATTAATGATTAGCGAATCCACTTCCACGTTAGGTGTAGGTTGGAATCCTTCTACAGATGAATTACATTTTCCATTCAAGATTCCATTACCATCTAATGAATTTAACCTAACAAAGCGAATGATTCTTTCTTCATTATTTAAAATTTTCGACCCTTTAGGTTTATTAAGTCCTTGTGTTGTTAAGGCTAAAATTATTATGCAGCAGCTATGGTTGCAAAAGGTAGCATGGGATGATATTGCTCCCAGTAATATTCAAAATGATTGGTACAAATTCGCTAAGGCCATGTCTTCTTTAAATAATCTTCAAGTGCCCAGACGGGTTCTGTGTAATAATCCTATATTAGTGGAACTCCATTCATTCAGTGATGCATCACAAAGGGCATACGGTGCATGCATCTATTTACGTTCTATCGATTCAGAGAATAATGTTACTGTTAATTTACTTTGCTCAAAATCTAAGATAGCACCAGTTAAGGTTACTACTATTCCCCGCTTGGAATTGTGCGCAGCTTTACTGGCGGCAAAATTATGCAAGGCCGTCAGGGAATCATTAAGATTTAACATTGATACGCAAGTTCATTGGTGCGACTCGTCTATTGTTTTAGGTTGGCTCCACACTAGTTTTCAAAACTTAAAACCCTTTGTTGCCAACCGGATATCAGAAATTTGCGAATTAACCAATCCGACTTCGTGGCGACATGTGCCAACAGCTGATAATCCTGCTGATCTGATATCCAGAGGGGTCGATCCTGATAAGTTAAGGGATGTAAGGCTGTGGTGGTCAGGTCCTATTTTTCTTTCTAAGCCTGAAGATTTTTGGCCTGTATTAAATAATACTAAAATACATGTACATGACTTACCAGAAACTAAAATTAATAAAATTACAACTAACTTATCGACTAACTTACAATCTAAATTATCTACATACAAAAATACATTAATAAATTTTGAAAACTATTCTAATATATCTAAACTAAAACGTACATTCGCGTACTTACTCCGTTTTATACACAACTCGAAGAATAAAAATAATAAACTTAGCGGTCCTTTGACGGTTGAGGAGCTAAACTCATCATTTATCAATTTATGTCGTTTGTCTCAACAAGAATCATTCTTATGTGAATATAACCTGCTGGCATGTAAAAAATCGTTAAGTCCTAAATGTTCCATATTATCACTGTCACCCTTTTATAGTAATGATCGCGTTATACGAGTCGGTGGCCGACTTCAAGCATCTGATTATGGTTTTGACAAAAAACATCCAGTGCTGCTGCACGCCGCTCATCATTTTACTAAAATTTTATTTGAATATGAGCATAAACGTAACCTACATGCCGGACCACATTTACTTTTGGCTACCATTCGCGAGTACGTATGGCCTATTAACGGCAGGAATTTAGCTCGCCGTACTGTTCGCAATTGTTTTAGGTGCAGACGACTTCAAGGAAAGAGCATGCAACCTATGATGGGTAATTTACCATCGCAACGCATCACGCCAGACTTCCCATTCAAAACCGTAGGTTTAGATTTTGCTGGGCCTTTTCTTATAGTTAACAAAAGGGGACGTGGTGCTGTATTGCTAAAATGCTACTTATGCTTATTCGTTTGCTTACGATATAAGTGCGTGCATCTTGAAGCCGTTACTGAACTGTCTAAGGATGCATTCATTATGACATTTCATCGCTTCGTGTCAAGGAGAGGCAAGCCAACTGAAGTGTTCTGCGATAACGGTAGTAATTTGTCGCAGGAGCTAAAGAAATTAATACATTTTTGAAGGTAAATGCTAATTCTTTATCTGATTTTGCAAGTGAGGATGGAATCAAATTTTTATTCTCTCCTACTTACGCTCCTCACTTTGGTGGTATTTTTGAAGCAGGTGTAAAATCTGCCAAATTTCATGTTAAGCGCGTTATGGGGAACACTCATTTAACGTACTGTTACACGGCCGACCCTGACTGTCTTTTTAAAAAAAAACTACTTTTCACCACAACTACTTTTATTAAAAGAAATTTACAAAATACTAATTTTGAACTTCCCAAATATTAGCGAGTACTCTAGTGGAGTACTATTCGCGACGGCTTCCAGAATCTAACTGATTTAATTATGAAATAATAAATCGAATGAAAACTATAAAATGCTTAATAAACAAAACTATGCTAACCGCATGGAGACAATGCTGATTAAGGCTTTATTGCCTTGTAATAAGGGTTGTAACAGCTCCCCCTTTTTGACGAAGCTTTATCTCCCCAAGATGAAGCGAAGTGTAATAAAAATTCAGCGATAGTATTTAATATTTAGGAAGTTTTAACATTATTTGATTTAATATTAAATATGAAAACTTGTTACATAAGTTAATAACCATTTATATATCCAATTATTTTTAATAGAAAATAGAAATAGGAATTATTATTTAAAATTTAACATAGAACAAAGCTTTAACATAATTTAGTAATATAATATTTAAAACATTTTAAAAAAAATATAGAATTGGAATTATTTTTAATTTAACATAGAACAAAGTTTTAACTTTAATATGATATAGTAATATAATATTTAAAACATTTAGAAAATATAAAATTGGAATTATTATTTAACATAGTAAAATTAAACACATAAAATCATATGAAATTAGAAATTTAAATTTCTATTTGAAGAATATTGAACATCAGATTCATACTTTTGTTGCCGAATTGGCAAAGATTGTACTGATATCTTATCATCATCTGAGGATGAAATATTCGTCATTTCTATAGAATTGGAAATCTTAGATTTATTTTTTGTTGACTTTCTATTATGACATTGATTGAATATTTGGACACAACATCCAGAGTAAGTCGAATTCTTATTCTTAAGACATTTGTAAACCTTATACACAAAATACAAAAATAAACACACAATTAAAATATAAGTAAATGTAGAATAGTATTGACCGTATTTAATAAAATGAGATTGGTTTTCTAAATTATTTAATTCGTGTTCCAAATTATCCATTTGATGAGTAGCATACTTTAACGAATCTAAATTGATTTTACTCAAGGATATCGGCGATAAATGTGGCAAACTTTTATTAAATACGTCCTTTTTACAACAATCATCAGCTGTAATATCGAAACTTATGTCTAAAGGAGATTTAATCATAAAAGAATAGTAATTTGTCGGCAATAATTGAAAAGTTTTAGAATAGCCGATACAATTAGCTGTTAATTTTACAATTCCTGTGCCTTCAATAAAATAATCGTTAATTTGATTATCACAACGAACAGTCAATTTATTTACTTTTGACTGAACGAAAATCCATTTGTTATTTTGTAACTTTTGCCAAATATCGATATCGCCATATAAAATTCTGGCGTTACATTCAGAAGGCAACGAAAGTGTGACCTCGGTCAACATCTTAGACTCACAATTTGGACTATTTATACATGAGTATATATTTGATAATTCACATATTGAATAGTTACTATTTATTATCTTACACTTATCAAGAGTGTTCAGCATAGCATAATGTAATCTATCGTCGCTTAAAGCGATGTATGAATTAGAAGGTTGAATTAAAGCGAAAGTATTGTGTGAGTCATCGTGAGGTGTAGGTAAAGGTATGTTTTTATAGATCGTGAACTTATCATATGTAATTAAAGGAATTTGCAATACAAATATGACTTTATTGTTATAGTAATAAGAACTAAGTTTAGAGATATCAATTAATGAATGAATTGTGTCAATATTTAGCGCGACTGGAAAGTCTAACCTTTTGCTTATTTGATTACTATGCTTAAACAATTCATTATAAAGACTTAAGGGACTAATTACGCTAGGATGTAGTATATTTATCTTAGAAAATAGGATAGAGTTTAATGTAGTATCTAGTAAATTAGAAATAGTCAATAATGAACCTTCGATAATATTAAGTAAGTTATTTAACTTAGTGGTATGAAGTAATATATTATCAGTATTGGTAATTTGAGAGAGTATATCATTCATATTGTTTATTTGGGTATTGAGCTTAATTTCATTTTGGTTAAGTTTGTAAATAGTAGTATTAAAATTATTTATAGTCGATTTAATTATATGAATGTTATCTCTCATTAAATGAAATATTTCCGTTTCACTCTTTTTACAAGATTCAATTGCGGCGTCATACTTTCTCGCATCATCCGCGTCTAAAGTGCCAAAGAAAAACTTTAGGATTTCGCCTCCGAATTCTAAAGATCGTTTAACCTTGTTTGTTTGGCGATTCGAAATAATGTGGGACAGCGATTGCAATTTAATATAATTAGATTGAATTAACACTTCAATAGGACTAGATATATCTTTACATGAGTTTAAATCTTGCGATTGAATTTTGTTACAAAGATTGAGGATATCTTGCAATAGATTCGATATTTTATTAAGATAAGGTTCTAGAGAGACTAAGTCGATATGTGTTACTATCTTCCAATAATCGTTATAAAAACTTATGTATGTAATAGGTTCAAAGTATATTCCAGGGCTATGAGAAATAGGTATAATGTTTGATTCAGCGCGGCTGTGGTATATGCCATGACAGCATAATATCCTGGAAAGAGATATAGAAAATAAGTTAAGATTTAGCAGGTTTTATCTCATTAGTATGATGTTTAACGTTCTTGCGACCTATTTGTAGGGTCACGTTATGTTTATTGTGTATTTTTATGATTTTATTAGGCCCTTTCCATATGGGCGATAACGCTTTACGAAGTCTGTGGTGGTGTTTTAAATACACCATGTTACCTGCTTTATACGTTATTTCGCGTGAATTAGTATCATAGTATTGTTTTGATCTTTCTTTACTATTAATAAGATTTTGAATAGCTTTTTCGCGACTAAAACGCATTCTGTATTGTAAAGCACGTATATATTCATTATAAGTAGTATTACTGGTGCTTTCATATAAAGAACTTGGAATTGAGGGTTTATAGCCAAATAGTAATTCGTGTGGCGTATAATTAGTTGAACAGTGAGGAGTAGTATTGTAAGCTAGAATTGCTGTAAATAGGTAACAGTGCCAATCATTTTGATTCTCGTTTACAAAGGATTTTAGATACTCCTTTAAGGTGGCATGTGACCGTTCTAGAGCCCCGTTTGTTTGAGGATGGTAAGGAGCAGTGAATAGGGCTTTGATTTTTAGGATATCTGTAAGCTGTTTAAATAAATCGGATGTAAATGAGGTGCCTAAGTCGGTTAAAACAGTTTTAGGAAAACCGAATAGGGACATAAAATGTACGAGATTTCGAGCTATTTCGTCACTCGTCGATGTGACCATCGGATAGGCACTTGTAAATTTAGTAAGATCATCTTGTAGCGTTAAGATGAATTTAAAATTTTGGAAACCCGCATCGGGCAAGGGACCTACTATGTCGAGAGCTAATCTCTCGAACGGCCTAGTTGATGTAGAAGTGATCTCCATTGGAGCTTTGTTTGATTTTCTTAAAGGTTTATTGATTTGGCAAAGTTTGCACCTTTTGACATAATTTTCAATGTCAGAACGCATTCCCTTCCAGTAATAACTGGCTTTAATTCGTTTATACATGCGTTGTGATCCTGGGTGACCGGCGATTGGTGAATCGTGGTTTTCTTTTAATATTTTGGGGACTTCCACTGGGGTAGGATAGATTAATTGATTTTTGTAAATATGTATTTTAATATTTGTGTTGTGGAAGATATATGAAATCATGTTGTAAATTTTAGTATACGTTAATTTGGAAAATGGATCGGAAAAGTCTGATATAGCAAGATCTGTTATATTTTGGTCATCGATTAGGATATTCCTAAGTTTAATTAATAAATTATAAATATCTCTAAAACGAGTTTCTTCGTAATGATGTACTTTTGTAAATAAGAAATAGTAATTTTTATTTTTATCATGAATACGTTTAATTGAAAAAGGCTCGCGTTCGGAGTTAAGAAGATCACAAGTATCATCAAGCTGAGATAGTATCTCTTCACAATATGGAATAGAAGAGTCGAAGTCTAAAGAAACTGGGCATGCAATTGTATTTAATTTGGATAAATGTAAGCCTTGAATACATTCTTCGATTAAAGTATTAGAAATAGGAAGCTGGTTAGTGAACTGGTATTTAAAATATTCTTCGTAAGAGGCATTATTTAAATTATTAACATCAATCGCGTTAACGGGACATCGAGATAATGCGTCGGCGTTGGAATTAAGGCGTCCTTGTTTATAAACAATCTCGTAGTCATATTCCTCGAGTTTCAAGCGCCAGCGAATGAGTCTGCTACCCGGATCTTTTACATTAAATAACCATACGAGTGGTCGATGATCCGTTATGATTTTAAATTTGTTTCCATATAAATATGGCCTAAAAGTTTTTACCGCAAATAGAATGGCTAGAAGTTCCTTTTCCGTGGTCGAATAATTTCCCTCGGGTTTATTTAATGTTCGCGATGCATATGCTATTGGTAGGTCCTTACCTATGGGACCTTGAGATAAGATGGCGCCTACGGCGTAATTACTAGCATCAGTTGTGACATTGAAGGGTTGCGAAAAATCGGGAGATTGTCTTGGACAGTCCTATACTATAGCTAAAACACGCTTATTAAATCTCGAAAAAAGATTCAAAAGTAATCCCCAAATTAAGGCTCAATATGTTGATTTTATACGTGAGTACTCTGATTTGGGTCATCTCTCAGAATCTCCTATATCTATACCGCAACCATCCTATTTTCTAAGTCACCACTGTGTCTTTAAAGAGAGCGAGTCTGCCAAAATTAGAGTCGTTTTCGATGGTTCTACTCCAACTTCATCTGGATACTCTGTCAACGATCTCCTCAGAACAGGTGCTAATATCCAAGATTCACTTTTCTCCATTCTCATAAGAGCTCGGTTACACAAGTATCTCCTGACTGGTGACATTGAAAAGATGTATCGCCAAATCTTAGTTAATGAAAATGACCGAGATCTTCAACTAATTTTATGGAGAGAACATGAATCCATGCCTATAAAAACATTTCGATTAAATACTGTGACTTACGGAATGGCAAGTTCCAGTTATTTGAGTACACGTTGCCTTTGGCAGTTGGGAGAAGAGTGTTCAGATTCTAATATCAAACAAATAATTCAACATGATTTTTACATAGATGACTTAATAACGGGTGCTTCGGATGAGTCAACATTGCACTACATTCATCAAACTGTTACATCAGCTCTTCAAAAGGGTTGCTTCAATCTTAGAAAATTTAAATCAAATTTATCTTTTATTTTGGATTCAGCTTGTTCCAGCTCAAGTGCTAAATTAATGATTAGCGAATCCACTTCCACGTTAGGTGTAGGTTGGAATCCTTCTACAGATGAATTACATTTTCCATTCAAGATTCCATTACCATCTAATGAATTTAACCTAACAAAGCGAATGATTCTTTCTTCATTATTTAAAATTTTCGACCCTTTAGGTTTATTAAGTCCTTGTGTTGTTAAGGCTAAAATTATTATGCAGCAGCTATGGTTGCAAAAGGTAGCATGGGATGATATTGCTCCCAGTAATATTCAAAATGATTGGTACAAATTCGCTAAGGCCATGTCTTCTTTAAATAATCTTCAAGTGCCCAGACGGGTTCTGTGTAATAATCCTATATTAGTGGAACTCCATTCATTCAGTGATGCATCACAAAGGGCATACGGTGCATGCATCTATTTACGTTCTATCGATTCAGAGAATAATGTTACTGTTAATTTACTTTGCTCAAAATCTAAGATAGCACCAGTTAAGGTTACTACTATTCCCCGCTTGGAATTGTGCGCAGCTTTACTGGCGGCAAAATTATGCAAGGCCGTCAGGGAATCATTAAGATTTAACATTGATACGCAAGTTCATTGGTGCGACTCGTCTATTGTTTTAGGTTGGCTCCACACTAGTTTTCAAAACTTAAAACCCTTTGTTGCCAACCGGATATCAGAAATTTGCGAATTAACCAATCCGACTTCGTGGCGACATGTGCCAACAGCTGATAATCCTGCTGATCTGATATCCAGAGGGGTCGATCCTGATAAGTTAAGGGATGTAAGGCTGTGGTGGTCAGGTCCTATTTTTCTTTCTAAGCCTGAAGATTTTTGGCCTGTATTAAATAATACTAAAATACATGTACATGACTTACCAGAAACTAAAATTAATAAAATTACAACTAACTTATCGACTAACTTACAATCTAAATTATCTACATACAAAAATACATTAATAAATTTTGAAAACTATTCTAATATATCTAAACTAAAACGTACATTCGCGTACTTACTCCGTTTTATACACAACTCGAAGAATAAAAATAATAAACTTAGCGGTCCTTTGACGGTTGAGGAGCTAAACTCATCATTTATCAATTTATGTCGTTTGTCTCAACAAGAATCATTCTTATGTGAATATAACCTGCTGGCATGTAAAAAATCGTTAAGTCCTAAATGTTCCATATTATCACTGTCACCCTTTTATAGTAATGATCGCGTTATACGAGTCGGTGGCCGACTTCAAGCATCTGATTATGGTTTTGACAAAAAACATCCAGTGCTGCTGCACGCCGCTCATCATTTTACTAAAATTTTATTTGAATATGAGCATAAACGTAACCTACATGCCGGACCACATTTACTTTTGGCTACCATTCGCGAGTACGTATGGCCTATTAACGGCAGGAATTTAGCTCGCCGTACTGTTCGCAATTGTTTTAGGTGCAGACGACTTCAAGGAAAGAGCATGCAACCTATGATGGGTAATTTACCATCGCAACGCATCACGCCAGACTTCCCATTCAAAACCGTAGGTTTAGATTTTGCTGGGCCTTTTCTTATAGTTAACAAAAGGGGACGTGGTGCTGTATTGCTAAAATGCTACTTATGCTTATTCGTTTGCTTACGATATAAGTGCGTGCATCTTGAAGCCGTTACTGAACTGTCTAAGGATGCATTCATTATGACATTTCATCGCTTCGTGTCAAGGAGAGGCAAGCCAACTGAAGTGTTCTGCGATAACGGTAGTAATTTGTCGCAGGAGCTAAAGAAATTAATACATTTTTGAAGGTAAATGCTAATTCTTTATCTGATTTTGCAAGTGAGGATGGAATCAAATTTTTATTCTCTCCTACTTACGCTCCTCACTTTGGTGGTATTTTTGAAGCAGGTGTAAAATCTGCCAAATTTCATGTTAAGCGCGTTATGGGGAACACTCATTTAACGTACGAAGAATTATCTACTCTTTTCACACAAGTAGAGGCTATATTGAACAGTCGTCCTCTCTGTCCCTTATCATCTTCTCCTGACGATTTCCTTTGTCTAACACCCGGGCACTTTCTTATTGGTCGTGCTCTCACCTCAATACCATCACCAGCTCTGGAGTACCGAAGACTCAATAACTTACAACGATATGAGAGACTACAGCAGATTCACCAACATTTTTGGCGGCGTTGGCAGCACGAGTATATTGCGGAATTGCAGCAACGCCATAAATGGAAAACAAATTCCGCCAATCCAAAGGTGGGAGATTTGGTTGTCATTCAGGAAGACAACGTTCCACCATTACACTGGAAACTTGGGCGAATTTCCAGATTATATTATGGACCTGAAGACTCCATAGCCAGAGTTGCCGACGTAGCTACACCTCGAGGAGGCGTGCAGCGACTGCCTTTAGTGCGCTTGTGTCTACTACCTACAGAGGAGGAATTAGCTAGTTGAAACCCTTACGCCTTTCAACGGGGGGAGGATGTTAACGCCTGTGAAATTAAAATAGCAACCATTGCAATTTAGTTCTACCGAACGTAAAATTATATTTTCTACCCCACTCAAAATTGTTACTTCTTCATTTCAATCATTCGACGTGTCTACATATCTTGCTACAAATCAAATCAAATAGTACTGTAAAAGGAAGAATATACCATTCACTTGTATTAAAACGGAGTTTCATTTGCGTTCTGCGCGAACACCAATAAATGAACCAAATATAAATATTACATTTTATTGCTTAAATTAAAACATTATTTATATGAATATAAACGAATAATATTGTAATAAAATTAATTCAGTGTAGATTCCAAGAACTATCTACTTATAGACGTGTTTACAATTTCCTTTTATTTAATGTTTGGTACATTTTGGCTTCTATCGTAATACCTAATAAATCTTAAAGTTATAAAAAGCAGTATACCATAAAAATATTCATCGTTTTAAATTATATTAATAAATCACGACGTTAAGATAGACTTAGTAACTATAAAAGTTTTATGAGATTTCTCTTATTTCATGCTAAAGTAATTTGTGGGCCTTTCATGGAAATTAATTGAATAAATGCAGCGGCTTTTGGTAAAATGGCTTACCGAAGCTCTTGTTACTTTAATTAATATGGGATAAATTAACTGGCAAATTATTTTCTGAGTAATAACCTATTAGAGTTAATTTACACAAGCCTTTCGGTATTTTTTATGCTCATAATTTTAATGTCGTTGAATTTCGTTATTGCTTTAAGTTAAAATGTCTTATGAAAGTAAATTTGTTCTACTTTATCGCCCTTGTGAAACTGTTGTCTTTTTTTTTTTAAATCAATGAAAAAAATAATAATTCATAGAATAGAATGGAATAATATCCTGCTTTGATTGATCGATTAATTGAAAAAAATAATAATACTGTATTAAAATATATAAAATTAACAAATGGAGGAAACGATAAACAAATATATAAATATGCTTAACATACACACGGTTGTTTATTCATAAAGTAGGCAACTTAATGTCTATACATTTTTTAAAATAAATATACATATAAATAATACATATATAAATAAATATATATAACACCCAGCTTAGGGGCGGGAATCGAACTCACAATCCTGGATCAGAAAACAGGGTCACTGCTTACTGCACCAGCGCGAGCGTGGCAGTCTACAAAAGATAGTTATTAAAAACTCCTAATTGGTATTTTTTTTAGTTAATACAATTAAACCAAACAATGCAAAAATGAATACGTAAATGTACATTTGAAATGAGTATATAAAGTATTTTCTTAGCGTATCCAGTTTCATAATTTATCAGTGCTGATTGTCTGCAGAAATTAAAGAACATTTGGTGTTGTCATCCCAATTAAGGTTTAATCCATCATAGCGCCTTGCTCGTTTTATTTACAAAGAGATTATCCATAGAGCTCTGCAATAATCTGATTCCAACTGCCGAATAATATTTGGATCATTTAACTTCAGATTCAGTTATATATGGGAATTACGAGACCAAAACAGATAAAGTATATAAAACAAAATTCAGAAGACAAAAATAACAATCACCGTCTAATTTTATCGTGGTATTATAATATTTTTAATACAATGAATAAAATTATTTACTTTCATGAATTATTTGGTTAATGACTTAAAATTCTTAAATTACACCTAACTAGTATTTTGAAGAAATCCATATGAACTTAAATGAGTGCACTGAGAGTATTGAAAGAAGAAAGAAAGAAAACATATTTTATTGGCCTTATACACTTCACAAGTGTATAAGGCCTATATATATATATATATATATATATATATATATATATATATATATATATATATATATATATATATATATATATATTTATATCTAAATTAAGTTACTATATAAAAGTACGTTATATAGTAATAAATAAATCACTCATGTACAAACAGCCAGTTACAGCTTTCTTATACTCGTATGTATCTAGATAAGCTTTAGTATTCAACTTCAAAAGCATGACATTTAGAACAAGTAAATAAATAATTTGCAGTAATCATTTTCATGATATCAGCCATTGGATGTCCACTGCTGAACGTAGGCCGCACATCGACCTCCAGAGCGACCGGTTCGAAGCAGCCTCCATCCAACGGCTTCCGGCGACTATTCAAGTCGTCTGTATAATAATTTTACTTTTATTTAATTGAGAGATCGTGATATGTATCAGCCAGTTAAAATATATACGTACATAACACGACGTTTATAATAATTCTATGACGTCGGGCCCGATTCACCCGTTGCTGATAAAGTTTATTTAGCAAATAAATTAGTATAAAATAAAAATAAACTTTTATTTGTTTGATACCGTTATTTGTCAGATCGCTTTATCAGCTACCAGTGCAACAGGCCCGTATGTTACAAACTTACTGTTTGTAAAATTAACATGGACAGCAACAACACACGAGTTAATATTAATGTTAATTAAATAATTATAAAATAAAATAAAAATGTGCTATAAATATTTCTAAGCAAAAATAAACATATCTTCAAAACTTAGTCGCACGTAAGCAATTAATTATATCTCATGTATATTGCGAAACATGTACATTTGTAATTTTATTTAAATTTAGCTTTATATTTTTAATTAACTATTGGAAAAGGCAGAAGAAACAAGAGATAATTAAGTTCCGATAAAATGTAAAGACTGTAGTGACTCGTTAAATGTTTAACAAGTTTCAATTTGCATATAGAGCAAAATGGAATGCATTTTTCGTGCTTTCATTAAATTTTAGATTAATAAACACTTCATTTTTACCTTATATTAAAATATAATGTAATATACTCAGTACACATAGCTTACCAAACTCTTGGATTTATGAAATCTTCAATGTGATTCTTATCAAGCTTTTTATGATTCCATAGCCAACAAATAACTTTATGGTTTTGCCATTTCCGTGCCTCTGTGTATCCGCAGCTTATCGTGACTTTTAATACTTATTTATATATGACAGCATCATCATCATATCAGCCATTAGATGTCCATAGCTGAACATAGGCGTCCCTCATAGACCTCCACAGGGATCGGTTTAAAGCAGCGTCCATCCAACGGCTTTCAGTGACTCCTCAATTCTTCTATCCATTTTGCGGATGGCCGTCCGATGTTGCGCTTGCCGGTACGCGGTCACCACTCGAGAACATTTCTGCTCCATCGGCCGTCAGTTCTATGAGCTATGTGCCCTGCCCACTGCAACTTCAGCTTGCAAATCCGTAGGGCTATGTCGGCAACCTTCGTTTGTCTGCGGATCTCATCATTTCTGATTCGATTCCGCAGATAAATACCAAGCATATGCCTCTCCATTGCTCGCTATACGACTAGGAGCTTGTTTAAAAGGCTCATAGTCAGAGACTACGTCTTAAATTCGTATATCATCACTAGTAACTAACATCGATCGAAGAATTTCAACTTCAAGTACTGAGATATAACGGATAAAAATACTTTTAATAATATATATAATAATAGTTATTTAAAATTTAGAAAAAAAATTAAGGTATCAGATATTTTTATTTGTACAAATATTTGTTTTTGGCCCTTGTGAGTCTCCTAATTAAGGATGATCGATATTCATCGATGTTACGTAAACATCGATGTTGAGCTGAAAAACATCGATGTTTTATATCGATTTTTTGACATCGATAACATCGACACATCGATGTGAAAGTAATAAAACATCGAAAAGTCAATAATTATTTCGAGCACCATCTAGCGTGCATTAAATGTAGGTACTAGGTTCAACTTTATTAGTTCGATAATTATTAGATGACCATTCAGTTTAACAAGTTAAAAAATTTAGACAGTTTTGTTTGTTACCAAAAACATCGATGTTTACTTTTTTTTCTTATACAAAAATAAATAAAAACAAGTTTCATAAAAAAATTTAGACTGTTTTATTTGTTTGTTACCAAAAACATCGATGTTTTAGATACATCGATGTTTTTCGATTCGATGTTGACGATATTAGAAAAACAAAACATCGATGTTTATATCGATAAACATCGATGTTTTTCTAATATCGATCATCCCTTTTCCTAACCGTACCTTGAAGAGCACGTAAAGCCATCGGTCGTGATTGTTACCACAGACACCTAATAACGATCGATACTCATGGTAGGGAAATTATCCACCAACCGGCAGTAGAGCAGCGTGGTGGATTAAGGTCCAACTCTTCTTCTATATGGAGAAGAGGCCTTTGCCCAGTTGTTGAACTTTACAGACTGATTCAGTTCAGCTTAGTTCAAGATTTTAATTAAACATATGACGATCATATCAAAAGCAATTAATTTGTAATTTTATTCTCTCCTCCTGATGTCCATATAGAAGTGGGGCTCCAACACCTCTAAAGAGGCCTTTGCCCTTAGTGAAACACTTACAAGCTGATTCAGTTCAACATGCCATGTATCACACGTTATGGATTGTTGTTAGAATGACTTACAAAAACATTGTTGGTATAACTTTTTAGGTATGTGAAAATATATTTTTCAATACATGGTTAGTAACATATTGATTTTTAATTTAAATAAATAAATAATAAATAAATAAATATGTTTAACACACACACACGGTGACACGGCCGTCTCTTCCTAATGTAGACAACTTAATGCCTGTGTTTTAGGTAACAGCTGACTGATATACATTTTTTTAAATAAATATACCTACATATAAATAATATATATATAAATAAACATATATTACACCCAGACTCGGGGCGGGAATCGAACGCGCAACCCTTGGAGCAGAAAACAGGGTCACTGCAAACTGCGCCAACGGGTCAGTCAATTTGTTAGGTTTTATTGTGTATTTGTAAGATCAAGTATCTCCAGCTACTGCTGTAATAGTATATAGTAATTGTTATAAAACCTGAAAAAATTCACAACAATAGTTAGTTGTGAAAAACAGGAATAGATAAATTTAGCCCTTTCTAAGTTCCTCTTTTAAGAAGATTTACTTTTTGGTGTTACAAAACTCCATTCACAATATGATATTAGCAGCAGATACCTCCCGAGTAATTACTATTATATTAGGGACTAAATTTATTCAGAGTATTATTATCATCTTAACATCGTTGTAATAAACATAAAAAATAACTGTAATTAGGTATATATAATGTCAAATTTAAATACGAAAATATTACGATCATAACAATGCGAGACTCAAGTAAGCCTGCTCCTTTATTTTCAAGTAATTTTAGCGGAATAGAAGCAAAACAGCCGACATGTAATTAATAATAATATCATTCGTAAAACGAAATATGCTCACCGAGTCCAGTTAGTATTTGTTACTTAAGTCATAACAATTTTAAAGAATGGGTCTAACAAGTTGGAATTTCTCTCTTTCGTGTTTAATTGTGATCCCATAATACGGGATCATAAAACTTTAATATGCGTCGAAAAAAACAGCCAAGAATTTCATTTCATTATGTTTGATAGCAATTTAATCCATAAGATGGCGCGGTGTAATTGCTGTATTATACTATGTTATATTATGCTCACGCAAAAATGTGAAACGCTTTATTTTCAATGTTACCTTCTTTCGTCTCGTTTAGTAATATTGCGGTCTCCTCAGATGGCTTGTTAAAATTATGTTCTAAAATGCATCATTTTACTCATCGCGTGTAGTAAAGTACTGAGTATTGATTATTATGTGAAAAACAATCTTGATTGCAAATTTCAACTACCTATATGAATCGCTATAACGCAATGGAAATGAATAGTGAAAATAATAGAATAAAAAAATTAAAAAGTTTTAAATCATATATCTTGAATTTATAAATAAATGATTATAAACATTTCAGTGTAATTATTATTTAAGTATAGCCACGACTTGATCTCTACGTTCTTTTTAACGCTGTCCGTGTATTGTAAATCTCGTTATACGATTTCTGCAAATTTCATTTTAATTTAATGTTAATTTAATTGAAACTCATCAAAGAATATTTAACGAGAAAATTTCATACCATAGTTGCTAAGTCAATTAAGAAGAACTAAACTTACTTAAATGAGATGTTGAGTCTACTTTTCTATTAAATTAAGTTAAAGACTCGGGCAAAAAGTGAACATTCCTGAATTTATGGTAAATAAATTTGATGAAACTATTGATTATTTTCATTAGAATCACCAAAACAAGGTTAAGCACATGAGATAACATAACTCTGTTTATAGTTAATATTTTTGACGTAATAACATCTTGTGAAGAAGTGTCACGTGTCACGAGCGAGAGCGAGAAACAAGTGATAGAGAGGCCCGATCGGCCTAAGCGTTCGGCTTGTAAATGAAAAACAATAACGCAGATTGGAGGATCTTAAATATTATCACAAATATATATAAGATGTAAATAAATTGTTAATAGCACATTGTTACTTGTAAATAATCTGTTTAAGTAATTAAATATTTGAATTAACAAATAAACACATTACATAAAACAATTATTAACAATTCATAAAAGTATGCAATCTTTCTTCAATGTTTTCTTATGACGTTATCACGTAATATTAACTTCCGTAAACCGACTTTATAGACAACCCTTTTTTAAATATATTCTACATACACACAGGTGTCTGCTCCAAGGAAGTTAACCTAATGTCTGTGTTTTAGGTAGTAGCCGACTGATAAACATACGAGTGTATACTCGTATTCTTTTAAATAAATGTATATATACACAGAATACATGTATAAATATCACATCCAGACTTGGGGCTGGAATCGAACCCACAACCCTGGATCGAAAAGCAGGGTCACTGCCGACTGCGCTAAGGGGCATCCATTAATTACGTTTTTCATTCAATTTAGACTCCTGCCTTTAGGTGAAATTTAGTAAGATTAAGTTATATTTACGCTAAATTATTAAAGAACTAAATTAATTTTAATAAATCGGGAAAATGGTACAACATTCAAGTGTACTATAATGAACATAATTAAATTTAATAAAATAAAAAGCACTAACTGTGGGCAGTTAAAAAACATTTAAGCGGGTAAAATAAACACTTTTTTTATTCTTAATTTGTAAAATTATTTATATTTTTTCACAAACGTGACGATGAGAAAATGTTGACGTGACGTGAGTTTTTTGATTATGTTCTATCTTTATTGATATCACTAGCTGCTGCCCGCGACGTCGTCTGCGTGAACGCTATAGGTACAGCAAAAAATATAACGACGATTATACCTTTTAAAATAACATTAATTTACCCGTTTCTTCTTTACATTTCATATCTACAGAAAGTGCAGTAACAGAGGGAGACTGTCTTTTGTAAAATTGACCTTCAAAAAGTGCTTATTTTTAGCCTGCTTTGAATAAATGACTTTATGGTGATTCTGCTGAATTAAGTCATAAGTTGTAACTGAAGTAGATGGAGAAAATAATAAATAAGGAATACCGAATAGGATAAAAATACATACTTATAGGACTTTTCGATAAACAACATTAGTGGTTTGGCTCTCCGCAGCCAAAATGTAAAGAGAGTCAGGACTGGTGACGCACAGCTGCCCGTGTCAGAAGCAACTCGTCCTGAGGTCGACACCAGCTACCCTCAGTGTCTGCCTCTGCGACTTATTGATGGTCATCGCGAAGCAAACATTCACGGGGAACTGTACGCGCTTGAACTGGAACGGGAAGTTATGAGGTATGAGGGGAATGCGTGATATAAATACTGCCTTGCCGACGCCACAACCCGTAAGAATTTCCGCCTCAATGGTGTGTCTGTGGAGCGAGATGACTTTAAGGCGGGTCCCGTTACACAACTTCGGAGGAAATAGGTTCCGAAGAAGCATAAGCATTTCTTATCTTCATGATATATATGGCATGCTTAATTTTCCTCTTTCTTCGTTATTTAGCTCAAATTGCTTACAGCAATAGCATGCCGTTTTCGAGTTTAAATTTAGTTATACATCTATGCAGTTATTTTTGAGTTCTGTTTGTTATTACATACAGAGAAACTCGATGAATTTTATTAGACATAGATGAAGGAGCTTAAAACTTATATACACAAATTTTTTTTAATTGTCTTGCTCATCTCTGAAACGAATTAACGATACAATTTTTAAGAAGAAAATGCACAACTCCATCTATGACTTTTAAAAAAAACTATTAACCTCGCCAACATGATCAAATTTAAATTATTTATATCCAAAAAGGGTTTACACATGTAATTCGACTTGATGTTTTTGAAATCTCATAGATGGCGCTGCTCTAAAATTGTCTTGATACTACTTATATTAATTTCTTATATAACATTCATTCTTACATTCATTATGTTTATCAGCCTATGTTACTTATATTTCGTGATTTTTATCGTGTGAAGATAGCTTATAGCATGGTTATTAACATAATAACAACATTCAAATATGCGTCGTTAGATTACACGTTGTTACAGAATGCTTTGAAGAAATAAAGGTTCACTGCTCGTTCCCCGTAGGTGATAGCGTGATAATATGTAGCCTATATCATGACCCGACTTCTTAATAATATTCGTGCCAAATTTGAAGTAAATCCATGCAGTACTTTTTAAGTTTATCCCGGACATACATACAGACAAACAGACAAACAGACAAAAATTCTAAAAACTATATTTTTGGCATCGGTATCGATTGTAGATCACACCCCAAGTATACTTTAAAAAAAATATTCAATGTGCAGTTTTGACTTTCCTACCATTTTGTTATATGTAATAGATTTTTATAACTTTTAGATGCGACAGAATTTTTACTAATTGTAGGTTAACAATTACTCTGTTGATCCTGAACTTTAGTCGAGATATTAACTAAGAAACTATTACCGGTAGTTGGATACTTATTTTCATTTCTGAAAATGAATCTAACTTTATAAAAATTTTGTAAAATATAGTCTAAAAATAATCATTAAAATTTTGCAAATTTTATATTAATAGAATACGTTCTATAGTGGAGCGAGTAATCACCTCAACCCCAGCGGTCGCGGGATCGATTCATGTTCGGTGCAGATGGCCTTGTGGGCCTTGTGGGCCTTCCCACCACGTCTCGGAGAATACGTAAAACTGATGGTCAGGTTATTATCATAGAAACCTGATAAAGATCGTTACTTATGGTAGGTAAATTATCCATGAACTCGCAGTGGAGCAGCGATGTGGATTAAACTCCAGCCCTTCTCCTATATGGAGAAGAGTCCTTTATCCAGCAATGGGATATTTACAGACCTATTTATTACTTTTTCATTTATTTATAACAACATTTTTAAAATTTAAAATAAATTCTAAATTTATTAAAATAATTAGACCAATAATTAACAAATTTATGCAATCATTGAAATATATTAGACACTACTTTTACCCGACTGCGACAGAAGGAGAGGATTTTTCGAGTGTATGTATGTATGTAAGTATGTATGTATGTATGTATGTATGTCTATTTCTTTGGCACGCCCTACAGCCCAAACGGCTGGACGGTTTTTGACATATGAGGTGTCGTTGGATTTGTCTAAATTGTAGTAGTGACTTTGACTTGACTTTGTAGTAGTGGTTTTTTTTATTTTTGATACTAAATTTTAGCGTAGCCCACGAAAATTAATAGTCGAGTTATACACAAAAATTAAGTACGTAGGTCACTCGATAAGTTTTGAGACAAGAAGAAACTAAACAAAATAATAACAATATTTATTTCATATTTTTTCGAAATACTCTCCTTCATTATGCAAAGTTCCATTTTCCTAAATTTTGCCTTATTATTGCCTATTATACTTTTTGTTGTGCTTGTTTCTCGTGTGAAATAAGTCTAAACTAACTTAACAATATTAAATAAATTAAACTAAACATTTTTGCGCGATTAAAGGTAGTCTATATAAAGCTTTCCAAACTACATGCATGACAAATTTCATGGTGATCAATCAAGTAAATTGAGCTATGAAAGCGGAAATAACAAACTCACGTTCGGATTTATAATATAAGTAAGTATTACCAACACCGTAAATATTTATTCAAAGTTCCTAATCTTCAATCAGCAAGCGTACCGACGCCAACAAAACAAAGACAAGCAGCGGATTTTCCACCAAACAATCTGATTTCTATCCCTTCGACAAATATAACTTCAAAGTTCTGACCAAGCACGAGTTTAACGCGACTTCAGTTCAAATTTATAGTCCATAAAACATTTCAACAAGCTGTGAGGGTTTCGTTGACATTTATTGGCAGTTACCCGAAACGAGTCAACGGATTGTAACAGATGCACGAATTCACTGCGAATAGTTAGAGGATGTTGTTATAAATATTTATTATTATGTTTATAATTCAATTATGAAAACAGGATAACAAACATGAATTAATAACAGTTACAAAATAAACATTAAAGAAAGTTTATATTAAAATAAAAATTGATTTTTAAAAACAAATTTATTTAAATGCTCTAAAAAGAATAAAATAAAATTCGAATTAAACCTTTTATTTCGCTACACTTTTGAAGAAATGAGGAACATGGTGTAAAGTTCCTCATCCACCATTGAGAAGGGAGGATCCTCCGACCAGACAGGTGTTGTGTCTGGTGGGCTACTGCCCCCCGACGGTTGTTGTCGGGTTCTTTTTTTTATATATGTTCGACCGCTCGGAAAACTTTGATAGCGCGATGTTGGATACGTCAGTTTTCGTATGTGGTGGGATAGATGTCGCTATATCACTCCCCCTCCGAGACCGGAGGTCGATAGCTGGTTGAGTCGTCCATACATCTTGTAATACTTGCCGGACCAGTGGAGTTAGTTGGAACCAGATGCCACATAGTTCACGGTGAGTTGAAACTGTCTGCGGTGATGCCCCAGTTGTCATACCGGACTACCTCCTTTCTCGTACGTTTTCTGCGTAAACACTGGGCACCATTACTATTGTCACTTTCACCCCTACAATTGTCACTAGTTTTACGCACACTCGACACTCGATCCCGTGTTTTATAGACGAAACTCACCGTATCGATTCGCGAATCTTTTATATTATTCTTCAAAGGTTTGCATAACCTAATCAATGATGAACAAACGATGAAAGTACCAATCGGACTATGTACGTAGGTAACTCGATAAGTTTTGAGACAAGAAAAACTATACAAGATATTAACAATAATTATTTTACGTTTTTTCGAAATACTGTCCTTCATTCTTTATGCAAAGTTTCATTCGCCTAAACTAACTATTAAAACACTTTTACCAGTCTTGATCCAATAGGTCCGAAATTGCAGCTTTGTAGGCGGCCACGGCCTCTTCGACATACCACAAAAAAATCTCTTAATTATTTTCTTGATTATCGGGAACAAAACGAAATCGCAGAGAGCTAAACCAGGATTGTACACCAGATTCCTCAAAAACGTCTTTGTTCTGGGGGATCGACTCCCCGAAGCCCAGGCTTTGGTATTCTCTCTCTCTCTCAGAGCTTGGAAAACTATCGGCGATACTACTTTTGTATACCATTCCGAGTTAACAGATCTGACTTTTCAACATTATTGTCGACACATGCCTGCTGGGAGAAAAAAAAAACTATTTTTTACCAACGTTACGAGATCTTTGCAGTTTTATCGGCAACTTGGGGGTCGATTGTCGCTCGCGTCCGTAGGCTTTACCCTCGAGACCCTACACGTGACCCCTGGGTGGTGCTAAAGAGCGACACTCTTTCCGGTGGTAGGCTTCGGCCGTGGCTGGTCACCACCCTCAAGGTATAAATCAAGGTGCCAAGCGTTCGCGCGTTCCACCCTGCTAACCTTGAGTAGCCCTACGGAAAGTGGGTCTACGTAGTTGCGCCTACCGGTGTGCCGCATCCAGGCTCACAGTGTTGCCGTCCGCGGTGCCTGGTTCTGGAGAGCAGCGGGATCCGGAGAAACGGTTTTCCGCTGGCCGCCCGCCGATAGTTGGGAGCCCAATTGCAGATTAGCCACCTGCGAAAGGCTGCTCCGCCATCGCGCGCATAATCCCAGGGTTGCTTCTGTCGGGCCGGTTGGCAACCGGATGAGAGGCCTCGACAGCCGGCCCTGGGGGGGTCCGGGCGTCCCCGCGGTCTCCAGCCAGGTTTTTCCCCACCGGGCGGCAGTATTGTGACTTCTGGTGGAGTCTGGCTGGCGCCTCACGTAACTGCCACTTTTCGCCTTTCCTTCCCTCTTGCCCTTCAAATTCACAATGATAAAAAGAAAAAAAAAGTTGAGGAATCTGCAGCGGATGCACGGCCTCTCGCTTAAAGTGCACCTCACGAATATCCGAGGTCTGCACTCTAATCTCCTTCCAGTTCATCACCATCTCGAGACTGCCAAGCCGCATCTGCTCTTGCTTACCGAGACGCAAATCACAACCCCTGCCGATACGTCATACCTCCACTACCCAGGTTACATCCTGGAGCACAATTTTCGTCCCAGAGCTGGGGTTTGTTTCTTTGTGCGCGATGACATCTGCTGCAAACGTCTCCGTAACCTGGAGGATCCCTCTTCCTCATCTATCTGGGTGCTTGTGGATACCGGCATAGAACAAATTGTTTATGTTGGTGTCTACCGTTCGCATAGCGGAGACCAGGAGACAACAAGGCTTTTCCAACATCTAAGTGAGGCTGCCGACGTGGCTCAACAAAGGTACCCCACTGCGCAAGTCGTCTTTCTGGGGGACTTTAATGCCCATCATGAACAATGGTTGTTCCCGTACCAGAAAACTGACCATGCTGGTAGAGAGGCGTACAAGCTTGCCTTGACCATGAACCTCTCCCAGCTGGTTAACCAGGCGACTCGAGTACCGGATGTTGAGAACCACACAGCAAATTGCCTGGACCTTCTGCTGACGACTGAACCGGACCGATACCAAGTGTCTGTTTCAGCCCCTCTTGGGAGTTCTGACCACTGTCTGGTGAAGTCCGTCCTCACGTGTCCTCCACCCGACTCCAACCCTAGAAGAACTAGGCGGGTGTGGCGATACAAGTCAGCGGATTGGGATGAGATGCGACATTTCCTAGCATCTTACCCTTGGTTGCAAGTCTGCTTTTCTTCAAGCGATCCGTCGAGCTGCGCTGGTGCTATTGCCGAAGTTATTGGACAGGCGATGGAATATTATATTCCATTCTCCGACCAGCCCTCTGGCATCAGAGCTCAACCCTGGTTCAATGCTGTCTGCTCAAAAGCTGAGGCTATAAAACAGTCAGCATACCACGCTTGGTTAGAAGCCAGAAATCGCAAAGCTCCAGATACGCGAAATAAGAAGAAAGCCTTTAACTCAGCAGCTAAGTCCTACAAAAAAGTGCTCAAAAAAGCGCGCTTCAACCACATAGGCCGAGTGGGAACCAAACTCGCTTCGTATCCATCGGGCAGTAAAGCTTTTTGGTCCCTGGCGAAGTGTGTTGAAGCAAACTTCTGTCGCTCCTCACTTCCTCCCCTGCAGAAACCTGACGGAACACTGGCACACACGGCTTTGGATAAGGCTAATTTATTTGCCTCTCTATTTGCCGAAAATTCTCGTCTAGATGCTGGTAATAAAACTCCACCTCAGTTACCTCCTTGTGGATGCAAAATGCCTGAAATTCACATTTACCAAAAAGAGGTTCTCAAAACACTACGCAATCTGGACGTGAACAAAGCCAGTGGTCCTGATGGTATTCCTGCTATTGTGTTGAGAAATTGCGCAGCCGAACTGTCTCCAGTCCTGACACGTCTGTATCGTCTTTCTTTTCGATCTGGGACTGTTCCGAAAGCATGGAAGCTCACGAACGTACAACCCGTACCCAAGAAGGGTAGTCGTGCTGATCCTGCAAACTACCGCCCAATCGCGATCACCTCCACCCTCTGCAAGGTAATGGAGCGTGTTGTCAACAATCGCCTTCTGGCTTACCTGGAAGATAATGATCTCCTCAGTGATCGGCAATACGGATTTCGCCAACGCCGCTCTACTGGGGATCTTCTCGTGTACGCTACACATCTCTGGGGGGAAGCCCTCGATAAATATGGTGAGGCCCTAGCTGTCTCACTTGACATTTCGAAGGCATTCGACGGGGTCTGGCACGATGGTCTTATTGCGAAGCTTCCTGCTTACGGTATTCCCACCAGTCTATGTACTTGGATCTCCGATTTCTTGAGGGAACGGTCAATTCGTGTAGTTGTTGATGGCTACACGTCTGACCTATTGACTATCAATGCCGGGGTACCCCAAGGATCTGTTCTCTCCGCAACGCTATTCCTGCTTCACATAAACGATCTGCTTAAGCCCGGTATCTTTGGGTACGCAGATGACAGCACCGTCGCGGAGAGATACTTCTCCAGTGCAAGAACAAGACAAACTGAAGTGGACGATCTTAGAGAAGCAATGGTCTACCGTGCCAATCTTACTCTTCAGGCTGTCTCCGACTGGGGTGATGCCAATCTAGTAAGATTCAATGCTTCAAAAACCCAGGCGTGTCTCTTCTCCGCTAAAAAGAGCCCGTTTAACTTGGCTCCCACTTTCCGAAATGTGCCTGTTCCAGTCACGAACCACCTTGAACTACTCGGTATAGACTTATCGTCCAAACTCAATTTTGGAAGCTATATCGAATCCAGGGCTAAGACTGCTTCAAAAAAACTGGGCATCCTCTCCAAGGTCCGTCACTATTTCACACCGGACCAGCTGCTAAGACTTTATACAGCTCAAGTCCGCTCCTGCATGGAGTACTGTTGCCATCTGTGGGACGGTTCCGCCCGGTATCAGCTCGAAGCCCTGGAAGCTATCGACAGGCGTGCCAGAAAACTCATTGGTGATGAGATGCTTACTTCAAGACAGCTCCAGAGCCTCGAACATCGCCGACTGGTTGCTAGTCTGTGTGTCTTCTACAGGTTACATTTCGGTGAGTGTGCACAGGAATTGCATCAATTAATTCCCCCAGCACCATTCCACCATCGGACAACTCGACGAGGGCAGGGGTTCCATCCATACGTGGTCGACATTCCTCCGGTTCGTACCTCGCGGTTCGCATCATCTTTCATTATTAGAACTGCAAAGGAATGGAATTCTCTTCCTGCGTCACTGTTTCCCGATGCGTACAACCTAGGGATTTTTAAGGCAAGAGTGAACAGGCTTTATTTGAGTTTGCGTGCTTCACCTTAGACCTCATCATTGTTTACCATCAGACAAGATTGAGGTCAAACGCACTCAAATTTCCAATTAAAAAAAAAAAAAAAAAAAAAAACTTAGACCCATACTGACGACTGTCTCTAATTTTCCGCATCATATTGATAAATCCACGTTTCGTCCCATGTAATGATTTTCGAAACAAGTCTTGACGTTCCGATTTCAAATCGTAGACGCATTTCGCGGCACCAATTCACACGGGTCTGTTTTTCAGTATTTGAGAGCAAACGCGGAATCCAACGAGAACAAAGTTTCCTCACTCCAAGATGTTGATGCAAAATAATGTTAACCCTCCCCGAACTACGCCAAGAATCTTCTCGATGTCCGAGTAAGTAATTCGTGGGTCTTTTCGCACCAATATTTTAGTAGTCCACACATTTTCTGAAGTTACTGCCGTTTGTAGGCGACTACTTCTATGGTCATCTTCGGGGTTCATTTTACCCAACATGACTACTGCTCGTGATAGGGCAGACTCCCCTAACACTAACTGTAATCGTTGAAGGCTAAGTTTTTCAGTTAAACCATGTTTAAAATCATCAAATATCATAGCGCGCAAATGTTCGTCGTAGTTAAATGACTGGAACATCATTTTTTTAAGCTATCGACGTGACTGCTTGCATTCAATTTTTAAATAAATTTGCTTTTTGAAAATATAAAATATATATGCGTTCCATTTACAATTATTGTGAACGTGTCGACCAGTAGGTATTTAACTTATTGACCTACGTAATAAAGTTTTGTTCATATAACACTTTTGAACATCTTATAATCTATTTTTACCAATAAAAATAGTTTTGTTATACTCGCTTACTAATTTTAAAAATTAAACACAATACATAATTACAACAAATATCTTGCTCACAAATATCACACTCTCAATTCAAAACTAAACCACATTTATTGTTTCTTAGAAGGCTATTTGTAAAAGAAAACAAAATCATTTGAACATAAATGTCAGAGCCTTTAATGTTTTGTTAAAGTAACATTCAAAAGTGGAGGAGGTTAAATAAGCAGATGATCGAACATGTAACATGACTTCATAAGTTGCTCCACGCCTCGGGGAGCATGTCAAATCATCCGTAGAGACGCTCCTACAACAATTTCTTTTGTAGGATATTGAAAGACGTGTACAGAATAACAAGAAAATAAAAGGCCGTCCAAGCGCGAGTCGCACTCACTCACGTACAAAAACAGTATATACTTGTTAAGGTCAAACTAAAAATGCTAATAAAAACGAATCTTTCATGGGGATCTAAAGGAATCATCATAAAATAAAATGAATTATATTATAGACATAAAATAATATACAGGATTTGAGTACGAAATCCAAAAAAAATTAAATCACTATTGAAATATGGCATAATTTACTGCAATTGTTTTTAATTTGAATTCTACTACAATGTACGTATTATATTTTAACAGATGCATTTTTTAGATTTATTTTCCATTAATTAACTTTATAGGAAATTTCCACAAAAGTCTTGTACGGATTAGACTAAACTTTTATTTCAATACGTGTTAACAGACTTTTGTTCTTAGAAGTTATCACCTGCAGTAAAGTGAACTTGGAAGTCTCAAATTTACTACCAACACACCCAATTATTATCTGACTCTCTCGCTTGCCTTGCATGTATTTGTATGGATGTAAGTATTTATATATCTATGTATGTATGTTTATATGTATAAAAATATAATTATAAATATGTGTATTTAAATAATATTGCTTTTTAATTTATTAAAATTTTTGTTCATCTACTTATAACAATCTTTTTGCAATTTAACATATAACTGATAAATATTACCTTGCAGCTTTAAGAACACCAATATACATATATGAGTAGTTTTGCAATATATTATAATTATAAATAAAGAAATATATTTGCTTTACTCGGAATATAGGAATATACGAATAAAAAGTACACAGTGAAAAGCAAATATAGTAGTAAAAATTTTAAATGTTTTAACAAGAAACTTTTACGTAAACTTTTAAGTAAAAAATATATATATACTTTGCAAAAATCCCAATGTGGTTTGACGTTATTTAAGAAATCGTAAAAAACGATAACGAATCTTTTTCACTTAGGCAACTTAGATGTAAGTATCAGTAAAAGGAAAATAACACGAAACTAACCAACTTCTAATATAATTTATTTATTTCTCTAATTTATTTACTCATTTTTATCTATTAATAATGTACTGTAACTCTCTATTCTTCTTATCTTTACTGATGGAGGTAATCTATTTACTGCTTGCTCGTAAACTAAAGCAATAATTTTTTATATAAAACACTACCTAGGGTTAGGCTTGCCAACCATACTATAATATATAGTATTGTACTGTATTTCGGGACTCCGTACTATATACTGTTGAAGAAATATATAGTACGTGAAAATACTATATTTCAGACTGAAATTTTCAGTACAATAGATCAATATTTATATTTTGCAACAGTAAAAGTAATAAAATTAAAAAAAAACACATTCCGCAATTTTTCAACGCGCCTTTCGTTCGACAAAAAAAAAGTTGTTAATCAATGCAAAAAAAATTGTTTATACAAAAAGAAAATTATTAAAAAATATAACTTAGTCTATTTTTTATTCTTCTCATACAATACTATAGTTTTTGAAGCGTACTATATTAATTTAAAAAGGTTTTTTTTTTAAATACTATATTTAGACAAAAAAATGTTGGCAACCCTACCTAGAGTATTTCTTTCTCGCTCCCCCAACTCATACTCCATATTCACTCGAGTATATCACTTACCTTCGATTTTCCAACGATATCGTGCATATGGTAGAATCCTTGGAAGACCTCAGCATTATGCTCAGTGACCTCAATGAAATTTCTCAACGGGTGGGGCTTAAAATGAACATGGACAAGACAAAATCATGTCGAATGCCGATATCGTGCTTATGGTAGAATCCTTGGAAGACCTCAGCATTATGCTCAGTGACCCCAATGAAATTTCTTAACGGGTGAGGCTTAAAATAAACATGGACAAGACAAAATCATGTCGAATGCCAATGGCGTTTCCACTCCGAAATTGGTTGGAAATTCTACTCTCGAAGTTGTTGACGTCAATCTTGGTAGATCCAACTTCGAGATAGAGGTCTATCATTGAATCCAGTTAGGATGGCCAGCGTTCGGGAAGTTAAAAAATGTCTTTTCATTGGCTTAACCTCAGTGCCTGAAGTCGAAATTTTTCGACCAACGTGTGTTACCAGTGAAGACATACGGATCTAAAACGTGGTCTTTGACTATTGACCTTTTAAACAAGCTCCAAGTCGCAAGTAAGTCAAATAGAAATTGTTGGTTTTCTTGACAACTATTCGAAAAATTAAGTAAGTTTTGAGTAGTGTTAGAAAGACAGAAATATATAATATTTCTTTTCCTTTTTTCAAAAATATTATGAGCCTATTCGTTGCGTCCTCAAGATTTTTTTTTAAAACTAGTAGCTATAATTAATCTAAAATTATTACAGGAATTTCAAGCCGTCATTATGAATAGCCTCTTTAAAATACTCAAATAAACGTCGGTATACAGGCACGAACTAAAATATTGAGTAATCAATGGAATTAAGATGTACTTTGGAGACTTGATAATTTAAGTTAGAATTAAATCCGTATTGATAATAACCAATTTTATAAAAGCATTCCGTATCACCAGTTTTGTCTAGGAAAACACGTTTACGACGTTTTTATATTGATTTTTGACAGTAACATACTAGATATGTTTCAGTATATTCATATTTATTCATTAATATATTTTAAGCGTATTGTAAGCATATTTTTATTAAACCCATATCTACTTAATTACTTATATCTACCAAAAATCGGTTATTATAATAATCTTAATGTACATTAAAATTAGATTAATTTGGATTCATCTCACTGTTAATATAAGTTACAGTTATACCGTATATTATGCATAGACACGTTTCGCATAAAGGCATTAAACTAATATTATTAGGGGAAAATTTTGTTGGATGATAATTTTCGGATTCTCGCTAAAAACAAACTAATATCATCAAGCGGGCCGTATGCTTGATTGCCACCGTCGTGGTATAAAAAAAAATATGATTAACATGAAATTTTTACATCTTAATTTATTGATGCATTTGAAATATAGTTACTTACTCGTATGCTCAGTGCTCCTTAAACCTTTAACGATATATCACGTCGAATAATTAATTACCATTAGTAGATTTTGATGTTTAGTGATAAGTCGATTGTGTAACTATTGAAATAAAGAATAAAAAATACGCAATCTTCTTATTAAGATCTCAGTTTTCTATCCCCTGGGACATTCGGGAAATTTATGCGTATTTAGTGTAGTATAATGTAAAAATGTTCAGTACACAGGAACAGAAGCATTTATAGCAAGATTATTATATTTTTCGAAAATTTATATTAAAAATTATACTCAATACTTAAATATCCGTGATACATAATTCAAAATATTGAGATATAAAATTATATATTATATACTTACGTAAAAACATATAGTATTTTAAGCTGGTCATCCCAAGAGATTTTAATTACTGAGGGTATTTATGATACTGCAATAAGTATCTTAAAACTACTAATCTTTATTAAGTTAGTATACATATGTATATAAATGAATCTGCAAATTTGCCTCTCTAATACTTGTATTTTTAAACTAAACAAAAACTCACAGTACAGATCTTGACTTTTTCCATCACTTACACACTCTCCTTTTTTCAGCGTTCTTGTTGGTAATAAACGTCAAAAAAATTACACTCTGGAGACGCCTAATAAAAAGGCAAAGCAATTTAATGTTTACATGTCAAACTTTATGCCAGAATTTTTTACATGCAAACAATATGCAGTCATTAAAATTTTCCCTTTTGTTCTCTTCTCGTCCTTTAAATTAGCTTTTTTATTGTAGAAAAACTCTACATATAACCTTTGTGTTATAATTGCTTTTTACACTAAAATAAAAAGCTGAAAGTTATTAAAGCTATTCGTTTAAGCGCACTTTACTAAAAAAAAATTGAAACCGATTTTAACAATTATTTAATAATGTATTGGGTGACTGATTATTAAACAGGGTTATAGGATAAATCTGTCTATGAGAAAATCATCTTATTACTTATTGTAGGAATAGAGCGAGGATCACAAAAGTTGAAAAGTCAACGAATAAATAACCTGATTAAACATATATTAAATATTGGATGAAACCACAAAGATCGATTAGAGTCAAAACTGTTATATAAAAAGTCTACATAAATCATTATTTTTATATAAATAATATAATATATCAAATCAAATTTAAATTTTATATTTCGCAATTGAAACGTGTGCGCAAATAAAAATTTCTCATGTTATGTTTTCACATTATCTACATATTTGATATACCTTAAAAATTCTAATAGCTCGGTTGACGATCTGTGTTGTTTATTTCTCAATCTTAACGTTCAACAACATTTATACGGAGCTGAAAATAGCACCGAGAATAAGGATAAATCATCCTTATCTAAGCGAAAGTATAGCTTCGTCTCCTATTTACAGTCCATTCCATGTAACAAAGTATCGAGGCGTGTTAGGGTATTCGCACATCAAAACAACTCAGTGTCGTTGAACTAAATTAATTTTAATTCGCCAATCAGCAAGCCATACGTTTTATTAACGCGAGATCAATGTCCAAGCATACTTACATATTTTTTGAGACCCGACTGTGAAAGCAATCATACATGTGTGGTTGTCTTAGTTTTACGAATGAGTAAAGATTAATTTACAAAACGTCTATTCTGCAACTACCGCTATGAGAATTGCAAAAGCTTTCTTCTTAATATGCAGGTCAAATCTCTTTCAACATAGATTACGGACTGATAACTAAATCAAATGTATTTGTAAGAACATTGTGCTAATTTTCATAGTGAAATGTTATCTCACTTAACTTTAATTTTTTTTAAATACTATAGTCAAAATAAAAAAAAAGTTGTTACGCTGTACTGTACTGTACTGTATCAGCCTCTGAACAACCCACTGCTGAGCGAAGGCCTCTTTTCCATATAGAAGAAGGGTTGAAGTTAAATCAACTACACTGCTCTACTGCAGGTTGACGGATTATAACCCAACCATGAGTAACGATTATTACCAGGTGTCCATGATAACAACCGAGACCGACGACTTTACGTGCTCTCCGAGACACGGTAGGCAAAACCACAAGGACATACATCCAGACCGGAAACAAATATTTCCACAAATGCAAATATCAGCCCCGAGCGCGATTCAAACCCACGACCACCGGGGTTTAGACTACTACTCGCAGCACTACACCAGAACGGTCGTCACGCATTCACGCAGTTGTTACGCAATAGTTAAATATGTATAACATTTTCGGCAGTATCACGCTTACGAGCAATTTCCTTTTATATATTAAGACGACACAGTGAAATGTCATTAGTTCCCATACTTTTATTCCGTTTTTGATAAAGTCACAAAAGTATATATTATGTAATACCTAACCAGTAGTGATAGTAGTAATATTTCTTAAAATATTAATTTTAATTATATTATATACTTCGTATAACTTTTTTCTGTACAAAGAAATATCCCTAGTAAACAATTTACTAATTGTAAGATTATTGTAGTTCTATAAAGTTTAATTGTTGGTTTATTGCCGAAAATTTAAGTTAATTATCCTTAATGTGGTCCATTTAAAAAAAAAACTTTAAATTTTAAAACAATGGCCGTTCTTACCCTAATTACCTTTATAATACCCTAATAAATAAGTAATTTTCTTTGAAATATGTCGATAAAAATTGTTTTGTTTATAAATACACATCGAATTTAAACATAACAACAATAAGTGATTATATAAACAACATGGACACATTTAATTAAAAGTCTAAATCGGATTTTATCGCGTTTATTTGTTTTAAAACTTTACAGTTTAACGATTTTTAATTAAATTAAATTATTTCCCGACGTTTCGGACCCTTAACAGCGTCCATAATCTCGGGGGACTGAGGTGGTGGGTGTCCGAATAATGAATCAATTGTTACATACCCCGCTTTTTATGCAATTATAAATTATTACTTTTTACCGTTCCTATTCACACACAATGAACTTGTTGTGTCTGGAAGTCGTGCTGTGCTCTTATTTTCCTTGGGTTCAATTAATTCCAGAACTGGCTCCCAAGCTGGTGGTACGTTCCAACCATCCTCTCTATTGAAATTAGGATGTTTTTTTTTATTTCAATAGCCTCGCGAATCATCCTTGGTAGGAATCGAAGTTCTTTAGCGAGAATTTGTGGCTTATCAAATCTAATGTAGTGGTTGGTACCTTGTTGAGTATGTTGATACACAGCAGACTTTGTCGACCGTTGGTGTTTAATGTCAGCTATGTGTTTTTTGACGCGTGTCTCTATACTCCGTTTAGTTTGCCAGGCTGGTGTTCAACTGTGGCAGTCTTCTTCTTCCGGGATCTGTGACGATGACGCGGTGCTCGGAGCTTGTTGTCTCGCAGTACCTGCTTGATATGCTGTAGCTCTGCGTCCAGGTGTTTCTCGTCACAGATCCCGCGAGCTCTCTGAAACAGAGACAAACCAACGGCAGAGAGTTGTCTAGGATGATGGTGAGAAGCACCGTTTAAATACCTGTTTATGTGGGTAGATTTTCTATACACAGAATGGCTTAAACTATGATCGGGATTCCTGATTATAAGTACATCTAGGAAAGCTAGTGTGTTGTTTTCCTCTAACTCCATGGTAAATTGAATATTGTTATTTATGGAGTTAAGGTGTTCTAGGAATATGCAAGTACTGTTTGTTGGTAATATGGTGAAAGTGTCATCTACATACCTCTTGTAAAATCTAGGAGAGATAGGTGCTGTCCTTATGGCTCGATCCTCGAAGTCCTCCATGTAGATGTCTGTCATTCTGTGTGAATAGGAACGGTAAAAAGTAATAATTTATGATTGTATAAAAAGCGGGGTATGTAACAATTGATTCATTATTCGGACACCTACCACCTCAGTCTCCCGAGATCATGGACGCTCTAAAGGATCCGAAACATCAGGAAATAATTTAATTTAATTAAAAATCGTTAAGCTGTAAAGTTTTAAAACAAATAAACGCGATAAAATCCGATTTAGACTTTTAATTAAATGAGAAAATTCGCGTAAATATAAGAGAACAGTACCTATAACATGGACACATGTCCACATGTATATCGTAAACTATATACATGAATGCACTTATAATTTTACGACAATCTCACTAAATGACAACCCTTACATTTTTTTTTAAACTTTGAGCTTTTTGAATTATTAAGCTATATAACGCTTGTCGTGGATTGTACCGTTACATTAAAACTAATCAGTTCAATATTAATAATAATTCATATAATTATTACCACTGTATTCAATTCAAAGAAAAATCAAATATAATATAAATATCCGCTCCGCGCTCGAAACCACGACCGACGGCACAAATGGAACTTTTGTTACAATTACGCTAGAACATACGTCATTCTTTTCATGCTGCATATCAATAATTTGCTAAGAGAACTTAAAAAAAATCAGACGAAGAGTAGAGAGATGCTGCCCGTGACGGATGACAGTTGACACATCACTCTACAACAGTCTCGTCGTGAGCACCGATCATATAACTGGTCCGAAATATCAACAAACATCTTCAAAAAACTATATCATGGTATGTACTCGTTTTTTACCCGACTGCGCCAGATTATGTTTTTCGAGAGTAGGTATGTATTGGCACGCTCTGCGCCCTGAACGGCTCGATGGATTTTAGCTTGAAAGTTGTCGTTGGATTCGTATTTACTGTGAGAGTGACACTGGGTATATCAAAATAAAAAGAAAAATAAAATTGAGGATTTTTAGCGTCAAATTTATTTCATTTCCAAATTATGCAGAAACGCAGTCGGGTTTTTTAGTTTTCAACTAACTTACTTGTATCCTTAAAAATAAACTAGATTTGCTAACACTTGACATCTTTTAGATACAGATATAAAGAGATATATATACATAATTCTATTTGTTTTCGTGGTAGTTATATTATCGTTATATTTAATCCGTTATGTTGAACTCGTTGCCTCGATAAAAGCTGTTTTAATATCGCTTTATGTCAATTTTTAGCAAAACTGCGCCAACATTCTTTAGCTCATCGCTCAGAGTATTAGTACGGTTTGTAATACTCGTAGTTTTGCATACAGACGTAAGGTGATATGGATGATGATGAGATGAATCATGCAGGTATCGATCACTGTGTGTCCCTTCGAGGCTTCCGGAATACTGAGTGACCTACAGTTTTGTTCGGTCGCATATAAATACGGACATCTAGGAACGGTTGACTTCTTTTTTTTACATTTCGCACATAAACTTGATTTTATGGTGGATGTTGTTTATATGTGTTAAGTATTGCTCCACTTCTCTTTGACCTAGTTGATTATGAATTCACCTATTATTTAATATCATAAGTAAACCATTTTTATGAATTTTAGATAGTCCATTAAATTTTTACGGCTTTATAATGCGTAGTCTTAAAAAAATACTGCATCCCCAATAATGTCCCGATGTTTCTGGACTAACTTACTGGTTTTCTTGATTACTTGTGAAGTACGGCTGTAATTTACCTTTTTGGTAGATATTCGGTATCGCGCCACCACCGATTTTGAGGCTGATTTTTTTTAGAGGTCCGTTATGACTTCAAAACATCATAACTAGTGTTGTTATGATGGTGCATGACCTTTTTTGACGTAATAAAAAAATCTAAAAAAATTATCGTACGAATAATTTTTTTGTTATTCATACGATTATCGAAAGATTTTTTTTTTATTGTTATGTTTTTAGAGGTTTGTTTTTATTGATAGGTTGTTAGGTCTTTTTTTTTAGTTACAACCATAAAGGTATTTATACCTCTATGGTTACAACGCGTCGTCCCTAGTTAAAAAACTAGTTCTTGCTAAATGCTTTTGTTAAAACTAGAAGTAACGCTCAAAAAAAAGACCTAACAACCTATCAATAAAAAAAAAAACCTAACAACTTAACATTAAAAACATATCTTTCGATAACCATATAAAAAATTATTCGTACGATAATTTTTTTAATTTTTTTTTTCAAGTAAAAGAAGGTCATGCGCCATCACAAAAACACTAGTTATGATGTTTTGAAGTCATAAAGATCTTCTAAAAAAAAATCAGCCCCATTATGGCTAGTGACGCGATACCGAATAAGTATAATAATTTTTTGTAATTTTTTTTTAAGTCAAAAAAGGTCATGTGCCATCATAAAAACACTAGTTATGATATTTTGAAGTCATAAAGCACCTCTAAAAATCAGCCTCAAAATCGGTGGTGGCGCGATACCGAATATTTACTACCTTTTTATATGTTTTGGCGTCACTAAGAATTAATTCAATTTTGGACTCATAGTCAGAAACATTCATCATCACACTATATAACGTTTCCTTTGTCCGCTTTTAAGACATAAATATCTTATATATAAAAAAATAGATCTTTATTGTCACATAATTCTAAATTGACAGTGTGTTCTTCCAGAGTTAAATTTAACTCATACACACGTCATTACACATAAGCTAAGAAACTACATAACATTTTTACAGTGGCGATGGTGTAGATCAGCAAAAGTTCGCTTCAGCCGACTTCGTAGTTTCTTTTTTCGAAATTCTTATCTCACTTGGTCACGGCATAACTTGAGAACGACTTTACCGATTACATTCATTTTTTTTTTCTAATACTTTGTAGAAAGTTCTTACGGAACGAAAAATTAATTAAATTGCGCAAAAATTTGAAATGTTTCAGAAAACTGAACGACACTGACTTGAAGTGATTGACAGTTCGTGCGTTTGACATTTTACGCGCCGCATATGTGGTTTGACAGCTCAATCGGTGAATATCAAGGAATTTCTATCATAACTGGAACGCTTACTTAATAAAATTGTATATTCAAATATGCACCTTGAAGTATTTGACATAAGGTTGACATTGGCTTATAACATGTAAAGTGTAAAATCGTTCAGAGCATTTCGTTGACAACCGGTATTTTGTCTCTTTCTTACGAGAGTTGCCTTGAATCCATGGTAGAAAGAGATGCAATCCCGGCTTTAGGAACGGTTTTGGACTGCATGTGAGCATTCCAGTTTGTATATAAATTCCTTGGTGAATATTCATTGCTCAGACAGGAAAATCTTGTCACCAGCCAGCACGATGAAAAACAATCCAAAAAATTTTGCTAGGTTGCGTAACAGCCTCTCAAATGTGGCTCCATATGATCAGCCAGCGGTACAACGTGCTTCAGGTTGAGGTTTTCATTATTATACATACAAGTATATAATTACTTCGGTTAGAACTTGTTACCAAATAAAGCAGAAATTGTACAGACCCAAATTCCCATATAAATGGCTTCCTACGAGTCGAACACCAAAATACGATATAACGTATGGCAAAAGTCATACATCACATCATGAAGTGTATATCATGCGTTGGTTTGGCTTGTAAAATATTAACCGAAGCAATGGCTATAGTCTGGCACCATAAAAATTTAACTCATAGTGAAAGCTATTCTAATAAATTAAACCGTATTAAATAGTTCAAAATAAGTTATTATGTAACTGCAGCGTTTGATTTTCCAAAAAATAATGACTTCCGCCAACCACTAAATATACCTGCCTTGAACATCGTAACATTTTTATTTCTCTGTTAAATTGAACACGTCTCAAACGTACGTAACACGCTTTCAGCCATAAGGCTTACACGCCCAAACGCTATTGTTGGCACGTGGTTATGATTCCAATTGGCCGCTCAAAAGTATTCGGCTGTGAAACACACATCATCATAGAACATCAAGAAACCGAGGATGAGAAATAACAGTATACCTGTTTCAATGAGAGATTGTCCAATATATACATGAAGTAATTAATATTTTACTAGTATGTAGTATTATTTTTTCCAATAAAAAGCTATGCCTGCCGTGTTTATATACAATCAAACTCATCTCATTCTATAGAATTAACATTTTATTGCGTATAAACATTTTGAAAGAGTTTTTCGAAACAATTAGATTACAAATTAATTGCTTTGGTATTATAGTAATATATAACAACTGTACAAAGGCTTCTTTTCCATATAAGAGAAGGACTGGAGTTTAATCCACCAAGGTTTTCCACTGCAAATTAACGGTGTCCATGAGAACATTCGAAACAGACGGGTTTACGTGCTTTTCGCGGTATATGGTGAGGCGTATGGTGAGGAGACCACAAGGACATGTACTTAGACAAGAAAGAAATATACAAATACAAATATCTGCCCCAAGCGGAAATCGAACCTACGGCCGCTAGCGTTAAGGCTACTTACCCACACCAAAGACTACAACCATTCATAAATTATGAAAATCTTAATTATTAAATTTACAAAATTTTAATTTGTGACTATTTTAAGAACACTTGTAAAAAAACAGCAAAAACAAACTATTTGACTGCGTGCTGTAAAAATAATTCAAAATAATAGTTCAATTTTTTTTTGCCCTGAAACATTACCATAACAATTAACTGAAGTGGAATTTAGTGTGTATTGTTAACGCTTCTTTGTGTAAAAAATTATATTTACTTTATTATTTTCGTATGATATTAAAAATTCCTAACAACATTACAATAAAGTAAGTTTGGAAAAGAGGTAAGACCATTTCAATCAATGCAAGTGGAGTACAAATATCCAATGTACTTATTAGCTAATTACATTATGAACGCTGCCTCTACCTACTTACTACATTTGTCGCTCCAACCCAGTGATCGAGTTAGAGGGAAAACTGTTTAGTTAGCAAGACTCTTAGTAGAGCTCTTCTTTTCATTTTCCATTCAAGATAAAAGTTAGATTAGCTTAATGCCTGGAAATACCAGAAAAATTTTATGGGGTTATATATAAAGCGGAGGTCCCAGATATTACTACCAACTTTATAGGAAATAAAGAAAGGAAAATAAAATATTGATAATGTATGAGTAATATATAAAAGATATTTTAATCTCATTAAAAACACCCTGCAAAAGTTATATCTGTATGATTCCCAAAGGATTCAGAATTCAGACAAGACAATTTTCTATATAGGTACCTATCGCATAACAAAGATCGTTGGTGCAGTTAGTTCGCCATGTCGCCAAAAAACAATGGCTGGCACTGATAGAGACAAATTTTATTGGTGAATTTTGAACGAGACTGATATCTATAACAATTATATCTGTCTAAATTAGTAATGCCAGGTACAGGTGGATAAAAAACTGGTTTTAATAATCTTTGATGGTCATAGTATTTAGTGCTGAAGAGACATGTCTTTAGCTATAGAAAAGAATATAAGGATAACCTACGCAAACACTTCATTAATATACCTCTACAGTCGAATAATCTAACGGTATTTAAATCTTCAAAAATATTATAAGATATAGCAACATCATCAAAAGCAACATCAAAACTTTGGTGCTTAAATAGAAAAAAAATAGGTATCATCATTTATCATTTAATGATAGCACAACAAAATTAACAAATCATAATTTATATTTGCTTTGAAGTTAATAGAAAAATAAATTGTTAATAGTTGTTGGTTTACTATGTATTTTATTTGAACTGATGATAAATTTTAGAAAGATAACCATTGGCTATCCGGCAAATACAGGTATAGTTCCTGGATAGTTAGATATAAAAATAAACAGAATTCCGACCTTACCCGCAAAAGTCGGAACTTTACAACTATTTTAAAAAATATGCGTCCTATTTAACTACGTGAAAACAAAAACCGTTTATGATTAGACAGTCTGCAAAATTTGTGTTACATAAGTTTCTTTATTAACTACTTACACTTTATTTTATTAGGAAAGAGGTCAAACAAACCGAATAATGAATGAACAAATAAATTGGTAGAGCCTTGTCATTTTCTGAAAATCCATGTAATCCTCAAGCCTCATCATCATCGTCATATAATCCATTAAATGTCGTCTTCTGAACATAGGCATCCTCCATCGACCTCCAGAGCGACCACCTGGGCTCTGTATTGCTGGTCATTTTGGAGGAGTTTGCCAATGCTCGCAACGCTTAGCATGTGGGTTGGCAAGCGTAGTATGGTATAGTAACACTACTGCTCATCATCATTCTAGTTAGTGTTCAATTGTTCACACCACTATGGCCTTAGTCGCCTTTTACAACACCTCGACAAGAAGAAGATCGGGGCTATTCTTTTCTGCCAGTCACCGCACGACTAGAACCCCAACCCCAAAACAACAACGCATCCTATATTAGGAGATATATATTCTATAATAACTATATTAAAATATAGATATTTATTTTTGTAATAAAAAACCATGAACAGGGATATGACGACCAAAATAAACTGTAAATTGATTCGCAAATCTTGCAGTGCCTTTATATAGAATATATAGTAAAATAACTATTAAGACATAAATTTAACATAAATTACTAATAAAGAAATGGCTATCTAAAATAAAATAGTACTTCGGAATTTGGTGTATTCCTTAATTTGGAGATAATAAACTATTTTATCATACGAGATGTCAAAAGCTATCTACACGACAGCCCGTGATAGCGAGGATATTATTCAATTGTTTTTATGAATTAATTTTTTGACGACTTCCTTTTGTCATTTATATAGCTAGGTATCATCGCAACTACAATACTTTTAAGAACAATTTTATTTATATTGACTTTTAGGAACATTTAAAACGTATTTCTATTATTTACAAGTAATACTAATAAACTGAAATGTTTACATAAAAGTAATCAACGATCTTAATCATCGAAATGTTTAACTAATGTACAATTAAATAATCATATGTTTATCTAACTTTACATAAAATCAAAAGTATTTCATTAATTTTCATTAATTAAAAGTAAATTTCATTAATATTCAAACAGCAGCAACTTCGTTAAAATTAATAATAATAATAATAATAATAATAATAATAATAATAATTATATTATTATATAATAATTGCCGTGTGGTTCCCGGCAGAGTAGAATAGGACCAACCCATCCTCAGCCTAGGGTGTCGTAAAAGGCGACTAAAGGCAACTAAAGCTGTATAACATCAAAGCAGCCTCCTCGGGGAGCGTGAGCGACTCTCCGAGTGAGTATCTAACAGCTCTAAATGATGATGGATACACAGAAAAACAGAGTAAGACTAGGGCCGCTACCTGGGGGGCGCCAGGGCGCGTCTGGAGCTGGCGCTGGACGTGGCAGCATGCGGGACGCCAGTAACCCCCGCCGACCGGCACCACCACCTAGCCGGTCGGTGTATCCACCATCCCCATCAGCTGGCTTGGCGCCGACAGAGTCTCAAGGGACTCAGCATTCGGCGCCCGCCACTGGTGGAGTACGCCGCATGCGATGGACACAAGACATGAATAGAAATGTCATGCGCGCGTATTATAGGGCTGTAGGAGGGGAAACCGGACGGACTGGCTACCGAGCGGTAATGCACCGCGAGTTCCTGCTGCTTGAGCCAAATTTAACTGTCACGGAGCAAAACCTGGCAGATAGAGCTCGGTACATACAACGAAAGGGCGTATTCAACGCCGCCGAGCTCGAAAGGATTCGACGTGAGGCTGCTCCTGAAGTCGAATCCGTATCCACAGAGCACAACGCAGTTATAACGCAACAAGAGAGCGTTCGTGGCGAAGTGCCTGTGGATGCGATCGCTGAAGAAGCAGCCTCCCATAAAATAGAGCAGATGAGAGGGATTTTGGAGGAGGCGATTTCCGAGATCCGGAGCGCTCCTCTGGAACAGAGGCCACGACTTTCTCGTCTTCCTCTTAATGCTGCGACGCGGGATGCCATTGAGGCAGCTAACAGGCTGCTACCTCCATATTTGGATGGCAGTCTGGGCTTGGATGATACGGGTTCTATTCTCTTCGGTGCTGCTCTAGCGGTACACCGCTTCATTGGAGCCAAAACCCAGGAGCCTGGACGCACTACTAATAAGAGTAGTGACGTACCAGCCTGGAAGAAGAGAATAGAACGCCGTATCAGCCTGGCCAGGGCCCTCATTGGCAGACTACAAAGCTTCAGGTCGGGCAACACTAGGCCAAGGATTGTGCGCTCCGTTAGAATAGCTTTCAACGGACTAGGTGTCAAGCTTGACCAGCCTGATATAGCTGAGAAACTGACGGAGCGCATCGACGGCCTGAAGCAGAGAATCGCGGCATGGGGGAAGCGTATTCGTAGGTACTCTGAGAGAGTTGAGCGCTTCCGACAAAATCGCCTCTTCGTGAGTGATCAGAAGAGGTTCTACAGGAAGTTGGAGAACCCGACGCCGTGCTCTACTTCCCCAAAACCGAATACGGCTGACCTCGTCGCCTTTTGGCGAAACATATGGTCACGGGAGGTAGAGCATGAGGAGGGCCCTTGGATTGCGGCGGTTCAGGAAGCATGTGCTAGAATCGAACCGATGAACCCAATCGCCATCTCTTCGGAGAACGTAGCTGATGCGGTCCGGCGGGCACCGAACTGGAAGAGTCCGGGGGCCGACGGCCTGCATCACTATTGGCTGAAAGGGTTCTCGGTATGCCATGCGACCTTGGCTCGACAATACCAAGAGGCGATAGAGCGGAAGACGCTTCCGAACCTCTTCACTACTGGGATCACTCACCTAGCTCCTAAGTCCACCAACACCGCGGATCCTACCAACTACCGCCCCATAACGTGTCTGACTTCCATCTACAAGACACTGACATCCGTTCTGAGCTGCAAGATCTCTCGTCATATTGACGAATTTAACATCTTGTCTGTAGCTCAGAACGGATGCCGTGGAGGCGGCCGCGGCACAAAGGAGCTCCTTATCATTGACTCTGTTGCGGGCCAGCTTGTCAAACGCAACCGTCGGAACTTCTCTGCTGCCTGGATCGACTACAAGAAGGCATTCGACTCGGTGCCTCATTCATGGCTTCTGAGGGTCCTCGAGCTGTACAAGATCGACGGTGCAGTTCGAGACTTCCTCGAAGTATGCATGGGGCAATGGAGTACGATCCTTTGTCTCCAGGGCGAGAGACTGACGACGGGTGCCGATGACCGAATACGGATACGAAGGGGTATTTTCCAGGGTGATTGTCTGAGCCCACTTTGGTTTTGCTTGTCCTTGAACCCTTTAAGCACTCTGCTGGAGCGTTCGGGGACAGGCTTTCAGTTTCGGAGAGGAGGTACTAAAGTCTCCCACCTTCTCTACATGGATGACCTCAAGCTGCTGGCACCTAATCCTGCACGCCTTATGGAGTTGCTGAAAATCACTACTGAGTTCAGCGGCTCCATCAGGATGCAGCTTGGAGTGGATAAGTGTGCGGTCGTGCATGTGGACAGGGGACAGGTGACGCAATCGGCTGAAATTAGCCTAGAGCTTTCTAACTTCAAGACCCTCTCCGAAGCTGAATCATACCGGTATCTGGGCATGTCACAATGCATAGGGGTGCAGGAGGTGGATATGAAACAGGCGGTTTGTGAGGTCTTTTTTGGACGGCTGACAAAAGTTCTTCGGAGCTACTTGTCGGGCGCCAACAAGGTCCGAGCTTATAACGGCTGGGTCATGCCCACTCTCTTGTACACATTTGGCGTGCTCAGATGGACTCAGACCGAACTCGACGCCCTGGACAGAAGAGTCCGCACGACTATGACTTACCATCGCATGCATCACCCGAAATCGTCGGTCATGAGACTGTACATCCCACGGAAGTGTGGTGGCCGAGGCCTATTAAGCGCCAAATCCATGCATAACCGGGAGGTGTGCAGCCTCAGGGCCTATTTTGAAACGAGGAGGGAGAGCGCTATGCATGGTGATGTTGTAGTATGTGACAAAGGTCTCACCCCCTTATCCCTGGCCAAAGAGGAATGGCGAAGACCGGTTGTACTTAGCACCTCTGACCGGGAGACCGTATGGATGGAGAAGGAGCTGCATGGACGGTTTTACAAGGCGCTCCACGCACCTCACGTGGATGTTAAGGCCTCCGTGCAGTGGCTGCGATTCGGGGACCTCTTTGGGGAAACCGAAGGTTTTGTCTGTGCAATACAGGATCAGGTGGTTAAGACGAACAACTACCGGAAGCACATTCTGAAGGATGGCACTCCTGACTTCTGTCGAGCTTGTCGTCATCCCGGCGAGTCACTCAGACATGTGCTTTCGGGGTGTTCAGCGCTTGCCAACACTGAGTACTTGCACAGACATAATCAAGTGGCCAAAATTCTTCATCAAGAGCTTGCTCTTATGTATTGTTTCCTAGAACAGAGGGTGCCGTATTACCAGTACACACCGGTGCCAGTACTCGAACGCGACGGAGTCCGGCTCTACTGGGACCTGCCTATTGCCACGGACAGGACGATACTGGCGAACAAGCCTGATATCGTGGTGATGGATAGGGCACAGTCGAGGGTGTTTTTAGTGGACATTACCATCCCTCATGACGAGAACCTCGTGAAAGCCGAAACAGAGAAAAAGCGTAAATATCTGGATTTGGCACATGAGATTGTCGACATGTGGGGTGTTGAGTCCACTGAAATCATCCCTATCCTGATATCTGCCAACGGTTTGATCCCGGTTAGCCTCGCTCACCACCTGAGGCAGCTGGGTATCTGTGACGGTTCGCTCGCAGCCAGGATGCAGAAGGCGGTATTACTCGACTCGGCTAGGATTGTCCGCCGATTTCTCAGCCTACAACCCTAACCCTCGGCCGTTTGATCTCCCTGCCGGGGCGTAATCCTCCACCCGCTTATATTTATCTATGTAAATTTAAGTAAATTTATTATATTCCTTATATAAGTATTGTATTATATTATATTTATTTATATGTGTATATGTATATATTAAACGGGTGGAGTGTAGCAATAAGAAGATAATAATAATAAACGCCGCGTGGTTTCCGGCAGAGTAGAATAGGACCAACCCATCCTCAGCCTGGGGTGTCGTAAGAGGCGACTAAAGGCAACCAAAGCTGCATAACACCAACGCGGCCTCCTCGGAGAGTATGAGTGCCTCTCCGAGGGAGTAATTTAGCACTCAAAAAAAAAAACTTATGGATGGAAAAAGGAAAAAGAGAGCGCATAGGGCCGCTGCCTGGGGGGCGCCAGGGCACGTCTGGAGCTGGCGCTGGACGTGGCAGCATGCGGGCCGCCAGCAACCCCCGCCGACCGGCACCAGCACCTAGCCGGCCGGTGTATCCACCATCCCCACCAGTTGGCTTGGCGCCAACAGAGTCTCCAAGGGCTCAGCATTCGGCGTCCGCCGCTGGTGGAATACGTCGCATGAGATGGACACAAAGAATGAACGAGAATGTCATGCGTGCGTATTATAGGGCTGTGGGCGGGGGAACCGGTCGGACTGGCTACCGAGCAGTAATGCACCGCGAGTTCCTGCTGCTCGAGCCAAATATTACTGTCACGGAGCAAAACCTGGCAGATAGAGCTCGGTACATCCAACGAAAGGGCGTATTCAACGCCGCCGAGCTCGAACGATTACGACGTGAGGCTGCTCCTGAAGTCGAACCCGTGTCTACAGAGCATAACGCAGTTGTAACGCAACAGGGAAGCGTTCGTAGCGAAGTGCCTGTAGATGCGACCGCTGAAGAAGCAGTCTCCCAAAAAGTAGAGCAGATGAGAGGGATTTTGGAGGAGGCGATTTCCGAGATCCGGAGCACTCCTCTAGAACAGAGACCACGACTCTCCCGACTTCCCCTTAATGCTGCGACGCAGGGTGCCATTGAGGCAGCTAACAGGCTGCTACCTCCATATTTGGATGGCAGTCTGGGCTTGGATGATACGGGTTCTATTCTCTTCGGTGCCGCTCTAGCGGTACACCGCTTCACTGGAGCCAAGACCCAGGAGCCTGGACGCACTACTAATAAGAGTAGTGACGTACCAGCCTGGAAGAAGAGAATAGAACGCCGTATCAGCCTGGCCAGGGCCCTCATTGGCAGACTGCAAAGCTTCAGGTCGGGCAACACTAGGCCAAGGATTGTGCGCTCCGTTAGAATAGCTTTCAACGGGCTAGGTGTCAGGCTTGACCAGCCTGATATAGCTGAGAAACTGACGGAGCGCATCGACGGCCTGAAGCAAAGAATCGCGGCGTGGGGGAAGCGCATTCGTAGGTACTCTGAGAGAGTTGAGCGCTTCCGGCAAAATCGCCTCTTCCTGAGTGATCAGAAGAGGTTCTACAGGAAGTTGGAGAACCCGACGCCGTGCTCTACTTCCCCAAAACCGAATACGGCTGACCTCGTCGCCTTTTGGCGAAACATATGGTCACGGGAGGTATTGCATGAGGAGGGCCCTTGGATTGCGGCGGTTCAGGAAGCATGTGCTAGAATCGAACCGATGAACCCGATCACCATCTCTTCGGAGAACGTAGCTGATGCGGTCCGTCGGGCACCGAACTGGAAGAGTCCGGGGATCGACGGCCTGCATCACTATTGGCTGAAAGGGTTCTCGGTATGCCATGCGACCTTGGCTCGACAATACCAAGAGGCGATAGAGCGGAGGACGCTTCCGAACCTCTTCACTACTGGGATCACTCACCTAGCTCCTAAGTCCACCAACACCGCGGATCCTACCAACTACCGCCCCATAACGTGTCTGACTTCCATCTACAAGACACTGACATCCGTTCTGAGCTGCAAGATTTCTCGTCATACTGACGAATTTAACATCTTATCTGCCGCTCAGAACGGATGCCGTGGAGGCGGCCGCGGCACAAAGGAGCTCCTTATCATTGACTCTGTTGCGGGCCAGCTTGTCAAACGCAACCGTCGGAACTTCTCTGCTGCCTGGATCGACTACAAGAAGGCATTTGACTCGGTGCCTCATTCATGGCTTCTGAGGGTCCTCGAGCTGTACAAAATCGACGGTGCAGTTCGAGACTTCCTCGAAGTATGCATGGGGCAATGGAGTACGATCCTTTGTCTCCAGGGCGAGAGACTGACGATGGGTGCCGATGACCGAATCCGGATACGAAGGGGTATTTTCCAGGGTGATTGTCTGAGCCCACTTTGGTTTTGCTTGTCCTTGAACCCTTTAAGCACTCTGCTGGAGCGTTCGGGGACAGGCTTTCAGTTTCGGAGAGGAGGTACTAAAGTCTCCCACCTTCTCTACATGGATGACCTCAAGCTGCTGGCACCTAATCCTGCACGCCTTATGGAGTTGCTGAAAATCACTACTGAGTTCAGCGGCTCCATCAGGATGCAGCTTGGAGTTGATAAGTGTGCGGTCATGCATGTGGACAGGGGACAGGTGACGCAATCGGCTGAGATTAGCCTAGAACTTTCGAAGTTCAAGACCCTCTCCGAAGCTGAATCTTACCGGTATCTGGGCATGTCACAATGCATAGGGGTGCAGGAGGTGGATATGAAACAGGCGGTTTGCGAGGTCTTTTTTGGACGGCTGACAAAAGTTCTTCGGAGCTACCTGTCGGGCGCCAACAAGGTCCGAGCTTATAACGGCTGGGTCATGCCCACTCTCTTGTACACATTTGGCGTGCTCAGATGGACTCAGACCGAACTCGACGCCCTGGACAGAAGAGTCCGCACGACTATGACTCACCATCGCATGCATCACCCGAAATCGTCGGTCATGAGACTGTACATCCCACGGAAGTGTGGTGGCCGAGGCCTATTAAGTGCCAAGTCCATGCATAACCGGGAGGTGTGCAGCCTCAGGGCCTACTTTGAAACGAGGAGGGAGAGCGCTATGCATGGTGATGTTGTAGTATGTGACAAAGGTCTCACCCCCTTATCCCTGGCCAAAGAGGAATGGCGAAGACCGGTTGTACTTAGCACCTCCGACCGGGAGACCGTATGGATGGAGAAGGAGCTGCATGGACGGTTTTACAAGGCGCTCCACGCACCCCACGTGGATGTCAAGGCCTCCGTGCAGTGGCTGCGATTCGGAGACCTCTTTGGGGAAACCGAAGGTTTTGTCTGTGCAATACAGGATCAGGTGGTTAAGACGAACAACTACCGGAAGCACATTCTGAAGGATGGCACTCCCGACTTCTGTCGAGCTTGTCGTCATCCCGGCGAGTCACTCAGACATGTGCTTACGGGGTGTTCAGCGCTTGCCAACACTGAGTACTTGCACAGACATAACCAAGCGGCCAAGATTCTTCATCAAGAGCTTGCTCTTTTGTATTGTCTCCTGGAACAGAGGATGCCGTACTACCAGTACACACCGGCGCCAGTACTCGAACGCGACGGAGTCCGGCTCTACTGGGACCTGCCTATCGCCACGGACAGGACGATACTGGCGAACAAGCCTGATATCGTGGTGATGGATAGGGCACAGTCGAGGGTGTTTCTAGTGGACATCACCATTCCGCATGACGAGAACCTCGTGAAAGCCGAAACAGAGAAAAAACGTAAATATCTGGATCTGGCGCACGAGATTGTCGACATGTGGGGTGTTGATTCCACTGAAATCATCCCTATCGTTATATCTGCCAACGGTTTAATCCCGGTTAGCCTCGCTCACCATCTGAGGCAGTTGGGTATCCGTGACGGTTCGCTCGCAGCCAGGATGCAGAAGGCAGTATTACTCGACTCGGCTAGGATTGTCCGCCGATTTCTCAGCCTACAGCCCTAACCCCCGGCCGTTTGATCTCCCTGCCGGGGCGTAATCCTCCACCCGCTTATATTTATCTATGTATGTTTATGTAAATTTATTATATTCCTTATATAAGTAATATATTTTATTATATATATTTATATATTAAACGGGTGGAGTGCAGCAATTAAAATAAATAATAATAATAATAAAAAATATACCAAAGCTGCATAAGACCGGCGCAGCCTCCTCGGGAAGCGTGAGCGACTCCCCGAGTGAGTACCTAACAGCTCAAAAACTTATGGATGGATACGAATAAAAGGAAAAGACTAGGGCCGCTACCTGGGGGGCGCCAGGGCGCGTCTGGAGCTGGCGCTGGACGTGGCAGCATGCGGGCCGCCAGCAACCCCCGCCGACCGGTACCAACACCTAGCCGGCCGGTGTATCCACCATCCCCACCAGTTGGCTTGGCGCCGACAGAGTCTCAAGGGACTCAGCATTCGGTGCCCGCCGCTGGTGGAGTACGCCGCATGAGATGGACAAATAATATGAACGAAAATGTCATGCGTGCGTATTATAGGGCTGTAGGAGGGGAAACCGGACGGACTGGCTACCGAGCGGTAATGCACCGCGAGTTCCTGCTGCTTGAGCCAAATTTAACTGTCACGGAACAGAACCTGGCAGATAGAGCTCGGTACATACAACGAAAGGGCGTATTCAACGCCGCCGAGCTCGAACGGATTCGACGTGAGGCTGCTCCTGAAGTAGAATCCGTATCTACAGAGCACAACGCAGTTATAACACAACAGACGATCGTTCGTAGCGAAGTGCCTGTGGATGCGATCGCTGAAGGAGCAGCCTCCCATAAAATAGAGCAGATGAGAGGGATTTTAGAGGAGGCGATTTCCGAGATCCGGAGCGCTCCTCTGGAACAGAGGCCACGACTCTCCCGTCTTCCTCTTAATGCTGCGACGCGTGGTGCCATTGAGGCAGCTAACAGGCTGCTACCTCCATATTTGGACGGCAGTCTGGGCTTGGACGATACGGGTTCTATTCTCTTTGGTGCAGCTCTGGCGGTACACCGCTTCATTGGAGCCAAAACCCAGGAGCCTGGACGCACTACTAATAAGAGTAGTGACGTACCAGCCTGGAAGAAGAGAATAGAACGCCGTATCGGCCTGGCCAGGGCCCTCATTGGCAGACTGCAAAGCTTCAGGTCGGGCAACACTAGGCCAAGGATTGTGCGCTCCGTCAGAATAGCGTTTAGTGGATTAGGCGTCAGGCTTGATCAGCCTGATATAGCTGAAAAACTGACGAAGCGCATCGACGGCCTGAAGCAAAGAATCGCGGCATGGGGGAAGCGCATTCGTAGGTACTCTGAGAGAGTTGAGCGCTTCCGACAAAATCGCCTCTTCGTGAGTGATCAGAAGAGGTTCTACAGGAAGTTGGAGAACCCGACGCCGTGCTCTACTTCCCCAAAACCGAATACGGCTGACCTCGCCGCCTTTTGGCGAAACATATGGTCACGGGAGGTAGAGCATGAGGAGGGCCCTTGGATTGCGGCGGTTCAGGAAGCATGTGCTAGAATCGAACCGATGAACCCAATCGCCATCTCTTCGGAGAACGTAGCTGATGCGGTCCGGCGGGCACCGAACTGGAAGAGTCCGGGGGCCGACGGCCTGCATCACTATTGGCTGAAAGGGTTCTCGGTATGCCATGCGACCTTGGCTCGACAATACCAAGAGGCGATAGAGCGGAAGACGCTTCCGAACCTCTTCACTACTGGGATCACTCACCTAGCTCCTAAGTCCACCAACACCGCAGATCCTACCAACTACCGCCCCATAACGTGTCTGACTTCCATCTACAAGACACTGACATCCGTTCTGAGCTGCAAGATCTCTCGTCATATTGACGAATTTAACATCTTGTCTGTAGCTCAGAACGGATGCCGTGGAGGCGGCCGCGGCACAAAGGAGCTCCTTATCATTGACTCTGTTGCGTGCTAGCTTGTCAAACGCAACCGTCGGAACTTCTCTGCTGCCTGGATCGACTACAAGAAGGCATTCGACTCGGTGCCTCATTCATGGCTTCTGAGGGTCCTCGAGCTGTACAAGATCGACGGTGCAGTTCGAGACTTCCTCGAAGTATGCATGGGGCAATGGAGCACGATCCTTTGTCTCCAGGGCGAGAGACTGACGACGGGTGCCGATGACCGAATACGGATACGAAGGGGTATTTTCCAGGGTGATTGTCTGAGCCCACTTTGGTTTTGCTTGTCCTTGAACCCTTTAAGCACTCTGCTGGAGCGTTCGGGGACAGGCTTTCAGTTTCGGAGAGGAGGTACTAAAGTCTCCCACCTTCTCTACATGGATGACCTCAAGCTGCTGGCACCTAATCCTGCACGCCTTATGGAGTTGCTGAAAATCACTACTGAGTTCAGCGGCTCCATCAGGATGCAGCTTGGAGTGGATAAGTGTGCGGTCGTGCATGTGGACAGGGGACAGGTGACGCAATCGGCTGAAATTAGCCTAGAGCTTTCTAACTTCAAGACCCTCTCCGAAGCTGAATCATACCGGTATCTGGGCATGTCACAATGCATAGGGGTGCAGGAGGTGGATATGAAACAGGCGGTTTGCGAGGTCTTTTTTGGACGGCTGACAAAAGTTCTTCGGAGCTACTTGTCGGGTGCCAACAAGGTCTGAGCTTATAACGGCTGGGTCATGCCCACTCTCTTGTACACATTTGGCGAGCTCAGATGGACTCAGACCGAACTCGACGCCCTGGACAGAAGAGTCCGCACGACTATGACTTACCATCGCATGCATCACCCGAAATCGTCGGTCATGAGACTGTACATCCCACGGAAGTGTGGTGGCCGAGGCCTATTAAGCGCCAAGTCCATGCATAACCGGGAGGTGTGCAGCCTCAGGGCCTATTTTAAAACGAGGAGGGAGAGCGCTATGCATGGTGATGTTGTAGTATGTGACAAAGGTCTCACCCCCTTATCCCTGGCCAAAGAGGAATGGCGAAGACCGGTTGTACTTAGCACCTCTGACCGGGAGACCGTATGGATGGAGAAGGAGCTGCATGGACGGTTTTACAAGGCGCTCCACGCACCTCACGTGGATGTTAAGGCCTCCGTGCAGTGGCTGCGATTCGGGGACCTCTTTGGGGAAACCGAAGGTTTTGTCTGTGCAATACAGGATCAGGTGGTAAAGACGAACAACTACCGAAAGCACATTCTGAAGGATGGCACTCCCGACTTCTGTCGAGCTTGTCGTCATCCCGGCGAGTCACTCAGACATGTGCTTTCGGGGTGTTCAGCGCTTGCCAACACTGAGTACTTGCACAGACATAATCAAGTGGCCAAAATTCTTCATCAAGAGCTTGCTCTTATGTATTGTTTCCTAGAACAGAGGATGCCGTATTACCAGTACACACCGGTGCCAGTACTCGAACGCGACGGAGTCCGGCTCTACTGGGACCTGCCTATTGCCACGGACAGGACGATACTGGCGAACAAGCCTGATATCGTGGTGATGGATAGGGCACAGTCGAGGGTGTTTTTAGTGGACATTACCATCCCTCATGACGAGAACCTCGTGAAAGCCGAAACAGAGAAAAAGCGTAAATATCTGGATTTGGCACACGAGATTGTCGACATGTGGGGTGTTGAGTCCACTGAAATCATCCCTATCGTGATATCTGCCAACGGTTTGATCCCGGTTAGCCTCGCTCACCACCTGAGGCAGCTGGGTATCTGTGACGGTTCGCTCGCAGCCAGGATGCAGAAGGCGGTATTACTCGACTCGGCTAGGATTGTCCGCCGATTTCTCAGCCTACAACCCTAACCCCCGGCCGTTTGATCTCCCTGCCGGGGCGTAATCCTCCACCCGCTTATATTTATCTATGTAAATTTAAGTAAATTTATTATATTCCTTATATAAGTATTGTATTATATTATATTTATTTATATGTGTATATGTATATATTAAACGGGTGGAGTGTAGCAATAAGAAAATAATAATAATAATAAAAAAAACGAGAAATTTAATAGTGAAATTTTTGATAGATAGTAAAGATCATGACCTAGAATATTATTAAATACTAAACAATTGAAAGTTGTTTATTAATGTTAATTCTCAATATTTACAATACACATAACGGTCTTATGGTTCGCTGATAATGTATGACCTATGTATCAAAGTAATTTTCTTTGTAACGATATTTGCACTGCGGCAATCTTTATATATATAAACCTGACATGAACGAACAGATACATTTTTAGTTCATTATCAGTCGACTGTTTGATTTGATCGGACAATATGGTGTGTTTAAGTGCATTTTTGGTCATTTTATTTTCAACGAGTGTACTTTCTGATGGAGGTACGTATATATCTTAATATTTTGTAAAGTTTATTGAGTAAATGCAATTTATTTTATAAAATAATTAATAAATTGAATTGATAGTTTATAAATAATTACTACCGTTACACTTGACTAATATTATAAAAATGTCATAAATATTGTTCTTGACGTCCGCATTGTTGAACAATTGTTAAGTTAGCAATATATATGTATTGTTGTAAAATATTTGTTTTATTTATCTGGATATGTATATGAATTACAGTTTAAATAAACAGATCCTTTGTTAACCCGAAAGAACTTGTGAGAGAGTATGCATATGCATTTATGGATGCATATGTATATATAAAAATTGTAAGTAGCACATAAAATATTCTCAGAATATTTTAAAACACTAATAGGTCATTATTTTGGAAATATCTTAAATACAGTATAATACATTACAAATAAAATAAAAATGATAATAAAACTCTTTCCAATTTGTGACCAGAATAAAACCGAAGTCAAAAATACATGAATTACATTAAATATATTATTTATTTTAAGGAATAAAATCTCAATTTATTTGAAATATAATGAAATAAAAATATGATTAAATATTTTTTTATATTATATATTATAGCCTCCACTGGTGATAGGAGGGCTGGTGCATTTTTTGCCCAAATAATCGGAATTGCGATTCAACGGGGAAATGCTGCTAGTATTCTTGGCACCATTCCACGCGGACATGATTTATACCAAAACTGTTTGTAAATAATTATTTTAAGTTTTGAATTGTAAATATGTATAATATCGTAACAACTGTAAAGTTCAATTTAGTCAATAAAGTCTGATTAACATGCTTTTAAATGTTTGACCTTATCATCACTTAATTAAACTTCTATAATTAAAATTATTTTATTCTATAAATTATAAATACATGCATTTACAAGAAAATCATAGTCGAATATGTTATATAGCAGATTTTTTTTTTTTAATTATTATTTTTGCAAATTAATCAATTACACTTTTGTTGTCATCAGCAAGAGTAGGAATAACCCTGTAACTCCTAGACACCCAGTACTAGTAGTTGCGCTTCTTAGTAATGGCACATACTCAATTTCAATGTCAAAATAATTAGGTACATTAAATCGAATATTGATGAAACGATAACAAAGATATCAAGAACGGTACAAAGTGCAATATTAAGAAGTTCATCGAATTTTTAGATTACAATTTGATAACAAATTTTCAACTTTTTCTAAGTATCCGTTATACCAACAAGAATCGAAATATTATTGGAGAAATTTTATTTATCGTTGGCGGTACTTAAAAATAAATTTCTAATTTTCGATAGACAATGTAATCGCAATTGGCCCGTGACAGCGTTGACTGAAAAAAGGGTTCTAAAGGTCAGAATAATAAAAACGTATACCATGTACACAATATATTATTTCCATTTATATTAAATCCTTTTAAAGTAAATTTTGAATTTCTTCTTAAAATGTCATCTTTTTTTCACAGGGTCGTTGCTTACAGCTTGCGAAGTGAATGATACTGAGTGTCTCAGTAAAACGACGCAGCAGTTCTTAGAGAAAACCTGTAAAGGGATACCAGAATATGACATTAAGCCTATAGACCCGTTATTCGTGCCCAGTATAGATATTAAATTAAGCGATAAAGCTGATACAGTATTGCATTACAAAAATATCACAATTACTGGCTTGAAAAACCAACAGTTTTCGGATTTCAAGTGTGTTATCTTTCAAATAAATATTAATTACATTAACAACAAACAAATAACTATGTCTAGATTATATCTAGTACATATAAATATTTTAAGATGTATGTAAGAGATGTAACTACAGGATGTATGTAAATGTAATGTAAACTTAATATTATACACCTATGAAACAATTGAGATCAGGAGAAATTATAGTAGAATAATGTTTATCATGTACACGAAAACAAAAACCTATTTTAATAGTAACTTTTTTAGCTGATAATAAAAAAAAAACATAAATCATTCCTTACACTGCTAATCCAATCAAACAATGGCATATAAATTACTATGCACCATTTGAATTTAATTTGTCATTTAAAGTGGAATGAATATTATTTTACAGGATGGACACAAAGGAAAAATCTGTCGTATTACAAACTCGAGCTGATTTGACTATGGTCGGTGATGTGATCATTGAAATGAATACAATTACAAAGTCATTCAACGACGCCTATACAATTAAAGGAAGTAAGTAACTTAACATATCTTTGTAAAAACGTAACAACCTAGTGACATCGCCACATCAGCCGCTGGATGTCCACTACTAAACCAGTGGGGCGGAGCTGCTAATACTCGCTAGGCTTAGCAAACGGTTTAGCGAGCGTAATGTGTTGATCAATATGTGGTGGTGCTGCTGCCCATCATCACCTCTCTCCACTTACGAGACCTCTTAATACTTACGAGAAATTTTGCATATTTTTAACCTTTTTTCTATAAATTTTTAATCAAACATAACTATTTCTTAATTTAGTTTTCTTTATAAAGCAAAAACAGTAGAGGTATAGAAGATATTATAGCTTTGATGGTTTTTTATCATATACGGGAATATTAGACGTGAATTTAAATGAAGTTTTAAGGATCATTTTCTGAGAAAATTTATTAATTTTGCGATAACTATTTATACGATTTAAAAATAACTTATGATATATAAATTTTAATTCACAAACAGATTAATAAATGACAAACAAAGTGATTAATTAAAAATATTATAATGTCTTTTTTTTTTCTTATAAGTAATATCTGTATTGTTGTAACGAAACAATGCTAATTTAAGAGTTTACACCGAAACGAATTCGGATAATAAACAACACGTAAATATTTTTCAATAAAACTAAATATCTATTTGAATATATTGAAATATATGGTAAACTGCACTCGGAGTAATTAAATTCAAATGTACAAATGATAATGTGTAATAACATCAATGAAACGACGTTTTATTGTGGATTATCAAAATATATTGGGTAATTAACTAAAAACCTATAATTACCTATTTATCAATGTGTAAGGTTTAATACGCCTACCGCTTTCACCATAATCACCACATAAATAGTAATATATTATTTTGCTCCCAAATAATTTATTTAGATAAGATAATCCAAATAACGTGTGTAAGTACAGAGCCACTATTTGTGGCTAACCCCGTCCAATCCGAACGTTCACGATTAGTCTCCTGTCCACTGCGAGGATTCTCAATTTCTCTACAAGCAAGTTCCATGGTTAGCTTAATTTAAAATACTCCAAAGTAAAATATCACATTTACTTTAAGCATTTGTTTAAATACATTTTATGTCACTGTACCTCTTAGAAACTACTCGTTCTGATTAGTCTGTAACCTAGATTTATACGAATAGGTACGTATTTTAGTTCAACTTTATCTTCCTAGTCCTTTATGTCATCTAATAAAATCACATGCTACTAAGCAGACAAACAAATATATAAACAAGGACTCATAACAAATTTATTAATTTAAACAAATTCCGTAAAAAAATATCTATATAAAAAATTATTATTAAATTATTATCTAAATAAAAATAAGAGACTGTCCGTTGGTACACTCCTTTATTATAATTTAGCAAATTCATTAAATACTCGGAATGGTTCCAATTAGATTTTTAGGAAAAATAGAAAAGTTTGGTTAATCAAATAAAAAGTTTTTGTTTTGTTTAATTGTATTTACTGAGGCCACGTACTCGTATATCGGGACACTTTTTGTTAGTTAAAAAGAATTAGAACAATATTCGTCATGTATCTATTATACAAATTACGATTATGTTAAAATGTATTACAGCTGCCTTGGGAACGGCGAGGTACAACTATGACTTCAAAGTAGATGACAAAGGCGTGGAACACTACGAAGTTGGTCCAGAAACACTGACATGCCAAGCTGTGAATGAACCGGAAGTAACTCATAGTTCAGAATTACGCCAAGCTTTAGAAAACGGTAATGACGTTTTTCGCATCTTTCTTTTATATAAATGTTACGGCAAAGTTATGAGGAAATATGAGTATTACTTAATATAATTTTAATAATCTTGAAATATTCGTGCAAAGAATGTTTTCACTGTTTTTATGCAAAATTAAATACGACTGTTATTTATTTCAACGTGTTTTATAAACACATTTTATTAAATGGTTGCTACGATTAGTAAAAAACTATTAATGATTTGCTACTGAGTGTTACGCTAGCGGTTGCGGGTTTGATTTCCGCTAATGACCAATTGTCATAAAGATGTTTATCGTGAACTGAGCGCTTGCGTTGGTGTTGTCTGTGAATCAGAACACTCGACACAGTATTTCATTCTAAAGGATGCACAAAGTACGAGGGTACCTATTAATATTTAACTGATTGATGTGATAATGATTTATGCTTATGGGTGGAGTAATGTACATTCAGGCCTAATATATTTTTGAAAAACAGATTATTACCGTTAGGATGATAGAATAGTAACTGGAACAGTATTAAAGCAGACTAATTGCGTGAATTGTTTATGCAAGGCTTTTATTTTTGTATATTAATATAAAGTTTGGGTTAAATAGCGTTATCTGTAATTAATCAAGCTAATTCTTTATTTTCACAGATAAAGATCTCAAAGAAAGAAACCAGAGATATAATGCAAAACGAAAAGAAATCCAACAGAATGTATTTTGTAAGATCGTGGAAAAGGCATATGTCACCGTCGTGCACAACATCCGCGCCGCTGCGAAAATTCTACCCAAAAGTGCATTTTTAAAAGGAGTTTAAGTGACAATATTCACACATCCAAATGCTGTATTCGAATCATCAACTGCAAAATGCAATAAAAAAATAATTTATAATATTACGTCTTATCTTTAAATTTAATTGGTTTGAATATTCGAATAAATATACGAGTAGGTATGACATAAATGTCTGGTACCTGTTCAGATTATTTATCAGCCGAAACATTTAATTTTTATTCACTTATTAAACCTCTTTTAAGACGAATGAATTTATAAGAATTCTTCTCCAATATTCACTTACTATATTTGTGTTTTGGGTAAGTTTTTTATACCTCTAGACTAGGTAGGTATGGGTCTGTTTAGGCAAAATTGTTAACTTTAGTTTAAATTTAACTTACAATTAACAATTTAACTTTAACTTAAATTGTTAATTGTTACTTTATAACCAAAATGTTTTGTCAATTTCCAGAAATACAACCTAATGATTAATGTAATCGTAAAAAATGTCACTTACATTAATAGCAACTTCATTACAACAAGTTGAGGTAAAATCTTACTAGTCTTTTGTGGTAAATTATAAAAAATCCCAATTACTCGCATTCAATTACTATTGCTCGCTTGGTAGTCTAATAAAACAAGAATTCCTTACCACCAGATTACCAGACTATTTTTATAAATTTAATATATTTAAAAAATTCTCATTTATATAAAAACAATATTTATTTATTTTACATTTTAGATAAAATTTACTTCTAATAAACTAACATAAGTAAAGAAACAACTCGTGTGGTCATATGTATAAGGTTTATCTGTGTAAGTGATTTATTTGATTTTGTGATTATACTAATTAGAAGGTTACAGGTTAATCATTACTAGGTTTAAGATTATAATGACAACTGACTCATAATTTTCTATGCTATTAGTGCACTAGGTTTAAGATTATAATGACAACTGACTCATAATTTTCTATGCTATTAGTGCACTAGGTTTAAGATTATAATGACAACTGACTCATAATTTTCTATGCTATTAAAGCGCTAGGTTTAAGATTATAATGACAACTGACTCATAATTTTCTATGCTATTAGTGCGATCATCAACTAGGTACGTCACGCAAACAAAACGAACCTTTTTCACCACTACCATTCTTTTACCGATTAATTTAAAAAATACTAACGGATCCGACAGACGTTGTCCTGTACACATGTCTTATATCCAAAAATTTCAAAGTTTTTTGAATAAATTGTAACAATCTGGGCCGTTTTGATGAAATTTAAAAAAAAAATTACAATACCTGACGTCATCACGTGTACAGTCACCACAATTCGACCTATCGATTGCGTGTGAGTATGTGTATACTATGAGCTAAGTTGAATATAAAAATTATATATTTTAGAATATTTGACGCCACGATTGCAGCGCTGTCTGCCGGACCCAATGTAAAACATTCCAAGATCAACAACAAGTTATAAATAAATAGCTGATTAAAAAAATCGTAGTGGACCGAATTGCAAATCTAGACCATTCTCGAATTCACTGTGTTCTCACACAGAAAAAAATTCAACAAAATCGGTCTAACCGTTTAGGAGGAGTTCAGTCACATACACACGCACAGAAGAATTTTATATGTAAACTAGCGACCCGCCCCGGCTTCGCACGGGTATTGAACTAAAATTTTAAAAATTATAAATTTATATTTTTTATCACCTACATGCGCCATCTATCGTACAATGGTAATAATATAGTTTTTATATTTAGTGACATTTAACATAATAGTACCTATATTAATTGAAAATGATGTTTATCTAAAATATTAAAACGATTTCTATTCCTATCCGACATATTTAGTAAACTTTTAGGTTTAACAAAATAATAACTGAAAAATAAGTTTTGTGAGTTTTTAAGATTCCTTAGACCAGATGGCGTTGGCGGCGTAGGTACCTATTTCTATTTTCTTAAATATTTATTTTTAAATTTAATGACAATGATTAAAAGTCTATACCGGATTTTATCGCGTTTATTTAAAACTTTACAGTTTTACAATATTTTAAATTATTTCCCGACGTTTCGGAACCTTTACAGCGTCCATGATCTCGGGGGACTGAGGTGGTGGGTGTCCGAATAATGAATATTCATTCCCGAAACGTCGGGAAATAATTTAAAATATTGTAAAACTGTAAAGTTTTAAATAAACGCGATAAAATCCGGTATAGACTTTTAATCAAATGAGTAAAATTCGCGTAAATATAAGGGAACAGTTAATGACAATGAAACAAAAACTAAATTATACTGTGAATTATGTTTAATTTTTATGTATTAAATTTATTTACATTGGTTTTGTACTTTTTACGTGATACGTGCACGAACAAAAAACGATAAGAGATGGCGCTGATTCAAAAAAAACGCGCTATTAAAATTTATTCTTGATGATATATAGTGTATATATATATATATATATATATATATATATATATATATATATATATATATATATATATATATATATATATATATATATATATTTAACATAATTTGAACACCGTCGCTTGTTGAGCGATATTTTTTGACAATAAATTTTACTTTGCCATAACAATTATTAACCAATCGACTTTTAAAGGCCGAGCTTTGTGAGTAGTAAGCTTGAAAGTTCGCCAGTTTACGAGTATATTGTTTTACAATTGTAGCCATATAAGCAAGTTTTTATTAATTTTTAAGATAAAAGATCAACTAAAAACTCGTATTAAATCGTTAGTAGATCAATCCAAGAATTGTAAACGGAACAAATATGTTATAGGTTTTTTCTTTAAATAATGAAAATTATGAAAACAATATATATTATATACTAGGATACATAATTTTATGTTTTCAGGAGACAAATAAACTGGAATCCTTTGATGTGACACTTCAAGTGACATGGATCGTAAAATGGTGATGGCTACGTTTTCCTATCTGTATCGTTTTATATAAAGGAAGCAAAGATTTAGTTCTTTCGTAGAGACATCAGTCATGGTCTATTTTAATTTTGACTTAGTACATCCTTTAGGTGAAATATTAGAAAAAACCTAAAAAAGAAAGTTTATTAAGAGAAATTAGAATAAATCTGGAAAAAATAAATCTATCTTAGACTAAAATAATACGACAGAAGTGAATTTCAAATTAAAGAAAACCCTTTTCCTATCAAAATAAAATATCTATAAAAGAGTCTTTGATCTTGTTGAATCTTAAGTCAATCTGGTACCGGACTGGATTCCTATTATTATGACTATTCCTGTGTTTATTTTAAAAACATGTTTCCAAGATCTTTAATCCCTTGTAAAAATATATATTAATTAAGCCTAGAACTCACTCTGAAATTCGTTAAAATCAGTTAAAAGTAAATATTACTCTATAATATGACCAGATATTCCTGCTATATAGATACTCTTACTCTTGAGATACTCTTGCTTTTCGCTTACATCACACATGCTAGCCACAACATCATACTTACGTCTTGGTCACGTTTATACTCCAGTCCAACTGATTTCATCTGACATACCTCAGTGCCTGAAGCCGAAATTCTTCGACCAATGTGTGTTACCAGTGATTACATACGGATCTGAGACGTGGTCTCTGACTATGAACCTTTTAAACAAGCTCCAAGTCGCACAGCGTACAATGCAGAGGGCTATGCTTGGTATTTCTCTGCGAGATCGAAACAGAAATGATGAGATCCGCAGACGAACGAAGATTGCCGACATAACCCAATGGATTTGCAAGTTAAGTGGCAGTGCGCAGGACACATAGCTCGTACGACTGACGGCCGATGGAGCAGAAAGGTTCTCGAGTGGAGACCACGTACCGACAAGCGCACTCGTTTTTTTTAACAATCTTTTTTTTTTACAACCAGACATCGTGTTAGTTTACTTTGCTTTTTCGTTGTTGGTTAATAAGTAGATCATAAGCGTTAGTTATTTACAATTTCTTAGCACGACTATGGATATTAATCCGTATGCTCTACATATACATATATCAATAGTATATTAATGGGACCTGCGGCATTTACCACTGCAGGAAGTAGCGGTGAACATTGATCGCGTCATAGCACCAAATACAAGGAATACATGATACAAATAAAAATGTAATTATGTAATGTGTGACATACACAAATTAATTTTAAGAAAGACAAAGGTAAGAAAGAAAAAGAGGTAAAATTGAAAAAATATAATTATTACGTATATTATTGACGTTTAAAGAAACAAACAATTTATATTATTCATAATTTGTATCGTAAACGTGTACCCGTGATCCACGCGATTTCACCCGCGTTTATATTTATTGTTCAGTTTCCATAATTTATATTGTGTTTTATCATACTTTCCTCCATAAATAGGGTATCTAATTCGAAGAATAAAATAAAATAAGACCATCACATTATGAGATTATTCCGTTAACTCAAACAAACTGTTACTATATATATATATATATATATATATATATATATATATATTATAAAGTAAATATTTTATAACATATCTCTAGCTTGATTGTTGCTTGACAAATATTTCGATTTTGTTCTCGTTATGATAACAGCAGAATGTGAAAGCTCAACGTGAAGAGCAGTATTTGAGTAAAAATTTTTTGTACAAAAATATATTCCAAAGATCCGATAAATTTTGCCTTTACCAGTACATTTCCAAAAAAAAATAGTACAAACCTCATCCTAGTACAAACTCAACAACAAATAAAAAATAAAATCTCTTTGAAACGAACGGCAAATGATTTTTATTTATATAGTAGACAGATAACGATCATAGAAATATTAAGAAATATCTTTGGATAACGATCATAAAATAAAAAAATAAGATTGAAACATTATAATAAAATCCTTATATTAAATTTATATCACGACTACAATAAAATTGTTATGAAGTATTGATTAAAAATAAGTTTAATTAAATTTTGTATAATATTATTTTATATTTTATCATTTTAATGTTTTTTTTTTTCCTATCTATCTTTGCACCTTTATTTTATGTACATATTATTTTATATAGATAATTTAGACATAATTAACTCATACCCTATTTCTTATACCCTTGTCTACTAAAATATATATAAGGCTTAGATTAACGGCCTAGGTTAATTGGCGGTGCTTATAAATTTAATGTAAATTGCTAAAATATGAACATTTATCGTCCTTGTAAAATAAATAAATAATAATAAGTAGGTAACAGCTCGCTAGGTTGTAATTAAAACCAATATATTCTTAAAAATATATATAGGATTACAGAATGTCTTAATAATATAATTATTGCATTCGTGACGTCAAGTCACACTCTGTTAATGCCTCGTTGCTGGGTACTTAGTCTACTAAATTATAGATTGATTACCTATAAGCAACCACAAAGTCCAATATTTTAATAGACCAAATAATAAATTATTTACCTCCAAGTGCTTGAACCTTTGAACTTTATTTCAATATATTAGATGCTTGTTAAATCAAGTGTTTTCTGTTCATTGATACCTAATGTTAAATACTTTTATAATTTAATTTTTCAGTAGTTGTAAATAATATTTTAGTTACCATAAATTATTTATTTATCTCTAGCTTACTAAAATTATTAAAAATCTCGTTACAGACACAAAAACTTTATGCTCTATTTTGTGTTCTCAATTACCTGATTTTTACTAATGTTTTCAATAAATAATTGACTATTCCATTTACTTTTACAAATTCAAAATATTATTATTTATAATATTAATATTAGTATTTCAAACACATTTAATAGTGCACTAATGTGCTGTAACTAATTATCGAGGATTTGCTCTCTATATTTATATTAAAGCTAACGGCAGTCGATGTTTAAAAAAAATATACTCGTGTGTATCTAAAAACGACTTCAAACCACATTCAACAACAAATAATAAAAATTAAACCAACATTGGCCCCCTGGCGCGCCAGCGATGTATTGCTTTGACGTTTCTAGCTCAATAACTTTTTTTTTTATAAATTTTCCACTATGATACACAACCTCTTGTGTCTGAATTCGACTTATACTTTACCTATTTTAGTTATAAAGTTGAATCTTTATTTTTTATCATCTTCTCTATTTTTCCGTTTATTCCTCCATCTGTCACAGAATATAAATAGATACTTAAAATTTTCACACAATCTTGCTATTGCTGCTATAGCGAAAGATAATATAATTAAACAAGAATAAAAATCAAATGGGCATGAAAAAAATTAATACGCGCATTTTAGATAAATTTTAGAAAATATTAGTAGTGAACTTCGAGGTCTAAAAACACAAATAAAATACATTTTTATCATTTTTAGAAATGCCTCAGTCTTTGTTTATTTGAACATGCGCTGCACACTGCAATTACTAGGTGTAGTTTAAACTCGGAGTTCTCTAAACTAGAGTTTAAACGGGTGCAGAGAACAAGGCTGAGCACCGACCCAGTGCATCCCTGGGTTGTAGATAGGGGAATGGCCAGATCTACCTACGAAACTTAGAGGAAAAAATACCTCTTTAAAATCCATTGTTTGCCCAAGCTGAGGTATAAAGACAATTGTGTCGATAGCTGAATGGCAGCAGGGCGTAAGATGCTGTCGCAAACGATTTTCCTTTGAGCACCTGGCGTCAATTAATTCATCACTAACAATAAGTCAGCCGGGGGAAGTGATGCGGTGCGCCGTCTCGTCTCAACCACTACGGTGATTATTGTCGGGTTGGACGCCGCAATGACCGTGGACGAGGTGAAGGCGTCTCTGGGACAGAGTCTCGCCGACGGCATGAAACAGCCTAAAGTAAGTATTACTAAGCTCAATGTATGTGTAGTTAGTTTAGGTGTAAGTTAGTAATTTGAATTTGCTATTTTGTATGACGGCGTGGGAGAGAGAAGAGAAGTTAATACATTTAAATGTGATCTGATAAATGATTTTAACGTTGTGTAAAATAATGCACATTATTTAATTATAATAATTTATAATTAATATCCATATTAAAACTTCAATAAACTATTTTATAAAATTAATAAATAATTTAAATAATTACTTAACTACATACGAAAACAAAACATTCGCACGGGCGACGCCGCGGGCACAGCTAGTCTTAAATAAAGTTAATCACTTAGATAATTAATCACTTTTGTTTTATTATACTTCAAACTATTTAAAAGTTTAAATTAGTAAAAAGTTCGTTATCATAAAGTTAAATAAAAGACTGCAAAATAATTCCATGAATATTAAAATAAATTCTTAGCAAAGTCGAAATAAATAACACACATTATTGTCGTCCCTGCTTGTTAAATTTGAATAAAAAATTATGCATATGGGTCAAATTTCATTTAAAGGTGATGAAAGGGAACGTAGGCAGTAACGTAAGCTCCGAAGGGCTAAAATCGTTTAAAGGGAATTCTACATTAGACTGGCACCTGATTATATATTTTTTACGGAAACATGTCATTGTTTTTTGAGCATCCTTTTGAAGTAATGTGATAAGTATATTTGCATGCTTAAATAAACGGACATAACTCTTGTAACATGATAAAGAATGGGACGCAAGTCGACGACCGGATGACAGGATGGCGTCAGCGGCGAGCTCAGTAATGATATCGCATTTTTACATTAAATCAAGTGCACACAGAATTTACGACTGGAGTGACTCGTACAGTTATTATTAAATAATTTTCTTCGAGATTAATTTGCAAATAAAAACATCCATTATACTTATCACTTTTTGTTTATTACTATGTGATATAAATATGCGTAATACATTTAAAAAAATTAATTTTGTTTATGGTGTTATGATTACATTTATACCATATTTCTATCTTTATGTTTCACTTCACTATTTATCACTAACTAAGTAGTCTCCAATGACTTGTTTAATAATTATACACTCTACGAAAAATAAAAATAATTACCGTCTTGTATAATTTTACAAATATGAAGTTAACATTTTTTACGCACACTCAAATAGTTAATAAAATATCTACTTGACCTTCATATCACCAATATTCGTGCACTTTCTAGTATGAACTGAACTGATTCAGCCTGTAAACGACCCACTGCTGGGCAAAAGGCCTCTTCTCCATATAGGAGAAGGATTGGAGCATAATCCTCACGCTGCTACACTGCGAGTTGGCAGATAATTTTACCTATCATGAGCAACGTTCGTTATCAGGTGCTTATGACAACAACCGGGACCGACGGCTTTACGTGCTCTCCGAGGCACGGTGGACCGGACCGGACCAGACCCAGTCCGGAAACAAATATTTGCACAAAAACAAATATTGGCTCCAAGCGGAAATCGAACCCGAGACCGCCGGCGTTGAGGCAACTTCTCGCACTACTACACCAGAACGGTTCTTTCTAGTATGCCTAAATATATTTTTTAAAAATCTTTGTACGATATATATTTATTGACGATTGATATATATATATATATTTGACGGCCTGCTGGTCGAGTGGTCAGGCAACTGGACACTTTACGCAGCGGTCGCGGGTTCGAATCCCGCCAGGTGCAGATAATTTGTATGACGTATATAGATGTCTGCACCGGGTCATGGATGTGTATTTATGTATATATGTATTTATATCTTAAATTTATTTCCGTTCCTAGTACCTGTAACACAAGTTCTTACGAACTTAGCACGGGGCTAGGTTAACGTGGTGTGATTGTTGGTTGATATTTATTTATTTATTTCTTTATTTATTTATTTATTTATTTATTTATTTATTTATTTATTTATTTATTTATTGAGTTATAAAAATTTTGCCTGCTCACTTTTTTTAGTGATTAAAACTTTTAAATGGCAATCTTAATTTTAGTTACAAATTATTTCAAACCTTATAAATCTAAACATGATAGACCTTGAAAAATTCAGAAAACAAAAAAAAACTCACGCTGATAATGATAAAATATGGAATATAACTCCATTTTTGGCTTTTGATCAATTAATCTTAAGTCCCCATTGCAATACAGGACTTGATTGTAACGGCTTTAAAAATATAAACTTGACATTAAAGATTGAGTGAAAGGAGATAGAATGCATTAAATTAAAACGAAAGACAGTTAAGAGGTACGTAAATATTAAGATTAGCGTTTTTTTAAAACACATTTCTGCTTTTTACCGTCTTGTCAATTTTTTTTTTTTTTTTTGCACTCTGACGTAATTTAATAACATTAAAAAAACATCGCAGGCAATCACATAAAAAATAGTTGCGTTCGTGTCTATACTATTGTAGTAAAACCATTATTATCTATCATTATCAAGAAAAAATCTAAATTACAATATCCAAAATATCTCTTGCTCGTAACATATGAATCTTTATAATATACTAGCTGGAACCCGCGACGTTGTTTGCGTTTCATTAGTAGTATAAACATAATATAACAGACAGATAGGCTTAGACAGATTTGGTTGGACCTCCATACGAATTTTCATCTTCTATTTCATCCCCCATTCAGGTCGAAATTGCAAAAACGCTAATACAAATATACCTATATGTACTTTTTATCAACTGCCTAAATAAAAAGTTTCATGGATTAATGACGAACTCCTATACAAATCTTCATCCCCTATTTCAACCCTTTCGAGCCGTTTTTTACAAGAGAATGTAGCTTATACACTTTCTAACGATCTAGTCTATATCTGTACCAAATTTCATCAATATCAAAATCAAGCATCGCTCGCGGGCACCGGGAGCGCTCTATTGCCCTGGTGGCGAGTGGGAGGATTATAGGTGTCCCTCCCACTCTAGTGCGGAGGGTGTAGGAGCACATAGCGGCGTCTCCTTCCCCCCGATCGTCTCCTGCGAAGCGGGTCAGCGTTAACGTCTGCTTCACGTTCCCGCTCCGAGGCCTCCTTCAGACCCATGACCTCCTCGTAAAAGGAGGCCACGGCCGATCAGCACCTCTCGCTGCCGAGCATGCAGTGGACCACGCTCGACAACGAGAGGTCTCCGCCTATCACGGCCACCAGGGCATAGCGCTGGGGCCCCCAAGCGGCACACTCCTTGAGAGTGTGACGCGCCGTGTCCATCGGCGCGCCACACTCGTGGCAGGTAGGGGTGGCTTCCCTTCCCGCAATTTGATGCAGGTACTTACCAAAGCACCAGTGCCCGGTAAGTACCTGCGTCAACCGAAAGGTCAGCACCCCGTGCTGCCTTCTGACCCAGCGACGAAGATGGAGACGTATAACATCCACCGTCGCTAGGAGAAGTGTTGCCGCCGTCCATGACACCGTACGGTATCCACGTATCGCCCTCACCGCTATGACCCTCTGAAGCCTCCTTAAGAGGGCCTTGTTTGTACAGCGCCATACTTCGTACTATGCCGACGTATAAGCGCCAGCAAAGGGAGTCCGGTCCTCCTACGTTGGGCAGGAGTCTGCCCTACGCAGCGGCGGCTCTCTCGAGCCTCGGAGCGAGCTCCGCGAAATGCGGACCAAAGCTCCATCGGCCGTCCAGTGTCAGGCCCAGGTACCTCATCTGGGCCCGAACCTCCACCTCCATACCCTGGACGGCGATCCGCGCACCTCGGGGGGGGGGGGGGGGGGGCTCTACGTGGGCCATGGAATAGGAGGGTCTCTGTCTTGGATACAGAGACCCTCAGGCCCAGCATCTCGATACGGTCGACCATTATCGACGTGCCGGCTTCAGCTAGGCGGGTCGCCTCTTCGAAGCTCCTCGCCCAAGCTGTGAGTAAGGTGTCATGAGCATAACAGATGACCCTCAGCCCGAGCGGTAAAGGTGCCCGCAACAACCAGTCGAAACCGTCGTTCCACAGGGTCGGTCCCAGGACGGAGCCCATCGGACGGGTCGACCATCTGACTCCCCCTCTGCGTACAGGCCAATCGTGCTGCTGGACGAGACGGCCAAGATGCTTGAAATTTTCATGCCACTTTTTCTTTTTTTTTTGGCGGGAAAAAATGTACCTGAACACCCCGTCGTCCGGGGAGACAACGGGGAAGTGTGGGGCAAATTTTCATCCCCAATTTTAATCCATTCAAGTCTTTTTTCGAAATAACAGGTAGCCTATGTCCTTTCCAAACCTGTATCAAATTCCTGTATCCGTTCTGTGGTTTAGGCGTAAAAGCGTAACAGACAGACAGTTACTTTCGCATTTATAATATTAGTATGGATTAGTAAGATAAAAGAACATTTTTTAAACAATACGTATCTAGTAATGACATAATATGATGATTCAAGATTTGATCACATTTTTATTCACGTTACGAGTACTTTATCGACATGTCAAAAATTAAATCAATGCCTTAAATTTTTTTATGATATTTTAAGCAACCTATGTTATCGGTATTTTAACATATATTTTTTTCTTCTTCTTTATAGCTTTATGGTTCAATTGTTAAAAAGTAAATACATATATTCAACCGGATATAAATCAATTTTAACAATAGCGAGGGCTATCTTCTCCGTTTACAACCATAATTTTTGAAATGAATTGAGTATTTGATAAATACCAAGATATGAAAACAAAGTTGCAAAATAAAAGGCATGAGCTACCACGCCCATGCTACTTGTACGATGCAAGTTTAAATATTTTTTACGCATGAATGAGCTGTTGAACTATACTGGTGTATATGACATGCTATGAATAATGCGTTATAATTTTGTAACGGTTAAAACGGAATTTACTTATTAAAACATTAACACCGCACACACACACATTCACAGAGAATGCACAGAGTTACTAGTTAGTCGACGATGCTCTAAGGGGGTTAAATAGGAAATTAAAGTTTAAGTGGATGTTTTATAATTTTGTTAATTTGTTCGGCCTCAGATGTTGTTAGTGGGAAATCTCACCGATCAGTATTCATCAAAATATCATTTCCCACTCTTGTATTTTTAGTGTAATTAATTAGATATCGATCTCCAAGGTTTAAACTACATCCATACCAAATTTTATCACTATAAGTGTGACACCTCATAACATTTCATCACCATTACATCTATACTTATAAGAAAACTGTAACAGTAAAAAAATTGTACATTGAAGTTATGCTGTTTTATTTATTTTTTGCATAACACTCTGTATTCGATAGAAGTTAAGAAAACGTATTTTTCATCTGTCTGTATGTCTGTCTATCGTTATTTTTGTGTCAGAAGGGAAACATTTTAAAAATTGTACCGTCAATATTTCTAGATTATTGTTTTTTTACTTCAGATATTACAGGCATCAACATCATAACCCTCAGTAATAAAACCAAATAACTTAGAACCCGGAATATACAGAAATACCTTTGAACGCATAGCTCGTCTAAAGGGGGCTTGCATACATTATCTTATAGGCTGAATGAAAGGGGTGGCAATTGGGGACGCAGTCGTGGGAACAGCTAGTGTAAAATAAACCTATACCTAATAATAAGAATAAAAACATGTTACAAAAGATGACAATGATAGAAACCTCCACTTATAAATTCCGTTAGATCGGAAAGATTTCTCTGATGTTCCAGGTGGATAAAACGAAATAATCGAAATAAAACGAATAGATTGATACCAGACGGTCGGGGGTTCAAATACGGATTTTCTGTTAGTGTCGTCTATTCTAAATCTATTAAAAATAAAGTACTTTCCAGAATCGTCGCAGTGGTAGGTGTTATTTTTTTTTTTTGGTTGCTCCTAGTGGAACAGGCAAAACTTTTCTATTAAATTTAGTGTTGGCCAAAGTGAGAAGCAATCGTGATGCTTGCATTATACGAATGAAAGTGCAAGTAACTAAAATTTTTGAAATTCTCTATCAATATAAATAGACTAATTGCCTACAAATAAACAGTTTTATTGTAAATACTTGTAGCGACAAATATGTGGCGAACTCATGATGTCTATGATAAAATTGACGCCACATACTAATACAAAATTTAAATTCAAATAAATTTTCAAAATAAATGTCATAATCATCGATGAAAATCAACTCATAATGGAGCTGCGTGATAGATTAAACTCTAACCCTCCTTTTTCATAACATATACGAAAAGAAGCCTCCAGGCTGTCACAGCACAATACAATACAAGCCTTTTAAATGCCAGATTTTGTCTCTAATAGATTCACATAAACACATAAGGGGGCATCCATAAATTACGTAAGACAATTTTGGTGATTTTTTTAACTGCGCACACACACACTGCGCTCATCGACCCGACTTCTCAGCGTAGCGAGTTTAACACCCAGGAGATGATAATCGAGGCCCACGGACCGCAGTGGACATCCAACGGCTGATGTTGTGATGGATTTTTCTGTTATACATTGCTTTAAGTCATTTGCATTTCCTTCTACAAATTAATAAGCACTATAAACTTTATAGTATAAAGACATCTGAGTAAAAACAATTTTACTTATCATTTTTTTTTCATTTTATTATAAAATTTTTAACACTATGCCTAACTTCTTAGCCACTGGCTAGACCACACAATATTTTACATCTGGCATTTACATATTATGTTTATGTTGCATGTAGTTATGCACTTCTGATGTGTGAAGCATTTATTCATAATTTAAAGCTTAAAATATTTTTTACAAACATGAAACATTTTTGTTACTAAGTCCACTATATCATAGTGGTCGCGCATAAAAGGTTTAAATACATTTACATTAACAGGCTGAATCGACCAATCAAAATCAATCAATAATATAAAGACGAAATTTTTTACTTGACATTCTTATTTCGTGGTTTAGTATAAACACTACAAAGTTCAATGACTTCACCATTAATACCATCAAGCTTAACTTGTTATTATTCATACAACTATTTGAACTATCCTTGAATATACGAGTGACTTTTGTTATCGATATTCAGTATAAAATAGTTCTTAAGTGTTTTTATATCATAAAATAATTAATTTTAATTAAAATTGTCTATAAAATCTTAAACAAAAACAATCATGGACCGAACTCATCACATAAAATTATTTTCGAACCAATAAAATGAATATATGTATATAAAAGAAGCAATCTTATTATTTTTATTAAATTAAAAATCACATAAAATCAGCGGGCATACTATCAGCGGATATATATATGCTGATATAAACATCATAAGTGTCGTCTATAGTCAAGAAAAAATATCGATAACGATATACTAATGTGTAGGTATTATAGAATTATTATTAGAACCAGCTTTATAATAAAACCTGTCGGAGTTTTATTCTTATGACGTCATGTAGCTATAATAAAATTATATATATGTAAATTGTAATAATAAAACTGTAATTGTCCAATTCTGTACCTTGAAGACATTTTGAAAGTTTTTTTTTTTTTCAGAGAGCATTCTGTAATCTGTATTTAAAATAAATGGGACACGATTTGAGTGCATAATGTGAGTTAGGATACGGCGTACTTTTTATCTTGATATTCGGGATGGTTCCCTTGGAAAAGGGGATGAAAGTACTTTGTTGTAATTAGTAGTCCATGCGTAGCCCGATTTAATTCATTCTTTGTTTGTTACATAGGATATTATTTAAAAAACGTACATAATAACTTTACTATTAATAGTATTATGTCCAAAAGACTTGATACCCAGAATTAACAGAAACCTTTGAACGCACAGCTCATCTAAAGCTGGATTACATATACGTACTTTATCTTATAGACTAAAGGCAAAAGATGTCAATCACGAACTAAAAAAAATACCCTAACACAAAATAATTTGTCCCTATTTATAGCCAAATTATTTATACGTAGCATATTTTTAAGAAAAAAAGAAGATATTATTGCGTAATTTAAGCAATTTCTCAGAAAAAAATCGTCACCAAATCAACATAAAATATTGGATATGGTTAGTACCATAAACTACCAATAAGACACGTTCTGTAGTCCTCTTATTTAATTTTAAAAGACGGATTTTTTACCTTCGAAAGCTTGTTATTTAATTATCTCTGTCTAGTCTAGTCTCTTATAGTCGACTGGCCCGTGGCGCAGTTGGCAGTGGCCCTGTTTTCTGCTCCAGGGTTGTGGGTTCGATTCCCGCCCCGAGTCTGGGTGTAATATGTATTTATTTATATATGTATTATTTATATGTATATTTATTTAAAAAAATGTATATTAGTCAACTGTTACACAGGCATTAAGTTGCCTACCTTAGGGACAGATGACCGTGTGTGTATGTTAAACATATTTATATTTATTTATATTTATCTGTTTCATACGGGAAAAAAAACTAAATATTTAAAATGTCTGTTGAGAGTAATCTAGCCTGTAGTATAATAATTCTTTTCTCCTTGATCTCATGCTAATATTGGCTCGCTTGCCTCGCATAATATCCATACTCCACGCCGGATAATACTCGATGGACACAGAGTATAGCAACTACCCGCATCCGCGTTATTGTATAGTACTCGGCCGAAACGACAGGCATCATTAGAGATATATATACTTATATAAACATAATAGGTATTTATCCATATTAAACATACTTATTAACTACAATTTGTGTGTTAATACACTACATAGCTATTATTTTTTTATATGAAACAGAAAAAGTAGAAAAAGTGCGAAATTTAGGGCAGTGTTTTTTATTGGTTTTTGATACAAAATAATAATCAAACAATTTCTTGCAAAGTTTAAGAAATACGAGTATGCATAAATGTTTCAAAATTAAACTCATGCTAAATTGTAAATAAATGCATCCTGAAGGAACTTAGTCATCTCAGGAGACGACTATACCTCGTAAGCATATCTAAATGTCTTAGGAAAAGTTGACACAGACTAAGTTGGTACCAAAATAATAGAACCTTCATTTTAGTTTTACGTTTCAACCATCTGGCTTTAGGTAATAACCTCACAATAAAGAAGCACCAGAGACTCCACCAGATCTTTCATACACCAGTCTACTATGATTTCTTTAGTTAAACTCATTCTATTGATATTGTATGTTGTCTTATATTTGTACAATTCTAGAACTAGGTTTGACATAGAAGTGTTAGCTGCCTGACTAGAAGAAAATTCTGCAGAGATCTTGTTGCAATCAATGTTTTTAACTCCATCATTAATAATCGGCTGTATCTTATATGTATAAAGAAATGGACCGAAATTTATATCCCGGAGGGCTCCACTTCTATCCGAGTCTAACACTTCTCTAGAGACGTGGACTAAGGAGGAACCTTTCTCGTCATCGGTATAACTTATAGGAGCATCGGAGAATGAACAATATCTAAATAAAGTTTGTATCGAAATAATAGCGGTAGACGGATGATTTATGGCAATTTCGGGAAATTGATTAAATTGGTTCGATCATCAACCGTATATATTACTATTTACACTACATTGTAGCAAATAAATCCGAGTAAAAATACATATGTATACACAAAAGAAAACACAGTTAATTCAAGCGAAACACGAATTTAGCTTCATGTATCCGAGGGTATTGTTTCAAAGACTTGCAGACTATTTGCAGTTTAGATAGAAAAGATCTTAATTAATAGATCTTTCTTATTAATGATTTCACGTAGTATTTTTACTAAAACTACGTAACTTTTTATGCACTGTGGGCATGTAGCGCCCTTTTCAAAATATTTCATAACTAAAATTTTTAATTTCTAAATTATCCAATTGACAGACGTCAAAACCATCAAACCGGGCTTAAAACTTTGAATTTCTTTGGCTTAAGAGACAGCCCTTCCTATATTTGATTTAAAATATGTATGTATGGTACGTCTAAAGTAAGACAAAGAAGGTCCTCGTCAATCAAGTTTGGAATTACTTTAAAAATATCCAGTCTTGTACCCCGGTTCATGTTATTAATATTCAAAGACAACAATTTAGTGTATTTATAGTGTAGATAACTGTGATTACAGTTACCTAAATATATCTGACGTCGAGAATGTCCAGCCTGTTGATACAAAATTCTGTACTTTTTTAAGTTATCCGCGTAGAGACACGACTAAAATTTCTAAAATAATTTTAGTGGCGTGTCGCGACGCAAAAAAACGCGATGTTTAATTTTGGATCAACCACTCTGTTTATGTTTATTTTCATAGACATTGTTTATGAAATATACATATTTCATAGACATTGTTTTTGACTGACCCATTGGCGCAATTTGCAGTGATCCTGTTTTCTGCTCCAAAGGTTGTGGGTTCGATTCCCGCCCCGAGTCTGGGTGTAATATAATATGTTTATTTATATATGTATTATTTATATGTATATTTAAATTCGTAGCGAAAAACCAACTCAACACAACTCGTGCCAACAATTTATATGGTGAGAGAACGGACGATTACATAATCCCTCGATTATTAAAGTCACTACCAAAGATATTTGAAATTAATACACTCATTTGCAAAAAAAAACGGGCGGTTTCGATTTTCTTCCTGGCTGAAAAAAATAAAATACCAAAAAGGTTTTAATCATTTGAACATGTTACTGGCCAGTTATAAAAGTGCCATAATGTTTATAAGAGTACATTCCAAATTCAAATTTTTGACTGAGCCTGGTTTTCAAAGAAAATAACTTTTAACTACATTTTGTGGCGCGAATTCCCTATAGTTAATATCGACTCTAATTAACTTTTTGTCAATTTTTATTAAATTATCTGGTGTCCTTGACATTTAAAAGTATTGTTATTGCTGTTTAGCAATCTCGAAAATGGTAGATAAAGTGATAAAAGCGAGCAAAATTATTGCGCTGCTTGAAGAAGGTTGCAGTCAATGCTTCGTGGCTCAGAGGCTAAATGTGAGTCGGTCGACAGTTCAAAGGACCTGGCAGCGCTATCAAGAGACCGGTTCCGTCAAGAGAAGGCCTGGTTCTGGCAGACCGAACCACGGGATGATCGTTTTCTAGTTAGTCAAGCGTTGAGAAATCGCAAATCTTCTTATGTGGACCTCAAGAACACCCTCGAAGAAGTAAGAAATGTGCAAATTAGTCTATGGACGGTCAGGAGGAGGCTTCTCGCTGCTAATATACACAGTCATCGCCCGGCACGCGGCCCTAAATTACTCCGTCGACATCGAGTTGCCAGGCTTAGCTTCGCTCGAAATTGTGTGTCATGGACTCATGAAGACTGGGATAGGGTATTGTTCTCCGATGAAGCCAGGATATCTCTGCATGGTGAAGACCGACGTCGGCGAGTGCTACGTAGACGAGGAGAACGCTTTGCAGAGGCACGTTTTGAAGAAATCACACCTTATGGAGGGGGCTCTGTTATGTTTTGGGCAGGAATAAATTCTATGGATCGTACGGAGTTAGTCTTCATCGAAAACGGTACACTGACTGGACACCGATACATAACGGAAGTTCTAATTCCTTATGCACAACCCGCTTTAACCGCTCTTGGCGAAAACTCAATTTTTATGAACGACAACGCTCGCGCCCACCGGTCTGGCGGTGTGGATGCGTATATGCTAGAAGTCGGAATTCGTCGTTTGGACTGGCCAGCTAGAAGTCCGGACCTCAATCCCATAGAACATGTCTGGGACGTTCTGAAGCGACGAGTGAGATCAGTGCAGCCGGCTCCACAGACCATCAGAGAGCTAAAGAATGTGATTACCGCGGAGTGGGAACGTATTCCCCAGGAAACCATAAAAGATATACTCACTAGCATGCCCAGACGAATGCATGCTGTGATTTCAGCAAGAGGGGGTCACACTCAATACTAAACTTTTATCTGCTTTTAATGTATTCAAGAAAAACAAAGAAATTAACGCGTTTCATTTTTATTTAGCGAGCAGGTACAATCATAGTGTTTTGAGCTTAAACATTATTTCTTAATAATTTAATTAAAATGTTATGATAAAACTGATGAAAACTATTCCTTCCTAATTAATTTATAAAATTCTGAGGATAACAATACCTAAAATTGTCAAACAAACTAATAGTAACTATAAAATAGTTCTTTGCTTAAGTGCCCGTTTTTTTTGCAAAAGAGTTTATTTCTATGGTCACTACCATCTGATTTAGTTGAATGTATAAAAAATAATTAAGAAAAGACTATCGCTAAGTCTTTGGAAGAAAAATAAAAAAATCTTAATTTATTGATAATATATAATTTATATTGTAATAATCTTAATTTAGCAACTAAATTTATATATTTTTTTTAATTTTACATTGTACTATTAAAAAAAATAGTAGCATTGTACAAGCCTTACTGGTTTTTGTTTATTACCTAGAGTTATAAATTTGTAAATATTGTTTTTTTTTCTATTTGATAATTAAATAAGTAAATATATAAATTTATTTAAAAAAATGTATATCAGTCGGCTGTTACCTAAAACAAAGGCATTAAGTTGCCTACCTTAGGAACAGAAAACCGTGTGTGTGTTAAACATATTTATGTTTAAACATATATTTATTTATAAATCAATAAAATAACCCACATATATTTATTGACTAGGTACATAGTCAATAAAAAAATTTAATTATATTTTAGACACTAATTTGTATCAAAAATTGTTTTCTTGTTACGAGTAATATATTTTTGCCATTTGCTTTTTATGCTGTACTCTCATAAAGAAATAATATAAATATGCTTTTTTAGACCCCTAAAACCCCATGCGTAAGATATGGGTACGCCCTATGCAATAAACATTTTATTTCTTTATCATTATTACTTACTAATATTAAGCGTAGTGCAATACACGCCCATACCTGAATACTTAGGCAATAGACTGATTACACAACCGGTTTTCAGAGATCAGTGAAGCAAATATACAATAATATAAAGACATTTTCAGATATCGATTGTTTTTCATTTAAACGTTAATATTTTTTTATATATTAAAAATATAATAAAATTAAAAAAAAATCGTAATCAACACGCTTTGATAAATATATTATATATATAATTTTATTTTACCCTAAATAAAATAAAATAAATGACATGATTATTCAATTACTTTTTTCAGGCAATACACGTATATAATTTAATGTCAATCAATTTATGTTATTTTTTCGAATACCGTTATAAAATTTAAACATCTCGTTTTTCGTAACTGGTATTAACGGAACCCCCTCACTAGCGATGCTGTTTTTCTTTTTGTAAAAACAAAGGTCAGTGTGTATAAAAGTGGTGTGGACGACCGCTATCCATTTTCTTCACTTCTTATTAGTATCGGCAAGATGTTACTCAATTGCATACGACTTTTTGCTTGTGCGTTTTTTGTGATTTATTATACACAATATTGTGTTGGTCAGTTAATTAATTTTCAATACTTAGACTCACGTAAGTAAATAAAGTCTAATATTACAATTATTTCTTTTACATTATTGAACTTCAAAAAAAATTTTTTTTTTTTTGTTTAATTTAACGAAAGAGAGAATAAATTATATTTTTTCTTTTAAAATATTTGTTTACTGTAATCAGTAAATTTAAAAAAAATTGATTTAATAATAATTTAATTTTTCAATGTAATTAATTTTTTAACGTGATAAAAACGTTTGTTTAGTAAGTAGAAACGAAATTACATACTTGTACATATGTACTTACATATGTATATACAGTTATACACGTCCGTTTTTACGCAGAAATATCTATATTTTTTGTTTTTGACACGACACGAATGAGAAAACAGGAAAAACGGAAGTATATGGTGACGTTGAATTGCTCTTTTTCCTGCGAATATTTTACTGGATACATTAAAATTTTAGAAACTGAAATAACGAATTTGATGTGCTATTTTTATATGATCCGATTTTATTTTATTTATGTCCATTTCCATCGACAACTTCAATATTTAAAAATAACTCTGAATAACAAATCAGAATAAATAAAAATATTTTACTTCATTTGTTCAAGGAGTTGTTGATAACTTAAGTAGAACTTAATTCAACTACACTATATTTTGTAAATAGCATCTAAACAACTTTTTTTGTTGGAGCTTATATTATTTATACCTAGTATTTTCATTATTTTGAATTTTGTTTTTTCAAATGAAATCTAAATTTTTTTTTCATTTCTATTTACAACTATTAGGTACGCTGTACGTAAATAAGTTTCAGATATAGCCACCAAAACACTTGACTTGGGTATTTTTATTAAAGGAAATTTTAATATCAACAGTTTGTCAGCTTATAGCCTATATGTCGGTAAAAAACATTGACATAATCGCCAAATTTTATAGTACAATAACCATTGATTTAAAAAATAGATCAACGATAGTAACTATATTTCTTATTACAAATAGTACAATTTTTCACATTCTAACTACTCTTTAAAAAAGTTTTACAACATTTTATTTCACAAGATATGATTTCTGGCCAGCATTTTTTTCATAAGCATAAATAGAAATTCTTACGATTCTAGCTTCAAAAATATTTTTTATATATATATATATATTTTTTAATTTATATCCTAATATAAAAAGATATGATTCGAGAATGAATGATAAAAAATTCTTTATAAACGCTATCAAACTCTCGTCAGTCAATTTCAGTCGTTAATTTTATCAAAACGAAGACTTTCCGTTTATGCAATTTCGTATTTTCAGTATACGTTTAATATTTAATTTTGAAATTAAAAATAAATAAATCAAAAATTGCTTGTAAAACCACAAGTTACAGCTGTTCGAAAATGTTAAGTTAAAAAATTTAAGATTTTGTACTTCGTTATCGGATATTGGGCGAATATCTTTCTGATGGATTAAAATACTTTCGCATTTTGCGTATGACAGAACTAACAGAATACAATTAATTATGTCAATTATATTTTCAATATAAGTTGTGTACAAACGTAAAGAATAATAATTGAATTTAAACTAAATATCTGCATGGTGGCTATATGATCTTAATTAAGAGCTTATAAGTTATCTCAAGCACGTGGTATTCATTTTAATATATACATATAAAATGTACCTTGAAATCCACTTCCAGAATTATTTTTTTCTTAAGTAAAAATGTTGGTATAAAATTGAAAATTTTAAACTATGTATTACTTTTATTAAGTATATGCGTGTAAAACGACAAAAACAAAACAAAAAAATTAACGTTTTGTCTAAAAATTCTTCGAAGCGACGTTACAATATTCACATTTCGTACGTTAATATTATTGGTGTAGCATCTTAACGCCACGAAGTTTCTCAATTATATGCATGCATGAACAAATAAAACTGCCACATTCTATTTCAAGTAGACGAAATATGAAATATTTATATTATTTAACTCTTAATGAATAAGTAATTTTCTTACTTTAAATAACAATATATAAAGTATATTGTTATATAGGTATAGAGTATTTGTATCTAATACACTCTACTAATTAGAAAACAGAGTAGGTATGTATATAAAAATAAAAATCTGTTTCATATAACATGATCATAATTAGGGACGTACAATATACCTACGGATATGTAAATTATAGAAACCGGTTAACTTTTTTTGACATCAAAACGTCTTGTAAATTGATGAATACCGGCTGCACGCACGAAGAAGTGTCACGTGTCGCGAGCGACAGCGCGGAACAAGCGATAGAGAGGCACGATCGGCCTAAGCGTTCGGCTTGTAAATAAAAAACAATAACGCAGATTGGAGGTTCTTAAATATCACACATGTATATAAGTTATAAATAAATTTTTAATAGTATATTGTTACTTGTAATTAATCTGTATAATTTAGGTAATCAAATATTTGAATTAACGAGTGCAAATAAATGTTAATTTATCGAAAACATTGTAATTAATTGAATTAACTCATTCTTTGTATTATACAAAATAATAATAACTCAGTGATAATAATTCAATTCAATTCATAAAAGTATGCAATTTTATTTCAATGTTTTCTTATGACGTTATCACGTAAAATTATCGTCCGTAAACCGACTTTACAGACAACCAATTTTTTTTATATTCATGTTTAACAAAATATTATTTTAAAAAAAACTATTACTATGGAAAAAGTTTGAGTGAAATAGATTACACTAGATTAGTAGATAATCTAGATATGAGTAACTTTTATGAGAAAAATAATATTTAACTACCTATTGTATTTAGTATTCGTTATTGCAGAACTTGTCTTGAGACCAAGGTCACGTTACGTAAAATGATAATTAGATAATTAAATCACATTTAACATATTAAGGATAATGTAATAAATATGGTATATATTTATTTAAATTATACTTGTAATTTTATGTCATGTAGCTTAAATTCATTGCCTACCTTTCTTTATAATTGTTATAACACCCGTAACATGCACAATACGAGTTTTAATAGTCATCCACTCAAAATAGCAGATATCTAAAGCAATTATAACGTTTTTTTGCTTAGGAACATATGTACAAATACAAATAACCAAGCGTGGAAAATTAAAAATATAACTCTTAACACAAATTTATTTCATCCGTTATTAAACACTAAACTGTAAAACCGCAACAGTATCGTGCGGGATTAAAGATGTATGACTTTATTATTTTATTAAAGAACAGAGTGTATCATAAATTAAAAATTAATAAAATAAATATTGTAAATTTAAATGTGGTCCTTGTGGATCTCCCCACAGTGCCTCGGAGAGCACGTAAAGCCGTCGGTCCCGGTTGTTATCATAGACAATTACTCATGGTAGAGAAATTATCCGCAAACCCGCAGTGAAGCCGCGTGGCGGATTAAGCTCAAAGCTTACACCTCCAAACTTCTTCTATATGGAGATTTAGTTTAGTTATATATATATATATATATAACTGTAAATCTATGTAAGATGTATTTTAAGAGTTCCAATGGCCATTTACCGTTTCCATGAGGTAAGCTAGATGAACCACAACCATAACATTGTATTGGAACCGGTCTAACGTAATATGCCAAATTAAATAGTATAGTTGTTAAGACATACCTATACATTTGTACGTACCACACTTCGGGTCATCATTAAGTTGATTAGAGTATCAATAATCAAACATTATAACTCTTTATTCATCTTTATTGTCGTTTTATTGATATTTGTGGTCATTATCGCAGGTAATTTTACGTTTCAGAATATAACATTTTCAAACACAGAACGTTTTAGAGATACCATATTGGTTATTAAATTTTTATCGTTACTTTTTGAATTCGTTTTATAGATAGTAATTAGTAATTAATCAATATACTCGTTTATAATATAAAAGATATTAAAAAAGTCTTACAACCTTCATTACCCACTTAATTAATGTCATTTAACTAACTCATTTGTTCTCTATTCAAACCTAAGAAAGCTTTATAGTTTCGCAAAGTTCATCCTTTTCCTGTCTGACTCCCGTTTGTGACTTATTAGGTACAACGACATATCACGCACATCATGTGCGTGATATGTGTTGTGATTGTCATTATAGCACATTAATCGGAAAGAAAAAGTAGAAATTTTAATCTTGAAAACATTTATAAACACTGCCATGTTCACATTTTTTTTTTCATTTCAGAGATCTGTTTGCGAAATATTAATCTTAAAAATGGTATAATAATTTCTGTAAGAGTTGAATTTCGCTTAAATAAAAACTATTACAGCTAAGTAGGCGTTACAAGGTAATTTAAATTCAATCAACTTGTTTTATTTATTTGAAAAAAGTAAAAAGGAAATTTCAGTAAAAATTGCATTGAAAATTACTTAAATAGAAATAACTACGAATCCATCTATTATAACTTGCATTTGATCTAATCCTATTTTGCATTTGATCCGACAGGCACTTAATCGGTTTTGAAAATAGTAAATGTAACCCTATGTGATATAGTAGTGAGAATATCGGTGGACTTGATCAAAATCCTTTGAAAGCATAATATTTATATAATTAATTTTAATTTACTTTAAATGAAGAAACTGTGAATTGAGACACGATAACACGTAATAAAAGTATAACGTACCGAAAACAGCAAGTATTTTTTTTATATCAAAGTTTAAACCATTTTACATGCAATAAAGTAATAAAAATCAATTAATCAAGTGATTCTATTAATGTAATTGTCTAATCGTATAATTAAAGAGCTGCGATTAGGTACATTAGATATGAAGATTTGTTTTAACACATTTTTAAAAAAAATATCATTTTAATATTCCTAATATATATTTTATACATAGTCAAACCAACTAAAAATAACCTGCCAATTAAATGGAAATTTAGCCGAATTAAAGGGATCCGGAGGATCTCAATTCGGCTAAATAATGCCTTTATTAGATTCTATTCCTTTGATCATACTGATTTCGAGATTTGTTATCTATTAATTTGGGAAACAAGCAATTATAAACATCACTCCACGAATCATTAAATAAAAAAAATATATAAGAAAACATAAATCAATCAACTTTCAACTTAAAATTAATACGATAAATGACAAATTAATAAATAAAAAAGCTAGACACTAAAAACAGCTAGTTTGCTAGCTGTTATTATTTTTTAGGAAACAGTTAACAAAGCAATTTTGTAATTTACAAGTTTTTAGAGTTAATTATATGTTAATTTTTATTATTTAATTGGTTAAAATTTTCGGAACGGTGTACCTAAGCCTAACCGGAGAATGGAACTCCTCAATGTATATAAATTATTTACTGGTGAATGCAAAACTAATGAGTAATTTTTACATTGGCCATTGGTAGCGTTCAAATATTTACCACAACGAACAAATGATCCCTTAATATACTGACGTTATAAACTTATCCAGATAAAATCAATTTTATGAACCCCGAAGTAAAATGCAAATTAAATTATATCACAGCATATAAAAGTGCTGCTGCAGGAATATTTAGAAAATATTTTTCGAAAACACGAGGAACAGAATAAACAGTGCATAAACATAAAATCCAGCATAAATCTGTTTTAATATAGCTAATGGTAGCAGTTGCAGTTTTATAACCAAGTTTTTGTACTATGCAAAAACAATTTAAAAAGTACCTAAAACACCTTCCTTGGTGTTCATCAGAGTATAGTTGGAAAATTAGAATATGTGAACTTTTCAACATGGTTAAAAGCTTTCATGTTACATTGTAAGTAAGTAAGTCGTATATAGAGGAACAATGTATCATCATGTATGGTATATAAGTATATGTAAGTAGTATATTAAGACAGTCAGTACTATTTTGAAACAGAAACAATTGTTATAGTTACCCCTTATTCTACTGAATAAGGTATACCTACTTACCTATATAAGTAAATAATTATAACGAACGATTTGTCACTCGTCATATGTATCAATAGATTTTTCAAATACTTTTTAAGTAATTAATAAAGCAGTATATGAAAAAAAAACTTTATAATATTTTAATAGTATAACTAGATTTTACCCCCGGAACCGTACGCGTTGAATTCGATTTTAGGTATCTTTCTTTCCAAGTAAAAAGAAGCCAAACAAAACAAAAAAAAACATATCGTATCTAAGAATTATATTCGTATATATTATTATATATCAACACAAACTCTGATTCACTTAATTACTATTATTAGATACATAAAATTAATATCTCTCGTGTACAGATACGGCACTTCACAATAATTTTATTAGATTAGAAAAAAATTTTTTTTTTTTTTTTTTGTGTTCAGTCGCTAAACTGAATATGTAAAAATATTCATTATAATATACTAGGATATCAATTGTAGTTTTTTGAGTATTCGATAAGAATCGTTCAAACCTTAGGGACCTAAAGTATTGTCAATGTTGTAACGGTCGGTAATCTACAAACATAGCAGGTTTTGTGTGAAGGTCGCCCATAGGGACAGACAGATACACAAACATTTTTTTAAATTGTGAATTTTTTATGATATTAAAAGAAACTATGTATATATTCTTATATAAGGTAATATCAAAAATTATAAAAAAAAAGTTCACGTCAGATATAGAGGTACATAGGTATATAACGACGAAAACACTATTATATAATAAATAAATTTAAAAAACTAAAAAAAAAAACTTCCATTTCATATTATATGATTTTTTTTTTATAAATAATAATTATAGACTAAATTCATTTACGTGCGTATCTATGTACCTACTCGTACCACAAAACTACAATATTTCGATAGCTTCTAAGATTTAATTTCGGCTCAGCTTTTTTCTAAATATTTTGTTTGTGCTGTACTTTTTAAGCTTTTAACAGAATCCGTTTGTCAAAATACCTTTTTATGCTTTATAGCTTACAAAATATTACACCTATATATGCATACATACTTACAAAAAAACATACTTAAAAATTCATCATTTTGGTGCGGCTATTGACCCCAAATATAATTCACTAGAAATCACACATAAGCTTAAGACGTAAGTTTGGTATGTATATGAAACAACAATATGTATCTCAAACACTAATCACACAAATGTGTGATTAGTGTTTGAGATCTAGTTCTCCAATACAAATAATAAAAAGTTGATAACGGGATGTTGTTAACTCTAATAACATGAATATAAACAAACATTAATATACTCAACAATAGTTCCACAAGTAAAACAAAACTATCAAAATCATAATGTCAGAAACCATCAAACTGTTGTTGCTGTTTGGCCCCAAGCCACAAAACTTCTCAAAGAAATTAACGTACATACACACTCGAAAAATTTTACCATGTAGAACAACCCGTAATAAAACCTGTGTCGAATTGAGTTCAGTTCTAGTTTGGGGGAAGGTGAGGAACAGAGATATAAAATTACCCAAACGGGTGTTGTGTCTGGTGGGCTACTGCAACGGTTGTTATCGGGTTCTTGTATATATGTTTAATCACTTGGATAATTTTGATAGCGCGATGAAGGATACGTTAGTTTGTATGTGGCGAGATAGATGTCGCTACACTAGCAATAATAACAGTACAATTGTTTGTTTTAGACTTAGTAATAAATAGGTATAAGTTTTGATTTATATATCTTAAAAGTTTTTAATTTGTTATACAGCAACAAGCACAGCACTGCCATTCCCAGCATGCGGGGCCGAGAGCATCGAATGCCTTCGACGTGGACTACGTACGTTTTTCTTCCTCATGGATTCTGAATACCAGGGGATGACACCCGTTGATCCAATTCTACTAAATAGCCTCACAGTCGCTCTACCTGACGAGCAACTGTCATTTTTGTTGAGGCGAGTCAATGTAACAGGTGCGAGATGGACCAAGCTCGTAGAAAGGAAGTACGTAAGCACTACATAACTGATTATCTTTGTGGCCCATAGCGTAATTTTTTTTAGTCTATGTTATATCTAGCAATAATATACGATACATTTACAAATGTTAAATTCAACTTATCGTAGTTGCATCAAAGTCGGTTCAGTAGATGATTTTTGATATTAGCAAATTCATACAAACACAAAAATTCTATTCGCTAGAAGAGACAAAGAAAATATTTAATCACAATCACAAAAATCACAATTGGCTCGCTACGATTTTATGTATGTTAGAATCATAAAACATTCTCTTTTACCGACATAATAATAAAAAAAAATTGAACTGGTTATTTAAATAAAAAATAACGAGTGTAATTAAAAACTGCTAGAATATCATTAGATCATTGTATATAGTAGGTAGATCATATATATATCATGATATATAGTAGATGTTGACATAGTTACATAATTAAAGTAATAGAAACTAATTACAATAATTGTAGTTTTTGTGAGCGGATATGTACTAAATTATCCTATTTTGAATAAATTGTGAAATACATAAATGATGTCGAATTCACATTTCGAAATTTTGCTGAACAAAATTCTTCATTCGAACATTCGATGCAAGAAATTCGCCCAACATTAATAAATCAATTTGAGGCAAATTCGAACTATCTGCCTTGATGAATCCTTGTTACGTCGTAAGGAAATAATTTAGATTTACCTACTTAAAATAAACAACGGAACGCAAAGGGTATCCAAATATCGTGTATTAACAGAGATAAACAACGAAAACACAATCAGACATATTAAGCTAAGATGTATTTAAGGTAGTTCCAGCATGAAACCACTTTTCATCAGATTTCAAGGCAAAAAAAAATTTTACGGGTTCAGAATAGCTTTGTTTATGAATTCCTAAAATTTCATAATTTTTGACCGTTTAGATCGCGAGATAGTTAAAGACAAGACAAACGATTTTGAGGGTCATGTCCCATTTAAAGTATGTAAAATGTTCGATTTTTTATTATAATAAAAAATTCTCTCGACGGAATTGAAAAAAAAGTAGGAGATTGTTGAAAAATGTTTTTAGAATAAGTTAAAAAATAAAAGTAGCACCTCACTTTTGTTTTGTTATTGAGATATTAAAATTAAAAACATTAATTTTTTATCCATTTCCAACCTGCTTACTTAACAACTGATCTGGCAAAGCTGTGCGCAACGCTGCTTTCAATCTCACAGCGCTTGCAAACAAATCTCGGAAACGGCTCTAACGATTTTCATGAAATTTAGTATGCAGGTAGTTTCGGGGGCTATAAATCGATCTAGCTAGGATTTATTTTTGGAAAATGTCGTTTTATCCCTTTTTTTACGCAATTAAAAAATATCATTAGAGTACGAAGGTAAATGTCGCTGTCAATAATAAGCTTATAATAGCTCGGATGGAAATCGGGTGGACTCGAAATCAGAAAACCCGGGTTCGAATCCAGGTGTCTATAGACCAATTTTTTTCCTTTTTTTTTTTAAGTTCCTTCTTTTGTGAGAAAAACTATTATTAAGAGCTCTTTTTATTTTTTATTTAAATAACCAGTTCTTATTATTTTACTATTATGTCGGTAAGATCGAAAATATTATTTATGTTTCATCAGTATGTAATGTACCTAAATATAATTTAACCGAGCAAAGCTCGGTCATCCAGGTTACTATATATATATATATAAGAATTGCTCGTTTAAAGATGATTATTAGTCTACGTCGTTGTAAGACAAATAGATGCATCATTTTGAGAAAGAATCCTGCAGGGGGTGTAACTCAGTGGTAGAGTGTCTGCTTCGCATGCTGAAAGTCCTGGGTTCAAATCCCAGCACCTCCATATTATTCTGATTTCAGAATCTTTTAATGTCGAATCTTTTAAATTTTACAGTTATTTTCTTTGTTTAAAAAAAAATCCTATCAAAAAATCTATCAAAATCTAGTATAATAAATATATATATATATATATATATATATATATATATATATATATATATATATATAACTAAACTAAATCTCCATATATATATATATATATATATATATATATATATATATATATATATATATATATATATATATATATATATGGTTAAATGTTTATTTATATATTTATTTTATTAATAATTTTTAAGCCTATCGAACCTTGAATTCATGAAGTGAAATGTTTTAAGTTTTTTATGGAGACACCTTAATTACCTTCACTTTGATTTTGACCAAAGTAAAAAATAAAGAAGTTCTCAATTCAACTAATTATTTTTAAGGTTTAATTTGCCTGGTGGTAAAAACGGAGTGAGATTTATTAGTGACCTTCATATCACTGGTGAACTAACAATGATGATGGCAACGAGATTGGATCCTTTCTTTGCACGAATAACGATGGATACACGTAAGTAATCCCTTAATGATTTCGTCACTACTACTAGACACATCGAATTTTTTTTTTTACAAAACAATCAAACGATATACGATTAAAAAATTACAGTAGTACGAGTGAGAAACCATAGGAGATACACAAGAATTCATATTGTCAGACTTTTATTCCGTAAAACAGAACTAAGCCATATCAATGTTAAGTACTTGATGATAAATTTACTGTCGGGGAAACCTTTTTCGGTATATCTTCAGTTTCCTTTTGTAGTTTCGTAATACAGTTTCGCTTAACTTTCCAAAAAGTTCTTGGAAATTTCAGCACAATAGATTGACAGAAAAAATGTAAATATTTACAAGAAAATAAGGTTTGTTTCGGTTGGATTGCTTACTGCGTAGTTAATGTTTTGTTTATATATTTTATTATAAATATTTATAATATTGTTTTTTATTTGAATTTATGTATAACTTTATCGTATGTAAATACAATTAATAAAATTTATGTATATTTGACAACCGTTATGGTGTAGTGGTGCGAGTAGTCGCCTCAACGCTGGCGATCACGGGTTCGATTCCCGCTCGGGGCAGATATTTGTATTTGTGCAAATATTTGTTTTCGGTCTGGATATAATATGTCCTTGTGGGTTTCTCCACCGTGCCTCGGAGAGCACGTAAAACCGTCGGTCCTGGTTGTTATCATAGACACCTGGTAATGATTGTTACTCAAGTTAGGGATATTATCCGCCAACCCGCAGTGGAGCAGCGTGGTGGATTAAGCTCCAACCCTTCTTCTATATGAAGAAGAGGCCTTTGCTCAGCAGTGGGTTGTTTACAGGCTAATACAGTACAGTACATGTATACGATATTTGCAACAGAAACTTCAAAGATGATTCCCATTTAAAGCCCAAAAAGAGTGTATGCTTTCCTTTTGATGATTTAAGTTTTTAAGGTTAAAGAGTTTACCGTAGAAGAAACATAAAACAATAAGAAACATTTCGACTATTGTCGAATACATTCAGAATAAATAAACAAACTATTTAATTAAGAAACTAATAATGCTATATAGCTCTTCATATTAAACATATGTAGAAAATAGTGCAATTTTTTTTTAAAACTAGTATCCAAATTTAACAGTAAGCTGGGACTTCCCAGTGGGAATGCCAATTTTGAAAACAAACCTATCGCAGAGACTGTATTGTCATTTTATGTAACATTGGTACCAGTCGGTTAATCCCGGCCATTAAAAAAGTAGTCCAATTGAATTGAACTGGTTTTACCGCATGTTTTACTACTGTTATTATCATGGTACTCGTGTAAAAAGTATCCGCGAGGCCGTTCTTTTATTTATAATATAAAGTTTCAAATACTTAAAAAACTACAAACAAAATTTTAATTTAAAAGACACTCTTTCCAAGTATCATAAAGATAGTAATCATATTATATACATGAAACAGTTGTTTTTAAGGCCAGAACGATATATTTTTTTAATAATTTTAATGGTTTAGTACCTAGGTAGGTACGATGAATTATTTTCATATATAAAAATATTTTGTACTAAAGTATCGTCAATATTTATCTTAAAGAAAATCTCCTTTAATATTTTCCATTAAATTTAAATAAACAAACTGTCCTTTCGTAGTCGCAAGTAAAAGAAAGAAATGTAATATCGCAATACTTCAACTACCTGTTTCAATTAACCTTATCGAATAAACGTTTTATAGTGTAACCATAACTTAAATATATTGACATAAATTGAGCAAATTGTAATTTTGTACATAATTTTAAGAATTTAATCTTGACTACTTTTATAGAGCTTAATAAATTATTTATTTAATTTACTGTGCTAATTTCTGACTCTACTAATCGGCTTTTTTGTATTATTAAGTATGCATAGAAACAGCAAAGTTCGAGTAGATACACGTAAACGAAAACTTGTAATAAACTACTGCGTCACAGGTATAAATATCTACTTAAAGATTAAAATCTCAGAAAAAGCGATTCGAAATTATTATTATTTTTTCATCAATTACACACGATCGACTTAAAATTCATATTACAAATTTAAGTGTCCACCAAAACAAAAAGTCTGAAAATATATTTACAATTACTGGAAGTGGGCATAATAATTATATACCTACAATTTACAAGAAAAATAAAACTACCTTATAAAAAATTATATAACAGAAATTTAAAAAAAAAACTTCATAAAAAACTTATTATTCGTTTTGCTACTTGACTTATTTTTAGTTTTGCTACTTGACTTATTTTTAGTTTTGCTACTTGACTAAAGTTGCCTGGTTACAAAAACCTTAGAAGGCGAGACCAGCTCGCACTTGACCGGTTTTTTTTATTTATTTATTATTAATCCCTTTGCCCTTCTAATCTAATCCAAAGAGGGTTGAATTAGATGGGTCAATTTCATAAGCAAGTATGAAGTTATTACAACTTCAATGCCTACAAGAACTGCTTATAATAAACAAAAAAACTTTTTGTAGTCACGGCAAAAAAGGCAAAACTTATAACAGTCGCAGTGCAAGGAAGACGCTATGCGTGGGTTCCGTGCAAGAAAATTTATTAGTTTTTGTTTTTGTTTTTTGCATTGTTTACATATTTTGTTTATATTCTTTAATATATTTTGGTTTATACTTGAGGTAAAGGTGAACAAGCAAAATCTACAACTGTAGAATAATAGAGAAAAGATATTGAAAAACGTATCATTATGGGCAATCGTAAGATAATTACAGGAAATAGAAAAATAATAAATGATCTATAAATAACCGCTTTATTATAAGTGATGCGGTCGTGATTGTCCGAAGACGTGTTTTTATCGATGTATTGTGCCAGTACAGAAAATACGAGTAAATACATATAAAACTTGACATTTTAGTGCAGATACGACTTATATTTTTTGAAATGTGAAAAATAGGAAATTGACTTGTTTTACATGCATTTTATGTATAAAAACGTACGTACTTTCTATGTACGTAAACTTTATTCCGCAAAATCAGTTACTGCATCTATAGTCTATACGAATTTGATGCACACACTCATATATATATATATATATATATATATATATATATATATATATATATCAATACGTCTGCTATCTTCTTTCCTGCCAGCGCCCTCTGCTGGCACCATCCGACTCGAAGAACCAAAATGAACAATCCGTAATTCCCAGGGAACTAGTTCCCTCTGGTATCGCAATAAATAATACGTACCAGTGTGGATTGCTTTGGTGATTTATTTTCCAGTCTCACGGATACTAATGTAAAAATGTGACACAAATAATAGCGCTTACAATTCTTACTTACAACTCTATTAACTCAGTCATAACATTATACAATATTTCTCGGATAAAGTTGCAGTATTAGCTAGTGCAAAATAAGAATTTGAATGTTTCCGTGCACCATTACAAACTTAAAAGAAGTTCACATTATATTGAATATTTTACATCTTGGTTAAGACTTCATTCATCCATTTTTGTTTGATTATTTTAAATAGGCTAGAAATGGCACAGATGATTTCGCCAATGTCACGTAGGTGCGGTCGAGATTACAAGAGTAAAATAACTAATGTGAAGAGTAAAATTAAGTGACGACTTGACGAGTCAACTCAAGTCGTCACTTGAGTATTATCAATATTATAATCTCGTCAGATTCCGATATAATTATATATTTACATATATATATACATATCTAGGAATATATAGTCAGGTCACTTTTTTTTCATTGAATGTTTAGATATAAACAGATATCGTACTATGATCTAATTATATCTACATATTATATCCAAATCATAACCATAATAATATAAATTTAAATATAACTAGCAAACCCGGCGAACTCCGTTTCGCCACCAGATGGCTTCGTTTTTTATAACATTTCCTTTTGGCATTAAAAGATGAAGTAGTACATGCTATGTATAAGATATGGCGCTGTATGTGAAAAATGATTTTCCCTAATTTCCTACTTTTCTGTTGAAATTTTTCCTGAATTTTGTTTGCTATAAATATCACGGAGCCCGAGACCTTTCCAACGAATGCAAAACCGTGGAAATCGGTTCGTGCGTTCTGGAATTATAGCGTCAGGAAGGAAAACCCGACTTATTTTTATATTATAGATATACTTTTATATATTTATATCCATTCATATATAGTATTATCTAATCATTTTTTCTCGGGAAGTGTTGACTGCGTGGAGGAACTTTTTTTGTACGAGTCTTTGTTACCGAGATTTTGTGAACATTGAATACAGATAGTCTGAAGCCTGGAGAAGGACATAGGCTACAAGAGAAGCTGCGGCGAAGCCGCGGGCGGAAGCTTGTCGTTAATAAAATACTTTTTTTTTCATACACTCAAGTTCAAATACATTTGTTTCTACTTGTAGTGGATTTGATTGTAACATCACATTTGATGATAACATCGTCTTTTTTTAATAATTCTTTTGCCATTCATCTAAATGAATAAATGAATGAATGAATATTAATTCATTATTTCGATTTAATTATTTAATTTTAGTTTTACATAGGTGAAAAAAAATCTTTGTTGATCTGAGTAGGAATTGACTTCAATTATATATATTACCTGTTTATATTTAATGATTGTAAAGGTGACTTTATTTAGCATTAGTTTAGCGGATTTTTTTTTAAATTTAAACAAAAAGAATTAGGTACAGCTGAACAACACAATACCGAATTAATAGAATCGTCCAAAATTCCTCGTATTCTACATAAAATTATTTGTGTTTTAATTTTATCATCAGTTTTAATAAACTGGTGTTGCGAGATTTTTTTTTACAATAATTTAAATAATTGCAGTTTCTGATTTTAAGTGTAATTATTTCAATCGTTTACGATATAGCATAAATTAACAACAATTTAACTAGGATTTTATTTTAAAAGACTAAATTTTATATTCAGATAATTTGTTTTAAGTTTATTTGTTATGACCACGGCTTGTGAACAGTCACAATTATTTGATTGATTTTTAAATGAACCACCTTAGACGTCAAATAGACGCATGCGCAAGTGTTTCTGAATAGGTAATTATTAAGCTAAATAAAAATTGTTAATAAAAAAATAGATATTATATCGACAGAACAAACATATTTTATTAAAAAACAAACATTAATAAATATTTAAAGCCTACTAATAGGGGAAATACGTACAAAATGACATATATGGACAAAATGACATAGTCGCCTTATTTCAAAATTGTTGGGCTTTAGCGACGTCCCCGCCACTCTACCATGTGACGGCAGCCATATTTAAAATCCTGTCAGATGTTGAGCGCCATTGCCACAGTCGCATTACAGTAACAGGTTCGAACGTGTTTCGTGCCTCCAAAAGTTTATTTTACATTGGTTTTCTCCTGTTTTTTGGTGAGTTATTTTTTGCTATTTTGTAATTATTTCTATTAAAATCGATAAATTATGACAGTATCCAGTGATTTCAGTTAACTTTATTGCAATTATTAGTTGTTTGATAGAATTATGATTTTTAATTAGTCTTTGTTTACATTTGGACAAAATGACATAGGGGAGACTGAGGACACTTGATCCTTATGGGAGACAAGACAATTGCAGCAAACTTAGAAAAAAAAACTCTTATCTCAATTAGGGTACCGCGTTTGCAAATGGCGGCTGTTGGTTGTTTACGTGCGGGTGAAACTAAAATTGGTGAGTTTTTTAATTGTATTTTTTATTTTGTATACTTTACTATACGAGTTATTCAAATTAATAAGATATTGTGTATTTTATATGTTTTTCGAATAGTCAAATAGTGAATGGCAAATCATAATTGGTTTGTCTATAATGAATTCTTTTTTTAAGAAATGTCATTCGGGAGACATGGTACATTCAGCCGAGGTATACTTGATCCCCGGATCAAGTCTCAAGAGTACCCTAAACCGAAGAGAAGTGGAAAGAAGTGGTCTCTGCCTACCCCTACGGGAAAGAGGCGTGATTATGTATGTATGTATAATGTACAATGCTTTAACTTTCAGATGGTTACTTAAATTTTTAAGATGCAAAAATTTAATTTTTTTAAATTTTTATTTTGAAGAATAGTCTATTTTGTTGAAGGATTGTTTTTAAATAGGAAATAATAAAAACTGTATATCGTTTATTATAAGATTTGACTGCATCCCTGACTGATTATTAATAAGGAAAAAATGATATTAAACTAATTAATGTTTCTTGCCAAAGCCAATAATAGGTACTAAAAGATTATTGTTTTCATTGTAGATATAATTTTTATATGTCTTTAATTTTAAAGAGAAAGTTAAGAAGATTGTAGAACCAAAAATTAGAAGATAATGTTCCTAAATAAAAGTATCTCATTTATATTACGTATTTTATTTTGCCTCCACATACTTACATTTCGTACAAATTTTGCAATTTATTAATAATGTATGAAGTGTTCCTTCTATCCCACATATTTTGGAAAGCTTGATCTGCATCATCAGATCAAGTCTCCCATGCACATGGTACTCTTGATCATATTTAGTGTCACAAGTAGGTATCCCCAATGTGTAGGATATTTGATCCGGGCGGATCAAGTCTACCGAATAGGAGGAACAAGTCTTCCACATCTTGGGGACACTTGATACAAATCTATTGTTATACATTTAGTTGAATTCTGATTAAAAATACAAACCTATCCATATTAAATTCATCCACGACATAGCTAGATAAATTTGGAAACCTTTTGTTGAAACAAACCCTTGAATTTGTTTCAATTCGAAATTTTAGGGCTAAAAAATAAAAGGGGGGATCAAGTGTCCTCAGTCTCCCCTACATATACCTACAATGGACAAAACGACATAGTATGTCATTTTTCCCGTAAAGGTTCTGTTAATTAATATTTATCATTTTGTTTAGGTGATATGCAGAGAAACTATGAAAGAAAAACAAATCGGCAGTCTTGGAGCCAAGAATCCATGATTAAGGCTATTGAAGCATGGAATTAAAAAAAAATGGCATGGGGATTGGCCGCAAAAACATTTGGTAGACCTCAGGCAACGCTTAGAAGACATGCACTCAATACGAACAATAATTTGGAGTCTAACTCTAAAGGATTAGGGAGGAATAGAGGAAATTGAGCAGGAGTTAGTGGAAGACATAAAGTTTTTAGAAACACGACTTTTTGGATTGACGCGTACGTCACTCCATATTCCCGCATCCAAAAACACTTTACCATCAAAGAAGAGATTGGGAGCTTCGAGGCAGCGTACAACTGCTCCGATAGATGATAGCTCAGGAAATGAAGATGCCATCAAAAACATAACTTGTAAAAAGAAACCAAGTCTCGCAACTCACTTCTTCTTCCGTAAAAAGTTGTGAGATCCATGTAATACCAAGTCGGCTAATTTATTCAAACCCTACTTAAGGGTTCTTCTGTTTTAAGTTATTACGTTAGTAGCTAACCTAACAACATCGTATAGTGATCATATCAATATTAAAAATCTTTGATGTTTTAAATAAATAGACTGACTTGGCAATCGCACTAAACAATCTAATTTAATATAATATTCCTATGTGTTACTTCTTAGATACATTGTTTTCATGCGATTGCCAAGTCAATCTATTTATTTAAAACATCAAAGATTTTTAATATTGATATGATCACTATACGATGTTGTTAGGTTAGCTACTAACGTAATAACTTAAAACAGAAGAACCCTTAAGTAGGGTTTGAATAAATTAGCCGACTTGGTATTACATGGATCTCACAACTTTTTACGGAAGGGGAAGTGAGTTGCGAGACTTGGTTTCTTTTTACAAGTTATGTTTTTGATGGCATCTCATTTCTTTTTGTAGACAGTCCTACTTATTTTCCTTTCCGGCGTCTTCTACTTCTTTAATATCAACAACGTATTTTCTTAAAGCCTTCGCTAGGTCTAATGAGCTTTTCTTATTTTTGTAGATATTCTTCCTCTTTTTCTTTTCCGATACGATACAGATATATAATTTGATTGTCATGTCATACATATTGTGATCTCAAGTTGACAACTTGAAATACTTGACAAGAGAGATGAATGAAGTATGTTTAGCCGGAAACAGTGTTGTCAGATTGCTGTCGATTTTTTACACCTAAACTTCCATAAAAATAAACTTTTAAAAAATATTTAAAAAAGTGATTGTATACTTATGTACGTACGTAAAAAGTTATACTTATAATAAGACGATGCGCCGAGTTAATGGTTGGTGCGCGCCATCTGTAAACAGACCCTGAAAACCCACTAAAACAAAGTACTCGTCAAGACGAATCAAAGGAGCCGAAACTCGATTGGGGTGCGTCGTTTTATTACAGAGTTCCTATGACCACCTTCTAGCTACATCATCAAACCCTGGTTACCATTGAAAGACAAACTACTCGTCTAGAGGATTCAAACGAGCCCGAACTCGATGAGGCTGTGTCGTTTCATTGCGAAGTTCTTATGACTGCGTTCCAACTCCATTATCAGATTAGACCCTGGTAACTATCTAAAAACAAAGTACACGTCAAGACAAATCAAACGAGCCAAGATTCGATGGGGTTGCGACGTTTTATTAAAGAGTTCCTATGATCACCTTCCAGCTCCATCATCAGACCCTGGTTACCTTTGAAAGACAAACTACTCGTCAAGACAATTCAATCGAGCCCGAACTCGATGGGGTTGCGTCGTTTCATTGCAGAGTTCCTATTGCCACCTCTCAGCTCCATCATCAGATCAGACCCTGGTAACCGTCTTGAAACAAAATACTTGTCAAGCCGAATTAAACGAGCTGAAACTCGATGGGGTTGCATCGTTTCATTACTGACTTCCTTTGACCACCTTTTAGCTACATCATCAGACCCTGGTTACCATTGAAAGAAAAACTACTGGTCAAGAGGATTGAAACGAGCCCGAACTCGATGAGGTTGTTTAGTTTCATTGCGAAGTTTCTATGGCCACCTTACAGCTCCATCATCCGATCAAACCCTGGTAACCATCTAAAAACAAAGTACTCGTCAAGGCGAATAAAACGAGCTGAAACTCGATGGGGTTGCGTAGTTTTCATTAGGGTGTTCCTATTACCACATTCCAGCTCCATCACCAGACCCTGGTTACCATTGAAAGACAAACTACTCATCAAGACGATCCAAACGAGCCCGAACTCGATAAGTTTGTGTTGTTTCATTGCGAAGTTCCTATAGCCACCTTCCAGCTCTATTATCAGATCAGACCCTGGTAACCATTTCAAAACAAAGTATTCGTTAAGACGAACCAAACGAGCCAAAACTCGATGGGGTTGTGTCGTTTCATTACTGAGTTCCTATGACCACATTCCAACTTCATCACCAGACCCTGGTTACCATTGAAAGACAAACTTACTCGTCTAGAGGACTCAAACGGGCCCAAAATCCTTCCTTTGGCTACCTTCTAGCTCCTCCATCAAATCAGCACCATGTTATCATAATATTGCATTGTCACATGATTTACTATTATTTTGGATCAAATTTAATTTGCAAGATTTGATGAAAAATATCGAGACAGGTGAAACAAAATAAAAGCTTGTAAAAAGTGAGTTGACACATCCAGCGCAATTAAGTAAGTTAGCGCAATTGCGCGGCGCCTACTACTTAGCTTTATGTTGTCGGTTTTTTGTCACAGAGTACACGCGCATCGTATAAAAATTTACTTTCATCAAGAAGTTATAGCTTTAAAATACAAAAGTTATTTTGAGTCCTTATTTTCTATATTTATTTTTATTTATTTAATGTTAATATACATTAATTAACAGTTATTGCTGTTATGACTCACTTAATCAATCAGGTGCATTCTAATAATGACATAATTATAAGACTCAAAAATGATGATCACGCTGGCGAAATGGTGCGCGCTGTTGTATATTAAGCGGGAGATCCCGGGTTCAATCCCCGGCAGAGTAAATTTTCTTTCTCTGATCTGCTTTGGTGGGAGTCTTTGGTAGTGGCTAGTTACCACCCTATCGGCAAAGACGTGCCGCCAAGCGATTGAGCGTTTTGCTACAATGCAGTGTAGAAACCGATTAGAGGGATAGGTTTAATATAGCTGCCAACTGAATAAAATAAAATAACTTACTTACGGGAAGCGTGGAAGCCGTGGAGCGGGCAAATCACCTCAGCCAGTCGCGGTTATGATTTATTAGTGTTCTTTAATACTTTGCGTGATTTTGGTACAGCTACATAAGACATGTCCCATTCTTGCTTTTTCATTCCGTTGACCATTTTACAGGTTATCTTTGAAGATAATTATATCTAGGTACCTATCTACACCTATTATTCCACTATGTTATACTTGTACGGGTACATTGATTCATTCACTGCAAATGTAACTTTGTAATCCTATATATTTATATGGGATTACAAAGTTATTTATGCAGTTGGTGTATCTAGAAAACTGGACTAAAATTGCAAAATATTTGAATTTTTCCTTGGTTTATATACTAAACACTAATGGTATTCTAAATTTGAAGCTTCTATGTCTGCTAGAAGTGCCTTAGAGTTTTGATGATCGGTCAGTCAGTGAGTGACAAAATTCGAAACTTTGACTAATTATAATTCTTAAACTACTGGTTCAAATTGAATGAAATTTGAAATATACCGTGTTTATACAATGCCTGCTTGGGTATTGAAAATTCAGACTTCTAGTTTTATCCACAACGAAGTTATAGGGGGTCGAAAATGGCCTGAGTTGCTTCGAGAAAAGATAGTACGGCCGTGCCACTTTTTTTTTTTGCTCGACTTGGCGGAGGCACTGCCGTGCCTCCAGATGTCTTATGAGAGACAGAAGACGATAGCAACGCGGCTTGCATTTATTGCAATGATCTCTTTTCCCGTTCTAAGCCCGGTTATAGTTGTTACGATGTATGATTTGTTCTCTTTGGGCTCATGCTTCATGTGCTGATGTCCCAAAGAAGACCAAACGATTTATTTGTGAATTGTGTTCTTAAAATATTAGTATGTCATTATGTCTTTACTTTGTATGTCATTTTGTCCGTAGTATATGGACAAAATGGTTTTTGTCATTGGTTACATTTTTTCTTAGTATATATTTTATTATAGTTCCTACTTAATTAAAATACTGTGTTACTGATAGCCAATGAACCTAAGATGAGTCAAAACAAATGAGACTGATTATAATTACGTTAAATAAATAAATATGATTAAAAAACAAAACACCATGTCATTTTGTACGTACTTCCCCTAACAAAAAAAAAAATAAAATACAAATTGGAGTGGGCTTATTTGAAAGCCAATTTTAAATTTTCTCTTTTCTTTTTTTTTCTTTTTTTAAAATATAAATAAGCGATTAACGAACAAATATTTATAACGAACAATCAAGAATAAACCACACTGAACTAACGATATATGCAAATGAAAATTGGAAAAAAAAATTATGTGGTCTAACTTCAGTGATCTGATTGTAAGGCATCGTTAGAAACCACGTGCGCATTAATATTTGTCGTAATAAAACTATTTTAAAGAAATTGTTACTTTTATGTGACTCAAACCATTTTATAAGTTACATAACATAAAATTGATGTAAAGCTGAATTCACAGTTATTAAGTATTAACTCTCTAAGTTAAAAATTTGTAAGATTTAGTTTCAAATGTAAAAGACTTTGGGATCGAGCATGTTATTTATTTCTAAAAGTGAAAATGTTTATTTCATGATCATTAAATAGTCAAATACCTATTACCTACCTAATATCTATTACCTACATTAACAAAAGCTAGCTATAGCTATATAAATTTTTATATGTATATTTTAATCCTTATTTTTTATCATTTCAGAGGATGTTGAAAGTAATGTAACGTACACATGGGCAGGTCAACGAGGTTATGACAACGAAGATTACATCTTAATAGGACCCGAAAGGGTCGCTGTACGAAATGCGCGAACGCCATCTTTCTTTTTGCAGACAAGTAAGCACACCGAAAATTTTAGTGTAGCCAATTTTATTGTTACCGCGTAATGATTACACTTTACTATGTTGTTAAATTAAGTAAACAAAAAATTTAGTAATTATCAAACTTCATATGGATATATCATTAATCTATGGGATATATATACCTACCTATATATTTAATTTAAAAAAACATGTCTAAGAACCGCATTTCTTTGTGACACGCATAATTTATATAATAATTTATAATTTCTACGAACTATCTGCTTATGACGTATCAGTAATTTTGTGTTCCTAATAATTTATCGTATTAATGTAGAAAAATTATTTTATGTGGATTAAAACAAAAATGACTTAACTTACCTTCTTATTTACTCAATAATATTATTGTAACTTAGAAATTGAAGTTGAGTTTTAATTTAATCATGTCATTAAACACAGATCTTTACGCGTTTAATTTATTAAAAATTAAACAAATTAAATAAGACCCATTCTCTACAATTTGTATTGCCACTGAGTAGGATGAGGAAAGTTGGACACCTTATATAATGAAGTGTTGAATATAATAACTGGACTGGATCACTGGAACGCTCACTTAATAAAATTATTCAAATATGTACTTTAAAATATTTTGGCTTATAATTAGGGTTGCCACCTTTCAAAAACAGTAGACCCGGAGATTTTAAAAATAAAGTTAATTTCTTTAGTAAGTTTTTTTTTTTTTTAATATAAAATAAAACATTTTTAAGTGTGAATTAATTAATTAAAGTAAAAAGTAATGGTAAATTATCACTGGTAATGTATTTATTAAATATAAAAGACCTTTTTTTTATACGTGGGGAAAATCCATTATGGATACTACTCCGGCGCGGGGGCACCGAAATGGATATGCCCAACTCCCACAGGCTAAAAACCCCACGTGTGATCAGTCATCCACCTGGGTGGGGCGAGATGTGGTCGCCGTAGCATTCTCCACCTTGCCCCGGCGGTAGACCCGGATGAACATCCAGGGCCCCGAGACAAAGGTGGGGCGGCCTTGCTCACAACAAAGGCCACCCCTTTTTTTTTTCTCGCAGGGGAATCCATTTACGGATGATATCCAGGACGCCCGGGTCGACAGTCCTAGACCTATGTCGGACTCGGCACTTTGGGAGTGCAATACCGTACTAAACCCCTGCGGGAGCCTTCAGCCGCTTTAATTGGAGGGTCCTGGATCTGCAGGCAACAGGATCCCTCCAGCGACAGGCTGGCCTCGGCGAAAAGGCCAGACTTCTCCTCCATGGGGACTGTCCGGCTAACCTCTGAACAGTCCCGACGACGCCGTGTCTAGCAGGACCGGGTTCCCATCCCGGCCCGACACGGGCACAAGGGCGTTACAGGAGGCGCATTAAGTAGCGCCTCCTACGCACCCCCATTCGTCGCCCGCGGATGGAGGCCACGTCGGCGGCCTCCTCTCTCATCCGCTCGTCGGCCTCCTTCTGGGACATTACTGTCTCGCAGAAGACCATCAGAGACCATCGCCTTCCAGGACTCGTCGTCGCCGAGCATCGCGGTGATGACGCTCGGGAGCGACAAGTCCCCTCCGATGACCGACGTCAGACCTTGACGCAGCACTGCCCATCTCGGGCACACCTCGAGGGTGTGCTGGGCAGAGTCCACCGCTGCGCCACAATCGTGACACTCAGTCGTCGGCTCCCATTGGGCCGTCCGACATAGGTAGTCACCAAAGCAACCGTGCCCGGTGAGAATCTGTGTCAGACGGAAGGTGAGGGGCTTGCGTTTTCGACGCATCCACCGCTCAAGGACCGGGCGAATGGCAGCCGTTACGCGTGTGCCATATGGCTGCACCGCCAGGTCCTCCCCCCACCTCCGCATTAGCGCTTCCTGCCCTATCCGACGCACACGTAGGATCCCGTCCAACGTGGGGTTCTCACCAAGAGCCCTCCTACCCGAGACGTATGAGTAGGTCTCGGCAAGAACCTCCGCCACGAGCTCCCACGGGGAACAAAGGCCACCCCTCAGACATGTGGGGTCGCGCTGTTAAGTTGGCCGAAGTCCCCCGACTATCGGCCAGCGACCCCATTATTACGAGGGGAGAGGAGGTAGGCAAACCGTCTCCTCCTTACCCCCGTGCGTCTGTGTCGGAGCGGGACAGCAGAGGCGTCGTCCTCCCTAGCCCGCTCCGCAGTCTCCTTCTGCGTCATTACCTCTTCGCAGAAGGAGACCGCCGCCTGCCACGATCTCTCACTGTCGAGCATAGCGCTTACGACGCTCGGCAGTGAGAGATCTTGCCCGAAGACCGCTGAAAGTGCGCGACGCTGCGGTTCCCAGGTGGCACACACCTCAAGCGTATGGAGCGCTGTATCCTCTGGCGCCCCACATGCGTGACAGGCTGGAGTCGCCTCCCGTCTGGCGATTTTGTGCAGGTACTTACCGAAGCACCCATGTCCGGAAAGCACCTGCACCAGACGGAAGGTAAAAAAAAATATATATGTATAAAAGACCTAACTAGTGCTAGGCTTAACTTGGACCAGCTTAAAACAATATTTTTTATTTTGTAGGGATTGTTTAAATATCTTTTCTTGTTCAGGTTTTCAAAAATGTGAAATTTGTGGACAGACGAGCGAAACTGCACTGACAAGCAGTTTCGCTCGTCTGTCCACAAATTTCACATTAAAGAAAAGACGCGCTCTACAAAAGCATTGCTTATAAGGATTAGTATAAAAAATACGATTATATTTGGCAGTTCGGTGAAGGAAAGTCACCTCGACTTTGAATAACTGAACCCATTTAAAATCAACAGGCGATGTTGAATCACTAGATTGTACGAACTCTCGTACTTGGTTTAAGTCTCGCCCCGCGCCGTGATGGTCGGCTATCGCTTCACTGCCACTCCCGGTCTGACCCGGAGATTTCGATGTTAAACCCGTAGCCCGGAGATGCACCATGCAAACCCGGAGACTCCGGGTCAAACCCGGAGAGATGGCCACCCTACTTATAATATGTAAAGTTAAAAATTGTTCCGAGCACGATCTAGCTATATTTGGTTCCGAGCATTTCGTTGACTACTGGTATTTTGTCTCTTTCTTACGAGAGTTGCCTTGAATCCATGGTAGAAAGAGATGCAATTCCTACCGTAGGAACGTTTTTTGAGTGCACGTGAGCATTCCAGTTTGTATATAAATTCCTTGGTGGTGTCTTAATGTTTATTTACCATCTTAAGTTTTTTTTTTCTTTTTTTACTATACATCCACAGGCTTTATTTGCCCATGCCTTTTTTTATTAACATTTTTACATTATTATTATTATCTTTAATGCGTACTTATTTAGACAACGAAACTTAAACTAAGGTTAGGATCTCTATCTATCGCGAGTCCTTGCACTGACCACAATTTAACCTATTTAATATATATAAATAATAAACTTAACTTACTTAAACAATAAATATACCATCTTAAGTTACTAAACCGATTAAAAATTCTTTTTAATGTTTTTTAAAACATTTATCAATAAATCTGGCTATAGCACATTCTACTATCATACTAATATTATAAATGCGAAAGTAAGTTTGTTTGTTACGCTTTCACGCGAAAACTACTTAACCGATCATCATGAAACTTTGTACACATATTACACACATACATAGAATAACTTTTTTTTTTGGTCGCGATAACCGACATCCATGCGGGCGAAGCCGCGGCCAGATTTTAGTAACCCATAAAGGAAGCAATAGTCTTAATCATAAATGCATGTGTTACAGGACAAGTTGTTTATATGAGACAAAATTGCAAGCTTGTTTTTAATATTTTCAGATTCTATTGAGGATGCAAATATGATGGAACGAGTACTTGAAATGAGACCTGCTATTCTTGACCACATATCAAATGAAATAACAATAGCTATAATGCATTCTATAGTAGATAATTTTAGATTGTTTGCTAGCAAAGTACCAGTGAAGAATTATTATACCTTTATTGGCAACAATTAAACAGTATTATTGCAGTATTTCTTTTATTAATTTTTAAAGCAAAATTATCTTCCTTACACCAAATTACAAATGCCATTTGCATTCTTAAAAAAGTTTCAACATTTTTCATGCTTCATATTTTATTTCAAAAAAATTAAGTTTTATTAATTAATTAAATTTAATTTATGCTTTTTATATTAGTATAGATCCTTCCTAGCATACAAAAGATGAAAGTAAAAAAATCTATTATAATTCAGGGACAATGATGTAAATAAAAAAACATTGTAAAAAAATAATGGTTTTCTTAAAAAATTCGTATGAGAATAATTTAAAAATAATGAATCAGTTTTAACGCTTTTTTTAATAATTGTGTATTCTGTAATTGTGACTAATAATTAAAAAACATCACCGAGAGAGTCTTCCATAAATTTTTTATAGATAGCCATAAATTTTGCAACAAAAGCTTCCAGGTGAAATATAGGCTTATTTCCAAGCCTCATTCTATGCTCAAATTGTGCCGCATGACTTGCAATTTGACATTTCATACTCATGTCACAATTACGCACCAGCTCTTTTAACAAACCAGCAAAAATTATGTCTGGTGGAATACCATGTATTATTAGTTCATACAGCTTTTGTCTCACTTCACCAAGTTTTTTAGGTGATTGTTCCGACAAAGCCATTCTTGCAGTGTCTCTTATGAATATTTGCCAATCGGGTTCAGGAACTTTTTGATCAGCAGTAAATGGATATTGTTGGACTTTACATGCTTCACACATTAATAATGCTCGCCGTAAATTTCTGTCAGAACTCTTTGCAATACTCATAGCTAATTCAGTCGGCAAACTTAATCCTTCCTTCTTACACACTATATGTAAAACATTTGCAATTTCAGATTCCGTTGGTGCAGGAACTCTAATTGTTAGGCAACGTGATCTAATAGCTGGAATGACTCTTGAAATAGAGTTAGCTATAAGAATAAGACGGCAAGTTGCTACATATTTCTCCATGGTACGACGCAAAGCGTGTTGCGCATCTTTTGTTAAATCATCAACTTCATTTAAAATAACAACTTTAAACTCACGTTGGCCAGAAGAATCAATCTGATGCGTTTGCGCTACATTTTTCACTAAATCCATAATGACAACACGATCATGTATCCCGACATCTGTTGGATTAACCTCAATATGATAATTACTACTTACAGTCATAATTTCGATTTTCTTATTAGAAGGCGTTGTGAAATGCATCGTTTCTTGCCTTAAGCGTTCTGCTCCAGACCCATAAAGCTCTCTTAATAAACACATAATCCTAGTTTTTTTGCCGGCTCCCGAAGGACCGTAAACAAGTAGATGTGGGAAATCACTTTGTTGAACCAAGCTTTTTAATCGAATTGCTTGATCTTTGTGGTAATCTAATTTCATTAAATCTCTTGGTCGGTGTTTGTCAACCCAAAGACTCATTGTTCTATTTTTTCTATTACAAATTACAAAAACTAACGCGAGGCTTTATCATGAACTTAATAATTTTGACATAACTTATAACTCAAACAATAACAAGTTAAAAAGAGCGCCAATAATGAAATACACAGATTAAAAATACTGTGTGATTATTTACCTAAACATTACTCCGTATAATATGTAAAACGGGTACGTTCGCTGGCCCTCTTCTAATTGATAATTCATCACTTTTAAAGGATTTTTTTATCTATACATTCCACAGACCACATGCGCGGAAACGGAAATGGGACATGCGCAATAGTTTTTTATTTATCAGTTTTTAATAAAAATAATAAGTAGTGAATAAATGTAAGAAGATAATTTTGTTTATTATCTTTTATGAAAACAATTATTTACTAAAGTTCGACAGTTAAATTCAGTTTTTAATTAAAAAAGTATCATTTCCGCGCATGTGGTCTGTGGAATGCATAGATAAAAAAATCCTATAAATGTGATGAATTCTCAATTAGAAGAGGGCCCGCGAACGTACCATTAACTCATAATATTAAGAAATATAAAATTGTATGTATATTAATTATTATTAATAAGTGTAGTAATCTCACTATACATTTTTTATTGAATTGAAACACAATTCTGTATTAAACGTATAATACACCAACGCAACTTGAGATAACAACCGTGGATAGTGCTCCTTTACTTCTATTCTCCATTCTTGATTCTTATCATCACGGACTGATATCTATAATCTATAAATCTATACTCCGTGCTTGTCATAAAGTGAAAAATGACAGTAAATGTCATATGGTATAGCTCTAATAATCTTGAGTATTCCCGATTCCGTCTATGTCTATTCAAACAGCACTAATTGAAGCCAGTGAAGCCACTTAAAATCCTCAGCCAAAAAGTAGTACATACTAGGTCTTCAAAGTTCAATATAATATAAAGTACCTACCGAGTAGCTACCGAGAATATGCTTTTGTGCCGTGTATAAATTAGTTATTTTTATAACAATATCGCGACAGTATGATCAAAAAGCAATAATGTTTACAATAAGATTGTGTTATTTTTTTCTGCTTTTTATTTTAAACAAATCATGTTGCGAGGAGTATAATCTTTACGGTGAAGCGGGCCAAGCTTATGCATTGGGTATTAATGTTGGACGTCCTGAACAGAAGGTAATATTAGTACTCAAACATAAATTAATAGCTTATTTAAAATGTATTTTTTAATATTGATATACGATGTCTCAGTCCGCATGTTTTGTTAAAATAAATTTAATGAACAATTATTCAAAGTTCGAAGTTTTATTAAACGTTCTACATAATATTTTCAGTTGAGTGTACTAGTAGATACAGGCAGCACTACATTGGCCATTGCTTCTTATGCAAGAAAAGATAGTAATAAATATTTTCGTACTGAAAATTCCACAACCATATATAACAGTGGGAAAGAGGTATGTCTATTATCATTTGACAGTGTTTTAAATTAAAAAGATAGTAATAATATTAGGAGAAATTTTTTAAATAATAATGAAATTATAATTTATTGATCACCGTTTTGAAAAACTTGGTTCTATTATAATTATATTAAAGTAATATAATAGTTATGATAAATGTTACTGTATATTTGAATATAAGAAACAGAAACATAAGTATGGTAAAAGAAAATAAAAAGTGTGTAATGTAAAAAAAACTAAGATTTAGAAATTAGGTAAAACATGAATAAATGTTTAATTATTTTTAATTTTAAGATTCATTTCATTGACATTCATTTCAATTTCCATGACATTGGTAATATCAATAATCAATTGAATCAAGCCATTGTTAACTACTCTGATCCTAATGATTTGTGTTTATAGGTACGAGCAAAATACTCACAAGGAACATGGGTTGGACAATTGGCATCAGATATAGTGAGATTTCCATCACTCAAATTAATACCAGAAGTGAGGTGTGATATAGCCCTTATAATAAAGAGTCATAAATTTTTCATGAATGGTTCAGGATGGCAGGTAACAGTTATTTTAGAATCCCTTTTTTCCATGACCAACTACACTAATTAAATGATATATCTTGACCGAATGAGTTTTTCACAATTGCTGAACCTAAACAGTTGAAGTTAAATACAAATATTGAAATTGGCTTTTTGTACAAAATAAAAGGTAAATATTCCGTATCACGCCACTATAGAGGTATAAATGCCTTTATGGTTGTAACTAAAAAAAAAGACCTAACAAACTATCAATAAAAAAAAAACTAACAACATAACAATAAAAAAAAATCTTTCGATAATCGTACATACGATAATTTTTTTTTTTTTACATCAAAAAAGGTCATGCGCCATCATAAGAACACTAGTTATGATGTTTTGAAGTCATAACGCACCTTTAAAAAAATCTGCCTCAAAATTGGTGGTGTCGCGATACTGAAAAATTACCACTACACTTGAATTGGGCCTATAGATTTGTATAAAAATTCTATCATTTGAAGTTAAAAATAATGAGGTTATTATTTACTCTGTTGACTAAAAAATAAATTATAATTGCATATTGCAACATAGTTTAAAATTTTCCTATCAAAAAATGAAATTAATTTTAGAACTTAGTTAACTTAAGTTACTTCAAAAATATGTATGTAAAATGTAGTCAATTACATGTTTATTACTTATATAGGTATCCTATAGATAAAAAAAAAACTGCTTAAGCAATAACTTAAATTAATAATTTCAAAAATATATGTTGTCAGTGTAATGTTAGAAATTAGTATTTAATATTCATCTCGTAATTTTTGTAGAATTTCACTAACAAGAGGAATGCACGACCTCGAAATTTTATTTGAATCATTTCTAATAATTAAACGAAAAAAAAAATGAAAATAAAAAAAGCCACAAATGGGATCAAATCCTGGTCGCCCGCTCGAACGCGGTAACCATGCTCACTATCCATTCGGCCATCGCGCCGCTTGCTGTGTGAGTCAAATTACCGGTATATAATCTGCGCGTAGAACTTCAGGGCCGTTTTTCTCACAAACCACTGGCGATCTAGTCTTTTTATTTTCCAGGATAGATACGCTTTAGGTATACTACAAACCTGTAAAGTCTAATCCCCAAATAAAATTTCGAGGTCGTACGACCTTGTAAGAATAGATTCAAGAGATAATCATTGAAAATCTTTTAAAAGTTGTTTTTACTGATATGATTGTAGGGACTCCTAGGCTTGGCATACTTACCAGTAGGTGCGTGGGGTGAGAATGTAGTCGTTGGTTCCTGGTTGGATTCGGTTGAAAAAGTTCTAAACAAGCCAATGTCTTTTAAACTCAAACTATGTGGTGTTGAGAGTTTAACTAATGCAACTCATTATGGAAAGTTTGAAATGCTTGGTAAGTATGATAATGTAAACAATTTTATTATGGTAATTATTATTTATATAAGCTTTAACTTAAATACATGAAAGTAAAAGTTGGAAAAAAATTATTGTAATTTTTTTATATAATTATGTATACCCTTATATCTCATAATTTTATTCCCTTATAAATAGCTGGTATATTCAAAGAATCATGATCTATGTATCTATCTATATAATTATGCTATTTCTTGTAGATTTGAGGGATATTTTGTGTCTCATAACATTAAGCTTTCCATATTTTTTTCTTATAGTGTTAAAATTAGATGCCGTTTAAAAACGAAATTAGAATTTTTCAACTGTCCTTTCTATTTCAACTAAAATAACATAAAGATTAAATGCCTTTTTATATAATTCCAGATGACTCTTTGACATCTACAAGCAGTGATACGATGTTTCGTACTCCAATTTTACGCAAACGATGGTATGAAGTGGGAGTTCTGTCTATCAGAATGTCAAACCACACAAACAAGTCTTTAAATGCGTCACTAAAATCTTTTGATAATAACAACCTAACCATGGATGACACTGACAATCATTATAGAGACACTTGCATAAAACTTAATAAAGAAAAAAGTATTGTGGATAGTGGTACTACTAATATAAGGTTACCGGACAGTATATTTCGGGAGGCAAGTACCTATATACCTATATAGTACCTAATATTGCTTTACATAACTGATTTACGGCTGGTTTCAATGATAGTCCATTTATAGCCATTATACCATTTCGAATATTGAAATTGCTAATATGTCCACATATTAGCAATTTCAATATTTGAAACTATTAAATTTCACAAACATAGCCAACCCCCAGTGGAGCAGCATGGAAGATTGGTCTTCACCCCCTTCTCTTATATCAGAAAAGTAGCTTATACCCAGCAGTGGTTCATTTACCATTGTTTCACTTTAGCCTAACAATTCACTTTACATTACATCACTTCATTTTAGCCTAACACATATAAATTAATTTATATATTTCAATAAGACTAACTGCATTAACGTTTATGATTGCACTCACATCTTATGATTCGTAATATGATGTATGTAGCATAAAATCTTTCTTGATAAACAGGATTCTATCTCAAAACTTTTTTCAAATCTGTCCAGAGTTTAGTTCAGGAGCTTAGCTTAGTGGTCACAAATAATTGAACATCATGAATTTTATACTCATCCGTGATTCTTCAAGTGGTTATTAAATTGGTTATTGTATTTTCTTAGGTTGTTAATGAACTTCGAAGCGCTGCTCAGTCATCAAATATACTCATTCTAGATGAATTCTGGTACCATGGAGAGGTAATATAATGTATAATTATTTTAGATATATTTTTTTTTTAAATAATTGATGATATTTTTAACACATTAAAACAGTCACTACATTTTTAATCAAATTTTTATATTAAAAAAGCACTACACACAATTGTGCAAAACACACAATCACAACAAGTGATTATGTATTTATCTAAAATTATATAATATATTTTGTGACTACTAAATTATTAATAATGGATGTGGTCTGCTAAAACATATATGAAATACTTTTTAGGCTGCCTGTTGGCCCGAACCTCAAGAATGGTCTCTACCTTCAATAGCTATTGACCTACTGAGCACAGATGCAGACAATCAATATTTTACATTGGAAATTCCACCTCAGGTAATTTAGTAAATACATATATCTGTTTAAAGTTTCATAACATTATATTTAACTAAAGGAATTTATATCATAACTGGAACGCTTACCATAAAAATTGTATACTCAAATATGCACCTTGAAATATTTGACATAAGGTTGACATTGGCTTATAACATGTAAAATTTAAAATCGTTCTGAGCATTTCGTTGACTACTAGTATTTTGTCTCTTTCTTACGAGAGTTGCCTTGAATCCATGGTAGAAAGAGATACAATCCCGGCCGTAGGAACATTTTTGGAGTGCATGTGAGCATTCCAGTTTGTATATAAATTCCTTGATTTAATTATATTATAAAATGTCTTAATATGACATTCATACAGTTACAAATATAGGACAGATCCATTCTTTAATTTTTAGAATATAAAATAACATTGAAATAAAATAACACAAATTTATTTTTGACTAGCTTCTGCTCGCCGCTTCACCCGCGTGGATGTCGGTTATCGCGACAAAAAAAAAAATATCCTATGTTACTTCTAATATCTCCAAAAATATGTGTACAAAGTTTCATGATGATCGGTTAAGTAGTTTTCGCGTGAAAGCGTAATAAACAAACTTACTTTCGCATTTATAATATTAGGGATGATTCATTACTGAAACAACCTGTAAAACGTCCCACTTTTAGTATATTTCATGAATTTTGAGATAATATTTTATGGTAAAATGACGGAAGAATAAAGTTGCTATTATCATTGAAACAAAATTCAACTGTTCTAGAACTTCATGCGAGTGATAACCGCTCATAACAACAGCGGTGAAAGTGGCAGCGTTTCAGAGTACTGTTACAAATTGGGTCTCGAAGCTGGCGGAAATGAAACTGTTTTAGGATATACAGCAATGGAAGGCTTACAGGTACGGTTTTATAACTTATTTATTACAAGTAGCTCACGAATTTATATGCTCGTTATATTATTTTGGGAGAATAACTGTAAGAAAAATAAAAAAATAAAAGAATTTTTTATATTTCTTTCTTAATTTAAATTTAAATTTAATAAAACTTATAACTAAAAAAAGTAAGTATTATATGATAAAGAAAAAGAAAAATACAGGTGAAAAAAAAATAACTTGATGAATGTGAAGAAAAATTACTTGACACCGAGAAAAAAAAGTTGACACACTCAGCCTACGAACTATTAATATTTTACAAAGGCAATTATTAACCTGAATTCCTTTGTTTAAGTTTAGAATGATCCTTAAGGTCAAATTTTAAGAATTGGTCGAAAAGAAAATATCACGTTATTTATTTTGCAACATTTACATTGTACAAAAAACAAATCTATATTATGTATATTATTTAATTACTTTTTCAATACAGTAATTAACATAGCCTACTGAGACGTTAGAACGGTTCCAAAGGTGACTTTAGAAGAATTAGGCTCGGTTACAGGTAACTCTATGAGATTGCGAACGAAATTACATGAGCAACTATTGTTTTATTTTTAACTTGTCCTTGTTTCATTTATATTTAAATGTCTAACTTTACGTCACGGTTTTATCTGCGTCAGTTTCGAATCCGTTGGAATTTTAAGATAGAAGAGTAGACTATGTGTTTATGGATTTTCAGCTATCGTCTCATAGTCTTATAAGCTGACTTAGATCGTAATGGAATTAGCACTTTTAATGTGAATATACACATACACGCAAACATTCACATTTGTCATAATAATAGATTTGATAGGAAGTAGATGACAAAGCGTATTAATGCATACATTTCTACTGTGGTTATGGCATATTAATCAAGGTTTCTGTTGAGTCCATAGAGCTCTCCGACGATCGGCGCGTACAAAACATCAGTACATATCTGATCCAGATATTATCTGGATCATCATTACATAATTGGATGTAATAATAAAATCTTTCTCGTATTTTAAGAAGTAGGGGTAACAGGTGCATTTTATCTAACACCACAAAGAAACATCTTTTGGTTTGTTCGCAATTTTTTTTTTTTTGGACAATGTTAATTTAGTTTGTCGAAAATAAATAAATGTGATGTTAAAATTTTACAAACATAAAATATTGACATCACAGATATTCATTATTACAGTACTTGTTTTTTTTTTCCTTTTTCTTTTTTTATTGTTATAATTTTTTTTTTTCGACAAAAGAGTAATTAGAAATAATCGGCCAGTTAACTCACCTTTGTGCTGAGTTTAACCAAGCCTTTTTTGGATATCCGAAACTGTAAGCATTCAATTTATTTTGAAATATTAAATAATGTCCGTCTATCTTCGATCTTCATATTTCCACTAGGTCTTCCATTGGTATAAACTTTAATTGACGCTTTTTTCCAGATTTTCAGGCGATGGAATACTTGATTTTTACAAACATCAAAACCTTCGATTTGTAGGACAATTTTTCCAATGCGTGTTTTAGTAACCTAAAGTACTCTAAAAAACAGATAAAAAAGCGTAATATGAAACAAAGTAGCCATACTCGCAGCTAAAGCTTATCTATCTTAGTAGAGTTGATCTCATAGAGTAATCGTAACCCGAATCCTTCTTATATTTTTCGATATCTGAAGAAGATGAAAATACTTCTAACATCTTGGAATTGCATTTTAAACAAATATTCGTAAAAAATACGAGTGGTGATCCAAAAGTAATGATAATTAATATAAAAGAGAGTGATTATGGTTATAAAAAAAAAAGTTTATTTTTCTACATAGTTTCCTAACAAGTCAATACATTTAGTTCACCTTTTTTCCTAAACCTATTTATTCCCTTAGAAAAAGATTCTTTGTCTTGATTCTGCCAATAATTATTCCTTCAGCGTCCCAAAAAAATAACCTTTTCAGCCGAAATTGACATCTTGAATTTCTTCAGGAGCTCGTTTCCAAGTCCTCGACTGTTGTTTGTCTCGTCTATGGTTACAAAACGCAACAATAAAATTTTCCTGAATTAATGAATTTGTTTTTTTTTTTTTTTTTTTTTGATGTTATTACTTCGTCGGTTAGTATTCAAATAAATGCACCTTCCGGAAATCGTGGTCTATTTATATGATTTTTTATGTTGATCTATTTTAGGTATAAAATCTATCAAATAAAAAAAATAATTTTTAAGCGAACTAGAAATAGCCTATTATCATTACTTTTGTGTCACCTCTTATAATAAAGTGCAAGTAATATAGTTTAAGTATTAGGAAGTTTTAAGTTTTAGAAATATATCTTATAATATATATCTTATATTAATATATCTTAACGATAAATTAAAAATATTGAATAAAGTAGACCCTAACAGTATTATTACCCGACAAAAAAGTAACGCTATATTACTGCTACCGAAATATAATAACCTATACGGTAAAAGAAAATTAAGTTACATAATACCACATCTTATAAACGAACTTCCCATAATTTTACGGGAATCATTAACAACAAGAAACTTAAAAAGATCCCTTAAAAAACATTTTATTAATAATATCATTACATCAAATTTTTAATTTAAATAAGTAATACATAACTAGATAAAATAATAATAAAATAAATTCAAATGATATATAAAACTTATGAATAAATAAAAATTTACTAAACTTTTGCTATACTATACAAAAAAAAAAAAAAAAAACTTTTCTCAGTTAATAATTAATTTAAACTTAATCTTAAATATAATATTATATTATATAACATCACCCTCGCTTCCACTTAAACTGGTTGGTCGGTCTATAGGCAGACGGCGTTGAACTGACTAGTTCTAGACTAGACTAGTTAGGACTGACTAGATAATTAATTAATATAATATGTTATCGCTACCTAACATATTTTGTAATTTTATAATCTTATCTTCCTATTATAATATTTTTAGTACTAAGTTATCTAATAATATATACTTACTTGATATTAACGAAACTGATGTCCGGTAAAACTCGAATGAGTTTATGTGACATCTTACTGATGTTTGTAATTATATCCTCCTTTAATTCAATAAATAAATAAATAAAATAATAATAATAATATGCCTAAAACTTGATCTCACGACTATTACAATACAAAAAAAAAAAAAAAAAACGTTTTTAAAAAGGTCTTTAAACAATTCTTTTTATGAGTTTTCGCCTTATCTGGAACATTTTTGTTAGTGCCTAAAAAAGACAATACATATTGTATTGTAATTATAACTAGTAATGATAATAATTGTAATAATTGTTTTAAAAACATATATTTGTTAATTAACCCACCTATACCTAAAAACTGATGTATATTATGACAAATGATGAAGAAAAACAAAATAAATAATAAAATATGATCATTATCAGGCTCAACTTTCATCCGTCTATAATTAATCATATTATTTTGCATGTATTTAAATTAATTATAATAAGTGTATAGCTAATCATTTTCCATTTCAAGGTACTTTTCAATAGATCGGCCGGTTGGATCGGCTGGCTGCCATCGGACTGTGGACCTAAAGCTCGTATAACAGGACCATATAACTTTTCCATGTCACTGTCACTTCTATGTCAACTCATCAAACCCGTCCCTGATGTAGCTGTTTCAATTAAAGCAGCTCAGTGGACTTTGTGTGCCATATCCATTATAGCGGCTGCAGTCTTAGTATATTTATTAGCGCCATGTATTAAAGTGTTTTTTGTACGACCACTACCGAGATCACAACAAATTTCTTTGTCTCAAGCAGCCCTAGTTGAGCAAGAAGCTACATAATATATTTTTTTTCTACTTTTATATTATCAATATGTGATTTACTATCTTAGTCATTTATTTAAAAAAAAAAAAAAAATTAACTAAAAAAGTTTGAAGTGCGAAAGAGTATTCATGTTCTTAAATAATTTTAAGTACTGCGTGTGTTTTTTACTTTTTTTCTTTAAATATAAACCACAACAGCGTGTTGGGTATTTTAACTGCATATTAAATTTTATTGTGGATCCTCTCCCCTTTGGTTGAGTGCCTCAATTGTGATAATAATATGTAATTGACGTCACAAAAATTATAATTATAGTGTTAAATTAATTTCAATGAACGGTTTAGAAATTCTACATAATAAAAATAAAATTTTTATTATGTAGAATTTCCAACGGTATTATTACGGTATTTAAAGGTTAAGCAGCATATTACTAAGTAATTATTAAGTTTAAAAAATCTCAAATTAATCCTTTTTAACATTACTTATAAAACTTACACGTTTCGCACTTCGGCAATTTAAAAATAGGTATATTCTGAAAAAAATAAAAAAATGGCGGGAAAATTATTTGTGGTTTAAAACGTGTTATATGCCATTTGATATTGATCTCTAATTTTTGTGTTTTTAATATTAATAATCGTGCCTATATTTCGTTAGGATATTTATTAAATCAGTGAGTGGCTTAAAACTTAAATGTGTAAATTAAGGCAAAATTTCAGTATTTTAAATTACATAAATTTCAATTTTATTTGTATGATCTCCCGGTGTCCCGAATTTTGGAGTAGGATGTAAGTGTGGGCGAGTGTAAGCAGAACCACATCAACAGTTTATCATAGATTATTTGACGTCTATGGTCGTTTATTAGATAGTAATAGGTAGTGGAGTCGTTACTCCACTACCTAATACTATCTAATAAACACGATTTAACGCAAATATATTTTTTAACCCGGTTCTGTATATTGTCGGTTTAAACAAAAATATGGTAATTATTCGGTATCGCGCCACCACCGATTTTGAGGCTGATTTTTTTTTAGAGGTTCGTTATGACTTCAGATCATCATAACTAGTATTGTTATGATGGCGCATGACTTTTTTTGGCGTAAAAAATAAAAAATGTAAAAAAAATTTCGTACGAATAATTACGATTATCGAAAGATTTTTTTCTTTTATTGTTATGTTGTTAGAGGTTTTTTTTATAGATAGGTTGTTAGGTATTTTTTTTTAGATACAACCATAAAGGTATTTATACCTCTATAGTTACAACGCGTCGTCCCTAGTTAAAAAACTAGTTATTGATAAATGCCTTTGTTAAAACTAGAAGTAACGCTCAAAAAAAAGACCTAACAACCTATCAATAAAAAAAAACCTATTAACATAACATTAAAAAAATAACTTTCGATAATCGTATAACAAAAAAATTATTCGTACGATAATTTTTAAAAAAAAATTTTTCAAGTAAAAAAAGGTCATGCGCCATCACAAAAACACTAGTTATGATGTTTTGTAGTCATAAAGCACCTCTAAAAAAAATCAGCCCCATTATGGCTGGTGACGCGATACCGAATAAGTACGATAATTTTTTTTTTTAATTTTTTTAGGTCATAAAAGGTCATGCGCCATCATAACAACACTAGTTATGATGTTTTGAAGTCATAACGCACCTCTAAAAAAAAAATTAGCCTCAAAATCGGTGGTGGCGCGATACCGAATATTTACCAAAAATATTACAGTTGTATTATATTATTATTTGTTGCCAATTCAGTGATTCATACTGTTTAATATAAAATTTAGCAAAGAAATAGTATCTTATAAACATTAACACCATTCTGTTTTTGACTTTTTGACCTCAACAATCTAAACGGTCGATAAAAAATTAATGTCTTATAAGAAAAAGAGAAATAAATTATAGCTAAATGAGGTCAATGGACTAAAAACATTGCATTAGAAGTGATTATATCTCATCTAAAATCTTAACATAAACTCATGTTAAGTATTTTTTATCTAAAAATATTCGATGTTTAAAAAGTAGGTAATGATAATAAATTATTTTGTTATAATTTTATAATCAAAATTTAGGCGATACCTAAGTGCTTCATTGCTTTCTTTGATATTATTATCTGTGGTTAAGACGGGCATTCGAAGATGTATTAAAAAGTAAAGTCATTGAAAATAAGGCTTAATTATTATTTTTTTGTTTTTTTTTTTCATCTACTGCTAGCTTTAAATCCTCTATAAAAGATCCTGAAATAGCTTATTGCCAACATTAAAACAACCAATGTCCTAATAACCATAAAATCATCCAAACGGATGATATAATGTTGTACTGAATTCCATAATAACACTCCTTTGTTTTTTTTGTTTTTTTCGATCCCTTCTGCGCAAAGGGTTTACTCAACAGAAAGCCACATTCTTACTGCTCGATGCGTGGTATGAGGTATTATATCTGTATGAATTGCAAAAAAAGAACATCTGTATGAATTTAAAAAAAAGAACATTCTGTTCTCTTATATTTACGCGAATTTTACTCATTTGATTAAAAGTCTATATCGGATTTTATCGCGTTTATTTAAAACTTTATATTTTTACAATATTTTAAATTATTTCCCGACGTTTCGGACCCTTTACAGCGTCCATGATCTCGGGGGACTGAGGTGGTGGGTGTCCGAATAATGAATTAATTGTTACATACCCCGCTTTTTATACAATTTTAAATTATTACTATATTATATATAAAATCCGATATAGACTTTTAATCAAATGAAAAAAAAAAAAAAAGAACATTGTCATTCACGCACGTTTCACTACCAGAATGTCGCGTTATTATATTATATTAGGTTACTAGAACTGGCTGTTTTAATGTTAGCAGTAAGCTAAATGTTTCAGAATCTTTTATAGAAGATTCATATTATGGGTGTAGAGTCTTGTAAGCAACTGTTGATAATAATTAGGTATTAAAACACTCATATGATACTATTATCACACTCGGCCTCGCCTCGTGTGATAATCCACATTCGTGTTTTAAACTTTTAATACCCCTTATTATACAACAGTTCAATAAATAACTATTAATATTTTATTTAAGGATTTTGTAATAGGCTATGTGAATTAATATAGAGTACTTACAGTAGGTACAGACTTTCGTAACATGCAGTGTTCTTTTCGTCGCATTTTTCTTTTCAAAAAGCGGCGAATAAAAACATTCCTTAGTAATATCAAATTATGCACATTTTTGTGATCAATAAAATGAATGAATTTTAAGATTGTAATTAGCGTTAGATATAAACAAAAAGTAATGATGTGATTTTAAATTTTTGATAATTTTATGTCGAAAAACTAATCAAGAGTATTATTAATTAATTTATATATAATATAGTAGTTTCTTTTTTTTTTCTTGTGTTATGACAGCTGAATTATCGAGATAAGTGAACTTTTGTGTTACTAAATATATTTTTGATGAATGATATTATTTGTACCTACTTCAGTTAAGTGTAATTTTCGTTTGAATTTTTTAACTGATATGTTGCCATTTACGATAATAGAAAATGTGAAATTCTATAGACTAAGTATATTGTATATTTTATTTAAAGTTTCGTATAATTATTATTTTACTATATAGAATCGATAAAATTTTAGATTCTTTTTTTTTTAAATATAATAAGTAGTGTGATGACCTAAAAAACTTACAAATAGTAAGATTCGGATAAATAAATGAATGGTGTCATGGAACACCAGGTAGGAACGAAGTTCCTTCGGATGATCCTTCTCCTGGGGGATCGATTTAGGGATGTGCCCGAAATTTAGGGAGAAGTGGGTTGGGATATTAAGAAGGGTACCTCCTGGTGTCTTCCCCTTTCAAATGAGCCCCAACAGTAGGTAGTCTGTCGTCGTATAGTAGGTCTAGGGTGGCTAGTTTTGGAGTTACCCTGGGATGATTTTAGGGGTAGAAAAGTGGTGTAAAATAAAATAAAAGTATCTATAAAATTTAGTATTTTAGAAAATAGCAAATAATGTAAAAGAAAAAAATGAAACAAAAAAAATATACAAGCAACACAATTTGCAAAAAAAATATCGCTTATCTTTATATATACAGGTGGTCAAAAAGTCGTGGATCAAACGAAACAGGGAGATAGAGGAGGTAATTTCCAACAAAAAATGTTTCTACAGCATGGCCATAACTTCATTGCACGAAAAGTTATTAATATTTTTGTTTTTTCAATGAAACTACCGACTTTTTTAACAATTTAATCAATAAAAAATTAAATTGATTAAAAACAATAAAACAAAAAGTGTTTTATTATGTCTCGATAATGTATCAATGCTACAAAAATTGTATTGCAGCTCTTGGTGCCTTTAACGAGAAATGAATTTTTTTCCGTAAGATTTGAAGCGATACAAAAAATTACTTCTCACTTTAAGAGCATCCTGTGAAAAAAAAATGTACTACCGAAAAGTGAGCCTGTATTAAAATTTTTTGCTCATTTAATGCTGATTCAAATGAGGTACAACACTTTACTGTTTGAGCTTTAGTTTTGGTTTTATGGTCGTTTTTTCATATCAAAGTGCAAATTTCATTAAATTTGCCTTATTCAAAATAATTTATTAGTTTATCATAAACGGCCAGTTTTTTGTACGTTGAAATGCTATAACTGTTCTGTTCTTGTCACATTTAGGATTTATGAAATGGACAGACACTCTTTCGCTACAGATTGGCTAGATAAGTGGAAGATGGCTGCTGCGAGGAGAGCATACACCCAACGGGAGTATGCAGAAATGCATTATCTCTATGGCTATTGTGAAGGCAATACTCGAGCTACTGCCAGAAGATATCGACAAAGCTACACTAACTGAGACCGTTTCCCGGACTACAGGGTCTTTATAGGCGTGCATAATGTGTACATGGGGGAACCTTACCCGGTGAGCATGCTGCGAGAACAGGTAGACCAGTAGTACGATTTGACAATGAAGAGCAAATACTGAGACAGTTAAGACTGGACCCTGGTATTAGCTAACGCCAAATATCAGGAAATTTCGGGATTTGACGATCGACGGAGCACCTTATTATTAAAAGAAATAAATATCAAGCTTACTTCGTGCAAAGAGTGCAAGCTTTACTGCCCGCTGACTGTGGACCTTGGGTGAGATTTTGCAGAAAGATGTTTAGACGAAACAGAGAGGATCCGAAGTTTTTCAACAAAGTGTTATGGACTGATGAGTCAAATTTTAGAAGGATGGGAATTTTTAACTAACATCCACAATTTAAACTTCTACTCCAGAGTGAACCCACATTTTATCAGAAATGATCGATTCCAGCATCTGTTTGGTATAAACATGTGGGCTAGAACAATTGACCAGCAGTTTGTGCTACATGAAATGCCACCAAGGCTGAATGATGCTCTGTATTTGAATTTTTCATAAAATAATTTGAATCAAATACTCAACGAAGTTAAGATTTTTCAGAAATGTGGCTGCAACAAGACGGCGCCCGGCCTCATTTTTTCAGTTCAAGGACATTTGAACGAGCGGTTCCCTAATTGTGACAAAAACAGAACAGTTATAGCATTTCAACGTACAAAAAACTGGCCGTTTATGATAAACTAATAAATTATTTTGAATAAGGCAAATTTAATGAAATTTGCACTTTGATATGAAAAAACGACCATAAAACCAAAACTAAAGCTCAAACGGTAAAGTGTTGTACCTCATTTGAATCAGCATTAAATGAGCAAAAAATTTTAATACAGGCTCACTTTTCGGTAGTACATTTTTTTTTCACAGGATGCTCTTAAAGTGAGAAGTAATTTTTTGTATCGCTTCAAATCTTACGGAAAAAAATTCATTTCTCGTTAAAGGCACCAAGAGCTGCAATACAATTTTTGTAGCATTGATACATTATCGAGACATAATAAAACACTTTTTGTTTTATTGTTTTTAATCAATTTAATTTTTTATTGATTAAATTGTTAAAAAAGTCGGTAGTTTCATTGAAAAAACAAAAATATTAATAACTTTTCGTGCAATGAAGTTATGGCCATGCTGTAGAAACATTTTTTGTTGGAAATTACCTCCTCTATCTCCCTGTTTCGTTTGATCCACGACTTTTTGACCACCTGTATTTTCTTTTTTTTTTAATTTTGCTAATTGATTTTTAACTACTTAAAAGTATTTAGGAAATTTTGTATTTTAGAAAAAAACAAATAATGTAAAATAAGGTCGCTTGAGGCCGGCGTCGGTTGTGACTACGTGTAGGCGCTCCTTGCGCCACGCGGAGTCGCAGTGTGGTGCCGCAGGCGGCGGTCGCGTCCCTTGCCCCCCGTATCGCCCGCACGTGTACTTCCGTTATATGTTTTCTTTTTCCGTTATGTTTTTCTTACGGTTTTAGTCTCACGTTTTTTTCAGTTCGGTCCCTATCTCCTCCAAGCCTGCCGTGAGGAACTTCGTTCCAAAAATAATTTCCACTAGCGATAACAGCTTAAAATCGTCTGTTAGATGTTATTAAAGTAAACAAATTAAGGCCAAAATATAGTCATAGTGCAATTAAATTAGGGTACCTAGTAATTCGGATTTTCAAATTTATATATTTTTCTGAATAAAAAATTACATTTTAAAATAACACTAATCTGACACTATTTTTATATATTCAGGCACTATTTTACGACACCTATATAAATAATAATCGAATAGAAATAGGAGTGAATAGTTTTCGTGTTCTGAGTGATATATATATATTTGATTACTTTTGTAACGCTCACCCGTAATTGTTTAAATTGATAATTTAAATTGATGTTTAATTTTTCAAGTTTCAGTATTTATAACTTTTCATAATAATGTCAATTCATACAAAACAGTCTTTGTGTTGTTTATTTGCGTGTATCGTTACAAAACGTTTTACATCAAATTTTCTTAGCTTTAAGGGTTTATTCCATAAAATACTACACAATATAGCATATTATTACACATTCGTGATAATTTATTTTATTTACAGTATCATTATTTATATTTATTTTTATTTTACAACGCAAAATTTTAAAATTAATTCGAGTTACAGATAAATGTGGTATAACAGAAAATTGGACACACTTGTAATATCAGAGAAGGGAGTGAATTTTAAGGTGATAGTCGATTTTTTTTTGTGTAACGTACTTTATGGATGGTCCCTAAATATAATTTATATGATTTCTTAGGGCGTCTTAAGACCAATGGATTTCAAAGCAATAGTTATACTTATCTCCGTTGCTAGACTTTGTTCACTCTATAAAAATGCTGTCACATTGATAATAGGATATAATTATTATAGTCAGAAAATTGTTTGTCGCTTTCAATTACATACATTCTAAAACCAACTTAAAATATTAATACATTTAAAAGTTAATCATGAAGTAAGCAAATGTTATGAATTATATTATAAATTAAATATACGAGAGAAATATGTAAATTGAAGAGCATGTCTATTTTTTATGAGGCTTTATTATTTGTCGATTGAACTCCAAAAAACTTGAAATCGTCGAAATAAATAAAAATCTAGAATGTTTGAATCAATTAGTGATATCTTGTGTTTATAGGGGTCCAATCGATAAGCAATGTCAGCCAACATTGGTTGATCTATCCTTAAAAATTCCACGTGTATGACGCATTTCATCTATCTAAAATCATCTATTTAAAATCTCGCAGTAAATCACAGCAATCACAACAGTAAATCATTTAACTTTTAAGTACTTACAGAGTTTATAATTTACCCATTGCAAGTCATCAAAATTGTTAACAATTCTGACAGCAAACGTTATTTTTATTTGTAATTTGCTTGCGTAAATAAAAAATGCAGTCGAAAGATGGCGTTTTATAGTTCTGTTTACAATTTATCAACAGTTTTTAAACCCTGAACTTTTGAATTGATAGAAAGTAACAATGGTCAAATTAATACGGCACCTTTATATGGCGTTACTATAACGTTATTGGTTTTATTATTATTAGTTATAATTATCTATATAAGAAATATAAGAGTGATTTTAGAGTATGGATTTCTTGTAATTTTTTTTTTTTAATTAAATCAATTGTGTGATTTCTTAGATTAATAAGTAGATAGGAGTTATAAAATTCTTACTATATTGTCATTTGTGATTTTCTAACAAGTATTATTTGTTCTGATTAAAAGGTATTTAAAAATTATTAAAATAAGAAACGTAAGTCTACTTGCATGCTATGATTGTGTTATTTGGATTACTTAAATTATTTGGAATACTTATATGCACGTTTCGATCATGCCCTGTCAAAGTAAAAAACTATTTTTAATATTATTGCGATTATATTGTAATAGAACCAATAAACTATCATATTAAAACCTTTAACTTGACATTGCATTGTTTTGTTACAGAATTGTTAGCATGCTTTTTGAATATGTACTACAGTATAGTACGAGATCCGGCTGCAAAAAGTGCTCTCATCGAACGTTTGCTGAAAACCTAATTTTTTCATACATTTATGATTAGGAGAATACAAATGTACAGGGTTGCCTATCGCAAACGTTCGATGAGAGCACTTTTTTGCAGCCGGATCTTAGATCATTAATTAAAAATATTTGAGTTGCATCATTGCGCTATCATACCTACAATTGTTAAATGTTGCTATGATAATGTAAAACTTTTGACAATTTGAAATAAGGAATTTAAAACTTGTGTCGTAAACTGACCAATTAGGCAAAAGGGTTTATAAGATAAATCTTATCGAATATTAGATAAAATCTTATATTTGCAATAAATAATTAAAGTAAAAAATACTTGTTTTTTTATTCCCTACGTTGAAAGAAATTTATAAACGATTTAAGCAATTGTTATCTTAAAAATTCATACTAAAACTTTCATTTTTTACTGAATGCTTACACAAACGTCATAGAGAATATAATCACAAACAATGGCCGTGTTCCGAAATACACTGCCAGCACTGCTCAGTGCTCCCACTGGTGAAAAATTCGTTCTTTAAGGGCTGCCAGTACACTGCCATAGCACCCTAGAGAAATATATGACGTTCATTAATAGACGCCATTTTTGTACTGTGTGCTCTATGTATATATTGCTTATGAATGACTCCATTTAGACTCAAATGGCGTCTTTGGTGTCTATGGATACACACGAACAGCGCCCTCTCTGATTCCGGCTCGCGATTAAAAAAAGCATATCGAGCGTCTCGCCATAAATATTGAAAATATAACAGAATATATTACACTGTGAGCACTGGCGCTTTCGAGGTAAGGTGCTCTCAGTACTGTGATGACGTGATCAAAAAATATAACAGCGCGAATGATTGTTTTTTTTAATTTTTTATTAATTAGTATTGTTATCATTGATCTATAAAAAACCTATAGATCAATGATTGTTATGCAAAAATTTCAACAATATTCAAATAATAATTTTTCTTGTCGAATAGAAAACTTGTCGAAAAATAAGGATGATAGTATACTGGACTGCGTTTCGTTTTTAACAGTATTGACGTCAGAATTGACGTCACACCTTACTGTGGTCACAGTGTGTATCGGAACACGCATATTATCTCTTCTTTTTTAATAACATCTACCGTAAAAAATCGCATGTGACTCACAAAATAATAATCATTAGTATGTAGTCACTAGTTGATACCCAAAAGCAGGGCTGGCAAACCTTTATACATATATCAACGTGCACTTATTTCTAAACAGATATTTACTCAGATCATAGGCGTGCTATCAAATAATTTTAACTTTATAATTATTGAGAAAATAATAAATTGTGTCAATCAACTCAAAAGTCTTTATCCTGTGTCAGAAGGGCACACAAAAGAAAAAAATAAGGTCACGCCCACGGTCGCGACCCCCTACCAATGTTAACACCCCCAGACTATGCGTATTCTTAAAAAAAAGGTCGTCGCTTCTACGTATCGATATTACTCGATAATTATCGGATGAAATTATGCCCCAATTGTATGTCCCCTATTTTTTTTCTTAGTGCATTATGAATTTCGTGATCGGTGACGTGCCCAAAATATTGTGTCGCGTGCCAACAATAGCACGCGTGCCATTGGTTCGCCATCCCTGCCCTAAAGTAATCAAAATTGCTATGTGAAATACTATCTTTGACCAGCTGTTTCAGCTGTGCTTATACAATTTTGTCTTATAAAATTTCTATTAAGATTAATCTTTTAATTTTAGAAATAATAAATTATAACTGTAAGTGAATATTATCGCTTGATTTTTATTTAAATTAGATGTATAGATAAGGTATATCCTTTCAAGAAATTAATATAAACTTGTTTCACAAACGCTTAGTAAATTGCGTTATTTTATTTCGACTTGATTTGCTAATACATAATTAGATTTTGAAATGATTGATTTATATAATTATTTAAAAAGGTCATACGTGTATTCCACTAAATATAGTACCTATAGCTTTCTCTTTAAGTTTAGTCATTCTGAAAATCGATTTAATAGGTAGTTTTATTATACAATTGTAAAGTACGTATGTCGTGTGGCTCCGGCAGGATAGAATGTAGCCACCCTCTTCTCTTTCCGTTGGTAAACTAAAGCGAGCGACTAAAGGATAAGAAAGTTCCACGTCCAACTATGGAACTATAAAAACGGACAGATGGACGGAGAACCATCGAAACTACTGGCTTAAATGTACATTTACATGTATCTGTACAGACCGGAGACGGGCAGTAGCATGTTCGGTGCGAAAAAGCCATCCCTGCGGTCAACAAATCGCTTGCCATGCCCAGCTATGGGCATAAACCCCCATGAGATCGCTCCAATTGTTTCGGCCCTGAGTTCCCGGCAGCTCCACTATTCTCGGCTACGGCAGCTCCACTATTCCCGGCTACAGCAGCGGTTGCAGTAACGGTGGGACGGATGGTGCTAAGAATCTCCGAGGTTCGGTAGGCTACCAACTAACTACACCTGGCAACATACCTGTAATAGACACACTCTACGGCTGGACCATCACTTCACCGAACTCGAAGTGGAGTCATATTAACTGGAGTGTACTGGGACTATCTAAAATCCTAAGAGAAGGCGAGGAAACTATAATCCTAGACTACGGTTACTTACACTACATCCGTAAAGGTGATTGGATTTTCTAAAGTTGCGTCAGTTTTCTGGTTCACAACACTCTCACTAGCAACGTTGTGGAAGTTAGCAGTCTGTTCAATCGGGTAGCGTACCTTCGGACGGCCCAAAGGGAGCCGACGACTGAGTGTCACGATTGTGGCGCAGCGGTGGACTCTGCCCAGCACACCCTCGAGGTGTGCCCGAGATGGGCGGTGCTGCGTCAAGGTCTGACGTCGGTCGACGGAGGGGACTTGTCGCTCCCGAGCGTCATTACCGCGATGCTCGGCGACGACGAGTCCTGGAAGGCGATGGTCTCCTTCTGCGAGACAGTAATGTCCCAGAAGGAGGCCGACGAGCGGATGAGAGAGGAGGCCGCCGACGTGGCCTCCATCCGCGGGCGACGAATGGGGGTGCGTAGGAGGCGCTACTTAATGCGCCTCCTGTAACGCCCTTGTGCCCGTGTCGGGCCGGGATGGGAACCCGGTCCTGCTAGACACGGCGTCGTCGGGACTGTTCAGAGGTTAGCCGGACAGTCCCCATGGAGGAGAAGTCTGGCCTTTTCGCCAAGGCCAGCCTGTCGCTGGAGGGATCCTGTTGCCTGCAGATCCGGGACCCTCCAATTAAAGCGGCTGAAGGCTCCCGCAGGGGTTTAGTACGGTATTGCACTCCCAACGTGCCGATCACACCCAAAGTGCCGAGTCCGACATAGGTCTAGGACTGCCGACCCGGGCATCCTGGATATCATCCGTAAATGGATTCCCCTGCGTAAAAAAAAAAAAAAAAAAAAAAAAAAAAAAGGGTAGCGTACCTAGTACTCCCAACTCACTGACAGGTGGAGTACCTGAAAGTGGTACAGGTATATGCGCCGACCTCGTCACACTCTGACGACAAAGTTGAGGCCATGTATGAAGATATTTCAAAAGCCATACATGTTACTGCTTCGGCCTTCTACAACGTTGTTATAAGAACTTCAACGCCAAAGTGGAAGTACAAAACCGCGGCGAATCGAAAATCGTACCACATGGACCTCAAGACGGAGGGGCTTTTCTTAATATTCCTTTTTCAAGAAGAAGCCAGAAAGGAGGTGAACGTGGCGTAGCCTCGATACTGTAACAAGGAACGAGATACATTTCATAATGGCCGATAAGAAGCATATACAGAGATGTCACAGTGATTAACAGTTTTTACACCTTAATTACCGACTACTGCGAGGCACTCTTAATGTATGCATTAAAAAAAAAAAGAAAAAAAAGAACGAACCCACTTGACGAGATCTAGCCTCCGACCTATGCCGCTCCAAATACTGTGTGGCTTCAAGCAATTCCAACTGGAACTGCAAAATCGATTCGATTCATTGGTAACCACTAGCAACGTAGACGAGATGTCTGCTGATGAGATGGACTTGGACAGCTTAAAAACGGGAGGGCCCCGGGGAATGAAGGAATTACAACTGAAGGCCTTAAAGCCGCGGGATGACTTATCCTAAAAGCCTTAGCGGAGCTCTTTACTGTCGACATCCAACGGATTACCACGCTGGAGGCGTGGTCCATGAGTGTAGTTGTGTTGTTTTTCAAGAGAGGTGATAGACCTCTCTTGAGGAATTTTAGGCCAATCTCACTTCTGAGTCATCTCTATAAACTCTTCGAGGGTTGTTCCCGCTTTCCGTCATAATGAGTCCTCCCGACTGGTCGGTCTCGTTATATGTTTAATAAACAAGTCATGCCGAGACCGTTATCTGACGATGATACCCTTTCCGAAGTAGTACAGGATTATGTCTACCTAAGGCTGATTTTAGTGTCAAGCTGACCGTCAGCGCTGACAGCTCAGCGCCTAGCAATCTGTATGGACGCTATAGAAACCTTTTAGAATAACGCCGACCGTTACTGTACCGTAACGTACTGTCAGCGCTGACCGTGGTCAGCGCTAACAGTACGCGCGTCGTACGCGCCGCTCGTCAGCGTCGCTGAGCGATCGGCGCCGATTAGCCCCCGTGCGCTTCTGTCTTCAGTGAGCGTTTTAGTATCGTACTGACCGTACACGCCGATTGCGTACAATCATGGCTACTGACCGTACACGCCGATTGCGTACAATCATGGCGAGTCTCCTCATTTTTGTATGCGTCTGCACTTCGCGGCAATCAGCACATCAGCAAGTTACTAAAACGATCCGCGCTGATCGTCAGCGCTGACGAGCTACGGGCTGAGCTGTCAGCGCTGACGGTCAGCTTGACACTAAAATCAGCCTAAGCCACTCAATCCTACTAGGCTGAAACAATTTCGAAAATGAAGGAGTTAAGAAGATTCAGTTGGGCTAAGAGCCATTTCCTAGGCTTCGTCTTGTCTTTGATTCGAAGATTCCGCAATGTTTAAAGACAAAAGTCTTCGAGCAGTGCGTCATACCTGTGTTGACATATGGCGCCGAGACGTGGGCACTGGCGAGTCTCTCAAGGCTAAAATCAGAAATAAAATTTTCTGCGAGAGAACTAAAGTAACCGACATAGCTAGTAGAATTAACAAATTGACGTGGCAGTGGGCTGGTCTCGTATGTCGCAGGACCGATGGCAGCTGGAACAGATGTGTCCTGGAGTGGAGACCGCGTATCGGAAAACGCAGTGTAGAGCGTCTTCCGACCCGGTGGACTGACGACTCACGCAAGGTCGCCGGCGAAAGCTGGATGATTGCGGAAAACCGGTATATTTGGCGCGAGCTTGGGGAGGTCATGTCCAACAGTAGACTGTGATAGGCTAAAGCGAAGCAAAGCGAAATTATAGATAAGGAAGTTATAATTTGAACGTGTATCTTCCTCCATGTGTGTTCGAATTAAAACTCATTTTCATTTTTCATGGAAGAAACATACTTTATATTGATTAATAGTAAGATTTATTCATTCATATATAAATGTCTAATAGGTAAAATGAGGAAAACGTTCCTAATAGTGTCTATTGCATATACGCACCTTATTAAATAAATGAATCAACGCTATTAAAACTTTATGGAGCTAAAATCAAGTTTTTAGCAATACCTACTCAAAACTTGTTATAATTGCAAAGTATCAGTTTTACCGGTCTTTTCAACAGATGATTAATGATAACAAAAATACATTTTTATAACGACGTGACGACCACAAAAAGGATGAAAAATAATACTAAATCGTTTGCGTATTTTTTACTAGTTTTTTTAATGCGTACCTAAAAGATATTCATTTTTCTATGAAGATATAGTTTTTATTTTAAAGTAATATATTCTATTTATTTTAAAATGAATATTATGTATAGTTATAGAATGATATACACCAATCATCTTATTATAAACAGAGAAATGTAGAAATAAATACATACCTGCACTGCACTGTGTTGGATTCTTGCGATAGGGATACAGGTTTTCAAATTAATGATTAATGCATGCAAGTTTTCTCTAGATATTTTCTTTAACCGTCAGAATTACAAATATTTCGCTATTTAATAGATAACTAATAGATAAATATGTTAAACACACACACTGTCGTCTGTTTCTAAGGTAGGCATAGGCAACTTAATGCCTGTGTTTTACGTAACAGCCGACTGATATACATTTTTTTTAAATAAATGTACATATAAATAATTCATATAGAAATAAATACATATTACACCCAGACTCGGAGCGGGAATCGAACCCACGACCCTGGAGCAAAAAGCAGGGCCACTGCCACCTGCGCCAACGGGTCAGTTGACTTAATAATGCAATTTTATCTGAGACTAGCTATGCCCCGCGGTTTCACCAGTGTTAATTTGAGAGAAAAACGTACTTAAATATTTTTAAACAATTACTCTAAGAGTAGGTACCCACCTCGTTGGTCGAGGGGTCGCAAGCGTTAAAGCTGAGCAAGAGGTCTCAGGTTTGATTCCTGGGTCGTTCAACTTATTATTGAATTTTTTTTTAATTTTCGAAAATTCTCAGTAAAAGAATGATGTTATATTTACTTTAAAAGTGGAACTATAGTTAAAAAATGTCTCGAGAAGAGAAATAATAAAGGACGCAACCGAAGCTCTCAAAAAAGATTATTTTTTCACGTTTTTGTAAAATTTCTTATTATTGCTCAGCCCCTGTTGGTCGTAGCGTGATGTTATATAGCCTATAGCCTTCCTCGGTAAATGGGCTATCCAACACAAAAAGAATTTTTCCATTCGAACCAGTAGTTCCTGAGATTAGCGTGTTCTAACAAACAAACAAACTCTTCAGCTTTATAATATTAAGTTCAGATTTTAATCGAAAGTAGGTACATATATTTATCCATCAGCTCTGTATAAAATTACAACATAATTAGCTTTGATGTACTCAAAAAAATAAAAATCCGTACATAAATTCTTAATTATATTTTACTAACCAAGGCCAAACTCCACTTAATGATTGACAAAAGTAAATACTTTAATTTTATAAGGTTCTTACCAGACCTGATGCATTTGATACTTGTAGTATAAATACCTATCCTCATTGTCATAATTTTTATTAGAAAAATGAATGTAGCGTCGTAATTTTTCATATCTTTTCAATGTCATAATATCAGCTATAAAGGGATATTTAAGTTTTGTGCAGAAGTATTCTATATTTGAAGGCATTCTAACAATACCCATGTAAATATTTATAGCCAAGAAATCACAAAATTCTTCCTCAGTAATCTGTATAAACTTGCCTGTACAATGGACGTTGAACCGAGTAAATATTTGTTTCGGTGACAATATCCGCAATAATATTGGGAGAAAAGATTTTTTACAAATGATGAAGATGTGATTCAAGTTGTGGTATTTCAGGGTCTTCGAAGTCGTCCTCTAGAGTCTCTACTATGTGAAGAAATGGCACCTTCTATTTGTATGTTAGACTGAATTTCTTTTTTAGTTTATTTGTCTTTTTTGCTACTACAACGAGAGCTTTGGATCTTCGAGCTTTTCTTTTAACTGTTACTACTTCTGATGTGGGAAATGGAAAAGATGTTAGTAACGATATTGACGGGAGATTCTAGTAGAAATTTTTTATCACAGATCAGGTCCAACGACTGCTGCATATTCTCACCATGTTATGCGCAATTTATTATTAATTATTTTTGGCCGTGTTCCGATATATACTGAGAGCACTGCCCCAGTATCATTTTTGCACTGAGAGCACTGGAGCTTTCGAGGTAAGGTGCTCTCACTGAGAGCTCAGTACTGTGAATGTGTGTGACTCTGACTGCTCAGTACTGTGATCACGTGATCAAAAATATGACTGTCGTCATCACTGTGTCGTGTGTCATTTGGGGGGAATTTGCCAATACTCGCCGTGCTTGTCATGTGTGTTGGCGAGGGCAGTGTGTTATCGCTGACGCTGACGATGACGCTGCTGCCCATCATCACCCCGGTCGGTGCACAGTTGTTCGCAACACTATGGCTTTAGTCGCCTTCTACGACACCTCGCCAAGAAAGAGGTCGGGACTATTTTTTCTGCCGGTTACCGTACGAAAATTGCACTTGTAATGTATAATTATATATAATGATAAATTCTTGTAAAAAAGAAGTAAAGCCGGCAGGTAATTGCTTAAAATCTCTATCAGGTTCAAATTCGTCTTCACAATCGGTCACCTTAGGGCTATTTAAGAAGTTTAGCTGTTCCAACTTCCAAGGTAAAAGCGAATAAGGTGCACGAGAAAAACATGAATTCCATTAAAGAGGAGTATGCAGTTCTTCTTCAGAATTGAATTTATTACTGGCTTCTTCTTAAAGTAAAATAAAATCTTGAGAAAAACAGATCAGTTTAGTGTCGATGCCATTTTGAATTCAAACTGAAATTTTGAGTAGTAAAAATATTCAAAATTCAAATTTTTTGCCATATTTTTTATGTATACCAACACACTCAAACCAAAGTCTCACGTATTTTTCTTTAAACTAATCTGGAAGATTTTTTTAAATTAGTTATTCGCTACACCGGACATTGTCGAATTAAGGGTCAGTTTTCTCCTCTCCGGAATCACTCACGTACTAACGTGTCGTTAAAATGAAAAAGCACAATGTCTATATTGGTGTTGCTCCAATAAATCAGAGTAATTACCTATATAGCTATCCATAGTAACGAGATACACATAATATTTACAATATATTACATACAACATGGATTGTAAAATTTATATATTGTTGGTGTTTTTTTTTTATCTGACTGTAGGTAATACCCAGGTAAAATCCTTTATATGCGTTGCAACGTTTCTTTATGTAATAATAATAAAAAACCGAGTAATAAAATATTGTAATTTTTCATCATTCATTTATACGCTTGCAGTTTATATTAGACGTAACTTTATATTTTAGCGACGTCATTTTTATCTCCTGTCTTCTTTGTAATAAATGTGATATTTGTTTGGGATCGTGATCTTCACGGGTGGCTGGTCATACATTCGAGGAGCTCTGTGGTTTTCTCGACGTATATACGATGACACAACACTGTATCGGCAATACGTGTTTGAGCGCAGTCCCGACAACTGCGGCACACGTTTCTCGCCGTTTTGTGTGAACAAATAATAGTTTGTCATTATCACGAATAAAAAGGATCACATAAAAGTAAGTGTTTCTTACCTATATTTTAATTACAATTTTCATATATTATTTAGTTTGATTTAAAAAGTAGTATAAGTGGAATTACCAAATAATAATGTAGGCATATATGTAGCATTTGCAATATTATTAAATTTAAATCCACATATGAAGAATCTCATACAAATTCACAATATCTAACACAATATGTTTTTAAGATAAAAAATAAAAAACGAATAAACATGTTTCTAGTATTTTATTTTTATATTTTTTTTTTTGTAGCGGCTCTATGCACATCACATTATAGACACTTCCATGTATATTTTATGAGTATTTATTTATTTATTTTATATTTATCGTTTTAACAATTGAATATGTATATAGTTTATTTAATAATAGCAGAAAAAAAACAGTTCGTTTTCAACCTGTGCTATCGTAGTCTACTTATACATATAAAATTACAATTGTCACAGACAGTTGTACGACTTCTGTTATTAATATTTATAACATTAAAACCAACTTAAAAGATTAAGAAAAATCTTATACTTTTCAATCCAAAATACTTATCCGGGACCTTCCAATTAAAGCGGCTGAAGGCTCCCGCAGGGGTTTAGTACGGTATTGCACTCCCAAAGTGCCGAGTCCGACATAGGTCTAGGACTGCCTACCCGGGCGTCCTGGATATCATCCGTAAATGGATTCCCCTGCGAAAAAAAAAAGGTATTACGCTGTGTACCAACCTAGGTAGCCGTCTTTTAGTGATCGCCCGAATGCATACAAAATGTTTAATAATACTTTTTAATGATGTGTTGAAATGTTTTTCTTTAAGTAGTACAAAACTTACTTGTGGTATCGGTATGTGGTATCGGTATGTGGTATCGGTGGGTGAGGGCACTGGCAAAACTTTAAAGAGGAAGTTTTTATTGTGATAAAATTGACTTTTAGTTGACACTAATGGTTTTAGAATTTTTACTTTAAGCTTATAGATCTTATCAAGATAAGTTTTGTATGTACCTACGGCCGTAACTACGAAGGCCGTATTGTATATAGGATTCTCTCAATGCATAGTAAAGCATAACTTTCAACTTGAACGGTATACGTATTTTAAAGTATTGTGATATTTGCAAGCAACTGCCTTATCACATACTCAAGTTCAATGTGATGATCCCAGATAAACTTGCTATCAATAGTCGGTCCAAGGTATGTTTATGTCTGAGCAATCTCTATAGGTGGACATTTACAATTTACCTAGACATTGGAGTCTTAATTATAAGGTCCACTTTGCGTATTGATCTCTAATTAAGTCGGATACAAATATCTCAGATCAAATACAAATATATCAGATATCTAATTAACAAGGCCTAAGGGATGTGCTAGGTATGCAGCCGCACACTCGAGCTTTTTTAAGGCATACAATTGGGGCAAAAAATGCGGCATAATTTCATCATAGGGGCATTTTTCATGTGCCGGTGATGAACTTTTTTTTAGGAATACGTATAGTCTTTTTTTTTGACGCTGGGAAATACGTTTACGTATCCCGCCGCCCGAAGATGACGGGTATGTGGGACTCGCTGACTGCGAAGTCAGAATACCCACTAAAACCCAGCGGTGCCCTCATCGTCGTACAAGGACGCCACGGGATCGCTGGCGCATGCCACCGTGACGCCCCGACGGTTGGCTCGCCTATGCGGGCCGCCTTCGCGTAAAGAGCGCTCGCGGGCACCGTGAGCGCTGTATTGGCCTAGTGGAATACGTATAGCCTGGAGGTAGAAACATCGGTACGGGGGTCGCGATGACCTTATTTTTTTCGTGTGCACTTCCATCACAGGATAATTATGGATAATAAAAACCGATAATGTTTTCCATGAACATCCCTAATATAAGTCTTGCACACTTGCCATTTTCGCTTTAGGCCGGTACTGCTAATTGAGTCATATACCTACAATATAAATGATATTTTTTTAACAATATTAAAAGAATTACATTTTTTGCATTCAAGAAATATTCAGCAATTAAAGCGATACATGTAAAATAGTGATAGATTTAACTTTTTTTTTATAGTCACATAAATTTTTGCAATAAATTAATTAATTTAAAAAAAACCGAATATTTAATCAATTTTATCCTCCATTGTATTTCGTCCTATTTACAACTAAGGAAAGATATTTAATTAAAAGTCTAAATCGGATTTTATCAAGTTTATTTGTTTTAAAACTTTACAGTTTAACGATTTTTAATTAAATTTAATTAAAAATCGTTAAACTGTAAAGTTTTAAAACAAATAAACGCGATAAAATCCGATTTAGACTTTTAATTTAATGAGTAATATTCGCGTAAATATAAGAGAACAGTACGGAAAGATACTTCATACGATTTCCGCACTTCCGGACAGTTGTATACCTTGATATTTTGTTATACTAATGTCGACCGACTTGCAGCGTGATCGGTAAGAAAGTAATTTTAAAAAGATGTATACAAATAAGTTTTAATAATTTCATTAAAATACTAATAAATTTTATTTAAAAAAAAACACCACAATTAAAAGTTGTCAAATTTAATTAAATGTAATAAAGTTAGTATATCATACTAATATTATAAATGCGAAAGTTTGTTACGCTTTCACGCGAAAACTACTCAACCGATAATCATGAAACTTTGTGCACATTCTTGGAGGTATTAGAAGTAACATTTTTTTTTTGGTATCGATAACCGACATCCACGCGTGCGAAGCCGCAAGCAGAAGCTAGTTTTCAAACAAATTAATAATAATAATTGAAATTAATTTTTTTAGTAAAATTCCTATAATTCTCTTACAATTAGAGTGGAAAACTTAAAAAGGCTAGTTTAGTACTTGAAATACCATAACTAGTAGTGTAGTTAATTATTTATATATTTTATTTATTTATTTATTTATTTCACAACCATAATATATTGTATTTATAAAATACAAAAGATAATTATGGACCCCGCAGGGGCACGAAATATTTATTATAAATATTAATTATATTAATTATATACGTTACTTAAACTTACATTAACGATACTTCAAATATAACAGAGAAAAAGCTATTTAGTTTAAACAAATAATGAAATGCTGCTGAAAAAAAAATGAAATTATTTATGTAGTATTATATTATTATGTTTGATATACGATAATATTTTTTTTAAATTATAAAACCGGTAGTATAATGTCATCATTGCCCTTTTGATTTAGATCATGTCTAAGTAGGTACTTATAAATTATAATCTATAACGCCCAGATCTTGAACGTTAAGATAAAGTTACTGTCAGTATAATATAATATAAATCTTCTGAATTCAAAAATAATTCTTTTGCTTTTTTTTTAGTTCTCATGGTACTGAATTATTATAATAAAACAATTTATAACGCTTTTTTCGGATTACTTATTATAAAAAAAAAAAGATATCATTGAAATTAATACTTAATTAAGAGTTAACGCAAAATTCTTAACCAGATTTTCACAGGAAAACAAAAAATGAATAAATGAATTACGCGGGTTTTTCTATGACTAACATGTTCACAAATCACAAGCGTGAATCTCGTAATTATTTTAATATCTTTCGTTTATGCGTTAGAATTTCTTAACTATTGTTTTTTTTTATTAAGTAATAACACAATCATTTTTTTTTGGATGGACCACTATTTTTTAAAATATTAGTTATAAGTACATTCCCAGTAAGTATTATTATTAGAATTTGACCTATATGGCTAAAACAGTAAAAATATAATGTTATTTATGTTATTTCATTGATTTATACTTTATTGTACATCACAAATAGATTTATAAACATAGCTTAAAGATCTGTCTTTAAGCTAATCTCTAGATTGTAGTACAACAGGCGGGCTTATGGCTAATCAGCCATTCCTTCCAGACAACCTAAATGAGAAAAGGAAATTTAACATAGGGACCAGATTTGGTGATGTAGTTATATAATAAACTTACAAACAAATGTCTACATTCTAATACTTATACAAAATGCATATATATTTGACCACCGACTGATCGAGTGGTCAGGCAACTGGACACTTTATGCAGCGGTCACGGGTTCGAATCCCGCCAGGTGCAGATAATTTGTATGACGAATATAAATGTCTGCAACGGGTCATGGGTGTGTATTTATGTATATATGTATTTATATAAATTTCTGAAACTTATTTCCGTTCCTAGTACCTGTAACGCAAGTTCTTACGAACTTAGCACGGGGCTAGGTTAATGTGGTGTGATTGTTGGTTAATATTTATTATTTATATTAAGAAAAATATAACATTTAATATATAAAATATTAATTAAAATCCCTAATTTTATAAATGTGAAATGTAAGTTTGATACGCTTTCACGCGAAAACTACTTAACCGATCATCATGAAACTTTGTATACATATTCTCAAAGGTATTAGAAATAACAGGATACTTTTTTTTTGGTCGTGATAACCGTCATCCACGCGCGCGAAACTAAGGGCAAAATCTAGTAAATACATAAAACTTAAATAAATTATAAGATAAAAACATTTGATACTGTAAAAACTTAATTCAAATCGTCTTCAGCTTTCTACCAGTGTATAGTAAGTATTTATTATTATTAAGTAATAAAACTTTTATGTAATAAAGTATTTACCTATCTTATTAATTACTGTTTAAAAAACAATCTAAGTGTAAATTATAACCAGCGAAGGGTTCCGTACAACACATGAACATTAAAATGAAAAAAAAACAATTTTAGATTTTTTTTTTTTAATGTTCATGTGTGTTATTTTGCACATAGCTAAAAGTCTTTCTTGCACGTCTTAAGGTTAGCTAGTAGATAATACTGTATAACTTTAAGTTTGCCTATAGCTCAATATATGTAATTTGATATATGTCATAGTTGTGCAATAAAGTTAAATAAATTAATAAATAAAATTTGAAATCAAGCTAATAACGTTGAAAATATTGACCTCTCCACTTTGATTTTTATATAAATTTAATATTAATATTTGCCATTTTAGCGAGCACAGTAAGATATTATGTAAAAATTTTAAGTGTTTATCTATTAAAATTCCAAAGATAAAATCCTATGAAAGACAAGCGGGTGTGCTCACAGGAAACGTAATAATAGGACGCAGTTTACACCCGGTTTTTTGTACAGAGCCTTTGACCATATCAATGTGTGAACTTTGACTATTGATAATTACGTCCCTGTCTGATGATCAGTGCAGTGCACCAGCTCTCTTTCGTTCTTATCAATTCTCAGCACTGGTTTATTATAATATACTACGAGCATATTATATTTATTTTCATAAAAAATAATTTTTGATTACAATACAGATAATTCTAGTACCTAATATCGAAGTTAGATTTTAAACTAATTTATAAAAAAAAACTTAAAAATAAAAAATAAAACAAATACTCTACATGTTTTGTATTTTGTACATTTTATTTCTATATAATTTTTTTTTTTAAATTAATTTAACTAAAAATTAACTAATTATGATAATATATTATATTAACGATATACATATCATAAACCCTAGTCTATAAAAAAAATTGTAACAAATTAATTGTGCGCCAAAATTGCATTTGTTTCTGCATAAATAATATAAAAATAAAAGAAATTTCATTCCAAAAATTCCATTCGCTCATGTAAATTTGTAACTGTATCAGACAATTAAAATTGATATCTTTACATTGACCCATCGTTTGTAGGCTTTAACATATTATACCTACATATATATTTGGCTCCACGATAATAATAAATTTTAAATAACGTGTAGTGACGCGTTTTTTTTTTTTTTTAAATGTATACAACAAACAGTAATTATTGTCATTCTAAATATTATATTATATAAGCCAGAATTTATTTTCAAAATGTAATTTATTTTATATCAAAGTTGGACGCAAGTTTTGGTCAATAGTTTTTGATGTTTTTAATAATTTATTAGATCATTATTTAATCTACTTAGAAACATATTTGCACCACTATGAGAAAATTTATAACTCGACATATCTATGATGCACACACATATATAAAAACATATCTTATATCTTTAAACGAGCAATTCTTGTATATATATAAATATATAATCTGAATCTCGGAAACGGCTCCAACGATTTTCATGAAATTTAGTATGCAGGGGGTTTTCGGGGCGATAAACCGATCTAGCTAGGATTTATTTTTAGAAAATGTCGTTTTATCCGTTTTTTCAGGTAATTAAAGAATGTCATTAGAATACGAAGGTAAATTTCGCTGTCATCGATAAATTTGTAAAAGCTCGGATGGGAACGGGCGGATTCGAAATCAGAAGACACGGGTTCGAGTCTAGGTGTCTCCATACCAATTTTTTTTCCTTTTTTTTTAAATTTTATTTTTTTCTGGAAAAAACTATTATTGAGAGCTCTTTTTATTTTTTATATTTAAATAACCAGTTCCTATTGTTTTATTATTATGTCGGTAAGATCGAAAATATTATTCATATTTCATTAGTATGTAATTTTTCGTTTCTAAATATAATTTAACCGAGCAAAGCTTGGTCATCCAGGTACTACCATAATATACGAGTACACTGTCACAAATCTACACAGTATTGAACTTTTTCACAAATATGAGTAAAAAATGAGAAAAGATATGAAACATTCATATTTATTTAATTAGGAAAATTTTTAACAAAATTAGATTCAGTCACATAGTATTACTTATTGATGTAATTTGTATTAACATATTTATTACGATTACTTAATTTAATAAGTTCTAAATAATATATATTAAGCATCACGAGACAGAGATCAATCATGCTGACTCGTGGACGGCATTACTATGTTTTCGGTCAAAGTTCACGTAATTAAGAAGAGGCTGACAAAAAAAAAACAGTCAAGTACAAATTGTTCTCGTAGTGTTCCGTATTTACATATATGTATTTGATGCAGTAGCTATTAGCCATGTCGACCTTTTCGTCTTGCCTCGCTCCTTTGAATTTTGTGTAAACTACATCATGTTACTTGCATCTTAAATAGGCTTTCTTCATCAAATCAACCTAAAAAATAATAATTGATGGATAGTAAAATTAACGTGTTCAAGCAAATTACTTTTTGTTAGTTACCATTCTTTTATATTGGAATAGGGTATTGGCCCTTGCCTAGCAGCAGGGTTGGAAAAAAAACAGTTTTCTCTAAAAAGAACAAAACATCATGTTTAAAACAAAATATTAAAAAAAAACATGTTTTAAACAAAAAAATATTTTGTTTTTTATGCAGCTGTTTAAAACACGTTTTAAACATGTTTAAAACATTGTTTTAAATTAATTAATAAGAACTAAAAAAACATACTTTTATAAAAAAATCAAACTAATAAAAAATAAATTTTAATAAATTATAGTGTACATAAGAAAACACATTTTACCGCTTTGGAAGTGTTTCTCGCGCAAACTATTCAGTTTAGAAAAAAAATGATAGAAACCTCAATATCATTTTTGAAGACCTATCCATAGATACCCAACACATGTGGGTTTGATGAAAAAAAAAATTTGAGTTTCAGTTCTAAGTATGGGGAACCCCCAAAATGTATTGTTTTTTTTTTGTGTGAAAATCTTAATGCGGTTCACAGAATAAATCTACTTACCAAGTTTCAACAGTATAGTTCTTATAGTTTCGGAAAAAAGTAGCTGTGACTTACGGACAGACCGACAGACAAACAGATATGACGAATCCATAAGGGTTCCGTTTTTGCCAATTGGGTACCGAACCCTAAAAAAGTTTTTAAGATATTATCAAAATGATAATCCTTCTACTTATAGGTATTATACTTGTCAATAAAATATTTATATCTATTCACACCATGCATAATTGTTTATCATACAACCTTAGTAAGCTATATACAATATCCTAGTCAAAAACAATTTCTAACGTAATTCCAAAAAGAAACGTCTAACAAACAATCACCTGACACCTCTACTTGCTAACCCACACGCACACGCACGTCGCACACACTCAAATCTCATCCGTCCATATACACGAGCCACCCCTTATTTCTGTGTTTTCGGAATGTAAGGCCAGTAATAGAAAAATGAGAGTTGGCAGCTTTATAGATAACATCTACCAAAACATTTGGATGCATTCTATTAGTCACTACACGTAAAAAAAGATAAAAAACATTAGTGTTTTTTATGAGTGTTTAAAACACGTTTAAAACAAATTGTTTCAAAACATGTTTTAAACACCTATACGTTTTTCTAAGTGTTTTAAACACTGTTTAAAACACTTGTTTTAAACAATTGTTTAAAACAATACCAACCCTGCTTAGCAGTGGCCGTTTACAGGCTGATTTAATTAGTTCAGTAGTATTTTTAGCCGATAACTTATTATGACATAAGAAAAATATTGTATGAGCACTATTACATGCCGAAATATCAAATTTTTATTTCAAAATTGACATATTATATATGTATAATACTTACTTATCAACTTGTTATTTAAATATATTGTACGAGTAACATTCGCATTTTAAGAATAAACAAGGCATTGGGTAATTGCTACGGACAGTGACAGCTCAAATATGATTTATCGATTTCTCAATAATTAGGTTCGTACAAAAACCGAATATTTAAACGGACTCAGATCGAACTCGACGCCCTGGACAGAGGAGTCCGCACGACTATGACTCACCATCGCATGCATCACCCGAAATTTAGCGAGGCCTATTAAGCGCCAAGTCCATGCATAACCAGGAGGTGTGCAGCCTCAGGCCTACTTTGAAATGAGGAGGGAGAGCGCTATGCATGGTGATGTTATAGTCAGTGACAAAGGCCTAACCCCCTTATCCCTGGTCAAAGAGGAATGACAAAGACCGGTTGTACTTAGCACCACTGACCGGGAGACCGTATGGATGGAGACGGAGCTGCATGGACGGTTTTACAAGGCGCTCCACGCACCTCACGTGGATGTGAAAGCTTTTTTAAATGATTCTGGAAAAATACCTGTTTCCAGACTAAGGTTGCAGAGGTAATCTATCGGCAACGCAAGAGACACAATTCTGTTTACAATTTTAGTTCTGTTTTACAATTTTAGCTGTTATAGTGTCCCAGCCTGGTGCACTCCGCAATCTTAGTCCGGAAACAATACCCTTTATTTCATGAGCGTCAGTTGGTGTAAAGGACATGGAGTAAAGCGGTGAATAATTATTTTTAACTTGACGAGCCAGATCCTGTTCAGTAAGATTCGTTTTAGGGAGTATTTGTTGGGTCAAAGTAGCTCCAATTGAGGTAATTAATATAATTTAAAAAAAAAAACCTGCATTAATAAAACATTGTTTTCCTGGAGTTTTTTTTTTTAAAAGTATTGTGGTATGTATGAAACTTAAATATTTACTTATAAACTAAATAAATACATAATGTTCTTACACTTTGAGCGTAATAAAGTAAATTCTTAAAGTCTAAATCAAGGGTCTCTCTCTCTCTCTCTCTCTCTCTCTCTCTCTCTCTCTCTCTCTCTCTCTCTTTCAGTATATTCCAATGGCCGAAACAGTTTTAATGTTTCTGCCCTTAACTATATTTCTAGCTAGACGCAAAGTGGCCGACCTAAGCAAACATACGCTTTTTTTGCATTTCAATTACTAGTGTATTGTGACACTTAACGACATCTAGTGGCGAATAGTGGCACTATGTATTGTACTTTGTACTATCTATGTATATGTATATTTATATTTTATTATCTATATGTAGATGTATATTTCAGCTACTCGCTAACAGGTGGCGTCAGTTGTAATTCAATATTTGGGAATTGTCGTATCGCTTCGAGAAACTTCTGGTTCTGGCTAGTGTGTTCCGATCACTTCGAGATGGCAGTAATTGCATATAAAAAGGCTAACGACGCAACCGCGACTAAAAATAACCGAGTAGTTATCATTATGTGTCTAAAACTTATCACAAAAATAGTAACAAAAATAATAACACATGGGCTATGGCTATCGCGGGCCAGATTGATAACACTAGTCTTAAGCTTTCGCGAGCCGGATTGAGACACTGGCAGGCCGAATTTGTCGCGTGGGCGTAGTTTGGAGACCCCTGGTCTAAGTTATACACAGTTAATATATAAAATAAACACTTACAGAAAGGTGAGATCATAATATAATACAGTATCGAATCTAATTATGTTTATCGTAATATAGAATGCACAAAGACGATTGTCGATTAACAACTATATAACTATATATGTGAAACAAAATATTCGCGGATTAGATTTCGCATTTATCGCTCAATTTCATATATATATATATATATATATATATATATATATATATATATATATATATATATATATATATATATATATATATATATATATATGTATATATATATATATAATATATATATGTGTACTTTGCGATAGGTTTTTTTTTTCATAAATATCGGAAGTTTACTGACGCGTAAATATACTTTTTTATAATATGCATAGACTAGACAACACACACGTTACCATCCACGTGTCGTTAATGGTTACTACTTCGCTCTTTTGAGTCGCACCTTCTTCAATAAACAGGTTTATTAATGCAGTTATAATATATTAATTCTAAGATTAGCGTGTTCAAACAAACTCTTCTGCCTTATTCATTCATTATCGAGCGTCACTACAATTATTTCAAAGATTAATTTATAAATTGTTTTGAACACGAGTTACCACAATGGTGACTCCAACAGGCTGCTGTTCATGCGGTCGCGGGTTTGAAACCATCTCAGGATAAAAGTTTGTATATAATCCATACTGATTTCTAAAAACTTTAGCAAAGTCAGGGAAAGTAGTTTGTAAAAACAATTTTTTTCCATTATTTGAGGTTTGTCCCTTCTAGATAATATAAAGTTTGTCCCCAACAAGCCGTCCAGAGTGCATCGTCACAACTTCGTGTTTCATACCAGTCTGGGGCGAAAGGTCATGTTTTATCATACACGTAAAAATTATACACATTAAATAACGCAAATATATTTAAATATAATTAGCAAGTTTTATTTTACTAAATAACCTTGGCTGTCTGTTATTTCATGTCAGTTATATATTATATACTAGCGGCCCGCCCTGGCTTCGCACGGGTATTAACTAAAATTTGAAAAATTATAAATTAATTATATTTTTTATCATCTACACCTGCGTCGATACTGGAAAATATTTTATAATAGACGGATTGAGTTGTCAAACATGTGTCAAAATAAAATGTAATTTAAATTAAAAACACTAAGGAGTATTGATATCAACTTCGAAGCAAATAACTTTCAACCCCCTTTTAATCCCGTTAGGAGATGTTTTTGATAAAATACGAAACAAGTCTTCAATCAATTCTTTTAAAGAATATTTATGCAAAATTTGAAGTAGATTGGACCATGAAATCACGTTGTCCCAAACAAACTTTGCCCCCCTGTTTTGCCCCCTTAGGGGTAGAATTTCGTAAAATCTGTTCTTAGCTGACCTCTCCTCGGCAAAAGGAATATTCCTACCAAATTTCAAGTCTCTAGATCTTATAGTTCCAGAGATATCGTGATGAGTGACCTTTCGCTATTATATATTAAGATAAAGATTATAAAACGGACTCGTTAACAGATAGATTTATTATATGTGTAGATAGTATGGATGAAACATTTGAACTGATTTTTCATAGAGTTCATTGTACGAAATTCTTTCTGCTCCGCGACCTGACTATAGACATTAATAATGTAAAAATGTGTAATGTGTAAATGTAAAAGAAAACCGTTAAAAAACTATATGTATGTGACGTCAGGACAAAACGATCATTAGAGTCCTTTATTTGTAGGCACATGACTTAGCTTATTATATTTAAAAAATAAACACACACAGCTGGTAGATACTTTTTTAGAAGACACCAAAGTAATTGTAAAATCTTGTAGAATATTTATAAAAAATAAGTCATTTTTGATAACCGTTCTGGTATACCGTGTAGTGGATATTAGAGTCATCATAACGCTGAGACTGTTGCGGGTTCGATTTAAACTGGAGTAGATAGTTGCAAAAATATTTGTTTCTGATCTTGCATTTATCCTTACGAATCTCGCCGTTGTGCCTCAGAGAGCACGTAAACCCCGGCCCGTAAAAAGTCCGGACCCATTGTTATATCATAACATGTGATAATGATTGTTATTCTTGGTAAGGAAATTTTCCTCCAACCCGCAGTAGATAAGTGTAGACTCTGGAATCTGGTGTCATAAAAATACATATACAAGTCTTCACATTACCTCAACTAACTTCTCAAACAACTTATCAGTTCTCGTAATATTTATTTATTTATATACATTTTATTAAACGCCAGACATAAAGGATAACACGATTTAAACACAACAAATATAAAGAAAAAGAGTATGATAACAACTGGGTGGTCTTATAGCATAGCGCGAATTCTTCCAAATAAAGAATTATGAAGGTAAAATGGATAGGTGATGTAATACAATACATTAAAATAAAATAAATAATTCGAATTTTTACTTCATATTACGTAGGGCAATTTGGACTAAATAACAGTGCAAAAGAGATTAACATTGTTACTGATTATTAAATCTTATCTTCCTATGAAGCGGGTTATCTGCATAGAGTAACTTCAATTGTCGTAATTTAATTTGAGATGATACTTTATTTAATTAAGGTTTAAATTGTAAACATGATAACGTCATGTTTTAAAGTATTTTTATTTTTTCACAAAAGTCATGTTTCTAATGCTAAAATTTTTATTATTTGATTTGAAAAATTATTAAATTTTACCCTAATTAAATATATAAAAATCCATTTAAATTAAATATAAAACATTATTTATTTACTACCAGCGACTTCAACTGCGTTGTAAGTATTTTGCTTTGCTTTTTCATTCTCCTGAAATCACTTTCTATTTTATATCTATTTCTATATGACCTTCAGGGATGGTTTTTCTTAGGCATTTCACAAACAGTCTTTCTTACTAAAAGCGTATTTTTAAAATTTTCATGTTACTAAATGAAGGAGTAAGCGGATGGCTTCTTCTCGGAAGCTTTTAAACCCCACTAGGGTTGACCCTTCCAAAAGGAAATAATTTTTTCCACGTTGACGCACGGACGCACCCACAAGAACATACACCTAAACCAGAAACAAATATTTATACAAATACAAATATCTGCTCTGAGCGGTAATCGAACCCGCCACCGCCGGTGTTAAGGCGACTAATCGCACCACTACACCAAAACGGTTGTCACTTACTACAAAAAAACACCGAAGTTTAATTTCTTGTAAAGTATTTGGTTACTCAGTCAGATCTGCATATTATTATGTCAGTTCTCGGGTTTTCTCTCTTTTTACCGTAAAAAATTTTTAAACACAATGTTGGTAAACACTGAATAGGTGTATTTTTTTTTCAAAAGTTTTTGAGCTAAAGTCAATTGTTTCTTTATCCCCCAAAAAATCAGGATTAGCTACTTTTATCGCCTTTGGAGTCTTTTCATCACAGATAGAAACAACTGATTAAATTCCATATCTAAGCTCAGTCAACGAACTTCTTTACAATATAAAAAAGACTGTAAATAATGAAAAAGTAAAATAGTATCAAGGAAAGAGGATATAAAGAGTTCCTATTGGACCCGATAAATCGAGTTACACAAATATAATTTATACGTATCTTTATGTCAATGCCTTTAGAAGTGTGCGTCAAAGTAAAGAAACCTTACTTACCTTACTCATGTGGTAAACGATGTTAATCATTCTTAGTCAGCATTCAGATGACAAGCGCTTAACGCGCGTTGAACGCGCGCTAGATTTTTCTACAGCGTTCACATGACACGCGCTGGTCAGGCGTTGAACGCGCGTTGCCGCGGCCGCCATGTTACTTAGCTACTTGTCATATCCCATATCGCAGGACGTTTTTCTATTTCATCAATAAATAAATCTGTATTAAAAGTTTCGGTTTCCATTTCGAACAATATTTGGACGTGATGAACCCTAAAATACGTAAATCCGCGTCGAAAGCGCGCACTCAACTGAACGGTAACATAGAAATCCAATGATCTCAAAGCGCGCGTTGACGCGCGTTGACAACAGTCGAGCGCTAGCGCAGCGTTCAACGCGCGCTTCATTAAAACGCGCGTTAGCATGTGTACGGCCTGAATAAAATGTATGTAGTTGTAAACGCGCGTTATCATAACGCGCGTTAAGCGCTTGTCATCTGAACGGGGTCTTAGTGACGTTTAAAAAGGCATAGGCAATAACGCTAATTAGGCTATTAATACGATTGATATTTTGTAAATATTTTTATACAAATACATGTAAATTATTTATTATGTACATTGTACGTGAACAAGTTAAATAGATATGTAGCTTAGATATAGAAGACTATTTATATATATATTTTACTTTAAAAAAACTGGAGTAAAAGCTCACATTATTTCAATCAATTGCTATCACACAGACGGCAAATTTTATGAATAAATTATATATTGATTACATTATTAATTAGTTGCTATGAATTTTTTGATTCATAAACAAAAAGAGATACAAAATTGAGAACTTTAGTCTCGATATATAAAAAGTAATATACTTACATATTTAAATTATGCACATAGTTATGTTAAAAAAGCCACAGTTTTTTTATTATAATTTTATTTTTTATGTTTTATTTGTATTATGTATCAAAATTTACATCACATGTAAATATTATTTATTTATTTATAATTCGTTATAGTACACCAGTTTCTGAAAAAAATAGTTACAGATATAAATGCCTAAAGAAAAGATTAATGCAAAATAAGTCGGTCTTATTACTAATAAGTACAAGGGTCATTTAATAAGTAAAGAGAGAAATGGCTATAGCTCAAAAACGGTTTATTTCAATCTTTCAAAATTAAGGCTAATTTTCAACATAAGGAGAAGTCGACGACATGATCTTACATTAGTTTTATTATCCTACAAAAAAAAAACAACAATTGTTTCTTCTAAATACGAAGGACTATTTGGGTTAAATAAGATATAAAGATACAATACAAAAGTGAGAATATATGTAGATTCCGGCGAAGACGGATAGGTAGCCACTTGAGTTAAGTGCCAAATTGAGACACATGGTCGTATTTGCGTAAGCCAAATATGAACCGAATCGACATATTCAGACGCTCAAGTTTATTCAGCTGTTCTTCAGTCATATTAATATAGTTTGCGGCAGCATAGTCAAGAATTATATTAATATTTTAAGAAGGACAAATGAAAAAAAAAATTAGGTGGAGGACTATAGTTATCTGCGACTAAAAGATTCTTAATTCATTCGATGTTCGACGGTCGAAAAGATCGCTATAGTTACAGTTTTTTTTTTTTTTTTGTAAATAAAACTATTTATATTAAGAAATTAAAACAATTTATAATGGCTTCTCCAGAGGAAAAAGAATTTAGTGTGGTTGATAAATTAGGTAAGTTTATTCATAAAAAAATGTACTTTGAGCCCTATTCATATTATAAATTCGAGAGTTCATGAGGTAGTTGTTTCTTTATGCGCTTAAATCTGCGGGTACGTCTAGTATTTTTTTAAATTATATATTCATTTTTTCCTTTTCTTTTCAATAGAGGAGCATTATTTTTCAACACATTTACAACAAATTAAAAAAATGTATTATTTTATTTTGATAAATTAAGACCTTGGATAACCTTAATTAATCACTATTTTATAGACGTCCTCGCTGATTTACATACTTTGCGTTCCGATATCTGTCCGAATGGTTGACCTTTTTATTTAATGCTTATAAATTCGTATCGGTTTTTTTTATTTATCATTAATTTTCACCAGTATGTTTTCTATCAATTTCAATTATTAACATTCTTAAATGACAAGCTTGATATTGGCGCCAGTACCTGGGAAACGTAATAAATTTTAAATAAATAAATAAATGCTTCACATTCAAGGGCCCCAGTAGAGTAAGAATCCTGTGTCGAAGGCAGGTCGAAGGTTCGAAAACACGCATATCACAAACACAAGCGCTCAAAAATCACAAACATCTGTATGGTCTAAAAAATATATTAATCATATGCGAGGACCAATTGGCAATTGCAGTGACCAAACATTAACGAGTCTTTAAAATTTTGTGCAGTTTAGCAGTCACTCTTGTTATAAGAACGTTTGAATGAAGAAACTTTTAGTTTTTTATATTAGTAAAGATTAACTATTATATACTTCTCAATTACATTAATTTGTCAAGAAACATTAAGTTGACATTTTATGGTCTAAGAACAGATTACATTAAGTGATTTTTATGGGAAATAGCTAAGAATAGGTACTAGGCTAAGTTACATTTCAAATATTAAAACTCAAGATCCGCTTATCCAATCGTTACTCATAACTCCACAAGCAAACAGATAGAGAGATAAGAGTGTCAAATACAGTGACATGTTATACGTCAGTACATATTACTTCAATGGTCAAACCAGGTCAAACTTAAAACTTCCCTCACTTCAAAACTTATAACATACATTTACGTCACACGTTAAATATATTGAAATTGTGTTTATTTATCTAGTCAGGTTCGATCAATGTCAGGATATTAAAACGAAGCGATTGTCATCTGTCATTCTCAAAAAAATTATTACGTTATATTATAGTTACGAACATTATCAGGTGATAATGATCTGTAACTTATTAGCTTATGATAAAAATCGGTGCTGAACGCTTACGTGTGGGAAAATTCACATTTGCACTACTTAGTAGAGAACCTTTTATCAACTTTTGAGTGGTTTAATTAATATAATATTGTAGTACAAAAATAATAAAATTAAATATTGATTCAAATATTTTTATGTCTAATTACAGTGTCAGAGAACGAAACAAAGGATGCTGAAGGTCTGAAGGTGGTGGATCCTATGACTAAGGCCATAGGAGCAATCGGAAAATGGCAAATATGGATATGTTTTGTCGTATTCCTTGTAAAATTTCCTGTAGCCTGGCATCAAATGAGTATTATATTTCTTGCACCTCCCGTAAACTACACCTGCTCAAATAACGATGAATTCGACAACAAATGTTTATCTAATTGCACTAAATATAAATTTGACCACAGTGTATTTAGTGAGACAATTATATCACAATGGGATCTTGTCTGTGACAAAGCATGGCTCAAAAATCTTACTCAAACTATATTCATGCTTGGTATTCTTGTGGGAAATATGATCTTTGGATATCTCTCTGACAGGTATGTAATATTGTAAAAATTGATTTCGTAGGGTAATCGTTTGCTGGAGTGAAATCGAAACTAAATTGGTACATCCGGAATAATCTCGTAAGCTGGGTGCCCGGATGGGAACACTTTAAGAAATGTCGTTCAATAGGATATTGCTCCCAGTAGAAGATTTAAAATACTTACTCGTAAATGACAGATTTAATAAACACAAACTCGCGATTTTATCGCATGAAATGTAATGCTCAAAAGTTTTACAATAAATTATAGTCTATATTAAATTCTAATGTATAAGTTATAAATTATATAAAACTTATAAAAGGTAATGTTAAACTTTATTAAAACCTATTCAGCTATTTTGGCGTGAGTGTGAACAAACATCTTAAATCGTAATCAGTTCAGGAAAGAGCCTTGCACAAAATTCAAAAAAGTTAAGCAGGAAGTTATAAAATGATAATTAAGCGTGTTATTGAATATATGTATGAGTTTATATAAACATTAAATTACATCATAATAACCAGTTTATTCTAATCGTAATAAAAGTAATAGAAGATTAGTAACAGCCTGTGGACTTTTGTTTACTTACATTTTATGAATATAGGTGTTGAGCATTATATTTAACGATAACCTTAAATTCACAAGACGTAACAATCTTGATTTTACAACAGAACTTTAGTTCGAAGTAAGTACACAAGATACTAAAGATGACGAAATAAAACTCAATAATCTTCACTTTCAGATTTGGGAGAAGAATACCTTTTTTGGGAGCAGTACTTCTTCAGCTCATAGCAGGAGTTACGACCGCTTATTCAGTAAATTGGTACATGTTTACTTCTCTGCGATTTTTCCTGGCCGTTGCTACCGGAGGAACAATGGTTACGAGTTTCGTTTTAATTATGGAATTAATAGGAACAAAATATAGAGATACTGTTGGGATCCTTTATCAAATACCATTTAATCTAGGACACTTGACACTGCCTCTATTTGGATATTTTCTACGTAACTGGAACACGTTTCAATTAGCGATATCACTGCCGTCTATTTTATTTCTTAGTTATTATTTTTTGCTTCCTGAATCTCCAAGATGGTTAATGACAGCAGGAAGAGTGGATGATGCCCTTAAAATTTTAAAAGTAGCTGCTAAAAGGTATTGATTTTATATTTATCGTGGTTTAATTGTATGCTTTTATTGCGTTGTTTTTTTTTCTGACAATATTATATTTTTCACAGAAATGGAAGACCAACGGAAAATATTGATTCTTCTGTCCAGAAAATGGCTGTCGATGTGACCAGTGTTCACGAACAAGCCTCTTTCCTTTCGTTGTTCCGAACACCGCGCCTGCGAGCACGCACTCTTGCTATTTGCTTCAATTGGTTCGTGTGTGGATTTTGCTTCTTCGGTGTTTCACAATATATTGGACAGGTCTCAGGGAATATCTTCTCCAATGTCGCGATATCTGCAGCGATTTTGGTAAATACAAAATTACTACTTTTAATATAAATTATGTACATAAAAACAAAATAACATATCTTTATTATATTCACAGTCATATTTTAATTATCACAGCCGTTCTGGTGTAGTTGTGCGAGTGGTCGTCTTAACGCCGGTGGTTGCGGGTTCGATTCCCGCTCGGGGCAGATATTTGTATTTGTACAAACAGTTGTTTTCGGTCTGGGTGTATGTCCTTATGGATCTCCCCACCGTGCCTCGGAGGACACGTAAAGTCTAGACGTAATCTAAGATACCTGATAGCGATCATGGTAGTCAAATTCATCATTCAACTCGTAGTGGAGCGTTTTCGATTAAGCTCCAACCCTTTCCTATATGGAGAAGAGGCCTTTTCCCAGAAGTGAGACGCTTACATTTTGATTCATTTCGTTCAGTTTATTTAATTATACATAAAAATATAATAGTATATTGTGTCTCTAGGGTGTCAAAAGTACTACTTTCTGTCCCACATGTGAAATGAACATGCGGGAAAAGATGTAGTACTTTCGTCCCGTGTTACACATACTTTCTTTTTCCTACCTAAGCCAAAAGTTCGGGTTTTGTCCCTGTGAAGCGGGGAAAAACGTGTCACTTTTGTCCCGCTTCACAGGGACGAAAATCGAACTTTCGGCGGAGGTAGGAAAAAAAAAATCTTTAACCATCAATTATTAAATTAAATAACAATCATTTTCGATTTATCAAAATATGTTGTTTTTCATGCAGGTCCCGGGAACAATTATTTCGATATATGCCAACCAACTCCTCGGTAGAAAGATAACTCTTATGAGTTCTAACTGCATCACTGGTCTCAGCTGCCTCCTCATCATTATCGTGCCTACATCCACAGCCAGCCACTTAACTCTCGGCTGCATCGGTCTATGGGGCATGAGTATATCCTTCGCAACTGTGTATCTTTACGCGGGAGAATTGTTTCCTACTGTTGTACGAAACTCTGGAGTAGGTCTCTCTTCCACTGTCGCAAGAGTGGGATCTATGGTAGCTCCGTTTGTTGCTACATTAGCTCATACAAGTGCCTGGTTACCGCCTCTCGCCTTTGGTGTAGTACCACTAATTGGATCTTGTCTTTGTGTAATATTACCGGACACGCGGGGAAAGAAATTACCAGACACATTAGAAGAGGGTGAAGCCTAAATAAGCCCGACTGCCATAGATTTAGCTTAAAATGTAAAGTATTTTTTTAACTATTGTGTGTAACATTTACACGCGGTTGAAGTAAAACTTCTTTAATATTGTGACAGGTGACGATTAAGTTAAAAATAAATGTCATGTTTAGAATTAAAAAAAAGTATATACTGATTATATAACAACAGTAATATATACGCTTATTTATTTCGAGCATTATACATAATAAATACGTTAATTTCATCATTATTATACTTTAGATATGATATCATTATACTTTAAATATTTAAAAAATCGAATTCTATATAAACGGTCATCGCCGTAACGCGTTTCCTTTGCATTGTCGTCAATGATCTTAGATTTTTCTTTTAAGATAATGACTGACTGGCGTCGTCCAAAGCATATAGTTACTCCTTAGTCGCGCCTAAAGAAGTTTTACTTTAAAATAATTTTAAGGATAAGTGAATGATATACATATCATAAAATATGTAAAATGGCTGCTAATGGCTGGCTGCTAATACCCATATCAAAACTTGTTTTTGTGTTAACATCAATTAAAGAAAACGATAATGTTATAAAGTCTATACCAGTGTTTCCCAACCTTTTTTAGGCCATGCCCCACCTTAACATTTCTAAATTTTTTATGCCCCCACGCTAGGGGTGTTCATCGGAAAAAATTATCGATAATGTTATTATCGATAATTATCGTATTGAGTTATCGATACTTATCGGCACAATTTTCGGACGATATCGATAATTATCGGACCGGAAAAAATTATCGATAATTATTGGATCGCAAAACATTATCGATAATTATCGAATGAAAAGTTATCGATAATTATCGAATGAACAATTATCGATAATTATCGAATCAAAAGTATCGAATAACACTTATCGATAATTATCGATAATTATCGAATGAAAAATTATCGAATACTTACGAATTATCGATAATTATCGCACACCCCTACCCCATGCATAATTTTTAACCTTCAATATTGTTAAAGTCGTGTCGAGTCAATTTTTAAATTGCCCCCCTTAACTATCAAATTGCCCCCCAGTGGGGCGTAGGCCCCACGTTGGGAAACACTGGTCTATACAAATAGGCTGTGATGATTAAGGTTTAATATTAAGTAACGTATTAGAAAAATATTTATTAAGAAATTAAAACTATTGTATTTATTTTATATGTTGTATTTATTTAGTATAGATGACTTCAACGTAATATCATACACTGCATAATATGAGGCCTGCTGAATGCTGATGTTAAAGTTTCATATATGTAAACATATATTTTTCAAAACAATGTATATAACATATAACAAACATATTTTGCATATAAATAACTCTACTCTGTAGGTACATATAAAAATATTAAGTAATTGCTATCGGTCACACTAGTTATTCAATTCTTTTTTTTTTTTTAAATAAACAAAATGTGGCACCTATTGATTCAATTATACGAGTCTGAATATAACACTTGTTTAAAACTACTATTACTTTTATAGTCAACCTTTAGTCAAACGTTGTACTTGCGTGTAGGTAATGTGCTTTTATATGTAGCTGTGCCACATGTGTGGTATCTCTAAAGTATTTTTACACCTATCGCTTGACTAGTGTTCTTCAAGTATATGAAGACAGTTACACAGAGAAGGTAGTTACATAGAGAAGACTGCACGCAAAAAATTTGATTACTTTATATAAATTTTTTATTCTATCTACTAAGCCAGGGTACAATTTAAAAAAAAATGACGAATCACAGTGACATAGATGTATCAAAACCTAATGATGCTCTTCTGGAAAAAGACAAAAAAAATGTAAGTATATAAGGTATATCTCTATTAAATTTTAATAAAGTAGTATGAGAATAAAATGGTTTATTAAGAATTATGCGCATTGTATACGAGTCATTAAATAATAGTTTTTAAAAAACAGTACTATAAGTTACCGCAATTATAAAATCTGTACTTATAATTCGACGGCCGGCTGGTTGAGTGGTCAGGCAAATGGACACTTTACTCAGCGGTCGCGGGTTCGAATCCCGCCAAGTGCAGATAATTTGTATGACAAATATAGATGTCTGGGTCATGGACGTGTATATATGTATTTAAATAAATTTCTTAAATTTATTTCCGTTCCTAGTACCAATAACACAAGTTTTTACAAACTTAGCACGGGGCTAGGTTAACGTGGTGTGATTTTGATTAATATTTATTTATTTATTTATAATAAAAATGTACTAGGTCCAATTCTGTACATTCAAGATATTTGGAAAATTTTTTTGGAGCAATTCTGTAATCGATACTGAAGCCAAAGTGTATTTTTTCAGTATTGTCTGCCTGTCTGTATCTTAGCCACATATCACGCCAAAACTACTTCATAATTAAATTGAAACTGGGGATGATTTGAGTTATGAACTCAAATCGTACCCAGTTTTCACGAGCTATGACATGCTGCTTCTCAAAAAATTCATAAATGATAAAAGTCAAAATGCGTTCTTTGTTGTAATTCAACAACACGTTGTCCGATTTCGTTCATTCTTTTATTTGAGAGGACATTTTTCTGATTTTTATCCCGTCAATATTTCAAGATCTTTGGTTTCTTAGCTCAGAAATCACACACATCATAACCCCCAAAAAACTTAACATGAACACCATCACGCTTATTTATTTGGTCTAATTCTATAAGCAGTTTTCATAATGTAACTATAATATTATTGTTTTATTATTACGTCTTTGAATATAATTACCGTAGCGAGACTAATTTTGTACATTAATGTACGTGTTACCCATACTGATATAGTACACCTACTTATGTGTAGGTACTCAAGCTAATGCAGCCAAAACCAATATATTTTTTTAAATTTGTATCATATATCTATTTGCCTGGTCGCGTTCAGTTCTGCTTGGCTATTTCTTTGTTAGCCTGTTTGCTGTTCCATATTATTGTCTGTTCGTCTGTTTTTATGAACGGATAAATCTCAAAAAGTATTAAATCAATTTGTATGAAACCGATGTTTGTGTGGTCATAGCTTAGGGTCATCCATTAATTACGTAAGGCGTACCTATATTGGAGCGAAATCCCAATCTCACGTGGGGGAGAGGGTGGTCTCGGCAAATATCACGTTTTTTTTTTTCGAAAAAAAAACATATAATATTATTTTTTTTATAAATCTAATGTAATCTTATCCAGCACAGATTAACTCATTTACATAACAAATACGCAAGAGAGAAATTCGAGCCAAATCTCACGAAATCTCACCAAGGGGGAGGGGAGGTCGAAACTTTGCCAAAATTGTCTCACGTAATTAATGCATGCCTCCTCAGACTATAAAACAGTTAAAACCGTGCGAGTCGGCTAGTTTATAAAAAAATCTCAAACAAAATTATAAACTGTTCTTAGTTTTCGTACCATTGACGGCAAAACAAGTTTTCTAGTATTAGAAATATACAATTATACATATAATTATTATTGACTAAGGTACCTTGCCCGTATACATTTGAATTTTTTTCGAATCGAATGAAACTTTTTTCTCGATAACCTAATTTAAAATTATAATAAAAATTATTCTGCATAATACATTTATCTGTGGCTAGCTATTATATCTGTGGCTAGTTTCTACCACGGCTTCGCTCACTCGTTCTTTTATCCGTAAAAACGTCAACGTGGTGGCTACGCAAAGTTAGCACCCCACTGAAGGATTTTTGAAATCAAAATGACTTTAATCGATAGGTCTACGTTAGGTCTGTATAGGTCCACCAAAATTTTTGTTAGGTCGCCTATTTTTTTTAATAAATATTTTTAATAAATAGGTCTATTTTTTCAACAAAAAAAAAAAGACCTAACAACCTATCAATAATAGGTTATTAGGTCTTTTTTTAGGTTGTTAGGTTTTTTTTTTTTTTTTTTGTTGACAAAATAGACCTATTTATTAAAAATATTTATTAAAAAAAATAGGCGACCTAACAAAAATTTTGGTGGACCTATACAGACCTAACGTAGACCTATCGATTAAAGTCATTTTGATTTCAAAAATCCTTCCATGGGGTGCTAACTTTGTGTAGCTCAACGTGCTCCACCTTGATTTTTGCTTTGATTCGATTGCTGCACTTTGGTCACTTGCACTTTGGTTGTGTCATATTAAATTATATATATATATATATATATATATATATATATATGTACCTAATGTGATGTCTTTTTTTAATTTTTTGTGATTTCATTTTTATTATTCATTGCCTATATTTGAAACATTTCAATAATTTACTTTCATAAATCTAAAGAACTAAGTTAATAAGGATCGTTTACAATTCCTGATATCATTACATATTTTAAAAGGAGATTTCATCGAAATCTCTCTCTAATTAATCCTTTTCGACGGCCGGCTGGTCGAGTGGTCAGACAACTGAACACTTTACGCAGCGGTCGCGGGTTCGAATCCCGCCAGGTGCAGATAATCTGTATGACGAATATAGATGTCTGCACCGGGTCATGGATGTGTATTTATGTATATATGTATTTATATCTTAAATTTATTTCCGTTCCTAGTACCTGTAACACAAGTTCTTACGAACTTACCACGGGGCTAGGTTAACGTGGTGTGATTGTTGGTTAATATTTATTTATTTATAATATTTTGAGATATAACAAAACAATGTGTATTTGGATATTTCTCTTTTACAAGTCACAGAAAATTCAGCGATGGCATATACCTATAACATATATTTTAAGGATACCTTACTATACCCATGCTAAATTCTAAAAAAAAATTTACGCCTTACATATAATGCTGTAATTAGAAATCTATTTAGATAGATACTGTATAAGTTGATGAGGATAACTTCATATACCTTATACCTTACCTTATAACTTACCTTATACCTCATATACCATATACCTTAGTTATCTAAAGCATTTTCATGTATATTTTGATAATCCTATACACCATATAATTTAATTTAATTTCTTAGGAATTACCACAAAAAAAAAAAACAGGTAATAAACGCGAGAATAAACTGCGAAGTCTGCGATGAACCTCCGATGACCAATGAACGGACTCGCTTATGTAGGCATAATATGCTCTAATACCAGTGCGAAGACGGAGCGGTCGTCATTATTCATGAATAAAATTACCGGGTCATTTAAACGTGTTACATGTTTATCACTGTGACCGATCATTATGAACATAGTTGAATGATCATAGCCCTACACTTCTTTACCCGGCGAATCAATGAGTAATGACGGGTGCTGAATAACGCTACTCATCCGAAATATAAAATATAAGAAATTGACTCCACTAAATTATTACTCGTGCATACTTGACTTTATTTTGGTGTTCGATATTTAGTAACGCGAACTACATTTTAAGGGCTTTAATAATTGCGTAAAAATGCAGTTATAAGTACTTTTTAAACATTTAAACTATTCAGCACCACTATTTAGCAAAATGTTCTGTTGTTGCCCCGACAAAGAAAATATCATTAGCTTCGTCTCAATCGATCAACTATAGACTAGTTCCAAGACTGTTTGGTGTAAAAGCTGCTCAATGTTATGACCTATTTGTTGATTTCAAGGTAGCCTACGACAGCGTGGACAGCGACTTTCAAGTAAGGAAATAGGTGCGGTGCGCCTTATAAGCTTATAAATTTGACCCGTATGACCTTGATTAGTACTAAATATAGTCTAAATTTAATTTAATTTATGAACTTTGTATGAAATTTTGTGATAAGTCGGCGGAGTTGTTATAGCACTGGCTAGCTGTTGCGCTAGCAGTCGCAGGTTCGATATCCAAACTCGAAAAATATTTGTATAGGCTTTACAGATGTTGTGGTGGTCTGGTCTTTTGTGTTCGCATTGCCTGTATTTCCGGACTTCCGACACTGGATTTTTATCCCAGTAGGGGCAGTTGAGTGTGTAGCGTTTATGTATTATTCTATCTCATAAATTCACGTAAATATATTTATTGCTCCCTAAATAAGAATATTTTATAATCTCAGAAACTTCTCTTTACATATCAAGGAAAGAAAAAGAATTCTTCATATTTATTATATTAATGTAAATACAGATAAAATGTACAGATTCTTTGATCCCAATACGTAGATTACATAAATTTTGATACGAAATTTTAATATCATCACAATGAGATAGTTATTCGATTTATCTACTTTTCTATAATAAGAATTCTTATCAAATAAAAATATATATAAAACAAAAATTTAGTTTTATTAAAGTGCACACATCGTAAGTACATATATATACATAATATGTATATCATAATTTTGGACAATATTTTAAATATATAAAACAAGTTTTTGTGTTCACATTGCGTGTATTTCCGGACTTCCGAAACAGGATTCTTATTCCAGTGGGGGCAGTTGAGTGTGAGGCGTTTAATTATTACTCTATCTCGTAATCTTTTGTAAATCTATTTAGTGCTCTCTGAGTAAAATATTTCATCATAATCTCAGAAACTTTTCTTTACATATCAAAGAAAGAAAAAATCCTTCATATTTATAATATTAATGTATTGTAAATACAAATAAAGCGTACAGATTCGTTGATGCCAATACGTAAATTACATAAATTATAATTAAAAAAAAAAAAGAGTTTTTTATTCTTGTCATTTTAATAATTGTGCGCTTGTTTGTTTACTATTATCTAATTATTATTTTTAAGGTATAACAATAACGCAATTAACTGAACAATAAATAAATGATCCAAACCAAAGTTTTGACATAGACGAGGAGACATTTGAGAATAGTTGTACTGATTTTACTAATCATTTTCTGACTTAGTAATAAAAAAATATAATTTCAGAGAAAAATGTCAGCTGATGATACCATAGAAACGATCATCGGTCGCTTCGGAAAGTACCAAACGTGGATTTTATTTCTCATTAGTATTGGAAGGTTTCCTACTGAGTACCAGTTGAGCAATGTCGTGTTCATCGTACCGAGTGTGGAATATGTGTGTATGGATGAAAATGCTTATAACATGACCAATCATTGTCCATGTGAGAACCCGCAATATGACCAGAGTTCAATTGTAAACTCAGTTACAAGTACCTGGAATTTGATATGCGATAAAAATATGCTGGCAAGCTTAGCTCAATCTATTTTACAAGTTGGTATTCTGGTTGGCAGTATAATTTATGGCCATGTGTCTGACAGGTATGATTTTTTTAATAGATATAATATATATGTATATACATGTATATATCACTACATATTATAAAATAAAGTCCTCCGCCACGTCTGTCTATCTGTTCGCGATAAACTCAAAAACTACTGCACGGATTTGCATGTGATTTTCACCAATAGATGAGTGATTCATGAGGAAGGTTTAGATATATAGGCTGCTATAAAAATAATTAAAAAATAATATTATTAATAACGACACGAGCGTCATTTGAACTATATCTACACTATAAGTATAAAAGCAACTAGTACATGGGGCACCAACTATGAATTATGTTTATAAGTACTTAATATCACAGCTTTGACATTATTTAAATTTTATGCGAGTGTTTTTGATATATCATGCAAATTAATGAACATAAAGTGTTCCCTGCTTTTAAAAAAAAAATATATATTTTTCATTAAAAAAATTAATTTAATTATTTTTTTATTAAAATGATATAAGTGCCATCTGTTAACTCTGTGTTCAACTATATCAACACTACAAGTACATGGGGCGCCATCTATAAAAAAATTTGTAACTAATATGACAGCTATGATATTATTTACATTTTATGTGAGTGTTGATCTATCCACGCAAATTAATAATAATCGACGTAGATACATAATTCTATTGGGTTGGCACAAAAGTAATGAGACACTCTTTAAAAAAATTATACATTTTCTTTTTCATGTTAATGGCTTTCAATAACATTCTAGAATGTTGTAAAACATTCTAGGTACTTCTGATGTGGAAATATATAAAGCCGCTCTCGCGATCGGTTTCGTCAGTGGTCAGAAAAATGGAAAAGCGACAAGTTCGAACACTATACTTATACGAGTACTTGTTAGGCCATAGTGCGCGGGCTGCGACTGACAATATCAATACTGCATTGGGCGCTGGAAGTACAAGCCATGCGACGGTGTCCCGATGGTTTTCCTGTTTTAAATTAGGAGACAGGAGTCTTGAAAGTCAGCCACGTTCAGGATGACCACTCGCAGTGAATGATGACGATTTACGCCGCGAACTGCAGTTAAATCCGGATGCTACCACTCGTGAATTAGCGGAAGCACTTAAATGCAGTCACCAACCCGTGGAATACCATCTGCATGAGCTTAGGTATCGAAAAGTTTTGGCTCGGTGGGTACCGCACATCCTTACAGACACCAGTCGTGCCGTCCGTGTCGCTATCTGTCAATCACTTTTGCTGCGACCCCCACGTACAGAGTTTTTGTCTGATCTGGTTACTGAAGATGAATCATAGATTCATTACGATTACGATACACGTCGTTTTTTTGACTGTCTTGAGGAGAAACGCCATCAACTCAACCCAAGCTGAGTCTGTCTCGCCCCATCAGACTATCATTTGTGCCCTGAAACAATATTCGCGGGGTAAACAATTTAATGATTACTCTGATGTTGAGGCGGAGATTACCAATTTTTCGAGGCACAGCCATCAGAGGCATTCAAACTTTGACGGATCGTTGGCAAGAAGTCTTATACTAATGGTGATTACATCATTGACTAAGCTTTTTGTATTAGAATAATAGTAAAAAATATAAAACGTAAACCAAGTGTCTCATTACTTTTGTGCCAACCTGATATAAAGCGTTAACGTTCTGAATTACTAAAACTCGCTCATTAATGTGAATGTGATATATTCAATATTTAAATGACTACAATATTGTGCAAAATTTTCGCACGGGTAAGTTAGTAGTTAGTAGTTTATGTATATATTTATTTGGCCATAATATAACATATTTAAATTAATTAAAATTTATTAATAATAATTAAATTGTTAATATGACCATATTTAATATGGTCAAATTACCCAAAATCTTGATAAATTGTAGCACAAAATCTTTATACTTACTTACTTACTTACTTACTTACTCCTTTGGCGCTGAAACCCCAAAGTGGGTCTTGGCCTCCGAGACGAGAACTCTCCATCTTGCCCGGTCCTTAGCGGTCTCTTGCCAATTATTATTGGCTTGTAACGCGCACAGGTCCACCTCAACTCGATCACGCTAGCGATACTTAGGTCGTCCAACCGGGCGTCGGCCCGATGGTCGGCCCAAGTAAGCTTTCTTCAGTCCTCGTTCCTCACCCATTCGTTCTACATGACCAAGCCAACGGAGGCATTGTGCTTTTATTTCTCCAAGTATATTTGGCTCGGCCATAAGTTCTTGTAATTCCCTGTTTTTTAGGACTCTCCAGCTTCCATCCTCTCGTCTGGTAGAACCAAAGATCTTTCTAAGAAGCTTTCGTTCGATGACTAAGAGGTTACGTTCTTCATTCTGGGTTAAAGTCCAGGCTTCACAACGATACATCAGTATAGGTCTTATTACTGTTTTGTATATCCGCAGTTTGGTGTTTTTACTTAAAAGCCTGGACACGAGCACTTTATGTAAGGCACCACACTTGAGGGTATTTTGGATGCGGATTTTAATTTCTGCCTCTCTGGAATGTGAGTCAGTTATCGTGCAACCCAGATATCTGAAACTAGCAACTCCCTTGTACGTCGTATCTCCAACCTGTAGGTCTTGGCGCTGGGTTCGTGTATCTCTATAACGCTTTATGTGGAGATATTCCGTTTTGTTGATATTAATTTTTAGTCCAACCTTTTCTGCTTCTTCTTTCAAGATCTCGGCAGCTTTGCCCACTTCGTCACGGGTTTCACCTAGCAATGCGAGGTCATCAGCATACCCAATCATCTTATGCTTCCCATTCAGTGACACTCCCCAGTCCAATGCAAGCATTTTTCGCAGGATAAATTCCAGTACCAAATTGAATAGCACAGGTGACAGGGGATCGCCTTGTTTTAATCCAGTGATCACCGCGAATTCTTCCGTGAGTTCTTTACCTACCCTCACTCGCATGTTACTCTCCCCGATAGCCACTTTTATCAAATTCACTAACTTGGTTGGAATACCAAGCTCCATTAAGATGGTAAACAGTGCGCCTCTATCGATACTGTCGTAGGCCTTCTCGAAGTCCACAAACAGTGCGTGCATACTCTGCGCGTATTCTCATTTCTTTTCCATAATCTGTTTGAGATGGAAAATCTGGTCAATCGTACTTCGGTTCCGACGAAACCCACACTGATAATCACTGAAAAGAAAAGAAAAAAAACGAAAAAAGAAAAGAAAAAAGAAAAAAAAATAATACAAAATCTTTATAAAATGTGTTATTCTGATGTATAAGCTATGTTACTGTAACATCTACGTTTCATCTAAATCCGTTTAGTAGTTTTTGCGTGAAAGAGTAACAAATATACACAAAAAATAAATTTGTTGTTATTGATGATATGAAAAAATTTACAGAACTTTTTTATAGAATTTTAAAAGTACTACAAATTTGCGATTTAACATTTTTGTCTAACTCTTACAGTTTAGCTAAGAAATGCAAAAAACCGGAAATTTGAATTTCAAAACTATTTATCAAATCAAATATTGAATATAGAAATTCGACTCAAGAGATATTTTTGTACCAAATTTAATAATAAAAAAGGCCCATTGGCTTTACAAAAAATAATTTTATCACAAAGGACAAAAAAAGTAAGAAAAAACCATGTTTTCCATGTTATTGAAACGGAAAAACTTTAAGTTTGATGGAGAACCTCTTAGAATTAGAATTTTGAACTCGGCTTTTAAGAGGAGCTTTGTTAGGACATCTTCTGAGATATTTTGGCACACCCTTATATATATATATATATATATATATATATATATATATATATATATATATATATATATATATAAGGGTATATATATATAATATACCCATTTAATTATAAATAAATATATTATATTAAAAATAAAACTTTCTATTTCAGTATACTCATAGTACCATAAAATAAATAGGTACAAACGAAATTAGGTCAACTCATTAAATTAATAGTTTTAACCTAACCGAGACATGTCTAGGTTAGTTTATCACCAATAGATATAATTAATTTTGCAAATAATTAATTTATAAGAGTATATACTTAATAGCAATTTTTTATCTCTCCTGTTCAACCTAAGTTATTTTTCATTGTTACCTAAGTTATATATCATTTCAACATAAGTTATATTTCGTGTTTTTTGAGTCTAAATAAAGTACGTATTTTTTCAGATACGGTCGTAAGTTTGCCAGTTTACTCTCACTTGCCTCACAGGTTGTCTTTGTACCATTATCTTCATTATCATCGGAACTATGGATGTTCATCGTGTTACGATTTTTTATCGGCACGGCTACCGGAGGGACGATTCTTTGCTGCTACATAATTATTGTGGAACTCGGTGGAAAATCATTTAGACCATACCTGACTGGATTTATTGAAATACCATATATTTTAGGATATATTACATTGCCCATAATAGCTTACTATATACGTGACTGGAGACAATTGCAAATGGTTACGTCACTTCCTTGGATTTTTGTAATATTTTACTACTTTCTTATACCAGAATCTCCCAGATGGCTAATAACGATGGGTTACAATAAGAAAGCCGTAGAAGTTTTGACACACATGGCCAAAAAGTAAGTTAATTAACTATCTTAGAAAGCAAAAAGTCTCTTCAAATTCATTGTATTATTTTATAATCATAATTTATTGTATTTCAGAAATAATATGTCAACTGATAATATAAAGGAATTGGTAGACGTAGCTGTAATGGAAACACAAAGTTCTCGTACAAAACAATACGGATCATACTTAGATCTTTTCAAAACTCCTAAAATCAGAGCATATTCTTTAATTATGGCATACGTTTGGATGTGTTGTGCACACACATTTTTCGGCATTAACCAGTACATCGGTCGGCTTCAAGGAAATATTTATCTTAACGTATTAGTTTCATCAATAAGCCTGTTTCCTGTATTAATTCTAGTTGTTTTAGCATCATTGTACATAAAAAGAAAAATTGCTGTTGTTTTAAGTTTCGTCGTATCCGGTCTTTCTTTATTATTATTTATAGTTATATCATCCGATATGAGAGCAATTGAATTAACTTTTGCTATTGTTGGTCAGATCGGAGCTCGTGCAGCCTTCATTTTGGTGTATTTGTATGCGTCTGAAGTTTTCCCTACCTTTGTCAGAAATTCCGCTATGGGATTTGCTTCAGTTTTTGCAAGATTTGGTGGTTTTATTGCACCTTTTGTAGTAAATATAGGAATCGAATGGGTGTCTATTGTAATATTTTCTATTTTAGCTTTTTGTGCTGCATTTTTATGTTGTTTCTTACCGGAAACCAAAGATATTGTGCTTTTAAACACTATCGATCAAACAGAAAAATCAAAAAGACACAAAATTACTACACAATTTTTCTTTTTCAAGTCATGATAATTATGATACCTATATTAATTTAAAAAGTTATATCTTATATAATATTTGAGCAATATAAATACTACCATATTAAAATGAAATATTTCAGAGAAAAAATTTAATTTATCACCATTTATTAAACCATATATGTGTGTATAAGTAGATTATATACCCATATATTCTAAACATAATCTGTTTTTGCTTTATCCTCAAATTTAGTTCCGTTGAATAAAATAAATAAATATATATGTTCTACAAACAAACACGGTCGACAGCAACAGCAAACTATTATTATATTGTATTACTTACACGTAATACATATTATAAATAAGACACCCAGACTCGGTGTGGGAATCGAACCTACAAACCTGGAGTAAAAAGCAGGGCCAGGATACGAATTAAAGAAGAAAAGTAATTTAAAGTTCAGCAGTTATTATTTAAATTTAACTCTTTACCCCCAGTTTCAAGGCACATTCCACACATTCCATCCTTTATATTAAGCTATCTTGACTTAATCATAAGGTATAATATGCTGCTGAATAGGTATAGAGAGTAATTAAAAGTTATATATATTTTACGTGATCTTAACCAATATTAAATTAAAATTATATTATCTGTCGTCTTATAATGCTTTGCCAATATTAAATTAAAATTATATTATCTGTCGTCTTATAATGCTTTATAAACCTCTAAATGATTTTATTGTATAGTGAATTGTATGAATTATAGTCAAAAAATTGCACGCTTCAGAAGCAAAGCGTTGAGGTGGGTTCTACTCTCACTTCACGCAAAACGAGTGATTTTTCGAACTTAATATGTCTCTATTTGTCATATATTGCACTTGTAAAATAATGTCTACACACACACTAAGAAAAAACACTGTTTTTAATACTCATAATATTTTTAATGGCATTTTTGTTATTTAAACTAATTAAAAAAACTTTGTGTTCACGATAACGACCCAAAGACTTCACTAATTGAGTTCTTTTTTACCCGACTGCGACAGAAGGAGGGTTATGTTTTTCGAGTGTATGTATGTATGTATGTATGTATGTATGTATGTATGTATGTATGTATGTATGTATGTATGTCCATTTCTTTGGCACGCCCTACAGCCCCAACAGCTGGACGGTTTTTGACATATGAGGTGTCGTTGGATTTGTCTAAATTGTAGTAGTGACATAGGCTATATAAATTTTCAAAATGGCGCCCGCAAATGGTGGAATGAGAGGGGGGAGTTGAATTTTTTTTTTAATAAAGAGTATTTTACGCAGTCGGGTTTTTTGATTCTTTTAATTAAGCATAATTACTTGTTTTATCTTACGCTTCAGTATGTATAGTGGTTTAATCGTTTTTAAATAAAAATAATAATCTAGGATAAAACTTTTGATTGATTTATCGATATGATAATAAAAAAATAGTAATAATAATGATGCTAATTCTTTTGACACCCGAAATCGTCGGTCATGAGACTGTACATCCCACAGAAGTGTGGCGGCCGAGGCCTACTACGCGCCAAGTCCATGCATAACCGAGGCGTGTGCAGCCTAAGGGCCTACTTTAAAGAAGAAGAAGGAGGGAGAGCGCTATAGGTACATAGTGATGTTGTAATATGTGACAAAGGTCAATCCCGGCGGGTCACATCACATACATAACATCGGGAATGGTTTTAAATTTAACAATTTATATTATATTTATGTTTATCTAAAATGTTTTGTTAAATCTTTTACAATAAACACTGGTGGATCTTACTTAACGTGTATCAAAGCATTTTATGTTTACTGGGCCTCCGAGCTTACAAAAACACTGTAGCTAATTTGACTTATAAATAGATATTAGGTAGAGACGTGGTCATCCTTAACATACGAGTAGTAAAAGGAGAAAAAAAGAAAAATCTCTATTGAATTAAATAAAGTGGCTTACAAATACATATGTAAAATGTAACAGACAACTTGACATAATGAAGAAGGCAACAAGTTAAACCATTATGTACCCGATGATCTGTTATCCAGTTAGAGATGAGCTATAACCAGGTCCTATAATTGGTGTTATTTTCGACCAAGGACTTAGTTTTTGAATATCGAACTCATTGTTCCCAGCCCTGGGTAAAAATAAATGATATTACTTAGATAAGCGATATTGCTATTATTATTGGATATTATATTGTTGGACATTTTAGCCCAATCTACACGGTGTACCGCCGTTGTCTCGAAACACATTTTATACACTAAATAAAAGAAAAAAGTTGTAGCGTTTTAAAATATTCTTTGCGTGATTGGAGGATGATATTTGCATGAAAGTTCAGTCATTTTTTTAATTTAACTACTCGTAACTAAAAGCAAGTATAGTTATTACTTGGGCCTTGGAATGCATAGTAATAGGTACACAATTTGTTGCCTATCGATTTTTTGAATCTGGTTTCTGGTGGTGACCGTGAATGCTAGAATGTATAAAGTACGCATTAATCGCTTAAAAATACCTTAAATATTCATAATCAAAAACCACTTTCCTATACGTTATCCTTCTCTAAGTTAGGGAAAGCTGGTATATTATACATTGAACTTGTGTTTATTTTGCCAGTAAACCCTTAAAAGTCACACAATTATGTAGTTTTAATGCGCTACAGACTTATGTATTGTCTTATCATCTTTGATAACATGAAAGTGAATAAAATGAAATACAGAAGGTGTAGTAAATTTTATGATAGCACAAAGATAAACTGGTCCTGATAACCTAGATAACTAAATCTTAAAATAATTCTATATCATTGGAACATTTATCACATTTTTCTACTTGCAACGTAATTTAAACTTTGCGCCATGGTTCGAGACGCAAGAACACGTTTGATGTACCACACTTATTGAGACTTTAATTTAAGAAATGGCAATACGTGTATTGCTCAACTTGTACAAAAATTTAATTTAAAAAAAATAGACGTATGTTCTTCATATGTACCTGTCTACTAGTAAGCACGTTTTAGTATTTGTTTCCTATATCCTCTATCCTTCTACTCATTATCTTCGTCTTCGTTTTAGTTCAAAATTTTATGTTCTCTTAGGTACGCTCAAAATCTATAATTTATTAATTACACATGTCAACTATGTGGAACCAAATATGTACTACGTTGTGTAAAACTTATTATGCAATAAGTCAACATTTTAAAATTACTTTTTAATGAATAATATTAAATTATGGACCCATTTTTATGACAAGATAGCAAATGATAAGAACCATTTAAATAATACTCTATAGTCGTAAAATGACTTTTATTTCATGTGTAGCAATGTGATATTTATTTATTGGTAAGATATCTGTCCTGCTGTAAGTTACGTATAACATATTTTTATATTGAATAATATTTTTAAAATTAAATTATTTTTTATTTCAGGTGAAAGATGTCTGCCGATGACACTGTAGAAACGATCATCGGTCGCTTCGGAAAGTATCAAACGTGGATTTTGTTCCTCATTAGTATCGGAAGATTTCCCACTGAGTACCAACTGACCAATGTTGTGTTCATCATACCAAGTGTGGAATATGTGTGTATGGACGAGAATGCTTATAATTTGACAAATCATTGTCCGTGTGAGAACCCGCAATATGACCAGAGTTCAATTGTAAGTTCAGTCACTAGTACTTGGAATCTCATATGCGATAGAAGCCAGTTAGCAAGCTTAGCGCAATCTATTTTACAAGTTGGTATTCTGTTTGGCAGTATATTTTATGGTCATGTGTCAGACAGGTAAGCAATTCGATTATTTATAATATTAATTTAATACAAAAAACTTTATTTTAAGTGTTTAAAATAAAATAAGTATTATAAGCATTTTACTCATATTTCACACTTCGAATACAATAACAGACATAATATAGTATAACATTGGCATTCAAATATTTGCAACAGATGTTTTTTTAAAGAGTATTCTTTACAAAATATGTAAATTCGGTGTTACTTTACTGTCATAGAAACTATAATATAGATATAATTTTTCGTAATTCGAATCTCGACTTACAATTAGATTTGGAGACAAGAGTTCAATCTTTGATTCATTGAATTTAAACATTGTTTATTTAAAATATATATTACCGTCTTATTGTGTCACTTGAACTTTATATTTCTACATGTTTTTAAAATATTAAGTAATTAGTTTTAACTTAACTTCTTAATTTTTAACCGTGGTTAACAAAAAAAGTTAAGAATTTACATTGCATTTTTACAAAAGTTACACAAAAAAATTGAAATCGTTTTTCAATACGATTAAGCTATTTCAACTTAAATCTTGTATTTTCAAAGTAATCAATATTTTCGTTTCAGATTTTTTTTTTGCACTGTAATGTAGCACCGTAATGTTTTTCATACCAAATTGATAGAATAGAATTCTCTTCAATAAATGTCATTTAGCTAAACATTAAACAGCCACTATCCCCTAGCTCCCTCTACCTTGTAGAGTGATAACTAAAACGTCAAAAAAATGTAACCAATCCAATACTTTAGTGTGATATACTGACATCGTTATTAGAGCCAAAACACATAACGGCGTTGCGGCGACGCAACGCTAAAATCGGCGGTTTGCGTTGCAGCGTTGCGGCGCCGCGAAAAAGAGCGTTGTTGTAGGGTAACCAGTTCTTCGTGATTTTTTATTGTGGATATTAATTTAATTATTTTAAATATTATAGTTCACGTGAAATTTGTTAATTATTGTTTGTGAAGTTGTTATTTAGTAGAATGCATAAAAAGTAATCCTTCTTACCGGAAATAATTTTGTGAATCAAGTTTGTATGCTGGTAGAATTTTAAACAACTTTTGTCTCATAAAGCCTAAACAAAATTGAAACAAAGTGATACATAAATTAATATCTTACTATATTAGTTTTATAGATTAAATATAAATAAATAGGTTTTGTCCGCGGCTCCGCTCGCATGGTACAGGCACCAACGGTAGTCGGTACGTAAAGTAGGTACTCTATGTCCTTTTCTGTACCCCAGACAACTGGTATGCAGAATTTCATGATGATCGTAATTCAGGTGAATAGTTAAAGCGTGAAAGCGTAACAAACAAAGAAACTCACTTTAGCGTTTATCATATGCATGAAATTAGCATTCCCCTATAATTGTGTAAGATAGAAAAAATATCACTATAATAACTTTTCGAAACGCTGCTTTATTACATATTTATAATTTAGGTACATCATACATGTCATTTTTTGAACCGAGTCATAAATTAGCTGTAAATCTAATAGTTAAAAGTGGTTAAAAGTAACAATACCTATAACAACAATTGAGCTGAACTGTGAGCCGTTTCACAGCTCCGGTTCAAGCATATGGCTCATGAGCTTATCTGTAGTTCATAAAAATTCATTGAGATACCCATGTCTAATAAAGACACAAAAAAATAAATTATAAAAATAGACACAAAATGTGAATAAATCATGGTCAACAAGTATGACGTCACAACGCCGGAATCGGCGGTGCCGCGCCGCTAAAATTGGCGGTGACGCCACCGCCGATTTTAGCGTTGCGGCGCCGCAACGCCGTTATGTGTTTTGGCCCTTAATGCCATAAATTTTGTTTTTAACTCATACTCGTGTACATACTGCAGTTACAGACTACAAGATGTTATTTTTAGTATAGGTACAATTAACTAGCATTTCGAAGCATCCTTTAACGGAGATTAACGTTTAGTCTTACCTACATTAGTGCATCGGTTACGTAGGTACAAATAATCAATAACTTCTAGAATTGAGTGGATCAATAAAAATATTTTAGATTCATTATTCATTTTTATTTAATATAATGTATATATCGTGTCATTTTTATTTACTAGCATCGATCAAAATTTAATATTTATCAGTAACGAAGTCATATTTTTCAGTCAACGTGTCCTTCACAGAATATTCTTCTTTCAGATATGGACGTAAATTTGCTAGTATACTGTCACTAGTCTCAGAGGTTGTTTTTGTAGCATTATCTACAGTATCATCGCAAGTATGGATGTTCATCGTCTTTCGGTTTTTCATCGGTACAGCTGTTGGAGGAACAATGCTTTGCTGCTATGTAATAGTTATAGAACTTAGTGGCAAGTCGTTTAGACCATATATGACAGGATTGATCGAACTATCATATATATTATCATATTTTACGCTACCCATAATAGCTTATTTTTTACGCGATTGGAGACAACTGCAGTGGGCAACATCCTTACCTTGGGTTTTCGTAATACTTTACTACTTTCTGGTACCAGAATCACCCAGATGGTTAATAACGATGGGTCAAAAAGAGAAAGCTACGGAAATTTTAACTTACATAGCCAAAAAGTAAGTTAACTAAATACTGTAAATTTTCATTTCAATTTAATATATTTTTTTTTATAATCAAGATTTTTTCTTGTTTCAGAAATAATATGCCAACTGATAATATAAAGGAATTGGTAGAAAAAGCTGTAATGGAAACTCAAAGTTTTCATACAAAACAATACGGATCATACATCGATCTTTTCAAAACTCCAAAGATCAGAATTTATACATTAATTACTGCATTTGTTTGGATGTGTTGTGCACACACTTTTTTTGGCATTAATCAGTACATCGGTCGACTTCAAGGAAACATTTATCTCAACGTAATGCTTTCGTCGATAAGTTTAGTACCTGGAATAATTTTAGTGATTTTAGCATCATTATACTTAAGAAGAAAGGTAGCTGTTATTACAAGTTTTGTTACAGCTGGTGTCTCTTTATTAGTATTCATAGTTTTACCGTCAGGTATGAGAGCAGCTGAATTAACATTTGCTATCATCGGTCAGATAGGTGCATATACGTCATTTGTTCAAGTATATTTATATTCATCTGAAATTTTTCCTACTGTAGTTAGAAACTCCGCAATGGGATTTGCATCAGTTTTCGGAAGATTTGGAGGTTTTATTGCACCTTTTGTAGTAAATATAGGTATTGAATGGGTATCCATTGTAATATTTTCTGTTTTAGCTTTTTGTGCTGCATTTTTATGCTATTTCTTACCAGAAACTAAAGATATTGTACTTTTAAATACCATAGATCAGACAGAAAAATCAAATAGGGATGAAATCACAAGTAGGTAGTATAAGGCTTAAGAAACTGTTGTACTTTAATTTTTAATTATTATTAGTAATAGTTATTGTTCGCGTATTTTATAATTTGAAAAGATAAATTTACTAAAAATAGTCTGGTTATTTGTTCATAGTAAAAGTAATCCTCGAAAAAAATAATAGATCTATGAATGCGTAATTTTTAATTTTCGACCTTGTCATTTGTAGAAAAATAAAAAATAAATTGAAAAATTGATAAATTTGAGACTATAACGATAAATCAAAAATTAATTTTAGTATAATTTGCTAAATCAGATTAATAACATTTTTCTGTTATTTAATTTTTTATGTTATAAGTGAAAAACAACCGATTTTGTTTAATAATTAATAAATATTACTAGTTTTATAGGGTTTGAGTAATTACGTTGTTCATGTACAACTTACGAAGTAGTTTAATTTGGTAAGCTAAACTACCGGGCGTTTTATTTTATTATTCTAGAACACCTTTGCTCCTTATATATAATATTTTCTCAAAAATGAACGTAATTAAAATGTTCGAGTATTTTTTACAAAACAAAGATCATTGAGAACTATCAAGAAAAGAAAACTATTTTTTAAATATTTATAATTTTAACTATTTTTTACAGATAATTAATTAAGATATTGTAGTATATAATTTTTTTTATTGTTTACATAAGAATCAAAAACAATAACAATAATTATTTAGATATGAATAGAGCCATGAGAAAATTAGTGCTCTATTTAAAAGTTTCTTGGCAGGTACTAACTTAACCAAACGATTAAAAATAGAATTATCGATTTTCATCGACTTCTAAGCTGACAAAAAGCTACAGTTACTGTTAATATTAAGGCTTCTCTTCGTTTTTCTATCTAGAACTTCCAAAAGGATGCAAACTCGATCGATTGCTTTACACATGCAATTACGTTATTTTTGGTTTGCGTAAGTATGATCGAGTTTCTTAGAACTTAAGAACTCTTTGTTTTCTCTTTACTCTCTTATTCCATCCTTCTACTCTTTCTTACCTTACTTCTCAACTTACGCACACAACATACGCACTTTCCAATTTGATTCTCATTTAAGATCCCTCCGCCGTTAAAATAATCTATCTCTATCCACTCCGATTCATTAGTCGGGGTTTTTATCTGATTCATATGTTATCTGCTGTTCGCCTCTGGAATATGTTACCAGGGTCTATCCGTAACGCTCCTTCAAATGACTGATTTAAGAGACAAGAGTTGAGCAGTTGTTTTTAGTAAAAATTTAACATAATACTAATAAATTAATGCAGTACAACCTTGATATAACGAGCCTCAATATAACGAATTCCTCGATTTAACGATTTTTTTTTAAAGATATTTTACTCGTTTAAGCAACAAATTTTTAGATGTGAACAAGCGGTACAGTACAACACCTGTGCACGCGCCGCCGGCATGACTGGAAAAGTTGACATGATTCTCATTGTTCAAGTTGTCCACGCTTCATTTATTTGAATTGAAATTCATGGAAATTTGGTCAAAAATTAAGTACCTATTTTTTTACATAATTCGAATGAGAATCATGTACCGAGTATCTTCTTAAATATTGATAGTAATTCACCAGTCATCGTGTATTAATATAGTGATTGTTACTTATTTCATTATCTTCATTTGCCTGTTTTGAGTATGAATTTGTTCAGTTTGTGATTTTGCATATCTACAAACGTCCGCTCTTGTACGTTCTAAGGTTGACTGGTAGTGAATGCTTTTAGCATTGAGCCAGCCTTTTGTACAATTCAATAATGTATTAGGCAATAAAGTATACATAAATAAATAATTTTATGATAATACATATATTATTTTAGTTACAATATGAAAATATGTTTATTGTAAAAATATATAAATATAAGAAATGTGTTCAAACATTTTATATTTCGAACAGTACCTATGTGCTTTAATGCGACTTGGGTAATTTTTTTCGCCCACCTATTTCAATCCCCTAGTTACACACATATGAATAGTTTTTATTTAATTTCACGTAAATCAGGCTACATGTTTGATTTCACCTTAGTCAAAACGAATATTTACTAATATAGATTTAAGTACTTGACTTGTAATTCTAATGAATTATTATAATGTATTTTTGAGGATTAAGGTTAGGTGTTTGAATATCTTATTTATAAAAATAGGAGATTAGATCCCGTGCCCTCTTCCTCTCCGTTCTTCTTATTTGATTTGATAATTGTATGTTAGGAAGAGACTTTTGAAGGTAGTCATCAACGTAGTTTGGTGTTATATTCTTAATTGAGGCGATAACTGTTGTAACGGACCTTAGGTATATAGTATTTCGATTTAAATTGTAACTTATCTGAATAATATACACTTTTACTTATTTACTTTATTTGATCACATACATTATTGTCACTCCATTTTTTATAACAGTTATGAATATAATCTTATTTTCATTTTTATATAAAAAAAATAATTAAAAAATAACAACAAGCCTACCTCGACACACGAAATATTAATATTGTTTTTTAATATAAAGACGCAACTTTATCTAACAAAGTATATAATATGTACATAGAAGACAGCTGAAAATTTAACGTCAATCATAAAAATTTCTACATATCTAATTAAAGACTCTAATTAAATATTTACGTAATATTTATTTTTTCAAGGATTTTGTATTGTATGTTATGAAACCCGCCAAAATATTTCGTTACAAAAATGAACAATAATGTGTGATAAATAACCCAAAACTTGAACAACACGCTACAATACATCCAGTAAACAAATAAAAAATCTATAATGGTCCAAAATACAAATGCTAATTTAGCAATTATTAAGGAACGTGGTTCTCTTCTCTGAGGTGCACTATTTGACGAGAAGTCAATGAAAGAACCTAAAAGTAAAAAAAAATAATATAGTAATATTTACAAATGGAAAAAAGATACTTTTGATTTCGGAGCGTATTAGAAATAAATTGTACTAAACTAAATAAATTAAAAAAAAAATGAAAAACGTGTAGCCGATTTGGAGGCTACATTTTTAATGTCTCTATCACAGAGTACATTGAATATAGGGGTATTATATTCTCGCCCGGTGGATGCCAGCTGGGCCGACCAGGACGCTGAGTTTGAGACAATCTTTCTCTGTCTCTATTATATATACATCTTAAACTAGGCTAGATGGACAAGGTGAACTATAACTAGATATATAATTTTATTGGAAACATCAAATGAATCCATACAGAAAAACTTAAGCATAAAGATTTGTCTAAATCTTTTTGCTTATTTAATTATTTTTGCTTTTTGCTAAATATATAAAGATTTGTTTTTACTAATGTTTATCTATCTGTAACTTGAACTGTTAAAAATAGAATTTTGACGTACTCGTATAATTCATAATTATGTATATTGTGTAAAATTCTACCATTAGTGAGCAAGACAACAGATAAATTGTTTATAGAAGCCGGCCGTATATCTTTGATATCTATCGTCAAAACATGTAACAAATTTGATTAAATCGTATTATTTAAGTAAACAGCCATAGGTACAAAATATGAAGAGAAATAAATATTAAGGTTTCAATCAAATTATCGAGAAAGAAAGAAAACTTTCTTTTAAATCTTATTACTAATCTATATTTAGTTCGAATGAAGTGAGGTAAAAATGTCATTATACTCGTAAAGATTCATATCAGCCAGATTCCGCGTTGGGAGCTATGTCTAATCTAAATCATTATTATATATAATATTTATAGCGAACCACCCAGGCTTTGCACGAGTAGTTGAGCATATTATGTAGGTATATGTCGTGGCCATATCGTAAAATTTCCCACATCATGATATGCCTTAACCAGATCAATGATAAGAAATCGTTTGTCGATATGGTCAACTAAGGCGCGCTACTTCATGAATTGGTCAAGATTATTTGATACTAAAGCTAATAAAACAAATAATGAATAGTAGGGTGGCCATGAGAAAAAAGTCTATGGACTATTACCGGCTATCCAAATATGACATTTGTGGAAACTGCGGATGAGGTATATATATTTAAGAAAAGGAAAACCTAACCTAACCTGATCTAATATATTCTGGATTTTTTTATATTCAAGAATAATGATGTGGGCAATTCTATGATAAGGCCACGACATATACATGCTTTTTCTTTCGTAGGGTCGCAACATCTTGTTGTGTCGTCTTATGTCTAAAATACTTGAAATATTTTAATACAATTTATTTTGTAGATCAATATCCATAAAAAAACTACATTATATACAATATTTATATCAAGCGTCATAGGTGTGAAACCCGCGCTTAAATTTTATTTCGCGTGCAATAGTTCAAGTTGTCGATAAGGATTAATAAAGTATCTGTCGGAATAGATTTGCAATTGCCGCATTGTACATGACCATTTTTTTAGAAGTTTTAATGCATATAAATAAGTTTTCAACTCAACTTATCTCAACATAAATACCAAAAACTCAAACCAACTCAAATCATCATAAATACCCTTTACGCCCGCTGTTAAATACACAAGTATTCACGCTTCTATCCTACCAACGCTTTCCACCCTGTGTGAATCGTACTTTATTATGAATAAAAATTTACAATTAGGTACTTATGCCACTAATAAATCTTATAATATTTCCTCATTAAAAAATATTCTCACCATCCTTATGAAATCTCTCCAGACTAGTATTTTTTTCCTTCCAACGATCTTGAAGCCACATCCTCAATTCTTCCTCTCCATATGGCAAATCTTCAATGTCGTACCTGTAATTGCAAGTAGACACATTATGTGTTTTTTTTTTTGTACAATCATTTCCATTGATTCCCTTAATATTTTTAATAAAATGCTTCAGTAAAAATTAATCTTGTTTTGAAGTGATTAATAGGTTAATTAATTAGATAATTCTGGTGTAGTGTTGCGTATATTCGCCTTAACGCCAGCGGTCGCGGGTCTGACTCTCGCTTGGGGCACATATTTGTATTTGTACAAATATTTGTTTCTGGTCCGTGTGTATCTCCTTGTGAGTCTCCCCAGCCCTCCCCAGCCTTCCTGCCTTGGAGAGCACGTAAAGTCGTCGGTCCCGGCTGTTATCATAAGCACCTAATAGCGACCGTTACTCATGCCTCATGGTAAGGAAATTATACGCCAACCCGCAGTGGAACAGCACCATCGGTTGCACCACCAATCCAACACGGATTAAGCTAAAACCCTACTTCTACATGGAGAAAAGGCCTTTTTGCCCCACAGTGGGTTATTTAAAGGCTGATTCAAATCAATTCAGTTCAATTCAGCGATTAATTACCGTTTAATGTGAAAATGAACATGTTTAGGCATTTTCCCGTGCAATAGATCCATTTCAGTTTGCGCGGGCACATCGTAAGCTACAGTGACGTCATACACCGAGGCCAGTCCGGAATCCCGCAGACGGGAACAAAGTACGGTCCAGCCCGTCGTGCGAGGATGCAATACGAACTCAAAATTCTGTAAAATATTTATCCTATACTTTTCAATTGTTTATTTTCTTAGTTTAGTGGCTTTCAATGGTGACAAAAGAGCACAGATTATTTCACTAATGTCACGTAGAATGGACAATATTAAATAACGATTTCGACGAAAATTTTGGTTTTTTTTTTTAATTCGAATTCGAAATTAAATTGTCAGTAACTTATCGTCGAAAATATTTGTTTTACGTAGATTTTTCATGTTAATGTGACATGTGTGTGCGGACCAGATAACAGATGACGCTTGTTATAGCTTAAGAAAAATTTATCAACTTACACTTAAAACAAATATACCTATGTTTTTATTCTCTGAAGATGACGAGGTACAAATTTTGTCTTTTTAAAATAAAATTAATTCGTTTTGGTTTTAACGATGTACTTTGAGGAGAAAATTATTATAATTCAGTAATTTTCTAGAGTGAAATGAATAAGAACATAAAATTTATCTTACAAACTTGCAAATGACCGATTTTATATTATGTTTACATATCTAGTTTAGTGGTTTCATGCTCCCGTTCTTTATATACCTACCTATGGTTCTCGGTATGGCAAAGAAACATATCTATTTCTTATAACTTTCACAGACATCTCTGTGAATGGATGTTCACAAGATATCAGTGCCGCGAGTCTGCTGTTACTAACTAGCATATCACAACGTTGGATCAGAAATCAATAATTAACACCAAAATAGGTTTTTCCAATCTAACAATCCAATGGAGTGAAATTGTGTCATTATTGGATTAGTAGATTATTTATGTAAACTAAACACTGTAATGACACCATAAACCATTGACTTCATTATAGATAGCAGACTCGGGTCCATTGAATGGTTTGCAATGCCAAGGGCATTGGTTAATGTGACATGTAGCTATGTGCCGCTCAAGCGCGTATCACCACCACCACATCAGCCGTTGCATGTCCACTGCTGAAAGTAGGTCTCCGCCATCATCTTTGGGGGTTTTCCAATATCGCCATCATCTTTGGGTATATAATAATAATAAGCGCGTTTAGTCACATTTAATGAAATGTCCTTCACGCTAGATATGGTGTAGCGTAATGGTATTAAATCATTTGGTATAAAGTAACCTAGGACTAGGTCAACAAGTTTAGCATAATTACATTATTGATTGTCATATCGCTTAACGCTTCATTCTTACTATTAAAATTTTTACCCGAATTGATAGAAAATAAGAAAACACGCCGTTGGATTGAAGTTCAAGAAACATGAAATTTCGCACAGAAATTTCTCATGGAAAGCAGATCATACATAAGAAGAACGAAATCCAAACGAATTTCGGAATGGTATCTATGACAATTAATAAAGTTTGTCATTTCTCATTATTTTATTGGTAAACATTGATTGTAAATCCAATCGGGAATTCCGGCTTACCGTGTGTGAAATGTGTGAAGTGAAAATACTCGAAACTTCAATTTAAATCAAGGTATTTTATATTAATATATGTATACCTGGAGGAAGGTTTGAACCAAGTAAAAAAACATTATATTTCGTTACCAGGAGGTAACTAATCATAAATTATTATATGACCTCTGCGTAATTATATCATTACAAACGTAAATAATAAAAAAAGCTACCGTCAACATACCGCTTTAATCTCGAGATAAACTAAAGGCTATGTAATCATGGAATGTGCAATAAAATTTAATTCACCGTAGTTAAAACACTTAAAATTTGATAACAAATCCTATTGACTATGTTTATTTTTCTATGTAGGAACATTTATTAAACAATTCTGATAATTATAAAATATTTTAAAATAATTTTGATAAAATGGGAGTAGAAGAATTGAAAATCTCATGCAATTAAAATGAAAAAGAGCGGCCTTGTCATATTCATGATATTTATTGTATTAATATACAATTTAAAAGATAATCTATTAATGTAACACGTTTTTACATTAAATTGAAACTTTATATTGAAATCGAACTTTCATTACCTCAATATTTTATATCAAAAAGCATTAGAAAGATCTTGAACTTTAAAATTAAAATAAAACGAAAATATTTATGCAATAATAAAACTTCAATAGCTCACCGGTAATTGTCTAGATAAAGCAAATTTTTCGCTGCGACGTTTATTGTCTTCGCTCAAATCGGTCCCTTCGGGAAAGAGCACAACCCGTTGATGATATCGAAGTTTTTTATAATAATCAACAAACTGTGACATGTTTACTTCATCTTCCTGCCAATTCCTCTTTACATACAGAAAGTAATTTAGCTGCATTATCCAACCTTAAAATAAAATAAATATGTGAGGCGTTGAGTGTATCTTATAGACCATAAACAATAAGTAGAATATATTGACTTCATCTATTTTAAAAAAAAATGCTGCTTTTTACTCCTGTTTGTATCAAAATTCTCTCTGATGTGACTTTTGGGATACCTTTATTAAGACTAGACTTTAACAAATAACGGTGTTAGGTATAGTTTTATACTAACTAAGATAAACTGCATTTATTATTAGATATGCTATTGAAGTCAAATCAATTTATTATTTTATTTAAATTACAAAAAAAAATATTATAATTTAAGATTAACGAGTATAAAACAATGACCAAAATATAGTGTCTAATAATATAGTAGCAATAACTTTTATAATGGGAAGCGGGTCTTTCTTATCCTTACCCATTCCTGGAACAGCTTTAATTTCGTCTTTCAAAACGAATTTGATTTTAGATTTTCCTCCAGTCACAACATCGAGTATGTCTCTTTTTAATTCTGATTTTATCTTGTTATTCGTTTTTTTACAAGCGCAGTCTAGAAATCTTGTTTGTCTTTGTGTCGCGTGATACAAAGCTATCCACACATAATTCCAATCCACTCTTGTGCGATGGTTCATTACAATTATAGTCGTTTCATCTGGATTCACATGATCACCGTAATGATGAAGTTCCGTGTTACAGCACCATTGAAATAATGCCTGAAGGAGTATTTATCTAATATTATAGTAATCTAATAGTTTAGCTATATTATAAACTGTATTGCAATTGATACTTTACCACCGGATACAACTCCCACAGCGAGAATAGTACATCAACTACATTTCTATACAGTATATGTTTTATAAACATTAAATACATAACTGGACAATAAAGTACGTAAAAACCTGAAATATACATATGTATTTCATAAGTAAAGTACAAATATATGTATATTAATACAAGAGGTATAACTCATTTCCAAAAAAAATATCACAATTGAATTGTAAACGTCCACAAAATTCTTTATTGAAATATCGCATTCCATGGTTTAATTTTTATTTACATACTTTTCTTTTGTTGTAGGTTATACCTATAAATTACATTTATTATAAAATGTTAAACAGAAAACTTTATTAACCTGCTAAGATAGTATAATACCATGCTGCACAAACCAGCAAACCTGTCGCCATGATGGCAGACTTATACTGACGAGGGGCTAAAGAAGCCCTAGCAAATTAGTTTAGATTAGAACCCCTATTAGCTCTGCTGTATGCGCTTTACGTAAGTCATATTGTGTTTGATATATTTTATTTATCTATAATTTAGCTCCATTGTTATACAATGAATTTAAAAAGCGTATAACTGCCACGAACTTCTATTACCTACATCCGAAGACTGTAACTTCATCCGCCAAGCCTTTCCAGGGTATTATTGTATATACATACATGTTCTGCGCTATCACACATTGCAGATTTGCTTCGAATGTGTGCTTTTGATATATGTATTATAAAGAACAAATTTAGTAATTTAAAACTCCAGGTTCAGATTAGCTTAATTTGTACACTCACGACAATAGATAGAACATTCGCTAAGATCTTTCGGTTACTCCATTTCAAGTCTTTATAATATTACTTGATATTATAACTATAATAACTTTATATTATTTTTTTTTAGAATTATATTCGATATAATTGATACTATCAAGAAGATAATAAAATTCAACATAAAAACAATTATTTTATTTATTATCTTCTTTATTAAATTCGTCTGGAACTCTATTTTGAGAAGTTGAATATGTATTACGTCTAAATATCTGAGCTTCTTCAATTGACATTACAAGTTCAGTGCCCTTTGTCTCTGGAAGGAATATACATAAAATTGATGCAAAAATCAGAGGCATACCAAATGCGACTGGAGCACACCACTTTCCATGTGTTCGAAAGTCAGCAACAAATGGTGCTATCATAGAACCAAATCGTGCCATCATAGAAGAAATGCCTACTGCCGCATTTCGTAAAACTGTTGGAAACATTTCTGAGCAATATAAATAAAGGACAATATACGCCATGAAACAAAATAGATCACCAAGACATCCTAATATTAAAGACGTTACACCTTCAGGAACGAAGGCAATAAATATAAGACATATACTACTAGTTACATCACAAGAAATTACCAATGTCCTCCTTCCCATGTACTTTATGAGTGGAATTACGAACAGACACCCACATAAACATATACTGCCGTTTGCTACTACATTTATAAATATGTTTCCAGTCAAACGGCTGATAAAATGAGATACTCCATAATGGCAGTATCCTGATACAAACCAAGATAATGACATAAGTAAAATATTTTTTCTTAAATAAGAATTATAAAATAAATGAATAACACTTTGTCTTCGTGGCCTTAAAGCTATGGATTCCAATTGATAAGTCTCAATTTGTCGTCGAATTTCATGTTTTGGGAGATTATTTCTGTAATATAAGACATAAAAAAATTTATATAAATATTCAATGTTAATACTTTTAGTATAGATCATAAACATTGTTATATTAAAGTTGGTTTATATATTTTTTGTACATTATTTACATATTTTTTTTGTAAGACATACAGATAGACGAAGACACATAGACACAAGGATATATAGAAAAATATCGTTATTATCAATTTTTAGTACTAACATTGCCGCTATACGCTCCATAACCTCTATCGCTTTAAATGTTTTTTTATTTGATAAAAGCCATCGTGGCGATTCAGGCAACATGCATATATAAATTAATTGAATTATATTTGCAGCTGATATGATCATTTGGAAACGCACATAGTCTCTTATAAAATATCCAATAAGCGCTAACACAATATGTCCAATTGTAAATGGAATGTGAAAAACGATGGATATTATGTCTCTATAAACGCAGCCAACAATTTCCATCAGTAGTACGAATGAAACTACCGTCACTCCGCCAACAGAAATGCCCAAAAACATTCGTATAATTGTGAAACTCCAATAGTCTGGCATAAAAGCAGCCATCATTCCAGTGAACATTTCAAAAACAATTGCAATAAGCAAAGTTTTCCTTCTACCATATCTGTAAATGAACCAAAATTATCATTACATGAATGCCCAAGAAATACACTACCGTTTTAAGTACCTTAACCGATTAAAAATCGTGTTGTAATGGCAGAAACCTTTATATTATCAAAGCTTAAACGATATTTGGATAATTGTTTTTTCTAAGCATTGTTCTTAAAGCATTTTTTTTTTTGTTTTATATAATTGAAAACATACCTATCCGATGCAAGGCCTAAAGTTAAGCTTCCGATGAGTACACCGAATTGAAAAATAGTTTGAGTAAAATCCTTGAGCCAAGATTTTTGACATATTAAATTCCATTCAGTTACAATAGTTCGTGTAAAATCAGTTTTATCATAAACGGGAATGTCACAACATGTATTATTTTTAGGGCAAGTATACTGCACTAGGGGAGCCAAAAAAAAAATGGCCATTTGATGAAAAGCCACAAAAAATTTACTTAAAAAGATTATAATACAGAGCCATGTATGGTACTTTCCAAAGTTTCCAATAAGAGTATTTATCTGCACCATTACCTACTAATAATTTCGTCGATAATATAGACAATATTTTGTTTACAAAAATAATGATACTATTCGTCTAACAGACACGTTATATAGAAATCAAGATGGTATCGATTGATATCGTTTACGATTTGTATATTACTAAAAATTCTTTCGTGCATATTCATATAATATACAAACTGAATAAAATTACAAACTGAGTCAGCAGAGTTATTGTGAATAAGATTTCAATTAAAAGATCAAAGATTTTTAGAAATTTAGTAGTGTTTTTGCTTAAGAATTTAAATCGCACTCAACGGTAAAGAATCGCATAATATATTGGAATAAAACGTAAACAGTTAATAAAGTAGGTATCATATTATTTAAAAGTAATTTAATTCAAGAGTTTTTTAAGCTAGTTTTCTACGTCATTGGCATAAATATATACATATATAGCCGTGGCCAAGTATTACTTATTGTTATCTTTGTAACATTACAATTGAATTCTACCATATATATATTATAGAATTGATAAATTTAACGAATGTGATTATACGTACTTGAGAATATCTTTTTTAATCAAAATTATACTTGAACGTGACAAACTTGGCATTCGTCAAAAGGTATTTTCTTATTAAATTATTTATCACAAAATTTAAATATGTTATTATTTTGCCGGAGCAATGCCATTAAAATTACTATCATATTATATATACATTACATACATTACAGTCATAGTATGTTCGTTGACTCAAGATCATGAATCGACCGGTATAAATAAAAATAAAATAAATTTTATTCATATAAAATAACCTGAAACAGTTGAATAAAGTAGTAAATTGCATATGGTTTTTTTTAATACGCTTTATCGACCAGCAATTAAAAAAAACAGTTGGGATAAAAGGTGAAATTAACGCCTAGTGGTAACAATGATATTCGTATACATAAACAAATAAGATAAAAATTACATCAATTAGAAATTTATATAATAAACATGTTGTACAAAGCTCTTAGAGTCCAGAGCTTTAAACCAATGTTCCCGAAGTTGCTTTTTAAAAAACCTTAGTTGTCTGGGAGCTTGTTTCATAGTCTAGCAACTTCTACAGAGAAAGACTTTGAGATGAAACCAGAATAGTGGGAAGGGAAACAAAGAAAAAAAAATGAAAAAAAAATCTTAGGAACGAAGCTGACGATCACTAGGTATTGTCACACAAACATTTTTTTAAATAGGGGGGAGAAGGGGAAGAGCTTCAAAAAGAATAAAGTAAAGAGAAATTAGTATTTGAAATTATATACATTGTCAAATGGGAAGCTTTTTGGGTTGACCTGTACTGTTTAATTTCTGAAAATTGCTTAACAGACGATCGAGTTTGTTACGAAATATTGATATCTTTCTTTCGAGGGTAACAAACAACTAGTCGATGATCGGAAATACAAGGGCAGGAAAAAGCTCATTAAAGATTAAAGAAGAGTCAATATGTAGGATAAGATCTTTAACGTGTTGACTGTATGGTATAGATTAAAGGGTATTACACAGTTATTAAACATGACAGACGGTATATGACATGACAGACGTTATGTCAATAGAAGAGACAAGGCATGAGCTACTAACAATGATCGCTTGATACTTGGTATGATTAAACAGGACACCAAATTTGTTAGACCAAGTGTTCAAATTTAAGAGATTCTGATTAGTCCTTTTGACAGCCATATTTATGTTATCTAATTTAGCGTGCACATAAAGCTGTAAGTAAGTCGACGGCGTAAAATGCTAAGAGCAGTCTATGAAAGATGCGAGTGAATTAATAAAAATAGATAAAATAAAAGGAGATAAGGTGTCACCTTGAAAACGCCAGTTGATAGCTCAAGTCAATTGAAAGGGACATGGTCCAATCGGACTGCTTACGGGCGACCATGAAGATGTGAAGAGAACCGATCAATAACTGATGATATCAAATGAATTTGAAAAATCGATTAAAGCCACTATAGTACTCGTAATTAATCAATCCTCCAACCTACCCGTGTATCCTCAGCAACCTTTAGAAGAGTGGTAGTGCTGTACTGTGGACCATCTCTTAAACCGGACTGAAATATATTGAAAACATTATATTTATATACATGCTTCTAAGATTTTCGACATGGATGAACATAGGCCTAAAGTAATTTAGCTGGCAAGGGTTAGGACTTTAGGAGGTTTTCCTAAGGAAGGAAGGGAAAAAACGTAAGCTTTTCTCCAGAGTGCAGAAAAGAACCCAGGTACAATTGAAAAATTGACAATACGGGTAATTGCTGGAAGAACATAATTAAGAATTGGAATAATCATAGAGCGGTTGATTAACTCTGCTCAGCATTGTGCTGGAGTCCAGAAACTACCAGCGCTGGTATTCCGCTGGACCCGCTCGGTGATGCCACAAATCAAGCAGACAGACAAAACAAAAGACAGCACGCACACGGTCATAATAATAGTTTGACCTTACAGTTGAGATAATTTTGCAGTTTTCTTATTGTCGGAGGTATGTTTTTCCAGCATTTCGATGCAGCATAGCGGAAACTGCCTCTAAAAGAGAACGTTCTCATAAAGCGGCTTATGTTACTGCTTTCGAAACTGGATTGCACATTCTCGATAACCACAAGACCTATGACTCAAATCCTCCCAATTTTTGTTTCAAAATATCTTCAATGTACAAAATCGAACCTGTTGTAGATCTTTTATAAGTTTAAATATTTTTAATTAATAAAGAACAAAAAGTAGAATGTACATAAGAGGCCCAAGATCTGTATGTTTCAAGTGTTAAATGTATTTGAACTACAACTCAAGCTCGACGATAAAGAAATACGTTTAAAGGAATTTTGCTTGTTCCAAGACAAATTATGAAATATGAGGTTGTACAACGACAATCCGCAATTAAGCAAAGTTTCGGATAGAATTCAAATTTTATCCTTAATAGAAATAATACATTTATCAAGCTGTAAGACGAACATGCTGTATCGGTATAATACAGTTCTTTAATTCTTATCAAAGTATTTACCTATCTTATCACATAATATCCTAGAATCTAGATATGTTTACCATATTTGACAAGTAAGATGAGATAAATTGCGACGTATGGATAAAAAAAAAATATTTTGATCTCCTTGTACATGAAAAATTTAATTTCTAATTGAAAGTACCTAATACACTCAAATATTAAATACTTTATTTTTGAATGACTGAAACTATCTTATCATTTATTTGTATATCCCGAGAAAAAATGATTAGATTTAATCATAATTATATAATTGGATCCAACTGACAGATAAACTGACTATATATATATATATATAATATATAATAATATATATACTATATATATATATATATATATATATATATATATATATATATATATATATATATATATTAATATGATCATATGAAATCAAACAAAAAATCTATACTAATATTATAACGAGAGAACGAGAAGGACGCGCTAATCTCAGGAAATACTGGTTCGAATTAAAAATTATTTTTGTATTGGATATTCCATTTACCAAGGAAGGCTATAGGCTATATAACATTACGCTACGACTGATAGGGGCTGAGCAATAATAAGAAATGTTACGAAAACGGGAAAAAAAATTTGAGAGCTTCCGTTGCGTCCTTTATTATTTCTTTTCTCGAGACATTTTTTAACAATAGTTCCACTTTTAAATCAAATATAACATAACATTTACTGAGAATTTTCGAAAAATAAAGAAAAAATTCAATAATACTTTGAACGACCCAGGAATCAAAACCTGAGACTTCTTGCTCGGCAGTAACACTTGCGATCACTCGACCAACGAGGCGGGTTTTTCCCTCAAATTAACGCGCGTGAAACCGCGGGGCAGAGGTAGTTTAGATATAATTATATTAATTTATATATGAATAGACACTTAAATATATTTACATACACATATACATATAATAAGATCCAATATTTTTCCCAGGATACTAGAACATTTTCGCTAATTATAAAAAAAAAAAAACTTTAACAGATTAAAACACTAGTTCTACAATATTTTTAGATAAATGAAACGCAATACTGTAAATATATTTCATGAGTGTCGCAATGTAGGTATATGTGTTATTGTTTTTTTTAACATTTCGTCCGTACGTCATACTTATCTAATTTAATGTTATCGAATACTTTTAAAATACGTCTGTAACCGCTATTGTTGTTATATACTAATTGTCTAATTTATTACTATAAGCAAGGACGCATATAATACGACCGAGTTATTACCAAGTTCGGGTCGTACAAAAAAACATAATAAACTCCGTTCCGCCTTGTTTATTATTTAAGTCTACATACATTTATTTTAAATCGAGCTAAAAACGGTGAACACGTCTGTTATAATGAGAATCTGCAATAATTTTTAACTGTATCATATTTTTTTGTTATTTTGATATATCCTTCAAGCAGTGCTGGATTTAGGGGAGGGCAAACGGGGCAACTGCCTCGGGCCCCCACATAAGAGGGGAGAATGCCACAATAGAGCTAAGGCAATCGAGTTGGAGCGATCCGGAGTCGGGACGACTTTTTTTTTTTTAGTAGTAGGACTTTTTTTTGGGAATATGTCCACCCAGCAACAATAATATATTGGCACGAGATTGCGACGACCTTTTTTTTAGGAATATGTCCACCCGGCAACGATAATATATTGCGTGAGATTATGACGACCTTTTTTTTCGTCGTCATTTTTTTGTGCAAGAAAAAAAAAACATTTGCAATTGCATCGTCATTTTTTTTTTGTGCAAGAAAAAACAAACAAACAAACAACAAGGGGCCTCCACTCCTCCATTGTTCCGGGCCCCCACAACTCTTAATCCGCCCCTACCTTCAAGAGATTCATTGTGTGATACAAATAAAGTTTCATATTTCAGCATAGGTACAGCTTCAACTATTATAAAATCATGTAAATTGAGTTTCGTCACGTTAAACATAATGACCGTTTTAAAAGAATACTTAAAATCATTTTCATGGATGTTTAAATAGTTTTAAATAGTGCCAAGCAAAACAAAAAACGAAAAGTTTTATATTATTTAAAAAAATTCAATGTCCTTTATCCTGAGTAAACTAAAAATTGGTTGTCTGTAATTTTTTTATAACATGCATCTACATGCAAGTGTAGTTTACCTTTTTTTTAAATTTCTTTGTGAGTTAATACCTTTTTTTTTTATCGCAGGGGAATCCATTTACGGATGATATCCAGGACGCCCGGGTCGGCAGTCCTAGACCTATGTCGGACTCGGCACTTTGGGAGTGCAATACCGTAAACCCCTGCGGGAGCCTTCAGCCGCTTTAATTGGAGGGTCCCGGATCTGCAGGCAACAGGATCCCTCTAGCGACAGGCTGGCCTCGGCGAAAAGGCCAGACTTCTCCTCCATGGTGTGAGTTAATACCTGTTAACAAAGACTAATAAAACATAATTATCTAAATATAAATATTTAATACAATTTAGATACGAATTCTCATTTATAAAAATGTTTAAATAATTTTGTTAATTAGTATTTAAGAAATTTTGCATAAGAGCACTATAGGTATGAGCACATATTTTAAATACAAACCAAATGTAAACTCTTATAAAAAATGAAATAAGTACTTGATTTGTAACTCTTGTACAAACTTTTATTCTTTAATGTTCTTTGAAAAAGTCTAAAATCAATACATATTTTCTTCTTTGACATACAAACACGCTTGAACATCTACCCTCATCTTACCGGATGAAACATTGTATCTCTCATCCGGTAAGATGAAGAATTTGCAAAAACCTTTCCCTATTAGATGACAATAAGAAATGACACCGTACCTAAACTTCATATGTTCCAACTTCAAAAGTTCACGTACAGTGGATGAATAGGTAATTTTTATCAGGAAAACTATTCTGCAACTGCCTTTAATGTACGATTACGATTGTATATAGGATTTGGAATTACATAGATCGAATTCGAACACATGTATACTTAATTTCTTAAAGTTCTGAAAACCCAGAAACAAATGCATTAATTTTTTAAGGAAAGATAAACGTTTATGTCAAATCTAAAACAGAAAGCAAAGATACTACTGTCTCGACCGATAGATCAGCTTTTCCGACAAGTTCAGATGCATGTTGCATCTGCACAGACCAAAATCGAAAGTAATACCTATTATATCTCTATTATTTATTATTGTAAGTGGTATTTGTCTTATTAGGAAACAGTATTTCCATCTATTCAGAAATATCCTATTGCCAAAACAACCTCATTCTACTTTTTTCTTTGCTCGACGCCTTATATCTATGCTTTATATCTTAAGTTCGTCTCGTCGTTCAGGTCACCCCTTTAACTTTTTTTCTCGGTAGATAAAACCTTTTAAGCCCATATCAATAACACATTTTGACAACCGTTCTGTTCTAGAATTCCAAGTAGTCGCATTAACGCTGGCGGTCGCAGATTCCATTCTCACTTGGGGGAGATTTTGATTCCAGTCAACGTGCATGTCTTTATGGACTTACTCACTTAAAGTCCCCGATCCTGGTTTTTATTATAGACACCTTATAACGACCATAACATTACTCATGGTAAGAAAATTTTCGCCAACCCACAGTGAAGCTGCGTGGCGAATTAAGCTCGAACACTTCTCTTCTATAAAGAAAAGGACTTTGTCCAGCAGTAGGACATTTTCAGGCTGATGTAATGGGCTTATTAAATTGAAACCGAAGAGCACCAAAAGCCATAATAAGAAAAATCACCAAACAGTACGGCTTACATTTAGCCGTGGTTAGGTGGTCCGAGTGTGACCACTTAATGATGTTAAATGATCGGGTACCTATAATGCCCTTGTGGCGATATGGCGTTCTCGTGCAGCGTTACCAACCTGAGGATAACGCCCCAGCGTCATCTTGAATAATAGGACTGCACCAATAAAAGTACATGTAATATGAAGACCAGGCTACTGCTCAACGGTGTGGAGCTGCTATCTTGAAGAAATAATTAAATTACTTTAGATCAGAGCGACATAATGTAATAATTGCAATAATTACTCTTTGGTTGCGTCAAGCAGTTTTGCTTGGATGTAGTCGATACAGCTGGCAAGCGATAACCTAGTTTTAAAAAAAGTGAATGTTAAGCGATGTATTGGACAGATTGCTATAGGAAAAGCAGAGCTGTCATTAAATTATCTGAATTCTCATCAATTAAACAAACAAACAAACATATTCATGTTTGATGGTATTTTTGGAGATAATTAGGGAAGATGAGGTACCTAGATGCCAAACCTGCATCGAATTCACCACGCTACCAATAGTAATCCAATTGCATTGCAAGTATTGTAAGAGGTAAATAAAATATAATATTGTAATCAGTTACGAGAAGTAGACGACTGAGAAATATAATCAACGTTTTATTTCGAATTTACCATCCTGTAACACTGCCTGCTTTTAAAGAATATCCATCATGGGAGCCCACTGTTATGGAATCTTATATATACGAGTATATTCGCTATTGCACGAAATTTAAAAGTGCGGCATTAAAAGTCGACCGACACCTACTAAAGACTAAGCCTACGCCCGCCACCGACGCCAAATCGCGTTTTTTGAAAAAGAGACTACGCTGGCAGGATCTAGAGAAAAAGGCATTGATCAACTCGCAGAAATATTTTCAAAAAATAGTGCGCGTCTGAATTTCTAAGGCAAACACTATATTTGCCATTCACTACTATAGGAAATTGGCACCCATAAAGCTGTAAATACAAAATATATTTTTAATATGTTTATTATTTAGCTTTTGATTTCGTACACATATGTACTTATTTTGAGGTTATTATAGTACCTTTCTATGTATTGTATGAATTCAACTGACTGAATCAGCGTCTTAACGTCCCACTGCTGGGCAAAAGCTTCTTCTTCATATAGAAGAAGGGTTAGCTTAACCCACTACGCTGCTCTACTGCGGGCTGGCGAATGACTAAGTATAACAATTAAATAAAATTAAAAAAACGCTCTAATCTTATGAAAAAAACTTCTTCTTCTGATTCAATTAAATCTAAGCCAAGGCTGACAATTTCCACTTATCACAATGTCAAATAAAAATATTTAGTTTGTCGTTAATAAAAAACAGTAGTATAGTATAGTAGGTATATTATTTTAAATTATTTGAATTTAGCATTCTGCAAATTAATGTAGAGTAGGATGAGAATCCTGTGTCCTGGGTCCCGGAATACACATAACACACAAGCACAAATGCCCACGACAAACATGTCTATGACCTATACAAATACTTCATATCTATACTTATAATATTATAAAACGTATGAGTTTGTTTGTTTGTTTGTTTGTTTGAACGCGCTAATCTCAGGAACTACTGGTTCGAATTGAAAAATTCTTTTTGTGTGGGTAATATAACATCATTCTTTTACTGAAAATTTTCGAAAAATAAAAAATACTCAATAATACGTTGAACGACCCAGTAATCAAACCTGAGACCCCTTGCTCGGTAGTAACGCTTGCGACCACTCGACCAACGAGGCGAGTACCTGTTTAAAAACATTTAAGTACCTTTTTCCCTGAAATTAAGGCGAGTGAAACCGCGGGGCACAACTAGTAACAAATATGCGGGTATCGAACCAGCGACAGTATTTAGTCATAATTAATTTTAAAGTAATTTTAATAATCGGTATTAACAATAAAATTAAATGAAATTAAAATATTTATTCCGCCATATGGTAATTTCACACACTTAACGAATTTAAAAAAAAATACAATTGAAATAAATACGTCCTGGTAGCAAAAACACTTACAATACAAGCCTAATTAATATTATCAGCTACCGTTAAGTTAATTACCTAATTTACCTCTAGAAATTATTACAAGCTAATCTCTAGTGTCACGGTAGACATCACCGTCCTTATTATTGTATCATTAGCATTATTAAATATTACAATAAATAACTTAATCTATATTCTATTTTACATTTTTTATTAATCTATATTTTATTATTAATTAATAATTCGATTTGATTATCATGTAGGTAAAAGGACGAGGTAGATTTAGTTCGTTTAGATGTAGAAATTGATATAATTGTGCAACTATCTAAGCTTATAATTAATAACTATATTGGAATCTACTATATAATACTCGTATATATTAATTATGGCTTGTAAAGTTGTAATGATAATTCTAATTCAATTTCATAAAATTCATGTTTTTCGATTTAAATAAAATGTACCTACCTCATCGCCTCGCGTGTAAGTGAGCGTTTTTTTCCATGTCAATTAAATAGCAAATGATAAGAAAAAAAATTAAACAGATTAACATAAAAGATTAGAACAAAATAAATTAAACCTTAATAAAACATGGAAAATAAAACATAAGTAAATACTTAATATTTAATAATAAAAATTAAACTATCTATTTACATTATTATCTTAATCGTTATCTACATAATTATTTTAACCTTTTTTATCTGATGACGGTTTCTTTTTACCGAATTGTTCTCCTTCTTCTATCGTAGTCATCAACTCACAGCCTTTAGTCTCGGGAAGAAGAAACGTTATACAAGCCGCTATGAGTGGAAATATAGCAAAAGCAACTGGGGGCATCCAAATAGCAACATCCCTCATTTCTATTACAAAAGGTGCTAACATCGAACCCACTCGCGCCATCATTGATGAGAAGCCAAGAGCAGCATTCCTTACTACTGTTGGAAATAATTCTGTGCAATATAAGTACACTACGACGAACACTATGAAGCTGGCTACTACTCCAATACTGGCGCATATAACAGATCCCACACCTTCGGGAATAACAGATAATACTAACAGACACAACGCGCATATGAAGTTAAACACAATCAAAATTGTTTTTCTGCCTATAACTTTCATTAATGGTATAGATGCAAGAGTTCCGAGTAAAGTGACGCTAGCACTGGCTGCCACGTTTACGAAAACATTTCCACTCAGTTGTCCGACGTATTGTGATACACCATAAAAACAGTAACTGCATGTCAGCCAGTTAAACGACATCGCAGCAATGTTCTTTCGAAGATTTGGAGTACGGAATAGATCTAATATATTCCCTTTTTTAAGTTCGGACTTTTCTATTGAATCCTGATACATTTCAACATCTCGTCTGATGTTTTCTGTTGGGCGATTATTTCTGTAACGTAATGTAACGTAAATAAAATAAAAAAAACTTAATAATGTTACATAATGACTACAGAATAAAAATTCAATATGACTTATCAACTTACACTTTTGCCACTCGTTCCAAAATTAAAATTGCTTCGTCGGTTCTTTTAACAGCTATCAACCATCTTGCAGTTTCGGGTAAAATGAAAAAATATAATAGAAGAATAATCGCCGGTACAGAAATAGCAAATTGGAATTGCTGGAAATCTCTACAGAAATATGCAAATACTGGCAACAGCATGTGCCCCAAATTGAATGGGACTTGATAAATTGCGGAAATAACGTCCCGGTATTTCGTTCCGACAAATTCCATAATAATTACGAAGCCCGTAACCATTGTGCCACCAACTGACATTCCCACTAAAAATCTAATGAACGTAAACGTCCAAAACTCTGGAACGTATGCTGCAATTATACCCATTGAAACTTGAATGACAACTGCTACTAACAATGGTATTTTTCTTCCGAACCTAAAAAAGAATATTATAAACCATTTTAAAGAATAATACAACTATGTATACAATAAAACATCACAAAAGCTATATCATTATAACAATGGTAACATAACATATTTACGGTTTTAGCAGACGCGTTTGTGGCAAGGAAATAATCATTGTTTGATTTAATAAAGAATACAATAGTATTTTTTTATGTTATCTTAACATAAGATTTTTTTTAAATCTAAAACAAAAAATAATTAGCATTACCTTACCTATCAGATGCCATTCCAAAAAGAACACTGCCGAGTAGAGTTCCCAGTTGAAACAATGTTTGTGTGAAACTGGTCAGCCATTTCCGATCACATATCAAATCCCATTCCATTATAATTGTATTGGTAAAAAGTGATTTGTCATATTCTGGATTAGGACATGGGCAACTGCTCGTATCGTTGCTACTGTTATCTAAACAAGTGTATTCTACTTTTGGTGACAGGAATATAATGGCCATTTGATGAAATGCAACAGGAAATTTCGTAAGAAATATCAATAAGCATAAGTATAATTGATATTTTCCGAAAGATCCTGTTACTCGTTGAATGAGATCCTGTTTCGGTTCAGGTTGCGAAGAACTAACTCCTGAAAAAATAAAACTAAGGGTAATTGGACTTGACTCATATGAAAAATGGATTTTTATTTTAACTATCTTATTATGTTATTTTACTATTACCTCTATTTGTATATATTGAATAGTAAACGATAATATAAAGATGAAATATTTTTGAACTATATACATAACTTTTTTTTCTTTAAAGCCAAACAGATTATTATTTATGTGAGGTTTAAGTGAACGACTATGAATAAAGCATTACGCATGATATAGAAACAGTGTGACGAGAAACATTTAATGAATGAACTTTCATTTGTTTTTTATACGTCCCGTGATTACGATATTATAATTATGATTCTCTAATGCGTTGACGATAATTTCTATTTACTTATTTTACTTTTACGTATATATTAGTTTGCATGTTTTGATAAACTGTTTTTGAGCTTTAGTTAATATACTTTTAAAAATTGAAAACGAAGTGAAACATTAAATTGTACATTATTTTCACAATACTAAACTATGTAAATATACATTAAACTGTCGTATAATTTTCGTCGTAGGTATTATTTTCCACCGTTATCCTTGACATGCCTCATGGTTATTACAATTATTGTTTTTAAATTTTTAATATTGGGAAAAAAATTGTTTTCAATTTATTCTTTACAAAAACAACCTTATTATTATTGTAAAATAGTGAATTATTCCACAAGCAGTTATGCATTTTCTATAAAAATTAGGTATTATTATTTTGCACAAACAACTTCAAATCTATATCATACTACATAGCTTAGTTTTTACCACTTTTTATAGCACTTTTTTTATAAACTACTTTTACACTTAATTTAACCCTATCGCTACCAGCGTCACATATACTCGTACATATGTAACGACCCGATTTTCTTTGCTGGGTCCGGTGTCACAAATATGTTACGGGTGTTCATTATCAATTTATGATAACTATTGTATCAAGTCGTACTGCTCATAGATGTATAATGTTAGACAACAATAAAATTAATGAAAAATGTTATTGGTCTGGCAATAATTACAGTTGTTTATAAGATCTGAGCGGTTTTTCTCCTGAAGCCCTGGTAGCGTAAGGGTTAAGTATTTCTATAACTAGTTCTTGGAATCTATATAATTCAAAATATTTGAAGAAAAATGATTATAATGATTAGTAAGCAATATTAATTACCCAATAAAAAGAATATTGTTTACTAGATAAAAGCTTCTAGAAGTTAAGACTCTTTCTGTGGATGACAATTGTTTTAATAATTCAAAAATAAATAATTAAGTTAATATCAAACACACTCTATTTTAATATTGAAAATAATACACTACTTACTATTAGGTATCTAGGTATATTAAATTTATTGTCTTGATATGATAATTTTAAGTAGTTTGATCCATTTTTTAACTAGGTACAAAATATTATAAAATACGAAACATAAACATAACGATTATAATTATTAAATAATTAAAATTAGAAATTTATTATAAGCGATTGCCATATATATTATTTTAATTAAAGACAAAGTATTTATATTTATATGATATATTATAATAGATATTATGCATTCTGTACAAAATCTATTTACGATAAATTTTTACTGTTCTACAATTAAAAAAAAATATTTCATAAAAAAAGTAACTGAACCATATTATGCTAACTTAACAAGGAAACATGCTTTATTTCTCGCCTTTACTCGTTTTACTGTACAATCAAGGTTCAAAGACTCAATATTTGCAAAATCGAGGCCAAATACTTTCACCGCAAACATTCTTACCGTTTTCTTTGTTATCTTGAAGCTCCATGGCGGTGAGTCTGTAATCTGCACTATAAAACTCGTAAGTTATCACACACAGTTTGTTTCATTGGGGAAAGCCGATAGAATGTTTCCCCAGCGGCTCGCAGCAACACACTGGCTCGGATAAACTTCTTATGATAATGCGCTCGCGCCACCCGGCGCTCTCGAGTCTCGCGTTGTTATTGTCATTAAATGCATTTGAACGTGATGTAGAGACATTGAATGGACTAGAGATAACAGTTTTGGTATTGAATAATTAATAGGAAACAACGATAACAAATATGAATGATGATTGTAAAACAAGAATTAAAACAATTAAATACCTATTATTATATTTAATAATCCTACAATACCTACAGAATTAAATTGTTTAATAAAGTAATACCTTTATAGTTCTTTATTAAATATACAGGGTGACTGGTAAATTACTATCAATATTTAAGGAGAATACTCGGTACATGATTCTCATTCGAATTATGTAAAAAAAATAGGTACTTAATTTTTGACCAAATTTTCATAAATTTCAATTCAAGTAAATGAAGCGTTGACACTCTACAGTCATGCTGGCGGCACGTGCACAGGTGTTGTACTGTGCCGCTTGTTAGTTCATATCATTTACCTAGTCAACAAATTTGTTGCTTAAACGAGTAAAATATCTTAGTATTTTTGCCTATCCTAAGCCAGGATTAAAGTATTAAGGGGGATTGGATCATGCTTGTTTATCCTGCTACCCTGTTAACACGTAGCGGCGTTTGGACGTAGGTAAACTACCTGTTTTGTGTCGAAAGTGCAGGTAGCTGCTAGGGTGTCCAGACGACGCGTACATAATTGGATAATTGTTGAATAACTTTACTTAAAAGTTTATTAATATTTACCTGTTTTTTTAAAATAATTCGAATGATAATCATGTACCGAGTAGTCTCCTTAAATATTGATAGTAATTTACCAGTCACCTGTATAATTACATTTTTTAACTGTTCATAATTTTTCGATAAGCGCTCATATATATCGCTCATAAGATCTATCGAATCATTGCGGATGGCAAAGTTTGCCAAAATAACAATACATATACGTAAGAACGAATACACTTACGAATACAGGCGAACACAGGCACTACGAATACAGGCACTTACCTACTCGTAATTCTATAGTACGAGTAATACAGTCCCAAGAACTCTTTCATAGTCAGTCAATTAAGGTTACAGCACTTTATAGGTCAATATACCTAAAAAAAATCTCACTACATTAGTTTCGCGCATACGGATTATGTAGATCTATAGATACCTAAAAGTTTAATTTTACTAATTGACAAAACTCAATAACTGACTGAACTGAATCAGCCTGTAAACAACCCACAGCTGGGCAAAGGCCTCTTCTCCGTATAGAAGAAGGGTTGGAGCTTAATCCACCACGCTGCTCCAATGCGGGTTGGCGGATAATTTCAACCATTTTTGATTGATGTCAAGCGGGACCAACGCCTTTACGTGCTCTCCGAGGCATGGACGACCGACAAGGACATATACCCAGAAAAAAATGTTTGTACAAATACAAATATCTGCCCTGAGCGGGAATCGAACCCGCGACCTCAAAAAAAAGTAATATTAATAAGGCCTACAAAGTAAAGGTTATACCTTATCACAAATTTAAGTTCTGTTTTTGTAAAAAAAAAAAGTTAATATCTCGGAAAATATTATAATACACTATCCATATGGCGGTCATCTTACTTAATCGCGTCATACCAAGCACACGAAGAAGAAACAAGCCTTCCTTTTCCTTAAACGATATTTCGTTCTTACCCATGCCTTTACGGGTCGAATCTTTTGACAAATCATTTGATTTCCAAAAAATTAAAGATTCTTTGTAACTAGCTTACGTCTGTTAAATAAAACGTCTATCTGCGATACATTACAATTTAATACATAAATTATCGATTATATATTTTAATTTTCCTGTCTAGAATTGTCAAACTATTATTTTTTTAATTAAATTCTACATCAATTAACAAGTGGTTCCACCATACCCACTTTTTATAAAATGATCAAAATACAAATTAAATTTAGAAATTTTATTGTTTACTTTTTATAAAGTATCAATAACAATTTAGAAAAAAAATATTAGCGGGAATCAAAAATCGCAACGGTCAGAGATAAACGAACGTTTATTAGGTAGATATACGTACCATTACGCCAACTCGAAATCAATAATTTTCTTTGCTAAAATCGACATGATGTCCATGATTACATTGCAATTTAGCGATAGGAATTATTACCATTTGCTTCAGATTTCGTTTAAAAAAAAATTACAATTTAAAAACATTACTCTTGAATGAGTTACGACTCATTTTTGCTGATGCGTCAAATATTTAAATGAAATTAATTGGCAGGACTGACAATTGTTTGACCGTGACAATTATTTCAACAATTTAAATAAGGATGATGAAATGTGACGAACTAAGCTTAATTATATTTACATTACCTGAATGAAAACTTATTAGAGGCTATTGACGACTTGGCTGTTGAATACGGATTAATTAGAGACTTATGCAAGTAGGCTATTTAAACTAATTCCAAAGTGAACTTGAACTCCTTTAAAACGTCGACCATTGAGTCCTGGCTCAAATAACAACTTAAAAGTCCTATCATTAAAAAAAAACTAAACCTTCTCCACATAATTGTCTAGTATGTGTATATATATATATATATATATATATATATATATATATATATATATATATATATATATATATATATATATATATACATACTAAAGAGAATCGAGTTATGTATGTAATTAATGAACTTAAAGTACTGAACCAATTTCGTTTAAAATGTGATAAATATATTACCCAGATCTTACATGTGATTATAAATTCGTATTATTTTCCACCGTTATTCTTGACATGCCTCATGGTTGAAAATTATTTTTAAATTTCTATACTGTACTGTACTGTCTCAGCCTGTAAAACCACCAAACCAACCACTGCTGAGCGAAGGCCCTTTCTCCATATAGAAGGGTTGGAGTTTAATCCAACACGCTGCTCCAATGCGGGTTAGCGCATAATTTCTCTACCATGAGTTACGATCGCTATCAGAAACAGATGCCTATGATAACAACCGTGACCGACGGCTTTACGTGCTCTCCTAGGTACGGTGGGAAGACACACAAGGACATATACCCAGAAAAAAATATTTGTACAAATACAAAATAATATCTGCCCCGAGCGGGAATCGAACTTTGCGGAAATCCACTGCGGCTTCAAACATCAGCTCAGGCATCAAACTGCGACTCATAATAGCGTGACTAGCCATAAACGTTACCGCGAATTGAAATATAAAACTGTCGTTGTAGTGTACTTAATTTAGTCCTACAAATTAAAATCATCTACACTTGAGGAGTCGTGAAACAAAATGTCTGTTTACTTCCTTCATAAAATAATAAGTTGAGTTGTATGATGAATAAAAAACGTTAATTATATTCGAACTTTATTGTATTTATACAATTCTGTTTAAAATAAATCAGCTATTTACATAAAATTATTAAAAATACTACCGTAATAAAATAATAGCTTTGTAATGTGAGAATATTTTCACATTCCACCTATTGCTACATATATATTATTTACAGACCCATACAATTATATTTGTGTGTACTCTGAAACAGTGAATACATATATTAGATAAAACATTATTTATTGCTACATTGTATGATATCTTTTGAATTTATTGGCTCAAAAATAATAATTATAAAAATAATCTAATACTATTTTATTTTAATTAAATTCACAACACAAGACTGAAATCACAAACTTACATGAGCCCAAGCCAACAAGTTTAATGATTTAGTTTTGTGTAAATATGAAACCATTCTATTAAATGAAAAAGCTAATTATTGAAATTTGAATTAAACCACAAAAAAAGCATTTGAATTCAATATTAATAATAACATTTACAGCTATAATATGGGCACACACCAGTGTATTAATGTTCTACACCTTAATAGTTGTCATGTATTAAACTTAGAATATCACTTAATTTTTAATGCAACATAATTTTATTATATTTTAATTATATATCACTTTAACAGATAACAGTGAAATATCACATTATAATAACCCTTCAAATGGCAAATTATATTTATTATGAAACATAGATAGGTAATATATACATAAAATAATTGCTTGTCAAATAAAATACATCAAAATGACAAATGAGGAACATCACTAGTAAAAATAGAAAGGGCCATATCGTAAATCATTATCTATAACAAACGCAGATTTTAATGACATTGTAAATATTATTTTAAATAAGTTATGTTGACAATATTTCCTAAATATAACATTTATTATTATTATTATTATTGGAGTTATCATATCAATGAGGTTGGAGCATTGGCTCCTACTGGGACAGGCATTTTAAGTACACCTAATTATTGAAAGGCACTAAGACCCTAATCTACAATAAAATTTCTGTACACGGTATAGAATTTAATATTTTGTTATTACAAATGACATGATTTATTAATATTAATTCAGACATTTATAAAACTATAATTCCTATGTTGGGGTGAATAATAGAATTTATGACACTGAACCAAATTATATTGAAGGTATCGTAGTATGAATTATATTATCGGTCAGGCTTTTACATCAGTTTATTAAACAATTCATATTACTGAATACGACTAGCCAATTCTTTTAAAGTATTTACAAGAGAAATAACAAATAATAAAGCAAAATGTATAACAAACTTTTAAGTCTTATGATAATACATAATTACTTCATGCTGCTCTGAGTACAAACTACATTAAATGCATGTTCACTCAATGAAAATACTTATTTACATGACTATATTATATTATCTTACAAGAAATAATAAAATTGTATACTTTAAAACTCTGAACAGCATTTGTCTCGTTTTATAACAAAACATTATTTTTGTACTAACTCTTGATAGTGGTTATCATTAGAATTTATTTTTAATTTTGTAGAGATTCATACGAAGTTATACATACCAAAAGAGCAATATTAATTTGTAAGAATGGCTAAAAAATACTTTAAGCAAATGCTATTTATTGTATACTATAAAAACAGAAACTTATAGTTTCAAAATTTTTAAAGTGATCTAAAATTAAGTGCTATAGTGTCGGCGATTTTTTATTTTGGAAACTAAATTACAAATTTTTAATGCAGGCCCTAGTTTTAGTCCCATGTACTTCATCATCATATCAGAATTCAGTAGTAATAGGGCTTTTCCGTCTATTTCCTGTAAAGAATGTTTATTTGTAAGTAACTAGTAATAGGATTTAAATAAATTATAGATGATTTTGATCAATCATGAGTTGTCAATGTAAATGAACAAATACGGTTAACCTTATTCAACTATACAAAGAAGAACTGAATTTAATTGAACCTCGTTCACCTGTCATGATGAATAGATCAAATATTTTAATGTTCATTAAAAAACTACGACTCGAATTTGACTAACTTCTGGGGTCATAATTTTTTCCCATACAATTAAAAAATTCTTAAAACTGTGTCAATCTGAATTTTAAAAAAAAATTACACATTTTTAAGGATAAGTAATAAATGCAAAAAAAAAAAGATGAACATAATTGTATAAGACTTCACCACATAAGTACTGTGCATTTTTCATTTATTGACACCATAAACAACTCAGGATGAACATTAACTTTTGCCATGACACCTCAAAAACATATTTCTTGTATATGAACTTTATTTATTTTTATTATTTGTTGTTATAGCATCCAAAAAAATAAACATCAATCATGTAAAAAAAAATAAACATCAATCATGCAAATATAATAATTAAGGATGTATCCCTAATCTATATTATAAATGTGAAATGTAAGTTTGTTTGTTACGCTTTAACGCGAAAACTACTTAACCGATCATCATGAAACTTTGTACATATATTCTTGGAGGTTTTAGAAATAGCATAGGATACTTTTGTTTTGTGGTCGCTATAACCGACATCCACGGGGGCGAAGCCGCGGGTGGATGCTAGTAAGTTATAAATCAAAGGGTAGACTGTAACTGACAGATCGATAATGGAGTCTCAAAACCAAATACGAGGATCATTTGAAAAGTTCGTAGCCTAATATAGTTCGCATCGCATCAGCTTATCGCAGTCCTCTGCTGGACATAGGGCTCCCCAAGCTCGCGCCAAATATCCCGATTTTCCGCAGTCCTTTTTTTTGTATCGCAGGGGAACCCATTTACGGGTGATATCCAGAACGCTCGAGTAGGCAGTCCTAGACCTATGTCGGACTCGGCACTTTGGGGGTGCAATAGGGTACAAAACCCCTGCGGGAGTCTTCAGCCGCTTTAATTGGAGGTTCCCGGATCTGCAGGCAACAGGATCCCTCCAGCGACAGGCTGGCCTCGGCGAAAAGGCCAGACTTCTCCTCCATGGGGACTGTGCGGCTCACCTCTGAACAATCCCAACGACGCCGTGTCTCCCGTGTTCCCATCCCGGCCCGACACATGCACAGGGGCGTTACTGGAGGCGCATTAAGTAGCGCCTCCTACGCACCCCCATTCGTCGCCCGCGGATGGAGGCCACGTCGGCGGCCTCCTCTCTCACCCACTCGTCGGCAATCCTCAAATAGTCTCCATCAGCCACCTTGTGTAAGTCGTCGGTCCAGCGGGCCGGAGGACGAGGACTTATTCTACGGGCTATGTCGGTTACTTTGGTTCTCTCGCGGATAATCTCATTTCTGATTTTATCCTTGAGAGAGACTCCAAGCATAGCCCGTTCTATAGCACGTCGAGTGACTTTTAGTTTGTGTACTAATCCCGTCGTCAGTGTCCACATCTCGGCACCATATGTCAACACAGATAGGACGCAGTGCTCGAAGACTTTTGTCTTTAGGCATTGCGGAATCTTCGAATCGAAGACTTGACGAAGCCTACCAAATGTCGCCCAGCCCAATTGAATCCTCCTATCGGCTTCTTTCTCGAAGTTGTTTTATATATATATATATATATAGTTAGGAGCATGCAATTTTTATAAAAGTACCCTCATTTTGAAGCTACACTATTCTTGAGCAAATTCGTAAAATTTCATTGCCTTATTTGCATTCTTTACTTGTTCTCACACTATAAGGTCGAACAAGTAATGATAATTTTAAAAAATTGATAAAATCGAACATCATTCTTTAATTAAATTCTTAAAGGTTTATAACCAAAACAAATTTATGAAGACATGTTAGCAACTTTAGGGGAATTTGGACCTTCGTATGCTACTGTAAAAGGGTAGGTAGCAGAGTTCAGACGTAGTCGGAAAAGTGTCGAAGATGACCTACGCAATGAGAAACTCTGCCCGGCCGATGGAAGAAGTGTATAGAACTTGGAGGAGAATATGTTGAAGAATAAATAAGTTCCTATCTTTTCATTTTCCTGGTTAGGCTACGAAATTTTCAAACGCCCTGTCATAGTAAGGGAATATTCACAGTATCATAAATCTTGTGTAATATATAATAAACTCACATGTTTCCTAAAGAGATCAGCATGGGCCGCCAGTGCTTGATCAGCGGCAGCTATGAAACCTATCACATCTTCCACCGACCAGTCTGCTGGTGCTGTGGTGGGGGACGGTGGAGGCGGAGCACCTGTCGTCGAGGACGCAGGCTCCGGCCTCTCAGGAGACACCCGAGCCATCTTACCACCAGATGACTCACCTGAACCATTCACTGTGCTACCTGTCGGTGATTCCTGTAACAGTGTTTACAAAAATATAATTAACAATGTATACTAAACTAAATCAGCCTGTAAATGTTCCTGAATGTTTTTGAATGATTAATCTCATTATCTACTGGATTAAAAAGCCTATATAGGAAGGGTAAACTAAAACAAGCAACAACCAATAGAAAAAGATTTACATTAAATCATTAAATACTAGTGCACCAATGCTTATTGTTTTGTTATAAAATAAAGTAATTGCAATTTTTTTGGACTATTCAACTTTCTTTTTAAAGACATTTGATTGCATTCATGAGTCATATAAAATCAAATAATAATTTTGACTTCAACCAAAATTTTATATTAACACAATAATCATTTATTTACAATATCAAAGAAAATTCGAAACTTGATTCTGCAAAATTATTTTGAAAATTTTATTAAATTATTATTTAATTATTAAAAACTTACACTTTTTGCTCTTTTCAAAGGTACAGCTGATGTAACAGTGTTGGAAGTGGATTCACCGCATAGTGTGCACGGCCGACCAGCTGCCTCTCCTGTATCTATCTCTATCATTCCCACACAACAACCAACACCGGCACAAACCAGTTTTAACCAGTTCTTTAATTCATCAGTCGTCAAATCAACGGGTACTTTAACTGAATAGTTCTTACTTCCTGTAGACACCTGATGATAACATACCAAATTATTTTTATACCTTTAATGTAATAGATTACAAACATAATATATTCAAATTAGGTACATATATAATACTTTATATTAAAATTATAAAAAAGGAATTTAAAGGGAAACTTATATAATATAATGTATATATTTTTTTTCCTGGTCAAATTATTATATAGAAAATTATTTATTGTTTATTTTGTTAAATCATATATATTATTATATAAAGTAAAGTAAAAGCTCTGTGTTCATAGACCTTTCCACTAAATGTGCGTTACAAAAATTTATAATTGATATAGGTTTTTTTATTATGTATATGACTGTATTAGGGTGCTTCATTTTAGAACAACATTTTTATTCTCCAAGTCCCACCTGAAAATCTCTTTAGATTAGATTTGTCTCACTGGACTTTTTTGAAGGTAATTGAATATTGTTTAAAGAATTGAGAAGCGAAATACGAAAAAAAAAAATCTTACTGTGTGAGTGGAAGTAGAAATGAATAAAAAATTATTTTCAATGGTTTTTAAACGAAAATACTTACTATTTTATGAGCATTGGCTTAAAATCAAAATTAAGAGCTTTGTTATAGGTCAAAATTTTGTTTTTTCATTGACTACAAGATTTTCAGGAGAAAAAAAATGTTGCTCTTAAATGAAGCATCCTAATATATATATATATAAATACTGGTCTAAGATCTGATGATCATAATAGTGCTCTTATCGAGTGTTTTCTAAAATCCTAATTTATCAGATCTACAGGAAATCTACAGGATTGCCTATCAAAAAGTAGCTGCTAGTATTTTTTATTAATTTATTATTAATTGTCTTTCAGAATAAAATTTCATTCACTTGTTTTTTAAATATGATAGTATAAAAAAATTAGGTTTTTAGAAAACACTCGATGAGAACACTATTCTGGATCTATATGGTAGGTATGTATGGATGTGTGTGTTTATTATTTGTGTTCTTTTCTGTATTTGTATATATATATATTTTACTCTCTTGTTACCTACAATAATCAAAATTATTTTAGATAATGACATAAATATTAACAGGGAGAGAATCCCAGTAGATTATTATTTTTTTATATCTTTATTTAAGGTAATCCTACTAGATATTAAGTCTACCTTTTTTCCGACTGTTATTTTACATTGATGGTCAATGAAGTGTATAAATAAACAAATAAACTAGCATTTTCATTAACTTTTAAAATATTTTTTGAATTCTTACAAAATATATTTTACGATTTGATGATTAAATACCAACTTACCTGTACATTAGTTATATTAGAATAACTGCTAGAAGCCGTTAGTATTGCCCTTGTCAACTTTTGAGGGTCAGAATGGGAAATGAGTAGCTCCTTGACAAGATTTTCTGCCACTCCTGAAGCACCTACTCCTGTCACAGAGGTTGGTAAAGAAGCACTACCACCTGAACAGCTACTTCTAATACGCAATACAACATTAGCTATAGGTGTCACAGTATTTGATCCATTTGTATTTCCTGTGCCTGTAGAACCTCCCTCTGGTAAAGCTGGATTGGGGATACCACTAGTTCTAAATTTAAACCTGAAATTGAAAAAAAAAACAATGTTTTAAAGATATTGCCTAATTTTTGTTAAGGCATTCTTTATCAAGACATTATATCAAAACAAAATGTACATATTATTTGTAAAAAAAAAAATCATTACAAATATATAACATAATAAAACCTAATATTGATGTTAAGTTCTACTTCTTAACTAAATTAAATTCATAATACAATTTCCCTAATTTCCCTTAAAATATTAAAGTATATATCATAATAGCTTCCTCACCTAGATGGTGCACTGGCACTTTTTTGTCCAGGCGGTTGCAAAGGATGTCCTGCTCTAGCACACCATCCAACAGGAAAAATATCTCTAGAGTCAAATCTACACCAATAATCAAAAGCACCTCTCCAGCCATCAAAAGTAACATGTATCTGGTCATTTTTGACCGCCCCAACAGTTGCACAGCATATAAGCTGGGGATTTTTCTTATCAACAGCTTCTAATTTCTGACCAACAACAAACAAATTTGATTTAGGAGTAGGTGGTTCGGCTTGAAATACCTTTGCTGGGGCCATTTCGGCTCCATTTAATGTCTTAAGCAAAAACATTGGCCAACTACTAGCATTCATACGAAATCCTAGTGGTGGCTGAAGCATACCATCATTCTTTTCACAGTGGCCAATAGGATGAATATCTCCAGCATCAACCAACCTCCAAAAATCATTCTTATTATCACTACCATCAAGTCTCAGCCTCAAACGTGGCCCTAAAACACCTACAACTGTGGCTATACAAGTAGAAGTTAGATTTCGGGGATCTAATGCTTCCAATTTCATATTTACTTTGAAATCATTAACTGGTGGTGTTGGAGCTTGCTTAAAACATTCTTGCGGTGCCGCAGCACTATTCGTTTCTTTCATATATTCACTCCAATCAAATGATTGATAAATGTCATAAAATGATCCAGCGGAGTTATTATTACTATGATTTTCAGTACCATTAGCTCCATTTCCAGATTGTGGAGAAGTTGTTCGTTTTTCGTTTTTCTTTTGATACTTGTTTAAGCAATAAGTTGAGCAGAAGTTTTTACTACTGGAAGGAGCATTACCACGAATAACATTGTCACAATTAAGGCACGCACCTTTACTATATGCCTGTCTAAATTCTGACAAACATGTTTCAGAACAGAATTCCTTTTTTCCGTTTTCAGTTGGCAAAACGTATTTTAAAGGTGTTTTACTTTCAGCGCACCACGTACAAGTACGTTTTGGGGGTCTTCCAGGTCCACGTATTTTGCCGGGAGCATGCCCTGACGAGCCGACAGTATTGTTTGACATTATTTAATAGCTAGATTCTTAACACATTATCGTTAATCGTCCATTAAAAAACTTTATACAATAATCACATTGTATTAGACGCACTGCAAATAAGAATAATAAATAAAATAAGATTATGACAACTTATTTTTGCACAAATATAAACAACGTCAGTAACTATTTATGACGCCATTCCATCAGCCATATTGGTTAAACTTTTTTTTAGAGAATTTTAGAGTTGCCATTCTTAAAGCCACGTAATTTTTATATTCATATTTTTTGCAGATATACGAAATGGTAATAATTAATAAAGTTATCATTTCTATTGGGCGTCCAGAGATACAAACATTTTTTTTTTTTGTAATTAAATCCTTTGTATAAGTAAATTTTGTAACTGATATCACTTGTTAAAAATGTTTATTGAAATAAAGCTTATCTTTATTATTTATTATATAAATAAATAAACTACGAAAATAAGAAAAACATAATATATAGTATAAATAAAGTACATTAGATTAAGTTTACGTTAAGAATAAAAATTGGTTTAAAAAAAATATCGACTATCGATATCTACATTTCAATATGAATTATCGATATATTATCCAAAAAAAATTTAGTAAATAAATATTGTTTTTTTCTAAATAATAACATCGAAATCTCGATTTTTTAACAGTCCTAATCATAAAGTATATATTACGATCTAGAATAATAGGTCTATAGATTAGCTAATAGCTAGATCGTGGTATCTTATGTCTTTAAACGAGCAATTCTTGTATATATATATTAGGTATGGCTTATCAATACACAAATGCAGCATCACCATTGCTTTCGAAACTTTTAAAAGTGACTGTGTGTGTGTTAGTGTATTTATGTAGGTAAATAGGTAGTTTAATGATTGACAATCGTTGTAAATAAGTACGATTCCATTTTAAATACGCCGGAAATACCAAGATAGGTAAACAGTTCATATTTATTTTTGTTCAAAGTTGACATTATTTACCTAGTCTACGAATTTGTTGCTCATCACATCAAAATCAAATGGAATAAACATATCTTTCCACTCGTAAGTAATATTTAAAGTAAACTATTTATTTTGTCTAGAAAGTTCGGTGATTACCATGCCTATAATCAATTAATTATTTTGGCTACTGGTCGCTAGATGGCTTGATTCTATTATTGCTTACTTTTATTTAATAAACAACAGTTAGCTGTTCAACAAACGACAAAGTTTATTTTTGTTGTATTTCGTTGTGGTTTTTTTTTAATATTTTCAAAAGTAACTATCATTTTTCAAAGTATAAAAAAATTCTTCTATCAAATCTGATCTTTTTCTACGTATGATCTTGCGATTTGAAAAATAAAAAAATTGATTCTTTCCAAAAAATTTTTAGGAAACTTTTACACTTTTGTATTAAAACACTATTAAAAATTACATTTAAAAACTATTTAAATTAATAAATTATCATTAAATGAAAACACGACGCGCGACGTTCTGGTCTAGTGGTGCGAGTAGTTGCCTCAACTGCAATGCCACGCACTGGTGGTCGCGGGTTCGATTCCCGCTCGGGACAGATATTTGTATTTGTACAAATATTTTTTTCCGGTCTGGGTGTATGTCCTTGTGCGTCCCTACAGTGCCTCGGAGAGCACGTACAGCCGTCGATCACTGTTGTTGTCATAGACAAGATAACGATCGTTACTTATGGTAGGGTATTATCCGCCAACCCTGTTAACACTTGGCGGTGTTTGAACGTAAGTAAACTACCGCGTGGAAACTAGGGTGTCCAGACGACGCGTAAATAATTAGATAACTGTTGGGCAACTTTGCTTAGAAGCTTATAAATATTTATGTTATATTTTTACATAATTCGAATGAGAATCATGTACCGAGTATTCTCCTTAAATATTGATAGTGTCTAACCAGTCATCCTATATATTATATTTAATCTGAATCTCGGAAACGGCTCCAAAGATTTTCATTAAATTTAGTATGCAGGGGGTTTCGGGGGCGATAAATCGATCTAGCTAGGATTTGTTTTTAGAAAATGTCGTTTTATCCCTTTTTTAATGCAATCAAAAAATATCATTAGCCGCGTCCAGACCGACCGAGCTTAACTCGGTCCATCTCTATGAGTAATATTGTTCTGTGGCTCGGTCATCCAGGTACTAGAAATTCTAGAAATTCTATGTCGTATGTCCTAATATGTCACAGATAGGGATGTTCATCGGAAAAAAATATCAATAATTTTATTATCGATAATTATCGTATCGTCTTATCGATAATTATCAAATGATTATTTATCGATATTTATGGGATGAAAATTATCGATAGTTAGCGACAGTTATAGATAATTATCGGATGAAAAGTATCGATAATTATCAGGCGATTCGTTAAAGTCGTCACTTTTCCCTGTCAAAGTTATTGCTCGATAATTATCGGCTGACATAATATACACATAATTATCGATAATTATCGGATCAAAAAAATTTATAATATACGGATCAAAATTGTCGATCGATCTTCCCGATTTCGTTCTTATCGAGTAGTTTACGAATTATTGATAATTATCGCACACTACACTCCTAGTCACAGAACTCACAGATCAATCACACTTCTGACACTTCACAAGTTCACAGTGACAGATGTCATTTAATCGTAACCTGTTTTTTATTTATAGGTTAATTTTTAATATTTAAATTTTCACTTATCGAAATCTTAACACTATTATTATATTATATACTCTTTGCTTAACACGTAAAACATAAACATCGTGCATGTCTGTACGCATTTTTATGAGAAAAATGTCGAATAGTGCAACATTAAAATTAATTAATAATGCCGAAAAGGCTGAAAAACGTTTAGCAGAATTAAAAAGTATGGTAAGCTAAGAAAAATTAATTCTTATAACAAATTTACAATACATACCTAAACATTATTTTATTAAATAAAATAAGCTGTGTTTTTCAAATTAAATGAAATGCTTAGGATGCTTATTTTTTAAATTTTTTTTTTTGTAGCTAGAAGAAGTCAAGAAATTTAAAGTTGAGGAAAAAATTAAGCAATTGAATCAAGAGAATGAATCTTTGTTGAGCCAAGTAGAAAAAGCAAAGGCAGAGTTAATAAGACTTGAAACATTAAATGGTAAAAAACAATATCTTTTACCTGGCAAAAATGTTTTATTGTCAGAACAGGCAAATATTAAGGGTAATACTGTAGAAAATGTTCAAAAAATAGAGAAGAGAGAAAAAGAAGTTAAAAAAAGCAAAGAAAAACCAGCACAAGCAGTTACAAGTAATGAATTAACTATTGATGTTAGGAAATTGGACTTTCGAATTGGCAAGATTGTAGAAATAAACAAACATCCAGATGCAGATTCACTGTATGTAGAAAAGATTGATTGTGGTGAACAAAATCCTCGGACAGTGGTTTCTGGCCTTGTAAACCATGTTCCAATTGATGAAATGAGAGAAAGAATTGTAATGGTGCTCTGTAATTTAAAACCAGTCAAGGTAATTAAAATTACTAATTTTATTTTCATGAACAAGTATGTAGGTATATTAAATTAAAACTTTATAATCATTTTTTATTTATTATACTTACTTATTATAACTATTTACTTTTTATTTTAACTTTTCACATTTGGTTTATATTTGTAACATTGCAAATAAAATTAGTGAGTGAGTAGTTTGATTACAAGTTTATTTTAGATGCATAATGATATATATAACAGTTTTATGATAAACTATATTAAATATGTGTAAATGAAAAAAACCAATGTAGCTATGAAGTAATCATTTAGTATTGTAAAAATTCAGATATTGTATGATAAATGAATCTTGCAGTGTACTTACCTTAATCAAGGCCTAAATCATACTGAATCAGCTTGTTAAAGTACCCTTGCTGGACAAAGGAACATAATCTACCATGCTGCACCACTAAGGATTTGCCGATTCCTTGCCACGGGTCACTATCTCTATTAGATGTCTATAATAACAACCGGAATCTACAGCTTTATGTGTTTACAAAGACAGAAAGAAATAATTGTATGCATATATTTGTAAAAATATCTGCTTCAAGCAGTAATTGAATTTGCAACACACAAACGATAACACAAACTATTAAATTAAAACGTTTGTTAATCATAATCATCCTGTATTTTATTTAGCGAACAACACCTATTCGTGAGCCATTTTTGGATTAAAATATAATATTTAATTTGTTAAATTTTAATTAATTTATTTTTACTATTTCATTGTTAGATGCGTGGAGTTACTTCTGAAGCAATGGTTATGTGTGCTTCCTCTCCTGAAAAAGTAGAAGTTCTTATACCACCTAATGGAGCTGCACCTGGTGATCTTGTTTCTTGTGAAGGCTATCCTCGAGAGCCAGAAGCGCAAATGAACCCAAAGAAAAAGATTTTTGAAACTTGTGCTCCTGACCTCAAAACAAATCATCAAGGTGTTGCTTGTTACAAGGGAAGTCCTTTAATTATACCTGGAAAGGGACCTATAACAGCACCCACACTAAAGGATGTACAGGTTAAGTAACTAAAAGATATATTTATTATATTAAGCAACAGTTTTTCAAAATATATGATTTTTAAATTATAAATGTGTTTAATTTTTACAAAAATTGAACAGAGAAGAATCTTTTTTTATAGCATGATAAAATAAGTATAATAATTAATAAGTATAATATAATAAAAATAATCATTAATTGACTTTTTCAAGTTAACAGTTGTAACGTTATACGTACATATTTTATATTACTACACTAAAATGCATTTAAACTTAATATTTACAATACTTAAAACTAATTAAAATTACTATAAAATTAAATCTTTTATTAAAATCTACGTTTAAATATAAAACACAATTTTATTATAACTAATTTAAAAAATAATTAAATAATATTTATATTGAAAACTGGCTATTTACAATAATAAAAATATATACAGTCTTTAAATTGCAACATGAATTCATCAAGCGGCATTTTATACTCACGCGATGTAACATTTTAGCGTTCCGAAGTAAATCTTTTGTTCGATTGAATTAAAACTGCACTACCTACCCGGCGCCGGTCATTTCAACATCGACCTTACCTCGAGTTAGTTGAGTGGACGCACGTCACAAGAATATTGAACATTATTATAATTTTATGGTCGCTAATACGGGATTTTTATTAAAAAGACCGTAACCATAAAATTTGTAATCTTCGTGTCCGTCTTTAGGCGTCCTCGACTAAATAATATATTTGTGAGTGTTGATCGCCCCTAAACTGGGGTACGACGCTCAGGTTCGACGCTCAGTTTCGACGCTCAGGTTCGACGCTCGGGTTACCGAAATAACCGGTAACCTCTCACAGCCCTAAGATTCACAACGACGACAAGGGTGCTCTCCGCCGGGTTTGGTTAGCCTCTCCTGCCGCCACCGGTCGCCTGCGGTTTCCAGAGCGCGACTCTCGGGATCACCTATATATACGCAGGAGAGTACCTGAACCGGGCTAAATTTTAACTTGTGTGAATTAAGTGCCGAACACCGCCTTGAGAACAATTATTAATTATGTTTTAAATAAATTTATTTATGTAACGTTTTTTTAATTTTGATTTTTTTATTCTTACGTGAGAACAACTTTAATTTCTTTTTTTTTAAATAAATTTAATCATTTAACGTTTTGTTTAATTTTAATAATATTTTAATCTAATGTGACACAGTAAGATGAAAGATGCTGAAAACATAAAATAAATTAAAATTGACTTACAGTGCTCAGCTTTTTAAGGTTGCCTCAATAATCATTTTGTATGATATGATATACAAAAAGAATAAAAAGATTGATGTTATTAACAAAAACAATTAATTAAAAAAAATATATAATATATTAATTGATTAAATATTATGTTGAAATACAAACTTGTTAAAGTATGTTGGTAGTATTTTAAAATTTTCATAAAAAGTTAATAAGTAACATTTCAAATCAAATATAAATAGAGAATAAAAAAAGTTAATAAAAGAAATTATGAGTATATATATACTTATTATATTTATATAATAAGTATAGTAAATAAAATTAAATAAACTTAAAATAATATGATAGAGCTGATTAATTTGTTTACATTGTAAATGAATTAAAAAACTAATTCAAAACATATTTTAAAAATTTTATTTAGTAAAATTTTATTATTATTTTAAAAAATTTAGTATTTTAGTCAATTAAAGTTTCGACTGTCCCTACGTATACTATCGAAACTGAAAAAAGGTACTTTACAGGAGAGCACTTTTAACACGTTGCCTGTCCAGAGTATTTTGGTTAAGTTGCCGTGACATCCAATTTTTTTTTCGGCTAAACTGTTTAATTTAATGTACTTATGAAGAACATGCAAGTGTTTTAAAAAAAAAACTTTCAAAAGCAACTAAAATACTGAATATCAGGTATGCATTAATTTTAATGCACAGACGTGGCAGCTAGAATACCATGCATTACCTATAATGCACGGACGTAACGTATACATTTTCGTAATATTCATAGATATAATAAACTAATTTTTATAAAAAATATTGGTTTTCTATATGTCATTTTCATATAAAATAGATCTAATTTTTACCGCTGTACCCGCTGTACAACATTCAAAATTTTTTGTTACTAGCCAATATTTTATGTTACTAGCCAATTAAAAAAATTCGCGGGACATTAGTGTTTTATTATTCCCAATTAACTGCTCATACGCCTGCAAAATAATAAAGATGTAGCTCACACGTCCAGTCTATAAAACCAAATTTAAAAATAATAGGCTCATGCATTACATGTATCCCTACACTCAATGTACTCTGTGATTACATGTAATGCACGGACGTCACAGCTGGACCAAAAATGCCTTATATATAATGCACGGACAGGCAACGTGTTTAGTTAATTTTGTGTACAAAATTGTCATTTATTTGTTAAACATCGATATTATACTCATGAAAAATGTGGTTTATTATGTATTTTTTTAGCTTATTCTCTTTTTTGTATGAAAACATATATAAAAAAGAGTTTCTTAGTGCAATAAAAAAAAATCGCAAATTTTCAGTTTTGATACTGTACGAGCCGAAACACATAACGGCGTTGCGTTGACGCAACGCTAAAATCAGCAGTTTGCGTTGCGGCGTTGCGGCGTCGCGAAAAAGAGCGTTGTTGTAGGGTAACCAGTTCTTCGTGATTTTTGATGGCGGATATTAATTTAATTATTTTAAATATTATAATTCACGTGAAATTTGTTAATATTTGAAGTTGTTATTAAAGTAGAATGCATAAAAAGTAATCCTTTGTACCGGAAATAATTTTGCGAATCAATTTTTTTATGCTGGTAGGATTTTAAACAACTTTTGTCTCATAAAGCCTAAACAAAATTTAAACATAGTGATACATAAATTAATATCTTACATTTATATTAGTTTCATAGATTAAATATAAACAAATAGCTTTCGTCCGCGGCTCCGCTCGCATGGTACAGGCACCAACGGTAGTCGGTACGTAAAGTAGGTACTCTATGTCCTTTTCTGTACCCCAGACAACTGGTATGCAGAATTTCATTATGATCGGGATTCAGGTTAATAGTTAAGGCGTAAAAGCGCAAACTGCTGATTTTAGCGTTGCGTCAACGCAACGCCGTTATGTGTTTCGGCTCTAAAAAAGATAATGAAAAATGTGGTATTTAAATTGTCTCTAAAACTTTAATTTTTTTAATTTCATCTTTTTTTAACATGTTTTATTTAAAAAAAAATCTCTGTATCTGCTATATTACTACTGTTTTAGTGACTAAAAACTTGACTGAACCTATTTTGATGGATTCCAACTGGCAATAATACTGGCAAATAATTGACGTTATAAAAAGTTACTCAATTTTATTTTAGAAAGAGATTTAGGGTTCTATAGAAATGAGCCAATATAATAGTCTAATGGATAGACATGACAGAGAGAGAGACCCTTACAATCGACATCCAGTGAGGAGTCGATCGGGTAAGCATCACGTAGTCCAATAGTAAATGTATAAATCTCAAATCTCGTGCTTGGCAATGAGGAAACCTACAAAATTAATATTAGGTAATATACCTATTTATTATTGAAAATGGCCTCTAGGCGTAAATTAAGTGTGGCAGAACGAACAAAACTTGTTTGTGAAATGTGAGTATAAAAAAATTGGTTGTCTGTAAAGTCGTTTTACGGACGATAATTTTTCGTGACAACATCATAAGAAAACATTGATAAAACGTCAAAAACTTAAAAAATTATAGTGCTGTAGCACGAGTGGTGGAGGCAGTATAATGGTGTTTTTCTTCCGTGGCGGATCCGTCTACACCACAGAGTACATTGAGTGTAGGGGTATAGAGATAACACTCAGAATGATTGTAGTAGCGCCATCTAGCGATATACGACGTCACTAAAGCCAAGCGAACCGCGCTCTTCGGGATATTTTTTTATTTTTTTATTCCCCCCAAGTAATTTCCAAAAGCCAAATCATATTTTGAATAATTTGATTTGGCTTTTGGAAATTACTTGGGAGACAATGAAATTTAGGTTATTTGGGAAAATTAAACAACAGTTTAGCGATTGTTTGATTTTTTGTTTTTTTTTTTATTAAATTAATTAAACGCAGTCATTTTTACAATATCATCATCGTCTAAATCCAATCTGGTACCGTTTATTATTCTATTTACATCTCTGCACAAGTTGAAAAGAAAAAAATTGCACGATTAGTCAAATGATAAGTCGATTATCTGTGATTTATGAATTTCACAACTGAGAAAGTCAAAATTGAACTCTGTATATAAATAAGTTTTTAAAAGTGGTTTAATATTTAAACTCATGGGTTTATTTTTAATTATATAAGTTATCTAATTACTTATATAATTAAAAATAAACCCATTTTATGATTCATTTAATTTCATTTCAAGAGTAGATTGAATTTTTGAAAAAATATTGACTAAGTTATCACTATGATAAGTCAAATATGTATTGCCTTTTTATTTTCCTGCACTTTTAAAAAATCACCTTTATTATTTGAGTCATATAAGCATTGTTTGCATATTTTACAATTCTTTAATACTTTTATTTGGGCCTTTTTTAATAAATAGCCAGTTAGAAACTGTTAAGTTGCTAATACTCTGGGGCTATTCTTTTTTTCTTCATATTCAACATATAAATCGTTTATATTATCAACAATATCTGTGTAGATGGGCTCATTTTCTGATTTATTAAACAAGGTTCCCATTGAGTTAAAAATACTTTGATAATTGTCTTCCTTACAGTTGGGACGAGTGCTGTCCTCTTTAATTATTAATAAGTAAAGCAGCAAAGGACGATTCGAAGCCAGCTACAGTTAGGTTAGTATTTCTACACCTATGGCTTCGAATCGCCCCAAAGAAATTTAGATCTTGGTTTAGATGCCGCATCCACACAGATTTTATATTGTAGTCATTAAATAGTTTTTGTATTAGATATTCCACATTATTTACAGTTCTTAACCAATTGTTAATTGTCGGAACAGTGACAAGCTTATCAAATGACATTTCATTATTTTTATCAATAAATTTCATTGTGCTCTGAACATTTTTAGCATTTGACCAAACGGTACCATGATCAGATTTGGGCGTTACAAGCATTAATAAATTTTTACCACCTCTCTCTTCTTGGAGTTAGTGAAGCTGCCATTCAATGAGTCGAATAGTTTGTCAAAAAATAGTAAAACATCAGCAGTCTCCGCCACATTCAGCTGGCAATATATTCCGTTCTGAAAATAGAAAGGTATAATATTTAGAGATCGAGCTATATACCAAGAAATCTTAAACAAACTAAGAGGAAAGAATTTAATGAAAAGTTTTAATTTTTTTTATTACACTACAAGTGGAAATTTTTATAACATCCCTGGTGCAGTGATGAGCGCTGTGGTCTTATAAGTGGGAGGTCCAGGGCACGATCCCGGGCAAGGTCAGTTCGGGAATTAATAATTTAATAAAATAATATAAATTAAAATTGCACTGCTAGATAGCATTCCGATACAATGCCATGTAGAACTAGTAGCGTGGTTAGTAGTTACTAGCCACGGCCGAATCTTCCAATCAGGCCAAACCATAGAAAATTCAGATATCACAAATTTCTGAATTGACCATGTCGGAGATCAAACCCGGGACCTTCCACTTATAAGATAACAGCGCTCACCACTGCGCCAGGGAGGTTGTCAAAGGTTTTATCACCTGTGCAGGTGTATGTAAAATAATTGATATTTGTAGCTTCAAAAAGATAGAACAAGTATAGTAATGTGAAGCTCAGCATGTTAATCAGTGGTACATTTGGTGCAATTTACTATCCCATTTCCCATTGGACACATATACTGCGCTGAGTTTAGCTTGCTTATCACTCGCTCATAGAGAACATTGTTGCATACTTTATTGAAACTTTTAAGTATTTTACAAACAGTTACCTGATAAAAATCCCATGGTCACTGCAACTTGTCGACTGAACACCTGATTTGCATAATTATGATCTGATGATATCAGAATTAACATGATATTCAGATAATTTTTTTACTAATCTTATTCATTTATAAGCTGGATCCTCTTCATATAGTTTATTAATATGCTCCCATTTTGTGGTTATTTTGAGCCACTAATATGGCATGTTAAAATTTTATTTATTAAATTATTTCTTATTCCCTTTATTAAATGTGGTGTGTCATAGAGAGGGATAATTTCACTGTCCTCAACTTCAAATGTATCTCTGTAATGATTCACATTTTGCTTTATATATTTTTCTGTTTGTTTAATAAGGGAATTTATAGCACGGATATTTGTTGTCCCTTGGTCGCAAACAGTTACTAGAACATGAAGGCCTGTATCATGCAGTTCTTTAATTACCTCTTTTATTAATCTTGTAAGTTCAGTTTTGCTAGTGCTGCCTGAGCAAAATGTATAAGCCACAGGTTGCTTATAGTTTTTTTTTGGATTCCTCGTACCATATGCTCGTTTCATATGCTAGAATTAAGTTATTTTAATTAAATATTTGATAAAGTATGATGATAGTAGTCTGTGAAATATTTTAAATTATACCAAATAACTATAAAAGTAATAAGAATGTGTTATTATTTTCATATATTTTTCATCTATAAAAAAGCATAAGAAACCTCGCAGACAATTCACATAATTAGCATAGCATCAATTTCAAAATTATTGTCCTGTATTTTTCATAGAGAAGAAATATCAATACTTCTGTCTAAGAAGATGATTGTAGATAATATTAATACAAAAAGAAAAAACAATATATTTTTATAGAATTTCTGAGTTTGTTTCGTTTTAGTTTTCCTAAACAAATTATTATTAATAATTTTATTACTTAAATGCTCATAATAAATAATATCTGAGTAGATACTAGAAGAAATAATATTATTTATATTTATATAGAATAAATACATATATCTATACATATTTATTTAAAGTAGGCTTTGAATTTACATATACTTAGGTTTTTTTAGTTTTCTCTCAATTATATAATTATTTTACTGCTATAGATAAGTGTAAAAAACCTAAAGAGTATCACATCATTCCAACTTAAGCAATTATGATATTCCTTTAAATCATTAAAAAAATAAACATTTTCAATTCAGAGAAATAAAACAAAAAAGGATGTATTTAAATACAATTTTAAAATTAAATTTTATTATTTATTCCACTGATATATGAATATTATTGTTTATTTATCTTTCAAAATTTGATTATACTTAGAAAAAATTTATGATTTTATCATCTATTATCAAAGTAATCAAAGTTGTATGTATAATAGAATATATATTTGAATCGACTAAAAGTATAATATTCTCAACCTAATTTATAAAAATATACAATTATATGAATGTCTTCATTCAAATGAACATTGGTATAAATATTTACCAATGTTCATTTATATATAGATGGGGGTTATAGATAGATGATTCCAAACCCAAATGTGAAAAAAATTATTGCTTTCAATATATTGAATTTAAGTACTTTGTGGCATGTTATATATTAATAGTTAATAGTGCAATAATTAAATAATAATAAAAAAATTAATATATTATTACCATATTTAAAATGATGTATAGGTTATATTATATTTGATATAAAACAAAAACTGATGGAAAGAAACAATGATTCCATTGAATACTTTTAAATTCAATTTTGATCACTTTTACGAAGTCTTCGGAGTCCAGAAATCAAGCAACTTCGTAGAAAATAAATAAATATGAACAATTGAAAATACAATAAAACAAATGGCGGAATTTGATGACAATTTAAATTGAGTCATTATCACAGAGTACATATCATGATATCAATGTCTCATCAGAGTACACAGATGCATAATAATGTATTTAAAAAATAGATGTGAGTAATTTTTTATAATAATTATCCTGCATACATATAAAATTACGAAATTATTTTTCATGATATATATATTTTTTGATAATTAATGTAATTAAAGATTTTAATAGAGCACGCCGAAAAGCAATACAGTGACATCTAGTAGAGATTAAATGAAATTTTTTAGGGTCATTATGAAAGACCCACAGATGCATAATATTTCTGCGGAAAGACCGAAAAATGACTGCAATGTAACGCCATCTACTGAAAAGTGACGGAACTGATTTTCTCTAAGAAAAAATATTTGTATGGAGTGTTAGGGCACTGGTCTACACTGTGTATACTCAGTGTCAATTCGGTGTAAATTCAAGGTAGTGTAATACTTAGGTGAATACGGTAGGCATAGGTACTTGGTTTTTATAGAATATACACTCAGTGTAGATGAAGTATACACCTAATATACCAGTGTTAAATTGAAACATATACCACCAGTTTACACTGAGTAAACTCCCAATTAAAATATGTATAAATTCTGTCAAAAAATTTTTTTTCAGCCGCCAAAGATTTTCTATTCTATCTACTGTTTATGAATAACTCCATTTCGATTCTCTCATTCTTATTATCTGCGCTCAAACGGTGTCTTTCGTATCTGTAGACAGAGGAAAAGCACTCTCCTTGGTTCCGGCTCGCGACTGCATCAACGCATATCGAGTGTCTCCTCATAAATATTTAACATATATTAGAATATAGCACTCCTCTTACATATACGCACTTCCCGGGAAAAAAATGATCAGGCCTGATCATGAATGAAAAATGACCGGGCCTGAACAGGCCTGATCAGGCATTAATAAGCATGACCATACATGAACATAGGAACATTGGCCACTAGATATAATTAGATCCAAATATTGGCAGGATCTAAATTATAAAATTTAATACGTCTGTTATCTTCTTTCCTGCCAGCGCCCTATGCTAGCACCATCGGATTCGAAAGATCATAACGAACAATCCGTAATTCCCTGGGAACTATCGTTTCCTCTGGTGTCATAATAAATAAAACTTACCAGTGTGGATTGTTTTGTTGATTTTATTTCTAGTCTCACAGATACTAATGTACATGTGTGACACATATATTATGATAATAGCGCAACCTAAATGACGCCTATTTGCCGAAAAATCGAAGAATTTTAATCAGTTTACATAAAATCAAACACTATACTATATATGATTAGACACTTTTGTCTTTTTTATTCACTCATATATAATAAGATCCAATCATTTTTTCTCGGGCAATTTATATTTTTGTCATTAATCAGTAAAAATTCCTACTGGCTAACACATTGAAAAATAGCCCGACCTTACCCGAACGCACACTACTATAGGTACTATTACTATTTTCAGAGAAATAAAAAATAATAAAAAAAAACAACATAAGCAATATCAACAATATATTACATTTGTAATCATACATATGAGAGCCTACATTAACAAATTATTAGTAGTAAGTTTTTCAGATTTACAATTGAAAGATAGAAAAATAGATAGATGTGATAAAATAACGTTATCATTAACTCCAAAATAATTTTTGCTTTAAGCATTAATGAATTATTATAATCTGTGGTCCTATTTTGTAACCTCGTGTATAAAAATTATTTTCTTTTGTGAATAACAACTTTATATCATAGAAAAGGTCTACAACAGTGTAGTTCATCTAATAAGAAAATATTTTTTCTATATGTAATTATTCAACAAGTGTGCAGGCAAGCTTCATCCAACAAGAATGAATTATTTAATTATCGCTATAACAATTATCATAATTTTATCACCGAAATCTAATTGTTATAATAGTGAAAATTTGAACATTAGTTTTACATAGAGTGCATTTGCATATTTTGAGGCAATGGTGAAATGGTCTACAGATAATATAACCTCTTGTTAATATTATTTTGTGTCAGAAACTAAGTCTACGTTAGATACAATATTAGTTCTTATAATAACTATATATTAATATGTAATTGATGTACTCACTGACTTCAAGAAATCAGTTATAGCATTTTTTAAATATTATTTGAGCACTATAACATATATGTCAAATAACTACACAATGAAAAATGACATGTCTAAGATACAATACAATTTATTGTGTAATAACAAAATTATTAAACAGGGTATTAAGACTTTATATTATTGTAAAATTTATAATATATATCATAAAATTGGTAATCTCAGATATGTGAAACAAAAAACATATTACCATAGAAAATAATAATTAGCAAATAAGAAGAAGCCTGTTTTTATTTATTAAAATGTCACAAATTGTCTCTAATACCCCATTATTCCTCTAATTTTTCTACATGTTGATGTAAATATATGTATTTTTAAATCTTTTTTTTCTGAAAATTTTAATATAACCATGATATGATAATACAATGACAGGCTTTCCATCAGATATGTACCAATAGAATTATTTCTAATATTAATTCATATTTTATAACACGGTAACTAGTTAGAATAAGCATCTATTTTTAATTCAATTCCATTAGTTGCTTGTAAGTAGAATATTATAATTAATATAATAATATTTTTGTACCGATTTCTATACTTGAGCCAAATTCGATGTGGAATTTATGTAAACAAACCAAATGTCATCGTATATAGGGTTGTCATACTTTTAGTAATGAAAATTTGTAATTTATCACCAATTTCCTAGTTATAAGTTAATAATTTTACTTTAACATTGTTTCCTAGAACTTAAGTTAACCGCCAAATACGTGATATACAAGAAAATTAGCTTATTACAAAAACTAACAAATTTGTAATTACTAATATACATCTAACAACCCTAAATTTTTGCACTGACAGGAAAATTTCGCAGATAAACAACATTTGGTCTTTTTTGATCAGTCGTTATATTGTTAAAGGTAAATTGTTATCAATTTTTATACACAATTTTAAATATTATAATTATTATGTTTATTCAACGTAAGTAAAGTAAAATAAATAATAAAAGAGAATGAGTGTCTGAACATAGATTTTTAATCGTATTAAATCCGTTTTAAAACAAATGTTGTTTTATTTTGAATGCTATTCAGGGATAGTGTAGCTATTTTTAATATAGGCTTATACATATTTATTAAAATATTTAGAAATCATTCAGTGGGAAATTAGTATTCCCACGTTAACAAGTAAATTTTACACATAATTATAGATAATATATAAATATATCTAATTTCTGACTTATTTATTTCATGTTTTATGTAGCTTGTACTACTATTAAAAAGTATTAAAAAATATAATTATTATAATTATTTTCCAATAGGCTGTAAACATCTGCCTATGGTTGGTTGCTAAGCAACGGTTTGTTGGTAAACATTCCATATCGAATTTGGCTGCAGTATAGGTACTGGTGCAATAGTATAATTTTAATATTATATATAATCGTAGTAATCGTAACTTTAAATAGGGCAATAACAACCTTACTTACTTTGTTTCGAAGAATTAGTTTTTTATGTAACTATAAAGGGGAGTATTTTTAATTATTATTTACATAATTTTGTTTATTATTATTGCTGTAGAACATCAAATTTACATGATTATTAAAAAAAAAAACTATGTTTGTGTGATTTTTTTTTAAATACACAATACATATTTAGATACTCTCTCTTACAAATCTCGTATTTGGTTGAAATTGAGTTTTATTATTGAATATGAAATTTAAAATTACTTTATTCTCAAAACGTGTTCTTACAACTGTAAAAGTTGTTATTGTCCCCACATAAAACTCTATTATATGTGCACTTCTCAGTATTTATTATTATGAAAATATGTTTATATTTATAATTATATTATGCTCTATTAATTTTTTGGAATAATATCCGTACAGCTCAATTTTTAAAATGATAATAACTTATTTTATTTTGTGGCTATATTTAAAAAAAAAATGTCGGTATATTAATTATTATCGCATAAGTACGATTGCCAACGTTGTTGTTGGTAACAAAAATACTTCAACAATACACTCTGGCCAATAATATAGCTATGACATATAGATGAAATTGAGACATTCATAACAAAATATATAAAAAATCTTTGGTAAATAAACTTATTATGAATGAAACATAACATTATAATAATAATTGAATAAGGATTACAATAATTTTCTTGCAAGAAATAGAAATTTCATATAATCGTAATTATAGAATACAAAAATATACATTAAATATTATTATAGTATTCTAAAAACCATCACCACATTTAAAATACTAAATATTCTATCCACATATGCAATTTAATATTTTCTATACCTCTTTTATGAATAGTTATGTACAAGACTATTGTAATAAAATGTATTGTATGAAAAAACACAATTTTTTTGACACATTAAAGTCATACTTCTCCCAATTAAACAGTTTTTATTTACGTCCTCATATATTTTAGCACACAAATTCGCCTGTTATAATATTTTTTAATAGAAAAATATATTAAAATCACTTGCAACAAAGTGAATATATCATAAATTATGTACCATTTAACGCTAATTAAAGCACATAAAGAAATAGACATGATTGCTTATAATCTAAAATAGATATTAAAAAGAAAATTTAATATTATTTGGCCTTAGTCGTATAATAATAATAATAATATATAATTTTGTAGAATTATTTACTTCATTGGTCACAAAATAATTTATTAGTGTTTTTTTCATTATTGTTGTTGATTTAAGTTTTGCTCGTTAAATAAAACAATATAAGAATAATTCAGAATTTTTTGAGCACATTAGGCCATATAATTACCAGTTTTAATTATAACACAAACTATAAATATAGAGTTTAAAATATTATATAGCACAAATAAATTGCGGTAAAATATATATTTCTCTTATAAATCTCTTTTAAAACTTACATATCTATCTTAATTAAAGAATATTTATTTTTATTTATAAAAATATAAATAATATTTTATTATAGAATGTAAGAAGTAGTCACGACATGAGTCTAAACTAATACTGTAAAATAAATGTATTTTTATGTATAGTGTTTTTTTTTTATTGCACATTAAATAATATTCAGTGGGTTTTTTTCTTTAATGGCACTATAAGACTTAAAAAGGTGGGTAAATCAAATGTTTCAAAAATATACTACATATATTAATTTTAAATATATTTAGGAAGACAACTTGGCCTATATTTATTTTTATATGTTTTTCCCTCTTCCATTAAAGCAGTAAAATATAAATATAAAAATAATTTGGAATGAAAAATATTAAAAAGTAAATAACTTTTCAATAAACTGAGGCAATAATTTTTGAATGATAAGTAGATGATAAATGCATACACAAAGGTCAGTAAATATATAATAAAAAATCTCATTAAAAAAATCTCATTTTCAATGTTAAAACTTCATATGAAGATATACAATTTTAAACATTAAATTGTAATACTAAACGTCATAAGTATATTTTGCTATGTTAAAATAGGGACCATTGAATACAGTTCTTTAAAAAATATTACAATCTATTCAAAACAAAATATTTTCGTATACTTAATGAATAAGTGTTAAAGGTTTGTAACTATGTAGTAATTATATATTATAGAATGAAAATATATGTTCAACATTAGTCAGAATTTGGTTTGTCGTAAAATATATAGAATAGTAGGAAAATGTGTTTAGAACGAACACAGACTTAAAACTTAAAATATAAAGTAAAATGTATTTAATTTTTGCGCTATTATTTCTCTGTATATGACGATTCCGGTTTAATTAAACTGAGAGTTCCTCTTCATTATCTAAAACATAAAATTGGTTTATAATATCATTATATTATAAAAGAATCGCAGCGAAATTTGTCAAAAGCTTACATTGAACAACGGCATTCAAATATTATTTTTGCTGTTGAACTATCATGGCATTTATTTTTTACAAAAAACTAAATTTGTTGCGAGCATTTATTATAGTGAGTTATTTTTATATTAAAAATCCATTACCTAATTCTAGAATTTCATTTCTGGCGAATTTCGAATCTTAAAATGTCTAACCCAATGACAATAACGATATTTTATGAAGTTATTATTTAGTTCAGTAATTGATAAAATACCAGATAAATTTGTGTCGTATATATACGATACATATACGAGTATCCATAATATCTCTAATCATACTATAATATTATAAATGCGAAAGTAAGTTTGTTTGTTACGCTTTCACGCGAATACTACTTAACCGATCATCATGAAACTTTGTACACATATTCTTGTAGATATTAGAAGTAACATATAATACTTTTTATTTAAAAAAAATTACGAAAGATTAAAATATTGTTTGTCAAAAAATCTCAAAATCTAGCTACTTTAAAGCCATCTAGTATTCCAGTAATTGTTTCATTTCTATTGCAATGATCTCTGATACTTATTTAATGGATACAATGCGAGCGAAGCCGCGGGTAAAAGCTAGTAAATAAATAAATGTTTCAGAATTTTTACTTACATACTTTACACTTGCGTGGGAGGGAACCGGCGTTGTGGTTTTATTCGACGTTGCGCGAGAGTCGATTGAGTCACCGGACCTAATATGTGAGGCGTTAGTGGCGCTGACGTCATAGCCTAGAAAATAAAATTCACAGGTAAATTACTTAAAATTACTTTTTTTATTTCTTATAGAGCTTGAATGACTAGTTTTGCTATATGACGGCCTTATCACAGCCTTAGGACGTATATGAAATACGTCACAAAACCGTCCCTAGATAAGCACAGTTAGGATAATCTTCCTTTGGAATTAGGATGGTATGGATATAAAGAAAAGGAGTAATTTATCCAGTATTTCAAAAAATTGGAATTACCATCCACAATAACGCAATCGTCAAGGCAATCGAAACAATTTGATTATTCGTGCTGAAATCTCTCGAGGTTTTGGATATGTGCGTTAGATGGACGCAGTGTAGACTTCATCAGGAGTGACCGTTCCAGTTAAACACTTATATTCAATGTGCCTCTAACCAATAGGTGATCACTCCCGGTTTTCACCCTATGGATCACGGAGACGTCATTGAATATCTGTCGTCTGGTGGTAATGATGAAATCTATTTCATTTCTAGTAGAACCGTCAGGGCTCATTCAGGTCCATTTCCTATGAGGCGGCTTCTGGAAGAAAGAGTGCATCATAGAGTAGAGACTCTCGCGCGAAGCGCGAAGTAGGGATAGAGCGGGAAGTCCTAGGGAGGGAAAAGTAGGGACTTTTCCAGGAAATCGGCCAGCCTCTGACTCCTGAGGTTTCACTGTCCATGTCCAAATTGCCCCACTCTCAGCTCATCATCAGGTTTTATTTGTATCTCTACTGATGTCCTCATACATAGCCTTTACTTCTTCATCTGGGTGTTCCGAGGTCGGTGTGTATACCTGTATAACCTTCATTGAGTATCTCTTAGATACTCTGAGTATAAGGTACGCAACCCTGTTCGATGTCTCGATGTCTGATGGTCACAATGTTGCCAATGAGGGATTTACGTACCATAAATCCGACACCTCCTAGGGACTTATGGTCGCACTCCCGGTAGTAGAACAGGTTACCGGACTCCCGGGTTATCGTGTCCTCTCTCTCTCTCTCTTCGGATTTCAGATAAACCCAGTATATCCCAATGTAAACTATTCATTTCCTCTTCCAGATCAACAATCTTTTCATCAGACTTCAAAGTGCGAATGTTGTGCGTCACTAGGGCCAGGTGTCTTCGTGGGTGACAGTGGTATCTCACCCGGAGATTCTTCGCATCCCCTATGCAACAAATACTATGGCTTTAATCACCTTTTACAACACCGCGGCAAGAAAGAGGCCGGGACTATTCTTCTCTGTCGATCACCGTACGGCCAATCGTTAACTCATTATAGGAAAAAATGATCTGCCGATCCGCAGTGGAGCAGCGTGACGGATTATGCTCCCACCCATCTCCTATATGGAGAAGAGGCCTTTGCCCAGCAATGGGACATTTACAGTCTGATTCAGTTCAGTTAAGTCTTCGTCCGACAATAGCCCATTAGGTCGTGGGAGGGAGGCTGGAAAGGTACCAGCGTAGCGTACCCTTTTTTTATCGCTGGGAAATACGTTTACGCATCCCACCACACAAGGCGACGCGTATATGGGACTTGACGACTGCGAAGCCAGAATAACTAAAATCGAGCGATGCCGTCATCGTCATAGTGGGACGCCACGGGATTGCTCGCGCAAACGACCGTGAGGTAGGCGCGGTACCCGGTAAGTGAGGTCGACGGCGCGGCGCAGGTCGTGCGCGGGCGGCGCGTCGTCGGCGGGCGGCGGCGCGCGCGCGGGCGGCTCGGGCTCGTGGCGCTCGTCGCGCTCGTCGCACTCGTCGCGCGCCAGCCACGGCTCGCGCAGCAGCTCGTGCGCGCGCGGCCGCGCCGCCGGCTCCAGCTGCAGCATGCGCCGCACGCTCGCGCGCGCCTCCGCCGACACGTGCCGCCACGCGCCGCTCGACGTCTCCACCTGTTACACGTTCGCTTATAATACTATAAGCTATATAATACTAGCCTCCGCCCGCGGCTTCGCCCGCGTGATTCTATTGATAAAAAGTACCCTATGTTCTATCAAATTTCATCACCAACGAAACATACATTTACATAAATACAAACTAAATAAGTAACTACAATCTTATAATCAAATAAGAAAAAAAAAACATTTTTAATATGTCTGAAATAAAAATAAAAATTAATACATATTTCTACTTAAAACTAAAAATAATAATTATGCCTATACTGTACTAATTAGAAGTAAAAAAACCGCTCCGAGAATCGAATAAGCTATAAGAAAAAAACTCAAAATGAACACAACCATTAAGGACGTCTGCCCTCACGTAACACTCATAGGAGTGTGCGATATATATAATTCGTACATACTCGATATATGCATTCGATAATTATTTATCGTTATAAATATCGATATTGATATTAAAAGATGAATAAAGAGAAATAATAAATGAACGAAAATATTTATAAACAAACTCAAACTACTTTTTAGAGTAATATATATAGATGCCGGTTCTGCTGACAGCGTTGATACGATGGACGGATCAATTCTATTTTTATATTCAGACTACATTCTAATATAATTTTATAATATGTTATCACCTATGTATAGTTTAGGTACAGTGCACAGTAAAACTAACTTTTGTTTGTGGGGCACTGGATGTACCTGTTTATTTTAATGAATAAATAAATAAATAAATGTTAATTTATACATGAGATTTGTCGTCTCAAATGTCAAATGTATATGATTTTTGTATTTGAAATACAATGTCAATAAATACAAACAATATATAGAAAACATATAATTTCTCGATTTGTGGTAAAGTGGATATGACTTATATAGATAGCGCTTGCGGAGGTACCGACCGATTTGTATCAGATACTGATTATGTATGTGTCAGCATTGCATCCATGCGGAGCTGGGGCGGATCGCTAGTATTAAATAAGAATCAACCTATATTCCAACAACTGTACCTTCTGACATTCTTACAACAACAGAGAATAATTCGAAAATAATATGAAGGAATATTTTATTTACCTTTCCGGACTCGATTCTAGCCAAAATTGCCTCAGGCGTATCGTCACCCGTTGATGCGAAAGGAGTCCTTCCGGACAGCATGATGTACGCGAGCACACCTTGAAAAAAACGAAATAAAATAATTCGATAAAACTGCTATATTTCTGCCAATTTTAATACCTTATATCTTCTTTAACAATAATCCCTAATATTATAAACGTGAAATGTACGTTGGTTTGTTACGCTTTCACGCGAAAACTATTTAACCGCTCATCATGAAACTTTGTACACATATTCTTGGAGGTATTAGAAGTAACACAGGATACTTTTTTTTTTGTCGCGATAACCGACATCCACACGGGTGAAACCGCGGGAAGAAGCTAGTTTTATATATAAGTGTGTCACATTACTTTTTTTTTTATAATATAAATCTGCGATTGTAATTAAAGTTATATTTAAATTACCTAAACTCCAAATGTCGCAAGCAGCGTCGTAGCCCGCTCGTTTGAGTACTTCAGGCGCTACAAAGTTAGCAGTGTAGCACGGTGTCATGAGCAGACCGTTTTCCGCACGTAACTGCTTTGCCAGCCCGAAATCGACTAACCGTACATCCGCCGCTCGCCTCTCAGCCGTTGCGAATAGGATGTTCGACGGCTTTATATCTCTGAAAAACGAAATTCATATTGATAAAATATATGCAGTACGTTGCGCAGCACGTACGCTGCCTCGTACTCACTTGTATACGTGAATGTGTGCGCGTGTATAGTCCGCGCACGAGCTCCGGGGAATTATTAGGAATTTTGACCTAATTAGCTAAGAGTTGTGATTTTAGTCGATATTGGATATGTACTAACGCATCTTAAGCCTCTGCGCGAGTGTAAATTTTGAAATTACTAGAGAGGGTATTATGTACTTCAAATTAAAAAAAAATTGTAACACGTATATATTTGATTTAAGGCTGTTGCTATTCATACGATTGTCCAAAAGAAAATAAGTATTCGTACGACTATTTAAAAAAAATTATACGATAATCCGCATTAAGAAACATTATTATTAAATAAAGTGAAAAATAAATAAATGAATTAATATTTTTTAATTAATAAAGACTCGATAAGCGTGCTCTCACGTCGAGGTCGTCACTAGTAGTATGTAATAAATAATAGTATGTATGACTCTTACAATAAGTACAAGTAATACAATTAAGTTTAATTCAGATCGCGCAGCTCTTGATTACCTACGGTTATACAGTATACTTACTATGGAGGGTAGAGGTAAGGAGCATCATCTTATATGTGAAAAAAGTTGAAAAAGTGTCCAACTGTATGCTATAAATAACAGTTCAAAAACCTTCCAGAATGGCGCTGGTGTAGACACAGGGTATGGTATGAATGTAGCAATTGTAAACGAATTGAAGTACGCCGAGTTAAAAAATTTAATATTATTGTCGACTAAAGTAGTTACTTATTGAAAATGTCAACTACTTGCGTAATACAAAATAATGTAGTAAATATAACCTTAAAGAGTTATTATGAGAAAACGTGTAGCTAGAGTGATTTTATTTCCTGAACTGTGAATAGTACGTTTATTAATTTTTTATCATTTAATTTTATGAAAAAGTGTGTCTATAATAGAACAATTATGGGTAAAATTTGAGGTAAATTTTAATTAAGATTTACCCTGATGCGAATGTGGCGCCACCCTAATTTAATGCATTTCGACGGACACTTTTCATATACACAGATAACTATCCTTACCTCTACCTTCCATAATACTTACCTAGAAGTTTCCTCTCTTTCTATCGCGTGACTCTTATCCTTTCTAATGAAATCAGGGTTGTCTTATTTTAGAAAATAATTTAATCTAAATATTTATTTACCACTATTTTCTAGTACTCTACTTTAGTGAACAAATTACTTTCCAAATAAACCTAAGGTACTACTGATTGGCCTGCTCGAGGCGGCATTTTCGATACCTACACGGGGGTGGGACAGGCTGCACACCCGCTCGCTTTTTCAGCCACCGATTCCTCGGAGCTTGCGCGCAGACACACACTCACAGTGCGCGTGTAGCTGTGCACGACGGTGTGGCGGTGCAGGTAGTGCACGGCGTGCAGCACGTTGCGCAGCACGGGCGCCGCCTCGCGCTCACTTGTGTGTGTGTGTGTGTGTGTGTGTGCGCGTGTACCTGTGCACGACGGTGTGGCGGTGCAGGTAGTGCACGGCGTGCAGCACGTTGCGCAGCACGGGCGCCGCCTCGCGCTCACTTGTGTGTGTGTGTGTGCGCATGTACCTGTGCACGACGGTGTGGCGGTGCAGGTAGTGCACGGCGTGCAGCACGTTGCGCAGCACGGGACGCCGTCTCGCACTCACTTGTGTGTGTGTGTGTGTGCGCGTGTACCTGTGCACGACGGTGTGGCGGTGCAGGTAGTGCACGGCGTGCAGCACGTTGCGCAGCACGGGCGCCGCCTCGCGCTCACTTGTGTGTGTGTGTGTGCGCATGTACCTGTGCACGACGGTGTGGCGGTGCAGGTAGTGCACGGCGTGCAGCACGTTGCGCAGCACGGGACGCCGTCTCGCGCTCACTTGTGTGTGTGTGTGTGTGCGCGTGTACCTGTGCACGACGGTGTGGCGGTGCAGGTAGTGCACGGCGTGCAGCACGTTGCGCAGCACGGGCGCCGCCTCGCGCTCACTTGTGTGTGTGTGTGTGTGCGCATGTACCTGTGCACGACGGTGTGGCGGTGCAGGTAGTGCACGGCGTGCAGCACGTTGCGCAGCACGGGCGCCGCCTCGCGCTCACTTGTGTGTGTGTGTGTGCGCATGTACCTGTGCACGACGGTGTGGCGGTGCAGGTAGTGCACGGCGTGCAGCACGTTGCGCAGCACAAGCGCCGCCTCGCGCTCACTTGTGTGTGTGTGTGTGTGTGTGTGTGTGTGCGCGTGTACCTGTGCACGACGGTGTGGCGGTGAACGGTAGTGCACGGCGTGCAGCACGTTGCGCAGCACGGGCGCCGCCTCGCGCTCACTTGTGTGTGTGTGTGTGTGTGTGTGTGTGTGTGTGCGCGTGTACCTGTGCACGACGGTGTGGCGATGCAGGTAGTGCACGGCGTGCAGCACGTTGCGCAGCACGGGCGCCGCCTCGCGCTCACTTGTGTGTGTGTGTGTGCGCATGTACCTGTGCACGACGGTGTGGCGGTGCAGGTAGTGCACGGCGTGCAGCACGTTGCGCAGCACGGGACGCCGTCTCGCGCTCACTTGTGTGTGTGTGTGTGTGCGCGTGTACCTGTGCACGACGGTGTGGCGGTGAACGGTAGTGCACGGCGTGCAGCACGTTGCGCAGCACGGGCGCCGCCTCGCGCTCACTTGTGTGTGTGTGTGTGTGTGTGTGTGTGTGCGCGTGTACCTTTGCACGACGGTGTGGCGATGCAGGTAGTGCACGGCGTGCAGCACGTTGCGCAGCACGGGCGCCGCCTCGCGCTCACTTGTGTGTGTGTGTGTGTGTGTGTGTGTGTGCGCGTGTACCTGTGCACGACGGTGTGGCGGTGCAGGTAGTGCACGGCGTGCAGCACGTTGCGCAGCACGGGCGCCGCCTCGCGCTCACTTGTGTGTGTGTGTGTGTGTGCGCGTGTACCTGTGCACGACGGTGTGGCGGTGCAGGTAGTGCACGGCGTGCAGCACGTTGCGCAGCACGGGCGCCGCCTCGCGCTCACTTGTGTGTGTGTGTGTGTGTGTGTGTGTGTGCGCGTGTACCTGTGCACGACGGTGTGGCGGTGCAGGTAGTGCACGGCGTGCAGCACGTTGCGCAGCACGGGCGCCGCCTCGCGCTCACTTGTGTGTGTGTGTGTGTGTGTGTGTGCGCGTGTACCTGTGCACGACGGTGTGGCGGTGCAGGTAGTGCACGGCGTGCAGCACGTTGCGCAGCACGGGCGCCGCCTCGCGCTCACTTGTGTGTGTGTGTGTGTGTGTGTGTGTGCGCGTGTACCTGTGCACGACGGTGTGGCGGTGCAGGTAGTGCACGGCGTGCAGCACGTTGCGCAGCACGGGCGCCGCCTCGCGCTCACTTGTGTGTGTGTGTGTGTGTGTGTGTGTGTGTGCGCGTGTACCTGTGCACGACGGTGTGGCGGTGCAGGTAGTGCACGGCGTGCAGCACGTTGCGCAGCACGGGCGCCGCCTCGCGCTCACTTGTGTGTGTGTGTGTGTGTGTGTGTGTGTGTGCGCGTGTACCTGTGCACGACGGTGTGGCGGTGCAGGTAGTGCACGGCGTGCAGCACGTTGCGCAGCACGGGCGCCGCCTCGCGCTCACTTGTGTGTGTGTGTGTGTGTGTGTGTGTGCGCGTGTACCTGTGCACGACGGTGTGGCGGTGCAGGTAGTGCACGGCGTGCAGCACGTTGCGCAGCACGGGCGCCGCCTCGCGCTCACTTGTGTGTGTGTGTGTGTGTGTGTGTGTGTGTGCGCGTGTACCTGTGCACGACGGTGTGGCGGTGCAGGTAGTGCACGGCGTGCAGCACGTTGCGCAGCACGGGCGCCGCCTCGCGCTCACTTGTGTGTGTGTGTGTGTGTGTGTGTGTGTGTGCGCGTGTACCTGTGCACGACGGTGTGGCGGTGCAGGTAGTGCACGGCGTGCAGCACGTTGCGCAGCACGGGCGCCGCCTCGCGCTCGGGCAGGAAGCGGCGGCGCGTGATGTGCTCCAGCAGCTCGCCGCCGCGGCACAGTTCCGTGACGCACAGGATGCGGCCGCCCTCCGAGTACACGCCGCGCAGCGTGATGATGTGCGGGTGCTGGCTGTACCTGTATAACGTTGTGATCGTGATACAATTGCCCTGCTGTACTGAGTTTGGGCTAAATGTTATAACAATAACAATATATAATTCTATGCGATTATGCACTGTACTGTACTGTATCAGCCTGTAAACAACCCCCTGCTGAGCAAAGGCCTCCTCTCCATATAGATGAAGGGTTGGAGCTTAATCCACCACGCTGCTCCAATGTAGGTTGATAATTTCCCTACCATGGGTAACGATCGTTATCAGGTATCTATGATAACAATCGGGACTGACGGCTTTACGTGCTCTCCGAGGTACGGTGGCGAGACCCACAAGGACATACACCCACATCGGAAACAAATATTTGTACAAATACACACATCTGTCTCGAACGGGAATCGAACCCGCGGCCGTCGGCTCGTGGCGTTGAGGCAACTACTCGCACCATTACACAAGAACGGTCGTCATTGCATCAGTTCGAATATGCACTACGAGGCGAAAAAATAATTAAAATCTTGAACAACTTGTTTTTTAACAAATATTGAGGAGTTCTATTGTAAATTTACCAGAATCAATGTCATCTTATCATCATTTATCTAAAAGTAAAGGGAGACACTAATAAAAAAATTACCTTAATAAAATTTCAACCTCTTCTCTAGGGTCATATTGTAATGTGTCCATGATTTTGACAGCATATTGTGTTCTTGACGCTTTGTGCTCACAAAGTCGTACGACTGAAAAAGATCCTGTCCCTAATTCACCCATTAATCTGTAAAAAAAATGTAAATGATATTCTTTTCTAATTAATCTTAAGGTACATAGTATTTTAATGGACATATCACGAATTCATTACACATTAGACATTTATTAAAGATATAACTTCTTATGAGAGGGTAAGCCGCTTCCTAACGTAACGCGTAACGGCGCCATAGAATAATAATATATATTAAAATATATTTTATAATCAATAAAAGATTTCATTAATAAGTAACCTTTCCTTACATTATCATATTAATATATATTAATATACATAAATTTTAAGTAATAACCAAAGCTTTTCTCAAGTTAAACAATTTCAATATTAGATAGTTCAACTTAGATTAGTTGTAAGTTATCACTTCTGTCGGGCGCGACGCACACGTGGTTTTTTATTGTTACTGCTCCTCTCATATGAATCATAGTAAACGTTTTATATGACACTTCTGAATAATCTCTAATGGTTAAAGAATTTTTAAAATTAGTTTAGCAGTTTTAGAGTTCTATCTAGAGAATCTATTATCTTTAAAATTATTGAGATATAGATGCTTGAATTTTACATACCTATACTCATCAAAGAATTTATTTTTATTAACAAAACCAGCCCAGAACTCCTCTGTAGATGTCTTGGTTGGTGCTATGTGATTTTGGTTCTGATTTGTAACGGTTTTGTTATCATCATCATTCAGTAAACATGGGGCCACGAAACTAAAACCCCTGGAAATAAAAAATAAACATTTAAGGACGTATATATTAAATATATATAATAATAAATAAATAATAAATTATATTTATATCTTGCAGTCACTAGATTTGTTTTATAATACAAATGAGATGCTCAGTGGAAGTGTCCAAAAAAATATAATGTAACTATACCTAAATTTAAAATTACGAAATTTCATGTTTTTTTTTTTTTGATATCTGAGGAAAATCAGAAACCCACCTTATTTAAAAAATTTGTCGCTGAAAATCAGAGCACAATGCTCTCATTTACAAAAGTCATAGTAGGAAAAAAAAACCGGCATCAAAGAAATTGATTTTAAAACAATTACAATGCGAGCCCACAAAAATTATCATAACATTAATTCCTTTATATTTTTAACTTCAGGTACTCCTATATATTTGTATATTTTATATAGGAGTGCCTAAGTATTTGAATTTTTTTCTTTAATGAAAAGTGTTACACTCTCACAAAAGAAAAAAATAATATATTCATATGGAGGATATAGAATTTATTATTATTTTTTTCTTTTTTGAAGTCGAAACCCCTATGTATTCATACTAAAACGAATCTATTATAAAAGCGAAAGTAAGTTTGTTACGCTTTTACGCGAAAACTACTTAACCGATCATCTTCATGATGATCGGTTATAACTTTGTATACATATTCTTGGATGTATTAGAAGTAACATAGGATACTTTTATTATATATATATATATATATATATATATATATATATATATATATATATATATATATATATATATATATATATATTACGAAAGATAAAAAAATCTCAATATCTAGCTACTTCAAAGCCATCTAAAAAAGCTAGCTAGCTAGCGGGTAAAATCTAGTATGTAGTATAAAAATATTTTAAGATTCTATGGAATAAATTATACGACAAATTGAATACCTAAAAAGTTCATGAGCATTAGCAGATGCCGGCACACCGGGTGAGTCTTTAGGCGTGCGACACGTGAACTCGGAGTCGAAGTAGAACGCGTCGTCGGCGCGAGATACGGCTGGCCTGAACGGTGGTATCACCTGCATTCATTTTAGACATGATGTATAGAGTTAAAAGAGCGCAATCTTGTGTTGCGAAAAGTGTCCGTCGTAATGCATCAAATTAAGGTGACGCCACATAAGCATCAGGGTAAATCTTAAAAGAAGCGCCGAATAACAAAGCAGTCATAACACAGACTTAACAAGTGATAAGCAATATAAATTAACAAGAATAAAAGACATCATGAAACAGCCTTTTTCTATAAACTATCTATTTTTTCTACTAGAGGTTTGAACATATTATCACATTACATAGCTTCGTGTATAATTTGTTTGTCAGTGTTTACTCACACTGAAATAAATATGCAAAATATAAATAAAGGCCGAGTAGGTAGTATTTTCTACCACCTAATTGCCTTCTATCTGCCTACAAATATGGTATGAAGGCTTTTCAAAACTACTTTGGGAATCTCTAATATAAAAACCTTTTTGAATTATTAATATTCTGTGTTAATATTAAATTATTTATTTACTTTCAAATCTTTTATTTACTATTAAATAAGATATTTTAAACAGATTAAGAATCTTTTAAAAAGTTATATAAATATTTAAAATATCTCTGGTATGATTTTTGCTTTATCAGTGTCCTTACCTCTTTCCTCAATAATGCATTCCAATCTATACTTGCAAAAAACTCATGATTTTTTATATCTTCAATACCATTAGGACCAGCCCCTAACCTGTAATAAATTATATAAATTTAACGTTGATTTAAATGGATACCTTTTTAAAGTTTATTTTTTAGTAATTCATTACCTATTCTGAGGGTTTCTCTTAAACAATGCACGTAAAAGCGATTGCGCTTCTTCGCTTAAATTAGAAGGCATTCCTAATTTCGCTTTAAGGATTTGAGTCATCGTTTCATGTCTGGTTGAACCATGAAATGGTAGATTACCCGTCAACATTTCAAACTGTAAGGTTGACAAATGATTTTAATATACTTATATACATTTATATTAAACCTACTATAAGATTATATTCCAAAGAAGTCTCTAGAATAATAACCAATGGCTGGAAAAAATATTGGGCATTAAAAGAGATAATGAAAAGCAAAGTATTAAATACACATATCAAAACAAAGACGTTCAATACGTGTATTCTTCCATGCCTAACCTACGGTGCAGAGACCTGGTCTCTTACATCTAATCATAGAGAGCGATTGTTAAGGTGCCAACGAGCTATGGAGAGAAGTATGCTGGGATTTAAACTAAAGGATAAAATTAGAAATTCAGCTATACGTAGCAGATCCAAAGTAGTCGACATCCTAGAACGAATCGACCATCTGAAATGGGGATGGACAGGACACATGCTGCGCAGCCCAATAGAAAAATGGAGCAAGCGAATTACCCTGTGGTATCCAAGGGACTGTGCAAGAAAACAAGGCCGCCCAATTAGAAGATGGGAGGAAGAGTTTCATCAGACCGTGGGACCTTACTGGATGAGGGTTGCTGCAGATAGAGGCTACTGGAAGCAGCTGGAGAAGGCCTATGCCCGAAGGCACATTGAAACGAGGGACATAATATGAAATTTTATCCTTTTTCAAAATATTTTTATTTTAATTTACAAATCTTATGAATGTACCTTGTTTCAATAATAAAAGGCTATATTATTATTATTATTATACAAGATTATATTGCAAAGTAAATAATTTATTTATATATTTTAGTTAAAAGAAGGATAAATTAATTACTTACCATTAGAACACCAAACGACCACCAGTCAGCGGCCATTGTATGGCCTTTTCTGTTAACAACTTCTGGGGCCATATACTCAACTGTACCACAAAAACTGTAGGCTCTATCATTAGGAGGTAGCTTTGATAGACCAAAGTCAGTGAGGGCTATATGACCATCGGCATCTAGTAAAATATTCTCTGGCTTTAAATCCCTGTATATAATTCCCAATTTATGCACATGTTCTAATGCTAAAGCTAACTCGGCTAAATAAAACTTTACATCCTCCTCAGTAAACATAACCTGAAATGTAAAAAATACAACAAGGTATTATAACTTATAATCAAGTTTAAACTTAGTGTTCTCTTTAATTTATTAATTGGGTTGATGACAAATATTAAAAGTCAATAAAATATTGTGATTTATTTATTTACTATAGTCAAAATATTCTAAAAATATTATTTTTTTTTTAAATAAAAGTGATGGATTACAAATATTTTCATTAAAATAAAAACTCAAAATACTGTGGTCAACTATATTACATGAAACGTGAACAAGAGCGTCTGACATAACATCTATTTAAATACATTTTAGCTCAATAAGTCTGCTTGTGTTTTTATTGTTTATCTCTGTTAATATTGTGTATATTTAGATACTTTTTGCGCTCAGTTGTTTATTTTAAGTAATTCTAAATTATTTCCTTACAATGGAACAAGATGGAACAAGGATTCAACAAAGCAAATATTCCTAATGTGTCTAGAACTGATTTATCAATGTTGGGCGAATTTCTTGCATCGCATGAACAAATGATCGAATGAAGACTTTTATTCAGCAAAATTTTCGAAATGTGAATACTTCTTTGTAAGTATTACACATTATTTATTTTACAATTTATTCAAAATAGGGTTCATTAGCACATATTTACTCACAAAATCTACACTTATTGTAATTAGTTTCTATTACCAAATGTAGCTTTATTAAATGTAAGTTTATTTTAGCCATGAATAATATATCCAATGTAATAATGAGAAACTAATTACTAGCATTGATTCACACATATAAATTGGAGGATCTCGTCGTGCTAATATTAACCACTTTTGTCACACTTTTTTTTTATGTGGAACATAAAAAAAAAGTTTGCTGGGAGTTTTTAGTGATGTATTGCAATACAGTTTTTTAAAATAAGTCATCAACCCTATGATATGTTGTTACAAAATTGAGTTTAAAATTAAGAAATAATATATTCTACCTCTTTGCTCAGACGTGAAAAAAGATCACCACCGCGTAAAAAATCTAATATTAAATATAATTTTCCTGCTGTCTGAAATGCATAATGTAATTTTACAATAAATGGATGACCCATTTCGACTAAAATGTTTCTTTCCATCTTTGTGCGCTCCCTATCTCTGACTTTTAAAGTTGCCTTTTTAAGTACCTGTAACATAAGGAAAAACAATACAATAATATTATGGCTTATTAATAATCTGGGTCCAAAGTTAAATTAATACAGTTAATGCTAAACATAAAACATAATTATGTGTTACTTAATGATTCAAGTCTTTTTTTTATTATTATTAAAACAAAACATTTTAACAACAAATGCATAATTTATTATTGTTAAAATGACAGATTTGATTAGATTAAAAAGAATAATTTTCCACTAAAACTTCTAACATAGTTCTTATGTAAACAACATAGTATCTATGTTTACTTTACTTTGTTATTGAAGGTTATATTACCAATATGTGTTAAAAGCATAACTGATAGCAGTTAATTAACAGGTTTTTTTTTTACATTTTACTAAGACCTAAAATATAGTTCAATTAAGAAATGTTAAGGCAACATTTAAAAAAACATTTATTTTAATATCACCCATACTTATAACATACCTTCATTGCATAAAGAGTACCAGTATCGGGGCCAGTTATTTTACGTGCTAAAAATACTTTGCCAAAAGAACCTTCACCGAGAACTTTTAGCAATTCGAATTGAGAGGGGTCTGCCTTCTCGTGACCTTCTTTGACAACATCTTGAAGCTCTACTTCCCTTTCATAGTTTTGATCTATATTTGATGCACCAGACTCGAGACTTTCAGTTGTAGAAGTCTGTCGAGACTCTGCTATATTTTCAACAACCATTGGAAGACTGTTTGTGGACTGTGCTGTAATGCCACGCTGAAAATTTAATATATGCAATATTATTAAATATAATACCTACCATAGTAGTAACATATTTCTTATCATTTTAAAAGTCATTAAAAAAAATGTGATCTAATAAATCATAAATCATACATGTAATCAATGAGTTCAGCTAGGAACATGAACTATAACTTTACCATGAATTTTTGATATCATATGGTAATTGACTGCTTAAATAAAAATAGTGAAAATAAATCTCTTTATTCCTTTTAGCATTTTAACTTAGTAGAATATATATGTAAGAATACAAATGTAAAAGTGTGATGTAAAAATATAAAATAAAAACTAATGTAAATATTTGAAAATCAACAATGGAAATGGGCGTAAATAAGAAATAAATAGTAAGTTTTCTCTTTAATCTAAACGCTATTAAAGTAAAACATCATTCGTTTACAATAAAGTTTGAAGGAATTTTATCATTATCTTACAGGAAAATATATTAATTCAATAAAGTACGCGAACAATTTTGAAAAATCATAACATACCGTGACATCTCCAACACTTTGCATTCGCCATGGATCGGTAGCATTGGCCAAAGGCATCGTTTTCAACTTTCAGTTAAGCACATCCAGCAATAATATTAAACTGATTTAATAAAAAAAAAAATTATTAAAAACTAATGATAAACACTTGCTTTTCATTCATTAAAATATTTAGGAGAAGGGAGGTAGACTGTCATGTCATACAGTCATAGACGAAAAAATAAATGATATAATTTTTTTTTTTTTGGGATTTTATGACCTGGTATCTACAACCTTTAGGTCAACTCTTATTATACATATATACGTAATAGTACGCCTCTGAGCATATTTCATTAAATTGTTTTAATTGTATTCTTTATGTATTTGTAGATGTGCTTGTAAGTATGTTCGTCTTGTAATAATTGTTTTAATGGCGGCGGGCGGGACAATAAATCACACTTATTTTCAACATCACTAAGTTCACTGGCCAACACTAGTCTGTCAATCAAAAATTTTTGACAATCGAAAATAATGTGCTCCACAGTTCCATCACTTGAATTACAATGTGAACAGGTTTTATTCGCAATAATGCCGAGTCGAGCAAGGTGTGACGGTGCAGTATTATGACCAAAACGCAATCTATTTATGATAGTAATAAAGTCTCGAGTAGCATCTTGTATACGATGATACCAAGGTCTTGCAGGTAAGCTTTCTTGTATGCTTCCATACCATTTTCCTTTCGTATCTTGATCTTTCTTCCACATTTCTAACCACAACTTTTGAGTATTCTGGTCAATACATTGCAAGTAATCAGACATAGGAACATACATTGTATTTCTAACATCAACAGCATTAATTCCTTCATATGCAGTTTTATCAGCCATTTCATTGCCAGAGATACCTTTGTGGGAAGGCACCCATAGAAAGAAAATTTGAATATTTTTATTGTGGTATTGGTAAATTATTTGTTTAATGAAATAAAGGATATAATTAGACTTGTATTTAACTGTGAGGGTAGATAAAGCTGTTATCAAACTCAAGGAATCAGAAATTATTAAAAAATATTTGATGTTATTGATTTCGCGAATACGCATTAATGCCTGATACACCGCATATGCCTCTGCTGTAAATATAGAGCAGGGTTCATGCAGAATAAAACTTGAAGAAAATTTTGCTTGTGGATCATATAGAGCAGCATGTACATAATCACTTGCTTTGCTCCCGTCAGTGTAGATAACATAGTACATTGTATTTTCCTCCAAAAATTGAAGCATTTCCGAATTTTTGTTTATTGTCTGTTGGACTACATTAATTGGATGTGAAATACACTGATAAGAGAAAGAGTAACATGGCCATGGAAACTGTTTTCTAATTTTAAAAAAGCTATTGTCTATTTCCAGAAGTATATCGGACAGTGTTGGAGAATTACCGCATAATAGACCTTGTGCTGTTGTTAATGATCTTCTTGGTGTTCTATCTATATAAGGTACAATTTTTCTTATTATTTGAGTGTTGTTTGATGCTATTAGTTTGAGACAGTATCTTTCAGCAAGTAAGATTCGCCTCAAAATCAAAGGCATCACTTTTGTCTCAACTTCCATGGCCCTTATGGGAGTTGAGCACATAGCACCAGATATTATTCTTAAAGCCTTATTCTGCAATATGTCTAATTTATTTACATGAGAACTATTCATATAAGCGAGTGAGCTATAATCTAAATGACTTCTAACAATACTTTTATACAATATTGACAATATTTTAGGGTCTGCACCCCATGTTACGCCACAAAGTGATCTGATAACATTTAGTCCTGTGTGAGCATTTTTGGATATGTACTTAATATGTTCTTCAAAAGTTAGTTTTGGGTCCAATATTATTCCTAAAAACTTCTTTGAAGTGACTCTATTTATAATTTCATTGTTGTAAATAATATTTGAATTTGAGGTTTCATTGCCAAAAAACATAACACTACTTTTAGAGGGGTTAATTTTTAAATGTAAACGATCATTATAATATTGTAATAGTTGAAATAAGGATTTGTTCATATTATCTATTGCAATCTCTAAGTTGTAATTACTGCTGTAAAAAACAATGTCATCAGCAAATTGTAAAATATTTACATTCCTATTATTTACATATTTACAAATTTCACTTGTGTATATATTGTATAGTAATGGAGATAGTGTGGCACCCTGCATTGTGCCTTTTGAGGCACATTTGGGTCCATATAAAATATTGTTATGCCTAGCATAGATTGTTCTGTTGTTCAAAAAATTAAAAATCCACTTACATAAGTGCCCGGGCACACCCATCCTAGACATGATTTGAACTAGTATACCAGGATCAACACTGTCAAAAGCACTTTGAACGTCTAGAAATACGCAAACAGTGTTTAATTTTCTATGTTTTGCATTTTTCAGGTCAGAGATTAAAGAGGTGAAACTGTCTGCACTACTACGCCCTCTACGGAAGCCATATTGTATATGTGGAATGAAACACTTGGATTCAACATACCAGTCAAGACGGACTTTCACCATATTTTCGAATATTTTACCAAGACAGGATGACAAGGAAATTGGTCTATAAGAACTAGCAAGCTCAGGAGATTTGTCGGGCTTAAGTATTGGGACAACACACTGTGTTTTCCATGACTGTGGAATAGATTTATTACGCCAAAGCAAATTGAGGATGCTAAGAAACAACTTTTGGGCAGATACATCTAAGTTTTTAATTACGATGTAAGGATAATCATCTAAGCCAGGAGTTGTATTTCGTCTAGAGTGCAAGCTTGTTAAAAATTCAGACCATGAAAATGGATCCAGTAAAAATTTAGAATTTGGGTTATGATTGTTGATTTCAAAAAGAATGTTCAGTTGATCTACTTCAATTGAATTGCTATTATCTGATAATTTATCTAAGAGTGGAGATATAAACTCATTTGTATATGATTTATTCTTAGGTCTTATGCCTTTAAACATTTTTAATAAATTCCAAATTTTACTTATGTGAGTATTTCTATTAAAAGTGTTACATAAATTATTCCATCCAATTTTTTTCTGTTCTAAAATTGTTCTCTTTTTCTGGGCATCTTTTCTTTTGTAATTAATATAATTTTCAATAGTAGGCTCTTTTCTATATAGTTTTAGTGCATTATATGAAGCAATAACACTTTGTTCACATATACTATTCCACCAGGGAGATGGTGGCCTGCTTATGAAAGTGTTTGTTTTAGTGAGCTTTGGAATTGACATTTCTTTAAGAGTATCTAAATGAAAACAGAAATTATTATAGGTTGAAATAGGATCATGTGATTGAAGTATGAAATCATTAAACATTGTTTTTGAAAGAGCTGTGTATGTTGCCCAGTCAGCTTTTTTATATATAAACCTATCTACAGGGGAATTAAGATGATATTTATCTATACGTAATGAAATCTCTGTTATTGTTGGATAATGGTAACTTCCCATTGTATCATCATGTACAGACCAATCACATAGTGGTGCGAGGCTGCCACTGATGAAGCTTACATCAATGGCAGAAGCAGTTTGTTTAGGGCGATTTATAGTTGTAGGTCTACCATCATTTAAAATACACAAATCTAAGTCATCAATTAAATTAAATAACTCCTGACCTCTACCTTTCGTTGACTGACAACCAAATGCAATATGATGAGCATTAAAGTCACCACTCATAAATATGGGTTTTGGTAGATCATTAATAATGTAGCGGAGTCTATTAATTCTAATACGCCCACTTGAAGGTGGACAGTATACACAGAGAATTGTTAAACTACTATGTCCTGTTGATACAGATACAGCAACTGTTTGAATGTCTTCATAAAATATGGTATTTAATGTATTATACTTAAGGTATGGTTTTATCAGTATTGCAACTCCATTATGTGCATTATTTGAATTTTTGTTGTAAATATTATATCCTGGTATTTTAAAATTATTATCTTTGAACCATGTCTCATTAAGAAGGCAAATATCAATATTTTTTTGTTTTAAAAATTGGATTAATAAAGGTTTTTTACTATTTGCACTTTGAATGTTATACTGCGCAATACGTAACTTGGATTGTGTAGAACTAGGCCCTACACAATCCATTATGTTAAGTTTTTTATTAATGCATCTTTAATAGTTTTTAGATTAGTGGGTGTACTATCATCTTTATTGGCTAATTCGACCAACGTCTGTACTAGGGCCATGAGTACATCGTTGTCGGAAATTATTTGACTTTTAAGGTCTTTAGAATGGACTATTTTAACTTTATTTACATCTTGTACAGACTTATTTGCAGAGATACTTATAGACTTATTTACACTAACATTACTATTTACAGGTTGTGATTTTGGTGATGGGAGTGGAGGGAAATCTTTTTCATTGTTGGTGACTTGTTTTGTAAAGGCGACACTTGCATAAGATATGTTGTTTTTCTTTTCAATAATCTTCTTTGTTTTAATAGGACATAATCTAGATATCGCAAGATGAGGTCCACTGCAATTTATGCAGCTGATTTCTGTTGGTTTATCACATTCCTTATACAAGTGTTCACCTCCGCAAATACTACATCTTTGTTTACCATTACAAACTTTTGCTGAATGATTAAATTTAAAACACCTATAACACTGTAGTAACGGTGGAATGTATTCGAAAACTCTGTACGAGAATAGATCATATTGTACATTATTAGGCAGTACATTAGATAAAAAGGTGATGCTTACAGTCTGTAATGGAATGCGCTCTTGTCCTACTTTCTTTGAAAACCTTCTTATTGCCACTATTTCATAAATTGAAGAAAGTCTTGTGTAAAGTTCTTTGTTAGATATATTCGCTGGAACAAATCTAATGATGCCAGTTTTTTCAATTTGCGCTGCCGGTATGAACGCCTTCATATTATATTTTGTGAGGAAAGTGGTGTTATTAATAAAGTTATTGGCCGTATTATATTGCTTGAAAATAACTGCTATTTTATTTGCATTCACCCTCTGAATACCCGTCACACCTTTTACATCCATTGCGAAAATATGGTTTAAGTATATAGGGCTCTTGTTGCCCAATCTATCATTGTTTGTGGATTCTACATACACTTTAAAGTCTGTGTTGGTTGAGTTTTCCGGATATAGTCTTTTATAGCCTGGTTTATAGTAAGGCAGATAAGCATCTCGCTCATCGCCGCCGCCCGATGGTCCAGCTCCTACGCCTACGCCTCCTTCATCCGTAGGCCGTGACCGTTTTTTTGAGGCGGGCGGGTGAGACCCGCCCCCCTCGTTTACCTCCATTGCTATTGTGCTTTTCAGCAGCTATTAGCAATATTTAAATTCACTTTAATTATAAAAAAATCACTTTTTATATGAAAAATTTAAAATTAAAGTTTAGAGTCAACCGCGCTTTTTCAAGGTTCCCGCCAGAATCTAAATGATATAAAAAATTGAAGAACAGACTGTACAATATGTATATTTAATATCTATGGGGATCTCTATGGATTGTGCAATTATTTTAATAAATGTCAATACAGATTTATGTAAAAAATTCAACTTTTTGTGCAGTTATGCACCAACTGCGTAAAATATTTAATTTCGTATATTTTTAATTTAACATGTCACCGTCTAATGTAGAAGATTGTAATGCTGACAATCTTACATTCAATGTTCTTGGAGAATTTGGGAAATGGCAGTTATGGATAAGTATTTATATGGCTTTATTAAAATTGCCACTCGCATGGTATCAATTAAATATTATATTCATGGCTCCGCCCCAGAATTTCTGGTGTGCAAAGCCAAAAATATTTACAATTTGCTCAGAAGAAGAATGGCGACTAATTTGTTCCCCTGTACGTTTTTGAAAAAATATTTAAGTACCAACCTACTTTATTTATTTTGAATCGGTTGTTGCTTAATCATACCTATTTATATTCTTTAGTATACATAAAACTTTGATTAATGACTAAATAATATTTTGTATTCTTTTATGGAACAGAAAAATGAAGAGCATCCATGTCTAATTTTCGATCCAGAAATTTTGCTAATCGAACCAAATATCGATAGATCTTTAGTGCCTTTGGTCCCGTGTCAACAATTTATTTATGATAAAAGTGTTTTTAACCGAACTATTACATCAGAATGGAATTTAGTATGTTCAAAACATTGGCTCATACATGTACGATTTTTTTATTTTTTATTTTGAACTGCTATTTAAGTTATACATAAGTATATGTTCGTTAGTAATTTTTGCACCCGGATATGAAAAAGATATAACTTATGTTAGATTACAAGTACTTAAGTTAAAAAATTATACGCTGTGGAAATCTTATAGCGGCAATAATAAGTTTTTATAATTAATTTGCAGTTTACACAATGTGTTATGATGTGGGGGGTTTTACTAGGTGGTATTGTTTTTGGTGTAATGGCCGACAAATATGGTCGAAAATATCCGCTCATGATTGGAATTACAATTCAGTGTCTCTTAAGTTATATTTGTAGTGTATCAACATCTTATTGGTACTTCTTAATCAATTGGTTTGGACTAGCTGTAGCTTCTGGCGGTATAGGAATTATATCATTTGTGATTAGTATGGAGGTAAATATCTTTTGCTTTTAAACCTAGAAATAAATAAATAATATTTTTTTTAGCTTTTTATACGTACAACTGATATAACAATATAGATATATTAAAATTTTTGAATTTTAATATTGTGGCGGACGGATATTAATATTGTGGCGGACGGCAGGGACACGTCCAATGCCCGCAGTGTCGTCCTGGGACAGTCTCCCACTTATTTGACGTACTCCCTTGTAGTACTTTGCGCTGGTTACGTACGCCACCACACACCCCTGAATGTGTATGTACTACACCACGAACTCGGAGAGACGAATTAAATGAAACAACAATATTTCTTCTAGATCCGCAGGTTTCGGCTCTTGACTCTTGATCTTTTGTTGCTTCCCTGTTTTACCTCTTCGACGGTAGCTGTGTTGTGACTGATTCGTATTTCTTCTTAATTCGTAGTTCGTATGATTTGTTCGACATTACTCATTACTGACACACGGGGTTCTTCTTGATAACTTCTCTTATTGAGAATTCATACAAGGTCTACGGGCCTCTGGACAATGTCCTCTCTATCCGGGCGTCTTTTCGAGCAAAGACTCCTGCTCGGTCATTTAGCGCTTTGGCGCTTTTACCTACCTCCGCACTGAACGGGGTGGCGTGGTGGAATGTTGAATGGCACTGGCGTTAATACAAATGAATAGCGCGAGATTGCGCCATCTCGTCGTCAATCCGAGCCACCTTCCGTGTCGGGCAGATTAACTGGTTGGCCGGGTGACGACTGCTGTAGGAGCTCTCGAGCCAAGGGACGTCCCTCTGGAGGCCTTGCGTGGAGAGGGGCTAAGCCGTGCAGGTGTAAGTGTGGACCGTTGTCCGTTCTGGCGAACAAACGGCGGGCCAGGTTTTGACAAACTCCTCCACGGTGGGTGTTGAGGTATCCCTGTGGATAACGTCGTTCCTAACATATCTCGAGGCTCCTACAATCAGCCTTAGGCAGCGGTTTTGCTGGACCTGAAGCCTTCTTCTTTGCATGGCGGAACAGAGGGCATACCAAGCCGGCGCCGCGTACGTGAGACGCGAGCGGACATAGGCCCTGTACACTCTCAGTTTGGTACGGATTGGCAAATGGGATACCAAAACTGGGTATAGCACAGACCGAGCCGCGGCTGCCTGGTTCACTACATGGTTTACCATAGGTATCACCCTAGGTGGCACCCTAGGTAGCAACCTGAGGTCTTCCATGCAATGTCCTGACCTCGGAATTTAAGCTGTTGGTGAGGGCGGCGTCGGCTAGTGAGGAGGGCGGCCGTCTTACTGACATTGACAGCCATTTTCCACTTCTCGAGCCATTCCGGCAACAGGTCCAACAGGCGCTGCAACTTTGCAATCGCCAGGGATTGACGACAAGACGACGCAAAATAGGCGCTATCGTCGGCGTATAATGCCAGTACAACATCCTCCTCCCACTCTTGGAGATAATCGTGCAGGGTGGGGATGTCATCGGTGAAGACTGCATACAGCCGAGGTGAGAGACAACTGCCCTGGGGAACTCCGGCTTTAATCGGACAAATCCCGGACTCGGCATTCTCCACCGCAACAAAGAATTGCCGATTGGCCAGGAAGGAGGCCAGCAATCGAACTAGCGCCCACGGAAGAGAGGTGTTTAACAGTTTCGCCACGAGCCCCTCGTGCCATACCCGGTTGAAGGCCTTCTCGATGTCGAGGAAGACTCCGACCGTGCATCGGCCCCGGTTCAACTCATTGGCAAGAAGATTAAGAACTCGTGTCAGCTGGAGCGTTGTTGAGTGCTCACTACGGAACCCGAACTGTTCCACCCTGAGAGGAAGGTGTGGGACAATTCTCCGTAGGAGCAATCGCTCAAACAGCTTAGCAACGTGTGATAAAAGTGCTATAGGGCGATAGCTCGATGGCTGGCGTTGGTCTTTGCCCGGTTTAGGCAGGACAATGACCTTTCCTAGCTTTCAGGCTTCTGGAAAATGGCCGGTTCGAAGAATACCGTTAAAGAGCCTGGTCACAGCGACAAGACATTTCCAGGGCATGCCTCGGATCGCCATGCTCGGTATTCCATCAGAGCCAGGAGCCTTACCCTTAGACTGCCGCATTGATACCTTCCGCGTCTCAGATGGTGAGATAAAATATAAAATACCTCCCTTCCAAACGCGGTACGCTGCTCGTCAGAAATTCCCGAACGCTCTTTTTCACTTTTTCGTGGTGTTCAATGACGGCATTTGTCGTTGTACTTGCGAGGGGATCTCTCGGGGGGAGGGGACTCATTACTGAGCCCGAGTTCGCTCGCTTATTTACGTCCCGGAAATACCGTAACGAGGACCGCGAGTTTTAGTCCTATTTTATTCGTGATTTTCACTATGAGCCGAAACCTTTGGAGCCTTTACTTATTATTTTACGTGAAAAACCCTTACAATTTACATATAATTCGATACGTTAAACCTTAATCTACAACATAAAGTATAAATTAGATACATTACCTTACATAATAATTAATATTTCTTAAAACAAAACTTAGAAACCTTTCATCAAAACAACTTTCACTATATGCATTTTCGTAAATATTTTAAAAACTATAAGTCCTAAATAAACCCAAATAAACCTTATAAAATTATTCTGACATGCATCGACTTAACTTGTGGTCTCGTCGCCGACAAATATATATTATATTAATATTCAAAAAATTTATTACAGGTAGTTGGTGGAAAGTGGAGAACAACAATGCCTATCGTGTACCAGTTACCATTCGGATTCGGAAATACAATAATGGCTGGTCTTGCTCACTGGCTCCGAGACTGGAGGAAACTGGAATTTGCGTTAGCAACCCTTTCGTCAATTTATATGCTCTATTGGTATTTAGTACCTGAGTCGCCAAGGTGGCTTCTTGCCACTGGACAAAACAAAAAAGCTTTAGGTGCAGTATTTTTTAACATTGATTTTTCGAAGTTATAAATAAAAATAAAAAAACTAGGGACATTTTTTTAAAATTAGTGCGCAAGGTACAACAAGACAAAGTTACCGAAATGTCACCGCTATTATTGGCTATTATAATAAAATGTAATCGAAGGTAGGTACCATTTTGAAACATCATCAGATGATAAATATATTCAGTTCCTTCCCAAAATCACCGCCCAGTGAACACATGACCTCCATATGACGTCATCGATAGATCACATAGAGGTCATAGAATATTTACATAGATATGACATAGAAATGACTTTAAAAATGACTTTGATGTGATGTCATATAATATGACATCATTATGACATAGTACTGACCTAATATTTGACTGTTATATGAAGTCATAATTGATTGTCAACGCGTTGACTAGGTACTACAGAAAAATAAATATTTAAAATTTTTCTATGGATCTGAACTTCATTATCACGCTTCAGACCTTTAACAGAAAGGCAGCGTATCCTAGGTACTGGTACGTAGGTTCCTACTAGGTTTCCCAATGCTCCCGGATTGCCCGGGAGACTTCGGTAACTTCCCGGGGTGCAATAATTTCTTCGGTTTTTCGAAAATTATATGCATCCGTCGCTCGCATGTCTCTACTTGTTTGCAATGCCACGCGGCTGCCGAATTAAACCTTTTTGTCTCGTCGTCGACGATGTTTTTAATGTAAAAACTTTTATGATTTTGTGGTAAAAATCGTCAAATATTAGATGCTGCTCGAAACCAATGTAAATATAAATTTTGAAAACTAATAAATAAAAGTTTTTTTTTCAACCAAAACAACTCAATTGTTATTACTCTCCCGGGTTGGTCCTTTCGAGAGTTGGCAACCCTAGTTTCTACATTTACGGTTTACCTACATAATACATAAATATTGCTGTATCAGCGTGTAAACCACCCACTGCTGAGCGAAGGCCTCTTCTCCATGTGCAAGAAGGGTTGAAGCTTAATCCACTAATCCACCACGCTGCTCCACTGCAGGTTGGCGATCGTTATCAGCTGTCTATGATAACAACCGGGACCGACGGCTTTACCGCGTGCTCTCCGAGGCACGGTGGGGAGACCCATAAGGACATACACCCAGACCGAGAACAAATATTTGTACAAATACAAATATCTGTCCCGAGCGAGAATCGAACCCGCGACCGCCCTGGCGCGCGGCGTTGAGGCAACTACACGCACCACTACACATATTATAAATATATGGATAAATTATGGAAAAGAAGGGCATACAAATAATAAATATCATATAAATTACAGACAGGGCATTTCTTATTCGTAATAATAAATAAACATGTTTTCAGAAGTATTAGAAAAAGCAGCTACACAAAATAATAGAGAAAAATACTACGAAGATGGTTTAAAATCTTTGACGAGTTGCAAAACACGTAACCGGAATGATCCGGGATTTATAGCATTTTTTAAATCTAGAAACATGAGACTAAAAACTTTACTTCTGTCACTTAATTGGTAATATTTTATAAAATTATATCTCTGCGTTCAATTTTAGTTATGTAAAAATGCGCTAAATTTAAAAATTCCCTAGTACGTACGGAATTTAACAAATATACTTTGGTTTAAATGTGCGATAAACTTTGGATTAGATTTTCATTTATTTTTGCTCACAAAAGTATAGTTATTAATACGAATAGTGCTTTTAGGTTCTTTACCGGATTAGCATTTTACACATTTTCACAATATCTAGGTTTAATTGGCGAGAATATTTTCTTAACAGTTGCATTGAGTGGAATTATTTATGTTGCTGGTGGAATATCTTGTTTATTCATAATTAGTAAAGTTGGACGAAAAATAACAATCTGGATATATCAAATAATTACAGCATTTTGCTTTATTTTTATATTAATAATTCCGAAAAATCATTTTAAAAACGATTGGCCAAGATTGCTATTTGCTGGATCAGGCTTTGCAGGTTTAGCAGTGAGTTGATGATCATATTAAAACTATTTCTTTAATCAAATATGACGTAGGATTTCATCCACATTATTTAATAAATATAGCCTTGCCTAATAATCATTAGAAAATTTAAGTTCTTGTGTGCTAATCACATTTACGCAGAGTTAGCGTTATTATATAGCGTTTTAGTATATCAAACTGTTATCTCGATTAAGTTACATTATTTTGTGTTCAGATGCGAAAAAACTTTTTTATTCTACGAGTATTCATGCTAATGCAAAGATGAAAATATATTCACTTTATTCAAAGACAGAAAATTTCTATACATTTACACCACATAAAGTATATAAGCAATAAAAATTCAAAATAAAATGTAAAATTTGGATGTGCAAGCTGGTTGATGCGCGTATCGCGTGATATTGACGCTTCGATGTTTCGACTCTGCACCAATGTGAATATAGCTTAACTATTGACTGAGTAATTAAATTTGCCGTGTTATATAACATAATTATTTTAATTACCAACAGGGTACTGTACCAGCTTTATACTTATATACAGGAGAATTATTTCCAACAGTAGGCCGAAACGCTGGTGTTGCAGGCGTGACTACTTTCGCTCGTATTGCGTCAATGGTAGCCCCTGCAGTTGTAAGCTTAGATGACTTAAGACCTGATCTTCCACTCTATCTATTAGCAATAGTATCATTTGCCCAATTGATGTTAATCATTCCACTACCCGAAACAAAAGATAGACCTCTTCCTGATACATTAGAGGAAGCTGAGCAATTCAATAAAAACTGATATTTTTGATATTTAATTATATAACTAATATATTATTTTGTATTTTATTGTTTAAGGGTAATATAAAAAGACAGTTGACAGAAAATATAAAAGTATATTAATTTTTAAACTTAATATGTAACACCAATAGCAATTTTTTCTAAACTTTTACTAATCATTTACGATTTTGTCTACTAGTAATAAGATTTTGGCATTAACTCTTTGTATAAAAATTCTATTACTAGCATTACAATATCAGACACTGCAGAAAGATTAGATTTTAAATGAACATTAGTGAATTTATTTACTTAAGTTAGAATCTTAATGTCACGCAGTTGTCATATGTATGTTTATTTAATTAATAAATAACACAGGTTTAGTGTGCAATATTTTAAAATGGTTCTATTTAGATAGAATACATTTTAATACAACCATTGCTAGTAAGGGTACTAAAAAAATAAACTTGCTCTGTTCACAATTATATTATTTTTCCAAGAATTTTAGTTTTGTATAAAATTATAAATACATTTGTGTACTGCAATAATATTAATATTATACAAATGCATCAAAATATTTATAACTAAAGCTTAAAATAGACATTTATAGTAATTGTACTATTCAAATAGAAAAACATTCAATACTTCAATCACCTTTTTTATTAGACACTTGAATTTTAATATTTTCAATTCTGTGCAACAATGTTGGATGTGAGTGATACCAGGCTGAATACAATTTATCATAAATGGGGTAGTCTAAATTATCCTTTCCTAATTTTATAAGAGCTGATCTCAGTTCCATTGGATAATTTAAGGAAACTGCAAAATTATCTGCTTCAAATTCATATTTTCTAGATAAGGCTGTTGCAAAGAAAGACAAAAGAGAATTGTATGGTGCAAGAATTAGTTGTAAAACTACAATAAGTCCTATGATCACTGGCTCTTGCCCTGGTGGGAACCCTAAGGAAGTGTATAATAAGGAATATTTAAAAAGCAATCCAAATGCTGTAAATAGTAGTAGAAGATTTACTTCTGTGAGAACTATTGATTTATAAATGTGACTACATTTCCAATGTCCTAATTCATGCGCCAAAACACCAAGAATTTCATTTTCAGAGCAACCAGTAGTGACTTTCTTAACATCATCATGTTTTTCAAGCAATGTATCAAATAAAACAATTCTCTTAGCACCAAATAATCCACTAAAATATGCATTACTATGTGCAGATCTCTTTGATCCTTCCACAATATAAATTTGAGATAGTGGAAAATTAAGCTTTGATGCTAAATTCTCAATACCTTTCCTTAATGTACCATCTGGTAATGGAACAAATTTATCAAATAATGGTGCAATAACTGATGGGTAAATTGTCAGTAAAAGCAAAGTTGCTACAGTAGTGAAAAGCCATAACCAAACCACAAACATATTTCCACCTAGCATAATAATATATATTGCTATGGATACAATAGGCAATGTGATAACAAGACTTAGTATAAGTGATTTCAACTGATCCTTTATGAAAAATCCAATAGTTTGCTTATTAAATCCATGCTTTTCTTCAAGAACAAATATCTCGTATATTGAAAATGGCATATTTACTACAAAATTAAACAGGGTTACAAACGTCATAAAGATGCAGCTTATAATTATTTCCTGGTTAGGACTAATATTAAAAACAGCTGCAATATGCTCCGATTTTTGCCATGCTGCAGATATCCATCTATTATATAAGATAACAGAGGTTAAAGATATACTATAAAATTCTTTAACTATTTTGTATTGTGATTTATCAATTCCATAAAGTCGGGCCTTTTTAAAGGATTCTTCATTGAGCATCTCTTTTAAATCTTCCGGAATTGTGTTGTTGGTCTTGTATATCCTCAACTGAAAATTAAATTAAAGAAAAAATTACAAACACATATTGTATTTTACTAACTTTTAATTAAAATAGTGACATATACTTCAAAATAAGTCTGGATTACAAACATCACTTTTTTTTTTTCAATGACACAAGTGAGGTTACTGAAAATTGACAATAAACAGGATGTATTCTCACTTTGTTAAGAATTTACACTGTCTGATACGGAATTTCTGAACTGTGGATAAACTGTTTATACCGTTTCAGTCTCAAGAAACAAAAATATTTAATGTATAAATTTTATTCATAAAACTTAACGTTTATAACCGCAATATTATTATCATGCAACAATGATATTGCACAGTAATGTAAGCTCAAATCTTGTCGCTACTTGATATAACACATAATGTATAAATATATTAATAATTTTAATTTCGAGTATTCATAATTCAGGGCATACTTTAATAAAATACGAAAAATGCCGACGTTTCATGTTTAAAATGTAGTGAATGCAAGAAACTTACCTGCCGTAATGACAGATATAATTCCCATGTGTATTCAACCCATGAAAATATTAAAATTAACAAAAGCAATAAACCCTCATCGAGTACCATTTTTATGCTTTTATTATTACCATTTACTGAGACAAATAAGATTGTTAGAAAATGGAGACAAACTGACAAAATCAAAAAGTCAAAGTCAAAACTGTTGTTTGATAATGGTTTCAGGTTTGATATTGATATGACATAGGGGTGTGCGATAATTATCGATAATTCGTAACTACTCGATAATTTTTCATTCGATAATTATCGATAAGTGTTAATCGATAATTTAAAAAAAAACTTATTGCAAAGAAACACCGAGCTAAAAGTAATTTTAGGGCCAACAGTTCAGACGCCAACCGTGGAAAATATCATATGATTCGTAATCGCTAAAATACTATGTGTAGAGACGCTCAACGACGCCATATCCATACTTCTGTCGAGAACGGCGACACTGCAAACGTCTGGAAATTTCTGAAGTCACTTGGAGTTGGTAAACTAACGAATAATTCTTCTAATAATATTGATGTCGAACTTCTTAATAAACATTTTTCTTCTTCCAGTTTACTTGACGATATTGAGCGAAATCGTACTCTTAACTTTCTTTCGAAATTACCAATCCCAAATTTTCAACCGTTCAATTTCTTGCCATTCTCGGAGTGTGATGTTAAAAGACACATTGTTTCTATCTCGTCTAATGCCGTAGGTACTGATAGCGTTGGCCGTAATATGATCCTGCCTATTCTTAATATTATTTTACCTATTTTAACCTACATCCTTAATGAATCCATTCTTTCTGGACATTTTCCTAAAGCATGGAAAAGTGCTCAGATTATCCCTATCCCTAAAAAACCTAATCCTTCTGATTTTTCTGACTTTCGCCCAATCTCCATTCTCCCATTTCTTTCGGTCTTAAGGTCAATCCCAGTAAGTCGCAAACCATTGTTATTGGAAGCCCAAATATTGTTTCAAGAATTGACTGAAGAATTGACTGGAATTGAATTTCTCCCATTTTGTATGACAATGTTATTATACCCTACAGTTCAGTTGTTAAAATCAAATCAAAATCAATCAAAATGTTGCTATTCGGTTCGTATTTGGATTACGGAAATTTGACCACGTCTCTGAATTTCGCGCAAAGCTCAAATGGCTTCCTATCCATCTTCGCCGGAATCTACATATTCTCTCCCTTTTATACTGTGTGTTATTTAACCCAACTAGCCCTACATATATGAAAGAAAAATTTGAATTTATTGGAGACCATAGCAAGGTACTGCGATCTTCCGAGAATCTGATGCTGAGATTACCTATGCATAAAACCAAATTCTTTAAACAATCATTTGAAGTTCAAGCTATACTTCTTTGGAACGCTTTACCTTTATCTATTCGCAAGGCCGAAAGCTTAGACATCTGTAAAAGACGAGTTAAGGACTATTATCTATCTCTTAATTGACTTATGTTTATATATGAATATTTAATCGTATGTATGTATATGTATATATTTTCTATATGTATATATGTTTATTATCTATATGTATGTATATATGTATGTGTATTTTATGTAGTGTATGTAGTATTAGTATGTTTATATGGTATGTACTGTATTACACCACCTACCCCTATCAGATCCATGATTCTCTAACTCTAAGGTTGTCTGGAAGAGATCGCTAATAAGCGATACGACCGCCCAGTTGTCATCATTCTCTTTTTCTTTGTATATGTTACGCTGAACTTGTGTTATTCTTTTATGTGTGGTGTTCAATAACGTGTATATAAATAAATAAAAAACAATTATCGATACTTGTCATCCTTCATCTGATTACTCTACCGATAATTATCGATAACTGTCGCCAACTATCGATAATTATTATCCGATAATTATCGATAACTGATGCCAACTATCGATAATTTTCATACGATAATTATTGATAACTGTTCATTAAAGAATTTTGCGATATGATGATATTCGCTGTTTAGCACGCTCTATATAAGAAAGCGAAAAGTGGACACCGAATTTTCTCATGAAATTACTAATAGCAGGGTACTCAAAAAATTCAATATTTCGAAAAATATTGCGAGCCGCCAAAAATCTTTTTATGGGGACTCTTAGATAGTCAAATGGAATGTCCGTGCCAAATTTCATGACAAACTTCGGTATCCACTTTTCGGTAGTTTATCCCATGAATTGACTTCGTTGCACATAACACCCATCTATCTCATATTACATTTACTTGGTCTAACCCCACTACTGTCGTTACAAGACCTATGTATTAGGTCGTGGTACACGGCTTAATATTTTTACTAGACCGTGGCCAGACGGCGTAGCATGCTCGCAAGTCGCAGGACAAAATTTTGTCTACCCCTTTTCTCGTATTATCTCTCTATGTCTACAGTAGTTAACATGCGTGCACGTGATGCTCTTCTCGTTACATCAATAGAAGAGATTGTGGAAGAGATAACAGGATATATCATTAAGTTAAAACTTAATGATATATACTGTTAAATTAAAACTTAATGATATATCCTGCTAAGTTAAAACATACACTATATTAATTTATATCAAAATAGAAAATCAATCTTTATTATAATTTGGAAGATAAATTAATAATAATAAAATTAAAATTAATAATAAAACATGTTCATTAATACGTAAATAATAAGATAATATAAAAATTTTTGATCCAAATGTAGGGAAAAGGGGTAAAAATATTTAAAAATTGTGAAAAATGCCTTTTTGTAAATAGCTTGAGAACGGTAAGAAATATCTCTGTTAACTGACGCTGTTGGATTTTGGAAGGAACTGAAGGACCTTGGTGTATATATCTCGACTCGACTTTATCGTGTTCAGCACAATTAAAAGAAATAAGTGGAAAAACCTTCGCTGCTCTCAGCTCCCTACGGCGTCTCAAGTCTTTTCTACCAATTCCGACCAAAATTATGTTATATAATTATATAATTATGTTATAGCAAATTCTTTTCTACTATCAATTCTTAACTATGCAGATGCAAGCTATTTTAATCTAACAGAATACCAACTTAATAAGTTTGAGCGACTACAAAATCTCGCAATACGATTCATATTATTCCTTCGCAAATAAGACCATGTTTCTGAATTTCGTTCTAAACTGTGTAAAAAGTGGTTTCCGATACGTTCTCGCCGTAACCTGCATATTTTGTCTCTTCTGTACTGTGCGTTATTTGACCCAAAGGCACCGTCATATTTGAGGGAAAAATTTGAATTTATTGGGGACCAGTCCTCTTTAAGATTTTCGAGGCGACTAATGCTAAAATTGCCTGTTCATAAAACTAGATTTTTTAGTCAGTCTTTCACTGTTCAGGCATAAAGCTATGGAATGATTTACCTTTATACATATATAAAAGAAGCAAAATTGCTCCCAATATTTAAAAACTCCGTTAAGAGACATTAGGTACCTTAATTATGTGGACGATTCAAATTAACTTTGTTTTTTTTTTCTTATTGTGTTATTGACACTAAATTCTATAAGACGCTTTTGGTATATTTATTAGTTTATTATGCTATGTATCTATATACTATCAGTGCGCAGAAACTTTGCCGATGGCCTTGTGACGTCACGCGTCGATAGTCAGTAGGGTTGGAAAAAAAAGGTCACATAGAGGTAGATTATTATTGTTATATTTTACATCAAACTAATAAAAAATTGTCTCGGTCGAATTATAAATTTATAATATAAAGTGTAATTATAAATAGTAAATAAAAAACGTTGTTGTTATTACGTAGATTATATATTTTTATGTATTAATATTTAGTGAATGAATGAAACGAAGCCGTAAAATAAAAGTTTAATGGTTCCAAACAACGAAAACAAATAACTAACAAAAAAAAAACAAGTAAAACCTAAGTCAACAACAATTAATTAATTCGGAGCGAAAGCAAAAAATTACACGTAGGTACGTATCGGCTGCGTTGCTAACGGTACATATAAGACGAGCGAGGGACGCAGTCAACTCCGGTGGGAGAGGTTGTCATCGGCAAAGTTTCTGCGCACGAGTAATATGTAGTGTTTAAGTATTAGTTAGTGTGTAGATATTTGTAGGTAAGTTTATTATTATATAACTGCACCACCTACCCGTTCTCTCTTAAATAAATTACCTATTCCAACTTATTTCGGGTTGTCTAGAAGAAATGGCTAACTAGCCATAAGACCGCCCCTTGTACTTCACATTTTGTAATTGTCATAAACTTATCTTGTTTATATATTTGTGGTGTACAAAAAGTGTAAAAAAAAAAAAAAAAAAATTAACAAATATTTTATTGAAACCTGTTCATTTCCTCTTCCACGTCAACAATTCTTTCGTTAGAAGTCAGGGTGTGAATGTTGTGTGTGACCAGGGTCAGGTGTCATCGTGGTTGGCAGCGGAATCCACCCGGAGATTTTTCGCACTCCCTGCCCTACCGTTACCCAAGGCGCTGCCGTAACCGAGAATAGTAGGGCCATCGGGGACCTGGGGGCCTGAGCTCTTTTTTTATTATATAATATATTCTTATAATGGGTACGTTCGCGGGCCCTCTTCCAATTGATAATTCATCACTTTTATAGGAGCGCATGCCGCGCACTTCATACTTTTATATCTATGCATTCCACAGACCACATGCGCGGAAATGATACTTATTTAATCAAAAACTGAATTTAACTGTCGAACTTTAGTAAATAATTGTTTGCACAATAGTTCATAAAAGATAAAAAACAAAATTATTTACTACTTATTATTTTTATTAAAAACTGATAAATAAAAAACTATTGCGCATGTTCCATTTCCGTTTCCGTGCATGTGGTCTGTGGAATTCATGCGCTCCTATAAAAGTGATGAATTATCAATTAGAAGAGGGCGCGCGAACGTACCCAGTATCAAAATTCGTCCATCTCCATATCCATATAATATATTCTTATAATATCAAAATTCGTCTTACGTAATAAATGAAAAGCCCCTTGCCTATCCTGGTATTTCCGGCGTATTTAAAAATGGAATCATACTTATTTACAACGATTGTCAATTATTAAACAACCTATTTATCTACATAACTACACTAACCTTAACAAATGTTCAAAATGCTCCTTCTCGTGTGATACATAGTTCGGCACGTTTACACATATTGTCTTTCAAATGATTTAACACGAATCACACGGTCACTTTTAACAGTTTCGAAAGCACTGGTGATTTTAATTTCAACTCTTCTCTTTTTGCATACTCTGTAGCAATGCCTCTCCACCTCGTCCATGGCCATGTGTTGGAATCACGATCGGGGAACATCACCCGGTGAAAATTTATAGCACCCGGCAAACTATCATTCGCACGCGCATTATAAGCACACAACCATATCCAAGTAGAGTACTTGGACATGGTTGTGTATTGAGCCACATGTATAAGCCATACCTAATTACTAATGACGGGTCACACTCGTACACGACAGATTAGGTATACGCATAATACGCTTAAGATAGATCGCTAGGTTCGCGCGCGGGAAGACGAACGTACGAACCATACGGCGGCGCTAGCCCTACTGCCCTACTAACCTAAGTACCACTACTAACGGGAGTAATCAATTGTTGATCGAATTAGCGGGAATTAGAATTAGCAACGGGCCGGATGGTGCGGTCGGCAAGCAGCACAGTACAACACCTGTGCACGCGCCGCCGGCATGACTGGAAATGTGTCCACGCTCCATTTATTTGAATTGCAATTTATAGAAATTTGGTCAAAATTTAAGTACCTATTTTTTTTACATCATTCGAATTAGAATCATGTTTCGAGTATTCTCCTTAAATATTGATAGCAATTCATCAGTCACCTGTATATTATAATTAAATATAATTAAAATTTGAAAAAAAAATGTCTTGAATTTGTATATAAAACAGAAGGAAATGTTTTCCTATTAAAAAATAAAAATTACAGTAACTTTTGATAGCGTGAAGCGAATTTGATGTTACCTCAGGAAGACTTTAATATGATTTTCATGCTATTTTGTTAGCCTATACCTACTTATTATTTTAGCAGTGATGCTTGTTTAATCAGAGAGAGAGACAGACATTTCTGAAATGATAGAAATGTATACCTACCTATAATTAGTTTTTTTTTTGAACCACTACATTTGTTTTAAAATTCTGAGATAAAAATAGACACGTGTTTATAATTTTTTAGATATACATATAGGTATATTCAATATATATTATTGAAAATATGTTCAATGATGAAATTTTAATCTCTTTATATCTTCTAAATACAGTTTATTGTTTTAATATTTATTGTAATATTGGTGAAACGAGACATTTTACTTACCCTCGATGCCCCGCTGATAAACATGCTGGCGATCTTACCATACATAAAAGTTGTATAAATATAGGATCTGGAATAATTCGTATAAAAGGCGAAAATTGTCAAAGAAAAACTAGTTCCATCTGCATCGTGGTGTAGTAAAGATTAGAAAAATATTTTACGAAAATGTCGTTTTCCTTAAATATTATTCAATTTTGTTTTTTAGAACTGCTGATGATTATTGCTATATACTGCTATGTAGATGAAAATTGTGAAACCATTCCAACTGAAATTCATCTAACTAAAGGTAAACTGTACATATATAATTATGTGTATGTATATTATTGTATATATTTCTTTTCAAGATTTTTAAAAATGTTTATTATTATAATTATTAGTATTATTAATGTTAAAATTAAAGTATAACTTTTCAGAGGAATATGATGAAATGGGCAGTTTAGTAAGATCCTGTAGTGGTGAAGTTAGCGTCAACAAATGTGAAGGTATATGTAATAGTCAAGTGCAACCGTCGGTCGTTACAGCGACTGGTTTTCTAAAGGTTGGTAATATAATGATTATATTATTAGGTATAATACACATACTTTGGAGCTACTGATTGTATTTTTTGTTAGTAAAAATGACGAACATTAAGTATTTAATATAAAATATTTATAAAACATAATTTAAGAGATAATAATGTTACAGATGAGGATTTTTATTAAAATTAAAATTTGAGAGTGGTGTAACATTCAATATATACATATGTTGTCTCTTACGCAGTTATTACAAAGTATTTATATATTTCTGAATTAGAAAAATGTATGTTGAGATTATATAAGTTTACTAAAAAGGTTGTTATTATTATTCACAGGAATGTTTCTGTTGCAAAGAAAATTATCTTAGGGAAAGATTGGTAACACTAACTCATTGCTACGACGCAGATGGATTGAGGCTTGAAGATGAGGATCGCGCCATCATGGAAGTTCGTTTGAGAGAGCCCGCTGAATGTAAATGTTATAAATGCGGAGATTATAGCCGATAAAATGTATGGAAATATTATTTTTTAAAAATGATTTAAACGCGTACAAAGTTTTATATGAAGTTGATTGATTGTATATACTAGTGCATTTTATTTGGTCAAGGGTTTAAGTTTTACTATGTAAATGAATGAAAAAGTAAATAAACGATACGTTACAAATTTACTCTATGTCATTTTTCTATAGGTTTCATCTAAAAGTTTTTTTTTTTTACTAGATTTGTTTATTTGTGATCGATAAACACTAAAAATACTAAACTATTTGAAAAAATTAATATTATAATTAATAAAATATTAATTCTATAGGTATATACGCATATAATACATATAATGTAGAATATTAAAATTATTGTACACTAATTTATTATATATACATTACTATATTATATTAATTTTTAGATACGTCTGACTGTTTGAATCACTACAAAAGTACTCAGTTTATATTTCATGAAACTCAACAGAAAGTGAAAAAAAAACCTTATAGTCTTAGGTAATATTTTTTTTTATTTTTTACATTAAAATGGGTTAACTCTATAAAAGGTTATTAGAATTCGAATGACGATGATAAGTGTATAAATAATGTAATAAGGTGTTGAATAGTAATATAATAATAACAAAAATAAATAACATAAACCTATAGTACCTAATGAGTACACGTATAGTCTATATAGGTACATATATACATATAAGAGACTAGCGGCCCGCCCCGGCTCCGCCCGGGGTATTGCAAATGATATATTATGATTTTCGTGAGGGATCTCACACCACATACTGGCGCCATCTGCTCCACCACCATGCAAAACCATATTGGTTTGTAGTACATGCTATGTATCAGAGATGGCGCTGTATGTGAAAAATGATTTTCCCTGTTTTCCTGCTTTTCTGTTGAAATTTTTCCTGAATTTTTTTCTGAACCTCACGGAGCCCGAGACCTTTCCAACAAAATGCAAAACCGTGGAAATCGATTCGTGCGTTCTGGAATTATAGCGTCAGGAAGGAAAACCCGACTTATTTTTATATTATAGAATTGCGACTATAATTAAAGATCTAAGCTATCCTATATCTCAAGTTGGACCAGACTGCTCACGGTGTGCCAATTTAATTTAAAATCGGTTATGTAGTTTAGGAATCCATCGCGGACAAACATCGTGACAGGAGATTTATATATATTAGATTTCCACCTGACTTGACTCATCATGATATCTCTGGAACCATAAGGCGTAGAGACTTGAAATTTGATAGGGAAATTTCTTTCGCCGAGTCCTCTACTTCTTTAGTAGGAATCTTCTATATGTGCTGTAGAAATGATCTATGAGCGGATTTTATGACAACATACTCCCAGTATGGATTGCAGGGTCCACTCCCGTGTTGTAAACAATGAAAAATTTAAATATCCAAAATTCCAAACTGTAACTCTTACAATCTCCTTTGGTGAAAATCTTCATTTATGATGATTTTCACCAAATTATGACTTTATATGACTTTAGTTAGACAATATTAATATGACTTTAGTTCAGCTAAGAACGGATTTTAATTAATGTCACCCCCCAAGAAGGATTGCGGAGATTTAAACAATGAAAATTTAACTATTCTAAACTATTGCGTCTAAAAACTTGAAATTTTGTATAAAGTTTTCTTTTGCTATGTATAGATCACCTTAGAGCGGATTTCCCGAAATTCCTCTCACAAAAAAGATTGAGTTAACAAAGAAAAATTCACACTTTCAAAATATTGCTACCACATACTTGAAATTTGATAGGAGTGTTCTTTTCGCTATGTAATGATCAGCTAGAAAATAATTTCACGCAATCCCACCCCATCGGGAATCACAGGGGCGTTGACAATTAAAAATTCACAATTTCAAACTATTGCTTCTACAGACTTGAAATTTGGTAAAAAACTTATTCTTCCACGAAGACATCTGCTAAAAATATATTTTACGAAAATCCTCCCCTAAATAATTTAATAATGAAAATTTACATTTTGGAACCGTAACTTATTACGGCCCTGAAATTTGGTAGGAATTTTATATGTATTTGTGATGTAGAAATCTGTTAACAACGAATTTCACGAAATTTCAATTCAAAGATATTGCGGGGATGTTAATTGTAAAATATTTATATTTATTCTTTAAATACATTTTCTACAGACATAAAATTTAAAAGAATTATTGTTATACTTTTTATGATGTAGATACCACCTAAAAATCTAAATACCTAGATACTCTTCTTATAATCAAAATTTTAGATTAATCAGTTATATTCCGTTATTTACTCATTTTTAAAGGAGGATATGTATATTTTTAGTATTTTAATTAAAAATATTATGTCGCTGCTTTTTAGGGTTCCGTAGCCAAATGGCAAAAACGGAACCCTTATGGTTTCGTCATGTATGTCTCTCTGTCCATCCGTATGTCACAGCCACTTTTTTCCGAAACTATAAGAGCTGTACTGTTGAAACTTGGTAAGTAGATGTATTCTGTGAATCGCATTAAGATTTTCACACAAAAATAGAAAAAAAACAATAAATTTTGGGGGTTTCCCCATACTTAGAACTAAAACTAAAAAAAAAAAATTTCATCAAACTCATACGTGTAGGGTGGGTATTTATAGATAGGTCTTCAAAAATGATATTGAGGGTTCAAATATAATTTTTTTTTTTTAAACTGAATATTTTGCGCGAGAGACACTTCTAAAGTGGTAAAATGTGTAACTTCTAAAAAAATAGAATGATAAAATATATATATATATACCTATATAAGAATGATAAAATATATATATATATATATATATATATATATATATATATATATATATATATATATATATATATATATATATATATATATATAAATCACGAAAGATATTTTGCGTCCTTTTATGAAACGGACTCACGGCGTCCATCACTACCACTGGCTTTATCACTAAAGTGTCTGCGTATATTGATTTCTATTTCGCATTATATATTCCTGGTCAACTTATATTTTTTAAAAGTTTAAAATTGTGGATATTCGCTCTTCAGTCATTACAGGGTACTAATGTCGTCCTTTACGTTTGCACTTCCCTGCGTATAATTTTCGTATACACCACACTGTTAGTCTTTTTACACGTATATCAAACGCGAGGGGTAGCACGTCCTCTTATTCATGAGACGTTGCCGCTTTGTGCATGCACGCGTTGTATCAGACTCATTTGGAAATATTTCAATTGCAACTACAAGATGTCTAAGTGGTCAGCGTACAAGGTTCTCGTACGGATGACTCGGGTTCGATACCTCGCGATGTATTATTATTTTATTTTATTTTTCTATCAATATATAAAGTGACTGTTATTGATAATTGAATTTTGAATTAAAGAAAACAATTTTTAACTGAACGAACACAGACTTAAAGAAAAAAAACTCAAAAAGCAGAGAGACAACGGGGTGAGATTTAAAAAAATTGGACACGGGTCAAAGCAAAGAACAAAAAACATATATATGAAATTACAAAATGTTTTGTTACTAAGACCAAACTTCAACTAAATTATTTACGAAAAATTAAAAAGTTATTTGTAATTCGTAATTCGTCTCCCTATTCATTATAAAATATTTATATTCTGTCATGTCATTTCACTTTTCCAATAAGGAATGTACTTTAAACATACAAATGTTGAGAAGTATACCGACTTACTTTAAATGTTTAAATGCATTAAATACGTCGATAATATTGAAAACGCTCTTCTTCAAACGTCAAAATCACGTCAAAATTCGACAAAATTACATGTTAGCTACTGTAGACATAGAGAAATAATACGAGAAAAGGGGTAGACAACATTTTGTCGTGCGCGCATGCTAGCCGGACAGGCCACCATTTTAAAGATATTTGACATGTAGTCAACATTATAATATGTCATAATTTATTTTTTCAATTGCTTATATTATTATTTTTATTTTTAAACTTTGTAGTAAATTGTTATTAAAAACTTTGATTCATCACCAACACAAAATACTCTTGCATAATAATACATAATACTCTATAATACTATATATTTGCAATTATACAACAGAAGGAATGAAATAGTTTTAAATAGATTAAGAATAGGCCACTGTAACGTCACACATATACATCTTATCACTAAAATCCCGAAGAATAAATGCTCTAGATATGATAGTGAGCTGAACATAAAACATTTATTAATTGATTGTCCAATGTTTAAATCAGAAAGAAGTAATGTTAATCTTCATAAGACATTAAAAGAGTGTCTAACCGATTATAAAAATACTGTAAAATTTTTAAGATTAACTATTATACTTTAATTTAATTGCTATAAAATACTGTTAATATCTTTTAGTCGCTAATGACCCTAGATGTTAAAAGCTACTTAAAATAAATAAATTAAAAAAAAATACTTTTGGAGATTAAATAATAAAGGTTAAACTTTTAGTTTTTTTTTTTATTTTTTTTTTATTAGGTTAACCAACGATTGTTTACATTAATTCATTAACATATACAAATGAGAAAAAAATATAGTTTAATAAAAGGTACGTATTTTTTAAATTATTCAATAAATATTAAAAATATAATGTAATGTTAACAATATAATTTACATTTGTATTATTTTAAGACTAAGTATACATATTTGTTTAAATTTTTTTTATTTCACATTCTAGAATAAAGTTATTTCAATTAAATATTTTGATAAAGTATGATAATAGTAGTCGGTGAAATATTTAAATTATATCAAAATGACTATAAATTTATTAAGAATAATAAAATTTATTGTTATTTTCATATATTTTTCAGCTATAAAATAAAATAAAAAGCCTTGCAGACAATCCACAAAATTAGCATAGCATCAATTATTGTGCTGTATCTTTTATAGAGAAGAAATATCAATACTTCTATGAAAGAATTCTAGATAAAATTACTATTAATATAAAAAGAAAAAAAACTACATATTTTAATAAAATTTCTTAATTACTTTTGTTTTATTTCATCTCCAAAAATATTCAATATATAAAATTATAATTATTAAATATGCGACTTAAATAAAACTGTTCTAGAGAACTAATATATTTAATTACACATACAGTGTTGCAAATTAGTCATAATTATTATTATTATTTGTTTTAGTTTTCCTAAACAAATTATTATTGTTGATTTTATTGCTTAAATGCTCATAATGAATAATATCTGAATAGATACTAGAAGAAATAATTGTTTCTTTCTCTAGAATAACTGTACATATTTATTGAAAATAGGTACATATAATAAATATGTACAGTTATTCTTTATATAGAATAACTGTACATATTTATTGAAAATAGGTTTTGAATTTACATACTTAGCCTTTAGTTTTCTCTCAATTATATACCGGATGTATTTGGAATGCTTGAAAAGATTTAAACCTAATAATGCACTATTTATATACTATATAATGCATATAACCATTTATCTCGGATATGAGTCGGACTCGCGTATAGCATGATCGAGATAGTAGGCGGCCATCATCATTATCTCTTATTATTAATCATATTCAATTATTTATATATATGTATATTATTTAATTCTCAAACCATAAGCAAAACGCTTAACTTGGAACTTATTAAACGATTAACAGTTTCACGATTTTCGGTTGATCAGATCGATTATTATTTATCAATGATAAAGCTAATGGTCAATAGAAACAATTTTTAATTTTTTTTTCATTCATTATCCCACTACTTTAACAAAATAATATTACATAATTTTTTACACAATACGCAGTCTATCAATTTTCCTACAATTAATCATAAATCATTATCTTATGTTTTATTTATATATTTTTTTCATATACCGTTATATTCGTTTTACAATCAAATAGTTTCTCTTCAAAATATTTATAATTCATAAAACAATATTTGTTTATTTACTTTTAAAATTCGGACTTGAAAACATAGATTTTTTTTTAATTACATGAAAGTGTAATAACGTAAAGCGATATTAATACTTTATTTTAAATTTTATTAACAATGGAAATTTACTAACATCAGGTTGAAATAAGATTCAGAGATTCATATAATTAGTGTGCGAATAACTTGCCATATACGTAAAAGTCTTGCGTAAAAGTTACAAAAAAATAAAATTATAAATTATAATTTTTTTTTACGAAACCATATTATATGGCAATATTTTTAGTAACTATTATAAAATTAAAGATTTAAAGTAATTAAGGTATATCCATTGTCATTTGTAATGAATTTAATAACTAGTTATACAATATATAATTAGTTTTAAGATCGGCTTTCTAAATATGTATAATATTGTAAAATTATAATAAATTATATAAATATATATGAATTTAAAAAAAAAACGTTATATACTTTGTTGAGAATACAAAATTTAAGATATTTTATAGGTAATTGTAAAAAAAAAAGGTAGCTTAAACAATTAGTTTCGTTTTTAATATTTGAATAATTTTGTTGATTACCTTGTAACTGCATAGGAAGATTTATGATGATGTATGTAGCAGCTAATTTTACAATACCAAATACACCCGTATAATATTTTCAGCTGTAGATAAGTGTATTATATTATATTATTGTATTATCCGGATTTTTGAAATATTGTAAATTTTAATTTATGTATATCTATTTACACCTTAAGGACATTACATTACATCATTCCAAATTAAGCAATTATGCTATACTTTTAAATAAAAAATAAACATTTTTAATTCACAGAAATAAAATTAATAAAGAATGTGTATTTAAATTCAAATTTTAAATTAATAGATTTTTTCCTCTGAAATATTAATATTATTGTTTATTTGTTATCATCTATTATCAAAGTAATAAAAGTTGTATGTATAATATAATATATATTTGTATCGAGCTAATGAATGAATTAAATGATGTACAATACAATGTTTATCTTCATTACTTGAGATAATATATTAATTACGAAATTTCGTTCCATTCCTTCAATTCATTAGTTATTTCTGCGTCTCATTTCCTTGCTCTAGACGCTAGTAATTCATTTATTTGTATTTGATAATCAATAATAATATAATATGTTTGTCAATAATAATATACTACCAAAGGAACTTCGTTTATCATAAATAAAACAAGTGCACCGTGCGAAGCCGTCCACCACCGTTCTGGTGTAGTGGTGCGAGTTGTCGCCTCAACGCCGGGAACTAATGGGCGTCGAGCTAGCCATCTATCACCAATACCGTAATAGTTTGTCCATTTTTACCCCAATTTTTAGCCTAAAAGTGACCTAGAAGGCACGACTCCAAGGTTCTGTCCACCCGACTAGAGATTATGGACGTGAGTTTATGTATGTAACAACTTTGGAGTCATAATGACTCAACTAAGCAACTGACAATATTTTATTTAAACATTTTCTGACATTTCTATGTTACTTTTAATTAAAAAAGTAAAAATATTTTAATAAAATTTATTTCAGTATTAAATTTTTAATGAAGCTACATTAAAACTCTAGTTACTATTTTCATAAGCAAGTATAAATTTTGAGATATTATAATGGTGCCAATTCACTCTCGACTTCAGAGACTCGAACGTTCTATATATACTGTATAAAATATTATCCGGATTTTTGAAATACTGTAAATTTTAATTTATGTATATCTATTTAATTTATCTCTATTTTTTCTATTAAAATACCTTACGTATTTAAAAATAAAGAACGAACCCGAATTGTCCGTACAAGAGACCCGTGTCCGCTGACCACTTAGCCATCTTGTACTTGTAAGTTGTAGTTATGAAGCTAAACTTTTGACTACTACATAAACTGTACGTAAGTAAAATTATATTTAATCTATGTTAAATCTTTGATTTTTTTGCTAAACTATTATAATACAAAACTATTGTAGTTATTATGTTTATGAAATTAAAATCATGAAAATACGTAAAATATCAAGATTTTTAAAAACAAATTGAATTATAACGAGAAGCCTATGTCCAGCTTGGACGCGCGTTGCCCGATGATGACTGATTTGGCTAATTATATTTCTTTGTCTGCGTAATAATTGTCAAGGCAAGGTTTTTATGTCATCATAATCTATACTTCTATACTTAGATATAAAGCTGAATAGATTGTTAGTTTGAACGCGCTAATCTCAGAAACTACTACTTTAAATTGAAAAAATATTTTTGTGTTAGATAGTCCATTTACCGAGAAAGGCTGTATGTTATATAACATCACGCTACGACCAATTGGAGCTGAGCATTCATGAGAAACGTTACAAAAACGGTAAAAAACATTCTTTTTACCCGACTGCGACAGAAGGAGGGTTATGTTTTTCGAGTGTATGTATGTATGTATGTCCATTTCTTTGGCACGCCCTATAGCCCAAACGGCTAGACGGTTTTTGACATATGAGGTGTCGTTGGATTTGTCTAAGTTGTAGTAGTGACATAGGCTATATAAATTTTCAAAATGGCGCCCGCAAATGGCGGAATGAGGGGGAGGAAGTTGATTTTTTTTTACTGTAGCAATATGACTATCAAATGAAAGCTAGTAAAAAGACCAGTTCAAATATATATATATATAACATTATGTTTATACTGCTGTTTTATTTAATTTGAAAACTTTAGTTGCGTACGCTGCGTAAACGGTTGAAGTTATACAAAAATCATGTATCACGGAATTTATTGACATTAAAAGTTGTAAAAAAAGTCCGTGATGGCATATATCTATCTTTTAAGGTTGACTCATTATTATAGTAAAAGTCAAGTTTGTTCTAAAATAATGTTATTTAAGAAGGTGGTTTTATAGACGATATAAATCATTATCCATATAAATAGGTTACTCATCACAAATATTTTTTTTGAACAAAATTGTCCTTGACATCATTTGATTTCAATGAATATCTTAGAAGATATCATAGTTTTAAAATAATTCCGCAACGAAATAATAATACCAAAAATTGAAAAGTTGATTTTATTGCATTATTATTAGCCAGGCATATGAATCCTTACGAATTATAGACACTTCATCAACGAGGAAACTTTATGAAGACAAACTTTGTATTTTATAGCATTTAATTTGGGCCTATAATTTAGAAGATAATGTAAAATCAAATGAAACGATGTGCGTCGCGCCGCGCGCTGGTGTAAGTCGCTTGAGTTATCGTTTGCTGTACTTAGCAATAATTACACAATAATTACGCACAGCACTCAGCACAGACATATTATTATGTACAATGTACGTTTTTCTCAAATTAAAGCGGGTATAACCGCGAGGCACAGCAAGTCATAAATAAAACGGGTGCACCGTTTTTTATAAAATTATGTGAATTTTTAACGGCTCAACGCACCAACCTCATTTCTGTGTTTTTGTTTATATTTTAACTTGTCTAGGCTTATGCATTAGATATGAGTAATTATTACATACTGATGAAATATGAATCATATTTTCTGGAACTGGTTATTTAAATAAAAAAGGCTCCTAATAAAAGTTTTTCTCTTAAAAGAAAACGAAACTTTAAAAAAAAGTCGGTCTGGCGACATCTGGACTCGAATCCAGGTTTTCTGATTTAGAATCCGCCCGATTCCCACCTGAGCTATAAACTTATAAAAATGACAGCGAAATTTTCCTTTGAGAGGAGGGAGATGCGCGAGAGCACGCGATTCCCGTGGTTGAGGAAAGGGCGGGTGGGCGCCGCGGGCCGCGCCCGACCATCGTCGTCGGTTCATACCCCGCAGTCTCCCACTACTAGAGTGACGACCTTGACTTGAGGCCACGCTAATCGAGTTTTTTTATGTTAAGAACTCTTAATTCATTTATTAATTTTTGACTTTATTTAATATATATTTTTTAATAACTAATTGTAAAAATCACAATTAGTTCAGATAAATCTGAGATTGAACTTACCGAAGACGAGATTATTCGTTATTTTGATGTTGCAGCTACATTAATAACGGACAATTTATCTAAAAGGTGCTTTTTGCGGTAAAAACTGTAAAATAGGCGATAAGTGTTATTCTGTGTCACATACAATTTTTTATTTATTTAATGTAAATGACCAGAGGGGTCATCATCGGCCACTTCGATATATTTCTATCATTAGTAAGTACGTATTCTCATGCGTAAATAGTTAAAAAAAATAATAAAGTTTATATTAAACATACTTTTAGATAAAAATTCATTTTGTACTGTACTGTAATGTCCCCTTCATTACCTTACATATGTTAACGATCTTCAAAACGTTATCAAAAACTGTGAAATGTACCAATTTGCAGATGATACATGTCTTTTATCGACCCATCGCGATATAAAACAAGCAATAAAAAATCTTCAATTTGATTTTGATCAACTTTCGAAATGGTCACATGATGTTGGTCTAATATTAAATGCAGAAAAAACGAAAGCCATCTATATAAACTCAACACACAATAGATTCTCTGGAGATATACAAATTACTGCACACAGCCACCAATGTTTCCACAATCCACAAACTTATACATGTACTTGTAGCACTATCGAATTTGTTAAAACACAGCGTTACCTAGGAATTACAATAGATACAAACTTCAATTGGAAAAACCACATAAACAATGTTTGCGACAAATTACGTGCCCTTTTAGCAAAATTAACCCTAACAAGACACAAAATTCCGTTCTCGATACTATTAATGTTTTATAAATCCTTGGGAGAATCTATTATATCTTATGGACTAAGCACCTACGGTCTTACATTTAAACAAAATCTTGATAAAATTTTTCATCTTCAATTAAGAATATTAAAAACAATTGTACCCATATACATAAGAAATAAATACAAAAATGATTACTTGAAATTATTTAATTACTGCAAAGTAATGCAGATTCATACTAAAATAAAATATGCGTTATTAATCGAACAATATTTTAATTCTAACATTCAAATCAAATTAAATCATAAGAAAATTACCAGAAATATTACAAATCAAACGTTACAAATCCCTAGACATACTAATTTTTATGGAAAACGTACACTTGAATATATTATTCCTTTGTTAATAAATAATCTGCCATCAGATTTAAAAGAAAAATTAAAAAAAAAACTATAAAAACATTCTTAAAAAATTCTTTTTAGACCAACATATAGATAGTAAATAAAATGGCCACATATATATAATAATTTATAATATATTATTTTAATTTTAAAAATATATTTAGTTTAATAATACATAGAACTCTTACTCGTGTCGATCGCTGTCTCGAGCTATGTGTATTGTTTAGATGTAATTTAGATATAGTTTTTTATTTTATTTTATTTTATCGGCAATAAATGGTACACAGTAAAGTTTCATTGTAAGCTTATGTTGTACCTTAAATTTATATTTGTCTAAACTTGTAATTGTTAAATAAATAAATAAATAAATAAATAATAAACGACCCACTGCTGAGCGAAGGCCTCTTCTCTTAGAAGACTTAGAGCTTCATCCATCACGCTGCTCCACTGCGGGTTTGCGAATAATTTAACTACCATGAGTAAATATAGTTATCAGGGTCTGTGATAACAACCGTGGTGGGGAGACCCACAAGGAAATACACCCAGACCGCAAACAAATATTTGTACAAATACAAATATCTATCCCGAGCGAGAATCTAACCCGTACCTCGTACGTACAATTCGGTTTCGATACTTAGTAATACTATATTTTTTTTCAATTTATAAAAGATAATACTTTCATCGAGAATGAATTGGCAACAATAATAATATCTTATATTACTTGTTATTACTTGTTTGTGAAATTTGTAGTTTTTTTACCTTCATTAAAAATTGAGTAGTGCAATAAATAATATAAATAATAATATTAATATACAATAATACATTGGCTTATAAAACATATAATATATTAATAGTGGAATAAATAATAACAATAATATAATATAGGCTTAAAATTAATATAATAGGCTAGTTGACTAAATTTCAATAACTGCTTAATACTTTAGCTTATTATGCATTTTATGGAAAAAAAAATGTTTATTTAGTTTTAATCGAGCATTTACATTTTAAATTTCGCGTTTTAAAAAACCAATTTAAATTTGGGTCTAAAACACACAAAACTATCATGGCGTCTTGAATGACGTCACGCCACGGCGTGAAACAAAACAAAGAGCGATCATGTCTTCGTATATTTTAGTTTTTAACGTTTAAAAATGAATTCCTCATATTATAAGTACTGTATAGTGTCCCAGTGTAATAGCACGACGATAAAAACCCCAGACAAGTTATTTATATAATTATGTTCCAAACAATAAAGAAATACGGAAAAAGTGGCTAAATCTTGCAAGAAGAGAAGATGCTCATAGTTTATCAACGGTTTCAAGAATGTATTTTTGATGTATTTTTGTGAAGATCATTTTGATGTAAGTGTTTTACATAACACAGTCTATTACTTAATTTTAGCAAACTAGATGTTTTGTAGAATCCGTAACGTTTTATTTTAGTTTTCTAATTAATGTTACAAACATACTCTTTTTATTATTCTAGTTAGCAAATGATATGATTAATTATATGGAGTATCATATTAAGGGAACAGTATCACAAGTTCATATGAAACAAGGTTGTACCTATGGCAAGTAAATTTGGATGTCAAGAAAATGGAAGAAAACGAACATGCAGCTGGACAGAACGACCATATATATTAAAAAAACAAAGAAAGATGATAATAGCAGAGTGTCTGAATGAATCGAAAGAAAGTTGTACTTCATGTTCTTCTCTTATAGATACTTCTGATAAAAGTTCAAGTATGTATAATATTAAACAACATAACGACCTAAATGATTTAAAGTTTGAAATGGCAAATACCCAGTTATTACTATAATAAAGCTATTCTGTTGTATTTCTTTTTCAGATATTGAAACAGATGGAGTAATGAGCCAGAAATGTTATGTCAACAGTCAAGAGATAAATCTGTTCAAGTATTTATAACTAAAAAATTCAGAAGTAAGGCTGTGCAGACCAATGTGAAATTGATTGATTAGGCATTATCACCTTTGAAACATTCTGTAACATCCATGTCCACATCCCCATTTAAAACTGTAACCGTTACAAAATTAAGTCCTTCTGTATGTGGTATAAGCAAAATTGCAAAAAATATATTTATTGAAGAACATTCAGACAGTGATATTTCTTTATATGTATATACCACCTGTAGCTTCCAATAGTCCCTCACTATCAATGGCTTCACTACAAATTAAATCATCTTCTGATTGTAGTGAATTAGTTGAAGAAGACAAAAAATAGAAGTGACAAAGGCCATGTTGAATACAATTAAAAAAATTGAGAAAAATCCTATTATTATCAATCCAGTATTACACTAGTAAGACCTCCCAAGTGTTGAAAAAGGAAACGAGTAAAACTGAATCGAAGGTAACTAAACAGATTGCCAGCTTGAGGATTAATATAGAGAGAGTTATTAGGCGCTTACATGAATTTTATTTGCTTAGACCACATGCATGTATTAATTTCAAATTTGTAAAAATTCTTGACGAGATAATAATCATAGCATGTGCATTAAATAATTTGCAAGATTCTTTAATAAAATAAAACTAAGGAAAACTGCAAGATTGTTTTTTTATTTCAAATATGTTATAGTTTTACACTTTGATATAATAATGGGTATACATTAATTTTCCAAAAGTTTATTTTTATTTTTATTTTTTTTATTTCATAGGTACACTTACAATATACATATATACTTTTAATTTATACAGTAATTCCAAAAATCTCACTCACTGATATGCATATCATTAACTAAGTGTACACAACATTCTCAGACCATGCAAACAAATGACTATTGAATTTAAAGAGAAAACAAATAAGTTATGATTAGAATCAAGACAAGAAAACTAAGAAATATAAATCATAATCAAAATTAAAATTACAATCAAATACAGAATCGAAACTTTTACATAATCAGCATAATGTGAATATAATATGTGTGAAAATAATATTCAAAATTACACATCCATAATAAAATAAATCAATTCAAACTCCAAAACATAATCACAATTAAAGTCAATATTAAGAATCTACCCCAAATCAAAATCAGAGTGAATATCAAAATTACTGTCAAAAAAACTAAATCCAAGTAAAATTCAAAATTTAAATCCAAGTTGCAATCAAGATAGAATCAAAATTAAAATTTAAGATTAAAATTTAAAAATTAAAATTAAAATTCAAAAATCAAAATTCAAATTTAAAAAATCTTCAATTCCACTTTTTGATTCTCACTATAATCTTGGTCCGCTATACAAAATAAACAATTTTCTTTCCTGTTAAATATATTTGAACAATAATTTTCTGCAACTTTTCCATTTTTTATGTAATTTTTAAATGTGTTGGCATTAAATATTTTAGGCTACTACCAACTCTAGACAGTTTTGATTTTCTCCAATAACATTCACCAAAGTGCATGATGGTTCCTCACTTCTGCGATGAACCCACATAAGGCAAGCTATTGCTTGTTTACATGCCTTGTGAAGCTACGCAGTCTTGACATTGAACGGAGACAATAATATTATCTTCATCAACAACCAGTGTGCATCCATATAAATTTACGTGAACTCTGTGTTCAGGACATATTTTACACTTAACAGTACAAAATTTATCGTCACGCTTAAGATGGACCTAGCTTATGGCGTCATCTCCATATGAAGCTCGCGAAAACCTGAAATTATACAAGTTTGTTACTATTTTGTATTTTTTTATACTTTGTAAATATAACCTCAAAATCAGTAGGTATCAATTATCTTGCAAAATGTACGTCAAAACATTAAGTTATTGTGTACTGAACTGAAATATGACATAGCATTTAAGTTTATAATTAATATTTTGTACTTATGTTTACTTACAAGGAAGTTTTAACATTGCGAAATTCAGATGAGCAGAAGTCACTGTTCTACGCGAAAAAATTGCCAAGCATAACGGCATCGATTCTGGGCGAATTATTACTGTTTGCTTTGCTAAATCCAGATTCCATGGTGAATTCTTTCAAATTATAACTTGCAAAAACTTGAAATTAGTTGTTAAAAACCAAATTTTATTAAGAACGAAAGAGTATCTAATATATTATATAACCTGTAGCGATAATCGAAATGTCAATGACACGCAAGATTGGTGTTTCGCACGGCGTGACGTAATGTTTTCTGATTGGTGTTCACTGTCACGTGTCTAAAGGTTATATTTTACGAAATTTATTTTTTAAAAATATTAATAATCTTTCACGCTTTTAACAATTGAAATTGTTTGTTATTTTCTCCATAATATAATTAATCATTATAAGCTTCTATCCATTATATTTGCTCTTAGGCTTGTGTCCAACAAGCCTAATATAGTTTATAGTTATCGCTTTTTTTACGTAATGTTATAATTATTATGTAACGAAATGTGTAGTGGTTATAGTACGAGATTTTTATAAAACTAAGGGTTAAACTAGGTTCCAATCCTCTTTGAATTTGTATTGTGTGATTTATTTATTTATTTTTTTCTCTTTTCTTTTCTGTAATTTTGTTTCTTATAGTAAATTTTTTTCCATTTATTTACAAATTTTAGCTTACTTAAAATTAATTTACTTACTTAATGTTAAAAGAAAATAAATATGTAAATAAAAATTTAGAATTAATAGGGAGACCAATTACGAATTACAAATAACTTTTAAATTTTTTATAAATAATCTATTTGAAGTTTTGTCCTATATATTTAGAAAGGCAAAAATTGTTAATATTATATATAATGATTACTATTAATTTTATAATTGACACTAGCTTCTCGAAGCGGTTTCAATTTAAGTCACATGTAATAAAATGTATAATAATATATAGGCTGATAAAATATATATATTAATAGTGGCATAAATAACAAATAACATAGCGTTTGCGGCAGTACCGGCCGGGGGGGCCGGTGGCGCGTGCCTATAAATAGCAAAAAATCATATCTGTATTGTCTAATGACAAAAAAAAAATATATGAACGTTGTATATAAAGACATTTTGTAGTATATTTAGTATCAGCATTGCACTCGTGCGGAACCGGGGCGGGTCACTAGTTCCTTAATAAATAAATAAACTTTCTATCTTCCATATCCATTTTCATGTCTAACTAATATTTACTAATTATTATTATAGAAGAAAACGTAAAAAATAAGGATTTTATTTTAATTTCAACAAAAAAACAAATGACATGATTGATTTAAAAAAATGAGTTGTCGTTAATATTAGTGTAAATAGGGAAAAGACGAATATAATATTTACGAATATTTTGTGATAAAAACGTAAAAAATAAAATATATAAAAGACAGGTCATTGCAAAGTTTTATTTAATTAACTTTATGTTGATTATTAACAAAAATTACGAATTTAAAGTAAATCTATACGGAACGTACTTTAAAACATCAATAGGTCACTCTTGTTTGACAACTAACTTGAGGGTTATTTTAGTTTAGGTTTTGAAAGTCAGCGTCGAATAAGTATGACCGACCATTGAAAAACATGAATGACGTCATCGGAACTGTAATATGTCCTTTTTTGCGCGCAAATGTCGACTGTCAATTCGAAATCTCATTTTTTGGAATAAATTATAGTGTCTTAATTTTTTTTTAAATCTAAGGTAAGTGACCTCTCTTTCGGCGACTAAGGCGAAAAATTGATATATTTCTATAATAAGTGCGTATTCTCATGCGTAAATAGTTTTAAAAAAAGTTAAATTAATAAAGTTTATATATAACATACTTTTAAGTAAAAACTCATTTTGTACTGTACTGTACTGTATCAGCATGTAAACAACCTACTCCTGAGCGAAGGACTCTTTTCTATAATTATAGGAGAAGGGTTAGAGCTTAATCCACCACGCTACTCCATTGCGGGTTGGCGGATAATTTCCTACCATGAGTAACGATCATTATCAGGTATCTATGATATCGACCGTGACCGACAGCCCACAAGGAACATATACCCACACCAGAAACAAATATTAGTATGAACACAAATATCTGTTCTGAGCGGGAGTCAAACCCGCGACCAGCTGGCGCGCGTATTTGAGGCGACTACTCGCACCGCAAGACCAGAACGGTCAATTTTTTAATGATATAGTTGTTGTCAATTTTTTATTAATATTTTTTTTTTCGATGATTAACTTAAATTTTTAAATTTTCAAAAACAAAATTTATGAATAAGAAACTGATAAATAATTTTTTTTAATTTTTCCAACATAGATTTTTTTAAGCTTTTAAAGAATTGCTCCAAGAAAGGAAATAAAATCTTAAAGGAGATGGGGATTGGAGAGTGGGACAAAATTTAATACGTATAATTAGAGATATGGTTTAAACAATAGGTCATATTTTTTTGTTTTAAAATATAAAAAACCATCTCAATTCTGAATCTGCAAGCGGAGAAAAATGAGAAAGATATTTTTCATCACATTAATTGGGTATCGATTCGATTATAGAATAAATAAAAAAAAGGTTAGTACTAGTAAATTAACTCAAAATATTTAGATGCACAATTAAAGTTGTAAACAATAAAGTTCATTGAAATAAAGTAATATTAATAGCGAAACCATCAATTAGTATTTGATAAATCAAAATTATTATCGATTTTGTATTGATTTAAAATAAGTCATATTATATCATAATTTTAGTGACAGCTTTGACAGCTGACTGACATTGATAGTATTGATACTAGCCGTTTATTTTTTACTTACTTTTCCTGTATGACATTTGAATAATAACATAAATAATATTAACTGATTAATATTATATGTACAAGTTAGCTTGATCTTTTTCACAGATGTAAATTTTTCTGATCGACATAACTTTGCAATGACGAACACATTATTTTCTTAATTTAAATGATTTTACAAATTGTAAAAATATTAAAAAAAATACATGTAACACAAAAGTCCCTAAAGATTCAAGCGTCATCCCAAAAATTTTAAGACTTTTCGTTGCTTCAAAGTAAAGTTTAAATAGGAACAGTGAAAATAATAGACGTTTGTACAATGTTACAACGGTCGAGGGGGGAGGACCTGGCGGTGCAGCCATATGGCACACGCGTAACGGCTGCCATTCGCCCGGTCCTTGAGCGGTGGATGCGTCGAAAACGCAAGCCCCTCACCTTCCGTCTGACACAGATTCTCACCGGGCACGGTTGCTTTGGTGACTACCTGTGTCGGACGGCCCAAAGGGAGCCGACGACTGAGTGTCACGATTGTGGCGCAGCGGTGGACTCTGCCCAGCACACCCTCGAGGTGTGCCCGAGATGGGCGGTGCTGCGTCAAGGTCTGACGTCGGTCATCGGAGGGGACTTGTCGCTCCCGAGCGTCATCACCGCGATGCTCGGCGACGACGAGTCCTGGAAGGCGATGGTCTCCTTCTGCGAGACAGTAATGTCCCAGAAGGAGGCCGACGAGCGGATGAGAGAGGAGGCCGCCGACGTGGCCTCCATCCGCGGGCGACGAATGGGGGTGCGTAGGCGGCGCTACTTAATGCGCCTCCTGTAACGCCCTTGTGCCCGTGTCGGGCCGGGATGGGAACCCGGTCCTGCTAGACACGGCGTCGTCGGGACTGTTCAGAGGTTAGCCGGACAGTCCCCATGGAGGAGAAGTCTGGCCTTTTCGCCGAGGCCAGCCTGTCGCTGGAGGGATCCTGTTGCCTGCAGATCCGGGACCCTCCAATTAAAGCGGCTGAAGGCTCCCGCAGGGGTTTAGTACGGTATTGCACTCCCAAAGTGCCGAGTCCGACATAGGTCTAGGACTGCCGACCCGGGCGCCCTGGATATCATCCGTAAAAGGATTCCCCTGCGTAAAAAAAAAAAAAAAAAAAAAAAAAAAAAAAAAAAAAAAAAAAAAAAAAAAAAAACAACGGTCGAAACAAAAATCCGTCCGACCGATATATATAATTATTTTTTTTTAAATTTTAAATCTGAGATAACTTCTAAAGTATTTTATGTAATTTTAATGAAATAAGGTAAAGAACAGTTTTGATCTACATTAAATTTCAAAGGTAACTAATATATTTATTTGGATAAAGATCATTCATTAGGAGAAATTAGCTTTGCAAATAAAGTAATATTTTTAAATTAATTACTTAAAGATAAAAATTATTACTGTGAGTAAACCTTAGGACATAGATATATGCTATCGCGGATTTTTTGTAGGCCTTTTTATGATATACAATTCCGTAGTACAATATTTTGATGTATCTCATACGGTTTAACCAGTGTTGGAAAAATCGTTTTTTTTTTTTAACGGTTTCGTCACAAAACATGGAATTTTCTCTATTACTCTATTATACAAATACTTTATCAGAATGTTTTGTATGTATGCGTAAACCTTCGGGAATAAATTTTCTAAATAACAGTGATAACTGCATCAAAATCCGTTGTGCGGTTTAAACGAAGAAATATCACGAACAGACAGACAGAGGCGGAGAGCGACTTTGTCTTGTAATATGTAGTGATTTGGACGTATATGAATTAGTTTTTCATTTTGTAAATTTTATTTATAAGGTGCCTGATACAGGGGATAGCTAGGCTGATAGACAGAATATCAGAAATTGAAGTTATTCTCATTCATTATTATATTTAATTTATAGTAAAATTTATTACACCTTTTTTTAAAGTTAAATTTATAAAGTTATTAAGTTTCGTTTCATTATGTCACTACGCTTAAAATACAAATAATAAAATCAAATCACCACGCAAGTAAGACTTTAACAAAGAGTATAATAATATTTTCGTTCGTCCGCCATTTTAGTGAACATAAATATGATATTAAACATTAAAATAAACCGTTCGCGTCGTCGCGACCTTGCCGTCAACGGCAACGTCGCATTTCGCTCCAAACGCGACCTTGTCGTTCGAACCATGAATGAACCAATGAACGAGACGCGCATGAACGAGACGCACGATGCGTCTCGTTCTTGCGCGTACAACACAACATATTTTACAGTGGACGCACTAGTATCGGCGCTCCTTACGATGGTATACGTGCAAAACGTATATTGAAATTCAGCGCCTCTAGCGACTTTTCGGTGAACTAGCAATATACTCGTTCAGTTACTCCGGAAGAAAAATTACGTCAAAACGATTTTTTAAATATAGGCACCTGAGGCTTATAGGTATCGTTTGGCGCCAATCTCGGTTTGAAATAATACTGCGTCCGATATACGGGCGCCGTAAGTCGGTGGACGCACTATTACTATGCAGATTTTTTACCGTTGACGCAAAATGAGTTGCAGGATGTATATATATATATATATATATATATATATATATATATATATATATATATATATATATATATATATGATGTACACTACATGACCAAACTTCCACCGAAAATTGGTTTGAACGAGATCTAGTAAGTAGTTTATTTTATTTAAAAAAAAAAAAACTCTATTATTAAAACATCGATCAAAGTTACAACGAACTGCAAGAACTTTTATATGATGTTACTTGCTGCTACGGAACCCTTCATGGGCGAGTCCGACTCGCACTTGTTTAATTTTTAAATATTTTATGGAAAGTAATGGCGGTCGGCATTCACCTTGCCAGTATTTCTCACGATTGACTTTTCCAAACTCAAATATTTCTACAAAAACCACGCTAACGACCAAAATTTTTTTTTCTGTGTACAAAAGTTGAAAAAAGTACGTAATAGTTATCAACGTACGTACGTAATTTAGTTGTTTTTTTTTTTTCTTAGTTCAATTGTAGGAACGTATTTTTTAATTTTCTTCTAAATTAAACTTCATCCGGTGAAAATGACCAGTTGTTAAGGATGAATATTGATACCCAATATAAAATTTAAAGTTTATTCATTCAATTTTAAGTACGTTGAAGAATAAAATCCATTATTTCGATTACATGAAAAAATAATACTTTACCGTAGGTTTAAGAGAAATAATCGAAGTTAAACCCCGGACTTAAATGTCATTTTTAATTAGATTTTATTTTATTGTGATTTTTAAGGTGTATATCCTTGTGGGTTTTCCTGGTGGGTTTGAGGTTTAGCACGTTAATGGGCTGATTCAGTTCAAGGATTTATTAAAGTAATATGTATAGCTTTTTTCCATTTATTATAATAAATTATTCAATATTGTAATATTATAATTGATAATATTGTAATTGTATAATTGATAATTATCAATTATACAATTGAATATGCATAGCTTATATAACAAAAAAACATTACGGTTTCAACGTTCTACTTATGCATATAAAAATATTACAATGGTCAAAGACGGTTGTACGACTTCTTTTATTTATACTTATAACATTAAAAAAAAAAAAAAAAAAAAAACTATCTTGAAATGTTTATACAATCCAATATTTTTCAACCCAAAATACATAAATAATACTGTTTTTATTTAGTTTTTATATTTTCATTCGAAATATTTTTATATAAATCTGAGGATAGGTTGTTAATAAGTCGAGTCACACTGTACGCTCACCATACATACTGTTAGCGCACTGTGTGTGACGTAGCCGTCCTTTAGTGATCGCCCGAGTGCATACAGAATATTCAATAATACGTTGAAATATTATTCTTTAAGTACCTAAAACAAAATTTACTTGTGAGTGCAACACAGTAAGTTTACAAAATTTAAATGGACCGATTTCATTGTCATAAAATCGACTTTTTATTTTAGGTGACAATAATTTTCTTCTCTGGGTACGGAAGTGCCTCATCCAAGTCGAGCAAAAAAGCGTCACGGCCGTACCATCCTTTTCTCGAAGCCGTTCAGGCCATTTTCGACCCCCTATGCCTGAATTTTCAGTAACCAAGCAGGCATTGTATAAACACGGTATATTTCAAATTTTATTCAATTAAAACCAATAGCTTAAGAATTATAACTAGTCAAACTTTCTTAATTTTGTCACTGACTGACTGACTGATCATCAAAATTCTAAGGCATTTCTAGCAGACATTGCATCATCGTATCAGCCTATCGCAGTCCAATGCTGGACATAGATCTCCCCAAGCCTGCGCCCAATATCCCGGTTTTCCGCAATCCTCATCTAGCCTCCGCCAGCGACCTTGCGAAAGTCGTCGGTCCAGCGGGCCGGAACACCCCTCACTCTGCGTTTGCCGATACGTGGTCTCCACTCCAGGACACATCTGCTCTAGCGGCCATCGGTTCTGTGACATACGTGACCAGCCCACTGCCACTTAAACTTGCTTATTCTACGGGCTATGTCGGTTACTTTGATTGTATCGCAGATAATATCATTTCTGACTTTATCCGACTCCAAGTATAGCCCGTTCCATAGTAAGTTGAGTGACTTTAAATTTTGTACTAATCCCGTCGTCAGTGTCCATGTGTTCTTAGCACCCTCCACCCCACCATAACCACGACCGCTGCCGTAGCCGAGAATAGTGGAGCTGCTAGGAACTGAAGGCCGAAACATTTGGAGTAAAGTAATGGTGGTTTTATACCCATAGTCACCATGCTGGGCAAGCGGGTTGGTGACCGCAGGGCTGGCTTTGTCGCACCGAAGACGTTCTCCTGTTTGATAATTTAAGCCAGTGTTTTTCGATAGCTATCCCGTTATCTGTCGGTTTTTATAGTTTCATAGTTCGTCGTGACACTTTCGAAACTATTGCTTAGTTGACTTTTTTGACACCCACGGGAATAATAATAATAATTTATTTATTATAATTTATTTAAAATATAAGTTACAGTTTATATAATATAAAAATAATAAAAATAAGGCGAAAACCAACATTCATCTGCCAAAGTTATGAACACCTGTACAGCAGTGTACCGTCACAAAAAGGATGTCCACTCAGCATTTGTAGACATAATAAGACCGCTAAATTTCACACGCTAATTTTCAGTGACCATCTAGGGTACCACGCGAACGACAGCGGCAGCAGGCAATAAATAATATCCAATAATTCAGTGAATCTATACGTAATAACTAATAATACTAAATTTTATCAAATACACATATAATAAATATACATCTATACATAGATACTCAAATAGATGCATCATGTACACCCACATACATAATACACATAAGTCATTCCTTCCAGTCGTTCTTTTATTGGTCTTTTATTGGTTTTATTGGTTCTAACAACATCTTATAGTGACCATATCTCTATAATACTGATGTATTAAAAATCTTTTATGTTTTAAATAAATAGAGTGACTTGGAAATACGGACGTACTAAACAATCTTATTTAATATAATATGCATGTACTTGTGGGATACATTGTGTTTTCATAACACAATTATCACAACTTTTTACGGTAGAGGAAATGAGTTGCGAGACTTGGTTTTCTTACAAGTTATGTTTATGATGGCATAGAATTTTAACTTGAAGCTTATTTATTTATTTATTTATTTATTTGAAAAGCACACTTACAACATCCATATAAAAAATTCAAAAAATCAAAAAATAAATATTAATAATGTATCTAATATGCATGTCACTTACAAGTGTACATAACACTTTGGAATACATGGATTAAAACACAAAAAAATCACAAATAATAAAAATATTTGAACTTTAAATAAGCATTAATTCAATTCAATATTTGTAACATTAAAAAAAAAGAAATAAGTGACTCTTTATCATCATCATAATCAAAACGATCAAAATCAAAACTAATAAAGAAAAATTGTCATGATCAAAATAAATAAAAATTTGGAACAATTTATCATAATCAAGTATACATTAATTATATATTACCTATATAAACATTAATAAAATTTAACAATTACATAATTTAAATAAAAAAATTACTTTCTATCATTACAAAGAAAATAGCAAAAACAGAAATTGAGAACCACTATCATAATCAAAAGAAATAAAAATTAAAAACAAATTATCATTAATTAAATAATTAAAAATATGGAAACAATAAAAGTCAAATCAAGATTCACAGAAATTCCATATAATAAAAAATTAAAATGATTGTAAAATATAAGAAATAATTAAAATTATTGTAAAATAAATTTTTTAAACTAATCATGCATTTTATGATAACTAAGCAACTTACGTCTAGAGACAGAGAGAGAGTCGTGAAAAATGTCAATGCCTGGAATCGATTTGCTAATACTATTATATTTATTACACAAGCGCACTAGGGGAGCTTGTTTGCCAATGTGAGACTTTACGCAAGGAATGTAAAATATCTTGTGCGCGTGGATACTTCTGTGTGTCCTAGAGGGAACCGATATGAGTATCCTCTCTGTTATTTCAGAATTGGTAACCTTATTATTTAGTATATTGTGCAGGAAAGTTAGATTTGAAACCTCACACCTACTCCGAAGAGAAATCATGTGAAACCTTGCCAAACGCTCTCTGTACACTTGTCTGTGCGAAAAATTGTTTTCGTAAAAAGCAAGATGCCTCGTAAAAGCACGCTGAATGCTCTCAATACGCTGAGAGTGTATACTGTACTGAGGATTCCAGATAACACTGGCGTACTCAAGACAGCTGCGCACTAGGGAATTATATAAAATAGTTTTTGTTCGTCTTGAAAAACCCTGCGTGTTCCGCTTGATAAAACCAAGATTTTGTGCAGCTTTAACCAGTATGTTATCAACATGTGCCACAAAAGTTAAACGGCCGTCTATACTAACTCCTAGGTCTTTAATTTGTGATTTCTCTTGCAACAGAACATTTCCAATTGAGTAACTAGAGACAAGCGGTTTTTTCTTCCGGGTAAATTTTATATGGAAACATTTTTCTACGTTAAGAGTCATTTTATTGTGATGACACCATTCTATTATATTATTGAGATCCTGTTGCAACAAATCTATGTCTGACTTGGTTTTAACTACTTTATATATTTTCAGATCGTCTGCAAATAGCGAACATCTACAATTTTTAATATTTTGGGTTATGTCATTTATAAAGACAAGGAACAGAAGGGGGCCCAAATGGGAGCATTGTGGAACCCCACTCTCAGCAAAGTACGTGTCAGACTCAAAGCCATTAACGGCAACTTTAAGAGGTCTTTGTGTTAAATATGATTGAAACCATCCAATGAGTGTGTTCCCAAGGCCATACTGATGTAGTTTTTTAATTAGTATATGATGGTTTACTTTGTCAAATGCGCAGCTAAAGTCAGTATATATAGCGTCTACTTGGTCCCCCTTATCCATTGCTAGTGCCAAGTCTGAAGTGAAAACCGTTAAATTGGTTTGCGTTGATAAACCATGCCTAAACCCGTGTTACGAGTGTGTGATGATGTTGCTGAAATATTTACTGAGTGAGGGATACACAAGGCTCTCAAACAGCTTGGAGAAGTATGAGAGGATAGAAATTGGACGGTAGTTCTTCACGTCCGCTCGATCACCTTTTTTGTAAACTGGTACTATTCGAGCTTTTTTCCATTCCTCAGGAAAAATTCCATATTTCAATGAATTGTTAAAGATGACAGTCAAGGGGAACGCAAGAGCATTTCCGCACCTTTTAACAAATATAGGAGGAATTCCATCAGGACCCGGTCCCTTTTTGAGATCTAATAATTTAATTTTTTTTATAACCTCCATCTCATAGAATACTATTTTATTAAAGGTCGTCATACTGTGTAAATTATTTGCGAGTGTAGCGTTGTTTAGATTATTTGGATTAGTCGTATTCGTGAGCATAGTTTTGCTTCGGTAGGCGGAAGAAAAGTGAGTTGCAAAAAAAATTGCTACTTCCCTACCACAACCAGTGCTTTCACCATCCAGCGACATTGATGTTGGCAGAAATTTCGTATTGCGTTTACTCTTAATATAATTCCAAAATGACGATGGGTTCTTGGAAATATTATACTCGAGATTTCTCTTGTGGCTATTATAACACTTATTAAACAAATCACGACAACGATTACGCAGTATTTCATACTCGAGTTTATCCCTAGGGTTACCATATTTACGATACCTGATGCGAAGCCTCTCCTTCTAAGCTTATAAATCTTATCAAGATAAGTTTTGTATGTACGGCCGTAACTAGGATTTTCGCAATGCATACTACCTAATACATAAGTTTCAACTTGAACGGGATACGATTTTTAGTTATTATGATAATTGCAAGGAAATGTATTCTTCTGTTTTATTTTATTGATACAAAATAAATTTAGAAATAAAAAATAGTCAAATTAATCATAGTCAAAGCAACAGTCAGAAATTATATAATACTTAGCAAATAGATTATCTTGTAGGGTTCCGTTGATTCCTTTAGGCAACGGAACTGCAAAAATTAAGTAAGTATATCCTTTGCTGTGTGCTGAGTAAGCCACATCACTGCAGCTATTTAATTTTAATTACTTATACCTACACGTTTATCCGCAAACTTAGCGTGTGGCGTCTCACATGAGCAAGCTTATGAGCAGCACCAACACCCTTAAGATATTGTCTATTATTAAATAGACAATTTTTACCCCTTTGAGTTTTTATTTTATTACGATTTTTGTATTTGTTATTAATAATTACATATGTACTCGTAGGTGTAAGCGCATTTATTACAAACTTAAATATTTAATAGATATGAAGAAAAAAAACTATTATTAAATTATTTTGTCTGAAAATTTTAAAATAACAATCTATATTAGTATTTTTATTTTATAAAATAATAGAAATTAATTTAAATTATTAATTTGACACTTAAAAACAAATTAAATAAATATCTTCAATTGTTTAACCAGAGTTCTAATGGTCAAACATATTCTATGCTTGACAATTTCGATTTTATATATTATGGTTTGTTAAGTAAAGTTTGAGGAAGTCATATATTTACAGTATAGTTACAGTGGAACCGCGAAGACAGCCAGGGAGGTAATGATAGCAAAATTTACTTTTATAATTTTTTTAATTTCAAAAAGCTTAGCATTCACGAATATGTTTTAAAATATTTTAATTCGTAAATATTTAAAATTTTAAATTAAAACACTAGAAAATTATAGTAAAAGTATGAACAATGCAAACTTAAATATTATAGTGTCGATCTCTCGATGAAAAATCCATTTAGAATGTCGTGTTCACACTGCTTGAAATCTGTGTATTCCTTTGGGAGGCACGGTCACTAAAATGATTTCAATGTATCACATACTAGACATGTGTCCAATAACAAAATAAGGTCATTAAAATCCTTTATAAGCGAGTCTTTGTATAAAATTCCTCACATCAGTTGCATCCTTCGATAACGCAACATTTGAAAGTAATTGAACTCAAACATGTTTTCCTTTAATTCGGTTTGTTTTAGCTTAATCATTCTTTCAATGTGTCGCTTACAAGAAAAACATGTAAGTGGACAAGAAGTTCAGCTACCTCCAGGTAAGTTTTACAATAACTTATACCTTATATATTTATGTAAGTGTAGTACCTAGTCTAATGTGTAGTGTAGTATGTAATATTTACTAAAATGAATTGTGTTTATACGCGCGTATAAATAATAATTTATTATTGTAGGTCAAGAATGCCAAATGACACCAGTTATTCATGTTCTACAACATCCAGGATGTGTACCCAAACCCATTCCATCATATGCTTGCATTGGTAAATGTACGAGCTATGTACAGGTACAAACCACTTCATATTTATATGTAGATAATATAAAAATAATTATATAATGATACGTAGCCTTAAACTAAAATATTATGATTTTAAGGTTTCCGGTAGTAAAATTTGGCAGATGGAAAGATCTTGCAACTGTTGTCAGGAATCAGGAGAAAGAGAGGCATCCGTAGTGCTGTTTTGTCCTAAGGCTAAAAGCGAAGAGAAGAGATTCCGAAAGGTAATAAATATATTCGGTTTAATTTAACAATTAAACTGGAGGGTTACCCCTTCTATCAATATTGATCGAAGGGGTAACCCCAGTTAATACCCCTCATAAGATGACTATTATTGAGACTGTTGATAATTTATATTGAAAAAGAAGTTCAAATATTCAACATTTTGTAGTGTTAATTAAAGAAATGGAATCTATAAAAAACTTTAGAGTACAATTAGATAATTATTTACTTTATTAATTTTCAGGTTACTACGAAAGCACCCCTAGAATGTATGTGTCGTCCGTGTGGTAGCATTGAAGAAAGTTCAATAGTACCTCAAGAAATTGCGGGATATGCTGACGAAGGATTTTTACAGAGTCATTTTAGAAAGAGTTTATAAATACAAAAAAAAAAAAAAATAATAATAATAAAAAACTAAATGTACACTGAATGCGCTCGTATGGACTGTAATTTATTTTAGTTAAATGTTAAAAATAAAAATCCTTGACCAATTGTATGGATTTTTTTTATATCCTTATATAACAATATCAAAGACCATTATTACTTGAAAATAAAAGAATTACATCTTCTTGCCACATCGATAAATAAATCATATTGTATCCTATTATCGTATTAATATTATAAATGCGAAAGTTTGTCGGTATCTTTGTTACTCTTTCACGAAAAAACTACTTAAGGGAAATCCCTTATGAGATGAAACCTTACAGTAACATAGCTTATACATCAGAATAACACATAGGCTTCAATTTATAAAGATTTAGTATAATTTGGCCATAACATAACATAGTTCTAAAAATATCATCCGAAAACCAATTCCATGGCGCTTACGACCTTCTTTTCGCAAGAGTGGGGGCAGAGGGGCGATCCCAATAATGACGAGTCATCACCGAGCACCGAGTACCGGACCCGAACGCGGGCACGGGCAGACACGAGAGGGCAGACGTCTTAGACGGTTGTTTTTATTTTGAGTTTTTTTTCTTATATCTAATTCGATTCTCGGAGCCATTTATTACTTACGATTAGTACAGCAGGCATAATTATTATTTTTAGTTAGTATATTTTAAGTAGAAATATAGAATACTTTTTATTTTTTATTTCAGTCGTATTAGAAACGCCTAGAGCCAGCGTAGTCACCTTTTTTAAATTTGTACGAGACAACCGAAAGAGATAGGCATAGACGGTCTCCCTCGCACGTGTGTGAGCGAGACAACATAATGTTACTGTCCATATCGAGCGTAATTATAGAAATAATTCGTGTAGTTAGGAACTTAAAGAGGTACTTCGTATCGTTTCATACAATGTTTTATCAACTTGTAAATTTAATAAAGTTTTTAATATTTTCGTATAAAGAGAGATAGAAATAGAATTTTATATAGAAAAATAGAGATAGCAATAGGTTTATAGGATTAAGGATATTTTATTGTATTAATATTGACTTAAGAATGTTTACAGATATAGTTTGTATAGATTTAAGGACATTTTATCGATTTATAGATGTTTTATAGGTTTTTTATAATGTAAAAATGATAATTTAAATGTAAAAATAGAATTTTGTCGATAAACATGCATAAATTCATAGATAGATTAGCGACGCGCGCACGTGGCAGGTTAACGCGGACACGCGGCGGTGGGGGACGAGGTAGATATAAATACCGTGACGAGGACCCGACCCCATTTATTAATATTTAGCGCGCGCTCCGCATTAATTGTATGATAAAATAATAAAGGATGCTAAATTAATATAGGATAAGTATAGAAATAAGCTCAATTATTGTATACAATGTGTTTATTAAATAAAGTCCTTTTCCGGGGGTGAGGTAAGGGATCGCTGGCCAGCCAATCAGAGACGTATAAATTGCGGTGCCATTTCGGGTACCGGATGCCAGTCTTCAATAGACCATCGTATAGAAAAGATCATAGTAAGGAAGAGACCATAGCATAGAAGAGATCGCTTATAGAAGCTAGCCAACGATTCTGCTCCTCACAAGCGGGAAAATCTTGAACATTTAATTGGCGTTTCACTGACGTACACCCTCACTGAACACACGGCGAACTAGAACCAGCTCACCCTTCGCATTCGATAAATACCGGCCCTAGAAACAGACGTCTCGTCGTCACATCGCATATTATACAGTCCACTTCGTATTTTTTTCGACTAGTGTCCGGTATAAAATTTGATTATAGGATTGTACTTTTAGTTATTTACTTTATATTTATGTAAATGTATGTTTCGTGGCTAATCTGCTGCGCCGTTTGTGATGAAATTCGATAGGAAATAGGTTACTTTTTATTTTAATACATCCACACTAGACAGTCTAACACTCAACGCCATCCAGTAGGATGTTTATCCTGTGTCGGGGGTTCGGAAACACACACAAGCACAAACGCCCAGATCATGACAATTATCCGTATGGCCTATACAAATATTTGTTATGTGCGGGGATCGAACCGCGTCTGCTAACACATAAGCCAGTTGCTGTGACCACTGCGTCAACGCATCATCAAAGATGGAAGAATACCTAGCATAATTTTCATTTTGTTACGATAAAATATTGTTGATTTTTTTTGCAAAAAGAAGAAATTGTATCTACTGGCCAAATTAAAAACTATAAACATACGAGTGTATTAATTATTACGATTGTGTGTGACTGCAATAATAAATAGCTTAGTTGGTTTAATTATCTGTTGTGGGTTCAAGAAGTACAAACTGTGGCTTTATAGCCCGGTCAAATTAGCCCAAAAAAATAGGGGTACCCTTGCATAAATTCACAAAAAGCTGCAAAGGCACGTAAGGAATACCACTCCTATATTATACTTTTATTTATTCAAGGTCAAAGGTCGCAAAAATGGGTTATTTTGATTTTTTGGCCAAACAGTTAGTTTTACGATAAAAGTAGCTAAGATTAAAATTGTAGATCAGATAATTATCTATATAAATTGTCTTTTTACCTTTTTCTCTATGATTTACTATTTCTGAGAAAAAGCCATTCGAAAGGTTCTGGAGCTGTATTCTCCATAATATGCATGACTACGCTGTCTCTGAACATTATTGGACATTATTGGATTTGATTTATAATGTGTTATTCTGAGAATTTGTGTTGAAAAGAACCCGTCATTTATTTGATGTGACCACGTGGCCTTGAGCAAAATCTGTCTGCTGTTCAATTGTCTACTCGAGTATACTCGTCTGCCTGCTCTCTGTTCGAATGGCCTAACGAAATACTGTTAGTATTTAACGTCCCCTCGTAGTGTAAGCACGTGGTTATTGTTAATACTATTTTTAAAGTTTGTGCTGTATTCAGTTTTTAGAAAATGTCTGAACATTGCTTTATTTGTAAAGATCATTTGCCTGCAAGTGAAATTGTTATTGTTAATCGTGGCATGAAAACATTGATTGATGCAAGTGCTGAAAGAGGTGATGAATTCACAGACTACCTAAAAAGTCAAAAATCAGTGGCAGTACATGTGCGATGTCGGAAAAATTACACTCGGAGAAGCACTATTGCTGCAGTGAAAAGACAACATGAAGAGGATCAAGTCAGTACATCGAAAATAAGTCCTCCTCGTACCAGAGCACGCGTAAGTGAATCAGATTTCACTTTGACGCTTGAGCACGAGACTTGAGCGTATAATCTATTTTTTTGGCTAGAAAAAATGTACCTGACCACACACCCCGTCGTCCGGGAAGACAACGGGGAAGTGTGGGACCCTCACCCACCAAAATAACCCGCCGTACGCCTACACCCGCCCTTACAGGATGGCCCACGGGTACCGCGTACGTACGTATCTAAACCAAGATTTCAACGCAAGTAACTCTGGAAGACTGTAACATTTAACGCTTGAGTGTTCAAGGTTTACGAGCGTCGACTTCGCACTTAATGCTTATTTTTATATCCTAATTAAATGTTGTTTTTATTTTTACACATAAATCGAATGGAAAAAAAATTGATTTATTTTTTATTCATACTGGACATACCAGCAACACTTATCTCTTTGCAGATACGTAGTTATTGATAGCACACTAGTTTAAAAAATTTAAATTTTTTTTAATATAGGTACGTACTTTCGATGAAACACCGATTTTTTTATTATACTACCTCCTTAGTATAGTAGACGATGTTTGAAAATAATCTGTCACGTCACATTTTTGTATTACGGAAACAATTGTTTTTTTTTTACCTACCCGCAACGTAAATTTGCCTGTTCCTGTGTTTCTGTCATGGAGTATTGAATTAAAGGGAAGCCATCTTCTATGGGCGATTAGTTTAAAAAAGTACCCACTTTTTTAGCAAATTATTGTTTGAACACTCACTGAAATAGTGCTAGTATAGCTAATGGAAATGATCTGGGTTGAAAAATTTAGCATTTCTTTTGACTTCTGTAGTTAAGAAATAGTTGACTAAACCAATACTGGTATTTTTTAAAAAATCTGTTTCAAGGGAATCAAATCAAGACAATTAATGGTCTGTTGTGTGTGTGCTGTCTGTGTGATTCAGTAAAATCACTCATTTCTAATTTTTCATTTTATATTTTGAACTTTTATTTGTTTTTAAGTTTTCAATAAATATTTTGTGAACTAGACGTGACAGATTTTTTTATCATTTTCAGCGTACCTACTCAGCACACTAAAATCTATAAAAAACACACATTGTGGCGAAAGTATATAAACCGTGTAAACTAGTGTAGTCTATGCTATCTTATCTCGCGCACAATATGTTCGCACGCGCGGACAAATGTGCGTGCAGTGTGCACACACCTCCACAGGATAGCTCCGCTTCACGCGAGAAGCCGAAATCACGAAGAAGTGCCGCAAGGGCGTCCTCTACCTCGCGAGCTTCTATTGTCACCACAGCCAAGTCCCAAAGCTAGCGACAGTGGCGACGAAGAAGAAGAAGAAGAAGTAGCATAAACAATCACCGGATATAACAACTCTCGGACTGGACATCTATTTGGAATAGAAAACTTACTGGCAACCTGTAGGCTGCCACCTCATAGCAGACGCGACCTCGGTCCATTGGATCCGAAATACGATTACCCGGTAGCGGACGCTACCGGTGAGAAAAAGCGGGTAGGTAGATGTAAGCCTAGGAGCCCGTACCCAGTCGGGCCTAGGCCTGAGAGGAAGAGCCAACCCTATGCTATCTTTAGGTTATCATGGAGTATAGATACTAAGGAGGGCCAACTTGTATGGGGGATTAGTTGCAAAAGTGGCAATTTTGCTTAGTAAATTATTGTTCGAACACTCACCGAAATAGCGCTAGTGTAACAAACGCAAATGATTTGGGTTGAAAAATTTAGTATTTCTTTTGACTTCTGCAGTTAAGAAATAGTCAACTATATAGCGACATTTATCTCGCCACATACGAAGACTGACGTATCCTACATCGCGCTATCAATGTTATCTGAGCGATTGAACATATATGTATAAGAACCCGACAACAACCGTCAGGGGCAGTAGCCCACCAGACACAACATCCGTCTGGTCGGAGGATCCTCCTTTTTCAATGGTGGATGAGGAACTTTACACCCTTGTTCCTCATCACCCCCAAACTGGTGACCCCGACGTGATCGTCAGCGCAGCCTTCGCAAAGCTACGTCATCATGACGTCATCATCACTTCCTCAATCTTACAAGCAGTGAGTCATACAGCCAGCCAGCATCCACGGCTACTACGGGTATCCTGACCACTAGCATGCAGCGAATGCGCATTCCTGGTCATCACCCACAGCCTTCTCAGCGATCTTGGCACAGCACACTGCACTTCGGCCGGTCAGCAAGCAGAGACGCAACTTCTCTTCTGGTCGACGCAGCAGTCATCCACTACGCAGCACTGCACCACCCCGACTCACTGGGGCATCACCACAGTCAGTTTCGACTCACCGTGAACTAGCCAGCTACTACGCAGCACTGCACCACCCCGACTCACTGGAGCATCACCGCAGACAGTTCCGACTAACCGTGAACTATGCGGCATCTGGTTCCGACTCACTGGAACGTTCCACTGGCCAAGCGTCACAAGTTGTATGGAAGACTCAACTTGCTATCGACCTCCGGTCTTGTAGGGGGAGTGATGTAGCGGCATCTATCTCGCCACATACGAACTGACATATCCTTCGTCACGCTATCAAAGTTATCAAAGCGATTGAACATATATACAAAAACCCGACAACAACTGAGGATCCTGCCTTTTCAATGGTACCCTCTCACCCCCCAAAACTAAATCAATATTTGTGATTTTTTATTTTTATTTTGAAAATTTATTTTTGACAAAGTTTACATTATGTCTTTTATTGTTGTTTATTTATATTGTTTATTACGTGTTCAGTCCGTATTATGACTGCTTTGTAATTTGGCGTTTTCTTTAAAACTTACCGTAATGCGAATGTGGCGCTATCCTAATTTGATGAATTTCGACGACACTTTTTGTAACAGAAGATGGAACTCCTTACTCCATGATTATCATTCGAAGTTGCCAGTTGCCTTGCAGTTGACACTCAACCAGTGTTGCCAACTTAGTGGATTTTCCACTAGATCTGGTGGTTTAGACACCCCTTTTGGCGGGAAAAAATTGGTTTTAGTGGCTAGTGGATTTTTTAGTGGTTTAGGTTTGTTCCACTTAGTGGTAAGCTTCGTATCTTACCACTAAAAATAATCTAGTATTTTGCCGCTATAAAAGCGTCGCGCACTCGAACTAATAATGCTGCAGTCGTGACAGGAGTTAATAACGGTGTGCATGCCAAAGAGAACTGCTGAACAAAAGAGAACTGCCGAGTCTAGTTTTTATGCGCTGCATTTGCCTTTCCTTACAATTGAGTGTTTCCACAGCAACAAAGCAGTTCTTACCCAGGAATCTCGAATTCATTATTAAAGAAACATATGATTGGTTTAGCCGTTTTTCATCGCGGCAAGCTGTCTACAAAGAACTATACAAAGTTATAAAAGATGGTCATGAGCCTTTAAATTGTACAATCTTGCCAAACTGAGTGGCTTTCTGTAGAGTCCGCAGTTGCACGCATTCACACACAGTGGTTGGAACTGAAAGCACATTTTATTTTGGCAAAGCTAAATTTAAGATGTTACACAGCACAATTGCTACATGCAATGTACTCTGATGACACGTCATCAGAGTACATTGCATGTAGCAATAGTGCTGTGCACATTATGCATATATTTTGTTTTTATATCCAATTCTAACAAATGTAAACAGGGTTAATAAATTATTTGAATCTAAAGACACATATCACACAAAACTGTATAACGAACTAACAAATTTAATTGATATACTTGTTGCTATGATAATATTGCCTACCCAGAAGGTAGATATTTTTACGCAAAATATCCAAGATTTTATAGATATGAAATGTTTTTTGGGAAACAAATTTGAAATCATCCCCAAATAAAATTTCGAAGTCGTGCAGTCCCCTTGTAAGTAGGATAAATACAAAAGATACCAAGGAATTTTAGTACAAAGTAATGCAATTCGAAGATGTATGATTTAGCCACATTTGCGATATCTCTATTAATTTTACCACACTCTAACGCAGATGTAGAGCGATTATTTAGTATTATGAACGTGGTTTTTTCTGTACTTACATTGTTTCCTGTAGTACGTAATTATAATAATTATTTTATTTCATGATAATAATTACGTTGTTGTTGTTTTATTTTCAAATTATGTTTAGGTAGGTAGCCGTTGTCTTTGGGTTTTCTAGTGGAATTCTGGTGGTTTGAGAGGCCGCTAAGTTTTAGTGGTTTCTGGTGGTTTACACGGCCTCATTTGGTGGGTTGGTAAAAATAGAGTTGGCAACACTGCACTCAACTGTCATCGTACTTCACATTTCAAACTTTGTTTTGATTATTTTTTACCTTTTCGGTACTTAAATAAACCTTCTGTACTTATAATTTACGAGGTTCTTTATATTTTATAATGAGTCGTCGTAAACGCGCGAAGGTAAATTGTAGAAAAATGCGATATTTAAAGTTATTTGTGTTTTGTACAATTGTTTTGATGCTAAGGTTATGTTTATCGATTATAGGTTGAAAACCGCGAATTAGATGAAAAGTTGAAACAAGATGATTCTGAATCTGATCAATCTGAGAAGAGTAAGATTACTTCTTCAAGTCCAAAACCAGTTGTCGCACGACGGGAATCTTCGTCGAGTCGCACAACTGACTCAAAAAAAGAAGATAAACCGATTGTTATTGAGGAAACCAAAAGTGAAGATATAGAAGAGATAAATTATAAAGAGATGCTTAACAGGTAATTCATAACTAAAACTATATGTAAAAATGTTTTAATAATTATCCATATAACATTTTCGTAAATTTTCGTAACAACATTTTCATAAATTATTTATTTTAAATTAAATTATTTTTACAGTTTAGAAGGAGCAGCATTTCAGTCTAGATTACCATTTGACAAAATGTCTTCTCTGGAAGCTGAGTGTTTCTCTGATTTACAAGGACCTTCCAGTCATACGTTTGTACAAATAAGAAACCGTGTACTAAAGCTTTGGTTTGAAGATCCCAAGAAGCAGCTTACTTTAGAACAAGCTGTACAAAAGATGGAAGTAAGTATTTTGTATAATTAGGTTCTATTTAAAAATTTGTTTTTACCTTAAAATAATTTTTTATATTAATTTTAAATAATGTATAAATTACTGTAATCTGTTTTTCAGCCACCTTATAACGGTGATCCTGCTTTGGTTATAAGAACACATGCATTTTTAGAGAGACATGGCTTTATAAACTATGGTATATATGAGAGGGTGACACCAATTCCGTCTCCCCCAAAAGGGAAACAGAGGCCAAAAGTTATTATTATTGGTGCAGGTACATACATACTGTAATATTACTTGCAAAAATATATTTATAAAAAAAAATTAATATTGACTATTTCTAATGATTTTACGATATCTATTTTATTCTAACACCTAAAATAAATAAAAAAAGATAATACTTATGTAATATGGGTGTTCTATGTTTTATCACATATAAAGTATAAAGTGCAAAATGCAAAGCAAAAAAACTTCCAAACAGTTTGCACCACCAGATCGTATCTTTTTCTATTTCCGTATATTAATATTATGAATAATGTAATATTTCATTTTCTTGTTTTGAATACTAAATACAAAGATAGACGTTTGATCATTGAAAAAATTGACCATTTGAAAGCTTGTTTATTAAGAATGGATTTTAGCTAAATATCATGCTATAATGCATATAAATGAAGCTGTAAATATGAAATTTTGTGAAACTGATTATTTTATGTACTATATAATCAAAAATATGTATTACAGGTGTGTCCGGCTTAGCTGCAGCGCGACAGCTTCAATCATTTGGTTGTGAGGTTGTGATATTGGAAGGTAGAGACAGAGTGGGGGGTAGGGTTGTGACCTACAGGAAAGGTCCCTATGTTGCTGATTTAGGTCAGTATTGTTATAAATACAGTAAAGCTTAAAAGCATGTTTCTTTGTTTAAAATTTTACACTCATAGTTTTCTTGTCTAATCTGGAAGTTTAAGTTTCTTTTTCTATTAGACCTGTTTATCGAAGTAGATAGATAGATGATATAGGTAGTATAGGCATAAAATGCAAAATGTGTAGCATCTATATTAGTAAATTTGAATAAAACTTGAAATTGAGACAAACAATTTATAATTTATATGTATATTTAATATATATTTCAGGAGCTATGGTAGTAACAGGCTTAGGAGGAAATCCCGTTACAACTTTATCAGTTCAAATGAATATGGAGTTACATAAGATTAAACAGAAATGTCCACTATATGAGGCAACTGGAAATCAAGTGCCTAAGCATAAAGATGAAATGGTAAGATTAAAATAAAATAAAAAAATGAGCCGTCACGGGACGCCTGGCAGATGTGAAACATCGACATTATTTTGTAAAAGTAATATGCAGAAAAGAACATATTGTGATAGGAACTAAATATGTCATAATGATAAAATAAAATATTACGATTTTTTTCCAGATAACGATGACTATTTATTGAATAAACATTTATTTTCATTAAATACAAAAATTTACGAATTTATTTCAAATAATATATATATATATATATATTATTATATAATAAATAGACTGTATATATATATACCATCGTATAGCGTGGCGACGCGTCGCCACGCCAGAAATCTGTTTTACGTGCGGCTATAGATGTTTCACATCAAAATATGTATATAAAATGAAACGTCTGTCTCAAATTTACCTCCGTTTTAATTCTGGTATTAATCTATTATTATAAGAAAAAAAATCTTATATATCTTTTAAAGAACTTAAAATTGGATTTTTATAACTAATAAATCAAATGTCGTTTTAATAAATACATATTTTTTAAATAAATGTTGCTGTTCAAAGTATATAAGGGGGCATCCATTAATTGCGTGAGAATATGTTGGCGGTTTTTCGACACCCCACCTCCCCGCTTGGTGAGATTTCGTAAGATTTTGCTCGACCCCCTTCCCCCCTTACCTAATATCACGTGTGATTTTTTTAAATGCGTATTTGTAATGTAAATAAGTTAGTCTGTGCTCGATTACATAAGATTTATTTAAAAAAAATATTTTCTTATTCTTATATATTTTATTTTATTTAAGACTAGTAAAGACTAGGGATGTTCATCGGAAAAAAATATCGATAATTTTATTACCGATAATTATCGTATGGTGTTATCGATAGTTATCGATAATTATCGAATGAACAGTTGTCGATAATTATTGGAAGAAAATTATCGATAGTTGGCGACAGTTATCGATAATTATCGGATAAAAATTATCGATAATTATCGGGCGATTCGATAATTTAACACTCTTTGGAAGTTTCACTAGTAGACTAGACTTTCTTAAGTAAAAGGATTGAGGCTTAATACACTACACCTGTATGTTGGCTGACAAATGCTCGGAATCTGTAGAGATTTACTTATGACGTTTTCCTTCATCACAAAGAAAGTTTAAAATTTACCAGCGCTAGGATGGTTTTGATTTCTAGATATTTCAATTAAGATTCATTTATTCTATTCACTATGCTCTATTTTAATAAATATATTTTACTTTAATATAAAGACATAAAACGGGATAATTAAAATGTTTGTTGTAAGTCATTATGAGTTTCCAATATTTCGGCACTAATTAAAATATAGTCCCCGGTACACTGTCCCCATTAGTTTACAGTTTTCTTGTGACCAAGAACGTTCAAAAAGTTATATTATATTTTATTTCCCAGGTGGAACGTGAATTTAATCGGTTGTTAGATGCTACATCTTATTTGTCGCATCAAGTGGACTTCAATTATTATAATGACACGCCGGTCTCTCTCGGACAAGCCCTTGAATGGGTGATAAAATTACAACAAAAGAATGTTAAACACAAGCAGGTAATTAATTATTATTATATTAGATATAGTTACACAATATTGTGAGCAGGTGGCATGTGGTGATTTCGGCATATACGATTGCCCATCTCATATTTGTCCTGATCATTTCATGGTCATACTGTGCTTAATTATTTATTTATTTTGTATAATGATGTTCAATTTTTTAAAAGAGTACCAAGAGCTTTTTTCCCCTAGCCTTTTCCCTTCTCGGCCAACACTAGGGACACTAGATTAAGTAATTTATTGTAATATTTAATAAAGCCGATGATATAATAGTAATATGATGTCTACCGAGACATTAACTTGTAATAATTTCATGTATATATTTTAAATTAATTTTTTTGACATTTGTTAAGTGTGTAAAATCACCTTATGGCGAAATAAATATTTTCATTTAATTTCAATCATGTTACTGTAATAATAAGAATTATGTGTGCAGTCAGTCAGGCAAACAAAAATTCTTAAAACATTTTATGTAAATTAAAATCTTAAATAACTACATCAAAGATATTCGTGTCTATGTCATGTGAATTCATTTTCTATTTCTAATCGTGACATACATATTATGTATATATATATTATAAACACGATAATTTAACAAAATAATCATAACATTTTTTTTCACAGATTCAGCAGTTGAAAGCAGTGATAACTTTACAAGAAAAATTGAAAAACAACATAAATAAGTAAGAATTTTATATACATGATATATATATATATATATATATATATATATATATATATATATATATATATATATATATATATATATATATATATATATATATATATATATATATATATATATATATATATATTACATATTTATTCATACTTTTTTTTTTAAATATGTAATCGTTGTAATCTTATTTCATATTGTTCTCTTATATTTACGCGAATTTTACTCATTTAATTAAAAGTCTAGATCAAATTTTATCGCGTTGTGGTGCTGGGTGTCCGAATGTTTATTCGGACACCCACTACCTCAGTCCCCTGAGATCATGGACGCTCTAAAGGGTCCGAAACGTCGGGAAATAATTTAATTTAATTAAAAAATCGTTAAACTGTAAAGTTTTTAAACAAATAAACGATAAAATCCTATCTAGACTTTTAATTATTTAATATTTTTAAATATAGTATATATTATGTAAAATGAGAGATTACTAAACAACTCATGTAGTCTTGATTCTTACAACTTTCGTTCTCTGAGAGTGTGTGTTATATCACTACATATTATAAAACAAAGTTCTCCGCCGCGTCTGTCTGTCTTTCTGTCTGTTCGCAATAAACTCAAAAACTACTGCACGGATTTTCACCAATAGATAGAGTGCTTCATGAGGAAGGTTTAAGTACAAATATATACGCTGGGTGCAGCCGGGGCGGGTCTCTAGTAGCCTATGAATTTCAAAGTTAAGTTTTAAAGACAAAAGTAAAATAAAACAAAAATATGTATTTTTTGTAGAATGTCCGATATAAAAGAATTGTTACAATCAATGAAAGCCGAGAAGGAAGCATTGCTCGTTGAAAAAGAAAAGGGTGCGACGGGGGATGCAAGTATTTTACACGAGTTCAACTTGCGTCGACTGAACCGGGAAATGAACCTGCTTTGCAACGAATACGAGGCTATGGTCAATCAGAATAGCACTATTGAGGATAAACTGACGCAACTCGAGTCAAATCCGCCTAGGTAAGAAGTTTTTTTTATACTCAAAACATACTTTACTAAGGGTTGTTCATTTATTATGTTACATGAACTTTTTGAATTTTTCTTCTTTCCTCGTTTTTATCATAGATCGTTATTTTGTGTGACCTTTTCTATCCTTCTATGATGTCACATATTTTGTAATTTAAGCTTTTTAAAATTATTGTGTAAAATACAATTCATACTAGACGACTGCTCGACTCACCCATTTTACGCTTACAATTAGGTCGAGGAAAAATTTTTCTCCGTATTTTATAGACAGATTCAAGACTTTTTTTTCTAAGTTTAATTACATTTAATTATAAAATATATGTGCAACTTTGTTTCATAACTTGGGATTTTTGAATAATAAAATGCGACAAGTAGTTTTGACAGTCCTCTCTTGCTTTTAACCTAACACTACCCAAAGAATTCTGAAGAGACCGAAACAGGTGAAAACTATATGGTGGATGCATTAACTAACACTTCCGAACCAAGCTTTCTCAATTTTTGTTTTCTGGCAAAAGATGTGTGTGATCTGACGTTAACATGATGAAAGACCACTCCCATTCTGTTGATTGATTCCAGCCGTTTTTTCACAATTTCTTGCTTGAGTCATTAGTCGTTGGCAGTAGAGATCCGAATCGATAGTTTTGCCCGGCGGTTAAAGCTCATAATGAACGATGCCCTTACAATCTTACCAGCCACGCTGCTCCATTGCGGGTTGGTGGATAATTTCCCTACCATGAGTAACAATCGTTATCAGATGTCTATAATAACAACCGGGACCAACGACTTTACGTGATCTCCGAGGCACGGTGGGTAAACTCACAAGGACATACACCCAGACCGGAAACAAATATTTGTACAAATAAAAATATCTGTCCGGAGCGGGAATCGAAACCGTGATCGCCGGCGCGCGGCGTTGAGGCGACTACCCGCACCACTTCACCAGAATGGTTGTCAAATCATTATACTTGACCTTCAATCAGTTTAGTTTCAGTTCAGGTTCAGGTTAAAAGTTTCAAGTTTAGGTCAGGTGGTCAATGACTGCATCATCTTATTGCGTGTTAATCCGGAATTCGCTACAATCTGTGGATTTTGACTACCCTTTGTACATGATCTTTTTTTTGCACGTTCTTGTCGTAGGTGATCCACTTTTCAACACCAGTTATTAATCTTCTCAAAAATGGTTCAGTTTCATTATGTTTCACGGATTAAAAAAAGACAAGATATTCATAAATACATACATTTTCAGTTCCGTCTATCTATCGGTACGTGACAGGCAAATATTGGACTGGCATTTCGCTAATTTGGAGTTTGCGAACGCGACACCGTTGGGAAACCTTTCATTAAAGCACTGGGACCAAGATGACGACTTCGAATTCACTGGGAACCATTTGACAGGTATATTTTAATTTTAAGTTTATTACATTTAGAGTTTCGGTACCTAAAACGTGTTAACCTTATTTGTAGGACTTCTTTGTCCGTTCGTCTTTCAGGTGGCGTTCAAGTATTACGTTACGCAATTCTTAAAGATTTTTTAAAAAATATTTTAAAATAGTGTAGATTTTTTTAAAATGTACATTAAAAAAAAACTACGTTCCGGTAGCAAAATCATTTAGAATTTAGAAGAGGCTATATTTTAACATTAGGTACAGTACAAACGTAAGTAATGTACCCAATAGTTAGAGAGCTGGCTTAAAGCTGACAACACATATTTTACGATACCTGAAATTTCGTCTAGTGATACTGCTATACCCAGTAAACAAGCAATGGGTACTAGCTAAGCCCGGCCGCGGTAGGTTTGGGGTCCCTCGGGTTAGCCAGGTTGAAAATTAAGCATATTTTTAAAGTATTTTACGGCGTCTGCCGTTTTAATATGTTATAATATACCTCTAGAAAAATTGAAAAATAACTATGGCTGCTGATTTTAAGGGTTGCAACATCACGGCAGCTACTTTTCAAAATTCGAAAAAAAAAAAATTAAAGTATTTTACGGCGTCTGCCATTTTAATATATTATTTATTGAACTATTTTAAGCTTATATTGAAAATGGCTGCAATTTTGTCCGGTTGTAACTATCCGTTTTACAGCGTAACCTTATCTGCAGTACGTCCATACGTATATCCATAGTTGGAATTTTCACATTCGTAGAATTTATATAACATGGAAATTACACTAGTAAATGTAAAACATCTTATAAATATACAAATAAACGAACACATCTACTACTCTAAATGTGCATAATAAGGAAAAAATGTACATTGTAATGCCGTAGCAAATGGGGAAGTTTGCTTGGCCAGATCCTTTACCTAGTCTTCACTGCAGATTTACCGACTACTGATGGCGTCTTAATTAATTAACTTTTGCTGATGACACTGCGGCCCTGAGTACACATGATGAACCAGCACAAGCAAGTAACATGCTGCAGCGCTCTTTAAACAGCATCACAGAATGGCTAGCTACCTGGCGGATAAAAGCAAACGAATCTAAGTCAGTGCAAGTAACCTTTACGACCCGAGGCGATACATGTCCCCTTGTGAAGCCCAACGGAGTACAGATACCCCAAGCAAATGAAGCCAGATATCTTGGGCTTTATTTCGATCGTCGTCTCACTTGGAAAAAACACATTTTCACCAAGCGAAAAGCACTGGGGATTCAATTGAGAAAAATGTACTGGATGCTCGGAAAAAAATCATAGTTGTCAATGAATAACAAACTTTTATTATACAAGTGTATCCTTAAGCCAATCTGGACTTACGTAATCCAACTCTGGGGAACAGCTGCCAACTCAAACCAGGAAATACTTCCCGACTGCACCCACCGTACCCACACCCTCACCGCGCTTTCACGCTCCGCTCACCACCGGATGACCTCAAATGACGGACCCCCGCTGATGGGTCCGCACATCAGCTGGTCCAGGGGCCCAGTGGCTTGTGCGCCTCCGCGCCCAGCTACTGCGCTTTCGCGCCACCGAATGCAGGGTGAGAGCGAGTCTTCCTCCTCCTGCGCTTTCGCGCCCACCGCTGCTGGTTTTGGTCCGCGGGAGTTCGAACGACCCGTGGCGCAGTTGGCAGTGGCCCTGTTTTCTGCTCCAGGGTTGTGTGTTCGATTCCCACCCCGAGTCTGAGTGTATTATGTATTTATTTATATATGTATTATTTATATGTATATTTATTAAAAAAATGTATATCAGTCAACTATTGCCTAAAACAAAGGCATTAAGTTGCCTACTTTAGGTGTACTTACTTGTGTATGTTAAACATATTTATTTATTTATTTTAAACCCCTATCACTCGCAAGGCGTTTGAGTGGCGTTCCCCTATCCGCTAACGGGGGACGCGCCCAGTAGGAGACCAGCGACTCCCTTGGGTAATTTCCCTACCATGAGTAACGATCGTTATCATGTGTCTAAGATAACAACCGGGACCGACGGCTTTACGTGCTCTCCGAGGCACGGTGGGGAAACCCACAAGGACATACACCCAGACCGGAAGCAAATACTTGTACAGATACAAATATCTGTTCCGAGCGTGAATCGAACCTGCGACCACAGGCGCGCGGTGTCTAGGCGACTACTCGCACCACAAATACCAGAACGGTCGTCGTGTAATATTCATATGCAATTAAATCTAACAAAATATTTACACTTAGAAATAATTGGAAAAAAAAACCTGGGAGTAGTACTAGTCAAAAAGCTCTTGTTCTTCTCTCACATTCATATAATAACTGCTCAGGATTTTTGAAAAGGAACACAAAGAATTTGCGCGTTGCTTCTAATTTAATGAGAAAAAGAGTAAATATAATGATATTGAATAAGTAATTATAACAAATGATAGTTATAAAAAATAACGGAATATAACATAAATAACTGGATTCTTCTTTTAACCTTTATCGTCCAATCAATGTTTCTGTTTTAGTTTTTTTTCCGTTAAATGTTCCTCTCCTATAATTTGTAGCCTGATGTTTTTAAACCTTAGTCTTTCGAAACAAACAGACTTCTAAAGCAAAAAAAAAAGGTAGATTTCACCAATTTACACAAAGTTCGTCATCTTTCTTATATTAGAAGGAATAGGTTATATCTTGAGATAATTGAGCATCGCTAAAGGTATGGGCGATTAGCTTACGCTTACGCTAATTTTAGATGTGATATTCTTATTTTGGTATTATTTTGCAATTGTGTAATTGGAGATTTTAATGCAATTGTTCTATGTACGGATATGTCTTATTAGATTGGTATTACTGTTTCTAACTCTGACATGAATTTGTAATTATCAATTATTTCAATATTTCTTGAGCAAATATTACCTTTACCGAAATTACGGTATACATACATTCTTATATAATAGTGGTCATTATAGAATAGTGGTGAAATAATTACGATGAATAAGACTGATCTAATAATTTTCTTTCTACATTGATGTTCGCTAGTTTTTGTGCATTAATGTAATTCGTCTGACATAAGAAAAAAGACCTTAAAAGTGCGAAAATAATAAATAATAGTATTAAATATCTAAGTCTGCGTGTAGACAGCGCTGTAAATGAAGCAAAACCGCATGAGATTTTGACTGACTCATTTTGAAATTTCGACCCCGCGATCAAAATACGTATGATAATTATTTATGCCAACTAATTATTATATTTAATTTTTATATTTATCAAAATACTACATGTAAGAACACAAATATTTAATAATTTGTCAAATAAAATAGACACAATTTTGTGTTCAAATCTATAATAGGATGTATTTTTAAAATATTCAAGGGAACTATTTCATTTCTGCAAAGAAATTGTGATAAAATAACACAGCGTAGGAAAGTAAATACATCTAAGTAAATATTAATGGAATCAAATCGAATCTAATTATCAGATTTATTTTTATTTTAATTACATCGACTAAAACAAAAATATAATATAAAATTAAATAAATTCTACATATTTTTTTTAATCATAATGAACATGTTATGTTCTCAAATTTGTAACACGATAAGTAGTTTAACATTTGTGTTAAACCTCTTAAAGTGGGTTAAAGGTTAATACATTAAGTTCATAAATCATGAAGCAATCTGTGTCGACATCGCTTGATCGATCGAGTAAAATACGAGTCATCGTCTTATTACTAATCACAGTCATCCGGGCAGCACACAGCGACCGGCGGCAATAACTTCAATTAACTGCACTACCCCTCGTTAGAGTTTTGCAACCGTTTTCCATCTACCGGTGCAATAGATGCGCCATTGTACCACATACAAAAGTTGCTTCCGAATAGAAATGGCTTTCCTTAAAAGGTCGTCCCGCATCTATCCCATTTGTTACCACGTGAGCCTTTGCCTTGCCTTATATGAAAACGCTCTCGATGTATATTTAGTTAGAATTTGGATTTATCATGACTTTAAAACAATATTTGTTTGGGGAAGTTTCTGAACAATTTGAATGGCTGTTCTTAGTTATATAATGTTTGTTTGAATGTGTTCTGACATTTTAGTCTTATTAAGTTCTGGCGTCTAATATTCCCACGAAAAAAAAAAAAACTAGTTAGTTGTTTTGCAAAAAATTGTAGAAATTAATTTCCTTTTTTCTTTGTTTAGCATCTAAAATTAAATTAATAGCATCAGTTTTATGATTGAATGTGTCAAAATCGATCGAAATACGTAAACGACTATCACTATCGAATCACGACATAAAACGTTTTCCGGTAATAATTCAACAAAACCGAGGTTTTTGTCTTTCCCAAAGTTTTCAATCATATAAGTAAATAGTTCATTCTTCTTTCCTCAAAATAGAAATTCGAACTATTACAATCATTTTTATTTTATTCAATTAGTTATTCTTAAGGAGCGCTTAGCAAAAATGTGATTTTTATTTACAAAGACGAATAGTAGTAGACAATTAAAAATCTTTTGAGGTTTCAGTGAAACAATTCGAGTTCGAAAAAAGACTAACTTAAAATTTATCTTCGAATAGGAAAGGCAAATTTTATATATTCAAATTAAATTTTGCTTTAAATAGTGATTTTCCTCATTGCAAGTTAAATATAGTATTGAAGCACGAATACATTTTTTTTAATAAATAAAACCAACAGAATTCATATAATTAATATTCATTACGTTATTAAAAACATTTATTTATTATACCCTATTGGATAATATTATGCGATAACATAATGAATAGTTACGAATATTTTCCATTATATTTTGGTTTAACACCATACAAACACCGTTATAGCATTTAAAGTTATCTGGCACATTATCCATATAAAATTAAGCAATGAATAGCTATTTCGATTCTCAAACGAGTTCGAAGGCTGCCGCCTCGCCCCAAGGGCTTACTCCGTTATGAGTGTGGAATTTTCGTTTTAGTGCTTGCTTGTGATCTTTTGCAACGTATGGCGAATTTTATCTTGAAATGGTGGTTCGTGTCAATAATTACTATGATTCCCTGTTGCCCGTTTTCATCTTCCACAAATAATAAATTACCCATTGACTTCTGTGAATTGTCATAATGACCGTTGCGAGGAACTTCGAACCTGGTTTTAGCTACTTTACACATGTGTAATTTGAAGTCTTGTTTATCTTGTTATTTAAAATAAGTGTAATTTTTGATTTTTTAATTCTCATTTTTACTATTAATTTATTGTTTCAATGTGTATCAGTGTTTAACACATGTGGGTTATTTGTCAACTATGGGACGGTATGGACTAAACCTGTTGGCAGTATTCATTCAGGACGCCCCATTGGACGGTGCGTGCGTTGTCGGCCATATTTCTCACAGTTCGTTCGCTCCAGTGTCCGCAGCGTGGGTAGTTGAAAAATGACATCTTGATTGTTCAACGTTATCCTACGTATGAGAATGTTGACTCGGGCAGTAAGTCGCGTGCAAGCCCATTGTCGAGTCTGGCTGCCACAGGCTCTACAAATTGAACGATTGTTAACCGTTCCATGAAAGCCGCTATCGTGACTTGTCGTAGAATTATTATATTTACCGGGATATCGTATTTTGTTAGATCAGTAGTTTATGCATGCTGCCTATTTGGTTGCATGATCGTGTCCGGATATTGTCAGGAGCGGGATTAACTTTACGATTTAATTCAGATTAGTTTGTTTTTATACATTCAGTAGTTAGAAACGGATAATAATTTAACTGCGGGTGAATTAATTCTGATTGTCAGAGAATACGGATCAAAAAATGCCTATAAGAACCAAAGGAAAAGTTTATAAAACGGCTGTGAGGTCTGTTTTACTCTATGATAGTGAAACGTGGGCTTCGAAGAAAGTCTATGAGCAAAAACTTCATACCATTGAAATGCGCATGTTACGTTGGGCGGGTGGAGTCACTCAAATATGTGCGTAACGAACACGTAAGGGGGAGTTTCAAAGTAACGCCTATTATTGAGAGAATTACAGAGTCCAGTCTAAGGTAGCACTGACATGTTATGTGTAGATCCGATGACCATATCGTGAAAAAGTGTCAATAGTTACAAAAAGGAGGAGAGGTAGGCCGCAACATCAAACTACCTGGATGATAAATGTTCGAAAGGACATGCAAAAGCTAGGCCTTAGAGATTACGATGCTTACCAGCGAAGTGAATGGCGCCGAATGATTAAGAAAGCCGACCCCGCGTAACGGGAAGAGGAGGGCAAAGAAGAAGAAAAAGAAGAGAGAATACGGAAACTCAAAATTACCAATTAAATTTTTTATTGTGATTTTATAGTATATATATTTAGTAATTTAGTAAATAGTAGTATATAAAATATAGTGTTGCTGTAAATAATCTATATAAGGCAAGATTTTATTTTTAAATTTGTAACCTAGATTATATAAAAAGTAATGTATAATTGTAATTTATGTCAAAATAAGGTAATTTACTCGGTTTTAACTCACATTAAAATGGACATGATAAAATTACATTTAATAGAATTTATGTGTTTTACTGTATTTAATGATGAGAAATTACACTTAGTAGGAGGTAAGTAGGAGTCCTCGTGGTGGCCAGTTCATCCAAATGATAGTTTTATAGGCAGGCTCGCTGCGGTAACAAGTTTTTGATAATACCTCGCGTAAGGCAATAATGTATTAGATACAGCTAAGTCGTCGCTCATTTATCACGTGCTCTATGAATAAAATATCCGGACGCGTTGTCTCTAGAACTGCTATAAGTAATACGTTCTAAAGGTATGCTCGAATTGATAACGGTTACTTGTAAGAAGTTTTAGATGAATATATTCGATTTAGTATTTATGATTATATTAAATTCGATTCTTAGTAACTTAAAATGTTATAAAAATTAAATTCATTTTAAAACTATTATTTAATCCAAATTGGAAACAGCTCTTAATAAAAATAATAAGTACCTAAATATACCTAAAACCCTTTAAATAGATTTTATGTTCTTGAACAATAGTTTTAATTAATTTATTGTTTAGTGTTGCTCGTTCTAAATTAAATGATTGGTTTCAAATTAACTGACGTGGTTACGAGTTGGTTGAAATATGGGAACATGGATCGCGACGGTTGCATACGAAGGCGTCGGGGGCGTGGATGAATAGCGATGAGACGACGAATGGCTCTATTAATACTCCATTGTTCCCTGTGATCGTTGAGTTTCGCAAGCAGCACGTATTGTTCGTCTCGTGGCTTTCACGAGTTTTGCTACAGTTCACTGACGTCATGCAGCGACCTAGATGTTTATCGTGATAGATATTGTTTGAATTTGCCGAAAGCATGTTTGACTTAAATACAGTGAAAAAGCCAGTATCAGATTTCGTATGTAAAATTTAGTATTAGTTATTTAGTGTTAGTTAATATTAGTTATTTCATACGATTATCATGATTTATTTTAACATTCCAAACTTTCTCTCTCTTCCTCAGACAGTTAAACGATATTTTTTTAAACATAGAACGCGATATCTTTTGTATTTTCATGCACTATTAGTTTACCTACTCGACCTACAATTAAAATCAAAAATTTCTAGAAATTCTCACAGAAACAGTCATTAGTGAAGGGAAAGAGGCTTAAAAGTAAGTAGCACATCGCGATAAATCCGGAGCGCTGCTTGTGGTAAAGACAAATATGTGGTGCAAGGTTCTCATTGGTTGAGTTTCGAAGTTCTAATTGACAGTCGTTCGGGGATATCAAAACACGCCTCGTTAACTTGTGTAAAGTAAAATACAATCAGGATCTATCGGAGAAATGATCAAAAATAAGAATCTCACTAACCGTTATGGTACTGTATTGTGGCGTAGTACAGTTTAACTTATAAAGTTAGATATTGTCACACTATTGTGATCAGAGTTATATCCGAACACGCCCTTGTTTAACAAACTAAAAGGACAGTACTAAGTTGTATTAAAATTTTATGGTACACTTGAACTGAATACGAATTTAATTTTAACTTAATAATCGCACTCGTTCAAATTTTGATTATTCTACGTTAGTTTGTTGGGCCTCCGCTTTAACTTTCGGTTCATTGTTAAAGTTGTAATCCTCTTTGTGAACCCTAATTGAATTCACTGTTATGCTAATACTCTCGATTTCCCATCTTATTTCGTTAATAGAGGGCTGTGGTAAACCAATTAAAGGGAACGTTTCTGGATTACTCAACTTTCCGTATACGTTTAGTTCGTGGGTCCACTATGCGTACACGGTCAACTAAACGGTAACTTGAGTTTAAATATTTTATAGATATAGGAAACTGCATACGCAGCACTTGATTCGTTTTATGAACTTTGCTTATTTTTTTGTTGCTTTATTTCGAAAACGAAATAACTTGATTCGAAAGAAAATATCCTATTCGGTCGTCCGCAAATCCCATTGTATATTTTATGATTTTACTATTTGGTCTACATATACATTTGTGTCGTATTCCTTTATAAATCTGAAAAAGAAATTTAGTTAGAATAGTTATTAATGGCAAAGTTAATTTGATATATAATTATTATTTAATATTATATTATTATTTATTATATTATTATTATTATTTTTTATATTATTATTTTTTATTATATTATTATTTAATAATTATTTTAAGTTTTGAATTGTAAATATGTATAATATTGTAAAATTTCTAAATAAATTGTATGTTTATTTGATATATTAAGTCGGTACTTTCTGAACGATTGTGCGTTAATATTGTTATATTAAGCATTTATATATCGCATTTGTGCATTTCCGAGATCTTAGAATTCCGCTCTAGGATCTCTTGTTGGTGTGTTGCGGTTTTATAAACCTTATTGTGACCTGTATTACATTCCTTAAATGCATTGAATAGGAGTTTGTGTACTTATTATATAAATATGGTTACGAAGCATTCAATGTTATTTTTAGAAAATATTAATAAATAATAAATATGTATCTTTAGTTATCGATATCGTAGCTATAGAATTATAGATTATAGACTCCATATAATAGTTATGATTATGAAAAAAAATATTACATACTAATTTGTTAATTTCGAACTTGCATTTAAATTTTAGTTTTTGTCTTAAGAAACTGTCAGAATATATGTAAATATAATACTGGTAGAGGCAACGCATGAATTAATTATATTAACTGGTGTGGATTTAAGTACATTATTGACTTTAAGTACTGAATTTTCATAAAAAATTATAATTAATAGCAATTTAATTCGTCATTAAAATATAAAAAAAACCTATTCAAATCTATACGATATTCCAGAATTCAAGTCGATAGCTTCACAATTCGCTCATGCCGAAAGCGGCCAGATGTTGCCTAGAGTGCAAAATGAAACACGTTAGCGCTTCGCTTGACGCTAGTTCCCTTTTTTGTCACGCCGCCTGTGGACGGCCATTTATCAACTTTTTATAGAAACACTTGTTTTAATTTATGCTTACTAACTTCCTAGCGCTATCTCCGACCTCATTTGCAGGCCTAGCGCCGTTGTTGTTTATGTAAATCACTCCTTACTCCTAAGTTTTTAGCTTGAAAAATGTACATGTGAGTTTTAAAAGCATGGCAAAGGCGTAAAAATATTTAGTATATTTATGACAGTTTATTAGGTTTAATATTTTCTTATAAAATTGGATATTATTATTTTTAGATCATTGTACTAAAATATTAATAAAATGAATCTGGTATAGAGGGCTGTTCGATTATAATGCGCCAGTCGTTGATGTAAAATAAAGTGAAAATTATTATGTTATTACGATGTTTCAAGAGTTGAATCGGAAAATTTATACTGTATATCGCATTTACTTTCGGTAAAGTCGAATTAATTTATTTTAAAGGTAATTAATCCAAAATGCATTTAGTCGGTTGACAGATGAAATATGCGTTTATTTGGCGGTTCGTTTTAAAATACGGACTGTGCAATTACATCTGATGCTTGTCTGTGTGCGTATCTGATAAGAGAATAAAAAACTGCTTGCAATGGAACTTTAATTAAATTCTGAATTTTTAGCGTCACACGAAACTTATGTGTACGTATTAAGGGCAAATGTCACAGGGATGTGCAATTATAAACTGAATAAGTATAGTATAATTTTTTGCGTAGACCGGCTTACGTTAAATTAAAAGTTTAAATAAACACAGGTGTCTAAATGTCCTTATAGAGTCCAGTTGTTCGCCGTCTAGTTAGAACTTGGGCCAACCCGCAGACCGCTTTCGAAAGGACAAATTTCGCTTATATTAACTTTTGTTCAGAGTAAATTTCACTTCAGCCATGCGGCCACTGCACTTTCAAGTGGCAAAGTTTTAATCTCGTTCACTATTCTAAACTTTCTATGTGGCTTCGTATTCACTACAGACACAGTTTTCTTTAATGAAGATATGAAAGTTTACAAACTTTGTATAATATCTTCGTTATATTCTATGCTTTTAATAATATCGAAGTTTACGTATTTTTTATACTTCAATGTTGACTTCATACATAGTTTTGTTATTACTTGTATTAGATGGATATAAATAATATGTATATGCCATCAAAAACATAACTTTTAAAAAAACCAAGTCTCGCAACTCAGTTTTTCTACCGTAAAAAGCTGTGAGATCTATGTAATACCAAATCGGTTAATTTATTCAGTACCTTCTTAAGGTTCCTTCTGTCTTAAGTTATTACGTAATTAGCTAACCTAACAACATCTTATAGTGACCATATCCAATATTAAAGTACTTTAATAATAATAATAATAAATAAAAATAAATAAAAAATAATAATCGCTGTGTGGTTCCCGGCAGAGTAGAATAGGACCAACCCATCCTCAGCCTAGGGTGTCGTAAAAGGCGACTAAAGGCAATCAAAGCTGCATTACACCGACGCAGCCTCCTCAGGGAGCGTGAGCGACTCCCCGAGTGAGTATTTTACTGCTCAAAAAAAAAAATTTTGATGATGGATACACATAAGAGAATGAGACTAGGGCCGCTACCTGGGGGGCGCCAGGGCGCGTCTGGAGCTGGCGCTGGACGTGGCAGCATGCGGGCCGCCAGCAACCCCCGCCGACCGGTACCACCACCTAGCCGGTCGGTGTATCCACCATCCCCACCAGTTGGCTTGGCGCCGACAGAGTCTCAAGGGACTCAGCATTCGGCGCCCGCCGCTGGTGGAGTACGCCGCATGCGATGGACACAAGAAATGAATAGAAATGTCATGCGCGCGTATTATAGGGCTGTAGGAAGGGAAACCGGACGGACTGGCTACCGAGCGGTAATGCACCGCGAGTTCCTGCTGCTCGAGCCAAATCTTACTGTCACGGAGCAAAACCTGGCAGATACGACATGAGGCTGCTCCTGAAGTCGAACCCGTGTCGACAGAGCATAACGCACTTGTAACACAACAGGAAAGCGTTCGTAGCGAAGTGCCTGTGGATGCGATCGATGAAGGAGCAGTCTCCCAAAAAGTAGAGCAGATGAGAGGGATTTTGGAGGAGGCGATTTCCGAGATCCGGAGCACTCCTCTAGAACAGAGACCACGACTCTCCCGACTTCCCCTTAATGCTGCGACGCGGGGTGCCATTGAGGCAGCTAACAGGCTGCTACCTCCATATTTGGATGGCAGTCTGGGCTTGGATGATACGGGTTCTATTCTCTTCGGTGCCGCTCTAGCGGTACACCGCTTCACTGGAGCCAAGACCCAGGAGCCTGGACGCACTACTAATAAGAGTAGTGACGTACCAGCCTGGAAGAAGAGAATAGAACGCCGTATCAGCCTGGCCAGGGCCCTCATTGGCAGACTGCAAAGCTTCAGGTCGGGCAACACTAGGCCAAGGATTGTGCGCTCCGTTAGAATAGCTTTCAACGGGCTAGGTGTCAGGCTTGACCAGCCTGATATAGCTGAGAAACTGACGGAGCGCATCGACGGCCTGAAGCAGAGAATCGCGGCATGGGGGAAGCGTATTCGTAGGTACTCTGAGAGAGTTGAGCGCTTCCGACAAAATCGCCTCTTCGTGAGTGATCAGAAGAGGTTCTACAGGAAGTTGGAGAACCCGACGCCGTGCTCTACTTCCCCAAAACCGAATACGGCTGACCTCGTCGCCTTTTGGCGAAACATATGGTCACGGGAGGTAGAGCATGAGGAGGGCCCTTGGATTGCGGCGGTTCAGGAAGCATGTGCTAGAATCGAACCGATGAACCCAATCGCCATCTCTTCGGAGAACGTAGCTGATGCGGTCCGGCGGGCACCGAACTGGAAGAGTCCGGGGGCCGACGGCCTGCATCACTATTGGCTGAAAGGGTTCTCGGTATGCCATGCGACCTTGGCTCGACAATACCAAGAGGCGATAGAGCGGAGGACGCTTCCGAACCTCTTCACTACTGGGATCACTCACCTAGCTCCTAAGTCCACCAACACCGCGGATCCTACCAACTACCGCCCCATAACGTGTCTGACTTCCATCTACAAGACACTGACATCCGTTCTGAGCTGCAAGATCTCTCGTCATATTGACGAATTTAACATCTTGTCTGTAGCTCAGAACGGATGCCGTGGAGGCGGCCGCGGCACAAAGGAGCTCCTTATCATTGACTCTGTTGCGGGCCAGCTTGTCAAACGCAACCGTCGGAACTTCTCTGCTGCCTGGATCGACTACAAGAAGGCATTCGACTCGGTGCCTCATTCATGGCTTCTGAGGGTCCTCGAGCTGTACAAGATCGACGGTGCAGTTCGAGACTTCCTCGAAGTATGCATGGGGCAATGGAGTACGATCCTTTGTCTCCAGGGCGAGAGACTGACGACGGGTGCCGATGACCGAATACGGATACGAAGGGGTATTTTCCAGGGTGATTGTCTGAGCCCACTTTGGTTTTGCTTGTCCTTGAACCCTTTAAGCACTCTGCTGGAGCGTTCGGGGACAGGCTTTCAGTTTCGGAGAGGAGGTACTAAAGTCTCCCACCTTCTCTACATGGATGACCTCAAGCTGCTGGCACCTAATCCTGCACGCCTTATGGAGTTGCTGAAAATCACTACTGAGTTCAGCGGCTCCATCAGGATGCAGCTTGGAGTGGATAAGTGTGCGGTCGTGCATGTGGACAGGGGACAGGTGACGCAATCGGCTGAAATTTGCCTAGAGCTTTCTAACTTCAAGACCCTCTCCGAAGCTGAATCATACCGGTATCTGGGCATGTCACAATGCATAGGGGTGCAGGAGGTGGATATGAAACAGGCGGTTTGCGAGGTCTTTTTTGGACGACTGACAAAAGTTCTTCGGAGCTACTTGTCGGGCGCCAACAAGGTCCGAGCTTATAACGGCTGGGTCATGCCCACTCTCTTGTACACATTTGGCGTGCTCAGATGGACTCAGACCGAACTCGACGCCATGGACAGAAGAGTCCGCACGACTATGACTTACCATCGCATGCATCACCCGAAATCGTCGGTCATGAGACTGTACATCCCACGGAAGTGTGGTGGCCGAGGCCTATTAAGCGCCAAGTCCATGCATAACCGGGAGGTGTGCAGCCTCAGGGCCTATTTTGAAACGAGGAGGGAGAGCGCTATGCATGGTGATGTTGTAGTATGTGACAAAGGTCTCACCCCCTTATCCCTGGCCAAAGAGGAATGGCGAAGACCGGTTGTACTTAGCACCTCTGACCGGGAGACCGTATGGATGGAGAAGGAGCTGCATGGACGGTTTTACAAGGCGCTCCACGCACCTCACGTGGATGTTAAGGCCTCCGTGCAGTGGCTGCGATTCGGGGACCTCTTTGGGGAAACCGAAGGTTTTGTCTGTGCAATACAGGATCAGGTGGTTAAGACGAACAACTACCGGAAGCACATTCTGAAGGATGGCACTCCCGACTTCTGTCGAGCTTGTCGTCATCCCGGCGAGTCACTCAGACATGTGCTTTCGGGGTGTTCAGCGCTTGCCAACACTGAGTACTTGCACAGACATAACCAAGCGGCCAAGATTCTTCATCAAGAGCTTGCTCTAATGTATTGTCTCCTGGAACAGAGGGTGCCGTACTACCAGTACACACCGGCGCCAGTACTCGAACGCGACGGAGTCCGGCTCTACTGGGACCTACCTATCGCCACGGACAGGACGATACTGGCGAACAAGCCTGATATCGTGGTGATGGATAGGGCACAGTCGAGGGTGTTTTTAGTGGACATTACCATCCCTCATGACGAGAGCCTCGTGAAAGCCGAAACAGAGAAAAAGCGTAAATATCTGGATTTGGCACACGAGATTGTCGACATGTGGGGTGTTGAATCCACTGAAATCATCCCTATCGTGATATCTGCCAACGGTTTGATCCCGGTTAGCCTCGCTCACCATCTGAGGCAGCTGGGTATCCGTGACGGTTCGCTCGCAGCCAGGATGCAGAAGGCGGTATTACTCGACTCGGCTAGGATTGTCCGCCGATTCCTCAGCCTACAGCCCTAACCCCCGGCCGTTTGTTCTCCCTGCCGGGGCGTAATCCTCCACCCGCTTATATTTATCTATGTAAATTTATGTAAATTTATTATATTCCTTATATAAGTATTGTATTATATTATATTTATTTATATGTGTATATGTATATATTGAACGGGTGGAGTGTAGCAATAAAATATAATAATAATAATAATAAATTTTTATTCATTTTTTTACATTTAACATAATAAACAAGGTTGAGTGCCTCCTATTAAGTCAGTAAAGACCTGTATCAGGAGGCCTCGCTCTTCCACCTTAACCACAACAGTATATAAATGTAATACTACAACAAAAAACACAAAAAAATGATTTCTTAGAACATACAAAACTTAGAACTAAGATGATATAAAATTAAAAATTAAAAGCAAAACTACAGGAATTAATGCGTGTATGTGTGTGAATGTGTGTGTGTGTGTGTGTATGTGTGTATATGTCTATTTGTTATTATAAATATAAATATATATCATGTATATAAATATATGTTATATATAATTAATAATTACATATATAATCAAAGGTTGTAATATATGTGTATTGCAATATGTGTTATATATAATTACAGGTTGCGATACCAATTATGTGCTCAAAGCCCTCGCTCATCAATACGATTTTTTATAAAATATTAGTTTACCATTAATGCCTCCGTCTCTTCGTAATTAAGGTTCAAGATCCAGTCAGTAACACATTTTTTACAGTTATAATAATTCATGGGATAAATTGTAAGTTTTTTGTTAATTCTATTGTATATCAAAGATGATAATTTACAAAACTGTCGACTAGCGAAACTTGTTCTCGTAATATGTGTGGGTGCTACGCTATAGTGTTTTCTCTTGTCCAGGTGTTCCAGGTTAAACTTTAGATTTTTATGAGTTTTTAAAATAATATTGAGTATGTACAACTTTCTGACAGACATAAGCTTGCAAGTTGAGTACAACAAATCAGTAGAGAATCTAGGTGGTTTAAAATACATAATTTTTAACAGGTAGCGCTGCGCTCTTTCAACTTCCAATAACTTATTCCCAGACACACCACCCCAAACAGATATACAGTAAGATACTACAGATTGCACCAACACAACATATATCCTATTAATTAGTTCCCCAGTGGTCACGTGTCTCAATATTTTGAAGAGCCAGGAAAGTTTTCTTATCCTATTTGCCACAAGTTCGAGGTGCAAATGCCAATTCAGATTTTGGTCTATCATAGACCCCAGATATTTAGTAGAAGGCACTCTATTGATATATGTACATTTACAGTTGTTGCTAGTAAGTAGATTACATTTGTGAATCCTAATGTTAAAGTCAATATTAGGTTGTGTTGTGCTGTTAATAGAATAGCATATGTAATTAGTTTTTGTCGCGTTCAATGTTAAAAGTTCCCATCAAGCCATTCAGCAACTTTCGCGAGACCAGTCTCAGTGGATTTTTGTACTTCTTCCCAGGATCTCCCATGAAATACCAGTGCAGTGTCATCGGCGTAGGAAAAAACATGTCCATTGTTAAGTTTCATATTACAAAGGTCATTAATATACAAAAGAAACAAGGTGGGACCCAGTACACTTCCCTGGGGCACACCATAGACCAAGTTTACACGCTCACTTGTGTGTTCGTCTATTTTAACACTTTGTGACCTGTTCGCAAGATAATCCTTAAACAATTCTAACGTCGTACCACGTATTCCTACACGTTCAAGTTTATGTAGGAGGATAGGGACAGAAACGGTGTCAAAGGCTTTTTTTAAATCTAGAAAAACAGTTAAACAGCGTCTACCAGCGTCCAGATGGTTAACAATTAATGAAGAGAGAGCTGTAACAGCATCCTCTGTCGAAGTACCTTGCCTAAAGCCGTATTGTGAGTTGGATAGAATATTATACTTATTGATATAATTTATTAGTTTTAAATTTATTAGTTTTTCCAAAATCTTTGATATAGCTGGTAATACAGAGATTGGTCTATAGTTATTGACATCGCTTCTGTCCCCCCCCTTATGTATAGGTGTGATAATGGCGTGCTTTAAATGGGATGGAAATACTCCTTTATTGAAACACAGGTTACATAGGCGACAAAGAATGGGTATAACCTCATTCCTTGCCAGCTTAAGAAATTTTGTTGGAATGCCATCCCACCCTGGAGCACTATCCGATTTCATTGACATAAGGACACCGCGAACCTCCTCAGGGAAAGTGTCCATCGCCACAAAAGAATTCGAAGGAGCGCTATATTGAGAGCTATACCGCTCTTTATTATTAGCCGAGATGTTGCTCGCCAGCTGGGCACCCACACTGGCAAAATAGTTATTGACATAGTTAACACTCTCGACTGCTGACATCTTACATCTCAAAAGTTCGACGTTACTAGTTTTAGTTGCTTCTAAGTTTGTGATAGCTTTAAAATTTTTCCAAAAAGATTTAGAGTTACTAGCAGATTTTGTTAAGATGTCTCTGTCGTAATTACGTTTTAATTTTTTAATGAGATTATTACAGAAATTGCGATACCGCTTATAAGTTATTTTTAGAAATTCATTATCAGGATCAGATTTTAGTTTTTTTTGCATTTTGTTACGGTTCTTTATGCAACGCAAGATACCAGGAGTTATCCACGGCTTAATTACGCGTCTATTTTTGGGTATTTTTACTGATCTTGTGTTTTCCAAGAGAGATTCCCTGAGTGTTTTTATCAGCTCTTCTAGCACATAGTCTGGGTTTTGACTAAGTAAAATTTGAGTCATATCTTTTTTAGCGAGACTTTCGACTGCGTTATTATAATCAATAATATTTTTAACTTTAGATTTTAAATTAGGACATCTTAATTTATTTATCTGTAGCATAATCATTGAATGATCAGTTAAAGTAGTATTCAATACAAATATTTTAGCAACTATATTAGGTTTGCTAAGTTTTAACATGAAATGATCTAGGGAATTATTCTCCCGGGTAGGAAGAAAAAAAACTTTCTGTTTTAAATAAATAGAATGACTTGGCAATCGCACTAAACAATCTAATTTAATATAATATGTATTACTTGTGAGATACATTGTGTTTTTATGCGAACTTTTTGATCAAAACTTCATATACTTATATATTGCTATATATGTTTTTTAGCCCATAACCATACACTTTAAACAGGCTCTCCAACGCAAAACAAATCTTTAAAATTCGTCCGGTAGATCTCGAAATTAGTGCGTTTGAACAAAAAAAGTTAATTAATATAGATAAGGAAGTTATTAAAACAGAAACGATGTAATTGTGAGAAAATTCAATATTATATTACATATCTATACATAAAATAAAACTGTAAATCCAATTCAGTACGTTGACGATATTAAGTTTTTTTTTTAAAGACTAATAGTTACTGAAGCAAAAATGTTTTTTTTCATTTATTTCTGTCTGGTTGTCTGTCTGTCTGTATTTTGGCAGCGCATCACCACACCACAAATCAAGATTACTTGTTGAATTTGAATGAAACTAGGTGCTTTTGAAGTTCATACTACTTACTAAGTCTATACTAGCTACGACACGACACTGGATACTTTTTATTCCTAAATACAGCACAGTTCCCTTAGAAGAGCGCATGAAAGTCAAAATGTTTGCTTTGTTGTAATAATTCATTACCACGTTTTACGATTTCATTTATTATTTTTTTTGTTATAAAGAAGATATTTTAACGATCATTACGTTAATATTTCAAGGATTTCAATATTGCTAGTTCAGAAATTACAGATATTATAACTTTCAGTATGAAGTCCAAAATAATTTGAAGTCCAGAAAATAGGTTTCGAAGGTTTCTGCTTCGACTGCACGGCTCAACTTAAGCTAGCGTATTGCTTTATCGTATAGGCTCATTGAAAGGAATGTCAATCGCGAGAGAAGCCGCGGGGAAATAAAATATAATAATTATTATTATTTAGTCACACTTATAGCTATAATATAATATGGTTAATCGAAAGAAATACGAAATACTCTTCATCTTTCGTTATGAAAATAACGCATTTAATGATAAAACAGTAGTAGTAAGTAGAGCGGTACGAGGAATAGAAGTACGAGTACAATTGTTTATCAAAAAATATACATTAACTTTTTCTACTATAGATTTTTTGATCTACATTATACTGAAATGGAGTACAAAGTAATTTCGGTAAAATGTTTGTCGGCTTCGATGTTGATTCTTAATGTTTATTTGAGCGAAAAAGTTCCACGATCATTAACTCGATTGGCGGTTAATGAAATGTGCTCGATTTAGAATAAAATCTACTGAGTTGCGGTTTCGAGATAAAATCGCACGTATTATTATGAGGTGTTATTTTTTATTCGGTATTTCGAGCCGAGGTTGTTAAGGTTACATGTTAAAACTTATTAACTCCGAGTTTAATAGTGTCCTCAGCGCCCTGACATCGGGTTAAAAGTATTAAGTACAGGATGGTGTCAATGTACCCATGTAAGTAATCCATGTGAATATAAATTTAAAAAACTAATTATTTTATTTTTTTAATAATTTTAGGCACCTTTTTATTGAATCTTATTAACATTTTAAAGTTCGTTTCCTTGAGTATTTTTTGTTTTAATGTTTGTTATCGTTTATCGTTAAGGTAATCGTTAAGTGAACCGTTTTATACGTTAAAATAACTGTAGTGATTTTTATCGCTTATACATATGAATTCCTTGAAAAACGGACAATTCAATACGTTACGTAACTTAATAGAAATTGTACTTTAGACTTTTTTAGACTTAATATAAATAATAAAATAATAAATAATATAATTTTAAAGTCTAACGTTTCAAATAAATACGTATTAATATTATTTCAGTATACAAGTTTATACTATAGTATATCGGTGCTAACGGGTCCCTATTACTAATTAATAAAACTCCGCTGTCTGTCTGTCAGACTCAGACTAGACAAAAAAAATGTAGAGAATATTTATTGCTATGGTCGCTACAACGACAAATAATAAAATAAATTCGGTGATATATAATCGGTGAACCCCCTTTCTGCGAATTCGACCCGGATTTTCTGACTTTTCTAATTTGTTTTTATGTAATAAATAAATCACTATAATAAGTTAATTTGTATCATGTATACATATAAATAAAGTTATACTCGTAAAAGCTGTATTTTGTTTTCATTAATTCGAACATTCGCTCGATCTCGGTGTTTGCTGTTGTTGTCTATCTAAAATATGTAGCAATAAAGGCGGGTCGGATAGTATCCGGACATGTTAGGATTCGTTTATTGTCCCGGTTGTACGTGTTGTGGCCGCTGTCTTACAAATCGTTGTCGCGCCTCAGATTTTCATAAACATCTGTCGTATATGGGTGGAGAATTACAGACGTTAAATTATTCGAAAATAGCATACATTTTCGAAAATCAATAATTTTAAGGTAGTGTTTATGTTCGTACTATTGCTTAGACAAATGGATAAATGTTTCTATCTAATTGGTAACACATTTACTAAATGGGATAGCTCGAGAATTATTAGCCTCACAAATAAAAGTTGTATAGGATCGCTTAAGACATTAAGGAAGAAATAGAGAGACGGCAGGGTTAAAGAACGTGTTATCCATTTGTAGTTGTTTATCAGGACGATAACTGTCTGTGTATGCGGCTCGTCCTCTGGCTGACTCCACTCATTAGTTCTTAGAGAAGATACTGTCGTTTATAGTCTTTCTTTAATTGCTAAACTATCCACGCTTGGCAGTGATTTACACGATGCTGTTAACTTACTAATAAACATGTTTTCTCTGGACTTATCTTAAACGATTCGAACTCGGTGTAAGTTTATAATGTCATTTAGTGATCTTACCAGATACGATTCCACAAAATATAATAAATACAAAGAACGCAAACACGTTGAAGTATTATATTTAGAAATAAAGTACGGGTCTAAAAGGATTTCATAGAGTTGATGTTAGTAAAAGAATAAGAAAACCTCCGTGTAATAAGTCTTTCAGGGACAACACGGGTTTCGACTTAACCTAAGTCGCTCTGTACCTTTGAAGAATGGAGTTATAAGGGCGCTCAACCACTGAGTGCTGTAAGCGCATTATTGCAAGGCGGCACTCCGTGGCCCGCGGCGTAGTGCGACCGACGCTTTTCGAATGTACAATGTTCCTTAAGCTCCTTGCTTAGCTTGTATTTTCGGAGTGAGTGCTTTGCTGGGCGAAATGAAAACTACCTTCTGGCTTTTATTCAGATCCGATCGATTCCTATTTCTGCGAAGGTGTTATCATGTGTACCAGAGAACCGTTATTTCTGCGTCAGTTCAATATAATGTTAGTCTATGTTTTTTAAAAGATTTTCTAATAAATTACAATTTAAAAATTATTCGTGTTTGAGATTTAAATAAATTATACGAATCAAATGTCTACATTTTAATTTAGTCATTGTGTGGTAGATAAAGTATAACAGAAAGCGATCATCGGATTAGCTAATGTGAATGTCCTGGTTGACAGTTAGAAACGCCCAAATGCAAATCGCATTGTTTCTCTCGTATCCCGGCCTCGCCCAGGAGTGTGGCGGCCTACGCACCGGGCCATCACAATGAATATTAACACCGCGACATTATGCCTACCGACTGTGATGGATATCGTGGTAACATTTACAGTACGTCTACCATGAGTTTCCGAGACGATAAACGTTAGCGAGTGTAGTAGACAATTTGTATGGAAAGTTAAGCAGCGCCTCTACCGGATACTATCATTACTATTGCGTTTCTACGTTTACTACAGTAGTTATGTCATGTGCGCTTGTAACAAAAACTCATGGTAGACGTACTGTAGTACTTAATAGAGGATTCCTTTGCTTTATTACTCATTCTTGTTTACATATACTAAACATTTTCGATACATTATAATAAGTATCTTATTACAGAAAATTTAATTAATGTTAACTAATTAAATATAGTATTACGAGTAATACTATATTACATTTAATTGTCAAAATTTAGTTTCGATTTCTGTTATAAAATTTATACTCGCATTTATTTTGATGTAAGCGTTACTTAAAAATAGTGACGTTAAGAATGTATAAGATTGCTTAAAAAATATGATTAGGTTATTGTTAAAATGCTACACGTTAACTTTATTATTGGCAAGAGACGTGTTACTGTCGTAGCATTAGAAGCTCAACACTTTCCCTGTTGTGTAAGTGATTGACTCGCTGATCTCGTAATTGTACACCATCAATCTATTCAATGGCGCCTTTTGATGATAAAAATATCACGAAAACATTACGTCAGAGTAAATCTCTTTATAATATTACGTAACTTGCATTTTATACTGTTATTGAATTTATATTAGAAATTCACTCGCATTTATGGTAATAGTTCCTGCTTTGCCGTTACACGAGATAGTTATAAGTGTGATTCTTATAGCCTGGATCCTGTTTATATAAACAATTTTTTTTCTAATGTAGACACAATTGTCAAAATCGCACTGCTACATACCGAGATTAGTGCCCTCGAACAAACGAACCCTTTAGTTGTGTAATTTTCGTATAAGCTAGTTAGCAGGGTTGGAAGAAAAACCTATTTTTTTAAATAGAATAAAACATGCCGTTTAAAATAGAATATTAAAAAAAAAATGAAACTTTTAATAAAAACTCAAATATTAACTTATATAATTTTCTAACAGATAGACGTTTAAAAAGTTCATGTCTTTTCAGCCAGTATGTAATATTTTTACAAATTAATGTAATCAATAACAATAAGATAAAATATATTAAATACTTAATAAAAAAATGTTTTTATATTTTTAATATCTTTTGGCAATTTTATTTTCTTTTTTCTTTATTTTTACACAAGACTTATTAATGAAAAGATTATGTTGTAATCCCATTTATTTATCAAAAGTATAAAATTTAGTATCTTAAAAAATCAATAATATATACACAGATACAGTATCACTGTAACGATATTCTTTGAACTTACTGGGCTATTGCGCTTTGCGTCAGTGCCGTCAGTTAAAAATGGATAACTCAGCACTGGCGCAGTGCACTGTGTCGGCACTCGGGTCTTGAGTTATAATAAAATATGCGCCAGCGCTATTGAGTTGCGCCTCGAGTTTAGTGTGTTGTGTATGCCTCCATCTATACGTCCCGCTCAAAGGCTCAATTTCTCTATCTATTGTGATGACTTTTAAACTTTTATTTTTAATTTTTTGATAAAATATAATACGAGTATTATTATTTACCAAAGAAATAAAAAAGGATGCGCCGAGTTAATAGGTGGTTAATAGGTAGTGCGCACCATCTGTAAGCTTACAAGCTTATAGCGTTACGTAATTGTTATCAAAATTAGCAACAGATGGCGGTTATGGAAATCAATTTTAATATCTTACAATTTTATCTTAAATTTTAAACTTTTTATTTTAGCAATAAATAAATAAATTATATTTTAAGTAAATATAAATTGCGCTGTGCGCCAACACATTTTGAAAAGGTGAGTTGACACATCCAGCGCAGTGAAGTGAGTTAGCGCAAATGCGCGGCGTAGCGCAGTGTTACCCATGTCTAACTGGGTGAATCTGGGACAATCGATGATATTTTAACCACATGATCTGCTGGTCATACTGAACAAAAGAAGAAACATTCCCCAAGAAACATACCCTCGCAAATGAAGTTTTTTTTCGACTCTCATACAAAGCTCGATACCTACTGTGCCATATTTTCACCATCTCCATCATTAAAATCACTTAAATGTCACCAAAGCTAAGCAAGATCCTTTTTACGATCTGTTATCATTTTTAATTGATTACCACACAACCTTGGTAAGCTATATACAATATGCTAGTTAAAAAACAATTTCTACGTAATTCCAACAAGAAACGTCCAACAAACAATCGCCTCTACTTGCTAACCGAACACGCACACGCACGTCATCGCCCACACTCCTAAAGTCTCTTCCATCCGTACACACGAGCCGTCCCTTATTTCTGTTTTGAGAAATTAAGGCCAGTAATAGAAACTAGAATTGTCAGTTTCATGGACAATATCTGCCAAAAATTTTAGGATCCGTCCAATTAATCACTATAAGTAGAAAAAAAAAAGAAAAGAATTAGACTTTTTTATGCGTTTTTAAAATACTTTTAAAACAAACTGTTTTAAAACACGTTTTACACACGTATACATTTTTCTGTGTTTTAAACACTGTTTAAAAAACTTGTTTAAAACAATGCCAACCCTGCTAGTTACTATCCTGTAGCTTCTAGTCGAATTACATTATGCGCGGTACTATAATTATTAAAAATAATAATAATGATTAAATATTTTTTTAAAATAAAAGTAGTCAAAGTTACTTCTTATAACATCAACTATATATGTAGTCGATGCACGTCCCGTCAAAATCTGTCTAGCCGTTTGAGCCGTTGATTATCTGAGATTCGTCGGAACAATTAGACAAACAGATAGAGACATAAAATTTTAAAATTGGTTTTTTGGTGTATATATCGTGAAAACATTTCATTGACTTTACAAACAGACATTTAAATTTTATTTATTTGTATAAATAAAAGATAAGGTTGCAAATTAGCGAATTATTTAAATAACAAAATATTTGATTTCATTTTTTATACAAAAATTTGTATCGTAAAAAGCGTATATATATTTTATGTTTTATGGATGAATTTATACTTTTTTTAAGGGTTCTATACTCGAAGGTGACCAACTGTTCTGGTTTGATTCCCGCTCGGAGCATATATTTGTATTTGTACGGTTTTTTTTGGTCTGGGTGTATACGGTCTTATGGGTTGTCCCACCGTACCTCGGAGAGCACGTAAAGCTGTCAGTCACGGTTGTTATTATAGACACCTGATAGCGATCGTTACTCGTGGTAAGGAAATTAACCCTCAACCTGTAGGGGAGCAGCATGGTGGATAAGCACCAGCCATTCTATATGGTGAAGAGGCCTTTGCCTTACAGTGGCACCTTTATAGGTTCATTCAATTCAGTTCAGTTTATACCCGAAGGTTGCCAACAACAATAACACCAACGATAATTACTTTTACTAAGAACAATAGGTATTACTAAGACCCTGTTTTTCATTCTTCCGTCGGTTATAGGGCTTTATCTAATGATAGTTAGACTCTTGAAAATTTTACAGAATGATACTGGCAGAAAATGTATTATTGTGGCTGCTGTAACATTGAATAATAAAAATAGAATAAAAAATAGAAGGCGATCTTCATACAAGTAACGCATTTTGAACTTGATCTTAATAAAAATATAGTCTCTTCTTTCTTCCCGATCTCTCCTCTCTTACTACGGAAAGGGACTCGATCTTAATGATACGAAACCCTTTCCGTGAGAGTTTGACTCGCACTTGTTTTTAACGCCTATTTTTTTCATAAAAAACTCTTTTATTGCTTCAATTGGTGTTCGAAGGACTCTGAGATTAAAACAAAATATGTGTTGTTTTAAATTGAGTTGTAAAAGCTGTACCCTTCTTTCGAGGGTACGGTCATAAATCGGATTTCTATTGGGGTCGTAAGTGTCGCCGGCCTCTCGGGCGGACATCACGTTGACATGTATACGGTTATTAGCGGACAAACTTGTAAATTTTCTTTTCAAACTACATCCGAGATTTTTATCGAACCGCTGGCGATAAGCGGGTCGGCTGACCGACGAACGCGGATCGGAGATCACGCGCTATCATTGTCGCCGCACATTTTATGTCTACCTATTTGCCATTTACGACTGATTTAATGCCGTTGTTTGCATAATATAACAAGGATTGTCGATTACTTCATATGCATATAAGGTAGATTGAATTTTAATCGACATTTCGGTTGTAACTTTAATGGCCTAAAAATGTTGTTTTTATATTGTAGTTTTAACGATTATTTTTGTCTATGTTGCTTGGATATTTTTTAAACAGATGATCGGTTTTGTTATACAATATGGCTCATCAAGAACAGACACACCCACTGTCGTAGACACTTATGAATCGAAAATGTTAAATTAACAGTCTATTATTAAGTCTATTGGATGCTAATTCTCTTTGACCTAATAACATTTTATGATCTACATAAAAGTTAATTTGCATATTATTTTCATAATATCTTTATCTTGTAGTAAGAAAAAATTTATCGCTTTAACGATTTACAGAAAGTATCCATAAAGAAGATAATAAAATCATATCTCGGATCTCAAAAACAGAATAAAGTTATAAAATATTCATTGTTTTAGGCTTTTAGTAAAATTATACATATCTTTTGTGTTTATATAAATTAATTATATTTTTATAAGCCCTATTGGTAACTTAAAAATAAAATTTTCAAGTCAAATAATAATTAACTTAGGTCTTAAACTATTCTTTGTTCAATGTTAACAATACTTTTTAGAATAGCAGCTAAAATATTACATACTAGGACCTGCAAGGCAATACATTCCACTCACCTGACTTCGCTTCACTATCTCTTCATAGCACCCAGCGAATATTTATAGTCTTAATATTTCACTGAGATTCGGTTGACGCTTGGATTAATACGTAAGTTTAAACTTATTTCCAACCATGATATAAATTTATTAATATCTGTTTGACACAATAAATATATTTATTGTCGATACTTTGTTTGAAAATTACGTTGCTAAAGAATATTTAATAATTATTAGAATTTTTTCTTAGCATATTGCATTGACTACTATGTGGTTAAAACTGCATAGTAGTAAAAATATTAGAATTTATTTGTTATCAAAGGATTTAGATGTAATGTTTTTAAAATTGGAAAGTTCAATCAGGGGATTTAAGTTGATTTTATAAGTATTTATGAAAATCACTTGCAAGTAAAGATCTTAATTGTGTAATAAGTAGATTAGAAACTGAGGTGCAATAATTTGCGCTGGTGGTCCGTTTCCGTCGGGGCACCTGTGGGCCGCGGTACGCACGCGCCCTTCGATAATGAATACGAGTTAATTAAACAACATTAGCGAACATTGGCGCCTGCACACGACGACAGATCTGGACGACGATAGCCATGTGAACGCGTCCCTTCGTTAAACAAGCCGTGTATCACGAATAGATTATCCGTTTATTATGCTGATTCCTGTCAATAGATATTAAGAACAGGGATTGAGCCACAAATTAACAGCTTAGTCACTTGTTTAGTTACCAAAATTTAAGTTAACTTTTATTTTTAATAGTTGTAGCAAAGGTCCAAGTAATAGTAAATCATTAAGTTTTTTACCTCACTTAATTACTTCCATACATCTGAACGTATTTTTATTACTTAATTTTTTCCGTCTATTCTATTAATCATTTGATTGAATCTACTTACTAATGATTTTAATTATGAACTGAATCAGCCTGTAAACGTCCCACTGCTGGGAAAAGGCCTTTTCTCCATATAGGAGAAGAGTCGCTGCTTTACTGCCGGGTGTTTTTGTGATAACAAACAGCTTTGCGTGGTCTCCGAGGCACGAAAGGAAACCCACAAGGATATACTTCCACACCAGAAACAAATATCTGTACAAATTCAAATAATTGCTTCGAGCGGGAATTGTACCCGCGACCGCTGGCATTAAGGCAACTAGAGGAATAGAGCGATCCATTACATCAGAACGGTTGTATCAATAGATTATAATTATAACAGAATTCAATTTGATAGAAATTTTAGGCTACAAGATTTTCCTCTATGTAATGTATAAATTTACCTAAATAAAAATTATTTATCGTTATAAATATTATTATTGCTGTAGGAATTGTGCCGTTTGTAATCCCTTTTTACAAAGGTTGCCCTTAATTGGCATAATAATTAAACACAATTTATTGTACAATGTAAAAAGCTTACAAGTACACTAGCGCGAGCTCTCCAAACGGGCACGATAAGCTACCACGAATACTAATGCCCCTAAATAAAATTTTATTAAAGCTTGTGCGCTATCACTACGCCGCGTCTTATACAGCCGAGCAGAAATAGCTTGCGTTTGTATCAGCCTCTGGCTAACATTCATACTTTTAAGTCGTATTGAATGTATTTTATTTCCCCATGCAATGTCGCTAATGCTCTTTATTGTTTTCTGTTTATGACTCTAAATCAACAGGCTTGCGATATGACATCACGGCTCCAATCTAGAAGTTTCCTGTGGAATTCCGGACTAAGTTAATAATAACAGTAGTTGAACGTAATGGCCGCACCGATAGACGTTGCCGATAGAGCTAGCGGGGAATGATTTAATTATTAAAGCAACTTAGCATTAACTTAGTTTTAGTTTAAGAAAACACACAAACTGAAGTCGAACTAAATGTTGACTTTTTTAAATTATATGTATTGAAGACGAAATCAAATATATCGTGATTCTAAATCTAACATCTTGTAAACCAGTTACAATCCAGTGAAATCTAATACGTTAATTATCTTGTGACATCGCATTGTTGTAAAATTAGTTTTTATTGCGTGATTTATCGAAAGTATTCATATTGATATTGTAATGATGTATTGTTTCAGGTAAGTGGGCGGAGCGACGCTTAGGTAACCGATACGAGCGATACACTTTCGGTTCACGATGAGGCAATATTCATGAGTTATGCACTTTATAACATTCTACAGCCATCGGTACTACGAGACTGCCATTTTAAATTCGTTAAAGGTTATTCATACATTATCCTAACTTTGAGTCATAAACATAATTCAAATTAATAACGTCCTATAGAATTTTCAACTTATTCAATTAGTTTGCTAGTGCAGAGAAGCATTTCTCTGAGTTTTAACTTTTTCAAATTAGTTTTTATTAAATTAATCATTCTTTATTCTTTATAAGAGCTAAAATGCTGCATTTTACCTAAAAGATGATTTGTATATATGCCATATAAGGTATTTTGTAGCTTATTATCAAATAAGGTTCTTTTGAGGTTTGATAATAATTGAAAGAAAAAAAAAACAAAAAAAAAAACTTCATGAATCACTGTACTCATTGTGCTCGTCGTAATCTAGTATCACGGAGCACTCGTGTCGGAATGCCGGTTTATTTTAATATTTAATAATTCTTGGCAGATATCGTCTGCTGGCGGGCGGTTCGCTGCTCGTTTTTCCTCTGTTATCATGCTGCTTTTGTGTCACGCTCCCGCTCTCATTCCTTTTTCTTAATCGTGCCACTGATCACTGCGACTGGTCGCAACTCGTACATCGGATATTTGTATTAACGTTTTGTTTTATTTCATAGCTTGGATCGCATAGCGTACACGAATTAACTACCGAAATCGTTATGTCCCTAAACGGAATGGTTTGGTACTCTTTAGCTCATAATTTAATTCTTATCGTGACAAATTTATACGTACCGAATATTTCATTCGAAAATATAAATGATCAAATTTTAATCCGCCCCATTTTTTATACCGTCCATATATTTCGTTTTTATAGACAGTTTTCTGCCCTTATCTATATAAACAACAGTGACGTGAGCTTGATAGACGTTACAGATAAAAGGCGTGCCCGCAAACTCACTTCGGCAATTTTCCCACTTTTTGAAACATCGCCAGCTATTTATTTACAGTCTCCTTTTCGTTTATCGGCTACAGAGGGAAGTCTTACGGTTGATAATTCTTACCTTTTTGCTTTTGATTAAACGGGAAGAATTTAATACGGCGCAGCAATGTTCGGTCCAATCTTCTTACAATTGCAAAATGAGCCTGGGAAACGTTCTACGTATTTATAAAATTAAAATAATTCGTTGTTCCTTTTGATTGCTTTTAATTTATTTGTTTGTTATTCTTTAAAATATACTTAATTGCTCCATACATTCTCGAGGTGCGAGAATGTAGTAAATTGAAAAATATTTTTTAAAGTTTTCATTATTTTGAATCATGGATTTTATGAAAGTTTGCTTTTATCTATTTTTATACGTCTCTCCAAGTGGGATCGTAGCTTTCTACGAACGGATTTAACGGATGAACTATTTTTACCATATTATATTCGATGGCTAGTAAGTATAATCTGGTTTTAATATAAGTCGATTATTTCTATCACGCGCTTATGTACTCGACTGTTGTGGATATTTATTTGTCGAGACTGGTAAATCAACTTAAAATATTTAATTATAATCCATAAAGCGATAATATTTGTTCGACATGTGTATCTAAGTAAATAAATATTAGTAATTCGTTTTTAGTCAAAACAAATTAACGTTTAAGTGATGAAGGGATAGTATTATAACTGTTTATAATAAAAAGGGGAATTTTATGTTCTTCGAAGAATTTGTTGATAAATTATATCAAAGATTGGTGCGTGACTTGGTTTCATTGTCATGTCGCGAAGGCGTTTCTGTTATGTCCGGTAATTTCTTTGTATCCTTGGGAAATTGTACGATATCTTTATTTCTTTAAGCTAAAAAAAACACTTACGTATATTTTTCTTGTCACAAATAATAAAGGTACATTGTTGAAAATCATGCGGCTGTAAATTCGAGTCAAAACGTAATTGTTGTCTGTGTATATGTAGTGGCCATATTGTTGAAATGCTCGAGAATTTCATGAAGTGGTCGCATTTCACGACGTGGGCAACTAAATTTTAACAGATCATTAAATCATGATATTTTGTCATTACGATAAAGGCAGTATTATTTTACATTTATCACGCTTTATCTCAATATAAACGTAGAAATATTTTATTTTGCGAAATGAATAATAAATATCAGATATAAATATAATAAAAACAACTTATACGTTGAAAAATTGTGAAAATAATAATACTTCTAATGTCTTAAAACAAATCTTGTATATTATTTAGGATGAAATTCGTTATTTAATTTATTGAAGCGTTGCAAATCCATACTGATTTACTGATTTAGAAGGTAAAGTGGAAAATGTAGATAAATGAGGCTTCGATCAAGGACAATACTATTTAAGAAACATTTGCCTCCGATTCCCTCACGCGCCGTCACCCGACTCAGATCTTGAATTCGTTCGATCATGAAAATATATAGCTTCATTCGAGCGATCGCTATCGAAAATCTCCTTAATCGGTTTTCTTTTATATGAAAATGGACTTTTAGATTTATAACACCGTTTTAGTTGCGTTGTAAGAAACGTGATATACGTCTGTTCGGATTGAAAATTGCAAACTAAACAAAATATATAAAAAAACGGCCCGCTCCATATTACGGTGCCTCGCGAAGCCGCTAAAAATATTGCCTATGAAAGAAAATTGCTTAGGGTAAGTGCGGTTGCGTTGATTTCTTATTTTGTATTCATTGTGCGTTGAAATGGATCAGAAGCCTCGTGCCGAGATGTCGTGATGTGAACTGGAACGAAGTGACGTTTGGAATTTATATATATTTTGATTTTGTAAGACTTTGTAGTTGGCGAGTGTTTTTTTTAGAAAGAATAATTTAAAAAATCTTAAAACAACTATAATTAAATAAGTTGCATTTTTTTCTCTTATAAAAAATTTCAATTATTCAGTTAGATAAATTGCTTATGTATATTGTCGTACTTGGCGTTCTTCCAGTTTTTGTAGAGTTACGTCGATAAAGAAGTTAATGGTTATATATATTAGTCTTACGCCAGGTTGCACGAAACAAATTTAAAATTTAAGTGTTTATTAAACTAATTTAATCACAAGAATCGTGATTATCTGTTGCACAAAACGTACATCCGATTAAGTTAACAAAAAAAATTAGTTTAATTAAAGACCTATCTAACGGATGATTAATTCCAACAGCTTTAAATTAATCATGAGATCAACTAATTTTAAGATTAATTGCAACTTAACTAACGGAAAATTAGCGACGGTTTCGTGCAATTCGCCGTTAACCTCTTAATAAAAATATTATCTAACTGAAACAAAAGTCGATAATTATGATAATAAAACGAACCAGTAAATTTAGAGATTAAAACGTTCTAATGTACAGCGAAAGTTTCTAGTTGTTTGTTCAAGTTGTTCTAATGTAGTAGCGAACGAATAGTCTTTTCTAAAATCCAGAATGACAAAAGTAAACTGGGTGGACAATTTGTAAGGTACAAGGACGTTCAGGAAAACATTTTAAAATGCAACATAGAATCTCCTCGATGGGAGAGTTTAGCAGAGAACCGTTTTGATTGGAGAAGAATAGTTCAGTAAAAAGTATGACTATTCTTGATAAATAAGAAATTTGAAAAATAAACAGGCTTTCGCCATACTTTGACTGTCCCGTTGGCGCAGTTGGCAGTGACCATGTTATCTGCTCCAGGGTTGTGGGTTCGATTCCCACCCCGAGTCTGGGTGTAATATATGTATATTTATTTATATACCTATCTTAGGAATACACGACCGTGTGTCAAAAAGTGTAAAAAAAAAAAAATTAAGACTCAAGAATTGTACCCTAAAGTGCAGTATCTATAGACGCACATTTAAAGGCTAAAATATGATATTATAAGTCATACCTACACGAGAACATCAACGAATCGCTTAAGAACATAGAGTAAAATTGGTCGCTGTGGTCGAAACCGGTAGGGATTATGATTATTGTATTATACATATACTACGAATTTGTGTAATTTTTGTCACAATTTGGCGATATAAATATACCTTTACATAAAATATATTACTATCTTTTTGTGAAATCAACAATTATGATCTCATTTTCCTCCTATATATTTTACATACAAAATTTCATTAAAAATAAATCATTGTGATTTAAAAAAGTAAAGTTGGAAAGCAAGAAGGTCCTCGTACGTCTTTATGAAGCGAGTTAATTTAGCGAATCGTGCGCGATAACGCGACACGCACGCGATCGGATCGGCGCTGTCGCGGTGCGTGTTAGTGCGCGCATTATAAATCTCACCAAACGAGTCGTGGGTTTTAGGGGGACGATTGAGGTTTTACCTTTTGATTGACTTTATTGACATGTATTAGGCTTAACTTTTAGGGTACCGTCCGTTCAAATAAAAAATAAATAGGTCTTTTATAGGATCATTTATGTGTTGGAATTGATCCAAATTAAACTGATTAAGTTCAATAATGTGCTAGATACGGATAGACTGTTTTGTGAACGTTAATAATTTATTTTTGAATAAGGGTGTCTTACTAACTAGATGAGGACAAATTAGAAAATTTAGAAAATAGCAAAGTGTACCTAATCAAAGATATTTGAAATAATATTTCTATGAGTGTAATTTATGGTAAATCAAGCGACGCGTCGCTTATTAGTTAATAATTTTATAATAAATAGTTCTTCAAGTACAGGTTATAACAACTTATAAAAAGTCTATGGTATTAAAAATAACATAAATATTTTAATATTGTGTTTATATAAACTAATATTTGCAATTGAAAAATACACCTATTTGAAACGAAGATTCTATTAAAAACTTCTGACAAAAATCTCTGTTCCTGTAATCTTTATATTCCAAGCTTAATATTATTATATTTAAAAAAAACATTACTATGTAAGAGTAGAGTTTGTTCGTTTAAACGTTTTACTCTCAATATCCTACCGGTCCAATTTCAAAACATATTTTTGCGTTACATAGCTTATTTAAAGAAGAAGATTATTTAATAATGTACAGACAAAGGCTGTAAAACATCCAACTATGACTTATCGTTTCGGTGTTGTAACCAAAAACGCATAAAACGCTGGCGAAACCCTGCGAGTCATATATAAACTTAATGTATGTATAGTTCTTGCCATTGTTCTTTATTACATAAATTGATTTGAATATAACTGATTATAAACGACTGCGCCAAATAGTGGTAATTTTACAATTTTTGATTTTCTTGTTGGGTAAATATAATTATATTATAATTGGGTAATACTCAAATATTTCCATTAGTACAATTAGTTCAAAAAATTAATCTCAATCTGTTTCTTATTACCCCCTTTGGCGTAACCAGACGGTTCTATAGGAGTTATTCAATATTCGTTTCAAGTCGCCCACTTACCCTGCGTGTTGCGTGGGACGCCTACGTGTCCGCAACTCGAAATTTTGATATGCCGTCGTCATATAGTCCATTCCGTAAATAAACATGTTATTTTTTATCTCATCGTTACGCAGGGTGTGTACAGATACATATACGGCAGTTGGCTCTATTATGAAGCACCTCTTTTATGGATGTGGGGGGCCCCTCTTATGTGGGGGCCCGCGGCAGTTGCCCCGCTTACCCTCCCCTAAATTCGGCCCTGTACTAAAGTGTACATGGAAGCCCGCGTAACTTGAGGGCCTGTATAATTGATACGCCTTATACAGCACTAATGAAGGAGGCCTACGTTTAGCAGTGGACATCCAATGGTTGATGTGATAATGATGATACAGCACTAACGTACGAGACGCACGTACCGAGTACCCTAAAAGTGATTATATTTTGCTGTACACCCGAAGGAGGTACTAACTAAAACATATCATACGTAATTCTTCTTCATGAAGTAATATTTATTGTATAGGCGTGTCTAAGATTTATAAGATGTGATATGAATTTTAAATAAAATATATTTATTCGTATGTAGCGAATTAAGAACTTTAAACTTGTATTTTTACATTTTATTATAAAATTTAATTTCGCCATGTGCCACCCTTCCGTTTTCCCTACAGTTCTGGGACCTTGTTAGACTAAAAACGTCGAGCTTTCTGATCTCGGTAAAAAAGGTTTAACGTACCAATTAATTTCTACGTAGGGATCATATTTTTTTTATAAAATGTTTCAAAGTTATTAAAGCAAATATTAATGCGCTCGGTCGTTTTACGGTCCGTTGTTCCCTGTGTGTTGAATTTTTTTAAATTATGAAATTGTAATAGAAATGACAACCGTTGAGGAACAAAGAATACTTATTGTCAATTTAGTAAACCACAACATGTAAAAAAACTTAATATGATCTTATGTTAGTGTATTAATATATGTATACTTTATTTGTTATCTTAGTAAGTTGTATGATACGAGAATTTGTACGATCTCCACCGAACGATTTTTTTTACAAAATTAATACGAGACAATAATATCAGCCAAGTATTAACGTAATAAAGGACACGTTGCGCTGATACCATTTCCAGTGTTCGCTTAGCACTGGCTTATCGTCGCTGAAGCGCGGGTACCATTGTGTTCGTAATGAAGCTCAACTCTTTCCGAGATTTTGTCAGCTCAGTAATTAAACACATCTGCTACACGTGCAATTTTGTCTCTCGGTGCGTGTTTCATAATTTCATTAAGGGTTAATATTTTTTTATTACCGAATGTCGCATCCGACTCTTTAAACGCTTTTGTGTTTCGCTTATCATGTTAAATGTCCGTGTGTTTATGTTATTTCTGGTTTTTATCATTGTATATCATAGTTAAAATATGAAATACAAGGTACAATTTGCATATTACTTATCAATCTCTCCAACTCGTAAACTGCGTTCAAATCGTGGTTCAAATAAAATTTTCGAGTTAACAATGTGGGCGTTATTGTAATATTCTGTAATCTTGAATTCTACTACTGTTCAATAAATACACCGTTATTATTGTTAGATTGGAGATTAAATGGTAAAGCACGTGGCTTGTCTTTTTATAAATAACATGCTTGTAAATTTCTTACTTCGCTTGTGTTTACAGTTTATTAGTAATTTTATCTTTGTGTGGTGTTTGATGAATAAACACTCTTTAATATTATAAGATCGAAGAGGCTCGGTTTACAAGGAAAAAACAAGCCTTATCTCTGCTGACCAATGGCTTCTTATTTACATAGAAATAGATACACAAGCGGGGAGAGAAAATGAAAGGAAAAACTACGTGTAAATGAATAAACTTCAGCGTTTAAGAGAAAAATCGACACAAATCATATTTTTTTATATTTTAATAGATAGTGCAGTTAATGTAAGTAAATTATATATAAAAAGAAATGTATAAAATGTTTAAAGTATTGATAATATTTTATTTTAATAATATTATTTAAAATTATATATAAAACAAATTTAATTAAAAAAAGCTACCTAATCTATTTACTATATTACTTCGATATGAGAGAAAAAATCTTTATCGGTACCACATGCTGTTTTAAAATAATTAATATTTATACAATTTTATCTAAAACCGATACACATATAATTAGTTAATTAAAGCAATAAAATATGCCGTGAGATACGACATCTAGTACTTTTTCTAATTGATCGACTTATCATGTAAATGAAATCGTATTTAAATAAACGAAAGTGTAATAAACGTGATAGTCGAGGAGGGTGACTATAAACACTAGTTAAATAACTCCCAGTGGTTATTTATCACGTACGTTCATACGTCAGTAATTCAAATAAAGTTAGCGCATGTGCGGTGCGGCCCTCGGTCGTGGCGATCGGTGACCATACTCCCGAGGGTCTAGCAACTTCTCTAATAACAGTAATTAGTGCGACCCATCCCTATCGCTCGCCACGATTAGTGTTCGCGTGTTTGATGTCGATAAAACATTGGATGCTCTATTTGGGATTTAATTTCTCGTTAAGTTGGTTGCGTTTTAATTAAGTTAGGTATACATTTTCTTTTTTATTTACTTAAATTTTATCATCCCAAATTATATTTTAATATTTACTTTTAACTTTTGACGCTCAATTTCTATATCACTTTTATCGTGAAATATTTTTAAATAGTGAATATGATTGCCACGCGTAGTGATGATTAGCATCGATGTTTGTATGAATATTATCGATATATCGAAATCACTTTGTTCAAACACTGGTTGCTATCGATTCCAATCAACTTGTCGTTGTGGCGCGAACTGGTTGATCGCAATCTTGCTCGTTAGCTATTATTATGGATGCAAATTTAACAATTAGACCGTCTTATATCCGACGCCGCCGCATCTGCTAAAACGCTTGCATGACTCCATGTGTCGGTGAGAAAATTATTGACCGCGGATATAGTATGTAATGTTCTTGTATGTACGACTAACTTGACAAGAGAACGTTTCAATTAAATATATCGCCTTTAGATGTGATATAAATACTACTGTACTGTATCAGCCTGTAAACCACCCACTGATGAGCGTAGGCCTCTGCTCCATGTAGAAGAAGGGTTGGAGCTTAATCCACCACGCAGCTCCACTGCGGGTTGGCAGATAATTTCCCTAGCATAGGTAACAATCGTTATCAGGTGTCTATGATAACAACTGGAACCGGTGGCTTTCCGTGCTCACCGAGGCACGGTGGGGAGACCCACAAGGACATACACCCAGACCGGAAACAAATATTTGTACAAATACAAATATCTGTCCCGAGGGAAAATCGAACCCGCAACCGCCAGCGCGCGGTGTTGAGGCAACAACTCACACCACTACACCAGAACGGTAGTCAAAAATATAAACTTTTATTTTTATGTTTGAATTCTGGAGCAACATAAATAAAATGATTTATTAATGTAATTAGATAATCTACATTTATATATTAAAAATATATGTGAATTTATCTATGTAATTTATGCGTATATAATAATAACATAAAACGCATAATATAATCTCTATATCAAGTCTAAATAAATATAGTGTACAAAATATGATTTATTGCCATTATATTACAATATTTCACGCTACGACGACCGGTAGCTCGTAGCTGGTACATTTATCGCTAGCTAATTGAAGTCATTTACCGCAGAAACCCTTCGTTTGAGCAAAAGGTGCCTTGAATTGGTTGTTTGTCCGCGTGACGCTGTGGTCTACTGGCTCGTTTGTGCAACGCCGTCGCTCGGCGGCTTGGCGCAGCCGCCTAATGGAACTTAATCAACCTCCCGCCTTTCATCCAATCTCGTTAGCGAACTAAATTGACTCTCGAAAATTATATTTACGCTTAGTTTATCTACAATACATTATTATAATATATATAAAATAGATTGTTTTGTTTGTCTTAGAACAACTTTTGTAATTTCTATACAATAATAAAGCTGTTGTAAGGTTGTTTAATCATTAATACGCATGAATCTCATGAATTATTTAATCAGAATCTAAATTATTATTGATTAACTTTAGCGCTGAGTTATATCAAAGCGGTTTTCGACTGTGGTTTGCTTCTAGTTTAATTTAAAGCTAGGATTCTAATGTTTGGTTTATCTTTCCGAAACATTTAAATTATTGGCTTTCGATAAGTATTAAATGAGTACACAATTATTAGTTTTTGTTATCTTAATGTTACTTGTGTATATAGAGATTTTTTGAGGTTGTGTATCCAAATTTATTGAAGTTTCTTTAATTTATTTTGCCACTGCATGGGTATCACTAATTTATTTAACTATACATGTTATTAAGTCACAAGCGATCTTTAGAAGTAGGACACAGTTTCTATAAACCTAGTAAATTTAATAATATTAAACCTAGCGGAAATCTACATTTCCTCTTATATTTTAATCAGCATTAAATTAGAACTATTTTACCAATGCGTAGCAATTTTTGGTACTGTTAAATTAGTATGTAATTTTCTGTCTCGAAATTAACGCATAATTAGCATCACACTTTAGTTGAATGGAAATTATATAAACTTGGTTTCTTCTTGGTTTTTTGACGTTTCTAGATTTACAGGCGTATTAAAAACATTTTTTTTTGTGATAGATATTATGCATATTGAGGAAGTTTATAAGTTATAAAATATTAAGTTATTGGACATAGAAAATAATGCAGTATATAAAGAATACAATAATGTCATAAATGTCAATTCAAGTGACAGAATCTAAAATTCATCACCAGGTGAAACCGCGGAGCAGGTATTGTATTTTAAAAGAGTTCGAAGTTTATCGAAATGTATTTTAATTATTATTTAATGATTACTGTAAAAGAGATATTCATTGAATATTTAACTTTATTAATATATTTTAATGAATGTTAATAACATGTACGTGACATACCAGTTAACAAATATGCTTAATTAATAACTCATTAATCTTTTTGTCATTATGAAGTCATAAATCCGCAGTGGAATAAATTGGTAGATTAATCATATCTCATATAATATAATGATATCGAACATAGAAGAGATTGTTCAGCATTTGGCCATTTATAGGCCATTTTAGATCATTTATATATATATATATATCTTTACCTAATAGTTTTTTTTCACAATTCCTTCGTGGTCCAGTGCTCTCTTTGTTTTTATTATGATTTTATGCTCTTTTCGAGAAGTCGAAGCAAGGTGGCTTGCCTACATATATTTGTTTTGTTTTTGATTACGTTTGTGTTCTATAATGAAATTCTTAAATTAATACTTGAATTCATACCCAAATTCCTCAAATATTAATTTAAATATTCCCCAATACGCAGCACCATCTCAACGTCTAGAGAGACTACAAAGGTCCTTTACTAGATACCTGGCATATCACCACCAATGACTTACGGCTGAAACATTTTAAAATGATTTCACTTCATAATACTGGATCTAACATTCCTCAAAAAGCTGATATCGGGACAGATAGCATGCAGTGAGTTGCTTGATAAAATAAACTTCCGAATCCCGTAAAGATATCTACGAAATCCCATCACTAACATACTTGTTGAACCAATAGGTAGAACTTAATATGCTCATAAACATGTTTTATTATCAAGGGTGTGTTCTGAGTACAATGGATTTTCCATATTTTCATGACTCAAGGACAAGTCTGAAAAAAAAAACTTACCGCTCGTTTCTGGCATGCATACCGGATTATGAACATGAACATGATCATTGTAATGTTTTGTATGTTATGCTGTTGGTGTGTCAGTAAATAAATAAATGAATTACAAATTAGAATTGAATGTGTAATTGATTCTGAATTTTAACTGTTACTCAGCATCACTAAACTATCTGCGACACGTAAACGACTCTTTGATTTCATTTCTTTAATAACATTTGGAACAAAATATATATTTCTTGTAGTGTTAAACTGAAACCAAGTTTATATAATTAAGGTGTCAATATCTGTTGCTCTACACGTGACCTATTTAATATTTCTGGCAATGTTGCACAAAAGCGCGATACGTTTCCATATCACTATAAATTTATAAATTTAATTCAATGAAATTATGAATATTGCAGATAAAATCTAGTTATTATTATTCATTACTATTAGACTGTCGTCGACGGCTGAACGCGTATGCTTTACAAGTAACTTGTTCAAATAGCCGTACTAAAATCCTATATGTTAATAAAACGAATGCCTAAACATAAGTAGAGCAGTAGGTAGAGTTAGGTGTTGTAACGTACAGTTACATTACACTCAACTAACTGGTTACAGACATTTTTTAGAGCTTAAACTAATAAACGGATAAATATTTATTTGCTATATGGAATACATAAAATAATGACCAACCCAATATTTCATAAAAATAATAAGTCGAAGATAGATGTTGATGTTAGATTGTTTGCAGAATGTTTAATATACAATCATCAAATCAAATTATAAACCTAATAAATTAATTGTTTTGAAACTGAAAAAAAATCGTCATCAATTGATGACTTTTTGTAAAATAAAAAAAATGCATTTGAAATTAGCGACTCAGTGCCGGAGAAAGTGCCGTGATATTAAACCTTTTAAATGCCGTAAATATAATATAATATAATATATATAACTACAAAACTAGGCGTCCAGCTGAATGGCGTTGTTCAATGACAGGGCTAGTCGTTCGATTGCACGGATAATTTAAACGATTGACTGCGACATATGGATATGGCAAATAACGATACTAAACAAAAGTTTTGCATCACCCCTCTGTATTTTAAATAGTGCTGCGCGATAATTGTTGCACCGTTGACATAATTAAAGTGTAATAAAAGATAAACAATTCTAACAAAAGCAATATAATAACGTATTTTTATATTAATTTTGATTGACAAAACATATGTACGTTGAAAATAATGACGCAATAATATTTTATTATGACATTTTTGATGAATATCACTCATGTCACTAGAAATACCCACATATTAAATATCATTAAAATAAACTTACTTTCCAAAGCGACAATTTTGTTGTGTAAAGTATATTGGTACGTTATCAAAAGGAGATATTAACCAAAAGTACGTATGTTTCAATTAAGTTTCAGCTATTTTATATTTAAACTACACAGGTGTCGTTTCTAACTTCGTTACATTCAAATTGACAACAAATATTTGTAATAAACATGTTTTTCTTAAATAGTATATAGCATATAGTTCCTTTGTCAAATAATGATAATTATTATAATTCGAAAAATTTACGCTCTCATGGTTAACGAAATAATACCCTTTGCAATTTTTGGACTTAATTATTATCTTTGAAAAATTGAAATGTATGCTCCTAAAATGAATACTAATTGCATTCGGTGCACCAAAACGTTTTCTTAAAGCGAGGCTTTGAAATCGTTTTACAAATTACTCAGTCCTTTTAACACTGCCTTCTTAGGGCACTAACGAGCGACGAGAGAGCAAATTGAAACCGACCGCAAGCTTATTTTATTTACCGTCACGCAATATTTTTAGTTATCCTATTACCTTCGCCACATTATGGCCCATACAGTTAGAATTAATATTTCCTGTTACGTCACTGAAGCATATTAATCAGAGATAAAATTAAAATTGTTTTAATGCTTCCTCGTCGAGGATAAAGTATTTGATGTCGCGTTAGATAATCATGAGCTAACATTTGCGCGAATCACTGAATTATGGGTATTGTAAGAGATTCCCGCTGAGACCACCCGCGAGTATTTAAGCGTAGTAGACGTTTGGACGCAGATGCTGTGTTTTGTTGATATGTTTTACAGCGTTATTGTCGCTGTCATTTGTTTTTATGTTTCATAATCAACGTTTACGTGCAAAGTTAAATATACATTCGACTAAACCATAACGTTGTGTGTGTGTTACAATTTGACATTAATCCTTGGGAGTTTTGTAATTATTGTACTGTTATAAGTAGCCATAAAACAAAATATAATACGAAATGTATGTAGGTTTTAGTTGTTTTGTAAATAAATATACCATATATTGCTTAATAATATATTACTTTGTTTATTTAACGACGGGCGTCTGTTATAATATTAATTTAAAGTAAATAAAAAAAAAATATAAATAGTTGAGTTTTTAATGAGGGCCGAGGGGTATGTTCGTGTCGATAAAAAACTTCTTAAGGGGGTTTAAAATATTATAAGAAATAAATAATAGAAGTTAACGGTTTCTCCTTTAGACCCAAATTAATTGTACATAAAAAAAGGAAAGTCCCATTCAGACCGAATAATAACTTTAACATATGGCGCATTCAGTATCAAGTGGCTTTGACTTCGTTAATTATTTTATTCGGCATAAAGTAGATATCATCTTCGTGTCATGTGTCGATATGAAGGGTCTGGTCATTTTGTTTAGGCGGTTTATAGCTCAGGACGGCACATGAGTTTTATTGCCTTCTGGCAGACCTATTTTATATAATATTTTGTGCCTTTAAAACATTATTTGGCCTTGTTTTAATATTACACACATGACGTTACTTATTTATAACACACACACACATACACACATATGCTGTGAAATTCGCCATTTTAAATGTTAGTAACTAGACTTTTTAAGGTTTAGAATAAATTAGTAACGATATTATTTTACAGTTACGTAACTTACGTCTAATAAGCTTGTCAATTAATTTATTTATCTCCGGTAGTACCAGGAAAGCTGAAACCTCCTCGACTGGGAGTTATAATAATAAATTGTAATTTGATGCTATACTTATGTATATTTGTCACAATAATCTTTGCTTCGCCTTAATTGTGTGTTCGTGTTTTTATTATGTGTAAATAATATTATGAAATTAAAATTTCTATGATTTCTCAGTGTGTCTGCCTCCATATATTAGATATCTTATGCAATAAACTAATAATTTAGGACAACAAATCTCAAATATTGGACATATAAATATAAATAACCATAAAAATATAATGAGGACATAAATAATTCCCTAATAATCATGTATGTTGAAAGCGATCTTAAATTACTATTTTATTATAATGATAAGAATGCATTAAAGCGACACTGTTTTGACGCTACTCCACGAGTTAAATTAGATACCAGCATTTGATATTTTATCGACATCATTCTATATTATTGATGCGCAGTGATTGTAAATTGCCGCGGCATCTGAGCTCGTTAACGTTTTTGATAGATGACGCTCGGTCGTTTGTTGGATTTGCTGTAGCACATGCCGATCTTGTAAAAACACATCGTTCGACAACCGCGTACGGGCGGCCCCTCCCTACGGCGATCTAACTTAACGAACCACCGTATAAATAAGGTTATAATATATAACGACCTCAGCATAATCATTCTCCCGCTTTATCTTGCCACCATTGCTTATGTAAATGTGCTACAACTTAAATTTTCAGTGCGCGTGATAAAGGATCGCGTCCGCGAATCGTAATGAGAACTGTGAGCGATAAATTATCAACATTATTATTTCAGATTTACGACTGCACATTAGATTATAATTTAAAGCGGGCAGACGCTAATTTGTAAAGTCATTATTCAATAATCGTGACGTCGAGCTTATAAATTTCACTGCATCTTTTTACACTTTAGCACTTCGTCCGTGCGGTGTAAAGTGCCGCCCAATAAGACAACGGCCGACTATTTTGACGAAGGCCGGTCACGTTTCGTCGATACTCGCCATGAGAATATTTGTTTTTTATTGTGTGCTCGCCAAGTAAAAATTGAACTGTAATTTTACGTTTTAACCGGTACCTACCTCCTTTCGTTCCGCTCGTCTTGAGTGATGGTTATCATAATTGTTGAGAGGGTAGGTTAAAAGTGTGTTCCGCCTAGGAGACGAAGGGGGCGTGCGCACGTGACTGCTCATTTTTTGACAATCGTTTCGCATATTAATTGAATTAAAAAAAATGAAGTTCGTTAAAAATGTTACGGTTATTTATTGAATCAATTCAATCAATGGTTGTGGTCTTTCGTTGTTTACGTTCCATATCAACTAAAGAAAATCTGAGAAATTGGAAAGCTAATCTACTTTCTAGTAGTCTTCATCATTCGCATTGCGTATTTTGTAACGCTTTGTTCTTCACTGTGGAGAAAAAAAATGTCGCGCGGACGTGGTGATTATACATTTGTTTATTTGAAAAATTGTAAATGAAGATAACTTGCAAATAAATTATAAATCAAACATAAAAATCGCTTGGGTCTTAAAATAAATTGTCATGGTATTTTATAATATTTAAATAAGTAAAAGATTTTTTTTAATTTAATATCTACAGTTGTACATTGATCATGAATCTATTTAATAACTCCACCGCGAATCTTGGTTATACACGTGTTTATCTTCACATATATCCGATAAAAGGTGTCCAGTAACTGTAATTGATGTTATTGATTACATCAATGAGGATTTCCATTACTGTTATCAGTGCGGGTACATGTTGTGACATGGTTGCAGCTAATACAATGGTAAGATTAATAATGCGGATATGTAGCCATTAGGTCCGTTATATAGCGACATGAGATCGCGGACCAACAAGGGCGGAAGAGATGGACTCGATAATAAACCATCAACCCGATGAGCAGTAACTCAAAACCGTCGACGTTAAAATTATTGTTGTATTGCTAAGCTCTCCGCTTACAATGACTTAAGATGGTAATTGAACGTTTGGTTAGAGAGCTGGCTTAAAGCTGACAACACATATTTTACGACACCTGGAATTTCGTCTAGTGATACTGCTATACCCAGTGAACAAGCAATGGGTATTAGCTAAGCCCGGCCGCGGTAGGTTTGGGGTCCCTCGGGTTAGCCAGGTTGAAAATTAAGCAAATTTTTAAAGTATTTTACGGCGTCTGCCGTTTTAATATGTTATAATATACCTCTCGAAAAATTGAAAAATAACTATGGCTGCTGAGTTTAAGGGTTGCAACACCACGGCAGACACTTTTCAAAATTCGAAAAAAAAAATTTTTTTAAAGTATTTTACGGCGTCTGCCATTTTAATATATTATTTATTGAATTATTTTAAGCTTATATTCTAAATGGCTGCACTTTTGTCCGGTTGTAACTATCCGGTTTACAGCGAAACCTTACCTGCAGTCCGTGCATACGTATATCCATAGTTGGAATTTTCACATTCGTAGAACTTATATAACATTGAAATTACACTAGTAAATGTAAAACATCTTATAAATATACAAATAAACGAACACATCTACTACTCTAATGTGCATAATAAGGAAAAAATGTACATTGTAATGCCGTAGCAAATGGGGAAGTTTGCTTGGCCCGATCCTTTACCTGGTCTTCACTGCAGATTTACCGACTACTGATGGCGTCTTAATAGGTACTTTTGCTGATGACACTGCGGCCCTGAGTACACATGATGAACCAGCACAAGCAAGTAACATGCTGCAGCGCTCTCTAAACAGCATCACGGTATGGCTAGCTACCTGGCGGCTTGATATCAGAACAGTCCAAAAGGAGATCAAGCACTCAATGAAATCCTAAAGGAATAGACTAGAAAACCATCCAAACATACTGACTGTGTACTTAATGAATAACATTACAATGTTCAAAAGACTCAAAAGAAAGTCCCCTAGAGATTTATAGGGATTGTTAAAAATAAAAGGCGTGTGTCGCTGGACAGACTGCCCTTCAAGACAATATATAGAGACTCATAACCCTATGCTAAATGTTCACGAAACAGATTGAATTGCTGACATATATAAAATAAAAAAAAATAATGCCGTAGCAAATATGAAATTAAATTTGAAATTGAGCATTTTTCCAAATGCTGGAAATATAATGCGTAATTAAAACTTGTTTATACAATCACAAAAAGCTTGCATCAAAGCTCTGAAGTTTTTATTAAAATTTTCTTTCATATCTACAGCCTTGTTAATTAATTAATTTATTTATTTATAATTATTAAATTTTTATTTGTTAATATAAATAGCTGAAACCTCTCATCATCAAAATCGATGGATTTTTTAGCATTGTACATACCGACACTTTTTTAAAGTTTCTTCACAAAATAAAAGCATTTTCTCTTCTCGTTCCGAGGCACAAATAACATTTGTCTAAAATAGTAATTAAACGTAATATAAAAATCATATGTACTTACTTAATGAATATATATTATCGAAAAACTTTATTTATATATATTTAAACTATATTTATACAGGTAGGTACATCAAAACTAAAAAAATAAATTATTATTTTTATTTTATTTTACACCTACATTACGTTGTTTTACAACAATGTAATTACAACGGCTTACTAATAACACATCCTTTTTTGCTGAACATATCATGATAGTCCAGTATATAATAGGTTTTACCACAGATATTGGAAATATAATATTTCTATGGGTCTTACACACGTCTTACACACTACCCTTCACATTTTTATATCGCGTTTCTGGCTTTTGTTCGCGGTCGTCGACAAAGTAATTCGTTGTTACATATTATATATCCTGATGAGTTTGAATGCCTCTGTGATAGTCGTCGATATGTTGTAGACATCCGTCATCTTAAAGTGTTCGGTCAATGTAATCTGTTTAATATAAAAGTATGGAAGTAGGATAAACTACTACTCTTACTGTATTACATGTTTTCTAAGAACGGACTGCAGGTAAGGTTTCGCTGTAAACCGGATAGTTACTACAAATTTAATTTCATATTTGCTACGGCATTACAATGTACATTTTTTCCTTATTATGCACATTTAGAGTAGTAGATGTGTTCGTTTATTTGTATATTTATAAGATGTTTTACATTTACTAGTGTAATTTCAATGTTATATAAGTTCTACGAATGTGAAAATTCCAACTATGGATATACGTAGGTATGCACGGACTGCAGGTAAGGTTTCGCTGTAAACCGGATAGTTACAACCGGACAAAAGTGCAGCCATTTAGAATATAAGCTTAAAATAGTTCAATAAATAATATATTAAAATGGCAGACGCCGTAAAATACTTTAAAAAATTTTTTTTTTTCGAATTTTGAAAAGTGTCTGCCGTGGTGTTGCAACCCTTAAACTCAGCAGCCATAGTTATTTTTCAATTTTTCGAGAGGTATATTATAACATATTAAAACGGCAGACGCCGTAAAATACTTTAAAAATTTGCTTAATTTTCAACCTGGCTAACCCGAGGGACCCCAAACCTACCGCGGCCGGGCTTAGCTAGTACCCATTGCTTGTTCACTGGGTATAGCAGTATCACTAGACGAAATTCCAGGTGTCGTAAAATATGTGTTGTCAGCTTTAAGCCAGCTCTCTAACTAGTTGTAATCTCAGTGTAAACACATAACTATGATATTTAAAGTTATTATTCAGATAAGTCTTTTAACATGACTGCAGGAAAGGCTTATTACTTTATTAAAAAGTATAATATTAGTGTTTTTTTTTAAAATATTTGTTTGTGACGATCTTAGTGTTTTATTTAATTTTAGCTATAATGTGCAATCGGCCTTAATTCTCAATTAATAGTTCTTTTCAGAGTTTTAAGTATAAATAACTTTTGGATTAAGTTTCTAATAAAAAGTAGTATACTTATAAAAGTAGACATAATAGCAGGAGAGCTACTACACCTTTAACTTCAGGACTAAAGTTCTTTGCTGGAGCTTTGATTTCAGTACCTAATCCTTCATCGTATCTTCGTAATATAATACATCATATTCTCTCTTTCTGACATTGGAATATCAACTATGATGCTCTCGCTCTCCCATCGAGCGTCTTGAGTCATGACTATTATATACTCGTCTGGCAGACACTTGCAACCGTCAAAATAGTCTGGCTGTTTACATATACCTACTTTTTAAATTATTGATAGATTATGCCCTTCAATATTTCAGCCTTGTGGTTAGCATGTTATGAATTACTATCCCGATGACAACTTTACTATCGTCTGGCACTTATTTGCAACCCTCAAAATAGGTTGGCAATTTTTTTTAAACTTAATCTTATGTAAATTACAATGTATTAAAATTGTAGCCTTGTGGAAGAAGATTAAAAAAATATTTTTTTTTGACATTTTCAAAAATTTAAGGGATGATGACGTAACCGCGAGATGCCTACCAGACTTGCAATGTCATAATTGACCGATAATAATAAAACATAATTTTTTTTTAGCTTTGTGGGAAACGGGTTACTCGGATGGTTCAGTAGCTCTTAGACTATAATTGGTTCTTTTGCTTGATCCGTCGTCCCAATCGAAGCGAATCTTGCGCAGTCACACTGCCAAATAATCGATCCGTTAAAAAGTGAAGCGCGAGGTCGCTTCATAGTTTTTATTGAGAGTCTAAAGTATGTATATTACTGTTTATAATAAGAAGATCGAACTTTTAACGTAATTTCTATCTTTCTTATTGGGGTCTTTTAATCACATCGAAATATGAAAGAGAAGTTGTTGATTAAATAATTTCTATAATAACCTGAATTTACTGGTCATTATTATGTATGGTACATACATTTTTTTTTGATTTTTTAATTACTTTACCTTAATTTAACTTCAATACACATGCCGAATGCCGAACGACTGTGGTGTATAAAAAAAATCTCTAAATAAAAGTATTAAAAGTGAAAAGACACAAAATATACCTATTTATTATTCAACTGCCAAACAAAAGAAGTCACGCCGCATATCTGTTATACAATAATAGTAATAGTTAAGTCCTTTATTTACTATTCACGCTCAATAAAATCCATTTCGATTTCTTAGTTTGCATTCAACTCGATCGCTGTCGTGACGTAGTAATATGATTATTGAAATTTCGTGATTACACGACTGTTGATGAATGTCAATGCGCTTGATATTATGGAAAAGTTAAAGTTTCGTAAACATGTATATAAAATTTATGTCATTCATTCACGACTTCTATGTTAAATTATGTACGTTTTATTAGATAGGTACTGTCGGCGTTTTCGTCGGTATAATTTTCGAATTTACAATGCTTTAATTTATTTTTTATTAATTTTTTTTTGATCATTGAAAATGATTCAGCGGTAATACGTTAAGTATTAAAGGAGCCGTTAAATATTAAAGTAGACTGAAAGCTAGTTTTACTTTCCTGTTTATGAAATTAATAGCGTCATAATAATTATTATATAACCCTTTATCAATGTACACTCATTCTATTATTTATATTTTGTTTATAGCGTTTCTCACCTTATTGTCTAAAAGTATTCTAAGAACCACATTATATATTGAACGGGGATGGTAATAGTACCTATCTGTTTTCATAGAATAATGTACGGCCCATTGTGAACGAAGAGTAACTGTTAATCGTTTATAACTTGTAGGCGCGGCAATTAGCGGTACAGGTGGTGAATGGACCTTCTGGCCTTCAGCCTAGTGTTCTAGCATATGCATAGTTTTATACTTATTCATAGCGCATATCTTTAACCGGAGATGTACAAGGATGCATTTTTTTTTGTCTTTCAGAAAAATATGATAGGTAAAAATATAAATTAAAAATGGTTTTTAGTACAATATGTTTGTTGTTTCATCACGATTTTACCACTTTAAATCCTTTCAGAATAATATGATAGGTAAAAATATGAATTAAAAATGATTTTCAGTAATAGTTATCACATTACTTCAATATTACAAATAAACACAATACCTACGTATTGTGTTTATTTATTATCAGTTATGCAAGTGAGATGTTATATTATGCAATAAGCGAATTTTGATTTTACATTTTTAAATGTACCTACTAGAACAAGTAATAGAAGTATTTTTTAAATATTTTTAATGTGATCCGAGAATCACAGTGGACCTTAACATAAAGTTCGCGATTTCACATCCGGATAGAAACGCTGAACTTTGAAGTTCTATATTTGTTTAAATAAAGTACTTTATAATTCGTTCTTGGCATTGAAGCAAGTCACTGTATGGGATATGCATGTATCTGAATAAAAATTTAAGATATTTATCCGCAGTGAAGTAGCAAAGATTTAAACGCCAATCTATCTCCTTAATTGGAGAAGAGCTCTGTGCCCAGCAATGATACATTTATAGACTGTTCTAGTATAGATAGTAATAATTCATATGACTTTGAAACGTGGCTTACTTGATGTTCACGAACCACAAATGCGTTGGTGGCTCGAGATGACTGTGTAAGGATGAATGGCTTTCGGCTCTTTCTACGGTCTTTTCTCTACAGTGGCAGCAGTTCGAAACACAGTTACTGTAGGGACTCGATAACAATTTTTTGTAAATGTAGAATTGTTCCATTTAGCTATATATCGAATTTTCAGTGTCAGTAGTTTATAGAGCACGTGTAGTGATGGTAGATATTCATGTCACAAAGATTTTTTTTATAGTTTGGTTTAAGTTCTTATACAAGATTTTTTTTCTGATCGTTTATGTGAAGCACATGTCTTAGTATCATTTACGTGACATATTGGACGCGTATCGTTACTTTTTCGAATTTTTGATAAGTTTTTTTACTACAGCCGCGTGCTGCAGTCATGTGGTGTGCGAGCTGTAGGTACTTACAAACTAGCATCTGTTACTACTCTCATTTGCGCTGATGTCAAAACAACTGTCCATAGAAAAAGCCAATGGAATTTGTAGTTTTAAGCTCTTGTTGCGATACCGTTAAATTATAAATAATTCTCTTATTGTAATACTTTTTAATAATTTAGAAACAGATGTGTTTAAAGTAACTGCAAATAAAGTAAGTTTTTATTACATTTTTATAGACCATTTTTTTTAAGTTAGAAAGTGAGTTTTCATTTGTATTGATCGATCATTTCGCCTATGACTATTAAAAATGTCGGATATGAAAAAAAATAACTTTACAGGAGAGCGATGCAAAGTGTAAATTGCATGCGTCTTTTTACATATATTTTTTTTAAATACCGACATTTATAAATTAAGTGATTATAAAACTATGTATAAAATAATATTTTTCTTTTCAGCGGATGTTAGACTTGGTTATTTAGGAACGTTTTATGAAATCAATAAAAAAAAAAATCGATTTTGCAGTTCCGATGATGTTAATAGTCACTAGCGATTTATTAAGACAAACTACCTACTTTGTCTACCTATTACTACTACCTATTTCAGTTGAGATAATTAAATTTAAAAATCGTAAGGTCTTCAATAGTGTGTTTTTTATGCCCTTCATGTCCTTTGCCCAAAGATTGTATAGGAGCGATCGCTCGTATCGATCAGCGATAACTTTTATTTTTTGTTTGATTTATTTTTTTAATATATATTTTTGTGTGCAATAAAGAACATTTGTATTTGTATTGTGTGTATTATTAGATTCAGAGGAGAGCGACAAAAAGTGTTACTACTTGTGCAGGTTATCTTTTTACCCGACTGCGACAGAAGGAGGGTTATGTTTTTCGAGTGTATTTATGTATGTATGTATGTATGTATGTATGTATGTCCATTTCTTTGGCACGCCCTACAGCCCAAACGGCTGGACAGTTTTTGACATATGAGGTGTCGTTGGATTTGTCTAAATTGTAGTAGTGACATAGGCTATATAAATTTTCAAAATGGCGCCCGCAAATGGCGGAATGAGGGGAGGGGAGTTAAATTTTTTTTTCTTACTGTAGCAATATGGGTATCAAATGAAAGCTAGTAAATTGTTTTATTCTTTTTAGTTTATAATAAGAGTATTTTACGCAGTCGGGTTTTTGATTTTTTTAATTAAGCATACTTGTTATAGTATGGCCACATATGTGTCGCAGACATACAGTAGTTATGTCTTCAGTCTTCTAGTTTCGTTAGCGTTTTACGTGGGAACGGTTTTAACTTTGTTCAATTACAACATACAAAGCAACTATTATCTAAAACCTAAAAAATTATTTAGGAAAAGTATACTTATTTAGAATTTGTTTATTTACCATTGTCTATTTAGTTATTTTTGCAACCAAGCGTGTCAGATGCGCGATAAGCTTGTTCAAAAAAATCTAAATAATCATTAAAGTAATATATTATGTCTATAATTAAAAATAATATTATTAAAAAAGACAGCCTGAATGTATGTATCTGTAATATATGCCGTCAACACCGATAGAAGACCGCGCTTAACAGGAAGTGTCTGTTAGTCGTATAATATTATGTTTATGTAGTTTACTTAATATTTAAATAAACCGTACGGTTTATTTGACTTTTAGGAAATAAAATGAACTGAATCAGCCTGTAAACGTCGCGCGTTGTAATGCTGGACAAAGGCCTCTTCTCTATATTCTCTATCTTCTCAGGCATCTATGATAACAACCGGGATCGACGGCTTCCGAGGCACGTCGGAGAGAATGACAAGGACATACATCCAGACAATTTCGAAATTAAACAATAGGTAAATTATTTATTTGTACCATAAATGTGACAATATAAAAAAATCGTCGCTTATTGCCCCGTATATACGAGTATATTTTATGGGATTATCAGATATTATGAGATCGAAAACAGTACACCGTACTGCAATTTTACAATATTTCAGCAGTTTTATTAACGTGTACAATTCAACGAATAGCTATAACATAATTTCAGGACACGTATCGTGGATAGATAATCTAATGCATAAACGCTAAAACGCAGTTATTGTATGAAATATGCCCCATAATCTACGACACGTACATCGGATGGTACATGTAAGAATCATTTCAGAAGAGGGTTTATTGAATTAAAATCTCGAGTCTAGATTAATATTATGTATTTGAACATAGTAGTACTAATCACAATTAAATCACATTAGTCACCGTATCTGACGTATTTTCACTATTCTATCACTTAATACTATTGCATTAGCTTAATCGTGATTACAAAACTAAATTAAATATAATATACTGTTATTATTCTAGTTTTATAATTAATCATTTACATGTTACGTACCTAACGCTTTGTTTATCAATCACAACTGACCAATATGGCGACTCTCAGCGACCAATGACTTGCACACAACCATAGACTATATATATTATAGGTGTTACCAACAAAAGACAGATCAAAGAATGATTGTACGCTGAGATACGTCATATTGTATTGTTACAGTCGGCCATCCTCCATATGAACGAGTCCCTTCGTTCCTTACTACACTAATCAATCAACATCCTTTGGAAACATACACAAATTAAGAACAGGATAAAATCAACATAACAGTAACTCCAAAGTTAACGTTTAGTTATATATAATTAATAGTAATAATAAGTTGAAACAATGTCAATTCACTTAATTATAGCAATGTGGTATTAAGGTTACTTCCTTCGCCTCAAGACCATCAATAGTTGCGATGCCGTAAGTCACTCATGGGCGGCCATTTCATAAGCCAATCCTGCCCGACCTAGAGCATCCTCACTGAATCTTAATTATAGCCGTACATAGTTCAGGTTACTTCCTTCACCGTCACTCTGTAACTGGCTGCGATGCTTTAAGCCACTCCTGGGCGGCGAGTTCCTACGCCATTCCTGCCCGACTTAAAACACCCTCACTAGATCCCTTAGATACTTTATAATGACAAAAAAAAAAAGTTTAACTCACTATTTAACCAAATCATAACTCACTTTAATTCACTTAAATAACAATAGAATAAAATGTATGGCATTAATTAACGGAATATAAAAAGAAATGTGAACAATCGTCTACTTATAACTATTCTATTCTAGTTATAACTATTCTATAATCTTTTTTTTTATGATATTCAAATTAAAAATTTAAAGATGATTATACAATTCAACTCAACCATTAAGCTACTCATCATCTGTGTCATTATTGCTGTCTTCATTGGAAGAAGAATCAGGGGCACTAAAGCTCAACCATGGAAATATCTTATCAATAGCAACGATTGTCTCATATTTTGCCCCTTTTCTAGTTAAAGGAGTGTCTTCCACGAGAAATCTATCATTCGGTAAAATCTTTTTAATCCTATAAGGACCTTGGCATTTTGATTCCAACTTTTTAGATTGACCTGGTTCAGTCACTATTGCTCTCGCTATTCTAATAAGATCACCCTCTTTATAATTTGTACTCTGCTTCCTATGTTTATCAAATCGACGTTTATTAGCTACCTGGTTTTTACTAATTTTCTCACTAGCCTCTGATCGAATTTCGTCTATAGTCTTATCATCTGCCTGTCCTATGTCACCAATAACATTATTTAGCGGTCCTTGAGATGGGTTAGCAGCTATTCTACCAAATAGTAACTCTGAAGGAGTCTTTTTTGTAACATCGTGTACAGTAGTATTAATTCCTAACTGTACATCTGGCAGAAGTTCGTCCCAATTGTTCTTTTTCTTGTCGTGGACCATGGAACCAAGGGACGCAAGAATCGTTCGGTTATACCGTTCGACTTGCCCGTTTGCCCTTGGTGTGGCAACAGAGTTAAGGATATGTTTGGCTCCAACAGACTGTATAAATGATTTAAACTTCTTACTGGTGAAACCTGAACCTCTGTCAGTTATTAACCGTGTCGGTGACCCAAAGTAACTGAATAGAGTCTTAAATGCTTTAATACTCTCTTTAGTTTTTGTACTACGGACAGGTGTTATACATACGTATTTAGTAAACGAGTCTACTATTACCAGTATGTATGTATAACCTCGTCTACTACGTGGGAATGGACCAAGATGGTCTGCATGTAAGGTATGAAATGGCACATCTACTTTCGGAATTGGATGTAGTAATCCCTCTTTAGCTCCTGATGGTAGTTTATGATGTGCACATTCCAAACATGCACTTACGTACTTCTTGATAAATTTCCGCATCTTTGGAAACCAAAACAAGGATCGTATCCGTTCCAAGGTTTTATCGAAGCCGAAATGACCTACATCGTCGTGATTGGCTTTTAAGAGGTGCCAACGTACACCTCTTGGGACAACCCATCTGGTGTCACCATTTTGCAGGATCCTAAAAACTCTACCATTTTTAATAATATAGTCTTTGTAAGTATTCACGATTTTAGATGTCTCTGGATCCTCTAACACTTCTTTGATACGCTTAACGTCTTCATCCGAGGACTGGACCGTGGTGATCCAGTCCTCTGTCTTTACGGATAAGACGTCTAAGGTATGTAAGTCATCTGTACCCAGTTTTTCTATTGGTCCCCTACTCAGTGCGTCAACATGAGACATTCTCTCACCAGGACGGTATTCAATGTCGCAGTCGAATTCCAAAAATTGGATCCACCACCTAGATATACGTGGTATGAGATCCTTTTTCGTAAAAGTCGACCGCAGTGCATTACAGTCAGTGACTATGGTAAATTTAACTCCAATAAGGTATGTCCGAAATTTACTCAATGAATTAATAACGGCTAGAGTTTCTAATTCGAACGAATGTAGCTTCATTTCGTCAGCCGAAGTTTGGCGACTGAAGTATGCTACAGGTCGCCAATGATCATTACCCTTCCGTTGAAGTAGGATACCTGCAACGCCGAACTTACTTGCATCGGTGTGCAATTGTGTCTCCGCAGTATGATCGTAAAGTGCGAGTACGGGCCTTTCGGAAAGCAGTTTCTTAATAGTTTCAAAGGACTGAATTTCTGGTTCCTTCCACTGCCAACTAATATTTTTTTTTAAGAGGTTAGTTAAGGGCTTTGCAATAGGAGCAAACCCCTTAACAAATCTTCTGAAAAAGCTAGCGAGGCCCAGGAACCTTCGTACCTCATGCTGATTGCGTGGTGTAGGAAACTTCGAGACTGCTTCGGTCTTTTGGGCCCCAGGCTTAATGCCGTCTTTATTTACTTCAAATCCAAGAAAGTCAATACTTTCTTGAAAGAAATTGCATTTTTCCATTTTTAGTGTTAAGCCTGCATTTCTTAGAAGACCTAATACCTCCTCAAGACGTTTCAACCCTTCCTCAAAACTCTTTGAAGGTATCAAAATATCATCCATATATATAACGACATACCCGACTTTCGATTTGTTCAATATCTTATGGATAACTCTCTGAAATATGGCTGGTGCATTTGCTAACCCGAAAGGAACACGATTGTATTCATACTGTCCATCGGGTGTCACAAACGCGGTCATTTCGCGAGAGTTTTCGGCAATAGCTATTTGGTGATAGCCTGATGCCAGGTCTAAGGAAGTGAATAATGTATTTCCAGATAACTGATCCAAAAGATCGTCGATCCTGGGGAGAGGATAATGGTCTCTAATTGTGCGGCTATTTAGTGCGCGATAGTCCACACAGAGTCGCTTTTCTCCTGACTTCTTTTTAACTAGGACGATAGGACTAGCGTAAGGTGAATTTGATTCACGTATGATCCCATTACTCATCATATCCCCAATCATATCCTGAACCAATCTGCGATCTGAGTGAGGTAACCGGTATGGCCTATACACAACTGGTTTGGAATCCTTAAGATGGATTTCCATTTCTGCTATGTTAGTAAAGCCTAAATCGTTCATACCTGTGGAGAAACAATCTTTATATTTATCTAAAAGATCTTTACATAGACATTTCTGCTTGACTGAGAGTTGTCCTCCGCACTTAAGTTTAGGTTTTTCGCAAGATAAAAGGCTATCATCAACTCTTAAAACATTTAAGTTTTTATTAATTGGACCTAAGAACCGTGCCCGGGTGATGAGGGTATTTGCTTTAAAGTGCAATACGGAAGGGCTGACATTTTGTACTAACAAATTGCATTCTGCGCTATCGATCTGATATTCACCAGGTAATAGGTAGTACTCCTGCCCAGCGGGTCCTCTTACTGACCCGCCAACATAGATATTGCCATTACATGGTGGGTTAGATTTAACTGGTAGGGTAATCATCTGACCCACATCAACTTTAATGTTTGAAATAGTGGTGAGAAGAATTTTGTCACAATTTTCATTACCTATACGTGTAAATTTAATATCTGTTGGGGTTTTAATTATCTTTACAGTGGGTCTTTCAGTAAAACTGTGACCGAGTAACACGCTACAGTTAATCAACTGGTCATCTACTATATAAACTTCCACGTTCATCTCAAGGATGCCCTGTACACCTATGCTTACAAAAGTACGACCCAATGGCAAATACGGTATATTTCCTAATCCTCTCAAATAGGGACCATCTACCTTTTCCCATTCGAGTCCTATCTCTAATGCATCCTTTTCACGGATTAAGGTGGCCTCACTCCCTAAATCTAGCTGAGCTTTAGTGACAATACCATTTATATTTATGAGGATTTTATATTTATCATTACTGTCCTCAGTCACTAACACCTCAAGAATGTTTTTGTCTTTTAGAGTGTTTTTGTTCTCTTTTCCCTTACTACAGTTTGAGGCATCATGACCGAGAAAATTGCAGGTTGTGCATTTCACTAATGGCTTAGGACACTTATAACTAGGATGACCTATATTGTGGCAATTAAAGCATGTAATATCTGGTCGAGTACTGTTATTTTTGGGTAGATTATTATTATTTTGTAGATTTCTCGTGGAATTGTTTAAGGAAAAATTATTAGTACGCTTATCTCTATTTAAATCTTTGTATGAATCTGATGGATTCTTATGATGGAATTTGATGGTCTTGAAGAATTCAAGAACATCTTCAGGTTTGTCAAACTTTGCAGCCTGAGCTCCAACCCTAACCCCTCTATCGTCAATTCCGTATAAAATACAATCCACAGCTTGCTTTCCAAATATCTTGCACCTATTCAACAAGTTTAACTTTGCGAAATAATATAGCTCAAAAGACTCACCAGAGCGTACCCGCCTGTTAAGCATGTCCGTCAATAGCTCAGCATAATTTTCAGTTGCCGGGAAGGATTCTCGTAACATTGATTTCCATTCTATCCAAGTATGCTTGATGGAAGGTAAGCCCTGGTACCAAGTCTTTGCCAATCCAATAAGTTTAGGCAGGGCATAGTGAATCGTTTGTTTTTCACTCCAATTATAAATTTCGGCACATTCGTCGACTTTGTCTAGCCAAATGCTAACAGTCTGTTCTTTAGACAGAGGGTCAAATTCAGGGATTACAGTATTACCTGGTGCAAATGATTCACGATCCCCAGCGCTTGATTTAATTATATTTAAAAAATCTTGTATCAGATTGGTGGATGTAATTTTTCGCTTTTTGCTATCACCATATTCATTATCATCGTCTGTGTGAGGATTCCGTTTAGGTGGCGTCACTAAAGATCGATCACGAGCCACACGTTTGTTTATATCACTAACACTACTTGGGCCAGGTCTAGGTGAATCGATTCTCTTCGAAGATGATTTATTTTGTTCCCATCTACTTAATCTCCTGCGTTCTTTACATACCTTCCTTTCTAAGTTTCTCAGTCTTTCTCTTTGTTCAGACAGCTCACGCTCTCGGTCACGTAGAACTTCCTCGCTGCTTGTACGCCTACTAGCTCTGCAATGACGAGCTCGTTGAGAGCTGCTACTGCGAGACTTCCGTGTTCGACTGTGGTATTTCTCTCTCCGATTTCGGCTACGACTGCGCCTCTCGTTTCGACGTATACTACGCCTACTACAGCCTCCAGAAGCCACACTGCCTCGAACCTGTCGGTCCGACTGGTGAGAGCTTCGTCGTGAATTAATTTCTCGTTCGCGGTCACTCATGTTTCTGAAACTGACGACTATGTGTTTTTATTTATATTCTATTAGGCGCTGCCCCACTCTTGATATAATGTCATTATGTAGAAAACATAAGAAAATTAAAATACTTTAAGTAGGAAATCACATATTAAAACTTCGTATATTTTACTTTATCTATTCATTTTTATACTAAATACTGAAGTTACAACTAACACAAAAAAAATCCATTTAAAACTAAGAATGTACTAATTCTTTCGTTTAACTAAGACGGTTTATGTATAAAATTTTTATTACTATTAACTCATATTTTAATTAATAAAAAAAAAATATAAATCTACAAAATCCAGTAGTATCATGTGAGACGTAACTATTTTACGCATCCACCAACATACAATTATACATCACATGCATTATATTATCATATGCATTTCCAGTATTCAGATTGTAATTTTACGCGAATAATACTATCATGTTCAATGTCAAGTCATGCGGGCGTGGTAACGAAACAATAACTATTGTTCCGATCATCCCACTTCTGAGATGTAAGAATCATTTCAGAAGAGGGTTTATTGAATTAAAATCTCGAGTCTAGATTAATATTATGTATTTGAACATAGTAGTACTAATCACAATTAAATCACATTAGTCACCGTATCTGACGTATTTTCACTATTCTATCACTTAATACTATTGCATTAGCTTAATCGTGATTACAAAACTAAATTAAATATAATATACTGTTATTATTCTAGTTTTATAATTAATCATTTACATGTTACGTACCTAACGCTTTGTTTATCAATCACAACTGACCAATATGGCGACTCTCAGCGACCAATGACTTGCACACAACCATAGACTATATATATTATAGGTGTTACCAACAAAAGACAGATCAAAGAATGATTGTACGCTGAGATACGTAATATTGTATTGTTACATACACGACGTTCGTTTTTAAATTATACGTTTCGAAAAAAAAAAAAGGAATAAATATTTGTGATATTTGTAAAAACGTTATTTTTACGTTATTTATTTATGTTTCATGATAGCTATCGTAAATTGATTTGTTTATTTTTTATTAAATACATGCATGTTTTTGACATTTTATTTATTTCGAATTATTTAAAATAAATATAAAATGGACTGTATTTGAATATAAAGATACATTATTTCTTAACTTCGTTTGTTACCATACATCGCCATAACTTCGAGGTGGACACTTGAAAAATAAGGAGTTTCATTGTTGAGTTTTGAATAAAGTAAATTTTCTGTTGAATGGTAAGGTTGTTTGTTGCCCTGGGAACATTGTCGCCTCTCGTTGCCCGTCGCTGGGTGCCAGTACATGCCGGGACAGAGCTATTCAAATGTCAGTGTGAAGTGCTTCCCCTCACCCCCTCACTCCGTGCCGCGCCCCGCGCTACTCTGCGGATACTGAAATGTCACTCGCCACACGAAGCAATCAATTTCGTATTTGTATACTTTACCTCGATAGTGGTAGGAATAAATTTATTGGAAATAGGTTTTGTATTATCTGTAGACTGATTTTCGTTTTGCTTGTAGTAAACATAACACGTACATATATCAATTTATGTTTGATGTATTAGTTTATATTGTATTGACTATTAAGTTTATTGTTTTCGTATCTATAATTTAAATATAACCTTAAAATTATACTATCTAGCACGAATAAATAATAAGTTAAATTATAGCATTGCTCAGTGTAATGTATATAGATATAAACGAGCTTAGAATACGGGTGTAAGCACAGCGGTGAGTGGATCTTAGGCAATAACACAGCGCTATACGTAACCCTTGCCGCGCTGTCACCCGCCAAATGTCGATCTAATTGCCTTGCGCAACGGTGACGTTCACGACACGACCCGTCTGTTTATTTAATGTTTATTACCAGGAAATTGATGTAAGCATTGAACATGCACAACCATCTAACTACACCTATTTGTACTCCCCTTGCTTCATTAGTCTCGATTTACTCTTACTTTACCGAGAACACGTTTTCTACTATTTAAATTTAGAATTGAATTCGCAACACAGTAGCACAATTCCTATAAAGTTGGGAAGCGATTAATCAACGTCTACGTCTTGAAAATAGAGCTTTAAAACGTCTTAAAGAAAAGCTACACTGGCAACCAATTGTCCCTTTAACCGGTCGGCCTCATTAGCATCAACCGATAGCTTCGACCTATAGCTCGTCGGATTGATACATTGACGGTGAGGCATTCTTTACCAAGGTTTTGTAATTAAGAATCGTGGGATCGTTTATTGCTGATATTCGCTTCGCCATTATATTTTAAATATTTTTATAATAGTGGCACATTTTTTTTAAAATAAAACATCGACGTAGAGGAAGCATTCGAATAATGGTAAAATTAAAATATTTTGATTAAGTCCATTGTAATTAACAACAAGGTTGCAATATATCTGCATATACATATGATGACGTATAAAAATATACGTGTTTTTCTCTACCTGTGCAGACGTTACATCAAAACAAATTTTTTGATAGGTGTGAATGTATCCGTCAGTTTGGAAATCGAATTTCTCTGATTGCCATACTTCTTTTCCGTCATACGAGTATAAGGAAGGAAGAAGATATTTTATATAAAAACCTGAAATTATTCTTGTTTTTTTCTTTAATGATAAATAAATGAAAAAAAGTTGAATAATAATCCGTCATATTAATATTATAAATGCGAAAGTTTGTTTAGATGGATGTTTGTTACTCTTTCACGCAAAAACTACTGAACGGATTTAGATGAAACTTTACAGTAATATTGCTTATACATCAGAATAGAGACGATGTCTGAGACACGTCTCAGAGACCACGGTCTCTGACTATGGGCCTTTTAAATAAGCTCCAAGTCGCACAGTGTGCAATGAAGAGGGCTATGCTTGGTATTAAGTTTTTAATTGTAAATATGTATAATATTGTAAAATTTCTGTAATAAATTTTAATTTACTTACAATTTAAAAAATATATATATCAACGTAGAATATATAAATAAACGTTTCACATTCAATGGTCCCACTAGTATACTCCAGGTGTTGATTAGTAAACCAACAAACAATGCAGACAACAAATTCTCTGTATGGCCAGTACAAAGAAGACGCGACTTGTTAGCGCAAAGGTTAGTTGCATAGAACGCTACAACAAAATATTTTATACTTTTGCAAAAACCTTTACTAAACGATTTAGAACCATTTCACAAAGTAAAAAATTGTAGAAATCATTCCAGATTTAATTTTATTAAAAGTAAATAGTCCTAAGCCGGTAAATATATGTATAATAAAATTCAACAAAGATAAGCTCGGTTCTTGCACTGAGGTTAATCGCGAATCCTCTATCGCTGGTTTAACGAGGCACGATTGTTTTTCGTAGTTCTGAATAATATTGAGGTTCAGCGTTGCTCCCTATCTGATAGAGATATTTTCTTGTACTGTTAGCCGGTTACAAATGAACGTTCCGATTATGGATCGAGGATCTAACTTCTCGATAATTTGAATGTTCTCGCTCCGCCCGAGTCCGGCGATAGCCGTGATCATATCCTTTTCTCTTATGGTCAGCTTTACTGCAAGTAGCGTTGCTTTAATTTATATATTTAAATTATATACGGAAAACTTATTGTTGTTTTATATTATCTATACTATATAATATTATAAAGCTGAAAAGTTTGTTTGTTTGAACGCGCTAATCTCAGGAACTACTGATTCGAATTGAAAAATTATTTTTGTTATGGATAGTCCATTTATCGAGGAAGGCTATATATAGGTTATTTAAAATCACGCTACGATCAAAAGTGCCTGAGCACTAATAAGAAACGTTACAAAAACGGGAAAAAAAATATTTTTTTTGAGAGCTCCCGTTGCTTCCACTTCCACTTTTAAAGTAAACATAACATCTCGCTTTTTATTCCTCGATGGGGTAGGCAAAGGTGCAAATATTAATACATTTAACGACACACGTTTTATTTTACACGAGAAGCGACACGTGCGCCAGTTGAGTCCCATGTAATGGGTGCTATTTACTGAAAATTTTCGAAAACTAAAATAACCCAGTAATACGTTGACCGACCCAGGAATCGAAACTGAGACCACTTGCTCGACAGAAGCGCTTGCGACCACTCGACCAATGAGATGGGCACTCTTAGAGTAATGGTTTCAAATTATTTAAGTACGCTTTTCCTCAAATTAACGCGGATGAAACCGCGGGGCACTGGTTAAGTTAATTATAAAATTAAAATACTTTAATGCTCTGTAACGCTCAATTTGTTTTCACCACACTAATAAAGTACATACTTCTTCAGTAAATCTATCAACACTAGCAAGCAATATTTTGGTCATCACCCATTTCTCGTAACTATTAAAAATCAATTCCGACACGAGGATCTCACATCTGCGATCGGCAGTAATAAATAATTGTTTTCCAGTATCGTGCGGAGTTGAAGCCCGCCCGCCGCGATTGCGATGCGCGTCCGCTCAGCCAGCAGACTGCAGCGTTTGATACGGATCTCACGTTTACCGGCTAAATAGTGGATAAATTAGCTAACTGAGCTAAATTAGTATGGCCTGGTATTTTGCTTAAACTTGTTCTATCGTGATTTAATTTAATATGCCCTAGGGATGATAAAAATGTATATCTATAAGAAAATAGACTTACTCATGTGTGCACATATTATGAACTTACTCGTACAATTACATGTAATTTATGATTTGTTCTTTATACTTAAGCTATCTATTTGTAATCGCTATTATAACATAGTAAGTATTTCTAATAATACGCTTAGCTTTATATTGTATTTTGGTAAAAATATTATAATATAATAGTAATATTTAAATTTAGTTTAAAGTAAATTAATGGATTGGATAAACTCAATAAAAAATAAATAAATAAAAAGACTCTCGGAATAAAGTGTCTAATTGATAAGACGTTGTGTTTCACTTAAGTTTTGATGTGTTTTAAAAACGAACATAAAATATTTAAAGTGCCATAAAATTATTGAAAAATTATTAAACAAATTTTTTTTTTTAATAAGAATTACTGTCGACCGTATCGAAAAGTTTTGGTCTATACTAATTCGCTATACATATACTAAATATAAACACATTTTAAATACATATAATTGATATTCACGAAAATATAAGCAACTTTGTCCTTTCGTATATTATAAACCCAAGGAAGCCGCTTTACGTTGTCCAGATCTGTATCAAAATAGACGTAGCTTCCATACTACTTTTAAGATGATTATTTCTCATGTACTATAAAATTTTATTGTCTGTCATTGATAATGCGAGATATATTGACGTAGCCCTTGTTTTATACACAACTTTTTAATGACGAACACCGTCCTTGATAGTTAAGATGGTGTATAGAATGTTAATGTAATAAATGTAATAAAGTTTATATTATCTGTATCATGTCTTGCTTGAATCCTTTTTTTTAACTTAAAAAAATAGCTATTTTGTTACTTATAATTTTATGTCATAGTCTTCTTTATGCCATAAGTATCATTCTTTAACAAATGTTAGTATAGTCATTTAGAAAAATATATTAAAATCTAATGACCAAAAGACAAATTATAAATATAAAGAATCCTCTATTTCTTTGGTTTTTTTAATCTGTGAAAAAATTTAAATAAATTAGGTACAAAGAAGCTTCGAGACTTATTTTATCGGCTTAAAAAAATCCTATTTCTAGTTATTTTAAGCAAACGAAGAGGAGAGACGATAAACGTCGGAGCTTAATAGGTTGGATTGTTTATTTTATGTGAAAACGTTACAAGACAATCGAAACATTTAGCGAGAGTACGGACGGTTGCCTACTTAAACCCTCTACAATGCCGTGTTTCGACGCCCTTTGTGCACTTGTCGTGCGTTTGACTAGCTCGCTATAGCCGACGCTCATTGTAAGAATTTTCAATCAAAAACATTCTCCAATATTAGTACAAGTTTCCATTAAGCTCAGTCCACCCATATTGCTATAGGAAATCGAATAGAATTTGTACATTTCTTCATATAAGAAATAATTCAGATAATACAAATTAAAGAGTGGATGAATTTTGTTGTCCGTATGCGTTGGAAGTTTTTAACGGAAAGTGTTTTATAGTGTACGGCCTCTCTATGACTACTGCTCTTTGCGGAAGAGATCAATAATGACGATTGCTAAAGACATGCCAGCTCTCGGTTTGATCTCACATGAAATCGCTTAATAATAAATAATTATAATATAATATAATACCCTTTCCTTTTTAATAATAAAACACCGATGTGAGTGAGGGTTGCTTCAAATACTCTCTTTTTATTAAAATACTATATATCGTATATCAACAGAAATGAATGTGGTTTTACAAATGATATTTTTTACTATAATACGCTTTTTAAACAGAAATAGTCGTGAATAGAAAGAAATTTAAAAAATATTATCTAACACTTTTTTTATTTCTGATCAAATTAATTTAGTTAACAAATTATCTAATCAAAGTGTCGATATATCTTTTATCTCTATGATAACAACACGATTTTTGTTCATTGGAAATTGATGATCGATCGTCGCAGAATCTATGATTGATTCGTGTTGTATTATTCGTAGCTTTCATAAGAGTTCCTTCCTTCGGTTTACACAGTGCCCCTTCAGCCGCAATGATTGATTGCCGCCGCGCAAACTTCATATGTTTGGAAGATAATTTTGTATTTTCAGCCTTAAAAAGATTAGGTACGTGTGAAAAGAAGCATCGCTTCACTTAAGTTTTCTCAGTACAATTTATCCGTTGAAACTCATCGTGACTTCGTCTTTTCTTGAATTCAGTGTCATTTATACATATTATATTTAATAGGGAGTATTTTTATTATTTTGACATATCTAATATAGTCAAGTTATATATACTAGTGGTCGCCCAGTGGTCGAAATTCGACCTAATCTATAATTTCATAAAATATGTTAGCGCATAACATGGTGAGCGTGTGCGGCAGTCGTTGGACTTGATCTGTGATAAAGACTTTCGGTAAAAATTCGTTGTAAGACCTGTATTTAAAACTGTGTTCGATAAAAAAAATTTCGTTGCAAGACCTGTATTTAAAACCGTGTTGATAACAGACTTTGACAATAAACAAAATTTGTTTATGTATGTACATTGTAGATATTATTATGTGTGTGTGCCGTAGTGTGTGTAGTGTTTTTTTTAATTAATTTAATGTATATTTTGAGCATTATTATAAAAAAGTATTAGCATTCTGCACTTCTTCTCCATATAAACTTTAACTGTGCCAAATTTCATACTTCTCCGTCCGCGTAATTTTCATAAAAAGGGGTGCGAAGTTTTTGTTTCACGTATTAATATATAGATAATAATATTTTATTAATTTAGCTAGCAATTTCATATTTCTATCTAGCTAACCCAATAAGAGTTGGTTTCAGATTCGTAAGCAACAACTAAACATGACAGAGCATATAATCGTTTAATATTAAATAACATTTTATTACTTTGTACTTGACAGTTTATTGCCGTTATCAAAAGGTTTCATTATTAATTAAATAACTGGTGTAAGTAACATAATAAAGATCGCGATACAGTAGTAAATTAACTTGTGCACGCGAAATTAGAAAGTTTATAGTACGAGTAAAACTTGAAATAATATCGTATTTTGCTCTTGTATATTCTTTATTGAATGCAAAGTTTAATACTAAACTAATTCGTAGAACACAGATTCATATCGTATTTTGCTTGATAATTAATCCAAGTCCAATTTTTAATTACATTTTAAATCACAAGTATGCACGATAAAAAGATATAGTCGTTACAGTTTTAAATAGTTTGGTAATGCAGTTACGTATTTCGATTTTATATCGAATGGAAATTCGAAATTCCTAACACAAATTATTTAACCGTATATGTACGTTTTGGTAGTTACCGCATTAGCGGTTTATTTAGTTGGTTTTGCTTAACGATTAATTTTATTTGATAAGAGCTGTATCGTTTCAAGCAAATTAAATTTCAGTGACACTTTTAAATTTAAGCATTATGGCTTTAAATTTAAAAACCTTTTAAATATATCGTTTTCTTTGTAATTTATTATGTTATGTTATCTTATGTTAGTGCAATATTGAGTTCTGCTATACAGACTGTATCGGTAGACTGTATCTATTGTCAAGACGCAAAGGTAATTTTAGTCGTACAATGTCATAGAATGCTATTCGTAACGACTTCCCATGCGAAACTAGAGCGAGCGGTGACAAATAGAGCGCGTTCAGACCTAATGCGGGCAATTTAATCATAAGACCAGTGTTATTTGAACTTTGTTATATATATTTATTCATAATATAGATTATCAATAAGAATTCTTAAAAATATATTGCAAATGTGCATTGTTGTCTTATGAAAACATCTTCAAAACTGACTTAACAAAAACGCTGTTGGAAATGCTTTTTCAAATCAGAAATTTGTTGAAGTTAATTTCTGGTGTTCTGATTTTGTTTTACATCACCAGAAGTAAAAGATTGTCATCGTATATATTAATATAATCTTTTATCTATTCTATCATCTTATTTATTTTAGTACAGAGTATCAAAGATCGGACCGGAAGTTCTTGCGAAATCCGACATTTTTGTACAAATCTGTCTATTAAAATTATACTTCTACGCTAAGCCAGTCTTAGTCACGTCCAAATCTATTTATAATAGTTTTTCCGAAATAATAGTGTAGAATTTACCAAAATTGCGGTATGATTGCGGTAGTGTCATTCAGTGATGGACATAATTGGCTCATTATTTGCTTCCACTGAGTCATTCAAAGCTAGATGAAACCGAGTTGCTATTTAGGTTGAACCGTGACTTGATTTGCATGTAGGGCGGCCCGACTCAGCTCACAAATGGAGTGTTTTATGTATCTATTCACTGCTTTTACGTTAGCTTCTTCGATGAACGAACCAGATTTTCCACTAGTTAAACTTCTTGAATGATGCCCATCAGAATCATTATACACATGTCGCTATATATTATTTTAAATACAAAAAATATATCGCTAGTTTTTACTAAATAAACTTTGTGGTTTATGTACGACTTAGTGTTTGTAAAGATGTACAGAATAGCAGACAGTTGTATTGTGTCGAAATAGTCTTACGTATTAAACGATTTCACTTACAAAAAGCAATTTAAATTGCAAAGGTGAAGTCAGGATGACGTTTCTATTATAGGTGGTGACTAAGCGGACTCGACGAGGTAAGATCATTCATGCTCTCAGATGGTGCAAAGTGATTCCGTACGTCAAAATATACGATTGACAGCAATACATTAGGAACAATCTGACAAATGTACCACGTTGGTGCTGCCGGCGTAGAAGTTGCAATTTTTCAGTGTCGGTGCGGGTAATAAACGTCCAAGTCACGGCTTAGAATAGTAACACGAATTTGCAGTTCTAGTTAAATGGCAGTCTGTTACATAATATGTTCTGCGCCGTTCTGACAATCGCTATAAAAGGTATAAGTATTTATTGTTACACGTTTAGTTACATTTTAATATGATGCGGCAATTTATTCGCATTTTAGTGAAATGTCACATCTAGGGTATATCACCAGAATAATACGAAATGACTTTTACAAGTCAAGTAAAGTGATAAACTTGAATGTTTTTTTTTTTAATTAAATTACATTTTACATATAGAAGGCAAAATTATACGAAATGAAAACGACAAGATAACTTTGTATTTTTTAATGATATGTCATTATAAATGGATTAAACTCAGAACAGAAATAAATGCACCGTGCATAAGTCATAGAGTCTTGGGTATCATATTATAAAATTTGTAGGCGCGTCACTTAAGTAGTAAGTTGATGTCGTTTGTTTTGGTATATGTCGTAAATAAGGTATGTTTTCTCGTGTATTATAGCTAAACAGCGTAAGGGTTTGCTATAAACCGCTATAAAATCAATGTAAAACGTATCTTTTAATAGTAGACATTCTTCACTATTACTTTTGCTTAGTATTTTCATTAATATTTATTTTAGTAATAATACTTATATTTAATTAATTATTTATTTGTTGAACAACATGATAATTTTATTCATTTATAATAAAATATTTATGATTAAATTTAGAAGAGAACATCTTAAAAATGAAAAACATACATAAACTAAATCACACGAATCGCACCAATTTCCTCTTTCTTGATCTACTCGTAATTTACGGCGGGGTTTTCTTTCTTTGTATATTTTCTTTATTTTAATTATTTTAAAGTATTAAGTATATTGTATTTATTTATTAGTTATTATAAAAAATTTTAAAATTCTTACAGTATATAGTATTAATATATTATATCCGTGGATGGGTAACCTTAAACTAGATATAATCGTATTAAGCACGCTGTCGCTCACCGACCTAAGTACTAATTGCGTCCACTGTATGCCATCGAGGCTAGTTTTATGTGGTAATAAATATTTCCTAGGCTCTCGGTACTGCGGTGATATTTCTATTAATGATAACTTAATTTGTATTTTTATTGTACTAAATGACCCTTTTTATATTTTCTTGTCTTATTTTTGCTTGTAGACTCTTGGTAAATTTTACTCAATAGAATTACTTTTACTACATAAATTATTGCGATGTGTCCCAAGACGATTGTTTAGTATAAAATGCACATTAAGTTAAACCGACTCAATAAAATTTCCATAAACAAGTAAGATTTGCTCCAGTCCAGCTATAAGCTAGTAAATTCTAAACTTTTGACTGGGTATTTCAATAAACACGACTAATGCTTTACTCAATTTGGTAACAAATAAGTAAGTTAATGCCCGATTTCACCTCGGACCTGAATAGTCATTTATAAATAACAGATTTGACTTTCTGATAAAATAATGTTTATAAGAAGTATTATTTCTTATGTTAAATGTGACTTTTGATTGAAACGAATAATTTCTCAGTAATACAACGTCGATTTCGTTACCCGGTACAAGTTACGATAGCGGGGGAAACAATGTGCACGAGCTTTGTAACTCACGCGCATAAACCGATGTTGAAAATGAAATTGAGTTTGGTTCTGGTTGACATTTACTTGCGCGCGCGACTTGTCACGTTGGTCTGCGATCCCTTTCCCTCTTATCGTATTACTAGATATTATATCGCGATGAAAAGAGACGTAATGAAATGAGTTGATTTCTATAGATCCGGGCCTCGTTCGTGCTATGTAAATTTGAGACCTTTTATTTTCTTATAGGTAGAGAATGCTATAATGGAATTGTGGAACGATGTTTGTATTGCAAATGCTTCTACTGGTACGCGTGCGTGCTTTGTAAATGCTACCAAACTATCGATTTTTGTCACATAATTTATATACGAAAGTTTATGAGCGTAAAAATATCTTATTATGGATTTAATAATGGCCAACCTTTCAGTCAACTACTGTTTTAAATATTCCTCGAATCTTATATCATATCTGCATTAAACAATTAAATGCTGTTCGTTCATTTGCATGCAATGCAGTGTTCTTCAAAGTGCAACGAATGAGTTAAATTTGGTTTTCTGCTTCTGCAGTTGAAGCAAATATGAGAAATCTGTATGTGATTCGCTCAGCAAAATGTAATCTTCAATTTAGTTTGACAATCTACATTACATTGTAAGTGTATTCTTTGAAATATGTGAAAACATTTAATATTTCGAGGAAAAAGTTTTATCAAAGCATTACTAAAGTTTAAATGTAATGTAAGAAAGAAATCTTCAAAATAAATCCTTAACATATATTCTTAAAAATTTCACATTTTATGTTATGGTATAATCCAACGAAATATAAAGACGATACTCGGTCAACTGGCTTGTACTGTATAGGCATCAATTGATTAAGGCGCATAATCAGGTCTGTAGTTTGGCAGAGTCTGCTTTCTGAATTTACGATGTGCCTGACCGACGCTTATCGCATGCGAATGATCTGCCCAAGGCGCACGGACTGCTCTGCACACATATTTTATTTTATTCGCGCTACTGTGATGTAATGAGCTGATAAATGGAAGAAAACCACCAATTAGTGTCGATGAATTTATTGTTTCGACTTAAAACGTAGGAGGGCCATGTTGGTGCTTAATCTTGAATTGCATTTTTTAAATTTGTTGCCGTCAGATTTAAATCGACAATTAGATGATGGTAATTACGCGGAATGACAATACCTCTAATTGAGGAATAAAGTGAATTATTATGTTTTTCATTTATATCTGGTTTGAAACATCCATTTATTTTTATAATTATTTCAAAAGTTTCGATTATGGATGGGCTTCTCTTAACTTGATCCGTATTCTTGATGTACATAGGATAACAATCCACGAACATACTCGTCTGTACTTTATTCTGTTAGTTCAAATATATTTTTGAAGAAGACACACGATAAGCGGTTGCGATAGTCGGAGCCAGAAAACAGAGAGGGTGCCACCAGTTGCCTTTCCACATACTCAAAGATGCAGTATGAGGGCAGATATTAAGGTTAAGAGTTTTAAATGTAGACATTATTGACAAAAGATATATAGAACCCTCGATCCGAATGATTATATGGATTGCATAGACGACACATGATAATAAGATAAAGAAAAACAAAAAAATATTTATGTTCCACACGTCACTTAAACTCATGAATAATTACATTGCTACATTATATATATATTATATAGTGCGCAAACCATAATGTTTTAACTAAGTTCAAATATTTATTGTGGTTAAATCAATCCAGTCTTTCTGAATAGTGTGAAGTAGTGATATCACACTTATACATTTCATAATGACAGTAAAAGAGAGAGAGAGAATGAAACTAAAATGATAAGCTCTCCTCTATTCCCCTGTATTTCTTTAGCAAACAATCCGTTTTTGGCTCCTCTGTTACCGCACATGTTGGTATAAGTGGCTGGTATTGAACTAAAATAAACGACAGGAAAAGCGCATGTGGACTGATTATTTTTTATATAAAAAGCTAGCGGCCTGCCCCGGCTGCGCCCGGAGTATGTATATGTACCTAAACCTTTCTCAAGAATGACTGTATCTATTGGTGAAAACCGCATGAAAATCCGTGCAGTAGTTTTTGAGTTTATCGCAAACAGACAGACAAACGCGGCGGAGAACTTTGTTTTACTCATATGTAGTGATAAAATAAAAATCATGTATAGAATCAATTAAAACATATGTATCCTGTTATTAATAATCTGAAATTGAATTTTTATGGATGTATTAAAAAGTAATTGCCTGTTTTAATTATGTATATACAAATGCATCTCTGATTTTGCTTTCTAGAACTTTGACATAATCTCCATACAAATCACAACAATCATCTATTTCTAGTAGATTTATTTTATTATTGTTTGTTAAAAAAATGAAAACTATTTACAACTATACAACCGTATAGATTAGTCGTTAATAAAAGTTAATTTATGTATCTATAAATAAAAATAATATTTACCTTGTCTTGTCGTGTTTGTCTATACATTTACAGTTAGTCGCCGTACAAAATAAAAAATACAGCAAGATTACGATAATATCAAATAAAAAAGCGCACGTAAAGACTTATTCGTAATAATTAATGAGGAATGGTAAAATATGGCTGTGGTGGTGAGTGCGTGATGCTTTAATTTCATTTCGTTTTTTTAATCTTTAAAGGCATGCATTTAAATGCGATAATTGTTAAATTTATTTATATTCTTGAACTTGATATTTATTTAATTTGAATTATCTGTTTTCATTTTAACTACATATTTATAAAGATTTTTTCAGGCTGTTTGGAATACTATGTCTATGATTGAATTACTAATCTATTAATTTTTTGTTTTTCAATGTTATTGTTTCATTGATTTTTTTGATGATTAGGTGTACCCACGATTTCGTTTGCGATGTGGTCAGTTTCTTTTAAATTCATCCAGTTGTTTTGGCCTGATGCGCAGCTAAGTCAAAGACAGAAAGGGGTATTTACAGTGTAAAAAAAATTCAGCATATCTTCAATGTACAGAATTGGACCTATTACAGTTTTATTATTACAGTTATATATTCTCTAATTAAATTAATAATTCCTCTAATTAATAATTCCTCTAAGGAGCTTTAACAATAAACAGTAGTATATCTACATTTTACCAATTTATTGTTTAATAAATAAACTTATTATTATTATTATATTTTTCACTTCACAAAGTAACTCCCGTACAATATTAATCAGACTTTTTGTCAACGTCACGCAACGTACCGCACTGATCAGAATCATCCATAATTAAATATCTCATGCGTCTTTTTTATATAGCAATTTATTTATTCGCTGTCCTCGGTCCTTGAATTAATTAAGATTGATACGAAGGAGTTTTAAGTAATCCTGAGGTAGTTTATTTAAAAAGTATTGCTTGTTTTAGGACGTGAATAAATATGCGTTTGACACTTCGAAATGCGATTATCTGAACTTGCGTGCAGCGATACCTTATATCACTTATCAATATATAAAAAAGATTTCAACGAGTGCGTTTTTATCGATGTTTTCACTATAAAAATTTTTACTACCCAGTTTTTAGTTAATATCAAGTGAAATAAAATTTAATATGTTTGTATTATAAAAATGATTGCTAAATCGAGTGTTTAATAACCCCGTATAACTAAATGTAATTTATTTAAATAATAAAGGAAAAAAATATATATGACGATACGGGAATTATATTATAAAGACGATAATGTTTATTATTTATCAACAAGATAACGAAAAATAAACACAACTTTTAAAACGTGTTATTTTTAAATGTTGGATATAAAATGTGTTTAAATACTATTTATTTGTGATTTATCTGTGAAAAATAACAATGTGAAACAAGTATCGACATCATATCAGCCATTTGTTGTCCACTGCTGCTTGTAAGTCTCCTCCATCGACCTCCAGAGCGACCGGTTAGAACCTGCCTCCATCCAACGGCTTCCGGCGACGGTGGACGGCTGTCCGACGTTGCGCTTGCCGGTACGTGATGTCCACTAGAGAATCTTTCTGCTCCATCGGCTGTCAGCTCTACGAGCTAATTACTCTGACCATTGCTCCTTCAGCTTCCAAATCCGTTGGGCTAGCAACCTTCGTTTGTCTGCGGATCTCATCATTTTTGATTCGATCTCGCAGAGAAATACCAAGCATAGCCCTCTCCATTGCACAGTTGTAATACCAAGCATAGCCCTCTCCATTACACACTGGTAATACACATTGGTCGAAGATTTTCGACTTCAGGCAATTAGGTATGACGGATGAAAAGATGTTTTTTAATTTCCCGTACGCTGTCCATCCTAACTGGATTCGACGATTGACCTCTATCTCGAAGTTAGATTCTCCGAGTTGGACCTTTTACCCAAGGTAGATGTACTCGTCAACAACTTCTAGAGTAGAATTTCCAACCGATATCGAGGTAGGCACGACATGGACATTCGACATAATTTTTGTCTTGTCAATGTTCATTTTAAGACCCACCTGTTGAGAAACTATCGAGGTCACTGAGCATAATGCTGAGGTCTTCCAGGGAATCTGCCATAAGCACGATATCATTGGCAAATAGAAGGTGAGTGATGTACTCGCCGTTTAAATTGATACCGAATCCTTTCCTTTCAGGAGCTTTAAAGCGTCTTCCAATGCTGCGGTAAAGAGTTTCGGAGAAATGAAATCTCTTTGTCTCAAACCTTACTGCCTCGGAATCGCTCTCGTGCTATGCTCATGTACTCGAACCGACATATTAGCGTTATTGTTCAAGCACTGCAACACTTCGATATACTGGTAGTCAATGTGGCACCCCCGGAGAGGCAGAGAGACTGCAGCACCGCCAAAGTTTCGATTGAATCGAAGGCTTTCTCATAGTCCACAAACGCCAAGCACAATGGCCCATTATACTCCTCGGTCTTTTGTATAATCTGTCGCAGCGTATGTACCTATGTGGTCTCTATTACTATAGCCTTTTCGGAAACTGGATTGTTCGGGAGGCTGGAAGTCATCAAACTTGCCCGTCAGACGATTCGTAATGACCCTAGAGAACAGCTTATAAACGTGGCTCAGATACGAAATGGGCCTGTAATTCTTCAACAAGATTTTATCACCCTTTTCAAGAAGAGCACCACCATGATTCTGTTTAAGGCTTCCGGCGTTAGGCCCCCAATCAAGACGGCATTAAGGAGCCTCTGAAGGGCTTTAAGTATCGGTGTTCCTCCTGCCTTCAAAAGTTCTGACGCAATATCGTCCTCGACCGGTGTCGGTTATTGTTTTTAAGCTATCCCGGAGCCATACTAATCTCGTGAAGCTAATATCCGGGATATCTTCGGAATACAAGTATAAGTAATCAGCCTATGAGCACTAAAATTGGTTGCGGTGTTGAGATATTTTTAAGTAGTAAAAGTAAAAAATAAGTGATTTTGAAAATTAAACTTATTTACTCTGTTTTTATATTATTTATGTAACTTTTAATACAACTTTAAATTGAATGCCAATTTATTTTACTTATAGTTATAATGTACATTTTAATACTATTTTTTTTATATATATTTTTTTCTTAACCTTATTATAAGACCTTTCGAGGGTTATAAAAGGTAAAAATCGATCGTTTTTGTTTATTTGTGTTAAACTATGTGTATATAATTATTATACGTACATGTATTTACAGTGTGCTTACATGGTGATTCCATTGAATATAGATAGGTTATTTTAGATAATTCAATAAGCAGATATTTTTATTACATTTTATTCATGAATACATAAAAATCGTTGAAAATATTGTTTATAGAATATTTTAAGCCAAATTTTTAAATTTAGTTATATTTTCATTGTTTACTATATCAAAGGCTTATTTATATAATGAAAATAAACTTTCTAGTCCGAAGATGCCGTGGTTCAAAATTCCGGAAAACAGGGTCAAATCTGAATAGATAACCTAATGGAAAGTCCTGAGTCACTGCGAAAGTGAAGACGAACACTAATTATTAATTTCGAAATAAATCAAAAGCTTTAGCATATTATATCCAAAACTACTACTACAAACTATTAATCAAAGGCACGATACAAAAATCGATATACATATATATACTCTAATGGATTGCCTAAAAAATATGTCCTTCTCTCTTCTAAAAATAATAATTAGAGAATCTTTCTGACGCAAGGTAAAAAAAAATAATTCTATAATATTATTTATTTTTAAAATTTAGTACGGCAATTATTTTTAAAATTTTGTTAACAATTCATCTTAAAATGGGCTAAACTTTTTAATAATATTTTGACTTGTTCGAAAAGTTTTTGTCAGCAATTTATATAGAGCATATACATGTAGGAATGAGGAGAAGAAATAGGAAAATATTTTATATTAAGATAAATTCAAATTCTTCTTTCGCTTTCGCGCTTTCGCACACACGCACACGCACACGAACACGCACACGCACAGTTATATATATATATATATATATATATATATATATATATATATATATATATATATATATCATAGCTTACAATTAGACTCAGACCTCGCTTCCAATCCGTTTTAAGTTCTAGGGGAGAAAAATTTTGTGTATCATTGTATATTTCTTCTTTATAGTGCATCCTCGGGCTCCGTTAGACATGTTGTGTTTGCGGAGGTTAACAATACTTGGTTCGTAATATAATAAACGTAACAACCACTATGAGTGTTGTAATTTACCAAAAGCAGCTATCAACCAGAAATGACATTTTCTGTACAACTAAAAAGTCAAAATTTTACTCAACGTGAGCCGCGTTCGTCTACTCGCTGTTGCTGAACAGAAACTTGGTAATAATATTATATTCTCCTTTATGATAATGAAAGAAAAGTAGTAGATCTCACCAGCCCAATTTTTACAATCGGTCTCAGGGCTGATGATTAAATCAATTAGCTAAATTTTTACGCCTGAGGATAACAAATACAAAGTTAGGGCTACGGTTTTGTCTTTTAAATAACATATCAATTTCGTTATGTAATTTTGTTTGTTTACATTTGATATTATTTTTTAATAAAATATTTTTTTATATATTTCACGGTTTATATATTATGTTGTTTAGTAAAACGAAGCGGAACATATTTTGATAAGTTTGTTATATTTACATAGCAAATGTGCACAATAGGGTAGGTACAGAAGGCAATTATGGTAATTTAGGTCTTTAAATATTTAAAGTGCTGACTTCCGTAGATTGATAAAGAACTGTAATTGTAACACTGGCGGCCATTTTGACCGCGGGTGGGGTCAAAACGACCCCGCCTTACATTTCCGCTACAGGATAATTAAATAGTACCCCTACCATGCCTTCCCCTCCAGTAATGCAATTCGCTGTACATCTGTTTCGGTCTTTTTTCTTATTCTTTTAGTAATTTAATGCAGCCAATGTCGACACTGGTTAGGTATAAATTTTTTTTTTAATAAAGCGATTTATTTGAGATTGTTCTCATTAAACGAAACAGATTAAAACATTTATAAAATGTATACTGAGTTTTTAATTAACATAGTGTACAGGAATTAATTAGCACATTAAGAATAACCGGTCCCGATCTCAAATGTGTAGGTACATACAAGTTGCAGTTGAAATAGCTGCTTTGAATACATGTTACAAGAATGTAACTAATTTGTAATTTGTGTATACTATATTAATGTTAATAGAAGACAAATTTGATGTAAAAATAATATTATGGATGCGCAATATACATCAATAATTTCTTAAAAATTCTTCGAAGTAATTTCACTTTGTAAGATGAAAATCATATTATCGCAGTTTTAATTCGCAAAGTCTGTAAAAGCAACACTCGGTTTCTAAAGTAACGAAACTTCATTCAAGCCGCCTCCGCCTGTAATGGCTTCGTTCTCAAAGGCATTATGCTTTATTACTATTCAGGTTATTCATAATGTTCGCTTGCCAATTGTTATTTTATATTCATGCGTGCTATTGAGCGGCTTATGAATATCACTTGCCTTTTGTTGAGCCCATCAAATGTTTTACTGTTAGTCGATAGCTAGTGTTTTAATGTGTTTGATTTTCATTACCTTTATAATTACAAAATATGCTGTGTTTTACTAGCTGTACCCTACGGTTTTATCCGCGTAAACTCCAATGTCGCAAAGACTTAAATTATTTAAAACATAATATATTTGTGTGGATTCTGATTTAGAATTAATTGAATATTACTAAATACAATTACGTTACTTCAGACTTTTTTATGGCTTTATTTTACCTAAATGATAACAACCAGGACCGACGGCTTAACGTGTTCTCCAAGGAACGGTGGGGAAACCCACAAGGATATACACCTAGACTGGAAGGAAATATTTGCACAAATACAAATATCGGCCCCGAGCGAGAATAGAACCCGCTCGGTTGTTATCATAGACACATGGTAACGATCGTTACTCATGATAGGGATATTATCCGCCAACTCGTGATGGAGCCGCTTGGTGGATTAAGCTTCAACCCTTGATCTAGATGGAGTAGAGGCCTTTGCCCAGCGGTGGGACGTGTACAGGCTGATTCAGTTTAGTTCAGTTTACCTAAATTATTACCTGTATTTGAAATTTTATTCTCACGATATGAATCAACGTATTAACAAAACTACCTACGAGTATACATAAATAAGTGCACAATTAAACTCACAAATACTTAAAATGCTATCTAGTCTAGCATTTAGTTCTAAATCATTATAAATGACTTATTTATTACGATATAGTAAAATTAAGGATAATTCCAATTTATCCTTGGAACAAAAACAATATACTTTATTTAATAAAGTTTATTAATATTCAAATCGTTCTGCATTCGGTATTCGCACGTGCTTCTATTTTAAAGTAAATTGAACTGCAGATTGGCTTGCGGGTAACATCTCATTTGACGCAGCGACGCTTCCAATTGCCTTGTCTCGGCTTTGGCCATTGTCTGAGTTATCAACGCCATATTAATACCTACTAGTACAGCAGTCCGTCTCAAACACGGATGGAACAAGTTAATAGTATTGTTTAGATTAGAATCTTATTCGAGACGTGGACCTCGATTTAATTATACTTCATATTGTGAATATATTCAAGTAACGTCCCTCTAATCGCGTTATTATTCAATACTCATATTGTCATCAAAACTACTCGTAGTTTGAATTATACGTATTTTAGTACAGTGTATATAAGTTGTTAATTCAAAGCGAATATGCATATTTCTAATTGAACTTGATGATAATTAAATTTTAAGTATTAACGATGTACGACTTGGTTCAAATATTATTAATTTTATTATAATAATACATAATTAATAACGGAATAGGGATACCAGCTTCATCTCTTCTAATTTTCGTAATAAAACCGATAATTTTAAATTAAAAAAAACCATTATTTTATATATATATTTTAATGAAATTGTATAAACAGATGTTATTATATGTATGATTACATTTATATTAAACTTAGAAGAGATGGAACACTGACAGATACAGTAATTTTGCTAAGAAAACAATGCGTAAAACCATTATGGTGAATTTTTGACTCGAGCAAGTGGTAGATCTAGTAAAATATTCACAAATAATAAACACAGTCATGTCGTGTAATAACAATAAGTATAATATAAAAATTAATTGAGCTGTGTCGTATTGAAAAATGGCAGTATTATAACGTCAACACCATTCCAAAGTTAAATGTTGAATAATAAAAGTATAATGAATAGCGGATTATTTTGGTTCTGTCTGTTAATTCGGTGACAGCACAATATGTTACACGCGGTATGTTGACGTCTATCATCATCTTTATAACCCTTCTCTGATTAATATAAAAGAAACTGTGAAGTTACTTTTATGATTAACAGTTAGTACTGTTCTTTTTTTTCATAAAATTACCCAATGTCTTTTATTTTAAGACGTGGTAAGTATTTGTCCCGATAACGTTTACATGTTTGTCAAACAAATCTGTACGAACTTCCCATAGAAGTAAATAATACCATAATTAAAGTAAGTATGTAAGGGATTAATTTAAAATATCTATCTTAGTTCACTCTTAAGTTATATATTATTATATATAAATCATGCGCATTTTATACTTCTACGTGTACAGACAATCATTTGGGTGCTCGTCCATTCGCCGACTTATATTTCTATGTGTAAAAACTACAAATATTTTTATCCGGTCAGGGTATATACTGGTCTCCTCACTGTATTTCGGAGAGCTTGTAAAGCCGTCGGCCCGGGTAATTATCATAGATAGCCCATAGCGATCGTAACTCATGATAGGTAAATTATCCGCCAACCCCCAGTGGAACAGCGTGGTGGTTTACGTTCCAACCCTTCTTCTATATGGTGAAGAGGCTTTGCCAAGCTGTCGCACGTTTAATTGCTTATTCATTTCAGTTCAAGTCTATGGACTACACATGCGTAAGTAGGTACATACATACATACCTATGCATAACGGCTTAGGTTGTACGTTGCTCTTTAATTAGAGTTAGATATTTATTAGTTGAGTAAATACTTTTTGTTGGTCAAACGCAATCATGCTGGACATACGCCTAAAATATAATTATTAGATTTTAGAAACGTATACATTTATTTTTAAGACGCTTTGTTGAGTTTTGATTGTTTTCAGCAGAATGTACATTTCGAATCGAATAAACATACCGAATGGTAGCTTCACATTTACTATAATTAAATAAGAAATATATAGAAAATAACTGACTAATAAATGAGTTTAACTGGAGTCGCTTAGTATTTTCGTAGTCGAGAAAAACGTTAGAGTCATCTTATAGTCACGGATTTTGAGTCAAAAAACGTTATTTATCCATTTTAACATCGTATAATTTACTGAATCTCCTTATTGTTATAAGTACAGTTTTTGCCATCTACTTGTACAAAACGATTAACTCAAGTTGCGATCGCTGTAACTAATACTGTATTTAACACTGTCGAGTCATAGTGATTATATTTTAATTGAATGTCGTGAAGAGGCGTAACGAATGTGTTGCTGAGTTGCCACAGATTATATACATGAACATTTGAAGAAAATTGAATATTAGTGTTTATTATTAAACTAGAAATCTGTATGGATGATACGTCAATATTTGATTTAATTTTGAGCCGTTAGTAATATTTGTTTCTAAAATAACATTATATATTATATAATTCTTCTGTGCGTGCGTGTTACTGAACTCCTCCTAAACGGTTGGACCGATTTTGATTAATTTTTTCTTGTGTGTTCGACAATGACGATAGACGTCATGTATTGTAATAACTTTTTTGTAAAAAATTGTATCAAAACGGATGAAATTTTCGGATTTAATACGTCTGTACAGGACAACGTCTGTCGGGTCCGCTAGTATTATATATAATTTATATCTATAATTTTATTAATGCTATTTTTTGTTTCAAACTTAGACGGATAAGTAATAATATTTCTTAAGAGAGTTCGATAATTACATTATTTCTTACAAAATTTGAAGAAATAGATAATCTTTGAATTAAAGCTCTTTCACAAGTGAAACAAAAAAAAAAAAGAAAACGTAAGAAAAAAATCTTTGCGGTCTTATCGATTAAAACTGTTCCATAGCCATAAAACATTTTTTACCTGATTGTTATTAAGCATCTTTGTTAAAACTCACAGTAGTAACAAGGACGTATCGACAACTAGTCACGGTTGTTTTTTTACTTACAAATTGACGGTGGCGTTAATTGACCAATATAAGGGTTATCGTGCACTGAATGCGACTAGAGCTAGGTTCCTTCATTTTCTTATGATATTCTTATAGAATTAGCCTTCAAATAGTTATTCATATCGATATAAGATAAAATGTTATATAATAATCTATAATATAAAAATAAGTCGGGTTTTCCTTCCTGACGCTATAATTCCAGAACGCACGAACCGATTTCCACGGTTTTGCATTCGTTGGAAAGGTCTCGGGCTCCGTGAGCTTTATAGCAAACTAAATTCAGGAAAAATTTCAACAGAAAAGCAGGAAAACAGGGAAAATCATAATAATATAATCTTATAATCTCATAATGAACTGAAGTGCATTGAATCAACTTCTAAACAACACATTGCTTGGCAAAGGCCTCTTCTCCATATAGAAGAAGGGTCATCATTGACTCTCATCAAATGATTTAAAAATTATAAATTTTGTAATATTATTCTATAATATAAAAATAAGTCGGGTTTTCCTTCCTGACGCTATAATTCCAGAACGCACGAAACGATTTCCACGGTTTTGCATTCGTTGGAAAGGTCTCGGGCTCCGTGAGCTTTATAGCAAACAAAATTCAGGAAAAATTTGAACAGAAAAGCAGGAAAACAGAGAAAATCATTTTTCACATACAGCGCCATCTCTGATACATAGCATGTACTACTTCATCTTTTAATCCCCAAACGAAATGTTACAAAAAAACGAAGCCATCTGGTGGCGAAACGGAGTTCGCCGGGTTTGCTTATCTTTTTTTTTGCGTTATTGGAGGCGCATTAAGTAGCGCCTCCTACGCAACCCTTTTAAAATAAGTTGGTGGCGAAACGGAGTTCGCCGGGTTTGCTAGTTGTTATTAAATTTCTAGCTGCGATTGATGTCAGTTAGTTTTCTTTCAAACGCATGCGTTAACTAAGACTTGAAGGGATCAGATTTTTTTTTGTATAGTGCGCGACTATCCTTAGTCGGATGACTGGTTACTTTTTCCGGTTCTGCGAAGTGCGCGCGCTGCGGCGACGTAATGATAAGTTTCTTTAATGGTGGTGCGCGGGAGTGCGCTGCTGCTGAGTCAGCGTAGTTGAACGATGTTGGCGCCTTCACATACGCTTACTTTCTGAATTCTTTCCCTTAGACCTCAATTATTTTCTATAATTTTCACACATAAAATATTGTATAATCTATGACTTGAATGCAGTAAGTACCTATTTTAAAAGGTTTAATATAATTACATTAGGTACAAACAATATACAATACAATTAGTTGTGTATGCAACAAATGTTATATATGCAAGGTTTAAAGCGCCAGTGATTAAAAAAAACCTATGAGACTGGAATTTCGTTAATCAACCATTGCGATCTTGAAAAAATGTTTAAAATTCGCCGCGGAGCTTCTTGCTCGATTCCATTTTGCTTGATCCCTCCGTTCCGCTCTCGCTCTATGGTAATTCATCGGCATTGTTTTATTTTCATGCTGACGTATCCGGTCCGACCACTCTCGTTTGCACCTTGTCAGCGCTACTGATCCCATCAGCGGCTCTAATTGCTCATATTCCATTAAAAGTAATAAATACACCCCGTTCTCACCTCCGCATTAGAGTCGGCTTGATTACTACACTCCGGTGATTCTATTATTCTAAGCCTCTTTAATATTTGATGAGCGTTTGTGCGTCTGTTTTTTTAACCGCTATATTATATGGCTCGAGTGTTACGTATTTACTTTAGGTGCTCGAGTAGTATTTACTTAAGCTATCGAGTAGTACTCATAATACTGTGATTTTTGATATGTGAGGTTTGAATTTTGATTATATTCGTTTTGACTTGCAATTTTAGTCCAACTTAAGTGTTTACGTTATAGATGATATCTACAGTTATTATTCTTAAATTATTAAATAGACCTAACCTTGATTTTTGACAATATTAAAAAAAAAACACTATTTATATTTTAAATAAGTTATACGATAATAACAATAGCAATTTTTAGAAATTTCAACTAAATTGAGTCATTCGTATCTTCAATGCCAAGTTCTCACGCTGCATCTGATGATTACGTTTCTTTGAAATGAAATAAGCATGCATAAAACGGACGTAGGTTACTAAAACGACAGATGTTTTCATATAAATTATCAAATATATAAATTACATATATATATAAATTAACTGAAGTATTTTTCTTGATGAGGAGTAATTCAAGCAATCGTACAGGCAATTTCTCACGTCTTAACGGACGAGAGTGTCACGCGAGTGGGCAGAGTACAGCGGCTCGTTCACAAGTAATAGATAAATGGAGGTGGACGGGGGCGTCGAACAACCACGTGGAATACACAAAACTATGACCATAATATTTACATAAAACATACTGTGTAAAGACATATGGAATTATATACTGGAATTCCTTCTTTGGTTTCCTTAAGGCTAATAGAAGTACTTGCAATGGCGAAGTATGTATTTTTATACCTACATAAAATATTTTTATACGTTCTGAAAATTAAGATTTATAATTGGATCCGATAGGTTCGCTGTAATCGGCTTCTACGATTTTATCATGTAACACAACGTTTTTAAGGTTCGTTAGTGTTTGTGCATAATATATTCGGGATTTTGAAATAAGTGTTTATGATATAAGCAAATAAAAAAAATATTTGTATTGTTTTTATCTCCCAGCCGTATATTACCTTGTATGTGATGAAGATTATCACAACATAACCCAGTTTGTAGACGTTTTTGAAACAACATGATTCGATTTTGCCAAAAAAAAAAATATTACGAACGAAGTACTTACTCTAAAAATTGAAAATATATTATTTGATAAGTTTCAAGAATTTCAAATAATTTTTGTTAAAAGCCAGAGGTAGTGTTAAATAATTATATGCCCTGAAGTTAAATATATATTTTTTGCATACAATGCTCATATTAAATTTAAAAATAATTAGGTACTAGGCATATGATATGCGGTCATGATAAACATTAACGAAGCATTTTCCTGTTGAATCGCAATTCCGATTCTCTGAAAAAACATATTATATTAACTAAAATCAAATAGTTTGTTTGTACAGTTAACAAACTTAAAATCTACATCAAAATATTCCTCTTTTATACCTAATTGTATTTGAATTATTACATATGTGGTGTATAAATAAGCAAATTACATTTTCATTACCAATACCTATCAATGAATAAAATTTTAAAGAATTAAATACAATAGCTTTTCATACAGAAGTATATAAACCTGGAAATTTCTTGAGTCACATCGGAAAAATCACCTCATAACAATTTTGTAATTATCGATATTAAGACCATGAATAAGTATGAATAAGTAATAATATTTTAATTATTTCCTAAATATAGAACGAGAAAAAATGCAACTCTAGACGAAACTATTTCATATTTAACAACTAAAGAAGGTACAAAGGTTTTTTTTTTAAAGCCAACGCCGCAAGATAAAAAATCTTGACATTATTTTAAACCCATACATTTTAATTTTGGAGTAATTAAAACCGTCTACTATAATTTCCTTCAGACCTCGTAACCGTAGTTAATATAAACTCGCATTAAACTCATTGCTTTAAATTTATGTTAAAGAGCAAGGCGACACTAGTAAGCCTGAAATCTTTTATAAGAGCTGGCTAAAAGAACTGTTGTACTTTTCGCAAGGTTTCGAATATTTTAAAAAATATTTTTCAACATCGTTGCCTTTAGATGAACGCGCTTTGACCGTTTTTCGCAAGGTTAAATTCTCATTACTTTCCTTTAATATAGGTTAACGCTTAAAAAGTCTATTGCAATGAGGACTTTTGACTGCGACTTTCCGTGTTCCCCGTAGAACCCTTTTTAGTTGAATTCTTTTATTCGCCAACAATTATAGCGCATTGCGGGACGCGGGCAAAGGATCGTGAACGCTTAATGATAAGGCAGATGGCGGCGGCGGCGGCTTTGCCTCGCAAATCACGCTTTAAGTCGACGCGAAAGCAATGGCTTCTACAATAAAATTAAAATTAATTGTTTAATTTATGACACCAAGCCTGGTGACGGGCGTTTCAGATTTAGTCGTTCGGATAAATGCCGTCTTAATCGGCGATTTACGCATACCTTTTTGTTGGATTGCTTCATTATGGAATTTTCGATTTGAATTATTACTAATTTATTTTATAAATGTAGGGTGTATATGAGTACCTTGTACAAATTATGAGTAGCAGGGAGTTGGTTTTTCGATATATATTCGATGAGCGTATTAAAATCGTGAATAACTCAGTGCTAACTTCAAGAATTGAAATATATTGCAAATATAGAGTCATGTTTGTGTTTGAATGCGCAACATTGGTTGCGCGTCGTACGTTTGTCGCATAATGAACCTATATTATTAGACTCGGTCAACACGAACATGGACCACTAAGTGTTTATTTAGTTATTTTTATGAAATGTCGAGACCAGACTATTGTAGAATTGTGAATCGTAATTTCTTAATAGGGTTTTATATTCACACAAAATAAACGAACCAAATAAATGAATTTTTGATTTTATTTTTCTATAATATGTTCATGTACGATGTACTGAACAAATCAAGTTATAACACACACTAACACATACGCACATTTAATAAGAAGTAATTGACAAGTAAAAATATAGAGAAGAGCGTTGTGATGGGTTGATAAATATGTAAATAAATAACCACAATCATATAAATGATGTTATCTTATAAATTATATTATCATATCAACATTATATGTTTAAAAAAAAAATATAGAAATTTTCTCTAAAACAGGTTTATCAATTCGACATTGGTTGGAAACTGTGACGTTATGGTTTATTATTTTTGCAATATTATAAGTATTTTTTTACTTCTTGAGAGTCAATAAAAATTATGAACGCTGATGGCTCTTAATGGCTAACCGTGGTTATAAATAAACAACGAAATTGGATCTTAATGAAGATCATTGGTTGATAAAGAAGAAGTTATCTTAGCAATAACAGTTGTGTCAGTGTTTAACAGTGTTGTGTCAAAATTTTTAATGAATGGAGAATGTTTTTGATGTTTAACTTTTTACTTTTTATCTTATCACTTGGCATTCTAAATTTCAAGTAAACATCTTTTCGTCGTACGTTCAAATTCGAACTATCGCGGTGCTATTAACTGTTAAATTATTTTTTATAGTTTGTCTCAAAATAAATAAATAAATATGTCTAACATACGGTCGTCTGTTCCTAAGGTACGCAACTTAAGACTTAGACTGTGTTTTAGATAAGGGGCCGTCCGTAAATTACGCGAGACAATTTTGGCAGTTTTGACACACCTTGGTAAGATTTCGTGAGATTTTTCTCTCGACCCCCTCCTCCTACCCTAATCTCGCGTGAGATTTTTGAAAATGCGTTTCCACCTCCAGGATATATGTATTCCTAAAAAAAGGTCATCACCGGTGGGTAGGTACATGAAAAGTATTTCACATTTTTAATAAGGAAAAAAAATTACGTGATATTGCCGAGACTACCTTCCCCTCCACGTGAGATTATGTGAGATTTTGCTCGACCCCCTAAACACCTCTTATGGACTCACCTTTATGGACGGCCCCTAATAGCCGACTGACATACATATATATTTTTGTAATAAATGTACATATAAATAGTACATATATAAATAAATATATATTACACTCAGACTCGTGGTGGTGTTCGAACCCACAAGCCTGAAGTAGAAAGCAACCCTGCCAACTGCGTTGACGGGCCAGAATGTTTCAAAAGAAATTTTAAGACATGTATATATATCCGCAAACCCCGAGAGGAGGAACGTGGTGGATTAAGCTCCGATACATCTCCTTTATATATATAAAGCCTTTGTTTAGCAGTGGAACTTTTGCGGACTGTAAAAGTTTAGAAATAGTTGCATATAAAAGCAAGTAAAAGTTTTTATTTTTCTGTACTGTGTGTGTCAATTGAAGCGAGAAAATACTGTATTTATACTCCTTGATAGTGCGACCAACAATATTTATAAACAATTAAGTTCTTACATAAAATAAACGTAGGATACATACGAGTGCCTATATGCAGATCAAAAAAATAATCGTAACTTTCCGTAGTTAAAAAATAGCGATTAATATAATTATATGAAACTAATTTTTCCTTTTTGTGTGTATACTTATTATTTATTAAATAACTAGCGGCCCGCCCCGGCTTCGCACGGGTATCTAACTAAAATTTAAAAAATTATAAATTTATTTTTTTTATCACCTATACCTGCGATACTCGAAAATATTTTATAACAGACGGATTGAGTTCTCAAACATGTCAAAATAAAATGTAATTTAAATCAAAAGCACTAAGGAGTATTGATATCAACTTTGAATCAAATAACTTTCAATCCCATTTTAACCCCGTTAGAGGATGAATTTCGATAAAATACGAAACACGTCTTCAATCAATTCTATTAAAGAATATTTATGCAAAATTTGAAGTAGATTGGACCAAGAAATCACGTCGTCCCATACAAACTTTGCCTCCCTTTTTCATCCTCTTAGCGGTAGAATTTCGTAAAATCCGTTCTTAGCTGACCTCTACTCGGCAAAAGAAATATTAACAACATATACATACATAACATTAGTCCGTGGTGCAAATCTGTACTAATTGGTGTGTTAATGCCGTATAATTCAAAAATGTTTCCAAGTTCACTCCGGTGTCTTCTATATCTGTATCATTGTGAACTACAGATGCCTTGCTGATGAGTCATTTAGTTTAAAACCCTTGACTTAAAACAACACCAACATTGAAGTAAAAATATTATATAAAACACTATTTTACAATAAAGCGATCACACGGTATGTTTACAACTCAATTATGTTACGTTTATTATAAAGTCTTGCCTGTTCCACCAGGAGCACCCAAAAAAGATATCACCTACACCTGCGTCAATACTGGAAAATATTTTATAACAGACGGATTGAGTTGTCAAACATGTGTCAAAATAAAATGTAATTTAAATCAAAACCACTAAGGAGTATTTATATCAAAATAATTTTCTTCCCCCTTTTAACCCCGTTAGGGGATGAATTTCGACAAAATACGAAACACGTCTTCAATTAATTCTGTTAAAGAATATTTATGCAAAATTTGAAGTAGATTGGACCAAGGTATCACGTTGTTCCATACAAACTTTGCCTCCCCATTTCATCCCCTTACAGGTAGAATTTCGTGAAATCCGTTCTTAGCTGACCTCTACTCGGCAGAAAGAATATTCCTACGAAATTTCAAGTTTTTAGGTCTCATAGTTTCAGAGATATCGTGATGAGTGACTATATCTATAGAAAGTCTCCTATATATATAGAAGACTATTTACTGTTGTTTATTTTAATTTATCAATACATTGAGTATTGGTTGCATAAATATCATTTTGTAATTCGTTGGTTTAATAGTCTTATAACGTCTACTATTAAACGAGGAATCTGATTAGGACTATTTCGATTAAACATGAATATCACATCGTCTTCTTAGTATTCGTTATTGCATTATGTATTATAGCAAATGAAATGTTATATGAACAGCTAATTTGTTTAAAGTAACATTAGCTTGACATTTTGTCACACAACAAGAAATAAATGAAGTTTACGTAAGACTCGATTAGAAACATATAATTAAATGTAATTTTGAATTCAAAGCGATAATGAAATAACATAATAATTTAATAAGAACATTTCAAATATTCTATCAAAAGAACACGTTTATAATTATGAAACGTCCAATACATATAAATTAACACTTTATGTATGTGTTTTTGTTAGGACTAATGGTGTAATGAAGAGTTTTTATTCCATGTTTCGTTTGCTTTAAGTAAATATATAACATACAATTATGTTTTTATGGATTAGTATTTTAACGACGGTACACAGGGTTTTGAATTCAAACTTTTAATAGGATTGAGTTAAAATTAAGTAATTGCTCTTTATTTAGAATTCCTTATTGTATAAAGGAATATAGTTTAGCTTATAAATGCATATGAATGAAGAACATAATGAAGTTCTCTTTTTAGGGTTCCGTACCCAAAGGTTAAAACGGGACCCTATTAATAAGACTCCGCTGTCTATCCGTCTGTCACCAGGATGTATCTCATGAACCGTTATAGACAGTTGAAATTTTCACAGATGATGTATTTCTGTGGTCGGTATAACAACAAATATTAAAAAAAAACTGCTCTTGCTCGTTTTCTGCTCGATATTGATAAAGGCAACAGGAAGACGCTTGAAATATTCACAGAATAATGAGTTATATTATTCACTTTAAAAAATAAATAATTAAATTAAAATAAAATAAATATAAGGATCCCATAGGTACAGCAGACATGATTTTTGTTGCCGTTTTTATAGATAATGGTAAGGAATACTTCGTGCGCGAGTCCGACTCGAGCTTGGCCGGTTTTTTCGTAGGTACATTGCGTTTGCTTGAAAATTGAATTGAAAATTGACAAATTAAATTAAACGATTTTATTGACTAATGTCACTAATGCTTGAAAATCATCTGACACAGTGAATAGAAATTTGATCTCTGAATTCTCCATTACAAAATCTACTTAAAATTCGAAAAACGAATATCACTTTCGGAGTTCTGAACCTACAATCAAGCTGTCACTAACAATAGCGATTTGGCTTAACCTAGCCGACCGCTATTTGCATAGCGCATTCGCTAACAAGACACGTTCGAGTACAATTGCGTTCGCGAAAGAACCCTACTCAAATATCCCATTTCTATTTTAGCCTGCAAACGCTTGTTTAATGTTCGGCCCGTACAACCGCGTCGGCTAGCACTTAACGCTTTTTGCATACGAAAACGTCCGACATTTACCTTCTAGTGTCTCTTGTTATTACACTACTTTGTATTCAGAGAGCGTGGAGTTGAAGGTCACCCCTCTGGTCCAGATAACGACTGACTGACTATAAGTGTGCTTTCTATTACTTCATCCGTCTGTACGTGGCTGTGCCATATTCAGTTCTTGGCACTCGCAGCTGAGTTTATGATTATTTTATTTATACAAGAGTTAAATAGAGTTACGTAATTTTTAATCCTGTGGTGAAAGTTTAAGTACTCGTACTTCAGAATTTTTGTTTGTATTTTGAAAGAATAAAATGTTTTCGATTGAAACATATTGAAACTGAACTCAATGAATGTTTCAATGTCAAAAGAATTTTTATAAAACCTGTCTACGTATCAAAAGGTTCGGTTTATTAATAACCTCAAGACCGAAGCAACTGCCTTAAATTGGGGAGTTGGAATGTTGACAAGAAATTAAGGCAATCAAACATCTTTTATACTTCTTACGATCAATCTACGTCGTGTTAAATGTACTTATAACAATACTAGCATTTAATAATTTGAGCATAGCATCTAATGCTCCACGAAAGAGAATAAAATGTCTAATCATTGTGTGGGTTGCCGTAATTGAAGTGAAGAATCGTTTCGTTCCTTTTATCTTAATTTATTCATTTTAAACGGAGCGATGGGTAATGCTGCTGTGACCGCTTGTCAGTTTCAATAACAAGGTGCGCGTAAACGAGATTGTGCACCTGTTACTGGCATATTGTTGAAACTAATGACCGTAATGATTTGTAATAAGCGCAATAACGTGGCGTCTTTTGTAATTTATACGATATGTGACCATTGATAGAAGCTTTCACGTTAATTCATTAATAAATTGTCCCTGTAAGCGAGAAATAATCACAGTCATGATCGCTGTTGCGTGACTAGTTTGGTGATGGATGGCGGGAGTTTTATAAGAACGCTACTGCCAAATTTATGGAGAAAGTTTTAAGTCACCATTGATTTTATGCACTTTTGACTTTAAATAAATAATATTCATATCATAGATTGCAATTATTAATTTGAATATAGATGTATTTTTATTGATTCTCATCCAAAATGTCAATGAATAAATAAATATAAGTAGTTAAAAAAACCATCGATACTACAGTCACCTGTATTAAAATAATATTAGAACAAGGTCTCCTAAATGTCAGCACAAAATTAAATGTAAATCCTTATTGAGTCACGAGTTCCATATCAGATAGCTGGAACAATTTGTCCAGTGTCATTGTATCTACACTCGTTGACCTTGTTAAACTGCAAGTAAAAATGAGATCGGTAAATTTAAAAACCGTTATATTCATTAAATTTAAAAATATTTTTTCTTAAACATCGTCGCCGTATACGTTACATAATAGGATGTGGGTCAGAATTGTTACAATAAAGTTGGTTAAGGAGTTATCTTTAAGCGTAATCGAATCGAGCCGTCCGCAGCGGTTTCGCAGTAACAAAGACGGGGCGCTAAATTATATCGCCTCAAGTTTCTAGCGAACCGCGATGGACTTCGAAAGAATTATTGCAAGTCGCGATGCATCTCCCGTTTCGCACGCCCGATTCGCATTGTTATTAAGTTCAGAGGTCGCTTTGTTTATGAGTCGACGCTTTTGAAAGGTAACGCGGCTCAAGTGAAAACATAGCCACGACGATGACATATAAGTGATAATGAAATGTAAATTGAATAGAATGTCGATCGTTTCCGATCGTAATTTCTAGTTATTTAGATAATATTAACGATATAAATATATACCTTCTATTGAATAATTTACTTATTAGTACCATTATTTAAAGTTTAATGTATATGTTATTATAATGATATTTCCTATTCAAGTAATATAAATTACGATGTATGTAAATATTATCACATTTAATGTAAATGTATGCTATATAACAATTTAGTATAATGTAAATATGTTAACATTTTCTTGTAATATTTCAATCGATTTAAATAAAATTCAAGTAGGGAATAAAATCTTTAAATAATTTTAACAAGTGCGAGTCGGATTCGCCCATGAAGGGTTCCGTAGCAGCAAGTAACATCATATAAAAGTTCTTGTAGTTCGTTGTAACTTTAATCGATGTTTTAATAATAGCGTATTTTTTTTATAAAAAAAAAAAAAAAAAAAACTACTTACTACATCTCGTTCAACACAATTTTCGATGGAAGTTTGCATGGTAATGTACATCATATATTTTTTTTAGTTTTATCATTCTCTTATTTTAGAAGTTACAGGGTTTTACAATTACATTTACATTTTACCACTTTGGAAGTGTCTCTCGCGCAAACTATTCAGTTTAGAAAACAAATGATTTTAGCAACCTCAGTATCATTTTCGAAGACCTATCCATAGATACCCGTATGGGTTTGATAAAAAAAAATTTTGAGTTTTAGTTCTAAGTATGGGGAACCCCCAAAAATTTATTGAATTATTTTATTTTTGTGTGAAAATCTTAATGCGGTTCACAGAATACATCTAATTACCAAGTTTCAACAGTATAGTTCTTATAGTTTCGGAAAAAAAGTGCCTGTGACATACAGACGGACAGACAGACAGACATGACGAATCCATAAGGGTTCCGTTTTTGCCATTTGGCTACGGAACCCTAAAAATTGTAAAATATCAATAAAATGCAAAATAATGTATGTAAATATGTAAATATATATATTCCTCTTGGAAATGAATAATTACTATAATAATACAATAATACATATAATTATTAAATATATACCTACAATTTAAGTTCAAATTTAATTTCATCAGACTGCCGGGTGGCACGGTCGCCAGCGGCTCTACTTTCCGCCCCAGAGTTGTGGGTTCGATTGCTACCCTGAGTCTGGATGTATTATTTATTTAGGAGACGTTAGGAGCCGTCGATCTTTTATGTTTGTGAAATATATTTATTTATAAGCGGGTACAAATTATCCCATAACTTACCATCCTTCTTTTGCTGTATTTATTCCATATATAATTTATTAACATGTTTATGGAGCACGTATGATCCCTTTCTATATCGACAACTATGGACAGTATTAGTCACGATGGTATTCGCTCTTAAGGGTGGCATATCGTTTGCAGCAATTCACTTTCGACAGCGGTCGTGCGCCCCGCGGCCTATGAGTATACAAAGCTTGAATATTAGGGCTGCCATGCGTAATTATAACGATTTTAATAACAAAAACATTTATCTTAGTTAATGTTGCTCTTTGAAAAAGTAAAATTATCATGTATTTATAAGAAGGAAAAATCCAGTCAGAAAGTTTAATAAATACCATAAATGGTATAAATTTTTATTTTAGACTTAGAAGTTATTGAAGCAAAGTGACTGCGTTCCAGGTCTAGCACGTAAACCGGTGTACTCGCTTGTCTTGACTTCTGGAGTCCTAGGTGCATGACAGCCCTATGCTGTACTATCAGTATTATGATCTACGGCCGCAATTATGAAGTGGTTACGTGTTACAAGCCGAGCCAGTATTTTGCTTGTCTTGCGTAACTCGGTGTAGTCGACCAGATGCTTATTTGTGCGATAGCAAATTATCATCTGGTTAACTTTGCATTAAGCGCGGCTTATTGTCGTTGCCACTTCGTGCGTATTAAATTTGAATTTCTTGTGATCTTGGGAGATTGTGTGGATCGTGAAACTAAATTATTCTTTTTTTTTTTAATTAGCATTATGCAACTAATTTTGTGAATCAATTTTTTATTTATATTCAATAAATTGTTTGTAAAGGAGTAGTTTTCTTTTTTGTAACTGTTATAATATTAATACATAAAGCAAAGCTTATTCGTGTATACATACAGATACAAATAAGTAAAATTAAAAAAACCGGGCGTGTAAGTTAAGGGTAGATGAAGACTCGATCGATTAGCTCGCTGTCTAATAAAAACTTCGGCACTGACTGCAAGGAATGCCGGGTAAGCTGATCCTCTAAATGAGTGACGAATCCCGCCGAGCGTGATCACGCGAACCGACTGACTGCTTTTATACACCAATTATAAATTTGATATTTTTCATTAAGCTCTCTGACTAAAATGAGGAGTGCCATGTTTTGTCTATGTTTCTGTATCTAGGCGTCTGCCTTTGGCCATCATAACTCCCAAACGGATGATCGATTTTGATCTAGTTTTTTTTTAAAGTCATATTTAAGTAAATATATTAAGTCTTTCCTACGGTAGCATAGATACTTTTAGGGGGCATCCGTTAATTGCATGAGGATTGAGGCGTTTATTGTGTTGAGCGAAATCTCTGTCATCTCACGTGGGGGAGAGGTGTACTCGGCAAATATCACGTATTTTTTTCCCCGTCATTAAATTTTTTTAATACGAGTACTAGTTTTAACTACTCTTAAAAAAATAAATAATAATAAATAAAAACTAATAAGTGAATTGTATTTTTTTTAAGAATTCTAATGTAATCGCACAGCACATATTAACTCATTTACATTACAAATACGCATTAAAAAAATCTCACGTGAGATTAGGGGCGAGAAGAGGGAGTCGAGTTAAATCTTACGACGTTGAGAGGGGGTCGAAAAATCGCCCAAATTGTCTCACGTAATTAACGGATGCTCCCATACAACAATTAGACTAACGCCTGGCTTCATGTTAAACATCGATCAACATACATATTACTTTTAATTTTTTTAAACATTTTCGTTTGGTCGGAAGTATTTTAAATGTTTTTTTTTAACGTTTTCTATGTTGATAGATTTATGTTAATAGAAGTTAAAATTTATAATATATGTTTTAAAGTTACTTTAGCTTATTTTTATGCTGTTACAAAATAATTTCAAAATATAATAAGACACATTTTACTTATTATTTTTATGAACATAACGACGAAAGTTTATGCATCAAATAAACTTACAAGCACAGAGAAGCTGCTGAAATTAAAAATGTAAAAGAAACATTACTTCGCAGAAAATATAAACTCATTTTTGAATGTTGTTGAATGTTACAGTTAGCTTAAAATGATATTTCAAAATAACGACATTAGTGGCGTCAGTGTCGCTTCGAAGTTCCAAGTTTGTTATGCAAAACGATACGGACAATTATTCCGTTACTAATTATAATAAAGTTAATTGAATAACCAGATAGATCATATTTTAAGTACATTTTAAGAAGTCGTTCGTTGGTGAGATTTAGTACGTTCCAGTGTAATTCAATACATTTTTTATGTTGAGAAACGTAACGTTTGCGGTGGAAGCCGCATACAGGTTTCAGTAGAATATTCCGGCGGTGGTTTTTACACATTTTTTACAATATTAATTTAATACCAAATTTTGATGGAAATCAAATTTATATGAAAATTTAATCATATATTTCTAAATTTTGCTGGACAAGTCTTCATTCGATCGTTCGATGTAAAAATTCGTCCAACATTAATATTATAAATTAATTCTAGACACATTCGAACTTATCTGCTTTGTTGAATCTTTGTTCCATCGTAAGGAAACTATTTAGATTTACTTAAAATAAACAACCGAGTGCAAAAAATATCTTAATAATTATCATATTATATATATATATATATATATATATATATATATATATATATATATATATATATATTAATACGTGAATCAAAAACTTTGTATATTAACAAAATTACGCGGACGGAAAAGTATGAAATTTTCACAGTTAAAGTATATTTGGAGAATAAGTCTAGAATGCTAATATTGCTTTTATTTAATAGTTTTATAATAATGTTATTATAATAATGTTATATATAATAATATATTATAAAATAGTTTTTATAATAATGCTCAAAAAATACATTAAATTAATTAAAAAAACACTAGGTATCATCGTAAATTAAAATCCATTAAGCTGTTTGGGTTAGATAATGCCAAAAATATTCATATGCACTAATGTATGTAAAGAAAAATCCTCTAATACTCGAGAAGTGGGATACGAAATATTTTGATTAATTTGGTCATAATATATACATAGCTTACTTGTTCATCATAATAGAAATATAAGAATTAAAATTCTATACAAATCATATCGGTACAGTTGTGTTCGTTGTAGCTGCGAGCTTTGTACCGATCGTAGTTATACCGTTAACGCTTGTAATTACTGCTTTTGTCTTTACAGACGACAATGAGATACTGGCTTTGTGCTTTTGTAATATGAGCTGTATTAATACGATGGCCCACGTGAAACTCGGGTCAAAGACTACCAATATCGTTGATGATATTATTGTGTATAATTAAAATAATTATGTGTTTTGTGTAACTCGTAATAGGATCTCTTCTGTTCTTTTAATGTGTTTAATATAATAAATTATTCGTTGTCAATATTATCGATGAAAATGTCCGAATTAATATAACATTTAATGAGGCTATATGTGTTAATCGATTTCACTATTTATGAATTTTCTGTGTTATTAAACTTCTTTAACTAATATACTTTTCAATATCGGTCAGTCTCCTACGGTATAGCACGGCGGATTAAACACCAATTCCTCTCTTTAATGGAACAAGATTCCCAGTAGGCTTTTATAGATTATTACAGTAAAGTACAGTAGGTATATATTTATAAAATAATATTTATTTAATAGCAAATATTAAATAAAAGTAACATTTTAAAGGAAAAAGTGTTCGTATTTTTTCAAGAAAAATCAAAGAAAAATATTAACAAGCATAAAATTCCACGCCAATTATGATTTATGTGTATTCGATGAAACATAGATTACGCAGACAGAAATGGTACGATGTTAAAAAGAGTGTTATGAGTAGGTACGGCGCAAGTTAAACTCGAAAGCTATTTATCATAAACTTATCGGAACACCGCGGCGGCGTTCGGTTTTCTCTCACGTCCATATATACTTGAGTCGCGTCGTTTTCTTTTTGTTTCGAAAACAATGATTACCGCGTTGTCTGGCATGCGATGAGCGAGTAGGACGCTAAGATTGTTTTGCATTTACGAGGTGAAACCATCAATTTTGTGAAGTTGAGAAGTGAATAAGGTCTCATCTCGCTTACTGAGCTTTATTTATTGTTTCATCGCTTAAGTTTTAATGTTTTTTTATGGTTAACTTTTACAAATAATAATTCTACGATATCTTCTGAATAGAATATGCGCAGCTTAACGAAAACAAAGTTGTGTTTTCAATCATTTCAATCTCTGGAGTATTAGTGAATTTGCTAGAGAAAAATGTTAGGAAGTCATAAAACTATTTTATTAGCCACGCCATACCATTGAATCTTTTTTAATACACGATATTCGCGAGTTGTTTGTTATCCTGCGAGTTGTTTGTTTTCAGTACACTTTCTTAAGAATCAGATTGTTTTAAAAAAAATTATGTTTTAGGCTAATTTAGGTAGATATTTGTTTTATTTTATTCTAGAATATTAGCATTATTACAATATATTTCTAAAGCTTAGTATAAGATAGGTTAGTATTATTGCACTCGATCTAAAACCTAAAGCATTACGTTAAAAGTAGTCCTACTCACGCGGCTGTATTATACCGCAGCGGTTTGTACTAGGCTGCGGGCGACGATGTAAACCGCTGTTGCATTTACCGAACACGTTTCCACTTCACCAAAACACTACATCTAGTCAGTGTGTTGTAATGGTTCCCTATACTTGCACAAACTTACTTTAAGTTGAACTGAGAGTACAAATATGTTATGGAAATGTTAAACTTCACGCTAAGTCCCATATTTTGCTAAAGATTCATCATCTGCATCATTATCATGTCAGCCATTGCATATCCAATGCTGAACGTAGGCCTCCCACATCGTCCTCCAGAGCGACCGGTTCGAGGCAGCCTCCATCCAACGGCTTCCGGCGACTTGGTAAAGGTTGCCAAATAAAAAAATAAAAATAAAATAAAGAACCATATCGCGTATTTTTTATTGCAAGTTTGCGCGTTTACCGCAAAGAAGATCCCCTTTACTATAGCGCCGAGTTTAAAGAACATAACCCTAAATATCAGCAAAAGTATTGGGATCCTTGGCGTTGACATCACGAACGAAGTCCAATTCCGGGGTCACTTGGAGAGCAAAGCCAAACTGGCGACAAAAAAGCTCGGGGTTCTAAACAGGGCGGGCCGGTACTTCACGTCGGAGCATCGGCTTCTGCTTTATAAGGCCCAGGTGCGTCCCCATGTGTAGTATTGTTCGCACCTTTGGGAAGGTGCCCCTCAATATCTACTTCAACCATTTGACTCCATCCAACGCCGGGCAGTTCGCATTGTCAACGATCCCATATAGGTTTTATACCGTCTGTATAATGGGGAGTGTTCTGAGGAACTCTGACATGGTGCCACCTTCGCCTTTTTATCACAGCACGCTTCGCCGAAGGACTAAATTTCATCCACACCACTTGGATGCCTGGTTTGCAACCAATGTGCGAGCTTCGCGCGCATTTTTGCCGCGCACATGTAAGCTGTGGAATGACCTTCCTCCTGATGTTTTCCCTGATCGCTATAGTTTGGGGGTTTTCAAGTGTCGTGTGTACAGACACCTTTTCCCTAAAGGCCGGCAATGCACCCGCAACTCTCCTTATGTTGCGGATGTCCATGGGCGACGGTAGCCATTTAACATCAGATGGCCCGTCTGCTCGTTTGCCCGCATTGGTATTAAAAAAAAATAAAAATTAAAAGATGATTTAGGACTTGCTGCCTATAAGAGACGCATTGGTCGTTTCCTAACTGATAATTTAAAAAAATAATATGGTGGTAAATTTAAAACAACTACCTAAGCGGTTCGCAAACGAAGATCACAAAAAAAGTGTTTACGGATGAGAACATTTTTACAATTGAGCATTATTTTAACGAATAAAATGACAGTATTTATGCTCTAAGCTCTAAGGAAGCTTCCCAATTAGTCAACAGAGTACAATATGGACATTATCCGACTTCAGCGATGGTTTGGTGGGGTGTTATCTATAAAGGAGTGACTGAGCCATATTCTTGTGAAAAAGTATCAAAACATCGGCACAAGTATATCAATATACCATACTTGTAAAGGCAGTTAAGCCTCTTAACAACACCGTGTTCAAGATTGGTCCTTTCAGCAAGACTCGGCGCCGGGTCATAGAGCTAGATCCACCCAATTTTGCCTAGAAACAAACGTTCCGGACTTCATCAGAGCTGAAGACTGGCCGTTATCTAGTTCCGATTGTAATCCGCTGGATTATGGTTTATGGTCAGTTTTAGAGAGTATGGCTTGCTGTAAATGCCATGATAATTTGCAGGCCCTAAAACAACCCATAGGATTGGCAGTGAAGAATTTTCCCATGGAAATGGAAAGATTGCGTGCTTCTATTGATAACTGGGCTCAACGTTTAAAGGACTGTATTGCAGCCAATCGAGACCACTTCGAATAAGCTTTATATATATTTTTAATGGTTTTATATTAATGTATTAAACTTACACACTGTAATAGTAATAAAAGTGTTTTTTTTTTCTTTGGAACAATATTTAGGTAAGGCTATGTATATAGCTTTTAAAATTTACATACAAGGGTTTTGTACATAGAACGTTTAATATGGGAACGTAGGTACAGCGTAAAAACAAGAGCAGTGGTTTAACATCTTTGAAGTTTTGCGATACGCCGCTTTTTTTATTGCGGCATATTACATTTATTACCTACGTTATACTACTGCTGGGCAAATGCCCCTTCTCCATAGAGAAAAAGGGTTGGAGTTTAATCCACCACGCTGCTCCACTGCGGGTTGGCGGATAATTTCCCTACAATGAGTAACGGCCATCGGACCTCCAGCCCGCTGGACCGACGACTTAAGCAAGGTCGCCCAAGGGAGCTAGATGAGGATTGCGGAAAACTAGGATATTTGGCGCGAACTTGGGGAGGCTTATGTCCAGCAGTGGAATGCGATATGCAAAAGCGAGCGAGCGAGCAACAGCCGCCGTCAGATGTCACTGATAACAACCGGGATCGACGGCTTTGCGTGCTCTCCGAGGCATGGTGGGTAGACCCACAAGGACATACACCCAGACCAGAAACAAACATTTGTACAAATAATACAATATAATAAAATCTGCCCTGAGCGGAAATCGAACCCGCGACCGATGGCGTTATGGCGACTACTCGCACCACTACACCAGAATGGTTGTCATAGTAATATATTAAACACAAATAATAATAAGTAAATGAAAACAAATCAGAACAACTTTCATCGCCAATAGAAGTAATATAGAAGGTGAAGTTGTAGTTATAAAATAATGGAATGCGATATACCCATTTTGTACTATATTGTTATTTAAAATATATTTATAAGAAGACATTCGATATGTTCTGTAGTCGCGAACCGGAAACAGAGAGGGCGCTGTTCTGTCTGTTCCACAGACTCGAAGGACGCCGTTTGAGCGCAGATAATAAGATAACCTAGGATTATATACACGTCAGATAACAAACAAAAAATATATAGAGCATATTTTTAAAATCAACAAGTGTGAAACTTTAAGGCATTCTTATATATATATATATATATATATATATATATATATATATTAATTTTGAAAAAAGGCCGTAAGCCCTAATTGATGTGCCCAAGTATCTAAATATAAATCTGCTTGCGCTAACTCCCACCCCACATTGTATGAAAATGTTCTGAATATTATGCTGTATTATGATTACTCACAAATAATTTTCGATTTTTATTAAATTGAATAAGGTAAGTATACAGATTTTTGTAATAGTATCACTAAATTTTTTGTGAATTATAAATGGAAATAATGAAAATCAAATATCAATCTTAAAACCAAACAGTTTTTTATATTTTTTTACCGATGAATAATATTTATTTTTTATGATTTATTATATATTTTATATGATAATATTTTTGGAGTTTTTTTTTGCTTATTCCCACATTTATTTAATGAAGTTTTTATACATACAGTCAGTGAAAAAGAACGCATATTACATCTCCCAAGAGGCCACAGCTAGGCCAGAATCTTTTGTTATTAATAATAGTAAACGGTACACATTTCATCATTAATCGACAGTTTGATTATAGTTCTTTATATATTTACTGTGACACGAATATAGTATTTAAATCATGGGAATAAATCGTTCTATCCTTTTAAAAATCAGTGACCTACTAGTCCCTTAACAACGAATTGTCAGAATTGAGCTAATCTAATACAAATCTATTCAATTAACAATCCGTCGCGCTCTTATAGACTGACGCCACACAGTTCTCCTGTCGCCTCGTAATGAGCAACATCTGCGAATCAATGAGGTCCGCATTTTATGTAGCGCCGCGATAAATTTGCATCGTCAAACAGCGACCGTGGCGCAGAGGCACGTTCTGTAAATAGAATAAATACGTCCCTTTTCACCCACCCTATATCCCTATCACAAACAAAATTATCTGTCTCTCCATAATGTGCTACGGGTGGAGCCGTTTTCAGATTGTAAACTGCTGTTATATTAAGCCGCGTATACGTTTTTATGCAGGAGTAATAAAAACAACATTTTAGTTGAATTTACCACTTTTTTTTTAAATTAAGATCTCGTATGTCAAGTGTTTTGTTTATACGCATCTTAAAACTTTTTTTTTTTTAAATTATAAATATGTTTAGCACATACACAAAGCCGTCTGTTCCTAAGGTAGGCAACTTAATGCCTGTGGTTTAGGTAACAGGCGACTGATATACATTTTTTTTATAAATATACTTATAAATAATACGCGTATAAATAAACATATATTACACCCAGACTCGGGGTAGGAATCGAACCCACAACCCTTGGAGCAGAAAACAGGGTCACTGCAAACTGCGCCAACGGTTCAGTCGTTTTATATTATTATCAATTTATTCGTTATTTTTGTTAATGAATCCAGTTTTATTAATTTGTAATTTAGTTTACTTACTTGTATACATAATAAGTAAGATTATAATACGAGAATAGTAAGATACGTCTTTGGCCTTATATGCGTAGGCTCGTATGAGGGTATATGAAAGTCTAATGAACGGAATGCTGTCAGATTTAGAAAAGATAAGCATGTGAATAGTCAAGTAAGCGGGGCGACCGATGAACTCGGAACGAGTTTGTCGGATCTGAATCCGTTGAAGTTCAATAAGCCGGGCTTAGCATTGATCTTCGATTCGGCGATTACGGACGGCGTTGACGGATGTCGGCTTAACTTGTCTCTCGCTGCCCGTCGAAGACACCTACCACATTAATCTCTATTCCTTACGAGCAACACGTAGATTTACGCATCGACGAAAGTAATTTAAATGCAAATCATTTTAACTTTGACGAAATCGTGACTCTAATATGCGTGACACACGATGTTGATTAGTATTGTATAAGAACATGTAATTAGAGTCACACAATCTGAACGTTTTATTATTTTAAAATGTTTATAAATTGCATCGATAATCATAATTTAATATATTATTAATATTACTGTTTCTGTCACAAGATAAAGCCATCTCCGTTGTTAGATTACTGCGCAGCGCTTTGTATGCACCAGAACAATATTCAAGGCGTCATGATAAATAGAAACAAGCTGTGGAGCAACAATGCCGTTCGTAAGGCGATACCAGCGCTATCGACCGCTCGATTAATGACCGTCTCACCTAAAAGAATGGACAATAATATTTATAATCAGATAACTAGTCGCTACTGCGTAATTCGTGTCTCCATTGTACGAGTGGCATCGCCCATGTATTACTCATCTTCCGACGACTGATATCAATAAACGAGTGAAACTCGTATACACTTCTTATTTTATAGATCGTGTCCATATAGTGTTTCGTGTGTTCCGTGAAAGTGTCGGTCGTAGGTGTTCTTTGTTTGTATTATTACGAGCAATAAAAGTATTACGTAACAATATAAATCTAAGTAGAATAAAAATGTCTGAATAAATACCGTTTATAATATGGGTTAGACGTTCAAGGAACTAATCAGTTCGGGCTGCTTTTATGTTATAATAGTTAATGAAGCGTTCCGCCCACGAATCTCAAGCTCATTGATCTTATACAGTTAATAGTCGCACCGCGAGTGTGTACGGCGCCCGTGCACCATACTTGGCTTCTAATCATCATTGATTACAAACTTCATAATGTAAATTCTTTTTCTATTATAAAATAATTTTAAAGTTTAGTTTATCTTAAAATCTGAATATGATAAAATAAATTGAAGATTTGATGTAAAAAATGGTTGGTGTAACGAGGAATGATTCGCACTTGCAAATTGACAACAGTGCTTAAGTTTTTTTTTTATTCTTACATGCAATTGACATATTATGTCTTTTACTATACTTAATTATTCTAATTGTATTAGATATTAAAAATATATAATAAAGAAGCTTAATAATTAACTTTGAGCAACAATAAAATTAAAAAAAAAACCTCAAAAAACTTGCTCTACATAATAGCCCGCTGTGTATTTTTAACTCAATTAAGTAGTTAAATAAAAAAAAAGCAATCGACTATGAGTAGCGATTTACTTAAGTGGTTAATTATCATATTTGTAGACTAAGGAGGTGCAGTTAAAAACTATAACTTGTCTAAAATGTAAGGAGCTCTTGAAGTATTTATGCATGTTCGAAACATTTAACATGCATAAATATGTTAAAACATTTCGTCGTAGTATTTTTTTTTTTCGTGAATGATCGAGGAAACATTTAATTAAAAATAATTTGGATTGTTTTTAAAATAATTATTTCACATGATTTTACGTAATTTTGTTTATTTTTTATTTCATCGAAAGCCTCTATAATGATTCGAATTCTCTAACATGGGTACAAAGGTTGGTACCCACCTTGCATGTGATCAAATATATATATATATATGAATGATGTATATCAATGACATATATACACAAATTTTGTTTATTGTCAGTCTGTTGTAAACACGGTCTTAAATACAGGTCTTGTAACGAATTTTTTATCGAAATTTATTATCACAGATCAGGTCCAGTGACTGCTGCATATACTCACTATGTTATGTGTAATCATATTTTTATGATGTTGACAATGCTTTCAATTATAGATTAGGTCGGATTTCGACCACTGGACGACCACTAGTAGGTATATATAAATGGTCAAACGTGAGTCGAACACGCACACGAATGGTTCCGGATCACCATACAATATTTAACGCAACGTGGTTGAATTTAAGCCAAATATCCCGAAAAAATACTTTTGTGGACTCTTTTAATTTTAAACTTTATTTTTACTGTTTGTTGTTAAACGTATTTATATAGCATTATATTATATAGCATTACAAACCCTATTAAAAATTAAAATATCTACCTATCGTAGTCTCATTTATGTACAACAGCCTTGTGACAGACGGAACGTAGAAACATGAATAAAATATTTGAAGAAATAGACAACAACCGTAAATACAAATATTTACGTATGTAATATAAGTATTCCGTACTAAAGTAAACACCGAATCTTCATCAATTAGTCGAAATCAGATATAGTATTACTTGATGCGTCGTCTGAGACGTAATATATATCATCTGTTCTCGTTTACACGGGTATTTACATAACTATATTAAAATTCTCAATCAGAAATTTATATACCATGTACGGAATAACGAGTATTTTAAATTAGTCAGGATGTATAAATTATGCATTTCGTGCCATCACACTGAATATTCAAATACTTGTTATAAAGACATTGATCGGGGACGGGTTGAGACACTTCGCCTTGATCTCATTTGATAACGATAAAGCGTTTGAGTATATTTTTTTCTGTCTGATTACGATTTATATCTTTTAAAGTTTAATTAATGTATCCAAAGTTGCTACACTGATTTGGTCGTAAGAACATCGTTTTACATAATTATATTATAAGCCGCTTGACACTGGAGTTTGTAAGGCTAGCTTAAATTCATGAACCTATGTGGGAAAAATTAACCATGCCATATATTTTTCGTAATATTTTACATTAATATTAGTCGAAACGCGTGATTTCACCTCCGTTAACATTTTATACACTTATAGCATTAACGTAAACGCTAAAATAAATGTTTGTTTATTTTCATCGAAAAGTTTTTGTACTAAATTTTAAGTCAATAGCTAATTATTTATGGATCAATCTACTGCACATACATATTTAATATAAAATTTATACGCATTATATAAAACATTTAATTTGAATTTTTTATTTTATAAAGTAACAATAATGAAACTTTATTTATACCAAAAATGTTGTATTTTAATTAGTGGTAAGTTAGAAAACTATTTTTCTTTGTATCGAAACTATTAGAAAATGTACATTGAAAATATTTATTGATATATTCCGGTCTCTATTAGTGAGGATCGTCACAATTAGCGGCGATTAGTTTCGGTACAGTTCGGACGCGCACGGCCGCTCTTCCCATAGCGCAGAGCCACCTGCCTGCCGCCCGACTACCACGAGTAGGTACATACTGTGATACAAATTAGACCGTTTATTAACATTATCTATTCATTTTTAAATGTTTATTATGAATCAATTTTTTTTTATATTTAAATACACGTTGACAAGTTCATCTTCGTGTCGTAAAACGGTATAATAACTGTATCTATTACCGGAAAGAGTATAGTATACAGGGCCATTTATTGTTATGGGTTTGGAAAAGTCAAATTTTAATAGTCATATTGTAAATCTAATCTATGTAATTTGATTGTTCATAAAAAGTCAAGAACTAAAATAGGGATTGTAAAAGTAAAGTAACTGTTACAAAAAAGTAGTTAAATTACAAACTGTGGTTAAACAGAACTTTGTTAAAATTCTTTTGGTTTTATTGAAAATGTGTGTGAAAATTGTATTCATGTAATTTTCAAATAAATTATAAAAAATATTCAACTAATTACATATCGTTATTTATAAAATTTCGTCGTGTGTATGTTAATATGTTTATGTAAATATATAAAATAAGCCATTAATGGTCGCAAAAAATATCTTTACAGTAATGATTTTATCAGTAACGATTGTGATTCATTAGTATGTGTCAATAAATTCTAACGCTACCTATCCATTTAGCCTATTAATTGATATCTGACTATCTTATTTTGAGAATCAAACATGTTTTTTTTTATTTTTATAGAGAGTTTGTATACCTAATTGATTTTACTCGTAGTAATATGTGTATAAATACTCTTACATTTTGACAGCTACCTAATTAATAACTTTTTGCGTTGTTGCAGCGTAATGTCCGTAAGTAAGCTATTTGTAGGAAAAGTTATATTAATATTAAATCTTTTAAAGATATTGGAAATGTATAATTAAAGCTTTTCTATTGTTTTTTGCGCATTTTTTAAAATTGTTTATAATAATAAATAATTTAAAATTTACAGTCACTTCAGCGATGTGTTTGCGTATATACCTAATGCGCTTGACCGTTAGAAAAGTTCAAGTTTAATATTTCATGAATGCAACTTCGCCTGGTTAGTCCGTTGCGCAAACAGCTCGACTAGACGTCGTCGGCGCAATGCCGGCGTCATGACTCATCAACCTTGTCAGCATGTCAATGCCTTGTTTATACGTATATAATTATAAATACGCAACTATTCGATTCTTGTTTATATAGTAAGCGTGTGAAGAAGGTGAAAATTACAAGAGTAAACTTCCTCCCCTTATTAAACATTACTGCATTCTGTATTTCTCCCATTATGTTTTCGCTCTAGTCACATCTGTCGCGGTATATCCACTCAAACGTATATGGCTTGTATATGGTAAGTAATATCGAGAATTAGAAGAAAATTGAACACGCCGCCTCGCTAAGCGACTAATATTCCTACAGTAACATTCTTATGCAAATGAGTCAGATTGGATCCGAACAAAAAGAACGATTAATCGAAGTCAAAAGTAAATCGAGCATGCGGGGCGGGTCTCTCGGTTCGCGCGTTGCCTCTTTAATTGCTCTTTGATAACCGGTAATTGTTGTATAAATGCGTCCATTAAAGTTTCTTTCATTTATTTAAGTTGGCGCGTTTATGCCGATCGCGTCCGAAATTAAAATGATCTTTGTGTCGTTCCAATCGTTCTCAGTGCTTCAGTAGGCAAATGAAATAAATGCGGTACTTCAATGAATGGGTTTCGCCGGTCTCAGATACCCACTCCCTGCGCCATTTGTAATGTGAGACATGGCATGAGTTTAAATTCAATCTCGAACGAATGTCGTGTCATTGTTTGATAGCTTTACGATATGAAGTCTCCTAAGATATAATCATACTGATGACATCTGCAATTGTAGTCATGGGTCTTTATTTGGTCTATATTATTGATAGGTTACATTTATTTATTTATTGTACGCTTTCTGGGGTATTGGTGATGAAAGTGCATTGATGCCGACGGCCATGTATTGGATTTCCGCTCAGAACGGATATTTGTACATAATTATTTGTTTATAGTCTTGGTCTTTGTGTTTATGAGCCTTTCCATTGTGCTTCGATGAGCACATAAAATTGTAAACTTGGTAGAGAAAATTGGTAGGACATTATCCGCTAAACAAGAATGGAGCATACTGGTGGATTAGTAACGGACCAACCTGTCTCATTAATAAGAGAAGAGGTATTGCCCAGCAGTGGGATACAGACTTTTTCAATTCATTTCAGTTCGCTGATTTGTTTTCGTTACCTATAATAATAATCGGTAATATATTAAACTTAAATATATTACGCATTGAGCTTCGATGATTATTTCGGTTCTTCTGCGAGATCAAAAAGAGTTTATTCTAAAGGTGCTTAATTCGTTTCAATCGAGAAGCTTAAAGACGTATTAGAAAAAAAAAAAACAATAATAACACTTCAATGAATTTTAAGACAATATTTGTTATTATTATTTTCCTGTATACCTATCTACTTACAATTAGTAAAGGTGGCAAAAATAAATAAGACATACATACTAATAAATTGTAATTATAATTGAGAAAGAAACACACACAGGAAGAATTATTATATAATAAAATAAAATAATAAAATAAAACGTTTATTTTATTATTTTATTTTATTATATAATAATTCTTCTTATTAACGTAAAATTGTTTTAATTTAGAAAATTAATGATACCTCCATGTCCAGACATTTTTATGGTAGCATATGACATTTGAACGAACTATAATTATCCTTAGTATCTCTTAGTACAACTTTATTTGTAAACATTAACTAAACACGAGTAAAAACAAAACGCAAGGATTATAGATTTAGTGCTACATTAATATCGCCTATGACTATTAAAAATGTCGGATATAAAAAAAAAAAACAACTTTACAGAAGAGCGGTGAAAAGTGTAAATTGCATGCGTCTTTTTACATATTTTTTAAATACCAACATTTATAAATTAAGTGATTAAAAAATGCATAAAATAATATTTTTCTTTTCAGCTGATGTTAGACTTGGTTATTTAAGAACGTTTTATGAAATAAATAAAAAAATCGATTTTGCAGTTCCGACGATGTTAATAGTCATAGGCGATATATGTATAGTCATAATTATATATAGACTAACAAACGTTATTTGTCATAAAATATTTGGTTGCTTAAATTGAAGCTGAACCCTAAAAATAATAAATACTGAAATATAAAAAAAAATTATAATTATTGTATCAATTTTAACCCAACCTGAGATTCAATTATTTTCGATGTTAGGTCTTAAAGGGCGTTTTAATTGCTGAAGTCAATATTGATTTATCGTTTGTCTTAATTAAAACATCAATTTTATTAACTACGAAAATAAGTTGCGAGATTTCGTTTCAAAATTATTGTTAATATGTGCAATTTGCTAACGTACCTAATGGAATATAAGTAGTTATATAAACCTATGTAGGTATGCATCAACGATTTCGTAAACAGATGTAGCGTTTTTTGTATATTTATATACATATATATATAACTACTAAGGTGTATATTAAAAATCTATAGTGTATGTTTGACTTTAAACATTTTCGGAAGCATGTCCTCTAGTCAAATCGGTGATTTTTCACCGTAGCGCATATAAACATATACACATCAAATGGACCCAGGGATAGTCAAAATGAATTATGCAAAAAAAAAAAAAAAAAAAAAAAAAAAAAAAAAAAAAAAAAAAAAAAAAAAAAAAAAAAAAAAAAAAAAAAATAAAAAAAAAAAAAAAAAAATAAAAAAAAAAAAAAAAATAAAAAAAAAAAAAAAAAAAAAATACCAAAACTGTTTGTAAATAATTATTTTAAGTTTTGAATTGTAAATATGTATAATATTGTAAAATTTCTGTAATAAATTTATAAAGTCATTATGCAGTTGATACGATACATACAATGTTAATGTTAATACGTGAATATAGTACTTCAAATAATTGAAGAGGTAAAGACTTGTTTGTGTTAAGTGTGAAGTCTACGTGTTTTAACTTTGTTAATAAAGCGTTAATTAAGATTAAAAAATCTTCTTTAATCAAAAAATCAATTATCCAAAATGTTTGTTAACAGTTTAACAGAAATATTGCTAATTGTATGTATTTTTAAAGATTTAAATAGTGATTGCTTTCTTAAAACCAGTTTATGACGAAGCAATCAGTCGGGCGTGTCTTTATTCGCACATCGTCTAGGCAGTAGGCAGTAGGCAGTAGGCCCTCGTTAACAAGCAATGTTAAGCTTCTCAGTTGGATTAAATGGAATTGATCTTCGATTGGCTGGGCAGTAGGCGTAAAGTAATTTGTAAAGTAGCACCTCGGATATATTGGGTTTCGTATTAATTAAACTTTCAATTATAAAGTAAACTTATTAATTATTATCGTTTTGTAAAATATCTTGCTGAAATTTGTGTTGAATTATTATCATTTGTATCTTTGATATTGATTTCTGCTTTAGAAATTTACTATTTAGACTGTACTGTCGACGATAAATATGTGCGTAGTTGTATTTTAATATCATTTGAAATTATTCTGGATTGTTCAATTGTCCATGTCCAAACAAGATTCGATCAAGATCATATATTTGTTTGGCAATATCATATTAGTCTGCGTAATTAGAAAATGAGGTTTTCAAATTCACACAGTATTTAAAAGCATGGTAAAAAATTATTAGTTCTCTCTCACTAAAAGAAGTGCATTTTAAACTGATGCTTATTATGTTAGTACACCTCAAGATTTTATTCTAAGTTAAGCTAGAATGATTTAGTCTTTTATTACCTTACAATATTTTTTCTTATAACTGTCCGTTGGTATTGGCATGTGCTGAGTTATTCGAGTGCGGTGCATTACTCGTTAATTCGGATTTTCCACCATATAAACTCGCAAGCAACACCTGCGAGCTTTTTATGCCAAATCTGTTGAAGTAGCATGGAGTCTGACGTTACGCCTTGCCATATGCTGTAAGATAACGACACTAATAGCTTCTTAAGTGTGCTGTCGTGAAAGATATTTTTTGCGACATAACTCACGAGCACCTGAAGAATGCAACATGCATTTAATATCGCGGCACCCGTTGAGTTTCGCCCTCGTTATGTCAAACACGAGGTACATCCCGCCGCATCGCCGCATCGTTTCCTCGTCTCGCGTCCTCGCCAAGTTTTGAACTCGGTTATGCTTCGCGGAATAGCTATTCCGAAATTTCAGCAACGCATATGCAAATGTCAGCTCTCGACACTGATTGTACGAGTGGCACGGGGAAAATTCATGCATTTACATTAAATTTCACCGAAATTGGATCCGGGCGACGGTAGTTTATGTATAAGCGTGCTGTGTCACGTGCGCACCAGATATTTACGATTTTCAATCGCATTTGATATGGATAGCGAGTGTGTATGTGTGTCATTTAGCGTAATATATGGGGCAATAAGGGTTTTGTGTATGCTTCATGTGAAATATTTTGTGATTTAATTTAGATTACAAATATTTTATAAAACTTATTTTTAGTAAATGTTTATATTCGATGTCAAATTATGTATATGACCTTTATATTAAAAGAAGTATATTCAATTTGGGCGGGGTTCATATTTTTGTTTCGATGATTTCTAAGCGTCCGAAAAAAACTTAATTGATAAAAAAAATCGTTTATAATTTGAGCCAATTATTCTAATTTTAACAAGTGCCCCAAGAGTGCGGAAGTTTTCAAGGATAATTTCACAAAAACATTTCTTTTCCAGATTATTTTTTAAAAATTCTGAGGCAAGTAAATTGATATAAATTTAACACGACAGCTAATTATGTAAGAAATAAATAGTCCAAAATTTTCATCTTTATAATTCCCTTAGAATACTTAGATAATATAGATATACCACACTACCTACATATATAGATAGAATAAGAAAGAGAAGGTTTTCCGATTGGAAATCTTAGTAGGTATGAGCATTTAACAATTATATTACTATCTTCACTGAATGATTTTATTTAGGAGTAAAATAGGAGTTTGTAAATAAGAAAATTGACAAATTTGTGCTCATGTAAAGGGTTTTTGGGGGTACTTGACTAAAAATCAGAAAGTGATGAAAACAACCTATAATATGTATTTACACGTCTTGTATAATAAAACTATTACAAGCCGATTTATATGCAAAGGATATATAAAAGAAAAATGAATTTAAAGCATGCTTATAACAGCAGTAGAAGAGAGAAATTGCTTAACAACGTTTGTCTGTTATGTATACAACCATGCAGGTTGTTAATGTTCAGAGTTCAGATAAAACTGTTCAGAGTTGAGCCGGACAGTCCCCATGGAGGAGAAGTCTGGCCTTTTCGCCGAGGCCAGCCTGTCGCTGGAGGGATCCTGTTGCCTGCAGATTCGGGACCTTCCAATTAAAGCGGCTGAAGGCACGGGTTTAGTACGGTATTGCACTCCCAAAGTGCCGAGTCCGACATAGGTCTAGGACTGCCGACCCGGGCGTCCTGGATATCATCCGTAAATGGATTCCCCTGCGCCAAAAACAAAAAGAGCTACATGTAATGACATTAAGCAAGAAACTCAAATCTATCAGCTTTATTAATAAAAATGTCGACGTCGAACAATGGTTTTCTGTTAAACGTGCTCCCGGTGCATTAATTACCTTTTTAATGCCACTTTTATAGTCGTACCTTTATCGGTTCGTGTGATTACTTGTTCAAGCTTATTACTCTTAAGTCCATGACTCAATCGTTTTTTTATCTTGACTTACCTACGTGAGTAGTAATTATGTTATCAAACAATAAAACATACATTTCATATTTTTCATTATTAACAATGGTTTCGTTGAAAGGTAGACCTAGAACATACAACAGGCATCAATAATTATCAACATATGTTTTATGTTTAACACACACACACACACACATACGGTCGTCTGTGCCTAAGGTAGGCAACTTAATGCCCGTGTTTTAGGTAACAGACGATTGGAATACATACTTTTTAAAATTAAATATACATATAAATAATATATAAACATATATTACACTCAGACTAGGGGCAGGAATCTAACCCAAAATCCTGGATCAGAATACAGGGTTACTGCCTACTGCGCCAACGGGCCAGTTAAATATATGGTATATGGTTTTTGAGACATACAAGATATGTACATCCTTTTTAGTCAAGAATGATTCAGTTCATATGATGGTATGCATATTTTCTTTATTTTATTTTATTTTTATTTAACGCTTTTCATGTCTGTACACACAAAAAATTGCATACATTGTAAAATGCATTGTGAAAGAAACTAGGTACTATGATTTTGTTCTCACCGCTAGCGAATTCCATGTGGCAACGAGGCCAACCGTTCTAATTCGTTGTTAGTCCCGCTATAGGTCTAGAAAAGGCAATAAATTGGTGCATGGGATAGATCGTTGCTCTTGCGCACAAATCAAGGCACGTCAAAACGATGGTTGGTGGCCACAACTGCGGGCGATAATACGGCCACCCGCTGATTATTGTTCAACTATGATCAGTTAAGGAAGCATATATCCTTACGGAGTATTGCAAATATATGTGTACCATCATACTCTTAATTGTAAAATATGGTCATAGGCCTCTTGTATTTAATTTAATCAGAGATGTGTGGACTTTTACATTAATTTAATACTGCTGATAAATAAATTGAACACTGGATGAGTGGAGATGGATTTTTATAAACAATTTTAAATTTCGTTTTAAATACGATAAATATGATATAAAACAAATGAACATATAACGTAGATATTCATTGTTATTTTTAGTTTGTTAGGTAGGTATGTAAATTTCTTAGATATGTCAATAGGAATTCCTTTGTTTGTAACATTGACTCTATTTGGTTATCGAGAGGCTTATTTTACCGCAAAAACTTATCAAATAGCGGCATGCTTGAAGCAACGATACAAACGGTTTTAAAGCGATAACTTGTCCTACTTTCATCCAAGACGGTGAGATCGCATATCTCCTGACGGCATACATCATGCTCCGATGTTTTGTTTCAGTCAGCCTACATCTCAATGTGGTATCTCGTTCGTGATTGTGTTACTTGTATATGAATTTATTAAAAAATAAAACAACATTTGCCTTGTCATGGATATGTATTACTACAATTACTAGGCTCGAGGTTTGTGTACCATTCATTGGGTGCGATATATTTATATCGTATGTTGGTAAGTTATAAAAATAAATAAATAATTGAATAAAAATGAAATGTTTAATTGCTAAATACAAATAAATGACGAATCTGTATATTTAGAAAGTGTATAATTAGAAGTTAAATACGTACATTCATGTGTTAGATTAGTTGTGATTAAAATATTACCAAACGTTCTTACTATCGTAATTGAATAATATCTTAAAATGATTCTAATTCAATGAACCTTGTAATAGATATCGAGAACCTGTCCCTAGAATCAGGTGGCGGTGGGAAAAAAATCATGAATGAATGTAAGTGCCTTTTTGTTGTGTTGTCACTCCGCTTCCGGCTGTATCTGGTCGCACGGCAGAAGCGCGTGGAGAATCGGCGTACGCGTCGGACCGTCGCGTCGCGCACTTGATCGCGCCCCGAGTCACGCACCGTCGATCTGTAATGATTATGAGCAACAAAACCGATCATCATGGGATCGTACCCAACATCGTACCTAACCGAATTTAATATTCCGCTCTATTGTGCTAGGTGGGAGCTGTCGCTGTCCGCTCGTCGCTCGGTGGATCACGTAGATCTTTACCGTTTGAATTATATTCCGAGGCAATTTTTCTGTCTCATTGTCTGTTTAACACTCATTTTATTTTTGTTAACGTATCTTTGTTATAATTCAACTTGTAACATTCTTAAAAATTTATTGAATTACTCATAAAATTACTTTAAAAAAAGTGGTACTGAACGAACCTTATTTTAATTCTAATTATTATGCTATACTTCTGTGTGAGAGCTTTAATACCTTAATCTATCTAGTTCATTTTGTCCATAATGAGAAGCATGTCAGAATCCTTGCTAATATTCGAAAGAAAAACATATCATTCGTCAAAAAGGGAAATACAAAGGCGGAGAAAAATTGCCTAGTGGTTTATTACGAAACACTTCACGTAGAGTGCTCATCACCGAGTGTATTCGCTGGGGATCTGAAAAAAAACAGTAAGGCGACGCAACAGGTAGACTTCCAATTAGAAAGGGCCGCATTTGAGCGACGACGCGCCGAGCGACACCGAGCTTTGACGGGCTCTCTACAAAAACTGCAACCCGTTTCGCTTGCCGCCACAAACACTAGAGGTTTTTGCGTCGTAAACTTGTCGAGATCTTCACTTTGACTGCGACCTCCTTGTAGCGAATTCTTCTTTTCTATATTGCTATATCAGTCTTATCTGTTTACTTTTTTGATATTTTTCGATAGGTTTTTTGAAGAATTGCTACAGTCAAAAAAAAAAAAAGTTGTATTTTCATTTATCGATAAGTCTCTGGCTGTTGTAGTTACTTTACATTTGCATATATTTTTGGAACGCTATAAATCAGACAAGTCCCTCGGATTTCTCGCATCATTTTATGTAAAGTTGAACTTTAATTCTTAATTATGATTTCTTTTCCCCGACTTATTTGACTTTGAGGTATTAATATATGGAGTCATATAAATTAAATTACCTTACTCACGCGATCGATAAAATTTAGAATGAAATATTTACATAAGAGAAAAAATATATTCATACAATTTAATTTTTAAAATAAAGATTCATCAAAATGTTGTTGTGTCCTTTAGATTTTCATACTTTTAATTGATATTCTATTTGTCACTAAATATATTTCACCCTAGAAGTAGATGGATCAATGTTGCTATTAGTTCGATTAAAAAGAACTGATACTGTGCAAAAGGAGTCGTTATGAATTCGCGCATTCAAGTACGTTGGAAACCTATTATACATATGTAAATATATAAATTATCCAAAACATTTTGTATTTTATTTTTTACACATGTAATTGATAGTTTGTAGAAATAAATATTTTTTATAGATTCGAACTGAACTAAATCGGCCTACAAACGTCCCACTGCTGTGCTGGGCAAAGACCTCTTCCCCATGTAGGAGAAAGGTTGGAGCTTAATTTATTACGCAGCTCTACTGCGAGCGTATTATTTCCCTACGTTGAGTAATGTTTGCTATCAGGTGTTTATGATAGAAAACATTCTTTTTGTAAATATCTGCCCTGACCGGGAAATCGAATACTGGACCGCCGGCGCTTAGGCGATTACTCACCACTGTACCAGAACGGTTATTAGTTTTATTTTACAGCTATTTAATTATTATTAAATATTTGAAACATATATATATATATAAGAAAACAAACCGGAAACAAAACGCTTTAGTAGTTACCTGATTAGCTACGGTACCTATCCTTGAAAGTAACTTTATAGCAAGTAGAGTAGTTGCTTTATTATTTTATTTTTAACAGTTGGAATGTCGGTTGAACTCCTCGTTAAGTGTAACTCAAATTGTTAAATGAAATATTGTCCAAAACTTACACAGTTCAGTGATTACAGATATTTCAAGGGTAGAGTTTTAATTCTCACGTTAAATTTGTCTTTGAATTTTTGGGAATGCGACTGGTAATGGGAAGAAATGCTTTTATACATTCGCACGCTGCTAAAATATTCAAAAATAATTGAATTACTTGCATGCATATAACGTCTAGTACAGTTGTGAATATTTTCTTTAATTAATTCACAGAACATTCGATATAACTTTAGTTTGAAAAACAGCTGTCTATAAAAATTTCAATCCGAATGTAATAAGGCATTTTTATTAATAAGTTAACGTTTTATAGTTCTTGTAACATCCGCTAAAGAGTATGTATGTATTGATAAAATATGCATAATTTAAGTACGGCATAAAAGTTCTCGTTATTTTCTTAGGTTGTCGTTTTAGGTCCAAAGATTGTGATTTTATAGTGTACATTGACTTGAAGTGCAGTTATCTCAGCGGATGAGCGTGTGATGAAGTTTTAATGACATAATCCAGATACCGCTGACTCGATTAACCTGGCTACTTGAGCCTCCGTAGACATCCACATTTACGTGTTCTCGTTTCCCCTATAGAGGCTATAAATGTTGTATCGATTATAATAATGAATAGCTATCGTATTATCGGAGCGATTGTTGGCTTTTTAATCGTACACTAAAACACCACCTGATTATTGTAAGCTGTCGTTTACAGTTATTTTATGAGGTCTTTCATTTTTTTTAAAATCCAATTAAAAGGAGAAATAAACAAAAAAATATTAATAATTATATTATATAAATACCTAATATAATTATATAAATAATTGAATAGTAAGTTGATACAAAATAGGAAAACAAAAATTAATATTATTGCTTTAAAAAATACTGAATCAAATATTTTTAATTATTTTATTATTGAAATTATTATTTTTTTAAAAATCATCCCAAAATCAGTATAGTAGGAGATTCAGAATAAAGAAATAGGTTATGGAAAGTAATTAGAAGTAATATTTCTACTTTAATGAAGTCTAATAAACTGCAAAAGCACTTAAAATCTTGCTGTAATTAAGAAAAAAATTACGATAGATATCACTGTATGAGTACATAAGGCTTCCTGTTATTCAATTATTTATAAACGTTAATATAGATATTAACGCATTTCTACGACCCGACTGAAGAATGTCGACGTGGGTCGAAAAGTGACATTTGATATATAATGGCACTTAAAGTTACCGACATATTTTTCCTTCTTCAGTAGCCGTATAAAATAATATAATACAAATTAAAAGAACGATACTTGTTCACTTGGACTATATTTTTAATTTTTTATACGTTGACTGTCGCATTCAACGCTAATTACCGTCAATTTACTAGATACTGTATTAGTCGATTTGCATGTTATGCCGATCTCTAACTGGGTGGAACATAATTTTCTTAAATTATGAGGGCAATGTAAGTCGCTATATGTAGTGGAAATACAGTGTTATAATAAAGTATAATCATAAATAAAATAGATAACTTTTTATTAATAACATTTAGTTTTTATTATGTAATTATGTATGAAATATACTTGGATTTTATGGAGATACATAATTTTATGTTTGTTAACATGTATATGCATACATTATCTGCCTGTAATATTTTTAATATTAACATAATAGTTTTTGTGATAATATTATGTAAGAGTTAAATATCATTATAGTATGAAAAAGAATAATTATGAGTTTATTTGGTTTGAAACGTCCATTTTTTGAATGGCTCGCTGGTGCAGTTGGCAGTGACCCTGCCTTCTGCTCCAGGGTTGTTGGTTTGATGCCCATTCCGAGTCTGGGTTTGTCATATATATTTATTATGTACGAGCTATTAATTTATACAAGCATATCAGTCGGTTGTTACCTAAAACAGACATTAAATTGTCTTCCTTAGGAACAGACGACTGTGTGTCACATATACACAAAGTCGTATGTTAAACATATTTAAGAAAAAAAAAATTGCATATTTTTAAGACATGTATGAGTAAATTGCATCAATATGACATCGTTTGTAAATTATTTGGAAATATTAGAAATATTTATGAAAGTCAAAAGTGCATTTTCTTATAGAACATGCTTGATAAATTTAGAAGTGCGTTAATGTTGTTTATGTTTTAACCAGATATGATTGGGGAAGAGCCGTGACGTCGAGATAGCACGTGATAAGTCATCTATGTAGGTGACTAATTTGAATTTAGGACTACTATTACTTTCCGGATAACATAAACTTAAACAAAATTAAATCAATTTTAACAACCTCACACGATTAGATCCGTATAATCGATAAACATTTTTTACTTGTTCTAAGAGATAAAAAACATTTTTTGTAGTAAATATAAAAATAGTTTTAAGAATAAGGTTCATTTGCTAAATTAGTTTATTCAGGAATTTCGTGTGTTTTTATTTTAAAAATTTAATTTTTAATAATTATGGTTTCTTCAATAATCTATGTAACTCAATACAAGTAACTATTACAGTATTATGGCTTTGCTACAGAGTTCAGTTTTATGATTTTAAAACCATAACGATTGTTTATTCAATGCTTCGGTGAGCTTTTGTTTATAATTAACTTCCTTGACGAATTGAAAATTCAAACAAGCCTGGAAATAGTGTACACTGTATTAAATCACATTTTTCACGTTTTATACGCCAGGGAATATTTCCCTCTTGTATATGTTAAGAATCCGCGATTAATTAAACAATTTTGGATTCAAGTGAATAAAAAAATATAAATTTTTAAATATTTGCTTCTTTGTGAACTTTATTTCAGTATACTGACCTTCAATTAATGTATACTCTTATAAAAGTTTATTCGGTATCATTGTGAACTATGCTATAATATTGTTTGCGCAATTGATACTCATTTTATGGTTTGGTCACTTGATGGTGTTTTCAGTCATTTCAACGGCTCATAAATAATTACCTGATCATTCTTCTCTTCATAAGAGCAGTCTTCATTTTCATTTATCAGTCTCATAAACATTTTATGCGTGCAATATATAGTGTAAAGCAATTAACAATAATTTGCAGCGCTGCATCGTCGAATCCTGTGTAATCCTGTGGACTGTGGTGGTCACAGTTAATTATTTGTAGCCGATGATTCCATTTAGTTATCTGAGATACAATTGTAGTCATTATTATAATAAATTGAGATATATTCCGGACTCTGAATTCGTCGATTATTCGTTTATGATTATTTATCTTATAATGTCCTGTAGCGGAATATCATGTGATTCGGTAATAAGTGTATTTTCATTAGCTACATTAACTAAGTGTGTATGGTTGTACGAGGCGAGACGATGAAACCGAAGGCACAATAAATCAACGCGCTACGAGTGTATTTCTTTCGTAATCAGCTCATATCGGGCCGGTGCTCGCGGTTGTGGCCGCCTAATTATTGTCGACTTTTACGATCGCTGTAACGAGTTTTCACTTGGATCCAATCACGATTTTACGGCGTTGTTGTCGAGTTTTTAATTATTATTTTACAAAAATATTTATTTTCACATAATACAACACATAAAAAAGTACGAAATTTTATTACTGCACGCGAATATATTTTTTTAATTAAATGTGAAAATTTTATACTATTTGCATTTTTACTTATTTTTAAGCTAAAGGCGTGATCTTTTTAATTAGTTATGAATTACAGGAATCTGAAAATTTGCTATTTATACAATATAAATTTAAAGATAAAACTCAACGTAAGGTCACCACTTCTACGGAACCCTACCTTATTTATGATCGTATCGCCGAAGAATGTTAGCTTCTCTTAGTCCACGTCGGCGTTTGTAAGGTTTATGAAGGAATCTAAATTTCTTATCTCTATCTGATATTAACATATTGATTATAATTTCCATATTGATGCGTGACAAACAAGAAGTAGAATTTGATTTTAAACTCTTTAAATGTCGTAATTATATTTTAAAAAAATATTAGTTTTTCTTTAATATTAAACTATATTCAGAATATTTAAAGGAAGGGTTTTCACTAGATTTTAGGTAAAATATCGTTAAAGTGATTTTATTTAGTTTTAACTTCATAATACTTTTTATTTCATATCTTAATATTTAATTAGTAAAACTTTATAATATTAGCAAAATTGATAAAAACTATTAGTTTGTGTTTTATTTTTAATAAAATTTAGACGTCTTTACAGTTAATTGATCGCCGATACAGAGTCCATGTCCCATCAAGCCGATCGAGTTATCTCGGTATCTGAACACGTAGATGTTAGATACAGGCGTCGACTGTTCCAATGTCGAGGTGTCCGAATATTAGGAGCGTAAGCAATTTGTCAAGTTCGATGTACGTTTTGTTAACGGTACCGTGTTCGCTCATACGTACACGGTGACCGAGAGTGGTACATTCATCATCGGTTTGTACGTCAGGTCTTATGTCAGGGAGGTACGTTTTAGTAGCGTTATTGATTACATACGTTGCATGGCTAAATAGTCAACAAACAAATGTTCGTTATTGCGAAACAAGGATATGTAACGTATCGTAATAAACGTTTCTTATTTTTTAGATAATTTTTTATTAAAGACAAATATTGTAACGAAAATACAATTATACTTTTGGGTTTTATATATTATGAACAGTAATTTTATTCGTCTTTATTCAGTGCAATATGACTTAAAATACTTTTCACTTCTTCGGTAATAGTCTTGCCTCATATACATTGTGAAAGCGAAAAAAATCCTGTTTCTCAAAAGACAAGACACCCGTACGTCCTGATCAAGTTGCGAAGACGACACTTGTCCCCTTGTCCCTTGTGACTATTTCCAATTCAATAATCTTTAATGAGAGGATATTGAGTAAAAGAACGCTTAAAATATTGATTTTGTTATTATTTTTGAAATACTTATGAAATATCTTTTCCTAAAACAAATACTATGTTTACTTACAAATTCAATTAAAATGTATGAATTGTACATACATAAGTCAATATGTTCAACGATAAGATTACATATAGTAAATAATCGACCGCAAAACTTTTGTTATACGGTTCATAGCTTTGTCGTGTTTCTTTGGGGTCTTTCTGGGTATAACCTTAGATTCAAAATTACAGTGGGGTCCTCATATTGGGAAGTTATCTGGCAGACTCAGCTCCGCAGCTTACGCAGTAAAAAAAATACGCCAGTTGACGGATATCAAAACCGCGCGATTAGTATATTTCAGCTATTTCCACAGCATCATGACTTATGGTTTACTGCTGTGGGGAAACGCTGCTGATATTCAATGTATATTTATTTTGCAAAAGAGAGCTGTCAGAGCTATCTACGGTATGGGCACCCGTGAGTCTTTACGAAATAAATTTAAGGAAATAAAAATACTAACTGTTTATTCTCAATATATTTTTGAAAATTTATTATACACACATAAAAACAAAAATAAATTTGTCAAGAACTGTGATAGACATAATATAAATTTAAGAAATAAAAATAAATTGGCAATTCCTAATTTTAGGCTCCACAAAATAAGTAACTCTTTTGTAGGTAACTGTATACGCATGTACAATACACTGCCTGGTAATGTGCAAGACTTGTCCCTAAATAAATTTAAACACTTCATTAAATCCAAATTATGTAGTAAGGCATATTATAGCATTAAAGATTTTTTAAATGACAAGGCTGCTTGGCAGTGACATGATTTGCTCGTTCTTTGTGAATAATTTTTTTATATTGTATGTACAAAATATGATATGGTAAAAAGAGTACCGAGAGGTTTTTTTCCTCCGGCTTTTTTTCTCTCGGCCTACACTAGGAACATTATTATATTATTGTAATATTTAGTAAAGCCGATGATGAAATTGTAGATGTCTACCGAGACATTTTTTTTTTGACGTTCGTTGAGTGTGTGTAATCAATCACCTAATAACGAATAAAATATTTTGATTTTGATTTTGATTTTGATTTTGATTGCTGTATATTGGTGTTTCGTTTAAACAAATTATATCGCATTGTACATACTTCCTAATAGCGAAGACCTTTTCTTCTATCAATGAAAAAATTAACAGTTTAATTAGCTGATGTAGGTACGTATGTATAATTATGTATAGTAATTTGCCGAAACTTCTACATTGCCCTAAGTTTTTCTTTTACTGACGAGGACCTACAAGATGAATTTTAATGAAATTTACTAATTGAAATTCCTAGTTCTTCTACATTAGAAAAAAAAAATCTAATATATTGTTCGCAATTATCAGTAGGATTATTTATGTTGCCAAAGTTTTTGGACGTTCCGCTACGATATTGAAAAAACTAAGAAAGGCAATATCGACCATATGGCGTATCAGGAAAACTTTTGGCTAAATGTTTTTCATAACTAACGATATTGGTTATCTTTCTGATCATTAGGCGGCGGATAATATAATATTTTCATGTAGAATTTGACTTTGATATTTGCCTATATTAAATTTAATTATTATTTGAATATTTCAGGGTCGTGGGTTCGATTCTAGTATAATATATATATTTTTATGTATGTAAAGTTCTTACAAAAATATATCAGTCGGCTGTTAGCTGAAACACAGGCCTTACTTAGGAACAGATGACCGTGTATATATATCGACGGTCCCTACGTACATAAAGACATTCTTAATGTACGTAGGGACCGTCGATATATTTATGTCTAAAAAGGTTAAATAACAGATTTTGTCATTGATAAATAACAATTATTCTATATTTGTAGGCATTATGCGAACTTAATTTTAACAAAATTGAACACAGTTAGAGTTGTTAGATAAATTAATGTAAGAGTTCGTAAAATAAACATTATTCCCTGTTCATATCCCACGTAAAGATAATTACGACTCCCGAACAGTAAAGTTTGTAAAATGTTAAGTTTTACACTGGAAGGGTAAATATCACGAATCGGTCCACACAATGCATAGGTATGCAGTGATACATTTATCTCAATTAGTCCCGAAAACGTAATTTATATTTTGTGAAAATAATTTAAGGATATTCTTTTATTTATTGACCAATTTGCCGGACGTTATTCATATATTTTCCAGTTAAAACGACCTGCAAAACTCATCGTTCCGAGGTAACCTTTTGACAATTTATGAAGCAATCAGCGTTTCTTTTCTCGTGTTTATTTGGGGAATTATTTATTTTATCTCGATGATGTTGCTGGAAATTGTTTCGAAGCTTGCTTAATATTCATTGATTTCATTTTGAGATTTGTTCACGCCGGTTCGTGTAGGCGCCGAAGTAGTGCGTTCAAGCTAAACGAGAGTTTAAGAATGTCGTCCACTGGGTTGCAGAAAGATGTAGCGTTTAATCGCGGGTTGTTCAATTTCTTCCTGTGGATTTATACATACAAAAATAAAGTACTTATAAAATCAGAGTAAGATTAAAGTAACGAGTTGATATGGGTGCTATGGAGTATTAAGCGGTAGACGATTACGCATTCCAATAAATTGTTAATGATAGTATCTCTTTAAGTTTCTTAGCAATACGTTTTCGATGGAATATCATGCTGTGACTGCTTGCGACCGGTCTCAGCGCCCTGGGGCTTCATGAGGTGTGAATATGGTACCCGGCACTTGTACCGTTTGGTGTACCTACATTGACAATTATAATTAGGTAATTTGAAATGTTTTCATCGGCAATTAACAATAAAATTTAATTTTTGTTGCCGTTTTAATCCATTGAGTGGTTATATTTTTGTTTTTAGTGGCATTATAAATTATAATTGATTTCTTCACACTATACCGTATTACGATTCCGAACAGAAATTATTACGGAGAGAATACACTCGGTATTGTTGCGGCCTTTGTAATAACGAATAATAAAAATAAAGAAAACTTAAGAATTATAAAAATGAATAATTATCATTTTCTATTATAGAAATAAGAAATTGATTTTGAGATAATTTGTTGAATGAACTTGAATGACTGTTTTATTTTTTAAGTTTTATTTGAAATCAAATTTAGTTTATTTCATTTAAAACGTACATACTTCCATTTATAATTTGATTATTTCTAAACCTTTTTGCTGCAGAGCATGAAATATTTATATTCAAAGGTCTTTGTATATCGCGTGAAATCTTTAATTCATATACTTAATATGTTATTTCATAGGAACTACACTCATGGACTTGTCAGCCAGTTGGTAAGATATTTTGTTCCATTTGTATGTAACTTTTTGATAGCCTTTTGTAATCAGAAGTTTGACATTTAGATTGAGATTCGTAATGTGGAACGGGATGATAAGGTTACTGACTCTTGTGTTATGTACAAACATAAAATATCGATATAGTTTACGAAAGACTGAACGAACTAAACATTACAAAATAAAGGTAGAATTGATACAAGTTAAAACCATTTCTAACAAGTAAACGCGTAAAAGTATCGCTAGAAAGAGAAGAACTAATTAAAAGTTTTCTTCTGTACTAATAATTCGTTTGACTGTCAGAGTTTTGCGTCGTTAATTTTAATTAAAGAAACGTGGACCGAAGTTTGTAATAATATTAAAGCATTCAAATTGGTGATCCGCTAAACTTCGACATTTTGCCGGCGGATGACCGTCCATTCGTTTTAATTAACCCTTCCGTAGGTCTCATCTGCCCCGATTTTAGGAAAGTTTACTCTTATTTTTTACGAAAAAAAAAACCGCGATAAATCAATTATGAGCGCCGACTTACTTGTAACTTGTTTTGCGATTAACTTAGCTCGAATTTGTATTTTTAATTACCTACATTTCGACTAAATCTGAAAATAATAATTCTCGTACAGTTTCTACGTCACGGAATATCTTCACATCTTTATCGAAGAAAATAATGTAGCTGTCAAAAGGAAAAAGAGTAACCTTTTTTATTTATAGACAACGTAACGTAATTTAACGGAATATGTTTCTTTTTTCTAAGTCATTCTTTTGTTACTTCTGTACTATTCCTAATTCCGCACGCGTTTCTACCCTGTCCGCGTATTAATCTCGGTGGTTCTTTGATTAAGACTCACTGTGATGTATTTGCTTCGCTGACGTAATGGCAACACATACGTCAAGTGTCTGCCTTATTGGCTAGTAGATTGGCTTAATGGTGCCAATGTCCATATATATAGAAAATATGGTCTTTTTCGTTTTATCTATAATTTCTTTAATTACGTTTCTCGCTTGGCCGGCGTCAGCTCGTATGGTTCATGTATTAAAGATGTGTATTAAAATATAAGGCTAACTCGTATATAATATTGACACCGATCTTTTCATCTGTCAAGATAAGCCGAACGGGATCTATTTAGTGATAATATAAAAGGTTTTTTTGTGACTTATCATTCGATTATAGCTTTTACTGTGAATCTTGACTTATATGTTATAGTTATCGCACATTATAATGTTAACAATATAGTAAATATATTATATATTAGAAATATATAATGTATTATAATTAAAGTTAACTTAAAATATTTATTGGACTACTGGATTACTGGAAAATAAATTATAAGCAAACTGATATCAAGCAATGGCTATCTTGAAGGACACGACGCTATTTTAGATTTTATTTAGCTATCAGCTTTTACGTCTATGATTATTTTATTGTTGGAAAATATACTATTTCTTTAGTAATAAGTTATACCTGTTTTTAAATTAAATTATCGCTTTATATATTGTGACCCATACATTAGATTAGTCTCAATTACTAATTGCTGTTTTAATTTTAACACAAGATCAAATTCGAGGCATTGACAATTCACTAAAGAAATAGACTAATAATAACTTGTCCATCTAGTCTAGTTTGTTATGATTTGTGTCGAAGTCGAATAAAAAGATGTATCGATTTTAATGTATTCAAATCTATAGTTACGTCATCATCAATGCTCTTGATTAAATGATGTAACATGTGCTTTAGGATATGATTTACGAGCGATAAACGAACTAAACCAGTATCAACACCAATTCTTAACGAACGTACCAATTAACAAGGAAGAATCGTTAAAAACGGAATTCAAATCTACAAATGTTGAACTACCTTGACCTCACAAAATGTCCAAATAATCTACTATTTGGATATTTGGATAGCTAGACTATTCTAATAAATAATATAATTTATTCCAGTGAGATACGTGATGTTTTAACGTGAGGTTTTTTGGTTGGGAAAAATCCGAAGTTTATTTATTTCGAAAGAACAGGAAAGTAAAAAAAAAAAGTCTAAGTACTATCGTATCAGTATTAGGTGCAATCACTGAATTTTTCATAAAGATTGATCTATGTTGTCTAATAGTTCTTTTATTGTCGTTGCCCTTAATTTTCAACTTTGTTATATACATATATATATACTAGCGGCCGGCCCCGGCTGCGCCCGTATGTATATTATGTGCCTAAACCTTTCTCGTGAATCACTCTCTATTGGTGAAACTGCATGAAGATCCGTGCAGTAGTTTTTGACTTTATCGTGAACAGATAGACAGACAGACGTGGCGGAGGACTTTTTTTAATAATATTTAGTGGTATATGTGTGTATTTCAATTAATCCTTATAGCTACTAAAGTAACACATATTCTAAGGTAATTTCTAGCCTCGACGTATTACGTACGTTTTCAAAGATACAACCGTATGGTCTTCAATGCAACTCGGAGTTGGAACCCACAAACAACTTGTTAATGTATTTAACTGTTTATGAGAAAAATAGGTTATTCCGTTAAAAGACAGTAATCTAAACTAAACACTTATTGTAATCAGGAATAAAATTCACAAATGCAAGCATAGACGCACTTTATTTATTTTTTCGCTGGGAAATGCATTTACGCATCCCGCCGCCCGAGGGCGACGGGTATGTGGGACTCGCTGACACGGCAGAACGTGCCAGAATACCGCACTAAAACCCAGCGGTGCCCTCATCGTCGTAGTGGGGCGCCACGGGATCGCTTTCGCATGCAACCGTGACGCCCCGACGGTTGGCCCGCCTATGCGGATCGCCTTCGCCTATAGAGCGCTAGCGGGCACTGTGAGCGCTCTATTGCCCTGGTGGCGAGTGGGAGGATGTGGTGCCCTCTCCCACTCTATTGCGGAGGGTGGAGGAGTGCATATTGGCGTCTCCACCTCCCCCTGGTCGTCTTCTGCGGAGTGAGTCAGCGTGTGCGGCTGCTTCCCGCTCTCGCTCCGCGGCCTCCTTCAGTGCCATGATCTCCTCACAATATGAGGTCACGGCCGACCAGCACCTCTCGCTGTCAAGCATGCAGCGGACCACACTTGACAGCAAAAGGTCTCCACCTATCACTGCCACCAGGGCCCTGCGCTGGGGCTCCCAAGCGGCGCATTCCTCCAGGGTGTGACGCGCCGAGTCGATTGGCGCGCCACACTCGTGGCAAGCAGGGGTGGCTTCTCGCCTAGCGATTTGGTGCAGGTACTTACCGAAGCAACCGTGCCCGGTAAGCACCTGCGACAGCCGGAACGTAAGCACCCCATGCCGCCTGTTGACCCAGCGACGAAGGTGAGGATGTATAATTGTATAGCGTCCACCGTCACTGAGCCCGCCGCTGGGGACCAAGCATAGACGCACTGTGTTAATTACAAACACTACATTAATAATGATTAAGATTTAAATTGTAATGTAAATAAGATAATATTGAGTGATGTATAATTAATAGTCTAATTAACGCTGCAAATTAAAATATTCCTACTTCCTGTTAGCGACTGCAGGACAATTAAGACTTGAAAAAGAGACGCGTCACCTTAACTGGTTCTTTTTTATTTCGCAAATTAAATATTGTAATTGAAACTAAATTTAATGAACGATTGTAAAGTAATTTAAATGGAACGTCAGTGTTCAACGTCCTTTTATAATATCCGTTCTTTATATTTTTTACATTGAGTGGATGTTGCGATCATATTTTTTGTGCCCATCCACAGCTGTCTCGTATTTAATTAAATTTATTTCACTGTTGATTAAATGTGGCAATTTCACTGACTATGGTTTCGTGGTACAATTTCTATTGTGAAAGAACGGCCGGTAGTCGACTTCATTATTTCGAATGAATTGCCGAAGCGAGTAATAGTGGGGCAACTGCTTATATGGAAAATTATATATCAGTCGATGTCATTTTGATAAATAATTTAGTGTCTTTTATCATTGTGTAAATACTCAGAGAGTTTTCGGATTATATTGAAATTATTTTTTAAATTTGAAAGAAGTACGCGTAATGACGACAAATTGTCGTTACTAGTGATTTATTGAAGGTATTTCGCACTTTTTCATATGAAATATTTACACAAGAACGCTCTTAGCATTTTTATATTAGTTAGATAATAAATGATGAAAGGTTTAATAATTTATAAATATAATAATGTGTTTGCAATTCTAATTTTCGTAAATGTATTTTTATCTTATTATTTATGATCAAACCTCCTTCGCGGTTTAATCGTTGACATTTATTGCTGTTGTTCCATCAATATGAATCGTAGTGGGACATTTTACAGCGGTGTTGTTAATAATTGCTAAATTTGGTTAAGCGATTTCAGAGTGTATAAATTACAAACAAGTTAAGAAGCTAATATTTCTTCTTAATAAGCGTAGTATGTAGCATGTAATTATGTATGGTTTAATATTTTTCATTGATATTTCACATATGAAATGTCTTTTTTTTGTTGATTTAACATTTCCCGGGAAAAAATGATTAGGTCTGATCATGCATGAAAAATGACTGGGTCTGAACAGGCCTGATCAGACATAAACAGGTATGATCATGTCTAATTTGCTCTCATGTATGAGCAGGCTTGATCCCGGCCATTTTTCATGCATGATGAATGATGATGCCTGATCATTTTTTCCGGGTTATTTGAAGTATAGTTATACTTATTTAAATTTTATTATAAATCATAATAACTACTCTACAGCTTTACTCGTACTTACTTAGCTCGTAACCAGACAAGTATCACACAGAGCATAATGACAGAGAGCTCGCTTGTACCGCATACTAAAGATATTTATTTTTATTATAGTTAATTTCAATTATTTTTACTACTCCTTAAACTACTAGTTTAAATCATACTGATGTCGTCTTACAAGCGAAAGGTGATTAAAATTATTGGGTTTACTTAAATTATGATTTATGTATGAGTAAAATGTTAAGTATTTGCTTATTAAATTAAATGCAGCACTGTAATTTACCCTTAAAATATTTTATATACTCTTTTAGACCTACAGTTTGGCTGTAAAATGTTTAGTGTTAGTAAATATAATGATTTTTACTGAGAAATTCTAAAGTCGAGCTCTGCAATCTTATTTCAGTAGCGTTTATGATTTTATCTACTCCCATGCTTTAAATTCTCTATAAAAGATTCTTAATCAGTTAGCTTATTTCCAACATTAAAACACCCAATGTCCGAATAACCATAACATCATCCAAACGGATGATATAATCTTGTAATGAATTTCATAATAACTCCTGTTTTTTTTTCGATCTCTTCTGCGCAAAGGAACATACAGCTACATTCTTACTGCTCGATGCTTGGTATGTGTATGAATATAAAAAAAAAAAGGTCATCAGTATGAATTTCAAAAAAAGAACATTGTCATTCACGCGCGTTTCACTACCAGAACGCTGCGCGCCGTAAAAAAATAAGTAGGTTATTCGAATCCCCGCCATTTTTCTTCGATATTTTTTTTGTTTTGTATACAAAAATGTTAAGGGTGTAAATTAAGTCTTGTATGCAACTGTTGATTATTAGGTTTAAAAACACATATCATGTGATACTATTGTGATAAACCCACATTCGTGTTTTAATACCCCTTATTATAAATACAATAGTTGCATAAATAACTATTTGTACATCTTAACATACAATTAAATTGTAAGAAGCCGACGTCTGTTTATAATATTAAAATAAAACTATTATAAGGGACTTTTCAAGGAGTTTAGTTGGCAAAAAATAATTTTTAAACATTTTTCTTTATGTTTACAAAGTTTCCGGTACGGATACAGTACGCATTAATGTTACAAGACAATTTTTATCACCTAAATTTTGGGGCCTGTCAGAAACATATCGGAAACACATTACGTTACCTTTAAAATATTAGATACCAACCTGTGATTATTATAATTAGAACAGACAGCGCTTAAGATACTGCAAAAAGATTCTTCAGAAAATTGTAATAAAACACCTTACTAGTTAAAACTCAAATTCAATTACAAGATGCTATTTGAAATACCTAATATGAAAAAAAAAAATGATGTTGATACAACATGATTTGTTTCTAAGTTTATTAGGAAGGTAATATGTATCCAGCTATATACGTTAGATTAATAAAGTTTTAATATCCTTCGGCTAATCGTGTTCGAGTTAAAAGATATACATATGTATGAAGAGACTTCACAATAAAAGTCTTTAAAATGGACGGGGATTGTTTGAAATTGTCGCTATCGCGATGACGACTGAAATGACTGATAGTTTAATTTCTGTGTAAAGCGCTAAAAACGCTTATCGTTTTTAAGTTTTATTGATTTTTAAACAATAAAACGCCTGATGTTATTTTAATGAATGTTTCTTACGTGTCCGTTTATTTGTATTAGAATGGTAAAGAAAAAGGTTGTCAGACCCTTTTAATTATATATTTTTATTTTTTTAAACACCGTGTAGTTGTGTAAGTATATAATTTTCGAGATGCCGGTAAATACAAAATTATACGTTAAATATAATATTAACATAATAGCGTTAAAATCAATAGTGTACCAAATGTTAATTTTAGATTTATTAATGTACATATCATACATTATTTCCTCAACATGTAATTTAAAATTAAAGTTTTATCGTTAGCTAGTCACGAACGTTTTTTTCTGTGATGTTCTGACGCGTCTGGTTAAAACTAGGCGCCTAAAACGGAGACATTAGTTTTAATAGTATAGATAAGAATAATTTTTAATTCCTGTTTCAAAGAATCACCCAGTTATTTATCGGCTACGTGATTTGTAATGTAATTGTTTTTTCAGATGAGATATTTACATCGATATCCACTTTAGATAAGTTTTTTATTAATTAGAAAACCATATATCCGTGTAAAGAATTCTGATGAGAAATACTATGCATTTTTGGCTGCTGTTGTTTTTCCTTTCTCTTCTTATCTAAACGTATAACATAAACTTTAGGGTCTGGCTTTATCTATATATAAAATAGTTTTTAAGTGCATAGTAATGTTATGCATAAAATTTATAAATTAATTATATTTACTCGCTACCGTAATAAATATGTAAATACATATGTGTATATGATAAGGTTATGGAATTCTCGATTTTTTTATAACGGAGTTTATTTTTTAGAACATGTTGTGAATAAATCGTTTTGATATTTGTTGATAAAATAGAAGATAAAGTTGAAACTTTATGCTGTGTATGTTACAAATCGATGTGCTCGCGATACAGTATAGTATTTTATAGTTGCGGTATGTGTGAGTTAAAAAAAATCTATCTAACGTGTTTATATAGGCGCAGTACCACGGCCTGCACTGATCGTAAATGTCATCTGAAAATTTATATTCATTACGATTAGATAACAGTCCACAATGGTCGCTCTATTGTTGAACGCATGTACAAACTGATCGATGTACGATATTGCGTTTTTATAGTTGACGTGCAGTACCTCGTTTTTCAAGTTATAATTTACGACTCGCAGACCGACAAAAACAGTAGGATATGTGTTTTCTAGTATCATATATTGGTTTCTTATTAATATAATTTTAAATCAAATATTACACGGAGGTCTAGTAGTAAGTTGTCCCACGAAATTTATAATAGACTAGCTGTGCCCCACAGTTTCACCCGCGTTAATTTGAGAGAAAAACGTACCTACTTAAATATATTTAAACAATTACGTTAAGAGTAGGTACCCGCCTCGTTGGTCGAGTGGTCGCAAGCGTTGCTGCCGAGCAAGAGGTCTTAGGTTTGATTCCTGGGTCGTGCAACGAATTATTGAGCTTTTTTATTTTTCGAATATTCTTAGTAAAAGAGTGATGTTATATTTACTTTAAAAGTGGAATTGAAAAGTGAATTATAGTTAAAAAATGTCTCGAGAAGAGAAATAATAAAGGACGCAACGAAAGCTCTCAAAAAAGATTATTTTTTCCCGTTTTTGTAATATTTATTATTATTATTTAGCCCCTATTGATCGTAATGTTATATAGCCTGGTGCCTTCTTCGGTAAATGGGCTATCCAACCCAAAAAGAAATTTTCAATTGGAACCAATAGTTCCTGAGATTAGCGCTTTCGGACAAACAAACAAATAAAACGAACTCTTCAGCTATATAATATTAGTATAGATTATATTTAATATTTATACCTATTATCATTATTTTGTATTAAAAAATTTCAATTACTTTTTTAATATGTTTTAAAATTTCAAAATATGCTTAACACAACTTTGTTCATACCCACAAATAGATATCTATTTAAATTTTAAATATAAGACAATAGTTAATATTAATGAAGTCGTTTTCTCCTAGTAAGCGATGAAACTTTTATGTTCTTGTACGTTAAAAGTTTAAGTACTATGGTGATCGAGCAATCGAATGCGTGCCCGCGTACGCGCAGCTATCTGCGATTCAGTTCAATACCTTAGATTTACGAGCCATTTTCAATTTTACGAGCACCTGACGTGCCCACTTATATAGCATCATGATTCCTTGACATGCCTGTTCTAGTGCGTCCCACAAATAATGACGCTCAGATGGAGATCGCGCTTGAACGTCAGAGTCCACACTCCCATTTCCAGTTTAATTTCTCGTTACATCAGCACTGTGTTACTACTGACTCCTAGTAAATTTAATACTACAGTTAAGTGCTAAAGTAAAGGATTACACCTTAAGGGTATGACGTTCGTTAAGAATTCCTACTCGGTTTCCCGGCAAGCTTTTACATATGCACATAAAATATTCGCTTTGAAACACAGTCTAGACTCTAAAAGTTTCATTTAAAATTTTCATTAACCGCCGTGATTCATTAATTTTGTTTATTTTATTTAATTACCTATTAAATTTTTATTTTATACTTCACACCTCAAAATGGTTGTATTTGTAATTAATATTTTCACATATATGCGCGGGCTGTTGTTAACATAATGTTAATTAATGTGGAACCACACGCGGTGGTTACAGCGGAGCGCACTTTGTCTAACACACGAGCCTTCGCGGAAAGCTAGCTGCAGTGCGGTTGCGATGAATAATTGCGTACAAAACCCATGTACAATAGCCAATGCGAGTGTTTAAATGCCCTATTAAATCTTACGGAGTGCGTAGGATTCTGTGGGATTCAATTACGTTTTGTGCGTGATGAAAGGTACCGGAGTTAAACGTGTAAGCCGAGCCGAGCCGCGAGCCGCGGGAACACATCCCGACACCTCGCGCTCAATGAGCCCTGTCACAAAAGGTGAGAAATAAGACCACTGCGCACAATACGTATCGCGCCGGGGGCAGATTGAATAAATGCTAAATTAAATAAGAGCAAATAAAATCGGCTATAATGAGCAAAAGCCGTCGGATAATTCGTGCAGAGAGACGGTCAACAAAAGCGCTCGGTTGTTTGCAGAAGTGCGACCGGGACGCAATGTTTCGACGGATTCGATTTCATTTTAAATATCTCTTGTCTTTCACATATTTGCTACATTACTCACGGCCTTAAAATATACCATTTTGTATTTATAAAACCAATTATTATTTACATATCATAGACGAAGCACCGACGTATTACTTACTAGTTGGCTTGCACTCGGGGTCAATATATTTAACGTGAAACAACTTTCGAATGGACCACGAACCCTCAACATTTTGCCTATAAGACCTTTCTTCGACTAGAAATATTCAGTTCAAGTTAAACTGGTCGTCGTCGGCTAGTATAGGTGTCTACATGTGTAAGTACCGAAACAAGACGACGCCGACGTACCAAATCGCTTTTGTTAAGATTTTATCTCAACGTTAAATACTTTTAACCATCACATAATATCGAAAGCCCCAACTAATGGTCTCGTTTGCTTTATAACTATTTAGGTCGAATTAATTTGATCCTAGCCTTTTTTTAATAGGTTTGTTAAAAATGTATACGATTTTGAGATAAAATGATCTTTTTAAAAAAATATTTAGAATACGTATAAAACATGAGAGCTAATTATGTTTTCAGTTTTAATCATCGTCAGGGAAATATATCATCTGAGTATGTTATATACAGTTGATATATTTTTAACGATAACACTTATTTTATTTTTCAATATTATAACAGTTATTGTATCCACGAAATACAGTAATAGTTTTCCGCATCGACGTGCTTGTTTCTGATTTGTATCTATCTCCGAAAATACGTAGCAACAAATAGCTTTGTCGATGTAATAACACCCTGTTAAAATAATTGAAATAAGAATCTGATAATCAAATTAATCTCGTGCAGGCAACTTAATTAAGGTAGTCGTTCATAACAGCGTATAATTTGCGTCGAAATTGTTTCGCGTTCAATGATGATCGTTTATTTGATGAGTCATCATGTATTAAAACAAGCTTATGATATTGTTTAGATTAATAATGTTTTAGATGTAGAGTACAAAAGAAAAAAGCGCTGGTAGCAAAAAAACGACAATATACAAAATTAAAAATAATAATTACAATATTAAATAGTTCAGTGATGGATGAAGAAATATGAAGAAGAGTATATGAGACATGACAGTTGCCAAAACGTATCACTCAGCACATGTCAATTCTATATTTATTATTATGTAGTAATGATATCGTATATTAATATTTATATACTAGAAGACTTTTCCGGTTTTACATGCGTTGAATTTCTATACTTGTCTCATTGGGAGGCGAATATTGTTACTCCTTGTTCTTTGCATCATAGCGTGATATTTATATACCTACATATATGCGTTTAAATAAAGAAACAAACTCTTCAGCTGTAAAATATTAGTATTGATTTATGAATATTGTATTAAAGTAGAGTATTTAATGTAAGTATTTTCATGTTCAAATAACTTTAGTGGAGGGAATTATTGTTTCATAACTTTTACACTCAACAAAAATATTTTTTTTAGTGTCTGTTTATCTATGTGTGATACAGTTATCACAAATTCGATTTAAAGTTTCTGATAATATGTAAAATAATTTTTAAAATTGAAGTATTCCTAATAGATAATGAATAATATCTATATATTTTTGTATTGAATATTATTATGAATGTAAAAACGGGGAAATAAAAGTTTTGTGAAAATTAACTGGCTTATGTTCTTAATTTTAATTTATACTCGGCAATGCAAGAAAAAAAAATTCGTTTGTTTGCATATGTCAATATCTATTACACGGAATGAGTTTGAACATGATTTTCGAGTCGGTATATAGCTTTAGGCATTATTGGGTACCAATATAATTTATTCTTTAAACAAGTGATGGCTAAACCGTTATTATATAGAGTTTAAAAAGATTTTTTTCTAATTCGTGATAGCATTGATTTTTTTTTAAACATAAATCTAATTATCACTAATCTATTCTAAAAGAAGCTAAATAGTTTGTTAGTTTCATAGCGCTGTTTTTTTTGGAGTTACTAGTCTGATTAAAAATAATATTTTGATTTAGATAACCCATTTATTGAGGAAGATTATAAGCTGTTATAATAACACGTTATGACTTACGGGAATGCAGTGGAACCATAAATGTTTAATATTTTCAATGTAATATGTTAATAGAATATTAAGAAGTATAATGATTTCAAAAGTCATTACGATAAAGTTTTTTTTTTTTCGAACTTCTATGTAGTTTTGTACAAAACTCGAAAAGATGTCGTTAACAAAAGTTTCTTACAAACATGAAATCCCGGAGAAATGTTTTTTCACTCAAAATATTTTTTGATTGAAGTTTTAATTTTAGGAAATAATATAATTTCTCACGGGGCACATCTCGCAACCGTTTATAAATTACTTTAATTATAATATAAAAGCAGTAATTTTATTAAAATAACTGTCTCGTACTTTAACAAGCTGTAAACGACTACTAATGAGCAAAGACTGCTTCGCCTATACATTAAAATAGTATGTACACCACCGTATGTGACGTAATTATAACATCCTATTTCCCTATGAAGGGGAAGGGTTACAGCCGGATACTCTACGATGCTCCACTGCTGGTTGACGGGTATATTTTACCCCGATGTGTTTATTCTTCGCATATCATAAGTCGTATTTAAGAACATGGAAATTCAAATATGTCAGTCAGGAATTAAAACTTAAAAAAGTAAAATAAATCCTCCTATAAAAATATTATGACTAATTTTATTTTACCTTTTTAACTTTTTTCTATAACGGGTAGAATAACATAAATAATAATTATTTGTTATAAATTTGGATGCACACATACACATCTTACTATTTTATAACCAAGCTAATACAATCACGAGTAAAGTAAATATTTATTCCGCTTACTGCCGTGTGGTCTAAGGAGTTGCTAGATTATACACGGCTTAAGTGACATTTCTGACGTCTCGTGTGATGTTTGGCTAAATATTCTGCTTCCGTTTGATGCACACGTTTACTGTAGAACGCGTGGGCGACAATTAGATTCTTATGTTATATACGTATTTATTTTTTGTCTTCTTGACATAATACATGCTTATGATTAATTCGTAATTTTATTATCGTGTTTGTAATATTTTTATTGTATTTCAATTTTACTTGTTATGATATATAACTTAATGCCTGTGTTTTAGGTAACAGCCGACTGATATTCATATATATTTTTTTAAATAAACATACATATATAAATATTTTATATTACACCTAAACTCGAGGCGGAAATCGAACCAACAACCCTGAATCCGAAAGCAGGGTCACTGGCAACTGCGCCAACGGGGCGAGTCCTGAGGGCTTAAATAAGAAAAGAGGCCCCGAAGATTATTTTTGTAATTATAATTCGGCATGAACAAGCCAGTTGCTGACACCTTGTTTAAATATAAATGGTTAATATAATGTATTTACATAAGTCGCCTTCTGTCGGCACCATTCTCATCAAAATATCTTCTAATAAGAAACTTATTCCCAACCTTATCTCCTAATCTCAACTCAGTTACGAACTCCAAGTTTTACGCCTAATTATTATTTAGGAATAATATAAAAATATTTTCTTATTAATGAATAAATATATGTTAATTAAATTATACAAATATTTAGTAAATCTTAAGTACCTATATTATTATATTTTAATATAATTGCCTAGGCTGATACGGTGTCAATCCAATAAATAACGCGCTATAGTCATAGGTGTGACACGCGGCGGCTCGTTGAACTCTTTCGTACGGCGCGGGCGGCGCGCTTATTACCGCGTTTTTTCCCCGCCTCTAACGAGATGCGAGTCCAAACATCGAGGCCGTTTGTGGTCGTTCATTACACGCTCTAGGATATTAAAATGAGACAAATTTATTGCCGCTCTCCGATTATACGTTCGATAAACGCGCAGACCGGTGATTATGATATCTCGGGAGTTTAATCGTACCATCGATACGAACTTGCGTTCCGTTCTACACTAAACCAGTACTAATAAAAAAGAAACTAGTTACGGGCCAGTATTCGACAGTTTACGTTTGAAAATCAACAAGGTGCCGAAGGAACGGTACGAGAAGGAATGGTGCGTTATCGTACTAATCGGCTCGAACAATACACCGAATGTTTCAATATAAACTCGACAGCATTTTTAGAGTTTCATCGACGGTATAACAATCGTAAAATAAATTCTCGACGCCTTCTCAGAGTTCTGATTAATGTGGTACACAGTGCGGCGTCGCGTTTATTTTTTCACCTCCGTGTTATTTTCTAGCTTAATTTATGAGCCTCGGCGACGGAGGAAACGTATGTGTTACTACTTGTATATGTGATATCATATTGTTTGATCAGCGCTATAGAAATGTTTACAGCATGAAATCTTAATATATCAACTTGCTTACTATAAAATTACATTAAAGAATAGTTTAAATAATTTAACTCTATCAACATAAGAAATTACCTTACTCTTATTAGCTTTTTAATTTATATCCTTTAGTAATTACGCGGAAGTCTTATTTTATCGAATCAATTTAATTATAATTATGTGAAACATTTGATTAAATCTAAATTTGTTTTAGTTAATCATGATTTATATCTAACGTTTTCTTGTTTATTATATATTGTTAGTTATTGTTTAACTAATAAAATTACAAAATTAAATTAAATAATATAGTGTAAGTATAAGGGAACAGTATGTAAATAAAAGTAATTCAAACATATTTTCACATCCATGTTTTTGAAGAAGCAAGTATAAGTTTTAATATTTCATAATTAATTTAAAGTTGAAATACTTCATTGATAAAAAATAAATAAAAAGGTTTTTCTTTTCTATTATCTTTAAAATACAATATGATATTATTACACGCTTAACTATTTTTTAACCAGCACTGCCAATGAAATGAATAATATTCACCTTGTTGAAATACCGATGTACCCATAATATGTCGTTGGTCTGGAAAAACAATACAAACACACTCAAATGGACTAGATCAACTACGACATATATTCTTATGTGTGGTTTGTATCGCGAGCAGGAATCAGAACCACGATAGTTAGCTCATGAGCAAGCGGATCCTTCGACAATCATTTCCTAATACAATTATTTTTATTTCATATTGTGATATGATGATATGGAAAGTTGACTTGAATAAGTAATAATACAAATTAAATAATAATTTAGTTCTCCTTTTATTTGTTGTAGTTTAAGGACGTTGTGTGCAAAGAAAGCACTATTTTTTTATCTATGCATTAAATATGCATGTTAATATATAAGTGTTTATATTATAGATTTTTAAGATTTTGCTCTAGAATAAGAAACTAAATTGTACAAAAAAAATCTTGTTAGCTGAATTTGGCAACATGATACATATTTTATATTTATTTATTTATTAAGCCATATTTATTCCATATCTTAAAAAATTTACATTTCAAAAGTTGTTAGTTGTTGTTAGTATGTTTTTTTAATCTAGGTTGTTAGTATGATTATTCTTTGTTGGTTCCGAGATATGGATCCCTGTTTGGGTGAAGGCCTCCTCCAGCTCCTTCCACGCCTTTCTATCTTTGCCTTTCTTCATCCATTGTTCTCCTGCCACTTTTATTATTTCATCAGTCCACCGTTTTATAGGTCTTCCTACCTTTCTTTTCCCCGCCGTTGGTCCCTTCCATCGTGTAGATTCGATAGTCCACCTTCTATCAGAGTATCGTGAGATGTGACCAGCCCAACTCCACTTTAGTGTCAGAGCATGTGTAAGTGCATCGGTAATCTTAGTATTCTGTCTGATTATGTCACTTCTTATTTTCTGTACTTTCCTTATCTTTAAAATGCTTCTTTCCATTGCTCTTTGGTTGCTCCTTATCTTGTTTTTGACTTTTTCTGTGAAGGTCCAATTTTGGCAGCTGTATAGTAGGCTTGGTAGCACACAAGTGTCCATTACGACTTTTTTCATAAGTAAACTGTAATTACCTTTTAAAATTTCTTTTAATGACCAAAATCTCTTCCACGCAATAGCTATTCTTCTTGCAACTTCTTCTTCATTGTTAGTTTTTCTGAAAGAAACCTGTTTTCCGAAATAAATGTAGTCTTCGACATAGTCTATGGTATTTCCTTTTACTTTAATAGGTTCTTTAATGCTGTTGGTCATTACTTTAGTCTTACTGGCATTCATTTCTAAGCCAACTTTTGTACTTTCTATGACAAGTAATTGCATCATGTCCTCTATGTCTTTAGGTGTTTCAGCAAGTAATATTATATCATCAGCGAACCTTAGATGGTTTAGGTAACGACCACATATTTTTATTCCTTTTTGTGACCAGTCTATATTTCGAAAAATATTCTCGAGAACAGCAATAAATAATTTAGGTGATAGGGGGTCACCTTGTCTAACACCTCTTTCTATGTTAAAGAGTTTACCCCTAGTTTCAAGTTTTACACAGCTTTGACTATTCTCGTAAATATATGTCAATATGTTTATATATTTTTGATCTATTCCGAATATTTTCAAGGCGTTCCAAATTGAATGGTGACTTATACTATCGAAAGCCTTGCAATAGTCAATAAAAGCCAAGTACAGTGGTCTGTTGAACTCACGGTATTTTTCTATAACCTGTTCTATAACCTGGATGTGATCGGTAGTACTAAAACCTGAGCGAAAGCCTGCTTGTTCTATGGGTTGTGAGTTGTCGATATCTTGAGTTATTCGTTTTAATATTATAGAAGAAAAGAGTTTATACACACTTGTTAATAGACTGATTGGTCTGTAATTTCCTATGTCTAATGGGTCGCCTTTTTTAAATAGCAGTATGATGTCGGATTTGCACCATTGTAGCGGTACAGTTTCTGTATTTAATACCATATTAAATAGTTGTGTAAGGTAATGGACGAGAATTGGTGCTCCTAGTTTAAGAACTTCGTTGCTGAGTCCATCCGGGCCAGGGCTTTTGTCATTTTTTAGCTGTTTTATTTGTTTGTATACCTCTCTTTTTTCTATTGGTTTGACAGAGCTTAGTTCTGGTTCCCGGTTATTGTTTATAAGTTCAAATATCTGATCGTTGTTTCTACTTCGATACAGATCTTTGTAAAAGTTTGTTGCATGTCTGATTACATCATTTCTTGATTTGGTTTCCTCTGACTGTTGTTTAAGTTTTTGTATCCAAGATTTTTGAATGCTTAGTTCCTTAAACGCCCTTTTCGTACTCCTATATTTATTTAAGTTTCTAATTATTATTTTTTGTCTGTGTGTTTGGTAGTCTTTCCGAATTGATCTGCTCGTTTCTTTGTATATTCTTTCTAATTCTTTTTTCGTATCTATATTTTTATTTTTTGTCTGTACGAGTTCACTGCGTTTCTTTATTAGTAGTTTAGTATCTTCACTAAATATTCTGTGTCCTTTTTTCTCAGTATTTTCCCGTGTTTTAGAGCTGCTTGAAATAATATTTTCTAGTGTATTGTAATAGGTTTGGATGTCGGTAGGGTAATTTAGAACAACTTCTAAGTTTTTTATATTTGATTTTAAGTTTTTTATAAAGTATTCAATTTCATCTTCTGTCTTTGGAATATTGGGTGTGTTATTGAAATTTCTCCTACTAATTTTAGGTGATTTTAGTGTCATGGTGCCTCTTATAAGTTTGTGATCCGAAGGAAAGCATGTGTTGATTACCTCAAAGTTTGTGAATAGTCTGGGGTTGTTTGTCATTATGAAATCTATTTCGTTCTTTGTATTATTGTCGGGTGACATCCATGTCCATCTTCGAGAGATCCTTTTTTTGAAGAAAGTATTCAATACTGAGAGTTTGTGTTCTAAAGCATACTCTATTAATCTTTCGCCTCTGTCATTACGTTCTCCGTATCCATACTTTCCCATAACGAAGTATTCTTCTTTTCTTGGATGTCCTATTTTGGCGTTAAAGTCTCCTAATACTATTATTATTTTGTCGTCAGTTAACGAATGTGCTTTGTCTAAATCTTGGTAAAAACGGTTGAGGTCATCTTCGCTCGACCTCTCTGTCGGTGCATAGACTTGAATTAGTGACATAGGAAGTTCACCGAATTGAAGTTGCAAAAGAGCTACTCTCTCGGATATCCCTGTAAAGTTTATTATGTTGGTTTTGTATTTTTTGTTGACAAGGAACCCAACTCCATGGAGCCCTTTAGTTTGTCCAATATAGCACAAGATATGGTCATGGTATTCTTCAATATTAGAGCCCAATTTTTTAACTTCTGACAGCCCTAAAATGTCACATTTAACATTCTTGAGTGCATACGTGAGTTCAAAATATCTCTCTATGCTTGACAAGGACCTTACGTTGTAACTACAAATATTTAGCTTTATTAAGTTATTTAATTCAAGTTCGAGTTCGTTACTTACAGCTGGAGGGTGGTGGTCTGGTTTCCCACGATGACCAATCGGCTTGGGAAATGTTTTATTTTTATAATTTAGTTTAGGTTTGGATGTTGTGTTATTCCGGTGGCTGATGGACATTTGTTATAGTTTTTGTTCGCTTGAGGAAGGAGTTGAAAAAGAGTTGCTTCTTCCTCTCATCATATCAAATGCGTTTAACCTGTTCGTTTTAGTGGTAGCATTCTGTTTCTTTGGTTGGTTTATTGTAGCAGGCGAAGTTGACTGATCTCTCTTCCGTTTTTCGTTTCCGAATGGTCCTTTTTTTACTACTAGTTTATCATAGTTGAGGACAGCATAATTTCCATTCTTTCTTTCTTCTAGAAGTTTTGGTTTTAATTCCTTCCTTTTCTCTAGGACTTCTTTTGGATAATCTTCTGAAATATTAATGTTCTTTAGTTTTTTTCTGTTCTTTGAAATATCTAACTTCTGCCAATTATTTACAAATGAAACTAATACTGGTCTTTCCTTTCCATTATTGTTGTTTATTTTATTTATTTTTTATTTATTTATTTACTCTTTATTGTACACATACAAGTAACAAACAGTTTAAGTATAAAATAAAAGACTTATGTACAAAAGGCGGTCTTATCGCTAAGCAGCGATCTCTTCCAGACAACCAACGTCAAGGAGTTAAAGTGATAAAAAGCGGTGAAGGTGTACAGAGTAAACAAAAACCACAGTAAAAAAAAAACTATACATAAACAACTAATCAATGCAAATCACTATAATATAAAACAACTTATTACATAAATAGTATACGTACACTACATATATAAATACGTAACAATAATAAATACAATTACATATATAACTTAGCATAATACATATATACATACATATATATACATAAATACATACACACATACATAAATATACATATAACAACGGTACATATAAACAAATATACATATATACATAAATTCAATAGTTAGCGATGCGGACGACTAAAGTCTCAAAGATGTAAATAGTACTGTTTGATCCCTTTTTTAAAGGATGCCAGTGACGGTGCACGTCTAATGGACAACGGTAAGGTATTCCATAAGCGTGCAGCTTCAATACAGAAGGACTTGCTGTAAAAAGAAGAAGAGTGACTTCGAATTTTCAGAATCAGATTTTCTCTAGAACGAAGTGTTCTATTATGTGAGTCACAGATAAACTCAAAGTGTTCTTTTAAATAGAATGGTAGAACAGGATTAAATAAAACAGAATAAAGAAGCGATAGTATATGAGTATTCCTGCGCAGACGTATAGGAAGCCACTTGAGCTTGTTACGAAATTCAGAGATATGGTCATACTTGCGAAGTCCAAATATGAACCGAAAACATATTTTTCCAATCCTCCGTGCAATATTTATGTCCCTGTTATCGAGAAGGATATTGAGATCACTTTTTATTTTGTCCTTTAAAATTTCCACAAGCTCAGATGAAGATTGCTCATTTTCTTTTAATCCGTATATAATTAAGTTGTTTGTTCTGCTGTTTTTTTCTAATGAAAAAATTTTTTCCTTTAAGAATTTGTTTTCAGACTTCAATTGCTCAATTTCTCGTGTAAAAGGAACTAATTTTTCATCAATCTGTGATATAATCTGCTTAGTTTGATTTGCCATTTCAATTTTTATTTGATCGAAAAATAATTGCATGTCCATTATTTTTTCTCTATACAACAATTTTGTGGAACGGAACGTTAAAGAGGTCTTGGTTTTGTTTTGTCTTTGCTCCACATATGTCAAATGTCACTTAATCTGACACTGTCTGTCACTGTTGACTGTTGTTGTTGTGCCGTGTGCGTAATTGACAAGTAACGGCTAATCTTTGGTTTTTATTTAACAATTTCACTGAGTTTTTTGTTGTTGTGATGTTATTTCGATTGAAATATATAGTTTATTATGCACTTTGACTCTTAAGTTATGATATTTGCACGTTCTTTTCTTGCATCACACAGTAATTCCACAGTTTTGAATTTATTTAACGGAGCTCACTACTACAATATGTTTACTTGCTGACAGCCGGAACCGGAAACCACCGGAATGATACATATTAGTTTAAATTAATTCGACATTCGCTTGCCACAATCCTGTCGTTAGTTAGTAGATGGGCTTGTGATCGTTATTATAGTCGGTTTTGTCGGTTTTCTTAGTAAACCTGCTGAAAACCAAATTTATTAGACCATGTTTGTCATATTATAAACTCTTTTGCAAAAAAAACGGGCACTTAAGCAAAGAACTATTTTATAGTTACTATTAGTTTGTTTGACAATTTTAGGTATTGTTATCCTCAGAATTTTATAAATTAATAGGAAGGAATAGTTTTCATCAGTTTTATCATAACATTTTAATTAAATTATTAAGAAATAATGTTTAAGCTCAAAACACTATGATTGTACCTGCTCGCTAAATAAAAATGAAACGCGTTAATTTCTTTGTTTTTCTTGAATACATTAAAAGCAGATAACAGTTTAGTATTGAGTGTGACCCCCTCTTGCTGAAATCACAGCTAGCATTCGTCTGGGCATGCTAGTGAGTATATCTTTATGGTTTCTTGGGGAATACGTTCCCACTCCGCGGTAATCACATTCTTTAGCTCTCTGATGGTCTGCGGAGCCGGCTGCACTGATCTCACTCGTCGCTTCAGAACGTCCCAGACATTCGACGAATTCCGACTTCTAGCATATACGCATCCACACCGCCAGGCCGGTGAGCGTGAGCGTTGTCGTCCATACAAATTGAGTTTTCGCCAAGAGCGGTTAAAGCGGGTTGTGCATAAGGAATTAGAACTTCCGTTATGTATCGGTGTCCAGTCAGTGTACCGTTTTCGATGAAGACTAACTCCGTACGATCCATAGAATTTATTCCTGCCCAAAACATAACAGAGCCCCCTCCATAAGGTGTGATTTCTTCAAAACATGCCTCTGCAAAGCGTTCTCCTCGTCTACGTAGCACTCGCCGACGTCGGTTTTCACCATGCACAGATATCCTGGCTTCATCGGAGAACAATACCCTATCCCAGTCTTCATGAATCCATGACACACAATTTCGAGCGAAGCTAAGCCTGGCAACTCGATGTCCACGGAGTAATTTAGGGCCGCGTGCCGGGCGATGACTGTGTATATTAGCAGCGAGAAGCCTTCTCCTGACCGTCCATAGACTAATTTGCACATTTCTTACTTCTTCGAGGGTGTTCTTGAGGTCCACATAAGAAGATTTGCGATTTCTCAACGCTTGACTAACTAGAAAACGATCATCCCGTGGTTCGGTACATGTCTTTCTGCCAGAACCAGGCCTTCTCTTGACGGAACCGGTCTCTTGATAGCGCTGCCAGGTCTTTTGAACTGTCGACCGACTCACATTTAGCCTCTGAGCCACGAAGCATTGACTGCAACCTTCTTCAAGCAGCGCAATAATTTTGCTCGCTTTTATCACTTTATCTACCATTTTCGAGATTGCTAAACAACAATAACAATACTTTTAAATGTCAAGGACACCAGATAATTTAATAAAAATTGACAAAAAGTTAATTAGAGTCGATATTAACTATAGGGAATTCGCGCCACAAAATGTAGTTAAAAGTTATTTTCTTTGAAAACCAGGCTCAGTCAAAAATTTGAATTTGGAATGTACTCTTATAAACATTATGGCACTTTTATAACTGGCCAGTAACATGTTCAAATGATTAAAACCTTTTTGGTATTTTATTTTTTTCAGCCAGGAAGAAAATCGAAACCGCCCGTTTTTTTTTTGCAAATGAGTGTACTTCATAAACATTTATCACTTAATGTGTATGTACCAAATCTTTAATTACCTTCGTGTTAGTACGAGTTATCTTTTTTTTTTTCAAGTAGCAACCAGAAAAGTCTAATATGAAAGCGTTGATCTAAGTAGATAAAATAAAAAATAAGAAATTTATCTCGGTGTATATTTGAAATAATTCTGTACGGAAAACAACAAAACCACTTATATTCTAGCATTCAAATGCAATCTCGATATATAGAAACCACGCAATGCTTTTGTTCGCGTCTTCACTTGTTTCACACCTACTTAAGGCTGCGGGCGCTCGTTAACTCAGATTGAAGGCTGGCGGTCGATGGCCGGAGTCCTTACAGTATAAAAAACCTGATATGCAATATGCTTGCTTATGTTGCCGCTCGTTTAAATAACTCGGTTCGCCTGCGTCTATTGCTAAGATTTTGCTATTCTTATCAAAAGTGGATTTGATATGCCAGATATAAATAAAAATACTATTGGTTATATCAGTCAGGACATAACTTATTTGTTATAAATATTATAGAGATTTTTGTTGTATGTATTTATATAATTATATATAGTTACTATAAATATACTAAAAATATATTTAAAAAAGAATAGTATTCTAGAATCTTGACGACCGTTCTGGTGTAGTGGTACGAGTAGTCGCCTCAACACTGGTGGTTGCGGGTTCGATCCCGCTGGAGACAAATTTATATTTGTGCAAATATTTGTTTCCGATCTGGGTGTATGTCCTTGTGGGTTTCCCTAACGTCCTTTCGTCGGTCCTGGTTGTTATCATGAACACCTAGTAATGATTGTTAGTCACGGGTTGGCGGCTAATATCCCTATCATCCGCCAACCCGTAGTGGACCAGCGTGGTGGATTAAGCTCCAACCCTGCTTCTATATCAATATATGTATGGCTGATACAGTACAGTTTTTTTAAAGTCCCTTCTTAAATATGTTGTTTACTAACTAAAGACTGGTACTGGCTTCGCCCGAATGCGAGTTATAGATAAGATCGCGTCAACCTATCAGGTAAACTTTTCACTTCGAATGATTTTTTTGATTATGCAATAATATGATATACATACAGTAATTGAAGATAGTATTCGTCTCAATGATATAATTTAAAAGAAAATTTCAAAATATATATGTTATGTTAAATAGGTACCCAAGGTAACTATCATTTATTTAAATAATGATAAATAACGAATAGAAGAAAATAACTTTACAAGTACCCTAACGTTTTTTATTTTACATAGGTACATACTAGCAATTTTTTTTTTTTAAGATTTTGAATATATATACATTCTATTTACGTCTCTCTTCTTATTTTTATAGTTTCAGACATAAAATTGTGTAAAAGGGCTTTTAAAAACACCGTCAGAGATCAGCCAATTACATAAAATAAAAAATATGTATGTGTATTGTGTAGCTCCTTATATTTGTAGAAACCGTTTAATAATCCTGTACGTGGTTAATAAGAAGTAAGAGGAGAAACGGATAAAAATAGCGACTTTGTTTTATACTATTTCAAAATTAGAGTCATGTACATTTACATTTTCTATTTATTTCAAATGTTAATGGAGACTACATGGTTTCTATATTGAAACTAAATAGATAATTTTATTTTCCTTGTCTATCTGACCGACCAGACGCAAATGTGGACATGTATAATAAAGTAAAGATTACTGCTAGACTTCAAGCCTTCATCAACTGGCGTCAGTCATATACGGGCTCGACGTAAAAGTATACGAACGTAAAATCACAGAAATAAGTTAATTCATTATAATTTTGTATATATAATATATCTTAAAGATAAATTTAATTATATTAAGCTTCTAAATTACAAATAACAAAAATGCTTATAATGAATTTCGTATCAAAGTTAAATCTAATATTTATATAGCTTTAACTCCTTCCAGCAATGATGTTCTAGTAAACTAGTTTGTTTGAATATCATTGCCTTCCAGTAAAAAGGACAAATTTTGTTTATGAAATAATTCGGTCTAATAAACAGAAACGTTGTCACCTTCCCTAATCACTTCGATGCTTCAAATGTATTAATTACACTCATTGGATAAATGGGACAAATTTACTAAATATTTATTATGTAATATTATTGCTTTGTTTCAATGTAATTTAGCAAATCGATTAAGATAATAGTTTACATCATCTATAGGAATCTAAGTTAAGTCTATGCATTCAATGTAAAACCTCGTGTACACTTAGATAGCCAATACGCCATTTGAATTTGAAAAAAAAAATCATATTAGACGGTCTAATCTTTTATCTGTTAATTTTACATTGACATCTTCTGAAGTATATTTGAATAATATGTCTTTAAAACAGCCCATTTTAATTCATTTTGATGTATAAAATATGTTAGCTTTTCTAATGAATGATTTTTAGCAAATCTAGTATCTTACTAAAAAAATTAAAAATCAATATTATTAGAATCCTTTTACATTGTATATTATTTGTTATTTAATGTAATTAAAATTAAGTAAAATTGGTGTATGCAGGTAATTTTCAATATTTAAATTAGTAATCGACTGACTTTGTTTATTATTATTTTTTATTGTATATATATTATTTTTTTGTAATAAAAAAAAGAATAAGGTTATTTGTTTAATATACTTTGTATCAATAACATATGGATATTTCAATTTAATTATGTTGTCGTATTTTATATATTGAAAACAATGGATAAATTTAAAAAATATATTTTTATTTTATAATTTTGAAAGATGTTTTAATGTAAACACTTGTTTCGTGTTAAAACAGTAAAAAAATTGACAAATTTTAAAGAAAACTAAATTTTTAAATCATATTTTATTCTCTTTATCACTTTTTGACACAGTCCACTTTTGAATTTTTACAATAAATACGTTCTTTTCTTGTGACTAAATTACAAATATACATTAATACTAAGAAGTCTAACTAGCTATATCTAATTTATCACAGATTGTGGCAACATGCCATTTTTAGTTATTTGTTTTACATGAGTCAGCTGAATTGCTCTAACAGTACTGTTCTTATAAAACGCTTATATAAGGTTTTTACACACATAGTATATCAATTTTTATAATTACTACTATTATATGTTTATGGTTGATATTATCGTGGTACGATATTATTTGCTGGATATTAAGCTATTTACAATTATACTCTACGACTGTTATATTTTAAAAATATATGTACATTACATACGATAACCGACTAGCCATCACAAATTCACTTTTATAGTCACTGCGCACTTGGTCATTATATACACAGTTTCAGTTTATACACAACACTACACATGGACGGAGAGATTTCGGGGTGAGGCGCGTGCTGGGATTTGATGTTGGGTGTGGGAAGGATGGGGTGGCAATACGGGATGAGCTCCATGCACTGGTGGTGGTGGTAAAGCACCCAAGTGGTTCCTAGGATGATGGTGTCGATGCATAGGAACTGAACCAGCTCCCGGACTTGGCATTCCGCGACACCTTTGCTTATCGTGTACGTCGGGCAAAGCAAATCTTAATTTTTCCCAGAATGACTTATCGTTCCATTTCACACACGTATTTGTTTTTAAATAAAGTCTTATGTCGGGGTCGAGATCCTTTTTAGGCACTTTTCCTAATAAAACCACAATTAGTCTTTTTCTCCTATCTCTTAACACTTGATGATGAGCGGACTTAAATTCAAAACGACACCACTCTGATTTTATAAAGTTTTCACTTAACACCATTATTGTACGACGCGATGATTCTACGGCTTGAATTATATTATCGGCGATATATCCCCCAGCAGGACAGTCGCGATAATGTAAATAAAGTTTATAAGGAGGATCTCCTCGTTCCAAATTCGGCGCTAATTTTTCTGTCACCCATGCTTCATCTTTAGAACTGTAACTAATGAATGCGTCGTAAAGTTTTTCATGTTCGTCATTGTCCATATCGCTTCCTTTGTAACATAATCTTACACCAAACTTTGAATGAAACCATACTCTCATTTGTTGTCTGTATATGAAAACGGTCACTACGATTATTAAAATTATTATGACTGGACCAAGTGTTGCGACAAGTAAAGGAATGTAGTCTACTTCTTCATTAGTTAAAATGGTTTGAGTAGCTGTCAAATTGCCATTGATACTATTGTTAATGCTTGGTAATCCAGTGCATATGGTTCCATTTTCTTCCACTATTTTAAATCCTGAGTTAGGGTCGTCGAAAATGTTCTCATTATATAAATCGATATCTGTGTTATTAGATTTTGAGTAAATACACTTTACATTAGATATATCTATTATTGAGTTCACTCGTTTCGTCCACTCTCGGAACATCTCAGTATATTCACAGTCACATGACCAAGGATTATAAGAAAGTGAAATTGTAGTAACGGCAACATTTATTTGCCATACTTGCAGGGTTGCCAATCTATTGTGCTGCAAGTGCAATATTTTTAGTCTAGACATATGATTAAACATCTCCTTTCCAATAGATTTGATCTTGTTGTTATTTAGATACAACTCTCGTAAGTTGTCAAGGCCATTAAATTCCTGTCCTTCAACCGAAGTTAAACTGTTATAATCGAGATGTAATACTTCCAGTTCTTTTAATCCATTAAAAGTTCTATTATGTATTGTCTCTATGTTTGATGAATTTAAATATAATATTTTCAGCCTTTTTCTCCCAATAAATGCATGACTTGGAAGTATTTTTATGTTGTTACCATCAAGATACAATTGAGTTGCCTCCATCGGTATTCTTTCAGGTAGCATGTTTACATAATTAGCGTTAGAACACTCTACAACATTAGCTGACCATGATTGATCGTGATAACAAGTGCAGTTATTAGGACACGTCATTTCACAATCGCAGGCATCAAAATCACAGCAATGGCATAATGCAAAACAGTGAAATTCGTATTTACATAAAAACTGATGCGACGCGGCTTCTACTAAAGGAACGTACGAATTTCCTCTATTGTAAAGTAATTTACAATATATACTATCCAAGTCCATTAGCTTAGGCTGGGTTCTGGCTCTATTCCCAGTATTTATTTTTTGCAGCCATTCCATTGTACAGTCACATTCTAGTGGGTTTCCACCGATAAAAAATTCAGGCACGGATTTATCCTGTGGTACGGCAGATATTCTCAACGAATTAGGATCTAAGCTTGTTATTTTATTTCCATACAAGTCGACTCTCGTTAAATTTGGTTTTTTAAAAAAGGTGTACGATTGCACTTTTGAAATTAAATTGTCATTTAAGTACAACATCTCCACTGAGTTCGGTATGGCACTTCCAGTTATCTCCGTTAACCTATTAGAACTTGCGTCGAAAGTACTAAGCGATAGTTGCGATTCAATTTCAAAGTAATTTCCAAGTTCAGCAATTCTGTTAGCGTGAATGTCCAACCACTGCAATCCAGTTGGAATCATAGCGTAGTCGAACCATTCTAGACGATTATCAGAAATGTTCAACCATACCAAATTAGGTAACTTGGCGAAAAGTCCACCGATGTCGGTCAAGTAATTTCCATCCAATCTTATGGCTTGTAAATTTATGTTGCCATCGAAGGCACCGGCTTCAATTTTATGGATTTTATTTCGAGATAAATTGAGAATTTTTAGTGATGTCATTTTGTCGAATACCCCCTTGCTTATGTTTCCAATATTATTTTCAGTCAATCTCAATCCATACATTTGTTGCATTGTCATAAATGAAGCGTTTTCAATGCTCACTATTAAATTTTCTCCTAGGTCAAGTGTTTTTAATTGAGGTATTTCTTTTAAGGCTATAGGAACTTCATCTAACCTGTTTCCATTTATATGTAGATCTTGTAAAGAAGTACAATTCCGCAAGGCATGCGGGTGTATTTTCGAGATACGATTACTGTCAATAGATAAGATAGATAATACCTGTAAACCCATAAATGCAAAGCTCTCGATACTTGTAAGCCTATTATTTGATAATATCAATGTGTGTAAATTTATAAGCGAGCTAAACACGTTCTCCGGGATGTGTTCTATAAAATTGTCTTGCATTTTTAATATTTGTAAATTATGTAGATCTCTGAAAAGCGCGATTTCCATTTTTGATACTCTGTTGTGTGAAAAATCTAAAAATACAAGTCTTTTCAATCCTGAAAATGTTGAGGTATTTATCCAGTCTGAAGTCAATTCGTTATAAGATAAATCCAAAACAAGAAGCTGTAAAAGATCACTGAACAAGCCTGGAGCTAACACAGTAATTGTATTATTATTTAAATATATTTCTTTCAACTCTTTAGTGTCACTAAATAATTCAGGAGGTAAACTGGTCAGCTGATTATCAGAAAACCTTATTGTTGTAAGAGATATGAGCCCTTCTAATGCTCTATCTGCAACTGAATTTAGTCCATTGCCCTGAAGGTACAACTTTTGTAACCTTCTTAGTCCAGAGAGTAGCCCCGGTGGTATCGTATCGATTAGATTTCTTGAAAGATCCAAAATTAAAATATTGTCACCGCATTTTTCTGTGGGGTGGCGATGAGCGGTTGAAAATTGAAAATGACTAACATCTCTCATTCTGTTTCCGGTCATATTTAAATATTCTAGGTTCCTTAACGAGCATAGCGCCCCCTCGGGAAACGCTAACATGTTGTTTTCACTCAGATCAAGTCTTTCAAGATTTTGTACGGTTGCAAATGCTGTTGGTGTTATTTCTAAAGACATTGTGGACCAATCAGTATTATGTGTCCGTATTGTTAAGTTTCTAAGCTCACGGAGACCCGTGAATGCGCTATCCGACAGATTTCCAATCTTGCAATATTCAATGGTAAGTTCTCTTAATTCTATTAACTGGCGAAAACTTTCTGGTGCGAGGGAACTTTGGAAGAAAAGCGCATCACTACATTCGAGACGCAGCCTCACCGTTAGATGTGGTTGAATGGCACTAAAATTTGTATTTTCTAATTCGCTATTTATAGTTCTTAAACGACACTGCAACGCGACACCTGAGTCGTCCTCATCGGTAGTCCACCGGCATTCATCAGGAGCTTGATATCGAGTTCCTGTCATTGCCGATAAAGACGCACTCCATGCCGGCAAAATTGCGCTAAGCGCCAACAGAACACTTGTTAACCACATCAGGCACATTTCGTTTTCCTTTCACAAAATTTTTACTTTAACCTATGCATTGTTTTATTTACAACGTTCCACTGTAATTACACTTATAAGCATTATCGCTTCAGTATAGTAACCAACAGTAAGAGCGCACACGTTTAACCGGCCACTCAACTTTTATTCCGCGTAAGCACTAATTGGACAAGATCGTGTTTGCTACTCGATAACAAAGAACGTGACGCGCTCACTCGCGCCGATGTCTGGGGTGGAACTAACTCGGAGTCAAACCTGCGCTGCGCTCGCGCACAAGGCCGTGCCGGTTCACGCGTTCCAACAGGTAAGTCGACGCCCGGGGCTAAAACGTTCTAACTGCCTCACGTAAAGCTTTACCTTTCGCTCTACTAGTTCCATGGAGCAGCTTGTCAGAAAAATAAACTTCACGCACACTATGACAATTTACACGCAACACAAGGGAGTAAAACCGCTTTTTGTAACGCTTAAGCATGCTTTTCGAGTAAGTGTGAGCGAGACAGAGGTCTTTGCGGGGTAACCGTGCAGACCATGGTGGGGACTCAGCACAGCTGCCCAGGTAGTCTGCTAGCGCATTACTGTGGCCGCCGCTTGTAGGCGCTGCGTTCATGGAATTGTATTGCGAACTTTTCTAATGATACTGTTAACTCATCATACTTAATGAAATGTAATTACTTTTAGCAAATATCTAACATTATATGTATAACTTATCTATTATAAAACATGAATTGGTATTTATAATTGCAGATATTTTGTGTAGTAAACAGGTATGTTGTAACAATCACGTAAATATTTTATAAAAACAAAATGCTTTCAAATTAGGTGCAAATATTTTATATACATATAATAAATATATAATTCAATTAAAAGAAACCTTGAATTAGAAATGTTTATTTTTGATTTTTAACATATTAATTGCTCATTATATACTTTTAGTAAATTTCAAAGCGAATTTCTTCGAAATCTAAATTGCACTTTGAATTTGAGAATGCACATCTCGATTGCCCTTTATTTAAGTTAAACGATTTAATATAATTTCTCATCGCTCTACTTGCAACCCATCATCAAATTAAACGTCTAAACACTATGTGTTTTGTGAAGGTATTCATTTTCTCAAAAACGTTTTGTTAGTTAAATTGGGGTTAGAATTCAAAACAAATTACATTTCGCATGACTTATTAATAGCGCGTTTATAAAAGATAGGCAATTTTGTGGATACTATTATCGTATTAATAAAAGATATTCGAAAGGAAATAAATAAAGATAACGGTTCGATCTTCGAATAAATATTTAAATTATTACGACGTCTAAAAATTAAAAGTTTCTCATATGTAGTTATTTATCCTTTTATTGTATTTGAAATATTAAATAACAAACAATTATTATTTATTAACTAAATTTATTGAATTGTTTTTTAATTATGTTATTATTGACTGAACTGAATCAGACTGTGAACGTTCCACTACTGGGCTAAAGCCCGTTCTTCATATTATTGTCCATATAATAAATAAATAAATTGAAAAATATATATATATATATATATGCATAGGTATATTAATTGAGATATTTGTTTTAGCTAGTAAAGCTGTTCTATATTTATATTTTTTATTCGCATGTGTTAAAGACATAAATTATATATTTATGTTACACTTATATTTATAAATGACGATATTTTTAGGTTTTTTTTTGTATAAAAAGCTGTAAATACTGTATTTCAAATTATTAGTAGCCTCAAAAAATATATATATAAAAAAATCAAGCTGCAAAATTTTGTTAGCACCTTTCCAACTTAGGTATGTACATAGCGCAAATGGCTTTGTAATGGGTATCGTGTCCTGCTTTTTATAACACTGAATCAATATATCACGGGTCCTGAGGGTCGTTTGTCCAATCGCGTCTTAACACTACAAAAGGCCAGCGGGTGATCCTTTGACTTTTTGTAGTAAGTGGATAGGCGTAGCTTGTATTTTACAAAAGAATAGATTGCCGGTAAATCGTGGGTTATTGTAGGCTGTTTAACGTATGTTAGATGACTGTTATCCATAGCTCGTTATAAAGTGTCCGTATTCAATTTACGATGTTCCGAGTCGTCACGCAACTGTCGTTATGTTAGGCCAGTGCGTGGGCTCGTGTGATTTGGGTCACTTGCTCTATCATGATTCATAGAGGAACTCTCAACGTTTCAACAATAACTCATTGTTTTGTTAGACTTATGTTCACACCTGCTTGATAATACTAATTGCGTCAACTTTGTAAACGATGTGAATATTAAAATCTTTAGGGTGCTATTGATACCTTTTGTGCTTTAATTATATAATATTGAATAAATCTAATTTATAAATTACATACATAAAGGTATTTTATTTTTGACAAACGTAATATATAATATATTATGTAATAAATCGCGTGTAATGAATCATCTTATTTTTTGTGTTATCGTGGAGTTCATCAAGCGAAAAACGATTCTTTGGAAGTTTTCCATTATGTTATTAATTTTTGTAATTTCGGTGCCTAATCTCCGGCGACAATTCCCGAACGACACTTATCTCGATGTCGGTCGACACGTATAATCCATTAAGTCGTCATTTCCACGCCGCTGATCATTCCTCAACTGCGCGTCAAACCCGCCCCCGAACTAAACTCGCCGTATTGTTCGCTACTGCCTCATCACTCCTTCTCCGCAAGCTCCTTTACGATAAACCACAAAAACTTAATCTCGACTCTAAAACAAAAGCCATAACGACGACTAATCTCTGATCTACGTTCGGACCTCTATCCCGAACGGCTAATGAACTAGTTTGTTATCTAATCGGTTACACGGCCAACCTATTAATAAATTCCCACGTAATTTTCTAATTAACATCCTGCCTAAAAGACTACGTAAGGAGTTACAGCTAACAATTAAAATTACCTATTCAACGAGTTACTACATTTTAACGAATTAATGTTTTGTTTTTGTTGCAGGTAATCAACGCTCGAATACGATAATCACTATGCAGGAGAATATAATTATTTCCTTAGTAATTTGTAAACAAAAACAAATATCAGTGGTGATGATGTGTTTTGCAATACGCTATGATATTTAAAGCGGTTTGTACATCGTGTTTAATGCAATAGTAAGATAGTTGAAAGGGTAAATCGAAAATGATTAGTGTTTTGTTAGCGGTTCATAGACTCCAAAAGGGTCATGTAGCGTGTAAATTGAAAAGATTTTCCACGTGAGCAAAGAGCCCTTAGTAGTGCACAGATCGCAACACGGGCAATTTGGCGTGCGAGAGTCAACTGGGGTTCATTCGAGCGTCCCGGCACCTGGCGTCCCACAGGGTGCCTTCTGAACAATGGTGTAATAGAGTAGCACACACAGCAATATAAAAATCTTAAAAATAAGAAATCAGTTTGTAGTAGCTTAATTTGGACTGATCGTAATCTTCGCTTATCGGACTTATATTTAAAATTCTTAATTCTTCTTCTTGTAAAATTCTTGCTATATTTTTTACATTGTTAATTTTTTATTATAAAATACCCATTTATTCCCGTTAGGTACTTAAAATCCACATAAGATGTACAAAAATTTCATTTTTAGTTACATTTTGTATCCGTTAATTGCGACGCGCTGCACTTAACTATATATTACCAGCGGCAGCACATGTAATCAGTATGATAATACATTATTTACTTTATTTACTGAGCTTAATTTTTTTTTATAAATAAGAAACCTCCATTCATATCATATTCCGAAGTCAGGGACGCAACGTGCCAACCAATAGGACCGGTTAGATTAGGCATTGTCGCGGCACAATTAGAAACTGTCGCGGCGCTCGGCTCACTTTGTTATTCGCAAACACTCGACCGCATCTGCGCTCGGGACACCTCGCGATATATGGCATCTGCTAATTGCAACCATTCAATGTTAAGATATATGAGTGTTCTGATTCCATTTTACGTTAACAACTTTGAAGCTTCGTAACCTTGTAAATATTCGGCTCGACAAATTTATTATGTGGGCTTGCTAGCAAATAAACTGTGTTATAGTTTATGTACAAGTAAATAATTTAAAGTTAACGTATTAGCAAAAAAAAACACAATAATATAAACACAATTAATATACATACTTCAAAAAGCCTAGGTAAATCTAGCTTCCAATCATTTGTATCAAATACCATGAGCTATAAATGCTTGATCAATATGAAGGAGGTATTATTTTTTCATAAGCATATTTCAAACCAAAGAATATTATTATCTAAACAATCCACTCCTATATGCATCCTAAATTTAAAAGAAATCGGTTCAGAGTTTTGACCTTGGAAACTCGACCAACAGTTATTTTTGTATCTAACGTTAGTAAAGAGATATACTTTTATAGCATTAATCACATTTAAAAATGATATAATAATACGTTTGTATTATTCTTCCTAACTAACTCTAACAATCTTTGACGAGTTGTCAGTATTATTCGCATTGTCTACGTTGACTGGCGATTGTGGGCTGACTAATGATGTATGACTGATCGAACGCCGTATTCACTAGAGACATGTAATAGTTATCGGCTCAGGATAAGGTTTTTTCATACTTTATTAATGTGAAAGAAACATTCTCGTGGCTTTTAACAAAGGTTTAGCTTAGTCATTAGGAATTTCTTTACTTGAATTTTTCTAAAGTTTTATACGCTTGTAATTAATATTTAAAGATAGCAGTAATAGAAATTAGTCGTACTGATTCGTTTAAAAATTTGTTTTCGTGGTTGGAAATTAAGGGACAATAAGTTCTATTATTTTAAATCTATTGTTGGTGCATACAGGCTTACTTAATTGGAAATCTGTTGTATTCCACTATGGAGTCTTGATAAACTTAAGATAAATACTGAATAAAAATAGAACGCATTCGATTTGCGTATCGAGTAAATTCTAGTACTTATCAGCTTTTACTGCGAAGCATCGAACAAGGCAAAGCGGTCCGCTGCTAGATACATATGATTACAGTATGAAATAGAAATTCCTTGTACAATGTTGTTATCCGTCGTTATCGGACATTCTGATTGTGCGTCACGTAGGGACCTATACAACGTTTGCGGCGCAATTATAAACGGAAGAACGTTATTGTGTAGAATTTCGTACGAAGGTCGGAGGCATCCCCCGTCGAGAGATACGTGCTCCCTACTAAGAAAAATGTAACAGGCATCTTAGAAATTTCAATTGCAACTTTTGTTACGTTCGCACTCGCTGCTTTTCCAATTTGTTCAGCTTGTGCCGTCAATGAGTATTTCGAGATATTATCGGCGTGCCATTTGTTTGTATACTTGATTAAATTCCTCAAGATTTTGTTTGTACATTTTTAAGCCTGATTTATTTTTCTAATAAAACATATCAAGGTAGTAAATATAAATATCTTTGTTTGTACAATGCTATTGTTTTTCAAATTTCTAATTAAGTAGGCATCACTAAATAAATAAGTTAATTATGTTATTTAAATTGAACAGATATTTTATAGAATATTTCAAGTGATACTTTATTTATTCATTTACAGGTACTAAATAATAGTTAAGTAACATTATAAAATATTCATAGTCTGTGCTAATTGAAGGTGGTATTATCCGTTAGTGCGGTAATTTATGACGGTGCGACACAAGCCGAGACAAATTCGCTAGGAGTAGAGCGGGGGACTCGCTGCGCCTACTCCTCGTGACCAGCTCTATAAATATCAAGTGTACTGGAGACATAATAATGCATATACCGTAATTGATTAATATAATACTTTTACTCCCGAACACAAACAGACCGTTGGCCTAATGAAATATGGCAACGTGTTCTTCTTCCCTGATAAAATTTCCAGTGTCGGTATTTTATTGCGGCGCGGGCCAGATAATTCAAGTCGGCCGGTGGAATAATTTACATGGTGGCCCTTTACTGGCTTAGGTGAGGCTACCGTGTTTTTTTAATTCGGTTGGTAGATGTGTTTTAAAATTATCTCTTTCAAGTAAGCGTACCTTACGTTACTTACTTCACTTTGACCCATACATTGAATTTGCAAATGCTTTTATTATATTACGCACATAAAATACATAGTTTATTTTTCATTTGATGTATCTAAATATTTGATATTTTTCATTAAAGTGTGAACATACATCGACAGAACATATTATAACGCGTTCTAATTCACAATAAATTTTAACCGAATTATCCTTTTCCTTTTCCGGTTAACATTCTATTATTTTAGCTTAATGTACGTGGAATTTGAATAAAGCTGAATAAATCCGAAAACACATTGAACATTTCACGTAACATTTAAATATTGTTTTTGTTACTTTGAACTCTGATAAGTTAAAAAATATGTAATAATGTTACACTGGATGATTATATACTATTTATATACTCGTACTATATTTGAATTTTTCCCATGTGTGCATTAATGTTTTTCTTATTATTTTTATTTATTTATTTTTTGTTTATTGATATAATAAAAAAAATTAGGAGATAATTAAACTCTACTGATATTATTTTTGAATGAAAAATGTTTTGCAGTAGGTACTGGATTTATACCAAGTTTTTCTCACTATTACTATCAATACAATTGTAACAAGTTAATGTCTGTAAGAACAAAATAGATATTGAAACAAAACTATAAGCGATATATTAACAAGAAAAAAAGAAACAAAATAAAATTAGATTTACTTGTCGTATATAGGTGTTAAACAGGTAGGTACATGTTTGTTTTTACATTTAGAAAAAAGACTAGCACAAAATTAGATGCTTCTTAACAGCGTGTTCCTCGTAGCGCTATCATAAAATTTGATTTATATCTTATTTGATGGTAATACCAAATAAACTGTAAATCAAATTTTATGTAATATTATGTTTTATCTTCTATTTTAATATAATAAAATAGATAAATAATTCTCTCGCATATGAAGTCGTGTCAAAAAACTAGTGGCAATAAAGGTGATAAATAAAGTCGGTGTTTACCATAGACATGTCATGTTTTTAAATAAAACAATTTTTAAACTTAGATAGAAAAATTAAAAGCGTTTCTCCAATAGATTTTATTGTATATTTTCTGCACAGTTGAGGCTATGGTATCAATAGAGCGATATAAATATTTAAAAAAAAAATCGTACAATGAAATCTCACTAAAATTTACGGTATGCGGATCACGCGTCAATCAGGGCTTACTCCTCTGTGAATTGTTGTTCTATTCATTCATTTTATTTTGGGCATATCTGTGCTACACAGTTGCATGTTACAATAGTAGCTAAATAGGATTTTTAATCCCTACATAATAAGTAAACCGTTGTTGTGCGATCAATAAATATATAACTTATAGTAATAAAAATTTATTATATATTTTATTCGAATATGTACATTCATGTTTTTCTTATTATTTTTATTTATTTATTTTTGTTTATTGATATAATTTTTTTTATAATTTTTTTAGTTAAACTAATCTTATTGATGAATGAAAAATGTTTTGATGTAAAAATATAAAATTTAATTTGTAATTACTATTCGTACGAAAAAATGCAAATACTCGTACTAACCACCAATAAATAAAAACTTAACTCGTATTGTAACGTGGTTAATATTTTATAATAAACTATATAATTTGAAGAGCGTGTGAATAAAAACTTAATATGGTTGTTATAGAGTGCAAGCGACACGCGAAAAAAAACTACTTATTCCCTTCAATTAGCCGCATAGATTCTATTCGACTGCTCCTAGCAAAGGGCAAAGCGTATTGTGTTACTTACGGTATACGCTTTGAAACTCGACCTCAACTATAGGAGCTTTTGTTGTGACTTGATTTGAATAATACATTAAAATGATGGCCGCCAGATTTAATATTTATGAAAAGTAGGCCATTACAAGTAACTTGAGATACGATTCGTTTTTCTTTAAATATATTTTTTACTTTATATTTGACATTACTTTAAAATGCATACTACAAGTTTAAAGAAACAAGCGATAAATGTCCTACGACGTATAACTCGCGTTTACTTTAGAAATTTATGAATGGAAAGCACGTTTGTATAAAAAGTCGCATAATCATGCTTTACACGGTATTACAAATAATCCTACATCGCAAAGGTGATACGAAAGCGTATACGGTATTAATAAATTTGGTCAACAAAGGACTCGAAAAACCATTTAAGGCGGATACGCGGATTCGACCGCATTACGTTAGTGATATGGTAATGCGATTGTTTACGATAAATTAAACTGCAGATTCCCGAGGCACTGCGCAGCGGGGCTTCGTTGCGACGCCCGCGCACTCCACGTGCACCTCGACGTTCTGAGGTGAAACACCTCACACTTTTGTTACTTACCAAAGTATTATGTGACAAAATTTATAAGAATATGACTAAAATCTGATTTGTCAAATAAATCTTCTTAAAATTATATACATACTAACCGAGTATTAAACTTAATAAGCTAATGGCTCGAAATTGTATGTTCGCTTTGCACGAGCTTCGTGTCTCTTTGACGAGTTTAATTGGAGTCACCTATTGTTCAACTTCGTATATAAAGCAGTCGATACTTAAGACATTCTTGACGAGTTGACTCACCGTATAAGTGTCACTGTGGTGCCAGAAGAATTACAAGCATTAATAGTTCACTGATACACCGCGGCGTTGACAAATTTTTTATTAGATAGTTGTCTACCAATAACAACGTTGCAACCTATCTTTCTCTCTTGAAATTTCTCTCTCTATTAAATTTTAGTAAGGAATGGATTCAACGCTTGACACATGTCTTCGTAATAGATCTTGCAGTAAATTGTCGATCCTTGAACATTGCCTATACCTTTTCCAACCATTTATTATCTTTTTGACATTTCGACATTAGTTACACCCTCACACGTTACTGATTCGATTTGAAATAAGAATCGATATTATTTAAGAAGAACTTTCAATCGATTTAATGAAATATTTTTAGTTTAAATATTAATTATTCGTTTCTTAGTTTTTTTTAATGCGTGCATAGTTAGCAGCCGTCAAAAAATAAATAAACGAATCAACAGATTTACTGTTTTTTACTCTTGATTTGAACTTAATTTTCAAGATTTCGACTTAATTCCTTGCAAATAATCAATCTTGGAGTCATAGATATTATTTTTATTTCCTTTTTCTAAATTAATTTTACAGTAACAATACTTATATAAATTCCAATTATTTTTAGCAAAAATATTAAATAAAGAGAAAAACAAACAAATTTACGACTCACTCCGTTCGCTTATCGCCAATTTGCGTCAACTGAAGCGTTCGTTTAATATTAATAAAACTGCTGCCCCTCAACCCTCCGCGTGCTTTTACGGTCGGGTTGATTGCAACTTATTTGAATAAATGTTTCTGAATGACCGAGGCTGGACCTCTTTTAAATTTATTTATCTGTATTTTATCATACGGAACGTCTGATCACAATAAAGTGCATCGCGTTCACCCTAGCGGTGACGCCCCGCCAGGACGGTGCATTACTAACGTAGATGACGTGACACTATTACAGCCCATCCTTTATCTAATACAATATGTCCTTGAATATAAAAACAAAATTAAATGTTCGACATATTTCCAAGTTATTTATACGCCCCGGGAGACCGTGACGCCTGCTAAGTTTAAAGTATGTTGCTTACACGTTAAAGTCAAAATGAACTAATACTTTTAATATACTATGTGTGTATTAAATATAATTTCATCTAGTTATATAATTAAATTCATTGGTCAAATTAAACATCATTTTAACCTAAAGCGAGAAGATAATTTGATTATTGTGCGTTGGTAACGTTTTCGGTAGGACCCTATTCAACTATAATATTTATGTCTGAATGTTATTATTTAAGAACTTATTTGTATATGAACGTTTTACATAATTATATGTATAATATTCTGTTATGAAGAGTGTTCTGGTGTAGTGGTTCGAGTAGTCGCCTCAACGCTGGCGGTCGCGGGTTCGATTCCCTCTCGGGGCAGATATTTGTATTTGTGCAAATATTTGTTTCCGGTCTGGGTGTATGTATGTCCTTGTGGGTTTCCTCACCGTGTCTCGGAGAGCACGTAAAGCCGTCGGTCTCGGTTGTTATCATAGACAACTGGTAATGATCGTTACTCGCTTTAGGGATATTATCCGCCAGCCCACAGTTGAGCAGCGTGGTGGATTAAGCTCCAACCTTCCTTCTATATGGAAAAGAAGCATTCGCTCAGCAGTAAGTTGTTTACAGGTTGATACAGTACAGTACATATATGATACGTGTAAGTTGAAATACACAAAATAATTGGTTATATGTAAACTTTTATAATGTTGCATTAAGTTGCATACTTCAACAGCGTAAAAGAGATATTTATTAATAAATAGATAACATCTAGTCTTATATGGTCGTAATGACAACCCTAAGTGGCCGTCAATTCGTAATTACCCGTGTCATCGCGCGGAGGTAATCGTGGCAGACGGCCGTCAAATGATGTGTACCCGTGCTGGCTTTAGCAAGCCTACAGATGGCTGCCATTATTACGTTCACTATTAATTTATCCTACTTAATTCATTTTATTTAGTTTTCTTTTCCTTTATAATAATATAACTAGCGGTATACTTTAAACTATAAGACTCTCTAGTTGACAGAGATCTTAAAATGTGTTTTGACATTTAAGGCTAATGACAAAATAAATTACAAATTCCTGTTGTTAGTTTGAGAATTCGTAGTTTAAATGTACTATTTTTGGACTAATATGAAAGCCGCATCGTTAATATAATATAGTGAAATCAATGTAACATATATCCTATAAATTTTAAAATATCTAAGAGTAATCTATTTTTTTAATTTATATACTTCAGCACCGAGGTAACGATGTATATTTATTTTGACGTTACAAGCTCTAGATAAAAATAAATTTAACGACACGTTTTCTCTGTTTAAATTAATTTTTCTACTGTTTGATATATATTTTAAAACGCAAGTTCGTAGGAATTAATTATATTTAAAAAATAATAAAATTTTTACGTTTCATATTAAGGCATCTCTCGTAAAAATCCCGGAATACATCCATATTTGTTTACGAATAAAACAAGTAGCGATTTATATTTCGAAACAATGAACGAATTCGTTGCATGTCGGGCACATGTAAGAACAAATGTTATGACAATGTATGCAATTTCGTGTACATACAAACGAATTCATATTCCACGTAGACTAAAAGAGTCGTCATACTGTAAATCTTTTATGGTAATACATATTGTACCACGGTAAGTTTTGATCATGGGGTTCGATCGTGAGTTTCGATCGTGCCCGGACCAGGTATACGGCTAGTATTACTTTAATGATAATCACATGTAAAAACTATCTCAACGTTATTTATACTTAATTAACTTAAGTTTGTTTTACGGCAGAAACATTTTGTAAAAAAATAATAATAAAGAAATAAGAAAACACTAATCTATATTATAAATTTAAATAGTAATATTTTATACGACTTCGCCAGAAGGAGGGTCATGTTTTTCAAGAGTATGTACATATGTATAATTGTGTGGCACCCTTTGCGGCCTGAACGGCTCAGAGGATTTTAGCTTGAGAGGTGTCATTAGATTCGTATTTACTGTGAGAGTGAAACTATATATCAAAATAAAAATAAAAAACAAAATGGTGCATTTTTCGAAACGCAGTCGGGTTTTTTAGTTTTTTAATTATTATTTACACAATGTGTCAGTTGCGTGGTACATTTTATGGTGAAGTAATTCGCCTTTCTAAGCAGCAATTATGTTCTGAATGCGATCATATACGGTATAAATGTAATCAAAACCTTATGTTTTTAATAATTGCACAACATCCGTAATAATTGGCGTAAAATGACAGAATTATGGTGTTTAAGGTGGTAGGTACTTACCTAATATACATGTATTGTGTATAGCTAGTTCCTACATCGAAGTTAGATATTCATCGTTCTTAGAATAAAGTCAGTGACTTTTATTTACTGCGTATGTGTGAAACTGCTTTTATGGTTACTATAAGAAATATTTAGAACTACATTTGCCGCTTTTATTAAAAATGCACACGTGAACAAGTGATATTCTTCGATGTTTCACGAAAGGGGTAATAATAGACTCCTGTGTATTTATCTCGCGAACCCATCTCTTGTTTGATAAACATATTTTCTCAGCAGTTATGTATTGAATTCGTTTTAGAAGACGGCGCGTCCCTATTGTGATATAAAATCCATCTTATTTATCTGTTAAACAGGACAAATAATTCTTGACGGCTACCGATTGAGATGTCTTTGTTAGGGGGAAGAATGCCAGTTGGTTTTGTTAAATACAATGCAGAAGATTATTGCTTCATGTTTTGGTTATGGTATTTCGTTATTATGACAAATTGGGAGGTCTGTTAGGCTTTTGGCGTGACTGATATTATGAGACGTGTTTTGCTCGCTGAAATAACATTCAATTTATTCATGTCATATTAATTGTAAATGTAGAGGGTTTTTGCATTTATGTATCAAGTTTACAAAACATTATTTGCCGTTTAGAATACTACGTGGAAACTATTTCTTATTATTACATTTATACTTTTATTTTTTTAATTATTAGAAGTGACAAATTCACTTCCAACGTATCTGCCCTTATTAAGAAGTCGTATATTAAAATATTTTTTATTGGAATAATCTATTCAACGAAATCATTGTTTTTATAATGAGAGACAAATAATAATTAATCCAATTTTTCCAGTTATTTAAATAAATTATTATTCCGATTGTATAATTAGTTAAAGGTCGAGTCGCAACTTCGGTTGTCTGAACGCATGCTTTATTGACCGGGGGCACTTTTCCTTATGCGAAATAAACTTTGAAATTCGCAATAGAATGTCAGACGCAGGGGACCGCAGCGGTGGAGTAAAGAGCGTTTTATAAATGTATTTTTAGAATAGCAAGCGAGACGTAGTCGGCAGCGGAACGCACGGCGATGCAGTAAGTTTAATGGAAAAGAATTGAAAAGTAGCGCGTCTATATGGTAATAGAAATTGCCCGGAAGAAAGGAACACAAACGACAGAGTGCAGTGCTTTGAGTTATTGTTGTTTTCTCTAAAATTGAGCGTTATTGCGTGTAATCCCGAGACGAGACCGAACGCAGAAAGATATCGGTGTGTGGAGTTTTATTGTGAGCGGAACGTCTAGCGGAGTCTACGGAAATAACTTGCGGTGTTTATCTATGTTTACCACGAATTGGTTTTAATATTGCTTTTCTAGTTAAAATGTAACTTTCTACTCGTTTGTAAATTGTGTATTTACGTAACGAAATGTAAGTTTTTCATAAACAAATATATACAATTATTTATACCGTATATACTTAGTATGTTTACTTGTTGAAATAGTTTATATGTTACGATTGTTAATAAGTTTAATAGATTCGATGCTTATAAATTTTTATGTGATACGTAAATAAATATATATGTTTATATCGAGTCGAGAGTTTTACGTAGATTTAAAGATGCTGAATATTCATATGCTTCTGTTTAAAAAAAAATTTGCATTCGAAAGAAATAATTGAAAGTATCGTAAGGTAAACAACCTGTCTCAAAAACAATTCTTAGACCTATATAAAATCCGCAAAACCTTATTCAGTTGGAATTCTTCTCCCTCATAGATGCTTTTGCCCAGTAGTGAGACATTAGCCAGTACTAACAGTACGGTATAATGACTATGTATATGTACATTCATAAACGGCGAGTTGCACGAAACCGTCGCTAACTTTCCGTTAGTTAAGTTGCAATTAATCTTAAAATTAATTGATCTCATGATTAATTTAAAGCTGTTGGAATTAATCATCCGTTAGATAGGTCTTTAATTAAACTATATTTTTTTGTTAACTTAATCAGATGTAGGTTTCGTGCAACAGATAATCACGATTCTTGTGATTAAATTAGTTTAATAAACACTTAAATTTAAAATTTGTTTCGTGCAACTCGGCGAAAGTATGTAACATATCTTGCGCATGTTAATATTTCGTCCCCATTGATAATTTTACAAATAAAACCGTACTTGCTAGACATTTCTACAAATATTTGTCGAGCGAACATAAGAGGGCACTTAGCGAGATGTCATTGTTATGTTCAGCGACTGTTAAAAATTTGAAGCTTGTTCGCTAGTTTCAAGCGACCAACTTTTTCTAGTGTCAAGTTATGTCGTGTAACATTTAGGTGGCATGTCAACGTATTATGTGATACTTAAAATTCTTTCTTGTTTCGGTTTAAATAAATTTACTTCCCATAGGAACATATTTTAAGTGATCTACGCTTAAGATTAGGTATGTATTTATTAAAAATAGGACACAATCATTTTCATCACCATCATCCTTTTTAGATCATACACTTAAGGTAGCAAAAACCTAATTTATACATCGTAACCAGTAGTATGTACTTATAGTAAGATGGTATTGTATGGCGAAAACTAGTTCTTCCTTGCGGTTTGGAACAAGTGAAATGCTCTGCTAAACTTCTTGTAGTATTACAATACAACAACACCACTTCTTAACCGTCGAAATGTAAAAAAAAGCAAACGTGTATAAAAGTTGTTTCAATAGGCTTGACAATCTCAATTGTGTTTAACCCATTTGAAGCCAAATGAAAATTACAAAAGATATTTAAAAAAAAAATTATTAGTGGACATTTTAGAAGTTAACATATAAAAAAAAAAACATGAAAAAAATACAATAAAAAAAAATTAACCTGAAATTTACAGGGGTGTTTCCAAACAAACCAAACAAAAACAAACTGGCTTCTTATGAGTGAAAATTTGCAAAGCATGTTTTTTGCATTTTTACAGCCCCAGCGACCTCTAATGTGACATATAAAACAGCTCACTCGTGTTGGTAACTTTTCTAGTACATGTTCAACACCATCTATTCGCAATCCTTCTATATTAGATGATGATGGACGTGCTATATTCCTTTGAGGTGATTGTCTAAGATAATATCTGGCGACGCCTCTTCGAAATAGCAGTTGATCCATTGGTTCTTCTTTGGCGATCACGTGCAATCTCCATGCATTTGCCATAGCCATGTCAATCATATATGTGAATAGTAACCACCACCATTTCTTACCGTGGATCCTAATCCTATAAAGGGATATGGATTGATCTAATTCATCCACACCGCCCATACTTTTATTATAATTTTGAAATGCGTGCGGAATATGCACATCAAACTTTTCTTTTTTTTTCTTTGCACCATCTTTTTACAGTTCCCAAAGGTTCATGAGAGTCATGGTCATGGAACATCGAAGGAGCGTTGGCGAGCAGAAGAAGAGGATAGCATTGATTGAGAGGAACTGATTCGTCGTCTTTTAACAGCCAAATGTTCATCATCGCTGTCGTCTTCGGGTAATGAGAGAGTACCAATATTACAAACAAATGCCTCAATATTGCCAGGGACGTCGTTAGGTAAACAGCGAAGCGTCATATCAACGTCACCCTCTTCTTCATCCGTAATAACTCTTGGCTCGGGGGGAATTATGGACAAATCATATTTTAAATCATCGTCACTATCTTCGGCCAAGGTGTTTATAGCTTCTTCTAAGCCCCTAAGGTTATATTACCAGTAAAATGTTGCTTTCGACTCATTTTGATTCTGTAAAAAAGAAAAGATAATTAATACACTTGTAGCCACTGTGCCAATATTGGTACAGCTATGTTTAGGTAACTATTATTTTTTATATAGGTAAATTATCAGCATCAGAATACTTTTATATATTAAGTAATTTGGTTATCTTATACTAAAGATTGCAATAATTAATAGAATTTATCACCAATACTAACAAATAGAAAAAAGAATACACTTACTTCCTCTGTCGTAACAATAACAAACTTCAAAACTTAAAAAAACTAAAATTTATAAGTAAATACTCAGTCACTGATTATTATACGAAACCAGTACAATCTTAACTGCACAACGAAATAATAAGTGGGTGGCAACAAAAATAATGTGAGGGTACATTAAAAAATATATAACTGTTCCCAAATTGGCACAGTGGTCAAGAATGGGTGAACTTATTTGAAGCAAATCTCCTCCGATGGTTTCGTTTTAGTTATACATATAGTCCCATTTAGGCTTTTCTCATTGCAGGTTAATTGATGTACATGTATTAGATTTTCTTCTGATAGACACGTGCAGGTTTCCTAACGATGTTTTTCTTTGACGATAGTTACGAGATGTATTTTTTTTTTTCAATAAAAACTTTAGTATTAGAAAATAAAAGTTTATATTTTTTTAATATTATTTGTTCGCATAATAATAATCCTGATTAACACGTAATATATCTCCTATTGTTGTTATATACAACTTTTTAATAACATAAATTCGAACGTTTGAAAAAAGTAGGTAAATTCTTCGTTTAATATTAAGGTTTAAATTATATCCGTATAATTACTTCGTATAAATCTAAATATGTCGATGACATCTTAATTGCCTGTTTAATGAACCGCTTTAAGCTCGAAACAAAATTTAAAAACGCAACGCAGGTTTTTCGGCGCTTTATTGTCCGAGAAAAAGAAAGTGTTATGTTTTCAAGGTATGGTATGTTGTTCATGTGGTAGAATTTATTTATTTTATTGTAAAACTGTTTAACCAATTTAAATTTATGTAGGTTATAATATTCACCAGATTGTTCACGTCTTTAATTTTTTTCTTGCTATTTTTTGTAAAACATGTTTTTTTTTTTATTTTCTATATCTAATTAATGTTTATTTTACAAATATATTTCTTTTTTCTAACGTATTGTTAAATTTGCGTTTATATATTCGTAATGAACGTTTCCGTTTCGCGTGAAGTTTTGACAATAATATTCTACCTTATAAAATATATGTTCATTATAAATAATGTATAACTGTTTATTTAAAAGTCAATTTTCGAAAATATGTGTGGATTTTATCACATTAGTGGTAGTAAATCTTTTTTGATTGTAGTAATTTTATATTTTGTAATAGCTTATTTACATTATTTTTTAATTTCGATGGCAGTCATTGAATTCTATATAAAACGAATAATAATAAATATACGTGTATATATAGATTTTTATTCCATTTCATTGTATATATTTAAAAAAAAATAATTATTTTCAATGTTAAGGTAAAGTAAAGGAAATTTTATTGAATACACTGCGTGAAGTCCGGATGAAATAACTTCATATATACTACATCTCACTACCAGTTCGTTATTTACAAACCGTCATAAATTCGAAACTGTTTGCCGTATACGCTCGTTATTATGAATAATTATGTAATTTTAACGATCGCAGACAACCGCGTCGTGTCTCAAAATTAAACATCATGAAAGTAGGTGTAAATGTAGTAGATGCATGTACATGTCATGTATAATTTATGGGTTCAAGAAACGGGCACCGTGTGGGGCATGTCTTTTTATGAGTCATCGATACCGGACATTCAGTGTGCTGTGACTTTATACTAACACCTTTTATTATTGCGGCTATTTTGATTTTCTGAGTTTTATCAAATATACGACATGCCTATGCCTGTCCTCCGGTAAGTTTAAGTCATTACAATTTTTAGTCGTGTAGGTTATGGTTAATAGAGATGAATTCAAAAGCATCTCTTATTATCTATTCCATCGACGTCGTCTCAAAATATAAGTAATACAGTTTTATAATAGATTAAAAAATGGCGAGTAACTAAACATATTAAAAGAAAAAAAAAAAAAAACTTTTTTTACCCGTCTGTGGCGGAAGAATATATTTTTGATCTGAATGTGCGTATTTTTAGTTAGTAAACAATTCGTTAATTTAGTCAGTAAAATAAGTTTTTTTTTTTAAACGAAGTGTGTTGTTTTGATTAATTTATTAGACGTCCAGCGTGATTTTATATGCGATAAGTTTCGAGAGCTAGTTGTCATATTGGATGACAACTTTGGTTACGAATTTACGATTTTGCTGCGATAAGTTATAATCAAATGTTTTATAAACTATATCCTTTGTTATTAATCAATCTTATATTCTGTTTAATAAGCTACGGGAAATATATATTTTTTTAATTTGAGCACGAAGCTCTTGGAATTAGAGAGTTCAAAATACAAACTCTTGAGCTTATTTCAAACACACTATCTTATTTTATTATAATTTTTAATATTTCGCAGAATTCGAATGAAAATATTGTAAGTGTGTAGATCGAAACTTATTAAGAAGAAAATTTGTATTTTTACTAAGTAACCAGTTGTACCCTTTTTCCCGACTTCATTCGCAATTGCTCTAATTTGACTTTTATCTCTAATTTCGGGACAAAAAGTACCCAATAATATTTTCTTTCTTTCCTTTATTTTGTTACTATATATAAAAGAATGAATATTTAAATTTTTGTAATATTTTTTTTTATACATAGTTACGTAGATGTATAATCACGTTGAGTTATTCTATAATTGATAGGAATTGATGCTAATAATATTTAATAATGTTGATTTCTTTTAAGAAAGATATATTACATTCTAAATTCTTTTGGTTTCCTATGAAATAAATATCCAGTATTCTAGCTCCTAGTATGAACTCAATTTATGCTAAATTTCATTGAAATCCATTAGTAGTTTCGGCTTGATTCGCTCCCAAGATATAGATAGACAGACAGACAAAAAAAATACATTTTTGGTTCTAGTATCGATTATAGAGTTTCTGCAAATATATATATATATATATATTACGTGATAGTTAGATATTTTAATACAAAGTAGTTTCTGCATTTTTTTAAGTTAAAAAGTAGTTTCTCGAATAAATAAAAAGTTTACATTTAATAATAAGTAATAATAATAACATATACTGTATTGTACTGTATTAACCTGTAAGTAACCCGCTGCTGAGCGAAGGCCTATTCTCCATATAGAAGGCTTAATCCACCACGTTGCTCCACTGCGAGTTGGCTAATAACGTATATTTCTAATTAAATAACATATATCAAGTGACATCTGTATTAGTAAAAATGTATCAAATGTCAATATCAAAACGTGTCGTTTATGAATTACATGATAAATTTCTTTTAATGTCGTTTTATATACGACAATATTTGTTTTTCTAACGTAATGCTTCGTTCTTATGTAAATCATGCACAAGGTTAATGGACGTACAACGGTATTAGATATTTTCCGAGTGTTAAGTTGACCGTTAAAGAAATGATTCATTACCGGTACTAGAATAAACTACAGGGTTATTTGTTCAAATATTCTCACGCGTGGCTCGCTCGGTGTCAATTACTCGTCACAAGGTTTGACACCTCTGTGCCTTGGTGGGGTCAAGCGTTTCGCTTTGCTCCACTGTTTGTCCAATACCTATGACGTATACACTCCACATAATTGCATTTGACTTTGACACTTTGGTGTCATTGCTTAAACAGCTCCACGCTGCCAGTTATGTTGTTACAATCAATGTAAAATCATTATCAATAAAGAAATAGTATAGGAAAGGTTGACCAAGTTACGTGTAATGTTTTAAGTTTTTTAACACTTTCGAATAAACAAATTAGTTTATTTATACGAATTTGTTTTTTCTATATATTTAAGTTCTGTTTAAATATAAAAGGGATTATCATAATAGGGTATTTAATGTTAACCGATTAAATGTTATACAATAAAAACGGTATTGTAAAATAACTTCTAGATCTCAAAAAGCGATACGATGCTACCCGTCTCTTCGATTCTCACATTCTGACCTGGCTCGTCTCATTAAAGGTGTCGTTTTATTTCCAAAGGGTCAGCTGCTCGTTTTATCGACACTATAAAGCCGTCCCGATCGAACGGTCGATATGATAATTGTAATCCAATACATCACTATCTGCATCTCCCGTCCGTACCTAGCTATTAGTGCGTCCGCATTACATACTAGAAAGGGGAAAGAGCAGAGAGAATTAATAAACCTTTACCTTCGGATTTGCGGTAACAAATCGTTCCACCTACGCGCAGTGCAAAATTACTCGACTCCTACGTAACATTATTGTTGGTGTCACGCGTGGAAGCGTATTTCGTTCGAGGAAGTCCCAAGTCGTTAGCGGTGATGAATCGGCTTAGAATCTTAAAACTGTACCTCGGTATTTGACGAGAATCGATTAAGTTTGACAGTGTTCCGTCCGATTGTGGAGCGATCCTCGCTGGTAATTACTGCCAACACGGATATTGAACCGAGCGGCTATTCCGCGTGACATTCCAATAATGAATTCTGTCTGACTTGACGTGACACGAACACGGCGAGAAAAATTAGTGTTGTATAATTTTAATTACAATGGCCTTTACCGATTTTATTATCGTTTTTCTTTTTGCATATTTTAAGAAATGTTTTTTTGTTTTCTTTTTGTTTGTTCATTTTGTACACTACAAAAAGAAAATGTTAATAATATTAAGTTTAAATTTGATCTTAAAGATATACATTTAATATATTTCAACCACACATAGAATATAATTTTTGTTCATAAATAGTTTATATTTAAAATGTACACTTTAAACGAAACCATAAACATTTTATCACGTAGCGCTATTAATTAAAATTATCATAAAATTTATTCGTATAATGATCAAGATACAAATTGTTTTGTGTCTTAATCAGTTTTAATCTAGGCACTCGCAAAATTATTGATGTTAGCGCAGCGGGGATGCTACAAAGGATCTCATTTAAAATAAATCGCAAGACTGCGTCGCGCCAAGAAATTAGGCGCGGGATCTCCCGCCGCGAAAACTCATCGTGAATAAGTATTCCTTCGGACCTCGCACTACCCGTGTCAATTCTTAAAACATTCCTGTTACACACTCGCGTGAAGATTTAATTGCTTTCGAGACCTAAAGTACCTACTCGTAAAACAGCCTGATTAACGGTTGGTGTTGTACGCCAATCGGGCCAATACATGACTAATCGATTTTATAATATGACGTTTATCTATGTGTAATAAATTAGCTCTAACTATAATTGATGCATACATTTCTCTCGATGTTCCAGTGAATCTTTTGATGTCATAACGATTTTTTATTTTATTTTGTAAGACTTAAAATGATAAAGTTATCTTGTAAGTTTTATGTTGTTCTTTCGAGATTTCTTTTCACACCTACTTGTAGTTGATAGATATCGGATATGACTACTAAAGGAAATCATTTGAACAGAAGGATCGGTTATCTCAGGGTAATATGATACACTAGCATTTGGTTTATTAACACCCATCCACATTTGATTTTTAACGCCTTCCTTTAAAACGTTACAATGTGACATAAAGACTTGACGCCCATCCCTTACGTCGCTTTATGATATGAACACCTAAAGATCGTCACCGTTTTCAATTTAAACTGTGCGGTGATCACCGTCTTTAGCTTTATATCGCCGGTTTCCGTCTAGCAGAAGCGTTCCTCGTTCCTCGGTCACAATGCAATCGGCGTTCGTTTGTACACACGATACTTCCGCCGGCTTCACATATGATCGCCTTTACTTTAATCAAATCGATGCGACAAAGGATTGAATAGAACGTGTCTCGATTTCGCACAAGCGATCGGTATTTGCCTTAAATTCTTCTTTCGATTCGCGGGAGCTATTTTTTACCGATGACACCGTAAAATGGGCACATTCCTCGCGAATCGGTAAACGTTTTCTTTTTGATATATTTGCATTAACTTAACTGTAGTCATTTTCAGTTATCATATAAAAAATAGATTTGTGAATGGTGACCGAAGATATACCTATTATCTCACTGGCACAGTTTTTGCATAACTCTGTTTCACTCTGTACAAAACTTATTTTAATTATTGTTGATTTTTTTCTTATTAAAGTAACTTGTATAACCTTTATTATACTTAACCTTTATATAACTTTATCCAGGGAATAAAAAAGAAAGCTAGCAAACAGCAACACAAGCACTAAAAATATTTTTATATACCTAACTAATATAATATGCCACGTCATGTGGTCATACATACACAATATATTCATTTAAAATACAATTTCCTTTTTCTCTGCTATCTATCTTCATGAATACGTACTGTCCATCATATATAAATTTATTATTTAATGACACGTTTGATAAAAGATTGCAAGTAAAAAAAAAAAGTTACTAACTGAATTTTTATCTTCTCGGTTAAAAGTTCAAAATCGAATTGCTTTTCATACTTTAATTAGACTGTGCCAGTAATTATGAGTCAGTACAATAACACAACAAACTGGCATGCCTGTATCTTGTCTGCATTAAAACATTATCTCGTGGACAAATATGGCTTCTCATATAGAAGCGAAATGTGATGAAAATAATAATAATATGTAGATCGTTCAAAGCATCTTGGCGCACGATTGTATTTACTTTACGTGTACTTAGAAAAACGCAACTTTGATTTGTATATGTGTACGTGAGTGATACGACAGTTGTAGTCTAAGCAACAAGTGGTTCTATCACTTTCTAGCTCGTTTACAGTCAATAAAATATAAAATTTGACATTGTCAAGTAGATATTTAGTATTAGCAAACGAGTAATTGACATATTCAACACGCGTTTTATGTATTAATACGCCCTCGACTGTACCTCTACACGCATACACATTTACTGTGTATGTACAAGCTTGACGCACACTAGCACCACGCGCCAAGAGGAATTGAAACATCTATATGCTTGAGATTTAGGTTACCTAGCAACGGTTGTTTATGTCAATGTATGATATATGATTCTTGCTCGAGTTCTAACATGTAATGCTGTAACAATATATCAGTAAAGTATACTTTATATATTACTTTCTATCTAGCTGAAGTGTAGATTTTTATGGAAGTAGTAAATATATTTGCAATAATTTTAAATTAATTCTAAATATTGTTTTAATATTTGTTTTTTCTTAGGCACCACAATAACGAAAATTATATTTGGGCAATACAAATGTTTTTCATAAGCGGGAATTGAACTCGCGACTTGTTAGTTCAACATTCAGTGATGAAAAGAGTATACAAAAGTTTAGTTAATTTTTGCAGTACAATCGTATACACTAAGGGCCTGTTTCACCAGTTGCAGATGAAGTCTCCAATTGCTTATTTCGGTCTTATTTACTAAATAAACTACAACTTTCGGATTCACCAGTTGCGAATAGATATATCTGACAGAAAAAGTGGCTGATAATTTATCGGCCGAATCTATTGACTGTTAAAGATTATTTTACAGATAAAGAACATTCATTCCAAACGTCGTGATCGAAGTTTTATAATATTTTATGCGTTTTGCTGTTTGCATCATAAATTCATTTTGTTAAAATATGGATTTTTGAAGTTTTGAAAGACGATTTTGATTAATATTTTCAGCATGTTATACGTCCATGAAGGGTTAGAGTTGTTCGCTATTAGGTTTCGATTTCGCCTTACAAAACCGTAAAGAACTGTGTCTAATATTTTGTCAATTATTGAAATTGACCTAATAATTACTAGTGATTAGTTAGTAAAGAATGAAACATGTACTTATAATTATTGTTTTTAATTTCTAATTAATATTGGCTATTTGACTTTCAGTAATTTTGCCAATTCACCAATACAATGTTTACTAACAACTCTGCGATATTTTGCTATTGGGACGTTTTTACTCGTAATTATCCCATATATTTCGGTGATTCGGTGGAGTAAGCAAAGTCTGACAATAGATAGCTAGGAGGCCTTTTTTTAATGATGGGAAATGCATTTACGCATCCCGCAGCCCGCAGGCGACGGGTATGTGGGACTCGCTGGCTGTGAAGCCAGAATACCCACTAAAACCCATCGACCATCTGCGCCGTAGTGGGGCGCTACGGGATCGCTCGCGCATACAACCGTGACACCCCGACGCTTGGCCCGGTGGCCCCTTCGCTTGTGATTGGGGCCGCTCGACTGGTCCACTCTGCTAATTCAGAGAAGTACCAGGAGCGGCCTCACCATCGAAATCTCCGCGCCCTCTCGGCGCCACTCCCTCACCGACCGCACCTCCTGTGCCAACACTCTCACCACGCTTTCGCGCCCCGCCCACCACTGGACCCCAGCTACACCAGACGGCGAAACCCCTGAGCTGGGCCCGCACATCAGCTGGTCCAGGGGCCCAGTGGCTTGTGCGCCTCCGCGCCCAACCACTGGGCTTTCGCGCCCACCTGTCCAGGACGGACGACCAAAACCGCCCGCTCCTGCCACCGAATGGGGGAAAAACTCCCCCCCCCCATTTCCCCGCGCCCTCCCGGTGCCACGCCCTCGCCGACTGCACCTCCCGTGCCCACACTCTCAACGCGCTTTCGCGCCCCGCCCGCCACTGGACGCCCAGGTACCCCAGACGGCGAACCCCCGCTGATGGGTCCGCACATCAGCTGGTCCAGGGGGCCTAGTGGCTTGTACGCCTCCGCGAGTGGCTAGGAGGCCTGGGTCATGTCATGATAAAACTATTTATAACAATAAATAAAATTAGGAACAAGACTAACAGAACTATATAATAGGTACATCGTATATGCCTTGTCAATGCTACGCTGTTGTACCTAATATTCATACACGAATTGACTTATACCTTACGGTAGTTGTTTTAATTGAATGTTATGCATTAAGAACTATATCTTCCGTTTGCAAGAAACGAGCTCTTGTAACAAACATTTTACTTAACGACTGGATTAATTTTTTTTTAATATTTAATATATTTTTTATTCCATATTTTTTAATTTTTTTTTTATAATTTTAATTTTAATTTTTTTTTATGTTTAACATACACACACGGTCGTCAGTCCCTAAGGTAGGCAAATTAATGCCTGTGTTTTAGGTAACAGCCGACTGATATAATTTTTTTTAAATAAATACATATAAATAATACATATATAAATAAATACATAATACACCCAGACTCGGTTTATAAGATATTATATTAACAAATATTTTCAACTCTATTTTTCACATATAAATATTGATTACACGTGATTTAAACGTAATTAAAAATATGTTATTAATATATTTCATACACGTAAATAAGAATATAATTCGCCGCGATCAATCGCATACGGTCTCAGGCAATTTAAAAATAACAAAGGGTTATGTAATACGAATCGTTCTACGAAATGGTACGGTTATTGAATAAAAACAGCATGTCGATTCCATCGGCTCACCCCTGTTGCTTATGAGCTTTTTTATAACCCGTGAAATGCAGGTATAGAAATTAAACACTTATATTATTGTTAGTTTTTATGGTATCTCGTTAAAGCTTAAGCGTTATTTCGGAATAATGATAAAATATAAAAGGGTCTTCTAAAACGATCACCTGCTATTATAGGGAATTAATTTTATCCTACAGTTGTTTTTACGAACAATTTTCAGCTGATTATTGACTTTGTTATATAATAATAAAGTAGGTTAAGTTTTGTGCACATTTTTATATAATATATTCAGAGAATAAAAATAAAAATATTTAAAAATATTAAAAAAATAGTTCTCCTCCGGTGGCAGGTTGAGGCCCAGGACGCCGGTAGTTAGGGCTCAAGGCTAAGGAATCTCCTCACAATTCATGCCGTCTCAAGCAACATTGCCTTTTGTATCGGACCCTTGAAACAACAGTCTAGCGAGAGTTTTTTAACACCGACACGACAATAGGAACAATTATTGTTAAGTCCACATACCGCATGCCAGTAATCTCGTGGGCAAGGTCCAAATAATTATTTAATTTTTCTTTTTCTGCCGTTACGAGATTATAGTCATGTGGAACTGTAATGTCAACAATAATTGCTTGACGCGTTTATCGGTCTATCACCACTATATTAGTTTTAAAGGCTGTTGTAAACCTGTCAGTGACAATAGACTGATCCCAGTAAAGCATGACCATTTTCAAGAAATGGTGATGGGTTGTACCTATAGGTAAGGCTCTCTAAGGTAACTCATTTTCAACGAGGCCATATCGAAGAGCAAGTTGTTGGTGGATACTTCTGGCTACTTAGTTATATCTGTACAAATACTCACCGTAAGTAAGACGACTACACCCAGAAACAATGTCTTATGGATATGACTCCTTGGCGATGACACGATCAGCATACGTCACGAGTACCGTCTTTCATCATACGTTCCGGTAGGTATTTGATTAATAACTTCGTAGATAATTGCACAGACAAAACTTTTGTTCTCCCCAAAAAGGTTACGGTATGGTAACCAGGATATGGAAATGGACCGATCTACATCGAGGTCTGTTAAAATTTTATAGAACCGACCATGTAGTTCTTTGCTCTTCCATACGGCCACGTGGCCAACAGTACTTATTACTATAACAAGAAATTTGGACAAATGGTTCAGGTGCTATACCCGTTAAAATGAAAAATTGCTCAACTAGCCCCGCCCTACCCTACTATAATCGCTCTGTATCATTGATGTTCAAAAAATACACTCCGAGATTGTGGAGGTTTTTAGCGTTTAAAAAAAAAACACATTTTCATGGGATGTATAATCTTATTAGAGACGATTGAGGATGATGCATTCAGTGTGCTGTTAGTAGTTTACGGACTCGGTGGTCAAGGGTATCTGATTCAGTTTGAGTCCATCTCAGTATGCAGGTATAGACGATTACGGCCATAATCCAACTGTTAAAGGTACGTACCTTTTTACCACCCGATAGAAAGCTGTTAAGAACTTTCTTTAGCCGGTCAAAAATCATTCCTTTACCAGTTATTTAATGGCTCCGTCATCAATGCCCAACGCCTCCGATATTCCGAAATATTTGTAGGTTTCACCCTCGTTGAGAGATCTGAGACACAAGGAGTTGGTAAGTTGCATACTTTCTGATTGAGCAATTCTATCTATTTCTACATTTATGACTGCGCATTTATCTACACCAAACTCCATTCTTATACAAGTGCTAAAAGTTTCCGTAATTCTAACAACTTGAATAGTCCTTTACGTCTTTTCATCTTTTGGATGCGAACAGCTTCATATTTCATCAATAAAGTAGGAGAGATAATGCTTTGCTTCCTTTACGAAGATGAAATCATAACCCTGAATCTTCTAATAAAGTATTTAAAGGGATCAGGGCTAGACGAAAAAACCACAATATCTTTTTATTATATTGTGAATAGTTTTAAGTAGAAGTTAATACGAATTAACAAAGGTCTCACTGAATGTATCGCCGACCTTGTGCCACTTACAAAGTTTTTAATTGTTTTTTTTTTTACTAGTTTAATGACTAACGATTATTTTTATAATGCCAAGAAATTGCATTACATATTAAATTATACATTTATTTTACCCTTAAAAAATTCATGTATACAACATTATATTGTTATTATACAACTTATAATCAATACTATCAAATTATTATTTTTTTAATATTGAAATAGTAGTACTAAACAAACGTTTTAACTACATGCATTTATAATATGCTCGAAGAAATCTCTTGAATCAAACAACTGGTTGTACCGCTCACTGAACTAGACGGTGTGGATTCATCCGTATAAAGAGCATGGGTAGACGGTTCAATATCTACACGTTTTTATCGACGCTAAAAGTCCTTCATATTATGTAAACCGTGCTAAATGGTAGCGCAGGGAGAGATATGGTATAATAATAAAATACCTTAACATAATATATGGACGCGGGCTCGCGTAGACAATTTCACGCGCGCTTAGCTAATGTTTGCCGAGCGATTTGCCGGCAGCTATAGATATCGACAGTTTTTATACGCTACCGATTCTTTCGCAGACATGAAAGAAATATTTTAATCTACTTGTTAATCTGTACATAATTTTATATTTCAAACGAGAAATTAAACGATGTGTTTAGATAATATTATTATAACAAGTATACCCTATTATAACAATTATACCCTACCGAATTTTTATAAGGAATGAATACTTACATTTAAAGAGTTTTGTATATTGTCTTACATTAACACAGCACCTCCATTGTTTACATTATGAAACTAGCGTAACAATAATTACATCTGTAAACTATTTGATGTCTGATTTAAATGAAATATAGATTAATCAAACGATACTAGCTTTCACTGGTAACAATAAAACACATAACAATAGCCGGTCCTGTCTGCTGCAACGGCTGTCGTTTTTTATTTCAAGTTAGAACTATTTGTACAGTGCGTTAGAACCTTATCTATCGATCGATCTCTTAACCCTTCGATGTATGCGACACATTTTCGACTGTAACTGCTATTTTTTTAATTTATAGTTATGTACATATTATAAATATACATACATATGTATGTTGGTATTCTTATGTATAAAATACTTCTTCTTTCATAGGTATCAATTTAAGTGTTTTTTTATGTATTATATTTTGTAAAGACTATTTTTTCATCTTGGACAACTTCACTGTAGAGAAACTTGTTACTAACTTTGATTACATTGCCTTTAGCCCGAAGTCGCGGAACTAATATTTCAATGAAGGCTAGTACACGACGACGCCTTTTAGTAATCGGTCTATAATGGGGCCACAACGATTAGTATTCAGCTACTGCTTGACTAGCCACTTATATATATGATTATAATGATCGAATATGATATCCTATTACTTGAGTCAGTGGGCACATTGCATAAATCGGACGCGAAATTCTATCATGAGATCAATATCTGTTCTTACTAGACGGTTTTGCTAATCTGTGAGATTAGTTCCTTCATCGCTTTTACGTGTTGTTGTGTGATGTTTGATATCGCTGACATAGTTATCAGTGTACGTAATTTGTTTTTGTCAGAAAACAGAATAATCATAATAGACTATATAACATCTACCTACTGGTTACTTGTGTGTAGGTATAGTGTTGTGCCAATTGATAAAGAAGGGATTAAAATTTATAACTACAACACCATTGATTTGTTGGATTATTTTATACATAAAACAATTGATTCATGGGAATTAAATTTATCCATGAGAAATAAAGTGGGTTTTGCAAAAAGGTCGCTTTAAAAAAATCGAATTTTTTTGGAGTTACTCCAAGAAAATTCACACACTGATAATAATTAAGCCGGCGGCGGCGATATGGAAGCGGATAATTTCGTTAGAAAATAATTTTTTTAATATCACCTGACTTAAAAGTATCTATATCATATATCTATCATATATCTATATCATATCATAATATTCGACTTATAAGCCATCTTTTGTGACAATCGCTAAATCATTTTGTATAACCTCGTGAAATTTTGTGTTATATATTGAAATACACTCATAAACTTCATATAAAATGAACAGAACTCATGAAAATCATATTAACAATAGATCCTGGTCATAAATAAAAAGATTACAACGAAGCCAACCTAGCTTAGTTCTAAGTTTTATATTTTTGCTTTACGAGTATATAATATCTTACTTGATTTTATTTTTTACGTAGATAACTTGTTAAAATATCGTTTAACCTAAAATAATATTTTTCCCGAAGATTTATGTAGTCATTAGCCCGTTAATTTGTTACAATCAAGTTCGCGAAGAAAAATGCAAGCAAACAAAGCGGGCACATTATGTTGTCGCTAGCGATGCGTTCCAATTAACTCAGATTTATTCATCCCGCCGCTTCTCTAAAGACATTATCAAAGATTTAACTCGGCAGGACAATTGCGCCCAATTTTCTAAACAATGTTTACGCAATTTGTTTCGTTTTCTTGTTTGTTTGATCATTTGTTTTGGGTAAACAGCTTACAAACAAACAGAAGCTACTCTTGTGGAACGTTGATTTGTTATTAGTTGACAAAGCAATTCAATGTCGTAGTAATTTTTGCTATTAAATAAAATTTTTATTTTGTGTTAATTTTTTAAATAATTTGAGCGAAGTAACCTAATTTTTCTCACATTTTGGCGTAAATGCACATTTTCACCGTAGCGCCACATAGGCCTCTATAATTTTAATAGACGTACTATTATATAATTTGTGGAAATGTTAGTTTAATAATTGTCAAACTTTTTTAAGGAACAAAACACAAGTAATTGTAAAACTTTCCTATAAGAGTGGTCCACGAGTATTACACATCTAAAGGCTAATTTGTCAGTTATTTTATACAAAACATACCACAAAGTCAGCTATCCTTTATTCGTTTTATAACTGGTTTGTTAATTGGGCTACCGAAAACCGCTTCCTTTGTTGTACACGAACCACACCCTGAATTTATCTAAGCAGTAGCTTATTTAAAATGATAAACGAGCTCTCGATCGATTTGAATAACAAGCAGGCAGATGCTCTTAATCCTTTTGATTTCATTAAACGCATGCGCCCCTCGGCCCCTGTCGGAAATATCACTTGAGTACAGGTCCCGAATCACGATCCGACGATATATATTTTATTATAATACACTCAATTTAATGAAAGAGTTTTAACCTTAGTAAATCGCATCCATTATGTTTTTTTTTAATCGAACGACTCTAGATAACCTATCATCCCTTGTTGTGCGACCAAAAAGCCTTTTATAGGATTTGTGATTCTGTTTTGAATAGCGGACCTTTAATGATTAAACAGAAAAGCTTCATTTTGGCGATGGCGTCGTATTTGTCAGCCGAACAATATTGTGAAATCACGGCTATTTTTTAAGAAAAGATTCTAATGAATTCCCAGCAGACGTTCTCGAGTGCTTACCAATCGTAGCGTCGTTTGTTTGATCGTTTCGTTAAGAAGAAGCCAAGTGAAAAATCCGTCTACATTAATCACTTCGATACTGAAATACAACTTTGAGCGGTCGAAAAAATTTACATAAATAATAATTTATACCCGAGAGATCAACATGGATCGAAAGGAACGAAGTCAATCACTTCGTTCCTTTCGATCCATGTTGATCCGTGCATCGGCCACACCTTAATAATTTATTTTTATTTTAAACAAAATAAACCATTGTTATAAATGAAGTGCTGTTTTCGCGACATTTACATTTTCGATGTATTTCTTATTTCAGGTTTAAATGCATAATTCTTAATATGATAATAATATGACTTAACCACACGTTGCTTTCAACCATATATTTTTTCGCTACGCAGTAACTCTTTAATTTTTAAGTAAAAAAATTAAAACCTAGTTTAGAAACTGAAGAGAAAGAGGACATTTTATTTCAATAAATGAAAATGACAAATACATGAGAAACCAAACTTATGTATTCAATTATTTATTTTTTTTAACTTTGATTCAAATTGTTTAAGGATTTTTAAAGGGAATTCACTCGGCATAAGAGGCGACTACTTGACAGGTTGTGGTCCCATGTTGATGGAGTATTATTTTAGGTATGTGACTGAGATGGATTCGATCGAATCTCGTCCCTGACAGCTTACGATGCCTCTAAGCTTATGGCAGCTCGCAGTCGAATACGTCCGCGATGATTTCATCGAGAATTTATTACAATTGTTTTAAAAGTTAAAAAAAAAAAAAAAAAAAAAAACCTTATCAAAGTTAAAGCGATTAGAAATTTTATCATACATCGTTTTAAATTATAATTTATTATTATAACACCAGTGATAATAATTATATACGTAAAATAATTGATTCCACGAGAAATATACATAAAGGTCGCTTTGAAAACGTATGCTTATATAAAAAAACCAAAAAACCCGACTGCGTAAAATACTCTTATTATAAACTAAAAAGAATAAAACAATTTACTAGCTTTCATTTGATACCCATATTGCTACAGTAAGAAAAAAAAGTTCAACTCCCCCCTCCTCATTCCGCCATTTGCCGGCGCCATTTTGAAAATTTATATAGCCTATGTCACTACTACAATTTAGACAAATCCAACGACACCTCGTGTCAAAAACCGTCCAGCCGTTTGGGCTGTAGGGCGTGCAAAGAAATGGACATACATACATACATACATACAGTCGAAAAACATAACCCTCCTTCTGTCGCAGTCGGGTAAAAAATCGAATTTTCTTGGAGTTATGAACACTGATAATAATCAGGCCGACGATATGGAGGTTGATAATTTCGTTAGGAAACCAAAAATTTTCACGGGACTTAAGAGTATCTATCTACGTCGTATCATAATATTTGACGTATATACATCAATGCGTATTAGCTATCTTCTGACCATATTATTTAAAAGATAAACATTACATTGCATTAACGGGCAATGAGATAGATTAGTCGAGTTTTTAATTAGTATGATGTATCAGGTGATACTGAATACAACACGTTTGTATACATCTTTATACTAATTAAGAATTTGATTGAATTATTATCTGACATAAAGTGCATATTTTGAAGACAGCGATCGTTAACAACAACAACGACGTCCTTCGCGCGTCAAAGTCGTCAACAACATTGTCTTTGCTCTTATGATTTGTATTTACAATACAACTCATAAAGCCAAATCAAATAGCCTGTTCATTGAAAATTACTCAAATCTAAATGATAAGACCATTTAAATAATTGCGGTTTAACATACAAACTCAGCTGCTCTATAATATTAGTATAGGTTTTTACGTTCAAACAAATGTATCGCGTGTTATTTGTTACAATATCATTTAAAGCGTAAATTTATAGCTAGCTGTTAACTCGCACGATGTAGTGCTAACGACATCGAAGTAGACAATTGACCTTAGTTAGTTGTCAATAAATACCTAAGTTGCTAAAGCGTTCTACGTCCAGATATAATTAACTAGCAACTTTCCGCTGTAGTAGCAAATGTAGCACTAGGCTATCTGGTTGCAATTAGCTCCTACGCCAGGAAAATCATTAATAAATATAATATACGTTAATTGAATGCACTTCAGGATATTGAATCTTCAAGTTTTCTATAAATTTGTATCATATGCGTAGTTTGTAATTACTATCATTAATATTTTGTATGTAAAAGTGATTTGTTTTTTTGATTTTAAACTTTCATGTATTATCTGAACGTAGATTAAAAATGCGCCATAACGAAAAATATTGAAAAAAGGTTGTACAAAGAGCAAATAATTTTATTTTACTCTGACGTTGTATGTGTCCCTGGGCGACGATAATTACTTTTCATAAAGTGACGTATGTTCGTTTGCCCGCGGTTACTAAAGAAATCAAAACTACTGATGTATGGTGTTTTGTTATACGAATACAAACTCATGTTTAATAAGAAGATTATATTTTATTGCTACATTTTTTTAAATGAAGATTTAAAAATTTACTTCTTTTTTTCAAAGAAATATCAGATGCATTCGGTCCAATTAATATAACAATAACAAAAAGAGAAACTTGTGTAATTCTAGGTAAAAAAATCATATAAACAATATTTTAAAATTAACCACAACAATAAACCAATCCACACATTTAAATATCCGTATACTTTTGAATAGCATTACAATATAACTCGTCTTTTATCTGTCAAAACAATAATTCAATTCGTTGTCAATATTATTTATGAAAGCCTCCGAGATGCCGATGATGGATATGGCTCTGCACGTTATACAGCCTTATATCAGTACGAGTGATCAACGACTCGATCGTTTCTTATGTTTCGATGTAAGACAAATTATCCCCCGTAATCGCTGAGCCATTGTACTGCGGCGTCAACTTAATAATTCCCCATGAATTAATAAGCCTAAACCACGCCCCGTAGGCGTCCACTTTGTGATTAATAAACTCAGTTGGACGGACTACCGGAACTTTACAATATAAATATACGCCATATTTCTATTGAGTCGTACTAAACTTCACATGTCGAAAATATTAATAACGCTGACGTAAGCCTATAAACCATACATCAGTATCACATGTAAAGGTTTTAAAAAAAATGTAGGATTATAAATTGATCGAAAAAACCTTTTCTAGATATTTCATCGCTTACTATAACAAATGACCTCCGTAGATCGAAGCCGTTTCGGATGATTAGTAACTGAGAACGTTCGCCTTTAATAAAAAACATCGAATATGATTATGAGATTTACATATATATGTATATGTACATGCTTGAAATAACTCAACTCTCTCAAGATGCCGGGCTTTAAATAAATTTGAATGAAATTGTTGAACCATCGAAAATCATTTTAAACTAATAGGATCCACAGAATTCTTAGAAGTTAGATTAGCTTTAGTCTAGACGTTTTAAGACAAGTTATTTCATTACTTTAAACAGCAGTCATTTATAAAATAAATTTCACAGTTTTAATTCAACAATTCAGAAAATATAATGTAAATTAAATTTTAGTATTTTATTCTGATTCATACATTTGATTAGATTAAATTTTAGTTAACAATGTGAAATATTAGCTCATTTAAAATGTGTAAAGAAAACTTGTAAGACCTATACCAACATACTCAGAAGCGCCTCCCCTCCACAATTATGGCTATCCGGCTATAAAATAAAATTCAATTTATTTATTTTTTACTGGACCCATTTCCATTTTCAACGCGTCAAAACAGATTTATACAGTTACTCGATTTTTGTCTGTGGCCTTGTAAACGTAGAAGTTTTAATTCCTTAAGGAGTTAAGGACACAACACGTATTTAGTTATTTCTAATTAAAAGATTAAAAATAATAATAATTTGACAACCTGAGTAGAATTTTTAATTCCGATATTTTTTGAGTTATGAAAGAAAATTCGTCAAATTTCATGTATTTGCTTCAACAGTTTACGATCGGTGACGACGAAGTAATCAGTCAGTTTTATAAGAATGGATCTAAATCCATCGAAACTAAGTCGGGACTATATAATTCTATTATTAAAGAAATATATGATAATATATTTTTTTTAATTTACTATTCATAATTAACATTTTATAATTTAAATAGGAATAATTTAACGATTTCTTATAAGGTGAATACTTTAGAGGATTTGAAGAAGAGCTAGCATATGTGTATAATATCTAATGGGGACTATTTTGTAGGCGGCAACATTAATGCAGACTTTAATTTAAAGAAAAGAAAATTCCCTTTGTTATACTTTTGAACGATTTTTACCATTATAAATTTGTACTAGGTACTCCTACATCAGACGTTGGATATCCACTGCAAAACAGAGGCCTCCCCCATAATCTCTGGGGTTGCCAATACTCGCCATGGCAGGATATGGTGACGCTGCTGCTCATCACCATCCTGGTTGGTGTACAGATATTCGCACCATTATGGCCTTAGTCGCCTTTTACGACACTTTACCAAGAAAGAGGTTGGGAGTATTCTTCCCTGCAAGTCATCGGACGGCAATTTGTATAATTCCATTTAAAAATTATTTCCGATCCGAACGTGTGTGTACGTAATGCAGAACACCAAGAATGATGTTAAAACCAACCTTTAGAAAAAAATTCCATTCCCCTGTTTTCACATGCAAACATAACATTATGTATTCCATTATTCTCATTTATTTCGATTTAAAATAGTCAAATTAAATACTAACTCTTTATGTTTTATCTAGCCGAAATTACCAGGCACAGTTTCAGGCTCGCCATATATTCGAGTCGGCCAGGAAAGTTGAATACGACTGTACACCTCGAGACCGTCCTAACGCGACGATAAGTACGAGTCCAGTGTGACGGAAACTTTTTATCAAAAAAGAAAAGAAACATTTATTTATTTATTCATAAACAGTTATTTGAAGCTTTGTAAAATTCTAAACGTCGTCAGTTTGTAATCCCTCTATTTTAAACCGTTAAGATATGAACCGTAACAAATTTTGAATAAAAAAATAATAAAAAAAAAAACAGTTTAATTTGGATTAGTTGATATTGGTGATTGAAAGATTTTTTTAAGACGGACGAGTTAGCAAAAATAGCGAACAGCGGCATTTAGAAAAGAACTTCATAGGATGTACCTAAGTAGACAGTACGCCATTATTTGCTTCAAAAAGGATTAAGCACGATGAGACGTTTATATTTTATTACAAAAGATATAGAAAGTATTTACCTACTGTTTAACAGTAGGTAAATACTTTCATTAAAACTGAGGTTTAGGACCTGTTTCACCGGTTGCGGATAAATCTATCTGATGTATAACTATATCCAACAGAAAAATTTTATGATAAGTATATATATTTTTTCATCATCAAACTACACTTTATCTGATAAGATATTTTTATTTGCAACCTGTAAATGCAAAGTTGTAATTTATTATTTGAGGTGAAACAGGCCCTAAGAACCTATTTTACCTCCTTCTGATAAAGCCTATCAAAAATGTGCGTGATATATGCTTTATCAACAACCGGTGAAAGAGGCCTTTATTGTAAATTATTATTTATTCTTTTCTTCTAACCTAAACGTAGTTTAGTTTTTTTTTTTTTAAATATAATTATATACATGTATATTTTATGTTGTTGTATTTGTTGAAAAATTGACATACATGTTCAATATCTTTGTTCCTCTTGCGTAATTTGTATTATACATACAATTTCGTTAATCGTATAATTTTAAGTGAATTTAAGTTATTTGTTTTTTGTTTGTCTTTTTAAATAAGTGAAATCAAAGAATACTGCCTCTTTGTAGACCAATATGAACGATTCAGGAGCTTCGTAATGTTTCTGTCTTTTAGTTGCAATCGCACGTGACCGACGGCACCTGCCGCCGGTCGTGCCGACATGCCTCGACAATTCCGGGGTCTATTCCCAGGTCACTCGTAATATGAGAACATAAAGAAGAAATGGAACAAAGTAAATATACTGCCAGCTGACCTTAAAAGATTTGTTATAGTATTACAATTTTAAAAATCACTTTGATAATGAAATAGAATTTGAAAATAAATATATTATATCATAAACTATGTTTAAAAGTTCACTAGCTTTAGTCTTTAGGAACGCACAGATAAAATAGGTCAAGCATACGCTCGAAGCAAAAACTTCTGACTTTAAAATTAAAACTTCAACCAGCATATTTTTCTTGCGATCTAATTAGTTGATAAAGCAAATTCCTTCGTCGAATTTTCGAGTGTTTTAATAATAGGATCCTCTCTCTGCAAACGCTTTTCAATTTATTTGTCGAATTCCTTACAATGAGCCTATGTATTGAATTATTTAGTACAACGAAATAGCAATGCGAACATTTCGTTTTACTTTCAACCACCAAAAGACGGTACCAGCTTTGATTGTTTTTTGAAAAAGTAACGATTATTTGTACCTATTGCATTTGGATTATGATATGTATATATACATATGTGTAGGTAATATTCTACTGGCATACAACTATTTTATTGGAGTTTTTATATTTAAAATATATTTTAATATCATTTACTTAATTACTTGGTTATAAAATTGCATCTCGGCGGCAATATACTTACATTAACGCCATAGTGTTAATATTCTGACATGATAGTAAATATCGTAAATTCTAAATGGCAAACGATCTAACGTTCTCATGTGGATGAAGTGTTGCTAGTTATGAAAATGGAAATATATTACTAGATATGTACATAAAAGTCGACACTAACGTGCCTTAAATCTTGTAAGTGTCAAAACAATATAACAATATGTGATCGGTATTCAATATTTATGATACACATTCCGATGTATATACAACGCGACGCCATGAAAACGAGTTGAATGAATATGTTTTCCTATCGAACTATTTCATTTGTTTAGTTTTAGCAGCGTCACCACTAGTTGAATTGTGGGTGGTTGATACGAGTTTTGGAATTAATAGTAATATAAAGAGTAGAAATAATTATTGTTTCTATTATGGCTTTGGGTTAAAAATACTATCCAATAATTATAGAAGTTTATGATTATCGTAAGAGTTTATATGAAGGAAAAACGAATTTAATTAGCAACACAAAAATACACTATGCGAAAAAATGAATAAATAAGAAAAAAAATCTAAATTTTTTGACGGCCAGCTGGTTGAGTGGTCAGGCAACTGGACACTTTACGCAGAGGTCGCGGGTTCGAATCCCGTCAGGTGCAGATAATTTGTATGACGAATATAGATGTCTGCACCGGGTCATGGTTGTGTATTTATGTATATATGTATTTATATAAATTTCTTAAATTTATTTCCGTTCCTAGTACCTGTAACACAAGTTCTTACGAACTTAGCACGGGGCTAGGTTAACGGTTTTTTATTTATTTGTAAATTTTAATGGCGAAAGAACAGGACGTTTGACTTCCGTATCATTACATCCGTAATTCTTAACAACACATTTTTTATGATTCCGCTAAAAAACGTGGAAGAATCTCTTTTTAAGTTTTAATTATATGGGGATACCCTTTAATTTTTATATTTATATCATAATAGCACTTAATATAAACATAATTCATACATAATTATCATATATCATAGGTATATATAAACATAACACATAATAACCATATTCTGTCAAGATTGAAAGTGTGCGCTTTTTACGGTTCCAAACATATAATAGCTCTATGACAGAACAGACAAACGAATCGACAGACGTTGGTATCCTTTAGGCACGGTACAATTTTGGAGCAACATGTTCCCGTTATCTTTATACTTACGTTAAAAAAAAATTATGTTATTTACGTGATATTTTTTTTTCTTTTCTTTCATAGGCTCCTTCGTAGAAAATATGTTTAAAAATAAAAATAAAATAAACGGATACAAGTTGCCTCTTGAATAATTTAAATTACCAAACGATGACAAATTTGACGATCTACATCGTTTGTTATTGAAATTCAAATTTTTACTGTCTTTTTATTATTGTGACATTTATAGTTTAAGCCTTATTTATTAACACTTTTACAACTTGTTATGTTTTATCATTTGACATTAAAATATAAAATATTTTGTTATTTTTTTTCATTAAACTATAACAATGTGTGTACACGTTCCAGAATTAAGAATTCGACATGCGATTCTGTAAATCCTAAACAAACTTGGTGTTGCAGAATGTAATATCTATATTGAAATATGATCCGACATATACCTTTTGTAAATGTTGATTCTACATCTTGGCACCTGAACTAACAAGGATCCAAAAGATTATATCGAATAAAATAATCGTTTTGGTTCGACACAACTATGAATTAATTTATTATCATAAGGCGCAGATTTTGTTAAAATATATATATATATATATATATATAAATATAAATCATAAAAATATAATTTATTTATTGAGATGAATCTGAGAATGTGTTATATTAAAATTTTTATCAATTAATGTTTATAACTTAGGATTATATTGAAATTATTTTAATAATATAATTCCCTCGCGGTTTCACCCGTAATGAGTTTCAATATTTTTCGGATTGGTTTGTAGATTTGGTCACTGCTCGCATCCTGTGAATACACATTGGCGTAATGTATTATAGTATTATTACACTCCTTGATAAATATGCAAAAATATTTTTTCAATCTGTCCCGTAAATCCCGAGATTAACGCATTTGAATAAAAAATCTCTTAAGTTTTTCTATAGTAGCTTAGTACAGAACAACTAATAGTGCAGGTATCTAGATGGGCCTTTTGGAGACCTTTTCAATTGTCAATTTAAAAATTATTAATTTAAGTTACCACCGGCTAATAATGCACTTTTCTACTGAGAAGAGCTGGCCAAACGTCATCTATTATTTAGATTTCTATGTATTTAATTACATTTAAAATGTAACATAGCTAAAAATTATTTATCTCTAAGCTTTTATATAAATTATAAAGCATACTCGTATCACACTATACAGGTTTATCATTAAAATACGTCCTGTTTTGTGTAAATACGCTTTATTCGTCAACAATTTTTAACGTTTAAATTAAAAAATGGCAAATGTTAAACTGTTTGCGATATTTTATTGTATATGCGAATATATAGCTAAAGAATGAATCGTTCCACGGCAAAAGACCTTTTAGGTGAGACATGTTGTATGACGTTTCCACTGATTTTTTTAAATCTTATGTCTCTTAATCAACAATTTAATCTTATAACCAAGAATACTGTTCTATTGATAACATTTAGTACCTACATCATTATTTATTATCATAAAATTTTGTTTCCTTACATTGGGAAGTGAGAAATCTTCATATTACGCCTTTGTTGCGATTCAGACTTTTTACAGTATTTAAAGTATCCACACCGGCATTGCTTATGCATTCATATATATTTTCTCCCTGTCGACTTTAAACATCAACGATGTATGATTACTAAAAAATATAATATCATTTACCTATACCTTTTACAGAAACGTGGAAGATCATTAATGTACATTTAAAATAAAAAGGCCCTAAAACTGTCCCTTGATGAACATTTAAAGAATGGACGAAAGAAGATTTTTCCCTTTGTAGTTTGTTTATTTCGATATGAGGCAGCGCGGTCAAGGGTCATCTTTAATAGTAATTAATTTATCGAAAAAGGTTTCAAGAACGATATTATATGTGATAAAATAAGTGAAGAAACATGATTTGTATTTTATATAATTATATATTTTTTATTTATTTTATTAATACTTTTTTTGTACACCACAAATATACAAACAAGATAGATTGATAATTACAAAATGTGAAGTACAAAGGGCGGTCTTATGGCTAGTTAGCCATTTCTTCCAGACCATGTATGTATGGATGAAACATTTCTTGCAATAAACTATGAGTCATAATAGCGTAAGTGTGGTCTAAAAGTATTTACATCAAAAGTCCCGAAGCGTTCTTACAAATCGATATATTTTTCACCATCGTATTTAAGAATCGAATTCCAGTTACATCGTTGTGTATCATTTAAGGCAAAAAGTGTTTTTATAGAGCATCTGACGCTCATTCTCGAAACCCGATGCGGTCAATGTTTGCTTTTGTAAAGCCCACAATTGTACGATCTACGGTAATCATTGTCGGACACGATTTTTTTTCCGAGTAGTATTACTGATGATTTCTTAAATGTTTGTGTTTCTGCTCAGCATGGAGATCTATAACGTTTAGGTTGATATTGTATAAAATTGCTTGGTTGAGCAGTTTGGTGCGGTGCGTACCTGGTTTGCTTGGCTTAAGAGAGTATACTTAGACGTTGAGGCGGACTAGTAGATAATTATAATCAATGGTCATCTAACTGAGATAGCGAATATAAATTGAAGCAATAATCTATCATATAGGTATAACAACTTCAAGTTTTGACTTAATTTTTATATTGTACTGTCGGTATTTATTGAAAGAAAAAAATAAAATAATGAACATGATCACATACATACAAATATTCGCAAAAAGCATATTAATCATTGTTCTTATTCGTATTCGTGTATATATATACCCCTGATGAATATTTTTATTCGCATCAAGAATCGTGAACGTAGAAAACCTTACATTCGTTACATTACTAATATCTACTCGTATTATTAAGACCCCCATAGTCCCTTCATAACAACGTCGGTCATAAAGCTCCCGCGCACAATGTACACAATATAAACACATAAACATTTTGCTTCCTATTCTTTGTAATTGACGTTACGGTCGTATTCCGAGTAATTTCGTCTTAGACCAACAGGTCTACAATACATAATAATTTCAACTGTTTAGCTCTTGCCGTCGACTTCGTTTGTATAGGCGTTGGAAATAACTGTTATTGGGTAAAAAACCAATTACATCAATAGTTATTGTTATACCGGGATATTTATAAAAATAGCATACTAGACTCAAAAATTACAATTAATATTTGCTCAAAATAATATGTCATAAATATAGATTTAGTATTTAAGATATACCGATACCTATATATTTTTAACAGGAAAACATAATTATTTTTTACAACTTATCAAAGGCGGGTTTTTAATATTATTCTATTAACTGCTTAAATGATTAATGTGTTTACTGGCTTATAGTTTCTTCACAACATTGCAGGCTATGGCAGCTCATTAGTGCTTTGGACATTATTATGTTTATTTATTGGTCGATATCGACGGCCTACCTTTTAAAATTTTCAATAAATTTTTGTTTATATTATGACAAAAAGGAAACAGCGCGGACGCTCTCAGAATTAAATATATGCTCGCGATCATAAAATAAAGAATTTATAGGCGTCCTTTAGAGTTACCGTGGCTCGGGTTTACGACTTTACGGGGCGTTTATTCAGCACTGCGTGGTCGTATCACACGCATTCCAGATAACGCTACGCTCCCGTTGTTATAGAGACAACTCCAGTCATTTGAGTGGATAACCTTACTCAGCGAGGTGTACCTACATCGTTTTGATGCTTTAATTAGTAACGTGTACGATCTCCTCATGCGGGCTTTTAAATACACGTGTGAACTTCGAATGTACACAAAAAAAAAAAACAGCCACCGTGACTAACAGTTTAACATGTATGTTCTCCCAACAAGTACGCGTGAAATTGTGATTATGAACACAAATAAAAGAAGTTTCAATCGACTAAACGCTCTTTTGATTATTTGATACGATCATCAGTAGGCGGGATTTTAATGTCAATTTATATCCGATATAAACTTCGATATCTGTCTCTGAAGAAGTTTACAGTTTGTTCGGTGATTAAAAATTCAAATCTACTATATTTTACGCCTTTTCTATTTATTAGAGGAGAGAGGTGCGGGTCACAGTTATGTAAATACATAGTTGTCTTCAGATCAAATTTCATTTAATTAAAGATTTAATGTGATTGTTATGTAGTTTATTAAACTCCATAAAAATGTAAATAGATATTACAAAATAGTATAAAAGAAATTTAGTATTTCATTATCATCATTAAGAAATTTAGTAAATCATTAAGTTATTTAGGTATACATATAAATAAATATAATTTAGTACCTAATTCTGTTTATAATTTTAATAAGTATTTAACCGTTATTTATAATTGTTAAAGCGAATATAAATTAATTCGGAAGACCCTTAAAGCTCGCATGGCGATCGTCGTAGACCGTATTGTTGCCGATTCGACACGGTTTTTGTGCTCCGGCGCATACTTCGACACAACATAATAACCGCGCCCGTTGGGTTAGGTCATGTAACGAACGAACATTTTTAAACAACAAAAACCACAATGTTATGAAATTGGAGCGAGCGAACGCCAAATTATCTCTGAATGTGATATTACGAAAAAAATATACCTACGTGCTACTTTTATTTGTTGATTACAATTTCGTAATCGTTGTCGAAAAAACTCGCAACAGTTGTTATCAATCGATTTGATTGTTGAATTGTCGTTTTTTTTCAAACTTTATAAAAAAATATCTTTTCGGTCTTAGAAAATGATGTGTGAGTCGTCTTGCAGTATGTCGAAAAATTACCGTTCAAGGCAGAAACAACAATTCAGTAACATTTATTAAGTATTTTAATTGGATTTGTACTATGACTAGTAACTATTCCGCCAGTTAAGACTATGTTGTTTATAATTTCTTCTATTTAAGTATCTGTGGCAATTATACTTAGTGGACTGATCCAATACTAGATAGCAACACCTAGAAATGTTAACTATACCGCACCTAACTAGGAGGCCTTGTACAGTTACTAATTTATAGCCCTTATACTTAAAGTAATTGGAATAAATTACAGTGATTTCGTTGAAAACAACGTAATTGAGTGAGAGTGAATTGAGAGGAGAGCAATACCTAACAGCTTTGTAATTTTTTTTTCTTGGAACCTTTATCCGAAATATACGTTGCAAAACTTAAGTATGTATAACTATTCATAAATAAAATATTATTATTTAACTACGCAATTCCTCGAATGCCCATAGGCTGGTTTAATGGTTTTAAAACAATTTAGGTGTGCAACAATCCTTATCGTGAATTTACTGTTTATTCTTCAACTAAACGTAGCACTGTCCATCGAACGTGACTCGTGGGCCTCATTATAATTACAGATCAGTGATTGTTGTGTCCATAAAATGTATAATTTATAAAACGCAGAACATAGAACAATCCGGGAGACGCCTGTTATATTTTTTTCCGGGACCAAGCCGGGACCTCGTGGAAGAGGCATGCTACACATGAGTTTTTGTTGTTTAATAGAACTTATACATTGTAACGGGTAATAAATGTTTTTTTGTGATGGCGGCCGCCTCCTCTTTTATGATGGACGATATCGAGATGAAGTACTGCTATGGCATACCTATCTGATGCATTTTAGTGACTCCACAGTATGCACGGCAGCGGCGGTATATCAATATCAATTGGATAACGTTTTCTCGATTGTATATCATGCTATACATTTCATATTTAATTCTTTTATGCTCTTTCTGCAAAATTCCCAAGTCAAATGTAGTAAATTTGTTGTAAGGGATTCGATGCATGGAGGATAAATCTGACTATGTATTATTCAAAAACGAGATCATAAAGAGATTCCATTGTAAATTGTAGTAATGGCTATTAATTTATACAATTTACTAGATGTTTCATTGTTATTTATTATGCACTTGGAATTTAATTATCTTAGTATTGAATTGTAAAGAAACCACTTTAATTTAATGCGACATAGCCAGCTGTGGTTTTATGAACTCTATAAACCGACTATCATTAACTGTTCTAATACAATTTAACAACTTGATATGTTGAACGATATTGGTTGTTTAATGCGATATTAGTTTTTATAATCGAATGCAAAATATCATTTAAAAATATTAGAGAATTTCTATACTAAATATTTTCGATAATTTGTGTTCTTTTTGAGGATACCGTTTCTAAAATAATTGTATAAAATAAAATTAAAATTTGGAATGTATTATGGCATGACAATACTTTCGAGGCAACGGCCAGATCTACGCCAGTATTGTAATTTTTAATTTAGTCAAAAACACCTGTTGCCCTGACCGTTGTCCAATGTGAGAAATTTAAGTTGCAATTCGGCGTCTATTGTATAGGAACAAAAGCGTGTGATGCTTTAATAACACAGGTGCATCGCGTCAAAACTTTGGGCGTCCTGCGGGGCGGCGAATACGTGACCGGTTTTATTTCACGCCATTCTCGACTTTGATAGCGATCATTTTCCATAATTGTCGTAAAGCTGGCGAACTATTTTTCCGTGTTTTATCTTTTATACGCCATTTCTATAGCTGTTACATTAGTAATAGACCCACGTTTTATTAATGCGAATCTAATTTGGGTTTTAATGCTGTTATATCTATTTTAGCGGAGCTTTTGTTGTCGGTCCTTTGTCCTAATTTCGGTTAGAAACATAGAATGCATTGAGGGGTATCGTAAATGTGGGTCTGACGATATAAAAAAATGTTGCATATGCTACAAGATGAATTGAAATATACATACAATTATTCTAACAAGAAAAAACAGTTATGTTATAATTCATAGAAACAATGCAATGGAATTGTATTTTTTACGTAACCGTTGGTATGCAGTAAGTTTGAATCTATTGTTCTAATTATTTTTTTCTGATCTATTTAAAATACGATGAATTTTTTTTTTCTCGAAATTCTATTGCTTTGTATATTTCTAGACCAAAAAAGATATCCTTTTGTGCATTTGTCTGTAGCATTGTTTTTGATGTAAACTATCTCCTTCCCTTCGTTCACAATAGACAAAAGATATTGAGTAAAAAAAAAACATTCTTTCTTTCTATGGAATACCTTCTAATTGTGTCACTGTCAGTAATTAGATAATTATGTAACGTAAATTTGTATTGCATAAACATTAGAAAGATTTTTAAGCACGATAAAATAATATAAAAATGCATACAGTAAATGCGTGTTATAAAAATTTAATTAAATTACTTGATGAAGTATAATATTATAGGCGAGTTATTAAAAGTTTTTAAAAGTAACTGCTGAACATGTTTACGTATAATAAATATAGGACGAGAAATCTCCAGTAATATTTTTTTTTAGATGAATTGTATGTGTGTGTTCATTTTGCAAAGTATGAAATTAATAAAAAGAATCTCTGTATAGTGATACTTAATATCCTTTTTAACATGGGTAACATTTTCATCCTAGAAATATGTTTTTCATATGTTAGTCATAAAACTTAAAATCCTACATCCGCACTAACGAAGTCGCTAGCATAGCAGCTTCTCATACGTATATGTAGTTGACCTATTTCATTTATCTGTTATTATTATTAATTATTAACGATGTCGTAGTTCTATTATTTCATAATTTAATATACAACGTTCGTTGCAACATATAGTGGTATAAATTTAAATGATTTCTAGATTCAATAATATAAATTTCCGTCAAGCGTAATGTGACCATTATTATTTAACTTTATATCTTAAAATTGCGGCATTCCAATGAATATTTCAAAGGAGCTGTCGCGGTTATCTCTTGCGTATATTCAATGAAGGAGCAATTTAGAATTCCAACGGTAGTCAGTGCGGGTCTGCGGGATTGATGTGTAAAACAAATAAAGGAATGTTCGCAACTGAAGGTAATAAAGAGGAGTAAAAGAGAATCATCCCGGAGCACGTACGGCAGTTCGTTCTAATAGTCGCAGTCGACAAAGGCTGTTCTATATTCTGACATTGTTTTGTTAGGATGTACCTACGTTGGGCAATGCAAAATTCTCCACCAAAACGTTCACGCTCTGCACTCTCGTGGCGCCCGTTTTTTTTCTCCTTACACGTGGGGGGCGATTTCAAGTGGCTCCCGTAATAATTAATGACGGATCGCAGGCGGTTGTTTAACGTCACACTGTTTTGGTCACAAATTGTAATGAATCGCTCCCCTGGACCTCACACTTTGAATGTAAACTTGATTACGTCATCAACATGGATTGTTTATATTACTCATGCTTGTCAAAATAACTTTAATTTGTATAACTTAATTTACGAGGAATTTCGATTGCTTCCATCAAGTGTTGTACACAGAATTAATATAAAGCAATATTCTTATTATAATATATTCTATTATTATTTTATTCTTAGAATAATAAGGTATTATTTTAATTGAGGCCTTCTTCACCTCCGTTATCTTAGCCAAACATAATTTGTTCCTCATTTTAATTAAATAAACTCGTTTCTACATGCCTATTTATGTCACATGTTTAAATAAAATTTATTAACAATAGACGTAAAGTAACGGCTTAGTCCACGATCTACTTTCAAACGTACGTAAGTTTACAAAGTCGGTCAGTAGCCTTGGAAAGCGTTTATTACCTACATATGTATAAACAAATTTAGTCTCTGTTTATAAAACAAGTGAAGATGATTTATTTATAACAAAATAACTAGGATAAAATTATTTGTAGACATTTCCTGTCCACGAAATTGTTTCGGAGCTCGTAACGAGAAAACCGTGTCTGATAAATAATAGACAATTTGTAACTATCACTTTTTAATGGTAACATTAAAATGGCACTGCGGTTAAGACGAAGCCTAAATATTTTGGCGATTTTGTGACATTTTAGCTCTGTAACTTATGTCTTGTGGTTAAACGATTTGATTTGAATTAATGAGTGATACTATTGTATTCAAATATATTACTCATTATTATTGACTAAATATTAATTCTATATATAAGGTATAATTCTCAAAACAAATTAATTGTACATAGATTTCTTTTTGGGAATGTTTGCCCAAGACAAAGATGCTATTGAGAATTTGTTTAACAGAAAAGTATCATTTTTCTATTGTCTTTCAAATAGTCTTCGGTCCTTTCGCTTTCTGCCGCTTTTGTTTGTTTTATTAATTTTGTTTTAATGTTACGTAAGAATATTGGGGATCGATTTTACTTTTATTTGAGAATATATTGGAAATTTTTGTCATTTTTGAAAATAGTTGCCATGGTACAAATATATATATATATAATATATACTAATTTTATACTTAGAAGTATTATAAATGAAAAAATGTTAATATTTATTTCAACTGGGTACGTAGCTAGCTGGAGATTCAAAATAACACAAAGGCTACTTTTTATCAGGACATTCCGTGGGTCAGTATAATCAGAAGTTAAGCGACGTATACTATAATTATTATTTAGTTATTAAATAAACGTTTAAAATTAAATTATTTGTTTTCTCATTAAACATCAATTTCGTCCAACTTATTCTTACACTATCAACAAAGTAGTTGTCCCAGAACTTGACAAAGATATTAGTGTCTCTGTCCTTTTGTCACGTGTGGCATTTTTTGTTCAAGCCGGGCCTTAATGTGTCGTCAATCTTAATTTATTTACAACTTTTTAGGTGTTTTTAGTTTTTTTTTTATTAAAAAAAAAATCAGTTGTGTGTCTATTTATCTACTAAGTATAAAATAGTTTATAATAGAATTTATCATCTAAGTTTTAGCGGGTAAATATTTTATATAAGTTAGTTTATTTATTTCGTTATTTTAGATTTAATATCTAGAAATAAATAAAAAAGTTATATTTATGTATTGCACGTTGCATGTTGTTTAAGCGAAAAGTTATAGGTACTTATATAAAGTTATATAGAAATTAAACAACAAGCTATATTGTTTTACTAAAATACTTTAGGTATACCAAAATGTTATAAAATGAGTAGGTACCTAGGTCAGATATTCGCTTCACTTATAAATATTTTAAATCTAGATTAACCGGATCTAGTGTCACTGTTAAATCGAAGACACGAAATCGAGGGTGAGATTAAAAATAATGTACCGAATATCCGAGAAGTCTTACTTGAAGTTAGCTTTAAACTTGTTGAACTAAAATTTCAAACTAATTTGGTACTTTCAATCGTCAGTTTTTTTTGGGTTACGTTTCTAAAACATAGGAAGTATAAAGTAGGCAATTTAGATGGCCAATGTTTGTAATCTTATCTCATTTATGAAATATAATACCTATATATACATAGATATTTAACTTGTTTAATAGTAGTTATTTGGTGTTTTGATTACAAAAAAAGACCCTTAAAACTTTTATAACTTAGTAAGTTATTATTATTTATAATTATTTTTTTAACTACACAGTAAAAATGATATTTTATCATCGTAACCTATAATCAAGATTTTGATTATTGGCCATCACTACCAGTCAATTTCGTATTATGCTGTGCTACTTCGGTTGCATAAGGTTCTCATATCTTACTTACCTACTCGTAGCATACGGTGGTAACCTTACTTACAGTTAGAAGTATATTGTTGCATTACTAAAACTGAGAATTTTAAAGTAAGTTTATTATTCAATGGTAAGCTCCAGTAAATCAGCTACCAGCTTCGCACGTGCGAATTTCTATTGTTTAGGGTACAACAAACATTTGGTAATTTACAACGGGCCTTTGTTTGAGTAAGCTTTGTATTGTCTTAAAGACTAACCTTATCAATGGACAGTGAGCTTACACGACAGTACAGACGAGTAATGCCAACCTACTATTGTGAGTTCAAAATATTAAGTAATGCGTAGAAATCGATACAAATGTATATAAATATAAAATATATAAAATTAAATATATAAAACCGATACAAATATATATAAATATACAATATATAAAAATAAAATTCTTACGGGTTGTAGCGTCGGCGAGGCAGTATTTATACCATGCATTTCCCTCATACCTCATAACTTCCCGTTCCAGTTCAAGCGCTTACAGTTCCCCGTGAGTATTTGCTTCGCGATGACCATCAATAAGTCGCAGGGGCAGACACTGAGGGTAGCTGGTGTCGACCTCAGGACGAGCTGCTTCTCACACGGGCACCTGTACGTCGCTTGCTCCCGCGTAACCAGTCCTGACTGTTTTTACATTTTGGCTGCAGAGAGCCAAATCACTAATGTTGTTTATCGAGAAGTCCTATAAGTATGTATTTTTACCCTATTCTGTATTCCTTATTCATTATTTTCTCCATCTGCTTCAGTCACAACTTATGACTTAATTCAGCAGAATCACCATAAAGTCATTTATTCAAAGCAGGCTGAAAATAAGCAGTTATTGAAGGTCAATTTTACAAAAGACAGTCTCCGTCTGTTACTGCACTTTCTGTAGATATTAAATGTACAGAAGAAACAGGTAAATGAATCTTATTTTAAAAGGTATAATCGTAGGTATTTTTGGTGATGCGTTCACGCAGACGACGTCGCGGGCAGCAGCTAGTATAAATATAATATGATAAAATTTATAATGCAAATGTTTGTTCGTAATCGTATAGACATATTTATGCAGGTGACATAGCGTGGGACCAATAGTATTTAGTCGTTTTATTAAAAATTAAGTGTCTCCTAAAATGTTGCTAATGAGAATTCCACTGACTATAGAGCTAGGTTCGTCATAAATAAAAAGCTTAAGTGCATTCTACTAAGCTAACTTATATGTATATATATGTATAGTACCTGGATGACCGAGCTTTGCTCGGTTAAATGATATTTAGATACATTACATACTGATTAAACATATATAATATTTTCGATCTTACCGATATAACAGTAAAATAATATGAACTGGTTATTTAAATAAAAAATAAAAAGAGCTCTCAATAATAGTTTTTCTCACAAAAGAAGAAACTTGAAAAAAAAAGGAAAAAAAAACTGGTCTGTAGGCAACTGGATTCGAACCCGAGTTTTCTGATTTCGAATCCGCCCGATTCCCATTCCAGCTATTATAAGCTTATCAATGACAGCGAAATTTACCTTCGTACATCTAGATCGATTTATCGCCCCCGAAACCTTCTGTATACTAAATTTCATGAAAATCGTTGGAGCCGTTTCCGAGATTCAGATTATATATTTATTATAGTATATTGTTATTGTATCTTTTGCTCTACATTCCTGTGTTTTTTGTGTTTAAATTTACATTCTGGGCATCATCCAATATTGTACCTAGTACCTACCATAGTTGCGCCGTTTCATAAGAGACATATCGACCTACTAAGATGCTGTAATTATTAATGATACATAAAAGTAATTCGATAGTGTAATTAAAGTATATTATTTTCTAATAAAATTATAGTTTTATATTCAATTTCGAAAAACATTTTTACGTTACTTTTTTTTTTGTGTATTAAGGAAGTTTATAAAAGATCGCATTACAAATTACGGGAGCGGAGCAGTAAACATAAATGCAAGTGAAATTGTCATCTAGCTTATGATTTAAAAAAAAAAAAGGTTTTTGTGGTAAATTCGAAAAAAAAGGGATATTTTGAGACAAACAAGTCTCCGATTTTAATCCTTTTGTAGCGTAAAGATGAAAGTGTTGCCGACTGTATTTTTTGCTTTTATACGTCTTAGTAAACCCCTTGACTGTAATAACAAAGAAATAATTTTACTTCTTTTATTACAAATGGGTAGCTATTTATTGTTTTGTTGGCCGGTTTCGGCAGCAGTGATGCTTACGCCTGTCGCCTATTCAGTGGAAAGGTTTTTTTTTATACTTTCCACAACAATACCTTGCATAAGATACCGACAAAATTTTTGCGACTCTTTCTTGAAGATAAATAATAAACGAATGCTGTGCAATTAGTCTCGTTCACCGATGGTAACGCATATAATCATATTTTTACTGATAGTCGTTAAACGTAATTAATTTACGGAACCTACATAACTGTACCGCCTGGATTAGTTGCGCAATCAAGGTTTTCATAGTTAATTAATTTTCTCAATTAACAACTTTGTTTAACGTTAGCACACACATTAGATGCAGCTCGCTAGCGAAGTTTGTTCTAATGATAGTTTTCGAAAAACAATTAGTCGGGTATGTTTGTTTTGTTGCATTTTATCTTTAAGATTTATTATATTTGGGTCCGATGTTATCTTTACTCCAGTTCGATCGTCCTTCCTCCGAACTGTTCTTAACTGCATTAGGACCAGGTAGGATCGAACATTTATCAGACGTTTTAGTTTTTTGTCGTTGCTTTTGTTATTATTTGAGTCTCTCAGATGTATTAATCTCGCGTGGGGCTCTCGAAACCGGTCATTACCTAAAACTTTGGGGCGTAGTGCGCCCGAATGCCTAGTTATTACGGTCATTCTATTAAAATAACCCTGTGTTATTTGGAAAATTAGATGTATCGCTAAATATTTTATAATGACGGGATAACAAAACGTTCGGCAGTCCGTAGTTTAATACTATTAGTTAAGCAGATCCGCAGCGGTTTTAATATTATCTTATAATGTAATTCTTTACAAACGTTTATAAGGTAAACGAAAAAATTTATTCATTTACATAATAACAAGAATAATTTAAATATAATTGAAATGAAAAGATCGTAATGCAGATTTTAGTAAAAAATTTATAGTTATTTCACTTCTTCCGTGTCTAGAATTATTATTATTTTTTTTATCAATAATGAAACCAAACAAAATGTTGTTGACATATTGTCATACATTCACGACATTCAATTTCTTTTTAATTTGTAGCTACGTCGCGACCATTGTTGGCGTGCGAGGTTTCGTGTAGCAGCGGAAATGAGAAGGAATTTCCCAGGGAGCCTTTTAGAATACGAATATTATTTGTCAACAGACGTCCCCAGTTTCCACAATGGACATCGTCGGCGCACCACGCCCCGGAAAGAATCAATTATTTGGTCTCCTGTCCGAAGAAGCGTCAAATGGGCGAATTGTTTGTTTAATAACATTTCGTCGCTTCTATAGAAGTCACAGTTAAATATTCCTCGCTTTTATTCGGAGTCTCTTAGTAAAGATAAATTGTTTAGTTGCCTTTTTTTTATCATTATTATGTGACGTCTCTATTCCGAACGGATATGTTTGTATTTTTTGTCATCTTCCTGCCTTCGAAAGTTTTTAACAGTTTTATCTTGTTGTTTTTTAGACCTAGTCGTAAATTAGGGATTATACACAGACATATTTTATGCTTATCATCACGTGATGTTGATGATAAGTTATATCCTATTTGTAAAGAACTATTTTTATAAATATGTCTCTATATTATAGATAGGTAGGTAATATTGAAGTCTTCTCTTAGACTATTTTATTATGTATTTTTATATAATCAAAGAATTTTATTTTAATTCTAAGGTAGGATTTTTTTTTCTACAAAAGCCTAAACAACAAACAGTAGCTTAGTAAACAAAATTTGTGTACCTACATCTTAAAATAGAAAATCGATTATAGGACGAATAATTAGATTACTGAAATGTTAACTTTTCTCCACTAAACTAAAACTTGATGAGAATGTGCTGTATAATTACTTAAAAAAGTTTAAGGAAATGTGGACCCCAAATAATAAAATCCGTTAGGTGTTTTAGAAAAAGTAAACGGAGTAGGTACCTACCTTCATCCATATATACTTATATGGATATGTTATGTTATTTCTGAGATATTTATAATAGGTTAACAATGCTTATCTACTTTAGAAGCTTTTTAGGACAGGGTCATAGATATTCACAGCAGCTGCTGTGTTAAGTTGAATATAAAAGTAATGTATTATGATGAAAAACTATCGTAATAAAACATTTTTTATTTCATTTTAATATTCAAGTTTCATCACAAAACACTTGTTACCGCCCAATACGTTATCCGTGATATTATTACGAATGCCAGACTACACGGTAGCTGCTCGAAATCATCATCACCCATTTCTATGCGATGCCATAACGTAAAGTGCGTTTTGAATATATCTTTAGTATAATATCGTTTTTAATTTTCTTTCGAATTACGTTCGACACAAGTAAAAGAGCGCTTAAAAGTGTTTTATACTATCCTTTGTTTACTAACGAAGTAGAAGTCAGTGTTTGGAATAGAAAAGTTACATGGGAATATTGAGCTTATGTTAATATTTATTTCAAAAGTATCTTCTAGAATAGTAATGATTTAAAACAAATAAAATTAGATGACGTAAATCCTAATGAAATAAATATTTATGAAAAAAGTCACTTTAGGTCGAATAGGAGTTTAATATTTTTCAAAATCCAATACATCGTATTATTTAAATATTTATTTATTAAAAGTATTTCTGTAATAACAAGCTTTGTGATTAATTAAAATAAATAAATTAATTAATTAATTATAATACACAGTGTAATAACGATTTTAATTATTTTAATTAAAGGGATTTGTTACCAGCATCTATAAACCAGATTGCTCTTTCGAGATTATATGAAAAGATATAATCATACACAAAATGGTTTTGTATTATCTATATATACATATACACAATTAAAACTGAAACATTTATAATTAATATTAATACAGTCATGTGAAGTATTTACACTTCATCTAAACTGTTATGACGTGTTACAAAGATTCTCAGAAATATTTAAACCTAATCATTTTTCAAATACGTTGGTATTTTTTGCGCAGAATACTCGTACTAATATTTTAACGGAAACAACAGTTGGTCGGACCACACAAACGTTTATATAGTGTTGAATATCACACCGCTCGAATCTCGTTTATGAATTTTATCAAACTTTTGCTTAAAAGTTTATTTCATCGTATTTAAAATATCCTAATTTAAGTAAACTTTTCGCTTTACTTAAAAATCATTCCAATCTAAATATTAAAAAACGGGAAGACATATTCTGAACACGATTTATATTAACTCTTCGAAGGAATATGTAAATTTGTTGATTAGTGTCATTTATACACCTATACATGATTGCTATGCGCTTGATGCTACACCAGGATTCCGCTTTGACGCCGAATAGCCCCCAATAAAACCTATTTTACTGCTGTTTCCTCCTTTACGTCGTTGGAATTCATCCCAGGAACTATAAGGTCATTAAAGCTTATATTTGTTGATTTTTTACATCATTGTTTACTTTATGATAATAGGTGTTCGTTTCGTGGCTCGCATCTTGCATCGGATCTCGGGAGCGATACGGTGTGAAACTTAACGCCTTAATTCACGCTTCTTATTTTTTTTTTAATTTAGTTCAGCGAACCGACGACGTCAGGTTTATTCGAATGCAATTTTTTTAATCCTAAATAAGGGATCAGGAAAACAAATAGTACCTATATAATATATGAAATCACTTACAAAAATTATTTAACAACAAATTTTATAAAGTAGTGTAAAGTAGGCACAAATATTACGTGTCACTTACTTAATTTTTTTTTTTACTATGAATACTTTTAAGTTACTTTTAAATCGAATCGAAGCTATACTCATTAAAAGTTGGCCGTCCACGAAAAAGATTCTTCGAAACTCAGATACGGATACCATAGAGTTTATCAGCTAAAAAGTGCTTCAAGAAAACTCTGCTCGGACTATCATTCCCTATTGTGCTTGACAATAAGATTTAACTAGCGACCTACAGATAGCGTCAGCTTCTGATCAATTCGCGAACGAACTGCTCACGTAATAGTTTTGTTGTTATCGCTCGTAACCACTCTTCAGTTGCGTCTGGGACGATATTAAAAAGATTTGGCAGCGAGCCACCGAGATATTGATCTTTATGCTTGGCCAGACGGCTATAGGAGTTTCCTAAGTACCATGCCGGTTGGTTTAATGACTTCCCATGTTTGTAACTTTGGATACGATATTTTATGTACTTGGCGATAGCTTCGGACAGTTACTGCTGTTGATTTCGTCGCTTGGAATTATACACATTTATTTTATATTCTTACCTGTTAGTCACGAATGAATTATCGTTATTGATGAATGACTTTGTCTTTTATCGTTAGTTGTAATTTAATTTCCTTGTACATTTCCCACTAAAATTTATTATCAGTCCTATGTCACGAGTCCATCGAAATTGATACGATGGATGATGGTGGTCTTAAAGATAAAAAAATAATCGTGTAAGATAACGCTAAGTAATTTAGAGACATATTTTGCTCAGCTGCAGTATTAATCGCATATATCAATTTAATATTTTACTCGCACTTCAAATTCACACATCAAAGCGATGTTAATTAGGTTGGAACGTGTGAAGTGTGACACCTGCACTCCTATCGAAGATCAGACCGTTACAGTTTATGGGACCGCTACCAAAAACAATGGAAATCGCAAAAAGTAGAATACGGGCCAGGGGCCAGGTACCAAGGGTGCAGAGTAGGGTAAGCGTACGGGTCGCGGCGGGGTTCCACAATTTATGATTGCGCCGTGTCAAAGTGTTAATGAACGTAGTCTGTTGCTCTTTATTGAGATAACGCGCGCAATCGATGGCCGAGTCGAGCCCGGCCCATTACTTATTGCGCCGCCAGATCTTGCGTGTCTCTTTATAAATGTACTTATTTTTTGCTCTATGCGTTCGTGCCAAGTAACTATTATTAACATTGTACAAGACAATTTATAAAGATACTAAAGATTGTCTTCTGATTAAAATATCTACGTCTAAGGTTCAATCGTTGTTATGAGACAGATTTTTTATATGTTTGCAGAATTTACTTTGACTTGTACTATAATTTTAGACAAGTACACATATTTGTATGAACGTAATTTATTTTATTTTTATTAATAATAAAAAAATAAAATAAGGAAACTTGAGTCCACTGAATCCATGAATAATAATAAAAACTGGCCAAGTGTGAGTTGGACTTGTACGCGTTCCGTACCAACGTATGATATTTAATTTTAAGATTATATTTTTTAAATAGATCAATATATATTATCCTATTGTTATAAATGTGAAAGTTTGTTTGGATGTTTGTTACTCTTTCACACAAAAACTACTGAAAGGTTTTAGATGAAACTTTACAGTAATATAGCTTATACATCACAATAACGTATATACTACAATTTATAAAGATTTTGTGCATTTTGACTATATAATATATAATACTTTAAAAATTATCACCCAAAAACGCGTAAGTGACACATATTCCATGCGCTTATGACCTTCTTTTCGCGAGAATTCACTAAAGTGTCGACTACTAGTAGCCCTTTTTTGAATGAGTCTTTGTTACCGAGCATGTTGTAAGAATTTGATACGGATAGTCTAAAAAGGAAACTTTTTGTTAATACTATCACGCGGACGAGGCCGCGGGCGGAATATAGTATAATATATATATGACAATGGTACCGCCGACACTTTGGTTACAGAAACCTAAGAATGAAGAAGAAAAAAAAAACTTCGCAAAGATTTTTTATGAATGTTTAAAACTCAGTACATTAAAAGGGGGAAAAAAGTGAGTAAACGAAGTAAATATAATAAGATCCAGTCTTATTATTTTACAAGTCAAACATCTTTTAATTGTAAGCAATTGTGCAAAAAGTGTAAAATTAGTAGGTATTTGAAATTTTTTAAACTTTATATCTTAATTAAAGCACTGGTAAATAATCCATCATATTTTAATCAGTATAATTGATGCATGACACATTGTTTGTCGAATTTTTTATACGAGTGCTTAAAGCATTGCGACTTGCGAGTAATCGCGGCTGACTCGATGCTATCTCTTTATGATATGGACGGCTTGGTCATAGAAACTAAATAAATATATAATAATTTATACTATGGTACAGAAAAGAAATTTATATCAGCAGCTATTTTTATTTGTTTTTAATTTTAAGATGTAGTATTTTTTTTATGTGAGGTCAACATGATTTTCTTACAACGCATTTTTTCTTAATTTACAGAGATTATTTATTAGATAACTCTTTTGACTGCTGCCTATCAACGTGATGCTATCGTGATATGCAATAAAACTTACAATAAACTACTTCTAGTAAAGTTTATAGATTTCTTGATGGATATTTAAACTTATACGATTCTTATCAAACTATTTCAAGTTAGAATCTAATAAGATGTAATTTAATACTAAATTTCATCACTATTAACTTACGGATATATATTTTTAATTTAATTACATATATCGTTAAATAATTTATTTTGGTAGTAAGGAAATTAGTAATATAATAAAGCATATATTTAGCAATCGGTAGGTACGGAACTATAAATATGTTTCTGATACGAGTAGGTACTAATATTTTCTAAACTTTTTCTTTTTCTAAAGACCGCTTTTATCCCACTAACGTTTTTACAATTGCCAATAAATACATGTACCTAAAGTTTATATTAAAAATAATTTTAATAGCCAAAGCATGTTTTTCAGTAGATTTGAATATACGACCTCCCGTTAACATTCTTTTTGATTTTGAGGCTGTTAATAAAAAATGGGAATAAATGTGGTAGATATTTCGGGCTTGATGGTAGAATAATGATTTAATATATATTTCTTTTCTTTTATAAATATCACAGTTGAAGTAATACTAAAATTTGTTTACAACGTACATAAGTCAATAAAAAAATAAAAAAAAATTATAAACTAATGCTCCGTATAAGATAGGCTGCGAGTAAATCGTGGACATACTTTATATCAGGAAAAACTAATTAAATAAAATATATGCAGTGGATTGACTTAAATATTAGTTTATAATTATTACATAAAAAATAATTTGTATTAATATTTTTTAAGAGAGATGGACAGACGACTTCAGGAAAGTCGCCGGAAGCAGTGTCGTTCTGGAGATCGATGGAGGAGGCCTACGTTCAGCAGTGCACATCCAGTGGCTATTATGATGATAATTTTTAAAATAAATTCACACGTCCAGGGCTTGAAAACATTTGTTCTGTTTCTTCGGCATTTAGTAGTATTTTAGTAGCCATTAAATATCTGTAAACGCACTATATATTCTTCGCATATATATTCTGCAAGTTGTAATCTGAACCGTATAATAAAGATAATAATTTTTAACCGGTACGGTTGCGGGAGTCGGGCATTCGTCAGCAGTGGTTATCAGATTCCATCGACTGATGACCATTGTTCCGACTCAAATCGAACGTTTAAATGTTGTCAACATTTAAAACAAACAAATTGATGAATTGGCCGATGATAAACCTTTCTTCTTTATCTACGGAATGTCTCGTACTCAATGATCTGCTACTTGAAGATCTGAGATATAAATCATTGTCTTCGGTTTCAGGTATGCAATCCTCATCGATACGAGTTGAGATGATTCATCGCGGAAGTATGCAGGTTTTTAAACAACTTTTTGTGTATAATGTTTACACTAATTTCCCTAAAAATACTTACGAGTAATGTAGTAGCTTATTAATTTAAGTAGGTATTTGAAAGAAATAGTAAATTTTATAGAATACGAAATATGTATATCATGCATTATATCTTAACTAAAATCCATGAATTTTTTGAAATATATTCTAATCTATTTATTCGTAAAAGGTTTTGCAATAAAAGGCTACCATAAATATGAATATTCTTCACGAATGCTAATTTTTCACAAAGGAAACGTTTTATTTGTACCTCAGGATAGGCGAAAAGTACATGCAACAAGTGATTTGTTGCTCGTTCCATTACAAGTCAGAGGCTTAAGTTGTCAACTTAGAGTCTAATAAGATAGACTTGTTCGGTCTCCGCTCACTCTATTCAAATACGATATCGCAATAATTTTCCTTGTCCCAAAGAAACTTTACAGGGCGCAACAACGATAGCGTAACGCGTTGACAAGCTGTTTCTATGTAATAAAGACCTTTATGGGTATCGAAAATATACTACCGCTTGTCTTCCATTGAAATGTACAAAAGAGATCTTGAGAGAAATGCTCGTCGAGAGTAATCGATGTATCGTACAGCTTAAATCTCGTTCGCTACTTGTTTTCTTACACGCGTCTGAATATGATATAACGGGAGCAAGTATTACGATAACGTTACGTTAAACAAGATATAGACTTATATCGACAAGACTTGTAAGTTTATACGACGAATAGAATAAGCCTAATAAATCCTATTGTATGTTCTGTGGCATTATTTCTGAATAATCTGGTGTTAATAAATTATGTACATTAACAATGGCACGAAATCGAATTGTATTTGTTATAGGTATAATGTACTCAGACAGATAAATATTATAATAATAAATAATTAAATATATACAACAAATGAATGTCATTTTACGTTATGTAAATTATGTGTAACTTAATAACGTTATAATAAAAGCATAAGCAATGCATGATACCTAGTGTCGAGATTGTAATGATTGTGATGATTATGATATCTATTTAATGAATTTCAAAAAATGATCATACGCGTCTCTTGGACCTTTCCGTTTGTAAATATTCAGAAATATTTGTCATATTTATGATTACTATTCCACGTCGAAGGATGCACAACAGGTTACAAAAGGCTATCTAACGTTTAAACAATCAAACTAAACTTACCTGTTTTATGATCTAGGTACTACATTTTAAAACGATTTTAAAGAGTTATATGGGTTGAAGATTGAGAAGTTTGTTTTGGTCACAGTATCGAAATTAGGGTATATACGAAGTCCAGTGCGTTGCCAGCATTGCTCGCTTCTAGGTTACAATAATAGCAGCTGCAGTAATAGCTAGGTTTTCGCCTAACGCTATGCCTGTAGGCTAGTTTAGAATATTATCATATAACGGACACTAACACGGGCTAAATTATGCATTACATGCAAAATATCAATAGTCTTGAGATCATATGAATATTACTATTTGAATCAGAAATTAATTTTAATTCATCGTTTTTTAAAAGTAGATATTATTGCCCATTCAATTTTGATTAGAATCTAAATTACAAAAATAAAAACTTTTTTTTTAAATCTATTTAACTTTTAGTAAACAGCCGCTCACGTAAAAATAATTTTCTATTAGTATTAATAATGAATAGCCCCGTGATTGAAAATTATACATGAAAAAAAACTTTAGCGAAATGGAAAGCTTAAGAAGAAGAACGTAGAATTCAAATGCGTTTTCTAAACAATTATCTCAATAACAATAACAACAGGAATCTAATATCCGTATTGTACATCGGCACAGTAAAACACAAAGAAAGTAAAAACACTAACTCGTAACAAAATTGCGTATGGAAATACATCAGAGAGCTGCGCCGATGTGACCTAACGAGTAAATTACATATCAAGAGTGTTTGTGGAACGCCCCACGCCTTCGCTTCGAATTTCTGTACGTTAAATAGCGCACCTAACTGTTTACGAAGAAGATGAGATTTGATGCCAATTTACTTTGAAGCTATTATTTGTTGAAATATAATTTGAAGTACCTCGTTATCATGTAGACATATCATGTAAGTCATGTATTTTAAAGTCATGTAAGAGTTAGAACTTACTGTTGTATAACGATCGATATCGATAGAGTATTGCAACTAAACGTCACGTTATGATTATCTTGTCGCTATGCCAGGATCGTTGTCCACCGCAAGATTACTTATCTAGACAACCTTTGCTATAACTTTGTGAACTAGACGACAAGCGTTGTTTCGTCTGCGTTTTATATTTAATGCTTATATCTATGCGTTTTTGTTTAATGTTTATATGAGTTTGAGAAACCTTCCGCAATAAACAGGTTTTCTAAAGCAAAGAGAAATTTTAAAATTTTACTAGTAAACTCCGAGATTAACATGTTCAAATAAGTTTAAAAAAACCTTCTGTTTTATATTAACAGTATAGATATAATATTAAGTAAATGTAGATAGATATAAGGATTGATAGAAGGATGATAAAAGGATAACACTGGATCTTAACAGTTGATCGTGGTCGTGTGCTCAAGTTCAGGCTAACGGCATTGAGAGTTCAAGTGCTACCAGTAAATTTAGTCTTTGATTCGTGTTTGGCGGTTAATGTTATTTTTGTAAACAAACTCATAAAAAAGGAATAAGCAAACGCATAATCTAAAAAAAAAAGTAGTAGATTGTACGGCACAAATTACAATTTTTTTACTAAAAGCAACTCTTAATATTCAAAATTATTTCTTTTGCATACATAATTTTGTAATTGCACCAATTTAACCTGAATCGATATACTAATTGAATTAGTTGTAAGAGTCCGACAGACACTAAGACACACGAGTGATCCTATAAGAATTTTGTATTTTCATTTCGACGTAAAATATCCTGAATAGAAGTTTATTTTTCGTATTGGAATGATTATTATGTAGGTATTCCACATTTACGAGTAACGTTCAGGTCAGTCAAATCTAGGGTGGAAATTCATTGAAATTTTTAGAACTAATAGATTATTTTAGTAGATTGTCGCAGCATATTTACAACATACATGTATAAAAATATATGCATTGATAGAAATATGATATACCTACACAAACAAAAATTGTTCACTCAAATTTATTTAAGTAAAACACATAAAATTAAAATGAAAAAAAGTTATAGTATTGATAAATAATATGTAGAGGTTATATATAAAAATATTTACGAAGAGCTTAAAAAAATATTATCAACTAGCTTTCCGCCCGCGGCTTCGCCCGCGTAGAATTCGGTTATATCGAGCGACATGGTATGCGCGCCGCCGCCGCCGCCGCTCCGCGCCCCGCCTACCGCCCGATACGCCCCCCCCCCCTCTTCCCCGTGCACGCTTTTTTTTTGTCTTTGTCTTAAACAATTGAACAATCTTACATGATTTTATGTTTGACAATAAGGAACTTCCATACAAACTTTCGTCCCCTATTTCAACCCCTTCTACCCTTATTTTCGCAAATAAATTTTCGAAAAAAATAACCTGATATTTGCCGAGATCCCCCCCCCCCACGCGAGATTCTGTGATATTTTACTGGACAGACCCCTCCCTCCCTCCTCCCAAACGTCTCACCTAATTTATGGATGCCCCCTTACGGTTTGTTTCAATAATCTATCTTTTCCTTACTAACAATAGACTTCTGACACAATTTGTATGGAGCTTATGTCGAAATTCTATTTCTAGTAAGCAAAATTAGAGGAAATAAAATATTGAAAAGGTCCGTTACATATTATAAGTCATTTATCGCATATAAAATAAAAACTTTTATCCAAATAGTAATTTACAACAAAGGGATGCTAATTTTAAAACTTGTACACTGTGCCCGGCTAGCTCAGTCGGTAGAGCATGAGACTCTTAATCTCAGGGTCGTGGGTTCGAGCCCCACGTTGGGCGGATAATCCTTTTGACATAATTTTTATATCATATTATAATAATTTTTTTTATTTATTTTAATAAGACAATCTTTACATTTTATTGCAAATTAAAAATTCAATCTAGTAGATTGAGCAAACTCTATGTAAGGTAGATAGAGTTTGCACAATGAAGGGCCACGTGATACTTATACAAATTCCCACGACATACGGTCACATACTTGACTCTGACGGCGGTGTCGCTCATATCAACAGATTTCAACAGCAACAACGTACTACCGAATAGCTCTGACGGTGCTTAAAACTCGACATAAAAGTCAGATTACTATCAGCGCTGTGAGATTCAGTAATTTTCGCTTTATCTAAATACGCTTTCTGTATATAAATTGAGTGATCAACGGAGATTTTTTATTTTTATATTGATAAAATATGTGTGTTATGAATTTTTATAATCATTTTTGTTTATATAAATCTTTCTGTTAAATCTATTTTCTGTCGATTTTGATATTCCCACATAAAACTAAGTAAATAGGTAGTAATAGAAAATATGTTGCGTTATTATTATTACAGCTTTGTAATTTGATATTTAAAGTAGGTATCTGTTTTGATAAATACGATATGTAATATATTGAATAATGTTTTTTTGTTTAATACGCAATGCATAATTATAATCAATATATTTAATTTAATAATAATTCTACAACGTATAATAAAATTATAACACATAATTTCGTTTTAATGATCATTCTTTGTTGTTTTCAATAACAAGGATTAAGAAAGATCAATAACCTCTTATTTTATTAATATATTTTATAAACAAAAATATCTTGATCTGATCCTGACTGTTTTATAACGGGTTGGTGATTGCGTTGTGATCATAAACTGTCAGCTATTGGGTACCTACGCTAGTGGTCGCTGGTTGTCATGACCAACTCTTGCATAGGCCATACAAATATTTGTCATGGTCTAATGCTTGTGTTGTACGTATTTACGAACCCCCGATACAGAATTTCATCCTGGGGATCAAATGGGTCTCCATTTATTATTAATATTTATCTCGGATCATAAGTTTAACGCGCTTAAACAAACAGATTGTTTACATTTATTATTTTAGTAAAAGTTTAGATTAATTATTGGTTGATATCAATTTATAACCGTTAAGAAATCAAAAATATAAATAATATTATTTAAATAATGTACAAAGTTATAATCTTAATGCCATCCGGAATAATCAGCGCGTTACCGTTATGACGCGACGGTAGTTCTCAGAACCGTTTGCCTTACTCGACTGTACTAAATATCTCGGTATTATCCTGATCATATTAAAATGAATCCCGCTATACCTTTTCTGCGATACTGTATCCTACTATTATTGTTATTTAAGGATGAAAACATATGGATCTATAATAGTACTGAATAGAACATTTATTAAGAAACTTTTAACGTTACTTGGTTTATGTATCGACTAGTTTACTTTTTGTAATTGATATATTTAATGTTAATGATATTTTCGTATTAAATTTATTATGTTTTGGTTCATTGACTTAATATTACATGTACGTATGTTTAATATAACTACGCTCGCATCTTCCGATTTGTGTAGGCTGACGTATAAATAGCTAGATAAGCTTACTACCATTCAAATAAAATATCCAACGGTTTTCAATTACAAGTGGCGCAGCTAAATCAGGTTTCAACGAAAGCTTATTAACTATTAGATTGCGATACTGCCTTATTATTGAAAGATGTAAATAATAAGTTTTGCAGATAACAAACTATTATCATCAAAGAATATTAAATTACGCGATTTCTTCTTATAATATTCAGTGTTCTATCGTTTTATTATGCAAGAGCATCGTTAAAAATATATTTAAAAAAAATCTAAAAGAGAAATCTTAGCAAAACATCGGGCGACTCAATCAATTCGCAGGGAACCTCCCAAAGTAAGCATCATAACAAGCGAAAGATTGAAATGAGATGATAAGAAACGAATCAGGAATCTTGCCGAAAATACGCAGGTACCTATTATGAGGCGGTAATTTTTACAAGGGATTCCTCGGTTCGATATGGCGGGCAATCATTACTTGGGCGAAGCGTGCATGGAGCCGACTTTTTGCGAGATCTACGCAGATATCAGTGAGCTTAAATATGCACTGTGGCCTGTAAACGGATCAATGGGCGCACAGGTATTTCGAAATCCATTACATCTCGATTTATTTTGCTCTTGATCGAGTGCCGCACCGCAACGTGCTAACGATAGACTCTTTGAAAACTATTTTTAAGGCCTTTCGTCGTTTATTTTTTTTTTTAAATTATGTTCGCGTTTAAATGAGTTTTATTTTCTCTTTTTAAATGTTCATTTTAGTGCATTATTTTTGTACAATTTAAGGTCATTTAAACACAAAATTATAAAAATATTTTTCAGAAAACCAATATTACTAAAATTTGTTATTAATAATAACTAATATTTATAATATTATAATGTTACTAATATTTACTAAAATTTATTTCAAAATATTTGCATCGATATCGTTAATTAATTATCGAAGAAAGTTATAATTTAAATACTTAACAAATTGTATATAAAGTTAATGTGTAAATAAAAGATTACAGTTGGAACCGTTTTAGGTTCTTAGTATATCTCACGTTCGCAACTCACTCGACAGGAGTGCAAAAATACGTCGCTTCGCGATTGTTAAAGAAAGAACAATTCAGGCGATACAAGATAAAAGCAAAGGCGTGAAATAAATTTATTTGTAACTGGCAACCAATTGCTATTTAATTGGCGCGTCAGAGCAACGCTGGCCTCCCCGCTGTTGTTGAGAATGGAAATTATGTTGATTCTTTTGAGATGATTTGCCTCTTCTCTTTCAAATTGTTTATATTGTTAAAATAAACTTATCGAAATATTTTTTGTTCATATTAAGTATCATTCTAAAAATCTAAACATTTTATAAGGAATATGCGTACTCATGTAAACGAATGTGTATAAAATACTTAAGTAAAAATATTTAATACGAAATTAACGATATAATGCTTTTACTGTTCACAATATAAATATTGAATGGTATGTCGATTTTAAAATTAATCTGATTTATTATACGCTTCAAAATACGAAAGATTTATACAGTCGATCACGCGAACTCTCTACTCCGTGTGATTAACCATATTATTTGCCTCTTTAGTTCTGTACCTGTTCATGTAACACTTAGAAGTCCATTTAATAGAAATATTACTTATTCACGTGTGGTACGCCCTTCAGCATTTGATATATGAGCTTCTTAATCACGACCTCGTTTGTATGAGATTTATTTCTCACCTGTTGCGCCAATTATTTACTACTATCGGAAGTTCCTCTTGGATTTAGTCAGAATTTAGTTATTAATGAATCCGATTACAAAGACAGTGACGATTTTCAAATAATATTAAAATTTCTTTACCCGAAAATTCTTTTTCTAACTTCAAATAGGTCTTCAAAAAGGATCCAGTTTCATACAAAAATTATACAATACTAGCGAACCCGGCGAACTCCGTTTCGCCACCAACTTATTTTCGTGAGGGATACTCACACCACGTACTGCCGCCATGCAAAACCATATTGGTTTATATTACATGCTATGTATCAGAGATGGCGCTGTATGTGAAAAATGATTTTAATTCCATTCCATTTCATTTGATGAGAGTCAATGATGACCCTTCTTCTATTTGGAGAAGAGGCCTTTGCCAAGCAATGTGTTGTTTAGAAGTTGATTCAATGCACTTGAGTTCATTATGAGAGTATAAGATTATATTATTATTATTTTCCCTGTTTTCCTGCTTTTCTGTTGAAAATTTTCCTGAATTTAGTTTGCTATAAAGCTCACGGAGCCCGAGACCTTTCCAACGAATGCAAAACCGTGGAAATCGGTTCGTGCGTTCTGGAATTATAGCGTCAGGAAGGAAAACCCGACTTATTTTTATATTATAGATAATATTACAAAATTTATAATTTTTAAATCATTTGATGAGAGTCAATGATGACCCTTCTTCTATATGGAGAAGAGGCCTTTGCCAAGCAATGTGTTGTTTATAAGTTGATTCAATGCACTTCAGTTCATTATGAGAGTATAAGATTATATTATTATGATTTTCCCTTTTTTCCTGCTTTTCTGTTGAAAATTTTCCTGAATTTAGTTTGCTATAAAGCTCACGGAGCCCGAGACCTTTCCAACGAATGCAAAACCGTGGAAATCGGTTCGTGCGTTCTGGAATTATAGCGTCAGGAAGGAAAACCCGACTTATTTTTATATTATAGATAATATTACAAAATTTATAACTTTTAAATCATTTGATGAGAGTCAATGATGACCCTTCTTCTATATGGAGAAGAGGCCTTTGCCAAGCAATGTGTTGTTTAGAAGTTGATTCAATGCACTTTAGTTCATTATGAGAGTATATTATATTATTATTATTTTCCCTGTTTTCCTGCTTTTCTGTTGAAAATTTTCCTGAATTTAGTTTGCTATAAAGCTCACGGAGCCCGAGACCTTTCCAACGAATGCAAAACCGTGTAAATCGGTTCGTGCGTTCTGGAATTATAGCGTCAGGAAGGAAAACCCGACTTATTTTTATATTATAGATTATCACGATCACCTACTCGTATTGTGATAAGTTACTGTCAATTAATGCATCTTAGACTTAGGAGATATTCTTAATGAAAAATGAAATGAGAAGACGTTTGAATAAATACATATGATTAATTGAGATTTACGAAAATAGATGTAAAGCTACGAACTATATATGATATTTGAACTAAAATTTATAAGAAAATGTACATGAAGCTAATAAAAAAAACCCGCAGTTGTTATAATATATTAAATACATTATAAAAGAAACGACCGTTCTGGTGTAGTGGTGCGAGTAGTTGCCTTAAAACCGCGCGCCGGCGTTCGCAGGTTCGATTCCACCTCGGGACAGACATTTGTATTTATACAAATATTTGTTTCCGCTCTGGGTGTATGTCCTTGTGGGTCTCCCCACCGTGCCTCGGAGAGCATGTAAAGCCGTTGGTCCCGGTTGTTACAATAGACACCTGATAACGATCGTTACCCATGGTAGGGAAATTATCCACCAACCCGCAGTGGAGCAGTGTGGTGGATTAAGCTCCAATCCTACTTCTATGTGGAGAAGAGGCCTTCGCTCAGGAGTGGGTGGTTTACAGGCTGATACAGTATAGTACAGTACAAAAAAAAATAAAAAATTTGTTATCTGTAAAGTCGGTTTACGGACGATAATTTTACATGATAACGTCATAAGAAAACATTGATAAAAAAATTGCATACTTTTATGAATTTAATTGAATTATTATCACTGAATTATCATTATTTTGTATTAGGTATACACAGAAGGAATAAATTCAATTAGTTACAATTTTTTCGATAAATTACCATATATTTGCAATCGTTATTTCAATTATTTTTTTAACTTAAATTATACAAATCAATTACAAGTAACAATGTGCTATTAACAATTATTTATTTACAACTTATAATTATATTTATATGTGATATTTAAGATCCTCCAATCTGCGTTATTCTTTTTCATTCACTAGCCGAACACTTAGGCCGATCGTGCCTCTCTATCGCTTGTTTCGCGCTCTCGCTCACGAAACGTGACAATGACGTCATACTTTTTCATGCGTGCATCTGGCATTCATCGATTTATAAGACGTTATCACGTCAAAATAAAATAAAAAGAAGAAAGATAATAAAGTTAAACAATGACTTATTAGACACCTAAGTTAAAACGAAAGATATATTTTAGTTTTTTTATTTATATAAATTTATAAGTAAAGGCAAGATCGTTAGCAATCCAATAATTTATTGCAGCAAGTTTGATTTTACGCCTTGTCAATTGCAATTATGCCACCACTATTATATTGCGAAAGGCACTATTATCTAAATCGGCCGTCTTAGCACAGTATAGATGCTATTGTACATTTTTTGAAAATGGTATCGTTGACATATCTCTTATTTATATAAGATGTACTAGCATGACGGAATATTGGTTGTCATCGCTCAACCATGCTGAGAGAGTAAACTATGTATCATGCTCCAACGTAATTTTTATATGGACTATTGAACATATTATATTTTGTTCATTTTTAGTTTATGTATTTTAAATACATATTTATATATAGCTTATTTATTTTATATAATTAATGAAGTATCAAAAATTTGCTTTGATAAATCCGATGACTTACTGTTCTCTTATATTTACGCGAATTTCACTCATTTAATTAAAAGTCTAAATCGGATTTTATCGCGTTTATTTGTTTTAAAAATTTTACAGTTTAACGATTTTTAATTAAATTAAATTATTTCCCGACGTTTCGGACCCTTTACAGCGTCCATGATCTCGGGCCCTTTACAGCGTCCATGATCTCGGGGGACGCTGGAAAGGGTCCGAAACGTCGGGAAATAATTTAATTTAATTAAAAATCGTTAAACTGTAAAATTTTTAAAACAAATAAACGCGATAAAATCTGATTTAGACTTTTAATTTTAAAAAAATCCGATGACTGTTTTATAGTCGTCTTTGTTCTGTGTTCTTAGCACCGGTTTGTTGTATGCTATTTACTCGTGTGGCGAAATAATTAAATATCGTAGCCATTTTTTTTTTTACGTTCGCAGTAAGTGCGAAACTGACCATTAAAGTATCAAGTTTTCGATGAGACTAACACGATGATTGGGTCTGTCTTAGTCTATGTTGGCACCTGCTACTAAGATGAAATGTTGAAAATTGCGTGCTCCTTCGAGTATGCAAAACAATATTTATTGCGGAGGCAGTACTTACTCTATATCATGCGACATTGATATTCAGATGCAAAGTGGTTTATTTTGTGACTCTTTGTATCTTGAGATTATTTTTGTGATAAATAATTATAAAACTAATATGAAAATAAATTTGAGGGCGTATTGCTAAATAATTAAGTAAAAAGTATACCCAGTGTTTTTGTTTTAATTTTATATATCTAATCGGTTTGTGCTTGAAAAATAAAGTTTTTCAAAAAAAAATTTTTTTTACACTTTATTATTCATGGTACGAAAAAAGGATTTCTCCATTTTATTATTGTGGCTTTCTAATAAGTATCTTTATTTTATTTTTCATGTAGGTACACGTAACAAAATACATTTAAAAATATTATTTGTGTCCTTCAACTATTATTCTAACTTTAAAATAAAAAATAAAAAAAATAGAAAGAATTTTTAAATGGTTTTTAATGAATGATTGTTTAATGGCACACACAATTTTTTAAACACAAAATTTTCACAAAATGTTTCTTACTTGCATGTGATAAAAAAATCAAATCGAGTTCGCGCAGAAGGGTAAAAAATGTTATTTTTTTTTTAAACTGCTCTTATTTTCTTACGCTATCATTATCTTCTAACATTTTTACTGTATCTGGTGCAACATATTATGGCGTAGCTTTTTTTAACCAAAAATATTGTTTATAATTATTTTAATGGTCTGTTATTTTCTCCGACTAGATACATATGTATTAATTTTGATTGCATTGGATTCAGAATAATTTTTACTGGCTGTTTCAGGTATGTCCTTTGATTATTATTTGAGACAACTTTTGCCACGTTACAATATAAATATTGTTTGCTTTAGATATTACACAGCTATTAAATTTGATGGACGTTATATTTGCATTAATTTTTTAATAAATTTAATCGCTTATAAAACGTGCCGCTTACGACCTCATTTTTTGAGTCGTTATGCAAGGACCGCCTACCAATTTGAGAACGGCGAGTAAAAAATTGACTCTCCATGGAAAAATAACAAGCAATTTCCCTTAAAAGCGTTTTTATCGTATCGGGTCGTAGGTCCTGCGCCTTAAGGCTTAATTCGAAAGGAAATTCGGCCTCAATATTTCTGGCGACCATTATCGCCAGCTGCAAGTGAACCGTATGATTTTAAATTTCAACGTGGACTCGTTCGGCTTCCATAAGATACGACTGAATTTTATTGGTCATAGCACTACGTTAACATCGTGGTTTCCTCTATTCTTTTGAATATTATTTCAGCTTAAGTTTCGTACATGTTAGCTCAGTTTATCATATATAAAAATTGCAGTATTTCTATGTTATTTTAATTTAGTAATTCGAAAATGTTACCTAAGATGCCAAATAATATACATGTCCATGACATGAGAGTGTCAAAAATTTTAACACGATGAATCTTTGTGCTTATCATCAGGTTCCATTTGTTTTTATTTATTTTTAGAACTTAAAAATGTATGGTCATAATTTAAAGCTAGGATATTTTTGGAATGACGAATTATTTTTATTTGTACTTATTACATAACACGCAGCTAAAATATTGTCGAGTCCAAAGGTTGTTGATAAGATGAGAGGTTACACAATTTTGATATAGTTTTCAAACGATCATAAATACATATATATCGTTTTGATAAATTACGTAAAATATGACGTTGTTTTATAAACCTTGTTATTATTGTTCACGTAACACTCAATCGGAAGTAACCGCTTATTTATTTTATGTTTGAATGTAGATATCAGGCAGGTGATAATTGGTAGGTGTCGAAAGCCACTCGACACCATGTTAACACCTTTTTCGTTCTTGTTTGACTCCGTGATTTGCTTATCCTGTTTGCAATAATATCGTTTTGTGGCAGTGTACACATTTGGAAGCTTACCCTACAAAAACAGGTGATTTCTTTGTTTTCTATTATCAATTTAACAGCTTCGGTGTTGTTTTAAACTCGATAGTCTTGTTAGCAGTGCGATTAGATTATAGTTATTATGACCAAAAAAAAAAAAAAAACATTTTTATCCAGTTTCGACCCAAATCTCGGAATATAAACTCATTCGTTTCATTGGTAAATGTTTGATATATGAACTAACAATTGCCGTACCAGTCATCAGATTTTCCATTCGTAATACTCACACTATAACAAAGGCAGAGCCTGGCGTGATTTATCTGCCTGCATCGGCGACCTGCAAACAGCTCGTTTATTGCCCGCTCGTTATTTATAATTTATTTTTAACGGTCACCGATTTGTAGCCATACTATATATACTATGGAATGCGTCAGTAAACGCGTCCTAACCACCAAACCGGCATACTCGTAGATACGTGCTCGATTTATCGATCAAAATCACTTTTTTATGTGCTCAATGCTCTTGAGATAATAAGGGTGATTAATATGGACGCTGTTTTCGATCGAAGCTTTCTTAAATATTTGTGGACCGTTATTTACTTACTAATCAATAACAAAAAGTCACGTATCGTCGATAAAGATGGTATCGTAATTATGATTTATAAAATAATTAGGTGTGTTATCAGTAAAATGACAACGTGTTATAAATAAAAAGGACCCAAAGTATTATTGCCCTTGTCTTGTCTCCTCTTTAGTTATTCTATCCGAAGTAAAATGTATATTAGGTTGGAGTTTTTGAGTATGTATTAATCAAGCGTCTTTAATTGTAGTTTTATCGTGCAAATATAACACGAGTAAAATGGTTCTGACATTAATATATTAATGACAGCAAAATCGGTTATCAAATGTTGTTTTAGTTTGACATTTAAGTTAAACTATAAAGTTATTATCAACCTTTACTAACGTTATTTATTCATTAGACTTATGCACACCTCTCTCCTTACTATCTTTTATTTAAATAAAATAACTGCACAAAAGTTTTCTTGTATTTTTCAGAAAATGACGCGTTTCAATTTTTTTTTTAGTTTTGCGTCGCTTAGATAGCTTTATTTCAATAAACTGAAACTAATAAAAATATTAAAATTCAAAATCTCCTGATTGATACTCAATAAGCTTCGAACTCTGTCTAAATAATATAAAAATAATATTGAGATCTTGTTAATCCAATTTATTTTTATTATGTATCTGTGAAATATACATTTTAATGTATTAAAAAAATACTTGTAAAGGTTTTACAATGTTTTCTTCTAGATATTGTTTAAGCTGTCGGGGTAGTTGCATTGATATTCGCAAAAAAAAAACATTGCAAAAATATTTTTAGAGTGAGGAACAACTAAGAATATGTGCAAATATGTACCTACATATATTTGAATAACTATGTTAATATTATTTTAAACTATGTCGCTTGTGCTACAAAATTTAAATGTAATAACTCTTCGTGGAATGTCCCATGTTTTAAATACGTAATGTTTGAATTCTAAGCGGTCAAACATTTTCATAACAGCACATTAGACATTTAACGGGACAAAGCGTATGCTATTGATATTTCCGGTACAAGGCGAGCCTTGTGGGATGACCGACAATGAATTATTTTAATGTTTACAAGTAATAATTGTAAGTAAATTTTTTCTATTACTCATGGATCTTTTAACTCTATTCATTTTAATGTAAATATATATGTAAAGTTTCAAATATAAGGGTAGGGAGGGGCTAGTTGAGCACTGGGGCAAGTTGGGCAATCGAAATATCTCAAAAACTATACATCACACGCCAATACATTATATGGCAGAAAGAAGCGGACTTAGGAGCGAAACTTATTGCACGACAGTCAGTTGCAACCTGTCGATCGAATAATGTACCTGAACGCTTTGTTTATTTTATGTACAAAAAGTAAAAAAAAACTGTTTGTGAATATTTCGTCTGTTAGAGTCAGTTATTATCTATGGTACATCAGGTAAGCGTTTTACTTTTGTAAATGTAGTATATTTTTAATATCTTGAAAGAATTTGACTTTAATTCAAACTTTTTTTCTTGACCTTACTTTTTTAACAAATTTATAAGTGGGGTATGTTGAGCAAGAGTTGCTCAAGAAACTTTACAGTCTGAAATGACAGTAATTTGTATTTTTTATTTTATTTTTGTTTGATAGCGTATAAACGGAAGACTTCAATAGGTTTAAACTCTATCCAACACTTCAACGATCGAAAAAGTATCAATGTCGCCGCCAAGTAATTCAGTATCAAATGAGTGACTGACAGGATTCATAAAGAAATTAGAGTTTGCCAGTGGTCTCTAATTTACTGCGAAGACTAAACCGTAACTTTATTCTGAAAAAAATGGAGCCAATCCCAAGCACATATAAATGTGCGCCAAACGCTGATGTTACTTTGTTTGCATTAATTGCATCAGTGACGATGATTAAGTTTTTAAGTGATGAATATCTCTATAATGTTTATTTTTTAACTTTTAATTTTGTTAATTAACTATATAAATGTCAAAGTTTGATTTTAAATAGAAATACTGAGTATATTCCAAAGATTAAGTCAAAGATGGTTTTCTATATATTAAGTAGAAGTTAATTTTATTTTCTATGTTCATCACTTTAAAAGAAAACTACTTATTGTTTCACTAATACATATGTCATTAAATCATTATATATAAAAGTTTGATTTATAAAAAATCATTTTATTTTATGTCGGGTAAATATCTAAGGTATGGTTTGGCTATATTTTCTATCTGCTCAACTTACCCCATACGCTTGCTCAACTTACCCCACCTATGGGGTAAGTTGAGCATGTTTGACTTTCTGCATTTAAACAGCTGTAGCTCTTAAATTCGACTTGTTACAAATAAATACTATCTATCCTTTTGCTAAGGGATAAATTACTAATCCATCAGGCCGCATAAGAGCTCATTGAGACTTATCATTGAGGAGCTATATCCGCTCAAGTGAAAAATTGCTCAACTAGCCCCTCCCTACCCAACGTGAATTATAAACAGTTCATCGAAACATCAAAATATAAAGAGGTAATGGCAATAGATTTTCGCTTAAACGTTGCAAAGCACACACTACTCGGACCGCGGGCTATGTCATTGGATGATATAGTTTGGTTACATGATTTGACCGTCGATACATACGGCAGATTTACAATGCGACCAGAAATTTATAGCGATGTTCGATCTAGATGTAATTTAATGTTGTTGGCGTTCATAAATCAAGCTCATCCAATACTCGTGCTGATATCCACGCAGGAGACTTGTATACTTGATAATTTACGGATACTATAGTATCGATCGTGATTACTTAGTTTTAATTAGATATTACAGCAGATAAAACTAACTTTATTATCCAATTTGCATAAACGGCCTAATTTATTAGCCATTACTTATTTGCTATAGGATTTACGTAAATAGATTTTTTATGGACTCTTTGTAATCTTTTTTCTATGCTATAAAGGATAGCTCACGTTGTTATTTTTTGCTGTGAATAAATGCTATTATCCAATTAGGTGAATCGAGTCTTATATACCTAATCTTGTAACAGTTATGCTATAAAATTAATACTCCATAATATACAGGCCTCGTATGAGCTACGGACGCGATATGAGGAGGAAATGTAAACGGTATCTCGTTTCTAAACAACTGTTCATTTATATTGATATAATAACAGTATGACTAGATTATCGATGCCTATGATCAAGTTTTATGTACTTTATTAAGAAGCCAACAGGGTTTTATTGCGTGTGTTTTAAAAGAGTTACTATCTTGTTCAACTATCAATTCATTCTGAGACAAACTGTTTAGCAGTGTAAGTTACAACACAATAAGAGTTTATTTATTTGTAATTTAACCACTAATCGCTGTTTAGAAAGTTATACAGTTCATAGCTCGGTCATATGTATGTATATGTAAGTCATGTAAATTTTAATAAATAGTTCATTTTAACTGACGACTGCTTGTAAAATTTAAAGTTTTATTTGCGAATAATCTATTTCACAATCGACTTTTTTTTTCAAAATTTTAATGAAATTAACAGTAGACTTTTATATATTTATTATTTGCGGGTTCTGGTGAAAATTCTTCGTCATCCCATAACCCCGTTATCTACACCACAAAAAATAACCATGCCAGGCTTCAATCTCCTATGAAATTTCGCTTTACATCTTATTCAGTAGGTAAGTCCATTTTAAATTGCATAACAGACTAACCTATTTATATTTTCTTTGATAGTTAAAATTAATTATATTAAAATATTGTAATTAGTGTACGCAAATATATATTTCATAGTTTAATTTTTCTTTTTGTATTATTTATATTAATTTTTTAATAGCCTGTCATTTATACTTGTATCGTTTATTTGAAAACAAAAGAAAAGATGCATAATTTGGAACATTTTTTAACTAATATTGGTAACTTTTTTCAAAATTTTTTCAAAATGATTCATAGATGGCACCCCATGTACTTTTTGTTCTTGTGTAGATATAGTAATTCAAACCAGTCAACAGATGACACTCGTATCGTTATTAATTTTTTTTAATAGCGGCCCGCTCCGGTTATGCCTGGCATATGTATATGTACCTAAATCTTCCTCATGAATCACTCTATCTGTTGTTGAAAACCGCATGAAAATCCGTGCAGTACTTTTTGACTTTGTCGCTAACAGACATCATTCAATGGTATCCAATAAAAGATATATATTTATAACACATTTATATAAAATATTATAATATTCTAATGCTCAGAACGCAACACGGTAGTTATTCTAATTCAAAAATGTTTTTTGTATAAGTGGCTATCTATAAATTATTGGCAACTAAAGTACATTTAATACGAAAGAAAATAATAATCTAACTTAATAGCAAGCATAATTTGCTACAATTAATTGCAGACATTCTTGATTGTCGTTCATCGTACTTAATTGTAAGAAATAGTTGTAGTTCGCTAAGAATAGCCGATTGCGTAGTTTTTGCTTACGTCTCATCATTCGCTTACTCGCGACCAACCTATAAAGTTGACGAAGGTATTTTCCATATTTGTGGTTCTTCAACCGGTGCTACTATCAACTTTTACTGTCTAAATAAAAAACAAAAAAAAAAAAACAAACTCTACAACTTTTTTGTATATTACTTTTAAACATTATAGAATTTCTTGAGAGGTTTTGAGGAGTATTTTTAAATTTCACATGCAATAAGGAATATTATGGCTATTTTGTATTACTAAGAAGTAATAAATAAAAGCCTTACTTCTACCAATTAAATTTATTTGCCATCGTTGATGTATTTATCTCATCTTAATCTATATTAGGAAAATTACTTATATTTTAAATACCTACGCGTTCTAAATAGGAAGTATACTTGTATGTTTAAATTATGTTTAGTTACAATTTTGCTTGCAGATTGAATTGTTGTAATTTAAATATAAAATAAACACATAAATATTAAAGCTTTAAATCCAGTATGTTTATCTATAATATAAAAATAAGTCGGGTTTTCCTTCCTGACGCTATAATTCCAGAACGCACGAACCGATTTCCACGGTTTTGCATTCGTTGGAAAGGTCTCGGGCTCAGTGAGCTTTATAGCAAACTAAACTCAGGAAAATTTTCATTAGAAAAGCAGGAAAACAGGGTAAATCATTTTTCACATACAGCGCCATCTCTGATACATAGCATGTACTACAAACCAATATGGTTTTGCATGGCGGCAGTACGTGGTGTGAGTATCCCTCACGAAAATAAGTTGGTGGCGAAACGGAGTTCGCCGGGTTTGCTAGTAACTTCTAACTAGTTCTTGTTATCTATTATACTATTGTTTTAAAGCAAAATATATAGCTTTTGTTTATTTGCTCTTATCTCAATTACTACAGATCAGATTTAAAGAAAAAAAAAATTGCTTATTAGTTAAGAAAGTTTCATTAAGAAAATTCATTAAAAAAAACATTGAAAAAGTTTTCATTGTTTTCTGTCTCTTTACATCTTACCTTATGTGGTGAGATGTGCAGCGTCGGGAGATAAAATAATACAACGAAAGTAGATTCTCAACTGAACATGGAAAGAAAAACAAAGGTTTTTCTAGTAGATTTATAAGTAAACAAATAGGTAAGTCACAGTTCAAGTCTAAAATTTTAATTATTTGTAATTAGATCAGATTATAGCCATAATTATGGAAATAGATATATGATATTTAATATTTATTTAATACAATAGAAATCGTATTTGGTAATAGATCAAGTTACAGTTATCCAATATTATATTTTAATATAATTTAAAATACAATATTTATTTTCTTTGTTTTTAATACATACGTCACTGGATTACGTTTTAAACTACAGTAGCTTACCACCAGGTATAGTACCAGGTACCTTACTTAGACCCGTCTAGTTATTTTGTCTCTCGTGTTTGCCATTTGATTTTATTAAAATATCAAACAAAACATGATTGATTATCATACATAGATATTTTTGGCAAAAAAATATTTACATATTATTTATTTCGAATGAAGCTGTTGCATGCATTATATATAATAATTGACTGCGTAAATACGTGAATGTGTAAAAGTAAATAATCAGTTTTTTTATTCAAATTGTGTCAAACCTTTTTGCGTTAAGTTTCCCAACAAATAGCGCTTACAAGACGAGTAAAACAACAGGAGTCTGTTTAATAAAAACTAGTTGAGCCATTTATGTATTCAGAATAACTTTGACCGGTGTTATTAATGAAACGGCACTCCGCAAAAAGTGCTGCCTCTCTTAAGGTTATAACAACATCCTGAGCTGGGAACCATTTATGGAAAGTTAATAATTTGTTTCTGCATCACATATTTTGCTCTGTAACGATATTCATATACGAACCTATAAATTGATTAAGAAGGCAGAAATTTACATTAAATAATCGAAAGATAAAAGTATTACAAAGGTGTCTGCAAATGAGATATTTAAATGTAACACTGTGAACTACTGAGTTAACAATGTAAAAAATATCTTCTCTTGTAAATTCTGCCATCATACAGTCAATCATTTAGGGTGCCTGTCCATTGAAGCGGAGCGAGACTGCGGACCAGAGAAACGGAGAAATATTAACCAATAGCCATCTATGTATAATATTCTTATACATTGATGCCAATAGCCCTTGTCCACTGAAGCGGAGGGGAGATTTTTTGCAATCCTATTGGTTAATATTTGCCCGTTTCTCCGCACCGCAGCCTCGCTCCGCTTCATTGGACAGTCACCCTAAGGCGGACATATTTAGTTTGAATAACCTAGGTATCTACTGGGCAGATTTGCATAAACCCAAAAAACTTACACATTTAATGTCATAGGTGTATATTTGATTACCTTACAGATTATAGTTAAAAATCCGCAGAGAATCATTTGGACTTTTCATACGTAACGAAGAGTCGTGAACATCTCATTATATCAGTCAGTAAATTAAGTATAGGTTTAACGTTATTTTAAAAATATTATTAAAAGTTTTCGGGTAACTTTAATTTTTCTCAGTAAAGATAGATTGCTTTAGCGATTTTACGCAAAATTAATTTTGGCAGTGAGCGACAGGGCGCGCCCGTACGATGATTTGTTGCGATCCGAACTCGCTCGTTACACTTCCAGATAATGACGCATACCATTTACTCAAAGCAGAGCTAAGGCAGCAATTCAAGTATTTTATCTTTGCCTGCAAGTAATCATTACTGGTAGATGTTTTAGCCAAATTAAATCCGATCGCGAGCGTAAAACGTGCAACGCATAAATTGTAAAAAGGTTATCGTCCATTTATGTTTACGCAATAAAGTCCACTCATAAAGTAAGGTCTGGGTGGTATTGCCATAACTTTTAGTTATAAGTATTAATTTTAATACCAGAAAATACAGCAGGTATAATCCTTAAATTTCTTAATATTTGCTAAATTTCATGTTATGTAATAAATTGTTAAATTTCATATTTTATCGTATCGAATATATAGGTACATATCGACAATCATACACTTTGCCACCGTAATACTATTATATCGTTGTACATAGTAGACAGATTATTTTAAAGTTATTTATCAAGCTATGCGTTTACGCAGCGGTCGTCCTTGAGGTAAGATGAGCTGCAATTAATCCACTGTAATACGATACGAGCATCCGGACTGTCATCGAACGCGTAATGCATCGTGATTTACACGCACAACATCTCGTTAATCTTATTACCACTTCCAATAACTTTATTATCGAATGATATCAAAATTAATAATATGTAGATGAGCCATAGAAAATTACTTTAATTTTTTAATAATTTACAGGTGACATAATAATTTTTGGTTCGCTTCCTCAAGTGTGAAATGTTAATATATAAATGTATCGCTTAGATTAGGTTGTTTAAGTTGTAATAATAGTGAATGTTAGCTTATAACAATTAGCTTGTAAACAACAATTGTTTAAATCTTATGTCATGACGACATGTCAAACACGAGTTCTATATGTAGCTAGGTACTTTGCTTTAGACGAACATACGAACTTATTCGATTTTTAGGACTAAAATTTACATTAAACACTGGTTAGGGGCCATCCATAAATTACGCTACACAATTTTGGCGTTTTTTTTTAACCCCCCAACCCTTGGTGAGATTTCATGAGATTTTGCTCGACCACCTCCCCCTACCCTAATCTCGCGTGAGATTTTGAAAATGCGTTTCCACCTCCAGTTTATACGTATTCTTAAAAAAATGGTCATCTCTGCTCCCGTACTATGTGTCCACCTTTATTTCTACCTCCAGGCTATACGTATTCCTAAAAAAAAGGTCATCGTGGCCCCCGTACCGATATTTTCACCTCTAGGCTATACGTAAAAAGGTCATCACCGGTGCATGAAAAGTATTTCACATTTTTAATGAGCAAAAAAATTACGTGATATTTGCCGAGATCACCCTTAACATGAGATTCTGTGAGATTTCGCTCGACCAAAAAGTGCACATCAATGAAGTAATAGTTATCTATAGTATATCATATATATATATATATATTTACATTTTAGATTGCATGAACCAAACACTAGTGACTATAATTATTACCTACTCGGCTAGATCTATATCTATAAATCATTAGTAGGTAGCATTAGGAATGATATCGTGTGAAATTAATTTTAATTCAAACCTCAAATACTTAAAGGTGGCGGTGAAATCGACTAAATTTCGAAACTAAAAAAGTAATAATGAGATGCAAACGATTGGCCGAAGGCGAAGGAAGAAAAAAAAAAACTGACACTAAGGGCTGCTGATTTTGTTATTTCCATATATTTTGGTAATGCGAACTTCCGTCTATTGTTCTGTCGGACGTGTCACGCCTGTGGGTAATTTCATACAAACAGGAGATTGTCCATGTGGGATATCGTTTATGAATTTAATCGTTAAAAATAATCATATTACGGATAAAAAAAAGTAAATTAGCTTATCGAGTAAAAATTATGCTAAATATTTTTTTTTTTGGATTAATTTTATTAAAGTAAAGTTTTTAATAATAACAAAGGTTTTAATAAAAATAATATGTGAAATGTTTTCAATTACATATTTTCATTTATAGTGACTCAGTAAGAAAACTGTTGGTAATGATGTCTGCATGTATTGGAAGGATATGTGTTAGTCCGCAGGGAAATAACATGGCAAATTAAATTTTCAACCCTTTTCCTTGACAACGGGTTAGGTTTTTTATCCAGTAGTGTTTTATAGAGTACGATACTTTCACTAATAATAATAGGTAATTTGAAGAAAATTGGACAATATATAAAATGACGTCTAAATAGAACACTGGTTTCGCAACGTAATGGAGTATAAGGATGTCTGCAGTTTAATTTGCGTTCTTTGAGACAATTTATTCATCGTCGATTGCATTACATGTTGCGTGGTTAACGTAGATTCTCCTACATCCGCATCAGATCATCTGAGCAAGTCTTCGTAAATATTCAGTGATAATGGATGTTCCCCGCTCGTTCTCATAATGCGCTATAATAAGCCGCCGCATTTAATGCTTCATTAATAATTCATATGTAAGTATTATTAGATCTTTAAGATCCCAGTGGAGATACCGATTGGACTTTACCTACAAATAACACGATACTATTTGTTAGTAATATTTTTGACATATTCTCTCATTTACATATAATATGTTATATTTTAAGTTGTCATTGAAATTTTGAAATACATTAAGTATGATGTTAATTTATCACACGTAAAAATAAACCAACATTGATAAATCGTATAGTATATAAATCGTATTAGTATATGTATATTCTTTTGACTCGATCTGTGTTTATATTTAACAAGAGGCGCCATACTGTCTTGCGCTATCTTAGTCACGTACTTCACATTTGTATGCAGTCGTATCACACGATCTATTCCCGTTGAATGAAATGTGTTGGTCGTAATAAATTATACAATATATTTTTAATACATTATGTTCGGAAACTTAAATAAAAAAACCATGCATGATCGTGACCCCGTCGTTTCCCACTTGCGTTGCGTCACGTCTTGCGTTGAATAAACAAACTTATACTGATTATTTTTAATATTAAACTCCTCTTCAGAATGATTTTTCAAAAATTTTTGGTGTTTTCGTTATATTCAGAACTCGAGTGCTAATTTTATACTTTAAATTTAGGATTTGTGCTGTCGTCAGAATTTTTAATTAGAAAATTTTATGATAATATAACAACCCCATTACCTTGTTGTATTTTTTCTTTCTTACAATTTGTTACGTTAAGAAACCGTAGTTAAGATTAAAAGAAATTCCAAGCCTCATAATACCCTGTTTGTATTTCTTTAATACTTTTAAAGCAATTTTGAAACAAATTAAACTTGTAGGTGCGGTTGTAACATTGGCCTCGCCGCTTTCATAAAATTTCACACTTCCTGATGAAAGTTTTAACACAATTACCTAGTCCACGGCCATTTCCCTCGGTCCTCGAAGCCTGGACAGAAAAAAAAACTTGGCAAAGAACAAACTAACCAACGGTCCAATTTAGCTACATTCGTATAAAGTTTAATGTACCAAATCTGAAATGTAACCACGTTTTCACATTCTAACTAAGTATACACTAGGCTACTGACATATAAACTTCTTATACACTTTTTATATAGCATGCATCCATAATGTATGTGGGTTTATTTCGTGTTTCTCGTTCCATTTTTAGTGGAACATACACGTACTTTTATTTGAGTTTTCTTCATTTGCATTTTATAAAAGGTTTTATTATTATTAGATTTAAATAAACAAGCCATTTCTAACTCTTGATGTATTATAATTTATTAGATACAGCTTTTTACGAACGACATACAATATTGTGGTAATTGGGTACAATTTCACGCTACACTGCATGTGTTGTTACATTTTTTTATTCTAAGTTAGAATTTTTAATATTCACATAATTCAACCTAACGTAATAAACGTACTTAACAAGTGCTACATTTTTATTATAAACTTCGGTGTAATGTGTTTGATTGTGTGTTTTTCGAACGAAAATAAATAATAGTATTAATATTTCACTTTCCTTATAAATTACAGTTTGCTAAAAAAAAGTGTTGATTATTTTTAAATCTCTCTATGCGAACACAAAAATGCGGGCACCAAATCGTTTTCACTTAAAGGTATACTCGTATATCGCATTCCAATACGAATCTGAAACTTTTAAAAGAGATGAAAACTCTTTTTTAACTTTGCGAATGAAAATAAGTGAATAACTTCAATTCAAATCTCTTTGGAATAAAACTCCACTAAATCAGAAGAGCAAAACTACTAAAGTTCGATGTGACAAAAATGTGACTAGCATTGCGTCGTTTCTCAAAGTCAAAGTAGTCCTTTATTTCGGTCGCGTTCGCTCCTCTTGATCTAATCAAAAGTTGGTAAATTTGTTTACATACGTCACGCATATACCATATTCATAACACGTAAGCAATGCTCCATACGACAACGCCTCGTATACATCTTTTGATGTCCCCGTGAGCGATCCCCGTACTGTAAAATGATACCTATTTTGTGTACGGGCATATTTTTAATGTAAACACAATTTGATTCAGGCAGTATTTCGTACCCGCAAATCTAATCTCTCCCTGGTTATTTTATGTATGTAGACTTAATTTATTTTAGGATTGTAGACAAACTCGCAATGAAATTTTGCATCCATATACCGTATATAAAGGACATAACGCACGAGGCGTTAAATTACGAAACGCGATGCTATTTACATCATGATTAGTAGAACGTGATATGAAGATTTAATTAATAATTTAATATGTCTTTCATCTGATGTTATAAATACGAATATATATTTTGACGTTCTTAACTCTCACATGTTAATGAGATCGTAAGTGAGATTTGACGTTGACAAAGATTGTAAATCCATCTGCGCCAGGGTTCTCTTGTGTATGACACATCGTGAGTTTGGCGTGCCTCAGCAATGAGTAATAACTCCAGAACGCAAAATGGAAACTGAAGTCTCTTCTGATACACCATAGGTCAGGCCGATCCAGTCATGAACAAGACTACGCTATCGATATAAATTAGCTGTAGTGTTGTATCGCGTTGAAACAATACCGCTGTCACGGTGGCCGTCGTATCGGTTGTCTCCGGCTGTCCACTTCGCACTCGAGTGATAATATACCCGATTATAAGCTCTGTCGTAAAGTGATACGTTATAAATTCCCTCGCCACTGTCTCTATAACTTACGAAGCAGCTAGTGTTGCAGCTGGCAGGTGACACGAGCCTCGATAAATCTACTCTGTATAGCCTCCGTCGTAAACACAGGCGAAGCACAATCCTTTGATCTAACGATGAAGAACTCAAATAATTTGCTATTGAAGTAATAGTAGTATCATATTGAAAATGTTTAGCGCAATATTAATTAGATGGTTTTTGACGATTGTCGCTGTAATTCAAATAAGAACGTATAAAAAGTGTCTGTAATAAAAATATACATAAAATATAATTGTGTACCAAGAAAATCCATCTTACTATATAGAAATCAATAAAATTATTAATTTTGATATTTAATTACAATATTTAAAGTTATGTCAAATATGGTCTACAGTTGATCGGTTGGTCCCTCGTGGTGGTGTTATTTTAAAACGCCGGTATTAGGTACTTGATGATTTTATTGAAATGTTTATGAAAGTTTACATCAACACGCATCGTTGACTTTATCTAGGGTAGGCAAATTTTTCTGTGTTTGAGGTAAGAGCTGGTTATTATATACATATTAAGGGCCAGTTTCACCACTTGCTATTAAGTTCCGGATAACCTAACTGAAACTTATTTTGACATATAACCCATACGATTACCTGTCAAAAAAGTGCTAATTAGGTTATCCGGAACTTAATAGCAAGTGGTGAAACTGGACCTAAGAATCGTATTAAATTAAAAATAATGTAGAAACTATACGTATGATATACATATAAAACGACTCGTTATATTTGATGAGTTTGCTGTATAAGTTATATCGCCCCAGCTCACAAAGCAATGCAGTGTGGCAGCTTCGAGCCTCGGGCCGACCAGATTTACGATGTGGCCGACTCGTGCTCAAAAAACTGTGGTATAGCCACTTTGCTTGCTGACTGTTGTTGCTTAAATTTTCTATTTGTTTTATAACAACTTTAAAATTAAAGAAATTATATTATCTTAAAAATATATTATGTTAAAAGAAGCCGAAAGCCGTTCTCAAGTAGGTATATGAGATAAAGGTTATAACTATTACAGTAACGATTCATTATTTCATTAAGACGCTCTGGTTATTTCTTGTGATTCCTTTTATGAAAAAAAAAAAAATCTTAGTATTAAATCTAAAAATTGTATATGGAATTTTTCTAGGTTCTAGATATGTCAGTCAACTTTTTTTTTGTTAATTTTATCATGAGTTATTCGTCAAATCTCACGATCATTTTTCTTGGGCTACTTTACACGTAATACTAGCATCAGTGGCTGGATACCTATTTAGACACCTAAATCGGGTATTTGATCCGTATTGTTGACTAATCTTTAAAAACTATATACGTATATGTAACCAATAATATATTATCTATGAGTAGTTCGCTTCAATGAAACGACTGCTGATCGTGGTGCGCGTAAAACACTCCATCTCCTTGTCATCTCAATGATAAGTTGCTGCTGTATCTTTACTGAACTGAAAAATAATATTACTGTGGTATAAAAATATTTCACCTTTGCAACTGTATTCAAGCGAACGTTCTGTACATTTATCTCTTTCTCATTGTAACGGCTTACAGTTAGTTATGACCACGGCAAGTGCTGGATCTCATTGTTTCAATCTCGGAAACCTCAAGATAATACGATTCCGTTTCATTGATAAATAAAGTTTGACGGCTCCGTAATTTACTTTTAAGTGGAGGCGATAACTGACTCTTTTCATATTCCTTATGATTTAAAGGTCCACCCACATAATTAATTTTATATCGAGATTCGACTAGTAACCTACATTCCTTGAGATCATATTTTATCGATAGAGAAATCTCATTATTGTAGTTTAAAAATGTTTATAATGTCAAGTACTCTAGTATTGGTCCAAAAGTCATCTATGTATCTACTTATCGATTTTATTGAAAAAATTCAGTTAACTATATTACATTTCACTAATAAATTCATAAAAATTTAGTCTATTTTATCGGGAATCAAAGATTCGTTGACATCTTCTAAACATATGACAGGAGTACATATAGAACCATGGCCGATAAACGTATCGTCCAGAAGGTTGGAGTGTAAAGCAATTGGTAAACAATATGTACTCGTAACGTTGTAGCGAGGTGGGATTTTACATGGTTTAGCGAGATAGTACATGTGCTGTTAATTAGATAATGGCTCGTACCGGATCGAACGCATTTATCACCAACAGGACTGGTATTGCCATTTTTAGCATCACAATAAGTCAATATTTTAATAATAATAATAAAAAAATATGTGTGGTTTTTGAGATTATAATTATACTTATTAAAAAATTTCTTACAATAGCATTACTTATCGAAAACATCTCTAAACTTACATGTAAAAATAATAACTCTATATTAAAAATCTCTTCTTTATTTATGCCTTTAAAAAGTTATCTGCAATAGGTACTTCTTCGTTATGGTACACCTATATTTCTAATCCTTAAACTTACATACTGAATTATCTATCAGCCAGTATTTTTTACATAACTTTTAATATTCTTAACGTTGATAGCAACGTGGTACTTAATATAAATGTACATTATACAGTAATTCAGTAACACGTCGATATATTATATTACGTATTGATAGGAATTGTTCTTAACAAGATCGTGACGTTCGCAACACGCGTAAAATATTAACCTATAATGCTGTCGAACGTACGTCTCGAAGTCATTAAAAGGTACAATCGAGAAAATTATCCGTCGCCTGGGGACTTTTCGATCGTAAATCCCTACGTTTTACTGTGCAAGGTCTTAAATCTGAGCATAAAATTGTCGCGGACGAAATGAGAGTGTCCCCTTTAATTAGATGCGACCGTTGCGTTGCTTGCGACACGTTCCTTGCCCTTTCCAAGACGTAGTCTGTCGAAAACTACTAGTCGAGGTTTTTAACGAGATTACTCGGTCCACATTTTATAGGTCATATTGTTAGATTTATTTTCTGATGATCTGCGAAGATTTAACCACCAGTAAAATGTAATTAATTGGCAGAACACAACGTATAAAACTAGTGCTATAAAAGTGTCGTCGACTACTATATACTCAAATGTGAAAATATTCATGGGGTAATTCGTATCGGTAATTAGTAAATATAATGTCGTAATAAAATGTCGTCGAGAAGAAAAACGTACTGATCATATGTTGATAAAACATATCTTCCATGGTTTTTTGTTTACGTTCTCAGCATCAGGAGAATTATTTAATGAAATTCAGTCAAGGCAATTAAATTATTTTGACAGCTATACCAAAATGTAACAGAGTATAATAAGTGTCGTTGTTTTATTATTGCACTCCCACTATCGAAATAAATATTAGCTTATGAACATGCTGTTGTGTTATAATAAACAAGCAGCAAATTATAGTCCATCAGTTACCGTATATTTATAGTCTAATGTTATATTCATAATTTACTTTAAGTTATATCCTAATTGGAATAATATTATTACGTCTAAAGATGACCCTCTTTACGTCGATCCTAATAAGAATTCATAATTGCCAACCTTTGTCTCTCAAGTAGTAAATTGCTAACGTTTGCTCCTCTCTTAGAGGAATGATAATAATAGCTGTGAATAAAACAATGAAAATGCAACGCGGCCGAGCGCGAATGTTGCCACAATGAATTGTGACAAGGTAAAAGCTTTGTTCGTTTGGTAAATTAAATTCTAAACGAACACTGTATCTACCGAAAACGCTTAAAAGGCCGGCGTAGTGACAAGTTGCATAAAATATTAAAGTAGTACAGAAGAGCGTGTATTCTTAATGTATTGCGAAAGGTATTTAATATTCCGTTTTTTATTGAGACTATCATAACAGAAAATTCCAGGATTAAAACTTTCTTCATGTAAAATAAGATGGCGAACAAACGTTGCAATATGAAAGCTTGGGCTATGAAAATATTTTTCTTCTTCTAATACAAAACATGTAGACAGTTAATGCATGACACGAAGACTCCGTATCAGATTAACCGGTAACCCTTTAATCCTTTATAATATACTAGAGACTAACTAAATTCCTTAATCTTAAAGATCGCCGTTTCACTAATCTACACGTCATCCGAGACATGGTTTGGAGACCGATAGGGATAAACTTATCCAATATACCAAGATATTTAACCATTAATCTGCCCTGAACAAAAATCGAACCTGTGACTATCAACGATTATTATTATCTATCATTATACTATAATAAGCGTATTATTTAATAGTATATTAGGTATTTGTATATCTTAGAAGATTTATGTGGCATCACGAAACTCACGAAGTAGCTATCGACGCGTGGATCCACGCGCGAAGCGAGCTTTCGACGTAAAAATTCGCGAATTTTTACGCCATTATAAAAATCGTAAATAATGCGAAGTGGCGGACCGAGTCAGGTCACGACGTGCCCCAGGCCTTATGTCGACGATTCGTGAATTTACGACTGACCCAAGCGGCGTCCACGCAAATACGGGTATTGATTTAAATATTATCTATGGATCCCCTACACTTAACAAATAAATAAAAAAAGATAAAATAAAATAAAACTATTTAACAATTCAGAAGTGCTGACGTTTCTAATATTCTAATGCTTTCATCTCAATTTTTGTGATGACACTAATGTTACTTAAGTTATAATAAAAATTCAAAATTAATGTTGATGTTAATAAGTGTAACAGGACAACTATACCATGGATAAACAGAAATTAAAATAAACAAGAAATTACAAAATATATATTTAACATTATATTTATGTTATATGTATATTATTTTTATTATATATTTTATTCTGTGTTGTTTTTAGGTTTTTATCTAGTTTTTTGTGTTTGTTTTTTTTTTTACGAAAAAAAAAAAAACAAACCATTCTCAATTCTCAATTCATTCAAACAAAACTCTCATGGAGAGTGCCGACATCGAGAGCTGATTTTACTGACCCGGCTGTAAAGGTGGCCCCCGAAAACTCTCTCACCAAGGTCTCATGGAAGAACGTCGCTTGTTAAACCTGCAGTCATCTGGTGACGCTGAAGCATATAGGCGGATCAACCGATGGATATGGAAATCACTGAGACACGATGTGTCTTTAATACAAAACGTATTAAAGACACGACAGAGCGGAATTGGGGCTCCAAAGCGTTCTCAAGGGATTCGTCTGTTGGTCAAAGCCGATTGTCGAGGCTGAAAACAGAGGATGGAGGTACAGCGTCGACTAGAGCTGAGATATTGAGGGAGGAGGGAGGAGGAAAGGAGGAGAAGTTTTACGAAGCTAACCTGACATTATTCCGAAGAAATCGCGGACATCAGCTTACACGAGATTAGTATGGCTCTGGGACAGCTTCAAACAATAAGGCACCGGGCGAGGACGATATTACGTCAAAGCTTCTGAAAGCGGATGGAACACCGGTACTTAAAGCCCTTCAGAGGCTCTTTAATGGCGTCTTGTATAGTGGTGCTCTTCTTCGAAAAGGGTGATAACACTCTGTTGAAGAATCACAGGCTCATTTCGCTTCTGGGCCACGTTTATAAGCTGTTCTCTAGGGTCGTTACGTTTATCGTCTGACGGGCAAGTTTGATGACTTCCAGCCTCCCGAACAAGCCGGTTTCAAAAAAGACTAGAACCATATACCACATACGTTGAGCAGTGGACATCCAATGGCTGATATGGTGATAATGATGATGACGACGTTTATTTATACTTTATTTTTATATTTCATAAAAGTACTGATTTACTAGTATTTTAAAGTTTAAAATATTTTGAAAACATGAACTGTAAATATTCGTATTTATGGCACAGCAGTGGCTTAATTCGAAGGCAATAGAGCGAACCAACTTAATTTTCAAGCTCACCGCAGTCGCCTTTGTATGTAACCTCGCTGGATTAACGAACTTCTAGTTTAGTTATACTGCTGAGCCAGTAAAACAAGATGGGCAGATTGTATGATATCAAATTTGAAAATTGTAATTTTGATTTTCATCAAAACTAAGCTTATTAACAGTTCAAATAATGCTTTGAATTCATTATATTGTCAGATGGAAGTTTTATTGTATGTGAGATTTACTACAAAGTTTTTTATTTTTTATTTTGGGTTATTTATTTAAAGCTACTTTAAACTTCATAATTTTACATGGGTCAAATATAGGTAGGTAAATGGTAATTATATTTTTGCAAAAAAATGTTGTTTTTATTTTTATTCCAATAGATGTATTTATGTATTTCTATAATGTTTCGGAATATCCCCAGTAAGCTTATCGTCCGCCTGTTAAATTGCTCTACTTAATTTGGATATACATGTAACACATAGCCTATTTAACCTAGTAAACGCTTCACTGAGAATTATTCAGTACAATCTCTCACCTCGTTAATCCTAATTAATGGGCGAGTCTCAGTCATCGGATTTGTACGACAAGGCTAGTTTTTGACTTTTTAAAACACGATAGGCCACTTAGCGGCCCGTGTCGCAGCCGATCGTAACTTAGGTCCTTTCGATACGCTGCGATGCGGGTTCGTTCTTTTTCGGTGCAATTTACTGCGCGTCGCCGCTGGGGGCCTACCGCCATCGTTCGCCTGAAAAGATACTTGTCGATTTATTCACCGTCGATTTCATTCGGGAGCGTGCCCACTGCGCTCGGTATTTATGTTACGCGCTGCTTCCCACCACGTAAAGCTAACAATGCGCGAATACATTTTAAGTAACGCCTCCGAAGCCTTTGATGTCTCGTATTTCTCAAAATTCCGTTTTAATCTGACTGATATATAGTACGCGTGAGATTTATATACGGCGTTCTCGAATTTAATATATCGAAAGTTTTTATAGTCTTACTATTTATCGTAATTGTTTTTAAAATTTTATAAAACTTTGAGAACTTCTAAATTGTAAAAGTTCAATTATTATAAGTACGAGTAGTTTATTTTTTAAAGAAATAAATATTGTAAAAAACTTAAAAACAAGCTTATGCTTATTTTAAGTCTTTCTGTGATTCTTCGCTGTACTAAACTAGTAAATGAACTAGATATATTGACGATACGAATGCTTAATTAGGCTTATAAATGTCAGTACCCTGTCTATCTGATCTATTGTCAGATTCATTAACAGTCTGTCATCGCCTGCCACCTTCCGTTTAGCTATAAAAGTGATAAGATACGCTCTAATAAATAGAGACCAAACGATTTCCGATTTAAATATCTTAAAGGAAAATACTTCGCCCCGATAACACCTACATTTATTGGACCCTAATAGGTTGTCTGACCGGTTAATGGCGGTAATCCTTCGGTCGTTTTATCAAAAAAATATAAAGTTAAAGCTTTTGAGTTAATTGCGCTGATAAGTATATTTAAGATACACGTTAACCACGAGAAACTGATGGTCACACTAATGTCGTTATGATAGTAAAACATTGATGTTTGTTTAACATTTGACATTTATAAGTTCCTTCATTTCATAACGTAATAATGTTTGACGACATATAAATGTCTTAGGTTACTAACAAACGACCGGTTTTGTTACAGCCATCTTTACTATAATAAAACTACCGCGACTGCGATGTTTTTGTTATCGGATGTGAAAGTACAACCGCTTGAAATCTATCTGAGACTGCTTTAATTTTTCGAAGTAAAATTATAATTCTGTCACAAACCTGTATGTTTAAAAGCGCAAAAGATAGCAAAATGAGGTTTTCTCATATAATATGTTATGTATTGACGGCGCGTTGATGCAATGGTAACAGACTGATGCAATGGTTGACTGATGAGCTACAGATTGCGGCTCGATCCCCGGACATAACAAATGTCAGTATGAGCTAAACGCATGTTTTCCGTGATCTAGGCGTTTGTGCATGCATGGTGTGTCTTTCCGTACCCCCGACACAGGATTCACATGCTACTAGGGGCGGTTGATCGTGGAACCTCTATTTATTAATTTATTAATGTAGCCAAATAATATTTTTGATTGATTAATTGATCCAGCCTACTGATATAAATTTGTTTAAACCTTTTAGGGTAGAATAGAAAAATCCACAACCGCATCAGCCGTTGAATATCCACTGTTGTAAGTAGGCCTAACCCCATAATTTCTAGAGGGATTGTCAAATCTCGCCACGCTTAGCAGGCGGCTTGGCGAAAGCAGTGTTTTGTGGCAGGATATGGCGACGCTACTGCCCATCACCACCCTGGTTGGTGTACAGTTGTTCGCACAACTATGGCTGTAGTCGCCTTATTCTTCTCTGCCGGTCACCTCACGACAAATTACGTAATGAAAACGAAAATAAAAATAATAAAACTTTTAAAAAAGTCTGAATACAAAAAACTTATTTTTCATAGTGTGTATTGTACGGTGCTACAGAAGTTTTGACCTAGGGGTACTCTATCTCGCTTTATGTTTAAAACTTTCAGTTTTAAAAGTTATCGAATTGAACAACGACATATGTACATACAAAAATACATGTTTTACTTAAATCTATAACGGGAAGGAAACACGTAAATCGGATATAAAAGTTTTACAATGAGATAGTGCACTCTTTATTTTCGCAAAGCAAAGTTTGGACCTTTAGGAGTGCTCAGATTCCAAGATTAGTTCGGCTGTAGTCCGCTTGTTGAACAGAAAGTTTTTTGTAAGACTTACTCCGCCTGCAGATTTTGTGTCAGCGGAAACACATAACATTGTTCCGAAGTTAACAATTAAGACATAAAGAATATCGGCATTGGGATCATTCTTAGATTAATAAAATATATTATTCTTAAATTTAAATATTGTCTGGAATGTTCATATGTAAGATTTATTTAGTACAAAGTCCGTCTCATAACTTGTTAACTATTTTTAAACAGTTGCAGATGTTTGATTTTATCTCATCTCATAATGACAGTTAAATTATATTCGTGTCTAGTCGTATCATTTTCTGATGGAGAACCAACTAAAATTAAAAGATTATCTTATGTCACTGGTCGGCCGTTGGAACATGATCTAAATAGCAGAAGTGCACTCCTGATGACGAAGACGAATGACGGTAATCGGAACATCGAAACTACACGTGATAATCCCATAGTATTTTTGCACTTTTAGTCATTTTAGTTGAGTCTATTCTTAAAGGTGAATCATCTTTTAAAAAATATTTTTAGCTAGCTTTGTGTGCTCCCGGCTTCACTATCGTATAAGTTTCCGTTTACTATGTTAAAAAGAAATATATATACGTAGTTATAATAAGCATTTCTTAACCCCCCCCCCCCAGCAAATGCTACTACCACAGTCATTAAAATATTAAAAGATTTAAAGTTTCAATATAAAACTATGGAATCGAGATTTCGGACGCTAGAACAATATACACCAGCACTACTGCAAACAAGATTCATTAAACCTATGAAATAATTTGACGTATCTGAGGAAACAGGATGTATCAAATTCAAGACGCCATGTCACACCGCAATTCGGGAAATTATAACTATGTTTAGCGCTATTTATTGAAATTAGGTGTTGAGCTTCAGTTCTCTCGTTACATGACATCTACTCGTACGAGTATTATAACAGTATTGTACTACATTTGTATCAAATTATATTTAATAATGTTTGTGTAGAAAAATTATTAAATATAATTTTACTCATAATCTATACTTTGCATGTTTGTTGCGTGCTCATAAAATTATATAATTATAAGTATATAAAATAATTAACTTTACATAAAATATTTCAAAGTAGCACCTACTTGTAGAATATTATACTTTAATTACTAAAATGAATCTAAGGCATCTAATATATTCGACACATCTAAAAAAAATATACAGCAAAAACTTGTCAAAAAAAGTCACGGGGAATACCAAGGATATGTTCATACTCTAAAAATATTACTCTCCTCTGGCTCTCTCCTCAGTGTTCAAATCAAAATTTCTTGGAACACCGGTATGGAGTACGGCAATTATATAAAGGAGGATGGGCATTTTGGGCCACGAGCGAACAAAGATGACACCTATAGTAAAGTGTAGGTCTTATCAAGTTATGCATGCCGCTATAAGACATTTTCCTAAAAAACCACTCTTTGACTTAGTTATGGTACAATTATATAGTACCATAAAATCTGCTTGAAAATGTGAAGTTTCTTGATGTTTTCTAAATAGATACTAAATGAAATTGATAGATATTGTATTGAAATACCTTTTTAGTTATCATGAATAATATTGTCATGCTTAGTGGATGGAGTGTAAATGTTTTGGTGAAAGTTTGCATATCCCAAAAACCAGATGAGGGTCATAATATGGGCACAGCAGCCTACTGTTCGAGACCCATTCTTACACGTGCAATAGTATTCTAGTATTACATCAACCCCTTCTCCATGTTTTTCAACGAGAATGTACACCTTGTTTGTCACGAAAAATCCTAATCATGTACATATCTTTCATTTGTGTTCGCTCATGGCCCAGATATCCATATAAAATGCGCATGGTCCTTTATTTGTCATGTTTTTCACACTTATAAAGTATGACTAGAATTTCGAATCATTATTTATTATCCTTAGACTTGTAGAGCTGGTTTACTGCTCTTAAGATTAAAGGGCTTCAGGTTGAGAAGATTAAATATTTATATCAATCATTATAGTATAATGATATCTTAACTACTTGTATCGACTTTCCTTGTGTAATTGTTTATAAAGTTGATCTTCATGATCATCTACATAGTACTATATCAATAAAAACTAGTGGTCGCCCAGTGGTCGAAATTCGATCTAATGTATAATTAACAGCATTGTCCACATCATAAAAATATGATTGCGAATAACATGGTGAGCATATGTAGCAGTCATTGAACCTGATCTGTGATTAAAAAAAATCGATAAAAAATTCATTGCACGACCTGTATTTAAAACCTTGTTGACAACAGACTGATAATAAACAAAATTTGTGTATATATGTATATTGTACATATATTGTGTGTGTGCCGTAGTGTGTGTAGTGTTTTTTTTTTTTTTTTTAAATTAATTTAATGTATTTTTTGAACATTATTATAAAAAATATTAGCATTCTGCACTTCTTCTCCATATAAACTTTAACTGTGCCAAATATACTTATATACCATACTTCACCGTCTGCGTAATTTTCGTAAATAGGGGTACGAAGTTTTTGCTTCACATATTAGTATATGGATTAAAAAAATATATATCCGATACAAAAATATGTATGTATTGTACTATATAATAAGATGTATTAGCATAGGTATATTTAAATGCTTTGTAGTAAGTTTCTGAAGAAGTATTTTCTCTGTTTTACTGTGAAAGCGCTTCCGGCAGTTTGTTTTAACATTGTTTCTCTTCGATCTGTCCAAGTAAATGTCTGCTTTGAGCCGTCTCACATCGCTTTGTATTATCGATGTATAAATGTATACAAATTATGTTAATCTATATGTTTTTAGGTACGAGAATTATAATTTAGTTATAATGAAATTATTTTTTAGAAATTCTTACATTATTATTTTAAAAAAAATTAGAAGATGAAATATTAACAATTATCGATGGAAGCACGCATAGTTTTAATAAAAAATATTATCCTATTAATATCACTTTCTTTAAGTTATTAATGTTTGACGCCATAAGTTGGCATTATAAATTAATTTTATTGTCAATCAAGTTTTCAGTCAGAGTCATAGTAAATTCGTCTATATCTAATCGTATAGGATTCCCATCACATATCTCACCAGCGCTACTGTTCAACCCCCGGTCCCAATTACTCGTTGGAATCCTTGTCCTCTGTAATTGGATTGGGTTGGCAGCAGACTTGTTGGCATTTTAATTGTGCTATTGTGACGGCGAACACCGGCGGCCGGTCGCAACGACACCGCTTAGATAGACGGTCTTTTTTTCTATCACAGAAGTCTAATGGATTAGTACGCTATTAACTAATCGTCGACTGAATCTCTGGTTATTCTTTAGACTTTAATAGATGTGAGAGATTTTTTCCTTTTTTATTTTGATCTTGTTAGTTTTTTTCAAATTAAAAATTAAGGAAAATGGGTGTTTCTTTTATGTATTCCAGATTCAGTTGTATTTTTTGTAAAATTAATTCATATTCTTAGCTGATATTTTTATGTCAATGAAATTTAATTACTCTTATATGTTACATCTTAAATGAACTTGTCAAAATTTATTAATAAATACATCGTTTAGTTCTCATGGATTTGTGAAAAAGACCAAAAACATATGAGAACATAGCTCTGACACCACAGCGTTAAATATTTCTACAAATGGTAAAAGTCGGCGTTTTAAGAAATCGCCACATAAATGGAATGACTGACACATATCGCCGATCCACATTCGAAGAACCGTGGCGTGTCTTCAAATTTAAAGTATTTTCAAAACGACGATTCTCAGAAATTTCTACTAATTACGTATAACTTATACGTGTTCGTTTGACGTTACAAATAATCGAGTGACACAAGTCACTCGAGTGGAAGAAAAATAAGCATAGAACGATATTAGGACGATCAGTTCCGATCACTTCTATTGTCTCTTATTATTTTTTACGCCACAAAAACCGCCGTTGGCGCGACACTCGGAATATATTATACAAATTTTGGAAATAAAAACAAGATCCGAGTGACAGGTACACTTATTCGTTCTGGTTATTTTGCTTAGTGTATCGCTATCGGATGGCAATCGAGTCTCAGCATGTAGAAGGGATGAATAAAATATACAGATCTGCTTTCAACACGTTCGCCCGTTCGCCTTGAATGGGAAGTTTGGACTAAGGTTTAATGGAGTTCTATAAAGTTTGGCATTCATTTACAGTAACCAAGCTACAGTACCACTGGATTGCTTGTTAATTTAAATTGTGTGCTCCAGTTGATGCTTTAACGTTTTAGTTGTAGATTTGTTGTGCGTTTCTTATTAATGTATTGACATTCACTAATTAGAAATAAACACAAACCGATCACACGTCTTATGTGGTACGTCCAAAAATTATTGGTGTAATGTAAATAAATTAGTGTTTATTCGTTTATAAATAAATTGTGACAATAATGTCGTAGAAATACTATAAAACAATACTAGAAACATCACTTAAAATGTTACAAGAGATAAATAACGTGAACGTACAAAAGAGCCGATAAAAGGGTTTCCTTGCTAAACCGTATGTTATTCTCAATTTCGTTGTTAACATGGTCGGATCGTCCGCTATCCATGTCCTTTGCCCTTTTTTTGATTTTAGAATTTTTCGCGGCCTTTTAAATTTGAATTCTTTCCTTGTCTTCTACGAAAAGGCATCGAATGCTTCGCCTTTGTATCACTTTTTGCGCCAACTTATATTTTGTTGAGAATGCGACATTATTTACGATCGCTGTCCTAACTTTCGTATGAATCGGTAAATCTGTGCGTCTAAACGACGAGAACATCTTATATAAATTTCATTTAAAATTGTTTCAAGTGTAAAAGTGGCAAAAAAAAAACGGATTTTATATCAAGAAGTAGTTATTTTAATTTTTAGAGCAACAATAGGAGTCTTAGGGAAATAATAAATTTATGGAGTCAAGTATTTTAAGTTTTCGCTTCAGATACATTGGGTTACATAAATAGATGGTAAACGAATAAGTTTTTTAGGAATTTTTAGAACGGTCTTCGAAAATAATTGTTTAGATCTACTTATTGTTCGCGAAGTAACTTTCTAAAACAAATACAAAAGTTTAGTCTCTAAACCGCACCGTAGGGAAATTCAGACGTTCGATTTTATATTGCGGTGAAAATTGTAATAGAATAACAAACACTTTCATGTTGTATCTAAAAACTAATTCACTAATAGCTTTAGAAAGTGAATTCTATATTGATTTCTTGTCCTACTCTCACGATTGTTTTTTTTTGTGCCTACCCAATTTAAACTGACGGAGATATCATTACACATAGATGGTGGTCAAATTACATCGACGTATCTGTATAAATAACATTAGGCGTAATAGCATTGACACTAATCGGTGGCTCGGCCCATGTCTCTATATTGATTTTTTTTTTGTTTTTGTTTATTCTTATGACAGTGTACCGTTCTGTGTAATTTTCATATTTTAAATCTGTTATCTCGTTTTTTGTCAGCGTTCTGACATTATATTGCAAATGAAATTTTTTTTTAACGGCGTAGGTATCTCAAAAATAAGTCAGTTGATTTTTTTTTATTCATAGCCAATATGAATGGTTAAATTAAAAACATCACGCTATTAGTAATACTAACGAACAATAATAATTAGTATCAACCAGCCTATCCAAATATAGTTAAGAATTAAGATCAGGCGAAACCGCAAGGAGGTAGTACGGATGTAGGATTAAAACTTTTATGAGTCTAAATATATGTCGTAGATAAATACAAATATACGCATATAAAATGAAACCAACCTGTAATCGGTCCACTACTGAACAGCAATTGTCCTTTATATTCTCACTATAAATAAAAATAATACAAAATAATTTTAAGCGAAAACGCTTAAAAATCTCCGCCACTATATCCGTTAACGTCAACTATTGCTTACTCGCTGAATGTGATTTATTGTGAACAAATAATATTTCTCAAAAATAACATTTAAAAATGCATTTTCAGATATTTCCAGCATTTTTGGCAAGAGTTTCTTGATTTTTACTCTACTATAAAATTGAGAAAGGCAAAATTTATGATCTTATTAATATCGATATTAAACATAAAACAGTAAATTTAATCATTATCGTTATTCTATCTTTAACAGAAAAAATATATATCGGAAGTTATATATCTAGAAGGTAGTATATTATTTGTGTTCCCTCAGGGTACGAGTTGTTTGTAAGTGTGTAGTATTAATTCTTGCGTGTTAAAACGCATTAGCGTAAACATGAAATAGCATTTAATAATTTTATTTTTTATACATAATATTATTAAATGTAATTTCATGTTGAAATAAGTTACTGCCTGTTGTCGTTTTCTGACAAAAAGTATATGAAGAATAAATCAACAACGCTTTTCCTCTGCTGATATGTATTGTCTCATAATTTATTTAGTACCCTAGGTTTTGCATTTGCTTCCCTTGCTAAGGTAATATTAAACAAAATTTAGCACTAGAAAAAGTTTATTTTTTATTTCAGACGACGCTTTAAAACTAAAAATCTAGTACGAAATAAAAAAGTCAGGGTGATTGATTGGTTTCATTACCTATCTCAAGTTAAAGGTAAAAAAAAAAGAATCTTATGACTGCCGACTCCCAAAGTGTTTAATCAAAAATAATTAATTGTATACAAGTGATAATTAAGTAAAGATATATCTGTGACAAATTTATATCTAACATCTTCTTTGGAATTCGTAAAGAACCTGACATTTTCTCGATGATATCTCCTCGTTCAAATAAGGTAGTATCGCCGACAAAGCAAGTAATTCTGCGCCATAAATGCACATCGAGAAGTTTCAATTAATTTAATCAAATGTATTGATTAAATGTCAGGTACCCAATTAAATTATCGATTGGCACCATGTTGGCAAGGAGATTGTGAGTAGCCGCGAGTGCCGCTGGCGGTACTCCGATACTTCGCACTTGGGTTCCATGCTTCATTTCTGAATATTATATTGCTATATTCGATCGACGCTAGTCTTAGTAATGTTTATTTAAATCTCTTACTATTATCATCTTGTAGTTTTAAGTAATAGTGTCAGAGTGAAATAATTTTTATCCTACTGTACTAAAAGAAGAGTGCTTATTTAAAGTTGTCAAAGATGTTACATAATTTGTATTTCCCGAAACTACTAAATAATCCGATATCCGAGTCCGATACGCCTTGAGTTACTTATATCTATTATATAGAAAGACAAAGATAACGCAAGTAAATGGTAGCAAAAAAAAAAGATTATTTAATCCATTAACGGCAAGTTGCACGAAACCGTCGCTAACTTTCCGTTAGTTAAGTTGCAATTAATCTTAAAATTAGTTGATCTCATGATTAATTTAAAGCTGTTGGAATTAATCATCCGTTAGATAGGTCTTTAATTAAACTAATTTTTTTTGTTAACTTAATCAGATGTAGGTTTTGTGCAACAGATAATCACGATTCTTGTGATTAAATTAGTTTAATCAACACTTAAATTTAAATGCTGTTGGTTAGCAGGGAAGAGGACATCAGGTACCTGATGTACTCTTCCCTGCTAACCAACACCATACCTATATAATAGTATGGACGCAATAACAAATAATATAAACTTAAATTTAAAATTTGTTTCGTGCAACTCGGCGTAAGTAGCGTACTGAATTTATTAGTTACAATTACTGTATGAAATTGAGAAAATCTAATTTATATGAAAGTCGTTAGTATAAACATTTCAGATAATAAATGCTAGTTATGCAATCACTTAAGTACTAGATTTCAAGCCATTTGTGAAACCAACGAAACCCATTACAGACTAAGTGCCGCGTAAACCTGAACTATGGTAATTATATTATTTGATTGTAGACTAAAGTACACTTCAGCGGTCGAATGCTCTGCCCAAAATACTTACGTAGTCATTTTTACCTTTACGTTTTACCGTAATTATGTTGTAGTATTTTTTATATATCTACCATTTTTGTACTATCAAAAAATTTACATACTTATTGCAATTAAATATTAAATCCCACTGTTTTTGAATTAAAAAAAAAGTCTTGTAAGACACATGCATTTACAAATAAAAAATGTAAAACTTGATATTGAAACATGAAAGTTCGTTAAATGCCATGCTTCTACAATTTTTTTATGGAAAATCTAATTGAGATGGAAATATTTATAACTGGGAAAGATTAAAAATAAATAATAAATAAAAAAATAATAAATGGGTAAATTAAATGGTTATATTTCTAAAATATAATAAATTTGATAAAGTAACTTATATATTATGTTACAGGCTACTGGTTCGCTTTTGCACTAATTTACACTACTTTGAAAGTAGACCGTGGCTAAGAGAAACGCGCCGTTTCTTCTAAAGATTACGTTTAAATGATATAATGTAAAGTGCAATTTTAATATTCATAAAGTATGTAACTAATATAAGTAAGACTGAAATGTAATGTAAATGTAACAATGTGGATAAGTATATATTACGAGTACTACAGAATAGGGGAAAAATAAATAACTTAATATTTAATTAAATATTTTAAAACTTTAAAGATAAAATAATTATATATTTGTATATATAATATGATTGAAGGATATATGTAATTGTAGACTTTTTTCTAGACTATTTGAAGGCATACCTACTTCTATTAGAATATTCTTTTATTGACAATTTCAAAGTTTTGATAGCAAAACCGATGAAAGCGTTAGGTAATCAGATTTTTGATGACGTGATAACCAAAAAATTTAATTTTCTCTACTATATACAAATATGAAAAGAAAAACACATTTTTACTTTACTTAAACACTTTTTCTCTAAATAACAGTGTTAATCAGTCGAAAGAAGAAATTGGGTAACTTACGATAGACTTGTCTTTGTTTTGTCTATAATATAGTAAGTCGATATAATAAATATAATATTAAAAATTCATGTTGCAATAAACTCGTAAATATTATATAATATACAATACGCGGCAAGCATTCGCATTTCGATATAGATGTATCATTTTAACAACAATGAAAAGTTATATAATAATTCTCGTTTTTGCGACAGTGGCTTTTGTGCGAGTATAATTTGTACCGTAGAGTTGGTGACGAATTTCGATTATTTAAAAATTGCTTTAACCACAAATCATACTTCAGCAGAATATATAGATTTGAATAATGCAATTAATTACATAACTTCTATCCACAGCTTCATGAGAGATGAAGTACTTACGTATAAGTATAATGATGATTTAATTTAATCTCTTAATTTTTTTTTACGTTTAAATTACTTCTATATCAAAACAGACGCTATAAAAATCACTTAGGTTTTTAAAGTTAAATTATACTGTGTGTCAAGTTCTACATCGCATTATATGCATACTTTAGTTTAATTTAAACATTATAATATCATTTATAATTAACGCGTTAATGTTAATTACTATAATTAGTTAACACATTTCTGTTAACCAGACCTCTTAGAATACATTTGAATAAACCAGCTTAACAACTATAGCAATTATATCGTAATAAATGCACAATTCATTAATATTATATATATAAATATTATTATGTGCATAATTATCGTCTCCTGAAATAGACTAGAATACGTGAACATCATCTTATTGCTTTAAATTTAACTCCGGGGGCCTAAAGTACTTACTTCCAATCTCAGTGCTAGTGCACTAAAACATTAAAAATAAATCTTTTTATTAGCGGTAACAGGAATCTTTTAGGAAAATATACTTGTCTCGGGAAAATTACTTGTAATTTACTTACATTTAGTGGTATGATTTTCGGTTATCTTTCTCTGTACTAGATGAAAAGGCACATAAATTGTTAACACACTGCCTTTACTTCACATATAATTTAGATAATTTTATACTGTACATTATTTACTTTGTTTATTACGTTACAGTAAGTGCCCATGGGAGGTTTGTTTCGTCAAAAATGAAATAACAACTTAATCGTACTAAAAGAACGTCAAAATATAAAGATGAGTGTCCACTTATAAATTTAGCAATATTAAACCTGACTACTGCTTATAATTCTCCGAGAATTTACATTTTAACAAATTGCTTTTATTTGTTGTGTTTCTATCAAATATTTATAAAAATATTATTTACAAGGCAAAGTTTAGCAAAATTTCCGTGACAAAAATATTTTTGTTTACAGTTGACGTTTTAAAATAATCAAGAGTACACACACAGATTAATTAAATATTTGAAGCACGCGTATTCCTTTGACATTTACCGTCTAAAATGGAAACACGATCATCGACCTAAAATTTTTGTTCTCAGCTTTAATTATAAAAGCTTTCGTCTCTAATACATGTTAGAAATAGGTACAAACGTTGCCAAAATTTATTTGCTTAAGACTAAGCAGTAATAATTTGTAACGATATTAATTAAAATATTATTTCGACTACCAAATGTGATTAAGATTAAAAATTTATCATAATTTTTACTGAAAAATAAACAGATAAATATAGGTATATTGATTCATTATATGGCGATATCTATTTAATAGTATACTCTTAAAGAATTAATAACAATAAATATTACGTAATATGCAAATACTTAGTAAATATTTTCATTTTCTACGTTATTATTGTGTAAATTGCGCTTTATAGTGCTTAAAATATTTCACATTATAGCTGTTGGTGTTCATCAAATTGCATTTGAGAGAACGGGCAGTCCGAGAGCTTTCTCAAGAAACCTCGTTACGACCCCGTGATTTAAATGTCTTGACACTTGCAATTTTTTTTTTTGTTTTTGTGCTGCAGCTTTGTGTGCAAATTTTATTTAACGAAATTAGTCGACAGTCAGATATTGTAATCCGAGTTGAATACATCGGAGTTTCGAAAAAAAAATAAAAACGAATTTGCATTCGTAGTATCTTATTTTTTTTTTTTTTATCATAACTTGTAAGCGATATTATTTATTAATTTAATTTAATTACTTACACTATTGTGAAGGTAAAAACTGTGCTTTTGTTCTGAAACTACAAATGTATTCTATTATATATTCATATATCGTACATTTTCAGTCAAACTAAATTTTATTTTTATGTATTTTCTCGCTGTAGTGTAGAAACCAGAGCTTCAACTTCAAACAAAAACAACCAAATTTATAGGTACTGTGTGAAGTCGTAAGCAGAAGTATTTTCAATAATAGTAATATCCAAAAATATTATTTTTCTTTTATTTTGCGTATATACAAAAGATTTAATTTTTTTCTGATCGGCATAATATAATTGAAAGAACGATACTCATAATACGTATACAATATCTACGTAATATCTAAGTATACGCCGTATGAAGAAGTACAGAGCAATTTTCACGTCAGTATGTACTTTGTCATTATGCATCAGGATCGTGACGCCTCGAGACAACTCGCAATTATTATGTATGTAAAAGAAATTCTTTTTGATGCCGGAACAGAGACGCTATTGCAGTTGTTTGATAGTATTATGGAACATCCTATCTTTAAAAAACTGCGTAAATGTCTAAATATGTAGTTAGTAGTGTTTTAGTAGTGTAGTGTTTTAGTAGTTTAGTAGTGTTTTGAGTATACATTACTAAAAAAAAAAAAAAAAACATTCTTTTTTCTAAACATTTCTATTCTATTTTTAGTTTCAAAACTAAAAAAAAAAGTGATAACAGTGTATAAAAATAAATAATGCGCTGTGTGGTATCGCGATATTGGAAACATAAGAACGTAAGAAATGTTTAGTTGCTATTAAATAACAAATCATATTTCACTACTTCAATGCAACTATCGCTCCATGTCAGTACTTGTTAATACCTTATTTGAATTATATCTTATGGTGTCAATGTGTTTAATATGCAATCATCTCGACTCCACGGACATCATAATTCCCGAAGTTCACATTATTATAACGAGCTGGCGGCGCGTCGGCGCGGTGCAAAGCAAACTGTGCCCACGGCCTCTCGAATAACCGATACTTTGCCGTAATAGTCGCGATTGAGGCATGCGATAACAAGCCGCCGATAGCTGAACCCGTATTTTATTTATATATCACTTCGCCTCTTTTTCAATAATGCTTTTCCCTCTTGCAACAGAAATTTTGCTCTTTTATGGCATTACAACTATGCTGGCTATTTGCTGGAGTAATTATCTGGCTATAATATGGAATACAAAGGGGACAAATTATTGTCATTGGTCGTTCCCATCGTTATACGAGGTGCTAAGGTCTAATATGTCCTTACATCTTGAAGTAAAACGGAAATAAGATATAACCAGAATTATAAAACAAACTACTTTAATTACCATCGTATAAAATCAAGGAATTTTTGTTATAATCATCGAACATTCCATGTTTCTGTAATTTAGATTTTAAGTGTCTAAATAATTTTATGAGCGTATGTAATCTCGACCGAAGCATTAACGGCTGGGCCTCAGGCGGCGTTCATTAAGGAGCCCGTCGCGATGGCATTGTTAACGTTTTTAATTCATGTGTCCGGTGCACGCGCCTCCCCATGCCCCGAGACTGCTGGGAAATCTCGCTGGAAAATTAACGCCACAATTTTTATACTTTTTTTTTCGATTTTTTTTTTCTCGTTTGCGCGGCGCTTCCATTTTATTTATTTCACGCTCCGATCACCGCGCAGCGTTTATTTTTATTTAGTTTATAATGCTTTCATTCTAATTTTTTATTACTTTTAAACGTTTTAGTATTGTGCATATATTTTAATTTTCAACTGCTTTTATAATTACCATATTCTCATGTAAAGTGGTGAGTTTCCGATTCGTTTTGTTTTTTCTTTGTAATAAAATTAATAAGTTTTGCTTTTTTTCATTTTATCATAACAGATTATATTGCCTGGTCTCATTTTATATTTCATAAAACTTTTGTTTATAATCAACATTTAATCGACTAAGATAATACTTGGTTCTGTATAATTTTTTATTTGCACTCATTTCCAATTATAGATGTTAAAATCATAAGAAAAATATTTCCAAAAATTATATACCTCATACGAGGGGCATTTGAAAAGTTTGTAGCCGAACCAGGAAAATGAAAAGATAGAAATTTATTTATTAATTATTTTTCAACATATTCTCCCCCAAATTCTATACACTTCTTCCATCGGCCGGGCGGGACTTCTATTCTATACCAGCTTTAAAAAAATCTTCGTCCATAACTTATAAAATATGCCCCGACAGCAGCCTTTACTTTCTCAGTGCAAAAGTTCAGCTCAGTGGTAATTATGTGGTGCGTTCGTTCAGATGAGATGCCAACGATGTCAGCTATCTCCTTATAATATATAATAGTCAATCTCCGGTCGGATAAAATCAAATCACAAAGTATTTCAATGTTTTCATCGGTAGTAGACGTCGATGATCCGACCGCTACGTGGGTCATAATCGACACTTTCTCGACCACGTTTGAACTCTGCTACCCACTTTTTCACAGTAAAATATGAAGGTCCAGATCCAGTTTATCTATTTTTTTTTTTAAATTATTATTGCTTGTTCGACATTATAGTGTGAGAAACCGTAACGAATGCAAATAAGGAAATGAAATTTTACGCAATTGCTCAAGAATAGTGTAGCCTCAAAAGGAGAGTAGTTTCATAAAAAGATAGCATACTACTAACTATATTAGGATACGAAGTTTTCAAATGACCCCGTAACAATATGAATATTATTTAATTAATCATAATTACTAACTCAATTTTTATTTATATAAAAAAATGTAAACCTGACTTGTTTCTTGTTAGACACTATTTTCAAAATCTATTGATTTGATTTCAATCATAAATATTGATAAAACCGTGTGGGTTGCCTAGTATATTGCAATATATAGTAAACGTGTAATTATTGATCGGAGAGTAAACAAATCTTCTGTACGGAACGCTAAAAATTGTGGGAAGGTCACCGTTAAAACAAAAATGAAACAACTTTTATATCCGTTTGTGTTGATAATAGTGAACAGTAAATTGAACAAAAAGTTAATTGTTTTGATTGCCGGCACACAAACAAGACCGCCCATCCACCGTCCGTCTATTGCAAGTTATCGCCATAGGAAAGCGTCCGATCTTAATTAGTTTTCAGGTGTTTGAAGGCGCCTAGTCTGATACAATCTCCACTTGCTACAATTTGTTTTTCTTTGGCATAAAAAAAAAAACCGATATCCTTTTGTTTTACACGTTTTTATTCGAACGCTTCCCGGTGATGTATGGTGATTGGCTCCCTTGTCCCGCTCGTATCTTGTTTATCATCACAATAATTCTCCCCGCGTTTGTTCGAGAACAATATTTGAATAGCCGAAGTCGTCGACTCAGGGCGAATGTTTGATTTGTTTATTGATTATGTGTTTTGTTTAAAATAAATTAGAACAAGACGCTAGCGAATTAAATTTATTTTATAATTATATTTGCTCGTGAAGTGTGTTTATCGATGTAGTTGTTTTTTTTTATATTAACAATGGGCTGAGAGATATTCTATTGTTGTATGGTTAGATAGCACTTATCGTGTAAAGTTAACAGTGCTGGGATGAATCGTCATTCTCGTCGGCACAACTCGTTACGAAGACGACGAGCTCGTCAATAATTGATATCCTTCCACTCGATTTAATACAGACTACTAATTGTTTCGAGTGCCTGACGATTCAACTCTTTATTTTCCAATGATCAAAATGTATTTTTTTACGGCTGTAATTCGCCGAAGTGGTTGTTATTGTAATTATAGACCGACGAGTCCTGGTGACTGTACGTGTATAATTTGTTTTATACGTTGCAATAAGTTATTGCCAGTAAAATTTTAATGAAAAAATGTGTGTGTTTTTGTTTTATGACCAACGTTAATAGAAACTAACAATTATTAATTTATATGACTGTAGTATATGGTGTGACTGTAATTAAAACTGGGTAAGTGGGAGTTGTTCCTACAAAATGTATATTATTTTATAGTTAGGTAACTACTATTATTTATATTTTAGGTAAATGACTGACAACGACAATTAAAGCGCATATTGTTTAATTAATACGATATCAGTTTTGGCGTATGTTAAAAATTACACATCTCTTTCTATAAATAGACGGACTTTTGATGTTTTCGCGTAGTTTTTAAATTAATTAATTATTAAAACAAAAATAATTTCCATTGTTGCTATAATGTTTCAAAGAGCTTTAAAGTTGACGTTGAAGAAGAGTCTATCTGTCTGCGTCATGGCCTCGCATCACGCCAATACCACTGAATGAATTTAACCTTTTCGCTACCAGGGCCTCAGGAGAAAAACCGCTCAGATCTTATAAAAAACTGTAATTATTGCCAAGCCAATAACATCTTTCATTTATTTTATTGTTGTATAACATTATACATCTCTGTGCAGTACCACTTGATACAACAGTTATCATAAATTGATAATGAACACCCGTCACATATTTGTGACACCGCGCCCAGCAAAGAAAATCGGGTCGTCACATATATGTGACGCTGGTAGCGAAAGGGTTAAACAAAACTGGTCGTTATTAGAGTTCAAACTACGAACTAGGACCCTAGGTATTTTCAATACCGAAATTCGGCGCGGTTCCGTTGGGGACAGGGAAAGTAAGTCAGTAAATAAGTACGTGTTATTTTTTGTACACCGAAGAACAATAGTACATTTTAAAGAATGTGTCTTAAATATGTACAATGGGCGCCTTATGTGTACTTAGTTGTAACTCATTAACGCGTACCTAGTCCAATTTCATTCTTATGTTTTTTTTTTTTTTTTTGTCCAAAGGAGAATTTAAATATTATTCGTTATATTACAAGATTTTAGGTATTAGGTAAAATAACTTGAAACCCGGAATGAACCTTTGAATGTACGTTTCATCTGGTGTGTATACTTATTATCTTATAGATAGGCTAAATGAAAGGAATGTCAATCACAAACGAAGTTGCGGGGTACAGCTAGTAATAAAATAAAATAATGCTTTAGAAAAAAAAATTGTTAAATTAATATGAATAATTTTTTTATTGTTTCAATCGCATAGTGATTCACTAAATTCTTACGTTAATTTCGTTAAACCGGTCACGCTTAAATATGTTATTCTAGAGATGACCATTGATTACTTGTTTATCGATATATAAAAAGCACCATTCGCGGCAAATTGAAACTCGACCAAGTGTAAAATGATCTTCAGACCACATTCCTGTCACTACAACAAACGTCTAATACTTCGTCTCCGTTAGACAAAGAGCTAGCCCACACTGCTATGTAGAGATTTTACGATTTTTGTTAGTAATGGGGTGATATCGATAGATTCAGTGCTATTCAGGTAGTTTTTGGAGTTTTCAAATATGGTAAAAATGTTTGATATAATTTATTTTTTGCTAACCAGTATACGATACTGAAACTAACTATAAGCTCCTAAACATTTTTTTTAACAATTTGTAAGCCTTTCTTTTTTATTATTTATAGGTACGATTTTAAGTATTTAGCAATTTCTGAAACAAAATACGCGTTCGGAGTAAGTTGAGGTTCCATAATAATCTGTTCTGTAGTGTACGTGTTTTTACTGTTTTTGTCATTTTGTATAATTATATATTATAGATTTTGTGGAAAAAAACCGTACAATTTGTATTCCTGTGCTCATTCAACATCGTTTGACCTTTTATCATTTTCTACGACTGACTTCCCACAGCTCGTTGCTAAGACTTAATAGTTTTTTTTTTTGACAGGTTTATATTGTTTTCTTTTTGTTTTTCGACAACAATGTATTACATAAGAAATATATTTTCTAATCTAACTTTATATAACTCTTTTAAACGTTGATTAATGTCAACAAGTAGAACATATAACATTAACTAGAAATATTTGAGTTAAAATATGTTAAGTATGTTAGATTTTTGATTAATTTATATGCTGGAAATAACGTACGCTCAACGTACGAGTATATTAATAAAATATATAAATTTATGATGAATATTTATATTAATAAAAATTAATGTCGGTTGATAATAATCTCTATTTATACACATGAAAGGTAAATATTGTCCAATGTCGTACTGAATTAATATCATCTAAATTATAATTTCATAATTATCTTTATCCATTTATAAAACAGTTCAGATTAAAATTAATTATAAATCGTAAGTTGGAAGCCTAAATGAAATAAACATAACATTAATTTTAATAGAAAGAAATCCCACGCTTTAAATCCTACCTTACTTCTTCGTAAGTGCGACTAAATTAAATGAAGTATGAAATCATGGGACATTTTCAGAAATGTAATTAATGGAACTACTTATTTTCCTACAAATGGGTGACGTTTTCACCTGATAAGAGCAACAGGCGGTTAATCTGTGTTAAAAGAAAATGTCTCTTAATAAGTTATTACTTTTGTACTTACTAGTGGTCGCCCAGTGGTCGAAAGACCTAATCTATAATTAACAGCATTGTCAACATCATAAAAATATGATTGCGCATAACATGGCCGAGCATATGAAGCAGTCATTGAACCTGATCTGTGATTAAAAAAAAATCGATCAAAAATTCGTTGCAAGACCTGTATTTAAAATCGTGTTCGATAAAAAATTCGTTGCAAGACCTATATTTAAAACCGTGTGGATAACAGACTTTGACAATAAACAAAATTTGTGTATATATGTACATTGTACATATGTGTGTGTGTGGTGTTTTATTAAATTAATTTAATGTATTTTTGAGCATTATTTTAAAAAAATATTAGCATTCTGCACTTCTTCTCCATATAAACTTTAACTGTGCCAAATTTCATACTTCTCCGTCGGCGTAATTTTCGTAACATGGGGTACAAATTTTGTGCTTCACGTAATAATATATAGATTTTATTACTTTTAATATCAACTATCACACCTATTTATGCGGTTATTACCTATTTTTTATTGTAAGGTAATGAGACGTCTATAATAATTATAAGTAGTTCAAATATACAACAGAAAAATTTGTCATATGACGACCATAGATCATTATTTATTTCAGACTAGAGCATTGTAAAGGGTATAACCCACTACTCGTACAAAATATGAAGAAAGAAATATGTTATGGGGTAATCCCAGGAAGGTTGTTCTAAAAAAGCATCCGGAAAGACTCCGGAATCACTATCACTCCATTCACCCTTACTATCATCTAGTTTTATTAAGCCTTCGATTGAAATACATTTCTGGCAGAAGAGCAAAGAGAAAATGGTAATTTCGTCTCTTCACTAAGCCTTTCTCAGTGTTTTTCCAATACCTACTGCGCTGTGCCGTTAAACTTAAACAAAATAAGCAAAGTTTTAAGTTTGCAAAGACAAGGACAATGAAACTTAATCCGTGTTCGAAAATGTTTATATAACACGAAAACACAACTCAATCACATAAAAACATCGCAAAGTATGTTATTTAGAAAACGATGAGCGTTTTTCTTATTAAACCGAGTTATTTAGAAAACGAGCTGTTTGACATTTAGTTACAACATACTTGTAACACGGCTGTTAAATGAGGTTTATTAATCTCTGACAACACGAATTAAGTACACGTATCTTAATTATAATATATATTCTCTCACCTTTTCCAGATTTTAACGTGTGTGAGAATAAGAACAAATATATAACAATATCATTAGTAATCAAGGAATATAATAATTAGTGAAAATTTGTAGATTAGACATACTAGTATTTTTATACACCATTTTAAATACACGTGAATGGTATTTAAATTTTAGGGTTTACTAGTGAATTCTAAAATTTAACAACTTAACTTTGAGATAATTTACCGGGCTTTGACCAGAAAAAAAAAGCTAAAAGCGTTTTCAAAATGTTAAAAGTCAGACATTAGGTCTACGGCGCTGCGGTATCATAAGTGGAGTACACAGACATACAGACTATTTAAGGTCTACGGTGCTGCGGTATCATAAGTAAGGTACACAGACATACAGACTATATATAAATAAACTGAATATGACATGCATTGAATTTAAGTAAAAATTCGAAATTATTGATTATAGTAGGTCATTATATTCTATATATTTATTCCACAAATTACTCCTTTAAAAATACTATTTTTAAAAACCCTGATTTACATATGTATTATTTAAAAAAAAAAGTTTTATAATTGTAGCTTAAATTTTTGTATACAAAATTTTATTCCCTAGTTTATATTCCTGGAATAAAATTTCCAAAAATCCTTTCTCATTGTGTTTCAATCAATCAGGATATGTTAATTTACATGTAAAAATATTGTTTTTACTGTATTGTCACTTTATAAATATTGGATTTAAATTTTATGTAAATGTAATGTAAATGTAAACTCATTATAATATGAGGAAAAAATATATTATGCGTGGAAATTTTAAAATATTTCATTCTCGCTTACCAAACATAACGGCTTACGTACTGGTAAGAAACGAAAAGTAAATAGGTATACGCGAGCTTCATATTCTGAATATTCATTGTTGTACGAACAATAATTTGCAAACGAAGCTCATAAGCACTTTAAGACGCGATGGGATCAAACAACGTTGGTTTAGAGGCGCATTAGCCTTTCACGTGTAATCCTTTTCCCTTAGTTGGATTACTATTGGCGGCCTACCTACATTGGTACTTTCATCCTGACATCGTATTTGTATCTTTGATACGACGCTTGTTCGTTAGATATCGGGACTTTATGTCTCCGTTGTTATAGTAACCGAGATCCTCGTATTTCTATTACAGTTCAAAGAGAGATTATCTCATGACAATAAAGGTCGAAAAGATTCGATGTTTTTATTACAATTAATGTTATTTTTCTATTGTCGAAAATATCATTCGTAGATTTTTATCAAAGGAGATATTGAATATACTCGTAATTTGATCTAATAAAGATAAAAAGAAATAATCCCCGTGCGCATAAAATTTAGATAGGTAACAATTAAGGTAATTAAATGAATCGTTCCGCTAATGTAGCAAGGATAAACGTAAAGGAAAATTGAAGGCATTACAATTAATTACTGCGTTAATGCCTTCAATTAAAATATTGAAATTCAATGCGAGCAGTACAGTTTCGTTAAATGCATTATTTGAGAGCCGCAATGAGCCACGATGTGTACTCATTACTTTATAAAACGATAAATTTTTAATGAAGTCTACTTCGGCCTCGAATGGTTCAGAATTTTATTGTACTATATTTAACATTAAGAAATAACCATGCCATTCCTATTATTACCATAGCATCTTTTATTTTTGTAACAAAATTTAAAAATATTAACATTTTAAGCGCGTATTTTCAATTTTTATATTACATAGATATTATTTTATTTTAAATATCGAACTTTACGTAAACTTACGTACGTAAAATAGGACTAAGGAACGTTTCAGGTATCAAAGTTCTAGAATGTACACAATCTAATCCGGGTACGATCAAGGTCCCTCATTAACGAGATTTATGGATGAAACATAGACTATCCAACGACGTCGTGCGACATCTTATTTACGGTGGTCAGATTGCGAAGATACAACGTTGGTGCCTTATGGTGAAAAAACAATGAATACTTTATATTTACTAAATTACAATAATCACAAATAACTATCCTGATTTATTTAAAATGTACATATTATTGTTACAATTATAAAGAACTCAAAAACGAATTTCCTCCTTGCCACAATAGCTAAAATAGAAATATTTACTTACTGTGGTATTGTTTTCGATAAGAAAGACAAAGTATCGATATAAGTTTTCGAATAGCTCTAGACCATTATAAGTAACAAAAGCGAAGAAGAATAATCTGTAGCGCACGTGAGATTTAGAAGCAGAGTCCATATAGCAATATCGGAGAGTTCGTGCGAACCGACCGAAGGCGAGCGTATCGACTCGCCTGTAATCCGATAATAATGAATAGAAAATAGTACGAGCATGCCCCAGTTGAAAGTTCCCGAACAACTGGAGGCACGAGAGTTTTATCGCGAGGCATAATTTGGCCTTACCGTCACGCGCTGTCCGCTCGAATTTATCGTAAAACTCGATAGTTCCCGAGGGTATTGTGAAGAAATTCACAATAACTCGACTCGGGTACAATCAGAAATCTATGAGTGTGCCATAAAAATGCCGCAGTAGCGGATAATTTAAACGGGCAAGTCATAACGCTGATAGTGCGAGCACACATTAAAATTTCACGCTGCACGTTTTGAGTGTAATAGTTGTATTTAACCATAACGTTAAAATTGCGTATTTTGCGTTTGCCGTTGTGTGACCAGAAATCTCTATCCCAATCAATATAATTATCAGTCAATATTCAACAATTTCATAATTTTATGACAGTTTATGAAATTACGCTTATAATAAATTTTGTAATGTTTAAAAACCAAAACTTAACTTATTCCAGTTCCAAATACAAATTTGTACGTACAGTTTTAAGAAAATTACCATTTCATGTTAAGAATATAGACTTTTTTCTGCGATCTACAACTTAGGATCTACAAGTTTTTTTAGACTTAATAGTTTTTATAAATTGGGGAATATTGCCATACGAACATCTGACCCGAAAAAAAAGGAGAATAAATTCAATTCATAAAAAGAATAGTAGGCTAAAGTGTAATCCAGTAATAAAAATGTTATATGCAATTCGTACATGTAATGGTATAGAAAAAGAAGACTACTCTTATGCGGTTAAATGTGACATGAAGTATTCGAAGGATACAAGCTTTACCCTGATCACGTATTTTAGTTTGAAATTCGAAAACGTAAATTCAGCGTCTGAATATAAAAATTCAAGGGGATGTGTGCAAGTGAAGGGGTACTGCGGATACCGGATATAAAGGTCTAGACGAAGAAATAGCGATTTAACGTTTAATGTAATAAACATAACGTTTTGTTCTCTTATATTTACGTGAATTTTACTCATTTACTACACTTACTCTCGTTTTAAACGCGATAAAATCCGATATAGACTTTTAATTATATTACCATAATGTTGCTTAATTTATGGCATAATTTCGAAGTACACTGTTCCGAAAATTTAGAAAAAAGTAAAAAATATTAAAATTTGAACTAGATTTTTATTTATAATTAATAAACAATAAAGTAGAATGTTACAAAAACATTAAAACCTAACAGCCATAAACAAATAGTATCTAATGTGTCAAAAAGACTAAACAATATCTATTGAAAAAAGAACGGTTTAAATGTTTATTGTAAATCTAATTTTTATAAATACATTTTTTCTTTTAAGAATTGTTTATCGTATATAAAAAAAAACAATTTATCCATTTCAAAAAAAATCCAAAAAACCGCTGACACTTCGACGTATCCTCATCCAACCGCGTCGCCACTCGCTGTCACCTACCCGCCGATTTACTGAAAATTGACATCTCACACCGACACAGATCTCGTTTCTATCGAGAACACTTTATCTATTTTTATTTCGATGGCAGAATTTACTCCCCATACATTCGCTTCATTAATGCCGCTTACAAAGCATTGCAACTTTTCCCTTAGGGCTTTTACCGCATCAATTTTCTTTTAATTATACTTTTCATTGACATATATGAAATTTATGGTTATACAAATCTTACATAATAACATTATTAAACAATAGAATGGGCTTCAATATTACTTTATCTATATTGTTGTAAATATATATTTTTTAAATGTATATATTTAAATTTTAAGCCTGTGCATATATACGAGTACCTTATTGCAAACTTTATTATCATCTATATTCTCTACTCGACTTGATTAATCGGTCAACGATTACTCCGTACAACTCCTTAAAGAATGTATAAGTGTTCTAGTTACAATCTATAGCTACGTTCCTTATAGTAATAATAAAGCCGAAAGCTGATCTCCTTCACCTCTTTCCAAGCTTAGCTCTCCACTATACCTCTAGCAGCAACGCAATTGTGTCTCCTTAAATGCTATTAGATAGTAGCAATTATTGCTTAACAATAGAAAGTCCGCCCTGTTCATTTTATTAGCATATGATTTAAAAAAAAAAATTAAATTAAATTAAATTAAATAATAGTATAGTCCACGCCTGAAATTTTACTTTAACATACATCAATATATGTTTAAAAGAACCTCTGAAAGTCCACTAAATAATATCTTTAAATTATGTTGTCTCAAGATATTATAATAATCATTAACAGCTTTCTGAGTCTTATTAAACTTACTTCCATAGTAGCTGAATGGATTTTAATAAGACTCTTAATTTTTTAATTGCTTATCTCGCAATGTCGCATGAGTCTAGTCTAAAAAGAATACTTCTTAATCTTTTAGTAGATAATAACGCACAATATATTTTATGAAACATATCACGCACGATACTCTTGTTTCGATGTAATAGCACGTGTAGACAACTTCAAACAGAAATTCCATAACGCGTACCGTCCGGCTATTTTAATCGAACCATAAAAAATCCTTTACTAAGCGAGCCAATTGATTTTTTTATAATCGAACGGAAACAAGTGTACCCTCGTCGGTCTTACGACCAATCGATTCCTTATATTATGCTTCCGTTAGAAAACAAAACGGGTCCGACCCGTGGAATCTTTTGTTCTGTTGTGGCAAGCCCTTTGTTCTACGGTCGCGGATAAATTATTTTCCTTCGAACCTCCTTGGCTGAGATCTCGTTCCATTTCGCCCGTATTAGTTCCAGTCGATGCGTAACAATTACTGCCTTTATATCTCGGATGACGCGAAAATCATCCTCTGTCCTACAATTTAACGCTCCAATATCACGGATTCATTCAAATAAGGGCCGAACGTTATTTCGATTCCTTTTTTAAGGTATGCATACACATATACTTATTATTTAAAATTTAAACTGTCAAAAAAATTACAAAATATTTTTAAAACGTCGTTAATTACACTTCAGCATAATAAACGAGGAATGAGAATTTTGTTGGGCAGTTGACTACCCTTTTTCAATTCACGATATAATTATTTATGTGCGTTTAAAGTTCGAATACATTTTTTATAGGATGCGTTCATTACAGTATATCAAAAACTTACATAAATACGAGTATGAGTGATTAAGGTAGACATCGTAGCGGGGGGTTGCTTGAGCAATATCAAGAGAAGTTAATTTTTTACGACGCGATGCAAACATTGTTAAGCATTGGGGTCGGATAAAGTGCTCGGTTAAATTACAATTTAACGGCATACGGGTTCTGTTATGCATCTTCCTTCTCTATTTTTCATTAAGTTTATTTCGGCTTCATTTTTATAATTATTGATAGTTACAAGTTCTTAAAAAACGCATAACATTAACTAAACCTTATGAGATATATATCTTACATAACTCTAGGTTCTGTTAATGGCAATAAAGACATAAGTCAAGATGAAAGCTATTCACGCAATCTTAGCGTAATTGCTATGATAAAAGGTGCCGGATACGACACGATCAATCGTCTCCACTGGCGCGATAACGTGCCTACCTTTGATTGATGTCATCAGCACTTATAAGTTCAACAAAAAAAAAAAAACATTAACAAACCCGCCGCTAATGGAAAACGTTATCCATCAACCCAAAATTAAGACGTAAAACTAAACTAACCGCTAACTAGTATCTTTATCTAAATTACGACAGCATTTTTTATAGAAACAATTACGGTGAGGTAACGTGCGACCGTCGGAAGCGACGGGCGAAGTGAGACGATTGTCCGTAGTAAAATGAACGTTGTTACGAAAGCTTCTGTCCGAGAGCGTCACTTGGAATAATTAAGCATCCCGATATTAGCGGCTCCTCGAGGCTACGATGGCTGTTGAGTTGGAGTGCTCTGATGTGGGCCCAGGAGATCAGCGGCTTGGTTTAAGTTAAGAGCGATTACGAAACTCTAAACTTTATTACTACAAATTAAATTAATTTATTACTTTTTTAATTACAATGAAATGTATTTTAAAATTTCTCGATCTATATCATTCATTCATGTGTTGCGGAGCTAAGCGTGAGCTAGTTATTATTAGGTTTTCTTGTTTATTTTGGCCCACCATTGTGAAGGAGTTGCATCCATCGTGATCACGAAATGAATGTAGTATTTACAAATACTAGTGGTACAACAGTAGCATAATCACCTCGTGCGAATATTTTTATCCGTCTTAACTCAAAGGTACTCTCAGTGAGATGTTATTACTACGTACATACTACTTCAATGGGTACTCTACCTTTTGCTTAAGAAGTTAAATCCAATGGATTGTTTCCAAGTTAAAGAGATATTCAGCTATTGCGGAATTATTTGTATGTAAATTTTTAAATGTTCTGTGACCATATACGCTACAGCGCGCTTAGTTTGGTCAATATACAAAATGTGTTTTCATACCGAATCAAAATAACGGTGCTGGTGGTGGTGACGTAAAAGAAGAATGAAGATAGAGGGTAGCAGATTTAAGATACCTATCTTTAAGTTTTCGCTGCACTTTATACGCAAAGGACCATCTGACCTAACTAGCGCTTTAGTATTAAGATATGCTAAGAACCTTTCCACTCTAATTTGTATGTGAATTTTAGTTTAGAATAAATAGAGTCAAGATGATGTAAATATTGTGTCCCTTTTAATAAAAAAATACTGTTGGTGGACCTGAAGACAAAACATCAACCTAAAAGACACTTTTTAAAATTTAACTATGGCCAGCACTCCGTAACCTATACAAAAAAAGTTTCAGTTTCAGTAACACTAATGAAATACTCAAAGTTATCACAATTTTGGCACAGGGACCAGTCAATTATTCATGTTAGCTGGAGTGGAATTATCTCCGAAGCATACATGTTGTGACAGTGTGGTGTAACAGTCTGCTGTCACACCACACCACACCACAGTGGTTCAATATGTTATTTCAATTTACAATAAAATTTAATAAAATGAATAATGAAATTAAACGATATTATATTATATTAAATTAATATAATTAAACGATATTATACTGAATTCATAAAAAATAAAATAAAATATTTGTAATTCGGCACAAAATTTTACTTTTATAAATAAATAAGCGTTATACACAATATTATTTAATTCATAATTAATTATTTATTAGTAATAATTTTAGGTACGTATCGATAATAATAATTGTATCTTAAAAGTGTTCTCAACTCCTCAAATACGTTAAGGCCAGTATATCCCAAATCACCTGTTTTTGATAGAGTTTTAAACATAGTAATATTCATTTTTTTGATCCGTTAAAAATATATGTTATAGTTTAACAAACGTTCTTGATTATTCAACGGTTCAAAACACGATAATTGTAACTTGACTCGATAAAAAAAAATCACAAAGAAAGGATGTTTTTGATTATTTTTCTTGTTTTATTTGAAGAATATCAGATTTTAAGTTACAATATTCACATGTAAAAATAGGTAATAACTTTTAGTAGAACATTTAACGGTTACTTTTTTAAATAAATGTTTCTATTTTTTTTAAATATTAAATATTTAAATTATATAAGAAAACGGCCCGCGCGCCTCGCTTTAGTTGCCTGCAAGGCGTCATCGAAGTAGGACCTGTATCTCTGCTGTCTGGCGGCGTCCCCCCCCCTCTAAAGATTGGATTTTTTTTTTATAACAAAAATATCCACGGGCTTATATTTGCCCGTGCCTTTTTTTAATTAAATGTATAAGATTGTTAATATAGTTTCATGCGTACTATTTTAGACTTACATTAGCTAGACTTATTGTCAGGATCTCTATGACGCGAGTCCGTATACTGACCATTATTTATTTATTATTATTATAATTTTTTTTAATACATATAATCATATTGACATACATATAATCATTTTTAATAAACATAATCTTTATTTACAAATATAATTTACATATAAAAATATACACACATACATATATATACATATACATATACACACACACACATATATATTATATATATATACATATATATATATATATATATATATATATATATATATATATATATATATATATATATATATATATATATATATATATATATATATAATATAATTTTATTTTGTCTTTTTTTTTCTTACATCTATTTACATCATGTTTCTTATTTTCTATGTACATGCGTTTATTCCTTGATCTAATATAATCTAATATTTCATTGCTTGTTAGTACATACATACCAGCCACCACATTTTTACGGCATGTCTACATTTACATTTGGGCTCTTTATTTTTGTATTATTTATTGGAGACTCTGCCGCAGCCATCCCCCGAGGGAAGCTGTTCGAGCACATCCTCAATGACGGCGGTGTCAGGTGTCTCTTTTATGTATAGCCATCTTGAGGGTGTGCTCGAGTATTTCCTTTGTTGTGGCCTCCACCGAGGCCGACAAAACGACCGATTGCATCACCACCGTCGTCGGTGTAGTAGACACAGGTCTTTGTGTGCCTGGTCACCGCGACCACAGCATGCGGAACACTGTCATGAATCCGCAGCCTCCTAGTCTTTGTCTGGACGATGATGACTGCCTCGCGTGTCTGTCCCTGTGCCTCGTGGATAGTCATGACGCTCGATCCCTGTCCGGTGCCGTATCCCTTGTCTATCAACGTCTTCTTTTCCTCTTGTGTGAAAACCGATGTATAGGGTCCGGTCTTGTCTCTTAGGAATTCGAGCGCCAGTGAACCTCTCTATCCTCAGAGAATGGATAGTGTGGTTTGAGAAATAGATTGGATAATTTTATTTAGTACTAACTGTGCCCCGCGGTTTCACCCGCGTTAATTTGAGGGAAAAACGTACTTAAATATTTTCGCCTCGTTGGTCCAGTGGTACCAAGCGTTACTGCCGAGCAAGGGGTCTCAGGTTTGATTCTTGGGTCGTTCAACATATTACTGAGATTTTTTTTCGAAAATTTACAGTAAAAGAGTTATGTTATATTTACTTTAAAAGTGGAACTATAATTAAAAAATGTCTTGAGAAGAGAAATAATAAAGGACGCAACGGAAGCTCTCAAAAAAGATTATTTTTTCCCGTTTTTGTAACATTTCTTATTATTACTCAGCCCCTATTAGTCGTAGCGTGATGTTATATAGCTTAAATTCTTCCTCAGTAAATGGACTATCCAACGCAAAAAGAATTTTTAAATTTGAACCAGTGGTTCATGAGATTAGCGCGTTCAAACAAACAAACTCTTCAGTTTTATCTATTAGTATAGATTATTATTGATTATTTTATTAGATTAGTTTAGTTAGTACTCTAACAACGTTGGAAGTGTTTTTACTGTATAGCAGTGTAGTGTAGATATAAAATGGGGAATAAAACTAGAAATAAAAAGAAAATATCTAGACGTGAACTACGTAAGCTTAGAAAAGCGATCAGATAAGTACTCGTAAGTTTAATGAACACTCAATCTATTTTTAGCTAGAATATAATGATTGTCATCGATATATTAGCATATCCAAAATTTCAATAAGTTATATTAGTATTTTCACCTAACAGCGGCTAGCTAGCAGCTAGCGGCAATTGAAGATTCTTCGACGGTCAGCGAATGGCGATGGGTCCCAACCAGGCTAAACGTAGCCGACGATGCGGCGCGGGACGTACCAGCGGGATTCAGCAGTGGTCACAGATAGTACACAGGTCCTGAATTTCCTTATCATCCGGAGTCCACCTGGCCCACGGAAACGTCCGCCTTGTCGTCGTCAACCGAACCTACAGGCGAAGAAAAAACTCATCACGTCACCGATCGTAAACAGCCGCGACTCAAAGAAGGGTTACCAGACTGCACACGGTACTCCAGCTGGAACAGACTCCGCTACACGACGGCTCGAGTGCTACAGTTTATAGAACTCTGTCGAGCCAATACACAACGAGTCAACTATAAAAGGACTAAGAAAAGCGCGTTAAAAGACCCAGACTGGAAAAGGACGAACAAGAAGCTGAAAACACGCCAGAAAATAAGAGTAGAGCTCGAAGAAACTTTGGAGGTTCGTCCGGTCTCCGCGGAACTTATCAGGAAAGCTGAAGACCTATTCATGAGAACAGTCCAAGAAGAATCTTTCCCAAATGAAGTAGAAAGCATTAAAGACGGGAAGTCGTTTACCCGAAACAGTCGCCTCAAGCAGCTGAGCATCGAGTGTGCAGAGAGAGCCCTCCGAGTCCGTAGTCGTATTAACGCCGCGGAGCAACTATCAACGCCATCTAAAAACCCGATGATACTAGATAGAAATCATCACACAGTGAAGTTGTGGATCATAGCGATGCATAGAACGAGGCATCACACGGGAGTCGAGGCGACTGAGAACGAATGTCGACAGCACTACTGGATACTACGCCTGCGGCCCGTCACAAGAACGCTCTTTCCACAGTGTCTACACTGCCGGATTAGGGCAGCGATCCCGCCACACCCGAGAACAGGAGACCTACCTGCGTGTCGCCTAGCTCACCATCAGCGACCCTTCACATACACAGGGGTGGACTACTTCAGACCATTAACAGTTACCGTGGGACGCAGCCAACAGAAACGTTACGTGGCAGTATTCACGTGCCTCACTGTAAGAACGATCCACCTAGAGATAGCGACGTCACTGAGCACAGACTCAGTGATAATGAATTTAAGAAGAATGAAAGCTCGACGAGGACAACCTGCTCAAATCTGGTCCGACAATGGGACTAACCTGCGAGGTGCCGACAACGAATTGAGACAGGCAATGGACAGAGCGACGTCCTCACCTTCGTCGCTGGGTCAACAGGCGGCATAGGGTCCTTACGTTTCGGCTGTCGCCGGTGCTTACCGGGCACGGTTGCTTCGGTAAGTACCTGCACCAAATCGCTAGGCGAGAAGCCACCCCTGATTTTGCCACGAGTGTAGCGCGCCAATCGACTCGGCGCGTCACACCCTGGAGGAATGCGCCGCTTGGGAGCCCCAGCGCAGGGCCCTGGTGGCAGTAATAGGTGGAACATAAACATTTAATACCTAAGAGAAGAAATAAAGTTTAAATCTACTTCTCTTAGGTATTAAATGTTGTAAAGTGTATTAATTAACAAAAAAAAAAAAATACTGATAATTAATATAAATTAAAATATTAATAGTAAATTTTTTTTTTAGCTATAAACCCATAAAAAATTAAATAATGGTTTTTATCTACTTCTCTTAGGTATTAAATGTTTATGTTGCATTTTATACTGTGCCTTCAGGATCGAAAACAAAACTGAATTATGAAATAACCTAAAGTAAAAAAAAAAAAACCTAGTAAGTTACTGTAAAATTATATATTTAATTATTTCCGTGCGCCGTCGCCGCGCGCGGGGTCATCGAGAGTTCATTTGATCGGAGACTTCGCGTAACTAGTCGCGCGGGGAGGGAGGGAGCGCTAAATACCTACAACGCTCGAATATACTGGCCTTAACTCCCTGGTTTATTTTATAATAGGATGACAATGTTATTAAATCCCGTTGAAATGGCGTAAGATGCAAATTGCAAGTGTGTCTGTAAATAATTTTCACAGTACTTTAGATTTTTTTTATATATTTTTTTTTCTGTCGTATATTTTTATTTATAGTTCCTCATTTATTCGTATTTATTTGTACATTTAAAGTGGTATTTATAGTCATCATAATACTTTCTTTTTCGAAGGTGGGTTCATGTTTTTCTCCGTATATGGCGTCGTTTCTCGACACTGAAAAAGAAGAATTTTTTGAATAATAAATGAGAAGGATTCGCCTCGGGATTGCGATGCGTGAGATGCAATAGTTTTTGCTAATCATAGAACAATACATACAATAGAATATGGATGCCCGTAACAAATCTATGGTGATCAAACGACGACGTTAAATTTATAAGTGATGTGATTTTATGTGTGAGTGTGTAAGAGTAAATGAAGTGAATGTGTATGGTTTTACTGCCTTATTAATTTTACAGAATGAACAGGCTGAAATGGGTGCAAAATGTATAAAAAAACGATTACTTTTTCTTTCTTTAATATAATATAATTACTATACTTAGAATGGAACTAACAAAACAAATATACCTAACTGCCTTTGAAAACCTTTGTGTTTTTGTGTTTTTTTTTACATTATAGTAGTAGTTTACCTTTATATATTGAATTATATTCCCTCTTTTATGCGTTAGGTGTGGATTTACACTATTTTATATGAAAATTACTACAAACCTGATATCAAATTGTATACTCCTCTACCGATAGTCCAAACATATCAATTAGGCATTGCCTATTTTTATGAAACCTTTGTCATGCCATTTCTAAAATTTTCTTTTCTAAGTTTTTGGTAGGTACTGTTATATAGCGACGGGCGAGCGGTTTTTATTCGGCTACACGTTGAGTTGTCACTTGGTTAATATTTTTCGGACCCTATAAGACATTCGATGTGAATAATTAGAGTAACAAACGTATAATGTTTCATACATTACACAGAGAATAAATAGTAAAGGACTAGAATAAAGATTTGGTTATTTATTCTCTAGAGATTCTTTTCTCTGTTGCAGCGCTGTTGCGGGCATTTAGAGTCTGTACGGCGCTGTTGCGGCTTTTTTACGTTTTTACTCGGTAGCTGCCCTGTGATAGTTAAAAGAACGAAAAAAAAAAACGGTTATCAAAGTCTTAGTAAAATGGTTCAGTTGGCACCGTTAGGTACGGAACTCTAATTAAATTAATAATTATGTTTAACATACACACATGGTCTTCTGTTCCGAAGGTAGGCAACTTAATGCCTGTGTTTTAGGTAACAGCCGACTGATATATATATATATATATATATATATTTATATAAATACACTTATAAATAATACATATATAAATAAATATACATTACACCGAGACTCGGACCGAGAATCGAACCCACAACCCGGGAGCAGAAAACAGGGTCACTGCCAATTGCGCCAACGGGCCAGTCATTTGTCCTGTCCTGTGTCCTGTGTCCTGTCTGTTCAATTACTAAACATATCCTCATACGGTATTTCTTTTGATTTTATTTTGGAGATCAATAATCTGAATGATACTTCATATTTCTATATAATAAGATAAATTATACTTAAACAACGATTTTTGGTATTTTGTTTTTACGCTAGCACGAAGAGACAATTTATTACATAGCGCCATATTTTATAAAGTGTAGTTACTAAGATTCGTAATCAAAATTTTTACAGAAAATTCCATTTCTAGTTTCTATATATGAACTAAACTCATTGTAAATAAGCGAAAAATATTCTGTTATAAAAATACTAGTAAATAAAAACATTTAATTTTTGTGGGGTATACTAGAGTTGATCAATATGACTTTTTAAAGTAATACATACAAAATATATCTTGGTACATTATAAAATCAGATCCAATACAAATGAAAAATCCAAACTAAAATGACAATTTAAACTTTACAAGAAGAACCTCACAACTCTTTTGTTATCAGTCCTCAGATAAATTTAAAGAGAAAATAAAAGAACACATTTATCGAGCGAAACTGTGTTACAGTTTCAAAAGAAATAATTCCGTCATTGATACAAAAGATGTCAGCTGGCTTACGGAATAAACGCAAAGATATGGCGTCCATTGTCCCAACAAATCAGCGACAACAATCTGCCCGAGATCGGGTGTATCAGAATCTTATCCCGGACTGGACCGGAACGTCTCGTCCGGACGTCCTGCGATGTCTGCCAGGATTATCATGTCGTATACACCGTTACTACTTTTCCTTGTTTACAATATTAAATGTGGCACAAAAATGTAAGGTTACATTTATTACGTTGCAAGTTTTTGGTTTCATATTATTTTGATTTTGTACCTTATTTTCTAACCATTTTATGTAAATATAATAAAAACTGTGTTCCTGCGACTTGAATTAAATATAAAAAAGTATATGAAGGTGTACATGAAACTTGATAATAATATACTCAAATGAATCAATTCATTTTAATTTTACTTTTAATTATATGTAAATAATATGTAGGGCTGTAATTCTTTTCTATGGTTTCCAAACTTAACTTATGTAATATGTTCAAGTTAGTGCGATAACGTCAATATTATTTCCTTCGATAAATTTAAACCGTAATATCTAAAGTAAATTTTTTTTTGGAATCAATTATATACATAATTAGATAAATTATTTCATAAAACTAGAAGTTTAAATCTTTAGTTTATTTACACTTAATAGAGGCCGGTTATACTTAATTCTTTTCTTTTCTTCTCCCTGCTTATAAGCATTTTTTTCTTTAGAATTTTAAAACAAGCTGTTTTGCGTATATTTTTTTTCTTATAATTAGGAAAAGACATATGGGAGCCACTTGTCACGTTGTATTGTCATTTTTGTTGAAAGGCGAAGGGAAAAAGTTAATTAAATTTCTGGTCACATCCTCCTAAAAATGTTGAGCATTAAATAGATAAGCAGGGACCGTTGCGTCGGTGTTTCACGCTGAGTACTTTTGCTTGACCGTTCTAGTGTAGTGGTGCGAGTAGTTGCCTCAACGCCACGTGTCGCGGCGGTCGCGGGTTCGATTCCCGCTCGGGACAGATATTTGTTTTTGTACAAACATTTATTTCCGGCCTAGGTGTATGTCTTTGTGGGTCTCCCCACCGTGCCTCGGAGAGTACGTAAAGCCGTCGGTCCCGATTGTTATCATAGACACCTGATAACGATCGTTACCCATTATAAGGAAATTATCCGCCAACCCGCAGCGGAGCAGCGTGGTGGATTAAGCTCCAACCCTTTTTGTACATGGAGAAGAGGCCTTCGCTCAGCAGGTGGTGGCTTACAAATTGATACAGTTGTACAGTGCTTTTGCCTGTGTCTCTTACACACTTAGGACGTTGAAAGATTGTCTGATAAATCCATTCTTAAAAAAACAGCAGTACTCCATGATAATACCAACCTCAGCCTCAGATGATTTGAGGAGCAGCTATATGACATGAGGTTCTTTATTCAGAATAGCGGGAATTATTTTGACAGCTGATTTGCATTAGATGAGCAGTGGGAATCAAGGTAATAAGGTAAAAGAGCAGCCAGCCAAAGAGATCAATCGGAGCTGGTGTATGGTAATCCTGATCTGCCAAGGGAATCGGAGGCTCTGCATTATCAATGTGCGGAACTTTTTGTAATGGTAGGTAACCAGTAACATTTTTTAAAATATGCGCTGTAGCCGTAATCGTAGGTGTGTCATGGTGTGTAGGTCTACATACTATTGTGATTGATGCCTTTGAGTCCTGTGTGTGGTGGTTACCCACTCCTGCGATTTTTAGTGATGTTGGATTTGGCGGTAAATTCAAACTTCGAGCCATGCGCTGAGTTATAAGTGTCACCATGCTACCACAATCTAACAAGGCTCGCGCTGTGTGAAACTTGCCATGTACGTCTGCTATTTTTAGCGAGACGGTAGGCAATAAAATTGGTATATTGGTAACGTGCTCTTCACGTTGTGCGGAATTGCAAATATAACGAAACATTGTTGGAGCTGATATCGCAGAGTGAGCTTGTGATGTCTGTGTGTGAGCTGAGTGTGAGCGAGTGCGCCGATTATTTTTCTGTTCGTAGTGCTCGTTTATTGTAGATAGTCATTGTTGACCCCCTACACGAGACCTACTGGGCGAGCGCGACTGCTTAGGTGGATTGTTGTGAGACCTAGGGTTCAACTGTACGGCATGTACTGAAAAATGTTGGTGTTCATGAGCTGGGCGCTGTCTGGGCTGCTCTCTGAGATGCTGAGGTAGAAGATGAGCGTTCGAGTGAGTTGGAGAAGAAGCATCGGGCCGATGAAGGGATGTGTGGTGTCTAATACTCCCACACTCTTTGCAAGCCCTCGTAGACTTGCACTCATTCTCATAATGTGGGCCTAAACAGCGTCGACAGCGGTTACGAGCTTGAATAAAATCCCACCGGCCCTGAATCGTTTGGTCATTGTACCGCGGGCAGGCGATGAGCTTGTGCCCTCTGTTTTTACAGAATGGGCAAGGCATATTATTTATAACGGAAGCGAGTGGTGGTGCGTGTGGGGATGATCGTTGAACAGAGTAAACCGGCCTGAGCTGAGCCGGCTGTGGGGTGTGATAGGCTGCCCGATCTCTCACCGGGGCAATGGGCCAAAATTGATGATGAGCGGGCTGACGCGGCGAAACTCGTGGAGAAGTAGGGGGGGGGGGCCGCCTGCGGTATTGACTAGTCTCTGGTGAGTGCCGACTGACTTTTGAAGGGGCTGGGCTGGACTATGGCACTACCAAAGACTATTTTTGAAAGAAAGACTATTTTCTTCTCAAGATTATCTGTATACATATCTCTAATAGTGTATTATTATGTGTTTATTCAAAAACATGAGGACTTAACCATATCCTTGATATGTATAAATAAAAAATGTTGTAGAAGGGAACATCGGTCATTAGGTCAGAAGCGTGTCCGTCATGTTTTGTGATATACACATGCGCCATGCTTATAATATTTTGGAGAAATTCAAAATAACGTTTTCATAAATCAGGCAAATTTAAGCGGAGTGTAATGAATAAATCATCCGGTATCTGTCTCGTGATCACGTCCACGGTCTAGAAGTTGTCGGACGAAAGGCGAGCAGTCCACGGAAATTAGCGAGTGCGCGATGCGATAGCGCTGTATAATTAGACTTGGTGCAAGTTATAAGCGTTATTTTACCGAACCTTTAAAAAGCCTAAGGCTTAAAATAAACTCATGTCTAGTGGCAAGTGATGCAATTCTCTGCAGAGAAAGTGTGTGTTTTGCGATAAATATGAATAAGTTTAAAAAAACATATCCTAAATTGGGGAAGCTGACGACATTTAACAATCATGACCTAGATATTAGATGATGTAGACTTAATTTATTTGTACATTACATATTACATATAAAAAAATCTTTATGGCTATTAAAACAATGCAGTTATATGATATAATAGGCGGAAATTAAGAGCCAACAGAAAACATATACTTAAGTACTGAATTTATACAAATATTAAATAGTTATATAAAATAATTCATTTTCATTCATTTGTATTAAAATTCGCTATATATTTTTGACTTAAACACAATTTTTCGCCCAAGTCTCATGTTCGTGCATTTCTCCTCCTAATTATAAGCACCCCACCTAGATTTTATTAGAACTCACGATTATTGCTTATTTTTAATTAACTTATATATAAATCAACTTATATTGCTTTTGTACATCACAAATTATATTGTTCACTAACTTTACTTATATGTGTCGTATACTATACCGTTGATGTTACTCATTCCATTTCTTGGGAATTCGAATTCCGACAAAAAAATTTTTTTCCAAAAGCGAGTAAAAACGGGTATAAATCGCAAGATTTAAGTCCTTTTCAGGTGCTACACGACGATGCAGTAAAATTAGTGACTAATAAGAACAAACAATAGACTAATACAGTACCAAAGGCACACCCACAAGTAATCAGGCGTTTTCCTTTTAACCATTCGTGCATACTGTAACAATTTCTGGCTATCATTTCCTGCTATTATCGGTTGGTTACGCAGTTAGACTGGCCCTTAACTAATGTCTCCTTTTGTGATCGCGGGTCCGGTTTAATCTGTTGTTTATATTATTGCCGGCGACTGCGCGATTTAATCGTTCCTTTACCGTTTCTCATTGTATCTCGAAAAGTGGCCGATTTCCACGGCCCTGAACCACGCGAGAGATAGAAAGTTTATCGGGGACCCGGCCGATATTTGTTTAGGATTAAGATATTCAGCTGTTGGTCGTGTTAAACTATAAACAAAAGCTGCGTCGCCATAAACTTGTTTGTCTTATTGTACATGCGCGATAACGTGCTGACGAGCGACGTAGCCGGGGGTGCGTTGTTGGCGGCGGACAGACAAAGTGTCGTTTGACACGATATCGAGGCGACAAATTGTTCGACATCAGATATTCTGCTATGATAACGCTATACGAAGCGTTTTCCTTTGTGTCTAGAATTATTATTTCCTAGGAACAATCCCTTTGTTTGTTCCTTAAGTCGTAAGCAGTCGCTTTTATTCGATAACGTTATAACGAAATATTTAAGTTTGTGAAATAATATTTTTTTCTCATTAAGCACTATAAAGAAATTATATTAGCTTTTAATATATAAAATTATTGCTCTCATTTAGATTTTTGTATTTACGTGTATGGTTTTACTAAATATATATTTTTGAATAAACAAGAAAAAGTATGCTAGTCAATAAAATGTGCCCTAGGGTCGCTCAAATGCCACTTTACTCCACATGTTACAATATTTACCGTAGGTACCCTAATCCTTTTTCGTGGGTCTAAGTGTATAAAGATATAATTTATTTTCTGTTTAAATATATAAATCAAATAATGTAAGGACGACTTGTAATTTATATGTACATGTGACTTGATAACTTTATTAATAATCTGTATATTAGCTGTAATAATTATGTACTTTTTTGTTTATTTATTTAACTAAATAAATATGTTTAACATACACCCATGGTCGTCTGTTCCTAAGGTAGGCAAGTTAATGCCTGTGTTTTAGGTAACAGTTGATTGATATACATTTTTTTAAAATTAAACATACATATAAATAATACATATATAAATAAATACATAATACACCCAGACTCGGGGCGGGAATCGAACTCACAACCCGGGAGCAGAAAAAAATGGGCCACTGCCAAGTGCGCCACGGGCCAGTCAATAAAGTATATATAAATAATATTTTGCCAAATATGAGTTTTATATGTACACTCGTTTTTTTTTTTTTTTTTAATAAAGTTTTTTTCACTTTTTCGGTAATATGCTTAAGACTGTTACCTACTTTTATTTTCAGTAAGTTGACGCATTCAGTACGTTCCTGGCGTTCCATAATCGATGTTAAATGTCATTTGTTAGGACAACAATGAAAACGGTCAGTAAAGAAGTGTCATAGTAAAAACTAATAACCGCGTTTGTACATTACCAGGGATTCAAGAAAATCACGTACCTTAATATTATTCTTGCAATTATGTATAAGCGATTTTCGAAAATGACCGTATAGGTCACCCATCAGACGTGTAACGTTTTATCGATATAAAATGAGATAGTCGAATGTTCGCCATTCGTTATTTAATTAAACACGATACGGTGGTTGTCGCGATCGTCCCGATTAATGACATCAATTAACCTAATCAACTGTTAGCAGATTTACGTGCGTCGATGCCGCGACGACGTGACCCACTACCGTTGCGATTAAACGAATATTTACTACATTTTATTTGCTAAAACATAAACCGTGTTTTATAATCACAGTAAATTCGCCCACCTTGTTTCTTAATTGGCATTTTATGCATTTATTAAGTTATTGTATTTGTAAACATGCATTATTATATACATAGAACATATTCCAAGATGTAAATAATATTATGTATAATAGTTTTTCCTATTTTTGGTATTGGACAATGTTTGGACGACTTTTAGGTTCTGATGTAAATATGCATTATCAAATCAGTTTGGTCATGTATCGCAACGTAATAAATAATTTTAAAAAATAATGACGTGCTCTGTCGTTATAATTTTAAGGAAATTCGAACGTATCGGTAATTCTGCGATACATATGATTATAGTTTATTAGCTTTTTCCCGCGGCTTCGCCCGCGTGGATATCGGTTATCGCGACAAAAAAAATATCCTATGTTACTAATACCTCCAAGAATATGTGTACAAAGTTTCATGATGGTCGATTAAAAAGTTTTCGCGTGAAAGCGTAACAAACAAACTTATATTTCACATTTATAATACAATAATTTGTAAATAGTACAGGTATGGATTGAGATTGTTTGAAATTGATTAATAATAAGATGTATGAGTAAAGGCGCGGATACAAAAACAATATAGAGATACAACAGAGAAGTATGTGGTAGAACCATACATCGCCTAGTCCGTTGGCGCAGTTGGCAGTGACCCTGCTTTCTGCTCCAGGGTTGTGGGTTCTATTCCCGCTCCGCTTTTGGTTGTAATATATATTTATTTATATTTATTACGAAAAAAAAAAGTTATCAATCGGCTGTTAACTAAAACACAGGCATTAAGTTGCCTAAATTTAGAACTGACTGTCGTGTGTGTATGTTAAACATATATATATATATATATATATATATATATATATATATATATATATATATATATATATATATATATATATTTATTTATTAAACTCTTTTTAAAAATGAGCGAGTTGTAAGGAATTGACACAAGAGAAATTGGCGGATATCCAACATAAAATCTCGATAACACATTTTAAGAGGCAACACCTTTCGTAAATTAACATGACATGGAAGTTTAAACACCAGTTCGCACTTCATTGCAGCATATTCAACTCTTCTCCTTAACAAAAAAAAATAATTCCAGCTGTAAAAAAATTGCAGATTGTTGCTTCACATCACTAAATTAGTTCACCCAAATTAATGAAACGATTATAGTGGTGGTCATTGTTTTTTTTTTTATATTGCATAACATTAAGTGAAAATAAAATTAATAATAACATATACTATTTTTTATATGTATGATTTTTTTTCTAAAATCTTTATTAAAGAAATTTATTAAATATTTTTTTGTATGAATTATTTCTTACTTAATAAAAGCCATGATATTTTCACATAAACTATTTCATAGAAAATTGAATATACATTAAACGAAAAAGTGAACGCCTGGGAAATCCTTCAACGCATAATGTAGGTACCTACTGTATTAAGCCGGTACAGTGAACGTGCTGCCTGTTCGAACTCTAATTCTGTCCATTGAATTCAAATTGAAGACTAAAACATTCGGTGCAGTGTCCGAGCTCGCATCGGAACAAAACGTCTACCTAATAACTTAATGCCTCTGGGAATGGGCATCTGTATACCGCTCCATCCTATGTGTCATACATTAAAAACTACCCGACGTTCCATTTCACTTTAAGACTTGTCTCATCTACTTTGCAATTGAACTTCAGTTCTGATTACTTTATGGCCTCTCGCTTATATTCCACTGCTCCATTACTCTATTTTCTAGACCGGTCATGAATATTCTACATACGTTACGTTCCAGTATGGGATCTGTTTGGACGCGTAATTCGTTTTGTATCATTTAGCTGTTTAAAGCAGTGCAATTCAGCGTGAATTGAAACGTGGTAATGACCATTGTAGGCGATGCCTAAATGGTCGTATTTGCATCGAAACGTTCCGGCCGGTATTAAATCCCTAGGCCCTATTGGGTGCAATTGGAATGTGTTGAATGAGTTAAATGACGATTTCATTGAAAATGTTTTATTGAACAATTCGATTTTTTCTATGTTTTAAGACTAATTTGGTTGTACTTAAAGATATTTTATTTAACGTATTTTGTATAGATATTTTTTTTTAGTGTTCTTGTGGTGTTGTGTAGCAGAAAACAATGAAAATGAGAATATTGCGCGAAGAATATTCTATCTAAGAAAAATAAAATAGTAATGACTGAACTGACAGACTGGATTAGCCTGTAAACTTTCAACTGTTGGGAAAAGGTCTCTTCTCCACATAGGAGAAGGGATGGAGCTTAATCCACCACGCTGGTTCACTGCGGGTAGGCGGATAATTTCCCTATCATGAGTAATTATCGTTATCAGGTGTTCATAATAACAACCGGAACCGACCGACCGGCTTTACGTGCTCTCCGAGGTATAGTACGGTGGAGAGACCCACCGCTCACATAAGGACATACACCCAGAACAGAAACAAAAATTTGTATAAATACAAATATCTGTCTCGAGCGGGAATCGAACCCACCACCGGCGTTGAGGCGACTACTCGCACCACTACACCAGAACGGTCGTCAAAAATATAAACATAGTAATACTGAATTAAATAATAATAATAATATTTTTATAATATAATTTTTTTTTTTTTACATTTACTACTTTAAAAAACTTGTTTCCTATTTATTAGTGAACAAATAACAAAAAATCTTTTGTTTCACAAGTTATCTAGTTTATTTAAAACAAAACTAGAATATTTTTAAGTTATCAATTGACCATATTCTTCGTAATTTTATAAATGCTCGTGTAATATTTTTCTTTTATGATAAAGATATACAGTAACACGCTTGGCTATAGGCTGCCCTATTTTTTTTATATTGAAGTTTCATATAATTCTTATCAATAACAACAATTCTTAAGTTCTATAATATCAATTCTATCTTTATACGTTCGAGTGCACTCATAATTTCTGCTACCAAAGAGTAGCGGTTTGATCATCCTCCCGTTTCACGTTCAAAGGGACCCGTCAGAATCTGAGACCAAACTACTAGGAGCCCTATTTCCTATATATAGAGAAAGTTTATAAGGATACACTTTGAAGACTCGAAGCTCTAGTTTGATTGGTGCCTTATATCGAGCAGTTGGAGCTCATCGCGGTCGACAGAGATTAATCGACTGCCGCCTCCGAAGGCCGTATTAGCTTTAACGGCATCCGGAAAATTGCGCGATTTTTCCACTCACGCCCCTTGTTTTCGCGTCTGCATGTTGACAACATGAAACAGAATGAGCGATCGGTTAAAGACAAACTGCAACCTTTCGATAAATTTGATTTTCGCTACGTAATTTTTTTAAAATTGTTAATGAGAAATAAAATACTTATCAACTGTTTATTTTCTTTTTTTTTTGTAATTTGAATAGTTTATTGTAAATACATTAACTTTGAGGCAACTGTATTGCCTCTGCAATTAGTTTTATTTGACTGGAGCGTGTTCAAAATCCGCATCACAACGAGGTTCTCTACTTTGTTTACGATGACACTTGTTTAAATTTTCATGCTGTGACATTTATAGACTCATGAAAATTGGTTACGCCACTTTTGAAACGACCTTTTATTGCTGCAGTAATGTCAGGAGCGGATTGTGAAGTATAGGCGATTAAACGCTTTATTTACAGGTCTGCAGAAATTCTATATTTGCAGGACGGAGCTCGGAAATCGCCTCTCTAAGAAATGAAACTGAATAGCCCCTAAGCTTATTATATTTCTTTCAATACGTCGCCGTCCCGCACGACGCTTATGTGCTATTACAGAAAATTATTCTACCGAACTAGACTAAAACGATTGGGTAAATATGAAATAATAGTTTGCAAGTTGTAAAAAATTGTATTGGACGAGGATTACGGGTGATTTAATTTAAGAATATACGCCATTACAATCTTAAGTTAAAATTATTACTTTTACGGTACTTACGATAGTGTGATTGCAATTTACAGCAGCTTAGTGAATTCATTTTGCTATTATCAATTCCGAATGTTCTCGAAAAATATTCTATTTAATTTTTACGTAGTAAAAATAAACATAAACAGTTGTGTTTTTAATTTTCGAGTTTGACGCTGTTTTTATTTGATTAAGTTTATTTTGAAATCGTTTTACAGGAATCGTATTGGTTTTCTGAATGAACTATTGGATTTGACGATGATTTCGAAGCCAATAACTGCGATGCATTTACTGCACGTCATCTCGCAACTATCGAGGCGTTATTATTCGCACAGCGTTGCCTTTGTGTCCAGAAGACATCAATTTAGAATCTCATTGATTTCGCATGGTCTAAGAATTTCAATTGCATAGAGTTTTAAATCACTAAATATATCTATTTAAGGTATAAAAATATTAAAACTTCATTTCATTCATTCAAATTGTTTATGGTAATAATGGAAAACTATAACTACATTTAAGCAACACGCGCTTTAGTTGATTAATGAGTACTTTTTAAGTTTTACGTTTGCTTACAAGGAGACTAAAAATGTAAAAGAATACAATTGATAATCATTAAAAAAAGAGACAAAACAAAAACATTGTACAGAACTGGACTCGCTACGATTTCATTTTTAGTACAAATACACAACTGCAATGTAAAAAAGAAGTTTTAAATGCTAATATAGCCATCCCTAAGATGGATTATGCATTACAATAATAATAATGTATTTAAAGCTGAGAAACTAATACAAATTATATATTTTAGGGTTAATACTCAAATAAATAGATAATGCATATTACTAACATAAGTGCTGTTACTCCATAATGTTAATCCCCACACCCCATTGGGATCGACCGGTATCACTGATACACATAACTAATGCTCATCTTGAGAGCTTGTACCATTCCGTTGAACTGCCAATTAATTACTGACTACGAGGAGAAACTTCATACCAAAACTAATTTATACCCATATGGCTATAAAATCTGGTGTATACCAGCAGAAATATTTTGTTTTTTAATTCTTCCTGTCACTCCTATCAGTAATAAATAAATATAAATAAATATTAACCAACAATCACACCACGTTAACCTAGCCCCGTGCTAAGTTCGTAATAACTTGTGTTACAGGTACTAGGAACGGAAATAAATTTATATAAATACATATATACATAAATATACACATCCATGACCCGGTGCAGACATCTATATTCGTCATACAAATTATTTGCACCTGGCGGGATTCGAACCCGCGACCGCTGTGTAAAGTGCCAGTTGCCTGACCACTCGACCAGCCGGTCGTCAAAGTAATATTATATACATGATCATTTCGTGTTTATTTATATCACTAAGTGAGAGTAAAGCAAGGTCAGGCTAAGAAAATATGTTTTAAAATTTAAACAAGTAAAAAGGAGAACAGTCGTTGTAAATCCATTATCATGTTTATAAATAAAATATTATTTCGATCACTTGAATAGTGTAAATGTTCTTTGCGTTGGAATATCAATGAAGTGTCGCATAAGAAAGTGTGAAAATCGACTTCGTAGCAAAAAGACACGCGTCTGTTAAACGCCAACTGCTCATTGGAGAGATTCTATCTCTGCTTCGTTTATCCTCTTGCTGTTCGAGTGAGATGAAAGATAAGAGGCACGTACAACTAAAAGAGACAGAACTATTAAGGCTGCGCCACATACCCGGTAAACGGTCAGATTTTCCGTATGTGGTTGAAATGCGACAGTTGGCGAATACCGTCCGAGTGTCCGACTCGTGACATACATTTACATACAAAACAGAGCGCATGACCGGTTTCGAGATATTATAGCATATCTAATCGAACTCCGACGCCTGTCAGTCATGTGTCTGACAGCGTACGAACGACTCCGCATCATTGACTATCTTATTTCACTATTGAGTAGTTTTAAACTAAAGGCTATTATAATTATTACTGGCAGGAAATCTATTATACGATATCGATAGAGATAATAACATTAAATTATAATATTAATTTGCATTATTTGAATAAATGTTTCACGTGTGGGGGTTTCATATACGTTGAGCGCCGCTACGAGTATGTTTTGTCATGTTTACATTAAAAAATTAATATTAATTTATACATGTGATTTAAAAAATAATAATAGACTCATGAGAATTATTTTTATACATGAATCGTTGGACACTTCTCAATATAGGTACAAAAACTGTTTTTGGGAGTGTGTTGACATTATGTGTAACTGTATATCACGTGGTAACTGCCTAGGCCCTAGATAATAATTAAATCGATCAACGAAAACATTTTTTCCAGGTTCCAACATTTTTCGTATGACCATATAATATTAGAAATGTAAAAATAAGCAATTAAGTATTAATTAACGTAAACCAAAATCACTACGTTAGGCTTCAACTAATTCGGACTTTTTTCATATATTTTTGTCTGCACTATATTGTTGAATTGTTTAAGAAAAACGGTAACAATATTCGATATTGTTACCGCTCAATATCATAAATCATCCGATCTTTAAAGTATCTGACGTAAATATTTCGAGAATGATAGATTTCGATACACAGTTCCCGGGACTATCGGTCGTTCGATCAGTGCGGATAACTCTGATATTGTTTGACTAATGGCCGGCAGTAAATCCGCGCCCGTGTCATATTGCACTTCGGACGTTTGATTGTGACTTCGTTCAAGAACTCAACTTGAAATGTTATTAAAATTTAAATTGCTTTTTTAATAATCTGTTGCGTTTCGAGGTTATTGACTGTCTTTTTAGTTTCCATATTCAAAGAGTGCCAACCGCATTATCAAGGCTTTGCTGTCTATGCGTTATATCTGTCCTAAGTAGTTTATTTTAAGCTGAAATAGTAGACATTCGAAAAAATTTACATACACTCCAATTTCCATACTCCAAAAATCCATACTCTCAATTTACATTCCTTTAAAGAAATAAGAAATAAATAATAAATTAAAATTAAAAATCAACATAAATAAATATGTTTAACATACGCCTGTTGTCGTCTGTTCCTAAATTAGGCAACTTAATGCCTGTGTTTTAGGTAAGAGCCGACTGATATACATATATCTTTTTAGTAATTATACATGAATTAGCCTGTAAACGCCCCACTGCTGGGCCTCTTCTCCATATAGGAGGAGGTTTGGAGCATAATCTGCCACGCTGCTCCACTGCAGGTTGGCAAAAATAACTTTTCCTATCATGAGTGACGATCGCTATCAGGCGTTTATGACACTAACCGGGACGGTTTTACGTGCTCTCCGTGGCACGGTAGGGAAACCGACAAGGACATAAACCCAGACCGGAAACAAATATTTGTACAAATACAAATATCTGTCTGGAGCGAGATCGAACCCGCGATCACCGGCGTTAAGGCGACTACTCGCACCACTACGACTGCTCGCGACTGTGACTACTCGCACACGAGGCTACACCACTACACTAGAACGGTCGTCAATTATACATATACATACATAATATACAAATATTACACCCAAACTCGGGCGGGAATCGAACCCACGACTCTGGAGCGGAAACCGGGGTCACTACTAACTGCGCCAACGGGCCACTCAAAACATAAAATACGTACGTACGTTCCCGATATAAGAAAATTTCTTTTCTCCAGTTAATCTTGCTGATCTAAGCTTGACCGGATATTTTTTTTCCAGTTGTATACAGTTCCATTGCAAAAAGTCCTTGAATACCCTTGCGTTAAACGTAAATCGATTTTAGTTATCCTGAGAATTTAATAACCATGTTGGCTATACAGGGAGGATTTTTGAGACGGGTCAGTAAGGGCAGGTACCTTAACCGTTATCGTTACAAGAAAACGTTCCTAGGAGACCATCCATAACTTTTTAAGATATTCTGAACTGCATTCACAGATTTTTGAGAAAATGTACAGTCAGCGAAAAAAGTGCTAAAATCCAAAAAAAAAAAATTTCTATGCCTATCGATCCTACTTCAAATGGGGATCAAAAGACTCTATGGGACCATTTAAGGTATGAGTACTAGAAATGTCAGAAATCGCCAAAAACATTTTCCATACATTTTGTACTGAAAAACGATAAATCAACTCGTAATATTCTTTATCGCCAAACAACCTTATTTGTTCCCAATAAAAAAGTAAAAAAATTATAAAAAAGAAGTTCGAAGACTTACCTTTTGGAGATGGCTTAGAGGAAAAATAAGTACAGATCATGATTTTTAAAGTACATATTATGGTCTGATGAAACTAATTTTTTCAATAACGGTATGTACAACCGAAAAAATTATCATTATTGATCTAGAGAAAATCCTGTCAGAGTAAGGGAAAGCCACAATCAGGTTCGATTTTCTTTTAACTGTTGGTGTGCTCTAATGTCGAACCGTATTGTAATGATCGAATACTATGAAGGTACTCTTAATTCTGTTGTGTATAACGAGGTCATTTTAGAGAATCTTCAAAACCAGTTGGATGAATGGCCCCTGACAGAATTGTGAAAAGTTTATTTTCAACAAGATGGCGCACCGCCACATAACAGCCTTCTTACGCGTGCTAATTTGAACAGACAATTCGGGACACAGTGGATAGGAACACATGGTCCAATTAAGTGGTCACCTCGCAGTCCTGATCTAACGCCTCTCGATTATTTTTTTGTGGGGCCAATACGGTTACAATAATATTATGTTACAATACGGTTCGACATTAGAGCACACCAACAGTTAAAAGAAAATCGAACCTGATTGTATCTTTCCCTTACTCTGACAGGATTTTCTCTAGATCAATAATGATGATTTTTTCGGTTGTACATACCGTTATTGAAAAAATTAGTTTCATCAGACCATAATATGTACTTTAAAAATCATGATCTGTACTTATTTTTCCTCTAAGCCATCTCCAAAAGGTAAGTCTTCGAACTTCTTTTTTATAATTTTTTTACTTTTTTATTGGGAACAAATAAGGTTGTTTGGCGATAAAGAATATTACGAGTTGATTTATCGTTTTTCAGTACAAAATGTATGGAAAATGTTTTTGGCGATTTCTGACATTTCTAGTACTCATACCTTAAATGGTCCCATAGAGTCTTTTGATCCCCATTTGAAGTAGGATCGATAGGCATAGAAATATTTTTTTTTTTGGATTTTAGCACTTTTTTCGCTGACTGTACATTTTCTCAAAAATCTGTGAATGCAGTTCAGAATATCTTAAAAAGTTATGGATGGTCTCCTAGGAACGTTTTCTTGTAACGATAACGGTTAAGGTACCTGCCGTTACTGACCCGTCTCAAAAATCCTCCCTGTATAATGTCAACGTTCTTTACGATATACGTATACGACTAATACGTAAAAAAAAAAAAACAATTCGACCGAAGTCCGGTCAAAAGACGATTCTTGTCGAGTTAGCATTTTACATTCTAAAATAAGACAATTTTTTTCGAGTGATCATGTCATTCTTGGGGAAAGGTATTTGAAATAAATTTGCGCATTGCACCGAAAAGCGGATAAGGATTTCAAATGGCCAAAAAGAATGTGAAATGGTGACGCATACAAATTTACAACGGGTGGACAATTTGTCGAGCTGGACTCAACGGAACATAACTCTCGGCGGTTATTACGCAAGCTATAAATATTCACAAATACGTATTTTCGAATGAGACCATAAACTTTGAGTAAAACTTTATAAGCATCAGTCTATAAATTGTATATAAAAATTTATAAGACTTTTATTGCCGTTCACATAAAAAATGATTTAAGTATTTATTTTCTTTATCTCTACGAACGATTTCAACACATTTCGGACGAATGTAATGATCGTTTCGTCGAACTGAAAACGAACAGACATACATTGTTAAAATCGTATGTAATAATTGGTAAATTGTTCTTTTATTCGTGCAAGATACAAAATAAAGAAATCACAGAGAATGAATCTGAGATGTAAATCGCTATGCTTACATCAATACAATTGCATTTCGCATGCGAAATATGCGATAAGCATGTTGTTCTTGTATTGTTTCGGTTGCTTTTCGAATAAGGTCCCTTGCTGCATATTTCGCGGACGGCGGCGGGACGGCCACGTAAACCGATAAGCCCACTGATTTACGACTTATAAAGGCGACACTTCCGCAGGCTTAGCTGGCAGATTTACACGACAATGCTCCGCATTGCTTCTCACTACTTATTAATAGGTTTCATGGTGATATCATCTTCTTACACCAGTTTTTTTATAAATTACAAATTAATCAGTATACGTTTTCTTATATATAAAATGTTAATCGATTTTTATGGAATAAATGGTGATTTTCTTTTTTCTTATCTTTATTTTGTGTTCCAGTTTAAGGGATAATGTTTCGCAACTACGCGTTCCTCTAATAGTCTTATGTCAACGTGCAAATAGCTTGCGTTGTAATTAATTTTGGACATACTTAAAGTTTTCCTATAAGCTAGTAATGCTATATATATATATATATATATATATATATATATATATATATATATATATATATATATATATATAGGTACTATGCAAAATAATATATATAGTAAATAGTTATATAATATGTTATCGTCTCTGTTAATTATACATAATTTTAAATATTTTATTCATATATTTTTACTTTACTAAAATAACTTCTACATCGTAACCTTCGAGGGTTATGGGTGTAAAAATTAAATAAAACACATATTCACAAATTTTACTGTCGATACTTTCCTCAATGACCACCGAACAAGTGCTAATTGTTTGTACAATAGCTATATACAAACGTAAATCTATTAGTAAGACAAAAATCACTATTATAGTTTAATTATAAAAAGACATAACTATAAAGGATAATTTTTCTGATAGAGAAGACGTAGAACTTTTGAATTTAATTTTTTCATCTATAAAATTTACTAATAATCTTTGGTGTTAAGCTGTTGCCAGTGGCTTTGCTCGGGTGCAACTTAAATAATATATATTTTTACTTTATTTAACTACAAATGATGAAGCTGTTATAGAAATCTTCATCTCTCACTTGACCCTCCTTATATTATTACCTCCTGTATTTCATAAAACTCTGAGATATAATTTAAAACATAAAATAATAAAAATGAAAATTAATATGTGTAAAAACCCTATTGGCCCAATTTCATGTATCAATATCATGTATACAATAGTTTAATTTCGGCGATCAGTCAGTAATTGAGTCAGTCATAGCATATTATTTCATAAAAAGTAAATCATACAATACAACGCATCAGTCACAGTCGTTTTATTGTAGACATGTATCAACTAAGACACATATATATAATAATAATAAGCCAGTTTCAAATCGTGTTCATTTCGATATTTATGGTTTAAATTTTTGTTTTGTTTGGTTTCAATAAATACCGTTCATAAGTAAATTAAAGTCGGTACAAGGAGGTTTTATGGTTGTCTCTAATCATTTTCTAAGCATTCTATTAGTTACGACACTAATTAAATATGAGTATATTTTGTTTTAGACATTAATTGATTGTTATAAATTTCTCTACCTAATATAGGATTGCCAGTAATAATTTTATCTTTATTATTTATAAATATGAAAATTATTTACTACTACAATTTATATACTTTATTGCACACTTAAGTAATATATAAAAAAGTAAGAAAGAGAAATATACAAAATTGAGTGCAAAGGCGGTCTTATCACTGATAGTGATTTCTTCCAGACAACCCTTGTCTATATAGGACATGCCGGTAATAAGAAAGGCAGACGGTGCAATTAGTTTGTTTTTAAATCAAATCTTTTATAAAAGAAGAACGAATTATGTTTACGTATTTCTTTATTAGCATTATTAGCTATTATTAGCATAGCATTAGCTATTATTATTCTATTATTAGCATCGCGTAAATATATCCAAAAGAGACGTAAAAGATTTTTTTTTGTACAAAATCAAAACTTTAATGAGAAAAGCAGTATAATGCGTTTATCATTCGGGATTTATGGTCAATAAAGGTTTTTACAACAACCTTCCGGCCGAGGTTCTTGTTTCGTTTGACTTTAGTGGTTCGGTGAAAATAAGTACCCAATCATTGTTTATGCGCTGATTCTTCTAGATATAACGCTATAGCTATATGTATGTTATTTGAATTCTTTTAATGAGTTTTATATTAAAAAATTACACTAAATATTATTATTTATTAATATACATATAGACTTAAACGATTCTTAGTTGAAGTCTTGTATCTGTCAACTAATCAAGATATCGTCATTTAAAAACACATTATTTCAGACCGATATGAAATTAAAACTAAAGAAGGTTTCGAAGAAAAAAGTATGTTAGAAATTTAAGGACGAGAATATTACTTAATAAGAGAATATTACATTATATTACCGAATTATTAAAAAAAAAAATGGGTCAGTGCTTAAGATACGAAAAGCTATTTGCAATTGTTTTATGATTTATAAAAGATTAAATGTTATTTTTCAAGCATTCAATACCACGAAATATGAAACGAGATTGTACTGAAAATTATTTTAAATTAAATAAAATGAAGAATTAAGTAAATTATATGTTCATAAATTATGTCTTAGAGCATAAAATATAATAACAATAATGAAATGGTATTCAGTACCTACAAAATATAAAATTGCTTTAAGGTATCCGTTTATTAATACCAAGAAACGAATATTACTTTCATAACCCATCCTCAGCATAAACTTGTCGACACATATCACGTCAAAAGACAAATTAAAGGCAGCGGCGCGGAGGTTTCGCTTACTCATTTTCAAGGGGAAGATTTTACCGTTTAGATTATTTTCAAATAACCGACTTCAATAAATTGCTAAAAAACGTATATCCTGTTACATAAAAGTTTAAATTTAGACCATTTTTGGCTGAAAAAAAAAAACAATTTTTTCTCGCAACCTAAAGGTTTAGGCTTTAAAACATCACTACGGTGTATATACCAAATACGTAACATAATCAAAGTTTTAGTTTAAGCTGTTTAATTATAAAATAATATTGTACAAATATGAATAACATTTTTCCACAAAATAACTACTTTATTTGATAATTATATATTTTTTACAAAAAATTTTGTCACCAAATAATTACATTGAATAATTTCCTATGATTTTTTAAGTATTCCTTTAAAGGTTTCGTTTTTACGCCATTAAAGTGTGTCGTCGACGTTCAGAAATATTACGACGAAAATATTTACTCAATCTTAAGTTTGTCTAATCAAAGTAAGAGCGTATTTAGTAGTAAATATTTGCAATCACTGCCAATCAAGCGCGCAAAAACGAGCTTAATAAAATTAGAAAGTAATCTAATGTATCGGAAAATACTTCAAAGGACGCTCCCTTAAAAAGTCTGGATATCCTTCAATGAAATTGGACATAAATTTTCGAAGCGTTATTATATAATTGCAGAGACAGACAGTCTTCTAATCAAATTCAATATAAATCTTAAGTAAAATTTTTATCAATTTTGTTAAATTTTTATGAAAACCTCTTATTAAATAGACAAGCAAGACTTTAACGTGTGATTAAATTTAATGTGGATAAAACTGCTTGGGGCGTGTAGTCTATTACTAGATTAGATATTGTGTTACTGATATAAATTTAAATTGAAACGTTACTTAACTTTTTTAATGCGTATTATTTGTTGGATATTATTATTAATGTATTCGTCATTGCTAACCCTTAATCGTAACAGCCTTATTGCTTCGGTATATCTGATTTGCCTGCAGTCCGGTCTCAGACGTCCCGATGTGCTGACTTACAAGGCTTCTTTTGTCCTGACGTCTGTCACTGAATGGAGACGTCCACACGATCCGACCATCTGATTTCGGCATCTTTTAAATCTTTCCTTTTTCTTTTGTGTGTCAAAAGCACGGGAGCGTTAAATTCACGAGAGGATTTGTGCAATAGAAGTGACTCTTACAGATAATGAACTGTAGATGTGTTAGTCCCGACGTAGACATTCTTGTCTTGAAATATTTCGAATGTAATTTTATTCTATGCGTAATGCATACCTTTTCTGTAGATAACTAAAATACAATATGTATAGTATAATAGTTCTTACTCCAGATCAAAAGGTTACGTGTTCAAATCACGTCAGGGTCACCAGTTTGGGGATGTGATGGACAGGGTGTAAAGTTCCTCATCCACCATTGAAAAGGAAGGATCCTCCGACCAGACGGGAGTTGCGTCTGGTGGGCTACTGCGCCGCTTAACGTTTGTTGTCGGGTTCTTGTATATATACTCAATCGCTCGTATAACTTCGATAGCGCGATGTAAGTTACGTCAGTTTCTTCTAGTTCGTATATGGCGAGATAGATGTCGCTACATATTTATTTCTCGAATTTCGTTATTTTCTTTTAACTCAGTTTCCGATAAAATTAATACAATGAACAACACCAAACATGAGGCGCTTGAGGAAACGTTAGCTTGATGTCCTTAGTAATTAGTTTAACGTGAAGTGGAGGATAAACCGATTAAATATACAATGTATACAACGCGATGATAATTGATTCGTGATTACAGATTCAACCTTAGATTGATGGATCCTAATTGCAAATGTTGATACACACATGTTCGTTGGATGCATTAATTAATAACCAATAGAATAATATTCTAGCAAACGTCTCTAAGGTTCTGTAAACCGGTTAGGCGGTTTTGTCCTGAATTTATTAAAGGGCATTCAAAATTATTTGATAGATACGTAATAGCTCAAAGGCGTATTTGATCAAAGCAGTTTCATACTACTGTGTATTATAGCTCAAAGCTGAAATGGCAACGTAATAGTATTGTATAGATATTTTATTTTTAGTTAATAGTTGCTCAGCTAACCAATTAAACGTGATCGCGGTCACTTTATACGATAAATGGCATCAAGATGTGTGTTCGCGGTTCTTTTATTATCTGATATCTTTTAAGCTGCGTCACGTTGAATAAAATCATTGGTGTGTGCCGTGGCCGGGGGCAAGCGAGATGAGTGATCTACTTTTAAATGGCTACTTAATAGTGACTGCGAACAAATTACGCTTAAAGAATAAGTGTCAGACGTCGACACGGCTAACTAGAGACTTATTCCGTATGCATTTTACAAGGATTAATTTGCGTTGGTCGCTAGCGAATTATTATATGTTGTTATTTTTTCTGATTGTTAGTATTTTATCATTAGAATTCCTTAATATTTATCATTTAGGTTCAACTAATTTTTTGGATTCTCAGATAATTAAAAACTAAAAATTTTATAAGCGTCTGTTATAGTAATTAAATATTTTCTTTTTCATTATAATTAATCGATTAAATACGAACCAGTAGAGCAAAATATGTCCGAAATAGTTAATATGAATGTGTCGATAGATCCAATTTAGATATTTTTATTCGCTTACATAAGTTTTGCGCACAGTGGAGAATGATTCGTGGCCATCCGAATGGAATCTCGAGTCAAGTTTTTGCTTGGTAGCGATTACACCGCTCAGCTCGTTTAGAAGTGGCTCGAGTTACGATGTTACTAGATTTTATTGCTATTCAACCCGCGACGGCCTTCTTGGACATTTTAAAATATTACCCGTAATTGCTTTGCTGATGTTGAGACTTTGAGAGTAATAAGAAAACAATGAATTTTATAAATTGGCGTCGAGATAGATAAATGTTAATGAAAACTATTCTATTTTATAGTAATAATACTTTATTAATAAGTATTCAATACAATTGTGTAGATTTTTTTCATTTAATAGTATATCAATTTATGCTGTCGTTATGAAAAAAAAATCGTTTTTGAACTTCAAAACGTAAGTGCAGTAAAATAATTTAAAAGAACCTCGTATCATTTTACGTAAATTTTGCACGTGTATGAAATATTATAAAAAGAACTACGAGTAAAATTCAAAATAGGAATAAAATTCGCGAGTCTAAGGATTCTTATTAAGAAGCACTTTCCTGCATCATTTAAATGTGTTGTGATTCACTATATTTGTAGCAGATTAAAAGTCAAAGTGCATATTAAACATGTTGTAGTGGAACGTAAACCATAATTAACGCAACGTTGCAACTTCGTTATGGTCTCTTGATAAGGATTTTACGCAAGAATACAAGTCGCGGACACCCACTCGCGTCGAATCAAACTTATCCTCAGCCTTAAATCGTGTCTTTTATCTCAACATCGCATGCAATCGCAATAAAACTGTCAAACGATATATTCTTGATATGACAGATACGATATCTCCATTAGCTCGAACACCGTCGTCACGGCACAAACGAGCTCCTATAAAAAGATCAAATAAAAGGCGTATCACGAATTTGAACGGCTCGTCTGCCGGCTATGAGTATATACCATGTTATAGTATCGGTTGATCAGAGCTCAACGGACGCGCTCATAAATTAAAAGCCATCATATTTGTTTTTCGAACGACTGAGTAAATAAAATTCCGATTGACGGAGCGTAACTTTGCGCGGTACGCAATCAACAGTTTCATTCGCCGATTCCGCTGCCTTGATTTCGAACGTCGTCCTTGTCGTCGATCGGGATCGGTTCTTCGTTTGAATATTTTTCGCCTCGGAATATTTTTTGACGATGATTAAATCGAACACGTCTGATTTATATCGAGACTCAATTTCGACCTTTTTCGAATTGAGACTTTTATTGGGCATTAGTCGAGCTGTCGCTCGTAATTGTTGAGTTATTTTCTAATCTCGTGAGTTTGTATTGAGGTCAGTAATTAACTGACGAGATCAAGCAGGCTCTCCATGCTAATGGAGCCTCTCGACGTCAAAGGACTAAAAGGCGTCGAAGCGCGTCTGTCGAATAATGGCCTAAGTTGTGTTCCCGGTTAGGCTGGCAGTGTACGCCGCGACCCTTGCCGACCCTCGTCAAGTACCAGTCGATTAGCTTAACTCGTATACGCTAATTATTATTAGACCAACATAGTTATCGCTTTACTAAATTGTTAATTAATGCTACAGCTTAGAATTTTGCTTTTAAGTTATGAACCCTTTTTTTTATTGAAAACCGATATAGTTTTTTCTGCTTTTTGAATATAATTCTACGTAAATACTTAATGTTTACAAAATTGACTGTAGTAAAAATGTCGTAATAAATTCGGTCGTACAATAATACTACATAGATACCATTAACATCGGACTGTGTATAAAACGAGAAGTTTACGGCGACAGTGTCTTTGTTCTTCAATACTTTCGTGTGATGAAGTTGACATTAAATGGTGATAATAAAATTTTAGACCTAATTCGTTTTTGTTAAACAAAAATTTATTACCAATCCTATCGTCTCGTAAAATTAACCGCATATCTTTAAGTGACAAATAGTTGGATTTAGTCGTTGTCACGGTCATGGCGGTGTAATTATACACAAAAAACAGTTTTTCAACGCTATACTTATTGCAAAGTTAGTCCATCTATTTATATACTGTATGTATCAGCCTGTAAACCATCGACTGCTGAGCGAAGGCCTCTTCTCCATGTAGAAGAAGGGTTGGAGCTTAATCCACCACGCTGCTACACTGTGGGTAGGCGGATATTTTTTTCTATCACGAGTAACGATCGTTATCAGGTGTCCATGATAACAACCGGGACCGACGGCTTTACGTACTCTCCGAGGCACGGTGGGGAGACCCACAAGGATGTTCAGCCAGACCGGAAACAAATATTTGTACAAATACAAATATCTGTCCTCAGCGGGAATCGAATCCTCGACCGCCCCGACGCGCGGCGTTGAGGCAACTACTCGCACCACTACACCAGAACGGTCGTCATTCATCTCACATCTACTGATAAAAACTTAAAATTTTCGCTAAAAGCATAAATACACATTCATAGAATTTATACAAAGAAAACATGAAATTTAATAAACAAAAGTCTTTAATTGCATATACCTAAGGCCTTGTAGAGTCACTCACATGTTGAGTGTAGTGATTAAATACCAGCATCAACACACCCATAGGGGTCTCATGTATAATGGTACATACCAAATAGTACATAATACACAGATGATTCTGAACTAATACAACAACTAGGAACATAACGATCATTTTTTGGATTATTCCTGTATTTCATGTAATTATAGAGGCTTAAGTACTTAACTACAGGTACTTATTTTATAATAATTTTAAGAATTAAAAGAAAAGACAGATGTTGATTAATATGTTTTAATCTGGACAGATACACGTCGTTTGACGGGAAAGACATTGATCAATTGGCGTTCGCACTTCGTTGACACGAAAATCAATCGGTCGAAAAATGAATGATTAAAATTTTAATATTTAAATAGTGAATTACCGGTTGTTTGAATAATTAGCGTTCGGAAAGGACGTTGAGTTGAATTCAATTGTTTTGTTCATTAATTCGATTGGTAATATCTCATTCGGATGGTCGTCGTTTGTTGTTCCAGTTTGTACGTTTATTTAGCGCGATAAACTGTATTTAGTTCTATTTGCTTATCGTCAAATCAATTTATTTGCATAAATTTGTGTATTGACACATGCAGTTCATTGGTTTAATATATGCGTTTATATATCTATATATATGCGACATTTGTTGAGTTTGATCCCCACTGAATCAGGATCAAGGATTCAGGGATATGATTGTATTTTTACTTAATATTTTGAAATTATGCCAACGAATATGTTATAATTTATATAATTTTACTAATTATGGCAAATTAATAATGATCAAAATTTGATTGGTACATGATGTCCACTTCCCTGATAACTTCAATAATATAGGTATATAACGAATGGATGCAATGACAAATAATTAATAATGATATTAATTAGTAGTAATAATGTTCATAACGGGTACCTTTTATAGGTCATTAAGCTTGATTATCAAGAAAAAAAAAAAGGAACGAGAACAAGCTTTATATTGAGAAACAAAAGTACTTTCGGCGTTCACTTTAAGAAAACGTTGTTTAATGAACGAAATTTAAATAAATTAGTTAACAATGATCTTAGTTTATTGTTCAGTATTTTTACACACACATGCGCACACTCTAATTACGGCTTTTTCAACGCATGGCCACGCAGAATTATTCAAATTAAGCTTAAATTAATGTTCCTGAAGCAACGAATTGTGCGTATTTTTTTCGTTGTATCGTGCTAATGGGCGATTTCTAAATAAAATTCGGCGATCGTAAATTCTGGTGTACCGCGTAGCATAAACAACACTTATCTACACAGGTAGCGGCCTATCTTGGATTAAATTTTGCGTCGGAATTTATTTTTAAGTGTATAAAAAAATGTTTTACTTTTTTATCTTTATATAACGTACTTTCAAAAGTAATTAATTATAAATTCGCGCTGTAAGTATCGATGTTTTTAGGGATGCGAAACCGAAATATTTTATTTTCAAAAATTATAATTAATTTTTACATATTATAATTTAATATATGTTATTAGAGTAATGGAAAAGAACTATAGGTCATAACTGGGAAAACGTACTGTAAGACTTTCATCTACAGTCTTTCTCAAAATAGTTAGATGGAACTAACTACCTAAACTAACCTACCTGAAGTTATTTAAATCATGTGCTCTTTGTATAAATTTGTCGACAGTTTCGAGAGCATAGTTCTCAAAAATATCATCTATAATAATCTTAGTGGTGCTTGTGCTTTTAAGCCCATATGTTTAGAAAGTCTGTTGTTATTGAAGTCATCAAGCATTCTGTTGAGATCATCTAGATTTTCTACCAATATACGTTGCACAAAAACATTTAAAGATGGATAAGAGAAGTTTATAGTTTTACTTGTATGGTCAGCCCTATAATGTTCCGGCTCGATTATTCGGAAAAATACCTTAAGTTTGTTGTTAATAACGTCTACAGAATCGCAGATCTTCAAGAAATTAAAATAGTTTAAAAGCTCACGAAGTTTTGGATATAAGCCAGAGTTATCACTAGCCGGACCCTTTTCAGCCACTTTTCGTTGAGATTCAAGATGCCTCATATTATGCGGTGATCGCTACTAGTTTTAAACCTATTGATCACCGAAATATTATAGAATAGGTGCTATATCTCCGACGTGATAAAGTTAGTTTGATTTATATCGGAACAGTCGGTCAATTTTCGTGTGGCTGCTCTTTAAGAGATCATCATACAAAAGCCCTGGTTATTCATGAAGTCAGCTATCTTAGCTTCTTTGATTCCGGTATCTACGTATATGACCTCTACTGCATTACTTCACTACCTCTACTGAACCGCGTCTAGGAATTAGAAGTTTGCACAAGAGTAATAAGCTCCGAAAAACTACCGATTATTGTCCGGTAAAAATATTCGATAAAAACACCGGAATAAAAATCGATTGATATCCGGTTTTATTGCAGAAAAATAAGGTTAAAATGTTTTAATCAATATATTAACTCAAAACGTGCCCGTCCATTTATATAATTCATTTCGCTTTCCACTAATTTCCCAAATAATTCGTTGCAATATCAATTCTTATTCTCCTAATTTTCGCTTTGAGTTCCTACTTTATTTTTTTATTAAAGGAAACAACAGTTGTTATTTCCTTGAAGTTTGTGTTACAATAAGTCTCCTGTTCATCATATGAAGAAGAAACTATTTATTGCACGTATGGTGATGATGAAACAGATCTAAAACAATATTATATAACTGTTTTAATATTACTCAGAGATTAAAAATATCAATAGTAATATGAAGTACAACTACTCAACAGCTGAACTAGTCTAGATTGCGCCATTATTACTGATATCACGCATTTATATAAGCATTTTCATGAAACTATCATATCGTATTTATTCCGTTTTGTGAACTTCGTTTACTAGTCGGACGTGGGCACCACGTGTAGGTGAATTATATTAACGACTAGTGTCAATTATTAGGTAGTTAACGTACTTATTACCCATCACTTGTCTCAGCCAACGTAATTTAACACATAGTTTTATTAAACTTTACGTAAAATATATTATTAAACGTTTATTAAAATGATTAAAGGTACCTATGTAACTTATTGAAGACAATATTTTGAACTATTCGATCTCAACTTTAGTTATTCAGCCGTTTGTAAATTTAAACCGACGCGGCAATATTGTGCGGGTTAGTTCGCAAAGCAAAAATTCCATACAACCACAAAGCCGAAATTGCTAAAGCGCTTCTAAAACTACCGACAATGAGAAGTTCCGTGGGTGCATGAACTATGCTAACGTGCAAAGGATGTTTAGGTTCCGTATACCTTGATATAGAGTTGCATGGAAGGATCTGAGGCAAAGATACATGAACGTAATATAAGTTTCTTTAGTTAATCTGAGTAAAACATTTTCTTGAAAATTATTATAGTTTCTTAGTCTAACCAAAAGTACTAATCCCATAACATCTTTCATATACCAGATCCATGAAAGGATTGTGTCAGATGAAGCATCGATTATAAAAGTTAAACGTTAAAAGTTACTACTTAAATTATGCTACAGTGTGAGAAAGCTGTTACTATTAACGTCAATTAATAGGACAAACTGTTGCTATGACAGGCGATACGGGTGCGGCAAGGCAGGCGCGGAGTAGTCATTCTATAAAAACCGAACATTATGGACAAGAGCTAGAAGAAGCTGACTTATTTACAGTGCACTAATAAATAAATAAAACTTTTGCGATTTTTATATTATTACAAACACATGTTGTAAAAGAAAGAAATATTCGTACATCTCACCTGCAAAAAACCAAGTGTCGCTTCCATGAATCGCATTTTTGGTAAACGCTTTGTGGGCTTGTTACAATTTTCGGAATATTTCACTGCAAGCTCACGCTTCATGAGCTCAATCGATTTATATGAAATACCATCCCTCATACCAAAAACGGGTATAGCATTCACTTGGAATAGGAAAGAAATAAACCTCAACCGCTTAAAATATGTTCGTGTATATTTTAATTAAAAAAAAAATGAATTCAAATAAAAAAAATTATTTAATAATGTAGCTTTAAATGAAATTAGGTAAGGATATTTATAAAATCATATGCAGTTTATCTAATAGCAAGTCTAATAATATAATGAAATTAAAGAGAATTAATTTTTCTTACACCGGTTTAGTACATCCCCTTTGTGACAGCGGAATGCCTCGTTTGTCTCTGCCCCATTCGCGGGCTTTTATCGTACTTAGGGTTACCATTCATTAGGATTTCGTACGCGTAGTCCTGAGGCATGGCCCAGAATAATGTCATGCTTTGATTCGGTTTGGACATCGAGCGTTTTAGTTTTGTATATATGTGTCGACGTGTGCTAAATTAAAGGACTGAATCGGAATTAATGAAACGTTCTTTACTTTACATATTTGTACATTGAAAATTAAAATTTTAATTATTTAGAAGGCACAGCATATACTCGTACCTAACTATATCCTTATAAAACAAAAAAATAATGTCATTTTCCATAATAATATGATACAGAGATTACTCGAATTTATTATTGTATTACATATTCTTCGAACGACGTATTACATCTTTTATTTTACTACGATTTAATAAATACTTTCAGAAAATTGTAGCTTCAGCTACGTTACATTTGAGCAGCAGCTGTCTAATTTGGACATGACATAAAAGCTTAATTATGCACTTTGTTTTCTTAATACTCACTGTTCTCATTCGGCGTAACGAGTACGACCCTAATTGTCGTCTAGTTTCGGCTAGTTTGTCCGAATGGCGACGACAAGCTAACGTAATACAGTTAAACTCAGCAGCGCTAGCTTGCATTTAAAGTGCATCCTGTGTACGCGGGACACAGGTCACTTAGCATTTAAACTATTTGCCGCTCCAGCGATACTGGGGTTTAAGCTTATATTTGTTTATGAACTACCGTCGGTTTTATCGGCGTTTACAGTAGATTTGGTAGTGTTTCTTTGCTAATTCCTCTGAAATAATCTCCTCATTTCGTTTATAAAAAATGTACAGTATTAGGTGTCTTTTTTTTATCGCAGGCGAATCCATTTACGGATGATATCCAGGACGCCCGGGTCGGCAGTCCTAGACCTATGTCGGACTCGGCACCCCCTGCGGGAACCTTCAGCCGCTTTAATTGGAGGGTCCCGGATCTGCAGGCAACAGGATCCCTCCAGCGACAGGCTGGCCTCGGCGAAAAGGCCAGGCTTCTCCTCTATGGGGACTGTCCGGCTAACCTCTGAACAGAAGAGAACTCTGTTCAGAAGTTCAAGAAACAGATATACACAGTCAGACACTCTCAATATTAGGTCTAAATAACTTGAAATACGGAATGTACAAAAAGCTTTAAACTTACCGCGAACTCGTCAACTAACAAATAGAACTTGTCGGTTGTCATGAACCCTGCAATTATTGAAATTTGGAAAAATTTAATATCATCATCACCTATCATCATAAGATAATATATGAGTGGTGTGATAGTGAGAACCGTACAAAGGACGAGATTTTGAAACACGAAGTTTTTCTTTAGGTAGGTATATTATTTTTCCTCTGAATTGAACTGAACTGAATCAACCTGTAAACAACCCATTCCTGGGCAAAAGGCCTCTTCTCCATATAGAAAAAGGGTTGAGCTTAATCCACCACATTGCTCCACTGCAGGTTGGCGAATAATTTCCCTACCATGAGTAACGGTCGCTATCAGGTGTCTATGATAACAACCGGAACCTACGTTTTTATGTGCTCTTCCAGACGCGGTGACCACAAGGACCCAGACCAGAAAAAAAGTATTTGTACAAATACAAATATCTACCGCGAGCTGGAATCGAACCCGCGACCGCTGGGTTTAAGGCGCCTATACGCACCACTACACTTTTGCCTATAAGGTAACGAAGAAGATGGCAATCGCAAATGAAGTCGTGGGTTCAGGTAGTGTCTCATCAAATTGAATATGTGTTATTATAATTACGGGAAAACATTTTAGATATTATTGTATAAGCGTAGTTAACAAATAACTTAAAGTTACCTCAATATTTCGTCTACATAATATAAGAACGAGAAAAGAATTTCTTCGTTGTATTTACACCGATGTTGGCATATGTTTTAGTGTGGGAGGCTGATGTTCTTTCTTATTTTGTGTCAATTGTTATTTTATTCACACATATTAACCTGCCAAGAAAATAAATATACTTGCACCATGCTTTCGATTATTTTTATTTAATTTGATGTTTTAACTTAAACTCGTTTAAGCTAAAACGAGAACTTCGTTCGAAAAGCTAAAAAAAAAGCAAAATTGCTTCTTTAAATATCAAACTTATTACATTAAATTTAGTTTAAGTAATTTTTATAAATACCTAACTCTGAAGTTGAATTATATCTTTTTTTAAATATTTGTTTAATTTGTGTGTAATATTTGCGTAAATAAATTATTAAATTAATTTATAAAGCTAATTTTAATCTACCGCTAATTTTGTAGTGTATTTGTTAGTAGAAAATCGACAATATTTGATATTTATACAATGTTCTTACTCTATAACAACAACAACAAACAACAATTGATTAGAACATTTGACTGATCCATTGGCGCAGTTTGCAGTGACCCTGTTTTCTGCTCCACGGGTTGTGGGTTCGATTCCCGTCCCGAGTCTGGGTGTAATATATATTTATATATGTATTATTTGTATGTATATATATTACAAAAAAAGTATATCAGTCGGCTGTTACCTAAAACATAGGCATTAAGTTGCCTACCTTAGGAACAGACGACCGTGTGTGTCTGTTAAACATATTTATTTATATCTATTTTTTATAGTCATTTACGTTAAATAACTATAAAACAAATAGATGACGAATTCTTTACTTAACATAGAGAAATAATTCAACATTTTAACAATTTTCTAGCGAACTACATTTCCTAGCATCTTGCAATATTGATACTGTTACGGTACACAGTCTGAATAAGCCTTTATAGTGCACTAGGAATCCACTTAAGTTATTAAAGCACAATAGGGAGTCCGGGCCATGACGCTATTATGACGCTATCAACCTAATTGAATATCGCGTTATTGCTGAATCTGTGTACGCCAAATATTTAAGATTAAATATTTAACCGCTTCGAAAATTGGACTGATAGATGCTACATCTTACGTTATATATACCCTCTACGAGTATATATCGATACTTTATAATATAATAAAGTTTATGAGTTTGATTGCTTGTTATTTTTAGGAATTGTCAGTGAACATTTTTTTTTTTAATTTAGGCTCCAAAACGTCAAGATGTGGACGTGTGGCACGTAAGAATGTAGTAATAACTGAACAGTAGCAATATTAAATTTGTACTAACGTAACAAGTATAGAAGTTCAACGTGGGTTGAAAACATGAAAAACCATTGAAACCAAAGATGTATTTTTATTTTCATTTTTGTTTGTTTGTCTGCTAACCTCCTGTACCTTTGCTAAATAATGATAATAATTAAAAAATATATAATAATAATAATAATAAAATTAATTACTACTCGAAACAAAAATCCGTCCGACCGATGTAACATTCATACAAGCGTCTATTATTTTCAGTGTTCCTATTTAAATTTTACTTTGAAGCAATAAAAAGTTTTAAAATTTTCGAACGACGCTTGAATCTTTAGGGACTTTTGTGTTATATGTATTTTTTTAATATTTTTACAATTTTTAAAATCATTTAAATTAAGAAAACAATATGTTCGTCATTGCAAAGTTATGTCTATCAGAAAATTTACATCTGTCAAAAAGATCAAGCTAACTTGTACAGGGTATAGAGAAAAATATTTACAATAACATGTTACTTTGCGGCTACTTTAAAGCAAAAAATACTTTTGATAGCATCCCAGACTTCTAGCTTCCTTGTATATTCTCATTAGGATAGGATTTTTTTTTTTTTTTTTTGTTAGAAAGGAGAGTTTCAAAAATATTGTGTTTTTAATATTTTATGATCATTGGTTGGTTACTTTAAAAATTACAGTCACTATAACCTACAGTATTAGGTCGAAATAACTTGTAACCCGAAATTTACAGAAGCCTTTGAACGCAAGGTGCGCAAGAAGCTTCTTAAGCTGGCGTACATATTTTATTTTATAGACTTATGAAAGAGATGGCAATTGCAAGCGAAATCACGAGTGCAGTTTATTTATATTCGTATTCCGTGTTTATATCGTTTAGTCATCAAAACTAATTAAATGTAATAATGGAGTGTGATGATTAATGTGATTATCATAAATCATGATAATGTATTACGTAAGTCATTATTCAAGACTTTTTATTATAATTATTATTAGTATAATTATATATTAATATTAAATTATAATTATTATTAATAGTATAATTTCGTCTTTGTGAATTGAAATTAAAATAAGATATTCTTTTAACATTACATATATGTACGTTTTTTTTTCGAACGAAGTTAGCCGAAATTTTGATTTTAAATACTTATATACATATTATTTAAATACAAGTTTTTAGTATTAACACATTGTTCGTGACATTCATAGTATCTAAGGTGGGTTGAACTACAGATCAGCAGATACTGTGTAACTAGTGGGTAATTGTCATTACATTACAACAATATGCAGCAATCAACAGATTAGTGATCCTATTCACAAAATATACTACTATATCAACCGTTGGATTTCCACTGCTGAACATAGGCCTTCCCATTATCTCTGGGGATTTACCATTACTCGCCATGATCGGTGTAGATGGTTGACGAGCGCAGTATATCGTGGCAAGATATGGTACCATCACCATCCTGGTTGGTGTACATTAATTGTTCGCATCACTATGGCATTAGTCGCCTTATACGATAACTCGGCAAAAAAGAGTTCGGGGCTATAAAAATATAAATGAAGCTATATTAGAAACTCCCAAAAGTATTAATTAAAAATAAAAATCCCATCTAATGAAACGAATTTACATTGAGACAAGCTTTTATATTCGTAAGATATCAAAGATACTTGATTTAATATACATCGTCCTTATTTTTTTTTTTTTCGTATATTGCGCAACTTCTGTGGAACACAATATAAACGAGTTACACTTGAGAATTTTATTTATTTATTTTTTTTATAAATATTGGTACAGAATAGATGAATAGTTGTAGGTATCTAAATATTTTATTCTTTTCTATCTTTTTTTTTTATTTATTAAACAGCTACATCTATGTTATTTTGTTTGTTAACTATATCATATGTATTGTTTTTTTTTTTGTGATAAGAAATAATAATTAAAGTACTGATTATTTTTTTTTATTTTATCTATAAACTATTTGAGAAAATTGATAAATCTTATATCTTTAAACGAGCAATTCTTGTATATATATATATAATCGGAATCTCGGAAACGGCTCCAACGATTTTCATGAAATTTAGTATGCAGGGGGTTTCGGGGGCGATAAATCGATCTAGCTAGGATTTATTTTCAGAAAATGTTGTTTTATCCCTTTTTTTACACAATTAAAAAATACCATTAGAATACGAAGGTAAATTTCGCTGTCATTGACAAGCTTCTATTAGCGCAGATAGGAATCGGGCGGATTCGAAACCAGAAAACCTGAGTTCGAATCCAGGATTCTACAGACCAATCTTTTTTTCATTTTTTTTTTTTTTGAATTAAGAGCTCTTTTTATTTTTTATTTTAATAACCAGTTCCTATTATTTTACTTTTATGTCGGTAAGATCGAAAATATTATTTATGTTTCATCAATATGTAATGTATCTAAATATAATTTAACCGAGCAAAGCTCGGTCATCCGGGTACTCTAATATTAATCATAAGAATTCTTAATGACTCTGTCATTAAGAATTTTCTTGAAACGAGACATGAATTGCTTATTCTTATATTGTTTTATTGATAGTAAATGAAATCTATAACCAATACAATATAAATGATATGAAAACGAGGCGATAACCAACTTGATTGAAAGATCCTACAAAAACATTTTGAAATATTAATGGTTTACGCGGCGCCCGCCACAGCAAGTATCGAGTATCATCAATTAGGATGGGGCGGCGTGATGTACTATATCGATAATATTCAATACATTATGTGTCCCTCTTAATTAAGGAGCTGGCGAACAGAACGATGTAATTGTTATATTTTTCCTATACAGTTTTTAAATTCTTATTTTGGCGCTGCTTTTTTTTGTCTCTGTTTCAAAAATTACTATTAGGTATATGATAAATATTATCAAATTCTCTTTTGTTCTGAAAATGTTAAATCGGGTATTGCTTGGTCTTTTAGGTATTAATAGTGAATAACTACTAAAAGAAAATTTTAATAAGATTAAATCTCTTATGTTTCGATTTAAAAAAATAATAATAAAAAAGACAAAATTTATATATATTAACACAATTAATTGACTGTTTGATATATTTAATATTTCTTGAATAATATACTCGTTTGTTATTAAAAACAACTGAACTGAACTGAATAAGCCTGTAAATAACCCACTGCTGAGCAAAGGCCTCTTCTCCGTGTAGGAGAGAGAGAGAGAAGAGTTAAAAACAACGAAAAAATATATATATATATATTAAAAATTTTCATAGACAGCGTCTTATCTTCGATAAAACCTATCGAATAAAAACTTATTTATCTACTACGCTATAAATAGATGGATAGAGATGTAATAAAAAGATATTTTAAATATATATTTTTAATATATTATATTATAATAAGTAAACTTTTTTGGTTTGACTGCATAGGATATTTATGGCTACTGTTCAGCTCATAGCGCGACATTTTATACCTTATAATAAGTAGACAGTATTGTATAATAATACTTTTAAACGATGGTAGTTATTAAAATTAGTTTGTGAGTTAAATTTATCATATAATTTATAAATTCAACAACTGCAAATCTTTCCTTTCTATATAATAAGAACAATTTATTAACAAGTAGTATTACTATAGAAAAATGTAAGTAACGATATTGTTTTGTTTGTTTCAGTTCGAAACGGCTATTCGTGTGTGCCAGTGGCCCTGTCCGAGGGCTTGGACATAAGGTTGGGTACATCGGTCACAGAGATATCGTATGGTGGTCCGGGCGTTACCGTGAAGGCTGTCAACCCACGTGTCCCTAACCAGCCGCAGACTTTTAAGGGTGAGTGCGTGTACTTATTTCCTTCCTATTGTCCAAATTAAATTATTTTGAGCCGTATGTTTGGTTTTGAGATTAAATAAAACAAGTATCTTTTCTTGTTACATTATTTCTAAATAACGATATGTCCTATCCTTATACGAGTACCTATATGTTATTAGTTAATCCTTCTCTTAAATAATTTAATCTTATATAATTACGAAGGTTCTATCGTAATTATATAAAATAGCTCGGTGAAAAAGTCTTTTCGTATTTTATTTTTTTTAACTTAAAGAGCTTTGCGACTATGCGACCACTGCGACTATGTCACTCTGTTATTATACATATATGTTAATACAGTGACACGATAACAATCTTAAGACACTATTGATAAAACTTCATCGAACAATTTATACAATGTCTTTGCCGAAATAGATTCTGGTCTTTTTTGTTAAAATACTATTACATTCTCCAACATTGGTATAAAACAGTTTATTAGGAAAAAAATTGCGTCTTCTGGTTTAGTTCTTAACACATTTAAAAAAAAGATAGAATCATATATATATATATATATCTGATTATATCGCTTTCTGTGCTTTCAATTTACTGATTAATCTGTCTGTATATCCGAGCTGATTAATAAACTGACTTCGACGTAACATACTACTTGAGTAATTAACTATAAATATATAAAGTTATACAAAATAATATTGAAGGAGCCGCAGGCGATAGTTGATTGTTTAATAACCGGTAAAACTATATTTAGTTTCACTAAATTCGATGATTTATAAACTTTAAAATAAATTATATTTCACACGATATGTAAAGAGAAAATTTATGTTTATTTAGGCAAAATATAAATTAATCAAACATATATAGATATATCTTTCGTGTTAATTTAAAATAAACGATAAAATAAAATTAATATTCACGAAACGTTTAGTGTATTATATTTTTTGATTAAAATAGCCCTTGTAGATGGCTAACTAATGTATGACACTGAATCATTATATCTTTTGGATAGTTATAAAATACATCTATAAATTATATTGCCTTATGTTACCTTACGAGTAAATTATGCATTGACGACAGTTATGTATGAACGTAATCTGTAAAACGCTCACTGACTTCACTAACGTGAAATTTCTCCTCATTTTTATTCCAATTTTTTTCTTCTTCTTTTGATTCGACGTTTTTATTACTTTACATTATTACTTTTTCTCCTAAACAATGTTTTAATATTTCGATTGTATAAATATTGTAAAATACCAAAAGTAATCTTCCTTTATTTTGACGAGCTCTTATCTCCGTTGTATGTAGAAGCTTATTTTTTAAATAGATAGAAAACTCAAATTAACGTCCATAGTAGGAAGCGATTTAAAAATCGAAAAACAAGCGGCCGGCTCGTAATTTTAATGGCCGTTATGAGAAAAATCCACAACGCCGACAGCGGCTCCTTGTCGTTTCTTTGTCGCGTAGTGATTTGCAATTCTAACGCGTTAATTTTACTTTGACGAGGCGCAAAAATACGTTCGGGCCTCTGTTGACCTGGCGGTTTGCCCCCCGGCCCGTCGGCGTGCTCCGAGCGGTGCCACATTTGCATACAGGCGGAGTCTATCGTCGAAGAGGCAGTTAGACGCTAAAGAGGCGGTGCCGGCACTCGAGCTTACGCTATGTGAAAAAATATACAAACGCTTCGCTAACATCGTCGTACACTTTTAAAACTGTTTACGACTGGTTAATTCCACGTTGAATCTTTAAAGAATCTTCCACGATGGCTTAAGATTTCTTTAGAGCTACCTATATTTTATTCTGCATTTGAAATCAAAGTGAAGCTTAGTAAACGTGGAAAATTTATTTTGTAATAAAATTGTACAGTTTATAAAAGATGAACTGTTATAACTATGTTCAGTCATACGTAAACAGATAGATATATTATGCATTTGGTAGATGAAAACATGCGGTCGCAATTAATGTAAAAAGCATTTTATTCAGAATTTGGAAGTCGCTGCGGCTTTGTTAGTTAAGGTCAGGCTTTCACGGTGATTGCTCCTAGCCTGCGGCCTTTTCATTTGACGGCCAATCCCATCCTATCCTATTCAAAGATATCGTTAGAGCATTAACCCCAACAAAAATATCTATACTTACATATAATCGGACAAGTGTAAACTACATGGAGTATTAAATTGACTGTCGTATAAAGGATTCCAGTTTCATTACATTGATAGTTTCAAAGGCAATTTCAATTATTACTGGAAATTGTACAGCGTACTGCACATTACTTCTAAACTTGTAATACTGTTAATGGAAACTGTGGAAGTGCTTTCTTCAAGAAGTAGAAACCTTTCTTACGAGTTTACAAGAAAATGATATTAAAAAGTTTAAATCTTCAAACCAAATGGAGGCTTGAAAATTTTTACAGAAAAAATACATTATCTTCTTTTTATTATTATTTTTCTTAATAAGATGTTCGAACAATTATAAAGTTTGATATTTATTTTTAAGGCGACGTGGTACTTTGTACATTACCATTGGGAGTACTGAAAGTTGCGGTAGCGAACAACGGACAGAATCAGCAGAATTTTGTGAAGTTCGATCCACCGCTGCCTGATTGGAAAGTGAGTATCATGATGGACACGAGTCTCTAAATTGAAATGATATTTCGCTATTGGAAATTCTATGTTTTTAGATGTTTTACTTTTTCGAAATACGAAGTTATATGAGAAAATGTTATGATCACACCAGGTTAGATAACGGACTTTGTGAGTAAAATGTTTTTGTTGACAGTCCGAATTTATACTATATCATCATTAAACTGCCCAGTATGTTTGTTTGTCTTAAACTACCCCATTCTAATATAATAAAGATAAGGTCTCTTTGTTCTAAACTGCTTAATTCAATAATAATCTACCATTTCAATTTTAAAACAATAATTTTGCGTTAGAAATTTATATGTATGGAGTTATAGGCAATAAACATAAAGCTTATAGGAGTAAAGTAGTAGTAAAACATAAATGCGGAGGGAACCGTGCGTATCATTTAGTTAATTGTATATTGGAACAGGTAGAACTATTTACTTATTATATTACTTCTCATAGGTGGCGGCTATTAAACGTCTCGGTTATGGTAACCTAAATAAGGTTGTTCTGTGTTTCGAGAGAACCTTCTGGGATCCGAGCGCGAATCTCTTCGGACACGTCGGCACTACTACGGCCAGCAGAGGTATGTTTACGTTATTATAAACTTTGTTACTTTATATATTATATATTATATATAACGTAACGAATGTTTCCAAGTTAAAATATTATAATAGTTCTATAGCTGATTACGTTTCGCATTGTTTGATGAACTTGATATAGTTTCTAGTAGTTATTTTAGTACGATATTAATGTTCCATTTATAACGTTAATAATATATACTCCAAAACGACAACTATTACATATATATCTAATAATTATACATATTCAGAATTTAAGATTTTTTTTTAATACATTAAAATAAAATAAAAACGATTTATGTTACAATGTGACACAAAAAGTAAAGATGAAATTCATAACAATATATTTTATCATACTATTTATATAATATTTTGCTATGATCTATTTTCATTTTACGTTTTCTCAAGATCTGTACGACTATAAAGCCTTCCTAAGACTATACGCGCATTATATGAGTATATCAGTTCGCACACGAAATCCCGCAAATTCACCACTTCGGATCTACCCTCCCCAAGGATGACACTCGTAAATTATTTCCCGGTGTAAATAGTGTAAAATGTAGAAACAACGGTGGCCGACGCGATAACGAATTAAAAGCTGAATAATTTAACGCCACTGAGCAACCCTAAAGGGAGCCTTGGGTAATAAATCACGACAACGAGTCAAGACAAGCTATTTTTTACGTTATGCTTTAGTACACCTCCTTAGTTCTTTGTTGTGTACTCTGCTAACTTCATTAAGACCCCACGTCGTTGCTGGGAATACCGGAACAATGTGTCCGTTTTATTTTATTTTTTATTTCTTAGTAAAAAGATTGGATATCTGATTTTGGTAGACGTCGCGTCGTTTTAAAGTTACGTGGGAAACGCGTGTCCCTGTTAAAATTTTCTTCTTAAATATCGGACCATCTCCATTCATTAATAGTATCGTGGCTCTCATTATGACCTTATTCGGTTACTAATTGTAGATTTACCAGCCTATTGCCCCAGCCCAGCCACTTTCTGTCATACTTATCTTCCCTAATTACATACCACATAATTATATATACAATTTTTTATTAATATTTTTAATAGTACATAAAGTGTGTAAAATTATCTTTTTAAAATTTATTTTTCAACATTTATCAAATAACCCAAGTATAACATTTTGAACATTGATAAAATATAACTCATTAAACCGCTTTATTATAATTATCTTTGAACAACCGAATTGTTGAGGTTTTGAATATATCACACGTCTATTCATTTGATTTATTATTCTGAAATTAAAATTAAATATTATATGTTGGAAACAGGCGAGCTTTTCCTGTTTTGGAATTTGTATAGCGCGCCGGTGCTTCTTGCACTAGTGGCGGGTGAAGCCGCGGCTGTGATGGAGAACGTCACTGATGACGTCATCGTCGGTCGATGCATCGCCGTGCTGAAGAGTATCTTTGGACATGCAGCTGTACCGCAGCCCAAAGAATGTGTAGTTACAAGGTAAGATATATGTTATATACAATAAAATTATAAATATGTATATGAGTGAGTTTCTAAGACAGGCGTGTAGCTCTATATTTTCTCTCTCCGTGTGTTTACCGTGTAAGACGCGAATTATTATTAAATGCTATTCTAAACCCAAATATAACTCTTTACTACTAACGCTTTGATGTATTCGTGTTATTAAGGGAGTCCTCCAACCCAGAGTGGAATATATTTTTCCAGAAAATGGTTGAAATAATATAAATATGGATAAAATGTGATACTAATATAAAAAATCCATACAAAGCTATTAAAACATGAACTGAACTAAATAGAGGGCCTTCTCTCAATATAGGAGAAGGTATTAAAACATGTTGAATTGAAAATGTTTTCGATTTCATGACAATAACTAAATTACTCGATATATGTCCAATTCTAAGCAATACGAGTTGTTATGTTAATAAATTCCATTACTCCATGACGTAGATATGCGCCGGCCTTTCAACCTAGTATTTACAATACTACGCATTTTGTATGCAGTTCACAAAGCTGGTTTGTTGTCCGGCCGACATAAACTGGACCGATGTAAATTTTCGTTGCCACAATTGTGTGTTAATCGCCCTTTGGTACTTCAGCCTTAAGTGTCTAAAAATTATTTCACTTTCTAAACATCGGGTTGCGTGTACACAAATTGGCATTACGTTGCTCCTGTCAGATGTAGTCTTCAAAACAAACAATAGGTAGCGATCACAAAATTTGCTCACGGAACGTTCCATTTATGCATACAATACCTATTATTTGTATTGTTTTGTCTGTTGAATATGACATTATACTCGTTATTTGGGTTATTAAAATGTTTGCGGTAAAGCAACCTTCGCATTATTGAAAAGTCTTATGGTAAATGTCGACCGGCATCGTAAGTATCTTCAGAATTTACGTCGTGTCTTGCGATTCCTTTAACGGAAATAGAAAATACATCTTGTGATCTAGCATTCGCAGTATAATATAGTACGTTAACAAATAATGTATACACTTTTATTGTAACAAGAATTTTGACGTCTTAGAATTTAATGAACGAATTTTGCTTGTTTTTGTTTTATTAATTTCGTATTTTTATAGATGGCGTGCAGATCCATTCGCTCGTGGTTCCTACAGCTTTGTGGCTGTTGGTTCCTCTGGAACTGATTATGACCTCCTAGCCGCACCTATTCCAGACTCATCTGGAGATAATAGATTATTCTTTGCTGGTAAGTTAATCAAGTAGTCATGATTCGGAAAAATATGTACCTAATGTATAAGAGGTTAGGGTTAAATATCACAAACACATGATTATAAAATAATATTTTACATTTAAGCACATCTTTATTGATTTTTAATTAACCATTTACGAAAAAATAAAACTGTTGTAATAATAATAATTGAAAAGTTTTCAAAGAAAATTTTATTTGATGCAATTTAGTCTATGCTAATACCACAACTTATATTGCGTTTATAATTTGTTTTCCTATAGGGGAACATACAATGCGCAATTACCCAGCAACAGTTCACGGTGCCTTCCTATCTGGACTCCGCGAAGCAGGACGACTTGCTGATCTTCTATTGCCTCAACCTCCTATAACTAATGCAAGTGTCGCAGCTGCAACCGCTGCAGCAAACCACGGTTGATTGGAACAAAAACCGATGGCACGGAATAATGATTAGACCAACGAACTTAAGTATAGCCCGTGCGCGAGCTCCGAGGAATCGGGGGCTGAGGAAGCGGGCGGGTGTGCGCCGCGCCTGACCGTCGCTTCATACCCCGCACTCTCCCACTACTGATGAGTGACGACCACGACGTGAGAGCACGCTTATCGAGTCTTTTTTAATTAAGAAATATTATTTCATTTATTTATTTTTGACTTTATTTAATAATAATATTTTTTAATACGATTATCGTATAAATATATTTTTTTAACTTTTTTTAAATATTCGTACGAATAATTATTTTCGATAACGACAATCGTATCAATAGCAACAGCCTTAAATTAAAATACATACGTGATACAATTATTTTTATTTTTATTTTATTTAGAATTATTTCATAATTTACACTCCACCGGGGCTTAAGATGTGTTAGTATCGATAACGCAATATCGACTAAATCACAACTCTAGCTCGTTACGTCAACATTCCTTATAATTCCTCGGAGCTCGCGTGTGGACTATGGCATTGTAAACAATCAGATGTGTTCGACAAACTTATTGGGTCACGTTTTCATTAATTTACCTACAACTTACATGATCAAATATATAGTAATCCATTCGTGTGTCCTTTCGATTCATCTTTAGCTGTTTTTCATTGCCGTCATGATATTATTGTACGCCGATTGAGCTTATTTAGGCGAACATAACTTCAAATTCGTTGTCCAACAAAATTTCCATGAAATACAAAAACCTAGACTGCTCGAAAAATGCGTCAAATAAAATCACATGCTATCAAATCTTTGATCAAACACGTATTTTGACAAACGATTTGATCGTTTACAGGCAGACCATTTTATACGTTCGTTCGGATTTGTTCGTTCTACCATTTTATGAAATGCCGTGTCTTCGAGTTATTAGAAACTTAGATAATAATATAAAACCCTCTTTTGTTTTATTTTTATTTTGTATGAATATCTCTTGTAATACCTATTTGTAAGGGACGCTTGTGTTTATCGGATTTGTTTGTATTATTGAATTACTTGTTCTGTTTTTAGTTTTTTTTTTTTTTTAATTTGTAACAGATTCACATGATTGAAGGTAGGTAACTAGGTAGGTATGTAGTTATAGATATTAAAAACCATCTTTGATTCTTTACCGATTTTTTTTACAAAAAATATAATTAATGTTGTCGTAATAATTTCAAATACTCGTATGATATAAAATTATGTTTTAAATGATCATATTATGATATTTAACATTATTAAAGGGATGTTTCATTTTTCATGTTTTTTATGTTTGTTTTTGTGATAATTATCATTAAATTATAATCATTTTCATTGTCATTGCCTACTCAACATCATTGATGATTTCCTCTTATAATAAACGAATATACTAAATATAAGAGAACAGTAATAAACTTTTATTACTTTAATGACTAGTATTATGTAGTTACGATTTCTTACTTTTTATTTTAGTTGGTTTAGTTTTTTCAGTTGAATAATATAAATTGTACAGAAGAATATATTTTTCAACAATTAATTTGCAGTACGAATTTATACATATATTGTTGATACAATTTGTTTATTCAATATGTGTACATTTTATTTTAATTTTTTTAATCTTTTGTCTTAACAAGTAGTTATTTTGTTAAGACAAAGATTAAGATTAAGTTAGATAAATTTTATGTACATATTTTAAATAAGTAATATTTTTTTTTAAATAATGCTCATAGTCTTTGTTCTCGCAAATTGATATCTTTGTTTTTCTTTTCTTTTTTCTTTGTGTACCACAACAGCAGTTTGATTTAAATAACGTAAAATCCGTAATTGGCCTTGGCTTGATTATTTTTATTTAATTCTTAAAAAATTTAAATGTACGAAAGAAATAAATATAATAAAGGAAAAATCATCAGATTTTAGCTAAAAAAATAGTTTCAATTTAAAGCGCAGACAATCCAGATGTCATTAATGCACAGATAAAATAGAAAATGTCTAATTATTCAAACAACGTGTTTCTATATATTTTATCGTCCCTGAACTGTGTAGAAAAGAATTTTAAATTAAAAGCGAGTCAAATAAGGTCTCTAAAAGTTTAAGTTCCTCGCTAGTTAAGAGCGATGCCTTAATTAATGTTTGTTCTGTTTATTATTTTTATTTATACACAGACAACGGCTGATGATGAACGGACGTTAACATCAGACTAAGCTGAGCTCCAGATTTTAATTAAAACGGAGATGTATTTTAAAAATATTTTTTATATTTTTTAAATTACGAAAATGTTTGATCTGCGGTACCATAATTATCGAAACAGGTTAAAAAGGTTTTTTTTTGGCACAGATTATATAAAAAATAGAATGGTACTGAAAGTTTTATATGCTATCATAAACTATTGATTTCTTTGACGAATAAGTAAAAACCTGTACCTACTTGTGTTATTTTATGTACGTAAAAATATATGTAATTTGACGTAGTCGCAAAAAAAAAACTATGCTAAAAATGTGCTTTGATGTGAATATCAAAAAAATAAAAATTAACTTGGAGATATTATTGTTGCTTTAAGCTACTGAAATTGAAGATAAAAACATGCAAGTAATAAAATGATCACTTATTTCTAAGATTGTAATACTTACCGTAATGCGGCTTATAAATTAGTTTTAAGTAAAACGTTTGTAATTGAGAAATAAATTAATAAAAAAATCAAATGGATTATTTTATTTTTTTATTTATATACGAAAGATAACTAGTATAAATATTGTTATACGTTCAAGGTTCGTTTTCAAATATTCAATTACATTTTTTTTTATTTATAAAATAAGATGAATAATGGAACTAACATTTATTTCTTATATTGAATAATTTAAATTCGTTCTCTTTTCCAAACTTTTATTAACAATATATTACTTATTAAACATGATATGAGTGCTAGTTTTACTGACAATTAATGAGAACATAAATGTTGTTATTAATGTTCCCGATAAAATTAATTTTACCATCAAAGGTAAGATATTCGGCAATATAACGATACACAAACACACCTGTCTACACCTGTATTCGTAATATTAAGAACTATAAAAAGTGGAATAATTTATTTTGTTGATTGTTCTTACTTTATCTATTATCATATATTGAAATGAGACAGAAAATCGTATAATAGTTTTGTTATTTAAAGGAACAATGCTCATAAAATATCGATATTTCTTTTAAATGAGCTAATAGGAAAAGTATGACAAACATGAAACTCGAAACTAAATTTTATGTTTAATAAAACCTAGATGATTTTCTCAAATTCTCCTTTGTGGCAATTTGATGTTACTTAATATTTATTACACTTAAATATTTATCTTACTACAAATAAATATGATTGGGATGATTTATTTGTGGACATTTTCCTTAAACCATTATCAGTGGCTTGACACATAGAACTATATAATCCTCTTTTAGGTATGCTCGGTAAATTTTACTTTATAAGCGGATTGACTGGAAGCCATTTTCGTTTTTGATTTTATAGATTTATCAAAATAAAAAACTTTATCCATAAGGTTTATAAAAGAAGCTACATTTATTTTTATAAATATTTTATTGTAATAAACTACATTTTTGTAAATAAATATTTTATTAAATTGTAAGAACTCATATATCTATTAAGTACATGATCAATTAATCTCCATCTACAATTAGTTATAAGAAATACCAAATATGAAGTAAAAATATTAGGTTTCTATAAAGAGCTATAATATAACCAAAAAAAAAAAAGAAAGAAAAAGTTATAGGTAGCTTTAAAACTCATGCGGGTTCAAGTCCCGCTAAAATGTTTTGACTAACAAGTTCCAACGTTTTAATTTAAAATTATAAATTGAATGTTTCCTATCTATTAACTTTAACAAATGTAGTAAAATTAAATTCAGAAGCATAAATACAATTACAGGTTTAAAAAAAAAACAATATATTTATTCATAGTTGCCCATGTTTACGTGTTGGGCGGGGTATTGACGGATTTATGTGGGCTTTTTAATTGCATTTTTAATTATTTTTCAACAACGCTGCCGGCAAATTGAATACGACCAGTGAATTGTTGCAGCGTTATCTGATGAAAGTAGTTCAATAAAGTGTCATTTTAAAATGTTTATGGCGACGTTTATTCAAAAGGATATTTTGTTCAAGTATTATTTTGAAATTTAACTTTACTAGTTTAAGCAATTTAACTCTTGTATTGTATTCAATTTCTACTTTTGTTTTTGAGTGATACTAAAACTGTAGGTACTCATTAAGAAGCTGAACTGAGATAGAAACAACAATATTTAATTTTATTACAAATTAAAATATTTTGAGTCTCAAAAATAAAATATGTATAATAAATTTGTAATCGTAAGAAGCTGAACTTAAAATTAAAATACACATTCTCATGTCCATAGCATGCGTGTACGCACATAGCGTAGAGAGAAACACTTTGGAATCTAACGCCAAAGCTTTCGAAACAAACTTTTAAGATTTAAACCCTACCTTTTATTAAATGGAAAACCTTATTCAGTAGATGTTTTGAAAACTTCTTCATATCCAGATTTTTTTAAGTTCTTTTTCTTTTTAGGGGCCTTCATCATCATGGATATGTCAGCCCAATCATACCCTAAAAATCCAGAATCGTAATTGTAAAGATTCAGGATACCCAGTAATTTTAGCTTCCAAGAACAAGAACGGTAATTGTTGAAGCAAAGCAGCTCTTATATATTCCAACGTCTTAATTCTCGATTAATTGTGTTAGGATGTACCAATAAATCTTAAGTCGTTATAAAATTCTAGGTTGCTTAGACCAGTTTCTTCGGCTAATAGAACAACATATATACTTACATGATGCGTAGAATATTTAACTCTAAATCCTATACAAACATGGCCATATTTTTTTAATACAAAATTTCACTTACACCGTTTCGATTCGTGCAATAGATTTTGACTAGACCACGCCCATTGATTAACACGAAAGATAAAGCTTGCGTTAATGAAGTATTTTATACGTACATTTTTTCTCATTGTTAACTGCGTGAGCACTTAGCTTTGAACGAGTTGTAATGGAATCGCTTCTAATTATTTTCATCCGTATAGTAGTATAATCGCAAACATTTTTTTTTTTCAATATATAGTTAAGCACTTTACAGTTCGTCTGAATATGATATGATCTAAAATTAGGAAAGATTCTAATGGCGCTGAGGTTAGTGGGTGTAGGAAGAAGAAAAACCACCTTACGTAAGGAAACACCGGAAAGCATCAACGACACTGCTCTTACGAGGAGATTCGCATAGTAAGAAACGCGAGCAAGCTGGGAAAAAAATCCACTGCCCCCTCTTGCTTGGGTTAGTCGTTTTTAAGAGATGCTATCACAGCAATAGAAGAGAAATTTGTTTTAATCACATTTGTCTGGCTTCTCAAACGAATAAATAAAATAAATTAATATGTTTGACACAGAGACGGTTGTTTGTTCCTAAGATAGGCAACTTAATGCCTGTATTTTAGGTAACAGCTAACTGATATAGGTACCTATTTATATTTTATTTTTATTTTGGGTGTATAATACAAATATACGTAACACTTATACAAATATTACACACGGACTTAGGTCGGAAATCAAACCCACAACCCGGGAGCAGAAAACCTTTTCACTGCCAACTGCACCAACAGCCAGTCAAATTTAAAAATTCTACTTTATAAGTTAATAAAATATGTTTTTTTTTTTTTTATTAACAACCAACGACTGCACGCCTTTTTCTGTCCAATCGCTTTACAATTAACCTTGCCGTGTTAGCTTAGAAAAATAGCTGCGTAGCGAGTTTAACAAACGAGGAATTAATATCGGGAGCCCGAGTCATTTATATTAAGTTCCCACTTTCCATTTTGTAGTACACCGGCCCTTCCCTACAGCAATTATGCATCAAGATAAAAACATTTGTTTGCATAAGATTCCGTTTAAATAACGAGGTATTAGTTGTTTGAAACTCCGAAATGTTTCGCTAATGAGTGGAAGATGGTACTGAATTTTTAATTGTGCAAGGTTACTTTAAAGTGTTTTGCATTTGTATATTGTAATTTATCGTTTAATATTTAAAACGGTTCGTTAATTTAAATTAAGTCATAATGAAATTAATTTTTAATGAAATATCACTGTCTAAATTCTTAAATAAGAACGAGAAATATTTTTGTAACAAATCTAGTTTTTTATTTATTATTTTAATATCAATATTATTTTAATATCAAATGATAATTTTATTTAAACGTCATAATTACTTGCTACAGTGTGAATATTAAGTAAATTAATTTTAGATAATTTGATAATTAATTCTTATGTAAATTTTGTCAAATCTTTCTTGACAAAAATAGTCATAGGATAACCATACTAATTTAAATTTACTTAAACTTTATGCAAAGAAGTTTGCTCCATAAAAAACACTATAATTTTTTGGTAAATCTTTGTGGACAAAATTTTTAAACCGTTGTTGTTAGTTAGTATTATTAATATATGATTATTTAGTAAGACCTCAAATTTTAAAGAAAATATAGTTTTATAAGCTTAAAAACAACAAAGAAAATTGCAAGTATAACGAAATAAACTAACAACCCTTTTGTAAATTTTACATTATGGAGTAAACAATCAAAACTGAATAAACACATACCTACAACCATCTCTAATTTTGTATTAAAAGTCGTTCTGTTGTAAAATATTTTAAAAAAACTCACCATAACCGTCTTGTGTGGTTAAAAATAAAATCAAAAAAGATGTACATATTCTCAGGTTTTTTTTTTGTTTTATTTTTGTTTATTTATTCTCTAATTTGGCTTAGAGACTTTTTTCAACAATTCTCAAACTTGAACAAAAAAAATTACATCCTTATGAGGCCTTATTAAAATAAATACAAGGCGACGACGATAAGTAGGCAACACATATGTACACATTATTATTTATTGATGAAGATCCTTGAACAATAAGTGTACATTGTATAACAATATATAATATAATATTCTACCGAATTCGTAAGCAAAATTTATATTGTTTGCTAAAAATATGACCAAAGGCGCTAGCCTAAAGGGTAAGGGTTATTTATGCATATTAAAAGTATTTTAATGATTTATGTTTAAAAAAATCAAATTTGTTTAAATATACTAGAAAGGTTAAATAATTATATATAGTTAAAAGTTAATAAATAAAAGCGCGAAATGTACTTATTCAAAAATTCCTAAGGCCTTTTTGCCATAACTTGTTGTAAATAGTAGGTACACGTGGTGGGGACAAGTCTTCTTGTTTCTTAAAGCCTCTTTTTAAGGTTCCGTAGCCAAATGGCAAAAACGGAACCCTTATGGATTCGTCATGTCTGTCTGTCTGTCCATCCGTATGTCACAGCCACTTTTTTCGGAAACTATAAAATCTATACTGTCGAAACTTGGTAAGTAGATGTATTCTATGAACCGCATTAGGATTTTCACACAAAAATAGGAAAAAAAAAACAATAAATTTTGGGAATTCCCCATACTTAGAACTGAAACTCAATATTTTTTTTTCATCAAACCCATACGTGTTGGGTATCTATGGATAGGTCTTCAAAAATGATATTGAGTTTTTTCATATCATTTTTTTCTTAACTGAATAGTTTGCGCGAGAGACACTTCCAAAGTGGTAAAATGTGTCTCCCCCCCCCCCCCCCCTTTAACTTCTACAATAAGAGAGTGATAAAAGTAAAAAAAAATATATGATGTACATTACCATGCAAACTTCCACCGAAAATTGGTTTGAACGAGATCTAGTAAGTAGTTATTGTTTTTTTTTTCTTATTTAAAAAATACACTATTATTAAAACATCGATCAAAGTTACAACGAACTACTTACAAGAACTTTTATATGATATTACTTGCTGCTACGGAACACTTCATTCATTCCCACTTGTTTAAATTATTTTTTAAAGATGCCTGTATTAATAAAATCTGATGGTCCTAGTCAATCATTTTAAAGAAATTTTCGACACAATACCTGTTTGAAACACAGAACTTATTTGTATTAACTATATTAATTATTTTTCATCACTAACAAGTTATCAGTTATCACCTAACATAAATTACATAATCACAACAAACAAATTATTATAATATTGAATTAATTATCATACAGATTGTGAATAATATAAAAATTAATGATTTTATAAGAATAATGTTATATCTATTTCAAACTGGTCCAATGAATAATTTATTTTAATTAGTAATTTAGTTTATGAGATTATATGTATATTTATAGATTAATAACTGGTTGAGGATATTCAAAGTGCTATTATGGAATACATGACTATTCATGAATTAATATTTTTTTGTTTTTATGTCATATTATCTTTTATCTATTTTTATTTTCATTACAAAATGAATTATTTTATATGCCTACCTATTCATTATTATCGAGTTTGTTTTATTTAACCAATTTTAATAAGGAAGTAATAAAAAGAGACAAAATAATATTTTTTCAATGTATAAATCACAGAAGTATAATTTGTTAAAATGAAAAAAAAAATAATAATAAATCCATTGTTGTGTCAGTAGTTATAGCAAAAGTCATTCATAACATGTAACAAAGTTTTAGAGATTTATATATGTATGTATATTTCAATTGGTCACTACATGGATTTTTACAGTTTGTGAAGTGCCCCGAGATGATCAATTGCAATTAACAACACCAAGTACATACGGGATTGACAAATGCGCCCTACCGTTAACGAGGGCAACTGAAGACTATTAATTTACGGGTATTGAAGGACTAACTGAACTAATAAAAAAGATTAGTAATCCAAAATATAAATGCGGGATGGATCTAACTGTAAAACATATTCTAGAAGATTGTCAAGCCTATATCATAGATAAATTAACATGTAACAGATGGTTTAACTGAAAATGGCCTTATACACACAGTGAATTTTATGAAAAAGATAAGCATGTCCAAGAATATATAAATCTAAATATTGTAGTGGTTAATGACCTTAGCTGTTAAAAACTTAAATATTTACAGGACGCGGCATTTTGCAAGTAAGGATATAAAGACAAAAAAAAAAAAACCATTACGTACTGACACGTCGTTTTTACGTTTATTTCTTGTCAATGATAATTGCAATTATTCGTATCATTTACTACTTTAAAAAAAATATACATAGGTATATACCAACGTTTATAGTCGTAGTAAAAAATATATTATTTATTTATATCATCAAACTGAAGTATTTATTTAAAAACTAAACATGTTATATTTTGAAAATGTGTTTTTACATCAAAGTGTTATAAATATTTTCGCCCATGACTATTAAAAATGTCGGATATGAAAAAAAATAACTTTACAGGAGAGCAATGCAAAGTGTAATTTGCATGCGTCTTTTCTTTTCAGCTGATGTTAGACTTGATTATTTAGGAACGTTTTATGAAATCAATCAAAAAAAATCGATTTTGCAGTTCCGACGATGTTAATAGTCATGGGCGTTTTATATCTTTAAGAAATTAGTGAGATTGTCCAGTGAAATAAATTTTGTCTTAGTGACATCTATCGTATAAGTTTGAAATCAACTAAATCGACCCTAAAATTTTGACAATTAAAGTTTGTACAATAGATGTCTCTGTATACACTTTAGTCACAAATATTTTGTTTACTTAATATTACTAAAAAAATTTAAGATGAAAATTTATGTAGTAGAAACTACTAAACGTGATAAACTTAATTTGCTGTAGGTAACGGTTGTATAGTAATTGAAGTTTTCTTATTTTATATAATAGATGGCACTACATCACTGCGCATGATTTAGCATGAGAAGTCGTCTAAATAGTAGTTCGGTATATTTTGTAGAGATGGCGCTATTATGCAATAAATTCATACTTCATACACTTTACCATTTGTAGGTGACGAGTCTGAGTAAAGAAATATATAATAATGTACGGTTATTAAATTCAATACTATTCTGTACTATTTCTATATCTATTCTCTTCTTTTCTAGGTAGAGTAAAAAAATAGGAGTTCGCAAATCGACCTAGAAACTTCGCAGATATCGATGTGTATAGGTACCTAATATAACCTATAAACCTGATTTTTTTAACCGTGCGCCTGTCAACGTCAAAATATTAGCATATTTGTACCTTTTCAAGCGTCAGCAACATCATTTTTTTTATTCTACATAATCTAGGCATGTATCTCATTAATTTAAGAAGTGTCTGTGCCTTTCATAACCGTGTTTAATGATAAGGACAGACTTTTATGATTTATCCAACGACCAATCTAACGACTTTGACAGCTCCGAGCGCACAGTTATAAAAATCGGGTTATATATATAACGTGACCATTTATTTTTTGGCTCAAAACGGGACATCAGTTTTTTTTTCTCGATAATTTGCAGGTTTATTTACCTAGAGAGGCCTTAAAGGGGGAGTTTAAGGTCAACTCATGTATCATTTGATAAAAACATTTTTACTACGATTACACTAACACTTTTTTTAATTTAGGAAGATAAATTATAACAAATTCAAAATTGTATGCAAAATTTACTCCTACTTATTTTTGTATTTATTAGAGAAACAAATTTGATTTAATACAGCAGGTGAGGATTTTAGATAAAATTCTTAAAAATTGAATTTTTTTCAGACGTCCACACTTTGTTCATTAAAGGTTCATTTAGCAGGAAGACTTAAAATATATTCAATTAAAATACTGAAGTTTTGATGTTGAAAATTTTTAGTGTGAGCTTCCGTAGAAATTTTTTATTCGCACGTCCGAGTATTTATTTGCTGGATAAACGGGTATTTTGCTTTTAAGTCTTAAACGAGCACTTGTATTTCGGCATAATTAACACATTTTATAAGTTTTTAAGATGTTTACGACAAAATTACTGCGCGAATATCCTATATATATAATATCCAATTAACACCAAAGTAATTGGAAAAATGCGCGTGGCTATTAATCAGTGAAAGAACAAAAGAATTTCACATTCGCATAGGTAATGTATTGCAATCTAATCTCTTACACCTCCTGCTCGCGTTGCTAGGACAGACATAATATAAAGTCAGTGCGCACTGGCGTATCGTGACAACCGACGCGGCGATGAGCGATCCAGCCGACAATAATTTTCTGCCATTCGAAAAACGGGACATATTTACGTCCCGGGGATATTCTTGGGGACACCGGGACACACAACCAAAAAACGGGACAGTTCCGTTCAAAACGGGACGTCTGGTCACGTTACCTATATACAAAACGTACATGCATGTTTACCTACTTGTTTTTCAAAATTAGTTTACAATTTTATTAAAGAAGTTAACATAATTATAAGTAAATTATATCTATAAATATATATATATATATATATATATATATATATATATATATATATATATATATATATATATATATATATATATATATTTATATTTATTATTATTTTCTGGCTATATATTGAGATGACAATAATCTATGGAAAATGCGGGACAAGCTTTGGAAAACTCATTCAAACTAAAGTTTATTAAAAGGACACTGGACAATGCCCATTTTTCTATGAAGCCGTGCCCCGGTACGTACTTTGACGTGCTTCAAACAATTCGTATATTTAAGTATACTTTATTAATTGAAAGTAGACGTTTAATAATATTCTAAAAGTGATCAAAGCCGGAGTTTATAATTAAATTAAAAAAAAAAAATATTTGATTGTGATGTCATACATATTGCGATGGACAATATGCAAATCTTCCATGACTTGTATAGAAAATTAATAATTTAAAGTATCCTTTATTAACTAAAACTAGATTTATAATAATAGTCTAGAGGTGATCAAAGTGGCGGTTTATAATTAAATTAGAAAAAGAAATGAATTTGATTGTCATGAATGACCCTGAGAGATGATTGAAATGTAGTGTGTTTAGCCGAAAACAGTGTTGTCATATTGCTGTCGATTTTTTTTATTTTTACAAAAATAAGCTTAAGAAAAAAATATTAAAAACACAAAAGTAATTTTGAGTATTTATTTTATGTATGTTTTGAATTTGTTTTATGTTAATATAAATTAATTAACAGTTATTACTGTTATGACTCATTTAATCAATTAGGTGCAATGGAATAATGATAGGCTATGTTCTATAAACTCTAAAAAGATAACCACTCTAGTAAAGTGGTGAGCGCTGTTATATATTAAACAGGAGGTCCTGGGTCCAATCAACGGCAAGGTCAATTTTTTTTTCTGTTCAGCTTTGGTGGGAATCTTCAGTCCTCCATCTTAGTCAGCATCGTATCGTATCACAATATTACCGATAGACTCAATCATGTCGATAGTATTGATATTATTGAAACTTGAGTAATGCAATCGACCAGGGTTGGAAAAAACAACTTTTTTTTTTTAAAGAACGAAATATGCCGTTTAAAACAAAAAATTAAGAACAAAATAGTTTTAAGTAAATATTTATGATGTTTTTTATGTATCTGTTTAAAACATTGTTTTAAATTCATTAATAAAAATGTATATTATTAGTAAAACAGCCATATTAAATCTTATCTATTATACTGTGTGAATCTGGGACAATCGATCATATTTTTACCACATGATCTACTGGTCATACTGAACAACTTTACCCAAGAAACATACCCTCGCAAAGGAAGTTTATTTTTCGATCTCATATAATAGGTATAAAGTTCTATACATACTGTGCCATTTTTATATATCTATATTTTTTATATCATCTATCCAAAAATGTTAAATTAGGATGCATTCAATTAATCGCTACACAAAAAGCTATCTTGTAGTAGATAAAAAACAAAAATAAAAGTCCCTAAAAACAAGGTACATTCCAACTCACCTGTCTGGCAACACTGATCTTATTGACGCAATCGGAACGACAAATAAAAGATCTTTTTCTTTAAATTTAATTATAAACCGCGGCTTTGAGCACTTTTACATTATTATTAAAAATCATGTTTCAATTAATAAAGGAAACTTTAATATGTCAATTTCCTGTAACGGGTGGGGCAGAATTTGAGCATTGTCCTTTGCAGATACGTATTTATAAAAATGGACATAACTAAAAGAATATTTTAACTGTTACACATTTTGAAAATTGTTAGCCTTATTTTTATTTATAAATTATTATTATTAACCTACAAAATACTACAGAAGTTTTTCGTTGTGGATAGTTATTACAGAGATGCAAATTTATCTGTTTTCTTTTGTAATTCATTCGTATAAAAATGCCATGATTTGTATCGTGTAGGTATGTGTGCCAAATAATAAATAAATAAATAAGTCATGGTACAATTCCTCTGAATTATTTTAATGACTGTTTGTTTTGGAAAAGAGAAATGAAATGTCATGTCACTCAAGAAAACTGTGCTATCTTGTCACATTGTGCTCGGTGATATTGTTCATGATCAGCTGGGTCAAATGTCAAGGTAACGAGAAATTATACCGAGAAATCCAACAAGATATGATTATTCTATTTAACGAACCTCGAATTAATAATACATATATATATATCGAAATTCGATGCGAAAAATTATTTCAAACAAGTTTCTTGTACGAAGTTCATGTATTCAAATTTTTTTGTCAATAAATCAGTGACTGTAACAATGTCGCTGTTCTCAGTTATTTTGTTTGTAATTTTACTCCTAAACATCGCGAAATCCGATATTCAAAAAGGACGTGCTATGAACGTGACTTCGTCAATACAAAACTTCAAAGAGTATATGTCGAGAATGATCAAAGAACAAAGTTCGAAAATACAGATACTTCTGAAGAAAATAGAACTAAGTGCTCAAACTGTACTGAAAAGGATAAGGAATATGAACGAAAAATCGAAAATCGTGAATAAAATACATCCTCATAAAATTAAAAATAAAATCGATGGCGTAGAGTATCAAATTGAGTCCCCAATTACAGAGAATATTAAAAGCAATAGTATTCAAAGTGAAGTGAATGGGAGAAGTTTTGGCAGTCATTACGTCAGTACTGGTTATGGTGCTAGTGCCAGCGCTAATTATGGTGTCGCAACGTATCATCACCATTCTATTGGATTTGATCCCATTAATATTGTAGTTTCCATGTCACTTTTATCTTTTCTGTTGCAAGCACTTCAAGGAATCTTAAATAGGACGAGGCTACCAACTCCTGTTGTTGAAGCGAAAAGTTTAACCAGTGGTCAAATTGAAACATGGGCAAAGAAAACAGGAACTCCTGATTTCGTACAAATGAATTCAGTTTACCCTAAAAAGTTTGAATATTTTAAGAAAAAATATCAACCCAAGCACTGATAATAATATGAAAATTTATACGGTCAACGATTAGCATATATTTTTAGCACATTTAAGTTAAGCGAGACTACATAATTATGCGTATTATTTTATCGTAAGTATTTAATGTAGAAAAGGATCACTATTTATTTTGCACAATTTAATAAATATTTTTAATCAAAAAGGTTTTTATAATTTTTGATTGTTATATATTTCATATAAATAGATAAATTACAAATTATTTTTATCACTAAGTGGTTCAATGTCTTTTAATCCTTCTTTTTTAATCTTATTTTCTTCTTTTAATTCTTCTTTTAAGTCTTGCTAAAAATCAAAAAATATTCCCCCTTATTTTGTGTGAGGTTGGTTTTTGTGAATACATACTTGAATCGTTTCTACTTTAAAAAAATAATACATTTAATTGCATTTCTTATATAAGTTATTGTTTTCATAGTAGTAATAAAAGATAAGGAACGCAATAAATTCCTTTCATTCTCATATAATTTCTTTTAGTTGACAACCCTTTATTTAAATAAATCACAATAAGCATAGATTAAAAAATGAGCCAACTTTGAAATAAATATGAAAAAAAAAACAAGGAAAAAAACAGATACAAAAATTCAAAGACGTTTGTTATGCCTATTGTAAACGAAATTTTGCGTACATTTCATAAGACCACAATGATGGAACGTAGTAATTTCGCTCGCCCCAATTCTCTTCTACTTACTGTAATTGCAGTTCATGTCGCGTGACATAATTTTCATTTCGCTTAGTGTTTTACGACTCATAAAACGAAATTAATATACAAAGTAAATTGCTCTTGTAATGTATTCGTGGATTCGTTGAGAATATGACTGTCACTTAAACCTGTCATAGTTAATTACAAATCTTCTAATTAATTTTCATATAGAGCTACTTATTTATAAAAAATTAGTAGGCCTAAACGGTTTTACTCACGTTGAGTTTTGATTGTCGTCATATTATTATGATGAGCTAAGAGAGTCGCAAAATGTTGATTTATATTTAACTTATCTATATTAATTCTGGACCGATATTTATAAATTCTTTTTCATTGTTGTTACACAGGAAATTTTATAATATATAATAATAATATCCGACGCCATAAATATTTGAAATAGTAAGTAGGTATATGAACATTACGAAAAATATTATTTTTACTTTGTTAAATTTTTGACAGTGAAAAGCGTTATGATGACGTGGTGGGATAGTCACTTCAACGCCGGCGGTCGCGAATTCGATATTTATATTCATACAAATATTTGTTACCGGTCTGGGTTCTTTTGGGTCTTTCCACTGTGCCTCGGAAAGTAGGCACGTTAAGCCATCGGTCGCGGTTGTTATCATCGACATCTGATCGGGATCGTTACTCATGGAAGGGAATATATTTACCTTTATTTACCAACCCGCAGTGGTGCAGCATGGTAGATTAAGCTCCAACCCTTCTTCAATACGGAGAAGAGGTCTTTGCCCAGCCGTGGGATGCTTACAAGCTGATTCAGTTGAGTTTTTATTTTTATTTTTATAAACATTGTTTTTGCAAAGTACTCAGGTATACACTTTCAAATAAAATTAAAAAAAACCTTGAAGAAATCAATGTATACATATAAAAGAACGCAATATACGTGTTATTTTTGCGGAGTCTCCTTGATTTCCTTGAGATTCTTTCATCATTCATATCCTGAATAAGTTACTACTTGTGGATTCTTAATTGACGATAAGACAGAGAACAGAGAACAAATTAAGAAAATAATAATAAATACACACGAATATAGATCGATAGACGAACATACTCTTTTTTGAAGTCGGCTAAAAATTGAAAGTTATGAATTTTTTAATTTAAGCATTTTTTTAAAATCTTAGGTATCGAATTTCTTAAAAGTAAAATAATGTCAAATAAGTATACCATGGGCTCAATTTACCTCATTATTATATCTTATGAACAAGTCAATAATATTTATGTTATGCGAGAACAAACGGACAGGAATATTTACGATTAATCATAGATACACCTTCAGAAAAGTTATGTACTGACACGGCTCTTAAATTCGTAGCTTCATTATATTTTTTACGCAAGCAAATATTGGCCAATTTTTACCAAAGGTTCTTTTGTCGTTAGGAAAAACGCTTATACCGTAACGTTGCTCTATTGTGGCTGACGAATAAACATTTTGCAGATTTTCTTTTGACAGAATTCTTGACCAATTTCCCCTTCAAAAACGTAAGAAAAAGTCATCAAACAGTGATGCATGTCATGTTACAACTGACCATTATTGAAAATCCACGTATTCAGATTAAATATTTATATGTAAAAATGACCGACTGGACGTGCGGTTTCTTTTGCGGTGATATTTTTCACACATTGAGTATCAATTTTGCCCAACCCCTAATATTTTCCAGGGTAAGCAAAGATGATTCTATGCTGGGAATTAACTGCCTTAACTCCGCTAAGACTTAAGCTACTTCTTTTATAACAATAAAAAAGTATGTTTGTACTTACGTAGGTACTCACGTAAGAAGTTATACCTACCTAACGATGCGCCGATTTAATGGGTAGTGTGCGCCATCTATAATTTTCACTTCCAAGCTTGTAACGTAACGTAATTGTTAGCAACTAACGACAGATGGTGGTTATGGAAATCAGTTTTAATATCTTACAATTTTATCCTAGATTTTTTACTATTTATTTTATCAATAAATAAATAAAATAAATTTAATTAAAAAGAAACGTTAAACATAACGTTAAGCTACTTAAACATAATGAGATACATAAAATATGAGTAGGTACTACCCTTTCTGTACATTACATATTTTAAAAGTATTAATTATCTACACTGTTTTATTTCACTGAGATTAACGTATGTACATACAATCATAACAATAATAAATGGTACGTATATACCTAGAAAAAAAATGTATTTCTGAAAATACGCATAACACGAAAACAAACGCCCGGACCACGGCAAATATTACAAATATTTGATATGTGCGAGAATCGAGTCCGTGACTGTTTGGGCAGCTTTAAGTTACTACGACTTCTAGGCCAATTCGTCATATTCGGCATCTTTACAATACTATACTTTGTATTATATATGTCTTATTATAATATAGGGCATTTTTTTAAAAGGAATTCTTATTATAAAAAGACATTCACTTTATTTTTCAAGGAATTCTCTTCTAAATTTAAAAGCGTGAATACAGGATTTTTATTTATATGTACATATAAATATATTTAAGCTTTTTATTTTTGTGTTACGAGAAAATTACTGTAGATAATTCTAAAAGCTGTAATATGTATTTTCAAGTTATTGCACTTTTCAGTATTATCGTTAGTCGGTAATAGGATATAATATTTAAATTTGTTAAGGACAAGAGAATGGCGTAGGCTCTTGAAACTCAGGAGCCCTATTTAATTGATGTAGCATAAAAGTATTAAAAGAATTAGGATGTGGTTTGTTAAAAACCAATTCAAATTTAACGATTATATTTAAAAATTATATTAGTTACATTGTTGGAAAACTATATAATTACTTGCTACGTAGACGAATTCAGGAGTTTCAGTTACTATACAAGTAACAACAACCGAATATCACATATCTCGTCGACTCTATTATGATCAAATTTCCCATAACGAATAATAGCCGTATCTTTGAATAGCTTTTACCTTTAATATTTTCTGTCTCGTTATGAATAATTTTGCTCTGAGAGAACATACGTCTAAGAAATTATAAATTTCCGATACTGAATTTTCTTTTTATTATACGATTTAAAAACCTGGATTTTTTCATATGGACATTTTTTAAAAACTTTATTGTGTATATTATACCTACGTATATTTACGTACGTACTTTTATCAATAAATTACCGACTTGATATAATCATTTTAAATAAAAAAACAAATATTTAAATCAAGATCGTCGCATTTAAATTTGGAAAAGAAATGTGTTTAATTTTAATTATAGGATTACGGATATGTATGGCTGATAATAAAATTATTTGTAATGAATTAGAGGGATAGTAATAATTAAAAATGAGCTTCATTGTATTAGCAAGTAGCTTCTGAACTTTGTAAAGAATACAGGAAAACAGGAAACCTTGGACCGATTAACAGCTTTAAAAAAAAAAAACTTAATATTACATTATTTTTTAGTATAATTAACAAGCTGTTATCAAAACAAGTAACGAATGCAGGATCCAGCAAGTAGCAAAAAGTAAAAGTAATAGATAAGAAATTAACATTATATCGTAAATCGTAATTCCCTTTTGTTAAACACAGCACATCAACAACAAGCCTTAGTAGCAGTAACCACTTGCCTGTAGTTTATATAAATTTTTAGCATATTAGTGTTAGCTAAGAGAGGTTTTTAAAATATCCCAGTATTATCTCGGTCGGATAACTCGGATAGCGGATGAGTCTGCTTGAGCCCGGGAGTAATCCACATCTTATTATTTCCATAAACCGTCTTCGTTTATTCGTTCAAAATATTGCTATTTAATTTTTATCCAATGTTACTAACCTCTATCTATACTTAATTGGTTTTTATGTATATTTTTAGGTTATGAAAATTAAATTTGTTTATACTAGATTACCTAAGGTTAGCAATATGTTTCTTTATTATGCCTTTCTATTAGGTCTTTTCGTTTTTTAGTCTATCACTTTTAAAGAAAAAATATGAAAAGTTGATACTTCTGCGATGAAATTCTGAGTACGTTAATCGACCAAATCTTATAGAGAATTTTTCAGTGTAAAACCAATGAGTGATTTAAAAAAAAAAAAAAAACTCTTGATAAAAGCTATTTAAATTCCAAAAAAATAGGATAAATTAGAGAAAATACTTTTTAGAATGTTGGGTTGTGGAGAGTTCCCATTAATATTTGTTGGTTTCAAGAGATTTTTTTGTACGGTGAACGAACTAGAGTTATTTGAGTTGAAGAAATGAAGTGAATTAGAGTCTCGAAGACTCCGGGCCGGACCTCGAGGCGCAGCTTGGGTTCATGGCGGTCTGTTTCATACTGGATGCCCTGAACGTCCTGAGGTCTCTCTCAACGGAGGCGGTGACCAGTGAAGACGTTCTCCTAGCCATCCCGCAAGACGTGGCGAACGCCTTCAACAGCATTCCTGTTGAGACGATAGTGGAAGCAGTGAAGTTCTATAAAGTGCCCCACTATCTCCAGAGGCTGTTGGAGGCGTACCTCCGGGAGAGAGAGGCCCTGTGGGAATGGCATGATAGTCGACTCTATCGACGTTGCATCGTCCACGGCGTTCCACAGGGCTCCGTCCTGGGCTCGACCCTGTGAAACGTCGATTTCGACTAGTCATTGTGGGCACCACTACTGCCCGGGCTGAGGGTCATCTGTTATACTGATGACGCCTTACTCCCGGCCCGGGCGAGCAGCTTTGAAGAGGCGGACCGCCTGTCGCCGCCATCGGCACGTCGATAACGGTCGACCGTTTCGAGATACTGGGCCTGAGGGTCTCTATATCCAAGGTGATGGCTTTGAAAGAAGCTACTGCGGCGAGGGAGCGTGAAGTAGACGCCGCTAAGCGTTCCTTCGCCCTTCGCACTAGAGTGGAAGGGGAACCTGTAATCCTCCCACTCGCCACTAGGGCAATAGTATTTTTATATTCAAAAAAATATAAATTTATACTGTTCCACCAGGAGCACCCAAAAAAAGATATTACTTACACCTGTGTCAATACTGGAAAATATTTTATAACAGACGGATTGGTTGTCAAACATGTGTCAAAATAAATTTCAATTTAAATCAAAATCACTATGGAGTATTTATATCAAAATAATTTTCTCCCCCCTTTTAACATCGTTAGAGGATGAATTTCGATAAAATACGAAACACGTATTCAACCAATTCTGTTAAAGAATATTTGTGCGAAATTTGAAGTAGATTGGACCAAGGAATCATGTTGTCCCATACAAACTTTGCCCCCCTTTTTCACCCCCTTAGAGGTAGAATTTCGTAAAATCCGTTCTTAGCTGACCTCTGCTCGGTAAAAGGAATATTCGTACCAAATTTCTAGTCTCTGCGCCTTATAGTTTCAGAGATATCGTGATGAGTCAATGTATACGTGGAAATCTCTTATATATATAATAGATTATGTCAGCTTCTAGACTCTGTAAAGGACAGTTTTGGCACGGAATTAACTCACATTCGACATTAGCTTCTTTTGATGTCATTACTATGTTGCTGCCTTCCCCATTTACAACTAGCACGACAGAAATTTTCGATTGTTATATTGAAATCGCCGAAGTTTTTCATCATAACTTTAAATTATTTCTAGTAAAAGTAGTATTTATTTATTTATTTATTTATAGTTACGTTATTTAAATTTACGCTGATATAGGTGTAAATTAATAACATTTTAAAATAATTTGCAAGTAGCAAGCTAAACAGGATATAAACTAAATTCTGGAAATCCGTACACATGCCCGCACTAAGCCAAGCAACGTAGCCTAATGCATCACGTCATGGCGCGGATTTTAGTTCCAGCATATAAACTATTTACAGATGAGAGCCGCTTGTACCGAATTTTGTGCTTTATCCGTATAGAGAAAACAGGTCAAGTATTAGGTAAGCTTTTACTTAAAAATATTTCACTCAAATTTCGACGAAATTATTAACGTATTACAATTTATTGAAATGAATGAATAGATCTAGCATAGTTTTTGTGAATAATTATAACAAATATTATTTTTTGTACTTTTCATTTTTTCAATTTTAAGTTTTCTGACGCCTTACAAATTATAGATAGCAATGTCTTGTAACAGCAAGTTTGTGGTATTTTTCTATACATCCTATTTATTTACGGGCGCATATTTATAAGACTTGTTTTGTAGCATAGCCATAGGCCTCCCCTTTGACTAAGCTATAAAAAATATTTGTTAAAAAATATGTAAGATCGTGAAATAAAAGCTATTATTATTAATATTAAAACTACTGTACTCTAAAAAGTCATAGTGTCATGTTGTACGGCCTGACTATATTAATATGCTAATTTTCAGATTTAAAAAAAAAAAAATTAACATACACACACCGTCGTCGTTCCTAATGTAGGCAACTTAATGCCTATGTTGTAGGTAACAACCGACTGATATACTTTTTTTGTAATATGTATATATAGATACAAATAATACATAATATAAGTCCAAACATGTAACAATATAATTAATAAAGTGACCGTAATATTTCACACTCAAATTTTTATGTAAAAATATCATCCTTATTATAATTATTACTTTTCTTGTAAAAATTTCACAAGTTTTCTTTCACATAAATCTCGTCCCTACAATTTTACGAATACAATAAAATAAAAATTAGTCATATTGCTCGAGCTTGCTTTACTTTCTTGATTTTTGACATATTTTTATAGTAGGTTGTAATAAACTAATAATTATGTATTATACTAAGTGTATACAAACGACAAACAATCAAAATTATTTATATTTAATTGTTTTCGATAGCTATCAGATTAATTTGAAATGGATTTTCGTTATACATATACGAATATAATATTAAAATTGAATATAAATAAAATACAGTTTTACGGACGGTAATTTTACGTGATAACGTCATAAGAAAACATTGATAAAAAATTGCATACTTTTATGAATTTAATTGAATTATTATCACTGTGAATTATTATTATTGAATTGTTATCATTATTTTGTATAATACAAATAATGTGTTAATTAAATTAATTACAATTGTTTTCGATAAATAAACGTTTATTTGCACTCGTTAATTCAAATATTTTATTACTAAAATTATATAGATTAATAACAAGTAACAATGTGCTATTAACAATTTATTCGCCACTTATATTACTAGTACTTACGAGTAGGTACATGTGTGATATTCACTTATACGATCTAAGCCGAACGCTTAGGCCGATCCTGCCCCTCTATCGCTTATTCCGCGCTCTCGCTCGCGAAACGTGACAATTCTTCGTGCGGTGCAGCCGGCATTCATCGATTTACAAGACGTTATCACGTCAAAAATAAATTCTCAATTAATGGAAAAAAAAATTTAATGGAATATGGTTCAATAACAATCTGTCCATTTTAAAATTGTATAAAATTGTCGCTTATTCATAGCAAATGCAACAGAAATATGTCAACTCCTTTAATAGAATTTTACAATAAATGACAGCATTGTATTTTTATTTCAACTTATTTCGATAAAACTCAACGCTTTTCAATTTTAAAAGTACATTTCACACGTTAACAATGGGTCTGTCAAAAAGAATCACCGCAAACGGTACCCCTTTACCCTTTTTTTATACATAATACGCGATTTCTTAATTTAATATTCAGCTGCTCTTCCTGTCAATCCTTTTGATAATTTGACAGTTAGTTGACAGCTTAAAAAAACATATATGATATTGTTATCTCAATCTATAGAATGGATACAAAAATGGATTAGAGGATTTAAGTCAGGTAAAATGGACTCCCAACGACGAATCAGTTCTTATTAGCGGCAGTAATTATTATCTCCGATATCGGTTTAATTCTTTGTGGGAGGTTTATAATTTTATAGTAATTTGAATAACTACAATTCTTAGATTATATACAAGCTTTTTTGAACAATTTGCAACTGAAATAAATACGTACAAGCAATTTATTTTTATATGTATGTATACAAATACATATTTTCTTTTATCTAGAGTAATCTTAGAACAGTTTTGAGTACGTAATAATGATTTGGGTCCTTTTGGATCATTGTAATCTCTTTTGATTTCTATTACGTTTAGTACAACCGTTGTAAGTACCTTGTGGATAAGGGGATGACGTCCTCTCCTTATTTGGACACATGTCACAGAGAGCGTATAAAGAGTTCTATTTAGCGACCCCAATATTAATCAAAATTCAAATACAAAGCGAATAAGTACGTACATCCAATCTAAACATTCATTAGGAAAATTTAAAAATTCTATTCAAACGATATCGCTCCCTTGTTAAAGCTGTAGCTAATTATATAAAACATTGAGTGTAAGCACAAAGCTTGCATATTGCGTTAACCCTTATAATATATGTATGCACATAAGTGTCAGTCGTGTCGAGATGTTCCCCTTTGCATCAATTTCGTTTGATCTTTGAAGCAAGTCGTGATCTAGTCTCCAGCTGTCCCAGTAATATATTTATATTAAAATGATATAAATGAGTACGTTCGGGTGGTATTTTCAATGCATAACAATATATGTGCTTACATTATAAATTATACTGTACAAGAAAGTGTACAAGATACTCGTAATGCGATGAAATAATGCTCAGTTCTTATTCATATTATTTATTTATATGTTAAAATTAATATATAATCGAACAAACAGGTATAGGTAAGTATCAAATCAGTCTTTTACAAGTGCTTTCAAAGATAAATTCTGTTCGGAATTCAAAAAATTAAATACTCATTACTCTTTTAATTTTCATGCATGCAGATTATATTTAAGAATTTTTATGCACCTACTTAATTGTATGTCTTCGAGATTGTTATATCCTTATTAATATTTTTTCATTATTTGTGATAGCTATTGCAAAAATATCGGTATAAATATCATATTAATTATTTTGGTTTTTAAATACATTTGTTTAGAGTTCGAAACATAATCTTAAAACGTAAACTAAAAATGTCACAAGATAGTGAAAATATTAAAAATTTTACTTAGATTGGCTCTTGAAAGTCAAATGGCAAAGATTTATTCATTACACCGCTTCTGCTAATTTGTCCCTTGGCTCGATAAGGACGCCTAATATCCTAAGCGTGAGACGTCAAAGGCGATACTCGAGACGCACTTGTCTATTTGTAATTGAATATGAAAATCTTTCAACTTACACGAGAGGTTAAGTGCACTCAAATATATTTGTTACTGGAAAGACTATATTTGTTACTTAAAAATAAAAATGTGATATTTTGCGATAAAGTTTTTATCGCCGTAGAAAAGGAGTTTTGTCATACATAATTTAAGCTGAGAAGAATTTACAGATTACTCATAAAAAAAAAATTGGGAAATACCGCATTTAAATTGACTAGTAATTGAAAATCCATCATTATATTGTATACTAAGTAATACTAATATTCATCAATTATCAAATATTTGTCACGAGTAATAATTAATTGTAGACCATATGTGTTGCGGTTGATGATGTGCGGTTGTGCGTAATTTAACATTCCTATTTGATATTAATCTTCATGACACATCCAGTGAAATATATCTTAAGTCCTCTTATGTTAGGAAAAATCTTGCAGTGAGCATCGGCCCTCGTTCACGTCTGGAGAGGCGGGGAACGATGAATAAAATGTTAGGTGCTTTTTAGTGAAATTTAATTTTTATAATTCGTCAGCGAGGGGTTTTCGAAGGAATTTGAATAACAAGTTGAGTGAACTTTACAGCGTCTGAAATTGATTTCGCTCGTCCACTTGAACTGCTTTCTTAGCATAAAGAATCGCATGTACTCGTGTTTATATGGACTTTTTAATCTGAATGTGGTATTATTTTCAGATCACTGATTTACTTAGCATTTTTCAAAATTAAATTGAAGTCCCTTTAGTGCTCATTATTAAGGTGACCAACTGTACTCATTTACTGAGTTTTGTACTCTTTTTTCGCAAACCGTACTCTTTTCAAATCCTGTACTCTGAAAGTACTCATTTGTATAATTTTATACTCATTTGTATTTCTAAAACATTTTTTAAGATTATTTCATTTCAATTTTATTAATTAAATATTATGACAGTGATTTGAATAACAATCATGACCTACATATATTAAATCTGTAGTCTTGACGCATGCGTAGTATTAGTATATACGGCAAAGTTTTATGGGAATCCCCTTTCTGTTTAATTAATTTGAGATTAGAGAATCAGAAAACCTACAATTTCGTACTTTTTGTTCAAGTTAACAAGATTTGAGGTGTACAAAATAAAATATAATTTTATTTTATTTATCTAGTGAAGGTGAGCATGTAAGTATTAATATAATAGTTTTATTTTCATTTTACTGAAATAATATCAGATTATAATATTTATTTAAAATCAAAATAAAAAATATATTACTAATATAATTTTTAGATTATTAATTCAAATATGAGCGATAACAAAAGAAGGAAAAATCGTGTAAACGAAAATTAAAAAAAAGAGTTTCCGTTCATTGTAGTTAAAAATCGAAATTATGTCTCCTTGGTTAAATGCACAATCTGCAATAGGGAATTTTCAATTGCAATTTATGGACGTAGTGCAATAACGGCATACATTGAAACTAAAGTAGGTACATAAAACGTCTCATGACACAACAGCTTCAACATCGAAACTAACAACATTTTTAAAAAAAATTGGCAGTTATGGAGGGCACTTTCGCTTTTCACACAATAAGCCATACTCAAAATTTTCGCAGCATGGACTGCACTACTAAATTATTAAAAAAAATTGTGACGAAAAATGTTCTTGTGCGCGAACAAAATGTGAGTCTATCATAATCAGCGTATTTAATGAATACTGCAAGAAAATGCTATCAGAAAATCTGGATTCTTTATCATAGATATATATTTATTCTATAAAACTTTATCCAATTTTAGTAAGGTATTTCGATATTAAGAACGGTATTCAAATTAAGATTTTAAATTTGTAATCAATCGAAGGGGAAACATCAGACATTTTGTCTAATCACTTATTTTGAGTTATAACAGACAACAATTTGAATAAGAAAATTTTGGTGCTCTCGGCTGATAACACAAATACTAATTTTGGAGGACGCACCCGTAAAGGTGTCATAATGTGTACACAAAATTACAAGATCTACTAAAACGAAATATTTTGGGAATTGGTTGTAATGCTCACATTATATCAAATGCCATCAATAATATACTTGCAAAGTGTACTCTTTTTGAACAAAAAATAGTTGGTCACCTTATCATTATGTTACTGCAGTTATATATTTCTTTCAAAGTGTAGCATATATACAGAACGACTGGTAAATTACTATCAATATTTAAGTAGAATACTCGGTACATGATTCTTAATTTGTTTTTTATAGACCTACGGAAACATAATATGAACGACGTAATCTAATATATATAAATCTCGTGTCACAATGTTTGTCCTCAATGGACTCCTAAACCACTTAACCGATTATAATAAAATTCGCACACCATGTGCAGTTCGATCCAACTTGAGAGATAGGATAGTTTAAATCTCAAATTATAGTCGCAATTTTAATTTATTGCTAATTATTTGTCTGTTATTATTTGACAGTCACAATTATCTGTTAACTCCAAATGATTCTAACAGATGTCGATACCTTTCGACTGGGTTGAGTAAGTAATCAATAGATGGCGCTGCTGTGGTAAATCTACGAACGTGTCATATAAGCTACATTTTAACAGCATAATTACCACGTGTTGTTGAGGCTAAAGTATAAATTAAATTTATTTTAATAATTTTTAAAATTTTAGTTAAATACCCGTGCGAAGCCGGGGCGGGCCGCTAGTTGTATATATATTTGATTGATTCAGCCTGCTGATGTAAGTGTATTTAAACTTTTGAGGGTAGAACGGTATGTCTACTGCTGAACGTAGCCTCCCTCATCTCTAGGGTTGCCAATACTCACTAGGCTTGGCAAGTAGGTTGCCGAACGCAGTGTTTTGTGACATGGTTACGTTGCTGCCCATCACCATCTTGGTTATTGTATAGTTGTTCTAACCATTATGGTCATGGTCGCCTTTTACAACGTCTCAGCAAGAGACTATTCTTCTCTGCTAATTCTTTTTCTTTTGGAAAAAAAAAATGTAATATAATATTTTACTATGTGTAGCGTTACTATTATATTAAACGTAAAAAATTGAGTATCGAAAGATTTTAGTTTGAGAGAAAAGAAAAAACTGATATTTTATGCTATCTTGAAAATATCTTCGTGAGTCAAGCAACTCAATTACGCTTTTTAAAATATTACGCTTCCAGATAGTATCAAATCTGCACCTTTGATGTCTTCTTTTACCGATTTTCGACTTGAGTCGCTCGTGTTTTTATTAGAGGCGAAAAAAGAAAATTAGATTATAACATGAAGGATCGAAGGACGTCCTAAAGATTGCGAGCACTTTGATCCTTTTATTTAATTACATGTAAAGTTTCAGAGAAGTTAGAACGGATATTTTCTGGTATTTTTATTAAAAAGAGGAGACGAAAGTATTTAATAAGAAAATCTTGTTCGAGTTGGACGTGGACAAAAACAGATAGTATTTTTATTTACCGAGAGTCGCTCAGCGTTTATTGGTCGATAGGCGACCGATCTATAAAAGACCAATAATTGTTATCTCAGCAATCCACCCGTACAAAGGGCTCCGTGCGTCCCAACCAGTGACTTTATTTACTTTCAACCGATTTCCAGGTTTATATCTTTTTCGGTTGAGCCTCGAATAAATGCGGTACAATAACAATAAAGTAGGATTTTGCCACAGATTGCTGACATTTTCGAGACGAAGGAAAGATATAAACCGAGCCCGAACTCTTATTAAAAAAGCTTTGCATATACCCAACAAAGTGAACGGTTCCAGGAAATACACTCTACAAGGATACATTGAAAAAGAAAAATGAATCGAGACGAAGATATATGGTATCCAATCAACGTATGAATATACTTGCACCTAGTAACGTACTCGCGACAAAGTTGCGAGATATATTTGTAATAAAAAAATCATAAATCCATCAAAAAATACGTTACATTTGATTTCATTTGTCCTCGCAAATGTGACGACAACTAATAATAAATAAAAAATAAAAATTAAATTAATTAGGAAGTTTTGAATCCGGAATGGAAATCAAGAAAATTCTTAATCGAAAACGTTGATTTACTATGCCATAAACATCTTAAGACAAAATCTATAATAAACTGAAATTCAATCAGAAATTAACCAAATGTAACCGCTATGAGAATGGTATAAAGTTTAAACTTCATATCGTACTCGTTGTCCGCTTAAACAATTCATGATATTTAACTACAGGTTAATGTAGTCGAAGTTATCAAAGTAGTCTTGGCACAATATTAGTACGTCGGCAGGCCACAACTTACGTGTTTAGTTCGTAACTTTCCAGACGCTCGATCAATTGTTGCCGAATTTAAACAACCACAATTCCCGAACGTACACCGTCTAAATTTCTACCAATTATATAATTTATTGCCTATGAACCGCATACTGTCTCTTAATATGTTCCGATCGTATTGAGGAAACATGCAGCGGGAATAATATCCGGTGATTTAAGGCGGAACGTCAGCGTTTAAAGTTGGCTCCGTATAGTTAGTTGCTGCGCTATGAATTAACACATGTATTGTGTAATGTCACTGGAAAAGTTTTATTAAAAAGGTTACTTTGATTATATAGCAGTCGACTATTTCTGTATAAAATTATTCTGAAGTTGAATAAAAGGAGGTATTGAGGAGAATAATTTGAGCTACATCCTTGACTCTACTCCACGGCGGATGAGTGGACAAAGAATACCGGATATCTTTGCGATCTTTCGCTTAAGAAATCTATTCTCTGCTCCGTCAGCTCACAATATGTAACTGAATTATAGAAAATGAGTTAGGTAGTTTTTTTCATAATTATCCCTGGTAGAAACCCATAAACAACAAATGACCACCGGCTCTTAACATACATATAATTAAATTATTCGTGTTTTACGCTACAAAAGAAAATGGCTATTTAAATAGAGTAAGTAATTCTGTTGAAATAGTCATTTTCAAAATGTAGTTAGTTACCTGTTATGTATAAGATATTTAATAGAATTTATTATATTGTTTGTATAATATTTACAATATACATCGGTAACTTTTACTGTCTCAATTTTGTACCGGCGGAAATTTTAACCATATTTTTAACAAATATAATAGAGTAAGTAAATATAAAATATAATTCTTAATTAATATAATTCTTATTCTTATATATAGTAAATATATAAGAATAAGAATAAGCTTTATTCCAATAAACATTTTTAACAAGTGATAACAATTACAAAATTAACTTATGCAATATAATTTAATGTTCCTAATTAAAAAAAAAAAAAAAACTTTGAGAGAGAGAGGTCAACTAAAATCCAGCTTCGATGAGAAGCGTTCGGGAAGATAAAAAACGTCTTTTCATCCGTCATACCTCAGTGCCTGAAGTGAAATGTCTACGACCAATGTGTGCTACCGGTGATGACATACGGATCTGAGACGTGGTCTCTGACTATGAGCCTTCTAAACAAGTTCCAAGTCGCACAACGTGCAATGGAGAGGGCTATGCTTGGTGTTTCTCTGCGATCTAATTTGAAACATACATATATGTATGTATGTTTCAAACATTTCAAATGCCCAACGGATCTGCAAACTGAAGTGGCAGTGGGCAGGGCACATAGCTTGTAGAACTGACGGTCGATGGAGCAGAAAGGTTCTCGAGTGGAGACCACATACCGGCAAGCGCAGTGTCGGACGGCCGTCCACTAGATGGACAGACGACTTAAGGAGAGTCGCTGGACGCCGTTGGATGGAGGCTGCCTCGAACCGGTCGCGCTGGAGGTCGATGGGTACATGTTTTATATTTGTGACCAATTGTATTTTATCAATAATATTCTGTTTATCGGATAACCATTATCCAGATTTAAAATTGAAACCTTTGCTGGTATTATAAAAAAGAAAAAACAAATCGTTTGTAATTAATTAACTCCGAAACAAATGAATTAATATTAACAACATTTTTCCCTTTTGAAAACCCTATTATCCAGATCTAAAAAAGGACGTTTAGGAGTAGTACGGAATAGTACCTAGAAAAAAATGTCAAGGGGCGACCTGCAAAAAACATTACAGTTTATTTTAATTTCGAAGAGTATGCAATGTAAATACAATTAACAAACAAAATTATTTCTGTTCTGAGTCTTAAAAATATAGATAAATAGATAATTATCGCATCAAAAGATCACAAAATAATCGCTATCATTTTTATTAACGTATCGTGTCGAAGTATCACTTGCTAATGGCTTTTTTATTTAACGTTGAGTATGACAGGGTAATAACATAGCTGTACGCACCTTATTATGAACTGAATCACGAATTCACCCCACGGCTATTATTAGTTGTAAGTGATTGTATTGGTTTAAGCTTTGTGCACAAAACAAATCGTGGTAAGATGCAAATATTTAAAATATATAAATTATTTTATATACGTTAGTCTTTGCTAACTATGTATGTATATGACAGTAATAATGTCATAATTTTTAAGAGCTCGCTATGTAATTAAGGTGAAACATTTATAAAAACAGACAGGTGTTGATATATGTTTTGGGTCTCTCAAAACGGAATAAATTTTTTATAGCACATGTTAAAGTATAACGTTGTTTAATGTGTAATAATACATTTAAAAAAAAAAAACTCAAATATTCAAAAAACGTCATAATATATAAAATTAATGTAGCAATTATTTATGTATATAGCTGATGATTTCATGTACACGATCTACCAAATTCCCATAAGTCTTGAGGAGATAATTACGTTTCATTTATAATTCCGCTAATAAGCCTTAAACGTCAGACAAGTTGGGTATTGATTGACGGCGGGCATTTTTATGTAACAGTAATTAATTGCTCGGGAGTGCTCGTTCATCGCGCCTTCGATGAATCTAATGGTAAAGATTACTCTTAAAAATGTTCGGGTATATTTTTAATGGATTCAGTTACTTTGGAATTAGAGACGCAATCATGGAAGAAGTAGAGAAAATGGTCGTATTTTTTAAATAAATTATGAAGATGTAATGTAAATTCTTAATTCACAAATTTAACATTAAGTTAATTCAGAAAGATGACTGTGTTTTGATGTCCTTACCATGTACCTAAATAAATGAAATAATTTTTTATATAAACATATTAATAATTCGTAATAAAAAATAAGATGGATAAACTAGGCGAATTGCTTAAGTATTATTTTATTTACTTGTTTATTTATTTATTCTTTATATTCGAGTAACTAGATTCATTTATGTTAATAATAGGGAAACTTAAATAAATAAATAAATAATAAATATTAACCAACAATCACACCACGTTAACCTAGCCCCGTGCTAAGTTCGTAAGAACTTGTGTTACGGGTACTAGGAACGGAAATAAATTTAAGATATAAATACATATATACATAAATACACATCCATGACCCGGTGCAGACATCTATATTCGTCATACAGATTATCTGCACCTGGCGGGATTCGAACCCGCGACCGCTGCGTAGAGTGTCTTGCTGTTGCCTGACCACTCGACCAGCCGGCCGTCGTTACTTAAAAACTATGTTAGTACTTAACCTAGACTTACTTAACTAATGCAATGACTCATCATTGCTTTACCATTCCATTCGTAATGGCACAGCAATTACCCAAATATACGCAGTCTAACCTGCTAACAGCATCTTCAAGATACTATAGGATCTGCCCATCATTTTGCGCATACTAGCGCGGAAACAATTGACTCGCGAACATCCCTGAGCACTACAGACACGAGGCAACCCCAGCAGCACCCTGAATGTATTATTGTATTGAACTCGTAGTATAAAGTTAGTGTTATCCGTCAAGCTGAAGCGGACCAGCGCTGTGTATTAAGTTCTAGCCCTTCTCATTCATAGAAGAGGTCTAAGACCAGGAGTGTCTGCAGTGCAGTGCAAAATATCTTCAAGCTGTTACATTTCACTAATGTAACAATAATATTTATCTACATTTATTTTAGTACATTTTATATAATAGGTATTAAAGGTATTGATTAATACAAACCGTAAACATATAACCATTAATTTCTGTAAAAAACAACGGTAGATCATTGAAAAAGCACTTAAGAAAGGAAAAGGGGCAGAGATTGGAACGTGAAGATAATTTAGACAAAACGGATAGATTAAAAGCAAATAAAAGTATTAATTTGTTCAAAAGCATCATTCTTGATATTAAATTAGTACGTTTATTCGTTTTTAGTTATTGCAAGATAATCTATATACATACATATAATAAAATGGTAGGAAAGTCAAAACTGTACGTTGGATATTTTTTAAAAAGAATACTTGAGGTGTGATCTACAATCGATACCGAAGCCAAAAATATAGTTTTTAGAATTTTTGTCTGTTTGTCTGTTTGTCTGTATGAATGTCCGGGATAAACTCAAAAAGTACTGCATGGATTTACTTCAAATTTGGCACGAATATTATTAAGAAGTCGGGTCAATATATAGGCTACACATTATCACGCTGTCACCTACGGGGAACGAGCAGTGAACCTTTATTTCTTCAACGCATTCTGTAACAATGTGTAATCTAATAGCGTTCACGCAGACGACGTTGCGGGCAGCAGCTAGTAATTATATATAATTGATTTCTTTTGTTTATAATAATGAATACAAAAATGTACGGTATGTTATTTTCTGAAATAAAATTAAAGGAATTGGCACTATTTCATTTCAATAAGATTATAATATCTCTTTGGGACCATAATAAGTAGACGCTTGAAATTACTGCTATAACTAGATTGATCTTCTTCTCTTATATTTACGCGACTCATTTAAATAAAAGTCTACACCGGATTTTATCGCGTTTATTAAAAAAAAACTTTACAGTTAAACGACTTTTTAAATTATTTCCCGACGTTCCGGACGCTTTAGAGTCCGAAACGTCAAGAAATAATTTAAATAATCGTTAAACTGTAAAGTTTTTTAAATATACGCGATAAAATCCGGTATAACCTTTTATTTAGCTTGATCTTAAATATATGATGTGTACACTAAACAATACATATTTATTATTAAATGACCCCTTTGTAAGGCGCACTCGCCTCACACTTATCTGTTTTTTACACAAATAGAATAGTAATAAGTATAATAATATTATAAAAGAATAAATGTGATTACGACTTATATTTAATTCAGAAAGTATCCATTAACTATAATACTAACAATTTACTTATTCTATCAGCGAAGCCATCTTGGCTACTGCGAATAGACGATACATATCGTATTATGAACGCAACTGCAATTACGAGGCGCTAGAGCGGCCAATAGTTTTCTTACTCTTATAATAATAACATTTAATCTCTGATCGCTGAACATTTATAATAATTACATCATACTATTGACAAGCCCATTAATATCTGATCAGCCCTTTTTGAACAGAGCAGTACAGTGGGGATTTCCTTTTCGATAAATTTATATTTGCTTTTTTTTGTATATTGTAAAATTTTGGTTTATTCATTTAATTTTATATTTATTACAAATGAAAAATATTTATTTTTTCTAAAAAAATATTACAAAGTTAAAGGGTAAAAAAATTATTTTGTATTTTTAGTTAATAATAATATATATTTTTTTTTACTAAACAAACGAATGATAAGTCAAAAATCACGATTTTTATTAATTATTTTTGTTGAATTTGATTTACCAATTAGCAATCGATACTATTAACTTCATTTATAACAACAAAGATGTTCACTCACAAAAATGTAATTCTTGTACTAAATTAATTTTAAATATTATTTTAAAAAATTGACGATATATATTTAGTTTTAGAACAGTTAAACGCGTTTCAGATGTAAATCCCCTAACGACTTTAGTCAAATCTGTCCTATCAGACATGGCTTTAAAAAAGCCCGCTCTAAAAAGTAACTGCATAGCGCGCTATAAAATGCGTCCACGAAAATCCCTCGGGATAAAATTGGCTGGCACGCCACTTTTTGGAAATGTTTATGACATCTGCTATGTAAAAAAAAAATCAAAATATGATAGCTGCAGCTGTTTGTGTATGTCAAAATATGAAAAACATTATAATATTCAGCTAATTCGGTCGATATGTGGGCGGTTAGTTCTGGATTAAACTGTAATTTTATCGAAGCGGAAGTGATTAAAAATTTGTTATATTTTTGATTTTTTTTTTAAATTTAGTTTGCTTTAACGAAGAATTTTTCATTTATTACACTATGAAAAGTGTATTCTGTTTATTGGAGTTGCGTAGTGGATTAATCTCCAACTTTTTATATTAAAAGAGGCTTATTTTCAACTGTGAAAGAATGGATCAAGAAAATGAAATGAAGAGCGAATTAAAACGCAGACATATTTGAATTTTCTACCTTCAATTAATAAAAATATATATATATATATTTTTTTTTTTTTTTATTAAGTGAATATGTGTACCTACCAATCTATATTTTTTTTTGCTTTTAGTTTTTGTTAGGTATTGAATTGTCCGTTGCTCTGGTATAATTTGCTGTTATATTTTTTTAAACGAAAGAATTAACAATGAGGTTAATACTCAATACCGTCTCTGTTCCTATATCGTAATTAATATAGAAGTAATCGCGATTCTCCTTTAATTAATGATCAAGAACTTTCTTTGCGGCTTCTCCCGAACAGAGTGCCCTTTCAGTAAACTTTTTTTTTATTTGATCACATGCAAATTGTATGCCAAAGTGGAGATTGCTTATAATTTGAGTATTTTGATGTAGTCAATGTAATTTAATGCGTTTCCCAAGCCACGTACTCATTCCGTATAATCTAATAATCTTGCATACAATTTCAATTACTTGATAAACAAAATCTCGTCAAATAATATATCTTTAATATTAATTAATTTTGAGGTACACTTATTACAGAATTAGAGTCATTGTTTTTTTTTTAATGAAACCATTCGAATTGTTATTTTTCTACAACTTTCGAAGCGAAGATTTCAATGCGTTTATTTCATAAAGAAAATACACACAATACTATAAGTTTTATATAAGTTTGTCAAAACTCGTATTTAGATTGAACTAGTTTTGTTTTAATAAACCTTGTTTATATTGGTTGTCTTAAAACTAGTCATAAATAAATAATTAGAATACCTATACTACTAGGCTAAATATAAACTCAATAAAAACTTGTTTTAGCTAAAGAAAATCTGTTTTTATTACTTAAATTATTATTTTAATATGTGTAAGTTATACGTTATACGATATGTAAAAGGAGTCACTGACAAGATTGGCTACATCTTGAAGCGAGCTTCAATCAAAACTTACTACAAGCCGCCAACGAAGATAAGTCAATTTTTACCATCTGTCAAGTGCCAATACCTTTACAAGATGCAGGGGTCTACAAATTAGACTGTGAATGTGGTCTCTCATATATAGGACAAACTAAACGGACACGCGTCAAAGAACATATAGCTGACATTAAACACCAACGGTCGACAAAGTCTGCTGTGTATCAACATACTCAACAAGGTATGGTACCACAGTACCACTACATTAGATTTGATAAGCCACAAATTCTCGCTAAAGAACACCGATTCCTACCAAGGATGATTCGCGAGGCTATTGAAATAAAAAAAAACATCCTAATTTCAATAGAGAGGATGGTTGGAACGTACCACCAGCTTGGGAACCAGTTCTAAAATTAATTTAACCAATTGTTGCTGTATAGCAATACTAGCTTCTGCTCGTGGCTTCTTCTGCGTGGATGTCGGTTATCGCGACCAAAAAAGTAATCTATTTTACTTTTAATACCTCCAAGAAAATGTGTAAAAAGTTTCATGATAATCGGTTAAGTAGTTTTCGCGTGAAAGCGTAACAAATATACTTATATTTCACATTTATAAGTGAAAGTGTTGTCAACTATTTTGTAAGTACCAATAAATATTTTACGAAATAAATGACAATATTTTCGTTACTCCTAATAAGTTAGTTTGAAGCTTTGATAATTATTTATTCAAACACTAATTTCATATTTGTATTATTTTTAGTTCTATAAATAAAATCAACGGTCCCGTAGATAGAACATGGTTATTTTGATGAAACGGTCTCGGATTCAAATTTACAGCACAGTTCAAATTCAAAATAAAAAATGCATTGTTTGTGTTTCTTATTTAGCTTCAATATACAATGTGCATTTATTTCGCAATAAAGCATGGATGGATAATCTATCACATTTCTAATGATTAACAGGAAAAGAGACTTTTGTCCTGCTGTGGTACGTTTATATGCAGTAAGATACTATAAATAAATAAAAAAAAAAGTACTTATGGTATATTTTTTGTATATTATATTGCCTGCTAAGCCCGATTTTAGGCCACACTAATTTGTTCTAAAATAATCTGGTGTATTCTAAGCACATCTACTTTGCCCTCGGTCGATCTAATTTGTCTTGGGATAAACTGGCTTATCTTATGCTCATCTATTTTAGCCTAGGTCAAACTAGTTTGCGCTTTGTGTAAGTACCTACTAATTTTTCTTTGAATGAGAGTTGAAAACGCAATTGGTAAAGTACTAACTTCAACAAGAAGGATATTTATTGGTAGACATGGTATGTACATATACAAATACTTGAGAAATAAAATATATTAGAACACGCGATATAATATATTGTATAAAAACAATGGTAACATCACTTTCTACTAACTGTTCAATTATTGGATTGCCGTGTTATTGTTTTCATTAATTTAAAATTTATACTTCGATGCCCTGAGAACAGTGTTTCTAACGAAATGGTTTCAATAATTTAATTAGCTCTTATGCGATTTTTACGATGGTAAATATAAGTATGGTACAGCTTTTGTTTGAAAAAGAGTTAAATGTTAATAATTATGTCGTCTACCGATTTTTACAAACAGATAGTTATTATAAGTTATGATTTGTAAAACTATAATTTCCTTTTGTATCTAATCTTCTCTGATAAAATAATGAGTAATGTACTTACGTAGTTGCACCCCCAATATACCTTTATATTAGATAGAATGTTAGTTATTACCACAATTAGTTTTTTTTTATTTTTATAATACGATTACATGAGATATTTTATTAGAATGAACATGTATTAATCATCGTGAGTTCAAAAAGTAAAAAAAAAAATATTTATAAAGTAATGATAGGAGTTTATGTAGCCATGTTTTAAACTAATTGGGTATCAACACACGACATTTCTTTCGGTTCCTTCGATCTGCGACGCTGTCGGCGTTTTATTTGCAACAAGCACCAGGGGTCTGCGTATTATGTTGCTTCTGTTTGTTTAATTTAATAAATTGTTGTAAATCAATGAAATTTTGCTTGTTAAATATTTTAATTTAATTACTTGCTTTAATTACTTTAAAAAAAAACGAGGAATGTTTTAAACGTTTTACAGCTTCGTATTTCGTGCATCTAGGATCACTTAAAATTTTCGACATTATATTTATTTATATTATGTGAAATGGACAAGTTGTTATTGTGCACGCATTTCTATTAGTAGCAATTCCATAATGTTTGTCACATATATACAACATAGTATAATAATCGATTCTAGAATTATCAGTACAAATATTTATAATACGATGAATGAATTAATATAAAACCAATTAAACATTGGTTATCGAACAAAGCGTATCTAATAATATCAAAATTATGTCTACCTACACGGCGATAAACGCTTTTTTGTATTTCGATATATTATATTGGAAATATATGTAAATAAAATTTTATTATATAGTTTTTTTTGGTACTTTTTAATCAAGTTTTAAAAACCAATGTATTTGTACATTCATACAGGATTAACCCGTGTTGTGTCAAATTAAAATGGCATTCGATTAATTGACTCTGTCGTTGGCAAATCGGATTTGTCGTATTTTTCATTTAAATTATATTTTTCGATTAATTATTATACAATCAAGAATCTCAATTTAAATACAGCCATTTATCATTAATTCAGGATGTGGTTTTGTACATTAACTCATAATAAGATAGATAAAACGCATTTGTTCGAAATTTCGCAATAAAGTTTCGTAAAAATGCTCTTTTTATAATTCCTCGGGTACAGACTTCTAAATAGTTTTCATCATGAAATTGTAAACCTTTTAAATATTTTAAGCGCAAGGTGAAGATGTATGAATACGACTAAAGTAGGTACTCAATAGCTTGTGATGTGTCTTAATATGTAGTTTTGTATTATTACATATATACTTTTTATCCCGAAATTCCTATTTACTTTAAGACTTATGTGATCAAAATCACTATTCCCGTGGTTGCTTATAACCTCTACAATGTACTCCTATTTAAGATATTACGATCATAATTACGACGAAACAAAGAAAAAATAACTAATACTGCGATTTCAAAGAGCAAAAAGGATGAAGGATTAAAAAACTAATCTGATGAGATTGAAGAGGAAATTAAATATTTAATTAACATGAGATACGCAATGAAGCTAAAGAATCGGTTTATCGGAATTCGTATTTTTTCAGCTCGCTTACTTGGAATAAGACTTTTATTAAAGTTAGTTAAATGAAATGAAATGAAAATATTTTATTTCGTCCTAAGGTGATTTTATACACTTAACGAATGTCAAAATGGATGTTAAATTATATGCATTCTATATTTTTGTCTTAAAAGTTTTTTCGTGAGGTTCTAGATATTAAGATAAAACTTTAATTATCATATGGGACCTTTTTTAATCTAACCTTTTTAATCTGTTTATTTGTTAGTACAAAGTTATTTTTTATGTTACGAGTACCTACAAAAGTTACCTGAACGCAATATGCAAATTACAACTAAGAATATTGATAAATATTGTTTCACCAAATACCAGGGCTAAAATTTAATTTGTAAGGCTCGCTATGTCGATAACGTCTTTTATATAAATTATAGTATTATAGGAACTTGAAATTAGACACCTTTACTCCAGTAAATAAAAAGTTTCATTATAGTATTAAAAAAAAACTGGTATAGTAAGCCTATGCAGCGTATTGAAAAACCTATAATTACAAGAGCCGTAGCGAGAAACCAGCTCCACACAGGTCGCGCCAACAATGTGTATGGCAAGAGGGCGACTTTTTACATAGTCCCTCGACTAATTAATCTGCTACCATCCAATTTAGTCTAAAGTATCAATAGGAGTAATATGAAATATAAGCTAAAGGAATTCTATCTTTCAAGGATAGTTTCGAGAAAACATAAATTGATAATAAATTGTATGATGACTGATGAACCACCTATTACAACTGTACTGGAGTTATTGATGTAAAACTTTTATATCGACGTATAGGAGAAATGTTATAAATGTTAAAATCAAAAATCGTCACACTACAAGCGTCACGTTTTCGGACCATGTATGGTATTGTACTGTATTACGGGACTCCGTACTATATGTATATGGGGCATTCCATGCCACCTCGTCAATAAGTCAAAAAGTTCCAAAATTTCAGCGAAATCGGAGATGTAAAATCCATTGGTAGGATGAGTTGGCATGGAATGTCCCATATGTATGTTATGAAACAACGCAACCGAGTCCGAGTCTATCGAGTTTCGACTCGTTTGATTCGTCTTGACGAGTATTTTGTCTTTCAATGGTAACCAGGGTCTGATGATGGAGCTGGAAGGTAGCCATAGGAACTCTATAATGAAACGACGCAACCGTATCGAGTTCGGGCTCGATTGAATCGTCTTGACGAGTAGTTTGTCTTTTAATGGTAACCAGAGTTTGAGCATGGAGCTAGAAGGTAGTCATAAGAACTCTGTAATGAAACGGCGCAACCCCATCGAGTTCGAACTCGATTGAATCGTCTTGACGAGTAGTTTCTCTTTTAATGGTAACCAGGGTATGATAATGGAACTAGAAGGAAGTCATAGGAACTTCGCAATGACACGACACAACATCATCGAGTTCAGGCTCGATTAAATCGTCTTGACGAGTAGTTTGTCTTTAAATGGTATCCAGGGTCTGATGATGGAGCTGGAAGGTAGTCATAGAAACTCTGTAATTAAACGACGCAACCCAATCGAGTTTCGGCACGTCTGATTCGTCTTGACGACCTACTTTGTTAGATAGCTACCGGAGTCTGATTACAGATGGCGCGTACTACTCATTAAATCGGCGCATCGTTTTATTATAAGTATAACTTCTTAGATGCGTACATAAGTACACACACACTTTTTTTTTCGTAAATCTCACTTGACTAATTAGTGTTAAATATATAATAAAAAGTTTCACTTCATACGTGTGTACATTAATACACACACACACACAATTTTTTTATAAGATGTACTGTAGCATTGTAGAAACCTTAGTGGTTTTCTTTTGCTACTCATAATTATAATTTTCATAATTAAATAAATAAAAAATAATGTAGTTATGTGTGTATAAAATATGTATCAAGTTTTCATTCTATAAGAAGTTGCGGAACACTCCTAATAAGCATCATAATATCTGCAAGAGGAGCTCTTGCAATTTTTTTGTTTTCAGTATAATTATTGAAATTACTGTAACTGAAGTAATTTTGAAGATAGTAATTCAAGTAAATATTCTTCAATTGCGATTAAAATATTGACATTTAATTACGAATTCCGTACAAATATTAGTATATTCGAATTAAAACAATCGAATAAAAAAATAAAGAAAAATTCAACGCTATTACGACCTTGTATCTTAAAAAATTCAAAGTCTCTTGTTACTATAATAAAACTCGGTACTAACTGAGAGGGAAAAATAAACGTGGTTCGTAAGAAATCCGACGTGTATTCCGTGCTTCCCGCTAAATACTTTAGTTCTTTGCTCAACTAGTAAATAATTTATAAGGCTTTACCTGAAACCTGACTTACTGCCGGCATTGGAGCGTTTAGTTACTGCAAAACAAAGGTTGTTTCGTTTCGTTGTTCCTCTATATACATATGTATAGAATTAATACGATTAGAAAAAAATGGATTTTTTATTGAAACTAGCTTTTAGCCTGCGAATTCGTCCGCGTAAAAGTCGAAAATGGTTTTAAAAGGATTTTTAATTGATTTTTCTTATCAGTTTTATTAATTTTTTTATAACATTTATATTATTATGTTAAAATGTTTGAATATTTATAAAATATGACTATCTTTACTATAGAGTAGGGATTTAAAGGTTAAATAAACTATTATTTTTATTTCGGTGTCACGGATATTAACCATCAAAGCATTCAACTTGATGATCATGTTATTAATCTCTATATTAAAATTATAAAGTAAAATGTTTGCATTTTTGGACTGAGGGTGCTTAATTGCTTATAACAGTATTTAACGAGATGATTTTATAAAATCAATTTGCTATAGAATGCTGATTTTTTGAAAATGGTTATAAGATATGAAATACGACACATGAAGGCGAGACAGTGTTTATAAACATTTTAAAAAAATATAAATTTTTACCGCAAGCGACAACGCGGCGGGTGTGTTGTATACGCATGGACGTATCTGTCTGTTGCGATTTGATTCCGTGATAAACAAATGAATTTTCAATTCTAATAATTGATGTTGTACTCAGCAGTGAATGAAAACATCGTAAGAAAACATGTGTAGTTCACGAGAAATTATGAAATATGTACGTTCATTTTTTTTAATGATAGGAAATGCATTTACGCTTTGCGCCTTGAGAGGGCGGGTATGTGGGACTCGCGGCCGGACGCCAGGACTGCACGTCAGTCTGGCAACCCGAATACCCACTAAAACCCATCGATACCGTGGGCGCCGTAGTGGGCCACCATAGGATCGCTTTCGCATACAACCATGACACCCCGACGCTTGGCCTTGCAGCCCCTCCGAGAAGCTAATCGACCAGTATCCTCTGCGCGAGGCAGAGAAGTACCAGGAGCGGCCCAACTCCCGAGGTCAGGCCACTTGCCGCCGGCTCCCCTCCAAAAAGCAGAAGAGTGCCAGCATTGAGCGACCCAACCCCCGCCGTCAGATCGCGCACCATAAGCAGTCCCGCAAGAACTGTAGGGACCCAGGCGGCCCGCGCAATACGCGCCTCCTGTAAAGAGCGGAGAAGTGAACCCGCCCACTCCTGCCACCGAATGTAGGGACAAATTTCCCCCTCAATTCTCGGCGCCTTCTCGGTGGCATTCCTACACCATCTGCACTTTTGTGCCAACCCAACCTCCACGCTTTCGCGACATTCAAGGTGCTTTCGCGCCACCGTCGGTGCGCTTCCGCACCCCCGCACGGGATGAGTAAGCCATATAACCATGCCTAATGGAGGGAGATATCGAGCTCAATCTTCCTCCATTCCCTCCGTACTCTCTCAGCGCCACGCCATCCAAGCGCTTACGCGCTTCCTCCCCTAATGAAGGAAGAGAGCGAGCTCGATCTCTCTCTATTGCACCGCCCCAGTCCTCCAAGCGTCGACACCCCCTTGAACACACCATCCTCGGTTGGATGCCTAACTAGCGGCAACCAAGGCGGATCTGTTGCCACCTGCCATGCGATCCGAATTGCCACAGCCAGCGACAGCTAGAGAGCCATTGCGAGCCGTGCTCAGGGTAGCCACGGTAAACTTAGACTTGACCATGACTGGGTCGGTTATAGCGCAAGAGTATGGCCTCAGCGCCCCGTTGCGCTTTCGTTCGTTTGTTTGTTTGAACGCGCTAATCTCAAGAATTACTGGTTTGAATTGAAAAATTCTTTTTGTGTTGGATAGCATATTTAACGAGGAAGGCTATAGGCTATATAACATGACGCTACGACCAACAGGGGCTGAGCAATAATAAGAAATGTTACAAAAAAATAATCATTTTTGAGGGCTTCCGTTGCGTCCTTTATTATTTCTCTTCTCGAGACATTTTTTTTTTAAATATAGTTATTATACTACTTTTAAAGTAAATATAACATCACTGTTTTACTGAGAATTTTCGAAAAATAAAAAAAGCTCAATAATACGTTGAACGACCCAGGAATCAAACCTGAGTCCCCTTGCTCGGCAGTAACGCTTGCGATCACTCGACCAACGAGGCGTACATTTTTCCCTCAAATAGGGGCACAGCTAGTTTTTATGTAAACACAATTTTAGTAGTAACGCCTGGATTTGAATTCAAATCCAGACATTCACCTTCTTATTGTTTACTGTTATACCTACATACCTAGTTGACGATGTCTCTTTTCAAACTTATTATATTGCAACGAAGAATATAAAAAAAGTTGATTTTCGCATTAAATTTAAACGTAATTACCTTTTTCTGTTTCAGAGACTTGTCTCTCTTTCAACTGTTACGCTTCCGTGAACAAAATTGATTAATACGATCCTAACTACTTAACAAGGAAAGCCCATTGTCTTCTCGTAAAATGGTTCTTACAAAAAAAAAAGTAATGAGGAATTGCCGGATTAAAAACGTCCAGTCATTCATTTCGAGCTTTAATTATTCCCTGTTTAAACAAATCGCAATAAAGTGCTACCGACAGTGCTTCTGGGTTCTCCGGACGATAAAAAAATTGCGAAAAATAGAAGGAATCCGATAGCAACGGCAAACAAACTCCTAGAATGGTCTACTCCTGTCTGGTTGTATTGGTGGGAAATTATTTTTTCCATCGGTGCAAATGTAAAATTTCGGTTTTGAGCTTTATTTATTAAGAAATAGAATTTAAAAAAGGTATCACGTGTTTCTTCAAGTAAATTTTTACACGTACACGTGTAGAAGTTGGTTTAAAATTTTAGAGCGCGTTTGAAAGATGTGAACGTAGCTGAATTTGAAACCACTTTTGGATGGGATTGCGTTTTCAATAAAAGTATGTTTGTAAGAATGCATATATTAACTTTGTGTATATGTATATGAATTGACACGTAGTCAGGTGTACCTGAGCGACCGCAACGTTAAAATTAATTCTCTCTCGAATTGAAATGTTCTTCTGGAATGCCGTAAAGAGTTGTCTTCAAATATAGCACGTGGAAGGGTGGATATATGGCAACGGTAGTAGGTTTTGAATTAAACAAGCCAAAACTATTCAAACAAATTTAAAGGTAAAATTCCTTAGCAACATCTTAATTTCGACGTGTTATTATTAATTTAATTTTAAATACGTGTTTATAAAGCAATGAGCATACACAGGTCATACACCTAAAACAACAATGTAGAAGATTTTTCAATTATTGTTCGATCAATAAAAAAATATAGGATTCCATCACACTTTAAAAATGTAGAATAATGATGGAAAATTGAGTATAAAAGGGGTGCCGCCGGCAAAAACCGCGGCACTCTACATGTACGTGATTACCGGCTTGGCAGTTAAACTAATAACTATCCTTCGATCGTTTTTGCTTCATGCAAGAACTTTGTTGCATTAAAGGTGTTTAAATAAGTAAGATAGTTATAGGGAGTTATGTCGTTTAAAAAGTCGTTAATTCCATCCTAATAAATTAAATTAACTTTAACACATAATATCAAAAATTTATTTAATTTTCAACTGTGTTAGTTAAGAGAAAATTGTATTTAAATTAAAATGACAGTTTTTATGAATGGTAAAGGTCTAAATAATTTAATTGTCGTGTATTGATAGATTTAAAATATCTATAAAAGTACTAATTATAGACTTGGTAGTTAATAATTCTAAGGTTTGAACTTGACGTAAACGTTGAGCATATTGTAAATTTAAATAAATTACATCGATATACCTACAGACAAACACACAAACCAAAAGACGTTGGTTTTTTAAACAAAATGTAAATAAATGTAAATGTAATGTAATGTATAAAATAATATATAATAATGTAATGTATTTAATGTAATAAAACTTTTTTTGTTTGATTTTTGTGGTTCAATTTCCACTAATTGTATAGTTTTCAAAACAGTTTGACAAGAAACTAGTGTATAATATATAAAGTACCATATCACTACATATAAAACAAAGTTCTTTGCCACGTCTGTCTGTCTATCTGTTCGCGATAAATTGAAAAACTACTGCACGGATTTTCATGCGGTTTTCACCAATAGATAGAGGGATTTATACGGAAGGTCTATATATATATATATATATATATATATATATATATATATATATATATATATATATATATATATATATATATAATATATATATACATACACCGGGCGCAGCCGGGGCGGGCCGCTAGTTAATATTATAAACGATAACTTTGTGAATTTGCTGTTGTGATGATATAATTATAAAATAAAAAAGAGAGCTGAAATATAACACGATATGACACGAAATAATGTGTGCGCCATTTTGTTAAATGTCAAATAGTTAAAGCCATTGACGTAGTAGCAGGAGAGCTACTGAACCATCCGAGTTCAGTGCGTTTTTCATCCGAGTTCATCCAAGTACAGTATATCGTGCGTTTGTGACCCTGGGTGCTCAGATTCTGCCTTCCACATCCTTTTAGATTACTCGACCCTATGCTATGAGAGGCTGCGTTTAGAGTGTCAATTCGGTGTAAAATTGGATAAAGATGTTTTGCCTAAACTTGTGTTGCAGTTCTTTAGAAAATGTGTAATTATAGTAAACAAGATAAATAAGAATTAGTAATATATCTTGTACAAATATAGTCTTTATATATTAGTAATAACATAAATAATTGTATAGAAATAAGCAGGAATGGCTTAAGTTGATTTTTTTTTTAATATAAAATTAGTTTCATATAGAAATAAAAAGTTGTAATTAGAAAATATTATTGTATATGATACGTTATAATAAAAATGTGCCTCTGTGAATAAGATTTAGAATGTTTAATATTGTATCAATTAAGTTTAAACAAATAGCAGTAGTTTTTAAGATGATGTAAGAATGAAATAGGAAAAATGTTGTTAAAAATAAAATTATACCTCTCCCTACTTAATAAAGAGAACTATTTTTTTTTCAAAAATTAAAGGGATAATGACGCAAGCGCAAGATGCCTGTAAGACTTGCAATTTCATAATTGATCGATAATAAAACATAATTTAACAATTTTCTACCTTTGGGAAACGGGTTACTCGGATGGTTCAGTAGCTCTTAGGCTATAGTAATTGTCAGGTTGCGATTATTAACTTCCAAGCTTATTGGAATGTTTGCTATGCACGACGTCTCCGTTTGCTGCATTGGACTGACGATGTCGTAGTAATTAATGTTTTAGTACCAAGTACCATGCTTTTATTTACGTTGTGATAATTACGAGTTAGAATGACTGTGTACAACCCACTTGTATTTCGATTGATTTGTATAACATGCAAGTAGTATAAAGCGATTTTCGGGTAATAATGGGATCAATAGTACTTTCAAATTAACTCATTTCTATAGTTATATTTACTTACGTGTATTCAATAAAGGTTTTAAATTGAAAATACAGTTATGGTTACTGACTAAGAAAATCTGGACCTAATAGGTCATCATTATAAGAACTTATATGTAGAAAAGACAACCATTATAAAATATAATATTAGTAGTAAACTATATTTTCTCGTACTATAACTGTGAGCTGAACATATAAAAGAGAAAAATTCTGGATGCTATTATGGGACTTCGTTAATCAAGGTATGTATTTCATTTTTCATCAACCTTCAGTAGGCAGCAGTATTTCCTTTCAATAAGGTACAAGTAGAAAATGCTGCTTCGCATCATCCTTTACTTTAAAAACCCAATGAATGAATTAATGTTCTGTATGTGACAAAATGTCAACATGTATTCAATCAATTCATATCCAATGATCATGATGTGGCTCATTTTTATTTTGTCGTCATAGTTAATTGTCGAACAAGGACTAATGATAATTACTAAAAATAATTACCAAAGTTAGACATGGCAGATTTTATGAAAATCTCATTAAAAATTGCGGTATTTAGTTGTCAGTAAAATGTGACATTTCTTTTGATACTTATTTCAAGCAAAGCAAAAGCAAAGCAAATACTCACTAACGTAGATGATATAGGCATGTAAAACAACTTTTTTTTTTTCTTGCAAAATGTTATTTTCATTTTAATCATTACAAAATCGTACGTGTGCAAAACAGAGGGCTGGTCACTATTCATTCAAGCTGATTAGAGTGCCATTACCACACAATAATCTTAGGTATTTATTGTTCGTAGAAATAGGGATTGCCCTGTTTGAAATATTCTTTAGAATTGTATAGTATACTTATTACTTTTTTCTATTTATTCTATTTCTTAACTGCCTTATTATATTCTTTGTTTAGTCGACGTAAATAGAGGAAAAATATTTGTAATGTATTAATATTTGTTTGCGTAAAATGAAGAGTGCTAATAAGTTACATTTTACTTATCATTTTAACTTTTGATTGATGTTATCATTCATGTTCACGTTTCATTGTCTATTTATATACATATAATAAAATGGTAGGAAAGTCAAAACTGTACATTGAATATTTTTTAAAAAGAATACTTAAGGTGTGATCTAAAATCGATACCGAAGCCAAAAATATAGTTTTTAGAATTTCCGTCTCTTTGTCTGTTTGTCTGTATGTATGTCCGGGATAAACTCAAAAAGTACTGCATGGATTTACTTCAAATTTGGCACGAATATTATTAACAAGTCGGGTCAACATATAGGCTACATATTATCACGCTATCACCAACGGGGAACGAGCAGTGAACCTTTATTTCTTCAACGCATTCTGTAACAACGTGTAATCTAATAGCGTTCACGCAGACGACGTCGCGGGCAGCAGCTAGTCTATAATATAAATAAACAGTATATACGTCACTTAATGTTAATATGCTTGAGAAATACGCATTATCTTACCATATTACGATGGCGCACTGGTCACTACCACTGACTGATGCATAAATGGTCGCGGGTTTGATCCCCACATGACAAATGTTTGTTTAAGGCATACAAGATGTTTGTCGTTGTCTGGCTGCTTGTGATAGTATTGTATGTGCTTCAGGATCCCCGAGACAAGACTTATATTCTACTGGACGCCGTTGGATGTGCCGCCTTTCTTATTTACCATCACTATATTCAAAAGAAACTCAATGTATATGTTTTAACTTAGCAACGGTAATATTTATTGCAAATACATTTTATAATACATACGTTTATGTATAAGTTATCATCAAAATAAATACATCTTCGAATAAACAAACATGTTTAGCCTAAAAAGACATTTTCATCTTTATCTTATCCGCTGAAATAAGAATAACAAAGAGCGGTCAGGATAATGTCCCATGGGAAATTTTATTAGAAAGGTTTTCCGACAAACAATAGTGACAATCAAATTGTTTCAATCTTAATATTCTTAACAAAAAAGAAAAGTCTTAGTAAGGAAAAAACTATTTCATATTTGGGATTAATACATATTTTATTTAATTGCAACTATATTAGTGATCTATCGGGATGAAGAAGGGAATAAAACGAAAAGAGGTTTTGTTGGTAATGATAATTTCTCGGTTTTTCTAGTGTCTGCCTGAATTTATCATAGTTGGATAGTTTCTTGAAAAAAGGCCTGATAGTAAAATTATAATTTCCCTGCTAAGAGTAGATCCTTATTAAATATTTAAGATAACAAGCGAGACCGATGGCTTTACATGGTTAGAGACAAAGTTTATCTTGTATCTAGACATTCATACAAATTTCAGTTCCGATCAGCTATTGAATAGTTAATTCAGAGTCAATAATAATACCATCATAGTTCATTACACGAGCCATTAGCTAAAAATAAATAACATCATTTTATTATAACTTGTATATATTGATACTGTCCGTGTTTTCCTCAAATAAACAAATTTACAATTGTAAACTGTTAATGAAAATTGACGCTTATTTTGTCCCCCTAAATATGAGCGTAAACATTTGCCAAAGGCGCCTAATGAACCTTTCATAATTAGTTATGATCAAATTGAAAATTAACATTTGATACAGTTGGAATATCAGGCTATAAATAAAATATGGGTAGCAATAAATTTTAATAATAATTATTCTATTAAATAAGCACGCAGTGTCTTTAGTCTGATAATAATGATTTGTATAAGTCTTGAATAAGGAACTTGATTTTCTTAATTTTCATTCATTTTAAATTAATGAATTGATATTTTATTAATAATATTTCAATTCAATTTGCTGAAATAAATTCTAATATCAATGCGATAATTATTTCCGCGTCCTAAGATAAAAGGAGTTATTAATGAAACAAACTGTATCTGCGACTTCTTTTGTGATTACACATTTTGACTTTGATTTCCTCTCCGGAGGGAACCGTAGGTACTGATTTTCGGGATAAAAAGTAAAATAGTTCGCAGACGGTATTAAAATGACATCAATATTCATTCATTAGTTTCGGCGTAATTTATGGCCAAGATAGAGAGAGACAAACAAAAATTTAAAACCTTGTCCTTTAAAACTTTTTTTTCGAAATAATGTACATTTAATATACAGAATAGGACCTGTTATAGTTTTATTAGGGTAAAAGATAATTATGGTAGAGATTCTATATATTTATGCCAATGTTTCTCTTAAAAATCTTTTAAAAATTCGTCATACGTCTTTACAACTCCCTCACGGCTAAAATTATGAAAAGCTTTTCAGTGAATGCGGATAACTTTTCACATTACAGGTTTCTATTTATAACAGTTAAGACTTTGTTCTGTCAGTTTGCAGACCTCCTTTATTTATTAAAGGTTTAGGACAATTTTAAATTATCGTATAATTTTAGCAACACATTTTCATCAATAGCAAGAACCGTACATGAACTAGTAATAGAATTATTTTTCATTTTATTGTTAAAACGTGTATTTAATTATTCATAGCGAGAAAATGAAATGGTTCTTCTGGAATACGAGTCACAATTGCAGTCGGATACCCGGTATTTACCGTCGCTACAGCGAACCGAAGTAAATCGTGTTCTATTTTAATTAATTACGGTAAATTGTTAAAGAATAGACTTCATTTGCACTCGAATTCGTATTTGGCTATAAAGTAATTTGTCAATTCCCTTGTTTCTATGTTGGTCTCGTTTAAATAAATCACAAAGTGCCTTGTAGACCGTAAAATTCGGTTGTTTAGATTGCATGCGGGCATGACAAATATGAGATGTATGTATTTGTAGTATGTACGTATACAAGGTATGCATCATGTTTGCATAGAATGGTTCACAGTAGGATCTCCCTTTTTGATTTAAGTTTAACCCTCCGTAACGATTGATTGTATACACGTGTCTATAGGATTAGAAAGCGGATTAGATGTTATGTAATTTCTTTCCATTTTAATTATAACACACTTACTCGTATATTGTAAATATGATATTGTTATAAGTATTTTAATTAATGTTTCACCATTTATTATAATATGAATTATTAAAACTAATAATTAGTTCAGGATGAAATTTATAAATTAATTTCTTAACACGAAATACTATTTCGTTTATCAAAGCAAAGCAAGCTAGCTGATAAATTTTTTTGATTCAAATAATGAAGGATCATAAAAATACTTATTATATTTTACTGAAGCATGTCGATGCCATGTATTTTTTCTGAATATAAATGCAGATCACTGTTGTGGCTATTTTCGTTTCATACCAAAATAGTCAAGTAATGAAGACCAAAAGTTGTAGTCTTTAACTATTTGTATGGCTATAAAATAGTTTATAGCGGTACGGTAAACAAACGCTCAAAACAAACAAGGGTGGTCGGTTGTAGCGATCATTTTATCGACACATCCTTTTAAATAATTAATTTTGAGGATTGTTTAAAAAATAGAATAGTCAATTTATATTAATATAATTTAATTTATACTATACTAGCTTCTGACTGCGGCTTCGCCCTCGTGGATGTCGGTTATTGGAACCAAAAAAGTAACTAATACCTCCATGAACATGTGTACAAAGTTTCATGATGATCAGTTAAGTAGTATTCACGTGAAAGCGTAACAAACAAACTTACTTTTGCATTTATAATATTAGTATGATTCTTCATTAATATAGTTTGTTTGTATGTCTTACTTAGAACTGGTTTGACTTGAAAAATTATTTTTACTTTTAATGCTGTTCACTAGCAATTGTATTACAAGTATCAATATTTTATAATTATTCGGCCTCAAACAATACGAGTAGATCAGTTATTAAAATTAAGCAATAAGACTAGAATCTAAACTTAGTGCGGGTGAAACCGTGCGGGACGTCTAGTGTAGGATCTAAGCCTATAATACGTGTATATTTAATAAGGACAAAAAGTAATCTAATTATAATTATTTTCAGCATATATATCTTCGTATGTAATTGCCTGAAATATACGAAAAATAAATCAGTATCTTGTTTTAATAATGTTATCACTGGCTGATTATTATCATGTTTTTTTACCCGACTGCGACAGAAGGAGGGTTATGTTTTTCGAGTGTATGTATGTATGTATGTATGTATGTATATATGTATGTATGTATGTATGTATGTATGTCCATTTCTTTGGCACGCCCTACAGCCCAAACGGCTGGATGGTTTTTGACATATGAGGTGTCGTTGGATTTGTCTGAATTGTAGTAGTGACATAGGCTATATAAATTTTCAAAATGGCGCCCGCAAATGGCGGAATGAGGGGGGGGGGGTTGAATTTTTTTTTCTTACTGTAGCAATATGGGTATCAAATGAAAGCGAGTAAATTGTTTTATTCTTTTTAGTTTATAATAAGAGTATTTTACACAGTCGGGTTTTTTTGATTTTTTTTAATTAAGCATACTTGTTTATATATTTTCTTTTAAACAAAACAATGACAATCTTCCGTATACTTACACCATGTACCTACTATAATAATAAAAATTAATTTTTAGAATTTTTGTCTGTCTGTATTTTCTGTCTGTTTGTTCGGCATCATGTCAAATCTGCTGCACGAAATTGGATGCGGTTTTCACAGTTGTGATCCTGGAGGTCTAAATTAAAATATAGTGTAAGTTTCATTTTCAAATGCAGTCTGAAAGGGGAGTAATTCTATAAACAATTGTATTGAAATCGTAACCTAGTCGTTTTGTAAAAATACAAACACGAATGAAACCGCATTTGTTTCTTTATACCGACTGCTGCTGTCTTCGCTACGAATATAAGTGTACGAAGTTGGGGTGAAAGCTAGTAGTCAAGAATATTTAAGGGATTTTGACATCTGTGACGAAGGCTCATTTTCTTTTGTCTCACCCTACAAGGTTTTTAAGATTTAAAAGATGTGTTTCAAACATTACACGTGTCTCATTAATAATAATATCAACGCCAAAACCTACCCTAACTTGTTTGATTTAGAGATCAAAATTGACCTTAGGTAAGTAATTGTTTTCCTTGGAGGATTTTATTTAAACGGTGTCTTAGAACCCTAACAAATTGAATCAAATGTGGGTATGCAGGAAAGCTATAGATATCCAATTTACCTCCATTACAATATCCGTAAAGGCTTGTAGGGGGTACTTTGGTAACAACCAACGAATTTTAAATAAGGTCACTATATAAAATAATAAAATATTTAATCTCAATTTAGATCTATTCTAAGGCAACACAAAATCAACTATCTAATGCGACTTTTATATTGTGATTTGTCAGATGGTTTAAAACCTATATTCATATAATATATGATACGGCCTTGCGAAATAATGGCACATCCATTGTGCCATTATTTCGCAAGACCTACAAGATAGCTTATTTTGGATCATTATAGGAAATTTAGTAAAAACCAGTAATAAATAGAAAATAAATTTTCTTAAGACGACAGAAAAGTTTTGTATATAAATAATTTGTGATATTTCCATTAGTTTGTAATGCAGAATATTTTTTTTTATATTTTGAATTACTGAAACAAAATTAACCTTCGAAATGAAATATGTTTAAGTAACATAAATGGTTCTGTGGCGCGTGTAATACGAAATATTCCCGCTGGACATTAGTGAAGAGAGCGCTCGACACGTGATTACTATGATTGATTCAAATATTTGTACATGACTCAGAACTATGGTAGCGAGATCGAAGTTAGGGTACGCAACAAAACAATATTTTTTAATGAAAATTGAAAATTGGTTAACCAAGATAGCATATTCGATAAAACTCATAGATTTATCCTTCTTAAGGAAAGGGGGCTCTGAATATAAATTCCGCAGTTAGAATGCTGATTCGCAAAAGGCGGATCTTATCTCATTTTAACGGTCTTCGATGGCTGATTCAAATTCGGGCAGGCACCACTAAATTTTTCAAGGGTATCTCATTTCAAAAATCATTTCGTTATCACACTTGAAAAAAACATGGTGAGAATACATGAATATTTCGAGAGAAATTTCATTGTTAAGAAAATATAATTATAATATTATGTATATCACACGTTGGATTAAAGGCCGAAGTGATTTTTCTAATTATATAATTATGGTTAGTATATGGACTCGCATCATAGTAATCCTAAGTCTTGTTAAGTTTAAAATAGTACGCATGAAAAAATATTAACCATATCATACATTTAATAAAAAGGCACGGGCAAATATAAGCCAACGGATGTTTTTGTTACTTATTTAAAAAAAAAATCAGGTTATCCTGCTCCATCTTAGACTGCATCGTCACTTATCAGTTGTGTTGAAGAACTATCGATATTTGATCTCGAAAATCAGTCATAATATCGATAGTCCTATCGATACTTTTTGCACGTGACAATAATATCGATATAATCGAATGTTAAAAAGGATTAATATCTACTATTGTTCAACCGTCAGTATTGATATAATCGATAGTATCGCATCAATATTACCGATAGATTCGATCATGTCGATAGTATTGATACTATATATTTATTTTTTAGATAAATTATGTCCACGGGCTCATTTTGCCCATGCCTTTTTTATTCCAATTTGTTTTGTTAATTTTTACTTGGTTCAATAGTAGCTGCTTACATTAGTAGTAATTTAATTAAAATTAAATATCTCTAATGTTGAACGTGAGTCCACCGAACCCAACCGAAAATGGGTAAATCTAGGTACATTCATGTTTTTTTTTACATCATTGATATTATTGAAACTTGAATAATACTATCGAGAGTAATGCAATAGACACTATCGATAGTTTTGCAACCGAGTATTGATATTTTTCGAGAGTATTTTCAGGTAGAAATAGTATCAATATTTTGACCAAGTTTCGCGCCGCAACATTACCACGATACCATCGATAGACTATACAACTAGACGAGTTCGCAGGCAATTCCTATCTTGTAGATAAAAACAAAAAGAAACTCAGTAAAAATAAGGTATATTATAACCCACCCGTCGGGCAATACTGATTTTATTGACGTTTTATTTACGCAACTGGGTCTACAATAAAAGATTTTTTGTTTAAATTTAATTAAAAACTGTGGCTTTGATCACTTTGTTATTAAAAATCTAGTGTCAATTAATAAAGGATACCTAAAAATATCAATTTTATGTACACGTTGGGGCGGATTTGAAAATTGTCTTTTATTTATTTATATTGTTATAGAAAAATAAATATAATTATAAAAAATCGTAATTACTTCTCTCATTTGCTGATATTGTAAAAATGTATTACCGTAATTACATTATTTTGTCTTGGATTAGACACGTGAGTGAGATTACAGATTAGCGTAGCGTTAGCGTGCGTTGTGAGTGACAGCGCATCGCGTAAGCGGGATACAATGATCATAATCACTTACGGGCGATTTATATTTTGGGCTCGTGGTGGGCCTTGACCATGCCTCGAACGGGGTATGCGTGAACATCTATTGTGTTTATATTTGACTGAGCCGTGTCCAAACCTTGGAAGAGCGTCAGCGAGGGCAAAACACTGAAACGTCAGCCACCCACCCGGCTACGGCCCGGCGCGGCCCTTGTATATTATAAGGGGGCGTCCATAAATTACGTGAGGTGTTTAAGGGGGGGAGGGGGTCGAGTCAAATCTCATATAATCTTACGTAGGAGAGAGGGGGGGTCTCGGCAAATATCACGCAATTTTTTTTCTGATTGAAACAAAAAAAAAAATACTATTTTGGTCCATTTAATCCAGATTGTACATGCTTAAGATTTAATCTTTAGCGTAATCGCGTAATGCGATTAAGATCATTCACTAATTCGTTCGAAAGAAAATAATTTCATTCATACTTCGACGTTATACACGTTTTTACGACGTTTGAAAAATCTCACGTGAGATTGGGGGATGGGGGAGGGGGTTGAATAAAATCTCACGACATCTCACCAGGGGGGGAGGGAGGGACAGAAAATTTAAAAAAACACCTCACGTAATTTATGGACGCCCCCTAATGTAAATGTGCTTGAAGCCCACACGGGGGATAAGGACGATCTTAGTAAGTATGGGCTTTATTTTATAGTGTATCGAATATGAATAACAGTTATTATATATAAGTAGATATATAAATATATAAACATATATTCTAATATATATGTATATATTCATGAAAATCAGCGTTACTCTTGAATTATTTCCCCTGGCACGGTGTAACGTGAATCATCTTACTGTTTCAGCGTGCCCCTCTGAGGCACAGCTCGGCCCCAGTATAGTGTAATTTTGTTTATGCTAACAATATCTGCAACACAAAGTGAACCTTTATGAACAAAGGAAATTTTGCATCTGACACACGTACCGTGGATAGGTTCAAATCTGTTACATCGACTGTCACACCCTACCCAATCTTTGTATATACTCGTACGTAATTTCTATAAGACGTACATACATATGTCTGTATTTTGTACTCTATTCAATTCACCTAAAAATATGGTGTGTACGGAGTGCAAGCGGTCGCGTATTTAAATAATTTAGACCAATTGTACTATTTTATTTGTTTAAGAACATCATTTGGTTTTATAATGTTTGTTTTCGACTGTTTTGTTTTTCTACTAATTAAATGGCTTACCACTGATATTCATGACCTTAATGCTTCACTTGATCTCCAAAAATTTTGAAGAACTTTTAATTTAATTTTAATTCATTTAGTAAAAATAAAAATAGAGAATGATAATAATTCTAAAAGCACTAAAATAATACCTCTGAGATGTTGCTTAAAATATTATAATTGCCATAGATTTATAAATTATAGAACTTTGACACACAATAAGATATATAATATAAAGAATAATAAAGATAATAATACAAGAAGGTTAGAATAATACAGGAAGGAACCTTCGAGTCGTATTACAAATTGAAGTTTAGTTACTTAGTAAAGTTAAGATTAACCTACACGTATGTCGAAGGTACCTACTTTACAAGTTAGATTAAAATAATTCTATAAACTCTGTAATTCTGTTTGCATGTATTACAATTCTTCATATAGTAATAATTAACAACTACAAGCTTAAAATAATAATTACTTAGTCTTGAGTCTGCATTATGTTATATTGTTTCTCATCTTCAACTTATTAGAGAAATTTGGAACGTAGATACGTTTTAGACATATTAACGTTTCAGACATGGATATATTATCATTATACCAGTAATTTTCTTGCTTTTATTACAAGATCATTTCGCATAATTTCGTAACACGTTAACGCAAACAAGGGCTCTGAGTCATAATTTTTGAATGTTTTACCAAACGTCGCTTTACTTAATTTACATATTTTCATTGTAATTAAGAAAATGTTAAGATCATTTATTATATTGTTCTCAAAAAAAAAAAATCTTTTTTGAGAACGGTAGTAAAATTATACATATTTTATAATTTTGGTGTAAAATTTTTAACTTACTTAGCTTTACATTTTATTGAGTCAACTACTAGTAGTAGTAGTTACAGTCGTTTCAAAATCAGTCAAAACAAGCTGATAGACAGACAAATAAAAAAATAATAATGCTACTTTTCTGATTAAACTCCATGCAAACAATCATTTACATTCGAATAGGGGCAGTACCGTTCCACAGAAAATTGCCGTGAAGTACCTATTACAGTTGCGTTTTATACAATAAGTGAGAGAGTCGGTATCTCTTTTTTTCCTGATGCCAATAACCTATTTATAACGCACGGCAATTACTTAAAATCTCGTGACACGGCTGCTCTAATATATCAAAACTAGGCGCAGGTTGGCTACGTTAGCGCAGTAAATTCTTTTGTTCTAGTGGTTGCGGGTTTGATTCCTGCTCATGGCAAATGTTTTTATAGGTCTTGGTTTTTGTAATGTGCATTTTTTCAGACACCTAATTCTCGTCCGCAAGGAGCCGTCGATTATGAGGCGTTTATTTATTTAATGTCAAATGTTTTCACAGAATGCTAATGAATACAAGAAATCACGCCCAAGTTTGTTTATTATAAAGTAAAGAAAAAACGTCATGTCTATCGTTAATCATTAATTATCATTAAAAATTATAATGTTATGCCGAAACATGTCCCTGTCACGTAACAGTCGAAAGCGTATTTAAATACTGCTCGTTACTAGTCCCTATTAGCATAAAAGCCTTAATTTAAATCTTTATTACAATATAAAATGTTTATTAATTTAACATAAAAGAAATTTATCTCCAATTATAATTAAATCAATATATTTTATTCCCATATTTATATACGTAGGTACGTACATAAATTTGTCAAACATTCTTCTTTTATGAGGCAACTTGTTTGCAATTTCTATAAGTGTATATCATTAATAAGCCAATTATTTTAAAGTTAAACAGATATTTAAATGTAAGCTGACAAGTATTTGCAAATTATTGCTAATAATTTAATTATGTTTTAACAACAATCTATAAACATATTTCAATATGTGAATATAAATATTTTTATTTATTTATATATGCTTTACCGAACACTGTAGTGTTCATACACTTTTATGTGTACATAAAAGGATAACACGAGTTAAACGGAAGAAATATCAAGAAAAAGAGAATGTTGGCAACTGGTCGGTCTTATCGCTTATAAGCGATTTCTTCCAGACAAACTTAGGGTTAGAGAGTCATGGAAAACTAATAGTGGTAGCTGGTATAATACAATATATACTATATAAACGTACATATACATAAATACACATACAAAATAAACATATACATATAGATAATATACACACATACATACATATAAATAAATATTCATATATTATCAAGTAAGAGATATATAGTAGTCTTTCAATCGTCTTTTAAAAATGTCTAAGCTTTCTTCGGCCTTGCGAATAGGTAAAAGTAAAGCGCTCCAAAGAAGTACAGCTTGAACTTCAAATGATTGCTTAAAAAAATTTTGGTTATATGCATAATTTAATAAAATTAGTTTACAGCAGTATTAAAAGTGTTTTTTTAAAAAGGACCCACGGAGTGTCATCCTAACAGATCGCTATCAGGTGTCTATGATAACAACCGGGACCGACGACTATACGGGCTTTCCGATGCACGGTGGGAAGACCCACAAAGACATACACCCAGACCGGAAACAAATATTTGTACAAATACAAATATCTGTCCCGAGCTGGAATCGAACTCGCGACCGCCGGCGCGCGGTTTGAGGCGACTACTCGCACCACTACACCAGAACGATCGTAGAACGAATAAATGTTAACTGTCTATAAAATTAAAGCTTAATTTACTACTTATTTGTGTGCATGAAGAATGTGAATAATTTTTTGACTAACTGAATACGATCACGTGAACCAAAACGAGCATCGCAAAAACATGGAGTCATCAATATGAAAATTCCAATTGACTGAGAAAATGGTATATCTTTTTGTACAATATGGAGTTTAAATCACCCTATGATTGCCGGGAGTAATGATTACTGCAATCTAGCGGACGCATCGGATTTCGCGTCACGTCGTGTTGATTGTCGGACGACAAACCGGCCGGCCGCCGGCGTTCCAATTACTAGCGACACAGACACCACCCTGCCTGCGATACAGTTGCCAAAGATTATCTTTTAAACATTCCAAATATTTGCCCAAAATTAAAAATAGTATAATAATAGTAAATTATATAAATATTCTATATCATGGAATTTTAACATATATATACTTGTATGCCATAACTGTAGCTGGATTGTAACTGCATCAGCCTGTAAACCACCCACTGCTATGTGAAGGCCTCTTCTCCATGTAAAAGAAGGGTTGGAGCTTAATCTACCACACTGCTCTACTGCGGGCTGGCGGATAATTTCGTTATAATGGGTAACGATCGTTGTCAGGTGTCTATGATAACAACACATACAGACATACACCCAGACCGGAAACAATGCGGTAATCGAACCTGCAACCGCCCCGGCGCGCGCCGTTAAAGCAACTACTCGCACCAGTACACCAGAACGATCGTCCTACGCATGCAATGCATATATGCAATAATACCAAAAATTATTTCAATTATTCTTAAAATCTAAGGTTAGATGTTTTTTTTTTAGCTAAAATTCGATCTGTAAGAAACCTAAAAAAATTAAATTAAGACATTTTTATTATTGTGTATTGATGGATTATTTAATTTATAGCACCATTTTTTGCCGAGTAGGTTAGTTACATTAGAATTAATAACTCGTATTAATACAACTCGATAATACTGTCTAGCAATACAAGCCATGGATCGAGTCTTCTATCGAAAATCGAATTACGTTTTTGACACATTACGCTCCGGGGGAAAACTCCCGGTTCTTTTTGCTGGTAAAATTTTTTTTTTAACTATGATATCAATTTCCGAAAAAAAAAATAGCTAACCTTGAAGCAAAGCATGAATAATTACCATTTTTTACTAAAATATAAAATTAATTTATGCAGGCATAAATTAACAAATACAAACTAGCCACAACCAGAATATTTTTTTTTAATAGAAGTTGTTTATTCAGAATATTATACAGACAATATAAATTGCTATAAATAAGTTAACGATTACTACAATATATTTTATAAAATATATTCAATACTGCTAATCAGCAGTTCTGCGTTATTGTTAATCTATATTCAACCCACAAACCCCCAGTCCTCACTTATCAGGACTTACGGGCTAATACCACCCGAAGGGCGCCACCCAATCTGCTGTGGCGCTTATCTCAATTTAATGGCTTCCGTATTAATACCGCCTTTGTCTAATTTGAGGATACTTCGTCTACCATTGTGTAATCGTCCAGTAAAAATTAATGATTTTAGATATAAAGACACTGTTATTATATTGTATAATAATATCAATAAATAAGTATAATTTACATTATAGAAACAAACAAATGTATTAATTATACATTTCTTTATCTTTAAATAAAAATGTATCGAGTAGAATTTGTTTTCTGTGATATAAAATTGTATTTTTAATCGTATCTAGTCATTGATCTCTAAAAAAATAAATCAATGGTATCCAGTGTTGTGTGTTTGAATCAGTTATGAAAAAACGAAATAAATAGAGGTTTTTAAATATGTACATATAAGCATATTAAGAAGTACTTTCAATAGATATTATTTCATTTGAAATCAACGTTTTCAGTGGATAAAATAGAATGTCAAAGCATTGTTTCCAATATCTAGAAAGGAAAAGTTTTATTGGGAGCAAAGTAGGTTTTATCCACGGGTAGGTCATCAACCGCGGCCTGAAAGGACGCCTGCCGGACGCGTTACTGAATGCAAAGATATTTTTTACTAAATGCGAATCGTTTTCAAAGGATTCCTCTTATGAGGAAGAAAAAGGAGTCCCTTTTCGATTACCGGTGTCTGTGGATAGGACCGCAATTAAGAGAAATCATTTCGTTTCTCAATATCACGGAAATTCTTTGATCATTGATTTTTGTCACATAGACTTTATTTGTTTTTTATTTTTACTAAAACGTCAATTTGAATTGTTTATGTATAGAATGATATGAAATTGTCATTTTGAAAGAATATATATTATAAAATGTTTGCTACTAATGTTTAGATACATAATAATGCTAAGTATATTTGAATGTAGTGCACATTACCGCATACAAGTGTATCTGACGGGTCCGATATATTTTATAGCTCCGTATCCAAACATTACCCACCTAAGCAAACATTCGGAGGGTAGTGCAACGAGCTGTTCGATTTTTTGTTTATTTTTATTCTAGGAACGGATTCAGGATATGCCATAAAGTCTTAATGGTTCACAGACATTTTATAATTACATTTTATTTTCGAAATTCTAAAGTGAGAATCGAAATTCTGGTACAACTACTAAGTAAAGCATTTATTACAGAAAACATGAAAAATTTATATTTATTAAAGATTAAAAGAATCAGTGATTTATTCCAGTATAACATTAAGATACGGCTACTGTTGTGTATTCCGTGCTTAAGTCCACTTGACTTCTGACTTGACTGTTTTGAATTCCACATCTTTGCTTTCCGCTCTCCGTAGACCGGTAACATTTTGCGCAAACTGTAACAGGAGCACCATACCATTTAAAACCTTGCATCCGGTGCGGAGAGCTCATATTTAACTTGTACAAAATATAGAGTATGAGTAAAAATACTATACTAATTCGTAGTCGCTTGAATTTTTATAGAGCGTCCTGGTTATTTGTAATAAAATAAAATTAAACCTTAAGTTTATTGTGATAAGGCGTTATTTTAAACGTTTATTGTTTTCTCTTGATATCTTCCTTTCGTCTCTCAAAGGTAGTCCCCAGAGGTGTGATCCCGAAGTCCTCATTTATCATGTTCGTCACGTGTTGACCATCCCTTGTATACTGCATCACATATACGAAATCTTACATAGAAGATCACATCACACCTACCCATATCTACACTTTTATTAAGTCCTAGTTCATATTTTCTTTTCCTCTTACGATTATATTATTTATAAGAAAAATATTGAACAAAGACTACGTGCGTCAACTGTACAAACACGTCTTGTTCTTCGTTATATACGTATTTATGTCCTTTATAAATATGAATATTAATACTATTTTCAGCACAATGTTTTAAAAAGTAATGGATTTATTGAAGCAATAATGAATAATGGCATTTCAGTTCGTAGAAATGAAAAATATATTGTCAAATTAATTGGTCAATCATTGAAACGTAACTAATTGATACGATAATTTTATTAATAAATGTAGAGTTCATTAAAACGCTTTAAGCAAATTTATCAGTATGTGTTTACGTAAATATTTTACTTATGTATAAAATATATTTTGTATTAGTTTTTACTTTAGTCTTCTAGTCTTGTGTTGGCGCATTAGAGCACGTGTGTGTTCTATATCTAAGTATACTTGTACACATGTATGTGGAAACTTTTAATTGACCTTTATGTGCCTATTTGTGTATTAAAATTTATGTTATTTAACTGTTATTTTAGAGTACTCTCTTCACTATATTATGTAAGATATCTTATTAAAACAAGACAATTCTACAAAGCGCACGATAGCCTTCTTCCATTTGTCTTTGTCTTTTACAGATTTCCTTCTACGCAACCAATTCTTTTTCTTAATATTTTTTCACTGCGGGTTTCATCTAGTCATTGCCTTAGGGGAAGAGGGGCGTTATCCCATAATCCAACCCTATGCAAACAAAGAGCAAAGAAATTGTGGATTTGCAAATATTTACATGCTAAGGTTCGACGAAATTTATTGTGTTATAATTTGAATAAGCTAAAAATGTCTTGTAAAATACATAGTAAGTTTATAATTTTTATATAAATTTTATTCTGACTCGCTATGGTATTAAAATCCTCGTTACACATAAACTGAACTGAATCAGCCTGTAAAGTGTGTAGTTCCACTGCTGGGCAAAGGCCTAGTTTAATCCACTACGCTGCTCCATTGTGGGTTGGCGGATAATATGCCTACCATGATAACAATCGTTACCAGATGTCTATGATAACAACCGGGACCGACTTTTGTACGTGCTCTCCGAGGCACGAGGCACAAGAAAACCCACAATTACATACACCCAGACCGAAAACAAACATTTGCACAAATACTAATAACTGCCTCGAGCGGGAATCGAACCTGCGACCGCCGGCGTTGAGGCTACTGAGTAGTAACGGTGTAGTGGTGTGAGTACAACACTACACCGGTCGTCACATTAGAACGGTCGTCGTTGTTTTGTTATTGTTACACACATATCGACCTAAATATTGTTCTTGTCATTTCATTTTTCAAAATTAGTAATTTCAAACTGCTGAAGTTATAGAGAAGACGTATCTTGTACATGGTGTGACAGACGCAAAAGTTATTCGCTTTATAACTAGCAACATAGAAGTTGACTTAAAACTAATCTCCCATTTCGTCTTCACCGTAATGTATTTGAAAGTTTATAAGATTAAATTTCTCCCAAGACTTCAATTATAATGACATATTAGCAAAGTAGGAGAACGCACTATGGAAAACGTAATCGAGGTTAACCAGAATTGAAAAGTTAGAAAGAAAAAAATCACCTCACGCTTAGTAATTTATTGGAGCTTGTAACCGACTTAATTATTAAAGTATAGTGACGTCACTATGTTTTTCAGGATCAAAATTTTCAATTACATTCCGTCTCGTACTCGTACTCACGAGTGAAGATAAGAAGTTAATAATAATTAATTTTAAGTTAAACAAAAATTTGAGAATTAAGCTAATTTAGACTGAATATTTACTCTCTGTAATGATCCAAAAGTAAATTCAAATTTAATAATATATCGATGTTTACTTAATTTTATGAATACTAAGAGTAACTCCCAGAAACACGCTTACTTAAATATTTGCTTGCCCGACGTTATACAGTCAAGTTAGATGGTCCTCGCTTCATGTTCTGTATAAAGTAAATATAGATGATAGAAGCAATAACGGAGACTAAATCTTATATGCTAACTATGCGAGTCTGCGAACCAGGCTAGTTGTTAAGACAAACATTTCATCTCATGGTTTGATATACATAGAGTTACATAAGTTTTTGTACAGATTGAGGTTCCAGTCAACAAAGTTGGATTAAGCCTTTGTAATTGTTGTTGTTGTTTGTTGTTTGCAAGATTGTTAATTGTTGAATTCTCTGATAATCATTAAAAAATTTCTTGATAACATTATTATTTTAGGAAAATATGATGTATTTGTATATCCACCATCTCTCGGTAGAACATCGTGACTTTTTTCCTTCCCTTAATGGAAGTTGAGGCTTTTCCCAACTGAAGGACATTTTATATCTTTTACTTTACTTTTTATGATGCTTATTTTGTTTATTATGAAAAAATATGAAACCTAATTAGATATTCCAATTTGGATTTGTTGATGAAATGTGAAAAAATAAGATGAGCCGTGATTTGAATACATTTCTAGAGGTTTTCGTTTATTTTTCTTACCGGATTTCTAATTTGGCGAAATATTACTGAGACAATGTTACGAATGATTACTTTGGATTAATTTTTCATTATTCCGGAATGTTTGTGTACAGGGCGTTGTATAACAGCCGTTATTACAAAGGAATTTCATTTCAGATTTGTGAGTAAGAATATATGATATATACATATACATCTATATATATAATCTTGTTTTATAAGACATCATTAAAACTCAAAGGAATCTTATTTATTTATTATTTATTTATTTATGCTTTATTGTACACCATTTTTATACACACAACTTAAATATTCTTAGTAATTAGATAACACGGAATATGTATAGAAAAGGTAGGTGGTGTACTATTACGATAAACTTAATATATAGATGAAATATATATATATATAATCTTATTCATATACATGTATATATATATATACGTTAGAAAATGTAAAATTTATGTATATTATATAAATTATACATTTTCAAACGTAGGTACTAAAATACAGTTTGCTTAGCTAATTTATATATCTATATTATTTAAAATTCGTTAAAGTAGATGGGATCGTTTAAACAGATTTAAGCAAAACCGAAACGTATTCATTTAAAATTTACATTCGCAGGTAAATGCGGGTCCTTAATAATAAAAAAGCGGGTAAAAGGAAAACTCGACGGAAAACGGGTACTGTTTATCGAGAAACAAAGCAAGTGAGGCATGCAATATGCATAATGATTGTACTAAATTAGGACAAAAACGGCCTCTTTGCGCCGACTCAAATTGCTTATTGTACTTCGTTCTCAACTTTTCATAATATTATAAGAAAAAGTGTTATTGCATTTTTTTTGGTTCGTCTTCGAATAAAAACGTCAAATTCGGTTTAAGAATAAGCTACGGAGTAATTTGTAAGCCAAAATTTCGTATTTCTCTTACGTTATAACAATTACGCTGTTTTATGTATTGTCTTTTCTTCCTATTATACATATATGAAATATGAGTAAAGTTATTACCTTTTTACAATAACGACCGAAAGTAAATTATGAAACAGTGATAAATCAAATGTTTTATACACGTAAACTATTAGATACCCGTGTAAAAAGACTAAATATACATTATACCTTCCTATAGTGCCTCTCCAACCAGTGAAGGATGGCTATCAGCTTTTTACTGTCTTCTTTATTTATAGCTCTGCGAAATAACTCAGCGGCGCTGGCTATTCCGGTCCACTCTCGGATGTTTCGTAACCACGACTTCTTTCTTCTGCCAACCCTCCTCTTTCCAGCGACCTTTCCCATCATGACGAGCTGCAACAAACTGTATCGCTGATGTCGAAGAACATAGCCCAAGTAGGAGATCTTCCGTTGTTTAACGGTGAGCATGAGTGCGCGTTTCTGGCCAATCCGTTCCAATACTTTGACGTTGGTGACCTTCTGAGTCCAGCTTATGGATAGCATGCGTCTTTACGTCCACATTTTGAAAGCCTCTATACGCTTTCGAAGGTCTTCTTTTATGGTCCAAGCCTCACATCCGTACAATATAATGGGCCAGATGTAACAGTGGAGCAAACGAGTTCGTAATTTGATGTTAATGTTACGGTTACAAAGTACTTTTCTCATTGTGTTAAAAGCACTAAATTATATACACATACCCAATACACAGTAGACTAACATAATAAGGAGGATCCTTTCGAGGAAAATATTATATTAGGATTAGATATACGCTTGTTACAAAATAATTTCACTCATTCACTTAGATTAATGGTTTCCAATAGTACCAAAATATATGTAGTACGGAAGATTTCGCCAATGTTATGTAATATGAAGAAGAAGATTGATCGGTGGAGTCAAGATTACAACCTCAATAGAATTTTGAAGACCGTAGAAATAGTAGGTATTTAATAGTTAATCCTTGACCTAAAATAACACAGACATTAAGAATACGATACAAAACAAACATTTATAATACTTTATTAGTAATCTATGTAACAAGTACATTATATTAGAACATTCATCAGATATATTTACAATTTAATTTTATATATTTACATAGGAAAGTCCAAAAAGGACTAAACACAAGCATCAACAAACATCAAATATTTACAGGACGGGGGATTTTGCGAGGAAGGACATTATAAATAGGATTATGAAGTTTGTAACAGCTAAACAGGATGTGGGATGCCGAAACTTCATCGAGGCCATATTCGCACAAAGAATAGTCGCGCGTCCTAATCTTAGCCAGACGGACTGTGAAGTGCACGAATGTCTAAGACGCAAACGGCAGATTATAGATGTTACCCAGCGGTCTGAATATCTATAAAAAACAACGGAGGACGTCTTGGGATAGTGGGCTGGACGGTAGAGTAATGACTGCCTTTGAACGATTTTGACTCAATGTAGGACAGACTCCAGGAGTTGTCCAAATGAGTTCATGCCAGAGCCCGCAGGTCTTGACTTGAGTTACAGAAATGGTCTAGAGAACTAGTCGAACAGCTAATAGAAAGAAAGGAAGAAAGGTAAAGGAATTTACGAGAAGGGAGTAGAGTGCCAGACTAAAATGGCATTACCAGCATATCCATTGCTTCTATCATCCCTCACACAGGAGAAAGCTGGAAACCGAAACCAGAGTCTTGGAACCAACAATGTTTCATAGATTGATGAGAGATTTGCATTGTTATTTATAGAAGCAGGACTATTGTTACTATTTAAAGCACAACCATTAAGTTGCGAAGATAGGACGTTATCAACAATAGTTTTATGGGACTGTTTGTTGAACCCTTTCCCTAAAGGAGCTCGGAAGGAGAAGATTGGAATAGTAGGAGAAGGAATGGACCTCGGGGAGCTATTGGGGGAGTATATGATAGGGGAGAACAATTCTTTTGCTACTTCATCATAGGACCTCTCAACAAGGGGAATACGAGAAGATGCTTCCAAGTATGAAATGTTTTCCTGTGACATGATAATTTTAATGGACTGCTGATAAAAAAAAAAAAAACTATGGACAAGTGTTATTTGTTCTCTAGCGTTATCCTGAGCAATGTAAGCAAGTAGCATTGTTTTCAGAAACAACATATCACTCACCTGTATGAGTTTACGTACATCTAAAACATCTGGGTTTTGACCTGTACTGTGCTTTGATATGACCATAGCGACAGCAATTCAAGCATTGGATAGTAGGTAATTTATATGTTTCTATCGGGAGGTATGTATGATAGGATAAACTTTTTCTGGGAGCATTTGCCCTCTGAAGGTTAGTACTACAGACTGAATTGGTACCCAAATAATATTACCTTCATTTGAAGTTTTACAGTTCAATCGTCTGACTTTGATGATATCACTACAACCAGAAGGACGCTCCAGAGACTACACCAGTTACCTACCTACTAACCTAGAACAGGGTTAGACATAAAAGTGTTAGCTGCTTGACCAGAGGAAAATTCTACAGAGACATTATTTCGACCATTATTCTCAACTCCATCATTAATAATTGACACATTATGAGTGTTAAGAAATTGACCGAATTTGATAGCCCGCAGGGTTGTACCTGCAACTGGGTCTGACACTTCCCTAGAGACATGGACTAAGAATGGACCTTTTTCGTCATCTGTATTGCTTTTAAGAGCCTCAGAGAATGAAGGATGTACGTATACAGTTTGTATCGAAAGGATAGCGGTATACGGATGATATACGGTAATTTTGGGAGATGGGTTAGAAGTGGTTAGGTCAACAACAATTACAAACTTTAAAAAAAAGAAGTACCTAATATATATCACTAATTTGTAAGGTTTACTGAAAACACGTTATTGCGATGCTACGCAAATGAAGCAGGGGCTTTTATATAACTAAACACATTAGAATTTAATATCGCTTAATATTCGCTCACATGGATAAAGATGATGTCATTAACATAGACAAATGGCATTATTAATAATAATTTAAATAGAAATACGTAATATTGATTCGTCAAAAAAGTCATAAGATATGATTCGACAGTCGTAAAATTTTATTCATTTTAATACGCAGTAAATTCCGATATTAACAAAAATCGAAGTTAAAATATCGACGGCACAGCGGGAAGTGCAGATTTTTCGTTTCTGTTATGAAGTTAATAAAATATATAATATATTAAAATGACAAATGTGAACAATAAATTAATGAGACCGGTAATCATTTTTTATGTAAATTATAAGTTTCTATTTTTTTTTTACCTGATTTTATATAAATTACATTATTTTTTATCTGTTTAAAATATTCTTATATAAATTACATTTTTTTAGTTGTGTAACAATCACTGTGTCTACTTTTGTTGCGTTTGTCCAATTGCGTCAGAAGAGTCAGAATTTTTTTCAACACATTTTCATTTATTTAGTCGTTGCCTGTAGTCTATTCATTAAGGAAAATTATAGGTGAAATTCATCACACTATGACTTTTAAAAGAGGAGAAGCAACCATTTTGTACTTAGATTAAAACTGTGTCAGTTATTTAGTGTTAGTATTATAATTATTAGATTTTGACTATTTTTGTTCTCGACGTTGCCTCTAACTTGACTTTTCGTATAATTTGTTTCCAAGAAGCTTTGTACAAAGTTTTTAAAGAAAATCTACTATTATAGTTTGTAGCTTTGAACGTTGAGGTCAAATATTTACTTACTCGGTCTAGTTTTCATGTCAATCTTGAGAGCGCAATTAAGACTTGTCAAATATATTGAGCTAAGCGTACCCGGGGTTTCATCCATGTTTAGGTTTTCTACTCCACTCTTATGTGTCAGTCTTTTACAAAATTAGTCTTTTTAGTGCAAAAATATTTTTTTTTTAATTTTATCAATGTATCCCGTGGTTAACCCTTCAAAAGACATGAAATCAATCATCGAATAATATTTATAATATAAAAAGTACAGATGCCTGTTGACAACAATTCTGGTGTATGTGCAAGTAGTCGCCTCAACGCTGGCGGTCGCGGGTTCGATTCACACTAGGGGCAGATTTTTGTATTTGTGTAAATATATGTTTTTGGTCTGCATGTATGTCCTGGTGCGTTTTTCCTCCGTGCCTTGAAGAGCACGTAAAGTTGTCGATCCCGGTTGTTATCACAGACACCTGATAATGATCTCTACTGTGGTAGGGTAACTTGGTAAACTTATTCGCCAACTCGCAGTAGAGCAGCCTGGTGGATTAAGCTCCAAACTTTCTTCTATATGGAGATTACAATAAATTATATAATACAACAAAGGAAGAAAGTTTCCACTATTTTTTGCATAACAAACGTCGTCTTAGTATTGTGGTTAGAATTGATAGTAAAAAAAAAAACTGTCGCAGTCTTAATTTATCATATACAATGCCTTGACAGGAGGCTATAGTATTCAATTGTTTTCATTATGAACACAGCCGTAATTCCGAGTTATCTCTCATCAATATAGTTTTCGACATATTTTGTTCAAGTTTCACATAAATTCATATTAATTAAAGAAAATTCTCGATATCTCGACAAAAATAGACGGTGAACTTCATAAAAGCATTCAGTCTGAAATTTCTATAATTTGTTATGAAAATAGACAGATTGTTGCTATTCCAGCGTTCGACTCTGCTTTGACGGTTGAGGCACAATTGAGTGCCGTTCACGGGGAGCGATAAAAAACCTTTGTCATAAGCCAACCCGGTAACACTCTCGCGTTTTACGACCAAATAAATTTCAAACACTATTATGATTCAAATCGAGACCGGACCCACAACGTACAAGCACCCTTTTTATCAGCGTTCGTTTAAAGGATTCACGAAATATTTTACAAAAACATGTCATCTACATTTAAATAAATAAAAAAGAAACGTATAAATATTTCTCGTTTAAATATAAACGCCTTTATGTGCAGTCACGTTTACTAGCACCGAATAAATAAATTATGACGATTCTTCGAGGATTATTTTGATCCGGGTTGAAGTGGTGCTTACTTTTAAATATCTTAATAATATTTTGTAGGTATTATACGGCGATCCATGTTAGAATATTGATGTCAAAGTGATTGGCTGTATATCGAACTACTTACAAAAGTAAACACCCGCAGGTCGGGTTAAGTACTGGGTAAGTGTCTAGTCCGTGAAAGACCAAGACACTTGACGAATACAGGTGAGAGCTTGGATCAAAGCCTTCATTGACCCGTTTGCGGTCGGGAACTTAGCATTTGCTGTTCCTACCAACGGTTAAGGTATTGTTATATTAATAACAATAGCACTTGTAAAATAACGAATGAAATCTTTTTTATTATACAATCTGGGAAAACAATATTCTATTTCTGTTTTACTCTATAAAGATATTAGGTAATGCGGTTTTACCCGTATTGATGGTTATTTTTTTTCCCCTGGGCAATACCCTGGTTTCGCAATCGCATCTTTTTAAATAAAGTTTTGACGAATAATAAAAATAAGTCTCGTAATAATTAGCGCAAAACAGATTAGAATACTCGATTTTATAATACATATGGTGTGTCCAAACTATAACATAGGATTTAGATAATTTATCTTGAATATTTATAATATTACCACTAGTCACGCCGAGTCGTAATGTACATATATAGGAACACCTGTGTCATACGTAGTCGATTTTAATAAAAAAACAAAAATCTTTGGGCACTAATGACTAAAAACTAAAAATAATTGGACAGTAATAATTATGATATTTTTTAAGTGATAAGCATCACGCTATATTACATATACAATATTGATTTTGTTTCCAAACCCGTATGGTTGTCTGGAAGAAATCGCTACTAAGCGATAAGACCGTCTTATTGTGCATCTAGATATTAACCTTTTCTTCATCTAATTGTTTTATTCATTTTTTTCTGTGATGTGCAATGAAGAATATTATTATGATTATGATCATAGAGCTTTTTGATAGTACCTAATAAACGAGACTTGTTATAAGAGACGTAAAATTTCAAAATAATTTGTACGTCTAAGTATTTCGTAGTAAGGGCAGGCTCTGAGCAGTGTGAGTACAGTAAACTGGGTTAGTTAAAGATTGTTTGACGACAACATTTTTGTGCATTTTATGTAACAATTAATAATTCAAAGTCGTATAAAGCCTTATAGGTAAAAAGCAAAATCTGTACACCAATATTTACAATACAAGAAATCTTGTTTACTCTAAGTAACTAAAGAGAAGTACAAAATATCGAAGTAAATTTGATATGAAAATCATTTGAAGGCTAAAACGTATTGGGTAAAATCCATCGATACTTGTATTTACCATATAAATCATCTTACTTCGCGGTTTAACGCTCCACGCTTTGGTCACGCATAAATTCAACAGCAAGGAAATGTGCCTTCGGCATTTAAATATTCGACGCAACATATTTATACACATGATATATCATTTATATTTATATGATTAAAAGTCATGTTCAAATTTGAATTATTTAAATATGGAAATAATAATCCAATTAATTTCCCATTATGAAGATATCATATTTCAATATAATAAATTTTGATTGTTTGTTAAATATAAATTAAATACTATATAAATTTGAAGTAAACATAATTCATATTTTGAATGATAAAACTCAAATGTAAAAAAAAAACCTTTTTCATAATTTTGTAACTTCTCGTATCAATTTAAAATATAATATTCGTAGTTCGTCGATAACGGTTTTCAAAAATTCTCACACACTCTTTTCTTTTTTTTTCCTGGAATTTATAGATATATTTTACATTGCATTAAGTTGTAAACATTTCATTACTTATGCTTATTACGTTATACTAATAATATATACTAACGTTACAATATTTCTAATCTATATTTCCATAATAAGAAACAATCTAACAACGATATTTTGATGTCACCATATCTTTTTATTCATTTATTATCAATCTAGAATCTCTAAGCGATATTTTGATTCTACTATCGCGAGAAACGACGATAATATTAAAATTTTACTATCTGTTTTGGATATTTTATTGGTCGAAACGTTGTGTCGCTTGTTAGCGAGGGAGGTGGGCGTTACTGCAATACTTTATACAGCATTACAAGCACTGGGAGAGCTGATAAAAGTCAGCGTATTTTATTAATGAATTAATTTAATGTTCGATCGTTAAAATCTTCATAACATTTTTAACGTGCAACCGGCAATGTTTATTATTGCAACCCATAAACCTCTTTGTACATTTGACGATAACACATCGATTTTTTTGGGTTAATTAATATGATGCATTTTGTTCCTGTATTAAACTCCTGTTATAATGCTTTGAATTTTTAATACTCAATATTATAAGGTCTTCATTGTTTTTCTTATGTTAGTATGTTACCTTATTTATAGAGGGATATGGGACTAAAACAGTAATGGAAAAATCAAATTTAAATTCTTTCTTTAGTTTTTTGTCACAAAATTATATATATAAAAACAAAACTTGTTAGAACTAACTTTACCTAAACATCATCTATATGACCAGACTCTCCATCGGGTTATCTGATTAACTCATTGATTTATCATCTCAGAGCGTAAAATATTGAAGCTAAACACACGAAATTTTACCAGTAACTTTACACTTTAGTCACTCATTAAGGAAGAAATTTTGGAAATAATATGCTTAAGGGAGGAAGAAAATACTTTTTACTAAGAAATGTCATCATCGATTTAACGCAACGACTGCTCTGGTGTAGTGGTTCGAGTAGTTGCCTCAAACGCTCGGGACAGATATTTGTATTTGTACAAATATTTGTTTTCTATGTGGGTGTCTTGTGGGTCTCCCCACCGTACCTTGAAGAGCACGTAAAGCCTTCGGTCCCGGCTGTTATCAAAGACACCCGATTACGATCGTTACTCATGGCAGGGAAATTATCTACCAACCACGCAGTGGAGCAGCATGGTGGATTAAGCTCTAACCCTTCTTCTATATGGAAAAGAGGCCTTCGCTTAGCATTGGGTGGTTTACAGGCTGATACATTATTTTTTGCATTAGTCATTTTTAATACTAGTAGTATGAAACTTCATTGTTCATTGTTGTTTTAGTAAATTTTGAAACTTTGAACGAAAATTTTGTCATGTTTGAAGATAGATTAAACAGATTTTATTTTTTAGTTTCTAAATACACCTTTTACTTTTCACTTCCACCTTACCTTTAGGGGAGTGAAATGGGGATGAAAGTTTGTGTGGAAGTTAGAAGCTAGAATTGTGAAAGTTATATTTGAGATTTTAAATTTAGTTATATACATGAAATAAAATTGTAACCAACCGATGTTTGTACACAAGAGATATTTAGGAAAAACTAATTGTAGGGGCCTTATGAGGGTAATAGAAGCCAAAAAATTACTTTTAAAATTTTTGTCTGCCTGTCTATCTGTATATCTGCCTATCTATCTGTGTGCTTGTTCCCGAATCACTAAAAATTTTCAGCACGAAATAGGATGTGGTTTTCATACTTGTGATCTTGCTCGAACTTAAAATCGAGGTAAAGGTTTTAACTTGTTACACCGTCTAGAAACAGACCTATGAATAGTTGTAGTGAAATCGTAACGAAGTCAAAGTTTTTTTAATATCGACTGCTGTTGTTTTTATTATGAATATAGGCATACAAAATTGCGGGTAAAAGCTAGTTATAATTAAGTAAAAAAGTGTTTAGTGTTTATAAAAAAACTACACCAAAGGAGTTTGAATAGTCTATCAAAATTTGTCATTTTAGTAGTACGATAAGAAAAGTAATAAGTGTGCTAATTACCATATATTATAAATATTTATCAGGAGACACGATAAGCGTGGATGTCTAGACGCGAGCCGGAATCAGAGAGGGCGCTTTTCCTCTATGTCCACAGACACGAAAGACGCCGATTGAGTGCAGTATCATATCTAAATGGAGTAATTCATAAACAATAGATATATAGAGTAATCAGTTTTTAAAAATACGCCTAAGAGGGTCATATCAAACAAGGGATAATTTTCACCAAAGCCATGCACAACAGCTAGACCTCTACCACTTATATACGTAGAAAATATAATTTATATTGTGTAACGAATAAAAACTGTCGACTTTAAAATATACTAGCTTATTAATAATGTTTTTATAATATTTTGACGAACAATCTTTAGCCATCACAAGATAATTATTGAAGTTTTTTTTTATGTCAATTATTGCATTGCGTTGCGACGGCAGGTGGGTATTTGTGGTGAAATACTTTGGTAACGAGGTACTTATTCGTCGGTATCTTATACCATTTTTACCTCGGCATCCTTTATCTCTCTGTCAATTATACAAAAATCAATTTAGAATACTTTAAACATATAAAGCTTTCTGCAGGTTATAATTTGATCTCAAAACAAAGCTAAAGTAAATAAATAAGTTTGTTTTTAATATTTAAGAATTGAAAATATTATAGATCATATTATGTTTTAGACAATTTCTAAATGTATCAGTATACTGTTTTAAGAATTGGAGCCGCTGCGGAGAAGGCTGAAATGACTAAACGGCACAAATATTCGTCACTTATCCAAAGTTATGTTTTTGTGCCGTTTGCAGTCGAAACACTTGGACCTTGGAGTAGCAGTGCAAAAAAATTTCTAAAAGAATTAACCCCACGACTTATAGCCTCCACTGATGACAGGAGGGCTGGTGCATTTTTTGCCCAAAGAATCGGAATTGCGATTCAACGGGGAAATGCTGCTAGTATTCTTGGCACCATTCCACGCGGATATGATTTATACCAAAACTGTTTGTAAATAATTATTTTAAGTTTTGAATTGTAAATATGTATAATATTATAAAATTTCTGTAATAAATTTATTTCATTTCATCAAATGAAATATTTAAAGTACTGTATTAAATTTTTGAAAGTTTTGATTCATCAAAACATGAATAATTATATTTTAAAAATAATAATATCGAAATAATGTTAGATTCTACTCGTATTCTTTTTGACAGCAGTGTCATATTAATATATATAAATATATAAAATCATTTATGTAAGATGTTTATTAATATTTATATATTATATAATTAATTATTAAAAAATCATGTATGTAATATGTTACAATTTGTATGTATGTATGTTTAATACTTCAATTATATTGTAAAAAAAAATTCGTTATTGAAAAATAAAATAATAAAGATTTTTTAATAATTTATTAAAAATATTCTATTCAGGATTTTTCCAGCAAACCAATTTTTAATACATTTTCAATAGACTAAATTTATTATAAAATAGGTCTCATTCTATTATCACCCCGGTTAAGGTTAATCTAGGTTCGGATCTTCTACTAGTTAATGTATTTACTGTATTATAATTACAATATACCCTTGGTATATAATATTAATATTTAATTTTTATTTATTATCTTCATCCAAAGTTAGGTGCATAAATTAGATAAAAATATCTTGAATTTATTTGAAGTACTTATAAATACGATATAATAGGTACGTAATAATTTAATTAACACATTCGATATTCAAAGAACTGCACAAATTGTAATTAAAGTAGCAAAACAGACTGCTGAATAAACTCCACACATTTTTTTAAAAGTTAAAATTATTCCTTTAAGAAATAAAACTTATAAGATGTAACTGCAGTCTTTGGAAACTGAATCACATCAGTGTCGCCGCGTGTCACGTTCTGTCACGGCTGACACATCGACATCGAAGGCGCTGTCGCGAAAATTAAACTCTACTTTAGAAAAAGACGATTGCCGGCTTTCCAATGCCCCGATAATTGCTGCAATTCTACAGTAATGGATTAGCCATTCGTATTGTTAAGAATAAAATTTATTATAGAGCCGATGTATCCAATTTAAAACGTAATGAGGGTGAACGATTACTTTTCAAGAATTTCTCGACATTAATGATACGTTTCGACCGTTTTCACAGACATCAAGTAATGGATCAAAATATTTTTTTTTTCAAATAAATATATACTTTACTTATTTTGTTTATTTCTGACAAGTATTTATTGTATTTAAATGAAAGGTAATGCAAAACAGGAGTGAACTACAAACAGATTTATTTTAAATAATAACACCTACGTGTGTTTTTTTATTTGCAGCTTAATCGCGTAGTGTATTGTTTAGACCAGTCAAGGATGAACTGTCCACTTCCTTTTATAGCATGAAAATTTAATGCAAAATAGATGTACCTAGAGTGAAACAGGTGTCTTGTAGATCTGGTCATGTTTCCTCCCACGCTCTTAGCTTTATTGGTTAGTATTGCCCCTAAACGTTACCAATGAGACATTTGCCGGTGTATTTACGGTGTCTTAAGATCTCTTAAGACATGCTCCGTTAAAGGCTATACCGATAACATAAAGTGAGAGAAATATTGACCTCTAGATGAGACTCACAAAATTAGAATTAAATTTACTTAATTTCTCGGGAATTCCTAAAATTAATGACCACGAGCATTCTTGTTTTATGACTTCCCTTTATTAGTTTCAAGCTTCTTATATTATTCAGAGTAATTTATGTAAATAGCACGTGGATGAAATGAAAATTGACTATTTCAAATTATGAAATGATTTTTAAACGGATTAAACGTAAGATATGTGTATATTTAAATTAAAGTCATTAACTTAACGATGTAAAAATATTAATCTGGGACGTGTTGACATTTGAAATTGTATTAGTATAATCACAATTATTTTACTTCATAATTCATGAATATATTTGATTACGATAGCTCTAAATAAATAATATATAAAGACCGTACTATTGAATTAAGAAGTCGAGAGTTGCGGGTTCGAGTTTGTTTTTGATGTATTTTTGAAATGGTTTTACATTTAAATGTAATATCTCACAGTTTGAACAAAGATACGACAACAAAATTGACATTGTTTAATTCATCTCGTGTATACAAATATATATGCATACACATATGTTGTATATACATATGTATATGCAAATGTTCGTCTCAAATATGTCCCGCTGTCAAGTAACTCTCAGCAGGTTACGATATCTTAAAGATACATTAACATGATGTTTGTGTCGTTTAAAATAAAATGTTTTCAATAAGCAGGCCGTACAATGCAATAAGAATTTCCAATTGAATTTGTGCTATTAGATAGAGGGAGGAAGGAAGAAACTCTTGAGCTTTTTTTACACGCTTTTTATTAGCTTCAACTGTATGTTTGTATGTTTGCAATTATATTTGTAAAGATGATTAATTTTAATTACGTGACTTACAATTAAAAAAAAATATTATAAAATGACACACTTATACGGCTAAAAAGTGGATTGGACATACTGTTGGTCAGTTATTATACAGGGCGCAGGCAACGCATTCAACGCAACGCATTTACGTGTTTTTTTTCCCTTTCCTATTATTTATTTATGATCTTGCAACTAATAAGTTCTGATAATTTGTGTATAATTGATGCATTGAACTTTATAAAGGTACATCACCTAACTTTTCCATGCATAATCCGTTTAGTCTAGGTTGTCTGGAAGAATTCGCTACTTAGCGATAAGACTGCCTTTGTACTAAACTAACCTAAATACTCTGTATATTTATGTGTGGTGTACTTATAATAAAGCATAAATAAATAAATAAATAAATTGAACAATCGCTTAAAAATATGTTACAGTCGATATTACAAAGAACCTCAATTAGTGACATTACAGGTTTTATTTTTATTGCCTGAAAAGTTATTTGACTTCTTATCCATAATTTAATTTAATCTGCACAGCAAAATTTTGTACGAAATAATAATAATTATTATTATAATCTTATATACATATTAGAATTTGAAACCGCTAGGCGCTAGCTAATTTCGGAATCTTATACTAACGAATTCCGTTTCAACTTTGACTGGCAGATTATCTTAGGCTTCCTTCAAAAGACGATTCTAATGTTTTAATAAATAATGAAAGCAAATCATGTAAAATCACGTATAATGTATATAAAATAGAATAATTAAGAACATTACTGAGGTTAATCTTTGATAGTGATTACATAATTTATTGTTAAAGAGAATAATTAAAATATACGTAACTATACAAATTTTCAAGAAATAATAAAAAAGAGAGAAAATTGTCATGAAAAAATAAAATATAAAAATAAATCGTATTATGTTACTAAAAATTTTAGAGAACAATCGCGGCAACATTAACATGTGAAAAACGTAAATTACAATAATTATAACAAAATAAATATTTTGTAATTACCCGACTGCGACAGAAGGAGAGTTATGTTTTTAACTAGGTGTTCCGCACGATTTCATATGCGTTGGCGTTTTTACATTCTTAGCATATTAATTTTTGGTTAACTCTAAAATATGTTTTTATTTTTTTTAAGATTTCTGCTAAATTTTACTTATCTATTAATCAAGTAAGATTGACGTAAGAAATCTTAATATTAATCGTGAAATTTCATCATCCCTGTTCACTTCCCTTGGAGTCGAATTTCGAAAAATCGCTTCCTACGTCATAAAAAGGTGTAACTGTTAAATATATAATATTTTATCTCCAATAGTTTCTGTTGTGTGATGATGAGTTAGTTCACCAACTATTTTAAGTATCTAATGCTAGACATCTTTAGCGGTTTCAGTGTTTAACTAATGAAAATCATTCTGATTAAATCAGATTGGTTTATATTTATAATCTTTAGCCCCTCAGTGGATCGAGCTGTGCTCGGCATATATTTTTTGGATCAAATTAGACATGAGGAGATATTTAAAAGACCTGTATGACTTTTGGTCACTAGGATCCGAAGATGCTGAAATGAAAACCTCATAACGGTAAGAACAGTACTGGCAATTCTCCAGTCCCACAGTAGCCCAGATCAATAGACAACTTTAACCGAGTTGAAATAAGTCACGGGTTTCTTTAGGCTTTGGACCTTGGCTTGGTTTGTCCAGCATGTCCGGCAATAATATGTTCATTGGTATTGCCAGTACAGTGTACATTATACACACAGAAAACGTAAAACGTATAAACTCCCCTTTCCCAAAAAAGTAAATAAATATAAAATGAAAAAATAATAATGTTATTTGACAGTAATTATTGAACTGTTCTTAGTATAGGTCGGCTATAGTGAATTATAAAATAGCCTGGAATAACTAATTAATTGCACACAAACATTTGTAACGTAAATATTGTATACACCACGGCCAGGACTGGCCCGTTGGCGCAGTTAGCATTGACCTTGCATCCGCTCTAGGGTCGAGGGTTCGATTTCCGTCCCGAGTCTGATTGTAATATGTTTATATTGTAGTATGTATATTTATACAAAAAATGTGTATCACTCGGCTGTTATCTAAAACTCAGGCATTAATTTATCTACCTTAGGGACAGATGCCCAGATGTGTGTATATTAAATTGTATTTATTTATATTACATATACTCGTATATTTATTTACCGGTAAAGATCAATCATACAGAATAAAAATATATGTATACATATGTAATGTTAAATACCTTCGATTTCTTTATAATGTGTTGTTCTATCTATGTAATAAAAAAATAATGAAAACGTTTTATAACCACATTCACAAAAGAAGTTAGAACAATGTCATCAGTAAAATCGAGAGGAATATACGTCATCTCTTTAAATGCATTTTATTTATCGGATGTTTATATTTAACATCGCTTGTGCCTTAAATAATCTTTCATAAAATTTCGTAGCAGGATATGAATACATAACAGATGATACTTTACAGTATTGATGTATTAAACGTAGCCGATGACCGCTTTTATAACCAAAATATTTACTTACATAAAAACGGAATATTAAGATTCATAAGGGACATCGTAGGATACATAAACAAAAGGGAAGGGATGTTAATGTAAAACTATTTGATGTTCTTGCACGCCCTGAGCTGGCTATTTGTTTATGGGAGTAGCATACATTCCGAAAGATCTGTTAGAGGATTGCGGCGACGTTTGAACAATTTAGCGAGTCGAATTATTTAAATGAGATGATTTGGTATAAAGAACAGGGAAGAAAATCAAAACTGATAATGGCATTGGTCACATCATCTCGATCTAGTGCCTTACCGCGGTAAGGCACGCAATACAAGTCAAATACAATACAAGTCTGAAACGATGCCCCGCTTTATCGCGATAAAGCGGGGCATCGTTTCAGAAAAAATGTGAAAATGTTTTACTTACACACGATTAACACTCCACAGATTCGAATCTGTGAAGTCTTTTACTAATGTAATATATGGATGACTAGAATTCATCTATCGAATAACAATCTTACCGCGTATATGCATGATGCGGCTAAACGACCTATTTCATACTACGGCAAGACCATACATCGTGGACGGTAAAACGTTTAGAATTTAGAGAGAACTTTCGACATTAATCAAAAAAGTTTTACACGTGAAAAATTATGATACACGTAGATATAATAAAGCTTATATAAAGTAGCGGGTATGAACATTTCTTTCATTTTATTTCGTTCATGTGTTAGTTGGTGTAGACTGTAGAGGGTGTTGATTGTATAACTGAAAGGAATGTGCAATCTCAGAGTAAGGAGGAAATGGAAAAAGTGCAGAGAATACTACGGCTCGTTACTGCATTTTATTGTAGTTAATGGAAACGAGTGTTACTGTTTATTTTTACATTTATTTTTAAAGCAATGTATGTTACTTACCGAAGGTTTTTTAGTTAAAGTAAAAATAATACACAGATATGGAAGTTAATTATGCTTTTTAAAATAATTTAATTTTTATTTGCTTAAATATTACAGATTTTTTTACCTAAAATACCTAAATAACTAAGCATAGACTAGATTGGTGATTTATACTAATTAAGATCTAAAAATAAAAAAATAACCATGTAGGTACGTAACATGAGTTGTAATATCGAGACTTGTAAATTATATAAATTATTGTTTTATACATGTAAATAACCTAGATTTGGATATTAAAATAGATGGCGTGTTTGATACCGTTAAACTGTATGTATCCCTATTTTCTAAGCACCGTTATTTAACCAGCACGTTTCAAGACCCGCCTTACCAGTATGATTGCACGCTAAACGCTCCTCAATTGAGTATTAGTTCAGACATCGATAAAGTTACTAAGTGAACATACACAGTATCATTACTTCATCAGTGTTTATAAAGACGAAAAAAAAAACACATGCAAGCCACATGACCTATTGGTTACTATTCGAAAATCGTAATTTGGGCTTACAGGCGCAAACAATTATTTATTTACACTTTGTTGTACACCACAAATATACAAACAAGATAAATTGATAATTACAAAATGTAAAGTACAAGGGGCGTCAGACAACCCGAAATAAGTTGGAGTAATTTAATAAGAGAGAACGAGTAGGTGGCGTAGTTTTATTATAATAAACTTACATAAAATAATCCTTAGAATAAATAAGTACAGCAAAACTACGAAATAAAAATATACCTTACCTGCCTACCTTACCTATATAAAACCTTATTAAACATAAATGGTATTTTAAAATTTATTGGGTTTGAATTTCGAGCTTTGACAGATGACGTTCCAAATAATCTGGAATATAAAACTGTCAGTTACCTACGTGTCAACGCAGTATTACCACAAAATATTATAATTTTAATAATGAGCAAAACTAATAAATAACCACTAGCGGCTTAAAAATGTTAGCCGTTAAAATTTGGTGTACATTATTAAGTGTAATATTATTACACTAGCGAAAGTTGACTATTATGAAATGAAAAATCTCGTTTATTGTCCTTAGTTATGTACTAATAAAAATTATTAATAATACTTACCCGTAATCCTACGTGAGCGACTAATACACCAGTGCTACACGACATGATACGATACGGTGCCATTTAAATTATCAAATAGTTATTATCTTGACCTGTCCTACTTTGTCGCGTTAATTTACACATCTCGAAGTATTACTCGTTTTACGTTCACTTACGTCGCATCTTCTTCGTCTTCGTGTTGCGTAGTATCACTTATTTAGGGCAGTGTCCTAAAGATCATCATTAGAAAATATAATTTACAATGGTATAAATAAGTAGCTTATTCATAAAAGGAAACACAACAATTGAATAAAATAATAATTCCCTAATAATAAGTCCCTAACATAGAAATTAGTACGAGTATATGCGGTATACGTATACCTGATCCACATATACAACAAGAACAAGAGTACGTATGGTACTTTCTTGAGAATAAAACTAAAATAATTATACACCAACAACGCAAAAACATTGAAATAATTGCTAAATCAACATAAGTATAGTGTCTATCCGAGAAGTAGTGGTCAGGACGTTAGCAGCGTTTCCTCGCTTAACTGCAATTCCGATTCTCTGAGCGTAAAATGAACCAGCCCTCATGTCACCGGTGGAGGCAATCTGACAAGGAGTCAATTATTTTAGTCTTTTTGCACTATTATACCAGTTAATACAAGACGTACCAGATCGTTTCACCCACATTATATTTTGATATTTGTTAAATTACTTGATGTTCATGGCTCCTGCGTTGCTCTCTCTCGTAAGTGTAATATGTCTAGCCAACGTTGGTTAGTAAATAAATAATACCTATTTAAAATCTGAAAAAAGTTACTTCCAGCATTCATGCTATGACATGGTATATTATAATATTTTCAGCTTAATATATTTAGCTGACGATTACGAATAAAGAGACTCGAAACGTAAAGACAATACGATCACCGCTAAATCTCTCAACGTCGATATTTTCTGACTGGCGACAAGTTCAATCGTACTCAATACAGATATATTTCACGCTAGACCATTGATTTATATGCAAACGGCCGCGTTGAACGTGTAACATCCGTGTATTCATATGTCGCCGCTTGTCGGCAACACCGTCGTACTGGCGAGATAAGAGATTGCAGTATGTTTTATAGTGGGAAATGTGAACAGAAATGTTAATGGTAGCTTTATGAGTACGTATCATATTGGAGATGATTTATAATGTAAATTAATTATGATATTTTTAATGAGATACCACTTTTAACGAACATATCTAATAGCATTAAATGCAAAACTATATAACTCGGATTTAGATAATTGTGTCCTTAAAATAGAAGAATGACCCGAATACTAGTAAGTGGATAAATTACTACGATAATTTAAAACAAAGTATAATAATAAATAAGTTTTAAGGAAATAGCCAAAAAACAATCAAGCGTCTCATCTTACATCAAATGATGATTCATAAGTACTTGGAGTACTAAATCAGTCACCAAAGTGTTGCTGGTTAAAGAAATGAGCTAACTCGTAGCACAAAAAAGCTAATAGTAGGAATACTCTATAGTATAATTAGTTGTTGATGTTGTAAATTTTTCATACTAGATCATGGAAGCAACTTAAGTCATATAAGTAAGTCATATGATAGCTACATTAAATTATTATTTAAAATCCAAGCTCTAGCACGTAATAAAAATCTTTTAATTTTATTCTTAAATTGTTATGTTTTATCTTCATTTCTGATTTATTCAATACTTTATCTTAACTTTTCAGTATTCATTCCGTATCGTTTTATGCTATTTAAAATTGACAGATCGCACGATTCATTTCCAAAATCAAATTATTTTCTTAAAACATTTTATTTGTGTTTGGCGTAGGAGTATTTATCGTTGACATAAATCGATACTGATGGCCTACAAATACAGTCTTTTGAACTCTGACTTGAATTGAAACGGTACAGCCTTTTTCGTGTCACGTTCAATTTGCACGGTGACATGATTGCTGCTCAATAAACTGTATCAAGTAGGCTATTGTATTTTTAATAGAGAACGACCTATTTCATGTGTTCCATACATTTGTACAAATAAGACTGAATTTCATCGTTAAGAATATAACACGATTTTTTTGCCAATTTTCGAAATGATGAAGTAATTACCAGAAGTATTTTAATTTTTGTTTACTGAATATGCATATACGTCAAGTCTTAGTTGCGTTCAAAGATATTTTACGAACGTTCGTAAGATATAGGAAAATTTATACTGGTGATATTAAATAAATGTCAAAAGTGAAGTAATTAGAAATTATTACTTTCTGTAACTTTTACTTATAATAGATATATATATGTCGCAGACACAAACATATTCACAAACATTCTACGGGGCTTTGAGTAATGAAACGAACTTGTTAATTAAATTATTATACATAAAATAAAGTGTAAGCTACATATGATTCTGTGAAAAAAATCCAGGGACTATAAATCATCATCATCATCACCACCACCACCACCACCACCACCACCACCACCACCACCACCACCACCACCACCACCACCATCATCATTATCATCATCATCATCATTGGATATCCAGTCTCGGTGCCAGTAATTACACTGCCTGTCTTGCCCTTCTCTCCGAAACACAGCAAAGCTGTTTCACGGGAGAAACAAGCAAGATGGTGATACCTATGCAGCCGAGAGCGCGGCATAGCGCATCTCTCCCACCGGTAAAACCGGTTTCTATTTTTGTGTGAAAATCTTAATGCCGTTCACAGAATACATCTACTTACCAAGTTTCAACAGTAAAGTTCTTATAGTTTCGGAATAAAGTGGCTGTGACATACGGATGGACAGACAGACAGATATGACGAATCCATAAGGGTTCCGTTTTTTGCCATTTGGTTACGGAACCCTAAAAACCAAAAAGCATGTCTTTAAGTAAATTTAGGCTTTCTCTCAGTAGTCGTCTTACTCCAACAACAGTTACCCACAATGACATACACCAAGACCAAGCAAATATTTGTATAAATACAAATCTAGCCCTGAGTGAAATTGCGGGAAGGCGTTAAGGTGACTTCTCGCAATAATACACCAAACTTTTGTCGATAATAATAAATATTAATATTTAAAACAGTAAACGAAAAATTACTTAACATTTTTTTTGTCGCAAAAATTCAAAACCATAACACTCGAGAATGAAGTATAATACTGACATAACAGCGTTCCGTTGTTTTAAGAGAAATGTAGTCAACATTGTATAGATGGCGCTGAACTTCTGATGTTCATTTTACAACCTGCGGTGTCGCAGCTTCAGCATGACATGACGCTTTGTAATTCAATACATCGTGACTGTAATGTATATCAAATTATTTAAAGCGTGAATGTTGATCGCAATAGTGTTATTGTGTATTGTTGTTAGAATTTCTTATTCAGTGGTTATACGAAACTAACCCATAATTATAGTAATACCTCCTCATACCTACATATCAATATATTAAAAAAGAACCCATGCACATTTGATGTAGCGGGCTTAGTTATACATAAAATATACTCGCTAGATCATGACTGGCTATAGATTACGGCACCACTATTAACTATAAACTCCTTACGTCTTTTAACTCCTAATATTATTTTCAGAATCAAAACCTATAGTAACTTACGGTGAGATTAAAATAGACTGTGTATTTTTATTACTAAGCGCTCAGAATTTAGGCAAGTTTGGACAAGTCGTTAGTCAACTAATCTCAACAGTAATCTCACATAATATTATTACTATGAAGCACTGAGTAGTATGTCGTCCGATACGCTAACGCAGATCAAACAACTTTTAGTCTTTTATTCATTACTGCAGAGGGCGCTTTACAATTTTATGAACACTGTAGAGTTAATAACAAACAATAAAATATACATTTTTTTATGAGTCGTAGTTAAACACTCTAGTCTATTTTTTATAAAATCATTTCTAAGCATCGATTTATCCCCACGAATTTCATAAAAGTAAGGATATGTTTATATATTGGACTAGTACGAATATATGAAAACAATTTCAAGCAATAAAGATTAATTAAATGGTCTATTACGTTGAGTAGATTAAAAAAAAAAAAAAAAGAAACACTAACATCCGCTGTGCTACAAAATTTCCCTTTCTTTGGATCCTAATTAATAAAATATATACGCCATTAGAAGAAACATTTATTAATAATAAGTTAAACGTAATGATATTTAATATTTAAACACGTATATAGGTAATTTACAAGAATTATTTTCCAGAACCAACAAATACTGTACCGTTTTAAATGCCATTTACATATTTAGCAAAATATATTCTTAGCGAATTATGTCAATGTATATCATTAAATTTAATTGTACTAGAATCTGCATAACATAGAATTGGCATAATATAACATGAGCCATTTAGGTCGCTACTATTTCATACTTACCCTTCCAGGGCAAGTCAGTAGTAACTTAAGATTCTATAGCCTATTATTAAAGTATAAATAGAGCACCAATTAAGTATAGCATTCGTTCATAGCGAATCGATTGCGATCAAAATAACTCTAATGTTTAGCGATAGTTAGTAAAATTATACTAGCTACTATAAAAATATTTATATAACTTTGGCAGTCCTACTTATATATTTGTTTTATATTCAAACAAATGTTCAAATAGTGACTGTATGTGGCTAAGATTCAAAAATGACAAAAAACATTTTTTTTCCCCAATATAATTATCTTTAAATGTTATTCAATTAATAGGTATATTTGTTTTTTTTTTTTTTTTTTTTTTTTTTGTATGAACTAGAGTAAACAAAAGTGATTCATTGAAATTACTATAACGATATGTAAATACGTTGCTAGGCACAAAATGAGTCCGTCCCAGACCATGTAGAGCGATCAAGTTACAAACGCGACTAGTATGTGTCCGTGATTTTACATACAATGCTAGTGGGCGTTACATGATAGACGTGACTTGACTCGACTAGAGGACCCGAAGTTTTTATTGATCTTAGGCTTTCAGCGGGTAAACATTTTACGTTAACGCCTTGTTTTTGTCCGTTCAATTGGCAGATTCTGGATATATTTGAGTTTGTGTTATATGTGAAATACTATGTATATATTTGTCTTTTTTTTAATTATATTTTGCTTATTTGAGTAAAATATGTTTTGTTTTGTATATACTTAATGTATATAGGTTTATGACATTCTGTCTTTGAATAAAATAAATAAATAAATAAATAAAGTTTATGTGTAAGGATTCTTGTGATCTAGCTAAAATTTTATATATGCTTGATTGCTCTTTTGTTGTTGTAAGTTTATAAAAACCGTTAATATTAGTGTACAGGTGGCATAAGACTGAATAACCAGCGGTAACAACAAATAGCGTCTGGTTTTGGCACGAAGCAGGTGGATTTTAAAGTTCGGTCTCACTAATAATTTGGTGCTTTTGGAAAAAGTCGTAATCTACATTTATGACCCTTTAAACAAGAATTACATTAAATTATACTCAATATAAACTACCACTTAAATAAAAAATAAAAGAGGCTCGTGTAATTTTTTTTAAATTAAAATTCTACAGAACGATGTAAAGTCTCACGTAATTAATTCATAGACTTGTGTGCAAATGATTTATCCTTTGATTATTCGCTTCTGAATGCAGCGCGCGCCGACAATGGCTAGCATCAAGTATTAGTATCAGGTGGCAATCAATTAGGTACAATTGTTAAGAAAAACAACTTGTTATGTAGAAATAATACATTCAAACAAAATGTTACAAGTACCTATGCTGTTACATAGAAATATTAACTAAGACTGTAACTTTTTTCATATAAAAAAGTAAAAAGAAACTTATATATTTAGACTAGCTTCCGCCCGCGGTTTCACCCTCGCGGTTGTATTGACAAAAAGTAGCCTATTCCTTCCCCAGGCGTCAGACTATCCGTATCAAATTCTTACAACAGCTCGGTAACAAGGACTCACATACAAAAAACGTTCCTTCACGCTCGCTGAAGGCACAATAATAATGCTCCTAGTCGACACTTGTGAATTTTCATGAAAAGAAGGTCGTAAGCGCCGTAATATAGGCGTCACTTACGCGTATTCACGTGATAAGTTTTAAACTGTGTTATATTATGGCCAAATTACTCAAAATCTTTATAAATTGTAATCTTTGTATTATTCTGATATATAAGATATATTAGTGTAAAATTTCATCTAAATCCGCTCTGTAGTTTTTGCGTGAAAGAGTAGCAAATATCCATTCAAACAAACTTTCGCATTAAAATATTAAGAGGATAACTTTGCATTTTTTAATATGTTATGTATTGTATTTTATGTATATAAACAGACATATAAAAGCTTAATTTAGTTCATTTTGTTTGCCATCAAAATGTTGTTTCATTTTATTAGGGATTGAGTTTTAAAGCAACAACATTTATTTGTGAATTCGCCTGTACCTTGACATGTACCAAGTTGTTACATTATTTGTTACGATGCAAACTGGACATACTAAAGATTCTGCGCCTTTTATGGAGAGATTAAAGAGGTTTGTTAGTAGAGAGTGGAACATCTTGAAGAGAAATATACATGATGGTATTGTATATTAATTGCTCTTTGAAAACTGTCTTGATTTTAAAATATGTTATTTTTAATACCTTGTCAGAAACGTTGATTACGCTGATTGTTAAATTAATTTGTATTAAAATTATATTTGAAAATAGTTTCTACTCTAATAATATTAATAACCTCATCTCTATAAACAATTACAGATTATATGAGGTTTCTGTACGTTAAGATCGCAGTAATAATGTTTGAAATTTTGAGAAGAATTTAAGTATAAATTACAATTTTCTTTCATATAAATTAATAAAATTACATATATACTTATATAGTCATTTAGAACCTAACCTAATTTCTTTTATTACGAAGTATCAGCTTATACAACAATAATATCTACAAATTGTTCGATAGATTATATGACTAAATATTGAGTTAATAGCGTTAATAAAATTTAAATTTATTCGTATTACTTATCCGAGTAAAACGTCGTCTTAAAGTGTATCATAATCAGTAGTCACTTAAATTCTCATAAAGTATCCTACAAACGATCTGTAGGCGTATTCGTGGAGTTATAAAAACTGGATTAACGTCTTATTATACGTAATCCGAATGCATAAGCGAGATTTGCGGTATCTTTTCGTCGTTTAAGAGAGTATTAACGTTAAGTTAACTCGTTTGTTATCACGGATTACCGAAACGTCTTCAAACTTGATTGTATTCATATTTATAAATATTTACAACTATATATTTCCAATTAAATTTTATAATAGATTAGATAGACGTTTTACGATTACGATTGTTAAATAATATTAGCCAGAAGATATATTAACATATTCACTGTTTCATCTTAACTGGTTCCCACTTTTGAATTTCCTATTAGTGTTTACAAAGGCAATGTCAATACGATGCGGTAGAAGGAATTTTTTAATGTTATATCTATTCATTATATTATGAACCTAATTATGGTGGGATTAGAGTTGTTTATAACTTTAAGATATATGAATTGTGAAACATAAATCCACATGTTTTTCTATTGTTGAGATTTGTTTACGAAATGTTCGACTTATTGACTTTGGCGTGAGAATTGGTTTCTAACGTTCGTAACGCTGGTAGGTCTGATTGATCAAATATATGACAAACTACTGTTAAAATCGATTGTTGGTTTATGTTAATTGAAATACAGTAGCGTATCCTTATTTACTTTTGTAGCATTGAATTTCAATTGAGTAATGCCTGAAATGAGATGGGAGGAATATGTTGCTTATAGCTTATTTAACATAACTATTTGTTGAGCGCGGCTGCTCTCAGAGTTAAATTTAATTTTTATTTTATTTGAAAATTATTTTTTTTTAATATCTTCTTTATTGCACACCGCAGAGAAAAAAAAATACAAAACACAATTACATGAATAAAAAGTTAATATCTATGCACAATAAGGCGGTGTTGGATAAACTAATACTAAGGAGATGTTGTTTAAACAGTATCGTTATTTATTATTATTTATTTGACAACGCACGTGTTGGCGCAGTGGTCACAGCAACTGGCTAATGCGCTAGCGGTCGCGGGTTCGATCCCCACATATGACAAATATTTGTATAGGCCATACAGATGTTTGGCGTGGTCTGAGCGTTTGTGCTTGTGTATTGTGTGTGTTTTCGGACCCCCGACACAGGATTTTCATCCTACTGGCGGCCGTTGAGTGGGAGACGTTTATATTATTTATTATTTGTTATTTCTTTATTTCTTTGTATATCATGATCGTCTTTTCACCACAAAATAATTTATACCCGTAAAAAGTATTTTATTCGATACATACACAACATAACACAAATTTTATTTTAATATCTCAGTATACAATGAAACAGAATATTGTAAAAAAATGTACGTAGGTAGCTACTTATTTTTCTATTTTTAGAAAAGTCGTTAAAAGTAATTCGTATTTATATATGGAACAAAGTATTGGCAATAAAAATACATTTTAGGTTACAAATTCAAGAATATTCGTAACTTTGAATTAATATAATCTTATATATTTTATTCGTATAAGCGAAGCGAAGCGAATAACTTTACGATTGAGTTTTAGATTACTACTTGCCATACTTGGTTTTCTGTTTATTATTAGATGTCATTAGTGAAAGACAAACTATTTACATACCTATACAGTAAAGTTCGAAAATGTTTAAGTAGGCGCTAAATACTTCATTACCAAGAGTTAAAATTCGAGAATAATCATACAAGTAACATGACTAATTGTACGTATTAAGTGAGTTCATTAACTAATATCGCTTTGATAACTTACTGACTTAACTTAAATAAGCCCGTTATATGGTCTGTATCTAACATTCGAGCGGAAGTAAAGTTAATGGGTACGTCATGATGCTTTAATTAGTTTTCAACTGGATGATTATGTTAAATAACTACCGAATATTCGATGAGCTATAGAGTCGAGCGCTGTTGACTTAAACTTACCGAGGCATCGATGTATAATTATACATCGATGTACCGAGGTGATATTTTTTTTCCTCAAAGCTTATTTTTTTAAGTCTTACTTTTTAAGTTCTTGAAATAAATGTAAGATAAGCGTTGGTGTTTTTTTTTTGTCAAATATAATTTTTATCCTAACTTCGCAGACTTAAGTGCTGTCTTTTTAATTTTCGTTTTATTTGTTTTAACAGTTTTAATTAACCTGTTATGAAACAATTACTAAAATTAATACTTCTTAAGTATTATATTTTAGTGTTATTTTTGTGTCACTTGCCAGTGTGTGTATAAATTGTATATGGTTGAAATACTTACCATAAAACTATAGCTTAAAACTTTAATATTAAGTAATAATAATAAAAATTTATTTTAAAAAGATAAAGATTTATGACGCGGATTTTCATAGAGTCATTGTCACAAATTTACTGTTTAAAATTAATATTTATTTTCTTTTCTATTTTTAATCTGCATTTTGATTCAGCGGTAGCTTTACGTTAACTATGTGTATATTTTTGTACAATGACGACCAAAATGCTTTTGAAGTGAGGAAGAAATGAAGTAAAATTATACAAATGTGTATAAATATTACAGCCAGACTCGGCGGGAATCGAACCCACAACCCTGGAGCAGAAAAACAGGGTCGCTGTTAAATGCGCCAACGGCCCAGCCAATAAATAGATCAAAACTTTAGTTGAATCATACAATTATGTATGTAGTAGTTGAAATTACTATTCAAATCCATTTAGTTGAAGTGCTTGTTTATAAAAACCTAGAAGACAATTGGTCAAATAGCATCTCAGAAAAATGCAACGGATGTCGAACTCTTTATCGCCATCAAACTCAAACTCAGGTGAAAATTAATATGCTTCGTGACCATGACGTATTCGAATGAAATGACTTAGGGCCGGTTTTTTGATCCGTAGTTAAGGCGACCAATGGTTAAAAATAACGACCAATGGTTAAATTTTTGTAAAATCCGTTTTTTGACCCATAGTTAGCACAACTAGTGGTTAAATAAGTAACTATTGGTCACAAAATTTAACCACAGCTCCAACAAGGGATTAGCAAGATGGCGGCTAGTTAACTCTCGCATTATCAGCTGTTCTCACATCTCAGTGTTGTTTTCTCGTGTGATTTTAGTGTAAATTTTAGTGAAAAGTGTTACAATACAGATTTTCGATGTTATTAATTATGAATTTAAACATAACCAGATAATTCGACATTTCAGAAAGTTCATCTGATGATCTCGTGATCAGTTCTTTTGCTAGTAATTATTGAATAATCCTTGAGGAAGCATGTCAGTTTTAAAGTCTTTTTTTTACTGAAATTGGTTGTACGATCTCTGAAACATAGGGTTAAATAATAATAATGACCTTTATTTTAGGACTAGCCAATATAGTGTTGGTTACAAATTTTTTCTTATAACCGTTAATAATAAAAAATTCAAATCAAAATTAAATTTATGCCAAAATTAAATCACCTAAAATTCAATCATAATGAAAATCCATACCAAAATTCCTTCAAAATTGCAAATTAAAATTAAGAATTCAAAATTAATACTAAAATCCAGTCAAAAACTAGATTTACTAAATATATATTTTTAGGTACCTACGTATTACAAATAAATTAAAAAAAATGCTATTCTCGAACCTAAACGTGCGTACTGCTTCGTACACTTGTGTGTGTGAGTTGTGTCAATGTAGTAGTTCGATTCTATACCCATCAATTTTGTAAACGCGTCCTTAAAGTCACAAATTAAAATTAAAAGCAAGATCCAATGAATACCTACTAAGTTTAAATTACAAGTACAATTCAATCAAAATTAAAATTCAAAAAATTCAAAATTAAAACCAAAACCAAAATTAAAATCTAAATGAAGACTAAAATGAAAATCGAAATTAAAATTAAAATCAAAATCAATTAAAATAAATGAAAATTACTTAAACTTCTCTTGCGATACTAACATGTTAAGAAATACAAAAATACCACGAGGCATGAATCACGATTTAATTAATTACTGTTATTTTTTATTTAATAATGTTTATTATATACTCTTTTGCAAAAAAAACGGGCACTTAAGCAAAGAACTATTTTATAGTTACTATTAGTTTGTTTGACAATTTTAGGTATTATATTATCCTCAGAATTTTATAAATTAATTAGGAAGGAATAGTTTTCATCAGTTTTATCATAACATTTTAATTAAATTATTAAGAAATAATGTTTAAGCTCAAAACACTATGATTGTACCTGCTCGCTAAATAAAAATGAAACGCGTTAATTTCTTTGTTTTTCTTGAATACATTAAAAGCAGATAAAAGTTTAGTATTGAGTGTGACCCCCTCTTGCTGAAATCACAGCTTGCATTCGTCTGGGCATGCTAGTGAGTATGTCTTTTATGGTTTCTTGGGGAATACGTTCCCACTCCGCGGTAATCACATTCTTTAGCTCTCTGATGGTCTGCGGAGCCGGCTGCACTGATCTCACTCGTCGCTTCAGAACGTCCCAGACATGTTCTATGGGATTGAGGTCCGGACTTCTAGCTGGCCAGTACAAACGACGAATTCCGACTTCTAGCATATACGCATCCACACCGCCAGACCGGTGGGCGCGAGCGTTGTCGTCCATAAAAATTGAGTTTTCGCCAAGAGCGGTTAAAGCGGGTTGTGCATAAGGAATTAGAACTTCCGTTATGTATCGGTGTCCAGTCAGTGTACCGTTTTCGATGAAGACTAACTCCGTACGATCCATAGAATTTATTCCTGCCCAAAACATAACAGAGCCCCCTCCATAAAGTGTGATTTCTTCAAAACATGCATCTGCAAAGCGTTCTCCTCGTCTACGTAGCACTCGCCGACGTCAGTCTTCACCATGCAGAGATATCCTGGCTTCATCGGAGAACAATACCCTATCCCAGTTTTCATGAGTCCATGACACACAATTTCGAGCGAAGCTAAGCCTGGCAACTCGATGTCCACGGAGTAATTTAGGGCCGCGTGCCGGGCGATGACTGTGTATATTAGCAGCGAGAAGCCTCCTCCTGACCGTCCATAGACTAATTTGCACATTTCTTACTTCTTCGAGGGTGTTCTTGAGGTCCACATAAAAAGATTTGCGATTTCTCAACGCTTGACTAACTAGAAAACGATCATCCCGTGGTTCGGTACATGTCTTTCTGCCAGAACCAGGCCTTCTCTTGACGGAACCGGTCTCTTGATAGCGCTGCCAGGTCCTTTGAACTGTCGACCGACTCACATTTAGCCTCTGAGCCACGAAGCATTGACTGCAACCTTCTTCAAGCAGCGCAATAATTTTGCTCGCTTTTATCACTTTATCTACCATTTTCGAGATTGCTAAACAGCAATAACAATACTTTTAAATGTCAAGGACACCAGATAATTTAATAAAAATTGACAAAAAGTTAATTAGAGTCGATATTAACTATAGGGAATTCGCGCCACAAAATGTAGTTAAAAGTTATTTTCTTTGAAAACCAGGCTCAGTCAAAAATTTGAATTTGGAATGTACTCTTATAAACATTATGGCACTTTTATAACTGGCCAGTAACATGTTCAAATGATTAAAACCTTTTTGGTATTTTATTTTTTTCAGCCAGGAAGAAAATCGAAACCGCCCGTTTTTTTTGCAAATGAGTGTATAATATAATAATTTTTATTATATGAACTTTGACACTAATAACAACTTAACAAGTACGATAAACGTCAAATTCGTCAGGCGTAGACAGTATTGCCATACGAAAATAATTACTCCCTACTGAAATTGGGGTCATTTAACACTCATTACAATGGCAACATATTTAACCAATGATTAACATTACCAGTAGTTAAATAGTGATCAAAAAACAAACGCTTGCTTTAACCAGTGGTTAGCTTCTAGCCTTTGGTCAGTTTAACAAATAGTCAACGTAACTTTTACTACGGATCAAAAAACCGGCCCTTACACAGTATAGACTGTCATAAAAATAGTAATATTTATCACAGAAACAACTAAAAATATGTAACAACTTATATTGATAATGATTTTGTGTTAGTTTTTTGAAAGTTAAAATTAAATTTGTAATATATTTTATGAATTATTAATAATTTTATTTGCATAATTATATACGTACGTTTAAACTTTAAAATATGTTCGGTGTAATAGAGAACAATATATATCTTATTATTTCTAAATAAAATATTATTACGTAATATAAAATTACTTTTATATAAATGTATTTATAGTTCGAAAATTCTTTATTGAGTAAAAACTAAGAAATTTATGTAAGATTAATGACTTTTCATATTTTTTTTAATGCTTTAAATTTCAATCGGCTATTGTTTGTTAATATTGCATTAACTCATCCAATCAGGACGAATCAGAGCTTAGTAATACGAGACACGTTGATCAATTCGTTCCGAACTTGCACCTTCTATGGCGGCGATACACAAAAACTTTCCGTGTTCCAATTAGAGTTACGGATCGCGTCAGATTGTGTTTAACACAACAAAAAAATACTCCTTAGACGTCGCAATAAAGTGGCACAGTAGTGCTCAGCTGGTAAACGTCCGTTACCGAATCTCGTTAAGCCGGTAAAGATTAATGAGATCTCTATTATTATAGGAAATAAGATTCGTAAAGCAGTCACACTTGTATTGTAGAGTATATTTGACTGTTAAAGCATGGTTAATCAGCTTATTTGGAGGAATGTAAGAAAACCACAAAGGCAAGGATGTGATTCCACACGCTTAAATATCTAAAAAAGTTTATATATTTTTTGAATTTTGGTGTGTTTATTAGTGTAATATGTACGTATTTTGATGAAAATAAAATAAGTTTTTCAGATAAAACATTAATTGCTACTACAAAACAATTGGTAAAAATAAATTGAAACTAGTATTATTTTTATAAATATGACTTTATTGAAAATTATACAAAACACTTGATGAACGGTGCGTTTTGTCAAATCATTTAATATAAATGATAATAATTATGAATGTGGAAATATTTTTATACATTATAATAATTCCCCGTTATTTACAAGAGTTTTACTTATAAGTACTATAATCTGATGATATAGACTAGCTTATACTGTAAGGAGTAAGAAATGATTATATACTCAAGTAAAATGTATTGATACATGCATTAAAACAAATTGAAAATACACTATAATGTGGACGATTCATTCTAACAGTAAAACTAAATTTAATGATCACGTTAATTTTAAATGCACATAGATTTAATATATTATAAATAGGTAACATTTGATGTTATTACATACTATTGTAGGTATTTTACCTAAATAATAAATAATACTTTAATAAGTATTTAATAAGTTTGCAATAACAGCTCATTAAGAAAAAAATATGGATAGAACAAAATATATAAATTATTCTTAAGCTTTATGTTAATTAACCTCATTAAATTACGATTAGTTTTAGTGACAAAATATGCAATAATATTTTTTATAATTTTCATAATGAACAATTTACTTCGAAGCGTATATACAAAACAAGTATATTTACAATGTGTTAGAACTTTGTATAGTTCTTAGTTAATATTGGATCGTGTGTCTTGAAACCTGGATCGATCTACATTACAAAAATAAATTTTATATCGTAATTGTGTTTATATTATTTATAATACTTACAAGATATTTAAGTATACGAGAGAAATACTCGTATCTAAGTAATTTCAACGCCTAAAAAAAGAAAATAAAAATCACAGCGAATCTTGTTTTATTTATAAATTTATTTTAAGTTTTAATTTTTTAACAAGCCGTGGTGTTATACATTAAATTTTATAACTAAGATATTTTATCCTACAAAATGGTATGTAAAAACGTATTTGGTAGATTAGGATATTAAAGACATATTTAAGTTTATTAAAAAAAAATCTATTATAAATTTAGATGTAGAAAAATAATTCCCTAAAATTTAATGCAATATATAACTTGTTTGACTCAATAAGCATAGAATGAAAAAAATGAAATAAATAAACAAAATGACTATCGTAATATTTATTATAAATTATCATACTTAGATAATATCGTATACACTACAATAACATTTAAATACAAATATAATCTTATATTTATAATAAACAATATATATTTTATATTTAATATTAGTCTTAAAAAACATGTTTCAATAAATTAAAGACCAAAAACTTTACATAATTAAAATAAGTAAATTCATCATATATTATTTATATAACTTGTCGAAATACATTCTAAATTTGTATATAAATGGCGCGTTACTCGTTGTACGTCATAAATATTCATTTTCGGTAAGCAAGAAGAAGTTTTACGCTTCGGTCTCGGCTCGAAGTAAATGCGAGAATATTAGCGAATTTATGAGAAAAGATGTTCTACGAAGATTCCTGTACCGACAACACGAATTTCGGTAGTCATATTTTTCGACATTATTTATCCTGTTATATTAATGTTAGTATTTTATTATTGAAATTATTTTATTAAAAACGTTAGAAGAAAGAAAATATGATTACAGATTACATCACTTCTCTGTACATAGTAAGGTAGTAAATACTTAGAAATTTATTACTAAATCTTCAAATTAATTGAGTCCGTAAGCTTTATATTTACAGTCGTGATACGTATAAAGTATATACCGCATATTTCACTCCATATAAGAGGATAATAAGATAAAACACATTATTTACAAGTAGAGGAGAAAGATTGAAAACACAGATTATAGTCACTTCAAAAATGTCGATGCACAAAGTGTCCATCATAGCAGGGCTTCTTCGAGCTGGTCGAAGCTGTCGCACCATCAGTCACTCTCGTAGATCGTGGAGTTAGAACTCTTCCGACGGCTGTACGGCGAGCTGAACTCTATTCTGGTATCTGGCAACCAGGTATACGCAGTGCGCTCGGATGAAGCACTGGAAGAAAAATAAATTTTATATGAGATGATTGATTGATTATTGATTGATAATTTAAACGAACTGATCCTAATTATTCGAAGGTAATGCTGCCAATGCTTTTACTACCGCGCCTCATTAAAGTCCCTCTTTTTTAATTTATTTAATTTTCCTTTTAATATGTTCAATTTAGAGAATAGTGTCAGAATAATCCAATATAATACTCAATTTGCTGTTGAAAGACATTAACATTTGTATTTAAAACTAGCCCTGTTTATATTAAAGTATTAATAGCTCTGTCACATCAAATAACATCGTAGAATTTACATTTTACGAGGTTCAATTATCTATTCTTATTGTTATTAGTGATTCAAACTAAAAGCAGAGTTATATTTTCAACACAAAACTTCATCAATCCTATCGTAAGCCTTTGAGTTGTTATTCAAATTTTAAACAAATTTAATTCTACTGTACAAACGCGATGATAGGTCAGACGGAAACGTAACACCAGAGATCTTTGAATTATTAAAGCAGCTTCCTATCGTTTCAGAACAACGGTCAGCTGACCTAGTTATATTTACAAAATTATTATTTCAGAAATATGATACTTAAAACCATTTATACAAAGTTACGAAAATATGATTAAAAATATGTCGTCTAGATTAGCCTAGCTTATGTAACTTGTAATAATGTAAAAGTTGAAGATATTTTATTTATATGAACATACAGTTTTTAGATATACTCATAGTTTATAACTCCATAAAAATACAGAACACAGGCTTTATGAAAAATATGGTATAAAAATGTTTTGCTTTCTAATAATTAAAGTAGAGTTTGTATTATGTTACAGGTTATGTTATTCATGAATTTTTCTTTTCATCACTTTATAAAACATTTTATAACCTCGTTATAGCAGAGTCGATATTATTAAAAGGATTAATTTTGTTGTTATTATAAAGGTCATTTTTAAGAGTTTTTATTTTATAGTTATAATAATTTAATATGACTTAGGGCCGGTTTTTTGATCCGTAGTTAAGACGACCAATGGTTAAAAATAACGACCAATGGTTAAATTTTTGTAAAATCCGTTTTTTGACCCATAGTTAGCACAACCAGTGGTTAAATAAGTAACTATTGGTCACAAAATTTAACCACAGCTCCAACAAGGGATTAGCAAGATGGCGGCTAGTTAACTCTCGCATTATCAGCTGTTCTCACTTCTCAGTGTTGTTTGCTCGTGTGATTTTAGTGTCAATTTTAGTGAAAAGTGTTACAATACAGATTTTCTGTGTTATTAATTATGAATTTAAACATAACCAGATACTTCGACATTTTTGAAAGTTCATTTGATGATCGCGTGATCAGTTCTTTTGCTAGTAATTATTGAATAATCTTTGAAGGAGTCATGTCAGTTTTACAGTCTCTTCTTTACTAAAAATTAGTTTTACGATCTCTGAAACATAGGGTTAAATAATAATAATAACCTTTATTTCAGGACTAGCCCATATAGCATTAGTTACAATTTTTTTCTTATGACCGTTAATAATAACAAATTTAAATCAGAATTAAATTAATGCCAAAATTAAATCACCTAAATATTAAAAATCATCATGATCAAAATCTATACCAAAATTCATTCAAAATTGCAAATTAAAATTAAGAATTCAAAATCAATACTAAAATTCAGTCAAAAACTAGAATTACTAAAATTCTATTAAAGTCATAAATCAAAATCCAATCAATACCTACTAAGTTTAAATTACAATTATCTACAATTTAATCAAAATTAAAACCAAAACCAAAATTAAAATCAAAATCAAGACTTAAATCAAAATCGAAATTAAATTAAAATTAAAATCAAAATCAATTAAAACAAATGAAAATTAAAGAAAATTACTTAAACATGCTTTGCGATGCCATCATATTCGAATTTGCTATATATTCTGTACTTTTTCGTCACGATGTTAAAAAATACAAAGATACCACGAGTCACGAATCACGACTTAATTAAGTACTGTTATTTTGTAAGAATCTTTATTACAAAATAATGACATTCACAACTTTGACACTAATAACAAGTACGATAAACGTCAAATGCGTCAGGCGTAGCCAGTCTTGCCATGCGAAAAAAACTGCTCCCTATTGAAATTGGGGTCATTTAACACTCATTACAATGGCAACATATTTAACCAATGATTAACATTACTAGTAGTTAAATAGAGATAAAAAAACAAACGCTTGCTTTAACCAGTGGTTAGCTTCTAACCTTTGGTCAGTTTAACAAATAGTCAGCGTAACTTTTACTACGAATCAAAAAACCGGCCCTTAATTGTTAGTCTAGGTTTAAGTTTATGGGTCTTGTTAATAATGACCTTAGAGGTATGAAGGAATTTTAACGAAGTAACGTACTGTAACTTAAGCCTATAGTTCTATAAAGGAGAAGAGAAGTTGGAACTTAATCTGATACGCTACTTCTCTGCGGGTGGTCGTACTCATATATGTATACATGTCACAGATTTTTTTCTGAAATTGCAGATTTGCTCATGATCCGCCTTCACCGCGGTGTAAGGTGAATTTTAAAAATCACATCGTATTCCACACAATCATGATCGCGTGGAATACGTAAGCAATGTAAAAAATGAAACATTCATTTATTCGGATCATTAATAAAAGTAAAGATATTGAAAACTATTTTTGAACCTACTTCAATTTGATTAATTAATACGGAATTTTCATACTTTTTTTCGTGATACATGAACACTGAAATCCATTGCAGTAATCCGTCTCCGAGTTATCTATCACTCAGCAGTAATATATCGTGTCAAATATTCTATGACTTTTTTAAAGCATTTTTAGGCATGTTTGAAAGTGCTGGTTTTGAATTTTGAAATATTTACGGAATCTTCGCAGTGGGCGAAAATTACAAAGTATGCTGTTTAATTTTTGTTATTGACAACACCGTGCCGGTGTTGTACCGTGGCTTGGCCGTGCTGCGGACATGAACAGTATAGTATTATATTATGAAGTCATGTTATTGTGTCCGTTCCTCGGCCGTACGGCCACATGAGTAAAGAAAGCGTACGGTACGGTTTCTTTACTCATGTGGTGCGGCGGCCGAAATGTCGGTGAGTATTTTTTATATGCCTCATAAAGGGACGGTTATAATATATTATATAATTTGTAGCGACAACTATCTCGCCATATACGAACTAGAAGAAACTAACGAATCCTACATCCCGCTATCGAAGTTTTCAAAGCGATTGAGTATATATACAAGAACTCGACAATAAGCGTTAAGTGGCGCGTAGCCCACCAGACGCAATTCGCGTCTGGTCGAAGGATCCTTCCTTTTCAACGCAGCTTCTCAACCTCTATAACTGGTGACCCCGAGCTTGGACGTCAGCGCAGCCTTCGAAAATCTACGTCATCGTAACATCATCATCACTTCCTCAAGCTTTCGAGCAGCGAGTCATACAGCCAGCCAGCATCCACGGCTACTACGGGTATCCTGACCACAAGCATGCAGCGGACGCGCATTCCTGGTCATCGCCCACAGCCTTCGCAGCGACCTTGGCACAGCACACTGCACTTCGGCCGGTCAGCAAGCAGAGACGCACTTCTCTCCTGGTCGACGCAGCAGCCAGCCACTACGCAGCACTGCACCACCCCGACTCACTGGGGCATCACCGCAGACAGTTCCGACTCACCGTGAACTATGCGGCATCTCGTTCCGACTCGCTGGAACATTCCACTGGCCCGGCAAGCATCACAAGATGTATGGACGACTCAACCTGCTATCGACCTCCGGTCTCGGAGGGGGAGTGATGTAGCGACAACTATCTCGCCACATATGTACTGATGTATCCTACATCGCGCTATCAAAGTTTTTAAACAAGATTGAGTATATATACAAGATCTCGACAACAAACGTTAATTGGCGCGTAGCCCACCAGACACATCCGTCTGGTCGAAGGATCCTTCATTTACAATGGCAGCATTCCTCTACGCCAAAAATTCTTCAATGTATTTACTTTGTATTAATGGGCTTAAAGTTAATATTGTCTTTAAAATAATTTTAATAACGTCTAATGAAGTTCCTTTAAATACGAATTATGAGTATTTTCGCATATTCCGCATATTATATTTTTAGCAAATAAGGCTCGGTACCCAAATAACTAAGCCAAATGTCAGTGAAATCTCATTACTAAAACTTCACTGTCTATCAGTTCATCAGTCTCGCAATACTATATATGTATTATTAACCGTGATGGGTAGACCTCTGAAATTGTAATTTTTGACAACTAAAACGACAAATAATATATATAAAACAGAGTTAAAAATTTAATAGTGTTTACCAAAAACGTGCATTTTCAGGTTTTTAGTCTGATATTAACAATGATATATTATAAATTATTGTGGAATGGTACCTATCCTTCCCGTAAATATCGTGAAATTGTGTTTTTTTTTTAATTTTCTTTTATATTATTTGACTTGACTCTAAGGAAAACATGAAAAAATCATAATTATAATATGAGTTAAATATAATTATCTTTAAGCTATGTATGATAATGTAATTGTAGTGTACAATAAAGTATATAACTAAATAAATAAATAATTATTAAATGCATATACTTTATAAGTGCATTTCATAAAATAAGTCACGCTGACGATGTCGATACGTCAAATGTTACTTCTATACCCCTTCTCCTTTGTCACGCTGCGTCACAATGTTTGCGACTCTCCTGTAAATATAACGTCATGACAACACAACACTTCCCTACCCTCGAAAAATAAAATAAAAATAAAACTGATAACAGCGAATGTCACGTCTTCCTTTCCCCCGTCCCCCTTTGTCATATTTTCGCACACCACAAGACCTCTGTCTCTTGTGTACCTACACGTATTTTATGACCAGTCTCATATGGAAATTATTTTTAGAAATTCTTCGGTGATGAGAGATTAGTTATAGTATATATTTATTTATTTACATACTACTTCATCTATAATATAAAAATAAGTCGGGTTTTCCTTCCTGACGCTATAATTCCAGAACGCACGAACCGATTTCCACGGTTTTGCATTCGTTGGAAAGGTCTCGGGCTCCGTGAGCTTTATAGCAAACTAAATTCAGGAAAATTTTCAACAGAAAAGCAGGAAAACGGAAAATCATTTTTCACATACAGCGCCATCTCTGATACATAGCATATACTACAAACCAATATGGTTTTGCATGGCGGCAGAACGTGGTATGAGTATCCCTCACGAAAATAAGTTGGTGGCGGAACGGAGTTCGCCGGGTTTGCTAGTATTTTTTAAGATACAATTATTTAATATCTTTTTTAAGCTCAATGTAGACTCTTGTCAGAAAAAAGCGAGGAGACTGGTGTGTGCCAGTAATTTTGTTAGCTTCTTAAATATATTGACTTGGAACTGACCCAATGTTTATATAAGGGAAATAAAATGAGGAATTTTATTGTGAGTACTCTATATAGAGGTGCTTTTCTACTTAAAAGTATTCTGAAAAAAAGAGACAATAATGCACTAAAATATTTCAAACAAAACATTATTATAGTTTTATTTTAGATAGTATAAGATTTATAGTTTTTATTTTTTATTTTAACTTCATATTAATTCTCGCAATATATTTAAAGTCAAAATCTCGGAAAATAATAAATATTACTATTCGAATAATCACAAGTTTGATAACCGTTTTTGTAGTGGTACGAGACGCTTTAACGCTGCTGCCGGTCGCCGCTTTGATTCCCACTCAGGGCAAATATTTGTATTTGTACAAATTTTGTTTTCAGTCTATTCGTAAGTGCTTGTAAGTCTTTCCACTGTGTCTCAGAGAGCATGTAAAGCAGTCGATCCCGGTGTTTATCATAGATACCTGATAGCGATAGTTACTTATGGTAGGGAAAATATCCGTTTACTTCAGTGAAGCAGCGTGGTAGATTAAGCTCCAACCTTTCTCCTATATAAATAAGAGGCCTTTGCTCCGCAGTGGGATGTTAATAAGATGATTCATTTCATTTCAGTTTAATCATAATTTTTGAAAAAAATATATCATATTGTTGCCGTACTATAAATTATTTTATTGGTTTCAATCTATTTTTTTTTATTTTCTTATATATATGATTATATATATTCATGTACTAATATATTTAGCATTATTATGAAACATATTCCTCACGTAAAAAAGACTGAGCTTATAGAAAAAAAAGATTTCTAAAAGCATTTTAAAAACGATTTTTAAGTACCTATTACTTGTAGCATTTAAAAATGCATTGCTTAAAGTATGCTTCCGTAATTTTCTATGCTTTTAGCTCGACTGTCTGTAATTAACCTACTTATTTTGCCTAACAAAATGGCGTAGTGTAATTAACCGCTAATTAGTTTAAGGACAGATGGCGGTTTGAGTGAAATTACCAAATAACTGATAACTCCTATACCTAGTATAGGCTTAGTATAGGCTTGAAATGCAAAACCAATTATGTGTGTCTGAATTTTATTTAACTTGATTTAATTTGATTAACGACTGTCTAAAATATACAACGCATATAATATGGTGAATTATGGTAAATATAAAATAGCTTTGAAACGTATTAAGACAATTTTGTATTTTTAGATCTTCCATAATGAAAAACGGAACAATTCGGCCGTCTGTCACAACCAATTTGCTCCTAATTTACTGGACCAGTGTCGTTGAAATTTGATTTACATCATATAAAGATCACATACATAAATGTAAACGTCAATAAATTATATTTGAATATTTGTTATACTTTTATTAGATACATTTGAAAATAATTAAAAGAAATGGTACATACACTGTATGTTTCATACATTAAAAAAAATTGTTATATAATTATATTTTTTTTTTAAATTATAATTATTGTTTGAAAAAAAAAAAAAGATTAACGTGGTCCAACTATCTTGCCCCGTAAGTGTTAAGAATAATTTACAGATATCAGGAAAACATATATGTATGTTACTAGCATTTTATTTTTAAATAATAGACTCAATATAATTCAAAATACATTTTATTCTATAGATATTGATAAGAGATAAGATTTGCTATAAAAAGTAGATAATTTTCATTCAAAAATATTTTGTGCGTTTATTTAAGTTGGATAAGTCTGTAAAAGTATTACAGAATTGCAGGTTATTGGAGATTAATTCTCTCTGTACAGAGATATTTAAGGTTCAATTACGGACGGCCGGCTGGTCGAGTGGTCAGGCAACTGGACACTTGACGCAGCGGTCGCGGGTTCGAATCCCGCCAGGTGCAGATAATTTGTATGACGAATATAGATGTCTGCACCGGGTCATGGATGTGTATATGTATTTATATCTTAAATTTATTTCCGTTCCTAGTACCTGTAACACAAGTCCTTACGAACTAAGCACGGGGCTAGGTTAACGTGGTGTGATTGTTGGTTAATATTTATTTATTATTATTTATTAATTAAAAATTCAAGGTTCAATTTAAATACGTTTTTCATAAAATATAAAATTTAATGTTATCACTGCATTTAACCTTTTCACTACAAACAGTTGAAGTTTAAGGATAAGCTCCTGGAGTTTGTTTCGAAGTGAAATATTGCTTCATTCATGTTCACAATACTTAACTCGGGTTTGTATAACAAATAGTACAAATGGGATACTTTTTTAAGTTAAAATTAACGGCTTTTTTAGTAAAAAATTATTTCAATATAATATAAATTGTTATAATAAGAAATTGAATGTTGATGTTAAAATTATGGATTCCTTGTAAAAAATTAAGTAAAAGAGAAGAATAAGAAAATGTTAAGTAATTAATAAAAAAAATTATTGATTGAAATCAAACAGGCCAAAACACAGTATTAATTACTGTTCAATCTTGAAAAATACAATTTCTTCTATACGGATATTTTTTATTGAGTTATAATAACTTTCTTAAAAGGGATATTAACAATATTTAACCGATCGCTAACCCATAGTGGAGTACCTGTAATGTACTTTACTGTATCAGCCTATAAAGCACCTACTACTGAGCGAAGGCCTCTTCTCCATATAGAAGAAGGGTTGGAGCTTAATCCATCATGTCGCTCCACTGCGGGTTAGCGGATAATTTCCCTAGCATGGGTAACTATAGTTATCAGGTGTCTATGATAACAATCGGGACCGAAGGCTTTACGTGATCACCGAGGCATGGTGGGAAGACTCACAAGGACATATACCCCTACCGGAAACAAATATTTTTACAAATACAAATATCTGTCCCGAGCGGGAATCGAACCTGCAACCGCCGGCGCGCGGTGTTGAGGCAACAACTCGCACCACTACACAAGAACGGTCGTCACAGTAGAGTAGCGTGGCGAACCCTTCTCTTGTATAGGAGAAGATGCCTTTGCCCAGTAGTGGGACGTTCACAATCTTCTTAGTTCAGTTTATAATATTTAATAAACTCTAAGTACCAACCTTTATATATCTATGTATGTATGCATGTATGTATGTATGTATGTATGTATGTATGTATGTATGTATGTATGTCTGTATGTATGTATGTATGTGTGTATGTATGTATATATTTGTGTATATATATAATTATACTTATATGTATATATGTGTTATTAAATATAACATCTATTGTTATTTATTTATATCTGATTTTTTTTTAATTGTTCCTTTTTTTATATACAAAATTTTGCGCCCTTCCCCTTGTTTATATGCAAGTCCTCTGCCCAAAGGTTGCCTGGAAGAGATCGCTGTATTAGCGATAAGGCCGTCTATTGCAACTGATGTAAGTTGATTGTCTTAAATTCTGTTGTAAATGTATGAACAACTAATGTATTGTTCTTGTGTGTATGGGTGTGCAAAAAGAGTAAATAAATAAATAAACCTTTTATTCGACGAACAAAACATTTTCTTAATTAAAAAAAATTCTAATTACATTTGAATCAATGTGAAAAATTAATATAGAGGTATATACTTAAGTAGGAGTAGGTGTATAAGTAGCTTTATTCAAAGCTAGCCAGGAGTGTTGATACATCATTGTTTTGCATCCAATTAAAGTTCATACTATTCACTAGTTAAATATTAACATGCCTTTCGAAACATCGCTTCTAATGGAAATCGGGAACACCATTTACATCGCCACGGGCAGTTACAATTGGAACATGTTTTGTGGACATAACAAAAGCAATTCTCAGCGTATTGAATCATAAGTAGTTACATGTTAGTAGTACATGTACTGAAATATTTGACTTTCTACGAATACTAACACAAGTAATGTATTATGAATCAGTTATTAAATAACCAGTTAGTGATTTCTAATGAATATGTCTTAATATTATTTAGAATACATAATATTCTTTGTTTGTAACTTTGTATATTAAGTTTAATTTTCTTACTACGATAATTTTTAGTATCTAAAATTTTATGGGTTCAATATAAGAGCTAAGTATTATTAAAAACACTAAGGTTTTGTTTTTTATTCCAGATGAGTATGCGAATTGAGTATTTACTATTTTACAACCTTTTACAAGTTTTAGTATCTGTCATTTGCCATTTCATGCATCACAGGCGTGTTCTACGACAAATAGTCCATTGAAATGTTACATTTTTTAGGCCTTACCTTGCGTTTTTTAGAGGACGAAATTTTATTTTTTTGATGTGTAGGGAGGCTCAGTGTAAAGCTAAAACCAAGTTTGTGGGGTCGCCACCCTTGTCCCACGGCCGCCATCTTGAAAATAGGGGTTGAAATGGTTTTTACGATATATCTCTTAAACTATTTATCTGATAAAAAAAGTTCTTGACATTTTTTGTTGCAAATTAAATTATCTACAACTTTAATCCAGTAACTTTTTGTCGTAGAACTATAAATAAAAAAGTTATAAGCGAAAATGTTCAGAAATTCGAGAAAAAAATTTAAATATTTCGATATAACTTTTTTTTTTATCATTTTACGAAAATGATATCAGACCATTTTTGTAGATCGTTTTTTGAGGAACAACTTTTTAATAAAACATTTTTTCATTAAGTCAATAGCTAAGGTTTTACAGCGCTCCGAAGTGAGTATTATTTTTCAGTAGTCTTAACTATACATATATTATACGTGTGTACCTACTAACAATGTGTCATCAGTTATTGTTTTTTTTTCTTTTTCTGTTATAATTTTTTTAATTATTAATTTTGCAATTTTATTAATAATTATTAGCGTTTGCGCCGCACGAAAAAACACCAGTCGATACAATTACAAATCTAACTTTATTTATACTTCTTAAAACTGTATTCTCGGAAGCAGGTTTCACTGTTGACCAAGCAGAATCAGATGCAGACACTCTTATCGTTCGCTCTGCTCTTGCTGCATCTCCATTATTCAATACCGTTACTATTGTAGCTGAAGATATTGATATACTGATATTGCTCACAGCACTTGGTAGAAAACAAGCAAATGTATTTTTTTTTAAACCATCAAAAGGACGAACAGCAGAACTATTATATAGTGCTTCAGTTTTTATGTACGGAGATGTAATTACGGATAACTTGCTGTTTCTTCATGCCTTTTCAGGATGTGACACAACTTCAGCTCCTTACAATATCGGTAAAATGAAATTTGTGAAAACCCTGGAAAAACACTTAAGAGTTTGCAAGTAGAACGGCCTTGTTTCTCAACAAGAGAGTTGACCCTGCTTTGCTCACTGTAATTGGTGAACGTTTTTTTATCTCTGTATACGGTAGTAATAAAGATGATAATTTTCTTGACAACCTAAGATACAAACAATTCGCCAAGTCAGTGACAAAAAGTACATTTAATTTATCTTCACTTCCTCCAACACAAGACACAGCTCGCTTTCATACTTTCCGAGTCTACCATCAGGTCCAGTCGTGGCTTGGTAATAATATTGATCCTGAAGACTGGGACTGGAAAAAATGTGGAAAATTATTGATGCCAGTGCAGAACTCTAAACCTCCAGCACCCCCTGAGCTTCTAAAATTGATATTTTGCAACTGCAAAGGAAACTGTGGAGCGATGTGTGGATGTCGAAAAGCAGGGCTGAAATGTTCTGCAGTGTGCTTCCATTGTTCTGGAGAGACTTGCAGCAACGTAATGGGGCTCTCAGAATTAATAAATGAAGATGACTTTGATGATGAACCGCCGACATTAACACCCCTTCCTTCTCCAGTTCTCCCACTGATATTTAATTCATAAAGCCGATCAGATGCTGAGCCGCAGCCATCGATGGACCACCATCGAAAAGACTGAGGACGGAGTAGTTGTAATATAGAAAATCACCGTGGAATTATGCCTATTGGGGATACCACGTAAAAGCAAAAACGCGCCTCCAGACTCTACACATTGTTAGTACACACGTATAATATATGTATAGTTAAGAAAAATAATACTCACTTCGGAGCGCTGTAAAACCTGAGCTATTGACTTAATGAAAAAATGTTTTATTAAAAAGTTGTTCCTCAAAAAACGATCTACAAAAATGGTCTGATATCATTTTCGTAAAATGATAAAAAAAAAAGTTATATCGAAATATTTAAATTTTTTTCTCGAATTTCTGAACATTTTCGCTTATAACTTTTTTATTTATAGTTCTACGACAAAAAGTTACTGGACCAAAGTTGTAGATAATTTAATTTGCAACAAAAAATGTCAAGAACTTTTTTTATCAGATAAATAGTTTAAGAGATATATCGTAAAAACCATTTCAACCCCTATTTTCAAGATGGCGGCCGTGGGACAAGGGTGGCGACCCCACAAACTTGGTTTTAGCTTTACACTGAGCCTCCCTACACATCAAAAAAATAAAATTGCGTCCTCTAAAAAACGCAACCCCAAATGTAACTTTTCAAAGGACTAAAAAGCCTGTAAAATTTGTATTGGTAAGGTTTTCGTCAACTTGAACCTTTTTGTTCAAATAAAAAACTGTAATACTTTAGTTGAATATGGAATATATTTTTGTATTTTTTCATTTTGGTACATTAAGATAACAATTATTTAATATATATTATTAAAATACCGTTAATTATGTTAAACTTCTATTATATAAATCTATATCAATATTTAAAACTTGTTTTATGTACTACATGTGATAATTTATATTCCTCTGGGTGATAGTTTTCTGGACAAGGGTACAATAAGAGATACTTTGGCGTCGGGCTCATTATTATGCTGTTATGTGTTTAAACTAAAACATCGTGAAATATTTTGATAATAATTATAAATAATAAATAAATATTAACCAACAATCACACCACGTTAACCTAGCCCCGTGGTAAGTTCGTAAGAACTTGTGTTACAGGTACTAGGAACGGAAATAAATTTAAGATATAAATACATATATACATAAATACACATCCATGACCCGGTGCAGACATCTGTATTCGTCACAGAAATTATCTGCACCTGGCGGGATTCGAACCCGCGACCGCTGCGTAAAGTGTCCAGTTGCCTGACCACTCGACCAGCCGGCCGTCGAATTGATATCTGTATAAACTTTCGTAAAGTCATTCCATTATTTCAAGTAATTCGTACATTTAATTTCAAGATAAGCAAATAAAAATGTAGACAGTTATTCGACAAAGAATTTCATTACATTGAAAATTTAGAGCCTTGTTAGAATTTCACAATTTTGCTCTACTGTAATTGTAAACTTATAACGAATGATTTTATTTCTGCAAATGTTTCTAAAATTTCTGCTTATATATAAAGGAATGCTTAAATAGATTTGGTATGTGAGGTAAAAATATAATGGTTCGATATATATATGCCTCTTAACAACCTACGTGCATTTGAGTAAACGTAGGTGTTTAAATTTACCTTAAGTTGTATTCGAAGGAACTACAGCATAAGGTCAACGATATTGACTCGGCAAAGTGTCTGTCGGCGAATAGTGATCTTAAAAGGTATGAAACGAAATAATGTAAAAGTGTATTTTATAATTTGTATGAAACTTTAGTTACTATTACGATTTCACTTTTAACTAACAACTGAATTTCTTTTGCATGTTGACATTTTTAGTGTCCTATTCCATTTCCATTTCCTGATTATATACTATTACATTTTGATAGTCTCAGATGATTCTTGTCGCATAATATTGGGACCATTCTTAAAATAAAAATTTATCGAAAAAAAAAAAAGTTAATAAAAACTATTTAAATCGTTTCACATACACACAAATATGATAAAACTTATAAAACAGACAATACAATTTATGAACCTCTTAACTCTTTCCTCTTTTAATATCGGGTAAGAATGACTTTCCAGGCACTGGGTTAGTACAAATTGTAAAAGAAAATAAAAGATTGTGATCGAGTAATTGACAAATGTAGACCAATAGAGAGAACAAGTCTCACACTATTAAGAGGAAATGAAGGTGACGCCGCCGCCCGAGTCGCGAATCGAGCGAAATCCAATTTGAAATAAGTGCCTTCTGAATTAATCCGGCCACTTTGAGCGGACCGGATGAAATTTCTGGTATTTTTCACGTCTAGCAATAAAAACGAGCCCTCGACGCGGGAAAAAGATGAGTAATAGCTCACCCTGAGCTCCGAAGGACTGTAAGGAATAATAATACTATGCTCATACGATGGAAACCTTTTTAATCCAGACCACTTGTGTATTCAAAGATGGAGGTACGTGTTGAAGTATTCGGTTAAATATAAACTTCTTTTGTCACTCTTACAATGTACTTTTACTTAGCTACCTTCCGTATATATAAAATGCTCATTAAAATAATTTTTGATTAGAATCTATCTATTAATATATGAAGCAAATTTTTTTTACCCGTTTTTACGAAAATTACGCGGACGGAGAAGTATGAAATATGGCACAGTTAAAGTTTATATGGAGATGAAGTAAAGATTTTTTTTTGTAATAATGCTCAAAAAATACATTCAATTCAATTAAAAAAAAAAAAACACTACACACACTATGGCACACACACATATGCACAATGACATATATACACAAATTTTGTTTATTGTCAAAGTCTATTGTCAACACGGTCTTAAATACAGGTCTTGCAATGAATTTTTTATCGAAATTTATTATCACAAATCAGATCCAATGACGGCTACATATGCTTATAATACTGTTAATTATAGAACAGGTCGAATTTCGACCACTGGGCGACCACTAGTATGTTTTATTACATAAAAGTACTTTTAGTAAATACTCCATATTCAACGGACTGAGAAAAAATCCTATGTCGGGGCTTGGAAAACATGCAAAACAAATACGAACGCCTAGTCCAAGATAAAAATGTGTTGTTAATATAATCGTTTCTTATGAGTGTAGACCGATAATGTGACCGCTACTACAATAACCAGTTGCAGTGACTATTCTCGAAGTTTTCGTTGAAATTTTATTTTATCAATAATTAAAAAAATATTCAATTCATATTGTTCAATATCATAAATATGATATACCATATTATAATAATGAAATAAGTGAAATTATAGTAAATAGCAGTATCCTTTATAATTTTTTTTTTCAAACATTTGTATAACTGTCCAAATACCTGGTAAACTTATTTGTTACAAACAATTTACGTCTATAACTACTTGTGATAAGATATATGAGAAACGTTACCAAACACGAGGTTGTTATAGAAAAATTTGCATCTTTCGAAATATTGTAACTGTAATGATTTGCGAAGCTTTTTGAAATTAAAAACTGAATAATTTCGTAATTACATCCTTGCATTTTCTGACTTTCATCAAACTTTTAGTAAAACATGCAAAAGTGTTTGGATATATTTTGTGCCGATGTATGAACTCTATCATAAATATATTTCAACTTTGGAAAAGTTAGTTATCAAAGCAATTAAATGTTAATGTCTATGCAGTGCCCTGTAATTTAAGGATAAACTAATTCGGCTTCCAGAAGTTGTGTAATTAACATTCAGTTGAGAATTGTTGGCGACTTGTCGTAGGCTATTAATTGAATAACTTGAGTGTAACTGTCTTTATTACTTTTGCTAAGAATTATCGAATATTCTAGATTATTTTGGAAACGGTTGTTCAAAGGATGAAATAAGCCTCTTTACGAATATCTAGTTGTGTTATTTACTGAAGCCAAATATGTATTTACTCTTAGCAAATAAAGCTTATTAAACTTTGTTTGAAGGTTTCTATTAGTTGGTCTAAATATATTATTTAGATGACGAATGTTTGACAAACATTAACTTTTAGAAGTATTACGTTATTGAAATAACATAAACTAACATATCTGAATTTGAAAAAAAAAAAAAAAAAAACGATATGCAAATACACTTACTAATTAGCGAAGAAAAATGACCAATTATAAATATACTAAGTTTCTTTGCCAATTATAAAACTTTTAATGTTGTTCAAACCGAAGACACGACAATCTTGCCTTGAAAAATGTCTCTTCACAAATTTTGGTCCATGTATATTGATCATGAATTGTACATCAATCGGTTAGTGTAATTTTATTTTTCGAAATATTGTTTGTCAAATACTAGATATATAGTCAAACACATAAATTCCACTACTCTCATACAAAACTAACCCCAGATTCATCCGTTAATCTTGAAATTGATTCAAAACAAGTAATTATTTCTGTAAGTTGTGGTTCATAATAACACTAATTGCCATTTGGAACCAAAAGTAAACTAACTGACACAACTCTAGCATTGGTTATTCCAACAATACTTCAGGCGATAGAATATAAAATTCAATAGAAATGGTAAAATGGTGTACAAGTTCAGGTTCTGTTATATCGAATTCAGTATAATTTAAAATATTATAAAATTAATTTTAATAAAATAGTAACAGTATCAAAGGCATGTTAAATCATTAGTTTTAAAAGAAGTTGTGAATTCAACGTTAATTTCTACAGAATGTCCTCAAGCTATTATGCCATTACTTGTACAATTTAAAATTAAATTGTCGTGGTTTTTCTGTCAAATATGTTAATTTAAATAGATATTAACTTAAAAAATCTATATTTCACAGTAAACTATGTTTAAAAAAAAGAAAGTATTAATGAAACTATGTTTATTTAAACATTATAAATACAAAAGAACTATGTATGATAAGTGACTAAATTCTTTCCGTAAAGTATATTCCGGTGGCGTTTGTAATATTGTTATTGTTCTTTGATCAAAGCAACTGCTTTACTTCAAATTTAAACTAGATCAGTTAACACTGTCTTAACACCTCCATGAACATTTATGAACATTCATAACCATGGATTATTGAGTTACAGTCCCTTTGTATTTAAAGGGATATTGCTTTATCGCACCTTCATAAATGTATATTACCTAATGTTGATTCATAGCTATTAAATATTATAATACAAACTAAACCTATAAATATGGCGATTAAATTAAGTCAAAAATATTTAAAACAACTTACAACAACACAAATTATACAGCAAAAAGTACAAGTGTTTCGTTCTTCTATGAAATGTGAAGTTTATAATTGCTGTTAATTTTAAGAATCTAAACAAGAACATTTTTAGATGAATATCTGGACATTGATTTGTACGTAGTTAATCGGCTGTTAGTATCGCTTCAAACGATGTGCTTAGTTAGACACCAGGTAGTTATAAAACGAAGAAAGCAAGCATGCCTACTGCGGTGGCATAAGCAGGCGTAGCGAGAATTGTCTGAGCAAACACAACCACCGCGGTCAAATGGAAGCCCTATTGTGTCAGAATGTATTCATTTGTATGGCAAACCTAATATTGACTGTACGGAACTTGTTTCGTGCATGTAAATATTGAGGCGGACCATCTTATGATTGTGACTCACTGTGGGCATATTTTTGTTTTCATAGCGCAACGCAGTATTGTGCGTTGCGGTTATTGTAGTGACTGACACAGTAGATTTTCCTTAACCCTTAATTACTCGCATGGGGTCAAAGCATTTTCGGATTAAAAAATGAAGCACTTGGTGCGGCCCGATTCCCTTCGCGCCCTCGCTAGCTTCATAACGCGCGTCTAAGTTTGTATTTTACTAGTGACAAAGTCACAGGAGTGAAGGATGCGTCGCTGCGCTCTTGAGCGGTGACCCCATGCGAGTAATTACGTTACTTTTTTGGAAGAGGTAAGTTTTTTTATTTTATGTTTTTTTTGTGTATTATGAATTATATTTGTATTATTGTATGTTCAGTGAATAAATGTTTGTTATAATTATGTTTTTTACAGCTTAATACAATGAAATGATCAAAAAATTCCGTTTTACTAAGAGTTTTGTCTTTTCAGAGTTAGAATCTAGATCAAATCTAGAACTCAATTTAGCTCCCTTTTCGGTCTTCAAAAGACAAAGACCATGGTTTTTTAAGTTCCAAAACCAAATAAAGCTGTTCTGTTGTTATCTTTCATGCATCATGTATCTCATATCGACCCAGGCTCAAGTGACAAGCATAAACCTGAAATAATAACATATTACAACAGCACTAAAGGAGGAGTGGACACCAATGATCACTTGTGTGGTACATTCAACGTAGGGAGGCGAACCAAACGGTGGCCGTTAGCTCTTTTCTTCCATCTGATAAATGTTTCAGGCATAAACGCACTCATTGTACATCGAGCAAATACCGACAAATCACGTACTCACGTGAGGCGTAATTTCTCGCTGCAATTGTCTGTTGAACTTATTCATAATCACTAAATACGATAACCTGAAGTCAGAGCAACTCCTAAGGAGATAAAAAAAATGTCTGATGGAAATGCATGAGTTGCAAAACCGCCAAGAGCTGCCCGCGGAAATGCGATCGCAAAGTATCAAGAAATTCCAAGAAATGTACAAGATTTGTGTGCAATGATCATTCTGACATATACTGTTAACAGCGTAACAAGAGTGATTGGGAGAGTTCCTAAAAAATACGAGTATTTACTATGATCTCAGTATACCTAAGTACAAATTGTTGATTATTGATAATTATTTTAGTTTAACTTGCTTTTGTATAATTAGTTTGTAATTCATGTTATTACTTATAGATATTATAGAATAAACAAAGCACTTTAATAATAAAATAGTTTCAATTACTTACATATTTCAAAATATATTAAAAACTACTCATACTATTTGGGGTCACCTGTGACCCCATGCGAGCAGTAATGTAATATTCTTTGTGCGAGTAATTAAGGGTTAAAAAAAAGAAAAAAATATATTATCAAGTTTTATTTGTATCGCCCATCGTACTGCTTATTGCGTGAAGCTCCTAAGTGTCTTTGTATGAAATTAATCCATTGTATTGCACCTCCTTAAAATTAAAACTGATTACGTTTTAATGAAAATTTCCTCTTTTATCGACCCCTTTTGAAGCGGAATGTATGTGGTATTGTGGCATTGTTTTATACGCTTGCTAATTACTCAATATTCTTTAATTAAATTCACAATTAAATTTTAAAATTAAATTGTACAGTGGTTGAATGTTAATTTAAAATACTTTCTCGGTATTGTTTTTATAAATGAGACTAGTATAAATAAATTTGAAACATGTTAATAATTTAAATTTGTAATATTATAACGCACTTTAATATAAATAAAATTATAGCAGCTTGAATAACATGTAAAACATTTAATTGCTTGTGCATAACAAAATGATAATAATAGATACATATCGAGTTTTGGATTTCGTCGTAGCGACTGTGAAGATACATAAATAAAATAATTAACTGGCTATAAAATTTACGATGTCGGCGCCTATCTATAATGCTTTTGATATTTTATTTCTTTGATTTAATTATTTAAAACTTTTTATCATCTTTCAGATACTTAAAAGGCGAGATGATCTTGTAAATATTATATTTGATATTTTAGTAACGGTTGTGAGGTAAAATCGGGACAAGTACTATTGAATTTTTACAAGATTTTATATTTGATATTTATGTTGTACTCGGTGCTGATGAAAAAATTTCATATTTTGATATTCTGTGATTTTTATCTCCACTAATTTGCAAAACAGGGTTGTACTAGATTGAGCTGTGTATGAATATTTATATAAAAGTAACCGCAGTTTACCAATGACAAGTTAAATTTCCATACGTATTGAAGATTTTAATTACCTACTATCATAGTTAAATATGGTTCCGAATTATATTATTGATCGTTTTAGTTCTTTTTTTTTATTTAGTTAAGAATATGAAACATTACGTAGTTCAAAAACAATAAAAATAAATTTATTTTCACAAAGACTTAATTTTTTTTTAAATTTCAATTTCAAGGTCTGTTGTTCTTAAGTGATGAATATTAAACTTATTTTTAAGACAAAATGTGTTTCTCACTTAAATAAAGTAGAAGGTAAAGAAAATAAATGTTTCACTCAAAGCACTCAGACATTTTAATAACACTCAATCTTCGTAATAAAATGTAAGCGAAAAGGCCTTGATTCCAGAAAGTTTTTTGTGTGAATTGATGTAATAAAATGTTTTATACAATTTAATCCATACATACATAATATATTAAATTTTTACACGAGTTTCCTAATCAACTAAAAATGTGATTATTGACGTTGGCCTAAATTATAAAGTCAATTTTATAAGAAAGTACTTCAAAAATAAGTTCATGACATGTGTAAATGAACTGAACATATCATGGGTTTTATATGTTTATGGGTTATGGTTTAAATGTGGGGACTTTGTAGAACAATTCATCCGAAAAATGCATTTACATATGTGTTTTAAAATTCCTGTTAAGACTAATATATGTATTAGTATATAGGGAAAATTATTGTTTTATTTATACGAAAGTTATAAAATTTCACCTTGATTAGTTTATATGCTTATAATTCTAAAAGTAAATTTAAAAAAACATTAATGTATCTTCTTGATTATTTAAATATATACATTTTAATTATAATTAACGTTATACATAATTTTAATTAGAATATTGATAGTGGGTATGGTTAGGGCGTCGCTGCAAAAGACGCGCAATACACCTGTGATAAGTGGGCAAGGACTATCGTATCAAGGACTCGCACGGCACAAGATCAAAAGTAACCAGAGGGAAACTCCGTTTTTCAACGTGGAATATTAGCTCGCAGATGAACTCGTGAGACTTCGGGTCCAGTGTTCTTTCCGTCAGAAGACTAGCTGGAAGGACAAAAAGTCACATAACATCAGACAGGGTTATCAGCTTGTATAAAATGGGTCACTTTCAGGTAAAAACGTTGTAACGGTATTGCTTTCTGAAGAGCTTCTGAATGGTCTCCTTGACCATCGCTGCAATCAGCTTATAATAAAGTACTATTGAGGATGTTACCACTTTATCAGTACTTATGTCCTCCTGTAGTGCACCCGAAAATAAATCCTTCTGGGAGCAGGTTCAGAACCTATTACTCGCTATACCGACTACCGAAGGGATTTTATTTAGGGTGACTTAAACGCACATGGGTAGTGTGTAGGGCGACTGACATGTACGAACGTGTTGAAGTACCTAGTATACGTCCTGCATGTGTCCGGGAGCATCGATCACTATGTCCAAGCTCAAATAAACGCTGCTTAGGCTAAATAGCGGGAGGTCACGGATGTGATCTGTGACCGCAAGATAACGCTCAAGCTCAAGCGACGGGTATACAGTATTGTCTGACCGATTGTTTTATACGGGAGCGAGTACTGGTCAGCACTATTTCTTTATACTCACGAGCTTCACGTAACGGAGATGAAGATGATGAGAGGAATGTGCGATATAACGTGGGCTTACTGCATACGCAACACGTTCATTCAGGATAGTCTAGGGATTCGTGACGTAGTGGATAACCTCCAAGAGAGGCGCCTGAGGTGGTATGACCATGATTTCAGAAAGTAGGACAAGAGAGCCAATGGACTAACAATAGTTGATGTCAAAGATCGTGCAAAGTCGAGGAGACTGGCAACAGCCGGGATTAATCATGCTAGGTAGAAGAAGAAGATGCTCTAGCATCTCTCAATCTCCTTTGTGAAGAATATATAAAAGTCACCATTCTTGTGGAATGTATTCGATGTTACATTTTTGTCTTAAGCCGCCAATATCACAGTAAAACACAAAATCATCCTCTTACTTAGACTACTTTATAAACTTTTTTTCTCTGTTTCGATACTATTAAAATATAGTTTCAACATCAATTTTTTTTTTTCAGTAGCATGTAATGGTAATGATTCAGTTCTTGCTATTTTAAAAGTCGAGTGTCATTTGAGGGGTTAAAAGTTTCACTACTATTTGGAAGATGGCTGTTTTATAAAATTTATCATATAGGCTCTAAGGTTAATATGAACTGGCATGATTAATTCGAGTCCATGTAGTGCCTTTGTTAGATGAAACATCGGTATATACAATTTTGGTTAGAACACAATAATTAATAGTATTTATCTGCTGTACGTAAAACAAATGTGCAGGATTCATTAAAAAAAGCTTATATTTGCAAGAGATAGGTAAATATGTACGCGTTTGATATAAAATTTGTCGAAAAAAAAACACATTTCATCGCTGATCTTTATTATTATCTATTCAAGAGTAAACGTCGAATTAATTTCTTCAAAACCTTCCGGATTTCCGGCGTTTGACATGTTTTTGCTAATCAATAGAACAACTACGGAAACGAACGACTCTGGTGGTCCCTAATTATCATTCGACGTACACGTAAAGCAGTAAAACGAGTATTTTATGAGAGAAAAAACAAATTTGATATACATTTCTCTTTTATTGCCTGACAGAAAAACGGGGCGTTCAGTGTGAGCTTAAGAACAACGCGAATGTAATATTAATTCGATTCATCGAAATCGAACGCTCAATTAAAATTTTATTATGTATTTTATATTTATTTCTTTAGTCAAGTTTTTTTAATTATTAATTAACCTAAAACAACTTTTTTTAAATTAATTATGCTCATTTCGATTTCTAAGAAGATGAAGAACGCTTATTTTAAATGAAGTATAAATTAATCAAATTAAAAACATCATTTATTGTTTATCGACATCTTTGTCCAAATTAATAATATCTATTATTATAAAATCGTGCACATAAAAACATCGCATATTCTAATATAAAAAATGAGAGTTATTTTAGTACCTAAATACCTGGGAATAAAAAATAATTTTATTTATAATTTTATATTTTACATAACTCGAAATTGAAGACCGTTCTGTTGAATCAGTGAAAAAAGTTCCATTAACGTCGACGGTCGCGGGTTCGATTTCCGTTCGGAGCGAATATTTACACAAATATGTATTTGTCGTCTGGTTGTTTGTCACACTATTGTGCCTTGAATACTACGTAAAATGCTTGGTTTTAGTTGTTTATATAACTTTACAAAGAATAACTTTAGTTATTGTTAACGGAACGGTTTGTACGGAAATTTACTGTCAACCCTTAGTGAAACATGGAGACGATCAACGCTTTATAAAATTCCCATCGTTAAAATCAACCCTCTATAATCATATGCAAGACTGACCAGTGATACAGGATTGATAATGTCATTGTTTGGGCTTAACCAATCTCTATGGTTACTCTATATACATACGTAATTGGGAAGTTAAAAAACAGTTTAGTAAACTTTTCTTATTTTTTTATATTATAAAATATGTAATTTGAGTATTTATAATATTCTGTTTGAAATAAATGAATACGAAGATTTTTGAATCTTTATTTTTGAACTTTATTAGAAATGAACTAATATGAATCTCAGAGTTTAAAAAAAAAAAAATATCCTTAAAAATGTAAAATGGGACCCAAAATGGGAGCTCTGTCATTTTTAAAGGTAATTAAAGTTTAAATAAATATATAGATTATTTGTTATTATAAGCTATGATTAGAAAATAATAAGTGTGTGTGTATTTTGAGATGATTCTATGATGAAATAATCGAAAGATTTCGGGTTTAAATCCGGACAACATTGCTAATGTTTCAGATATTATATGTTTTTAATTCTCTCGTTCTTGGCGATTGTGGAAAATATTTTGAGAAAATCTGCGCCTCTCGTAAAAACTTACTAATCTGTAATAAACCCGCGTGGTAGATTAAGCTCTTAACATTCTATTTAATAGTAATGGTCTTAGCTAAGAAATAAGACATTTAAAAAGTGTTATCTGTACAATAGTACTAAAACTCAGCGTTTACTAATATTGTATGACCACTGACTTCTTTATGTCAGGCTCATTTAAAAAATGCTTTCAAAATCATTATGATATCTACTACTACTATAAAACCAATTTCATTATTAACAAAGATTACTTAATGTAATCCAATATTATTACAAAATTCTAATAAGCCTATTTTAAGTTTAAAGTAATATAAGTACAGAGTAACTTGTAACGTTCCAAAGGTTATAATTTCAAATTTGTAATAATCTTCTTTGTTTAAAGTATCCAAATAGCGTTTATGTGATAATAACAAACTATTACGTTATTTTGAAACCACAAACCAAATTACTTTAATTTCTAGCTAGAAAACGGTATAGTAAAGTTTGTTTTAAAAGTGATGTGCTTAACCGGTAAATCGTATTTATTCGACATTTAATTTCGATTAAAGCTAGATTTATTACTGGGAACGAGTTACTCAACTGATAAACAAATGTTTTTAAGCCGTTAATATTACCATTCTGTGGATTTGATTGAATCCGCAAATAGCTTCCCATGGTTACGAATATAGTGATGTTACAGTAATTGTAAATTTAATGTCGATAGTTTTTCTACGTTATTATAAATAATGATCTTATTAAAGTTATCAATATGATTATTTTAGTGAATACCAAACATTATTTTAGATAAAAACATCAGAAAATAATTTGCTTTTAAAATTTTCACATACTTTTTAAAGATAAAGTTTCAGAGTCAGTTCCCGATCGGGTGTCAAACAATAATATTAAAGTATTGGTTATATTGAAAACTATACTCTTGTTATTAAAATGGTTTAAAATAATATTTTATTTTAAGTAATTGATTATTTCTAATTGTAAGCCATAATGTAAAACGATTTATGTATCTTTAAACAAAACATCGATAAAATTAATGTTTAATGACAAATTAAAGAACAACACTAGAGGGGAAATGACATAGTGTGTGATATGCGGAAACGTATTTAATGAAACGCGAGGGTGAGCGGGCGTTGCGTGGGCCCGCACTAGCTTGCACACAATCACATCAACACACACACGCACAGCTGGTGCTGAAACGATTAATAAAGATAAAGCACGTTAATTTCACAGTTGATGTTTCTGATACATTCGATTACGAATAGTAATTTGTAAATGAATAATGAAATTTAATTAAATAACGGTTTTTATTTTTATACACAGTTTTAATTATATAAACTATAATTGTGTAGGTAAATAGCACTCATATTATTAAGTTATCGAGATATCGTAGGCACCGATTTGAAAAACATAGTTTTGAGATAAACGAGTTCAAAGTTTTAAAAATAAATGACCGATTGTGCCCAAATTTTGCACATTGGCCTCTTTCTGAGGACTGGTAGCAGAATTAAGTCTAAGGTGGAGCACGCAAACTCAAATAATGCCTGTTTACTCTTGCCTTAAAAATCCCTAAATTATACGTATCGGGAAACAGTGACGCAGGAAGAGAATTCCATTCCTTTGCAGTTCTAATAATGAAAGAAAATGCGAACCGCGAGGTGTGAACCAGAGGAATGTCGACCACGTATGGATGAAATCCTCCTCCACGTCGTGTCGTCCGATGGTGGAATAGTGAAAGGATGATGATGGTGAAAGGATGATGATGATGAAGAAGGTGGTGAAATAATTTCTTTTATTCAGATGCATACAACATCGAAAAAGTGTGCGCCGATGGAGGCAATTTACAGCGGACTACGTCGTAAAAAATGAAAAACTACATAAAATTAGTTGTTTTTTTTTTATTGTAGATATATTCATAAAACAACAATAAATACATGTGTAAAATTTCATCAAGAGAACTTCAATGGTTTCAAAGTTATTCCAACCCAAAATGACGTCAAAAATCAAACTCTAGATTACACTACCCCCTTAAGACATATTTCAGCTTCTATGTTTTGAGTTTAAGCAACTATATATTATTATTATTAAAATTTTATTTTATTGTAAAATATTAATAAATACCGAACCCAAGTGTAATATCATATTTTCTTTTAATGTGTTTTCAATGTTTGACAATATTATCTATAACTGTATTGCAATACACCAACGGTATTCGATGTTTAATCATTATCGAAATTTTAATGATGACCAAAAACATAATAATAATGGAACTTTCTCGCTCTATTATTAAAAAGGCTGTAAGAAAAAGTATAACAATATTTTTTTTTCGACTTACACGAAAAAATTAAAGAAAAAAAAATCGAGCTATACAACGATTTACTAAACAAACCGTTTTATTTTTTAACAGAACCGAACAATTGTGTTTAAATACAAAATCACACACAGGCTCAACTTTCAGCCAATTAACTGCATTGCTGTCAAACCAAATTGTTGTCCCCGTATTTCTTTATCATATGGCAAAATCGCTGGAATAATTACTGCATGGGACAATAGTTAACGGGCTTATTAAGGAATATAGTTACATTTTGTTAAACTGCCCTAGGCGAAACCAATAATTTGGGGCCAGCCCCAGGAGACGAGTTCGAACAATCTACATCGATTTACATGCTGAGATTTACCCTTGAATTATATTTTCGGCTATAGCTAACCAATTACGAACCTTATTAAGCAGCTGGAGTGAAAAACGAGGTTGAAATATGTGTTAATGGTTACGTTATTCAGGTTATTTATTCCTCTCAAAATTGTATTTCGTTGCGATATTGGAATCCGATCGAAATAACTTTTAATTATGACTTATGGCTCTTTCCTCATAAAAAACGAGGCCGTGAGAAACATAAACAAACATTATGATTTTCAACCCCATGAATGCTATATAATGATGCCTTTCGGTCGTCAATAAAACATAATTCGTAAAAAAAGATCGCAATAAACGGTGAACTGCAGCGAAATATTAATGTAATAAATAATGGTACACCCCGAAATTCACGATACACGGCGCACGCTCGGCTAAATATGTGCACAACCCTACATTTAAATTTGACATTCAATTCATTGTATTAAATAAAATGTTCGCAATGAGTATTATTTATTATAACCCCGCATGTGTCTCCGTTCGGTTAAAAAACACAAAGAGACATTCGAGATTATTACATCTTGCCGCGTTTAATTGTACACAATGGATAAACAACAAAAGCCGTAACATTCAGTAACAGTTGCAACAAATTCATTCAACGATGCGACATCGATAAAAAAATGTCCATGTTCGTTGCGGCCTCGGTTTTCCATACAACGATTTGAATGATAATGCTCGATAACTTCAGCATGAATACACGAAGATATATTAATCTAGTTGGGGTTAAATTGTTATTAAAACTATGATTAATGGACAGCGTTAATGGCCCCCAGATTAAGGAGCGGGCACGCAACGTTTAAAATGTTCGGACTACGGACGTCCCGTGACATTGAGTACAAATTTATCTTCATCATCTAAGCGTTAGTTTCGATTATAAGACTATAACTGGGTTACTTATCGTACTTGATGTGGTGTGTTAAATTGAGGAATTCCGGTCCTAGGAAAACGTAATTGACGTTTGCCGTGTTGGTAACGAAGATGTCTGGACTATGTTCATAATTTAAAACTTAAAGCCGTTCATTCTAATAGGAAAATTTAAGACAAAGAGTATAATAATACAAATATACTTATATAAAGTATTATACATTAATAAATGCTTACTGAGTAATAAACGGATAAATGTTGCGTTTTAAATAATAAAATGATAACGATTACGTATAAAAAATAAAAGTTTTTGCTGTCCATAAAAATAATGTAATATAATTATTATATTTCGTAATTATACAGATGACTTATTTTAAAATGCGGGTGCAATTATTTTTTTAATCGGAGATATAAAGTTTCTAATTCTTGACCATATAGGTACTTTTGTTTGTAAAAAGAACACAGCTAAGCAATTAGGTCACCTGATGGTAAATGGCAACCTCTACCCACATACGTGAGTATTGTAAGCTACATTTGCCATTAACTAAGTTGTTATGTCCCGTGTGCCCGCAATTACGACTATACTGACTCACCATCATACTGAAACTGAACGAAGCATTGCTGTTTGTAGTAGAATAACTAGCGTTTAAAGCACTAAGAACTCTATCGGCGTTGATTATTAAGCAAGATGATATTTTAGTACAATATTGCAGATTGACCAAGAAAGAAGTATACTCCATCCAAAAATAAAAGTCTTATTATGTAAACAAATATAGCGGAATGGGTAAATAGACAACTATAGTGCTGTGATGTATGTTGATAATTGTCGATGTCGGTAAATTTACTATGGTACATTTCTGCTGGCGCGATGCAAGGCAATAGAATTAGTGTAAATAACAATTTATTGTAAGTAAAAACATTTTATTTCTTCATTTAAAAATATTTAAATGAATTATATTAAAATATTATTAGATAGATAATCGTAAAACAGTATATTTATTTTATCTAAGGATATTATAGATTTTTAATCCGTTTATTGTCCTAACCCACTATTTGATGACAAAGAAATACTAAAAATATTTTCAATGAAATTTAAAGCAAAAGTTACCGCAGATAAATACTTACGGTCTTATTTATAAAAAATGAAGTTAGGTCTCTCTCTGAGTAGCTTTAAGCAAGTCACTTTTTATCATTAGTTTTAATTTTTTTTTGTTTTATAAAAAGTTTGATCTTAAATTTTTATCGATATGAAAGAACGTCGCAGCGCTAAAAACCAAAGACAAGACAGAGTTATGATAAATGTCACTTTAAGTTTGAGGTTACAGTGAATTTGGTTTTCTGCTAAAAATATTAGTTTGACGTAAACGTATAATTACAAAAATAATCGTACTGCATGTGATTACACAGATACTACAATAATTATCTACTAGCCATTGTGAGTGATTACACAGGTAATGCGTATTTTTCTTCCGGTAAGGGATTTGAATACATAATAAGACTTTTATTTTTGGATGGAGTATATTCTAATATAGCTTCATCTATAGATATTTGAAAATATTATAAATAATAACATATTTCAAAGCAAATTACGAAACTAATTACAAGCAAATTAAGATGAAAGTTCCCGTGCATTACAAACATTCATGCAAACATAACAGCGCGTGTATTAACTCGTTAATAAACCGAATTTCATTCACGTTCAAGTTTAACCGCTTGACGGTTTATAAACAGAATTATCCGCTTCTATTGCCCGGGGACTCTGTTCGATATTGATAAACAAACTTACGAGTATATCGTTGTAAAGTAAACACAGTCATAAATTTTACTGCGTTCGTTATACAGGAAATTCTGCATCGAATGAAAATTTTGCTACTTTCTCCCTTTATAACATTTGATCGTTTACTTTCAATATTTGGTTTGATTATTATCGTTTTGATACGATTGTTTAAATTAGGAGTTTTGTTTTCAAGGCTCACTTGTGTGTCTGCTAATATATGTACATGAGTTAAATTAGTATGAGTTTCTGTATTAAGATCATGTTGGTATACAATATTATGAAAATCATACGACTTTTGTATAAGGATATTACGAGCTCAGTACCTAAATTATTTTAGCTCACTTCAAAGAGATTTTGAATTGTATCATATTTTTTAAACTTATGTAAAATTATTTGACTATATTTTTACGAATGTCTTATTTATTTTATTTTTTTTACGTTTTTAGATCTAAAAAAAAAATGTAATTGTAGATTTAAAATAGTTAAAATCATATTAAGGTAAGTTCATACATATTTGTGTTAAAAAAAAATCTTACGTCCATTAGATAAAATTATTGTAAATATTAAATAATATGATTACGATACGACGTCAACATCTGAAAATAAGAAAAATAACTAAGTAACAGAAAGAATTATAGTTGACATATTAATGCCAAAAACATGTCATTTTATCGATAAAGGTACCACCTAATTATTGTGATTTTTTTTTATCTATTCGATCAGCTTAATTCTTTGAAATAATTATCCTCGTAAGTCCTGTATTTTTTAACAGCAGTAGTCATATCTGCCGGCTGTACTATACCAAGTACAAACTAAGAATAGTGCTTCAGACCGATTGCCAAAATATGACGGTTTTAGAGATTTTTTGAAGTAGTCTTATTGCCTGAATTTTTACGGTATGTTTATTATGTATTGCAACATAACTAATCTTTTTCTTATCAAAACAATTTATAAAATTCAGTTTTTAAGCATAAAAAACTTTTACATATCTGATAGGAACAGGTAAACGGGAATGAAAAATTTGTATTTGTGTAAGTAAATTAGGCAGTTACGCCATCTATGTAGTTAAAATGTCTGGTCTGAACTGCTATAGTTAATTTATATTTGTACAAGTACGCGGGGACTTTTGAGGTTAATACTCTATAACTCTGGAAGTCGACAAGACAATATTCAAAAATGTAAAATCACCTGAACGAAGAGGCAATATTAAAAATACCTAGAACACAAAAAGCGCACCTCGTAATGTACCGACCACAATAAATGACTTGGATCGAAATCAATCGCCGAGCGCATTTTATTGGCGTGCAGTATGTTAATACTGCAACTTGCTTCCATTCAACCGATGTTAATATAACAAGCCATTGAAAAAAAATATCTATAACAGCGTGACGAATGAAATTTCGATAATAAAATTAGCATAATCAATATCGAAGTCATTGATGCACCCCTCGACATCGCTGAACTGTAATAGTGTATTAAAGTTTATTGGCAACGTTCCATACAAGTTTACATACGTAGTTTAAGTACACAAAATTGAAATTAAGCATTATTTTATGCAAACGACCCACTATAACGACAATTATTTTGATTTAATCTATGTAAACGTGGCTAGTTTTAGAGTCGTTTATTGATATTGCCTCGTTTGTGATCCGTGAACTACATACGTATGTAATTATTATTCTTGTATTTTTAGTAATAATATGTTGTATAATAAAATATACTGATGTTTTTTAATGAAATTATTTGAAACTAAGACTTTACATATTTCTCCTAAGTTACTAAAGAAAAGCTTTAACGACTGATTTTATTTATGATAATCAACGTCTCCTACGTAATGGTATATATCCTCTTAAGCTTTATTTAAAACTCTGTTGTTATACTAGTTAGCGGATATAGATGTCTCAAATAAATAAATGAATAATAATATGGATGTTTCCACACAATGTTTTTTTAAGCACATTTTGTACTTAAAATTTGCCTATGCTAGCCCGGATTTGACCTCTCATCCATCAGTTCTTTTGCACATATCCTACCCATTGGACCGTTCTGCTGTAACACTAACTACGATTGACTGACAGACAACGAGCAGCATATAGGAAAGTTTGCTCAATACTTCGTTATGTATGTCTGTATAACATTGTACAAAAATTACTGTCAATTATTTTTGTTATTCTTTTTTTCTTTATCTTGTTGATGTCATTTATTGACATATGATTTTTACTGCGCTTTCTAATATTAATAACAAATGGCGATATTGTTATGTATCTGAACAAAAAAAAAAAAAAAAAAATTGTTACCCAAAAATTGTTTAGAAAGATTGTTGAGAAAGGTTGTTGAGCACTTAGGTACTTTACTTTTTTGTAGAATAGTATAGAATTAAATATCTATCTTCTAAAATTTTTCTATTTATCTATATAAAGACAACAGTTGTCATAAAATACATCAGATGTTTTAAGTTTTTTTTTCTTTTTTTATTTTGTTATTACCAGTTATATAAACAAAGCAATGGCAAATAAGATTTTGTAGTAATACGATGACATCATATCAATATTACCGCCCGTGGGATGATTCGCTGAGATCGATTTAATTTCCCCGAAGACGTAAAAAATCCGAGTAGATATGTTTTACCAAATTTCGTAACGAATATACAGTTTTTAAATAAATCCCATGCGTGTTACGCGTCACGGATATTGTGTTTGCGAACAAAGACAATATTGACGATATTCAAAGCTTTGTGGAGCCGGCTTAATTCCGGTTCATCGGTGCGAATCTGTCGTTCTGATGTAACGTGACAAACTAGTCACTGTTATTGTTTAAAACAATTTATCTTGCAAATACTATATATACTAAATATAACATGAATATACCTTCTACCACACTAGTGATGAATGCCAAACTGATGAGGCTTGGTACACTTCCGAAGCAGAGTTATATATGAGTATTTATTTTTGTGTGTGTCTCAGTATAAGTATAATGAGACAAACACAAAAATATATACTATACTCCACTATGTTACACTTACAACCCGTAAAGGTATTACTCCCATTTTTTTTCTAGAAGTAACATAGGTTATACAGCATAAGCATCACGGTATGTAGATGAACGTGTGTAAATAGACTAGTAATAAAGAAATTCGCAATAGTTTTGTTGATTTTTCGAGTGCACGACGAAAGGTCAATACATTTCACCTCAAACACTCAAAGGTGTCCAATTTTATTATTCAATTTACTTTGCAAAATTAAAGAAATATGATATTATTTTATTTACCGAAAAACATACCGCTGTATATTTTTTCATAATTATACTTGTTGTTATTCAATTAGGAAATATAATATTATGAAATGAAAACAATAAACTCCTTGACAAACAAAATCATACCGATTCATCAGCCGCTACAAAGCGATTTAGTAGGAAATGTTTATTCCCTAACAACAATTTCATTACGATAAACTTAAGACATCTGCGTTTATTCATGGTATTACGTTAAAGCCTGACTTAAAAACTATAATATGACTGAAATATAAACACAAGTAAATGGTATTACAGGTCTAAATAGAAAATTACAACATTCTACGGAAAATCGTTCTCTGGTTATGATATATACATATATGAACTCGTATTTACGTGTATGTTATCGTGTATGATCTAAATGGTTGAATCTCAAAATTTAGCTAGTATATACTAAGTCGCAAGATTAATAGATTTTGGACTTAAAAAACGAAACAACTAGGAAATCTTAGAAGAGTACTAATATTTACCTTAAATAATTATAATACACTCTTCAAACATTCACAATAATATTTACGCTTACGGTAGGACTTATGTTGGACCTCTGGACTCAAAGTTGGTTCTAACCCAGGTTAGGTCCGACTTAGCATCCAAAAATGGCAAAATTTCCGTTTTTTCTACTTTACGATTTAAATCGGACCTAAATGGAATAAAAATTAGAGCCTATAGGCGCTAAGTCGGACTACTAGGCTCTGAATCGGTTCTATTTCGGACTACGGGGCTCTAAATCAGTTCTATATCGGACTTGAGGGAGCTATGTCGGCTTTAAATTTCGAATCAGGTAGTTACAGTAGTGTCTGTATACTGTATTGTACTGAAGTTGTCAAAATTTTATATTAATTTTGACTGTGAATATAATATGGTGAAATTTATATATAGAGGACGTAGTTTGTTTAATAAATGATAAGTATTATAATATTATAGATAATCCCTGTTTAGATTACGTAGGAGCCGACAACATCTACAAATTTAATATACTATAAATTAATACAATAAGTCTATAGATATACGAGTACAGCCAATAAAGGGTTAAGACAGATTATCCCTTTAAATATCAGTCAGCTTCTATAATATAATGCGATTTAATGGAGTAATAAATTAATACATCACGTAACATATGGTATATTTACAATTGTATTATAAAACCCACATATTACGCGAGAATTCAAGTTAAATATGTGCTTAACTAATTAGAAGATAATATATAAAATGTATCTATTATTTTTCTGTGGTAAAAAAAATGAATTACTTAGAAAGGATTATTGAAATCTAGTTTTTATTCGTGATTTTTATTTTGTTTTTATTATTAGTTCCTAAATATCTCTCGTCGTTTACTGGTTTTATCACTTACATCTTTCGGTCTGATGATGTTTTTTGTCTTATTTGATTAATAGTTAATGTAGTTTTATAATGGAAAAGGAAAAAAAGAATTGTTTCATAGTTTTAAAGTGAAGTGATAACAAATATACAGGTGACTGGTAAATTACTATCAATATTTAAGGAGAATACTCGGTACATGATTATCATTCAAATTATGTAAAAAAAAAATAGGTAAATATTAATAAACTTTTAAGTAAAGTTACTCAACAATTATCTAATTATTTACGCGTCGTCTGGACACCCTAGCAGCTAGCTGCACTTTCGACACAAAACAGATAGTTTACCTACGTCCAAACGCCGCCACGTGTTAACAGGGTAGCAGGATAAACAAGCATGATCCAGTCCCCCTTAATACTTTAATCCTGGCTTAGGATAGGCAAAAATACTAAGATATTTTACTCGTTTAAGCAACAAATTTGTTGACTAGGTAAATGATGTGAACTTTGGCAATTTTTAGATGTGAACAAGGGGCACAGTACAACACCTGTGCACGTGCCGCCGGCATGACTGTAAATTGACAACGCTTCATTTACTTGAATTGAAATTTATGAAAATTTGGTCAAAAATTAAGTACCTATTTTTTTATGGAATTCGAAAGAGAATTATGTACCGAGTATTCTCCTTAAATATTGATAGTAATTTACCAGTCACTTTGTATATAAATCTATAAAACACATTATATTATGTTGAATAAATATGAAATTATTAAATTACTATGTTCTAATTACTTACTGGGTGTTTTTAACAATAAATAATGAATAGTTTTAGTTACTGACACATATTTTAAGACACATTACACTAATTGTTATAGAAACACTATATAGGATTATAATATAAAAATTGTTCGCATAAGAACGTAATAAATAGCCTTGTAAATTCAATTTTAGAGCTCATGTATAGGAACAATGTATATCAAAATGACTTATAAGAAGAGTCCAAAGACCATTCGTATTAATTTGGCTCGAGCCAGTTCATTCTCATCTGCACTACAAACTTAGACAATTACGTCATAGTGCACGTATAGCTACAAATTCAAGTTAACTGACCTAATAAATTTATTGTGCCATAACTAGCCATATTGGTGAGTTATGTTCCGCCTCGTCACGCCGTTTCCACTACGCTGCTACTTCACTGGAGAGATTTTTGAGTTTATTTTATTATATGTAACGAGTGCATAAAATTGATTTTATGAATTTAATAATGTTCGTTTTATTTCAATTTAAAAATATAGATACCTACCTTCGTATGGTTACTATAATTTCTTAGGGGTTTCATTTGTTTATATTCATTATATTAGTTTAATTCTTAAGTTAGTTCAATAATTAAAGAAGCTCTATGCTCAGTTAGTAATACTATATAATTATAATAATAATAAAAAAATTAAGGAAGTATTTACGTATATCCAATTCTTATGTAGGTATACTTATGTATCAGTCGTGGTCCCGCTCAATACCTATACATAGTAATTTATATTTGTACCGATATTTTTTTATTTCTAGTGCGTATTATTATTTTATATTTATATATTGATTATATATTCTAGGTGTTTTCCAAAAAAAATCAGAAATTAACTATTTCCGCCTCTGTTCTAATAAATATGAACAACAGTACATCTTATTCTGTACGAAATCAATATCTCCTTTATTACCGAATACGAGGATGTTTTCATAAAACTTTTCTTCAGTAAACATTAATAAAGAACTTCGTTAACAATGAGTTACCGTGACGTCTAGTGAAGCGAAAACATAAGAAGAACTCCGACAATATTTTTATTATGATATATGACGAACATGCTAAATCACATAACGCATTACTCAAAATATTGTTACGGTTAGTAAAGATTCTATTTTCATATAATATTAGATACGTCGCCTCCGCAACTTTTCAGTGTAAAGTTTCTGTTGGAGTAAAACTGTTGACGTTGCGTTATTTTTGGTCACCGAGTATCTTCGAATGAATAAAGAATGAACACACCCGAGCGATCAAGCGTATCGAGACAACAGCCACGTGTTTTCCTGTCGAATCTACACCACACTTGTGCTGACAAGTATGGGAACTGTGACAAAGATACCTCGTAGTTATTTTGTCACTTAGAAATTGTCGTAGTTTTACAGAAAAAGTTACTATCGCTCGCTTATGCTTATCTTTGTTACGTAACTGTGCTATTGCTTTATATTTCTGTCCATCAAAAACTAATTTAGTGGTTGTAAACACAATTTTAGTTACTAGTTTGAAATGTGAGTTGGACTGGAATGAGCCAATTTGGAATCCTCGCGTTTAATTATTGTTTCTGAGCTCCTTTCAGAACGTTAGTCTTACGAAATGTTTTAAAATGTCGAGGTTGCTTGTCATCAATTAGATGACTTCTATATTAATTTGATTATTTGAGATGTGTATTTGTTTCTATAACCTATACTTTTTAGGGTTCCGTAGCCAAATGGCAAAAAACGGAACCCTTATGGATTCGTCATGTCCGTCCGTATGTCACAGCCACTTTTTTCGGAAACTATAAGAACTATACTGTTGAAACTTGGTAAGTAGATGTATTCTGTAAACTGCATTAAGATTTTCACACAAAAATAGAAAAAAAAAACAATAAATTTTGGGGTTTCCCCGTAGGTACTTAGAACTGAAACTCGAAATTTTTGTTCATTAAACCCAGACGTATCTATGGACACGTCTTCAAAAACTATATTAAGGTTTCTAATATCGTTTTTTTCTAAACTGAATAGTTTTCGCGAGAGATACATCCAAAGTGGTAAAATGTGTAACTTCTAAAATAAGAGAATGACAAAACTAACTACTAGAACTCTTCATGGGCGAGGCTGACTCTGACACTTGGCCGCTTTTTTCCTTTTATTTCTGATAAAATTTATTAAAATGTTTCTAGAGACAGCCGCCGGCTAGGATTTTTGTTTTATTTTATGTTCATTAATAAACATATATTATTTTATTTTATTTACAACCTACGCTTTATTTTTTGATAAAGTTTTGACTTAATAAATTCCATCAAGATAACGATTCGGTATTTATTTCATTACATATAAAATTTGGTACGGTGAGGAATTTATTGAAACTTTTTATTTGCAACATCGATTCAATCGACAGTATATTATGCGATAGCGCATCACTAATGCGAGTAGTAAATCTGGTATTAATACAACAAAATCAAAGCGACCCCAGTCATTAAACAGTGCCGGCATAAATAAATAAATAGTACTAGTGAATAGTAAATAAGATGGGGATGTTTCGTTTCGGTAAAAAACAGGGGCTTTACGATGTCATTTCTACTAGCAAAAATGTGGGTTAAGCGCACGTAACTCGTATTCTTTGCTAGTAGGTACTTGTTTTAATTAAATTTGAAATAATAGAATTTGTTTGTTAATTTTTCATTTTATTTTCGAAGAATATGAAGTTTTCGACTTTATTTTATGTGTCATAATGTTTATGGATTAAATGATAATAACAGAACGTGTTCTAAAGTAGTAATCTATATATTAATACGTGAAGCAAAAAGTTTTTAACCCTTTTTAAAAAAAATACGCGGACGGAGAAGTATGAAATTTGGCACAGTTAAAGTTTATATGGAGAAGTGTAGAATGCTAACATTTTTATAATAATGCTCGAAAATATACATTAAATTAATTTAAAAAACAGTAAACACACTACGGCACACACACACACATGTACAATGACATATATATACAAATTTTGTTTATTGTTAAAGTATTTTGTCAACACGGTCTTAAACACAGGTCTTGCAACGAAGTTTTAATCGAAATTTATAATCGCAGATCAGGTCCAATGACTGCTGCATGTTATGCGCAATCATATTTTTATATTGTTGACAATGCTGTCAATTATAGATTAGGTTGAATTTCGACCACTAGTTAATAATAATTATTTCTGTATGTTGTGTTCAAAGTCCGTGTGACATATCTTACAAAATAATTTGTTTCCTGAGCATCCATCACCGTTTTACCGACGTTGATTTTGACATTTGTCAGATTCATTGATCTTCAACCGTTTCATCCTTTTTATATCGCCTATTGGATTATATTTTGTATCGTTCATTTTCCTCAACTAGTAAGCTAATATGACAAGGTTTTCTAGAATCAAACTTGTAACTCTTCACAGGGCCGGCCTAAGGCGAAAATTGTAAGTGCGCAAGACTCACATCTTATGCCCCTATGAAAACATTATCGAGTTTTATTGTCCATAATTATCCTGTGTCGGAAGTGTACACAAAAAAAGCTGCCAGGCTATATGTATTTCTAAAAAAAAAGGGTCGTCCGAGATCTACCATCGATATTTGCTTGATGTAAAGGTCGTCCGAGATCAACCATCGAATGAAGCCTATCCGAATACCTAAAAAATATGCCCTCCCAAAAACCTCGAGTGTGCGGCTGCATACTTCGCACATCCCTTAGGCCGGCCCTGACTCTTCAGATAGGAGGGTAACACAAATTCTGCAGCCTTATTATACTAATACAGATTTTATACAATATCTTTATACACCTGTGTGTGATTTTTTTGTATGTATGTACAAGTTTTGATAATGTTTTACCTATATGTTCTTGAATAGTTTGAATTTACAAAAGTACTTAATAGATGGTGGTGTAATAGTCAACTAATATTTTATTCGGACAGGAAAACGTCTGTTGGGTTCGCTAGTAAATAATAAAAAAAAAAAAAATTCAATACTAAAATAAGGCGTCTATATATGTATATATAATGAGTCGCAGTCGCAGAAATAAATTCAACAATTTTATAATCATTTAGTACAAGCGTAATAACATAAGGGTAATTAAGTGTTAAATTTTAAGTTCATTTCAGTTGTCACGGAAACACTTCATAAAATGCAACACAAAGTTTTATCTGCACGCAGTTATAAAAGTTACCTTAAGTTTTAATGTGCTTGAAGTGCTGTCAGCATTTATGATACTTTAGCTTAATTTACTTAAGTTTTTAATATATAAGTTTTAATTTTTTTAAATAATAACAAGGTAGATATAGTCAGGTTATAAACTAGGTGAATGATATAAATTAAAAACATTATTTACGTAGGTCTATCTATCTTTTAGGTCCTAACCTAATTATCATTTCTCATTCCTACTTACGATGATACTTGATCTTTGATAAATAAAGTAAAATGTTTGCTTTTTTCTCTTTTTATTTAGAAATCTTAATTTGTTATTAAAAGAAATACATGTTTTTGAATATACACAAGTATTTTATAAAGACTGATAATAAACTAAGAGGATTATGTTATAATTATGTAGATAATATAAACAAAACACTCCGTTTTTTTTTATTTCTTCGAAAATTGGTATTATCATATTTAATCGTATCTGAAAGTAATAAACTAATTCGGTACATTATCAATTTTAACGAACGGGTTCGCGTGCGAAAGTTAGTGTCTATATTAGCAACAAATGTTGATGTAGTGCGCCGGGTTGCGAACTTTTGATCCCCCAACATAAATCTCCATCAGAAAATAGGGTGGGTCGAAACCAGCTTAGGCTTATCTGCGTAGCGAGTGTATACCTTGTTTAAATATATGATACACTAGTTAAGAACCGCGACATTTTATAAATGTTCATTCTTTAAAAAGATTAATTCCTAAATAAATATTTTCAAGTTATTTTCGCTATATATCGCTATAAGTAAATCAATTATGCAGCAAATCACAATAAATTAATTTAAACTAAAAAAGCAATTAAAACTACAAAACGATTATATATATATATATATATATATATATAGTACTAAACATCCACTAGGGAATATATAGTTCTTTTATTTTTTCATAAAATTAATAACACATACGTACAAACAAATCTGACGACATCCTAAATATTGACAAAAAAACTAATATACCTAATCACAATCGCTATTTATTATATTTACCGACGGTTGTAGTAACGTCTGTATTTTCATAACGGGATGCGTAAATATTGTTTTGTATTGTGTTACCAGTTATCTGGTCAAATACATTCGTATTATCCGATCTCAATAATCTGATTATGACAGATAATCTATTGTTAGAACTTTTTCATATATTTAAAGAAATATAAAAAGGTTGTTATTGACGATTTAGGATTGTTTATAAAATAACAAATATCTCTCGTGGTTTTGCCCCCATTTTAGACATTTGTATAATAGAGTGACGTGTGTAATTACTAGTTCACTCTTACATCTCTTAACGATATAATTTGTAGCTTGTAATTATTTTCAATGAACAGTGTATGAACTGAACGGTCCTGAACTGGAATGAGTCTGTAACCATTCCACTATTAGTCAAAGGTCTATTTTCTGTATAGCAGAACGGTTGAAGCTTAATCCACCACGCTGCTCCACAGGGGATTGGTGGATAATTTTCCTATCATTAATAACGATCGCTATCTGGTGTCTATAATAACAACCGGGACTGATGCATTTACGTGCTCTTCGAGGCACGGTGGGGATACTCACAAGGACATATACCCATACCAGAAATAAATATTTCTATAAATACAAACATCTGCTCCGAGCGCGTTTCAAACCCGCGACCGTTGGTGTTAAGGTGACTACTAGCTGCTACGACACTACTATATCAGCACGGTTGTCAAATACTTTTGTAAAAAATGTATAGTGCATAAGTGTTTCCTTTAATTGGTAGAAATAAATAAAATATTATCTTTAATTAATAATAATTAGTACAAAATTGTCGTTTGTATTATATACAATTTTATTTACTTAACTAGAATATTTAATTTACTTGTCCATATTCTTAATAGTGCAAAATGTAGAAACTTTCATTAATATAATTTGAATATATAATTAATCCCTTATTAATACATCCACGATATGGAAACCGTAAATTTTTTTAAGACAATATAGCTTCATGTCCAAGTTTATTCTGTCTTTTAATAAGAAAATATTAATTATATAATAATTTCAAATATTTTTCTTATGCAGCTAAAATTTTACTTCAAATGAAAACCGCATTCAACGTTAGTACCTACGATATGCATAATTATGCTAAAATTACTTTAAAAACTTTCAAGTTTCCCAGTCATGTTTCTTTTTACAGTGTACGAGTTGTACATAAATGCAAATAGAGCTCTTGAAAAACTCAAAGAAGCTATTCTAAATTTTAATCCAGTAACTGAGTATTCAAAACATTTGATCGTACATAGTTATTTATAATAAACTTTTTTCACCAAAGGACTTCTAAGAAGTTATGTATTTCAATTTTATTGTCGGAGTCTATGGAAGATATGTCCGTATACAAATAATTTTGATTCATATCTAATTTAAAGGAAATTAGTTCAAGTTTCGTACTCAAAGGGTACCAACGGATTCTTACTACTAAGATTCCACTGTCCTTTCCTCATTCTTGGAGCCTTCTAGATCATCCGAAACTTCTCAGATAAACATGTGACTTATTGTTTCTTTTATTCTATAAACGTCGAGTTTAATGCAATCGTTTTTCTCTTTTTTTAAACACATATACTTAAGTATATTTCACAAATACGCTAAAAATATATTTAAAAAAAAAATTAAGTTATCAGTAACATAAAGTAATTATAGAAATGATAAAAGTAGATGCTGCAAGAAATACACTGAAAATATTATACATAATTATTCATTAGCATCCTTTGTGAAATCGACTTGAAGTAACAATACATAAACGTTATTGTAATTTATTATTATGTTTCAATAAAGGCATATCCGTGTATCAAATGAAAATATTCAATAACGTTCACATTTGTGGAACAATTTTGCGTTAATCATGTCACATTAACGTGTTTACTTTATGTGTCCCCCACATGGTTTTTGATGGTCGCATCTCTACGTTTTTATGACAGATTTTTGTGGACATTTAATTGTGATTTTCATAACGTCAATATGTTATAGATATATCTACTGATATAAAATATTAAAAATTTTATAAATAGTTATCATTATTACGTATGATTTATATTGCAAAAATGAGTGTAAGAGAGAGAGAGAGTTAGATGAGTGTTAATTTTTATATTAAAACTATATACTTTTTTTAATAAATATACTAATTCTACTACATGTTTTACTTACATCCCGTGACATTTTCTTGGAAGGTATTTTTAATAAATATTTTAATATCGACAAAGTTATTGCATGATTAAATAAAAAAGGGAGTTTATATTTATGTACGCATATAATAAGTTATACTTCTTTGGAGTAACAGAACCAAAAATAGCTAAAGATTTCATTCTGTATGCCACGACTTTTTGTTTGTAAAATGAATGATAAATTAACGAATAAATTATTTTTCTAATAATAATTAATTTATAATGTAAACAAATAAAAAGAATACGTACCAAAAATTAACCTCAAATCTATAAATGCATTTAAAAAGTATTTTTTTCAGATAAAACTCACTTTTATCACAATTTTTACAAAGGCCTATCTTTTACCACCATATATCGTATAACTTAAAACCACATAAACACATCGATATTTATGAAAAATATATATACAAATATGTGTTGTAGATTTATGAATATTTGAGAAACTACTTTGAATATAGTTATGAGTTTTCACGAAAATTTGAGTGACAGCTATCAGCTGACTTCATCATGTCGCTTTTTGGCTTGCGCGCGCATCGAAAAATTTTACTCTCATTTTTTTTTTCAAATGCGCCAAAAGAATTACAACTTCAATGGTAATAATAAAAATCACTTCGTTATCATTTACAAATTTAATCAAAATATTTTTATGTTATCAAATAAAAGCACTCCTTACTAAGCTTTCGTTTACTATGAGTATGTTCTTATTCCCTCGTGGTGTATTATTCAGTTAATGGTATCATTTGCAGTGTTACGATCCTCGTTCGATACTCAATAGATTTGTGGCTAAAGAGATATTCGCATTTAGAATTCCGCGCGTCTAATAAAAAAACTTCATATTATATTACAGGTAGAGGTAGCGATAATGCTGAGTTTATGACTCAATTTACTTCGTTAGTATACGACCAGTATCTTTTTTTTTTATGAGTTCAATTTAGAAATTGTAATGTTGTTTTATTTTTACATTTAAAACTTGATTGATGAATACAAATTCAAACTGTATAATAAGTTTACTTAACAATTTATACTGTTTTTTGTACGTTTAACGCGCCTAAAACAACACTCTTTGTTTAATAATATTAGTATCTACTCGTATATTTATAAACCAAATTTCGATGGTTTTTGAAATATCCACATGTATTTTTTTTTTGCCCATAAAATAAAAATCTCTCAAAAAAATTTCCCACTTGCAATTATAATTACTAGGGAACCAATGGGGAATTATAATTATAAATACATTTTTTATCTCATAGCCGTTATGCTCAACGCAAATGTTGGCCACAACTGTTCGGACAGGTTGTGTGACGTAAAACGGTTTCGATGTCACAGTCACGGGCGGAGCGTGATTTATTTATTTTTTTCTTTCGCCACAGCGCATTAGTAATCGATGTACCAACGAGTGGATGCAGTGAAACAAATACACCTAGAGTGCATTCGGTGACCTATTTCAACTTGGAATTTTTTCGTAGGTAAATTATATTAAATTTAATAGTTTTTATTGAAATGTATTAATTCAGACGTGTATGATTATAAGGTGCTATATATAATACAAACGTTCTTCCAAAGATTTTTTTTTAAATCAAATTTATTGTGAAAGGTAAATTTTTAACCCTGTTACTTTGTGATGTTAGATGGGTTTGTTGCTGATATAATATTGATATAATTAAATCCTCGAAACATGCACTTTTTGGTTAGTGTACATATAAATTTTTCTCTTTCATAATTAAAATAAATGCCGTATCATTCAATATATTGTACAAAACCATTTAACGATAAATACATCTCAATACACGTTCTAATAAATATAAATAATAAAATGTCGTGTTCAATGAAGTGCAATATTAATCAATTTTATTGCAGCCAATGGAAACACTCGATTTTAAACTTTATTTCATTTTTATTAAGGTATAAATTTCCGTAAAATATCGTATTGTTTTCAATACAAGTCGTCGGTCTTCAGCATGTAAATTAGGGGTGGTGTGTAGTAAATATATTCACAACAAAAGAGACACGGAACCACATGAGTACAGCCATTGTGAATATTAGTGCAACCACTCAAAGTATAAACAATTAAAATGCATGTATTCGTTTTTGTTGCTATATAACATTATATAAAGCCCCGTTTACGTTCATCGTTAGAAGTCTAGTTACTTAAATTTTAATAAAACTGGATAGTTAATAACATTTACGTGAGCATGCTTATAGGAAAACATGACGTACTTCAAAAGTGGTGTGTAAGAGTAATTATAATGTAATAAAATACAATGGATTGTAACGTATAAGATATGTTAAAGTTATTCTAGTGCTGTGGGTTACTGAGAATATTATGTATTTATTTTTATCTTAATCAATCTTTGATTTACATAACTCTTAAGTCTTAAGTTTGTAACTAATATAAAATTACCTTATATACCTTTGAGGAATTGTACTAGGTACATATGAATTCAATGATGATAACAGAAACTACCATTCTAGTGTAGTAGCACGAATAGTCACTTTAAAATCGGCGGTAGCGAGTTCGGTCCCGCTCGGGACAGATATTTGTATATGTAAAATTATTTGTTTCTGGATTGTGTTCTGTGGCACGGGGGTCTCTCCACCGTGCCTCGGAGAACATTATAGCCGTCGATAGTGTTTGTTATCATAGAGATCTGATAACGATCGTTATTCATGGTAGAGAAAAATATCCGCCAAGTCGCAGTGGAGCGTGGTGGATCAAGCTCCAACGCTCCTCCAATATGAAGACGAGGCCTTTGCCCAATTTTAATGAGTCAGACGTTTAAAGACTGATTCATTTCAGTTCTAGAGAAGCTAAAACGAACTAGTAAAATGGGTTCCGTGTCGTCATACTAATAATTACATATTTTTTAGATTAAAAGAAAATACCGAAAAAGCAAATTAGTTTTTATAGTGTAATAATATGTGTTTAAGTATAATACTTGTGTACACTTAAAACTATCTGTTGTGGTACTAAAGATGTATCTTTTTGTCCTGCTATATAACAATAGGGTCCTATTGGCAGACTTTTAATACGGAACGCATAGTGTGCAGTAGTACCTATTTATTATACATAGAATATATAATTGCTTAGTTTAAACAAATTCACGTTTTCTGTTCTTGCAAAGCGATAAAAAATCTCTGAAAAGATGTAAAAAGATTATAATTTTCATGTCATTAAAATATATTAAAAAGTAATCGTATATTGTAAATTTAAATGTGGCTTTAAACCAGCGACTGCATATTTCGTAGGTATCTAGAATATTTAATTGAAATTGTATTCTACCGACAACGGTCGTTGTCGAAGAGTTTGGTTATATCGATAACGTTTAATGTCAAAATAGGAAAAACTGTGCATATCGGTAAAGTGTTTAGGAATATTTACCAGCTAATTGTTTTAGCCGCAAGCTAGACAAACTAGAAAACTATTTCAGGTCAGGAAACTCGGTAAAGTTTTAGCGATTAGTAAAACATGTACGATTTACTTGATTTAAATTGGTTAGATGTTTCTGCAATGTCAGATTTTATTAGTTTATTTTTCGTTTAAGTGCTAACTAGAGGAGATCGTTAAATTAAACTCACACATCAATGTAAAACTTTAGTTCTAGCAAGCGACAAATTTTAATTATATGAATAATTAGTAGAAATATTAAACTATAATTTTTTTTTGTTTTAAATTATCCACTATATAAAAAATATATAAAGCATTACGGTCATAGATTTGAAGTTTTGTTCTACATAATCAATCTGTAATTCATATTTTGAATTTCCCCTTAATTTGATTTCTTGTAGTAAAGGTATATTGTCATTCCTGATTGGAATTTTCATTCTAAGAATATAATATTATTAAGTGCCACTTAAAGTATTCGAGTGATTTCGAGCTTTACACTATAAATAACTCAAAACAATACTGTCCTCAAAATATTTAAAAACTGACACGCGGCACCAAGTTCTCAACAAAATAATATTTTTGTTTGTATTCATACACTAATATTTCGAAGTCGATTTATCATAATATTCTGATTTGGTGTCGAAAGAAAAAAAAAAACAAAAAAAACCTTCAGAAGTATTTTCGTATAAATACGAGATTTATACGAGACTACCTGAAAAAAGTATTTTTAAACAAAAAAGATTTTTCAAAATAGGTTCATAATTGACAAAGATATGGTCGGACATACAAAATATAGTGAAAAACATAAATATACTCCTACTGTTTTTAATTCAGTTAAAAATATTCAAGGAGTCTTTTAGTAATTCAAAATTATTTTATTAAATCCTAATTTAAAATTATTTAATTAAAATAATATGTAAATTTTAAAGAATGTCTAATAGAATAACATAATACTTTTAAAAATCTCAAAATTGTGCTTATTCAAGCTTCCAAAATCCCTTTCACTCAAACAATTCGCCACTCAAGATATTGGGTGAAGGGGTACAAATTCCCGTTTACACAAGCACTAGATGGGGTGAGTCGAAATCACATTTAAATTTTCCGATCCCGACACGAGATAAGCAAAATCATGAGTTAGGTCGGAAGGGGTAAAGAAGACTGCGTGCCGCCGCATAATTTCGTTTACCGAGTCTGCATTTAAACTAAAAGATATTGGCCTACCTCATACTTATTCCGTACATACATAATATACGCTTAAATCTTAAAGATTATACGGAGCTTTAATGTACTCACCAATTTGTTAGAATGAATGGAGGGACGGATGCTTATTTAAAACTACTGATCCTTTGATTTACAGGTGAATACTCGTATAAGTACATTGGATACTAAAAGTCTCGGAATTTTCTTAGAATATTTTCATTTAATTTCTAAAATAATAATAATTGTCTTATTATACATAAACATTTCAAAAACCGTTTCTACCTTTTTAATAGTACGTTTGTAAATTAATTTAGATGAATTTTTTTTTTCAATAAAATGCCATTTTAACTGAGTTATTTTGAAATAACAATAGAAATAGAAAAGTATACCGCAACTTTATTTCATGTTGAATTTTTATTTTTTGGTCAAAATAAAATCACTCTACACGTTTTTCCAAAAAGATCGTTATTTAAATTAAAAAAAAAGAACTTTTAGAATTAGTTCAATTATCAATATTTTTCGAACACTATTTCTCCTAATTTCATAATAGGCAACAAATACAGTATGTTAAAACATTTAGTTGATCATATTTAAAGGTTTTGGTGGACAAAATAAATTTAACGGCATATGGTTCATATGATTTAATTATGCAAACATTCTGTTGTAACGTGTCACATTTTATTTTACACAGCGCGTTTTCATCCCAGTTCGGTCGTAATTTAGGTACCCTAATCCCCACTTCAGAAGGGTGAAAGAGGAAAAAAAAAGTAAAGGGTGATTAAAGATAAACAACGGTTCAACGTGGATCCCTTGGATAATTTGCAATTGTATCATTATCTTCAGCGGTAAATTAAGCCCGACTTTTATGCCTTTTGGAGTCGGTCAGCGAGATTAATAGCAAGGATTTCTTGCTATCTGGAATTATTGGTTCAAGTTTGGTTTTTACACTCCATTAAATAAGTTATTTCTTTATAGACGAGTAGAAATTTATTTTACTAGCCTTAAAAATATAGTTTAATATTCCAGACAATAAACTGAATACATTGTAACCTTGTTCTTGTTAAATTATAATAATTTATTAAATTTTATTTTTAATATGAGCCATCTTCGTATAGCAAATGGAATCCTTTAGAATAAAAAAAAATATACCTATAACACCAAATGAAAATATAAAGTGTTCACCATAAGATGTACTAATTCAAAGTTTCCCGATTCAATGAACTTACGAAAAATACTTTATTATAAGATCGTGTACCTTAAATTTAAAAATACTTTTTCACTCAACTATAAAATTAACCGGATGGAAACATTTCAAGTATTAATATTGTGCAAAATATGAAAATGGGAAAAACTATTCTTAAAATATAATTAACGGAATAAGTAGTTCATTTGAATAGCATAAACAGCTGGTGGCATCAACTTAGTATATTTATTGGTGTCATTAGCCTACACTCAATGTACTCTGTGGTCATTAGTTATTAACCGCACAGGTGTACGCCCTCTGTCAAGGATTGGTGCACTAGTCCTGAATACAGCTTATGGAAGACTTACTGCCTGCAACATACTTAAATGATAATTCAGTGTGTCTGAAAATGTAGAGACGCAATGTTAGGCACGCGTCGTGGTGTGAGCTTACTGACTGAAATAGTAAAATGCTTACAAATTCTCGTCTCAATACAGACTTATAAAACACCATAAGTGACAAAATAATGCTGAAATAAATTAAATAAATATATATATTTTACATATTAAAATTACAAAGAATGATATATTTGAAAGAAATTTAATAAATAATTCTATGATATTAGTTTTCTTTCGATGGCATTTCATTAGCCATGCTCAGTACAGAGGCCATATCGAGGTTATTATTGCAACGTATTTATAAGAAGCGGAAGACCTTTTGTTAAAGATATCTCATTTCTTCCAGTGTTTGTTGTGATTTTTATTAAAAATATATATTCCAGAAGAGAAATATAATCTAAGTTATTATCGTTCTTATTTAATAAATAATTGAGAATATCTTTATGAATAATTTTATTTTGAATTAAAACCAAATATGTTTTTACAATTGTTCGTCATAAAATTAAGTTCTTTGTTTCATTTCAAAATTAAAAAGTGTCTAATAATTACTTTATATATTTTTTAAACTAATATGCACAGAATTCATAACATTAATAAACACAAAAAAGGTTTTATTAGTGTTAGATATTTTATTCACCTGAGACTTGAACGTCGAAAGGCTAAAAAAACTCTCAATATTCATAGCCTTAGAACACAGTGTAAATTATGCATATTTCCTTTTTCGATATCAGAAACATTGAGACCCTCGGCCGAATATCTACTCTTTTACACAACACAGAGCGCATTTATAGCTCCTATATTTTTCGTTCTAAAATTACCCTTTTTGTTTCAAGCGAAATCCCGGCAAAATGATGTTATTACGGTCTCGACACGATCCTTGAAATGTGGGTTGAGATTTGAACATACTAGAGTTGCTAATTAGGATTTTTGTTACAATATATACACATGTTGACATAAATAATAGGAGTATGACTAAATTTAATTAACAATTCTTATTAACTTTAATGTTACATAGTTTTATTTTAAAAGTTGCAAATTCTCTTCATAATAAACTCGGTAATCTCGCTTTCTTTTTAGTTTTAATGGATTAAAGAAGTTAGTATTAATCAAATTACTTGTTTTCGAAATTTAATCAAATTATTGAAGTCTTGAAATTGAATTAAAAATTTATACATTAATCTAGGCAGTAATCACTAGTGAATTTAATTTAATAAGTACGCTTTCAAAAATATCATAAAATAAATCGTGACCTACATTTTGACCCACATATTCCGTCATATCGAATGATGCGAAGCTTGTTCGAATAAATACGTATCCCAGCTCTTAATAAATCTTTTTTCAATTTCGCAACACGACACAGTTCTTATTAAATGTGTATATTTACTTTCGAGATGACATGAGATTTTGTTGTACGCGAAATGTATATTACTTCAACAAAATGAAATAATATATGGAAACTAACATTTTTCTAAATAGCTTTGTGAGTCACGTCGGGTCCTCGAGAGAATAAGCCTTATGAATATATTTAGGGATATGAATTTATACAAAAAATGAAGGGTTTTTGTGATAAAGTACTTCATATTGAACATGATAAATTAGTAAATGATACCTTACTAAATTGACTTACTTGAATTACTTTTTATTTGTATTAATCTTTTTTTTTTTTCTTCATTTTATTTATTAATTAATATCTTAAGACAAACGCTAGCAAAGATTCTACAGACAAGTTAAACATGATTAAGTATGTTCAATACAAACATTATATATCTATAATGTTCAAAATAAAATCATAACGTAATATAGCATATTGAAATAATAGACAATAATATCATATATAACAGACTTTAAAGTTTAAAGTATAATAAGTCTTTTATTTTATGAATATACTTATAATTTTATATATTTACAAGTCATTTTTTTCGTAGTCAACTGCCGTATCCGACAAAACTTATATTGTTAAAAATGATTTTTTGATTGGGCGCGCTATAATGATGTAATATAAAAGGTAATAATATGGAGCTGTCTGTTTCATTTTAAATTTATTTTTTTGTTTGTTTTTGTTTTTATTGTAAATGAGTTAAAAAAAGAAATATGTACAGTTCCAAAACTTATCTATTCTAATAGTATAAATTAAGAAGTGTTTCTTCGTTTAAGCGCACAAATTTCAGGATCTATACGTCCGACAAAAAAAAAAATACTTTTAGAAAATCACTTTGTGTAGAGAATAGTTATAGAACTTACTAAGGATTTCAGATTTTTTTTTTACAATATCTATCAATAATAGCTACCACATACTGTTATTATGTCTGTATCGTTTTTTAGTATTATAAAATTTATTACTATTTAAATTATTATATACTTATTTAAGTTATAAAAAAATTAAAATTTTATCAAAATACTGCCAACGTGTTTTTTGTAAATGTATAAATTGATAGCACTGGTGAATCGTACGATTTTTATAAATATTTTTAGTCATACTAGAGTTTTATTATAAAACGATTTTAATCCTGATATTTCGTGAAAAATTAATTTAGAGTAATTTTTTTTTTATGTTTAAAAATAAGTTGATTAAATTATCTACTTATGCGTAATAGACATTTTAAGACGTTTTAAAAATATCAAAGTGTGACTTTGTCACTGTCCATAATCGTACTATAAAAAATAAAAAAATAAAAAAATTTAAAGTAGCAACATCTCTATATATTTCATGTGGTCTGGTCAAGCAAGTAGAACGTCCCACAAGCAGGACTTGTAACTGCCTCTATAGTTAATACCATATGGTTACCAAATTATCTTACACACGTAATTAACCAGAGCTCCCTTACAAATGAAAACAATGTGCGAAAGTGTTGATTGGTGGTCAACGTTCCGGAGAATCGATTTTAAGCGAATTTTGTAATTGTGGAACTCTTATTATCCTACAGTTTAAATTTTGAGACATGCAGAAAATGTGTAGCGATTTTTGTGTGTGAAGTACTGTGTAATTTTTTAAAATGTTAATTATCATGTATCAAATATGTATCATCATATATAATTCTACTTGCATCAAATATGCAAGAAAAAAAAATTGCAACTTTCATATATTTTTCCTCAATTAATATCAGATTATATGAACGGATATGAATGGCAGAATGTTTTAATACCGCCGACATATGGTAAACAAAAGTTTTTGTTCCAAAATTTTGAGGATGTAATGACGCGAAAACCAAAACAAGGGCACAAATTATCATTCGATAGACAAGGGTTGACGCGATAAAAACGTATCTCCTAACACGTAATTACGTAATTGCGCGCCCTCGCTTCGGGTAACGACGGCTCACGAATGTGGGTTAAACAGAAACTAAAAAATTTTGTTATTAAGGATAAACATAACGTGGATATGAATAATTTTATTTACTATTGGTTAGCAAAAGAGTAAAAATATTACTTATATTTTTTATATTTTATATTAATAGTCTTACTAGTATGTGATTCTTAAATTGCCTTTAATACTTTATTTAAAATAAGCAGGAATAAGTAAGTATGTAGGTAGTTACTTAGTCCCTATTGATGTGCTATAAAAAACTGAGTAAGACAAAATATATAATTCTGGTTTTTGGATTCTATGGGGTCTATCGCGTAGCAAATTTGTACATATTGTACATAAACAACCTCGTTATTAATCGATGGAAAAAAAGGTTAGGTTAGGTTAAAAAGGTCGCGTTAAAAATATTTACTATTTGTTATACAATTAAACTTTTACATACAACAATAAAACCATCTTATCCACGCTATTTCATCACCGATGCGTTCAGATAAAACAGAAAGAGCCGAAACAAGTTTAATAAGAAGGTGGAAGTGAAATATTTTCTGTACCGGAATTGTTAATAACTGTCCGTCGCGGTCGGACGACTGGCTAGGCGCCGATTCCCTTTTAATTTAAAGCCCGAGCAAGAATTCTCTTTCGCTGTTAACAAGATACCGCCTAATAACAGCTTCGATGAAGAACAAATAAGATTGAGAGCAATTCCAGTTCGTTATGACGCCATATGGCATGTACGTTATTTTGCATAGTTATTAAGATCGACGTAAAGGTTTTATGGTCTTGTTTATATTACGGATTTTTGCCTGCTTCGTAAATTATAGTCATTTTCGAGCTTATTTATATCGCGCCGTTCGACTGGATGTGTTGAAAGGGCATTACTTTGTTGTTGTCTTAAAATTGTATGATGAAATTGTTATTCTTTTTTTATATAGACGATCTTAACAATTTTATGTTTAACGTGTCTAGTTACATATGTAATCGTTAATCATCACGGTTTCACGTTAATTTACTGTTACTGTACAGTTTCTGTAAGTCACAGTGTGATAATTTTGGTTATCAACAAACAGGTTTTCTAAGATAAAAAAGAAATGAAAAATCATACACATTGTCACGTTTAAGCAATGTAGTGTATAATTAAGGATTTTAAGATTTTATAAATATATAAACTAAATAAAATAATAAGAAGACTAATAATATAATAGATATTTATATATGTGTCCTTGTGGGTCTCCCCACCGTGCCTCGAAGAGCACATAAAGCCGTCGATCCCGGTTGTTATCATAGACACCCGATAACGATCGTTACTACATGGTAGGGAAATTATCCGCCAACCCACAGTGGAGCAGCGTGGTGGATTAAGCTCCAACCCTTCTTCTACACGGAGAAGAGGCTTCCGCTCAGCAGTGGGTCGTTTACAGGCTGGTAAAGTACAGTACAAAATGCATTAAAAATATATATATACATATATTTCATAAAAAAAATCCAATAACTATTAACACTAATATGAAAAATAAAACCTATACAAAATCCAAGGCTTCTGAAATGGTCACCAGATGAGGTTCTCAATTTTCAAACAGCCTTGTGTTGTCAAAACGATCGCAGCGTTATCTCGTTCTATTGCTAAAACGATCCTTTGGCAGCGGTAACAGGCAGTTTTGAATCACCAATTAATTCGATGATTTTCGTATCAGAGCCCCTTAACCCGTCGATATAAGAGATTTCGATACAAGAATAGATCATAAAATGTATTAACATGGTATATAATATAAAATATAAATAAGATTGTATGTAATGTACTAAATTCTAACAGCTTTTAATGTGCTGATAACGAGGAAAAGGTGTTGTCTCAATCTCGTTAATAATAATTAAAGCAATATCAGCCACGCCATTCTACCGCAGATTGACGGATACATAACTATACTCGTACAATTGTGTAAATTTGGATTTAAATCTGCAAGCTTTCATTTGAGATCTACAGTTTATATCTACAAACCTATCTCGTCTTATGAGAATCAATTAATAACGGTATAAATTTTATTAGATACCACTATAATTATATCCTCTATAACAGGAACATTATTCTCAACAGCGCAAATTTTAAATACTTCTAAATTGAACTAAATTTATGTATGCGTATACAGCGTATAAGATACCATATTTCGATGTTATATTTTAAATTAGTTACGAAGTTTCTCTCTAAAATAATCCTCCTTCGATAGCGAACAACCATCCTAGCGTTATGCATATTAATGAACTAGGATGTTATTAGTAAGATGTATATGATCCACTGAATATGCCTTTTAGTGATCTTTGGTCTACTGAGCCTGCATGATAAGTTATTAGTCGATAAATATTCATGCAGACACCGATGCCGAGCCTCAAAGTTGTTATGGGTAATTTATTGAATAAAATTCCTGCCTTGTATGAGTTATGGAACACTTTGACATGGTCGATTTTGAAGATACCAACGATAATTTCGCTTATCAGCTCGTAACGTTGATAAATTTGAGATAAATTTTATACATTTCTCTTCACGGACATCATTAAGATTGTAGGTATATGAGACGCCATTTAGTAAGCGATGGAATAAAAACATTATAGTTACTGTTTTTCTTCTTCTTTTTTTTATGACAACACACTACCACTTCTTCTACAGACAGTATTTAAAGGCGTTAACATTTTTGATTTTATCAGTTATCTAAGATAGAAGTAATATTTATAAAAATTGATAACATCACTAATAAATATTTTTATAACTTTATTGCCCATTGCATGCCTAACGGATGAGAATTACAATCCACAAAGTCCCACACGGATCTGTGACTCCGAGAAATGAATAACAATTATGATAATTATCACGCCATCACAAGTTTAATCGTCAAGAGGGCCATAACAATAATTAAGACTGTGAAGTGTTATCGGCACGAAACCAGTAAGATTCAAACAAAAACACTGTCACCGTCAAGTTCTTGATTTCGATTTACGACATTTAACCGAAGTTATTTGTACAATATACGTTTACCGTATATTCTAATAAGCATATCTTTTGTATACATAACAATAAGGCTTAAAATATTGTAGCAATCGATTAGCCAGCAGTAAAATGTTGTTGTTCAGAATAGCTTGAATCCAAAAGATAAAGTATCAAGTTCTCACAGGCCCATTAAAGTATCAGAACGAAGATGCGGCAGCGGTTCTTTCCAAATTTAAATGAATTATAATTATAAACAATTACGATCTGTTTTAATGAATAAAAAGAAATACGGTAGACCGAACGAGAGAGATAGTCAGTTGCTTATGTGGTATGGGTGAAAAGGAAGTGCAGTAGAGTACGCCTACGTGGTTTCATCGGATATATGATTCGGCGAGCGATAAAAATCGCCGGTCTTATTCGTCAGTTTTTTTTTAATTAGTGAGGGGTCCGTCATGTGAACCGAGGTGGCAGCGGCCATTGTATTGATATAAATACGACATTTATAAATGATCGAGCTTCCGACATAGACATTGAGAAGGACATAAGATAAAACAAGATTCGGAAGGGACGGATTTTATTCTATTCAAATGAGCATACGAAATTCGTAGATTCATTTCTCAACTCGTCGTGCCAGAATTTCAGGTACATTTGGGTTCCATTTGGATATCGATCTCGGAATACATCCCTCTATGCTACGAGTAGATTGGAATCGTTTTTTTTCAAGTTCCTCTTTAATATTCTAGCACGATTTATAAAGATTTGACTGAGGCTTTAACATTTAAAATTTTGTTGTATTTTTGGAATTGAAGTAGAAAATAAACATACATATTATAACAATACTATTGTGTCGGTATCATAATCTTTCTTATCCTTTGTTCCCCAAAACACCGCAGGAGCATACAAAGATATAATTTCGCGGTCTAATTTGCATAAATTAGTTAGGTAGCACCGTATCATTTATCCTCTGATGTTCAGTCAGATAACAAACCATTAGATATGCTAATCGAGCTTTAATTACAAAGCCCTAGAGGCTCTTTTGCTTAAATGCATCATTGGGAATTATATATATGTTTGCTTACTTTGTCGGAGAAACACGTAATGGATTTCTATAGCTATTTAATGTTGTTCACAAGTCTAGAACTAAGAAACTGTTGATTGGATAGCAGTATAACGAGAAAAAATTTGTTTTGTGATTAGTTGGCAACGATAAAACTTTAGTCATAAACTCGCTTCTGCCTCTGGTTTCATCAACAAAACAGATTTGTTTGTTTTTATTGTAATGTCTTCGATTCCCTACATCACATCAATACTTTTAATTATATAATTAATTTATAGAATTAAGAATTAATTTATAAGTTTTTATTTTTAAGCACGGAATTTTATCAAACTGTTTTCATATAAAACGAAACGAAAGTAATCATAATAATTTTTGTAATTTTTTTTATTAAATCAGTTAGGATCCAATTTTGACTTACAATAAACGATGGGCTAAATCGCGCATTTTATCTAGTACTTTTGTAAAAATCTTATTTTGTTAAGAGGTTCATTAAATATTGTTATTTAAAAATTATTATAGCTACGGAACTACATATAAATATTTATAGAATATAATCAATGTATGATGTATTAAACATTCGTACAAACAGACCGTATAATTAGCTTTGGGGCTATACCATTTGGAAGCGAAAGCGCGTCGTGTCGGAGGTAGACGGCTTTGATCTCGAAACTCAGTTTGACTACATTTACGTAGATAAATTGTAGTTTTATTTTTATTAACTAACGAACTAGGGGACGAAGTTGTTAGCGAATTAAATCAGTTTTGTATAGATATATATATATACTTAAATGTATAGAAATATAGATTTTTTTTTTATTTTAATTTCAGTCGTATTAGAATTTTTTTTCTTAATTTTGTTTGATTTGATTATAGTATTATAGCTTTAGTTACATATGTATAGTTTTAGCTAAGTATTTAGGTTGTATTTGTTTAAATGTATGTTTCATGGCAAATTTGCTGAGCCGCTTGTGATGAAATATGATACGAATAGTTTGAATTCTGGGAAAGGACATAGGCTACTTTTTTATCAATACATATACGCAGGCGAAACTGCAGGCCGAAACCAGAAAATATATATTTCAACAAAAATTACGTGAGAAAACGATCAATACTTTAAGAAATAAAAATCCTAGGCAGGTGAAAACTAAAAAACTAAAAGCAATAGCGACCATTGAAATAAATATCACAATGGCACACGGCATATGACAATCTAAAGGTCTAACGCACAATAGTTATTGTGAATCACAAAGTACTCGAATTTTCCGTATTGTAAAGGAATACGGTCCACTTTTGCACGATCGGAAATTGATATAGAATTCTTTGTGTGACATGTTCAAAATGTCTCTGTGATCTGTTTTTTGACAATACCCAGTAATTGGTGGGCCGGGTACCTGGGTTTTGTAGTTGACAATAGTGTTGGTTTAATCACAAAGGGGCGAACACTGTTTGAAGTAATTTCTTCAATGAATATATATAAAATTAAATTATAAAAGGACTTTGATTAGGTCTTACATGAGTAATTTTATTGTTAGTTATTAAGATGTCGCAAGTTTTTTTATATCTTTTTATTGGGTAACAATACCAAACCTTTGGTTTATTAGGATATGCACTAAGTTGAAATAAATATTACTTTTTATATCTAAAAACGGGTAAGGGTAACTTACTACGAAAACAATTATAAATAAAAAGCCAAGTTATAGTCGGACGTTTGACACGAGGCGTTCCGTATAACATACGAGTAGGTACAATCTACTTTGCTCCGGTGTGGGTTGGCTGAAACAATACAATTCTGTGGTGGGTCCCCTTACACTTTTTACTTCATTGATTTTTTTAAAGGCCATTGCCATACATATTACGTAAAAAATTACTATTACGTAATTAAAGATAAAGACATGTGTCAGTCAAATGTAAGATCAGCGGAATCTCAGCAGTAGGGTTCGAATGGCAGTCTTACGGAACCCTACTACCTAATAAACGAGTTATAGGTACTAACGTATTGCTTGTTGCTTGCTGGTGCTGCTTGAATGCTTAAAGTTGCAGTCATATCTAACGACAACTTATTGTGGTTCTTCAATAACGTTTCTTAAAAAAAATTTTTTTTTTTTTAAGAAACTATATATTTTTTTTAAACTGAATGTATTTTTTTAAATAAAATTAAAGTATTTTATTGAAAATCTATACTAATATTACGAAGTGGGAATGTTTTTTTGTTGCAGAGGGCAAATGTCGAAATTAAAAATGTCGAGTGAATATTCAAAATCTAGCAAATTTGCGATTGTTTCTTTTATACATTTTTATATAATTATCTAAATATTAATTTATAAATTAAATATTTATTTCTAATTAACTTAAAGTTAATGTAGAAACGATGAAGTGAGTATCTTTAAGCAAGCCTTAATTTCCAAACAAAGCTTTTAGTTACGTTGAAATTCGTAAACCGCAACATCTGGCGCACCTACTATCACTGTACCTACCATTGGGATTGCATTTTATATTTCTAGTATAAACAGAAAATTATAAGTTTTATTTTTAAGATGGTAGAGTTCATTTTTAAATGCACGATGTTGTAACATTACTTTGTTACTTAGGACGTTTTAGTAACGATTACAGCTTCAATCTGTTGTCTCGACTGTCTCGGTACTATCGAGCTATTCCGCACAGATGCGAATTGCGGGATGAGAAGACACAAACTCGATTTACCCCAGGCGAAAATGAAAACCTCGAAAACTTTGGAATGCACATTATGTAATAGAAATAATCCCGAATTTACATTACCTTCGCTCTAGTTTGTTCAACCATGTCTAACTCAAATCACTCACACAACGTGTCGAATGTTTGCGTACTTCTAAACTATCGCGACGATTTATTTTGGTAGACTAATCTGTATGTAAAAAAACTTATTTTAATACATAAAAAACCGAGATCTCTTCTAGATACAAGTTCACCTTTGATAATAAATATTGTATACCTACTTATTATTGTAATTTTTTTTAAATGCAATAAGCTGTTATAAAATGTGAGTATATCAGAAATACCTGTATATTTTTGTTTAACAGCCATAACTGTTGTTTTCCATATGTTTCATAGTTTTTAGGGTTCCGTACCCAAAGGGTAAAACGGGACCCAATTATTATGACTACGCTGTCCGTCCATCCGTCCGTCTGTCACCAGGCATAGTAACACATTTGAAATTTTCACAGTTCCAGTTTCACACACATAATTATGTTTGCTCATTATTGATCGATATTGACAACGGCAACAGGTAGACGCTTGAAATATTCACAAAATATTTAATTATGTATTCACTTTAACAATAAATAAATTCAAATTAAAGAAATATTTAAGGGGGGGCCCCTACAACAAACGTGTATTTTTTTTGCTAGATTTTGCTGGATATTGGTAACGGCAAAAGGTAGACGCTTGAAATATTCACAGAATACTGAGTTACATTATTAACTTTAAAAATAAATAGTTAAACTAAAATAAAGTTAATATTTAGGTACCATACAACAGACATGATTTCTTTACCGTTTTTATAGATAATGGTACGGAACCCTCTGTGAGCGAGTCCGACTCGCCCTTGACCGGTTTTTTTTTCACGAGCAAAAATTTTTTAATATACCTACATACTAGTAAATATCATACATTAAAGGTGGAAAATCAATTCATACAGCATACATTATCTATAATATAAAAATAAGTCGGGTTTTCCTTCCTGACGCTATAATTTCAGAACGCACAAACCGATTTCCACGGTTTTGCATTCGTTGGAAAGGTCTCGGGTTCCGTGAGGTTTATAGCAAACAAAATTCAGGAAAAATTTCAACAGAAAAGCAGAAAAACAGGGGAAATCATTTTTCACATACAGCGCCATCTCTGATACATAGCATGTACTACAAACCAATCCATCTGGTGGCGAAACGGAGTTCGCCGGGTTTGCTAGTCTACTTATATTATTTAAGTAATTATTGTTTTCAATACTTATTTATATGCAATATTATATCTTAACAATTCTTACAAAAATTTATTTAAGGTAGGTAAGCCGAAAACTAAAATTGAAAAAAAAAAAGATGTGGAAAGAAAGTAGAAATCAAATAAAAATGATTTCGCAGCAAAGCTTATATATAATAAGTACCTATATTATATAATTACTAGTAAAGTACTTAGTATAGAATTAAAATAATTTCGACATTTTCCATTTTATTCCTTATTTACTTAATGTAAGTAATTTGAGATTCAATTATACTAAGAGAAGTTACCAAAAAGTTTATGAGAAGATATGCAAAGATCAAGCATGAAACTTTTAAATATTTTATTTTCTTTTATTTTCATCTCTCACTTCAAATTTACAGCGCATCTTTTTATTAAATTGAAAAGTATGTGAACTTTTCTTCGCGGATATGTTTCTTAAGATTTCTTTACTGTTCTTCTTCATAGCAATTTTTAATATTTTTTATCACAATCTACGCTTATTATTCCAGTCTAGACCAGAAAAATTATTTATTTTTGAACACAGCGATTCCGTTTCTTTCTCAGTCGTTGAGGATATCCACAATGCTTTTCACAAAAATAATTTTCTTTTCAAATTGATTTATAATAATCATAATCATCAGATAATAAGCTCTGGAGTGTGGTTAAAGACAGAGACAAATATCTATTGTTAAAAATAGATTTCTCGATCAGAAATCATACAAAACCGTTCCAAGTAATAATTAATTACCACTAAATTAGAGTATAAAAATAATATTAATTATTGATTTTAATTCAATGTTCCAGAGTTTAAGTGTTCAAACTTTCAAACGAAATTTGTTACAATACATAATAAACATAAATAATAAAATTTTCATGTGAGTTACATATTGTATGGTAATATGACTAATTTACGATAGATATAAATATTACTTAGTAGGTTGAAAGCGATTTCTGTTTGTCAATCATAAATGTCCTAATAAAACAACATTAAGTCAAGAATGCTACTCATCGGACAATGGTACGACGTTAAGTGACTAAATAAACATGAAATTAATGTGATATGAATCATTGTCTTAAACGGTCATGTGGTTTCAAAAGAGATGATTTGTTGTACTAGCATACGATATAAATCATAATAGTATTATTTTTAATTTTATTTCGCTTGTCACATATATTAATACTTTATCGTATTATTATTCCAATCTTGTGACGGTAACGTATTCGACGTTACTATAAGGTTAAATATTAAGTTACAAAGTCAACGGGGTCCAATTAATTTATTGATCATCGTTTTTCATTATCGGATCGATACACTGTATATCTAAAACAATACGTCACACTCGTAACGAAACAGTTAAATGATATAAATCTCGCATTCTCGAACATCGTTTAATAAATCAAACATTATACCTACCACACGATTGTTCAAATCATTATTATCTCTGTTCGAGTATTATTTACACAATCGAATGCTGGGCTTTACAAGCTCCGCACTTACTCGTACAGATTGACAATAACGCTACTATATTTTGAAATGTATTAATATATCATGACTCATATTAATATAAAAATAAGATCTGTTTTAGATTGAGAGAAAATAATTTTACAAGGCAGTGGTAAATTGTACATAGGAGTCGAAGAAATACCACGAACGAAATGTCTTGGCACGCTTGAAAACACTTCAATCTCTCAGTCCTAAACAAATATGTTACCGGTGTAGTAATTGCTCTCAGTGTTTACAGTCTTTTATTGTATATTGCAAAGTAAATATTGTTTTAAATGCGTCAGTTGTCTTACATACAGCTGCATTGCGATGCACAGTTTTTTGTAGTCGACGAAAAGTTAATTTGGCGTTCATTTGATTTGTATTGTATTTGCATTGTCGAAAGTTGAAAGCAAACATAACTAAATTACATTATGAAAAACGTAAACATCGGTCTGTTTGGATGTTAGTTTTTATTTTAAATTTAAAAAATGTGAAAAAATATTCGCTGTAGGACTAGATTTTGTATTTATTTTCTTTGTTAAAATTTTGCACCAGATTCTGATATACTTAGACAGAAATATTGATATTTTATAAAGCAAAATAGCTCGGTTTACTTTCCTATACGTTATAAATACTGTACTATTATAAAATATATAAAAATAAAATAAAAATTATTATTAATAAAAAAAAAAGAAACAATTTCGTGGAATAATTTTGTTTCAGATGTAGTATCTTAAAACTATAAATAAAGTCAATTAATGTACACACATAAATCACATTTCCATTTAGTGATTCAAATAACTTATCGACTTCTATGCCAGAAAATTGTTTAACACCCGCCCCATAAACGCCTACCTGATACAAAATATCAAAATGAGAGCAAAAAAACATCAACGAGTAAATCGATATGAGATGGTACTTCAGTCAATTTATAGCAATGCAAAGGCTACTGTGTAATCCGAGAAAGGCAAGCTCACCTTTCTAGGCGACAGCGACAGTCAGAATTGAAAAAAAAAAAAAAAAAAACATTAAATCGAGCGAAAAAGAAATTCAATACGATGTCGCAAGAGGATTAAATTTTGTATAATCTACTGGCGCAATCGGCAGCTGTTACCGAAGTTTCAGCCACCAACGCAATATTCGGGAATGGTTTTTGATAGTCTAAGAGTTTATTAATATTAATAACAATATATTGACGCAGGAATTTAACGTTTGATAAATATATCAAATGTTTTGATTAAATTATTCACTGTTAATTATTTAGTATAATACTTTAATTTTAATTACTTTCAACATTCTTCATTAGTAAGATAGCTTTAGAGAAACGTACGTGTATGTGCCGAGATGGGGTTGTCGGAAATAAAATGTGGATACCAACAAACTTTAATAGTGCCGTGGATTAAAATACTCGTTGTTTTTCTCAAAAGTGAGACATTTGTTTGATTTCGCTTGAGAGTAATTTAGAGCTAATTATTTTAATTTACATTAATATAATCATTTATTTAAAAAAAATTAGCTAGAAAATTATACTATTATTGATCTATTATTGTTATTTTATTTTTATTATTACTCATGAGTCATGTTACATAATTTTTTATGAAAAGAATTTTTAAAAAAATGTGATTGTTGATTTAAAGGCTTTATTAACATAAAAAAGACAATCACATAAAAATTACATTAAGCACCGAACCGTTTGCTTTGTATATCTTAGTAGCTTAAAAATAAATTTATTATACCTATAATACTGGTTTTTCAATAAAATTTGGGTTTTATTTTAGTATTGAGTAAAAAACAAACAGGAGTTATATATTATGACATGACCATAATAAATGTAAAAGCAGTTTATCGCTGAGAGAGGAGTAAAAGTAAAATATAGCTTATTTTATGATCTAACAAATAAATAAATCTTAAAGACCGAATGTACGTACATTAAATTCTAGTTTTACTGAATTCAAATTACTTTTAGATTAAATGTCAAAATCAAGTTATTACAATAATTATAAAATATTGTTAATAATAATTATAAAATTAACAGTCGTAATCAAATAAATGTAATGGATTTCTTGATTTACTAATGTTAAAAATTAAATTTCCAGAGACTGCATTGAAATCAAACTTAATATTTTACTTGCACGATCTTCACCTTCGTTTGCCGTGGAAATTGGAAACTTCAAGGTAACATTTATTTGTAATAAGAAATTAATTACATTATGTTGTACTATTTACTCGTTATATATTCCAGATGATACATTAAGTTAATAAATGATCATTTCTGTCTATTGTACAACTAAATTAGAATAAATATATATAAAATATGTTCTGGCGTAATTTGAAAGAAGTTAAAAATATTAAGTTAGGAAGTTGTTATGTCAATTGTTATAAAATAAATTCGATGTTCATTTTGCTTTCAAGTTCAGCTTTCTCGAGGCATATTATTCTGTGCCAAGTTGTCGCTACCAGTAACTCTAGACTATCCTCAAACCACTAACGGGAAAAACATTAGTCGAAGTAAGTAAACAAGTCGAATGGCGGCACGGTAAACAACCAAGCAGTATCTCTCATCTTAGGACGAGTAATCGGATCTAAGTTGTCCTGGATGCTCTTAAGGGCTCCCAGACCCAACCGACAACCAACGATTTTCTATTTTTTCCCGTGGAATATTTAAGGACGACGGTTAAATAGAAAAGTTTGTATAGTTTTATTTGTGTTTAGTCGTGGGATACTTAGATTCCTATATTAAGATAACCCTTGCATACAATAACTTTTTTAACATAAAAATCATTCAAACAGTAGAGACCTTGGTGACATATCAAAGATCTTATCCGAGTTAAATCTTTGCACAATACCTCGTAATAATGGCCGTACAAAAAGTGATCAGTATAAAAAAATGTCGGTAGGGGACAAATAGTATCCACATTTTACACATACATGCGTTTGGTGACAAAAAACTTATTGTAGTTTCTTGTGTGCGTGTTTCGATCTAAAGGGTTTCGAGACAGTCTATAGAATTTTATTGACTGAATCAAACCAGTAAAAAACGGACTCAAACTATTTATTTAAAATGTTTAATAACAGAGCGGCTTATAAAACTAGCTGTGTTGTATGGCAGCTATTTTTCTTTACTTTTTGTCAATCTGATCTTACGATTTGATATCACCCTTGCCTATCGGGTACTCTCGTTAATGGGGTACCTATGAGGCGAGCCCGCATTTTATGTGTACTCGGTATACACTTTTACCGGCGACCCTACGTGACAAAACTTTGTTCCTCCCTACATTCAAATTTCTGAAGGAGCAATTGAAATCAGAGATCGTAAAGAGAATTAGAGCGGGGTCTTTTTCGAGCGCCGTTTTGTTTTGTGCGCGTTCAAAGGGGCTTCTTTTGAATCTCGAACAGCCATCGAAGTGGAAGTGGGGGCAGCGTTTATTGGGATTCCCTATGGCCTACCAATCGGTCCATGCGACATCACGTAATCTAATAGCTTATTAATGAGGGGAAACCTACAATCGGCCCCTATTTTTCTATCCTAGCGCACTTTAAAATTATGAAATCCATCTCGCTCGTTCACTTTTTTATTTGACGGTTCGTTGCGCGTATCGCCGTCTTATTCCTGCGAACGCTTACTAAACTTGAAGTGGGAAGGTCGGTGGTGCGGGCGATAGCTCCTCCCACTAAATTTATAATGCGATAAATGAGTCAAGTCGCGGCTCGGCCGCGAAACCGGCTGCGAAGATATCACGTAATGCGAGGTTATTGCGTGAAAACAAACGGCAAAAAAGTGGTACGTAAGAGAGATATACGGTCTCGCATCGCGGACCTTTATGATCCGATCCGGCTAATATATGGACGAGGATCCGCGCTCCACGGCTTATGTGTGCAATAAAGAGGATAATTCAAAATTACATCTGCGATGTTGTTTAATACGTAATTGCCTAACGTCGGGATATATCGCTTAGCACTATAACTGATGTTAGGATCGTTAACCTCTAACAGTTTCTTGTGGCGCTTCTAAAGCGTGAAGTGTTAACGTTCGTAAAAAAATACTTATTTTTTAAATGAAATATTTAAAAGTAATCATAACTTTTAACAGTTTCATAGATTATATATTTTTAAGTGGTATATACAGGAAGTGAAACATATGAATTAAATCTCTTTTTGTGTATTAATAATTCTATAGTTAATTTTCTAATCGTATTAAATGTTTACACATACATGTATTTAAGTATTAGTCGTAAAACGATTTCAATAGATTTTTTATACCCACAAAAGAACACCGAACACTTATAAATCTTATAATAAAGTATTAGCTATGGTTTCCAATAAGTTTAAAAGAGGAAATGACTGTTCTATTACTAAAGCGTAACCAGTAGCTAAGCCGTGTAATTGTGAGCAGATTTTGATGTTGTTTCTAGAAAAGAAAAAGCTCTACTAATACACCGTTTAATTTGTGAGACCACCCTTTCTAAAGAATTTTGATGAGATGAATTTCTCAAAAGAAATATAACAATACTTTGAATAATCTATAAAGTATTTTTTTTTTAATTTTTAATAATACCATACATGTTATTGTTATTATCACTTGGTGAAAAAAAAAGTAATTAATGTTTTCATGTACCTACTCCCATATGTCAGAGTGGAGTGTTATCTAGATGTCTTATCAATTTCATTAAAAACTTTGTGCTTATGTTTGTATCTTATCATTTTTGACAACGTGTTGGCGCAGAGGTCACAATAACTGGCTGATGCGCTAGCGGTCGCGGGTTCGATCCCCGCACATGACAAAATATTGTATAGGCCATACAGATATTTGTCATGGTCTTCGCGTTTGTGCTTGTGTATTGTGTGTGTTTTCGGACCCCCGACACAGGATTCACATCCTACTGGGGGCCGTTGAGTGTGAAACTTTTTATTTATTATTTATTTTATTTTATACGTAAATTTCTTTTGAGTGAATACAGTCAAAGCATCAAGAGACTGCATGAAATGAAACTTGTCGGTTCTGTATGTATACTTATCTTGCTTAATTAATTATTCGAGTAATAAAATATCGCCGCCAAAATTTTAATCAAATGTCTTTCAAATATAAGCCATTGAATGGAGGCTAATTTGAAGCGGTCGCTCTGGAGGACTATGGGAGAGGCCTAGGTTCAGCAGTGGACATCCAGTGGCTGATATGATGATAATGACGATTTCAAATATAAACAAATTTTAAAATCTTAAAACAAAACTGTTAAAAAAATCGTTTGTATGTAATATGTTGTATAACAAACCAGTGATTTCTTTAAGTAAATAAATATTCACTTTAAATTATATTGATATAGGTAGTTTATATTTCGATAGGTAAATTATATTTTTATTACAATGATTTCAATACAGTTTTGTGCCTAATCAGTATTCATTGAGTTTCAAATTAACTGGCGATGACTTGACAATTGTTTTATGTTCAAAGTAGCTATATTCTCGGAAATAGCGAGTCTGTGCAATTGTTTCTATCTAAATAAGTTTTTTTTTTAACCAAAAAATCAGTTAAGAGACAGTATATATTGTAATTGGACTATAAAAAACTTCTGTCTATGTATATGTACCTATGTACAAAGAAAAAACAACTTGATTTAGCAAAAAAAAAAACCTTAAATAAATATAGCTTATATCTTGGATTAACATACAGAACACTAACCGGGAAATGAGAGGGTTCCCAAAGGACATTTGTAAAACTCCGTCTCCAAATAAATGTCTTAAAGTCGTTTTAACTTTATCAGTTGTAGTAAAACATTTAGAAAAAATAATCATTACCATTTTCTTTACATAAAAGCAATACAACTCGTACTTAACAGGCATTAAGTTTGTTAACATTAAAAAGTCTTATATTAAAACAACAAAGTAAGAAACGAGTAAGCGCAATTCATATTCCCTTTGACGAGTCTTTAATACCTATATAATCCATGACCAGAGTCATAAATAACGATTCCTTGCTTTGGCCTCCGCCCTACATGTGTCCACTGCTACTTAATGGAGTTGTCTTGTATATGGTAATAAGTACCAACAAGGTAGGTCATATATCACTTTATTACGATATCTTAGAACCACCGAGAATGTTTAATTCTGGTAACTTCTTATCAGGGAGCCGAAATTTTTGATTAATGTCCAAGCTCATATGTACAAGGGTAGTATGAGCTCGATATACGGGCGTCTGCGATCCGAGTTAAGATTATAATGAAAAATATCGTGCTTAGTCTCATACGTGATATATTTTATCAAAAGAATAACAAAACACCGCTATAAAGTTCCCTAAGACGAAATAAATAAATGTTATCGCTAGTGTTAATGACCAGAAATTTGAGCTTATCTGATTCAGTATGGCAATAAATAGGTCAGTTTTATTGTTTCAACGACGAAAATATGGTGTTAAGAGTGACATTTTAGAGACAGTGAACTTGTCACTTAGTGATAAAATGTTACAGGGTTCTTGTAATGATAACGGTTAATATTTACAGAATTGAAATAATATTATACGGTAAGAGACTACTATCAGTTTTTAAGAATTTGCCGTGGAGATAGATTTTCATTAATGTGTAAATAATTTTTATAACTCTTACACTAAGACTATCTGAAAATACACACCATAAAACATAAAACGAAAAATACAAAACTCTACGCACTAAAATGAATAATAATTTATAATGATTAATATTTCAGAATACTTTATTTCATCGTAGTTTTATTTTTTTATATATTTTAAAGTATCAAGGAATTATTCATTGGACATTTAAAAAATATTACGAAAAATATTAGGTATATGTTATTTTTAAAAACAAAATGACCGAATATTATGGATTTTTAAAACTTTTTTTTATATTAAGTAATTGAACAATTTTTGTCTCATATTTAGTTTAAATATGCAGTGTTTATTGTTAGTCAGAGCTAAACTTTCAATAATGAATTGTTATCTTCCCTTAAATAATGAAGTGTTATCTTAATATAGCGTAACGGTAAAATACGTTACGACTTTAGTTTTTCTTTCAGTTTTTAATGGATATTTTGAATATGAAATAGAAGTTGAAAATATGAAGATACTCTGTATCAGTGCCGTGTCTAAGTGCCTACACGCCGCACAAAACTGTTTTGTTGTGGAAATAAAATGAATATGCATATAAGACAAAACAACAGAGTAGTTTTCTACATTGCTCTACACATTTCTGTGCTTTATGTATTCATATAGTGCATTATAAGCGGATAAGACTGCTTTTAAAACACTGCATTCTAAAATAGGAAATAAATAACAGTAAACTTTTTAAAATATTGATATCTATATATTAATAGGTGAAGCAAAAACTTTGTTCCTCTTTTTACGAAAATTACGCGGACGGATAAGTATGACATTTGGCACAGTTAAAGTTTATATGGAGAAGAAGTGCAGAATGCCAATTTTTTTATAATAATGCTAAAAAAAAAAAAGTCTTGTTCTTGTTCTTGTCAAAGTCTGTTGTCAACAAGGTTTTAAATACAGGTCTTGCAACGAATTTTTAATCGAACACGGTTTAAATACAGGTCTTGCAACGAATTTTTTATCGTTTTTTTTTAATCACAGATCAGGTTTAATGACTTCTGCATACGCTCACCATGTTATGCGCAATCATATTTTTATGATGTTGACAATGCTGTTAATATAGATTAGGTCGAATTTCGACCACTGGGCGACCACTAATATAAATAAATAAACACCTCACACTCAATGGCCCCCAGTAAAATGTGAACCCTGTTTTGGGGGTCCGGAGGCACTCACAACACAAGAACAAGCGCCCAGACCATGACAATAATCATGGTCTATAAAAATATTTGTCGAGTGCGGTTATCGAACCCGCGACCACTAGCCAGATTCTGTAACTACTACACCAACGCATCGTTATACATATATAATAAATAAATAATATAATAAATAAATATATATCAACCAACAATCACACCACGTTAACCTAGCCCCGTGCTAAGTTCGTAAGAACTTGTGTTACGGGTACTAAGGAACGGAAATAAATTTAATAGATTTATATAAATACATATATACATAAATACACATCCATGACCGGTGCAGACATCTATATTCGTCATACAAATTATCTGCACCTGGCGGGATTCGAACCCGCGACCGCTGCGCAAAGTGCCAGTTGCCTGACCACTCGACCACCCGGCCGTCATATTGTCGTCATATTTGATGAATAAGTAAATTTTTTATCATATTATCATTATTTCTAAGTAAAATACAACGAATATTAATTAAATAGTTTAATTTAGGAATGTTAATGACAGGAAATATTTTATAAATTAATTATTATAATAATTATTAATTCAAATTATATGTTTACACGTTTTATTCACATTTAGGAAGTTTTAAGATATCTATTATACAATACATAAATCCGGATATATGTATAAATAGTATATAGAAAAAATAAGGGTACACTCAAAGAAAAGCAGTATTTATACAAAGCAGTATGTATATTTTATTTTTGCTACTTTGCTTAATATCGAAAAAGTTACGTACGAGTATAATGGAAAAAATATACGCAGGGGTTTTATTATTTTTGTATTACACATTTGGCATTGTTTTGTAAGGTTTTTTTTTAAAACCTCGTAATAAAGGCCATATTACAGACTGCCAGGTAATTGTATACATATATATGTTTTAGATTTATTGATGTATATCTAGAATCCAGTCAAGCCATATTAGATAATAACATAAAACTTTGAGTAGTCTGGATATTAGAACAGAGTTTTTGGGGTTTGAACGAAACTAAAAGTTCCACTTCGTTCTAACTGATGGTAATTTTTTCTAATAAAAAATATATTATGTTTTTAAAAGTTTTCATGTATCTTTTTTGGCATGACATATTTTGTCTTAAAAAAATACATAAAATTGTAGAGTAAAGTAATGAATTAAGTTTCAATACATCATCTTATCAGTGAAGGCCTTTGTGCAGCTTATTTAATCACCTGTTAGATAAAATAGAACCTTTTTGTAAGATAGAAATCCATATATCTTTTTATGACAAGATAATACAGATATAATGTACCTTATACTATCTTCGAGTTTATTGAAGGTAAAAGAAATATATTTCTAGTCAAAAATGAGCAATTGACAAGGGTAAGCGATATATAAAGAAACTTTGATCTTCTGTTGAAGTATATGAAATTTCACATTCCGTTTGATGAATTCAGCATAGTTTGATCTGTAATAAATATCATCTTGAGGCACACATAACTTATTCAGTAGATCTATACCATCTCTCACTAGTAATTATTGATAAAGTTCTATAAAGGTTTTGTTGTCATTAGATTTTGAGACTGATAAATTCAGATTCTTCTACATTTATATTTTTACCCGACTGCGACAGAAGGAGGGTTATGTTTTTCGAGTGTATGTATGTATGTATGTATGTATGTATGTATGTCCATTTCTTTGGCACGCCCTACAGCCCAAACGGCTGGACGGTTTTTGACATATGAGGTGTCGTTGGATTTGTCTAAATTGTAGTAGTGACATAGGCTATATAAATTTTCAAAATGACGCCCGCAAATGGCGGAATGAGGAGGGGGAGTTGAATTTTTTTTTCTTACTGTAGCAATATGGGTATCAAATGAAAGCTAGTAAATTGTTTTATTCTTTTTAGTTTATAATAAGAGTATTTTACGCAGTCGGGTTTTTTGATTTTTTTAATTAAGTATACTTGTTGTGAATCTATTAGACGTAAAGTTAAAAAGTTTATCGAGAATATAAATTTGCTAATCTTAGGAATCTGCGTTGATTCTAAATACCTAGTTATATTTTTAATCCTCAAAAACAATGAAAATATTCATATGACGTTTGAATTATTTTTTGTATCAGAAGCCTTAGTTAGTAATTAGTAATTAACTTCGTATATTATTTTGTTACTTTACTATTTTATAACACGTGGCAAATTCAATTTGAACTCACATATTTTATCACTTCACAATGTCGCCGTTACTATAGACGGTATTCTGTTCGCCGTAAGCTTATTCATTCACACTACTCGTATCGGAAGATAAATTGTCGCTGTACACAAATAAACGCGGTCGAGAGAAGAAAAGAAAAAATATACATATATGAGTACCAAAGCATCTCATAGATGGGCATAGTAATTTATTATAATAGAGTTTGCTCTGATCCATTGACTTTTGTGGTCGTCCGGAGAACATCTTTTGTCATACCGTCAAGAGGTCTAAGCGTCCGTGTAATATGAATTAATAAGCACAATGAAAGATTATAACGCATTATTTTGTCTCGGAATTTTAGATTTTTTTTGCTTTAATTTTATTGTGTACCATATTATTGAACTCGGGAACCAATTTTCGAGTATCGCATTCGCTCGATAGATTGTTATAGATAGCAAAGATTAAAAGCGATCACCAACTCGACAGTAATATACAGTAATTATTTATCAATATATACTTTAAAGAATAAAAACATCTACTATACCTACAAAAATTCACGCAAAGAATGGAAACGTATTATCGTACATTTTTTACCACCTCAATACAATTTATTAGTTAAAGTAGTAATACACGGTCCAATTTGGTCCGCCGGACCATATCCGCCGTACTGAATCCGTTCTCGCTACAGACGACAGTATCGGACAAGGGATGACTTGTTTGTCTGTTTTTTACGTGTTTGGCGTTTAAGTTGTATGGGAGCTGTGGGAGCCCCTCCTTAAAAAGTTTTTAATTCTGTTTTTTAGTATTTGTTTGAAATAGCATCAAAAGAAATAGATCATCTGTGAAAATTTCAACTGTTTAACTATCACGGTTCATGAGATACAGCCTGGTGACGGACGGACGGACAGCAGAGTCTTAGTAATATGGTACCGTTTTATCCTTTGTCTACGGAATCCTAAAAATGATATCACTTGTACCAATATACGAGTTTTTTTTTAGGAACAAAATTTAATTTAGGGCTATTGATGTAAAAAATAACAGTTTTTGTTAATTTACGAATCGTAAACAAATACAATGTGAAGTACAGGTTATAAATGTATGAGAAAACTTATAAAAATACAATTATTGTGAAACAAATATTTATTTATTGGTATTTAATTAAAATATTGAAACGATTAATAAATTCGCATTTCACAATAATTTAATAAAAAATGTTTAGTGAATAACAAATTCAAATTTATAAGTATTAATAAACATAATCATATTTTTTAAGTACACGTAGCTACACAATAAAGAAAACCTACAAAAATTATTAAATAGAAAAGTTGTTATGTCGATAACCAACCCTGTTTAAAGACAAAGACAAGTAAAGCAACTTTGATCTTTGTTTCTCAGAGGACGAAATAATTTTTGTAAAAATGACAGGATTATCTAGTCTGTTCAAATCTAAGGTAATCTAATGGTTATAGATAAAAGGGACGCCGAATGCTACTATTGGATGTTCTCATGACTCTCAAGGTTATCGAACTAATGTCATTTCGACATTGAAAATACGTGTTAATAGCATACTTGCATTGTTCATTATCTTTTGTAATAATTTTCATTAGACAATTAATTACATTCGATTGAAATTGATTTCATTATTAATATATTGAAGAGTTTAAGTAAGTAATTTTAATATTTATTTAACATCTATGTAATAGAATGAATGCTATCGATTTTGAAATTTATATAAAATTTGAATAAGTAATCGGAGTAAGCTCCTAACCTTCACTTATATACAAGTAGTACTATTTAATTATTCCCAGCAGTGAGACATTTACGGGTAGTTTCAATTCCATTCAGTTCAGTAGCAAAATGTGAACTTAATGATAACTAGCTCTTCTATAATCTTAAGGTATGTAGTATAGAGGTAATTAAATTGATTCATAAAACATGAAGCCTGAAGTACAAAATTCGATTTACAATGAAATTATTCAAAGACATAGATTAAATCAAAGACACTTCTTCACGTGTTCTCAAATACATTTTCAAATAAAATAAATACAGCAATATAATACAAGATAATAAATATAAATTTATTCCCTAATTGGCTTTTTATAAAATTAAGAATCATGTCGCTGAGAACAATTATCTACTTCCTGGCCTCGAAATTAATTTATTGATAACGTTTGACGTGATTATATAAATATCCTCAAATAAGATAATGAAATTAGTATTAACATACTATACATATAATTATCGTAATGAATAAATGACTGTAAGGCAAGTTAACGATTGTTGGTTTAGGAGATTAAAATGATCTAATGTTAATTTAAAAAAAACTAACACACGTGTTTAAGGAGGAAGTTACAAAATCATGTTTTTCTATCCAATTCTGTCAACTTGCATACAAAACCATTTTAGGCATTATAATCATCACACAGTATGTGTTCACATCCATTATAATTTCTGAATGTATAATCTACACCTTATGTATTAGGAAAAAATAATTGATATAGTTTATTTCTGAGTAGGTACCTACAATTTTTTTATACAAATGGATAAATCCTCAATATTTGCACATTTCTAATTTTAATAGCTCAATTATGTGAACCGTTACAATAAACGGTAAGAATTAATTTTATTTGAAAACTAGGCACGCAAACAATTGGTATATGAAATGTTTTGATACAAGCTATAAATTTAGGTAATGTAATTTTAAAATATTCAAAATATCTAGCCGATCCGACCTCGTTATAAATTTGTTCAGATCAAAGGTTATGAAATAACGTTTATATAATGAAAGCCTAACAATATTAAAACGAATTATTTGTATCTAGTATAAATATATCATCAACTAAAGCTCATGTTGAAATCGTTTCGGAAGCTTTTAGCAACAAACAATAGAATCAGTTGTTACATAAAAAGTATTATCATAAACATAGCCCTTGTATCTCCATAACGGACCGATCACGTAGAAAAACTCTAGTAGGCTTTACGAAAATGATACGGGAAACAGTAAACTGGGAGTGGCTATAAATATATCCGGATTTTACGTTCGCTTATCCTTAACAATGGCCGAAATTGACTGTATCCTATCTCATTACAGTAGAACGCACTTCATAAAATGTTTCCCATATTTTGTGGTAAATTTCGATATGAGCCTTCCTTATCGGCGTGCGAAGTGGGTTGGATTTACGCAACTTGACTATAAATGTTGCAGAGTAATGTTGCGTTGTAGTCGTGTTATATTTTATACTATTTTAAAATGTTATTTTCAACATTCGATATCACTTGGCTTTGGATTTTTAATAAAATGGCAAGATTGTTAAAGATATAATTGCAAATTACACCATAAAAAATAAAAACAATTTTGTGTACTTTTGCAACAAACAAAAATAAATATATTAATCTATTTATTAACAATATTCGGACTCGTGGAGTTTGTAAGCGCAATTACACATGGTATACGAGTATGCGACTTGGAATTAAATGCAGTTGGCGGTGCATGTTACGGAATATTAGATAGATATTTCTAGCGCTAAGCGCTAGATATTTCTATCCTTATTGAAATAGCAATTTATTACTGAATTGTAATTTTTTTTAATGAATACGGATCTTTTTAAGAACAAATTTCAAAAATATTTTCTGTATCATCATATATATACCTTGCCTAATTTCAAAAAAATATTCCGTTAAATATATATTAGTTCTCTTCTGAAAAAAAAATACTTTTACGACTTTAATGAAAGTGATAATATTTTACAAATCTGACTTCTTTCCTGCTGCAATATTTCAACATCGTTATGTAATTTGTTGTTTCGACGCATCATATAAATCTACATTCTTTGTCAGTCTAGACTATGGTATTTTATTTTGTTTACGATGACTTAGAGTGCAGTTTTTGAAACTATGCTCTTGTGCTAAAGCCCTCTAGTAAGTTTTTTTTAATCATCAAAGAAGATTTTTATAACGGCAAGACATAAATCAGTCACTTGACCGATGCGTACTTATGCATATGCATTTTTGTGTATAGCCACATACGATTGGAAAATGGTAAAGTCATTATGTAAATGCCACAACGTTTTAAACCAGATTACTTAAAAGGCTTAAGGTACTTACTACTTACGTTACTTACTAAGACAAATAAATGAGTAGAATAAATTAAAATCTGATTTCCAACGAGAGAGAGTATGATATTGCCTCTGTTAAGTCACATATACGAACGAATTGCGGTCAATACAAGACAGCATATACTTTACACTAGTAAAATTATTATAATCACCTAAAGATAAATGTAACGAAGTAACTAACGAATCGAAAATTAATTAAAAACATATAACCCGATTGTAACCGAACTTAAGCCGAATATTTACGATGCCTCTAAAACAGAACCCAATAATTTAACTCATGTCTTATAACAAAATTATGTAAAACAGGTCGATTATAATTGATAATTCAGGTCAAAACGAAGCACGGTACACCTAAGATGGTTATGTTTGTAGTGTCCAATAATGTACTCTACTGCAACATAATAAAATCTATGTTTTCCGTTCTTGTTCCAATAGGTAGAGCATTAATTTAAAATGTCTAGCGAGCAATGATGCGGTATTTTAAAAGAAATGTTAAATTGACGCAATATAATAAAGATTGGAAATTAATTTACGATTCATTTTAATATTCTTTAATTAAATATGAAGTTCTGATTGATAGATATAAAAAGATCAGCCACTCCAATCGGTTAATTAATACTTCGATTCGATTTGATTTCTTTAGTTAATATATTTTGTCCTCCCAATTTTAATATTCGTTTATAAACAATAATATATAACAAATAATAAACATTTTATTTTTTGTTTGATTACAATGTATCTACTTATATTAAGATAAAACAATTCTGGATATTAAATAATTCAACCCTATTTAAAAAAAAAAAAGAAACGAATCATTATAAAAAATAATCAATACTATTAGTGCACTTACCTAATAATTAATAACTCATACAAAATTACAATAACTAAAGTACTGCGAAGTCGCCATTTTGAATAAGCAACCGTTACGCGGTTGTTTGCGTCCAGGTGTTTTGCTGACAAAACAATCGACTCTCGAGTGAGAAGGGGCGGGGTGGCCATTCATAAAATTCATAAAATTCGTCAAAAAATAAAGCAGACAAAAAATATAAAAGCTGATCGACAGCGAGTCGATAGCCGGCTAATATTTCATAATATTACCTACTTAGGGTTGTGAAGAATGGGTGTGTTATAAAATTTATAATTTATTATATTGTATTCATTTCTTAGGGTTATTTTTTGGGTTTACCTAATTTATCTTTTAAATATCTTCATATTTATCATTAAAAAAATAAATACAGTTTAAGAAATATTAAAAAAAGTTAGTAATTAAAATACACACTGAAATAAAGTGGAATAAAACAATAATCAAATAACTGAAATTATAATATTCTGACAAATGTTCTGGTTAGTAGTCATCTCAACATCAGCGGTGAGCGGTCGCGGGTTCGGTTCTCGCTCGGGGCAGATATTTGTATTTATACAAATATTTGTTTAACTGTCGTGAATTAGGCTCCAATCCTTCTCCAATATGAAGAGGAGGCCTTTGTCCAGTAGTGGGACGTTTACAGGCTGATTCAGTTTAGTACAGTTCATAATATTCTAGACTAAAAATAAAACATTACGACGGATCTGTTTCTTACAAAAAATTATAAAAAAAGTTATAAAGGTAATTTCTGCATGTATATGAAATGTGCTAAAACTATAGACACATATCATAATATCGCAGGTCGCTATTGAGCACCGCTTACAATGCAACATGTTTTCATAAGCCTCAAGTACCGCCTTCTATACCCTCGGGATCAAAAATCTAAACGCTTCGCCGGACATGAATGAAATAATTACGTGTATATTTTACAATTTGCTAAAGATCTCCTTTGTGTCCTTTGTGTTCTAAGTGGATTTCGCTACCTACAAAGGTTCTTTGCTTGACACCGCTATTTTCAGACAGCGAAACGTGTACATAATGTTATTATTCTTTGCCGCATCTGTCAAAGGCCGTTGCGTCCGCAATTTTACAGTTTAATCAGCGTTAAATGCGCGAAGTGTACCGCGAGCCGTCGCAAAAAATTTAAAAGGGACCTCCGAAGACATTTGTCTCTGGAATCTCGTGCCATAAATCATCGGTTCGTCGATGACGTCTGCAATAAAATAAAGGGAACGTCTTCAAAGGAAAGTAAGAGTGCGATAAAGTCGTCGGTAGGGATATTGAATGAATTTCACTTTAGCTTCGAGTGATTTTGATTTTATAAGGATTCTTTGCATGTGCCTAAATATAGTTCAAGGTTAAGTTATAAAAAAAAACTCAAGCCAGTAAAACGTTTGAAAGGTATCGATTGATATTTGAAGCTTTATTTTTAGTAAAAAGCTTTAGTAGGTTTTTCAGTGCTAAGCTTATTCTTATTGCTTAGAAATTTACCTATTACTTATAATTACCTTCAAAGCGTTTTATGAAATTGATATAATAGCTAAAATGAATGGATTGTAACAATTAGTTTTGAGTATATAAAAAAAAATAGTTTAGATATCGATGTCTGTTGCGATTATTATGATAGAATGCATTTGAAGTTCAAGAAAAAAAACTAAATAAAATAGAAGTATTAAATTTTGAAATTATTCAATTTTAATGTAAACTTTATATTATGTTCCACAAGAACTATATTACAGTATTTTAAAGTCCCTTTATATAATAATAATATTGGACAACGCAGCAGTTTCATTCTCAACACAAAGACATATGTCATCTATTATGTCCTATTGTGGACTGACCACTTAGTTGGAAAGGAAATAATTTATTCCAAGCTTACTACGTTCCATCTTTAGTTCATTGGACTATTTAGGCATACGACCATTAGGTCACTTTGAATAAATTTAATATACAATCTTCTGAATATAGTCTTTATTGTTATCCTCATGTTATTCATTACTTACAACTTAAATTATTTTATGTATAGGTTTTGAATTCATTTATTAAGATAATTTTTTATTCTTCCTATATTGTTATTATTTTTAGGTATCAGTACAGTATATATAGTCAAATACGATAATTTTACCTGAAAATTAAATTCATACAGAGATATTTTTAATGATCGATACAAAAAAAAAAATGTCATGTGTACGGAGTACACATGTCAGAAGTGAAACATCTTTGGCAAACTCAATTTAAAATTTATTAATATGAATAGTGAAACATTCTATTATTAACGCGTTGTTTACGCGTTGCTAGGATACGCGTTGCTGAATACGCGACATCATAGTACCTTATTCTCTCCTACACATTTTTGTATTTGTGTCTCTTACCTGTCGCTTTTTCCGTTTCAAATCATAACGATTTTAAAGAAGTTTAACTTCAAAAAAAAAAAAAAAAAACCGTTCCAAGCATCTGTAAGAGCCCCAAAGTTATTATAAGTGTAACGAATTCTAATATTAAGTCAATTTCTCAAATGAATTTGACAAATCACTATGAAACATCAATTAACGGTTCATCACATGGTAGCCTAAGCTAATTAGTGCCTGATCTCATAAAAACACATGTGAGGTCGAGTCGGTATGTGTAAGCTGAATACTAATAACGTTCAGTAATTTTTTGTTATTCCTTCTTTCGCTAACCGATTACGCTAAGACACCATCTGTGTTCGGAATAGTTCGGATATGGTTCACTATAGAATCTCGATACACACATTCCTAGAGTTCGTCAATAGTGTAAGTTTATTTTGCCACTGACATTTTCTTCTTTACAGTTTCTAGACTTAATGAAAATATTTTATAGATAACAAAATCAAACGTATTATTAAAGATATGAGATACTTTTCTGTTATAATTTATTTTCTTTTTTCGAAATTTTATCATGATTTATTCGATACTTTTCTTTTATACCATTTAATTATCAGATTTTTTTGTCGTTTCAAATAGATACAGGTAATCGAAACCTTTCTGTTAAAGAAACCAAAAGTCTGTTAGCATCTCATTACTGATTTTATAGTAGGTAGGTAGATTGAGCATAATTAAAAAAAAAAGAACATTTTTATAGCTATATCTATCTACGTTAAATGAAAATTGCGCGTTGAACACTTAAACATTGAGTTGTATGTATTAATTTAACTTAATTATAACACTTGTCAGTAGTTCTGAGTGAACGTGATTGTATAACTGCAGTGGAAGATTTATTTCGATCTCGCCGAGTCGGTTAGTAAGTGTAGATTTTTTGTTTTATCCTCTGTTCTTAATCGCTGAACGGTATTGGACTAATGTGTTTCGATGTGGATTGTGATAAGTTAATTGCACTACTTCTTAGTAATTATAATTTTATTTCATACAATGGATTTTTTTTACAAATTCTTTAAAAATTAGCAAGCAAAAAATACTACTATGTGTATATTCAATAAATATTCTTTAAGGATTAAGTATAATTGACATTCTAAAAAAACTGTTAAAAATTTTGTATATCGTACCTTTTAATTAGTCACTACAGAGTACAGTTATCACGACTCCATACTATTGTTACAAAAATCATATATATATCATTTTAATTATGATTCAAGACATCATAAGAACAGTATTGTGCTAAGATTAAATATAATGTACACCAAAATCAATTGTAATTTACCTCTTTGATTCTATAATTATAATCAATGACTTGTCGGTTACTATCTATGTATTAAAAACGTAGATATATAAATTTCTTTTATCTATACATATTATAACCGATATTATACCTCTTTTACATTTTAAAATAAAACTACTAATCATCTATTTTTATTAGACGGAAGTATAAACAACATCGTGCATTATCTAATGCGTCATAAAAATTTGTATATAACGCCTATATCTCATCTCTCTAGGGCAAGCCTATAAATTACTGAAGTTGACAAAATGATTTTTAATGTCTCTCCTTCCTTTCGTGCGTGTGACTAACGTTATTTTGAACTCATTTGGGAGCAAATACTTTAGAGCATTCATCTTCAAATATAAGAACACGTTTTTTCATAGCAGGTCCATCATCAATCCGTTCATCTTGGCCACTACTTATTTCCTTGTCATTTCTTTCGTCCTGCTCATAAAGGAGGTAAGAGAGGATAACAAATAGAAAATGTATTATCTATTTTGTCTTTACCGTGACAATAATTAATGACTAAACGCTTCCTCACGCCCGTGACATTAACATAAATAGAATGATCTTCGTTCACTCGTTTCAGCCCCTTTGATTCTGTTATTTTTAGCTTAGCGGGCTTAACTTTTGTATATTAATTTGTTGGCTGTACATGCTTTGTATCCATTACTTTGATGTTTCGTGTTAAGAGGTGTCTGGTGATTTTCAGCTTCAGACATCATCACGCTTATTGGACAATGTTACAAAGTTACTTTAATTGGTAAAGGACGATACGACTTGTCTTTTTCTAATTACTGGAAAAAGTACTATATCAATTGATAGAATTAAATACTACAAAAAGTTATAGCCACCAATTTAAGACTAGTAATCGATGAACAATTAACAGGATTGCCAACAACCAACGAACAAAGACGCTTACGAGACAAATTCATGGGTGTCAGCGAAGATCATAAAGCAAACGATTAATGCAAATAACTCCCGATAGTGCCGTCACAAAGAAACAATGGCTGCCTGAAGTTATGAACCAGACACGTGCTAACTATTGGACATAAAACATTGCTAATGTCAGACATAACATTTTGCTCGTTTATTTTAGCGCACCTACTTTAGTATGGACAACTTCAATCGTATTTTTAGTTAATATTTTTAGTATTTTGTTTTGCATCTTAATCGTTTACTATTTTCGGTATTATTTTATTAATAGCACAGAAGACATGACGACAGTTGCGGGTTCAAATCTGAACTAGCATAGCTAAATTATCAACTATTAAAAATTCATCTCGTTTTTGTTATGTTTTGGAAGAATTTTAAAGACAAATATATTTACCAGCACCTCAGTGGAGCAACGTAGTGTATTAAGCTCAAACCTATTAAACCTATTTCCTTTGTATGCGGCGAAGAAGCGGCCTTCACCCAGGGTTGAATGTTAACAGGCTGTAAAACTACATTTTCGAAAAGAATTAGATAGATCTAGATTTACTTTATCCTACATTATAAGATTACAAATATCGATATGTCCTATACAAAAGTTTGTTATGATTGAGAGTAGTAGGTACTAACGGCAGTTCTACACTAGACGTTTTGCAAAAGCAATATTGGATTGCTTACTGCGCTGTTGTGGTGTTGTAATACAAACGGTTTTCAAAGGAAATATGAATTACATTTAGTACAAAGTTAAATATCTGTATCCAATTCAGCAACCATTATATATTAAGCTATAATGATAATATATGTATTTTTTTATTGTGATGCAGGGGAATCTATTTACGGATGATATCCAGGACGCCCGGGTAGGCAGTCCTAGACCTATGTCGGACTTTGGGAGTGCAATACCGGAATATACTAAACCCCTGCGGGAGCCTTCAGCCTCTTAAATTGGGGGGTCCCGGAATAGTTTGCCCCTGCAATTTTCTCATATTTAAAAAGTAATCTGTATGTTATTGTACTTAATTATAGATAATTAATAACTCACTTACTTTACCTTAACGATAGCAGTCGCTGGTTCGATTCCCGCTCGGGGAAGAAATTTGTATTTGTACAAGTATTTGTGAGAGCGCATAAAGGCGTCGGCTCCGGTTATTATCATAGACACCTGATAGCGATCGTTACTCATGGTAGAGAATTATCCGCGAATCCTCAATGGGTCAGCGTGTTGGATTTAGTTCCAACCTTTCTCATATATGGAGTAGAGACATTTGCCTAGAAACGAGTTATTTACAAGTGAATAAGTTCAGATCAGATAAAGATCCGTCCTCATAAATTGTCTTGTTTTTAATATTTCTATGGTATAGCAAAGCAAATACTTTAGAGCATTCATCTTCAAATATAAGAACACGTTTTAAAAACTTATAATTAAAATAAAAATAAAACTAAAAAATCCGACTGCGTTTCTGTGTAATTTGGAAATGAAAAAACCGTAAAACAAAAAATTATACCCGATGTCACTTTTACAATAAATACGAATCTAACGATACCTCTCAAGCTAAATTCCATCGAGCCGTTCAGGCCGCAGAGCTTGCCAAACAATTATATATACATACATAGATACATACATACTCTCAAAAAACATACCCCTCTTCTGGCGCAGTCGGGTAAAAATATTAATACCCGGACTGTTAATATTATACATCGTAGGTACATCTAAATTATAAACGACTTAAACTAGCATTAATTTTGATACCATGCAAAGATGTCGTTTATCTGTTGACAGATGAGACATCGCACTACTCGCACAATGAACATTCATTAGCAAATCCTGACTTCACGTATGAGGTCTGAGATTTTTATCAGTCATTTAAATAGAAAAAAAACTAACGAGAGTCTCTCATCCCACGATCCATGTTTCGAGGTTGTTATTGTAACGGTTTGTTTCATACTAAAATTACAACTTGTAAAATAAGGCCACTTAGACTAATCGGGTGTTAGGATTATTTATTTATTTATTGAATTAAAAAAGGATATAAATTACAAACATCAGTAAGATGTCATAGAAGCTCATTAGAGTTTTACCGGATATCAGTTTCGTTAATATCAAGTAAGTATATATTATTTAATAACTTAATACTAAAAATAATACGAGAGAAAGATAGGAGTATAAAATAACAAATTATATTGGGTTACAATAATATTTATTAATTATCATTCACTAATCAGTTCAACGATGTCTGCCTATAGACCGACCAAACCAGTTTAAGTGGAAGCGAGAGTGATGTTATTTTATTTTTATCATTTATTTTATATTTTAAATTAAGTATAATTAATTATTAACTAAAAAAATATTATTGTTTTTGTATAGTATAGTTTAAGTAAATTTTTATTTATTCATAAATTTTATATAATATTATTTGAATTTATTTAATTATTGCTTAATTTAGTTATATATTACTTATTTAAGTTAAAAATTTGATATAAGGGTTTTATCAATAAAATGTTTTTAAGGGATCATTTTAAGTCGTTTGTTGTTAATGTTAATTATTTTTTATTTGTAAGATAGTAAAGTAAAAATCCTTTTTTTATTAATTTTGAATAGCCATTTTGGGTCAAGAAACCTAAACATATACATTTTTGACAATAATCGAGACCATCAACTTATGTCAAACTTCCAAGGCACGGTAGAGAGATTCACAAACCAAAAGTCAAAACCAAATATTTGTATGAAAACAAATACCCGCTCTGACCGAGAAATGAAACCGCGACCGTTAACGTTAACGGAACGTTTGTCACCATTAAACCGTGTTAATATTAATCTTACTAGTATTTTAACTCTTGAAAACATACTATTATTTTTACAAAAAAAAAAAAAAAAAAACTACAAAATTATCGATTTTGAAATGTAACATTAAATCTACTTAAATCAGCATGCGATTAATATTAATAAGCTATTAGAATAGAAACGTTTTCAGAATGTAGGTACTTTTTAACAAGTCAAACTGTTATAATATGATACCAAGCCCTGAGGTAGGCAATCAAATAACAATTTTGTTTTCGATAGCCAAAAGCAAAATTCTTTAATAAGGAATTTCTTAATGTCTTAGAGAATATTATAACAATAGTCTGAAAACACGACAACAATGTAAAAATGATTAATTATAACAGGATCAGGAAAAAACATCAAATAAATTAGGAATGTTGGTTATTTTAGGAAAACTTTTTTATTGGAAAAAAATGCGTAATTATGAAGACTTAATAAAAAGGTTTTTTAAATAGAAATAAAGTAAACAACTTATGATAAAATTGGAAACAGCGAAACTTGACCTAATCAACATCTACGAAATATTAATCTATATTCATGTTAAAGTAAAACTGATAACATTTTTTTTTACTTACTGTTTAAATTAAACTTTTAGTACTCTTAGATACAAAAACTTACTCGTGAATAAATAAATTACCCATACTTATAGGTACTGGATCATGTAGTTCAATCATTCAATGCATATCGTTTAAATCTAATTTGACTTTAAATTAAAGGGGATAAAAATATTCCAAATTAAAGGATTCCATTGCGTGAAACATTTGAATTAAAATATGCAAATTCCCAATAATGACATGACAGCTAAATTTGATTCAGTGATGAATGAAAATCAACTCAAACGTGGAATCATTTGATTTAATTTACATAATGTGAACAAAATATCATCGTTCCTAAAGAGTTTATCGTGAACCAATACGATATGTTTTTAATGATAAATTTTAAATAAAAATGTTAAGTATAGAAATTGCTAATTCATTAAATATAATTTATAAAGATTTTGTAGTTTTTAAGCGCACTTATCTCTGTAATTACCAATTCAGTTTAATTTTTTTTTCACAACCGTTTCGGAAAGAAGTCCTGCTTAGTGGCCATTAATATATTAGACAGACACTCAACGTGAGTAAAACAATGAAAGTCTGACTGTTTTGTACAAAACATAGCACAAAAGTTAAACTAAGCGTAAATATTTTTAGATGAATATTTTCAAAAACAAAAAAAAAATACATAAAACTCAATATTTAAATTACACTTGAAATAAAACGAGGAAACATCAGAACGAATTAAATTTAAATTTACTCTGCTTTGCTTGTTCGAGATACATAATAAAAGTATTTCCTCCTTTTAAAACCACTTTTTTCTAACTACGTTAAATTCAGTCACTGTACTGTACGTGTTATATTGATTCTTAAATCATGTATGCCTTCGATAAACTGGTTACATAGGTACTTACTGATGACTTTATTATGCAATTCATTAGAAAATCTGTAGGTAGTTACAATAATAGAACACAACACCACATCTTAGTTTTGGAAGTATGTATGTATCAAGCTATAAAGTACGTGCCATGTGTGACCAGGGCAAAAAGACAATTATATACATTTAACAAAAAAAAAACAACAAAGTGAAAATAAACTTTGACTAAGGTCATTTTGTATAATTTAACTCATTCGAATTAATATTCATACGATTCCACTGTATGTAAAAGCGCGATTTAAACAGGATTTATTAAACGGTCGAACCCTTGTTGGCTACTCGGAACGAAAAACAAAAGTTGTACACACCATGTGTATCAGGCGCTGTTTATTTTTATTACTCGGTAGCCGAGGTCTAAGGGTTGAACCTAAGGTCACGTTCATTTAGCGACATTATTTGCATACGCGATTTATTGAATAGGATTAAGAGATTAACCGTTTTAATAACTTGAACTGAACTGGAATGAATTTAATCAGTCTCCAATCGTCTCACTGCAGGACAAATGCTTTTTCTCCATATAGGAGAAGGATTGGAGTTTAATCTACCACACTAACCGACTGAAAGTTGATGGTTTTAAAAACTTATAGTACACAAAAAAAAATGAATTCCTTAATACTAGGAGTACCTACACGTGTAATAAAAGCGTGTATCACATGTCATAAGTAGAGGACGTTGTGTAAACTTTGCTTAACGTGAAGTACCACAGAAAATCAAGGCATTATTTATTTTTCCCATCCCTAAGATAAAAATTATTTAATAAGAGTTTTTTTTAATAAGCTTACTTTGTATTTCTCAATAAGAAGCTTAATAAAGATTTCCAGTTTAATTCTGCAGACGCTAATTGGGTTGATTTCGTATTTGAATTTTATGAAATTAATATTTGACCTCGAATAAATTGAGATAAGGTAAAAAAATGTTTTTATAATAGATATTAAATAAAAAAATATCAAAGCCTACAACTACACTAAGTATTTTTAATACTTTATACCTCCCAATATTACGGAAACACTATCTTCTATAGATATATAAATATTTTTTCCCGCTACGCGAAGTATGATAAATTACGCTATTACTCGGCTGAATGCAAATCTCAGGAATCGGGTCAGGCTGGCGAGTATTATTTTTCACGTCCCAACACTACTACGTATACCACGTGATTGATCTCTTATTGTCCTGTGACACTTTTATGATTCGAGGGTTTTATAGAATTTTTTTTACTATGTTTCGAGTGTTACATTGTGCGGTTAGTGTCATTCAGACTGAACTAGTTTTGTAGTTCCGGTCACCAAATAATCGATTATAAGAATTGTTTGGGTCGACGATAAATCATTGCATTCAGCTTCAATTCTCAACAATGGCAACAGTGACATGTCAAGAAAAAGTTCGAGAACCACTTACATTGGAATTCTCTCAACGAATCTACATGACTTATTCATATATATATATATTTGTCTTTTTATTTGTATATTTTATGTTTCAATGTTTATTTTTACACTATAATAGTGTAACAACAGTCGTAAAAAAGTAGATAAAATAGTAAAGAATAAATTAATAATTTTAAAATAACAAATATTACTCAATAAATCAAGGTTAATAATATAAGTATTATTCTTTCTACAGTTTTTTGCTTTTGATTTTGATTTTACATTACTAACTACAACAATTTATGAAATCAGAAACATTGACTAAAGTAAGCCAAGATAGAAGCGTCTAGACCAAACTGTCATTACGTTATTGTTATTGCAACAGGAAATACGTGTATAAAATTATTTAAAACAGCCATACAATTTTTTCAACACAAAGGAACGCAAAAATAATAAAATAAAATTGCCGGTCGAGTAATCAATCATAGCGCCGTATATCTTTTAACGTGAATCATAAACAATATTATATTTTTAACAAAATGTAGGGTTCTGCATAATTTGTTATTAGAAACAACGAAATGAGTTTTTTATTAGGTCACTTTAGTCGATTACGGTGCTTTCGTTTGTGAAATAAGCACTTATTGGGCTTGTTATTAATCCTTTATAATACCGAGTGTATACAACTCCTAAATTTATAATTACCTAATTTTATAAGCAAAATTTTTGACAAATTAATCAATAATAATTATTATATATGATTATAATCATTCACACGTAAATTTATAGGTACATAGGCTTCTGCCCGCGACGTCATCTGCGTGAACGCTATTAGATTACACGTTGTTACAGAATGCGTTGAAGAAATAAAGGTTCACTGCTCGTTCCCCGTTGGTGATAGCATGATAATATGTAGCGTATTTGTTGACTCGACTTCTCAATAATATTCGTGTCAAATTTGAAGTAAATCCATGCAGTACTTTATGAGTTTATCCCGGACATACATACAGACAAACAGACAAACAGACAAAAATTCTAAAAACTATATTTTTGGCTTCGGTATCGATTGTAGATCACACCCCAAGTATTCTTTAAAAAAAAATATTCAATGTACAGTTTTGACTTTCCTACCATTTTATTATATGTATAGATAATAAAATGGTAGAAAAGTCAAAACAGTACCTACATTGAATATTTTTTTTTAAAGAATATTTGAGGTGTGATCTACAATCGATACCGAAGCCAAAAATATAGTTTTAAGAATTTTACTCTGTTTTTCTGTTTGTCTGTATGTATGTCCGGGATAAACTCAAAAAGTACTGTATGGATTTACTTCAAATTTGGCACCATTAAGATTTTAACCACTAATTGTAAGTATGCAAACAAATGGTATTAGTTTTAAGGGTTTTCCAGTTTCTTACGTTTTTATTAATAATAAATAAAAAAATCTAAAAACGATGTATAGATATTTATATCATTAATAAATATTTTTGACGTGATAACGTCTTGTAAATCGATGAATGCCGGCTGCACGCACGAACTATTGTCACGTTTCGCGAGCGAGAGCGCGGAACAAGCGATAGAGAGACACGATTGGCCTAAGCGCAGATCGGAAGATCTTAAATATCACACGTTTATATAAGTTGTAAATAAATTGTTAATAGCACGTTGTTATTTGTTTAATCTGTATACTTTAAGTAATAAAATATTTGAATTAACGAGTGCAAATAAATGTTAATTTATCGAAAAAAAATTTAATTAATTGAATTAACTCATTCTTTGTATTATATATAATGATAACTCAGTGATATTAATTCAATTAAATTTAAAAAAATATGCATTTTTTTATCAATGTTTTCTTATGACGTTATCACGAAAAATTATCGTCCGTAAACCGACTTAATTTAGTTTTCTTATTTATATTTGTTTCCATTTAAACTTTAGTCATATTTTTTACACAATCCAAATTTTTGGAGAGATGTTTTATGTGCAACACCATTGTTTGTCTGTCTGTTCTATCTGTAGTGATTTTAGAACAAATGAACTCTATTATATACTAAAAGTAGTAAGAACACTAACATATCTTAACATGTCGATTAAGCGATATAGGATTCTCCGAACATTACCATAACATACGTCTATTCCCATAGGCTTATTATGGTTTAACTAAATTACAGTTGTGTCTGACCAGAAGCGGCCGTACCGTAAGCAATAATCATTACTCCAATCTCATCAGCCTTGAACGATGCTTCATTGTCTCGATTCGACTCGTTGTCGACTTGTTATGAATGTTACAGAATAAAAATAAAAAGATATCATCAAACTCGTATTATAAAACCTCACGCGATCATTTGGTATTAAAAAAAAAAAAAAAGTTTGGATAATTTCTCTGGACGATATAAATGGGTTTCGTTGGAGCGGGTGCCTATTTCTTTAGGTGTTTTGAAGTGATATACTTGTCGTGTACATATTTGATTAAAATGTTAGATTCGGATATGTTTCTTGACTCTTTTCAGTAATTTCAATATTTCATAAATACTAGTCCCAAAATTAAGTTCAGTCACACTCTTTACTAAATCTTTATTTTTATTTTTTAAAGATTTTTTTTACATAAATAATAGTATTGGATTGTAAGCGACGTATTCAACATAACTTTTTCCATTTTATTATCGTCTATTTCACTTTAAAATCTGCGTGATGATAAACAATATTAAAGTAAGTTTAAGAAATACCTAAGATCCAAGATAAGAGAGATAAAGAAGTATAAAAAACATTACAAAGATGTTAAAGAAATACATTCTTTGATATTTCCGTTGTATTTGAAACGCAATAAAATCTACACGAAACTGTTTTTTATGAATGTTATGACAATTTAGATTTTATCGACAAAGTAGATATCTGATATAATTTATGAAAAGTATATTTTCCCGTGAAAAGAGCTATAACTTTTTAGGGTCACCATGAAAATAAGTTTTACGATTGTTACAAATTAATATCTCAAAAATGGCTTCTGACCCTCATACTTTTACGATAAAAACGAACATTTAAAGGAATTGTTTCTGATATCTTTTATTTCTATATACATTATTTTAGCGGAAAGGAAAGCTAAACAGCGTTTGTTTGAAAAAAAAAGTAATCATACATCAACATTATAATTAAAAAGTGAGTATTTTCTTTATTACAGCTCGTAAATAATTCCCCTAAATAAACCGCTTAAGTGATGCGGAAAAGCCACGAAAACCATTTTGTTTTTAAATATTCGCCTGCAAAAGGTCTTGTAATTTGTCGACCGGAATTTGACATTATTTCGGTCTTCTATTGTTTGTGTTACGATTACAACGAAGCTAAATAGCGTTTAGACGACGACTTTTTCGCTTTATTCGAGTCTCTTTAAATGAATGAACGTAAAAGGGTTAAAACCGCAGGCCTCAAGGAATACCTTTTGAGAAAATAGAAGCGGGTCGAAAAATCATTATGATAAACATCTTGTAACAACTGGAAAACAGTTTACCAAGACCGACAAGGAATGGATTTCTTTTGAAATGGTTAAATATATTTATAGGAACGCTTCAGCCAAAAATTGAAATATTCTTTTGTTTTGGGTAATCTACTACGCCATATATAATTATGTTTTATACTGTTTGTATAATATTATGGCAAATATAAAATATTTTATTTGATACCCTACATACAAAATTCCTTTGTCTTAAATTCTTCGGCGTTGAAATACAATATTCTTATTATAATTTGCATAGTCTAAAGACATCAGTAACACGCCGGAGACAATAGAATGACAGACGTTTGCATTAGGGTTGAGGCTCATTCACACTTAATATTCTAAATGTTTATGTTGGTGGTATAATTCAAAGTAATAAGTACAAAGTGGTTTTATTTTTATTTCAACACAAGCTGACTAGCATGGTTTTATCCGTATTGACATTAATGATTACTGTTTCCCTAAAATGATTCGGTATTAGCCTAAATTCTAACTGGGTATATCGTAGAGTGTAAATATAAGCTTTAAACGCTGTTTTATCAAAATGAGTTTAGAACTTTTTTAGAATTTCGGTGTTCATAATAATGCAATAGATATAAAGACAAAGAAATTTAAGAATTACTTAATTACGATGTGCGATCCGTATTTTTATGAGCCTAGTAGCTAAATTTTTTTCCGGTATGAAAATAGAATCGTTTTTTAAGCAATTTAAATCAATCAAACTTAAAATTTATATGTCAATACATAAATATATTTATTAAAATATGTTTAAAATAGTTTCAAGCTAATTAAACTAAACTTTACAATTTACTATATTTTGTCACGTTCCAGGGTAAAGTTACGTATTACAGACTGTGTTTGTAAATCGCATGTTGAATATAAAATTCTGAATAAGGCGCTTTTCAAATTTGTAACACTGTCCATTTGGCGAGAATTAAAAAACCATATCGATTGCTGTTATACTTGTAGTGTGAATATGACACCGAGTAGGCAAAATATAGCTCACAATTCACTAGTAGCATCAGTATTATGTCGATATTAACGAACAGAATTGGGCATCTGGAAACATTATGATCACGCAGTAAAGATGAAAGTAACTTTCTTACGTATACCAAAATTTTCTTAAGCTAATTTTGAATGAGATTAAACCATCTATTTTGATGGTCCACAAATCAATAATTTAAAGATTACAAGTACGCTAAGATAAAATCCCATTACTGGTCTTGAACAAAAAGGTTGGACAAGTTTTATCATGATAGTGCATAACTATATAGAAAATTATATGAAAGCAGTAGAAGATATATTCATACTTAAAAAATACGGGATCCTTAGCAGTGTAAAATCGGTTGGAAGTTCTAAATACCTAGGACAGAAGATCCAACTTCGAGAGAGAGGTTCAAAATGTCTTTTAATCCGCCATACCTCAGTGCCTGAAGTCGAATGTCTATGACCAATGTGGGTTACCAGTGACAGTACCAGTACCACCTAATATTTTTTTTAGACAAAATTGGTGCTATCGATATTAATGGAATTAACATCACTGTTGTGTATGTTTAACCATCAATGCTACACGGTACTTGCAAAACATAGACTTGTAAAACAAAACGGCAGATTTTGAATTTAGAACCACTTGATATGACGCACGGAACCAGACCAGGCAGATGAAATAAAAAGAAAAAAAAAACATAAAGACCGAAAACGCCGACAAACATTTTTGAAAATAATTTCACTTTTGATATTAACGAATACCGATTTTTTAATTTATTTTAGTAACTGCTCTGTTCCTATAAGTTGTAGCAATTTTTTTACTGTCTTAGCCTGTTTAAGAAAAATAAAAGTAAAATATAAATAAATATGTTTAAAATACACACATGGTCGTCGTCCCTACGCGCTACGGTAGGGTTACTTAATAGTCAACTTAATGCCTGTTTTTTAGGTAACAGTTGACTGATATACATTTTTTAAATAAATGTACACATAAACAATACATATATAAATAAATACATAATACACCCAAACCGAAGCGGGAATCGATCCCACAGCCCTGGAGCAGAAAATCGGGCCGCTGCCAACTGCGCCACGAGCCAGTCAAATATATTTTTTTATCCATTAGGTTTAGTCGGGGTTTCTAAATTATTCTTCATGATAATTATAATCATTTAATTTTGTTTACGTCGCGGCCTTACCGATAGGCGATAGTCTTAAGTAAATAAGTAGTAATAAATAACCTGAAATAACCTCTCTAACTTGTTTTGATTCTGACGTTTGTTTCGCGGCGTCGGTTTTTAGCCGTGGACGTGTGCATATTGGCCTAGCATCTGAGTGCATTTAAGTTTATTTATAAATTTGTTAAGTCGGATATATTTAGTTTGTTCTTCATTTATTAATATATAACGTACTTTTATACAATAATGAATTTATATAGGTATATATATTCACTGTATTCATTTATCTATATTATTACAATTACACATATATTTATCTGCTACGACCTTCTGCTTTTGCTTGTATAAAATTATTATTGTTAATGTTAGTATGGAATCCATTACAGGTTTTGCCATAATAACAGCGTTTTTGGCAGCAATTTTTATTTTGCTGTCAAAAACAATGCTAAGGCAAGTACCAAGTTGGCCTTTCTTCCATGAATCCTGTTTATGTTGTATGTTATTGTATTTTTGTAATATTGCTGTTATTGTTCTTTTTCTTGTATGTTGTTTCTGTTTTTATTTTTACTTTTACGTTGATTTTATTTTTACTTTTGTTAATAAGGCCAATAATATTTGTTTCTTTCTTTCTTTCTTTTCTTTCATGTATACAGTAACTCACTAAATTTGCTACCTTTGTTAATAATTTTAGTATAAGCTTTCTATTATTGACAGTAGCATAATCGGATAAGGATTGAATATTTATTAGACCTAATGTAGCTGAGTTTGCAGCGTCAACCCTAGTTACACCTACATGTATTTGTACGATCACGTCACTAATACCTAGTCTCTAGCTGCTTAGATGAAAACTAACAGAACTACAATATGTTTGAACTTGGCCAAAATATAAGACTAAACCAATTTGTTAAGGTTCTATTTAAACGTTAAGAAAAAAGGTATTGAATAATAAAAAAAATAAAAAATAAATTAAATAGAAAAGCACTGAATAAGTCTCGTTTTTTTATAATTATGAATGTTTTATATTTATATTGATATAGAAATATAGCTAAAATAATAATTAAATATTGATAATAGAATAATAAATTTTATTTTATTTGAAACAATATATCGCATGATATAAAAAAATAATAGGAACAACTTTGAAGAGTAAAGTCCGTGGTCGTATGTTATGGAAAGCTATCGGAGAAGCCTATGCTGAAAAGCAAGACAATCTTGATTAAAATACTGCCTATGTCAAGAATCAAACAGAACAATTACTCACTTAAATACATTTTTTGTTTTTAGATTTTTTTTAAGTTAACTGCTATGTTAATGTTATCAGATTGTTAATAAATCTAACATGATTATTATTATCGCAAAGCTAAGGTAGAATTAACGAAAAAAAAAGCTAATTTTGTTCAGATACAAAAATTAACGAAACTAAGTAATAAAAATTTACTGTTAAAACTTAGTTCGGTTAATATTGAAAATAATATTATAATACGAATAAGGCTTTATTGCTATTTTCAGTCTATTTTATCATAAAAGATGTTTGCGAAAGCTTTTATAATATTTATAAGTCCGTAGTTACTGTAGTCAGACGAGTTTGCGGTACATCAACGGCGGCGCTTAGAGAGGGCTCTTATTACCCGCTCTACGATTTAATTGAGTGCCTCGTTCGTGTTTGTGCGATGTAATGAATGAGATTTTCTTGTATGAATATACAAGTCACAATCTCAGCCTAGTAAAGATGGTTTGAATATATAATATGTAATCAAGCGTAACAAGCGCTTATCCTTTTGCACTGAGAGAATATGATTATGGATTATGAGTGATCGGTAGATGTACGCTTTAGGTTTCTTAGAAAATTTAATAGAAATTTTGTTTTAACGTGCGTTTAGATTAAATTATCTGTCATACATTATTTAAGGCTAAATATGTGTAGTAAATTAAAAAATAACACTTCGTATTTTATATCCAAATACAACGATATAGTCAATATGGCTTATGGCCAAACTGTGTTGCTAATCTAAACATAACGTTTAATAGTACCCAGTCAGCTGTTACTTCGGTATTACGATATACGGTAGCTATAATTTTCCAATTGATCAAAATTGGTTTGACATTGGCTGTGGTACAGCTTACTATGATAGCGAGTTCAACATACTATCTCTGTTTCACTTTATCGCATGAAGTCTTACTCCATTTATGTAGGTTAACACTGCACTATGAGAGTCGATGGAAATTGAAAATGATGTTTCCTCGTAGTACGAAATTTGCATTATCTATCGATTCTGTGTTCACGTCGAAATGTAGTCAAAGTGAATTTTAAAGGACGTCGTGTTGTGCCTGATTAAAATACATAACGACTTTAGCGAGCTCAGATTTTAGTGGTATATATACGATGTGATAGCGAAAGTTGCCTTAATAAGGTGTGAAGTTTGGCTTAACTCGATTGCATCTCCGTTGAAGAGTTGATAGCCCGTTTGGTGCTTATCAACAATCGGTCCTCTTAATTGTTACCCGGTTGCATGTTGGGCTTTAATTAGTGAAAATGGTCGCTCTCTATCTCGGCGCACATCTTTGATTTTGAATGCAATTACTGTTCTCTTGATAAAATGAATGCATTCAAGACAAGTGCACTGGTAAGTTATTGGTTTGCGTGAAAATAATTGGGCTTTTTTAACACCGGTATTTACCATTTTAAGGTAAGTAAGATACTATAAGGTTTTTAAAAATAGACATTGCTTATTCTTTTATTAAATTCTATGAAATATTATTGATACAATATTTTTACTTACTACTATTGTAATAAAATATTTTTTTAAATAAAGTATATTTTATATTTATATTTTTGTTACATATTTTTCACTATTTTCGGTCTACTAAATATATTTATAGCTATATTATTTAAATTATAATTTTATAAAACGCATGCCGCATAAAGCCATTATTCAAATATCTAATGTGATCTTTAGATGTTCACTGAAATGTATGCCTTTATTCTGCGACTCGTGCATAGAACTGTGAAAAGCTTAAAATTTAATTAATTTTTCACTCTACGGACTCCTTCAATAAAACCCGAAGCTTAACTGTTAAAATATTTCACAATCTCTTTACGAACGCAAATTAAGGCGCGTTTAATTAATATCTCGATCAATTTTAATGATGTTAGTTGTAGACTCTAGTAATTGGGTAACGTATGTATTATGTTTATTTACATTGTGTACCGTTGCTTAGTAATTCCTTTGTCGTGTTTCCAGGATGTTAGTACAATCGGATCGAATCTGCCTACTTACCTTGTACAAACTGTCGGTAATTTATAGTTGATCCCGCTTTTCATAGAGAACAAAAGACACGAGTCGCTTAAAGCTGTTTATAAAAGTGACGATCGAAGAATGTTCCTATTACAACAAATATGTTAAGAAAAAATGTTTACAGAATGTCTTCAAAGAACCCAAACATTATAAGCTTATATTACGTGGCCCGGAGATATGAAAGTGCTTTACATATTGAGAATTTTAGGATCACAAGGTCTTCCAATTCATTTGCTTATCTGTTTAAAAAGTACATGTTGGAGCCGTTGTATGACGCATTGAAACTCAGTGGAGCTTAATGTCACAAAATATCGACGAAGGCTCATTTATCTGCTGAACCTGTCAGGCAGCGGTGAATTGAGAAAAGAAAAGACGCCACGCTTTTCATATTTTTATAGACGTATTTTCAATTTACGGTGTCATTTTAACAAAATATTTTTATTGGATATTGTAATAACATATAACAGTCTCATTTTATTGTTAAGATTGTTTGATAGTATGCTATATAAATAAAAAAAGGTAAATACCATTACTGAAATTAAAAAGATGTTGCTTAATTTATCCATAATCATTATAAAAATTTAAATTGCTATAGTATAAATGAAATTGTTTGAAATGAAATTTGTTTCAAACGCTGTGGTATACATCTAAAGCTATCCAAATAAATTTCATTCATTTTAAAGTGAAAGAAAACATGAACAAGTGAAATACAAAATTTCGTCTAGTAGTTCTCGAAACAGCTAAATCCGTTCAATTCAATTCGAAGTTCCGACCACCCCATTCGCATTTATATAAAATTTTATTTTCATTCACATCTCTTTTCAACGCTATACTTTACTAGCGTTGTTAAAAAAAGAACTCATATTTAGTTACGCGTCTCTTCGGGGCGCCTACGATTCTTGCCAAATGGCGTGCTTTAATAAGAGCAGCGTTGAACCATTGGCAACGATAATGTGGAGAGCAATGCCTATAAAGGACGTAATTCTGCATACATACTTGAAGATAGAAACTTCTCGAGCGAGTCGAGGAAATGCGAGAAATATTTCCCATTTATACGGTAGCGGAATCGGCGGTGTGAAATGGCTTTTTCTTGTTATCTAAATTATCTATTATCTTCTTGTATAGTCAGCCCCTGCGCTGAATTACCTATTGATATCGAATGTGATGTGTCCCGCATTCGCTTTGTATATGCACATAGTATTATGTTACGGGCAATCCGATCGCATATTATAGAATATTTTCACTGAATGAATATTTTCAAGACGTAATGTCTATCGATTTTTATCGTTAAATTTTCACTAAACTGGAAAACGTAATAGTAATAGTTTGATAGTGACTTTGTGAATCTAACTATTCCAGGACTGGCAAATTTGGCGATTAGTCGTTGCTATTTTGTTTACTATTACCGTCGTTATTATATGAATTCTACTTGTTATAGTGTTAAGTTATACTGCAGTCTGCAGTATTATTTTGTTTATGTCCTTATGACGAGAAACTATATACAGATAAATAAAAATTTTTGTTTAACTAACAATGCCTGTTAAAACCTGTAACATCTCAATGTGATAGGATCCTAACAATAAGTGTCTTAGGAATCAATTCTGTGCTTCATATTTATAACATATTAAGGGAACGAATTATAAATATATTGCATACTTTGCAAACTTAATTTAGGAAACTTTTCCAATATCTTGCCTGATAAGTATTGTAATCTATAGCAGTTAGTATTATAAGGTGGACCGTGGGGATACCGGTGGGAGGGATGCGCTGTGCCGCGATCCCGGCTGCATGGGTACCACCATCTTGCTTATTTCTTCCGTGAAACAGCTTTGCTGTGTTTCGGAAAGAAGGGCAAGACAGGCAGTGTAATTACTGGCACCGAGACTTAACATCATATGTCTCAGGATAGGCAACACATAAATGAGTTGGCTGGGCTAGTTCCAAGTAAACTAGTTTATGTTCATGGGCGACGTCGACCACTTACCATCAGGTGGCACGTCTGCCAGTTTGCCTATCCAAATAACATAAAAAAAAAAAAATTATTTTAATATATAGCGGAAGTTATCGATCATAGCAATCATAGCCTCAAATATCGGATGTGTGTATTTTTAATGTGTAAATTATTACAAGATACGCTGTTACAAAATACACTGACTTTACTTGTATAAAGCGGTTGTTTCATATTTTTATAACATAAAAATATGAAACAACCAATTCTAAACTGATTAACTTTAATAATGTTTTAAATAATATATATTTTTTAATGTAACAAAGTAACAAATAATAAAAAACTTTTTATATGATTTTCATATTTAATTTCAATCAATCTAATAATTTACGTTATAATTTATTAACATATTTACAAATTCTATTACATAATCAAAACATAACATTTCACAGAATGACTGAAAGTTGCATAAACAATATACCCTCGAAAACATATACCCTACGATGTAAACCCTAGTTTCTCGTGACAATCGCAAACTTCTGAACCGTTGCCCGCAACTTTGAAACTTTAAGATGAAAACGCAAATCTCGGAGTAAATTTGAACGTATGTAAACTAGTTCCTAAGCACTTGCGGCACTCATGTCGATATTAACCATTGAGGTAACCTTAGTTTTTACGTATACTGTAAAAACTTTTAATGTTTGCGGTAAACCTACTTTAAAAAAATACGTCCGCATTGGAGAAAATTAAATTTAAAACTCATTCTATACGAAAACGATTCAAATAAAATATTTTAAAAGAAATCATGTATTGTTATTTTATTTACTAATTAATATAAATTAAATATAAAACCAAGACCAATCATTATGCCCTTAATTTGATTCAGGTTTATATTATTATTTAATACAGACTTTTTCAAAGGACTTCTCTATTTTATTACTTCTTATGATAACTAAATTATAAAAGTAATACATATAATATATATGATACATATGTAGCTTACACAGATATTTGTTTTTAAGGTGTGGGTGTTTGAGATTTCCAGCTGTGTCACGGAGCACGTGAGCTTTTTGGGTCCGGGTGTTGTCTTAAATATTTAATAACGATAGTTATATGACGCTTTGCTAGTATATAGGATTATTATTGGCTTGTAATCATGGGTTGCGGAGGTCAATGATGAGATGACAGTTGCTATGACCAAGAGTCAATGATCTGTTAGATAAAGACTAGAAAAATAAAGATCCGGTTAAAAGACCCGGTAAATGCTAGGTAGAAGAAAAATACACGGGATAATATTCTCGGAGTAGTTGTATAGACGACCACACTCACCCTACATGTTTCACCTTTTTTGACATTTATAGTTTCAGTTCTGTCCCTTTGATTCACATCTTTATACCTTAATAACGTTCCTCCAAAAACCTTTTTAATACAAAAAGATAAGATAGGTTCAGGTGAGAGATTTCAAGATTATCGCGTTCAAACAACATCTTGTGCTTTGTAAGCTATATAAGCATTAACAATTATATTTCTTTTAAAATAAAATAAAATTTAAATTTTTATTACTATAAGGCGTGTGTTAAGGTTTGAGGTGAATGTTGTTACAATGGGAGAACGGTTACCTATTGACCTCAGAACCCTTTAACAGAATCGTTGTCATCATGAAATTAAAATCAAATCTTAGTTAACTTAAATAATATTTTTATATCAATTGGATTGATGGAAGCACATTAATGTATATAAACCGAACGTTTTTTTTTTTTAAATCTAATAAAAATAATAATATTTTAAATAGTTAAATATTTTCATTTTCATATTGGAATAATACAAAATACAGTACGATTCTGGTATAAAATTTTGGTAGACCCTCTTTAAAAAATTATAGTACATCTACCCATTTTCATTTCGAATAGTGTTAGCAAAGATAAATATTTTTTCTTAATAAAAAATTTAGGCATAATATAATGAATAGTTTAGTCACGTTAATCACTACAAATTTAACATTTGAAAGTATATATAAACTACAATTAATAAAATTATGTATATTGATTAATTTTATATACCTATCGGCATTTATACATGAATATTTTAAATTGAAGGAATATGTATCTATACAGTATAAAGTCATGGCATCACTCACGTGGGAGGTAAGTCGAGAAAGAAATCAAGATATCCATTCTAAAGGAAGCTAGGTGATACATTGGCTCTGAGCGCTCGGTCAATCGTACAAGATTGGATCGAGTAAGCCGTCCAACGTAAACAGCTTTCAGGCTAGAGCTGATAAGGCCAATCCACACTGAGTTATTTGTACAGTTCTGTAGCACTTTGTTTACATATTCCGCATTAGGATATCTAAATCAATATTTTCGTGTGGCACTATTATAAAATTGTAGTACTAATTTATTTTTATCTTATCTATTCTTATCATTACACTTAATATTTCGATGCTGTGATAGATTCAAATGTCATTTTAAAAGCTAAATAAAATAAAAAATTCTAATTTTTACCTTTTTCTATACTCAATGCTAAGTATAAGTTAGTTGATAATTTTATTACATTTATCTAATAATAATATTAACAATTAACAAACATAAATAAGTTTTTATAATTGGAATGTTTTTACATTATTAATTTTGAGAAATAATTAAAACAAGTTTTGTATTGTTTAGTTAAATAATATGACGATAAATTTTACCGCAACTGAAATTGTTAATATTATGGAAAATCCAAAAGTGCACGCCTCATTAACATACATTTCATTTTTAAGAAAAAAAAAGTCGTGTTATTGACATATTTGTAATATTTAGATAATTTTACAAAATAGGCTTTAATTTTACATTTAAATATTTCGCCCTATTTTCATATGAGATAAGAAAAAAAAGTAGTGAATTTTTATTTTATTTCATATAAAATCATTTTATTAATATACTACGGGTAAGCAAAATAAAATTGTTTCTTTACGGAATATGAGATAGGTAGCTAACAGATTATTTAAACTGTTTTCTAGAAATACATCTGCTCACTTTAATATAATTGCCAATTGGTTGCGATAGAGGCAGTTTAAGAGCAAAAAAAATTGCTTGATTTTGACGTATCGAGAAAGCACAACCTCAACCGCTTCACGGTAGGAGGCATGCAATAAGTTAGTTACCAACGATGAACATAATTCTTTAAGGGGTAGGCTATGAGGAAATCAGTGTCCTAATTAGGGTGCCGTCGGTATAGGCACAAACTAGGTCGCCCTACCCCTATTACACAACTTTGAAAAAAAAAAACAAAAAAAAAATACCTTGATTTCGACTCAGCCGTCTAATTTTTTTTTTTTTATATGCCTAGTGACTTAAGTTTTATTATACTTTGATATTTGTAAAAATTGAACAAGAATGGTAGACGCTTATAGCGAGTGTTCAAATCCTGCATGAACAAGAGAAAAGTTTTTTACCTTATGAAAATGTTTAAATACCAAATAGGATTTATGTATTTAATAAAGATAGCATAATTACCACCAATTCATAGTTTATATTTGTTTATATCGGTAGTTTGACACTAAGGTTTCACAGGCTGGTGATAAAGTTATCTGAAGTATAATGATATCAAACAGATAAAAATTTATGATATATTTTTATTTTTCACTACCAAACTTCACTTAAAATGTCAGATGTTTCTATTTGCAAACTGTAAATAAAAAGTTGTTGCTTATTGTTTGATTATTATCCTTTATCATTCATTAACTGTACTCTTGACTTTCGCGATTGATATCCCTTTTTAATGAGATTATGAGATAAAGCAAGTAAGTCAGTTTAAGTTGAGCTGTACAGTCGAAAGTTTCTGTACACACCAGATTTCAAGTTATTTTGAACGTCGTCTACTGAAGGTTATAATCTCTGTAACTTCTGAAATATTCATACAAAAACATGGAGATATTTAGAGGATGTTCTATAAAATATTTCCTTTGTAACAGAAAATAACGAATAAAATTGGGCTGAATTACAACCAAGTCCAATTTTAACTTTCATGTGCTTTTCCAATGGAGCCATTTAAATTCATCAAGTGGCTTTGGGGTGAGGCGGATCCAAAATAGTAGACACACAGACAGACAGGAACACAGGCAGCAGACAGACAGATAGAAAAAAATAAATACACATTTGGCTTCAGTATCATTACAGAATGCTCTTCAAAATAAATTTCTAAATTTCCTCAGTGTACAGAATTGTACCTGTTACAATTTTAGTCATATTATTAGTATACATTACGTAACTAATACATAAATATAATATTTAAAAATATATATTTTAAATAAAGTTTGAAAAATATAAAGAGTAAGGCATATATACCTACACGAGGATACACTAATTAATTATCTGTCGAATCGTTTGCTCGCCCGACTCTCAACGGTAGCTCGATACAATCTTGATATGACCTATTGTACTAACGATAGGTAGACGGTTAGTGGCAAGTGGAACTCTCTCTTTGAATTTTAATTAACTTAATGACTGTCAATATAGAAACCCGCAAATTGTACCCGTTTTATTACTTAACATTGCGATGTTACAGCAGTCTCGTCTCGATTTGTGTGAAAAGTTTTGGTATTTTAAAAAAATATTTACTAAGATCATGCTTAGAGTAACAGATTTGTATGGATTAAAATTATCAATGTCTATAGCAGGTAGTTTAAAGAATTTACTTGTTAAATTAAAAAAAATATTGATAACGCAAATTTTAACTTGCTTTTAACACACGCGATAATAAAATGTTAATTTTTCTGTATAATAGCTGGTTTTTAGGCGACGAAATTGATTTGATTTTAAAAATTAATTAAAGTTGAAGTTTTGGCTTAGTGGTTTTTCTATATACGTTTTAAATGAGTAATATATAATATTCTAATGAGACATCGACGAATAATTATAACAATATTCAAGACGTGTTTAATAAAAACAAATATAGTGTGGGACGGTATAGGTGAGGTTCATCTTTCATTACAGAAACAAGACAGTTCATCACGATCGAAGGCACAAATCCGTGGAGTTTGTAATTGAAAACGTTTCATGACATTTCGCTGACGTTGATGGATTATTTTAAAAATCTATTTGTACTCAGAAATGTTGTTATAAATTTTTTGAAATCAATTTCTACATGTTTCAATTCTTAGTAATGACTTTTGTGGTCGTATTGAAAAACTTACATACTTAATTAAAATCACAAAATCTAAGAAAATATTTATTTATATTATCCTTAACTACTTGGTAAAAATTGTTCCAGTGATTTGTAAATGTCTCAAATAAAAGGAGAAGGGTTAGAGCATAATCCACTATGATTCAATTACTTATTAGAACGATTGCGTTAGGTATTTTCCGAAGTGCGGTAGATAGACACAGAAGGACACACACAGACCGGAACAAATTATTTGTACAAATATAAAAATTGTCTCCGAGTAGAGATCGAATCCGCGATCGTCAGCTTTATTGTATTTTCGAACCACTATACCAGAACATTCACCACGGCTATTGTTACGAAATAGTAATAATATAGTAATAATAATAATAATTAAATACTAATAATAATAGTAATAATTAATTACTAGGTTAAAAATGGTTAAAATTTTATAGTCTAAAATATATTATTTATTTATTAAATTCCGCCACCTTAAAATACCTTAAATAGCAGTGATTATCTAAATAAATATTTATAAATTTCATTTCAAACAATAAGTAAGTTTTTACTATGTAAATTTGTCATAATACGAAAAGAAAAAAAAAATTATGTCTGTAATTTAAAAAAATATATTCTGTTAAATTCTGAAACTTAATAATTTGCATTCAATAATATTTCATTAAATTCAAATCATGTAAACGTCGAAAAGTATAAAGAAATCAATTTTCTGTTTCGGTGCAAGCATTCGAAACTCAATGACAAAAGTAAGTACTTTGTAATCAGCCAACTTAGCGTTTGACCTTTAACAACTAAGCCTCGGTATATTTGAGTGTAACAGGATATAAATCTTCGGCTTAAACTTCTTCCCTTGCGTAGGTACCTACTTACATAAATTGCTAATTCTAAAACGCTATTCCTAGGTGCGTTAACATTCCTGTTTTAACTCTATACGAGTACTTCGCGATAAGAAAATAATATACCCATATACAGAACGTGCACAACTTATTTTTTTTTACCATAAATTATCGGTCATATCGTAAATTGTGGATACGAAACAGATTCAAAAAATTCATTGGTGAATAATATTTAGAAATCTTAAAGCCGTTTATTTATAATCTCATTTCTTTTTTTTTTTAGATCGAATAATTTGATATACATAAAATTATTTGATTTTACCGAATTATTTTTATACATATAAAATGACGTAACTCATATTTATGTTTCGCTACGAGGACAACGAATAATTGAAACGGATTTCGTAGAAAACAAATTCTATCAACTGACTAAGAAATGTAATATTTCGGGAATATATTATATTTCAAATCACTATTTATTTTGTTAACTTGTGGGGTGATAATAATAATATTCAAATGAGATCGGGTTTCCAGATTCGGTGATATTAGATCAACCAGAACAGACAAATAAATATAACTTCTTATAAACAGAAAAATAAATTATTTCAATTGTTATTTCAATATTAGAAGTCTACATTGTCTAAAAGTAACATAGGCTATAAAAACATCACATTACGATTCTTAGGAGCATGACAGTAGACAGTCAAAGAAATAAAAATCTCATTATAAGATAAAATAATAATAATAAAATAAATGTAAAATAAGTAATAAAAAAATAACATAACATTCACTTATGGAAAGCACGCTTATTAATTTTCAAGACCCAAGCAAATCACTATCTTTTAACGCAAGCTTATACTCCTACATTATACACTATCAGCGCTTAAGCAGCGCTTTGCAAGTTTTGCGTCTCAGCCGCTGATCAGATAGCTCCTTCGCACGAACACTATACAACTATTTATTTACCGTGCTAAGACGATTATTTACGACGCATACCGTGTAATAGCTTGCCATATCTTGTTTTTCTGCGAAAAAACGCGGTATTTTTAGAGCAATTTAATAAAGTATTTTCTTTTTTTTTTACAGAGTAACAATTTAAATGCCACATTTTTCTCCTCTAAAATAATATTACTTATATTCCACCTCCTGATTTTGGTATTAGGTACTTTAAATGATGCTTAAACATTAAGTTATGAGACTAGCAAACTAGTTGTTGGTACCTAAACCATAATGTCAGGTACCTACAGTTCAATCTTCAGAGGTTTCTGTTTCTCAATAAAGTTTACAAGCGACATGACGGTACATATCTATCACATTTTTAGACTATTTTGGATAGAGCCTCCCTCTAGTTCTAGTAGAATTTTTTCCATAGGCAAAAAAATCTTACAATAATTTCGTCCTAGACATGTATCATTTTTCCGTTTGTGCGAACTCGAAATACCAACAGGATTCTATCGTAAAGAATATATTCGCTGCACGAACAGAATTAGCATAAGAAAGTAATTTAAACAAATTGTCTAAGCGATTTTTGCGAGAAACGTAATTTATTTTGATGATGTGTGTCGATAGGTTTTGTGCGTACCTAATATTAATCTTTTATGAATAAAGGTATATATATATATATATATATATATATATATATATATATATATATATATATATATAAATATTTAAATTGTCATATTTTTTAATACACGGATTTCCAAAAAATATTTATAACGTCTAATAAAAATGATATAATTAAGCGGTTCGATTAGATAACACGTCATTTAATATTTTTATATTAACATAATTAATTTAATATATAAAAAATAATGTAAAACAGTTTATTGATGTCATGTAATATAAAGAATAGTAATAAACCAATAACTATAAATAACTGGGGCGTTAGCGCAATTGGCATTAATCCTGTAGCTCCAGGGTTGTGGGTTAGATTCCCGCCCTGAGTCTGGGTGCTTGGCATTAAGTTGCCTACATTAGGAACAGACGACCGTGTGTGCATGTTAAATATAGTTAAAAAATATTCATTTAAAACTGCGTATTGATAAACTTATCTCGTACATCGTTCTGGTTTGGTGCAGGTCGCGTAAAGGAGTAGAAGAAAGAAGAAGGTAAGAAATTAATTCACCATACTATTCCACTGCTGGTTGGCGAGTATACAATTGTACATGTTTCAGTATTTATCCTACACGAACATTTCGTACACGAAGCCTATTTTATACAGAAATAGAAACTTAGAAAACCATTATAATAATATATATTACCATAAAATGTATAAATAATCTTTATATACCTATATATATATATATATATATATATATATATATATATATATATATATATATATATATATATATATATATATATATATATATAGAGATTATTTATAAATTTTATGGTATTTTTATTACTTTATTCATACTCGAGTAAGTTAATAATAATAAAATTAAAAAAAAATCTATCACTTATGAAAAAGCAATCAACTCATCGTTATTTCCTGGTTGTGATGTTATATTTCCAAATAGTTTTTTATGCCAATAAAACTTAGTGTTAGCTTAATTTGTTACTTGTTAACTTATATAAATCTCGTTAAAACATCAAGAGTTTTTTCTAGTTACGAATTGTATCATGGAAATTCAATATTTAGTTCACGTAATGACCAAATATTAAAGGCAATTAATATGTTCTCTATGTATATAAAACGTATACAAACAAGATAATAAATTATCTACCTTACTTGCTTCACAATCATAATAAATATCTAAATAAAACTGATTTATAATACACATACTTTATAAATATACGACTTTTCCCATTATAAAAAGCGGTTACTTTCTATCAAAAATAATACTATATGAGAACTTTATAAAAGTCTCGACAGTTAATCAGCTGGCGTGTCGAAATTGTCAAGTTATAAAAAAACTTTTCATTGTTTATATTTCTTTTATAAGGGTCACCGCGAACGTTTCATAATTCAGCTAAATTACTTTATATTCTGGGCGATAAAAGCATTAAAGACCATTTCGGTGGTAGGAGATAAGGTTTTGGTGCAAAACACATAAAACTGTCCGTAAAGATAAGTCTTTCTACGCCGACAAAATTTTGCAAGTCAATTTATTCAAACAAACGGTTTTCAGATAATGTCCTATTATTAGATTCGTAAGCTCTATCTTTATTTCAGAAACCAAAGGTAGATTTGACCTTTTTAGTATTATCAATAAACTCATAAAATACTCATAAAATTAATTTGTTAGGTATTTGTATTTGGGATAGACAGACGTCTATAACAAATGTTTTTCTCGAGTAGTATTCAGTTAATAGGAATTCGGCTAAGATAAAGGATTCTTTCTATATTCTGATTCTGTAAAAACAATAGGTACTTTACCAAGTGTTTATCGTAATAGGTATTTGCCCGTTTATACGTTCTCGTCGATAGAATATTGAGTTGAGATTTTTTTTACTATTTTTTTAGGAAACCTTTTGCAGAAAAATATGCTTTTTCACAACAAGGTACAAAATATTATTATTTCATCATTAAAAATGTTAATAATTATATTGATAAAAATTCTTCGAAATAAAATACTCGTAATATTCTCGAAACACGTCTTTATCGAAAATAGTTTGCAGGTATTTTTGATTAATAAATACATAATTATTAAAACATTTTATATTGCTTAAAAATAAAATATACATTAAGTTCATGTGTGACAAAAAAAAATTACACAAATAATTAAATAAGTATATAAAGTACATTATTCAACATCAAAATTCATTAAATATACCTTATACCTAATTAACGTTTTAATTGGATGTCGATAAAATATTAAAACAAACAACATAAAAACTTTGTTTTTGTCGAAACAATGTTTACACAATTGCTAAATGTTTACACTATTATTTGTTAATTATAAACCATTTATCATCACGTGATAGTAAAGTTTGTATGAAATAATAACAAAACATAAAATCGATTACTAAAGTAACGGCTCATAAAAATATCTTGTTAAACGATTCAACGGGTGGCTAACATACCTAAAACTATTTATAGCTAAGAAAAGTGTTTCTTATACATTGAGAGCAATAAATATTAATATCGGTCCAAACTTTCGTTTATGATCGCCAATCCTTGTATCGGTGAAAGTGTATAACAATAGGTATCGGCTGCCCGGAAACTACTCTTCATTCAAGGACAAACTCCAAAGGGGACTCACTTGATCCTTTTTTATACTTTGTTTGGAAATGGAATTACGACGTAAACGTAATATTTTTATCTACATATAGAAACGTATTCGTTGTGTTTGTTCCATCGAGGGCATCGATTCATTTTTGTCTGATTTAAATATATCATCGCATTATATTATTTGTGAAGTATAAATGAGCTCCTAAGTTGTTAATTACGTATTATTATATTGATTTTTTTTTTTGGGTGTCTTATTAATTTTGTTACATAATTTGTTTTTATACAAATTACTACTTACAGTTTATTACACCTAATATATTTTCATAATAAATAAAAGAATATAAATCTTTATTCATAAAGAGTATAAATTCTGGAAAATTGGAGTTATTGAAATGAATCATTCCGAGATGCCAAAAACAAAATTGTCAGTCATAAATCTAAACAATACAACCCACTTTTACTTTCTGTTGTTTCGGTTCAACATCCCTTGTATGCAAATTGATCCAATTTTGCCATTCGCTTACTCTCAAAAATGTCATAAATAACTGCTAAAAGTTGTACGACCTTCTTAGAAGCTTTCTCGTTTTTATTCTAAGGACAAAGGAGCACGTATTTTCCCTTTTAAAATCAAACGTTACTTCGAAATTATATAAAATGTTTTTCGAAAAATTCTCTTCACACGAGTTAACGAACTGAGTTCCCGTTATAAGTACAATTTTCTTTACCCGAACATGCACGTTTTAATTTAAGCAATACATATGTATAAAAAAAATTAAGAATTTAGTTAACAGTGCATTGAGTCGTGATACAAAGCGCACCGACAGAAAAAAAATGTAGCGGGCTGCGTTTGAAATTGTGGGAACTTTCTTTAAATAGTAACACATAAATACATTAACATATATTCAGTAACATCTATAATGACAATAAACATTAGCAACAGCGAAGCGTTCCGAGTAATAAAATCACCTATTCCTACGCGATAAATTAAGGAATGTGACCGACGAATAAATACCATTATTCTGACTAATGGCTGATCTTCTTAGCAAGATACAATAAAACAAAGTTGATTAGGAGCAGCGTTGTTTCGGATGTATCACGAAAGTTTTGTATAGATATACTACATATGATGCTATAAAATTTTATCACTGGCTGTTGATTTAATCTTAACGTGAATGTTGAGGCGGCGAAACACGTGCTTGAGGAAATTATCAAAAAAAAAAAATACTCAAAAAGTATATCAATTTACCTGTAAAATTTTCTGCGATTCAACGAATCTTTTAATCTAAAAATATAGATATAAAGGAAAATATAGAACATAATTTCATTAGTATTTCTGAGAGTAAGCATTTCATCCCATATGAAACAGCTTTGTTCAATGTGTGGTGAGAAACAATTCTCAATTTTCCCCATCTTCCCCTTTAAGCAAATCCGCACGAATTCCTAATCCTCGTACTGAGTCCCAGAGGATCAAAGTGAAAATAGGATGTATCTACCTATATACTATAAAGCTTAGAACGTATTTCAAGTTACAGATATAAAGAATAATTAGTGTTTTGTAGCTGTCATAACATTGGGTCATTAATTAACATTATTACAATGGACCTACAAAAAATAATAGCATATTAATTTAAAGTGGAATGTAAAATAAGAGCATGGACGTTAACGAGCATCAGACCATCAAGCAAGTTAGAGAATTCGAGAATAATCTTGACGAATACGTGACAGACTCGAAGCACTCCTATGTATAAAAAACGTCATATGGGATCAATGACCCCTCCAACTTTTTAGCAAAATGTCATCATGTTTTAACACTTTTTTTTGTGAAATAGAAATACGAATGAATAGTCTGTTGAGATTGGAAATTCATGATTCGAATTATAGAGTATTTTCTTTAATTACCATGGTTCAGTAAAACAAAGAAAGTTAAAATGGCTATTCTGAGTCGTTTCGACGATGTTTGAACCAAAGTTTTATTGTAATACTTTTTATTGTACACCAAAAACTCGTTGAATTAAAACATTGAATGATTCTGTTTTTCTTTATAGCTCCTTTATTAGGTATTACCTACTTATATTGTATTCTCATCGAGTAAATTATTGCTTTTGTTATGAATGAAGTATTAATTAGGTATTCAATTTTGTTGGACTAACTTTTGAAAATGGTCATTATATTTATTATTTTTCAACAGTTGGATCTTTTCAGACTGTACCTAATAGGTTTACTACATTCTATTATTATCAATAATAAAAACATCGTACCACGTAAAGATTTAAACTCGTCAGCGACACCACAATGACGTGGTAAATCTTCATTGAAAAAATTAAATAAATCTGTTAGGGAAATTCAACTCTACCTTGTAATTGTCTGTCATACAAGTAGTGTTTTTACAAGCTCGGTGGCAAAGGGGAGATGCAGCCGTCACGTGCTGTAACTTTTGTTACGCCAAGGCAAATAGACTGTTCACTTCGCAACGCTTAAGTCCTTAAAATGTCTAGATTTACTTTCTTTTGTTGTATAATACCTTTGCACTTCCAATTCTAAAATATTTATTAAAGATGCTTTTCAAAGAAGCATGCGGTGTTTAGTACTTTGTGTAGGTTAGTATCACTGACCATTGTTTTTTTTTTTTTTTGCGGCACCCTAATTATTTTTACATAGCTATTCATCGGGTATTGAAAGTGATGTTAAATTAGAGCAAGACGATTCAGAAATTTTCTCAAACAAACTATGAGATAGACGGACAAAACCGTAAACATAAATTATAATTTTTTTGTCAGAAGTAACAATAATAATACTTAGTTTGTGTATTTTGTTAAAAGCTATTATTTTAAAATTACAAAACATTTTAATTGTATTTATTTGTATCGATGCAAAACTGGACTTGCAGCCAGTAGACAAAACATGAGGCATGACTATTGTTGTAATAGGCTTCAGGTATGAATTCAAAATACGCAACCCAGTTAAGTGTGAACGAGTCGTAGGTACTAATAAAATTTATTATAAGAACAAACTACAAGAACATTTTAGTTGAATAATAATATAAGTTATACCAACTTATTACAATATTAGGACTTAGGAGATTTATCATGCTATTTAGATTATTATTATACAAATAAACAACACATGCAGGGGTTATTCATGTAAGGATAACGGAACTCCAAAAAACCTATGGTAACCTAAAGGAGCAGTGTTTTTAACAATTTTTGAAGTGAAACTTCTTTATCGGGGTTGGAAAGATTTTTTCGTTACGCGCCATCTTGCGTTACGCGCCATCTTGTTCTTGATTATTGTGTATTTCAGTCGTTTTTCAATAAACACATGCGCAAGGAAGATTCCGAGTGGTAGTAGATGAAATCCTATATATATAAATAAATAGTTAAACTAAATAAATCAAATATCAAATTTTGAAATACGAAATTCAATTCGCGTTGGCAGCCACTGCGCTAGCAATTTCTAAGATTCTTGAGTGAAATTAAGTATCACTATATAGAAGTTTGCAGTTATTGTATGATGTATTCTATAGTGAGTAGGTAATTCGAATATAAATATGTCCGAACGCAAACACAGGACTCATATAATTACGATCGTATAAAAAGTAAACTGTTTTTATTATGAGTTTCACTTCTTACGAGTGTACGCTAGTACACGCAATTTAATTTTTTTTTTATAAAACATAAGCACAAGATTCACTCAAAAACACCGTTAAAGAAATTACTCTTTTTATATTAAGATTCTATAAGCGCTTAAAATATTTAAAAACTATAAACAAACTTATATATGGATTTGTAACATGTTTAGGCTTACAACATGAATTTTAATTAAAACGCGTTTTATATTCAAACCAATTTATGTTCTTATTTGTCTGTAACAAACGAGCTATCATCTAAATCACTCGTAATACCAAGCTCTATTTTTTTAATGATTTATTTAAAACGATTTCAAATAATTATTTTTGAACATCACGCCATTATAACTATTGTTTAAGATGGCTAAAATATGAGCTGACAGTCGAAAAGATCACTGATTTATACGTAATGTAGGCGTTCGAATATAATATAAACTCATCGTATACATGATAATTAAATTTGACCTGAGGCGATAGAGGAAACAACTATGGTATTTATTATCACAACGAATTTTACTTGACACTTTAAAATACCGGGTGCTCGTCTTGTTTCCGTAGCAGTAAAAATAGTTAACGCTGCATAAAAATGTGAAAAAAGAGATTATTCAATTATTATTATTGTGTTATGCCTTTAATATTTAAGGATAGAATATAGCAGACAGCGCTAAATAGTCTCTGGTCTTATTATTTTACACGTAAAAGTATGCCTTATTGCATTTTGCATTCAGATCAAAAATTCATTTTTTTTTTTTAAATCAACACGTATGTAGTTTAAAATCTGAAGGATTTATCGTATAAGAGTGTATTAGGGTTTTTCGCATAAAATATGTTTTCTTGTTGTTCCCTCAGGCATTACCTTTATGAAGGGGTGACAATTTGATTACTTTAGCGAGGGTATATTTTTATATAATGGGCGTTTTATTATAAGTTCCAAAGCCTTCCGATGTCGAAACTCTTAACGTCAATTTACGCATTACATATTTAAAATGTGTATGATTTATAAGTATTTAGTATCAGAATTGAGAAAAAAACTATTTCATTTCCTATCTAAAAAACAAGTTCTTTCAAAATTATTAAGTGTTATTGTAAGAAATTAATTGTACAATAATTTCCCTTTGAGCGGAGTCAAGAGCAGCAAATTACGTATGAATATAAGGTCGTATAGAATTACTTAATTATGTTTTTCTTAGAAAATCTTTTGATTATAGTAAACAAAGACAGATACTTGAGTAACTTATAAATTTAATAAAATTGAATTCGTAAACAGTCTATATCGACTAATTAATTTCCTTAATTTTTTAAACCCCTGGATTAAATATTAAATTTAGAAAATTAGTTTCGCATATGGATATTTTAGATAATTATGGCTTTAAAAAAATTATTTTGTTTATAATTAATTCATAAGGAGGTCAAATGGCCACGGTCCATAAATATTTCTATGGAATTTCCACCAAGCTTAGCATATAAAATTTATATGATATCTACTATTGGAAATAGAAAAGACCACACTCGCTGAACTATTTTAAAAACTTTTTACTATAAAAAAATAAACGATGATATTAACGCCATTTTAATGAGCAGCCCAGCGATCATTGCTTTAAACTGTCATAAATACGTTCGCAGCCGAAATGAGTGTATGAAAAAACTCAAAGGGATTTAATGCCTCTATGATATATGTTACCGGAAGCCTAATCATTAGTGAGTTGATGTAATTTTTACAAATTAGTGGCGTATGACAAACTAATATAAATGAACTTTTGTTCCCTTCAAATGTTGAGTTTCTTATATGTGTAACTGTATAACAGATGTTTAACTGATGAGGAGTTCGGTCGGTAATTTTAAGTTAAGCATACTAAAATAAAATAGGAAATATCTGTAGATTTAAACAAGTCAGTGGCTTTTGGAGTGAATCTGATCCTAAGTTATATATGTGTTAATATGTATCCAAAATAGAAAATGTGTCCCAAAATTTGAATTTCTAAAAGCAGATTTTATAGAATTGTATAACTTTCTAGACAAGAGCTCAAAACAGGCTTCTCTAGGTATTTTATAATATTACATTCGCAAACAGGAACAGCACTTCTTTAGAAACTTCTATAACTTCTATAGAAAACTCATTTAATTTGCTTGCGTTAAAATATAATATTTAAATGAACTAGTAGCAAAGTAATATTTAGTACATATATACATATCTGTTTATAATAAGGTTGATTCCATTACAATACGCGAGGGGTAAAGTATTTTGATTAAATTTTCACAGCCCCAAGCTTAAGCAGCCTAAAGTCAATGTAAATTATGACCGTATCTTAAATATTTGATGAGCATAACCTTTGTTTAACAAGTGTAAAAAATTATGTTTTTGTTTTTATAGCATAAAGTATAATTAAAACGTCGCTATTATTAAGCGGGCGAATTAGGTAATTTACGAAATGTTAATTGTAACAAGGTAGCAGGATATAAATTAATTAAAATAAGTTTGCATAATTTTTTTTTAGTAGCTTATAGGCATACTGTGTATTGTAATTATATTCATATTGTTATGTATTTAAAATTTAAATATGAATTAATATTACAAATATAGCTTAATTATATACTACAGAAACTTCGATGCTTAGTGACATATTTGTTAAAATTACGTGTAAGTGTGAATCCAAAACTACCGCCACTTTTAGTGTCATAATTTGCAACAAGATCAAAATATTATATTCGAGATAAACAGCTAATTCTAAAACGCTTCTACATTCCTAATAGATCGATTTTCACTCTAAAGATATATATCAAAGATAATTGGTAGTATTACATATACTCGTATGTTCAACTAGCTATAGTCGTGAAGCCTTCTAGAGAGCTATATATCAAGTTTGATAGTCAATTATTGGCACTCGATCCTTGAAACGACGATCTTTTAGTTATCTAAATCATATTACCTTTGGGATGGAGTTCCTGTTGGAACTTTACGTTGTTCATATTCTAAATCCAAAAGCATAAGTGTCGTTACTAAAGATTATGACATAGGAAACCGTTTTTTTTTTGTTTCGGGATAACTTATTTTATACGTACGACTCAATGAGTTAAACAACATGTCAGTTATCTCGTGTTAACTAACGGATTAGCTAGTTTAAACAAAGATGTTGGCTATGCTGCATTTCAAAGTAGTTAGTATTAGCGGCTTTAATTTGAAACTATAATTTTTACTATTTTTAATAATAGATTAGAATAATGTTTTTTTTTTTTTTGACGAGATAATGTCTTGTAAATCGATTCGATATCGACCGCACGGAGAAGCATTACATTGTCACGTTTCGTGAGCGAGAGTGCAGAACAAGCGATAGAGAGGTACGATCGGCCTAAGTGTTCGGCTTGTGATTGAAAAACAATAACAATAACATTGATTGCAGGATCTTAAATATCACACATGTATATAAGTTGTAAATAAAATGTTAATTTCACATCGTTACTTGTAATTATTCTGTATAATTTAAGTAGGTACTAAAATATTTGAATTAATGACTGCAAATAAATGTTATTTTATCAAAAAAAAAAAAAAAAAAATCATTCTTTTTACTATACAAAATTAACTCAGTGATAATAATTCAATTCAATTCATAAAAGTATGCAAATTTTTTTCAATGTTTTCTTATAACGTTATCACGTAAAATTATCGCCCGTAAACCGACTTTACAGACAACCAATGCTTTTTAACATAACGTAAATCATTTAAAACTAGAAGTTTTTAAAATGTTAATTACTGAATTAAACCCAGTTGATTTGTGGTTCACAATTAAGATAACAAAAACTGCAATTAAGTCAGCACTGTGAAATACTGTTTTGGGTCTTTATTATTATTATTTTATTTAATACTTTATTACACACATAAATGAATTAACATTGTAAAATATTTACAGCAAATGTGCAATGGCGGTCTTATCACTAAAAGCGATTTCTTACAGGCAACTATGATTACAGGATTTCTGGACACAAAGCAGTTGATGCGTAAAGTACTACTTTAGTAACATTTGATAAAGTAATTACTTTCGCTTTATTATACGCTTTTACGAACATTTTTATTTTATTACTCATCGTATAATGAAGAAAAGTTGAGAGATTTATTATTAGAATGATACTAAAAACGACATTTGAGTGTAATTATGGTAGGTTAGAAGTTAGCCCACTATAATGACGGTTGCTCCAATGAGCTATTTACTGCCGAAAATTCTCATACTCGCAACGATTAGGATTCTTCTGAGGTTAAAGCTTAAAATGCCTGTAAAAAGTGCAAAAGCCATGGAATTCATTGACGTTAATCGTTTGTTAATCTTGATTTACTTTTCCTTGAAGATGCTTGGATAAATTTAGAACATGGTTGAGGCAATTTAGCATACCATCATTTGATAAAGTATTTCCTGTATAAATATATTTTAATCGTTTTAAATTTAGTAATATATATATATATATATATATATATATATATATATATAAGCCAGATATAGTCAAATATTTTGTAATGAGTTATGTGATTTCTTTTTAATTTAGGTTCCACTGCGGATTAAACTCGAAGGTTTTACGTTTCAATAACGAATAAAAACTTTAAATATGTTGTTCAGTAGCGACTAATACGTAACCAGATTTGTCCCAGTAAATAAAGTATACAAATAAATGCATTGCGTTTCAATGAATCTTTATTACGACTAAATATTTTTCGAGAGCAACGGTGCATGTGATTAAGGGATGGGACATTATCTGCGTCGCTTTTGTCCTCAATTGTCCTTGTTATGCGGTCTGTGGTTGGAATTCCTTTACATATAAATTATACATTGATCTTTATCACAACAACATAAAGTCCTGTTTTGTTCACCGTTTCATAAATATTGTATTGAGTTACGCAAACCCAATACCGTTGCCTAGAAAGCTGATCTCTTTCGGTGACATCTCCAGAAAAGTACGTAAAGGATTATCAAATGACAATGTGCATTTTTTCATATCATGTGTATTCACTGAGATTGCCGACTTTGAGAATAGGATGCTATTAAATTGTGCATGAGTCTTTTGTCATACCATATGGCATTTTCCAGCAGATGGCTCTTTTGTAAAGATAAGTAAACTAATGAAAACGTATTTACCTTTAAATTAAAGAGATTTACATGTTTGATGTCTCTTGTTGTACGAATCAAACACAAATTATATCTTTATATCTTTGTATATCAGTGCTTATGTCTGTATGTTCCTTATATATAAGTTGAGATATCGTTGTTTGTTATTCTTTATACCATCAGTATGAATTATGATAATAGTATAGTAGTAACTTAGGCTGTTTTTCGTTACTTATTTTCGATCATATTCGATATCAAATTACTCGTAGTACATTAAAAATTATATACAAATCGACGATTACGATGATATATCGACGCAAAGTTGTATGTTGTGTTTTTCATCTAAAGAAAGAACAAAATGTATAAAATACATTCGTATTTCGAATTAATTTCGTTTTTAAATGATTAATAATCGTAATACATAAAATTTCTAATTAAGATATTCTAATATTATTTAAAGTTCCAAGCGAAATAATAATGAGTCCGAAAATGTACCTATTTGTATTGCTAATTAATAACAGACGGCCGACTTTTGTTTAATTAACATAATTTATATGGTTAAGTTGGTGTCGCAAATAAACGCAATATTTATTTTATTTTAAGCAAAAAACATGTGTGACTCACCTTTATAATCTGTTTTAAATTATAAACAAAACACTTAAAATGTTTTGTATTAATTAATATTTTTATCTTTGAAGTAAAATATAAAGACGCGATAAAATTTCTTTAACATCATAATTTATTTTATTAGGTTGTTAGTATTTTTACCCGACTGCGACAGAAGGAGGATAATGTATGTATTTGTATTGACGGCCGGCTGGTCGAGTGGTCAGGCAACTGGACACTTTACGCAGCGGTCGCGGGTTCGAATCCCGCCAGGTGCACATAATCTATATGATGAATATAGATGTCTGCACCGGGTCATGGATGTGTATTTATGTATATATGTATTTATATCTTAAATTTATTTCCGTTCCTAGTACCTGTAACACAAGTTCTTACGAACTTAGCACGGGGCTAGGTTAACGTGGTGTGATTGTTAGTTAATATTTATTTATTTATTATTTATTTCGAGTGTATGTATGTATGTATGTATGTATGTGTGTATGTATGTATGTGTGTATGTGTGTATGTATGTATGTATGTATGTATGTATGTATGTATGTATGTATGTCCATTTCTTTGGCACGCCCTATAGCCCAAACGGCTGGACGGTTTTTGACATATGAGGTGTCGTTGGATTTGTCTAAATTATAGTAGTGACATAGGCTATATAAATTTTAAAAATGGCGCCCGCAAATGGCGGAATGAGGGGGAGAGTTGAATTTTTTTTCTTACTATAGCAATATGGGTATCAAATGAAAGCTAGTAAATTGTTTTATTCTTTTTAGTTTATAATAAGAGTATTTTACGCAGTCTGGTTTTTTGATTTTTTTAATCAAGCATACTTGTTACCTGTATAATTAGGCTGTACCTACCCATTTGTTTATCGTATATTATTATTGTTATATTTATGAAACACTTTAAAGATCGTTTATGTACCTACTTATTTCTTTTTTAGTTATGTGTATATTGTCTCTAACTGTAAAGAAACCATTTCAAGTAATTCCACCCAAACATTAAAAATGTTGAAAGTTTAATTTTTGCATAGTCTTATTATTAAATAATCTATAGGTACTACACGTAGCTTAGAATAGAGAAAAAGTTATTTTATTAGTTATGATTATGATAAAAATATATGATTCTATTTTATTAAACAATATTTTCTATTGTTTTTATTTTTAATATTGTACTGTTTAAATGTAATGGTGAAAGTGTTCTACCAATTAAGCGACAAGACGCTGCATTCACAAAAGAAGTATGTTCTTCTTTTGTGAATCCATCTTCTATTCATATTGGTAGAGACGATTTTAAACAATATTAAACGACCACAGGCATGTCCAATCTCGACGATATATATCTAGCTTTATTCATGTGAGAGACATAAATATATAGCTATCTGATAAAATCAAGCGACAGATCGTCCCGTTCTCGATTTGGGCTCGTAAAAACAAGTTTGCCCATTATTCCTATGCTGACCCGTCGACTGTCGTTTTGATAAGGGTGTGGACGTCAAACCTAACCGATGTTGATTTCGTTTTGATTCATTCAAACTGATATAACGCAACATTCATTGCTTTAGATTATCAGCTGTAAATGTTAAGAACTATTCAGGAATATTATTCTATATTGTTATAGTATTATTTCTTGACTACGTTAGTAGATTAGAATTTTATTTAATTAAAAACTTAAGAGATCAAAAATGTGTTAGGGTAAAAAAAAAAAAATCCTGAAAAAAATTCGAATGCTTTATTTCCTTGAATTGTTTGATGGAATAAAGATCCTAACCTTTATCTGTTGTTGAATTATTTTTAATTGAATTTATTTTTGTAAAACATTTTTTATATAAAAAAATATAATTGCTATTACTTTTGCTTTGCTCAAAATAAAACAAACATTTTTTGAATTAATAATATTTATCGAATTTCTTAAAAAGAAATTTTGTATAAAATAAGGGGATTTGTTTTTTATTTAAGGCGAAGATTAACTCGAAATTAGTTTTAAGAAATAGTACTCTTAACTATGCTGAGTAGACCGTATGTAAGTCTTTTAAAGCAACTAAATTTGTCACTGTAATTGCCACTTTACTGTATCGACTTAACTTGCAGTGCTTTAGTTTGTTCGGTAAACTTAGTTGTGAGTAAACTAATGGTGAACTATTTATTTCAATAGTTTTAACCTTTTTGAATTTTTATCATGATGACATTATATAATAAATTAATATTCCTTGTTTTGTTTATTTAAAGAAATTTTCTAAGTTTTTAGTGATTGTGTATTATCTAACAAATTAACTGATAGTCAATATTTTGTTTATTAATATTTTTCTTAGTTTTCAAAATACTTACATTTTAGTACGTGTGTGTGAGTGAGTAAAACAAAAAGAAGTAAAATGGAAAGAAATAAGAAATAAAACAAAAGCAAATAAAAATTTTAAATGTGTATATTTCACTTTTCGTTTCATATTTTTCTTTTGTATTTACATATATATACATAAACAAAAACATAACTATTTACATATCCTAAGACAGTTTTTTTTATTTAACGGACTATAATGTAAATGCAATAAAATTTGTACATTTTGCTTATAAGTTTATAACTTTGGCATTATATAATTTAAGCAATCTCATAAAATCATATTTATGTTTTTATAATAATCAGGTTGTCAACAACCGAATTTCAGATAAGTCCTATCCTATATATAAATTACTATCGCAGAAATTAGGAATTTAATCCATAAATTACTAAAACTAGTTTCATAATGTACAGATAAATGCATATCTATTGCTGGAGTCTATATTACATAATAAAAACAAATATAGTACAACTTAATACAATTATCACTTTATTGGACTAATACGCTTAAGCGTCGCAGATTGAGATTTACCTGCGTTGAAGCATACGCTACGCCCAGAGCTGAGCGTGCGGCGGCATGCGGTGGGGGTGCGGGTCGCGTGCGTGCACGCCGGTCGGCACGGCTAGCCTGTCGGCGAGTCCGTCAGCCAGCAAGGGCGGCAGCTTGCCGGGTGGCGGCGGAGGAGGCGGTGCCGGTGCCCGTCCGGCCCCAACCGGTGACACTGACGCGTAAATATTCACCGTCGATCGGTGATACTGACACTTTCTCAAGTCCGGCATTGCGAACCTCAATTTTTGCCAAAACTGTCTATCACCCCACTCGATACACGTATTAGCTTTTAAACATAACCTTAATTCGGGATCGATGTCTCTATTCGGAAGTTCACCTAACAATATTATTATCAGTCTTCTTCGTCTCTCTTTTAATACTTCGTGCAATGCGGTTTTAAATTCAAATCGACACCATTCGTTATTAATAAAATTCTTAGAAAGGACAATAATAGTTCTCTTCGAAGATTCAACGGCCTCTATAATAGTGTCCGCTACGTAGGCAGAGGCGTTAAAATCTCGGTAATGTAGACAAAGCCGGAAACTCGGGTCCGTCGATTCCAGACCGGGCGCTAACATCTGAGCGACGAATGCCTCGTCTTTCACACTGTAGCTAATGTAGGCGTCAAATAGCCTATCTTTGTCGGCTTCATCGTCGAAAGCGGTATTTTTATAGCACATTCTGAATCCACAGTGGTAGTATACCCATACTCTTAGCTCTCGTCTCCAACAAAATATTCCGCATATAAGAGCTGAACTTAATATAAATACAAACAGTGATATGAGTAATAATGGTAAATAATCATTAATTACTTGATTTTCAATAATTGACGAACTTCCACCAACATGACTCGTGCAAATTGTAGAATTAAAGTCGGCCATATGGGGGCCGATTTCTTTAGTAACATTATCGAATATGCATGTTATTTTATCTGAGTCTTCAACTTTGCCTAAATTATTTTTGAACCAGTTTCGGAATTTGTGCAAGTACTGACAGTCACAAGACCATGGGTTGTTAGAAAGACTTATCTCAACTAAATATGGATTCATCGTGAATTGCCACACTGCAAAAGTATAAATATTATTTCCTTCCAAGCGTAGTACTTCTAAATGCCTCAACTCCATAAATGTACGATTATCGATATAATGTATTTTATTGTCTTGTAGATGTAATTCACGTAAATTTTCTAATGGGGATAATTCGAAACCTAGCAACTCTTTAATATAATTTTTCTCCAAATGTAGCACAGTTAAGCGTTTTAGTCCACTAAACGTATTATTATATAATGCATCGATATTTGAATTATTTGCATACAATATTTTTAAATTTTTACGTCCTATAAAAGCGTGGCTTGTTAACCCACCAAAATTATTACCGTCTAAATATAGTTCAGTAGCGTCCATAGGTATTGTGTTAGGTATTTCCGCGTAACCAGCAGCGGAACAGTCCACAATATTTGCCGACCACGGTTGGTCATGATAACACGTACAGTTCGACGGGCACGTCATTTCACAATCACACGCGTCAAAATCACAACAATGGCACAATGTAAAACAGTGTGTTTTATATGTACACAAAAATTGAGATGATTCCGCCTCGATAAGCGGAATATAAGTCCTTTCACGATTATATAATAGCTTGCAATATATGCTTTCTAAGTCCATTACACGTGGGTGTTGTCTTAAATGGTCAAGTTTATTTATACGTTGTAACCATTCCATTGTACAGTCACATTGAAAAGGGTTTCCACCGATATAAAATTCGGGTAGAGGCCTTCCTGGATCAACCGGAGTCAAACGAAGAGCGTTGAGATCCATGCTAGTTATCTGATTTGCATACAAATCGACTCTCGTCAAATTGGTTTTTCCCACAAAAGTTTGGGCTTCAACTTGTGTAATTTGATTATCATTTAAAAACAGAAGCTCGATACTGCTGGGAATAGAAAAAGTAGTTATTTTCGTCATTTTGTTGAAGCTTGCATCTAATGTCTGCAGACGTAGTTCTTTATCTAAGCGATAGTTATTGCTTAGTTCTTTGATGTTGTTGCTATGAACATCTAACCACTGAAGTGCAGTTGGAATAACAGCGTAATCGAACCATTCTATTTGGTTATCTGACACGTTTAACCACAACAAAGAAGGTATATTTACAAACAAGCCTTGAATGTCTGTAAGTTTGTTGGCATCTAATCGAACAGCCTGTAAATTAGATAAACTTTCAAATGCGTTCATATCGATATGTCTTAATTTATTTCTCGCGAGGTTCAGAATCTGTAGGGATGGTAAATCGGAAAATACGTCCTTACTTATATTTTCTATTTTATTTCCAATAAGACGTAACCCGTACACATTATGTAAACCAACAAAGCCAGACTCTTCCAATGAAGTTATCTGATTTTCTCCCAGATCAAGTGTTCTTAGTAAGCGCATATTTCGTAACGCTATAGGCACTTTCTTCAAACGATTTCCATTTAAATTCAAATCCTGTAAAGATGAAGTATTCCTGAATGCCTCGGGGTGAAGTTCTTCAAGATGATTGTTGTCTATAGATAACAGAGATAATACATATAATCCATTTAATGCGTAGGCATCGATGTGAGATATTTTATTGTAAGACAATATGAGCGTATGCAAATTATTCATTGGTGCAAAAGTATCAGCTGCAATTGATTCTAACATATTATGTTGCACGTTTAATATTTGAAGTGTATAGAGGTCTTTAAATATTCTAGGATCGAGTTTCGTCAATCTATTATTAGATAAATTTAGAAGTACCATTCTTATAAGACCAGTAAATGTATTTTCATTAATCCACGTACTTGTTAAATGATTATTAGATAAGTCTAAAGCTAACAATTGGTCTAAGTTAGCGAAAAGACTTGGTGAGAGTACACTAATCGAATTATTTTGTAAATATATTTCCTTAATCACTGGTCGACTATCTCTAAAAAGGTCTTGAGGAAGAGCAACAATTTTATTATTCGAAAGGTCGATAATTTGTAATTGTTTCAAACCTGATAGTGCTTTATCAGCCACCATTGATATCTCATTATCATGAATATGAAGTTCTTTAAGTCTTCTCAGAGCCATAAACCCATTTTCTGGCATCAAAACAAAATGGTTGTCGGAAGCATCTAAAACTTCAATATCCAAAGAACAAGAGGAATGCGGTAATGTAGATGATGAAGGTGATGGACCCTCATGCTCACTAATAAGAGCTTGATGCATAGCCCTTTCTCTGAATCCCAAATCACTAACATCCTGTAGTCTATTCGAAGATACATTTAAATATACTAAGTTTGTTAAAGGACAAAATAAGTTTTCAGGAAACGACCAAATGTTGTTAAAACTCAAGTCTAACTTTTCCAACTGGCGAACAGCCGTAAAGCTTTCCGATGCGATCTCTAAACTCATAGCGGCCCATTCCGTGTTTTTAGTTCTGATCGTTAAATTTCGGAGGTCTCTTAGTCCGGAGAGTACGCCAAGCGGCCATCTTCCAATTTTACAGTTATCCAAAACAAGTTCACGTAGTTTGATCAAATGCGCGAAACTACGGTCATCAAGTGAACTTTTATACATCATTTCTTCATTACACTCTATTCGCAATGATGTTGTGTGTTCTGAAGGTATTACACTAAAGTTTGTTGTATCAAATTCACTATTTATTGTACGTAGTTTACACGTTAGTGATACCTCATGAGCATCATTTGGTCCTCTTAGCCACCACTGACAGTCATCGGGAGCTTCATATTTTAAAGGTAATGAACTCTGATCGGCGACGTTCAGTCCAATAACAATCCAAAATATAATGTGACAGAAAATTGTTTTTCTGGAAGATGAATATTGAAGAGCCATTTTGAACGAAATTAACTATCAAGGAAGAAGGAAAACAAAGCATGAATAGCTCAGTGTCATGTTTTTTCCGTCGGCATGCGTATGTTGCGTCCCCTCGCCGGATGTAAAGTATCCATCAATTTATAAATCAATTTTGATTTTAATTCAGCAAACAGTCCATATTAATATTATGCACATGATTAGAGTTTTTCATTCACAGATCAGTGTTTTCTTAACATAAACAAAAGGATGCACTGTTCAATTTTTAAAAACGTTTATCGGTAAGTTCATGAAAATTTTTATTTGTGTGATATTTTCTTAATATATTAACGTTAAAAATTATTTTAGTCCTTATACTTCTATATTTTGCTGTCGAAACGCGTATTTATAATCGTATTTCACTTAAACGTTCGTGCGAGTGAAGCATCGAGTGGCGCGACCGTTCCTCGATGCTGCGTAGAGTCAACTAAATGTGAGTAGAGGCATTGCAGTCGCGTAGAATATACGTTCCACAGAAGGGTGCGGTGTGCGGGCTGTGATGAGCCGAGCGGTGGCGAATGCTCACGACGACTTATTATAATAAATTATTTTTACGGAGCTTTAAAAGATCGGCTGAGCGTATCACAACTGTGGACTCTGAATGAACGTAGTCATCAGCTGCTTAGGGAAGCAAATCAAAATTTTCAAGGATTTCAGAATAATTTTATCTAAAGCATGAAAAGATTTGTAGTACATAATTAGAAAATAGTGTTTTTTTTTTGTTAATATTAGATGAAAGATAAAACGCCACCTAATAGATTTAGCTTAGTTGCACATACCACATAAAAAGAAAAGAAATAATAATAAGGTATAATAAATATAAATTTGATGAAATGTTCTATCTTATTAAATTGAAAATGAATATTTCGAGATTAGTTTCTCTTTAAAAAAAATCCTTAGAAATAATGATTTAAATTAAACGAAATTGATGGAATTTTTACTATACCATACATAATGTAAGGGAAATTGTGGTATAAGCTATAAGCTGCTTACATTGTAGGGAAAACTTTTAACAAGATAAAAATTTAAAGAATAATGCAGCTTTTAACGCCATTAACTTTTATAAATAAAGCTGAATTTAACACCAGGTGAATAAATTCTTAGAAGCAACACAATGAATTCTTTAAAAAGAATCAGAATCAAAACCAACCCTTTTATAATTCGAATAGCAAAAATTAAAAAGCAACTATGGTATAAAAGTATTAAGAGCTTAAGGTAACAAAAGAGTTCTGTTCACGCTCCGTGGACCACACTGGCTGTTAGACGACGGAAGATATCATTTTAATCCTTTTAGTTAAGTTGACTATGAAAAGATAGACGTCTTAACGGCATCGCTGTTTTTCTTTTACTCAGCTGACGTTTATGCTTCAGGAGTTTAAGATTATTAACTTTAAAATGAAATGAAATTATTACAAAAGAACGAATTTTAAGTATCCGTTGTACTTTCATTAAATTGAAAATTAATTTATAAATGGAGACATAACATATTCGTATAATTATGTCGATTTTAACTAGTATAGTAGTATATTATCGTTATACAATATTTTATTTGGTCGTGAAGTGAGTTCTATACAACCGTGATTTATTCCACGTCGCAAAAAAAAAAGAAATACATAAAAACTTATTTTATATTTCAAAATCAATATCTTATTAAGCTATGATAAATAGCATCAAAGAACATAAATATACGTATAAATAACTATCCAATTGCTATTCTTTGTTAAATTTTATTATCTAATATAATTTATTACTTGTTAACTTTACTTAATATTTAAATTAGGTAGTTGATGCGATTTATGTACTTTATTATATAAAACGAAAAAGTTCTTCATTATAATAACATATGTACATGTCACAGAAAAAAATTGTTCATTATAATTAAAGGAGTAAAAAGAGCGATGACGTAATTACGAGTCTAATTTATGTTTTTGATAACACATGTTGTACTTTGTTGTTTCAAAAAACATGGCCGCGTTGAAGTTTTCACATTCCGTCACTTTCCGAAATGAATGATAATCAATCATGTTTTAGGGTACTTTTCCATTTACCGAGCGATGACATTTAGTACTATCATAAACAATAATAATGAGTAGTTTATAAGGGATGAATACACAACCGTTCTGATGTAGTGGTTCTGATGTCACCTCAAACCGCGTGCCGGTGGACGCGGGTTCGATTCCCGTTGGAGACAGATATTTATATTTATACAAATATTTGTTTCCGTTCTGGGTGTATGTCTTTTTGGGTCTCCCCACCGTGCCTCGGCGAGCACGTAAAGCCGTCGGTCCCGGTTGTTATCACAGACACATAATAACGATCGTAACTCATGTTAGGGAAATTATCCGCCAACCCGCAGTGCAGCAGCGTGGTAGATTAAGCTCCAACCCTTCTTCTATATAGAGAAGAGGCCTTTGCTCAGCAGTGAGTTGTTTACTGGTTGATACAGTACAGTGCAGAATACATATAATTTTTATTTTACAATTAGAGAAAATTAATAACATAGTAGGTAGGCCTATAGATGATTATTTTAATCCTGTTTTTAATACTTATTCAAATCTATTATGTTTTTAATACCATTGAATACCTTTCCTTATATTTAATAACTAAAATTTTATGTAAAATATATTGAAAGTTATCAAATGTATTAAAAGTAATTAGTAGTTACAAAATTTCTATAGCCAGTTAAAAGAGTTTCAGGCGTTTTTTGATTAATTCTGAATTACAAATTTATTAAAATCTTATAGTCTTTCGAGTGAAAATTATAGATTTTTTTTTATCTTTATAGTAATAAATTATACTACTAGTCTACTAACAGTATTAATTAGGGGTGGAAAAAATTGATAACAAGTTTGAGAGTCTTATTTTTAACATCGCATCGCTAAACATCGCAGTCCGTGTAGAGTTGCCCGTATAATATATTAGAGTTTTGTTAGTCAATATGTATCGGATACTGCGTAGGACGAAAACAACTTTAAGGCTATTTGTGACTATCAACTTTTAATCACTGTAAACAATTGATCATTGGCCCGTTACGATAATGACGGGGCGTGGAAAATGATTTTGGCATATTGATATAGGTACTGATTAATATATTTTCATCTGATAATAATTTATTATTATTATTTTGACGACGCGTTGGCGCAGTGGTCACAGCAACTGGCTGATGCGCTGGCGGTCGCGGGTTCGATCCCCGCACATGACAAATATCTGTATAGGCCATACAGGTGTTTGTTGTGGTCTGGGCGTTTGTGCATGTGTATTGTGTGTGTTTCCGGACCCCCGACACAGGATTCATATCCTACTGGGGGCCGTTGTGTGTGAGACGTTTATTTTATTTAATTATTCTTACTTGATTCAAGAATAAGCAGACATCATTTTGTCTAGTAAATAGGTTTCCATGGAAAAAACATTACTGACTTAAAACGAAATGTTCAATTTTTCCTGTAGTATTATTATTCTGATATTGCAATTATTGTAAGGCTCAGAAACAGGTTGGGTTTCTTTGAATATTAAGATATTATATTATATAGAAATGAACAACTCTGTAGGCATAAGCAATCGATTTTTTTTTTTTTTGATAAAAATAAATTGCCATATGTACGAAAATAACTAATCATATTGTGAAAATATTTAAGTAGGTACACATGGAATTTCTTTAGAATGTTTATAAAAATCACAAAACTTAGTTAAATTCTTAAATAGATGATTAAAAGACTAGAAACCTTATATTGGTAGAAATACAAATATGTGCGAATATTTCTAATCGCTATTAAGTATGCCTTCAGTCTTCCAATTTTGTCAGTCTGGCGCGAGGGCAATATTAATTTCTGTTAAAAAAAAAGAACAATCTACATGCCTTGTCATTGCTATCTAATATCTAAAAAAAAAAAAAATATTTTATTAGCAGTAAACGTACTAACTAAAAAAACTTTTACTGTTGTCTGGATAATTTAGTTATGTCGAGCATTAATCGTGGAATCAACCAAAGAAAACATAGTCGTCCTGATTATAATCATAAAAATGCTGTCCGAATTTCAAAGAAATAAATAGAAGAAAGAAGAAATTGGAAGACTTACGACAAACTATTTACCTGTACCACAAATCTGACATAATATAAAAAAAAATTGTCTTTCGAATTGTTTCGAAACTTTTTTTACTCCTTGAACCCTAAATCTATTAAGTTCTGTAGGATATTATATCACTTCTATTTAGACTAATATATTTTGGTATCATAAAATAAAATGTGTAAAATATTACCCCTTTCTCTATCTATTTTTAAGCAAAATTTTTATTAAAAATGTGTTTAGTGTACGTAATTTATGATTATATAGATAAAGGGACTACTCCGATATAGATACTTTACGTTACGGCTAAAACCTTCACAGGAAATAGCTTATTATATACACTAAATCGGATCCAAATCCATTTAGTGCTTTCCGAGATTATCGGTATCGAATATACATATTTATGTAGTCAAACACACTTGGGGCTCCTCGTTTAATGCTATATCTACCGCTAAGCTTAGATTTTTTAAGCAATTTTTTCTTTTAACCCGACTGTGGCAAAGCCCAAAAGGAAGGTTAATGTTTTAAGCCTGTATGTAGATGTCGGTTCTGTTGGCGGTGTTGATGCGATGGACGGATCAATTCTATCTTTAAATTTAGAATACATTCTAATATAATTTTTAAAAACACAGTAAAACTAACTTCTATTTACGAGGCACTGCATTTCGGGCCTTCTTTAAACTTTAAGCTCACATGTTTTTTTTTTTAGTCAATAAATTATTTTAATATCAAAATTTTACGGTTGCTCACTTTTTTAAAACTATATTTTATTTACTATTTATTCCAATTTATTATATATGGTAAGTTTTTGTCAAGTAAAATTAGATGCAACAAGAGCTATAGACATAATTATTTTATACTCTGCCAAAAATATGATCTAAATTAGTAAAAAACAAAATAAATCAAACACATTAATTCAATGTTAATATAAAATAATATGTTTAAAAGCTAAATTATCACACAGCTAGATAATTGTACACGGAGTTATTTTTAATACCACTTAGAAGGCCATAAGCCCGCCGTTAAGCCTATATTTTTTCCTAATAATATAATTTATCTCCAGGAAATAAGGAATTAATATATACTTCCTTCTTATACGTAATTGTGTTGACAGTCACAGCCACCGTTTCCTCCTCCTTACAATGATTCAAACCGAAGATATGTAAACAATCCATTCAATATAAAACACAATTCATCTTTTACGACACCGTACGAAATCAGAAAATATGAACCTTGACAGAATCACTAAATTAATATCCTTGAAATGCAATCAAAAGCAATTAATGACGGTTCTTTCTTTCGCAGACAGTTTCCGTCTCATTTACTCCTTAGAAGTTTTTATCTTTTATCTCGCTCATAAAGGGACTATGTGACAAGGGTTGGCCCGCAATATTTCACGAACGGTGTTTAGAAGGCACCTATGCTCAGGTAGCAAATATTATCACTATAGGCGCTGTTCATAATTTTAAAAAACGTATTGTAAAAAATGTATCAGACGAACTTTAGAGACGGCAAAATATTATCAAAATTCTTTTTTTTTTTTTCAATAATATACAATTATACATACATTTCTTAAATTTTTTATTTTAATGTCTTTGTTTAATTTTTTATTACTTACTCAATTTTTGTTACAAATCTTAAAAACTCAAAAATAAAGTATAAAATAATAGAGATAAAGAGGTATAAGGAGGTATATATATATTTTTTCATTTTAAATAATATTGACACATTTTTGTATGTATATTTGAGATGAAAATACATAGCGACTCTATGACTTTTTCGTTCGCGTTTTCGAACGAAACTATGAAACAGATAAAAAATAAGCCGCTCCGAGCGAAGCTGCAAAGAAAAAACGAGGAACAAAAATAATAATCTCGAAAGAGATAAACCGCTTTGGTCCGAATAGTCTTTTTTTGCGATATGCCATCTTTTGTGCCAATTATGAGACTGTTTTCAATTTTTTATATTGTTTTGTGATAAAGCGAATGTCAACGATAGGTGGGAATTTGTGATAGAACCAGAAGCGAGGATATTTTAATTTTTTTTATTATATTTAAGACCTGTTTGTTAATTTTATACGTAAGTTGTCGATAACCGTTCCAGTGTAGTGGTGCGTGTAGTCGCCTTAGCACCGAGTTCCATTTCCACTCGAGATAGATATTTGTATTAGTACAAATATTTGTTTCTGGTCTGGGTGTATATCCTTGTGGGATTCCCCACTGTGCCTTGAAGAGCACGTAAGGTTTCTGTTGGAGCAGCATGGTGGATTAAACTCCAACCCTTCTATGTCGAACAGAGGCCTTTGCCTAGCAGTAGGTTATTTACAGGCTGATTCATTCATCATTTTTGAAGAATTTTCAACAAAGCTGGTCTAATATTGATTTGTTAAAAAAAGCAACCTCCTTAAGTAATAAATAGGACTGATTCTTATATCAAATTAAAAACAAAAAGAAATATTTATGTTTATACTCTTTTTTAATGATTAAAAGAAATATTTGAGGAAGTAATAGCACCTTACAAAATATAATTTGCCCCAAAAATAACTAAGACATGTTAACTTAAGCTCCCCGCATGGTTTCTTGTGCCTCGCTAGTGCAAGCAAATTATACTGGTCACAGCGGGCAGCGCTGCCTTAACGCCGTATATTGAATTTCTCTTAGTCACTTAACGATTTATCGATATTCACTTAAAGAAATCTCATATATATTTTATTCCACGATCGATACTTCTACATGATAAACCAGCGTTAAGTAAGATTAATATCTTTTACGAATTAGAAATATACATAAATATATTTAAATTCAACATAAAATTTCTCAAGATCAAAAAAAAATAACATCTTTATGTAAATTATTTGATCGAATTGAATGATGTCTATTTTAACTGAAGTAATATCATTTTATGTTAATATTATTTTTGTAATCTTTAAGCTAATTCAAAGATTGAGATAAGATATATTAAGATGTTTTACGGATTGTAAATATAATAAGTTAGACTCAATATTAAACGTAATTTTGGTTAAATTCCTTCAACTTAACCAAAAACGGAATTCGGAAATTTTCCTTTTAAAGAAAACGGTTAACTTGTTTTATATTAAGTACGTTTGTTTGAACAAACTCGTTAAAATTACAAAAGGCAGGTAAGTGGATAGAATCAATCTTGCGTAAGAGATGGTCCCACTCAAGATAAAAGACAAAGCCCTTACAGCAAAAGGCCGACAAAGATTGAATTAGCATTAAAACTGCTTAGACTGCAAAAGCCTTTTAGGATTTAAATCAAGTATTTATCGTACGTTTCTAGTATTTTTGATTTTCGTAATTAACATTAAAATTAAATGTTTAATAATTACAATTTTATCAATTTTAATTAATTTATCAATTAAACAAATAACAATAAACAAAAAAAAGTACATTTATGAAAATAAGCATGTCCTTACCGACTGATGAAACATTGCGAAGTGTAAAGTAATCCATAAGCTTGAAATTTAGCTATTACCTTATATCCTATATTGCCATGCTGGTCACCACCAACAGAGAAGAATAGTCCAGACCTATTTTTTGCCGAGGTGTCATAAAAGGTGACTAAGGTCATAGTGGTGCGAACAACTGTACACCAACAGATACACAGATACAGATTGGTTATGGGCAGCAAAGTCACCATATCCTTTTTTTTTTTTTTTGTTTTGGCGGGAAAAAATGTGCCTGACCGCACACCATGTCGTCCAGGGAGACAACAGGGTAGTGTGGGGCCCTCACCCACTAAAATAACCCGCCGTGCGCCCTCACCCGCTCTTACAATGCGGACCACGGGTACCGCGTACGTTGCTCCGTAGCCCGCAGGCGGCAGCCCCATCGGGCACTCTCTCTTGTGCTATGCCCCGCGCACTTGGGCATTGCACCTTCGCGGTAGGCTCTTTCGGCGGACGGTGGGCAATCAAAGTCACCATATCCTGCCACAATACACTTCGCTCGCTAACCCGCCTGCTACGCGTAGCGAGTATTTGCCAAGAGATTATGCCTATGTTCACGAGTGGATACGATGTACTAGTAGTAATCATCAATATAGGGTAATAATAAATATAGGGTATAATTTTTAGAAATTACTTCTAAATAAAAATAAAAGTTTCAAGGTGCAAATTACAGCTAGTAAACACATTAACAATTATTGTTAAGTTTCGTAGACAAAATAAGTAAAATAACGCATTCTTAGAAATAAAAATACGATGCGATTTATTTAATCTAGTTTCAAATAAATAACGCAGTTAATGGTATATAAAATACCAATGATTACTTAGATTAGAGTCAGTAAGATTAGTTCTTCTTGTGAATGGACACAACTGTTCAGATGTAGTGCGAGAAGTCGCCTTTATGTTCACGGTCACGGGTTCGATTCCCGCTCGGGGCATGGATTTGTATTTGTATAAATATTTGTTTCTGGTCTGATTAAACTTGCGGGTCTCCTCGAGCTGTCGGTCCCTGTTGTTATCACAGACACCAGCTAATAATGATCGTTACTCAAGACAGGGAAATTATCTACTAACCCGCGTGTGTGTAAAGTTAAACAGCATGGTGGATTAAGCTCACTTCTATATGCAGAGGGGCCTTTGCTCAGTAATGCAAACGCTTAAAGGCTGATTAAGTTCAGTTGAGTAAATGGGCAAGTAAGATTTAAAAAAAAATAATCTTAGACTCAACGGCCCCCAGTAGGATGTGAATCCTGTGTCGTGGGTCCGGTAACACACACAATACACAAGCACAAACGCCCAGACCACGACAAACATCTGTATGGACTATACAAATATTAGTCATGTGCGGGGATCGAACCTGCGACCGCTAGCGCATCAGTCAGTTGCTGTGAACAATGCGCCAACGCGTCATCAAAATGAAACTTATTGAATTATTGAAACTGCCGTAAGCTTTCGATTTCCAGGGCAGCTTAATGTGCACTATACTTAAAAATGAGTAGGTACTGCAAAAGTAAGTATTTGGTTGATTGCGCAACTCTGGGCTTGCGATCCAGGCACGTACCTTGTTAGGCCTTAGTTAGTATAGCTCTTTGGAAACTATGTTAGTTACTACCGGATGAAATGTTTAAGATTGTTTCACAAATAGTCCGTCTGTGAGGTCTATAAAAGATTTTCTTTAAAACACTGTTTCACAAGATATTTTAATAAAATAAAACAAAAGTAAAAAGGCAAATAATTATACACGAAAAATGAATAACGTATTTAAAATAGGATGTACAAGAAATATTTAAAAATCATACTGTGTATTCAACATTATGAAACAAAATTATTTTTAATAAATGGCTTTGGACTAGGCGATTGTTGCACATAATGAAATAATATGATTACCTTAAAAAACTCTATCTACGAGTATAAAAAACTTTGATAATAAAACTGATTTTAATTTCTTCAATTAACTGTACCTACTATGAGAAATTATTCAAATTCAAATTAACTCAACAAATTTTTAACTCTGTGTTTATGAACAGAAAATTACTTTACGATTTATTTATTTATTCACTATGGTACACAAAATAGAATACAGTCAATACACTTGTACATAATATAGATCATTAATAAATAATTTTTTTAGGGCGGGACTATATTCCTAAAGTTTCTAGGTATATTTATGTAGTAAAATAAAAATATTTTAACTAAAAATAGATTTAAAAAAGTGGAGATATAAATTTTGCTAGGTTCATGTTGAAAAGATATCAGTAACGAAGTTAGGATCATGTTACTGAGATTACGTACCTACTTCAACCGCGAGAGCCTCTCTTGAGATGAGCTCTATGTAATGAGAGAACTAATTTACAAATCTCACTTAAAGGTTTACGTGTGTAGATAATAATAAGATTTCTGAGTAACGTGACTGTAATTCGTAATATTTATTACTTCTTCTTTGTATTGCAGAGTAGTAGACTAGTTATAAAAGGGGGAAGAATCGAGTAGGGAAGGAAGGTTGAAGGTTGTTATATGGCCTACGTGAACTAGAGTGGCAATAATAACGGTCATCGGATCAAGAAAATGATTTTTCTTGTTGCAATATTTCTATAACAAGAGTAAGATACACTATTGACTATAGTTTTGATTTTAAAAGTTAACTTAATGCCTGTGTTTTAGGTAAAAGACGACTGATATAGTTTTTTTAAAATAAATGTATGTATAAATATCACCCAGACTTGGAGCTTGAATCGAACCCACAGCCCTGGAGCAGAAAGGAGGGATATTGCCAACGGCGTTAACGGGCCATTAAAAATTTACTTAACATAACTCGTTATTTTGCGTGTAGATATTTCGGACCTAATAAGCCCCATGATAGACATAAGTCTTACCTAAATCTTGAGATTTAGGTAAGACAACACCCGAGTATTGTCTAGATTAATTGAAATCTTAGTTATTTTTATCTAACTGGCAGACAAAATACAGTTTCTTTTGTAAGCTGTTGTTGTTGAAAATAGAAAAAGAGAAGTCAGAACGTCACTAATCTTGTCTGTTTGACCAAAAAAAAAATATATAATAATAATAAGAAGAATAAAAAAATATAGATATGTGTGTATATACCTATATTATATTAAATAAAAATTGATCCATACTTCTTTTTACTGTTAAGTAAAAAGAAGTTCTTCTTATTATTATTATTTTTTTTTTTTTTATTTGAAAGACGAGATTCTTTTCTATTGCAGGTAACAAGTTTTACCATAGGTATTTATATAGGTAAGTACTTATCAGATTTTATAGATCAGTTTCAGTTTGCACATAATAATGTACAATACTATTATTAATTACTTACCTATTTTACGGCGAGTTGCACGAAACCGTCGCTAACTTTCCGTTAGTTAAGTTGCAATTAATCTTAAAATTAGTTGATCTTATGATTAATTTAAAGCTGTTGGAATTAATCATCCGTTAGATAGGTCTTTAATTAAACAAATTTTTTTTGTTAACTTAATCAGATGTAGGTTTCGTGCAACAGATAATCACGATTCTTGTGATTAAATTAGTTTAATAAACACTTAAATTTAAAATTTGTTTCGTGCAACTCGGCGTTAATCAATAATTAATTTAATTGTTAATAAAAGATACAATAAAATACAAATTAAGATAATTATTTGCACTATTGGCAAAAACGGTTTTTAATATACGTACGATTTTTTATGTTTCACAAATAAAATAAATATAATTATATAATTTTATATATTTATAAATATATATATGAACAAATCCAGAATCAAAACATTTTTGTAGAATTATTAGATCTAGAATAATAGATTATATATATTTTATTTTTAAGTGCTATAAGTAAAGTTTATTACGGTTTTACTTTAAAAGAATTATGAAACTCCCGACAGACGTATACATCATATTGTATGAAATGTGTATCTCATAGTTAACATAGCAAATTTCATTTTTTATTACGCTCTTAAAAGCGTTACAAAAAATAAGAACACAAAAAAAATCAGTAGCATAAATATGACGACAAGTTTTAAAACCAGTAAAAGCATAAGATAAAACACAATTTACAAGTTTCGCAACTTTTTTATAAATTCTAAAGAATCCATTATCACCTTCAATGTTAAAGAATACTTCATATGATGTTTTAGCAATTATTTGTAAACAACGTCTCTTTGATAATACGAAAAGATAGAATATTGATAAATACTTTTAAGGTATCATAAAAAATACAATCTATTGTTATGTGAATGTGTTTGCACAGATGTAAATAAAAGGTAATAATAAAGTAACTTATATTAAAACATTAAGAAGATTTGACCTATGCTTCTTGTTTTACAATTTACTAATCGATATATCATTGAAAATCTTAAAAATTTAGTCTTGAAGTAATATTTATGAGAAAAAATACTTTAACGATAATTATTCATTGATAGTCTGCTGGGCTCACGACCGTATTGGTGTAGTGGTGCGAGCAGTCGCCTTAACGCCGGCAGTCGCGGCACATGAGTAAATAAACCGTACAGAGTGAAAGCTTCATACAAGCGCGCTACGATAGGTACACTACTACAAGCATGAGACGCGTGTGTGCGTCGGCACCAGCGCCTCGTCACATACGAGAGAAACCGGCCTATCTTGTGTTTAAACTCAAGGGCTGCAGCAGCAACGTTGCACCGTGTTTTTATTTAATGATTTATTAATTTAAATAGTGTTTTAATATAATTTTATTAGTGTTTTAGTATAATTTTAATAGTATTTTAATATAATTTTAATAGTGTTTTAATATAATTTTAATGGTATTTTAATATAAAAGTGTAAATATGGTTTACTGTACAGTGTGTATGAACAATAATATAAAGAATAAAAACACATCATTTTTTTTCTTATCCCAAAGACTCCACTAGGTAAGTAGTACTAACATGATTATAATTTATTATTTTTAATGTGTTGGGTAGATAAATAGCTCGTATAATTATATTTGATGTTATTGTGATATTGCGTAACCGCATCGTGCGGTTCGCCGGCCAGCCGTAGCGTCGGCAAACTCGCGTTCAAGCTCGCTTAAGCTAGAATAAGATACTCTATAGTTATCTCATTCTCTCGTAGGTTACTTTTCTGAAGTTTAACTTCTGTCGTGTGTGAATGCACATACACATTTATTTAATACTTAATGCCAAATTATTGGTGTTGATTTGAAATTTGTTTAAATATTCGAAAGTGGGGCTCCTCCTTCAATCGCGTAGAAAAATTTTTTAAACGTTTTTTTTATGAATAATACACATAAGAGAAAGCAATAATAAGGTGGCGCAAAAAAAAAAATTTATAGATTGTTAGGTCTTTTTTTTAGCGTTAATTCTAGTTTTAAAGGCAAGTCATTTAACAAGAACTAGTTCTAAGTAGAAAAATCGCGTTTTACATTTTAAAAAAAAGACGTAAAAACCTCTAAATAAAAAAAATTCTTTTTTAGGGCGTGCGCCACCTTATTATTGCTTTCTATCGTGTTTATTATTCATAAAAAACGTTAAAAAAAATTCAACCCGATTCAAGGAGGAGCCCCACTTCCGAATAATTATCGAAATTTATAGGTAATACCTACTTATCTAGTATTTGAATTATTGTTTATCATTGATTAATAATGTTTATAAATTAAAATACGAACATTTATAAAACAAAAAATACGAACGAGCTTTACAGTAGTCACATATGTAATTTCTAACTCGGTATGCGTTTTGGCATTACTGTAAGTGTACCGAGAGTGTTATTTTAATAAATCGATATGATATTTGACATCTCACTTTAGTAATAATAATAAATAACTAATTTGTTTTTTATTTTTATTTTTATATTTATTTAACAAAATAAAAAATATCAATGGAGAAGTTTTCTAAAAATGTTTATGAAAGAATCTTTTTTTTTTTTAAATCGCAAAATCATAAACATCAAATTTGATAGAATTATTTTTTAATACCTTGAAAATTTATAAAGTTTTTTGAATATATTTAAAAAAACAAACACAATAGAAAACACAACAAAAATAAACTTTGTCATCTTATTGAACAACTAACTATTGTTTATTAAATTTTATCCTCCTGTGCCAACCCTACTAAAATAGGTATAAATTTTGCTCGCTCCTTAGAAGCTTTCACTCTGTACGGTTTATTTACTCATGTGGTCGCGGTTTTGATTTTTCGTTTTCGTTTTCGGTCTGGGTGTTTATTCTTGTGGGTTTCCCCACCGTGCCTCAGAGAGCACGTTAAACCGTAGGTACCGGTTGTAATCATAGACACTTGGTAACGATCGTTACTCATGTCAGTGATATTATCCGCCAACCCGCAGTGGAGCAGCGTGGTGAATTAAGATCCATCCCTTCATATAGATTGAGAAGAGGCCTTTGCCCAGCAGTGGGACGTTTACAGGCTGATTTAGTTTAGTTCAGTTGAGTCTGCTTGAATATAACTATAAACAGTTAAATTTGTATAATATTCTTTGTTACAAAAACAGCTTAGGGATTTACATTCTTTGAATAAACTAAAACCAGTAAAGATTTCAAGAAGATAATTCACGCAATAACTTATTTGATTCGCAAACGACGATAACATCGGATGCCTTTTGTTATAGCCAAATAAAGTTAACGGATCAGATATTTTTATTTTATTAGATCTTAAAACCTGACTTTGTAGATAGAGGTGATAAAATCTTAAATACGACGCTTACAATCTCCGACATAGCTAGTTCTTATACAATATATAATATACATATGTGTATAAAATACGCTAATATAATATTTTTTTTAATAATATTATATTATAATTATTATATATTATACAACTAAGAACTTTTTGCTTAGAATTATATATTTATTCTGGCTTAATTCACAAATGTTTAATTTTTTTTTAAATATCTGCTTGTATTGCATTATTTTTGGTTCTAGTCTTTGAAATAAAATAGTTACTAGTTTTGTAGTTTAATCATGTAAAGCTAATAAAAGTTTGTTTTAAATAGCTGAAATAATCTGCTATAAATAATCTTTGTGTGATACTCGTAGATAGAACAGATATTAATGTTTCACAAGTCCTTTTATTTAATAGATATATTCATATTATGTAACTGTAATTTCGTGATAAATAACTTTTAGATTTTGTTTTCGTGATTAGAGGCAACCAGTAAGTTGTTGATAAGTACTTAGTACAGTATTTTAAGCGACACGCCTACCAGGAAACTAAATTTGTAGTAGGAATACATTGGGTATATCTGAGAATCTTATTTATCGCTTTTGTATACATAAACATTCATGTTAACTTGACATGCATATTGTAATTTAAAAGCCAATAACCTTAATCATAATTTGGTTTTTTTGGGCATTTGGACTTAAAGCCTATTGCGATTAACAAGAGTATGTTTCAAATATTTCTTGATATTCTATTTTACTATTTTATGAAATTAGTTAAATATTTCTTTTATTATTTTTGGAAATTATTCAAAAAACATGCTATACAAACACATTTTTTTTTGTATATTATATATAGATACAAAAAAGTTTATTGTCACACTCCAAAATTACCTAATTGACTTTAGTAATTCTTTTACCATTAAAAATCTACATTATGCACAAGTAACTTACTAACATAACGCGCTATAATTAAATGCATAGTATCGGTACGTTAGACGTAAATGTAATCGTAGGTAAAACCGGGAGGGACTTTAAGTCTAATGTATGTAATAATTATGTATGAAACGACTGAAATGTGAATAGGTATACCTATCATTCAAAATCGTCATTAGACCAACAGGACACCGTAGACGTCTTAATTAACTGGAACCGGACAAGATGCCTGGCTACCGGAGAAAATATTTCATCAATCAATGCCGTTTGATTGATAATGCAACGTGAATTACTGATAGATCGGGCCGCGGGAATGCTCATCTCAATTTATTTACATCTTATGTGCTACTTGTTGATGTTAGTAACGGTAAAAGTAATGTGTATTTCACATGTTACAGACTGGGCTTTCTATATAAAAAAATATGAATACAATCACAACATAAGTTCTTTTATTGCTTGAATATACGGCTTACTCATGTGAAATCTAAATGCGTACACTACAAATATAATTTTATATTTTTTCTTAAAAGTTTGAATAGCTACTTGAGTTTCCATAGTCAATTAATCGTGCATTTTAAATGAAAATTATTTAATATTATTTAATTATAATAAATATACTACAAATAAAAGCACTGTAATTACTAATTACAGATACAGTACACATTATTATTATACGAAATATTTATTATTACGATATAAAAATAATAACTAATCAGTTTATCTCGCTTGACTATATTAATTTAAAACAACAACCAAAAAACTTTAATTTTTAATTAAGTTAACACAACTACATCAAAAGTATAAAATAAAATCTGTCTCATAAAAGCCTATTCTATAACATTTGAAGTTCACATAACAGATCTCAGATACAAGCTAACGAACCGTCGGATGTGATTGAAAATCATCGTATAGGAATGATGTCCTCGACGGAAGCCATTATAAATCATATGTAGACAGTAGTCTATAGATCAATAAGGTCGATTATGTGATAGGCAACAGCAACACAGTAACCGGTCGATGTAAAATGATTCGAACTTAATACGAACGATAATTAAAACAAAATTTCTATTAAACATAACTATTAACTTTGTGTATAAGAAATGAAAGTTGTTAAAATATTTTGATCGGAGCCATGACCTCTAGAGTCGTCGTTACCAGTTATAATATAGCTTCTTTAAACATCTTGGCTTAATTTGATTTAGAGTATTATTAAATCTTTGAATTGTCTGTATTATTTTTGGTCTCAATTATTTAGCATCGAAGAGTCTAATAAAAGTAACTTTATTATATAATATAATTAATTGAAGATTAGTTTAATGAAGTAAGCAGGTGTAACCATCACGATGTAAAAATCACGATGGACTTGAGACGGACATCGATTCGTTACAAATTTGACCATTTAGTTACACCTCGTTGAGTCAAGGACTCACCAACTCATTTCGTTCTCAATAAAAGGTTTAAAAAAATGAAACAAATTAAACGATTGAACCTGTTCACGAGGACCCCTAAAGAGCGGGTTTCTGTTAACTGGACTAATTTATACCCGCCTGTATCATAAACAATATAAAGGTGCCGATACGGTCTGTTTTAGATGGTAGTAAATATTTTTATTCGATGAGATGCAATGTACTTTTTTTAAAGTCTCGTAAAACTGACATTAAGTACTGAAATTTTAGCGTTTTTATATAATAACATGTTGTAATGCTGTGATTACTAAATCTAGAGTGTAAAACGTTATTTCTATTTTTAATGAAGTGCCATATTAAATAAGTTATTTTATAATGTTAAGTAATGTCTTTGTGGTATTTCTACACGAAAAATATGTATGTATTGGGTAAATTGTAATTTATTTTGCACCATAAACATGTTTCATTTTAATTGAACTCCAAGAAAGTTTAAAGCATAAAATAAAATTAAGTAATAATTAAACAATGAATTCCGCATTGCAGTACCGATCGTGTAGCCATATTGAAATCCAGATCCAGAGTGACTCAAGTTAAAATTTTTATGTTACAACACAATATTTCAACTAAAATAAAACGTACATACATATATAAATACTAACTGTACAGTAAATGAATTATTTGGCGTTTATCAAAAGGTCCTATTCGGCATAGTGGCTCAGATCATTTCGTTTGTCAGTGGGGGTTCGGTTTCAATCGTAGCGACGATTAATCACAGTACAGCAGTGTCATCTAGCTATGTCCGAATACGAAAATGTATCAGCTTTTTTAATACGAATGTACTTTTGGTTTGAATTGGAACTCTTAACAATGCCCTGTTTTTTTTTTGCATTCAAATTTATTACTCAGTTAAAATTCTGATAGATACTTAACAGTATTTATAAAAAGAACATTAGCATGCACATATTAACATATGTATTATCTATATAAAATTAAGAATTTCTGTCTGTTTGTCTTATTTTAAATTTACAAAGTTTTTTACATATTATTTTATATTGTTATTTTTTTTTTAGAATAGGTGTCATTTTAAAAATATACAAGCTGTTTCTATTATTTTAATATATACATATTTGCATTCATGTAAATAATTGTTATATTATTATTATTATTTTAAATTGCTACACTCCACCCGTTCAAGATATACATATATACATATAAATAAATATAATACAATACTTATATAAGGAATATAATAAATTTACATAAACTTACTTAGATAAATATAAGCGGGTGGAGGGTTACGCCCCGGCAGGGAGATCAAACGGCCGGGGGTTAGGGCTGTAGGCTGAGAAATCGGCGGACAATCCTAGCCGAGTCGAGTAATACCGCCTTCTGCATCCTGGCTGTGAGCGAACCGTCACGGATACCCAGCTGCCTTAGATGGTGAGCGAGGCTAACCGGGATCACGTTGGCAGATATAACGATAGGGATGATTTCAGTGGAATCAATACCCCACATGTCGACAATCTCGTGCGCCAGATCCAGATATTTACGTTTTTTCTCTGTTTCGGCTTTCACGAGGTTCTCGTCATGTGGGATGGTAATGTCCACTAAAAACACCCTCGACTGTGCCCTATTCATCACCACGATATCAGGCTTGTTCGCCAGTATCGTCCTGTCCGTGGCGATAGGCCGGTCCCAGTAGAGCGTGACTCCGTCGCGATCGAGTACTGGCGCCGGTGTGTACTGGTAGTACGGCACCCTCTGTTCCAGAAGACAATACATTAGAGCAAGCTCTTGATGAAGAATCTTGGCCGCTTGGTTATGTCTGTGCAAGTACTCAGTGTTGGCAAGCGCTAAACACCCCGAAAGCACATGTCTGAGTGACTCGCCGGGATGACGACAAGCTCGACAGAAGTCAGGAGTGCCATCCTTCAGAATGTGCTTCCGGTAGTTGTTCGTCTTAACCACTTGATCCTGTATTGCACAGACAAAACCTTCGGTTTCCCCAAAGAGGTCCCCGAATCGCAGCCACTGCACGGAGGCTTTAACATCCACGTGAGGTGCGTGGAGTGCCTTGTAAAACCGTCCATGCAGCTCCTTCTCCATCCATACGGTCTCCCGGTCAGAGGTGCTAAGCACTACCGGTCTTCGCCATTCCTCTTTGGCCAGGGATAACGGGGTGAGACCTTTGTCACATACTACAACATCACCATGGGTAGCGCTCTCCCTCCTCGTCTCAAAGTAGGTCCTGAGGCTGTACACCTCCCGGTTATGCATGGACTTGGCGATTAATAGGCCTCGGCCACCACACTTCCGTGGGATGTACAGTCTCATGACCGACGATTTCGGGTGATGCATGCGATGGTGAGTCATAGTCGTGCGGACTCTTCTGTCCAGGGCGTCGAGCTCGGTCTGAGTCCATCTGAGCACGCCAAATGTGTACAAGAGAGTGGGCATGACCCAGCCGTTATATGCTCGGACTTTGTTGGCGCCCGACAAGTAGCTCCGAAGAACTTTTGTCAGCCGTCCAAAAAAGACCTCGCAAACAGCCTGTTTCATATCCACCTCCTGGACCCCTATGCATTGTGACATGCCCAGATACCGGTAAGATTCAGCTTCGGAGAGGGTCTTGAACTTAGAAAGCTCTAGGCTAATTTCAGCCGATTGCGTCACCTGTCCCCTGTCTACATGCACGACCGCACACTTGTCCACTCCAAGCTGCATCCTGATGGAGCCGCTTAACTCAGTAGTGATTTTCATCAACTCCATAAGGCGTGCAGCATTAGGTGCAAGCAGCTTGAGGTCATCCATGTAGAGAAGGTGGGAGACTTTAGTACCTCCTCTCCGAAACTGAAAGCCTGTCCCCGAACGCTCCAGCAGGGTGCTTAAAGGGTTCAAGGACAAGCAAAACCAAAGTGGGCTCAGACAATCACCCTGGAAAATACCCCTTCGTATCCGGATTCGGTCATCGGCACCCGTCGTCAGTCTCTCGCCCTGGAGACAAAGGATCGTTATTATTATTATTATTATTATTATTATATATTCGCCCTGGAGACAAAGGATCGTTATTATTATTATTATTATTATTATATATTCTTTATTGTACACCACACACAAAATAAAATAGTACAAAAAAATTATGAGAGTGTCAAAAATACACAAAAAAGCGGCCTTATCGCTCAATAGCGATTTCTTCCAAGCAACCTTAGGGTTAGAATTTGAGAAGAAGAAATCGATAATATATACAATATCATTTCTATAATTCGTAAAAATAATAAGATGATATTCGTATTACTTACAATAGAATAATAATCAAATTCCTCCACCATGATTCCTATGTTAATTATAAAAATGTCAAGAAATAGAGAATTTTGAACTGGAATAATAACCATACCCGAGCTTGCCAAATCGATAATAGTTTTATAATAAGAGAGGTCGAAATTATCTCATCGTATTTTTAGATCATTTATTATAGTCGGACGTCTCGCAGTGAAGCGAATCTACGTTCATTATTAAGCTTTTTCGTCAATCTACACTGATGAATTATATGTCGTAATCTAAATTAAATTGCTGTATCGAAGAATTGACTTCTAGGAATGATCTATCTAATTGAATTATCATTTATTACTTACTTAAAAATTCAATTGGTAGTTAAGATAAAAATAAACAAAGAAGATTAAATTAAATAAAATCATATAAATCACAATATTAACTATATTTTAAGGGAACGTAACAAAATAATATAAAAGCAATAGGGTGGTCCGAGCATTTTGTAAAACGCACGAGTAGCAACACAGCCACTGCGTATTAATACAGCTCGTAATGTAACTTGAGCTGCAGCTAATCAAAGACGTAAAACGGAATTTATTGTGTGCAGTGTTCCTTGGCAAGTTTATTGTACAGTCATATGACGGTAGCAATTACTCAGCTCTCATATAAACTTGGTCTTACCCTTTATGGTCGTTTTGTTGTTGTAATACACAATCCGCTTTTGAAATTACAAATAGTACGTTGTACTTCTAGTGGGTGAATGTATGATATATTATATATAATCTATGCTGTGATTGTGCAATCGAAATTGTGCAATCGCATTTAACTTGTAATATCATAGAGATTAGACGTAATTGTAGAGGTATTAAAATAAAATCAATAAATTAGTGCATATTACTGTTGATGTTCACAGTTTATATTAGAGGTGGTATTGATTTTGTCAGTAGGTATATATTTAAAAAAAATATTATAAAATTTTAATTATACAAATTTTATGTACCTACTATTGATGACCGGTATGTATATTCAATATTTATGGTATGAACAGTTGAAATATTGAAAAAAATTAATAACGAATCCTATTAATATTATAAATGCGAAAGTTTGTTTGGATGTTTGTTACTCCTTCACGTAAAAACTACTGATTCAGATGAAACTTTAGTAATATAGCTTATACGTCAAAATAATACATAGGCTACAATTTATAAGGACCATTGTATAATTTGGCTGTAGATATAACATTGTTTAAAAAATATTATGCGAAAACGTGTAAGTGATGCCTATACCACGGTACTTACAACCTTCTTTTCGCGAGAATTCACCACAGTGTCGACTCGGATTATTTATTACTGTGTACTCCGCGAGCGTGGAGGAACGTTTTTTGTATGAGAGTATTAATTGTTACCAAACTGTTGTAAGAATTTGATACGGATACTCTAAATCCTGGGGAAGGACATAGGCTATTTTTTTCAATAAAACCACGCGGGCGAAGCCGCGGTCGAAAGCTAGTAATATATAACCGGAATATTTTTCTTTCATTAAAATATCTTCAAGAATTTCCATCGTTGGTAATGTAAATTGATTTAAGCGCTGCTCAATATAAAATTATGGTGTAATAAATTAAAATAAGGAATACTAAAAGTAGAAAACGGTAAACTCGAGCTGTTTTCATGCATCTTTTCCAAGAGCACCAACAAGTAACTTCCGTTACGAAATGATAAGAAAGCAAACGAGTTGAAAATTAAGAAACGATTAATTTAACTTTATAATAATATACGAAAGTAAGTTCTAATTTGTAATATGAAACAGAATCATATATCTTTATTTCGTGTTAGTAATTACTTTATAATAATCAAGTTACAAAATCAGTAATCATGGTATATGCTTCTAATACTCTACAGCGTAATTACGCGGGTTCAGATTTGATAGCACCAATTATTTGTTGTAGCCTACAGCTACATGAGTTTTGTTGAACCATGTCATTCTTCGCCTACTTCATGTTTACTTTTAAGTGTAATTAATGTGAACAATGATCATTTGAAGTTTTATACGTAGTGCCCTGCGGCCATTTTATTTGTATCTGTGCTTTTGGATTATGCCTCTACTAAGCATTTGAATTTAAAAATAAAATGGAAGATTTTTTTTAATTCGTATTTAGTCGTTTAAGGTAGTATCTACTGGATTTACTATGACTGTTTTTACTATAATATTTTATTATATTATGTATATTAAATGATGTACATATGTACAAACTGAACTGAATCAGCCTGTAAATATCCCACGGTTCAGCATAGGCTACTTCTTAATACAGGAGAAGAGTATCACATATAATTTTTTACATCACGTATAAAATGAAAATAGTAAAACATTATTTCTTTACGATTATACGTATTGTGTTTTAAATATGTGTATTTAAAAGGCCTCACACTCAACGATTCACAGTACGATGAGACTTCTTCGGGACTCCGGTTCGGTGCACACGCAGCACAAACACAAACGCCTGATGAAGATAAACATTTGTATGGCCAATACAAACTCTTGTCATAAACGGCTATCGAACCCGCGACTAGTTTTTAATGCCCAGTCCTGTCTTTTGCAGATTTGAATTTAATGAAATATTATTATGATGTTAAATTATGATGTAGGATGTGTGGTTTCAATTTAACAGAATTTTAGACTATCGATACATTAATAATTTTCTATTAAACTAATAGCCCAACTAAGCTATTTATAGTATATAATCTATATCTATATATACTATAAATAAATAAATATTTACTAGAAAAAAAAAAGCATAAAATAAACTAAAAAAGTTTTTACGTTTATTTTTTATATTATTTCAGTTTAACAAAAATACCAGAAGTGAATTTTACCATACATATATTATTCAATCAGTTACCTAATGTACACAAGGAATATCGCAAACAATCACAAAAATGAAATATAAAAAAAAAAGTTTCAATTCAGACAATTCATTTATCAGTGACGTCCATTTTGGACAGTCTTGTTTGCAGATTGATTCATGCATAAAACATTCTCATTACTATTAATCCATTTTTTTTAAATGGCGGACGTTTTAAAACGATCGTATCAATGCCGTTTACCATGAGAATAAAGAAGCTTAAAATAATGTGTAAAATATAAGCAATATTAATAAATATTTTATAATGTGTAATATAATAAACATAGAATGTCAAAGTTAAACTGGAACGGTCTTACCTAATAAATTCTGCACTCCGACCGCCTAGCGCACATATGTAAAGCTCCGAGAGCTTTCAGCTCAAATTATCTAAGAATTTCAATTGCATTGACGGTTACGTTTCTGTGGACGATATAAACAACAGATTGTTGAGTACTATCTATATTCGAGAGCCGATTTTACAAACCCGGCATAAAAGCGGCCCTCGAAAGCTCTTTAAGCAAACTCGAAATCTCATGGAGAACGACGCTTAATAAACCTGTAGTCCTCTGGTGACGCTGAAGCATATAGTAAGATCAACGGGGAGATATTAAAATTTTTGAGACACGGTATACGTTTCTTTAATACCAAACGTATTAAAATACGATAGAGGGGAATCAGGGCTCCAAGTGTTCTCAAGGGATTCTTCTGTTGGTCAAAGCCAATTGTCGAAGCTGAAAACAGAAGATCAACTACAACTACGTCGACCAGAGTCGAGATATTAAGGCAGGTCGAGAAGTTTCGTCGGGTGTCACGGTTGCATGCGAAAGCGATCCCGTGGCGCCCTACTACGACGATGACGGCACCGCTGGGTTTTAGTGGGTATTCTGGCTCCGCAGTCAGCGAGTCCCACATACTCGTCACCTTTACAGTGGTCGGGATGCATAAATGCATTTCCCAGCGTAATAAAAAAAAGGTCGAGAAGTTTTACGGAACTATGACTTACGGGTATACCTCGATCAAACAACCTATTCGTAGCTCGGCTGAAGATTGGAGAGCCGAGCATAACCGAAATAATCCCAAGAAGATAAGCCAAAGATATCCCAGACATCAGCTTGCACGAAAGTCGCTCTGGAGGTCATTGGGGGAGGCCTATGTTCAGCCGTGGAGATTCGGTTACTGATATGATGATGGTGATGATTGATACAAAATCAAGTGATATAGCTTTATTTATTCAACTTTTGGTATTTTACTTCAATTTCAACATTGATTTTGTAACTGACTAAGAGATAATTTATTCAAATTATGGAGTAGTGTGTTTAGTTTAAAAGCAAGAAATTTGGTATAAGTAAGTCAATAAATAATGTTAAAAACGTAACATTACATAAACACAGTAAGACAAAAACAAAACGAAAGCATAAATTTAATAATACATAAATGAAGCTAAGATAGTAATTTTATTATCATCACGCCTCAGAATCATAAAGGTCTCATATCGAACGACTAAGCGTGAAAGAGTACGAATACGGACTAGCCAAATGGATTCAAATAAGCAATTTTCTCGCATTCGTGAGCGGTAACCGCGAACGTATCTTAAAGTTAGCATGATATCTATTCAGATTTGTGCTCGTGAGAAGAAAAAAACAAAATTACAGTCAATTTGTTGCGATATCCTTATGGAGAGGCAATCCTCTTACGTGTAGAGTTATGGTGAGATTGAAGAGCGGTTCGAACCAGCGATCTCGTATTACGAGGGTACCTAATGACTGTCTTGAGGAGCAAAAGTTTTTCGCTTCGTTCGCTAGAATAAGACGAAGGTTTTATCTAAATAAGGTGGTTATTACAGTTTCTGAACAATGGACGTTTATCCTCAAAATTGATTATTTGACAGGATGTTTTATTACATTTTTGGTAGGTTTTTTTTAAATTAATATTACATTTGTTAACAGTAAAATAAAAGTGTTCACAAGTGATAGTATCCGTTGCGTAATTACATTTATGAACTACGCTTTTTTTTAACAAAATATGGTATGTTTGGATATTTTCTGTAAAAAAAAAGTTGAAAAATTAATACATAAGTCGTAGTTGAATGTTAGTGCGAGGAATCTATTAAATATATTTTTTATGTTGTCACCAAATCACAGCGAATTAATGGAATAGATAAATAAATTAAGAATAGTGTGATTAACAAAAATATTTATTTTATTTTAAAATGCGTGGGGTGCTTTCACACTTTGACACTTCCATAATTACTTTACTTTTACCAATATCTGTCAATAAAATATTATAAAAATTGACATCAAACACCCTACGTTTTTTTTTTTTTTTTTTTAACAATAAAGTAAATATTTTTGTTAATTACACTATTCTTAATTTAAATTTATTGACAATTACGCTATTCTTAATTTAAATTTATTGAAAATTATGGTCTACTTTTTAGTTTGGTTTTTTGTTAAAGCACGTTTTTTAGTTTTTTAAACTATTATTTATTTTCTTTTTTTTTTTTTAGTTTTGTATCTTTGCTGTAATAAAAAAAAGGAATGAAACAAATAAGCCATGAAAATGCGTTAGCACGCGCCCTGGTATTTGGCACAAAGACACTACCGTTTCCTGGTAAGAATAATAGGATGAAATATTTAAATTATTACATTGTCATCATTCCTTGATAAGTGTGCAAAGTTTCAAATCAATCAGACGTTTTGAAGGGGGGCGAAAATTACGTTTAAATATTCCCTTACAGAGATACCAAGCTAATAAAAGTATATATATACCAAGCTAACTAAAAGTATATATATTATATATTTTTATATAAGTATATAATGTTGATATAGGTTAAAGATTATTCCTCGATCTTTTTTAATAAAGATAAATTTCAGGTAATATATCATAAGTAGACCTTACGTTAAAACAAAGTCCGTGTAAACTAAACCGCAAGCGCTATCTTTAGGCTCGGGCCTTGCTTATAAATATTTATATAGGTATAGATTATTCTATTGTATATACCTACCTATCCTTAATTATGATTTATGATACATACATATCTTTATGTATATAATTTTATGTCTGCTGCCTATGTCTTATCTCTCTCTGACATGAAAACATGGACATTTATTTTTGAAATATGACGCATTGAAACCTTGAACATCAATTAAAACAAGTCCATTATAATGCAAGTGATCTCATATCGCAAGTATGCAATCAACACATGCTTAATTAAAACAATTGGAAGTATCTTTTATTGTCTTAATTAATTAATCTTTTAGCTGATACTACGATTTCTGCAGATGGAATTCAAAACTTGTTAAGATTTTTATTTTTCACATTTACTTGCAGTGTTAGTTGTTAAAGCATTGCATATGCATAATAAATTGTAAATAGTTTAACAATATTTTTTCTATACATCTATCACTAAGACCTTTTACATCCCTATCAGTAGAATCACCTTAGTAACACCTTAAAAATTTCACCTTTATCAAGAATTTGTGTCGAATGTAAAAGAACATAATTATTATGCGTCAATTGATATTGACAATTTTCATGACATATGCTTAGGTCAAAAAATTAGTTTTCCGAATACCTGTTATCTAACTATTTATTTTTTTATTTTTATTAATAATAATTTGATTTACTTTTTTTATAATTATTATTTAAATATTGTGTGTAGTGTTGGTTGTTGATGTGTCTAATGTAAATAAATAAATAAACACATTAAATAAATGTGACGTAAATAACATCACACATTTCTAATATTTTATTTTAGTATTCATAATAAAACGGTTTAGAAATATAGATTCATAAATAAATCTTTGTAATATACGAGTGCGATCACATATCAGAAGATGAACGCATTCGTAAAATATATTTAAAATAAGGAAACTTTTCTCCCTGAATTCAACCCCTTGATTTCCTTCCCTTGAAGTTTTATGAGTTTTTTATGGAACCATCTCCACACGGTTCGCTTGGCTGGTATACCATTTCATCAAACTCAGTGGTTCTTGAGTAAGGCGCTTTAAAAGATTTAAGCCCCGGTCTACACGAGACGAATATATAAATGAATTTGTTTCAGGCAGCCATAGTTTAAAGAATATCTTTATTGTTTTTTTATATTCTGGTAAGAAGCGGAGGAAATATTCGTGAAAAGTTTTCAGTAATTATACTCTATGGAGTGAAATACAGCAAAACCAGCCGTTGTTGTTTGGTTATTTAGCATTGTGGATTTAGCTATGAAATAAGTAGGTTGTAATATAATTCTACCATATGTATATCGTAGATGATTGAGATATTTTTTTGTGGTTAAGACGTGACTAAACTTATTACTTTACTCCTATTTCACAAGACTAGCTCACCTGCTTATTTCATTGTATATATAAATAGGATATATTCTAGGGATTCAAAACAAAATTATTTATTTAATCTATATCTATGCTTTATTTAAAAATTCTAGTAGAAACAAACGTCTAACTCATAAACTCTATACATAAAATATTCCTCTTTTGCCAGTCATATAATTATTATTTTCAGTAAGTAATTAGATGATGTACGTTTTCGCGTGACTCAATCGTGGCTACCGAACTCATAGTAAAAAATGACATGGCTGACACTATACTGGTAGGTTCGTGTCACGTACAAATGAGACTTTATTTCGAACAATAAAAAGATCGTAAATAATGTGAACAAACAATAGTGATGACAACTTTTTTGTCTTCATGTTGACGTACAGTTTTTATTGCTATGAAACAATGAATTATCACTTTTTGTACAGGAAAAATCATCTATTATTATTTTGTGTTATGAAATTAGTTTCTGTAACCATGTTATCTAATTTCTAATGTATATTTCAATAATATAACAAAAACGAGTATGTATATATGTAAGATTAGCACAGAATATTTGGTTTCCCGAGTAAAAATGTGAAATAGCTGCAACAGCTCTGCAACAGCGCCGCACGTCTAATTACCGCCGCAACACTGCCGCACCACAGCCGTTTGTAAGACAAAACCGCCAATCAAAGAATTAGAATAAAGATTTAGTTCTTTATTCTCTGCAGATTCTCTAGAGAGTCTCTAGAGAATAAAGATTTCGTGTTGCGATGATTTTGTCTTCCAAACGACTGTGGTGCGGCGGTGTTGCGGCGGAGGTTAGCCGTGCGGCGCTGTTGTGCTACTGTAGCGGGCATTTACAGTCCGTGCGACGCTCTTGCAGCATTTTACGTTGTCTGTTGCGGCTATTTTACGTTTTTACTCGGGTAGTGAAGTATCGTCGTTGGCTTAGAACATTTATATTTAATTACTTTCTCTATTATAAATTTGCCTATTGGTGTCTGGTGGGATTTATTTCGGTAGCTTAGTACAAGTAAAATTAATGGACTATTTTTTTTTATAATTTAAAAAATAATTAAAAATAACAAACATGTGTCATATATTATAATAAATAGTTGAATAATTGAAATATTTGTAATTGCCGTTTTTATGTATTAACAATAAATTTCATCAAACCAAATTTTTTGCCACAACGCGCGCGATTGTCTCTATTAATTAATTATGGGATAATTCTAACACTATTGGTCTATACGTGATCAAATGATTTTAAACAATTTTAAGAACGTGATGGTTTACATACAACAAACTGTTTAATTAGTGTTTTATTATAATATTTATAAATAATAGATATATTTAGGCTTAAATAATAAAACGATATTATTACAATTATGTAGCGGAAAATAAATTTAATATATTAAATAGAGTTGTATAATTATAAATTATGAAGTCTGTAAGGCTCTTTATTTTTCTTTCTTACCTAAAACGAGTTTTTATACTGATTTTTATTTTATTTCGGCTGTAGACAAATTTAGTATACAACACATAGCACTCTCATTTTTATTCACCATGTTTATACGTAAAAAATAAAAGTTACACCGTCATAAAAGTTACGCCCGTGAAATTCCAAACGCTGCTTCCTTTGACAGCGTATATGCAAGATAAATATTTAAAAGGCACTGAAACTAGATTAACGCTTACATAAAGCATGGCTCATGGATGCGGGTAACACGAGACAGCAGACAATGCCGTTCCCCCTTATTGCATAGGTCTTAAATTGTCGTGTGGTTTCAATGCAAGTGCCACTGACGTTAAATTATTGTCGCTATAGAACGTAACACCGCCGTGGCGTGTACACGTGTGCACTAAGCTTTAGGCCTGTTCGTTATCTAACCTAGGTCTATTAGTGTTATTTATTATGGTGCTACACCGCGTAAGAGTAGCTCGATTCCGCTGTTAACATTTCGTTGAATTTAGTTTTGCTTTAATGAAGAACATCATTATAATTGAATATACACATTTACTTGAATAGTTTTCTGTAATGATACTACTATATATACTTTATATATTATGTTATTAAAATACTAACCTAAATAGTAGTAAATAGTAAGTGTACAATAATCGAAGAAAGTCACAAAAGGATCGATTGTTAATATTTGTTTACGAGGCACTAGCAAGATCCAATATAGTGTTACTTTCTCACAAGGAGTCATAAATTTTGTATTATTTGATACGCGACGTGGCTGATATTAAACACTTAAATGTGAAATCTCTACAATACCAAAGAGCAAAAGGCCAACGCTATTATTGACAGGTTTGAACTAAATTGGTGTGAAGGTTACATGAGAATAAGCCATCTCAATTTAGATTATATTATTATTGTAATAAAGTCCATAATCCTATTTACTATGTAGGCCGTGGTTTAGGTCGACGTATATTCGGCATATTATGATTTGTGTTTATTATGGCAATCATTTCGTTCGACGCGAGAGCAAGTGCATAACTTCGGTTATTATATTCTAACGACTTTAATCTTATTTTGATAGCGATGTTAATGAAAAATTTACGAAATGTTGTGGTTTACGTTGTAAGTAAAGTTCACATTCCCGTATCAATACATCTGGTATAATAAGTGAAATAACGAAATTGATACGTGATTGTGAAACACTTCGACATTTGCATGTTTCGGGCTATCATTATGAGCGCTATTGTACATCTGCTAATTACACTTTCTTTTTTTTTTGGTACTTGAAAATTTTGGGAAATAGTGATATAGCATTAAGCTATTATTATCTAAGCACCTATTCGTTTCAGTCACTTATAAAAATTATCTATATTTGTGCTCCAAACAAGTCTCATATTTTATTTTTACAACATAAATTTAAATACCTACTTAATAAAATTTTATGATAAGTAATTAACAACTTTATGTTTTCAATGAAATCGGCATATTGTATATGACAATGAAACACAATTATAGTACGAGTATATTACAGTGAATCGATAAAAAAAAATAAACAACGAATACAGAACAATAATCAGAAATACGTTGGGTGGCCGCAAACGAATTAAACATTCGATTAAATCGTTCACTTAATTACGAAATTAATGTCGGAACAGAAACACCGCAGCGCAGTTTAATGCCTCCGCAACCACACATACACCTGAAATGAGATGAACACATCTATACTGGTATATACGTCCTACTATTCCAAAGTTCACTTTAAACAAACGAACAGTCCGGAAAACGGTGCCAAAAATTCTAATACTTTTTAAAGTAGTTCCATCTCAACTATGTATAAATAAAATAGCAAGTATTGTACGACTCTTTCTACTCTTGAAGGAATAATAGGGGTAATTTAATAGAAGTAAGCAATTATTAAAATCGAAATGTAGTTTTCAATATATTCTAAGTAGTTAGTATGATATAAATTTAATTTTTATTTGGTAAAACGTAACGTTCTATACACTCTTTAATGGCAAATTCTGCTGAATGTTAAAATAAAACGCGAAATAGTCACGCTGTTAGCCGTTGAAATTCCGTTTGAATGGATTTGTTCATTCAACATTCATTAACCTTCGAAAGTTTTAAATGTCCGACATCGGAAAATTTTAGCTTTTGTTGGTTTTGGTCTAAATTGACAATCACTGTGAAATAAAAAACTAGGATTTGTTCAAATATTTCTTTTTCTTTTTTATTTATATAAGTTTTGATGGAGTTCTTTGAAATATGTACTATTCTTTATACTTTTGTTTTTTGTGAATATTTTGATTAACTATTTATCATTTCTGTCTAATAACTGTATGCTGTAACTGTATAATAATTATTATTTATTTATTTTAAAAATATAAAAGTATTTAATAACAGCTATTTAAATTATAATAAATTTTATATTATCGAAAGTAGTTTTTGTAAATAACCATTTACCATTGACCACTAATATAATTATTTTCACCGCAATTTGTTGACGTTTACAATAGTAAGTTGAATTGAAATTTGCAATAGCAAGAAACCTAAACATATAAGAAACTTGAGTATTAATTTTATATTAGAACCCGCAATTATCAGAAAACTAATAAATCGACAATAGGTAACCATACTAAACTTGAATACTCACGAAAATGCAAGATCGCGAGTGTTAAAAGTCCATGTAGAAACCGTAAACTTGGGACTACCGGTTAGCTTACGAAGATGATGATCAATTTTTTACAGGACTGACTGACTCACTGAATTAGCCTATAACAGCCCTCTACTGAGCAAAGGTCTCTTATCCATATAGAAAAATAGAGGGGTTGAAGCTTAATCCGCTACGCTTCTCCACAATGTATTATGACCGTGATATAAGAAATTACGACCGACACCTTAACGTGCTCTTAAAAGCACGATGGTGTACCTACAAGGACGTATAACTAGACCAGAAATAAATATTTTCACAAGAACACAAATATCTGCTACGAGCGGGAATTGAACCTACGACCGCATGCGTTGAGGTGACTACACGCACCACTGCACCAAAAAGATTGCCACTGCTGTCACAATGTTGATAAGTAGACCTAGAAAAATAAGTAGGTTGTAAACCTGATATTGAGACCACCGCCGTCTATGAAAGATGCCCCAAATCGGTTAACTTGTAAGATATTCACTTTTACAAGAAAAATACCAGGAAACTAAGACAAGGAAAGGAAGGCTTTAGATTTATGCACTTATCCTTCGAATTCTGGCTTTAGTAAACATTTACAGGCCGAATTATTGCTGTTAAAGTGTGACAATTCACCGGTCGAACCAACCGAATACGTTCATACTCAATTATCTACAGCCAGTTTCTATCACAGTTAATAAATTTTTATCGTATCTTATAATGAATGCTTACCTTGATAAATATATCTTGTTATCACGTAGTTATAAGTTAAAGCCCAGTTGTCATCATTCTCTTTTTCTTGATACGAATTATGTTACGCTGAACTCGTGTTATTCTTATGTGGTGTTCAATAAAAGTGTATATAAATAAATAAAGAAATAAATAAATAAATAAATAAATAAATAAATAAATAAATAAATAAATAAATAAATAAATAAATAAATAAATAAATAAATAAATAAATAAATAAATAAATAAATAAATAAATAAATAAATAAATAAATAAATAAATAAATAAATAAATAAATAAATAAATAAATAAATAAATAAATAAATAAATAAATAAATAAATAAATAAATAAATAAATAATCAGTTTTACAAACAAAGTCTTGAAATTCATAAATAACATAAACAGTACGGTCTATCAATTGATCAATGTATCAAATAAAGAAAATTTGTATATGATTTTTTTTTCGAATAAATAATAAAACGTTTTCAGAACATTCCTATTGGTATCTCATTTATTTCGCTGTTTCAAATAAATTGAAACCATTTATAAGAGCTCGCAAATGTGAGTGTGTGTCCATTTTTAATACCTGCAATAACTGAACACACGTAGCTACAAAAACTTTAATAAATGAATGTTATACATGCTTTCTATATAAAGTGATTACATTAATATTTTGATATTAAAATAAAATTTAATATTCCAGTCAGCTGACTAGAGATTAAAGAAGATTATATGTGTTGATTCAATAATATTTATCCAGTTAGTTAGTCATATAGGGACTGTAACAAATCGGTACGAATAGTAATTTCTTATTTTTTTATGCTTTTGGTTATCATTTCAACAAGATAATAGATATATTGCAAATATATTAACCCTACGGCAGTCATCTACTTATTTCCTATAAAATACATTGTAAACACATTTCTATCCAAATTACGGTGGAAAGGTGCAAATTAAGATGAAATCCGCAACAAATTACATCAGCCCCGCAAAATAATTTAAATTAATGGAAGCGCATTCTTACTAACGCTCGGCTTAAGGCGGCGCTGTCTTAAAACAAAGTTACAAATTAATGCTGACATTTCAATTACATTCTTGTGCAACTAAAGTCATTGTGAAACGGTGCTCTAACTCGTAAAAGCTGGCTTTTCGGGAAAGAAATTGAAATTAAAACTAAAAACTCCGTACAATGCTTCTTGTTTTGTTATTTTCACCCATTTGTCATAAAATATTTTATTACGTTGCCGACTATTTATTAAATTTGTGGTCAAAAATACATATTTTATGTATTTTTAGTATTATTTAATAGCACTACGTGATGTAAAAATTGTTGAATCAAATATTTTAGTGCCAATAAAGAGTGGTTTATTTTTCTTTGATTTGCAATTGCACAGTCAGGTCTTTTGTGTCAATGCGTTTCGAAAGACGACAATTTTCATACGACATTTGACGAACAATAATGACATTTTCATGCAACTATGCCATAACTTTAAAGTAGTTTAGAGACTTGTCTTATACGACAAAAAATATAAATTAAGTGTATTTTGTGACACGTTTTATTTATGAAATTAAAATGAATATAAAAAAATAAGAATCTTAAAACTGAAGGATTACATCGTCTAAACTCAATTACGGGAAGCGGCCTACCAGCATTTTAAACCAAGCGAAGCGGTATATCCGGTTAACTCACGTTTTCATTCTTACACTGAATGGTAAGACACCACGAGGAATCCCATAATTATGTGGTTAAAATCTACACCACTCGATCAAAAAGTTTTTTAAAGCTGTTAAGGTGTGCAATAATTTCCCAGTATCGGTGTTACTGCCACATACAACAAGGATAACTTAAAAAAACAAGAACAACAACAAACTTTTAATGGATAGCCTTCATCTCTGCTTTTCAGTAAGTCCACTGCCTCACTTGCCTGTCTGTCATGTAATAAAATTTAATATTAAAATCAATAGGTACCATGTTGATTTTTATGAAAAATCCTAGGCCTTTAAATGCATAAGCATTCCAGTCGACAGTGAGTTTCATCGTAACTCTCACAATTAAGCCAAATAAAAAACAAAGTCGAAAGGAGCGAGCTGTTGATTAAACGCCATCTAGTGGCGACCCCATCAATAACAACAGTTTAATTAAACACTTTTATACGCGCCTGAATAGCCGGGACGCTAGTCTCGGCTTTTAATTTGCTTTTTTATTCCCGTTTTATATTCTTTAATTTTTTGCTTAATGGAGTAGATTCTGAGACGGTCTTGCAGTTAAATGAGGGTAGAAACAAAAGAGACGGCGTCGATGTTTGGTAGCGTGAAAGGCTACGAGTTTTTGTTTTCATTTTTATATATTGCATTATCATTTTAAGATATAATTAGATACAAAAACAATTCAAAGTATACAAAACACTGTATATGTATATATGATATTATGTGTCCTTTCCGTAATTTATATGTAATCAGTGTAATTAGTTCTTATCAGATCGGTTTATTCAAAAATATATTACGACATTTCCTCTTGTTAAGAATAAAGATACAAAGGTGTTTCAGATAATCAAATATGAGTACATAATCCTGTTCCCACACATAAAGGTTTTCTCATTTTTATTCTACATCATCGAACATGCAATGAATTGTAAACATACCACTTATAAAGTCTGGGATATGAAGCTGCAAAATTGCATTTTTTTTCATTGCACAATCTTTGACTTAAGTTTCATCAGTAAAGATATATATTTTTTTTAATAACATGGGTTAGCTTTTTATAATATATAAATAATAATAATAATGTTAATAAGTAAAAATACTTATTGACTATAGACCGTTATTTTTAAAATTCAGTTAAAAAGGATTTTGAATTAATGAAATATAGTATTTCTATATCAGATTAATTGATTTAATACAACTTAATAAGTACCTAAACACAAAAAGTCATAATTTATGTTTACCAAACCAAAAACTCCAAAACTAAATACACGACGAAATAATAACAACACAAAGCGACCAAACATCAAAGTACCTTTTGGTATGACGATAATTCTTTGATCCACATTTCATTACAATGTTAGTCAAATAATTACATTTTAATCTCTTATTAACTCAACCAAAGCGTGATTCACATCCAATTCAGCTAATTAGTTAACTCTATTATATTATTATCAACGTCACTGTTTCATTACATAATTAACATAAAAAGCACATTATCACACAATTATATTCGTTTTAAACGCTGTGTGATAAATACATATAATACAATACATTTTAATCACAATAGTTTCGCTCGTAGTTTCACATGTGCTGATTTCGTTTTAGTGTTTATAGTTGCCGCTGCGCCCTATAAAATGCAGAACCTAAAACCCTCCTAAATATATACGCTAACTAACATTAAAACAATCCAAATCACAGTAAGTCCCTAAACGAGAGCATTCAATTAAACAAACAAATTTTAATTGTTTTACATTTTATAGTATTAGTACAACTTTGTGAAGTAAAAAGTAAGTCATATAATGTTGAAAAAAAAATCGACTTTTTGTGTGTCAGACCAGCATACAAAGTGAATTGAAAAAAATAACAGGTTTCTTGAATGAAGATTCCTTTCAAATTTAAAGGTCTGCTTAATATTTGTCTTTATAGCGACCATATTACAATAATATATGTATGTTTTAAAAATTTGAAGCAGTTATCTAGTAGGTACTCGTATTTCAGTTCTAAAGATATAGTCCTGTGACGAACTGGTGAATAGATAATAACGGAATCTCAGTAATGGGGTTCTGTTGACACTCTATAGGTATGGAGCCCTAAAAACAAACAAGGTGATTAAAGTAACAGCTATCCATAAAGTTGATATTTGAATAAGAAAATATTTTTAATTTGAATTTAATTCTGTATGTGATTCCACAAAATTTTTCGATACGTGCAATTAGTTTTGTTCGAGAATGTGTGGTCGTATAATTAAATTATATTTAAATTAAAATAACCATAAATTTCGGTAAAGCGCCATTGAAAGCTATTTATTCGAGATAATTGATATGAAACATCGCCTTTGTGCTTTAATTATTACCACATTACATTAACATTTGAGTGTTTCAAAAGATTTTATTTTTATTTTTTATATAATGATACTTTAGAGGAATTCTGAGTACGTTTTTAATTACTTGTAATTATATCGTGATGCTTTATAAAATAACGTATAAATCATTTTTCTACAATATCATATCATAATTACATAGAAACTTTTTTTATTATAAGAATCATGTTAGGCGTTTAATAAGCTTTTTTTTTAACGCAAAAACGTTATACATTCGTTTCCAATGTTAGAAATTTCGTAACATAGCACACTTTTATTAAAAAATTAAATTTTCTTTCCTAAATGAAGTATCGGCATCGGTATTAATGCTGTAAAGGATTCGAGCAAGTTGTGGCCCTAATGGGCGGTATTTTATCCAATTTTATTTCATATTTTAATGCCAATATATATATTTTAAAGTTTTTGTATAAAGCATCGTTAACCTTTGTCATTTAAATGTTAAGGCTAGAAAGTCATAGAAGAATAAATTATCTTTATTTTATTGTCTTTTCTTTTATACATAAAATCTTCTTAATAGATAAAACATTAGAAAATTATGAAGAAACGTACAACTATAACTTATTAAAGTATATAATTTTAATATTAAGAATCCATCTTTCTGATGTTGTATTCATATTTACAAAAACAATATATATGATATAATGATATTTGGTCTCTTAACTAGTAATGTGAAACGCAATTTTAAGCTAACAGGTTGGAACGTATTTGATACAAATCCAAAACGACACAATGTCAAAAAATTGCAAAATTGCTTCTTTAAAACAAGCGAAGTGATATACTGTGTCTCTAGCTGGAAAACTCGCTGTGTTGCCACCAAGTAGACCGACTTAGTTCTTCTCACGTAATCATTTTATGAATGTTATGAGTTTCACGTGCACAAGATACGACGTGCAACGACCGACGTGTTATTTATGCGTCTCGAGTTCTACATTAGAATTATGTGGATATTTTCATCGTATAAAATATCTAGTTCAATTTATTATACTACAAGTTAAAATATATTAAATATTCTAAAATTATTACAGTGTTAAATGTAAGTTAAATAATACTATCATTGAATTTCATTTTAGTATTTATAAACAAGTTAAACCAGTAATAATATTTTTTTTTGATAGTAAAGTAGAACTTAGATGTTAATAAATTACTATTTCATAAAAATACATATTACTGTGGACTATCCCTGTATGTAAAGAATGATGTATTCCTAAACGTTTTAGGCAAAATAAAATGTCGACTAAACTTACCAGGCGAAGTCATTACCAGTGCAACAAAAAAAAAAACAACTTATTCCTATGTTCAATTTTTGTTACAAAAATGTATATCCTTTATATTCTTACGTATAATTTTCAAGCAAAAGTACGAAACTGCATTTTTATAGTATTTTTTAAAGTGGCTCTGTAAAGCCAACATTTGCTCTGAAAATATTTTCAACGTTATTCCACTAATTGAAATAAAACTTACTGTAGTGCACACTAACCATCTGTAAATATTTCACTACTATAATGAAGTCTCTTCACTTATTAAGAACGAGTTATTGGAGTTTGATCCGCCATGCGCCTCCACTTTGTATTCGTATACTTTTCTTGGAATTTGAATCGAGATGTGCGCTTGAAATCAGACTTAGTGGTACTGACACAGATATGAAGACGCGACAATCGGTCACCAACACAGAAATAGTATATGGGGTATTATTACTATTTCTGTGGTCACCACTCACCTGATTTATCCACTGAGGCATTTCGACTATATTACTAAATATTATAAAACAAAGTCCTACGTCGCGTATGTCTGTTTGTCGCGAAATTATCGCGAAAAACTCAAAAATTACTGCACGGAGTTTCATGCAGTTAGAGAAGAGTAAGAGAATAGATAGAATAGATAGAGTTATTCATGAGGAAGGTTTAGATATATAAACATATTGCGGGCGCAGCCGGGGCGGGCCGTTAGTCAATAAATAAAATAAACGCTTCACACTCAAAGGCCGCCGTTAGGATGTAAATACTTTGTCTGGGATTCGGAAACACACACAATACACAATCACAAACGTTCAGACCATATTGTATGTCTGTATGATCTGACTTGTGTGACCTATATATATATATGAGTAGATATATGAGTATATTATATATATACTCATTATGACCACTGCGCCAACGCGTCGTCTATTTTTTATATCTAAATATACCTAATATGTATTATTATGCTTAATTATACATGAGAGACGAATATAAATCATTTTGACTAATATATTTTATCATAAAAATAAAAGTTATTACCGTCTATTACACAAATATAAAATGATAAGGTTAATCGAAAATAGAATCAATTTATTAACATTATATATTCAATATATAAAATTTTATAGGATCATTAAAATTAAAGTACATATTTTTTAATTAATTTGAAACTGATTATTCTAATGTTATATCTTTGCGAAGGCTACAACTTTATAATTTATTACTTTAAATCGAATACAATTCATTTTATCAATATTAAATTTAAATTTCGATTATTTTAATCAATCACATGTAATTAATTGAAATTGATTAAGCTAATGGAATATATTAAGATACGAAAATTATTTTTATGACTTGTTCTGCGATATATATTATGTGCATTTTATATAATACAATTATTCAGTACTAGTGGTCGCCCAATGGTCGAAATTCGACCTAATCTATAATTGACAGCATTGTTAACATCATAAAAATATTATTGCGCATAGCATAGTACCTAAGTATATGCAGCAGTCATTGGACCTGATCTGTGATAGTAAATTTCATTAAAAAATTGGTTGCAAAACCTGTATTTACGACCGTGTTGACTTTGACAATAAACAAAATTTGTGTATACTCGTATATACCATTGTACATGTGTGTGTGCCGTAGAGTATGTAGTATTTTTTAATGAATTTAATGTATTATTTGAGTATTATGACAAAAAATATTAGTATTATGCACTTCTTCTCCATATAAATTTTAACTGTGCGAAATTTCATACTTCTCCGTCCGCGGAATTTTCGTATTATAGATACTGGAGAAGACAAACCGCGACCGCGTTTTGCTTGTATCCCGCGAAAGATCCTTTTAAATGTATTATTCTCTTTCATTATGTTTATTACCATTTTTTATTACAAATTTATTTTTTTATTATTATCATTATTTTATTTGAAAATATAATTTATTCAAGATCAAATCTCTAAGCCTTTACCATTAAAACTGAGTAAGAGACTTATTTACATGTAATATCAAGGTTTTATTGATTTAAAAATATATGCAAAAATAAGTATATAACGAATTACCTCATTAAATCGACTGACCCGTTGGCGCAGTTTGCAGTGACTCTGTTTTCTGCTCTAAGGGTTGTGGGTTCGATTCCCGCCCCGAGCCTGGGTGTAATATATGCTTATTTATATATGTATTATTTATATGTAGGTATATTTATTTAAAAAAAATGTATATCAGTCGGCTGTTACCTAAAACACAGGCATTAAGTTGCCTACCTTAGGAACACGACCTTGTGTGTGTGTTAAACATATAACATACATATACATATACATATATGTTAAACATATATAAACTAGATTATTAGCATAATTAGATAACCGTCGATATTTTAATAAACATTTGAATACCGAAAGGTGTCGATTATTAATAAATAAGATAAGGATTTAAGAAAATACTCTAAATATATGTATTTTTTTTAATTATATACTATGTTGTAAAAACATATATTAAAAGACAGACATTAAATTAATTTATATATTTAAGATACTAAATATTATAATACATTTTAATTATTAACATACTAGTTACGATATAATTTTATATCGTTGATCTGAATTCAAAACAGTGGGCAATAAAATGTTTGTGATTATAATATTTCAAACAACATAATATATCATAGCGTCTGTTTTCTTATAAAGTTTATAACGACTTTATAATTATCATGCGTTAGTTATCTCACGTAGTACATTTAAACCTTAACCTCGGGGAATTTCAAGCCGCATCTAAATTAAACATCGACACAACGAAATTTATATGAACTCGTTGGGTATGAGTAAACTTGAGATTTGAACATGGGTGTTATAAAGCAGCTAAAGATTGAAATGTTTGTATCTTGCTTGAATAAGGTATAAGAATATAACTTTTCGATATGGTATATTTTCTGCAACAGTTCGCTTATTTAATCACCAATCTGGTGTCCGGAGCAAATTAGATTTAGATATTTGTCCCTGTGGTTTAGGTCACTTCGCACTGTAGAGCACGTAAAACAATAAGTCTTGATTGTTATCATAAATACCTGATAAATATCGTTACTCTTTGTAGAATCAGTCTGCCGACCCGCAGTGAAGTAGAGTAGCGTATAAGGCTTTAATGAATAATAACAAGTATGTTTAATTAAAAAAATTAAAAAACCCGACTTCGTAAAATACTCTTATTATAAACTAAAAAGAATAAAACAATTTACTAGCTTTCCTTTGATACAAATATTGCTACAGTAAAAAAAAATCAACTCCCCCCCCCCATTCCGCCATTAGCGGGCGCCATTTTGAAAATTTATATAGCCTATGTCACTACTACAATTTAGACAAATCCAACGACACCTCATATGTCAAAAACCGTCCAGACGTTTGGGCTGTAGGGCGTGCCAAAGAACATACATACATACATACATACATACATACATACATACATACATACATACATACATACATACATACATACATACATACATACATACATACATACATACATACATACATACATACATACATACATACATACATACATACATACATACATACATACATACATACATACATACATACATACATACATACATACATACATACATACATACATACATACATACATACATACATACATACATACATACATACATACATACATACATACATACATACATACATACATACATACATACATACATACATACATACATACATACATACATACATACATACATACATACATACATACATACATACATACATACATACATACATACATACATACATACATACATACATACATACATACATACATACATACATACATACATACATACATACATACATACATACATACATACATACATACATACATACATACATACATACATACATACATACATACATACATACATACATACATACATACATACATACATACATACATACAGACATACGTACGTACGTACGTACGTACGTACGTACGTACGTACATACATACATACATACATACATACATACATACATACATACATACATACATACATACATACATACATACATACATACATACATACATACATACATACATACATACATACATACATAAATACATACATACATAAAAACATACATACATACATACATACATACATACATACATACATACATACATACATACATACATACATACATACATACATACATACATACATACATACATACATACATACATACATACATACATACATACATACATACATACATACATACATACATACATACATACATACATACATACATACATACATACATACATACATACATACATACATACATACATACATACATACATACAAACATACATACATACATACATACATACATACATACATACATACATACATACATACATACATACATACATACATACATAAATACATACATACATACATACATACATACATACATACATACATACATACATACATACATACATACATACATACATACATACATACATACATACATACATACATACATACATACATACATACATACATACATACATACACTCGAAAAACATAACCCTCCTTCTGTCGCAGTCGGGTAAAAAGAAGCCTATGTCATGCAGTGAAGCATTTACAGGCTCTTTCAGCTCAGTTCAGGCTGTTTACTGAGGAAGATTATCTATAATATAAAAATAAGTCGGGTTTTCCTTCCTGACGCTATAATTCCAGAACGCACAAACCGATTTCCACGGTTTTGCATTCGTTGGAAAGGTCTCGGGCTCAGTGAGCTTTATAGCAAACTAAGTTCAGGAAAATTTTCAACAGAAAAGCAGGAAAACAGGGAAAATCATTTTTCACATACAGCGCCATCTCTGATACATAGCATGTACTACAAATCAATATGGTTTTGTATGGCGGCAGTACGTGGTGTGAGTATCCCTCACGAAAATAAGTTGGTGGCAAAACGGAGTTCGCCGGGTTTGCTAGTAGACTATAAAATCTTATTCTACGATTTATAAGTACCAGGGCCGGCTTAAGGGATGTGCGAAGTATGCAGCCGCACACTCGAGCTTTTTGGAAAAGCATACAATTGGGGCATAAAAAGGGGCATTATTTTATCCTAGAGGCATTTTTCATGTATTAGAGATAACTTTTTTTTTTTAGGAATACGTATAACTTGGATGTGGAAACATCGGTACGGGGGTCGTGATGTCCTTTTTTAGGAATAAGTATAGCCTAGCGGCTTTTTTTTTCGTGTGCGATTCCGACACATAATAATATAGGTAAGTCTTACACACTCGCCATTTTCATCTCGGGCCGGCCCTGATAAGTACAAATCAGTAACAATAAACCTCAAAAAATATGAAAAGTATGGAAACGTCACGTCTAGTGTGATATAAAGTTAACCATCGGATCAACTCAGTCCGAGTAATAGTGAACATTACACGTGTCAGTAGAGTTATTTCTAACATGCTGACAAGATATTGAGTCTTACTTTGTAAAAGCGAAATGTTTATTTATTAAACACATTTACCGGTATACTGTCGTGCTCGTATCATCTCGTTATATTTTTGATACTGAACATACATAAAATAATTCTATGAATTGCATAGAGGAATATTGACTGCATTCTTATATTTTAACTTACAAAGTTACTAGTTCTGGGTTATTTTATACATAGAAAATTTATAAAATAACTGTATATGTATAGCTGTATTTTTGATACTATTACGAGTATATAGCTAATATGAAATTATTTGTCAGAAATTTAAGTAACGTTAATTCATTATTTAATACGTTTCGAGTACTGATCAATGATCGCTTATACGGATCGACGAATTACGTTTGTCTGTCAATAATAGCGACAGTAATAATTAATTAGCTTTCATACTTGATTTGTAATTGAATTAATAATATTATTCAGAGAATGTATTATATATATACATACATTATATATATATATATATATATATATATATATATATATATATATATATATATATATATATATATATATATATATATATATATATATATATATATATATATAGTAAGTGAAGTGTAGTGAATAAAATCTCACACTTTATATATACATACATAAATTAATAAGCAATGAGTTAGTCACTATAAATATCGAACCGTTAATAATAAACTTTGCCCCGGTATAAAATTAAGATCAGCATAATAACTCTAACAAGGTACAGCGCCTTCTCTTAATTGCACTTTCACACACGCCTATACTAATGGAAGTCAGACTGCACGATTCAAATTAAGTTATCAAAGCATAACTACAAAGACAAAATTATAAATATCTGGAGTTGAAATTCTATTTGTGAAAAATATTAATAGAAAATTATTTAATGATAGTATTTAAAAGGGTATTTTATTAATATTATCATTTAATTGAATTAGCTCAAGCATTTATTACAATTTATAAATTCATCGCTTTTTCGCATTCGCTTTAAATATGACAAAACAGTAAAGATCTTTTTAACATTTAAACATGGTTTAATTTGACGAGTAGTCCTTACTTAAAACCATCCTAAAATCTAGTTTAACAACAAGGTATTTTGCTAAGTTCTCGTATTTCAGGTACGGTGTATTGTCAGATTATATCAGTCAAACGTAGTGACGTTTAACTTTTATTTTTTATTGTTAAATCTAAGTTTAACTTTGGTCTAAATTGACTGATATAGTAGTTGAGTTACACTTTGATTAATATTTACAACACACAAGTATTTTCCCAAAAATTTAAATTTGAAAATTCTGTGCACGTTGGATGGTGTGATATTAACAGTTATTAGTTAAAATATCATGATCATCATATCAGCTATTGGATGTCCACTGCTGAACGTAGGCTTCCCCCATCGACCTCCAGAGCGACCGGTTCAAAGCAGCCTCCATCTAACGGCTTCCAGCGATATTCCTCAAGTCGTCTGTCCATCTCGCATACGGCTATCCGACGCCGCGTTTGCCGATATGTGGTCTCCACTGGAGAACCTTTCTGCTCCATAGGCCGTTAGTTCTACGAGCTATGTGCCCATTGCCACTTCAGCTTGCAAATCTGTTGGGCTATCTCGGCGACCTTCATTCGTCTGCGGATCTTACCATTTCTGATTCGATCTCGCAGAGAAATACCAAGCATAGCCCTCTCCATTGCACGCTGTGCGACTTGGAGCTTGTTTGAAAGACCTATAGTCAGAGACCACGTCTCAGATCCGTATGTATAATGTTTTTAGATATATAGGTTTTCTTTCGGAATACTTTTATTCTATGATAACAATTAGTTACTTTATAACTGAAAAAAAATATCTGATGCGTAGAATATTTCTTCCTATTTCAAAATATATGAGTTTTTTAATAAAACAGTTGTCAAATTAAAATGATTTCTTACTTCAACGGTCCATTTGGAAGTAATGCTTATGGGTAATAAAAGGCGAATTTGGCATAAGTATTGGCTAGAGAGCAGTCCGGTTTCGACCGTCGCGTTCTGGCTCAGTGCCCGATTTTACCAAGTATATTCAGGTAAGTTCGGATAAAATGCATTTAAACGTAAATTGAGGCAACTACAAGGGCTTAATTGCGTTTTAAATCATTTCATGTACGTAAATTAGGAATTAGTCGAGTCTACTTCCAGTTGTTCTAAGAATGAAATATTATTAGCATTGTATGTTTAAGTATAAGTAATTATTAGTAATAAAAAAAGTATGAGCTCTTAGTTACTTCGTCGTTTTGTTTCTCCGGTAAAAAAGACCAAAGCAAATCTATCTCAAAATTAAGATATACTAAACTGAACTGAATCAGTTCGTAAACACCCTACTGCTGGGAAAATGCCTCTTCTGCATAGGAGAAGGGTTGGAGCTTAATCCACCAAGCTGTACCACTGCGGGTTGGCGGATAATTTCCCTATCATGAGCAACCATCATTATCAGGTATTGTATTAGTAGGCATTTACGGTTCGTTATTTAAAGTGATTATGCATGATAACAAACGGGACTGACGGCTTTACGTGCTCTCTGAGGCATGGCGGGGAGAACCACACGGACATACACCCAAACCGAAAACAAATGTTTGGAATAGAACCCGCGGCTGCCAGCGTTGAGGCGACTACTCGCACCGCTACACCAGAACGGTCGTCAAAAGAAAGAAAAAAAAAATCTTTTAAATAAATTAAATAAATCTGTTTATACTATTATAAAACTGTAAGTATTTCATCGTAAAGGTATTTAGTAAAGTTTTTTTTTTCTGCATTTATAACTTTTACGTTATTTTCTGTATAATAAAAATTAAAAACTAATTTTAGCTACTAAAATATTCTTCTTAGGGTAAAAGCTATTTTACTTTTAAGAAATGGTGTTTACACGCGTATTTATATGATGAGATGAGGTTTAAATTAACGGAACTTCAGCTACACAGACGCGCGCGGAATCGATCGCCGCACAAAGCGAGTGTTTGTATTTGTGCAAATATGTGTTCTGATCCGGGTGCTTGTCCCAAACTACAAACAAGTCAATCTGTTATTAAGGGTTATAATTATAAGCTCTTAGTTACGATTGTTATTCGTTTTTGAGCTCAGGCGATTCAAATATTAGTGATTGTAAAATCTTTATGTACCATTCGAGAATACTCACGGCTAGATAGTTGATCTCTCAAATTAACCGTTCAAGATTAGTGAATACCAAATAACATCTTAAACACAAATGATGTATATGTGAACGCCCATGAACGTTGTAGGTAATTATCGACTGGCTTCACTAATGTGATAATGTCTAAAGTTCTTTTGATGAGTTCATTGGAAACATTTTTAGGTCATTAATTAGATTTTTTGTAACTATACTTATATTAGACGTGTGCTGATACAATTAGGGGCAATAAACTTAAAGATCAAGGATGTTATTGTTTTTTTAAAGCGTGCAGGACTTTTTTATGTAATGTTATACTTTCAAACGACTTGTCCTTAACCAATTATTTGAATTTTTATTATTTTCGTTATTTTATTATTTATAAAAACCAAATATAAAGTATATATTCTTCTATCTTATGAAAAGTTTTTATATCTCTGAATTTATTTAGTAATAAGAAAAGTAGCGTATCCGATTATCCTCAGAGCGAATGTTTGGGTCCAACTCTTGCTATGTAGAGGAAAAGGCTTTTGTCCATTCGTGGGACATTTATAGGCTCTTCTGTTCTGTTCAGTTAAGCTGAAACAACTATTATTATATACACTTATACGGCCTGGTGTGGCGGCTGCAAGTGACCTTGCTTTCTGCTTCAGGGTTTTGGGTTCAATTCCCGCCGAGTTTGCGTATAATATTAATAGATGTACTATGTATAAAATATATATATTTATATATAAACAATCTGCTGTTACTTTAAACTGATGTCTTTGAAACAGACGACCGTGTATGTGTGTATTGTATGATTATTAAAACATTATATATTATACATTTACAAATAAAATTGTTAATATTTTCAAAACTTGTTTTACAAGGCCATCTCGACTCTTTCGATGAGATGCTTAAAAACTTGACCAATTTAAGTAGCACTCGCTCCTCGATTATTGCGTATCCTTATACAGTATGGCAAAAACTGAATACAACTATATTCAGTAAAACATTTAAAAATATTTGTTTATTTTTATTGAAATGTGACACATAATAAATATGGAAAATAATTACGTAAAACGTAGGTACTTAACAAATAAATGTATCATAACTAGGATATTTTATGGGATAGTTTGTGAAGTTATAGCATGGCTATTAGTATTCAAAGTAATTACTTTGAATTATCGCGCTTCGGTTGGGATGCGCGAGCGCCGGTAACAAGACAACATAATGATACGACCGCCTTTGTCTGTTTCGCCACCTGCCCAAACATAATAGAGATGTAAAATATCGATAGTTTGAATTATCGATAAGAATTATAAAAATTGTTTCTTTGTTAACGTAAATTATTACTTTTAAGTATAAATTATTAAATATTTTGTTTTAAAAATTTTACATGAACTGAACAGAATGCAGCAAAAAAGAAAAAAATATGAAATTATTATTTTTCATGATTATCTTATTTCTTTTAACATATTGCTTAATACGGATTAGCTTTTATACGTATTTATTAATTCCTTTGTTAAAAATGTTGGTTAAAAAAAAGAAGCTGATGGTTTTAGTATATTTACCGAATACATTAAAATGGTTTTACTTGCCATTTATCATTAGATCTATCTGTTAAAAAAGATTTCCATTATTTTATATTTTCAGTACTAAAGTCGTTTGACACAACATTAATAGGGTGAAGTAATAAAATTCAGTCAGAAATTAATAAAACATATCGATATCGATAAATGAGATCAATCACCTTATAATGATACCTTGTTAGCGGTTGTTAGTTACTCTACACTGAGGCCACATCGAGAAACGAGACTTTTAATTCGAGCCTTAAAGGTGTGATTTCGAACGTCAGGAAGTGTTAAGTAATTATTTAAAATCGATTCTGTCTCTTTCTGATAAAATTCCCGTCGGTAATTCTCTTTTCGAACGAGTTGTCGCTGTCCAATTTCATTGGAAGTCGTAAATGTAATAATATATTTCGAATATTTAAGGTCTGGTCATCTTTTTTAAGTGTTGTTAAGTGATAATGAATAAGGAGCGCAGCGTCCATAATAAATAAACTCGTACGTACGTGTGATTTAAAAACAGTATTTTGGTTTAAATATTTCTTATTAATCTGATGAATTAATAATATAAAATGTAATAAAAGAAGTTTATTAAATCTATTGAACACGACATATAAAGTGGAATGTAAGACTCTTTGTTTTTTTTTTTTTTTTTGTAGAAGATCTTGACCATTCCTTGACAATTTTCATTGGAACATATTGTTATTGTATTAGCTTTATTTACTCTACAGACGCTGTGAAAGTCTGAGCTATAAATATTGTGGCGACTAGACCTTCTACCTTATATTGCTGTGAATACATTTTCCTCTTATTATGTTTTTGGATATAAATTAAGAGTGATTTATTCGGCTCCTATGGTCCGCTGCTTACTTTTTATCATTTGAAAGGGCTACAGTATATCATGTGGATGTAGCCTTAATTGTCTCGGACATCAATAAAGACTGCTTTATATGCACCTCTAGGTTTGGAAACTATAAGTGTACAAATATTTATGTATACAGTTATTCAAATGATTTGTAGTTTTCAATTTTGGTAAGATATGTGTTATATACGTACATACCTACGTACGTATTAAACGAGTTTATTTTATGATGTCTTCATAGTATCAAATATTGTAATGATAAGTATATTCTATAAATAATTCATTTGCTGTGATTATGATGAAACCAATATATCGTTATCATAATACAAAAAGTGTTAAAATCATTCCAGATAAAAAATTTAAACTTAAATTTAACGATGAATAATTAAGTTTAATTTTTTTAGAAGACACTTTGATTAAAAAATTGGTAGAGTAATTAAAAGGGCTCGCTGCGGAAAGGCTTTGTAAGGATTTATTGTTTTATAACGTATTCCTATAAACCACTTAAGTGGCCTTTATTCTACGCTCATCGCAACCCTTACAAAGTTAAGCACGGACAATATCTAGTTTTTTTAACGAATATTTATTACCGTCCATAAAGAATAGAACTAGCCTATCGACATGATTAATTTGAATATTTTTGTAAAAAAAAAAAAACAATGTAGCCGTTGTTTATAAAATTTGATCTATAAAATATTAATCAATCGATGTAGCAATTTAGAAAACGTGTCTATCTAGTTAGTGCTATGAAAAATATTTTATGGAGGCAAAATTAACACAAATATAAAAATTCTGAACCAGATTAAAATGTATATTTATGTAATGTATATTTACTAAAGAAAGCTTATCTTTAGTGATGTTAAAGATCGAGAATATGGTAAAATATTAAATGTAACGTACCTACGTAAAATTAGTACTAAAAGTCACAAAAAATGGACGTGGACTCAGCGAGGAGCTGACGTCTAATGTTAACAAGTCCGAAGTTTAATTTGGGTACAAAATCCTCCTTTGCTAAGCAGCTGGTCTGCGCTCCATATAATAAAATAACAATTTTCACATTTGAAATAACAGTTAACAACGGTTATAGATGGTTACGTTTATAATTTATTGGGTGGATATTAGATCACTAACAAGCTTAGAAACCGAACGTCAGACAAAACAGTAATTTGTAAATTGAGATGGGATCGGACGTCCCAGAAAATGTTTTGAGATAGACCCTTAATAAGCTTTTATTAAATTTTTTTAAGATAGCGGCGACCTTTTAAGGGGCCTTTTTGTAATTTTGTTTCTATCATTACATTTAATGAGCAAGCAATTAGTATTGAAAAGTAATAAGAAGTAAAGACTAAATATACAATTATTAAATAAAATAAATTGAACATCGTTAATTTTAATGAGAAAAGGCGAAATAGTTTCACAAATAGAATACATTCAAGTAACTATGTACACATTTTAGTACCTAATAGTTAATAAATGTACTCTACATTTACCAGAGTCCACGGAAGTACAGGTTTAGAAATTCGTGATATAAATTTTGTATAGTGTGCACTTACCAGCAGAAAATAACAAGTGCTAGTCAAAGTCGTCGCAATGTATGCGATTTTAGACATAAGCATCGTATGCAATGGCGCCTGTGGGCACACCAGGTAAATTATTCAGGGCAAAAGTCAGTCACGAATCGCTCTTCCGACTCCTGCTCTGCTAATACTTTAGTAGGTACTTATCTACTTTCCTTTAGTTTTGACGAGATCTTTTTAAGAAAAATAATGTGAAAGTATTATAATTTATTATTATTTATTTCCATTAACAATATTTTAACAGTAATTTTTATAATGTGAATTTTTGAAAAAAAATTTTAATCCTATATTGTACAATTTATTATTATTTTTTTTTTATTCATTTAATTTGTAACAATTCAAAGACACGAATGTTAAAAAAAACTTATAGGTTAGACCGTTAAACCTTCAGATCAAAGAGCAACAATAGTCGTGACTTCTTTTATTCTCAAAGGGAGCCTTGAGTCATAGTCAAGTTTCCCTTTTAAATATTACATTTAGATGTCGTAAAGCATTTCATAAAAAAATATATTGTTTCAAAGAAATAAGAATAGAATTTCGAAACTGAGAGTATCCATACAAAATTTACGCAAAGGACATCATAATACCTTTTCGTAGAAAGTGAAATCTTTTAATTATCATATTTTTTATGGCACAAATTGTTCAAACGAATAGCCAACAATAGTGTCGCAGTGTGGAACCAAGATAAAACAAGTGGACCATAAAGTTGGTGCTGTAAACATTGTTTATAAAACAATCTAGAAGACTGAGACATAAACGAAAGTTTTGGTCGAAATTCAGTACCACCCTTTCGGCTTCCTTAAATTGTTATAGCGGTAATAAGCCGAGGGTATGTGAGTTTTATTACCAGCAGTTCGCTCGAGTTTTTGGGTACAACGTTTTGTCACCGACACAATTACCGGTTACTGTGTACTGTAGAACAATGTTAGACTATTTTGAAATATTGCGATGGATGTCTAGAATTGCCGTAAATAAAGTCAGAAGCTTTTTACCCAATTTATGTTTAACGATGAGAAATAAAGGCAAAGGACTTTCGTATTCCGTTTGTTTTCTTGGGCTATGTGAAATGTTTCAGAATATTTTATATTTATACTTATTTAGTTAATTACAGCCGAATAATTTCTTTTGAAAATATTGGAACAATTAACATAAAGTTAGCTGACTAATTTTCATTTTAATCAACTTTGGGAAGAACATCAATCCAATTGACGGAATCTACTATTCGGAGTTCCATTTTACGAACTCCTCAGGCAGTCAAACACAAAAGTAAAATGAAAATCAATTAGTTACTTAATTCGCGTCTTTCTTACAAAGCACTCGAGAGACTTTCTTTAAGATTGTCGTTAAGCCGTATTACGTGTAATTAATTACCGTCTTTAAATACTTCGTCTATCCCAGAACAATAAAACGTTTTCAGATTATGATATGAAACGTTGGAAAGCTAATTCTGTTCGTAATAAATCTGAGACTTGTTAATTGCCGCCGTCCTCAAGAATAGAGTCGTAACAGGCTTCGCTTTGTTTTAGGCGCGAAGCGACTTCAAAGGATATACATGGTTATTGAGTTAACCATAATAATAGAATGTCTCCGAAGGCATCGTCTTATTATAAACAAAATTTGACTAGAAAATTTCTGAAGTTACTTTCTTGAATTTTAAATGCTTATAAAAATTCTAGACCTCACCGGCAGCTCTTTCCTTATTCTCATTCCATTACGGAGGCTCAAAGGAAAATATGACAATTTCGTTAAAGGAATTAAAAGTTACCTGCTTTTAGATGAACGGCTTAACGAGAATAATTTTCTCTATCTTGAGTCTTGGACTCATCATTACGCAGGCCACAAGATGAGACTTTGCGAATAACATTTAAATTTAGAAGTGACATTCGTTCTATTATTATATTATTGGGCTTGCTTTTGATTTCATTATTTTTGGATAAACCGTTAGTACTGGTCGCTGCCTTTTGCCGATATTTACTTTATCAAATAATTTATTAAAAAAAAAAAAAAAATACCGTATTCATATATGTATTGTAAAGGAGAAGTTTGATTGTATATTTTAAAGCACTTATCGTAGGACCTACGTTCTCCAATAGTTCCAAAATGTATTATTTGTTTTTAGTTAAGAAAGACTGTTTATTGAATAAACATACGTCATCGCAACTGCGTTTTAACTATTAGGTGTACAACTTTGCACCTACCGTTCTTTTCTTTTTTCTAAAATCTGAGGTTTTATTGTAAAAAAAAAAAAAAACTGAAGATAATGATTACTCAAGATATTATCCATCACTGGCCACTACTTTCTCCCATGTTTCGGGCAATGCACGAATCCTGCATCAAAAAAAAAACCTGGTCATGTTTTGAGATGATCCACGAATCTATTCATTCTTGAAGCGTTGAAATCACTCACGACACGTTCTTTCACTAATAGCGGCCTCATCATAGGTATTTGAGAGCAGTTGGTAAGCCCCAATCGCAGATTTCTTCATACTGAAGCAAAAAATAAAAAAAAACCTCCAGCAAATGACAAGAATTCGGCTCGTAAAGTGACATATTCAATCCACGATAACTTTATAGTTCAGATAAAAATCGACTAATGTAACTACTAGCTTACGTTGACAGATACCCAAATTGATTGTAATGACGTATATGATCTATTTACTCTAATCACTAAGTACCACTAAAACCATCTATAGGGAAACGGCGGGAGCAAAGTTGTACACCTTTATAATTTAACTAACTCGCGCTCTAATTCGCGCAGTATATCAGTATTTACCGATTCGCGCGGTAATCGGTTAGTTAACCTATAGTACCTAATACTAATAATGTTTTACTAATGCAATATAATATTTGTTCGATTGTTATAGATAATGTATAAACATTGGCTACAAAATATCACAAAACTCACTATAATTATGTATTAGAATAATAGCTCTAAATGTCAAAGCGAGTGAACAGCAAAGGACACCTAGACCGATATACTCTCAAATAAAATTAAAAATACTGGTTTTCCGTTATATTAGAATGATGGCTATCTAACCGTGAACCCATAGCGATGATGTTATGTATTGAGAAATAGGCGTTGCCTTGTGTTAGGGGCCGTCAACGAACCATAACCTATGCCGTTTTTGTACGATAACGAGCTCTCAAACTACATATTATCATGGCGTCGCTATGTCAGGCATACGTCAAGCAACATCCGCCCTATATTTCGACACCACTTACTAACAATATTATATTTAATTTATACGATTTTTAAATTAAATGATTTCGACCATAATATTATTTTGTCTACTTCAAAACGGATCAAAGTGAACAGTTACAAATGATTGTTGAATGTTTTCATGACAATTTAATACCGATGTATGTTATGAGATTGATATTCGTTAATAACGATTACGAAGGAATGTAGATGTGTATAAATTGAGGAGCAGCTGTTTGAGAAAAAAAAAAAGAAAACAATGACTTGTACAAGTTCGTAAACATAAACAAAACAAGGATTACGTCGATCCATAAAGACTTCAGGAATTTAATATTAATCAAATATTTTAATCAATTAAGCTTTTTATATTTTAAAGTTTATATAGTATGTATTTATTATTGGTAAATAAATTCATATTATTGCCACTGAAAAGTATTTTATGAAATTTTTGTCTTAAGAATTTTAATAATTAAATGTAAATTTTAATTAAAATTTCAATTTTAATGGATTGTTAGATTGATTTTTTTTTTGTATGATTATTACGTTACTACATTTAACACCTTTAAATATTTATTTTGTTCCATTACTTCTAGTTTTTGAGAAGTGGTAAACCAAATTCTAAATTAAGATTATCGTTAATGTCCTTTAAAGTAGATATCCATGTTTTGATTGATGGTTTGGTTAGTAGCTTAATTAATTTCAATGGATATTTGTATCTATTTCAAATATCTAAGTTTGAATATGTTTATTTAATTGTGATAAATGTAAGCAAAATAAAAGATTACTTTAACCAGAATACATATGGGTTACTTTCATAGAAAATTATAAGTAATTCTGATACATCCTTAATAAATTATAATATATTTTAAGTATATTATTATTGTGTCAAACAATACGAATTGCAGCATTTATAATTGTTAATAAGTGGTATTCATTACAATTACGTCACAAGCATAATAGCGAGAAAACGGTTGTGAAAATAAAGTGTATAATTAAATAACATTAAACGTAAAAAGCTTAAGATCTTAACGATTTCAATAGAAATTAATTCGCTTTATATTGCAACAGAATAAAAGACTAAAAAGCGATGTTAAGTAATCTTTTTTATCCAAATTTATTAGTAAATATAAAATGTATAGAATTTCAAATTGACTGGAAAATTAATACTATCGGTCATTTGCATATTTTTCATTCAGTTTAATAATATGTTTAGCAATGTTTTTTTTTTAATAATACAAGTTAGGTAAAATAAATTGGTTATATTGTTTTTTTTTCTGTAGATAACAAAAACGTTGGCTTATTTTATATTACAAAATTATGTTAAAGTATACTACTTTATAATTTTTAAATAAAGTACCAAGTTCTTTTGATAATAAACGGCAACGGCATAGCTATTTGACTATGTGTTGGCGCAGTGGTCTCAGCAACTGTATATATATATATATATATATATATATATATATATATATATATATATATATATATATATATATATATATATATATATATAATCTGTTTATTTACCGTTTTTAGTTATATTATATTTATTTCTGGTCTGGGCTTATGCATAAGCCTCCTAATTTCTTAAATATTAATATTTTATTATATATTGGCAAAAAACTAAATGCATTTTTTTTTTCATCTTTAATTGTTTATAATTTTTGCAATTTTTAATGTGCTAATGTGTATTAGCACACATTATAAGCGTGTGCTTTTGGTACATTTTTCTAGACGTCATTCCGGATCCAATGAGCTATCGCACATAATTTTAAAAGTAGTATTTCTATTTTGTACCATTTTCAACTTGTCGACTAGACTATAATAGTACCATAAAATACGCCTAAGCGTAATTTGCATTCGAAAAAGCTATTAGCTTACGTCTACATGTCCTGAACATTGAGTAGTGCGACTTTCAAAAGATATACAAAAAAAAAAAAAAACAATTTATAATTGCAATCTACGAAAATATAATTAATTAAGGATTTGAGTTAAATTATCGTTACTTATATTTCTTTATATATACGAGTATATTACTATGATTATTGAAATGTTAAGTACAATAAGTATTAAAAAATGTAAAGGTATTATTTTAGCGAACGGAATGGTAATTGCTCATGTGAATATTTTATGAAAAGTAATAGTGATTTTGAACTGAATTGAACTGAAGCGAAACAGCCTCTAAGTGATCCACTGCTGGGCAAAAGCATCTTTTCCATATTAGAGAAGGGTTGGACCTTAATCCAAGAGTCTGCTCCACTTTTAGTTCAGTTGAGTTTTAAAATCTACATCTACAGCTACAACCTACCAAACTTATTACAATATTACAACAATTTAGCTAGTGCACGATCCCCTCCCACAAACGTCTACCCCAGAATGTGCCCAGCTAACAACGCCAAAGCTAAATTTGACATCCGTCCGAGCCAATGACAAGAGTAAGTTTGTACAAGTAAATCGCTGTCTCTAACACGTCTTCAATTATTTTGTAACAAAATGTATAAGTTGTAAATTTATTTTGACGGCCGGCTGGTCGAGTGGTCAGGCAACTGGTCACTTTACGCAGCGGTCGCGGGTTCGAATCCCGCCAAGTGCAGATAATTTATATGACGAATATAGATGTCTGCACCGGGTCATGGACGTGTATTTATGTATATATGTGTATTTATATAAATTTCTTAAATTTATTTCCGTTCCTAGTACCTGTAAGACAAGTTCCTTCGAACTTAGCACGGGGCTAGGTTAACGTGTTAACGTGTTAACGTGTTAACGTGTTAACGTGTGATTGTTGGTTAATATTTATTATTTATTTATTATTTATTATATAGTGATCTGAATATATATCATATTAAATTAATGTTACAAAGAATAAACCAAATATAACTAAAAAATAATAATTTTTTTTTTCATTGTAACTTTTAATATTCGGCGCTAAAGAACTATATATTTAATTAGATAATTAAGGTGATAAAAGTTTTGAATTTTTTATCTTAACTTTCTTATTAAGTCGAAAAGATTTCACAAATGTCTCACAATTTAAAAAGGTATATGTGTAAATCTGGCAGCAAAGAGCATCATTTCGCTAAATTGGACAGGTACAAACTAAGAGTCGCGGGCTAACTAAACTTAGGCTTTCTTCCATACCCATTCAATTGAACCGATGCGTCGTTATTTTGCAACAAATTGTCTCTACTTTAGCTAGTAAAAGGCTAATGCGAATAAATTCCAAGAAAATACGCCGAATAAAATATAGCGATTCGTTTGATAGTTAGGTAAATATGTTTTTCTTAAAATTTTGTGGAATTATTTAGCGCTAATGTTTTCTTAGAATAAAAAAATTCGAATATATTTAATTAAATGTATCTTATTGTTTGATCTGTTCTTTGTGTTTAGTTTATAAATCGCTGTGTTGTTTTTTTTTTTTGTTTTCGAATATTAAATAAAAATTAATTAATTTACTTTAACCGAGGTAATTGTTACCGTGGGGTTCGCCGTCTGGGGTAGCTGGGCGTCCAGTGGTGGGCACGGGAGGTGCAGTCGGCGAGGGTGTGGCGCCGGGAAGGCGCGCGAAATGGGGGGGGGGGAATTTTCCCCCCCATTCGGTGGCAGGAGCGGTAGGTGGGCGCGAAAGCTCAGTGGTCGGGCGCGGAGGCGCACAAGCCCCTGCACCAGCTGATGTGCGAGCTCAGCTCAGGGGTTTCGCCATCTGGGTTAGCTGGGATCCAGTAGTGGGTAGGGCGCGAAAGCGCAGTGAGAGCGTTGGCACAGGAGGTGCGGCCGGTGAGGGAGTGGCGCCGAGAGGGCGCGGAGATTTCGGTGGTGGGGCCGCTCCTGGTACTTCTCTGAATTAGCAGAGTGGACCAGTCAAGCGGCCCAATCACATGTGGAGGGGCCACCGGGGCAAGCGTCGGGGCATTACGGTTACGCGCGAGCGATCCCGTAGCGCCGCACTACGGCGCAGACGGGCGATGGGTTTTAGTGGGCATTGTGGTTTCACAGCCAGCGAGTCCCACATACCCATCGCCTACGGGCGGCAGGATGCGTAAATGCATTTCCCATTGTAAAAAAAAAAGGTAATTGTTGCCGTGTAGTGACTGGCAGAGAAACCCCGACCTTTTTCTTGCCGAGGTGTCGTAAAAGGCAACTAAAGCCATAGTGGTGCGAACAAAAGTAAGCTTTAATCAACCAGTATGGTGATGGGTAGCAGCGTCACCATATCTTTTCATAACACACTGCGCTCGCCAACCCGCCTTCTAAACGTGGCGAGTATTGGGAAACCCCCAATAACAAACCCCCATAGATGATATGAGACGCCCACGTTCTAACGGCTGATGTGGCTGTAGTGGAGGTTATTGTTTCATTTATAGGAAACTTAGAACTATACTGTCTTCCAGTATTTAGGATATGCCAGTTCACTGAGTGTTCATAAAATTTACTTTCAATTAAACTTCGACAGTTTAAAAACCATATAAGTTTTAAAATCTATGTTTACTTTACATCTCAAGTGCTTGGAGATAGTATCGATGGTCATAAATCGATTTTTTATGTAAATGAAACACTGAATGGCAAAGAGCTTCTGAACAGTGAAGCGCGGTATTTAGTAAAAAGGTCCGTATCGATTTGCATAATCGACATTTCCACAGGTGCATTGGCGGGTGATTTAGGTTTCTTACTCGTTGACAACGCGACGGTTGGGCGTATAAGGGAATATTGTACGGTCGTTTTTATTTATTGACTTTGCAGTAACAGACTGCGATTTACGCGAGCTATCGCGAAAACGTACGATAAGTTTTATTTAAAGACGTCGCGTCGTGACCAATGAGACATTAAATGAATTAAATTCACGAATATCATTCTAAGATACTATTGAAGTTTACTCTTAAACTTTGCTTTGATATAATTTATATGTATTTAACAAACTGAAATAAAATTTAATAATATTTTCATGATTAGAAATCGGGGATAAATTAATCCCATAACTGTTAAATATAACGCGTTATTCATCTTAAGTTATGACTTGTATACCCATATTTAGTGAAAAGGTCATCGAGGATCTGTGAACTCATTTATTATACATAACGCCTTCAAATCTGGACTGAAATGGACGGAGTGGTCCTAATAGTGCTATAAAGAATGGCCAAACGATACCGCTTAAGGCTAACCTCCCACGTCGCATTGATCTTTTGTTATGATGTACCCACCTAAGGTTCAAAGAGATCGTATTTTTCTAGAAAATTCAAAGGATTTATCTATAACATTAACTCTTCGTTTGTGTAAACTTTTGTTGAATAACCCTATTTTGTTTTACTTTATTCATATGTTTCATCTCGAAATAAAAAATAATTTATTTTACTGAATTCGATATGATTTTGTCTATACAACTTTACATAAATCTCAAACAATCCATATTGCTTGCGGACACCTGCAAGCACGTCCATAACGAAATCCAATTAAATAAATCTAGATATTGCACCGACCGATCATTACCACGTACAGCTAGGAACTGACTAATAGTAACAATGATAAATTCGGAGATCGCACCGTGAGCCTAATATCATTGTTTGACAGTTGTAATAAAGATCAAAATTGTATGCACAATATGTGTGATTCTTAAAGAAGACCTACCGTATATGCTTGTTAAGAGACCCTATTTATTCGTGTCGAGGTGCTAACTCACTACGTTGGCCATGATTTCTGGTGACTTGCTCGTATTCGAGCGCCAGATTATGTTTCTCGGGAATTTATGTGAAGTTGTTTTATTAGAATAGATATTAGAAACGACCCTATTAACTAGTTTGTTAGTAGCATGTAATGATAAAATGTGTTTTGATATTAGTTATTCATAACATGATATTATGAGCTATTGTATATTCCTTCTCATCCACTGCTAAAAATATAGTGACTGAATATCATTGGTGACTGATCTGTGATTGATATTAACAATATTCTCCACAATTTTTAGGTAACCAGCTTCATTTTAATAAGAAATATATTTTTTTGTCAAAAACAATAAGTTATTTTACATACCTACACACAAGATAAAGTGAAGAAAAACGTAAAAAAAAAACATAAAAAGCAAACCTCTCAAGGCTCTTCAAACAAAAGCGTGTAAAGAGCGTTCTTATCAATTATGTATAAATTTAGATGAAAAGAGATACGCAATGAATTTTGGTGAGCCAGCTCTTGAACACAATCACATATGTGATCTTAGGTACATTTTAAATTTCGAGAACAACGTCAAAGTGATAAAATCCCGCTATGATAAAACTTTGTAAGTTTGACATGATATTCAACGTAATTTGTGTTTCCCAATGTTGATAAGTTGATACTAAATACTGAACTTATAATTAAAATTTGTGATTAATTTACAGTACTTCCACATAAGAAACTAGCTAGTGTTCATTAATTAAATTCACCCTCGTTATTATCAACACCTGCTCTTGAAAAGCGTTTAATAATGGCGTCAAGCAGCAGCTGCGAGCGGTCGACGGAACGGTAGTTTTCAGCCTGAAGGAAAATTAAAATCGTATTAATTGAAATGTCGTAATTGCGTTGACAATTTATATTTTAACGATATAAATTGTATAAAGCTAACGTAATTTATAAAATTAATTATGATCAAATCTTTGTAGATCTCAGAATGTACATCCACTGATAGATGTTGAAAGTTTCTCCTATTTTATTTTTGGACCATAGTTCTATAAAAGCGATGTCTTGTAATACAATAGTGTGCGGTCGAACAAAGACTTAATAAAAGAATTCCGATGAAAACACATTCACTATTTTGAGGAAGCTAATTATAAAAGGTAATCTGAATCGATTCATTTACTTGCGCAAGCGAGTTCTCGATTACAATTCGACGTATCGCCTTCTCTGACCAATGAATGCTACTTCGAAAAGATCGGCTGATTCTTTAATTAGTGGTTTATCAAGATCGACGGTTGGGCGGTTGATGTTACTTATTCGAATAATAAAAGTAATTTAAACTTTATTCAAGAATAAATCGTATGGAATCTTATCTCAATGATTTTTTATTTAATTTTGTAAAGTATTTATCTGATAAGCACAAAATTCTCTCGGGGTGAAACTTTATCTTGAGTAATTTTAGTTTAAAAAATAAGAATTTGACCATTTTAAGAACGTATGGCGTAAATTTGAATGAGATTACGATGAAAGTTTTATAACCAAATAGTATAAAAATATTATCAATGTTTAAGTTGTATAAATCGGAATGTTTAAATACCAAATTTTGTTTTTCAATTTTGTCATTATTTTTTTTATTTAATCGACATATTTAGAATGCCAATGGATGTATCGACCAAGACCAAGTGTGAATCAGAGACAAGTTCAATTAATGACAGCAACTGTTCGCAATTAGTACTATCATAGTCAAAAATATTTTAACCATCCTATAATAAAACGTTTCGATTGAAGTCTGTTTTATTTCTTTTATATTATAAGAATTCTTATAAACTGATAGCATCTTTAAATCGAGAATTTTACAGTTCAATAACAAAAATTGTTTTAACGAACATTTAAAGTTATAAAAGATGAGTGGCATATGAACACTGATTCTTTAATATAACAGAAATGACGTTCCTTGTTTCCAGCCGACTGACACCAAGCTTCATTACCGGAGGTCGAGATAACATCTCTAAGCCTATGACATTTGCTTCTGTGAACAGTTGACAAAATGTCTACTGATTAATAAATGAAACTATCTTACATATAATTATTCGATTATGAATCTTATAATAGAAGATATAGCGTAAAGGAGTCATGCAAAATGAGCATGGTATAACCTTATGGAGAAGCAACGGGTGTCGTGTGTAAGTATTGATGTGCGTTTAATTACAAAATATCATATGAATAGTTGGATGATTTTTACCATTCATTATTGGTTCTTTCATTTTATAAACCTTAAATTAATAAAAAATATATCTAAAAACAGATCTATTCTATTATAAAGTGATGATATAATTATTATGTAAAATGTATTTTATTAAATAATTAATTTTATAAATAAAATTGTTTATTTAATCAACATCAAAATATACGTTTTATAAAGATATAAATTTTGATATTTAGTTTCAATTGATGTTTCGTGAGTTTCAAATTAATAACTATATAATATTATAATTTAGATTAAGAAATTTATTATTTGAACGTGACTTAAAATTATTAACAATGCTTTGGCAAGATTGAATACTATAATTTTGTGACTACAGAACGTTGTATACTACAATCCGTATATTCTTTCAAATTAATTTTAGTAGGTAATAACAATTACATTGATTGCCGTAATTTATTTGATACATGTAAAACGCCAAATTACAAATTGCGATTGATATTTAATAATAAATTCAGTGAGTGAGGTTGATACATTCATCATATTATTGTTAAAATGGCGCTTAAAACACTCGCCCAATGTGGAGCTGACTTTACATTACCAACTTCATTTGATGATAGTATAATTAAACTAAGATTCCTATATAATAATAGACGAAGAGTAGCAACGTTTGCATCAACATCAATCAATCTACAATGTCAATAAGTTATGGTAATGAATATTAAGACAATTTTCAGTTTCAACTTAACTTAAAAATATCCTGACTTTACTGTTAAATTATATTTTAAAACTAATGAATAAGAAAATTAACTTAGATTAAATTATTAATCTACTAGCGAAAATATAATGATGTGTATAATATGGTTATATATGTATATTATGTATCTGTATTTATAAAATAAGTAAAATGTTTCAATCGCTTAGTCTTTTATATGGTGTCAAATATAAAACTATAAGTCAATACATATAATAAAATAATAAAATTTAGCAGCCTTCATATGAACATCTTACTTTTAGAATAATATTTCTGTTCAAAATACACATTCCAAAAATCATTATTTAAATAATTCTATCATTTTACATCCCATATCAAATAATCATAGCATCTATCTCATATAAAACATTCAATGAACAGACAGATCATCGTACCAGCAATAAGCTTATCAAAGACACCGTCTAAGCCACCCAAAACTACATTCGAACGAGATTCAAAATGGAAACTGATTTCATTAATTACAGATATAGATTCAAAACTTCATAACTTTGAATCTATTTAACTACCAGATATTCATTTTTGATCATCAAATACAAATTTCTACTCTTAAAACTATTAAGCTTTCATAATCATTATCTAAATCATGTTACTCATTAATTCGACTGTCATATTTTTCTAGTAGCGTCACTAATAAAAACGCCGTCTATTACCTTTAATATTTTTAACGTTTTATGCATTGTTATTTATTAGATAGATGTAATTGGTTTGAGATATATGATAATTGTATTCTAAAGTTATAGCTCTTTGACGGATACAGTGAACTTTTATAGGGCCCATGAAAATATATTTAACTTTGTCGTAATATATTTGTTTTAGCTAAACTAGTTTATTTGATCTTATCGTAATATTTGTCACAATGATACTTGAAGTTATTTTCTTTTAAATTTAATGTACATAAAGATTTAACGTAAATAAAAATAATTTTTTTTTTCTAAAATCTATACGTAATGCAAATCGCAAAATCAAAATTTTTATCGCAACTATTTTTTAATTCATAAAATTTTTCGTATATTATATTGTCACGTCGTTAAATAAAAAAGATCAATAATACGAGTATTATAGGTGTCACACCAGTAAATCTGTGCCGACACATAGTTGTCGTTAACGCTCATTGAAAATACGCTCTCGCTAAAGTAAGTCGACAGACGTTAAAAATATCAATATGTAATAAAAAGTCTATGTACTATAAAAGGACATAATTAAATAGTCTCTTTTTCAATAAATACTTTCTCTTCTTTTTCATTCTATACTAATATTATAAATGCTCTTTGTCGACGCTTTGAAGACCAAATCGCTAGGCTGATTTCTTTAAAAAATATAGATAGTTTCAAAGGCGAGGAAGAGAGGGATATGGTCAAAAAAGGTCATAAGGAAGTGGAAAAAGACACGGGAAAAAAGTACCTTATAATAATTTTGGATGACGGAATACTGTATTATTTTTAAATAAATGATATTATACACATCTTTACAATTATTTGCTTTGATTTTATCTTAAATTATATCTCAGTAACTAATCAAAACTAAAACCAGACTAAATTAATATAAAGTAACAGCATTTAATTTAAAATGAAAATTAAATCTATACAGTAATACGTCTTTACACAAAGAAAAGCTTTTCTGTTTTGATTAACTGCTAATTTATTTTGTGTAAGATAATTTTGTTCTGATTAGTTGTTAAATAACATAAGAACGATGTTGGAACCGCAAAGTATGATAATTGAGGCTTTATACAGTTAAAACTTTTGTGAAAATTATAAAACAACTATTTAAATGACTTATCCAAATTAAAAACGTAATTTTTAAAATAAATGTTTTAACTTAGATGTTTATTGTTTGTGATGTTGTCGAGTGAATATTAATAAGAATGAAGTGGTAGTTGTGAGCCAATATTCGTAGTATTTTGGTTTATACTCGTAATTTATTTCGTAAAATTTTTTAAAAATTCAAAATAAATTCATACATCAGAAAAAATCTGCCTTAAAATCATTGAAAATCACAATCCATATTATTTATCTTAACAGGAGAATGATTTAGCCTACCACTGGGACTAAAATAAATTATTTTGCAAATAAGTATAAATAATTATCTGTAATTTCTAATTACATTTATTAAATATGTTCTTTTTTTGTCATTTCATTTGAAGAGTATATCAAAATATAAAAACAAGAATATTATTTCTATAGTAAAAATTACTTTTATTTAACTATTAATTGTGTCATGTAGCTTATCTTTAATCCGATTTACATTTGAATAATCCGTACACAAACACGACACAATAAAAATATTCACAAATAAAATTTACATTTTTATTCGTAATTCTTTTTTAGTTGTTTACGTTTTTGGAATTATTCAAGTGAAAATTAATAAATAAAAATTACAATATTTATTTCACTTAAAAATAGCTAATAGTAATTTTGTTTTTCTATTTAAATTTTATAAAGAGGAAAAGATTTTTTCCGACAAGCAAAAAGTACTAATCCTACTATCCTTTTGTACACTTACGAGTACTCTCGGCTCACCCTAGCTACTCTCTTATGCTTTATGCATAAACTAAAAACATCTTTTAACTACTTAACAAAATATTTGGATTTTTCTTCTTCTTTATTAAATATGAAAGCTTCATTAATAGCAATTTCAGGAAATACGTTTCCTAGATTACTTTAAAAGTTGTCTATATTCCATAGTTTTACGACCGTTCTGGTGTAGTGGTGAGAGTAGTCGCCTTAAACCACGCGCGGTGGTCGCGAGCTCGATTTCTGCTCGGGACAGGTATTTGTTCAAATACTTGTTTCCGGTCTGGGTGTATGTCCTTGTGGGTTTCCTCACCGTGCCTTGGAGATCACGTAAAGCCGTCGGTCCTGGTTTTTATCATAGAAACCTGATAATGATCGTTAATCATGGTAGGGAAATTATTCATCAACCCGCAGTAGAGCAGCGTGGCGGATTAAGCTCTAAGCCTTATTCTATATGGAGTTGTATACAGGCTTATACAGTACAGTACAATATTTCATAGTATAAAACTACGAGTATTGGAGAGAGGCTATTAGACTAAGGCTAATCTGTACTTAAATTCAAACGTTTATAAGTTTTAACTGGAATCAGGTTACCTTTGATATATCGGTGTGAAATATTCTCACAGCAGGTAGTGTTATAATATGTAAGACCTTGTGCAGACTTTTGCCCTTTACCGGATCGTGTTCGTCAGACTGATGCATAAGTACGTACGCTTGGATAATATATTGAAACTAACTTTATTTACCACAGTAAAAAGTATTTTTAAAAATAATTGTTATAATATATAAATGTAATAAAAAGTTAGAAATAATATTAAGTATTGTTTATAACTTTAAATTGTTTTAATAAAGTCATTGCGGCGGTATTTATTTTGGTATCGACTTGGTTAATTGCTTAACATAGTTTCTGTTTATTTAACAACATTAATTATAACGTCTTTAAAGATTATTGACTTCAAGATAATTTCAAATGTGTGATTATAAATTATAGATAAGATACATTATAGGTACAAGTTAAATTATTAATTAAAATATCTGATGTGTTACAAACGTTTTAATCCTCTCGAAGCTCTGGAATTAAGGACATATTTTACTGTGATTCCGTTTGTTTTATACAGTTATTTTTCATATTCGAAGCTCGGCATGAAAGTTTACGAAATGTTGTTTTTTTACTTGTCTTTTATTTACGTTATATACTTTATTAAAATTTTCTGAATAGTTTCTCCTATATTACGCGTATTTTGTCTGATAAAACATTCTTCATAATTACGAGTACTATAGTTTAGATTAAGTTTATGTTTCAAATACATACAAACATATTTATTTTGGTATAATTGCAAACATAATATATTTTATGAGTATGGTGATAATTGTATATCGTACTAAAAGATATTTATGCGATTATTACTGACAAATGTTTTAAGCTTGTAAGTAAGTAAGCTTTTGTAAGAGGTAGTGCCATGCTGTTTTGCAGCCGTATTGGACCGGCACGACCGGAGTGGTACCTGTCGCTTACATGATACCGACGTAAAGTGACAGCTACGCTGTCGCGTTTCGTGCGGTTTGTAAGGGGGTGGGGGGATGGAGCAAAAGAGGGCAACGCATCTGCATCCTCTTGTGCGGATGTTCATGGGCGTCAGTAGTCACCAAAAGGCTCCGATTACTCGTTTGGCGCATATACTATAAAAAGAATAAAAAAAGCTTTCCTCGCTGTAGCGGCTTTGAAATGTCCCACTGCTGAGAAAAAGCCTATTCTTTATTTTTATTATTCTTAACAGTACATAAAGCTTAAATTAAGGGTAATATGAAGCTTCAAGATTAATCTTTTGTGTTAGAAGTATATTGCTGAGACATTTATAAGAAGGTACAGTTATTGCAAAATTACTTACGAATTTTCTGTGTTTAGTAAACATTTCATTACATTATTATTATTGTAAACATACAAAATACTATTCTTTCTTTGCATATACTAAGGTGGGCTGGTAAAAAATGCATTTTCGTTAAGCCCGCCTTTGGTTAACACAAGTGTATTGTACAACAAAGTATTAAAATAAAGAAATAAATAAATATTACTTAATTTATAGAGTTATATCGTTTGTTGGAGACATATTTTCGTAGTTATTACATATTACCATATATAATTTTATAATATTTGATAATACATAATATCTAAAAAAGTGTAAAAGATTATTTACGAGTACCCTTAAAATTCATTCCAACTTAAAAGCAGTGAAATAAAATTTTATTCAGCTAACAGATTATCAGCTAAGTCTAAAGTTTTGAATCAAGTCGCTTAATATGCTGCGGAGGAAGTTCGTTAAATTGAAGCGAGGCGAGTTGATAAACGCTACACATTTTGTATTAATATGTTAGTCAATGGAGTCAATTTTATCATGTATCAGTGCTCTAAAAGTTTACAAGCATTTAATTATGACCATTAAGATTTTACACAAATTTCTTTTTAATTATTGATTATCTCTTAAATATAATTCGATCCGAAGAACAACCTTAGCCGAAGAGTGCTTACAGAAATATTTTATCGTGACTTCATTGTCCGTTTGTCCGTCTGCGAGAAAGTTATATCTTTGGTAGGTACCTACTGTAGATAGACGCTTGTATGTTGTATGTAGGTAAAAGCAGATGCTATAAAAAAATGTTATTCATTGAAAATTAAAGTTTCTTTGAGTTCCAAGAAATGTATAAAAAATTAAAAACACATTTCTTAGATGTTTATTTTAGCAAGGTCTTAACAAACACCTACGCAATATGATCGTTTGTGTAGGAATCGAAAACTTGGCCGAATTTTAATTAATTGCAAGCACAAAAAAAAAAACTAATTTACTACACTCAATTTAAAATTGTTACTACACGAAAATCGATTACAAATAAAGTAGAATAATATCTTTAAATAAATAACGTTGTATACAATATAACATAAGATCAACATACTTATTTTTAATCCTAGTATTTCCCAGAATTGACTGCAAGTATAGCAAAGATATACCTACCTATGTGACTTGACTTTTGAGCGGCTTGAAAATGATCATGTAACGAAAGTTTCGTTATAAAGTTTTACCGAATATCTAGCTATGTTTTGCTATTATTTGGCCTTTAGATATTTTAAATTCAAGACGTTGTTTAATAATGATATTTTTTTTCTTTTATTGTTGTTTTTATTGTTTTGTTATTACAGCGACCATAGTACATATTTTTGTGAAAAGAAGTATCTTACTAATACCAAAGACAAAGCCGGACGAAAGACGGAAAAAGGTCCAGAGAAGCCTTAATAATAAAGTATTTTAGGTACGCCACCTACTATCAAGCGAGGCAATTTCGTTAAGTTTTCAACTAAGCATTTTAAATAAACGGAATCGTTATATCTAATTAACGTTATATAATCATCACATATTAAAATATAAGAAAAATATATTTACCTATATTACTAACATATTAAGCATATTAATATTAAATCATTATAATATTAATTTTACACATTGCAAAATATTAAAATAATTTCACTGACACAACTATTCCATTTAATATTACATAAAATATACATAAATACAAGTTTATTAACTCTCTAAACTTCAAAATCTGCTCCCCAAATTGGCAACTCGAGACTACGAAGGAAATAATGTTACACTGAACTCCTCATTAAAAAGAAAACCGCCCAAACAGATTATTGGAAGTTGTTTATTATCTGTATGTAATATTAGACGAAAATTGTAATGAAGGCCGAGGGACTCCCGCAAGACGATAGATAACAAGCTCCAGAGGCAAAATAAGGGCATAGCGTAATACACAAAATATAGCGAGCTCTTAGAAAATTTTAATTTAGGCATCCAAATAAATAAATATAATTATTCTATCTGAAAACAACTTTGTGATTTTTTTTTTCATTTTTCGATAAGTCTAAATAAAGATGAATATCTCTAGAGAATAGAATTATTATTAACTAGCGGCCCGCCCCGGCTTCGCACGGGTATTTAACTAAAATTTTAAAAATTATAAATTTATATTTTTTTATCACCTACATGCGCCATCTATCGTATAATGGAAGCATATCGTTTTTATTTTTAGTGACATTTAACATAATAGTAGGTACTTATATTAATTGAAAATGATGTTTATCTAAAATATTAAAACGATTTCTATTCCTATCCGACATATTTAGTAAACTTTTAAGTTTAACAAAATAATAACTCAAAAGTAAGTTTTGTGAGTTTTTTAGATTCCTTAGACCAGATGGCGTTGGCGGCGTAGGTACCTATTTCTATTTTCTTAAATATTTATTTTTAAATTTAATTACAATGAAACAAAAACTAAATTATACTGTGAGTTATGCATAATTTTTATGTATTAAAGTTATTTACATTGGTTTTGTACTTTTTACGTGATACGTGCACGACCAAAAACGATAAGAGATGGCGCTGATACAAAAAAAAAACGCGCTATTAAAATTTATTCTTGATGATATATACTGTATTCATAAAACGGAGGTTTTAACATAATTATTATTTGTATAGATTGATCAAATACAATTTTATTACTATTTATATTTCATTCGCATGTAAGTATAATTATAAACCAACAGTTAAATATACTGTACCATTTGTTGCGATGATGTTTAGAAAATAACGAATTATTATATTTATTATTATATTTATATGACGACCGTTCTGGTGTAGTGGTGCGAGTAGTCGCCTCAACGCTGGCGGTCGCGGATTCGATTTCCGCTCGGGGTAGATATTTGTATTTGTGCAAATATGTGTTTCCGGTCTGGGTGTAAGTCCTTGTGGGTTTTCCCACCCTGCCTTCCGAGGCACTTCCGAGCACGTAAAGCCATCGGTCCCGGTTGTTATCATGGATTTTTGTAATGATCATTACTCATGGTAAGGATATTATCCGTCAAGCCGCAGGGGAGCAGCACGGATTAAGCTCCAATCCTTCTTCTTTACGGAGAAGAAGCCTTTGCTCAGCAGTGGCTTGTTCACAGGATGATACACTATAATATTTAAACTTTAATTTTAATTAAGAAATGTAAAATAATTTTTGCTTATAAATCGTTCCACACCTTTATCTTGGTGCCGAGTTGATTTATGCAAACAGACATTTCATATGTTTCGCATTCGCTATATAACTGTTTCTGACCTCAACGTCTCATCAACATACGTTAATCCCGCAGGATACAAACTTCTCTCTGATCCCTGAAATGTTGAGAAACTTTATAGATACAGTAGAAACATAAGGCTATTTAAGTATTTTCAACTGTAATTAGAAATATATAATCATGTTTCAAATTATTATTTACATTTGAAGTAAATTTGTTAATATTTAACGTAGAGTATGTGTGATATTATCGCAACAATGTTATTGCGAAAACACTTAAAATATCATTACCATGCATTCGAACGTTGATATTCGCATCGGAATATAAAATGCGTGAATTTTTGCATTTTAAACTGCACTATAAAAAGGCATAATAAGAGCAAGTGTCGGGATGGGCGTCGACGGGTAAATGGTGTTGCAGACTGCAATCTTATCTTCATTTATAGAACAGTAAAATTACACTCCATCGTCTTCGCATAAAGGGCCCTTTATCATCATACTCTCTGTTGGTAGTTAGTGTGTAAAGTATTAAAGATTGATATCCCTCGAGCATGCAATATTATTTTTAAGCGATTTTTCTAATACTTTATGTTTTTTACGATATTTTATAGACATATAAAATTTTAATCTATTTTAATCTAATAACTTTAATTGAATTTCATAGAAATGCGTAAGGTTTTAATAGCCATTAAATTTGCTGAAATATGTGTTTTAAATATCACGGCAGGTAATAATACTTCGTTACTTACAAATAACTAAACAATGATACAAAATTAGCTTTGAACGTACCTTGTGAATATAATTTGTAACAATTTTCTTAGAACATAAATAAACATGACCATTTAATCAAAACAGTCGCTTTGAAACACCGGAATTAATCGGAATATCTGCCGCAGTTCAACAACGCGTCAATGTAGAATGTATTGTATTGTTACTCTCTATGTCGGATGTAAATGAGGTTAAAAGCTGGCGAGGAACGATGTTTTGTGAACGTGTCGATCAAATGTCAATCTTTCACGTGCACCTATGAAAAAGTTACAGAAAACATTTTGTTAGAATTTAAATTTATGCATACAATAAAACTTTTAAAGAGTTCAAACATTATTGTTATATGTACGTAACTATGTAATATATACATATATTTCAGAATTTCATTTAACATTCAATACTTGGATGGATATCATAAAGCGCGGTTCTATGGGCTACTAAATAGATAAAAAGTATTTGATTAAAAGTCTATACCGGATTTTATCGCGTTTATTAAAAACTTTACAGTTTAACAATATTTTTTTAAATTATTTCCCGACGTTTCGGACCCTTTACAGCGTCCATGATCTCGGGGCACTCAATTGTCAATATTTTTGAAAATAAGAACAAATCTCTAATAATACTAAACGGTAACGCGCAGTGTTTAATTTTAAAGTCAGTGTAGTCGTAGCGTTATTGGTTAATAATATCTTTTAACCATCTCCAGCTAACAGGTCCTAACACCAATTTTTGATTCCAAAATTAACAAGTTCAAATAAACAAACTGTTAAGATTCATTATTTTAGTATGATATATTTTATATTGTAAATATATGTTGTAAAATACTGTATAGGTTTATAAGGAGTAAGTGTCGGTGAAGATATTTGAAGAGATTAAAAAATAAAAATAAGCTTTCACATTTTCATTTTCACATCAAACATTGTGGTGGATAGGAAAAGTAATTTTTTAAATTATTTATTTGCTTTTTTTAAGAACGAAGAAAAGTTATTTACGTTGCAACAATTCACTTAATTCACCGAAAAATAGAAAAACAGTCACGTAACATTTGTTTCAAAAATATTTTGTGGAATTCCGAACAACGCAGATTTTAATTCGATTATCATGCATAAACAGTATTCAAAAGAAATATTTCATAAAATCGTAGTGAAGAATTTTATCAGAACTTTGGTTTAAAGCTTTATTAAATTCGTAAAAAACAAAAGTATGAAATTGTTATTTTTTTTATATAAAATGTTGTACATTTAAAACGAATGACAAGTTTTCGATATTGTACTTCCCATTGGCCAATTAAAGCGGTAAAATACGACAACATGTACCAATCCAATCTCACATCCTCATATTTATCAACCGATAATTAATAGGTTTGACATTTCAATTTATTATCTTTTATAGTTCAATATTTATACGTCAATCGTCATGAAAATTTAACGAGCGCCTGTTTGGTGAACTTAATCTTATCTTATATCTTTAAACGAGCAATCTATAATATAAAAATAAGTCGGGTTTTCCTTCCTGACGCTATAATTCCAGAACGCACGAACCGATTTCCACGGTTTTGGATTCGTTGGAAAGGTCTCGGGCTCCGTGACCTTTATAGCAAACTAAATTCAGGAAAAATTTCAACAGAAAAGCAGGAAAACAGGGAAAATCATAATAATATAATCTTATACTCTCATAATGAACTGAAGTGCATTGAATCAAATTATAAACAACACATTGCTTGGCAAAGGCCTCTATTCCATATAGAAGAAGGGTCATCATTGACTCTCATAAAATGATTTTAAAAGTATAAATTTTGTAATCTATAATATAAAAATAAGTCGGGTTTTCTTTCCTGACGCTATAATTCCAGAACGCACGAACCGATTTCCACGGTTTTGCATTCGTTGGAAAGGTCTCGGGCTCCGTGACCTTTATAGCAAACTAAATTAAGGAAAAATTTCAACAGAAAAACAGGAAAACAGGGAAAATCATAATAATATAATCTTATACTCTCATAATGAACTGAAGTGCATTGAATCAACTTCTAAACAACACATTGCTTGGCAAAGGCCTCTACTCCATATAGAAGAAGGGTCATCATTGACTCTCATCAAATGATTTAAAAATTATAAATTTTGTAATCTATAATATAAAAATAAGTCGGGTTTTCCTTCCTGACGCTATAATTCCAGAACGCACGAACCGATTTCCACGGTTTTGCATTCGTTGGAAAGGTCTCGGGCTCCGTGAGCTTTATAGCAAAAAAAAAATTAAGGAAAAATTTCAACAGAAAAACAGGAAAACAGGGAAAATCATAATAATATAATCTTATACTCTCATAATGAACTGAAGTGCATTGAATCAACTTCTAAACAACACATTGCTTGGCAAAGGCCTCTTCTCCATATAGAAGAAGGGTCATCATTGACTCTCATAAAATGATTTAAAAATTATAAATTTTGTAATCTATAATATAAAAATAAGTCGGGTTTTCCTTCCTGACGCTATAATTCCAGAACGCACGAACCGATTTCCACGGTTTTGGATTCGTTGGAAAGGTCTCGGGCTCCGTGACCTTTATAGCAAACTAAATTAAGGAAAAATTTCAACAGAAAAGCAGGAAAACAGGGAAAATCATAATAATATAATCTTATACTCTCATAATGAACTGAAGTGCATTGAATCAACTTCTAAACAACACATTGCTTGGCAAAGGCCTCTACTCCATATAGAAGAAGGGTCATCATTGACTCTCATAAAATGATTTTAAAAGTATAAATTTTGTAATCTATAATATAAAAATAAGTCGGGTTTTCTTTCCTGACGCTATAATTCCAGAACGCACGAACCGATTTCCACGGTTTTGCATTCGTTGGAAAGGTCTCGAGCTCCGTGAGCTTTATAGCAAACTAAATTCAGGAAAATTTTCAACAGAAAAGCAGGAAAACAGGGAAAATCATTTTTCACATATAGCGCCATCTCTTATACATAGCATGTACTACAAAACAATATGGTTTTGCATGGCGGCAGTACGTGGTGTGAGTATCCCTCACGAAAATAAGTTGGTGGCGAAACGGAGTTCGCCGGGTTTGCTAGTTCTTGTATATATATAATCGGAATCTCGGAAACGGCTCCAACGATTTTCATGAAATTTAGTATGCAGGAGGTTTCGGGGGCGATAAATCGATCTAGCTAGGATTTATTTTTAGAAAATGTCGTTTTATCCCTTTTTTCAGGCAATTAAAAAATATCGTTAGAATACGAAGGTAAATTTCGCTGTCATTGCTAAGTTTATAATAGCTCCGATTTGAACCGGGCGGATTCGAAATAAGAAGACCCCCAGGTTCGAATCCAGATGTCTCCAGAACTATTTTTTATTTTTTTATTTTAAAGTTCCTGTTTTTGTGAGAAAAACTATTATTGGGAGGCCTTTACTAACTGGATGACCGAGCTTTGCTCGGTATTTTATTTTTTATTTTTTGTAATTCGTGTTTTTTGTAAACTATATTTACATACGAATTATGAACTGATGATATATGAATAATATTTTTCGATCTTACCGAAATAATAATAAAAAAATATGAACTGGTTATTTAAATAAAAAATCACGAGTACAATTAAAAACTGTTAGAATATTATTAGAATACGAAGGTAAATTTCGGCATAATCTACAAGTATATAATAACTTAGGTGGGAAATCAGTATATCTGGGTTCGAATCCCGATGCCTCAATTCCCACTTTTATTTTTGCTTTTTTTTTTCAAGTTCCCTCTTTTGTAAAAAAAAGAACTATTATTGAGAGCCCTGTACTACCTGGATTTCCGAGTTTTGCTCGGTATTTTTTTTTTGTGAATCGTTCTTTTTTTTTGGAAATTATATTTAGATACGATAGAACTGATGAAATATGAATAATATTTTTCGGTCTTACCTATAATAATAATAATAATATAGTATTTTGTGTCACAAGGGGATGAAAGTACAGTGCAACCTCGATATAACGAAACTGAAGGGAATTAGGAAATATTCGTTATATCAAGTAATTCGCTATAATGAGGTTTGTTATATAGAGGTTAGACTGGACTGCGATTCGTTTTAACGAGGTAAGAACTTGGAATTAAGTGGAAATAATTAATAGGATACGTTATATCAAGGTTTTAAGTTGAAAAAATTCGTTAAATAGAGGTAAAATACCTTCTACCTATATTCTGCAATGATTGAAAAATCGTTATAAAGAGGTTTTTGATAAATGTTATTCGTAATGTAGAGGTATATTTTGTATTATCTCTTACGGGCAGTTCTAGGGGATTTCGAAAAATTCGTTTAATCGAGGAATTCGTTATATTGAGGCTCGTTATATCAAGGTTGTACTGTACTATTTTTTTGACCCTCATATGAAATTGCCGAGCCGAAGGCGAGGGTAGCAAACATACGGGAATGGATGTAGTCTTTATTAGTACTTTCGTCCCAAGTTGCACATACTTTTTTTTTTCCTACCTAGGACGAAAGTTCAGGTTTTGTCCCTGTGAAGCGGGGACAGAAAGTGTCACTTTTGTCCCGTTTCACAGGGACTAAAATCGAACTTTCGGCAGAGGTAGAAAAAAAAGATATAAACTAATTATTTAAATAAGAATCACGAGAGCAATTAAAAACTGCTAGAATATCATTAGAATAAGAAAGTAAATTTTGCCACCATCTATAAATTTATAATAGCTCAAGTGGGAAATCGGGCGGTTTCGAAAACGGAAGATTTTTCCTTTTTTTTTTCAAGTTCCTTTTTTGGTGAGAAAAAATATTATAAGGATCTCTTTTTATTTTTTTATTTATATAACCAGTGACTATTGTTTTATTATTATATCGGTAAGGGGGCGTCCATAAATTACGTAAGGTGTTTTTTTTAATTTTCTGTGCCTCCCTCCCCCCCTGGTGAGATGTCGTGAGATTTTATTCAACCCCCTCCCACATCCCCCAATCTCACGTGAGATTTTTCAAACGTCGTAAAAATGTGTATAACGTCGAAGTATGAATGAAATTATTTTCTTTCGAACGAATTAATGAATGATCTTAATCGTATTACGCGATTACGCTCAAGATTAAATCTTAAGCATGTACAATCTGGATTAAATGAACCAAAATAGTATAATTTTTTTTGTTTCAATCAGAAAAAAAATTGCGTGATTTTTGCCGAAACCCCTCCACTCTCCAACGTAAGATTAGATGAGATTTGACTCGACCCCCTCCCCCCCTTAAACACCTCACGTAATTTATGGACGCCCCCTAAGATTGAAAATATTATTCATATATTATCACTATGTAATTTGTGTCTAACAATAAATATAGTTTAACCGAGCAAAGCTCGGACATCCAGGTACTAAATTTTATAAGACATATATAACATGTTTTCGAAGGAAACGCCAAACAAACGAATATAATCAACGTAACCTAGTTTTAAACGAGGTTTTCAAACCAAGGTTTCGGATACATCTTACACATGTCGTTTTAAGAATATAAAAGTTTATTTTCATATTCTTATTGGGTATTATATTTTGATATTTCAACATCTCGATCTACGAATCTGATCTCTTTCTAGTCTTTTTTCATTTTCAATTCGAGTTATTTCCCAGGAATATGATAGCAAAATCAATAGGTACTCTATCACGTAGGTCATTACATATTTCGACTTAACTGGCTGGCGTTTTGAAGTTTGCCGGATAAACATCGCGTCGTGAGCGAATGTGGCTGTTAACACATAACGAGGTGTAGAGTATAAGCCCACCAGTCATGATCATGTCTTAGCAAGTTATTCGCCGACCACTGACCTTAATATTAAATTAAAAACAGCCTTATATCACATAGTTGACATATAAATTTCGATCTTATAGTTTAAATAATAAATTACAGTTTGGATTGTAGGATGTAATAATATTAGATACTTCGACATAAACAGCGGCAAAAGTAAGCACAAGCGATAATTTGTATGGTTCATTGTAGAATTATCCGTACGTGAGCGACGTAACGAGTATAAAAATACGAATGCCAGAACAAATGAAATCATGAATTATTTTCACAAAAGCAATTGTATTCGTTATACAATAAATTGTTGATTTGAAAATGATCGCAAAGTAATTTTTTTTTTTATCAAGTAAAAAGTATAATCTAATAAAATAAATAAATTGACAATCTAATTATATTTTAATACCTTATACACTTCTGAAGAAGAAAAATAACTGGTTTCTCAGGATCACGTTTAAGGTAACAAAATGATTCTTTAAAGTTAAAGCCAAGTTAAAGGCCGATGAAAACCTGACTCGCCCCAAGCATTTACTGGCTACCTTTGATTGACGGACAGGATAATAGGAAAGCCGTGTTTATAGTCGATTTATAACTTACAGGTGACAGGATTCATGAGGTGCAACGTAGTGGCGTAACTAATAGGCCATGTTAGACAAGCCACTTGAATGTTTGAAAATGTTTTACTTACAACGTAATCACATTTTAATCAAACGAGGGAAGTATAAGGTTACTTGATGCACTTTTTACATATATAAACGATATATTTTCCTAGATATGAGCTTTTACCCGATTTCGCAAAAAAATATGTGATTTTTTTTTTCATTTGTATTTTTTCTTTTTTTGAAGTTTATTGGTTCAGCAACCTCTACTGCTTAAATATTTTTAGGAAAATAATTATGATGTATCGTTAAATTTATTTTAGTTATGGGAGTGGTGATACTAGATTTTACACCGTTTTCCGCTGTTAGTTTTTTTTAGGTTTCCGTACCCAATAGGAGTATCAATCGGAAATTATACATAACGCCTTTGTACACCTTTCTTTGTATGTATCAATTTTGTTTTGTGTGTTTCTTTATGATGTACAATAAAGAGTATTTATTATTATTATTATAATGTATAGAAATATTATACAAAACTAGCAAACCCGTCGAACTCCGTTTCGCCACCAACTTATTTTCGTGAGGGATACTCACACCACGTACTGCCGCCATGCAAAACCATATTGGTTTGTAGTACATGCTATGTATCAGAGATGGCGCTGTGTGTGAAAAATGATTTTCCCTGTTTTCCTGCTTTTCTGTTGAAAATTTTCCTGAATTTAGTTTGCTATAAAGCTCACGGAGCCCGAGACTTTTCCAACGAATGCAAAACCGTGGAAATCGGTTCGTGCGTTCTGGAATTATAGCGTCAGGAAGGAAAACCCGACTTATTTTTTATATTATAGATAATATTACAAAATTTATAATTTTTAAATCATTTGATGAGAGTCAATGATGACCCTTCTTCTATATGGAGAAGAGGCCTTTGCCAAGCAATGTGTTGTTTAGAAGTTGATTCAATGCACTTCAGTTCATTATGAGAGTATAAGATTATATTATTATGATTTTCCCTGTTTTCCTGCTTTTCTGTTGAAAATTTTCCTAAATTTAGTTTGCTATAAAGCTCACGGAGCCCGAGACCTTTCCAACGAATGCAAAACCGTGGAAATCGGTTCGTGCGTTGTGGAATTATAGCGTCAGGAAGGAAAACCCGACTTATTTTTATATTATAGATATATAAATCCAAATAAATAAAAGCTTAAAAGTAAAGAAATCCTCATATAAATAACATGTTTTTTCAATGTTTTTAGCTTTATATTTTTAAGTAAAATGTAATATAAGACTTTTGATGCTGATAATGTATCTTTCGATTACAACCCTGATTTACACTCAGCCGGTTTTTATTTTAGGATCTTGAATATGAATAATAATTCATAAATGATTTTTTTTTGTCTTAGGTTAGGGAACAAAGATGTTAAACCTAGCGGCCTTTACAGCGTCACCGGTGGGGGAGCCGAGTACAGAGACCCAGCTATGAAAATTGCTCTCTCTAGGGCTCAAAATAGACGTTCGTCCTAAGGGTGTCTTCTAACGAGATCGCATCTTGGCTTAGAACGTCGTCGGACATGTGAGTGGTACTACTGGACAAGGGTCTCTTTTCCTGTATAGAAGAAGGGAGTTAAATTTGTTATGTTTTTTCCTATAACAATACAAATACCATCTCCGAAAGGCAATCGGACCCACAACCATTGCCAATAATGAAACTTTCGTTACTACTACACCACAACGGTCGCCAGATTATTAACATATGATCTGAAATAAAATAGCTAGCCAACCACTAACAATTTTTAATTAATATAGGCAAATAAGAATAATACTTCTAACAAAGCAACAAAAAAAGCATAATATAGGTAAGAAATTATACATAGGTTAGGTACAAAAAATCATAACATAGTTTATAATAGAGATATTTGTTATGTTTTCATCTACATACATATCTTGTATAAGTATTAGTATGTAGACATTTGTATGTAAGTTTATTATATAACTGCACAACCTACCCGTTGCTTTGTGAACTCTCCTTATCCATTTGGATTGTCTGGAAGAAATGGCTAATTAGCCATAAGACCGCCTGTTGTACAACACAGTCTTAGCTTAACAAATTTGTAACTATGCTCTGTAATATATTTGTGATGTGCAATAAACAATAAAATAAATAAACTATCTTTCTGGTTTTGGCATAAAATGTAATAATGAGGCCGAAAATACGAGCTAGTTACATTAAATAATGGTTATATCATACAAAGCTATGTACTAATTGTTAGTCGTAGTCGTCGCATAAGTTACATAGTAAACAAACGGCAAGTCAGCAAAGCATATTCTAACGCTTCGTGTACCAACTAACGTTGTATCCAACTCTGCAACGGAAACAACCAACTTGATGACCCCAAGTTATGAGACATGGCGGCTTAATACAAAATGTATATATATATATATACTACACTTTTAGAAACGATCTATTACAAGAATTGTAGACATTTCTATAAAGGCCTACATAGTAAAAGGATTTTATTGAGACATAGTTGGTTTAAATACAGGCCTTTGGATTTATCTAGTACCCGATGTTGGAGGAACATTTCAGGAAGAAATCTACATAGCGTCTTGAGATAAAATAAATGCGTACATTCTCCGAGCTGAAATGTATTATATGTACTTCTTTTATGAAATGAGACTCCCAACATTTAGACAATTACAGACTGTACCTACTTATCTTTAATTAAATAAAATATATAGTAAAATGAATACGTCTAACATCTAAGTATTTTCATTTTGTTTCATTTGAAATTCGATAAAACTTTCATTACTGTACTGTTTATTTTAATTAAACAAATTAAATCCAAGTAATGCGTAAAATCAAAATAAAATGTTTTATACAAATCTCCTTGTTATTATGGATAATATAGTACATAATATTTAATTTTACAATATAGTCAAGTTTTATGCAACTGATAGATAAACATGATAATTTATATTACATTAAAAATTTAACACTCCAGAGAAAGTTCATCTCAAAAAATCAACTTCCATCAACAATTTCAACAAAAAACAAACATCCAACGACTCTTTCATCATTCATATATACAAAGTTGTTGGGTGAGGAATTGATTTTGTTCCAGCTGTACATTTTCTAAATTTTGAGAAGCCTTTCATCGCACAACATTCTCTTGGTCTTGATTACTGTCCAATTTCTTTAATTTCCTGCGTAAAAAACAAAGAAATCATAAAATTAATAACAATATGAATCATCATAATTATTACAACAATTAAAATATGAAATTAAATTACATTTGAAAATCATCCAATTTATATTGGAAAAAATCTTATACATTTTTGTAATTTTCCTTCAAACCTTTTGTACGTTGATAACATGCCCTTTGACTCTCACGATGTCTTTTTCTTTTTTCTTATTCTTTTTCTTCCTTCGAATCTTTTTTCTTCAAATTTTTTTTTGCGCTGATGCCACGCCCTTTGGTTTTTTCGATTTCATTCCTTTTTTTCTTTTCTTTCTCTGAAAAACGATGATTATTTATTATTATGTTATTTCATTTATTTTACGGTAGACTCGATCGAAACCTAACCTGAATAATAAAATTATATTAATTAAAAAATGAAACTTACACCCATTGACATATTTTTTCTATACTGACAGCGGATGACATCTTGACATTTACAGTTTTAATTTCCACGAACATTCGCGCAAGCGCCCTGCGCCGCCTAAACGAAACAGCAGGCGCAGGCATGCATTTTCGCCGCGCGGTAGAAAGAGAGGGGAATCCTATGCCGCGCCGGCCCGGCGGTCTACTCTCCATCTGCGTTACGAATTTTCGATCAGGCTACGTGTCCTGACGCGAGATTAACATTTTTTTACCCATTACAAAAAAGTGCACAACGCCGCTAAAGAAGTTTTCACTTCAAAAAGTTGATGAAATTTAGTATGTGGAAATAAACTAGTAACTGTGATGGAATATTATACATATCTGGATTATCTCTAGTTAAGGAAACGCTTACACTGTTTTACCCCAAACATGTAGACATACTTTTTAAAAAGAACATAGACACTGCTTAAATCCAAAAATATTTTTGCCATTTTTTTTTTTTGATTTTGGCTTTTAAATTAGATTCGCTCTAACTAAAAACTAAAATTATGTTTATTTATAAACAATTGAGATATATTTTGTTATATTTTTCTAATATCAAAATTCGACAATCTGACTTTATAATTTTTTTTTGAATTTTAAATGCGAAAAATAGAGACTATTTGATTATCTATCACTACTTATCATAAATACTACTACTACGTATCACAGATGAGAAGCAGTAACGATAATTGTTGCCGAATCTCTATATCAAGATTTACATTAAATTACCTATAAATAAAAATCAAATACATTTCGTGGGTACCTAAATTGAGAACCGCTGGACCGATTTCACTAATTTTTGTTTAAAAACCATTTGGAAACGGTTATTAGGGAAAGTCAAATCAGGGAAATTTCCTGGAAAATGAAATATTCGGATAAACATGGAATAGGTTTTTTTGGTGAAATTCTTTTCTCAATTTATTAAAATTCATTGTTATGATGCGCGCGCACACCGTCACAAAAAACCAAACCAAATTTATTTAAACAAACCAAATCTCATCGTGTATATATCGTAGTAATGAAAAATTGTAATTTGTCACCAAATTCCTAGTTATACATTAATAATTTTACTTTAACATTGTTTCCTAGAACTTAACTTAACCACCAAATACGTAATATACAAGAAAATTTGCTTATAACAAAAATTAAAAAATTTGTAATTACTAATATACATCTACCCTACAACCCTAAATTTTGGCACTGACAAGAAAAATTTGCAGATAAGCAACATTTGGTCTTTTTTTGATCAGTCGTTATATTGTTAAAGGTAAATTGTTATCAAGTTTTATACACAATTTCAAATATTATAATTATTATGTTTATTCAACGTAAGTAAAGAAAAATAAATATATAAAAGAGAATGAGTGTCTGAACATAGATTTTTAATCATATTAAATCCATTTTAAAAAATGTTGTTTGATTTTGAACGCTATTCAGGGATAGTGTATCTATTTTTAATATAGGCATATACATATTTATGAAAATATTTAGAAATCATTCAGTGGAAAATTAGTATACCCACGTTAACAAGTAAATTTGACACATAATTATAGATAATATATAAATATATCTAACTTTCTCACTTATTTATTTCAAGTTTTATGTAGCTTGTACTACTATGTATAAATATTAAAAAATATAATTATTATAATTATTTTCCAATAGGCTGTAAATATCTGCCTATGGTTGGTTGCTAGGCAACGATTTGTTGGTAAACATTCCATATTGAATTTGGCTTAAGTATAGTCAACATTTTGGTTCTTTTACGATATTTAAACAGACTTTATTTAACTAGATAATGTGTTATAAAACTTTCAATGTATTTTTTTTCTGTTATTCTAGTCATTTATATTTTCTTCTTACGTGCGTACATAAGTACACACACGCATTTTTTGCTTTGAACTTTTATTATTTATTTTATAGTCTCATTATACCATCAGCTTTATGTGCCTCTATATATACACTATATCTTAAATTCGATTTGTTTTAGATACTCATTGGAACAACACAAATAAACATTTTAGAAATAGGATTTAGGTACAAATAATGTGCAGAAAGTCATATACATTTCGTACAAAGCTGTTATTTTTTTGTAATGTATATAAACATTTATATATTTATGTTAACGTATTAATCATAATATATAATTTATCATAGATTAATTATCATAAAATTAGGTACCTTTAACTTGTAAACGATCCTAGCAGGTAAATGTTAGGTTATTGATATATCCTTTTAGATATGTTGGAAGAACTAAATAAAAGAAGATTTAAATCACATCAATAAATTTTCTGGAAGGTTAAAATAATATTCAATGGTTCTTGCAAAATAGATTAAAAACTAAAAGACAAAATAATAAATGATCACTTAAATAAAATAAAGGAAAAACTGGACTGGAATGTACTGCACACTTAGAACACTTAAAATACAAGGACGTTTGCGCCCTTTCGTTACCGCACTGCGTGTCCTCTTGCCATGTAACGACTCAACTTAGATACGAGAGATTATGCGCTTGCCGCTGCACTAAGCACTGTTACATGAAACTTCATTTGCCTTGCATTTTGAGAGCTATTTTAATTTTCATGTTGGCATTTGTACAAAGGCTTGTTTTAAATACACTGGGATTTAAGTTTTGTTTTAATGTTAATTATAGGTTTTGTTTGTTCAATAATTATATATTTTTTATAACAAACATATCTATCAATCAATATATCAGCCATTTGATGTCTACTGCTGAACGTAGGTCTCCCCCATCGACCTCCAGATGGACCAGTTCAAAGCAGCCTCCATCCAACAGCTTCCAGCGACTTTCTTCAAGTCGTCTGTCCATCTCGCGGATGTGTATCCGACGCTGTGTTTGCCGATACGTGGTCTCCACTCGAGAACCTTTCTGCTCCATCGGCCGTCAGTTCTACGAACTATGTGCCCTGCCCATTGCTACTTCAGCTTGCAAATCCGTTGGGCTATGTCGGCAACCTTCGTTCATCTGCGGATCTCGTCATTTCTGATTCAATCTCGTCTCGATCCGTCAGGGCACATCCAGGTTTATTTCCTATGAGGTGGCTTCTGGAAGAAAGAGTTCATCATAAAGAGTTCCTCCTTCTCCAGAAAATCGGCCAGCCTCTTACCCCTGGGGTTCCGCTGTCCATATCCAAATCGCCCAACTCTCAGCACATCTGTCTTGACCTGCGGGACTTTGCCTGAGGGACCCGCGGTTAATAAACCCAACGCCTCCTTGGGACCGATGGTCACCCTCCCGATAGTAGAACAGGTTACTGGATTCCAGGGTTCTCGTGTCCTCCCTCTCTTTTCGGACTTCAGATAAATAAATAAATAAATAAATATTAACCAACAATCACACCACGTTAACCTAGCCCCGTGCTAAGTTCGTAAGAACTTGTGTTACAGGTACTAGGAACGGAAATAAATTTAAGATATAAATACATATATATGTATATATATATATAAATACACATCCATGACCCGGTGCAGACATCTATATTCGTCATACAGATTATCTGCACCTGGCGGGATTCGAACCCGCGACCGCTGCGTAGAGTGTCCAGTTGCCTGACCACTAGACCAGCCGGCCGACCGAATATATTACAATTTAACCTGTTAATTTCCTCTTCCAACTCAACAGTCGTTTCATCAGACCTCAACGTGCAAATGTTGTGCGTCACCAGGGCCAAGTATCGACGAGGGTGGCAGCGGAATTTCACCCGGAGATTCTCAGCATCCCCTGCCCCACCGTTATACGAGCCGCTGCCGTAGCTGGGAATAATAGTGCCACCGGGGACTGGGTGCCTGTGCTCATTTCGTACTGTCCTTTGGGGGGATTTGGTATGCGTGTTGGCGAGTGTGATTACTAAAAGATATAACGCTGCTGCCCATCACCACCCCGGTCAGTGGATAGTTGTTCGCAACACTATGGCCTTAGTCGCCTTCTACGATACCTCGGAAAGAAAGTAGTCGAGACTATTCTATTCTACCGGTCACCGCTCGGCCAAAAATATAATATAAAAATAGTTCTGTAATAAATGTTGTAGTTTAAGCCTCGTTGATATAAAAATAGTAAGCAAATCACTTTCCTTTTTTATATTTATCAAAAGATAAAACTTTATAAGGTTAAAAATCTGGAGCAATCCGACTGGAAAAGTATGTATCTCAACCTTAAAAAAGATTACAGCCAAATAATATTGCTAACCTCGTGTATTGTTGTGATTCTGTGCTAAGGTAGCCAGAGCTCAAGGATGCGCTCTGTTGATACCAGAGGAAGGATTGGCAACGCGCTTGTGATACTCCTGGTATTAGCCGCTTATATTTATTGGTGGTAGCCCCCTTACCACCTGGTGGATCGCACGCGTGTTTGCCACCCTGAACTGAACTTAATCAGCCTGTAAACGTCGCACTGAGAGCAAAGGCCTCTTCTCCATTTAGAAGAGGCGTTTGAGCTTAATTCACCACGCCACTCCACTGCGGGTTCGCGGATAATATCACTACCATGAGTAACGATCCTTACCAGGTGTCTACGATGACAACCGGGACCGTCGGCTTTACGTGCTCTATGAGGCACGGTGGGAAAGCCCACAAAGACATACACTCGGACCGGAAACTAATATTTGAACCCGCGACCGCCGTTGCGTTGAGGCGACTACTCGCACGAATAAGGAACACCAGAACGATCGTCATCCTAACGGTCGTTTGCTATCCTAGTGATAAAAAAAAAAAAACTAAACCTTAAAAAACATAAATAACTAACAAAAATAAATATTATGATTAGAAGAGTATCTTTAATTGAATCGTAATAATCGATACAATGTAAAATATTTATAATTATTAATAAAATTAACAATTTTTCTGTAGCGCATGAAAATATAAAAACATTATCACTAAGCATTACACGCCTGCGCATACTATTCCGTTTTTATAACACAATACGTTGTCTTTATGCGGTGTTATGCTCATTAAATGCAAAATCCTCGTCTGCAAGTGCACAGGTAAGCAGTTAATTTTTATGATAATCACGTCTGCATGTAGTAGGCGGAAACATTGGTAGACATACACGAAAAGTTACGCTCTGTTAATCCGAGAATATTTACGCCATAGTTTATTTTTTTAAACGCTTTTTTTTAACTAAAAACATAAGAAGACATTTTTGGTTTCACCTTCATATGTAACAGTTTTCCTTAAAAAAAAATTACTTTGTTATTTGAAATAAATTAAGCATATTAATAAACTGAATATACGTATAATATAATAAATATACTAGCATTTTCGAATCTTTTAAGTTGAAGTTAATCATCGAGTCGAAGTTTAAGGATTTGAACGGTCAAAGTTAAAGGATGGTCAAAATTAAGGTTAAAATAAAAAATATTTATAAGGAAGAGTCATTTAATAAATGTTCTTTTTAACCTCATTGAAAATAAAGAAATGTTAACATAGATGCAGTAAGTAAATAAAATAAGTTATACAAGTATACAATACGAAACAATTGCAATATGTGCAAGAACTTGCACTTGCATCTATTTAAAGAGGAGTTCACGCAAATCGACTCAAAATTACGGGTGTTTGCTCATAAACAATGAGCTTGAAGAGTTTGTTTTTCCTGACTATCAATTCAGTAATCATAGATTATAGAATACAAGTCGTTTAAATTATTTCATTGTTAGTTAGGATTTTCTCACATATATCAAAAAATACTAGTTGTCCTTGTCACCTGTAACTTCGTCCGTCTGGAAATTATTTCCTATTCTTAACGTATAATTTATGTATCAGTGCTGAGGCCTAAATCTATCTTTCGCATAAATTTAATTACAATTAGTCCAGATAGATTAAATGAACAACACGTCCTGATGTCCTACTTACTACGAGTAGTAGGTCTTCGAGGGGCATTTAGGGGCTTCATTTTGCGTATCAGAAATGTAACGGTTTTTATTACTCGTTATGATCGGAAAACCTTTTTTTTTAAATTAAAAATTACCCTGTGTGAGTCACTTGTACTTTCAAAATTTAATTTCTGTGACACTGTGTATGGGCCGTGTCTGTTGGCAAGAACATCTAAGCTAATACAGCGAGTACAAAATGCTTGTGCACGATACTGTTTTGGTATTCCACTTAGAACGCACATTACGCCAGTCTTAAATGATAAAAACATACTACGGATAGAATCCCGTCGAAAAATTCATTTAGCCACATTAATGTTCGACATCTTAAGCACTGGCGTACCGAAATACCTTTTCAGCAAGTTAACATGGGCTAAAGAACATAAAAAATACTCTCAGCGTATTTGTACTCATACTTTCGTGACGCCGGCTCACCGAATAGCGGCTTTCCGTGGGTCGTTTAGGTTTGCGTCCTCCCGGTGCTGAAACGATCTTCCACCACCAATACGTGCGCTGAAAACAAGAAGCAAATTCAAGCGACTGATAAAAGCACTATTGTTAAACAAGCAAAAAACTAACCCTTAACATACCTTATGATAAACACGATTTGCTGGTGCGTCTTCTGTACAGCCACCGGGAGCGGACAACGCTCTTAAACGTATCCTTATCGCGTGCTTGGCGGGCTGGCTGCCACAACACGGTATAGCCTCATCACTATATTACATATCCACCATCACCCACACCCACACCCACACACACACGCACACACGCACACACGCACACACACACACGCACGCAAGCACACACACACACACTATACAATACTCGAACTTATATACAATACTCGAAGAATTCGTAGTACTCGTATTATTGAGATTGTTTTCAAACTTTTTATTCTTGGAATTCACTTAAAGAGTCTGCACTTAGCGTATGTTCTCATAGTGCACTGGACCGTCGGGAATACAAAGCGTTTATAAAGTGTAGATAACATTCAGGTAAATGAAAAGACGGAGGAAAGCAATTTCACATCTACATAACATCATGTATGAAGAAAAATTGAAAATTTCTTTTATCAGCGAGTAAAAATCGAGTAAGAATAGAAATTAAATATGCAGTGGCTTCGTCTATACTTTGTTTTAGTACGTTTGATTTTAGATTTGAAAATAATAACGACATGATAATCAATTACATATTAAAACCAATTTCTTGAATTATTATTTTATTTTATTTAATAATTTTTTATAATATATTTATCATTATCGATTAATACACACGAGCTAAATATTGTAACCAGGGTAAGTTTTTATTTATATCTAAATGTATGCATAGACATACATCCAATATTTAAAAATGTCGTATACATTATTTTGTGATTCAAACACGGTTATAAATATATAATATATTGGATATAGGTTTCAGAAACATTCGAAAATTTAATATTTTATTTACATTTCTTTTCTAAACGATACAGAAACTTACCGTTTATGAGATTCAAAGTTTTGAAAAAAAAAAAGAATTTAAAGAAAAAATTTGAAGAAAAATACACAAAAACGCCTATTGTAATAATAATAATATATTCTTACGTATTTAATTCTTCTCGCTATAAGCTATTTTAAAATAATTGTATTTTTTTGCATTATATTATCTCCGATGAATTTATTATTACAAATGCAATTGTCAAACCCTTTCAACTATAATACAGTTAGAAATAATTAAAATACAATGATCCGAAACGACACTTAAATCTGAATTCTACAGTAATGCTAAATCCTAATTTGCAACAATTATCTGAAAGCATGAAAATGGATTTCGAATTCAATTTTACGGGAGTAAAAATTTTCGACGAATGAACTCGACACTCACAATAGCGAATCTAACAAACCATCAGAGAACCTGCGACTGATTAAACAGGAATTCTATCTACACGGAATGAGTAACTTTGACCCTTTTTATTCATTAATTAATCCGAAATACGCCGAACTCAAATAATAGTCTTATAAATCGATTACTCGCATGGTAGTGTCAATCGAACTCTTAACGGATGTCAATTAAACTCGCTTTTTATTCGTCTCATTCCTCCTATAATATATAGTATGTATGAATTTTAATGAAATCTTATTTCGAATAATTGATTAATATTATTAAATGTTCGATAACGTTATATTGACGTTGAAATATCATTTCTTTGCCAAAATATTGAAAGTCAAAATCCGCTACTTTAAGGGAGAATAATGTCAATTAAAAGTGTTATTTGAAAAAAAAAAGATTTGGTATTTATAGCATTTTAATTTAATTACATTATTAGCTAATTTCTTCCTGAAGCTCTCACAGGAAATTGACCTGGGCGAGTCCTGGTGGTTCCACTAAGAATGAAATATACTTCGTCATGACCACTATACGACATTTATTCGTAGACGTCTCCGTGATCCATAGATTGAAAACCAGGAGTCACCAGAGATCACCTATTGGTTAGAGGCACATTGAATATTAGTATTAAACTGAAACAGTCACGCCTGATGAAGTCTACACTCCGACCATCTAACGCACACATCAAAACCCCTGAGAGCTTTTTTCCTGTTCGCAGCTCGGCTGAAGACCCAAAAACCGAGCTTACTCGACATTAATGCGTATATATCTCGGATATAAGCTTGCACAAGATTAGTATGGCCAGAGCTATCTTTAAAACTATAAGGCACCGGCGAGGACGGTATTACTTCAGAGCTTCTGACAGCGGGTGGAATACCGATACTCAAAGCCACTCATAATCTCTTTAATGCCGTCTTGCTTTAGGGCGTAACGTTGGAAGCCTGGAACAGAAGCGTGGTGTTGCTCTTCTTCAAAAGGGGTCATAAATTCATAATACATTGTTGAAGAATAACAGGGCCATTTCGCTTCTGAGCCACGTTTATCAGCTATTCTCTAGAGTCATTACGTCGGGTCGTCTGATAAGCAAGTTTGTCTTCCAACCTCTTGAACAAGCTGGTTTCTGAAAAGGCTACAGTACAAGAGACTACACACATACGCTACGGCAGATTAAACAAAAGACCGAGAAGTATAATCGACCATTGTGCTTGGCGTTTGTAGAGATATCATCTCTCTGAAACTATTTACGTCAGCATTGACGTTTTCAAGCTTCTGGAATAGAAAACCGACAGCCGTCCTCGAAACGGACAGACGACTTGAGGAGAGTAGCCCGAAGCCATTGGGTGGAGGCTGCTTCGAACCGGTTGCTGTGAAGGTCGACGGGAGAGGCCTACGTTCATCAGTGGAAATTAATTGGCTGATATGATGATGATGTTATTTGAAAAATAATAAAATAGACTTTATAAAAATAACTTTTCACATAAACGAAAAGCAATAAAAACATCTTGCATACATAACATCTTCATACGAGTAAATAAAAGAGACAATTACCGGAGTAAAAACATAAAATAAACTAAATCTTTATTCTAATCTTTAATATTTATTGTCTAGAGAATCTCTAGAGAATAAAGATTTCGTGTTCTTCCAAATGCCTGTGGTGCAGCGATGTTGCGGCAGTGGGTAACCGTACGGTGCTGTTGCAGCGCTATTGTGGGCATTTAAAGTCCATACGGAGCTGTTGCAGCGCTGCTGTTAAAAAAATTAACAGCACCTTAATTTGTATATATAATCAAAAGAGTACTAGTCAAATTCTTAAAATTTGTAAATATTTGACACAGTCATATGCAAAGACTTACATTCGAATTGACAATAAATGAAATATCACAACAACCCTAATATCGATACCTAACACATTTGCAACAACAATAAACACGAATTAGCAAAATAATATCGAAAATTAACAAAACTAAAATAGCGTTTAAACTGATAAGATTCTAGAGCTTTTAATATGGACCATTAATATAAAACGCAATCACTTATCAGAACATAACAATACAAAGTACAATCATTAACTGATTGGCAATTCTGTCCGGTTAGTGGCGTTGCCTGATGCGGTTAATTGTAGAAGTACAATCGGAAAGACAATTAGTGAAGCGTTGCATTTGATTGCGTGAGATTGGCTCGCTTTAAAATGGAATTCTCGTTTATTATGCCACTTGATATAAGTATTTTATATATTTATTTATTTATTTGCACAAAATTAACCACCACATATTTAGTTTGCAGTTTGAGCGAATTCAAAATGACGTTGTTAGTTTTGGTTATTAAAAAATCGCGGATTCGATCCTAATTTCCCACTCGGGGCAGATATTTGTATTTATGCAAATATTTGTTTCCTGTCTGGGTGTATGTCCTTGTGGGTTACCCAATCTTGCCTCGGAAGGCACGTTAAATCTTCGGTCCAAGTCAAAATGGTTTATTTTTATTTTTTATTTTCATCAAATTCCTAAGAACATATATTTATTCAATCGAACTGATTTTTTTGTAAATTCAATTCAAAATTATTATTTTAATACTAACAATGTCGAAGTATTTTTAACTTGGGTCTGCAATACGTATAGGAATTCTGATTCAAGCAGCCATAACTGCGATTACAATACCGAAATTTTTCGCAGTTTTACACATCATTTACTTTATAAAAGGAATTAAAAATAAAAATAAAAAACTCGATTCTTTGTACTTATAAAAAGTTAGGCAATATCTTATGAGAATATTTTTACATCATTGGTTTTATTATTTTTATAATATGCTTTCATAATTGAAAAAAATTATTTGATCAGTCAAACGAACAAAGTCTTAAAAGTGTTAGTATTATTCGTTAATATTTTAATAAACATTTTTAGAAATTGATTACGTTGTATCAATTCCATAGCGATGTTCATACGATGGCCGAGTATGTTTAAGTCATGGGAAACAAGTGGAGCGGGTTAAGACGCAATGGGCTGTGGAAGCTGACCATGAGCTATTGTGTTACACGGCGCGGTGTAAAAAATTACCACAGAACTTTGAATATATAGATGGATCGATATAATTATATTCATATATTAAATTTTTATCTTTTATTCTGAAAGAACCTATCAGTCGGCAACTGAAAATAATTCTCTCTTTTTGAATAGAACACTGAAAATCACTGAAAATCGTCATAAAGTACTATAAAAAATTTCGAACATATGGAAGGTAGCCTCAAGTTAACTCCACCACTCTACTACTCTTAGGTTCTCTATCCTTAATTCTCTTTTATTCTCTTTCTTTCTTTTGTCCTACAAATTTTAATGGATGGCGATTATCGATTAATATTAAGTGAACAATTGGTATTCCCTGACCCTTCTTAAGCTAGCAACGGGTTTGTGGATCCTGTGGTATTGTAGAAGTTTATTACGTAATATCTGATGAATTAACTGCTTGTTTTTACTATTTTTATAAAAATAAAACTCTAAATTCATATAATGTATCAGATATTAGAAAACACATATTTAATTCACACATTATGCGGTTGCGATATGAAGTTTTGACATGTGACTCGAAATCACAATAATATTGGAATATTATTGATATTAGTGGTAACATCTGACTAGATTATTGTAACTGTTATACATTTACATGAAATATACCTCGGCATTAGGTATTCGTCTACGATTCTTTTATTCCAGATTGATTGAATTATGAGTGATATATTTTATTCATCACTTATCTATTAATATTCATGATTAATAAGTAATAGGTACACACAACTGTCACATAGTAAATAATTAATGACGAAGTTAAAAATGTATGATCTTTCTCTTTAAAAAATATTAATATGTATATAATTTTTTTGAATATATTTCAATATCCACTAATATTTTATTAATTAACAATTTTTAATATTGTATTTTTGTTAAATTTACCCTTTTCTATATTATTTATAACTCTATGGATCATTGGAGAGAATTCTTAAAGAGTAACCCTATCGGTGCCTACAGTGGCGATCTCCATTCCAACGGGATTCGCTGACCATTGACTTGGAAATTACCTGACGTGACTCACACGTTGTCTTTTATCGAGTTATAATATTAAGCAAATAAAAACAAAGATTAGATTTTAAAAAATATTTACAAAATAAATCTCTTTCCTTTTTGTTAAAAAAAAAAAAGAACTTAATTGGATTATATCTCAAGATTATTTATAAATAAAAATAAAAGCGTAAGTCACGGGTTTTGCTTAAAATGAATAATTCGTTTAAAAACATTTGTTTAGCTAAGTGTAGGCATGAAAAACAAACGCTAATCTAATTATATTTTTTTGTTCATTCTCTACCATATATCATTCTCTATTATCATGATAATCAAAATGAATTTTATGTATTAACGAGCCAAGCTGTGATAGGTTAATAGAATAAGTGTATAGATCAAAAGAGATGATAGCTAGTATAACTACAGAAACATCACTGGTATATTTTTTGGGCCAGTTTTGTGTTTAAAATTCATCTCGTGTTTTTCTTTCAAGGAAATTTCTAAATATATGTGTATACATTATTTTTGATAACTGAAGTGTAGCTTCGTGGTGCCCAAATTTTTTGATTTTTTTGACGGCTGGCTGGTCGAGTGGACAGGCAACTGGACACTTTACGCAGCGGTCGCGGGTTCGAATCCCGCCAGGTGCAGATAATTTGTATGACAAATATAGATGTCTGCACCGGGTCATGGATGTGTATTTATGCATATATGTATTTATATCTTAAATTTATTTCCGTTCCTAGTTCTTCGAACTTACCACGGGGCTAGGTTAACGTGGTGTGATTGTTGGTTAATATTTATTTATTTATTTATTTTCTTCTTAAAAAAAAATTGCTTCATTTTCTTCATCATTCGCCTTAGCGATGACATTTACAGATTGTTCCAGAGCAGTTCAATCACTACATATTATAAAACAAAGTCCTCCGCTTTAAATTACATACTTGTAACATAAATCAACTAAAACATACAACACTAAACAAAATTTATTATCTAAAAATTATAAGACAATTAAATTTAAACAAGTAACTAAATTTAAATTGAGTACCGAATATAAAACACGCGCAGAATATTAAATAAGGAGTCTGTATTAATTTTTCTCAGTTATGCTTGAAAAGGAAAATCAAATTAGTAAATGTTATTTTATATGATACAACGGTTATATATAATAATATAATATAATACATTAATTAGGAAATTTATTATATACTAGTGGTCGCCCAGTGGTCGAAAATCGGCCTAATCTGTAACTGACAGCATTGTCAACATCATAAAAATATGATTGCGTATAACATGGTGAGCATATGCAGCAGTCATTGGACCTTTTTTTTATTGCTGGGAAATGCATTTACGCATCCACCAATACTCCATTTACCATCGAACAATCGCGGTGAGGGTGATTCGGGGGTACCGTACGGTATCGTGGGCTGCAGCTATTGCTCTAGTCGGCGACCCCCCGTGGGAGCTCGTGGCGGAGGTTCTTGCCGAGACCTACTCATACGTCTCGGGTAGGAGAGCTCTTGGTGTGAACCCCACGTTGGACGGGATCCTACGTGTGCGTCGGATAGGGCAGGAAGCGCTAATGCGGAGGTGGGAGGAGGACCTGGCGGTGCAGCCATATGGCACACGCGTAACGGCTGCCATTCGCCCGGTCCTTGAGCGGTGGGTGCGTCGAAAATGCAAGCCTCTCACCTTCCGTCTGACACAGATTCTCACCGGGCACGGTTTCTTTGGTGACTACCTGTGTCGGACGGCCCAAAGGGAGCCGACGACTGAGTGTCACGATTGTGGCGCAGCGGTGGACTATGCCCAGCACACCCTCGAGGTGGGCCCGAGATGGGCGGTGCTGCGTCAAGGTCTGACGTCGGTCGTCGGAGGGGACTTGTCGCTCCCGAGCGTCATCACCGCGATGCTCGGCGACGACGAGTCCTGGAAGGCGATGGTCTCCTTCTGCGAGACAGTAATGTCCCTGAAGGAGGCCGACGAGCGGATGAAAGAGGAGGCCGCCGAGGTGGTCTCCATCCGCGGGCGACGAATGGGGGTGCGTAGGAGGCGCTACTTAATGCGCCTCCAGTAACGCCCTTGTGCCCGTGTCGGGCCGGGATGGGAACCCGGTCCTGCTAAACACGGCGTCATCGGGACTGTTCAGAGGTTAGCCGGACAGTCCCCATGGAGGAGAAGTCTGGCCTTTTCGCCGAGGCCAGCCTGTCGCAGGAGGGATCCTGTTGCCTGCAGATCCGGGACCCTCCAATTAAAGCGGCTGAAGGCTCCCGCAGGGGTTTAGTACGGTATTGCACTCCCAAAGTACCGAGTCCGACATAGGTCTAGGACTGCCGACCCGGGCGAACTGGATATCATCCGTAAATGGATTACCCTGCGTAAAAATAAAAAAAAAAAATTACGCATCCCGCCGCGAGGAGGCGGCGGGTATGTGGGACTCTCTGGTACGCAGAACGTGCCAGAATACCCGCTAAAACCCAGCGGTGCCCTCACCATCGTAATGGGGCGCCACGGGATCGCTCGCGCATGCAACCGTGACACCCCGAAACAGTCACTGGACCTGATCTGTGATAAAATCATTATATAAGAAATTTCAATAAAAAATTCGTTGCAAGACCTGTATTTAAGATCGTGTTGACAACAGACTTTAATAATGAACAAAATTTGTATATATATATATATATATATATATATATATATATATATATATATATATATATATATACACTGTACATATGTGTGTGTGCCGTAGTGTGTGTAGTGTTTTTTTTTTTATTTTTTTATTAATTTAATGTATTTTTTGAGCTTATTATATAAAAAAATTTAGGATTCTGCACTTCTTCTCCATATAAACTTTAACTATGGCTTTCATACTTCTCCGTCCCCGTAATCTTCGTAAAAAGGGGTAAAAAGTTATTACTTCACATATTAATATATAGATGATTTAATATTAAATTTTTAGCTAAAAAATATACAATAGTAGCAATCTAATTTATAACAGATGAAATATATAAAAATAACTTTATTACACAGTATAATGTACGTAGAGTACTTATAGATGTTAATTATAATAGTTATACTAGAATTTCCATCTGTGAACTATTCAGCCATGCGTAATACAAGCCTCATCAAATTAATTGCGTATTCAAGTGCCTACTGTTATAATTGGACAATGATAAACTAATAGCTTCCTTGTAATTATCGACGACTGTGGTTTAATTAGTCGAAAATACGGATAGGTTTATCTTGTTAAGTAATAATAAATCTAATATAGCAACATATTATCTACGCGCGTTTAGTAATCTGCTATAATATTATTTTTTATGTATGCTTTTTTATGTATAATGACACTTAAATCCTTGAATGTTTAAGCTTTTATATCGTAAATGAGTAGCAAAATACGTAATTATAAACGCACAAAAATACGCATTTAACACATTACTTTTGATTAAGTTATAAAATCTAATTAAAGTTATTTAACTAAATAGCAGATGCATAAAATTAGATAAATAGTAATTGTTTATTACGCTTAGTAAATTTGATAAGGATAGTTATTAAATTATTAAGTTTCAATAATGTAACAAAAAAAAACGGGATTGGATTCTTAAACCACAACTGTTGATAATAATTTATATTTTTAAAAAAGCGGTTTACAGGTTATTAAAACTATTAATAAATATAATTATAAGTATACTTATATTTATCTGAATTTAAAAATTCAGTGAAAAATTTACTCTAAAAAGACATTTGGCAAACACTTGATTCAGTAAATGCAAATGAAGCCATTTCCTTTATAAGCTTTAGTCTAGACGGAATGACATTTTTCTAAACTAAAATTAACGTTTTCAAAGACCTTGTCCCTGATTACAAAATAAGCAGAAATTTTTACTTGTACGTTATAATGAAAGAAATATTTATCTTATATTTTTTTTCTTTTGCTTGTTTATTTAACATAAATAACGAGAATTGAATTCATCATTAAAACTACATTATTATGTTTTATTATCATTATTATTAATGTTCTTAACAATTCCGACAAAAAATAAAATTAAAATTTGACAAATTTCCATAAAAGTAATACTTTGTATGGAAAGATTTTTCTAATCGGGTAGATAGCTTTTGATAAACAAATAAAACTTTATAACGATATAGACATGTAAATGACGTATACGATTGTGATTATGTATAATAAAAGTTTTCGGAACAAGACATTATGATCTTTCACTTATTGTTAGATATTAAAAAATACACTAAAAAAGGATAATCTCTGGTTTACCAACAAATTATACGGCACTTCGACACACACAAAATAATATCCACCTAATCATCATTATGCAATTTAATTAAAAGTCTAAAAACGGATTTTATCGCGTTTATTCAAAATTACTGTTTAACAATTTTATTATAATAGTTATGTCAATGCATCCGTGAAAACCGTTACAACCTCTTCAAAGTTAATACAGCTATAGAGAAGGCATCCATTGAGTTAAAAAATATACTGACGTCATTCGATTATAAAAGCTGCATAGATACGTTAAATCAGCGTGAAACATCAAAATATATTGCGTGTAAAAACAGACATATTTTAAAATATAATAAATTATCAAAAAAATCAAATAACAAAACCGGTAAATGGAACGTGAATGTACCGGCATCGACTACAGATACGCAAATACATACATCTAAAACGTCAACGTCAGTAGTAAATATTTCAAAACAAACTCTGGATGTAACAACCGTTAAAGTACTTGAAAAAGGCCTAAATTTTGCATTAACACCACGTAGAATTCCCTTCGAAGAAATAATCTGCAATGTCGAGGACTGTTTGACGAAAAACAACTTACGCAAAGAGGATATAGAGGCTATACGTCAAGACATTTCTTCCGTCTTACGTCGAAGTAAATTGCCGAAACCAAACCTCTCTAAGGAAGAATCAATTGCTCTCAAAAACTTGCGTGCGAGGTCAGATATTACAGTACTCCGTGCAGATAAAGGGAACGCTACGGTAGTCATGGACACATCGGATTACAATGCAAAAATAGAACAACTTCTGTCGGATAAAAGTACGTATAAAATCGTTAATAAAGATCCAACGAATAAAATATTAAAAGAAACTAGTAACTTAATAAAGAAGTACTCCGACAAATTAAAAATTGATGTCAAACTACCTACATGTGCAAAATCACCACGCTTATATGGCTTACCAAAAATACACAAAACAAATGTACCTCTACGTCCAATTGTAAGCCAGATAGACAGTCCAACTTACAAACTGGCTCAGCACGTAGCGAAGGTACTGTCACCACTCAGAGGCAACACAACAGCATATGTGAAGGATTCCTACCAATTTGTGAGTGAGATTAAAGACCTGCAACTCACTCAGAATGAAACGATGGTGAGCTTTGATGTACAGTCTTTATTTACATGCTTACCGGTACAAGACTGCATTGAAATTATACGGAGGAGACTAGTGGAGAACGACATGCCAGAGGAATACGCAATAATACTCAAGCACTGCCTTACAACCGGCTACCTGTTGTGGAACCACAAATACTACATACAGGTGGATGGCGTAGCTATGGGCTCTCCAGTATCCCCCATAGTGGCTGACATCTACATGGAGGACTTCGAGGATCGAGCCCTAAGGACAGCACCCATCTCTCCTAGATTTTACAAGAGGTATGTAGATGACACTTTCACCATATTACCAACAGACAGTACTTGCATATTCCTAGAACACCTTAACTCCATAAATAACAATATTCAATTTACCATGGAGTTAGAGGCAAACAACACACTAGCTTTCCTAGATGTACTTATAATCAGGAATCCCGATCATAGTTTAAGCCATTCTGTGTATAGAAAATCTACCCACACAAACAAGTATTTGAACGGTGCTTCTCACCACCATCCTAGACAACTCTCTGCCGTTGGTTTGTCTCTGTTTCAGAGAGCTCACGGGATCTGTGACAAGAAACACCTGGACGCAGAGCTACAGCACATCAAGCAGGTACTGCGAGACAACAAGCTCCGAGCACCGCGTCAGCGTCACAGATCCCGGAGGAAGAGGACTGCCACAGTTGAGCGCCAGCCTGCCGTACTACCATATGTTAAAGGAGTCACTGACAAGATTGGCTACATCTTGAAGCGAGCTTCAATCAAAACTTACTACAAGCCGCCAACGAAGATAAGTCAATTATTACCATCTGTCAAGTGCCAAATACCTTTACAAGATGCAGGGGTCTACAAATTAGACTGTGAATGTGGTCTTTCATATATAGGACAAACTAAACGGAGTATAGAGACACGCGTAAAAGAACATATAGCTGACATTAAACACCAACGGTCGACAAAGTCTGCTGTGTATCAACATACTCAACAAGGTACCAACCACTACATTAGATTTGATAAGCCACAAATTCTCGCTAAAGAACACCGATTCCTACCAAGGATGATTCGCGAGGCTATTGAAATAAAAAAACATCCTAATTTCAATAGAGAGGATGGTTGGAACGTACCACCAGCTTGGGAACCAGTTCTAAAATTAATTGAACCCAAGGAAAATAAGAACACAGCACGACTTCCAGACACAACAAGTTCATTCTGTGTGAATAGGAACGGTCAAAAGTAATAATTTACAATTGTATAAAAAGCGGGGTATGTAACAATTGATTCATTATTCGGACACCCACCACCTCAGTCCCCCGAGATCATGGACGCTGTAAAGGGTCCGAAACGTCGGGAAATAAATTAAAATAAAATTGTTAAACAGTAATTTTGAATAAACGCGATAAAATCCGTTTTTAGACTTTTAATTAAATGAATAAAATTCGCGTAAATATAAGAGAACAGCATCATTATGCAATTTACGCAGAGTGGCGGCAATTTTTGTGAAACCATAAACTGCGGCGTATTCTACGGCAATTCGGTAATTTCATTAAATTGCACATAATATACGTTATACAATGCGAAAAATATGTACAACCTATGGTATGTAAGAAAATTAATTTGGTCGATTTAAATAAGTAACTGTATTAAATCCATATATTAATTTAAAGGTATAACTTATAATACGTGTTACGTTATGAGATGCTATACATTATTTTCTGTAGTAGTTACTACAGAAGTTGTAAGTACTCATAGTTATGAGTCGTAATAAAATAATTACATAAAAATGTCGTAACACATCGTTATCAAATTATTATACAAACTTTTCTATTTCTTACATAATGGCCAAAGTTAAAACAATAACTAACTTTGCTTAAACTTTTCGCGGCTGTACAATGATAAATATAAAAGTAACGAAAACTTAGATGTATATTCAAAGTTAGTACTTACAAAGTTTTCTCTGTCTGTACTCTTGTGGAACAACAAATTGTTTAAGATCAAAATATAACTCGACTTAAGAAATTAGTTACAACTTAATTGCGGGACAGAGGCTTAATTTTAAAATTTTATGTATGTACTTTATGTACCTTCAATCTTAAAACATTCTTAAATAATCTTGAATCTTAAACCATTTAATAAAAATGTTGCTCATAAAGATATATATATATCTTGCACGGCTCAATCCGCATTTTCTTTCAATTCTTACAGATTGTTTGACATTTTTACTTATCACTTTTTACTTTATAGTCATAGCATAATATTTTATAGCCTAGATACTTAACCAGTTAACTTTTTCGACTTTGTTGGAATATGTATGGAAAGAGTCGCTGGGTGAGCTGTCGGGCGGGCAGCGCTCGCTGGGGGTGCTGTCGGTGTTGCTGACCATCCTGTTGTTCTAGCCGGCGCTGCTGCTCGTATATATGCTGGACGAGGTTTTATATTCGACAAAACATAAAATTTTACAATTTTTTGATGACGAACATATTCGTCAAAAACATTTAACTGGTTAATATCTTTAAACTAAAAACGACACCGAGTAGACAAGCTCAATATGCAAATTTTTTAAATCGGACTTGTTACTCTTAGAATTAGTTTACGTACTAGTACTACGTTTTAGTAGTTACTCTAGAAATTAATCTAAATAAAATTGTGTAAGTCTCGTTTATAAATTAATAACAATTTTGCGTCAAAAATAACAATATTATCTTTCGAAATTTCTATATTACTTAAAAAAATTGGGTATTGTAGGTTAAGAAAAAAAAAATAGATCTCCTATAAATGTTGATAAATATATATTTTATCAAGATAAAAGATATATGGAAAAAAAATTTAAAAACATTTCCGAAATGGTATCAGCAATGTAATTTTCGTTAGTTATTTAATTTGATTTGAACTTCTTAATATGATGTAACAATCATTACATATTATAAAACAAAGTCCTCCACCGCGTCTGTATGTCTGTGTGTCTGTGCGATAAACTCAAAATTTTTTGCATGGATTGTCATGCGGTTTTCACCAATAGATATAATGATTCATGAGGAAGGTTTAGGTATATATACATACCCCAGGCGCAACCGGGGCGAGCCGCTATTAATAAACTAAAATATACTGTATATTGCTTTCTAACTCAGTTAATGTATATTCATTTTATTAATAAATACCTTTACTGTCAAATAAATGTAAAAGAGAGATAATGTTTTTAGTACGTACTTTAGTATAAATAAATATTTTGAGAAAAATATTAGAAAAATATGTGTATTTTAAAAAAAGCTAAAAATATAGATACAACTTGTTTTTAAATAATGAACGCAATAAACATATAACTCATGTCAGCCAACATGTCATCTATTATCTGTAAAAAGAATGAAAACATTGACAGCTTCAATATATTTTATATTAATATTACAAAATAATACTTACAAAATTTTGAAAATAATATTGTCATGGATGTAAATGTACTGAATCTTTTCAATTTATTTTTATTAACAGAATTTGTCTACAAAGACCGAGTAGCCTCTGTTTATAATGACAAACAAAGGAAAATTGAAATAAACCTAAGACTTAAAAATAATTCTGGTGAAATCCTTGAACCCGTAATGAGTCCTATGTTTACAATCTCAGAAGAAAAAATGCTTAATAATGAATTTAGCAATCCAAACCAGCTTAATTTTAAATTTCGGGAAAAATTACTAACGTATGATATCGAAACGAGAAAACACAACATTTTTCAAAGAAAGATAAGAAATTTAGAGAATAAGAGTACAGTCTTAGATTGTGTTTCCTGTTTTGGTAACGGTTCATCTAAGACAGACAATGATTGTTATCTGGGACTCTCGTGAGTGATTTTACTTTAATTATACGAAAATTAATGAATGTTCTTTACGAATTTTATCAGCTTTAATCACATTAGTGAGATATTTTACCTCATTAAGCACATCTATTACGAGTCACTAATCGATTTATCATTGAATAACATGTCGCAACTACTTTTGTTGTTATAATATATATTTTTTATTTTTTTTTGTTTGTATTTAAGGTCTGTCATAGAAACGTGTGGTAACTCACAAGAATGTTACGCAGAAGTTCATCCAAATTATATAAAACGGGGCTGTATTTCAAAAAATAAATTACATAGAATATTTGTATGTAATTGTCCTTTATGCAATGATAAGCCTTCTGATGATATTTCATATCCTGAATATGAAACTATAAGAGATTGGGAATATGATAACAAACGTTTACAAAATTCGCTTATTGGTATGGATCTTGTTTGTAAGTTATGTGAAACGAAAGGAACCGATATAGCTTCGGATAAAATTTGTAGGCTGGGTAGAGAGTAAGTAATATGATAACGATAGTAATATGATAAGCCAAGACAGTATTTTGATTTTAACTTATATTTAATAATATTAGAGTTATTTTACTTTTTAGTGCCAATTATATGGTTTGTGGTCAAAACCAAATATGTTATGTGAAAATTGATGCAAACGCAGCTTTTGTATCCAGAGGATGTATCGATAAACCTTCTTACAATACTTTTTATAAATTTTGCAATACAACATTATGCAATCTCAATTTATATAAAAATCCTTAAATACCACCTATAGAAGAATTGACTATAAATGCTCCGAAATCAATAATTTTAGTTTCCGAGGCGTATAAGAAATACAGAAATTTTGAAGCTTATCTCTTAATCTGTTCGCTTTTGACAAGTATTTAGCGTTTAAACAAAACTTCTTGACGTGCGTCAAAAACAAGAAAAGTAGCAATGGCGAAAACGATTTATAATTTCTCCTTATGTATTTTTATAGCTAATTTTATTCTATGTAAAGAAAAATCTAAAGGAATCGATCCTTTACCAAATTTTAGAAAACAAGTAGAAGAAATTTCTCTTGAAAAGTCAATAGAAACAGAAGATGATTCAAGTCAAAATTTAGTGTCATTTTTAGTGAACAACGTGAAACAGATATTTACCGATACTGAAGAACCTACTACTCTTCTTGAACCTGATCTTAAAACTAAAAGTAATAAAAACATTGAAAAATCAATTATGTACTTAAATTCATCAAATATTTCTACAGTAGTTGAATGCGATAACATTGCAATAAATGACACTGAGACGCATGATGTAATTAACACAAAAAATGTGAAAAATAAACATAACGGACACCTTATTTATGTAAAATCTATTACTAATCAAACTCAAAAAGATGAAATATCTAAGAGACAATTAAATTCATCTGAAAATATTCTTATTGAGAAGTTACAGCATGAAATTAAGGACAGTCGAACGTTTAATACTAAAATCTCTACCGTATTAAATATGTCACTGCCAGAACAAGATAATATACCAAGACGTTCTTGCATTGAATGTAATAATATAGTTTCAGTGGAGTGTAATAATCCAAAAAATAAATTGTAAGTATCTCTAAGAAAAAAAAATATATATATATTTTATATATTTTATATATAAAATATATATATTAGTTCTTACTTTTATATTTAGATTAATGTAAGCCAGTAACCATTATCAGCACTTGTAAATCTTAAGTCAAATTACAATTTTTTTGTCTTTGTTAAAACAATTGATAGCACAAGCTTTGTAAGCGAAAATTTTTATATTAAAAGTCAGTTTTGATGTGCCGAGATGGTCCATTTTATGGTCGGCAATGAAATTAAATTTTAAGAAAACCTAATTCGAAATTCAGTGACAGGTATCTTTGATTAGCGTGACGGATTGAGCTCCAGTCCTTGTCTTCAATAGGATAACTCGTGTTCGCGACGGGCAGCGACCTCCTGTGTATTCAGGGTATAAGATTCACTAGATATATCAACAATATATACAAGTTTGAGATATGTGTAGTCAATCTTTATTGATTTACCACTTCGTCTAAGCCTCATATTATTTTTTTTAAACAAAAGAAGATGTCTTTCTTACAAAAATATTTCTATGCTCTAAGTTGCAAGATATTTTTTATATTAGTTATATGTTAATCCTTTTAGGGTACCTTCAACGATTTGTACAAGAAATGAAGATCTATGTTATTCACAACATACACCATTTGGAATAGTAAATCGTGGATGTTTTAACGTTTACAATAATTTAACTACGTACGTTTGTTCCTGTAATCTTTGTAACCACATTTCAATTTCTGAAATGCCCCGCATATATTCAACGAAAAGAGATTGGATTGAAAATGTTATAGAGCTCTCCCGTACGAAAAGTTTCAGAAAGTCCATATTTAAAGATATGTCTTGCTTAACATGTGAAGTAAATGCCACTATAACTGGAATTTTGATAAATAATACTGATTGCTTAGAAGGTAACATGTAAGTATATTTTAACTTAAATTTTTCATACCATTCAAATACTTTGTACATAGGTATAATTAGATGTCTAAACAACTCTATGTTTAAGTTTAAGTTTTTTCTAAGTTTTTAGTATTTCATCGTGAGCAATTACAAATTTCAGCCGTACACTTCCTATACAAGAGTGCGATGACAACGAAATTTGTGGTGTAAAAGCCATTAGAAGCGCTGGCTATATCTGGCGAGGATGTTTGACCAGTCCCTTGTATAATTACTGGTGGACACTTTGTGATAGCGACTTATGTAATAATGATAGTCTCGTATCAATTTATGGAGAACTTTTATTATAATTTAATGTTGTCTATTTTGACAAATATACGTACGTATACTGTTGTTTTTTTGCTGGATTGTGCTAAATTTGAACGCTTTTTATTTGTAATATTAAAAGAAAATTTCATATTAATATAAATAAAATGTTAAATTTAAATTTCTATTCTATTTTAAATCTATAAAACATTTATTTTAAAATATCGCATCACAGAAACCTGGTATGAAAGCTCAAGTGGCCGCCCGCTTTCTTACACGTTATTCTTTCCTAGTTAAAGAATTTTCCGGATATTACAAGCTTGTCTAGAGAAAGGAGAGAATGTTTCAGATATTTTACCAAAAGTATTACCACAGCTGAACTCTTTTATATGCAAATAAGATTATCTCGTACGTTTTTGACTGCAGTTTTCTTTATGATGTTATGAATTTTAAAAGTAAAATATGTTGTTGAGTCCAATATGACCATCGAAATATATACATTTTTTTATTAAAATAAAAATAATTACACCTAGGAAACATGAAAATTTCAAAATTATTTTGATATTTCCAAACCACTGATTTTGCAAATGTTTAAAAGGTCTACCTTACATTACCTGGCTCGATGCCGAGATCTCTGTCTGGTGGCACTTTGCCAAAATTAATATTAGTTAGCTTAAGTCTTGACCTTTACTTTTTTTACATTGAGGTTTTATATTTAAAAATATTCTGTAAAATATATATTAAAAAATTGTTACATAAATAATTTCCGTATTAATATTTCTAGATAGTATTTTATATAATGGTTTCAATAAGAAACCCATATAATCTTAAATAAACTGAAGATAATAAAGTTTTTATTGTTACAGTTTCTTTTATTATCGATAGAAAGCAACAAAAAATAAATACTATCATTTAAATGAATTTGCGATTCAAAAGCTTTTTTTAATTATATTTGAAACTTTGTTGATTTTAATTAATTTACAAAACAAATTACTTCAATAAAATACAACAAGGTCGGTGTTACGTTATACTCTAAATGTCCTCGTAATGACCGTATATATCTTTTTAATGAACTACTAGCCTGGTATTGCTATGCGAAAATGGGCTTCCGCAGCAGCTCAAATATATACTCGTAGTTCGTCTTATAAATACCGAAGTCTACTCTACTGAATATAATTTAAATGAATTTTAAAATTAAATTTTCAAGAGAAAACTATATAAGAGCTTTCCTTTGTCTTTTTTTTTTTACTTTGTTACAACTTGTACAACATTTTATGTTGAAAGAAATTTCGTCTATGTATAACATTTATTTCAGTGAACAATTGTTATAGACATAGATATATTTTATACACATATATCTGATTTGATCCCCTTAAGGAATTCCGAAACTGAAATACACGTAAATAGAATTATATTTAGAGTCGTTATTCATTTAAAAAGTTCAGTTAAACAGTTCCTGAACTACCTTACTTTCAGTCGAACTTTCACTTCCATTTTACCAGCTTAGAAATACAATTTGCAACAATCCTTACTTATTGTGCTGTTTATAAAACGGCCCTATTGGACAAATTTCATATATCAAATTTTATATATTAAATCTCGGTGATTGTGAATAAGTCAAGATATGTCATGTTAAGATATATTTATATCTTATAGCAATGTCGCAAATGATTTTGACCTTTTTTGGTTTAAAATCCTTACCATTAATGTTTTGAAGATAATCTAGGGTCAAAAGTTTTGTGTATCTTTAAATTAACCCGTCGGAGTCTTGTCTTTGAAAATATCTATTTTAAGGCCTGATTAAAGATGTTAGTTTATATACCATATAAACAACAGTTAAAACAAATAAAACAAGTTTATAATCATATATCAAAATAGACGTGAATATGCGCCTTTACCGGTGTTTAATCATAGGGTAGCTTCGAACAGGCGAAATGATAATGAGCGGTGGGAAGGCAGAAGGTACTATAGAGGTAGTATGCAACTCAGAACAGACAATACAATAAAAATGCTTACATGGGTTATATATGTATATTATGTTTATCCAAAAGAAAATATAACTATTTCAGGTTTATTATTTTGGATGGCATGGCAAAGTTGAAACATACTTAGAGATTTTGATACAATTAATATTATGGTTTATGATTTGGATTAGGATTTGTCAGTATTTATTACAAGTTGAAACAATTTTTTTAAATGTAGACATGTCATAGAGCCGAGATAACTCATAAGATAGAACACGTGAATAATGGGTAAAAATATACCAGATTCGTAAAAAAAATTAACTTAAAGTTAAATTCAGGCTCGTATCACTTATTTCAAGTAGTAAATTTAAGTCTTTAATATATATTTTATTTGTATAACATAATACACAAATGTATTATATTTTAATGAATAATATATTTTTATACCAGCATGCATTTTATACATGTATATTGTATAATTCAACCTGTGTTCTAAGGTTTGAAATGCCTTGCGGCGTCAGTTTCTTTCAACACGTAGCAAAATTGTATTTAATACTCTTTTAACGCTTGCCATCAAAGTCGCCTGAGCGGGCCAGGAGGGATTCCAGGTTCACAATCATGTTGTAAACGAAATACCGTTTAGCCAAAGGCAAATATATATCGTGAGGAATAAATTGGACCTTGAGACATTTCAGTATAAAATTGAATTAAATTAAGTGATATTATTTTAAGTATGTAATATGAATAAGTTTTAATAGTAAAGTGTAATGTTAATAAATTGTTAGGCCAGAATAACGATAAAAGAAAACTGATATTCTAATGTTCCAAAAAAAAAAAAAAATACGATCTCGTAAAAAGCGAATTCTATTGTTCCAGTGGTATAAGGTTAAACCTTCAAAAGGCTGTGGCGTCACGTGCGTCAAACTGCATTCGTAAAAAAAAAAATTCGCACTAACGAGCCGCCTCGCAACCTTTGCATATCGATAAATAACCGTTTACTGACCGATTTAGCCGTAGCATTGAAAAATTGTACGATATATCTTCACCATTTATTCCTTAAATAAACTGAAACAGCTCTTTTAACGAGAACGTATTTTTATTTTATATTTTCTACAGTCCTGAAATAAGTTTTATTAATTTTAGTCGAAAAATTAGGTATCTAATACTTATATAAATTATATGCTGTGTACTATTATGACGTTTGATGAGCTTTACATAAATAAATAAGTTAAAAGTATATGAAATTGTCTTACCGATTAATCTCCTTCGTGTCTTCTCCATTCTACATGACGTTGGCTAAATCGTCCGTACTATTTTGGCATTATTGGAAGCTATTAATATAAATGAACGAATGAATGAATGAAGTTATCTTGTATGATAGATATCTATTATAACATAAAATGTATGTAAAAGGTTTACAAATTTCCTCTAAGTATAGGAAAATGCTAGAGTCAAAATCATCCGAGCCGAATTTCAACTCGTGAGTTGATATAAATTTATACAGGATAAGATACCAATAATTACCCACATAGTACCACGTAGAGTCATGTAACGTGGACGACTAACTATACGGTGGCCCCGTTGCTCTTTCGCATTCTCTGTTGCCTGTTCTAACATGCGTTAGTATGATACCTTATAGTCGCAACTGTGTGGTATACATATACCGCGAAACTAAGCTGAAGATCTTGATAAACCTCTATTATGTTACTCTTGATAATCGTCTATTGGTATATATTATATAAATAATAGAAATGCTACTACGTTGTGCAGCTGTAAAAATGTCTAGCGATAATTGTTGTAGTAAATTATATCATTATTATTTCTTCATGACAAAATAAATATGTACATAGAACACACTTAGTGTGTCCATCAATATAAATAACAATATTCCCAACATAATATAATTTTGTGATATATGTAATGATGAATTTATGTAAGGTTGTCCCGTTAATGCGAATGAAGTCATAAAGGGTTGCACTTTATATATGTATTATATTATAAAAAATATGTTGAAGCAAAGCTGTTATATACATTTATTAGCATTCAGACTTTAATATGAAATTAAGTATACCATCATAGATAATTTATAAATTTAACGTTTGATACTTGTAGTAGCCGTCTTATAAGGATACATATGTATGTAGATAATTGTGCGTAATTGGGCGAAATGCAGTAATAGTTGGAGATCAGCTGACACGAATATTTATCGATAAAACATTATAAACAAATACTCTATATAGCTAAAATGCATTTCAAGTTTCGTAACGATATATACATATTTATCTACTTTTTAACCTATTATTTTATATCTTGTAGTATCTCAGTACTCTTGCTATCTTCTTAGTAAGCCGTCGACAGTGTACAATTTTGTTAAGAGGTTAGTCCGTATTATATATTATTTAAAATACAAGGAAATATACGACTACTCTATCTCCGAGAGTCGATTCAGTGATTGAATCGAATGTGTTATGTATTTTGCACGAATAGTGAGAGCATCAATTTTATTTACTATAGCGTTTTCTTGATATTGTGACGACTTTTTGTTTGGTTCAAATCATTTGCTGCAATACAATTATACCTCGGACGATGTCGTCTTGGATTCGTATAGAGAAGGCAATTGCAGGGTACAATGACTACGTAATAGAGTACATGTGCTATACCTAATTTTTGACAGCCCTCTGAAGTAAAGGGACGTCAGGGACCCACCGGCCGGCCCAAGTAAATCGAGTGACAGAGCATCGTTCAAGTATCAAGTGTACTTTGTTACAAATGATTTGCCTTTTTAGGGGCGTTGTGTAGTTCAGGTTTTGTATTCATTTGAATATAAATGATATGGAAATGCGTTATAAAATGTCTATATGCTATTTTGTACAACGTTCTATTTTAATTTAGATCTGGCTCCAACTTTAACGTATTAAACGAGTGCTAACATGCATATTATCAAATTGCGACTTCATGCCAGGAAGGTTCATCAAGGTAGGTAGCAAAATTTTTAATGTGGAGACGGTTATTTCTATCCAGTTTTACCTTTATCTAAATTTCTTAAATATAATATATCAATTAAATTATATGATATTCATATATCATATTGTCTCTATTAAATGAGACTGATATCGGATTATTTTAATTAATTATATTACAAAACTTTTTTTTATATATTCATAACAAAGACGATATCACAATAATAATAATAATTATATAAATAATAGTATCTATATAACTCTATTATGACTATGTGAGCTAAATTATAATCTTAGTAAATGCATTATTTTAATTGTTTTATTTATTTATTATTATAATAATAATATATTTAAATTATAGGTATATAGATGACATTGCGTCATATTTTAGATTTAAATAAATTCAACAGGTTATCTGATGATTTCTAATAAAACGGACGCTTACACGACGTAAGAATGATAAAGTAAATACCGATCGATATCGCATGTAATTAACGCCATGTTTTAAATGAAAATCCTACCATATTATAGCAGTTTAATATGTCAGCGATGACAGTTATATATTACTGACATAAAGTTCAGAGATTTGGGTAGATATCATGCGTTGAATTTTTGATTTCCGTTTAAAGGTTTTTCTAAGTCAGTGCTCATAAAAATGTGGAAAAAAATTATAAGGTAACATTACGAGATCGATCAATGCCATCTTTGTAACATTTGTATTTGAATGTATAATTTTTAACTGAAATTTTTAACATTTTTGTACCGATATACATATGTATATGTATTATGTATTATTAATTTGGATGTAGGTATATATATACTTACTTGTTATATATTTTTTCGATTTATAAAATATATTTGTTGAAATAATATATATTAATATTTTATATTTAAAACAATGTCACATATTTCATTTGAAGTGTGTGTTGTTTATGATGAACTACGAATAAGAAAAATCACCCATATAACCACATACTCTTATAAGATATCTAAGTTTTCATTCTTGAGCAAAATATGATAAGGAATACTTAGAAAAACACTACACTACACTCGGTTACTTCCGTATTTCTAGAAGCATTTTTGTAAGGTGCTTTGAGCAGACAAATGATATCTTCAGTTGCTCTAAAATTGTGTAAAAAACACATTTGAATTCAATGGCTTTCTAATAGAAATCATTCTCTTTTGAATATATTACCATACTTCATGTCAAGTTACTAAATATTAATAAAATTCAAATTTCTGTCATGTTATAAGATAAAGTAATTTACGGAGCCATTTAGGAAACTTCATTCACTGCATATATTATTCAAAAACCCATCGAACGAGATAAGATAGCTGGGTTTTATGAGAGCATCGAAGAAAATAACATGTGTCAATAAGCTACGCGATGGTATTTTCTGGTAGGTACTCTTTTATACCTTCTCATATATTCTTTCGACCGTCCTATTAAAATTTTATTAGTAACAAAATCCTTGAGATGTTTTCTGCTAGATAAAACAGAAGTCTCATTTGTGATTTATTAGCCTGTGCTCAATTTTCTTTCGTATAAAGAATTTACTGAGTTTTAACTTGCAATAAGATTGAAATTTCAAAATTAAGTACAAAAACGCTTAGATAATTCTTTGTTTTTCATAAATGTGGTTACAACTTATTTTTCTTTTGATACTCTCAATGAGTAATGAAATAATAATAAAATAAAACTTACTTTTATATTTCATAATATTTAAATAAAATGGAATTATTGTAAAAATAATATCATATACATTTTCATAAATATTATAATACATACGAGTACCTACATATATTTGGATATAAAATAAAAAAATATGAAATTAGTCTAAAAAGAATTAACTTTGAGTACCTACCTATTCAAATAAAATAGTTTAATTTTTATCAAAGAAATAATGTTATTTTAAAGAACATTATGAAATGAAAGTATAAATAGATGAAATTATATGAGTCTACATTAAACCAAGTTATAGTAAAGGTAAAAAAAATTACATATAATTAAGATGGCTTCCATTGCACCGCTGTGTGATTAAATTTTATGATAAAAATTTTAAATACACTTAAGCGCCTTTTTATCCGACTACATTTACTTTACACTTCGTAGCACATTAATTAACTTTTCTATGTAAGTCTAGTAGTCACTTGGGCGTTCTAGTTTCATTTTTTAATTACCTACCAACTTTTGAACTTCAATATATTTTAATTCTTTATAAAAATACTTTTAATTTTGATTCTTGTCTGAGTCTGGCTGCATTGTATGAGGAATGTTTAGTTTTTGCCTCAATTTTACATATTCCACGTTGAAATCAGTCTTACTCGTATCGAGTTTTAAGTTACGGTAGCAGGTTTTCTCGTGAGAATACATTCAATATTTGCTGTTCATAGAATGTTGTTAATGTCATTCAACGAAATTGAACAACGAGTGGTGTAAACTTGTGTCGATGCAAATATCTAAGAAAACTACTAGATGAAGACAATAAAAATACTTATAAATATTTAACGCAGAATAATTCTTTGCAGTTTAAATAAGTTTTAATTTAATTGGTATTTCTAAATTTTAAGATTGTATAGCAACATTTCTTTGATATATATATTGGTTGTAAATTGGTTGTGATTTATAATCAGAAAAATAACGAAAAGTGTATTAGAGTTTGGTTGATTATTAATATGGAAACAAGCATGTTTTTTTTTTTGTATTATTACTTTTTTTCACTTTTCTCATAATTATAACATTTTCAAATATAATTTTTTTTTCTCAAACACTGCACAGTATGAATATCGACGACTATAAATCTCACGACGTGTATTGTGTCGTCATCTTTTAATGGACTAATTGTAGCGCGTTTCGCAAATTTCAGTTTTATTTGCTTATTCTACAAAAAAATAAAAAAAAAAATTAAAATAAAACAAATACAAACGACACATGAAAATTCTGGTTTAGGTGTAATGACCGTAAAGTATCAAGGAAAACAAGTAATTTTAAATCATTTGCATATTACCTATTTATTGTTCGTGCTTCCAGCAATAGTGGCATCGATGGCTTATGGTCAAATTACAGTGATTTCCGTATGCAAGAGCACGCATTGTTTCGAACGTCAAATCATTATTCAATCACAATATATGTGCGTAGTTAGTAGTTTATAAGATGTTTATAATTTATATTCATAATTATACTATTTCATACCCGCTTGAGTGTCCGGGCAATGACCTTTTAGTTTACCAACTGCACAAAACTGCCCAAGGCTTCTCACGTTTTATTACGTAATTTCCCACCAGTGATAATCTAATATACGTTAATCAGCCTGTAGTTGACAGGTGCACTTCGCGTACTAATGCCCGTGTCTAAAAAAAGATGACATGGGCAATATAGCCATGGCGACCATAACTTGACACGGGCGCTTGCGGTTATTACGGTTAGTTTGTAAACTTTTGTCAACTAGTAGTTGACACGGGCAGTGGAGCGGTTATTACAACTAACTTGAGTAAAAAAAAAAAAATATTTTAACTATAAGTAAATAAGAAATTGTATAGTGTATAATATTTCAATGCAAATATCTATGTTGGTAACCATAAATAGTTTAATATAAAAAAATCTTAAATTTTATATTGGAGATCGTAACATAAGTAAATTTATATTTCTTGCAATGTAAATTATACATAGAAGGTAGCTCAAAAACAATATTTTTATCAAAATTTTGTAATCATAATATTTTTAGAATTAATCATTTTTAGTAATAACATACATATTATATTATGTAGTAGCTGAAACTTGATTGTTAATGTGGACAAGTTACAAACACACAGTCCCTCACAAACGCCTAATTCCTCATAAATGCCTAAGCATTTATAACATTAGTTTGATATCTTTACATATTTGCAGTTAAAGCCGTTCATAATTATTACATAAGTGTTTAATACCGGATATGTTATGCCTGCATGTGTGATATTACTAGGCGAAATTTTTCCTTATATTAGGAGGAGGTTTGATACTTAATTTGCCTCGCTACTCCATTGCGGATTGGCAGATAAGTGGGTACTACGTGGACACATGCAATTTCCTTATAATGTTTTTATTCATGGCCGAACATAAGACGAACTGTTGGTCACATATACAGAACAGTTACTCTGTACTATATACATATATTCTATATTCTAGTACGAGTCTGAGCCTGATAAAATGCAAGATACTTCAAACACTTCCATTTTCATTCGGAAAGTTTGGGTGTTAAGTACCGGTATAATTCCGAACTTAATAGTGCACGAGGTGTCAATTCCAAAGAGCTAAATGTGCTCACTTCGCACCATTGTGGCCTTAGACGCCTTTTAAGACAACTCGGCAAGAAAGAGGTCGGGACTATTCTTATTATAATTATCATATTGAATATTATAAATGCGAAAGTATGTTTGTTTGTTACGCTTTCACGCGAAAACTACGTAACCGATCATCGTGAAACTTTGTAGACATATTCTTGGAGGTATTACAATAAAAGTAACATAGTATTCTTTTTTTTTTTGGTCGCGATAACCGACATCCACGAGGGCAAAGCCGCGGGCAGAAGGTAGTAGTATATATATTTTATCTCATGCTTAAAATAATAAAACTTGCCGGAATTGATATTAAATTAAAATATTTTTTATTAAGCTTTTCACGTAATGATGATTATATTAATTTATTTAAAAAAAGTATAACATTATAAATATTAATAAAAATAAATAAAAACGTTTCTTATACAAAGATAGCCAGATGAACTGATATAAAACAACCACTGATTGATATTTATATAAATGAAAATGGAAACACATCAATTAATCAAAAGCTTTTTATTTACAGACAGAGCTCTGGTCAATATAAGTCATAATTACGAGTATTTCGATATTACTCGTATATGTTTTAAATCGTATTTTATTATATTATTGTCACATACCTACATCATCATATCACGTCGGGGTCACCAGTTTGGGGATGTGATGGACAGGGTGTAAAGTTCTTCATCCACCATTGAAAAGGGAGGATCCTTCGATCAGAAGGATGTTGTGTCTGGGGGGCTACTGCCCCCGACGGTGGTAGTCGGATTCTTGTATGTATATATCTTTAATCGCTCGGATAACTTTGATAGCGCGATGTAGGATACGTCCGTTTTTAGTTCGTATGTGGCGAGATAGATGTCGCTACAAAATACTTCATGTTGTATTTAAATTAGGAAGAACCTTTTTTTTAATAATAATTAAGCACATAACTGATAGACCGTGTTACTATATTATTTGTGCATATAAACGTGTTTCACTTGAATGAATATTATGTTTACTGAAGTAATCACCGTTCTGTCAATTACATCCATTTCACTAACAAACTGTGTCATAAGCAAGGAATTTATATCATAACTGGAACGCTCACTTAATAAAATTGTATATTCAAATATTCACCTTGAAATATTTGACATAAGGTTGACATTGGCTTATAACATGTAAAGTGAAAAATCGTTCCGAGCATTTCGTTGACCACTGATATTTTGTCTCTTTCTTACAAGAAGTGGCTTGAATCCATGGTAGAAAGAGATGCAACCCCGGCCGTAGGAAAGTTTTTTGAGTGCACGTGAGCATTCCAGTCTGTATATAAATTCCTTGGTCACAAGCAATATAACTGACAATATAACCTACCGGTGTAATTTGATAGCATTATCATTAAATATATAATCAGATTATGACTATATCTATCCGTGGCTTATCTTACATTTCTTAAAAGCTTCAATATAATTGATCAGATTATGATATTAAGTTTTGTTTCGTACTCCTTATATTTAATATAATTTTATCATTTAAATTCATTCCAAATAAATAAACTTAATTAATTATTAAAACCAAAATTATGTATTAAAATCGTAGCAACTCGCAGCAACTGGTCAGCGCTAGCAGTCGTGGGTTCGACTCCCGCTAATTACAAGTGTTTTTATAAGCCATACAGATGTTAATGATGATCTACGTGTATGAGTTTTTATTATGAATCTTTCTAGGCCCCCGATATAATTTGACAGTGAAAAACGTTTATTTATTTATAACTCTTAAAATTTTCGATCTGCTTGCTAGCAGTTAAGTTTGAAAGAAACAAACTCGTCTGCCTTATTACATAATAGACATATAAACGCAGTGAGTGGTTGACTTTAAAGGTTAAAAAAAAATCATCGATTAAGAAGGAACTCTTTTTCACTAACGTGTTGGATTTTAGGAGTTTCAGAACAGCGTACAGACCCTTTATTTACCTATTACCTTTATTTACCTCGACTGGACCATGGCGCAGTTAGCAGTGGCCCTGTTTTCTGCGCCAGGGTTGTGGGTTCGTATCCCGCCCTGAGTCTGGGTATAATATGTATTTATTTATACATGTATTATTTTTATGTACCTACTTATATTTATTTTAAAAATGTATATCAGTCAACTGTTACCTAAAACACAGGCATTAAGTTGCCTACCTTAGGGACAGTCGACCGTGTGTGTGTATGTCAAACACATATAAATATATATAACCTATTACTACCTTGCCTATACTAAATTTAACTATCAGTAATGCGAGTGTTGAGGGTACCAGGAACATGTTTATTACAAGTATTTGTTATGCTTATTGAGGTATTTTATATTTGTAACTATAAATATGACTCATCTCAAATGAGATTATAGCCGCTTGGTCTCTCACCTCGAATGACGAATACCCTGCAGAATTGATCTGCCTATTAAACTAGCTACTCGTATGTCGTGTTTAACCAGTGTGAGATTTTTTATACTATAGTTAATATTAAGTTTCAAAATTTAAAGCAACAAATGGGTGCCTCATAAATACATCAATTAAATAACGTTATTATTAAAGTACGTTATATTTTGAATTAAAATAATGTATGGAATTTTCAAATGAAGATAAGAAGTCAAACAGCTGTAACATTGGAAAATACCGATTATAACTTTAGTTGCTTAAAAAGAAATATGCTTACAACATAATAATATTCGAGATTCTAATTTTAAATTTATAGAAGCGGATTCTTTTACACATTTCGATTTGCTTGTTTTATTTTATTCGATGTTACATTTATAACAATATAGCAGAGTGCCCATTGTTCGAGAGATGTTTGTCGTTCTGTCGTCTTAACAATGAAATTCGAAGTGTGATTGTTTCGATTCGAATCGACGTATTTTATACTAAAAATAAATAAAAAAATTGTTTCTTTTCGACGCTTTTACTAACGACACATTTCGTGGTGTAAAATTTAAAGAAATTCCGGTCCAGTGTTTTTATATAACAAACGAATTTAAAATTCACTATGGCTCGCGTATGTGATAGACGACAAGAGGTGGCGTTCAAGATGCGGTATCGTTTATTTTTCATTCAATAAAACATTTTTCTTTTAATATTTAAGTTAGAAATAACTCAGATAAGATTTATAGTTAGACATCGTAAAATAAATCAGTCTTTATATTATAACTACAATAATAAGTATTAATTAGACATAACGTCGTCTATTCCTAAGGTTAATTTTTGTGTTTTAGATAACAGCCGACTGATATACCTATTTTTTTTGTCTAAATACACAATATAAATTATATATATACATCACACAGACACTCGAGGCGGGAATCGGATCCACAACCCTGCAATAGAAAGCTAGGTCACTGCAAGCTGCGCCAACAGGCCATTCTAATAAATATATAAATAAAAAATGGAAGGAGTAGTACCTGTATTTGAACATTCCTCGACACAAATAACGATAACAATTTAAATTTTGTATTTTCTAATGTATACGTTTTAATAGCAAGTTACTTTGTAAATTATTACAAATAGCTCAGAAAATATTTTAAGCAAACGTGATGCGTCGCCAAAATAAAAGTTATGCCAAAAGAAGCAGTGGAATGGTGTCAAGGATTTTTTTGCTCACATCGCTGTGAATCCGATCCACTGTTAACAAGCGCTTAGCAAATAGGCACAGAAAACATTCAACCTCAGTTAAGCATCTAACTTTTTATGGCGAAATCAAATACAATAGACTATTTCAAGGAATGTCACAGTATGAGAAGTCTGCCGATTTCGGAAATTCAATTATGGTGAAACTTGTTCTGCTCGCCTCGGGTGTTCTGATGTGCTGATTCCATAATGTCAGTCATACATCACAAGTTGGTGAGCGTGATACGTAATGAATAACTCACAAGATCTAAAAAAAAAAAATAATTGAAGAAACGTCTGATATGAGTTTTATCTTATTAAAACATTGAAGAAGTGTTCACAACGTATTTAGAAAATTATATAAAAAAGGCATTGGACTTTTTGTTATTTATACCTTCATAAAATCTCAAAAGATACGAGTACCCGACATAATACTGAAATATGCGCTTAAAGTGTTTTCACAACAATACATCTTATCTCGAAGGTCTTACAAACAGCGAGTTAGTATTTTGAAATTTACGGCGTGTAATATAAACTGTTGGTACAATCACATAAAGAAACAATGAATTGTTTTGATAACACTATGTTTGCTTTGCCACTTCTATTCACGTCTGTCTAAACGAGATTAATGGCGAATCTTCTGGTACTAAATCTCGGAGTGGTCGTTAAAAACACCTGTCGCTGTCTTGAATTCCGAATACGAAACTTTTGATGTACAAAATAATGTAATATTTACTACTTTTGCAACAATTTATATATCCCAGAAAAAGTAAATCCAAAAATTAATATAAGGTTTAGCAACAGAATAACATACAAAAACTTAATAATAACCATATTTAAAATAATAATAATTTAAACCAACTTCCAAGAAGGACTTGAACTTCCTTTTTACCCGACTGCGCCAGAAGGAGGGTTATGTTTTTCGAGAGTATGTATATGTATGTATTTATGTATAATTGTTTGGCACGCTCTGCGGTCTGAACGGCTCGATGGAGTTTAGCCTGAGATGTGTCGTTAAATTCGTATTTATTGTAAGAGTGACACTGGGTAGGTATATCAAAAGAAAAAAAAAAAAGGCAGATTTTTGGTGCCAAATTCAAAGGTTTGGCACGCTCTGCAGCCTGAACAGCTCGATAGATTTTAGCTTCAAAGGTGTCGTTAGATTCACATTAATTGTGAAAATGACACCGAGTACAAATTTTGAATCAGAACACAACATTGTTTTCGGGTTATTTCATTTCCAAATCACACAGAAACGCAGTCGGGGTTTTAATTTTTCAAATCACCGATTTTATTGTCATCGACGCTTACGGTTTTATTGCAATAAACCGTTAACTTGGAACAAATAAAATCAAATGTTAAATTATTAGTTAAATAGACAATATAATAAAATGCATTCCTTAAAATGCTCCTAGAATTTTTAAATATATTGATTGTTTCTTTGCGACATTATTTACGTTATAAGTAGGTATTAACGCTTTTTCTATTTTAGAATAAGAACATGAATGTCGTAATAAAACGTTATATTCAACTGAATTTACATGTTAAACCTTGAGTATTATTTTTATTATTAGTTTATGTAAATTTTATTAACGTTTTTCTTTTCATTAGAAATAACTTTGTTAAAATTAATAAAAATAACATTTAAAGATTAATAATATTTTAGTTGTCTGCAATATGAATATGAAACGTGTGAATTTGATAGCTGTAGGAAACAGTTTGTTTATTGTTTAGATTTACGTACGTTCACGTGGAAAGGGTTGCCAAAAGTCGTTAACACTGTACAGATGCTCTTCGTAAACACTGAATGATTTTAGCTATATAATATATTTTTATTAGAGTTATGAATACTTTGTACAAAATATGTTTCAATTTCTAAGCGTAAAAGTGTCAAACTGCTTGATAACATCTTGTCACTTTAGAAAAATAAAAAATAAAAATTTATATTACTAATTTTAATAAATAACAAATTTATTCCATAATTCATTAATTAGATATATTAATACTTGACCACGATATAAACACCGTAAGATCATGAACAAGAGAACAGTTAATCTGTAATAACCAAACCAACCCAAGCAATTTAATGCACGCGGTTCACTACTTCGGTCGGTTTATCATTGCCCTACATTGTTACAAGGGATGATATAAATTAAGCGTGTGTTCCCAAATACAAGACGTTGGCTGCCCGCCCAAAGGCGAGGCCGACCTTATTATAGGACTAAATCCAGAGCCATTGTAACTGTATCACTGGTTCCAATGTTAGATTTATACAAAGCTAAGTTGGTTCATTGGTCCAATGTTTATATTAAAGTTATAATAATAATATTTTATTGTCATGTATCCTCTATTTTATTATTATTATAGCAAATTAAAGACATAAAAGTTATGAGTAGTAAAGGAATTTAATTAATGTTTATATTAATTTTATTAGCTAAGACAACTTGTATCTATATTACAAAAAAGTATTTAGGACAAAACGATTCTTTAAATATTTCATTTTATATCGATCTCTTTATTAAGCCTAGCCTAATTTTAATGCCGCTATTCACCTGAATTAGGAAATTATGTAATTTCATAGTCCACTGATGTCGCTAATTCTAATGAAGCGTTCGCAAAAGGGAGGGTAATTGTGCATATTCGAAAATGCACGCTCGAACGTTTACGGGTAGCATTGAATTTAGCTAAAATAACCAATAAAAGTGTAATTGTACTTCAACATCGATCTTTTATACAAACAACTAAGAACCAACGTTGATGTATAGAAGAAGGATAAGTCTAAATCAGAGCTAAAAGTTACAAGAAAATTAAAATAATAACGTGTGTACTGTTTGATACGAGTTAATACTTTAAAATTGTTCTGCTTAAGCCTTGTAAAAAAAAAAAGAACGAAAAGCAAATTTCAAATTAAAAGAACAATGTCTCGTTAGCTATTTTTTTTTTTTAAAGTACTCGTAATTACAATTTCGACAACGAGCAAATACTTTTATAGTATATTTGATTTGAGTGTATCATCCCTCACTTTCTATACGTGATACGTACATATACGTAAAAAAAAAATCACTGTTTGCTCTCGTTTAAATAGAATTTTTGAGGTATGCTCAAGATAATGATAGTTGAGAGGTTGCGGACCTTAAACATTTCCTATAAAAGCTTCTCAACAAAATGAACTGTAATGACAGCGAAAACCACTTCTTGGCTTTACCTTTCTTTTTACTCAATACGTTTAAGAAAAGTCTTTGAAGTTTCACTAAAAGGAAATCTCTAAGTAAGAGGTCACTTTGCTATACAATAGTGGTACTTGGTAAGGTAAAGTAAGCAAGCGTTAAAAGATTTAAATGTAATCTGAACTACGTATTGTAAAATAAAAATCGCTTTAAATATAATAGTAAAAAGAAAGAAATAATCAATCAGTCACGCATCAATTTCATCGTGATCAATCTTATCCGAACTGACGATTAAAATATTATACATAATCTCGTACCGATACGATACATATAAAAACCATTAAAATATTTTTCAAATTAAGATAAATACAAGTAAACGTCTTGTCTCAAACACATCTTCAACAAACCGAAACCCTTTAAAAAAAGCCGTCGGAAATAGCTAATTAATATTAAGTACGAACGGTATATTATATTATGACACTTATTTTATCGCTTTGCAAATATAAGAACCATCATCTGAACCACAAAATTCAAAACTTTCTCGCTTTAGTCGTTTAACAGTGAAACTAGTGTCTGTTTAGTTTAAGAGAGCCAGTTTATGCCAGATGACTTTCAAAAGTACATATTTCTTGCACAAGGTGAAACTATATAGAAGCAATACTCGTATATTTCAGTTTTGTTGTCCAGGAAATAGTAACATGCAGTTTTAAACGATGTTACTAACATTTGCAAGTTGCTAGCTGCTCGTTATTATGAAATATAGTCAAAGATGTACGATATTTTCATATTTTGTACATACCTTGTTCTTTGTCTTCACCAAAGTTTGTATGCTAGATAGATATATCTTTATTAATGTTTAAACTTTACGAAACTTCAATATTTCGTTTCATTTAAAATTTTCATAACAAACTAAAATTAATATCCAAGGAATAAAATCCAAAAGAAGAATACATAGTTATATCGTGTGATCTAAGCGATGTTATAATTCAAATCAGTAATCAGTCCATAATTATATTTGAGCCAATCCTTATTACGAGTATAAGTAAACATTTCGTACACTTGGTTGGAACCATATTTTGTCTTTTAAATCAGTAACTGATCGAAAGAGAGATTTGCTGAATCCTCAAATATATATATATCTATTATTTAAAATGTAAAAAAACATTATTTCAAAAAACTAAAATGGAAGAAAAGAGGTACTGGGATTTTAAAAGTCTTTCCGGAGTGCTCATTACGGCAATGTTAGACGTCTTCGTGGAGTCATGAAGGCAATTACGTCACATTTCTTTTTATTCACTTTTTGACCGCTTTTAAGCTATTTGATTGTTGTATGCCCTAAATATTTTTTCGAAAATTACTCTGAATGAAATAGTAAATTATTTGTTTGATTTTATAAACAATATTAATTCAATAATTACAAACCAACAGTTTAAACAACAACAACTACAGTATAAATAATGCAAAAGATGTTGTTTTTTACATAAACGACTGATGTTATATATTAATGATTGCTGATATCCAATCACCATAATTTAAATATATATATTTTATGAAACCATTCATTTTTTTCAACAAAAAAAAAAACGTGAATAAATTGTGGATCCATTTGTTTGTGGCTTGTCACTGAGGTATTAGATATGTTTAAAAAAAATTAGACTATTTTCCTTTAAAGTGACTTGTGTACCTTATCTATCATCATATTTGACGGCCGGCTGGTCGAGTGGTCAGGCAACTGGACACTTTACGCAGCGGTCGCGGGTTTGAATCCCGCCAGGTGCAGATAATCTGTATGACGAATATAGATGTCTGCACCGGGTCATGGATGTGTATTTATGTATATATGTATTTATATCTTAAATTTATTTCCATTCCTAGTACCTGTAACACAAGTTCTTACGAACTTAGCACGGGGCTAGGTTAACGTGGTGTGATTGTTGGTTAATATTTAATTTAATTTAATTTTTTTTTATAAGAATGTCAGATATTGACTTTTCGTATAAGTATCATCTTTCATTTTACTCAGTTCTTAGGAGACACTAACTCAATGTCATGAGATGAGAATGGCCATGACCATTTCAGTAAAACATTAAAGAGCTCCGTATCTCACTAAGACCTCTTAACGTCGTCACGGCATTAAAAAGTTGTGTGAGAAAATATCTCAGAAAATGTGTTTTATCCCAGTTTGAAGTGGAGTTTTCAGGCATATAAGCTTGTGGTCGCTGTTAATGATGTAAAAGACAACTTGAAATTTTCCAGCCTAATTTGTTCTACTTTCGTACATTTAAATGGAATTTTTGAGGTGAAAACTAAAAACGAGATTGGCAATATATGCTAATTTTTAAACATTTTTTGCATAACAACTGTCAGTTGTTTACAGCAAATGAAACTGGGCTGTTGCAAGCATATTAATGAATTATAAAAAAGACCTCAGTGGAATCCAGTAGAAATAACATCAGGGAAAATGTGCCCGGACAAAATAAGCTGGGGAGAATCAGAGTCGTTGTTAATTAAAAAAGTCTGGCGGCTTTAGGAGGTATTACTGGACTTGCTTACTTGATTACTATACTGATCAAAAGGCCCTAACTTACCTATACCATTGTTCCATTCATAACCTTTTACTGAGTAATCTAATTTACAGTATTCTTCTATATCGAATAAAACATACTTTTTGCTTGGTATCGAATAAATTTCAAAGAAAAAAAAATACAAACCAGGTAAGAAAAGAGGGACGATTGATTGTAATTCACTAGCTTCTTACCTGTTAAGTAATGACTTTTATTCTAATTCGCATAATATTTGACTAATTGATTAGATCTCTTATGTCCCTCAGTCTCTTTAACCTTTGTTCGGATAAATACTTAGATTATTTTGATGTTAAAGTGACATTAGATTTGTAAAAGCAAAATCCCAAATTATTAAATTTTCTGCAGTACACATTAATTTTATTTTTACGTAAAATTGGGTTTTTTTCTGACTATAAAATAGCTTCTGTCTCTCCCTCAGGTCTACTTACTGGTACCGAGTGATAATGGCTTCTAGGTATAGTTTAAAAAAAAAATTGTAAATATCTCAGGTTCTAAGCAACGTATAAGAGCGGATGAGCTGGCCAAAAAGGCGGCTCTCAAAAAGAAAACGGCCCCTGACTACGACAAAGTAGCAATGTCGTACGTCAGAAGGCAGATACGGGAAGAGACTGTCCGATTATGGCAGGACCGATATAATTCTTCAGAAACTGGCTCGGTCACGAAAATTTTCTTACCAGACCCAAAGACCGCTTGTAAACTGGTAAGAAAATCGACACTACCATCAGTCGATACACAGATTCTGACCGGACATGGAGGATTCGCGGCATATCTGCACCGGTTCAAACTAAAGGACAGTCCTTCGTGTATCTGCGATCCGAGATACGAGGAAACCGTACTCCATATCTTGCTGGAGTGCCCAAGATTCGGCAAAGAAAGGCTGGACCTGGAAATAAAACTCCAAAGGAAACTAGACCAGTCTTCGCTCCGCACCATCTTGGAACAAGAAGCCGACAGAACATCTTTCCTCGCATTCGCGAGAAAAGCCGTAATCACAGCCACAAAGAGAAACGGCTCGACCGCTCTACCACACAGACCATCGTCCTTACCACAGGTTCAAACTACGACAGCAAATTTACCAATACAAAATCTAGCCCAGAGTCAACCGAACACACAACCAACCAGCACGGCCCCCTCTCAGCGATCCCCGACCCGGGTGCTGCTGAGCCAGACTATCCAAGCCGTGCCATCCGCTCTGCGGAAATTGATCCAGGGGAGGACCAATCGAAACGCACCCCCGCAACCCAGCCAAAACATGACATTAGAGTTATTGCTCAGAGAAGGCAATGGGAGCGGAGAAGTGGGCATAAGAACCAGATGCGTGGCCCTTTTCATGGACAATGAAGCGGAGAAGATTGGCATAAGCTTCTGTCGCTCCGAAGGATCAGATCGGTTGGTGGTCTCGCCAGGGCTCGCCCTGTTGATAAAAGGTAGCACACAGAAAACGAGCATAAAGCGCACCAAGATCAACGCACTTACGCAAAGATTGGAGGAGAACTCGAACTATCGACTGGTGCGGTTGCATAACAAGACGATCGCTCTGTTCGAATGGGAAGAGAAATCCCCCTTTGCACAGGCAAGCTCGTGGTTACAACAGAAGCACGGGATCTCCAGGGGGACCCCCGGAACAATCAGCGTGGACTCTATGAGAGTCGGCTATGACAAAGGTGACGTATCCGATAGATATGGCTGTCTAATTGCCTCAAAAAGCCATGAGATCATTGCATACGAAGACAGGGGGGAGGATCTGGGATACCTAAAACCCCGGACCCAAACACCTTCATCCCCCGCAAGGCCGGCTCTTGAAGAGACTACGCTCAGTGGCTCGGAGCGACTACAAGCAAAGGTGGAGGCCCAAAGAGTAGAAGAGTGTAAATCGCGCACCCCCGGAGGAAGGAATGAAAGTTCAAGGTCCCATCTGAAGGCGATCGCAAGGTTTATCCAAGGCACAATGTCCCCAAGCGAGGTACCCGACTGTCCCACCTTGCCCCAAAATCGGCGGATCTGAGGGAATGGCAATCGGAAGAGCTGAAAAGGTTTACCGAAGACGAAAGCCAGAGGTACCAACAGGCGCCATCGGCCACCCGTACGAGGGCCGACAAGGGGCAGGTTACACCACCAAAGCTTAGACCAGCGTCCACACCATTACAACATGCATACAATGCATACATCAGGTTCCTGGCCATCACAAAGGCGAACCGTGAGGTAAGCCTGGCCATCTGCAAAAAGATAATGCAGACCTACCAGTACGGACACGAAAACCTGCTGAAGGTAGAACTCGAAGAAGCCGAGGCAGCCATATACGACAACGACACCCAACAAGTACTCAAGGGTAACATGTCGGGACGATATAATTATGGCTGCTTACAACACCACAAAAGGCTTCGTGGACGCGGTCGAGACTGAGGGGCAGAACAGAGGGCCTCAAACCTTTAAAACACCAAAAGGAGACCCGGTGGTGGTGGTGGCCAGGTGTACGAGAGTAATGCTGGACGAACGGATACTCGAGATGGCGAAAACCATAACGGGCGATCCTGACATAGGCGTTACGTTCGGGGCCTGGGAACTACCAACATTGAAATGGATAAACGGGGTTCCTGGGTGCGGCAAGACAACACACATAGTCAGGAACTTCGACGAGAACAATGAAGTCGTAGCCACAACCACAGTCGAGGCGGCTAAAGACCTTAAGGAAAAGCTGGAGCACCGCTATGGCGATAAAGCCAAATCGAAGGTGCGCACTATGGCCTCCATCTTGGTAAACGGTTTTCGTGAGGGCGTAAGAATAAGCCGTCTAACGGTGGACGAAGCCCTTATGAACCATTTTGGGGCTATAATAATGGCCGCCCGGCTGTCGGAGGCGAAAGAAGTAGTCCTCGTCGGAGACATAAACCAGCTGCCGTATATCGATGGGGAAAACCTTTTTGAGATGCGGTACTGTAAACCAAACCTGACAACAGGAATATCATGTGAGTTGCCTTGCACGCATCGGAATCCCAAGGACGTTGCATTCGCCATCAGCAAGGTCTACAACAACATTTACTCATCTAACCCCATCGTCCGCTCCCTGCGCATTGAGAGGTTCACTGGCGCTCAAATACCGGAAAAACAAGCCCGAACCTTATACCTGGTATTTACGCAAGAAGAGAAGAAGGTTTTGATAAGCCGGGGATATGGTACCGGAGAAGGATCGAGCGTCATGACCATACACGAGGCGCAGGGACAAACGAGCGAGGAGGTTATCATTATCCAAATGAAGACCAGGAGGCTGCGAATTCATGACAGTGTCTCGCATGCTGTGGTCGCGGTGACTAGGCACACCAACACCTGTGCCTATTACACCGACGACGGAGATGATGCGATCGGTCGCTTCATGGGGAGGGCAGCGGAGGCTACACACAAAGAAATCCTCGAGCACAGCCTCAAGATGGCAATACATAATAGAGACGATGCTGTCATTGAGGATGTACTCGCGCTGCTGAGCGGGGGTCGTGGAAGAGATTAGAAAAAGCAAATAAAAACAAACTATTGAATGATACGTGGATGTGGTGAGTGAATAAATAAAAAAAAAAATAAATAAAAAAAAAAAAAAAAAATTGTATGTAATGTATGTATATATGTATATAAATGTGTGTATGTGTATATGTATATATATATATATAAAATTATATACTTTTGTATATACATATACACTTACACTAATCTAGTACTCTATAAATAAATAATTTTTTAAGGTCAGTGTGGACTTGCGTCCTTCTTAGAGATACTAAGATAATTTTAAGTACCTACTCGCTGTAATTGAGCAAAATGCCTGCATGTAAAAAAAAAAAAGTAATAATTATAAAAAAAGGCATGGGCAATCGAGAGCCCGTGGATGTACGAAACTTTATAAAAAAAAAAAAAAAAGCAACGTATTAAGATGAAACATACATCAATTTTTAGGGTAACTGTGAAAACCATATCGAAATTTATTCAGTAGTTTTTGCGTGATGCGTGGACAAACAGACATATAAAAATTCTAAAAATAATAATTATGTTTGGCTTCTATTTGTCCTATAAAATACTTTATATATGTTTTTCTCAATGTCTCCTATGTACAGACATAAACTAGTTACATTTTTATTATGATAAGTATAGATTGAGTATAAAAATATTGTCATTAATATCTTAATTCAATATCTTGGCAAAGAACAAGCAATACATGCAAGATATAAAATTATTTATAAGCATATGAATTCATTTTAATTCGACTCACTTGCTTAAATTAACGTTAAGGCACAAATTAAATAATGATATGATGAACAAAACTATTCAAACTAACATTTGCTTATTAAAGTTCATTTGTCGTTGCCTCTACAGAGTAAATATTTGTCTAATCTCCTGACCGAATATGCATAAACTCAATTACTGCAAACCATTACTCTAACGTACTCTCTCTAAACAGTTTGTGAAACAAGTTTAATGAAATGTATGCCAACGGGTCATAAGACATTTCATTACAAATGTACAGACAGACAGATACTGACATGGAAATAAGTTTCTTCGAGTTAAGTCTCATGAATATTTATCTCGCTTCCTGCGGGATGTATAAACTTTTGGTCGCTTCCCACTTGATCAAACTTCTTTGTAAGGACAGCTAAGGGGAGCGTGATACGGTCTTTTTATGGCAAAACTCTAAAGTATTTTTCTAAATGAAGAGAAGAAAGAAAGAAAACAAAACAAAACTTTGTAATCCCTAAGAAATAGCTGAAAAGGCTCAAGATTCATTTAATAATTTAAAATATTAATAAACTTTGTGACGGTGTGGTAATCATAAAATAATAAATTATGCTATATAATTCATAAAAATTTTGTTGTTCGAATAAGAGTTTTGTCATAACCATTAACCAATAATAATGGTATCGTACATTGTACAAACATTTCCTGTTTTTTCCTCATATGTCAATAAAAAAACAGGGATGGATTATTGCGAGAACATAATGTACAAATAATCCACTATAGAAGCGAGTATAACGGTTGTTCCCGCAACTTTTGTTTGGAATTAGGAGTAAACACATTAGATACCGTGTTTGTATAGGCGCCGCCTTTACTTCGTCGTGTTTTATCTGAGACAAAACAAACGGCGACTAATCAGGAACAACTTTGCCGATTCGGATTTTTAATTCGTGTTTGTTGGATGAATGAAAATTTTCCCGTGCGGTTACATCCCACGGATTAAGTGCGGTTTGAGGAGCTGTGTAAATTGTGTAGATATATTTTAGTGTGTGGATAGGATTTAGATTAGTAACGTTGCGATGAAAAGCTTGTGACATTCGTTGGGAGTTTTGTTTACGGATTCGATTAAAATATTTTATACATAAGTATTTGAATATCTTAAATTCAGTTCTTGAATGACATTACTTTATCTTCTGATAGCTAGGGAGCTGGTGGCAATTTTGGTATATGATTTCATCGTCGTTGATACCAAGATGTGTTGTAGTCTGGACTTAGGGTAGCTAGAAATAATAAGTGGCGAAATCAGGTAGCTCTGATTTTTTTTTAAAATAATTTTGAAATGGTGGCAATTTTGCGATTTTTCGCTTACAGTAATTTTTTAGATTAAAAAAAACATTTACAAAAAACACTAACATCTTAATTTCTAAGGGTTTCTAATTACTTATTGCTATACATTTTATGTCATAAACAATATATGCCTAATATGTCGTTATAACATAATTACTTAACTCGTGATTATTTACTATAGTGACTTTGTTATCAACAATGAGCCAACGTTTGCTGTTACATTTAGCCAGCGTAGTCAATACCCTGGTATATCATTACAAGCCATAACTTTCCGATTATTTATGCGGCGAAGACAATCTCCAGTTTCGTCACGTGTTACTAGAGCAATAAGCTCGAGGTTAGGTTAGTTTCATGTGGAAGACTGCTTGGGTGCTGATTCATCAGCTTCCAAAAGTAGCTTCTCAATCTCTCCTTTACTTCATTTTAGAGGCATTGTTACAAAGTAGCGTGCACCGTGAGTCCCTGAGGTAAAAAATATGTGATATCTTGCGTTGTTTGCTAGCTTGTAAATGAGTTTCTCCGTATTTTTCAGTTAATCATATAACGTTGATAAGCTTTCGCTGCGGGCTTTGGCTACAGCTTTCTTACTGCCGCGTTTGCACCGTACCCTACTATATCTTCAGGAGAGTTGGTTTGCTGCTACTTTTAAACGCAATCTTTTTTACTCAAATCGCCACATGGTCATTCCACCTCCTCGTCTCCTTATCGATAACTCGTCTTTCCTTTGAAACAACAAGAACTTGCCTTCCCACTGCGGTAATTGCCGACCGAGCTTGATCCTATATATATATATATATATATATATATAGGATCAAGCTCGGTTATATATATATATATATATATATATATATATATATATATATATATATATATATATATATATATACTTTATCTTCTGATAGCTAGGAAGCTGTTGGCAATTTTGGTATATGATTTCATATATATATATATATACATGATAATGTTGGCTCGACGACCCGAGGTTGCGAACCCGTATGCCCTGAAATAAGTATCGGTCAGATACTTGACAACAACACCTGTGACAATATCTATATAGAATAATTAATAGAAATGCGATAGTGTACTGATATCTAGAACTGGCTGTTGTGCTATATGGTTCAGGAAGAAAAGGAAGGGAAGAAATAAAAGTATTAGTATTAAAAACGTTTGTTGTATTCTAGATATTTGTATTTTATGTTTGTTGCCCACATTATGACAAAACATTTTCTAATCTACGTATCCAAAGCAAGCTTGAGCAAAGGAAATTTATTCGTCGATTTTCGTTAAAAATAAAATATAAATTTAAATAAAACTACAATAACAATCATCAGTCTATCACTGTGTAATTTATATCATTTTCTAATATCATTAAATTGTTGACAGATAGCATACAGATAGTAGTCAGTTGGTACATAATACCTCAATGACAGAAAGACGCAAAATTGCTTAAGCTGGTTTAGAATCAGCGCCGTAAATTATAACAAGAGCCCATTCATCTTTATCTCGCTGTTACTAACTTGTAAGATAGGTATCTAAAATTTATAAATATTGTGGAAGTGGCATAAGCATTATTTAAGATAAGATTTTTTTAGTTATGTAGGTTTTCCAGTTATGTATATTTGTACTTCTATTTAAAAAAGGTTTTACTATCTTTAAAATATTCATCAGGTATCTTTAGTCTGTCTTATTCATATTATGTCAAAAAACGAATTTTATAAATTGATCATATTTCTCACTGCTCTTCTTAATTGACGATGAATTAATGTTATTTATAGTGCTAAAAATGTCCCTTCCAATAAAATCCCTGTTCATAGTCAACCGCCATTGCTCTATAAATGAGTTTTAATTTGTGATTTCGATAAATGTGTGGTCCGGCCGTTTTATCGTTTGACAAGAGCAGCTGTAATCTAGAACACATTCGTAATGTGACTAATATGCTGGGATAGGGACCAATTTCTGTTCGATTAAATTTAATTATGGTAGTTACTGTAATTTTTAGTGTAGTTTTAAGATATAATTAATTAAATTGCGTTATTTTCATAAATGTTTATTTAATGTAAATATATATTATTTTTGTTTTGCTTTTTGACGTAGGGTTTCTTAAATTATTTATTTGTGACTTCAAATCTTAAGTATATCTAGTATTTGTTTATCTATTTTTATTTGAGCTATATTAGTTTCAAAAGATCCTATCTGCTACATCCAACTTCGAGCGAGAGAGAGAGAGAGAGAGAGAGAGAGAGAGAGAGAGAGAGATCATCGAATCCAGCTAGGATAGACAGCGTTCGAGAAGTTAAAAAAAAAATATATTTTCATCCGTCATACCTCAGTGCCTGGAGTCGAAAGTCTTCGAGCAATGTGTTACCAGTGATGACATGCGGATCTGAGACGAGGTCTCTGACTATGAGCCTTTTAAACAAGCTCCAAGTTGCACAGCGTGCAATGGAGAGGGCTATGTTTGGTATTTCTCTGCGAGATCGAATCAGAAATGATGAGATCCGCAGACAAATGAAGGTTACCGATGTAGCCCAACGGATCTGATTACTGAAGTAGCAGTGGGCAGGGCACATAGCTCGTAGAACTGACGGCCAATAGAGCAGAAAGGTTCTCGAGTGGAGACCACGTACTAGCAAACGCCGTGTCGGACGGCCGTCCACTAGATGGACAGACAACTGGAGTAGAGTCACCAGAAGCTGTTGGATGGAGGCTGCCTCGAACCGGTTGCTCTGGATTTCGATGGAGGAAAGCTACGTTCAGAAGTGGATATCTAATGACTGATATGATGATGGTGATGATAATGATATTAGTTTAAAGATTTAGAGTGTTTTTATACTGAAACATAAGTGCTCAAAGTCAATCAAGTCAAGACCTTTTTTTATCACTAAATCTGTTGATTTTTTTTTTATATTTTTCTTCATTAGTATTCATTGAATTTATTTTAAGTAACTTTTGTCATGTAGTTTAATAAAGTGTATCAAAGCGTCGATAGCATCAGTAATGTTTCCACAAAATGGAAAAAAGAAAAAAAGTTATGATAATGAATGCTTAAAATTCTTTCGCTTCTGTAAAAGCAAAACTTTTATACTGTTGTTTCGGAACTAATTTATTAAATTAATTTCCCTAGAAATTTCTCTTGTTACTTGTTAAAATTATACTTGTTTCCGAAATAAGATCCACGTGAGGCAACAATACTTGCTTGAATCGTCTTTATTTAACTTGTATTTAATATCAAAGACGTGTTTTCAAGTTCTCACGTATCCTGCGGAGAAGTTGAATAAGTTTAGAGTTCGGTATTGCGTTTGTATTTGAATTTAAATTTATTCTGGCTAAAGTTGCCGTTGAGCGAGTTTTGATAGTACTCATTAATGGCAACATCGAAACTTGAGTGTAAACGCTCCCTTATTTGTTAAATTTCAATATAATTACAATAATGTGTACAAAGAGGATAAAATTATTATCCCTAATTATAGAGACTGACAAAAATCTTTTTGGTAGTATAGTATACTAAACAATTTTATATATGCCTTGTAATATATATTTTTTAATATTTTTTCGTTTGTGTATTTATCTCACTATAACATCAATAAAATGTATTATAAGAATATTCATTTTGGTGAAAATGACTTAAAAAAGAGACAAAGTATAAAATAATATTTTTCTGTGTTCATAATAGTACTGTTATGAATCAGGCTTCGTAAGTATTAAATGAGTACAAATTTATATTACCTATTTATGTTACTAAGCATCATGTAATCATCTATTTACTGTATGTATCTTATATATTTATATATTGATTATTAGTGTATACTTACATAAGTATATAACTATAAATATTTAATGTATAAGATATACACATTGTTTATTCAGATATAACATTAAATTATGTAATTTACTTTATTTCTTTATATTTATATTTACATAAAAATATTAATTACGTAGGTTTTTTTTCTCTTTTTTAATTTTGTAATTTTTGCGAACACTTCTCATCTTTCCCGCTACCTACACAAAACTCTTTCTCACAACCATAGGTTGATAGAAAGAGATCTTTTTTAATGATAACTCCACTACTTTGCCATCTATCTGACAGGTACAAAATATTATTATATCAATGTTTTGAGTGCAAAAAAGTCTATTATGATAATATGATAGATATAAGTTACAACATATAGCCCACTTGTAAGTACATATTTATTTAATTTCAAGTGTAAACAATAATTTTTTTATAAATAAATATAAATATTAACCAACAATCACACCACGTTAACCTAGCCCCGTGGTAAGTTCGTAAGAACTTGTGTTACAGGTACTAGGAACGGAAATAAATTTAAGATATAAATACATATATAAATAAATACACATCCATGACCCGGTGCAGACATCTATATTCGTCATACAAATTATCTGCACCTGGCGGGATTCGAACCCGCGACCGCTGCGTAAAGTGTCCAGTTGCCTGACCACTCGACCAGCCGGCCGTCCGTTAAATTTTACAAAATAATATGCGCACAAACATCTTGAATCACTGTAACACACATTAGAAGTTTGATTTACTACGCATCATTATGAAAGTTCTATCCTATATCTTCATATTTTATCATGAGATTATTTCATTTTTATATAGCATCATCTTGATAATTTTTTAAATTAAACTTTATTATATTACATTATATTACACTTAATATATACAAATTATATTTATTACACATTCAAATTAAATAAAATATTTCACGAATCGGCTTAAAAACCAAAAAGAAGTCGATGTACAGACAAAGAAACACAATATGTGTTATGAGTACTTTTGATGAGTTCCTTCGATTTTCCTAAAATCCTACTGCCATATCTTGATTTGATGAACACAAAAACTTTATTTATATAATAATATTAAAAATAAATTAAATAAAAATTATTTACTTCTATATTAAAACTTATCACTATCACAATAATTATAATATTAATGGAACCGTTATCTTAAGTGTAATAATAATACCTGTGTAAGACATTAGACAGTTCCTCTCTTCGATAATATACTTGTTATTATTACGTATGTATATAAAACATTGTGAACAATACGTAAGTAAGAATCAGTTTACCAATAATCCAAAATCGAATCTTACTTTCTGAATCAATTTAATTCGAATAATGCGACATTTTCAATCTATACAAATAATAAATCTGTTAAAACCTCAGTTTTATTAATACACTATATATCATCAAGAATAAATTTTAATAGCGCGTTTTTTTTGTATCAGCGCCATCTCTTATCGTTTTTGGTCGTGTACGTATCACGTAAAAAGTACAAAACCAATGTAAATAACTTTAATACATAAAAATTATGCATAACTCACAGTATAGTTTAGTTTTTGTTTCATTGTAATTAAATTTAAAAATAAATATTTAAGAAAATAGAAATAGGTACCTACGCCGCCAACGCCATCTGGTCTAAGGAATCTTAAAAACTCACAAAACTTACTTTTGAGTTATTATTTTGTTAAACTTAAAAGTTTACTAAATATGTCGGATAGGAATAGAAATCGTTTTAATATTTTAGATAAACATCATTTTCAATTAATATAAGTACTATTATGTTAAATGTCACTAAAAATAAAAACGATATGCTTCCATTATACGATAGATGGCGCATGTAGGTGATAAAAAATATAAATTTATAATTTTTAAAATTTTAGTTAAATACCCGTGCGAAGCCGGGGCGGGCCGCTAGTGATACATATAATAAGATGCTTTATTTCACACCACTAAAATAAAGAACAATAATTGAAGTAATCAATGAAAGATAAAGAAGACATATATCACATAGTTCCAATGAAAACCACATCTAATTAAATACACTAAGAAATATTAGTCTATGCTATGCGTAACTTATAATTTCCTAGCAAGTTTCCATAGTAGGTACTCTTACTACTAAGCCACAACATCGCGGTTACTTAAACATGACTTACTTAATTATACGTACAACTGATTATCCAACTTTGATCAAACTTTCCACTCTATGTAAGCCGCAGTATCACTACGGGGGCTCGCAGAACGTGACGGTCTTGATTTTCATATATTATTACCATGCAGTGATTCGCTACATTCTGCTGACGTATATTATAATAAAACTTTACGCGGTTGTTAGACGTCTTTGTATATCTTATACTTGCCAACAATACATGTTTAGACACTTTAGCGTTAGGGTTGAAAATAATTTGACGAGCAATTAAAACTCTTATGTCAACGAAACAGTAAATTTATTTTATCTAGTTATGAAGCATAACATTAAGAAGTTTGTATGATAAAATAACGAAATGTGTCGAGCACAGACTATTGCATTGAAACATATATTAGCTATGTGTATACAGGCTCAATTCCACATATCGCATGATTTGCTTTATCTCTTCATCATCGTTTTACATACTTAATTAATCACACGAATTAAACAAACAGCAAAAGCAATTACAATTCAATACTTAACATATAATAATAAATTGTGGTAAAATAACGATTTGCAATTAACAGTAATTTTAGCTAGTGTTATTAAAATGTTCAACTTCAGCCGTTACCACATGGACCCTTGCATTCCACGACGACTGATAGCACCAATGTCAGAAAGATCTATGCCGACAGAATTCGGAATCCGTGGCAAAATTAAACGTTTACACGATCGTAAATTATTCCCCAAGTTTATCGCTAGTGAATATTTATTACAGACATAATTAGGTTCGTGCCTTCAAGGTTTACGCAACGGGAGTAAATAGATTAAACATTCTTACCGAATAAACATTACGAGTATATGCTAGCGTTCGGATTGTCGACTTCCGTCAAAGTTATAGGGAACACTTAGCTGTGTTTACGCAGATCTTAGAATTGTAACGTCTCCTAATACGTGTTTGCTTTTGTCAACCATAATTAATGTGTATAATTTTGTGTACTAACTCAGTTTCAGATTGAGATTAAAAAAATGGTATATTTATTTAAAAAAGAATATTTATTCCAACGACGTTACATTTTAATATAAATGGCTTCTTATTAAAAAATATACTTATCTTATATATTAGTTTTCGTCACAATAATAAACAGTATAATAACAAAATAATGCAAAAAAAATTTAGTCAATTGATAACTAACCAACTAACATAAAAAAAAAAATTAAAGCGGATAAAATTAGGCCAAAATTCCTTACTGAAGACAATAAAAAACATATATAAAATAATACAGTAACAACGTTTAACAAAATATTCTTATTCTATATCTTGGAAATTAGAATATTATCCACGTTCTTGACGAAGAAATTAATTCTCAATCTTAATAGGATATTAAAAATTTCCCTTAATTGAAAGAGTAGCCTGAAATATTTTGATAATAATCTAAAAGTTCGGACACAATATTCCGATTAGCGGATCCAAGGGTCTTATAAAATTGAAAAGAAGGAATCGCTCGAGGCGCATACTTCATCAACTCTTTTAGGTTTAATCTTAAAATATTTCTTGGTTACAATTCTTTTTGATATTGTGGTCCTTTCCTTCAGTGGAAACATTATGAAGTTTTTTTTTATAACTTGAAAGTTTATTTGGAAACATGTAAATTGATTTCCAACTAAATATTAAAGCGAAATTTTTGTTAGAATTAATTACCGACAATAAGTAAATAACTATAAAAATTAAATTTTAATGCCAACGTAAACATTTTTACACTCAATAGGCAACAATAACACAAATGTGAAGTTTACGCAAATTCCTGCCACTTTCGTTGACAGACAAAATTCTATAAACATTGTACGAATAATTCATTAACCTACTGAGTAGACGAGTCTAGTTCCGGCAACAACCATTAACTTATTTATGACGTTATTGACATAAAAAATTGCAACTACCATACACTAGATAGCTTATGTTGTTGCAACTAGGAACATTTAATAAAACAATACAAATTTGACAATTGCCTTATCTACGCTAGTCGCTAATAATGCGCAGCACCTCTCGAGTCGAAATTTAAAGCCGACATAGCTCCCTCAAGTCCGACATAGAACCGATTTAGAGCCCAATAATCCGAAAAAGAACCGATTTAGAGTCCAGTAGTCCAACTTAGCGTCTATAGGCGCTAATTTTTATTCCATTTAGGTTCAATTTTGGTCGTAAAGTGGAAAAAACGGAAATTTTTGCCATATTTGGGTGCTAAGTCGGACCTAATTTAACATGGTTAGGACCGACTTGGGGCCAGATGTCCGACATAAGTCCTACCAGGAACTCGTAGAATCGTAGAATTTCGACTCGGGCCTAAATCAATCAAAGTCGATAATTTTTATTACATAACTTACTTTACAAGAATAATATTGGATAAAAAATATTATAGAAAAACAGTGAATTGAATAATCTTCTATTTTAATTATTTTTACCATATGTCGTTTCAGTTGAAAATTAAAAAAAAAAAAATAAATTTTACTAACAAATTTCATAATAAATCACTCCCATAAAGAAGTAACGAGATCTTAAAATAAAGACAATATTTTTTATAAGTATAATTAGTGCCATAATCCTAGGACCGGTCCCCAACTGTCATTTTATGTTATCCCGTCGCCTCGCTAGCCATATGGTGACAAGGTGACAAAAAGACGTTTAGTGTGTTTTTACGATCCTATTGTAGCGACATGTTTTGAGTTTCTGACTATTATTTCAATATGTTGCCTTAATGAATAAAGTGTTATACAAATAAAATGATACACCTCCTTATAAAACAATGCGTATTATGCGAGACTCATATTGCAATTAAATAAAACTATATTCTAATTATTATCTTTTCTTTTCTACATAATCGTATTTTTTCTCCTATTTAATTATATTTCAGTGTAGATTTAATCCGCCAATCCGCAGTGAAACAGCGTGGTGGATTAAGCTCCAACCCTTCTTCTATACGGAGAAGAGGCCTTCACTCAGCAGTGGGTGGTTTACAGGCTTGATACAGTAGATTTAATACAGCAATGATCAGTGAAGAAGCGTGAGGAATTAAGCTATAGTCAAAGACTTCTATACAGGGTTAATTCTAAAACACCAGCAACCTCGCAGGACAAGATAGCTAACATTATGTACAACAACATTTGTTCTACGACTTTTGACATAACTCAATACATTAATTAAAAATGATTTTTTAAGCTTTTATTGTACTGCTCTGAAATTTAGAGTCTATGTTTCATTCATTATCGAAAGGATGACGCGACGCGCGCGAGCTTGCATAATAATAGTAATAACACTTTCTCTGCCCGATAATTCTAGTTAATAAAATTAATATAAATTGCTTGGTGGGTTTGTGGGCAGTATCATAGTATGTATATCGCAGTGACTTAAGTGAATAATCAAATTTCTGTTTTGTCATGTCCCTGCAATACGTAAACTGAGTCCACAATCCCTTCATACTTTACCAGGCTTAGAACTGGCTATATTAAACGATAAAAAACAAATAAATCGTATGTATAGGAGGGCAACACATCTGCATAACCTCCAGAGGTTACAGCACAACCAGTTGTGCGGTAGACATCCGGTACCTAGTCATCAAAAGGCTTCGACTGTCCGTATGCCCGCCAATACTATAAAAATGTAGGTATGTAGATTAGGTATCTGAATTCTGAACATAAAAAAATATGTGAAAATTATTAACGTAGGTAATTATACTGTTCTCTTATATTTACGCGAATATTACTCATTTAATTAAAAGTCTAAATCGGATTTTATCGCGTTTATTTGTTTTAAAAACTTTACAGTTTAACGATTTTTAATTAAATTAAATTATTTCCCGACGTTTCGGACCCTTTACAGCGTCCATGATCTCGGGGGACTGAGGTGGTTAAACTGTAAAGTTTTTAAAACAAATAAACGCGATAAAATCCGATTTAGACTTTTAATTAAATAAAAAAGTAGGTAATTATTCTTTAACGTTTACTAAAGTCTAATTAAACCAATTTAATATCAAATATTGGTAGCTAGGTATTATTCACTTTTTATTGTTAAATACAGGCGGGCATAAGTATTTCAAAAGTGAAATCAGCGTATTTACAATAATTAAAAAATTAAAAATAATTGACAATAAAATAATATTTACAAACGAAATATTACCTCTAAGGTTAAAGTAACGCGCATGTCGGTGCGTATCGCGCAGATAGCGTTCAAAATAGTCACCATCACAACCAACACACAGACAACACCTAAAAATCAGCTGTTCACTAACACGTGCTAACACTTCCGAATTAGTTTTAATTTGATTGAACGCACAAATTATTTTAGTTAACCGAACCAGTTACAAAAATTTACTCGTGCTAGTTTGTCAGATTCGGTGAGTTGACATTGTCTCACAGCTCGGTGTAGGTAAGTTCGAATATCTAGCTGCATATTGCCGACAGGCTTCCGACACATTGTCATCACACCTAGCCAGTATCCTCACCATTTCGGTGTATTCGACATTAGAATAGCGGCGGTACCATGGTTATAAAATAACTTTAGTACAGGTACAATACATCGATCGATACGAATAAAATAAATACGAGTAGCACACAAAATCATATGACGCGCGCGCATCAAAGTCGCCCGCCGCCAACTGCCGCGGCTGGCTAAATAGGTCAAGTTCAAAGGCGCTAGCGCCGCCCCGTTCCTACCTTTCCCCTCACATTAGTACGTGGTCGTTATTTACCTAATCTTTGGGACGCGCGTAGAGTTTATTGCATTCACGCGTAAAATTAAATTAATATTTATTTTTGTATGAAAATAAAATCTAACAAATTAACAAAAGTGGTAGAACAAATGTTGTTGTACATAATGTTAGCTATCTTGTCCTGCGAGGTTGCTGGTGTTTTAGAATTAACCCTGTATATTAGAAGTCGTTGGCTATAGTCATTATCCTTCGTAGGAGACAAGGCAAGGCCCATGTCTAGCAGTGGAACGCATACACACTATTAGTACAATTCTGTCGAATTAATATTTAATTTTTTAAATTAACGTTAAGAACCAACTTTATTATAATATAGTTTACTTCAACTGTAAATGAATAACTCCATAATTATGTCTTTAGCTCGATATAACAACCATTATTCAAAAAAGAACGCTCATAGAAATGTTTTAATAATTAATTACGTCCACGGTCCAAAATATATTTTTTTAATTTTTATTTAGCCTGCTGAAGTAAATGTTTTTGTACCTTTGAAGGTAGAATAGAAAAATCTATCATCGCTTCAGCCGTCGGATGTACACTGCTGAAGCGGGCCTCTTACATTACCTCTTTCTAATACTCGCCTCGCTTAGAAGGCGGGTTAGCGGGGCAAGATGTTGTGGCAGGTTACGGTGACGCTGCTGAGTAATAAATATATATGCGTTAGATCTATATTGTTTTATGTCAATTGTCAATACTGTCTTAATATATGTATAGAAGAAAGAAATAAATAAAAATAAATTATTTGATCACATACTATAAAAGCTAGTATAAACTACACTATATGAATATAAAAGTTAGTAAAAAATAATATAACTTCACTATAGTGTGACCAAACAGGTCTGCTATAAGGCGGCGCTGCGCACTGCGCAGCGAACAATCGCGGTGAGGGTGATTCGGGGGTACCGTACGGTATCGTGGGCTGCAGCTACTGCTCTAGCCGGCGACCCCCCGTGGGAGCTCGTGGCGGAGGTTCTTGCCGAGACCTACTCATACGTCTCGGGTAGGAGGGCTCTTGGTGAGAACCCTACGTTGGACGGGATCCTACGGGTGCGTCGGATAGGGCAGGAAGCGCTTATGCGGAGGTGGGGGGAGGACCTGGCGGGGCAGCCGTACGGCACACGCGTAACGGCTGCCATTCGCCCGGTCCTCGAGCGGTGGATGCGTCGAAAACGCAAGCCCCTCACCTTCCGTCTGACGCAGGTTCTCACCGGGCATGGTTGCTTTGGTGACTACCTGTGTCGGACGGCCCAGAGGGAGCCGACGACTGAATGTCACGATTGTGGCGCGGCGGTGGACTCTGCCCAGCACACCCTCGAGGTGTGCCCGAGATGGGCGGTGCTGCGTCAAGGTCTGACGTCGGTCCTCGGAGGGGACTTGTCGCTCCCGAGCATCATCACCGCGATGACGGTGACGACGAGTCCTGGAAGGCGATGGTCTCCTTCTGCGAGACAGTAATGTCCCAGAAGGAGGCCGACGAGCGGGTGAGAGAGGAGGCCGCCGACGTGGCCTCCATCCGCGGGCGACGAATGGGGGTGCGTAGGAGGCGCTACTTAATGCGCCTCCAGTAACGCCCCTGTGCCCGTATCGGGCCGGGATGGGAACCCGGTCCTACTAGATACGGCGTCGTCGGGACTGTTCAGAGGTGAGCCGGACAGTCCCCATGGAGGAGAAGTCTGGCCTTTTCGCCGAGGCCAGCCTGTCGCTGGAGGGATCCTGTTGCCTGCAGATCCGGGACCCTCCAATTAAAGCGGCTGAAGGCTCCCGCAGGGGTTTAGTACGGTATTGCACTCCCAAAGTGCCGAGTCCGACATAGGTCTAGGACTGCCGACCCGGGCATTCTGGATATCATCCGTAAATGGATTCCCCTGCGAAAAAAAAAAAAAAAAAAAAAAAAAAAAAAAACAGGTCTGCTACTCATAACTAACCTGCAGTAAGCCGCAGCGCTGACTTTTAGTGGAGCCTAAAACGGGTGTTGTCATGAACAAGACTATCAGTCTATCTCATTATGCTGTGCATTAAATAGCAAGAAAACATAATAAATTAACTTATAATACAGAAAAAAGTGTTAATAACGTCTCAGTAAATTGATATTATAAGCAATTAAGTAATTAGGTGCAGAGAAGTTCTTGATTTCATTTTATTTATTTATTATAAAAATAGCCACATTAACTTTTTTGTAAAGAAGAGACTTTAAATTTGTTTCTGAAGGCTTCAACAGTTTGAATATTTTAAAGTGGTGGCGGTAAATCATTTCAGCACTTAGTAGCTACAAACTTAAAACAACCTTTGAACGCTGCTGTTCTATGAACTGGCATCAATGGCAAAAATTTAGTAAATCTACAGTTTAGACTTTTCATCACACCACATCAACTTTTAACGTAGATATTCCAGGGATTCTGGACTTTAACACTCCGAAGAACAGAGTAGTGAGGTGCAACCTTCTAAGTGCCTCCATGTTTAAATGACCTGCTTCGGTGATGAATGGTGTTACTTGAAAACGTGATGGAATATTGTAGTACAACCTTACGCAGGCGTTTTGAACTCGTTGTGTAATCATTTTTGTCCTATTCATGAGTCAAGGATTACGATATATGTTCAAAATGCAATGAGGTGACAAACACTACTCATAGATTTCTAGTTACTTGTACTATTTCAACTATCTCATCATTTATTACTAAAACAGGTTTGAGCATGTTTATTTTTTTCAAAACGTTTTTAGATTCTATTGCCATACAATTGGAATTACTAGAGCTTAATACTAAGCAATTACCATTACTATACTATTCTTTTGGACTATTAGTAAATAGGCTCAAAATATAAATTGAGTTTTAATATAGCAGTGTGCGATATTAGTTTATATAAGTTGAGAATCGTCAGCGTAAAGATGACATGAACAATGCCTAATACCTGTAATTATATTGGCTGTATATATGGATAATAAACTACCAAGGAGTCCATCCAGTGGAACTCCCCTGATTATAGGTAAGAGTTTCGAGAACAAGTTACCATTACAGTTTGTAATATCTACAAACTCAGTTCTACAATTCAGGTAACTGTTAAATCATTGCCGCGCTAATAGTGTCAAAAGCTTAAAATATTTATTTATTCATTAATTTATTAATACTTTATTGAGATATCAATGTAATCATACAATACATGAATTTTACAAAAGGCAGACTTAATGCTAAAAACATTCTCCAGCCAAACTAAGTATGTACAAGAGCGGACGTTTGTAGGTGTGAAAAATTTGAAACCGAACCAATTCATAATCAAATAAAGGTAAAAGAAGATAATAAAATGAGTATCAATCATAATATTAAATACACAGCCAATAAATACTTACATATAAAAAAATACATACATAAACATAGACATACATACTAACATACATACATACGGTAAATTGAAAAAAATAACTGTCTACGCCTACAATATTTGTGATGATATGATGGCGGCATAAGATTCTAGAATCGCGTCATTATCATCATAATCATCATCAATCAGGTGTCCACTGCTGAACGTAGCCCCCCCCCCCCCTTTTACTATCCTCTACCATTGGCAGAGATTTTATTTACAAGGTACTTAATTTCTACTCTTTCATAGTAGTTCACGCATTCATGCTTCTCGCACTTTCATAGTTCATATCAATTTGCTTCTTTCATTCATAGGTGGATTCTCCCTTCCTCCTCTCATTACACTTAACTATTTTTATAATTACACTTAACTATTTTTCTATTTTATAGGATGCTTAAAAACTATTCGGCTTACAAAGTATGATCTTAGACCTACCCCCTTACGAGCAATCGGTTCGAAGCAACCTCCATTCAAAGTCTTCCGGCGACTTTTTTCAAGTCGCCTGTCAATCTCGTGGACGCCCGTCCGACGCTGCGCTTGGCAGTACGTGCTGTCCACTCGAGAATCTTTCTGCTTTATTGGACGTCAGTTCTACGAACTATGTGTCCCACCCACTGCCACTTTCGTTTACAAATCCGTTGGGCTATGTTGGCAATCTTCGTTCGTCTAAGGATCGCATAGTTTCTGATTCGATCTCGCAGAGAAATACCAAGCATAGCCCTCTCCATTGAATTAGATTTTTGTTGCCAATGTAGGTATCCATACAACATACCCAAAAGCATACCTCGGATTGTACACAAACATTGACCAAATAGGGAATTATTTTTATTATAAATTACAAATTATAAGACATTTTGTTTTAAGTAATAAAATATTAAAACAGTTTTGTTTTATTATTTTAATTCTAAAGAACAGCGCTATATGCATATATAATTCAGAAAAACATTACACAATTTACTATAGGTATATAGCACGTAAAATAATATTTTTTCAAAATTATCAGCATTCATTAGCAGCATAGTTTTTGGCCATAACTTGGTTATCAAAATTATTACGTATTAAATAAGATAGATATAGATATTAAATAATATAATTATATATTATATAATATATCTAATCATATTTTATGTACTGTTAACTACACTATTTTTATTTTCCACGCCATAAATATAAACGCATAATCCTAAATAATTATCGTAAAGCTTTTTCTTTTTTTAATTAATATAACAAATTATATTATTTTTATTTATACTAAATATAAATTTATGTTTCTTTTTTATTTTTATTGATTGAAGTTGATTTATTTAATTTAATTAATACTTTATTGTAAACTTTTAAAAAGTATATAAAAGAGAAAATAATATTAGTTTATTCTTTGTTATGTATAATATAAATTTTTCAATATTATGAATCAAATGCATGCTGTAACTACCTATAATTGAAATTATGTGTAAATTGTAATTTAAGGTCCTAAATGTCTAATTTTAAGGAACATATAATTTTGTTGGTAGTTCAATTACAAATAAATAAATAAATAAGATAGAAATGTATGGACTGCCGCTTATATCATAATAAAACTGATTGTGACCTTTATAAAAATAAAATCATAATATCATTGGCAATATTTGTTCGACAGCAATCGGTTGAGGCGGCTGCCCTTCATGGTTTTTCTGCAGATAACAGGCGGAGGCATGTTTTTGCAGTTGCACGCAACCATGTCACTCAAATGACTGATGCTCATGTGTCAGCTAGTTTTTTTGTTTTTCAAAGATTAAAATATTAAATTATTTAATAAAATTTATTGAGTACTTACATAATTACGCTGTATTTTTATTTTAAATAAGATTATGTCTCATTAATTTAAAAATGAAAGTGTTAAATAAATTTAATTTTAAATTATTTTTAAATAGGTTATTTAATTAAGGGCTAGTTTAAATTAAAGGAACTACTTAGAATGTAAGGAATTTCCCTGCCATCATTAATTTTCAAAACAGTTTTACACGCTTTTATGAAATACCTATTTGATAAAAGACATATGTTTTGTAATTGCTTTATAAGATTTAAAATTTAAATACATTATTTTTTATTAAGAATGCCTCACATCTGCAGGGTTTTAATCTTTATTGCCGAATAAGCCGACAAAGGAAACACTCCGTTGCGTGCAAAATGCTTAACACATTACGACAAAGTTTCGAATTTTTGAAACAAAAAATAAAATTCACTTTCCTGTCTAATTACTCTTTCGAAATTGCCACACGTTCTTTGCCATGAAAGGGTTTTTTATTAAACATTTTGAAATGTACTTACAAATAATTATTTCAAAACTAACAACGGGGAAATGTTTAATCGATGGTATTTATTGCAAGTAATGCTTTAATCCGAAACAAAAAGAAGCTCTTCCTTTCTAGATGTTTCATATTAATAGTTATCTGTAATCAAAGTCAGCGAATATATCACTTGGAATAAACAAATCAACATTATTTTAAAATAATTATGTAGGTATTTTTTTTAAGTTGTTTAAAATAAATATAGTATATGGCAAAGCGTTGGCTTTTCTTGACTCCGATCACTTTTCAAACTAGTTTCATAAGATCCAAACTATTCTTAATTAACTGTTCATATAAAACAATGTAGGAGCTCATTGAAGCGTAATAAGCATTTTCCTTCCAACATGCTTAAATGATTAAAGGAACAACGGAAAACTTTTGAAATCTTCCCAACACAGCAAACTTAAAATATACATGAAAACTCTGGGTGTCTCAAGTGATAAGGGTACTTCTAAACTTGGTAGCGATATACCGGCTATCAAAATGTGACGGAGTGTTCCGTGAAAGGAGAACTAATTAATCCAATGAGGAGCATCTTTGCACTAAGGATGTTCGTCGTTTCCGCCCCTTCCATATTATACTATTGAGAAATTGAGTTTGAAATTGGAGGGTACTATCGCCTTATCTAATTAAATTAAATGATTTCAAGGGTTTTTATTCCATAAATTATTTTACTTAATGCAGTTTGACTTAAAGTTTACTTTTTTGACGTGATAACGTCTAGTAAATTGATGAAGGGGTGGCCGTTCGAAGAAGATGACGTCATCATTGTCACAATTAGTGAGAGAGAGCGCGGAACAAGCGGTAGAGAGGTACGATCGGCTCGGCCTAAGCGTTCGGCTCACGATCGGCGGTCGGTCTAACTTACGACGCGTCCGAGTAGAAATGTCAGCGGCAAATGGCGGGAAACTGTTTTGTCAATATTGAAATAATGTCAAATAGTGAAAAGTTAATAATATAATGTAATGTAATAATATAAGTTAATAATATATAAGTAAATAAATGTAAGTTAATAATAAAAGTTAAAAAAATCATAAAATAGTTTATTACAACAACAATTGCAGCAAAAAAGGTAATTAATTCTTGCATTTTAAAAATCCGATTAGCGATATAATCTCATATATTTATTCTTTGATTATAAAATAAGTAGCATCGGTGGGCGAGTGCAGTAATATTAGGTTATATTACAATTTTGACTAAAAAGTTATTAGGAGTCATATAATTACGATCGTATAAAAAGTAAACTGTTTTTATTTAGTACTTATATTTTTAAAATTTTCATCAGTGGTTAATGATAATCTAATTTATTTTCCTAACTTTAAGTTATTAAACTTAGCTTCTTTATTAAACTTGATTATTTCTTGTATTACATATCAAAGTATTTAACTTTATTTCGCTTTTATATTAAATACAATTAATTACCTGTAGCTTATATGTATATTATACAAAATATTGATAATTCAGTGATAATAATTCAATTCCATTCCTGTTTTCTTATGACGTTATCACGTAAAAATTATTGTCCGTAAACCGACTTTACAGACAACCAATTTTTACTTTAAATATTAATAATGCAATGCTAATATCTCATGTCACAGTTTTATTAAATTGTTTAAAAGTTAATACTTATCTACCATAGTACAACTCTATCTCGACGCCACAAAAATAAATCTCACCTGGTATCCTTAACTCATAATTAAACAAAGCTTTAACGACCAGCAAAACAAAAAAAGATAGGAGATGACAGAATCTCAGACATCTCGAAAAGTATCACGTAAGATGAGCAACTGACTGTCAGTGTTAAACTTTGTGCGAAAATGTTTTCATGTAACATGTCTCTAATACTTTCTGATAGTCGAAGCCAGTAAATGAACGTAGGAGATCCATACAGGCCTATGTTCAGCACTGGACGACAATCAACTGTTTAAGACTAAGTAACGAATTTATTTCAATGAGAAATATACGACATAAAATACTTTCTATTGTTTTAATGCTAGATATTTTAGTTTACTATTTTCTTTTAGCGTATTTTATCAATATAAACAAAAAAATAAGTATTTAAAAAAAATTATACGTATATCCTGTACATAATAGCTAAAAATTTCCATTGACTATTTAAAGCAGTGTTTCCCAACGTGGGGCCCACGCCCCACTGGAGGGCAATTTGATAGTTAAGGGGGGCAATTTAAAAATGGACTCGACACGAATTTAACCCTTTCGCTTTGGGTTATTTATATGCAATGCTATACCTTGTCCAACCGTTTATTATCTTTTTGACAGCTTACGTTTATAAATTTCAGTTTTTTTTTTTGTTTTGAAATTTTACTTACGATGTTTTGATAACAATTTCATAGTGATTTCTTCCTTAAAGTTATCATTTATATTTCTTAAGGGAACAAAGCCATTTTAAAGCTTAAATAATAAAAAAAATTATGCATGGGGGCATAAAAAATTTAGAAATATTAAGGTGGGGCATGGCCTAAAAAAGGTTGGGAAACACTGATTTAAAGTAAAGATAGTTCCACATAAATAAATTAATAGGTCAAAGGTCAGCTTAAGGACTATAAATATCAATTCGCATTGAATTTTGATGAATGGTAAAGCTTGTGTGATTTATTTCGCAACACCTTACAAATAATATCAAGATAAGATTGATTTAGACGACGTCACGACTAATAAATTGATGGATGATCACGTTTGGATCCTAATCTTCTTTACTCGTATTTCAAAACGACATTTAACGATTTAGCAAGGGAACTATCTTTATTTTTATGTAAGCTAAATTTAGGGGGATCGATGTGATGAGATTCTATTTTTTTAATACTTTCATTTTTAGTATATTTCTAGAAAATTACTAGTTTTGTTTTTAAAATAGAAGCGAAGGTTTTTTTAATGTTTCATTTTTTTATAAATTTTGTAAATAAGTTTCTATATTTTTATTGTTTAGTTTTAAGATTCGCCTGACTATTCAAATTTTAAAATTCAAACAAAAAACAAAGATGACACGAAAAAAAAGTACTATATAAGATTCAGAAAACTTATGTAAATTTGACCGTATTTTAATTGATAAATTCTGCATACATGTATATCAATTAATTAGTAGATATATCAAACTTTACATATGAATATTGGGTATATACATCTATTATGTACTACTATACTAGTCTATATTAGTGAACCTGTTTGGAACCCTTTCCTTTAAATTTTATTTTTCGCTATAAAAGTTATTCAATATTTTCATCAAAGGTAGAAACTTTCTCTATGATGAGTTTCAGTTACATTGAAATCCTTCGAGTGATATTAGTACGATGTATACACCAACAGACAAACAAGTAAAACTACGTCAATTGATCAGTTTTACAATAATGCTATATTTACTAAACTATTTCAATAAATGTTTACTACAGTTCATACAAATTTTGGGAATTTTGAACACATTTGATGGTATAAACAAAAACTGTCGCAAACTTTTGATCAATCAGTTGATCCTTCACAAAGAGACAAAGCATACAAAAAATAGGTCTAGACTCTTAGATGATAGTTAATTAATTATTTTTAAATTAACATTTTCAAAAATTCAGGTGTGGCAAGAGTATTTGTGAATCATTATCTAACAGCTATTTATCAGTTCTTCATTTCGTGCGTACTTTTCAAGTTTTATTTTTTATTTTTTTTATTTTTTATGAAAGGAGAAATTTTTTCTTTTGTATATTTTATACATTAGATATGTAGATTTGTTATCATAATAATGGAATATACATCCTTGACTGTTTGTCCTGTACAAAACCTGTCCTTAATAAAACCAACCTCTCCCAAAAAATATTTCTTTTCCCTTTATCATTTTTTCTTGCGTTTAATTTTTTTTTTCATATATTTCTAAATAGGTATGTAGCTAGCCTTCATAACCTCTTAGAAAAAATAAAATCGGCTTAGACAATAGAAGATAATATATGACGGCCGGCTGGTCGAGTGGTCAGGCAACTGGACACTCTACGCAGCGGTCGCGGGTTCGAATCCCGCCAGGTGCAGATAATCTGTATGACGAATATAGATGTCTGCACCGGGTCATGGATGTGTATTTATGTATATATGTATTTATATCTTAAATTTATTTCCGTTCCTAGTACCTGTAACACAAGTTCTTACGAACTTACCACGGGGCTAGGTTAACGTGGTGTTAGCCGGACAGTCCCCATGGAGGAGAAGTCTGGCCTTTTCGCCAAGGCCAGCCTGTCGCTGGAGGGATCCTGTTGCCTGCAGATCCGGGACCCTCCAATTAAAGCGGCCGAAGGCTCCCGCAGGGGTTTAGTACGGTATTGCACTCCCAAAGTGCCGAGTCCGACATAGGTCTAGGACTGCCGACCCGGGCATCCTGGATATCATCCGTAAATGGATTCTCCTACGTAAAAAAAAAAAAAAAAAAAAAAAAAGGTTAACGTGGTGTGATTGTTTGTTAATATTTATTTATTTATTTATTTATATGGACATTTATCAAAACTGTACAAAGAAAATCAAAAATGATTATACGTATGTGACGCTTAAACCAATCATTTACACATACAACATAAAAATAACATACATTACTATTATACATATTAATACATACATTAAATTTCTCATAGCATAAAATCAATAAAATAAATCTCATCCAACGAAAAATGTTAGTATATGCCAGCAAATAATAGATGTCGTTAGCCAAGTGGGAAGGTCGTTCGGGGTGTAACTTTTTCAAGTCATGGAGTCAATCGTTTATCAAGCTGTTGTGTTAAATCTAACGGCAGGTCGGGGAATCGGTAGTTGACTTCTATTGGGATTTATGTTTTTATACTGAATAGATACGGATTTATTTCGTAATTTCTATAAATGTTTGGATAATTTTCTGAGTTCCGTACACAAAGAGTATCAGAGGCGCCTTATTACTAAGACTCTACTCTCTATCCGTCTGTACATCCATTAAATTAGGGTTGAAACCGAAAGAGCTATCAATACTCGTACATTGTATTAAACGAGCTTTATCTACAATTTCATATGTCAATCTCACAAGTATGTAACTATGTATTGTTAAAATTAATATTATAGTTCTATGAAACCTTAAGTGGAGTCCTCCAGTTGACCTAATAGCCTTAAATATTTTAAAGTTATTTCTTATATAATTATAAGAAAAAAATGTAAATTAGTTTATCCTAAAGTTAGTAATATTTCGGTAATTTTAAGTTTTTTTTTCTTTTTTTCCTTAGAATACGGATGGATATCTAATAAATATAATAATTTCATTACGAACGTTTCTATTAAAAAAGGGAAAATTTCGACGTTCCATTCTTAAATAATTAACTTCCAACGAACGGCATTTTTTTACCGCCTCGTCTTTAATATCTTTGTTTTAGATATATAAATAACAATATTTTGCAATTTGTGCAGGATTTATTTACTCATTTCGGATATCAGCCTTACTTAATGAAACATTACTTAATGAAACTCCATCAAAATCTTCCAATCACTTCCTGTTTTCGTTACTAAGCACTTTTATATCACGACTTATCTGTTTTTAACGATATTTTTATTTTGCTTGATTCATCTGTTTAATAATTTAAGATAATTGTACATTTTCAAAAAATATTGTGCACTAAGATAAGAATATTAATTAGTTTAATGATAATAAAATAAAATAAATTAACCTTTCTATTTCAGAAATTTCTGAAATATATAAAATAACAACAAGTTTGTGTTGTAAATATTGTATACGTAATATTAGTCTAATGAGAAAGATGTCAATAACAACATTCCAAAGAGAATAATGGAAGAAAGTATTAATTCACTAAATTAACTGTTCTTTTCGCTTAGTTATCAAAAAAAGTCTCGTCAGCGTCTGCAAATCAATTATCCCCAATGCCAAGGGGTAGACATCACGTGTAATTGACTTGTTCATCGTTTTCCCTCCTCCGTGGTTTTCTAGACTTTTTTTTTGTATTTTTATATGATCTATTAGATTTTTTTGTATGAGCATTTTGTTATTATTAATTGTAATTCAGCCTATATTTTGAAATCATTGCATAATTCATAACATAGTAAATAAAATCTAAAACAGGCTTAAAACTGAGAATTAAGTTTAGAGTTCTCGTTTATTGAGCTAAAAAATGATAAGTTAAGATTTTCGTTTTGTTAAAAAAATTTCGTCTATATATGTGGTCTATTTAAATTATTGTGCATTACAGTAACTGAGTTTATTTCAGGTCATAAATATTTCGCAGTTATTATTATTATTTTTCTTTTTAGTTTTATCTTCGACTTCCCTAAGATTATAAAATTGTATCCTGATTTGGTGATTATGACACCATCTCTGGAAGTTGTAATTTCAAATAGAAAAATAAAGTGCAAACGAACTAAGACGGTCATCTTCTTTTTTTTTTTTTTTTTTTAAATCAGTTAATAAATCACCTGGCATCGTATTGTTGTATATAACTATGTCAAATACTACTAAGATTAAGAACCGACAAGTAAGTCAAACTTAAAATGTTTTTTTTTAATATAGGTATGTATTGAGAGAAAAAAGTAGAAAAATCAATATTAATTTTCTACAAAATGAAATCGTTATTAGACTAGATAAAACATATTTTATTATATTATTGTATAACTTTGAACAATTCAATATGACTGGACTAATTTTTGGACTCAACTTCTATAATCTAAGGGCATCTCATAACCTTTAGAAATTATTGTGTAATGACCCTAAGTTCATTAATAAGTCTGTAAACGTACGTACGTCTCTACCTTCAATATGAATCAATTATAATAGAATAATATACGAGTAGTTACATTTTAATATTAAAATTAATTCTGAGTAATTTTATTATAAATAAAACCAATACTAAATCTGATTACTAATAGTGACTTTCTCGAGAAGTTATAAGTTCTAAAATCAAATAAAATTAAATAAATGATGAACCAATAAATTAGAAATAGAAAATAGTTAGCAAAAATTTAATTTTTTGTCAATTATCATATAAATTATTCAACTAAGAAAGTCTAATAGAATGCTTGCACTCTAAAGAATATGAAATGACACAAAGTAACACTGATTTTAGAATACCTAATTACGAGTTATTGTGTGCCTCGTGGTAAAGAGAACTTAAAACTCGCATATCAGCTGTTGTAAAAATCTGCGATTGAAATAAACTCTTCGTTTGAGCTCTCTCGTTACTCCTTATAAAAAAAAAGAACGACCAACTTATATTTTACCACTTAACTGTTGCCTGCGGTAACATTTATAAACAATTTTGACATAATTGTTAGTGGGACCATGCTCAACAAAGTCCTCTTTCATATTACAAGGAGGCGGCGCGGCTGGCCGAGGTCGGACTCGACCTCGTGATCAGCCGCATTGAGAGTTTAGGGCTTCGTGTCAGGATTGACAAGACCGAAGCCATGCCCTTCCGCGGGACCGGCCGTAAGGGACTTCCACCGGGAGCTACCCTTCAGATTGGAGAGGGGAGGGTCAGGATGAGCCCTCAATAAAATATCTCGGGCTCATCCTTGACGGAGGGTGGACTTTCGGTCCACATTTTGCGATGGTGGGACCGAAGGTTGTGAAGGTGGCGAGTGCACTGAGCAGACTTCTCCCGAACCTCGGAGGACCCAGCGCCGCCTGCAGGCAGCTGTATTCCGGAGTCTGCCGGAGTATGACGACGTACGGTACCCCGGTTTGGGCGGATCGCCTCACCGCGAAAAATAAGGCGGCGCTGCGCACTGCGCAGCGAACAATCGCGGTGATGATGCTCTGGAGCGACAAGTCCCCTCCGAGGACCGACGTCAGACCTTGACGCAGCACCATCTCGGGCACACTTCGAGGGTGTGCTGGGCAGAGTCCACCGCCGCGCCACAATCGTGACATTCAGTCGTCGGCTCCCTCTGGCCCTGGATGAGTCCTGGAAGGCGATGTTATCCTTCTGCGAGACAGTAATGTCCCAGAAGGAGGCCGACGAGCGGGTGAGAGAGGAGGCCGCCGACGTGGCCTCCATCTACGGGCGACGAATGGGGTGCGTAGGAGGCGCTACTTAATGCGCCTCCAGTAACGCCCCTGTGCCCGTGTCGGGCCTGGATGGGAACCCGGTCCGGCTAAATACGGCGTCGTCGGGACTGTTCAGAGGTAAGAGCCGGACAGTCCCCATGGAGGAGAAGTCTGGCCTTTTCGCCGAGGCCAGCCTGTCGCTGGAGGGATCCTGTTGCCTGCAGATCCGGGACCCTCCAATTAAAGCGGCTGAAGGCTCCCGCAGGGGTTTAGTACGGTATTGCACTCCCAAAGTGCCGAGTCCGACATAGGTCTAGGACTGCCGACTCGGGCATCCTGGATATCATCCGTAAATGGATTCACCTGCGAAAAAAAAAACAAAAAAAGAAAAGAAAAAAAGTCCTCTTTCATATAGTGGATGAGTTAACTTACTAATACTTATATTACGCTACTCTGTTGTGGTTGAGAAGTTCTCTACCAAAAAGAACTATCGCTATCCAAAATCCTATCTCTCGCTATCCACCAGAATCGTTGTTGTGTTGTTGTATTAATATATTATGTGTTGTGTAGTGTTAAACAATAAACAATATTTACATAATTCTGAAAATATCCTTTAATATGTTATACATCTTAATAGAATACACAGAATAGATAATAACTATTCCAAGACAAGCGTCAGTAAATAAAAGCTACGCTGGAAGGTCTTTAGTTTCTGATTACTGAGCTGTCGAAGTTATAATGTAACATAGATGTGTTATCGAAACCAGCAAACTATCTTCTTAAGGATGTGCCACACCCAATTTTGTATCCTTTATCCTAATTCCGGTTAATAATGATGTAAACTTAGCCGAAACAGTAGTTTCGAGTGTCATATTGTTATGAATGCTTTTTGGCAAGGGGCGGGTAAAACGCGTCTTTTAAATTAAGGACTGGATGTTAATTACGGTTTTCGAATATTGATAAGTTTGAGAGACTGTTAATTAATTAAATACGAGTATATGTAATTACACAAAATAATATAAATATATTTTTATTAAAGTACTGACTAGTAAACCAAGGCAACGTCACGACGCGACGTCGACGTCATTGCGGCACCGACTCAACAGCGTCGCGGCAACGACAACGCAATCTTATTAGTTTGCCATGTTTAATAGCATAATAGTTGTTTTTGACAATTATGTTAGTCTATTAACTGAATCGCATGAAGTTGAATAGTTTTTACGTATTTCACTCGTTCGAATAAAAACGCTTAGACAGAATCGGTCCCTTGGTACCTACTTTCGAATTTCTACACATAAATAGACAAAATCACGGTGGTGTCTCGACGAAAGTAAGATAAGCCTCCTAACCGCGCCTACGCCTGCGCGTTGTTTCTGCCGCGCCTGTGACTCGATAACGTCGCATGTCTCACCCGTGCTGCGACTTTGCGTGTAAAGTTTTTAATGTATGTATATTCTTGGTACAATAAACATAAATTAATGAAAGAATAAAAATTAAACTTAAAAACTGATCTGTTTTATATTACGACTAAGAATAATAAGGAGCAAAAATTCAAGTCACCTTCCTCGAGATCACCCCTTTAACAACGTTAATGCCTTACAATGTCACTAATAGTATACAGGGGTAGCGAAGGCCTGACAGGTTGACATGTCTGTCCCCATGATTAATAGCATCCTCAATCAGATGCACGTGATGTCATAACGTCCAACATCCCGTGTTATTAGTGAATTGATTAAAAAATAAGGAGATAATTGTCTTATAATTTAAAAGTATTTTAAATGCTTTTAATTTGTAAATCCTATATTTTTTTTAATGTGGTATTATTATATTATACGTTACATTAATTTTTATTAGATATTTCAGTTAGGACTCGCAATGAAAGTAGAAATATTTATATTCATTTGTCCAAAAAGAAGCGTTTCAAAGTAAAAAAAAAAAGAGAGATATAGAGATACGCTGTGTAAAATGGAATATATTACGCAATTTCATTCTACAATGCTATATTTTATTTACACTCGAATTCTCTGACTAAAATGGAATATCTGTTGGAGCTAACTGGACGACCTGAACGTTTCAACGGTGAAAGGAAATCCACGACTAACATTTTCTAAATGAATGCTGCAGGGCAATTGCCAATGAATAAATTCTAACTGAAAAAGCTTCTGGTTCGTAGCACAAAGACTCTTTCAATATACGAAGAATATAACAAAATTTAAACCGTAATATTTCCTGCACTTCATTGTAAGCCAGGTTTCTTAAAAAAAGTCTTTATCATAGATTTTATAAAATTTTAGATTTTTTTGTGTTTGTTTTGGAAAACACAAGCAACCGGTTGTTGTATCATGGTTTTGGTAAAAGAGTAAATTTAAATCAAGCAAGGTTTTAAGCGCACTTTCTCATAATAATGGTAGTCAGAACGATCCTGTGTGTATAGAGTTAGTTGTGAAAATCGGCACATATGCAGTACAAAGTCCACTTTTAAAACAGGTTAAAATATTATAGAACAATTTAATATTACACAAATTTTCGTGAAATTAAATTGGAAATATTTCGTCATATTGAAAATATAAAAGGAACCGAAACGAACCATAATATATCTATATCTATATGTGTATATATATATAAATGAACCCCTATTTCTCCTGGTCACGCTATAGTTTAAGAACCTCTTTATCGATTTCATTCATCTTTTTTTAAATGTTTTCTAATAGTTTGTAGAAAGTTCTTGCGTTAGAAATAATTAAGAAAATTGCGCCAAAAGTTAGAAAATTTAAGAAAACTTAACGACTACCTTTATTACAAACTTTTTTAAAGTAACCTTAGCCCCAGTGTTTTATAATTTTTGCCAAGCACGTTTGAAACAACTAAAGAATTTATATACAAACTTGAATGCGCACTTGCACTCAAAAAACAAGAGACAAAATACCAGTAGTCAACGAAATACTGGGAATAATTTTTAACATTCTACGTTGACCATGGCTACCTCTGGCACGGCCAGGGATGGTTCTCTAGCTGTCGCTGGCTGTGGCGAGCCGGATTGCATGGCAGGTGCCAACAGATCCGTCTTGATTGCCGCCAGTCAAGCATTCAACCGGGGGTGGTGTATCCAAGTGGGTGTCGACGCTTGGAGCACTGGGGTTGTGTAATGGAGGAAGAGTTAGCTCTCTTCTTTCATTAGGGAGGGGAAGCGCGTAAGTACTTGCACAGGTAACGCGAAAGCGCATGGAGGGGTGCGAAAGTGCGGCGGAAGACGTGGCACTGATCACTGATGCGCGGTGGGTGAGGACGTGGCACTGAGAGGGCGCAGAGAGGAAAGGAGGGAGATCGAGCTCGCTCTCCCTCCATGAGGTGGTAAGATTGGGCGGGTTTACTCACCCAAGCCCAAACGGGGGCGCAGAAGTGCACCGACGGTGGCACGATAGCGCGTGGGATGGCACGTAAGCGCGGTGGTGTGTTTGTCATGGTGGTGCATGTGGTAGCATGAGGGGGAGATCTTTCCCTCCATTTGGTGGCGCAGGCGGGCGAGTTCGCTTGTCCGCTCTGTGCAGGGGGCGCGTGGTGCGCGGGCCGCCTGGGTCGGACCTGTCTCCCTACGGTTCTTACGGGGCTGTCGGAGTGCGATACGGCTTCGGTAGTTGGGCCGCTCCTGGTACTTCTCTGCTTCGCGCTGAGTAGACTGGTTGAGCGGCTCGGAGTCGGGGCCGCAAGGCTGGTTGTATGCGTTAATTAGTTGTATCGATTGCAATCAAGGACTTCATCAAGGGAATCCATGTTCGGCATTAAGATCGAATTATAACCCTTACCCAGCTCCATGGTCGGAATAATATCTTTGACGAGGTAAAAATTAAATCATTTTGCTTTGATTTCGCACAATGTTATGTTAATGAATTTTTCATTTCTTAGTGCATACTGCACAGTCGAATTAATCGGAAAATTTATGGAATTTTAAGTTTGTTCATTTATAATTTTCAGTTTAAATTTTGATATTAAAAATGCTAACAAGTAGACGCACTAACATAGGTCACAGAACTCCCAATGCCGCACGTCAAAGATATATAATAGCAAGTCAAACTGATGAGCAATTTGAATTGAATGACAGGAGAACGTCTGTCGGGTCAGCTAGTAAAATAATACGAGTAATTTCAATAAATATGATTGCCATGCCATATTATATATATAATATCCTTACTACAATGTTGTTTGAAAACATATAAATATGGAATATAGGGTTATAAATGTTGTAATATTATGGCTTCGAGTCAGATTGTAACACCTGAAAGCTGTGGAGCATACACGATGCAACGCAGTGTCCGGAACCGGCGACTCCACAGGATATTGCACAGTAAACTACGCTATGTAACGGAATGTTTACTGAGCCATATTGCGTCCTTGCAAAGATATCCAAAGTTTAAAAAAATGCTATATTATGTACGCAAAAATCTTCAATTTGTGTAAAGCTGACGAAAACACTGTTTAAATAACTAAATCTAGTTGAAAATCAAAAATAATTATGATTAAAAAATCATTTGATAGTATGAAAATTACAAAATTATTTAACAGAATATTATACACAAACTATATTACAATGTCTTGAAAACAATCCAAGCAAAATTTTTTAAATTAAAAGAAATTACAATTACTTAAAAATAATTATATTCTTTTAGTATTTTGCAAACTTTACTTGTTTTTAAATTAAAATAACTAAAAAATATAGGAACTCAAGAGTCTTCAAATGTAAGACACGTATTTAAGTATCATTATATACTTGTGAATTAGATAAAATTCCATGTTATTACTCCGAATGTTGAAAATAAATCGAGTTGCATCTATTTCAGCTTGGATACGTGAAATTGTGGACAGAGGCTGTCCGGTTCGTAACACGTAACGCGCTTGCGATTTTCGAAGGCTTTTGTGCAAATAGGTAATTCTGTAAATTCAGGTTGATAGATGCAAGCACCTAAATATAAGCTAAAAAGTAATCGGTTATGTTATTATATAGTTTCTTGATACCCAAGAAAAAAGGTGATATGATAGTAAGTGACCATGGATATATAATTTTTAATAGGTTCAAGCTTACTCATCGTTCTCACCAGTACATTATGGTACGTTAAAAATATCCTATTGCTATATTATTATGAAAAGAATTAGTTGTATTTCTCTCTAAGAACTAACTTTAGTAGTTCCATTATTATTGTTTTATGCATATGTGTTGCAACATTTGCATCATCAAATGCAAACATTTTTTGAACGAACTAGTTAATTTTCAAAATTGTCACACATCAGTTCACACATCATATTCAGTCTGATATGAACTCTACAATGCGCGTAGCCCAACAAGCGCTTGTCCAGTTTTTATTTTTATTTTTTATTACCTATTTTGAAGTCAAATGAATGCATAATTTTGTATAATTTAAAAAGAGAATGCTAAAAAGGTTGAATAAATTAAATTATACAAATTGGTTTGTACCCGATTAAATATATCCTTGGACAGAAATTAATTGTAAGTTTATATATGTCATTTTATATATGTTAACAGCGTGTATCCAGTGAGTCCCAGAATCAAGCTCCAGGCTGTCGTGTAACACTATTCCCAAAGTTAGTCTCACTTTGATAATTATATCGTTGTTGAAGTTACAAACGTTACATCCGTCGATTTTCATTCTCATAGAACTGTAACTAATTTTAATATTTTGGTTAAGTTTATATTAAAATAAAATTAATACTAATTTTATGCTTTTTAGATCATATAAGTATTATTACATTAGTTATTTGAATTAAAGATTCTTGAAAAATTAACGAATGTTTTAAAACTAACTTAAGCCTTTATAATTGAAACATTTCATCCCTCAATAAATTTAGTAGAATGTTGTCTATTTCTAGTGCGACCTAAATTCTGTTTTGGATTTATACACTAATTTCACAGTTTAACTGCTAGACATGGCTCTGTCAGATAGTTCTGACTACGGCTTGGCGACGACTGTCCAGACGCGGTTAGTTGTGATCCATATTTAAAACTGATTTTCTAATTTCATCACTTACTAAGAATTAAATATTAATATTATGTATTATTAATTTACGACATTATAAGATAATTTCTTACTATTTTTCTATATTCAAATCAGCATATTGTTAATAAGCTTACTAATTTTACATTAATTTGTTGAAATTTTTTTATTCATAAAAAAATACATTTTTACCTTTTTTCGTGTGATAGTACAAAACCCCTTAAAATGTCAAAAAACAATTGTCAAGTACGTTTACCACAAAACGACACTTGGCTGAGTGCGTAAGGATGGAATTCAAAAAAGTTTAGCTTAGTATCTAAGTATTTTTTAGCAACAAATACCATTATAAAATTTATACCTTTGATACATATTTTTATGAGCCATACTAAATAATTGGCTCTTTGATATACTAGATACAGTGTAGTTATACGTACATGCATAAAAATGGATATTTTTAAGGTACCTCCATTTTAATGTAATTAAATTAGGTATTTATAGTAACATTTAGAAAACTAAATATGTGTTTGAAAAAAATCAAAATTTTTAAGAGTAGAACTGAAGTTACTTCAAAACTAGACTTCTCTTCGCTTCAATTATACTACGTTAAGTTGTTGACTTGAAAATAGTTGAAATGGCAAATAGCGTTTCAACTTTTAATAAGCAACTGCGTGTATTTCATACAATGTGAATAGTTCGCTTTTATAATGCTCAAACGTATTTAACAGTTTCATAGAAATTTTCCGCTTTAATATATTCTTACGAATTAATAGGACTAAAATATTATCAATAATTCACTTTACGGAACGTGCTAATGGCTAAAATTCTTTGATTTACAGAAGACTAAACGTAGCTTACAGGATTTTTTTATTATTTTAAGCTCATTGTTAACCTAATTATTGGTGTATTTGTAATATTTATTACATATACCTTTTCTCCTCTCCTCCATGAAGAAGAAGGGATGGAGGTCTATCCACCACGCTGCTGCGGGTTGGCGGATAATTTCCCTACCAGGAGTAACGATCACTACCAGCTACCTGTTTATACGTTACCCAACACCTATATATGATAACAACCGAGACCGACGGCTTTACGTGCTCTGCGAGGCACGGTGGTGAAACTCACAAGCACATATACCCACACCGGAAATAAATATTTGTACACATACAAATATCTGCCCCAAGCAGAAATTGAACCCGCGACTGCCGGCGTTGAGGCGACTACTCGCATCACTACAATAAAACGGTTGTCGTTAAAGTGTTTACCAAAAGGAAATTGTGATAAACCGTAAAAATTTATATTGCTGTTACTTATAAGTATGTATAATGCTTTTCAGTGATATTGGAATTTTTTCGCATTAGAAGAAATTGTGTTTATATATTGAAATCGTGAATGTTACTTTACAATTTAATAAGTGGGACCATATAAAAAATAGACTCAAAACGACCCACTAAAGCATCGCATTTCTTGTTCTTCAACTTCTTAATACACAACATTTTGTAGAAAATGAATATTAAGGAATTCAAAAAGGAACATTCTAATGTTCACTCACAAACTTCGTCGCTTCACAAAATTTAATACGTCCCATAGCTGCAATAGGTATGTTTTCCTTTGAAACTGTACCCGAGAGCCATGCAAAAGAGCCATTAAAAGAATAATGTCGTAAAATAAAATTAATTTCCAAATAAAACTTTTATATTTATTGATGTTCAAATTATTATACTCAAATAGACTTACAAATGATGTCCGTTTCGACAATTAAAAAGAGTTTGAAACGTTCAAAATGAACTATTGTTCAGTTTTAGTAGAATTCAAATTAAATTTCCTGCAAATTTAGTACTCCCTTATCATTCGTTGTTTATTAGTCAAACTAAAATATCAATCGTAAAAGCTTTCATCGTTTTATTGATAAGATAAAAATGAATCTGCTATAATAAGAAAGCAATTTGATATTTAATAAGATTTTAATATCGAGGCCGTATAAAAAAATATTTGTAAATATATTGTAAGCAAAAAAATTTAATATAACCCATTGGTATGTACTGACATAAGAAGTAAATATCAGATTGTTACAATGAAGCTAACCCCTTATTAAAGAGCTTGAACTACGGTTTTCCAATATCTCGCATTCTTTGCAAAGTATTGTCATTACTCGGGACAGCAACATTCTCGGAATATTAAACACAGTTCTTTTGTAAATAATTTTCTCGATCTGCAATGTTTTGTTTTTATGATGGTTTGTTTTTTTACGCTGTTCTTACTTTTTATGCAAAAAATAAAATAAAACCACACTTTGATTGTAAGCATATGTTCGCACAAACCAATTTATAATTTCGTGAAAAGACTTTTGTTTTACATTATTATTTATTATATAGGCTTAACTTTTTATATCGGTGTGTTAACCAGTTTCTTTATTACTTCTGGATGAACTGAACTAAAATAAGATAGAATGTCTCACTGCTGGACATAGGAGAAGAATTGGAGTTTAATTCTCTACGTTACTCTACAGCAGATTGGCAGAACTTCTTTTTTTTTAAAAACAAAAAATGGATTTTATTTCAACAGCTTATGATGAAAACCGGACCGACAATTACACATACCTACTCTACAAGGTACGGTAGGTGTCTTGTGGAACAAAAACCAGAACACAAAAAAAACTTTTCACAAGCAAAATTTTTACGATTACATTCATCCTCTCTCTCCACTCGAGGTAGGATCTAAGCCCACGATCATCGGCTTTAATGAAACTATTGTCATTACATCATTCATTTAAGTTTCTGTTAATAACAACAATATGTTACTCAGCCATTTAATTTTTTGAAAAATTTATTAATACTATAAATAGAGAAAGATACTTAAGCAATAATAAAAAAAAAACAAATACATTTAACCGACGTACTGATTTGTCATAATTTAAACTGTACTATTAGTACAAAATAAAATATTTTACGAATTTTCTGAATTAAATATGATTAAATAAAAAAAAAAAAATTAAAAGTTGAGTCTTTTTCTACCTTTTACCTTAACATTTCCATAATATTATTATAAGAAAGATGTAAACCTTGATTATAACTTTCCATCAAAAAGGAAAATGTTTATATTAAATCTGACAGAAATTAAGCCGAAAAATGTCCTCAAAACATAAAGTTTCTGCGGTAGGTGTTAAGGGAGGTCTTACCACCTCGTTATATTTTTAATCAACTTTCACTCATTTTCGAGGCAACATAAGACCTAAAGACCGATTAAAAAGTTTACAGTTCCAATTAAGCCGCTTTTTTTGTTAGTCCGCTTGGGTTTTCTTAAGTTTCAAAAGTTCAAAGTTTGTTACCAACTCATAGTTGCAATGGTTAAACGGAACTAACTTTTAAGGCTTTGATGAATTCTCTTAAGGTTTTAATCTTTCTTTAATGGTTTGTTTCAGGTTGCAATTTTTTTTTATTTCTCTTTAAAATATTATAATCAGCAAAGTTTCTGAGTTGCTTTTAAAACTCAGAGTTATGAACTTAATACCAATTTTATCACAATAATATTCGAAAGATTTAAAGTGAACTCACTCTCGACATTTAACTAAGTCAGTACTTAAGGATCATTATCTTAATATGAAGACGATTCAAATTAGGTCTAAAATATTTCATAATTTTTATCTTGTAATTTATTTTGTTTTTCATGTTTATTAATATTAATCTAATTTTTAATTTAAATTAATATATATTAATTTATAAAAGATATATATGTATAAAGTGTATATTAATTTTTTTGTTTGTTTTTCTTTTTTTTTCGTTTTTTGGTAGTAGGTAACTTAGCTGATTTATTATTTTGTTAAGCTGAGTAATTTTTAATAAAACAAGACATATCGTACATTAAAATCAACGTTGTTCACAATACATAATATAATTTAAAATCTTATAAGCTACGATCAAAACGACAACATCCAGTGTATTAAAACTATCTTCTTATAATCTCGAAAATATCGAATGACAAACAATGAACTGTTTATAACGAAATAACGATCTATCGACTCGGAGAGGCACCCGAAAATAAAACGATCGCTAACCAGACGACGTATAAAATAACAGCCGAGAAAAAAATATGAGATTAGTATCTGAATATTTATGTAGAGGAAACGAAGGCACGCATTTAAAGGTTAACGATTCCTATCAATTAAGGTTATGGGTTGGCTCGGCAGGTCTATTGGTGGACCCCCGCTGTGGAAGGATTTCGCACCTGTCCTTTCGGTTTAGTTTTTCACGTCAGCGGCACCCTTAAACAGTTAAAGGTGCATATCACTATTATTTTTATGGGGTGACTATGCGTTCGATAAAGTGTAGAAGCTTAAAAATGTTCTTGAAATTTTTTTAAGTTACTGAAATATGTAAAATACACTTTGTAACTCATTTATAAACATTTTATTGTCAAATTAATAATATTTAGCTTATTTAGTAACTACAAAGGTATGTTTAAATTTTTGTTAATATTAGATATTAATTTAGTTTCACTATAAAAATCTGTCATATCAGAATCGCTTTCACATTTTTTATAATATTGTAAGTTATTTTAAACATTTTAAAGTGTATTTTTTTTTTATAAACTCTGTCAGGTGATAGTCCTAAAAATAACATAAGCTTTGTTATCCTATTTGACTTCAATAAATAAAATATAATATAATATAATTGATATGATAATTTTATAGAAAGTGCCAATGTCCTACTGAGATAGAGCGGAACGAATATCTCGGATACAATGTTAAGAATCAATTCATTTTGACATGTCGTTAATTGTTGAACGTTAAATGTATAAAAATATTTATTTAACTATAAAAAGGGTGACCGTGGTAAAATATTCACATGATAAAAATATCTTGCTTACGATTTTGTAATAATTAAAAAAAAGCTATTTCTCTGCTGTTACATACTACTTTAATTTAAAAATAAGAAATTTTCTTCCTTTAAAATAACAAATTCCAGTGTTCTATGCACGATCCTCAACAATATTCATATATATACCTGTTGTACATTGTACAGTGAGATGGAACTTTTCTTATGTCAGTTCAACTCGCACTTGGCCGGCTTTATGAAAAATTATATAAGAAGCTTGAATCAAAATTAATATTAATATCAAAATTAAAACAATTTTAATTATTTTTGAAGTGAAACTTCTTTAGAATCGTTGTGATGTGAAACGGGATACGACGGAAAAAACGACAGGTAAGAGACACAAATACAAAAATGTGTAGGAGAGAATGAGATAGTATGATATCGCGTATCCTAGCAACGCGTTTAAACAATGCGTAAATAAGTAATAGAATGTTTAACTATTAATATAAATAAATTTTAAATTGATTTTGCCAAAGATGGCTCACTTCTGACATGTGTACTCCGTACACACGACATTTTTTTTTTTTTAAATAATTATGTATTAATTTAAACACTCATCTTCGTTTTCCAAAAGCAATTTGACTTCAATAACAATAGAACCGAACTCGACCTAAATAACTAGAAGTTGAACGAGATCTTATCTTCGATTAATTTAAGTAAATACTTGTTCTTAATGAAGAGATACTAAACAAGAGTACTCAGTGTCAGTACATTTTCATTTGGCTCGAGATAATTGTGTTTGTTCGTATAACCGAATTTACCTGAGGAGAGAAAAAACGGCAAATGGTAACGAAAATTTCCATGAAACTTCGCCTATTTACAATAATGAAATGAAATGTAAATAATAATCAAAAAATTGTACTTTTCCCGGTTTTTATTATGGGGTTGGTTATTGTTTAATGTGTAAATAGTAGAACGTATAATTTAGAACATTATATCAATTGTACACCATTAATGTTTTAGAAAATATGCTTATATGACAATGAATTTAATTATGAATTTATATTATTCTATATGTATTATTAATAAAAAACAATAAATGCGTCATTAAAACAAGTTTTGTATTTTTGTTTTTGTATACAAAATATTAACGTATAACGTGTGTGAGAATGAACGAATTAACTAAACAATATTACAGCACCGAATGAACTTTTGAAATAAAATTCGTTCATGAATCCATTGAGAGACATAAATACATTCGTCTGTTAGTACACTTAAGCTTTTTATTGTTCAATAATTTATTATAGCACATGTTTGAAATAGGCACTAAAAGCAATATCCAAAGGTTTTATGGATAAAGTATGGATTAATATCAAAAACTTTCGCCACAATCGAGGACATGAGTTGAATTGCTTAATCGGAATTTCTTTACAGCTGTTCGAAAATGTAATCTTAAATGTTTAAAAATTTACATGAATCAAAAGATATTGTAAGTTTTAGTTTAAGTTTAATATTGATACTAAGCCAAAAGCGTACATTTTAAAAACTTTTTCAACGAAAGCTTGAAACAGAGTAATAGAGGTTTATAAAGACTTGATTTGGGTTTTATTCACACAAAGTCGTAATATAGCAAAAAAATATGTCAACATAATGAAAAACTGTGACTAAAGCTTGAAAATATTTTTTCAAAGTTTCTTTGTCAAAGATTTATAACTATGTCAAACAAACAGATCACCAGAGAATTAAATAAAGTACTAAAGTAAGTAATACGGCTATACAAACATACTTAAGAAAAATCTTGTATATTAAAGTTAGACATTTAACCACATATAGAATTACATTTTAAATTGTATATTTTTATGTGTGAATATTATTTATATTAAAGATTTAATAAATTAATAAATAAAGTAAAATGATAATATGAGAAAACAGAAAAAATTTTTGGAGTTTCGGGATTAAATTTATTTCGTCAAATAAATTCTAAATTTATAATGATTTGAAATGGTAAAGATTTTTTTTAAATATTAAAACTTGATTCATAGTAGAATGTACTATGTATATTCAACGACTGTGTAAACAAAGCCGCTGTTACAGCAACTCAAAAATAACACAAGTACGTGTTATAATTCGTTAAAAGCGTAAAAAGTGCTATAGTGTTTGAAGGACTTTTATATATTTTTTCCAGCCAAAAATTAAATGTTTGCATCATATAATTTATTTTCAAGGACGTTGACTAACGTTCGTATTCAGTCAGAATATATAGAATATGATGAGCGAACTTTCTTGTAATTCACGTCTATAATATTTAAAGTTTTCAATGTCGTAATAAAAGTTGAAAGTTGTAATAAAATATTTAAGATGGTATTATAAGGAGAATCTTACACAATGGGTTTCGAGCACACAGGCTTGTCGGTAGTCTTTACCATCTTGTTGCTAGCATGTAGACGTCTAGATAAGACTAAGGTACTGTACGAAGAGGCCACAGAGAAGAAAATACAGTTTGACAATTTTTCTCAAATATTGATTTATTGGATTAAGCTTTACTTTACTTTTACATTTAGAATTGAAGAAGGTAAATTAAAAAAATACATAAAAATCTCCACTTTGACATCTGCATTAACGTATTCTACGCAGTACATTACGAATTTTTTTGGTAAAATTGCCTAATACAGCAACCTTACATACTGACTGACGGCAGACTACATGGGTTCAAATGAAACTAGAATGTTACAATATTTTTTTTATTACATAAATAGTAATGATGGATATGCAAAAGTATGAACAAAAGTATTCACAAGTTCATTCACCTTTATAAAAAGGAAATGTTATTTGTTTGTTATCGAAGTCGAAGAACGTCTGGAAATACTAAGCCGATTGTGATTCGATCAGTAGAAATTGACATCCAATATAAGTTAACATAAATTGGTATATAGAATCAACGTTATTAAGACCGTAGTATGATTAGCAGCTAATACAAATTATGTCATATAAGCCATCCTTTTAGTATAATTATATAATAGGAATATGGTTTGAGAACATGTTGTGATTTTTTCTTTTTGTACAACATTTTTTAATTGCATAAGATTATAATAAATTTCAATACTATCAAGGTTTGATATGGTATCCATACATCTATATATTAAAATAGATACACAAAAATGTACTTTTTACTAACGAATATAGGGATTTATTTAGTCTGTGAATGACGCAGCAATTGCAAGGGAGACCGCCCTTGTCCCACACTATCTGTAGTCATTTTGTATAAGATACGATGACGTGGTGTAGATAGGATTTTGATCCATTTACACTAAATGCATCCTTTGTCGTCGTCGTATTTAATTTTTTGTTGGGTCAGATTATCAGATCGTTATCTATATGAACACAACTTTAGGTTCAATTTTAAAATGATGAATCTTTGTGATGTATGTTTTTATTTTATTTTTTAAATATATTTATTTAAATTTCTTAGTCTTTCGAAATAATATAAAATTGTATTAATGCAATGATTCATAGATCGAAGAATTTTTTTATTTTAATTATATACATATATGACTTTTAAACTTTTCCCTTATTTTGCGATGTATTAGGTATATGTATATTGCATGTTCCATTTTAACTAAATATTAAATTTTAAAATATTTAAAATGTTTTTCTTTACTAAGTATATTTATATTATAAAACTTGTCTTTTCGTTTTTTCTCTTGTCTTTTTTTAAAAGAACTAAGAAGTAGGTATACAAAAAAAAAAGAAAAAATTAGAGCGAAACTGATGTCATTAGCTTATATCATTCACAATATCAGGCTAAGTAGATCTATGGCTCCGTTTTAATAAACAGAAGTAATCACCAAACTTTTCGATGACAGTAATCCCATTTCACCATAAATTAACAACCTATGAACCTACATACGTGTAACTGTTTTATTAATATTGCAGCTACATACTAACAGCTAGTAATAGATTTTGGTTGGACGTTGATGTGTTGATAAGATCACAGGCGCATTCATTAGCCGTAATGATATGGTTCGTTAATCTGGGACAATCGACAATTCTAGTTGCAAGGCCTATGCCGTTTACCCTTAAATATAAAATTTACTGCGACTGCGTCCGGTTAAATTGATAAAAAATACGATTGTTTACAAATGGGAAGGTGTGCGTCGATAGTATTTAACGAGCCTTTACATTTTGTATGATTGATAATTTCAATCAAGCGGATGAGGGAAACATAAAAATAAATTATATTCTTTTTTTTTTAAATATATTTTAATTATTTTTATCATTCAAGTTTATATATGAATAATATATTGAATTTGAACAAGTTTATTTATTGTATTAAAAAGATATAAATATTTTCGTTTTTATTTCATTTTTTGGCATTAACTAATTGTTAAAATCTAGGGCTTCTTACTTGCTTAGCTTAGAGTAAGCTTAGTCAAAAAGAATATAAGAAAAACATTTTATCAGAGGTTATTAAAAAACCGTTCAAGTCCTCATATCGCGGCTAATTTTAAGGACTATGATAGCAACGACCACGGAGTCCACGGACTACGCTTTACCAGTTTATTACGAACATGTCTCACTAGGAAGAAAAAACTCTTTCCAAAACCAGCGGTTGATATGATTTGATGATGATGATGATGATGATGATAATTTGTAATGGCGCTATAACAAAGTAATATAACTCTATACTGACATAATAAATAAATAAATATGACACACCCACACGGTCGTCTGTCCCTAAAGTAGGCAGGCAACTTAATGCCTGTGTTTTAGGTAACAGCCAATTGATATTTTTTTTTGAATAAATATACATATAAATAATACGTATATTACATCCAGACTTGGGGTGGGAATCGAACCCACAAATGAAGCCTAATAGTTTTTTGTTTGTTTGTTTGTTTGATCGCCAACCTCAGGAGTTACAAGTTCGATTATATATATTATGTTCGATATAAATATATTTTTCGGTATGACTGTTTATTAAATAAGGTTAAAGTTATATAATTTTATTTTATAGTGTGATAATAAATTCTTCAACGATTTATCTTCAAATAAAATATTCGATACACATGTAAGATCTTGTTACTTTTTTATTTTAGTGCGTATAAAATTCACGGTCTACCGGTTGACGTTTATGAGGCTTGTATTTATTTTAACATTTATATGTGGGTTATTACCATATCTTCAGCTGATATTACTTCTACGAGAGCGAGTTATTTATATTAATGGTAGAGTAAACTTTCAAAGTATTAAGACATACGCAATAATTGTATTTACTTTATTTTCTATTATATATATTACTAAAAATCTTCAAAGATACTCTTAAACTGAAATATATATTATCGTTAGATTTTAATACTTTTTGTTGACAAATAAAATAATGAACTGTTTATTTTAAATAAAATAAAACATAATACAACTTATTTTAATACCACAAACTGTTAAATGTATTATTTCAACAAGCCGTGATCGATAAACTGAGAATAATTTATTTAAATAGCGCGAAGCCTTCGCTCTAATTATGGTTTACTATAAGCTCATTCGTTTCTAAAATGTAAGTTTAAGCGATAAGGTCTAATATTGTATTGCCGATATAATTATTTGATAGTTGAACTTTAACATTTTGGCATTACTAACTTTAAGCCATGTAGTATGACGAATCATATTCTTTATGAAATAATCAATTAAAGAGTGGGGGAATCTGGATTAGATATTATCGAAGTTCTGTCGGCACATGAGTACAATTGTGAGGCCTCTAACAAGATTGTAGTGGGAACAGCCATTCTTGATACAGGTGATAAATATATTTTTTTAATATGAAATATAGACATAAATATTTGTCAGCTTTTTTTTTATTTGTGCTCTTACGAATAGTTTAAATTAAAATAACAATTATAATACTAAAAGCATTTATGTATAAATAAAAAAAGAAAAGTGTTATTAGTTATTTTATATAACATGAATTAATTGATATAATAAAGACAATTTTGTAATCAAATATTTCTTCTTAAAAACGATTTGAGATTAAAAAGTGGAAGATCAATAATGTAGAATGAAGCGGTTTATAAAATTTTGAATACTTAAAATTTAATTTATCGAAGAGGCTATCTGTCTTTTTATGTCCAAAATCGAAAACATGCATTTTATGACTCAAAACTATTTTGTTATTTTTCTTAAACCAAGTATCAAAAATAAGAGGTCATTAGTAACCATGACGGCAGAACTCGGCCTGTTTTGGTACCATTTTAGTCAGGCATTTGAGCTATTGTCAGTGATTTAATTGAAACAGCAGGGGCCGAACTGGACAGCCTTTCGAACCTAAGCACAGGAAACAATGTTTTGTATGAAAACTTTTATTTAGCTCCTTAATTGCCTTCATATACTTTAATTAGAGTCGGTCTGTTGTTCATGATTAATGTTGTAAATTAAAAAAAAATTAGATGACTTTTGAATATGCATATTACATATGTTAATATGGATCAACATATACATAATTAAAGTAGCACACAAAAAATCGAAGCTTCGTTTGGGATATAATGTATTTCATTAAATATGGTTTTAAATTAATTATAAAAGAACGATTGTTGTATTTTTGTTACGCTGTAGATTGATGTCCAAAACGAAATCAATTAATCGAGCGAAGCTTAATAAATGATACAAACAATCACAGTTTTGATAAATTGACTTGGAAACTAATCATAATATTGGCAAGTTTGACAGAGGGAATTATTCCGTACAAAATGTACTTAAATGCCTGTCTGGAAACTTATACGTCCAGTTAGCAGAAGCTCTTTCTCCCCGACTTGAGCTGTCTTTTGTCTAAAGCTTAACAAGGATACGAAGTATTTATGGAATGAATCAATGAACTTGTGCTTTATTACTTTCAACAAAATAAGTAACAAAAAAAAAAAACAAAAAATGCTTTTTAATTAAAACTAAAGAGTAATTTTTCATTAGTTCATCATTTTCAGAAGTTTATATCAGGTATCATAGATATGTGATTACATACCATAGGTATGTTATTATATTAATAAAGAATATAACGTTAATTCATACTTTTTTTACCCTTACAGTAGGTATGTCCAAGTCGTTAAAGATTTAAATATCATACAAAAGCTCACATGAAGCTATCTCATTTAAAAAAGAACGACAATAAATAAAAGCAATTAATTAGAATGGAATGGTGCTAACGAAATCCCACCCGACCTACTCTCATTCGTATAAAATCTAATTTTAACGCTTGTTCATCGGAATCGGCCACCAGAAACATTTTATTATTATTAACATTTTTTTTAATATACGTCCATGATTGTATACGATTTTATGTAGTAACTGTAAATCCTACGTATAACTGGGTTAAATTACTCTCTCAATGTAGGCCTCTGTATCTTCATAAAACGAACCAATTACTTCCATTCCGCACTTATCAGTTCTCATCTAGCATCAATCTACTCGTATTACACAAAAATTTACGAGAATGAGACTTCTCCAGTCATGATGACAATAAATTTCGTTTAACAGCCCGATGTCATTCTTCAGTTTGTGGGATGGTAACGTTTGTGAAAGAACGGCACCGCATCAGCAGATTTATAGTTTTCTCTTTGTTTCGTATTTGCTGCCTTTATTGTTTTATTGGTGGACATTTTTTAGAAGTGACTTTATGAGACCTTTATGAGGTTGTGAAATATCTACTGATTTTGCGGCGCGTTTGTCTAGTCTTATCTCTCTTAACAATAATGTTTTTATATAAACTGTTCATTTGGAATATTTTTTCTTTTGTCTTGTGCAGGTGCTGTTTTTTACTAGTAAATATTTATTTTAAACAAATGAAACATTTAAGAAGATCATCATCTAATCTAATTTAATAAGATCGCTTGAGGCTTACTTCAATAAAACAAAATTAGGACTACTTAAGGAAATATAAAATCGAAAATTACCATGGAGCCATAAAGATGGCTCAATATATTTTATAATGGAACATGATCTAATTAAAATTTTATATCTAACGGCCTCAGCGAAGAGCACAATAAAATTGTCAAAGTCGTCTCATGTGAACGTTCACTGTGAACAAAAAACTGTTTATTTCTAAACTACTAATTAGTTAAACTATACCCTATTGTGATAACGAATAGCAGAGAATATATATATATATATATATATATATAATGTGAAATAAATTTATATCGGAATTACATTTTCATTTTATTTTGCCATCTTTTGAATAGATGAATTAGTTTATAAAGTATACGGAATACGTTACGGTATTTATGAAACAAGCTTTTTTGCAAGAATGTACTGTCTTCATTTTATTTAGTTTTTTATAAAATACTTTTCAAAGTATTTAGATTTAAACTTGTAAAGAATGTCGATGTACAATGTTTTTTAGTAATAAAAAGTTTTACTGCTCCAATATGCCTCTCGTCAACGTTGCTTGAAATGTTAGTTGTTATTCGATGTTCGTTTAATTTATAGAGACTTTTATTATTTAGGTTTAATGTCCACTGATTTGGTACCAAATATACGTACTAATAATGTTAATGAAATGCTAATATGTGGATAAAATTAGAGCTGAATAATATATATATAATATGTGTGACAACTGTTTTACTAGCTTAAATTTGAAATGTTTAAGCTTCTAAATAAAACAATAAATATATTAATATATATGTTTTTTTTTTTTACATCTACAAACGATATTTTGTTTCTAAGGTAGACATCAACCTAATGCTCGTGTTTTAGTAACTGTTGACTATTGTTGTATATATAAATACAGTCAAGGACAATATTAAGTGGACACTCTTGACTAAAGTGAAATAACTTCACCCCACCCATTATTCTTTACAGAAACAAAACAAAGACTTGTTTCAATTAAATGCTCTTTGTCTGCTCTATTCGAAAAAGACGCAGGTTTATTTTTGTTAGCTATAGTTTTGACAAATCCAGGCAAGTTCATATGATAGTCGTATAATCGAGAGGACACATTTAAGAGGACACGTAAGTTATATGTTTAGAAATTATTGAATACTTGATTATTTCCATTATTTTGTTATTGTTCATTATTGTTTGACTTTATTTAAACATTAGAATTAAAAGTCATTATAATAATTTTCCATTTTCAAAATAAAATGTCAACTTGTGAAAGAATTTCTGTTCAAATACGAAATTCAGTGATTTGTGATAGGAAACAAATTAATTTTAACGTAATATTGCAGAAATATAGTAGTTCAAAAAGTACAGTAGAAAAAATTTAGAAGAAATTCTCAAAATATGGTACCATAGACCACTCCAAAACTGAAGAGAGAGAGGAATAAAACGTTGCACAACCGATTATAAGGACCGGCAGCTTATCAAAAAAGCACCAACTTTAACATGTCAGGAAATAGTAGACGAGCTCGAATCAAATATAATCTATACAAATAATAAATCTGTTAAAACCTCCGTTTTATTAATACACTATATATCATCAAGAATAAATTTCAATAGCGCGTTTTTTTTTTTGTATCAGCGCCATCTCTTATCGTGTTTTTCTCTGTTCACGTATCACGTAAAAAGTACAAAACCAATGTAAATAACTTTAATACATAAAAATTAAACATAACTCACAGTATAATTTAGTTTTTGTTTCATTGTAATTAAATTTAAAAATAAATATTTAAGAAAACAGAAATAAGTACCTACGCCGCCAACGCCATCTGGTCTAAGGAATCTTAAAAACTCACAAAACTTATTTTTGAGTTATTATTTTGTTAAACTTAAAAGTTTACTAAATATGTCGGATAGGAATAGAAATCGTTTTAATATTTTAGATAAACATCATTTTCAATTAATATACTATTCTGTTAAATATTAATTATGTTAAATGTCACTAAATATAAAAACGATATTCTACTATTATACGATAGATGGCGCATGTAGGTGATAAAAAATATAAATTTATAATTTTTAAAATTTTAGTTAAATACCCGTGCGAAGCCGGGGCGAGCCGCTAGTATCTTATAAAAATGTTCAGCGTCGGTTGCCTATGAGAATGAGTTTTTAAAAAAAAAGTAGTAAAATACCGCCATTTTCTATATTAGGTTCAGAAAGGTAGGTACTAGAAAGATCTTAGAGAAAATTTAATTTTTTTGATATATTGGAATTACTAATTGTAGTAAAACAATTGTATCCATATTTTATATGAAAATATTATTACATAATAAATTCACACAATGATTGCCTTACAGCAAATTATAATAATTTAAAACGCGTGAACAATTTAATATACTTTCTTTATTCTATTTCTAATACAATAAGCCCGCTTGTAATATGTAAATCACCACCTGTTATAATATCACCCTACTTATTACTTTATTGCAAGTCAAAAAAATCTCACCTCGTAAACTTATATTGCATTTATTTCTAACTAGATGAATGTGAAATCTCATTCACAAAGCGGTTGCAAAGTATTCCTGTGATTATTCACACATATTTTTACTTATTTTTGAACTGGCGTCAGTCAAAACAGTTAATAATTTTTTTACTTTAGTTAAAGTGGGGAGGATTCAAAATTGCATGAGCGAAAGTTTGTCTTATGATAAATGGCTTATTGAAGGATGCAGGCTGCTTTGATGATAAAAAAGGAGCAAAAGAAATACGGCAACATGATGAGATACCAGAGTTTCGTTTATAAATATTTATTACCTAATTATCGAAGGCTGGTTGAACACCTAAAGAAATACTTGGTCACAGGCGTATAAAATATGAGGGATGCTAAAAATCCAGTACGATAAGATCAAAAGAAATGTTTTATTCAATAAATATGTAATTAAGTACAATAAACATATAGTCAGTCAGTGTTAGCGATTAAGTAGTAATTAGCTATTTTTAAATTAAATAAACATCACGAGTGGTAATATTTTATTTTTGTAAACAATTTAAACAAGTAACTGTTAGTGCTGCAAGAAGATAGTTATTTTCAGGCTTATTAAAATTGTTTATATACATAGTTACCTAAATTGTTATATTATCTTGTTATCGCTTTTCTTGCGGATGAGTTATATATTATAAAAAATGTATTTCAACAACTTAACGTACTAATAAAGCTGTCAGCTGTTTATCTGTTCCCATAGTCAACTGTTGAAATATTTATATAGTAGCATGCTAAAGAACTTGTTTTTACACCCTTGTTAGCATAATGATCATCTGTGAACGTGATATAAAATGGTATACCTTTTATTTTTGTGTACTTAGCCACCACGTAAAAATATCTTACAACCTATTTAGCATTTAAAATGTCTCTCAAAACATAACTAATATATTTACATGGAACGCTCATTTACTTATACTCTTTCTAAATGTCGATATTTGTAACCAGTTATGTAGTCTGTAGTCGCAATGATATCGTGGTATGTATCCGTATTATCATTCTATAGATATATTTCAAAACAAGGAATATTAAAGTTTAAAAAGATTACCTACGATATATCAACTTAAAATTTTCAGCTTTCCCTATTATCTGAACTAAATCAGCCTGTACACGTCCCACTGCTGGGCAAAGGCTTCTTTTCTATACAGGTTAGGATTAGAACTTAAACCATCACGCTGCTCTACTGCGAGTAATTTCTAATTGCAGATAATTTCTCTATCACCAGTAATTATTTGTATCAGATGTCTATGATAATAACCAGGATCGACGATTTTACGTGCTCTTCGGAGCACGGTGTGGAAAAGTAAAACGACACACACCTAGATCAGAAATAAGTATTTGTCCAAATACATTTGTATTCTGCCTTGAGCGGGAATCGAATTCGTGACCGCATATGGTAAGGCGACTGGACGGCAACACTATACTATTACGGTTGTCAGTACTCGTATTATATATACTTTTAATAAAAGTGTAACAAATCCAATTCTGTACAATAAAGATATTTTGCAAATTTTTTGGGTGATACTATTATCGATACTGAAGACAATTTATTTTTTTCATTTTTGACTGTCTATTTTTATCTGTCTATCTATCTGTAGCTCGGCCGTGAATCACGCCGAAAGTATCTACAAAATGAATTTGAATGAATCTTGGTACGATTGAAGTGCATACTACGAGTTAAGACATCAATCATGGTTCAATTGTGTAATCAGTTATAATTCATTAACACGTACCTATTCCGATTTCTTTTTTCTTTTTTGACACAAACTACAAGGAAAATATACAGAAAGAATTTTATATAATAATTGTATATAAACCAAATACTTGAAGATTTTTCTATATACAATTTTAATTTTTATAAGAGCTACAAAAAATTTAATACGAAATTAAATTTGTTTGTTACGCTTTCACGCGAAAACTACTTAACCGAACATCAGGAAACTTTGTACAAATATTCTTGGAGGTATTAAAAGTAACAAAGGGTATAACCGACAACCGATATCCACGCGGGCGAAGCCGCGGTCAGAAGTTAGTATAATAATAAAATAAACGGCGAATTAAAGTATAAAAATAACACCTTTATTGTTATTTTCTACTCGAATGAATTCACAAACAAAGATCATCTTAAACACGTAAAAATATTCATTTAAATAAAGCACGTGAACTTATTAAAACCATTCATGGTGTTCGGTCGCATTAAATTATGGAAATGTGACGTTTTATCACAAAAGTACAGAAGTTTACACTTAAACAAGTATCTGAGAGACGATCAAACTTGAAATTGTGTATATAGTTCCTTTATTAAACAAAAATAGCGTGAAATTATAATATCGTTGAGAAAGATGCAAGTGGATAAGACAAGCTTAAATGTTAAATATTCGCTAATAACTTATTTTTAAATAAGTACGTAGTAAAAATAATACATCAGTTAAAGATAGTTATGCAACAAATATAGCTAGTTTTATGAATAACCTTTCATATATCTATCTATCTAAAATCAAAACCGATTACTGAAGAATATTTAATATATATATCGCTCATTTGGAGCGACAGTGATACAAATGCAAATTAGTTAACTTTACACCAGATCAGAATAAAGATAATTTCATAGTTCAAAAGAAGATTCTGAAGCATTATTACGGCTAATTATTATTTAAAAATTGTTTTACTATAGCTGGGTATTGTGGCATTTTCACTGCCAACGCAGATATTCATGAATAGTATTTTGGCATTAATAAGTCATTTTCGCGTATTTTTGCAAATGTGATGAGTATTACTTTATCACATGAGTATTACTTTATTTATCTATTTAATATGTCTATAAAAATATATTATACACAAGAAAAATCCATATTGTTTTACTGTTGACATTTGGAGATAACAACAAGTTATATAAGAAAGATTATCCGTTATTTATTTAATTGGCACTATTTATTTTAATACCTTTGAATGCGACTGATTCAAATATATGTAGGTATATATATATTTAATTAATAGTTGACCTACACGGGCCTTATAGCTTTATTATTTTTTACCATAAAACTGTCCATTACGATAAGATTATGACGGCTTTCTAACTTGAGATAGATAATTTAGTTCGGTAACTTTAATTTGTCAGCATTATAGCCGATACGGAACTTTTAAAATTTATTATTTCTGTGTTAAATTTTAAACCGTGGTTCTATGATAAATTGATACTTAACATGGTGCATATTTATTCTTATTTATTTTAATTGCCATCTCATTTGGGCCTTCTACAATGAAATTAGTATTAATTGCTTCAAATAATTTTCCTCGACAGATGTATAGATTATTATGAAATTAGAAGAAACGGGATTTGTTAGTCGTGAGGGTGACCTAGATGGGCCATAGTTGGAATAAATAGTAATTCGAAGAGACGATTATAAGGCTATACGTTTGCAGAATATTAGCAGATACATTAAATACATTAATACGAGATCAAGATATAAGATATAAGTAGTACAGAATCCTTAATTACTTTTAGATGTTTTTTTTTTTTGTAATAACTTTGTTTTTACAAACCAACACACTGCAAATTGAGGTATAATACTTTTTTGTAACAAAAATTTAAAATAAATCTTAAAAACAATAATATACATCGTAATGATAATAGTATTCTTAATAGTCATTCATCATTAATAACTTTAAATAAAGATCAATATATCATACAATTTATATTTTATATAAAAAAAATTGTTTTAACATTATAACTCGTCACGTATTAGTTCGTAATCTCTTATTCAAAGAACATACAGATTTAGTAGGATTATGCTCTAACCTTCCACAAAGGTTTTCCGATATTAATATAAATAAAACTCTATCTTTTCAATCCAAAGAGAATACTTCGAAACCGAAAATAGAAAACTATTTGGCGAAATTGTTGAAACTGTGACCGTCGTCAAAATCCCATTTATCATGTATGTTGACACGCGACTGAAATGAAAAATTAATGCCTAAAAAATCTCCTTCCAGTTATAAATATTGTTTTTAAGTTTTATTTTACTTTCATCAAACGTTATGGACATGTATAACGAAGAAACGTTTTGTTCGTCCTCGTTTGCTTATAAATACTATGAAGTTATAAATATTGATGTTACAAAGTACGAGTATCTACGAAAACAAACAAATTATAGTTTAAAATATCTTTGAGAGACTGTAAAACTTAAAAGGTTCCTTTTTATCCAAGCATAGTAAAAGTAGTAAAGTGCTTTTAACTCATCAATAAATTTTATAACAATTTCTTTTTTTTTTTTATTCTTTATAGCTACGTTGTCAATAGAACTATGATATTAAGTTTGATTATGGTAGTTGATTCATTATAAGTACATCATATGTTAAATGTACGTCATACTCGTATGCTAAATGGACTTAAACAGGCTATAAATGCTGCTAGGCAAAAGCTTCTTCTATATGTGGCAGAAGGATTAAATCTTAATCCGTCACCCCGTTTCACTGTAGGTTGGCGGATTGTTTCCCTATCAATCAATAGTAATTATCATTATCAGATGGGATACTAGCAATCGGCACCAAAGAGCTTACGGTGAAAAGTGGCAAGACAAAAAAATCAGACCAGATAAAAGTGTCTTGAATATAGATACGTTTCAAGGCAGGAATCAAACTCACAAGCGTAGGCGTTATTGGAACTTTCGCCACTACACCAGCACGGTCATATTAATGTATAGCAGTTCGATATTAAGTATAATATTATTTCTCGTTAATCTATACTATAATATTATAAAGCTGAAGAGTTTGTTTGTTTAAACCCGCTAATCTCAGGAACTACTGGTTCGAATAGAAAAATTATTTTTGTGTTGGATAGCCCATTTACCGAGGAAGGCTATAGGCTATATTACATTACGCTACGACCAATAGGGGCTAAGCAATAATAAGATAATTTTGTGAGCAGGTGGCATGTGGTGATTTCGGCATATACGATTGGCTGTCTCGTGTTTGTCCTAATCATTTCATGGTCATTCTGTGCATTATTCATTTATTTTGTGTGACGCTTAATTATTTAAAAGAGTACCGAGAGTTTTTTTCCTCTGGCTTTTTTTCCTCTCGGCCAACACTAGGGACATTAGATTAAGTTATTTATTGTAACATTTAATAAAGCTGATGGTATAATAGTAATGTTATGTCTACCGAGACATTAACTTGTAATAATTTGACGTATTTGTTTTAAATGAAATTTTTTTGACATTCGTTAAGTGTCTAAAATCACCTAATGACGAAGTAAATATTTTCATTTCATTTCATTTCATTTTCAAGAAATGTTACAAAAACGGGAAAAAATAATATTTTTTGAAAGCTTCCGTTGCGTTCTTTATCTTTTCTCTTCTTGAGACATTTTTTAACTATAGTTTCACTTTTAAAGTAAATATAACATCACTCTTATACTGAGAATTTTCAAAAAATAAAAAAACTCAATAATACGTTAAACGACTCAGGAATCAAACCTGAGACCCCTTGCTCACTGCTGCACCTTGCTGCTGCACCCCTTGCACACAGTAGCGCTTGCGACCACTCGACCAACGAGGTGGGTACCTAGGTACTCTTAGAGTAATTGTTTAAAAATATTTAATTACGTTTTTCCCTCAGTTAACTCGGGTTAAACCACGGGGCACAGCTAGTTTATTATGTAAAAGGAAAGTGGCGTTTAAATATTAACGGGTATTTTTAAAAAAATATATGAAATATTCTGTCTCATCCAGTAAAATACACCTCGTTATTATAAAAATTATTAAAATAATCTTTTCCTAGGATAGTGCTTTTATGAGCACGCATCTACCTAACGATGCATAAAAATATTTCTCGTGTCACGTTATGTCCATCGATTAATCAGAACATTTTTTCTGCTTTTAAAAGCATCGGTAATTGCGATCCTGTGTTTGTATACCGGTCACATAGTGTCCATTACGGTTTATTAAGAGTTTAGTCAATATTGGTGTATGTTGATGCATAGCCGAACGTTGCAATTAAATTTTACCTCGATGATACTCTGAAGTCCATACGCTTAGTTATGTCATCACTTTATTGTGAAAATAATTACGTTGATTGACACTTTTGCTCCTTATCAATTGATGGTTTGTGTATATTAATATATTGAAAATAATGTATCAATTATTTATTTTATTCAAATAGACTTTTGAATAATAATCACAATTAATATAATAGTATTATATATTATAGTAGTGAATGGGAAGCTACTACCAGATTTAGAATGAATATTCGGCTGGAAAAAAAAAACCGTGAAGAAACTCAAAACTTACTTTTTTGTTTTACTAATGCTACAGCCCGCGTTGCTAATTCCACAAATTTTATGGGTTCATTTAATTTTGAACTATAATATAACTTGGGTATTAAAGACTTCTTAATATTTAAATTGTAGCTAGTCAATATTTTGGTCGGGTGGTTGGTTGGATGGTCAACAGACCATCAAGCTAGTATGTTGACGGAAAGGGAAGCTTGTCAGAATAACTACTTAAGCTACGTAAGGGTGACAAACTCATTATATTTGAGTTCGTTAGATTTATTTTACCAAAAACATTTAATCTACCTTTAGTTTATTATGCGAATATATTACATGTAATATTGAGGAAAATTAAATCAAAATAATAACAAAAAGTTTGTATAAAGTAAGTTTTAATGAAATCGAAATCAATTCGCATAAACAATTGATCAATGTTATATTTGAAAATAGGTCTTTATGGTTCTATATTTGGTTGTGCATTAGGTATGTGACACGCTGCATCCGACCAAACTCGGTCATGGTCCAATTTTGGGTAGACGAGAACTAAGCAAAAAGTTTGGAGACAGGTAACGCGTTCATTGTGGGGACAGAGAAAATTTGCATTGTAATGGACATCCGGCTCCGTCCTCTATCTAGGGTTTGTATTATCTCCAACATGCCAAACAAGTTATTTAGCATACGTTCATTCACTCTTTGAATTTATAATACGTCAGTGGGTCAAAAGGTGTTCAAAATGCATAAGGTTGTTACTATCTATTGCATCTATGAATAAATATTGCCTAAATTTTTAGATGAAGTTGAAACACTTAAAACATTTCCTGAGAGTTCAAATAAGCAATATTATCTGAGGCCTTAGTAGATACGTCAACTTATCAATATTTACTACTAACAGACTATACGATTTTACGTCTATTATTTGCGGGTGGCCTGCAGCCTAGCTGACTGCCGCCTTTGTACATCGCAAAATAGATTCGTCACTATTGTAGGAAACCCTGCGGGATATTGGATAGACAAACTGATTACCTACTAACCATAATATCCCCGATTGACATATATTTTATATTGGTCCCAATTTCAGTACACATACTGTGTAAACTTTTATGTATTTGCTAATAATTTACATTTATAACAAATATAATGACGTATTTACGTTTGAATTGAAAATTTATGATAATAATTAATTTTATTTTCACCTGAATGAAATATGTAGGTTGCCGAGTTATTTTTATTTCATTACGAAGAGCGTGTAACCGATTTCTTAATTAATAAAATGTAGGTCTCACTAATAAATTGGTAGATCTCTAATTGATTACAGAATTAACTTTGCCTTTCGTATGATTATCTTTAATTGCCTAACGACTATTGACCTCAATATAATGTATAAGAATTGATACGTAAAAACATATAGAGTGAAACGAATCGAAATCTAGCTTGTCCACAATCGAAATGAAGCACAAGCATCTCCCGTGCCGCATTGTTCCTTTGTTGGCCGCTCGTGGCCAGAACCTTTGTCCGAGAATTGTTTTATACAGAATGTAAGTCACGAATGCCATGTACCATCTAACTGAATAAGGACGGCTTTTCTGTACCGCTACCTAGAGACCCGTATCAATATATTGTTACTATTTTCACTTACAACTCTATCAAGCGCTTATATATAGGTACTATAAATAAAATTAAATTATCCCTGAGAAATAATAAATATTTATATTACATAAATAAAAAATAAAAACATTACAGCTTTAGAGAAAAATATAACGCTCTGATCTTTTGTGTATATAATATGTAAATTTTTAATTTTTAAATTCACAACTGACACACTTTTCACATATTCTAAGATATTCTTTAGAAATAAAATGTCGAGTAAATAACATTTTCTATTCTTTAGAATTATACCAAACAAAGTTTCGCACATTCTATATAATTTCACATTCTTATATTTGATCGGTCTGTTGGCGCAGTTGACGATGACACGGATAGCTGCTTCACGGTTGTGGGTTCAATTCCTGCCACGAGTTTGGGTTTACATTTTTTTATTTATATATGTATTAAATTTTTATGTACATTTATTAATTATAAATAATATGTATATTAATCGGCTGTTACCTAAGACACGGGCATTAAATAGCCTACTTTAGGAACAGATGACCGTGTGTATGCTAAATATATTTATATTTATATTATATACAATATTCTTGACAGGTAAAAAAATATAAAACTTCTTTATGTCAGCTTTTTTTTAAAGTACCTATATGTTTGGAAACAATTCTTAAAAACAATCTTTAACTAATCCTGTACTTCACTGCTATACTGTATCATCCTGTAAACAACCCATTACTGAGCGATGGTATCTTCTTCATATAGAAGAAGGATTGGAGCTTAAGCCACCACGCTGCACCACTGTGGGTTGGCGGATAATATAACTACAATGAGTAACGATCATTATCAGATGTCTATGATAACAACCGGGACCGCCAGCTTTACGTGCTCTCCGAGGTACGGTGGTGAAACCCACAAGGACATACACCCAGACCGGAAACAAATATTTATACAAATACAAATATTTGCCCCGAGCGGGAATCGAACCAGCGACTACCGGCGTTAAGGCCACTACTCGCACCACTACACCAGAACGATCGTCACTTATCCTAATACCGTAAATTTTATTTCATAACATTACTTGTACATTTATAGAATTTGTCTTTTTTTTTAAGCTTTCTACCTAAGTAACCTAATGGAGAACATTATTTTACCTGTTTATATGTTGTCTATATATATTGTATGCACATCTTCTTTCTTCTTCTTCTTTTCAGCCCTTGGTAGTCCACTGCTGGACATGGGCCTCCCCTAATCGACGCCACTCCACCCGGTCCTGGGCCCTCTGAATCCAACGGTTTCCCGCTGTCTTCTTCAGGTCGTCAGTCCACCTGGTAGGAGGGCGGCCTGTGCTCCTTTTACCTAGACGTGGTCGCCATTCAAGGACCTTCTTTCCCCATCGGTTGTCAGTCCTGCGAACGATCTGGCCAGCCCATTGCCACTTCAATTTGCAAACTTTGAGCGCTATGTCGGTTACCTTCGTTCTTCTACGGATTTCATCATTTCTGACTTTGTCGCGTAGAGAAATACCGAGCATAGCTCTCTCCATTGCCCTCTGAGCGACTCTGAGCTTGTGGATTAGGCCCACAGTAAAAGACCACGTCTCGGCACCATAGGTCATCGCTGGCAACACACATTGCTCGAAAACTTTCGACTTCAGGCACTGAGGTATATCAGACGTCAAGACGTGTCGTAGTCTCCCGAACGCTGCCCAGCCGAGTTGGATTCTTCGAGTGACCTCCCTCTCGAAGTTGGACTTACCCATTCGGATCGTTTGTCCCAGGTAAACGTACTCGTCTACAACTTCGAGAGCAGTGCCGTCGACAACCACTGGTACGGGTGTGACATGGACGTTAGACATGATTTTCGTCTTGTCCATGTTCATCTTAAGACCCACCCGTTGTGAGGCACTATTGAGGTCGCTGAGCATAATGCCGAGTTCCTCCAGCGACTCCGCCAGGATCACTATGTCATCGGCAAATCGGAGGTGTGAGAGGTGTTCGCCGTTGATGTTAATACCACGCCCTTTCCACTCCATCAGCTTGAACACGTCTTCCAGTGCAGCGGTAAAGAGTTTTGGGGAGATGACATCCCCCTGCCGTACGCCGCGCTGCACATGGATGGGGTTCGTACTGCTGTCGTGTACTCGGACTTTCATGGTGGCGGCATTGTATACACACTTCAACGCCTCGATGTACCGATAGTCGATCTGGCACCGCTGAAGAGACTCGAGCACCGCCCAGGTCTCGATAGAATCGAAGGCCTTCTCATAGTCCACATACGCTACGCAAAGCGGCAGGTTATACTCCTCGGTCTTTTGTATAACCTGCCGAAGCGTATGTATATGGTCTATGGTACTATAGCCTTTTCGGAAACCGGCTTGTTCGGGAGGCTGGAAGTCGTCTAGTCTGCGCGCTAAACGATTAGTAAGGACCCTCGAGAACAGCTTATAAACGTGGCTCAGAAGCGCGATGGGCCTGTAGTTCTTCAGCTGGGTTTTATCCCCCTTCTTGAAGAACAGTACCACCACGCTTCTGCTCCACGCCTCCGGGGTACTTCCAGTGTTGATGACGGAATCAAACAATTGCTGGAGCGCTACTAGGACGGGTTTGCCGCCCGCTTTCAGCAGCTCGGTTGTGATTCCGTCATCCCCCGGAGCTTTGTTGTTCTTGAGCTGTTTGAGTGCCCCCCTAATTTCGTACAGACTGACGTCCGGGATATCTTCGGTATAGTGCCGGGTTAATTTGGCTCGCTTGTCGTTCGCCGCCTTGGGAACGGGAGCTCTTGAGGAGGTATACAACTGTCCGTAGTACCTCTCAATTTCTCTCAGAACTTCGGGCTTAGACGTAACTATGGTGCCAGAGTCGGTCTTCAACCTCGTCAACTGACTTTGCCCAACCTCCAGATCTCTTGCGAACACTTTCGAGCCTTTGTTCCGCTCGATCGTGTTTTTTACACGATTGGTGTTATAAACACGCAAATCGCGTCGCCTACTCTGAGAGATCTGTTTGTTGAGCAGTCGGTACTTCGACATTGAGGTTGGAGACTGCACACATAGTTCCCGCCTTTCCCTCATAAGACCGAGAGTATGTTCTGAGAGAACTTGAGGTTTACCACTGGAGGGGGCCTTGAAATACTTAGACCCAACCTCGTGGACAGTGTCTACCATACTGGTGTTATACTCGTCCACTGAACTGCATGTTTCTAGGCACGCGAAACGATTGCGGAGTTCCAGCTGAAAGGCCTCGGAGTCCTGGATCTGGGCAGGTGTGGGTCGGAGCGTAGACTTCATCAGGCGTGACCGTTCCAGCTTGACATTGATATTCAATGTGCCTCTGACCATCCGGTGATCGCTTCCGGTTTTAAACCTGCTGATCACAGAGACATCATTGAATATGTGCGGTTTGTCTGCCAAAATGAAGTCTATCTCACTTTTTACGGAACCATTGGGACTGATCCAAGTCCACCTGCGCTGTGGCTTCTTCTTGAAGAAGTAGTTCATCATATAGAAGTCCTCCTTCTCCAAGAAGTTAGCCAGCAAGTGGCCACGGTGGTTCCGTTGCCCGATACCAAAGGGCCCCACCTTCAGCTCGTCGCCGTCTCGCGCACCCAGTCTTGCGTTGAAGTCCCCCATCACCACCGTGAAATGAGTCTTGGAGTTACGCATGGCCCTACTTACGTCCTCATACATAACTTCAACCTCATCGTCGGGGTGTGCCGAGGTCGGTGCGTAAACCTGTATGACCTTCAGCGAATATCGCTTGGATATTCTGAGTATAAGGTACGCTACCCTTGCTGACACGCTCCCGACTTCCGTCACGTTGTTGACGAGGGACCTGTGGACGAGGAACCCGACACCACCTTGGGACAGATGTTCGCCCTCCCGGTGATAGAACAAGTTACCGGAGTTTAGGATTATCGTGTCCTCCCCCTGTCTTCGGACTTCGGATAATCCCACGACACTCCAGTTTAACTTGTCTATCTCGTCTTCCAGCTCACGGATCTTGTCGTCGGTCCTCAGTGTCCTGGTATTGTATGTTGCCAGGTGCAAGAGTCGTCGTTTGTGGCAGCGCGATCTCTGCCGGAGATTCTTAGCACCCCCTGCTCCGCCGTTACCGTGACCGCTGCCAGAGCCAGGAATAACGGAGCTGCCGGGGGCTGGGGGCCGTGGTTTATTTGTGATGTTCATGGTTATGGGGGTTTCTGCCATAGTCACCACGCTTGGCAAGTGCGTGTTGGTGACCGCAGTAGGTTTAATAGTCCTCAGGAAGACGCTGCTGCCCATCTCCTGGTATATTTATCCCTTCGATCGCCTCTTACGATCTCCACGGGTCGACTCGGAGTGGCGCTATTCTAAGCCGGCAACCACACGTGTATGCACATAGCATTGATTTATTACCAACATTTCTAAGAGTCATTCACAAGAGTGAATAATAAAGAGACACCGAGACAAGTCTACGTTTGGATGTTCCGCTTACCATACAAAAGCTGATGCAAATACCAGCACTATGGCAACTTCTTTATCTCATGTATACGCTCGCGTGCCGAACCTGACCTTACTGCTATCTTAATCTGACGCCAAGATAACCGCTTACATTGGTCCCAGCGGGACGCAAAGAACTTTACCCTATATTTTGGTATTTTTTTCAACGTCCCTAATATATTGAAATAAGAATGGGTTTCCTGTAACATCGCTTGCTGGTCATGGAATAGACTCGTCATAAAAGGCTACACGACTCGAGTAACACGTTGTGATCGTGATTCTGTATAAACATGTGCAGGGTTAAAATAGTTATGGTATTTGAATAAGGTTCTGTTTTAGTCGTGATATATGAATCTAGGTATGTATTAAATTCGGTTTTGGTCTTTTTTATATTACTACTTGGAATTTTCAATGCCGTTGGCTTGCAATGAAATATTTATTTTTATAATTTCACGAAACAGAAAATTCAGTTAGAAAAAAATTCCGCTATTAAATCTTATCATGCACCTGAATAAGTTTAATAGGAAAACTAGGTGACCAAATTTGTTGATGTGTCACTGCTCAAAATTGTAATATTTTATTGCACGAATTTTAACATTTTCTTCGTAATTTTTTTTTAAGCTATATCGAAAATTATGATCTCAAAAAGGTTTATATTTAATGAATAAGAAAAGTATGAAAAATTCAAGTATCTATCGAACTAAGGTAATTGTTAGGTCTAACTTTAATTCCAGCTTTCCTAATGAAACTTGCAATCGCGAAAATTGCGTGGAAATAAACACAAACATAGTTCGCTTAGCAACTTCTAAATGCACTGCGAACAGAACGCCTTTGTTAATTTTAAATCGAATTGCATTCTATTCAACTGCAAATTGCATTTCTGAAAAATAAATTCGTCGAAGCGACTAATACGAATTCATACTTCTGCGCGCTCTCATCGCATTTAGTAATACGGTTTTAATCATATTTTTAAACTAACTTTTACTAATTTCAATGATAAGAGAATAAAATTTGTTTAAACACTGAAGAATGCAGTCAGTTTGAACAAAAAAATCTACGAAATAGTGAAATATTTATAAATATCGATATCTTTCTTAACTATTTGAAAAGTAATCGAATAAACTTAACATCAATTTTCATTGCTATATAATATACATGTATCAGAATAAACCTCTTAAACAATTACCAAAACGACAGTTTTACTTGAACGAAAAGTGGATGACACTTTTACAAATATTTGCCGCTTTAATGAAATATTAAATATTGAAATAATACTTTATATGAGTTTCTGCTATTCATACGGAGAATGTTTAATATGCATTTAATGAGGAAACTCCCTGAAATAGAGCACCGTGCTATCGGCTCCGGGCGTCGTCATATTTGCGGCCAAGAACTGTAGCAATATTCTCAAAGTAACATGACAACTAGTCGACTCGAATACAGAGTAGTTTAATAGACAACTTGTCTCCAATAACGTATTAATATTGCAGTCGCTGCCTATTGACATACATATATTTGCAAGATTTTATCACTAACGTTTATAAGTATTGCGGCCACAATATAGAACAGTAATATTTTTATGTTGAGCCATAGCTTAATTTTTAATGTTAAGATATTTCCATACATTATATATTTCGTTTAATATGAATATTAAGAAATTTCAATACGTTTATATACCACTTCCTCGATTAATTAGATGAATATAGGTAAGTTCTATATTGAATTGGATTTAAAAACGTTATTTTCATTATAAAAAATGGTGCTTACAATGATGAATATTATAAAATAATATTGCGTTAACCTCATCACTTTTTCAATATATAATACATTTTAATCGTTTTTTTTTTTTTTTTTTGCTAATAGTATTTAATGGATAAAAGTGTAAAAAAGTAGAAAGATTAATTGGTAGCTGTTTCATTTTTTTTTTAAATATAAATATTAAATATATAAAATCCTTTTAGTAATAGGTATGTAGCTGTATTGTAAAATATATTTATAATATATAATTATTGTTTTAGTGACGTTAGCAGTATTATTGTTTATTGCGATAATAAATTATGCGTGTCACGATATGGAATAGGGGCAAATATTTGATGTTATTTATGTTGTCTGTGTCGGCTTATGAATGCTAATTTAAGTGAGAGAGATGTCTCATTTTGTTTCCTCACTCAACTCGGTCCACAACAACTTAGTGAACTCATAAAGTTATATTTTAATAAAGGCTGAACTTTTTATACGGGAGACTTTATATGCACAATATCAGACAGTAAAGTTATGTGAGCTGTTTAACGCAAAATGCTAAATTATTGTTGGTCTGGGATATTGAAAGCTGTTATATTGATATTTTATTCTCAAGATAACTATTGTTTCGGAGAGAGATAATAAAAGTCTATATAAAATGTTTACGTAAAAAATTGTTTATGATATTATCAAATGCTATTCATGGTTTCGCCCGTGTTAATTATGACTTAATGGACATTTAAATTATTCAACGATTATAGATATTTCATTTCTCCTGTATGTTAAAAATTTTCATCTATTACCACATTTTTAAGGTTATTAAATAAATAATTGTTAAAATACGAAGATTCAATTAGCGCATTTAAATAAACTAACAAAATCCTTAGATTTAAAATACCTATTTGTATTAGTAAACATTATTTTTTTAAGTACCTATGCGGTATACATAAAAACTTATTTTATTAGTATCAGTATTAGTAAATGGATAAGAAGTTTTCGTGAAAACAAATCGGAAAATATTATTTGTACTGATCTATAAAGCATAATTAAAAAAATACCGAATAAATCACCCAGTATTTTTTATTACTACGAAGATTGTACGACCTAATCAAACTACTATAAATCCTTTCGGAATACCGCATTATCCCTTAGCCTCGCCTAAGTTTCAATAAGAAAAGTTTTAGTCTTTCTCAGAAAAATGTTTTTGTTGATAAAGAAAAACTACCCCTTATTAAATACGAATACACTTAAACAATATTTATATTAGAAATAAATATGACGTTTATGAGTTATAATCTATATATATATAGGAGACTTTCTATAGATATAGTCACTCATCACGATATCTCTGGAACTATGAGATCTAAAAACTTGAAATATGGTAGGAATATTCCCTTTGCCGAGTAGAGGTCAGCTAAGAACGGATTTTAAGAAATTCTACCTCTAAGGGGATGAAACAGGGAGGCAAACTTTGTATGGGACAACGTGATTCCTTGGTCCAATCTAATTCAAATTTTGCATAAATATTATTTAACAGAATTGATTGAAGACGTGTTTCGTATTTTATCGAAATTCATCCCCTAAGCGGGTTAAAAAGGGGGTGGAAAGTTATTTTGATATCAATACTCCTTAGTGCTTTTTTTTTAAATTACATTTTATTTTGACACATGTTTGACAATTCAATCCGTCTATTATATTATAATATTTTCCAATATTGACGTGGGTGTAGGTGATATCTTTTTTTGGGTGCTGCTGGTGGAATAGGCAAGACTTTATATGAAACGTAACAAAATTGAGTTGTAAATATACCGTGTGGTCGCTTTATAGTAAAATAGTGTTTTATATAATATTTTTTACTTCAATGTTGGTTTTGTTTTAAGACAAGGGTTTTAAACTAAATGACTCATCAGCAAGGCATCTGTACTCACAATAATACAGATATAGAAGACACCGAAGTGAATTTGGAAACATTTTTGAATTATACGGCATTAACACCCCAATTAGTACAGATTGGTACCATGGACTAATGTTGGAACAAGATGAGAAAAAATTATAAATCATGTACCCATTTAACTTTATCTTACACTAAAACTAAGAAGGAGGAGATAAAAGCTGTCTTGGACTATTATTAAACATAAATATATGTTTGACATACGCACACGATCGTCTGTTCCTAAGGTAGGCAACTTAATGCCTGTGTTTTAGGTGACAGCCGACTGATATACATTTTTTTATAAATATACATATAATTAGTACCTATATAAATAAATACATATTACACCTAGACTCGAGGCGGGAATCGTACCCACGATCCAGGAGCATAAAGCAATGTCACTACCAAATGTGCCGAGTCAATCAAAATTGAAAAAATATTACTTGAAGGTTTATTCAAATCTAAGAGACGAAATCGTATTGACTTGTGGTGTAATTATACCAACGATACAGTGAATGAACTATTGATGACCGTTCTGGTGTAGTGGTGCGAGTAGTCGCTTTAACGCCTCGGCTCAATCCCGGTGGTCGCGGGTTCGATTCCCGCTCGGGGCAGATATTTGTATTTGTGCCAATATTTGTTTCAGGTCTGGGTGTATGTCCTTGTGGGTTTCCCCACCGTGCCCCGGAGAGCACGTAAAGCCGTCGGTCCCGTTTGTTATGATGGATAACTTATAATAATCGTTACATATGGTAGGATATTATCCGCCAAATTGCATTGGAGCAGCGTTGTGGATTAAGCTTCAACCCTTCTTCTATATGGAAAAAAAGGCTTTTGCTCAGCAGTGAGCTGTTTACAGGCTGATACAAGACAGTACAGTACAGAAGCATTTGTAGCCTGCAGTGACGAAACTGAGCCTTACCATAAATATTAGAGTTCATCTAAGATTAGATGTTACTGCCGGACTATTCTCAGACCTGTTGCTTAAAATAGGAAATGGTGATTTCCGGGAACTGGATAATAATATAATGTATGAATGTATTTGAGTATGTATTTACCATAAACAAAGCTTAAGGTCAAACTCCTAATGTAGCGGGAGTATACTTGAGCGAAAGCTGCTTCTCTCTCACAGCCAGTTGTATGTGGCATGTTCCAGAGTATTCTGGTGATTCTAGCACCTCGAAGGAAAAACAAAATATGTTGTTTATAAAGAGATACTACGGAAGATGTAGTATTTCGATTTCGTTGTAAAAAGATAATACTCCCATGTAACTTTCTTCAGATCAAAGGCCGAGCTTCGTGTTCATAAAATATAAAATTTTTTACTTTAATTTTAATGTTTAATTAAACATTACCTCCCATCCCATCCCATTCCATCCCTACTCTATAATACCGTTATATTTTATAAGTATTCAAATATTTTAACATAATAATTTATATGTTATAACAAAATAATTAATAAAACTCAATCCGTCTATTATGAAATATTTTCGAGTATCGACGCAGGTGTAGGTGATAAAAAATATAAATTTATATTTTTTGAAATTTTAGTTAAATACCCGTGCGAAGCCGGGGCGGGCCGCTAGTTTGAAATATCAGTACTTATGTGCAATTTAACAACATACGAGTATGAACTGAATCAGCCTGTAAATAACCCACTACTGGGCAAAACCCTCTTCTTCATATAGAGAAGCGTTGGAGCTTAATCCAAAACGCTACCCCACTGCGGATTGGCGGATAATTTCGTTACTATGAGTAATGGTCGCTATCAGATGTCTATAATATCAACCGGGACCGAAGGTTTTACGTGCTCTTCGAGGCACGCTGGGGAGACCCACAAGGACACACACCTATAACACAAAAAAATATTTGTACAAATACAAATATTTGCCTATCTAGCGAGAATCGAACGCGCGACCGCTGACGTTAAGGTCGACACCGACCACCAAAATGGTCATCGATATATACGAGTTTATTTAACAAAATAGTCATTCAATTACTTCACTATTTCAAAGAGATTATTTTTTTTAATTGTATCTATGTAAGGTCATAAATGTGGTTTCACACTAGCTTGATGAGGCGTGAATATGCAAGAGATAATTCTATATCTTGCGAACACAAGATGAAAACGAACCGATCTGCGCTGTCTCTGTGTAATTGTGTAATTATTTTTTTTTTTAATCTATAAGAAATCTAGTTTTCATGACAAAAGAAAATCATAATCACAAGATTTAGAATGAAAACCATATTGAATACCATAATGAGTACGACGGTATTTCATTTATTAACTTCTAAGAAAGTGAATAAAAAAAAAAACGTAGCAAAGGGAGCCGAGGTACATTTTGCAGCGATAAAGTCATCGTCCTCTCGTCAACTCGTCTCGTCCTCACATCTTCTTCTAAGATAGAAACCAACTACGACTGGAACAAAAAGACACTTGTATGACGATATTTTAATTCTCACTAGGCCTACCACGTGTTTCCTATTCGGTGTATAATTACTATAACATTGAAGAATTGTAACATTGATCATTATCATCATATCAGCCTTAAAATGTCCACCGATAAACGAAGGCCTCATCGGCCTCCCTCATCGAAGTCTACAGCGACCACCTGGTCTCTGTCTGGCTGGTATTTGGGGGGGGGGGGGGATTGTGGCAGGGTATAATGACGCTGCTGCTTATCACCATCTGGTTTCGCTTTTTACGACACCTCGGCAAGAAGGAGGTCAGGACTATTCTTCTCTACCAGTTACCGCATGAATTCATTGATTGTAATTTTGGTGGTTAGTTATCCATTACTATGATTTCTGAAATCATTCAAAAATAATACTTACAATTAGAGTTATATATCCTGAGCTTAGTGCGTTGATACATATGTGTTTTGCATTTTAGATTAGGCTCGGACTAAGTCTTTTCTAAAACTACGTCTTTTGTAAAACTTTAAACTTTTTAAAGGCCGGCAACGCACCCGCAACTCTCCTTATGTTGCGGATGTCCATGGGCGACGGTAGCCATTAAAAGCGCATTGGTATAAAAAAATTAAAAAAAAATAAAAACTAGAATAGGACAGTAAAATAATTAAATGTTCTGCGAAGACGCTTCTTTATGATTTTTTTAATACTATTATTGTTCTACTACCGATCTTGATTTTTCATTAGTTAATAAATTAAGACTGCAAGTTTAATTACTATAAAAGAAGATCGGAGAAAAATAAACAATATAAAATTAACTTTCCTTGTATTTTACGAGCTGAAAAACAGTATTACGAGTATTCACGTCGTATATTTGCTTTATAAACACGACTAAGCTGAGATATTTTTATTAAATTCCAACGCAGACAGTACGTACTGTATGCAAATGGTCTGCATTTCAGAACAGTGAATATCAAAGAAATAGTACTAGCCAGAATATATCAAAATAATCTCTGTACGCAACTTTATTCACTTTGATATTTGATTTAAAAAATTACGTTATATTAACAATACTGGGTTTTTTAATATTTTATTTTAAAAACCCCTTATTTATTACATATAGATTATATAACTATATTTTTTTTCACTGGACTTTATTGAAGGTAATTTAATATAATTTAAAGAATTAAGTAGCAAAATACGAAAAAAAATATATCTTACTGTGCGAGCAGAAGAAGAAATGAATAAAAAATGGTTTTTCACAGGCTTTTGTGTGGAAAATTAACTGTTTGATGAGCAATGGCTTAAAATCAAAATAAAGGGCTTTGTTATAGCTCAATATTTTTGTTTTTTTATCGACTCCAAGATTTTCAGGTGGGATATTGAGAAAAAAAAATGTTGCTCTAAAATAAAGCACCCAATACTAATAATAATTAAATTACTACCTCGTATTAATACTTGATACCATTTCTATTATCCATACGTTCTCAGGCATATTCTCACTACGGCTCTAGACAGATATTGCAACCTTCGTATTTATAGTTATAACGATCCCGTTTATTGTTAATACAAACCGAGCAAATTCCCTTAATTGTTATTGTTTGCAATGAGGTTATATAAATTACTTTGCATAACATTTATTCAGAATGATTTTTATCAAATGGTTTTTCACCATATTTATACGTAATATAACTGTATTAGTTTCAATCATTTGAAACGTATAATAGGTATAATAATTATGCTTTTGATGAGAGATAGTAGCTTCTCTACTACGAAATTCAGTAACAATCTCTATATATCTAACTGCTGGACGAATATAATTATGTCTCCTATTAAAGAATTCCTATTAACTTAAGCATAGTATTGCCACGATTTTCCATCAAGGATTGGTTGGTATAAAATATCCTAAGGCTTGCCTGATAATTTGTTACACCGAAGATTTTCATAAATTGATAGCTCAATATTGCTAGCCAATACTAAAAGTAACGGCCGTCAGTTTGATCTCTATATTCTAACGATTATTCCATCTCTGCTTAAATAATTAGTAAAGCTATGATTATGATGTCACTCAGGTAAGTACTTGCGAACCACATACATTAGTAACCTACAGACACGTCGGTCACTACGCTCACTTAAATTGTTAAAATGATAAAACACAATTAAAACAAAACAAGTTTGCTGTACATACACAAGTACATCCCTGTATACGTGCAGCCTGTGGGCTAACTATACAAAAAAAAAAAGATACAATGACCTCCGCGTCCTCTACAATAATGCATTCAGGAAGTTGTTGGGGCTGACCGATACTGTAGTGCCTCAGGCATGTTTGCGGATGCGAGGATAGGCTGCTTCGTCACCACCATGCGGAATCGATGTGCGTCTTTGGTGCGTAGAGTTCAGGGCAGCCCGAACACTGTGCTGAAGGTGATCGCGACGCGACTTGACTGCTGTTACCTCCAGCATTGCTGCAGTAGACACATAACCGTGTCATTAGCCGGAGAGAAAGCTATAAACACAGTGTAATTAAATGTTTTATTTGCATGATAAATTATTAAATTGTTATTATTTCTAGTATTGTTGTTATTCTTATTTTAATTTATTTTTTATGTTTATTGTATATGTTTATTGTTCTTTTATTGTATTATTGGAATTTAAATATAATTGGTAAGCTGTAAATTTGTATTTTGTTCATGAAATTGTATATGGATCATTTGTCACCTGAAACAAAGATCTTTCAATTTTTAATTTAATACACATGAAGACTCTTCGCTCAATTATTACACTGGAAACTTAAAATGAATTACTTTGCACAAACTTCAACCTTTAAATTTTTCTAATTTTCAAAAATATATTGTAATAATTATAAGTAGTCAAAAGCAATAAAAAAAACAACTTAACAATATAATCAGCTTGAAGATCATCAGTCAAAATATGCAATATGTACAATTCGACAGTAACGAATTCTTGTACAAACTTATTTACACCTTCCTTACAAAAACACAAAAGCTACTGATTTTCTGGCTAGTTGAACAAATATCTTGTCCAGTTCCTTTTAAGAAAAAAGGGCAGATGTTGACATCGAATGAGATATCGAACAAATGAAGGCGGCCCATCTTTTGTTAAGAAAACTACCCATTGGAAATATTCCTCGAATTACAAAATGTTTAGCTATTTGTTAAAAACCTATTAAGTTTTGTCACTTGAGTGCTATTCACGATATATTTTATATTAAAGGAATGGAAAATAACCTTTATTTTAGAGAAACAGGGATGTTTATAAAAGCAGTGAGAAGTTGGTTCCTTCTAATTGTCCAGCAAACCTGTCTCAGCTTGAATGAGTCGTCGATAAATTAAATTCGTTTCCGCCGTGTGATTTCTAAAGATATCTCAATTTGTCTTTTGTTATGTACAAAGAAAACCATATCATTCGTCTTTTTGTCATCCTTGCAATTTAATTTAAATGACCCGTGTGTAAAACGCAAATCATTCGATGAACATTACCTAAAGAAACTTTTAATATTTTGTAACAGGATTCTATTATACAAGTCCGAGATATATATCAACGTATATATTGTCCATTTATCATATTTTAGATCATGGCATACATAATTATATCAGCTATTAATTTTATATAGCAAATTATTTATCTTAAACACGTTTACCATTTCAGAATTTACTAGCGTAATATTTTTTTTTTACTTAAAGATCTTACCGAAAAGAAAACAAAAATCATTAAAATCGGTACACCCAGTAAAAATTTATGAGGTAACAAAAAAAAAGAAGAAAATGAGACGAATTGAGAACCTCCTCTTTTTTTGAAGTCGGTTAACAAAACAACAAGAAACGTGGGTAAGAACGCGCTTTTAGAGAACCCACGCGTTTGAGTGCTTTAGGTCTTCATACACTTTTAAAAAAATAATTTGAAGCTTATGTTATTTTTGAATAAGATTGATTAACAGATATTAAATACTTACATATGAAACATTTATTCTGTTTTAGTGAGTACCATAATAGTATGAACAAATTCGTCTAAAAATTCAGTAATTGATGTTTCTTTTTTCATTTTATTTATTTACATTGGATATAAAAATAAGTTATACGGTACACGGTAACACAACACAATGTCAATAACGATAAAAGTATTTACATTGACGTGAGTTACAAAGATCTAAGTAAACACTCGAGTACGCCCACCGAAACCGCTCCACCGCAGTGATATGCCGCTACCTTTTGTTGATATTATACCTTATTAAGTGAAGCATAACATTACTATGATATTATAAGAAGTTAAGAAGCTGAGCGCGTATTTAAATACGAGTTCACTTGAGTTTTACATTACTAATTTTAGTTAGGTTATTTTATATTTGTATAGAAAACTCCGTATTTGAAGCGTGTAATCTTTTTGGTTGAATACTCATAGCATTATATTTATAAAAAAAATAATAAATGAATAAATATAAGTATGCTTAAAATATATAGACGGTAATCTGTTTCTAATGTAAGCAAGTTAATGCCTATGTTTTAGGTAGCAGTCGACTGATATATATAATTATGGATATTTTACTTTTATTAGATAAATACCTATATAGGTAGATAATACTCGTACCACCCATACTCGGGGTGGAAATCGTTACCGCAACTACAACGGGCTAGTGAAATCTAGTTAAAGATTGTGCTTATAGCATATTTAGTATTATTCATCCATGGTTAACTTTTAATCCACCATCGAATTTAATTACAATCATTTTATATGATTACTATGCTAATTTTTAGGGTTCCGTACCCAAAGGATAAAACGGGAGCCTATTACTATGACTCCGCTGTCCGTCCGTCCATCCGTCACTAGGCTGTATCTCATGAAGCTTTATAGTTAGACAGTTGAACTTTTTACAGAATGATATATTTATGTTGCTGCTATAACAACAAATACTAAAAAAAAGAATAAAAAAATATTTAAGGGTAGCCCCCATACAACAAACGTGTATTTTTTTTTTGCTTGTTTTTGCTCGATATTGATAATGGCAACAAGTAGACGCTTGAAATATTCACAGAATATTTATTTATATATTCACTTTAAAAATAAATAATTTAATTAAAATAAAACAAATGTTTAAGGGGGGTCCAATACAACAAACGTGATTTTTTGCTCGATATTGATAACGGCAACGTCTACCACGTTTGAAATATTCACAGAATATTTAGTTATATTATTCACTTTAAAATTAAATAATTAAATAGAAATAAGATTAATATTTAAGAGGAGTCCCATACATCAAACGTGATTTTTTTGCCGTTTTTATAGATAATGGTACGGAACCCTACGTGCGTGAGTCCGACTCGCACTTGGACGGTTTTTATTTTTAAAGGCGCTTTTAAATAAAATATATATACACTAATATACATTCTTAATAATAATATTATATAATATTGTTACTTTTACAAGTACGTATTTAAATTATAGTTAGATTGTATTTTATATTTTTAATTTACATTTGTTTTGAGCTTAATAAATATATTGTTAATTTGAGATCGAAAATAAATATATTACAGCGTATCATCATCATCACATCACGCATTGGATGCTTCGATTAAAACAAAATAGCGATATTAACATAAATAGCTTTTTGTTTTAATCTAAGATTGGATGTCCACTGCTTAACGTACGCCTCCCCCATCGACCTCCAGAACGACTGGTTCAAAGCAGCCACCATCCATACTGATAATAAATTGTTGGTTTATATTTTATCAGTCGCAACAGATATGTTAATATAGATTTTGAATTAAACGAGAATAAAACCTTTCATTAAACAACACTATTGAACTAAACGCCTAAATGTATATTAACCGATTGGTTGAACACAACGCTCAACATTAGACGAGAATCAACTGACTGGTTGAATGTCAATTTTTGAAATCAATTTTTAAATATATTACTGTTAAATAGATTTTTATCTGATAATTATATATAACAGGACAATAATTTCATAAAATATTATTTACAAAAAACTTATTTTCGTTATTGTTAAACTATTTAAAAATTTCGATAGAACGTAACTCAGTCGAAATTAAAATCTATGATTAAGTTGTGAGTTTTTAAACATTAAAAAAAGTTATACTCACCCAAATCCACCACATGTTGACACATTCTTTTTATAAAGTGGCAGACAAACATACTGATTTCTTACTTAACTGGTAATCGAGAACATTAGAGTGACATTTTAGTTGAATTTAATTTGAAACGTGTTTAATGTACCACTACTATTTTTACTAAATTAGACGTGAACTTTGAATACCGCTGTTCAGTATAAGTGGTCGCTATTTGATTGAAGGGCTATCTTACGTAATTAACTGCAACATATCCATTGCAAGTCGTCATAATGTGTTAAGTCATCATACGTGGTATCGAACTTGTATTTGTGATTTTAAATTATCACGATCCCGAGTAAAAACGTAAAATAGCCGCAACATCATCATCAGAATCATCATCATAATCGAAGGGAAATATTTCGTGTTGCAGCTATTTTGTCTTCCAAACGGATGTGGTGCAGCGGTATTGCGGCAGTTTTTCATCGTACGGCGCTGTTGCAGCGCTGTTTCGGCTATTTTACGTTTTTACTCGGGATGTTCTGAATTATACGAAAATATAAATTTCAAACAAGGAAAATAAGATAATATCAAATTATTATAGTATAGTATATACTTGTTGTGTATTCTGTTAAAAATTTCAAAATTTTGTGGAACAGGCTAAGGCTTATTCAGCTATACAATTTAAGTTTAAACAAGGCGGATGATCACAGTATCGGCACAAGATATTTGCGTCTCGAAAGCATTGCCTGTCGAATTTCACGTGCAATTTGCTTTGAAAAGCCTTTTGAGCCGTAGCTAATGTTTTCGCTAAGCGATTCGTTCAACTTGCAAGACTGAGACGTTGTTTTTAGTAGATTGTTGCTTTTTGTCTTCGTTTCGTTATAACGTGAATTTAATAAAGTTTATTCCTTTTGAATTACTTAAGTGAATGTTAAATGTTTAGTATTTGTTCAATATTGTTATAAATGAATAGCTCTAACTATAAATATATAACTCTGCTAGTCGTACTATATTTCCTCATTAACACTGCCACTACTGCCACGGTATTTTTACTGCGATTTGGTGAGAGCGTATTGTCTTGAATTTTTTTTTGTCATAGTATACAAGTTTTCTTAAGAATATTTGAATCACAAAAACAACAAATTATAAATTTTACCCTTTTTCACCTTCGGTCTCAATGTTCTGCTACTCGACCATCTCGGCTTTCCATACAAGTTAATGTATTTTAAAATTAAAAAGCAAATAAAAGCAGAGGTAAAGCTGACAGCGTATTTCTACGTTACTTTTAAAATGAAAATGAAAATAATTTCATACCTGTAGGTACATTTCGTTTCATATTTCCATACGATCTCCAAGCGAAACCCCTAGCGGTTGAAAACATGAAGTAGGTATTGTGTGTTTTCAGAAGAATGGAGATGAAATAAAAATAACATTCTGTTCCGGAAATGTTTGGCCTTACTACCGAATATTGTGTTACCATTCAATCAGGACGTCTTTGTTCGATTGATGGAAAACCAGAAGTGTTTCACTCGAACAAAACAAATTACATGTGTCATATAAACTTATACACATTTACCAGGTCACTTTCTATAATCTATTATTAGTTTCTCTTTGAAATGTTATGGAATATCAACTAACTAGGAATTTACTTCATTAAGACAGAAATACACGTAAAGTAAAAACTGCAATATAACAAAGAATTTGTTCGCTTTCATTGAGATTTTGGCATGGATACATAGATTTATATATATCAATAAATGTACTAACTTATCCTGATCCAGAAAGCACCATCTATTATGATACCGTCGTACTTCGAAACTTTGCAAAAAAATCGTAATCTGAAATTTAGACGCATTTGTAAGATAGTTTATTTTATTAAATTTTGAATTTAAAAATTTATTATTAATAAAATGCTATAAAACATTATTTTACACAATTTTTTTACAATTGTTGGATGACATTTAAATGTATTCGCGTAACATTTTCTAAATCCATCGTTCAAAATACAAAATTTAAATTACAACAACTTTTAACAGAGTGAAGCGATTTTGATGAAATAAATACTACATGTTACCTCAATATGTGTTTTATGGTTTTAATTTTTTAACCTACGCTTAGTACTTTAGCTATGATACGTGTGTATCTGTGGTATATTTATTTACCCATCGTTCATACAACTTATATAAGGATTCAATCAATACGTAAACATTTAATTAGGTACTCAGAAGTTATAACAGAAAGAAAAATTCCAAGTATTTATAAATACGAATATAAAACAGGTAGACTGATATTTGATTCTCGATTGATCACTTTTGTGAAATAAATGACAAAAATTGATTGATTTTCAAAATGACTCCTACGGTCTTTGTTAATAAAAATATTTTAAAAGTACATTTGAAAATGCCGTTTTCTATTGTATCTGTAATTATACCGACTCATCCGCTGTTCATATCGCACATAACAATGCGTCGCCTTTCTCAAAAGAATACCAGGTTTCTATGTCATAGTTGGGAATCAAGACGTTATTCTCTCCTCTCGAGATTGTTAAGAAGGTGGAAGACGTGAATCCAGATGGTTGTGGGTTTTTTCAAGCAGAATCTATATTTAAAACTTATCTCGTGCTCGTCGGTGAAGGAAAAAATTATGAGAAAAGTGGCACTATATGAGTAGTTGCCTCAGATCGCGAGCCGAGTTCGATTCCCGCTTGGGACAGATATTTGTATTTGTACAAATATTTGTTTCCGGTCTGGGTGTATGTAGGTACTTGTGGGTCTCCTCCCATGCCTCGGAGAGTTGGTTTTAATTCGGACTAATATCGCTGAATTTATGTTATGAGTACATTTGATTAAATCGCAATATGGATCCATATCTTGTAATGGAAAAAATCGCTATAATCCTGCAGTAGAAACTTACAATTGCTAGGAATAAATTATTGAGATATACTTGTCAAAGCGCAGTGGAACGGAGTAGTGGAATGAATTGAATCCTTACTACCGTATGCACTAGACTCAATCCATAATTAATAAGTCAATATAAATACAACTAACAGAATAATGAATAAATATTATTATTATACATTTTATATAACGTACCAGTAATGTCTATAAATTATTAAAAATAAAACATATTTCCCATATTAATGGAATCATAAATATATGCGGATATGCATTTGATCGTTTCCTATTTTCGTTTAGGAATTTATTGCATTATTTTATGACGCTATATCGGACCCTTCTTGCTGCAGAGCTGTTTAAATATTTAAAAAACTTCCGATTCATTGTTGTATAGTAGTGGGGTACTATTTTTCGAAGGATTACGCAGCTGCAGTAATCGTAAGTGTCACATTCAGTGATTTACGACGTCTCTCGCTGCGTTTTCTTCTTTATTCAGACAAATCTTATACATATTCTCATTTCTTATAATGTACTGCGCAATGATTCACGAAAGACCAATAAAATCGTCTTTATGACTTGAAAATAAATTGATTTGATATTTAACTGCATATTAAAATTATTTTTATATTTAATACATTTTTATATGTCATAAAGTCTTATAATAAAGTGATAATATTTTAATTTTATGTGATTAAGCTTTTAAGATTATGGTTTGAATTCACTGAATTATTTGTATTTGAATGTGTGTCTCTACTAATGTTAAAAAAACCACTACTGCTAAGATTCTAATCTTAATCTTACTACTCACATGGACACATAGCATACAACAGGACAATATTGGGCTTAACCGTGAGAGTGTTCTAGTGCTAAAATAATATCTTATTACGAGAATACCGTTTTGTCGTATTGAAACCAAACTTCCATTAACTCGGTTTCGGCTTCATTTCCCGTGTCGAGTGTTCCTCGGAGAACACGTAAATCCATCGCCCCAATTGTTATCATAGACATTCGATAGCGATCGTTATTCAAATAGAGAAAATATCCGACAAACCGCAGTGGAGCAGCGTTGTGGATTAAGCTCCAACCCTTCATCTTTATGGAGAAGAGGCCTTTGGCCAGTAGTGGGACGCTTATTGGCTGAACCAGTTAAGGTTAATTAACATGTTTCTAGTCTAAGTCTTTATCCTAGTTGATCTCCACATAATGTCTCGGAGAACACATAATTATGTGGGGTCCGGTTGTTATGACAACAATTTTTTTTTTTTACGTTTTTATAATTATTTTAACATTAGGAAGTTACACAATTCAAAAGTAACTTAGGCTATAAAACGCCAGACTAGGCTGCATGTTAGCGAAATAGTAATAATAAATGTCGACATGGTAAAAAATGAGGTAAAGATATTTTGAGATTTATGAAAACGAATACATAAATCTCCTGCTTATAATACAAATCATGATACTGAACTACTTACATAATATTTGTATCCCTCTAACGCCCTCTTTTGATTATCTATCTTTCCCTGATTTTGCTTAGTAGACTTAGGATTTTGATATTAACTTCACACTCCTGTTGTAGAAATTTATCACTAGTTAGCAAATTAGGGATAGATTGAGTACATGAAACCAGCCGTAAATCAAGCACTACTATTGATAAACGTGTGACGTAACAGATCTAATTAATTTGTGCCTTCAAGTGTCGACTCAGTGACTAGCTTTCAATCAAACTTGAAGGTGATTCAATTTAAGCTTATCTGATACCTATTGGATGCTTAATTTGGTACCGTTTCAAAGACTAAAACAATGTATAGTTAAGATTAACACCTACATACGTAAATTTGAAGAATTGAATTTTAAGTACCTACATAGTCATAAAAATTAATAAGAGGAAACGCTAGCCTAAAACTTTTCTAGTAAAAGAGCTAGTAAAAATGATAGGATCAATAAATATTAAAAAAAAAACTATTAACAATAATTTGTGATTAACAATAGTAAAATACTTTATAACTGGAAATTCAATTAAAAATAAAAGACAAAATAGTCATATCAAACTCAAACTGTTTTTGTAAGTTTACATTTATTCAATATCTGTGTGTTTATTACTCTTTGGGAATACCATTAGTTCTCTAAATACAGTCCATTAAAAGCAGCGATTGATTGGGCGGGTCGCACCATTTTATCAAGTATAAAAATCTGACGTCCAAAATATTATTGGAGCCATGACGAAGATTGACGGGTAAAAAAATTACTCAGTCAAAAGTTTTATTAAATTTTTTTTCTATGCGTTTTCTAATATCGACCATAAATCAGAAATAATATAAACATGAATATGTATAAACATTAATATTTAATGTACCATTATGATATCTAATAATCCAATGAATAAAAAAATAAATGTGTATTTTTAAGTGTTAAATATCCAGAAATAGGAACACTATTACCAATTCCACATTATAAACTTAACAGAATAATAAAACCAAGACGAGTTTTTGGCTTAAAAATTTAGGGAATAAATATGTAGTATAAAATATTTATTAATAGCAAATTAAACGTTTATATATATATATATATATATATATATATATATATATATATATATATATATATATATATATATATATAGACGCAATCAAACAACAAATTGCAACTGATAAACAAACTAAGTGGCATCGAACATAAAATTGCTGACGAATCAATTCGTACTTATTAAAATTGTCATCCACAATAGTGGGAATGCGATTCTCAATGATCTGCACCCATTAACCGTCTGAGTCTAGACAATGAATTCCTTTTGCATCGCTATATTCATCAGGCGACAAATTACTCGATGCTTATCGCCAAGGTAGCAATAAGTGATTACTGATTAATTTTATTTTTTAATTTATTAGAATTATTCTCTATTCAAAATATATAATTTTTTTTATGATTGGGATATACCTGTTATACATTCACATTCCAAATAATGTATTTTGCATTCATATTTTTAATAGTAACAATTTTCATAATGTTAAATTGACCTTAAGATAAGTTTCTATATAAAATTTTACTATAAGGTCTCTGTTACATTTATGGACACTATTTTAGGTAAGCTTTGTACCAAAAATTTATAGCAATGTTCTATTATACACTGAAGATTCTTCGCTTACGTAAGATTTTATAAAAATCTTGAAATCCTTTCTACGAACGAAATGATTCGATTATATGAAAATCGGATGCGATAACTTTTGAAAATTTTACCTACACGTCGATCAATCGCAATATTTAAGAGTTGTTGAAAAATTGCAACGTTAACGCGCCTAAAGACGTAAAATGTTTTTCATTTAGAAGGGTTCCACTTGATGGATTACTAAAACGTTCGTTTTGACGTTAATAGATTTCTTGTACGGGGTGTGTATTGAGGACGTTATTAAATACGTGAAATGCAGTTTCTCTAATGACCTATGATAAAAACCACTCGAATGAGCAAGAATCGATGACGATGTTAAAATTTATGATAAAAATTATTGATGTATTTTACATTTTATTTACCGTCTTAAAATTTAATTAAAAAAAAAAAAAAAGAAAATAAACATTGTTTTGAAAACAAAAAATAACACAAGTGTTGAAGATTATGTATCATAGCAAAAATTACACCAAAGATGACATCAAGTTTTGCTAAGTGAATAGACTAGAAAAACTTAACTGTGGTTATAATTATTTATACAACTTAAGTTTGACATTCAAATTTGGTTTCTATTGTTTATGACTTAGGTCTCTTTATTCTATGAAAATTTAGAATTGAATACGTTTAGTTCGCATTAGTCCCGCTCAGCATTATCGACTAAATCGCGCCGCCCACAGCTGTCAAACGTTAGAAATAAATATGTTATTACAAATGCTCACACTAGACTCTATCAGATAAGAGGTAATCTCCTTTACAATTAAAAGCCTCGGGTTCAACAACACTGAGGTCGGCATGATAGTCACTTTTCAAAAGAATATAATATGTAATCTCGGAATTAATTGTTAGAATATTAGAGACTTTGTAATGGATATATAATATATAAGGAGATTAGATTTTCCTTAAATAATTTTAAGTAGGCTTGTTGCAAAAATGTAGCCCAGATCGCAAACATTTTAATGTTAATATTAAAATACTAAATTATGCGTATTTTTTTTTTCTTTTTTTTATAAATCTTGTTTGTAAATACGAATATATTTAGAATAAAACTGGAACATTAGGTAAGTAACGTTGTTATGTAAATCTTAGTTAGATATATTAATATTAATATTTAATATTAGTGAGATATTAAAAAAACTCATGTTTTGTAATTTTAACAAAATATAACTTACCTCTGAAAGAGTACAAATATAGCAACTAATATGAGCATTTTTCTGACAATATTACATTCGTGATCTACACATAAAAAATACATAGGCAAATAATAATAATATAATTATCATTTATTCCTTTCTCTCGAACACATTACACAAAATAGAAAAATATAAAAATAAAAGAATATTAATAATAAATTAAAATAATAATTATTCATCTAGTTGGTACGTAATTATTATTAATCATTATTATTACGTAATAGAGTATCTGGTTAGACATGTTTTTAGTTCAATTTTATTAAAAACATTGTACAAAATCAAGACGTGCCACTATTATACTAAAATCAAAAACATATAACATAGATAACATTAAACGTCTCTAAGCCTATATTTTTATTACTTTTGTTTTCGCGCAGAAAATAAGTAGACGGGTCGGCACTTTATTTCTCGCTGCATTCATGCAAATAAAACTGTATAAATTGTTTTCATTCGCTTCATAAACGAAACAATAGAACGCACAATTACGAAGAAAATTTGCATTCTCTGCGAGTATTTTTCTACCATCTTCCGGAGACGAAGACTCGCTTCATTAAACGTCAAATTATCAACACACTCCATCTACCAAATGCAAGCGAAATAACCATTAACTCCTAACGGAGAACGCCCTTAAACTTTTCCGGGAACTTAACTCGTATTTGAAGCTGATAAGTTATTATTTTCTGTGCGCTAGAGGATCCATCGCACCGAAAAATGCCAAATCATAGCTAACGTGAGTCGCGGAAAGCTAACGTTACACATTGCAATTTAAACGCTCTGGACGAAGTAATAGTGTCTCCTTTAAACCTACAAAGCGAGTTATTTTTTCATCAATTTTAAAATAATAGTTTTAAGAATTCACCCCTTGTCTGTAACTTAAGCTTCATTCAATGTTTAATTGTTTTGATTTAAAATTTGAAAAATGTGAAGTATAAAACAGGGTGAATAATAAAATGGATATTATATTTCAGAAGATATTTGACAGATTTTTTATAATATCGCTTTATACTGAGCAATATCTATGCAAATTTAGTAAAACTTTAGGCGATATTGTTTTTGGGTATTTTATTATTTTATTAAAGAATTTTAATATTTGATCTCTCAAACATTAATTGTTAGTTAAATTATAGATAAAAAATAAGATGTCATTACAGATTCTTATTATTTGCGCTCAAACGGCCTCTCGTATCTGTGGACATAGAGGAAAAGCGCTCTCTCTGGTTCCGGCTCGCAACTACATAATCACATATCGAGTGTTTCCTCATAAATATTAAACATATATTAGAATATAGTACAGACCTTGCGACATACCTAATTTTATTATTTTTCTTCATTTAAATTATTAAGCAAACAGATTAAAAATAAATATGACTGTGTTCAAACAACTAGAAATTTCTTATCTTTTATTCTTTAGTGTAAAGAGAACGAAAACTTGTAACCATATACATAACTAAAAACTTTACCAGACAACACTTTGCGTGCCGCGAGCAATCGCCGCCAGGCGCGGTGCTCTTTGAAAAACGCCTCTAATTGCATTTTTTTCCGTTTCACATTTTCGCAGAACACAAAATTTAATCGAATGTCCACACACCAGCAACGTATTATTGTGTAACTAATAAAAATCCACAAAAGCAAATTATTATTTTATTCACGAACGAAACGAGGATAGTATTTTAGTTTATAGTAAGAGGTTTTACGAGTATTTTATATGAATGATTCCAATATTTTTACTAAAACAACTGGAGTGATTTCTTAGAGAATTCTAGTAATAATATAAATTTACAGTTAACGCAAGATCTAATTCGATCCAGTCCAAATAGACCACACGGACGCTGTGAAAAGGTTGTTGTATTTTCAAGTGCAAATTTATTTAAACTTTTTAAAAACATTCTCAATAGGAGAGGACCATTAGGTATATTAAAGTTCAATGCAACATATTATAAGGTCGATCGTTATATCATCAAATAAAAAAACGCTGATAAAAGACTCTTCGAAACTGTTTTGGAACGCCTAATCATTTTAGTCTACTGTCGCTAGCCTTACGGTTTTTCAGTTTCTTTTTTTATCGCCACCATAGTCATTGATGTCCACTGCTGAATATAGGCCTCCTCTATAATCTCTGGGGGAGTTTGTCAATACTCGCCACCTTGTGCAGGCTGGTTGGTGAGCGCAGTGTGTTGTGCCGGGATATAGTGATGCTGCTGCCCATCATCATCCTGGTGGCCTTAGTTGCCTATTTTTATTATTTTTATTTTTTTTTATTTTTATACCCACGGGCTCGTTTTGCCCATGCATTTTAAATTCCGATTTATTATTTTATCAATTCGTACTCAGTACATTGTAGCTGCTACATTAGTAACTTAGTATCTCTAAACTTAGTATCTCTAAACTTAGTATCTCTAATATGGAGCGTGAGTCCACCGACCGAAATATTTTCTCTTAAATTTACTTACATCTATATTTTTTATTATTATTTTTTTTAGCTTAGTTGCCTATTAAGACATCTCAGCAAGAGGAGTCGGAACTACTCTTCTCTGCCGGTCACCGCACGGCTTTGACGTGCTTTTTCAGTAGCAGAGTTCATGAATATATGTGGAATTGTGCTTATATTGATAATCCAGTAACACTTTATGTATACTTAACTGAACAAGCCTGTTATTGTCCCACTACTGGGCAAAGGTCTCTTCTCCATATTGGAAAAGGTTTGGAGCTTAATTCGCTAACTGCTTCACTGCGAGTTATCAGATGTCTGTGATAAAAACCAGAAACGACGGCTTTACATGCACATTGCACACCGACGCAGTGAGTTACGGGGTGGAGATCCACAATAATCCAGACAAAAAACAAATATTGCCTCAAGAGGGAATCGAACCCACGTCGAGGTGACTATTCACATCACTATACCAAAATGGTTGTTGTGTGTGTTTATTTTTATATGTTTGTTATATGATTATTTACTTCACAAATCTATACAATTAATAAATCTGTTAAAACCTCCGTTTTATTAATACACTATATATCATCAAGAATAAATTTCAATAGCGCGTATTTTTTTGTATCAGCGCCATCTCTTATCGTGTTTTTCTCTGATCACGTATCACGTAAAAAGTACAAAACCAATGTTAATAACTTTAATACATAAAAATTAGAAATAACTCACAGTATAATTTAGTTTTTGTTTCATTGTAATTAAATTTAAAAATAAATATTTAAGAAAATAGAAATAGGTACCTACGCCGCCAACGCCATCTGGTCTAAGGAATCTTTAAAACTCACAAAACTTATATTTGAGTTTTTATTTTGTTAAACTTAAAAGTTTACTAAATATGTCGGATAGGAATAGAAATCGTTTTAATATTTTAGATAAACATCATTTTCAATTAATATACAATTATGTTAAAGAAGGAGAGGAGAGAAGAAGAGGGCTGGTGCATTTTTTGCCCAAAGAATCGGAATTGCGATTCAACGGGGAAATGCTGCTAGTATTCTTGGCACCATTCCACGCGGACATGATTTATACTAAAACTGTTTATAAATAATTATTTTAAGTTTTGAATTGTAAATATGTATAATATTGTAAAATTTCTGTAATAAATTTGGTTTCAAAATTATGTTAAATATTAATTATGTTAAATGTCACTAAATATAAAAACGATATTCTACAATTATACGATAGATGGCGCAGATAATTTTCTGAATCGCGCTGACCAAAACTTCGGCCAAAAGAATGACACTCGCCCGTATTTAAAAATCTGTTTTTCTTTTTTGTATATAATTAAATACTTTACGGTCTTGATTGTTTGTTCGTTGTTAAAATTTAAAATATTTGGTCGTTTTATTTGTTTGTTGATTGTACAAAGTTGGATGGTTATAGCTATTTAAGTTGTAATCTATATACATATATATATATAAAGTCGTGTTAGTTACACCGTTTATAACTCGAGAACGAGTGGAACGATTTTTATGATTTTTGTGTTTTTGGATTTGTCTTCGTCGGGAATAATACTTATTAAAATATGGTATTCATCAATGAGAAAATAATTAATAAAAAAAACAGTTCAAATGTTTCATCCGTACTATCTATATACATATATATGTATGTATGTATGTATGTATGTATGTATAGGTATAGATATAATAAATCTGTCACTCAATCCGTCTATTATAAAATATTTTCCAGTATCGACGCAGGTGTAGGTGATAAAAAATATAAATGTATAATTTTTAAAATTTTAGTTAAAGACCCGTGCGAAGCCGGGGCGGGCCGCTAGTTTATCATAAATGTGTCCTTTTCCTCAATACAAAAGCGGAACTTCCATAAATTTTACTCGCGTAGATGGTATAGTTTTATGCATTTTTGTTAGATATGGACCCTATTTAAACAGCGTTCGTTAGTGATAGTCAGTGTTGATTTATGATGTACGTATCCCGCGTGGGTTGCGTTTCGAATCAATCGTGTAGGCGGGAGGGTCTGAATAGGTATCGCGATATTGCGACTTGTAATCTTAAAGTGCATGAAGATCACCAATTGAAGCTCTAATACACATAATCTTAATATTATAAGCCAATTTTCTAAGTTATTATTTTATCATAATCATAAATGAGCATCAATTGAACGGGTTATAAAATAATATTACTTTTAGCATCACGAATAAAGAAATAGAAACAGTTCTCAAACACTTTAATGATGATCATACATATACATATAGGAGCCTGCTTAAAGTAAAAATAGCTAATTTTATAAAAAAAAATTATCGCATGCATGAACATATAATGAGTTAACATACAAACGAAGTCAAAAAGGAAAAAAATATACATAATTGAAAGTGAAAAAAGAAAAAGCGTACCTTTTATAAGCGCATTAAAAAATAAACTCGACACGAACTCGCGTCCTTTACAAATTAAAAAGGGCCAGCTTATATGAATCTGTACGCAAACGTTCTAATTACTCAAAAAAAATCATATTTGCAAGCAGCTTGGACGTAACGCTCATTAAGCCCTATGGGGAAAAATAGAAGTCAACTTCATTTACTCTCTGTGTATGCATTAATATGTACATGTTTTGATTTAAAAAAAAAAAAAATTACGCTCTTTAACTTTTATTTAAAATATTATTTTATAGCTTAATTTTATTATTATAAAAACAGTTTATTTGTATATTTTAATTTTTAATTGGACTTTAGAGATATTTATTATTTTATACAAGCAGATTGGCATAAGAAAATTTGGAGAATCATTAAATCTGTAAAGATTTTGTTTGAATTATCAATATATTTTATATTTGTATTATCCGTTTTACCTGACATTGGCGAAATCATCTGTGCTCTTTTGGCACCATTGAAAGCAATTAAACCAAAATATGAAGTAGTATATTTTAAACCTTAGTAAGCCTGTTTATTAGTCTATGACGCCTACAAGCCGAGTATTTATAATATGCAACCAAATAACCTTAATATAATATTTTATTTGATTATCAGTAACGAAAACTTCACTCTAATTGTCTAAATTAGAAAGGTATGAGATATTTTTGTAATACTAACATGTTAGGTTAAGTTATGGACTATGTCAAAAATAAAGTAGTAAAAATAAATTTAAAAAATCAAGATAAAAATTTCGTCATTACCAGATATTAATTTACCAAAATGTAACAAAAAATATTAAGACCAAAAATTTTGATTCAGAGATACCAGAAATGGCATCAATAAAATTTTTAATTAGGGAAGCGATGATAGGTAATTCACACGCAAGTAACAAGTTAACGCGACAACAACAGCGATATGCAAATCATATTCGACTAACATAACTTGGAATTTTTACCTCAAACAACTTTTACTGCCAGTTCACGTGACACATGACAATAAAGTCGTTTGAAACCCAAATAATTGTTGTTACTTTATGCTAGAGGGCAATATTTCTTAGAGTCAATGTATATATTTCATTCTCTAATGACTACAATATTTTTATATAAAATACACACATTATTATATTATTTTCAATTCTTTGTTTCATAGATGAAATCACACGTATATTTGCGTTTAATGAAGTCGTTTAATAAAGAAAAAAAAAATCTAACAAATAAATATATGATATAATAGTAATTTTATTTTGCTGTATTTAGAATAATAGCAAAAAATATTTTACGCTGTTTTAAAAATAATTATTTTTCAATTAACTTTTATTTATTTTATATATAAAAAACACTGGAATACCACTTATGTAGAAAAATATAATCCAGACCTTCAAATCTTACTATAACAATATTTTTTTTGATAGTAATCGATAATCATGGCCCTTTTCAATATTCTGTATATGTCTGTTTGACTATTTACTTTTGATTGTACCTGCTAGGAATAAATCTCTGTCATAGATTCATTACAAAATCAAAAACCGCAGATAGCCGGGATATTGTAAACTGTCTTTAATGTCAAAATTCAACATACAATTCATACAACGTCTTTCCTTGAACCTTTTTTGATATTCACTATATGCCTGTATTTTTAATATCATCATTTTGGTTTTCACGTCGTTGTTGATATAAATAAAATATTTCACTATTTAAAAAATGCCCTACAAATGCCAGACTTCCCAAGATGCTTTTTTTTTTTGATGACGGAAATATTAAGCCTCAAATTGGCAACATATAACTTTACTAATACATACATATATCTATTGTACGGAGTTTTAAAAGAATGATTGAACGGTCGTATGATGATCTGCGTAGATAAAGATCGCGCCACACCCGAGCGACACAAAGGGACATTAGTATTAAATATAATCTCGTAGTGCAGCTAGCGATATCGATGCCTTAATGCTATGAAGAATCATCTCTATTTATCACTACCGCTTAATACACAATTATGTTAGTAAAGTAAAGGCAACTTAAGCTGGTTTCTTCACGTAAATATAGTGTTAATATACATGTTTGTATAAAGATTAAATAATGTTACTTGTACTCAATTATAGGATTACAGTACTAATAGTCACTCAGTAAAATATTAACGACTGATGAACACATGGACAAACATTATTTACTGTTCGAATATATATAATTTTCAAAAATACAACAATGCATTAAAATGTAATACATTGAAATACGTTCATTCATTCATTAATTTAGATTAATGACTTCCAATAGTGCCTAAATAGCACGGATGATTTCGCCAACGTCACGTAGAATGGAGAAGAAGACATATTTAAATATATTTTTATTATCAAAGATAACGGCATCATCAGACGAAAATGCCATTCTTAACTAAACAATGTAACCTCTTAGCTGACAATATTTATACTTATAAACAAAACAATAACAAAAAAAAAACAAGCTATTGAAAAGTCTTCCATTAATTTAATATCAAATTAATATAAAAAATATATATTATCTCAGTCCTTCGTAAACGACATCGAATTATTTCAATCGTCTTTGTTCGGTGTTTTTATTCACAATACAATTTATCCTCGAGATAGGCGTTTCATCGATAAATTTAAAGTATGGGATGTAGATAACAGGTGATATTCAAATTAAATACCTTTGACATTACGAGATTACGAACATTTGTGATATCGAAATGCTGAGACTTGGTTTTGAAGGACATGAGAAAGGATTGTATGGACATTTTTTTTAATCTTATATGACTTTAATATGGGATTATTTATATTAAGTAGGTTATATATGTTAAATAAATAACAACTGGATTTGCTTATTCACTGCGCTTTCACAGTTAAACCGCTTGTTCACTTGTTATGAAATTCAATACGGAAATAGTTTAAAGCATGGTAAAGGACATAAGCTATATTTTACTTAATATAATTGGAGTACGGAATGTACTGAACTCACAGAACTGAAGTAGACTCTTAATATCTCACTGCTCCTAAATGAAACTTAATCCGGTAGGACGTTATTACGTAACTTGCGCGATCGCGAGAAATCGCTGTGGTGTCGAATTTCAATACTAATTGAGGCTCAGCTGTGTAAGAGATTTCTTATCAGGGAAATTTTTTTTTTATAATATATGAGTTAGTTTATATATTTTATGAAATTAACAAAAAAGCGTTACATTTTATGTTAACATAATGACTACGTGACGCTCATTATTTGCCATATTTGTATTTGTATAAATATTACTTTCCGATCTAGGCTCCTGTTGGATCTCCTCATCGTGCCTCGGTTAGCACGTAAAACCGTAGGTTCCAGTTTTTATCACAGAATTGTGATAGCGATGGTTATTCATGGTAGGGAAATTATCCGCCAACCTGCAGTGCCGCAGCGTTTTGGATTAAGCTTCAAACCTTCTCCTATTTGAAGAAAAAGCCTTTTCGCAGCAGTAGGACGTTTACAGACTGATTAAATTTGGTTCATTTCAAATTTTAATTCGTAAATTCAAATTTATAATATATTCAAATGTATGTATGTAAAATAATGTATATATATATATATATATATATATATATATATATATATATATATATATATATAAATATAAATATTCTAACGACTTAGTTGCCCATGTCTATTGTATGCAGATGATCTAAAAATCTTTCACACAGTACAATGTCCCTCCGATGTTTTACTATTGCAATCTGACTTAGATACTATTAATCAATGGTGTAGTGAAAACCTAATATCCCTTAATATAAAAAAATGCTTTGTTATATCCTTTACTTCTAAATTAAATAAAATTATAGGTAACTACAATTTAGTTGGTCATAGTTTGGAAAGAAAATTTACCGTAAAAGACCTTGGCATTTTCTTTGATGACAAACTTACATTACGTCCACATTATAATCACTTAATTTCCAAAACTAATAGAACTCTCGGTTTCATCGCCAGAATAACTAAAGACTTTAAAAATCCTCAAAGCTTAATCTATATTTTTAATTCCCTAATTCGTAGTTCTCTTGAATATTGTGCTCCAGTGTGGTCACCTTTTTATAAAGTACACGTTGAGAGAATAGAAAGAATTCAAAGAATATTTATGAATATTTTGTCGCATAGGCTCAAATTAAATAGAAAACTCTCATCTTATTCTAAAAGATTACGAAAATTTAATGTGATGTCTCTAGAGTTGCAGCGTAAATACCACGAACTAATTTACTTGTTCAAGATTCTACATGGCTTTATAAATTCACCGACTCTCCGGTCATTGATCAATTTTAACATTAGTCCAAGATCCAGGAACCCATTCCATAAGACATTTATTTTAAATGTCTATATTAATAACACATCATTTTACAACCCTATTGTTAAAATGTGTCGCCTTTATAATGATATTGTTTCTGAAAATAATATAAATATTGATATTTTTAATAAAAATAAGTCTAAATTTACTAGAGAGGTCAAAGCTATTCTTAAAAAAATCTGATTCAATAGCATAGGGTAATAAATAAACCAACAATGTTATATAATATTTAATAACTTCATACTGCTTTGGTAATAATGTTCATAATCATGAAGTGTGCACATAGTTTAGGGATATAATCCAGCTCTAAAATTTATTATTAACATTTTATATTATGTAAAAGTATAGATTATATTCTGTTTTGTGTACCATAGTTAATAAATAAATTAAATTAATAACATTTTTATTAACTTTTGCCCTATATAGTCTGTTCTATAATATTACTATCAATTTATCTAATGAATACGATTCAACATTAAAAATTAATATCATACCTCTACACCTAATATTTTATAATATACCTTTTTTTTTGTCTAAGCACTCGTCGCACAAAAAGATTTAACCGCTATAAAAGAGAATTTCAATGAAATTTTAATGAAACTTCTTATATTTATAACATATAATTACGACTACTAAATTATAATTTAATTTAAATGAAATTAGGTTCTAAAACAATTTTTAAATTATTTTTATCCCATAGTGAGATTCGAGATGTCCCTTCTTTCCAAGTACTATTAAACTAAACTAGAAATAATTAAATTAAAACTTCAATCCACATAATCCTTACGCTCACATGACTTATCAAAGCAATGCACTTACGATCTCGCTGTCTCCGAGCCGTGCTATCTTTATCCAATTTGTTTCTCTTATCAAGAATTAAATGCGTTTTAGGGCTCCACTCGTCAGTTTTTTATTTTTTATTAATTACGACCGCAGCCCGCCGCATAAGAAAAGGGACAGGTGATAGGTTTTTATGATAACCATTTATCGAATATCCATTTGTAACTCAATGAACATCAGACGAATGTCCGACGGATACAACTTCTAATGAACCAGGATTTGATGAACTCGGGTTATAAATTGACGCTTTAACGATGGTACGTATTTTAAATGTATTTTGGATTCGAAATTAAAACAAATTCGCAGCTTTATCCGCTTACCCGTAAATAGTAATAAATTGACTTATTAATTTACTTTTACTCAGATTATTTTGTAAATTATTGTTAAATCAAATTGTTGTAGGTTTTCACGATACGCCTACATTACCTTTATACGCATATACATATTTTAAGTATCTTTAAAGCTAATTACTAGAGATGCAACAGATAGCAGTTTGGCCGGATACCGGATACCGGATATTCGGCCAACCCTGTGGCCGGATAGCCGGATATCCGGCCACCGGATATCCGGCCACCGGATATCCGGCCACCGGATATCCGGTGGAACTTAGCCGTTTCGTGCATCGCACACACACACTTGCGTAGGCGGCGCGCGAACGATCGGGTGGACTCGGTTCGATTCGGGTCTTTTCGTTGATGAGCGAAGTTAGCAATTGTTTCATTCATTGTCTTATTGTGTCGATTGCAGTGCAGACATAGAAAAAAGTAATATACAAGAATGAATGCAGCTACGTGCGTGTCTGCGTGATCGTTTTAGATTATTCAAATAGAATTATATACATAATTTAGCAACGAGAAATGGCATCGGTGAAGAAAAAATTAATTAGTTTCGGGTTAAAATTAATTAGTTTCGGGGTATTTCGAGATGAATTTCGTACGGTGAATAAAGACAAAGCCACTGTGGAGCCTACTACAATTTCTTTAGCCATTGCAGGGACAAGTTCGTCTTCAGTAGCAAAAAAACAATTGACTATGACAGAATCTTACGTAAGGAAATTGCTCTGGGATATAAATGATACTAAAGCCAGAAAGTACCATTATTTAGTAGCCGAAATGATTGCACTCGACAACGAGCCATTGTCCATAGTGGAAAGAACCGGATTTACCAGACTTTTAGAACAAGCTTTACCCCGCTATAAATTGCCAAGCCGGACTTATATTACCCAAAAAATCGATCCTGAAATATATGACAGAATTTACGAGAAAATCAAACGTAACATTTCGAGTGCATTCGCTATTTCAGTGACATCTGACATATGGACTTGCTTACTTTTTATTAAAGGCATCTCGAATTGATCGCAATCACGACCCATACATTTGGTGGTCAGTTAATTTGAATCAGTACCCGCAGTTGTCAACGTTTGCTAGAATTTGTCTTTTAGCACCTGGCAGTAGCGTTTACAGCGAAAGGTTATTTTCAGAAGTTTGTCTGGTATACGAAAGCAAGCGGAGTCGCCTCTTAACAACAAATGCAGAAAATTTGGTATTAATTCACTACAATTTGCCATTTGTTAATTTTGAGTACTAAAGTAATTAATAAAACAAACATTTTTGACGTGCGATTAAATAAATAAACGGTGGTCATAACCTCTTGGGGTATTATATTATTATTTATTGATTTGCCTTGTGTAAAACAATGATTTTTTTTTTATTTTACTATCCGGTATCCGGCCGGATACTGAATTACTATCCGGTATCCGGCCGGATAGTGAAAACAAGGCCGGATAGGCCGGATACCGGATAGTTACCGGATATCCGTTGCATCTCTACTAATTACTTCTCTTATAACTATAGATTAGTATAATAAAAGATTGTTGAGCTGGAAGTGGAAATTAACTTTGGGATTTTATATAAACCCATACTGGGTTTATCTAAAGTCCAAAGAGAGTGGAAGGACACGATAACCCTGGAGTCCAGTAACCTGTTCTACTACCGGGAGGGCGACCATCAGTCCTAAGGAGGTGTCGGGTTTATGGTACGCAGGTCCGTTATTAGTAAAATTGTGACCGTCGGAAGTATGTCAAACAGAGTTGCGTGCCTTATAATCAGAGTGTCTAAGAGACACTCGCTGAAGGTCATACAAGTATACGCACCGATCTCGACACACCCACATGAAGAAGTAGAGGCTATGTATGAGGACATCAGTAGGGCCATACATGCGAACAATATGTACTTCAATGTTGTCATGGGAGATTTTAGCGCGAAGATAGGCAAAGGACGAGAAGATGAGTTGAGGGTAGTGCAATTTGGATATGGACAGTGGAACCCCAGGCGTCAGAGGTTGCCCGATTTTCTGGAAAAGGAGGGACTTTTTTATGGTGAACTCTTTTTTCCAGAAGCCGCAGCATAGGAAATTGACCTGGATGAGCCCTGACGGTTCCACTAGGAATGAAATAGACTTCATAATGACCACCAGATAACAGATATTCAATGACGTCTCCGTTATCCATAGGGTAAAAACCAGGAGTGATCACCTATTGGTTCACCTTTAGAGGCACATTGAATGCCAGTGTTAAGCTGGAACAGTCTCGCATGATGAAGTCTATACTGCGACTTCAGCTCGAATTATCAAATCGTTTCGATTGCCTTGACGATTTAGTTTCTGTAGACGATATTAACAACGGGTTGGTGAACACTTTTCATACAGTCGGGAGTCGATTTTACAGATTCAGTCGTAAAAGTGGCCTTAAAATGAATATGGACAGTACAAAAATCATTATTATCGAATGTTCATGTCATGCACACCCCGATATCGGTTAGAAATTTAACTCTCGAAGTTTTTTTTTAAATATAAATTTATGTCCACGGGCTCATTTTGCCCATGCTTTTTTTATTCCAATTTGTTTTATTAATTTATACTTCGTACAATGGTAGCTACTTACATAACTATCGAAGTTGTTGACGAATACATCATCTACCTAGGAAAAAATGTCCAACTTAGTACGTCCAACTTCGAGAGAGAGGTCGATCGTCGAATCCAGCTAGGGCAGCGTTCGGGAAGTTAAAAAACGTCTTTTCATGCGTCATACTATAGAGTACCTGAAGTCGAAAGTCTTCGATCAGTGTGTGTTGTCAGTGATGACATACGGATCTGAGACGTGGTCTCTGACTATGGGCCTTTTGAACAAGCTCTCATTTAGCTTGGTATTTCTCTGCGAGATCGAATTAGAAATGATAAGATCCGTGGACTAACGAAGTAGCAGTGGGCAGGGTACATAGCTCGTAGTACTGACGGCCGATGAAGCAGAAAAGTTCTCTAGTGGAGACCACGTACCAGCAAGCTCAGCGTCGGATGGCCATCCACAAGATGAACACAAAACCTGAGGAAAGTCGCCGGAAGCCGTTGAATGGAGGCTGCTTCGAACCGGTCACTCTGGAGGCCGATGGAGGAGGTCTACGTTCAGCAGTGGACATCCAATGGCTGATATGATGATGATGATGAAAGTAACTGCGGTTATGAAAGCTTAAAACAATATGTCTAGAAGTTTTGATAGAGTTATATTTGCGGTATATTACTCTATGTAAAGCATGTTATTATATACATAGAAATATTTTAAAACATTAGGCAATATAATATTGCTTAAAACAAAATTTGAATTCATTTGTTTTGTAGTGAAAACTATCAAGAATAATACTACACATTTAATAAATAAAATTTCATTTTGTATTTTATAGACATACCTATTATAAATAGCCTTCATAAGTCTCTCGAAATATTTTTTCATGAAATTTCTTTACACCTTTATATACCTATGCCAATATACATATTTCTCTGTAACTACTCACTCCAAAATATTGAGCATTTATATAAAAAAAATTAATAATAAAAATATAAAATTGTCCAGACGAAGTTACAGGCAAAACTTAATATAATATAAAAAGTAATTTTCTTTTATACGGGACAATATTAAGAACAGTAACACGCTACATTAAATGTCTTGTCCTTTAATATTACTACCATAAAATACTGCATTGAATAAACAATGTCAGCGGTCTATGTTTTGAAACGAGCTGTACTCGTAAAATAGTTTTATGGTGAACAACGCTAGTAATTTTTTTGATTATAAGGAATGATATTAGATTTTTCGTAATATTTATTTTAACCGAATGTCTACGTTAGTTAGTGCCAAAATATATCAAAACATTTTCCGATAAAGAAAACGCAACAAAACATGTAACACTTAAGTAAAAAAAAAAAAAAAAATATGTGTGCTCTCCGAGGCACGGTGGGAGTAACCAACAGTAACGTAGGCATGGACAACTGGTAATGGTTGTTACTCATGGTAGGGGTATTATCCGCAAACCCGCAGTAGAGCAACGTGGTGAATTAAGCTCTAACCCTTCTTCTATATGGAGAAGAGGTATCGTTTGATCGTTTATATTCGTATCGTTTTCTTTACTACATGGATTTAAATGCGTCATAATATACATTATATTAAGGTAGTAAGAAAAAATAGTTTCCGCGTCACTTAGCATCACTTCCGGTCGTAATCGATATATTTTTCCCTAAAAACGAAAATGTCACCATGATATTCGAGAAGGACAATATGTCACTAAGGTGTCAACGAAACCTTATAGTGATTTTCTTGTGATATTTTATCAAACATCCGATAGTTTTTGAAGGTATTTTTAAGTAAAATGTTATAATGATCGTTATAACGGTTTTTCTCCATAGCAAGATCACGGGACTTTACATGTATTAAAATAAGTTTTTGCAACTCTCTTGAAATGTACTCAGCCAAACGCTTTAGTTGTAATAACATTAATGTTATTACATTAAAGTTTAATTAACTTAGGTACATCTAAATACAAAACAATTTCGTACGAAAAAATTAAAATCAATTGTATTTATTTTATATAAAAAGGTTTGATAAGTATTTTAAGAAAGTAAATAAAAGACGTGCTTTAATTATAAAAATTGAACGTTCGAGGTCACGTTCGGATAGTAAAATAGTTTATTTGGCACGAAACACTCCCCTGGCACACTTGGCACAGTACACGATGTTTGGCAGATCACTCTGAAGAAAAAGACAATTTCGGAAGTCATTGTTCCAAGCATAAACATGTATCCAAATATTATTAATAGATCTTACTTTATTTTTTTATATATACAATAGTAGGGAATGTTGTGTGTCAATGAGTCAACGGGTTTGAATATTATGATAAAGAAACTATGTACTATATTCAGATAATTTAAATATATTTTGAGGAGACTCGAAGAGATAAACTTCCACCGAATCCACCACGCTGCTTCACTGTGTGTTGGCGGAATTTTTTCAATCAGATGTCTATAATAACAACCGGGACCGACGGAAATCGAACTCACGACCGCCAGTACTGAGGTGACTAATTTGCAACACTTCATCAGAACGGTTTACTATATTCGTAAATAAAATATTATTTTGAAGTTTACGATTTTTTTAAAAATTTAAGCTTCTGAGTGATGCTTTGTGAAAAACAGACAAAAATTTCAAAAAGACACTTCCATTTGGAAATCACTCTCTATACATACTGATATCATAGATTCGAACTGAGAGCAGGGATCGTCCATTGCAGCTATAGAACACGTAGAAGAACATATTAAACAAGTAATCACTATATCAATTCGGGTTAAATAATATAAAAAAATGATGATTAAATAATAATGTGGTGGTCGGCGGTAAAGGAAAACATCCTGATAATTTCATATCACGGTTAAAATTCTAAAATATTCAAAAATGTGTAGTAAACCATAAAGTGGACTGTGGTCCAATACTTGTATTTAATGAAATAAAAAAAAATCTATTCGTCATCAATGGAACATTAACAGACTTTTAAATATAATAAATTAAGATTAAGCAAGTAAAATCAAAAATTTTATAATGACAAAGTTATGAAACAAAATAAAATAACATTTAACGTTAAACTATAAAATTCAATCAACAAAACCTCACTTAGTCACAATAAACCCAGACTGTCCTGAAACACGTTTGCAGCGGTGAAACTTCATTAATCGACGATTAAAAGGTATAAATTGTGGAGTTTCCTGTGACCCTACTCATAAAGGGCCTAGAATATGTTGTATGTGGTTAAGAGGGATAAATTTATGTGGTTACAACAAAAAGCAGCAGTCGACTCTAATGCTAGAGATACAGAGCGTGGATTTTGACAACGGTGTAAATACGGTATATTTATTAGGAAAGTTCTAACTCCGCTGCTAACTGTAAATCAGACATGCCTACTAATGTTAAATCCAATGAGTCTAAAAAATTACTACTTTTTACTCATTCGACACTATCGCCGAGTTGCACGAAACAAATTTTAAAATTTAAGTGTTTATTAAACTAATTTAATGACAAGAATCGTGATTATCTGTTGCACGAAACCTACATCTGATTAAGTTAACAAAAAAATTTAGTTTAATTAAAGACCTATCTAACGGATGATTAATTCCAACAGCTTTAAATTAATCATGAGATCAACTAATTTTAAGATTAATTGCAACTTAACTAACGGAAAATTAGCGACGGTTTCGTGCAACTCGCCGTATAATATTTTGTTTTATTAACTAATGTTGTTTATTTAACTAATTTATGTATTGGGAATCTGGAGTTGTTACAATTTTTACAATTTTTGTTACAATTTTTACAATTTAAATATCATAGAAATGACCTTGATATAAAGTAAAAAAAAATTCCTTTATAATGCCCCTAAGAATAAGAGGAAATGTCCATTCTTTTCCTCATCCTTAGCTCGCTTTCATTCTCCTTCATCCTTTTAGAAAGTGAAGGTTATTGCTGGTGAGGTTAAATTAATATTAAGGATCAACTAACACACTTACGTAGCATTAATCACTTAACTTTAATTAATCCTCGATTGTTTGCTACTTATTAAAAAAAAAGAATTAAATAAATTATACCCGTGATTTTTTTTTTCAATTTCTAGCCTTGGTTGTTGATGGTAGATTGTTTTTAAACTTATTGTTAGTAGTTAATTAGCTTAACATGATTAAAAAAATGTTGTGGTTAATTTTATAGCAATTAGTCAATTTACCTTTTATTGAAAATCCAGTAGTTAATATACTATATATTAAAATCATATCTAAATTTTATATTTTGATACTTTTTGATCGCGAGGATCACTAATACATACGAGTAGTGAGATAGCATACTAAAGATGAAAGAAGTGTGCGTGAAACACCGCTGAAGTCGCTAATCATTTAGACCTACATTTTTTTTCTACTTTGAATTTTTATCTTAGTCGATTACAAAACGCATAACCCAGGCTTATTGTGAAGTTCAATTAAAGTCAATTAATGTACGGTTTACCAAAAAAAAAGTGCTTTTACTAGCACTTAACAACGACACACGCCAGACTTTGATGTTATAAACTCTCTTGATTAATTTATATAGGTTATTTGTTGACTAAGACGAATTACGACATAGTGTGGAATGCCTAAATACATTGAAAGACATTGACACTTGTTCATTCGAGACCCATTGTTAAGAAACCAGGAACGTTACCTAATAGAAATCGCTACTTAGTGATAAGACTACCAATTAAACATATTAAAAATTGTATACGCACAAAACTAAACTTTCCTTGGTTTATTCCTTTAAATATAGATTTTTTTTTTTAAATAAATTCTGTATTAAATTGAAAAAAAAATCATTAAATCTTATTACGTCCTATGAACGTCACGAATCTATCCATTACTTTCATATTATTCGTTCGGTAATAGCGTAATAAAAGTTAGAAACCCAAATGAAATATATATTTTAATAACATCAGTCTCACGGTTTAATAGATAATGCCATTGAAAAGAAATTCTAAGCAGGCGTAACTCAGCGGGCGATCTACAAGTTTATGTATCAATATTGATCAAGAGACGAAAATATGTTAAATTTGGTGGGTTTTACAAGGCATTGAAAACAATGAAAGCCATATTGAATTCACTTAGGTGTATTATACACGATTCTATTTGAATTTTATTACAATATAACAATCGTTACAAGATAATAAAAACGTAAGTGTGATGGTAAATGACGTCTATCGGTTTTCATATTAATTAACAACGTTGTACGGTATCAATTGGTGCCCTCGGAAAATTAAAACGTGTTACGAATGTAATATACCCTGAATACGATCCCTTTGATCGCTATCATTACATTAAATCAGGGTAAAAAAAATCAGCAGCAATTTTTATTTTAACAGTGAAATAGCAGAGTTTTTTATAGCTTTAATATTCGTAAAAAAGTAACGCTATTATATAAAAAAAATATACACATAATATATCATTTATTTACTGCTTTGAAATAAAATGAAATGAAAATATTTATTTCGCAGTAAGGTGATTTCACACACTTAAAGAATGTAAAAAATATATTTATAATATATACGTAATGGTTGCAAAATCACAACACAGAAATGGCTTAATAACTTAATCTAATGTCCCTTGTGTTGGCCGAGAGGGGAAAAAGCCGGAGGAAAAAAACCTCTAGGTAGGTACTCTTTTAAAAAAAAGTTAAATCTTTCATTTTTTTTTAAGTTTATTGATAAACATAACAGAATTTGTTAAAGAATAGCTTCATTCATTCTTTTGCTTATCTAAAGATAGTAAAAGATAAGTAAATTTGAAATGTAACCGTTGTTCATAAAACAAGAAGTTTCATTGAAATCTATGCATTTTTTTATCATTATTCCCAAACAAATGACAATTAAAATTGTATAACAGTTAATTGTTAGATTTTTATCCTTATTTAAACAATAAAATAGAACGCTTTGAACCATAGCGTTATTTCGCAGTTAAAACTAGACAAACGGTAAATTAACAAGTTCATTAAAGCCTATAAGATCTGTCATTTGAATTATCTTGACTTGAAACAATTTGCTGGTAACTTATCCGGGTCTTGGTGCAGTCCTATTTCAACATCAATTACCTTTAACTAGAAACATCCATTTGTATCAATTACAGCGATCGTTTAATTTGGGTAAATATCAATTTTATGGGTTCGCTCTCGTGTAGCTGTGGCATAAAGGGTTTGAAATTTAATAGTGGGTGTAAGAGGAATATCTTCACAATTATCTGGAACGTTTTTTTAATTGGAATTTATAGCTTGGACCGACACGTGGTTGATGCGAAATAAAATTGTATAGTATTTTAATTATATTATGATTGATTTTATTGTCGCGTAATTATTTTCCATTTCGTTAATCGTTATAAAAACACAAGATCTTAATTTTAAAATTACTGATGTTAATATACTAAGCAAGAGAAAAAAAAGTATTCAATTACATACTCATATTTTATGTATGATCAAATAATCGAAACATATTTATAATTTGCATAAAAAACAACGTCACGTGACTATGTATTGTCGCTGTCTCTACGAGAGCCCCGAATAAGTTGCCTTTTAAAATACGGGTACACCAATAATCATGACAATAAGTTCGAACGTATATCAATGGGGGTTTCGCCCATCTCATCACCATAATAAGTGTTTACACTAAGACATGGTATGCGTTTATACATAGGCGTAAACCACAAATGTCCTTATGGCAATAAACAGAAGGACCATAATACATTAAAATTTTACTTGTTTCTTAGCCGTTGCATTATCATATCGATGTACGGAGATTTAATGGTATTGTCGCTTGGAGATATCGATGAATATGTCCGATACTGATCGGTAAGGAATGATTATTAGAAAAATTCAATTATATGCTTTAATATGTGAGTAATAGAATTGTTATTTATATTCTATGTCATTGCCTAGTGACTCATATCGTCCGCTTTATATACGAAGATTTTATTATTTGACATGTCTGTTATTAGATTTAAGATAAAAAATGCAATTGAAGTTTTTGATAAAATTAAATTATTGTATGTAAAAATACAGCTTTAACTGACTTCAAAAAAAGAGGTTTTATATTTGTCTGTACGTATTTTTTGTTGAAGAAATCTTACTTTAAAGTTTTTGTTTGTTTCAAAGAGACCACTACCGAGTTGTTTCTTATTAGCTATATCTGTTTTTGACAACGGAATCGTAGGAAAATCGAGGAAATTTCACAAAAATAGCTTATCCATTGAGTTTTTGTATGTACACATGTATATTGATTTCTTTGGAGGTTCTGGACCGGCATGACAAAAAAAAAGTATGTACAAACATAAACATACAAATTATTTTGTACGTCGCAGAGTTTTTAAATTTAGTTTTTCATAAATTAAATATTAATATCAGTTGGCTTTTACCTTAAACGCATTCATTAAGTTGCGTACTTTAGGAACAGACGATTGTGTGTGTATGTTAAATTTTTTATTTATTTTTTAAATTAAATTTTCTTTAATAAAAATTCGTGATTAACTTTAACTAACTAGATAAAACTCTTGATGTAAACACAACCTTAGTAGGTGCATTGTTTGCATCATTCAAATAGTAACATTGATTTACAATAGATACCAAATGTAAGCCGCATTTTTGCATACAAACAGTAAAACGCTCATATCTTATTCAAACTTAACAAACTAGAAAGCTGAACAAAAGAATTATGACCACGTGGGCCCGCTCCTACACAAGACAGATTCCCGCCCACGTACGTCAAATATTGTTTAACAAGTAAGGTAGAGGAAAACAAATTATTGTTATTCAATAGTTGTACGAGTATATGTATAATAACAGTAAATAACGAAACAGCATTCTCCGTAGTAAAATTATTTCATTTTTTTTAACATTAATATCAGAAAAAAATATGTATATATCTGTATATATATATATATATATATATATATATATATATATATATATATATATATATATATATATATATATATATATATATATACAGATATATACAGATATATATATATATATATATATATATATATATATATATATATATATATATATATTGAGCCAAAGTTAAATATAGTTATCTATATATTGAGCCAAATTAATGGCATATATACCTAAAAACACTTTAAAATATTTCCCTCTTTTTGAGACGGTTGGTTAATAACATAAAAAGATTAAGACTGAAATTGTTCAAGAAAATCGTTTCACTAATTATTATTATTGCCAGAAAATACTTCCTTTGAATTCAGTGGTGTACAAAATTCGTGAACAGACTTCCAGCGAGGCTAATGTACGCCAATAATCGTTATCATCGAGATAAGTACGCTACAGAGTGCCTTCCCAATTGCCTCCAGATACGCGCCGGTTAATTGCTCTTGAGCACACAGATATATTCAAAATAAAGAAGCAAACACTATTACATTTTATTAATAGATAAATACGTGTAAACATCACTACTAATGAGAGATTATTTTAATTATAAATGACGACATAAGTATTGATTAATTTTATTTAAAAAGAAAAAATGGTTGTCTGTAAAGTCGGTTTACAGACGATAATTTTTACGTGATAACGTCATAAGAAAACATAGATGTAGAATTGTATACTTTTATGAATCGAATTGAATTATTATCACATATATAATATGATAGTGTGTATTACTTTACATATATATGAAAGTGTAGTACTTTTATATATATATATATATATATATATATATATATATATATATATATATATATATATATATATATATATATATATATTATATAGTGTGATATTAAAGATTTTCCTATCTGAGTTATTTTGTTAAGCATAGGAAGATGATAGGAAAAGTAGGAAATCAAGGGGAGTGTTTCAAGTGGTACTCTCTACCAAACAATTGACAAATCACAAAACAGTAGGGGTGTGCGATAATTATCGATAATTCGTAAATACTCGATAATTTTCCATTCGATGATTATCGATAAGTGTTATTCGATAATTTTGATCCGATAATTAACGATAATTTTTCATTCGATAAATATCGATAACTATCGACCGATAATTATCGATAACTTTTCCTTCGATAATTATCGATAACTGTTCATACGATAATTATTATCGATAACTATCGATAAAACGATTCGATAATCATCGATAGTAAAATTATCGATATTTTTTATCGATGAACATCCCTGCTTCTACCAAACAATTGACAAATCACAAAACAGTAGGGGTGTGTAATTTTGATCCGATAATTATCGATAATTTTTAATTCGATAACTATCGATAACTATCGACCGATAATTATCGATAAATTTCGTCAACTATCGACAATTTTTATCCGATAATTATCGATAACTGTCGCCAACTATCGATATCTTTTCCTCCGATAATTATCGATAACTATTCATTCCATAATTATCGATAAAAATAAAAAAAAGATAAAACGATTCGATAATTAACGATAGTAAAATTATCGATATTTTTTTCCGATGAACATCCCTACAAAACAGTTCGCGTGTAGATTGCGTGGCGCCACTGTCTCTTTTACTCGAACGCGGTCCGATGGAGTGTAAGACAGAACGCTTAGGCTAATCGTGCCTCTCTATCGCTTGTTCTGCGCTCTCGCTCACTAATTGTGACAATGATGACGTCATCTTCTTCGAACGGGCACCCCTTCATCAATGTACTAGACGTTATCACGTCAAAAACTTATTAAGATCACACTTATTATTATTATTTTAGTAACTTAGAAAAGTATCTTTTTAATTCCGAATTTTTCGCTAAGTTATGAATGTCAACTATTTGTTCGTTTCATTTTTTTTATTTCATAAAATTTAATTATGCTATTTATGTTCATAAAAGCCGTCTCCATGAAATTCCTATTTGCATACATTCTTAGTCCCTCGCGTGTTGATTATAGAGCTCAATTTACGACAGTCCTTTATATAATAATATTGTATACCAATTACTAGATGCCACATCGATGGCTTAGGAAGGCTGTATACTGCGAAGGGTATTATGATGTAACTAATAACCAATAAAATAAGACGGCTTACGACTGCCATCAAATATGACCGATAAGTATAGGTTCTAGATTATATTTATGTGGGAATAATAATTGTGTTCTTATCGAATAGATACGCAAATAACATTTTATTTTTTTCTTTGGAAAAATACGTACCTAAATAGGCTATTTTGATGTAACAGCAGTTATCTTACATTAATAGGCTTAGTAATCTCAAGATTATTATTATATATTATATGTTTATGCTTGACTACTAAATGTAAAACTGAATATATACAATTCGATTGTGTAAATCGATGAATGCCGGCTGTATGCACGAAGAAGTGTCACGTGTTGCGAGCGAGAGCGCGGAACAAGCGATACAGAGGCACGATTGGCCTAAGCGTTCGGCTTGTAAATGAAAAACAATAACGCAGATTGGAGGATCTTAAATATCACACATGTATAGTATGTAATTTGTAAATAAATTGTTAATAGCACATTGTTACTTGTGATTAATCTGTATAATTTAAGTAATAAAATATTTGAATAATGAAAGAGTGCAAATAAATGTTAATTTTTCGAAAAAAAATAATGTAATTAGTTGAATTAACTCAATTCAATTCAATTCATAAAAGAATGCAATTTTTTTTTCAATGTTTATTACGTTATCACGTAAAATTATCGTCCATAAACCGACTTTACAAACAACAATTTTTTTCCTTTTTTTTTACGTAAGAATCATTTGTACCCTGTTTGGAAGGAGCTTTAAGTTATTTAATCCACATTAAAATAATTTGCTATTGTTACAACTGATTTAATAATTGTTGATTGATGAGAAAATCTTGCCAAAAAAATCTTAATCCTATAAGCAACTAAACCTCAATAATTTGTGACATATTTTTTTATATATTTATTAATGGTATGGTTATATTAATGACAGAATTAGATAATTTATTTTGAAAGTGTCCTAAATATTATCAAATTAATAAATTTCATTGAATTGATGTCTTGAGATGAAAGCAGAATTTGTAAAAAAAATATATTTAAAAAATGTGAAAGACAACACCTGGTTTACGCTTCATATCGATGTTACCATAAAGTATTACAAATGCTTCGAGGGCTATCGTAAATATAATAAATTTTCACCGGGTATTTTTTTATTTAGTTAAAAAACGGCCGTCATATTAAATTCAAATTAGTTACTATCATGCTTCCCATCGCATAATGTCGTTACGGTTTTGGATAATTTATGTATAAGAATAAATAAAGGTGTGGTGATCGCCCCACCTTTATGTGTGTATGTTAAATGAATACGCCCATATAAGTTTCGTATCGATTGCTTTAAAAATACATTCAATTTATCACTACGACAGTTCATACAGAAACATAAACACGCTTGCAATTTTTTTCATTATATAGGGGAACCTGGGGATGGTTGATCCCTAGGGGACACTTGGTAAACTTGATTTCTAGTTCTAACAAACGTGTTACATTTTATTACGATAGCAGAACTCATTCATTTATGCCTAACTTCACTTTCTATCTTGGCGCGTTGTGACTAATACCACTAGTTTGCAAATGACGGACGGTGGAATATTTGTGTCGTGCCATACTTAATTTTCGGTAAGTTTTAACTGGATTTATTTGATGAAAAGTGAAGGAAATACTATTAGTAGGTGTGTTTATCGTGTTAGTCGTTTATTTAAGTGTAGATTGGCCTTGATTACATTAAAATACGTGATCACTACTTTTGAGTATGGCATGTTTTATAACCTTACTATGTATGGGGAGACTTAGTCCTTTTATTTGAGGGTGAGATGATCCCGGGATCTTGTGTCCCAATGAGGGATCAAGTCTTACCTACGATTCATAAAGCTATCGATGATATATTATAAGCCAAATATATAGCCAAAAGGAAATGTTATGATTTTAGCACTCTATGTATATATCCACTATGCATGTATGTACTCGATGTGTGTGCTGTAGCGGAAAAACTATTGAACCAATTTAGACGAACAAGGTGTCGATCGATTCGTTAATATAGTCAAGTGACAAAGGATACATTTCACCAAAAATGTCAAAAAAAATTGCGTCACATCGAGTGATATGTCATATGAAAGAATATAAAATTTTAAAAACAAAAATATAAAAATAGAAATAGTTCCTTAGTTGGGTTAAACTTTTTCAACTTTTTGCTCTCTCCTTAGGAAATCATGCCGCAAAAATATAAATCAAGAGAATGTTAAAAAAAAAGAACACCAGTATAGCCAAAGAAAAATTAAAAATTCTTCGATAACTTAAAAAACCTCATGGATAGATACTTTGAGCCGCAGCAAATATACAAAATTGATGAAACGGGTTTAACAACAGTCCATAAACCAAAGAAAACTGTTGCTTGTCGTAGCCTCAAACATGTATCTAAAGTTACATCTACTGAAAGAGGAGAGTTCGTTACGGTCTGTTCTGTCTGTTGTTAAATAATTTGGAAGATTATATCAAACTTAATGTTTTTGGAGATTATAAAGAGTCGGCTTGTTAGTCGAATTCTAATTGTTAGAAGAAAATGATGTTTAAACTTTTTGATCACCAGTTGTGTGTTATTATTTGGAAAATAATACAGTTAGTTATTTAAAATTATGACAGATTAGTTCTATTTCTGTGATTCAAGTCAAATAATTAATGTGGAATCAACCCTCTGAGTATGTTATTCGCGCTGAAAATCTGTTTACCATGTGTCCCCAACTATGGGAGATTTGATTCGTGCAAATAAAGTTATCTGATCGGTGGGAATCAAACTTCTATTTATGAAAGATACGGTAAATATCTATTTGCCGTACGTTTTCCTATTTCTAGACACACTGTTGACCGCAAATTAAGTTATTTATTCGATGAGAATCAAGTTTGGGGAGACACGGTAAAAATTGGTTTACCAAGTGTCCCATGTCCCTGGGAGATTTGATCCCCCTGGGATCAAGGCTCCCAATCAGGGGTAAACAAGTCTCCCTTACAAATGAAAGACATGGTAAAAGTCTACAGTATGGTATTTAATTAAATAATGAGTCAAATTGTAGCACAATCTTGTTTTTATTCAAACTATCATTGAATAGATAAATTCTGAATCTTTTGACCAAAAAAGTTTTCTAATATTGTAAAAAATAAAAAATATATAGTCCAAAATCAAAAAGGGGATCAACTATCCCCAGTTTCCCCTAATAAGTTACTTTTATTTGTAAAAAAAATTAAATATAAGTGTTTTTAATTTAATAAAAATAAAGTGTCAACAATTATATATATATATATATATATATATATATATATATATATATATATATATATATATATTATTTTTTTTTTTTTAATTTGATATACAGTAAAATTTTTGCAACTATAATACAATTTGTAGAACGATTTTGACCATCATAAAAAAAAACAGAAAAAAATGTTTTGATTTGTGAAAGCCGTCAAGATAAAAGTTTGTAAATTAATTTAAAGCAAACTCATATCCTCAGTAAAAGCTCTCAGTTATTTAGTAAGACTTCTACATTAAAACATCGAAAATTGTTGTTAGAGTTTAAGTGTCGTGTCACTTCTTACTCGGTTATTTGAACTACCTGCTAATTAATTTATATATTAAATCTAAATACGTGGAAAAATATAACCTATGTGGTAGCATTATGAGCTAACTTACTGTGAAATTGCTCTTTGAGATGTATCTAACTAACAACATAAAATTTAGTGATAAAACGAAAGAAAATATAAAAATATGGCGGTGTTGGAGACAAATCTAATTAATAGATCAAAAAATTTACCGTTCTATCTTAGGAATTCGTGCTCACCTTTGTATCTCGACGGGAATGTTGACCGTAGGTTGTGTCTTAAGACACGTTAATGATGTAAAATATCTTCCAAACATCATATAAACTGTGTGCAAAGAAATGAAAAGAAAAATCTTCCGGTCCTGATATCATAGAGCTATTTTGAATATATATATATTCTGTTATGTTGTTGTTTTTATATATTTGAAATGTCAGCCCTGTGTGGTTTTGAATTTGTGGGACCCGTTTCTATTCTACGACTATGACGAAACACCAACAAAACATATAACAACAACAACATAGTTGTTTGAAGTGTCTGCCCTGTAAAGTTTTAAATTTGTAAGATCCGTCACTATTCTACGACTATGACGATATATAATAAATCAATATATTAGGAAGTACATTTTTACGTCTCCTGAAGACATAATATGAAGAAGAATATTTTGAATGACTGTTTTACCTTTAAGTACAATACTAGTAAAAATAATAAAGAAAAACATCGTGAAGTTGATAATGTATGTTTTTCACTTTTCTTTCAGAAATGTTTAAATGTGTATGTATGTGTGTGTATATTATACACTTAAACACGTAGTTTTATAAATATTATTGTATTAAGTACAAATAAATAACGTGACTATGTATCCAAATTTTAATTCTAATTTTACCACACGCATATAAATCTATGTTGTGGAATTGAGTTTATTTTCTATTTACTTCACATACTTACTTGTATATAAAACTTTAAAGAATTTTAAATATGTCAATGTAATAATAACATATTTTACCTTAGGACCAAGGACTTAATACAAGATAAATCTCCACACTTATACTCCTACCATGAGTAACGATCGTTATCAGGTGTCTATGATAACAACCGGTACCGACGGCTTTACGTGCTCTACGAGACACGGTAGGGAGACCTACAAGGACATACACCCTTACCGAAAACAAATATTTATATAAATACAAATATCTGTTCCGAGCGGGAATCGAAGCCGCGACCGCCGGCGCGCGGTTTGAGGCGACTACACGCAGCACTACACCAGATCGGTCGTCTAGTTCAGATCTACACAATTATTTGAAATAAAATTTGTGTATGATAAATATTATATTTTATTTAAATTTTATGATTTCAAAAAATTAATCGTACCTACCTACATATTTTCAATGATAATAAATAAAAATTAGACAGAATAACGTTACTATTGCTTTAGATATTGTATCTTAGTTTTATATAACATTTTCTGTTATTACTAAGTTGTTAATTAACTTTCATCAAATAATCTCCTGACAATCTCAATAGTTTTAAATGAAACATGTAACGTCCTAAGAAATTTTAATGAAAATCACAAGTTTGTGTTAGAAGTTTTGTTTTACGTCAAAAGTTGGGTCCCCAGGGCAATACGAAAGTTACGATATAATTTGTTGACGAGACACTCGGAACATTTGCCACGTTTTTTGAGATAATTTTAAGCCCCTTTTTGTGTCTTCGAATGTATTTTTTATTTGCTGCTCTATTTTTAATATATTGTGACCTTATTTTAAAAGAAAATAAAAATAAATTATCAATTTTCATTTTCTTTTTCCTTTCTGTTTTATCGATTTTAATATAAGAAAACATATATCTGTTAGAGTTCGTAATGAAATTGAATTTAAATCACTTAAAAAGCCTAAAACAATGCGTTTCTTGTATTTAATTCTACTATACAACCGCGCATGCATTGTTTAATAAAAAAGTAATATAGGTGCATCATTACTGATTTTATCTAAAAATTTCGGTAACTTAAAAGTAAATAATTATATTCTAATGTCGATCATGTTATTATCAGCTTAAATAGGAATTGAAATTATTTTGACAACTACAATGAAAATAAAAGAAGTTAAAGATAGATAGCAAACTGGAAAACTAAATGTTTGTCCATTTATAGTTTTGTTTCAGATTTAAGGGAAACCATAATCTGCATTGGACTACGATACGCACGCGTTGGACAAAACCATGCTCACTGAGCACGATCGTTAAACAAAAGTGTTAAGAATTTGTATAGGTTTGTTTAATTTTGAAAATCCTTTTAAATTAAAACAATACTATTTAAATACTATTTGAAAATAAATAATGTAATAAATATATTAAATCTCATGGTATATTTCTGATATAAGCAGAGGTATAACGGACAAAACTGACATGAATCAAAACTTATTAGGAAGTACAATATAGCTGACCTTACCTTATATTATAACCAATGATAAATTAACATTAAATATTTAAATAGAAATTTCATGTAGGACTGGGAAGAGTTCACTTTCCTTATTTAGATTACATTGGAACATATAACATGTAGGTACGTATGTAAATCATATACCATGCTCCATTGCAGATATAATGTATATATAAATTTCTAAAGATCTGAAACATTCAAGTAGGTAACTTGATAATTTATAATATAACACGATATTTTCTTTTTACGGTCAGTGATATAGGTATATAATATCCTTTAAATCTACAACATTTAGTAATCGTGAATATATGAAATAGTTTTACGTAATATACGCGTATATTACATTAGATAAGAAGAACTAGGTTTCTCTATTATTCGGAGCAAATCGAAGAAAACTTTCGTAACACAAATAATTGATTCGGTGCCCCGTCGTCAGGGAAGTCTCAGTTCTATTTAAGTTTCCTAAAAGGAAATGAAAGGAAATCAGAACCCGCGCCTTCGAAGCCTTTATCGAAACTTATCGGAATATTCCCTAGAAGAAAACGGTACTAGAGCATTTTATTAAAGCGACTTCAAGATAAAGTCAACATTTCTTTTGGTGTCTGCGTCAGAGCTACTACGGACGTCTTTTATCGTGAACTAACTCTTCCTGTGTTAAAGTGATTGCAATATATTAAATATACTTAGTTTATTAATTTTTGATAAAATAACTCAAAATTGTTGTCAATTTTCCGATGTTACTACGTAAGGTCTTCGAATTATTTTATACGATTAAAAAATAGGGACAAAAAACACAAGTTAAACAAATTTGTATTCAGAAGAATCCGGCTTTTAAGAAACAAACTGTCTTGTTTAAAAGATAATACGTCATACGTTCCTAACCATAATAACATAGGCTAAAACTTATTTCGTCTGCTTAATTCGATGACAAAAAATATTTTTATATTAATAATAGTACTAAAGTACATATGTAAATAAAATTATATAAATTTTATTCTCTAGATACGTGATATACCTAATATGGTTTCATAAAAACACTATTGTACATTATCATATCATACATTTGTAAATTCAAATAATAAATACCTATTGTTTTTATAATCTAAAACTAGCTCAAATTTCAAAATAAATCCGTAACAATAATATTAATATCTTATTTCAAAAATATTTCGGACAATGCCAATTTCATTACAGGGTGTGAGCTTATTATCCTGTCATATACACTCCACATGTCCCCTTTAGTGAAAACATTTTATTTAGTAAGATTGTGTCTAAAGCAAAATGGGGCTATTTTCAACATCACTATACACTAATAGCTCAGAGGGATTTGTCACTTCGAATGAAGAATAATGTGTAATCAATTACGAACTATTTCAAGCTAGTGACAACAAAATTACAGCATTTTCCTCCAGTTTTATTGTAATGAAGACTATAGACTAAAGAATGTGTCATGATTTTTTTGAAAACAAAAATGGTTTATGGGTTTGTTTGTTTATATACTAGCTGTTACTCATTACTTCTATAGAGTAGGATGCTATTGTGCCTAATTATTATTAATCTTACACTTAATCTAAAAATTAAAATTGTAAAATTTTCAACTTTTAATATAGTTTAATATCCAAATGCTTAATCTTAGAACCTATGTAAAAAACTATTTCTTTAAAATAAATATTAATCCCAATTCCCAAGTAAAGTGAATTTAATTAATATTCGCCAACTTCACTGTACCAGAATTGTTTGCTCGAATGACAATATCTGGTCTTAAGAAGACATAATTGCAGTCGGCCGCTAATTAATTAATCACCGAGACAAGGACGGCGGCATAATTGATATTTGAAAGGGTCGCCTGTAGCCGGTAATTTGAGCGATGGATTTAGTGAAAAATACTGCCAGATACATTGTCATATTATAAATAAAATAAAATAAAACTTTATTTTACTTAAAAAGATTAGATTATTTACAATTTACATAATTAAACATACAATTGTTGACCGACTGAATAAAGAAAGAGTTTTTTAATTAAAAATTGATTTTTTTTAATATATAATGCAATACATGTGCCAATATTTTTAATTTAACTTTTTTTATAAACTATTATAATTTAACAATTTTTTTTTTGATTTTTTTTTAAATGTAATATTTTAACATATGACAACAAGATAATTGAAATGAATTACAATTAGTTCAGTGTGTAATTATTACATTTTAACAAAACCTGACAATAGACTATAATTATTAACTATTTTAATAGAAGAAACGTGAAAACGTTAACTGTAAACTTTGTAAACAATGAAATTGTGAATAATATTCGTAATTTGATTTCGATAACATTTTTAATAGAAGTTGATTTTATGAGAGTGTTAGTAATGTAAAATATTAGGGGAGATTGGGTCACAGTGAATCACGGGGTATACTGGATTATTTGCTATAACTCAGTATATGTAATGTTTTACTCACACAAACAATCGCGTACACTCCTCCGCGCTAGTCGACGACGCGCTGTTAAAGCTGACAACGTGCAACATTCCGGTCAGTTAGTAAGTACGAAAGTACCTTTTTATGTAGTTTAGAATTTTGTGGTACCTATCTCTAAGTGATTGAGAAATATATATGATAGTTTTATGTTTTATCCTTATTATTTATTAAATCTGTTGTGGATAATGTAGTTTTATCTTAGGTATGGGAAGTTTTTTTTTTTTCTTTCATAACGGCCTATGGGTTCCAATGATTCATTTCAGTTTGGGTCACAGTAAACTGCTGATCCAATGTGAAACTAAAATTGTTTTGTAGATAAAAATGCCTCGCAATCGAGTAAAAAAACCAGCATTGGACTTCACACTGAAGAACAAATGAGTAACGCCTTAAAACTTATACCTATTGGGCAAACGATAAGAGCTAACAACAACTGACACTCCAAATAAAGATGAAATAGAAATGAGAGGGAACTAAAAGAAACAAAAACAGATAAACGCAAAGCTGCAAAAACAAAGAAAAAAATTGGTTCTAGTGAAGATTAAGTAGTAAGAGTAGATCCCAATAACTTTCCTGTACTCAAAGGCTTGCCTAAGGAAGGTGGTTTTATTATTGTTGAATTCGAAGTAAAACGGAAACGAATTTTTTATGCAGCTAAAGTTATAGGAGAAAAGGGAGCTGAGACTGAAGTCAGTTCTCTTAGAAAGTCTGACAAAATCTATACAAATAATAAATCTGTTGAAACCTCCGTTTTATTAATACACTATATATCATCAAGAATAAATTTCAATAGCGCGCTTTTATTTCAATCAGCGCCATCTCTTATAATTTTTTTTGTGTGCACGTATCACGTAAAAAGTACAAAACCAATGTAAATAACTTTAATACACAAAAATTATACATAACTCACAGTAACATTTAGTTTTTGTTTCATTGTAATTAAATTTAAAAATAAATATTTAAGAAAATAGAAATACGCCTACGCGACATAGACGCCATCTGGTCTAACGAATCTTAAAAACTCACAAAACTTATTTTTGAGTTATTATTTTGTTAAACTTAAAAGTTTACTAAATATGTCGGATAGGAATAGAAATCGTTTTAATATTTGAGATAAACATCATTTTCAATTAATATACTATTATGTTAAATTGTTTGTCTAAATATAAAAACGATATTCTACCATTATACGATAGATGGCGCAGAATATATAATTTTCTGAATCGCGCTGACCAAAACTTCGGACAAAAGAATGACACTCGCCCGTATTAAAAAAAAACTGTTTTTCTTTTTTGCATTTAATTAAATACCTTAGGGTACTACGGTCTCGATTGTTTGTTTGTTGTTAAAATATTTAGTCTTTATTTGTTTGTTGATTGTACAAAGTTGGATGGTTATAGCTATTTAAGTTGTAATCTATATATATATATATATATATATATATATATATATATATATATATATATATATATATATATATATATAAAGAAAGTCGTGTTAATTACACCGTTTATAACTTGAGAACGAGTGGAACGATTTTTATGATTTTTGTGTTTTTGGATTTGTCTTCGTCGGGAATAATACTTATTAAAATATGATATTCATCAATAAAAAAATAATTAATAAAAAAATTATTTGTGTGTTTTATCCGTACTATCTATACATATAGATATAATAAATCTGTTAACGAGTCCGTTTTATAATCTTAATCTTAATATATATAAAACAAAATTTTAAGAAAAAAAAAATAACCGACTTCAAAGCAAATAAAAAACGGTAAAACAAAAATGCACTAAAAAGTAAAAAAATAATTACGTATTCTTTTGTCTGTAATCAAATTATTACGATAATATAATGTACAATTATTGTTGGTTTTGGAGTCGGTGTCAGCCCAGGAAATATGATGATAATATACCAGTTTTTGTTATATATATAAATATATATATTTGTTTTGAGGTCGTTTATTTATTTATTTAATTTTTTCTTCTTGATCTGTGAATGAGTGAATCTGTAGTGCGATAACTAATCTTATTTATACTAAGCTGTGCGGTGACAGTCACTATTGTTATTGCTACGTATATTATCGTATTTCCTTGGCTGACACCGACTCCAAAACCAACAATAATTGTACATTATATTATCGTAATAATTTGATTACAGACAAAAGAATACGTAATTATTTTTTTACTTTTTAGTGCATTTTTGTTTTACCGTTTTTTATTTGCTTTGAAGTCGGTTATTTTTTTTTTCTTAAAATTTTGTTTTATTTCTTGATTTTTAGTGAATCTGTAGTTCGATAACTGATTTATTTATATAAAGCTGGGTGGTTACAGTCCACAAGCTACATGTATTTTACCACCCTCGAAAAAGCCGCAATCGACCTAAGGAATTTTTTTTTTTTTTGCAAAAAATCCACACCAACTCTAAATACTACGATGATCTTACAAATCACCTATAGAGTTTCTTTTTTTTTGTCAATTTAGCATCGATTTAATTTTTTTTAAATTGAAAACAAAGGTTATTATTTTTCATTCATGACATATTTTTAAATACGTATTTAATGATCTTTAAATCCCTTAATCAATATCCGCTCAACCGTTCATGTCAACTATAGTTACTGTTGAGGTCGATTTGTATTATTTATCTCGCTTCTAAGTAAAATTTTCTACCTGATAGATTATATTCAATTATCCAAACCGAAAAGTCAAAACAAAAAAAGGTTGGTTAAAAAAAACAATAATTGACAGTAAAGTTGACCGCTTGCGTATTGTGTCGAGCCGTCGCAGATGCATAAGATGCGCCATGCCATTTTTTACTAGCGTCTATTTACCCGAACAAGATCTGTTCACCATGTGCGTGTTGCAAACTAACCAATGTCGATACTTTTGAATACATATTCAAATAAAATACTGTAACAAATTTAATTATTTATTCTTTCCAAATAGAAATGAATGAATAGATAAAATGAATGGGCTCTGTGAGTGTTTGGTTTATTACCCCTATTGTTTACGTTCAAGTGGAAAGACGTCAGATTATTTGAAATCTATTACAGATGGGATATATTGTTTATATTCTGCCTATCGAATTGCATTATGGAAACGTAACGACACAACGGCATAAGTCATAACGTGCCTTCCTTTCTGCCTTTCATTAGGTATTACTTATTATATATTATGTTATAAACATTTAAGTTAAATTATTAATTAATTTAAGTTGTTTATTTATTTCATTTCAATGACACCCCAGATTCTAACTGTCATTACTTTCCTGAGATTACATCATAAAAGATTCCGCTGCTAATAGACTAATACTTAGGTACACTATTGTTGCACACACAATGTCACATTTAAGATTTTAGTCTATGACAAATGACGCAAAATGGTGTCCGTTAAATATTTTAACAAATTAAAAATTTGAAAACAATTAGTAACAGTTAGTAAACAGTTAGTCTAGTTAATCACCGATAAAAAGTTATTCCTTTACACTTTGCTGTATAACTATTTTCGAGATATGATCTTTTAAATACAGGACGCGCTTGAAATCTTAAAGTTCAGCGCAACATAACTCTACACCTGAGTCGTAATCTGAGAAACAAAATATAATATTGTATAGTTTAACTCGTAGTAAACATAAAAAACATAAAATATGATAGTCTTCCGAAACAAATTAAGTCACAAGGAACGATTGTATGCAACGCGACCCGCGCAGCGACGCGCGGTATCAGGAAAAAAGTACGCATTATTTAAGGATTACTCAAAAACTACTAGTCACATCTTGCTCAAATTTAAATGGGACCACATGACGAGCACTAGCTTTTGACTATAAAAAGAATCATTAAAATCGGTACACCCAGTAAAAAGTTATGAGGTAACAAACACAAAAAAAAAAAAAAAAATACAGACGAATTGAGAACCTCCTCCTTTTTTTGAAGTCGGTTAAAAAGCGAAAGGTCACTCATCACGATATCTCTGGAACTATAAGACCTAGAGACTTGAAATTTGGTAGGAATATTCGTTTTACCAAGGAGAGGTCAGCTAAGAACGGATTTTACGAAATTCTACCCCTAAGGGGGCAAAAATGGGGGCAAAGTTTGTATAGGACAACGTAGTTCCTTGGTCCAATCTACTTCAAATTTTGCATAAAATATTCTTTAACAGAATTTATTGAAGACGTGTTTCGTATTTTATCAAAATTCATCCCCTTACGGGGTTAAAAGGGGGTTGCTTTTGCTTCGAAGTTGATTTGACAACTCAATCCGTCTATTATAAAATATTTTCCAGTATCGACGCAGGTGTAGGTGATAAAAAATATAAATTTATAATTTTTAAAATTTTAGTTAAATACCCGTGCGAAACCGGGGCGGGCCGCTAGTACCAAATAATTTTCATAGGCCAAATGTGCTAGATATTGCCACAGTTGAGCTGTGTGATATTAAGATGATTTTACCAAAAACTAAGTTTTCTAGCAAAAGGAAACAACTTATTTACCACATTGATATTGATTCTTCTAACATTAATTTACGCTAATTTTATTTTTTGTTTATTAGTTAGAGAGCTGGCTTAAAGCTGACAACACATATTTTACGACACCTGGAATTTCGTCTAGTGATACTGCTATACCCAGTGAACAAGCAATGGGTACAGCGGCGTGCACAGGATTATGACACTGGGTATGCGGCGGAGTACCCGGTCACAAAAACTTTTTTTTATAGATTTTTAGCATAGCCACAGCCACGCGATGGATCTCTAAGTCGGAAAGCATGCTAAAAGAATAAGTCTTAGATGTACTACTATTCATGTACCTACATCTTCTACGGCAACGCAGACAAAACAGCGATCGATCGTCGTGGCGGAAGAAATTCTAATATAATAAGTAAAATAATAATAATAAGCTAAAATATCATAACTACTCACCTAGTCAGCTTCAATTTTCATATATTAGAATTACTAAACAATATGCAAGGAAAACAATATAATTTAATCGTGTGTACACAACCACACAGCCAGTTATACGTTTCATAACTTTTAACATGAAACTTTCGAGTTACATTCCCTTTTTGCTGGTTTAATTGTTGTAACTCGGGTAACACATTTAGACACTATTTGAATCTTTTCACTGAATGACAATTGTGAAAATTTGTTATTTTTAGTTTTTAATAAACACACATTATCAACACAAACCTCACAATCAAATAACATTTAAAAAAAACAACAAACGCACTAGTAAAAGCAAATCACTACAATTATTACAGAAACTCAGTAATAAAATGTTAAATGTACACACTTTCAAATGTTAAATTGAAAAACCTCCTAAGAAAACTATAAATATACTGGCCAACTGGCGCAAAAAAAATAGTAAACAATGGTTATGACATGAAAAAAGCAAATGGCCCCCGCGAAATACAAAACATTACATTAGATTACTCGGATTATAGGCAATGAACATTTCCGATTACGCACGACAACAGCCGAACGTCCGTAGCCTGCCGCAGGAGTCGCGGCTTTCGAATCTTTAATTTTTCATGGGTGTGTGCGTTTGCGAACTGTGCACGGACACCAAAATTACCACACACATGCGAACAAATCTCCTGCGGGACGCGCCGGCATGACTTGGTTGATTAGGTACATTATTTTGCAGCGCCGCTTGCTTGTCGCATGGCAAACATAATGTTTGTGTACTTGCTATTTATTATATAAAATATTAGGCGTTTTTAAGTTATTATATTTTGTTTATTCATTTATTTACTATTAATTAAAGTCATCTAAAACGTACGAACGTTTTATTAAAATGTCTGTGAATGGCAAGTAAAGCACTGCATTTCTGCCTACAAGGAGCGCACGCCCCTGAATGGGTACTAGCTAAGCCCGGCCGCGGTAGGTTTGGGGTCCCTCGGGTTAGCCAGGTTGAAAATTAAGCAAATTTTTAAAGTATTTTACGGCGTCTGCCGTTTTAATATGTTATAATATACCTCTCGAAAAATTGAAAAATAACTATGGCTGCTGATTTTAAGGGTTGCAACATCACGGCAGACACTTTTCAAAATTCGAAAAAAAAAAATTTTTAAAGTATTTTACGGCGTCTACCGTTTTAATATATTATTTATTGAACTATTTTAAGCTTATATTGTAAATGGCTGCACTTTTGTCCGGTTGTAACTATCCGGTTTACAGCGAAACCTTACCTGCAGTCCGTGCATACGTATATCCATAGTTGGAATTTTCACATTCGTAGAATTTATATAACATTGAAATTACACTAGTAAATGTAAAACATCTTATAAATATACAAATAAACGAACACATCTACTACTCTAAATGTGCATAATAAGGAAAAAATGTACATTGTAATACCGTAGCAAATATGAAATTAAATTTGTGTTAACTATCCGGTTTACAGCGAAACCTTACCTGCAGTCAGTGCTTAGAAAACATGTAATACAGTAAGAGTAGTAGTTTATCCTACTTCCATACTTTTATATTAAACAGATTACATTGACCGAACACTTTAAGATGACGGATTTCTACGACATCAGGATATATAATATGTAATGTATGTAACAACGAATTACTTTTTTGACGACCGCGAACAAAAGCCAGAAACGCGATATAAAAATGTGAAGGGTAGTGTGTAAGACCCATAGAAATATTATATTTCCAATATCTGTGGTAAAACCTATTATATACTGGACTATCATGATATGTTCAGCAAAAAAGGATGCGTTATTAGTAAGCCGTTGTAATTAGATTGTTGTAAAACTGTAATGTAGGTGTAAAATAAAATAAAAATAATAATTTCTCTTTTTAGTTTTGATGTACCTACGTCCTACCTGTATATATAAATAAAGTTTTTCGATAATATATATTCATTAAGTAAGTACATATGATTTTTATATTACGTTTAATTACTATTTTAGACAAAATATATTTCAAATAACCTTATAGTAAATACCAAATTTAAGTCAAACAGTGCAATTATGCATTCATAGTTAAAGTTGCGATCTTAAATATTGCGAACAACGCGTCGCACCTGTATTACGCGCATCTTCAATGCATACAGAATGCGAGTTGTATGTTGAAAGTATTGAGACATAATACTGTGAATAGAAGTTTTTATTTGATTTATTGATTATAAATTTCTTTTCCATTAGTTCATCAAAATGGCTTATAATTTAAAGTGTGTTATTTGTGCCTCGGAACAAGAAGAGAAAATGCTTTTATTTTGTGAAGAATCTTTAAAAAAGTGTCGGTGTGTACAATGCTAAAAAATCCATCGATGTTGATGATGAGAGGTTTCAGTTTGTATTAACAAATAAAAATTTAATAATAATAAATAAATTAATTAATTAATTAACAAGGCTGTAGATATGAAAGAAAATTTTAATAAAAACTTCAGAGCTTTGATGCAAGCTTTTTGTGATTGTATAAACAAGTTTTAATTACGCATTATATTTCCAGCATTTGGAAAAATGCTCAATTTCAAATTTAATTTCATATTTGCTACGGCATTTTTTTTTTTAAATATATGTCAGCAATGCAATCTGTTTCGTGAACATTTAGCATAGGGTTATGAGTCTCTATATATTGTCTTGAAGGGCAGTCTGTCCAGCGACACACGCCCTTTATGTTTAACAATCCCTATAAATCTCTAGGGGACTTTCTTTTGAGTCTTTTGAACATTGTAATGTTATTCATTAAGTGCACAGTCAGTATGTTTGGATGGTTTTCTAGTCTATTCCTGTAGGATTTCATCGAGTGCTTGATCTCCTCTTGGACTGTTCTGATTTCAAGCCGCCAGGTAGCTAGCCATTCCGTAATGCTGTTTAGAGAGCGCTGCAGCATGTTACTTGCTTGTGCTGGTTCATCATGTGTACTCAGGGCCGCAGTGTCATCAGCAAAAGTACCTATTAAGACGCCATCAGTAGCCGGTAAATCTGCAGTGAAGACTAGGTAAAGGATCGGGCCAAGCAAACTTTCCCATTTGCTACGGCATTACAATGTACATTTTTTCCTTATTATGCACATTTAGAGTAGTAGATGTGTTCGTTTATTTGTATATTTATAAGATGTTTTACATTTACTAGTGTAATTTCAATGTTATATAAATTCTACGAATGTGAAAATTCCAACTATGGATATACGTATGCACGGACTGCAGGTAAGGTTTCGCTGTAAACCGGATAGTTACAACCGGACAAAAGTGCAGCCATTTACAATATAAGCTTAAAATAGTTCAATAAATAATATATTAAAACGGCAGACGCCGTAAAATACTTTAAAAAAAATTTTTTTTTCTAATTTTGAAAAGTGTCTGCCGTGATGTTGCAACCCTTAAAATCAGCAGCCATAGTTATTTTTCAATTTTTCGAGAGGTATATTATAACATATTAAAACGGCAGACGCCGTAAAATACTTTAAAAATTTGCTTAATTATCAACCTGGCTAACCCGAGGGACTCCAAACCTACCGCGGCCGGGCTTAGCTAGTACCCATTGCTTGTTCACTGGGTATAGCAGTATCACTAGACGAAATTCCAGGTGTCGTAAAATATGTGTTGTCAGCTTTAAGCCAGCTCTCTAACTATATCGTTTGCTTCACTTGATAGTAACCAATGAAGCAACATTGTGCAGAATTGAAAAGCTAATTAAAAACAAAGAATAAAATGTTTATTTGAAATAGCATCGACACATCAATAACTACAAAAATAATCAAACACGCTACTCCACTGCGGGTTAGCAGATAATTTCTCTACCATCAGTAACGATCGCTATCAGGTTTCTGTGATAACAACCGGGACCGATGGATTTACGTGTTCTCCTAGGCACGGTAGGGGAGCCACAAAGACCATGAAGGAGAAGTCTGGCCTTTTCGCGGAGGCCAGGCTGTCTCTGGAGGGATCCTGTTGCTTGCACATCCGGGACCCTCCAATTAAAGCGGCTGAAGGCTCCCGCAGGGGTACGGTACGTTATTGCACTCCCAAAGTGCCGAGTCCGAGATAGGTCTAGGACTGCCTAGGGCGTCCTGGATATCATCCGTAAATGGATTCCCCTGCAACAACAACAAAAAAAGGGGGGGGAGCCACAAGGACATGCAACCAAACCAGAATTTTTTTTCCAAATACAAATACTTGCTCAGAGCGGGGTCGAAACCGCGACCGCTGGCGTTAAAGCGAGTAGTAATTCTACGAAATAAAATTAAAGAAATAAGTGTTACGTATATTATTATTATAACTTTGCATGTTAAATACATGTGGCTAAATTATAATTTACTTATTATCCCTTTGTATGTCTTATACCTATGTTGGTACCTAAATCAAAATATTTTTTTTACTGTCGTGATCAAGATAAGAGAAACTTTCAATGCAAGTTTAGAGTACTTGATAAATTATTCTCGTTCCAAATTCAAACTCACGACCTTAGATTTATTTGTTTAATCAAATACTTAAATATAGACAAGAAGATAAAAATGAAGACAAAAATACACCAAATGGTCGTTGATTATTTTAAAGATTTACTAGTATATGCACAATATTGTTTGTATCACGAAACAATTTGAAACATTTGACAAAAACTTAATAGATCTAAAAATAAATTTAACAAAAATATATTTTTTTAATAATTATGAAAATCACCATTTTCAAATCAGACACCTGCCATTTCCACATTTGTAGTATTATGTTCTTAACTTGCCATTTTGAGTTTGAAACAAAGCTAAAGCACTGCCAACTCCTTAGTAATTACATAATGGGCTTTGTAATCCAAATACCGTCGGGACGTTATTTGGCCAGACGAGTCTTGATTTATTAATTAGCACGTTCAGTAATTTAATTATTTGGCAATCGATAACACTAATATGTGTTCGTTCAATTTACATAAAATTAATGAAAAATAAAAATACAAGGAGTTCAAAAACTAAGCTTGTACAACATGATCAATCTAGTTGAATGCATTTGAATTCAATTTAAAAAATATGTTGTTAATATTATCATTAAATAAATATCTAAAATTTATCTGGGATATGAGAGTCCAAAAACTCAAGTCTGGGATATGAGAGTTCAAAAACTCAAACTCTACAAATATTTTCCATAGGAAGAAGAACTAGACACTCAATAAAATATACAATTTTCATTTATACAAATAATAATTTTAAGTATGAAGTGGGACGTATTCTATTTCTAATTAATTTTTTTTTTTGCTAAGAAATGCACATTGTAGGCTATGTATGCATTTAATCCAAGCTAAATAGGCTGTCAAAGCACTGCCAACTCTTTACTTACTACGTAATAGGTTTAAATATTTTATAAATCAAACAGCGCGCTGACTCTATTTGGCCAGACGAATCTTGATTTATTAAACAGCGTATTCGTAAATTTCATCTTTTGTCTTTTGCTTATAGCATTGTGAATGGTGTTGAATTATTTAAATGTGGCTTTATTTCAAGCTTTGAAATTCTGAGATAATATGATTTAATAACAAATGATTCTACTTATAAAAAGTAATGATGAATTTGAAGCAATCTCATAAATTCACCTGGAAAAAAAATTAATCGAAAGTGAATTCATCGCATTGAAAACCGTACGCGCAATCAATTTTATTATAAACGAGGGGATATAATTTTTTACAAATTTCATTCATTGCTCTTTTTTTATGTGATAATATTTCCTTCAAAATGATATTATTATATCCGTATCTTGAAAATCAATATCAATCATTTTAATACGCTTATACAGTTTTTAATTTTTAATTAGAAAATGCATAAGCACTTTGAAACGATGAATAATTTAGCAATCATCAAAATCACTAAAAGCCAAAAAACAATTTAATATAATAATAGCTAATCTACTTGCCGCGGCTTTGATTGCGTAGGCTGAGATTGTTTCATGATTGCAGCAACATCGAAATAACTATTAAATATCAAATATTGAATACAAATATTTCGAAATTAAAGCGTTAGCTAGACAGCAAAATAATGTTGTAATATTTTTGAACGTTCAAGCCTTTATAGCGTAAAATGAGAGATGGACGATTAATATAGGACTCAAAAAGAGAGTTTGCTTTTTCTTTTAATTAATTGAAGCTAACAGCTAACACGTTCGATATTATTGAAGATTTGATTAGAAACCAATCACTTACTCTCTCTTTCAGACTTATAATGAGGATTATTTCTTAAAAATTATAATTATTTACCAAGTAGTAAAGCAATTAGTCATCTCAACGCCGGCGCTCGAGGGTTCAATTCCTACTCGGGGCAGATATTTGTATTTATACAAATATTTGTATCTGGGTTGGGTGTATGTCCTTGTAGGTCTCCCCAACATGTCTCGGAGAGAACGTAAAGCCGTCGGTTCTGGTTTTTATCAAAAACACCCGATAGCGATGAAGATCTACAAGACTTAGGTACACTAATCTTATATAATACAGTCATTTTAGGTATTTTAAGCCCCAATCTGTGGAAAAATTCCTAGTGAGCTGAATTTTTGTATACACCTTTATTACGGCGTTATAGTGAAAATGTGAAGAATCGACATTGATATCGTGCCGGCTAAAAAAGTTACAAAGGTCAAAAGGTCACGAAAATCAGTTTTTTGCAAATATCTCGCGACCTATTGCTCGAAAGTCAATCGAGGTCATTATAAAAGTTGTTCGTCATAAAATTATCTACAAAAATTGCTTCATTCATTTTTCTGTAAAATTAACCGTTTTTGAAATAGAGCGCTGAGAAAGCGACTAGAATGTACTCCCATACGGTTTGTATACCATACACCAAGGCGTAAAAACTCTATTGATATTTATTTGGAGTTTTAACACAAAAACTTTTATTAACTATTTGTGAAACTCTGGCAATTATACTGAGTCAGTTAAAAAATATTTCTTGAGTATCAAAGAAAAGTCTTTTTATTTTATTAAGTAGTTTCATGCTCTTGAACAGTTGTTGAATGATGAAGATTTCGATTTAAATATAGGAATAAGATCACTCGATGTTTTGTCAGCAACTGTTAATGATATAGAAACTGAAGATATTGACAATGAATGACAAAAAAAAAATTATATACTATACATTATTTTTTCTGTATTTATCATTCAAATTAAAAATGATTCACCCTTAAATAATAAAAAAATCGCTTATTACAAAAAAAATCTATTATTATCTCTTATCATGGATTATTCCTACGGGGAAAACCATTTAAAAAAAATTAAACAAGTGCGAGTCGGACTCGCCCACGATGGGTTCAGTAGCAGCAAGTAACATCGTATTAAAGTTCTTGTAGTTCGTTGTAACTTTAATCGATATTTTAATAAGTGTAATTTTTATATAAAAAAAGCTACTTACTAGATCTCGTTCAAACCAATTTTCGGTGGAAGTTTGCATAGTAATGTATATCATATAATTTTTTTAGATTTACACACACGTATGGGTTTGACGAAAAAAATATTTGAGTTTCAATTCTAAGTATGGGGAACCCCCAAAATTTATTGAATTTTTCTATTTTTGTGTGAAAATCTTAATGCGGTTCGCAGAATACATGTACTTACCAAGTTTGAACAGTATAGTTCTTATAGATTCGGAAAAAAGTGGCTGTGACATACGGACGGTCAGACAGACATGATAAATCCATAAGGGTTTCGTTTTTGCCATTTGGCTACGGAACCCTAAAAAAATTGGCTTGCATTCTACTCGAGGTAGGTAGTGAGGAAAAAGTGCATGTAGTCGCTTTCTCCGTGATCTACTCCAAAAACGGTTAATTTTACAGAATAATGCAAGAGATATTTTTTGTAATTAATTAATTTTTTTATAATTTTACGACAAATAATAATTTTTATAATGATCTCTATCAACCTCCGAGTAATAGCGTGATATTTAAGAAAAACTGATTTTCGTGACCTTTTGACCTTTATAACTTTTTTAGCCGGCATGATATCAATGTCGATGTTTCACATCTTCATTACAACGCCGTAATAAAAAAGGTGTGTACAAAAAATCAGCTCATTAGGAATTTTTCCGCTAGTAACCTAAAATGACTGGGTTAATATATCTCTTACTAAGTTATTTAAATTTTAATTTTGTATTGATATCTTTCTTTTGACATACACTTTATTGATAAATATATTAGAAGACTACACTTAATATAAAATTTTACAAAAATCACATATTCACTAACTGACAAATATTTTTTATTTTTTTGTTTTAGTTTAAGAACTTTTCTGGACGTAAATATTTTTTATACACATATTTTATATATTTACCACTTAACTAGAATTAGTTCACAATTAAACCTAAATGAAACAAATGTTCACACTATTTACCATTCCATTTCTATTTCACTGAATAACCCAGTAATTTTAAAACCAAATGGGATTTGGGAAATACAATATTGCCAGCTTATCCGTTTTGCGTTGTCAATCCGAAAGCTTGACACTTCCATTTGGAATGTATTTCCATGACACTTGGCATAGTGGACGGTGGACCTAATGGATTAGCCATTTGTCTGATTAGCGACATCAATAAATAACGAATACACTTTAGGGGTCAGGAGCTAATCATTCCCTCATTAAAATTAGGATGCCCACTACAAATAGCATATTTCGAAGCCCGTATGTACACTAATTAACCTGAGTGTATATTTACCAATGCCCAGGCCATGTTGATTTATCGCTTCAGATTTGTGGAATTCTCTTATTTGCTTAGTTATAACTTTTGCGCGATGTATTATTTTAAATTACAGACACTACTAAAACTAAATAAGACGATTATTTAATTAAATAAGTAAAAATTTGCTATTGCGTTATCTTGCAATATTTACAATTAAAGAAAAAGTAAATATATATTTTGTATCAACATCAAAAAAGTCTTTTATATTTACCGGTTTACAAAATATTGAGTTTCTTTGATGCAATCATAATTCTTGAACGGATATTCATAAGGAAATTTTAATAACTTCAGCTTTACAAATATTAAATTCAGTTAAAATAACGAGCGAAGCAACAGAACAGTAAAAATTCAATTTATATTTATTTGGACGAAATTCAGCTAAAATAAGGTTCTTAATTATGGAACATGAAAGTGTTTCTTGACGGAACTGAACTTCAAAGGCGTGTATGGGTTTCATATACAACAAATGCGAACTGACAAAATGTTAACTTGGCATGAATTATGAGCTTCGTTTCTACCCCCGGGGAAATTAAAGTGTCTTGTTGCAACTTTGAGATGGCCAGGTACGGGTTACCATAGAAACTATGCAATAAATAATTCAGTTCGTTGCCGTTTCCAAATTGAAATGCGTTCTTCAATTGTGATCAATTGGATTGAATTTGATTCGAGAGTAAATCTGCCCAGTTTGACAATTCTACGCATTCAGCAGAATTTGCTACGTCTTTTATATTCAGTAAAAAATTCAGTACATCTATTTGTGGTGTTTTTTCTGTTTCTATTATAATTTTTGAAAATAATATTCATTATTACATCGATTTTCGTCCATAAAGTATTCACAACATATCATATAACATATATTATTAAATTTTAAAAATTAAAAAAATTAAAAATTACTAAAAATTAAATATTAAGCAATGAATTTTTTATTTTATTTTGAAAGTATTCGACTATTTTAATCGAAACAAGTAACTAAAAGGAGGGTAAATATTGAATGTTCTCCGGAGGGTTAAATGTTGAATGTTCTCACTATAGGTTAATAAATCTGTTTTTATTGTAAACTAGCTTTTGACCGCGTCTTCGTCTGCATAGAAGTCGAAAATGTTTGTAATAGGATTTTTAATTGGTTTTTTACGTTATTAATTTTGTTATAACCTATAAATTATTATGTTAAAATGTTTGAATAATTATAAAATATAACTATCTTTATTATACAGTAGTACGAGTACGATTTAAAGGTTAAATAAACATGAAAATAAAATAAAATTTAGTTATTATTACTTTTTACAATGAAATCGAAATACTATACCTTCCGCAGTATAAACAATATTTTTTGTTTTTCCTTCGGGTGCTAGAATCACCAGGCTACTCTGGAACATGCCACATACAACTGGCCGTGGGAGAAGCGGCTTTCCCTCAAGTATATTCCCGCTAACTTAAGAGTTTGACCTTAAGCTTTGTTTAGGGTAAATAAATACTCATATACACTCATACATTATAATATTATTGTTTCCAGAAATCACCATTTCCTATTTTAAGCAACAGGTCTAAGAACTGTCCGGCAGTAACACTCTCATATTTATGGTAAGGCTCAGTTTTGTCACTAGAGGCAACAAAGCAACAGCTTCTGTACTGTACTGTACTGTATCAACCTGTAAACAACCCACGACTGAGCGAAGGCCTCTTCTCCATATAAAAAAAGGGTTGAAGCTTAATCCACCACGCTGCACCACTGCGGGTACCAGGTATCCATGATAACAACCGGGACCGACGGCTTTACGTGCTCTCCGAGGCACGGTGGGGGAACCCACAAGGATATACACCCAGACCGAAAACAAAAATTTGCAAAAATACAAATATCTGCCCCGAGCAGTAATCGAACAGGCGACCACCGGCATTGAGGTGAGTACTCGCACCACTACACCAGAACGATCATCAATGCTTCACGTATACTCTGGGCACTACTGGTAAAGTCTGCCGGAAATCGCCTGCTAACAATACAATAACTCCTCCCATTTGACAATTTTTATTCTTAATATCTTGTACAGATCTAATTAGGGCTTTGAAACCCACTTTATGAGCCATAGTACTCTCATCCCAAACAATTAATTTAGTTTTGCGTTTGCGTATATTGTAGATAGGGGTTCGTATCTAATTAAAACGAAGTTTAAACGCGGAGTATGCAGTTTTACCTCCTTCAAGCAGCGTGGCAGCAATTTCGGACAATGCGACCGCTAAGGTGATATCACGATTGCTTCTCACTTTAGCCAACACTAAATTTAATAGAAAAGTCTTGCCTGTTTCACCAGGAACATCCAAAAAAAGATATCACCTACACCTGCGTCGATACTGGAAATTATTTTATAAAAGACGGAATGAGTTGTCAAAGACGTGTCAATGTAATTTAAATCAAAAGCACTAAGGAGTATTGATATCAACTTCGAAGCAAATCACCCCCAAAATAACTTTCTACCCTTCTTAACCCCGTTAGGGAACGAATTTCAATAAAATACGAAACACGTCTTCATTGAATTCTGTTACAGAATGTTTATGCAAAATTTGAAGTAGCTTGGACCACGTTGTCTCATACAAACTTTGCCACCCTTTTTTACCTCCTTAGGAGTAGAATTTCGGAAAATCAGTTCTTATCGGATGCCTAAGTCATACAAAGAACACACTCCAAGTTTCAAGTCTCTACGATCAGCGGCTTAGGAATTGCGTTGATCCGTCATTCAGTGAGTCAGTCACTCAATCAGTCATTCAGGACAAAGCATTTTATATGTATAGATATATAGATTGGCATTAGAACTCTCTGAGTCAAACTTTTTCCTATTTTATGGATTTATGGATTGGCATATCTTATATAGAATGACTCTAGAAACTCAAATATTAACAACAGAGTTTTTTTTTAGATTATTTTTTCGTTGCTTCAATTTTAATAACAACTTCGAAGTAGATTCAATACATATATACCTTATATATTATCTTAAATATTTATAACAATAAATAATTTTTAACTATTTAGTAGGATATTATCACAAAAGTACACAAAGTGCAAACTTTGTGCAAGACGAAACTGTATCAAAACCTTAAAATTACAATAACATTATTAAAAAACACAAAATACTACACCTAATTGTTATTAATATAGATTTTCAGTTAGTCGACAACTAACAAGCCTACAAAATTTACAAATCTAATTACAATAAGACAAGAGATCGAGCTGAGTCAGTGTAAAGTATTTACACAATTCACATATGAACTTGCTTCATCAAGTCGACAAATAGAGGAAGTCAAGAAACTGAGCCGGCATATCTGTACCGACACTCTTGGGAAATAATTGCTCGCTTGATTGCAGCCGTATGAAATTTTTCGTTCCAGCGTTGTGTGGATTTTGTAAAATAAAAGAAACTTTAGCGTAATACGATTGCACTTAATTAACAATCTGTTTTCTTTTATTCTTCAGAGCTCCGTTTAATTAAATATTTTTTTATTTCCTGTTAAGTCTAGTGACGTTTCTCTCGTTTATTTTGCGTTTTTTACTAATTACATATGAAATAAATTTATCATTATCAATTTATTATGTACCAACGACGTACCTGGGCCGTGCATGGTTGTTATATTATATTAATGAAGAAAAATAAGTGTTTTATTAAATAATACATGTCTATATCCAGCGGTTAAGGCGTGTGTCTATCAGTCGCTTTTCGGTCGCTTTTTTTTCATTCCTTGTCGCGGAATTTATTTTTGTTATGACAATATGTATATCTCGTGCATTTTTATTTTTATTTACTAAGACTTTACATGGTATTGTCTCAAAAAAACTTGAAACTGAATGTACAGAAATCTTTGAACGTATGACTCATCTGGTTTAAAAAACAAAAACCGACTTCAAGATTATACCCACGTGTACTAACTTTTTATTCGTTGATTTTCTAAATTAATACAGATAAAATTTCTATGGGACCGCCTTTAAATTATAAGCTACTGATTAAAAAATGAATCATCAAAAGCGATTTATAATTGACGGAATAATCGCGTAACAAACATACAAAAAAAAAACACTCAAATTGAGAACCTTCTCTTTTTTAAGTTGGTTAAAAAGAGATGGCAATATAAATAATATATCGTAGATAGAGCTAGTAATCAATAAAAAAGAATAATCTAAGTAAAAAATGCCAGTATAAAGTTATGCATGGCACAACAATGGGCGTCGGTATGTATATTCATTGCATGAACAAAGACATTGTATATAAATAAAATAAATGTTACTCGATTGTTCGCAGAATATACCTACCTATGTTTGAAAACTAAAGAAATTGATGGTAAATTTTCATGCATAATCCAATAAAACTATCGACTACTCTGTAGAATGTAATAAATACATAGTTTATAAAAATAAAAATACGCCGAATTGGAAACTTTCTTCCCTATTCGTACTTATTGTCCACTTTTTGTTACGCTTTGTCCGATTCATTCCTGTAATTTTTATACACGTCGATTTTCATTACCAAGTGACCACTTTTTATTAGACCCAACGTTTCGGAACTCCAATTTATATTTAAATTTTCCTCACTTTCTGATTGGAAAAGTTTCTGCCTATCTATTATTGTAAAAAAGGAAAATCTATTGTAATATACGTATACTGAATTTGAATCGCAATCGTGAATAGTATTTTTATGATAACAAATTGTAGACAATTTCGACTACGAAATGTATTATTTAAAATAATGTATAATATATACTTTATAAGCATGTGCTATAAGAGTATGAATACTATAGTATATTTTGTATTTTCAAATGATGTTAGAAAAACAAACTATGAAATGTTAGGGGAAAATATTCATCAAAATTCCAGTTTCAGTGAATCATTTATTCAGCGTTCAGAGCAGCAGATAATGTGAACAAAAATAGTAAAATGCTTTAATTTTAATTGTGCTTAATTAAAAATACTATTTCATAAACGAATTCAGTGAACTAAAAATAAGTGTCGCGAGTAAAATTCTTATTTTAAATTGAGATGACAGAAGATGAGCTCCCGAAGTTTCCAAGCAATATCGTAACCTAACAAGGAGGTGTTTTCTTTTAATTATATTAGTGTCTCAAGTATCTAAAATGTGAAAAACTTAGTTTATTATTTACTTACAGTAATCGAAAACGATAAGCAAACAATCTTAGAATCGGTTGCGGTAAACATCATGAATCTCAATTAAAATATCTCTTACGTAAGAAAAATTTTTCTTCAATTTTTCGCTATGATTTTAGTTGGTATTATTATTTTTATTGCTTGATGTTCGTAATAATGATTGTGATTCATACAATCTTTGCTACAGAAATAGATATATAGTTAATAATTATATATAAATAATTATAATAATATTATAAACAAATATTTTCACGACTTCAACGAGTGTAGTCTTCAGTGAGTTGTCTTATGTGGCCACAAGAGAGTTACATGAGCTGTTATGAGTCATATATTTCATATTCTTTAGATTTTGTAGCCATTTGATGAAAATAATTTACTAAATTTTTTTACTCTGCTTATTTTTAACATATCTTCTGTTCAGGTGTCATGAATTTAAAAGAAGATTGGATTGTTACAGCTTCGTTTATATATGTACATATTGTGTATCTATGTAGCTCAAAGTTAGATGCTACTTAGCTTGCCGTTATCCTTAATTATATTCATTTATAGTAGTATCTTAGCAAGTATTCTTCAACTTTATAATATTTATAGTTTATACACGTTTATAAAAATATGTTTACTAAACATTTTTAAATTTAATCTGCTATAGTAAACGAATTTCTGTAAAACCAATACACGTGTTACGTAAGCACGAAGTACCACGACGTCGGAAACATTAATAATATTTCGTTTCATTTCGTTGAATAGTTGCCTCAGATTTCTTTCCTCTTCCGTTCTGAAACTCGCATCAAGTTATTAAAGGTAAATTTTAGTAAACATTTTAGAACATATTTGAAATTATTTACTATAATACCTACGTTCAAAAACAAGTATCAAAAACAGGTATTTTAAATTTGATGCTTGTCATTTTATCTTTTTTCTGTTTAAAGCTTTGGAGGATGGAAACTGAAGAACTTGAATTACTAATTCAAGCAAGTTCAAACAAAGGTTCTTTTAACCAGTTAACTGTTTCCCATTTTTAGGAATATATGTGGAAGGAACCACTGGGTGAGCTGTTGGGCAGGCAGAGCTCGCTGGTGGCACTCTGTCTCTGGTGCTGTCCATCCTGCTACTCAAGCTGAAGCTGTTGTACGTGCTGAAAGAGGTGTTATTTTCGTCATAATATAAAATGTTATAATTTGTTCGTGACGAACATATTCGTCAACAACTTTATATTTCCTTCATATTTATTTTTCACACTGAAAAATTTAAGGTATATCTGCTATAAGAATGTGAAACTAAATCATTTAGATAATGTTTCATAACCATATACTCTCATGTTCTGAAGGATCCTTACGATTCTTGTCAACTCTCGTCTCGGACAAACGCTTTCGGAATAATACTAAAAATCCTTGGAACGAGCCTCTCAAATGCAAAGTTCATAAATAATTTTGTGAATGTATAAAGATTCCGTGCGGGAGTGTACTTCAATAATGCAAGTTGGCAATAAAACGTAGCACTGAGTGCGACGGCCATGCTAAATGGGCCAAAGGAAGAATTTAGTGCTACTACGTGATTCTATATGAGAACAATGTGTTTAAAAGAACCGCAATGTTGCAAGCGTACGTTGCAGGGAGGAGCGCTTCAAATCTAGAAAATGTTGATGAAAATGTCTATAGTACAATTTCTCGTATCTTTCAAAAGGAATATTTGTCCCACAATGATCCAAAAATTATAAAAACAATTAAAATAATGATAATATCTGTATTTTACTGACCCGTTGGCGCAGTTTGCAGTGACCCTGTTTTCTGCTCAAAGGGTTGTGGGTTCGATTTCCGCCCCGAGTCTGGGTGTAATATATGTTTATTTATATATATATATATATATATATATATATATATATATATGTATATATATATATATATATATATATATATATATATATATATATAATAATAATACATATATATATATATATATATATATATGTATTATTTATACGTATATTTATTTAAAAAAATGTATATCAGTCGGCTGTTACCTAAAACACAGGCATTAAGTTGCCTACCTCAGGAACAGACGACCTTGTGTGTGTGTTAAATATATTTATTTATTTCTAAACGTTTCCAATTAATTAATGCAAATATAGATATTCAAAACGAAAAACAATTTCTTAATGCTCTTATAAGCTGCTCCCAGTATGATCATCGTTGATTTTTTTAATTCGAAATTTTCACTATCGAAATTATTTAAATACACTTTTTAATGCATTTGATACTAAATATTACTATCAGACAATATTGGTAACATTGCATTTCTTTACATAATTTCCCGAGAGACAATAACAATATAAAGAAATACGCATACGCACGATTATTTCCATTTTGGCACTCGGCAATTCTCGTTTAATGGAACTACTAGAACTGTATTTTAAGTTTCGAACAGAACTAACCATATCAAAGGACATAAAGAAAATACATGATTAGTAATGATATTTGTAGCTCAATGTATGTATAATATTTAGTTTTATAAAAATAATCCCCAAAAATATTTTACTATAAAATTTCTTGCTCTCATAATCAAAAATTGACTTCTCAGTTTCGTACTAAATACGAAATAATGTATTCATAATAATATATAACAAAAGCAAATTGTTGATAAAATAGGGTATGATGTTCAACATCAAAATCAAGGGAATTTGCTTTGAATGAAATTATCTACTCGCATAATTTATATAGTTTTAAGTTAAAAATAAATTTTGGTCATGGCCGCAATAATAAATAACTAATCCAACTTTGTATATTAAACAAGGTAAAAATCTTGATAGTCAATCCCGTGAAATTTTAAATAATATATACAGATATTTTTGTAAGGAATCCAACAATAAAAATAAAAAATAAAACAATTATTTTCAAAGGGTACTCCAGAGAGACATTGATGCAACAGAAATTTGTAAAACAATCGTAAGGAATGTATTAAGGGAAAATGACGCTTACTGCGATAAAGAAAATGCGAAGGCTCATAAAAAACGAAACATCAAATACTCGTAGTCTTAAATATTTGAATACGTCTAATTTTCATAATGATTTACCGTTCAGCGTCCGTATACATATTGCTAGTAAAATTAAGGTATAATTTATGAAACTGCAATCGCATAAAAGGTCAATCCATTAAAGCTAATGTACTCGTATGATATAAAATGTAGGAAGGGATACGGAGAACGTCCAACGGTGCGTGAGGTAAACGCAATATGCATTTGCGATATTAGGCTCCCTCCATATTTATTAAACTTGCAACCAAACGTATTTTTGGTGAAGAGTTTAATAATATAGTTTTTTTTTATATAAAATAAATGGACATTTAAAAAAAGATAGTTATAAGGACTGCCGACAGAAGTCAAAACTTAAAACAATGGAAAAATATTAAATTATTCAAAGAAAATATCAATAAAAATGTTTGGAATGAAATTTTTTTTTTTTTTTTACAAAAACATACACCTAATTATATTGAGTACTCAATGTTGTACTGCACGGTGATTCTACAATTAGTCAATTCAAATAATAATAATTATCAAAAATATATTTAAAACATACACAAAATAAACTTATCAAGTGGTGAACATAACTTCATTCACTGCTATTACAGCACGTCGGTGATGCGAAGTCATAAGATTTTACACACCCAAAAAGTCAAACACGCATATGATACACTCGAGTATATACAATACTAAATATGTGTATGCATGTACACAGACCGCTATAGGCCCGATTTACATTATCTTAGTGTTTAGCAGAGTACTTTAGGATAGTACTTTAGTTGAAACATGTAAACACTACTTGCTTTAGTACGGTTCTACTTGACTTTCAAGTTGAATCAAAATAGAATCGCTTTTTATTTTTGTTTCAAGTAATACCCCTCCCGCACCCGCGCATACCCCGGCGTGTCACTCGGCTCTTCCCTCATTGTGTGTAAACACGTAATTTAGCAAAATCTTTAGGAGAGTGTACAAGTGCCGTGAAACGCATGAAACGCGTGCGTGTTTTTGATTAATAAAGATGGCTAAATGGTCGGAAGATACAACTATTAAATTTGTGTCTGAATATGTTGTTCACGAATGTTTATGGAACATTAAAAACAGAAGAACTTCCTCCAAGCATGGATCTGCGACTAATCCATTGACGCTCCCATATTCGTTTCGGTTTATTTATTTCGAATAAAATGTCATCTTCTATTTGTTCTACAACTACAGTTAGTATTTTGCGTAGAATAGCGTGTATTTGGCAACTTCGTTGCGCGTTCATTGTGGCGTTGAAATGAACTCTACTGGAAGAAATGTAAACGTTCACTCGCAGCGCACTAAAGCACTAAAGAACTTGCCTTTCAAGTTGTACTAAAATACTCTCCTAAACAGCTAACTAATAAGAGCTAGAGCAGACATGTATGTCTAACAGTGATAAAAAGCTAACAACAACAACAACGATATTACTTATTGAATTGAATATAGCCCACCTGCAAAATCGCAAAATAAAATTACAACAAAATTCTTATCCATAAAAAAAATTCTGAAATTCTATTTAAAAAATTACAACGCCATAAAAACATATATCGTTCGGTCCAGTTCAATTACCTGTGCAAATTAACAACTAAAAGTTTAAATGAAAGTTGTTGAAACGATTTTTATTTTTGAACTTCATAATTAAACGAGATTCTGAAACGTGCACCAGATTGAAATATAATGTGGAATCAGAAAACGAGTAAAGCATAATGGTAGAAACGCAAACTTATGCACTGGAGCTCATTAGACAAAGAAACGCATAAAAATTTTCAACGAGAAAAAAGATGGATAAAAATTCAACCTCAGTTTTAACTAGGTCATCGTTTATTTTTTCTTCTTTTTATTAGAAGATAAAATATATTAAGTAGACTAATTATGTTCATCTTCTTTTGTTTTTAATTAACCTAAAACTTTTACACATTAGTTATAAACGATTTTGAGTACATATAAAATATTGTACAATTTGTTCAAATTATTTTATACTAAAACAAAAATTAGCCTCTATAATATTTTTTTCATTAGAAACTAGTGGTCACCTTTGATTTCGTATGTGTCTTCGTTCTTAACTTTACTTTTTCGAACATTCTTATTCTCGTTCATATTATTCCATATAATTATAAAGCTTATATTTTGTATAAGTAGATAGCTTAAGGCCAGAGAATGGACTGCTATGTTTATATATTATAATATATATTACTGCTATAGGAAGTTACATTACAGACGGCTTAACTGTGAAAGAATTACAAAAAGACAACGTGACTTTTATATTTATAAAATATTAGTATGAATATCCAAAATTAAAATTAATAACATACAGGTATAATAATACATAATATAATTTAAAAAAAAAAGTTATTAATTATTTTATATTTATCAGATAGATAAATATTTTTTACTTTGTACCAGAACAAGAATACTTATTTCTCTTTAAAAAGTTTAATTTAAAAGTTTGTTGCCAGCCAGTATTTCTAGGCAGTATTCGTGCAAGTAAACTGCACTTCCTTATAAGCTTATTTTATTCTCAGAGACTTGAAAATTTTCTTTAGATTAGTTTCTCTTGTTGAGGAAAATAGGTAGGAATAATAAGTTCGCATAACCCCTAAATTGGAACCGCTACGTTTGTTAAAAGATTTCCAGAGGCTCGGCCGCATTGTGATAATAATATGTAAATTTCAATCTCACGTAAGTAATGCAATAAAAGTATAACTACATTCAACATTTTTATAAACAATATTTTATGTTATGATATGAACAAAAATTTAATGGATATAGCGTCGTTTACTTGCATAGTGATTATCGAACCATATTCTAAAAATAGTTAGTTGCTTTTGAATACACAAGTCTTGAAATCTCAATAGTTAATTGACTTAATTTATTAAAAAAAGAATCGATATTTTAAGTATTTTCCAACTCATACGCAGATATTGATTTTTTAATAAGAAATATTAAATTAGTGAAAATAATAATTTTAAATTTTGAAGCTCGAAACTTAATATAGAATGCATTTTTTTCATACAATCCACTTACACTTTCATAAGTAAGCATTTCTGTACGATATAGCCATAAAATTTAACGATCGCTACCGAAGATTAGGTGAAACCTGGTTTTTCATTGTACAGTCTGCTTTCGAAGCAAAAATATTGAACAGTTTTGTATTCAATATGGCGCTAACTCAATCTGAACCTAAAATCACCTACATTTTCACGGTTCGATGGATATAAAAAGAAAATAGCGCCTTAAAAGGGACTGAGCAGCCCTTTTAGCATCTTTTTTTTTGTCTGATACGTTGCTGTTCCGTGTCCGAGTATGACTCAACAAACAGAGGTTGAAAGATTTGTGAAACAAATCAATTGAATAATACATTATATGAAAATTTAATTGATATTGCATTTCATAATTTAAACACGTTTATGATAGTAAAATTTTAAGTTATTTTTAAATAATAACAACCGTTCTGTGTGCGAGAAGTCACCTCAATCTATGCAATTCTCTAAATAACTACGCTTATGTAAAAAATATAACAAAAAAATATGGTTACGTTTTGTTAAAATTTGCATATTGATAAACTTACAGAACTACAATAATACCAATTAAATATTTATATTGTTATTACCTATGCTGTGTTACGTTTTAAAACGTGTGTGTGTCAGTAGTTAGTTATTATAATGAAGGGTCTTTGAAACATATTAAGTACTAAAAATTTTGCGTTCTTATTTTTATAATTGCAAATGTAAAGATTGCACACACATATAACTAATATAAGTATTGCATCAAATGTACACACATTTAGTACATACAAATGTTTTAGGTGTTAAAATTACTCCGTACATTATATTTGCTTTCGTTAAAAAAATATGCTAAAAATCCAATATAGCACTTGCCAGACACGAACAACTTTGTAACGACTGACAATTTAAAATAAAAGCTCTTAAAAAAGCAACGTTTTTGACGTTTAAAACAAATAAACTCTGTTTATTCTACAACTGAAAAACGTTGAAAAAGCGAACAAGCAAACGGAATTTAATTTAAACAAAGTCGTTTTTATAGCCATTACAATCGAAACGAATACCGAAACAATTCATCCAAAATACGTTCGTTGATGAATTGTTTCATCGATTAAAGAGTAATAATTATATAAAATATATTAACAAAGTAATATTTATTCAGAAAAAAAATTCACCAAGTGATTAACATCAAAACTGTCAAAATATGAATGCGACATATTTATTATAATTGACTTTACAAAATTACCTGAAATTATACACAGTCAATCACAATTTATTTACATTAAAAAATTCAATGGACAAATTTTCGTGGACACATTTTTAATTTCCCATAATTCGATTTGTGACTTAAGTAATTTGATGTGGGCGAAAGACTACGTAAAATAAAAGTGTCACGTAGACAATAAGTGCGATTTTCGCAAATGAGCTGATCAATATTCAAAAGACAGACGTCTTACCGTAACAACAGAACAAATTCGCGAAGACGAAGTATCGACAACGGACGGTCCTTAATGTAATTATCATAATGGCGACCAATAAAAGAGAGGTTTGGAATTCGAGACACAGCTTTAAAAAGTACTATCAAAGGTGCCTTAGGCGGAAAACGTCGCATCTTATTTAGCGCCCTCATGAAAGAGGGTTCCATCGGGGCCTCAACTAATCACGTTATGTACAATGAAAGAACTGGAGATAAAAAGGGCGCAAAAGATTTGCATGAAACGTCAAAGCTGATTAGAAATAACAATTCCCCAAAATCTATATATTTTCTTTTGTTTTGTTATATTGTTTTTACATAAAAACTATTAAAATGATTTTCAAAGAAACTGTTAAAACAATTTAAAAGAAATGGCAAGAAGATGAAGCGTCTCTCGGTATTAATTATATCATTTCTTATCATTATCATATCTCGGTATTATTAATTGATAAACAATATTGATTTTATATTTATATTTATATATTATTTTTCTTAGTTAATTACTAATTCAGAAATATTTATCAGTAACAATATTAGTGCACACATAAAAAAAATCATATGTATAACAGAATCACTCATTAGTAAAATTATCAAGTCAGTCAATTAAAAAGAAATGGTAAGAAGAGGAAGCATCTCTCGATATTAATTTGTGTCATATATATATTCATTCACAAATATTTAAAATGAAAATTTAATAAAAATATTAAATAATTTAATATTAATATTTATCAGTAACATTTTAATATGACATTAGTGCACATTTAAAAAAAAATATCATAATATGTATGTATAACGGAATCACTCATCGCTAAAATTACCTTTTTTAACTTCATAAATGAATTGACGCACCCCAATATAAAATTATACAATACGGGCAATTCTATTCACATCAAGCCGAATCGATCAGACGTAAAGACTTACACTGAGAGTCACGTGTCAACCAACGTCCAGGAAACCGAAAGCGCGGCGTGGCGTATGTATCTGAGCGAATCTAATGCACTCAAAACCATGCGACATTGTATCAGGCGAGGGGCGAATAGGGTGCCGGATGAAACAATGCAGTCGAATAAAACGAATTCGACGACAGTGTATTATTTGCGGAAAAATCAATGGTGAAATGCTTCCGATAGATCCGGCGAAACGGCGACAGGAAGACTGATCATTATTATTACTGTCCCATGAATGAAAACGTTGACCGTTTTCCCTGTACATGCTTCCCTTTCGCGTGATGGCTTCATAAAAGCCGTTATTAAGCTGTCAATGTCTTTACCATTAGTGCTAACAAGAAATTTTGTTTTTGAAAATATATTTTTTCTCTAAATATGGCATCGAAATTTGTCTGATGGAAACATTATTTCTTTTATTTTCTTTTCTTTCTTCATCAAAATGAATTAAAATGTGTCACAATACATCGCATTTCGAATAAAGAATTTACATACAAAAATATAATATACATACCTAAATTCCTAATCAAATCTGCGCAGACAATTCTTCAAAGGGGATTCAAATTATGGGGCCCGTTTTATATTGTTGACATGTCGCGGCCCAAATTGGCACCCTCGCAGCGAATAATTCTAATTTCTTTGACAGCAAGATTCTGTATCTTAAAATTTGATAAAAATCCTTGTTAGATTTTAGATTTATTTATTAATACGTAGGTCATTTAAGCTCTGCGATATAAATATATCCAACCAAAACACTGACATTAAATTTGTCATAACCAGTCTGTAGATAAACATATATAATATATATAGAAAAGCAGATCAAGCGATCGTAAAATTTTTAGCATGTCCTAAAATTAAAATAAATTTCTCAAATTTATAAATTTATAGTCATTAGTAGTAGGTAAATAAACTAGAAAAAAAAAATAGGATAATAGGACTAAATTTGTTTGTTTATACTAAGTCGATTTTTATAACTTTTTTGCCATTGTAAAGCTGCATTGTTCAGAAGAATACGTATTAGGATTATAATATATAGGTACCATTACGCTATAACTAATATAAGCAGAACGGTCGCTATAAATGACAACATGGATGAAGCCACCAGAGTCATCTCGTTTATTATAAACTTGTTTCAATAAGTTTTCTCGACTATTATAAATAATTTAAATATCTATTCAAAAGCATACAACTTACCAAGACCGTTGTGGTTTTTATTATGAAGCGGGCGGACTGAACGTTGCCATGATTTAGTACACTAAATATTCAATATGTGTAGTTGTATAAATGATTTACTATAAACAAATATAACTACTCTGTATATTTAAATTTACACGACCAAGAAAATTATGACCGTTCTGGTGTAGTGGTGCGATTAGTCACCTCAACGCCAGCGGTCGCGGGTTCGATTCCCGCTCGAGGCAGATATTTGTATTTGTGCAAATATTTTTTTCCGGTCTGGGTGTATGTTTCCCCTTGTTGGTCTTTGTAGGTTTCCCCACCGTACCTCGGAGAGCACGTAAAGCCGTCGGTCCCGGTTGTTATCATGCACAACTTGTAATGATCGTTAGTCATGGTAGGGATATTGAACGCCAACCCGCAGCGGAGCAGCGTGGTGGATTAAGCTCCAACCCTTCTCATATATGGAGAAGAGGCTTTCGCTCGGCAGTGGGTTGATTACAAAATCAAAAATCAAAATCAAAAACAACTTTATTCAAATAGGCCCCACGAGCACCTTCGAATCGTCATTTTACAAAATTAATAATTTAGTGATTATTATTATTATTATTATTTTTTTTTTGTAAAACAGGCTGATCATATTAAATAATTTAGAGAATAATTAACTAATCTTCGTCTACACGTATGTTTCTTACGTTCTTACATATATACATATGGACTATGCAGTTTGCGAATATAATCTTGTATTTTACTGCAAACTTTAATTCTGTAACACTGTTTGCGAAAATGGTATATCACAGTAATATTTTCATTACACTTTAAGTGTTTAGGTTATGAACTTAAATCTTAAATCGATATAAATCCCGATTTATTTGTCCGTCTGTGATTTTTATGTTCAATTTATTATAGTAGTACAATGTGCGATCACAAATTCATCGTAAAACTTTATATTGCATATGAAGTTTTATATAATTTAATCGAGACATTTTAAAATAGTACTTTTTTGAACTTTATAGTTTTTTTTTTTTTTTTGTTGTAATATTGTAAATTATACGTGAGAATGTTATCGCTGATGTTTTCTATTTTCACAACATTTTTTATCAATAAATTTGTAAAATTTCACGTGACAGTTTTTTTTTTCGAAATTTTATATCTTTAGTTTTGATGAGAATTTTGAAACAAAGACCTAAGTGCGTTTCTTAGTGAAAGTAAAAGTTTTATTAACAATATGATCTTATAATATTTAGCTTAATATAAATTATTTACAAACAAAATAAATCACATTTAAATCACTTATTTCAGTTATGTAAAATATAGTTATTTATGATAATAAAAATTTCAATCATTAAATGAAAATCCTAAGTCACATCACACACATCACAGTAAGAAAAGAGGCGACGCTTTTGAGATTTTCTTTACCATTAGGGTGCTTCATTTTAGATCAATTTTTTTTTCTCAAAGTCCCACCTGAAAATCTTATAGTCGATAAAAAAACAAAAATTTAGAGCTATAAAAAAGCCCTTAATTTTGATTTTAAGCCGATTCTAAGCCACTCATCAAACAGTAAGTTTTCCATACAAAAACCTATGAAAAGCTATTTTTTATTCATTTCTTCCTCTGCTCGCACAGTAAGATTTTTTCTTTCGTATTTTGCTACTCAATTCTTAAAGCAATATTCAATTACCTTCAAAAAATCTATTCAGACAAATCTGTTTGTTGAATATGTTTTTCACAAATCGGGTTCGTCGGAAACTGAATATTTGAGAAATTAATACTTTGATTAGTTGTACAAGCTAAACTGTGAATGGTACAGAAAAAATGTTTTTAAACAAATTTGTAGAGCACAAAATTTCCTACAAATTTTTTCTTCACCTCTTTTTTCTACCATCAATAGTTCAGTCAGAAAATACAATTTACTGCTATTAAATTATTATTAAATAAAATTTATAGAAATTTTTCGAGTAGAATGACGACGAGAGGCTTTTGCCCAGAAGAGAGATAGACTGTAAACAGTCTGATTCAATTTAGGTCAGTTCATTTAATGATAATAATTAATATTCAATTTGAAAACTCAGTAAACGAACGTGACGATAGGTATATGTAACTACACACTAAAGTAAAACTTATGTGCGGGGAACGTCGCGGGCAAAACTAGTATTGTACATATATAATTAAAATAAACTTTAAATCGTTTTATATTTTATCAGAGATAAATTTAAAAATTCTTCTTAAGAACTATAAGTAATCTAATAATAGTTTTAAGTATTCTCTGAACACATTCAATGGATTACACCCTCACGTCCGTCCCTGTACCATTACTGGATAAATATGTGCAATTTATAACATTTACCAATTTACATACATTTGAAGACACGACACGTCTTCGGAGTTAAGAGTCGTTAGGGATTTAAGAGGGTGCATGAGGGTGCATCGGAGATAGAAATTAAATAAGTTATGGATGTGTCTAAAAATATTTTATTATGGCCAACTTTATATACTAGAATTTATAATACCTAACAGTTAAAAATATGTCTTTTATTTCTGTCATCGCTGTAATAATATATTTATTAATTTTTGACATAAATTATAAAGATATGAAGTTATATTTCATATTACATTTTAAATTTACGCTGAAGTCCATTAATAATACATATATAAGTAGCTTTCTTTAAAAAAATATGTCATTACTCTCCTTCATAGTACATTTTTATTTGACTGGCCCGTTGGCGCAGTTTAATGACGTTGCTTTCTGCTCCAGGATGGCGAGTTTGATTTTAGCCCCGAGTCTGAGAGTAATAAATATTTATTTATATGTACATTTATTTTACTGGGGCTACACTAACGGGAAACGTCAATGCCCATAATCGCGATACATATTGCGTTAATTTTAACGCGATAAAGTGAGTGACTACACTTTAACGTACAACGTGAATGCCCATTCTTGGCGTTAAAGTTGGCGCTAATACTTTACCGCCACTTGAACTATCACCTAACGACATACGGCAATATGAATGCCGTTGTCAAATTATCGCGATGAGTCATGGCTACACCTACGTTCATCTCGATGTTAAACGGCATTTCCCGTTAGTGTGGCCCCAGTATTACAAAAAATTATATGTATATCAGTCGGAAGTTACCCGTTTAAACACAGGTATTAAGTTGTCTACTTTAGGAATAAATAACTGTCTCTATTAATTATGTCTGTATTTATGTTTACATAAAAGATAAAAATTAAAACTTGTGATAGTAAAATTAGGACATAAAATTGTCTTATGTTTCAGTATACGTAAAAATATATATTGTAGCAAATATATCCATATATTGTGTAATAGACAAAATATTAGGTATATGAACATAAACCATGTGTAGTTTTACACGATAAAGTGGATATTTAGTTAAAATATTTTAAGCTTTAACAGTCTATAAATTAAAATACTTCGGCTATAAATTTTAAGACCAATAGCTATAAAAATAATGATCGAACAAATGTTATAAATCTCTAGCTTCGCTCTAGCGAACGCAATTTAAAATCGACATTAAAAAAATAAATAGGTACATAACCCCTGCGTACGTACGTTAAGTTTTAAATGGAATTTCTCTATTAGTTAAGACGTGCGACAAATGGACAGAGTGAGTTTTGCATTAGCAGTCTCATAGACCGTCGCTTGCGGGTTTGCGTGTGATCAAATAATATCTATTCAGTAGATGCATAAAAATAAATATCAATGATTAAATCTTATAGATAAATTGAACATAGAATGGTGGAATATAGTGTGGTGTTAAAGTGTAATTGATTTCTTCTAATTCTGACTATAATTTTATACAAATAATATTGATTTTTATCTCGTGATTTCGTTTAGTTGTTTAAGATACATTTTTCACTTTTTTAGGAATAATCATTTTGATGAAAGTCTTATTCATTGATTGATTTATGTTTATAAATATAATTGTCTTATAAATAATTTGAAAAAAAAAATAGATCACGATTATAACCATTTATATATTTAACAAATTTGTAAAAATATAAAAGCCAAAAATATAAAAATACTGCCGCCTTATACCGTAATTTATTATATCTTTATATTATTTGTTTAGATAGACCCGACAAATGTCCTAAATATACCTACTTAGGTATATTTTGCCATAAAATAATACTAATTAATATTCTTATGATATACATAATTGTTATAGCTAGAAACTTCTTTGTTTATACAAAGAACTTGAACCACACCAAGTCCATTATACATGCGATTCTGTGCTCTTTCCTGTTTCCCATACATGTCAACCAAAAAATTGATATTCAGCACGAACTACTCCATTTACAAATTAAACATCTCTATCTCCATTAAACATTTTCTATCAAATAATGATAGTACGACTATATAACTTTATATGCTACACTTTTGTTTCTTTTTTTTTCTATGTTAGGCTTGAACAGTCACGAAAGCATACTAATAGTCTATGAAAATCAATGGTATTTCTGTTCCAGAAAAGCTATTGGGTTTTTTCAAATATTTTATCCCATTATGAAATCATAACAATGATTGTGTTAAAATTTATTCAAAAATCTTTTATAATAACATAAAATTATTTACTTCGATTAAAATCCACGGTCTTTTCTTTGGTATATACTTTAAGGGATATATGCAATCGAGCAGCCAGCTTATAATAAGAGTTGAATTCTTTATCCCATAGTAGGAAATTTATAGACTGATACAATATTGTACGGTATACTGTAAACTTGGTTTGTTTAGATACTAAACGAGGTAAACATAGACATAATGTGATCACATTAGCAAACAACTATTTCCTTATATCCTTTATATATTCTTAAGTAAAATGATAATAATAAAATGCTAATTCTGATATTTATGTATGTGCAAGTACCATACTGTATTGCGTACCAGTGAAATAAGACGATTTTATTTTTAATACCAATAGTATTACCGTACCATATACATTTAATAGGTACTTTAGTCACGTTATGGTTCATGACAATTAAATAATGTACTCGTATATTTTGATAATTTATTTTACGTAGTCAGAGCATTTTCGCTTCTGTTTATGACATTTTAATAATTAATAAATTTAATAATTAAAATAATATATAATTTCGAGGGATGCGCTGTGCCGCGCTCCCGGCTGCATGGGTACCACCATCTTGCTTGTTTCTCCCATGAAACAGCTTTGCTGTGTTTCGGAGGGAAGGGCAAAACAGGCAGTGTAATTACTGGCACCGAGACTTTAACACCGTATGTCTCAGGATAGGCAACACATAAATGAGTTGCCTGGGCTAGTTCCAGGTAAACTAGTTTATGTTCATGGGCGACGTCAACCACTTACCATCAGGTGGAATGTCTGCCAGTTTGCCTATCCAACTAACATAAAAAAAAATTAAAAAAAAATTTAATCAGTACACACCGGTGCCAGTACTCGAACGCGACGGAGTCTGGCTCTCCTCGGACCTGCCTACCGCCACGGACAGGACAATACTGGTGAAAAAACCTGATATCGTGGTAATGGATAGGGCACGGTCGAGGATGTTTTAGCGGACATTACCATCCCGCATGACGAGAACCTCGTGAAAGCCAAAACAGAGAAAAAACGTAAATATCTGGATCTGGCGCACGAGATTGTCGACATGTGGGATGTTGAGTCCACTGAAATCATCTCTATCGTAATATCTGCCAATGGTTTGATCCTAGTTAGCCTCGCTTACCATCTGAGAAAACTGGGTATCCGTGATGGTACGCTCGCAGCCAGGATGGAGAAGGCGGTATTACTTGACTCGGCTAGGATTGTCCGCTGATTTCTCAGCCTACAGCCCTAACCACCGGCCGTTTGATCTCCCTGCCGGGGCGTAATCCTCCACCCGCTTATATTTATCGATGTAGTTTACTATTAAAATAAATAGTTATAGTAAAAATAATGTGATTTAAACATACGTTCACTTAAATTTTCGTTGTGTGTAGGTGTGTGCGTGCTTGTCTGTGTTCAATTTTATAGTAAGTTTTCTGTGAAGATATAATCTAGTCTCAAAAGCCAAAGTTCAAGTTCTTTTTTCAGCTTGTGAGTAGTGAGATTTAGAATTTCGAATTTATCGTTTATGCTATTATATAGACGCAGTGAAAGGCAATGCGGATGACGTCTTGCAAAAGTTTTATGAGAATACGGAAAGGAGATTCAGTACAGTCGCTGCTTTTGTCGGTGCTCGTGATCTGGTGAGGCTAATTCAGATCTATGCATAGACATAATACTTCTAAGTAAGAACAGTTGTCTAACTGTCAACAACTCGCAGTCTCTATATAGTAGGTCCGTACTATACCTAAAGGGTTTACCAAGCATGACTTTGAGAACTGATCTTTGAGGTCTTTCGATTCCGATCATAATTGTTTTAGAGGCTCTACCCCAAACTATTGTACAGTAAATGATAGGATCGACAAAGAGCCTTGTATACAAATATATTTATTTAATTATTTATGTGAAAAACGACATTGATCCTTATTTTTCTTAAAAGCATATTCATTTTGCACTTAGATGCTCATAATCGTTTCGCGATAATAATGAACTTTTGAGGAAAAAACCACGTAAATATAAATAAAAAAGACAGAAGTCAGCCATTTTGAATGAAGATAAACTTTTGTTTTCAACGATCAAATAAATCGTACAATAAGAAACCATCCTCGAAAGTGTGACGAGTGCTAATTTTTGACAATGAAGTATTATTAGAAATTTTATATGAGAATAACGATTATATCGACAGCTATTGTCAATTATAGATTCTTGTAACCTTGAAATTTTGTCTTTATCAGTAACACATAAAATCCATAATTGTGCACCTTATCTTCTCGACTTAATTATGGTTTCATCTCCAGATTTTATTTCTAAGTATGATCAGTGCTCTCCTGATACATTCTCTTACCATGACATAATCTATCTCTCCTATAATTTACGCCCCCTAAAGCCAAAGTAAAACTCGTCTGCGGCGTAGCTTTCGTGGAATGGATACAAATCGCTTGCTTCAAGATGCTAGTGCAATTGACTGGTCTGAAGTAACTGCAACAACAACTGTCGGTGGTAAAATTAATGTATTCAACTCTTTACTTACTAAATTGTATGATGTGCATGCCCCGTTACGTTTAATTAAAATAAAACGTTTGCCCGCTCCATGGCTTACAACTGATATAAATAAGAAAAACTGATTGATATATACGAGTATAAAGCTAGAAATCGCTACAATACAATATGTAGGGATGTACAACGACGCCGTATCCACCAACAAGTCGAAAATGGCGACACTTCCCGACTGTGGAAATTTCTACGTACACTAGGAGTTGGAAAACAGACCCATATTAATTAAACAGCAGTTGTTCTAGAACTGTTAAATCAGTATTTTTCCTGTACTTCACGTAACTTTGAAAGTTTTGAAAAAACGCGTCCATTAAACTATCTTTCATCATTACCAACTCCTAACTTTCCTCCGTTTAATTTTAGTCAGTTTTCTAAATGCAATGTTAAGAAGATTATCTTGTCTATAACATCGAATGCATCGGTAATGATGGTATTAGCCATAATATGATAATTCCACTACTTTACATAGTTACTCCTATCATTACACATATTCTTCATAAATCCGTTACTACCGGTGTATTTTCAGAAGCATGAAAAGATGTTCACATTATTCCCCTCCCAAAAGCTAATCCAACAATTCATTCTGATTTCCGCCCTCTTTCCATACTTACTTTTATATCAAAAGTCCTAGATAATTAATATATAAACAATTGGACCTTTTTTTAAATAATAATAATCTTCTTAGCCCTTGCAGCCTTGCAATTCGTAGTGGTTATAGCACGGCTACTGCTTTGATAAAAGTACAGATGATATACGCTTAGTTATCGACAACAGAGAACTCACAATTCAACATGGTTGATTTTGACATGCTATTGAGTTTGTTCCATTCTCTTAACATTTCTCTATCAGCAATTGACTGGTTTAATAATTACCTTCGGCGCCGCCAGCAGCGTATTCGATTTGAAGAGTCCTTCTTATCTCGGTGCGATGTTCATGCCGGTGTTCTTCAAGGAGGCGTGTTGTCACCTTTGCTCTTTTCTATCTTCATTAATACAATAACTCATTGCATTTCTTCACCCTATCACATGTATGCAGATCATGTTCAAATTTATGCACAATCTTCCCTTGAAAATATCTATGTTGTTTCTAATATCAATAAAGACTTAAAGACAGTTTTACAGTGGAGTAACTCTTACGGTTTGAAGGTAAACCCTAAAAAATCACAGTCGATCATTATAGGCAGTCAAAATATTATTTCCAGGGTTTGTTTGGGCAGACTTACCGCCAATTTTATTTGATGGTGTCATAATAGCGTATATCAAAACTTTAAAAGATCTTGGGATATACCTTGATAGCACTTTATCTTGGACAGAAGAGTTAAAAGTATTGAGTAAGAAGACATTTGCAACCATGAACTCCTTGCGACGATTGCGTTCTTTTCTGCCAACTGCCACCAAGATTACGCTAGCAAATGCACTCCTTCTTCCTATTCTTGACTATGCTGACGCAAGCTGTATTAATATTACTGAAAAACAGCTAAATAAACTTGAGCGTCTCCAAAACATGTCGATTCGGTTCATATTTGGCTTACGCAAATGTGTTTCAATTTTTCACTCAACTCATGTGGCCATCTATCCGTCTTCGCTGCATTCTACACATATTCTCCCTTTTGTATTACATCTTATTTAACCCAAATATTCCTTCATATTTAAAAGAAAAAATTTTTTTTTTGATGAAAATAGAATATGTGTCGTCGTCGTACATACACTTAAATTTTACAAAAAATCTTTCACTTTCCACTCCATCTTATTATGGAATTCATTACCTATACGACAATCTCAGACACTTCAAATTTTAAAAATAATCTTGAACTTTTTTTTTTTAAACTAATACAGATTAATTGTACGGTATCATTTTTTGTTCGATCGCTCTGTGAATGTTTATATATATATATTACGTATTTTTCATGTATAGTAACTATATTTTAATTCAAAGTAAAACTGAATAATATTATATATTTTTTATCTGTTATTTTTATTATATCGTATATTTGTATTTTTATTCTTATTTTAATTATATCTCTTTCGTGTTATATTATTGTTTATTTATGCAGTAAAATGGAGGATCCATTTTACTCCGGCTATAATTCAATTACTCACAACGTAAGGTTGTCTGGAAGAGATTGCTTATTAGCAATAAGACCGCCTTATTGTGCAATAATCTTAAGTCATATACATATATGTATAATTTTCCGTTCACAAGTGGTTTACAATAAAGAATTATAAATAAAATAAATAAAGATTATATTCGATATCCTAAAGAAGAGATATTATTAGGTAGTTAGTTAGTAGGTTATTACTTCATCACATCAGCCGTTGGATGTCCACTGTTGAATTTAGGCCTTCCCTATCATCTCTGAGGAATTTGCCGAAACTTGACACGCTTGACAGGCGGGTTGACTAGCGCAGTATGTTGTAGAAGGATGGTAACGCTGCTGCCAATCACCATCCTGGTCGGTGTACAGTTGTTCGCACCACTATGGCCTTAGTCACCTTTTATGACATCTTGGCAAGAAAGAGGTCGGGACTATTCTTCTCTGCCTGTAATTACTTACGGTATTTTATAAACGACTATCGAATTATCACGGTGCACTTACATACTACGTGTACGACTAAGGTCAAACCGATAGGTATTGAATCAATCGTGCAGTCTTTATCACCGCATCTACTACTAACTTGGAATGAGATGGCAAGCGACAAGATAAACTTTGCCATTATACTTTGCGCTACATTTACTCTTATGGCAATTTATTTATACTGTCATGTTGTTCATTTTTGTAATCAAACTTTGCTGCTATATCACACTTTTTCTTGAACGAATAAAAACTTCTTTTTTTGGGATTTTAAAATAAAAGCTTAAATTTTGTGTTTGAAATAAAACATGAACAAGATTTCGGTTACGATATACTTGAATAATATTACTTTGAATAGCAAACAAAAATATTGTGGCCATCTCATATAAGATCTATTCATGAATTGTACGTAAATCCTAGGGTAAGTAATACAGATGTAATTTGTGTGTGTAGCAGAATAAATATTTTTTCCAACAATGTAATTTAGAACAATCAAAAAAAAATAGAATGTCACGCAAAATAATTCGTGAAGATAACTGTAATTTTATGTGAAATATGAGTATCAATTAGACTTATTTCAGAAGAATAAAGTGAACAGTTACGATAAAAGTAAAATAATTAATAAAAAGGAATAACGTTAAAAATATGCGACAGTAAAAATAGTCGTTTCGGGGCATAATTTTTCAGTAATCCCTATACTTCATGCTAAATTTATTAAGGGTCACTCTCACGCCCTACCCCGTAAGTAACCGTTTCACCGTTTCTAAAACGGGACGTTTAAATTCTGTGAGCAAAAATGTCGCCATACATCACCCGGCCATAATTTTTTTAGTCCCCTATAAAAAGTAAAGTTTATCGTATCGCACAATGCAGCGAGCGTCTGTTTCTTATTTCCTCGCCACGACCAAGAATTGAAGCTGATTGTTTTTATAGTCACGCTGTTCGTAGAGCGGTGGACTTAAACTTTGAATCTATTTCGAACACGTGTAGAAAATTTTGCTGAAAAAATATTGAGTAGGCAACGGAAGAAAATCGGAAAAGCCGTCAGTGCCAATCCTGCTGTTTTATTTACAATCCAGCTTGAATAAATACTGATACATGAGATTTATTTTGGTAATCCCCTCATCGCATATTAATTCATAATCTGGGCTCAGTCGGCTCAAATGTAGCCGTACCTACTTATTTTTGTTACAACAGTAATAATAACATTGTCACCCAAATAATAAATCCTCAGAACAGGCTTGGTTAATACAAATATTATTGAAATTTGACGCTAGAAATTCTAGCAGTGATACAAATCTCTGTCCATTTCAAATAATCTCGACCACAATTCGTCGCGCACAACCCCTCACCCTAAATCATAGTATTCGTCGCATCACAAGTCAACAATAAAAAGGGAACGTTTATTCGTTATTTGTTGTTAGTTTGCATTAAAATAAAGTGGTTATCTAAGTCCTAGCACCCTTCTTAAAGTTTTATCTAAGATCAGGATTGCATATTATTATAATTTATTATATTTCTGTCATATAAAGGGGTTCGTTCACATTGCGATGTATGCTCATATTGTTAACAATTATGTATTTTGAATCAATTATGTAAAAAAAATATTATATATGTTTATAAAATTGTGTAAGTTGTAGGATGCTTTGATACAAAATTTTATTTTGAGTAGTTTTAATTTAAATTCAATTAATAAATGTATAAATTAACATGTGTTTTTACTTTAAGTTTTTAACACTAAACTTCACTACAGTTAGAAATTTACAGGAAATCAATATCAGGTAAGTAGGGGGTCTACCCAACACGAAAAAAACATGGCAAGGGGTCTACGACACAAAAAAGTTTGGGGAACTCTGATTTAAAGTCTTCTGCCAATCATTTTTTCATACGTGCAGTCTGTGGACCAGCTGTAGCTTGCGTGCTTACAGTGACCTCCGCGTACAATACAATAATGCGTTCAGGATACTGTTGGGGCTGCCGTGATGCTGTAGTGCCTCAGTGATGTTCGCGATAAGGCGCGTTGATGACTTTAAAGCTATCATGCGTAAGAAGTGCGCGTCATTTCTTAAGCGTCTCCGCGGTAGCGACAATAGTGTCTTGAACGTATTTGTAGATATATGGGAGAGTCCAATGCTGCGACATTGGATGAAACTCCATGTGATATGACAAAATTGTAAATATAAAAATGTTACTATTTTAAAATTTGTTATTTTACTAACACTAGGTAATAAGGAAAAATTGTTACTAACACTATATAGCCTAGTCCCGAAATAAAGATTATTATTATTATATTATAGGTACTTATTATACTAAAATAATTATCCAAAAAAATCCCGAAAGTTTGTCGAAAAAAAAAAAGTCATCTAGTAACTATTTATATATTTTTTTATCAACTATCAGCATCATTTATAAATCATAATGTTCAAAAGGAATAGCTTTGAACTCATCTCTAACACCGTTTCAAATCAAATTAATGCCGTACTTTTTTGTGCAAACTTAATCAATTTGATCAATAGTAAAGTTACAGATGAAAGCGGTCCGCTGTCGCACTCAGGGCAACGCGTGCTTCGCCTCAGGCGAGTGTGCGACACGCTAATGCTCTACCGAATTTCAATTATAATTTAAATAATTCCCCGGCCTTGTGCCTGTACTATCTTATGCAAACTGTTTATATAAATAACGATTGTATATGTGTTTAGTAAATAAAAACAAAAGTCAAAATATAAAGTTTAACCGCACAATGACTATGCACACTCAATACTGACGCAATTTTTATCGAATAAATTGTTCGATTTCTTATCAAAGTTTAAATAAAAAATAATATAAGATTTTCTTTATTTATTTTAAATCAGGGAATTGAAGAAAAAATGCGTAGTTTATTTTTATTATTTTTTCTTATTAAAATTATTTTCTAATGTTATTCTATTATTATAGCTTATAATAATTAAAAAACTTACATATCATGAAGTTAAATAAATTCTGAAATGTCATTAAAATTGCATGTTTTTAAAATAGAAAAAAAAAACAAAAAAAAAACATCCATAATTTTATTCTAACATTTTAGCACACTCATATATCTTAAAATATAAAAATAAAGCTTTAGAAATTAGAACCATCAACAAATATTTAAGTAAACATCATTTTCCTTAAAAATATAATACTTTCGATATATTATTTTAATGTATCAAAAAGAGATTAGGATATGGATAAAATTCGCAACTTGACTTCAACAAAACGATAGGTCCTACGTATAACAGAACGAGTAAAAAATACTACAATTGAATTGAATGTTATATAGCTCGTAATTGTAATATTATACAACTGAAATACTTAAAAAATTTAAATTACTAACTGACATAATAAGAGGCTTATTGGTTAAAAAATGGTTGCCTGTGAAGGCGGCTTACGTACAATAATGTTACGTGATAACGTCATAAGAAAACATTGATGAAAAATTGTTTCCTTTTATGAAAGGAACTGAATTATTATCACAGAATTATCATTATTTTGTACAATACAAAGAAGGAGTTAATTGAAAATTACAATTTGTTCGATAAATTAAAATTTATTTGCACTCGTTAATTCAAATATTGTTTCTCTTCTATTCGGACGGATCTGCCGATGAAGTCGAAGAGAGATAGATGCATCACAAGACGAATGCTTAGGCCGATCGTGCCTCTGTACCGTTTGTTCCGTGGTCTTGCTCGCGGAACGTGACAATGAGTCATGCTTTTTCGTGCGTGCAGCCGGCGTTCATCGATTTATGAGATTATCACGTCAAAAAGGATTTGGCTTAAAAAAATTATATATATATATATATATATATATATATATATATATATATATATATATATATATATATATACTTTTTTTAATCATTGTTTCAAATTGTCGAACAAGCACGATGTGTAATCGCCGCAATTATATGGATACAATTAACAATTACGTGTCGCGCGTATATCTACCGCGTAGGTACGCTGGTGCAAGTTAGATACTTGTAGACCGGTACCAGTATAAAGTATTTGTAACACTGTTATATATATAAATAGTTTGACAGGATACGAAATTTAGGTTATTTATATGGTTTTCGTCAATTTACGTTTTGCTTTAGCATACATAGGACCAGTCGTTAATACAGATAAACTTTAATATGAAGTTTAACTCAACAACAAAGAATATATTAGCAACCATATTTCCAAATACTTAAGATATTATTAACGAAGGTTTCAGCTGTCAAAGGTTCCGCTTCCTTATAAGGAGCTAAAGTAAACACAATAATATTAGGCTGAACTATTAAGTAATTTAGTAACCCTATCTCTCACTATCACACTCGTCAGTCGTCGTGTATACTCTAACTAAGACGATTAATTGGTCTATTTCTGTAAGTAATTGCCTACGGCATTGACTATTACCTCGTGTTTAATGCCTAACTGTGCTTAAAATCGCTTTAATTCAGGTAATTAATTAGTTAATTATTAATAATGATATTCATACACCCACTTTAAATCTTGATATTCATACACCCACTTTAAATCTTACTTTCATTTGATTTTCACATGTTATTTGTAATTATTTGTAATTTATAGGTAGATAAACAATATTTTGATTAAAGTTGAACTTATCTTTGAACAATCCTTTGACAAATGACAATGTCAGAAATGACACTACTTGTCATATATTATTTTACTGGATTGGATTCTCTGTCTACGACTTATTTATAAAAAGGCAAAAGTGTATAACGTGCAGCCTGAGGATGGTTCAAGGATAGGTTCGGATACTTGGGGCAAGAATAATTTACGTATGTTTCATTCATTCATTGGTAGTTCTGTGTGGGTTTCTCTTGTGTACTTATTATTATTATTTTTTTCTTTCTGTTTGTTAGTAGTGCTTGTTGAAAATACTGCTTCTTTGTGTATTTTTTTTTTGCCTTATTCTTTTGTTTTATTATTATTATTATTTTTTTTTTGCTTTGGTATTAAGCTAATGGTGCCACTTGTGTTTGTATTTGTTCTGTAAAGTTAAGAAATTTTGTATTTAAGTTTGCACTTGAACACTGGCAAGTATGTGTATGTATTTTATTATAAGTACTCTTTTTATTTATTTATTTCTTTATTATTAATATTTTGTTTTTTTTTTTTTAGATTTAAATAATACATATATATTATATTTTATTTTATTATACACCTTATACTATTTTTTTTCTCTTTTTGCACATATTAATTGTGTTTTTACAGTATAATATTATATTGTTATTATTATTTTTTTTTTTCCTAATATTTTATTATTATACACATATTTACATACGTTCGTGTAACTATAATGCTTAACAATAGTTATACAAGTATTTCTGATGAAGACAGTTATCTTACCCTGAATTCATCTTCGGATGAAAGTTTTCATAGTGCTTCATTGCCTTTAAATAGTGTTCTTAATTCTACATTTTCCTCTTTTCAAAAAAATTTTAATGTTGTTCATCTTAACGCTCAAAGCATCCCTGCCCATTATCCCGATCTTTTGGCCTCTTTCGATGTTGCGAATATCCACGCTGTACTAGTTTCTGAGACTTTCCTGAAACCTTCCTTACCTTCTACTTCTTTCGTACTTCCAGGATTTCACCTTATTCGTAACGACCGAACTGGTAAGGGGGGTGGTGGCGTAGCTATTTATCTTCGAAGCCACATACCATTTACGATCTTGCACAAATCTCCTTCATCTTATTCTGAATCATCAGAACACATTTTCTTGGAAGTGTTATTCGGTAAACTAAAAGTACTCTTAGGAGTATTTTACTCTCCATCACTCGAAATAAATTACTTCCAATCTTTTGAAACCCTTTTAGAAACGTATCTCCCTACCGTCAATCAGGCTATCATCATGGGTGATTTTAATACGTGCTTGGTTAAAGATGACTCGCGTGCTAAAAAACTTAAACATATTATCACCAGCTCTAACCTTTCTTTACTTCCAACTAATCCTACGCACTTTTTTCCAAACTGTTCACCTTCGCTTCTCGACCTCATGATCGTTTCCTCTCCAGAACTTGTTTGCGTGCATGGTCAACTCTCAGCAGACGCGTTTTCTTACCACGATCTGGTTTATCTGTCGTATAAGGTCCGCCCACCCAAGGCGAAACCCACCATAATCATGCGCCGTTCTTTCAAAAACTTTAATACTCAAACTTCATGACAGATCTGAGAGGAATTGAGTGGGACGCAATTATGAATGCTACATCTTTAGATGAGAAAATAAGCATTTTTAACTCTCTACTTATCGAACTTTACGACAAACACGCTCCGCTCAGGCCTATAAAACTGAAACATCTCCCAGCCCCCTGGATTACTGAGGATATAAGAACACTGATGACCAAACGTAACGCTGCAAAGTCTAAGTATAAATCAAAGCCTAATGATCTTAACCTAAGTAAGTACAAGCGTTTACGTAATAAATGTAACAGGGTGTGTAGAGATGCTCAGAGACAGTTTGTGCACGCATCTGTAGATAGAAAGAGCTCATCAGAAGTGTGGAGATTCTTCCAGTCTGTTGGAATTGGGCGTTCTAAGACAGAAATCTCCTTAAATACAGACCTAAACGCCCTCAACAACCACTTCTCGGGCTCCTCTATTCCGAATCCAGCCAAAGCTCAAACTGTTTCCCTTCTTAAGGCACGAATCAAACCCAGTCATCCTCTCTTTGAATTCGATCTAATAACTGCACATGAAATTAAAAGACACGCATCCACTATCTCATCTGATGCTGTTGGCTGTGACGGTATCAGCCGGAAAATGATTATTTTGGTGTTGGATGAGATTATGCCTATCATCTGTCATATCTTCAACTTCTCCCTTACTTCTAAGACTTTTCCTAATATCTGGCGTTTTGCTAATGTAATACCTATCCCTAAACTCTCTAATCCTTCATTACCCTCACATTATCGGCCTATTTCTATTCTTCCTTTCTTATCTAAAATTCTTGAACGTATCATACATTTCCAGCTAACCTTATACTTGACAAGGCATAATATCCTAAGTCCTTTCCAGTCTGGCTTCCGACCTGGCCACAGCACTGTGACGGCACTTACAAAGGTGTTTGACGACGTCAGATTTGGAATGGACAACAAACAAGTCACTATATTAGCTCTACTAGACTTTAGCAACGCATTTAATACCGTTGATTACGACATACTTTTAGCAGTGTTAGAGTCAATAAATATATCCAGTGATGTTATAGAGTGGTTTCATTCTTATTTATTTGGGCGTCAACAACGTATCTCTGTTGGAGATCGTTATTCCTCGTACTGCCGTCTCAGTGCTGGTGTTCCCCAGGGTAGTGTGCTCTCCCCACTTTTGTTCTCCATCTTAAATACTGTCACCGAACTTCTTACCGTTTCCTTTCACCTTTACGCTGATGACCTGCAGATTTATTTAACGACCCGTGTTGAGAACATTACAGAAGCCATAGAGACATTAAACACTAACTTGAATACCATTAACACCTGGAGTCAGTCTTTCGGTTTGTCTGTCAACGCTAGCAAGTCACAGCTCTCAATCATAGGAACATCTAAGCAGCTGTCTAAAATTAACTATACGAATCTACCGAATGTCATGTTCAACGGGACTGTTCTATGCTATTCCAGCGTCGTCAAGGATCTGGGTGTCATTGTTGACAGTTCCCTTTCGTGGCGTTCTCAAATCGCTGAGATAAGTAAAAGGATTTTTGCTACCTTCCATTCGCTAAAAAGATGGAAGAATTTTTTACCCATTAAGACCAAGGTATCGCTCGTAAACAGTTTAATGCTTCCGATATTGGACTACGCAGACGCATGTTATCCGGATTTATCGGAAGAGTTAACTAATAAACTAGACCGCTTACAAAATCTCTGCATTAGATTTATATTTGGACTTAGAAAATTCGATCGTGTCTCGCAGTACCGTTCAAAGCTCGGATGGCTCCCAATAAAGCATCGTCGTAACCTCCATGCCGTAACTCTCCTTTATTCCATTCTTTTCCGTCCCTCCTCTCCGCTGTATCTTAAAGAACGATTTTCTTTTCTTGGTAACCCTACTCTTCACCTAAACCTTCGCTCTCTAGATGACAACAAGTTAAGTATACCAATTTGTAACACGAACTCTTATTATGATTCTTTTTCGGTAAAGGCTGTAAGATTGTGGAATGCACTTCCAGTTAGAATTCGTCAATCCCCTACTATAGCTGTCTTCAAAAATCGTGTTAAGAAGTTTTACACTACTTTGACTTAACTGCCGCTATTACTCTCCTAAGCCACTAGTATGTGGGTATATTAAGCATCTTGCGTTATTTATTGGTGTTATTATTATTTATAAATTTACACTGTTTATATTGTGTATAATGCATATGTGTTTATGTATGTATGTATGTATGTATGTATGTATGTATGTATGTGTGCATATGTGTATGTATGTATTTATGTATGTATGTATATATGTTTGTATGAATGTATGTATGTTTATGTATAGATATGGATTATAATTAAATTGGAATTATATTGGAATATAATTACATACTGTTATGTTGCACATGCCCGTTTCACTGCAAGCTTCTTTCTGATGGGTAGTCTGGAAGAGATCACTATTTAGTGATAAGACCGCCCATTGCACGCTCTGTAGTTAGTTGTTAAGCTTTCCTTTTGTGTAATTTTGTATGTAATTGTGTGCAATAAAGTTATTTATTTATTTATTTATTAATAATATTAATTCTAATTTTTTAATTGTGATTTTTTTGGTTTAGAATATATATTTTCAATTTAAAATTTATCTTTTCAATTTAAAATACGAGTATTCTATTTTCTTAGTATTGAAACGGTAAATGGTTTTAACCGTACACGTTATACGAGTACTACAGTATGTGAAAAGACATTCTTAGTTAGTTTTAAATGATTTATTTACTATTTTGTGTTAATTGATTATTTCTTCAACATATTACCTTATAAATCAAAATTAGCATGTTATAGTAGACGAACTGAATTCTTTAACAAAAATTATATATAAGCAACTTTTTTTTCCATAATTACTAATTTTAGAGCTGTGCTTTTTACTACAAGGGATAATAAATACTACATCGATTCCTTCGCAAACTATAATAAAATTGGAGAATTATAGAAAATATTAAGTTCATCATTAATACACTAGTTTTGATTAAATCTGATGAATATTTACAACATGGATTCAATATTTAAACACTGGAGCTCTACAAAGGTCACCAATAATCCCGTCGTCCTTTAACTTATTTGAATGGTTTTCACACATCAATCAAGGTCAAAATAGCTGCGACTCTATCATAGGCCAAAACAACGATCAGTATTTCACTCATTTCATAGAAACGGATTTCTAAATATAATAAATAATTATAAAAAATTTATAAGTTATTGCCAGTAATTACTATGATTACTAAGACCCAGTTTCACCACTTGCTATTAAGTTCCGGCTAACCTAACTGCCACTTTTTTGACAGTAATTGCATGGGTTATCTGTCAAAATAAGTGCCAGTTAGGTTATCCGGAACTTAATGGCAAGTGGTGAAACTGGCCCTTAGTATAATTGCTTATAATTGCTTATATTACTGTAACTTAAAATTTTTACTGAAAACAAAATATGAAGATGATTCTATATTCGTGACAAAATATGAAAAATAATAAAAAAGTACTCTTAAACCATTAAAATATACAAATATATTTATTTTTAGTATAAATTTAAGTTTATGTTTTCTAATGATATTGGTTGATTATTATTAAAACCATTTGTAATTTAATGTATAACTTTTTATTTTAATTTGTTTGAAAGTAATATCAACATAAGTTACAACTGGACCGACAACAATTCCTTAATCGCAACAAGTCAGGACCGCTTACGTAACGGCCTCGTAATTATATTAACTACACAACCTACTCTTATACAATACTTATACAGCGTGATCTTTTTACTAGCTACGTTTTTAAATTAAAAATTTCAACAAGCTATTAGGATCCAATAATATAATATTTTTATTAAATATATTTTAATTAAATCTCATCACGTGAATTTGTTAATCCAAAAATCGTATATCATTCGTCCCAAAAATATACGTATATGTGAAAATATATTTTTACTAGGTGTCTCTTATGATGTTATTCGTATTGTTTCGGTATTTATCGGGTTTGTTGACATTTTACTTACTTATTTCATCATGGAATCGTAGCGTCTATTTACTCAGTCTAATAAATAGGCTGTCTAACTCAAAATGTCTGACTTGTGACTCTAGAAATTAGCCTTATAATTAATATGAATGAACAAACAAACTTGAAATTTATTATAAATTGTAAAGATGCAAGTCAGAATCAAATAAAACATTTAAAATAATATTTGAAACTTACAAAATATGATAATAGACAACTTACCATTTCGTTTTAATAAAGACTTATCAACTGATACTTAAACGTAATTAATAATGTAGCAAAATATTTGATATTAACACAAAATACTCGTAATAAACTATTTTAAGCACTCTGTATCATTCAGGTCTACCCCAATGGACCGGTCTAGACAAATTGTCGCACCCCACGTTCGCATTATTGCCGATATTTAATTGTTTGCGTAATTTATTTCCCTGGCGGGGACCGGGTTCTATAAAACGTTCATAACACGGAACTAGATAAAATTTGTGAACTGAACATAGTTAGAATTTATTTATATTATAATAAAATATTATTAAATTCTAAATATTAACTTTTTTTATAATATATAAATTTTCAAATTAAATAAAAATGTTTTAAAATATATCTTATACAATATTTTATCATAAATATGTTATGTGTATTATATATGTGATGAATATCACAACATAAAAACAAGCACGCTATAATGTCAATTAACAAAAACTCTTTGTAGATGTAGACGCTTTCCAAGACCTAATTTTATAGGAGTATAATAAGAATACTCTCTAAGAATACTATATGTAATCGAGAAAAATCTCAATGCAGTAAAATTTTAATAGTGTTAAAAATTTGAAAACATTAAAATTTCGAACATTCTAGTATCTGAATGTCAACGTTCAACATACAAACATTTACAAGTACAATCAGAGGGCACTGGGCATGACTAAACGTCGCCAGCAATTTCGACTGCCATCACATGCACCGTGCACAATCTGACACTTGCATATTTCAATGTTAGTCACGGGTGTGTTCATTTAGCATTTTAAATTGTATTGACTATGAATAATTGAATTAAATTTACTTTTATTCGTTTACACGGTTAGTACATAATTAAATTAAAAAAAAAAAAAGTTTTTCAAAGAGAAATGTAGAAGCACGATTCTTGATACATGTTTTAGAAATATAATAAATTCTTAACTCATATACGAATAATTTAATAAAAATTACTTATGAATAAATAATTGTAACCCTTACACAGTCTATTTTTAAAATTAAATTATTATTTTTTAAACGAAACTTGCTTGAATATGTTTTTAAAAATTATATATTGACAATTGATATTTTCATTAAGTTCTTCTCAAGATTCATTTAACTGGTTTAACGATTGATTTACAAATATTTTATGCAAGTCTCATGAACTTAAGATGGAAACTGCATCTCTTCTCATGATGTGCCATTAATTTTGATACCTGCCGACCCTGCCGTTATACGAGTAAGTATACGTTTTACTAACCGAGGTAATCTATGTATCGTCGAGTTACCTAATCGGTAAAACTATTCGAATGAATCGATATTTAATTCCATTAGGATTATTTATAATCTAGAACTGTCTATCAGGATATCGATAATGGGGGCGAGTACCTAATTTATCCGTTTTATCCATTCCGACCAATAAGACAAACGACCCTTATCTGTGACGGCTTATCTTAATAAGTTTCCGCAGATAGCACGGAGTGAGCATTGCTTATAGGTGTATTCAATTAGTGTAATAATTGTTATGTATCGATTGGCTATTTCCGTTTATACGTTACATCATATCCGTGTGAAATCAAATATCAATTTGTATGTAAGTTATATTTATGCGGTCATTTTATTCGTAGGTTTTGTTACAAAACTATCACAATAAATGAATGAAAAAAAAAATGAACAGAAGTAGACTTTGTCTGGTTCTATCTAAATGGAAGATATCCTTAAATATTCTAATATTTAATTAAGCTGATTTAAGTACCTACTAACTTAACTACCGTATTGACCTTAATACCAGATAAATACATGTGTATCCTACAATCACTATATGGAGCTTACTTAAAATTAATTTAAATATGTACAAATTATTATACATGGATTGAAATTTGAAAAAAAAAAACAGTCTAATAGTTAGTTTAAAAAAATGAGTCTTTTTTGTACTTTAAAGGTTTTCATTGTAAAAAATAAATATATTGACATATTAGATAATAGGAAATAAATAAACGCATCACACGCAACGGTCCCCAGTAAGACAAAATCCTGCGTCGGGGGTCCAGAAGCACTTGATACTGTAAACACAAACGCCCAAAACACTATAAACGTCTGTATAGTCTAACGAAACATTTATCATGAGTGGGGATCAAATCAGCGACAGCTAACACAACAGCCAGTTTTCGTTGCCACTGCGCTATACCTTCAGTATACATATTGTGGCAATGGATAAATGAGTATTAAACATCCAACTTTCGAAAATAAACAAAGAAAGAAAAAATGTTGAAATGGTAAGTATTATTATTTTTAGCTCTCACGCTGAAAGTTAAAATAGCGTGATGTAAATTTATTTATTTACTTTGCTCGTGAAATGCAAATTCGAAACCTTAGCATTCCTATGAAAGCCCGCTTCGCCCTTGTTATACAGCCGTTAAAACTTTTTATAGGTCAAGCAAACTTAGTCTGACCTCAGTGTTATTATAAAGTATCAATTTTTACTTTTCAGAATATAATTACATATACGATCAAAATTAAAGAAACGAAAAAATATTGTAAAATAATTTTCGCTTATGAGTATAAGCTCATATCCCTACTTGATGATAATATTATCAAATACTTGGTAATAATATTATCATTTTATTTCCAGAGATAATTGTAAAAAATAGTCTATGCTGTACAAACATTACATAACTACAGGAAAGGAAATTAGGGACTGATGATTCGACTATAATTTATATAAGGAGATAATTGCACAGTTGACTACAATAGTAACTACTTATTATATCAGTCATCACAATATTTTATATCACTGGAAATGCACATTATTTCCAAACAGTTTAACAGAAGACTGGGACCACGCGACAAATGAGAAATGCCGTCCATTTTACATGTGACTAAAACAAATTAATGCCCACTAGACTGTAGCAATTTTCCAGAGAGGCACTCGACAAGCGATTTGCCACAAAAGCCGTGCTATGATTCGAAATATGTGTAGTGGAAGCAGTACAATTTTAAAACTTTGAACCAATTATTTTATTATCACCCCTACCTCACCGTAATAAGATTCCGGTCGGTGTCGCGATAATGTGTGAAATCTCTCGATTGCAATATCGCGCTGGCACCCTCTAGCAATTTTAATTCCGTCCAGGCTTTAAGCAAATTGTTCTTTCACGCAAAATGGAATGTAAGCTCGACGTCACAGTGACAAAGGGATAACTGTGCAGTTTTCACCGCGTCGCGTCGCGTAAAGGTGAAGCGGGCCATGAAAGTAGACGTTTATTTAGTGTCTTATTTCTTTTTATGCGGACGTCGCAAGGAGATGTTTTATGAAATTGTTTTTCCGGGACATTAGCCAGCCCTAATTATAGACCTTGCCTCTCGAGCACAATTACCCTGGACGTTCACGTTGACTATGATAAAGTACGTAGAGAACAATTTCACGAAGACGACGGCTTATTAGGAGAGTGAATTTTGGCTACCTATATGAAACTTATCCGCTGGTAAGCACACGTCTCGTCTGCCTTATATTATGTGCACATAATTGTTATAGAATTAATGAAACCACATTTAACCGCAATGGAAGTTTAATTACATTTTGGGCACGAGAAGATTGTTAATGTTTGCATAATTTGTTAACTTCAAACGGAGATATATATGTAGAAGATATTATAAAGTGTATTCCTTATTAATATTTTGAATGTTTACTAACTTGGTACAAGAAAAACGCACTTAATTAAGTTAAAATTACTTCTATGTCTTGGTCAAACAAGGGGCGTATTTTACGCTTGAACTCTTTATCGTAACTGAAAAACGCTACCGAACGTAACTTAGATGTTGGAACGCAGTTCCTCGTAGTTTAGTCAAGAGATTATTGTTTGTTTGTTCTGTTCTCATTAGATGCATTCTCGATTATTGTTAGTATACGCTTCGTTCAAAATGTAGTAGTTATAGGAAAAACAAATTTATAATACTTTTATGTTTTAATTTATCACAAAATTAACATCTTTGAAAGTAGGCGGTAGGCCGAAAAGTTTGTGAAACTATGCCTTAAGCAAATTAAGCCAATTAATTAAGTTCATAAGATCTTGGCAACTTAATCAAACTGTTGTTTCAAATTAATATAAACGTTTAATAACTATAACTATGTTGACGATGAATTCTCTCATCTCAGCAATATCCAAGTCATAGACTTGATGATCGTCGGGAGTCACGTATGGTCCCTTTGGAGGGAAATGAAATAATTTGTCTTACTGAAGGGTGCATGTCATATTTATGCGATGGGGTGAACAAACTTTATTTATTCAAACGTGAACAATTTTTATATTTTACTTTGATAAATACATTCGACATGGTAAAATCGGGTGTGCTGGAAGAAATCTCTTATAGGGATAAGCAAAACCCTTTATACATTTATTTCAAGGACTTGTACCTTTTTTGTAATGTTCTGTACGTATAATAAAGAGTTAAATAAATAAAATAAAAAATAAATAAAATTTATCAAACATGTAGTTGAGCTTCACGGTTTGGGGATTATTGTTTTTGAGGCTCCACTGGTAAGTACCACCACAAGTAAACGTCTGAAGTAGATTTTTTTATATGTAGAGAGTAGAGACTACAATAAGTGTCGTGGTGATACACTTAATATAAAATTAGTAAAATTATAATGAATATCTGAACAGAATATGAAAACAATATCAAAATACTACTTTAATTTATTTTAATTTAGCCTAACTTTTGACCGATAACTTATTATTTGAATATTATGTTGTTATTTACATGAACTTGAAAGTGATTGCTTATTAAAGTCTATATTTTAAGTAAAACTAGCTTTGTAAAATTCAGATATAAATGTTTAGAGTGCCAATAATCTATATGCATATAATAAAATGGTAGGAAAGTCAAAACTGTACATTGAATATTTTTTTAAAAAGAATACTTGGGGTGTGATCTACAATCGATACCGAAGCCAAAAATATGATTTTTAGAATTTTTGTCTATTTGTCTGTATTTATCTCCGGTATAAACTCAAAAAATACTGCATGGATTTACTTCAAAATTAGCACGAATATTATTAAGAAGTCGGGTCAATATATAAGCTACATATTATCACGCTATCACCTACGGGGAACGAGCAGTGAACCTTTATTTATTCAACGCATTCTGTAACAACGTGTAATATAATAGCGTTCACGCAGACGACGTCGCGGGCAGCAGCTACTACCAAAATATAACAATAACTTGTTGGGATTATTAAGTCTTATAAATATGTAGCAAGAAATATGTTCCACTGAGAGTAATTACGAATAAGTGAGTGACACATAGTATGGTTGTTGTTATTAGGAATTAAGAAGAAAAATCAGTAAATTAATTTACGATTCCGTTCCATTGCGTGTTGGCAGACATACGCGTCAGAAATTTCCGCTTATGAAGTTTTCTTTACAATATTTTTCTTTATTTGCAAGCAATATAAATAATAATAATGTAATATTTAATTATAATTATAATTAGATAAATTTAATTATACTTGAACTGAACTCAACTGAATCAGCTTGTAAATCTCCCACTGTTGCGCAAAGGCCTCTTCTTTATATAGGGGAAGGATTGGAGCTTAATCCATCACGCTACTCTACTGCGGGTTGGCAGATAATTTTCGTACTATGATAAATGATCGCTATTAGATGTTAGTAATAGCAAGCGGAATCAACGGCGGGGACAAATATTTGCATAAATATGCCCCGATCGGGAATCGAACCCGGGACCGCCGTCGTTAAGGCGACTACTCGCACCACTACACCAGAACGGTTGCCTGATGTTTTTGTAATAATTCTTGCACTTTAATAATTAATTAGACTATTTGATTCATTCTGATTTTTTCACAAATACATAAATTATATTTATAGAAAGTTTAAAAGTACCTGTAACATTGTCTTATTTTATATTAAAAAGCAAATAGTAAAATTTTAATTTATTTGGTTTAGGTTATTTAAGTGTTCTAATAAACATTTTTATATTAAAAACGCTTTCACATAAAGTAATTTTTTGTTTTCTCTTTCCATCACAGCAAAGGTAGTGTATAAAGATCCCAAAAATACGTGAAAGAAATCTATTCGAAGTCAATTGTATAATATCTTTGTGAATAAAATATAAAGGTAAGACAGATAAAGAGAACAAAGATGTAGTAGGTTTAATATTTAACATGATGCCTGAAAGTTTTTCCTTATTTGAATATTATTGATATACTAAAAACGAGTTTTACTTACAACTGTGTACTACAACTTTGCTATATGAAAGAGATATAGAACTTACTATAGAATTTAGAATTATTTCTTTGTCTTTATTAAAGTATGTATATAAATAAGATGAATGGGTATATTTTGTTTTGGTTAAGTATTTGATCCATCGACATATCCAATTGTAACAATTCCACTAATATCATTGTTTTTGTAAAAATGCTATTGGAGCCATAAAATTACACAAAGATGTGGATGTATACTCCAGAGATCTCACTTAGATTTTTCTTATTATTAGTTACTATTAAGAATAATAAACGATATAAATAAAATTCTAATTTTTAACTATACGCCGACGATTTCATTTTATATAGAATTGCTACATGTAATATACTTGGTGGCAACTATAAGTAGATATTGAAGTATTCTTGTGCAAAAACAATTTCATGAAACTGTATCCATAAAAATATTATCAAATTCTTAAGAAAAAACATGTAACAGAAAGTAAAACTTAGTTAAGTATCAAAAATTAAAGATCTCGGTGTAATAATGCATCTACAGAATTAAAGCCTTTTAATAAAACAAAGCGAAGATAGGCAAAAGACGAGACGACTGAGAGTGGGTCAATTTGAATATGGACAGCGGAACCAAAGAGGACAGAGGCTGGCTGATTTTCTGGAGAAGGAGGTACTCTTTCTGATGAACTCCTTCTTCCAGTACCTGCCTCACAGGAAATGGACCTGGATAAGACCTGATGGTTCCACTAGAAATGAAATAGACTTCATTACCAGACGACAAATATTTAATGACGTTCCCGTGATCCATAGGGTAAAAACCAGGTGTGATCACCTATTGGTTAGAAGCATATTGCATATTAGTTTTAAACTGGAACAGTCACGCCTAATGAAATCTACACTGCGACCATCTAACGCATATATCCAAAACCCCAAGAGCTTTCAGCTCGAATTATCTAATCGTTTTGATTGTTTTGACGATTACGTTTCTGTGGACAATATAAACAGCAGGTTGGTGAACACTGTTCATACAGTCGGAAGCCGATTTTACAGACCCGGCTGTAAAATATAGATACTACGTGAATTCAAAACACACTTAATAATTTTCATTAAAAAAAATTAAAACAAAATTGATACCGCTGTGAAATATTATAATCCCTAAGACGTGCTTTTAAAAATAAAAATTGCAATACAAAAGTTAAAAATTTTTGTTAAGATAATCTAAAATTAAATCTTTACTGAATACATTTTCTCAATTCTGAAATTAATTCCGTTGACTTTTAAAAATCATACGCAGTCAAAACAAAGAAAATCCCTCTCACGCGATAATTGTAATGACATATTATAAAGGATATAATTTGTATATTACTCGTAAATTTGCTGAAATTGAAGCTAATATGGCACCGTTTCCGCATAGAAAATGCGTACAAATGAAACGTAGGGTGTGAATAATGACGCAATCTTACTGTTACATAAAATAAGACACACGTGAAAATTGCCAATTCTTCATAATAAAGTCTTTTGTAAATGATGCTACGTTTCTCATGGGCAATCTTTTTGAGATTTTGTTGTATAGATTAAAAACGTAAATGATACAAACAAGGTAGTTCTTTTTTTTAAGCTAATCTATTACATTAATTTTATTAAATTAATGCCGTTTGGATATAGCAATGTTGTGTAAAGACAGACAAATTAAGTAAAATTATATATTAAAAATTTATTCACATAATTATATAAATTGAAGATTTTATGTTAAAAATACATTAAAGCACTTAAAAGTCAAAACGTACTTAAGTAAAAGTCGCAAACGACAATTGTACCTTCTTAAAAACTTCTAAGTGTATCTTTGTTCTATTCTAAACTCACCTTCCTTATAAATACAAAGTTTCGAAACACTGGCCGCACGAACCTTCTTTATCCCAGACCTCCAGAGGGCAAGAATATAAAGCGATTGAAGCAAATCCTCGGAAGATTGAATTTGGTAAAAGTTTTCGACTAGTTTGTCAAAAAACTTGTAATTTCGCTTACCGCTCGGCTATTGAATTCTCCTGTTATTTATAGTTAGCGATAAAATAATATTAATCTCATGGGGATTAGGTCGGGATTTTATTCTTTGCCGCAACTCGGAACAGTGGAAGAGGCCCTTGATTATTGTCTCCGTTGATCATAGTACGGATAAGGGATAAGCAAGCCAGCGAAAAATGTAACGATTGTTTTACGGCAATCATTCATTAGGGTCCGTAGAAATAAAATTCCATCTTATCAAGCATTTTTGCTTCAATCGACGACTTGCTTGATGGGCTGCGTAACGAGGTAAAAATGGGAAATGGGTAAAAAAATATTTGTTCGTGTAATTTTTATACATTCTTTTAGATCCCGATTAACAGATAAAAGGGTTATTATTAATATACTTTTAATAACTATACAATTTAAATTCTTATATGTAAAGATTTATGGATTTATCAAAATTTACATTTGAAAGTAACGCGCATAGCTTTATTACAAAATTACCAAAGAATTAGACAGAACTATATTATCTTGATAGGACTAAGAACACATATATTCGTTGTTTTATTTTATATAAGAATGGCAAATGCATTGGAAATATAGATTTGCAGCATTTTAATCAACCATCGCGTCCATACAAAGATAGACGGATCTTATCAAGCCAACTAGTAATCAGCTCTGGAAGTTTCTGTAAGGAGGGATTATATTTTCGATAACTCAGCCGAGGGTAAAATGCCATAAATATAGAAAAAAGTGAGATATAGGGGCCTTGCGTATGAGCAATTCAGAAATTTGCTAAGGTTTTAGAGAAAAACTATAGTAATCGAAGAAACCCTCATGGGAGCGATACACGTCCAAATGGTTCGTGCGCCATGAACAATACTTCTGCAAGCGTAACATAATACTTTAAATACATTTTTATATTAGCACATTATAATATTTGTACCAAAAACTGATTTTAAAGATGGGAACTAAAACTTAAAACAAAAAAAAATTAAAACTTAAAAAACTATTAAAACTTATTAAACTTAAAACTTAACTTTACTCAAAATTTGATGGTAAATATCAATGATCTTAGAAGAATCTTTTTCTTCTAAGATCATTGGTAAATATAGTACTTTTTTTAACTAAGATATTATAGACAGTTTTATTGAATTATATCGTATATAGAGTAGTGTTGTGTTCTAAACATAAAATTTTATCATACATACTTGTTGTGAAATGTCCATTATGTCGAGAAATGAATAAGCCTATTTAAATTGACTTATACTTCATCGCATACATTTACCGGTAAAATATTGGCGTGACTACATAAAACGAGCAACACGAGGGGAACTCTGCGGTTTAGAAAAAACGCAATATCGCATGAGTTTGTAGGGAGGTAAGTGTACCCTATGGATTTACAACATTAAATTGGTTCAAGCAGGGCTGTCGAGTTGGCTAAATTTTAAAGGAACTATTCATTTATACAGATATACAATTTTTCGTTATTAAAAATACCAAGAAAACGAGAACAGAGCTCTAGACTTACAGACTAACAGTGTAATATAATTTTAAATGTACGTATTATCTAGGCAATTTTTCCTACCAGATAGTTAATTGACTTAAATTTCTGCTTGCAAGAATTCTTGTCCTTTTTTAGAAAAATAAGAAATAAAAATTTGATAATTCTATTTAAATAAAAATAAATAATAATAATAATAAAATTATTCAATAAGAAAATTTTTAGATATTTTTGTCAAAATTATAAAAAAGCCGCAACCCTTAACCATGATTGGCCAGCAGAAATCCTTTGTCCTGACAGCGCTGGGCAAGTTTATCGCCGCTGCGTCTCTTAGCAGTTATTGCGTATTGCAAGATGCGACATAAAGTCACCCTAGCAATAATGGTCATCTCAGAAATTAAATGTCCAGACGTGCGATAGTATGACAATGTTTAGAGACGAATTTAGGTCTTCAATTTTTAATAATTTAGGTCTTTAATTTTAGTTATTTAATTATTAATTGAATAGGCTTTTTATTTCAATCATCTGTGCTTGTTACACATATTTAAAAAAATACATGATATTGTAGAGAAAGTAAGAAATACAAAAATCTAGAGTTTCTAATCATCAAATATTCAAGTTTATTGAATTCCAAATCAATCTTAATAAGCCGTAATATATTTCAAATATCGTAAATTTTGTTACTGTAATATTTTAATGTAAGTAAATATTTGATTTTCTGTCGGCAGAGCGGATAATCTCAAACATCTCATACGTGTGCATTACGCCAGACAGTTTTCCCGTGGGCCTCGATTTTACTCCGAGATTGTTCGCCAAGTTTCCTATTTGTTACATAATACGAGCACCTATGCTTCTGTTTGTACACTGGATTAATTCAGTCTACCTTTAAGTTTATTTGTGTAAGCTTCTACTTTGAGACGTACGAGAAAATACCAAACGAGTTTCATTTATCGTTGAAGGAATATAAGATAACTTTATCAAGCGTGTTTTTTAATAATCAATAAAAAAAAAACGAAAAATTCACAACGTCACAATGTAATATTGCGTTCACAACTTGAGATAGCTAATTGCTTCAACTAAGTACTACATTATTGTATCGAACTCTACAACTTCCTATCTAATTTGCCTTTCAAATACTTTGAAACATAGAATGAGCACTTTGACTACGAAAATACGCAAAGAGGCTAGTGTTACGTGGAACTATTCCTCCAAGAAGCCAACTCACAGTTAGAAAATTCCATTCGCGTAATCGCCGAAACACACTACCCTAGGGACCTGACGGTATTACCCTCCCTATCTCCAACATTCTTACAGTTTAATGTATGCAAACGCATTTTGTTTCAAAGCCTGGCTCCCTCAAGGATGGTGTTACTCGAGTACCCTCGAGCGATGTTCACCTCGTGGTGCCTACCGAAGTTTTTCTCATCCGTATGTCACAACAGACTCTTTGATCTTCTCAAACGCGAATATAATGTTGGAACCAGTTAAGGATATTCCTTTTATATTTTATCCAAGTATACACGCACCCCTGTATAAGTTTTGTCTTTATCTATTTCTGCAGAAATAATATTACTATTTCCTTAAGGTCTTTTTGTAAAAACAAAATAATAATGTTTTGTCTTTTTTTTGTATTCTGACTATTGAATATATTTTGCTACGAAACGATAGAAGGGGAATAAGTGTTCAAATTCGAACGTCTCCGTTGCTATTTCTCTTTGCAACATCAAACTGAACGTGAAATATTAGAGGCGTTAAAGAAGGAATAATAATTCATAAAAGATACGTTTCTGTATGTCAGGATCGTAACGACGTTCAATATATCACGAGATTATTAAAGTCAAGTTAAGCTCACAAACTTGGCGTCATCAATCCGTCTGGCGCTAAAAATATAAATCCCCAATGATGTGGGACATCGACGACAAAGTAAGTATCAACAGAACACCATGTGGCAACCCCGCCGAAATAGAATTCGACGCCAATGGTGCTGTCACACGTGGCACGACCAAAAACAGATCGTTTCCTTTAAAAAGTTAATTTGGCACTTTTTTTGATACAAAAAGTGACATTTTTTTAAAGTTTGACTCGGGCATGTGCCCCTTATAATGAAACGTTAGTTAGATACGACAGAAATTTGACTCTTGTTTTTCGATATGGGAACAGTTTTTTATCGTGATATATTACCTACAGAGATACTTATTTAAAGGAAATTAGGACACCTGATAAAAATACAGCAAAAAAAGAAGTGATAAAAGTAGATAAATATGTTGATAATATTTTAATAGAAAATGCGTTAAGGGAATTATTTATAATATAAATACGTATTGAGTCGAACATATTGTGGCGTATTCGCTACCTCAAAATACCTCAAAGTACCTGAAATCTAAACTAAATCTTACCCTTTACACTTGAACTAAAATTAACTTGAGCGTTTTAATGGGCACTTAACTAAACAAAGAACGTACATTCGCATAACTGAAAGTCGGGGAACAGAGTATTTATTATAAAAATTCTTACCAAACTTCCCTCCGGAAAGTAGTTTTTAGGTTCAGGAGATTGATGATTATGGTCGTATGAATGGCGTTCCAACTTTAATTATGACCTTTTATTTTGCCGATAACATTAATAAATCTTTAACAAAAATTTTGATTAGCTCATACTTAGTGTGTTTGTTTTTGTAATTAATAAAAGAAAATATGAAGTCATTAAAAATTCGTTTGAAGAAAAAATTAAAAATACTTATGAAGATGTGTATCATGTTATATGCTAGTTTATCTTTTTTTTTCCTTTTTTTTTAATGTATTCTCTACCAAAATTATAGCAAAATGCTTTAAGCGATGTTGCAATTTGTTAAATTATTTTACATAATTAAACCATTTGAACAAAATACATTTAAGTTAGTATAAAATATAGATAATAATGTATATGTATCTGTTTGTGTATGTATGTATTTATATATGTATGTATATGTATTAATTAATCGTGTATATAATACAATGTTTGTTAGTAATTTTATTACCTTATTTTGCCTTTCTTGAAAATAAATTTTCTCAATTTCCAATTTTGCACACCTACAAACGTTCGTTCTTGTACGTCAAAGTTGGCTGGTAGAGAATGTTTTTAGCATCAAGACGGCCTTTTGTACAATAGTTCAATAATATGTTGCACAATAAAGTATTCATAAATAAATAAATAAAATAGGTGAAGAGCCCGAGCGCCAAAGATTTTGTACAACAAATATGATAATAAAATATTAAACATGATATTTATTATATTTATTATATATATATATTTTAAAAAATCGTAAAAATGTATTTACAAAAACAGGCATCCCTGTGTTGATTTATTAGAGAACTAATATCAGTCATGATGTGACGTTATATAGTCTATGTTACCTAATACCTACTTCTAGAAAATATAGCTTTTTATTAAAAAAAATACTTATATTAAATTCGGTTTGTTTTTATTTTTATTAATTGATTACGCGAGCAAACAAATTTTTTGTTCTTTATATATACGCCAGTAAAACATAATCTACTAACTAGTATTTGCTAGTGTAAGTTCCGGCATTCATCAATAATTCAGAAAAGCTGTTATTTTATCATTACAAAAGGACATTTTTATTTTGTTTGTTAGTATAATACATAATATATACCTCCTTACTTAAAAGGATTCCGGAGGAAGGAAGGTCCTTATTTAAAACTTAAATACGTATTCGAAAGTTAATAATTTCAAATTTTGATACACCTTGGTGTTTAAATTACAGAATATAGAGGTATACATACAACATGCATTGAAGTAGAGCGTTTTTGTGGGTAGCAATATGATATTATGGCCTATACACTCCCTCTAACAGGAAAACAGGCTTAAACAGGCTTTCCAAAACAAAAATAATTTTTAAAATGGCGCTAGTCAATCTTAAACATAGCGCGGTGAAATAAATAAACTCTTTTGTTTTATATATATTTGCGAGTAAAATAAAAAAAAAATGTTTAAACAAAATAAAATTTGGCAATGCCTGCACTCTATATCACCCCATAAATATCTTTTTATTTTTGCCAAGCTGGTTAAGTCAAAGAAAAAAATATTCAATTCAATTATTTTTTTCTGTTTTGTTCTAATCAACGGCGATTCTAAGTAACGAATGACATCAACTCGCAAAATGTCGACTTCCGACACGAACACAATTCGTCTTGCCCAAGTTAATTTATGACCCCTCACCACTTCACTAATAAATGTAAACAAAGTATCCATTTTATTTTTTCTCAAAAGATTATTAATGAACAGTCCTAACTTGATAATTTTAATTGTTCCGAATGCCTCTAGTTGTACTTTGATCTCCACTAAAGATTGTATCCTTAAAGGTACCTTTTTTAAACCGTGTCGTGTGACGAGTGAACCTATTTCTGTTCCATCAATTTCTTTTTGATTTTAGTCTTAATCAATTCTATTATAATAGAATAAGAGTGATAATCGCTTGTCATTGAAGTAGGGTGATTCGTGAAGTTTTTTTAGTCAACCAAACTCAGTCACTGTAAAAAGTAGTTTGTGGAATTCCTCGTAATAGACCAAATATTTTAATGAAGGTATTTCGTATAAGTAACGATAATGTGTGAACGCTTGCTTTTATTTCTTTGAATATTTTACACAAGCGGAAATATTGTTAAAATGCCATACGAGAATCGTGGCCGATTTTTATTCATGATTTTTGTAATGCGTCATATTGATTTTCCTCTTGTAGAGACGCGTAAGCTTAAAATGTAAATGATTTTAAGATTTACGACATAATTACTATACAACAAATACATCCGTCAAACACATTCACGTTAACAATATGTAAACCAATAAACAAACAAAACATATATAGGTATATATATGTTTATAATTTCAACATTTAAAAAAAATTAAAACCTATACAAAACCTCTAAAAAGGAGTGTCTTTATTTTCATACAGGTAGTGGATATTTTGAGCCGAGGGGTCTGGGGCCGTGAGTTCGATTCCTGCCACGAATTTGGGTATATTATTTTTATATAATACCTATAGTATTATATACATATTATACAATAATTTTAAAAAATATTTTTGTCTTGGTGAATATTTTCTTAGTAATAATTTATACAAATCAAAAACTGAGTCATTCGCGGCCTGCATAGTTTAGACCACTTCACAAGAACTTTTAATTGGATAAAAATCCTTAAAAGGATATAATAAATGATCATACAGATTTATAGCTTTTAAAATCGATCGAATCATTGAAAAGGTATTTCGATACATTAATTAAAACACTAAAATTCGATTATTAACAATGAAATAAAAGCTATTTAAATATTGTCATTTTTTTAATTAAAATATAAACACTGTTCTAAAAGTCGAGATAATACAACGAATGTGACACGTCATTTGACACCAGACGGTCAAAGACCCAATTCATAGCCCCGATGTGTGGTAAGCAAAACATCTTGAAGTAAATTGCATGAAAAAAAAAAATTCTGGGAATTATATCCGCCAACCCGCAATGAAATACAGTATCAGATCAAGCTCCAAACTCTTCTCTTTCATAAATGAGGCTTCTTCATGGAGGTGAGAGCATTTACAAGTTGATTTAATACAGTGCAGTATAGTAAATACTACTGAAACTCTAAGTCTAGGTGTTTTTACATGTGCGTCTCCCCATTACGCCTCGAAAAGTATGAAATGTCTACGTTCCCAGTTGCTATAAACATTTGATAATTATCGTTAATCTTCTTGATGAAGGTTTATCAGTGACTTTAATAGATTGAGGAAATCAGATAGCAATCGATCTATGTATAAATCTGTAAAATATCAGATAGAGAGTATAAAATTAAAAATACCCTGGTACCGCAGGGAATATGGTAAGTATAAGAAATAAATTAAAGCACAGCATAATAAATTCCCGAGTATGATTAATAAGTCATTTTTTATACTAGCATACCTATATTTTATTATACTACACGATAAAAAAGTTGATAGATTTTCGTTGTTGATATTTAAAATAGAAAAGATATATTTTTTTTATATAAAAAGGACAACATGAAATCTACTAACATCTTTACCTACAAATGTGACGTTTGTTCATGTTTATTACTTATTTTAATACAGCATAGGTAATTTTATAGTTGTACACAATGTTACAAGCCAATATTTAAAATCGTATAAAACTAAAAATAAAGTAATTTTGATGCTTGTATGTAATCAGTTTTAGAAATTAAGTAGGTAGGTATAAGTTTTTTCATTAATAAAGAAGTAAACAAGACATTAAGTAACGTTTAAAGAAGCTCCTTTAAAGAATAAATAGCAATGACGTAGTTATAAGTTTTTTGACACTGGAAAAATTTAGGGGCAAATCGAATTATATTGGAAATAAAATTTTAAAGTAAAAGTTCAAAATATACCAACAAAGATGTAATATCAAATTTTATTACATATAAACAGTTAAAATGTTTCATCTCGTTACTAACTTGGAACAATAAGAAATAAAACTCAGCGAAATAAAAAACAAATAAACGGAAAGCATACGAAGGTGTATATCATGAATGCTCTAAAAGCTAAACTATGCTTTTAGCCATAAAAAAATTAAATATTCATTTTTATGTTAAGAAGCACTCCAAGTTTTGAGTCAAGTTTACGAAATGCGCTGCATTACAAAAGTTCAGAAGCCTTCCAGACAGCTCAATCGATTATTATATCCTGTTATCACCTGAGCTCACTGTCTTATCATATGCATTTTAGCATAAGAGTATCAGACATTATGATAAGAAACTGCACGTTACTACAGAATGTCAATTTCATGAAAAAGTTTTTTGACAAAATTATTATTATTGATTGTATAATAAATGATACATACGTTTAATAAACAAAACGCAGAGTTCATTAAAGTTATGTATATCTTTTTATTTTACTTTAGTTTAATTTTTAGATCTTCATAGAAAAAATGAAGCAACTAGTTGCTCAATACGATATTTATAAACTATGGTTGTACAATAAAAATTTCATTGTACTGACAATGCAATATTGTAATACTAGAGAGATAATTTGGTATTAGAGATATATTTAGTTGGGTATTCGGCTATCAGCAACCGTTCTGGTATAGTGGCGCGTGTAGTCGCCTTAACGCTAAGGCGACTACTCGATTGAGGCGATTCCCACTCGGGATAAATATTTGTACAAATATAATATGTTTCTGCTCTGGATGCGTATGTACTTGTCCCACAAACCTCTCATTACCGTGCCTCGGAGAACACGTAAATCTGTCGGTCCCGGTTGTTATCAAAGACACCTGATCGTTACTATCGTTTGGGAAATTATCCGCCAACCCGCAGTGGAGCAGCGTGGTGCCTTTTACTATATGGAAAAAAGCTCTTTGCCCAGCAATGAGATATTTACAGGCTAATTCAGTTCAATTCAGTATATTCTGTCAATTTCTTAGGTATGAACTCATCGTGCCTGAGTTTTTTTTAACATTTTTTTTTACATTTGAATAATAAGTATTTAGGTACTATAATTTCAAAATTTTCGTTCTAAGTCACTGGCCCGTGGTGCAGTTGGCAGTGGTCCTGTTTTTTGCTCCAGGGTTGTGGGTTCGATTTCCGCCCCGAGTCTGGGTGTAATGTGTATTTATTTATATAATATGTATTATTTATATGTATATTTATTTAAAAAAATGTATATCAGTCAGCTGTTACCTAAAACACAGGCATTAACTTGCCTACCTAATACCTTAGAGACAGACGACCGTGTGTGTATGTTAGACATATTTATTATATTATTATTTATATTATATTATTATTTATATTATATTATTATATAATATTTAAAATGAACTCTTTTTTAACTATTTCATATTTCCATTTTATTAATCAATGCAGTAGACACATGTTTCCTTTCAACTCGATCTGATTGCGCGTAATGTATTAATGCAGTTGCTTCTAAATGATTGCACTCATTACACGTTTTAAAGGATCAATGAACAGCACTTACCTACCTCGGTTTAGAAAATAAATACTGCATGTCTGAATAGACCATATGTATTGTCCGTCTATTACGTTGAATATATACAGTCAGACATTTACAAACGAACGGCAAAGTTAGGCTCAATTTATATCGAGTTCGTTCTTCAAAGCAAATCAAATATTGCTACGTGTCTGTCACCATACTTGAAAAATCATAAATTTGAAATAAATCCAGTGAAAAACATAAAATTGTGAATAGAAAACAAAAAATGTGGACGTGATTAGTTTATTTTTTGACTTTACTTGTTTTTTAATATCTATTTCCATGTTTTTTTTTTTAGAATATATTTCCGTTCCGTAATATACTAAACTGTTTTTTTTTTTTAATTTACTCTATAAATATTAAATGTAGAAAAAGACAGAAAAATTATTCCTTACTGCTTCCGACTCGGAACGTATAATATCTCCACTACAGGTTTCCAGATACACATATGCATATCTCAGAATTTCTTCTGAGACATGTTATTACCCTACGATCTTTTCTCTCATTACCGACCACGTGATTAAATTTTTGTGATTGCGACCTTTACGTTAAGTTCTACGTATTCTAAGACTCGGCACAGGTATTCTACTACTAAAGTATTAAAATGTACTCGGCTTACACTGCTCCAATACGAAAACGGATGCTTAAATAAAACGAACAATTTCAAAGGTAAGTCCTACAAGAAACTCTTAGTGCTTCGGAATAATCTACACTTTAAATATGTCTAATAAAGTTCAGATTAAGAGTTCTAGCTTCCCGAGGTAAATTTACATATCATAAATGTAATATTTAGCTCTCAACTTGCTAATTAGAAGTCGTCTTCTTGTAACGTCAACAGAAATGTTCTACAAAAAAATTACGTTATATTTCATGTTTTTTTTTTCCTTTTTTTTTAATTGTGTGAGGAAAATGTTTATAAAACGTTATTAAAACCAAATCGAAACCACATAATACCGCTGAGTTATCGAGTAATTGATTTAATTAAAACTTGATTTAATTAAAACTCATCTTATGTTCGACGATAAACGAAAACTCGCATGTTTTAGAAGGAATTCAAGATAAATATGCGGTAAATTGAAGAAGCGTAGCTTCTTTTTCATAGGAAAAGAAGCCTTTGCTAAGTAATGAAGTACATAATATATTTTTAATATTACTTACGATTTTTCAAGTGGTTATTTGATAACATATTGCCAATAAATACAAATCGATACTGTAGGCACATAAAAAATGATAACATGCGTTTGAAAAATGTGATTAACAAATACCGGGTAATCTAACGTTTGGAATTTGAAGTAGGTACAGGTTGTTTTGAGATTGGAAGATTTTATGACATTTCCGATGTGTGTGACAGAAAGTTACTTTTTTCTTTTTGACATTTATGAAATGGATCGCTTTTCGCTGGTACAAAGTTAGGTAATATTGAGAATTTATTTCCAATGTGGTAAGTCTTCTACTTAAACTAGGAAAATACGGAAGTAAAATTGATAAAATTTATGTGCCCAAAACGTAGTTTGTGAATCAATTTGTGAAGCTAGGTCGTGAAACTGGATCGTTGTTGGATAAAACGTACTCGTCCAGTGCACTCAAGCGAAAACATCGCTGCTGTTGCTCAGAGTGTGCGTGAACAACCATCATCAACATCAACTCGTCATCGTTCTCAAGAATTGAACATTTCACTTACTTCTTTGAGAAGAGCTTTGCATAAAGGTCTCGGTATGAATGCGTACAATGTTTAATTAGTGCAAGAGCTAAACTCGTATAACCATCCGATGCGTTTTCGGTTTGCTCAATGCACTAAAGTCCATTTAAAATCATCTTTTCAGACGAAGCTCGTTTCCACCTCGAAGGATACGTCAATAAGCAAAATTGTTATATATGAGGCTCAGAAAATCCACACGTCATGGTGGAGAAACCAGTGCATCCACAACGAGTGACTGTCTGGTACAGATTTTGATCTAGCGGCATTATTAGGCCATTTTTCTTCGAAAATGAGCAAGGAAACCCCGTTACAGTGAATGGCGATCGGTACCGCGCCATGCTAAGCGATTTTTTATTTCCCAATTGAAGGCGACGGAACGTGCCACACAGCCAACGTAACAATTGATCTTCTGCGCACTGTTTTCGAAAGTCGCACAATCAGCCGAAATGCCAGTGATGTCCATTGGCCACCTCAAAGCTGCGATTTAACTTTGACTGCGGTTGGACATTTTTGTATATTTCTAATAAAAAATTTATATACATATATAATTTCTATAAACTCAGAATTTTGAAAAAATATCCATAATTTTTTTTTATAGCCGATTCAAATTCCAAATCTGAAATAGCTTTTTTGACTGAATCTTGTGTATCTTTATTTAACCACATTTAATATAATTGGAACAAACAAAAAAATATATGACATTTTCATCAAATCATATTACTATCCCTACGCATTTGTAATGAGGTTAAAAGGTGCCATAGGTATATTTTTTTTTAAATGAAAACTATTTAACTAAAAACTGTACCCGAATTCTGCGGGTCACAATAAAGTATAGCTAGTGATGAAATAAATATGTTTCCGCTGTCCCTACATTATCAAAGTAAGGAGCCCAGCTCCCGCGAGTCCGCGCCCTACTTTTAATTAGTTGCGAGTTGTTATTATTGTTACGGTAAATGAGCTCGTAAAAATTACCTCGCGCCTTATCACTTCAACGAAAATTTTACGCCAGTTTATTTCTGAAAGTGTAGACGCGAAACAAAGGATTTTATGAAAATATCTTTCAGAAATTTATCTGCATTCGTTTATTACTGCGCGAGCGAATTGCGTTTAATTTTACTCTAGACACCTGATATGAAAATGTTGAAATTTATTAATCTAATTATTTTAAATTTAGTTTAAATATAAACATGATTAAGTTGAGATGAAACACTGAACAATCATATATACCTATAGATTCTGAAACAGTTAGCTTATTGCCAACATTAAAACACCCAATGTCATAATAACCATTATATCATACAAACGGATGATATAATGTTGTACTAGATTTCATAATAGTACTCCTTTGTTTTTTGTTTTTTTTGGATCCCTTCTGCGCAAAGGTTTAACAACAGACAGCCACATTCTTACTGCTCGATGCGTGATATCTCTCTCTCAGTCGTTTGCTTCATTGCTGAAGGTCGTGTCCACTTTGATGCAGGTTCTGAGTCACGATCTCTGTGAATTTTCTCCAGTCCGTCCTGTCCTCTGCTTTCCTCAGGGCTGCGGTCACTTGGAGACCAGTGAGGTTGGTAATTTGATCCGACCAACGTGTGGGGCAGCGCCCACTTGGTCGTTTTCCCTCTACTTTGCCAAACACCATCAGCTTGTCTAGGCTGTCAGGCTGTCTTCGCGCTATATGTCCAAAATAACGGAGGACACGCTGGTGGCGTGATATCTATAGATATGAATTAAAAAAAAAAAACATAATATATGTTTATTTATCTAATTACTAAGAATATTTAAGTTGTGTGTATAAAAATGGTGTACAATAAAGCATAAATAAATAAATAAATAAATAAATAAATAAATAAATAAATAAATAAATAAATAAATATGTATATGAATTTCAAAAAAAAGAACATTGTCATTAGCCGCGTCCAGACCGACCGAGCACGGCCAGTAATGCCTCGGCCGGTGTGGACGCGGCTCGGGCTGCCTCGGGCTGCCTCGCACACACGTTGCCTCCGCCGAGGGGCGTTCGACCGCGAGCCATAATTTGTCGGTTTTTGGCGATGCTCAAGGGCTCCTCAGTCTGAGCTGCTCGTGCGGTGTGGACGGATATAACGACGCTCGCGACCCAGTGAATTAAAAATGGATAAATAATACTCTATTCGCTTTATACAAATTTACGGAAGTTTCAAAATGTTGTGGGTTTCAAAAGACCCCACATCATTTAGCAGCTGAAAACACGTGATTTATCATCGTATGCCGGAGAGAAACTAAATGTTCAAACTGGCTCAACTGGGCTCGCAAGCCCCGCAAACGCTAGCAACCTGTCAAATTTGCCTCGGGTGTCACGGATCGCGAGACGAAAGTTCGAGCGTGGCTCGCGAGCCGGAAGTTCGAGCGTGGCTCGCGAGCCGGAAGTTCGAGCGTGGCTCGCGAGCCGGAAGTTCGAGCGTGGCTCGCGAGCCGTGCTCGGTTGGACTGGACACGGCTATTCACGCGCGTTTCTCTAAGAAAAACCAACGCGCTGCTAAAAAAAAATTGACTAGGCTGTATGGACTATATTCCTTTGCCTTTCCATATTGGGGATAATTTTTAAAACAACAACGTAAAACAAAGTAGGTTATTCGAATCCCCACCATTTCCTTCGATATTTTTATTGTTTTGTTTGGATTAAAAGCATGAGAGTAGATAGTCTTGTATGCAACTGTTGATAATTAGGTTTATATTTACCCTTTATTATACAACAGTTGCATAAATAACTATAATACAATATCGCTAAATAACACTTAACACTATGTTAATATAATAAAATAAAAATATGTGCCTTATACGGTATACCTAATAGATTCAGCAAATATCTCTAATATGTATCATGACTATCTACCTCTACTAAGAACATATACCTACCTATAATTAAACATTACAAGAAGGAACACAACATGCTCTAAGTAGTGGAATCTCTAGAGGCACTCTGCAACTTGTTTCTAAGGCGAAAGTTTGTAGTATTCATCTACATGAATATACTAATTGCTATATAGAACCGTATTCAGTAATACGATACGCTTGAGAGTATCTTGATAATTTATAATTAGGTAACAACCCATTTCTAAGTAACGTTGATATTTATCTAAATTATAGAATGTAGCTTTAAGAATTAGGCTAAATATTTGTTACTTGATGTGATATTGTGCATTATATTAAAATATATATAAAAAAGAATAGAACAAAATTTTAAATAACATACTTTTTAAATAATACTACTATTATAAAACGGTGAAATTCGCGAGTTTGTGAGTTTGGGGATCTCATAGGGAATTTATTTAACCGATTCTGAAAACTCTCTTACTACTAGAAAACTAGGTACATTATCCACGAGTATCGAATATTGCATTTATTTTTATAAATGTAAGTTTTTATTACAATATCACAGTTTTAACATATGACATGAGTCAGATAAAAATTGGATTTCTAGCGCTTAAATGACTTACCTACTAAAGAAATGTTAGATCTTCAAAAAGTTTAGATAAAATTGTAGCCTCAATTAATTCTTTTTATCTTTAATCAATATTATAGTGTCAATGCTAATCAGCAATCAATATTCATTAACACTATTTACAAAGCAACGGCTTGGCATGTTGGTGGTACGTCGAAGCCGACGCCGCGTCGTCGCGCGTCGGTGCTTTGTCGGGTTACACGACTTAAATCGTTCCATGTAAATGAATCTAATATATGAAAAGATGCTGATATTTGTCTGGAAATAAAATTAGCTCGCGACACCATATAATTCTTCAGAAAAAAATATCTATATTGGATGCTACCCACAACTTCGTATACGTAGGAAGAGACTAAAGTATACATTTTTTATTATAATTGGACTACTATAATCACCAAATATAAAACACGGAAATTATTATAAAAATATGTTTAAACGTTTATGTTTCCAACTTCAAATTTTAAAAAAATTATGCTCTCGTCTTGATATTTGGCTCAGATCCTTAACACTAAAACTACGTAACGTAAACTAAACACGTTTACAGGTTTCTTAAGTAGCTATTAATTATCGAAAAAGTCGTACATAAGTTTAAGAAAAATGTAAACCTAGAATTTAACCATTTGAATCAGTCTTAAAAACGGTCATTTGACCGTTATCGTAGGTTTAGCGTTAAAAATACGTAGGTAAGAGTTTAATAGGTAAGCGAAAGTGTAAAATCGGAAACGGACAGAAAATAAAATAACTTAAGTCATTTTCATTTTACAATCTGTATGTAATTTTTATTTGCGTATTTAAATACTTTATTGAACAAAAAGATTTAAAAAAAATTAAAACAAAAAGCGGACTTGATGCCTAGTGACATTGTCTTCTTAAACAAAGCTTACTACTTTTAGCCTTTTTTAGCCAAACATAAAAAAAAATGTAGGCAATAGAGTAATAAAATAGTATACACTAATATATACAAAATTGGAAACTCTACTCTTGAAATTGTTGACGAGTAAGCTAGGACAAAATGTCCAACTTGGTAGATCCAACTTCGAGAGAGAGGTCAATCGTCGAAACTAGCTAGGATGGGCAGCGTTCGGGAAGTTAAAAAACGTCTTTTCATCAGTTATATGTTTAAATTAGAGCTATATGATATAAATAATTGTACTATTTTGTAATAGTCATCAATATTAAATCAATATCCTTTTAATATGTTCCAAAATCGAATAAAAACAAAAGATCCACGTAAAACTTTGGTTGGTATTCGATGATACTCGAGCACTCCTGGGTCTCTTGTGGCCGACCTAATGGAAAACTGTCACAGCAATGATGGGGGATGTCTACGTTCAGCAATGGATATCCAACGGCTGATGCGGGTGAAGGAAATATTAGAGAAGGAAGGTCCGGGCTTCGTTGTTAAGGAAGTCCGAAATCGGAATCCGTTTCTGGTCCTCAAGAGCATCCTGTTGATAAACAGTGACAAAAACATTATTAAATCCTTGAGAAACAAAAAACGGAATCTCTTCGGCGACCTCAATAGCGATGAAGGCGAACTGTAGTTAAATACAGAAAGAGGACTAGAAACCCACACGCAGTGCACGTGGTTCTAGGCACATCACCCTCAATTTGGAGAAGTAACTGAAAGGGGGTATGTTCATATTGACCTCCAGAGGGTGAGAGCAGAGGAACAGCCGCCGCTGGTCCAATGTTCAAAGTGCGTGCGTGCTGTTATAGGAAACTAACTAAGCCTCTTTTTAAAAAAAGGAATTTTCACAAAACTAGGAAATAGTAACATTTAAAGACTTTAAATAAAACGAACTTGAAATAAATTTTAAGGCGACCGTCGGAGTCGGAGGTAGGAATCGGACTGACTGGGAGGAGCAGGTGACTGAGGGTTCTAGAGGGAAAGTGCTGACATGGCAGGATACGTAAGGGATAAAGCTAACATATTAGGGTTATAACACCTCCCCGGGGTAGACTAAACTTCGGGGTTGATTTCGAAGTTTAGGGAGGATAAAGTTATATATGCCTTCTGGTGTTGGCTGGTGGAATGGCCTCCGGGGTCTGGTTAACTTCATTAATTGGAGTAGGAGGTATAGAGCTTGGAATAGGTGGGTTTGGTTTAGGTGGATCTGGAAGGGCTGGTTGGGAAACAATAGGGATTTGATGGGTGAGACGGTTACGCGATTTAATGTACAAAAATAATCGAATCATTACATACGTTAAAATGGTACAAATAATAATTATTAATATTATTGAGTAGTGATCCCCGTATTTTATTATTGGCTGTTGATTTATAATTTTTTGTGTTTCTTCTACTAGTGATTTTAATTTATATTTTGTTTCTGGAGTAAATGTGTCAAGGTCTACATTTTGTAGTTTAATAAGGGGGCCATTACTCATTACATTTTCAAACTTATCTAAAGTACAACATGAATCTTGAATTATATTAAAATCGGGGTGAATAGTAGTGACATTAATCTTAATATTAACAGCTTTAGGTATTAATTTGGTACTTTTACAATATGCGTAACAGTTCATAGGGACCTTTACAATTCCTGTACCTAGTATATTTAATTCTGAGTTTTTATTATTGTTACATTCGAAGAACAGTTTGTTACTTTGCGACTGCACATAAATCCATTTATTATTACTAAGTGGTTTCCATAAATCTAATTGTCCGTAAATAAAATCTATCTTACATTGGGTTGGTAAAGCGCTTATAACGTTAGATAAAAGTTCACTTTCACAACTAGGGTTGGCACTTGTCGAATACACTGTAATTACGTCGCAAATGAACTCGCGGGAATTAATCGTTTTGCATTCAGTGAGTGAATTCAAGTAACAATATTCTGATTTGTCCTTGGCCAATGCGATGTACTTACTATTGGGTACAATAAAAATAAATGAGTTAGGCTTAAGACTATTATGCGGCGTAGGTAATGGTATATTATGGTACAAACTATATTCCTTAGGGGATACTAAAGGGATTCTTAGAATAAAAATAATTTTATTACTTAAACTAAAACACATTACACTGGAAACATTCATTAATACATGTATATTACTTAATTCTAATGTAATTGGTAATTTACGGTTAGCAGGTAAGTACCTATGATTATCAATAAGTTCTTGAAACAATTGTGTGGGCGTTATCATGGCTGGGTGTAGAATGTTTTGGCTACTGAGTACGATAGCATTTACGATGTCCTCTAGTTGAAATGATAAAGTGAGGACAGCGGCTTCCAAACTTTGCAATATAGAATTAATATTTGATTTAATTTTTACGTCATTAAATGATTGAGACAGATTATTATATTTCGATGTCAGATCTTCAATCCCTTGGTTAAGTATAATTTCATTGGTTTTAATTGTTTGTAGGGATTCATTAAATTTGGAAAAGGTGGATGTTGTCACCAAAATATTATCTTTAATTAGGGAAGCTAGCTTTTTCTGATTATCATGTAAATCTCGTATGGCGTTATCGTACTTAACAGCATCATCTTCGTTAAGAGTACCGAATATTGTCTTGGATAGGGTACCTACAGCGCCTAACCAAGGACTACGCTTGAACTTATTGGTACCTGCTAAATGTGTTATAGATGAATATGCGGAATTAATGTCTTTATATCTAATAGTTAATGGTTCTAAAACGTTATGGCATTCAAGTTGATATGTAATATTTATATGGAAATGATTGCAAAAGAAACGAATTGTGCCTATTACTGCATTAATATTTTGGATATGAGGTGCGATATAAGAAATGTCGTAAGATGTAACTACATCTAAGTGACCAACGTTTGCTTTGAGTTCACCAATTGGATCAAAGTATATTCCAGGACTCGAGTTGAAGGGTTGATGCACCTGACCTTGGGTCGAGGCCCTGTAAATAATAAGTAAGCTAAGTAATTCCTTAAGATCTCGAGAGATGGAAAGGTAAGTGTTACTTTGGAATATATTCTTACAATAATCTGCTTAATTAACTAAATAGCTAGTACTAATAATTTTAATCCTAATTCCTTCTTTTCAGGAGCTGGGTTTAATTCTAGGTAAGTATTGAATGAACTATATCTAAAATTATATTTATATTATAGGTCTACGTACTACTGTCTACGGTCTACGTCGGCTGCCGGCTTCACCTGATCGAAATGGTGAGTGACGTGACGTCTGTTTATGAGTAAGGTAAGTGTATTATTACCATTTACCTTTACGACCTTATAAGGACCTTTCCAGAGTGGCGAGAGAGCCTTTCGCAGTCTTAAGTGATTTTTTAGGTAAACATAGTCTCCGCTTTTATATTTGACAGGACGAGTACGAGTATCATAATAGGATTTGGACGATTCTTTGGACTTTCTAATAAATTCTAAAGCTTTTTCCCTTGAATGTTTTAGTCGATTTTGCAACATTCGTACATATTCAGGGTATGTAGTTCCAGGAGGTTCATCGTAAATAGAATTGGGAATAAATGGCTTGTTGCCAAACATTAGTTCGTAGGGTGTAAAATGGGTTGTTGTGTGAATTGACGTATTATACGCGAGCATGGCTGTATATACGTATCGAGGCCAATTTGTCTGTTCTTCATCGATATAAGATTTAAGGTATTCTTTTAATGTAGAGTGACTTCTCTCTAGGGCCCCTTGAGTCTGGGGATGGTAGGGAGAGGACCAGAGATTTTTGATTTTTAGGAATTCACATGTTTTCTTAAATAGATCTGCTGTGAAATTTGTCCCCTGGTCGGTAAGTATTATTTTGGGTATGCCAAATATAGATATGTAATGTAGAAGACACTCACTAGTTTCCTCGGCAGTCGTACTACGGATAGGGTATGCGATAAAGAATTTAGTAAGATCATCTTGGATAGTAAGGATGAATCTTAATTTTGCGGTACCAGATTCGGGTAAGGGACCAACAATATCTAGGGATATTCGCTGGTTCGGTTCAGTCGACGTACTAGTAATTTGCATGGGGGCGCGATTTATTTTTCGTAATGCTTTGTTTTCCTGACATGCCTTACACTGTTTTACATACGACTCGATGTCGCTACGCATACCTTTCCAATAGAAAGTTTCTTTAACCCTATTATACATACGAGATGATCCTAAATGACCAGCTGTTGGTATATTATGATTATCGAATAAAATTTTCTTTATTTCAGTAGGAGCTGGGTAAATGATTTTATTATGATAAATATCGATTTTAATTCCGGTGTTATTAAATAAGTAGCAAATCATGTTGTAAATTTTGACAAATGAATGCTTATCAAATGGGTTCCTCATATCGGAAATTCCAACATTATATATATCCCCTGTCGATACTATTTCGTCCCTAGCAGCTTTTAGAGTCTGAAAGATTTCAGGGTAAGATGATTGATCGAAATGATGGACCTTCATGAACAAGAGATAGTAATTTTTATTACCCTTTTCAATTTTTTGAAATGAGTAAAGTTGTCTTTCTATATTGAGTACTGAAGTATTCAATTCTGGATCGTCTAGGATTTCTTGAATGTACGGGTTAGACTCATCTAAATCTATAGACGTAGGGATAAGGATAGTTTTAGCAGGGCATTTCATGAGATTCTCATTATGTTCTACAATTTCTGTATTAAAATCTTTATTCTTATTAGAGATAGTTTTTAGAAAATTATGATAATTATCTGAGGATGCGACATGGTCTGAGCTTGTAGAGGGTCTTGAAGGATCATCGTGGGTGTCAAAATTTAAAGGTGAATCTACGGGTGGTGAGGAACGGATCTCTAATTCCGTTTCAGGGAGCTGCTCAGCTGGTACAGCGAGAGGATCTCCGGGAATAGGAGGAGCTAGAATAGTGTCGGGATCTGGATTAGTAGCGGCTTCTACGGGTGTAGGAGGATTCAACGGTATGAAATCTAATTCTATTTGTTCTAGAGGAGATAAATCTGTTCCAAGTATTTCGTCGAGATTTTCTTGGGAAATATCAGGAAGCAGTGGTTCCGATGGAATTTGACCATCAGTTACCGGGTTATCATCATTAATAACATTTGGATTTAACTTATCTCTATTTTCAGGAAGAATTGGATTCACAGGGTATCGGGAAAGAGCGTCAGCGTTGGCGTTAATTTTGCCTTTTTTATATTTAATATCATAATTAAATTCTTCCAACTTGAGGCGCCATCTCACGAGTCGCGAGCCGGGGTCTTTACAGTTAAAAAGCCACTGTAATGGTTTGTGGTCGGTAACTATGGTGAAATGATTTCCATACAGATATGGGCGAAACATTTTAGTCCCAAAAATAATTGCTAAGCATTCCTTCTCTGTTGTGCTATAGTTCGTCTCAGCTTTGTTTAAGGTTCGGGATGCGAAAGCAATGGGACGGTCCTTTCCGATTTCACCTTGAGATAGTATTGCAGATATTGCAAATCCAGAGGCGTCACAAGTAAGTACAAAGGGTTTTGAAAAGTCTGGGTAAAGAAGAATAGGTGCGGTTATTAATTTATTTTTTAACAGCTCAAACGCTAATTGTTGTTCATTACCCCAGTTGAATTTAGTATCTTTCTTAAGAAGAGTCGTGAGTGGTTTAGCGAGTTTTGAAAAGTGCGGAATGAATCTACGATAGTAAGAAATGAGGCCAAGAAAGGATTTTATGTCCTTTGCGGTTTTGGGTATAGGAAAGTCTTCTACAGCTTTAACCTTTTCTGGGTTTGGCTTAACACCTTCACTTGTTATAATATGACCTAGATAAGTTACCTCCTTCCGGAGAAACTCACACTTATCCGGTTGTAATTTTAAGTTAAATTGAAGTAGCCTTTGGAATACCTTTTCAAGTTTTTCTATATGAGTTTTGAGATCGTATGAGTAGATTACAATATCATCAAGGTATACATAGCAATGTATACCTTGTAGCCCGGAAAGTACGGTGTTCATTAACCGCTGGAAGGTTGCAGGGGCGTTCCTAAGTCCGAATGGCATCCTTTTAAATTGAAAGTGACCCTCTGGGACGCTGAAGGCTGTTTTTTCAGCATCTTTTGTTTCGACTGGAATTTGGTGAAAACCGGAAGCTAGATCTAGCGTGCTGAAATATTTACAATTGCCTAATTGGTCTAGAATTTCGTTGATTTGTGGAATAGGATAAGACTCGCCTATTGTAATGTCGTTGAGTTTGCGGTAGTCTATTACTACGCGCCATTTCCTTTCCCCTGAAGCATCTAATTTCTTGGGGACAACCCAAATTGGAGAAGACCAAGGTGATAAGGATGGTTCAATTATATCTTGGTCCAACATTTTCTGGATTTGATTTTGTACTTCCATTTTGTGACATTGTGGAAACCTGTATGACTTAGTATTAATCGGTGTATCGGAATTTGTTTTTATTTGATGATTAATAGCGGGAGTGAAAGTTAATTTATCTTGAGGCAAATGAAAGATGTCGGAAAAGTTGGAACAAAGGTTTAGAAGGTCATCCAATTCTTCTTGATTTAGATGAGAGGTTCTAAGATTATCTAAAACTTCTTGAGTTCTACTTAATGAATTATTATTACCAGAGTTGAAATTGTATTCATTACTAAAAGGTTCAATTTTCAGACATAAATTAGACTTGACTTCGATTGGAAGCTCTGAGGTATTTAATATAGAAATATTTACTCTATTATTGGGCTTAACTTTTACTAAGCAATTAGCTATCAAAATATCATTTGATATATGTTGGTCTAATATAATTCCTTCTTTTATTTCTGGATTCTTTACGGAGCATTCTATAATAGTTTCTGTTCTTGCAGGTATCAGATAAGCAGGGTCATTGAAATGAAGTTTCAGAGATGATTTACCAATGTGTAACAAATCATTATTATAATCGATATTGCAGCTGTGTGCATTGAGCATGTCTGAGCCTATGATTCCATCATAAGGCAGGTGTATTTTATCGATAACGTGGAATTTATGTATTATGCTAAATTTGGATAAAAGCAACTTTAATTGAAAATGTCCTCGGGTCTCGATGAGATCTCCTGAAGAATCGATACCTTTCAATTGGATTTTATCCTTGATTAATTTGGGTTGTTTTGAAATGCAGGTATTTTTCAGCAAACTAACAGAGGATCCTGAGTCTACAAGTAAGGCTAAAGGAGTGTCTGAAACGGAGGATTCGACGAGTACGTGTGGTAATAACATTATTGAAGGGTTGTTAATTATTTCAAATACATTAGTAGATTTAGTAGGTTTAATCGATTCTGTAGATTTTGTGGATTCAGTGGATTTAGAAGAATCAGTGGATTTAGAAGATTTAGTAGAAACGGTGGACTTTGCAGATTTCGTAGATTTAGAAGATTCAGAGGATACAGTGGATTTAGTAGATTTTTGCAAAGTCGTATGCGCAACGCTTGGGGTGTCGATTTTTAGATTACGAGGTCCCGCACGACACTGGGACGAGACTTCTACTCGTTTTTTATTTTGGAATCGACAGTGTCGTAACCCTCTTCCGGTTCGACTACTAGATGTTGGAATTCCGGGACATCAGAAGTAAAATGGACATGTTGAGGGGTCCTAGATGAGTCTTGATTGGCTTTAAATCTATTATTATTATATTGCCGTTTGCGGCACTGTTCGATAGTGTGACCTGGATGTTTGCAGTATCTACAAATAGGTGTGCCAGAATTTTGATATGAGCTGTTAAAATTAGTAGGTCGGTTATGTAAGGTCGTCCTGGGTTGGTTGGGCCCTGCAGGAGGTTGATCGCGACGTGAATTTTGGAAAGTCGATCTAGGTAAGTTCGATTTTGGAGTAGCGGAGTTCTGTTTGAAGAGATACTGTTGTATTTTCTCCTCAGAAATCTCTATATTTATAGCTTCATTGAGCGACTTAGGTGATTTGCACCTGACAATATTAGATAGGCGTGTCAAAAGGCCCATTTGAAAATGATGGAGAGCTAATTCTTCCATAGCAGCTGTTCGGCCGGGTATTTCCCTACTCTTGTGACTATGGGATATAGAGATCTCTGTGAGCAATTGGGAGAGACACCTTTCGATCCTAAGAGCATACTGGCTTACTGTTTCATTATTTTGTTGTTTGCATTCCTGGAGATCGGTGAGAAGGTGAGCATAATGCTTCCTCTCACTAAATTGGGTTTTAAGAAACTCTTTGAGTTGACTCCAATTGGTGAACTCTTTAATCGAGCAAGCTGTTTGTGCTTTGCCCTGTAGTTGGCACAAAATATATTTAAAAAGAATATCTTTTTGTAAGTCCGTCGCTAAATCATATGCATTGTTGCAGTTGACAAGGAAAGAATTTAATGTTTCTCTCGCCCCATCGGAGGGTTTAATGAATTTTAGTAGTGTTGTTAATTCTAATTCTACTTTAATGGTAGGAGTGACCTTTTTTTTACCTTGACCTAGTGGTTGGACCAGGAGGGCAGAAATTATCGTCCTCTGTGTCCGTTACTATGGTTTCGGGTTTTTCTAATTTTGGGCTCTGAGCTCTACTTTCGGACATTTTTATAAATTAAATTTAGACACTTAGATATTAACAACAAAACACGGAATAAACAAACACACAGTAAAATGAAATAAAATAAAAATAATAAAAATGTATGTCACAAAATAACAAAGAAAGTTTGAGAATCGCTATTGCCAAGGAATTCACTCACATGAATACGGAGAACGCGATAAGGATTGATTTCATTTCGTCGTGTCGCTCGTAGTAGGTAAGAGCCTCGTCAGGCTCGTAGGTAGATCCCAGGAACGGCGCCAGTCACAGCGGATGTAGAATGTAGGTTGCAGACACAGAAGGATGCAGGTCTTTGATGAGCTAGTTATGGTGCAATTGGAGTAAGAATGGCCTTTTAACAGGACAGACCCAGGTTGATTTTTACACACTTTTCACAACACAACACAGGCGGATGTTGCACAAAACACTTTTACACTTTTGCACTTTTGTTTTTTTCACTTTTATATATATTTTATGACGGAGTTATTAGTTAGGAATCCGGATCTGGATCACCGACTGATGAGACGGAGTCGGGCACTAGAATATCCGGATCCCACCGCTGCCACCATAAATGTTATAGGAAACTAACTAAGCCTCTTTTTAAAAAAAGGAATTTTCACAAAACTAGGAAATAGTAACATTTAAAGACTTTAAATAAAACGAACTTGAAATAAATTTTAAGGCGACCGTCGGAGTCGGAGGTAGGAATCGGACTGACTGGGAGGAGCAGGTGACTGAGGGTTCTAGAGGGAAAGTGCTGACATGGCAGGATACGTAAGGGATAAAGCTAACATATTAGGGTTATAACAGTGCGAATGCGTGCAGTCACTGCGGAGGCCCGTATCTGTTCCACCAGCATGCAGGAATTGCAAGAGAGCGAAGCTCGACTCTGTCGGGCACAATGATTTTATTACAATGACTGCCAAATTCGAAGAAACTGATCCAGTATTACGTATTGCTGAAGATGCCTTGGTCGATGCAGTGGCTCCAAAAACAGTAGGTACTACCCTATCCCCTGACACCATATACATGGGAGTATCCGTGGGGGACTCTGTTTCAGAGGAAACTTTTACGCTTGCTCTAGAACAGTGTTTCCCAACCTTTTTTAGGCCTAACCCTAAAGTCCTAGCGGGACAAGAGAGGAAGGCACCTCCGGTCAACTAGAACTTAAGTTCGGGAAGTTTTGTGTAATTGTCAAAGTCTGTTGTCAACACGGTCTTAAATACAGGTCTTGCAACGAATTTTTTATCGAAATTTATTATCACAGTTCAGGTCCAGTGATTGCTGCATATGCTCACCATGTTATGCGTAATCATATTTTTATGATGTTGATAATGCTGTCAATTGTAGATTAGGTCGAATTTCGACCACTAGGCGACCACTAAATCTAATAAATAAATAAATAATAATAACAAGTCCTCGTCTTTTCCTTACCTCAAAAACAAAAAATGTTTTAAATTTATTAGCCTATATTTAATAGCCTGTAGTTTAGGGTTGCCACCTCTCCGGGTTTGACCCGGAGTCTACGGGTTTGCATGGTGCATCTCCCGGCTACGGGTTTAATATCGAATCAGTCAGACCAGAGTCAGACCGGGCAGTGGTAGTGAAGCGATAGCCGACCATCATGGCGCGGGGCGATACTTAAACCAAGTACGAGAGTTCGTACAATCTAGTGATTCAACATCGCCTGTTGATTTAAAATGAGTTCAGTTATTCAAAGTCGAGGTGACTTTCCTTCACCGAACTGCCAAAAATAATCGTATTTTTACACTAATCCTTATAAGCAATGCTTTTGTAGAGCGCGTCTTTTCTTTAATGTGAAATTTGTGGACAGACGAGCGAAACTGCGTATCAGTGGTCATGGTGAAGGTATAGTTAATTGTAAAGATTAATTACAAATATGAAATGCCGAGAATTTTTGAAAATTTTGAAGAAACCTGAACAAGAAAAGATACTTAAATAGGTAATTCCTTCAAAATAAAAAATATATATATATATTTTTTTTTTTTTTTTTTTTTTTTTAACGATGGGAAATGCATTTACGCATCCCGCCACAAAAGCGGCGGGTATGTGGGACTCGCGGCCAGACGCCAGGGCTGCACGTCAATCCCAGCAGGCCGAATACCCTAACTAAAACCCATCGATTACGTCGCGCGCCGTAGTGGGACGCTATGGGGTCGCTTTCGCATTCGCCATGACGCCCCGGCGCAGGCCCGTCGGCCCCTCCATGTAATTGTAGCCACTCGACCGGTCTTCTCTGCCGAGGCAGAGAGGTACCAGGAGCGGCCCAACTACCGAAGCCGGGCCACTCGCCACCGGCTCTCCTCCGCAGAGCAGAAGATAACCAGCATTGAGCGACTCGACCCCCGCCGTCGGATCGCACCCAGACAACCCCACAAGAACTGCAAGGAGCCAGGCTCAACCCAGGCGGCCCGCGCACCACGCGCCCCCCGCACAGAGCGGACGAGCGAACCCGCCAGCTCCTGCCACCGAATGGGGGGAAAAATCTCCCCCTCATTTCTCCGCGCCTTCTCGGCGCCACACCCGCACCGTCCGCACCACCGTGCCGAACACACCACCACCGCCCCAGTGCTCCAAGCGTCGGCACCTTCTTGGACACACCACCCCCGGTTTGGATGCCTGACCGACGGCAACCACTGTTGCCACCAGCCATGCTGTCCGGCCGCCACAGCCAGCGACAGCTAGAAAACCATCGCTGGCCGCGCCCGGGGTAGCCACGGTCAACGTAAAGCCGACCATGGCTGGGGTGGCCACAGCGCAAGACTATGGCCCCGGCGCACCGTTGCGCTTTCGCGCCCCTCTTGTCTCCGCGCCCTCTCGGCGCCACTCCCTCACCGTCCGCACCACCGTGCCAAACACACCACCACCGCCCAAGTGCTCCAAGCGTAAAAAAAAAAAAAAAAAAAAAAAAAAAAAAAAAAAAAAAAAAAAAAAAAAAAAAAATTAGTTTAAGCTGGTCCAAGTTAGCCTAGCACTAGTTAGGTCTTTTATATTCAATAAATACATTACCAATTATAATTTACCATTACTTTTTACTTTAATTAATTAATTCACACTTAAAAATGTTTTATTTTATATATAAAAAACTCTTACTAAAGAAATTAACTTTATTTTTAAAATCCCCGGGTCTACTGTTTTTGAAAGGTGGAACCCACCCAGTGTATAAAAGGGATGAATGCAAGAAAGAAACGGTATGAAGTATGAAAGTGCGAGAAGAATAAAAGATAAAACTCGTATGGAAGAGTAATATAGATAAAAAAAGACTCCGACCCTCGTGTTGTCATGCTTTTAGAAGGTATACAATATGAAAAAAAAATAATAATAATAAAACACCGCGGATCCTAGCAACTACCGCCCCATAATGAACCTGAACTGCAAGATTTCTCGTCATACTGACGAATTTAACATCTTGTCTGCAGCTCAGAACGGATGCCGTGGAGGCGGCCGCGGCACAAAAGAGCTCCTTATCATTGACTCTGTTGCGGGCCAGCTTGTCAAACGCAACCGTCGGAACTTCTCTGCTGCCTGGATCGACTACAAGAAGGCATTTGACTCGGTGCCTCATTCATGGCTTCTGAGGGTACTCGAGCTGTACAAGATCGACGGTGCAGTTTGAGACTTCCTCGAAGTATGCATGGGGCAATGGAGTACGAAACTTTGTCTCCAGGGCGAGAGACTGACGACGGGTGCCGATGACCGAATCCGGATACGAAAGGGGATTTTCCAGGGTGATTGTCTGAGCCCACTTTGGTTTTGCTTGTCCTTGAACCCTTTAAGCACTCTGCTGGAGCGTTCGGGGACAGGCTTTCAGTTTCGGAGAGGAGGTACTAAAGTCTCCCACCTTCTTCACATGGATGACCTCAAGCTGCTGGCACCCAATCTTGCACGCCTTATGGAGTTGCTGAAAATCACTACTGAGTTCAGCAGCTCCATCAGGATGCAGCTTGGAGTGGATAAGTGTGCGGTCGTGCATGTAGACAGGGGACAGGTGACGCAATCGGCTGAAATTAGCCTAGAGCTTTCAAACTTCAAGACCCTTTCCAAAGCTGAATCTTACCGGTATCTGGGCATGTCACAATGCATAGGGGTGCAGAAGGTGGATATGAAACAGGCAGTTTGCGAGATCTTTTTTGGACGGCTGACAAAAGTTCTTCGGAGCTACTTGTCGGGCGCCAACAAGGTCCGAGCTTATAACGGCTGGGTCATGCCCACTCTCTTGTACACATTTGGCGTGCTCAGATGGACTCAGACCGAACTCGACGCCCTGGACAGAAGAATCCGCACGACTATAACTCACCATCGCATGCATCACCCGAAATCGTCGGTCATGAGACTGTACATCCCACGGAAGTGTGGTGGCCGAGGCCTATTAACTGCCAAGTCCTTGCATAACCGGGAGGTGTACAGCCTCAGGGCATACTTTGAAACGAGGAGGGAGAGCGCTATGCATGGTGATCTTCTAGTATGTGACAAAGGTCTCACCCCCTTATCCCTGGCCAAAGAGGAATGGCGAAGACCGGTTGTACTTAGCACCTCCGACCGGGAGACCGTATGGATGGAGAAGGAGCTGCATGGACGGTTTTACAAGGCGCTCCACGCACCTCACGTGGATGTCAAGGCCTCCGTGCAGTGGCTGCGATTCGGAGACCTCTTTGGAGAAACCGAAGGTTTTGTCTGTGCAATACAGGATCAGGTGGTTAAGACGAACAACTACCGGAAGCACATTCTGAAGGATGGCACTCCCGACTTCTATCGAGCTTGTCGTCATCCCGGCGAGTCACTCAGACATGTGCTTACGGGGTGTTCAGCGCTTGCCAACACTGAGTACTTGCACAGACATAACCAAGCGGCCAAGATTCTTCATCAAGAATCGGATTACTCGACTCGGCTAGGATTGTCCGCCGATTTCTCAGCCTACAGCCCTAACCCCCGGCCGTTTGATCTCCCTGCCAGGGTGTAATCCTCCACCCGCTTATATTTATCTAAGTAAATTTATGTAAATTTATTATATTCCTTATATATTGTATTATATTATATTTATTTATATGTATATATTGAACGGGTGGAGTGTAGCACTAAAATAATAATTGTGCATGCAACAGCAAAGCGATTAACTATACGTACTATACTATATTTATTATATTTTATGTAGTTATTACAGTCATTCAATGCTATAACGACGTGAAAGCCTTTGAGTCTATCGAATGAATAAATATTACAAGAATGACCGTTCTGGTGTAGAAGAAAGTTCCGTTAACGACGAGGGTCGCAGGTTCAATTGCCTTTAGAATAACATATTAACCTAAAAGGAAAAATTGTCTTTCTTTTGATTCACAATATTTTCACTAAAAATAAGTAAATTAAACGAAACAAATACCTACATATATTATAAATACGTCAGAAACTTGCTGTCAGCTACCAGTTGACAAAACTAAAGACCCATCTGTCTACATAGACGTCTTTTAAATTTAATCATAACATTTTATTTTAATATTTTATTCATAATATTTTAATGTTTAAGTTAGAGCTTTATAATGTAAATAGATGTAGCTATTCTGTAATAGTCATCAGTGTTAAATCAATACCTTCTTTATCTGTTGCAAAATCGAATAAAAACAAAAGATCTACGTGAAACTTTGGTTGGTATTCGATGATACTCGAGCACTCCGGGTCTCTTGTGGCCGACCTAATGTTGTTTACATTGTTGTTAATTAAATGGGGACTGTTTTGCGGGAGCATAAACATTGTGGGTACATCAAGTTAGAATACTGGTCGGGATAAGATTAAAGATTTTAAAGTTCGACAAGTGTATTATAACATCTATTTGTTGGTACTAGGTACCTCAGTTGTGTACTATAATGTTATTTTTTTGTTTTATTTTATTACCTATAATTATAAAAACTTAAAAATATATATTTTTTGTATTTCTATAGTTTTTTTGTGAAAATGTTAGAACATACAAACAAGCTTTTAGGCTCTACTTCAGCTCCTTAATAGTGGAAATATCATAAGCCAAAACATATGTTTATATATCTCTTATCAATGTCCTACAAACCTAGCTTTAAAACTAGCAGAATTCCATACAACCTTGTATCCCCATTTTCATAACTTAAAGGTTAAACATTCATTACATTACAAAAATAGATTTCAAATGAATACGGGAAACTTTACTTCTCGAAAGAATTACGAATAATTCACTTACTGAGAAATTACTTTTTTAAACAACATAGAATGAATGACCTTCCTTATTCACCAATTTTTTATTTTACTTAATTCCTGAACAACGCCATCTATGATGTTTTTGAAGAATTCAATACTTATCATGGTGAAGATTGTCATCTAGTGACATACAGTTAAACTTTGTAACCAATGACTGTAAGAATAATTAAATATGCCACTAGATGGCGCAACTACTGGTAGAGGCTTTTTTTATATTATTATCATTTACTGTAAGATGGCGCTTTTATCGTAATACATCATAAAAGTTCTTTAACAATTTAACAGATGGCGATAGCGTTGTACACCAAATATTTTGAAATAATTAAAAAAATATATAAATACACATATGAATAGTTACTTTTATCAATACTATGGTATATAAATTCACCTAATCAAAGCCGAATTACCCACATATGTATATGACTGTAGACAATATAGAAATGTTAATAAAAATAGAATTCATCATTAATAGAAATTTGACAACTGCTCTGGTGTAGGCGTGCATCTAATTGCCTCAACGACGACGGGCGTGGCTTCGATTCCCGTTCAGGGCATAAATATGTATTTAATTTAATATTTTAATGACTGGACCGTTGGTGCAGTTGGCAGTGACCCTCCTTCTGCTCAAGGGTTATCGATTCGATTCCCGCCTCGAATTCGGGTGTTATATACTTATTTATATATGTGTTATATGTATGTACATATATTACCAAAAAAAGTATATCAGTCGACCGTTACCAAAAACACAGCCATTAAGTTGCCTTACCTTAGGAACAGACAACCGTGTGTGTATGTTAAAACAAAAAAAAAAAAAAAGTTATTATTATATGAATAAATCTTTGTTTCTAGTCTGGGTGTGTGTCCTTGTGGGTGCCTCGGAGAGCACGTAAATCCGTCGATCACGTGTTATCACAGACACCTTATAACGATTGTTAGGTGCTCATGGCAAAGAATCTATCCGCCAACCTACATTCGAGAAGTGTGGTGGATTAAGCTCCAATCCTTCTTCTACGTTTACAGACTGAATTAACTGTTTACTTTGCGCACCCAAAAACTGAAGTCATAAAGATTAAAAATAATTTAATTTCAAGGTTCCACCAAGTATATTTAACCTGGTCTGTTCAAAGCACAGATCTACACATTGCTTGATTCGGCCCAAGCTCTTTGTATTAGCATTTTTTACTAACGGAAAAAATCCAAAAATGTTTCTAAAATAAAAAAAAACCATCCCAGACGATTCCTTTTCTTCTTTTTCTCTTGATTAAGTCAATTTCGATGTAGGCAAATATTTTGAGAAAACAGAAAAATGTTTGAAAAAATTATAAACTTATCTTAAGAACCGGATTAATCAAAATATCTCCAAAATACCTATTTTAATATCACATTAAACGTGAACATAATACGGGTATACCGTATTACTTTTAAGCGAATTATATTGAATCTAAAATATTATGGCTTTTATCAGGAGATATTTTGTTATACGACTAAACGATTGTCCGTAATGGCTATCATATAGTTCCACCCTTTAGGGGCTGCCAGTTAACGCCTCGCGAATACGTCAATGGTGATTCGTTATGAGACACAGACACGTACTTGATTTTTTATTTGTATTAATATTTTTTAAATAGGCCATTAGCCAACATATTTATTAAGCAACAGATGTTACGTGTATATTAATACAACCTAAAAAATAAAAATAAAAAATAAAAAAAAACTTTTGTGTCTTTATTTTATTTTTAATTATCGATTAAATTGAATCACCATAAATACGCGACGACGTGACGCAACGACCGTTCTAGTGTAGTGGTGCGAGTAGTCACCTCAACACCGGCAAGTTTCCATAAATCAAACAATATTCATACAAATTGTTACTTGTAAGGTCTTCAAGCATCATCAAGCCACGCAGGCTTCTACTGTTGAATATTTTTTAATATTATTTGTACGTTTTTTTCACGTATACTTACCTACTTAAGTAAACAAACGTAGTACGTAATTTAGTACGTAACACTTTGAAAAGCCAACATAAATATTTTAGTACATATGTTATTTGAACATTTTTATTCAGAAGTTTATGTTTTATAAATTACACAAAAAAAAAACAAGAGTTAGCGAAATATACAAAATACTTTTAATTTTACACAACACAAAATACATAAAACGTTTCTGTATTTAAACAAAAAATTACGTTTATTAAAACGTAAAAAGTTTTCTTTATTCGTATATCTATTATCTAATAAAATAAAATAAAATAAGAAAATTAAATACTCCCAAATACGTGTCTGTCTAGTCTGACTGCAGCCCTTTGTAATCTTATTACATTAGTTAAAGGGTACAATCCGATGTATAGCTCGCATCAATACCACTTACAAAGGCATGCATGCTTCGCTAAATAGGGGATCTCTTTGAATCCACAACATCCCTCTCCAGCCTTAACATTGTTACAATTATACGCCTTCATTAAATACCCGAAATCCATCGTTAAATTTTTAATTATTCCGTGATGGTCACACTCACACTCTTTTGTTTATCAATATTTTAAAAAGTGATTCATTACTCGGTCGTGGCCAAAATAGAAGATTAGTAAGAAGTACGTTCAATTTGGATAGAATCAGGCGTTACTTTGCGGAAGTTCATGATTAGCAAGAAAAGGTTAAAATTATTTTGCTATAATCCGCCAACAGCAGAATCTGTATGGTCAAACATGTAATTAAAAGCTAGGCACCGCTCACCTTCCCAACCAAGCTTGGTTGGGAAGGTGAGCGGAAGGTGGGAAGGAGAGTTGGTTCTTGCTACGTTCAATTTAATTAAACAAAAAATTTATCCTTAGCAAAGTTTCATATTATATTTTTGTAAAAACATTTAAAATTTACATATGAACCTAATATCACTGCGAGTGAAATTTTTCATGCGTATATTAATTTTAAGATAATCTAAAAAAAAGTAAAATACAGAGACCACAACAGAATCCCAGTATTATTTTCCTACTATAATACGTGATTGAGTCATCGGTCAAACGATAATATTGGCGCACTTCAAAAAATCAAAAGTCCCTCAGGCTCGCCACGCGATTCGACGAGAAGCAAACAAAAACATCTCATAACCGTCGTCTATTATTTACAATAGAAAAATAATCAAAGTGAAATATTGTTTTCTGACGTCGAAATAGTTTCCAAAGGCGTGATTTTCCCGACAGATAAGTCTAATATTTCACCGAACGGACAGTGAAAATGAGTGACAGGGACGATTGATGGGGTTTCACTTGTTATTTGAAAAAGCTAAGAGCCATTTCTACCGTTTCGTAGAGTTATATATCATTGGAAACGTCAACACTGAAGAAAATTAAAGGTCAATACGGAAGTGATAGAATACTGAGTTTCGTAAAATGAAAAGCTTTAATCTTTATTAAAATTTTAAGGAAGTTCTAAAGTTTTATTCGGAATAATAACGAATTGGACATTTTATGTTGAAAATGTAAAAAAAGTGTTTCTGTGAAATTTTGGAAAGATGATTTTTCTGTCTTGTTCGTTTTTTTCTTGTTTCAAGTAATATTTTGTTAATAGTTTAAAATGCGAGCCGCACCTTTTCAAAACATTTTTTTTAGATTATGTTATATGTATATAACATAAGAAACATAAGAGAGAAAAAAAAGAAGCCACGTAAAACGAACACTATTCTAGTTCCACAACCACCGTATGTTACGCTAAGACCGATAAATAAATACGAATAATGAATCGAAATTTAATGTAAGTAACATTAAATTTCAAGGTTCATCTGGGTAATTGTGCAGTTAGTAATTTAGGAACTGGAATTTATGACCTTTTGCGGACTGAGAGCAAAAGATGCGGTAAAAGTTTAGATGCCGACCATTAAGCTAAGAATATATTTTTTATTCTATAATATTCTAATACTTTCCTTCTATGGAGATTCCTATTATAATCTAGGGAGAGCAACTAGCAGTCTATTTTTTTTAAATCTTTTGTGACCGAATAGCATGAAATATCGTAAATATTTGATTCAAAAGTCCCTTATAAAGTAATGAGTACCTATCATTTTATTATCTTAAAATATTTTATTAACTATTAGCTATTTAATTCGTTCGCAATTATTCATTCCCTCTTCCAAGGGACGTTCCCTTGGAAGGGAACTACTAAATTTCGGGATGAGGAGGGAGGGGGATGTACTTTACCTAGCTCGTAGTACAAACTTCAATCGCCGTTGTAGTCGAGAAACTCAATCTTCGTAGTAAAATCTCATCATACCAAGTTTAATTCAAATTTACTCAGTAGTTTCGGCGTGATACGCGGCCAAAATAGACATAATATAGACAGACAGGCAACGTCCCAAAAAGGAAAAAAATTATAGTTTTAGCTTCAGTATCAATTATGAGAATGTCTTCTTATTCTCAATCTAATTCTCTTCTTCAATCTTCAATATATAGAATTGGACCTGTAGCCTTTTTATATATAGATTTAAATAAAAGAAACGAGCTAAAAGAGGCCAAGGTTATAACTTTTAAACGAAGACCTTTATTACTTGGAAGCAAGTCCGTGACTCTCAACGTGAACATTCTGTCACGTGAATTCTGAGTTAAATAATATAAAAATATTAGAGATAGTCATAAACAATAATCAAATTACTAATATATAATTAATATTTACATTTTTTTCGAAAATCTTTTAATTTCCTAATATTAATAACTAAATAAATATTATATTTGCTTAAGACAAAGGAAATGTAATGGCATCTAGTTTTGACAAATCATAGTTCTATCGTATTTTTTATAATTTGCGTAAATATTTTTGGTGCGTGGTGGTTGGTGGTGGCAGAGAATAAAATAGAGTTGCGAATAAAATAGAATGCGAACTTTTTATACAATTATACCTGAGTTCTAGATATTACAAATATTTAAATCAGTCAAACAGATTAGAAAAAAACTAAAATAATGAAATAAGAGACATGTTTTCTTAATGTTATGAATAAATGGCACAATATGTAACATACGTCATATCACACGTATGTTTGTTTTAAAACTTTTAAGGTTTTTAAAAAGTACTTAGTTTAAGATTTTCTGAACAGAGTTAGAGAAAGATTTTAATATATCAGAACGTGATAAATTGTGTGCATTTGTAAAATTATTTATTAATATACCTATATAATATTAATTATGGCATTATATTATTATGGTATTCTGTAACGCAGTAATCAATTACTTAAATTATAATCTAAATGTAATTTTAAACTTTTAAAAAAAATCATCAAAGTAATAACATGTATGAAGTCATTACCGTAATCCAGCACATAACAACTCTATTATCAAGTTGCAAGTGCAACATTAAGAAAGATAATAGACGGTAATTATATTTCTCTAAGTTCTAGGTACGTCTCGGTCACGTTTCTGCTTACTCTTGAGGTTACTTTACATTGCGAACTACAACAGTTTGCTCTCTAATTGTTTCTTTTACGAGAGGACTGACTTAGATTAAAACTTGTAAAAAGTCATAAAATTACTTCATAAACATAACCGTTTATATAACAGTTTTGAAAATATTTTCTAAATAATAATTCTACAGGAACGGTTACATTAACTCTTCAAAATTTAATTCAAATCAAAAGGTATGAAGACATATACGAGTATAAAAACCTTATAATAAAAATATATTAAAATCATTAGAATTTGTAATATTTTGCGTCAAAGAAAAAAAGATCAAACAAAGATTTTTTTTTATCACACACGGGTGTGTGGTATTGTTGAAAGCTTTCCTTTGAGTTTGAATTGTAGACGAGAGTGTTAAATAAATATATTTTTATTTTGAATAATGATTTATTTGGAAATAATATATTATATGTAGGTAAATTAATATATATGTATTGAAATACATTTATTGATATTTATATCTAAATAAGGAATATATTCTTAAATCATTTTGAAAATCAATATCAAGTATCTATGAATATAATAAATTATCTTATAATGTTATTCTTTACTTTGTAAAATACTTTTATAATGGAATATAAAAGTAATATGATGCCTGTCTTGTCATTACACGATAGTATAATATCATGAAGCACAGCCTAAAATCATCAATTCACAAATACGATGTTTCTGTTGCGAAGGCTGTGCTTGAGATGCTGCGGGGTGATGCAGAGTCTAGGCCTTTAAACAAGTGGGAAGACTCTTAGTTACACGTGTATGTATAAAATAAATAAATAAAACAAACGTAAGAAACCGTATATGACTACAACCAATAGAGAAATAATAAATAATAATATGATACCGAAAGAGAAAAACACCGAAACTTCGGACCACGTCCCAGTCTTCAATGGCAGTCCTGCAATCACTTATATCTGTAGTCAAATGTATATAAATCGCCTTAAGATAAATAGGTTTAAAGAGCATTTACTTCTCATTAAAAACATACAGTCACTTACATGAGAAATTAATAAACAATACCTATGTAATGTGGGTAAAAATATAAAAAGTGTCCAGCAGTTCACATACACATAATTCTTACACATTTTTTAAACATTGTACTTTCTATAGAATTCTTATGAAAACTAAACATTTTACATACTAAATTAGACTATTCTTCTATATAATTATATTCATTATCAACTATCCATTTTGTATTTAAAATAAGTGTTGGCCGGCCGTGCGCACAGAGCGCACGGCCGGCAAAGTATTATCAAGTATCATCAAGTATCAACTATCAAGTATCACAGCCGCCGCGAAAATCTTACAACAGTCGATCGGTCGAGGCTACATCCGCATAAGGATGCAATTGAAAAATTTATTTAATTTAAAATGAATCCAAAATATGTTTTTTAAGTCTATTTTTAAATATATTTAATGATTTGCAGTTTTTTAATGCGTCTGGTAAATTATTATATAATTGTGCTCCTTCAAAAACCAAGGTCCTTTTTCCGTAATCAGTTCTAGTTTTTGGAATAAGAAAAGTTTTTTCAGTCTTCGTTGACTATATTTTGGTAATTCATTATTTAGAGTAAATTTTATTTTTGAATTAATTTTATTATTAATTTTATAGATAAGTAATAGCGTGTGAAAGTGATATAATTGATTAATGTTCATAATGCTCGTTTTTTTATAAATTTTTTCAGTATTAGTTCTATAGTTATAATTAAATAATGCTTTTATAATTTTGTTTTGTAAGGTTTGTAGTTCATTTAATTTTGTTTTTGATGCTGTTCCCCATAATTCGATAAGGTATGTTAAATGAGATTTAATGTATGAATCGTATAGCATGAACCGAACTTTGCGAGGAAAACAACCAATATTATGTCGAATGGAACCGAGAAACGAGGTAAGCTTTGTCTTGATATAGTTAATTTGAGAGGTCCACATTAAGTTGTGGTCAATCCTTAAGCCGAGATATTTTTCCTCTTTTTTTTTCTATTAATACTTTACCATCAATAGTAAGTTTATTATAGTTTCCGATTTTTTTTATTTTTTGGCTTGAAAATACAGTAGGAGGTCTTAGATACATTTATTGTGAGTAAATTATAATGAAACCAGTCAAAAACAGTGTTTAAATCCTCTTGTGCCTGAGTCATAATTATGTCTATGGAATTCCCAAAGTAAAATAGACAAGTATCATCTGCATAAAGTGTTAATTTACCGTGTAGCTTAATTTCGGAAATGTTATTGATGTAAACCAGAAACAGCAGCGGCCCAAGAATCGACCCCTGTGGTACACCACATGTGATGGGTTTCGTGTCACTTTGAATATCATTAATCTTTGTCACTTGATACCTATTACTAAGGTAAGACTTTAACAATTGAAGGGGTGTATCAGTTATTCCAATGTTTTCAAGTTTATTAAGTAATAATTTATGGCTGACGGTGTCAAAGGCTTTTTGTAGATCGATAAAGACTCCTAAAGTAATTTTTTTGTTATCTAAATTAGTTTTTATTTCAGAGATTAAATCTAAAGTGGCTGCCAAAGTATTTGAGCGAGGTCTAAATCCGTATTGACATTCGGAAAAGAAATTTATAGAAGAGAAGTATTCGTCAAACCGTATAAAAATTATTTTTTTTTTTTAAGAATTTTTGAAATTACTGGCAGCACAGAGATTGGACGATAATTGCTCGGATCACTTAAAACCCCAGACTTGTGAATTGGACTAACTTTTGCAAGTTTTAGAGAAGCAGGAAAATGACCTTCAGTGATGTATGTATTAAAACAATTGCTTAGGTTCTGAGCAACTACATTACTAATACATTTGATATGTTTGGTGCTAATTCCGTCTATACCAGAGCTGCTATTATTGTCAAGATTATTAATAATTTTTATGACTTCTTTTTTAGTGCATGGTGAAAATTTGTTTAGCTTTTTGTCTTTATTGTGAGATGGCGTCGAATAAATTGAGCTGTTATGAAATTTTGTCGGTATCTCGTTTGGTAGTTTATGACCTATTGAGGAAAAATAATCATTAAATATTTCACATACCATTCTCGGATCTGTGACGAAACCGGTAGGAGTCTTTAGGTTTGGAGGAGCACGATTAAATTTATTATTTTTATTCGATAAACTATTAATGTAGGACCAAAGCTTTCTTGGATTCTTCTTAACGTTTTCAAATCTTGCGAGGTAAAATATTTCTTTAGCGTTTTTTATGTCTAGTAGTACTTTATTACGTTTTGTTTTGTATATTATACATGTGTTTTAAAAAAAGGGCACAAGCAACTAGAGTCTGTGGATGCATTTCTATTTCATAAAAAGAAGGTAATAGATCTATGTAAGAAGTTATAAGCCTTTGGACGATGAACAGCGTCTGAAAATTAACTAACGCGTAACATAAATTAACAAATAATATGACTTCTACGTAAACGTACATCTAAGACCCCGTTCAGATGACAAGCGCTTAACGCGCGTTATGATAACGCGCGCTTACAACTACACATGCCGTACGTACGGCCGTACACATGCTAACGCGCGTTAAACGCGCGTTAGCATGTGTACGGCCTGAATAAAATGTACGTAGTTGTAAGCGCGCGTTATCATAACGCGCGTTAAGCGCTTGTCATCTGAACGGGGTCTTAGTGTAGTTATACAGAAATTGAGACAAATATCTTTACAGAAGTGAAATAATAGAACAATATTTGTGTGAAGTCGCATTAATCTTACAATATTTATGAATATCAGATAGTCGTATTATGGCAACCGGTCGCTATAAAACCACGTGAGACTTTGTGTTTGGTTGCTTATATTTCATAAGTGGGCATTATGGATATGTAGTGAAAAAATACCTAAAATAACGAAAGAAAACAATTATTAAGCACTTATATTTAAAAAATTGTGATTGGGCGAATTAGTCAAACATTTTCAAGCCCAAGTTCAATGTTTTAACTATTTCTATACTTAGCATGACCAAATTCGTTTAATAAATTGTTACAAATCATTATGAATATATATTTTTATTATGTGTCTACATTTCTTATTATAAAATTTTATAAATTTTGTTTTAGAACTTTTTTAAATATTTTTATATAATTTTTCTCTTAATTTCGCTAATAATTTATTAACTTAATAAATATATGTATGTATATATGTATGTATGTATATATGTATGTATGTATATATGTATGTATGTATGTGTATGTGTGTGTATGTATTATATATTTATATTAAACTACTATTTTATGTATGTAACTTAGTATGTATGATACTAGTACTTTACGCATCAACTGCTTTGTATCCAGATATCCTATACTCATGGTTGCCTGTTAGAAATCGCTTTTAGTGATAAGGCCGCCATTGCACATTTGCTGTAAATATATTACAATGTTAATTTAGTTATGTGTGTAATAAAGTATTAAATAAATAAAAATAAATAAATATTTGTTAGATACATTTGCTGATTTTCATAGAGAACAAAAATGTTTTTTTCTGTTTTTTTTTTTATTGTTTTTATATGATATTTTCATACTACGAATGATATTTTATTTGTACAACACAAAAGCACACTTGCAAACATGTTTTAAAACATACCGATAAACGATTATTTAGCACCTCAAACATAGATTGTTCGAGTATCGCGTCAAATAAACCAAAAAATTGAAAATATTTATCGAATTTAAAATACCACATAAAAGTCACATAAAATTGTTATTAAAAATAATTTAATATACCCAATAAATATTTGGCTTTAATATGCAATGTTAAGGAGTGAAAATATTGTAGGAATTTTTTTGGGCAACAATTTGATAAAAAAATATTCTAAGAATATTAGCCCACAGGGATGTTTCATATAGATTTATTGACAGGGACCTTTATATTTGCACACTATAAATATAAATACATACAAATGGCCCTTGGTTTTTTAATAAGAGGGTAAGCCGAATATTAGTCTGATATCGGAGTGCAAACCAATGTTACCCTCGCAATATCCAAGCGTGCGGTAGAGTTTTTTTTTATTTTATTTGATAAGTAGCTAAATAGGAATATCCGTTTGAATAATAGAATTAATTTATTCTATTTTATATATCATACTTATAATACAACTAATATATTATTTAAGTAAACTTTTAAAAACACTTTCAACTATACGAAAAGTACTTCCGATAAGTCTTAGTCTCAAACGCATGTTGTATAAAAATGTTATAAAAATATTACAAGCGGCTACGGCTTCATAGTTCTTATTCCCATTTTCTTATTCAGATATATTCTTAACGTTCTATTTGTATCACTTTTAGACAAGTAGGTAAAGTATCATAAAATAGTTATCGCAATACAACTATCGGCTTTCAACATTATACAAGGTATGTTACCTTAAAATATTTAAAACAAAATTTTATCAATGTGGTATGAATAGTGATAAACATTATATTAAAGAACATTTATATATATAAGAACATTTTTGACGACGCGTTGGCGCAGTGGTCACAGCAACTGGCTGATGCGCTGACGGTCGCGGGTTCGATCCCCGCACATGACAAATATTTGTATAGGCCATACAGATATTTGTCGTGGTCTGGGCGTTTGTGCTTGTGTATTGTGTGTGTTTCCGGACCCCCGACACAGGATTCACATCCTACTGGGGGCCGTTGAGTGTGAGACGTTTATTTATTTATTTATTTATTTTATATTAAATATTCAATAAAATAAATTAAATAAATATTAACCAACAATCACATCACGTTAACCTAGCCTTCGTAAGAACTTGTGTTACAGGTACCTACTAGGAAACGAAATAAATTTAAGAAATTTATATAAATACATATATACATAAATACACGTCCATGACCCGGTACAGACATCTATATTCGTCATACAAATTATTTGCACTTGGCGGGATTCGAACCCGCAACCGCTGCGTAAAGTGTCCAAGTGCCTGACCATTCCACCAGCCGGCCGTCAAATTATAAGTTAGTTATATTGAATAGAACATTATACAAAAGAGCTTTAAATTTATTTTAGATGCAACTTGAAATATATGTTATTAGAGATCATATAAAAGAACAAAAAAAAAACCAATATGCAAAACGAACACAGCCATATTAATCTTAACATTCTTAACCATAAGCCGGATGCATCGTTGCACCCCATAATGCAGTTAATATTAAAATATTGCATTGAACCCATGCCTTTTTTTTCTAAACCATAACATTGGCTTTTCCTACCCTAAAGGATCACCCCCACGAAAATAGTACAAGTATTTCTACTCATTTTTTATGCCTCGGGGAGAGCATGCTTACTTAACTACGTTATAATAAGGGGAATGTGTCGTTTTATGTAATTTTTTATATTAAAGAGACATATGGACGTTATACGTTATTATTTTAACTAGCTTAATTCCACGACTTCTCACGTATTAAGTTTGATTTGTCAATAATAATAAAATTTAATTTTGAATTACAATTATTGTAATTCAAAAATAAATTTTATTATTTTGTCACTAATTAAAAGTTAGCCGTTGGCTACGTAAAAGAGTAAATATACAAAAAAATTAATAACCACCTCACCCTCAACGGCTCCTTGAAGGAATTACTCATGTGTTAGGGGTCCGCAAATACACACAATACAAATACTAACGGCCAGACCATGGCAGGAATCTGTATGGCCTATAAAAATGTATGTCATGAGTGAGGATCGAACCCGCGACCACCAGAGGAACCGCCAGTGCTGTGACCACTGCAACAACGCGACGTGTTATAGAGTTAAATATTAATATGTTTAACATACACACACGTTCGTCTGTTCCTAAGGTAGGTTATATAATATATACACCCAGACTCGGGGCGGGAATCGAACCCACAACCCTGGAACAGAAAGCAGGCTCACTGCCAAATACACCAACGGTCCAGTCGAATCGATTATTACAAATATTTATAACAATTGTGTTGTTATTAAATTAAAAATAGATAAATATGTAAACAAATATAAATATATAAATAAATATACACACCCAAACAAGTATACACACCCAAACATGCAATAAATTCGATAACAATGATGGAGCTGTTTATCGAATTTTATTGCGTCTATTGAGCTTCCAATTTATCTGCGTATAAAAAACACTGTTACAAAGATCATAAAACAATTCAAACAAGGAAGATAATCAACTAATGGTCCAGTTAACTTGTAATAACCGTTATACGATTGCTACCTAAACTGACGAATAGTAAACAAACAAACAACGTTGTATATTGACGCTAGTATATATACTGTCGTAATGTGCGAATAATTCTCAGAAAAAAAAAGCTGAAGTCTTTAATTGGCTTGTCTGTAACTCATTAAAAAGAGACTTTACACAAAAAATGTAAAAAGTCACGTTTAAATTTATATAAAATGTCTAAGGCCTTTTTTATTTTAAGTTAAATATGTACGAGGAAGCGAAAATATATAAATGTTGTTTTTTATTATTATAAGATACATATTAATATTTTATTTTCATCTATTTTAGGAAAATTTAGTTATGGAATTTCATTTTCAAAACAATCAAATTGTTAAACGAACATTTTTTTTTGTTATCTTTGTAAGGATTCCAAAAAACAATGTTGTTAACAGGGTTAAAGAATTTCGACAAGCGTACAGAATATCAAATACGGTAACATACAAAACCTATACACACACAGCATATAAAGTTACTCGTTAAACAAATTTAGCAAATGACATCGGATCATTTTATCAACGCCTTTAGTAATTGGAAGACACGAAAAGCAATGTTTTTCCCCAACACGGACCTTACCTAAAATCTCCGAGTTTCCCGTAGATAAAAGGGAGAGATCGTATGACATTATTCATATCGGAGGGCGTCACTAAAGATATTGTGAAAAGGGCATTAAGATTGCCGACTGCAATACATTCTATCTCCGGTCCTTGTTTTGACGTGATAGAAACGCTCTAGACTTCCACACGCAAGATAAATCTGCACCTAAAACTATATCAATAAAATCAATTTAAACCTTATGCTATTGTGTTAAGAATATGGATTCAGTAGCAATAGATTAATATGTGTTGGTAATATGAAGCCATAATAAATGTTGCGTATCGATGCGTGTGAAGATATGTAATGAAGAATGTTTATGTTTCTGCCACTGTTTAGCAAATAACTATAAAAAATTTATTTCGATGAAGTAAAAAATCTTACTAGTAACAATTATTAATGATTTAATCCATCATATCCCATTATTGCGGTTTGGTTAAAATATTTAATTCAATTATATGATATACTTTAATTGTCGTCTGAGAGATGAAAAAACGAATTAAAAATATTCGTTTTTTATATAATTCACATTCGCTCGGTTTAAAATTCGTATCTTTCGAATACATAATTAACGCCATTTCAAATAGCCAGTAAAAATAATATTTTTAAAATGAAAATTTCATCAAAATTTTAATTATATCAGCTATAATAATAATAAAACATCTATATTTAATACAAAATAACAAATTAATGTTGTCTTTGATATAATAATAATTATCTAATAAGACGAATACATTATTCACCGTACAATAACAATGCAAGATATATAGTCACTTCTTAGTTAACAAAATCTAATTTATATGTTACGGAACAGTTTCAATGTCTTGAGCTCCTATTTTATGCAGGAAGCTCTCAAACAAGGGACCGATCCCCAAAATCCAAATGTATTATTTTTATTTGTGTTCACATAGCTTTATACGTACTGCGGTGTTTTCATCCCATTACCTGCAAGACAGACACATAAATACATTAATGCGATGATCATATATTATATGTGTCTTTTAGGGCTCAGACAGTCTCGATACAAAGTGTTCTTTTGTTAAATTTTAAAGCAAACGCTTTTGTTGAATAAAATATTGAAATTGTAAACGAAAATACTAGACATTAAACAAACTACAGTTTATTATTTTTCTAAAGGGTTTAGAAAAAATAAATACTTATTTCTAAAAGATTTTAGAAAATAACGACAAAAATTAACGATTTTTAATTAAAATGCTTTTATATGTTTTTATAGTAGCGACACATAGTTAAAAAATGATGAAATCGTAACTCGTCATTTGCAATAACAATGGAATTTTTGGAGTGATTGCATTATGTTTATGCTTCTGTGGCGTGCGGGATCGGTAAAGAAGAGTAGTCCCTTTTTTTCTTGCCGTAGTAAAAGGCGACTAAGGCCATGGTGGTGCGAACAACTGTACACTAACTAGGATGGTGATGGACAGCAGCGTCACCATATCCTGACACAATACACTGCTTTCGCCAACCCACCTGCCAAGCGTGGTGAGTATTGGCAAACCTCCAGAGGTGATGGGGGAGGCCTACGTTCAGCAGTGGACATCCAACGGCTGATGTGATGGTAGACTTTTCATTCTACCCTTAAAGATTTAAATAAATTTATATCAGCTGGCTAAATCAATCAGCAAAGGATAGGTAATGACATTAGGAGAATTATTATGTGTCTATATAACTTCCAGATTGTTTTAGGCATCGATATTTTGATATCCACAAAAACATATTACGTAGTCGAAATGAAACTCGACTAAAGTTTAAACTGAACTGAATCAGCCTGTGCACGTCTCACTGCTGGGCAAAGGCCTTTTCTCAATATAAGAGAAGGGTTGGAGCTCAATCCATCATGCTAATCCATTGCAGGTTCGCGGGCAATATCCCTACCATGATTAACGATCACTATCAGGTGCTTATGATAACAACTGGGATCGATTGCTTTACGTGCTCTCTTAGGCACGGTGGGGAGACCCACAAACAATCAAACAATCAAAACCGCAACAGCCGAAGTTAAGGCAACTCGCATTATTACACCAGAACGGTTGTCAACTTAATTTAAACTTGTTCTATTATTAAAAAGCAATCAGCTAGAATAATCCTTGAACGTTAAATATTAATACCGATTCATATTGGTATACCACTTAATTTATGAGTTTCGAGACGAATCAAACACCGCTTTAGATTATGGAATAGAACGTGAGTAATAGCTTTTGTACTTTCTATGTTTTATAAATTCCTTTAGTAACGTACGCATCGATCACAATTGCAGCAGCATAGCGCAGCAACGTCCGATATTTACTCCTGTAAAGAAAAAAATAACCAAGTGCGACTCGGAGACGTATACGAAGAGTACCTACCAAAATTGAATACTGTATATTTCTCAACGGCGTCGAAACACCATAATTTCCTTTTTCTTGTATATATTCTTGTGTACGAAAAGAGCCCTTTTATTTTAAAATTTAATTCATTTTTATTAATTATCGTTAAGGCGCGATACCTAGTAATACTTATTATGTAGAAAATAAAAGCATCTTACTAACAATAAAATAAAATAAAGGAGACAATGTTGTATTGAAATTGACGAACACACGACAACGACAACGACAGCCGAGTCCTAGTAATAGGGCTCCGTTAACAACCTTTGGGTACAAAACCTTAAGCATAGAAGAAATACGTTAATAAACTATATAAAAAGAAATTATATTTGTATCGACAAAAAATAATATTCCTTCTAAAAAGTAATTAATTAATATACATAACACTTTTGATGTAATTTTATAAAATCTTTTTTTTATATAATAATGTAGGTAATTATGTAGCTCCCTAGCAACATATATCTCCCGCAGATGTTACGTTAATATGTATTAAATTTAAACTGATCAAATTTAAAAGTAATAAATTAGAAATTTTAAAATGACCAATGACCCTTAGTCGTCAGTCTTTTGTGATTGGAGCTGGCAGGAACAAATCAAATTAACACTGAATGCTCATGACGGATCACTGATAAAAATAGGTATGTTCCTTATAGACCAAGAAATATCGATATAAACAATTCAGCGACTTATTTCTAAATAAATATTTTTTATAATTCTTATGTCGATAAATCGCATATGTTTTAATCGTAATTTAAATCGATTTGAATTTTAATACAAATAATAATAAAACATTTTAATAGATGAATATACATTTTTTTTTTAATTTTTTTAATGCTGTCATTTTTTAATCTGTAAACATTATTTTTGTTGCATTTTAACTTACTTAATAATCTACTAACTAAGATAAATATTTTTATCGACAACGCACTTGAAGTAACACTATCAACACAAATTAAAACAAGGAATCCGACTAACATCGTGACAGATTCGTTTTAATCTGATTTATAACTTCTGATTCAGATGTGCTGAATCACGCTATGTTTAATGTTCATAGGGTAGAACTAAGATGAAAGCAGATTTTTAAAAAATGTTTTTTTTAACGAGTAAACTTATTTTATATAAACATTGGGATAGCAAACATCCACCCCTTTTTCCGTCCACAATTCACTCCGATACATCCCTTCATCTCTTTAGCCAGTAATACACACACACAGAGTCGTATGTGTGAGTGTGTGTGTGTGTGTGTGTGTGCGCGCGTGGATGTGTGTGTTATTAAAATTATTGTTTTAACTTTAATAATTTTAAAAATGATATATTCAAGATCCATGTAAGTACATAAGATATTCTAAATGGACAAGAATTGAATAATAATCAATCAAGTTACCTTATGAAATATACTTATTTTTCAACATTTTTTTAAAAATATAGGAACTTAGTAAACTAAACAGATTAAAAAATATATCTATAATATGTTTAAGTCAATGTCGTATGATACAACTTCTCATGGGATCTTGTAGAAAATTTATTCCAAATCGTTTTCCAAGCTAAATTATGGGCTCCTAAGTTTAAAATATATCTCGAAATACACAAAACAAATTGTTTGAAAGCACTTAGATATGTAAGTATAATAAATAAGAGATAAATATCAATGCTAGCTAGTGAGTGAATCCGACACCACTTTTGGGACAGTGCCAAAGTACAGGTATGCACGAAATGGTCTATACTCGATAAGTTTTCTTATTCATAACTTGTACTAATTTTTATTTTCAATTCAAGTTTAAATAGATATATATTGTTTGTAATTTTTTCTTCATTGTCAACAATTACTCATACAAAGCCACTGTAGCTATTGGCATACCTACATGTATGTAATATGACACGTATATTATTATTTTAATTTTCTTAATTTTTAATTTTGTATTATTAAGAAAATAGATTTTCATCTGTCCATCACATTACAAAAATAAAGAGGCAAGTTTTTCAAATCTTCTGATCATATGATAAAGAGAAGATATACATTTGACGCTTTGCTGATGTAATCGGTAAAGTCAGAAAAAACTGAATGGATTTCAATAACACATATTTGGAAAGCTAGATTATTTAAAAGGGAATAAAATATCTGATGTGAGCATTAACCTCGATGAAACCGCACAGGTTGTGTAGTCACTTTAGTTAAAGACAAGCTCGAGAATATAGTGAGAGTTGATAACATATTATTTTAAAAAATTACGTCAAAAAGAAGCAATAACTACATTATAGAGAAATTAAATTAAGATTTATCTAATTAATAGTACAGGAGCCATAAAAACTTTACACAACATCAAACCAGTTGTAAACTCAAACACCGAATTGAAACGTAGAAGCGTGAATTGCATGCAACATAAATTTTATTGAAAAACCGTAGTGTGACGTGTTAACAAAGATTTACTGCTGATACAATGGGTTTAATAGTTATTTGAACATATATTAGCTGTCAATAAAGACAGACCCGCATATTTAAATACAGAACAATGCGCCGAATATTTAACTAAATGTATAATATAGGGATCGGTTTTCAATTAAATTCAATAGTACGCTTGGTTTGTTTTTAGTGACATTGTAAATTTAAATTTGTACATTTTAAGCCATGTATGAGCTAGTTAATTGTGTCAATCTCGTATGCAAACTATTTGAATAACGTTTTATGTGTAATAACGAAAATTTTAAATGAAATAATTTTAATGCAAATGCTTTTTAAATTGGCTGTTAAAGTGATAAAGTAAAATTAGATTACAAGTACAAAATACCACTTTAGTGTGAGGGTATATACAGATTAGTAAGTGAAGTATATTTTTATTAAATATTATAGGTATATAACAGTATTTTACCCTAAAAACACATCAACTCAAGTTTTTCTACTATTAATTTAAATACACGCTTAGTCGCAAAACAAAAGAATAGAAAAATATTTTATTTTTTTGAGTTTATTCCGAAACAACATGTAAAATTATGATGCCGATATTTTACAAGTGTTGTACGATAAATTTTATCATAAAACCACACTCATATGGCTTCCACACAAGCCTATAGGGACAAAGCCAAGTCTAGCATGTTTCGAAGTCAGTAAAGTACGTTAACATGTAAACGCAGACAAATAAATCAGTGTAGTTTTGCAAATCACTACTGATATAGATTACTATCGATACGTGGGTAGGTATGTGTACGCTAAAACAATTTTATACTCCGAGATAGCTGCACAAGTTAAGATTTACGGCATCGATGTGTGTAAGAAAATATATGGATAAGCTGTTATATTTTTTTACCTTATAATTCTGTTATTTAATTCCTATTTTCACGAAATATAAAATTAGCATAGAAAAGTTGCTTTAAGCCTTAAACTAACTGTTCTTTTGATTATAACAGAAACTTTTTTTTATTTTTTAATTTAAAATTAGTCTCGTATCAAACATGGTTTAGAACTTAAGATATGACTGATTGTGAGTAGTAGAATTATTAGTAGCTATATAAAAGATGAATCACTCCATACAAAATCTATACTATATTAATAATATTATAAAGCTGAAGAGTTTTTTTGTTTGTTTGAACGCGCTAATCTCAAGAACTAGGTACTGGTTCGAATAGAAAAATTATTTTTACGTTTGATAGCACATTTACCGAGGAAGGCTATAGGCTATATAACATCACGCTACGACCAATAAGGGCTGAGCAATAATTAGAAATGTTACAAAAACGGGAAAAAATAATCCTTTTTGAGAGCTTCCGTTGCGTCCTTTATTATTTCTCTTCTCGAGAGATTTCTTAACTATAGTTCCACTTTTAAAGTAAATATAACATCACTCTTTTACTGAGAATTTTCGGAAAATAAAAAACTCAATAATACGTTGAACGACCCAGGAATCAAATCTGAGACTCCTTGCTCGGCAGTAACGCTTGCGACCAGTCGACCAACGAGTCGGGTAGAGTAGATACTCTTAGAGTAATTGTTTAAAAATATTTAAGTGCGTTTTTCCCTCAAATTAACGCGGGTGAAACCGCAGGGCACAGCTAGTTTTAAATACGAGTACGTATTATTCTGATTGCCGACTTTTTTTTTGGTTGGCGATCACTGCCAGCGACAATGCACCTTGGTAGACAAGCGTCAAGCCATTATTGCTATGCTCAGTTTAGAAATATCACAGAGAAATAAGGCTGCTATTTATTAATAAGAATGTCATTATATACATATATAATTAGGTACATAAAATAACTCTTTTTATATACTTTTTATTTACATCCTTAAAAAATTGAATTTTATTATTTTTTTTAGATATAGTATGTATAACAAATAAAACTTGTTCTTTTATTTACATATTACAAGTATTAGGTATATATTTGTAAAATTATTAATCCTTCTACGGCTCATAAACTTACAGTAATAGTCCTCATAAATACGAATTACATAGATGCGTCGACGAAATACACATAGTTGCCACAACGTGTGCTTCACGCAATTGTTGACAAACCTTTAAATTATGAGACGCCGAAGTCCCTGCGGCCGGTAAGCATTTAACATGCGTCAATACAGCGAGTGACACAGGATTAGACTAGCTACTGTGTCCTGAAACTTAACTAGCCCTTACTTTGTGTATTCACGTAAATTTGATAAGTAGGTAACAAAGGTGCTTACATTAAAAAAAAAAGGTTATTACGTTGTTTATAAGTGATTTTACTATATATCACTATAAAATAAATCACGTTATCAAATGAAAATATGTGAAATAAATTATGTGCATAAGGTTTTGCCTATTGTTGAATAAATATAGCTTAAGTTATATTTCTTAAACATATACTTATTGGCTATAAAATATTATATTTTATAATGTTTTATATTTCAAAATAAAAATTATATTCAGAAATATATTAAATACGGGCTATCCCATTTAATCTTTCTTACATTTTTTCTCGAAAGAGTGCGAGCATTTTGCGTGGAAAACAAACAATTGGCGTCAAATTTACGATCCGTGTTTGGAGCCAAGCCGCTTATTGAGATGACTGTACTCAATTTAAATTTCCGCCTTTTATCAGATGCCTTTAGATTATCTCTTCGAATTTAGCTTTAATTTTAAGGCATTGTTTCACAGCAGCGCAATAAAGATATCGGAGGAGGCGAGCGGTTAAAGTTATCTTGCACTTAATGACTACATCTGCTTTTGCCTACGGTTAAATATGTTTAGCGAAGATTGCAATACGACGGTGCAGATAGTTAATAGTGATACCTAAACGTATAGTAATTAAAATGTAAATCGATTAAAGTAAACGCGATTAGTCAAACATACAAAATATTTTATTGTCTTAATATGTTCAATTAAAATTGAAGATCAAAGTGAAGCGTTAGATATGTACTAAAATTTATAATGAACTGAATCTCGTGTAAGTCAAAGTATAAATTAGGAGTCTAAAGAAACAAACACAAAACTTATAATTAAAGAGTCAAAACTTTTCGTTCTCTTTGGAATTATAATAAGCGTCTCAGTATATCGAATATAGACGACTTACTTTTTTGATCATTAGTAAGTTTTCGATGGGGCGACACAGCTACCACGTACTTTAGAACTGTTATCGACGATATTTATCTTAATTAGAAAGTTAAATACGCAATTTAGATTCAAAAGGTATCGCTAACGAAGCGCCTTGTGATGCCACCGTCGGCGTTAAATATTGCCAACAAAATTCCTTTCAATCGCTTCGAGTGCCGATTGCTAATCAAACAATGGCCCTACACATTGCTGTATAATATTCTATTGTCCTTGTATAAAAAGGTACTAAGAATGACACAGTCGAGGCACGCTAGCGATTCACTGTCAAATATCAATTCGTGGAAAGAAACAACTCGCGCTGCAAAACGTTCGCAAACAGAAGTTCTAAGCTAAGCGGTAGAGTAAATAAAAAATATGGAAACGTCAGCGAGAACCATTTACGCTTGCCAACGATATTGGATTCGAACTCTTTTAGGGGTAATTTTTGTAAAATGGAATGTATATGCAGGCGGGCAGACTGGCCCATTTGTCTTCGCAAACGAAGCGATTTGTGCGTCGAATGGGTAACGGATGTTGCAAGCACGTGTCCAACCTAACTTATTGGTCGGACTTGTTGGAACGCTATTGGGGTCTATTAGTGAATTAGATTAAAGAAATTAGTCACTGCCGCCTGTGTGACTTTCTCTGAATCAGCACTTATATAATTAAACTTTTCAGTGTTTTATTTAAACTACTCTGTGATTTTGCTTAGTACGAGTAGCTTTGTATATGATACAATACTAGTTAACGCATAATCTGATATATATTTATATGAATCTGAATTCTGATGGAATTAGATATATATTTTACTATATATAGGTTATTATAAATTAAGATCTAAGCTCTTCGAAACGATGCTCAGAAGATTAGAAAAGAAAAGACAACGTATTTATAAATTTTGAGTAGGTACATAATATTTTACAAGTTTCGTGTTCTTAAAAACTGAATAGAACTAATACAAAATCTATATAAATTTACAAAGTTAAACATGGTGGAAGTATTTCTCGTACTATAAAACAAAGCAATATTCTAAAGGATGCCTGAATCGGGCGAAGTTTTGGAAGTAACTAGATGAATAATTCAAGATGCGATTCGGCAGTCAGTCAAACCACGGTCGGCCGTTGCATTTTGGGCTGTAGGCGACTGATCCGGATATAGAAATTTACAGCAATATGTGCCTTACTTTATTAATAATAAGGGCTATTGTTGTTACCAGTGTTGCCCTGTGTACGTAAATCTGAAAATATTGAAGAATCTCGTATGCCGCGTTCATGGACAATATTCTTTATCTTCTTCCGCTTTACATACACATTTTCGTGTTTCACGTTATTTGATAGAAAATATTAGATTTAAAAATCTGAAAAATATATTATGCTATAAACAAACAAACTGCAGGATATATAATAAACTTTCGATACGAAGAATTTATGGATTATACTATAGTTTTTTTTTTTAAAAAGTGAAAACTCCTTTTAGCCGCGTTGAGCGATTTTTTGTAGGATAAAAACTTATGAACTCGCGTGGTCGCGTCACTGATCACCTCGACATGCTCGTGACGTGTATTATATTGTATATACTCGAATGTATCATATGCGTGTTTGACTTTTTGGGTGAGTAAAATCTAATGACTTCGCGTCACCGACGTGCTGTAATAGCAGTAAGTGAAGTTATGTTTACCACAGTACCACTTGATAAGTTTATTTTGTGTATACTGTGCATTGTTTTAACTGTTTTAATTTTTCGCTTCTGTCAGCAGTCCTTATAACTGTTTTTTTCTTTTTTTTTTTTCTTTTTATTGAAATGTAATTTAAAAAGTATATAATGTGAGTAGACAAAAAAAAGGAAACCACATATAACGACATTTTTTAAAATAATATAACAGATGCTTTGATCTTTTTAAAATCTATAAAAAATTCTATTCGAGTAACAGAAACTTGTAAGACTTTGCATAAAAGACCCTTATTCATTGAATTTACGATCAAAACCTAATATAGAAAACATTTCGCTTTGCTCCGCTATAGCTCTTCATCTTAATGAATAAGTAAACAAAATTAGTGGGGTCTAATACTAAAGTAAGTGAAACGAGTGTACGGTCAAAAATACGGGTTCCGCATATAAATTATCCATTTGTACGATGTTATTTTAACGTTGGTTTCTTATTTTTGTTATATATATTTTAAGCTTGTCTTCAAAAACTTAATGAGTGTTATTTGAAGTTATCTTAAGTACTGGTTGTAAATTTTTTTTTTTAAATATATCTAATTAGTTTTAAAAGCCCCGAATAATTAACTTTTTTTATGTAACAAAAGATATAACACACAAAATAACATTCGTATTTTATAAATTAATTTATATTAAAAGCAAAATTATGGCGAATAATTAAATTAATAAAATACAATGAATACATTTATAATTATAAATTTTGTAAAAAAATTCTTATATTATAAATCATATAAAGTGCAGAATTTTCGTATAATATAACGTTTCTGTATTTTACAAAAGAGTCAAATGTACAGCTGAGCTGTACCAAAGGATTCTGCAGAGGATTGAACGGTGAACGTGTCGTGATAATCGAAGTAGCGAGCAAAGCTAGTATTATATAAAAATAATCCGACGTTTAAACTTACTTTGCCCTCTCGGAAAATATCTTGAGTGCATCGTTGAAAGTAAATGCTGGTATAATTTCTGCTTCCACTGCGTTCGGATTGCATTTAAAGCCGCTGGGGGATGAAACTAGATGAAGTTTATGTTAACAGTAAGCAATAAAAATAGCCTTTATGACGATACGTGGAATGGTTACGTTTGTTTGCAATCGCTGTTTTCGCGTAAATTAAACTGACTTTATTGAAATGTTAAGCTAGATAATATTTCGTTTTATAGATTGTACGCGACTATAAAACTACGTAATGTCATCTGCAGTCGATATTTCATTACTGTGTATAATTTATACCTAAACCATATTACATTTATTTATTATTTTCAATCTTATATCTAACATTACAGGAAGGCCAATGCGTTAGAGTAGATAATAAAACAAATAAAAATTTCCAAATTATTCATCAAACAACCGCGATTCAAATAATGGAAGTTATACAATTTATAAAATTCAAATAATTAATCCAATGAAGTTAAACATTACCAATAAATAGTCATGAATAAAATTAAATAAAAAATTAAAAGAAATATGGATCGAATTATAAAATAATCAAATTAAGTAGGTACAGTCAAAGCAACAGTCAGAAGTTAAAAATAAAATTATATAATAATATCCTAGAAATAGATAATCTAATAAATAAAATATCCATTAATGTCAAAATAAATTATAATCTAATATAGACCCAATCTGGATCGTAGGAGACAACCATAGAAACCACCTTTGTAAACTCGTTCAACGTGCAGCTGAACAAATCTTATACGGTCCGGTCCGCGCGCCACTGCGTTGAGCGCGCGCAGAGCTCGCCTGAGCGGCGCGTCGCGCAGCAAGTTAGCGCGCGCGCAAGGCAACGCTTTTGAAGGTGCGGGCCTTGCTGCCCCGCCCAACCGCGTTATCCGGCACGCTCAACTTCAGTTCGCGAAGTATACAAGGGTTATTAATTCTGCCTATAATATTTAAACTGTTGTTGTCATATATATATATATATATATATATATATATATATATATATATATATATATATATATATATATATATATATATATATATATATATATATATATATATATATATATGTGGTTGTCTCCTACGATCCAGATTGGGTCTATATTAGATTATAATTTATTTTGACATTAATGGATATTTTATTTATTAGATTATCTATTTCTAGGATATTATTATATAATTTTATTTTTAACTTCTGACTGTTGCTTTGACTGTACCTACTTAATGACAACAACATGTTTATTTTATTTTATGTACCTATATAGTAAAACTAAATCAACATAAAAAATTAGCACAATAATAATCATTTCAATATTTTGAAGTTCTAATAATAATTTATCTATCGAAAGTAAAATTCATTTGATTCAGAAAGCTATTTTTATAACTTTATAATAATCGAATGTGCTCTATTTAAATATCATCATGTAGAAAATAAATATTATATAATGAACTCAAAAAATATATTTCAGTAAAATATTAATAAGTAAGTATATTGAAAATTCATAATAACGAGTATCGTAAAATTGCTTTCGTTTTTATCGTACATTATTGGCACTGAAGTAAACCAATTAAAATTATTGATACGAGAGAAACGATTAAAATTTATAAAACAGAAAATATAACAGGGTTTGATTATTGATAAAACTCGCTATCGATAAAAAATAATACAAAATTTTTCATACTTATATAATTTCTTTATTTTTATTTTTTATTTTTTTATAACTTGTAACTTGTAATTTAAGATCCCTTTTCCACAATATTCAAAATCCGGTAAATGAAAAAAGTCTAATTACCAACCACCTAAAGGAATATAAATGTAGCTCACATATTTTCTGTATTGTTTTATAAACTTACGATAGAAATAGACTAAAACAGTATTGAGAACTTTCGACAATTACCCTGAAGTATTTTCATATAAAAATAATAGCTTACCGTGAAACAGTTTGATTGATACAAGCACCAGTTCATTAAAACTTGGCCGCAGGTGCAATGTGTGAGAAAGACTAGTTGAAATATAATTTTATTAATATTTTCTAACCTATATACGAATGACGCAAACGTTGAAACTGTTTTATGTTCTTCCCTACTTTTTATACTTGTTAAATGCACACTATACTAGTTCTTTTTGCTGTGTTTTACAATTCAAACTTTGGTATTTAATTGATGACGAAAATTCATTACATAAAAGTAACTGTTACTTCACCATTAAAAACGATGAGCTGGAAGATTATGTATATATCCTTTACTTAATTAGTATTTAAATTATAAACTCTGTCCTTTCTCAGTCTATTTTATGTGATGTATGCATCTAATATAACAACGATGGAACAGCCGGACAACGCCATTAAACTCGTACATATATAATACTTCAACTTTGTAAAGTTTTCTAGATGGCGCACAATAAAAAAGTATTAATACTTCGTATTAAAAAATATATGTTATTCATTGTGTCACATATTTCAACCTTGATTGATTTAAACCTAAATGAATGTATAGCATGCCATAAAAAAAGTAATTAAAAAAACTGTTTACAAGTTCTGTCTTGGATGTCTGTATGTGCGGAACCGAAAGACTTCACTAATCAACTTTTTTTTTCTACGCTTGAGTATAGTTAGGAATAGAACCCTATTTAATTTTTTTTAACAATTTTATTGTGAAAAATGAGATTATGAATCGTGCACTTTTGGTTTTTCCAAACTATTTTAAATATATTACTAAAAAATATGTTTTCTTAAATATGTTTAACACACAGACACACACACACGGTCGTCTGTCCCTAATATAGGCAACTTTTTTATTTATGTTATTATTGTCAACGTAGAAACTTAAGAATCCTTTGTTTACTCTTCACTCTCTTATTCCAACTTTTTATCCTTCTTACCTTAAACGTAAGTTTCCCTTACAATCAAATTCTCATGAAAGATCACTGAAAGAGCGGCTTTCAATATTTTATCTATATCTACTCCTATTCATCGGTGTAGGTTTTTATCAAACTCATTTATTGTGATTTGTGACTGCGGTTGGACTCTAGAACATGTTACCAGAGTCTATTCGTAAAGCTCCTTCAAGTGACTCTTTAAAAAGACCTACATAAAGAATTCCTTTTATTCAAAATTAGACTTTGTATTATTACTCAAAAAGTACTTAAGTTTTGTATTTTTATCATTTTCGTCTGCTTGTTAAGTGGTTGAGTTTGTAGGTAGGTTTGTTATTTATTTTATTATCTTATTTTTATTGCCTTTTTAAATTAAAAAATTTTTATTCTTCTTTTGCATAAGTACAAACACCCTTTCTTGTACGTCCTACGATTGGCTTGTAGAGAGTAGAGCTCCCAGAAAACGTTCAAAAAGCTTCCATTGCCAAATTTAAAAAAATTGTGAAAGAAAGTTTGTGTACTAAAGGATATTATTCTATCAACGATTTTCTAGAAGACAGTACGCCTCGGGAATGATGTGATCGCCTCCAGGCTATTTCAATTTATAGAGAATTATTGTTAATTACAATTTACTTTGAAAAAAAAAAACCATTACATTAAAAAAATATATTAGTCCCGCTGAGTTTCTTTCGCCAGTTCTTCTCAGGTCAGAGGCTTTTTCTTTCCGAACTGGTGGTAGACTCATGACGTTCAGTAAATAATTGTAATAATTTTATGCTGAATAAAAATATTTTGATTGATTGATTGATTAAATCCTTTAGCATTAAGCCCGCCTTTTGTGCAATAAAATTGTATTGTGCAATAAATAATTTTAAAAATATAATTATATATTAATTTACAGGTAAGAGGAAAGATTTAAGTAAAGGGAATTCGACTCCTTAGTGGCTCGCTCAGAGACGTGGCTGAATGTGGATGTTTGTAGTAGCAGATATAAATAAAAAATTTGAGTGTTACCAAACTAAAAACATAGCGTCTTAAATAAGTTTTATACTCTGAACTAGTGACTTCTGAATTTAGCACATAAAAAAAAAAACAAATTTATTTTATTATACAGATATTAACCGCTTTTTAATTCTGTATATCTTTGTAAAACCATGAAAGCGCACATTCGCCAAACCGCGGCGACATGCTGCCGCCATTACGCGTGTGGCCATTGGTGTTCAAATTAAATACATAAAGAAACAATGTCTACGCGTAAACAGTATGTAGGTTAGAGCGTCATCTGCTCTCTCTATGTCAATGGTTTACTGTTCATTTGCATTGAAATAACTCTTACATTGTTGAAACTTGAAAGTATATGAATATTTACTCTTACACTGACTTCTACTGATATATAGGTTGGTTACTGGTTTTATGGATTGGAAAGGAACATAGTCGTCATCACATTATAATAGTACCTTACCACTACCAATCACTTAATATCCGAGTCGGGGGGTGCACAGGGGTGGTGACAAAAAAAAATACAATAAATGACTCAGGATTAAATAATTATAATCACGATTACATTATTATACATATATATTATTATTAAAGTACATTTAAAAAAATATATCATTTTTTTTACATTGATGGGAATTATAATAATACGAGAAGGATAGATAGATAAAAAGCAAATTTTCCTTTTTTCCCAAAGTTTATGTATCCTTTTTGCGACAAGGTATGTATGTTGAATATACTCGTTTTCATAACATAAGCGAGCAAGTTTTTTTTTTACAGTTGCCGTAAATTAATTTTAAGTAAATATTAAAAATATATAGGATATAAGTAAATGATTTATTTATGACCACAAAGCGTGGGTAAGACTAAAAGTATGAGTATTTTTTTGAAATAATATATTGACATATGTATCATTGTAACATGTCGTTTTCCTCTGCGTAATGTAGAACCGGTAGCTTCGCTTAAAAGTAACTTATTTAAAAAAAAAAAACCTGCTTTAAAATAACTGATTTTGATCTTGACTACTTAGGTTTAACGACTTTACAGTGAAATTAAAATTAATGAGTTATTTTGTTAATAATATAAAATTTTTAATATTAATATAACAAAATTAAATAGTGACTTTTGGTGAAAAAAAAAAAAAAAAAAACATTAACGACGAGATAAACCTAAGAAGATTGGAAGCAGGCTGGAAAAAAAGGTTATGAAATTTTGATTAAAAATACACTACATTTTTAAATGTAGTTACGTGAATACCAAGCGTAAACGACATTTCACAAGATTCACATTTCTTACTCTTAAATAATAGGAAATGTAATTTAAAACCACAATTTTCAACGACAGTATGCGTTGTGTTATGAACTGTAATGAAAATTAAAAGCGAAATGTTATTATTATGAAAAGCTTAGAATTTCGCAAATAGTGCTAGCAAATGTTACTTTCTTACTATGTAATACAATACGTATCAAATTAAAAGCATTTCATACTAAAGAGATATGAAAGGAAAATTTCGCAGACCGGACACGTCCTCTAGAAAACAACGCCGCAAATAATTGTCGCCGACAATATTAACGAGTATAGATGCAGTTAGAGAGGACTTAGTACTTGTACAGAATGCAGTTTACATTTCGTCATAGATATTCTTGCTTAGTTATTATACTATATATATATGTGTGTGTGTATATATATAATTTTTATTATATATGTGTAATGTGTATATAATTTTGGACTACCTGTCCCCGCGACCTCGTTCGCAATTACAAATTTAGACTTTTATCCCCTTTTTCAAGGGAACCGTATTGAATCTCTGGATAAAAAGTTTATAGTGTCCTAGATTCATCTAATTTATATTCATTTTGTAGTTTCGACGCGATGCTAAACAGACAGACTAAAATGAAAATTACACTTTTAGCTTCAGTATCGATTTTCTCATGCTCTCAAATAAAATTTTCAAAATATATTCAATTTATAGAATTGGACCTACTAAATATTTATTATAACTTTATTAGTGCAGTAAAGAATATTATATAAATGAACATTTTAGTAGGCAACACTGCTACTTTAAGCAGGAAAGTAATTGTATAAAATATAAAAAGTAATAATATACTTGTCGCAATTTAATACCACAATTTCACAAAGAGGGACAGTTTTATACTTTTATTCCTTGGGCTGACGAAGACAAAAAATAAAGTTAATAAAAAATGTTTATCATGCATTAGTAATATAACATCAGACATTTCTTTTATGCCACCTTTTACGCTTTCGGTTATTAAGTTATTATGCATATGTATTTGTATGCGCGCTTATGTTACTATCATCAAATTCCTTGATTCATTATTGTATTCAACATGCTTTAAATGATACTGTAACGTTGTCCGGATATTATATAAACTGTCAACAACAAATAGGGTATTAGTGTCCTCTTTCATATGAATATTTCACTAGAATTTATTCAAACTATTATTCATTGAGCGATACAATATGAGCTGTAGCACAATTTAATTGCTTGTATTAAATATTACGTTATAAAAATATTATACTACACATTACTGAAAATTTTAATTAAATATTCCTGATATAAATTTAAACTATTTGAGAATCTCTTTCTGTCTGTTGTTAAATTGTTTTAAAAATTAATCGTTGAGAAAAAGCATATTGTTATAGTATGATATATTATGGTTTGAATATTTTCTTTTAGGGATATTAATATATATACGAGTATATTGAACGGTTTACCAGTGACATGAAATTAACATATATACACAGAGAACTATCACATAATCTTAGCCTTGATATACCTATATGTATTATGTAATATCATGAAATAAGGATTTGCACCAAAACTTAATCAACATGCAATGTCAAAAATTTTAATTAAGGAACTCCGATCCAAGACATCCAAAGGTTCTGCGTTAATTGTCATGGGGTTTGCTGACCCCATCTGAGGCTAAAATTACTAGACACAAAGAAAATTTAAGTGTATTTTGGTTCAATTAGTGGGTCTGTAAGGGTGTGAAATTGCGCGAGGGCTGTAATTTATTTTAAGTGTAGCAGTCGACCGGTTATGGCACTGAACAACGATTATAGCTAAACGGATATTGGATTTCATTTTCACTTCAGATTAAAGTAATATTTGCTTATTTAATTGATACGGACGGTTTGAATAATTTTGCTCTTTCTTGATTTATGAAATATAAAAAGTAGTCAGTTACGCCATTGTTTTAATGAAGGGTTATTCTTAAAATTTACATACATCTTTATATATTCTCTTATGAAGTACATAGATTTGTTTTGTGAAGCATAAATAATTAAAATCATGGAAAAAATATAAAAAATATATAATATAATATTTAAATTATCAAATACGTTGCTTGGTAATAATTTTTTTTCGCGAGTGTCGTGTATATTGTTCATGTGGTTGTTAAATTATTTAACAAATATTACACCGATATCGATTTTTTTTAAATAAAAAAATCCGTAATGTATGTATACTATATGTCCCCTTTGGTACTAACCGCATTGAATTTTAATACTTGTCATATTGATTGATGTTGGTCACTGCTCTGCTCCTATAACTGTCCTCTATAAACAAATCATCTAACTTTAAAAAAAAATGCGACTCACAGATGAGGCCAGAGCCCAAGCATATTAACAAATTCCTCAGCTCAAAAATTAACTTTATTATGCCAACCGTTCTGGTATAGTGGTGCAAGAAGTCAGCTTAACACTAGCGGTCTCGGACTCGATTCCCGCTCGCTGCATATATTTGTACAAATATTTGTTTCTAGTCTAAGTGTATGTCCATATGGATCTCGCCTCGGAGAGCACGTAAAGCCGTCGGTCCCAGTTGTTATCATAGACACCTGCCTGATTTTGTTCAATTCAGTTCACACTTTATTACTGCATATCTATTTATTTACATCATATAATAAAACTATCTTAGCATTCAGTTTAACCCTTGCAATTTATAAAACACATAAATAAACTTACACATAGAAACTTCAAATATGTCGTACGGCAAACATAAATTTCGCTAGACGCCTAATCAACATAGAAATTGTAATACGAATATCGAGTTCACAATTACAATACATTTACATAGAGATTTGGTTGGATTGAATTACTATGGCTTCAGTCGGCTTGTTAATTTAGCTAAAAGGTATGTAATTGGTTCAGTCAAATTTAACACTCATGACACTCATGTGACTAACGGGTGTAGGAGGAACCATTAAATTTAGAACCATCTTTCTTATTCTTACGAGAATCATAAAAACCATTAAAAATTATTAATAAAGATCAGTCTACTTAGTATATTTGCTTAAATATGTTTAACATACAGACACACACACGGTCGTTTGTCCCTAATGTAGACAACTTAATGCCTGTGTTTTAGGTAACAACCGATCGATATAGGTCATTTTTTTATTAAATATACATAAAATAATATATAAATAATACGTATCATATAAACATATATTACACACAAACTCGCGGCGGGAATCGAACCCACAACCCGGGAGCAGAAAACAGGGTCACTGCCAACTGCGCCAACGGGTTAGTCAAAATTTATAATATTTCGAAGTTATATTCGAGATTATTGAACAATAGATCGAAAATATGGTTCGATGGTTCTTAAATTATTATGAAATAACTTCGTAAATGGATATAACAAAGTTATCGCTAAATAATTATCTTAGAAATTGTGCAACAAAAAGTAAATAAATTATACTACTATTTTACAATATATATAGAAAATGTAATAAGCCAATGACATCTTACTATTAAAACAAAGTACAAATCTGGAGGCACGGCAGTGCCTCCGCCAAGTCGAGCAAAAAAAAAAAGTGGCACGGCCGTACTATCTTTTCTCGAAGCAACTCAGGCCATTTTCGACCCCCTATAACTTCGTTGTGGATAAAACTAGAAGTCTGAATTTTCAATACCCAAGCAGGCATTGTATAAACACGGTATATTTCAAATTTCATTCAATTTGAACCAGTAGTTTAAGAATTATAATTAGTCAAAGTTTCGAATTTTGTCACTCACTGACTGACCGATCATCAAAACTCTAAGGCACTTCTAGCAGACATAAAAGCTTCAAATTTAGAATACCATTAGTGTTTAGTATATAAACCAAGGAAAAATTCAAATATTTTGCAATTTCGCTCCAGTTTTCTAGATACACCAACTGCATAACTGCAACTGCATAATAAAAAAAATGTTATCTGGGCACATCCGTATGCAAACATCTCTTACCAAACGCGAATACACACACAACTTAAGAAATACACACAAACTGACACTTATTACGCCAAGAACAGGGTACGGTAAAAGAAACATTTTATATGATGGTGTCATGAGGTACAATAAACTACCAAATGAAATAAAAATATGTGAAAACCTTTCTATATACAAAAATAAATTAAAACAATATATACTTGAAATATAATGTGTATAAATAAACATTAAACATAAATGAAGAAATATAAATATTAAAAAAATATAATATATATATAATGTGTAAATAAACATACAAATATAAATAAATAAATAAATATAAAAATAAACAAATAAAAAAAATACAATCACAACAAAAATTACTCATAAACGTGCACATAATTTTATTAAACTACCTACAATCAAAGGAAAATACAAACTAAACCATACTTAAAATTGATAATACTCGTATTAAACAAATAAATAAACTTGATTCTTTATTGCTACATTTCCCTTTTTTGAGTCATTACCTATTTAAATAAATACGGTCGAACTATTTGTTACATATTTAATAAAGTATCTATATGTACAATACTATACTCATAAGTGAACTGTAATTAATGTTCTTGAGAAATAAAGTTCTTTAAACCTAATCCCATATAAATATATAGGATTACAAAGTTACATTTGCAGTTAATGAATCAATGTACCCGTACAAGTATAACATAGTGGAATAATAGGTGTAGATAGGTACCTAGATATAATTATCTTCAAAGGTAACCTGTAAAATGGTCAACGGAATGAAGAAGCAAGAATGGGACATGTCTTATGTTATAGCTGTACCAAAATCACGCCAAGTATTAAAGAACACTAATAAATCATAACCGCGACTGGCTGAGGTGATTTGCCCGCTCCACGGCTTCCACGCTTCCCGTACGTAAGTTATTTTATTTTATTCAGTTGGCAGCTATATTAAACCTATCCCTCTAATCGGTTTCTACACTGCATTGTAGCAAAACGCTCAATCGCTTGGCGGCACGTCTTTGCCGATAGGGTGGTAACTAGCCACTACCAAAGACTCCCACCAAAGCAGATCAGAGAAAGAAAATTTACTCTGCCGGGGATTGAACCCGGGATCTCCTGCTTAATATACAACAGCGCGCACCATTTCGCCAGCGTGATCATCATTTTTGAGTTCATATAATTATGTCATTATTAGAATGCACCTGATTGATTAAGTGAGTCATAACAGCAATAACTGTTAATTAATGTATATTAACATTAAATAAATAAAAAAATTTAATTGCGTGTACTAGCGTACACTCGTAAGAAGTGAAACTTATAATAAAAACAGTTTACTTTTTATACGATCGTAATTATATGAGTCCTGTGTTTGCGTTCGGACATATTTATATTCGAATTACCTACTCACTATAGAATACATTTATTTATTTATTTGTAATTGAACTACCAACAAAATTATATGTTCCTTAAAATTAGACATTTAGGACCTTAAAGTACAATATACATCATACAATAACTGCAAACTTCTATATAGTGATACTTAATTTCACTCAAGAATCTTAGAGATTGCTAGCGCAGTGGCTGCCAACGCGAATTGAATTTCGTATATCGCTCGAGAGCTGCAAGTTCAAAACCCTGCGAGAGCTACATTTTCTAGCATTCAAAATTTGATATTTGATTTATTTAGTTTAAGTATTTATTTATATATAATAAAATATAGGATTTCATCTACTACCACTCGGAATCTTCCGTGCGAATGTGTTTATTGAAAAACGACTGAAATACGCAATAATCAAGAACAAGATGGCGCGTAACGCAAGATGGCGCGTAACGCAAGATGGCGCGTAACGAAAAAATCTTTCCAACCCCGATAAAGAAGTTTCACTTCAAAAATAAATATAGAAAATAAGGACTCAAAATAACTTTTGTATTTTAAAGCTATAACTTCTTGATGAGAGTAATTTTTTATACGATGCGCGTGTACTCTGTGACAAAAAACCGACAACATAAAGCTAAGTAGTAGGCGCCGCCCAATTGCGCTAACTTACTTCATTGCGCTGGATGTGTCAACTCACTTTTTACAAGCTTTTATTTTGTTTCACCTGTCTCGATATTTGTCATCAAATCTTGCAAATTAAATTTGATCCAAAATAATAGTAAACCATGTGACAATGCAATATTATGATTACATGGTGCTGATTTGATGGAGGAGCTAGAAGGTAGCCAAAGGAAGGATTTTGGGCCCGTTTGAGTCCTCTAGGCGAGTAAGTTTGTCTTTCAATGGTAACCAGGGTGATGAAGTTGGAATGTGGTCATAGGAACTCAGTAATGAAACGACGCAACCCCATCGTGTTTTGGCTCGTTTGGTTCGTCTTAACGAATAATTTGTTTTGAAATGGTTACCAGGGTCTGATCTGATAATAGAGCTGGAAGGTGGCTATAGGAAACGACACAAACTCATCGAGTTCGGGCTCGTTTGGATCGTCTTGATGAGTAGTTTGTCTTTCAATGGTAACCAGGATCTGGTGATGGAGCTGGAATGTGGTAATAGGAACACCCTAATGAAAACTACGCAAACCCATCGAGTTTCAGCTCGTTTTATTCGCCTTGACGAGTACTTTGTTTTTAGATGGTTACCAGGGTTTGATCGGATGATGGAGCTGTAAGGTGGCCATAGGAACTTCGCAATGAAACTAAACAACCTCATCGATTTCGGGCTCGTTTCAATCCTCTTGACCAGTAGTTTATCTTTCAATGGTAACCAGGGTCTGATGATGTAGCTAAAAGGTGGTCAAAGGAAGTCAGTAATGAAACGACGCAACCCCATCTAGTTCGGGCTCGATTGAATTGTCTTGACGAGTAGTTTGTCTTTCAAAGGTAACCAGGGTCTGATGATGGAGCTGGAAGGTGATCATAGGAACTCTGTAATAAAACGTCGCAACCCCATCGAATTTTGGCTCGTTTGATTTGTCTTGACGTGTACTTTGTTTTTAGATAGTTACCAGGGTCTAATCTGATAATGGAGTTGGAACGCAGTCATAAGAACTTCGCAATGAAACGACACAGCCTCATCGAGTTCGGGCTCGTTTGAATCCTCTAGACGAGTAGTTTGTCTTTCAATGGTAACCAGGGTTTGATGATGTAGCTAGAAGGTGGTCATAGGAACTCTGTAATAAAACGACGCACCCCAATCGAGTTTCAGCTCCTTTGATTCGTCTTGACGAGTACTTTGTTTTAGTGGGTTTTCAGGGTCTGTTTACAGATGGCGCGCACCAACCATTAACTCGGCGCATCGTCTTATTATAAGTATAACTTTTTACGTACGTACATAAGTATACATTCACTTTTTTAAATATTTTTTAAAAGTTTATTTTTATGGAAGTTTAGGTGTAAAAAATCGACAGCAATCTGACAACACTGTTTCCGGCTAAACATACTTCATTCATCTCTCTTGTCAAGTATTTCAAGTTGTCAACTTGAGATCACAATATGTATGACATGACAATCAAATTATATATCTGTATCGTATCGGAAAAGAAAAAGAGGAAGAATATCTACAAAAATAAGAAAAGCTCATTAGACCTAGCGAAGGCTTTAAGAAAATACGTTGTTGATATTAAAGAAGTAGAAGACACCGGAAAGGAAAATAAGTAGGACTGTCTACAAAAAGAAATGAGATGCCATCAAAAACATAACTTGTAAAAAGAAACCAAGTCTCGCAACTCACTTCTTCTTCCGTAAAAAGTTGTGAGATCCATGTAATACCAAGTCGGCTAATTTATTCAAACCCTACTTGAGGGTTCTTCTGTTTTAAGTTATTACGTTAGTAGCTAACCTAACAACATCGTATAGTGATCATATCAATATTAAAAATCTTTGATGTTTTAAATAAATAGATTGACTTGGCAATCGCATGAAAACAATGTATCTAAGAAGTAACACATAGGAATATTATATTAAATTAGATTGTTTAGTGCGATTGCCAAGTCAGTCTATTTATTTAAAACATCAAAGATTTTCAATATTGATATGATCACTATACGATGTTGTTAGGTTAGCTACTAACGTAATAACTTAAAACAGAAGAACCCTTAAGTAGGGTTTGAATAAATTAGCCGACTTGGTATTACATGGATCTCACAACTTTTTACGGAAGAAGAAGTGAGTTGCGAGACTTGGTTTCTTTTTACAAGTTATGTTTTTGATGGCATCAACTATTACGGCTAGTGTATAGTTGTGAACAATATCGCTTTTTGTAACTTTCAAGTACAATAGTCAACAGAAATGAGACATATTTACTATTACAAACGTGAAGGCTAATATTTTTATTCACCGTAACTGGCTTCAACCAATAAACCTTTTTTTCTTTTTCTTTTCAGTAACCAAAGTTTTTACATGGCGAATAATAGTATACACGGCTATTAATAATACTCCGCATGCCAATTTGATTAATATTACTAAGGACATAAAGATCATAGTCAAATATTTGAAAATTCTGATATGAACATTGGGCACTACTGTTCCATTGGACAACGAAAGCGACGCGTGCCAATTGGAGGGTTCTTGTTGACGGTCGTTGCATTTAGATTAAATATTTATGATTTAAAAACCCTTCTCATTCAAAAAAAAAAAAAATACAGAAAATATTTATTTATTTCTTACTAGGTACTTCATTGCACAATACATTAATGAATTGTACAAAAGGTGGGCTTAATGTTAAAAGCATTTTCTACCAGCCATCCCAAGTTCGTACAAGATCGGACGTTTGTAGGTATGCAAATTGGAAATTGAGACACATACATATATATATATATATATATATATATATATATATATAAATACATACATACATACATAATTTTATAATACTTAACAAGCTGACGACAATATTATCAAATCACAAAGACACGGCGTTTATTGAGGTCACCAAATTATATTTAATTTTGGCAAAAAAAATCTCCTTAACTTATCTCTTACGAGTAAATGAGTCAAGTGGGGCTTTACTTCTTGCTTCTTGATAAACTCAGGTAATATGTTCCAGAGACGAACAGCAGACACAGCAAATGAATTAGACAAAAACCCAGACCAATGAATAGGAATGGATAGAGATATATTATTTAAAGAGTGGAGTGATAAGACATGAGTCGGAACGAAAAGTGAACTTACATTTAAGGTAAGGAGGAGTAGAAGGATGGAATAAGAGAGTGAAGAGTAAGCAAAGAAATATTAAAAATGGAGCTGAATCGTTAGAACAAAAGCTCATGAAATAAATCAGTATATATTCGACGGCTGGCTGGTCGAGTGGTCAGGCAACTGGACACTCTACGGTCGGTCGCGGGTTCGAATCCCGCCAGGTGCAGATAATTTGTATGACGAATATAGATGTCTGCACCGGGTCATGGATGTGTATTTATGTATATATGTATTTATATCTTAAATTTATTTCCGTTCCTAGTACCTGTAACACAAGTTCTTACGAACTTACCACGGGGCTAGGTTAACGTGGTGTGATTGTTGGTTAATTTTTATATTTATTTATTTATTCATTCGTCTTGCGTTGTATTTAAAAACAAAGCTGTTGTATTTTTCGGAGTCAAAATTCTACAATACTGTCGTTGTGTTTCATATAATAAAAACCATTTCGGAGAACTAAAAGCGCAAAAGTAATATCATATTTTTCTCTCCCCATCATCATAGCATACTCAATGCACTCACAGAAAATTATCTTTTATACCCGCCATGTGGCTCCTTCTCTTTAATATATTATATTTTAAGGATACTTTATTTGCACAAATTTGATACAGTAAAGGGTGCATAACTTACTTTTGGGTAATTATTTTGCAATAGGGTTACGCAGATGCTGAACTCAAATTAGGTTCCGAAGAAAATACCGAGGGACAAAACTTTGTACAGTTTTTAATTAAATCTTTACGTCGTGTCGTGTGAATAAAATATGGATATTCTTGTTGTGATATGAAACTTTACATTTACATACTATATAATTATAACAAGAGAATAATATAGTATTAATTAATATGTATAATTATATAATTTATATTAAGTTTTGCATTGTAAATATGTAGAATAATGTAAAATTAAAAAAATATATGAATATTTATTTATATATCGTAGATTATAAAATATGTATTTATAAAAATATCCATGACATGGTCATGACATCCATCTGACTGGGTGAATAAAAAAATATTTTATTTAAAAAGAATTTTAGAATTAGAATTATATGATACATTGTCGTGTTCAGAAAAATGTGAAAATATTTATTATTTTTAGGAACGATATACAATATTTTTAGTACGAACAAAACTTTTAAGTGTTTTTAATTATTACATTTAAAGATTTTTGTTTAAAAAAAAAACATAAATTTTTTTTGTAGCAATTCAGTTTCTGTGATGTGTTAAAAATACCATGAATTCTAATAAATCATTTGTTATTTAAAAAAGACGTTTGTTACTGTCTAAATCATAAATGTACACTAACTATTTTGTAGAATATAATAAATTTGTTATAAATAGTCGTCTAATGGCAACATTTTTTATTTTATTTTATTCGTATGGCTACAATTCTGTATCGACTCCAAGTCATTTTGCTTATCTCAGAATAACCTTATAACAAATGATAGGTACACTATAATATACGCAATATTACTTTTAGCCAGGAGAATAAATAAGAATAACTTTAGCTTATTCTGTTCACAAAAGACAAAAATAAATCAATGTAATAAAGTTAATAATAAATTAAAAGTTTTTTTAATGATATGATTTATTTAAACATTGAGATTTAAATATTTTTGATTTAATGAATCGTTTATAAATAAAATGTATTTATTTACAAAATTTCATGATTTAAATGACAATAAAAAATAAGCGATAACCAATCGGAAGCACAAAAGCGAATACGCTCCGCTGATCTTCAGTTATCCGATCAATTTTACAAATTAGAAATGAGATTCGTTAATAAGAAATCAAATGGCAAATCTGGACGCACTCTACTGAACGAATCCTAGTCGAATTTCCAATTTCGGTACGTGACCTTTTTCACTTGGATGTCACATGTTCAACAAACGAGGTGTCTTTGAAAACGTAATTAGAAAATTCCCAAACGACGTACCGTTTTGTGCTCCCGGATTTCAGCTCTGAGGTCGTCCTCGTAAATTAGTTTTGTTGCTTGATCTATTCAAGACTAAGTAGTGTCTATACTTGTTAGTGTATACTAAATTTTAATAGAGTTTTGTGGTGAACAGACTCGAATGTTTTGGGAGTTTTTGTTTTCCATATACTAGAGTTTTCGGACATTTTTTTGACGACAATTTTTTTTTTGGTGTGGTTTTAGTAGTTGCTTCAACGCCGGTAGTCGGGGTTGATTCCCGCTCGGGGCAAATATTTGTATTTGTGCAAATATTTGTTTCCGGTCTGGGTGTATGTCCTTGTGGGTCTTTCCACGATGTCTCAGAGAGCTCGTAAAGCCGTCGGGCCCGTTTGTTATCATAGACACCGGATAACGGTCGTTACTCATGATAGGAAAATTATCCGCCAACCCCCAATGTAGCAGCGTGATGGATTAAGCTTCAACCCTTCTTCTATATGGAGAAGAGGCCTTCGTTCAGAAGTGGGTTGCTTACAGGCTGATTCAGTACAGTATAATTAAAAAACTAATATTATTATAGGCATGCATGCATTGGCATAAAAGTTCTTCGTTCATACTTGACAATGCAATCATCAAAATTAACTTAGATTTATCAGTGTAACTGTAACTATCGACTTCATGTACCGTGAACATCAAATTCCCGTGAAAGTTGTTTGCTTATAATCTATACATTGTTAGCCATTGTAAAGTATTCCTGATTGGTGAATAAAAATGGTTTGGGTCAAGATATTGCTAAAAAAAAAAAAAAAAAAGGTACCTGGGCCTGACTCTGGACCGCTGATGGAGCTTTGGCCCGCATTTCGCGATAGGCGAAGGCGGCCCGCATAGGCGAGCCAACCGTCGGGGCGTCACAGTTGTATGCGCGAGCGATCCCGTGGCGCCCCATTACGACAATGATGCCCTCATTGTTTTTTAAATTTAAAATGTAAATCGTAATTTTAATGTAATCGTAATTTAAAATGTAATCGTCGTTTTAAATCGTAAATTTACAATGTACGATTTGCAATAGATAAATTATAAAATAGTAATGTTCACAATAATAAGGTGACATATATAGACTGAAATAAAATAATGTGACACAGATACTAAGCAACTGACACGTTATAACCGGAGACCACTTATTCAGGACCAAGTTGAATACTTCACAAGTCAAACAATTTGCGAACCCTAAACTTACTATTAACTTTGATATAGCCGTAATATGTTCAAACCTAAGTTTCACGATAGTTATATGGTGACACATAATATAGATAAATTGTGTTAAGTTGAAAGAAAAATCTATCCATTGTTAAAAACAATTATATTAAAAACAAAGATATATACTATATACTACAATAGTTACTATGTCAAATATAACGTAGTATTTATTTCTATGTTACGGAGATATACAAAACATTTAAGCGTTTAGAAATTTCACTTTCAATTAGACGATCACTGTTTTTTTTTTTTTTTATTTAGATTATTCTTGATCGCACCGATAAATCTCCTTCGTGCATTCTTCACTCTATGTGACATTGACGGAATCATCTCTGCATTATATTATTACGCATCATTGAAGCCATGAAACCAATATGATGAATAAATAATTACACTAGATTTTTGTATATTCTTAGTATAATCAGTTCTAATGTGATTAAGGGTTGTAGGAATTAATATAAAATGAACGATTTCCTCGCAGCTAAAATTTTAAAGCATGAAGGTTAAGTTGTATTGTTTTAAAGCTTAACACACAATAAACCGGATTTGTATGCACTATATACGAATTCTCTATTTACAAGCGTTTCAGTTAAGCGTGAAATAATAGAATTGCCTTTCCCCGCGGTGTTGCGGCGTATTCTGTAATTGTTTCAGATAAATTAACAAAGTAGTTTCAAAGAGTGCCGTCCCTGGGGTGACAATTTAATTGTATGCCATGGCCTTTGTTTCTACTATATATTGATAAGTAGGCTGGCGTGCATACTTAAGTTAGATAATAACTGTAATTTATTTATTTTAGAAAATTTCGTGAATCAAAAATATCTTTGTTTCATTCTCTGTTGTCATTAAGCACTTGATCAATTATCGAATAGATATTATTATTCATTTTGCAATGTAAATTGGTTTATTGCCGGTATTTGTTATTAATTTATGTAATAACGAAGACAAATCAGGACCAAAAAGTAGAAAGTTTTTTATGCGATACTAGATCGTAAAGTTTTAATTACATTTTCTATTCCACTAATGTTTTCATTCACTCAAATATACTTTATTATGTATGTTGTAATTATGTTACGCCATAAAGACTCTTTTAGATCATATATATCAATAATGATTTGACAATCATATCAATAAATCGTCACATCAAAACTATACTCAATCGACAACGTCAAAGATATGGAGCGTGTCGTCACTGAACAAACCAAGCGTGTGATAAGGCTGAGGCATCATCTACATATACAAACAGACCTCCTGCTGCTGACAGGACAAAAACATCAATAACAACATAAACTACCACCAATAATCATAAGAGTTGCATCAATTAACCTAAAGATCCACCTATAAATGTATTAGGCTCAGTCCTAAGTTATCCATCTATTCGGATGTATAGCGTGAAATGAACGTCACCCCAAAATTGCCTCGGGCATTGTCACCCTTATTTTTTGTTCTTTGCAAATTGCATATCCGCAGAAAGCCGTCAAGCAAAGAGGTTATTCCATTTATTGTTCGATGGCAAAGTCTAGATAATCATCGAATGTACGAATGACTTACGAAAAAAAAAACATCATTAAATTTTGGTTTGGATGCGGATAATTATTGTAATTATAATAATGAAGCTATAATTAAAATTTTAGAAGTGCAAAAGAGGAAACAAGTTTAATGATTTTCTTTGAAAAATAGATTTTACTTATGGCCTGTATTTTTGCAGTTACCATAAAATGTCTATAGGGGTATCAGAAGTAATGTAAAAAGTAATGAACTTTTTGGTCCGTTTAACTAAAAATTTCTAAGAAGTTTATTTAAGGAGAGCATTATTGTATGCAAATTTAATATTGGCATTTAAACAAAAAGAAGAATCCCATGAAATTATTAAAGTCCTTTGATGCCAAATTATTCTAAGAGAGGGAGGGAAAATTTTTACAGCTTAGGAAGCTAACAGGGTGGCCGCTACAACCATAAAAAATGAGTCGGGTTTTGGTAGACGTATAAAACGACATTCTACTGAGGGGAAGATTTTCTTTTAGTGTTGTTTTTACACGTATGCCTTAAATATACTGGTTCTGTTTTTATGCTCACATTTCGCGGAAGAATATTTGCAGATGTGATATATTATTTGGATGAAGTATATGATTATAATAAAATATAAAGGAAAACGATGAGGTATAAAAATATATAATATGTATTTAACGTTCGAAATACTTCGACCTCAAATTAATTTATTAAATATTGTAAAAGAGAAAAAATAACGCTTATAACATACTCGTATTTATCATGATCGATTGGTACACAACATAGACCATATAATTTATTAAACAATGGTTCAGTGTATCTACATAATAATATTGGACCGTGGTTTTGTTTAAAATGCCCTCGGCCATCTTTGATAGAGAGCTATGGGTGAAGCAGTGAGATACATAATATTTACAATTAACTAAACTATTCATACAAAATTATATCTTATTGGATAATAAATAAAAGTTGTTTTTAAACTACTCATATTGTGGAATAATATATGTCGTGAGGTGTAATCGGGGTGAATATGCTTTATTAGTTGGATCTGTTAGAAACAAGAGATAAAGGACCCTTGAAGGGTTTCTGATGCTGGCTAAATAGGCTGAGAATTAGTTAAGATTTTATGGGTTATTAATTTTAGTCGAAATTAATATTTCAAACTTCAATTATTTTACTCATAAATAATCTAACTGTTTAACTGGATTAATGTTAAAAGCAATTTAAATGTCGTCTATAACTATAAATTTATTTAAAAACCGAAGTTTAAACTATAAATGCAAAAAAGATACTTAAAAGTGCAACTAAATGATGAACGGTTTTTGAAATACCCTACTACGGAACTACCTACGAAACTAAAATGGATATAAGGGGCGATCAAATACGTACGCCGAATCAAACCATTAAAAATACCGAAGTATTAACCTCTTTTGACCTTAAGAGGCTTTTACACTACGAATGAGTGACCACTTTGATTGGCCCTAAACATGAAAAAAAAAACTACACCATCTGCGCAAGTCCACCTGTCTGGACCAGTCAAGAGTCATGGTTCAGTTTATCCGTCCATAAAATATTTTCTATGCGAAACGGCAAAACGTTTCATTGATCGTTTTGCGATGAAACTTAAATATAAGTACCTCGGACTAATAGCCGAAACGTGACTCGAGTTAGGGGCAATGCCGCGAGAGGACCTTAACTATATCATACACCAACAATGTGGACAGTATTATGCAATCATGAAGATATTAAATGAAAAACCTTAATTTAAAAACGAAGAACATATGCGTAATTGCTATACGTTATGTGTACAACGATTTTTACATATTAGACACGCTTTTTGAATTTATTTATTTTTGTAAATAGAATAAAATATAACATAACAAATGCATTCGCAAAAATTGTTATATCTTCTTTTTTTCGAATGATTATTATTTGCTATTGGCCTTTACAGCGTCAGCGGGCGGGTGACTGAATACTGGGATCTAGCCATGAGACTGGGAGCCTCTTATGGCGGGCACAAATAAATTGAAGAATATATAATATCGATTGAAAACAAAGAAGTAGAAATTTTTTACTAATAATTCCTTTTACCAATTAATATTTAAAAACTGATTTGTTCTTGCATAATCTGGTTCAGTTTATTTCCCTTAGAAAGGTCTTATCTTGAATGAGAAAAGCTTGTTTTAATGTAGTTAATTTAAGACTACGGCGTTGGTAACGATTTCATTGTGATATTATTTTCAACGCAGATGTCTTGACTTTGTATATGTTTAATATGTGAAACTAAGTTAAAAAAATATTATGTTTTGATTTTAACATTTTACATTTATGGATTGTGTTTTAATGAGTTATTGTATTTTGTATAGGGCAATTAATAATTGTTATTTAAGCAATTTAAAACAATATTTAGTCTGGTTTATTACCATTAGGTTTATTACATTTAGGTATAGTGGAATAGCGATTAGACTAGATACCTACCTGAGAGCTGATTCTGCTGTAACATTTGTGAAACAGAAGTTGATTATTGACTTAATATTATTCGCTATATTTATATTTCTTTGTACCTATGTAATGGAATGTTTGAACATGATTTTCACCCCCTTTTAAACGTCGGATTGATTTGAAAGTTTGCACACTTATCGAGGACCAAAGATAATGCAATAATTAAAATAGGTTGTCCTTGCCAGGACACTCAGGATTAACGATTTTTCATATCTGATACCCGGTAGTGTCCTTGGGCCACATCAGGGCGCGTGCTGACATCTACACGGCTTGGTTATTTTTTATTACAGCAAAGATGAACATAAGAAGAAAAAAAAAAAACTAAGACACGCTTTGGTAGATAGCAGAAATAAAAAAACAGAATATAAATAATAGTAAAAAAAAAACAACTAAAAACACGCTGTAATAGAAAAACAAGCAAAAAAGTAGAAAATAATTTACAATAAATTTAAATTAAGACTAGTGTGATTAGTAAAAAGATTTATTTTATTGTAGAAAAGCGTGGGGGTGCTTGATGTCAATTGTTATAATATTTTATTGACAGATATTGGCAAAAGTAGAGTCATTATGGAAATATCTTAAAAAACACCCCACACAATTTTTTATTATAAAATGAATATTTTTGTTAATCACACTATTATTAATTTAAAATTGAAAATTATTTTCTACTTTTTAGTTTGGTTTTCTATTAAAGCGTGTTTTTTAGTTCTTTTGATCTATAATTTATTTATTTTGATATTCTACTAATTAAGTAGCTAACAACGAAATTTTCAAGCTTTTTTTAGCCACTCACCTTTCTCGTGTAGGCCAAAAGTACTTACAAATTTTACTCGTTCGGACATAAATATTGTTATAACATACATATATAAAGAAATATTTTCAACATGTGGCTGTTTACCTGAAGTTTCAACAGAACGTCATACATATATAATAATACGAAACCATTATGAAGCCGATGATTTTGTTTGTTGATGCTTTTGTGACACGAATATAATAGTAGTTTCCAGGGTCTGTGCGTGATGGCTGCAATGAGACATAGTGACATCCAGTCCCGAAGGCAGCTGGACGATAAGCAGTCGTGCGATTTCTCTCTATCTCTCTCTTTCTGCTTCGACACTTTTTTCGACAACAGAACGCATTTCTAAGATTTTATATGCAAGAAACGTTAACGCAATTAATTATAATTCAAAAATTTACTTCACTCTTGTGGGCTTTTCATAGCACTTTTGAATCACCATTTATACAATATCGTATTGCATTCAAGGGAATCTATCATCTATGGTGATTTTTACTGAAATTCTCCGAAAACCGATGCCTGGTCGGAGTGTTCGTTATCCCCCAAACGATAGAACTGATACTAATTGTCGCAGAAATATTGACAATCTTACAAATAAATATACGATTAAGTATGCATAGCATTTATTTGGTCCTGCAGCTTAATAGTCTCGTTACTTTGTAAAGCTACAATAATCTTCAAACTGGATTTTCTTTGCAGAGAAATTGCGATAATATGACAGTTTTACGCTCCATGAAGTACACCAGTCAATGGGAGCCTAGCATCCTCACTGAATATTTATTTGAAAAAGGGGAATCGGCGACGAGTTCGATCGGCATGGAGACGATATAGTATCATCGGTGTAAGCACTTCCTCGTATTTCTGGTGTGACTGATTCTCTTCGAATACACCCAAAACCTTGTCAGATGTATTCAAAGTCTTAAGACGTATAAACGCATAATACATACATATTTCTATCTAAGATATATAAGTTCTATTCAATTAGAGTTGAAGTGTAATAACTAAATAAAGCTACTCAAATAACCGTAAAAGTTCTTATATACGAGTACGTAAAAAAGTCATTATTTCTAATGCTGAATGATCTGATGAATATTGAATGATCAAAAAGCTGGCTCATAACTTGAATCGTACACTAAAAAAAGTTATAAAAAGTAACATTCGTAATATCGGAATAAATTAAAAGATAATAATAAAAAATAAGGAATCAACTGTGAAAAAATATACTTGACAATATTCATCCAATAAAAATTATGTACTTAGTAAATCGCTGATTTTAAATAAAGTACTTTTAAAAATTTTTACTTTCGTGTATTTATGTAAATAAAAATTGGAAAAAATTTATAGGAAGGATGCTTTTGGTTACATTTAATGTACTCAGAAAATATTAAATTTTATTATAAGTTTTTCTTATCTAGATTTAAAACATATGTTTTTTTTTCTTTTTTTGATTATGTTATCTTTCTAATTTTGAAATTAATAACCAATATGAAAAATTATCCAATAAAAAATACCTTATTAAAGTTGACAAAATTGTAATACGAGTATCTATTGTACCTATTTACCTCATTGTGTTTTTATTTAATGAATATTTAGGAATTCTTAAATAAAAACCTAAAACAGAATAATAGTTCAATACAGTCATATACTTCATACTTTTTTTTAATTCTCTGCAACTTAAATTTCAGTTAGAAATAATTAAGATAATATATTCAGTAAACATGGTATCATGTTGTATTGTAATTCAATGCTTTTAGGAATTAAAATTTTAATACAACCATAAGTGGACAGTTTGTGAAATTCAAATTCAAATTAACTTTATTAGATTACAGTGTAAAGTGAGGATGAAATTTTTCAGATTTTTTTTCTTTGTAGTGGAGAATTATAGATATAGTGGACAAAGTATGTTTTGATACTAATAACAGTCTCAATTTAAATACTAGCCACACAGCTTTAAATCAAAAGTAAAGAAAAAAAAATACCGACAGTCAATTAGTAACTGTATATATTTAAAAAATCGTAAAATTAATTAAAAATTTGTTAATAGAAAAAAATATTTTTGTTGTATTTGTATAGCGGCAATAATATGGAAAAATTTGTGTTTATAAAATCGGAATAAAGTGAATGAACCCCGTTTTTATTGCTTTTCGCTCTTTAAGTGTAGTCACGTTTTTATTGACACCTATAAAAATAAAATTAAGCGTATAGATAAGGCAACAATAATATAGAAGCTCATAAGGTTAAGTGTTTGATTTTTTAATTAATGTTAGATTTTATAGCGTTATTAAAAAGTGTTTGATTAACGGCGAGTTGCACGAAACCGTCGCTAACTTTCCGTTAGTTAAGTTGCAATTAATCTTAAAATTAGTTGATCTCATGATTAATTTAAAGCTGTTGGAATTAATCATCCGTTAGATAGGTCTTTAATTAAACTAAATTTTTTTGTTATCTTAATCAGATGTACGTTTTGTGCAACAGATAATCACGATTCTTGTGATTAAATTAGTTTAATAAACACTTAAATTTTAAATTTGTTTCGTGCAACTCGGCGTTAGTATTGGAATATTAATGAGGTACCGTGTCAACGAAGAGAAAATTATTAGTGTCGTAAAATATTTATCATACGATTTCTCACCTTTACTCGTGTTAATTATATTTTATATACAATATTTTATATTTACTGCGCGGGGCCAGATCACTTTTAAGTAAACTGGTTTCATTCGAAGTTAACAAGTTTCGTCATATCCGCTTATTAATAACATTTCTTGAGGGTTAGTTTCTATTCACTCGTTAATAGAATCTAATTAATTAGTCGATCCCTTATACCTACAATTAAAAATTAATAAACGAATACCTAGTTAAAGATTTTTTTTTTTAATTTATTGCACAATATTACTTACAAACTAATAATTTACAGATTATTGTAGCTCAAATCAACTACGTCTGAAATGGTGGCAAAAATGCTGGCAACATTTCCGTGTTGAATTGCAATTCTGATTATTTTGGCAAGAAATAAATCAGCCCGAATGCCTCTCGTTAAAGATTAAAAATTAAATAAATATATATTATATTTTTGTTAATGGAAGAATTAGAGTTATAATTAAACATAATCGTGTCTTTAAAGATTTTCATAAATGAGAACACGCATATTCAACAGAATAAATTTATTTAATTATTACGAAAATAAAATACTTAAATTAATTTCTTATAAACAGAGCATAGTTCATCCATTTGTATAATGTGTATCGTTTAAAAAAACAAGCAGAATTAATTTACTGTTCTATGTTAAATATTATTAAAACCGTGCTGTTTGCACGTATTTAACCGTTCCTATTTATTGTTTCACGACCGTTCTGGTGTAGTGGTGCGAGTAGTCGCTTTAACGCCGCCGGGCCAGCGGTCGCGGGTTCGATTCCCGCTCGGGACAGATATTTGTATTTGTACAAATTATTGTTTCCGTTCTGGTTGTATGTCCTTGTGGGCCTCCCCACCGTGCCTCAGAGAGCACGTAATGCCATCGGTTACGATTGTTATCATAGACACCTGATAACGATCCTTACTCATGGTAGGGAAATTATCCGTCAACCTGTAGTGGAGCAACGTGGTGGATTAAGCTCCAACCCTTCATCTATGTAGAGAAGATGCCTCCACTCAGCAGTGGGTGGCTTACAAGCTGATACAGTACAGTATTTATTTGTGTTTTAAATTTATATAAACGTGATAGAAAAGCTTACAAATAAACATTTCTAAATTAATAATTATAAGCTGTAAAATACCGCTGCAAAATGTCCGTTTCAAAAGCGGTCTGTAAAATTTTAGATGTTTTTATTAAAACGCATTATGCGTTACCTACAAATATGAAATTCCACTATGTACAGTATCCAATAAAGTCTCTTCGCCTAAAATCGATATAAAATGCAATTTTGTTTATTAAAGCCACGATAGAAAAACATAATGTTTACTATAAAGCCTTTAAAACTACTATGTGATATATTAATCAATAATAAATTATACATCAATTGTGTTGTAGTTTTTTTTTTTCTTTTTGACTTTTTTTTTTATTTCATGGCGATTAGCAGACAGACTCTTTACCCGACAAAAGTTCTTTGAAGCTGATTACACAGCTATTTTTAGGTTCTATTGTGATTCTAAGCCATTAGTTTTTCTAAAAAAAAAAGACATCCAAATCGGTTTTGGCATTTAGGAGTTGTTCAGTGATATTTATAATACATGTACAGAATTTTGTGCATAAAGAAGATTGCAATAAAAATGCAATTCATTTTGTGTATAAGAATCCCTTTTTTTACTTTATATATAAGAATTCTTCCTACTTCCACCAAAATTGCTCTTACACATAGTCTTCTCTTATCTATTCTTGATTATGCTGACAACTCTTACCTTGACGTTACTGAGGAGCAATTAAATAAGCTTGAGCGCATTCAAAATTTATGTATCCGTTTCATATTTGGCCTATGCAAATACGATCATATCTCTAATTTTCGCAACAAACTCAAGTGGCTCCCAATCCGCCTTCGCAGGAATACTCACATTCTCACTCTTTTATACTGCATATTATTCAATCCTGCTACTCCTTCTTATCTAAAAGAGCGGTTTAAGTTTCTCAACGATTCTCATGAACGAAGCTTACGTTCTAATGACAATTTACTCCTTGAAATTCCTTCCCACTCTACTAATTTCCTTACAAAATCATTTACTGTTCAAGCTGCCCGACTTTAGAACTCCCTACCCTTGTCCATTAGAAATGCTCAATCCCTAAAAATTTTTAAAAAATCTGTAAAAAACCATTTCCTTCAATTTTAATCCTTTACTTTTATGTATTCAGTCACGCTCGTATAATCATTTCCTCTCGTCACTTTAAATCATTTGATACAATTCCTTATTACATCTATCTATATGTATTATATATGTACGTATATATATTTATTAATTTTTTTCTATTGTCTATATGTATTGTATATGTTATTAATAAAACTGTACACCTATACCATTTGTATACCATTTCCTCTACCCTAAGGTTGCCTGGAAGAGATCGCTCTTTAGCGATAAGGCCGCCTTTTGTACTTATTTCCTATTTTTTATTTTTTATTTTTGTATGTTATGTTGCTTTTTTGTACAATAAAGAGTTATTATTATTATTATAAGAAAGTTAAAATTTAAGTACATTAGGATGAAAAACGGCGTCAAATTGTCAATTATAACAAACTGAAACGTGAGTACAATATCCTCTGTGTAAAAAATTCAACAATTAATTTGGAAAAACTTTTATGATGATGATGTTTTCTTTTTACAATCACGTGCAATGGAGAAATTAAAATGGAGCGAAATTTAAATGTACAGTGCCAACGTGGTGCTAATGTAATATAGTTTTTTCGTGTATTATTATATGTTAATCATTCTGACATTCAAAGGGGCTTAGAATTCAGAATAACACACATCTATTCCAAGACAAACTTACTATACGGGAATAACAGATGGTGTTATTCGAAGATTATAGCTTGAACATGACTAATGACTTGTCGGATTCCATTCGTCTCTCCTCTATATGTTAATCGTACTCGATGCCTCTAACACTAATTTACACTATGTTTATTTTATTAAATACAATTTGTAAACGTTCACTAATAAAACACAATCCATCCAAAACTGGACCTTATCACGAAGTGTTAAGAGTTAATGGTCTTTAAAACATCACCATATTGATTGTTGCACCAAAATAAATGCTTCGGCGTTAGACTGTCATCTCAGCTACGTTTCTGACAGATGATTTAATTTTTCATTCTGATGAGATAACTGTGTAAACAAAGAGAACGACTTAGTTCTCGATTTTTTTTTTCTTTTCATAATATTATAAATTTAATTAACACACTTCGAAATTTTTATAAATAAATAAATAAAAAAATCTTTATTTCTTCCCATAGACTAATATGTATTCAAGTACGAAGATTTAACAGAAAACTGATTCATAGTTATAAGGCAAATTGTTTGATAGTATACTATAAAGTGCTTTTTATGTTTATACGAATAATAAGAATTAATTTTATATACATATAACAGTTTAATTAATTAAAATCTGTTAAGTTTGTGAATGTAATTTTAAAGATTTTTTTTTAATATATAAAGTAAAATTAAATAATACAGAAAAATTTAAAAACATAGTAAAAATGCGATTGAATTAATTATAATACAGCTACAAAATGACATCTAAGAACAAGACAAAATTTTTACATAAAATGTGTTGACGTAATCGTAAAAGAAAAAAACTTTTTCCTTTTACAAAAGAAAGACCCGTTTCTTCTTTAGCATAAAAGTTGGTTGTATTTAAAAATGCATATCGTTTGTAAAGATTCTGAGCAGGGTGTGACGCGGCGAGAGAAATTTAAACCAGTAGCTGCTAATAATGTAGAATAAAGATTTGACAACCTACGCATGTTCAGGGATTTTTTTTTTCAAGAGATTTTTCAAGTAATGATTGTTTTTAAGTGTTAATAATACATGTATTTTTTCTTCGTTCTTGAAGAAAAATTATATAATGATAAAAAATGTATGTTGAGATTATGTTTATACAATTGGTATTACGTGATTAAAAACTAAGGTTATGCAGGTCACAGAACAGGTTAAAAATAATATTAATGAATATATAAAATTATATATAAAAATAATATAATTTTTGTTAGGAAAACATAAACGTGGGAATATAGTCCTAAAATGTGACATCACTTTAATGAAGATTAATGTACTTGGCTCCTTACTTTAATCATCTTTGATCTTTTCAATCATCGTCAGATAACATCTTAATTCTGTTTTCGACAAAGATATAGTGTTGAAATCACCGTATCTTTTCATAGATCGAAATCGTTACCTTTTTAATAATATCATACTATTTTTAAAATGTTAAAATACTAACACCTAACTGATGCATTTGGTAATGTTTTTGTTGTAGTTTTATGTATTTGTAAGTTTTACTCGTTGGAAATACGAGAAGGAACGATAAATTTGTAACGCTAAGTTCTCGACTTCGCAAAGTAAATGGGCCGAGGTGTACGCATGTATTCGCTGGGTGCGTGACCCTAGCGCCATCTAACGATACAACTTACGGTGGCTCTTTTGAGAAAATAAACATGTACTGGATGTCAAATAGCTATTGAAAAAATAAAATAAACTTTTACGAATGTATCTTAAATTTTAATTTTTTTTATTTAATTTTGCAGATAAAAAATGGAATTGGTGTTAAGAACGGGTTTTCAATCTATCACACATAATATTATTTTTCAACCACAGACTTATAGATAAAGGGTAAAAATTTAGTTTTGGCTGAGCACGTGAGAGATGTTGAAGAACATCGAAAATTAAATCAAAGTTATTTGATTAAATCGCGCGTCATTCGACAAGCATCAGTCAATTCAACGCCTTACACATCATTGAATGTAATAACAATTTTTATATTACTTAAATACAACAATTATCATTGTTTGTATTGTTATAACTTATTTTGCCTTTTAACAGCAGTTATCCATTTTTTTTCGCTGATTTAATTTCCACTTGGCAACCGGAAACTTATAAAATTTACAATTACTATTTCTACTAGTATTTTTGCAATCGACTACACAACAACTTTGATGACCCATTTTATTTTATTTATTTAATTAAACTGACACACGTGTTATTTTTATGGTCATAGATAATAAAGAGCCACCCGTAGTTCTATTTTATCCGCAACGGGCGCTGACATCACTTTTGTGTCCCCCACTATGCCTTACGCACCCAGCGAATAATCAAATCCCGCAAACGATTTAACAATTGCCAATAAGTAAGTAAATTAAGTATTTAATTAAAGTAAAAATAAATAAGTTTATATTAAAAAGTATTTGATAGCTCTAATAACTCTGTGTGTGTGAGTTTGTGTGTAGGATTTTTGTTAAATGACAAGGATATGTTAGCTTAGTGGCGCTGTCCTTCATGCAGGACTTATGACTAAATTTATAATATATGGGTTAGGTATAGACATCAGAATCTACATTCCGAATCAGTGGTAACTTCATATTATTAACTATAGTTAATTAATTTAGAATATTATATACCGTGTAAAATGACGATTTAAAAGTGCTGAATTAATCTACTATCTAAATGAAGTCTACTTGAATAAAGAAATTATTGACTTTGATTTATGATTTTTAAAATCTTAAGCTTTTAAATCAATAAATATCTATATCTGTAGTTTATTAGTTGCTTAGGCACATATTAGATTGGTTCACCTTTTTATAGATTCGTAGGTACCCAGAGAGTGTCAACGTAATTCTACTCGTATTACTAAGACTACGCTATCCGCCTTTTTCTTCGTTCGTCTGTCTGTAGCACATAAAAATTTCATTAATCCATCTTGTATCATTGTCATTTTAATGAGAGATTACATAAATTAAGATGTTGAATATTTAGTGAGTTCCACATAAGAGATACATTATATATATGTATGATATACATAGATACATTATATATATTTAGATAGATTTAGATAGAGATACATTATAATATATATTTCATAAAACTTTTTTTTTGTGAACAAAACATGCACTAAGTTTTAAGTCAATTCTTCCGTCCTATGAATTATAGTCTGATGTTTTAAAACCTATAACTTTTCTTAGACTTTTTAACAGAAAAAGATTTTTAGAATTATTCAAGAAATCATTTCCGAAGAGAACCTTTAAATATGTAAATTATTAAATAGAATTATATATCAGTTTATAAACAAAATCTTATTCCGAATATACAACATTTTTTCTATAAGAAATCAAGATAAAACTAAGTTGAAAACTGTAAGTAACGAAATATTCACTTTGTAAATGTTAGTGACAATTCAATTTGTGTTATATCAAAAACATCAACATGAGGAAAACGAAGTGCTATTTTTGTAATGAAAATTGTCGTCTTTTTATTGAAAATATTATTTTGTTGGTATTTATCTTTTCGATGATATAAACATATTATTTATGCTAAGTAAAACAGCTGGGGTAGTGTTTGTTGAAAAAAATCATATATATAGATAACTATACACTCAAGGTTTTAACACACACATAGGTATATGATAATTACCGTTAAATTATCTCCCAATCATTTTATTTTAATATCGCGATTATTAATTATCGTAAACTAGACCAGACAAGTCGTTAGCGTTATATTATGAGACAATTTAAGAACAAATTAGTAATATGTAAATAATATTTAAGACGTTTTAATGTAATTGTGTTTAATTAAAAAGTATAATAAAATATTTTATAATATCATCACAGGTTTACTAGGTTACAGATTATTCTACAATCGCAGGTTAAAATTCAAACGATTACCAAAACTACGAGAACGGTATTCAAGTACACAAGAAATTACAGTTTTAAGAAATACTAGTGGTCGCCCAATAGTCGGAATTCGACCATAAGTTATGTTATTGTTCTATTGTCGAAGACTATAACACCTCTATAATTACAGATTTCGCCAAAGCTACACGGTTACATTTTCTATCTTTTCCTTGGAGATCTACTGAACGAAGATGGTAAAATTACTCTACGGCCAAAATTACTGTCATTGATATTCAATTCAGTGGTCTGTTAATTTGTCGTAAGTTTCCGATCTAAGAATTATTTGATTTCGTGGAATGAAATGTAATCTTGAGCCCTCTGTTTTCACACATCAACTCATACATATCAACTCTCCACTGCAGAAATATTATTTGTGAATGGTGGAACATGCTGAAATAGTCTCTAATCTATCGATATCGATCGATAGGCTGCATACTGAAGCATGGTTAATTTATTTCTGGGCACTCTTGAATTAGATCTAGTTAATTAGGTACAATATGAGAAATATTGATATGCTACCCAGTATCACCATTTGGAATAAGTAGTGGATACGCTAAAGGGTCAAAAATGATATATTTTTAATGATACAATTATTTTTAAAAATGAAATCATATTTTATTCAAAAGGTGGCTCACCATCAACTATACGAAATATTTCTGCCACATCAGTTTGAACTGCGTCACTGAACGGCATAGATCTAAATTATGATTTACTCTAATGACCATACAAATTTATTTGTTTTGATTTTCAACTCGTAGACAATGACGTTTTATTGCAATGAATGATTGAACAAAAGGATTACTGCGTTCTAATTCAAGAGAAATTTCGCGAATTATATTGTTATTGTATGTTTGATTATAATCTTCTTTTAATCTATATAGACAGCAGTGTTAACATCATAAAAATATAATTGCGCATAACATGGTGAGCGACAGGGCTGCCATTTGTACGATTTAAATCGTATTTGTACGATTTTTTTCTGATTCCACGCGTGTACGATCGAAAGATCGAAATCGTACGGAGAACGTACGATTTTTTACATTTATTTTATTTAGACTTTTAATATCGATTGGCGGCTACTAAATTTTTGTAATATGACATTTGGCAAGAGTTATTTGAGAGGGAAATGTTTTTGTTTCTAAACGTAGTCTATGGTTGCGAAATCCCGATCGCGTTTATATTTGTTTGTGGTACATATCTTTCGCGCCCGATCTGAGAAAAGCTGATAAGATAGGGTGCTTTGCTGCTTTTTGTATTTTTAGGTATTCGGATAGGGCCAGGGCGTAAATGTGGGTACTGAAGGCTGGACGAACTTTTTTTTTTTTTTTTTCGTCGTCCGAAAATTGAACCGATAATTATCCTCCTTCCATCCCCAATCAGAACTACCGAAAACTGCACTGACTTAAGCCGACTGATAATAATATGTTACAAATTATTGCGACACATCTTGTACACAAACAGTAAATAATAATGTACGATTTTTTTTTTCATTCCTTTGAGCGTTTTTCCCCCTCTTGTACGATCGCAACATTTTTTCCCCTGGCAGCCCTGAGTGAGCGACCATATGCAGTATTCATCGACCTGATCTGTGATAAAAAACATCATGTATTTTGAAACGATCGCCTTCACTTGTAAATGCTACATGTAACTTGAGCTTCTAACCTTAGAAAATATGTAATAAATTGTATGATTGATTTAAAATATTCATTTTGATTTCAGGGCAGTAATATTGCTTTTCCATTATTACAACATAAAGCGAATGTAGTCCCGTCATCTAAAGTGACTTTAGATTCAAAATGTTTCGCATTGTAAATTATCCATTAATCCATAATCATAACTGATTATTTTCGACATTCAGTAAGACTGTAGGCAAATAATATTATAGGTCAATAATATTAACCTCTTCTGAGTTTGACCACAGACTTTAACAAAAAAAAATGAGTATAGGTATATTTGTGAATACATGTTGTGTTTGTGTGTTTCAAACGCATGGTAGTGTGTGTGAATGATTTTTTTATTAATTTAATGTATTTTAGGCATTATTATCTATTCTAATTATAAATCTGTTAAAACCTCCGTTTTATTAATACACTATATATCATCAAGAATAAATTTTAATAGCGCGATTTAATTTGAATCAACGCCATCTCTTATAATTTTTTGTTTGTGCGCGTATCACGTAAAAAGTACAAAACCAATGTAAATAACTTTAATACATAAAAATTACACATAACTCACAGTAACATTTAGTTTTTGTTTCATTGTAATTAAATTTAAAAATAAATATTTAAGAAAATAGAAATACGCCTACGCGACATAGACGCCATCTGGTCTAACGAATCTTAAAAACTCACAAAACTTATTTTTGAGTTATTATTTTGTTAAACTTAAAAGTTTACTAAATTTGTCGGATAGGAATAGAAATCGTTTTAATATTTTAGATAAACATCATTTTCAATTAATATAGGTACTATTATGTTAAATTATGTTAAATGTCACTAAATATAAAAACGATATTCTACCATTATACGATAGATGGCGCAGAATACGTAATATAATTTTTTGAATCGCGCTGACCAAAACTTCGGCCAAAAGAATGACACTAGCCCGTATTTAAAGAACGTTTTTCTTTTTTCCATTTAATACCTTAGGGTACTACGGTCTTGATTGTTTGTTTGTTGTTAAAATATTTGGTCGTTATGTGTATGTTGATTGTAGAAAGTTGGATGGTTATAGCTATTTAAGTTGTAATCTATATATATAAAGAAAGTCATGTTAGTTACAACGTTTATAACTCGAGAACGAGTAGACCGATTTTTATGATTTTTGTGTTTTTGGATTGGTCTTCGTCGGGAATAATACTTATTAAAATATGATATTCATCAATGAAAATATAATTAATAAAAAAATCAGTTCAAATGTTTCATCCGTACTATCTATACATATAATAAATGTGTTAACGAGTCCGTTTTATAATCTTAATCTTAATATATAAAAGCGAAAGGTCACTCATCACGATATCTCTGGAACTATCAGACCTAGAGACTTGAAATTTGGTAGGAATATTCCTTTTGCCGAGGAGAGGTCAGCTAAGAACGGATTTTACGAAATTATACCCCTAAGGGGGCAAAAAAGGGAGGCAAATTTTGTATGGGACAACGTATTTCCTTTATCCAATCTACTTCAAATTTTGCATAAAATATTCTTTAACAGAATTGATTGAAGACGTGTTTCGTATTTTATCAAAATTCATCCCCTAACAGGGTTAAAAGGGGGTTGCTTTGGCTTCGAAGTTGATTTGACAACTCAATCCGTCTATTATAAAATATTTTCCAGTATCGACGCAGGTGTAGGTGATAAAAAATATAAATTTATAATTTTTAAAATTTTAGTTAAATACCTGTGCGAAGCCGGGGCGGGCCGCTAGTTTAAAATAAAAAATATTAGCATTCTGCACTCCTTCTCCATATAAACTTTAATTGTGCCGAATTTCATACTTCTCCGTCCCAGTAATTTTCGTAAAACATAATTCGTAAACAAAGTTTTTGCTTCACGTTAATATATAAATAATCCGTATCGTTTAAAACAAGAATTTCCGAATATATTTTAAAAGAGAACTCCCTTCTAGATTGTCAACAAGCATTAAATTACATGTTTCGTATGCTAAAGTAAATTATATCCTTTAAAACTTAACTAAGAACCGTGAACCACGATATCTTGTTGATAGTACCTCATTAACCGTGGGTGGTCTATCATACAAATTACTTATAACATGCATATCTCCATACTTCAATCACATATCTGTACCAATTATTACGTAAACTTCCCATGGGCGGTTAAAGTTAGTTGATATAGTTATAAAACTGTTTCCATTGACTAGCTCTATTTGAGTTACGATAGAAATACTGACGTAAAATGTCAGTTATTCACGTGTGTTCGGTGCTTTAACTGACACAGCGCGACATAGATAGTCGCGTCACAATCAGAGACATTTGTTTTCACACAGAGATATTTGTTAAGTACACAATTAGAATTACCTACTTAACGAGTGTATCTACTCGTATGTGACAACCAAAGTGTTAATCTTTCTTTGTATTAAGATTTTTTTTCTGTAACAAACCAGACTTTAAAGCAACTGGATTGCTTCAATGAAATTCTTTGTACATATGTAAAAAATATCAAACCATACATAATGCGACCGACATAATGCGTTTCGAATAATTTTAACTTAAATAAATCAAAATCATTTTATGAAAACATAGTGGAAACAAACACATATCAAGTCTAAGTAATTATAGTCTTGAATTACATTGTATGTGAGCTTTCGTAATTTTTTTAAGTGCATTGAATTAGAGTTCCGATAGCAATAGCTAATGCTGTAAATGTTTTAATAATGAAATTTAATTATTGTAAATATAATAATAATATAAACGAAATCTATTCTTATTTTACGAATTAAAGAGCGATCCAAAGTAAGTAGTGGTATCAACAATATTTGTTAGGTGTTTCATAAAATTAAATAATATTATGTACTAGGCTATTAGAACTATATTAATATAGCAAATAACATATTTCTAGAAATCAAATACGCATATTATAGCAATAGAGTAAATCTTTCGAACTTTTATAACTCTTAAGCTATATCCATTGCGTTTTCGAAGTGAACGTGTAACTCGTGGAACATGTGGTGTCCTAGAAAACTATTTTGTAAGGCTTTTATCTCATTTTCACGCGAAGTAAAAAGTTTAGCGAAGTTCTTTTACACAACAGGTGTTGGATATGTCGCAATATTAGTCCCTTTTAAAAAGGCATCACGAAAAGTGTTTGTGATTACTACACTTTCATATTTTTTTGTAATATATCTTTGCTTTTTTGGTGGTTTGAAAGTTTAAACGCAAAAACTTTTTCTTTGTCTAATGATATATTAAAAAAGTAATGTCACAACGTATGAGCTCTTTTCACGAAAGTAAATAACGTTATAATTTCGAAGTAGTTCTCCATAGTCTGAAAAATAATACAATATTTGACTTCAGTTATAAAACTACAGTCAACCGTTGCCGTTACTACAAATAAAAATAATTCAATATTAATACCTAAAATCACATAACATACTAATACTGCCATTATTAGTGACAACTTGCATAAACACAAATTGCACACACAGAACGTGACATAAGTTTAAAATGTCATTATGTTATTATTTATATGAGGCTAACACTAAAATATTTCAATTCTTTTATGCAGCGCTGCATATAATTATGTTACCTATGAGATGAAGTTTCTTTAGACGCCGGGCGGGTGGCGGCGGGCGTCAGGCGTCGCAGGGCGGAGCCACAAAGCGCCGCTCAGTCGGTGGGCAGCCGTCAACCGCGCCATACGCCTGCTGTAACTGTGCATTTTGCTGATATGCCACGCGACTCGCGATGTCGTTCCTACCGCGTGAATACTTATGACGTGATTAACAATTTCGCCTTATTATAAATGGCACTATCGAGCTCGATGCCTCATCGCAACTTGCATACGAACGTAAAATGCCAATAATACAAACTATCGTTAATAGACTTCAGCGACGAATTTTCAATTACTTTATTGTGTATGTGTTATTATATTGTTATGTTATCGAAAGCAGCAACGCGGCTGAAATGCCGCACGAGTGCGCTTACCGCACAGCCAAGACGGAGACGTCGGAGGACGCAGTGCTTTTTTGCAAAATACGAACAATTAGCAGTTTGGATCACCTGTTACAGAACATTAGCAGGACACACTTCGAGGACGTAATATCATTGCACGTCCAATGCAGTGAGATTCTGTTTTTTGAAAGTACGCTTGCAGCTCAAACGGAAAAAGTTTCAGGAAAACATTCCAATCTAGGCAAACTAAGAGATCTTGTCATTGACAAATGTAAGATACGTCAGATACCGGCACGTGCATTTGAGAATTTCAAAGACCTTAAATGTCTGCACGTGACAACATACAACAGTGAATGGTCTGCAATGACTATGGAATTGCATGAAAATGCCTTTTCTGGCTTGAGTGAGTTAATCGAGTTAGATTTAAGTGATAACAATATTTGGAGCACTAAAACTGATACTTTTTGTTCATTGTATAGTTTAAAAAGTTTAAATCTAACAAGAAATCATTTGCAAAATATAAAAACTATTGGGTTCTCAGACTCATCTCGAGAGCAAAACTTGAGTGTGAAAAGTTGTAATTTAGTTTTAGAAGCACTTGATTTATCTTATAACGATTTGATTGTAATTACAGAAAATAGCTTATCAAAATTACGTTCACTATCAAAATTATTCTTACAAAATAACGCAATATCGACTCTCGAAGATGGGTCCTTAGAAGGTCTTATTAGTTTACAAGTCTTAAATTTGTCTAGTAATTTCATAAATAGTGTGCCACCTGATGTTTTTTCTGATACAAAATTACTCAAACAGATTATCCTAAGTAACAATACAATAAATGTATTACCACCTGGTCTTTTTAGGGGATTGGAACAACTCCAAATATTAGACCTATCTCGTAATGAACTAACTAGTCAATGGATAAATAAGGGCACATTTGTAGGATTATTGCGGATGGTTATATTAAATATTTCATTTAACAGACTTATTAGAATAGATCGTTATATGTTTCAGGATTTGTATAGTTTACAGAAATTGAATTTAGACCATAATGAGATAGCATCCATTGATGAACATGCTTTCGAAGAACTTCGAAACTTACATTCACTGACGCTATCTAATAATAAATTATTGCATATTCGCTCCCACATTTTTACTGACTTACACGTGTTGCATGAATTATTTTTAGACAACAATAAAATAAAACATATAGAAGACAATTCTTTTGACAATATGACCACAATTGAGGACTTGGGCTTAAATGATAACTTTTTATCCTCAATTCCTCCTTCAATCCGTAAGTTACGATCCCTCAAATCCTTGGACATAGGGAACAACAATATAACCCATTTAAACCGGGAAAACTTTCACGGTTTGTCAGAACTTTTTGGTTTGCGTCTTGTAGATAACAAAGTTACTCATTTAAGCGAAGATACTTTCGAACATTTGCCTCAATTACAGGTACTAAATTTGGCATCTAATAGAATAAAACTTGTTTCGCCAAATTGTTTTCGTAAGAATATTAATTTAAAACTATTACGCATGGATGGAAATGACATAACGAAATTTGATGGAATATTTTCTACTTTAAACAATTTGGTATGGTTAAATATGTCAGCTAATAAAATTTCTACTTTTGACTTTGACAGTTTCCCTAGAAGCTTAGAATGGTTGGATTTGCATATGAATTACATTAACACTTTTTATAATAACGATATAAATTCAAACATACATATAAAGTTATTGGACTTAAGTTATAATAATATTACTGAGTTAACTGTAACTTCTATTCCAAAATCAGTACAAAAACTTTATTTAAATAACAATTATATAAGTCACATACAAGTTGGCGTTTTTTCAAAGTTACAAGGTTTGTCAACTGTGACATTAAATAATAACAAAATAGTACAACTTGACATGAATGCTTTCAGGTTAGATCAAATAGATGAAGATAACGATTTACCCGAGTTCTTTATAAGCGGAAACCCATTTGTGTGTGACTGTTCAATGGAATGGATTCAACGAATCAATTATTTAAGTCACAGTCGACAATACCCTCGTGTATTAGATCTCGATAAAGCTTTTTGTTCATTGGTTCATTCGCGAGCAAAAGAGAAAAAAATGATAATAGATATGTTACCTTCTGATTTTCTATGTCCATATGAGAGTCATTGTTTTGCACTTTGCCATTGTTGTGATTTTTTTGCTTGTGATTGTGAAATGATCTGTCCAAATAATTGTAAATGCTATCACGATATAACTTGGAACGCAAACGTTGTAGACTGTTCGAACGCCGGCTATACTGAAGTGCCGGACAGAATTCCAATGGATGCGACTGAAATATATTTAGACGGTAATGATATCAGTTATCTTGGAAATCACGTATTCATTGGCAAAAAAAAATTACAAGTTTTATATCTAAATAATACAAAACTAAAAGAAGTTAATAATCAAACATTCAAAGGTGTTGATTCCTTAAGAGTCTTGCATTTAGAAAATAATAAATTAGTTGAATTAAAGGGTGATGAATTTGTACATCTCAATAATCTCAACGAACTTTACTTAGATCATAATGCAATCGTTCATGTTGCAAATAATACATTTTCGTCATTAAAATCACTTTCCGTCTTAAGAATCGACGATAACAAACTTGTCAACTTTTTTCCTTGGAAGTTGTTGGCCTCGTCTTCAAAAAGTTTAGCACACGTTTCAATAGAGGGTAATCAGTATTCTTGTGATTGTAAAAGTATAGCTGAATTAGATACATGGCTTCGACGAGATCCTGGAGACCCAGAAAAAATGTTGTGCACCGATACCGAGGGTAAGCCGACTAAAATAACAATTGCATCGGTTTTAAGTCACTGTAAAGAATACTTAGGCTCCATAAGCGATCCAACAGTTTCGAAAAATGAAATTGTTCCTAAATCTTTTTTTCTTCCTGACAACTTTTTTGCAGTCGTATGTGGAGTAATTATTATTGTTATACTTATTTGTCTTGTTGGAGCTATATGTTATGCGTTCAGATATGATATCAGTGATTGGTTATACACTAATTACGGTGTGCCTTTATTCAAAGAACAGTCGTGTCCAAACGTCGATCATGTACTGGATGGGAATCCGAATCACGTTTACGACTACTATGTGATATGTAATACCAAAGACACTCAATTCATTTATCACAATATTATGGCGGAGATAGAATTCCGGAAAATGTCCTCAAAGAAATTTTCAATCAACGAATCTTCCCTAAATATCCTTACATTAGATAGTTTTTCAAGGTCTTCTAAATTATCTAAACGTCTTTTAATAATTTTAACAACGAACTTTATTTGTAACGATCTTTGTGATTTTCATTTTAAAAACATATTTTATAGCTATTTAAAGTCATTGAATCGTAGCGATTTGAATAAAGTAATATTTATTAAGTTAGTTGATAACAACCAAATAAATGATGACCTTTGTTTTGTATTAGATAAGTTTAAAAATATATCGTGGAATGATCCACGCTTTTGGGATAGATTCATCTCTTTACTTAATTCAACCGACACCATTATCACAGTAAAGAGCTCCGAGAAGAGCGTATTCAAGAAGTCATTACGTCAGACTCCGACACTGAGATACACTACAATGCCAGTCACAAACGATACTTGCTCAAAGCAGAATTTTTCAAATTCTCTACAATATTGCAAACGAAACGACGGAGAGACATCGCAGAATGAAAGCTCTCCTTCGTCGGACAACACGTATGGGGAAGGGAACAATTCGAACAATAGTTACATGTCGATTGACAACAGAACATGTCCCCGGTTTAATTATGACCTCAGGCGTTCCCCAAGCAGTGGTCACGTTTATTCAAGAGTAGATGATATATCTCCTACAGTACCTCGTTCTATAACTAATACAGCAAAAGGTCGCACTTATTTTGTCTGAAAACATTTCACAATACACTTGCATTTACATTATTCCTATTAACTTCACAACTAAGCGTTAACAGCACAATATATAAATTGTAATTGTGTATACTTTTGTCAATTTCCAAATACGTAACGGTCTTAAGACAACATTTATAGTATGATGATAAAATTGTAATACAATATTTTGTACAAAGTTGGTGTGAAAATATTAAGTCTGATAACGATAAACACTTTTCAAATTTAAATAATTTATTAATTGTATTTATAAATTCTATTGGTGTGAAATATTTTCACATAAAAATCACTGTAAAACAACACCAAATATAGGTAAGTTGTATTTGTAAATTTCATATTCACATAATTCATATAAAGCATTTTGTCTTCAATTAATGTATTGATAAAATGCAAGATTCTTGTTGTAATACATTATATAAATTGTTTTATTGAATATTTTATTATATATATTTTGAAGTTACAAATAATTATTTTATATAAGATATATATTTTCACATTTTAGTTCACTTGTAAAGGTTTATAATTATTTCAAAGACACATATATTATGTCATTATAATTATTTATTGTGAATTTAGCAGCTGTCAATGTATCATGTGCTTTTTTGTATTGGAATGTATATAAAACTATGTTCGCAATGTTATTGTTTAGAATTATTGCTTGAAATCTTATATATAATACTAAGCTAAATCGTGATATTAGAATTAATAATTATAAATTTGAAAATAAATGTAATTTTTGAATTGTAATTAATAGTCATAATAAAAATTATTGTTTTGTATAAAATGTACAAAGATATCTTGAAACCGTAATAAAATTATACTGACGTTTTGATACTCATTATGTCTTTCATTTGCGAAATATTAACGTTCAAAGAAAATTCTTAATTAAGCTTAATTACGACAAATATAATTTTGTACTTTGATAAAAAAAATAAAAAAAATGTCATAACAGTTATTTTGTGAAAATTACGTTAATTATTTATATACCATTAAAATATATTCAGTTTTATGAAAAACAGTTAAATTAACATAAAAAAATGAAATAAGTCAGATTGAAATTGTAAATGTATGTTTAGGATTCACAATTTTTTTATAAATTAATATTAATTTAGAATAACTTTATAGGGCGTATTTGTAGACTTGAATATGAAATTAAAATTTCGATACTTAAAATTTCAAAGTGCGCGGGCGTTACAAAAAAAAAATAGTAGTAACAAATTAATTAACTTGCTTAATTTGACATAGGAGCAATTATATATATATTTGTATAGCAAGATATTGTAGGTAAAGTACATCCTTATATAGCTGATAGCTATATCTGCAATCTCTGCAGAGATATGTATTTGTTCCAATAAATCAATCAGGATTGTTACTAATTGCACACAGACAAACACTTCTATGCTTAATCGATCACCGCATATACATATATGTATTTAATCATTTTAATTGGCCGATTGTTAACTTGGCACTAATTAAATTAATATACAAGCAATCCTTGATTAAACTTCCTTTATTTTGGTAAAATGTGGAAAAACATTCTTATTATTTATTAATAATATTTAAGTTCAAAGATTTATTAAACATATTTTAGAGTTTAAGCACTTTTAATTGCATCCTGATACTACAAAAGTAAATTCTTAGGCATTTGGGTAAAATTATATATGAACGTGTTTCAGCGTTTCTGGAGAATCCGTCCTTACAGAGCTGAAATGTGAATTTAAACTTTGTATATGAAATAAGAAATTTTAAAGGTATTACAAAAATTAGAAGGAAACAAAAAAGTTTATGTGAGCTCTGACATTATTTTAGTTGATTGAAGTTTAAAAAATATAAACTATATCAAATTATATAATATTTTTGAATTAAAAATATGCTCTTTCAGTGTATATTTAAGTTTTACCCTTGAGAGAGTGGCCTTAAAGGTAACTGACATACAATGATGAGTAAGTCAGAAAAAGGTTCGTATATCTATATAAACGAATAAGCGAAATACTATTTTCTGACTGAGTCATCAAGTACAACCGAAACCACAGGAGGTTAAAACTATGATTTATAGAGTTTGTTGTTTTTTTTTAATATACACACACAAAAACACACACATGGTCGTCTATTCCTAAGGTAGGTAATCAAATTCCTGACTTTTAGATAACGGTCGATTAATATGCATATTATGGTATACACGTACACATAATTAAATATTAAACCCAAACTCAGGGCAGGAATAGAACCAACGACGCTGGAGCGGAAAGCAGAATCACTGCCAACTGCGACAACGAGCCTGTCATTTCAGGTCAGTTGGCTAGTTGTTTCTTCTTATGATATAAAGGCAAGCTTTAGACATTCGAGTCCTAAGGAGGTAAATTTTATACGAGAACGAACGAACGACACTTAAAATTTATCATTAAAAAGGTTCAATAAAAATAAATGAATACCTATATCAGTTTTGCCAAAATTCATCCCCTATGTGAAAAAAACGTTTAAAATGAGTAAAACCGCGTGGATCATACAGTTATGTTACAGTCTTGAGTCAAATATATATAAATAAATTGATAATATTGTCTTATGTCTAATTACAAATTATAACGGGATGGCACAACGGTCAAAAATTGGATGTTGTTTGTTGTGTGACAAATGTTTGTGATGGTCTCATGTTTGTGTTGTGTGTGTGAATCATTTATATATTTAGAATTTAACACAAAAAGAATAGTCAATATATATAACCTTATTACTATTTATTACAACTTTACAAAGTTTTATACAATATTTAAGGAACGTGTCCCTGTCCTTGCTATACATTATATCTGAGATAGTATCTACATTCAATTTGACATTCAACCGACACTCTATCTTTTGCCTCTCATAACAATGGGCCGGGCAGTCCAGAAGGAGGTGGAGAACAGACTCAAAGCACTCAGTATCGCAGACGCGCGATGGACTGTCCTTGCACTTGAAATGGTGCAAGTACACGCAGAATCCACAGTGCCCCGTCAAAACCTGGGTGACAAACCTGTCCACCTTTATTTTACCAAAGATCCGGTATGCGGCTATCGCGTCAGAGAAGAAGACTCTGGTGACACCAGCCGTTTCACCGGCCCAGTATCGCTCATTCCATTCATCAAGCAATCGCATACGAACGCTTCGCTTGATGAATGAAACCGGGAAGCTGTCATAGTCAAAAGCACAATTAATTTTGTTTATATTATTATACATTATATTATAATCCTCTACCTCTATAATGCTAGAAACTCTCAGATAAGTGATCTTTTTTCGTTTGTTTATAAGTATTTACTTTTAATAAATTCTTAAATATGACAAATATAATCATATTTAATGTCGGTGAAATTAAAAATAACAAATTTTATTGTAATGGTCTGAGTTGAAATATTTTACAAACATTCATTGCGGCTTCAGATTTTGCACGGTTGTAGGAATCCTTTTGTAGTGGTTTTCACAAACCTGCCGTTCTATAACTAATAACACAATGCTTTTGAGATTATTCAGTAACAAGAAATTTGTAGGAAACATCATAAAATGTTGATTTTGTTTATGTAAACTATTTTATAATAACAAAATACTTACGTAATTGAACGATTGTATGCGTAATTTAAATAAAAAATAAATAAACGTCTCACACTCAACGGCCCCCAGTAGGATGTTATCCTGTGTCGAGGGTCCGGAAACACACACAACACACAAGCACAAACGCCCAGACCACGACAAATATCCGTATGGCCTATACAAATATCATGTGCGGGGATTGAACCCGCGACCACTAGCACATATGCCAGTTGCTGTGACCACTGCGCCAACGCGTCGTCATCAATTGTATAAATGTGACTGTAAAAAAGCCCCAGAAATATTGTTATGGCTGAAATCGATAAAATTGTTTGATTAATCTTTACAGTCACACACAAAAACTTTCCCCCGATAGTTGTGTTGGCGCTGCTTGCTGGATTCCAAAATATAGAATCATACTACCATTCAAGTATCTCCCCAAACATCAGTGCTTACTGGTGAAGCAGTTACCATTCTGGAAGCAAATTTGTACTCTTTCTCTCTCTCTCTCTCTCGCTCTCTCTCTTTCTTTGATAACTTGCGACAGGCAGTAATCTGTAGGTACTGTCTCTCTCGTCTGTCTGTTAGCTTTTAAAGCTCACACGTTTTGTAGTAAATTAAGAATTTCCATTCAAAATCAAAATCAAAATCAAAAACAACTTTATTCAAATAGGCCCCATGAGCACCTTCAAATCGTCATTTTACAAAATTAATATTTTAGTGATTATACCCGTATATAAAATTCAACCCGTTCGAAACCGAGGCGGGTCGCTAGTACTAAATAAAGAAAATTAATTTAATTATTAATTTTGAATTTTTATTAAAGAAATTTTACAATATTATACATATTTACAATTCAAATCTTAAAATAATTATTTACAATAATTAATTAAAATAATTATTTTTTTTGAATTAATTTAATAAATAAGTAAACGGTATCAGCATTACAAATGAAATTAATATAAAATTGTTTCAAAAGAAATAAATATACGTATAAAAAAATGTGTATCTTTTAAATTACGAGTATGTTCAAAATATCACACATAATATTAATATTTTTTTGAATATTTCCTTTGTACATTATTTATGACAGGAAAAGTATTAATGTATAAATGAAATAAGTTTTTTAGCACGTTTTAGTTTTATTTATTATTTACCCGTTTATTCTCATTACATTAAATGTCATCAAAATTCTTTGTATACTTCCTAACCGCTTTTACTATGTCGTATCCTATATCCAAAGGTTCTTTGAAAGAGATCGAATTTCTAGCGATAACACCGCTTTGTACGTCTTTGTTTGCTTTATTTCTTAGTTTTGTTCAATAAAAAGTATTTTATGCTAGTTAAATAATGTAATGTTAAAAAATCAGTAAAAGATCTTAATTTTTCTTAACTGCTGAAAAACATTATGTCTATCGAAATCATTTGTATATATTTGTATGTCCATACGTGTGAATGTGAGTGTGTGTTTGTGTCTGTGTATGTTTGTGTGTACTCGCGTTTAAATATGTGGTGCGAACATGTTGTGATGACAGGGGTTTTATATACGAGTATGTATTCAGCTAAACAAGATATAGCATGTATTTTACATAACAAAGTATTACGATTTACAAGAATACATAACTTTTTTCAAAACTAAATAATATTATAAAAAAATATCTTTATATTAAAAGAAAGATAGAAATTGCTATTTAACAGTAATATCATAAAAGAATTAGTCTAAGAACAAAAAACAGAAACATACTTGATTACAATCTTCTCTATATTTAAGAGATAACTTTAATAAGTCATAGTTACAACCTAGTTACTCAACTAGATAATGAAGTATAAAATATAAACAGCTATTTAACCTCTTCCTACTGCTCTATGCTCGCAGAATCTTGACGTGATTAAATTAAATATACAACTCTGCTACAGACGATAACTTTTATTATAATTTTCTAGTTATATCTAAAAAGTTTTAAATGAAAATAACATTACTTCGATGTCTAGTTGTGAAATGGGAACATACATTTTATTCAGAGAAATTAAAACTATGAATAATCTATTAACTGAAACTAAACTGAATCAGCCTGTAAGCCTCTTCTCCATATAGGACAAGTGTTTGAGCTTCCACCACGCTACTCCACTGTGGGTTGGCAGATAAGTGAGTACCTACATATGTAACGATCGAGCTTTACTCGCTCTCTGAGACAGGATGAGGAAACCCGCATGGACATACATCCAGACTAGAAATAAATATTTGTACAAATACAAATATCGTCCCTAAACGTAAATCGAACCCGCGATGTAAACGGCGCCTACTCACACCACTACACCAAAGCGGTAAGAATTTCAATGAAAGTATAAAATTATAAAAGAAAGAAAGTATTAAATATTAATATGACGTGTAATAGGCGGTTTTATCGTTACGCAGGAATTTATCCCAGACAGACAAGTAAGAAAATAGAAAATAAAATTGGAAAAGTGAAGATTATAGAGATAAAAAAAGACGTAAACTGCAGTAATAATCAACAAAATGTATAGTCACGACTTATTTACCATACTCAATAAATAATTAATACTCTTTTGCTAAACTCGAATATTTACATGTGCCACCATGACACCACTATTAATCTGCACATTTTACCAATTACTGTATCAACCTGTAAATCATCCATTGCTGAGCGAAGGCCTCTCCTCCATATAGAAGAAGGTTTGGAGTTTAAACCATCACGCTGCTCTACTGCGAGTTGGCGGATAATTTCCCTATAATGAGTAACGATCCTTATCTGCTCACTGTGCTCTCCGAGGCACGGTGGGGAGATCCACAAGGACACCCAGACTGGAAACAAATATTTGTACAAATAAAAATATCTATCCCGAACGGGAATCGGACCCGCGACCGCCGGCGCGCGGCGCGAGGTGATTATTCGCATCCCTACACCAGAACGGTCGTCACGGTTTTATCGAGTGGTTCATAATAATTTAGTGGCCTTAGCCACAAAATATTTTTACGTGATATTGTCTTATAAATCAATAAACGCCGGCTGCACGCACGAAAAAGCATGACTCATTGTCACGTTTCGCGAGTGAGAGCGTTGAACAAGCGATAGAGAGTCACCATCGGCCTAAGCGTTAGCATAGTGTCATACTCATAAGAAAATACAAAAAAAAAAAGTACAAAAACGATTATTACAGAATTCAGTATACAGCAACTATTTTATAAAATCTAAGTGAAGGTAAATAATGACGAAATACATATAAAAAAGCCAAAAAAAAAAAAATTAGTTTATTACAATAGAGACATGGGAACTATAATTCAAACAGTGATGCTAAAACTCGACAACAGTTACTAAGTTCCCAGCTTAACGGCTTTACCCTTGCGGGGAACGGAGCAGCTAACAATATAGTGTGATTGTTCCAGGGGTGAGATATGCGTGAAAAATCACCCAGACGTTGTTTAAGACGCTGTCGTCGCCCTATCAATCATCTAAACTTTTGGTATTAAACTACGTATAAGGTAAGGTCTCTACGAAAATTCTTGTACAAGAAATCGGGGAAGTAAAATAAATTTTGAAATATTTTTAAACATAAAAGTAATCATTATAAAAATATATATTACATTTTTAAAAGAAATAAATTTAATGCAATAAGACTAGTTTAAAAAAACAATTTTCACTAAAAATATCGTAATAACGTATGGGTGTGCAAAATTATCGACGATTATTTTTGTGATAAATCTAATAAGATGTGTACTCATACTAGAAACCATCATAAAAAACTAAACTTTTTTTTTCAAGTTATAAACTAACTAGATGTAATAAAAATAATAAATTATAGTAAGTACTTTCTTATAAACATAATTATGTACTCACTTTTCGAATTGATCGGGATAAGTCATTATTTAAAGAAAAAACCACATTTTATTCGTCTAAATAAATAAAAGATTATTTTTAACCATAAATGATAAACCAAAATGCATTTATATCTTTTTATTACAAAACAATTTTGTGTAGGTACCTATAATGCAGACGAAACAAATCTTAAAATGTCAGATATAATCACATTTCTTAAGTAAGAACGGAATTGGAAAGTCTAACTAGAATATAAATGTTGTGTTTGTTAATAAGAATTTAAGAAATACTAATTAGAAATAACAATACTCATTTTTAAACAAGGGCATTGCTCTTTTATTAATATTTAATTATTGAATATATCGTTCGTCATAATAATCATTTAAACTGCAATCACTATGATAATATGCAATTCGTATTATCGTCATGTACGTGAATAACATAAGCTTAATAGACCAAATAAATGGCCATGTTTTGACGCCATAACCGTTTTGCCGTAAACTAGATTGCACTAGTATTGTCAACAGTGAATTGATCATGAAATAATATTTGCATAAGTTAATCACAATATTATTGTGATATCGTGCTCTGATGCAACCCCATTGTTCCAATTTACGCATCAATTTAATATCGGTATTTAACATTTACAAAATGTTTTTTTTTCTCTTATTTGTACTATACAGCTTTTTAATGTTGATATAATTCATAAGCTGTTTACAAATCACGTTCCAAGTTTCGATGAATGAATCATTTGTTTAATATATAATAATATTCTTTATTGTACACCAATAAAAGATAGAACGAAAGTAGTACAATTAGAGAAGATGTACAAAGGCGGTCTTATCGCGAAAAGAGCGATCTCTTCCAGACAACCTTTGGGTATAGGACAAGGCAGAGAAAAGCGGTTAAGAAGTGTACAAGTAGTTGTGAAGTAAATATAAGTATAATATAATATATAAGTAAATATAATAATATAATAGAATATACATACACATTCACATACACACACACACACACACACACACACACACACACACACACACACACACACACACACAACCACACACACACACACACATACATGTAACATATATGTTAATATACCTAATTGTATTAAATTATTATTTAATTTGTTATTTCTATTATTAAAAAAAAATTCTTTTATAAATTGTACGTTCTTCTAATTTCATCTTATTTCTTTTTATTCTTATTTCTGACTGTAATATTTTAGTTCCTTTTCGGGTGTGCTGGAAGAAATCTCTTCTAGAGATAAGCACAGCCTTTATACTTATGTTTCAATGAAATATATCTTTTTATAATACCGTACATGTAATGAAGTGTTATATACAATGGTGACTTGTATATTAATAAGTTTTCGAAACTACATGCGAAGTAGTTTGTATTAATATTCTTGTTTATGTATCTAATTAGGTATTAAAAATATATTTACTTTGTTTCAATATCAAGTTTATTTATTACCTTACAGCACTATTTAAACACGGTTATATCTGATACAGGCATAATTAACGTTTTAAAATTGGTCTCATATTTCTGCAGTGTGGTTATTTTTCCTTAGTGTCAAAAACTGTCATTCCAAGTCACCAAGGTGTGTGTTCCATTCACTTAATTGACATCAATAATTATACCCACCTAGTTGAATAGTGAAATATTTTCGACATCATTTTTCTGAATTGAGATTTGTTAACAGCGTACTAGGAATTTGTTTTCATGTAGTGCCTAGAACGGTTTGCAAACCAATTATCGTAACTTTGTTAACAGCTATGACTCACTAAAACTGTAGAAATAACGTTGTTAAATGACCGAAAAGAAAACTTAACAAGTTGAATGGTGTTAACTTGAATTTAAACGAACTAAAAATCGATACGACATACATTCAGTTCTATTATAATTATACACTTGTGACTAATCGAGTGTGTATATTTTTTTAAAAAATAATGACTTTACTATTGGAAACTTTATATACATATATTTGTAGTAGCCTACGTTTTAAACATAGGCTTTTTTTATTCAATATTTTTAGTACAGTTCTGCCGTATACCTTCGGATATCGTCGTCAAATCATTACCATATCCCAAAAAAAAGAAATTCTCGCTGAAAACATTATCTCCTCTTTTTTTGATGACCCGTTGGCGTAATGTTCACAGCAACCAGCAACTGACTGATGCGCTAGCGGTCACGGGTTCGATCCCCGCACATGAAAAATATTTATATAGGCAAAATATAGCTATTTATCGTGGTCTGGGAGTTTTTGCTCGTGTGTGGTCTGTGATTCCAAATCCCCACACATATTTAACACCCTTCTTAACTATTGGGATGTTAACCGTTAGATTTGAGGAGTTTATTTATTATTTATTTTCCAAATAAAATCCTACCGGTAGGAGGGATGCGCTGTGCCGCGCTCTCGGCTGCATGGGTACCACCATCTTGCTTATTTCTTCCGTGAAACAGCTTTGCTGTGTTTCGGAGAGAAGGGCACGACAGGCAGTGTAATTACTGGCACCGAGACTTAACATCATATGTCTCAGGATGGGCAACACATAAATTAGTTGTCTGGGCTAGTTCCAGGTAAACTGGTTTGTGTTCATGGGCGACGTCGACCAATTACCATCAGGTGGCACGTCTGCCAGTTTGCCTATCCAAATAAATTAATAAAAAAAAAAAAAAAAAATAGAGGAAAAAGGTCTTAACATGCGAACTATACATATATAATTATATAGATGTCTAAATAAAAATGTGTGAGTAAAGTCGAGAGTTAAGACGGGCCTTACGTCTCTAAAACTAAAGTCAGGGGTAAGTATGAAATAAACCCCATTTCAATTTAATACTCATATGTGATAGAGTACAATTAACAGATATTATCACACCATACCTATTTTGTAAACAATGTACCGTCTATTTGAGCTGACTCTTCAATTTTGCTTCCCCTATCAACTGCCAATTTTAATCGGATGACATCGCTGCATCGAAACGCATAATTATAACAACGATTGGAATCTCACGGAGTAGAGATCAGATAATGCCACCAATCCACTTTTATACCGTCTCTCGCTGTACGTGAAGCTATAGCGGTTTAATAAGACCGCATTTTGTGTTTAATTAAAACCATTGTTTTATATTTCATAAAAATAGACTATTTATGTTAATTATTTATAATTTTAGATTAAATATTTTTTGATAACAGCAACTGATTTTAATCTAACATTTTAATGTTAAAGAATAAAATCTTGAAGTCCAAGACAAAAACTGCGAGTTAGAGTTTCTACCGTCACTAACTATTTTCTTCCGCATATTTTATAATGTTCAATTACCTCAGACTTTGACTTTATTAACACTCCCTGGTCCATTACTGATCAAAATACATATTTAATAGATATAGTATCGCAAACACATGTTTAGTGGACATCAACCTCATCACGATCACCATTCTGAATCTCTCACGGGACACACTTCGTATTAGTTTTGACATTCGGCTTGATGGATCGACTACAATCTCGTGTCGAATCTAGTGAACCCGTATATGACGGTACCCAAGGTTAGTAACATTCTTGCATCTCTTATTGCGGTGAGATATGAATGAGTTTTCATTGAAAGGAATGTAGTATTATTGTAAATATTATGGATATGTGGAATTTGTTATTTTTCAAATTATTGACAAGTTTTGATATTAAGTTCATACTTACAAATTAGTGTCGTTGCGTGTTGTTATAACTGCCTGGATTATTCCACCGCATCAACGTCAATACATAGGTAAACATTAATATGTAAACGCTAACATTTTCTTTAAAAGAATCTGCAACTCTTTTATATACCTACCTATTTAATAAAATTTCGATGCTGACTCGATAACAGACTAACGAACTATGTCGTATTTACAGAAGAGTAAATTTTTTTTGCACAAAGATCGTTTACGTCACGTTAATATACGAATAGAAGATGAATTTTGATGAATACATACATATGAAGTTTGGCCTTTAGTCGTCACCGTATGTATATACGGAAATTATCATGAAATATTCACTTTTTTCATGTTATACATTTTCCTATTTCCTTCGACAATTTAGGTCAAGTAATAAATAATATAATTTTATTGAGTTACTGGAGCTGATTGATTAGCGTGTGCTCCTTTGAACACGCCCATTGCATTATTTAATAACCCACTATCACAAATAACTGACACAGTATTGTGAGTACTAATTTTGACATTGCAAGTTGATAGTGTCGATTTAATACTGGGAAAGTAGATGAGGAAAATTATTGTGTATTTTGGTAGTGAAATAAATTAATTATTAATTGAAATGATGGTAGTAGCAAATTAGAAGTGGACCTGTATTTATATAGAGGTATGTTTTCTCTTATAGCACGTTGGCTGCGGCAGCCATAATAGTCGATTTCCAGTTGTTTCTGCATCAGGGGTTTTTAACCTGTAGCTATACTTTTTGTATCCATATTATCGGGTCGAAAAGCTTGTATCCGCGGTATAAGAAAACGGGTATTTGTACAATATATATTGGTCGTATTAGTAAATTTTAAAGGTTCGGAAAAATCTTATTATATTTACAAGAATGAATAAATTATAATTTAAAAGACAACATTAAACATAATATATTTATTAAATTTTACTCATTATAATATCAAATCTATGCATCCCGTTCAAACACAAAACTTAGCTTTTTGCTTCTAGTACTATACCGTACTGTACTGTATCAGCCTGTAAACCATTTCCTGCTGAGCGAAGGCCCCTTCTCCATATAGAAGTAGGTTTGGAGCTTGATCCATCACGCTGTTCCACTTCGGGTTTGCGAATAATGTCCCTATTAAAGCCGTCGGTCCTGGTTGATATCATAGACATCAGATAGGGACCTTTACTCATGATAAGGACATATCCACCAACCCGCAATGGAACCGCGTAGTGGATTAAGCTACAATCCTTCTTCTGTATGAAGAAGAGCCTTCGCTCAGCAGTGGATTGTTTACAGGCTGATACAGTACAGTAAAGTACAAAATACATAAATAAATATAAATAATGTAATAATATATATACGAGTGAAGTAGAAAAATATGTATAAATAAAATATGAAAATATGAAAGGAAACGACTTAGTAACTTAGTTTAGATTTGAAGTAACTAGGATTAATTCTTGTCTATGATTTTAAATACTCTTCTGCTTTATACTATTAGTAAGTATGTTATTTTTAAGGTCCAGTACAACATATATTCTTTCGGGTCATTCTACAGTCAGATCACATCTCAAACAGGAGTAACTCAAATATAACTAGCTATTACTGAGTTCTTTGTTTCTTTGAAACATGACATTGAATGTATTTTAATAATATTTAAAAAGATAATATTTCCATAACTAATACTTAAACATTACCATCAAAGGAAGTTACAAAAGGAACAAAGGTTAGCACGTGATAACAATGTTGTGCTGCGGTGTAGTCAACTTCCGTTAACTAACAAGAGAGCAAACGACTATGAATGACTGACATTGTGTTATTGAATACACTTTCAACAAGCAAGTTTCAAAAGGTTCTTAAACGTTAGCGTTAGCATTCGTAATTAAGATTTTGGTATAATCTAATAATATTTTCATATCGCGTTATATTGGACGTAAATATATTTGTCAGAATTATTTTATGCTTATGAGTTTTTGGTTGGTAATTATAAGGATTTTACTAAAAGGGATAGAGCATAGTTTTGAAAATATTATTTAAGAACCTCGATATACTATCTATCTTTCTTAATACTCATCTAGGTTTATAGATGGGATATTTTTACTAGTTTTTAACTAAACTTATACTGGATTATCTTTGATTACTAGATTCTGAAAATTCTTTTACTAATAGGAAGCCACATTATCTATGAGTGTCAAAGACTATGTTTTAATCTGGTAAAAGTAAGTTTTAATAGGAAAAACTGGGTTTTGATGCTTGTGATGGCGATCATAAAAATATATAGGTATAGCAATAATATCATAATAACTGTAGATTTTTGAAGAGCCTAGCAGAAAATTCTGCAACATAATATATTTATCTTTATGTAATTTACAGTCTTCGTTTTTATATTTACAATATTTGACGAACATATAATTTTTATTTGTAAAGCTATTTGCTTCGACTCAGTAATGATTCTGAGAAATATGCATATTATCTTGGTCATTTAATTAAGAATAAAATGTCGCTTGAAATGATTTAAATCTCATCCTAATCAGTCTCATTAGGATACAACTATATAAAACGTTATACGTATGAAAAAATTCATACGAATAGAAAGAATGAAATTTTTTTGATTAATTAGTTCTACAAAAAAGGAAGTCCACGATACAATTTATCTTTTTATTTGAAATTCGAATCAACCTCATTTTAATTACTTTAGAATTTTTGGTACTATCGGTTTCCAAAAATATTTTTATTTTATTTTTTATAATTTCTATTTCAAAAGATTTATTTGACATTTGACATTTTATAGTTACTAAGAACAGTAGGCAACAAATATAATTGTAGACGATGGGTACTATTTATTTATTTAAACGTCTATGTGATTTTTTATTTAACTTAAATTTTTTCATGAATTCTTAATTAATAAAAATATGATTTCATTAATGTTAACTTTAATCAATCAATACGTTTTTGCAGATTTAGAACGTCTCCATAATTAGATACAAGGAAAGCCTCTAATATCATGAATGTCGAATAATACGAACAAATAATTTTGGTAATCAAAGCAAAAATATTACATTGATGAATATTTCGGCGCAGCTGCACTGTAAGGCAAATTCATAATTTAATAACTACTTCCGACCGCGGCTCAACTGTTCGTCGAGAACTTCTTACCAAGTTAATACGAATCCTGATAAATATAATTATAGTCCTTATGTCTGGGAATTAAAGTTCTAATCCGGTAAAATTGATGAACAAATTTAGCTGTGACATTTTGCTGTAGTTATTATATTCGGCTTAGAAATCGAACAATAGACGACACTAACAGACCAAGTTCTAGCGATTGGCGATCACTACAATACGGAATAATATTATATTTCGCGAGGCATTGTGCCACGGTGCCTTCACGTTTATGCAACGCTCATATGAGCGATACGGACAATATTGATGGAATCTTTCGAATCGTAAAAATAGAGCTCAGCTCAAAATTAATTAAAAACTAAACTGTACTTGAATTTGGATAGTACTAGATTCTCACAGAAACTAGACGACTTTTCGATATAAGGTGTATAAAAAAACTACTGAATCTAGTTATAAACTTTTATTATTCTAATCTATCTATATACTGTATATTAATCTTTAATCTTTTTAGTTTTTAAGCTTACTATTGTTTATTAATATAGGAAATCATAAGAAAATTAAAAAAAAGAAGAATTTGAAAATCCAATATAGTACCAGAATGTGTGCATTTTTTTTTTTTTTTTTTAGATTTGAATACAATAAAGCTCAATCGGTTTAGTACGTATATAAGGTTTCAATTAATTTATTTTTCACGGTACCTAAGTGTGCACATATTTCTATCGAACAACTAATAATTGACAAAAAGACGTCAACCAGGAACTCGATACATTTCGAGCCACCCACTGGGTCGATCACGGTTTCACTTTACAGGAAGCTCGCGGTTGTATGATACCGTCAAAAAAATAACAGCTGCGTCAAAGATACAAATATAACCCTTAATATAAGGGATTAAGATTCAACGTCAATATCCTTAAAAAAAAAAATCTCTGAATAGAAATGTAATCATCATTATAAAAAATAGTTAATCTTTTCTATGACAAGTATCAGGCAATGACATCGTTTTTGGTATCATTCGGTACTTTGGCTTCCTAAAATAATTTTTATTGTACAGTGTATGATTTTTTTTTTGATTCAGGTGCTTATACAATAATATGGAAGTCAGAGAGTTACATTACGAGTATAATAAATTGTTCTTTTTTTTTGTTTCATTTTATTAAAAACAAAACATGGATTGTTTTATAATATTATGCATTCGACTTAATATACTTAGTTACATTTGTATTGTATTCACAAAGAACAATGTTACAACGGAATTCGGATTTAAAACTTCATGCACTGTTAGAGGAAATGAGACGATTCCATGAATAGGGTTGCATTTTATTTTTAAATTACCGTTATTATGTCCGTAATCGGACGGTCACGAAAAAAACAACGACTTCAGAGTAGGGACAATTAGTTTCTAGTCCAAATCATTATGGCAAATATAGCGTTTAAAACGAAATTATGACGTTTTTGTAACGTTCAACGATGACTGTAATTAATCCATAAATCATGTATATAGGTTCTAATAAATGAATAGCATACAATGAATGATACGACTTTATTTAAAAAAAAATGCATAGAATTGGTTGGACAAACTTTGCGATGTCCGTGATGCGTCCGCGATGATGGTTTTTTCCTGTTCATCTCATATGATTTATAGTGGGATATTTTATGCTGCTATAACGTTTCTCGATAAAAAGACTTCCTATCACAAAAATCATTTTAATAACCGGAAAAGTATATCCTAAGATTGGTGCGTACCTATGCGTTGAGATAGTATGTATGACATACTATTCCTGCTCTATAATCATCCTTATAATATTAGTATTGATGTAGGTAAGTGATAAGATGAATTTAAACAAAGCAAACAATGTTAAATTCACATGTTCACAGATTATCTAGCGAAACACGTTAGAGGGAATCGGCGCCGAACCACACGGAACCCATAATAAACATTGAAAGATAATTTTTTGTCTTAACGAGCCGAGATATTGTTTGTTCTTCTACCAAAGTCACCGACATGGTCAAAACACGGTAAATACATGACCGAAACCAGCAATCATTCTCTCCACAACGGCCTTAATGATAGCCCTTCGAACGAGTAAATTATCAATTCCGCCTAGAGGGTTCGGACCATGTTTTTGGAAAGCTATAACAAGCTTATCATCTATGGAAGTAAATTATCACTATTTGTTCTACCATTATAACATTAATCACAATTGTTTAAGGTGCATTGTTGCTTGTTAATAGTTTTGTTATGTAGATACATAGATGAATTGACGAGTACTCACAAAAAATCAAATGCACTGGACTTGATAATTTTGACCGTAATTCGTAAAATTGTAAGGTCAAGACTGAGAATAATTTGAGACTACATTAAACTTATCATTTGATATTCGTAACTGATAAAACATTAGCATACTATGATATATGTTTTAGGATTGTTAGTTCTTTTATTAACATTTTAACCGTCATTATTTTTTCTAACTACCTACTTCAAAGATGTCAAAATCGAAACTCTGTACTAATTTATGTAGTTACTAGCGGCCCGCCCCGGCTTCGCACGGGTCTTTAAGTAAAATTTTAAAAATTATACATTTATATTTTTTATCACCTACACCTGCGTCGATACTGGAAAATATTTTATAATAGACGGATTGAGTGACAGATTTATTATATCTATATACATACATACAAACATACATATATATGTATATAGATAGTACGGATGAAACATTTGAACTATTTTTTTTATTAATTATTTTCTCATTGATGAATACCATATTTTAATAAGTATTATTCCCGACGAAGACAAATCCAAATACACAAAAATCATAAAAATCGTTCCACTCGTTCTCGAGTTATAAACGGTGTAACTAACACGTCTTTATATTGTATATATATATATATATATAGATTACAACTTAAATAGCTATAACCATCCAACTTTGTACAATCAACAAACAAATAACGACCAAATATTTTAAATTTTAACAACGAACAAACAATCAAGACCGTAGTACCCTAAAGTATTTAATTATATACAAAATAGAAAAACAGATTTTTAAATACGGGCGAGTGTCATTCTTTTGGCCGAAGTTTTGGTCAGCGCGATTCAGAAAATTATCTGCGCCATCTATCGTATAATTGTAGAATATCGTTTTTATATTTAGTGACATTTAACATAATTAATATTTAACATAATAGTATATTAATTGAAAATGATGTTTATCTAAAATATTAAAACGATTTCTATTCCTATCCGACATATTTAGTAAACTTTTAAGTTTAACAAAATAATAACTCAAATATAAGTTTTGTGAGTTTTAAAGATTCGTTAGACCAGATGGCGTTGGCGGCGTAGGTACCTATTTCTATTTTCTTAAATATTTATTTTTAAATTTAATTACAATGAAACAAAAACTAAATTATACTGTGAGTTATTTCCGATTTTTATGTATTAAAGTTATTAACATTGGTTTTGTACTTTTTACGTGATACGTGATCAGAGAAAAACACGATAAGAGATGGCGCTAATACAAAAAAATACGCGCTATTGAAATTTATTCTTGATGATATATAGTGTATTAATAAAACGGAGGTTTTAACACATTTATTATTTGTATAGATATAAATAATCGTTAGGAAAAACATAAATAATATGTAGAAAACTCCATGTTAAATACTTATTTTACGAGTGTATGAACATTAGACAAACTGACTAGTTTCAGGATATTGAATCCATTATAAATGTATTCAAATTATAACAAATTAATATAAAACAAAACTCAATATTTTTTTGCTATAATGAATAAAAACGTTACGTAACGTAATGTGAATATTTAAGTTAAGTATATAGGGTAAAAAATATATTACATGAAATTGTAACTAAATCAAGCCTATTTAAGTCTAAAAAGTTTAGTCACTTTTCAAAAATGTTACTTTAATATAAGCATTTGAAATTTTATTGGTTGTTTTAAAATGATTTTATGTGGGAAACTTCTTATTTTTGCTATTAATTAGGATTAATGGCTTTCACTAGTGCCAAGATGGCACAGATGACTTCGCCAATGGCACGTAGAGGGAAGCTTCTTTCAAACGCATTGTAAATATTACGTCACAAAATGACAACACAGGGTCTGATAATCTGATCGTATACATATATTAACCTCTAAGTTAATTGCCATACTTTAAGGTTATTGTTTTTTTTTTTCACTATGCGTTACTAGAAGTATAATTAAATGTGATAAAGAATATCTATAATATATTCACTCAGATCTTTAAATGTAAAATATGACTCTACGATTTTCGATAAAATAGAAAATCGAAGTATTTATGAAGAGCAGATCTGTTACGGGTTGACTTGGCGGAATATTGATAAACTTGAAAAAATTATGACATCTTTACGAAACAATGAGCACAGAACTGTTATACAAGCGATTGTAGTTTTTTTTTTTATTTTATTTAAACTCAAAACTGGTAATTCTAACCGCATGATATCTTCAATACTACAGTTACCCAATCATCAAAATGTGTCAGAATATTGTGAACATTCTTCTTTAGTACTTGAAATTAGGTTCACTTTGTACTTATACCATAAAATGCATATTTTGAAATTATTTGATTGAATTTATCTTATGTGTTTATAATCATTAAATTCTAAAACACTGTGTCAAAAGATTAAGAATTCGTGTAAGTAATACGAAAAAAATGAAGTTAAGAACTCTCGTTGAATTATTTCTTTAACAATAAAAAAAAAATCAATAAAAGAGTGATTTTTGTTATTTAATTATTGTCTAAATGAGTAAAATTTTCTATACTCATTGATAAAAAAAATAGTTCACCCACATGAAGGTATTGATAGATTCTTTTTTAATTTTTATATTTTTTCTCACTTACTTTTTATTTTCCAATAAAAACAAATCACCCTTCAGCTGACGTAAAAATTTGGATCCAATTATATGTTGTAGATTATGATGAAGGTGTTTCTTAGTGAAAATTTTTCTTAGTGAATATTAGATTATATTTAACAAAAATTAAAGGAAAGAAAAAAAAGTGAGAAAGATAGAGAACTAAACGAAAAATAAAGAGATCAATGACCATGAAGATGTAATTTATAATCCACCAGAACATCGATTAAGTAAAATGCTAATTGTCTCAATGTAAGCGCCAATCCGTATCCGGCATCAGACCACTCCCACTGCCGCGCGCCATTTTGTATGCGCATACGCAGATTAATAGTCTTTTTAACGATATAAATATCGATCACGATTTAGCTAGTAATCACATTTTTTTTAATACGGTTTTCAATATGATTCATAATATTCTATAGGTTTCTTTAGAGCTTTCAACGTGTTCTGTTTATTAAAAGTAAATAAAAGATTTGACATTTTAAAAGTTTTATAAATGTATATTGTAAATATCTACAGAAATTTTGATAATATGTGTTTGTTTATATTGTTGAGTATTGCTTACTAATCAATTATTATCAATCTGATACTTATTACATAATTTTAAATGTAAAAAATAAATAAAAAATAAGTATAAAACAATAAAAAAATATCCCAATTCCAATCAAAGAGCATTTTCTATCAATTTTCCTAAAAATTTTTACGCGTGGATGCGCTCATGGGCTCACATCAAACGTTTTTGGAGGCATCGTTATTCCTGATTATTTGTTGCCGTTATTTGAGCCAATCAACATTAAATTTAACAGATGACCTATTTTCACAAAGTTTTCAAAAGGAAGTAATAAATAAATAATTACTGTATCATCGTATTATTTTTATACTCTTATTTGTTTACTTTATTGTTCTTTAATAAGTAGTTATAAAAGTTAATGTAAAACGGACGTGACGTTTAAGGTACGTCATTAAACATTATAATTTCGTTCCGAAATATTATTCGTTCTGTAATTATATACTCATTACGTTTGTGAATACGTATACCTATATAATAATATTTTGAAACGCTTCTGTTATTGTTATTTTTTTTAAACATAATTTTAAAAGTTACGTTGTCAACATAAACAACAATCTATATTATTTAATGAAGAAGAAGAGATTTTCTAATACGCTTGTCTTCGAAGTTACCGATTCAGTCTAAGTCGACTGGCCCGTGGCGCAGTTGGCAGTGGCCCTGTTTTCTGCTCCAGGGTTGTGGGTTCGATTCTCGCCCTGGGTCTGGGTGTAATATGTATTTATTTATATATGTATTATTTATATGTATATTTATTTAAAAAAAATGTATATCAGTCAACTGTTACCTAAAACACAGGCATTAAGTTGCCTACCTTAGGAACAGATGACCGTGTGTGTATGTTAAACATATTTATATTTATTTATAACTACAATTCATTCGTGCATTAAAGTAATCATATATTGGAGGTGATCTGTGTAGTTATTATAACCGTCCCATAGAACAAATCGCCTGAAATGTTTAACGATTGATAAGATAACAAGAATCTACCTTTTCAACTTAAATATCGACTTTCTCAAACGTCATTTGAGTGACGGGCTAAGTTGATTGCTTCAACTGTTGTGTCGAAAATGTACGCGTCTTGTTCTTATGTTTCCATCCAGTATTCACTGTCAACGTTCACAAATGGCTGCCCATAAAAGTCTTCGGGGCTAATTTAGTACCCCATCATGAGTTTGAATCTTGTTCAGGCCATTATGTTTGATGTAGGCGTTGGCATGTTGATTCTTAAGATATCTTACGATTTAATGATGCGCATCCTTATTCCGATTAGAGCACGTAGTTATATTCATATTTATGTTTTATGGTATGGTTAAACATTTTTGTCAAACTGTACATATTTAAGGTTATATTTATTTACAGTACGTATGTCATTCGACACGTGATTTTTTTAAATTCATTTTATTATTTATTTATTTTGTAAAATAATAAACAAAATTAGTATGATCCCAGTAAATAATGTTAGCGCTTTTTATGTATACATAACAATTTTTTTTTTTGTAACATGAAATTGATTGATTGTTGATTCCAACACAATTTAAAAAACTGTTTCAGAATATGACTTTTTTATTCGAAGTGTATGTAAAGTGAAATGCAAGGCAAATGTCATTGTTTTCTTTAAAAGGCACAAAGTCAGTTTAAACAGATATCATTGTAACTCCATTTGTATCGATCAACATATTATATCGTATCATGATATTGTGGTTAATATGCATAATATAGTCACACGTCACATCACTTAGACACCGATATAATAATTATATTCTTCCAAATTAATTTAAAAAAAAAGTTGTTTGTGACTGTAATCTATAATAGTTATAAATTTTATATTTTTAAATATTTCAAGAAAAATGCTTTATCTAATAGAAACATGGAAAATGTAGATAATCTTATACAGGGTGACTGGTGAATTACCATCGACATTCGGGGAGAGCGCTCGGCGCACGGTTCCCACTCGAATCATGTAAAAAAAATAGGTAAATATTAATAAACTTTTAAGTAAAGTTACTCAACAATTATCCAATTATTTACGCATCGTCTGGACACCCTAGCAGCTAGCTGCACTTTCGACACAAAACAGGTAGTTTATCTACGTCCAAACGCCGCCACGTGTAAACAGGGTAGCAGGATAAACAAGCATGATCCAGTCCCCCTTAATACTTTAATCCTGGCTTAGGAAAGGCAAAAATACTAAGATATTTTACTCGTTTAAGCAACAAATTTGTTGACTAGGTAAATTATGTGACTTTGGCAATTTTTAGGTGTGAACAAGCGACACATTACAACACCTGTGCATGTGCCGCCGGCATGACTGGAAAAGTGTCATCGCTTCATTTATTTGAATTGAAATTTATGAAAATTTGGTCAAAAATTAAGTACCTATTTTTATTGCATGACCCGAATGGGAACCGCGCGCCGAGCGTTCTCCCCAAATATCGATGGTAATTCACCAGTCATCCTGTATAAAGATATTAAAATAAAATCATCAAAACTCTATTACCTACACCATGGCTTAGTAAAATCTACTAATATCACTTACAAGTAGATTATATTCTTCAATATTAATCAAAAATATCAATAATCATACAGTTTCATACAAACAAAATTCACGAATGCCCCATTGTTTTCTTTCATTCTCTTTAGTTGTATATTCGAAGCCTACGTTATCTCTACAATCAACGTAGGCCGTTTTATTGGTTTAAATACGAATGACTGAATTTGGTTGCGTAGCATAAAAGTCGGGATCTATTTTTATTAGTTGCTCTAATGGATTTTTGTAATGTGATCCTTAATTTTGGTGTTGTTTTTTAATGTGAACTGCGCTTTTAAAAGCTTGTACCGCACACGTTAGGCTTATCAGTGTCGTTTGATATATCTTTTTACGTTTTATACTCGTACATTTAATTATCTAACTCAATACTTTGAAATTATCCCAAGCATAGAGTTCTTTTATTTGTTAAAATAATAAAATTACGTTATGTTTTTGTAATATTTTGCGGGCACTAATTAAGACCACAAGTATAAAAACGAAAATTCCAAGAAAAAAAAATGATTTTAATAAATTCTTTCAATATATCTAAATTTGTATCAAAGTATATATTTATAAATTTCTTCCTTATATATTCAGTAAGGTCAGTCTATTTTATTAAAAAGAAAGCAATTCTTGACCATGACCATAAGTAGAAGAAATTTGAAAGGAAAACATCTGCTTTACGTCACTTTCTGATATAAAATAAATCATACCTACAAAAGGGAATACAAAGTATCGTAATCCAATTTATTATTTTACCTTGAAAAATCCATAGATAACATCAAGCGATAAAAATACACCCGCGTTGTAAATCTACTGTTACCCAATCGCTATCGACAAGAACAACAATGTCTTAAAACAACACTGTCGAACAGTAGGTGGTAAATAGAGTATTGTTTTAAAATAACGTGGGTGCATATTTTGGTGGCATTATTTAACACGTCTCAAACTTATTGTAAGTATTATTAATACTTTGAATGATAAGATATGTTAATAATTCGTGTCTTGTATGTTTTATTAAATCAAACATCATAGAGTTTTGTTTTAAGATGACGTGTTTTGTACAATTACAAAAACGAAACGCCTACATACTTATTGTACACACATTTCAAAGTTCTTACATAAAATATAATAATGTTACATTGGAAGTTCAGTTGCTGCTTATTTAGTACAAACTGAAACTCTGATTAAGGGTGGTAACTTAATCGTCTTCCTGGTTTTATATCTTTTTATATGTCTAATTCGATTTACTATTTTTTCCAATCTAAATTACCTACGATATTCGATAAATATATATAGTTAAACAAGTCTCACTAACATTCTGTAAACATTCTCAAACGAAGAAGAAGCTAGTCTATGACTTTACAAAGGACAAACGCTTTTATTTTCTTTTATATCGAGCAAAGTCTTTTAGACATCTCGGACCAAGAGTTCGTTGCAATTATTTCTTTTCCGATCCCGTTTTTTGTTAGCTTACTGTCTAATAGGTTTGCTTAAGACTTCCCTCGACATAAAGACGACTTAGGAATACTTATTAACTTGTCTAAATAAGGTTTACTTTCTAATGAAGCGCCCTGAAAATCTGATATAAGGGGCAAATAAACAGACATCGTGTCTTACATTACTTAACCATCTTTTACAACAAAATGTAGCCGCCTTATTTACAATGAAGACATTTTAAGACATACATTAAAATTATTTAATGAAAAAAAAAAATATTAATAGCATTTGTAGCTAGTTTCTTAATGTATTTTGCTGTACAGGTATTATTTATTAATGTTTTATTTTTGCAGATTAATTTTAAATCAACACAATGTCTTATTTATGCAATGCGAGGGAACGGGTTACAAATGACGATAACAAGGCTAAGTCCAGTACCTTCATTATTCTCAAATGCAGTCCAGACCCCTACAATGCAATTTAACGTGATTGCGTATTACACATTTATTATATACCCCTGCCATATCTACTGCAAGATTAAACGGCGACTTGTGCGAAGATTAAATCCTGGATTTTATTCCCATATTACCGTACATTTCCACCCTACAGTTGAGGCAGAACTCGAGTATTCATTGCGGGTAGCCGCTGCCGGTCAGGGCTGTCCACGCGTTTTCCGTAATCAGAACGAATTATATTTGACTCGATTTGCTTGTAATAAAATTGTGTCACCGCATATCCGTTCATGCCTTCACACACGTTAACTCGCACGTGCTACAATCACAATATTAATTAGCTTTCAAAAATATAGCTGATTAAATTTTAACACTACATATATCAATAATATTTCACCACTAAAATTTTAATGTGGAAATTGTGGTATGACAGATAAGTGAGTGAGCACGTGTGGTAACCCTAAACCAGCTAACCAAGATTTATATGGAGGTCGTAGTTATTTATACCGAACAGCCTTATTTTTATTCCCAGTGTGATATTTTTAATGAGGCAAGTGAATAGTGCTGCACCTTTTATTAACTTTTAGAGGTATTCGGCCATATGAATTTGCGGAAAAGCGTCCGCTTGAAATAGTAAGTAGTTGTTTATCACTGGCCTACTTTACGTAAAATATTTTTGTTTGCATTTTAAGTTAATGAAAACATTTTTTTATTTATATGCTATAATAGACAAGCTATTACTTGCAGCTTCACTCGCACGAAATAATATCTGCTTCACTCTTAGTTACACAGCATTCAACCGTTATAAAACAAACAAATATATATAGGTTTCGTGAAAATAGGTCCATTTCGTTACGAGATTAGTAGTGAAAATTATTTATTCTTTTATAATGACGAAAAATTAACTTTTTTTTTTGTAAAATATACTTAATTATTGTTTTAACATTTTACTACATTTATATTTTCTCATGTGTTACTAATAGATATTTTAGTATTTGTAGTCATGTCAATCAGTCAGTATTTGCGTTATTAAAAATATTGTTAATATCCTAGTAGTTGACTAGATGATATAAACAGCCCACTGTCTTTTCATTTTGAAACCAGTCAAGTCATCAATTTATTATTTGAAGCACATCTCGAATCGATTATCGATTATTCGAGTTTTTAAAGAGTTTATCGTCGGACCATGTTCGAACGACCGAGTAAAATTGACGAGTTCGAAACAGGTTTATTAAGCCGCGGAGCAAATTGAAACCTATTTGTTTTAAAACATAATTGGGGCCACAAGGTTTAAATTGGGCCTCACATGGATCGTACTATGCAAATGTAGCAAAGAGATAATAGCGCCGGCGTTGACTCGAGTCAACAATAGCCGGGGCTTGCACGTGTCCACTTTAATCTTTTAAGATTTGTGTTTGACGAGCTCGGGGACGGTCGTTTTGGTTTATGCATGAAAATTTTGAAATGGTACCTATTGTCGTATTTTGTCTTTGTTGAGGATATGATGAGATTATTTTAATAGCGAGTGGATAAGGAAAACGAGCATATTCTCGTACTCGTAATACGAGATGAAGTGGATAAATTTACATTTGAATTTAGTATATATTCGCGTCAAACCTTAATAAATTTGGACGCAGAAGTAGATAGGTGCTTAAATTTAACATTTCATTAGGGTTTTCTTTTTCTATATGTAGTGAATTTTGCATATTGTTCCAAAAATAATTTTTAATAACTCTATATACATTAGTTTTTAATTTACTTAATAGTATAAACTTATTTAGCTGTTATCTATGTTATGATAATGTTTTATTGGGGTGTTTCCAATACATAATATATACAAATCCTGGCCGGCTGTTAAAAAATTACCTTAAGTGAAATCCAAAGAGATTATTCGTCTCGAGCTCTCAACATCTCGCTTCGAATTTTAGAGTGTTCTTTTAAAAAATAATTCAATTTAGCACCTACCGTTGCGGAGCAATAAAATGTATATAAATAAATAAAGTGTAGCAAACAAGATCACGTCACGTTTGAAAGTCAATGCAGCCAACTTCTATCGGAACATCTCACTCAAGTTTAAACGGCCTAAATATTTGATAAGAGCGAGAGGATCAAATGAAATAGCTATGGGATACATCAAGTGGGAGTCAGATATCTACTAAGTTTAACAAGGGCGCTTGTAACGGAATATATTATGACACGATCAATAGATAGCTCTAATAGTATCTATGTTGATAACATTGACGCAAATATCCTCAAATTAGAGAGTACTTTATGATTGATACGTAGCTTGATAATGTTATATTTAAATTAAGTCTAATCGATAACTGTCGGTTGGCAAGTAACACCTTAAATTAATTTGTTAACATTGTTGTATCATAAAGAAATATCTAATAAATTCAAAGAAGGTTACTAATTAGATTTATTTTTTAATATAGTAAATAATATATATAGTAAATTGTCTGTTATGTAATATGTTACATACATAGTTATGCAGCGAAATGCATCATTTCCATATCTCGGGATCTATCCCGAGTAAGTTCTAATAATCCAATATTTCTCTAGTGTGTGGACAAAATCCACTCGAAAGTTTTCATAGTCTCTAATCTCTAGATAAATAAACAATACCTAACAATATATTTTGCCTTAATATATTTAACTATATCTCAAAGTCCGACTAAAAGTTTTGATGCGAACTTATTTTTAAGAATGCTTAAGCATAACATGTATTATTAAACTTACCCATAAGTAAATTTCAATATGAGTATGAAAAATATAATTATTAGAAACAAACTCATAGTAAATAATGAAATTAAATTCAAAGTATTTGTAACTATTCCAAATAAACATCGATTTTTATTGCTATTATGCAGTAAAACTCTCATAAACTCAAATTGAAAGAGTTACCTACCTATTCAAGTTTGAACATTAAGTTAACATTATCTCACTCATAAAGCAACTGAACTATGAAACGTTGAAACTCCCACTTGGTTATTAACAGCGCTTTGTTTTAAAAAGTTCAGAAAGGCAACTCCGTTATCAATATTCATAAGCAAGACGTTACTGAGACGAAGCCAGGCAATAAACAACGCGCAGTAAAGTAACCGCTTTCAAAGAGCTCTTACTTACTGCACACCCATAAATTCCAGTTTGCAACTTGCAGTATAACATTCGATCAATAAGTGTTTTGTATGGGCTCTGTATTTGCAAGCTAATACGCCACATCAAAACTTCCAAGCTTGCTTTCCAACCCGATATTAGTTACGTCACGAGCTTCCTGTCGCGTCCGTAACGCACAGTCTTATGTTACAAAATTGTCCATGCAATTAAATACCTTAAATTTTTCACAATAATGTTTATAATACCGTTGTGCATTGCAGCGATTTGTTTAATGGTGGATGTGATTTTTGCATTGTTACCATGAAGCAGTCACGTGTCTTGTGTTACATGGGTTAAATCAGATCAGGCTATATCGGCGGTTAATATACGATTATACGAGTGTTCTAATAAATCTGACGGAACTAAAGTGGCTCATAACATCATTGAAGTAATATATACTAGTAATAACATCTCACTGCTTAACATTTACTTATGTAGGTCTTACAATAATAAATATGCTTATGTATAAATTAAAAAAATATCCGAAAATGTAACATAAGTATTATTGTGTGTATTTACGTCGTTTCTTTTGTCCTTACAAAAGAAATGCTATATTTCTTCCACTTATATTTTATTACACATTAAATAGGGTATAATTGGAAAATAAAAGAAAACATTTGATTATAAAATGAAGGTGTTTTATAGAATTATTTCTGTACTCATAAATTCATTACACTTTTATTGCCTTATAAGAGCGTGACTTTTGGTATTAAAGAATTATTACGTTTATAAATCAAGAAGTTAATCTCACTTCGAAAAAAAAAAACAATCATTAATTTATTTGAAGAATGAATAAGATATCAGTCACAACATTTTCTTAGAGACCTTTCCCATTCGTTTAACACGCATTGGCCGTTTAGTTAAGAGTTAAATGAAAACGATATTAAACAACAAACGTCTTTTTAATGATTTGTTTCTTGTGATTAAATATTACTTTTTGTTTTTATGAAATAGCAATTATTAAATGAAAATGTAATAAAAAATTGATTGCGACAAAACAATTATATATATCTTATTCATAATTATAGATTCAGGCTTATTTTAGATTCTTATATGAATAACAATTTTTCTTTTATTATAGCTATTGTCCTGAAAAAAAAATCGTAAATATTTTCTTTACCATATTTTTTATCAAACAATAACAATATTATTACAGAAAATATATCATACAATAAAACAAGAACAGTATGAAATATTATAGTTTCATAGTGAACTATTTGAAAGCGCGGGTGGCCTACAATTTGATTCATCATTCCCGTAGGTGGGCCCTTGAATTTATACAAAATGACCCATAATTCCCTTGTTAAGACTCAAGGGAGATAACTCCTTAACATATTAGTGTGGATGAAATAACAAACAGATGAAATAGGTTTAGTCGGGATCAAACTACTAACTTTTGATTGAAATTAACTATTTTTAATTGTTATCTTGTTTTCGATGTTATTATTTGGTGTCATTGGATAATCCTCTTTTTATATAAAAATCATATTGTTTGGTATTATTATTGGATATTATAATCTATTTAAAAAAAAATGTATATTAGGATATAACAAAGCATAAAAATGTTTTTTGATGTTTGTTGTTCTGGACCGATTTGAAGAATTAAGACGAAAAAAAAATTATTACGCATTATTTGCGTGAACAGAATATCACTACGACAAAACGCGAATTATTGTAAAATAATTTTAATGGATAAAAATGTATATAAGAGACTTTCTAGAATAAGAATTTTCTAAGACAATTTTAAGAGCATCATATAGCCTGAATATTATGTGTGACTGTATAATACAAACATTAATATATTTTAAATATTAAGACCCAGTTTCACCACTTGCTATTAAGTTCCGGCTTACCTAACTGGCACTTTTTTGACAGGTAATTGTATGGGTTATCTGTCAAAATAACTGCCAGTTACGTTATCCGGAACTTAATAGCAAGTGGTGAAACTGGCCCTAAGTAAAATATTTATTTGTAATTTATCAATCAAACAAACTCACTGAATACTTATGTATATAACGAAATAAGAAATACATTGAAATATAAATTGATATCATCATTATTTTTTATCGCGACGTAAACGTCAGCAACTCTCAAATGTTCGTTATTTATTCGAAAACATGGCAGTGGGTCGGGTATATCAAACGCGTTAATTAAAATTAATAGGGGATGATTCGGTATGGTATAACGACTTTAATGTTACTAGTGATTTTTGTAGATTAAAACTTTGTCGGACATTAACGTATCGGTTGGCGAATACGGTACATCCGCTCAAGACTTTTTATCTCATTTTTTTTTAACACTGGTTTTAATCGATAGGTATTTTGAAATCGTAGCATCTATATTTCCTGCGTTATGTTTGGTTTATAATTTCATAAAAAAGTTCATTGCGTTCTTTAAATGACCACTTAATTAAAAATCGTAGGATATACAAATATAAAATATTATTTACATATTTTTTTTAGTTATTATATTTGTATGGAAATGTTATGAAAAAAAAAAAATTTTTTGTTCCATCTATGTATTCAAAATGGAACTTTGTAAGGTAACTGGTTAAAAACTAAATATAACAATGTTAATTAACAGTAACAATGAAGATATCCCGAGGTAGACAAAGGGGAAAGAAAATATAGTGGAATGTTTACATAAGTTCAATTTTATCCAGCTTCAATTTTTCTACAAAATCAAGGAATATCACACGATTCGCGGACCAAGAGAACCAAGACAAATACAGAGACGTCTAAAATAACATACGCTAGTCCACTTATATCGGATTTCTCATTGTTCCTCATTCCGTTCCATTCCTTTTTGTAAGAAAAGAAAAAAAAACAGTTCTGGAAAATTTCTTTTTGATATATTTTTTTTTTACTCCATGCATAAAATGTCTTTATTAGGTTTAATTATACCTATATTTTTTCACACTGTCGAATTAAACTAATTTTATATTTTTATATTATTTTTAACGAACTTTAAAAAAGGATGAGGTTGTATGTTCGTAAATTATTTATCAATTCATTTATTATTGGAAAAAAAAAATGTTAAAAATTATTACTGCTGGTGCAAAATTACTGAACTTGTCTATGAAGAAAACTAAAATATAATAAAATATCAAATAAAAAATATTTTTAATACAACGACTTCGATTAAACTTGTAGGACAGGACAAAGTGGAAATAATAATTTTGTTTAGTTTTAGACACGTAATATTTTGAAAACTATTTTAAGTATATTTTTATTATATTATATTTATTTTTTTATTACGGAAGGTTTAAAAATGTTATCGAGTATTATAAAAATTGTTTAATCGTTTTGCCGTATGTTTTGAAACTAGATTGAAATAACGAATCGTTTTACTTATTAAATATTATTTATTTCGCAAAATGTACATTATTATATATTGATATTATTTTTAACAACTTATGAGTATTTACTAATAAAGCTGAAGTCATCGTTCTGTAACCTATTTTTTTTTTTTCACTAAATGTCCGTATCTGTCTTGGCTTAACGAAAACACTGTTCAACAAAATATATTATTACACTATATAAATTTTCGTATATGTAAATACATATGAATGTACTAAGTATAAATATGTATATGTTTTTTCAATATTTTTCATTAGAATAATTTTCAAACGACGTCGTCTTAACATCAAAATATGCTTCAAAGAACATCAAACGCCTTAGTACGTTTTCAATTACACCAATGCTTTTATCGTTATAAAAGTATATCATTTCACCCATAAATAACTTTTGCGCAGTAAAGCGTCCGACTTTAAATCTAACGGTAGCAAAGGCGAAATTTTATTTCAAAATATTTAAAATGGAAAACATATTAAAAAAAAAAACCTCTACAGGAACTTTTATGCGAAATTTAATGTTGCATGGTCAATAGAAAGCGAGCGGACGACGTCAGTTGTGATAATTTAATAGTTCGGATTAGAAGATTATACCTGTTGTTGAAAATAGGTTCATACTTTAAAAATATTGAAATTTTGATTATTAAAAACGACCTTTAATTAGCCAATAAAATATTTAGTGTAAATCTATCTAGCTATACTTATTACGTATTTATTTGTAAGACGTTTTTTAACTTAATTTACGTTCGGCGACGACGAGTCCTGGAAGGCGATGGTCTCGTTCTACGTGACAGTAATGTCCCAGAAGGAGGCCGATGAGCGGGTGAGAGAGGAGGCCGCCGACGTGGCCTCCATCCGCGGGCGACGAATGGGGGTGCGTAGGAGGCGCTACTTAATGCGCCTCCAGTGACGCCCCTGTGCCCGTGTCGGGCCGGGATGGGAACCCGGTCCTGCTAGACACGGCGTCGTTGGGACTGTTCAGAGGTGAGCCGGGCAGTCCCCATGGAGGAGAAGTCTGGCCTTTTCGCCGAGGCCAGCCTGTCGCTGGAGGGATCCTGTTGCCTGCAGATCCGGGACCCTCCAATTAAAGTGGCTGAAGGCAGGGGCTTAGTACGGTATTGCACTCCCCGAAGTGCCGAGTCCGATATAGGTCTAAGACTGCCACCCGGGCGTCCTGGATATCATCCGTAAATGGATTCCCCTGCGACAAAAAAAAGGGTTCTAACGAAAATATATAAAATTATGTAAAAGAATATAAAAATCAAATTAAAGTTAAAGCCTGGAAACATATTTTCGACGTCGCATTTTAACAGTAATCTTTAAAAAATGGAGCGTTAAATATTGTACATTGTTACGAAACACTTGTTGTTACTTAAAATTGTTAATATGTACGAGTATGTAACGTTAGAAACCGGAGCGAGTCAAAAAAAAAAGCATAATTAACATAATAGTCACTTATCATGGTTAAGTAGCTAAGACATTTCTTGGCTCAACCTAAAGGATTTTAATGTCAATACAATTTTAATGGGTTGTTACTATCAGAATGCAGAAGTGAAGTTAAGTATAACTTTTTAGATATTTAATGAAATCAGTCATTACGTTAAGTGTTAGACTATGAATTTCTGAATAAGAGAAACATTCAGGTATTCTCTCCAAGGGTATTGAAAAATTCAAAACGAGTATGTATTGCTGGGTGTTGTCATGGCATATTTATATATGTCTGATACATACTAATATATATACATACTTATAAATAAAGTATACTTAGACGACTGCCGTGAGTCGTAGTTTGAACTTTTATAGGCTATGAGAACAAACTATTGAGTTTTAATTGTGTAGAATTTAAAATAAGCGCTATCAAATAAACAGAATCATATAAGGTATTCTGAGTGACTTACTTTTAATAAATCTTACTAGTTTTGAGTACCGAGTTTTATCGGTTCGAGGTGTATCTAAAAAAATAAGAATAATAATACTAGTGACATTATATTTTTAATATTTTAATTTAATTAATAAAAATAAAAGAAATATTATTTTTACCCACTAAAAAAGAGATTCTTAAAATCATTTTTAAATAAATTTTTGGTAGCCCTAAAACTTTCGGCTGATAATAAGTGAGTCATAAATGGTGTTCTGTTGCTATAGATTAAAACATTGTTTATTGTAATGTGTGGCGTCGTTATTCTATCAACTCCTACTATCAACATTTTAGGAATAGTTGAAGATAAGATATGAGTTCACAGAGTTTTGGTAAATTAACCGGTCTTATTTAAAACTACTAAGAATTCGAATATGAGGTTACACAATGGAAAAAAATCTGTATAGAAAAACTTTTACTTAAAATTAAAAGTATTTCGATCAAGTACATTTGGTTTTTTTTATTTGGAGGGTACTGTGAAAATCTTAAAGCAATTTACGATTTAACAGAATATCGTTTTTAAATGATATCTTCAATGTTTATTTGGTTTTGTATGTAATAAATTCAATTAGTAAACGACATTAACCAGTTATTCAAAGGAAGAACTTACTTGAAGTTAAATTTAAGATATAAAATTCTCAATGAATTTTGAAACAGATTAATCTTGTTATTTTATATCGCATAATAAAATAACGTTTATATATTATACTTATACTGTCTGGTTTATATTCCAAATAGCTCCGACAAATACTTGAGTTTTCATTTGCTAAATAAACTCGTATAATTTGCAGTTTGCATTTTGAATAAATATTTCTCTTGATTTAAGACGGTTAATAAATTTTGTTATAATTTAAGTATGATGCAGACAACTTTCGCATTTATTACTCATTTCCTTTCAGAAGTTAATGATTTTAGACATTTCAGTTCTGATATATCGGTGTGATTATTGGCTACCGTATTTAAGGCTTGTAATAAACTAACGACCGTTATTTTAATTTCATTACACATAATGCTTTTAAACAAAAAGACCATTGGATTTATTAAATCTGCGTATAGTTAAAGAGTTTGCGTATATTTGGATTTTCAAGATGAAGTGGCAGTGGACAGGGTACATAGTTCGTAGAACTGACGGCCGATGAAGCAAAAAGATTCTCGAGTGTTGACCACGTACCTTCCGGTAAGCGCAGCTGTCCTATACGGTCGGACGGCTGTCTGCGAGATGTACAGACGACATAAGGACAGTTATCGGAAGCCGTTAGACCAGTCGGTCTTGAAGAACGACGGGAGAGGCCGACGTTCATCAGTGGACATCCAATGTCTAATAAGATAATGATGATGATGATGATGGTGGTGGTGGTGATGATGATGATGATGATGATGAAGATGATGATGATGATGAATTAAAAATTACACATATTATAAATGAGGTACATATTATAGTAGAGTAGAGCGGGGCTTAAAGGTTAAGGCCACCATAAGTATTAAAAAAACTAGTGATATATAGTACCTACCTATACAAGTGGTGAGAATGGATGTCCCGGAAGAATTGCGCGGCATGCTGGCAATCTCACGGTGCCTCAGACAGGAGATACACGAGTTCATGTTCAAATAGAAAATTCATTTTTTTTTATTTTTATATACCACGACGGTGGCAATCAAGGATACGGCCCGCCTGATGGTAAGCGGTTCCCGTAGCCTATGGACGCCTGCAACACCAGGGGCATCACATGCACGTTGCCGACCCTTTAAAAATCTATTTACTCCCCTCTTGAAGGACCCCATACTGTAGTCCTGTGGGAAAACCTCGGCAGGGAGTTCATTCCACAGCCGAATGGTCCGTGGGAGGAAATTCCTCTGATACCGAACTGTACGGGACCATTTGGGCTGCAATGTGTGAGCATGAATTCCCTGTCGATGGCGAGCGGTGCGATGATAAAAAGTGGCCGTTGGCACCATTTCGAACAATTCTTCAGAACACAACCCATTATACAAACGATAGAGCACGCATAGGGATGCAACATCTCTTCTAAGACTTAAGGGCTCGATATCGCTCGTCAGTATTGGATCGTCGACAATTCTCACAGCTCTCCTTTGAACCGAGTCAAGAGGGCCAAGCTGGTATGCCGGTGCTCCCGCCCAGAGATGAGAGCAGTACTCCATATGGGGGCGGACTTGCGATTTATACAGAAGCAGTCTTTGCCCCGGCGTGAAGTACCGCTTCGCTCTGTTAAGCACACCGAGTTTTTTAGATGCCATCTTGACCTTGTCCTCCAGGTGACATCGGAACTGGACGTCGCTGGATATGTCGACACCAAGGATACCAATACTGTTAGAGATGGTAAGGGTTGTGTCCTGGAATTGAGGGGCCACAGTGAATGGGGTTTTCTTAGCGGTGAACGCACAAACTTGTGTCTTGGAGGGGTTAAATTGGACTAAATTGTCTCGACCCCAATCGGAGACTTTGGAAAGACTACTCTCGATTTGAGACACAAGTTGTTCGCGACTTTCTACCACAGCGGAACGAAGGATGTTTGCACGGCCTGTGTAGAACGCGTCTCCAGTGCTATCGTCCGCATAGCAATGAATGCCATCAATAGACAGTAAGTCATTGATATGCAGGAGAAACAGCGTTGGAGACAGCACAGAACCTTGCGGGACGCCAGCGTTTAAGTCTAGTTTTGCGGAGCAGCAGCCATCTACAACGGCTCGTATGCATCGACCAGACAAAAAACTGGCAACCCATTTACACAAACCCTCGGGTAGTCCGTACGATGGCAAGTTCGAGAGAAGACCCCGGTGCCAGACCCGATCGAACGCCTTCGCCATATCTAGGCTAACTGCTAATGCCTCACCTTGACTCTCGATGGCTGAAGCTCATCGATGTGTCAGATACACTAGAAGGTCACCAGTCGAGCGACCGTGGCGAAAGCCGTATTGCCGGTCGCTGATCAAATCGTGTTCCTCTAGGTATCTGAGGAGCTTGGTGTTAATAACACGCTCCATAACCTTGGAGAGAAGGGAGGTAATAGCGATAGGCCTGTAATTCGATGGATCTGATCTATCGCCTAATGTATATAATTATGACTTGTTTGTATATAATTATGGTTTTGTATATAATTGTGGTTTGCATGTATATAATTATGGCTTGTTGTTATGAGTCGGGCTCGCGCACGAAGGGTTCCGTAACATTATCTAATAAAAACGGCAAATAAATGTCTGTTGTGCGGGAGCCCCCTTAAACATTTTTTTTTTCGCTTTTTTTGTATTTATTGTTATAGCAGGAACAGAAATACATCGTCTGTGAAAATTTCAACTGTCTAATTATCATGGTTCATGAGATACAGCCTGGTGACAGACGGAGAGATAGACGGACGGACGGACAGCGGAGTCTTAGTAATAGGGTCCCGTTTTACCCTTTGGGTACGGAACCCTAAAAATACTCAGGATATTTTCAAAGAGCAACAAAGTTCTCTAATGAATGTAAATATTTTAAAGCTTCTTCAATTAAATAAATTTTTATGATAGTAAATAAATTTCTAGTTAATTTATCACTAGGAAAATCGAGAACCCAAGCCTCGTTTTCCATCTAGGTATTCTACTACTAGTAAACTTGCCTTCAAAAATTGATTCAACATTTATAATTATAATTTTGTCTCTAGTTATAGTTTTCGATAAAGTAACTAGTTTCGGTAAAGCTATTTACATATAACTTGTACTATATTTTACTAAAATAAACATAAAAAATACTGTAATTGTCGCATCGTGTCGTACTATCGCATTTGTATACTTACCCTTAATCATACTACAAGCAATGTTTATTCAGATGCAGGCCATCGGTAAGGAGTACCTCGATTACTGGAAAATAAGAGGACGCCGTCATGCGTTGAGGATGCTATAATAACAATGAGCGGCCAAAAATACCATCGGTAAGTGACAGGAACGAAAATAATATGAAATGCTTCGCTCGTGAGAGAAATTTGTTAACGGATGAATTATCTCTTGTTTTTAAGACACACGTTGTTTTAAATGGATTTGTAAAGATAAAAATTTAATTGTCAACTTTTCATTCAGTAACATTGTTAATTAAGCAAATATTTTTATATAGCAATAATTATTCATTTATGTCTTTTTCCATTTTCCTTACGACGAAAGCTGAATTGTAATAATGTTAGGAGTACGAGACAGATTTACTAAAGCGACGACTTTATAGATATAGCGAGAACACAATACTTTTATATATATATATATATATATATATATATATATATATATATTAAATATTATTAATCTTTTTTTTTTGCTTGTCTTAAATTGGATGCATCTTGTGATATTTAATTTCTTCTTTCTAAATTAGAAAATTTCGTAAGTAGTAAGTGGTGAAATTTATGTAATAATAATTCGCTGATCATAGCCCGGAGCAAAGGGCGGTCATTTGGACCCAAGCGACATCTTCTCATTAAAGTAAAAATTGCTAATGACTTTATCTCCATATTTTAGCATAAAAACGTCAGCGCTTTGAACAAATTTGCGTTAAACAAAAATAAAACTAAAATTACAAGATACATCTGCATATCTTTCAACGACTTCATGCTATTATTTCTCACCCGGATGAGTGGTAAATGTACTGTTTTATGCGTTTTTTTTTTTTTGTTTTTTTTTTTGCTATCGAAGATGCATTTAGTTTCGCCTGCTTGAAGTCTGAAACTTAGCCAGTAGATTTAGTTTTATTTTTAGGTACCTCTCATATTTTACTAAGCTTATGTAATTTAATATTATAAATAATTAATTGATATATTTACATAGTTTTTATAACAAAATAATTAAATAAGTAATTAAAGTGTTTACCAAATTATATAAAAATCATTGAAAATAAATGTTGTAAAAAAAAAAAATAAAGTTCTTTGGCTGTAAATGTAAGCATTTCAAGCAATATGAACATTTTTTTTTTGTTTATAAAACAAAAGGACGTAGTATAATACTCAAAACTTTTTTTACAAGAAAATTCTTCAAGTAATCACTTCTTTCGTAAACGCATGAGTTATATAATTATACTAGCGGCCCGCCCCGGCTTCGCACGGGTATTTAACTAAAATTTCAAAAAATATAAATTATTATATTAAAATATTTGAATACTTATAAAATATAACAATCTTTATTATAGAGTAGGGATTTAAAGTTTAAATAAACATTAAAAAAAATTTTGTTATAATATTTTATGAAAACGAAGCTCGGTCCAAAGACCAAAGTCTGGAGAAAGTTACACGGGGGACGGGGGTATTATCTTTTTACAACGAAATCGAAGTACCTACTACACCTTCCTTAGTATTTCTTTATAAACAATATTTTTTGTTTTTCTTTCGGGGTGCTAGAATCACCAGGCTACTCTGGAATATGCCACATACAACTGGCTGTGAGAGAAGCAGCTTTCGCTTAAGTATACTCCCGCTACAGTAAGAGTTTGACCTTAAGCTTTGTTTATGGTAAATACATACTCATATACACTCATATCACCATTTCCTATTTTAAGCAACAGGTCTGAGAACTGTCCGGCAGTAACATCTCCCCTTAGAGTCCATCATTCTCATATTTATGGTGCGGCTCAGTTCCGTCACTGCAGGCCACAAATGCTCCTGTACTGTAGTGTATTGTATCAGCCTGTAAACAACCCACCGCTGAGCGAAGGCCTTTTTTTCATATAGGAGAAGGGTTTGAGCTTAATCCACCACGCCGCTCCACTGCGGGTTAGCGGATAATATCCCTTTTTTTTAACGATGGAAAATGCGTTTACGCATCCCGCCGCCCTCTGGCGACGGTTATGTGGGACTCGCTGGCTGCGAAGCCAGAATACCCACTAAAACTCATCGACCGTCTGCGCCATAGTGGGGAACCACGGGATCGCTCGCGCATACAACCGTGACGCCTCGACGTTTGGCCCGGCGGCCCCTCCGTATGTGTTTGGGGCCGTTCGACTGGTCCACTCTGCTAATTCAGAGAAGTACCAGGAGCGGCCCCAAAACTAAAATCTCCGCGCCCTCTCGGCGCCACTCCCACACCAGCCGCAACTCCCGTGTTAACACTCTCACCGCGCTTTCGCGCTCCGTTCACCACTGGACTTCAGCTACCCCAGACGGCGAAACCCCGCTGATGGGTCCACACATCAGCTGGTCCAGGGATTCCAGTGGCTTGTGCACCGCTGCGTCCAAACTACCGCGCTTTCGCGCCACCGAATGGAGGGGGAGAGCGAGTCATCTCCCTCCTGTGCTTTCGCGCCCACCGCTGCTGGTTTTGGTCCGCGGGGGGCCGATAATATCCCTACCATAAGTAACAATTATTATAAGGCATCCATGATAACAAACGGGACCGACGGCTTTACGGCTCTCCGGGCCACGGTGGGGAAACCCACTATACACCCAGACCTGAAACAAATATTGGCATAAATACAAATATCTGCCCCGAGCAGGAATCGAACTCGCGACCACCGGCATTGAGGCGAGGCGTTAAGCCATTCGCACCACTACACCAGAATCTCGAACCGGTTATCAATGCTTCTTTCGTTGTATCGTTGGTATAATTACACCACAAGTCAATACGATTTTGCCTCTTAGATTTGAATAAACCCGCAAGTAATTATTTTTTAAATTTTGATTGACTCGCCACAGTTGGTAGTGACCCTGCTTACTGCTCCAGGATCATGGGTTCGATTCTCGCCTCGAGTTTGGGTGTAATATGTATTTATTTCTATATGTATTATTTGTATGTATATTTATAAAAAAATGTATATCAGTCAGGTGTTACCTAAAATACAGGCATTAACTTGCCTACCTTAGGAACAGACGATCGTGTGTGTATGTCAAACATATATTTATATTTAATAATAGTCCAAGACAGCTTTTATCTCCTCCTTCTTAGTTTTAGTGTAAGATAAAGTTAGGTATATGATTTATAATTTTTTCTGATCTTGTTCCAACATTAGTCCGTGGTGCCAATCTGTACTAATTGGGATGTTAATGCCGTATAATTCAAAAATGTTTCCAAGTTCACATTGGTGTCTTCTATATCTGTATCATTGTGAACTACAGATGCCTTGCTGATGAGTTATTCACTTTAAAACCCTTGACTTAACACAACACCAACATTGTTGTAAAAAATATTATATAAAACACTATTTTACAATAAAGCGATCACACGATATATTTACAACTCAATTTTGTTACATTTAATATAAAGTCTTGCCTGTTCCACCAGGAGCACCCAAAAAAACATATCACCTACGCCTACGTCAATACTAATATATAAATATTACATAAAAGACGGATTGTCAAACATGTGTCAAAATAAAATGTAATTTAAAAAAAATCCTAAGGAGTATTTATATCAAAATAACTTTCTACCCCCTTTTAACCCCGTTAGGGGATGAATTTCGATAAAATACGAAACATGTCTCCAATAAATTCTGTTAAAGAATATTAATGCAAAATTTGAAGTAGATTGGACCAAGGAATCACGTTGTCCCATACAAACTTTGCCTCGCTTTTTTATCCTCGTAGAGGTAGAATTTCGTAAAATCCGTTCTTAGCTGACCTCTACTCGGCAAAAGAAATATTCCTACCAAATTTCAAGTTTTTAGGTTTCATAGTTCCAGAGATATCGTGATGAGTGACTATATCTATAGAAAGTCTCCTATATATATATATAAGATTTTATAACTTAAATAATTGATTACTTCACATTTTTATATTATATTATAATAATAATCAATATTCTCTAATCATTTTTTTATTTGATTTTTATTCCGGTACATTATATATTTATATTTACCTGAATTTGTATACATTTCGCGTATTATTCCCGAGCTGTTTACATTTCGAATTCGTCCTGAGGCGTAATAAAGTTCGTTCCTCAATGATTATGGCCCTTTGAAAATAAACTTTGAATCCGCCCTAGTCTTTTACTTTTTGTTTAGTTCACTTTATTTATTTACAGAGTTATGGACACCATCGTTATTCTTTACAAGTTCTGGTAATGTTCTTAAGTTACTTTTCATTGATAATTTGTGCCTTGAGATGAATACTTTTTTGATTTTTCAATGGTTTATTATGATAACAATAATATAGACACATGTAGTTCATCCATTATACGTAGTTTATATAGTCTAATTTACTCTGTAATTAAAAAAAAACATGCTACCATAATTATTGTTATTATCTCATTAAAAATGCTATGACTAATTATTAAAAAAATAAAACACCACAAAAAAGTATTAATGTTACTAAATAACATTCTCAGTATATAAATAATTTCGTGCATTATACTTCTTAAGCACGTCAGGTAATAAATATTCACTTGCCTCTTGTTTGTTTCCACCTCTTAGGCCTCATAAACTTAATGCAGTATATTAATATTTATTAATATATGAATGTCTCAACGTACATTGTAGTAAAGCCTTGCATGATAAAATGTTAAGTCAACTTTATGGAGTGTAATAAACAGACATTAAGTCCATATTACGCATGAATTTTTATTTGATTAAACTAGGAAACGTTCGTTTACTTCTCGTTCTTACACAAGGGAAGTAAAAAGGAGGAATATACCAATTATGCCAAGTAATAATTACTTCTAATATTGTGTATAATGGTAACAGAATGAGTCGTTCCAATTTATAATAAGTAGCGTTTGGTTTTGATGTTGATTCTTGACGTCCATGATTTGAGTGTGTAAATACGAAATAGAATTTCCGTGATATAATTTATTAAATTTATAGAACAATGAACAATAATCATGATACATTGTGCTTTTACTTGCTTTACATTTTTAAGTTGTAAATCATTGATTTGTCAATACATACGTTAGTATTTGAATTTTTCACAATACTTGGAAAAAGAAATATTGCTTTTGAAACTGAAAAAAAAAGACCGAAATAAAGATTTCAAACGTAAAGATTCAAGTAACGTGATTTTTAGTTCATTTCTACTTAAATGTTTTCATTAAGAAGACGAAACCGAGAAGATTAAAGCAAAAGACAAACATGAAAGATTAAGACCTCTGAATTAGATTTTCACGAATCAAAAACGAATTTGTAATATGATAGAGCATCGTTATTCTTAGAGTTTTGAAATTGCTCTCCGATAACAGATTGACTTTTTGCTAAGCGAATTACGTCGCTAATCCTCGGCGATAGAGGTGTTTTATCATGAACTAGTACTAGCCTCCGATCCACGTTCATCCGGCCGGAAGATTGCTCTCTCGATATGATTAAAAGGGTGAGGACTGTTTTATGTGGCAATTAAGGAGTTCTGTTCCTTTGACTCGTTTCTATGATGGAAGTGAAGCAATTGTCGGGTATGATTATTTATTTACTAGCTATTCGGATTAGTCTATTGTTGATTGATATTATTTGTTCATTTGTTTTCGTAAATTATGACATTTTATTTTTATTTTGTATTTATAAATATGAATTATTAATAGGCGTATATATTATTTTAAAATTTTTAATATGATTCTTAATTCAAATAAGGATAAAAAGTGGACGATAAAAATATTTTTTATTAAATATTATGAATTAAAATGGAAGTTTTTATAATAGAATAAAATATTTAAATTAATATTTATTATGATAGTACAAACGTACTAAATCAGTTCTATGTACAACTATTCGAGAATTAGATTATTGATTCTATGAAATATCTAGAAAATTAATGAGGTTAACTTTCATTTCAAACTTTAATAGGTTTTAAATTTGTGAAATGCAAAATGAAATTCTGTGTGTAAATGATATTTTAATCGTAATGTATTTATAACAATTGTTGTTAAAACTTTTTTTTTTCAGAAATATTATGTTAATGATCATTTAGATGTCCATGTTTGTATTTTCCCAGCAAACAACAAACAAGTTGTTTTTTCACTTAGTTTTTCCTAGTTCAGTTAAAAGGTGAACATCGTACCTACCTACTTATCACTTACATTTTGAGTGTTACGAATACACAAGAAAAGTCGAAAACTTCATATTTAAATTGCATCTAACTAATATACTTTTGCTATTATGGCATATACATAGTCACATAAATAGTTTTTGGTTACGACACCTTTAGGTGCGTATATATAATAAAATATACCATTTAATAAGTTAATATTTTTCTAGTAAATAAATTATACTAGAAAAATATTAACTTATTAAATGGTATATTTTATTCATCATCATTATCATTATTAGATGTCCACTGCTGGACGTTATTATGTTTTTTTTTAAATTATTTTCTCTTTAGTACCCTGTCTTTTAATTGTTAGAATTAAATGTTAATAACGTGGTATTAGTCATTTTCTGATCTGTCACCAGTGGACTAATGTCATACAGGATCGAAGACGCATTTGCTTCACGTTAATTATTTTACAACCGTTTTGGTGTTTTAGTGCAAGTAGTCGCTTTAACGCCGGCGGTCGCGGGTTCGATTCCCGCTCGGGGAAGATATTTGTATTTGTAAAAATATTTGTTTCTGGTCTCATTGTATGTCCTTGCGGGTCTCCTCGTTGTATCTCGGAGAGCACATAAAGCCGTCGGTCACGGTTGCTATAGGCACCTGATAGCGATTGTTACTCATGATAGGTAAATTATTCGCTAACTCACAATGGAGCGGCGTGGTGGTTAAGCTCCAACCTTTCTCTTATATGGAGAAGAGGCCTTTGCCTAGTAGTGTGACGTTAACAGGCTGGTTCAGTAATTATATGTAGTTATCAAATTATTCAATATATTGACAACCTTTGGTCAAATCAAAGCACAGATTAAGTCTTAGCTGTCACCGCAAGGTGACGGACACTAAGCCAGGTGAGCTGTCTTCGACCTTGTTTCTATTCTAACCTGTACTGACGGATCAAATGTCACAAACGGAATTTATTATCACCAGATCAGACATCCATAATGTAGTTGTGTATGTAACACAAAGACTGTTTGTCTACTCAGTAGTTCGATCATGATTTATAAATGTCTTTCTATTTGTACACTAGCCGTGTGTCCTACGGGATTTCCATATTTCTAACTTAGAAATGACAACCTTACATGCAAACTACCATTCCCTATTTTATACTCTTAGGGGATGAATTTTCATAAAATATTTATTTACGCTCGCTTATGTTGAGGAATTTAAGACGTGCCGGTTTACCATGTTCGTTGTCCTAAACGGAAACAAACTTCATTTTATTTTCAGAATGTCATTTATCTATAACTTTTTTCAATATCTAATCATCTTTAGTACAGAATATTATAATAACCCCACTAGGGTAAATAATAATCAACATACTTCTCTGATTTTTTTTAAATAAAGTGTTTAACAATATGCTTAATACAATGTTATTTATAAACTGTTATGTAAAGTGAGTAAAAAAGATTATGTCACATACTATTGTAATACAAAATGATTGATCATATTGTGTTTTCATTTAACAAAGAATTATTTAGAACTCTCCTTTAATTTCTAAAGAGAAATTTCAATTATTAATATAAATATAATAGCCATTCTGGAAACTAATGCTCGAACAATTTTATTTTCATTTGAAATTGTTCTACGTCTTAAAATGGGATAAAATTCAAAGATAACAAAAACAAAGTGGGCTGCTGATTATGAAAAAATTCAATAGCCACTTAGAGTAGTCTAATCTTCTTATTGTTCTGCAATGGGATTGCTGTTTTTGATGAATCGGTGGGCACCATGAAATGCGCAATGTTCTCGTTTTTCTCTGCAGTATTTTGTTTTCGCGACAGGCGGAAACGGATATAGAGGGAGACAGAATAATAGCCGTCGGAAATGGTCAGACATGGTGGATTCTTACTTTTTTCTCTCATATGCTGGACACTGTTAGTTCAATACAAAACCCTTTATGGGACTTTAGTTCTTAATATGTGGTGCTTAAGGCACTATATTGTGCTTTTAACTTGACCTGTATTTTAAAATTACGAGTACTAGCGTTTCAGTAGAGCGTAACCCGATGTATGCACATGCAGGGATGTACGTTCTCAAAGATAAAATCCTACTGAAGTCTTAGTACTTATGCTGAAGGACATTACAGAATGTGAACCGTCTATTATAACCTACTTTTCGTTCCTTTTTATACGACCAATTATTATAAAATATCACATATAATACATTAGTTATATCTTATATCTTTAAACGAGCAATTCTTGTATATATATATATATAATCGGAATCTCGGAAACGGCTCCAACGATTTTCATGAAATTTAGTATGCAGGGGGTTTCGGGGGCGATAAATCGATCTAGCTAGGATTTATTTTTAGAAAATGTCGTTTTATCCCTTTTTTTACTTAATTAAAAAATATCATTAGAATACGAAGGCAAATTTCGCTGTCATTGACAAGCTGCCTGTAGCTCGGATGGGAATCGGGCGGATTCGAAATCAGAAAACCTGGGTTCGAATCCAGGTGTTTACAGACCAATTTTTTTTTTCCTTTTTTTATTTTGAATTAAGAGCTCTTTTTACTTTTTATTTTTTATTTAAATAACCAATTACTATTATTTTACTATTATGTCGGTAAGATCGAAAATATTATTTATGTTTCATCAGTATGTAATGTATCTAAATATAATTTAACCGAGCAAAGCTCGGTCATCCAGGTACTTAGATATTTTATACGAATAAATTAACATTAATAATATTTTAACCCTAACAAATGTACATTTGAAAAGTTTGAGGTACTTTAAAGAAAATGTAAAAAAAAAATACTCCTTACAATGTAGCTAGATCTCATATTATAAATGTGAAAGTAATGTATGTTTGTGTGTCGATTTTGTTATAATAACTAACTAATATAAAAAAGGATATGGCTGTAATTGGAAACAGTACCCAATTTTATAGAGATTCAGTTATGTGATTGTAAAAATCAAAAGTTCGTAATGTATAAATATTTAATTTGTGGAATAGTTAAAATCTTTTTGGAAAAAAAACCAATACCTATGGAATCATCGACTAAAATTGTTCAATATCCACATCATCTTCATGATTTCAGTGTTACGCCTAGTTTTAATTACTATACACCCGTGTCATTAATTGTAAATAAATTCTGAATAAACTGCCCTCTGTTTATTTTAAATGTAAAAGCCATTTATTATTAACAATAATCTAACTCGTTTTCTTAGTAATGAAGATGAAAAATTTATATTTTAGAAAGACAAATTTATTTCTCTCGTGCCAAAGAAAAGTAAATAAAAATGTCCCGGGTGAAACTTTGGCTAGTTGACAGAGAGACGATTCAATTCAGGGGGGATAAAATAATATTATCACTGGCTCAGGCGAGTGGGAAAGTCCATTTGTGTTATTAGAAAACTTAAAATGTTTAGGACATCTGTGTCTTCTTGGAAGAATGATAACAATGTCTCTTTAATTTTTTTTTTTGGGGTTTTTGTTGAACGCTTCATTAGCTTTCTGCTGTTGAATTATTTTCCGAGACGTATTTTTGTTATGAATTATAAAGTTGCTTACTTTTTCGATCTAAAATATTCTTTTGCATTATTTCATAGTAAATTTTCGTTTATAAAATTTTAAGAAATTTATAATGGTACTCGGCGTATCATGAAAAGTATTATTTGGTGCATTATTATTACACTTTTTCTTTAATTATTTTGAACAATGATTTATTTTTAATACCCGTGTATAAAATTTCGAAGTGAAGGCTCAGCATAGATACATACGAGTATAGTTAACGGTGTCTTTACTAACACAAATAAGGTACAAAAAATATTGATTATTCGTACTAATTAGTCATCTGATTGACATTGACATTTTAAAAAACTTTAAGCGCTCTGTGTGTGAATGTATTATTAATATTTCAGGTTATTTTGAGCTGTAATTACGTTGCCATTCCCAGCTATAACTGTAGCAATATATGGTAGTAAAGTAATTATTTGATTATTATATATACTTACATATAGAATTCAATTATAACACCATCGTCATCATATCTATAACAGAAGGTCGCGTAATTCTCTTTATTGGCCTTGCGCAGTATTCTATGCAACTTTTTAATAAAATATTGATTTATTTTACTCATAAGACTCATTTGACTCTTTGATCATTGGAATTACTAAGTTTCATTAGATATTTCATTCAAGGTTCCTAGAAAAATCAATATAATCGTTAACCATATGAAGATAAACATGAGAAGTTAGACACAACTCGTCTTAATGATCTGTATCAAACAATTTACAAAGCAAATATTCAAACACACTTAATTAGTTTATCTTTACCGACGTGAAATATTGAGTAAATGTGGGGAACATATTGATTGCCCATTAAAATAATGGGTTCGAACTTAAGTGAACCGTATCATTGATAGGGTATTCTAAAGTAAATAATCAACAAAAACTTACCCTACGTTATGGTCTGTTGTCATTTATATTAATTATTTATTTTTTTATATTTATAAACTGTCTAAGTATATTGTAACCAGGTAAACAATGTTGTAGTTTGTCACATTTGAATAATTTAAAATTTAATTATATGTAAAAAAAAAGTAAAAATAATAAGAAAAAATAATGGCGAAAATCAACAAATAAATAAAAAACAATGGAACGGAATATAATTAACGGAGGACGTATTTTAACTTGAGTATGATTATCGGTATAAAATGACCTTTCCTGCGATTATATAACGTCCATTTTGAGGGGTCAAGTTAAAATTGTTCCAGATTTCAAGATCATCTCGCACTACGTCGAAAAGTAAAAAAACAATCAAAAAGCGAAAACGATTAATTTCCGGCGCCTTATTGTTCTCGGAACGGTTGCGGTAATCGAAATTAAGTGATCCATTACACGATACCGGTCTTTGCCAGGCTAACTGTCCACTGAATTGTAGCACCATATGATACTATAAAATGCCGATAATGATGATAATATTCCTCTTTTTTATTTACATGATGCTTAAGAAACCCTTAAATATATACAACTCCTTGGAAAGTAACTTCTTACAGGAAAATGAAATATATTCTAGCCGATTCATTCGTTGTTGTCTAGATAAGGTTTTGTAAAGAGAAGGAGAGTACAACATTCCCCAGTGAACCCCTGCGAAGATTAGCTGACAACGTGTGCATGGCTGTTCAGACCGTTCTAGTGGCAACATTAAACCACTCCTTATATTTTTATAAAATGATATATCTAAACGTGCGATGGCTACGATTATACACATAAATGACGATAAATTTGGAAACTGTTACGATCTGTATATAAATGCCCACAAACCCAACTTTAGCTAAAGGCTTTTTTCTTCTTATTTGAAAAAGGAGAAGGTTAATATACCTGTTAGGTATTCCTGTGCAAATTTTAACTAGAGTAATTGAAAAAAAATCAGTAATGAATGATATAGTCATAATTAGGTAATTTATACACACGTGTAAAGCAAAACGAATATTTTGGACAGCGAAATAATCTAGTGGCTATTCACCTTAATATATTATAACAAACAAGTGAATTATTTATGGCAGCTATTTTTATGCGTCGTTGAGTAAAATTACTTTTCGTTTTGCTTTCAAAAATATTTTTTATGGTCCAAATTTATTTATTATCGTAAAAATATGTTTTACTTAGTTATATTCTTATATTGAATCTTTAAATTATTCTCTGCATAGTGATTGAAGCTAAAAATAGCATAAGCAGAGTTCACTCTGCTTGAAATATTTACGCGAAAATAATGCCGTAAAAAATTAAACATTATTATCACGTTTATATAGGTAAAAAGTTTCTAACACTAAAGGAACTCTTATCCGTCCAGGCGTGTATCTTCTCCGCTAAAAAGAACCCGTTTAACTTGGCTCCCACTTTCCGAAATGTACCTGTTCCAGTCACGAACCACCTTGAACTACTCGGTATAGACTTATCGTCCAAACTCAATTTTGGAAACTATATCGAATCCAGGGCTAAGACTGCTTCAAAAAAACTGGGCATCCTCTCCAAGGTCCGTCATTATTTCACACCGGACCAGCTGTTAAAGCTCTATACAGCTCAAGTCCGCTCCTGCATGGAGTACTGTTGCCATCTGTGGGATGGTTCCGCCCGGTACCAGCTCGAAGCCCTGGAAGCTATCGACAGGCGTGCCAGGAAACTCATTGGCGATGAGATGCTTACTTCAAGACAGCTCCAGAGCCTCGAACATCGCCGACTGGTTGCTAGTCTGTGTGTCTTCTACAGGTTACATTTCGGTGAGTGTGCGCAGGAATTGCATCAATTAATTCCCCCAGCACCATTCCACCATCGGACAACTCGACGTGGGCAGGGGTTCCATCCATACGTGGTCGACATCCCTCCGGTTCGTACCTCGCGGTTCGCATCATCTTTCATTATTAGAACTGCAAAGGAATGGAATTCTCTTCCTGCGTCACTGTTTCCCGATGCGTATAACCTAGGGATTTTTAAGGCAAGAGTGAACAGGCATTATTTGAGTTTGCGTGCTTCACCTTAGACTTCATCGTTGTTTACCATCAGACAAATTGAGGTCAAACGCACTCAAATTTCCAATAAAAAAAAAAAAAATCCAATTTCCTGAATGATATAGTTTCGTCGACAAATATTTTCCCTCAAAAATACAAACCCTTAAAAGCAATATATTACAGTATTTAGTACAAATAAGTTTGATCTCCATAAAAATTGAAAAAAAAAAAAAACATTTAAAATTCAACTTTGACAACAAGTAAATTTTTTGTTCTTAAGTTCTGTTGAAAGAAAAAAAAAACGTAAAAAAGAAATAGCAAAAAAAACTCTTACCGAAGTTTTAAAATATGTAACGTTTAGAACTCGGATTGTTATCATTGAATAACTTAATATCGTTAACAACTGGAAAAGAAACGAATTCCGTTATATACTTACTGTGGAAGCAAGAAAAGTGTTCCATCCACGTTGTTTCATGAATACCACAATCTCCAAGTTTAATGTCCACAAAGTTTCCATTTGATAAAGAAACTTTAAACTCAGTCTCCAAGGCAAATATGACTTGGCTTTTAATAATTCATCTTCCATGAAATGATATTATACACCTGTTGAGCTTTGATGTTTGAGACACGAACGTAAGAATCACTTGAATGTCATACTTAACATCTCAGCAGATAGTAGTTTTAGCTTTATTTCAATGTTAGCAGACAGTTACGAAAATATTTTATTTACTATAAACACGCTAATTTATAATAGTACCTATGTCTTGAATGATGTAGATGCTAAAAATCTCATGTAGATTCCTAGTAATAAATGACCCAATTTTGTCAAATGTCGATACTTTATATATTTAATTAAATCAGTATCAAAACACCGAGAAACAAAAAAGACAGCCAATCTGGTGTAGTTGTAAGAGTAGTCGCCTTAACGCCGGCGGTCGCAGTTTTGATTCCCGCTCGAGGCAGATATTTGTATTTTTGTACATATGTGTCCTTGTGGGTCTCTCCACCGTATATAAAGCCTTTGATTTAATAGTTCAGAAATTACAGACATTATAAACCTCAGTATTAGGACCAAATTGCTTGACACGGGAAATATACAGAAACCTTTGAACATAGGGCTCATCTCAAACTAGCATTCTTACTTTATCTTATGGACTTAATGATGAAAGGGGTGACGATTACAGTTGAAACACATTTATAACGACAACAACATATTGTATACAAGTACGTTCAGAAATGCAAACATTTAAGAATATTATACGTATAAAGCAACCAGAAAAATGTATTTGTTTGATTATTTATTTTAATTATATAATTATTGAAATTTTTATTTAGTACAACAAGTAAATATATTGAAACTTGTTCCATGTAAAGACGCACAAAATCCAAAATTGTATTGAGGTTGTCTTCAAAAGGACTTTTAAACTGTCGTTTAAAAAAAGCATAAAATATCATCATATCATCAATGATATCATTAATTACAGTTTATGTAAAGCTTCAAGCGATTCACAAAAATAGTGATATATGAATCTCTTCCCCAAAAACTAACTTTCTAAATAACACTTTTAAGTCATATTGAATTAGTTGAGGCGATTTACTTATTTATCACCTGATTTATTGTGGACGTTTCTGAGGTACGATCCGTACACCCGTAGTTAATCTTGATTTACGCGACGCAACGTCTTGTCGTCCATATACGATTTTAAATTATTTACGATTCACATGTGAAATTTGTCGAAGGCCCTATGGATTTTACTGAGAATAGAAAAATATTACCACACCGTGATGTTGTGATCCAGGTGTATGAACTGATAATAAATATTCTAGATTCTAGTAGTAAAAGTAAATACCGATTTTAAAATTATTAACTTATGGTTTTCAAATATTTTAAATACATAACGGACCAATTTTATGATCTATAGTCGCAACTACACTATGTAACTGTAACAAAATTTATGTATCTGCAAAAAAGTATAAAAGTATATCCTAGGATGTTTCATTGTTTTTTAAAAATATATAATATTATGAGATACCTAATAAAATACAAAGAAAAAGAAAAGTAATATATTTAAACAAATATAATATAATTGAACAGTTTCATTGATTGTCGCGTAGAGATTCTATTTGAAGTAATTAATAACTTCCTAAATTTCGAAGTCGCCCAAAAAAGTATAACTAACAATGTCAAAGAGATATTTTAATTAAGTCGGAAATACTTCAATAAAACCGCTGACCGAGGCGTTGTAAATTTAAGGGTAGAATTGATCATTATCAGAGTTTTAGAGATAAAATTTATAGTTTGACGCGTTGTCCAACCGCTACCGTTTTTTACGCATCCGCCAATAAACGTGATTGTCATTAATTTGGTGACAGTTCAAAAGTCCGGTCATGTTGTATGGTCCAAGTAAGTCGCTACAACGTATAGGAATAATGGTATCATTTATTCAAATTATTTACTCCCTAGATATTGATTTGGACTTATAGAGACAAAAAACAGTTGAATCTTTTTACGATTCCACACCATTAAAGTGCCAACAGGACATTATTATTAAACTCTGTTCCGTTAGTCTATCCTTTCCTTCGTCTCATCTTGTGAGACTTCTAGACCGTATTAGGTGGAAACTTAAAATTTTCATAGAACTGTGGCCATAACGACTAATAAAAATAAAATAAAGATAAGCATCAAATTAAACCCCATACATGAAACGTGTTATTTTGGCGTTTTACATCTGTTACAAAAAATATGTTGTGCCAAAAATTTCGTATGTAAATCTGACTCAAACTTATTTTGAATAATTCATAGTAAAACATTAATAATTTGTATTTTTGCAAAATTGGCATAAAAACAATCGTTATTTTTGAAGTGAAACTTCTTTATCGGGGTTGGAAAAAATTTACGCGTTACGCGTCACATTTTTTCGTTACGCGCCATCTTGTAAAACTGTATTTACTCGACTGCGACAGAAGAAGGGTTATGTTTTTCGAGTGTATGTATATGTGTGTATGTGTGTATATGTGTATGTGCGTATGTGCGTATGTGCCTATGTGCGTATGTGCGTATGTGCGTATGTGCGTATGTGCGTATGTGCGTATGTGCGTATGTGCGTATGTGCGTATGTGCGTATGTGCGTATGTGCGTATGTGCGTATGTGCGTATGTGCGTATGTGCGTATGTGCGTATGTGCGTATGTGCGCATGTGCGCATGTGCGCATGTGCGTATGTGCGTATGTGCGTATGTGCGTATGTGCGTATGTGCGTATGTGCGTATGTGCGTATGTGCGTATGTGCGTATGTGCGCATGTGCGCATGTGCGTATGTGCGTATGTGCGTATGTGCGTATGTGCGTATGTGCGTATGTGCGTATGTGCGTATGTGCGTATGTGCGTATGTGCGTATGTGCGTATGTGCGTATGTGCGTATGTGCGTATGTGCGTATGTGCGTATGTGCGTATGTGCGTATGTGCGTATGTGCGTATGTGCGTATGTGCGTATGTGCGTATGTGCGTATGTGCGTATGTGCGTATGTGCGTATGTGCGTATGTGCGTATGTGCGTATGTGCGTATGTGCGTATGTGCGTATGTGCGTATGTGCGTATGTGCGTATGTGCGTATGTGCGTATGTGCGTATGTGCGTATGTGCGTATGTGCGTATGTGCGTATGTGCGTATGTACGTATGTGCGTATGTGCGTATGTGCGTATGTGCGTATGTGCGTAAGTGCGTATGTGCGTATGTGCGTATGTGCGTATAATTACCATCGTATAAAAAGTAAACTGTTTTTATTATAAGTTTCACTTCTTACGAGTGTACGCTAGTACACGCACATTTTTTTTAAATACTTATATATACTTTTATGACCAATGTTTCGATCACGCTAAGTCTATTATAGACATTATAATGTCTATAATATGAAGTCTTATTTTTATTTTTGATTTATCGGTCCAAGAAAGGATGGACTAACGGAGTGGAGTTTAATAATAGTGTCCTGTTGGCACTTTAATGGTTGTGGAATCGTAAAATGATTCCACTGTTTTTTGTCTCTATACATAAGTCCAAATCAATCGGTCAATCTACTCGTATATTAGATGAAAAAGTGTTTTATATAAAGGTTAAACTTTTTTTTTAAAGATATGATGAAATTGACGTTTTTTTTTTAACTTTTATCTGTCTTACGCCATGTGTTGGCTGTGTATTATGCCCAAGCTAGTGGAATTAATTTAAACAAAACTAGGCATGATTTGGTACTTTTATTCCGTAATTCGGTACGACTCATATGGGAAAAAGGATGAAAGTCAAATATGTACATACTAAGTTATAATTAATTAACATTATTTAGTTTAGTTATTAATAGAAGTTTAAGAAAATGGGTTTGGTTAGTTCTAAGTCAAAATAGCTTGAAATACGAAATTTCTAAAATAATTTTAATAAAGCTTTCACTATTGAAAAGTTATATAATTCAGAAGTACGCTCTAAAATCAAGTTAGGATTCATTGTAGGACTGTCGAACCGTAAAGGACGTTAAGCATTTAATATTGTTACTAGATAATACTTTTAACTTGTACCAAACAATTTTTCTTTTCGAAGCTCGTTTGAGTTGTAACATTTGTCTAAAATTACACACGGTACATTAATTCTAACTTCAAAGGAATTAGGGCGATATTAGCTTAACAAATTTATACGGAATAATAGAGTCGAGTTACAGAATGTATATTTTAGGTTTACAAAAACAAAGCCTGGCGCCTCTGACACGTACAACCGGAAATATTCTTAAATCAATTGAGATATAAATTATTATAATATTCATTGTATTTTAGTTTTATAGTAAGCCTTTTATGTTGTAATAAAAGTACATGACATGAAGTATAATGGATCTGTTGATAAGATTAATGAGCTATTATTTGAATAGCTTAAGTTTTTAAGAAAATAAACACAAATACAATCGTGAAACGTAATTCTAGTCACCACAGAAAAACGGTATATTTTTTATGCTTCTTTTATATTTGAAAATATCTATTATAAGTAAATATATCTAAAAGCATACATTGTCCTGTAACATATTAAAAATTATAATAACACCACATGAAAATTAGACTAAAGCAATAAAAAATGACGTTTGTTTTCACTTCATTAGTGTTAACACTTTCGAGCGTTTTATGAAACAATGGCCTATAAATAATTAATATCAACTCGACGGTCGTAGATCACCTTAATTGGCTTAACAAAGAGTGTATTTTATAGGTTAAACTGGATTAAATATTAGCACGCGAGGGTGCACGCGGGTCTATTTTAATTCAACTGACAAAAGGCTTTTGTTTGTTACCTATTCGAACTATAAGAACTGAAATGAAAACTAATATTACTTTACCTTAGATAAACATAAAATATAGTGTGAGCTATCATTGAGTATACTCGTACACAGCAGAATATTTACTAATACATGATAGAACAAACCGCGGAATAGTAAATTGTCTCTAGAGGAGTGTTGAAGCAAGCGTAAGTAATATTCAAGTAGAGTCCCTACTTACACAATATTTTTTTTTTCATTAACTGTAAGTAAATGTACATTTTTGAAGAATATTTCTCTAAAAATTAAACAATATTATGCAACATAATTAGGAAGAATGAGAATGCACTATATGCTGCAAATATTTATGAAACTCTAAAAATTGAACGTAGAATATTTCAATATGGGCAAAATTAAATGAAGATCAATACGAAAGCAATACTGTACTAAATAATAGAATCACGTGACCAAAACGCGAACGGAGGCAAATAACCGTCGTGACATTTGTCTGTCATCAGTCTATTAAGGGCTCTCACCTACCGTTATAAATTGCCAACTCACATGCAATAGCCGCTTTTTACGGGATAGACATTGGAAAGGCTGCATATTTTTTATTAAATTTTTAATATGAAGAGTAAGTTTTTATAGAAAAAACATATTTATAAAAATTCTTAAAAAATCTCCTAAAAGCTAAATGAAATCCACCACAAAGTGTCCCGTATAATTCTACAATATTTCATATTTTTTAAGATTGTTAGTAACGCACGGAACGTCAATTAGGTATGGAACAAAAAAAAAATATAGGTACAAAAGGTATATAAAATTAGGTACAAAATTTTATGTGTAATTTATATCGCAATTCCACAGGAACAGAAGTGTTCCAATAAATATTTTATATTTCTTTTTCGAATTAGCGTTGAAGTCGGACAAAGAAAACAGTGTTATTAAACAGTTTAATTTCACCCTTTTCAAGCGAAATCATAAAATGCACGATGATTGATTACCGTTTTACAACTGGCCGGTAATAAAATGGCGGATTTCCAAATTTAAAATTTCAGCAGACATTTTCGTAGAGGTTATTAAAATTTGCTCGCTATGAACAATGAAAATACCAATTAATTGCCCCGTTGTAAACAGATTGCTTAATTAAGGAAACGAAATGAATAAGGAACGTTTAGCGAGTAACATGGAGTTAAATTAATTTTAATCTTAAACGATTTATATGACAACCTGAAGGCTGTTCCCCTTGAAGAGTAAACTTAATTTTGTGGCATTTTTAAATTCATAAGCATAAAATCTAACAATTAAATCGTAACAGATATAAAGAAATTTATAAAATATCTTTGTAATCATCTTAAATGTTAAGATTTTTACTTACTTAAATATGTTACATTTTCTGCGTTTTTAAAACATATAAATATAAATAGTTAATATACGGGTTTATATAATGAAATTGCCTCTTCTTTCAAAAATTTAATTAATTTGCCGAGCTTGCGTTTTTATAAAAAATAAACCTCGCACTTCATATCCTAAACCATTAAAAATGTAATTAATTTTACAGAAAATGGGGATGAAGAGAGCTTATTTAGGTTAAATTAAAAAAAAAGAGATTTTTAAAAGTAGATAATTATTGTAAAACATGTGAATGAAAATGTTTTTTTATTTTATATTAAGTAAATAAAAAAAAAACAGTTTCTTATTAAATACGTATACGATAACGAATGAACGAACGAAGATAGTAATATGCAATGATTGACATTTGACATTTTAAAAACAGTACATAGCTTTATAATAATACAGTCTATATTTTTATTATATAGTAGCTCAGAAAATAATCAGTAATTTTTTTTAAATAGTAAAGTATGTTGAATGAAAATACAAAAAAAAAATCAGATATAATCAAACATAGAACCTTTCCTTTTCGTTGGTCGATAATTATAAACAATAGACTGAATATCGGGGTGAACTTCCGAAAAGTAGATACCGAATTTTTCATGAAATTTGGCACAGACATTCCATTTGACTATCTAAGAGTCCCCTTAAAATGATTTTTGGCGACTCGCAATATTATTCGAAATATTGAATTTTTTGAGTACGCTGCTTTTTTTTTGTCGCAGGGGAATCCATTTACGGATAATATCCAGGATGCCCGGGTCAGCAATCCTAGACCTATGTCGGACTCGGCACTTTGAGAGTGCAAAACCGTACTAAACCCCCGCGGGAGCCTTCAGCCGCTTTAATTGGAGGGTCCCGGATCTGCAGGCAACAGGAGCCCTCCAGCGACAGGCTGGCCTCGGCGAAAAGGCCAAACTTCTCCTCCATGGGGATGGGAAAGCTAGTCAGTCAAAAGGAGGAGGTTGGAGTGTCTTCGAAGCAAGCTTCAAAGTGCATATTTACTTGTTTAGGTTGTTAGGTTTTTTCTTGCCTGAGAAATGCAATTATGAATTCTAGGATACGTTAGATTAGGTTTTTTTTAAAGGTTAGGTTAGGTTTTTTTTTCGAGTCGCCAAAAATCATTTTAAGGGAACTCAGTCAAATGGAATGTCCGTACCAAATATCATGACGAAATTCGGTATACACTTTTCGAAAGTTTATCCGAATACTGATATCTTACATTAATTACACAAACATAAATATGATTATTTTCTATTAAGTATTTCAAATACAATGTATGTAAGCTTTATATCCACAACTCCGTTTTTTAATACCCTTGTGTGTAAAACAATACAGGATTTTACATTTAATTGATAAAGATTCATACTTACATTGTGATTATAAAATGCGATCCTTAAAGTCATTGTTATTCCACGGAAAGCCTTGATTTGCTACTGCATTACCTTTAATACAAAGGGGTACTGCCCTCGAGCGATCAGGTGCGGGGCAGTTAAGCTTATAAAGAAAGAGACATAAAATAAATAAAAAAACGCTAAAATAAAGTCAGCGGCTTGGATCGCGGAATAATGTTTCGTCGAAATTTGTTTGATTCTTATCGCTTGGAACAATGTACATACTGTAGCGAATTGATTTTCGTTTTTATAAGAACAACCATTAAATGATAACTTTTATAAGTTACTTATACGAGACAGAAACAAACAGAAACAAAATATAAAATAAATAATTTTATAGTTTTTTTTTAAATTGTATTACAGAACATAAAAAAATGAAAATTATGAACTAGCGGCCAGCTCCGACTGCACCCGGGGTATGTTTATGTACCTAAACCTTCCTCATGAATTACTCTATCTATTGGCGAAAACCGCATGAAAATCCGTGCAGTAGTTTTTGAGTTTATCGCGAACAGATAGACAGACAGATGCGACGGAGGACTTTGTTCTATAATATGTAGATAGTATATATATATATATATATATACACTATATATATATACTATATAAATAATAGTCATTTCATAATAATGTAATTAAAAAATACATACCTAAAGATTCCGACAAAAAAATTGCTATAGTATATTTTTTTCTTTTTTTGATTTGAAACAATATTGTTATAGAATATATTTATAAACAGCAAAAACATTTTTCTAAAACTAAAAACAATAATTAAAACCATAACAATAATGCCAATACCTATGCTAAAATACGAAAGAAAAACATTAATAAATTTATATACCTACATATTTTAGTAAATTAAATTGGCTGATTTAGGAATTGTTTATTCATTTAATTATTATTATTTACTTTTACAAAAAAAGAACTTAAGTTGAAGAATAAATAATTTATTATTGAAACTAATATATAAACTAACTGGCAAGGTTATACAAAAGATAGGAAATAAAGTTTAAAGGTAAAGGTAGGTTTCATTATATAATTTCATGTACGCTAAAGTTTATCATGTGTATTGTATTATAACAAACTTTAAACGATAAAAAAACATTGTATATCTCAACGGTTGTGTTTGCGCCGCCTTCGGGCTATTGAAAATTAAAAATCGCGGCTAGAGCATTTTTTTTTGTTGAATTTACGGTGGGTTTAACTCAATATTTGATACTGTATTTTTTTTAAATTGTTTCCATTTTGTCGCCCATTCTTATTTTATCTTTCGACTTATGAAAGCGTTTAAAATTTTTATTTATACAAAACAACTAAAATCAATTTACTACCGTTTTTAATATTTCTAGTAAAGATTAATATTATCGTATTACATACCTAATTACTGCATTCATTCAAAACAAAATTAAAGCGTACTTGAAATTAGTTCGAGGTTTAATTAAACGCCATGCTGAGGTATAATCGTGGATTAATTGCACACTGAATTGAAATTCGACGAATTAACACGACAATTCGTCGAAATAGTCCTTAATGCTATGAATCTAAAATGTATGTAGAAATTTTGTATTCCTTTCTTATATAATGAGATTCAATTTACTAGTACATATATTTATCTATTTATACTTGCAGCCAAGCGTTATCAACCAAAAATAAAGTCTAATAGCCAATAACAGCGTCAAATATCCCATTATTCTAAATCTAACCTATTTAGGAAAATATAAAAAATAAAAAATCGAAACTCGTTCAAAAACTAGGAGGAGCTCAGTGATACACTACTGAATACGAATATATAAATTATAAATGAGGACCGTTCTGGTGTAGTGATGCGAGTAGTCGCCTCAACGTTGTCGGTCGCCGTTTCGATTCCCGCTCGGGGCCGATATTTGTATTGGTACAAATATTTGTTTCCGGTCTGAATGTGTCTTCTTATCGGTCTCCCCACTGTGCCTCGAAGAGCACGTAAAGCCATCGGTCTCGATTGTTGTCATAAACACCTGATAGCGATCGTTACTCATGATAGGAAAAATTATCTGCCGCAGTCTCCACAGCGTGGCGGAGCAGCATGGTGGATTAAGCTCCAACCCTTCTCCTACACGGGGAAGAGGCCTTCGCCCAGCAGTGGAATGCTTACAGGCTGATTCATCTCAGCGCAGCTCAAAGTATAAATGCGAAATGCTGTCTGCTATCATCGTTAACTTAAAAACTTAAGTACACTACTAACGAAAGATGATTTTGGGTTTTTACTTAAAAATTTTGTACATTAACAAGGCAAGAAAAACATCATGATACATGAATGAAAAAAACGAGTTCCTAGAAAATTAATATATTTGGCAAAATATATATATAGGGTGAGGTGGTCAACAATGAACCATGAAAAATTTGAAAGTCCTTAATTCAGTCGTATGTGAATATTTTAAATTTCTCTTTTGCCTAAACGATATGTTATGGATCTGACTGTATTTTTACGTGGCAATTTCAACTCTTATTATAACACAAATTAAGTTATTCTGTTATTTTTAAAACATGGGAAATGGTTCACTGTGTCCTACCCTAGGTACACTATGAACCGGGGTGTAGGTTTACAGTGAACCGGTTAGTACACAGTGAATTATTTTACAGATCTTCGAGAATAATGGTAGTTAAATGTTGCTTAAAAGCATAAAATTTAGGTAAGTGAGGAAAACAATACAAATACTTTATTACAAAATAATTCTATTTTCATAAAAATATAAGAATAACAACAATAATGACTTAGTAAATCACGAAAAAAATAAGGTTTGTACTACTGACGTTAAAGTTAAAATAAAATATAAGACTTAAGTATTCAACGTAATAGGCTCCTTGCCGTTGTTGTTGTGTTAAAATTGTGTGCGTATTAACCGTTTTGGATAGAACATTTGGTTGTTGAAATGGATCTATAAAGCGCGCTCTTCATTCTCGGCAAAATGACACGGGACTAGCCGAATACGGAAGTGTAGAGGCCCTATTCAGCAAGTCTCGCCGTGGTCTCGCCCTACATTCGTGTTTCGGCAAAACCTTTGGCCAAGACGTCTCGGCAGGAGTGTAGAGCGCGCTTAACTGTCTAGTCATTTTTCTGGGAAATTTCTTGACCGTTTTCGTCCAATTGTGGTTGTTGAACGACGTATTGTTGTGTCCCTGGTTGTTAATAATTTCTACCGATGAAGCTTGAAAAGATTGCTGTGAAGTACTATCTATAGTTAAAATATTTTGTGGATCTTGAAAAGGTTGTTCCAGTAGTTAGTAGTAGTTCCAGTCTTCTTCTGCAAATATTGAGTCGTCATAGGGATAGATTCCACATTTTTTAAAAGCGTTGGTGATATTAACTGCTGTCATTGCCTTTAGATATGCTTGCCCTACACATTCAGCTATTTGGTAGATAGTTCTTGTTTTTCCTGGGTTCCGAAGCATTCTACAAAAATAAAATTTAATTAATTATTAAGTAAGTTCCTACTTCACACAATTTTTGAAATAAATATCACACTTAACAAGGTAAGAAATATACTGGACGCATTAAGTATGGTTACTAAAGTCGAGTACCTTGGTTCACTGTGTACTCGACTTCTTTGGTTCACTGTGTGCCACCTATACCCTTCGATGTTTTAGGTAACGTCATAAGAATATAAAATGAATTGAAGCTACAATAGTAACCCTATACGATGCACAAGTAAAGAGTATAGATGTATAATAAATTTCACAAAGATATTATAAAAACTAAAATTTTAATAAACAAAAGTAGTACTTACATTTTATTTTGTTTTTTTATTTGAAAATCATAAACAGTCCGATTACGTGTCTGCTTTCGATGGGAGACTTCGCTCGACTGGGGTGCGAGGAAGGAGGTAGAAAGCAAGTACATTCGTGTTTGCAGCACGAACTGGCAACGTCTCGTTTGCAATTTATGGCAGTTAGTTCACTGTATACCACTGGTTCACTGATGACCACCTTACCCTATATATATATATATATATATATATATATATATATATATATATATATATATATATATATAAAATAATTAAGATAAAATTAATAGATTAGACAAAAAATTCAAATTAAACGTTTTCATATTAAAGAATAGATATTTTTATAGTAACAGAAGGTTATTTTTCACGTATTTATTTTGATCTGCGAATCATCCCTCAACTGACGACGATAATAATTAAATTTTGAAAGTAGGATTATCCCCGAAACTCAGTCTCCATTTGTTATAACTCTGACAAGTTAAATCGGTACATAGGATGATAGTCAGTATTCATAAGACACCTTCCTTACATACATTTTGTTATTACCCATTTAAAGAGTTCTTAGTATTAGACCTGCCTATTAAAAGTATTAATATGTAATTAATACTCTATCAGCCTGTAACCAACCCACTGCTGAGTGAAGGCCTCTTCTCCGTATACCAGAAGGGTTGGAGCTTAATCCACCACGGTGTTCCACTAAAGGTTGGCGGATAATTTTCCTACCATGACTAACAATCGTTATCAGGTGTCTATGATAACAACTGGGACCGACGGCTTTACATGCTCTCAGAGGCACGGTGGGGAGACCCACAAGGATATATACCCAGACGGGAAACATATATTTGTAAAAATACAAATATCTGTCCCGAGCTTAAATCGAACCCGCGACCGTCGGCCCGCGGCCTTGATAAAGTGATCCAAAAAATGGCAATAAAGTTGTGATAAATAATGTTTTATAGCATTTAATTAACAATAGTAAATTATTTAGTATTCATATTTAAAACGTCACAAAGCCAGATTGCGATATATTTTTACTACAGTTTGGAGTACGACACTATAATAATAGATGGCGCTGATGGCGCTATCTGAATTGCTGTTAAATAGTTTCTTCAATCATTTCCACAAGTACATACTAAGGTAGCTATTAAAATAAAATCCACGTGCAGCATCGCCGGCACAGATAGTAAAAGATATTATTCGTGACAATGGTTATTAGTTAGGTCAGTCAAACTTTATATTACAATATATTAATTTTGGTTGAATAGATAACTTGAATTATATTACATAACATGATGTTATCAATTCTATAATGTTATAACACTGTAACCAGCGACTATCGTATCTTTCAAGTTCTAGCCTGCGAATCACGCCACATGTTGGTTAGGGTGCTATTAAAATGCAATTTTCATGTTAACTAATAACTTGTGCTTAACTAGTTTAGTTTGTGACACTGTAGATTATAAGACATGTTTAACTTTTTTTGTTTTTTTTTAAATATTGTTTTTATTACTAATTGAGTTTGTTTGAACGCTTTAATCTTGATCTACGAATTCGATTTTAAAAATTGCTTTAGGAAGCCTTTTTATCTTACAGATCCTGATAGTCAGTAAACATAAGTTCGCTGGAAATCGCTTGAGTCGCCTGGTATTAAAAATATTATAATATTTTGCATGAATAGATATCTTTCTTATTAATATATGTAAAAAATAGATTTTATTTAAATATAAATGATAATGAGTTTCAAATGAGTATTTCATTTCATGACCAAGTATGTCTTAGCAGGAAAATGTCTAGAACGCTTTACTAAAATTTTGTGGCAGCAAGAGAATTTCTGAGCTTTGTAACCCTGCAAATAGCATATATAATGCACATTGCTGCAGAACCTTTATACTTGCAATTCTTTACAAGTCCACAAAGAAACTACCCAAAGTTAATAAAGTCTTAACAATTCTAGATTTTAGTAAAAGTAACTGGATTTTATTTCCAAAATACTTGACGTTACGTACGTACGTTGATCAACATGGTCAATGTAGGATACTGTTTTTCTGCTATATGTCGTTGCCTAAACTTTGCAGGATAGATTTTTTCGGGGTAGCGTGTATTTCTAAGCGTGAATTTTTAAAATCCTTTAAGTAATTTGAGAGTTTCTCGTTTATATAATGTTTTGACGGCCGGCTGGTCGAGTGGTCAGGCAACTGGACACTCTACGCAGCGGTCGCGGGTTCGAATCCCGCCAGGTGCAGATAATTTGTATGACGAATATAGATGTCTGCACCGGGTCATGGATGTGTATTTATATCTTAAATTTATTTCCGTTCCTAGTACCTGTAACACAAGTTCTTACAAACTTACCACGGGGCTAGGTTAACGTGGTGTGATTGTTGGTTAATATTTATTATTTATTTATTTTATTATTTATTTATATAAACTACTACTAGACTACCTCACAAATCTTCTTATCAGTAGGGACGTATCGTAATCCATAAAATTCCTAATAGGTCAACTAGGACCTTGTTTCTTTTAAAATGTAAATACATTATACTTATCTCATCACGTAACCAGGAACCATCGCGTTCTCTGCCATAATACCGTAAACAAAGCGAGGTACCTAATTGTTTCATTAGAGTCACCCCAGCACGTGATTTGAAAGTATTACTGTCCGTCCGTAATAATCACCCAACGGCGACAATACAAACTAGCTGTAGAGATGGATGAATTTTGTGGCTTGATTAGTTCCTAAGCTACAATTTTTTTATCATAACATTTGGAAACAGCTGCGATTTCATTTAACAGCATAAACGCTGTCCGTATAAGTTTATTATTTTTGAACCAAATAGATCTTTTTCCTCCAATATTCTCTATAATTTTTTTTTTTTCATTTTTTTCACAAATATTTTTTATTGTGTTTAAGAATTTGCAAATTTTAGCCAAAAATAAAAGCCGTATATGCATGAGAATAAGACAAATTTCCGCAATTACAGACATTATTAAAAGGAAACTCACATAGCATTTATTAATTTCACCCTCTACACGGGCCCAATTTGACGGGACCGTCTTCATCAACGTACCGTTGTGGTTTATGGCTTTCCACTCCGTCGGCTCTCGTCTGCGCCGGCTTTATCTTACCTGACGCCACCGCAGTGCGTTGCAGGCCTCAAGAATATACGATGTCGGAAACTATGAAGGAGATTAATTATATTTAATAAATATAATTGATTGAACATTACTACAATTATTTTTAAATACTAATTAGCTTATTTTGTGTGTTTTAGATAGATACAATTTGTCTTTGTGCATTTTTGTAAGAAATTTATACAAATCATTATGTTTTCACTGTTGGCTTGTTTGTGGTATGCGGCTTATATCTAATAAAATGTGGAATATAGTTTACAGCCTTTTCTTTGTATGAACCATTGCGATAAAAAAATAATTTACATATTAAACAAGTAAAAAAACACAAGTACTTAAAACAAAATTAATAATTAATAATAAATATTTAACAAAAATTAAACGTCGGGAAATAATTTAAAATATTGTTAAACTTTAAAGTTTTAAATAAACGCGATAAAATCCGATATAGACTTTTAATTAAATAACAAAAATTAATTAATAAATATTTAACAATGTTAGCAATCAAATCACCCAATTTTTAGAAAACTAACAATTTTTAAACAATACAAATTAGGTTGAACTTGATAATTTTTGAATTTTTTACAAATTTTTTATCTTTAGAAACTTCTTGTTTCTGATGAAGAAAGGAAATTCATAATTGTGTTATACTACAATTAAAAGTTTGTTGTTTGGAAGAAAAAATTAAGCATCTCAGGAGAGTTGATTGGAACTAATTATTCCACAAAAAAATTAAGTTGTTTTCAAGTAAAAAATAAAAAATCAATGTTGCGTTTGAATATAAACAGCCAATCATATAGTATATAAGTCCATTAGACTATTAAAATAAGTTAAACCAACTTGTATATCGGTAAAAATATTTTAAATGTCCTTAATGTCGTGACTGGTAAAAAAAAATATATTCCAATCAATATGCGTAATTATGCAATTTATTGTTCAAGTGACAGAGTTTTCTGAGAATATTCATAAAACAGAAAAAAACACTCGCTCAAATTTAGATTAATTGAGTCTGAAAGTTATTTGTGAATATTGACATAAATATATATATTTTTTTTCTATAAGGATCTCTATGTAATTCGAATTGACATCCTTTTTAAACCAGTTAAAAAGATTTTTTTTCTTTTGATGTATTAAATAAAGAAAACGAAAACCTGTAAGTTGATCTTTGTAGAATGCCTTAAATTTATTGTTAGCCACATTTTTGTAATACTCAATAAGGCACGATCATTAAAGTAACATAATAATATTTAAAGTAAAACATACCTACATTTAGAAGCATATTACCGTGGAATTTAAAAGAGGATGTATGTAATTGTGAGTATAGTAATTGTATTTGATGGACATAAAAATATGGGGTATAAGTTATACAGCGCACGCATCATCAATAGCCGTGCTATCCATACGTGTTATTTTGAAAAATCGAAATGTCAAAGTAATTATTCGCAATAACGTAAACGAATGCAACACGCAAGTTTAAAAATAAACAAGTGCATAATTAGGTTGCAGCCTTAATATGACCTACAACCTATTCATATTTTACATTCCTTCTCATATGACAGACTAAGTAATCTTCTTAATGACTAGTTAAAGTAAGAGCTTGTTTTAACATTTAACTTTTAACGTACAATACGAAATAGTATGTGTAAAACATGATTAGGATAATTTTTACGATAATTGTAATTACGGTCAGAATGTGAAATGTACATTTTTGTCTAAGTATGTTATTTGCTAATAAAGTTATGTTTAAGAATAGATAATACAAATTATTTTTAAATAAAAAAAATATGTGTTGTTAATTAATCTTAAATGATTAATTCTTTGTATTTTGTTCCTTACTTACCTTATAAGACTGTAATGATAAGTACTTAATACATTTTAATACTTGTACACGTGATAACTGATTGCTAGTTGATTTCCTTCTTACATCCGTGTATTTTCAGTACCTACAGCTGAAGAATGCCAGCATTCAAACAGCTTGAAGGGGAGTAATTAGCAGCGAAACTCTTATGTCTCTACATGTCTTCATTGATGATTATACTTTATTTTATTCCACAGTAAGTACTCAGTTGTTTAAACAGTTAAAGCCTTAATAATATAATTTTTTTGTCAAACTATCACATAACATTTTCGACTAGGAAACAAAATAAAAATAATTATTATTGTATATTTTATTCCATTATTTTTTAATTTACTATTCTGTCATAATAAACAAATTAAGTGAATTTCTTTTGTTATTGTGGATTTTTTTCCACAAATAATAAGCTTTTGTTTATCAAAACAACTTTCGTATAATTCCTATGATTATAAATGTTTTCGTAACGGTAAACTAAAAAAAGCAAACAAAAATAAAATATACATTATTTTAGATAGTAGAAAATTAGTTAGTTGCATTGATTAGTCACGTGTACCACTATTTAACGATACAATACCGAAATACGGTGACAACGGAAAAAATCTAAGAATAATTTTTGATCAAGTATGTTTCTTGGGTACCTTAGGTTAGTGAACTAAGCAGGAAGTTGTTTCCAGTCATCGATTCACTTCGTTGACTTCTTCCTTTGCCTGCTAAAATTGCATTAGTACAATCACAGCTTTCTAGATCTTAAAGAAGAACAAATAAATAAGCATGAGTGCTTTCAGAATCACTGTATAGAGTTAATATTTGGTCTTAGCAAATATGACCATGTCTCCGAATTTCACAATAAACTCAAGTGGTTCTCAATGCGCTTTCACAGGAATATGTTTCTTTACAATTTTTATAAACGTCCGATTCGATCTGATTTCAATTTACTTCTGAAAATTCCTTTTCATATAAACTCCTTCTACGCTAATTCATTCACTATTGAAGCTGTCCGCCTCTCGAACTATATCCCGCTTTAATAAGTCAAGCTCCAACTCAAGCTTGATATAAGCAACGTCTTAAAAAGCATTATATGTCGCTCAATTCGTCATAATTGTCATTTTAGTTATATATATATATATATATATATATATATATATATATATATATATGCCATCATATGTTTCTATCATAATGCACTATAAAGAATATATTTAACTTATTAATTACCTTTATTAATATATTCATTAAAAAATAGTTCCCCTTCGGTTGCAGGTTGAGGCCCAGACCGCCGGTAGTTAGGGCTCCAAGCTAAGCAACCTCCTCACAATGCATGCCGCTCAAGTAACACGGCCTTTTGTATCCGATCCTTGATCCAACAGTCTAGTTTTCCTTAAGGTGTAGGTCGAAACTCTTCCGCCACTGATCGACACGGCAATAGGAGTAATTATTCCTGAGTCCACATTCCACATGCTAGTAATATAGTCAGCGAGGTCCACCTATTTACTTAATTTGTCTTAATTCACCTTTATGAGAGTATCATAATTATGTGGAAATAAAATGTCAACAACAATTGCTTGGCACGCTGATTAGTCTACTACCACTATATTGGATTTATTCGCTGCTATAAGCCCGTCAGTGACAATAGACCGATCCCAGTAGAGCAAAGCATGGCCATTTTCGAGAAATAGCGTTGGGTTGTACCTATAGTATGGCAACTCTCTTTCAATGAGGCCTTATCGAAGCGCAAATTGTTGGTTGATAATATAATCTACTACTTAGTTACTTGGTTATGTGGCTACTTGGTTATGTCTGTGCAAATACTCACCATTAGCAAGACGACTACTTCCAGAAACAACATGGATGGTCTCATGGATTCTCCTGGGCGATGACACGCATGACAACATGATGACAACATATGTCAGGAGTTCCGTCTTTCATCATACGTTTTCGGTTGTTATTTGTCTTCATAACTTCGTCCATAATTACACAAACAATATCTTTGGTCTTCTGATTATTATTACTATACACTATTTATAAGTTACTGCGACAAAACCAAGATTGAAAACGAAGTCTACCCAAACGAAGTCTGGGTAGCTAAGTACTACAGTATAAAATCGATGGAAACTGCTACTTAGGATGTAGGAGGCGTGTAACTAAAGTTAACACCTCGTGTTACGCAGTCGCCGTTTATGAGCTTAATTAATATTGTATTAACAAGCCACGTTTCGTGTTCACTATGGTTCCTGTTTTAATATAAACAAATATTTGAAAAATATTGTAGATAATTATTTTTAAGTTTCTTTTTTTAGTGTGATTCGTATTTTTCACATAAAATTTCTTATTTTAATAATTGAATTTGATTGAATATTAAAACCACTGATCAAGAACAAAATTAACTTATTTAAGGTAGTAATATATATATATTAGAAATTCGCTTAAAAATTGACATTTATGTGTACTAATTACATTATATTATAGATATTAAAATCAGGAAATATGTTCGGCTTAAAAAATAATATAATAATCCTATTTTTTTCTGACTACATCTATTCAATAAATTACTAAAGTTTTAGTTTTCAACCTTTTTTTTAAAATCAATAATTGTTTTACTTCGCTAAGGGAAACAAAACCAAGTTCCAAAAGTAATGTTGACGGTTTTAAAATTCTCAACGAAAAACATTGTATCCTTTTGCTTAAAATTCTTATTATGATGATTTTTTTCTCATCTGTATTTTTTGATGAATGAAGTCACGACGAACCCTGCGGGTTTTGATGTGTAAAAATGCGTAAAGGTAAAAAAAAACCTCTTGTAATAACAGGGTTAAACCATTAAGGTATTCTGATTTGTTATTGTTTCGGGCTATTTATAAATATCGAAATTTATATTCTCGCTATATTTTTAAATATGTATTCTTTATCTGAATAAAAAAATATTTTATTTCTTAAAAGAGCGATACACGTCACATTCGGACTGACGCTCTTAGATATCCCTCAAAAGCATGTATTACTTTGCAATTTATGATGTGTTGCAACCGATACAAATTCGATCTTCAACGATGATAAATGTTTGTGTTGTTGTTGGGCTCTGCAGATGATCTTCAAATTCAGATCATCTTCATCATAAAATAGTGGGGAGTATATTATTAAAATCTTTAAAAAAATATCTATTTATGGGATTGTTTTATTGATGATATTGCAATCGCTCCTTGTTTATCTGATGTGATATTAAAAGTATAATTTCGTTAATATTTATTAATCGTTTATTATAATACTGCTTGAAAATATCCCTAATATGTTTGTGTTTTTTTTTTTTTTTTTTGTTATCATGAATCTTGGTTTCTTTGGATGAATCTTTTGATTTTGTTCATAAAAAAACAAACCAAGAGTTTTTTTTTTTATGAACAAAATCTAAATATAGACAAAACCTTAAGGGGAAAAATAATTCCAATATTGTTAACTGTTTCTGAAACTTAATAAGAATTTGCGAAACACCAGTGTAAGTTTTTTTTTTTTTTTTCGAAAACTGGTTTTTATTATCTCTTCTGTGATATATTCGTCGCTTTGATGTTCTAAAATTTATAGGTAATAAATTATTGACTCATATTAATTAATCTTAGTATAATTTATTCCGAACCTGATTAAGATGTTGTTAATGTGGCGCTGAATATGGGTATAAAAAACGGCGTTACGTGCTTAGACGGCTATTGTGTCTCGTGCGTGCATCGCATTATACAAAGTTTGTATTGAATTGAACAACGACCCAACGACGGATTTTGGAGTGCAATTAGAACTACACATAATATACAATACACTTTCAGTTTATATAACTTTGAGCAACCGTATTATAGACAATACTGCTGCTGATACAACAACGTGATACAGATTAAAAAACTATTTTAAAGCCTTCAATAAGTACAATATCTATTTAATACTATTTTATGTATAAAAATGTACAATTATTATAATAACTTATTGTATCTTTAAGTGAAATTCAATCTTGCTTTATATATTTTTGATAAATTTTAGACACAGTCGGCATTTTTTTAATAAGATATAAATCCTGTATTACCAATCACTATGATTAAGATATTGTCACCACTCGGCCATTGATAACGCCATCATAAATTTTAATTACAAGTTAACAATAAGATTGTAGTTAAATAAGTCTAGTATTGTAGTATCTTGATGCATTTATGTAACAAACTCGAGTTGTTAAGTACTAGTACAAAGTTATTTAAATTGTGTTATTGTTACATAGGGATAATATCAGAGTCAACTGCACTAAATCAACGGAATCCGGGACAAATCCCGCTAATTGTGTTCGAAGTTCGACGGGACGGGCTTTTTAATTAAAACTTATTTAATATTATAGAGTCGGATCGAGTTAGCCGGTCACTCGGATAACTCGAAGTTTGTTACATTTGGATGAAACGTTCAATTTTTCTTAATTAGATTAACGGATTCTCGATTTTAATACTTTTTGGTCGCTCTGAAATTTCACTAAATATATTAATTTCAACTTTTTATTTTTTATCCACTCCTAATAACGAAGTAAATAAAAATTTTAAGCAGTAGCCTTTTAATGTCCTACTTTTAAGTTTTTTCCTGTGGTTTTATAGCACGAAAATAAAATATCTCATATTTATATATAAAATTTGATTCATAATGTTGTTTAAACAAGAAGCTACTATGAAATGCTTTGAAATGTATAGAAATAACAGCTGCAGTATGATAACGTTAACAAGAGTACCAGACTGACGTACAACGTCTGCGACGCCCGAACAATTTCTCCTCTGGAAACGGCAAACGACCAATAAGTCTTGCTTCCAGCGATATTAACGCTATCATAGGTTGTGCTGTTGTTTTATGAAGATATATTAGACTCGACATTTCGGAGTATCATAATAACGATATATTCTAAAACTTTTTCTAGTTTTATCAACGCAATAGAAACAATTATAATCGCTTAGCTACTTGAAAAAAAATATATATTTAAGAACGAATCTACTTTAAAAAAAACATTAACTGTCAAATGAAAAGTTGCTGTTCAGCTTATTACAAAATGTAAGACATTTATTTCAAGTTTTTTTTTTTTTAATTATTGAAATTACTTATTTTTTATTCAGACAAATAAAGTAGTCTACATTTTTGTGATAATAAAAAAATTGATTTTAATTTTAAACTGGGAAATTGATAAGCGAGATATATCAGAATAATATTGAGAATTTGTTTATCGATAGATTGGAGGTTTTTGTTAATTGGTCCAAGGTGGAGGACCAATTGGTTTGTATTTTAACTTTTGTATGTTCTTTTTTCTTTTTCAAAAATGTAAGTACGGCAACGAATGTAATTTACCTATTTATTTCCTTTTTATAATTATGTTCTCATGTAAGCGATGTAATGTCTTTATGAGAATAAATATCTTTAAACCTAAACCTATTTACTTAAACAGATCGCTTTAATTACATTTTAGCTTCGCAGTAATCATAACGGTAACCGACGTCAGTTTCTGCTCTACTCCACACATTTATCTCATACGAACGGCAAACGACCAATAAGTCTTGCTTTCAGTGATATTAACACTATCATAGGTTACTCTTCAGTTTTATGAAGACACATTAGACCTAACATTTCCATATATATATCGTGTGAAGCTTGTTCCGAATTGATCTTTATATAATTAATTTGTATTCGGAATTACTGGTTTTCAAGTTTCAAATTTAGAATGAAAGTATCAAAACCCGTTCTACGAATTATTATGTTTTATGTCTAGTTTTACTTGAAAAAAAATAAATACTCTCTCAAATAAATACTCATTTCTATCTCGGGTTGTCTGGAAGAAATGGCTAATTAGCCATAAGACCGCCTCTTGTACTACACAATTTGTAATTATTGTAAGTAATCTGTATTACTATATTACATTTGTATGTTGTGGTGTACAATAAAGCATAAATAAATAAATAAAAAAAATATATGTTCGTTTGAGTGCTGTAAAATAAAACAGCTAAAAAAGCTAAAGTTTATAGTTGCTGTAACCGGTTACAATATTTTTAAACAACTTATACAGTCAGGTTATAACTAGGAATACAAGAATACTGATTTTCATCAAATAATTCATAAAATAAAACATAATATTGATCGTTTATAGAAGAACAAGAAGAATTTAGTTTTAAGTATTATCGTTAGTGATATAAAATGAAAACTATGAAACCAGAATCAAAAAGACAATATCTTTTCAAGATACTACAAATAAAAAATAATAATTAACTAGCGGCCCGCCCCGGCAGCGTTCGGGGTATATATAGGTATATGTACTTAAACCTTCCTCATGAACCACTCTATCTATTGGTGAAAACCGCAGGAAAATCCGTGTAGAACTTTTTCAGTTTATCGCGAACAGACAGACAGACAGACAGGCGCGGCGGAGGGCTTTGTTTTATAATATGTAGTGATAATAGTGACATAGTGTACATTATAATTTTTTATCATGTTTCACCTATAGTTTTGCTATCCGTACTATGACTATATTAAATGCAAGCGAAACGGGCAAAGCGCTAACTGCCCAATAAGTCCGCGCTCGATATTAACGGCGACATAGTTTACGGCGCCGCCTGTTCATTATTGCCGATCCCAATTTTATGACGTTCCGATTCGAATTTATATAATTGACCAGTTAAATACCGAAGACCAGTTAAACAGCTGAGTGGGTGATGTTTAATTACAACCGGCTTATCGAATTTATTAAGCAAAAATTTTCGTTACTTTCAATAATTGCTTGGCGTTTATTGTTATTATATTTTTGCGATCGTAAATATAATTTGAACTGGAAACCGTCGAGGAATTTTATTGTTAAAATTAAAATTAAAATATGTGTATTGCAAAATCGTTCTTATTTTTTAAATGTATTGGTTTTGACGTGAATTATAGAAACACGTTATTAATTTGTAAATAAATTATAATTTCCGATAATATACATAATTTGATACATATAAAAGTGTATTATGAATAAATTGAAAATAAAAACAATAGATGAGCTCTAGAGTCCCGAAAATATTCTGTCTATGAAAGCTCCGGGATAAAGCAGGATAGGCCGAAACGTGGGCTCACCGAACCCTGACGAGTCCTTTGATATGTTATTGAGTTCAATTTACGTTTTCATATTCGAAGGCTCGTGTACTGCCTTTCTGATGTTTTTCTGAATCATATTATGTAGCAAATATTCGTTATCCTGAAGATCTAGAGACTGTGTTTACATTGAATAAAATATTTTTCTGGAAACGACTAAATAAATAAATATATAAATTTATTAAAATACAGTTCAGTACAACATTTATACGATTAAAAATAAATAGTTTATATGCTGATACTCTTTTGTTTTAGCCTTAGTTACTTCTTTTTCTTATTTCTTTGTAAACGTGGTGATGCTAAAAGCACAAAGTATGCAATGTTTATATAATGAATGTATGTTTTAAATATTATTTACAAGTGTGTGTGCGGGTACCTACATACATTTTTCATACATACTGGCTTCCGATGATAGTTTTGTTTGACTGAGTTACGTTAAAGAGTAGGCACTTAAGTATTTCATGTCTGAACTATGTATTTTAACATTTAAAAAAATTTTTTTAGAAAAATCTTTAGTCTATTCAAATAAAACACACGTTACACAATATATGTACAAAAGATACAAACAATATAACGTTTCCTTGTTATTCTTTGAAGCAAATAAATATATCCGAGATCAAATATAAAGACGGGAGTCCGATGAAGGATTCTTATAATGATTATTGAAATGTTTTCTCGTAAGCCCATAGGGTTGCTCTTAATTTAAACACAAAGAAAATAGCTGTTTTGTTACGACAAAATTTTGGTTGGGATCAAATGTATCGCGAATACCTGTGTATAAAATACAGAGTTGCTAACCAAGTATGTTGTTCAGAACTTGAATATTACATAAAAGTAAATGTGACAGTTTTTTATTGTTTACATTTTCATAAGAATGTGTTAGTTTTAAAAACTCGTGTTTTCAATTATTTAAATTCTTTGGGCTATAACATATAAATTCACATTGACCAACTATTCCTTTTGACTGACCCGTTGGCGCATTTTGCAGTGACCGTGTTTTCTGTTCAAAGGGTTGTGGGTTCGATTCCCGACCCTAGTCTGGGTGTAATATATGTTTATTTATATATATATGTATTTTTTATATGTATATTTATTTAAAAAAAAATGTATATCAGTCGGCTGTTACCTAAAACACAGGCATTAAGCTGCCTACCTTAGGAACAGACGACCTTGACTGTGTGTGTGTTAAATATATTTATTATTATTCCCTTAAATGAACACAGGTGTTCCGTCAAAAACAATGGTGCTTGCACTTTTGGTAGATAATGGTATTACAGAAATCAAATAAATAATACGTAACAATCATAAATAATAAATACTTTTTTTTTGTACAGACAACATCATAAAATTATATAGAAATTCACTAGTAATATCGTATTTTCTTGCGTTTATTTACTGTATTTATTTCTGCTCTCAAATGTTATTATATTCAATGATATATAAAAATTTACTGTAATTATTTTTATACAACTGACAGTGTAATGAAATTAGTAAAGTGTATATTTCTATAAAACGTGTACTTAGAATCTTGCACATATTGTCACACGGCCTGACACGTTTTGACATATAGGCATGCAAGTGCGCATTGATGAGAACTATGGCTCGCTCTCCGTAGGCGTGCTGCGTTGTCCTTAAGAAAGTCGCCACATCTTTAGTAACGCCGAAGCGTCTCGTCACGACAGCTATTTATGTAATACTGAACTCTATTTCAGCAGAGTTGTAAAGATAAAATTACGTATATTTGTGCATATAAATGTGTTTAAAATAATATACTGGAACCTAGTGATTATAGAGGAATGCTAGATAATGTTACAATGTGGGATGGCCAATCTTGCTTTGTTATCCCGAAAACAGTACATGCATTCCTAGAAATGCCAAGAATTTCCGATTTGCTTAAGAATACCATATCATAGGTTATTTTATATGCTCATTGAATGATAAAATACACTGTTGTTACAGTACGATTATTTTCAATTTGACACTCGGGATGTCTCGGTTTAACTCGTAAAGGTATCGTAAAGGTATCGTAAAGGTTCGTGTTTTCACACAGAGTATATAAAATTCTAAAATTTACTCACATAAAATATTTAAATATATGTAATATAATATTTTATATGTAGTTCGCGTTTCTGTATTTTCTAATAAAATACCTTACATTAATTTAATATAATTTGAAAACCGATTTAAAAAATTTCAAAATATTAGAAAAAAAAATAGTTGTTATTTTATAAAATGTATTTTATTGTTATTTATACTGTTCATATTTGTTCTGTTATGATTAATGGTAATTATAATAAAAAATAAAGTACCCTTTCGTGTAACAAGTAAATTTTGATAATCAAATTTTACTCTAATATTAATCTACTATCTACACAGATTATTTCTTCTACAACAGCATGTAATGCAACGAGTCCATAAATTTATAAAAATACGCGTAACAGGTAATTTTAAACATAGTGATATTAAGAAAATATGTAATCTTCACCTAAACATTTAGTTTTTGGAAAATAATTGAGAACCTATTAACGTATTCCATGACTGGCACTGTATTGACCTTGTTCGGTTTGTTGATTATATTTCATATCAAACAGTTATTCGTATAAATTAGCACGTGTAAGTACAACTTATATATTTTTATTTTTATCTTTACATAAATATTACAAACTTTAAGAAATGTCGATACTTCCAATGCTAAAATATACACTATTATCCTTAAAAATCGCTAAAAGCGGAGCATATAAAATAAATATTTGAATAAATTTTTATTATGGCTTTAGTATACAACCTGAGACCCACTCGAAAGGCATAGTTCTAAGATGAATCGGTATCAACAAATTGTTCTGAATAATTCATCAAAGCAGCAAGCGCTGACAAATGAAATCTAATGAATATGATATGAGATAGAAGAGAAAGGAAAACACGCAGATTCAAGAAACTTTCACAAGGTTTTTTCTCGCGTGACAATGGCTTTGTTAATAAATTTCTCTCGCGAAATTCCTTCCTGAAAAAAAAAATAAAGAAAAAAATAAAATGTGGAAACACGTATTCGTGCTTAGCTTAAAGTTATAAAGTTTGACAGTACTCTATAGTTCTTTTCAAAAATATCTCACAATAATAACATTGTATTATAATATATTACATTATCCATTTTAATAAAGCCAACAGAAATTTTAATTTTGTCTTTGATCCTGTTTCAAGAGCATTCTATTCGATTGAAACAAAAAAACAAGTAAGTAAATAGTACATAGACTTAACTTAATTCGTTTAATATATATTATTATTATAGAATTATTTAAAATTGGCTTTTATCTTACTTAAACTTATTAAAAAGTTTTAAGCATCTAATAGAAAATATTAAAAATGTTTCTTATTATTAATTTGAAATTCTGTAAATGAAAATTCGATTCAGTGTATTACTTTACGAGATAAGTTAAGAGATAATTTCACTCGTCAACTTAGAGGATACATAATTGTAAAGTCGTGTTCAGGAAAGTTTATTGGGAATACTGAATTTGAGTAATTCGAGAGGCACAAAGCACTCGCGATCCTTTGATATTGCTTTCGCCTGCCTTAAGCTTGTTTACACTAAATGACATTGAAAGATATAATAGTCCTTTTAATATTAAAATATAGAAATTTTATTCTTAATTCAAACCATACGTAGTGTAAAGAAAGTATACAAAAGAATACGTTTTTTAAAAATTATTAACTTCAATAATAATCTACTACTTATTTTACTTCAAATCATGTTAGTATAAACATACTTTAAAATTGAATGCATAAAAAAAAGAACTTTTTAATCAGTACTGCTTGAACAACTTTACTGATAAATTAAAACCTAATCATCTTTTAATAGTGTTTTAATATGACATAAAATTAACATTTAGTATTCAATATAAATTAAAGTTAGGTACCTATCGAAAAATATATTCTATCAGTACTCAAAAAAAAAAAAAAAGATATTGTACAATGAATATTAAGGAAACTTAACACTTATTATATTATTAAATATTTTAATTTCGATAAGATATATTTAAAATACATGTTCTCTATTTTTTTTTTTGTTATACAATAAACGTATAATAATTAGGTACTTAATATTTAATATTAATTTAATTAAAATATGTCTCATTATTTATTAATTCAAAACATAAGTCTTATTGATCAATAGACTAGCGCAATATCACTGGTAAGTTGCCTTAACATTACGTACGCATATTATTAGTAATGCTTGTTATACAGTATATATGTATCCACTGTAATATGATAATTTTGTTATTTTAATATATTATGAAGGATTTCGATTTAGAGTTATGTGAGTTCTGTAATTTGTTTACACTTTTACAAAAAAATCAGATTTTAGAGAAAGTGTTACTATCATAGGTCCAGCACAGTGGGCAGCAGTACAGCAGTGATAGTCAGACTAAACTGTCGACTCATAAAAAAATTCTATCATATTTCACGTTTCACTTTTATAACTATTAGGCTTCCTTTTTCAGCTTTTTTTAAATAATCTATATGGAACGCACGTTATGGAGTGGACGTTTTAACCACCGAGTTGCCCATGAATTTTTTCATGTCCAAACTTAAATCTGCATTTGTTGATATCAACTTAAATATCCTCCAGTCCATTAGCCTTTTTCCATCATGTTTCATCCATAAAATACTTATTTTCGGATAGAAAATTGTACAACGCTGTCTACCCTAGAGGTATTTAATAAACTTTTAGAAAGGGCTACAGGCTCGTTAAATAGGCTAGTCGCTTTATACGAAGCTATGCCAAAAAGCTCTAATACAACGTGCCGATATACACACAGAGAACCACGGAACAAACACTGGCATCCGTCTACTCTTGATACATATTCCAGCCGGAAGCTATCTTTAAATTAAATAACCACATTTTTCAATTAAAATAAAAGGAGAGCTTTGATGAACAGTGGAATATTTTCAGATTATAACAATACATATACAACAATACATATACAACAATACACATACAACATTACAATACAACATATTACATAGCGTTTAATTTGGACTGGATATGTTTCGAAAAAAACAGGAGCATACAACGATATATCAGTATTATATCTATTTATTAATACGTAAAGCAAAAACTTTATACCCCGTTTTACGAAAATTACGCGGACGGAAAAGTATGAAATTTGGCACAGTTAAAGTTTATATAGAGACTAGCGGCCCGCCCCGGCTTCGCACGGATATTTAACTAAAATTTCAAAAAATATAAATTTATATTTTTTATCACCCACACCTGCGTCGATATTGGAAAATATTTCATAATAGACGAATTGAGTTCTCAAACAATATTTTAGCCCGCGACTTTGTCCGCGTAGAAGTCGAAAATGGTTCTAATAGGATTTTTATTTGTTATTTTTACGTTATTAATTTTGTTATAACATATAAATATTATATAAAAATATATGAATACTTATAAAATATAACAATCTTTATTATAGAGTAGGGATTTAAAGTTTAAATAAACATTAAAAAAAAATTTTGTTATAATATTTTATGAAAACGAAGCTCGGTCCACAGACCAAAGTCTGGAGAAAGTTACACGGGGGACGGTGGTATTATCTTTTTACAACGAAATCGAAGTACTACACCTTCCTTAGTATTTCTTTATAAACAATATTTTTTGTTTTTCTTTCGGGGTGCTAGAATCACCAGGCTACTCTGGAATATGTCACATACAACTGGCTGTGAGAGAAGCAGCTTTCGCTTAAGTATACTCCCGCTACAGTAAGAGTTTGGCCTTAAGCTTTGTTTATGGTAAATACATACTCATATACACTCATATCACCATTTCCTATTTTAAGCAACAGGTCTGAGAACTGTCCGGCAGTAACATCTCCCGTTAGAGTCCATCATTCTCATATTTATGGTGAGGCTCAGTTCCGTCACTGCAGGCCACAAATGCTCCTGTACTGTAGTGTATTGTATCAGCCTGTAAACAACCCACTGCTGAGCGAAGGCCTTTTTTTCATATAGAAGAAGGGTTGGAGCTTAATCCACCATGCCGCTCCACTGCGGGTTAGCGGATAATATCCCTTTTTTTTAACCATGATAACAAACGGGACCGACGGCTTTACGTGCTCTCCGGGCCACGGTGGGGAAACCCACTATACACCCAGACCTGAAACAAATATTGCCATAAATACAAATATCTGCCCCGAGCAGGAATCGAACTCGCGACCACCGGCATTGAGGCGAGGCGTTAAGCCACTCGCACCACTACACCAGAATCTCGAACCGGTTATCAATGCTTCGTTCGTTGTATCGTTGGTATAATTACACCACAAGTTAATACGATTTTGCCTCTTAGATTTGAATAAACCCGCAAGTAATTATTTTTTAAATTTTGATTGACTCGCCACAGTTGGTAGTGACCCTGCTTACTGCTCCAGGATCATGTTCGATTCTCGCCTCGAGTTTGGGTGTAATATGTATTTATTTCTATATGTATTATTTGTATGTATATTTATAAAAAAATGTATATCAGTCAGGTGTTACCTAAAATACAGGCATTAACTTGCCTACCTTAGGAACAGACGATCGTGTGTGTATGTCAAACATATATTTATATTTAATAATAGTCCAAGACAGCTTTTATCTCCTTCTTCTTAGTTTTAGTGTAAGATAAAGTTAGGTATATGATTTATAATTTTTTCTGATCTTGTTCCAACATTAGTCCGTGGTGCCAATCTGTACTAATTGGGATGTTAATGCCGTATAATTCAAAAATGTTTCCAAGTTCACATTGGTGTCTTCTATATCTGTATCATTGTGAACTACAGATGCCTTGCTGATGAGTTATTCAGTTTAAAACCCTTCACTTAAAACAACATCAATATTGAAGTAAAAAATATTATATAAAACACTATTTTACAATAAAGCGATCACACGATATATTTACAACTCAATTTTGTTACATTTAATATAAAGTCTTGCCTGTTCCACCAGGAGCACCCAAAAAAACATATCACCTACGCCTACGTCAATACTAATATATAAATATTATATAAAAGACGGATTGTCAAACATGTGTCAAAATAAAATGTAATTTTAAAAAAAATCCTAAGGAGTATTTATATCAAAATAACTTTCTACCCCCTTTTAACCCCGTCAGGGGATGAATTTCGATAAAATACGAAACATGTCTTCAATAAATTCTGTTAAAGAATATTTATGCAAAATTTGAAGTAGATTGGACCAAGGAATCACGTTGTCCCATACAAACTTTGCCTCGCTTTTTCATCCCCTTAGAGGTAGAATTTCGTAAAATCCGTTCTTAGCTGACCTCTACTCGGCAAAAGAAATATTCCTACCAAATTTCAAGTTTTTAGGTCTCATAGTTCCAGAGATATCGTGATGAGTGACTATATCTATAGAAAGTCTCCTATATTTATATATAGAGAAGATGTGCAGAATGCTAATATTTTTTTAAAAAATACATTAAAATAATTTAAAAAAAATACTACACACACTACGGCACACACACATATATTATGTACAATGTACAAATATATATACACAAATTTTGTTTATTGTCAAAGTCTGTTGTCAACACGGTTTTTAATACAGGTCTTGCAACTAATTTCTTATCGAATACGGTTTGAAAAACAGTTTTTGCAACGAATTTTTTATCGAAATTTCTTATCACAGATCAGGTTTAATAGCTGCTGCATATGCTCATCATGTTATGCGCAATCATATTTTTATGTGGTTGACAATGCTGTTTATTATAGATTAGGTCTAATTTCGACCACTGGGCGACCACTAGTAATCATAAAATACAAAAATGATGAGAGGAAATGCTTATAATTATAATAAAACAGTAACATATCCAATTCTCTACATTAGCAATGTTTTGATTTTTTTTTGTCATTTCAGTGCATTTTATAATTGATACTGAAGCAATAAATGTATTTTTTTTTGTTTGTCTGTCTATATACATTAGCAATGTTTTGATTTTTTTTTTGTCATTTCAGTGCATTTTATAATTGATACTGAAGCAATAAATGTATTTTTTTTTTGTTTGTCTGTCTATATACATTAGCAATGTTTTGATTTTTTTTTTGTCATTTCAGTGCATTTTATAATTGATACTGAAGCAATAAATGTATTTTTTTTTGTTTTTTTTTTTTTTTTTTTGTTTTGTTTGTCTATCTATATTTTAGCTGCGCATCACGCCAAAACTACATTTATATGAAATTAGGTACTATTTGGATTCATAATATGAGCTATGATACTGGGTACCTTTTTCCCATGCACGGGCACTTTGGGAGAAGGGAAGAAAGTCTAGATGTGTACTCAGTTATAATTCATTAACGTGTAGCCAGATTTAATTAATTATTATTATTTTTAAGATGAGATATTTTAAATATTATTTGATAAATATTACAAGGTCTTGCTTTGATATTTAGAAATTATAGAGATCATACCTTAACAGCTATAATATATATAATTTGATTAAAATTTTGATTAATATATTATATAATATTGAACCTGACCTTGACCTATACTAAGGTAAAGGTCAAATTAAATTAAAATCATACAGAAATCTTTGGTTTACGTACTTTATCGTATAGTCGAATTAAAGTAATGGAAACCGCGAACAAAGGCGCGGGTCCAGTTAATTTATAAAATAGGTAAAATCAAAACTTTTCACATTTATTATACACAGTTACAATAGACCTTAAGTATGTTAGTGCATATTACTTCAATGTTAACAAGTATGCTTAATTAAAAAAATCAAAAAACCCAACTGCGTAAAATGCTCTTATTATAAACTAAAAAGAATAAAACAATTTACTAGCTTTCATTTGATACCCATATTGCTACAGTAAAAAAAAAAATCAACTCCCCCCCTCATTCCGCCACCAGACAAATTCAACGACACCTGTCAAAAACCGTCGAGTCGTTTGGGCTGTAGGGCGTGCCAAAGAAATGGACATACATACGATACATACACACATACATACACTCGAAAAACATAACCCTCCTTCTGTCGCAGTCGGTTAAAAATAGACCTTCCAATAGACCTAATGGCAAATAGACCTTCTAAATAATATAACAATAGCATCAAACTATAACAAACGTTAAGAACACTGTACATGTTCCTTAACAATTAATTTCGGTATCCATCTATTGAATATCATCTTGTTTGTTAGTACTGGACGCTCCTATGCCCTAGGCAAGGATCCGATATAATAGAATACTTCAACGTTATTTGCAGTACATAGATACTTATAAATGTAGCAGATAAGCCTCAGGCCTGTATTAATGTGAGGTACGGGTTTAAATCGTGTCGACACGAAGACAACTCCTTATTCGGATTAGCGCTTGGATCCGTTCCGTCAAGACCCCTTTTTTCTTTGATAGCATTGTTGTTTTACCCTCGAGCAATATTTCAAAGTGTATTTTGATAATTGTAATACAAAAATGGGTTTATTCAATAGATATAATTGAAACAGTTGTGTACACTTTATTATCGTCAAAAGATTGCGTCAACATTCAATCGTCGAGGTATCTTTGTGATGTAACAATATTTGTTTTGGATTTTAGTTTTTTTTATTTTGTTGTTTTATACCATATATATGTCGTGGCCATATCGTAGAATTGGCCAAATCATGAAATGCTCGAGATTTTCTTGAAGTGGTCGCATTTCATATAATGTTTCACTGACCATTGGCCACATCATAATGTGTCTTAGCAAGATCAATGACAAAAAAAGTCTAACCTAACCTAACCTAACATATTAACATAACATATTCTCGAGCATTTCATTATGCTTACAATTCTACGATATGGCCACGACATATATATATATATATATATATATATATATATATATATATATATATATATATATATATATATATATATATATATATTACACATTTAGAATTTTGCAAGAATTCGAAGACATTGTTACATAAGTGTATGTAGTTGTCAGCTAACCATTTTGATCAAAGATTAATAAAAAAAATTAGACAGTAACTAGTGCTTGTTCTATTTAACAAATAATATTTGACAAACATGCCGAAATTGCCGGAAAGAAAAGACCTGTATTCGTATCTCACGTAGCGTTCAACTATCACGAGCTTGGGACTGATTTCAAACACGTTGAAAAATACAAAACAAAAAGCTGTCTCACTTGTTGGTAACGAGGTAACGATAGAGAATTTTCACGAAATTGTCTAATTTTTATTTCCATGTTGCATTTTAGTCGCATCGCTTTTTGTCATTTCCTAAGAAAAGGGGCTCAGAAAAATTTGAAAGAATTTCAAGTCAACCGTCACACTCAAATATAAATAATGATAGAAAAGCTGCTTCAGGTTCAAATTCTTCTGGGTTATTATCTGATATAAAAAATAATTAAAATAAATAAATCTTTTTTTTTATAAATGTGTATCATTTTATTATTATAAAAAAAAAGTAGATTTTAGTTCAAATTATAACAATTAAAATGATATTAAAAACAAATCACGATTTCCAACTAATGTTTTCGTTCTAAAATAACGATTTCAATACATATGCTGTTCATCCAAGCGTTAATTGCAGTTAACGGTCAACAGAACACAAGCAACCGAAACAAAGGACAAATTATAACTTTAATAATATGTATTCGTAGGTACAAACAAGTTTCCCCGAGGCTGTATAATAGACTACTGTGATATCGAATACAAAATATAATGTAATACTTGTTTTATGTGTATATCTTTAAGGGTCTTTTCACATATGTCCTACTGTTACAATGCAGTTTTAATAATGCAATTTGCAGTTTGCATTTCTAAAGTATGATCGAACTTATATCATTAAGTAGAAGACATTAAATTAACTCACACTATTTCTATATCATCATCACATTATCATCTCAACCATTGGATGTCCACTGCTGATCGTAGTCCTCCCCCATCGAACTCCACAGCCACTGAATCAGCTTTCATCCAACGGCTTCCGGCGACTACTCAAGTCGTGTGTCCATCACGTGGATGTCCATCCGACGCCGCACTTGCCGGTATGTGATCTGCATTAGAGAACCTTTCAGCTCCATTCGCGTCAGTTCTACTACTTTTTTATATACCAAAATGTAAATTATGCATAACTTAGATTGCTTTGTAAAAACATTGAATGAAATATAAAATTTTAATATATGATATACAGTGATGCGTTTTTTTGCTCACAATAACTTCTTAACACATCCGACATAATTAAATAAAAAATTGTGTGTGTCAGCTCCGACGCACGACTGGAGTTTACTCCTTAAGTACGATTGTCTAAACATACGCAAAAAGAGTTTATCCAACTGAAAATAAGATTAATACTATATGAAAGGGTAAATTAACAAATTAATGAAAATAATATACATATATAAATATATATTTATTCATTTTATATACATTTATTATAACTAATCGGCGAAATATTTTACATTAAACTTTTCACAATAGTCAATTTCAGATGTGCACAAATATTTCATTAGGAATGTTGATAAATTATGTAATTATTATTATATGACAATTATCATTTATTTTTTAAATATTATTTTTCAATATTAAATAGAGCAACATTACTTTCGCACCGCACCATAGGTGCGCGCGCACCGAAAAAGTAACGAGGTCATTCATAAGTAGATTTTACCTCTCATATTTTTCTCATACCGGGCGCCTTATATATGAAAAGCGATTCTTAAGGAGTAAACTCCAATAAAAAAAGATTTATTGCTTTTGTAATAACACTCTTTCTCTGATCCTTCACAAAAAAACATAAACTATAGGTACTTTATAACTTATAGGTAGGAGTATAAGAATAAATGCCAAGATGCCAGAACTATGTGATCAAAACAACTATCTTGCAGGTGAAAACGTATGCAGCTAAAGTTTTTAAATAAAATAGTATTTATTATGAGTTTAGTCATAGTTAATATTAGGAAATACCCTTATAGCAACTTTGTCATAAGCTAGTTAAGCCACTCAAACAAGTGTACGAACATTATACACCGTCCTGCTGGTTGAGCTTTGTCGGTCGCTTGTTAGATAATGTTGTTGCGCCTTCTCTGCTGAGAAATCTCCTTTGTTGCATTTTATGCATGAAAGTAATAATTTTGTTAATAACTAGTAGAATATTACTTTAATACGAGTATAATGATTAACTGGGTCATAATTTATCTATTGTGGTAAAAAAAAATTAATCTTTTTTCCGTCTATTTGTTTGTTTCGGGTAATCGCTGTAAAGGCTGAACTGATTTCAATGGAACTTTCGCAGGTAGCAGATATCATAAAAATAAATTTGTCTTTTTTTATTTAAAAGGAATTAATGTTTCGGACAAAAAGTTAAAATCCATTAAACGTGAACAAAATCCGATGCTATGGTGACAAAGTTGAGGCTGAAGATAGTGCATAATAAGATTATTTATCAGAACCGAATATAGAAGAAAGGAATATAGGTAAGTTTCTGATATATTTCTTTCATTGCAGATTACAAAATCGGTTGAAACATCTTATTCTAATAAATACGATATCACTAACATATTTTTTGTATTAATGCAAAAGAAAGCAAAAGTCGTACGCTCATTCCCCTCGTATTGGCATGTGCGAGAAACACTTAAGTTTTTTTCTATTTTTATTATTTAAGCACGTGTTTAAGGAGTTCACACGTGCTATCTTGTTTTCACTGCATTTCGATTTGCGATAGCCACTTAGCTTGTAATTTATGGCTTCCTCTTTTGTTCCATATCGTTGTAACACTTCTCAAGTACATCTTTTGAATATATGTTAATTTAACTGCTTCATTATTGACCGATTTTCTCTCTGAGCTAGAGACACTAAAATAAAATTATATAAGAAATAATATTAATTATATTTTAAAATTAATTCTTTGACAAAGAAGTAGGTACCGATAATAAGTCCCAAATTATGTGAAAATTGTCTTTTTATCAATTTTAAGACTAAAAAAAAGTTGTGCGAAAGTAGCTAAACCCAAAAAAAATTACCAACCGTACGTCATTTTGACGTGCACTCATTAATTGCACAAATTAAATATAGTAATTAATATTTTTTTATAAATAAAATAAAAAACACGGCATTTGTACCCGAGTCGAAATTTAAAGCCGACATAGCTCCCTCAAGTCCGATATAGAACCGATTTAGAGCCCAGTAGTCCGAAATAGAACAGATTTAGAGACCAGTAGTCCGACTTAGCGCCTATAGGCGCTAATTTTTATTCCATTTAGTTCCGATTTAAGCCTTAAAGTGGAAAAACGGAAATTTGTGGCATTTTTGGGTGCTAGGTCGGACCTAATTTATCATGGGTCATCAGGACCGACTTTGAGCCCAGAGGTCCGACATAAGTCCTACCGTAGGCGGCGCTAAATTTCGACTCGGGTAAAAATTCAATTGAAAAGAGGAGAATAATAAAAACAAGCCTCATTTAACAAAACAAAAATAAACTTAAAACAAGATCTCTTTTTTAGACGAGTTATTCTGTCTTAATATATTATATAAAAACATTTATACAACACCTTTATTTATGATATTTAGAAAAAGTGGTGGCCCTACCGACATTCAAGGACCCATAGGTCTATTATTTGTTACTGAGGATGAAACAAATCTTTGTTTATTTTACTTGGACCTCTAGAAAGGCGTACGATGTATGAAACAAAAGTCCTAATACTTTCTCCCCCTTTAGAAGTTGCCCATGGCATATTGACACATGAGCTTATTCTTGCATTTCAGCGCTAGACCTTGTGGCCTTTAAATTATTTTCAAAACATTCATATTTAAAAAACGGTGGTCTCTTTGGTTTTTGCATTTTGTAATTCTTCAGAACTGTAAGCATGAGGTAAACTCATCTCTTAATCTTCGGAATTCATCTTCTTGTAAATTATTCTTAATCTCACTATCCACCTTATTTCCTCTTCATCATTCGCTCGTCTTTTAATATATAGTAAATGTGGTTCTAATATCTACTTGACTGCCCACCGTTCGCCAAAACAGCCTTTCACGAAGGTGCAATGCCCAAGTGCGCGGAGCGTCGCACATGAGAGAGTGCCCGATGGGGCTGCCGTCGGGGCCACGGAGCAACGTATACGGTACCCGTGGTCCGCCTTGTTAGGGCGGGTGAGGGCGCACGGCGGATTCTAATATTTACTTAAGACAAAAGTAAATCATGTAAAAATAAGTAAACAAGCTATAGAAATATAATGAAAATATAACAAGAAACGAAATCAATAAGCAATTTAAAAGATAACCATACGTCGTTTCAACGTAAGGTAGATTAACATCTAAGAAAATACTGCACTTACTTGAGCGAAATATGTGTGTCCTGCGAGTTCTCGGAGACCACCGAGTCACGGACAAACACAAGCGAGTTAAATGGATTTAACAAAACAACGTACGTTGATTCGACGTAGGTTGTCTTTCTAGGGTATCTCCTAAGTTCGAAAAAAAAAAAAAAAAAATTATGAGATTCTACAACCATTTACAAAGTAATTTTCAACAAATTATGCGGTACATTGTTTCTCATTTAATTTACAAATCATCGTTATACTTTTTTATTAAAAACCTTTAAATACATTTAGTATTTTGCTCATTTATTCATTATTTGTTCTTATAAATGAAAATATACCACATAATTAACATGAATGAAATTAATATAATAATTTAATCTATATACTAAGCGCAGATAATCACTCATCTTAGCCTCTCAGACATTCACAGGCACTTGTAAACATATTGAAACATTAAGACGCCCCCGGGAGTGGAACAGGAAGCATCACAAATAGCAATTCCGGGAATATTGTGTAATAATTACTTATACCGCACTTCACTGTTCCGTTTTGTGTACGATTTACATGGAAAAGACTCCTGAATTTAAATAATATTATTCATAACATATTTATTTATATGTATATTTTATTATATAATATATTTTTTTGTTTCGTCATCTCAGCCGCTCGCTCATGGCCGCTTATGGTCATCTGCTGAAACTTCATGTTTCTTTTAAGTCCTCCTGTCCACCATGTGATGCACTTTAACGCTTGTTTTGCTTAAATTATCAATAAGCGACCTCATATCAAAACTTTATTAGTTAACTATTATATATATATATATATATATATATATATATATATATATATATATATATATATATATACACCTGTATATATAATACTTTTATCGCAGTATTTCTATTTAGAAACTACATCTTCTAAAATTTAAATGTATTTAGATTTGCTGCAATGCTTAACGTTAAGTTTGTTTCCTTACTTTCCTACCCGCACTGGGTGCCGATAGACAGATGAGTATTTCTCCAGCCGTTTTAAGATGGTCATAATTCTATGCAAGTGCTTCACACCTAATAATCGGCTAACACGTTGTTATACATGCATTCGCTGCGTTCACTAAGTGCTACTTCGGTAAATACATTTAAACGTGTTCCTAGTGCTTCGCTAAATCTCTGTTTATTGTTCTTAAGTATAATATGCATTGTTAAGTTAGAATATAATAAAGTAAAATAACAGCCCGTTTAAACATAAATGTTTCACTGCTGGGCGTAAACCTCATAAAATATATTAAGAAAATGGATATGAATGGATTTGTTTTATCCTCCAAGATATTAAGGATTGACGAATATAAAAACCACTAGGTTCGTTTGAGAGAATTGTATTTATATAAGATTTATTATATATAAGTTTAACCGTTAATCTTAAACTTATTATATTACAAGTTTTTTCGTACACTCGTCACACTTTAATGTTAATACTAATTATGGTTATTTGGTACGATGACATCTTCAACAGTGGGTTCAGAAAATAAACACATGGCGTTATTGAAACACATATTATTAGTAAGTACTTGTTGAGAGAACTGGTCGCGTGTGTTAATATTAAATTTTAGTACTTTTAAAAAAGGCGTGGGGATATATTTATTTTACCCATTTTAACATACGTTCATTTTTTTTTTTCATTCTTACCGCAATGAAATATTAAAATAATATTTAAAAAAAAAAAAAATCATTCTATTATTAGTAGAGCATAACTTAAAATATTGTTTATTGCTTGATATACCCATACAAATGATATCAAAGTATTGGGTTACGTAACGTAAGTGGCCATTATTCATCGTAACCACACACTAAAAAAATACATCGAGAGAAAATCTGAATGGGCGCCCGTCTGTACGCTAGGGTGAGTTCCGAATCATAACACAAAAGAAAAATACGGTTATTTTACACCAGCGCGGTAGATTATATCTTTTATGTTCAAAATCAACAGGAAACATTTAAATGGGGCATGTAACCTACACTTATTATTGATGCCGCAGCCAACGGGGAGGGTGCATAAATTTCAAAATGCAAACTTCGAAAGGGTTTGTTCAAACAAAACGAGAAGTAATTTGCTTTTTTAGTAATTGCTGATACTGGTTCTCGTAGAGCTTCGAAACGTTAAACTCCGATATTGTCGCCAAAGGAATTCGTTTTACTTTGTAGTATTTCGGAATTTTAAATTAAACATTCGATTAACGTGATTTGTTAACGTTCGTAAGAATTTATTTAGAGCGTTGTTTTTAAATTATTGACATAAAAAAGCTACTTAATCGGTATTCAAAGCGAGATCCCGACTTTTATATCGATTTATTAACATCATTCGAGAACTATTTGTTCAAGTACAAGCAAATAATTATCGTAGCGATGTAGAAAGTAATAGTTTGTTAATTTGTATTAATATAAATTACTCAAGACGAGATATTATTAAAGTAGGTACCGCATTATTTTGAATGATGAAAACTGAACTAGGTAAGCAAACACCGAGAAATTTAGACCGCAGTTTACATAACTGTTGCTAAGCAAGAGATTCTTCACCGCTTTAAGGGGTTTTAGTGTTGTTGTTATGAATACATTTCAGTAATGTTAATAGAGCTTTCGAAAGTTTATATTATTTCTGTATTAATTATATTTAATGTGTTTTATTTGAAATACGTTTAGTATAATTCTATGAAGATAAATTACTCTTAGAACATTATATATACATTGCTATGTTTTAGTTAATTTAAAATTTAAGAAATATATATTTAATATCGTTTTTTTAATAGTAGCTATAATTATAATATTTAGGCCAAACAAATATTTTAAGAGGGGTTATACGATAGGCAAAAATCAACAATGCACCTGGTCTCTGGGGCAAATGGTTTCCAATACCGCCTCGCGATACATTTGTGTTACGGTAAAAGTACCATGGCTCTTATATTATGTTTGTTTTTGAATTTCAATCAGTCACGATGAAATTGTCGTCAACAATACATTTCTCGTCCATATTCAATCGTTAAAGACACTGTCCAGTGTTTGGTTTTATATTTCCAATATGATTCTATAGATCACATATCTATTTACATAATAATATTATAATAAAATGGTAGGAAAGTCAAAACTGTACATTTTTTTAAAAAAGAATACTTGTGGTGTGATCTACAATCGAAACCGAAGCCAAAAATATAGTTTTTAGAATTTTTGTCTGTTTGTCTGTTTGTCTGTATGTATGTCCGGGATAAACTCAAAAAGTACTGCATCGATTTACTTCAAATACATATAGGCTACATATTATCACGCTACCACCTACGGGGAACGAGCAGTGAAACTTTATTTCTTCAGCGCATTCTGTAACAACGTGTAATCTAATAGCGTTCACGCAGACGACGTCGCGGGCACCAGCTAGTCTATAGAATAATATTGCGTAACACTGAAATGGTCTCGTGGGAAAATTTATTCTGTTAAAGGTCTTAAAAGTGTTTATAAGGTATTTATTATTTAATATATGTTTATTTATATACAATATACATGTATTATTTTCACCTCTAATCTTGTTTGTATCTCTGGTAAATTTTGCACGGTTACATTGAACGAATATTGTTGTTTAAACAGGACCTGTTCTGTTTACTGTTTTATTAACTTGGGAATTTTTATTAAAAACAACATCATGCAACCCGGCCGCTTGGGACGCAAAAATATTTGTAAAAATTTAACTTATATGAAAATTATCTCGTGTTTTAAAATTACAGTCTTAGGAAAAATCTGATTTAAAGATGATTTAATTGCAGCAAATAACATTTTTAGTGAAAATTTGAGGAGTGTAGGTTTTAGGTTAAAAAGCATCAAGAGTCATCAGTAAAAAAAAAAAATTAATGTTATAGACATGAATGCTCAAAGTGTTCTGGCTCACTATACTGATATGCTTGCATTTTTAACTCGCGCAATATTCACGACACTCTGTTTCAGACTATTATTGGCTTAAGCACTGTTTACCTTCTACTTCTGACTCAATACTGGACTTTCAGCTGACTTAGAATGGTCGTATTGGTAAGCGGGGTGGAGGGGTGGCGATCTTTTTACGTTCACACATTCCTTTTACCATCATAAGTTCGTCTACCCAACCTTCTCAACCCGATAAGTACGGCAAAACATTTACTTATTGAAGTAAATTTTTCCCACTCCAAATTGCTTCTGGGTGTGTTTTACAACCCTTCATCTACTCGTAAGTTTAACTGCTTCTCAAATTTTGAAGATATCTTAGAAAAATTCATAGTTATAGCCACGTAGTTATAATGGGAGATTTTAACACCTGCTTTCTCAAAGGTGACGCTAACAGTAAAAACAGTAAAAACACCATTCTGCTGGCTGTAGGATTAAACAGTTTCTTTTACATGTATTCCCTACTACATTTTCTTTAATTTAGATTCCGTTCTGGTCATATTACGGTTTCAGCTCTAGTCAAAGTTACCGACGATATTCGATTGTCTTTAAACAATAAATTACTCACAGTTTTGACTTTGCTGTATTTTAGTAAAGCATTTAATATTGTTGACTATCATATTTTTTTTGCCACTTTTTTCTTCCACGATTTTTTTTCTGTATTTTTTTTTGAATGCGTATGCAATGTCCACATTTTTTGTCACACAATGATTCAAGATCTTTTTAGTACAACTGAAATAATAAACAGAGACTTTGCTCACATTTCAGAGTGGAGCAGACGCTACGGTTTTAATTAATATCAACCTTGGCAAATCCCAACTCATAACTTTTTAGAGGCTAATCGCTTAATACTACCTACTATCGTATACAACAGTATTAGTTTGCCCTACTGTGCCACAATTAGCGACTTTAGTATACAACTCGATCCAACTTTGTCGTGGTCAGTAAAATTAAAAGAAGTCAGCAGAAAAACCTTCGCTGCGCTGAGCTCCCTACGGCGCCTTAAGTTTTTTTGACCAATTCTTACCAAAATTATGTTAGCGAATTCTTTCCTCCTGTCAATTCTCGACTACGTTGAAGCTTTATTTATCTAAAAGAAGACCAATTTAATAAGCTTGATCGACTTCAAAACTTTGCTATACAGTTTATACTCTGCCTTCGCAAATATGACCATGTTTCTGAATTTCATTCTAAGCTCAAGTGGCTTCAATTCCTCACTAAGATCTTCAAAGAGACTAGTGTTAAAATTGCCAGATCATAAAACTAGATTTTTTGTCATTCATCCAGTATTCAGAAAAATATCAGGATCAAACGGAAAATAGTAAATACTGTAAGTAAGAACATGAAATATAATCAAACATAAAAATATACTCGGTGAACCACAATGTTTTTTCTACGTTTGATTTTACTGGTCTTTTTATATACTTCATTGCATGCAATTTTCTAGTCTCTGCAATTCGGTAAACCTATTTTCTAACGCAAAAAGAAATTAATATTGCACAATTAGAGTCCTAAACTACTGTATTTTAAGAAACAAACATAAAGAGGCTCTTGCGTTTTAAAATAGAAAATGACCTTATGTCGTGTACCATAAACAGTGACCTTATTCTCAATAAAATAATTGTATGGAAAAGCACTATTTCGATTATGTACCCGATAGAGTTTTCAAATTTTTCGTTAACTAAATATTTGCAACTTTAAATTGAGGAACAGCAAAAGCAAATAATTTTAAAGTCAGATATTTTTCTAACGCTATCAGACATCTATGATGTATGTCCCACGCCACATGTTAAGTATTAGTGATACAGTAGGCTTAAGTCCGACAATCATAATATATGATGCCAGGGATTACTAAGGATTTGTCGCTTTAGTTCTGTTGGTGGTCTGACACCCTTGCGTTTTTTTTACGTGACATACGTTGAAGAGTCTTTGAGGGTGATGCATCTGGTCCTATTCGCGAATATATTTTTTTGACACTTGAATCGAAGTGGTATTTAGTAACGTTCAATATAACAGATTAATCATATTTGAATATTGTTTTTTCTACTATGATGATTATTTATATTTATTATAGTTACTGTTTTTAGATGAATAATGAATTCCTATGAAAATATACACAATAAAGTAGGTCTATCTGTATCCCATTACTAGGTACTGATTTTTGTATATTATTAAACTTAAAACTTAAATGGTTAAATTCGACTAGATAAAGTCAAACTTTAAAGAATTGCAAGATAAATGGGACGTAACATTCAAATATGGGCAAAATTTAAATTACAAAATATCAATGTTTTAATGTAGCATAAAATCTTAACGAATTTCACTTTTGATACAGTTACAAAAAATATGTCACAAAAATGTTACATTGGATTGTTTTGCTTGTTGTATACAGATAATTCAAAATCAATTAATTCATACGAATAGTCAAAATATTTACAGAATATAAACGTAAAGTATGATTTTATTTGATACTATTTATTTATAGAAATACTATCGGTAGTCAAAAACTAACTAAATTACATAGGGTTGAAAATTGTAGTCACGAAATAGTCTAAATAATAAAAAAGTGACATTAAGTTCAAAGTATCGTAAAATAGATCCGTTATTCGAACATTTGTTGTCATTGCATCAACCCTTGGCTCATGTTCATTCATGATTAAGGGGTCGGTATTGTGTTACCAGTGAAATTAGTGGAGAGGTGTTACATAATAACTCGAACTGTATTAATGTGTGAGGATGAAACCGGATTTTTATTCTATAAGTGCCATACTGTTAAGAGTGGCCTTATGGTATGCAGCACGAGCTGTTAAAGTATATTATTATTAATTTAGGTTCCCACAATACTAAATAAAAACTATTAATTAATTAATATTGTATATAAGCTATTTATATCAGTCTATTTACACTATTGCAGCCATTCTATCATATCATATCTTGTAAATTATTCATATAATTTTACAAGGTTACTGTAAAAAATAATCTTAAATTTTATTTTCGTGTTACTACATTTATTTATATAATACATTTATATAAAAATATTTTGAACTACTTTATTTTATTAAAATATTTTAGGTAAATAATAATTATAAATAAAAAATCGGCTTTGGGCATAACATCAATATAATTAATTTATTCATTTTTAGCTAAACTCAATGAACTAAAAAGACATTAACGATATCAGACTATACGCTAAAAATCAATGAGCCTCAACTAAAATGGCTAGACGCTATAATCGCAAATTTTAATGGACAATATGTTTATACGACTTAGTAGTACCTATATTCGATATTGCTGTACAATAACCACATTTACAATATAAAAAAAGGTACGATAAATCAATTCATTTGTCTCTACTATTGCTTTGATTCGAATATAAAATAAAACTTTTACGAAAGAACGATCTTCTTGAATTGTAATCTTGGAAATGGTTTCAGTTCGAATAAGTATAGATACTTTCTAGATGGCTTAAACTAATTTAATGTCTCTTAATACTTGAGTGAGGAATTTTGCATGGATAATTTGCTTAAACACAGTTTACAAGTTAAAGCGAGCGACGGTCAAGTGCCTTTAGCCGACCGCCGGCCACCCAAAGCGCATTTTCTTAATTAAATCCCTAAGTGCTTTAGGAGTCATTTCAGTATCACTTCTTCTCATGCAAATCGTATGTGAGTAATTAGAAATGCATTTTCAGTTGCTATGCAGTCAGTTTCAATAAACTGTCTTTACTATAAATGTGTCTTAGAACAATGTGAGAACTAACTTTAATTGTTTTGTAATAATTTATTATACTAATAATAGCAAGTTACCAAACGATCTTATAAATCACAGATACAATGTTTTTAATATATATATAAATGTTAACTGAATATCACACTGTCTCCAAAACAAGTACCTTAAAAATTGTAATGTTCATATTACAAACAAAAAAAAAATGAACTTCGAATGAACTAATAAAGATGTGATTGAATATTTTTATTTGATGACCACTCATACTTAGATGGACGAGCAATTCTAAAAAGTTAATGAAAATCGGCTTGGCCGCTTTCTGCATATAGAGAGGCAATTTGCTGAAACGATCTGCCTTCGAACTAATACGAAATATTGCCACGAGAGATGTTTGACATAGTAATATAGACTTTATTATAACCATATTAAGGCGACCAAACACGCGATTACTCGGCGCCGCTACGTTACGTCCGATACTTAATGATTATGCAAATACAAAAGCCCTAGGAGACTAGGAGTATTTAGGTTCAATATCTTCCGAGTGATAAATTGATAAAGCAAATATGCTTGACTGAGTCTATTAGTCGAACTATTTACATCCATTACATGATAAATAGTTTCTACTTAACAAACGATGAATCTATCAATCATTACCAAAAAAAAAAAAAACGCGTGATGTGTACAGGAATAGTGGCAATGTACATAGCATATGTATTTGAAGTGTTACAGGAGCGTATCGACATGAACTAATATTTTAACAAATAGTGTTATAGTTCTAGAACTCAAATCTATTCTAGAAGTCAATTTATCAGAGATTAACTTTACGTTACTCGTTAAAACGCCGGAAGTTTACGGTTAGCTTGGCTTTACGTACACAATTTGGGTCGAATAACGAGCTTTTCATTTTTACCTTTAAAACGGATTTTTCTGTGAAGCCTTTAAACCGGCTGAATGTTAGAACCGCAGAATGATGAAATTATATCACAAAAATGTAAAGAGAAAATTTACAAACTACTTTTCCATCGCTAATTTTGTGAAATGGGATTATAAAACTTTTTCTATAATTTTCTCTTGAATAATTAATACCTTTACATAGAATTTGTATGAATTCCTCTATAAACCATATCGGTGTTTTAGCTGCCAGTGTAGGACCGATATTTTTTTAACGGATCCGATGGACTGAATCGGCTATCGGGACGCTCTTTACGAATTTGCACATTTCAATACACATCCCACAAAATTCCCTTTGTCTCTTTTCGATCAGAATAAATAAAGTAGAAGTTATAATACTTCTGTCTTTTTTCGTTCCGTTCCAATTTTATTTTTAATTTTAAAATTGTAGTTTGGTCAGTAAATTCGTGATAAATACAACTAACACTTTTTTTTAATATATATTTTTTTTTAATTTTAATAAAAGTTAAAATATCCTTAAAAGTACAATAAAAGTATACATTTATTTGTACTATTAATATATTTATATAAAAAAGTATATTATACTTTTAGGGTTTTATTTACGATTTATTTTTTAAATAATTCCACAAACATCGTAATGTGAATAAAGCTATAAGCAGAAACTTGTTGGTTTATAATTTATGTTTTGTTTGTTAATTCAGTAGCTGGTTTGATAAATTTACGATATTCTATAATGCTAGTGTCACTTCAGTCGAGTAGTTAAACAAGTATCCCACAGCGTTTTCCCATAAACTATGATACTTGCATTCTAAAGATCATTATTTCAAAATTCAATTTCTGTTTATTACATAATTTAAATACCATAAATATTTACGACGAATATATTTTTTGATTTTATGTACAATCCTATTGTACAAGTGAATTTTTTATGATACCGTCAAAATAAATATAAACAAAGTTGTTTCTTTATAAAATAAATACTAAAATTATTTTATGTATTTTAGATGTATCAAAATTGTTGTAGATACTTGTGACATGTGTATAATATCATGGTTTTCATTCATCAATTCTTAATAATATTCTAAATTATTGAAAGTAAATTAATACTTTTTCATAAACGTTACTATTATAGCGGTTTTATATTGTTGAATAAATAACAAAATAATAATAAACTTTACAATATTATACATATTTACAATACAAAACTTAAACTAATTGCTTACAGACAGGTATAAATCATATCCGGGTGGAATGCCCAAGAATGCTGGGAGCATTTCCCCGTTGGATTGCAATTCCAATTCTCTGGAAAAATGTACACCAGCCCACCTGTCACCAGTTGAGAATATGAGGCGTGGGTCAATTCTTTTAGATTTTTTTTTTTGCACTGCTACTCTCAGGTCCAAGTGTTTCAACTGCAAACGGCACAAACACATAATTTGGGATAAGTGACGAATATTTGGGTCGTTTAGTCATTTCAGCTTTTTCCGCAGCGGTTCCTACTTTTAAAGCTCTCTCCGTGACATGAGACGGAGCTGATGTATCGACGAAGGTTGTGTTCCACAAAACCCCGTCCCCTTTATATATCAAACTTGATATTATTTGTGTAATCAAAATTCACAAAAATCATAATTATTATGATTATAACATAGTATCAAATATTATGCAATTATTTTAATTTAATTACCACTACAAAAAACTTGATATGTCAAGAAGCGTTAAGTCTTAACCAAAATTGATTATTAGATTGCATATTGAATTAACTGTTGACTCAACAATTAACACCTTACTCATATTAGTTTTATGAATGTTTAAGTTACAAAATGTTACTCGATGATAAGGTTAATTTAATAAGGTTTGACTTTTGTTTCATTAACATTTTAATTGAAATTAACTAAGAGAAATATGTTTTGATTACATAACTAAGGTAAAGTAAGAATAATATTTATAATAAATTAAAAAAGTACAAGTCTGAGAATCTATAGGTATAGTAAATTACATGTTATGAAATTTATTATATTAAAAAATAATTTCGAATCAAATATAGTAATATCAAAATTGTCGCAAAACTATTGTTTTATATATCGTTCTATATTTAATAAAAGTAAATAAACGTTTAATAAAAGCCATCGGGCTACGTAAATTGATATTGTAAATGTATTAACATCGGAAGAAAGTCGGTAGCACAGAAATCTAACACCGTTCCCTAAAGCGTTCTTAAATAAACATGCCAACGGATCCGAAATAACTTTATAAATCATTTTCTCTAAACCCGTGATTTTTTGTAATGAAATTTGTTAGTTTCGTGACAATCTGTTCCGCTATTTGCTTAGCGTCAGAAAACAGATGTTCGGGTCACATTCATCATATTCAAATATATGAGATTTTAAATGTAACAGTGTCGTGTCGTAAAACTAACAACAACTAAGAAATTCAATTAATTTTCTACGCAGATAGAAAGCATAATTTAAAATAATTAGTGTAACCAAATATAGTAACAAGAAATACAGTACATAATAAATTTAAATACATAATAAATTTAAAGATTTTATTTAAAAAAAATTAATAGATAAAGCTTATTATTCGGTGCAGGATTACTTAGTCGATAAAGATGTGTGGACATAGTGGCGCTGTATTTCATGCAAGATATTACTAATTTTATACTAAAACACAGTTTATATATCATTTTCAAAAGAGTAACTGCGGAGTTTCTTGCCGATTCTTCTCTGCAGAATCTACATTCCGAATCGGTGGTAGCTTTACCATTACAAAATAATAATCAAATTTAAATTTTTAATTTGTAAAATGACGATTCAAAGGTGCTCTTAGGGCCTATTTGAATAAAGTTAATTTTGATTGAAATACAAACTATGTGGATTCCATACAACACTGCAGTATTCAAGCAAACTGCGCACCAGACAATTGTATAATGTGATTTTTGTTCTGGGACTCTTAAACTCTTTTTGATTTTGATTTTGAGTAACATATAATGTATTTCCAACACTAAACACTATTTTTCTAATAAAACAAGGCAATGTTCATTAAAATAAATCACAGAATATGAAGGTTATGATATTTGATGATGATGTTTATCTTATGTAACTTTTCTTTTTCAAAATTTTGTTAAACTAAACTGTTATCTATGTAAGGTATAAATCTTGGTTTGATTTTGATTCGTAATAACTCTTTCTTAAATAAATATAATGTACGAGTTAGCTAATCTTCTGTATTCTTACGAAATTACTTATATGAAATTCAGACTTAATATAAAATAACTTAAAAGTTAATAAATAATTCTACATAGTAGACGTTATATATACATTCCAGATTAAGGTAAATATACATATTATAAGTACGTCTATTTTATGTAATACAAAAGTACTTCTAATATGGTTTATTCCATATACTCGTCTGGGCGTGAACCGAAGTTTCATCTACTTTGAATTATAACTTTTGATTGACTACCACTTACGATTATGATCACTGCTCTGCACCTTTGTGACGTGCATGGCTGAATATACATGATGTTTTGTTATCGAAAACTGTCTTTATAAACAAAACATCTTAAACAGATTTTAATTTGATCATCAATAATTTATGTAAAATTTGTTAATACAATATTCCTTAAGCATAATCAAATCTTATCGAGAGCATGTAAGTGTATCAATTTCAATATACCCCAAAGAGAATAGACCAATAGCGTAAAGGAATTAATTACTATTTGATTGTCTAATGATATAATTATAGAGTACAAATTATGTGTAATCAATACATTATATTCTAATTAACAGTCGCATTGAGTGATAATTGATGGACTGGCTAATTGAGATTAGTTTGTATTGCGATTCCTGTCTAAATGTAAATCCTGTTTGTATGTGAGACCACACCTGTTTTTAAGGCGTATATTCATAAGTATGTTATTTAAATGTTTTAGCTTGCTAATAATATCAGCACTACTACATAGTATGAAGCTAAAGGGATTCTAATATCATTAACCGCCAGTCAAAATTGATATCTTTTTAAAACCAAAATACCAATATTTATATACATTTTAACATTTAAACAAAAAGTACTATATCGAATTTGCAGCTATTGTATTGTACAGTATTGTATTGTAATAATACAAAAGCAAATAACGAGACGCTTGGACTTTTTGTTAAACTAAGTTCGATTACGCTCGCGTTGCTATCATGTTCGAAATGCTATTAGATGCTGACATTTGCTCCCTCGCTGTGCGGGCATCTAGAGAATCTCAAAATTACTCATTTGGTATTACAGTCACGAGCCCGCAATAGCTTCTACGCTGATTTTTACTTCTTTCCATTCCGATTGCAGTATTTCACCTGGTAATTTATCTTCATATTTCGTTGAATGTGCTACAGCTATGTTATAATATATTTATTAGTATAACTCGGATAATTTCAGTAATGTTACACATGTCAGACGTATTTTATTTATTGTATAGATAACGTTAATATATTATTTTGGCCGTTTTTTGTTTATGGTAATATCTATTTGTGATTTTGAAATTATGAAAATTAATTACTCTTATTTTACAACTAATGTTTTATACCACAAATACTTAAGGAACTTAAGGAAAACTTAAGGAGCGACTTCCATAAAAATATAAAGGTCAACGATGAATTCAAGAGTGTGTGTGTTATTAGTGTTTCATTAAGGTCTAGTTTTAAGTCCTGATTTATTTTATCTAAAAATGATTTCGTCTTAAAATGATGTAGTGAAATCTCACGTATATTCTAATTGGTTACACGTCACACGCATCTTTTCACTTTTTCAAAAAAAAAAAAAAAATCTGATGTGTTGACACTTTCACGCGCATTAGACTTGCCAAGACGGTAACGAATGAAAGAGGAGCATTAAATTAGCGTTAAAAATTGCCGGAACTAATATGTTATTTTACATATTGGAACTATTCATTAAAAAAAATATATATATATATTTATATTGATGGAAAATACCCGATACAACTTTTTCTCATTTCTTCTTTGAACATTTTTCTTAAGAATTGAATACAATGATATAAAAGAAGTGCTCATAAAAATTGATGAATATTAAAAATCATATCTCGATAAATGTTATTGAAATTCTATCCAGTGTCTATAAAGTTAAAGTCATCAAAGTCAGCGATAAAATATTCCGTCTAGACTAAATCAGAGCAAGTCGAAACTTTTTAAAGCACCCTCGAGACCAAATTTGTTAGGAACGTCGTGAGTGAATCTCCAGCGAGAGAAAAAAGTACCGAAACAAATTGTTGGCAAACGAGAGAAGTGTCCAAGAGCGAAAATATGTTGATTGAATAAAGAAAAACTATTAAAAGTTTGCCTTAGAGATTCTGGTTCAGAGACGGACAAAATGGGTGCGATGCGTGGAACGGTGGATGCAAGTTTCAACTTTAGTTAGAGGAATACGCAATTATTGCTTCTTGTTAACTTTGTTCCTAGTGTCACGTTCCTTTTGCTTTTTATTTGTTTACTATTCTACACTAAGGACTCATTCCGAGTTTGAAGTAGCTACTTAAGACTTAAGTAGGATAATAAAACTAAAGTAATAAACTGGAATTAAATTAAACTTTTGTAATTTACACATTTTTCTGACGTTAATATTTCTTATAGTTAAATAATATTTTTATAAACGTAAACAATCGTTTTTTACTAAGTACCTACCGAATATTTTATAGTAAGCAAGACAGTTTCCTTGTATGATTCTTATCTTTAAAGTTCGAGTTCAAGACTCGACAAAACGATTGCAATATGACACATTCAATGTATCACTTACAATAAATCTTTAACAAATCACGGGTGTAATAAGAACGGACACGTGGGACTTATCATTGCCCTTTAAGTTTTTGTAGACGCAATATTACGAGTAAAGTTAGTTACCCTCGCTTAAGATTCGCGTAACTTTCTTAATACCAACCGGAGATTACAGTTTTCGTATGGTGGACTAGATATATGAATAATAATAAAAACGACAATCCTCTTTTATTTGTTGAGCTATAAATTGTACGGAAAATACTGCTTAGTTATTAATTCTGGTCGATAAACTCCTATCTATATTGGTAATATCTTCGACTACCGCTTGAGATGGTCAAGTTATATTATATTGTAAGTTGTTGCGAAGGAAAATAACGTTATGGTGTCTCATAAAATACAATAACATTTCCTAATATGATTTTGTTTTCTTTTAAGTGCGTTATATATTATGCAAATTGCAATATATAGGTATATATATATATATATATATATATATATATATATATATATATATATATATATATATATATATATATATATATGTTGTATAATACACTGTAATTTAATGTAACTTTTATCTTAATTTTAACATTATAGTCTTCAAATGATACATTTTTTTTATTCAAAAGAAAAAAAGGGCTTTGTCGCATAAGCGAACATGCCGCCCTGGTTGAGGATTAATACAAAACTAGCATACCTAATTATAACTTAAGACTAACTTAATTAATAGGTCTATGACTTAATTTGGACAACATTTTCGCGAGCTTTGACATCGGGTCTGCCAGAATCACATTACATTGCCCTACGGACCTTAGATCTAAGTTAAGTTTTGCTCTCGCTGTTTCGTTCTGAGCACACTCCATCATTTTATGTTCAGTCCCTATTATATTATATATTATATATATAACATATTACAAACTATTGTTATAGTTTTTATTAAAAACCAAAACAATATAAAATATCAACATTCATTAACAGCATGAGTGTTCCAATTTCAAATGTAGCTAAGAATTATTTGCATACCGCTACCGTAAGTACATTCCGAATATTTCTCATTCCAAAAGCCTCCGAATAATTCATTCAGAAAAGGTTCTTTTTAATGGGCGTCTGACGTCAATTAAAATAGCGTCGCCGGATTTTTTCGGTTTACCTAAAAAGTGTTGGACGATGTGGGCTTTATATCTCACCGCGCGATAGTCGCATTCTACAGGTGCTGTGTCTGCTGGTGGCCATTCGTGTCAAGCTCGAAAGAGACGATGCTTTTTAATTCATATTACATTCAATATTCAACCGAATGATAAATATATTTAACGCTCATTCAAACTAAATCCACGAGGGTCTTCGACGGGTTAGACATAAAAAAGTGGGAATTAGAGTGATGAACTATCACAATAAACCGTCCGATAGTCTGGTGCCGAAGATGAATTTTATTTTTTGAAATGAGAACGAAATATTTTATCACATTTTAAGTTCTTTGACACTATAAATTTCATTGTTGAACCAGTGTGTATTATATAGTATATACAGTTAAATGTATACAGAGGTATACTTTCATATGTTTTTAATAATAAATCTTAAATATATATCGATGGATAAATTTGTAATGAAATAATCCCATTTACTATATCTCGTATTGACCCTTAACTCTTTAATAATTTTCACGTTACTCCGTAACCCAGCTGTATTTGATTTCACTAGGGGTTCAAACAAATTTGCATACGCGTATCCCTTAAAACCTATATTTAGACAATATATTATTAATCTTTAATTTACTTTATTAGCGCTTGCTCCCCTCCAGACGCCTTCCCCAAGGGATTTGTCGAGAGCGAAAATTTAAATTTGTATGACCCCTCCGATACCTACGGCTTAGTTTTTTTTAAAACGGTATATGTAAACAAAATTAGTTATTCAAATAAAGACGGGCGAGTTTTAAATATAAAGACAAAGGCCCATATTAAAACAAAGACATAATCCCTGATTCATGTAAAATAATATTTTTAAAGGGTTTGATTTTAATATTTGCGCGTTTAGAAGCGGTTGTTAATTGATTTAGCAAAATGATCTTTTACATTAATAATTAATTTATCAGTTTCAAATAAGGATACTTATTCACACACACACATCAATTTCCTCATAACAGTTAAAAAAGTGGGACTACTGTTACTATGACAATATAAAAATAAACACTCATATTCTAGACAAAATTATAAAAATAAAGTTTTTATTTATAGCAATAATACAATTAATATTTTGTAAGAAAATAGAAATAAAACATTATAATTAAAATATCTTAACATAATTTTTTTTAAATACAGTGTATGCAGCTATCAACAACACCGTTACTTAGAAAACTCATCAACGTAAGAAAATGTTATCTGCGTTGTTTTCAAATGCAAATAACCCGAGGTAATGAGTAGTATGCAATTTAAAACAGGCAATTGGAGGGGTATTTCCGAAAAGATAGGAAGTAGGATTAAGAATGAATAGTCAAACATACATTTTCTGCTAATAGTCGCTGCATGAAAATTGCTTCGTGTTATATTAATGAGAATTGTAACAAAGGCGAACGAATAAATACAAAAATTTTATTTCAGAATCTAGTTGCCAGCAATCTACTAATATGTTTATAGGAACTATGAAAATGTAATTAGTAGGAGTAATTAATTATTTAACTTCATCTAAACTAATTTTGTCAGAAAAATAGGAAGGATTAGCTTTATAACTTGGTCCAAATATTGTAGTAAGTACTTTATAATGGAAATGTTTTTGATAAAGATATTTAATATTACTAGTTTAAATCGAAAATAAACATTATAATGATAAAATTAAGAATGTAATAAGATAAAAATATATTTAGCCATAGTTACGGTACGAATTCAAAAGGCAAGCCATTAAATGACGTCCAAAGAAATGTTCGGGTTGTAATCAGCTAGCTGGCGGCGATTAAGACGTACAAACTTAAGTTGTCTCTGAGACAATGGTTACACGAGGATGTACGAAAAATATTTAGTTGATGCTATTAAAAATACTATTTGTTTTTGTGTTTAAATAAAATCTATTTTTTGGAATAGGTATATGGTATATATAAAGCTTTTTGATCAAATATTTCAAAATTAAAATTGTCAGTTTTGTTTAATTATTCTTATCTATATCTTTAATTATTTATGCGTCTACATTATTTTTTTTTAATATATATTTTTTTTATTTTAGTTGGGTAGGCAAACTAGCAGACGTTCCACCTGATGGTAAGTGGTTGACGTCGCCCATGAACATAAACTAGTTTACCTGGAACTAGCCCACGCAACCAATCTATGCGTTGCCTATCCAGAGACATAAGGTGTTAAAGTCTCAGTGCCAGTAATTACACTACCTGTCTTGCCCTTCTCACCGAAACACAGCAAAGCTGTTTCACGGGAAAAACAAGCAAGATGGTGGTACCCATGCAGCCGGGAGCGCGGCACAGCGCATCCCTCCCACCGGTATACCGGTAAACCGGTTTTTGTTATATGTATATATTTTATAAAATTTAATTACTTCGTTGCCTTTAACTAATATTAACTATTATTAATATTAATAAATTTAATTAAGATCCAGTAAAAATTGGGTATGATGGCGAACCCAAGTATTGAATTTTATTGGTGAAAAAAACAATCTATACGTACAATAAAACTATAGAAGAGTTCAGTTCTGTACATTTAATAAAAAGTTTTAAAAAAAAGTCCCTAGGGGTCTTCATACAAGTAACACAAGTCAAAAAAAAAAGTGCGCAAAGCCTGTCTATACTCACTGACACAAATGAGAAAACAAGTAAAATTGTTTATGAAGAAATTCTATAATTAATGTTCTTATATTACAAACTCACACGTATACACAGAGTTGCGTAAATGAACTTTGTTTTGTTTCTCTATAAATTTCATTTCAGTTTTAAGTAAAAATACTTTAATCTGGAGGCACGGCAGTGCCTCCGCCAAGTCGAGTAAAAAAAAAAAGTGGCACGGCCGTACTATCCTTTTCTCGAAGCAACTCAGGCCATTTTCGACCCCCTATAACTTCGTTGTGGATAAAACTAGAAGTCTGAATTTTCGATACCCAAGCAGGCATTGTATAAACACGGTATATTTCAAATTTCATTCAATTTGAACCAGTAGTTTAAGAATTATAATTAGTCAAAGTTTCGAATTTTGTCACTCACTGACTGACCGATCATCAAAACTCTAAGGCACTTCTAGCAGACTTAGAAGCTTCAAATTTAGAATACCATTAGTGTTTAGTATATAAACCAAGGAAAAATTCAAATATTTTGCGATTTCGGTCCAGTTTTCTAGATACACCAACTGCATAAATAACTTTGTAATCCCATATAAATATATAGGATTACAAAGTTACATTTGCAGTGAATGAATCAGTGTACCTGTACAAGTATAATATACTGGAATAATAGGTGTAGATAGGTACCTAGATATAATTATCTTCAAAGGTAACCTGTAAAATGGTCAACGGAATGAAAAAGCAAGAATGGGACATGTCTTGTGTAGCTGTACCAAAATCACGCAAAGTATTAAAGAACACTAATAAATCATAACCGCGACTGGCTGAGGTAGTTTACCCGCTCCACGGCTTCCATGCTTCCCGTACGTAAGTTATTTTATTTTATACAGTTGGCAGCTATATTAAACCTATCCCTCTAATCGGTTTCTACACTGAATTGTAGCAAAACGCTCAATCGCTTGGCGGCACGTCTTTGCCGATAGGGTGGTAACTAGCCACTACCAAAGACTGCCACCAAAGCAGATCAGAGAAAGAAAATTTACTCTGCCGGGGATTGAACCCGGGATCTCCCGCTTAATATACAACAGCGCGCACCATTTCGCCAGCGTGGTCATCATTTTTGAGTTCATATAATTATGTCATTATTAGAATGCACCTGATTGATTAAGTGAGTCATAACAGCAATAACTGTTAATTAATGTATATTAACATTAAGTAAATAAAAATAAATATAGAAAATAAGGACTCAAAATAACTTTTGTATTTTAAAGCTATAACTTCTTGATGAGAGTAAATTTTTATACGATGCGCGTGCACTCTGTGACAAAAAACCGACAACATAAAGCTAAGTAGTAGGCGCCGCGCAATTGCTCTAACTTACTTTATTGCGCTGGATGTGTCAACTCACTTTTTACAAGCTTTTATTTTGTTTCACCTGTCTCGATATTTGTCATCAAATCTTGCAAATTAAATTTGATCCAAAATAATAGTAAATCATGTGACAATGCAATATTATGATTACATGGTGCTGATTTGATGGAGGAGCTAGAAGGTAGCCAAAGGAAGGATTTTGGGCCCGTTTGAGTACTCTAGACGAGTAAGTTTGTCTTTCAATGGTAACCAGGGTCTGGTGATGAAGTTGGAATGTGGTCATAGGAACTCAGTAATTAAACGACGCAACCCCATCGAGTTTTGGCTCTTTTAGTTTGTCTTAACGAATACTTTGTTTTGAAATGGTTACCATGGTCTGATCTGATAATAGAGCTGGAAGGTGGCTATAGGAACTTCGCAATGAAACGACACGAACTCATCGAGTTCGGGCTCGTTTGGATCGTCTTGATGAGTAGTTTGTCTTTCAATGGTAACCAGGGTCTGGTGATGAAGCTGGAATGTGGTCATAGGAACTCTGTAATGAAACGATGCAACCCCAACGAATTTAGGCTCGTTGATTCGTCTTGATGAGTACTTAATTTTTAGATGGCTACCAGGGTCTGATCTGTTGATGGAGCTAGAAGGCAGGCAAAGGAACTTCGCAATGAAACGACAAAACATCATCGAGTTCGGGCTCGTTTGGATCATCTTGACGAGTAGTTTGTCTTTCAAAGACAACCAGGGTCTGATGATGGAGCTGGAAGGTGATCATAGGAACTCTGTAATGAAACGTCGAAACCCCATCGAATTTTGACTCGTTTGATTTGTCTTGACGTGTACTTTATTTTTAGATACTTACCAGGGTCTAATCTGATAATGGAGTTGGAACGCAGTCATAAGAACTTCGCAATGAAACGACACAGCCTCATCGAGTTCAGGCTCGTTTGAATCCTCTAGACGAGTAGTTTGTCTTTCAATGGTAACCAGGGTTTGATGATATAGCTAGAAGGTGGTCATAGGAACTCTGTAATGAAACGACGCAACCCCATCGAGTTTCGGATCCATTGATTCGTCTTGACGAGTACTTTGTTTTAGTAAGTTTTCAGGGTTTGATTACAGATGGCGCGCACTAACCATTAACTCTGCGCGTCGTCTTATTATAAGTATAACTTTTTAGGTACGTACATAAGTATACATCCACTTTATTAAATATTTTTTTAAAGTTTATTTTTATGGAAGTTTAGGTGTAAAAAAATCGACAGCAATCTGACAACACTGTTTCCGACTAAACATACTTTATTCATCTCTCTTGTCAAGTATTTAAAATTGTCAACTTGAGATCACAATATGTATGACATGACAATCAAATAATATATCTGTATCGTATCGGAAAAGAAAAAGAGGAAGAATATCTACAAAAATAAGAAAAGCTCATTAGACCGAGCGAAGGATTTAAGAAAATACGTTATTGATATTAAAGAAGTAGAAAACAGCGGAAGGAAAAATAAGTAGGACTGTCTACAAAAAGAAATGAGATGCCATCAAAAACATAACTTGTAAAAAGAAACCAAGTCTCGCAACTCACTTCTTCTTCCGTAAAAAGTTGTGAGATCCATGTAATACCAAGTCGGCTAATTTATTCAATCCCTACTTAAGGGTTCTTCTGTTTTAAGTTATTACGTTAGTAGCTAACCTAACAACATTGTATAGTGATCATATCAATATTAAAAATCTTTGATGTTTTAAATAAATAGATTGACTTGGCAATCGCATGAAAACAATGTATCTAAGAAGTAACATATAGGAATATTATATTAAATTAGATTGTTTAGTGCGATTGCCAAGTCAGTCTATTTATTTAAAATATCAAAGATTTTTAATATTGATATGATCACTATACGATGTTGTTAGGTTAGCTACTAACGTAATAACTTAAAACAGAAGAACCCTTAAGTAGGGATTGAATAAATTAGCCGACTTGGTATTACATGGATCTCACAACTTTTTACGGAAGAAGAAGTGAGTTGCGAGACTTGGTTTCTTTTTACAAGTTATGTTTTTGATGGCATATTATATTTAAGTACATAATAGGAATATTATCTAATAGTTGTTGTTCCTAATAAAATTTGATTTGAATTGAATTTGAATCTACGCACACGCAAACAAAGTCGCAGGCACAGGTTAACAGGTAGTGTATTAATATAGTAGTAGTAGTGGTGGTAAAAAGTACAAGGATTTTATTTATTTTTTGAGTAATGAATTGAAAAGTCGCCAAATCACCTAGTTTTGCCTTGAAGGTTTTCCAATGCAAAAAAAAATTATTTAGATAAAACCAGTGAAAACATTATCAATGTACATTTACTCCTTTAGATAAAATAAACAAATAAATCAACTTTATAACATACGAGTAGATTAGTATACAATTTCTAGTTTTTCCTTTTTTTTTCGTTACTTTTTCAATACTGCGAAGAAACTGTCATCATACATACAAGGTTTAATTATACCAGAAAATAGCCCAATACCGCATCTGCAATATTTCAGTACAATTCACGCTTCTTGTATTACCCCTCTTATTTACCGAAAACTTTTCCGTCGCAGCTAATTTATTTTCCAACTAAATCTCATAAAGTCTTGCGAGCCGTCCGCACGCGATCTCATTCAAACGTCGACTTTTTGATAACAACATTATAACAAATGGCTAACGTATACCGACCTTCCTAAATCAAGCTTTTTCCGAGATAGTTTAGAATTTATAGACTTCTAAGAAAATATTTTCCTAGCATTTAATTATTTCTAAGTATTTGTCGACAACTCGTATTTTAAAAGAAATTAAAAATTACTTTGAAAAGAGCAATTAATACATTATTTAAATATAAAAACGAAAAAAAAAAACTATTTGTGGTATCAGATATTAGTATCTGATACCACAAAAAGTTTTTTTTTTTTGTATCTTTTTAAACTTTTCATAAACTAATTAATTAAATTTTTAAGTTAAATAACTTTAAAAGAATCTAAGAAAATTCACACTTTTTTTTTTTTCTAGTTCATGTTTTTTTCAAGCTTCAGTAACGCACAATTCTAGTAAACTGAAAACTGTAGACCAACTTTGTCATTCCAAAAACAATTTATTTCACCGTTCGATTCATTTGAAATTTACCAACAAATGCAATGGAAAATTCCGATGGAGCAAACCATTTAAATTAGGCCCGATAACTTGAAAACTGAATGAATGGGGTTTAACCAGGAGTGTTCCAATTAGTTTGCTGTTATTTTTCCATTCCGTACGACGTGAAAATTGGGTCGCTTGGAATTGATCATAATACGTTTTCGAAAAGAACATGATTAGCTTCATCCTGGCCCTTTATTAACTTATTAATAATTTTCTTATATTTATTATAATATTATATTATGTTTTATATTACAAAATAATTAATCAAAATAAAATGGTGTTTATACCTTATCAACTAAAAAAGTCGGCTAGGTATGTTTCATTAGAAAAATTCTTATCTTAGTAAAATTTAAATTAAATATATATTTATAAAAGATCTATCCAAAAACATAATTTGATGTACGAGAAAACGACTTACTATAAGATTGTTTATGTTAGACGTACATTTTTTAACGTGAATATAGCATTTCTGTTTTACTTATATTTCATATTCATTTTTATTTCAACTTCCCATAAACATAAATTCAGTGATAAGCTGAAAGCGTTATTTTGTTTATATAATTATTCAAGATAACTGCCATTATCTGTATATTGCGTGACATATTAGTCATAAAAATATTACGTTTCAAGAATAAATAAAAAAAATATTTACACGAAATCGTTATTTATAATTATTATAAAAAACGTAAGTATAATCTTTGGTAAAACGAAATTAGAAGTGCTTGTATAGAATTAATTAAAGTAAACTCGGTATTGTAACCATTTAGTTACATACTAGACGTTACTCTTGACGTTTCAAGTCATTATCTAAAGCTATTGGTAATTTGAACAAATATTTGAACATTATTTCAAAGCAATCAATCATTTTAGTTTACCTTTTGTATTTGAAGTAACGTTATATAGGTCGCCTTTGAATTGCGAAATGTAGCAATAACTTAGGGTCTAATATACTTACAATTTAATAATACTTTTCTCATGATTTCTTTGTATTATATTAAAGCACGTTTTTAGGGTTACGTATGTAAACAAGTTCAGTCAATAAGGTCCTTTTATCTGTCTATCTATCCGCTAATTATCTTAGAAGCAAATGGTAATAAAAAACTGTAACATGACAATACATATTTATCAGTGGTATCAGATATTAATATCTGATACCACAAAAGTTTTTTTTTGTATCATTTTTAAACTTTTCATAAACTAATTTAACTTTAAAAGAATCTAAGAAAATTCACACAGTTTTTTTCTAGTTCATGTTTTTTTCGAGCTTCAGTAACGCACAATTCTAGTAAACTGAAAACTGTAGACCAACTTTGTCATTCCAAAAACAATTTATTTCACCGTTCGATTCATTTGAAATTTACCAACAAATGCAATGGAAAATTCCGATGGAGCAAACCATTTAAATTAGGCCCGATAACTTGAAAACTGAATGAATGGGGTTTAACCAGGAGTGTTCCAATTAGTTTGCTGTTATTTTTCCATTCCGTACGACGTGAAAATTGGGTCGCTTGGAATTGATCATAATACGTTTTCAAAAAGAACATGATTAGCTTCACCCTGGCCATTTATTAACTTATTAATAATTTTCTTATATTTTGTATAATATTATATTATGTTTTATATTACAAAATAATTAATCAAAATAAAATGGTGTTTATACCTTATCAACTAAAAAAGTCGGCTAGGTATGTTTCATTAGAAAAATTCTTATCTTAGTAAAATTTAAATTAAATATATATTTATAAAAGATCTATCCAAAAACACAATTTGATATACGAGAAAACAATCATCTTCTTTTTACTTAAACGATACACCAATTTTTATTTACGTTACTTCTCACCTGTTCTGGTCTACATCAAATCTCCACTTTTTCGGCGTGATGAATATGTATTGTCATGTTACAGTTTTTTATTACCATTTGCTTCTAAGATAATTAGCGGATAGATAGACAGATAAAAGGATGGACATGGCGCGATAATAATGATACCTTATTGGTTGAACTTGTTTACCTACGTAACCCTAAAAACGTGCTTTAATATAATACAAAGAAATCATGAGAAAAATATTATTAAATTGTAAGTATATTAGACCCTAAGTTATTGCTACATTTCGCAATTCAAAGGCGACCTATATAACGTTACTTCAAATACAAAAGGTAAACTAAAATGATTGATTGCTTTGAAATAATGTTCAAATATTTGTTCAAATTACCAATAGCTTTAGATAATGACTTGAAACGTCAAGAGTAACGTCTAGTATGTAACTAAACGGTTACAATAACGAGTTTAATTTAATTAATTCTATACAAGCACTTCTAATTTCGTTTTACCAAAGATTATACTAACGTTTTTTATAATAATTAGATATAAATAACGATTTCGTGTAAATATTTTTTTTATTTATTCTTGAAACGTAATATTTTTATGACTAATATGTCACGCAATATACAGATAATGGCAGTTATCTTGAATAATTATATAAACAAAATAACGCTTTCAGCTTATCACTGAATTTATGTTTATGGGAAGTTGAAATAAAAATGAATATGAAATATAAGTATATAAAACAGAAATGCTATATTCACGTTAAAAAATGTACGTCTAACATAAACAATCTTATAGTAAGTCGTAGGTGTAAAAATTTTATATAAAACTAGCATTGTCTTTTGTATCTTTATTCACATTTGACTTTGACATATATGCATTTAAAAGTTACGATATAAATTTAAAAATTCACAGTATCTTGAGGGTAAATAAAAAAGTTTCTATATTAAGTTAAATCCGATTGAAAAGATCCATATAACCGCAGATAAGACTGGAAGTACTAACTCATATGACGGCAAAACGAATAAAGGCAAAAAGGAATTCCTTTAAAACTTTTTATGTCTTATGGTCGGATGGACAATAACCTAATGAGTTAGTCGGGCGCCTGTCGACAGCTCCATGACACCCTTATCTAAGGGCACACGCGATGTTTGTTCAGCCGTTAATACTTTATTTTAATGAAGGCTTCCTGAAAAAACAGCCGAAATAGATCTACGTTTCGGTCAACACTTTTATATTTGAAAGTTTTATTTCATGGAATAAATAATACAGTAAAATAGAGAAGATAAAAAAAATTCGACTTAAAATATATATTTTAAAAAAAATGCTCTGATTCTTTATTTCCTAATTTCTCATATATAGAGGTAAACTAAAATAATATTAATATTTTTTTTAAATATATGTCTTAAATAATAATAATATATGTATGTCCTTTCTGAGATACGTTACTTTGAAATTAAAAGCACACAAACTTTATTGGGATAGCATTTTGTAACCGGCGGTGGAGAAACGCTCAGAAATATTACCTGCAGTCCACACTACTGTGGACAATGCGGTCTTTTAATTAAATGTGCATCATTCTTTATCCAGGACAGAAAAAAATTACCTAGAAATTCATGGATTAAGCAAATATATATTAATATTACAATCAAGAAACATTTTTTTTATTACTTTATCGATAAGCTCCAAAGCTACTGAACAACCAGTTCAAAAATTTTCACCATTACTAATCGTATCTTTAAAGTAAAGCCTTATGTATGAACGCGGGTAAAACCTCGTGGAATGTCTACTCAAAACAGAAAAAATATTAGAAGATTAACACTTATTATTACGAGTATATGACTTTTAGTCGATGATTGAATACATAAAGTACATAAGAATATAAATCTCAATTAACAATACTTTTATTTATAATTATTGTCACAATCAGTACCACGAGGTCATAAGTTAAGGCGGTACGTTTTAAAAGGTGATTAACCTTTTCTTTGAAGTACCTACTAATATTCATGGTCTTGCAAGTAACTCGGCATTTATATCCGGGGACAATATACAGCGAGTTGTTATCAACGTGATTTAAGTGCCGACTATTTCTAAAACATTAAGTTCAAGGAACTGTGTTTGAATAATTCGTTCCGTTGTTCTTGACTTTAAAATTCAATTACTTTACATTATCATTAATAATACTTGTTAATTATTTTTTCATCAATATTTTCTTATGACGTTATCACGTAAAATTATCGTTCGTAAACCGACTTTCCAGACAACCAATTTTTTATATAAACTTTTTATATTTATATAATACTTTATAAAACTATTTATGTTCGTAAATAATTTAAGTTTAACTAGTAATATTAAGTATATTTAGTAATATTAAGTAAGAGTTCATATATTACTTATATGTATTTCGGGATAAAGTAAGAAGTCTAGTAATAAACACACGTATAAAAATGTAAGAAGTTTGCAAGCAGTTAAATAAAAAAAACTAAATCATAATTATGAACCCTTAAAATGTAGTACGTACCACACTATTAGTAATAGTGTAACACAACGACTACTGAATATTAATATAATATAAAATGTATCGATAAAATAAAACAAAATTTCTAACTTTAACCGAAAAATTAATTATTACTGCTATTTCGTAGCAAATTTATTATAAAAACAACTTTTTTTTTTTAAAGAATTCAAACACAAACCGCAAATTCCGTCAGCAAATACTATGTAAATTCATAACAACGTCGTTTTTTTTTTCTGCGAAAGCCGCATAAAATGCGGGATTTTAATTAAATGCAATGTAAACATAATACCGCTACTACGTAAATTATGACCGCGGTGAATGTATCAACAAATAAAATCACAAACGCATAAAAAGTGGAACATCTCATGTAACCATATTATTCCCTAAATTAATCTAAAAATAAATATACATACTAAACTACTATAAGCTATGTGAAAGTGACAGTATGTCTGTTTCATTTTCACCGTCAAACCGATTGTGATTGAATTGAAGACGAAGATATTTTGAAAACTGAACTACATCAAAATCAGTTCATTTACATAGTGTGCCACGATGCCATAGAGACCATAAACAAATGCAGTAATGCTAGCGTCAAACTCTATTTTTATAGGTGTCAAAATTTTTTGCGTTTGATCTATATGTTTTATTTCTAGTTACACATATTCATATCTGCTTATAGGTTGATGCTACTAATTAAAAAAAAAATTAAAAAATACTATTCCAAGTGATTCACCAAACAATCAATTAAAATGTTTACAATTTATCGAAAAAAGAAAGGTAAAATATATGTGAACTGTGAAGTTTCACTTAACATTATTTTTATAAAGTTTATTTTATGAGGTGTACTTTATATTATGTGATGTTTTATAGTTTTTAACACAGAAATAGTAATTTCTGTGGTTTTTAATAACCTTCTATAAAGTCTTTCTATCGCAAAAATATTTTATATGCGGTCGAGTAAATCCTGGATTTATTTATCGTGTTCAACAGACAACATAATTTTTTTTTAATATTAATATCTAGGACAGATTACTAGAAATGAAAACAAAAGAAGATACAATAAAAAGTACCTTATGACGTTTTTACAAAGTTCAGATATTTTTACAATCAAGATAGGTATAAATTAATTGTATGCTTTCTATGAATTTAAAAACTGTCGCATGTTATGATTAACGCTACAACACAACAAACTTTGCCTAAAAAGCGCAGATATTTAAATGAGACGCTCGTTACATCACGCGGTTCACGCTAATGAACGATTTCGAATTGTATTGTATATAGAATAAATTAATAATTTAATTATAAACACAAGACTATAAAAAATAATCGAAAAATATTTTTTATTTTAAAATTACATTTATGTTTTTTGTTGTTTTTAAATTGTTTACTAAGCTCAGAAAAATAATCGACTACAGAAGAGCTGTGTAGTCAATTAAATTCTAACCCTTATGTACAGTAAAAAAACAATTATTATTACGAAAATGTGTATCCTGTATGAAAATAAATAATACTTTAAAAAAATCTTGGCAACAAACACCCCACAGATAAGAAAGACAAAAAGTAACTGAAATGAGGCTTTTTCCCTGTTAAAAATAGGCTATTGCGGGGTAAATAAAAAAGAATGAAATATTTAAATGTGCCTTGAAGTAGTTGTAAGGTTGTAGTTGCAGTACAACATGTGACGGTTATCAACTCCGGTCACTTAGCATATCGCCGGCCGTTGTTGGTTTTTGTGAGCTAGGCGACAATATGTATGCCGCCTTAAAAAGGCATGCCATTCATTATTTTTAAGCACGAAATGTTATTCGCTTATCTTTCTATATAATTTATATCCGTATATATTATTATAAATTCGTGGGTTTCAGCGGAGTTCAAAAATGAGCGTCGCCTTATTCATGCACCTCACGTGTCTCAAAAGAACCCCTATGTCGGTGTATATATATATATATATATATATATATATATAATTATATATTTCATCATCATCATCATCATGTCTTCAATCAGTGAATTAGATGGATTTCCGCTTGAAATTACAATTCACACAATTTCCCCCATTAACTTTTATTCCTTATCTATAAAAAACTAAGAATAAAAAAATGTATCGTTAAGGTATTTGTGACTTTTTTAAAAATATTTATCTGGTTTTTGTTTTTAATTTACTTTTACGTACTATGCGAAATCATGTGCGATGTTTTTTTTTTTACCTTTAAATTATTTTAAATACCTCGTAAGTGTATTGTAAATACTTTCATATTGATTATTATTGATATAAAATCGCTCTTAGACTCAATGAACTGAATTGAATCAGCCTGTAAACGTCCTGCTGTTGAACAAAGTCCTCTTCTTTATTTAAGAAAAGGGTTGTAGCTTAATCTACCACGCTGCTCCACTGCGGGTTGGCGAATAATTTTCCTACCAAGAGTACCTATTACATGTCTAAGATAACAGTTGAGGTCGACAGCTTTACGTGCTTTCCTAGGCACGGTTAGAGTCCCACAAGGATATACACCTAAACCAGAGACAAATATTTGTACAAATACAAATATCTGCCCCGAGTAGAAATCGAACCCACGACCGCCGGCGTTAAGGTAACTACTTTAGACACTACAACAAAACGGTTATCTGATGTAACATAATGATAACTAAATGAACAAAAAAATTAAAATTAAAATTAATAAATGTAGACTCAATAAAATATATATACAAGTAGAACAAAAATTGTATCGTTTGTGGAAAGCCTATATTTCGTGTCGTGACTAGCATTGCTAGCTACGAAATAATGTCGCTGAAATATTTTCGATATTTTTGTATTTATTTACTTTCTGTGAATAATTACTTTAAGTGCTGATATTTATTATTTATGTATTAATTATAATTTCGTTCTCGTGAATATTTTATATAGTTTAAAGTTTTTACTAAGATATTTAACGACCGCCTAGAACGTTTTCTAATCTTATTTGTATTCGTATAAATTAGAAATAATATTATTTGCCGACATTAAATTAAAACGAATTAAACATCACTTACTTTACTCACTCGATTAAAACTCACTTTGAAACAAAAATAACCCAAATTAGATCAGCAGTACTCATGAAATGGTCTTAACAACGAAATATGGTTATTGTTTTAATTGTATCAAATGATATATAAAGACTTTTTAAACAATTCGTATATTTATGTTCTAAAGTAAAATCAAATAAAATGAATGTAACTATTTGTTTACCCAGTAAAAAAAGAACCCAAACTTGAAAGTGAAGTTGAAAACATAAAATATGTATTTAAGCCTCTAGCCACTGGTGCTCTCTAACAACGACGTTAAATGACAAACTAATGCAATTCGGTGAAACATCAAAGTTTCATCTACACTGAGTAGAGATTCATAATTCTGATTTCAATAATGCTTTCAGCAATGTAAAATTATACTTTTTTTTTAATGCAAACTGACAATCCGTTCACCTGGTAGTAAGTGTACGCGACATCCATAGACACCCACTAAATCAGAGGATTAGCATGTGAGTTGTCGGCCTTTTAAATGGGTGTATGCTCTTTTCTTGAAGGTCCCTAAATCGTATCGGTTTGGAAATAGCGTAAATGGCAGCTGGTTCCATAAATGGGTTGTGCGAGGCAGGAAAACAACAAAGTTGTATTTATAAAATTTAAAGTTTTGAAAGTTATACTCGTAATAAATGTTATATTCATTAAATACAGTTAAAACATTTTAGTCATGTGATTAATAACTTAGTTGCCTATTGTCTTCTCTATCACGTCCGTTGTTTATATACCTAAAGGGCGCATTAGTGTTATGAAATCATAACATACAGGGCCATTTACTTTATGAAGTGTTAACGTGTGACACATTTGTTGTTTTCACTTTCCAAGTTACGTGACGCGAGGGCAAACGCGTTCCCAAACGAATATATTAACGCCTACTAAAAATACACAAATTATCAACTTCGAGTCCACTTACGAAGCCTTTGCGAATGGTTACTTTGGTCAATTAAAACGAATTAGGTTAATGTATGTGGGTTTTTGACGATAACCTTCGTTTAGGATTCCGTCAACCGATTGAGCTATGTAACTTATTATTATATATTTATTTAATAATGGAATTTTGCTGGCTTAACAAAGACAATCTCTGTTCTCGTTTGATTTTATTGATGGACATATTTTATGTCAAACATTGACGTTACGCCTATTTTAATACTATTGAATTTTGACGGCCGGCTGGTCGAGTGGTCAGGCAACTGGATACTTTACGCAGCGGTCGCGTGTTCGAATCCCACCAGGTGCAGATAATTTGTATGACGAATATAGATGTCTGCACCGGGTCATGGATGTGTATTTATGTATATATGTATTTATATAAATTTCTTAAATTTATTTCCGTTCCTAGTGTCTGTAACACAAGTTCTTACGAACTTAGCACGGGGCTAGGTTAACGTGGTGTGATTGTTGGTTAATATTTATTTATTTTTATTTATTTATTTATTTATTGAATCAAGGAATTTATATCATAACTGGAACGCTCACTTAATCAAATTGTATATTCAAATATGCACCTTGAAATAACTGACATAATGTTGCCATTTGTTTCCAATATGTAAAGTGAAAAAAATCGTTCCGAGCATTTCCTTGACTAGGTACTGGTATTTTGTCTCTTTCTTACGAATTGCCTTGAATCCATGGTAGAAAGAGATGCAATCCCTCTCTTAAGAACGTTTTTTGAGTGCACGTACGCATTTCAGTTTGTATAAAAATTCCTTGCTTTACACCTATTTTAATACTATCAAACTAACATAATGTTACCATAACAAAAATATTATCATAATACAATGTTTAACGGTAACTTGATCGTTAATATTAAGAGTCGTAATTTAATATTACGCAGAAATTTCGACTCACTTTTTTTACAAACATGTTACCTGTATTCCTTCAGTAAACATTTTACGTGAAAGGTAAGTAGCAACTTTTTTTACAGAACCAACATTCTTACAAATGACCGGTACTTGACTTCGATATTTCTTTTCCGTGCCATGCTTTCTTCTTATCAGATGGCATTAATCACAATTCCACCCCCAATTAAAACTGCTATGACCAAGCGTTTCGCGTTTGAATCTAGCCATTGTATTCCATTTATTACTCATTGCACTTTGTTTTGTTACTTTGCTTGTACTACAATGGTTTTAACGGCGATCATAAACTGGCAAGTGCGAGTATAATGACGCAAACAGCAATAGCTTCTGTATAATTTTACTACTGTATTTATTTTATGCATAATATATATTTTTTGTCACTCACTAACACAGTAGCATTTGAAATTATATGTTTTGAAACAACAATTAAGAATCGAATAAAATTGAAAGATCTGAAATGGCTTGTAAAATGTTTTCTAAAATTTATCATGAGAATGAGAAAGCACTAACGTCATTTGGGCAGAGGTTGTCAACATTTAGGAAACAAGCTTACAAATCATTCTTACACCTGACCGTAACGTTATCGTGACGACACGACGTGAAAAATTACCGTTTCCCAAATCGTTGTCACAATTTTTCCACGTTGAACGCTAGGGGGCGTTGACGATTAAAATGAAATGTTTTCTACAACAGCTTTAATAGGGGGCGTCTACATCTAAATTTTGATCTAACTGTTTAAAAATGGTGCATGCTATTTATTACGCGCTAATTGTAATTTATTAGGCGTCGACCTAATTGATGAATATTTTAACGCCGTTCAACAGTTCATACTTATGAATAAATGGACACCGTTTTATCAATTAATTACTATCGCTTAATGTAATGAACAATGTTTTCAATTTAATTAGAGGATTATTTCTTCTAATTTTCGATTAAAGGATAATAACGAAGAAGCCAATAACTTTACCTTTGAATCTATAGATTTTTCTTGTAATCTTAAAAGAAAATAATTAACAAAATCAACATCCAGATATGGAATTTATGAGAATTGAAAGATCGACGTATCCAATAATACTCGACTGGCCAATTGGCGCAGTTTCCAGTGCTTTCTGCTCCAAGGGTTGCGGGTTCGATTCCCGCCCCGAGTCTGGGTGTAATATATTAATTATTATTATAAATATGTGTACATATTACAAAAAAAGTAGGTATATCAGTCGGCCGTTACCTAAAACACAGGCATTAGGTTGTCTACCTTAGGAACAGACGACCGTGTGTGTATGTTAAACATGTGTATAAAATACATACATATTTTAATAATAATAATAAATAATAAATATTAACCAACAATCACACCACGTTAACCTAGCCCCGTGATAAGTTCGTAAGAACTTGTGTTACGGGTACTAGGAACGGAAATAAATTTTAAGATATAAATACATATATACATAAATACACATCCATGACCCGGTGCAGACATCTATATTCGTCATACAGATTATCTGCACCTGGCGGGATTCGAACCCGCGACCGCTGCGTAAAGTGTCCAGTTGCCTGACCACTAGACCAGCCGGCCGTCAATTTTATGTCTATGTATGTAATATAGTATTGGCTAAATATTACTTAAACATTTTTCGATCCTGGAATTTACGTCTTGTTTTGTAGAAAGTGCTATTTTGACATAGATATCATAGTATTCATAATGTTATTAATATAATGACTGTAGACGACGACTGTTGGGTAAAGTTCCTATATAGACCCAAGTCTTGTTATTTAGTTTTAAGTAAAGGTAATATTTATATGTTTTTATCGGGTTTTAAAATGTTACCAATGTTTTCTATAATTACGTAATAAACAAGAAATTAAATCTTTGTGAGTAAACATTATTGGTACTGTTCGCGTTGTAAACGGTTTTAATAGGTGTGAACGACTACAAACGATTATTGGTATTAACGCAGCGGTATATCAATTTATTTTGCAATTAAACTTTATTGTTAAGGTTGCGAGAAAAAAATCATTCCAATGTGTTTTAAGCTCGTTTATAATGATAAATATTTTATTGCTTAATAGCGTTTTTATTTATACGAATAATATAATAATTTTTTTGGTAATTTATTTTTAAAAATAAAAACAGGTATATAGCACGATATACGAGTAGTCTCTTACTTCTATTACTTATACATAAAGCTGAAGAGTTTGTTAGTTTGATCGCGCTAATATCAGGAACTACTGGTTCGAAGTGAAAAAATATTTTTGTGTTAGATATTCCATTTATCGAGGAAGGCTATAGGAGTTGAACATTCATAATAAACGTTATAAAAAAAAAAACAAAAAAAAAATTCTTTTTTAAGAGCTTCCGTACACTGCGTAGCGGTTAAAGTTACGCAAAAATTGTGTACCTATGACGGAATTAATTGACATTAAAAGTTTCAAAAATCAGTCCGTGACAGCATACCTATATCTATCTCTTGAGGTTGACTCATTATAACCGTTTTTATAGTAATCAAGTTTGTTCTAAAATAATGAGTTATTTGCGAAGATGGTTTTACATAAATGATGTAAATCCTTATGCAAATAAATATGCTATTCATCACAAGTATTTATTTTTGAAAAAATAGTCCTTAACATTATGTGATTTCAATGAATATCTTAGAAGATATAGATTTAAAATAACTCCGCAATGAAATAATGATAACAAAAAATAAAAGGGGGATTTTATTGCATTATTATTAGCCAGGTATATTCGAATTAAAAATACTTTATCATCAAGAGAACTTTATGACGATCAACTTTGTCATTTAAAGCATTTAATTTGGACCCATAATTTAGGAGATAATGTAAAATCAAATGAAATGATGTGCGTCGCGCCACACTCTGGTGTAAGTCGCCTAAGTTATCGTTTGCTGTAACAATTAATAAAACACAGGGGCAAACATTTAAGCACATAGGAATCGATTTACGTCAAGACTGCTTTTCACGCGAAAAACTATGTGTTGCCTAATCAAGATCAGGTTGCGTATACAGTATTTTCTTCTCCTTGGTAGGTCAATAATGGCTTAAAATATTTAAGTACGTTTTTTCTTCAAATTATACATATACATACATATAAATCACACCTCTTTCCCGTAGGGGTAGGCAGAGACCACTTCTTTCCACTTGCTATGATTCTTACATACTTGTTTCGCTTCGTCCACTTTCATTATTCCCTTCATACATGCTCTTCGGTTTAGGGTACTCTTGACCTGGCCTTTTTTCAAGACGTCCCTGATTTGGTCTTGATACGTTCGCCTAGGTCTACCCCTTCCCGCACTTTCATTCACACTCGCCTTATACACTTTTTTCGTCAACCGTTCTTCATTCATTCTCTCGACATGGCCAAACCATCTCAGCATACCTTTCTCAATTTTCGTCACTACATCTTCTTTCAGACCACAACGTTTCCGTATCTCACTATTTCTTATCCTGTCACTCAGTTTAACTCCTATCATACTTCTTAACGCTCTCATCTCAACTGCATTTATTCTGCTTTCATGTTTCTTCTGCCATACCCAACTTTCACTTCCGTACATAAGTGTCGGCACCAGCACCCCCTCATGAACAGCCAAACGAGCCTTGTTAGACACCTTCCGGCTCCTCATAAAGGAGTGCAAAGCTCCATTCACCATGTTTCCTGCATTCACTCTTTTTTCAATATCACTCTCACACTTTCCATCTCTTGTAAACTTTGAACCCAGATACACAAACTCATTCACCTGTTCAATTTGTTTATCTCCAATCACGATATTGCAGTCTGTCATTGCCTCCTCTTTTTCAAACACCATCACTTTCGTCTTCTTTACATTCATTTTCATTCCCTTTCTGATAAAAGCTCCACTCATAGCAGTTACCATCTCCTGCAACTCCTCGGCGGAAGACGCAAGTAATACTTGGTCATCAGCATAAAGAAAACATTTGACGAGTAACTCATTCATTCTCAACCCCCTTTCATTCTCTTTTAAATCTGTCAAGCAATTATCCATGAACACATTAAACAGCCACGGTGACGCTACACATCCCTGTCTAACACCTTTTTCGATATTGAACCATTCAGTCTTCAAATTAACGCGAGTGAAACCGCGGGGCACAGCAACTACTATATATACAAGTCTCGTCGTGACTACAAACTTATGTAACTTATCCGAAATATCGAAAAAATTGTCAAAAAACTATATCGTGTTACCAGTTTTTATTCTAAAAAAACAACATTTTACTATTATATTATGGTGTAAGTAGTTCTCTCTTTCTCTTTTTAAAAACAATAGGAGCGTACCAAATGCGGTGCACAATAAATAAATAATTAATAATTAACAAAAAAATCTTAGTTAAATGAAAATTTACAGCATTTGATATTACAATTATTATTAACTAACTACATATTTAGCATGATTAAGCTACTTCCCTTTAATTTTCATGATAATTATAATATTATTAACGTTAATAATTATATTTTCTATACATGATATCCTTCAAACACAATAAAAGAGATTCAAATAATGACATTATATTTAAAGTTTAATGTAAGTCTTGATAAAATTGCTTTGGCCAATAACGTTTTTAATAGCTCTAAAGTGCAAAATAAATAGTAGATTTTAATTAAGATGACAGTGTCGGTATAAAACGTCTGATTGCGCGGTTGGCGGACGTTTTAATGGCTATCATATCTTCGGAGGTGGTGTGGACACAGAGTAAGAAGATGCAGATAAAACGACTTCAGTAATTATACTTTATTTTTTTTTTCTTTATTCGAACATAAAATTCTATGAAACATATATTAAAATAATGTCTTTGATTATATAATATTAATAAAGTATTGTGTTTTTTGTAATGTTCATTTTAAATGAATAAATAAAAACAATAATAGGTAGACAGAAGTAAAACAAGATGGTGCTAGTAAAGTAAGTTAAATATGGATATTTTTCATTTTCCTATATTTAAATTATTTAATTAAATTACAACAAGTAGTACGAAAATTTATGAATTATTTTTGAGGTACTTATAAAATACCAAAGACAGTTTACCGCTTTAAGCTGCTTTAACGCCAAGTTGCAATGTTTAAAAAAAAGTAAAATCATATAATTTTCTATATCGAAAGAAAAACTTAATATATACAATACATTACCGATGACAAAATGTGTCCCAAAATAACGAATCTTTTTCAGCCTATTCGGGTAAATCATATTGGAAAATTCTGTACCACTAGATTTATCAATGTGGGAAATTTTTCACCCCAGTAAGCTCTATTGCATCTCAGTGAACTACGCTGTGGAGTGGGCTCGGTCGCTCATAAAAGTGTTATGAGTTCATTTCCAGACGGCGCCTAGTGAACCCCTACGATAGAATGTGGTAAAATTTGACGTCGCGGATACGCTAGAGCGGAAAGGGTTTCGAAGTAAAATAACATGGAATATATTTTGATGGTTTACCATTAAACGTAACGTAATTCTATAATGATATTTAACTTAGGTCAATGACATTTTATATCGATATATTTTGTCCATATAAACAATATGATTGAAAATACTTATTTGTTTTGTTGTAAAATATATGCTTAAATTATAAAATTTTTGACTGACCCGTTGGCGAAGTTTGCAGTGACCCTGTTATCTGCTCCAAGGGTTGTGGGTTCGATTCCCGCCCCGAGTCTGGGTGTAATATATGTTTATATACGTATATATATGTATTATTTATAAGTATATTTATTTAAAACAAAATGTATATCAGTCGGCTGTTACCTAAAACACAGGCATTAAGATGCCTACCTTAGGAACAGACGACCTTGTGTGTGTGTTATACATATTATTATTATATTATTTTTATTATAAAAAAGAAAAAAAAAAATCGATTTTTTTCTACTATGAAAACTCTCTCAAAGCCAACTTTTTTATCTTTATTTTAAATTATTCTCGGCAGACTCATTTTCGAATAAGTAAATTATTTAGAAAGTTACAAAACTTCGTAAACACGATTCTCGAAGTATATAATCGAAAACATTAACCCGAAACAAATTCCTCATGTGTATAACTCCAACGATTCTTCATGTGTCAAGGGGCAGATAAATATATTATATGTCCCTAAAAGCGTAAGAAATCCGAAGATTTGTAAAGTTTCCCCTTTATGACGGGTGAAGCGCTTTGCCAATGTTTTCCAACTGAGCGATATGAAAAACTTTTTACAGTTTAACGCCAATCGATTCTTAACTTAAAACCAATGGAGTAAGATAAGTTTTTGGTTGATATTTAGGAGAAGAAAGATTCATTTGCAATCTTCGTCAACAAAGCGTTTAACATATCTTAGTTTATACTCGCCGTCAAACAGCGAGTAAACTATTTATGATGTTATTAAACGGATAGATACACGTTTCTTTTATTATTATTTTGACAATATTAAACTTTTAATAAGCAGTAAATGCTTCATTGTTGTAGTAATAGTTTTGTGACGAATAAAATGTTTGTGTATGTAGAAATAAAATTATTTATTGCGTCTTTATGTGCCGAATGTTATTCGGTTATATCTTTAAACGAGCAATTCTTGTATATATATAATCTGAATCTCGGAAACGGCTCCAACGATTTTCTTGAAATTTAGTATCCAGGGAGTTTCGGGGGTGATAAATCGATCTAGCTAGGATTTATTTTTAGAAAATGTCGTTTTATCCCTTTTTTTACACAATTAAAAAATATCATTAGAATACGAAGGTAAATTTCGCTGTCATTTATAAACTTATAATAGCTCGGATGGGTATCGGGCGGATTTGAAACCAGAAAACGAGGGTTCGAATCCAGGTCTACAGACCGATTTTTTTTTCATTTTTTTTTCAAGTTTCTTTTTTTGTGAGAAAAACTATTATTGAGAGCTCTTTTTCTTTTTTTATTTAAATAACCACTTCCTATTATTTTACTATTATGTCAGTCAGATAGAAAATATTATTTATGTTTCATCAGTATATAATAATATCTTATATCTTTAAACGAGCAATTCTTTAAACGAGCAATTCTTGTATATATATAATCTGAATCTCGGAAACGGCTCCAACGATTTTCTTGAAATTTAGTATCCAGGGAGTTTCGGGGGTGATAAATCGATCTAGCTAGGATTTATTTTTAGAAAATGTCGTTTTATCCCTTTTTTTACGCAATTAAAAAATATCATTAGAATACGAAGGTAAATTTCGCTGTCATTTATAAACTTATAATAGCTCGGATGGGTATCGGGCGGATTTGAAACCAGAAAACGAGGGTTCGAATCCAGGTCTACAGACCGATTTTTTTTCATTTTTTTTTCAAGTTTCTTTTTTTGTGAGAAAAACTATTATTGAGAGCTCTTTTTCTTTTTTTATTTAAATAACCACTTCCTATTATTTTACTATTATGTCAGTCAGATAGAAAATATTATTTATGTTTCATCAGTATATAATAATATCTTATATCTTTAAACGAGCAATTCTTTAAACGAGCAATTCTTGTAGATATATATATAATCTGAATCTCGGAAACGGCTCCAACGATTTTCTTGAAATTTAGTATCCAGGGAGTTTCGGGGGTGATAAATCGATCTAGCTAGGATTTATTTTTAGAAAATGTCGTTTTATCCCTTTTTTTACGCAATTAAAAAATATCATTAGAATACGAAGGTAAATTTCGCTGTCATTTATAAACTTATAATAGCTCGGATGGGTATCGGGCGGATTTGAAACCAGAAAACGAGGGTTCGAATCCAGGTCTACAGACCGATTTTTTTTCATTTTTTTTTCAAGTTTCTTTTTTTGTGAGAAAAACTATTATTGAGAGCTCTTTTTCTTTTTTTATTTAAATAACCACTTCCTATTATTTTACTATTATGTCAGTCAGATAGAAAATATTATTTATGTTTCATCAGTATATAATAATATCTAAATATAATTTAACCGAGCAAAGCTCGGTCATCCAGGTACTCTTAGTTTATACTCGCCGTCAAACAGCGAGTAAACTATTTATGATGTTATTAAACGGATAGATACACGTTTCTTTTATTATTATTTTGACAATATTAAACTTTTAATAAGCAGTAAATGCTTCATTGTTGTAGTAATAGTTTTGTGACGAATAAAATGTTTGTGTATGTAGAAATAAAATTATTTATTGCGTCTTTATGTGCCGAATGTTATTCGGTTATTTGTTATTATTTTGACAATATTAAACTTTTAATAAGCAGTAAATGCTTCATTGTTGTAGTAATAGTTTTGTGACGAATAAAATGTTTGTGTATGTAGAAATAAAATTATTTATTGCGTCTTTATGTGCCGAATGTTATTCGGTTATTTGTTATTATTTTGACAATATTAAACTTTTAATAAGCAGTAAATGCTTCATTGTTGTAGTAATAGTTTTGTGACGAATAAAATGTTTGTGTATGTAGAAATAAAATTATTTATTGCGTCTTTATGTGCCGAATGTTATTCGGTTATTTGTTGATGTCTATATTAATATTTCGTGAAATACTCGTATACTTGCCTACTAATATAAGCACACTATAGATATAAATATACTCGTAAAGTCATTATTTTAAGATAGTAGCTATATACGCGACTTCGTACTTGTGATTATAATAACTGTACTTATTAACTTTCAATGACGATATATTTTCTCTTTGAGATTTTTATATTTATAGGATCACTTATATGTCTGTATCTCATAACTGATTTACTTTGAATGTAATGTTATAAAGGAGTACGGGGAGTTGGTAATTAAAAAAGAAAAAAGAAAAAAAAAATTTAATGAAGTGTTCTAGTGAGTAAAGAGACTCAGTTTATATTATAAAGTTTAAGTAAAACGTAATAATATCCAAATCTGTTAAAGCTGATAATTGCTTAAAAATAAAAACATTTTCAATGTCATCAAATGGCTTCGGGGAAGATTTATTCTTGATTTCTTTATATTTCTTATTTTGTTATTTTGAAGAAGTTAAGTTAATATAATTTAATATAATCTTTATTTATAATAAAACAATAACAAGACCAATTATGTACATTGATGATATTTTTCAGTTCATACTATTAGTTCACACTCTATATATCTTCATCAAATTTTCAATCGTTAATAAAATACATTTTATTCCTCCACTCAAGTTCAATATATTTTTTTTAAACTTTTAGTGGTGCTTGATATTGCACTTGATGCTAATACAGTTTATTTGAATATTTATCACTAATTAAATTTGATTAAGTAATTAATTTTATTTTTATATAGGAGAAAGTTATATATATATATATATATATATATATATATATATATATATATATATATATATATATATATATATTTTTTTTTTTTTTTTATTGACTTTAGAAGGCATTGACGTTAATTTACTTTTAATTTATTTACTTTTTTGGGTAAGATTCTCTATAGTCGACAATGAAGTCAAAATGTGATTCTTTTTTTTTCATTTTTGTATATCTGTCCGTCTGCCTGTATCTGGCCGCATATCGGGCCAAAACTACATGATTGAATTTTAATGAAACTGGGTATGATATAGTTCATACTACGATTTAGGAGATTAGGTACTTTTTATCCTGAATTTGAGCACGGTTCCCTAGGGAGAGTTCTTTGATGTGTTATATTTATTATATTACGATTCATAAAATAAAAATAAAATAAAACGTCATAATTATATATTTTTACTAAGCACTTCAAATCTTCTTTTTAAACTCAACATAAATTAGGAACAGTTACGAGATACTTGACACATAAAACATTAAATATATTTATATTTGTACCTATATACCTACTAATTACAAATTTTCACATGATTCTCTAAAAGACATGCTTACGACCCTTGGCTATTTTTAGGGTTCCGTAGCCAAATAGCAAAAAACGGAACCCTTATGGATTCGTCATGTCTGTCTGTCTGTCTGTCTGTCCGTCCGTATGTCACAGCCACTTTTTTCTGAAACTATAAGGACTATACTGTTGAAACTTGGTAAGTAGATGTATTCTGTGAACTGCATTAAGATTTTCGCAAATAAAAAAAATACAAATTTTTGGGGTTCCCCATACTTAAAACTGAAACTCAAATTTTTTTTTCATCAAACCCATACTTGTGGGGTATCTATGGATAGGTCTTCAAAATTATATCGAGGTTTCTTGTATCATTTTTTTCTAAACTGAATAGTTTGCGCGAGAGACACTTCGAAAGTGGTAAAATGTGTCCCCCCATGTAACTTCTAAAATAAGAGAATGATAAAACTAAAAAAAAATATATGATGTACATTACCATGCAAACTTCCACCGAAAATTGGTTTGAATGAAATCTAGCAAGTAGTTTTTAATACGTCATAAATCGTAAACCGCAATTTACCTTTCATTCCATCAACTCAAATATATAAAAAAACAAGAACTTTTACGTGATGTTACTTGCTGCTACGGAACCCTGTATGGGCGAGTCCGACTCGCACTTGGCCGCTTTTATTTGTGACTCAAGTTGTCAATTTGTCAGTCGGCATCATACGCCATGTCAATGATATTAACTCACTATTTGAACATATTGTACGATATTACTATTGTCGCTATAGCAACAAATATTAGGAGTCGTTATGAGAGCAATATGAAGCAAAATAAAAATATTTTTAGAATTTTTTCATATGTTTCTGTCTGTAACTTTGTTCTGGTATAACGCAATATCTACTACGCGAAATTGGATATCGTTCTCAAAGTAGTCTAATCTTAAATCTGGTGTAGGTTTCATCTTGATAGACCATTTAGAGTTGTAGTTAAATTATAAGGAAGTTGTTTTGTAAACACATTTTTTTATAAAAATAGAAATAAAAATAAAATTAATAAAAAAAAATCAAAAAACCCGACTGCGTAAAATGCTCTTATTATAAACTAAAAAGAATAGAACAATTTACTAGCTTTCATTTGATACCCATATTGCTACAGTAAGAAAAAAAAATTCAACTCCCTCCCTCATTTCGCCATTTGCGGGCGCCATTTTTAAAATTTATATAGCCTATGTCACTACTACAATTTAGACAAATCCAACGACACCTCATATGTCAAAAAACCGTCCAGCCGTTTGGGCTGTAGGCGTGCCAAAGAAATGGACATACATACATACATACACTCGAAAAACATAACCCTCCTTCTGTCGCAGTCGGGTAATAAAAATCAAATAAAAAAAAATTACTCACACTGATATGTTTCGTGTTTAGCTAGTTATATTTTAATTTTTAACTTCCGATACACTGTCACTTCACAGAATATACCATTATAATAATAATTCTAATATATATATATATATTGCTTTCGAAAAATCGTAACACTTTTTAAAAATCTTAAATCCAGTTTATTGCTACATTAAATACCATTCGATCGAGTATTGTATTTTGTTCAGTTAATTATTCGACTGCCTTAATCCGAGAAGTCACGTGATGTGCACGTGTAGGGGAGAAATATTAGAGCCTCAGAACGTGGACTAATGTAGAAGTTCTATCTCAGCGAATTTTGTTTAACATAAGTGTATATAGAATTTTCAGCTTGTACTTACTGATTTGAAGCATATTCTTGTAAAAAAATATACATAACATAAATGCACTAACGAATAGAGTGTTAATTCCGTAAACGAAACATATGCTTACTAGAATAAAGTACACATATTTTGAATTTGAGCTTAAGTTATTTTTAAATAATGTTCACATTATAATAATACGAGTATCTTCCCAATCCATTTAAACTATGTAGCATGCCATACTAATTTTATAATCTAAAAATATAAAAGCGAAAGGTCACTCACTCACTCATCACGCTATCTCTAGAACTATAAGACTTAGAGACTTGAAATTTAGTAGGAATATTCCTTTTGACAAGTAGAGATCAGCTAAGAACAAGAATTTTACGAAATTCCATTCCTTAAGGGGGTAAAAAAGGGGGCAAAGTTTATATGGGACAACGTGATTCCTTGGTCTAATCTACTTCAAATTTTGCATAAATATTCTTTAACAGAATTGATTGAAGACGTGTTTCGTATTTTATCAAAATTCATCGCCTAACTGGGTTAAAAGGGGGTAGAAAATTATTTGCTTCGTAGTTGATATCAATACTCCTTAGTGCTTTTGATTTAAATTACATTTTATTTTGATGTGTCAAACTTGATTGTTTGACAACTCAATTCGCTTATTATAAAATATTTTCCAGTATCGACGCAGGTGTAGATGATAAAAAATATAAATTTATATTTTTTTTTAATTTTAGTTAAATACCCGTACGAAGCCGGGGTGGGCCGCTAGTATAATATAATCAGCATACTTTTTTTTTTTAGTTTAGTCACCTTAACACCACGGTTGCGGATTCAGTTCAGCTTAGGACAGATATTTGTATTTGCACAAATTATTATGTCTGGTCTGGATGTACATCCTGTTGGTCTCGCCGCTATGTCTCGGAGAGGACATAAAGCCGTCGGTCCCGGTTGTTATCATACACACGTTATAGCAATCGTTACTCATGGTAGGGAAATTATCGGCCAACCCGCAGTGGAGCAGCGGGACAGACTAAGCTCCAGTCCTTCTATATGAAGAGGAGGCATTTGCCCAGTGGGACATTAACAGGTTGTTTCATGTAATTCATTTCATTTCATACCCTATAGAATATCCTCAGCAAAAGAATAATTAACATATGTGCACTAAAAGATCGATGGCGTTATAACATACATACCATAAAATAAATAATATTTGATCACTTATAGATTTATATCACTTCTGCGATTAACAGTGGTCTAAGTATGAAGCGTAACGCCGTATCTAGATTATACAATTGCTTCTAACTAAGACCTCTTAGATTTAGTGGCTATATCATTAATACGATGCATTGCACAAAGCTTTAAGTACCACTTAATATGTAGCTTTGATTATACGTAATAGTCACATTGTTCTCTGTTAGTAAGTATAATAAACAATATAAAATTTGTCTTTTTCTATCATCTAGATATATATTTAAAGTTAGAAAGATTGAGAAAGAATATTTCAACCAATTATTGGATTTTAATGTATCTAAATCAAATAAGTCGTATCAAAGATAGGCCGTTCGGGGCTTTAGGATTGATGTGATGGAAAAAATTAGTCGAAAAAGTATTTCTTTAAAATAATTTACTAGTTTTTAGTTTCAAAAATTAAGTGTGCTAAGAAAATGTTTTAAACAAACAAGAGAGGAGTGTAGTAATAAAAAAATCATTTCAATACATTGTAGACATAATATTATCGCAATTGTAAAAATAAAATGAAATTAAAAAGAATGAAGCCCGAAAAAAATCATGAAATATGAATGATATATGAATTAAAATGAAATTCAATAGAAATTACAACAAAAGTACGCACAAAACAGCTAAAAGTAGTCCTGTAAAAGTATGCCTGAAAAGTGTATTAATTAAAATTTTCATATAATACACGCAAATATAGTTACCGTTTTATAAATTAATGTTTTTAAGGCTGTGCAAGCGGTATAAAGCAATTCAGATTAAACAAAAGATTTGTATAAAGTCGAGTGCGTTGGTTAGAGATTACTGAGAGCCCCGGGCGTCGCTTTCATATCTCCCCAAAATCATACTATTATTTTGTAAGAACATTAGTTAGGGATTAATATATATCTAGAGCGATTGGTTTTGTCTGAAAACTCACGAATTCTATGGTTTATTATTATTTAATATAATTAAAACAATTTTGTTGCACTTTGTGTAAGATAAAACTATATTAACTTAGCTTAGAAGTAAAAATATATATTTTTATTACATTTATTTGACTTAGATATAGTATAAGTAATATCGAATTTATACAAAATTGTTCGTTATCTTTCCTTTCCCAGAAAATACATAGAACGTAAAAAATAAAAAATAAAACAAACCATTCCAATTTAGACAAACATAGAAAATAATGCCTTAAGTCTTAATAACTTTATTTCAACTTTGACGGAGCGCCATCTCGTGGCCAATTCCTTCCGCAAGCAGATATTATTTTAATGTGTAACTCCAGCTTTGGAACGGTTATAGTTAAAGTTGTCGACCAATTACTTGAATTGCAATTGCCTTCTCTTTGTCCAGTTTGTTTTCTTTGCAAACTGTGAACACGCTACGTGAATAACGTACAAGTTAAAGGCAACAATAATCGAGACTCCTTTATAGTGATTGCTAACAATCGCTATAATGTTGTAACATTATTTCAATAAAATACAAAGAAATTACCATATTATTTATCGAAAGTAAATTTTACATTTTATACATCTTATTTTATGGTGTCGTAAAAAAAAACTTATTTGAATAAAATTTTTAATTGTGTAGCATTTAGATATGCCGGATTAGAACCGACTATTTCGTCAATGTCAATTTGAAGGAAGAAATGAATTAAGGAAGAATTAAAATTCACGTGATGAATAAATTTAGTCAATTAATTTTCTATAATACAGAAGAAGAGAGTAATTTTTTCACGTAACATATAATATCAATCAGAAAACTCATCCAAATACAGAAATAGAAAGCAGTACGACATAATATCAAATAACTTGAACAAAATAAATGTTATCATACTACATAATATAACAATAATATTAATGAAATGTATTGTTTTTCTGGATATACTCTTACGCGTTAATTTATCGTATTTATACATAGAAACACAGTTTCTATTCCCGATTGAATCACTTAGAGTATGAGTATTTAGTAATTTCATTTGGTTGAGTGTTCGTTGTAGGGAGGCCGCACGTGTTGCTAGTATTCTAGGAACTACAGGACTATCGGTACCGCACTCCTTAGCATGGACTCATCTGATTATAGAAGCTTGTAAGGTACTTCCTTGTTAGTGTGAATATAATTTAAATTAAAGTGGAAGCTTGAACAATAAAAATTTGGTTCAGTATTTTTTTAAACCAACCAAATACGAATCGCACTCCCACATGATGGAGTCTGTATTACTGTAATATTATATATATTTAAAATTAAGGTTAAAAGACACAGTTTTTTTTTCATCTGTTACAGTTACACAGATAGCTGAGTCTTAATAAAGGATTGCATTGGAACCTTTTACATATGGATGTCAAATAAATACGACAAAAGTATTCAATCGTTTACAATAAATTGAGTATAAACAAAATTTATGTAAATAATTAATTTAAAAAAAAAAATCTAATCATTTATATTTAAACACTATAGTGTTAGTAGTGACGTACATGTCTAAAATGCTACAAATTAAAACAACACATATTTAAGTTAAAATTGTAATTATTAATTTTAATTTACATTTATTTTAACTTTATTTAAATAATGAAAAAGAAAAAATAATATAAAATTATGATAAATTTAACAATATTAAGTATTATATCAAATTAGCTTTTTTTTGTATAAAATTAAATATGTAATAAGTAGTTACGATTCGACTTAACGAGCCCGGAGTGGAATAGAAGTCGTCCGCAGTTGGCGAAGCGTTAAATGCTACATTTTCCGTGGCCATTTGCAATTCCATATCCAACTAAGCTGTGCGGGATTGAACTCTGCGAATTGCATGTCTCTTATTTTATATTGTAATAATATTCATCCCTTTTAAATATAAAGTGGATTACTTTCACTGATACCGGCGTTTAAACGGTTGTTTTACCAACAAGCGGATTGAACCACTCGTTTAGTTTCGTGAATAATAAAAATGTCAACATTGTGTAATTTTCTAGTATACTGTATTTATATATATATTCATATTTAAGAAGCAACTTTAATTTTCTTCCAGGTAATGCCTTAGTTACATCAAACTTTTTTCGGTTAATTATCTCACCTAAAGATTAAAAATAAAGTCTACAGTTATGAATATAACGTTTTTCTAGTTTAAGAGTAAATCACCATAATATGGTTTAAGAATAGCGATATGGAGGCGATATTTATTTATTTTTTATTTTTTAAAATAGAAAGTTTATCATCAAAGGCTAGAGAATGAAAGGAGAATTAAAAAGAGCTTTTGTAAATTCAACATTTAAGTTAACGTACTCCTTACACTGTACAGTAAAAATCTTAAAAATCTTTGACCATTATATTTTAGTATATAAAAATCGCTAAAGTCCATAAAATTTAATTATAATAACACTTTCACTACATATTATATGTGGTGACATTTTGATTATTGCTCCATTTCTATAAGATCCTTCTTTTATAAAGACTTAAATTCCAATTAAAAATAACTTATATTTCAATTAAAATATATACCACAATATTTTAATTGAAATATAAGTTCGTAAGTTATTGAATTTGAGTGCCTTTTTTGAACTGAAACTTCTTTAGAATCATTGTGATTTGAAACTTAAGGAAAATGTGTCACGATAAAGAAACAAACACATAAATGTATAGGATTAAGTCGGCGAGAGAATGAGATAGTAAATATAGTGCATGCAGTAGTAAATATAAAGAATCGGTGGTTGAAGAAGCTGGCGGATGTACGTCACGCGGCGTGCCCGACCGTCGCTTTATAGCCCGCACTCTCCCACCACTAATGGCGACCTTGACGTGAGAGCACGCTTATCGAGTATTTTTTAAATTAGAAATATTAATTCATTTATTTATGACTTCATTTCTAAAGCCATATACTCGAATAATCATCAATTTACTAGCTGATATAATTTTAATATACTCTTTAGTCTCTGACTTGTATTAACTATTAATTGATAAGGATAGGATAGATACCCGCTAAAGCCCAGCGGTGCCCTCACCGTCATAATGGGGCGCTACGGGATAACTCACGCATACAACCGTGATACCCCGACTGTTGGCCCGCTTATGCGGGCCGTCTTCGCCTATAGAGCGCTCACGGGTACCATGAGTGCTCTATTTCCCTGGTGGCGAGTGGAAGGATTATAAGTCCACCTGCCACTCTATTGCGGAAGGTGAAGGAGCGCGTAGCGGCGTCTCCTTCTCCCCAATCGTCTCCTGCGAAGTGGGTCAGCGTTAGCGTCTGCTTCACACTACCGCTCCGCGGCCTCCTTCAAAGCTATGACCTCCTCGCAGATGGAGGCCACAGCCGACCAGCACCTCTCGCTATCGAGCATACAGCGGACCACGCTCGACAATGAGAGGTCTCCGTCTATTACGGCCACCAGGGCATGTCGCCGTGTTTATCGGCACCACACTTGTGGCAGGCAGAGGTGGCTTCCCTTCTTGGTATATGATGCAGGTACTTATCAAAGCACCCGTACCCAGTGAGTATGTGCGTCAGCGTGAAGGTCAGCATCTCGTGCCGCTTTCTGACCCAGCGACGAAGATGGGGACGTATAATGTTCACTGTTGATGGACCTGCCGCTGGGGACTCCAGGTCCTTCTTCTACCAATGGATCAGGGCTCTCTGAGTCTGAATCCTGATCCCAGCTGTCTGGTCCAGACTTGGGACTTGTCCTCAAACTCTGAGGCTCGACCGGAAACGGTACACTTCGTCAGCGTGAAGGTCAGCATCTCGTGCCGCTTTCTGACCCAGCGACGAAGATGGGGACGTATAATGTTCACTGTTGATGGACCTGCCGCTGGGGACTCCAGGTCCTTCTTCTACCAATGGATCAGGGCTCTCTGAGTCTGAATCCTGATCCCAGCTGTCTGGTCCAGACTTGGGACTTGTCCTCAAACTCTGAGGCTCGACCGGAAACGGTACACTTCCACGAGCACCTCCGGCTGGAGTTCCCAGGGCGGATCACTCGTGAGAAGAGTAGCCGCTGTCCATGACACCGTACGGTATCCGCATAACGCTCTCAGCGCTATGACCCTCTGAGGCCTCCTCGGGAGGGTTTTGTTCCGAGCGGTGAGAGCGTCGCACCATATGGGTGCCCCGAGCATGTGCCATGCTCCGCACTATGCCTACGTATAAGCACAAGCAAGGGGAGTCCGGTCCTCCTACGTTGGATAGGAATCTGCCTAATGTAGCGGCAGCGCTCTCGAGCCTCGGAGTGAGCTCCGCGAAATTCAAACCAAAGCTCCATCAGCCGTCTTAGGTCAAGCCCAGGTACCTCATCTGGGCCCGAACCTTCACCGCCGTACCCTGGATGGCGATCCGCGCAGAGGGCCTCTGTCTTGGATACGGCGACTCTCAGATCCAGCATTGCAATCCAGTCGATCGTTATCGATGTACCGGCTTCTGCTAGGCGGGCCGCCTTATCAAAGCTCCTCGCCCTGGCTGTCAGTAGTGTGCCATCCGCGAAGCAGTTAATTATCCAACAATGAGTACCTAACTATCACTATCGTCTATTTACAAACCATAATCAACTAGAAAATATTATTAACTCTAATTAAAAAATAAACACAATATCGTTACTTTTTTTCTATTTGGAAGCTAAGATGCCACAGACAAACACATATATATGTATATATAGGTTAAGCTTACAACACTTCTTTTCGTGTAAAAGGCTAAAAAACAAGATGTAGCTTAGCGATTATTTGTGTAATCATTTTATTTCACCCTCATAATACCCAAATAACATAAGCGAGTCTTAAAGGCATTAATTATGCGTTTTAATGTATTTTATGGTTTAAGCTGAATGCAAGAGGATTACATTGGATACAGCCAGACATTTTAGGAGAGATAAACAGTAGACGCGTTTTCAGATTAGAGCTAAGGAAGTAAGGTTTTGAATTGTTTAGATTTTCATTAGTCTTAAATCGGAAGTAGCAATGTTAAGTTATTGTTTACTTTAGAGTTGATTTAAAATTAGCTAGTAAGACATATTTTTAAAACAAACAGAATTTAAAATCTTACGATATATTTTTGGTAATAAGTGTCTTATATATATATGATTAAACTACTCCGCATATAATTTAATACAATACTTGAGCATAAAGAATAAAGACGTTGTAACAATTCATGAAAGAAAATTTAGTTCAAGTCTTATATTTCACACTCAGAAGTTGTTAAAGTAGAGTAACCATGAAATTTTAATATTTTTATTTTTTTAGTAGATACGTAACAATCAATAAATAGGTACTTAAAATAAAACATTAGGCATTTATGGCTATTGCTATACTATATAACGTTCTAATCTATAAATGATTTAAAAAGTTTTGTTTTAATTAGATTAGTAGTTACAGAAATTATCTTCTACATAAAAAATCTGAAATTGAATAGGAATACGTCTCTATTCTCTTTATGATGTTAACGAAATTTAAGCCTTAATTAAAATTGTAATTACAAATTGATTATCAAAAAATTCACTTGTTAAAACGTAGTGTATTTTACTTTTAATTATATAGGAATTATTACTCCACAATTTTAAAATGTTCTTTAAATTTATTTATTTTTTGGATGGCAAATAACAACCAAAAAATATGTATTTTATCTATATTTTTGGTTGTTATTTTAAGCAAAACTTTTTGACTTATTAATTTGTAACCCATTAACAAATGTTATGATTTTTCTTTACGTTTTATGTTAAATATTTTTAAGCTGTATATTCAAATATTTTATATTGTAACATTATTCCTGTCAGTGTCTTATTTATTTACTTAATACAAATTTTACATGTACAATAAAAGAAAAATTAAAGTGTTTATTAAATGTATAATTTTTTTAGTCGTTTTAATATTTATTAAACGAGTGCCATGGTGATCCTACACGCAACTGCCCTAATGATATCTCAAGACGCGCTTAAGAGCTCATACATAACATTCTATGCGACGTTTTTAAAATTTAAGTCAACGTTAATGCATTCTGCCCTGTTTACTGTAAATACTTATTCAAATTTGTAGGCGACTCTACAATACGGTCCGGCCTTTGTGATACTTAAATATTAGCATAACACGAAGAGTATTTCAATGAACAAAGTAACCGGTATAAAATAAAATTTTACGGTTTAGCCTTATATTGAAAAAGAGAGGTCGTGTTAGGGCATAATAAAATTACTACGTGTTCTGTGGTTCATGTTATGGGAACTGAATATTAATGTTGACGAGATATTTAAGCCGGTTTAATCATGATGGTATTTTTATATAAATTTTCGTCTGGAATTTTGTTACTTTTAGCGACAGGTTTATATATATGTAAAAAATTCCATATAATTATATAAAGACTAATATTATAATAATATTAATATTTTTATTAACTTATCTAAAAAACACCCAATAATATACCACTACTTAGTAAGGGCCTCTTCTTCAAGTTCTCTTGAATAGTTGAATAGGTTGAAATTGAAATCGCCTAACTATTCCACTTTAGGTTGGTGGATTAATTCACGAACAATATTAACAATCTTTGTTAGGTGTTTATAATAGCAAACGTGACTTTACGTGCTCTTCGTGATACGGTGTGGGTAGCAACAACGATTAACACCTTATCTGAAAAATGATTTGTATAAAGACACAAGATCTGGTCCGAACGGGACTCGCACCTACGGTGGTTGTCGTTAATAGAATTTTTACCACCGCTACAAAATTACCGGCAAATGGCGAAGTCAGCCTACAAAATAACCAAAATAATAGCCCACTCTATAGTTGTTAAGTAAGAAAAAAATACATGCATGTTAAAGTAGTTCCTGAAAATATAATTATAGAAACTTTAATCAATATCAGCAACATTAAATCATACGTTTATACATAAACCAACAATATATATCGTAACAAAATACAACTATATAGAATTAAATTTTAAATGCAGTACAACAATATTAATGCTTATAAATGTCTGACATGGTATCTTTCCTACTATATTCTCATTATGTTTAAGGTTCATACAAATAAATATATTTCATAATGCAGTCCTAAGTGAACATAAATCGCATTGTGATACACTACGAGATTATATTATTGTCCTAAGAAAAGCAGCTTTGTAAAAGCACTATGTAAATAGACACAAAAGTTTCACCCACGTCTTGCCGTATACAAACGTGAAATTATCGTAATTCCTTAGATATTATATTTATAAGTAATTTATTTTTCAGTTTTATTTAATTCGTAATTAAGTATGTTTTCTTTTATTATTGTGCCGAAGAATTTTTATTGAATGAGAAAACATAACTTTTTGACGATTATCTATAAATATTTTTACGTTTTGAAATAGTAATATCACATTTATTCAAATGTCTATATTATCAACACGAAAGCTGTTATTAGTTGATATTTTGTTTACCTCATAGGGTTTTTTTTTAATGTTAGTTGGATAGGCAAACTGGCAGACATTTCTCCTGATGGTTATTGGTTGACGTCGCCCATGAACATAATCTAGTGTACCTGGAACTAGACCAGGCATCTCATTTATGTGTTGCCTATCCAAAAACATAAGGTATTAAAGTCTCGGTGCCATTAATTACACTGCCTGCCGTGCCCTTCTCTCCGAAACACAGCAAAGCTGTTTCACGGGAGAAACAAGCAAGATGGTGGTACCCATGCAACCGGGAGCGTGGCACAGCGCATCCCTCCCACCGGTAAAGTATGTACTTAAATTAACATATGTATAATTTATACCGTTATGGTAAAGCTATAAACGCATTTACTTCAATTGTTATTTCAATATCATAAAAGCACTAGTTTAATTTTAATAAATCAGAAAGTTGTTTAAAATTAATAAATAATCGTTATCCTTAGTTTGAGAAAGGATTTTCATAATAAACTGTGCTCCGTTCAACTCTAAATACTTTATTTTGTTCCTCGCTCCTCGGGGGTATTTCTGAACCATTATTGAAACGAATTGTTTTCTAAAGTTTTAATATTAAAACGCTCTGGCTGTTGGTCTTTACTCGGAGTTAATTTCCATCGATTATATCGCTTGCACTACTTAATTAAAAACATTTTATTAAAAGTGTAAATATTGGTTGAATTTCACAAACATTTGGTCGATTCCTAAATTTATTATCTAATTTAGAAGACTAAATGTTTTATTTTTAATTTTTTTTTACAACATATGAAAACTACATACGCAGCATCAAAAATAGTGTATATATAAGTTTTTTTTATTTGTTTTTTTTTTTTTAAATTTAAATAATTAGTATCTGGTTGTGTAAATGTGTGCGTTTAAAATATGAAGGTATTCAATAAGCGTTTATTACATTGTGTGAGGGGGGAGTGGCTTTTTAAAGATTTTTATTAAAAACTGTAAGTGATTTTCATAAAAAGAAAACGATGTATCTCAGATTACTCGTGAAATATTTAAATCTTTTATTGGAGGTAGTTAGTATTCCATACCCTACTTCATTTCGCATTCGAGGCAGCTTGAAGAAAACCAGGCTGCGAACTCCAATTGGAAAAACATTTTCCACGTCCTCTCGACAAACTTCTTAATACTTTTGTATTGCATTTTAATTGAGGCAAAACTTTTTATACAACTCTTTGATTCAATTACTTTTTTTTATTTGAGAACTAGCTTCCGCCTGCTGGTTCGCCCGCGTGGGTGTACTGACAAAAAGTAACCTATGTCCTAGACTACTCATAGTTAGGATTGTGCGATATATATCGATAATTCGTAAATACTCGATAGATGCATTCGATAACTATCTATGTAAATATCAACATATTTGATTCCATATATATATATATATATATATATATATATATATATATATATATATATATATATATATATATATATATATATATATATAGGATGCCGTATTGTCAGTATAAACTGGTGCCAGTACTTGAACGCGACGGAGTCCGGTTCTGCTGGGACCTGCCTATCGCCACGGACAGAAATCATCCCTATCGTTATATCTGCCAACGGCTTGATCCCGGCCTCGCTCGCTCACCATATGAGGCAGCTGGGGATCCGTGACGATTCGCTCGCAGCCAGGATGCAGAAGGCGGTATTGTTCGACTCGGCTAGGATTGTCCGCCGATTTTTTTAGCCTACAGCCCTAACCCCTGGCCGTTTGATCTCCCTACCGGGGCGTAATCCTCCGCCCGCTTATATTTATCTATGTAAGTTTATGTAATTATATACTTTATATAAGTATTGTTTTATATTATGTATGTCTATATATATTATTGAACGGCCGGAGTGAGCTTATAGTAAGGTAATATTAATAATAAAATGAATTTATTGCCACATATATACAGGTTAAAATAACACGTTAATTAAACATACATTTAGACAAAACATGAAAACATAACATACATTAAAACGTATTAAAATTTAACAAAATATAAAATATGAATAGGCAATAGCAAGTGGCTTAGCTTCAGCTGACACAAGACTAAGGTCCCATGCAGTTCTGTTTTTCAGCCACTCTCTTCTCCCTGTGATGCTAGGCGGGAGTAAAACGGTGTGCTCCCCGGTTTCCGTACAACTTTGTACTTGTATACAAAGCAGGACATTGAACAAAAAATTCTAATAATTAAGTCAGTGAATCCTAACTAAAAAGTGTAAAATAATTTATTTTTATAAAAAAACAAAAACCCGACTGCGTAAAAAACTAAAACACATTTAAAAAATACTAAAACGAAAAAAAAAGAAGCACAGTAAGTTCAAATGTTGTCAAAAGTAATACTGAACAACTATACCATTGAAATAACTTTATAATCGATAAACAATTCTTTGCAAAATAGATAGATAGGAGAGTCGGGACCCATTCTTCAACAAATCAAATCTTACCAAGGAGCCCTGTAAAATTAAATTGGGTTTGTTTTTCTTTTCAGTCTTTTTTAAATGTATGTTTCAGTTTTTTACGCAGTCGGGTTTTTGTTTTTTTATAAAAAATTTATTACTGAAAAATAAGACCATGAATAATCATGAATACATGTTACATATTAAGGTCACATTTTCCCCTTAATACTTTAGCTCAGGTTTATAAAGAGACTAATTTGCTTGCTTAATCTTTATACGTTTAAACTTTATTTTCATCAAGGCTATTCAAACAGTTGTTTCCATCGCAGTTATTAAAAATATATATAACAAGAAATAAAAGTGTTGTACACCTGAAACAACACAAGGTGAGCGTAGAACAACCTCATTATTGGCTAAAAAATATATGTTAGCTTTCATTTGTTGAAACGAGGTGTTGTTCTTTTATGTATTAAAATTAAACGTCAATCGATATGTCAATTTCAGCGCCTTAGTTTGTTATTTCAATTAACGAAGTCTCCGATGAAAATTTTCTAAAACATGCATCTTTCATAGGAATTTTTAATTTCACCACCCGTTGTGCCCACGGAGTTGTTTCCCTATTTTTTTACCGAACTAAAACTATTAAGTCCTTTAGAAAAATTTGAAGCATGTGTATCATGTTTCTTTTTTAATGGATATGTTATTTTTATAAACAAATTCCATATTGGTACTAACCAATTTTAGTTATAAGAAAATGTTTAACCGCTGCTGCTTTAATAAGATGAACTTAAGCCATAGTTAAAAATCGTAAAATAAACGTAACTTTTACATAAATAGTTTACTGTTGATTGATTAATTTATAAATTAATTAATTAATATGTTTAACATACGCACACTGTCTGTGGTCTGTTCCTAATTTAGGCAACATAATGCCTGTGTTTTAGGTCACAGCCGATTTATATACTTTTTTGCAATAAATATAAATACAAATAATACATCAAATAATATTATATAAATAAATATATATTGAACCCAGACTCAGGAATCGAACCCACGACCCGGGAGCCACTGCCAATTGTGCCAAGGGACCAGTCAAACATAACATTATGTATGATAAACATAATGTACAATAATTGCAAATATAAATACGATACGGTTACGATTAAGAACATTTTTGCATTGCAATGTTAAATAACTTTGCCAATTGACTTGCACTTGCATTTTTATAATGTCCTCAGTGGAACATGCAAAATACGGAAATGGCAAAAGTTTATATCGTGCTCAGGCATTGGCCGGTCTCATTCCGAACGCCCGATAGGATTTGACAATGCACATGAAAATTATTCTACGAAGACCATTTCAGAACGGAAAGTTTAATGGGATTCGCCGGCTCAAGTTTAGCGATCCTTGCAACAATTATTTTGGTTCTTGTTTATAGTTGTTTCTGTTTTGACCACAGAATTTTTATGGGAAATGAATATTTAGGGGAAGTGGAAGAATTATTTAACCATTTGGGACATCTTGTATGGACTAATATAGTTTTAGTTACCTAAGGTATATCGATACGTACTTTTTATGTCATAGTTCTTTTCTTCTTTATTTTTCTAGAACCATTATATAATAATATATAATATTTCAATTTATAATGGCAAATTAATTTGATTTCAACAATTTCAATTAAATAGTAAGTACACCCTTCTGGTGTCGTGGTGTGAGTAGTCGCCTCAACGCCGGCGGAAGCGGGTTCGATTCCCACTCGGGGCTGATATTTGTATTTGTGCGAATATGTGTTTCCTGTTTGGGTTTCCCCACAATGCCTCAGAGAGCACGTAAAGCTCCGATGGATGGACCGATGGGTCCAGGTTGTTATTATAGACACCTGGTAACGATCGTTACTCATGGTAGAGATGTTATCGGCCAACCCATAGTGGAGCCTCGTGGTGGATTAAGCTCCAACCTTTCTTCTAGATGGAGAAGAGACCTTTACCCAACAGAAGAACGTTCACAGGCTAATTCAGTTCAGTCTAGTACAGTAAGTATAAATATCCTACAAAGCTCTTATAAATTTAATTTATTTTCTACCGTTTCATTATTTTCATGCTTGTGCCTTTTATCTTAATTTATCTCGGTGTTTTTAATAGGATGAGAAAACTCTAGGAATAAACTAATGAAATATTTTGTAAACAAAGTAGGTTATACCAAAAATCCAATATTACGAAATTAAGTTTTTAATTAATTTTCTTTTGGAATTCGCGGCAGTTGGTTTTCCTTGCCCAGGGCTATCTTGTTACAATATTGAGTTCAACGCCGTTTTTGTAAACCGGAAATTGATTAAGACCAATATTTGTCTACGTTATTCTTTTTTCAATATTATCGTCATCCTTATAAAATCATATAATATTCTAGTCACGTAAAATATTTGATAATAATTAAAGATTGTATTGATTTTTTTAATACGCTAACTAAAGACTCTTTACATATTCTAAAGATTCTATTAATATCGGATGCCAAAAATCTTACTTCATAAGTAAATAATTATTGGTACAGTAATTTTCTTTTTAAATTAATATCGATAGATAGTCCATTATTTTAGTGTTCTAATAAAAGAATTATTGATATGATACTATTTTGACCATTTTTAAGTATAAAATATTAACAAATTCAAATGTCATGAACATTATTTTAATTTTAGCAGATTCTTTTTATGTCTCCTATGTCTGTACTCCAAGTATAATAAAATAGTAATAAAAAATAAACCTTTATGTTAGTACGACTATCCGTATCCAGATCACGGAGGAGACTGCGGCGGCTATGTCTTCATGACCTGCCGCAGTTTCTCCCGTTCGCCGGTCCCTGGCGCAGCGGAAATAGAGCGCTCACGGTGCCAGCGAGCGCTCTATGTGCGAAGGCGGCCCGCCTAGGAGAGCCAACCGTCGGGGCGTCGCGGTGGTCCTTGTGCGACGATGAGGGCACCGCTGTATTTTAGTGGGTATTCTGACTTCGCAGTCAGCGAGTCCCACATGCCCGTCGCCTTCGGGTGGCGGGATGCGTAAGCGCATTTCACAGGGTCAAAAAAAAAGGTATGACTATCCGTATAAATATTATAAGCGTGGAAGTTTCTAAGAATGGATATCCATCCAAGCATTCTTGTATTTAATTTATTCAAGATGGATGTTAGTTAGATGGATGTATTTTTTATCGTAAAAGACTACTTTTACGATAAAAATACTGAATAATAATTATATTTATATTTTGTCTTTTTATCTCAAAATTTTGATTTTATTCAAGATCTACGCGAATAAAACTATATAGCACAGCTAGTGAGATATAATTATGATAATCCTATTTCTCTTCCTTTTTCTCTCTCTCCTTTCTCTTATGCTTAAAGTACAAATTAAAGTTAAAAAAAAATAACTATACTAGACGTGCGGGACGCAAATTCCCACTGATGAACCGCGAACCTGCCTTTGAATAGCATGGTGGACTCCTCTACATAAAAGCTCTTTACCCAGCAATTGAACACTTATATGGTGTTTCAGTTCATTTTCATTTGCATTATTATGTTACTTTTCTGTTACATATTTTATGATCCATAACCTTCCTTATTGAAGACGTATTCTAACATTAAATGTTTTTTTAATCGGTCCAGTAGATCTTGAGGTTGGTGCGGTTGGAAAAACAAGCAAACAAATGCTAATTATCAACTTCGGCTTCATTATTAGCATAGGTATACAATGCGTAATTAAAATAAATATTGTATGGTAGGTAACATAATTTACTTGACGATTTGATACCTGTACCTTTTTTTAAATAAACATAGGAAGTGTGTTAGATTACATATTGTTCTATAATATATTATTGTAATGAAATGTGGGTACGGTTGTGTTTGGTGAAGCGAGAAATTGCTTAATCAGTCAGCTGTAGCGTGCGTTGATGATTAGCGAGATATCGATATGAAATTGAGGGTAAAATTTTTGCTCCATATGCAAAATTGACGAAACAATAGCCGTTTATCGCACAAAAACACGTAAATGACCGGCCGAGTGTAAAACGTTTCGGACAAATGGGGGAATTATGGTAAAATAGAAAGGGCAATTTTAATTACAGCGATAACTTATGTTTGTTTTTGAAATGGTTTTATTATATTAATTATTTTAAAATACTGCTTTATTAAGTGTTTTTAAGTATTGTAAATTAAATAACGCTTGACAGTTTAACGATTTACAATTTTTTTTAAATACTATACAATTAACTTGTATTTTTAATACCTCGTACTTGGTATAAGTTCAAACAATGGAAAAAAATACACCTCATTATTTAAAACACTTCATATCATACATAATTATTAGAAAATTACATTAACCAAAAGTAGTATATACGCTACCAAAGATCATGCTGTGACTTATCGGGGATATAAACGGATATTAAATAAAAGTAAAGTACCTATTATATGAAGTTATGAAGAGATATTGTACTACATATAAGAAAAAGATGTCGCAACGAGTCACTGCTTTAATTTATAAAATCTCCATTTTACAATACGAGTATATCGCTCTTAAGACTACTGTTTAAGACATTGATGATGTTTCAATTGGTATTAGAATGTTACGGAGTAGTTAACTATTTATGTCAAATACAATTTATTTATATTTACGTTTTTGTTGTTTAATAAAAATCTTAGTGTCAATTATAATACGATTAACGTATTTTTGCTAATTTGTTTACGGTGGATACCTAAAATATATGTTTATTTGTAAAATAGTGCTGAAATAACATCCACTCTGTTTTGTTCAACCCTTCGAACTAATAAGATTTATGACGTGTGAACTTCGAACCAAATGGCCCTTGACAGATTTCCTTGGAGTCAGTGAAATAAAGGAAAACAAAATGCACTGTTTAGGTAAGGACCTGTAACATTTGTTAAACGATATATTATCATACATCTTTACAAATTATTTTACTTAAAGAATTTCTACCTTTTAATACAACATAATTTTTTATATAAAAATAGAACAACAGAATTTGCGTACGAGAATCAAAAGTCCAAACATTCCCAAGCACGTGTAATTCCCAGACTGTGATAAAATTCACAAATGTAATTGTATTTATATACTATATAAATATAGACCTCTACCATATACATATAATTTAAGCTTTCTTAATAGGTCCTAATTAAGATTTTATATTTCAAATATTTCAAAATGGCACATTAAAAATTTCATTCAATAATTTAAAATTTAATATTAGAAATGAGACATTAGATATTAACAGATTGAAAAATTTGAGTTTTCGAATACATGTTTTTTTTTTTCTATTACATAACGAAAGCAAGATACTAATCTATTTGAAAGCTACTTGCAATCATGCGACATAGGTATAGCTTCCTTTCCTTTTAAACAGAAGACCCCACCTTATAAAATCCTATGTAGTAACTAAGTTTAAATAGTACTTCAGTAAGAAAATTAAATTGCGAAAACATTTTACTATATATTTGCTTTATTTTATTTATTGCTTACTTTATTTATTAAAAGTTTTCCAAACCCAAAAAACGAAAATATAATGACTTTCTAAAATGTGAATCAGAGAATATAAACTGCTTATGTAGTGACGAGAATTTTTAATAATTTCTATCATAACGAAAATATTTGATATATATTTAAAAACCATTCATAAATGCAGCACCATTTCGTTCTATCCACAAATGCAGCCTTATTTTATTTATCATTCGTTGAATGCAATAAAACTTTAGTGTAGAATTTCACATTAGAGCATGCAAATTGGAGTGCGATACCATTATTTGCTCGCAAAGTTAAATAGCTCTCACCGGCTTCTCGGAAAAATCAGAATGATAAAGTCAACCATCCACTAAGAAAAGCGGTAGGCAAAGGAATCGTAGCTATATATTGGCTATTGATAAATATTATAATATTTGAAAATTTAAGTAAAATTTTTAATTTTTGACTGACTAGTAATTTTAAAGATATTTTACATTGCGCTAATATTATGATGAGAGACTCAAAGTCTCAGATTACATTAACTCATTTACGGTTTGATCTCTTCAGATAATTGTTGATATTATAATTAAATTATAAAGTAATGGTTAATTATTATTATATACACAGTTACAGACATACATACAGAGTTTTTTTTCATTTCACTTTTTTTACACACAGGCTTCTTTCTATCTTAACAATGTAAATCTTAATGTGGACTCATATCTTTTGCGAATATAGTGCTACATTTGATGGAACTTTACGCTTAATCTCATATGGAATCAAAGCAGACGCGTAGGGTTCGTTGGGTAATGGAAATGAGTGAATGAGTGAATGAGATCTTTTGAAGTCGACCCCCTGATCTATTGACGTATCCATTTTTGCAAAACAGTTACTTTTGATTGAACTTATATGAACTTACTTTCATTACCTTAATAAAATATATAATAATAAAAAAAACTTCTACTCTTCTAAATAACTCGGTGTGCTTGTCAAAAGTGTTCAGGATTTTTTTATAGATTAATCAATTCGTTAATCATTATTAACAAAAAAGAAACAAAAAAAAACTTGAATCTTCGTAAATTTGTTTCAAATAACTTTTATGAAAGCCTTAAGTCATACAAAGCCGTATTTAATGACAGCGCAGACATGGGAAGTCTTCTTAGTATAGTGAATTAAAGACAAATTATGTTATGAAAGGTCACAAAACCAGATGTTGGAATATTACTGATCTTACAAGTGTTAGATTAGTATCTTAATTTATGCACGATCATTAAATAAAACATCGTAGGGAAAACTGTGAATCTCGATAGACATGATACAAAACACGTCAAGCCGTCGGTCCCGATTGGAGTGGAGAAGCGTAGTTGATTATGCATCAGCCCTTCTTCTATATGGGGAAGAGGCCTTCGTCCAGCAGTCCGGAAGGACTTTTACGGGCTGATTTATTCATTCAAAGGATGTGGCGATAGTATTGGTATGTTCGTTAATCCGTATTAGACAACATAGTTCGAATCCCACCTTTTACTTTATAAGGAGAAGCGTCTTTACCTAACAGTTTTAAAGACTGTTAAAGAAGAAACAGTAAAATGTGTATTTATCGTAATGTCGACATACAGTAGACTCTACGGATTTTCTCTTGTAAAAAAGGGAGATATACTATATTTCTATTACTTTTAAGAATATATATTTTTATTCTTTCTAAGAACACACTATTATCACGTAATATTAGATCACAATAATTCATCTGTAGATGATAAACAAAAGATTGTTATAGAAAACATATTAAGATAACTAGTAATTAAATAAAAAATAAAAATTTTTTTCAAAATTCAAAAGTTTGTATGCATGGCTCTTTATTAATTTTTCATACAAAACTCCTGAACCGACTGCAATGAAACTTGGTACGTACGTACTCGTATGTCCCAAATAACGCACATAGGCTAGGCACTATTTATCCTGACCTTTCCACGGGGTCAGAAGTTACGCGGGTAGAGACCACGAGGCGCAACTAGTTTGTTATATATATATATTTATATGATAAATATTATATTTGAAATAATAAAATAGTTTCTTTATTCTATTCTTTCTTAATATAAATGTAAAACACACACACACACACACACACACACTCGGCCCTCTGTTCCTAAGGTAGGCAACTTTATACCTGTGTTTTAGGCAACATTCGACTGATATACGTATATAAACATTTCTAAATTCAATAAACATATATATACGAATATACAAATATTATACTTAGACACGGGGCGGGAATCGAACCCACAACTCTGGAACGGAAAGCAGGGTCATTGCCAACTGCGCCCGCGGGCCAGTCAATACATATTATTTAAACAATGTTAGACTTATTATTAGGAATTTTCAATTACCATTTACAAGCTTGTCTCTCATATCTTATTTTATACCGAGTTTTATGAAAAAATGGCTGCTTTTACAATGCGACCATAACGTCGTATTGCATTATCTGACCTGATTTCACATGACGTGAGCACTATTCCTAGATGATCATACTAAAGCCTTTAAGTAATAAACTAGCTGTAATAATGTAGAACACTCTTATATCTTTAGAGCATAAGTAATACAAAAGTGGCATTAGGTTTTTTTTTTCTAAAACGTTTTTAATATGTGAATGGTTAAGTTACAACTGTCCTAACAATGTCTGACAAAAACATACAAAAAAATGGTTGTCTGTAAAGTCAGTTTACGGACGATAGTTTTACGTGATAGCGTCATAAGAAAACATTTAAAAAATTGCATACTTTTATGAATTGAATCGAATTATTATCACTGAGTTATCATTATTGTGTATAATACAAAGAATGAGTTAATTCAATTAATTACAATTTTTTCGATAAATTAACATTTATTAGCACTCGTGAATTCAAATATTTTATTACTTAAATTATACAGATTAATTTTATCACAAGTAACAATTTGCTATTAATAAGCCGGCTTTCATCAATTTACATGACGTTATCATGTCAAAAAACAACATAAATCGACTTGAATATCGTCGGATTAGTATTAGACCTATATATTATTAAGTTTATCAAAATAAAACCAAAACAAACGGCGTAGTCTAACTTGCACGGCACAAACCTTCTAGTAGAAAATAAAAATGAATCGACTTTATTAACTATCGTCGGCTTAGTATTAATTAGATGTGTATTATTGAATTTATCGAAATTATAATCATCAGAATATAAGAATCAGATTGGTTTATTTTTTTGGTTGGTTTGGTTATATTTTTATTTTTACTCCACTCCTATGAATCGAGAAAAAATGGTCCAATAGATCCTGTTCTGAGCGCAATCAACATATCAAACAAATCCAACAGCTATTCTTTTTATCAAGAAAATGCTAAAAATCTATGCTTAAGTCTTGTGATTAATTACAATTTTTTATTTTATTCAAATCCAGACAAACTCAAATTGTTTGCTGATACCATTTCTACAGCAACTAATCTGAATACTTAGCTCTGATGACATCACTCTCATAAATCTCAGTCGTCTTGTAACAATACTGAAGTAACGTTGTCTATGCCTTCACTGAATAATTGTTATTGAGATAAATGACTGTTGTCACAAAAGGTTTAATATGTATTTATTGGATATTGTAATTAAAATTAAGTACTATAATATCGACTACATTGGCACTGAAACAGAAGAATTATGATTGTATTAATGTTGCAATGTATGTATGATAATTGAATTCACTGATGATTTAAATTCGCGATTTCAATCAATTTATTTGGAAAATTTAATAATGTAGAAAAGTGATATAAATTGTACTTGCATAATTTTTATTCAAAATATAGGGCTTTTTTATGTTTTTAATATTCACATTACACATCGTTTTATGTGTTGTACACAATAGACAACAGAATAAAATGTCTTAACTAGACTTGTTAAAATTTAAAATATACAAAATAGTTAGGAAACTCTTAATTGCAGGTAATATTTAACTATTTTAATCTTTTTTTAAAAGTAAAGTCTTAGTAGGACCAATAAAAGTAAACGCATAAGTATAATACTAAAATATGTTATTAATTTAAAAAGGCAAATCCTTATATAAGCTGAAAATAAATTTAAAACCCGCAAAGAAGCTAACATTATACCACTCATTATTTAACGCCTTCATAACGAGTCGAGGCGAATAATAAGACTATTAGTAGACTATTGTTAGTTATATACAGTTCAAGGCATAGTCGGCTGTAATGTGAAGCTACGGCGGCTGTATTACTTGAAGCTGGCAACAATCTGAGCTAACTCATGTAGAAGGGGCTTCTTTAATAAATATAAAAAAGGTAAATGTTTATTTAAAAAAAAAGAATAAAAATTTTCTTTAGTTTATTTATACTAAACTTATAACTTATGTAACACATACAATAATTTATTTTATTGTAGATATTTAGTGCTGGTCGATGATTTTGCCTTTCTTAGGAAATAAACTGATATACAACAATTGTTGCAAAAAATAAAATCACAATTACAATTATAATAATTAATTTTTCACTAATATGTCATCTTTACACGATGAAGTAATTAAAAATAATTGTAATTTTATAGTTAAAAATAAATTAATCAAATAAAAATCATTGAAACAATATCTGAGACTGGAGTTAGAGTTGTTTTAATAATATATATTATTTTGAACGGTAAAAGAGTTTTTAATAAGTGCAATGGCTTCGGAGATTATCTTCCACACACCCAGAGACTAGAAAATCATCCTCTATTTATAATATAAATCCATATATTAATAAATACTTTGATATGTTATATAAAGTAACGGAACCGAAAAGCTATAAAATATCGGGAGGAATCATCCTAAACCAAACCTTCATTGCTATTCACATCTGTACAGATATATTTATAAATAACACTTGTAGAAACTAATTCAAAACTATTATTAAATAAAAAATAAAAAAATAATAATAAAAAGTCGATTTCACATAAACTAAGCTTTCTTAAGCGGCTGCATCTACGTTGTAAATATCAAAAACTGGCTCGGTTTGTGACAATATTATGAACATTATAAATAATGCCATTTCAGAAGAAGGTTAACAAATTGTTGTCTAACTGTAACATATTATCATTATTTTGATTTAAAACATAATCTTATAATATCATAATAATTGCTGATTTAGATGTGTCTGTAGGTACTTATGTACGAGTATTTAATAAAGTCGAAGAATTTGTTTGTTTAAATTCTCTTATCTCACGATTTACCAGGCCACTCGGCGTTACTTCATCACACACATTAATATGTGGTAAAATCAAAAGGTGGTATCCAAGCAACTTAATAAAAAAACCTTATCAAGAAACTTAAAAACGGTACAGAATCTTTTGTGTGGAGATTATTTTATTTTAAATACTCTCTCAACCAGTCTAAGTATTGTTATACCTAACTATATTAAATTACATAATTTAATACACAGGCGTGTGTTGTAGATATAATTTAAATACAATAAATAACCTATATAGATTAACCGTTAACTATCTACCAACATAACTTACAAAAATACTACACTTACGCCGAGTTGCACGAAACAAATTTTAAATTTAAGTGTTTATTGAACTAATTTAATCACAAGAATCTTGATTATCTGTTGCACGAAACCTACATCTGATTAAGTTAACAAAAAAATTTAGTTTAATTAAAGACCTATCTAACGGATGATTAATTCCAACAGCTTTAAATCAATCATAAGATCAACTAATTTTAAGATTAATTGCAACTTAATTAACGGAAAGTTAGCGACGGTTTCGTGCAACTCGCCGATATTTAAATAAAATATAAGCCCTTGATCACATACGAATATATTTATTACGAGAAATATAAGGGTTCTCGAAGGATAAGGGTCGAAAAACTTCTCCTTTATACAAAACAAAATGATGCTTTGATCCATCAGACAGCTGACATAACGAAATTAAAATAATTGAATCAACCGAAACGAATTATTCGTCTTTGATAACGTAATTATCAAACAAAATTATTGTTTCGTCACGAACCCTGTTTCATTTCACTTCGCTTTGTTGTACCACAATCAGAATGTTATAGAGGCGACAAAGAATTTTAATATGATGCCGGTATAATTTTATCTACCGTGATGAGAATATTATTATCTGATATATAATTTTACATTACATTTTTCAAATTACTATAAAATTTGTTTCAACCGAAAACTTAATATCATAGTAGTGAATATTTCGTAAGTTAATTTAAAACTATAATTAGCCTGTTTAAACAAATAAATATTTTATACTGTACTGTACTATATCAGCCAGTAAACAACCCACTGCTGAGCGGACGCCTCTTCTCCATATAGAAGAAGGGTTGGAGCTTAATCCACGCTGCTCCACAGCGGGTTGGCGGATAACTGGGACCATGAGTAACGATCGTTATCAGGAGTCTATGATAACAACCGGGAACGACTGCTTTACGAGCTCTACGAGGCACGGTGAGAAGACCCACAAGGACATACACCCAGACCGGAAACAAATATTTATATAAATACAAATGTCTGTTCCGAGCGGAAATCGAACCTGCGACCATCGGTGCGCGGCGTTGAAGCGACTACTCGCACCACTATACCAGAACGCTCGTAATATTTTAAATTTATTTTATTTATTTACATAAAATGCATAATATATATTATAAAATGAAGATATAAATTTGTAAAAATTTTATTGTCATATTTACTATATATTTCATTTTACAGCAAATTAAAAACTAAAACGATAGGCATTAAAAGCTAGGTAAAGAGATCAGTAAAAAGACCTCGTAAATCTGAGTCGAACAGTAAAGGTCACGAGTTCAAAGTCAAGCAGATATTGCTGAGTATTTTAAACGTTAAAGTGCTTAAATTCACTTTGAAAGAAAACCTGGATATCTTATTATATATGGATGTACAGCATACTAGATTTACATTAGCTTTCTTTATAAAAGCGAGACTTTTGCTTAACAATTAAACACCAATAAACTACATATTTCAAAGTATAAATCTTAAAATACTTACTAAGAATTTTATTTTAGTACTAGATATACCTTTTGCAGTTTTATCTGACGTCGAAACACCTTACTTTAAGCCATAACGTTATATTGCATAGAATATATTATATAGTAGTACTGTATTTAGATGATAAAATTTGATTAGTTATGTCAGATTATCGATGCGAAATGAACAAACCTTCCTTCTTGGTAATATTAGTAAAGATTATTAGTACAGCTTGTAATAACTACTTACAAAAACGTTTTGTTTTTGTAAATAATAATGAACATATAACTAACACCACGCGAAAAGTATTTGATTTTAAAAAAATAACTAGTATTTAAAATTTACGGGTGGAATGACAAGAATCAGTCTTTGATTGAGTGAATCTTATAAATAGAAAAAATTGTCTTATAGTAATTAAAACTAAGAACTCTTTCTATTTATAAATACTTTATTTAAAGTCACACTGATTCCTACATAAATCTGTCACATGAAATTCAAGTTAATTGGCGAAGAGATGTCAGACAGCACGAAATTAAACATGACAAAATTGTTCTGACACAAAGAGAAATTACAGCTTCCAGATACTTTCCCTAATTACGACAAATGATAATGTACAGACGATAGCTGAATTTACGGTTTCTTTTCTGTAAGTCGATTATAGTATATAAATAATATAAAAACATCTTTTTGTATGAAATTTCGAAAAGACATATTTTTACATACAGCGGCACCCTTGTACTTGCACACGTGTCAGAGGTTACTGCTCAACTCGTATTAATTGTAACAATATTTTATAGTCGATAAAATTTTCTTAATTAAAGAGACTTACTAAAAAGAATTGTTCAAAATCGGCCACTTAGGTTACGATTATTTGACTAGAATTTTCAAACTTACATCCTAATCATTTTCAGTTGTTATTTTTTTTCTATTAATAAATTTAAACAGTGATCTAATCTAATTCTATATGTTTATTTATTTACGTTAGATATTTGTAGTATGTACTATGAAACAAAAGAAAAACATAAAAACTACCGATGGGCTTTAATAGTAGTTAGGTTAGTAAAATATGAACCTGTTCTTTTATAATTATTTTGTTTTTTATTACAATTTAAATAAATTAAATTAAAGCTTTGTCTTACATAAAAACTTATAACGCTTAGTTTTCCTCCAATTATAGACATGGGCGTTTTCGGTTTTTAGATCAAACGCCTACGTAGCCGATATTAAGTTTCCATATCGATATTATCTACCAACCCGTAATGGATCAGCTCAGTGGAACTCCAGCCGCCTTTGTCTAGCAGTAAAACTCTTAAAGGCTGACTTATTGATTCAAATTTGTCGAATCATAATGAGTAGTTGAGAAGATTAGGTAAACGTACATTCTTACGTGTAAAAAAAACTTAAATTCTTGTTTTGGCTTTGTGGTGATCGAATAAATACCTATATGCGAAACTTTTAATTGGCCTTAATGTACCTATTTGTATATTAAATTTTATATTATTTTGCTGTAAGTTTTTCTATAAAAAGAATAAAAAAATAAATAAAAAATTTCAATTATTAAAAAACTGAATAAAAATTCATTTCTTTGAAAAAAATAAGTATAATAATTTTGGGTGCTTAATTTTAAGCTATTTATTAAGTTATGATGTGCTAATTAGCCGATTTTTAGTTCTAGTTAAACCAGTATTAATATTGTTAAGAAAAATATTCAGAGAGTTTGTCACCACACCACCAGACTGTAGTCACTATACAAACATTACTTACGCTTTGTTGTATGAGTACTTGAAACTTTATAAAACATAAACAACAGAACGTAAAATACTTAACATTTTATCCGTTTTCTCCTACTCCGATGTAAGGACATTTGTTTTTGCGCAGATAGTAGTTGAAATAAAAAATACAATGCTTAAAAGAAGCATAATTATCAATTTTAAAGTAGGTACATCTAAAAAATAATATTTAATTAATCGTACAATTAATGAATGCCTCAGCTTCAGCAAAAGCACTGAAACTTAATTTTATTTTGGAAGTAAATACTATAAGATGTAAGACTGTTGGATGTCTGATTTGAATGATATAAAAAATTATGAATTTATAAAACCGTCTTGAAGATTAAAAGCGGGAAATTTTATTCTAAAAAGCTGCGGTGACTAATTGAATCTATTTCAGACGAGTGGTCGACAATCTTACAATTAATACTGAACATTCGTACACTGCAACTACGCTTTTGATCTGATTATCCATTCAAAGTACAGAACTTGCACAAAACCGAATGAAATACCCGCAATCTCTTGCCACTGCTACAGTTTTCAAAGAGATTTAAAAAGTAGGTCATCAATTTTAAGATAGTTTCAAATTGTTTTTTTTTTACATGTAGATGGAAAATATATTTGTTTTATAATTATTCATTTTAATCGATCTGCTGATCAAGCACTTGAGTATTTTAAACACTTTTTTTCGATAAAAAAAAAAAAACAATAACAGTAAAATTAATAATTAATGAGTAATAATAAATCTGATTTCTATTAATTACAAGAAGATAAAATTGTGTTAAGTATTCGAAATCCGAGAAGAATTATTGCTCTAATTGCTTAAACTTCGTAACTATATAGAACCTATTTTAATAAATAAATATATAATAAGTAAATATATTATACGTAATATAAAATTTACATTTGTAATTATTAATTTAATCGTCAATGCCAAATAAAACGTGTACTAAACAGCTAATAGAATTTGATACGCTATAATTTAAATCGGTAAGCCAGAACAAGTTTATTAAATTATTTCCGCGAATATAACAATCAAAACCTTCCAATAAAACAATTTGTCTTACGTGGTAATAATGTTTGAAAACATTTAAGCCGATGAATAAAATAATCTCTCGCGTTCCGAACAAGATTTCTGAGTCTCGATTCGATTTGTTTCTTTACGATATTGTAACTTTATACTTAGGCGCCTCAGTGGCACATTTTCAAGCTGTTTTGTAGATATCACCAAGCCGCCTGTCATAATGAAAAAGTGTTTACGAAGCGGCGTCTTTATTTATTTTAGCTCCTCTTTTGGATTAAGTATCGTATCAAATTTTTTTTTCGCATACAAAAAATGTTTTGATGCAAAAAGATAATCTTAGTGATGCTTTGTTAATTTTTTTCTAATTGACTTTATTATAAAATCATATTAAGTATTTGTTAACAATTTCATTGATCAAAAAAAGAAAAAAAACAATGTAAAAGATTAAGTAAGTACCTACATAATTATGCTTCACCAACCGATATATGTGTTAAGGTTTGTTATATATATATATATATATATATATATATATATATATATATATATATATATATATATATATATATAACATAATAATAAAGGTACAAAACAATCTAGGGAAAGTATTGATTTGTTTTCCTAACTGAATTACCCATTCTATTGTTTCTTTTATAAACATAAATTGTCCGACTTTACTAAGAAATTATTTACTTAGGCTCGATTTTATTGTTTATTTTGTATAGAGCATTAGGGAGTAAAGCGATAGATTAGATTAATTAAAGTAGTAGGCGGTCCATAAGGGAATTTCTAGATAAATGTGGCTTAGCCTACTTTTTATTATTGTTTTCAAATATAATAATGATATAATATTTTTATAGTGTTTTATAACGTAAAGTACGTGCTGTTTGTTCTTCACCTACAAACTTTATAAAGAAAACAAGCAATCATATAATTAAATGACATAGATATTTAAATGGCTATGCAATGTTGGTATTGTTTATTGAAATTTATATGAGAATAATATTTTTTTTATGCATTAAAAGACGAGATAATCCTTTTTGAAACCGAATTTGATGTAATAAAAACATTTAACATTTCATACAATATATGCTGCCATTTTTATCACTAACGAGACGATTCCCGGAAGCTTATTTTACATCGTTACGATTTTAAATTAAGCTGTCATCGTAATTTATTTATCAAGAAAAAAAAAACTGTGTGTCAGCTCTGACGCACGACTGGAGTTTACTCCTTGAGAACGATTCTCTAAATAGAAATAAATAATTCGTATGTGACACAGAATAACACTTATCGCCTATTTTACAGTTTTTACACGAAAATATAGCATCCTTTAGATTTCTAAGGCAATAAATTACTGTCCGTTATTACTTTGGCTTCATCATCAAAAAGACTCGATAAGTGTGCTCTCACGTCAATTTCGTCACTAGGAGGAGAGTGCGGGTATGAAACGACGGTCGGGCGCGCTGCACTAACGCCCGCTTCCTAAACCACCTATTCCTATTTCCTCGGAGTTCGCGCGCGGACTATACATTTTAATACTTACGACTGAAAAGTGAAAATAGGCTGCTCAAAAAAAAAACGTAACGAGGTTATTCGATCCGTAGATATTACTCCCTATATTTTTGTCATAACGGGGGAAATACACCTGTATAATATACGTGTCTAAACGGAAAAATGTAAACAAGCGACTCACTACTTCAGTCTCTAATTATCACATTATATAATCTTATTTCGTAGCATTTTCTAAGAAAATTTACAATAGTAATGTACTTATATTTTTTACACCATAAAAAAAAAATTGAGATTTTAACGAACAAAAAACTCACAGACTTTTTTAAAAAAGCAATTACTTTGACGCGAAAATTTTCTATTGAAAATTACAGTGTGCTTGGGACATAAAAAAAAGTTTTCACCAAATTAAGTGTTTTTTTTTTTTGTAGATGATAAAAATAAACAACCAAAAACTTAGTTATTTGAATTTTTCACATCAATTTTGAGGCTATGTGAAAAAAAGTATTTAAAAGAGTTATAGATCTTTTTATTACTTACAACTTTGCCTTTTAACTTTTTTCCATAGGAATTGTAGTTTTGCCAGAAGTCGAAATAAACCGTTTTTTACCCTTAAACCCCTCCCTCAAATTTCCGACCTCAGATCGCCCGTAATTTATTTTTCGTTTCATTTCTGTTATATTCTCTTCCTTTTCCAATGGGTTTCATCCTACTACTATTATTTTTTTCAGTTTTTAATATTTTCAAAGTCTAGAGTGCTGTCATCTTGTTATTATCAACAAACTGTCATGAAACTGAAAAAAAACTTGGTGAGACCTATCTCCAGCAGAGGACTGGATAGACCGAAACGAAGCGAAAGGCAACCTATAAACACTCATTTTTTTCCGTTGGAATTACTATCAGATCTCATTATCTTTACCCACTTAATGAAGGTGCCAATTTTTTTTTTTTTTCTTAAATTAAATTATTTTTATTGGCCTTCTTAGCTCTTAAGTTATTTAATTCAAAAGTTTTGCTTGAAGGCGTTTACGTATTACATACTAGTTGTCATAAATTTCATTTTGTTCGTATATTTTTCATTAGTAGTAAATAATAATTAAAATTGTCGAATAATTAAATATAGGCATGTCTGAACAATGTATACGCATACATAGTTCACACTCCGTTTTGTGATTAAAACCATTTTTGGCTTCGATTGTTACCTAAAACTCACTCGCATATCGAATTTAATCGTCCAAAGCGCCAGTGCGAATAATAGCTGTGACAAATTTTCCATTCCGTCGAGCATTTTCCTCTGAATGCACCTACACAATCAATGCTATTTCCAACAAAATTGTGCACTATTAAGTGACATTCTAAACGTAGGGATCCACGCAATGATTTTGAGATAGCTAGTCTGACCCAACCCTTTGCACGTTCCGTCTCCTACTTGAATATTTTTAAACAAAAATGACCTTTATCAAAGGCGTCATTGAATCCATTTTCGAATGACTAGTGCATATGTAAGTAACTTTACGGTATAGACAAGTGATGAAGTGTAACTGTTACACATCTGCCTTTCGTCGATTGATTCGTAATGATGATTGCCGCGTGCGGTTTGAAAACATGTCCGCGGAAAGATGTGGCGTGTGGTATCATCGTTCGGACGTTAATAATACGGCAACCGTATCAAAGCAGAATGACTTATTATTGACAGTATAATACCAGGATCTGATGTATCGGTTAAGGAGAAACCCGGTATTTATCTTCGGTAGCAGTTAAAAAGCGGTTGATTTTTAATGTCGTAATTTGCCATTAAGAAGTAACTTAGTGCACGGGATGAAATTTTAATATTTATACACTCTTGACCTTAAATCTTCACGTACAAAGCTTAAAATACAAAATTTGATGAATATGATGTGATGTTTTTATTAGTTTAGTTTACTTTTTATTTCAACAATGAACTTTTAAGAACGTTCAGCTGTTTCCGTACATTTAAAAAAAGAATAAGTGATTATAAAATTGTTTTTATAATCACTTATTAAAAAAAACTCAATAAGTTTTTTTTTTTCTTTTCGCAAAACTTCTTGCAATAAATACATTTTTTTTAAAAAATCATTTTAATAACTAATTAATGTTTTTATTATTTATTTATTTTTTAAGTTAGGTGAGAGTGCTTCATAAATTTATTAGTAAGTAAATAACGACAGGTCCTATATATACTATTACAACACAAAAGTTAGTAAAAACTATTTTTACTGACTTCAAAAAAGGAGGTTCTACGTTTGTCTCTATTTTTTTTATGTACTCGTAAATACACCGGAATCATTGTCAAATGTTCACCAATTTTGATAATTCTTTCTTTGTTTGAAAGAACATACTCTAAAAGTGCTTTGATATCTACTATTGATGACGGAATCTTAGAGATATTGAGGAAAATATTTTTTTGTATTTTCGCTGATATCCTCGTCGAGAGGGAGGCTGATGTTGTATCATGTGTTTTTTAACGCATAGGTACTCCAGGGGTGATTTCATATCCACCATATAAGGATCTAATGAAGGGTCTGAGTGAAATTAAGAAAACTCCTAAAAAATTATAAGCTCGAAAAGTGTTTGTGAATTTTTCATGATTTGTTTAGTTATTTGTATATGAATAATCATCTACGAGTAATGCTACTGTGCTGATTATGAACAGCATTAAACTTAAGGGTTTAGAGATAATACTACGATTTATCCACAAAATCTACCTATTGGTGTTATGAGGAGAAATGTCGCTTGCATAGTACATGCAAGTACTGTCTGTCTCCATCTGTCCCTATATCTGTCCGTCCAACCGTCCGTCCATCCGTCCGTCTGTCCTTCCCTCCGCCTGTTTGTCAGTCCGTGCGTCCGTCTGTATATCCTATCTGTCTGTATATCCGTCTGTTTATCTGTTTTCCTGTTTGTTTATTTGTTAGAAAACGAATTTCATATAAAGTATTAAGTTTTGAGTAAAAAATTAGCATGAAAATCATAAAATATATCCCAAATGTAACATTTTGTCTTCATTTCATTAAAATCTCTTAATTATTTTAAAAGTTATTGTAATTTAAAATTTTGTATTTTGTGTGACGGTATTAGAGAAAAGTAGATAAGTTGACATATTTAAATGTCATCCGAAAATGGTAATGATGTTGTGTAAAACAATATCCTATAGCATTTATTTAAAAAAGAAATTGATAATAATTAATATTCTTACTCAAAACTTGGTAAACGAAAAATGACGAAAAAAAAGACATTGCAATGTTGGATTGCAATTTGTTTTTATTTATAGTACTACAATTTGAAGTATAACTCTATCGTAATAAATAGTGTTGATGGCGCTTTATAAATAGCGGTTAGTACCTTTAATAATTTACAAGTACAACCACATATTAAAGTAAAAATTATGTGCGGGCGACACCGCCGGCACAGCTAGTAATACGAGTATAATAAATTAAAATTAAATTAAATGGTGCCAAACTTCTATCCATTTCACAAATTTACGCACGTGGAATGTACGAATGTACCTAATGCGTGACTCGTAAATTATCTCAAACCAGGCTAGGCACTTCAAACATCTTTTATTTTAATTGCACTCGGTATAACTTTATTTCTTAAAAATGCTTATCACAACAAATGTTTTAAAATCTTATATTTTGAAACTTATAATTTTTTTTTTTTTTCATAATATGTTATAATTTCGAAAATTACGTACCTACACATGTTAGCGATTTAAGACTTATTTTGTGTTCATAACACCGTAATTTTATAAACGAGTCCATACTATAATAAAAGTTGTTAATGACTCAAGAGTCAAGCCGCGACCACAATCCACGTAACTTGATCGAAATATCGGCAAATAATTAACAACCTTTATCGTTGTATGTACCTACTCGTTTTAAATTACAGTCACCTTTTTATTTTTCATTTGTACCGCTATACGTAAGACCCGTTACTTATAAACGGGCATTTTCAGTAAAAAATATTGAAAATTAAAAAGGTCTTATTTATTTCGAATTCACATGGGAAAAATCAGGACAGCAAAAGAAATTGTCTTATCTAAAAGCCTCTTTGAAGCGATGTATCATTGGAAATCGAACGAAGCGAATTGTAAAATCGGTTTAAACATTGCACAGTTAAATCAATTTTTCAATTCATTCCCATTCTGTTTTTAAATCTCAGCCGATTTATAGAATATTTGACGATGACGATCTTTTATACTCAATATAAATGAATTTGTCAGGATTTTAAAAACTTAAATAATTTTTAAATTTTGAATTCTACTTTGAACAAATAGTTTTATATGGTCTATTTAAAACATCACAATAACAGATATAGAAATATTTTTAAAGTTAAAATGTGCAACAATATGTGCGAGTATAAAAAAATATATATAAAAATAATACTCAAATTTCGGTTGTTTTATATAACGAACTGTGCAGTTTCAGCCGCATTTCCTTCGCGCTTATGGACACAACGTGATTTTTTATAAACTTTCTTTATATCTCCCCATTTAAAAAATTTCTGTATCTTTCCAAATAAATAGGCTCTCTAATTCAAAAATAAAATATTAATATACATCCAATATCTACTGAATCCGAGACGAGGAAATTCAAATAAACAACTATAAAGGTAAAGAAGAAAATAATTGTATAGTACAATTTAGCTTTAAAATTATTAGAATAAAAAGTATTGGCGAATACTGGTATGTGATGTGGGTTTATTAAAATTGGGTTTCATGCATGTCACATTTGACACGTGAAAAACATAATTATTAGATAAAGTATTAAGATATTTTTTTTAATAAGTAACTGGTAAGTCTTGCTGAATTCTGCTGAATTCTCTCAGCCGAATCCTATATCCCAAATCAGTGGTAACTTCACAATAATTATATGTCAATAATTAAGTAATATTTTGTAATAGAGCTGTAAAACCAACTGTAGCCAATTTTGCACCTGCGAGATCTCTCCACAACCGTTCTGGTGTAGTGGTACGAGTAGTCGTCTAAACGACGGCGGTCGCGTTTTCGATTTACGCTCGGGCATATATTTATGCAAATACTAGTTTTTTGTCGGCTAAATCAGCTTTAAACTTCTATATTCCTATTAAACTCTAGTAAATTATAAAAGCTTTTTTCTGTAATGCACTGTAATAAGTGCCTGTAATAGTTTGCTTTCCATACGCTTATTTGTGTATTATTATAGACAAAATTGCTTATTAAGATCCTTCATATCCTCAAACATTTCCTTTAATTAAAAGCAAAGCTATGAAACGCTCGGATTATTTCCCAAACGTGGTTCCAATCAGCCTCATCAACAGTTTTACGACTGTCTGTCTGTCTCTCATAAACGCTCAAAAACGCCGCCGCTCTGATTGATAACACGTGTAGCCTTGGCTTTAATTTCATATACGATTTAACAAATAATATTTATAGATGTGATTTTTTGTAAACATCTGTTCGTAAAAAACGTCTGTTCCTAAGGTAGGCAACTTAAGAGTGTGCATTATGCAATTTTGTAGTTTGAAATCGTTATTTATCTCAGGATTTGTAAAATTTAGGACCTGCCTGTGTTTTAGGTAACAGTTGACTGGTATACATTTTATAATGATTACATTTACAATTTCATATGTATCAGTAATAAAAACATAATACAGCTATAGATAAACACGCAGAACTAAATATTATTTATTCATAGAAAAATGGCGTTGTTTAGATCCAATTTTCCCGTTGCGAACCTAGCTAAACAAATAGCATTAAATCTTTACGTCGGAGAAGGCAGGTGAAATTCTTAACATAAGGCCTCAGAAAGACTTACCAAATATTTACAAGTGCCTCGAGTGGCTTAAAACAAATTCTCCAATAATCTTGGCTCGACTTTCTGCTTGCTATTGTTTACTCTGAATTTCGCCACTGCCTCCCCTTTCAGGATTGCGTGTCAGTACCTTAAAACCTTTACCGATGTGTTATTTTATTGTTTCAATATTTAATTGAATTTTAGCTTGATTTTACAAAACATTTAATGAGATTATTAGCAAAATATATGTTCTGTACTTATTTTTATTTTAGAAAATATTGTTTTAAATAATTATTAAGTTGTATTGCTAAATTTACTAGATTATTATTTTTAGAAAAATATATCACATAGATATTATATCTTTACATTATAATTATGTTATGTTATACATATACACTACATTTGTATGTTTATCCGAACATACTAAAACTTCCACTGGAATTCCATAAAACTGGACCTGATAACAATATTTGCCTTAACCATATTTTTTTTTTTATAAATTTTGTATTTAAAAAAGCCTTTTAAATATTTATTCAAAATATTTTCTCCAAATATATATCTATGCTTATAGTGATTTCGTAAAACAATATTGCAATACTGATAGCAAAATGCTTCGGAGAAAGCGTTAAATTGATACTAAATTTTATAGGCATAGACCAAAGTGATGTGATTTTATCGATGTTCCCATAAGTCGATAACGATTTCTGGTTAATATACTCTACGGGACCATTATCGTAAAATCTCGATATGCTTGATCAGTTTTTGTATTTTTACCCAATGCCACTCTATTCGTGTTTGATTTTGCTAGACATAAAGCGTTCGCAAACATTTAAGACTCATATCGTGTTACGGGATGTCTTTTGTTGTTGACGTTTATAAAGAATTTTTGGTAGCAAAATGGAACAAACAATATGTGCTTGTACTTGCGATGCCTAAATGTTACAAATGAGTTGCTCTATATATGTTTTGTTTAAAATATATTTAAACAAGGGATTAATCATTTTCATTTCCTTGTATTATTCATGACTATACGCTTTCGTTATACATAGACTACTGACTGAGTACGAAAATTTGTAATTATTGTAATTACACAAAATATGTAATCTTATGTTGTCGGAAATTTATTTTGACTCAGTTCCGAGTGACATGTGTACGTTATTAAGATTGACGTATTAGTTCATAAAATATCTTTCGATTTTACTTTAATTATTCTACAACAGAGAAGAAATTTTTGACCAACTTAAAAAAAAAGAGGAGGTTCTCAAATCGTCTGTTTTTTTTTGTGTTTGTTACGCGATTACTCCGTCAATTATGAATCGATTTTGATGATTTTTTTTAAATCAGTAGCTCATACTTTAGAGGTAGTCCCATAGAGATTTTATAAGAATCAATTTAGTACTTTTAAGAAAATCAATAAAAACAATTAATAAGCTAAAAAATCAATAGAAACAGAAAATAAAACTTAATTAAATTTAATAATATGACATAATATTATAATAATACTACTATTGATAATAATATTTCATTTTTCTTTAAATCGTCTTCCTTCTCGTCCCTACTTATTCTTCCAAACGGCGCTGTCTCATTTGTGCAGTGCATTTAGTAGGCCTACCCATATCCATACTAATATTATAAATGCGATAGTAACTCTGTCTGTCTGTTACGCTTTCATGCCTTAACTACTAAATGGATTTTGATGAAATTTGTTACAGATATTGAATAGACCTTGAGGAAGGACATAGGCTAACTTTTATCGCGAAAAAAGGCTTGAAAGGGTTGAAAATTTGTATGGAGGTTCGTCACTGTCGAAGATGAAAACTTGAAACATTTTATTTAAATACTTCATAAGAAAGAAAGAAGAGATCTTATTTCTAGCGTTTTTGAAAATTCCACTGGTGTAGGGATGAAAAAGGACCTTCTTACCCTGGAACTGATATTGATGAAATTTGGTACAGAGATAGACTATATGGAAAGTGTATAAGTTACATGCACCGACTCCAAAAATAACTGATCATAAATTGTGAATAGGTATATACCTAAGTATCGATATTTTCGTTGATCGTCCTTTAATGCTCTTTGTTTTGATGAAATTAATTTTATACCTCATCCGGTCGAGATAAAGTTTCACTAGAAATATTTTATGAAGATACCATTATTGTATCATAATATAAAATATGCTATTTAATTTCTTTACACATATACTCGTACATATGTCATCAAAAGAAAATTTTGTCTATAGACAAAAAAAAAAGAAAACAAAAAACTTCTCACTTTGTTCGTACCCTTGTGATGATTTTGACAGTTCCTACCGTCGAGTGTTTACATCGTCGCCAAAGAGTCATTAGTCGTCGCTACAAATGCGTGCACGCATCTGGCGGACGCATACAAATATTATGACAAACATATTATTACGTTCGGCAAAATTTGTTTGCCCATTAATACAATGTAATAGATTTCAAAATTCAATGAAAGCTTATATTTGATAATGTTTTTCGGTGAGTATTGGAAATGATTGAATTACAAATCCGTAACATCACAAGTATTTTAATGTGGATGTTACGACAGTCATATTAGTGTTTAAGGAAAAACGTATTCTTATTTTGTTACAATTTTTCCCCTATCAGGCTTAAAATTTTCCAACAAAATTAGACAAAAAAAATTATATTCGATTAAAGAATTTTTATTTTAAAATCATATTATTTTCACAGCTTAAATAATTTAATATTTTCCACAAATAAAATATTTTATTACGTAGAATTACACTATAAAAATTACTACCATTATTGTATATATTAAAATATATACCTACTAGGATAATAAATAACACTAATAATATAATAATAAATATGTTTTAACATACACACACGGTCGTCTGTCCCTAAGATAGACAACTTAATGCCTGTGTTTTAGGTAACAGCCGACTGATATACATTTTTTTGAGTTTTTAATTGAATCTGGTTGTATTATGTATTTTAAATAAATACATAATACAACCAGACTCGGGGCGGGAATCGAACCCACAACCCTGGAGCAGAAAACAGGGCCACTGCCAACTGCGCCACGGGCCAGTCGTGTCTGATAAATAATTTATTTGAATTATTTTGTTACCATGACGTTGTTCATCAATTTTATAATCTAGCTCTTTGAATAGTAGTTTTGATTATGTTACACAAGAGACAAGAAACTTTCAGAAATAAGACTCTCAATGAAATTTAAAAAAAGGCTATTAAAATTACAATTCAAGATACAAAGAGCAAACCGACCACAGAAGTATCAAACGTAATAAATAATTCCAACGCTTCGACAAATGAGGTCATATGTTTCTCCTTTACGTTTTTTTCCCTTCTTCCCGCGGGATCATGTGTCTTCTATTTCCGTTGCGATGTATCGAACGATTTGCTTCTTTAAAATTTAGAATGTTCGCTGTTTAGTATATTGTGCCTCTGGGGGTCATTAAAATGGGACAGATGTCAATTTTGTGGCACATCTGGAATGTGTAAATGCTAAAAAAACTAATGTTTGATATATTATCTAACCAATGACTACAGAATTAGCTTTAAGAACGAAATATTAAGATATTTAAATTTCACGAAAATATTTAAAAAAACGTTAATTAAAGCCACGAGCAAATGCTTATATATGATCAGTACAATTCATAAAGTGGTATATAAATTTATTATAATAAGAGTATTTAAATCATCGATGTATAATATATACATCGATGATTTAAACAATTGAACTAAATCTTTTATAACTTTGAAGACTAAGGAGCAATATTTCAAAACGTATACTGACATTTATAAGATACTAATGATACAACCGCAACAATACAAGACCCAGTTTCCTAACAAACGACTGTTTATCTATTTATTTCTTATCCTTTGTACGCTGACCTATTTGAATCATGTTAAAAGTAAATAGGAGTTTGGCCTCAAAACCGCATTAGAACAAGTGCCATGCAATACGATTGCTCGGAACAATCAAACTTCACCTTGAGAGCGTTTTACGAGGTTTCGCTCGGTTCGGTAATAAACACGTCGGCAACAAGTGTTTTAGATAGAGTGATCCTGGTCTAAACTAAAGAGTGACGACTTTTTTATTTTAGGTAATACGTTTTTTTTAAATCTATACAAACAGACATAAATATTTCTTCAAATGAACCTGTACGCATTCATCCGGTTACGATAAGACATTGGTAAATTGTTTTGTGTACTTGGATCAAGGTTGCTGGCAGAACAAAAAAGTTATGTGAACAAAGCCACGGGCTGGTTATTACATATACATACATAATTAATATAATTTTAACACTCAAATGTTTTTATTATAATTCAAATGGTGACATCGACCTCAATACTTACTTATAATGTATGAAACATGTTTATGGTTAACATAGTGTATTTTTCAAGATACTTTACGAATAAGTTTATCGATTTATATATATCTAAGCTTCATTCACAGTTTTAAATACCAAATAAACTTATGTACTTGGCATGAGTATTACAATCGTTACCATTATCAAGCCGCTTTTAAAAAACCAAACCTCATAAATATTATAAATGGCAAAACTAACAAAAATCAAAACAACCGCTACATTTCAACGTTTCGTTACATGAATCATTGAACGGAATTTCAATAGTAATAAAGCTGGCGTGTCAACATGTAGGCAGTTTCAATTACATAGTTAGTTCATGATCGATGCTCGCCGAATATCTCACGTCAAAACAAGTAATAACAAGTGATACTTGACAGAATTACGATCCCCGCTGAGCGATATGTTTATTGTAGCACTCCTATGGGTACTATAGCGAATTGCAACTATGAGCGTTGCGGGAAAATTAATATACAGCCTTTCCATAAATAGACCGCCCGGACTAAAAGGGAAATGTAACGAAGAATTGTGACGCGTGTTACAAAACTAAGGCTGGAATTATGAGCAGTGATACACTTTAATAGTTATGTTTAGAGGACGAAATGAGACTTCTGATGCGTGGAAATTAAATATATATATATCGATAGATGTAATATTTCTACTTACTATTGACGGACTTTATTTTCGAATAATAGAGTAAATGAGTGTCTTTTATAACTTTTCCAGGTATCCGTGACTTATACCTACGTTTCCATGAATATCTAAAAACACAAAGATTGTCTAGAAGACGTGACTCATTGAAATTATTATTATTAATACGAAATTAAAAAAAAAAGACACCAAACTTTTTTTTAATAAGTTGTCGCGTAAAGGATTGATTTGCGACATTTATTTATGCGATGCTTATCTGCTTATAATTAACTACAGCTGGTTTACAGTTAGTTCAACGAGTGCAGTACAGAACTCTAACACAAAATTGGTGGGAAGCATTTGTGGTCTTATCTGTGATGTATCTCATGACTGGCCTGTTGGCGTAGATCGCTTCTGTTTTCTGCTCCAGGGTTGTGGATTCGATTCCCATCCCAAGTTGGGTTTAATATTTATTTATGTATATATATATATATATATATATATATATATATATATATATATATATATATATATATATATATACATATAGCTATTATTTACGTGTATATTAATTACAAAAAAAAAAGTATATCAGTTGGGTGTTACCTAAAATACAGGCCTTAAGTTGCCCACCTTAGAAACAGATGACCGTGTGTATGTTAAACATATTAAAAACTATAAAAAAAACTATATTGTACATTACATGTCGGGTGACCGTTCGTTTGCTGATTATTGCCATAAACATAGCACTACAACTAACATTTTCATTGACTATCATTAATGGCCCACGGTAGTTGCTGGTCTCTTACTGGGCGCGTCGCCTTCGGGCGGCGAGATGCGTAAATGCATTTCCCATCGTTAAAAAAAGGACAATTAATGACGTGAGTCAGAGTTTAGTAAATTAGAATTTACAGACAATTTTTAAGCTTTTATTTTTCACGAAATTTCTCCACGGTTTTGATCAAATATTTAAAAAAAAGAAAACACAAAAACGTCATACATGATTTCGAGTTACTTCCCAATCTAGGACAGCACTTGTACAGCGACGTATACTGTCTTTACGGCCGTTTTATGTGCGGGAATGTGATATTCAAATTGTTTTCAGGGCAAATTGCGTGCGTTTAAATATTTATTTCTTCATTTAGAAATAATTTTTTATCTTCAAATGTACTTTTTATGATTAATTTTTTAATGAATAAATAAAATTAGCCTGCAATGGTCTCGGTGTATATCCTTGTGGGTCTCCCCACCGTGCCTCGGAGAGCACCTAAAGCCGTCGGTCCCGGTTGTTATCATAGACACCTTATAACGATCGTAACTTACAATTAGATCAAAATTGAATCTCTAGAAAGCAAAATTAGAGACCGATAGTTTATAAAACCCATTGTAAAACACTAAAACATTATTAAAATTTATACAAATATATGTATAATATGAAATATCCTTTTAATTAAAAGCAAAGTTATATAGTAATAGAAAATTGTATTTAGCTCAGAGTCTATGCATATTTTACTGTCGCTAGTTCATAAGCATCTTTCCCTAGTATTTATTGTTCTACTCAGTTCCTAATTACCTTCATAAGGTACAAAGATATATTGTACAAGTATATTTCAGAAAGCCTTAATTACTTTAATATTTCGTAAAATATGTTTCGCAACTAGTTTATAACCAGCTGCTACATATACTACGTGCTTCAAAATTATTAATTTCAATTCAATTACATATTTTAATCGACCGAATGTTATTTGCTATCGCGTTCGGGGATATACATATATCAAGATTTTTATCTTTGACTAGCTATGCCTCCCGGTTTTATTCAATTAATTAGTAAGCCCATATATTTATACTATTTTTAATTTTCAGTTGTCTGCATAATATTTTTCATCGTAATCGATTCTAGAGATTTGAATGACATCCATGAAATATTACAAACTTTAATATTAAGTAGGATTATTAGAATACGTACAAACATATCAAAAGCAATTATTTGTACACATACAAATACCCTCTCTCTCTGTCGGGATCAAACCCACAACCGATTGATAGAATTTTCGTCGCCACTACACTAGATAGGACTTACAAAAATGGCGTCCAACAATGATAAAATCGGATAAGCAGATTCCAAAATAGAAGTGATATATTAGTATAGTCAAAGTTTGACGACCGTTCTCTTACAGTGGAGCGAGTAGTCACCTCAACGCCGGCGGTCGTAGGTTCTATTCCCGCCCGGGGCAGATATTTGTATTTGTTTCCGGTCTGAGTGTATATCCTTGTGAGTTTCCCCACCGTACCTCGGAGAGCACGTAAAGCTGTCGGCCCCGGTTGTTATCATAGACGAGTAACGATCGTTACTCATGGTAGGGAAATTATCCTCCTACCCGCAGTGACGACGAAGTGAAGACTTTTACAGGTTGATTCAGTAAAGTCAAAGTCAAGTTCAGTATTACATTCAAAGAAAAATATAATTTTCATGCGAAATATACACAATAACTGATTTCATTTTACTTAGTATAGGCCTGATAAATGTGCGTAATCGCAAATACATATATCGCTTATACGATCCGTAGAATGTTAAAATTTATAATACGTTTTTATTTTTCATTATTTTAACCTACAATTTGTTAACCAACACAGCTAACATATTTTTATTTTTCACATTTTGTGCATCGAAATAATTTGATGATCTCATAATAATTTGAAACAAAAGCACACGTGAACTCAGCATTGCTTGTTCGGATTGGATGCAGAGACAGTGGCTTAGAATTATGTGTTATATTTACTGGGCCTTTCGTGGTCCTCATATTTTACTTTATTTAAAAAATGCACATTAATATTTAATTTTCAAAAGACTTGAAAAAAAATGAAATCTTGTCTTACATCTAGCTGTGGCCCCCTGCTATACCCGCACAAATGTCATGGGATCTTCGGAAAAAACAGTATCTTATTTGTTAACACATTTATCTGAGTATTCAACTATGTACAGACAAAGTTTCATCTCTAATAGTTTAGTAGTTTTAGCGTGAAAGAGTGACAAGCATTCATTTGCATAAATTAATGGATATTCATCCAAACATTCTCACAAACTTCTACATTTGTAATATTATTATAGATGAACATATTTTAAAATTTTCCAGTATCATCTAACGTAGGACATTTTCTTTTTAAAATTGCAATATAGTTGAAATATAAAAGACTGTGTAAAACAAGAAGCTCGCTATAGTTTTATGAGTACTTCGTTCTGGCAACAATCGAGGCGAGAATAAATAAAAGAAAAATAAAAACCGCTTCTATGTAGCATTTAAAGTCACTGGAGCTAGAGAAATGATGAGTATTACAACTGGCTGGACGGCCGAATGCCAAACTTAAAACTGTAACAAAATTTAATGTAACATCCCAAATTTTGACATCTTTTTGACAATTAATACTTATAAGACAAGCTACTTTTAAGTCAAAGCAGATTTAAAAGTGTAATGAAACGTATTAAAGGTTTTTTGGCGACAATAACGTCATAAGATTAATCGTAAGTATAATATACCTATGGTATATTTTTTAATTCATTTTAAACCATCATTTTCATTACTTATATGTAGATTTCATTACTTAGATACATAGACTGTGTACTTTACATTATGTTTTTTGGACTTTTCGATACTATTTTTATAATTTTATCTTCTTATTATTTTTTTCTTAGTTTGAGTGAAGTAATTTAAAAACATATTGGTCATATATATTTTATCCGATTAAATATATTTTGTATTAAAGAGCCTGTTTTTTGTGCATGCGTTTCAATTATAAAACTTGACCTTACGATAGATCGAAGAGAACAGCAAAATTTAAATGCGTGTGAAACAACATGGGCTATCTACTTAATGATAAAATTAAATGAATATTCATACTAACTATACCAATTATTCTGCTTAAAATTTTAATGACCAAAGGTCATTACCCCTCCTTTGATCGTTTGAATTATGTGTTTGAACAAAGACAGAAATCAGTTTTACAAAGTGCTTAAACAAATGACTCGTTTCGGTGCTAGATGGTTGTAAAAACTACATAAAAAGAACAGTTTATTTTGCTTGTTATGTTCAACGTTTTCAACATTTATGTTTTACTTTATTTCTAAAACTGTACGCTCGGCAGCTTCTTGTAAAGTCGCCAACTGACGAATAAACTTTGTTTATAAACCGTTTCGTAACAACTACCTAATGGTTCATTTTGTCAAATACCTAACTCGCGAGCTATTCGTTGTAAGTTGAAATTAATCAAAATGAATCATATTAATGAATCATTTCATACAAAACTATGTGATAAATCTCCTAACACGTTTAATATTTGCTTAATTTTTATTACAATACGGACGGAAAATAAGAACATGTTGCCATATATCAGATGTCGTTAAAATGTTCTCACCTTGTAAATTTTATTTTTTTTTTGTAATTCTTTATCTTAATTTACTAAAATACAGGTATAAATTGAGACTCATTTGTCTACGTGAGTTACAAAGTTGTCTCCACATTTTCGGAGTAAAAAATTTGTCTCTATGACAGCTAACATCAAATAATACAATTCAAAGATGGAAAAAAACTTCAAAATAGCTGTATCAAATAAAATGCCACCTGAAGTTTAAGAAATAACAACTGTTTTATTAAAATAAATTAAAAGTAAAAAAAAATTAAATAAATTAAATGTAAACCAATTTTACACTCAAATTAAAAACAAAAATCCCAATTAAAAATCGATCTTAATATATCCAAAAAGTCTATTAAGCACTTATGGATAATATTTTTTCATAAAATAATTATAAGCATTATTTATTAAAAAAAGATAAAAAATTTCCAAAAAGGTCCTCAAGTATTGAATACGATTATCACGTGATATTTAGTTAAGTAAAATCATAAAACTGGGTTAAAACTCAAACACCAAGGCTTTCATATGATTTAAAACTATATATTGCCATAGATCGAACAAAAATAAAAACATAAAAAAACGAGTTACTTATTAAAAAACCAGCTTAAGTTTTTAATGTATTTTAGTTTTATTATTTCTTCTTATAGCGGTCATAGTAATACCTACACAATCATTAAAACTTCTAGCTCTAAAAATACAGACATAACTGTGATAGATAGGTCGACAAGCTAACATACACACATGACAGACTATTTAATTAGGAATAGAGTTTCGTTGGCACACTTTTAATACCGAACCCTAGAAACATACGTTTAATTAGAAACACTACATTAATTAAATAGTAACAAAAAGGAAATAGGTAGTAACAAAAGTTTATAAAAAGTATTTTCGTAAATATGTATATTTTTACTTTTATGGAATATTTGAGGTTCCTTCAGGAGATCATGGTATTCATGGTATCTGCGGCTATAAACCTCCTAAAAGCGATAAAGTAAACACAACGAGCAGTAAAAGAGACGAAATTATAAAATACTTCAGCTACACGAAAGTTTACGTCCAAATTAATTACAGGGATTATATAAACCAAAACACCGAACCTCGGAAATCTACCGCGATTCCTTCCACTTTATATCCAGACTCACATAAAGGCGACAAATTTGTGTACACCTTCCAAAAAAGCATAAGTAACATTGACTCTTACTGCATTGAAATTAAAGACTATAATACCAAAATTAAAACCCAATGACCACCGTACAAGACTTCATAAATTAAGGTTCATTAAAACTTTTGTGAGCAAGGCAAACGAATTTTATACAAAATTAAGCTTTATGAGTTTAAATTAAAGGTAGATAATTCTGTACCACTTCATTTTCACACGTTTTCCACCGGTTTGTATCTTGTTCAAGCCGTCCACACGGTTATTTTAAACTGTGAAGTGTCATTAAAATAAACATATTCTTAACTTTGTGTTTCGTTTTATTTGAACCGACTGTTGATTTAATGTTTTTCTTCACAGTTCACGCTTGTTTGCAATATATTTGCATTCGTGTCAGCGAGTAACGTATCGCTTCATTAATCTATTTCATATTAGTTATTTGTTTACTTATTTTGTTAAACTGACGTTATAGAGAAGTATATGATAATTTTTTTTATAATGACATAAAATTATAAAACGTCCTTTGGTTAAAATAGTTTTAATGGAAATAATTGCGGTTTTTATCTATATAGATAATTATGAAGAAGCTCCGGGTTGCTGTAAAGCTGATTTTCGTAAGACAAAGTTGTACTAGAATCCATCCACTAAAATGTGCGATATTTTCAATTTACTCGAGCGTATTTCGTGTTGAGGCTTAAAATTTAATTAACAAATTTTTAATAAATAAAATCAAAATTCATTGCCTAATTAGATGTCTTTTTTGGGACTTGCCCTGGAGCTGCACGAGCTCATACCCCCATCTCCCTTCTTCCATCGGACTAACAGACGTACCGCGGACTTTCATCCCCACCTGATCGATATACCCTTTATACGTACAAAGCGTTTCGAATCATCTTTTTTAATACGCACGGCCAAGGAGTGAAATTCCCTACCGGCGTCAGTATTTCCGAGTACATACAACCCGAATGTATTTAAAGCGCGAGTGAATAGGCTCCATCTTCGACCTCGTCTCTGCTCTAGAGCTAGACTTAGGTCAAGAGTAAGCCCATAATATAATTTAAAAAAAAAAAAAACTTAATTTAAAATGACTTATTACTAAATGCTTTTCATGGGTTCACCCTTGTTCTATATTTATGAATACTAGTGGTCACCCAGTGGTCGAAATTTGACCTAATCTATAATTAACAGCATTGTCAACATCATAAAAATATGATTGCGCATAACATGGTGAGCATATGCAGCAGTCATTGAACCTGAGCTGTGATAAAAAATTTCGATAAAAATACTTTGCAAGATATTGAACTATTATTAGGTACATGTTGCAAGACCTGTATTTAAAACCGTGTTTGATAAAAACATATCGTTACAAGACCTGTATTCAAAACCGTGTTGACAACAGACTATGACAATAAACAAAATTTGTGTATATATGTACTTTGTACATATGTGTGTGTGCCGTAGTGTGTGTGTGTGTGTGTGTGTGTGTGTGTGTGTGTGTGTGTGTGTGTGTGTGTGTGTGTGTGTGTGTGTGTGTGTGTGTGTGTGTGTGTGTGTGTGGTTTTTTTTAAATTAATTTAATGTATTTTTTGAGCATTATTGTAAAAAAATATTATCATTCTTCACTTCTTCACCATATAAACTTTAACTGTGCCAAATTTCATATTTCTCCGTCCGCGTAATTTTCGTAAAAAGGGTACAAAGTTTTTGCTTCACGTATTAATATATAGATACATTACGTGTTATCTATGAATTAGAATAAATTAGGATTAAAATTGTGAAAGAATTTTAATTTACCTTAAAAAAAAGTCATCGATTGTTCCAGAGGTACCTAATCTTCCACAGGCACAAAATTCTGCGATTCTCTCTCCTTTTTTCTTAATATTTGCATTATTTTGTAATAGTGATAAGAATCGGTAATCGTGCGGCATAAATTGATAATTTATACAAAACAGTTTTGATATCAAATAAAAAAATACAATATTGATAATTTGTGTTAATTGACGATCGTTCTTATACCTACAGTGGAGATGGAAGTACCATTACCGACAACGGTCACGGTTCGTTTCGTGCTCGAGTTGAACATTTATATAATTATATACAAATATTTGTATATATTTATATAAAGTCGTCTTAACGCCAGCGGTCTCGGCTTCGATTCCCGCTCGGGGCAAATATTTGCAGATTTCTGGCCTGAGTGTGTCCTTATGGGTCTCCCCAACGTGCACCGGATAGCAAGTAAAGCCGTCGGTCCAGGTTGTTATCATAGACATCTGATAGCGACCGCTACTCATGGTAGGGAAATTATCCGCCAACCCGCAGTTAAGAAGCGTGGCGGATTAAGCTCTAACCCTTCTATATGGATAATAGGCCCTAATCAGTCCTACAAATATTTGTTTCTAGTCTAAGTGTTTGTACTTTTGAATCTTCTAACCGTGCCTCGGAGAGCAAGTAAAACCGTCAATATTGGTTTTTATAATAAACACGAAATAATTATACTTACTCTGCGTTTAATATTTATCCACCAATCGCTAGTGAAGAGATTGTATGGCAGATTCAAATCGAAATTCCGTTGAAAAAAAAATCTGCTATCATATTTTTACTTACTCTCCTTTAAAACACCACTTTCTTAAATTATTATAATTATTTTTGTGTCCGTCAGTTTTATACAATAAAAAATTACTATAATTATTTTTGTGTCCGTCAATTTTATACAATAAAAAATTCATACCACTTTGACTTTTAATAAAGCAAATAAGTTAATAAAACATTAATTTGCCCTTTAGCTTTAATATAATGGAAAATTAACAAGCGTAAACTAAAACACATAATATGATTCAGCGTAGCCGTGAGGGCCTGATTGTAAATTTCTCTCTCAAGACGTACACCTGCAATATGCGATGTCTTCATTTAACATTTGGCAGATTTAATTTAATTCCAAGATAAATAAACTTAATATGATTCATATTTATTAAGTTATTAAATTATAAGTTCGACGGCCGGCTGGTCGAGTGGTCAAGCAACTGGACACTTTACGCAGCGGTCGCGGGTTCGAATCCCGCCAGGTGCAGATAATTTGTATGACGAATATAGATGTCTGCACCGGGTCATGGATGTGTATTTATGTATATATAATATGTATTTATATAAACTTCTTAAATTTATTTCCGTTCCTAGTACCCGTAACACAAGTTCTTACGAACTTAGCACGGGGCTAGGTTAACGTGGTGTGATTGTTGGTTAATATTTATTTATTTATATGTTTCTTTTACTTGATGATGTTGAGAATATAAGGTCACTTGTTAAATATCTGCTTCATATAAAATATTTAAAAAACACAGGCAAAATTTTTGGTTTCATATTGTTGAGAATTTGATGTTCGGTTGTAGTTTATCTATAATTAAAAAAATAAATATGCTTAACATACACACGGTCGTCTGTTCCTAAGGTAGGCAAATAAATGTCTGTCTTTTAGGTAAGAGCCGACTGATTCACACACACACACACACACATACACAGACTCGGGGTGGGAATCGAATCCACAACCTAGGAGCAGAAAGCAGGGCAAACTGCAAACTGCGTCAACGGGCCAAGCCAATTCAATAAAATATTAAGTGTTTTATTATTTTCATTATTAGATTTTTACACGCAATATTTACTTTCTACCTATTATATTAGGTGGTGTCGTCATACCGTACAGACACGCTGTAAAAACCCGTGTGCATTTGAAGGAAAACTTATCGTGATATTATCAGCTTAAAAATCAAGTAAGAAATTTTTAACACCATGTCTAACTACGCCGGTTACGGTAATTTCATCTTATACCTACCCAAGTTATGATAGAACAATATTTACTTCTTTTTATTCTTGAATAAGATTATGCGATATATCTTAACTTTACTGAAGAGTAATTAAATGGTTTTGAGATACTTTAAAATGTCGCCATCCGGTTCATATTTGGCTTGCACAAATATGCCCTGCATGACCTCCATAGTCCAATTTTTATATCAACTCAAGTGGTTACCATTTCCCTTTGCCGCAATCTACGTATTGTTTATTTTTTGTACTCTGGCATCCAGTTCTATTACCTCTGGGTTATTTGAAAAAAAAATTGTCATCACTTTCGATCTTCCAATGCCTTAATTTTGCGTATACCAGCTCTCAACATAAAGTTCTATAAAATTTCAATAACGGCCTATATATACTGCTGTGGAAAGTTAAGATTTTTTAAATAAACAATTTTAACATCATTACCCACCTCTCGCTAAGTTGCACTCTACATAATACGAATTAATGTTTATTTCTTATACAATATATGATTCTTTTTTTAAGTAAAAAAAAAAAGAAACTACGTTGCCTATTGATCACTAAATCGTCTTATGATATAATATTGTTAACTTTTCTATTCCATGTAAAATAAGGTATATATACTATTAACCTTTATTATTAGTACGATAATTTTGAACCTAAATCATAGCTAAAAATTAAGTGAGAAAAACTTTTTAATTTTCCTTTTATAGCTTTCAGCGACGTCAAACTTGAAGAAACTTTTATTTTGTTCTCGAAACTTCGGGACCTTGTGTGCTCTTGACACGACATGTTTCCCGCTTTTTCGCGTAAAAAAAAAATTAGAGTCGGCCATCACTACGTAATTGAAGTGTCAAAAGTTATCTGATTTTACTTGCAAAACGCGTGGCGATATGAAATTTTTCGCGCAAGCGAGATCGTTTTGTGGAAAAAAGAGAATTCGATATGAGGAGAGTGTCTGTGCAATCAGCACCCGGCCTACATTCCATTCGATGTTATTATGCATGTGAACATACCAGTGGGCGTTAATTTCAGTATTCCACTATGAAATAACTGGCGCCCACAGTGAACCATTAATTTCAACTGGACCGTTTCATTAGAATTTTTATAATGTAATCAAATTATACGGAAGCAATTCAATGTAATATTTTACTAATGCTATTTAAGATTAAAGTACATACTTCTAATCATACTATGCAAGGGTAACATCAAACATATTGTTGTTATATATATAAGAAAGTGATATAAGTATAAATAAATAAATTAATTAATTAATTAATTAATTAATATATATTTTTTTACTTTAACTTGCAGTATTGTAACTGTAAACTGAAGTAACTTATAAAGCTACTCAAGTTATATCTGTAATTAGAGCGTAGCGTAAATTAATATTAATTAGCCTAGTACAATTTAATAATATTATAAAATAATTTTATGATTATCGACTAGTTTCAACTCTTTTTTTTTTCATTTGTATGCGTCACTTCTTAAGTTAAGTCACCCTTCCATAAAAAAAAAAATTACAATTTACTAAATAGCCGCCGTAACCTTGGTAAGGTAAAAAACAAAACAACAAACACAAACTTTAACATTTATATTTGTATGTTTAGTACTCATAAAATTTCGACCTTTTTTCATACCACAGTTTTCACGGTTTTCATACAGTAACAAACCCTATTAGAACAGGTAATTAACATAAAAAGTATATAATAGGCAGTTTCTAAGTAGTGCACCTAATTAAAGCAAAAAAACTGTATAACGCTAAGCATTCAAATAGACATAACGACGTCATTACCAATACCCTAATAAGGCGGAGTTGATTCAACGTGTACCAGTTAATTATAAAACAAATAATACAAGAAGAAGGCCTCCTATTTGCCGTGTGAACTCGCTCAAGTGACTCGCCTCACATACTTGCCAAAATGCTTTGATTGCACGATAATTACTCGTATGTATTTAGCAAACATGTATCTCAGACTTACTTTACATACTAGACTTCTCCTACAACTTCAATAACATGCAATTACTTGAAGTGTGAATATTCTAACATTGAACATAATGGTCAACTCGAAGTCAATCAACAAAACTTTAATTATATTTATTAAAGATAGGTACCTCAAAAATTACCTTTCAAAAATTATATTAGATATAAAGTTATTTAGGTGAAAGCTTATAAAAAAATGAACTCATAAATAAGAATCTTTAGCTATTAATATTTGTCATTTTCTAGAAATAATAAATAAATGCAAGTTAATTTATGCATGATTTTGGAGATCAATGTTCAAGCCAAATCTAACGTACATACGCTACCTCCATAAATTACCGACCGCCTGGAGACTTGACAAAATGCAAAGCATTCGTTCTACCGACAGGGGAATAGGTAAAGAAAAAGCCTTCATCAAGAATGCATGCAGCTCCGCATCGCGTTATGAGATGACTGTTGACTTAGCTCGTGAACCGAGGCTGTAAGTACGCCGTGTTCCGAGTTTTGTTACTACGATTTGATAAACATTATTAAGGTATTAGTTTTCTACGAAATGTCAATCATAATAATTAAAATACGAGTAATGAAATTAAGTAAGTATATAAGTATAAGTAGGTATTACGTGTAATAAAAATGGGATGTCTTCATTAATTTCAAAATTGTGTGAATAAGTTTTGTGGCAAGCGAACTAAAAATAAAACTTTTTCATAGATAAAGGATTTTTTTTAATTATTATATTACTGTCTATTTGTTTGAATACGCATCATTTCTTAATAGCACTATTTTTAAATATGTAATGAAAATCATTAAACATAGGTATCCTTAAGTTACACAGTCCTTGTTAATAATCCCTGTCTACTAAGAAAGACGAGTGGGTAAGTTAAAGTATTTTAATTTAATAATATAATGTAAAATAATATTATAGTATATTTAGTAATTAGGATTAATATTTAAACACAGTATATGAATAAATAATAACTAATATTTAGTTTCACACAAATAATATTATGTGTGTGACCTTTGAATAGTGTCATAATACTCGTATATGGCGCTCTGTTATGAAAGAACTGAAGTTCAATATCGATAGATGTCGCTGAAAATAAGACGTTAATGTGTTCTGATCATAGAAATATTAAGAACTTATTTCAAAGTAGCGGCCCGCCCCGGCTTCGCACGGGTATTTAACTAAAATTTTGTATAATATCGTCGTAAATAATGGTAGGATATCGTTTTTATATTTAGTGACATTTAACATAATAGTACCTGTATTAATTGAAAATTATGTTTATCTAAAATATTAAAAAGATTTCTATTCCTATCATATTTAGTAAACTTTTAAGTTTAACAAAATAATAACTCAAAAATAAGTTTTGTGAGTTTTTAAGATTCGTTAGACCAGATGGCGTCTATGTCGCGTAGGCGTATTTCTATTTTCTTAAATATTTATTTTTAAATTTAATTACAATGAAACAAAAACTAAATTATACTCTGAGTTATGTATAATTTTTATGTATTAAAGTTATTTACATTGGTTTTGTACTTTTTAAGTGATACGTGCACGAACAAAAAATGATAAGAGATGGCGCTGATTGAAATTAAATCGCGCTATTAAAATTTATTCTTGATGATATATAGTGTATGAATAAAACGGAGGTTTTAACAGATTTATTATATTTCAAATATCTGTGGTTCTGAGCCCCACCCGTGCACCCACCCATTGACATAGAGCCGAGGCATTTATATACAAACTGGAATGCGCACGTCCATTCAAAAAATGTTCCTAAGAGAGGGATTACATCTTTTTCTACCATGCATTCAAGGCAAATCGTAAGAAAGAGACAAAATACCAGTAGTCAACGAAATGCTGATCCTTGGTTCTGAGCCACCCACCCATTGACATAGACCATAGAACACATTAAATATGACGTATCAAATTGCCAAAAAAAAAAACCAGATTCGCAATTACTGTATTACACGTATCTTGAATTCAATATTGTGTCATGTATTGGATATTTTTAATGAATCACTACTTTTGTTTTCAAATTGCTTACATTTTAATTTTTCATCACATGACGTGGCACGACAAGATATTGGATTAAATTATGCATATATAACGCCGCGGATATTATGAGTATAGATAATTATGTCTCTCAAAAATTCGAATTTGGCTCGACCGCTTTTAACAGTTTTAAGCTAAATAAACAGTCGAAAAATCTAAATTGATAATTCAAATTATTATCAAATAAAATAATTAGGATCTATAAAGTTTATCTTATTCCATACAGAATGATGTTTTATAGACTCGACAAACTCAAAGTCAATCAAATAAAATAAAAAAAACGGTCAAGTACGACTCGGACTCGCGCACGAAGGGTTCCGTACTATTATCGATAAAAAATTAAAAAAAAATCACGATTGTTTTATGGGAGTCCTCCTTAAATATTTATTTTGTTTTAATTTAGGTAATTATTTATTTTTAAAGTGAATTTTTAGTTTAATTTAATATAACTCAATATTCTGTGAATATTTCAAGCGTGTACCTGTTACCCTTATCAATCAATGTAGAGCAAAAACGAGCAAAAATAATGATGTGTCTTGTATGGGAGCCCGCTTAAATATATTTTTTTAATTCTATTTTTTAATATTTGTTGTTATAGCAGCAACAGAAATGAATCATATTATGTGAAAATTTCAACTGTCTAACTATTTCAGTTCATGAGATACAGCCTGGTGACAGAAGGATGGAAGGACAGTGGAGTCTTAGTAATAGGGTCCCGTTTTACTTTTTGGGTACGGAACCCTAAAAATATCAATTAGTAAATAAGGAAACCTTAAGCAGATTAGTCTACAAGTCTCAGGTACTTAGTAAAGACGCCTAACGCACTTGCTAGAGAGACAAACTCGCTTTTTAACGATGCGTTGGCGACGTGGTCACCTCATCTTGCTGATGCACTAGTGATCGTAGGTTCAATCCCCGACTTTTACAAGTGTTTGTATGGGTATCACAAATTTTGTAGTCTAGGCTAGTTCAAAGTGATGACTCTGTTCTTCATCATCTTAAAGAAAACGGATCTTTGGGGGAATACAATATATATAATATACATACAAACACTTGTTTAATTCTCAAAAAAAAAAATACTCGGCTTTTTTGCGCCATTCTATATATATACATATATATAATATTAAAAGAGCTTCCGGTATATCTTCTAAACTATTCACTCAAATCCGCATTAGCAATGATTAAATAAACACAAAATATATCGTACGATACGAATGTTTTTGTCATTATTTTTGGTTCTAATATTGTAGTTATTTGCAACCGAACGCGGTTACATTAACGTTTACAATAATTTCTATAGTTTAATCTGCATTAATAAATTAAAAGCATTGTGTAATTTTGTCATAGAACGCTATTTTAATATTAATATCAAAGTGAATGAGAAATAAATTCCGTTTTCAGATTAATGCGTGTATCAAAGAGACTAAATAAAACTAGAGTTATGTATAATACTAAGAGAAGTTTCATTTCTAAAATTTTCAAATAATTTTAATCCGGTTCGAAAGCCGCTAAAAATAATAATAATTTATATTCTGTTAGTACATATTATATTGTTATAAAAACAATACTAGTGACACTATATTTGACAAATGAAATGTTATTTAGAATACACTTATTTTACTAATAGAAATATTTAATGAAGAATGTGAAAAGTAAAAAAAAAGAAATATCAATTATAATTTATATGATATAATAGTGTTTGTGATTATAGCCGGGACTAACTGCTTAAGTCAGAACGAGAAACAAATATTTGCACGGTGTGTTCACTCAGAGACAGAATCGAACCCACAACGTTAATGTTAAAGAAACTTTCATTTTCTACTGGATCACAACGACCCACATTGTAATGATTTATTAATCTCTATAACACTTTACATACGATCATGAAAAAATGGGTAAAAAAAGGAAATTTATAGCACAATTATTTATAAAATTGATTTTAATACATATATTGTTTATACGTCAATCCATTCTTCTATATAAGCATATCAGTAAAAGTAACGAATATACCTACGAAAGAACAAAAATAAATAATACGAACTACTCATAAAAGTCATTTTAGTCCTGATTTATTTTTGCCGAGTACATTTTTAATCCGGAATAAAAACAGTCACTGAAGCCACTAAGAAACTGCACCATAGCGAAATCTCGAATACAAACTCGTTGACAATAAAATCTTTTGGATACCTATAACGGTGTAACGAAAGTCGACATCAAGTCAGTTAAATATACAATTCAAAAATTCTATTAAGAACTTGTCCCATCTCTAAGGCTAAGCAGATGTTAAGACGTAAACGCATTTCCCCGCAGCGCAGCGCAGAGCATTATTTTAATAATATTATTAATAAATCATCTATATTTACTACGAAGCTCGCATATACTGACTTATATGATCGTAACTTTTACAGAAATCAGTTACTAGGCGCCGTCAGTTCCGAATTATTTTCTGTTACAACTCTGTGTACGCTTAGCTTAACAGGACGGTACGCGTAATTTTCGCTCCATTGTGCAGGTACAGTAATAATGTAGGGGTGCAAATATTAGTTCAGACCCAGACAGACTGAATGAAACGAAGAACGAAACGATTATACGAACTAAATTTCACTTTACTAAATATTTTTTATTTAAGTTAAGTGTTGTTTTAAATTTCATTGTTCGTGTTCTTACGATGAATTACATACTATAAAATTCATTGTTTTATCTTTAAAAAATCTCTTTTAGAATATTTGAAAATAATAATCAAATTATCCATAGTTCATATTATTCTGATAACTTTTTTTTTATTGTAAACATATTAACATACAAATGAAAACTTTACAGAAATATAGTATTTCTTTTAATATCTATACATCAACTATATCTTTTCATACGATATATACAAGTACATACTAAGAACATTAAAAACTAACCTTTAATTAACAATATCCGTAACAAATTTTCTTTTTAATTCATCACGTACAATACGACCTCGTCATAATTTTATTATACAATTGGCTATTAAACTAACTAGGCTAGACAATAGTATGTTTTGACATACTTTATCTATCGGTTGATGCAAAACCGGATCAATATTAGTATCATAAAATGGAGTGTATAAAGATAGACGAATAATACACATTTGTCTCAATTCGACGGTAAAAATATCGACCTATTTATATTAGAACTTGACAATAATCGTTGAAGACCCGAATTCACTTTAAATCCCGAAATTTTAATGAAATGAAGACTTATACGGATAAAAAGGCGGCACAAAACTATATAAAACAATCAAGTGGTAACTAGAATGTTCTAGTTCATTATGACTTATCAACTATACTCGTATTTAGATTACTATCTATCAATAATATATATAGATCATTATCTATGAATAAATACGTAGCGTTATTAAAGCCCATTGATTTTAATAAATACAAATGGCATACATCAAGACAGTTATTGCCTTAAATGAATTTCAAATCGAACCCAAATTGAATTTAATTGGTATAAATCGGTATAATAATTTTTTGTAGCTCAGAAGTTCGGTACAATTATACACAATTTTTGTGTTATGTAAATACCATTTTCTCAAAATTTATTATGTATTAGAATGGACTGTCGAAAATATTTGATGATTTAACTTTTATATTATATCGTTAATGTTTCCACGCGGCTATGCTTGGCATTTATTGGTCAAAGAAATTTTGTAAAAATGCATATATTATTCTATTTTATTTCAATAAATATCACTCTTCATTCAGACCCTTAAAAATTAATTTTTAAGCAGCACCCCAGGATATAACTATTTCCATACAATATTTTACCAAAACCGATTCATCGATGCCTTAAAAGCTTAGTCGACAGCCATATAGCTTTATAATATAAAAAAAATATATAAATGAATTAAAATATAAATAAATAAATAAAAATAATAATATATATATACCTATGCAAATGAATATAAAATGAATATATTATATATATAAGGCAAGTCATCTGATGTTCTGTGATGATTGTTAGCACCACCAAAAACTTGTTGACTCAAAGTATGCAGAGAAGTCGTAAGGGTCCTCCCCCCCTTACGACTTCTCGTATGGATATTAAAAATTGAGAAAGTTGGGTTGTTGCCATCAGCTGTATCACTGATCGTACAAAATAGCTAATATATCCATTTCACGCAGATTTTTTAAGAGAGTGTAGAACTACACTGATCGAGCCATCCGATCACGTGTCGTAATCACAATTTTTTTTCACAAATTGGCTTTAATTGTAAGACAATAAAATATAGATTATATTCGATTTTGTGAAAAGCCGGGCAATAAAATCAATACTTCAATTATAAACTTTTCATTGATTGTTCATTGTATCTTGTTAGCTAACAGTTATAAACTTTTAGTTTGATATAAAAGTAATACAAAAATATCTTTAAACGAGCAATTCTTGTATATATATATATATATATATATATATATATATATATATATATATATATATATATATATATATATATATATATATATATATATATATATAATCTGAATCTCGGAAACGGCTCCAACGATTTTCATGAAATTTAGTATGCAGGGGGTTTCGGGGGCGATAAATCGATCTAGCTAGGATTTATTTTTAGAAAATGTCGTTTTATCCCTTTTTTCAGGCAATTAAAAAATATCGTTAGAATACGAAGGTAAATTTCGCTGTCATTGATAAGTTTATAATAGCTCTGATGTGAACCGGCCGGATTCAAAATAAGAAGATCCCCAGGTTCGAATCCACATGTCTCCAGAACTATTTTTTTTTTCTTTTTTTTTTTAAGTTTCATCTGTTGTGAGAAAAACTATTATTGAGAGCCCTTTACTAACTGTATGACCGAGGTTTGCTTGGTATTTTATTTTTTTATTTTTTGTAATTCATGTTTTGGAAACTACATTTACATACGAATTACGAACTGATGATATATAAATAATATTTTTCGATCTTAACGAAATATTAATAAAAATTATCAACTGGTTGTTTTAAAAAAAATCACGAGTACAATTAAAAACTGTTAGAATATTATTAGAATACGAAGGTAAATTTCGGCATAATCTAGAAGGTTATAATAACTTAGGTGGGAAATCAGTATACCTGGGTTCGAATCCCGATGCCTCAAGTCCCATTTTTTTTGCTTTTTTTTTAAGTTCCCTCTTTTGTAAAAAAAAAAAAAAACTATTATTGAGAGCCCTGTACTACCTGGATATCCGAGTTTTGTTCGGTATTTTTTATTTATTTATTTGTTAATCGTTCTTTTTTTGGAAATTATATTTAGATACGATAGAACTGATGAAATATGAATAATATTTTTCGATCTTATCTATATAATAATATAGTATTTTGTGTCACAAGTGGATGAACGTACTATTTTTTTGACCCTCATGTGAAATTGCCGCCCGAGCCGAAGGCGAGGGCAGCAAACATACGGGAATGGATGTAGTACTTTCGTCCCATGTTACACATACTTTTTTTTCCTCCCTAGGACGAAAGTTCAGGTTTTGTCCCAGTGAAGCGGGGACAGAAAATGTCACTTTTGTCCCGCTTCACAGGGACGAAAATCGAACTTTCGGCAGAGGTAGGAAAAAAAATATAAACTGGTTATTTAAATAAAAATCTCGAGAGCAATTAAAAACTGCTAGAATATCATTAGAATAAGAAAGTAAGTTTTGCCACCATCTTAAATTTATAATAGCTCAGGTAGGAAATCGGGCGGTCTCGAAAACGGAAGATTTTTCCTTTTTTTCAAGTTTCTTTAAAAAAATATTACTAGGATCTCTTTTTATTTTTTTTATTTAAATAATCAGTGACTATTGTTTTATTATTATATCGGTAAGATTGAAAATATTATTCATATTTTATCAGTATGTAATTTGTGTCTAAATATAGTTTAACCGAGCAAAGCTCGGTCATCCAGGTACTAAAAGTAATACAAAAATATTTAGTTTTATACATCGCGTGAAAACGTTTCGATGCTCTTTTCAAATATATTTATTTTAAATTGTTTTTGTCCCGAAATTTTCCTTTTTCGTTTAAAATGATTATTCATTCAATTCAATCATTCTATTATACTATTTACGTTTAAAAAAAATGTTAATATGAATTAAATATTAAATTTTTTTGATACTCTAATTTAAAATGTTTTTGAGTTTAATTTTGATTACATTAGGAGTAACATATTTTACTACACGCCAACAAAATAATCATCGGACCTATAGCGAAAAAATAGGAAAGTGCCGATATTGCGGCATCCGAGATAACATCAAATTAAATAGTGCAGTCCTTATTTCATAACTTAACAATGTTTTTAACTAAACGTGACTGAAAATAAAAATTTTAATATCGTGTAAAATTATTATAACGTAAAAGAGAAGTTTTACAAGCAAATAATCTGTAACTTTTAATATGAACTTTAGAATCAAAAGTTTAAGTGAAATCTGGTCATAAAGCTATATATGTATAATAAATTCTACAAAAATAATGTTTATTTACATTTTGATATAAAGTAACGTAGCTCATACCTATATGTATAGAAGTTAAAAGTATTTTAAGAATATTTATATAGGTACATATCTTATACCAGATTTATACCAGAAATTTAAAAAAAATTAAAAAACTTTTCAAAAAAATTTATAGTCAATTTAAAAATAAAGTAAAAAATCTAGTTTAATTTAGTTGTTAAAATGAAGAAATATTTTTCTTAATTTGTCACAGAGTAATGGACGCCGCAATTCATAAAATCATACTTATGCGATATCAACGGCAACAGGCGCAGTATAAACAATACTGGATTGCAACCGAGATGACATCAGATTAAACATTGCAAACGTTTCGCGACCTAACTTAAATAAATTCTACTGCTATTTCTTTGATTTTTAAATATTTAAAAGACGACCTTAAACGTTTGACTTGCGTAAATATTCGTAATTACTGTTTTACTCTGTGCTTCAATAAATCGTAGTGTGATCAGTTTAGCCTACCTTCCTCATTAATAGGCTTTCGAGTGTTTGTTTGTGTATGTGTACGTAATTATTGTGTATGTATTTGTATATACACATGTAAATGTATAAAAAAATCGAAATAGATAAACCGATATTGACAAATAATACATCAACGTTAGATTTATTTAAAACAGATGGACTGTATTTGTAAGTAAAATTGATAGAAAAATATCACGAGGTATAAAACCTATAGAAATCGCCCATTTAAAACGACAACGTGACATAACGAAAATTTCAAAAAAAAATTTTTGATTGTACCGGAATCGTCGTTTCTTACTTTACTTTTTGCAAAAATATGGTATTTTTTGAGCAAGAAACAATGTATTTATGAAAGAAAAAGAGAAATTCACTGTGCCTTATTGGGATGTAGCGTTATCTCTTTTGCATACCTGGTTCGATTCGACACCGTGACAGATAAGTTGTCATCTAGCGTAGTGCTCCTAATTTGCAGAAAAAACGTGGCATAACGAGTTTAACCCAGTGATGATGATAAGGTATGTCTGACCCTACTAATTTGTTTTAATGTATCATCGTGGAAATGCTATTTATTACACTTTTGTTGTAAAACTAGTAAATCAAAACTAAAAGACATGTCACTTATAGTACATTGTTCTTGCAATTATTAAGATTTTTGATCCTGATAAATTAGGATAAAACATTGTTGATGTTGTATTTATTTTCTAGGAGAGGTTTATTTATTTTTGTTACGATTTTCTTGATAATTTGTTTGATTTCAAACCTTAAGTTGTCAGTGTGTTACGTTATACATGCTAAAACAAATAACCGAATGAAACTAACTCTTTCGTAGATGGCATCGCGTTCTAGAAAAAATTTCGATTTAGCGACAAAAAGCAACGCTGAGGATGAGCAAGTGGATACCGAAAACTAGCCTATTATTACTGGCATACATTTATATTAGTACGGTATTTTTGTGACTCTAAAATATTATAATATTTCTTTTTAGACTCTGATGACTCTGTAAAAGACTCAAACTATGTCGCCTTTAATATTACGGAAAATGAAGATTATGAATCAGATAATAATGAGACTAGCAAAATGACACAACATAAATCAGGGAATAATACAGAAAACGAAGCTAGCACAAGCCCACAACATGAAATACATAACACACCAACTAAAGAAGGGAAAAAAGACCAGGACAGGAAAACAAGTGGAAGAAAAACATAGCAAAAATATTTAAAAACTGTCGCAAATCGTATGAATCGCTAAAAACGAAGAAAACTGTTCTCTAACGTAAACTGACACCACCTTGCAAAGAAACGTGCCGATTTAAATGTCAATCCTACATCACAGAAGAGCAACGACAGCAACTCTTACAAGAATACTGATACGGATAATATAATACTACGATACTGATTTGATTAAAAAGCAAAAGTCATTACGGGCTATGCAAGACTGATTGTCATTAAACTTACTTTAGGTTCTTTGCTATTATTGTTTAGCGTAAGTATAACTGTATAAATAAAGCAGAGCTGCCGCTATCGGCTCTTCGACTGTGATAAAAGGTTCAAGCTGGTAACCGACCGCAGCGACAACTGCAGACTTTGTGAAGTCCACCGACACTATTGGTTTTATAGAAATACATAGAAACCAGTAGTGTCGCTGGGCTTCACGAAGTCTGCAGTTGTCGCTGCGGTCAGCCAACTTACATCTTTACGTTAAAAAAATAATATATTTAATTACCTAACTGCGATACGTATTAGATTTATAATTACTAGCCATTACAGGCTATGCAAGACTGATTGTTATTAACCCTAGAGGAGGCGCGTCTTTCCGCAAAACGTCAGTTGGCGCGTTGAGCATTTTGCCGCTAATTTTCATTGACAATTTTTAAGTAGGAATATTGCAATTTAATTTATTTATTTTCTCAGGATTTAAGTAAAACACAAATAAGGAATGACAAATCAACATATTTATTGAATTTTGTTTAAGGAACTTTGGTTTACAATCGACTTCAGAAAATTTAACATTTTTAATTTACTTTTTTAAATGATCCTACATTATCCTACTATAATATATTTTATAAAAAAGGGTAAAAAATAACAAAATTAAATATTTTCTAAATCTACAGAATATGCTTTGGCGAAACAATCTTCACATAAGTATCTGCAATGTTCATTGCACAGTAATTTTGAGTATCTGCAACACCTTTTTTCGTGCATCTATTTTTCTTTGATGGACATATGCTGCATTTACCTTCCTTCTTTGAAGATGATGATTTTACTGTTCTCTTATATTTACGCGAATTTGATGATGATTTTTCTATAGGAACTAAGCGAGCAATTTGGTTCCTCAGAGAAATATTTGAGGTGTCTACAGAAGACCTCGCGGTCATATATGGCTTAACCAGGACTATCCAAATCTTCTTCAAATACTGTTGGCGTAGCAAGTGACGAAAAATAACCTCATTGACCAAAAACTAACCTCATTGGCCATCTGTGAGTCATTCTACTAATAGAGTTCTCTTTTTTTATTGGGACCACGACATTAACACCACCTTTGGTTTCATTATAAAATGTAATAATTTCTTTCTCGTCGATTCTAACATTCTCATGTAAATATTGATACAAGTAAATAGTACTACTTTTTTTTACTTCTTGTTTGGAACATGAGACAGCAAAACTTTCTTCTCGCAAAATCCAAACATCGAAGATTGTTTCTTTCGATCTTTGGTGTTCAGAAAACAAGGTGTAATTTCTTTTTTATTTTTAAGTAAAGTTCCAACGTTGCTCATTCTATGATCAGTTAGCAGCTGATCTTACATCGTAAATAATATATAGCACAATTTTTACTAACGTGAGTAGGCGCGCAGTGAGCAAAATGGCCGCTGAAAGACTTCTGGTGATAACAATCTCCTACTCAAGCCAATCTTTCGGTACGGGTTACGAACGAATGTGGGGTTAGGTATTAAGAAACGCAATGTTTACGTGCAATACTTTTAAGAATTATTAACCTTTTTTTTGCAGAGGGCGGCAGAATGCTCATAGCGCGCCCACTCTAGGGTTACATAACGTAGCTAGGTACTTGTTTTTAACAAAAGGAGATTTATTATTGTTGCTTAGCTTATAAAAAGAACTAAGCTGCTGTCAGCCTCTTCGTAAGAAAACACAACTCTGATACTAATTCGGTTATTAGCATCTTATTCAGAAGATAACATTAAGCTAAAATGTAGGCACTCGTTATAAGAAAACTCTTTTGGTAACATTGTTTTTTATTATATTATTATACATAAACGATGTTTCTTAAATTGAACAGAGTGTTTTTTTTAAATAACATGCGTAAACTTAGAAAACAATATCATATACAATGTGACAAATCAATTTACTGCATCACTTTCTGTCTAAATTTACAGGAAGAACGTGATATTTGGTCTACTTTTTTTTTCAGTTGTCAAATTTAAAGCTTAAATAATTAATTAGAAGCTTTGCTGTAGATTCTACGTAACAATCATAAGTTCTACCACTTATATTAATTTATACCACTTATATATTTATAAATTTATTTCTTACGAACTTATGATTTTTTAAACTTTAAAAATCTTCTCCTGTAAAGTTGTCATTTTGGAGATAACACGTTGTCGTTTTAAATGGGCGATATAATTATTATGCAACCATAATATCCAGACAGAACGATAACTTAAAACATTTTTTTGTAGCCATTTGTCATTTCTATTGGTATTTTTAGTCCTTTAATTATAATATATATCACAGTCGGTGCAGATAGAAGAAAAAAAACTTAAACGTAACCTACGATATACAAAATATGTAAATTTTTTATTAATTTTTTGAATAAAATCATTAACACTTGCCGTAAAAAATTTAATAAACAACCAATTGTCGATATAAGTCAACCTATGTGTATGTCATTGCATACACTTACAAATTAGATACGGCGATTGGCGTTACAAGTGATTACAACGAGTATTATAGGTTTGCATACATGCATAGGTACATACTGACATACGTACGTACGTACATAAGTACACATGTACATATATACATACGTACACACATACATATATACAGCTAAAAACATTATTCTTCTGTTTTTAGCGAATTTATAATACTACGAGTATTTAATCATTTTAAACATATTTTAATATATACTCGTTTCTACCATAAACAATATGTAGTTACTTATAAAATAAACACGAATTTACTTTATAAATACTTAAATAAAAATTCATTACATAATGTGAAATGAGGGCACCTCATATATTTGCATTCATAAAATTACACAAATATTTATAATAGATCCACAAAATATAAGAAAAAAAAATCATACTAATGTATTTATATACCTTTTTTTTATTACGTTAAAGCTACAACGCTGCTTTTAAAAATATCCCTTTTTCTTTTACTTAATAATAATATAAAGAGCACCTAAAATATAAACATTTTTGTGGAACACAAATTGTAGACTCATTTCAAACTTTAAGCCTCTTACAGTAAAACCAAATTGCACAAAAAGTAAAAAGTTAAACTTTGTTATGTAGTCGTATTATCGGAACACATTTTTCCTGTTTATATCCTGAGATAGCGTAAAATAAAATATTTTATGTATTAAGTTCCAAACCATAGGTGATATTAGGTAAATTAAATAGTAATTTTATTACTCTATTGCGGTTTAGGACACAAATTAAATACTGTTTACTGTGGCAGTATCCGACCTTATTATTTTATCTACATATATATGTACTCGTATATATAGGGTACTGTCCACATTTTGTTATAGTATTGTTGATTAAATTAAAAGGGTAACGCCGAGTTGCACGAAACAAATTTTAAATTTAAGAGTTTATTAAACTAATTAAATCACAAGAATCGTGATTTTCTGTTGCACGAAACCTACATCTGATTAAGTTAACAAAAAAAATTAGTTTAATTAAAGACCTATCTAACGGATGATTAATTCCAACAGCTTTAAATTAATCATAAGATCAACTAATTTTAAGATTAATTGCAACTTAACTAACGGAAAGTTAGCGACGGTTTCGTGCAACTCGCCCTAAATGACTAAGCCTTTTAACTTATGTATTTGGTATATGCTATAATATAATCAATAAACGTATCACTGATGTACTTACCATTAAAAAAATTATTTAATAACTGGTACACAGATAACAAATAAAATACATAGAATGAAAGCTTGACAGTGAAACACTTAATAATATTATATATTTGAAAGGATACGTGATTAATAATTTGATTGATTGATTGATTCAGTCTGCGCATGTAAATGTATTTAAATCTTTGAATATAGAATGTAGAAATCCACTGCCACATCAACTGTTGGATGTTCACTGCTGAACGTAGGCCTCCCCCATTACCACACTTGGTAGGTGGGTTGGCGAGTGCAGCGTGTTGTGGCAGGATATTGTGACGCTGCTGCCCATCACCATCCTAGTTAGTTCTTCGCACCACTACGGCAAGCGATCACACTCGGCAAGAAAGAGTTCGGGACTATTCTCCTCTGCCGGTCACCGCACGGCAATTAATAATAAAATTATAGTAATTTTTTTTTTAAAACTTTGACACATCTTGAAATAATTTAATATTAATGAACCTTTTGTTTTTTATTTTATTATTTTATTGTATTTATTTATTACATACAAACATAACGACTATCTAATAATAAATAACTTGTAATTCATATTACATTTCAATTTAACAGATTATTATTAATTTATAAATATTCCACTGAATTTATAAATATTCCACTCACGAATAACAAACACGTTACGACACACGTGCCTATTTCAATATAAATATGAGAAAGTGTTATTTATAAAATTTACAACCAGCGAACAACTTAATAGACAAAGTCCCATCAACAATTTAACGAGACTTGCTTTATTACTATTTTGGCTTCCTTCCAACAAGCCGTAACAAGGTCCCTTTTAGATGATTGATTGTAACACCTCGTTAGATTTTGGTTGATTGAGAAGGCTTTTTGTTGTGTTTGATCAACTAGCCGATGGTCTGCCTATTCTGCCTTCAAAATTAATTCTTAAACAAGACTCTATTGTGCATCGTGTTATATGTTAAAACGTACAACATCATAGAATGGCCAATAATAATATTACATTCTTAAAATACACACAAATATGTATTCTTTAAAATAAAATAATATTGTCAAAATTTTTCTTTTTATTGTCGTTATTTATCCTAGTTTCTTTGTATGGATCCTAAAATACATTTCAAGTTTTAAAGTACCAAAAATTTTTATGTCAGCTTGCAATCGGTAGTTGAAATTTAATGTAATTAATTTTAAACGTAAATTTAAATTAAAAAGTACTAGTCACTAGTGAAATTTAGAATTAAACTTTTAATCGATTTCTTTTTCAATTTTTAAATTACTTTAAACAAATCAATAAATATGAAAGTAAATAAAAAATATATATTACAATTTTTCGCGACTGTGTGTCTCTGGAATCTTCAAGTGGTAGTAATAAGCATGTCAATAAATCATACTTGTACTTTCTATAAAGAAGAAATGTGAATAGTTAAAAAAAATCATAGCAAATAACGCTACTACCATGTTACTTTTATCATTTGACGCTAAAATATAGGACAATGAACCTAGTCTTTGGTAATAGAAAACTATTTTTTTAACAACTTAATAATTATATTATCAAGCGGTTACTATTAATTATTATGACCTCAAACCTGTACATAGCATCATAAAGTGTCAATCATTGTATAAAGGTACAATGAAAAAATGTCTTTGTATGGAAAAAGTAAATCTTATTTTTCTCATTACTTTGAAGTACATATTTATAAATACATAGTATATGTCTCTATAAATATTCTATGTATATGCGTTGTGTACGTTACGCTTTCAATTATTATAGCTTTGAATTAAGAAGGCATTACTATAATATATACATAAGAACTACCTAGCTACCTACATGAGCTATATATATATATATATATATATATATATATATATATATATATATCATGTAGGTAGTTAGCTTATCTTTAGAGCCAATTTCCAGTTGTTGTTAAATTTTCAGATATATCCGACATCTGACGTTATTGAAAAAATAAAAATTACTGGTATATTTCTTTTTTTCTGTTCAGCCATCAAATTATACTTTATTTGTCAAATATTTCTACTCGCAATCTGTGAAACCAAAAATTGTACTTTATTCATTTCTATTCATAGTCTCTGATATTCTATCAGTAACTTATATGTGAGATAAAATTTATCAGCAATTGGCGAAATTGGCCTTAACTGTCCAATATTGATTATGTGCTATTAAAAATTGTAATTATAAGGACCTTTATTTTCCAGTTATCAAAGATCGGTATGTAAACATATAAAAAAAATCCAATCAAACGGAATCATACTTTTACAGCTGTCACAAATCTCTATAAACATTGAAGCGTACCAAAAACTAATAAAAATTGACGTTGAAAATCAATACTAAATAATAGGGACCGTTCTGAAAAGTTAGCTTTGGAAACTGGGAGCTTGCTAGCTGTTTGATTGATTGCAACACTAACACAGATTTTTTATTCCATCAGAATATTTGCCTGCCGCCATTGCTTTTGTTGCTTTAGAAAATATTCCGAATACGAATACTCGGATGTATTCGAGTAGAATGTTAGACACGATATTACTACATTTTTAATTCGATATATCGATTACTTTATTCGTTTTGAGGATTCTGTAAATTCCATAGTAATAAAAATCTAATAAAAATTCACTTAAATGTTAGTATGTGAATGTATTAGGATGTCTTATTCGGTTGTTTACCCATGGTTACATTATCTTAATGAATCGAGAAGCTTTTACGAGTATCTTGTTTTTTTTTTTTCTTTTACATGAATTGGAAATTATGTTGTTGATATTATATGGATAGATATTGCCTATAATGACACCATTTATTAACTATATCTTTACTATTCTCTTTCATTATCTGGTTTTAAAGTATTTCCTGTTGACACATTTAGTGTTAAAACTTTAAATTATTTCCGCGTGAAATTTACCACCCTACCACAAAAAACCTTTGTGTTTTAAATTATAGTTTAATTTACAGACTATCACGAAACTCATATATTTAATACATCTATATATTTTTTAGAGTAACCAAACGATTATATACTTCTATGTCTTCGACTACCTACTTCGAAAAATCTATGTGTGTTGACAAAGTATGGGTTATTTTATTATAACTTACGAATAATTGACTTAAACAATTACTGACAATTACTGACTTCGGTTCAATTTTTTATTTATGCGCTGAAAAAAAGAATATTACTCAACATTCACAAATAATGAATTGTTTAATATTAGTAATGTTTATAAGAGTACTTCTACTGTAACTTAACCTTGCATTACAAATTACTCAAACTATTTTTATCTAATCTTCCCAAGGTGTTGTGTAAACAATTGTCACATAAAATGAGATCACTTTTGCATCACCGTCCAAGAATCTCAGTCGTTCGTCGTGGAGGCAATTAAGAAATTTATTGTAACAGCTCTATCTAGGGCACCCATTATACTAATGATCACTAATTTTGGTATCATGGTTCCCAATAAAACATCGCGTTAACCATTTTCATATACAAAAATAGAAAACACTTTAGTAGAATATATTTTTTGAATTCCTTTACTTAAATTATCTATTGAACTGTCTATGTAATTGTTGTCTTGTTTGATAAATAATTGGCTAGAGGCCGATTATTATCGTTAACAATTGGATCTTTTGTTTGCAAATATATTAATACAAGTAAGACATTTCTTGTCTTAAATTACATTAGCCTATTAAAAATTAAGTAAAGGCCAAAACTAAGATTGATATAGGTATGTACTCATGTTACGTGTTGTATTGTTTCATACGTAATTAAGTCATGTTTTGACAGGTCTGAATTTGGGCCATATTACCTCTTTTAAAACTTTTAATAATATCAGATACTAGCTGTGCACCGAAGTTTCATACGCGTTAATTTGAGAAAAAACGTAGTTAAATATATTTAAACCATTACTCTAAGAGTGCCTCGTTGGTCAAGTGGTCGCAAGCGTTACTGCCGAGCAAGGGATCTCAGGTTCAATTCCTGGGTCGGTCAACATATTATTGGGTTTTTTCATTTATCGAAAATTCTCAGTAAATAGCGCGGACTTTCGAATGGTTACCGGAGAATGGCAATAGGCTCGATCCCTGTTACATGGGACTCATAACTAGCAAAAAGTGGGTATTACATTTAATAGGTATGTCTCTGCCTAACCCTTCGGAGAATAAAAAGCGTGATGTTATGTTTACTTTAAAAGTGGAACTATAGTAAAAAAATTATCAGGAAGAGGAATAATAAGGGATGCAACGGAAGCTATCAAAAAAAAAGAATATTCTTTCCCGTTTTTGTAACGTTTTTTTTATTATTGCTCAGCCCCTGTTAGTCGTAGCGTGATGTTATATAGCCTATAGCCTTCTGCGGTAAATGGAATATCTAACACAAAAATATTTTTTTCAATTCGAACCAGTAGTTCCTGATATTAGCGCGTTCAAATGATATGATAGTAATGTTATGTCTACCGAGACATTAACTTGTAATAATTTGACGTATTAGTTTTAAATGAAATTTTTTTGACATTCGTTAAGTGTGTAAAATCACCTTATGACGAAATAAATATTTTCATTTCATTTCATTTCAAACAAACAAACTCTTCAGCTTTATAATATTAGTATAGATATACTAAAATGGAGAACAAAAATAAAAACAATAAGACTATAGCCACTGGTATTATTAAAATCGATTCTGTATCGAGTGCGTTCACATCAAGAGAGCCTTTGGAGAGCAACGGCAACGTTAAAGATGATTTGTTTAAAATGCTGCGACCAAGAGTTGCGTGATGAATATCGCGGCCGTATATTCGAATAATGATCCCGCCTTGCACTGCATTCAATGGCATTTTGCATACAATATGGTAGATGGATTTATATTAAAATATGGCGAACGTCAGTGCCGGTTGCTCACAATAAATTATTCATTGCACATAGTCAATTTTCGTTCAAGATAAACAGTCGAGTATATCAAATTCTCGGATGCATTGTAACATTGGCTCATAAATATTCAGATTACATATTATTGTTCTCGGTTTGTCGGTAATTAGATCGCCCACGAAAGGAAGCTGCGATTTAATCACTTAGTAGCGACAAAGTTGGTAATAAATTAGATGCAGAGAAGTAGAACTACACGCCCGTTCCATTTTGTGTACACGTTACTCATTAGTGTAGCACAGCATTATCTGGAGATTATGAAAATAAGAAATATGAATTAAATGAATACCTGCAATAATAAACGGACCTCGTAATTAGCATTTAAATAAGTCTTAATGCTTTGGCACTGTTGGATAACTAAAAATATTTTAGGTAATAAACATTCCAACAGTTATTTAAATAAGATTTTCCATAACAGCACACGAAGACGTTTTAAGTAAATTTTATTATATGTCGAAATATTTTATATTAAATACAAAGCACGCCTGAAATACGTATAATATTTAAATATATATATATATTTGATTAATAAATGTTTTATTTAAATTGTAAGAATATTGTTGTACAATAAAATTAGGCATAGATAGAGAGAAAAACTTATCTTCTATTATGCCATGCATGGAATTGCGTTATAAGATATATTTCTTTAACTATACAATTTATCTCTCACTTATTCCAATAGCGATAAAACTTATTCAAATAATGAACACGACATACAACACTCAATCTCACTATACTTCCAATTTGAATAACAACTAATACTGCCACGAAATTTGTGCCTGTCAATAGCCGATAGTTACATAAAACAAATGCATGACTTATAGCAAGTTTTATAGGCTGTCCACATGACGGATGCTGAACATGACCTCACAATTCATATCTCCGACTAATAAATCAAGTCGAAACGATCAGAACTGACAAGACGATCTTAAACTATAACCTCTATAGTAACGAATTTTTTTACTCTCTGGACGCTAAGTGTTTGCCGCGTATGAATAGCAATAAAAACTTTATTATTATAGCTTTCATAGAAATAAAACGTGTGATCATATGAAAGAGTTACGATCGGATGTACTGTGTTCGTTTAGTGGTTAGTGATATGGACATAAAATACTTCTTAGTTAATGCTTCGGTACTCTTCAGTAAGTAAAATTTAATTTAGTTTTATGCTGCATGGGAATCATAAATTATTGAATCGTTTCTCTTTTTATTATTTATATGTTTATCAATTATAAACTATTACGTAGCATTTGATTTTTTATCAATAGTATAAGAAATAAGAAAATAAAAAATAACGAAATTTATCGTAGGTTATAAAGAATCCGTTGCAAGTGCAAAATGTAATATGTTCAGCATATGAAACGTGTAAGGAGTTATAATTTCTAATTCAATAATTAATTACTTATCTTTTATTGTAATTACAATTTATTTGTAAACACATTCGCCATAGTGGTAACAGTCGTAATATTGTGTATTGTTTCAAAATAGACTAGAATAAATGAGACAGAGCAATAGCAGATCTATTAAAATTTATTGCATATCTGGAATAACGAAGTCATGTTTCACGTTAGAAAAATCTTTTTGCCGGCATTCCTGGTACAAGAATAAATTGTAAACTAACAAATTGGTTCGCGGGCTGAGCAGTGATAGATAGCGCCGCGACGTGGGCTCGAAACAAAGGCCAAAGTGTTGGTTGCAATCACACTGCCTATTCAACTACGTGGAGAGTAACGAAGATGTATGGACGTGGTGAGGAATTTATGTGGCAATACAAAATTTGAGACAACAATTTTAGGGGGTAATTTGGACTTATTAGTTCTGCTTTAAACATTCGAGTATTATGAGATGTTATAAAAATTATTAAATATTTTAAATTATTATTTGATTAAACTAATTTGTTTAGTTCAATATTTCAATGATCTTTATAATTACTAAAAAAACAGTAAACTTTGAAAAATTTATAATATTTAATTACAATCGTCAATATTTGTAAAATAGATATATTAGTTATTACCTCATCAAATAACAAATTATTTTCAGGAAGTGATAGTGACCATATCCATTTAAAACCAATGCACTCGCGTAAACCACATGAACACGCGAATGAAATTCATTCAGCCAATTAGGCGTAGCCAGTGTTGCAACCAATCATCGTTTGACACAAGTCAAATTGGAGTTTGAGCGATTCGATTTGATTGGTATAAATCATCATCATCATCATATATAATGATTTATCAGGCTATTCCTTAACTATCATTATCGATTAGAATTAAGGGACTGTGATTGTTTTGTTGCGTTATCGAATAATTGTCTATTGTGTCACATGCATTCGGTAGCAAATTTGATATAAACTGAACTGAGCTGAATTGAATCAACCTGTGAATGTTTCACCGCTGGGCAAAGACCTCTTATATATATATATATATATATATATATATATATATATATATATATATATATATATATATATAATATGCATATATATATATATATATAGGGGTATTGTGTGAATTTAATCTACCACGCAGGCCCATTGGGGATTGGCAGATAACTTCCCTACCTGGGTATCTGTGATAATGGCCGTGACCAACGACTTTACGTTCTCTTTGAAGCACGGTAGGGGATTCACAAGGTGTATCCTTAACCTAGACCAAAAAAATACTTGCTCGCCGGCGTTGAGTCGACTACTCGCAACACTATACCAGAACGGTGGCCTATGATGAATTGATATAGTAGGATTATCTTGGATTACATTAAATATTTTCTTTGTTAATCTGTGTTTTTTTTTAAAGAAAATGTATTGTAATAGAAAGATTTTTCACCCTTTTGGGAGTAACTGTCGAAAAAAAGTCATGAAAACTGTAGCTCCATTATATTTGTATATGCTTTGTTTTTCTCATTAATAAGTTTTTTCTTCTTTCTAATATTGCAGGTCCCCTTAAAATACCTTTGGTTTTTTGGTTGCGTTAACCTAATTTGCTACGAAGTTTAGTTTTAAGCTAGCCTGTAAGTAAGTGTAGCCTGTTGATGATTTCGGTTATTTCACCGTATCGTTTACATATTTTAAGTTTCTTTAATATCCTTTTGATATTAACTATTGTTAAAAATTTAAAATATAAATAAAGTTATAAAAAACAAAATAGACTCTCATTATACGTTGATATTCTATGTCTAATGTATGATAATACGTTTGAGATAATTCAAACAACATTTTGTAGTATAGGCTTTAGACTACAGTTTAGTCGAAATTTAGAGCCAAATTAGCGTCGTTTTTCCCACTTTAAGGCTTAAATCGGAACTAAATGGAATAAAAATTAGCGCATATAGGTGCTAAGTCGGACTACTGGGCTCTAAATCTGTTCTATTTTGGACTACTGGGCTATGTTGGCTTTAAATTTCGACTCGGTTACGCTCAAAATTTAGAGCATGCCCAAAATAAGCGAACATATTATTCTCAAAAAACATTACTTTCGTCTAATACTTGGTTGAATTTTTACGCAAGCATGTTAATTTTATGTCATATCCAATATTTATAATGATAAGTCGGAAATATTATAATTTGTAATAGGAAAGTCAGAAAACACAACAATCAATCATAGTGCCATCTTTTATTACCGTGTACCGCGAAAGCTAGGAGATTATTTACGTAAAATTGATCGTCAGATGCCAACATCTGACCTTACACTTACCATTGTAATGGTAACTGCCTTTATGTGGCTAATAGGTGAAAAATTGATCGCCGGTATTCAAATTTATATAATGTTCTATTGTGGCTTTTAAACGACCAAAAGGAATTTGCAAAAAGTATTGAGTATCGTCGATTGTAATATCATGAATGAGCATTAAATTAACACATTCGGTATTATGAAGGACTTGCTCATTAAATTTGTTATTAATGACATTACATAATTATTTACGGGCATATATTTATATCTTTCAGGAATTACCAGAAAAAGTCATTAAGGTAAGTTTATTGTATGAAAAGTTAATGTACGGCAATTTGTATGAAAGCATAAGTAAACAAAAAAGAAGTTAATTAGGTATAATCTTAAAAATTATAATAATATTATGTAAAATAATGATTTTTAGCAGTCACGAAAAATAATATTTAATAAATATTATTAAAATAATCATGTGAAGTACAATACTGTCATAGTAGATGGCACTAGGTTACAATAAACCACGATATCATAGCTTGTGCATAACGTAATTTACATTTACATTTTCGTGCATCGGCTTTTTCCAGATGTTCCAAGTTATATAAAACATAAAAATAATATTATATGCTATAGAGTTGCTTTATATTGTAGTTGAGTTCTATATTCCATTTCGATGATTTTATATCGACAGTCCAATTTATTTAATACACTTATTAGTAATAACTGCAGTAGGTAATGTCACGCATTTATTAGTTTTAAAACCCATCATCTACGAGTAAGTGACACAACACAGAATATTATATGCGCGGGCACTATTAATATTAAGCAATATAAACATTTTATAATATATCCCGTATTAATATAACCATGTATTATGTTGCTAGGATAATTGTAATAATTTTATTTTGTTTCTATGAAATGTTATGTGCAATAAAATAAATAACTATACAATAAATCTTAACCCAGGAACATTAAAGTTACGCTAATGTTTACAAGTAATACGTAATACAATGTATAAAAAATCTGGACATTACAGATACATTTTATCGTTAATATTAAATCAGTCTCATGAGATACTTCAATATTTTCTTTTCGATGCGATTTCACAAGGGAGCGGTGTGAAAGACAGTAAATGAATTAAGGTGCTGAAATTCAAAGGTCACAAATAAGATTACAAAACGCCCTTGCGTTAGAATTTTTCGCTCTTTTTTTTACACTTACGCATTTTTTTACATTTTTTTTTACATTTTACTAAGCTTTACAGTCACCAGTACGTTCTTAAAAGTTCTGAAGTAATGTTTTATAACCTACAATAAAAATTCAAATCATACCTACTTGTGCAATATTAAATCTTATACAAAAAAAAAAAACCTAAAATAATTGTCCTAAATATCTTAAATATGCATACAAGGGCATTCAACTCACGAATTTAATAACAGTTTTAAAATCGTTTCAAATAATTACTATTCCAATTACGTAATCAACTTTATATTCTCGTTCTGATAACAATTACGATCAAAATATTCATGGTACTTAATAGACGATTATCGACAATTAAATATTATTATATTTTACACATTGATCTAAAAGGGTTTTTATAGATCAATGATGTTACAACAAACTATTTCATATAAAGTCAGTATATAAGTATCAACGAGTCATAAATCAAGAGACAAAACGATTGAGATTAACAAACTCGTGGTCAGTATCATTATTTGTAATGACTGAAGATAAGGTATTTGCGTCGAGGCATATTAATGTATGTCGCGACGAGTCGTAATCAATTTATATCAATATTGCCAATGGACCGCTCTGTACTTGTAAGCAAGCATTAATGTGAATTTTAAAGACAGGGTTGGCAAAGTCAAATATTTAAAAAAAAAGCAAAATGTGTGCTGGAACACATAGTAGAAGTAAAACTTTTACGGGCTAGTGGCAAAACGAATCGCAACGGACAAGTGGAAAAATAAAGAGCAACGGACAATTGGAAAAACGAATCGCAACAAAATTTATACTTGAAATTTTACGGGCAAATTGTTAATGTACTTGTCCAATATGAAAACCTGTCCTTAAAACTTCAAGTAAAATTTTTATCCGGCCTCCAACTAAACAAAAAAAGTGCAGTAATTAAACAATTCGAACAAGTTTGTTATATATAAAAAATACTAATTATTTTAAGTCTAAGTATAGTTGCGTAGAGAACAGTTAAATAACGCTAGATGGTGCTAATCATTGTATTGTATTTTATTAAAAACATTATATAATAGATAACTCCGCAATAAGTTCTTGCGTATATTATTTAATTTTTTGGTTTGACCTTCCAAAGCAACTAGAGTGACGTTATGACTTGCGTGTCTTTTTCTAACTTCGACAGTTGACCAATTTTTATCTCAAGCAGTTTATCGATATTATCATTAGAAACTCAATGTTACTGCTCCCTGTTACGATTGCAATTGATCTGATAACAATGAAATTGCTGCCTTAATAATTTTATCAACTCTGACTCACATATTGTGACGAAACAGTTCATAGATTGCGTAACTGTATTTAACGAATTGTTATGTGTCAACTCACTTTATAACTAATTTTAAGTAGTAAAATCATAATTATTGTTGTCCTTTAAAATTTAGAGACTTCCAAGACATAGCATTGTTGTTTAAATTAATATAATATTCATTACAATACATATATTTCGACTATAATAGTTCATTCAACGTTTTTAGTAAGTAACAAAGAAAACACTGTTATTAAGAATACAAAATGTTGTACATTTTAAATTAAAAAAGGACCTTAAAGTCAGATTTAAAATTTAGATAAACCTATATTTATGCTAAATTAAAAGAATAAACCGTAACTGATGAACAGTTTGAAAATGAATTTCACCCACAGAATTTTATTACCTTAATGCTATTACGAAATATTTCAAATAAATACACGTAAATATGATTTAGTTTGAGTTCCTGAAATATCGAGTTAATATGTATTATTTATATTTGTATATTAATACGTAAAGCGAAAACTTTATACCCCTTTTTACGAAAATTACGCGGACGGAAAAGTATGAAATTTGGCGCAGTTAAAATTTATATGGAGAAGAAGTGCAGAATGCTAATATGAAATGTACATAAATTTAGTTTATTGTCAAAGTCTGTTGTCAACACGGTCTTAAATACAGGTCTTGCAACGAATTTTTATCGAAATTTTTTATCACAGATTAGGTCCAATGACTGCTGAATATGTTCACTATGTTATGTGCAATCATATTTTTGCGGTGTTGACAATTATAGATTAGATCGAATTTCGACCACTTGGCGACCACTAGTTTATAATTATATAAAACGGAATATTTGCCATGTTTGTTTTTGGTTATTTTGGGTTCCCGATATTATTACGTCAATGTTATTGCAAATAAATAGAGGCTCTTAATATGATTTAGTTTGAATCCTCGATATATTGGGATCCATTTCACATATAAATTATAGTGTTAGTGATCATGAATGTTTAAAAACGTATAATTATAGGATATAAATAAACTGGACTTTGTATTATAAGCGTATATGGCGTTAAATACTGATATTTCTCATAGAGGCAGCCCTATATATCATCTATTCGAATTAAGGCTGAACATGTGTGGCATCTGCCTATATGCAGCGGGCGGGCCGTCGTAAATACTCGTATCAGCTTTAACAGAGCCATGAGAATATACTAACCCGTTAATGACAATCTATAGAAGCATTTTTTTTATTAAAAGAAATCTCATCATCATCACCATCATCGTCGTGCTTTATACACCAAAAACCAACCACAATTTTATGAGATTTTCATCATACTCAGCTTTTCATTTCGTGTGTCACTGATTTTTCAAACGACATATCTTTATAATATCCTAAACTTGTTGTTTTAGGTATAGTTTTAGTTAATTAGTCCTATTTAGATTTGACTTTACAAATATAAGTACATAAATATAAATATGTTTAGAATACATTATATGTATTAGTAAAGATACGAGTACACCCATCTATACACGTTTGTGGATAATATCTGTGATGTATAAGTACGTTTGTCTGTGATTTTTTTTTTTACCTACAGTAGGTTCTTACAATATTTAGCTTAAAGCTTAATATAAAATACTAGCTTTTAACACCCGGCTTCGTGCGCGTAGAGATCGAAAATGGTCCTAATAGGATTTTTTATTGTTTTTTTACGTTATTAATTTTGTTATAACATATAAATTATTATGTTAAAATGTTTGAATACTTATAAAATATAACAATCTTAATTATAGAATAGGGGTTTTTTAATCTTAATTAAAGAATATATATTTTATAATTATTTTGTTATATTAATATATATAATATATGTTGAAGCGCGCATTTTAGAATGGCAACATTATTATACTTTTGTCTACCTACAATGTTATTCATATTCAATATATTCTTTCTTTGTAACGACAACGAACAATAAATCCCTCTTAAGCAATTCATTCTTTGATTTCCACAAACTCAATATCAAACATTTTGGCGACCGTGTGACAAAACGAATACCTATATTAATTGCAATCTACGGAAACGAGACAACGAGAAATAAGAAATACGCAATTACGTTTCGGCGGTTATTCGACGATCCAACTATATTGCATCATCCGTGGCCAGAGTAGCCCAACTGGAAGAGTGATCGTATTTCTGAAGATAGAAGGACACCACAGAAGTCTGCGCGTAAATACAATCAACGCTTCGATCTAATTAATCAGCTAAGTGCCCTGCTATTTTCCAATTTTCTACCCAATCCGACATCTAATACCTAATACCTATTTACCTATACCTATAAACATCATTTTATTTTAAAACCTTTAATCTCTTTAGTTTATATACTAGTAAATAAGATATATTCACGATTAATTAAATATGAGAATTTATTATTTACCTACCCACATTGAGAACATAAAATCTTAAACAATTTATTAAACTATTAATATTTTCGTTCTTTGTTTCAACGAAGTATAAATTTACAAATATATATAATTATTGAAAACTTATATGTATTTAAAGTTTTTTTGCCGACTATTTCAGCTAAATCGAGACGAAGCTGTGCGGCCATTTTGTACGTGCAACGGGTGTTGCGATTCGTGATTCGCGAGCCAGGTGACACCAAACTGAGGAGAGTGAGCGATTATTTTAATTATTAATACGGTTTTATTATTTTGTTACTATTTTGATTTAATTTTAAAATGATTAGCGACAATGATTTTAAGTATGATCTAAAGACATTACTTACTAAGCGTTCTTCTATAAAAGGTCGTATTACTAAATTTAAAAATTATATTGATAATATTTCAATAAAGGAGAATCTATCTCCAGTTCAATTATCGGAATTATCAATTAAATTAGAAAAATTTCGTTTATTAGCTATTCAATACGAACAGTTGCAAGATTCAATTGATATTTTAAATTCAGATAATTTGTCATTGGAAATAAATGAGCGAGATGCTATTGAGCAAGATTGTGCGACATGTATTGCAATTGCTCAAACTATTATTACTGATTCTAACAGTCACAAAGATGAGCAAAATACCTCTTCCTTGTCTCGATGTCATCACGATCATTTTGAAACAGAATATAAATTACCGCAATTACAAATTAATAAGTTCGATGGTGCCTACTTTCGATGGTTGGAGTTTCGTGACACTTTCTTATCAGTTGTACACAATAACGATCGCATTAAGCCTATTCATAAATTTCATTATTTGACATCATATTTAGAAGGTGATGCCGCACGCGTTATTTCAAATATTGAGGTTTCCGAGTCTAACTATAATGATGCGTGGCGCTTGCTGTGTGAGAGATATGACAATAAACGACAACTAATAAATCATCATTTAAATGCTCTTTTTAAAATTGAGCAGTTGAGTCGCGAGTCTGATCGATCCCTACGTTTTATTGTGGACCATGTCACAAAGAACTTGCGAGCTCTGTGTAGTCTTGGTCAGCCTACTCAGCACTGGGATATATTAATAATACACATAGTGTCATCTAAACTAGACACGTACACTTTAACTAGATGGGAGGAAATGCGTAGCTCTTTGGATGAGGTACCTACTCTAGCTCAATTTAATAAATTCTTAACAGATCGTGCTGATATACTTGAAACATTAGATCGTAATAAAATAGATAGACTAAAGACATCAGGTAACTCTTCACGGCCGACAGGTCCTAATTTTAATAGTGAACGAGCTCATACGAAATCTTTTACATCTTTGCAAAATAATTGTAACAATTATAAATCTTGCGTTATTTGCAACGGAGGTCATAAAATATATGAATGTGGGATATTCAAACAAAAGAATTTTGATGAAAAAGTTTCTGATGTTCAAAGGTTAAAATTATGCATGAATTGTTTAAGGGGTGGACATCAAACATATAATTGTAAACTAGGCCCTTGTCGTATTTGTAAGAAAAAACACAATACATTGCTTCATCGAGCGAAAGAACTCGATACTAATTCGTCTTCTTTAACTACTACGTCTACTAATACTATAGCAAACTTCTCAATGCAGCCAACAAATCAGGCTATACTATCTACTGCATTGATTGAAGTGCGCAATCCAAAAACAAATAAATCAGTTCAAGTTCGTGCATTACTTGATTGTGGAAGTCAGTCATCATTTATCAGTAAACAATTAAAAGAATATTTAAGTCTCGAATCAAGCCAAATAAATAAAATTAGCGTTATAGGTATTGGCAACAACTCGTCTAACCAAATAACAGAGAGTTGCATTGCTCAACTTAGTTCAATAAACGAAAAATATTATGTAACGCTAGCTTGTTTTGTGCTTAAAGAGTTAACAGGTTCGATTCCTGATACTCATATTAACTTAGATAATTTAAAACTACCAAAGAATTTAAAACTAGCCGATCCTAATTTCAACATTCCATCGTCCATCGATGTACTCATTGGTGCAGACTTATTCTGGGATGTTCTAGGTAATGACGAGCAGTCATTAGGTCCAGGTCTTATTAAACTAAGAAGTTCTAAGTTTGGCTGGCTAATTACAGGTGCTATTTCTACCAATTTGCGTACAACTAAGAAAATTCAAAGTCATAATTCTGTTATAATCAATCAAACAGAATCGGATTGGCCTGTTTTTTCCCGCGCTACGTCGGACGATGCTAGTTTGCCTGAAATCAAACTAAACTCAGCATTAGCTGTAGCAGATGCAACTAAAGAACCTATTTTAATAGAATTTGAAAAATACTCGAAATTAGTAAAAATTCAAAGAGTTTTTGCATATGTTAAACGTTTTATTTTTAATTTACGAAACAAAACAAATAAGAGGACAGGAAGTTTAACCTTAGATGAGCTAAATGATTCATTTTATAATCTTTGTGCAATTTCTCAAAAACAATCTTTTCCTAAAGAATACGATATATTAAAGATGGGTAAGGCTATAAGGCTAAGTAATAAATCAACGATTTTACCATTAACACCATTTTTTGACGATGATTTAAAGTTGATAAGAGTCGGTGGTAGATTGGATAACTCGGACTACGATTTTGATAAAAAACATCCTATTCTTCTTCATTCAAGTCATTGTCTCACGAAGCTTATATTTGAAAGAGAACATCTTCGTTATATGCACGCAGGGCGGCAGTTATTATTGTCAGTAATTCGTGAGTCTATTTGGCCAATTAATGGTAGACGTCTAGCACGAAATACAGTTCATAGATGCGTTACATGCAGACGTCATCAAGGCAGGGCTATATATCCAATAATGGGCAATTTACCCGTGCAAAGAGTTGCGCCAGACTTTCCGTTTAAGACTGTAGGTGTTGATTTTGCTGGTCCATTCTACATAATTAATAAGAGGGGTCGCGGGGCGAGGACAATTAAAGCCTATTTATGTCTATTCATATGTTTTAGATTTAAATGTTTGCATTTAGAAGCTGTCAGCGATCTTTCTAAAGATGGTTTCTTACAAGCTTTCCGCAGATTTATATCTAGACGCGGAAAACCAGCTGAAGTATATTGTGATAATGGTAAGAATTTTGTTGCGGCAGCCAAGGAAATAGGTACTTTTTTAAAAAACAAACAAACAGCAGATATTGGATTTTGCAACTGAAGACGACATTAAATTCATTTTCTCACCCACGCACGCTCCTCATTTTGGTGGTATCTGGGAGGCCGGAGTGAAATCCGCCAAACACCATATTCGCCGTGTCATGGGTAACACCCATCTCACGTTCGAAGAATTAGGAACATTGTTTGCAGAAGTCGAGTCTATTTTAAACAGTAGGCCTTTGTATCCCTTGTCATCCGATCCCAATGATTACCGTTCCTTAACGCCAGGGCACTTTTTGATAGGTCGACCATTGCGCTCGTTGACTTCGCCATCACTTACTGACTCCAACACTAGTCAATTGCAACGATAGGCAAGGATAGAACAAATTCGTCAACACTTCTGGCAACGTTGGCAAAGGGAGTATGTCTCGGATCTTCAGCAGCGGTCAAAATGGAGAACGAACTCATCAAAAATACAAGAAGGAGACTTAGTACTGCTAATGGAGGACAATTTGCCTCCGCTATGTTGGAAGCTTGCAAGAATAACTCGCTTATTTCCCGGATCAGACGCAGTAGCACGTGTAGCCGAAGTTCGCACACCTACAGGCACATATAGAAGACCTTTAACTAAGCTTTGCCCTCTTCTCACCGGTATCGACATGCATAGTTGAAAGCGGTGCTTTCCACGGGGAGGAGGATGTTGAAGCGCGCATTTTAGAATGGCAACATTATTATACTTTTGTCTACCTACAATGTTATTCATATTCAATATATTCTTTCTTTGTAACGACAACGAACAATAAATCCCTCTTAAGCAATTCATTCTTTGATTTCCACAAACTCAATATCAAACAATATATTATTATAAAATTTTGTTATATTTTATGGACACGAAGCTTGGCCTATGATCTGGTGATAGTTACACGGGAGTTTTATCTTATTACAACAAAATCGAAATACTATGCCTTCCGCAGTATTTCTTTATAAACAATTTTATTTTATTTTTTGTTTTTCCTTCGGGTGCTAGAAGAGAGGCTACTCATACATGCCACATACAAATGGCTGTGAGAGAGAGAAGCAGCTTTCCCTCAAGTATACTCCCGCTACCTTAAGAGTTTGACCTTAAGCTTTGTTTATATTAAATACATACTAATATACACTCATACATTATATTATTATCCAGTTCCGGGAAATCACCATTTTCTATTTTAAGCTACAAGTCTGATGAGAACTGTCCGGCAGTAACATCTCCCCTCAGATGTACTCTCATATTTATGGTAAGGCTTAGTTTTGTCACTGAAGGCCACAAACGCTTCTGTAGGTACTGTATTGTATCAGCCTGTAAACAACCTACTGCTGAGCGAAGGCCTCTTCTCCATATAGAAGATGGGTTGGAGCTTAATCCACCAAGCTGCTACACTGTGGGTTGGCGGATAATATACCTACCACGAGTAACGATTATTACCAGGTATCCATGGTAACAACCGGGACCGACGGCTTTACATGCTCTCCGATGCACGGTGGGGAAACCCACAAGGACATACACCCAGACCGGAAACAAATATTTATACAAATACAAATATCTGCCCCGAGCGGGAATCGAACCAGCGACTACTTGCACCACTGCACCAGAACGGTCGTCAATGTTTCACGTACACTTTAAATTCATCCGCTCGCGTTCCTCTGGGCACTACTGGTAAAGTCTGCCGGAAATCGCCTGCTAACAATAAAGTAACTCCTCCCTTTTGACAATTATTATTCCTAATATCTTGTAAAGATCTATTTAGGGCTTCAAAACCTCCTTTATGAGCCATTGTACTCTCATCCCAAAACAATTAATTTCGTTTTGCATTTGTTTATGTATATTGCAGAAAAGGGGTTTCGGTTTGTATTAAATTAAAAGGATGCTTAAACGCGGAGTGTGCAGTTTTACCTCCTTCCAGCAGCGTCGCAGCAATTCCGGACAATGCGACTGCTAAGGCGATATCACGATTGCTTCTCACTTTGGCCAACAGTAAGCTTAATATAAAAGTCTTGCCTGTTCCACCGGAAGCATCTAAAAAAAGATATCACCTACACCTGCGTCGATACTGAAAAATATTTTATAATAGACGGATTGATTTGTCAAACATGTGGTCAAAAAAAATGTTATTTAAATCAAAAGCACTAAGGAATATTGATATCAACTTCGAAACAAAATAATAACAAAGGGGTACAAAAAAGACCCCCCTTTTAATCCCGTTAGGGTATGAATTTCGATAAAATACGAAACAAGTCTTCAATCAATTCTGTTAAAGAATATTTATAAAAATTTTGAAGTAGATTGGACCAAGGAATCACGTTGTCCCACACAAACTTTGCCCCTTTTTTACCCCCTTAGGGGTAAAATTTCGGAAAACCCTTTTTTAGTGGATGCCTGCGTTATACAAAGAACACACCTTCCAAGTTTCAGGTCTCTACGATCAGCAGTTTAGGCTGAGCGTTGATCCGTCAGTCAGTCAATCAGTCACTCATTCAGGACAAAGCATTTTATATGTATATATTTACAAACAAAATTTCTAATAAATAATTAATTCAGAATTTTCAAATGTAGTTACTACAGTTAGATAAAAAAGGATCATCATTTAAACCCCTTATTTCAGTTAAATAGTATGAAATATTGTTTCTTCCAATAATAACAGTTTAAATCACGAAATGAAAATTGTAACTTACAAACGTTAGCCGTGCATAAAAAAAAATCTAAGAAAAGAGGCGACACAAATATATATATATATATATATATATATATATATATATATATATATATATACATAATAATTCATATATATACACATATAATATGTATATCTCTATACCTTGAGTGGCATCAAACCTTGCAACCTTGGTGTGCAGGGTCACAGCCAACTGCGACAACGAGCCAATCAATATCATTATTATTTAAAGTTATTCCTGTTTTCTTTTTTTTTTTAATTTTTACCTTTAATTATTTAATTTTATTTAACAATATATATTAGCATATTTTTTTCTATATTGTTGATAATTGAAATATCTTTTAACATCTAATTACAGAAATAATATTTATGCATTAGATGAAAAAGTTATATAATGACTTAGAAACTTTTATTATATATATTTTTTAATCTTTTTGAATATTTTTTTGTCTGAATTTGTTGATTATGGACTGGCATTTTTGTGATCATCAATTAATAACAAAATTCGATTTATTTATTTAAAGTATTTTAAGCATTCAATGTTATAAAGTGTAACAATTATTTATAATAATAGTTTTCAAATACCTATTTTTTAATAAATTATAATTAAATATTTTATGTATCACAAAATATTTTTCAGTCTAAAAAAGTACACATGAAAAAATATTAACAATCTCATACATTTAATAATAAAGGCACGGGCACAATATATAAGCTCGTGAATATTTTTGTTACTTATAAAAGAAAAAAATCTTTTTAAAATGATTTCGGGGTCATATTATGACAATTTTCGGAATTTTTTATTTTCTCTTCTAGCTTCAAAAACTTATATGGTAGAAAAAGAAATAAATTATATATAGATGTAATTATACAAGCAGTAAAAGTGGGAACAAATTAGAACTTATCAAAAAAAAAATATAAACCTTTCAAAAAAGACATATTTTATTGCGTTCGTGTAAAACTCAGCTTGATTAGTATTGATTGCGTTGAGTAACCGCGATTAATGAATGGAAAAGTGACCAGATACATTATCTAATTCTGACCTGCCCTTCGAACAGTCATTTGTCTGCTGTGCGTTTGAGTTGAGGAAAAACCATTAATTACTATCGAGACAATCGTTTCAAAGGAACCCTTAAATAGTGTTGTAGAGCCATATTATTTCAATTTTTAAAACTAAAAATGATGAAAAATGTTTTTTTAAATCGATTTAATTAAAATCTGCTGTTCACTGACAAATAGCACTAGCCTAAGCCCGTGAATCTGAAGGCTTAAAAATTTTATACTGAAGTGCTTTGTAATACGACAGGGATAGAGTATTTGAAGATTTATTCCCTAAAGGAGTACTGGGGATGAGAGTTTGATCGTCATATTTAATAGTTCGTGAGATGTTGCCGTGTCCCATCGGGCATAGTCTTATATTATCTTTACTTTCTTGAACATTTGAAGTGAAAAAAAAAATATAAATCAAAAATATTTTGACTAATTAGTATCGTTGCATAATAATCGAATCAATAAGTACAACAGTTGATACACAAGAAAAAAAATTAAGGAATAACAATAAACACTTTCACTACTAAGATTTATAAATTGCAGACATCAAATCTTGCCTATTTGCCAATATGATTGACCATTTAATTGTCCGACAAGTTATTATTTATAATAGTTCTGACGTACTTCTCATGGACTTCCCATTAACATGAAAAAAGAAAGTTAACGAGAGAACATCTGAAATTCTTTCAACTTTCTATCAAATCCACGATCGCTATCAAGTAATAAAGATGAATTGTTCATTTTAGGTAATAACGACCTTTCTCGAGGTTATGAACGAATCTTCTCTTACTGTGTAATATTCCATTTCACTTTTAAGATATTTTAACTGGCTTTATGATGCTTTAAAAATATATGTTATCTCATTGAAAGTATATATATTATTTATTTATTCATTGAAAGAATATATTTTACAACGTTAATTCATTTATGTGTGTAATAAAGTATTAAATAAATAAATACATTGTTTTAATTCTAATTACTATAATTATTTTAATGTTAATTACACATATGAATAAGAACACAAAAGCAACGTAAATTTAAGTCATAATGCAATGGTTTTTTTTTTTGGTATACAAAAGACCTTTCTAAATAACAATAAAAAAGTTAACATTCATGATATAGCAGATATAATTACAAAGCTTTAGCATTCTTACTCTTACTCTCTACCTTGAAATCTGATACCGATCACTTCTCATAATTAAGTAATACAAATACAATATTCATGCGTGAGTTTAGTAATAGCCTTCATATATAACATTTAATTAAACGTTTTTTCTTGAAGTATGTGTGTATGATAATTTTTAAAAGATTAATTGTTAAGTTTATTCTGATTCTACTCGGGTGGTTATAGCTTTTCGTTCACAATAATATATTTATGTAAATTAACGATATAAAAGTGCTTATAAGACTTAAAAGCTATACTTCGTATATGAATTATTAAATAACAATATTATGTTTAATTCTTAAACGAATTTTTTTACAATTAATCCAATAAACGATTTTAGTAGTACAAATATTTTTAATACCTACAACATTTTTGACTACTAATCTACTATATTGTTTAGACATTAAATAATAAATAAACTATCTCACGAGTGTATTGAAAATTATTTTTGATTGATCACAGACGATATCTCTATAAGGTTTGATGAATATTGAATAACGATGACTAAAAGATTATAAACAAGTATGAAAAAAAAACAACTAGCTATCAAATCAGTAGAAATGCGAACAGTGAGCCACTAAAGAATTTGTTATGTTAAAGAATTGTAGTCTTTATTGTAATACGTTTGAGAGTCAAAATGGTACGTAACCTAACATATCATTGTTAAACAACGATTTGTTAGATTAATCTTTAACATGTCGACGTTTCATGTGCTTGGGTTCATGTAATTTTGGTTACGCCTTTTTATCATAGTTTGTTTTGCTAACTCATTTACTCATTTTTTTTTAATGATTGGAAATTCTTATTGGCTGTTATATAAATTATTAATACTTATGAGCCATTAAGAATTCGTCGAATGATGAAGTCTATAATTTATACTATTACTGTTTCTAAGAATTATGATGTAAATGCAAATTACCATTTATATCAACATATAGCCATATAATTTATATCAACAGTTTTTTTTTTTTTTTTTTTTTTTTTTTTTAATTTTACTCATTTAATGTGTACCCGTAGGTTTTGCGATGTTCTTTTTTTAATGTATTGTTTCCTATTTGTCTTGTCTCAAGCTAGAATTGAGGTATAGTTTGACCTCTAAGGACTACAATACACTATACTTCACAGGTGTCAAATTAAATTGCATGAATTTATCTTTGTACAGCACGCAAACACAAACAAATACTTGATAATAGTTGAAGAAAGTAATAATCAACGAAATTAAGTGATATCTATTGTGTGTAAGTAACGGGACTTTAATTGTATTAAATACCTTGTTTTAATAAATTTATATTCTTAAGATAGTGTAATGCATTCCGATATAAAAAGCTGTTCAATAAACAAGCTAATTTCGGGAGTTATTCCTCATCCAATTTGAAGAAATGTGTGTTTTATATACGTTTTAGTCACGGTCAAACGAATGACTGGTCCGTTGGGGCAGTTTTGAGTGACCCTGCTTTCTTCTCTGAGGTTGTTCGATTACCATCCCGAGTATTGGCTTAAAATACATATATTATGTACCACTAGAATTATTATTATGTATACAATTATACATAGGTACTACTAACTGCAAGTCGTCGAGAGTGAGACGTTCATTTATTTATTTTTCTAAAAAATATAATTAAATTATAAGTTTTTCTGCAGATAACAGACTTTTTTTTAATTATTCAATTCAATATTTAGTAGTTTTTTGTGACATAATCGTTTCTTTACTATTTATTAAACACTCGACTTTATACCTACTTTATATGTAAAGGGAAGAAGAGAAGAAGAAAAGAAGAAGAAATTTTTTATTTTAAGAATACTTAAAATAAAAAATATATCTTTTATATTTAGTGATAGAACAATTAAATAAAGCGTAAGCTAAAAATTTAAAATAATTCTAAAACAGAAAATTCATGAAGTTAATTTCTCGTGAATCTATTTAAAAAAAATTGAAATTGAAAACAAATTAAAATATACAAAAAAAAAATCATTTGGAATATAAACCAGAGATGTCAACACAGGTGAAACCACAATGGACGTCTAGTATAAATTTATTAAATAAATACGTCCGTATTTGTAAAATTGCACCTCAATGCAGCAATAGTTGAATTAAAAAACCACTTGATTAAAGTATGTTAATATTCTTTAAATAATATAAAATTAATTTCACACATTTATTAACAATGATAAATACTGAAGTGTAAATAAAATTCTCATTCGGTTCCAAAATACAAATCCTGACTCAAACACACGTTGGTCATGTTGTCGTTAGCACAAATCAGTAAGCGCATCTGATCACTAATTTGTCTCAGTGTTCAACTTAGTCACATCCTTAGACTTTTTTTTTCAAGCACCCGCGTTTCCAAGATATCAACTCATCTCTCCGTGTTGGTATAACAAGCGACGTGTCCGAATATTTTATATGTACTTATGTTTTTATCTTTTGAATATCATGCGCTTACATAAGAAGGATAAGCCTATAGAATTATTTTTGACAAAAAAATAAATTTGCCATAGCACTTTAATCACTTACTAGTAATTTATAATTTAAATTATAATAAATTCAATTGTTATTTCTTATTAAAATTGTTATTGATTGGTTTATTCAGTCTGCTGATGAAAATTTATTTAAAACTTTGTAGATAGAGCGGAAAAATCTACCACCACATCAGCCGTTTCGCGTCCACAGCTGAACGTAGTCATCCCCCATCATCTCTGGAGGGTTTTGCCAATACTCGCCAGGCTGGCAGGCAGGTTGGCTAGTGCAATGTGTTGTGGCAGGATATGGTGAACATGCTGTCCATCACCACCCTGGTTAGTTGTTCGCATCACTATGGCAAGCAACCGTACTCGGCACAAAAAAGGTCAGGAATTCTTCTCTAGCAGTCACCGCACGGCATTAATTTGTAATTAGATGGCACGAAATATACTAATTATCATTTAATTGAAACAAATATATATTATCTACTGTAGAAAATTTGAAAATGATTCTAAATATAATTTAGTCATTTATTATCAATAATAGTCATTAAAATAATTAGCAGGTTCAACTAACCTGTTAATAGATTCGTCAGTAGTTATTTAATTTAAGTACACTATTCTATTAGTATATCGAAACATTACGTACTTTTAGAATAATTATCAAATAGATGAACTAATTATTTCAAAAGTTTGGCTTCAAAAAGTATTTCTTACAAATTATTATAATAAAGTTAATAAGTATAAGTTATAAGTCTGAGTAGAATGATTAGGATTTATGGTCAACTTTTCATGAACCATAGTGCTATATTATATGGCCTTTGTTGCTCCTAGATTATGTAGATTTCTAATGATGAACAAATCAATATATATTTGTTTTTCTTTAAATAAATATGAATGAACTGAGCTGAATCAGCCTGTGAACGTTCCACTGCTGGTCAAAAGCCTCTTCTTTATACAGGAAAAGAGCTTAATACACTTCGCTGCTCCGCTGCGGATTGGTGAATAATTCGAATACCATGAGTAACAATCCTTATCAGGTGGCTATGACAACAACCGGGACCGACGACCTTACGTGCTCTTGAGATACAGTGGGGAGATCCATAGGGACATATAGATACCCAGACCAGAAACAAACTCGCAACCGCCAGCGTTAAGGTGACCCGCAACACTACACCAAAACAATTGTCTATAGTAATATTAATATAGATGAAAAAATACCTTTAGTAGAATATCCATACTTTTTTTTTTTTTTTTTTTTACGCAGGGGAATCCATTTACGGATGATATCCAGGGCGCCCGGGTCGGCAGTCCTAGACCTATGTCGGACTCGGCACTTTGGGAGTGCAATACCGTACTAAACCCCTGCGGGAGCCTTCAGCCGCTTTAATTGGAGGGTCCCGGATCTGCAGGCAACAGGATCCCTCCAGCGACAGGCTGGCCTCGGCGAAAAGGCCAGACTTCTCCTCCATGGGGACTGTCCGGCTAACCTCTGAACAGTCCCGACGACGCCGTGTCTAGCAGGACCGGGTTCCCATCCCGGCCCGACACGGGCACAAGGGCGTTACAGGAGGCGCATTAAGTAGCGCCTCCTACGCACCCCCATTCGTCGCCCGCGGATGGAGGCCACGTCGGCGGCCTCCTCTCTCCTCCGCTCGTCGGCCTCCTTCTGGGACATTACTGTCTCGCAGAAGGAGACCATCGCCTTCCAGGACTCGTCGTCGCCGAGCATCGCGGTGATGACGCTCGGGAGCGACAAGTCCCCTCCGACAACCGACGTCAGACCTTGACGCAGCACCGCCCATCTCGGGCACACCTCGAGGGTGTGCTGGGCAGAGTCCACCGCTGCGCCACAATCGTGACACTCAGTTGTCGGCTCCCTTTGGGCCGTCCGACACAGGTAGTCACCAAAGCAACCGTGCCCGGTGAGAATCTGTGTCAGACGGAAGGTGAGGGGCTTGCGTTTTCGACGCATCCACCGCTCAAGGACCGGGCGAATGACAGCCGTTACGCGTGTGCCATATGGCTGCACCGCCAGGTCCTCCCGCCACCTCCGCATTAGCGCTTCCTGCCCTATCCGACGCACACGTAGGATCCCGTCCAACGTGGGGTTCTCACCAAGAGCCCTCCTACCCGAGACGTATGAGTAGGTCTCGGCAAGAACCTCCGCCACGAGCTCCCACGGGGGGTCGCCGGCTAGAGCAGTAGCTGCAGCCCACGATACCGTACGGTACCCCCGAATCACCCTCACCGCGATAGAATATCCATACTAAGACAACAACAATGGGCGCACGATTTTTAATAAGATTAAAATAATTGTACGCGTCCCAGGGGATTGACTAGTTACGGTCAAGTGCAAGGAGCATAACATATTATCTCGTTACTCTTATCCTGTTTATCGTATATTTAAAAGTGATCCAATTATAAAGTTTTCTTTCTACTGGTCTAAAATAATATTTGTATTAATAAAAAATGTGTTAGTTCTTTTTACTAAATAAAAAACCTAACTATAAGTATTAATATAATACGTAAATAACATACCTACGTTTGGTTTGTAGCTTTGTAAGAAAATTATTTTAATATTTGTATGTTGTGTAATTTGAATTGATAGTAATCATATGTACCTGTTTTGTATATTAGAGGTATTAAATACCTATTTATATAATTGTATGCACGTAAATATAATAAAAAAAGACACATAATAAATCTTGTTGGAGATATAAGTTGATCATGTACACGTCAATCATGCTCTTGTACCGATTATATCATGATACTTACCAATAAATACCTTGGCAATTATACTACGAGTAGCTTATACCTGCCGTTAACAAACTATTAATGAAAATAAATTATTGTTTATTTATTTATTTATTTATTGTTAATATCGTCACTTTAATAATATAAATATATATTACAGGTACAAACTGTTAATAAATTGTAATGGATTTTTTTGTCATTTTTTTTTTGTATTAAAAGTGAAATTACTAAATTAAGTAATTGTTTTAATATAACAAACCTTTAATATTTTTCAATTTGTTTGTTTGATGTTAAATACCAATACTTAGTTGATAACTAGTTTGAAAATCGTTTTACCATTAAAAATCTACTTCATAAAGTTCATTCTTCATAATATACCTAAGCTATTAAACGCCACGCTAATACTCATACTAATAGACCAGTCCCTACTCATAAATGTCAATGCAGGCGAAAAATAAAAGCGTATGCAAATTATTTAATAAGCTGGTCCTTTAGTGCGATTGGAAGTCACCCTGCTTTCCGGTCCAGGGTCGTGGGTTCGATCCCTACCAAGAGTAAGGGGGTATGTGCGTCTGTTCCTAAAGGTATGCAATGATTGATATCGTAACTTTAAATAGAAAAAGAGTATTCTCACAAACTATACATGTTTTAGCCAAGACATTCTATCGACCTATTATGTGTTTAATGTGGAATGCTACATTTTAGTACATAAGATAATAACAGATATTATTACTATTACATTAGATTATATTAAGTATAATTAGATATTCCTCGTTAATTTTTCCTATGTGAAATTTCAATATCTGTCAGATTGGTTTGTGATTAGTGTATTTAAAACATAGAATTATACTTTATTACATTTGCAGAACATATTTAGATGAACGGAATATCTAATATAAAATAAAATCAAATTGAATTAAATTTAATTAAGTTTTTTTAAACATTCATTAGATAAATGCTTTAGATATAGATCACAAATTATAAGACAGTCAATACAAGAATTAAAATGAACTAAGCATTGCTAATTATGTAAGCGAATGTAAGCTGGATGTTCAGATAACAGAGGACAGATTCGACGTCATGCATAATGGAGCACTAATGCACTTGTTAATTACGTCCTCGGGCACCAATCGATTACCAATCTGCGCTATTTCGTCTCTATTTAATTACCTTGACTTATAACAACGATTCTCAGGTAATAAATTGGATGATAATTTTAATGATGCTAAAGTCGTTAGGAAATGATTAATTAATAAAACTTTTATGAGCCTTAAAAATTTTTCAAATATATTAATATATAACTATGATTCATACATTTAAGAATGTAATGGTATTAAGCTAGTTTGTCCTCGAGTACATCCTGATAGAAGAGGTCAACTTCACCAAATCGGGCATTGTTGCATGTAGGTAGTCGTCCAGGTCAACGACCATCACTACTCTATTGTCTGATAGAAATCACAGTGAAGGAGTGCCATGAATCGAGACAAAAATACAATGCACCATACGCGATACAATTTAGCAGATTTTTAGACCAGTTAAACTGGCCACACAGAGAGAATGTAATAATGCTCAACATATAAGGCATGAAGACTACGAAATAAGGGTCCATTATATAGAACCGCGACACATATCAATGAATCATACAGCACACAGTAGTGACATTTACAAAACGGACAATGGCAAGCATTTTAATGCACTCCCAACATTTGTATCGTAAAAAGACTAAAATACACCCGAGACATTTTCACGAGATACATTTTGTTGAAGGTAAGGATAAAGTTTTTATTGTTAACAAGCCGAGTCTCGGCCAGCAACGATGATATCTCAGCGTATGAATGATGACTTCGTGCGAAGCCTCAAGAAGCTGGATCCAGCGATAGACATGAATCCGAGAGACACGGCACGAATATGGAAATGCCTTTTGCTTGATAGATATCCCATTTGAATGGAATATTCAAAAGCAATATTATTTTGGAGACCATTTATAAGTGCTAACAACATCATCAAAATAAATTCCAAACGTTTGAATTAAGTAGAAAACGTTAGTGTCTCTATAACGCTAGTTATAATGTTAAAACAGTTAAAATGTTAGAATAATATTTAAAAACAAGTTTCGTGTGTATATATTTCACTAATCTGATGACGTTTTTACATCTGACATTAAATTTTAATGATAATAATATCATTAACACAAATATTTTTTATTTCATATTCACAAATATTATTTTCATTTTGTAATATCAGACAGCGTAGGTGTATATAGAATGTATTTATAATGCTAATCATAACTTTATAAAGCTTAATAGTATTTTTATTAAAACTTCACTCGACTCTTACAAAATTTTATTACTTAGATATTTATCTCTTGGCACATTATTTAATAAAGGCAAAAAATAATATATTTCTCAGCGCTGTTATAAGAAGTTTAGTTTATATTTAAATTTATATTTGTTCGGGTGCTTACTGCGTTTATAATTTTGTTGAGGTCCCTATATTTCGGCGATGTTTCAATCGCCATGATCACGGGGAGACACATAGGGACCTCAACAAAATTATAAATGCGGTAAGCACCCGAACAAATATATTTAAATTTTTAAATATGAATAGTGATCTCGTTAGTTTAAAACAAGAAATTTGGTTTTTAAATACATGATATTTCACAGCTATTACCTAGATGAATGTTTATAAATTCATATTGAATAGAAGTAATCTTCAATAGTGTGGTTGTAAGAAAAAAAACTAAAATGTAATATAATTAAAATTACGAGCTTAGACAACAGTTCTATTTATTTATGTTTTTCTCATCGATGAATACATTTCCTTCTTCGCGTGCTTCGCTCTATGGATTTAGGCCATCTACTAAGATAAGAGGTCGACGTTTTTAGCACAAAGCGTTTTCTGTTTGGGTCTCTCACTCACAGGTTGTTTGACTCGGAACGTGTCTTGGGAGGACCTGTTAACCGCGGCCACTTTTATCGGAAGTCAAGCAATATTTCGTCCGATAATCTCTTAAAACATCCTTAAGTTCAATGCTGGCACTCTCAAAAGATACGACGCCTTACTATACAAATAACAATCGTGCTTTTAAAATTTGACAAATATGTTTAAAAGATAAAATATCGAATGGGATAAGAGGAACAAAAATAAGAGAATTTATAAAGTGCTGCTAAAATTTTTGGTTAACACGGTTTTTTAAATGTGTATCATTTATTTTGGCAAAGATAAAGATCAATGTTTTGGATTGATTAATTATAGTTTTTTTGAACTAATTTTAAGCAAGCATACATCATACTCATTCATTGTACAGACATTGCAGCTCATGTTGATCTCATAGATACATTCTATAACTCATATAAAATCACATAGGTGTACAAAGAATTATTTGTGTATACCTACATTACAAATAGTATATCATTATCTTCAATAGTATATCATTATTCTTCTTTTTTACTTATTTACGTTATTATCTATATATTATATATTACGTTATTATTATGAATACAACTCATAATTAATTAATATCGTAGCTACTTTTACAGCTTAGTCATAAAGCAATAAAGCTATTTGGGAGGCATCTTCATAATAAAACTAGATTCGGGTAAAGTCCATTAGCTATGGTGTTGACGGCAATAAAATAGCTAATATAAAAAAAAAAACTCTTGTCTACCTAAATTTATGGTTGCCGGAATATAAATGCGGTAAAAATCTTTTGTTTAATTCTAGAGAGATCTTATTGTATTACCCTAGGTATATTTTTAAACTATTAATGATTGAATTGACGACTTTAAACACAACGTACTTTTCATCCTATACATTCTTCTATTCATCTAATAAAGAAATATGTGTTTGTCTCCGAAATTGGAGATCCCTATAAACAATATAAAATCCACAGAAAACGTGTAGCAAAAATCTTTGATATATAAAAAAAAAAAAAACAATAATTATAGTAAACAATTTGCATCTAATTTAACAATTATTATCATAGTTATTACACTTTTATCTGTTATATTAGTTATTATATTTTATTATTGCTTAGTAAGAATTGACTAAAATGATTATCTACACTCTACAGTGTCAAATTACTCAATAAAAAAAAACTTTTCACCTGTAGATTTTTTTTTATTATAGGTAACAGTTATTTTGAAAGTAAAAAAGTTTATTTTTTAATAAATGTACTTTACTTATAAAATATCATAGCACTGAACCATACCCTAAAATTAAAATATCAAAGCGATCTTCAGTTTCTTATGTCGAAAGCAAAGTGAAAGAATTCGGATAGTTTTGAATAGTCAATAAAAGTCTTTTGGTTATGGTTAATACTATTGTTTCGATACTTTTTGGTTTCTATTCGGTTGCCAGATTTGTATCGCATTGTTTGTTTCTCCGTTTTACTGTTGAACTGTTTCAATTACTGAGCTTCCGGAAACCTCGATTCATTCTAGTTTGTCAACAGAAAGTTTTGGATAGAAGGCACAAGTTTATATACAACACTGCCAAATTCATTTCACAAAATTTAAACTTAATAAAACAATTAAAACTTTATAGTATATTATTGAAATATATCATGTGTGTATATTATTTTATTATTATCAAACTATTTAACAATATTCAGGTTAGATTAATTTACGATCTGGACTTGTCACAGATTGGGATATGTTCAATTGTTAAATGACCTTTAACGGGTGGTTTGTTTCTACTGCGAACTGTCATTCATAATTTTTAACAAGTTTATGAATTATCCTAGTCCTAATCTAATTATATATGTATAGAATATTTATTAAATTGCGCTGCTTCAGTAGCATGTTATTTATATTCTCATTTTCTAAAGCCGAATATATATCGAAAAGTAAAAATTGTGAAGTTTATGTATAAAAAGAACTGAAGCTAGCTAAACAATGTGTGTTTTTATTTATATCCTTTAGTATAAATAAATACTTTTCACTGTAATCTTTATTTTATATCATCAGCTTTAGTAGATTTAAAGATCGTTTCCCCAATTTTTGTAATCTTTAGTTAATTCATTTTATTAATATTATCAAACTTTAACATAAGTATTAGAATAATTTATAAACATATTTTAAAAAAATTACCACAGAGATTTTCGCTACTTGAGTGTTATAAACTGAACTAAACTGATACGGGCTATAAATATTCAACTGCTGGGCAAATGCCTCCCATATATACAAAAATCTTATTAGCTTAATGCGCCACGTTACTCCATTACATGTGAATAATTTCAACCGGTACCAACGTCTTCACATGCTCTATAAAACATGGTAGAGTACCCACAAAGACAACCACCCAGATCGGAAACAATTACATATTTGTACTTGGGAATCGAACCCGTGATCATCGACTTTAATAGAACTTTAGCTCATCTAATCATTATACCAGTACCTACGGTTGTCACTCCGAACGAACGTTATAAATCAAATACTTTAACATTTACCAAATGAAATTGATTTGTAAAAGTTATTCATTATCTTTGCGAATCATTACGAATTTTAATTTTATTTCATATAATACCTATTGATTTTTATATAATATTTTATCTTTAGGAAGATTTTTAGTTAGTTGTTATGAGATAAGTTGTAATAAGTATTATGTGACATTGTAAGTAAATATTGGTCGTCACGAGCACGTGAGATATTTACTCTCAATATTGACTCGGAATATCAATAGACTGGTCTCCGCTATGACCTTGCTCCGTTCCCAGAAACTTGAACTATATCTATTCTTTCTTTGAATAGACGAAATACCAGGTTCAAAGTTTTATTAAGATGTGAAAGTGTAACATTCGATATGTATATATAAAATTTTTTAGACAATTATCGATATATTTTTATTACATTCGTTTTAAGTTTGAAAAACACGACCATTTTTTATTATAAATATATCTTTCCTTATACGCAAAAAAAAAATCAGTGTTTTTTATCACCGAGTAGTTTTATAAAAAATAAAAAAAAAAAATCACCAGCACATTGTAAGATGTCAAATGTCAATTTCAAATGATTTTTTTTTTTATTTCTTTTTTTTTTCTTTTTCTAGGAGTGTTCACACTATAACTCAATATTTTATATTACAACTGTTGTCGCGTATCGGAATTACGATAGTGTCTATCATTTAGATAGTAAACTTAACATTAGGGCCTCATCTGAATAATTTACCATTTGAAAGAAATTAATCAATCGCCTGTAAAAGTCCCACTGCTATGCAAAGGCCTCTTCTTCATATAGGAGAAGGGTTAGAACTGAAGGGATTTTAACTTTCATTAGGTATTAATACAAGCACTTACGTCTGTTATTACCTTAAATACGTTCTTTTATATATCTACTTAACAAGAAATAAAGAAAAATATCAAGTGAATGGATGTTGTCTTCGTTAACAAATTGAGCAAATAATTACAACGAAATTAAATATTGTACAACTCTCTTAATTTTATTTATAACAAGTTGTTATATTTTTATTTTTGTTATTAGTGAAATAGTTATAATACTTCGTGCAGTCTTCCAGAAAGCCTCAACCGTCTCCCACGGTAGATCCGATTCGACACGCACGTGTCATGGCATCCGATGACTTTTGGTGACTCACGATAGCTCAGCCTCTTCAATGAACGTGTTTTTTCAGTTAACTAGTCAGTATAGGCATTATGTACTTTTTTTTTTTTTTTGAAGAATATATTATTAAATTAACTATTGAAGCAAATTAATTTAATCCACTTAAATCTTACAAAAATTACAAATTATATTTGTTGATTTTTATAACAAAACTTTTATTGACTTTTAATAGTTACTGTAAGTTAAATATACATAATATCGAGTTAAGCAAAAAGTATTAAGTGTCATTGTAAGGTAGATTGATTTTATTATGCATTACTTTTAAGAAAAATGATTTTTTACGATAAAATTATAGTTTTATTTTATTGATCTATTTTTCGACCATCTGTTACTCCACTAAGTAGCCCATACAAAATTACAAAGGGATCGTAAACCGCAATTCCTTTATTATTTCATTTTTATTTATCTCGAATCTGTCAATCACAGCATTCAATCGTTGCCCGCCCTCTCGTCAATGTTTATCGAATATGCACTTCCTTTTCCTGTTATATCCCAAGAACAGCTAGTGTCTTTAAACTCAAAAGAATTTTTAAACATATAATAATATGAAATATGATAATTTAATTACATAATATGTAAAATCAATCAACAGTAAGTGCAGTTACACCTACGTTAAAGTTATGATTACAGCTTCGTTCTTATGACCATGACTCATAAAGTATGTAATATTTTAATTAACGTAATTTTCAAACGACATTTGCTTTCTAACGCGAAAGTATAATTTAATGAATCATCACGGTTATAGGCTAGTCAATAAGTTCAAAAACGTGTTAATTCTTGATGAAGCTCATAAAAATATGAGCGATGACTAATTAATTTAACTTTTATGTTGACTTTTGTAAGAATAGAGATTGGATAAACATTAGTTAATTAACAATCGTAATACTTTTTGAAAATCAACATTAAAAAAATTATCCAACGAGCCTTTATTCTTTTAAATTTTCTGATGACACTATACATTTACTTAATTAATATTTAATACTATAAAAAAATATTTTGTATGATACATACTATCACAAGCAGCGTTGCGCTCTGTGCTGTAACGGTCGCGCAGATACCTATTTTCGGCGCTGTATTAAAATTATAAATAATATAGATAGAGTTCCGGGGGTCGAAACTTTTTTATTGCAAATTTCCTCCTTTTTAAGGACCTCTTTTCAAAATTCGTTGAATATCATTAGTTTTTGAGTTATTAAGGATTGCAATTTTGTTCGTTCTAATACATACTTTTGATACATTTTTCTAAACGTCATTCCGAATCGAATGAGCCATCGCTCATATTTTTAGGAGCTTTATCAAGAATAAACACGTTTTTGAACTTGTTGACTAGCCTAGGTAGATAAACAAATAAACTCTCGCTTTACTTTATATTTTCTCTTTCGAAAATTAAACATAAAAAAATAATATACATCAAAATTAATTAGTGATAAGTATTATCTTAATACAAAATCATATTTACTACAGTTTGTTATACACAATATTATTAAGTATCAACCATATTGAGTAATAAGTATATTTTTTTTAGAAAGGTCAACTCATCATAATTGGAAAAAATTTACCAGACACTAAACTTTTAAGGTGGCTGCCCGACCTCCTATGAGCTGTAACTTGAGTAGTGTTCATTGAATCACGCAGGCATAAGTCTTCTCCTCTGCATAACCAATATTTTTAAATGTTTAAAAACAGGCGTACCATCTGTTGTAAGCCGATGCAGTGCGGGTCCCACCGTTGGATACAAAGACCTCTCGCGTCCCGCGCACTCTCCCCTCTTAGACACCCATGCGGCTTTCGTTTCGTTCGTTCAAACTTACGTAGGTCAGTTACCGCCCGACCGCAGAGGAGCATGGCTGCGTCAAAACTTTTACCGCGATCGCGCAGTTTCTGTTTACATGCGCTGTAATACGTATTTTGATTATCAAAACAAACAAAAATATATTGACGTTAAAGTGATATAAACTATTTAAACAATTTTAATGTGATTTTTAAGTGACTAATGAACTGTTTTAATGTGAAAATATGACGAAGAACTTATTTGGAATGATTTCGTTTAAAGTTTGGATGTGTTTGGTTGCGGTTGCCGGTGCGCGCGCACGCTCCGCGCCACCGGCCCCTGTCGGCTGTCAGTGGGACTATTCGGACGCCAAGTTGAGTGAATCTAACTTTCTCACGTGTAACATCAAAACCATCGGCTCAGCAGACTTCTTATTTAAAAACATAACCACGGCGCAGGCGTACAACATCAACAAGTTGAAACTTACTTGTACTGATTTACTTTTCTTTGAAAGTTCCTTACACATGAATACTGGAAGTTTTTTGGGACAATTACGAAAACTGGAAGACTTGCGCATTGAATACTGCAAAATACGTTATGTTCCGGCGACCGTTTTGTCACCGCTACGTGATTTAACTAGTTTGACTCTACGTTCATATAATACAGATTGGCCTGCCATGACAATGGAGTTTCACGCTGAGAGTTTTCGTGGTTTAATGGAACTTCGGTCATTGGACTTAGGTGATAATAATATTTATATATTGCCATCTGAAGTTTTTTGTCCGCTTTTTAGTTTAGAATCATTAAATTTGACAAATAACAGAATTCAAGATATTTCTGATATTGGATTCTCTGACTGGGGCAAAGGGCCTATCGCGCCTGGTAAATCATGTAACACTGGATTAAAAATGCTTGATTTATCGCATAATAATATTTTAAGACTTCCTGATAATGGCCTTTCAAGCCTTAGATCCCTAGAAGTACTAAAGATTCATAATAATTTAATTAGTGAAATAGGAGACCGAGCTTTTGTTGGATTAAATTCATTAAAAATTTTGAATTTATCTGGGAATAAACTCGTAGCAGTCCCACCAGAACTGTTCCAGTCTTCCCGTGTTATTAAAGAAATCTCATTAGCAAATAACTCTTTATCAGTATTGGCACCTGGATTATTGGAAGGACTAGATCAACTCGAAAAATTGGATCTATCGAGAAATCGCCTCACTAATGATTGGGTCAACAGGGACACATTTTCTGGATTGATTCGATTAATTATTTTAAATCTTTCATACAATGCTCTTGCCCGCTTAGACCCGAAATCATTTCAAGATCTAAATAATTTACAAGTATTGAATTTAGACAACAATAACATTGAAGTAATTAGTAATGGGGCGTTTGCAGAGTTGAAAAATCTGCATCAACTTTCAATATCAGAAAATAAAATAAAAATATTAAATGAAAATATATTTTCAAATTTATTTGTACTCAGCCAACTATATTTAGACAACAATGAAATATCTACAATACACGAACGTTCCTTTGAAAACATTACCTATCTTCAGGATTTAGGATTAAATGGAAATAACCTTAATATGATTCCTAATGGTATTAAAAGATTACGATTTTTAAAATCTCTAGACATAGGCAAGAATAATATTACAAAGATAACAAATTCTTCTTTTGAGGGCTTGGAAGAATTATATGGATTACGACTAGTTGATAATCATATAAAAAGTATACCGAAAGATACATTTAATACTCTACCTTCTTTACAAGTCTTAAATATGGCTTCAAATAAAATAGAAGTAATAGAACAAGATGCATTTACCGCGAATCCGACGTTAAAAGCTATTCGTCTAGATGGAAACAGACTTACAGATATTCGAGGTGTTTTTAATAAATTGAATACTCTAGGATGGTTAAATATATCTGACAACAAGCTCATATACTTCGATTATAGTTATATGCCAGAGAGTCTTGAATGGCTGGATATTCATATGAATAATATTACAAAACTAGATAACGAGCAAAACTTACAACAAAACATCCGAATGCTCGATGTCAGTTACAATGCTTTAGAAAACGTCGATGAAAGGTCGATACCGGACTCAATAGAGATCCTTTTCTTAAATAACAACAAAATTCACACGATTCATCCAGGCACATTTATACAAAAAAGGAATTTAGACAAAGTTGTTATAACGGACAATAAACTTAGAACTGTAGAACTATCAGCGTTTACGTTGCCTCATATCCCGAAACACAAATCATTACCAAAATTTTTTATTGGAAATAATCCATTTGTGTGTAACTGTCATATGATTTGGCTACAAAAAATAAATCTTTGGAATCATATGAGACAGTATCCGAGATTCGTTGACTTAGACTCGATTACTTGTGAAGTCGTTAGCAACAAGTACGGCGGGAAGGCAAATTTAATGGATGTTCCTGAAACACAGTTCCTTTGTTCCTATGAAACTCACTGTTCTTCAAGTTGTTTTTGTTGTGAGTTCGAAGCCTGCGATTGCAAAATGACTTGCCCAGAGGGTTGTTCCTGTTTTCATGATAGTAATTGGAATTCTAATGTTATTGACTGTTCAAACGTCGGATATACTGAAGTACCCGAAAAAATACCAATGGATGCTACAGAACTTTATCTTGATGGCAATGATTTTGGGGCATTAGGAAGTCACCTATTTATTGGCAAGAAAAAATTACACAAATTATATTTAAACAACAGCAATATCGCCTCAATTGATAATGATACTTTGAATGGATTGCATGCACTTAATGTCCTACATCTCGAAAATAATCATTTGACTGAACTATCTGGCGGTGAATTTTCTCAAACAAAGCACTTACGAGAGTTATACTTAAATGATAACCTATTGACAAGTATTGCAAATAAAACTTTTGAAAGTTTGTCGTCTCTACGCATCGCACATTTACAAGGAAACAAAGTATTAGACCTTGACAAAAAATTAGCTCATATGGTTCACCTAGAAAATGTGAATGTGAGAGGTAATATATTCACGTGTTCCTGTGGTAACTTAATATCACTACAAAATTGGTTTAAGAAACATTACGAGGATCCCGCTGAAATGTTGTGTTCGACTGACAATGGTTTGACTTCAAATATAACAGTGTTTGATGTGATGGACAAGTGTCGTGACTCTGGTGTAATGGACAATATAATTCCTACTGAAAATCAACCTTATCAGTACGATGAAATTAGTACTATTAAACTTAATTTTGTGCCTCTTTTAGCTGTAGTATTAATAAGTGTAATTCTTATTTTATTATTCGGTGCTTTAGCATATTCTTTTAGACAAAATGTAAGGTTATGGGCACATTCTAAATATGGAGTTAGGCTATTTAAGAGTGCATCAATACAAGAAAGTGAACTTGATAGAGATAGATTATACGATGGATATGCTGTTTATAGTTTGTTGGATGATGATTTTGTTTCAAAGGTAGTAGCCCCCGAAATGGAACACTTTGGTTATACAATGTGTTTTCATTATAGGGACCTACAACACGCACCGGAAAATTATTTATCAGAGCAAATAACTAATGCCGCGGAATCTTCAAAGAGAATATTAGTTTTTGTTTCGTTTAATTTCTTACAAAATGAATGGTCTAAAATTTCATTCAAAGAAGCAATAAAACATGTCATCACTTCAATTCATCCTTCTATAAGACGGCATAGAGTAGTTTTCATATTAACAACAGATGTGAGCGCTTTAAATTTAGACTTAGACTTTCAAAACTATTTAAAAAACTGTAATGTGTTACTATGGGGAGAACGAAAGTTTTGGGAGAAAATGAGATTTCTTATGCCGGATATTTCAAATTTACATTGGAATAAAGATCCTATTAGCTATAGTCACAATGTATGTCCCAATGTCAGACGGCATCCATCTCGATACACAGCATCCCCGACGGCGCCAGAACTTTGGTATAAATATGACGCCATTCCCCCCCAAATACCTAATACTGCCAATGTTGGAATTAATATGGAAGATGACACCTCCATGTTGACAAACACAACTTTGACGAGTCAAATACAAGAAGGTGACAATCCACATCATAGTTACATTTCAATTGATACGCAAAATTATGAACAACCATATTCGGGTCGACCTAGGCCGCCCAATACTTTACGAAAACATCCCGGCCATCACTCCCCTTCTATACTCGATGAGCAAGGCTATTTACAACCCCGATCTTCAGTACATGATTGCTTACCTCAAACCCATTCGGCCGTACACAGATAACATGTTACAAAACTTTAATGTCGTTATCTCTTAAAGATATTTCTTAATGGAACAGTACATTCCAAGCCCATGTGTAGACTAGGCTACGTTTTGGTTAACCATGCCTTATAGATACGTGATAATTTATAATACTTCGGTTGAATAATTCGGCCAAATAACTATTCGTTCCTCGTAGTTTTCATAAGGCAAAGATATTTTAAATGTATTTAAAGAGACTGTATTGTTAAACTGTCACATACGTATCGGAATTAAAAATAGCCTTATTGTTCAGAATTGATTACATTAATAACGTAACATTTGTTAGTGCTAAGTTGAAAAAAGTTGTCATTTAAGACTGATAAAATTTAATTGTATAGTTTTAAAAATCGCCAGTATAAAAAATGAATGAATTTTAAGTATTTTGGTATAGTATATTATCTCGTTGTTACCAAATATATTGTAAATATGTATAAATAAGTATTATGTAACATATTGATATCTGTATAGTTTCCCTAGTCATTAATTAAGTGTGAATAATGTTGATATTTCTAGATAGATATACCTAAAACTACATAGTCAATAACATCATCCGGTTAGTCATAGATGCTATTAATATTCCTCGTTGTGAGATAATGGATTGTCAAATTGTCTAAACTCTATTCGATTAAGAGTATTTGTTTATATTAAATGTTGTTATTGACTCTGAAGTGTAATGTACCTAATATAATAAATTTTCGACTGTTAAACATGCTGATAAATTAAAAAATAAATAAACTTATCAAAACATATTTTATCTATTATTTACCTAAATCATATTAGAAAATATATTTCTGATATTTTGTAACATAATAAATAATAAGTAGGTAGGTACCTACTAAATCTTATAAATTTATATTAATATTTTAATAATTTTATCTTTATTACATTTCAATCTATTATATACATACATATATATATATATATATATATATATATATATATATATATATATAATAAATTATTATTTAATACTCATTTACATATTTATAATATTATTTAATACTCATATTATTATTTAATACTCATTACATAAATTATTATTTAATACACAATTTATATAATAAATTATTAAGCAATTAAAATGTGCTTAAAGAATAAAAATTCAAATGAGTTTTCATATATTGTAATAAATTTATTGTAATTATATAATTATAAAATAAAACAACATCTCATTATTAAAAACTACTTATTTGTTTTTTTACTGAAATTAAACCGACAAAGAAACAAATAAATTATTATAAAAACCCTAAAGCGGTATAATACTTTACTTTAGCGTGTTCTGGCCTTTGATATTGAGAAATAGAGAATATGAAAAAGGTTCAGAATACAATTTGCCGACAATCATCCGAGCTATAATGATGGACCCTAGCCAGGTAGTCGCCCCTAAGTCATATTTCAACCGTCACGGATATTCCATAGTAGCCATAAAAGAGATTTACAATAGCTTTAGAATATTAGAAACCAGTTATGGTATTTGACCTTCTGTCACATAATGTCCGAAGCAGTTATTGATTTTTTGTAATAGTTTCCAAAGTGTCAGCTTCGTCGCGAGCGACATATGGTGTGACATACTTAAAATGACCGCTGACTGGCCCGTTAACTTTTTTCTTACCGAAACACCAAAAAGGTATTTCTATCACAACTGCCACATATTTTTTAAATATTATTATTAGTTATAAATTATAAAAAACCCCTTCAATTTTAACCTAAATTCACGTACCCAATACGAGTAGTACCGTATTTTTTGTGAATACCTATGTATATGTAGTGCGGTTTAGTTAAACTTTTCCTTTTATTAAATACGATCTATATCAGTATATCAGATCTATAAGTTCTATAGCCTATATATTTTTGATAAAAAAGTAAAATATCATCTAATAACTTTGTTAAATCATTGTTCGATCTCGTTCTATCTTATTATCTAATAAATTACCAAAACTATATCTAGTTTGTACCTGCTATCAATATCCGGGGATATCCGCCCTATCTCAGGATTTCACGGTTAAACGCACCATTGGCTCTCTCGATCATCCCAAATGTCCCAACTATAGATAAGAAATTGACCGCAGATAACAAAATGAAAACGTTTCATATTACGTTTGTTGAGTATTTGTAGACTTATATAACGCATAGAACCTGTTACTGATAAGCCTATACTGTAATTGAACAAGCATTACATTTCGATCCAAATTTACAGATAATTGATTTCTATATCACAATATTTTAATATAATATAGTAAATTGAGAAACCATAATATTTATCTGATAGTTAAAAACTAGGTACATTTACGTTCATAATATGTGAGTTTAGGTAAGTTTAATATGTTTTATGGTATTTAAAGGCTACAGTGATATAAATTTGTTTAAAAAAAATTCTAAACTACAACCCGATCGAACAATAATGTATTAATTATACGTACAATCATTAATTTCTATATTTATTTAATTAACATTCTAACTCACAATCCCCTGACAATGTTAAATTTTTACTCAAAAACCTTTATAAAATTTTGATTTCCATATAAAAAAATCAAAATACAATTATTCTTTAACGGATTAACTTGCGTTGAAAATTTTAAGGTAATAAGAATCTTAATAAAAAACGAAATTAACTCCGGATTATACTGTTAAAAAAATTATGAAGATTAATCAACCTCGAATAATAAAAAGAATTGTGTAACAATATTTTTTGCCCAAACGAACCATTTATTAAAACATTTTTATTTTTTACACTAATAAATAATATTTAATTTCTTTGAAAAAACTTATCTCAGATGTTACCAGGCAGCTTTGAAACATTCTTTGAAGTTTTAAAAAATTTATAAAACTAAATATATTTTTATACCTATATATAAATTTTAATTATACCTATTAATTAATTATATTAATTATATAATATAATTATTAATATAAATTATAGACTATAACACATAAAACGTAAAAGTCATTAGGAAAAAAAGCCAAAAAAAATTAGGATTTCTACTTTACATTAAATTATTCAACACGTATCCTATGAATGTCGGTCTCACGATTTTATTTATGTAATAGATTCGCGAAGTAACACATCGGATATTAACGTAAGAATTTCGAGAATAAGCTGTATAATTTAAAAGGTACGTGTCACTGTAATAAGTGTTATTACTTTGCCGTAGTTACAAATGTTTGCATAATAATCGAACCATAAATGTTGAGTCATGCAATCTGTATGTTTAAAAATCAAGTTCATTTTTTTATTTATTTATCCAAACATCATACACAACAAAGGAATGACTGATCGCAGTTCAAGCTCGAATCGAATCAGATAGCATTTTTGTGTGGCATTTGATCGACGTCTGATATCCAAGGCCACAATTTCTGTTTTCGATAATAAGAAAATTTATTTTGTCGGTCATTTCATGCCACCCGCTGGTTAGACATGGCGTTTCACACTTCGAGTTGTTCGAGAGGCACAGAGGTCACGTCCTCTCACTCAAAACTCGACCAGGAGCGTTTTGGTCGGAATTGGTTCGTGACAACTGAGAGATACTTATCGTGATTTTCTTAGCAATTCCGATGCACTGCTCCGTTGTTAGTAGAGGTAATGGGAGCATGAGAACGCGGATGGACTCGCAACTAACGAAATTATTGTTAGACAAATATGGAAGTGTGTTTTCGGAGCAATCATTGTAGTAAAAACTGTTCAATTATCTTATCGATTCGCATCGCACAATTGTCACTTGGCTTACAATTAAATGTTGCGATTATAAATTTCTACTTTCTTTTTTATTCAACCAATTATAAACATGCTTTGCTTAAATGGATTATAAAGAATAATATGCTGTAGATTGAAAATAGTATGCTGTATGCCTAACTATGAATGTATTAGACAATTTTACTAATAACAATGTTGATTCGAAAGTAAAATCTACAAAAATATTAGATGAAAATGAACGCGTGATTTTGATAAGTATTCACTATTAGGTACTGTCTGCTCTGGTAAATTGTAATGCAATGTGTTATTACTTTAACCCAAATATATTTTCTTAATTAGCGATAAATACATAAGGACCGATTGATACTGCGATTAGCCCATTCAAACAACAAATGAACATACTTTTCAAAGATGATTAATATAATAATATTAATCATTCGTTTTATCAGTTTTCAGAACATTACCTCACAATGGTTTCATTTTTATATATTTTATTATATAAAACAAAGATCAATTCACATCAGAATATAAACAGTCACTCTTTATATACAAAATTAATGATGTTACGTAGTAATGAGAAGTTGTTTAAGCACCGCAAAAGGAAGTATCATTACGTTATCTTAACTGTAACAAAAATAAAACTTATTCAAAGTAGCGTTTCTAATTTACGTAATATTTACGTTTCAATTTTGTGCTCCTTAAATTCAAACCAAAATGTTTTTATATCAAACAAAAAGTTGTGACCTATTTCTTATTGTTAAAATATCGAAAATATCTCAATAAGAAATATAAATTGAGTTATGGGAATCTGGTACCGGATAAATCACATCGTAAACACTGTCACGAAAACACACAAAAAAAATTGTAGGGCTGAGAAACTACGTCGATTTCATTATCCATGTCCCGGCCAGTGAGCATGACTAACTTTTATATTTGAATGAAACTTTTTATACAGAAAATCACTTGCATTCCAATGAACTAGTAATTTGATTGCCTTAAGAAATATCCCTTTTCGTTACTAGAAATATACTCCGTAAGCCTATGATCTCAGCTTTCATCTTTGTAGAGTTAAACCTATACGAATACGGATTTAGTATCAAAGTAGGCTGAATTGATCGATTTGTTTGTTTGCAAAATTGAGCTAGATTTATTGCAGTTATAACTCAGAAATATAGGAAATATATTTAGTGTAATTTCAAATTTTAATAATTTCAAAATCCGCATATTGATACTCCTGAATATTTAATTCAATTTACATATTATTTTGCCATTTCAGGTAGCAAGCGAATTGACAGCCAACAGACAATATTAAAATTGATCGACAGAAATTCGACGTGTCTATTATAACAAGAACTACAATGATTATATAAACTGAACAGACTAAGCTAAGCGCATGGGCTTTTTCTTATAAATGGAAGAGATTGGATCTCGATCTGCCTCGCTATTTCACTGCTTGTTGGTGTATAAGTTTTCTAACAACAGCAGCAATCGTTATTTGATGTTTTTGATAACAACCGAAATCGACAGTTGAATGTGCTTTCTTAAGTTAGTTCCAGCATGAAATCTCTTTTCGACAGATTCGGCTAAATTTTTTTTCACGGGTTCAGAATAGACTTATTTATCAATTCCTAAATTTTCATAACTTTTTACCGTTTAGATCGCGAGATATTTATAGACAAAGTTCTTAATTTTGTGGGTAATGCCCCATTTATGTATTTAAAATACCCGATTTTTTATTATATTAAAAAATTCTCTCGATGGAATTGGAAATTAAACTAGGAGACTGTTGAAAAATGTTTTTAGAATAAGTTAAAAAATAAAAGTAGCACCTCACCGTTTTGTTATCGAGATATTAAAATTATAAATATTAATTTTCATTTTAAATTTATAGTGATCTAGCAACACTGTGCACAACGCTCTCATCTTTTTAATTTAATAAAACTATGTTTAGAAAGCGCAATAGGTACTATTTGTATATACTAAGACCATATAAACAAAAATAAATAAAACACTCAGAGCAACTTTGCCAGATTACAATAACTAACGATATAAGGCAGAAGGTATTAAGGTAGGACTACACTTCACCACGCTGGAACTACCTTAAGTAAAATCTGCGAGGAACCCACAAGAACAACCAAAAATATACGCTCCGCACAGGAATTGAACCCACGTCCGTCGCGGTGATAATGGAATATCCGTTACCACTATACTAGAATGGTCGTACTATATTTAACGGTTATTTAAATTATTATATTCGTGTCAAGAATTATTCAAAATTATATCCTATCAATATTATAAATAATATAGCTAATAGATAGATAGATAGATATATTATATATTATAGATAATTGAATATAGCTAATATTCATTTGATTAAAAGTCTATACCGGATTTTATCGCGTTTATTAAAAACTTTACAGTTTAACAATATTTTAAATTAAATTATTTCCCGACGTTTATTCGGACACCCACCACCTCAGTCCCCCGAGATCATGGACGTTGTAAAGGGTCCGAAACGTCGGAAAATAATTTAATTTAAAATATTGTTAAACTGTAAAGTTTTTAATAAACGCGATAAAATCCGGTATAGAATTTTAATCAAATGAGTAAAATTCGCGTAAATATAAGAGAACAGTATAGCTAATACCTCAGAATAACCCATAGGATACAATTTATAAAGATTTTGTGTAAATTGGCCATAATATAACATAGTTAGAAAAATATCATGCGAAAACGCTAAGTGCCACCTATTCCATGGCGCTTACGACCTTCTTTTCGTGAGAATTCGATTGACCAGAATAGAGCGTCAGTTAGCACGGCGCGCAGGGCGGAGGTAGAGGAGCAGTCCAAGTAATGATGCGCTATAGCTTAATAGCGCTTATAGCGCGAATAGTTTTTTAGTTTATATTTGTGTAAATGTTTCATGGCTAATCTGTTTGTGATGAAATTTGATAGGACATAGGCTACTTTTTATTAATATACCCACGCGGGTGAAGCCGCGGGGGGGGAAGCTAGTGTAATATAAAATTAACATCTACTTTTGTAATATTTTAGTATTTCTTTAAATATATATAAGAATTAGAAATGTAAATATGTTATATAAGAAAAAAAATGCAAGCTAAAATAAATGTCTCAATTATTTTTATTTATAGATGCTTAAATCACTTATAATTATGTACTGCAATTTAATCAAATATGACAGGAGTAATTTTTAATAATTTATAATTGTGTATCCGTTTAAGAAATAACAAAATGTTGTTATTTCGGAGTAGTAACACGACTCACGGAAACCGATGCATAAAAGTATAAAGCTATGAAAATCAAGTTTTAACAAGTCGTGAGTTTTATAAATCGCTTGCCATATTATGTGCAATAGAATTTTTAAAGAGTTTCTCGCACTTGACATGTTTTGTGTAGTATTGTTAAAGATTTTTCGTTCGTGTAAAAATAGTTGAGAGATTTGTTTTGTACAATGAAAAAGTAGGTAATAGCAATATGTGTAGCAATTGATACTATTACGAATTTGGTATGAATCATGAAGCTTAATTATGTGTTATCATAAGATAAAATCTTGAAACGGAAACGTTCTCTCCCCATGCAAAAATTCATTTGCCTTTCCTCTGGTATTTCGTCTTAAAGATTTTTTCTGCTGTATAATTATAGAGCGCGAGACACCGATACAAAGTGGGGTGGGAATAAATAAAACGAGATGAATACCTTGTTGCTATTAAAATTTTTAGCATTCGTCATCTTTCTGAAGAAAATAAAGAGCCATTAGCAAGTTTCGTTGAATCAATGGTACTCAAAAAAGCAGTACTATAATTTCGCTGACTCACGACGTTCCTTGATTTGTTAGCTGCCATCCGTCAATATCTTGAGTTTGTTATAAGAAAGCTTCTACTTACGAAGTATTATACTTATGTTTTTTTTTTATGAAATGCAGTGGTTATTTTTGGTTGAATAGAGATTAATTATAAATTATGAAGTGACCTACTTTTTTACTAATGTCTTTGCAAAATCGCTGTTTTGGGAAATGATAGGAAATATTTTTAAAGTGACCATTTGTTTGAGATCCTAAGAAGATTGTTTATCTATAATATTTTAACATTATTTATCACTTTTATATTTTTATTAATTATTATTAGGAAAACGTTTTGAAAACATGTTTAAAAGTAAACCGAACCTCAGTCAACGAAAATACTCGTACCTACACCACGCAGAATTCACATAATTATTTGCGTTCGAAGTTTTAAATAGTTAGTAATTTAGTATCAGTTTCGTCAAAATTTATGATTTTTGATAATATAACTAATTTTATCCACTTACAACATACAAAATGCATAGGAATATTGTTTATTTTTAATCTTAAGATTTATTTTTATTACATTTATTTTATTATTTATGTATTTTTTATTATTTATTTTTTATTATTTATTTATTTTTATGTAGGTACACATAACAATATTCGAAAAATAAGTCCCTTATTTTAGAAATAAATCAAGCTTAATTTTATATAATTTTTTTATATATGTATACCTACTTTAATTGACTTTAAAAAATAAAGTTTTTTTTCAACGCTTATAAAATATAAACATAGAATGTAAATTACAAAAAGGGAAGTTACAATAACGAAGTAAGATATTGTAACAATAATAAAAATAAAATATATATATATATATATATATATATATTGATTGTTTTTGGTTTTGCGAATCTAGAAAATACAAATAAGTATTCTCCGTTACAATATCACTATTATAACAACTTTTCTAATAATAGTTAATAATACGTTCATAGGCTGATCTATTTTTTATTTATTGCAATTTCAACGTAGGTATATAATAACTTGAAAATTATTAGCTATCAACCCGTAGCGATGAGAGGAATGTTTATCGTCCGATCGATAATGGTAGCACATAAAAAACCAACAAATTGAGATCAGTTCAAAATAGCTCTAGTATTAAATTATGATTTATGACTCATTTTCAACGTAAGGTCAAGTTGATATAAACTGAAACACAAAGGAGTTTGGAGGGTTTTGTTACTTTGAAAAATAAGATTAATACGTATTTAGGCACTACAATTAAAAATACTTGCTTATGAAATTTAAAAGAAAAGAATTAAATTACACGTAAAAATTCTGAATGCGTGTGTCTTCATTTACGCATATGTTATTTCGATATTTTTAAATAAAACCTTATATATTTATATTTATATATATTATATTTCTTTTTGAATGTATGAGCGTTAACGTTAAAGTTATTAATACAACGACTACATTGTATTCAACACAACACCATCTTCCAGATAAACAAAGAACTTTTTTGAAATGTTAAACATGAACCCTACGGCACGTGCTTCGTAAGTAAATAAAAATGTATACTCATTCTCGTCATAAAATTTTATTTCTCGGTTATTCGTTAAACGCGAATACATATCGATATATCAAAAACAGGTCTACCGACACTTAACGTTGAAAATTATGTAATTAGATCTTATTTAAATATAAACCATAATTTTCATACAATTTACGATCACTTACCTAAATAGGTAGAGGAGGCCCACGTTATCTACGTCATATATGTTATACATATCAGGCAATTAAAACCGTAGTTTGTTTTGCTGCTAATGCAAACGTCGGCGGCATGAAAGGGACTGTAGGAACACAGGTGCACCCACCTTCTTTGTTAACATTCAATAATTAACAGTAATGTGAGGTGCTAAAAGAAACCGACAAACTTTATTGCCCATTGCCAATTTATAACTCGAGTGTGAACGCGTTCTTGATTGTAATATGGAAGAAAGTAAATTGTCGGTATGCCTGAGGCTATTAGAATCGACAGCAATACACATTAATTAATTTGTATATTTGTATGATATTATTTTTTAAGAGATTTGTACGCGACTTACAACGAAAATCATTATCTTGGAAATTCTTTATTACTCTTGATAAATTCGTCAGTATGTTAAATAAAATTTAAAAAAATATATATTTTAACAATAACGAAACGTATCGATAGAACTGTGTTGATTCTGTCATTAAATCAGTAGAATTTAAACTAAAGTTCTTATATATATATATATATATATCTCATACAATTATTTGACATTTAATTTGTGCTATAAACTCTTTTTAAATATGATTTATTTTTCGTAAGAGAAATTCTGACGATTACACGCAAATAAGTTATTATTAAAAGGGCAGAGTGGCCATTTAGGTAACGTGTCTTCTTCATCATATGAGACGACGAGATACTTATAGTTCTTTTTTTATTTTGAATATCCATCTATATCAATATTTTTACTTTCAAAATATGAATAAATCCAAATTTTCTTCATAGACTATTAAACGTAGTAGTGTAACGGTAAAGAGATGGCCATGGTTTTTATGACAGGTAAAAGAAAAAATTATAGAATGAAAACTGTTGTTATTGATACGAAAATAACTAAGAATCATCTTATCCATATATAGGTATATATTATACTTACATTAGTAATATATCAGCATTACGTTAATCGCTATTATTTTAAAATTTGACATTGAGATAGTTCGATAGTTCAGTTGAGTGTCATAGGGAAAATTATCTATAGTCAATTTGCTGGTTCAATTGTATGTAGAAAGAATTTGTATTCCTTTAGTTTAGTAAAAATACTGACTGTGAATAAATTATGATGTGTATTTTTATAAATAAATAGTCTTGTCATAATTTCTAATTCTTAGATATATTACACAGTATCATTAGATATATTATCAGTGGATATATATGTCATACAGGTTAATTGATATTATCATTCATTATTAAAACGTGAAAAATACAAACTGTCTTCTTAACAATGAAGTACCATAACGATATCATTTCGTTATCCATATAAATTCGTTCAGGAGACCCTTTACATTAAATAACTCTGCCAACTATTACTAAACCTACATAATAAAATACCCTTTAGTGGAAAAGCTATAAACGTCTCTAATAGTTGGAATATTATACAAAATAACCCTAAAAAGTGTTCCCTTTTAAACTTTTATGACATAAGTATTTCGTTTTAAAAAATGTGTTCTTTGGGTGAGATCCGATCTAACGTTTGTGTTGGAGAAGAAATAAAGCTGCCATCGAACTAGTAGGTGCTCAGTTTTTTTTTTTCTTTTTTAATATTTTATCAAGGGCTGAACGTTTTTTACTTTTAATAATTCCAATTTGACAGATGAAGATGACCGCTTAAAGGCGTGTTATAGAGTAGGTATAAGCTGCGATCCAAAAATGAATCATAAGAATCAAAATGAGGAGCAGTTTGTTACGTCAGTTTTTATAATAAAACTTGTCTACTTTGTCAAAATCATTTTTTAGTAATGTATTTTGTACCGTATAATTTTAAAGCTATATTTTATTTACAAATATCTCACACAATAGGAGTTCTTATGAGTTCTTAGTAATCAATCTTGATTGAGATTATAAAACAATATTTCTTTTTATGTATTTTTTATGTTTAATTAGATTTGAATTAATTATTTACAGCCCAAGATATATAGTGTCTGCTTATTTCTTCATTTTAAATCGAAAATATTTGTTACTTATACCAAAATTACTATTTAATTTACTTGTAAAAGCTTTATTTTGGGAAAAAAGAAATATGGCCATGTACCTAATTCGCTTTAGGTAGCTCCATTACTGCGATGATGAATAATTTGCTGTTGACCAATGAATACCCTACACCAGTCAAAAGGTTTTGATTTAATTTAGATTAAATACATATATAACTAATAACTCTTTTGAATTAATGATTTATCAAATACATATTTTCATTTTTCATTTTTCAATCGTTCAAAAAATATATGTATACCAAGTCAAATCGATGAACGACGAATTACGTTGACGAATTACAACATTGATAAAAAAGTAGCTATGTGAAAATAAAATTTAAAACACAAAACTACTAACTCAATATAAAGTTGAAAGGAGTAGGTACAAAACTTTTTCTAAAAAACTATTCCATCTAAGCGACATTGCCAAGTTAAAAAACTTTTAAGACACGTTTCAAAAGTCTATTTGATACATTATGTTATAAATATCTAGACAGAGAGATAGTCGTGCTTATTTTATTATACACTAAGCCAATATTGATTCTATTATAGACACATATTCAATCTTTTGTCTGGATGCTTATTAACTCTTATTTTATCGGTCTGTTTGACCCTGTGTTTGTATGGAGGTCAGCGGGCTATCAGATCTCGAAGCTTGATCTTGTCTAGTGATAAGTGAATAAATAGAAGTAGAATAATATTCAAAGTTAGTATTTGCTTATAAATAGGTTTTCATAGATAGCTATGATATATGATATATATCTATGATATACACATATGATGTGGTGATAAATGTTTTAAGATTCAGTATCTAAAGGGTACCTATCAATGAAAAAAAAAACCAAGTCTCGGCTCTATGTCCAATCGTCCGTTACCACAAAAACAGACTTGAAGTTATAATAAATTTATTTGTGTTAATCATAACACAGGTACAGAACACTCCATGATATGTAATTATTATGATATCGTTATATCGCGGAATAATCTCGTAAGCTTCTCATTTCGACGTCGAAGTCGAAGTCTTATCATTTCGACGAAAATCTGTGATTAGGGTCTTTTTTGATTGTACTATACTAGAGGTGTGGAATTTATTTTAGGAATAAATCTTTTTCTGGTCTAAGTAAAACATCACTTTCGAGCTAGAAATATTATAATATAGATAAAAATCTAAAAATTAGAATAATATTTACTTAAAATTCTATTTATTTTGCATTAGGCATTATGAATGAATGAATGAATCGGCCCATAAACGTCCCACGGCTAGGCGAAGGCGTCTTCTTCATATAGAAGGATTGGAGCATAACCCGCCACGCTGCTCCACTGCGGGTTGGCAGATAATTTTTCCCTATCATGAGTAACGATCGCTATCAAGTACTTATGATAACAAACGGGACCGACGGCTTTACATGCTCTCCGAGGCATGGTGGGAGAACCCACAGTCTTTGTGATACACCCAGACCGGAAACAAATATTTGTACAAATACAAATTCTACCCCGAACGGGAATCGAACCCGTGACCGCCGGCGTTGAGGCAACTACTCGCACCACTACACCATAACGGTTGTCTTCGGCAATATCAGCAGTCTTAGGTAATACCTAAGTTTCAATAATAACATAGAAGTAACACAAAATCAAAACAGTTACCTTCTATAAAAACAATATTATTAAGGTTAATTTAAAAAATATATTTTCAATAAAAAATGTATTCAATAGAAAATTGTATTTAGGAATTTTTCAAAGATCAATTAATCATTACCATAACAATCGAATTCGGATTCGGTAGGGCAGATGCTGCTGGATCAAGAGACATTCATTAATAAAAATCCCTTTATAATAAACAAACAAGGTGTTAATATTGAAGATAAGAATCAAAAAAATATCTCGCCCCCTTATAAAATATTGATATTTTATGTGCGCATCACATGCTGTGTAATGCAGGCAGCTCCGATGGTATGGCTTTGGCATACCAGATTACAACATCAAGTATTCTCTTTTTCAATATCACTAACGGTAAAATCGTCCTTCCATTCATTCAAATAGAGTAGGAAATCTCTTGGAGTCGTTATGGTAAATGAGTGCAGGTGCCATCGCTCGCCATCGCATCGGCATTATCTTAACTATCCCATCTTCAAATATTAAACTTTTACTTTCAGCACTTAAAAAAGCGAGTTATGTCAACGGACACCCAATAAAGTGATGGAAGGGGTGTCTTTGAGGTTTTTCAAATTTATTATGTCAAAGATAAAACTTAATTTATGCACATCGATATAATTTTTTTTCTGTGGACTGTGAATTTATATTAAAAAATATTACACTTAAGTGGTATATTAGTAAGCTTTTTAATTATTTGATAAAACTTAAAGGAAAAAAGATGGTTTTTAATGCTTTATATTCTCTATATTGTGTAAGTATATTTTGACATTACTAAGTGAATCAGGATCAGATAATCAGCAGATTAAACCTTTTGTGTTTTGAACAAATACACATTTATAAGAAATCTTAAATTGTTTATTTCATGCGATAACAACATATATTTTTATGATTTATATTTCAAGATAATTAAAAATTCACATTTAAATAGTGTTTGAAAATATGTGACCGTAATTGGCTTAAAAATTGCTTGTTTATCGGTTAATACTGTACGACGCCGGCGGCTAAATATGTCCATCGGCGTAATGAACTCATTGCATGACCCATTCAAATATTAGCGTTTATTATAACGTTAGTATTGTGAAACAATGGTGAATTCGTGTTTTAATAGAGGTGGATATTTACTTATAAGTCGTGACCACAACAATTATGTTCAGTGCCACACGTAAATTAAAACTAAAAACAAAAATTTTATAAGTCAAGAAAAATCTAAGGATACATTTTATTCTTGTGCAAGCAAACTGTCAAACACTTTTAAGAAATAAATAAATATAAGTATGATTAACATACAACACATCTCGTCGTCGTCTCGTCGTCGGTTGTCTGTTACTAAGGTAGGCAACTGCCTGTGTTTTAGGTAACAGCTGACTGATACACTTTTTTTAATAAACATATAAATAATACATATATCAAAATATATATTAAACCCAGACTCGGGGTGGGAATCGAACCTACAACCCTGGAGCAGAATGTACGGTTACTGCCAACCGAACCAACGGGCCAGTGAAAGCTCACAAGTTCTTATCGAGAGATAAACACTGTCTTGAAATTGTTTAAGATTCGGAACGGTTCTTCAATACTTTACATATTAAGTAATTATAATGTTAGATTAGATTGTATTCTTAATTCTAAACAATAAATTATAAGCAATTATGTTTATCACTTTACAGCATTTATGCTAAACACAAATATAACAACGATCCAGTTGATCCACCAACATGATCATGGATAATATGTAGATATAGCACAACTTAATTGTTTAAACTTCGTTATTTCTTACGTTTTCATGTATCTAATTTTCAACAAAAATGTTATCATAATCCACATTTTCCTGAAACATCATACTGATTGATACGTCAATAATTTCGAGTATACAGAATACTATAATAACAACTTTTAATTTTTTTGAATTTTATGTAAAAATTAACCAAAAACTGCGTTACGGTTATTTGAATACTTAGACTTTTGTTAAGATAGCTGTCTGTCGATTGGGCTACGTAAGATTTTATCAAACACAATTATGGTTTTTACCATTTCGATTTTAGGTCTGATAAAGCGGATGCAACGGACAAGCGGAGTTGACCCGCATCAAGTATTCATATCTTTCTAGGACAACAATGACATACTCGTATTTCCTATGCAAAAATGCATTAAACATTAAAACGATTTATATACTGGCATTCTACGTTGATAAATTATTTAAATTTGTCAATCAAACTTAAAGAATGAAAAATAATAGGTAATTTTATTATTGTTACTTATAATTTATGGCTTTCACTGGTGTCAACATAGCACAGACGATTTTGCCAATGTCACATAAAATAAAAAAAAAAACACGAAGGAGATTGATCGGTGTGGTCGAGGTTAAAAGTGATAAATGTAAACCCCAATTAAAAATCGACCGAGTTTGAAAAACGTATAAAACCATTATTAAATAAAATATTTTAATTTAATAAAAAAATATATATATAAAACCTTAATAACAAAGATTCTACGAAGTTCTATTAAAATCTAGATTATATTTTAAAATATATTAGTTGCGAGTAAAGCAATTAGTAAGTTTTATTCCTTTTCGTTCAGCAAATTAAAGGTTTTTGAGAAATAAAAGAAATTGTACAGGTAAGAAATAACGTCTGAATCCGACCACCAACGTCTGTGGGAGGACTGGACTTGTCAATCATGAAGGTCCAGCTTTAATAATAGAGTGCACGTTATTTGAACAAAACACCATAACCTCACATATTTATTTACATCACATAAAAGTATTCAGTGGATGGATTTGATTGGAACTTTAGCACATTATTTTTATTTAATGACAATGTTGTAATAATTTCTTTAGAAGATAAGGAAAACCATTTTGACAAAATTTAAAAAGAAATCAGCATAATTTAAATAAATAAATAATTTAAGGATGAAAATACCATCAGATTTTTTTATAATTAATAGATATAATTTAAATACAAAAATAAGTCAATAAATACGGTGTATAAATGGTGTTATAATATAAAAATCCATGGTGTACTATAAATAAGAATTTATTAATGCTACCTATCATTTTATTATTTCGCATATTACGAGTAGCTGTAACAACCTGACACAACAAGAGACAGCAAGCTGGAATAGAAGAAAGGTATAAGAAAGCGCCACTTATACCATGGAGAAACAAGAAGATGTAAAAGCCCTTGTGGCTAAAAATGAAATAAAATATAGTTTGAAAATGTGAAATGAGTTATAATAAAGGCTTTAAAGCGGTCCTTTAAATAATAGAACTGAAAGCAAAATTCATCTTGATGATAAAACAATACTAATACAAACAACTTAAGATATCCAATGTAGGGATGGGCAAATGGGGAAAAACTATCGATATATACATATATAGTATCGATATTTTTCAATTATATCGATATGTTTACCTTTGTAGCTTATCCTTATATATGTATATTAGTCGAATACACACAGATAGCTGAACTTTATAAAAAATATATCGATTTTGATATCCAAAAATGAATATCGATAATCAATATATCGCGGGAAAAAAATATAGTTGATTTATATCGATTATTTTCTGAAAAAATATCGATATTTTGATATATCGATTATTTTTGCCCATGCCTAATCCAATGTATTTAAGTTTACCTTTACCGAGGACATAAATTCGAACTCATCTGTGTCAAGGAGTTTGGTTTTATGGTATAAACAGGGTCGTGGCCCGAAACTAAGATAGTTAAAAGGTTTAGCCGAGCCTCGTGAGAACAAGACCACTTCAAGTTAATGCACCTATCCGCGTCCGAACAAATAGTAAGAGCAATAGTCTTGTCACGAATCGATATCGTTGTTTGGTTAGTGGCGCAGTAAATTTCATTTTGAAGCTTAGACCAAATTTCAAAAATACAGCACGCATAGTAAAGTCATTTGCATGACCTAAATCATGTTTTAACAGACACATACAATATACAAAGACATACCTACATGTCTTAAAGACATACCTACAGATGTAGAGTTTTAAAGTTATCTCGTTTTGATATATTGTACTCATATTTTGTGATACATACTACATTATTATTTTCAAATTATAAATATTTTATATATGTAGTTACTGTTGATGTTTATTTCTATAAATGAGCACACTTACTCAGAAGTATTTCTTTTAAATTATTTATAGTCATAGAAGATATCCTCGTTAAAAGTAACAGCAGTTGATATTTGAATTTTTGACCTTTCCCATTTCAGACAAACGTAAAATAGACAAAGAACTTTGCTTTCTATCGGACAGCTATTACTTGGCAAGCAGCGTGTAGTCAGGCTGCTCTCAAGGATTCCCGGGGAAAACACAATGTCGTGTGCCTTTTGACATCTGTTCACTTACAACGGAAACTTTGTTTCTTTATCTGTTCGTTTTTTACTTTATCTTAGTGATAGTATAAAAGATTCAAAGTGAATAAAATTTGAAATTCAATTACAAAGAAATAAAAATTTCTAAGACGAACGCAAACTAAACATTTAATCACAAATATAAATATATTTTTGCCATTATTTTACATCTATAAATAAAAATGACCCTATTTTATGAAATTAACTTGGGATAGTAAATATTTAAATATAATTTTTATATTTTTTTCATAAATTCATCTTGGCCAAGTGCATAGAAATTTTCGGTTAAAAACTACTATATTGTCAAAGATATTCAATATATTGTACTTAAAATTAGAAAATGTTATACATTTTATTATAATTTTTATTTCCATAAATTTGAAAGGCCTCAGTGGAAAAAACAATAAACAATACCTATATCTATTAAACTGTCTAATACAAATGGACGCCATTCGTTCCAGCACTGTTCGGATAGCTTCTAAATAAAAACTATTTTGCCTTGTCTAACCAAAGACGATCAAAAGAGACACAGTGTCTCATGCTAAGAACGGAGTTAGCTCACATAACTTGCTAAAACTGTTGTTCGACAGTAAAAGATTATTTTATTCTTATCTTCCAACTTAATTGATCAAATAAATGAAGTAGCATTTATTAGCACTAGCTTAAAATAGACAACCCTATCTAATAATATATAATCTGTAAATAATTTTCATGTCCGCGTGGAACTGATGCAATAATAAAATAAATATTTTCTTATTGAATGACAATTTTAATTTTTGAGAGAAATAAATCAGCACAACATAGGCTACATGTTATGAATTATGAAAAACACTGTCTTACAGTTAACTAAAAAGTCTATTTCAGTTTTTTAACGAATTAAAGCTAACGATAAATTATTCTCTTTTCAAAAATTTGGCTATTATTTTAGCAAAAAAGCTTTGCTTGATGTATCGTATTGGTTTAGCTACTGTTCAAACAGTAGCCTTATAGCGAGGTCGTGGCTGCCACGATATCATTTGAACTTGAATGTCAGCGCGATTTGATACGACGCGTCACATGTGACGTGCCGCTTCCTTTGTGTTAACTGTTATTAACTTATGTAATAACAGAGGATTTGTTCCGTCGATATTATTTTCATATCATTCGTGAAAGTTTAATTAAATACGAGCTTAAACTTCAAGTCACTGACACGTTAATACGTATATAAATTTTAAGAGACAATATATTGTATGCGGCTTTGATAATATCAAAATCAAATTTTATTTATGTTACGTTTTTAAATGATAACTAATATTGCGCGATATCTTAATGCACTGATACGATTGAAGATAATTTCGGAAAACGATCAATGCAATCGTTAAAACAGACTTCAATTCAACTGTCCGAAAAAAATTATTGATGGACGACAAAAAAAAAAAGAAATCCATCTGCAAGGTACAATGCAGTGAACCTGTAATAAAAATTAATACCTATTCAGACTCGCCTTTGGCACCGAACGCGGCGGTTTATCAAAACTGCGCTTAGTACATTGGTAATAAACGCTAAAATGCATCAATTTGCCAGTTTAAATAGAGTCTTCGAATGAGCGGAATTTAATATTCGTATTTGAGCCGAGTCCGCGGGCCGAGTGGGCGTTGTTTGTGCCTCACCGGAAAGATTTATATTACATCCACTTTCGTATGCGAGTGATCTGAAATTGTCCGGCTCTAAGAGATCCTACGTATTGTGGCCCACGCCCATGCAGTCGTAACGACTATTCAATAATCCTGAATGAACGATTGCTTTTTGATATTATAATTCGGGCGGACAACGATCATCAACGTTTTGCATGAGATTAAAAAAAAGTTTGTAAAGCGATACCCCGTCAGTGTTCAAACTTCAAAGCTGTAATGCACGGTAGGCTAAATCTGAGACGATATTGCCTCGAATGCTATATGGGAATACCTGTTAATTAAAAGGAAATTTATAATTTCAGCTTATTGTGGCGGTTTTGTTCGGGTTTTATTATAAATATGGTAAAAATGTATTCCTTTTTCGTTTTCATACATTTGTAAATTTTAAATTTAATTACAATTATATAAAAATTCTTGTATATAATAATTACACATATTTTTTTTATACACAAAAAATTTATAAATCGTATTCATATTGAATTTAATGTTGTCTAAACTTATATTGTATGTAAGTTTTGATTTCTATCAATATAAAAATGCCAGTAAAAGCAAACAGGTAAAAAAATAAACCATTACATATTTATATATATATCCTTTAAAGATGCTAAACAAACATTGAATTGAATATTAAAGATAGATGAAACGATAGTTTTCATAGACCCTTAAAAAACTAAGCCAACCCTTTCCTTGTCGGACGTTAAAATCTTCATACACTTGACGGGGACAAAAAATAGACATGTGGATCGGATCCATTGTGTAATTTTAAGTACCTAAGGCCAGAACTGGAAGTTTCTGGTTGAACAATAACGCATTTTAATAAATTTCATTAAGATTGACAGACCTGATTAAGATTTACTCAACCCTTCCTGTTACACTATAAGGAAAATATGGAACAGAAATGTCAGTCTTATTACCGCAAAAAATATTTAGAATATAAAAATGAAGGAAATTAATAAAGATTATATTTTAAATAGGCCGTTCCTTTGCCATTACTTGCAAATTATGTCTCTAATAGACCTCCTACATCTCAATGGATAGCTTTGCGGTAATTGTTTGTTAAAGTCCGCGCGAAGATTATTTCTACACCGTTGAATAACAAAAGAGCGTTGCGGTGTTTTAAAAGCGGATTAAATAAGGAGGTAGCCGTATCATCGCCGCTAAGAGCGTACTTAAGTTTACTGAAAGTGTGTCGACTTAAGACGCTTAAACTATGACTTCCTTTTAAAAGGGTTGCGCTTTTTGTTAAATTACGTTTAAAACTCCTTGATCGCAAGCCTATGTGATATCATTCGTTTTTTTTTTTTTTTAGTTCATCGATTTACAACGTGGGGGTTCTGATAGGCGGGACTTAGCTTCGTGCTCTACGGTCTACGCTATAATTAGTGACATTCTACCATATTTGCTGGACAGTGTTTTACGTGTTCCTCTAACGAACATTTATTGTAGCGTTCGAACTTCGAAGTATAAAGAAAAAGCAATGAAACATTTATATAGTTTTACGAGCAGCAAAAAATACGAGCCGTGAATTAACTATGGGATGCCTCTCTCCGTAGGGGCATTTATCATTTTTGCTATTAAAATGGAACAACAATACCTTGAACCCCGAAGGAGCCGGCGGGCCCATCACAATAGCAAATGATACCTCGGGGTCCGAACGACCTCAATGTGCCTTAATTAACTGGTTGCTACTTATGTTGGAATAATGATCTCCAGACTGAATTATTTACGTCTGTATGTAATTAAAAAAAACTTGTGGCTATAATTATGAAACATATTTGAAATTAAATAAGCACACTATCTCATTAATAAACAAACGCAGTTAACATGATTGCGTTAAAAATTAATAAAATATAATTTTGTATTATTATTATTTTTTTCTTTATAAAATTTTGTGATATCACATTTGCTTGAATAGCAGTTATATTTAAAAAATAAAATAACAAACAAATCAGATAAAATGTTTAACCACACTTTACCTGCACCTATAACAAACGACCACTTATATTCTGTAAAAAGTTTATTGTTAACGGTAGGAAAGAAAAAGTATTTGTAATACCGACATTTCTGGTTCACTATGACAGCTGCTGCAAACAGGTGTAAAGAACATTTTTAATGATATACTTTTCTCAACGAAGCATTTTCATAGTTACGGAGTTTGTTTAAGATCGGTCACGGTATTTCGTATAAACAAATGCATCGCTCGAGGCGGTTTGGCTAACAAAAGTTTAGCTGACGTCATTAAATTGTCCGATTTTAGATTAGTTTTTTAGGGATGAGTTTGGGGTCTTGTGAAATTCTTTAATATCATGTTTGCCTTCGGAACTTGGAAATGGGCGCTCACAAAGGTTCGGCGCAGATAAAAGCGATAATTATTTTATCGCGGGAGTTCCTTGTTTGTTTCTCTAATAGCTACTTTAATGGAAGCCTGAGAGGTCGTGTTGGAATAACAATGCGGGTAAAACGCATAAATTAAAAGCTAGCTATCGTTTATAAGATCTCGTTTTGAAACCTTCATTTGTCTTGTAACGTTCAAATTACGAATACATAAATTTTATAAATCATTACTTATATATAGTACCTATTCTTTGTATTGCTTCATAATTATCATTGAATGACGAATATTTTGATTAGTTACGTTGATGTATGTTTTTTAGATTTATATTCATTTAATCTGAACATTCTTTATAAAAACTGTATTAAAAATCATTTATCTTCACATTTCAAACATTTGTGATAAGTATTTAAACTTATATAATAAGTAATAATTGATATAATATCATCATCAATATCATCGTATCAGCCGTTGGATATCCACTGCTGAAGGTCTCCCCCATCGTCCTCCAGAGCGACCGGTTCGAAACAGTCTCCATCCAATGACTTCCGGCGACTCTCCTCAAGTCCTCTATCAATTTCGCGCGCGGCCGTCCAACGGGTACATACGTGGTCTCTACTCGAGAACCTTTCTGCTCCATCGGCCGTCAGTTTTACGAGTTATGTGTCCGTTGGATTATATCGACAACCTTCTTTCGTCTGCGGATCTCATCATATTTGATTCAATCTCGCAGAGAAACACCAAGCATAGCCCATATATGACAAATATTATTAGAACTTATTTTATCACTCGTTATTTTATTTTTTTAGTAAGCTATAGATTGTGCTGTGAAGATTCAATCATTACAGTATTTTCAGTCGTCTAAACGAACTTCGTTAAGGACACACATTTGCATACGTTACTTCCTATAAAGTTTCCATGTTAAAGCATCATGACATGTAAACTGTTTTGCATTCAAGTACATGTCAGCGTTATTGTCCAGTATTGTACGCATAAACAAATTTAAGCCAATAGGCAGAAAATGAAACACTCTATCTTACACGGTTCTAAACGCTTTTGACATAAAAGCGGTTATTGCATAACGACGGTGTCTAGCGTCGGTTTTAAAACTTGTAGTTATAGGCCGCTATTCGCATTGTATCGCATCGATATTTTGTATGCACATTTAAATGCGACCATCTATGTCGGTGACCGTCGGGGACCTCGACATGGTATAGAAATTTTGCAAATTGGGTTTTTATATGTATTGTTCTCCATGTGTTACATTTTATTGGTGAAATCAAATAGAAATCAAAACTGCAATATCTATTTTTTACATATATTCCAATTTAAAAAATACATTTTTTTTGTGAAATACGGCACTTTAATCATGATATTTATTTTTGAATTACACTCTACGTTTCTATAAAATTTTAATAAAATTTTATAGATAGAACTCTAGAGAGATCGAGCATTTCCAAGGGTCTATTTTAGCACTTCTTTTATTTATATGGTTTAACTCATATTTTTCTCCAACGTCAGATACTCGTATTAAGCACAAAATGAAATCAAATTAATAGTTATTTGTTTTTTTTTTTTTTTAGTAATTGAAATGTTACTTCCTTCGATAAAAAAAAAAGATTAATAAGCCCTTCGATAAATAATCCTCTGATCGAAGAATAAACCAATTAGATTTTTTGAACTATTACTACTACAATTCTATAGTTGTTTAACATAATTGTATCAACTGAAACAATCATATCGTGTTTTGTATAGCAGTTTAGTAACTTGTGGTTATTGCGGTCGATAAATGAACCGTGGGCAATTTCTGTTTACTCGTTGCAAGAACAAAGTGATTGACCCGATGCTCCTGCCGGATCGCGTGTGATGTTACCGAGAAAGGGCCGAGCAAGTTGCGCAAAGCGGAAATGTAAAAAAATTGATCGCGAAGAGAAATTTTTATGCGTTTATTTATTTCTTTGTTTAGTAACTATGAAGAACCAAACCTAGCTTCTTAAGTAAATTTCAAGATAAAATCAAAAATTCTGAATTTTATTAAATAAATGTAAATGCTCTAGACACAATAATCATTGATCAAATTAATTATTTGGTTATTTTGACTTTGTTCTGTAGGAAACGTTTTGTATTCTAAAGATGGATTTGTTTTTTATATGGTACACTATTTAAAATAATGCAATTTTTTTTTTGTGATTATGTGCTACGATTTGAGTATCGTGTACTTTATTTATTGAATCAAAATGTGTATCTTTATACATATTTTAATTCAATAAATTTCCTTAGATTTAGCAATCTTCAATTATGTAAGTTTATGGTAATGTCAATTTAAAACATAATTATGTTTAACATTTACCTACTTAAAATTAACCCATATGTTAATTGGTTTTTTTTAAAGACAATTTACAAAACTTTCTAATTACCACATGGTAATAACATATTAAAAACAATTTTACTTCTTAATTAAAAACCATATAAATATATATTTACGTAACGTTACGTATTCCCTTTTTTATTTATTATATTATGTGATTTAAATGAAATCAAACATTTATTTATTCAAGAAGTGTTCAAAAGCACTTTTTAATCGTCATTTGACTATGTACGAGTGTGTGTATTATTTAAATCATTAATTATTTTTAATATGAAGCTATTACCGATTTGGAAAGAAGAATCTGCTGAGAAAGATTGGCCATCTCAAGAATTACTCTTATAAAAAAAAAATTATAGCATAAAAAATTCGGTCATGTTCTGTATGAAGGATGGCATCACTAAAGCCATCCATTACTCGTATATAATCTTGTACAGAGTAATATGCTTTGGCTATTAAAGCATTTTCAATATTTTTAAACTTATTTATCAGCAATCGTAAAATCATTTTTGGGATATTATTATATATGCGTATAATTTGGCCCATAAAGGAAACGATTGAATCTAGCTGTGTTACCTTATAAATGCTGAATTCGAAAAGTTTAAGTGATGAGATTAAGTATAAAATTAATATAAGGAAATTACACTTTCTAGTTTCTTACTACAAACAGAAGAAGATGAGGTCCGCGGACATAAGGCAAGTTAAGATAAAGTATTGGATAGATTTATGGGTATATTTCTTTTTTACGCTTAAATTACTAATTGTTTGTGACGAGATTTGTTATGTAGATTATATTTTATGACTCTGATTTATATTTCGGCTATATTTTATACCGAAATTGCTACGTGTTCTTGACTTCACGCAGATGAAATCACAGGGCACATATACTATTTAATAAAATTATTGTTCCAAGTTTCCAGAACTTCTGAGTCATAAGTAAATAGAAAGACCCTCATAAGCGGGTTTATCTGTTGTTCATAGTCCACACAGCACTTGTCCTGTTTGATATGTTAATCAAATATTTAAATAAGCTGTGATTAAATTAATAACCTTAATAATTTTAAATCTCACTTAGAATGCTAAATTAATTAAGTTAATATTTTTAATATTGTGTTTTTAAAATCGATAATACAATATTAAAATAATTTTGTATTGGTTCTATATCTACGCCTGGTGCTAATTTATTAAAAAAGATTATAAATTATACATATTTTTCTGTATTTTAATTATATTAAATTATTTGCAATGTTCAAAGACATGTTCCGAAACTAGTCAGCTAATGTGTTATATGTAAATTAAAATGAGACAACTTTTTTTAATGATATATTTGATTATTCGATAAGATTGTTTTTATGTTCATTAAAATATTTAAATTAATTAAATTAAATTAGTATTAATTCGATAAAAACTCATGACGACACTAATACTGGCTAGTTCCTTTTTTTTTTGGATAAATTAAAGATTCTAGTAATTTATGTGATACGTCTCTATCGATAAAGATGCTGAAATACATGCATATAGAAGTCATCATCATATATGACTCCAGTGAGTTTTATTAAATACAGTTTTACAAATAAATATTTCTTATTTATTATTAGACATAACATTGTTCTAAGATAATAGTATGTAACTACTTTATAAATTACGACCATTCTGGTGTGGTTTATTAACAATATTTATTCCTGGTCTAAGTTGGTCTTTGTGAGTCTCACCGTCCTTGTGCTTCATAGAGTTCGCAAAACCATCATACCTATATTTAACGTAAACACCTGTTAATGGTTTTTGCACTGGGTAGGAAAAATATTCATCAACTCGCAATGAAGCGCGGCGAAGTAAGCTCGAGGACAAAGAGGAAGAAGAAGAGACCTTTACCTGGCAGTGGGATATTTACAGACAGTTTAAGTTCAAGTTTAATTCGTGTTAAGTATAAACAAAATTACATGTTCAATGAAATAATAAACATGCAACAAAGTTTGCTAAATCCGCTTTTCTCGTTTCTTAACACGGTCTTAAAACGTCAGTCAAGTGAACTAATTCACGCACTGCGTTGAAGATTTAACCACCTACACAGTGACCTCCCACGTGTATTGTATACACACGCACATAATTATAAAGCTACCTTGTTTATATTTACCGTTTAAACGTGCTAATCTCAGAAATTGCTGATATAACAAAATTACTTCTTGTTAGACATAACCCGTATATCGAGTAAGAATATTAATAAAATTTGTGGAAATATTGCTAAGTATTCTATTTATTTACAGATATTTATATGATGTAATAAAGCATTAAGTAAAGTGTCCTTTAAAAAAATATTCTAAATAAGTAAGAATATAGCATTTGGAAAGTCGCCGAAACCGTTGGATGGAGGTTGCTTTGAACCGGTCGCTATGGAGTTACGTTCAAAAGTGGACATCCAACGGCTAATATATTGATGATGATGATGATGATGGTGATTATAGCATTAGATAACCATAATTGCTAAAGAAACCGCGACATACATGAATATATTTTCCTTGTATTAACTAGGTCATAACTTTTTGTCAAAGCTGACTAAGCAATCAATACAGATAATCTTCGTTAATCCTAATAGACAAAAGGGAATTTGTGATAATAAGACAGAAATATTATTATGAAACAGGATTTTAATGTAAGAAGAGCTCTTTTTTGTTACAGTTTTTAAGCAAACGGACAAACTCCTTCGTCTTATATTTAGTATAGATTATGTTAATAAATATATTAATAAGATTATCTGGTGATCTGCTCTAAATAGTAACTGAACGAGCGACCATACGTTGAAGTTGACCGTTGAAGCGGTTCGCTGCCACTGCACCAGATGTTCTTCATTTAAAAATAATAAAGATACGACATAAGTGACATACCGTTCGAGGTATTCAAAGCAGCTGTCGTATTGATAAAAGTAAATACCGACGTGGGTAATGTCTGCATATGATATCTCAAATTGCACTAAACATCACCAAATAAACTTTTTGATACATCTAATCAATATAAAATAGAACAAGACTTAGGTATAAGTATAACATGTTTGTCTCCTAGCAGCTTTTAGAAAAAATTTGAAGATACTGAAAATTGTAACAAAATAATGATTAATTGTAAATTATTATCACTCTTAAATTATTATGAAAATGTTATTCAAATAATGACATGTTTTAAAAATGTTCTTTAATCGATACAACAAAATGTTCACGCGAGTAAAATCGCGGACTTAAACAACACAAGTAAAAGCCACTTGTCTAATAAAAGCAATTTGCGAAGTTAACCGCATTGTATCGATTTTTCAAGGAATATAAATTTTTTAAATGTCCTAGTTTCGCAACTGTTGCTAATAAGCATACGCCGATACGTCTACCGCATGTGAAAATAAAATCATAAAAATATATGTGTTTTTATTTTGAATGATTAACTTATAATATTTTCGTTATAAATAAAATTTTATAATATTACTAGATATCCTTTGACTTAATATATATTAGATTGGTTAATATTATCTTATGGTCTCATCTTGGCGCCTATAATTTTTATTGTAATATTTACCCTACACCTTCCTTACCCTATACCTTCTCTCAGTGAACAGGCTCTAGGTAACTCTTGAGATTAATGCGTTTATATAAATAAATAATCTTTTAAGCCGTATTATATTTATTTGTATATACTTAATTATGTAAATATCAACATTGTACGTACTATCTAATTAAAATTACCTTTGAAAGCGAGAATCTACAAAAACATTCAGTATTTCGTAGAAATCGGAAGACCTTGTTCGTCTCTCATATATCCAGCGATTGGAATCCACTCCCGCGAACGTGACGACACATTTTAAAAGCAAAATTAGCTTCAAAAGCGCAAAAGATATTCTGATGTGTATACCGAATTTAAATATAGGACCGGTGACGCCATATTCAACTCATGCTTGTTGGTAAACCAATTAGTTGTCACCAAGATTCTAAGCGAGAAATTCCCTTTGATCGAAGCTAAAACCAAAGCGGTATATTAACAAGGAGTATGACAGATATATTGCGCCTAACAAAGAATGCCTTTGTATTTTAATATTTTTTGAGCGAAGATAAAGTTGTTCGTTTCTGGAAGCTCTTATTAATGTCATTCTTAGTTTGTGCGGATGTATAATAATGTTCTCAGAAGATTAAGTTAATGAGGATGATGAATATATTTTGATTATTATTTTATATAAATTTAGATGTTGATAAAGTTTAAGTAAAATACCTAGATGTAAGTTTCAAAATCACGATTGCCTGTTTAAAAATTAGTTTCGATGTTCCCCATGATTTAGTAAGTGCGGTCATCGTACCCAATGCTCAATGAATTTCGATTGAGACAATGCAAAGTTTTCACGGTGTTTTTTAAAACCATGACTAATAAATAAACTAGTACTCTCAACCGTAACAAAGTCCTATTTATTTCTAACAATAAAGATACTTTAATTAATCTTAGGCTATTTAAACTATTTTCTTTAATGTTTTGGAATATTGTGAAGTAATAGTAAGCCTAACTAGACATAAGAATCAAATAAATGAAATTGGGAATAATAATGAACATTGCGAAGTTATCGTTTTCGTTAGTATAAAAAAGTTTAAGGTAAGAAACATGACAAATGTAAAAGTGTCAAGATCACAAGAACTATGATAGACCCAACAATAATACCGCATGAATACTTTTTAATGCGCCAAAGATACGACCAATACTTTATTGTGTTAAAATTTCACAATAGATTTTTTTTTCGTGAGACTTAATATCTCGAGAGCTCATCTCCTTTGAAGGATTCACATAAACATCTCTTATATGAAGTCGTATTCGTGTGTGGACAAAGAGCGGTCCGAATTATGATGACAGCTGCCGAAATTTTGAACCAGTGAACCTAACCTACTGTGAAACTTGAACACAAACTAACAAAAAGCCCGTTAGATACAACTATTACAATTTAATTTAAATCGATTTTTCGTATTTATCATGACGGACAGACGCCACACCTACCGTTATAAAGGATGAGATTTTGATATTTGCAGTCTTTTGTCAATAGATTATTATTGGCACTGCGGTCTCAAGAGTAACGTCTCGTAGTTTATGCGGTTCCGCTTCATCAATCACACCCACAGTCTCAATAAATGCACATATACCATAACATTTTAAATTATGTGAATATGTTTTCAATTCAAAATATAATTCCATCGATATAATTTATCTTGCGTGGAATTGACTTTATACCTATTAAAAGTTCTCAAAGACATATATACAATCTAAGAGATTTTTTTTTCTTTTGATCGTATGTTTGTAAAATTATTTAGCGTAAGATAAAAGCCCATATACATATCCAACCTAACAATAAAACATGGATATTATATATTGATTTGTGTCGACGAAATATTTTATTTATACATGAAAAATCATATTACTTTGCTCTTGTACCCAGCGAAATGTTTCAGTTACTGGCATTTTTGTAAAAAATAACTAAAACTTTCGAGTTCATGGTAAGCATTTGATAATAAATTTGCAACATAAAGGACAATACATCAAGATTAAGCCCAAAATGTAGAAACATTAAATAAATTCTAATTTTTTAAAGCTCGCTTCTTGGATAGGTTTTGTCAAGTTTATTACAACACGGTCATCATAAGAAATATTTTATTTTTTTTAAATGTTTCTTCTCTGATATCTACTATATATTGTTTTATTCGTTTAAGTAAAACTTTACAATGATACGTCAAAGGCAGATATTTTTTTTTACAATTCCATTTCCTTTATTGTGCAACCATCTGTCCTCCATCAATCATTTATTTGTGTACACATACCTATTAAAATGTTTAAATTTCGTAACGTTTTTACATGTTGTACGTATACACTTCTTAAGATTATTCCAAGGACGATAATTGTTAAATTGTAATTTTAATCTGTCGAAAAGAAATGTATCAGACAAACAAAAACATAGATTATATATTAAATATTTTATGAAGGCTTAAGATATGTTAAAAATAAGTTTTAAGCTCAGAAAAGTTTTTAACCAGCCGACCTTTGAGATATGTAAATAATTAAAATAACAGTTAAGGCACGAGTTTATAGATAAATATATTATAATGAGTCTGAAATAAGAGCATGTTTTTATAAAAGTTTTAAGGATAGTATTTTGTTTGAGCACGAGCATTTTCAAGTTACTGGGTCATTAATTAGTAGACTATGTACATAATAATATGTATCGGATGTTATCGCGTAACGCGGAATGTTGCAGGTGTTACTATTAAGAATAATTAATTAAGAATTAAAAATGTTAATGTTTTAAAATGATCTAGAAAACGAAATTTACGTAATATAATTTAAACTAATATTAACTTAAAGTGTCTAAAATTTTGACAGATGTGTATTAACATGATATATAGGTACTATATATTCCTCTATGAATATTAAGAAACTTAAAAAACTCTAATTGTGTTTTTTAGCAAGGCATGTATTTAATAATTGATTAAATAAGAATAATTTCGACATTTAACTATTACTTAGTAAAATATTGACAAAGTATAGCTTACATATTGGCAAAACTTATGCACTGTTGTGTACACACATAATACATAATTTATGTACATACATATTATTTGTGTATGCAAGTGTCGCATATTACATTCAAGACACCAGTCATGGTTCGCGGCCGTTTATTTTTTTTTTCACTTGCTAGATTGGTTAACGTAAATGGTTATTGCGCAATAAACAGACTTTCTATCGCTAAAATATCGTTTAAATCAGACTACTAGCGTTTAAACAAAATATTTGATTTAATTATGCTCTTATTGAAAACACCTCGCGTATTATCACCGTTCTGCCTTTATTTTTAATACCTTTTTTATAACAGATTTTTAATGCGTATAACAATTTCTGATAAACAGGTATTCTGATACAAAAACATATATATATATATATATATATATATATATATATATATATATATATATATATATATATATATATATATATATATATATATATTTAAAATAGAAGTAATAGAAATTTACGTCCAAACAAATTTTCGTCTATTTTTTTTCTAAGACAGATTACAAACATATAAAATAATAAGCCAACTGCGAACAATAAACATTTATGAATGAGCAAAAGTAAAAAACGGTTTTCAACTCTTGCAATCGATTGTTTGAAAGGTAGTTGAGAAGAAAACACACATGGCTTAACACACGATCCGTCTCTGTGTGACACAGATAAGGATTCGAAAGTACGATAATAATCAGTATTCAAGTTACACGGCCAATTGTTCGAATAATTTTTTTTTAGATATACCTCTACACAATAATATATACGATTGCGTTTTACTTGCAATATTGTTGAAGTTTTTCTGTCACAGTAATAGATACGGAACACAAAAGATAAATTGCGGATTGATATTCGATATACCTGATGTTTTTCATACTACCGCTATTATTTCGCTGAATGTTAAGTGAACACAACAGTTTTAGATTTCTGATTACGGGACAGACTCGGAAATAGTTTAATATGTTATGCTAACACCGAGTGTAGGTATAGGTATACTTGGAACAGAATAATAACATAATAATAAAGTTTTGCAAATAAAGAGTACCTATTATCTTATATATAAAAATAAGTCGGGTTTTTCTTCCTGACGCTATAATTCCAGAACGCACGAACCGATTTCCACGGTTTTGCATTCGTTGGAAAGGTCTCGGGCTCCGTGAGCTTTGTAGCAAACAAAATTCAGGAAGAATTTCAACAGAAAAGCAGGAAAACAGGGTAAATCATAATAATATAATCTTATACTCTCATAATGAACTGAAGTGCATTGAATCCACTTATAAACAACACATTGCTTGGCAAAGGCCTCTTCTCCATATAGAAGAAGGGTCATCATTGACTCTCATCAAATGATTTAAAAATTATAAATTTTGTAATATTATTCTATAATCTATAATCTATAATCTATAATATAATATAAAAATAAGTCGGGTTTTCCTTCCTGACGCTATAATTCCAGAACGCACGAACCGATTTCCACGGTTTTGCATTCGTTAGAAAGGTCTCGGGCTCCGTGAGCTTTATAGAAAACTAAATTTAGGAAAATTTTCAACAGAAAAGCAGGAAAACAGGGAAAATCATAATAATATAATCTTATACTCTCATAATGAACTGAAGTGCATTGAATCAACTTCTAAACAACACATTGCTTGGCAAAGGCCTCTTCTCCATATAGAAGAAGGGTCATCATTGACTCTCATCAAATGATTTAAAAATCATAAATTTTGTAATATTATTCTATAATATAAAAATAAGTCGGGTTTTCCTTCCTGACGCTATAATTCCAGAACGCACGAACCGATTTCCACGGTTTTGCATTCGTTGGAAAGGTCTCGGGCTCCGTGAGCTTTATAGCAAACTAAATTCAGGAAAACTTTCAACAGAAAAGCAGGAAAACAGGGAAAATCATAATAATATAATCTTATACTCTCATAATGAACTGAAGTGCATTGAATCAACTTCTAAACAACACATTGCTTGGCAAAGGCCTCTTATCCATATAGAAGAAGGGTCATCATTGACTCTCATCAAATGATTTAAAAATCATAAATTTTATAATATTATTCTATAATATAAAAATAAGTCGGGTTTTCCTTCCTGACGCTATAATTCCAGAACGCACGAAACGATTTCCACGGTTTTGCATTCGTTGGAAAGGTCTCGGGCTCCGTGAGCTTTATAGCAAACTAAATTCAGGAACATTTTCAACAGAAAAGCAGGAAAACATGGAAAATCATAATAATATAATCTTATACTCTCATAATGAACTGAAGTGCATTGAATCAACTTCTAAACAACACATTGCTTGGCAAAGGCCTCTTCTCCATATAGAAGAAGGGTCATCATTGACTCTCATCAAATGATTTAAAAATTATAAATTTTGTAATATTATTCTATTATATAAAAATAAGTCGGGTTTTCCTTCCTGACGCTATAATTCCAGAACGCACGAACCGATTTCCACGGTTTTGCATTCGTTGGAAAGGTCTCGGGCTCCGTGAGCTTTATAGAAAACTAAATTTAGGAAAATTTTCAACAGAAAAGCAGGAAAACAGGGAAAATCATAATAATATAATCTTATACTCTCATAATGAACTGAAGTGCATTGAATCAACTTCTAAACAACACACTGCTTGGCAAAGGCCTCTTATCCATATAGAAGAAGGGTCATCATTGACTCTCATCAAATGATTTAAAAATCATAAATTTTATAATATTATTCTATAATATAAAAATAAGTCGGGTTTTCCTTCCTGACGCTATAATTCCAGAACGCACGAAACGATTTCCACGGTTTTGCATTCGTTGGAAAGGTCTCGGGCTCCGTGAGCTTTATAGCAAACTAAATTCAGGAACATTTTCAACAGAAAAGCAGGAAAACATGGAAAATCATTTTTCACATACAGCGCCATCTCTGATACATAGCATGTACTAGAAACCAATATGGTTTTGCATGGCGGCAGTACGTGGTGTGAGTATCCCTCACGAAAATAAGTTGGTGGCGAAACGGAGTTCGCCGGGTTTGCTAGTTGTTTATAAATAAAGATATTCTTAAATAATTATATCTCTGGTAATGCTTCTTGTAATGGTAAGCTTGAGACAGTTTTTGAAAATTGTGATTAATTGTGGCACGAAAAATAATAAATTAGTGAATAAAGAATAACGCTAAAGCCATTAAAATAAACGAAGTAGGAAAAAAAACCATTTCACTAATCATAAAATTTTACATATAATATATACCTAATTTGCATCGCGTATTAATATAATGTTTTGTTATTTGATGTCATTAATACACTTAATTTACCAAATTCACGCTAAATTTTACATGCATAAAACACGTAATAGCGATAAATATCAACACAAAAATACTGAATTATAGAACAATTTAAATTCTTAAGATTAACTTTTTAGAAATCACATGTTTGTTGAAGTAAACGAATATCTAAAGAACAGATTTCATTGTCCGTTCGAAACATGGATTTTCTTTGAAACACGATCTTTACATACCATCGATATTGTTTAAAAGCCCATGGGGCAATGACAATGCACCGCAGTAGTCCGTTCATTATATTCTACGGAAGCTAGACAAGTAGCGAATGGTTACCTCATTGTACGAACTATTTACTTCGAATTTTTTTTCTTTCAAACATAATAGGGTTACAAAAACTTAAATCCCTTTGTGTCTGTCACCGACCTGTAATAAAACAGTAGCAAAATGTTGTTTATTTTGTTCGAACTTTAAATTGTGACATGTGGATTGTTTGAACGCGTTATAATTTATTATTTTAAGCCACGGGATGAATTGATATTGTTTTGTATAGGAAAGTCGATTTTTATAAATAGTATTTAGAGCTAGACATCAAAAGCCACATGCAGTGTCAAATTTATTGTTATAAAAAAATAAAAGTATGTAGGTACATCTCTTTTTCATTTGTAATGTAAATTTGGTTTGAGACAGAAACTTTTTAAAAAATCATTGAAATACCTCTGTGTATCCATGTCCTACAATATCTGGTACTATTTACATAAGGGAATGTACCTATAGTACGTGATCCGTTTAAGAGGGAGAGGGGGGGAGGTTATTCAAAAATACCACGCTTGGTAACAGGGGCAATGGTCGCGCCTTTTCAACCAACGAGTATATTCAACGCTTAGTTCAACGCAATAGTTCAACGCTTTTTAAGATCACAGCAGTGGACATCCACTGTTTTATGTGATGACGATGATAAAGAGTAAGAATTAAAAATACACTAAAGTATCCACTACAATATTAAAGACTCCAATAATATTTAACTGATATACACATACTTTAATGTATTCACTAACAAAAACCCTAAAAGATGAAATGAACGAAAAAAAGTATAAACATAAACTCAAAAACTACTTTTTATATAATAATAATATAACATGTGCCGGTTCTGCTGGTGGTGTTGATGCGATGGATGAATCAATTCTATCTTTATATTAATTAGACTACTTTTTTTTTTTTTTGTTTATTATTTTTCCTCGACGAGCTTTCAGACGCCCGTACCCTTTTTACTGTCTTTATATATCTATTATTACACAGGCATTATTACATCAGCAGACAATATAATATTATCATTATTTAAATACCTATGAACTATACTTAGGATCTCTAGTTCTGGAACCATGAGTCCACATTGACCACTTAATTCTAACACTTAGTTCTACCACTTAATTCTACAACTTAATTCTACTTTTTTTTTCAATTATCTTTACATGCATTAATAAGTATTTCCTATTTCTAATTGTTCACCAACCACAATGCTCTTTTCTTCTTGCATAATATTGGTATGACCTTTTCGACATCGGCTCCTAGCTGTGCGAGCATATCCTCAATGATGGCGGTATCTCTATGGTGAATCGCCATCTTGAAGGTGTGCTCGAGGATCTCTTTGGTTATTTAGCCTATATTATAATATAGTTTTATTATCTACATATAAGTAGGTACAGTGCACAGTATATATATCAGCCGCATAAAGAGTTTAGGGCTTCTTGTCAGAATTGACAAAACCGAAGCCCTCCTCTTCCACGGGACCGGACGCAAGGGACCCCTAACCAGGGGCTACCCTGCAGATCGGAGAGGGGAGGGTCAGGATGAGCTCCCAAATCAAATATCTGGGGCTCGTCCTCGACGGAGGGTGGATCTTCGTCGATCTTCCAGGGTGGACCTTCGCTATGGTGGGACCGAAGGTCGTGAAGGTGGCAAGTGCACTGGGCAGACTTCTTCCGAACCTCGGAGAACCCAGCGCCGCATGCAGGCAGCTGTATTCCGGTGTCTGCCGTAGTATGGCGACGTACGGTGATCCGGTTTGGGCGGATCGCCTCACTGCGAGGAACAGGGCTGCGCTGCGCTCTTCGCAGAGGACCATCGCGGTGAGGAAGATCCAGGGGTACTGTACGGTATCGTGGGCGGCATATACTGCTCTAGCTGGCGACCCCCCGTGCAAGCTCGTGGCAGAGGTTCTTGCCGAAACCTAATCATACGTCTCGGGTAAGAGGGCTCTTGGTGAGAACCTCGCGTTGGACGGGACCCTACGGGTACGTCGGATTGGGCAGAAAGCGCTAATGTGGAGGTGGGGGGAGGACTGGAGGAGCAGCCGTATGGCACACGCGTACGGCCCCTACGCCTAATCTTTGAACGGTGAATGCATCGAAAACGCAAGCCCCTCACCTTCCGTCTGACGCAGGTTCTCACCGAGCACGGTTGCTTTGGTGGCTACCTGTGTCATACAGCCCATATGGAGCCGATGACTGAATGTCACGATTGTGGCGCGGCGGTGGACTATGCCCAGCACACCCTCGAGGTGTGCCCGAGATGGGTAGCGCTGCGTCAAGGTCTGACGTCTGTCCTCGGAGGGGACTTGTCGCTCCCGAGCGTCATCACCGCGATGCTCGGTGACGACGAGTCCTGGAAGACGATGGTCTCCTTCTGCGAGACAGTAATGTCGCAGAAGGAGGCCGACGAGTGGGTGAGAGAGGAGGCCGCCGACGTGGCCTCCATCCGCGGGCTACGAATGGGGGTGCGTAGGAAGCACTACTTAATGCGCCTCCAGTAACGCCCCTGTGCCCGTGTCGGGCTGTGATAGGAACCCGGTCCTGCTAGACACGGCGTCGTCGGGTCAGAGGTAAGCCGGACAGTCCCTATGGAGGAGAAGTCTAGCCTTTTTGCCGAGGCCAGCCTGTCGCTGGAGGGATGCTGTTGCCTGCAGATCCGGACCCTCAAAATTAAAGTGGCTGAAGGCTCCCGCAATGGTTTTGTATTGTATTGCACTCCCAAAGTGCCTAGTCCGACATAGGTCTAGGACCTAGGCCTACCCGGGCGTCCTGGATATCATCTGTAAATGGATTCCCCTGCGACACAAAAAAAAGGTAAAAGCTTTTGCTTTTATTGGACATTTACATATATTTTAATGTATTATATTTTACCCTTCTTCTATATGGAGAAGAGGCCTACAATACAGTACAGTAAATAAATAAATGAAAAAATGTAGGGACTAGTATCTATACATATAATAAAATGGTAGAAAAGTCAAAACTGTACATGGAATATTTTTTTAAAAGAATACTTGGGGTGTGATCTACAATCGATACCGAAGCCAAAAATATAGTTTTTAGAATTTTTGTCTGTTTGTCTGTTTGTCTGTTTGTCTGTTTGTCTGTATGTATGTCCGGGATAAACTCAAAAAGAACTGCATGGATTTACTTCAAATTTAGCACGAATATTATTAAGAAGTCGGGTCATAACATAGGCTACATATTATCACGCTATCACCTACGGGGAACGAGCAGTGAACCTTTATTTCTTCAACGCATTCTGTAACAGCGTGTAATCTAACGACGCATATTTGAATGTTGTTATTATGTTAATAACCATGCTATAAGCTATCTTCACACTATAAAAATCACGAAATATAAGTAACTTAGGCTGATAAACATTATTAATGTAAGAATGAAAATAATATAAGAAATTAATATAAGTAGTATCAAGACAATTTTAGAGCAGCGCCATCTATGAGAGTCCAAAAACATCAAGTCGAATTACGTGTGTAAACTCTTTTTGGATATAAATAATTTAAATTTGATCATGTTGGCGAGGTTAATAGTTGTTTATAAAAGTCATAGATGGAGTTGTGCATTTTAATAAAAAATGTATCGTTGATTCGTTTCAGAGATGAGCAAGACAATTTAAAAAAACGTGTTTATATAAGTTTTAAGCTGCTTCATCTACGTCTTATAAAATTCATCGAGTTTTTTTCTGTATGTAATAACAAACAGAACTCAAAAAGAACTGCATAGATGTATAACAAAATTTAAACTCAAAAACGGCAGGCTATTGCTGTAAGCAATTTGAGCTAAATAACGAAGAAAGAGGAAAATTAAGCATGCCATATATATCATAAAAATAAGAAATGCTTATGCTTCTCCGGAACCTATTTCCTCCAAAGTTGTGTAACGAGACCCGCCTTAAAGTCATCTCGCTCCACAAACACACCATTGAGGCGGAAAATCTTACGGGTTGTGGCGTCGGCGAGGCAGTATTTATACCACGCATTCCCCTCATACCTCATAACTTCCCGTTCCAGTTCAAGCGCGTAGAGTTCCCCGTGAGTGTTTGCTTCGCAATGACCATCAATAAGTCGCAGGGGCAGACACTGAGGGTAGCTGGTGTCGACCTCAGGACGAGCTGCTTCTCACACGGGCAGCTGTACGTCGCTTGCTCCCGCGTCACCAGTCCTGACTCTCTTTACATTTTGGCTGCGGAGAGCCAAACTACTAATGTTGTTTATCGAGAAGTCCTATAAATATGTATTTTTACCCTATTATGTATTCCTTATTTATTATTTTCTCCATCCGTTTCAGTCACAACTTATGACTTCATTCAGCAGAATCACCATAAAATCATTTATTCAAAGCAGGCTAAAAATAAGCACTTTTTGAAAGTCAATTTTACAAAAGACAGTCTCCCTCTGTTACTGTACTTTCTGTAGATATGGAATGTAAAGAAGAAACGGGTAAATGAATGTTATTTTAAAAGGTATAATCGTAGGTATTTTTGGTGCTGTATAGCGTTCACGCAGACGACGTCGCGGGCAGCAGCTAGTAACTAATAAATGAACGGCTTTTTTTATCAGTGTTAGAAATTGTTTGTCTCTTTATATTATTAAAAGTCTCACGTAAACATTACATCACATCTCCAGTTTATAATGAATACCTACCTATTGTCTAGATTTGATTTTCCTCCAACTCGCAGAAGCGTTTGCTATATGGAGTAATTACGCCCAATGTACCTCATTTGCATACCTTAGCACTAAATACAAGCTGCAAATTATTATCAATTTCCATATAAATCGTACTAATGAACCCCAGATGTGTCTCAGAGCTACCTTTCTAATAAACATTTTATAAAATATCCAACATGAGAATATAAAATACATTAGTAGAAAAAAATTAAAATTTAATAGATATTTTAATTGATGAGATATGTAATTAAAAACTTGATTTAAAACTTCTTAAGTACGTATTTTTTAAATAAGTATAAATTCCTTAGCCTGTAGTAGTCATAATGAAAAGAAAACCGATTAGATAAAAGATTTAACAACCCAACCTACACAGTTTGATTGACAAACTTTTTAATAATTGTTTACGTCCAAACGGTTTGAAGATTGTGCTCCGCCTACTCGTTTACATTAAACTCCGACTAATTAAACATCAAACTACAGTTAATTAATATTAAAGTCAGATACAATACTTGGACATTACAATCTTTATTGGGCACATTAGAATCGACAGGCTTTCAATGAGAAAGTCGGCTTCCAATGAAGCAATTAAATAAATGACAGCAATTAAAATCAATGGATAGCCGCGTGAAATGTGAACGAGCATCACTGCGTTTTATTGCTGTGAGAAACAATAAACGTGATTATAAGCTATCGATTAATTAAGTTGTTGATTGCATAGTGTTTAGTAAGTAGCATAGATTTATTCTTTTTATAGATAAAAGTCATTCATTTAAGAATAAAAATTCCTTTAAATTATTTTTTCAACCGCTTTATGTAAAAAAAAAGCTTTGGTGCTTTACCGTAGATGACTTTAAGCCAAAACGGTTCAAGTCAAATTAAAATGTGAGCTCAAGTTAGCATTATGCGACAACGTTGAGTCGATGATTCAACAACTGTGTATATAAATAAATAAATAATAAATAAATAATTGATAAATAAATAAATATGCATAACAGACACATACGGTATACCTGTATTAGCTAACAGTCGCCTGATATACTTTTTTTGTAAAAAATATACATAGGTATAATACATATATAAATAAAAATATATAACACCCAGACTTGGGGAGTGAATCGAACCCACAACCCTGGTACAAAAAGCAGGATCACTGCCAAATGCGTCAAATGGTCACTCAATTATATATATTCTGTAGAGTGAAATAAAAGTTAAGTGTGAAGCAACTGTGTAAATAAATATGCTTAAAAAACACAGACGGTAGTCTCTAGACTTACTTGTTAACTTAATGCCTATGTCTTAGGTGACGCGGACTAATATAAATTTTTATATTTTTTTTATTTTTATAAATGTACATACCTATGTATAAATATTACAGAGGCGGGGTGAGATCGAACCCGACCCTGGAGCGAAAAACGGGGTCATTGCGCCAAACTGTGTCGCCAACTGCACCAACGTGCTAGTCAAAAAAATTGTATTTCTTATAAATCTTTGATTATTTATATCGAATTCATGTTGCCATCATTTTCAAAAAAGAATAAAAGTATCTCTTGGTAATATTAATCAAGTCTTTCGTTGTATAATGACGTCTTTAAACAAACTATGTATTTTTCAGTATAATAAATATAACAGTAATTGCTACCGTGAATTCATTAAAAATTAAGAACATAAGGTATATACAATTCATCGTAAATATGAAGGCACAACAATAAACGAAGATGCTAACAACACAGTAAAGAATGGTTGCGCTGATTTTATAAGAACAAATTATATGTTACAACAGCAGTGTTCCGAGATTACATCGTCGTTTTGCAAAGTAACGTTTATTGCTTATAATAGAGCTATTCGTACAGTAAATATACGAATTACATACGTTTAAAGTTTATTGTCTATGAGAGTTAAAAAGTAATTTTTAAGTGCACGAACAAACAAACTGATAACATCTATAATGGACTCGCGTTTAATGATCGACCGTTATGTATTACGACCTGTATTAATGTTTTAAATGATTTCGTGATTTTTTTTTTTATTTTTTTTTGTTGACCGCAATGGCGGTATTATATTGTCTGTAAAATATTAATTTGGAGCGGTGTTATTAAAATATTAATATATTTAGTTATCACAAAAACACAAAATAATGCAAATAGTATTAGCATTCTATCATCTCATTGAGATTAAGAAAATTACCAATTTAATTAGTATGATTAATTTAGGATATTATTATAATTCATATTATATAGTATATACTGATTTAAATGTTACTATAAAATACAAGACTAGTGTTGCTATAGCAAAAGTTCAAATGCATCGAGCGTCAGTGACAATTATAAAATTCGCGAGATCTTCCCCTTTGTATATTTTAAAGAACTATTTCATCAGTCATCCAATAGACATGACTAGACAAGGCAAACCTGCGGGCCGTGCACAGCGGTAGAGAACCCAAATGACCATACACTCAACGCACTAATATATTATTATTTAGTTATTTTTGATCTTTTTGAACTATTAAACAACGCGGATATTAAGTATATTATTGATTTATTTATATTACAATATATAAAATAATTTTGCACTATAAATGTTTGACCTAAATATATCCCCACACATTATCAATAGGGTTAATTTAGAACAGGGTAGGTAAAAATAAAAGCAACTACCCTGCGGCTATGGTATACAATGGTAAAGTCAAAAGTCAAAATATTTTATTCAGCATAAAATTATTACAATTATTTACTGAACGTAGTAGTAGTCTACCACAAATTCGGAAAGAAGCCTCTGACCTGTGAAGAACTGGCGAAAGAAACTCAGCGGGATTAATATTATTATTATTTTTTTCGTAATGTTTTTTTTTTTTTTTTCAAAGTAAATTGAAATTAACAATAATTTTCTATAAGTTGAAATAGCCTGGCGACGATCACATCATTCCCAAGACGTACTGTCTTCTAGAAAATCGCTAATCGTATAATATCCTTTAGTACAAAAACGTTCTTTCACATATATTTTTTTTTAATTTGGCAATAGAAGCTTTTTGAACGTTTTCTGTGAGCCTGTTGTATAATATATATTGGTATACATTGTCCATAAAAAGAATTACTGACTCGCCGTAAGCGAGTTACAGGCATTGCAAGTTTGTGTTTGTTCCTAGTATTAATGCTATGCATGTCGCAATTCCTGGGAAATTCGTGTATGTTTTTATAGATATACATAACATTTTCGTACACATATTGAGAAGCAACAGTCAATATTTTTATTTCTTTAAATTTATCTCTTAAAGATACTCTAGGGCCTAAACTATAAATTGCACGAATAGCTCTTTTCTGCAGGACAAAAATAGTATTAACGGTAGCTGCATTTCCCCATAATAAGATTCTATAGGACATAATACTATGAAAATTACTAAAATATACTACGCGAGCTGTATCTACGTCAGTAATAAGTTTAACTTTTTTTTACCGCGAAAGCTGCAGAGAACGCGGCTATTCGCTAACCCCTCAATATGGAGATGCCACTGCAATTTCGAATCTATAGTAATACCTAGGAATTTAGTGGACTTTAACGTTTTTAACATTTACCCTGCTAATTCTACACCATTATCAACAAGTTCAACATAGGTCGTGAATTTTATTAATTTTGTTTTTTTGTTATATAATAGTAAATTATTCGAATAAAACCAATAGACAACCTTTGAGAGAGCATTGTTTACATCGTCATACATAGGTAAATTACGTTTTACCTTAAAAATTAAAGTAAAACGTAATTTACCGGTATTTCTTGAAATTTTAAAGATCACTATGTTTTTTTCGCTGTGGTATACATCTCGCCCCTGTTATACAGTATAATAGCCGTTCGTTCATATTGTAGGGTACCTTCTTTTGTTTTTCCCATAAATGCAATATAGCAACGATTATCGTCAAATTTCACATAAAACTTGAAAAAAAAAATACTGTAAAAATGTATAAATTATTTATTAAGTAAGTGCTGTACGATTTTTGACTTGTTTAAATGGTTTCATAAAGGAGGAGAAGATTTTGATGATATTATACACCCGTGCCGTCTTTACCAAATGAAAATCACTAATCTAATTCAACTCAACCGTCGGTTAAATATTGAAAAGACTGGTGAGACATTAGGAATTAAAAACACGTGGCATATCTCAAAACACAATTTAAAACAAAGGTTTTTATGGGATTTTTATTTAAAAAAAAAAAACAAATATATATATTGGCAGCTCATTCTGTATTTTCCATCAAGAGTTTTCTAGCGTAATACATACATACCCTGTATCATCTCATACTTATGTCCCCATTTAAAGGAACAGACTTAGACTTAGAACAAAAAAAAAGAAAGCGCCGCGCTTTCTGAAGGAGCTAACAAGCGTGCACACTGTTGTAAGGATAAAAAGGGTTATCTATTGAAGACGACAAGAAGTAAATTTATATAAAATCAAACTGAATACGTTAAAAAAAATCGACTTTTTTTTCTAACCATACCAGATGATTGCAAAAAAAGTATGTCCTTATTACAAGTTTTTTTTAGCCAAGCTCATTTTATCAAAATCCAGAATATAACTCATTTTTTGTAGAACTTATTTTTAAAATTGTAGTCATATGCTCCATTATGTGGTTAAAAATATAACCAGAAAATTAATCATAAAATCATTTAATTAACATTCAAAATAATCATAAACGAATTCCAAATTTCCACGTCGATCACTTGTACAGTTGAAAGGAATCAGTTTGGCTCATTGATTTCTGAAACGCTATCGAAGGGTGCAAGGAAATCGTATAACGCACCGTTTACCCCCAGATTTTGACAAATCGAATTCCAATTAGCGTAATTTTTCGATGGCGTTTCGTAATAAACTCGAGTTCCCCCACCGACACGTGACAGTTTGAAAAAAAAAAATTGGTCGTTCAGAAATGTATATTTAATATAACAATTTAAGATTTCTAAATATATATTTCTAAACATGTGTGTAAACATGTATGTGTGTGTGTACAAATGAATCTGTATATGAATATATAAACTTATTAATTAAAAATCGTAAATGAATTTTGAGAATTTCAGACTTTTTTAAACATCGGTAAAATCTACCTACTACCAGTAATATAATCGATATCTATTAAGGAATTCAACAGGAAGCTAAGCAAGGAAGCATAACTAAAACTATTTCTCGTAAATGCCTGAATAAAAAGTTCTAAAGAAATTCTTTTATTAAAGAAAAAATATCTAGTAAAGAATATTCTAAGCCCGCATAACAGGATTTTTTATAAATATTTACTTAGTTTCTTTAAAATAGGGCTTAAGAATTTCATTCTATTATGGGGGTTTGACTAAAGACAATAGTACTGTACGCAGGCTCTGAATATAGAAATGTAATCCTATGATCCGCCTTATCCAGTTGCCGAGCTAAAGCCTTATATGCCTAGAATTCGCGTTGTTTTGTTTGAATTATGTCACCTTCTCTGGTTGGCAACAATACTTTTTATTTATAACTGATGATGATGAGAGACAGAGAAAGTTTGAAATCAATAATAATATCCGCATTTTTATTAGTTTTTTTGCGGATTTCTCAATATCGAGTCCAATACAAAGTCGACAAATTACTGGTTCACACACAAATCTGTAATGACACTTTTATCATACTTTGCCACAGACTCTGACCCCAAATGGCAAACTATCAAATTAAATTATCACCATACGCTTATGATAAAATCTGGACCGAGAGCATAATTTAGTTTCCGTGGAGAAGCGAGGGTTAACAGATATAAATATCTTAGTGGAAAAAAATCTTTTCCGCGTATAATTGAACATTCAACAATTATGTCAAGATTACTTCCTGACTCTTAAAACAAGATTTAATATAATTTTATTTTTATTATAATTATATAAACGACAATTATCGAATAAAGCTGTATTGAAAACGCTACAATACAATTATATAATCATCGTGACAAAAGCTAATAACAAAATAGTCACTATCAAAAGATTACATAACGAGACCGGACTATCAATTTCACTCAAGTCAGTTCCAAAACTTTTCTCAACAAACATTGCACAAGTTTAAACTGTAATATCTTAATAACTGTAGTTTATCTCAATATTCGGTATGCGTTGTGGGAGTTTTAATTAAGTAAATTGCTTTATCTGCAGACATAGACAATAGTAACTGATGGGGGAGAATTTTATTAACACCATGATCGCTATCACATACGGGTGGGTATCTACTCATTTACTTAACAAATAGAATTGATTTGTTTGATTTTAATCTACTGGTCTAGTTGTGGTCCTTGGATTACTCGTGACTGATGTAGGTAAATTTCATTTAAAGTCATATAATATTTATAAGCTTAAATTTTTTTAACTGTGTACGAAACATATAAACTTAATAAACAAAGATTAGTGTCGCGATCTGTTAAATATTAATATTTAATTTCATGGTGGTTAATTTATAAAAACAACTATAATTAGCATAGTTTGAAAGTTAAGTTTTATTTGGAAACTACGATATTTAATTATTTACGCAACTTTTTGTGAATTTTTTGCTGAATTTTATTGTTATAAAACAATGCTATATTCTTAACTTTTTCTAAAACGTTTGCTATTCGAAAACTATTATATAATGTTAGTGAAACAGTTTCTCTTTTAAACATACAATGTGAAGTTTAGAAATAAGTTTTATCCTCAGAAAAAAAAACAACGAAATTATTGTAAATGCCATTATTGTTTTGTTATTACACAAATACGCTTAGATTCAGCAACATTATATTAAAGAAAAAATTAATAAGATCTGACCAACGAAATATAAAACTATTATTTACTTTTATTAAAATAAAGACTAAATTGATATTTACACTTATTTCGAAGAACTAATACACAACCCCTGTGCACCAAGAGGAAAACCACACTGTGAATGAAGAGGAAAAAACTCCAGAGCTAACTTTATGAATGATTGAATTAAATGTGACTGCTATTGTGAATTTTCGGCTGTGTTTTCTAACTCTGTCCTTTAGACAAATTCCTTACGAACACTTTTAAGCCATTGACATGTTCTTTCTGTAAGTTAACCTTAGGAGATTACATGATAATTGAGATGAGACATTGTTTTCCATGAGCTCTATGAAGAACTCTGCTATTCTTTAGGCAATAAGTTTGATATAGCGTAATTGAGATGTGACATCGTTTTCCATGAGCTCTGTGAAGAACTCTGCTATTCTTTAGGAAATAAGTTTGATATAGCGATATAAATCCTGCGCGCCTAAAGTCTACCTAAGCGCCCGAAAATCCATATCTATTATTACATATTTTTTTACTTGATTACAAAAGATTGAATTTATCTATAATACGTTATAAAATTATAAATCTAATTAACCTACGAAATAACAAGTTGGAAAACGTTAACATATTATAATAATATACATTACTGTCTTAAATTATTTAAATTAAAACATTAAACATAGTTATTGATGGAACATTTATCGAATATATTATGAGATGGAAATTTTGACGACGCGAAACGAACCTTTACAGTTTAACTTACACACATAATGTTTATTATATCTTAGAAATCAGTACATTACCTGTTTAATATAAACAATAAAAACAAGTTTAAATTAGAAACTTTATTGGGCGTTTGTTTAGAACTTTAATTTTATGTTAGAGAATATTTCATTTATTATTTACTTTACAAGAATGAATCGAACATTGACATTTCTTTTACGGCGACTCGCTTTAATTTTTAATTTTTTATAATATACTTACATACTCTGCGAAAATTTCAATTGTGTACCAATTACCTACTTCTAAAGATACAGCTCTGTTACAGATAGACGTACTGATGAAATAATCGCAGTGTCAGACCACCCAAAAGGTATTTCCTAGGAATTTATAATTATGGTTAATGCTCGGTTCTAATAAGTAAATTTTTTTTAAGTTTTTTTTTTAAAGTTTAATGACATCGACATGCTTTATACAATGACATTGATGTTGTAACAAGCAAATTCTATAATTACAGTAAATTTTTTGTGTGTTCCGATTTTATTTTTAAAACTTAACTGATGACTCACCCTGGCTTCGCACCGGTAGTATTTAATATTCTTATCGAGAGCAAGAGGTATGGCGCGGGGGTGGTCGCATCAAGCGAGTCCCATCATTGTGAGACTCCTTTTTTTTTTTGACACTGTGAAATGCGTTTACGCATCCCGCCACCCGCAGGCGACGGGTATGTGGGACTCGCTGACTGCGAAGTCAGAATACCCACTAAAACACAGCGGTGCCCTCGTCGTCGTACAAGGATGCCACGGGATCTCTGGCGCATGCCACCGTGACGCCCCGACGGTTGGCTCGCCTACGCGGGCCGCCTTCGGTCACAGAGCACTCGCGGGCACCGTGAGCGCTCTATCTCCGCTGCTCCAGGGACCGGCGAACGGGGGAAACTGCGGTAGGTCATGACGACATCGCCGCAGTCTCCTCCGTGTCCTGGAGAATTGGACTTTGTGGAGCAGCTGGGGTCTTCGCGGCCGCTCTACCTCTCCATTTGGGGGGGCGGCAGTCCCGTCCCCCCATCAAGTGCGACGCCGGTTTGCCGGCGGCAGCACAAACGGCGCAGTGCAGTGCCCCGGTACAATTGCGGGCGATGTGCCCCTCGAGGCCACACCGGAAGCACGCGCCGCTGCGGTCAACCGCAGCCGGACAGGTCGGGCGAGTGTGCCCGATTCCCAAGCATTTAAAGCAGCGCATGGGGCGCTGCTCTAAGACCTGCACTCTGGCCGAGGTCCAGCCGACTAGGAGCCTGCCAGCCTCGGCCAGGGCCTTGGCGGCTGGGATCGGGCATCGCACGACTGTGCACCCCAACCCACCCGGTCCGACTGTGATTGCGCCGGTCTTGATAGCGCCGGCGTCGCACCGGCCCACCTTCGCCGCCGCTGCGGCCACCATCTCACAGGAGACGGAGTCGTCCAGCCCAGAGATTCGCACACCCATCATTGTGAGACTCCTAAGATATTCATTTAATTTAATTCATGTGGTAATGATTGATTGATTGGATTGGATGGATTGATGGTAGAAGATCAAAATATTGTGCATTAAATGTTTAAGGTAACTAAGTATATAAGTTGATCATTATTACAACTGCAGTCTAAATAGCTTTCCAATTATCGGAGTTTACGTGATCAATTTTTTGAAATAGGTATGGTAAGCTATCCCTAAAAGATAGATCATCATGGATTTTTTTTTGTAGATCTATAAAATAGATATAGATAATAATATATCAAAATATATCGTTTAGTTATATATCTAAGGAAATAGAAAGCTCCCAGGCGACTTGACTTATTCCGAGATTTTCAAAAATTATATTTCAACAAATTTAAATAAAATAAAATAACTTATATATTTAAAAACCTCATAAATCACTCTATATATTGGTAAAAACCGCATAATTTTTTTATGTTTTTGAGTTTATCGCAAACAGACTCACAGACAGACACGGCAGGGGACAGTCCGATTGGGGTAGCACCGCAACCTTACAGAAGAACACAGCCAAATAATGCCGCACTCAAATTGTATAGCATTCCTATCGTGAATGAGGTAGCCAAAGCTTCTGAGGATGCGCTGTGTTGACAACGGAAGTAGGATCGGCAACACGCTGTGATGCTCTTGGTGTTGTATGGTAACTGCTTACCATAAGACGGACCGTACACTTCTTTGCCACCCTAGTAGTTTATAAAATATCTTGTACAATTAAGACAAAAACCGTAAAATAATAAAGAGAAGATTACGGAATAATTGATTAGTACGAGAGTTAACTTTTATTTTACTTAACCTTAGACACAGATTTATGTCTTACTCAATTATATGGGTATTAAATGTACCTACTAATTGAGTGACTTACGAATTCAATGAAAAAAATCATTCATCGTTACTGAATTCAAGCATTCTTGCTTGACTATGCTATATTAATTCTAGCAATTCTCTACTTAAAATGTCTAGTGCACTGTGAGTTTTCTTCCCAGGGTTAAGATTCTCGACCCTCGACTATATATAAAGACTTTTCTTTTTACACCAGATTGATGATTTGACGATGCAATTTATACCTATATCAATATAATTCTATAATTATATAATCGTATGTTATAAATACTAATTTATTATAGCTGCTGCCCGCGACATCGTCTGCGTGAACGCTATTAGATTACACGTTGTTCAAGAATGCGTTGAAGAAATAAAGGTTCACTGCTCATTCCCCGTAGGTGATAGCGTGATAATATGTAGCCTATAATTATGTTGACCCGACTTCTTAATAATATTCGTGCCAAATTTGAAGTAAATCCATGCAGTACTTTTTGAGTTTATCCCGGACATACAAACAGACAAACAGACAAAAATTCTAAAAACTAAATTTTTTGCTTCAGTATCGATTGCAGATCACACCCCAAGTATTCTTTTAAAAAAATATTTAATGCATAGTTTTGATTTTTCTACTATTTTATTATATGTATAGATAAAGACAATTGAGTTTATGTGTAATCGACTAACACGGAAGCTAGATGCGTTTAATAATTCTTATAAAACTAGAAAGACACATTGTCTCACATATAAAATATCACTGCTTAGTAACATGTTACACAAAAAAAAAAATTACCATCTCTTCCAAGGGAATAACTTAGTTGCGTATTAAAAACATTAAAAACATCATAAAAATTTGAAATAATTCTACGACAATTTATTAATTAATATCATTTAATCCTCAAGCCTCAGTCTTTTTTTTTTTTTTTTTTTTTTTTTTTTTTTTTTTTTTTTTTTTTTTTTCGCAGGGGAATCCATTTACGGATGATATCCAGAATGCCCGGGTCGGCAGTCCTAGACCTATGTCGGACTCGGCACTTTGGGAGTGCAATACCGTACTAAACCCCTGCGGGAGCCTTCAGCCGCTTTAATTGGAGGGTCCCGGATCTGCAGGCAACAGGATCCCTCCAGCGACAGGCTGGCCTCGGCGAAAAGGCCAGACTTCTCCTCCATGGGGACTGTCCGGCTCACCTCTGAACAGTCCCGACGACGCCGTATCTAGTAGGACCGGGTTCCCATCCCGGCCCGATACGGGCACAGGGGCGTTACTGGAGGCGCATTAAGTAGCGCCTCCTACGCACCCCCATTCGTCGCCCGCGGATGGAGGCCACGTCGGCGGCCTCCTCTCTCACCCGCTCGTCGGCCTCCTTCTGGGACATTACTGTCTCGCAGAAGGAGACCATCGCCTTCCAGGACTCGTCGTCACCGAGCATCGCGGTGATGATGCTCGGGAGCGACAAGTCCCCTCCGAGGACCGACGTCAGACCTTGACGCAGCACCGCCCATCTCGGGCACACCTCGAGGGTGTGCTGGGCAGAGTCCACCGCCGCGCCACAATCGTGACATTCAGTCGTCGGCTCCCTCTGGGCCGTCCGACACAGGTAGTCACCAAAGCAACCATGCCCGCTCAAGCCTCAGTCTATGCTTGTAGGACTTTTGCTGAGTTTCAACATGACTCGCTCGAGATAAGCTAAATAATTGGATTTCCTCGTTATAAAAGCAAACTATCTCAATTGATCTTATTTTCTACAAAAAGATTTGTTTTGATTTCATGATTTTGATTTCATTGTCACTTTTATTATAAACAAATCAACATAGACATATCTCAAACAATTATTATTCTTATTTTCAAATATAGTTTGTATTGAATTAAGATTACTTTAATGACATTTGATATTACAACGTATATTATTTAACCTAGTCTAAAGTCTTATAAGTCATATCTTTCACTTGTTTCTTGACCGAATTCTTCTCAAATCGTAAGCCCTGTTATCAATCCTCAATTAATTTGTCTCATATTGTATTTGTTACCAAGAAATTAATTTTCCTTATTGATTACAGGTAAATATAACAACATATTTAAGGAAATGGTAAACAAATCAATGAATAAAATACTGAAATAAACTAAAATTTAAATTTCTCGTCAAAAATTTCTGGCCTCGATATTTTTTGCGATAACTTACCAAACTTGAGGTTTAAATTAGTCGATTTCTTCAATAACAACTGATTGATTAGTTGATAGATGTATCATTTTTATTTTCATTGATATATAATTGTAAAACTGCTTAAATATAGTATAATCAAATAATTTTATTTATTTTTAACAATCTATATTAATTTATCTATTATAGTAATTCCCTTTTTTTTTTCTTATCGTCGTTTAAATATTAAACGATTAATGCATGTTGTGATTGCCTCTAAAAGAAATAAAATTATACCTACTATTTTTTTTTTTTATAAATATGTTTTGTGTTACTATTGTCATTTCTGTTGGTAATTCTAATAATAAATAAATAAACAAAAATCATAACTTTTTGTAGGAATTTAACTTGATAATAATTTTATTTTTAAAAAAAGCAAAGACAAAGTCCAGGTGGAGTAAAGGTTGCATAGAAAATGCTTAATCAGTATTCTTTTTGAGGTCAGGTACCCAAGCTGTAAGTGGTCACAAATAACACCTAAATGGATTGTATCAGAAACGTTGTCCACGTTTCTCACGTTTTGAGAGAGTGGGTGGAACGTCAACTGCATAAGGACTCTATTTCTCAAGTGCTTGCAGTGTCTCAACGTTCTGTGATAGAAAAGGTCGATGCTGTAATTAAAATGGATTTTACAGTATTTCTTACTTTTTCTGAATGCGGCCTACTGAAGAAGAGATTATTATTATGTAAGTAGTAACTGTAATATTAAAGACATACTAACGATATAACTTTCTTCACCGACTTTAGTCTTAAATATCACTTTCTCTTTCTATTCTAATTTTGGATATAATTATTTCAAAACACAAAAATATATAACAAGACATCATCATATCGCTTAAAATTAATCCAATTAATGTGACTAAAAAAGAAACAAAGTCCTGTGAGATACTGGACTTTACATAGAATAATTAGTAATGAAAATCTGCTACAATATTGTATTTGTGGACATCTCATGATTTAATAGTTGTTTCTATGGTTTAATAGTTAAAGCTAAAAATAAAATACCGAACATTACTACAGGGGAGTACGTACTCTATCCAGAAAGTAGTTACAATCATCGTTATCTACACATGAGGATAGAAGGGTTGCGTATAAATGGAAGCCACTTCAAAGTGAGTGGTATGATGTTTCCGACAAAGTAAACACTTATTTTTACATCGCCGTTTTTACGAGAACACTTCTTTGTGATCTCGGTTTTAGTTTACATTGGTTAACAGTTCCTACGCAATTCCTTCCGGTATGAATGCGCTTTTGATATCAAACTATTTTTATACTTTAATAAAACCAAATCAAACGCACCACTGTTTGACAATCTCTTTTTATGAAGAATATAAAATGATTGTTACTTTTTTTCAAATCATCAAAATAACAACAAATAAGGTTCAGATGAAGCTTCATAGTCAAGTAGCATAGTTAAAAACGTGGATTCAATAATATTTAATACATTGTTTGAATAAATACAAAAAGTATATCTGAATTGTTAGAAATGGTTAGCCATTAAATAAAATTGACGATAAGAATAAAATTAAGAACTTTTAAATATTTTGTAGTAGTATACAGCTCTATCAAAAGTAATCAAATATAAATAAATTATACAGTCCAGGAACGAATAGCTAAAAACGTTATTTTATTAAAGAAAAATGTGACCGTAAAATGTAACATATAATACTCGACTATAGATTTTTTGCTGCAATCGAGTTGCCCACCCGTATTAAAATCCTCTTAATGTTCCAATTCATTGTACATTTCGAAATTGAATGACATTTCAACTTTTTACGAACACCCGAACAATACTTATTTTCATTCTTCATAAGAAACGCTGGTTTATTTAACCATTGTTGAAGTACCATTTATCTCTTTAATTTATGGGGAAGCGTTGCGAATAGTGGACATATTTGTGCTGAACTGCGACGTTTACACGTACCTTGCTGTATTGTTAGGGTTTTTTGTTGGTCCATATACTGTTGACTACCTCTTCGATTCGTTACAGCGGGTTGTGTTCGACCATTGTTTGTGGATTCGTTATGCAGAAGGAAATTATGTTCGGTCTTGTGGTAAAATAAAGTATTCACCGACTTCAAATTATTTGTTCCTAACTAGGTGCTAACTTGTTAAGACCACCGAAGAGGAACGATTACAAGACGACGAATTAAAATTAAATTGATTAATTTTTTTTTCTAACTTCATAAGTTATAATACTCTTCCACACATATTTTGTTTTAAGCCACTTTATACTATATAGTATATATGTTATATATATATATAACTCCCTATTTATTTATATTACATTTAAATTTTATATGACAAACCATTTACAACTATAATCTAAAAAGTTTATACTACATTCACCAGTTACTCACGATTACAACAGAAGAGATTTTATTTATTTTCCATCACGATCATTTTACCATTATACACTTTACCTTGATATGTTATCCATATTCCAACATCGACGTGGATTCAGGTCAGATTAATTAATAATCTTATAAGTAAGCTACTTTAATTTTGCAACATCGTTCTATGTTTCTATCTGGCTTAAAGAGTTTGGTTTCAAATAATTCTACTTAATACCGAATAAAGGCTCAACCTTTGTTATTACTTGTTAAGTAAACTTATGTATAGCTAACATTTAAAGATACAAAACGAGTTTCATTTTCAGATCTAAGGATGCTTTAAATGGAAAGAAGACAGAATAGATAGGTATATAAATATACAGTTTTATCGTAAGTGTTGATATCGTTTAAGATAAAAGAATAAGATTTGATATTCATCTAATTGAAATGTTTTTACTGTGTAATATATTATGTATATATATATATATATATATATATATATATATATATATACATTTTTTTTTATATAACACAAAATGTTACTGAAATATTACATGTAATTTAACACTTTTTAATTTCAATTTATATCATTATTAATTACCTATATTATATATTACTTACTAACTATATAGAACATATTATAGAGTACCAATATGTAAAAGAAAATGCATTTTTTTTTAATATAATTCTAATAGGAACTAAAACTAATTCTTTCTTTGATAAGTTGGTAGTCGAACGGACTCCTTAATTCTTCTTGCGTGCTGGATACTAATTAATTAGTGCCCAAAAACGGTTTTAAAATTTAAGGACACCATTAATTCCTTTAATATCCAATCAAATGAACAAACATCAAAATACATAGGTTTATCGTATTGACATCGCTTACGCAAGCGTTCCAAACATTAAGCTAAGTCTACATAAATTGTAGAAAAATAAGCTCTATTATTATACACATACTTTAACCTACTCGTGGTTTAATTTAAGTAAGCCATTAGTAAAAAAATATTTAAAAAAATATCATAATTACTATTAGACTTATACATTTAAATTTAAAAACAATTTTCTTTTTTTATTATTATCAATGTATTAAATTTTAATTAAAATTTCTTTTATTGAATTCCCGCTAATAAGTTCCGATTAACAGTAATCAGTTTTTAATAACTTTTAGGCGATTATGACACAGTCTGTGTATTTACGGGCTTAAAATGCGTTTGACTTGTTGTTAAACGAGTCGAAATAAGAATCGAGAGAATGATGCTGTCATTGACATTACACGTAACTACCTTCGACGCGTTTGAATTGCGCCCTGGAATCCTTCAGGTTCGTTAGATAGTGCGTTTCCAATGTCGGTGTTATAGAAACTTCTATTAATAATATTACAATTATAACTTCTCAAACTCAAACTCAAAATATTTTATTCAGCAAAAAATTATTACAATTTTTTACTGAACGTCATAAGTCTACTACCAGTTCGGAAAGAAGAAACCTCTGACCTGAGAAGAACTGGCGTTAGAAACTCAGTGAGACTAATATTTTTTTTAGTCATTGAAATTAACAATAATTCTATAAGTTGAAATAGCCTGGCGGCGATCACATCATTTCCAAGGCGTACTGTCTTCTAGAAAATCGTTAATCGAATAATATCCTTTAGTAAACAAACTTTCTTTCACAATTTTTTTTTAAATTTGGCAATAGAAGCTTTTTGAGCGTTTTCTGGGAGCCCGTTGTATAAGCGTATACATTGTCCATAAAAAGAATTACTGACTCTGCGTAAGCGAGTTACAGGCATGACAAGTTTATGTTTGTTCCTAGTATTAATGCTATACTTGCTGTCTCTATTGACAATTAGGGATGTTCATGGGAAAAAATTATCGATAATTTTATTATCGATAATTATCGTATTGTGTTATCGATAGTTATCGATAATTATCGAATGAACAGTTATCGATAATTATCGGATAAAAAGTTTTCGATAGTTGGGGACAGTTATCGATAACTATCGGATAAAAATTATCGATAGTTGACGATAGTTATCGATAATTATCGGTCCAATTTTCGGACGACGAAAAAAAAAAAAACGTCATCCGGCCTTCAGTATGGACATTTTCCTCCGTACCCTATAGGTACGAATACCTAAAAAAAAAAGCTCATCCGCCGTCCAATATCGACATTATCCTCCGTACCATATCCGAATACCTAAAAAAAAAAGGTCCACCGCCTACTTTAATTATCGATACTTATCGGATTCAAAAACAATTATCGATAATTATCGAATACCACAATATTATCGATAATTATCGGATGGCACAAAATTATCGATAATTATCGGATCGCCAAAAAAATTATCGATAATTATCGAATGAAAACTTATCGATAATTATCGAATGCAAAATTATCGATAATTATCGATTCAAAATTATCGAAAAACGATTATCGATAATTATCGAATGAAAAATTCTCGAGTGATTACGAATTATCGATAATTATCGCACACCCCTATTGACAATTTATTGCACAAAAAATCCTTATACATTAGTTTGCGACTTTTTATTTACAGAAATGTAACAGTTAAAATTTTGTATGATTTATTTTTAACTATTATTTAAACCATAAAATATAGATACGAGAAAATGTTGTACCTATTCTGATTTTATTTTATTTCTCAATTTTATTTTAAATTAATCTTAAATGCATAATATATCTGGTGTAGTGGTACGAGTATCCGTTCTGGTGCGAGTAGTCGCCTCAACATCGGTGGTCGCGGGTACGATCCAGCTTGGAGCAGATATTTGTATTTGTATAAATATTTGTTTCCGGTCTGGGTGTATGTCTTTGTGGGTCTCAAACACGTAAAGCCGGCGGTCCCGGTTGTCATCGCAGATACCTGATAACGATCGTTAATAATGGTAGGTAAATTATTCACCAACCCGCATTGGAGCAGCATGGTGGATTAAGCTCCAACCCTTGTCAGATATGGAGAAGAGGCCTTTGCCCAGCAGTGGGACGTTTACAGGCTGTTTCAGTACAGTTCAGTTCAGCATAATACTGATGTACATCGATATATGTAATAAAGTTATTATTACATCTTTGAAACAGTGAACTAATTTCAAATCAAATAGTAACAATGGAAACCGTATCACATAAACCAGTAACTACAAGCTACAACGACAAGCCTCCGATAAACGTATGTACATAAATAGTACGTGTGTAATTTAGCGATTAATTAAAACTTATACAGCCGTGACTCGAGTAATTACCGGGAGATTTGTGTTATGTTTAGTGCATTCAGTTTTATTAGTTCAATTTTATTCGCAGTGCAGACGTACTCAACCTTGTAATCTAGCTAATTAAATGCTTAGGATTTATATAGAACTCAGTCTCTGTGTATTGTTTCTATTCACTTTAGCGATTTATTGAGTTGCTAGTTGCTTGCAATGCTAAGTTGTTTTAATATACTAGAGCATCAATCATCCACTACATCTTCATCATCATACTACATCGTTTCATAAGCTATTTGATTAGATTTTGATGAGAATTTTTTGTTTTACAGTATAATAGGTACCTTTTTTTAAGATTAAAAATTACTTTTAAGATTAAATGTTATTTATAAAATGGTGACAATTTAAAAATCAACTCGTGCTCGGTAAATAAAATAAAAAAGTCGTATGTATATTTCACAAGAAATTCTGAGACATTTACGACTATATCAATTAACCCACTGAAGACAAGATATTTGCAAGAAGGGGGACATACAAACAATTAAATGACCATTAGATTCATACATCTATATTTTTTTCTTTTAAAGTTTGAGAACCTTTGGCTTAGCAAATACTTAAAGTAAATGAATTCAAACATGAACATAAAACGTTAATGATTTTTGTACGACATTAATGAATTAACGAACATTACATTCTGATAACCTAAATCTTCGTATGCAATAATTATTTAAAAATAAACTATGCGTTACTCGCGGTTTTATCTGTAGTTGGTAACGTGATATTGATTTCAGTTTGATAAAAGTAATAAAAAAAACAATACTTTCCTTTCTCTAATATCAAGAACTAGCTGTACTAGAAATAACTATTTCACATTTTATTACTACTATTGACCACTGATTCTTTTAATTTTTTTAAGTAGCCTATGTTACTTATTTAGACTAAATATTATACTGGCTTATTATATACTTATTTTTATATCAGTAATATACATTGTGATTTCACGTTTTTTGTTAGAAATATAATTATGTTCATTCTCAAGTCGTAGTTGAATTTAGTTTAAACTCTCGTGTTAAGAGCTCTTTTAACACTAGTTTAAACTTAAGATTTTTTTTTTTTTGAGTAGATACGTTTTTACTTTGTTTGAAACCATATCTATATATTTAATTATTATTTATTATTATATAGCTTAACACGGAAAAATAATATTATCTGTTTATTTGTATTTCAATATATAGTTTTTTTTCCTCTTTTAAGTTATTAATAAAAAATAAAAAAAAAAATTTAACTTCGTTTATATCTAAGCGAGCAAAGTCGCAGACACAATTACAAAAGAGTTGATACCATTTTGATTCGTCTGCAAATATAAATATACCGCTAACTTCATGTCGGTAAAATTGTGCCAAAACTTTCAATAAAAAATAAAAATAAACAAGAAAAACAAATTTAAAATCGTCTACAATACGAATTTGCTTTTACAATAGATGTTTTATAAGATTATTAGCTCGAGTCGTGATGGCTCTTCTAACTATAGATGTTCAAAACTAATTATAAACCGCTGTAAAAAATAGAAAGCTTATAGGTTAAATTTTATGTTACTTTCGAGGATTAAGCTCCTTAAGACTAGTTTTTATGATGTATAAAATTAGGTGAATAGTAAAGTATATACTTTGATATAATGCAAAGATATTTTATTAAATCAATATTTATATATTTACTTTTATACTAAGCTAATGTTTTATAAAATCACCTCACAAATAAAATAACAAATTTACTCATTTTTCAGCATTTTCATTATACTGATATTTCCTTACACTATTAAGTTTTAATGCAATACATATAAAATTCATATATTACATATGAAATAAATATAAAATGATAAAAAAATGAGGAGCAACGATTTAAATACTCCAAAATTCCCTTACTGTAAGAACTAAGTTTATCTTTTCGCCTTTAAACAAAACAGTAATAAAGTATTACCGTTCTATTTTAAATTTTACAATAAAATAATTATTGTAGACATTTCTATGTGCTTACCACGTCATAACAAGTCTCGACAAAATTATTAAATAAATACGAAATGGAAAATAAAATATAATTGAGGTGTTTAAAATGAACTATTCGAACACGGCAATGTCGTGACTCGTTCACCGTTTAGTTCCTTTCTTCCCTTTATACTCTCATGAGGCGTAGGTGTAAATTATTATTACAACTTGAACTTGAATACAACGGTGTAAGCGTACCGTATAAACTCTATTGGGCCGCAATTCATTTATTCCTCATGTAAATTTTATAGAAAATATATGTAAATTATCTTTATTACATTACGCCTGATAGCAATATACTGAAGCATAAATATGAGTTGCGCATACGGAGATGTCTTTACACGAACGAACGGAATGGAATTTCTTTGTACAATTGTAAAATTTTGTAACTAAGATATTTAATAGATTTATGTATTTTCTGTTTGGAATCTTGAACGGTATTTTTTATACTACCTTATAGTCTTGAATACCTCTGGAATAAAGTTTATTAGAATAACAGGGTTTTTATATGTACATTGTACAATGTACTTACATGTCTTTTTTGTTCTTACAATTAGACCCTTTAATAAAATGTTAAAAGAAATAATTTCAGTAATTTAATATATCAGTATTCAATTATTTAATTTTGCTAAATGCTGATACAAAATGGTTTATATAAAAATATTACATAATATTACTTAATTCAATACAATAAATAGTAAACTATATAACTTAATAAATTAAGTGCAATTAAAAATATTACAAATCAGTAGCATGTCGTTTTTTCTACCATTTAAAATAAAATTCCTATTAATCTTTGATACTTGGGTATCAAATGAATAATTTAAATAGCACAAGTTGTCTATTTTTTTTAAGATACCTACCTATATTTTTGAAAAATTACTTACTGAAAGTAATTTGTTTTACGATTATTCTATTTCGCAATAAAGTATTACTCAGTTGATTTCCTTTAAAGGCGTTACACCCCATAAGATTGATGTGTCCGGCCCCTAGTCTACAAATTACATGAAGCAATTTTAGGCACAATCGTAGCGACGGGTATGCTTCAGAACCCACTGTATGTTTTGACCTACGTTTTGACCTATGTTTTCCACTTGAATCAATACTTTGTGGATGTGGTATTATTTTGTGTATCAGTCGGCTGATACCTAAAAATACAGGTGTTAAGTTGCCTACATTAGGGATAGACGACCGTGTGTGTATGTTAAATAGTAATAGTAGTGACGACGCGTTGGCCCAGTGGTCACAGCAATGGCTGATGCGCTAGCGATCGCGAGTTAGATCCCCGCACATGATAAATATTTATATAGACCATGCAGACGTTTGTCGTGGTCTGGGCGTTTGGGCTTGTGTATTGTGTGTATATCCAGACCCCCGACACAGGATTCACATCCTAGCTAGGGGCCGTTGAGTGTGATACGTTTATTATTTACTATTGTTAATTTATTTATTATTTTCACATATCAAGAAGCATGTCAATAACGAAAATATTATGAGATTGGGTACCAAAAAAAAAAATTATAATTTAATTTGTATTATTTTATTCTTTGTTAATTATTTTCTCTCCTTTTCCGTAGTAATATTTTATGATATAATAACTATCGTAACACCTGAATTTATAATACTAGTGAAATTATAACCACTTTCAGGACTTAAATAATGTTATGGAGAAAATTAAAATATCATTTTGTCTTATATAAAATTACAAAAAAAAACGACCTTTGAAGTTTAATTTGAGATGAACATTTAATGTTGATTATTTTATAAATACTTTTGGTTTGTGAGTATTATTTTTTTCCACGCTAGATATTTAGTCCCCTAAATTGCATTGCACACGCATCGCGTACTACCCTCCGGAATGCCCCTAAAGGGAATCATTCCCTTTGATTCCTCTTCCGTCTTGTTCAATTAAGAGGCGTCTCTTACTGCATGTACATTCGAATAAAAAAATATATGTTAAATTTTATTATCAGTATCAACATATAAAAATCATTATTTTTGTTTATATATTACATTTAAATTTTTACCGTATAGCAAGTGGTTTTTATGTACATTTTTTTTGTACGAAATCTAAGGATATAATTATAGTTACTGGAGGTAAGACTTTGGCTGCTTAATTTGTTAAAAGCTTTTAAATATTATAAACAATTGTATGTGATTCAAATGTAAATAGAAATAAGTTAAAGTTACTTTATACACACTACTATAGTATACATAAAATATTGCTACGACTGTACAGTGTCAGCTAGATGTCTTCAAGGGCTCTAGATCTAATTACAGTTCTCATATTTTTGTGCTATCAACTTTTTAAGTGTATTTTAACAAACATAGCTTTTAATTATTTTTTTCAAGTAATAAATTAATCAAAGCGTATAATGTGCAGTGAAATTTATGATGTTCTTTAAAAATATCATATTGCAACGAAGCACCCCTCTGATATCGCGTCTAAGATGTTCTGCTAATTATTATGCACCGCATATTTTGCAGCAACGCAATTTTAATATGATACATTTATTCCGTTTTAAGCGTTTGTAGATTATTTAGTTATTATAAATTCCTTTTATATAATAGTCTGCAAATGTCTCAATACTAGATAAATACCTTTTCTAACGAGGAGAAAAGTTAGGGCTTCATTTATCACGTTATGCCTCGTACGGGTTCACACATACACATGTCTTACATATACACACATCTTATACATTACATATATTTTACAAAAAAATTAATACTTGTAAATTCAGTGATCCATCCCTTATTTTAATCCGTTGCCTTTCATTTAATATCCAGGTACTCAATCCACTAGACTAGACTATCTCAGATATCACCATAAAAGTATATTATTTATTTATTTATTGCTTATTGCACACCACAAATACAATAGACAGCATAGTTACAAATTCGTTGAGTCAAGATTGTGTAGTACAATAGGCAGTCTTGTGGCTAATTAGCCATTTCTTCCAGACAACCCAAATGAAAAAGGAGAGTATTTACAGTGTATTTAAGACTTTTTTATTTATCTTTCAAAAGTAGTTTTAATATATACTTATAATAAAACTAACTAAAAATAGGTAAACTGTAACAACCCAACAGATTTTTAAGCTGAAGTGGCAGTGGGCAGGGCTCGTAGAACTGACGGTCGATAGAACAGAAAGGTTCTCGAGTGGAGACCACGTACCGGCAACCGCAGCTTCGGACGGCTGTCCACGAGAAGGACAGATTACTTAGGGAGAGTTTCCGGAGGCCGATAGATGGAGGCTGCTTTGAACCGGTCGCTCTGGAGATTGATAGGGGAGCCCTGCGTTCAGCAGTGCACGTCCAAAAGCTGATATGATGATGATGAATCTTTTGATGCGTACTATATAATCGATACTGAAGTCAAAAACGTATATTTTTTTTATGTTTTTGTCTACCTGTCTGTATCTTGGCCACACATCACAACGAAACTGCTGAATGGTAAATCCATTCCAAGCAATCGATCTATTGAGAATTGCCATGAACTGAATTCAAACTACGAACTAAGGCGCTGAGTACTTTTTATCCTAAAAGTGTGCACGGTTTTCTTGAGAGATGGGATGAAAGTCAAATAGTTCGATATCAGTTGTTCTTTTTTTAAAAATTACAGATGTCATAACTCAAATTGCTCATTTTAAGCTGGTGTACTTACTTTACCTTATAAGCTTACTGACAAATGCGAAAAAGGTTGCGGTTACGGCTAGTTTACAATATTAATATTCTACGGATAATAGTTATTTGAGTCACGCGAGATAATGGCGTCACGAGAAACTGGACAACAAATACAGAAGTCGTCTCACTACACGTGGTTCATTGAAATCAGAGAATTTCAAATCATTCTTCAATTCATTCAATGCTTCTATAATAAAATAAAATAAATAATACGGGTATGTAACTTAATAATATAATAAGCAATGATAAGTGTATGCTTTGACAGGCATATCTATTGCCATATAAACATTTTGTTAGCTTGGCACCATTGTTAGTTGACATGACTGTCGCAGGTGCGAATTATTACCGGCCAATGCTAGGCTCCTTGCCAAAGTAATATAGTTCCTGTGTTAGGTCTCAGCTGTTACGTTACAGTGGTTTTAATAAAGACACAAATTGAATTATTGTGTGCATGCACTCTATTCAAATAATATCGTTTTACTATCGAATATATATTTTTAATTTCAAATATAATAAAATGTACGATCATTCATACAAACCGTCCTTTCAATGCACGATATTTTTTTATACTGAAGAAGTCAAGGTATTTCGATGGGTATTTTTACCCGACTGCGACAGAAGGAGGGTTATGTTTTTCGATTGTATGTATGTATGTATGTATGTATGTATGTATGTATGTATGTATGTATGTATGTCAATTTCTTTGGCACGCCCTACAGCCCAAGCGGCTGGACGGTTTTTGACATATGAGGTGTTGTTGGATTTGTCTAAATTGTAGTAGTGAGTGACATAGGCTATATAAATTTTCAAAATGGCGACCGCAAATGGCGGAATGAGGGTGGGGGGGGGGAGGTGAATATTTTTTTCTTACTGTAGCAATATGGGTATCAAATGAAAGCTAGTAAATTGTTTTATTCTTTTTAGTTTATAATAAGAATATTTTACGCCGTCGGGTTTTTTGATTTTTTTAATTAAACATACTTGTTTATGATAAGGTATGAACTCTGTAGATATGACAATTACTTTTCGATGATTCAATTTCATCTTACAAAAAGATTTAAACAGTCTACTGAACTACCTTTTTAGACATTATTTACGAGAAAGTTCTTGGTCTTTTAGCGTCGGATACATGTAAATTGGTAGATGGATCTGTGAATTATCAGTTTCTTTATTTCATTATTGTAAAGAAATTTAAAAGGTTCAAAGAAATTTAAAAAAAACTATTAAGTTTTCTGTTAAGGGTCATTATTTGTAGCTACATGCTTTATAAATTATTTACATTTCTATTCTTACCTAGGACAATTTAATTCGAATTTTTGTATTAAGTAAATATGTAATCTAAAAATCATTAGTAATTTTTGTATTTTAAATATCTTATTATTTTATTATGTATGTAAAACATATCCTTCTCAAGTCATTAAAACATTGAAAGTTACAAAGATTACACGAAATCATAATGAATATTGCTTTGCGTGAGTTACAACTTAATTATATAAATTTAATGTTTAACTCAAACATAATAAATATAGGCTTGAGTTTTTACGATTATCCCCTTGAACAAGTGCAAATAATTGGTACCCATTATTACGCACGAGTTGAGATTTATTTATTATGAGAGTCCTATATGAAGCATAAAAATAACAATCACTTACTTTTATTAATTTCATCCCACTCTGTGCATCGCTTCCCGTTTTTTGTTAGTATTTTATCTCGCGGGTACCAAATTAGGTCAACATTAGTTGAGTATTGTGTGTACAGAAACTACGAACTTAACTTTTAAAACTTGATATAAAATATCGTTTTATTACTAGTTTATTTTGCAATGGTGTCAAATTTTAAAATTTATCATAATATTACGATGAAATGTCAAATATTTGAATAATATGATCACATAAGATGCGTCCTTTATGCATGACAAAATTAACTTTTTTTTTCTATTGTAAGGGCACAATACTGTCGAACTTTCAGCACGACGCGACGTTAAGCTTAGTTACAGTCTGTTAAGTAATTAGTACATAAATCCTTTTATCCTTTTACAAATATGTGATATGTGTTTGTGTTTTACAAATATGAACACAATATGTGTAGCTAATAAGCTATGGGTTCAAACATACTTTTTTTAATCACAATGCCTTACGGTTCATCTATAGTTATAGGTATCTGACCAAAGCTGTATGGAACTCTAATTATAATATTTTAATATTATCAATTCATATTCACACATAATTACTTCTTAAGTACATAAGCCAACTCTCAATATACTATAAAAAAATATTTTAAATAAAACCTATGTTCACAATATAAGTATAAAATATCGCACACGAGTCTGTTTCGAACTAATGAGGCGTCACGCGTTGCGCAAGAGCATTCGCGACGACAGCGAGCGCCGGCGCACATTCGATACGCTCGATGGAACGAATCGCAACCGAATACCCTGTACATGACGTTGTGAGATTTTTTATTATCTATGCTTGATATTACAATGAAGCTGAAGATTTTGTTTATTTGAACGTGTTTATCTCAGAATAGCGCAGCTAGAGATAACATATTTAATTTATAAAATAATGTTATAGGCTATTAAAATAATGTTATGACTTAAAGTAGCGACAGAAGTACCCTAAATATTACCTATTCTTACAAGTATTGAAATTCTATGCTAGTTAACACATAGCAGTATCTCATACACGCCTTGAATTATATTTTCTCGACTAAAAGCATTATTGGAATGTTTTAATATCATATATGGTATTGTGTAAATAAGCACGTGTGTTTTGAACTAAACTGAAACTGATATAGTCTGTATACGTCCCACTGCTGGGCGAAGGCCCTCTTCTCCATATAAGATAAAAGTTCCTGTTATTGTCTTGTTAATTATCCTACTATTGTCTACGATATCAGGTGACTATGATAAAAATTTACGACCTATCTGGTGTAGGGGTGCGAGTAGTCGCCTTAACGCCGGCGGTCACTGTTTCGATTTCCGCTCGAAGTAGATGTTTCGATTTGTATAGTATTTTCTTGTGGCTCTCCCCACTCGGAGAGCTCGTAAAGCCGGTGGTCGTGGTTTTTATCATAGACATCTGATTACGATCGTTACTCATGGTAGGGAAATTATCTGGCAACCCGCATTGGTGCAGCGTAGTGGATGAAACTCCAACCCTTCTCCTCACCTCTCCTGCTCCGACACACCAAGTCCAGAAAAAAGTATTTTGTGTAAAGTCAAATATATGCTCCGAGTAGGAATCGAATCCCCAACCGTTCGTTATTAAGGCAGCTTCTTCACTACTAGACCAGAATCGACCGTCTCTACATAGTTAGATCACAGCCTTACTTATCAAAAGCAGCTGGATTATATGAACACTCGTGTTTATTACGAAAAATAATTTGTTAACGTAGTATCAACAGTCAATTTTCTTCTAAATTTTTAGTTAAAATCACTGAACAAGTGTTCCTACAATATAACACGTAAAGGCGTGTATCACCTTTAGCTGAAAATATAAAAAAAAAATGTCAAAACTTTGCTTAATTATGTTTAGATGTGAAAATAATAAAGACCTCTAAATGCTATGATACAGGAGCAACTATTTTTTTCACTAAATGTTGCATGTTGAATTATAAAAACAACTCTGATAACGAACAAAGGTTACTACGCTGCCTTTTCAAAGAATTTACTTAGTATAAACAAACAAATGTCAAAATAAAATATTTTCAGAAAAAAAAAACATTAATGGAAAATATTTTGAAATCTGTTCGATTTTATTTTAGTACTATTTTTTCAAAAAATATTTAATAAACAAACATGAAAACATTTGGATTTTGTTGGTATTGTCATGCATTTGTTTTATATTCCCACACACTAATACAGTAACTTGGGAAAAACACACACTATGAATGAATGACTACATAAAATACTCATTAGTAATTGAATCATTACGTACAATCCAGGAACATACTATTTTACCATAAATCCTTAGTGCAATCTGTGCATAAAAATAGTTAATGGTCAGTTAGCAATAATATTCAATAGGTTCTCACACTGCGTATCTTAAACACATATTTTACTCTATTTTCAAGAATCATATCTTTAAGATAACAACTTAATCTCTAGTAATGGAAATAAAACGCAATGCAATTTACTCGAGCTAACCTTTAAAAGGTAGTCACTTATCAATTTTATATGCAAATGTAAACAGCTGTTTATCTGCGAACGGACTGCATTGGGACGTTAAACGTAAGGCTTAATTACAAGATGAGTGGGTGAATTTACCTCGATTGTATTTCGTGCATTGGATCTTTTGACAATAAAAAATTGCGATGAAATTCGTTCTATTATTACTACGGCAATAATTTCGATACCTACTACTAATGTTTATTTTAATTTATATTGATTTAATTGTCTTAACGATTCTGATAATTGATAAAGTTTATATTATTGGATTGATCATCATAATTTTCTTCGCAGATACATCAAAATCAATATGGACGATCAAGCTTAAATTTTCTGGAAGTCACTTTTTTCTGGAGGTGTAAGACTGCTAATATTATTAATCCATTCAGAAGACGTCGGACGGTGAAGGAGGACTATCACCTGACGATGATAGCTAGATTACACGCATAGCTACGAGAAGCGAAACGTTTATGAATAAGAAATGACACAAATTTTAAAATGCTTTTCAAATTTGTAAATTTTATAAAACATGTTCTTTTAAATTAAATTTTCAAAAAAGGTTCGTTGGTATTTTATAAATTCACTTGACAAATTTAGTTGCATGAAAATAAGATAAAATTAATTTTAATAAATTTAATTAAGTTTTTTGTTCCACGAAAGACTAAATTGTGTAAATTCTAACTAGTGCTGATTTAAAACCGACGACAGAATTACGGCTTGTTTGCGCAAAAACCGGTAATAATTAATAAATTCAGTTGATAGGAAAAATAGCGACTACCAAAACATAATTTTATTTTAAAAATGCGTCTTTAAGGGTTTCTGAACTATGATCATTATAATATTTATACTATTTTTTACATATTATAAAAATACTAATTATAAACAACATGCCTTAGCTACCTTTAACTTACCCAACATTGTCTCGATACTAAAATAACTTACATTACCGCTACAAATATTGTAAAGTAAAAAAGAATTCATAATTAATTTAACATATTATAATAATAAAACGTTTACATATTTTTATCTCTTTCATTTATAGCGTTTTTATTCGCGGTTTAGGCAGTGTCATAGTAACGACTTCTTTGAGATATTTTCAAACATTTTTATTGACAGTAAAAAAACTTATTATATACTTACATACATACTTTACTTAGTATTTCAGACCAAGTAATTCATTCCTTTTTTTTTAATAGAGCACTTACCGAGCTAATGATAACGTTAACATTTCATTTTCCATAGGTTAAACTAGTCTTCCTTTTAAGGCCAAAATAAACTATTTATTGCTCCGGATAAAGATAGTAATTGGTACTTGGAAATAACCACAGCCTAAGACTTCACAATCAATGTTCTTGTAAATGTTTTTCTTTTTTTTAATACATTATCCAAATTCTTAAAATCTTAAATTAAACAATCTTGAAAAATCATGAAATTCGAATAAAACTGAAACTAAATCGAATAAACAGTGGTAAGCGTCCCACTGCTGGGCAAAGGCTTCTCCTCCATATAGGATAAAGGTTGTAGCCTAATGCACTACGCTGTTTACTGCGGGTTGGCAGATAATTTCCCTACCATGTGTAACGATCGTTATCAGATATCAATGATAACAAAAACGGGACCGCCGGCTTTACGTGCTCGCCTGTGTGCACATGCTTGCGTGCATATGTTATTAATATATTAAATAAAAATGTTTTTAAATAATTTTTATTCTTATATTGATTACTTATTATTTTTGCCTATATATAGATTATTTTATTTTCTATTATTAGTTATTAATAAACACATCAGGGAAGATAACAGGTCACCTTGGTTTTCGTAAATTTGGTTTACCAAATTACCGTAATTTTTGGGCAATCCTCCAAAATTTCTGTTGCCAAAATAAATATTCAGACTATTACAAATATTTTAAAATAAAAATTAGTAAAATTGTTCCACCTGTTCTCCGTTCTGTTTTATTTATATAAACTAGTTTTATTCCACGCTTTACCGCTTTCGGTAATGTTCTATGTTAGAGCTCGGTGTAGGTACTCTCGATTTTAACTCACATTATACAGCAACTATTTTTTACTTTGTTACAGTTTATCAAAACCTTTGATATTTTGCAATAACTTCTCTTTTTTAAATCAGCTGAAGTTTTGTTGCTATTGTTTTTTCAATAAACGATCTAGGTATTCGTACCTAAAAATAATATATTCACTTATCCTACTTTTGGTCTCTAAGTTTAACTTTATGAAACATACAAATAGACAAGTGATCGCTATATTTACTATGTTAATACAAAAGTTATTTAATAAAAGTTATAAAATTTCAAATATATATGTATCGAATTGCTTAAGTTTCAAAGTTAAATAATTTTGTGAGCTAATAAAGTGACTTTACATTTAAAACATTATAAAATGTTTTCGAAGTTTTAATGAACGTAAAACTTATATACTAATAAAATACTTAATAAAATCAAACTTTCATTCTTACTTGATAATCTTAATATTGTTTTTATAAGAATTACTTTATACAAATTTAATATTTTCATCAATTAATATTTAACATGTTTATAAAGTTTGACGTTGTTTTATAAAAATATTAAATTAATTTATGAACATATTTCAATATAGGGAAATTTAATGTTTCTTTTTAACGAAAAGTGATTTAAAAATGTGGGTACTATATATTAATAAAACACGTCGAGCGAGTAGTAGCGTGATAAATATTTTTTTATCAATTGTAATATATTACAATAGGTAGACGTTATAGCTCTCACAAAAATTCGTCATACTTTTTACGTCAATTATTTTCAATGATCATAAATATAACCATTTTTAAATAATAATATAAAAGGGTGTAAGGGTGTAACTAAAGCTACTTATTTTTACGATTCTTTTTAAATACTTTTATTCAACGTTAGTTAAATGTTTATAATTCAACATGAGGGCTCGATTTTAAGTTTTTTATTTTTATTATTATTCATACCTTTCTATTTTTCTATTTTAATTTAAGGAATATAAATGCGTGTAAAAGTATTTTTTATTTTTAATTGTTTCACTATTAGTCTAGACTGAACTGATCTGATTAAACTGACTTAACCCTTAACTAGGCCACAGACATATGCTTCCTACATAGAATTTTTGTTTCTATAGCTAGGTTTTTGTTTTGGTAAGCCCACATTCTCTCAAAATTTAATCATTAAGATATATTCTATGGTTCTCAGTTCTCATATACAAAACTTTTTTTCTTACAGCGATTCTTTTGGGCCTGTTTAAGAGTTAACTTATGGTAAAAACCGGGAATAATTGATTAACGTGCTCTCCGAGGTATGATGGGGATATCCACAACTACAAACTCCTAGACCAGAAATAAATATGTACAAAGCATAAATTCCCACACTTAGTGGAATCGATTCCGCGACCGTCAGCTTTCATCAGATAGTAGGCAACTTTATGAATTTCAAATGAAAATTATGTACTTGAAACAAAACAAAACTACTCAATTTCTTTATACTCTATGTTTGTTATAATTTTGGAACCACGCTTTGAATAAAATAGACATTATTATACTTGCCTTTAACAAATTCGCAAAGCTTGGCAAAATATTGATTTTCTAACTTTATGAACCATGATAAACCAGGGGTGTGCTAAAAGCTTTGTAAACAGAGCGCTTAGTAACAACAACTTAGACAAAGAATCTCTCTTGAACGTGTACAACTCACGCATATATATTGATTTAGACCTAAAATATTTGTCCCGATTTAGTGTCGTAAAATTTGTCACTTTAAATTTTCTTAGAAGGAAACTAAAAAAGCCGCCGCTTTTGTGTCTATCTCCTCTAAAAAATTTTAAGTTGGATTTCTTTACATAATAAATACAAAAAAAAAAGAAAGTTAATCACACGAGTCGTCTTTAAAATTACGTATGTATATGAGTAATATTGTCTTCTAAGTATTGTGTTTTTTGTAGAGCAAAATAAATAGAAAACGTCTTCAAACTTATATAAAATAACTTCTATTTGGAATTCCTAGTTTATAATTATAAGCAACTACAATACACAATCCGTTACTAAAATCACGTGAACATAATGAATTAATCAATACCCAAATAAAGGTCCAATAATTCAATATAGGAGCAAATAGTACCCAGATATATTTGTTTTACTAACTTAAGTGCCAGATGTGCGATCTGTTATATACTAGCTATATATATAATGTGTAGTATATAACTAGTTATATATAAATGTGTCGAGTTCATCCTTACTTCTCCCTTTTTTCCCTTATAAGCACTTTTGAGAGCCGACGATATTTAAATTAATGCAACGAGTTCAGTTCTTAACCAACATCCGCGCGTGACACTTGCCATCCGTTAGAGCCTAAAATATAAATAAATTTGTACAATTCAAATAGCCTTTTTTTTAAGAGCTTCAGTGAAATATCACTAACAATTTGGTGGCAGCGGTGGGATACCGATGGTGAAGGTATCCCTGGTACGGCTCCGTCCAGGCTCAACATAAAATATACGTATATAAATAAATAATAAAGACTAAATCTTTCGCGAGTGTCAGTTGCAAAAGTGCTAAAAGTGCAAAGAACTCTTATACATCCTTCTTCTAAGTCGAGCAAAAAGGTGTGTGACGCAATGGTGACGCAGTATCTTGTCAAATAGCATAAGAAAAGATGCTCATTCTTATCTGCGTGTTCCTGTAAGTCTCTGTTTTTCATCTGTTCCAGGAAAAGTGTAAAAGAAAACAAAATTATATTCAGTGTGTGATTCATAAAAAGTGAAACCTATTAATAGAAACAAATAAGTCTCAGTGTAATACATTTATATTTATATTTCATTCAACGTCTTTGTTACCGCTAATTCTTAAGCATAACTTTACCGCTTATCGGGACCACTCAAACTCTAAACTGCAACTAAGCGGCCTCCTATTACACCGTAGCGTTTCATATTTTATCTTACAATTTTTATTTTATCTTTTTAATTTAACACAAAATGTCCGTTAGGGAAACGAGAGTCAAAAGTGATAAAATAGAACAATTAACAATAAGTACACTGTTTAAATTTATAAAACCATTTGACGGCACACGAGAAAAATTAAATTCATTTTTAACTAACTGTAATAATGCAATAACATTAGCTAGCGACAGTCAAAAACATATTGTATTTAAATTTATCCTATCTCAACTTGAAGGCAAAGCAGAAATAGCCTGTTCTATCAAAGAATTCGAAGATTGGGAACAATTAAGTGTTTTTTTAAAGAATCAATTTGGTGAGAGAAAACATTATGGTCATTTATTAATAGATTTACAAGAATGCCGACAGCTTAGTAACGAGGCTGTTAATCAGTATGTATTACGCATTGAAACTATTTTATCCAAATTATTGACAGAGATAACTTTATCCAATAAAAAGGAAAGTGAGTTGGCCGGTCGCAGAGCAGCCATGGAGGATTTAGCACTCAATTCATTTTTACTTGGCCTTAGGCCAGAAATTTCTAATTTAGTCCGAGGTAAAAATCCATGTAATTTAAATGAAGCCATAAATTTTGCCATAACCGAAGAAAAGATCCTAGCATTTTTTAATAAAAGAAACTCTCACAGTAATAGTTCAAGCATTGCAAGCTCAAACCAAAAATCACATTTTTCTTTCAGACCTCCAGTTCCCAATTATAAAGCTAATTTTGACCACAATTATCAAACGCTATTCTGTAGATATTGTAAAACCCAAGGTCATACAATCGAAAATTGCAGAAAACGAGACTATAATAACAATAGATATAAGATTCCCCAAACGTTTCAATCTCCACAAGGTCCTAAACAAGAATTTCCCAGGCCAGCTAGAGTTAATTGTGTACTTAATAATGATGGCTATTATAACCCTGAAATCCAACCATCAACTAGCGCAGATGATAAACAAGTTTATAATATAGATCATTTAAACGAATAATGGGCTCACGGAGGTGTCTCGTGAGACCCAAACAACAAACCTTAGCACAACCCATTAAAAATAACGACACCCTTTCAACACCCAAGGACCACACGGGTAACCAGCCCCAAGCAAGCGTCCAAATTTCTTCACCCAAGGACCACACGGGTAACCAGCCCCAAGCAAGCGTCCAAATTTCTACACCCAAGGATCACACGGGTAACCAGCCCCAAGCAAGTATCCAAATCCCTGTACCCAAACTCTACACAAGTAACCATTCCCAAGTAAGCACCAAAGAATTTTTGAAATCCAATAAAGCTTCATCTCAATTCCCTGAAAGAAACATTACGAATAATATTGCTGAAAATAAAATATATGAGATATCGTGTATTCCTTATAAAATATCTTTACCTCATGTTCTCGTTCAAACATCAGTATCTAACAAACCACTTACCTTCCTAGTTGATACTGGATCCTCTGTCTGTCTTCTCCAGAAATCTTCTCTTCAATCATTCTCCAAACTAAATTTAAAAAACAATATAATTAACCTAAAGGGTATAGACAGCCAAGACGATGCTGTACCTACCCTTGGTAGCTTCGAAATGAATCTCATATTTGGTAGGGAATCAATAAATTTTACATTTCACGTAGTAGAACAAATAAGCTTGTCATATGATGGTATAATAGGAAATGATCTACTTACCTTTTTCCAATGTTCAATCGATTATAATAAAAAAATACTTAACTTAGGTAGAACTAAAATTAAACTTTATTTTACTGACCCAACCTACCAAATTCCGCCTCGATCAGAAATTATTGTAGAATGTTCAGTTGCTAACCCTGACTTAAAAGAAGGTCTTATAGTTGACCAACATATAAACGATACACTGTTTGTAGCAAATTGTTTAGTAAGAGTAAAAAATAATAAACGCATCAATCTTACCGTCCTAAATACCTCTGAAAATCCCGTTACGCTAAATTCTAACCTTCAACTCACTTTACATCCTATTGATTATGAATCCTACCAATCAACTAATATAAATCAATCATGTTTAGATAGAACTAATGAAGTCCTTAAGCTCCTCCGTGTTTCACATTTAAATACTGAGGAATGCGAAGCCCTTTATGATGTATGTTCGAAGTATTCTGACATTTTTCATCTACCCAATGATATACTTACTTCAACTAAAGCCATCCAACATGAAATACGAACTTCTTCTGTTCAGCCAATTAATGTAAAATCTTATCGGTTTCCTGAAATTCATAAGCAAGAAGTTAATTCACAAATTAAAAAAATGCTTGAACAAAAAATTATTCAACCTTCTGTATCCCCTTGGTCCTCCCCAATATGGATTGTTCCAAAAAAAGCAGATACCTCTGGTCAAAAGAAATGGCGTATAGTAATAGACTATAGGAAGTTAAACGATATTACTATCGGTGAAACATATCCCATCCCTAACATTGTTGAAATACTTGACCAATTAGGAAACTCCAAATACTTTTCGACCCTCGACCTTGCCTCTGGTTTTCATCAGATTAATATGGCTCCTGAAGATGCATGCAAAACTGCTTTTAGTGTCCCTCAAGGACATTTTGAATTTACTAGAATGCCTTTTGGGCTTAAAAATGCCCCGTCTACTTTCCAAAGATTAATGAACAATGTCCTTACTGGTCTCCAAGGCGAAAGATGTTTTGTCTACCTTGATGATATAGTTATATATTCTCGCGATATAAAAAGTCATGTCGAAAATCTTATTAAAGTCTTCCAAAAACTCCGCTCATTCAACCTAAAACTCCAACCGGACAAGTGTGAATTTCTGCGTAAAGAAGTCGGTTATCTTGGGCACGTTATTACTGAAGGCGGCTTAAAACCTGACCCGGATAAAATTAAAGCAGTTCGTGAATTCCCCATGCCAAACTGTCCAAAGGATATTAAATCATTTTTAGGTCTCATATCCTATTACAGACGTTTTATCTCAGAATTTTCCAAGTTATCTAAACCTCTCACAATGCTCTTAAAAAAGGATGTCCCTTTTGTGTGGACAAATGAACAACAACTAGCATTCGAAAAGCTCAAAGACAAGCTCATTACCGCTCCGATTCTTACCTATCCAGATTTTACGAAACCATTTAACCTCACATGTGATGCATCCAATTATGCTATATCTTCCATCCTCTCCCAAGGTCCTGTAGGGAAAGACCACCCTATTGCTTATGCGTCTAGAACCCTAAATAAATGTGAAATTAACTATAGTACAACAGAAAAAGAACTGTTAGCTATAGTTTGGGGTTGTAAAACCTTTAGACCTTATTTGTTTGGCCGTAAGTTTGTTATCATAACTGACCACCGACCCTTAAAGTGGCTTTTTAATCATACTGATCCCAGTAGCAAGTTACAACGTTGGCGACTCCAATTAGAAGAGTTTGAATACGAAATTGTGTATCGAAAGGGTAAACTTAATTCAGCAGCTGATGCCCTTTCTCGTTATCCTGTTAATCCCGTTTTACCGGAAAATTCCAACAACGATCTCATTGTTTCTATTCCAGAACAACTACCTGAACGTATAAACAAGGATCCAATTACTCAAAATCCAAATCCAGAGACAATATCCACTACCCGGAACTTACCTGATCCCGCTGACACTTACGCGAAATTTTTAAAAATACCTGCTACTGTAAAGTATACTACAGTAATCATTGAACATAATGACAGCCTACTGAAAAGTCAAAACAACCTTCTAATTATACCTACCTCCCTTGACCTCGATGAATCTAATCTCTACGTTCAAGAAGTTTTGTCAAATTCCCCAGAATCCGAAAACTTTATAAGCTCAGAAAAAACACTACACTCTTACAAAATTCTTACACACAACAACAGAAAATATTATTTTCTATTCACCAAAGTTCACCACTTCGATACCTGTTCCTATAATGATATGTTTGAATCAATAAAAAATATTAGAAATCACCTAATAAGCGAAACTGAATCCGTCAAAGAAATAAGTATTACTGATTTCAAAAATCCATTTGATAAACACACATATATTAAAATTTATAATATATTAGCACATCTTTTTCACAACACTAATATCCAAATCCATATTTATCGTAATAAAGTATATTATCCTAGTCCTTCTGAAGTCCAAAAAATTCTTAGGGAAAATCATGATATCCCAGTTGCTGGTCATCTTGGTTCCACTAGAATGTTCAATAAAATCCGTGAACAATACTACTGGAAAAACATGCGTAGTGAAATAGAAAACTATGTAAACAATTGTACTTCTTGCCAAACGAACAAAGCACTTAGGAAAATAAACCGAGCTCCAATGCAGATAACGAGTACATCTACTTCTCCTTTTGAAAGACTATCTCTTGATATAGTTGGTCCACTTCCTGAATCTGGTACTTCCAAAATAAAATTTATTCTTACTCTTCAAGATGATCTAACAAAATACTCAGTGGCTTATCCTATTCGTAGCACTACAGCTGAAGAAACAAGTGAATGCTTAATTAATTTCATCTCTTTATTCGGTATCCCCAAAACTATCCTTACTGACCAGGGTACAAATTTTACATCAGAAATGTTTAAAGAAACTTGTAAATTCCTAAAAATAAAACAATTATGGTCATCCCCTTATCATCCCCAAACCCAAGGTGCCCTAGAACGTAGCCATTCAACATTAAAGGAATACCTAAAATCATATATATCAGAAAATCAAGATAATTGGTCAAAATATGTATACACAGCTATGCTTGCTTACAATACGGCAATTCACTCTACCACGAATTATACCCCATATGAATTAGTCTTCGGTCACAAACCCATTCTGCCTAATTCAATATACGAATCTGCTTCTAGCGCTACTTACTCGGACTATATTAGGATGTTACAACATCGTCTCAATTACACACGTAATAGAGCTATCGACTTTATAAACAAGTCTAAAGAATCCTCTAAGGCTTATTACGATACTCACACTCGCGCTGCAAGCTACAATGCAGGCGACTATGTGTATTTAAAGAACCATCTCCGTATGCGTAAGGCCTTATCACCAATTTGGAAAGGGCCCTATAAAGTTATAAAAATAAATGGCAGAAACAGTTTAACTCTATTGATAAACAGACGACATATAACTCATCATTTTGATCAAGTTAAATTAGCACGTCGCCGTGATACTTAGTTTTACCTTAGACTTATAATAATTCGTTTATAAATATAAAAAAAAATGATTTAATTTAAATTCAAATTCAAAAATTGTTTACTTATAGTTCCCTATATATAATAAACCTTCATAAAAATTTCTATGAATACTTCTGGTATATATTTTGACCCCATTAGGTCATTTAAATTAATAGTTTCGATACTGTGTAATAATTCCGACAGAAATTTCATACATAGAATCTCAGATTAAAAACTTAAACGGTGTGATAGGAACCCCTAACTTTTTGTGTAAACAAAGTGCTCTCTACTTTGTCATCGAAGGAGCAACAAAAAAATAATTCTGCCGATACCTTTACTCGCGCTGAACAAAATTTAACCTTATTACCACACATCTTAGTCTTTAAATCATAGATTAGTGAAATTCTAAACTCCTCAGAGAGTGCTTTATTAACTTTGTCCTTCAAATTAGAGAATGTGATAAACGTTACTATGTTTAGTAAAACAAATATATGTACTTTATTCTTCTGTAATAACATCGAAACAACTATTCACTGAATTTGCCGAAAATTATAGAATTTGAGTCAACTATTATCAATTTCCTGTAAATATATCTTTAGAAAATATTTACATATTAATGAATGTATCCAAAATTGCTTCCTATTATAAGGATAATTATATTATTTTTGTTCTAAAAGTACCTTTGGTAAATTAAAAAAATGTATTATTTATATAATAACCGACAATGCTTAGTTTCTGTAATTAATAACACATACCTACAACTATAATATTATCAACTGAATATATAGCAATTACACGAGATAAGTTATATTATTGTAAGTTAGAAAATTTAAGTAATTGTAAGTTAATAACTAATTTGAATTATATTCGCGATATTTCTATGTTATACAATAATATTATCAAGTAAATATATAGCAATTACACAAGATAAGTTATTATATTGTTATAGAAAATTTAAGTCATTGTAAGTTAATACGTAAGTTGAATTATATTCGCGATATTCCTATGTTATATTCATATACTACTATTATAATTTGTATTTTAATCATAATATTATTATATATGTTAAAAATCTATTTTTTGTTAAATCTGGCAAATGTCATAATATTCTTATTATATAAAACTAATACAAATATTTCAAAAATTGAAGAACTCTCAGAGGTAGCTCTTGACTCTACCAAACCTCCGACCTCCTCACCCAAAATCCGATAACTTTTACATAAACTTAACCCTTTTGGGATAAATTTACTTCTATCCCTGGGGGCTGTTATATACTAGCTATATATATAATGTGTAGTATATAACTAGTTATATATAAATGTGTCGAGTTCATCCTTACTTCTCCCTTTTTTCCCTTATAAGCACTTTTGAGAGCCGACGATATTTAAATTAATGCAACGAGTTCAGTTCTTAACCAACATCCGCGCGTGACACTTGCCATCCGTTAGAGCCTAAAATATAAATAAATTTGTACAATTCAAATAGCCTTTTTTTTAAGAGCTTCAGTGAAATATCACTAACAGATCGAAAAGTGACAGGAAAAATCAATAATATTATACAGAAAAAAAAAAGATAATTATAAATAGACATATTCTTACATTTCTTATAGATGAGACGATGAATCCAGTATAATGTCGTCTCAATATTTGTTAATATATAAGTTAGTTAAAAAATAAACTGAGATATTTATTTATAAGTCACTTAAAGAAGGACACAAACCAAAGTCCACGCAGAAGCATGAATATTCAGATTAATAAATTAATGGCACTATTAAAGATTGTAAAATGGTTAGTTATAATATAATTTTGACGTTAATGAATATTGAATCTTCTAAATATAATTTTGTATATAGTTACCGAAACTAGAAACCCGTGTAAGCAGTACTTTCCATCATATCATGGTACTATTCCTTACGGAATTACTGTAACGTATGTACATATTACTATTTACCAGAGAAACATAATCTCAAGCATATGTTAGGATTAAGATACAAAGTGCCTGTGAACATACGTAGATATTAATTTATAATTTCACTTGGCAGTGATTAAAATAGTTCTCTTATGTTTGTCTATAAATTAACAACAAATAATGTTTCGAAAAATCAGAGTCAGCCACAACTTTAAGTAGATATGAAGTTATCAATCACCGATTAAAGTATGCGTCTCATATTCCTTTTACAACACTGGTATTTCCTTCCATTTGTATGTTATGTGGAATCATCATACATCTAATGGAATTTCCGATCCAGACATACACAAGTCACTACCAAAAGCTAAAACTAGTTTAATCAAAATCTCATCATTTATTGACATATCAAAATATTCCAATATTTATTTAGAGGCGAAGAATATTCGATAAGCTCTCTGTCTTATCTCATCAATGAAACAGGTTTCGGACAGGTAATAAGCACGGCACAGCCAATACAATCGTTCGGTTCGGTCAAAGTGATCTTCTAGAGAGATTTGGTCGACGTCGTTGATCGTATATTGTCGCCTGAGATGACTGTGATACCGTTTTATAATTTTGGTATGTATTATGTTCATAGGCGAAGCGTCAAGCGGGCTATTTTCTTAAACTTTACTGTTGATTTCGTCCAGATTGTTGAGCTACAGTATTTTATTTTGCTTTCTTTTTAATATCTTGACTAGTCAAAGTCTAAATTAAGGAACTCTACAAAATTCGATGCAAAAAAAAAAACTTAATTACATAAGCATTATATAATTTTAATAAATAAAAAAATTATGAAATATCAATAGCTATTATTGATGTTCGTCTAGTTATATGTTATTCTTATTTCTGTTCTTCTGTAAATAGTAAATAAACTAAGTAAAATTATATTATTAAAAACAACATAGTCTCGAGCTTACCAGATATCGTTTATGAGATTACGGCTAGATGCGACAGATATCGGTCCGATGGGTGGTTGAACAACGAAGAGAGCTTAAGAGAAATCGTTCAGTGATTTTGTGGCTTTGTTTTTATGTTAATTACTTGGAACCTGTCCGACTGGTCGTGTTCAAACTTCCGTTGTCAATGTTTGAACTACACATCGCGGGATATGTGTAAGACATGTTAACTTAAAGATTTTTCAAACAAACTATACTTATTGGGAATCATCGAACACTTTATTTTATTATCATATTTAGAACGATTATTGATACTTTGAATTGTGTTGAATAAGACAGGATTAGGTTTTTTGTATCAGACGCTGGTATATTTGATTTGCTCTTTAATTTTTCTTTATTTATTTAGTGGAACGTAAATTGAAAAAAGAAATAGTTAGAAGTATATCGTATTTTTATAGGTATAAATATAGTTTATTGGAATTTATCGCTGTTTATCGAAATAATAGAAATTTATCAATATCATAAAATGCAAGAAAGATGAAGTGAAACTAAATATTGTTATTATACTTGTATGTAGTTCAAAAATGAATTTTAGCGAAGAAAATTTTATTCGAATATAAGCTTTTTTGTAGTAAAATACACACAGAAACAATAATTATAAAAATATTAATATTTAAAAAGCTATATCATATTATAAGACTAAATCAATTTTTTTTAACTCCAAGAGTCGAGAATATCTATCATACAAATGATTAACACACCGCATAAACATTATGCCGTAATTGGCCAATTTAAACCCATCAGTGGCAAATCAGTGGCCATATTTTACACTCCATTACATCTTAATGACAGGTGACCAACAAAAACAACCACGCGTATTGTAATTGGTCGCAGCGGTTTCGCTTGGACACAAGTTGGACATTACATCACGGTTGCGGTACGGAAAAACATTTTTATCCGGTTTACACGTGCAAAGGAAATTTCTTTGAAATGGCTTTAATATATCTTCATTTTATTTTTTAATTAAATTTAAAAATATTTTTATTGTTAGTTTAAGTTAAGTACATATATACATATAGAGGGAAACCACGTTGACGGATAACTTTAACAATAGCACTACGCAAATATTGTATATTTATATTTGTATTGTATTTCTTTGACCTTTTTAAGACCTTGCGAGTAGACTGATTTAATGTAAGGTATTGTGTGTAATTTACTACTTTACTTCTTAGTACTATGTTGTACTATAATAGCGTGTTAATTGCAAAATGCAGTGTACGGGCTTCTTCTGCTCCCTATCTTCATGGAGATATATAAAAAAAAAGACCTCTATCGAAGTTTCTTCCTAGATAGATAGGTCGAGGTGTTTACTTCGACAGATAAAAAAGTTAAATTTTAAGTACTTACTTAAAAACTATGTAGTCTTAGCCCATACTTGAACTTGCTACTGTATGTCACGAATCACATTTCCAATGCACCGTCACGGCTTATATTTAACTTTCTTATTTCTTGCTTAGTCTGTTTTCATTCATTCTGAAGCTGCTTAGGATAAAATTTTTAAATCACACATGTACATGACATTATAAATTTATAACGTAATGTGGTTGCGTTATCAGTCAAATTTATTTAGTAATTTTATAAAATTTATTGAATATCGATTTCACATAAAGATCATTATCTATTTTCAGTTAACATAAAGGTACTTTTTAATTTATAATGAGTATATATTGACAAGTTGAAATAACTTAGATAATAAATAAAAGCATTTTGCATTTGGAAGCCTGATTCTTGAGAAATACAATGGGCTTTAAAATATCATACATTAACCAAAAATATCAACCAATGTGTTCTACATCGCGGGACAATTAAGTATAAAGCAATCAAGTTGAACAAACCTTAGTAAGTAGTGAGTGTATTATTAAAAGTGTACAAGTATAATTTGATATTTCCGGTACAAGGACGAGCTTCATCAAATCGTTTCAAATTATCATCGTTAGCGTTTTTATCTCAAATTGTAGGAATCAATTTCGTTATTAATTAATTACGTTTAATAAAATCAAAAATAAAATAATTTAGTAATACATGTTTTAGTGAGTTTAAAGACTTAGCTGTTGCGCGAATATATGTAAGATTCGTGTTATGTTCGCTGAGCGAATGACTTTTTTTTGTATATCACATGTTTCTAGTTCTAAGTAGATTTTAGTCATATAATGCCTCGGAGAGCACTTAAAGTTATTGTTTCCGCTTGTTATCATAAAATAATGATAATGATTGTTACTTATTAATAAGTAATATTATAATTATTAAGGTTGCCTGGAAGAGATCGCTCTTTAGCGATAAGGCCGCCTTTTGTACTTATTTCCTTTTTCTTTTGTACTATTACTTATTCTTGGTATACAATAAAAAGTTATTATTGTTATTATTATTAATATTGAAATTATTCTAGAACTAGATCTATTAATAGAAGGTTAGTAATAATAAATAAATGCCTCATACTGCACTCGGCCCCGAGTAAGATCTTGAGTCGTCACAAAACACACATACACAAACCCCCAGATCACGACAATTATCCGTACAGCAAATATCCGTATAACAAATATTTGTCACATGCGGGGATCGAACCCGCGATCGCTAGTGCATCAGCCAAATGCTATGACCGTTGGTTTAATTCGTCGTCTATCTGATATAATAATAGATTATGGCAGTCAGGTAATATTCAATCTTGTATAAGAATTATAAACCAACATTGACTATTATAATAAAACACACGCTATGAAAAAAATCAATTTAAAAAGATTTTTTTTTAACAAAATAATATATACATACATCAATTAATTAATTAAATTAAAAATATATATTCTTGGTTTTTTTTTTAGTTTTTTAATTTTTAAATTCCCATGCTTTGAATAATTAATTTCACATACTCGTTTTAAACTCACTGAAGTAGGCAAAGAACGCATTTTAAGAAAATGATAAGCTACAAAATGTAAGCTTTAAAACCAGACTTACTCATTCACTAATGAGGCGAAAATTTTAACTTTATTAATATATATATATTTTTAAGGATAAAGATAAGTGTATAAATTGAATAGAATCTCATATACTCGTCTACAAATTCCAAAGCTACATTCATGATATCTAAAATTAACAATACTGGCTATTCTCATGTTAGTAACAATGTCGCCTTAATTTTGTATGAACTAAAATCTGAGCAAAATTTAATGTATCTTATATGGACGTCCTCAGAACATTAAATTCATTAGAAGTGCTTTAATTTAATAATTAAAATGTGTACGAGTATCACGCATGCATTTAACTACACTATCAATTGTCTAAATTATCGAGGTCAATCCTAATCTCTAATTAAATATTTTTGCAAAACAATAATTTTTACCTGTTTTGCTCATTCTATAGTAGCCAAGAGAGTGACTTGTAGACATTTTGTCTGTATGCTTATACATACAATCAAAAGTTAATGCATACATACAATTGAACATATTTTAAAGAGAACGCCGATTTGATGAAAGTTAGCATAATTTTAGCTAATATAACTAGAGTATTTTATGTAAAATATCACGCTATAACTCATTTAAAGGGTAAAAAAAAACATTAACATCAACAAAATCAAAAGATCACAGATTACCTAGGCTACAAGTAAAGTCTAATATTTTATTTCTAATGTATATATCTCATAAAAAATTCTTTCGTAGTTCGTGTTTGTATTTAAAAATAAATTAATTTGTTGTAGATGAGATAGAGTTAATAGAGTTGTAGACTTAGAAAATAGTAACAATAATAACAAATGAAAATAATAAAAAAGAAATTAAAACAGTATAACCAGTTCTATACAAATATTCGATGGCAATTTTAATTATCGCTCCCTTTGATCTATGGTGACATCATATACCTCCAAGAATGAATGCGCGAAAGTTGGGCGCGGCGATCACGACCATCGTACGTTATTATGCGTCTGCGGCTACGATTGTATCTCGCTTTCATTGTTGTCATGTCTTAGTAATTGTTTTAATGAGTCATGTGCGTGGAAATCATATTTAATAAGCAGTGAAAGAAATTGCAGTACACTTTTTATGATATCTTTCGTTCACAGATTTTTTTAATAAAGATAGTAATTACGTTGTGTTCTAATGAGAAACAATTATTGCATTTAATTTATAAAACTAATAAATATAAACGCCTGACACTCTATCTTCGGTCTCCGAATCGGACACCGGTCAACTGGGTCCCCAGAAAGATTAACCTGTGACGGGAGTCTGGAAACGCACACAACGCAAACACAACTTTCCCAAAGCAAGAAAAACATCTGTACGGCCTATTTAAATATTTTTAATGAGCGAGGACCAACCCCGCAACTGTTGCTATTGCTGCAATAAATGTGATTTCATAAGAAATGTGTGTGTAATATAGTGTACACATGTAAGAAGAGAAACTTCTTTATGACATATCATTTTTCTAATATTTGCAAATTGAAAGAAAGTGGAAATAATATTTAAAGCTTAATTAGGGTATAGTCGTAATTATTAAACATACATTATTTGTTACTGTACACGTTATTATTTTTTTTTAATTTGAATGTTACTCAAAAGATTCATCATCAAGGAGATTTTTTTTTATTATTATTTAATTTCTGTATTTTTTTAATTTATTTTTTTATTAATGTATACTCATACTAGATCGACAGTTATATTAATTATTACTTGCTAATTTCAATAGATTTATATTATTATATCTAATTTAAATAATAAAATAATAATTAATAATTTTTTTCTGATTTATATATATATATATATATATATATATATATATATATATATATATATATATGATCTTATTTATATGCTGCCCGCGACGTCGTCTGCGTGAACGCTATTAGATTACACGTTGTTACAGAATGCGTTGTAGAAATAAAGGTTCACTGCTCATTCCCCGTAGGTGATAGCGTGATAATAAATATGTAGCCTAGATGTTGATCCAACTTCCTTATAATATTCGTGCCAAATTAGAAGTAAATCCATGCAGTAGTTTTTGAGTTTATCCCGGACATACATACAGACAAACAGACAAAAATTCTGAAAACTATATTTTTTGCTTTGGTATCGATTGTAGATCACACCCCAAATATTCTTTAAAAAAAATATTCAACGTGCAGTTTGGACTTTCCTACCATTATACATATATTATATATACATGTACTTTGATAAGAAAGTTTCACTTCAAAAATTGTTTACTTCATACAAACGGCCTCGATCTCGGGATGCACTCGGAACGCAAACAGTCGCGACTGTGCCGCAGTGACAAACGGACCGTGTGTTATTTTTTTTAACAATAACCACACGATTTTTTCACTGAAAATAATTCCAATTCGAATTTAATATGACGAGTAGGATTTATTTGTGCTATTTTGGTTGCATGAATTCGCCAATAACGCATCCAGAGATAACTTTTTTTAGATTACCTAGAAACTCTGAAATGTAAGACTATAAAATAATTGTACGTACTAATAGGTAGGTACATAATGTGTGTCTTTTTACCCGACTGCGACAGAAGGAGGGTTATGTTTTTCGAGTGTATGTATGTATGTATGTATGTATGTATGTATGTACGTATGTATGTATGTATGTATGTATGTACGTATGTACGTATGTATGTATGTATGTATGTATGTATGTATGTATGTATGTATGTATGTATGTATGTAAGTATGTATGTATATATGTATGTATGTATGTATGTATGTATGTATGTATATATGTATGTATGTATGTATGTATGTATGTATGTATGTATGTATGTATGTATGTATGTATGAATGTATGTATGAATGTATGTATGTATGTATGTATGTATGTATGTATGTCCATTTCTTTGGCACGCCCTACAGCCCAAACGGCTGGACGGTTTTTGACATATGAGATGTCGTTAGATTTGTCTAAATTGTAGTAGTGACATAGGCTATATAAATATTCAAAATGGCGCCCGCAAATGGCGGAATGAGGGGGGGAGTTGAACTTTTTTTTCTTATTGTAGCAATATGGGTATCAAATGAAAGCTAGTAAATTGTTTTATTCTTTTTAGTTTATAATAAGAGTATTTTACGCAGTCGGGTTTTTTGATTTTATTTAATTAAGCATACTTGTTAATGGATAAGTATTTTTAATTAAACATTATATTAGAATACGCATTTTTTATACTTTAAACTTTAATAATAAAGCATTTGGTACGTCTCAGTTGAGGAGCAAATATTTTCCGTGTGCAAATTTATAAGACCGATTCGTTATTCGAACATAAACATGGTTTTTTTAATTAAATCGAACAATCAAAAAAACACGCATTTTTTTTGAACACCTTCTATTCAGTTAACAAAGTATTTTATTTGTTTATATAAAAAGAGTATATTTACAATAACAAAACTAAATGGAAACACAAAGTAGGCAAATGTAATTAAAATGCTGGAGGAGGGCAGCCCTATCGCACGTTTACGTAGTGCGCGGCTGTCACTGTTGGCATTTATTTCAAATATACGGCCGAGTTACAATACTGTATATATTACTATACTGTGCTTAGGTAGTCTAACGGTTACTAAATTGTCTTTCGCGGTTTTATTCTCGTTGGGAATCGATAAAATAAATATGTCATTATCAAATTATTGAATGAATGAATTGACGTGAAATGAATGATATTTAGTGTTATATTATTATCACTTCACTCATACGAGTAATTTTTTTCAAATTGTTGTGATAAATTCTGAGATAAAACCAATTTAACTGGAATTTGATTCTGTGAATTGTATCTATTCACGTTTCTTATCCGCTGGGTCTTCTTATCTTATCTTCTTATTCTTTTATTCATGTTTTATTACTAATATATTTAAATAAATATTTTATGTCCATATAATTAACATCTTCTAAGTTTTTTTTTTTTTTTTTTATCATCAAAAGTAAGTATGTTACTCCTAGTAATGGATAAATAATAAATATCGCAAACTATTTTTGCATACAAAATAAACTCAGTAGCTTTGCTTGCTCTGATATTGATATATTGCAGTATTCATAGACAGTCATTTAACAAATAAAAATTAAACAAGTGCGAGTCGGACTCGCCCATGAAGTGTTCCGTAGCAGCCAGTAACATCATATAAAAGTTCTTGTAGTTCGTTGTAACTTTGATCGATTTTCTTATAATAATGGGGTTTTTTTAATTAAAAAAATTAACTATTTACTAGATATCGTTCAAAACAATTTCCGGTGGAAGTTTGCATGGTAATGTACATCATATATTTTAGTTTTATCATTTTCTTATTTTAGAAGTTACAGGGGGGGGGGGGACACACATTTTACCACTTTGGAAGTGTTTCTCGCGCAAAATATTCAGTTTAGAAAAAAATGATATTAGAAACCTCAATATCATTTTTGAAGACCTATCTATAGACCCCACACGTATGGGTTTGATGATAAAAAAATATTTGAGTTTCAGTTCTAAGTATGGGGAACCCCCAAAATTTATTGTTTTTTTCTATTTTTCAAATCAAATCTCAAATCGGTTCACAGAATACATCTACTAACCAAGTTTCAACAGTATAGCTCTTATAGTTTCGGAAAAAAGTGGCTGTGACATACGGACGGACAGACAGACAGACATGACGAATCCATAGGGTTTTGTTTTTGCCATTTGGTTACGAAACCCTAAAAATCATTGGTTCATGTATAATAAGTAATAAAGACTAACTGGTTTTATTTTTTCAGTGAAACTATAAATGATAAACTAACAAAAGCTACTTAAATAATATGAATAGAACAGACGAAGCAAGCTTTTTTACGTTCAATTATTTTTATTTTAGCACTTCTGTACATTTTTTCAACTTGTTTTATATTCTAATAGATACACCTCTATAAATAAGCATTCTAAAGCAAAGATATTATATATTTTTTTTAATTTATGTATTTATAGAATATAATTCTCTATATTATTTTTTCTATAAATAAAAGAAAAGAAATATTATTACATATTATCAATTTATTGAAATATATTAAATATAAAAACTATTGAAGTCCTCAAAAGGGTGCGGATATGAGTAAATATTTATAAACGTAAGACGTTATTCTGATGCAAGATACGGCCTTCTACTCGAAGAGGGCCATTCTGTCGTCTTATGCAAATTTCTCGTATCTCCAACTATTCGCTAAGAGGTTTACTTGACGAGCTTCTTTGAAGATCACAAAGTGGGTGTATTAAATTTTTCATAACTGCCCACTCGACGTAAAATGCATCCATCTCCTCGTTTCAGGTTACCTTGCCTTATAATCTACGAAATGAATATTCACTCTAGAATACTTCAGCGTTCACGGCATTGACATCGATTTTCTGGTCGTCCTACAAAAAGGAATATGATTTTTAAATTGGCCGTATTTTTAGAAAAACACGCGCGCTCTTGGGCTACCTTAAAACCTTTCCAACACTTCTCAATTAATGTCGATACCATTTCAAAATGTAAAAACCAATTCTATTAATACCGTCACGATATCAAAAAAAAAACAGAAGTTTTGTTTTAAATATTTGTCCTTTTAAAACTTTAAGTAGTTTTAATGAATTCATTATACTTCATAAGTTAAATATCTACGTTAGATATAACGGTTTTAATAAAATTATGACTATCAACGTACATCACAGCGGGTCGTAAAGATAAAATCCTAGTCACGGTTTTAAGAAACAAACGGCGCATAATCACATAATTCAGTTTTAAAGTAAAATTCGCCCCCACCTGTTGCTCAGTGAATTGAATTAAAGTATTGCATGTCAAGAGGCAGTAAAATTCGTGGAGTTTTTCGTTCACGAATAATGATATCAAATATTTCAACAGTCATTGTTGTTGTCAAGGGTGAGAAGATAAGTTAATAATATAATGATATATTACCGCTCCCTCGCTGCCTATTTCAATATTAAAAGTAACTTCGTTATCAAAACTCTCATGGAATTTATATTGAAAGAAGTAAGGATTATTATCGATTGTCTTATAAAGCGTGTCTAGAGACATTAACTAATGCTCCGATATGATGTTTATGATATAATGTCAAAATAAAATGTTTCCGCTTTTCGGTCGTCATTTATTCGAATTTTATTCACATTAGCGTTCATAACAAAATGATCGCTAATATTTATGTTTTCCTTTACAAATTTTGTTATAAGATCAAGTTTTAACACTTTTTTATCGCTTTCTTGGAATATATAAAATTTAATTTTAGATTTTGATTAGAGACATTATTTGTTGCAATTTGCCAATAGTTTATTATTAGATTGTTATCTATTTTACAAATATATGTTAAAGTAATTTAATATTTATTCAACTTTTTTTTTTACTTTTAAAGAATATTATTTAAGTTTGGATGAAAAATGGAATGTATCTTTAATATAATATATACGAAAAGGTCAACAAATTCCTTAACGTTTTACATAATCGATCAGGCTTCAGGGTGCCATTTTTCAGGACGTTATCTGTAAACGCAGTAACGTATGCGGGCAAATTTCCTGTCAACATTATCCTAAGCCAACTTTCAGAATCGACAGATCGCTAATCTATATAATTTTTTTTTTTTTTAAATAATAAAACCACTCCCTTCAGTTTGATATCAGTTCTTATTTTGTTGGAAATATTCTGTTTTCTTAGAGATTCTGATGTGTTGGAATAATTACCATTTTATCCTTATATGTATGTATTACTCTAATATACGTTAGAGCCTAGTGATTGTATGACGTAAAGTGTAAGAATGTTTTTTATGACGACACATAATTTTATTTCAAGCGAATATGTATAAAACAAGGATAAAAAATTAAGATATTTTTAAAATCTTGTTATATTAAATTTTTTATACTTAAGTTCTGATAAGGGTGAGTAAGTTTGGTTTGTTTATATAATATATATATATAAATGAACCAAACTTTTATATACATATACTAAAAAGGTCAAGTCATATATTAAAGTATTTTAGTAACAATCAATAACTTTCCTATGATAAATAAACAATAAACGACTCATACTCAATGCACTACAACCAGTACGATTAAATTCTGTTCTAACTACAAAATAACTTATAAAAGCACTTGCTGGTACAAATATAATTATTTATTTTTAGTAACATAAAATATAACAATAAATAACCAAAGCTTTTCAAAAATAGAGTACCTACCTACATCGTAGAAACTTTTTTTTTTTTTTGTTTGTATAAACAGAAATTCTTTTTAGTGTCCATAAAAGGTAAATACTTGTTCACAAAATATTATCTTGAGCGTTGTTTGTACTAACTTTTTTAATTTTCTTCATGAAATCTATCCTTTTGGGACGGTCAAGTAGGAAAAGTTTTAAATATGTTTATTTAAGCAACGTTCGCTAAGTTCCAAGCTCAAGTTATTCAAACTTGATACTACTCAAATAAGACGGCTGAATATAAATCAAATTTTATTCAAATTTCTAAATATCTGAGACATTAAAGATATCATAAGCAAAAACGTTTAAAATTAAATGAATTCGGCTAAATTACAGAAAGTTGGAATAAGTAGTAAAATAAATAACTAGAGTTCAGAAATATATTGAAATATACTTAGCTTTAATTAGTTTTCACTTTATCATTATAAAACGGATTATGTTCTTTACTTCTTATACTAACCTACATACCTATAACATTGTGCAACATATGAGTGATAAAAATTTTTAGTAGCTACTAGTCTGAAATTGGCTTACCTATACGATTTATTTAAATAATAATCACTTAAGGCTTTTGGTAAACTTATAGCTTGTTGCCTACACCATGGATCACATAAATAATACGTTTTCCTACAGTAATAGCAGGTATTGTTGTTGTTATTTCGAGAGATGTTATAAACATAATTAACTTTATAAATTTAATATGCAGTACTCAATATAAATCTCAGGATTTAAATTACGTTAAGTAACTATCTGGTAACTATAGCTAGTCTAAAATATTTTTATGTATAAGAAGTTTAATTTGAGTCGAATAACATTTTTTCATTCAAATATCAATATTTAGCTACAGTTAAACATTAGATTTAAGTTTATTTTTCTTAAAAAAAAAATCGTTTTTTTAAATATTCCATGTAAACCTCTATGTATGAATTTTATTATTACTTTCAAATACAGTCAGTGAAAGGTTAATTTGTATGTGAAGGGAGTCGCATCTGGCTCGCAGTAATATTGCACTTGAACAAAATGACAGGAATATAACAACCTGTAGATTGTGAGGCACCTATTGCAATGTATGACCGTGATCATTATTGACGTAATAACTGTGAGTCAGAGAACAATAGGATGTGGTGACGAGAGTTTTAACGATACGTGACAGTTTTTTTTAATCCTTAGAAATTGCATGAATAAAACAAAACGCTTTCGATGATTCGTAGTAGTAGGTCGACGTTAATGGGCTTACAAACAATATTTATTTCTATTTAATTAAATAAAGACAAGCTTAATAAAAAGTAAAGTAGTAAAGTTTTTCTTGGCTAAAATACAAAATTTTTCCTCAGTTCTTTGTATTTATATTAAATTAAACTTTTCATCAATTTGAATTGTTGCCTTTAGTTTTTAGTCTCGCTAGCTTTAAAAATATAATAAATATAAATTAAATTTTATACCAAAAATATTTGAAGTGGCCGGGGTAAAATATTTTACATATAAACGATTTCAGAAGCTATTTGAATAAGCTGCAAAAGCGAGTGGATCGCTCCGAATCGTTGGCTTTCAATACTTTCACATCAGCGGACTCGCTCTAACATAACAAGCAAATCTAACATGAAACTTAAAATTTACTGTATTTTAAACATAAAACACATAACAAAGAGTCATCATATATGTACAATATGTTAAAAGTTATTATCACCGTTTTGTTGCTCTATTAATTTATATTATATTATATAGATTGTGTTCTGATTTTGGTCAAACTTAAATGAGATACAATTTGGTAGTTTTACCTATAAAAACGTTTATGTTCACCAATTTTCGACTGACTTTCTTTTAAATAACTTATTGCTATAACTTAATGATTACTATTAAATTTTGTTTTAACTTAATAATTGTGTTTTAATTTGTTAAGATCTAAATAAAATCCAAAATAATAGATACTGAAAAAATAAAATCATCGATGTGTTACAAAAATCCTTTAGCAATTAATACGCGTACACCGAGTAAATATATAGAAAACTAGCAAACCCGGCGGACTCCGTTTCGCCACCAACTTATTTTCGTGAGGGATACTCACGGTCATATTGGTTTGTAGTACATGCTATGTATCAGAGATGGCGCTGTATGTGAAAAATGATTTTCCCTGTTTTCCTGCTTTTATGTTAAAAATTTTCCTGAATTTAGTTTGCTATAAAGCTCACGGAGCCCGAGACCTTTCCAACGAATGCAAAACCGTGGAAATCGGTTCGTGCGTTCTGGAATTATAGCGTCAGGAAGGAAAACCCGACTTATTTTTATATTATAGATAACCTTTCGATTTATTTATTTTTTGAAAGTTGCAATAACAAATTGCTACTGAAAATTAAATGTTATATTCTTGAACCCTTTAAAAATCTTTATTATACAATAAATAGTAAACTGTATGTCACGGCAAGTATTTGTTATTATTATTTACTTTATCCTCATTATATTTACAAATATAAATAGCCTAGCTAGAGCTTGAATTTTTTTTTGTTTTTTTTTTTTTTTTTTTTTTTTGTTAGATAACCTGTTTATTGAGGAATAATCCATTACATAACATATACTCGTGTAAAGGAGTTCAGTGATCATAAGTGTCAACGGTACTGAGGTCCTCAACTCAAGTAGAGCCACGAGGGACGTCTAGTGTCAAATAGATTGAAACATAGCATCATAAACGTATCAATCGCTCTCAATTTCGTAACTCAAGCTCACACTAGGTGGTGTAGTCCGCTGAGAGTCTATCCGTGTTATTTGTTGTAGCACTTACCACGTCCGAACCGTTAGGGAGTTTGACTAACAAATACAGCATCGAGACGTTTCACTTTACAGGTACTTTGTGTACGTTTCGAATGTCTATACACGCGAACAACGTACTTTAACATCGATAATATGTATCATTTATTTTCTTAGTAATAATTGAAAGAGAATATGTAAAAAAGATTTTAAATTTAAAAATATTTTACCTACATACGATTAATGTGTAGTATACATCAAATTTAACTATGATTTTTAATTATAAATATAAAAAGAAGACTTAATTATAAAAAGAAGATGAATTTAATTAATTTATATATTTTTTTAAAGTAACTAAAAGTATATTTTATAACATTTTAATAATTAGGCACTAAACAGTACCTACGCGTGATATTAATATTAAACGTCGTTGTTTATGGTTACAGCTTTGCTCCAATGTGGCATATCGTAGCGTTATATACCGTAGCCTCAATTGTATTATTAATTATCTTTACGTGTCTTATATAAAATCCTATAAGATCAAAGGATAAATTCTATAAAATTGTGATTATATAAGTTCTTAAATTAAGACTGTAAATATGACTGGACCTGTTGCGATAACTCTTTTGTTTTTATAGATAGAGTTTACGTATAGATTTATTAGAAAAATAAAATGCAAGAAATCTATGGAATATACATGTTACATAACGTTAAAGACGTTTATAACTGTAACCATATTTTGTAAGTACACAAAAAAGTGCATACAAACGAACAAACAAATTATTTTTCAACGTTGTTTAAATTAATTGTACCTATAGCGATGAACATGTGTGTGTTAATGCTATTCGAAGAACATTGACTAACTAAACCATTAATAATAGATAATATTCGAGATCATCGTAACTATAAACTATAATGTGGGTGGGGTCAGTAGTGAAATAACCCTCATTCATATTACAGTGTCATAATAAAAGAGGCGTTTCCTCTCGGGATGCATTGGTTTTTATATCATTAACATTGTGTTAGACGCAACATGCAACTACCCTCAGAATTAGTAGCAATTTGTTTTATATAAAGATTTAATTAATATCCATACAATATGACAGATGTGATTTTTTCTAGCAAATTTACTTTTTATTTAAATTAAATCTTTAGAATACTAGAACAAAAATAAAATATTGGTGACCATTTTGATAAATATGTTATTATAATAATTTTAAAATGCTACGAAAGTACGAAACAACAAATTCACAGGTATTTATCCAAGTTTATTATACCCACGATATGAAGCATAAAATTTTATAAGCACATTATGCTACCTATCGAAAACCTGCATATCTTGGGCAATATTCTGTGACACGTACATTGTACATTATATTCATCAAAACAAATGCTCAACGCACACATACATGTTTCGATTTTTAACCAAACAATTCTTCTCAGTATCCTAATAAATTCTTATTCTGATATATTTGGACTGTACCCAGTACCTAACGTATTGTATACTTATTATACATTAAATATTATAACCATTAGTTCTTATACTTCGATGTAATATTTAATTGAATAATCAACAAAAACAATAACGATCATCCCAAAACGTAAATCGATTAACATTAACGCTGTGTCATCATAACTAAAAGCTTTGTTTAAACTATTGATTCAACCACGCCTCAACACACGACTTATACAAAAATAAAAAAAATTGACATCAGTAATGTACTGTCGGGAATATAAGGCACGAAGCATATTTTTATACTCTACCATAAAAAGTTTTAAGCTGGAGTATCTTTTAATAATTGATTTTAATATTTTTGTTTCCTATTCAACGTTATTATAATATTTTTTTTTGTAGCTAATTTTAACATACTTTACTGATACCTACGTGAAGTTTGTTCATTTGTAAATTTTATCAAATAGTTTCAATCAAACGTTTCTTCAGGCCAGCTGATTACCTTCTACTTTGATCAATATAGGACCAGTCTGAAGCCATATGAAATGTTAAAAAAAATAATTCAAGTCAGTGAACAACGGCAAAAACATCGCATTATATTCAAAAAAAAACCTCTTCGCGGTTAAAAATTCACTGTAAAAAATTATTTCTAACATATTCTAAGAACTTCATGTGATAATTATTTTTGAAGGCCAATTAGATATATTATTATGTTCACGATGCGATAATTCCAACTATCAAATCTTTATTACAATAATTTTAGCTTAGCATCAGATAGCTCACTGAACCTCATACACGACGGAGATACACTCTCACAAATATGGTAGGAAAACAGTTAATAAATTATTAATTCAATTGTATTTTAAACGATGTTTGACCTAAAGCACAGCTAACCTCCATCTTCCTTCAATAATCGCACATATTGCTCCTGGCAATTTTAAAAAATGTAAGAAAGCTCATTTACAAACTACGTATTATTATTATTATTGTTGTTTTTTTTTTTTCATATAAAAGAACCGACAAATAAAAATACTCTTCTAAATTATCAATAGATTTAAAAATGTATACAATTAAACAAATCAATCATCAATATGAGAGATATTAACGTTATAGACATTGACACTTTTATACCTGAATTGAATCTCCACGCGTTCATAATTGCCCCTAAATCCCTTATATCACGTATACCTTTTTCACTAGACTTTTTAGAGCGACACTTATTTTTAATAATGTCAAACTGTGACAAGATTCATCAATAACGTACAGATATAACGTTAATTAGTATTCAAAAGCGACAAAAAATGAGGGAGGCAGGTGCGTTAAAGTACCTAAAAATCGTTCGATTTTTTAATGTATATTTATTTTAAACGACCGTAAAATTGATGAAGATGATCATTAATTATCACGGGAGCAGTTTGTTTTGGCTTGATCACGGCCTACAAAATTTATGTATGAACAAAACCATTAAGGTACTGTCGCTCCGAGCGAACGATTATACATATTTTAAATCCCTCGAACCTACTTAATTTTTCCATAAACAAATATTTCTTTCTGATTAAAAAAAATCTTAATATATTCTATTATGTATATAGTTTTAATCATATGCTTATCACTATGTTTTCAAACTTAATTGTAAAAAATTTAATTTTTTTAAGTAAGTACTTACAGAATTTCTTCAAGATTATTTACAATATTTGTATCACCCCCGAATGAGAATAAATTGTACAACACTAAACCAAACCCGGTTTTTAATCTCCAACACTTGTTTTCCATCCACCCGTTCAATTCCTATTGGATGGCCATCTCGAGTCCTAATGAACAGTACTCCAGATTAATTTTTTCGTATTTGTATACATTTAAACTTGAGTTTAACGAGACATGCTAACGTACGTACTTGTAACACAAATAAACGACTACAATTATTAGTGCACTTGTATTTATTTTATTGCGCATGCCGAAAAACTCGAAGGTTTTATTTATCTATCAAAATTTTTACAAGAACTCTATCGTATTAATGTATTTTTCTTCCAATTTATAAATGAGACAATAGTACTCATTCTTTACATTATTTTACTATACGTTTAAAAGATTACAAAATCGCTTAAAAATTAATAAAATTTTAAGAGATCAATCAAAAGTCAAAAGAAATAACTTAATTGAGACTTTTTTTGACGCGAATTCTAATTATTACTACATAACAAATACAAACGTAGTCATCTGTTCTGCTTAGTTTAAAAGTGTTAATGTTTACTTAACAATATTAGTATTTAATCCTTGTAAATCAACCTGTTCGTATTAAAAACATATGATAACAATATCAAATGTCAGATTTAAAGACAGGTGTTGGTTTTTTAGATTGTACATCATCTGGTTAACGAGAGTCTCACCTGCTGACCCTTTAACGTTTAATAACAACATATGTATTTTTAATAAATGAACCTAACTAAAATGGTTATCATTATTTATTTATTTTTGACGAATTATCTTTACAAACTATTTGAAAATTAATATACAGCGTTTCTTACGCCTGATGACTTTAGAATTTATAGAAAAATCTATATGATTTTATGTAAGAGAACCACTTCCTTTCTAAAATTGATTGAACTTCTTGAACTTTTTAAGGTACTTTTCTTAATTTAGTCCAATTTATTTAATTGAATAAAGATTTAGAATCTGCTTTATAGCTTATTATTACAAATCAGATTTAAAAACAAATTAAATTTACCTATTAAAGGTAAAATCGTTTTTCTTTATATTTCTTTATTTATTTTTCTAAATAAACGGAATTACACAAAAATCCGTAACAATCATCTGTTACTAATATTATATTATATACTAATTACAGAAACTTAACACATATATAATGTTAAATATTACGTAAATTAATTATTAAATAATCAAAGTAGCTGTGGAGCAACATGCTCCTATTTAGTGCTCAGTCTGACGATTATAACCAACACAAACTGTGTTTAGGTAATTGGAATCGTACCTATTTCAAGAAAGTTTCCCACAGAACGACAGACGTGAGAACTATTTCGTTACACAGAATAATCATTGTATAACACACGTGTTCATAATATATGTACGAGTATTAAAATTAAATTCGCTATTTAGAAAAAATTACTTTCACCCATCGCTTGATATTTTATGATATAAAAGTTTAAATAGAATCTGTACCTGGTACCTTTTATTGTGCGGTTACGCAACTGGAGCAATTGCTCTTTTGGCACACTTACGCATTCATTCCCACGCCCGCACGTGTGGAAAATCTCAGCTTTGACAAAAGTTAAGCCGTTCTATTCATGACCCACTTTTATAAGACGTTACTTTTTGCTACATTCCCGAGTTGAGTTTATGACCTTGTTTCGCAGTCTCGTATCAGGTAGCTCGTGACAGATGCTACGAAGCTCAGTACTGGGATCTCGAGATGCAAACTAAGCCAGACGTGACTTTGTTTGACTTTCTACTGTAATAACGCTGTGGGCTGCATTTAACCTGTCATTCGTGGGAAATATAATTCATAAAAGTCCCATAATGTAATCAGAAAGTTTTATGAATCATCATAACCCACTACGATTTGTGAATCTGGCAGTATTTCTATGCAAAATTTAAGTGGTTAAACGTGTGTCAAGAGGTGATTAGCAAAGTCCTCATCCTCGATCCCTAATCATCGTTGGGTCCCATTATTTCGCAATTGAACATGTGCCGGACAATTGAAACAGTTCGTAATGGACGAAGTACAATTTACCACGTTTTGTGGGTAATTATGGTCATTCGATTGTATGAACACGCTTTAATATAATTTCAATTGTCTCCGTATTCGAAAATCCTAAATGTGGACCTCTGAATTTTAAATGCGCTATTCAATTTTCAGAGCCGTTCGCGCAATTGTATCGTTTCCGCAGAATGTGTACTGTTAAATTCAATAGCGCCGCAGATAGTGCTGTATAGTCGATATTTACTGCTACGAAATTTTACTGAATGCACATGGGGTAACATTCTTATCATTAAAAATCAATAGACGGGCCTTACTCAACTTAAATGAACAAATTTAACTTCAATTATTTTGAAGTGAGCCGGGTCGAACGGTATCCTTTTCAGGTTCACCCTTCCCCTCATTACAATCCACAATCCTTCGTTTCTACATCAAGATAAGAACGAATCATCTCTATTTTTCTGCCGCACTCCCTCCTGTTTTACTTTTTAGGGGCCCGTTCATTTCATTTCAATTCTATTCATAGCAAATGAATTCATTTTTTCCTATTCGACGCAGGAAACTACTGATCTATTACTCAGATAGATCACTTATCTGATATTTGTAACTATAGGCTACGATGACTTTAAAAATAAAACATATTTATAATAATTCTCCTTCCTTTCTTTCTAATGCAATAAGTACTTCCCTTATTATTTGTATGTATATCCAACATTCAAATCCTGTGTTAAAATATAAAGTAAGTAATATATATGTAAGTAATGTGTATTTTATTTATTTACTATACAAATGTACAAATAATAAGTCTCGAGTAAACAACGTAAAACAACTTTATTTCGCTTCGTAAACCTTTCGCCGTGACAAGAGCCAACAATCTTCAGCGCCATCTCACGACGTTGTTGACGTCAAAATCGAGAGCGCCGTGTTCTAATTTAGCTCCAACAAAACTAATACAAATCCGTCTATTAGTCTCTTTTGCAAATATACCTTTTAGAACTCAGCATTTCAATAAGTCTCGTTAATGAGAACATTTCTACACTTCTAAAATTCTAGCCGTCACCAATAATAATAAAACAAAAAATCTCATAAAGCAAAAAGCCCTTACGCCACCCTAATATATATTAATTTCATATTTTGTGAAATGGCAAACGCACCCATGCTTCGAAGAACTCGTCACCGATCTATTTGCGAGTGTTGTGTATGAAATGGAATGACACACTGACTGAACTTGGTGCGGTCCTTCAAAATGTGTCTGCAGTGTGATTTTTAACCGTAAAGAGTGTGTGTATAATAATCATTCTGGTGTTTTTGGAATGTTTATTTTGTGTGAACGTAGTTGCACCGTCAGCGGATCCCTTGTTGCACCCTAATCGAATTGCTCCACGCTTGGTGTCTCCCGTCTTGTGGGTCCGACCCCTGTTCCGGACATCAGAGGTCGCGTTGCTGAAAATAAATAAGCGAAGAAATCAAAAGCCGACGTTTAATTGGTCCCTTTCAAGTCATCTTTGAGGATTAGTTAATTGGGTATTGTTAGAAGTTCTAACTTGCTTATTAGAAATAAAGTTGTTCGAATTTATACATGAATAATTATTATTTTAATAAATTGGAAGCTTAACGTTGTCATTTTGTTTTGGCTGTAATAATGCTCTTTCACGATTTTAAATATAAAATGTAAATCGTTATAATTACTATTTATTGTTAATTAGCCTTTTCTTTACACATTAAATAAATATATGCGGTTAAAACGGTACGGTTTACGGTAGAAATACTATTCAAAATAGAAATTCAAATAAAGATTTTATTGATTAATGCTGAGCAAAAAACATCTAAGAGCCCTCTCATAAAACCATATCATTACAGTGCTATAAATCAGTGTCCATATCATATTTCGTACTACTTAAGCACTGTTTATTTAATATGTGAAAAAATAATTTTACAATCATCATGGTCTTTATTTTTAGCGTAATAAGGTACATATTCCTGATGCGAACTATTGTATTAGTATTGTTAAAAATAATCAAGAGACAAGGCATACGCGTGGCTCGGACTTGACATCGTACGTTCTTTCGTCATGCTTGGCTGGAACAAATTATCTAGATGTAGGGGAGCTATTCGTGTGCGTTTTTGGTGAATGACAACTTATACAAAATTTACAGCATAACTAAGAAAATTGAATGTGTTCCGAGTAAGACCCAGCATTTAAATTTTAAATGCACTTACATTTAAAGCTTCATAAACCATATTAAATTTTAATACATCAATTTAACACAATATATTATTAAATAAATTTAATTAAATATGTTAAATGTTAAATAGTTTAATTTAATCCAACTGGAAATTGCCTCTAATCACCCTACTGCTGAGCGAATGCCTTCTACGCATATAGGAGAATGATAAGAGTTTAATCTACCACTTTGGTATCTAAGAGTGACGGGGAAATTTCCCTACCAACAATAAATATTGTTATAAGGTGTTAGTGATAAAAACCAGGAACGGAGGTTTTAGGTGCTCTTCGAAGCAACAGGAGGACCCCTGTAGGATAATCACTCGGATAGGAAACACATATTTGTATAAATACAAATATTTACTCCAAGAGTAAATCGAACACCCGACTATCACCATTATATAGTTTGTATCATTACACTAAAACTGTTGTTAAATATTACTATTGTATACTTTTTAATGTAATTTATAATTCACTGTATTCTACTTTACAAGACCATCCATCGAAACGCGCATCCACTCTAGAATTATGACAAATGCAACATCCGGAATGGAATATCAAAGACCCCTTTAACTTTGGAGCCCAAATATCAGTCCTATTAAGAAAACTTTGTCATATGTCACTAACAATAAGAAATCGTTAAATCAAGTATACCTAACATAACCTAACGTCACAAACCTTGAGCCAAAACGTGTGACCAATTATTTATGTGACAGGGACTTAATGTGACAATTTATTTATGTGACAGACAATATTTGTGTCAGATTTAAGTATGATAATTACATTCTTATCGATCAATCTGTGATGTAATATGGCTTATAAGAATCTAATTCACTTTCCTCAATAGGCACAGCCATAAAAATCATCTTAGACCCATTTTATTTTAATATATAGCAGATAATATTCCCGGTAAGCCTCAAAAATCGTTTTTTGTTTTCTCTTATTCGTTCAATATGCTATAAATTCAGATCAAAGTCTTTTGGAAACACTTGTGAAATGGATATTAATTTCTAGATTTTGTTACGAAACAATTTTAGATTCCTATTGAGTTGACTAAAAGTTACTACAATATTTTAAAATATGAATAAATTTTCGATAAATACTTCATATGAATTAAAAATAGAAACATTTAGAAAAAAATTTTTGTTCATGAAATCTTAAAACAATCGTTCACATAACCTTCTCAATAAAAAATCTTTAAATTTATAATAATCTCCTTTATTGCACAACCTCTATAGTAATTAAAGTTGTGCTAAAATTTTGTTTAAAAATATCCTTGTACATTCACTAGAAATGTGGGGACGATTGTAATTTTTCGCCTCACTGCCCCTCGCATGGAAAAAAACCCCAGTTTTTCTGTTTGACTAGAGATCTAAACGGTGGTTTTTATTTTTTATGACGTCATTATCTCGAGGAAGCCGCCGCTAAAGCCTGCGGTCGTCTGCTATTATAAACTGTTGATACCGTTGGTAAGTGGTAAACTACGGTACATTGCTGCAGGCAAGGAAATAAATACGTAGAATACGTAAGAGTAACACTAAGTTTATTCTTAAGTTATTTCTCTAATTTAAACTACAAGGAGATCGTCTTCAGCAGTATAATTTATTTTTGTAAAGTAATAAGTATTTTTTTTTCAGGTGCATAATGAAGCTGAATAGAACACTAAACAAAACACAGTAAAAATATAACAAAATCAATAATCTGAAATCTATAATATAAAAATAATTCGGGTTTTCCTTCCTGACGCTATAATTCCAGAATGCACAAACCGATTTCCACGGTTTTGCGTTCGTTGGAAAGGTCTCGGACTCCGTGAGGTTTATAGCATACAATTTAGGAAAAATTTCAACAGAAAAGCGGAAAAACAGGGAAAATCATTTTTCACATACATCGCCATCTCTGATACATAGCATGTACTACAAACCAATATGGTTTTGCATGGTGGTGGAGCAGATGGCGCCAGTACGTGGTGTGAGTATCCCTCACGAAAATAAGTACGTTTCATTTTCTTTATATTTTAATCCCGAAACGAAATGTTACAAAAAACGAAGCCATCTGGTGGCGAAACGGAGTTCGCCGGGTTTGCTAGTGCTTCAAATAAACAAAATCATGAACTAAGTCTATAGACATTATTATATTTAAACATGTTTGAAATATTAGCAAGTACAAAAATGTTTTTATATTTCTTTGCTTTAGTATTTGCGTGCCTTAAACTATGAGCCAGTAATTCTTCTAACACTAGAGATGATAATGACTGTAGTGACAGTGATATTATGTTAAAAATCTTCGAAATAATAATAATACTATTTAAATATTTACTTAACACGCAGAAACAACGTTTCTGTTTTAAGGATATAAATATTATCACACCCCAATAAATGGTGGTCCGATGATCAAACAGAGTCTGTTTTCCTTTTAAGTTGTAACATCACTGTGGTCTCCAACAGAGATTTAAAGCGACGTGGGATGAGTAACATAACACTGCATTAACACCCACACCGGTAAAAACATCATCCCTGGACTTTTACCGCGATCTTTATTTTAGTGAATCTGCTCGAAACACGATATCTGGATTACCGGGATTTAGTATTCGATTCAGTTTTAAGAGGCGTTTAAGAAATTCGTTCTCTTAATTCTTTAAATAAAATACCGACTTATTCTTAAATACTTATACTAAATCTGATGCCTTAATTACTTCAGAATTTGTTTAATGTAAATTTTATTGGTTTTTAGTCTTGATTAGTAGAATTATTTTTAGTATTTCATAATCCCATATATAAAAATAAAATACGTTATAAGATTTTTTAGATATTGTATTTTGACAAGATGGTAGCGCAATGATCTATTTTTTCCCGTGACAAACATTTGTCGAGGTTATCTGCATATCGTTGTGTGTGTTTTCGAATCCCCGACATAAGATGTCCTAATGGATACTATGAGTTTGTTAACTTATTTATTTTTAAACACCATCATACTGTCATTACTTTGTAAAAAATCTCTTGCAAATGATTAGTCCGTCGCTTTAAATCAGCAATAAGCCCTCAATAAAATATTATCGCATGTCAAATTTCATGTCGAAATTATGTCAAAACACGTCAATTTAACGTTAAATCAGGCATCAAACATTTCACACTTCCAGATACATCTTTAACACTTTCTTAGAAAAATGTAACTTTGATAGCATAGCATGACTCGTACGAATCTCGACGGGGGGCGCCACTGTCACTCGATCTCAGTGGCTACTGTTTACGCCGTCAGCTCCCATAAGAAACATGTGAACCGCTATCGAGTTTCATATTCGATACACTGAACATAATTCGAATTAGTCTCTCTGAGCGTGTGACATAATTAAAGTTAACTATTAATTACTGTTTAACTCCAACTGGACTATTGGTTTATGAAAAAAGTTCTCGTCGTATTCTTGTCGAATTTCCGGCAAATCAAGTGATTATCGCTATAAAGCGTATAAAGCACTGAATAGATTATCTAATTTATTTTTTTAATAATTAGTAAGAACGAAACTTTCGTAAAAAAAAAAAAAACTCGAAAAATCGCAAAGATTTTTTTGTTCGACGTAATTTTAAATTGGATAAGAAGTAGAAAGAAGTAAGAAGAAGAAGAAGAATTAGAAAAAAAATATAAATAAAAATTTAAATTCACACTAAATATATTGTGTTACATAAAATTAAACTCTAGCAAAGATATCATAAGCCTTATTATTATAATTGTATTATGACATTTATTTATATTATACATATTATTATATTATGACAAAGATTTCTTTGTCTCGATATTTAAATCGAATTATATAAAAGTAAAAATATATACAATATTGTAAACTGTGATTAGTATCTATAATTTTTTTTCTGTATCTTGAATAACGGTAGACTTTAGTAATTTTAATTGTGGTTTTACAAAAACTACGACTGCAAATCCGTTATCCGCAATTTGCTAGTCATTTGTAAACTTCACTCTTCTTGCGAGTCGATTTCAACCTCATTTGTGGTTTGTTTTATGTATTAACCATTTTGCTGAATTGCATCTAGGTAATGGTATGACCAAGTTAATACTGTAAGTTAGGAACACTTTAAAAAGAAAAAGGATTAATTCACTTGATACGGAGTTTTTGTTCCAGATGTGTTTTTTTTTTTTTAATTGCAACTATTGTGTTTACTCAAAATAGATAACAAGTAGGTTATTTTATCTTACATACATTATTAATGTAATAACTTTTAAAATGTCAATGTGTTCTAAATTTAAATTCTAATTTTAAAAAATATGGCTTACCTACTAAAATTGTTAGATGCAAGAAAGTCATTCATTTCATTACTCTTTTAAACTTATTTCAGTATATTTGTTAAGAAACATTTAAATAAGAACTATTTTCATTACAGGAAACAGGACTGTCCACAGCAGTCTCGGTTCATTGTAAACTTCATCTCAAGGCGCCCGAGCGCGTAATTCTGCGGTTACCTTCAACGAGGACCGCGGTCAGAACACGCGCTGCCTTTGACGACTCTAAACGAGCTAAAACAAACTAAAACATGTCACATCAATATTAAATTAAAACTGAATTATTATTAAGTCTTTGTTTGTCTAAAAAACTTACAAATATCTGCCTTATTTCAAGATTAATGATTACAAATACGAGTAAATATCTCCGTCGTAAATATTTCCTTCCGTCAAATTACCGGACCGGACCGGTCCCGATTGTTATCCTAACCTTATAATTATACTATATTATACTAGGGTAAAGCTATTTTACCCGTGTAAATTCCAATCACGTTTATAATAATAGTACAAATGTATGTATAATAATTAATTTACTCTACACATGTATGCTTCTTGTGCTGCTTGTTGTGATTGTCCCTCTGCTTCTGTACTTTTAGTAGACTTTGTAAAAAAATATTTTAAGATCTGTATTTAAATAAATAAAATAAAATAAAGAAATTTAAAAACCGATTTAAAAAGATACGCTGTCTGAAAGTAGGTACAAAGTTTAAGTCGGAACTCTACATATCTGTATAAGCATACTGAAGTACGTATATAAATAAATAAATAAATAAATAAATAAATGTCTTACACTCAACGGCCCCCAGTAGGATGTGAATCCTGTGTCGGGGGTCCGGAAACACACACAATACACAAGCACAAACGCCCAGACCACGACAAACATCTGTATGGCCTATACAAATATTTGTCATGTGCGGGGATTGAACCCGCGACCGCTAGCGCATCAGCCACTTGCTGTGACCACTACGCCAACGCGTCGTCAATATATTTTGTACTTTTGTGATAAGCAGTCTTTATTTAGTATTTGTACTATTCTATATTTAATCACAATAGAGAAATAACGTAAATCAGCTTACGAACCTCAGAGAAATCGATATACATATGTAATTATGTCATTCAAAAACGTACTATATTTGTTTTTTTTTAGAGATAATCTCCAGAAAATTTAGATATTCCATCTTCTTGTCCTGATTTGATAAGCATACTAATAGAATATGATCTTGAAAAATTTTTTTTTAAATCGATTTACAAGTAACAAAAATTTCGTTGTATTAACAAAAAATTACGTACACAGAAACTTCTCCTATTTCGAAGTAATACACATTTATTATGTATTGTATACTCATGTATAGTTTTATTATATACCCATTTGTAATGATTGTGGATTCATTTTTATATTATATTCTGTATGCTGTGTTAAATCAGGATTGAATTCAAAATTCGTTTGGCTGTAAAATTTAAAAGAACGAAACGTTAAGTACTTCCTACTAAAAAAGCTTTGTAGTTGTTAGCACGAGACATTCTAAAAGCTAAACATCAATGATTTCGAGGTGTCCGAGCATAAAATTTTGCGGTTGCTCAGAAACAAATCTTGCGGTTATACTACGACTATTTTGAAAAAATTAAGAAAATATAATAATTTACTTTTATCAACTGTTACTTATATGAAAAGATACCACTTTTAACATATAATAGCAGAACATATATAAAATATAAATAATCATTAATTTCATCAGTAATTTGAAATTCAAATAGGAATATGAAATTATACTTTATAACGTTAATGATAAAAATTTTGCCGTGATCTTGGAACTAACCGACGCGTGGGTAGTCCGATTATACCAAAACGGTATAGGCTATGTCATAAAAACGTCAACAAAAAATTAATGTTTAGTTTAAAAGTAGATATATTCTTTTAAGTAAATTCTACGTTACCTATAAACTAATTTAATGTAAATTTATTGAAAATACTAAAAAGTATGTAAATCATACTATACAATTCCCATATAAATTGCTTTTACAAATCAAAACTTTTTTAAACTATGGCTAAAAACTATTTGATATTTACTATAACATTTTTGTATATATTACTGACTCTATATAGATAACGGTCTTTTTCAACTTACTTTTTATGTGTAAGTATATGTTATAAAGTCGGTTTACTGTTCAGAGACGGAGAGGGCTCAGCATTTTAAAATGTAACCAGTCCTTTGTTAGATCAATTTGACCGATTCTCCATGGTCCAGTCGGAATCATAAGCTCAATTGCATCCGATTTAGATTCTATTGATTCAAAAAAACCCGTGCGTGAGACTACATACTGATTTTATAGTTCATTTTATTACATTTAAATGAATCTATTAAATTTATAGTTCCTGATTTTATTACATGATTAATTTTACGATTCGTCGGTTTTCATCCGCTGTTATACTATAGTTATATTCTATATATCCACTGTTTATAAAGTTTTGTATCGCTATAAAATATCAATTAATTATAATAGTTTTAATTAAGATCTTTCGTCTTCGTTTTATTATAATTTATCCTTCAATCAAATTATTACACGGTATATAAAACTGTTATTTATTAATATGTTATCATCAAGTGTATTCTAATAATTTAAACTATTCCGTGCAAAGATTAATTTAATACACAAGCGACGCATTCATTTATCGGCCTCATAAAATCATATTTTCAAATCATGCCAAGGCGAAACAAATCATAACTGTCGGTAATCGAAATACATACGTACAAGACGATATATGAGTGTTGTGAAACAAAATGAACTATCAAAGAAATCGTGACAACTATCAAGAGCGCTTCTAACGAACGCTATGCGAGCGAACTAGCGTAAGAATGTTTTCATCATCACCTAATTCTAATATAAATAAATAGAATTGAGAAAACATAAATGTTTAGAAAACGGGCCAAGGATGAATAACAAAAGATATTGTTAAGACAGCTTTTGAAATATCAAAATAAGATCTTACGAGACATATCGGATTTAGCTTCTCATAATAAACTCAAGAGGATTATGTATGAATTATTATATTTTCAACCTTGGAATTTTCAACCGAAACGTAAAAATGGATTTACACAGTTTTTACTGAACTAAACTAGCTGTATTTAAAAACTAAAACAGCGACTAATTTAACACAACAATATTTTATTAATTAATTATTTTATCTATCAGAAGAATTTTGCCAAGGTTTTTACATTTGAAAGCGTATTCCGGAAAAATTACGTTATGTTTTTAGTTTATCAATATTAGTGTTGTGTCCGTATTTTTTTTTTTTTTTGTTAATTCTTAAAAGAATTACGTACATAAAAAAGAATATACAAAAGATCACAAATTTCTATCTAGGATGCGTCCTTCCAATCTTGCGTATTCCAATACCTTAGAAAAAACAAATATTATTTAATGCAAATTAAGCTAAATTTAATAGAATTGTTGATAATATATTCATTTAATAAAATCTGCAATCTCGAGCGCATTAAAGTATGACAGATTGTTGACTTTCAAATTACAAAAGAAATAGAGAACGTAAGTCAACTGATTTGACCTGAGATTCCTTACTACAATCAGCGTGCGAAGTCATATGGGTTTAATTTAAGATGAAATACAAGCTGCGTTCGATTAATGAACTACATCATCGCTTTGAATAACAAGTTCAGTCAACTTGGAAGTACAAATGATACTTTACATTGTAATATTAGTTCTTAATTGTGTAACAAGTAACGGTTTTACGTAAAATGTGAATGGTTTTGCAAGAATATACATGAACATTTATAAAAACTAATAGATACTTTAGAACTTATCGGTAGAATACAATTTAGTAAGCTGGTGTCTGAAAACAGTATAAAAGAATGCATAAACTGACTGAATATTTCTTGTTAGATATTATATATAGATGAACGAATAAATGAAATATAGGTACTTCATTAATATATTCACAACGTTGAGAATCAACACAAAAATGATGAAAATTACTGTAAAATTATATTAACCCCAAAAAACAAAATAAAGCTTTTCAGCTAATGTTTCCGCCATTGACATAAACAAATTATTAAAAATACATTATATTATGATATTCACAGTGAGAATTGTTATATCCTAAAAAAGATAAAATATTTTTAGGTCAGATATTATAGGTTTTTGCCATTTGAATAAAATATATTTGTCATCATACTAGCAGTTACAATTGTAGTACCATCGCATTATTCATCATCGTATATGAAAAATCAATAAAATACAATAATTATAAAAAACCAAACTTACAAAACAGCAATCAAAGAATACAAAATTAAATGTAATTACAATGCGTGACGTAAGGTGTCAATGTAATGACCAATTATTGATATATTACGGTACGTCAGTGGTAATTTCATATTCGAGAACAACGATACTGTCAATTAAACCAGCGATCTTAAATTGTCGATTAGCGGTCTAATAATCAGACGTGACTAATAGGTTCTAGTTGGAATAGGTCTGTTTATTCCATTGTGTTTGATAATTTGAATATGTTGTCGATATTTTTAATAATTTTTATAAATAATTTAAGATTTTCAAAGAAATATATTTCACCCGCGTTAATTTTGGTATTTATGATTATTACTCTCCTATTACGTAAATGCTTTATAGCTTTTCTTAGTATATATACTATCTAATAAGAAAATTCTTTAATCTAACTGGTAGATCGCGGGTAGATTTGTTTTAGTTCATTGATTAAACTCTTCAACATTTATTACACTAATATTGATTACGAATTCAATATAATAGGGATGTTCTAATGATATAAATTTTGTATATTTTTATAACTTGAATGTACATTTCCAAAATAATTAATCGAAAAAAAAATTACAAAACAATAAAAAAATTGAAACAAACAAAAGACGTAATAAAATCGGTAGTAAATTTGTCGTCAAGCAACCAATTATTTCATAGGAATTTTAATGAGAGCGCTTTCATTTTTTCAAATGTCGTTATTAAGGATGACACGCGCAAGTGACACAGCAACAGTATGGGTGTTACAAATAAAAGATTTCGAATCGCTATATTACAGTTTCAATGTTTATTTGTAGAGTAAGCATTATAAGAAAGATTGGTGATCTTAAGAACGAGAGTAAGTCATTATTTACGTGTAAAAAATAAAGTCAGTCCAAAAATAAGCGTTTAACGGATAAGGACACATTTTTAGTCGCTCGGTCAGATATGATTTAATGGAACGGCGAAAGGTTCGTTAACATTAATAAATTCATTGCCATTACTATGGTTTCTCATTATTTAATTAAAAAAAAAATTCTATTTTTTATTATTCTTTTGTAAGTCTACTTTTATTTTTCATATAATTAAATAATTACAAAAACTATTACTTATTATCTACAAGAACAACAAATACTATGCTTACAATAACAGATAAATGTTAACGATAAATTTCTGCCCTTTTTTCCATGTCGGCCATCTGAAGCTAAAGGTGAAATTTTAATAGCGTCCAGCTTTGTTTTCCGGTAATAAATCCGAGTAAAAACAAAAACTTTAACACAAATTATATGTTGTCATAGACACCAACCATTCCAAAAAATAAAATATTATGCTCTAATATTACACTTTCCTGGACGAAACAAAAAGGCTCTAACATGTACTCAATTTTTACTCGTATAGATAGTGTAAAATTATATGTAAAATATATAAATTTTAAAATTTCATATAAGTGCTAATAAATTATTGAACTCACGCTATTTTCGTCATGGATATCAATGCAATTAGTGACTCGAAAGTGAGAAGAAGTAACATAGTAGAAGCCGAAACTCCTTTCCGACACACGCTTTTAACTTTACTTCGGCACTTCGTTAGCTGTGTTTATATTTATTTAGCGTGATAAGTTATCCCGGTGACTGAGAGGGAAGCAGGATGTACGCCCTGAACGACTCTCAGAATTCATTTGCCATTTCCTTGCTTAATCTTTATTCATTAATTAATATTACTTAAATCTTAACTTGTTGAAAACCATATTAGAAGCGACACTTCATCATTTTTAAACTTCATTATGACAAATACTCTTCATAATTATATACTTGTAGTTAAAAAAAAATGACTATAAGGAATTTATTGTCATCACCACTGCACTGTACATCATCATCATCTTGATATCAGCCATTGGTTGTCCACTGTTGAACATAGCCATCCCTTATTTACCTCCAGAGTGACCTGATTTCAGGATTATCGTGTCTTCCCCCGTCTTTTTGGGCTTGAAATAAATCAAATATATCATTGTAAACTGACATTTCTTTTTTCAGCTCATAATATTTTCATCAGACCTCAAAATGCGTATATTGTGTGTTGGCAGGGACTGGTAGCGGAATCTCTGCCGAGGTTTCTTTGTACTCCCTTTTTTTTTTTGTAACGCAGGGGAATCCATTTACGGATGATATCCAGGACGCCCGGGTCAGCAGTCCTAGACCTATGTCGGACTCGTCACTTTTGGGAGTGCAATACCGTACTAAACCGCTGCGGGAGCCTTCACCCGCATTAATTGGAGGGTTCCGGATCTGCAGGCAACAGGACCCCTCCAGCGACAGGCTGGCCTCGGCGAAAAGGCCAGACTTCTCCTCCATGGGGACGCCGTGTCTAGCAGGACTGTTAACCATCACCGTCTTATTTGGTTCAGAGTTATTCGCACCATTATGGTCTTAGTCGCCTTTAACGATACCTCGGCAAGACGGAGGTCGGGACTATTCGTCTCTGCCGGTCACCTCACGGCCATTGCATTTTATTTCCCAAATTGATTATTATCATTGTGGTCTTTTCGACCTTGACGTTAGCGGTAAGCATATATATGGCTGTTTTTTTTCATAAAGCAGCCCTTCCTTAACACCGTCATTTAAAAAACCCAGCCCTATATAAGATTTTTGTATAATATATAAATCCAAATTTCCGTCAATCTATTGATATATAACTAGATGACTCACGCCATTTCTTCCAAGTTCACTTTAATATTTGCCGATACAACCCGAATACAACTAAGTCATAACGATGGCTGTATTCCTGAAATAAATAAACTTTCTACCCTTTATTAATCTTGTTTATCTAGAAAATTGGACCGTTCTCTGATCATGGATGCTATGTTTAACGTATTTAAACAACCAGACTCTTTAGCATTATGTTATCAATGTGAATTGCTTACTCGAGGATTTAAAAAAAAAGTAAGAAAATTCACGCTTATTTTTAAAGTTTTCAGTAAATGTTTTATAATTATTTACAGCTGCGTGATATAAATACGTCACGGATTATTTTAGGAATATCCGTAATACAAACAAGGGTTGAGACGGTTGGATCGTGAATGAAATTAAATTCGCAACCGAGGAGATCGTAAAACAATAACTTGGTTCTCCTGTTTCAAAATATAATGGCGTGTTTCAAAACAAAAGAACTTTAATATACAATAATCTACAACTAAATGACGGTGTTGAAATAAAATAATGCTTATTGATTTTATTTTAATACAATACTTTTTCATTGTACACAATAACTTTTATACAATTACCGCTACATTTATATACTCGTTATTACCGTTATTGAGTGTAGAAAAATTACAATATAAATGTTGTAGGTACAATAGGTACCTACTGTTGGATAAATGTATCCGGTTAAAAAGAGTATAAGTAGTATACATATCTCATAACTAGATAATCTACGCAGTTTCAACTTTTTTTAAATTTTAATTATCATAATATCACTTGAATTTGAATTTGCGATGACTATTGTTGTCTCTACTATTATGGTGAGACCATCCGTAATAGTAAAATCTTCCTATCGACTTTATTCATTTTATTTATATTTCTACTGCGGTGATTGTCAAGGTACTACTCTGCCCCTAAGAGTCGTAACGCAATTTTTCATAGGCTACAATTACTTTTATTATAAACTAATTTTATGACTTTTTTTTTTTTTTTATAAGACTAATAGATTCTTAATATAATATTATCGTGTTATTTCGAAAAAACTAACTTTTTTTTCTTCATCACCCGATAGATACATGAAGATTTACTGTGTTGTTTTAATAATTATGAGGTAAATATATTAAATTATTAGGAAATAACAAAACTTTAAATCTACTATCACGGGCTCACTACATCTACTGATGGATTAACTCGGTTGGTGTAATATTATTTTTCAGTGGATTTTTGTCCTCTTTTTGTCTGTAATAAATAATTGTAAGGGATTCTTCGCGTAAAATAGTATTAAAAATCGATAAACAACAAACAAGTAATAGACAAAAAAAAATTTACGTCAGTGAGTTTATAAATAAATATATGCTTAACATACACACACGGTCGTCTTCACCTAAGGTAGCCAACTTAATTTCGTGTTTTAGGTAACAGCCGACTGATACACATATATTATTTTAATAAATGTACATATAAATAATACATATATAAATATAAATATAAATATATTTTTTTTTTTTTTATGTTAGTTGGATAGGCAAACTGACAGACGTGCCACCTGATGGTAAGTGGTCGACGTCGCCCATGAACATAAACTAGTTTACCTGGAACTAGCCCAGCCAACTCATTTATGTGTTGCCTATCCTGAGACATATGATGTTAAGTCTCGGTGCCAGTAATTACACTGCCTGTCTTGCCCTTCTTTCCGAAACACAGCAAAGCTGTTTCACGGAAGAAATAGGCAAGATGGTGGTACCCATGCAGCCGGGATCGGGACTCGGGGCGGGAATCGAACCCACAACCGAGCAGAAAGTAGGTTCACTGCAAACTGCACCAACGGGCCAGTCGTGATTTCACTACAAAAATAATAAATTAATTTTTTTAACTTTTAAAACAATAAAATTGTCACAAGAGAGTTTCTTTTGTTGTTTGGAATAAAGTTTTGGTTGTTTTTCTCTTATAAATTGTTTTTCAGGAAAGAGACAAAAATATTTTCATAATTTAAAAATAGCAATTCAATTTATCTTCTAAAATGTTTATCAAGTCGTATTAGAACGATATATCATACGATTATTGTGATTGTGCCGCTTTGTGTCATTTATCTTATACTAGCTTTTAGCCCGCGACTTCGTCCGCGTAGAAGACGAAAATGGTTCTAATAGCATTTTAATAGGTTTTTTTACGTTATTAATTTTGTTGTAACATATACATTATTGTGTTAAAATATTTGAATACTTATAAAATATATCAATCTGTATTATAGAGAAGGGATTTAAAGTAAAAAAAAAAAAAAACTTTAAAATAAAATTTCCTTCGGGGTGCTAAAATCATCAGACTACTCTGAAACATGCCACATACATACAATTGGATGTGAAAGAAGCAGCTTTCGCTCAAGTATACTCCTGCTACAGAGTTTGACCTTAAACTTTGTTTATATGGTAAATACATACTCATATGAATAATAATATAATGTATGGGTAACGTGACCAGACGTCCCGTTTTGAACGGGACCGTCCCGTTTTTCGGTTGTGTGTCCCGGTGTCCCCAAGAATATCCCCGGGATGCAAATTTGTCCCGTTTTTCGAATGGCAGAAAATTTATTGTCGGCTGGACCGCGCATCGCCGCGTCGGTTGTCACGATACGCCCGTGCGCACTGTCTTTATATTATGTGTGTCCTAGGCAATGCGGGCAGGAGGTGTAAGCGACTAGATTGCAATACATTACCTATACGAAATTCTTTTGTTTTTTCAATGATTAATAGCGACATGCATTTTTCCCAATTACTTTGGTGTTAATTGATATTCGCGCAGTAATTTCGTCGTAAATATCTTAAAAACTTATGAAATCTTGTGTTAATTATGCCGAAACGCAAGTATTCTTTTAATGTTGGCTTATAAGCAAAATACTTGTTTATCCAGCAAATAAATACTCGGACGCGAATAAAAAATTTCTACGGAAGCTCACTGGGTGTTCAAACAGTATCACACTAATAAATAAATTTTCAACATCAAAACTTCAGTATTTTAATTGAATATATTTTATGTCTGCCTGCTACTAACGCGCCAGTGGAAAGAGTCTTTTCCTTAATGAACAAAGTGTGGATGTCTGAAAAAAAACCAATTAAAGATTCCAGTTTTGAAGAATTTTATCTAAAATCCTCATCTGCTGTATTAAATCAAATTTGTTTCTCTAATAAATACAATTTTTAATTTGTAATAATTATTATTCTTCCTAAAAAAAAATGTTAGTGTAATCGTAGTAAAAGTGTTTTTATATATACGGCTGCACATCAAATGATATATGAGTTGACCTTGAATTCCACCTTAAAAAATCCCCCTAGGTAAATAAACCTGCAAATTAACGAAAAAAAAAGAAACTGATGTCCCGTTTTGAGCCAAAAAATAAATGGTCACGTTATGTATGGGTCTATGAATGATAATATAATGTATGATCTTGTTCCAACATTAGTCCATGGTACCAATCTGTACTAATTGGGGTGTCGTATAATTCAAAAATGTTTCCAAATTCACTTCGGTGTCTTCTATATCTGTATCATTGTGAGTACAGATGCCTTGCTGATGAGTAATTTAGTTTAAAACCCTTGATTTAAAACAACACCAAAATTGAAGTAAAAAATATTATATAAAACACTATTTCACTATAAAGCGACCACACGGTATATTTATAACTCAATTTTGTTACGTTTATTATAAAGTCTTGGCTGTTCCACCAGGAGCACCCAAAAAAAGATATCACCTACGCCTGCGTCAATACTGGAAAATATTATAATCTTGAATATAATAGACGGATTGAATTGTCAAACATGTGTCAAAATAAAATGTAATTTTAAAAAAAGCACTAAAGAGTATTGATATCAAAATAACTTTCTACCCCCTTTTAACCCGGTAAGGGGATGAATTTCGATAAAATACAAAACACGTCTTCAATCAATTCTGTTAAATAATATTTATGCAAAATTTGAAGTAGATTGGACCAAGGAATCACGTTCTCCCATACAAAGTTTGCCTCCCTGTTTCATCCCCTTAGAGGTAGAATTTCTTAAAATCCGTTCTTAGCTGACCTTTACTCGGCAAAAGGAATATTCCTACCAAATTTCAAGTTGTTAGGTCTCATAGTTCCAGAGATATCGTGATGAGTGACTATATCTATAGAAAGTCTCAGATATATATATATAGATTATTTTTACTTTTATTTCCTTTTTTTTTAAATTTACTTATTATTATATACAAAAACAGTAGAAATATTTGACGCGCAAATACTAGACATCTCTCACGGCTTTACATGCGTGACGTCCCGATACCAGTCAGATATAATTTCGTGAGCCACAGCTTAACGTTTTATAGCTACGTTAATTTTGAATACATGCATAATGTAGCTTGACGACGCGTTGGCGCAGTGGTCACAACAACTGGCTGATGCGCTAGCGGTCGCGGGTTCGATCCCCGCATATGTCAAATATCTGTATAGGCCATACAGATGTTTGTCGTGGTCTGGGCGTATGTGCTTGTGTATTGTGTGTGTTTCCGGACCCCCGACACAGGATTGTTGAACTGGGGGCCGTTGAGTGTGAGACGTTTATTTATTTATTTATTTACTTTTTAAGGGCTTAGAGAATTATTAAAATCGCTTCAGTAACATAATAACCGTCAGCTTGCTGTCCGGAAAAAAAAAACTTTACAGTGAGCATATTAGTTATTTATGCAACTGTTGTATAATAAAGGGTATTAAAACACGAATGTAGGTTATGATAATAGCATCACATGAGTGTTTTAATACCTAATTATCAACAGTTGCATACAAGGCTATCTACTCCCATGATTTAAATCCAAAAAAAAAAAACAATAAAAGTATCGAAGAAAAATGGCGGGCTTTTGAATAACCTACTTTTTTACGTTGTTGTTGTTTTAAAATTTATCCCCAATAGGGCAAGGCAAAGGACTATAGTCCATACAGCCTAATCTAAATTTCCTTTTTTTTTTACGGCGCGCGGCGTTCTGGTAGTGAAACGCGCGTGAATGACAATGTTCTTTTTTGAAATTCTCACAGATGTTCTATTTTTGAAATTCATACAGATACCACGCATTGAGCAGTAAGAATGTGGCTGTCTGTTGAGTAAACCCTTTTCGCAGAAGGGATCGTAGAAAAAAGAAAGGAGTGTTATTATGAAATTCAGTACAACATTATTATCTTATAATTGATATAACCGTTTGGATGATATAATTGTTATTAGAACATTTGGTGTTTTAATGTTGGCAATAAGCTAACTGTTTCAGAATCTTTTACAGAGGATTTAAAGCATGGAAGTAGATAAAATAAATAAATCAATAAAACGCCTCATACCCCACGGGTCTCACTAGGATAAAATCCCGTGTTAGGGGAGCGAAAACACTCGCAAGACAAACATAAACGCGCAGACCTCTACCAAGTACCAACATCTGTATGCCAAACATGTGTCATGAGCGTTGATCAAACCTGAAAGATTACACACACATAAACGATTGTGGTGTGGTTGATAAAATGATCTATCTAACTTAATAAAAAAATTCAGATTTTAAAAATATAGAACTTAACATGTTACATAAAATGTTTCACTATCCATAAATAAAACTGTAACTACTATAAATAATAATAATAAACGTCTCACACTCAACGGCCCCCAGTAGGATGTGAATCCTGTGTCGGGGTCCGATAACACACACAATACACAAGCACAAACGCCCAGACTAAGACAAACATCTGTATGGTCTATACAAATATTTGTCATGTGCGGAGATCGAACCCGCGACCGCTAGCGCATCAGCCAGTTGCTGTGACCAATGCGCCAACGCGTCGTCGAAATAAATATTTTCGAATAAAATTATTTGATTTGAACAACGAAAAATATAATCATTAGGTCATTCAAAATCCAAATAAACTGAGAATAAACGATGCATAACAGTTCATTACGAGTAGGCGAAAATGTAGTTGAAAGTAACATGCATTAATTAACACGATTAGTTCATTCGCTACCAAAGGGCTGTTTGACTAGAGACCTATTTGGTGGACATTTGCTTTGGTAATTAAAAGTACACATGCATCAATGGCCAGGCTACCCTAAACATAAAACTGTATATGTATTTCATTCGTATAATAATTATACATTTTATATTTATTTATACAACGTACATTCGATTATATAGCTATTAATTCGGTGTGTGTTTCATTTGTGTCATTTTATAACCAAGGTCTTAAATTGATTGGTAATGTGTATATTAGCAAAAATATTAATTTAATATGTATGTGCAGTGTTTAGTACTATCATATTGAGTGATATTTGTATAATTAAATACCTGGGAAACTAATCAATGAGATCTAAGAATGTACTTAGTTGTCATTTTTTCATATATAATTTTATAAAATCTAATTTATTTTAAATGTTTTAATTTATTACAAGCAGAAAAGTTTTTAAAAAAATAAAGTTTAGAAACGTACACATACAAAAAATATATTCACAGGTAACGACAGTAAAATGTAGTTTTTTGAATCATCTGTAAAATTACCTATATTGTGTATTTCCCTTTCTGTTCGTAAATTCATCAATTAGAAAGACACGTGTTGTAATTATTCCTCCTTCCTATGAGTAATAATATATATATATATATATATATATATATATATATATATATATATATATATATATATATATATATATATATATATATATATATATATATATATATATATATATATATATATATATATATATATTTATTTATTCAGACAGATAATATAACCCATCTTTAAAGTGATATTTCTTAGGCTGAAAACGCTACTTGCATAGTGTAGTTTATTATGTTTACTGCTAAAAATAAATTTATAAATATTAAAGTAATATGTATAAACATTGTAATTCTATAACAAAATCATAAAAGCCTATACAGTTGCTGGACATCTGAGCAAGTATTCTTATATCAGATAGGTCGAAGTACCGAAGTATGCCTTTGAAAGTGGACTCTATGGAATTAGAGAATGATCTAGTGGACGCAAGGGACTGTGTGGGCTTAATTAGTGGTAAGTTTCTTGTTTCGGGAGGCGAGGATAAGGGTTGCAATCTAGACGATCGATAGCTTTGTTAGATTCTTGACGGTAATTTACTCTATTCACATCTATTTTTTGTATCTCATATAATATATTTATGTAGTATTACAAACGTATTTTTGTGATACTAGTAAAATGCAGTAGATACCCATTGAATACAAATGAACTACGACGAGAGCTTAATCGCTACTATGTTTCACGTTAGGTTAGTGTATCTTGAGTTTATTCGGACATTAACTTCTAGTTCTACTTAAGCAATTATTGCGATTAATTCAAAGCTTATTATTTATGCAGATAGTTAAAAAAAACATCCCCTTCCTACTTAATAAAGGGAATAAGTTATAAAATTTTGCTTTCGTCTGTCTCAGACACTTTATATGCGTAGCGTTTGTTTTATAAAACGCAACTAATTATAGTTTTTAGTGAATCAGCTACTAAGCTGCTTCACGCTGTTATCTAAGAGTCTAATCCGACCGATCTATTCGTATTATTCTGTAGATACGTATTTTACCAGCACATCGGCTGTATTATTTAGTTTTTTCATGATTTACCTAAGATTATAATAAATAAGATTACCTTTAGTTCCTAAAACAAATTCAGAAAAATTTCTTTCTCTTAGTAATATAGGTATATTTTATTATTAAAATATATTTGCAATTTATTGGGATTGTAGATATGAAGAGTTAATTTATCTGTTCGTATATTTTAATGCGCTTATATAAGCATTGATTTTGTATTGAAAAGCTTAAAGCTTGTAGTTTACAATACATCACGCTACTACCCATGAAAGCAGAAAATTAAAAAAACATGAATGTTGGAGCGGGCTGTCTAGTATGGTAATAAAACTAAAAACATGACCAAAGTAAACATCTACAACGACAATCAAAATACACAAATCACTATAGCCATTATATATATAAAGAAACATTATTCAAATCTAACGCTCATTAGTTATAAACTAGTTTATAGAACAAATCGATCATATTTTCAAGTCCATTAAGAAACAAGATCACTTAATCAATATCGTTAGTACATTAAAATGATTCACACGTACCGGTTCACTTTGAACTTGGCGGTTATCTTCGAGGGCAACCATAGCCTACTGACTAAACAGCTACTTCATTAGTTACTTATTACTACATAGACAAGTTCACGATGTACGTGTATTGGGTATAAACATGATTTATTAAATATGTAATATATTTTTTGTAATTAAAAATTGCGATTGACTTTTTTAAATATTAATATAATAAAAAATAATTATATTTTTAATTGAATGCGCTAATTTCAAGATTTGATAACTTTGCTAATTCGTAGGATACTATGCTATACGTATCTCTTAAGAATCACGAGGATGGAATATAAAACGAGTAAAACTGTCTACAGTCTACCTCGAGGTCGCTACATTCAATTTTAATTTATATAAGTTAATGGCTTAAGGTTTTTGTGTAATTTCTAATATAATTAATTATGACGAAGTTAGATGATTATATAGTTATTTTTCATTGTAAAAATATTTTGAAAACTGATAAAGTTTACAATCACATTATCATTGTAACAACTATTTATCTTACAATAATTCGTAGCAAGTTGGAAACTTTATATGTTAAAAGTAGACTCAAATTAATATTTACATATTTTTTTATGTTACTTTTGTTGATTCTGGATCTGAATCTGTATCTGCACGGGATACTCGCTTTTATGGTTACCATTACGCCTTCATTAAAAAATTTAGTTTGTAATTTTGTAAAATATATCTTACCACGCCAATTTACCTTACTTACCAATAATTACGAAGAAATGGCGTTTAAAACAAAAATAATATTTGAAATCTGAATAAATGAACCTAAAATTAACGCGTTCAGACAAAAAAAAACATCTTGTCACCAAAAAATGAAAAGGCTGAGTACAAGATATACCTTAACCATTTACACAAATGTTCCAGAGCAGAATAATTAAATAACTTCTAATTATTTTCTATCAGAACAGATAACTCAATTGATTTATTAGTCGACGTCCCCCACAACAGATACGGTTATTTACGATGTTTGTTATGATAAGCGATCCAAATTCTACGTTTATATGTATTGATTAACAGAAAACTAAATAGAAATGTATACTACAAGAGTTATAAATCTGAATTGCATTTAATATCAATTTATCTACGTATTATAAAATTAATTAGTTAACCATATTATCATAATAATAAGTATTTAGAATTATATAATTATATATTCTCCTTCATAGGAAAGAAGTCGTTAAATGCAATGCATAGCAATGAGACGTTTAAGATTTATTACAGAACAGTAATATACAATACAATAAATTTTAAAACTTACATTTTTATAATATAAACACACATTTTAATATTACCGTGTGGACAATTCCAACGTATTATAATAATATAATCTCTCTAACTTCGTAATATCTTAATAGCTGAAGTTTACACAAACAGCTGTCTTGAGAGTACTATTCTTCATTAGCAAATGGATCCCTTGATAATTTATTCTTTAGGTCACTTTGCTACAATTCCGTTAAATTTAATCATATAATCGCATTTTCTTTGACTCTAGACTCTTTGAAAATGACCTAAGGCTTTTATAGAAACGAACAAAGTGTATAAAATGTATCATTAGATTTATTTTTCTCATAAGACGGCTTACTGAGTTAAATGAAGCTAATAAGAATTGGCTACGGTTTGGTCACGCGCACGCGTAGTTCCGCTCTTCCCTAATAGATGGCAGTACTTGTATCAAGTTAAGTTTTAATTATTTTTATTGTTTTTCCTTTTTTCTTTAAATATATAAATCTTTAATACTATTGCGATTTATATACTTTAAATTTATTTCATTCATATAAGAGTAGCTTCTGTGAATCTTCTGTGAAAGTTCGCTCTGTGAATTTGTATATATACCTATATTGAGTATTTTATTGTTTATTAGTAACTATATTTTAGTTCAAAGTAAAACTGAATTACAGTATATATTTCTATTATATCGTATATTCTTATTTTTATTATTATTTCTAATTATATTTATTTGGTGTTATTTGATATATTTATGCACCACCCTCCATTTTACTTCGGCTATGTTTCAATTCCTCACAACGTAAGATTGTCTGGAAGAGATTGCTTATTAGGAATAAGACCGCCTTATTGTGCAATAATATTTAAGCATATATCTCTGTAATTTTGTTTCAAAAGTGGTGTACAATAAAGAATTATAAATAAATAAATAAACAAATAAATAAAATAAGAGTAGCTTCTGTTTTCATAATTGTTTTGCTTCTTGGTATTCGTAATATGTTTGACGTTACTCTATATTTTTGGTTATTCGATTATACAAAAAAAGGATTTATTATATAGATATGTAAACATATATTACGAGAACATGAGTACATGTTCTTAAATAGAATTCTTTATGCTAACAGTTAATATTCTTCGCAGCCTTATATTTACCATTCCAAAGAGTCGCGAGCACCGCGTAACTCGTAAACAATATAATTTATTTAAATCCAGACATATTTACAACAAAGTAAACCAAAATATCAGCCCACCCGCCGTAACAAAGGTATACAAGCGAGTTTTCGGTGTCCGTAATTATTTCTACAGTTCCCATAACCCGTCATGCTAACAAGCACCGATTTATTTTATAACGAAACGAACACAGGATATCTGCTTTGGTATTTTAACAACCCAATTTTGATTTTTGTTCACGAAATTTAAATATATTTTTTAAATAAATACAATATTTTTTTCTTACTATTTATGTAGCAAAGGAAATATTAATCTTATTAATCTCATATCTTTTATTTAAATAAACTACATGTATAATAAATAATATTAGATGTTATTACATCGTGAAATTAAAGGAAACAATAGATATATAAATATTGGACGTTATAAAAAATTAAAAATAACATGATATATATAAACGTATTACAATTTTTTATAATTTTTGGATGGACATATGTAAATAAATAATAAATATAAACATTAAATATACGAGTACTTTATTTTCTTTTTTTTAATAACAGTTTTTACATAAGATACATTAGTCAACAACAATAGTTTTTTATGTTTTAAAATGTATTTATTTATTTAATGTATATTTTAATGTGTATCATAATGAATAAATAAAATACATGTTTAGGAATATTGCAGCCAGATTAAATTTATTAATTTTAAAATGTTATAATTAAATAATTTTAAAATAGAAATAATTTATTTATTCTCTCGAAATATCACTAGAGGTTTATTCTAAAGACCCTACTGGTATTAACATTTAACAAAGACGACGAGTTTGCTCATTGGTCACAGCAACTGGATGATGCGCTAGCTGTAGCGGGTTCGATCTCCGCATATGACAAATATTTGTATAGGCCATACAGATGCTTGTCGCGATATGAGCATTTATGCTTGTGTATTGTGTGTGTTTCTTAACCCCCGACACATTATTAACATCCTACTGGGGGCCGTTGAGTTTGAGGCGTTTATTTATTTATTTGTTTAACGACTTTGTTGCAATACCCAACCAAAAACTAATTTATCGATGTCAGTGTTAAGTTTTTTTTTTCTCCTTAAGCTTAATTGTATTAATTTGATAAAATCAAATATTTTTCATACAACCTTAAATATTTTTAATATGTAGTGTCTTTTTTTGTATCGCAGGGGAACCCAATTACGGGTGATTACGGGTGGACGCCCGGGTAGGCTGTCCCAAACCGTATGTCGAACTCGTATGCTATGTTTCATTGCCGGCGGTCGCGGGTTTGATTCGTACAAATTTGTTTCCGGTATGGATGAATATTTCTTTGTGGGTCACCTCGCCGTGCCTCAGAGAGCACGTAAATTCGTTCCAGTTTTTATTTTTAAATAAGATTTTTTTTTTATTGATAGAATAACTAATTAGCTACTATCTATGCCTATTGTATTTTTTTTTAATTTCGTTGCTACCGTATTTTGTGGAATGCAATTTATTTTATAAATTGTTTTTAATTAATTTGTAAAACAATAAATTAAAGCACATATATGCATTAGCGTAAAAGACGGCAGATTTCCGATCAACATTCCACAGTTAAAATATAATCGGGATCAATTTTAGATGACCAGTTTATTGTTCCAAACACACTTCGAATAATCTTTTAAGCGAGGAAAAAATGTATTCGTCGAAATCCGAAACAGAACCAATATAAATTAGTAACGCGGTACCGCAAAAAAGGCTTAGTCAATGACCACTCACATAGACCCGTGCTGATTCCCATCGTTTCGGCAGTTTGTTCCACTTTCGACATTTTGTAATATTCTCATATTATAACTAATTATCAAATTAGTGATGTTATATTTTTATCATTAAAAAAATTAAAAGCTACAGACTTTTGGATGAAATATTACTTAAGATATAACTATTTGTATATTTTTTTAACAATTTATAAAAAAAAATATCTCATGTCACCAATATCAATACCAATATAAAAAATACTTGAAGACTGCCAATAATACTGTAAATTTACTTCCTTTCAGTTTATTAAGATTTACATTAACGATATAGAGTAAAATAGATTTTTTTTCACTCATAAATAAACGGCGTCAAATTCAAGAGACATTAAAAATTAAGGATGTCACCTTGATATAATATAGAGGTACTGATGATTAATAGATTATATTAAATTGATATTTGAGGACTATAAAAATTGGTCTAAAGAAAAAAATATGAGATAGAAAATAATCACAATATTAATTGTAGAGTACAAAACAGAATAAAACTTTGTGGTTATTGAATAAGTAATGGCCGTGACTAACAAGCCGTGATATACACATTCTTGTGGTCGTCGTATCGCGACATCGGGATATCTCTTTGAATCGGGATACCGCGAATCGACTATTCATTCGTAGTTTAACACCTATATTTTAAATCTAAAATCAACATTATATAATAGAAGACACGTTCATTTTGTTTTAATATAGCAATTTTGAACCTAAATAATAAAACATTAAAACATTTGAAAATCACAGTTGGGATGTCTTACATGGGTGGTCTAAAATAACAAATACTTATGCAGATCACGACCAACAACTTATATGCTTATATCTTTTGAGGCTCGACTTCACTATTGTTGGCATAGTAAAATATTATACCGCAAAAAAGTCGATAATTAGGTAATTTTTTGAAAAATATTACTTACAAAAATATCTAACATTAAACTGCATATAACGGACGACCGTTCTGGTGTTGTGGTGCGAGTACTCGTCTCAACGCCGCGCGCCGATGGTCACAGTTTCGATTCCCGATCAGAACAGATATTTGTATTTGTACAAATATTTGTTGCCGGTCTGGGTGTATGTCCTTATGTGTCTCCCCACCGTACCTCGGAGAGCACAAAAGGCCGTTGGTCACACAGACACCTGATAACGTTCGTTACTCATGGTAGGGAAATTATCCGCCAACCCACAGTAGAACACCGTGGTCGATTAAGCTCCAACCCTTCTTCTATATGGAGAAGAGGTTTTCGCTCAGCAGTGGGTTGTTTACAGACTGATACAGTACAGTAAACTGCATATATTGATATAAATCCAATTATAATCTTGATTATCTTGATAAAATCGAAAAACTTGAACTTAAATGATAACTTTCGTATTTTTTCGCAAATTTTTCCTTACATGGAAAATAATCACATGGATTTTGTTTCTCGTAAAACAAGTGACAGTTATAGTAACGTAAAATTTTGATATGACTCAATGACAAGACATACGTGTCGTGATTTATGACTTGTGGTCGTATACACGTTAGTATCATTCACTTAATCATTTGACTCACATAATTCGCAAAATACATAAAAACGTGTATCTTGATAGTGATATACTTTAGACGTGTTAAGTTTATCATTTAGTCATATTTAGATACTCACCTTGCGGATATGATGACTAATTTATTTAAATAGGTGATTCAAAATATAAAAGGTGTTATTACTAATCGTTTGTTTTTATATGCGTAAGGCTAGCGCTGTCCCATATACTTGTCTGACAGATTTCAAAGATGAAATTTGGCCATTGCCTAGATCATAACTGGAATACCTACTGTTCTCTTATATTTACGCGAATTTTACTCATGTAATTAAAAGTTTAAAAACGCATTTTATCGCGTTTATTTCTAATTTCAGTTTAACAATATTTTATTTTAAATTATTTCCCGACGTTTCGGACCCTTTACAGCGTCCATGATCTCGGGGGACTGAGGTGGTGGGTGTCCGAATAATGAATTAATTGTTACATACCCGCTTTTTATACAATTTTAAATTATTACTATTAGCCGTTCCTATTCATGCAGAAAAAATCCGTTTTTAGACTTTTAATTAAATCATAACTGAAATGCTAGGAAAACGTTCCAAATCTCAATGGTTCATATAAAAAACGCGAATGCTAAACGTTTCATGTAATGAATTTGGATCCACATAAGAATGAATGATTGTACATTGTAACTAAAATCTTCTCACACAATGGAGAGAGATCAAATAAAAATTAAAAATTAATTATTTGTAGTATGGCTCGTTATATCGTCTAGTTAGTTAGGACCCGTTTTACGTTGTTTTTGTATTAACCAAGTTCTTTTAGAGTATCAGTGATCACAAGTTCAAATGATTATTGGAATTTAAATAAAACTTCGTAATGAGTTTGGGTATAAGTTGGTAAAAAAATAAAAGATCAAGACCCGATCTCATCTTCTATTAACACCTCGTTAATATAGTTGCTAATAGAAGTAGCTCCTCCCCATCTTTACTTTATTAAAATAGGAAAATAAAAAATTTAAAGTACAAAAAAATTAAAAGGAGGAGAGGAGGTAAACGGCCCCGCGCCCGCCGCTTACAGTAGTTTCCGTCCTACATTTTATGAACCTTCCTCAATGAGATCGAACACTTATTGTGCTCCTACTCCTGCCTTATATTGACATTTAATATAGTTGTGAAGTTAAAATTCTTTTCCACACTCGTCATGACAATCAAGGTTGTTATGTTAAATTCGTAACTGTAGATCCATATTTGTACCGGACCCTAGTCGAAAGAAATACGAAGTGGACTGTATAATATGCGATGTGACGATGAGACGTCTGTTTCTAGGGCCGGTATCAAACGAATGCGAAGGGTGAGCTGGTTCTAGTTCGCCGTGTGTTCAGTGAGGGTGTACGTCAGTGAAACGCCAATTAAATGTTGAAGATTTTCCCGCTTGTGAGGATCAGAATTGCTGGCTAGCTTCTATAAGCGATCTCTTCTATACTATGGTCTCTTGCTATTCTTTATCTTTACTATTCGCTGGTCGATCGAGGACTGGCATATACTATTCACTATCTTTTCTATTCGCTTGTCAATCGAAGACTGGCCAGCGATCCCTTACCTCACCCCCGGGAATTTACTTTATTCAAAAAACATACTTTTTACAATAGTTGAGCTTATTTCTATACTTACTCTATAACTATTTTACATCCTCTATTATTTTAACATACAATTAATGCGGCGCGCGCGCTAATTATCAATAAACGGGGTCGGGTCCTCGCCACGGTATTTAAATCTACCTCGTCCCCCACCGCTTGATATAAAAGCCCCCCGCGGATCCTTAATCCGCGTTAGTCTGCCACGTGCGCGCGTCGCTAGTCCATCTATGAGTTATCGAATGCTATATCGTCAAAATCTATTTTTAACATGTAAATTGCTATTTTTACATTATAAAACATCTATAAATTAACTATAAATTGACAAAATAACCTTAAATCTATGCAAACTATATCTGAAAATATTCTTAAGCTAATATTAACACAATGAAATGTCCTTAATCCTATAATCCTATTTTTACATATGAATTATCACTTTTAGACTATAAAACCTATAAAATATCTATAATAACATTAATAAATTAATATTAAACGACAAAACATCCTTAATCTATGAATTTTTATCTGTAAACATTAAACAATGAAGATATCCTTAATCCTATTGCTTTCTCTATTTTTCTATATAAAATTCTATATCTATCTCTCTTTATGCGAAAATATTTAAACTTTAATAAATCTACAAGTTAATAAAATAATGTTACGAAATGATACAAGTACCTCTCTAAGTACCTAACTACGCGAGTGATTACTATAAATACGCGCGATATGGGCGATAACATTATGCTATCTCGCTTACACACGTGCGAAGGAGACCGTCTGTTGCTGTCCTTCTCGGTTGTCTCGTACATTCTCCCGCCGTGCAGTCTCGGGGCTCGACACGATGCTGCATTCTTCCGTGCTGGGAGAGACGACCGATGCCGATGTCAGCTGCACCAACCGCTTCGTAGGTCTTCTCAGGATGCCTCCGGATGTTCTCACGTCCACTACTCGTACCGTTCCGTCTTGACCGGGATACGTAGCTATCACGACGCCTCGTGGCCAGGTGTTGCGAGGTAGATTCCCGTCGACTATGAGTACCACGTCGCCGACTGCTATTGCTGGTCCGGACCCTCGGGGCTCCCGCCGGTGTTGAAGCTCGGGAAGGTACTCACGAACCCATCGGGCCCAGAACTGATCTGCTAGGCGCTGTGCTGCTCTCCAGTACGGGCGTCCTATCAGATCCCTATCTTCGAACTTGCCGGGCAACGGTACTCGGGCTGACCCTCCGAGCAGTATGTGATTCGGAGTCAGCGCTTCGGGATCTTCGATGTCGACTGAGACGTGTGTAAGGGGCCGACTATTTACTGTGTATTCGGCCTCTGCGAGTAGTGTAGCGAGGACCTCTTCCTGTGGACTTCGTTCTTGCAGTACTGCTGTGAGAGCGGTCTTCACAGACCTCACTAGCCGCTCCCACGCTCCGCCCATGAACGGTGCACCCGGTGGTATGTACCTCCACGTGATCGCACGAATGTTTGCCTCCTCACTCGTGGCCTGCAGCGCCGCCTTCTTCAGCTCGGCGTCCGCGCCGTGGAAGTTCGTTCCGTTGTCCGACCAGATTTCGGTGGGACAACCACGGCGCGCTATCATTCGACGAAGTGCCAGTATAGCTGAGTCGGTCGATAGCGATGCGGCGACTTCTAGATGCACAGCTCGAGTGGTGAGACACGTGAAGAGGGCCACGTAGCGCTTTTCATGGCGTCTTCCTATGGTGGCTGTGAACGGTCCGAAGTAATCGATGCCGGTGTACGTAAACGGCCTTTGATGATGAGCGAGTCGAGTCGGTGGTAAGTCGCCCGTTGGTGGCGACGGTGGTGCTGCTCTTCGAATCCGACATGGTAGGCAGCTGCGAACGATGACTCTGGTCACAGGGCGGAGTCGGAGCACCCAATAGTGCTGTCTGCACTCGTTCACGACTGTCTCTACGCCGGCGTGCTGCAGGCTCCTATGTGTATATTCTATATACAGTCGTGTTGCTCGATGGTCACCATCTATCACGGCTGGTGACTTTTGTGACTCCGTGACTCCCGCCGCTGCGTTGACCCGGCTCTTGACACGAATAATTCCGTCTACGAACGTTGTCGACAATAATCGTAGTCTACTATTATTTGATAGCGATTTGCCACTCCTTAAGGCGTATACTTCGTCAGAGAAGGAATCCTGCTGTATCGATTTCACTATTAAGGATTCCGCCTGTCTTAGTAGTGCGGCTTCTATAGGCAGGTATTTATTTTCTTCTTTATTATGCCTCGACTGTTTCGATTTCGTACCTATGTGCTTCTTATTATCTTTATTGTTCCAGTCGGGGTCCGCGTACTGTTTTTTCTTTCTGTAATTAACACGCTCGGTTCGTTGACCTCTACACAGCTGTATAAATTGTAATACCCGCGCGGTAGCTCGTACTAGCCGTTCCCACTTAGAGAATCGTGCGCTATCGGGTACGGACTGGCTGACGGATGTCGATGTTTTCGTAGTGATGTGATGCGTACGTTCTTCTCCGGTGTTTTCGACTTTCGACGGGACTTCGGACGGCCACTCCGATGGATGCTTTCGTAAAAATGGTGGCCCCGTGAACCATCTATGTGCCTTGCCGAACTCACAAGGCACGTCCCTGGTGGCGTCGTCGGCGTTGTTAAGTTTCGTAGGCACCCATCTCCACTCGCTGTTGCTGGTGGTCTCCTCTATTGCGGCGATGCGATGAGCGACGAACGGTTTGTATGATCTCGCCCCTGTCTTCAACCATGTTAACACCGTCTTGCTGTCGGTCCAGAAGGTCTTTGATTCCGGTTTTCTACTGTGCTCGCTCAGGACTGTCGCTGCCATCCTAGCTCCTAGTACCGCGGCTTGTAGCTCGAGACGTGGTATGGAGACTAGCTTGAGCGGCGCGACGCGAGCTTTGGCGGTGATGAGGGTGAGATTTACTTCTCCGTCTTTGTTCTCCGTTCTCCAGTATAGAGCTACGGCGTATGCGGTCGTACTGGCGTCAACGAACACGTGTAATTGTAATGACGTCGCTTCACTATATTCTATGTAAGCACGTGGCACGGTGACGTCACGTAGTTTCTTTATGTGTTGTAGCCACGTGGTCCATTGTTCTGCGAGGTCGGCGTCGATCTTATTATCCCATCCTATTCCGCGCCGCCACACTTCTTGCATGATTTGTTTACCACGCACTATTACAGGTGAAGCGAGGCCGAGCGGATCGTAGATCGACATAATTATCTTTAGTATCTCTCGCTTTGTCGGAGCCGCGTTGTCTAGGAGCGCTGGCGGTACGCGGGCTAGGTTTAAGTTGAAACCTAGGCTATCGTTCTGTGGGTTCCACATGAGGCCTAGCACGCGTTCTGTCTTCGTTCCGTCGTCCAGCTGTTTAATTTCTTGAGACGACTCCGATTCTTCGTTTAGTATTTTCTGTACGTATAGCGAGTTCGATGTCCAGCTTCGCAGATTGAAGTTGCCCGCCGCGTGTATATCTCGAACTTGCGTAGCTATTTCTATAGTTCGTTGCTCTGTCGTGAAGCTGTCGAGATAGTCGTCCATATAGTGAGCTTGCACGATGGCGGCGGCGGCTTCTGGATATTCTTTTTCGTACTTGCGGGCGTTCGCGTTATATTCATTAATGTTACAAAAAAAAAAAAAAAACGAGTAAGAATTGCCTAGCATTTGAGAGAATGCTAATAATGATTTTAGTCATTACAGAGGTTTGCCTGCAGGTGCGACTCAATGGAAATAAACTCGACCTGTGTAAAGCAAAACGATATTTAATGATCCCGATTAAATATTTATTATAATCAATATAAAAACGATTTATTTCATTTTAATATGTTTTTAGTAGTAAGATAAAAGAAAATATTGAAGTAATTAACACACAAATGTAACATTTAGAAAAAAAAAATAAAAAAAATTAGTACAAAAATAAAATTTCGTAATGCAAACAATTTAGTAGTACGTCAATGAATTATAGAAAAAATAATATTACGTAGAAAGAGTTCAATCACATAATAATTTTCTGAAAAATATGAGAAACGTAAGTTTTTTAAAAATAGCTTTTCTTATAAATTAACAGTCAACTGCAATTAATTAAAAAAAAAAAAAAAAAAAAAAACAAATATCTTATAATAAAGTACCACACAAAAGAAAATAGTTGATTCCAACTTAAACATTAGGTACACAATAAAATAAATTTCGAAGATAGGTTACAGCTGCAGTAGTTAATTTCTCGTGAGTTATTACATGAGTCATCGTTTAGAACATACAATATAACACAAACGGCGAGAAACATTTACATACTCGGTGTAGTAATTTAATTACAATTTGTGTAAATTTATCTACCAAATTGCAACTCACGAGATTAAATCAATGATATACGAACAAAGTTCATACCTTAATCGCTTTAGTTTGTTTAATACGTTATAGGCGTCGCGTATATCGCTATGGCCGGTGAACATGTCGCTCCGAATATGAGCGACTTCATTCTATATTCGTCGGGAGGTCCGTCCCGTCTGTCCCCGCGCCATAGGTATCGTAATGCGTCTCTGTCCTCACTCCTTACTCCTATCTTCATGAACATCTCTGCTATATCTGCGGTCACTGCATATCGATGTTGCCGGAATCTCATTAACACGCCGGTTAGCGAGCGTAGTAAGTCCGGTCCGGTGAGCAGGTGATCGTTAAGTGATGTTCCAGCTGTTCTCGCCGCCGCGTCGTGAACTATACGGACTTTACCCGGCTTCATGACGTTGACGACGGGGAAGTGAGGCAGGTACCACGTTCTATGTGATGTTTTTTCGATTGGAGCTCGTTCCGCGTAGCCCTTTTCTATTAATGCGTTCATTTGTTCCGTATATTTTTCTTTTAATAACGGATCTTTATCTATTTTCTTTTCTGTTGTATAGAGCCGTTTGAGTGCGTTTTCGTAGTTATACGGCATTTTCGGATCGCTATTTTTCCACGGTAAAGCCGTTTCATACTGTCCGCTTTCTGTCTGTACGGTGTTCGCTTCCAGTATGTCGAGTACTTTTTGTTCCGGATCGGAACGCGGCTTTTTCTCTGCTATATCGATGGAGTCCAGAGCGAAGTGGTGTCGTAGCATCTCGTCCATGCGAACTTCGTCGCTTTCTATATCTATGTCGGCGAGATTATAAACGAAGTGAACCCGCTGACCGACGGTGCGAGAGCCAGACCCGTGGAGGACCCATCCTAAGGGCGTTTTCGATGCGACTAGTTGACTTCTATTGCCCTTCTTTGTTTCAGATGCTATTAGCAGGTGCCAGTTGTCCTGACCGATGAGTATAGTAGGGCGAGCGTCCTTATACGAAATGTCGTTAGCGATGTCTTTAAGGTGTTCGCAGGCCCGTACTTGTTCTTTGTTTATCGATTGCGGCGATATTTTCATTTTCTTTATAGTTCTCGCCTGTAGTTTGAACTCTTTTTCTTGCCCCTTTATATTGAACGTGACACGACGAGACAAGTGTGTAGCTAACTTCGTGTCGATTGTTTCGATGTTCAACGGATCCTTAGGTCCCTTCGCGCCGATCTTCGAAGCGATACTCTCTTCTATTAAGGTCACGGTGGAGCCGTCGTCCAGCAGCGCGTACGTGTCTATGGTTTTCTTAGGGCCGCTGATCCTGACCGGAATGTATTTCAGGTAGGCGTGCAACTCCTTGTGGCTATGTGTAGTGGTGACCTTCTCTGTTTCTTCTCTTCTATCTTCTTTGTTGGTCAGCGTGAAGTGAAGCAGCGGATGATGTGTTCGTTCGCAACCGTTCTTACCGCAGACACGTGTCTTACACTTGTGTGTTTGACTTCTGTAGCGAAGACATCTATAGCAGAGGTTCGCGTCCTTAGCTATTTCCCAACGCCTATGTTGCTCCGCCGTCTTTATTTTCGAACAGTCCGACGGCTCGTGTTCCTTCTCCTTGCATATAGGACAAGGGAATTTCCTATCGTTCGTTACGAGCGCGCGGTGTCTTCGTACAGGTGTCGTGGTCTCTTCATTGTTGATCTGTTCCGGAGGTGCGTACTTCGCACACCTGTCCGCTTCTCGTTCTATAAATTCGCAGAACAGTACTAACTCCGGTTCAGTCTTCGGTTTTTCTATATCGTTGCTTGTTGCGTAGTCGAACCATCTGAATCTCGTTGTCGGTGTTAGCTTCTCGACCAGCTGTTTTATTATTTCTGGGCTATACAGGTACTGGTCTTTAGCTAGCAGTCGTAGAGTGGCGACACAGTTCCTAATCTTGTTAGCGTAGGCACATATGTCCCTCGGAGAGTCGGTAAGGCGAGGCAGGTTGCGCAGCTTCTCTAGCTCGGTGATGGCGATAGCGTCCGGTCTTCCGAAGCGAGTCTCTAGTGTTTTCATTATGTCTATTGCCGGCGCGTTTGCGATGAGAAGGCTGGCGACCGCTTCCTTCGCTTTTCCTTTCAGGGCTCTTCGTATTCTTGCTGAGTTCTCCGCCGCGCTGAGTTGAGTCGATGATTCGTAGTAAGCAGCGCGGAAGGCGAGCCACTCTGTGTGTGACCCGTTGAAGTACGGTAATTCTCCTATATACCGCGATGTGCCCGCAGATCTTGCCGCTGTGGTGATGGCTGCCGCTAGTTGCGTCAGGTCTATACTGTTCGATGCCACAGTCGCTATCTCTGGGGCTTCTTTTTCTATGATGACCGAGTTGTTCTTTTCTGTATGTGTGGTGGGCTTCGCTATAGGTACCTCGGGGTCTTGAGCTATAGGTTTCGTGGTGACCTCCGGGTGTGTGTCCAACCACTCTGTAACTCGGTTGTCGCCGTCGTGTGATGAATCTTCGCTATCGTCGTCATCGGATTCCAGCGCGGCGGCTTCAGCTCTTGCAATGGCGAGTTCCAGCTTGCGTTGAGCTATCTCTTCTCTTAGCTTGAGAAGCTTCTTTTCTTTTGATGCCTTCTTCGAGGACGGTTTCGAATGTTTTCTTTGACCTGGATCGGCCGACGGAGATCTAGGCGGTTCTTCGTGTCGAACAGGTACGTTTGAAGGCTTCGATTGTTCTGCGATGTTCGAGGTGTCCTCTGGAGACCTTTCTTGGATCGCTTCTAATTCCTGTTCCATCTTCTCGGCTTGCGATCTTGTAAGCGGCATTATAAACGATGTCTTCAACTTCGCTATATCTATATGACGAACACGACGTACACGATGACCACGGTGAGACACGACGAAAGGCAGATCCGGCTCGAAGGACCAAATTGTACCGGACCCTAGTCGAAAGAAATACGAAGTTTACTGTATAATATGCGATGTGACGATGAGACGTCTGTTTCTAGGGCCGGTATCAAACGAATGCGAAGGGTGAGCTGGTTCTAGTTCGCCGTGTGTTCAGTGAGGGTGTACGTCAGTGAAACGCCAATTAAATGTTGAAGATTTTCCCGCTTGTGAGGATCAGAATTGCTGGCTAGCTTCTATAAGCGATCTCTTCTATACTATGGTCTCTTGCTATTCTTTATCTTTACTATTCGCTGGTCGATCGAGGACTGGCATATACTATTCACTATCTTTTCTATTCGCTTGTCAATCGAAGACTGGCCAGCGATCCCTTACCTCACCCCCGGGAATTTACTTTATTCAAAAAACATACTTTTTACAATAGTTGAGCTTATTTCTATACTTACTCTATAACTATTTTACATCCTCTATTATTTTAACATACAATTAATGCGGCGCGCGCGCTAATTATCAATAAACGGGGTCGGGTCCTCGCCACGGTATTTAAATCTACCTCGTCCCCCACCGCTTGATATAAAAGCCCCCCGCGGATCCTTAATCCGCGTTAGTCTGCCACGTGCGCGCGTCGCTAGTCCATCTATGAGTTATCGAATGCTATATCGTCAAAATCTATTTTTAACATGTAAATTGCTATTTTTACATTATAAAACATCTATAAATTAACTATAAATTGACAAAATAACCTTAAATCTATGCAAACTATATCTGAAAATATTCTTAAGCTAATATTAACACAATGAAATGTCCTTAATCCTATAATCCTATTTTTACATATGAATTATCACTTTTAGACTATAAAACCTATAAAATATCTATAATAACATTAATAAATTAATATTAAACGACAAAACATCCTTAATCTATGAATTTTTATCTGTAAACATTAAACAATGAAGATATCCTTAATCCTATTGCTTTCTCTATTTTTCTATATAAAATTCTATATCTATCTCTCTTTATGCGAAAATATTTAAACTTTAATAAATCTACAAGTTAATAAAATAATGTTACGAAATGATACAAGTACCTCTCTAAGTACCTAACTACGCGAGTGATTACTATAAATACGCGCGATATGGGCGATAACATTATGCTATCTCGCTTACACACGTGCGAAGGAGACCGTCTGTTGCTGTCCTTCTCGGTTGTCTCGTACAATATTGATTAAAAAACCATTTATCATATGTTCTCCAGCCGATTCGAATGTAATTGAATGACTTTTCCTTACTGAACCTTATTAATAACCTCCTATAATATTGTGGTAAACTCGAATTTAAAACTTAAATACAAACGGCGTGAATATATTCATATTCTACGTTTAACCATAATATTACAATTACAACTAAATGAATATGTTCCCTAGACACACATATAAGTATATGTTCTTTTGTATTATAACTACAACCGTGTCCTATAAATGTGTTGTGTTACTTATTATATATTTATGGTTTGTTTCATCGATACCTTCTATACCTTAATTATCTAAAATTTATACCTCTAGTTTATTTGAAACATGTAGCAAAGTACATTTTCTTTAATATCTTGCTGATACCTCCTATACCTTATTATCTAAAACTTATATATCTAATTTATTTTGAAACATGTAGCAAGGTACATTTTCTTTAATATTTTTTTGATACCTCCTATACCTTATTATCTAAAACTTATATTTCTAGGTTTACGTTTTAATAGTAATTTAAATTCGGATCAGATTAGTTCAGGGCGTAGTCAAGTACATTTCTCTAATGTAACTGTGACTCTCGTCAAGGTATAGAACTCAGTGTTCAAGTTGTGAGTGCACTAATACCGATACCATCAGGAAGATGTTAACTAATCTCAAACGAAATAACGTCTCTACACGTCTCTATACGTCTAAACACTATGGATGAAATCCACAGTGAGGGTCCAACACTGCTGCAACGTATCACTTCCACCATCGTAATGGCGTCAGCAACGCTGAGCAAAATTCGGTCGTGGTTCCGGTATAGTTAATCAACGAAAGACATCATCCGAGACATCGTAACGTCGATTAAAAATAGCACAGCAGTACCACATGGCGCATACACTACTCTAGGCTAGACAGAGCGAGGGACACACAGTGTTCCAACCGAAGTTGTATACAATAGCCTCTACCTCGATGTCACAGTATGAGGGACACCCTACGTATCACGAATTATATCGCAACGTAGGGCATCGCGCCTCACTTTTGCGTCACCTATACAAATTCAAGACGACATTGACAAAGGGCTCAATAATCTGCGGTGACCGAAATCAACCACAGCGTCTTGCATTCCAGTATCAAATCATCAAGAAAATGCTAGAGTATATTCAGCGCAGTGCTCACACTATTTAGTGGTAATTCACCAAATAACATTACGAGCACTCGATCGAAAATAATAATTGGAATCGAGATTCTTTATTGCGCAATGCTCATTTCTTACAAATTTACTGTCAACATATTAATCGTCGCTCGGAGGCAAGGTGATCGTACCAGATCGTCGTTTTATGTTTTGTTTTTGATGACATATATAGATAAGTTTCGATAACGTTTCAGAGTTTTTCCAACAACCGATGAGTCGACAGAGCGACTTTAACGGACTCACGGAATCACTTTACGTATCAAGTCAGTACGAGGTCCTTCCATATCGTTCGTCGATCGCAGTTGAGGATGCCAACAGTGATGTATGAAACACCCTACGAACGTACACGAAAGACTAATCGAACTTCAGAAACCCGATGACTAGACGTAACGACTTTACGCAAGTCCGGCGGTCGGCACAGTTTTACAAGTTGCATATATTGTATTCCAGCTCCCAAATAAATTTGCGAGACAGGTCTACAATATACAAGGTATAACAGATCTTCGATCTAAGTGTATCGCCCCTTTAATGTATCGTACAATACATTTCTTTGTCGGGATGATTCTCAATCATCTCACTGTACGTGTCGCTCCATCACGCACATTTATATTTTTATTTAATAAGACGGCTGCTGCCATCACTATTTATGATACTTATTTATGATACGAATCAATGTCGATATCAATAATTATTTAGACGGCCCCACATACCGTCAAATACATATAAATATGTATATTTCAAAGGTAGACGCTCGTAGCATCTCCTTTTATATTTTAATATTGCCATGCAACACCATCATTTTGATACGACTCAATGTTGATATTAATAATTATTTAGACGGCCCACCATACCGTCAATACATATAAATATGTATATTTCAAAGGTAGACGCTCGTAGCATCTCCTGTTATATTTAATATTGCCATGCATCACCATCATTTTGATACGACTCAATGTCGATATAAATATTTATTTAGACGGCCCCAACATACCGTCGATACATATAAATATGTATATTTCAAAGGTAGACGCTCGTAGCATCTCCTATTATATTTAAATATTGCCATGCATCACCATTATTATGATACGACTCAATGTCGATATCAATATTTATTTAGACGGCCCCTCATACCGTCAATACATATAAATATGTATATTTCTTAGGTAGACGCTCGTAGCATCTCCTATTATATTTAAATATTGTCATGCAACACCATTATTATGATACGACTCAATGTCGATATTAATATTTATTTAGACGGCCCCAGCATACCTACCGTCAATACATATAAATATGTATATTTCAAAGGTAGACGCTCGTAGCATCTCCTATTATATTTCAATATTGCCATGTATCAATATTATTAGGGGATCAACCATAGTTAGCAGTCTTCGAGTCGCCCCGTCAAACCGCACCACTACAGTATCATTTCCACACGCGGTAGAACAGACGTCAGAAGACGCGCCCTAGCGACGGCGCCATCGCTCTGACACGTGTCATCGACATCAAATCCATCCCACGTGTGTGAGCGGTGCGCATCACGGTGTCGCTCAACACGACCTCGCCGCGACCACTCACCCTATATATGCGAAACGACGAAATTGACATTCGGCCCCAAGCACCGCGCACCGTGCACCGCGATCCGCGAGCCGCGCTCCATGCGCCGCGCGCCACGTGTCGTGCGCCGCGCGCCGCGTGCCGCGCACCGTGAGCCGTTATTACACGAACTTTTCGAGACTTCAATACACGAACATTTCAGTAAATTTTGTCCTTAAAAAAATTTTGATTAAAAGGTATTGCTCTCACGGAGTATCTTATTACACTTAATGTTGTTTATTTATGTATGTATTTACTTATTTATTTATATTTTTAATTAGTTATATTGTCACAACATTCATTCTTATGTGGTATCTGGTGGTGGTGTGTGGTGTATGGTGTCTCGCTGTTTTTGGTGGAAATGCGAAGAAAGAACAAGATTGTAAAGTTTTTAACCTTTAATTGTTACTGATACTATTTTTTATATGTAAAACGGGATATTTTCCATGTTTATTGTTTGTCACTTTGAGTTTCCGATATTTCGACACTATAGCAAGTACCATGGTAACAGTAAATATCGGGTTTCACATTTAATCATAAGATTGTAAAGTTCATCAGCTTATAATCATTTCAATAACATATTGCGAAAACAATCAATATTGTTTGGTTCGGTGTTTTAACCTGAGATATGATTCATCATCATTATTATCATATCAGCCATTGGATGTCCACTGTTGAACGTAGGCCTCCCCCATCGTCCTCCAGAGCAACCGGTTTGAAGCAGCCTCCATCCAATGGTTTTCGGCGACTCTCCTCAAGTCGTCTGTCCATCTCGCGGACGGCGGTCCAACGCTGTGCTCGCCAGTACGTGGTCTCCACTCAAGAAACTTCCTGCTCCATCAAGCAGCGGTTCTACGAGCTGGGCACACAGCTTGCCCACTTCCACTTCAGCTTGCAAATCCATTGAGATATGTCAGCAACCTTCGTTCTTCTGCGGATCTCATCATTTGTGATTCGATTTAGCAGAGAAATGCCCAGCATAACCATCTCTATTGCTCGCTGTGCAACTTGAAGCTTGTTTAAAAGGCCCATAGTAAGAGAACACGTCTCAGATCCATATGTCATCACTTGTAACACACATTGGTCGAAGACTTTTGACTTCAGGCACTGAGGTATGATGAATCAAAACAAGTTTTTTTAACTTTCCAAATGCATGACCTCTCTTTCCAAGTTGGATTTACAAAGTTGACCCTATTGTCATAAGTAGATATACTCATCAAGTAGCTTCGAGAGTAGAATCTCTAACTGATATCAGGGTGGGCATGAAATGAATATTCGACAAGATTTTTGAATTTCCATGTTCATTTTAAGGCCCACCTGTTAGAAAAAAAATCCATCGAAGCTAGTGAGCATAATAACTCAGTATTCTCTTCCAGGGATTCCACCATGAGCACAATGACATCGGTAAATCGAAGATGAGTGATGTACTCGCCGTTTATATTGATGCCGAATCCTTTCCATTCCAGGAGCTTGAAAGCGTTTGGTAATGCAGCAGTAAACAGTTTCGGAGAGATAACATCTCCCTGGATATAATAAATGATAGTAAATTTTATCCTAAATTAATAATGTGTCACTTTCATTCCGCGTAAAATTAAAACTTTTTTTCTAACTCTATGTTTACTAACTTTATGTTTTACACGATATAAATTAAAATATAGCTGTCACCATATCTAGTATTTGTATCTGATAACAGCAAACGACCCTTCATAACGTCCATAAAGACTTAAGTTCCAACAAAGCAATAAAAAGCAGTGTATGTTGCCGATGAAGATATAAAACATTATATAGTCATCATTAAGATATGCTTTATCAAAACTGTTTGTGTTAAAACTAAATAACTACAAAACGAGATACAGAGAAAATTTGAGATAATACAGACAGATTACTGCTAATTCAACCAAATTTGGTACTAAACGAACATAATGTTGTAACTCATAGTGTCTCGTCTTAAACGCTTATCTTAACTTATAAGGCTGATTTATTGTCGAATTTGGTAAGATTAACGACTAAATTTTAATCTCGAATGTTCCTAAATTTAAAAGTTATTATCGTTTTGTTCATATACACAATTATGCCAGCAACTCCAAGCTTTCTGTTCGCCTAGAAAAAATGTCAAAGTGACCACTCAAAAGTTAAATTATTACGCATCGTTATGATTTTTTTGTTTTACCGGAAGACACTTGTTCCGCTTAAGGATTGCTTCTTAGTTGCCTTATAAATAGTCTTCATCTTTCTTAATTCGAACTTCAAATTATTTTCACATCTTCTCGCTACACTTAAGCTGGATCATTACGTTAAGTGTGAAAAAATAACGGAAAACTATTTTCACATTTTTAATACAAACTTTACAAACGTAAAACGTAAGGACTTTATATTTTGAATTGTAATAGGTATCAGTTTTTTTTTTCGGAATTTTTAATAAAATAGTATTTATAACCACCACTAATAATAATACAACAACTAGAGGAGTTACCCTACAAGAAATGTATTTTCAGCATTTTCCTCTCGACCATTTTAACGTTTTGTATTCAGCTCCATTAGCAAATATAACAGATATAAAACAAAACAAAAAAAGTAAAAAAAAAAACAAACAAAAAAGTTAAACAAACAAGCTTAAGATGTATATGTATACTAATCTATTCTGATAAAGTGAAGATGGAATTTGTTCATTTGCTTGAACACTATATTCTCAAGTATAAAATCTAATAAAATATACGAGGGCTAATAATAATGATTTTATTGAACAGGAACATGACTTGTCATTAATTTGAGCGAAGTAATGTCTGTAAATAGAACCAAGCTACAATTACTTGCTCGTACAAAGTCACAGTGAGAAAATAAATCTCATCATATATCGTCTTACGTTGCTTAACATTTTGCATAGCTTTACCAAAGACTCATACCACTTTACTGTCAAAACAATTTATCATGCGTTGGAAACTCACTAATCACACTTTAATGATAAAATAAGTATTGATTTTATTGATATAAAATAAAGTTAACAATAACATAAATTAATTACACATTATTTTAATTTTTTTGTCACGTTAATATTAAGTTTACGTTTTTGTTTACGATTTAAAATTTTAAAATGAATGAAATGAATGAATGTCATTCAATTTAAATTCAAATCGACAATTATGATAGATCACAACGAATTTGTATAAACCTTAGACGTCTGAAAGTGGACATTAAAACATTTGTCGTCTAATGAATACAAGACTTTACGTGTTAAGAATGATAAGACTTGGAATCTAAGTGGGCGTTCAATACCGAGATTCAATATTTGCAAGTGTTAAAGCGTGGGTTGACACTTAGAAGCTATCATCTCGGACAGGTTCGACGGGCTACTTCGAGCACTTTTCAATTGCATGACTAGTGACATATCGAGATGCTAACAGTTTCATTTGAGTAATGTGCTAATAGTTTCTTGTTTATTTTTGTACGAGACTTATCTTGTCGTTGATGAATGTCTACAATTTTATCATTACAACAATGACGACGACAAACGACATTTTTTTTCAAATTATTGGGACAATTTCATGTGATATGTTTACTTGTTGTTTAATTTGTATTTGTACATACAATAGGGTAAAGCTACATATTTTGAAAATATATTTATTTTGCAAAAAAGAACTATTCACGGTATTTAGGATCTTGGAGCTCGAATCTGAAAGCTTCTGGATGTTTTTAATAAGAAATATTTACTCATAATTGCCTGTATATCAACAAAAATATTGATAAATTTGACAAAAACAGTAACAAATATAGTACAAGTTTACACAAGTTTCCGACTTCGCAAATTAAACTTTTTTTTCTGGGCAAAAGTATTTGTATGACTTACGATTTACAATTGCTAATGAAAAACTTTATTAAAAAAGGCTTTAATGCAGCGTCGGACCGTCTGCGAGATGGAGAGACGACTTGAGGAAAGTCACCGAAAGCCATTGGATGGAGACTATTTTGAACCGGTCGCTGTGGAGGACGATGGGGAAGGCCTACGTTCAGCAGTGGTTATCCAATGGCTGATATGATTGATAGTTTTTAAAAGAGTAATAGTTGAGTTTTTTAACGGTTATTCTTGGCAGAATCTACATTACAAAATCGGTGGTAACTTCACATTATAATAAAACATACTAAAATAACATAAACTTAACTATAATATACATAAAAACTAAAACCAACAGGTTTTGTTAGTGATAAACTGGTGTAGTGGTTACATCTGGCTTGCTAACGTTGCGAGTTCATTCTTCGAAGCTTCAAAAAAAAAAATTGATTGTGAGGCGTTCGTTTATTTTTAAAGTTTATAAAATGTTAGTTCTAATAAAAAATGTATCACATATTTTTACACCTATTTTTAACAATCTGACGATAAAATAACAATCTTCTAGAAAGGCTAAGTTTTTTAAAATGATTTACTTTTATCGCTTTTGCTCGATAAAAATCTTTAAACGTTCAATTTCAGCATAGATTTTCGTTGTCATCAAAAGGGTGCTAAGAAAATTTTTAATATCCCAGCGAATAGCTCATAAGATTCTTAGTATGATAAAAATATCTCAAATACGTCTGAGCACACTATCAATCATAGTTTAGCGAAGGTTTATGCCAATATAGAAATCTGCACACTCATGGTCTTTTTATATGGATCTTTGGATGAAAAGGGATGTGCCAATCAAACTGTTCCGGTGGCTAATGTTGAGCTTCCTTAAAAAACTGTTGAGAACCACACAAAGGAACGTTGCCTAATATTATATAGATCGAGAAGGTTTCTTTTGATATTTTTGACGTCTATAAATTCTATTAGGTAAAGGTATGAAATTGTATATTTTTTGCATGAAAATTGTTCGCAGTAATTAATTAGTGAAGAAACATAATAAAAGAAGAAGAAGAAAGAAGAAAAATTAATAAATAAAAAAATGCATTGAGCAAACTTGTAAAAATTACAAATAATGAACTAACTTTTAAATTCCAAGATTTTTGTTTATTTGATTGAATGAATTAATTTTTACAACAAACTAGTGACGATGATACTGTCTTTTTTTTGACAATAAGTTGCTGTTTTAATAATATTTATTTTTCCAAATTTGAACAAATTATACCCTTTAGATTATTGAGACTCGAGATTGAGTATTCATGATGTTAAATCAAATATGATTAAATATCAAATATTTTCACATCATTTAGTTGTTGACAATAACACTGTAGTGTTAGTCTCGTGCCATGAGTGTTCTTATTTGCTTTTCATACATTGATTCGATATAGTGACCAGCATATTTCATTTGTACAGGGTACTCAGAAAGCAAATAATCAAATCGCGAAAATTTCTATTTTTTGTTTTAGTTGTTTGGTTAACAAATTTTGTTTTGTATCTAATCATTGTCGGATATTTTCGACTGATTTAATGACGTTTATACTTGCTTACTTCAGTTACGAGTGTATCTACATTTTTTTTTTTAAATAACAAATAAACGCTTCACACTCGTTCATTCATTTGGTTTAACTGTCACATATTTCAATGGCTCCGAGATGGATGAATGTGGTATCGAGAGAACAAAAACACATAACATAAACGCGCAGACCACTTTAAATATTTCTGTAATCTATACAAATATTTATAATGATTTCAGGAAGAATCCGCGACTGCTAACGCCACAAATAGATGCTGTAACCATTACGTAAATCCGTTGTCAAAACGTTGCAATCTTATTTTTTATTTTGTTAAGTTCCAATTCTTCTCTAATACGATTTCGTCTAAACTGGTTTACCAATTTCAAGTAAACAAAATATTTTAATCCATACATCGCAGACTCATTAAAAATACTAAAATATAATAATAGTATATTGTACATTCATTTTTGTACATTCAGTTTTGTAAATTGTTTTCTTAGATTAATAAATTTGTTAAAAACTCTTTATATCAGTATCGAAATATAGAATCCAACACAATTACGATCTAAATTCTAAGCAGTCGTCACTATGGCACAACCCCAAACAAAATAATCTACTGGGGCTACTACTTTTCATTGTTTGCGGTAATCTTACAATTTTGAAAATACATCCATCTAATTAAATTTTTAACCTTATTACTAATGACATATAAACTATTTGAGTTGTATAAAATATCTATGCTGATATTTGTCGTGGGGATGACATCAGATGCGATGCTCTAATTTTCTTTTAATCCCAAACGCCTTGATCTAATCATCAGAGGGATTCCGTAACGAATTAAACGGATTGCATTCATGTCGCAAATGAGGCTATTTTATTTCTCCTGAGATATCTCAATGACAGGAGGGGACGAATAATGAATTTTCGATTGTTTGTGTTCACGCCTGGCTTGTTATTATTGACATCTGCTATTGACGTAGTTATTAATTTTAGATATAGGAAACAAAATACAAGATTCTATTAAGTTAACTTTGTTAAAAAAAAAATCTAATATTACCTCTTGTTTCAATAATTTAACATTTTTTATTTACTTTTTTAATCATAATGAAAACATATAAATATTATTTAATAATAGGTATCTATCTAGAAGTAAAAAACACTAATCTTTTAATACACTTCTGACAAACGTTCAGAAATAAGACGTAAAGCTCGCGTTATAGGAACAAAAGCCAAACAATCTATTGTCTATCGATTGTAGTCTCGGGTATTTCATCGTCAAAGACTGCAAGTCGTTGTTTTAAGACATTACGAGTACAACCAGTATGAAGCAGATATCTTCTTTCAGCTTGCTGTATTTGTTTCAATATTTGTATTATTAATACTTTTTATTACTGTTAGGTCGGTAATAAATATGTAAGATATAAGAAAAATAATATTGACGTTTGACAGGACAGAGAAAATTTAGTTTGTGAAGCTTGAATAAAGATCTACAATTTCTAACAATTATTCTGTGTTATTTTCCTCGAAATATTACAGTGGCGACGAGTATTTATTATATCTACGCGTGTTAAAGATGTCTGTCGGAAAAGTTGCGGAATTTGATGTGAAGAGGGGATCATGGTCATTATACATAGAACGCCTGGAAATGTATTTTAAGGCAAATAATATCAAAGAAGAACTAAAATTACCTACTTTAATAGCGGTCATGGGAGACGAGGCATATGAATTATTAACAAATTTATCGAGCCCCAAAACAACAGCTGAGATGGAATATTCGGTGGCGGTATCGATAATGAAAAATCATCTACAACCGCCGCCGTCTATTTTGGCCGAGCGTTACCGGTTTAGGCAAAGACGTCAGGCTACCGGCGAGAACGTTGCGAGTTACATAGCCGAACTGAAGAGGTTGGCGCGTCACTGTAAGTTTGAAAACTCACTCGATGATAACCTACGTGATCAATTCGTATGCGGTCTTAGGAGCGATGTCATTCGGCAGAGGTTATTTGCGGAGGATGACTCGTTATCCTACATCAAGGCGGTCCAGTTAGCTACGTCTATAGAGGCCGCGGAACGAGACTCGGCAGCTGTGGAAGCCTATGAGGAACGCGACATGAGAACGGAGTCGAGAATACATGTGTTGTCAGCGGAAGAGAAAGTGCGGAGTAGCGACCGTGGGGTTCGTGGAGGTCGGGTGAAATCGTGGCGCGGCAGGTGCGCCAGCGGCGGTGTGAGAAGCTCGGGAGCTTTCCACGCCGGCGGAAAGGATGAGCGGTCGTGCAAGGGTTGCGGAGCGACTGATCACGACTACGGAATGTGTAGATTTCGTGATTACGTATGCAGTAAGTGTGGAGATTCGGGACATTTGAGACGGGTGTGTTCAATGAACAGTGTTAACAGGTTCCGTAGGCGGCAGTACCAAATGGACCGGGGTGGCAGAATGACCCAAACCCGACACTTGAGCGAAGTAGCAGCGGCGACGGCGGACGGCGCTCAAGAAGTAGAACAAGATGTGGAAGAGGACTTCCATCATCTATGCTTAAAGGATTATCGAGCGGTTAAGTTACCAATTTCCATTGAAAATCATGTTATTAATATGGAAGTAGACACTGGCTCGACAGTTTCGTGTATAAGTAGTATTACATACCAAAATAAATTTAGTCATTTAAAACTTGAATACTCCGATCTTGTCTTAAATTTTTATAATGGTACGAAAATTAAACCCATGGGTGTAATAAAACCTATTGTTAGATTTAAAAACATTAGTAAGAATTTGGAATTATTTGTAATAGAAGGTGGCACAACATCGCTTCTAGGTAGACAGTGGTTGACCGAATTAAATATAGATATTCCGAGGTTTAGTAATTGTAATAGTCTAAATTCACATCAGAATCTGTCATTTAATGACGATATATCTAATTTGATAAACAGGTATAAGGAAATATTTGGCGGCGGCCTGGGTCGGTACACGGGCGGACGCGCGACGCTGCGGCTGCGCCCGGGCGCGGTGCCGGTCTTCCACCGTGCGCGGCCGTTGCCGTACGCGATGCGCGCGCGCGTGGATGCCGAGCTAGACGTGATGCTGCGGGACGGCATCATCGAGCCCGTCGACTGCTCCGACTGGGCCTCACCCCTGGTGCCCGTGAACAAGGCTGATGGTTCCTTGAGAATTTGCGCTGATTATAAGGCAACGGTTAACCCGAATTTACTGATCGATCGCTATCCTTTACCTAGAATTGAAGATGTCTTAGTTAGATTAAGCGGGTCAGCTTATTTTTCAAAAATTGATCTATCACAGGCGTATAATCAAATAGAGCTCGATGAATCGAAAGAGTATACAGTTATAAACACGCATCGGGGTTTATTCAAGTACAATAGATTGGTATATGGCTTAGCATCGAGTCCAGGCATTTTCCAAAGAATTATGTGTTCACTTTTAGGCAAAATACCTAACGTAGAAATTTTCCTGGATGACGTCATAATCGGGGGTAAAAATAGAATTGAACATATAAAAGCGTTGGAAACAGTTTTTGATACGCTATATAAAAATGGTTTAAAACTTAAAGCTAATAAGTGTGAATTTTTAGTAAATGAAATAAAATATTTGGGATTTATTATTAGTAAAGAGGGTATAAAAACAGATCCTACTAAGGTAGATGCTATAACAAAAATTCCTAGACCTAGCAACATAACACAACTGCGATCTTTTTTGGGTTTGATCAATTTCTATGCAAAATTTGTGAAAAATATGAGTTCTAAATTAGTACCACTTTATGATTTACTTAAAAGGGGAACTAAGTGGTTTTGGTCTTCTGATTGTGAGCGAGCATTCGTAGAAATTAAACAAATTTTGTCAGGCGCGGAAGTATTAGCGCATTACGACCCGGACCGCCCACTGATAGTGACGTGTGACGCGAGCGCTTGTGGAATCGGCGGCGTGCTATCGCAGCCCGCCCGCGAAGGCAAGGGGGAGCGCCCGGTTGCCTACGTGTCACGTACTCTCACCGTTGCAGAAAAAAACTATTCACAGATACATCGGGAGGCACTAGCAATCATATTTTGCTTAAATAAATTCCATCAATATGTTTATGGTCGTCACTTTATTTTACGTACGGACCATAAGCCACTTGTATCGATATTTGGACCACATAAGGGAATTCCGACCATGGTTGCTAGTCGTATGCAAAGATGGGCTTTAATATTGTCGGCTTATACTTTTGACATTGAATATATACGTACGGATGCGAATGGAGCGGATGGTCTATCTCGGTTACCTGTCATTAGTAGTAATCTCAGTAAAACTAGTTTGTCAGCACCCGAGCAAACTTACCTTCATTTGATTCATCAAGATTTACTTCTGGATTATAACGTTATAAAATCGGAAACGAATAAAGATATCTTACTTTCGAAAGTATTACATTACATTAGAGATGGATGGCCTGCACAGTGTGAAATAGATAATTTGAAACCATTCTTTAACCGAAAAGACGAATTATACGAAGAGCTAGGGTGCATTATGTGGGGTTATAGGCTAGTAGTACCGGAGAGTTGTAGGAATAAGGTTTTAAAAATGATTCACGAACCACATATGGGCATTGTTAAATCCAAAGCTTTGGCACGCAGCTATGTATGGTGGCCGGGCGTGGACGAAGCAGTACAAGTGATGTGCCGTGAGTGCACGGTGTGCGCTTCGCAAGCGGATGCGCCACCGCACCAGGCACCGCGCATGTGGCCCTGGCCACAGAGGCCCTGGACCAGGCTACATCTGGATTTTTTCGGCCCGATAAATGGCAAAACGTACTTAGTCATAGTTGATGCAATGTCAAAATGGATAGAGGTATTTGAAATGACAAGTACTATTGCTAAAACCGTAATTGACAAAATTTACGAGCTTTTTAGTAGGTTTGGGTTACCAAAACAAATAGTAACAGATAATGGGCCACCTTTTACGTCGTCAGACTTTGCAAATTTTACGAAACATCACGGAATCGATCACATATTTACAGCTCCGTATCACCCATCCTCAAACGGGCTAGCTGAAAACGCGGTAAAAAGTCTTAAACGGGTTGTTAAAAAGGCTTTAGCTGAAAAAAAAGACGTAAATAGAGCATTATGGACTTATTTATTAAATTATAGAAATGTAGAACATTCAACGACAGGCGAAAGTCCTACAATGCTAATGTTCGGTAGGCGTACTCGAACTAGGTTAGATATTTTAAAACCTGATGTTCAAATGAAAGTACAACGGTCGCAACAATATCAAAAAGATACTTCGGGAGGTTCTGATAGGGCTATCGGATTAGAGGAGGATGTATGGTACCGTCAGTATTTAAAAAGTGACAAATGGTTGCCCGGACGAGTGAGTGAGAATCTAGGGCCAAGCGATTATAGAGTTGTAGGTCAGAACGGAGAAACAGTGCATAGACATATTGATCAGTTGCGGAAACGATCATCATTAAGTCATCCAGTAGAAACGGTACTTAGTAAGGATGATCAATCAGCATCAAATTCTCAAGGAAAGGGAGACCTTTCGCCAGCACTACCGGCATTGGTGGAGGGCCCGGGGCCGTCGGCGGGAGCGGTGCAGTCGCCGCGCGGCGGGCACGAATCGACCGATATGCTTCCAGTGCCGGCCTCACCGGACTGGAAATTTTCCTCGCCTGTTAACATTCCTTTATCAACAACAACACCAACTAGGACTCGACCGATTCGACTTTGTAGACTTAAGAAGAAACTTATTGAAAAGTGAATGTATAATTTATGTTTGTTTATATTATTATAATTTATGTTTGGTTTTGTATTATTATTATGTAACATGCTTTAGCAAAATTATTGTTAACAGTAATATAGTAAATAAGGAGAGAGAAGTGTTAGGTCGGTAATAAATATGTAAGATATAAGAAAAATAATATTGACGTTTGACAGGACAGAGAAAATTTAGTTTGTGAAGCTTGAATAAAGATCTACAATTTCTAACAATTATTCTGTGTTATTTTCCTCGAAATATTACAATTACCTCTTAGGCATTATACTTTATATGATCTGCTTGTCAAATTTAATTTCTATATTGCACTCTGTATGTTGATATTTATATTATAATCACAAAAATAAAAACATAGTTTATTATTGGTCTTGTAATCCTTTTCAAAAATATTAGATTCTATTTTTCCACCACTGTGCAAATTTTCAAATAGAAATACCTTTCAAAATTTCCTAATTTCCTTCAAATTTTTCGATAGCCTTACCCCGCAGTTCTCGGTGAACAACTAAACTCGTATCCAGGGATAATAGTTTAAATGTTTATCATTATTCAATATAATGTTCCTAAAACTAATATTTAATAATATGCCACCTTTATTGTCCTTTTTAAGATAAAAAATATTACAGTAGTGCTGTTTAAGTTAGTACTAAAAAAATTATAGTGAGATAGAAACAGCATTACTAAATTCGACAAAGTTAATAAAATGCTCTAGTAGTATCTAAGCGTACTCTATAAGCTTTGTAAGACATAGACACCTCAGAATATATATCATATTATTATTACGTAATCAACGTTATTTTAATATGAGTTTATTGAAAAAAAAATTTGCAACTCTTTATTACAAATATATATATTTTTTTTTTTTCTTTTTATCACAAAGGTAATTGATAAAGGTTTAAAGTCGTCCTCTTTTAAGCGTGTCCCAATTTTTCACACGTGTGGCACGGTGCGTGTTTTATCACTAATACAGCCATTTTGAATACGAGGTCTCACCCTCAATTATATTTTATTAAGAATTTTTAGATCTCTATTCGAAGGGTTGAATGTTTAGCGTATAAAGAGTGCTATTGAGTATACATCCTTAATTCTTAAAAATATTTCCCTATTACGTGGTTATTTATTTGTTTATAAATTATAGCTTATTATTAAGTTATAGTTCGGTATTTATATAAATAATATTAATTAAAAATAATCTGAAGTAGTACAAAAAGTAACAAGGTGGTAAACAAGTAACAAATGCTTTAAGTAAAATAATATGAAGTGTTTATTTTGACGTTCATACCGCAAGTAAGTTAAAAAATACGTAAAATGTCGTATGTCGAGGAAATGTCAAGTGAGAATTAGTATTTTTTTTTAAGTGTCATACCCATTCTACGAGGTTAGTGTTAAAGATGAAAACGTAAGCGTTTGTTAGTCGTATACATATATCATATCCCATCTCATCACCACTTATCGTATTTATTACGGAGTAGCTAAACTAAACCTTGGTTTAGTTTAGCTAAAAATAAATAAAAATAATATAGTTTTTTTTTTCTTTTTTTTTTTTTTTTTAACCTTGGTTTTCCTTCATATTTTTCAAAAATCTCAAGAAATGACCACAACAATAATAATTAATGAATTATTGTGAAATTTTAAACACAAGCAATATTAATAAAATATCAACTACACTTTTTTTTTTTCATAGCAAAATATACTTTTTATAAAGAATTTCAAATATAAGTCACTCGCAGTATGCTGTGAAATTCGTCGAAAAAAAATAACTCATCACACAAAACGTCACATTATTATTTCAAAGCATTTTTACTAAGTGTTGTATGCACTATCTTACCGTTATTTGGACGGCCGTCAATCCGGAACGTGGTTTTGCATAAACATTTAAGCTCCGGTCACATCATGGCTAGCAGATTAATTTACACCCATAACCAATGTGATTGACATCGGCAGTATTGTTTAACTTGCCCAAACATGACAGAGTAATTTATAATCTCGCTTTGTATTAGGAAAATATGAGGAGAGTTTATTGTTTTCATATTATTTACATATCTTATGTATGAATTATGCTGTTTGACTTAACTTAGCACATCAGCTATTTCCTCTCTTATAAAGAAAAATAAAGTATGGCAAATATGACAAATTATGGATACAGAAAAAAGAACAATCTTACAGTTCAAATAATATTATATGTACTTATACATATGGAAAAATTGTAAATATCATGGGTCCTTTATTTTTTCAGAATTTTTTGACAATTTTTTTGTAAGAGTCTAATAACACAATTTGAACAAACATCACTGCTAGAGTACCAACTGTGTAAATTACATTTAGTCTTTATTTCATTAAAATCACTTCAGTCGGTCAAAAGTTATTGTAATTTGAATTTTGTATTTTGAATGACGCCGTTAGCGAAGAGTAGGAAAGTTGAACATTTAAAAGTGATTCAAAAATAGTAATAACTTTGTCTAAAATAATATTTTATACTCATAGGATTTAATAAATTATCATTAATAATTAGTATTCATATTCAAAACTCTGACTTTCTTTTCACAACTAAAGACGAAACAAAAAGTCAAAATGTCGGATTGCGATTATTTTTACAAAACTTTCACGTATGACACTTATCATAATAGATGGCGCTGATGGCGCTTTTCAGATCCCAGTCAGTTACGTCCTTGCCGTAGTAGTAGATGTGTGGGTAAAGTTTATAGTTATATGCTTACACTTACACTTAGTACTTACTAACTTACTTAAGTTACATTTATATGCTTGCGAAATGCTGGGTTTTAAAATACAATAATACTTGTTGTTTTTTTTTTGGATAAATGGAAACAAAAGTAAGAGTAAAGGTTTATGCTACAATCTAGCGCTTCAACTCTACATAAATTATATTGAAAGCTGAGAGTTTTATTACTATTTTATATCCATATTTTATTATTTATAATAATAAAATCGAGAACTTAACATTACAAAGCTAAAATCGCATGCAAAAGTCACATTAGAATGCATTGAACAACGGGCAGAATTTTGTAGCTATAGATCTGATGTTCATAGACATTTGCGATTATAATATTAAAATTTATACTGCGGTCAAGTTAATAGAAACATTTTGAATCACGAATCAAAGACAAACGATCCTATAAATGTTAAAAAGTTGCATTGTTTCATTAAAACAAATATTCCCCTATGTATGTTCATTGGAAAATTATTCAAGCATTGTACCTAAAAAAAAAACTTTGATTAGGTTTATAAGACACCCTTATTTTTGAAACAGGTTTTAAACATAACATGTATATCCACGATCACCACCAATATCGCCGTTGGATGTCTACTGCTGAACGTAGGCCTTCCGCATTATGTATGGGGAAGGGAGATTTGCGAATACTCGCCACGCTTGTCAGGCGGGTTGGCGAGCGCAGGGTGCTGTGGCAGGATATGGTGACGCTGCTGTCCATCACCATCTTAGTTGGTGTACAGTTGTTCGCACCACTATGGCCTTAGTCGCCTTTTACGACACCTTGGCAAGAAAGAAGTCGGAACTATTCTTCTCTGCCGGTCACCGCACAGCGATATATATATATATACACCCCGCGACACTTGGATAACCTCATACTGATTGAATGATTAAATGCTATTAAAATACGAAAACGGCCTGCACAATAAATTCTATTTGTTACTTTAGAAACATGTACGTATGATTTAGTTTTGTTTATAGACGTATACATTTTAGTGCAACGCATTTACGTAACGGGGTGCCGATTGGCGCGTCACTAGGATAACCTCAGCAGTATTATTATACTCTTTGGCAGTATTGTTTTAGTAGGACTAGGGAGCGCACGTTTACGTAATTGCGCAATAATAAGTAACAAATAATTTCGTTGCGATATAAACAGCAATTAAAGTAAAATGCCCCGTGGTAAAGTACTGATGAGTGAAGAAATTGTAAAAATTGCACTTTTGAAGAAAGAAGGTTATTCTAATGGCCAAATTGCCGAAAAAATTGGACGGAGCACTAGAGTAATAAACAATTATTTTAAGGATCCCGAAAATTTCGGAAAAAACCAAAAAGGGCGTACAGCGAAGGCCACTACAGAAAGAGATCGCCGCGTCATTTTGAGAGAAGCTTCTAATTTCATGGGTATAGCTAGTGAAATGAAAGCAAGAACCGGAGTCAAATCCAGTGTTCGAACTGTCCAGCGAATTATAAAGTCTTCGCGTCACATTCGGCGTCAGAAATTAAAAAGGAAACCCGTCCTTAAACCTGAACATCATGCCGCTCGGTTGAACTTCGGGCGAGCTCACATGGCTTGGATAGACGAATGGAAAAAAGTTATTTTTTCTGATGAGAAAAAAATTAATCTTGACGATCCGGATGGATTCAGTTACTATTTTCACGATCTACGAAAAAACCAAGTAATTTTATCACGTAGATCATCTGCATATGGTAGTGTACAAGTATGGGGAGCAATAGGTAGCAAAGGGCCTGCTGATCTTGTTTTTTTGAAAGAAAAACAAAGTGCCAAATCATATGTAGACCTCTTAGAAAGTCAATTACCAAAAATTTATTTGATAATGGGATGTACCAATTAGATTTTTCAACAAGATAACGCAGCCGTTCATACTGCTAAGACTGTAATGTCATGGTTTCAGCAAGGAAATGTTCAACTTATAGAGTGGCCAGCGTTATCCCCAGATCTGAATATAATAGAAAACATTTGGAGCTGGCTCAGCAGAATGGTTTATGCAGACGGAAAGCAGTATCACAGTCAAAATGAGCTGAGAAAGGCCATACAAAACGTCTGGAACACAATCCCATCTGACCTGATCAACAAATTATTCGAATCTATACCGCAAAAAATATTTAGTGTCATAATTAAAAAAGGTGACCATACTAAATATTAATAAAATATATTTTTATAAGTAACGACGTTTTTTATTTAAATTGTAAGGTGTGAGGTTATCCTAGTGTCGCACTAGCAAATGTAATTCGATTGGGAAGTTGCGATATTTTCTAGTAATCTTGAATGAATTCAATAAACGACATATTTTTAGGTCTGTCTATAAAAGTTAATTTTTCTATGTGATGTTCAAACAAAACTCCTTATTTATTATTTGAAATCCCAATATTTTTGAGTGAGGTTATCCAAGTGTCGCGAGGTGTATATATATATATATATATATAAACCGTTAATAATTTTTTGTTGGTGTATTATATCATAACGTCATTTTTGAATTTAAAGCTACAGTAACCTGCTACGTGGAATTATCCATTTGGATTTTTGATAAAAGTACACAAGCCAAAGTAATTTCTTTAAATATATATATTTTTTTAATGTTGGATAATCACATCAAATTTTTTTAACTGATCTAAATATAGCATTCGAACGTCAAAAGATGTTAATTGCAGTCTTCAGGGAACGTTTAACGTTTTGATCTAAACATTTCGCTTCATTTATTCATCGTTACACTCATTATAATGAATCTTACTGCCAGCGAGATTAATGTGCAACTGAATGAAATGACATTAATTAAATAATCTCACACGTGTCGACCAAATTGTCTGACGAAATACTCGCGTCCAGTTAAGGCTCTTCTGCGAAAATTATTTTCAGTATTACATACATCGCTCTGTGTACCATGACATTTTAATATGATTACAAATCTTAATTTTCTAGTAATATGATTAGAAATGACTAATAACATATTGATTTAGAAACTTAATTATATTTAAAAAGTCAAATATTGTAAATCCTACTAGAACATATTGAAAGTATTAAGACGAAATGATTTAAAAATGTAAGATGTACAATTCTATATGTTTTTAACGCAACTATTGTACCTATTCGTTAGATTAAAAATAAATTTATATATTAATCATAATTACAAATTGTATGTTAATAATTATTAATAGTTAATTTACAATATTTAATAGTATAATATTATTAACAATTATATAACAATAATAAAAATACAATAAATAATCGTTACTTCTTTTCTGAAATAGCTGAATAAAAGCCCATATCCATTAACAGATCAAGAGCTGTCAACGAAAGGACACCTCCCACACGTCAGTCTACAGACTACGCTTCATTTATCACGATTCATAAGCCATTACGGTGAATCCGTTCAGAAAACAATAAAATTCGATTTGAATAGGTATCGAGATATTCATTGTAATGAAATAAACAGTCATTACTTAATTACTAATACTTTTTATTAGTCTGATAACTTTAAGCGCTTAAATACTTACAAATAATGAAATTAACAGAGGGCATATATGCTTTGTTCACTAAAAATTTTAAGTAATATTCCTTTTTATCGTCTAGGTATCCCCCAATGAAGTTAAGTTAACTGGGCTGAAACTTAGACCAGTCGTTCAACAAAAAAGCTTAATATAACATACCTAATCTTAATGTATTGTTTCATTGTCAGCGGATCTGCGAGTCATAAAATTTCTTTCAAAACATACTGGTTTTGCCACAGAGTATAAAGCCAATTTAATGACAAATTTGGCACCTGAATTTTCAGTGATGTCAACCCGGATTTGGATCTGTGACCTCTAAGCTATTTTCGCTGTTACATAATTTAACAAAACTGCAAGTTTCGAAAAAATATATTTGTAATGCTTACTACTCTTATCATAGTAAAAACGTAATAACTTAAAATTCCTTACGATTTTTAACTACGAAGGAAATAATTGATAAATATTAAATATTCAGGATTATTTGGAGGATCAAAATTCTCCCACTTTCGATGTCGCTGATAGACGTTCACGTCGCGGTGAGGATTTACAACAGCAATTAGTTATGTAGCCGACGCGACAAACGATCTGTCCTGACAAATGGTGGTCAGTCGTGGGTCCCGACAGCCCTCGGCCGCAACAATGAACGGCAAATGCTTAGTACATTCGATCGAATCACGAATTAGAGTTTGGTTTACTACATTAGACCTTAAACGATTACCGTATGTTGGCTTTGATAGTGTTTTATATTCACAACATTTTGCTACTTTAGGTACATACATGTGAATATTTTTAAGTAGTTTGATCATAAACCTGATGCAAAATCCTGAAAAAAAAAAACTAAGAAAAGATTCTCATGTCTTTTTGTAAAGTATTTATTTACTTAAAAATGAATAATTTCGTTATTAAATTAAAAAATAAATATGGTTGAGCATAAACCGAAGGAATCGGCTTGTATCTGATGGAATGCGCAATGTACTAATGGAATACTTAATTATTAATAATATGCATATAGCAGTATATTGTACATTAGTATTACAAGTCCGATTAGCCACTAAACTGCAGTGGCTGGCTGACACGTAGAACTAATCCGGGCTTACAGGCGGAACTGCACTAAACAGTCTCGAAATCCTCCACAATGCCAGTATTCGTGCCTTTGAAGCCTATGACAGGATCAAAAGGCATTACGTCATAAGGGCACTAGCATACAATGACCTGTAGATAATACTTAGGAAATATAGCGTTTTATCAATGTACTACTTCGTTACTATTTTCTTAGTTGTAGATAATTTTCTTTCTTACTTATATATATTTAATTTGAAACTGTTTATTCTTAAGATTTTTTTTTTTTTAATTTATCCCTAATATATAAAATTACTGTACATGTTTCCATACATTCTTTTGTGAAGAAAATTATAAACAACTAGTTCTTAGTACCTACTAATAGAAAATCTATAACTGTAAACGAAACCTGTAAAAGAATATTGATTAAGCTATTCTTTAATTTACATATGAATTAATTAAGATTAGATAAATCGCAAGAAATATATATTTGTACAGTTAGTTGTATAATTTATGTACATATATATAGACAACAAGCGACTTCTACAAAATTGCTTAACATACCAATTTACCAGCAATATTTGTTATCTCAATTTTAATAGTTCTCGGTAAAATATGTACATAAATAAGATGTTTAATTCATGAAACATCGTAATTTACAAGACACAAGCAATAAAGCAATCAGAGATCACGTGTTGACATCTTAAGCGGCATCAAGCCGAGCTTCGTATACAGTAGATACTAGTAACTTTTAAATAGTCATTATATGCAAATTGCGGAATCATGATGAAATATAAATGGCCAGTGAGCCTAATTTATAACTTATAAATAAATACAGTTTTTTTATATTTATAAATAATAGTTTAATAGATATTTCTAGATCGTATAAACGGATTTCATCTATGTATTTTATCTATCAACCATAACTTTATAAGAAATTAAATTTGTACTAGGTAATTACTAAATCTACTATTTCATTTTGATGGCTACTTTGTGATGGTATTGAATGGATAGATATCGCAGATATAGTTTAGCTAACCTCCCTTAAGGTAGGATTTTTGTTTCTACTTTATGATTGAAAGTTGACCTTATCTTTATTTGTATTTCAGTGTTATTTTGGTATTGTTATATTTTAAAATAGTGAAATTTTGAAATTTAAATCTGGCTATCGACATATAATTATACTATCTACTTTTAAAATTACTGAATTATTAAAAACTATCTTTCATATTCTCTACATAACATTGTATAAGAATTAGATGCGTCAGTATAATCTGTAAACCATTCTGCAGTTATATATTTATTGTATTTAAATGACCTTTTAAATGACTAAAATTTTAATTCGCAACTCTGCTGAACTGTAGATTTGCATACGTACATGTTTTTGGCTTGCTCTCGAGATTTGCACACATAGACACGGTATTTTATTTCACCGCCGATTACAAAATATTTCTTAAGCTTAACAGTTGAAAATCAGCGGTGCTAGATTATTTTTAACCCATGAAATTTTAACTTTACTAAGATCTACGTTTTCTAATCACTGAACCATCTCAATGTAGAGGAATCGAAATGAAAACAAAAAATGTACATCACTAATATTAAAAAATGTCCTTCAATAAAAGAACATGCATATCTCATACAATTGGATTATTTAGAACCACGAACATTTTGCATATCCGCATTCAAACGTTTAGACAATATGTCACAAAGCCAGAAGTGGCGTAGTTTTGAAAGTTGCTGTCAGTGAGACACGCGGAGTTTGCTTGCCGCATCCAACTTGCGATTCAGCAAATGTTTGCACGAAACTGTAACACGATACACTCTGACATTCCTTTCATATTTCCTTTCCGTGCTTGACATCATTACCATATCCCTGCCCTCATAATGTCAAATGAGTTCTGTATGCACTGAATTGTTAAAAGTTACACTTGCATAGTTTTTATTTGGTTCAATTTTTATCAAGCGTCAAAGGATGTTGATTATTATCTTTTAACAATGACAGAAACAAATAAAAAATGTTTTAATATCTTTGAAAAAATTACAACAGTATCTTTTAAATTTTTATGTAATTTAAATTTTCTGTATGGGTTTTTTTGACTTCGGTGTTTTTCTTTCCATAATATTTACTAAATGTCTAAACACCATATTACGTTTATAACTACAACTGACAGCACGGTCTACAGATCATAATCAAATTAAGCGATAAATTTTCTGAATTTGTCAAACTCTTATCAAAATAGTATATAGAAGTGAGGGCAGACTAACTTCGTGATTGTGATCGCCTTTCAAACATTAACTTGGGGTAAATTTTGATTTAAAGCAGAAATGGGGATCGCTGAATTACCCGGAAATATAAATTGAATTCTTATCTAGATTATGATTACAGAAAACCGTTTCCCATTCTTATTTCCTTTACTAGTCATGTTTGTTAACATCAATGTTTGCAGTAAATTATTTTGATGTCAGGTAATACTTTTATGCACACCAAATGAAACATTTATATATAACAAGTAATTTGCTTTAAATTTTTTAAGAACTTTTACGAACGTCGTGGAATTAGGATCAAAGGCTTGCTACAGCTGACGTTGCATATGTGTCGTCTCCTTTAACATACAAAATCCCTCTGAGTAAAAGAGTCAATATTAGCGAATATAAAAAGCAATTCACATGCCAGACGCGGCCCGAGGCTTTCATCGTAGCCCATTGAAACTTTTTATGCAGATTATGTAATGTTCTTTACGACATGAAATGGCGAAGTTCACTTAAGAGTAAATATTTATGCGTGCGAGCTATTTACGAGGGCCTAATAATGTGATTTAATATCTCATGTTCTTCTTAAGTTTAATAATTTTTTTTAGGTAAAATATGGTTATTTTAGTTATTTCAAAGACTTTATTAAGAAGAAGGTTTTGATAACTTATTACAAAATATTCACAGCCTTTGGCGTTTTCTCTAGTCAAACTAAAACATTAATTATATAACAACGATAACCATTTCGTAATACACATTAAAGTTTTATAATTTATTTATTTTTTTAAATAAATTACGTCGAGTAAATTCATCTTTTATTAAAGGCTCCTAAACTAAATCTCGCTGGTTCAAACTTTGACAAAATTGAATTTAAAAAAAAAAACTAGTTTTGAGCCTAGATGCGATGAGCCTATATGGAATATCTACGAATAAGCCGAATATATACAAATAATATATAGCTTAAGACCGAAATAACTTAAGCTATATCTCCAAAGACTTTGGACAGTAAAGTTAAGCATTTCCAAGTTGTTATTTACTACGTGTAAATACTCTAATTAACTCGTATTAATTGTAAGTATGAAATTATTTAGAACGAATTTACATTTCCATTAATGGTAAGCTTAGCTCTAGCTTGTAATGATGATCGGTTGGTTCATTATGTAACTGATTGTAGCTTGTACTAGAAAAACTGTTAACTATTGAATGATTATTGAATTATAAAAGTCTAAAAATCTTAGCGAATTGAAGTAATTTTTAAATTTTAATAACTTCGCTAAAAATTTGGCTAAGATCTGTAAAACTCAGGTGCTCTTGTGACATTAGATAACATCAAATATCTTGCCAAATTCGACAAGATCTCGTTGGATCGTTTCCAACTTGGCTTGTTTGTCACATGACCATATTAATAAACCGATATCACCTAAAGTTCACTTAAGTATCGATTATAACAATTAGCTTCAAATTTAATTGCTTTTAATACATAAAGTAGGTGATATTTATTTATACATCGATCGTATAATTTACGAACGTTATTCCCAGTAAGAAGTCAACTAAAATATTATGTATTAGCTGTCACTTAATGATGAAAACTAAAGTGACATGGTGATATTAAAGAAGTTTTATGTTGTTATTATTATTATTATAATAAATTGTGAGTTTCAATTTAGTAAAACTGAAGTGAAACAATGAAATTTTCATCTGAACTTATGATGTCTCTGTCCGAATCAGGAGAAGCAACAGGCTCTGTAATGAATAAAAATATCATATGGAAATCTAATACTTTTGGCTAGCAGTAAAATATATAGAGGTTAAGAAATGTTATAGTAACTTATAAAATATCAGTTTAAAAATCTAAACGTCATCCTTTCTGATATGAAACACTATAAAACGCCCCGATGTTAAAATTACTTTACAGTTAAGGAATTCATGCTTCACTCAACTTCCTTAGCAAAACTATTGAAACGATGGTGGCATAATGTCTTAAAAGACCGTGGCACCGCCTTTAAAGAAAACTTTGAGCGAATTCCAACCCAGACTCAAACACAATGAATTATTTTGAGCGAAGGAAATGTAGATTCAAATCTTGCCGTTGGTATAATTTGATAAGACTTTATAATTTCATTTTGACTTATATTTTGCTGAATCTGATTGTGGTTCAATTAATTAATACTAAAAAGTTAAGCTGAAAAATTTTAGTTAACTTTGATAACATTCTATAAGTAATTTCAGTTTTTATCTTCTAGGTTTTTCCAAACATATCATTTCATTCATCATTTCTACAATATCTTACTTTAGTTTAAGGGCTAAATGGTTTACCGTTACAGCTTTTAGCTTAATTTCAAACAATAATTCTGAACAATCATCTACGCATTTTAAATACACATAAAGCACTGGAATAGGTGTTATCAGGTCTTAATGTTCTTGCATTTCCTTCCCTGCAGTAGCGTAGGCGGCAGTTGCCATAAAGCGTAGTGCAAAGTGTCGCAATGTAAATCACGGCAGTGAGTACCGACTTAATGCTGGAAATACAGCGCTACGGAGGCCTAAAATTTGTGTTCTAGCTGCATAGCCGTGTCAATGTGCTGAATTTATTGACCCTTTGTTTTGAAGTTTTGGATACAAAGGATATAGGAAAATATTTTAAGTTCAAACACTTTATTTATCATCCAAACGATGTGTACAAGATCAGATCATACAAGAAAAACGTAATATGTGTATATCATAATCTTGTATAACAATTTTTTTACGGAAAAAATCTTGAAAGAAAGAAAAAGAACAAACATTAATAAATATTTAAAGTCTACTAAAAACGAATAAAATTGATATAGGAGTGGGTGGGCTAACTTGAAGGCACATTTTTAATTATTTTTTTATAAATAAACGATTAACGAATAAACATTTATTTATAACGAACAATCAAGAACAAACGACGAACTAACGACATGTGCAAATGAAAATTAGAAAAATAAAAAAGAAAATTTTTTGGGGGGCTACATTCAGTGACCCAAAAATCTTTTTACCCGACTGCGACAGAAGCAGGGTTATGTTTTTCGAGTGTGTATGTATGTATGTATGTATGTCCATTTCTTTGGCACGCCCTACAGCCCAAATGGCTGGATGGTTTTTGACATATGAGGTGTCGTTGGATTTGTCTAAATTGTAGTAGTGACATAGGCTATTTAAATTTTCAAAATGGCGCCTGCAAATGGCGGAATGAGGGGGGGGGGGAGTTGAATTTTTTTTTCTTACTGTAGCAATATGGGTATCAAATGAAAGCTAGTAAATTGTTTTATTCTTTTTAGTTTATAATAAGAGTATTTTACGCAGTCGGGTTTTTTGATTTTTTTTAATTAAGCATACTTGTTATATATGCCTATTAACAGATAATAATAAAATAAATAAAGCTTGTATAACTATTCTTAATCTTTTAAAACATTACTAGACATGTGAATAGACTAGATTTTCTTTATGACAGTAATTAAGCGTACTAACCTTACATTAGAATAGCTCAATGCACGATGTTTTGCAGCAGAATAATTGAAGAGTGGTTTGTTCCAGACGGACACGCATTAAATTAACATTAAAGTAAACTAACAGTTACTTCAGTAATAAAAACTAAACTACATAGATTTACCCTATCATTATATATGAAGAGATGTTACTTAAAATTATTATTGATAGATAAACGGTGCATATTCATATTTATTTTAATGTCTATGTCTTACAATATATTCACTGTTTCCCAAAAAAAAAAGTGATAAAAATGTGAACTACATATATAAAATATAAACAAAATAAAAATGTCTAACTATCTATGTATGTCTGATAACTGCGCTGAACTGAATCAGGCTGTAAATATCTCACTGCTATGCGAAAGCCTCTTCTCCATATACGAAAAGGGTTATAGCTTCATCCACCACACTGTTCCAATGCGGATTGGCAGGTAATTTCCCTTCTATGAGTAATGACGACTTTACTTACGGTGTAGGGTGACGAGAACCATAATGATATACACCTAGACTGGAAACAAATAATTGTAAAAATAGGAATATCTACCCCGAGTGGGAGTCAAACCCGCGACCGCCAGTATTAAGGCGACTAGACACACAACTGCACCAGAACAGTTGTGAGTAATAATAATATTTATATAATAACAAAAAATACTTAACGATAGATATACGATATTTGCATACACAAAAATAACTAAAAACCTGCAGAATTAAATTATTAAAGCAAATCATTTGTTCAAAATAAAATAGAAATGGTTTCATATAGTGAAATCTCTAATAACTACCTTATGAATTGGAAATATTCATATTATTTATATTTTGTGACAGAAGCATTAAAGTGACTTTTTGAAAGTCAAAATGTAAAAAATTCGCTAGTTTGATAAAATGATGTAATTAAAAATTCACCGATATTACAACCGAGTTTTGTATTCAAACGATTTAAGTAAATATAATATATACAAATTTTTCATATATTAAAAATATTTAACAAAAAAAAAACTTAAGCGGCTCTTTGTTGACTAATTTTGGTACAGAAAATCAAACCATTGTCTATTTATTCGTATTTTGTTCTGAGGAATAAGGGTTTTTTTATAATAAAAAGTAGCTTGTTATTTTTCGTTATTCTTCTGTAATTTTAAATTAAAATTCATATAGTTGTCAAATTTGAATTAAGTCGATGAGTAATAAAATTACTGTGACAGACAGACCCACGAGTGACGTTATAATGGTTCCGTCATTTTGTTCGGATGCATCTTAAAAAGAGAACAAAGCAAATAATACAAATTATACAAAGATTATACAAACCGTGTGCCCGTGAGAATCCCCATGGGTAATACGTCAAAAATATAACTTCAAAAATGACGTAGTTCCCATGCAAAATTTTGTTTCTTTTTTACCTCCTTTGGGGATTCCTCTACAATTCTACATTATTATGAAAAATCCTGAAAATATTTTCTATATCTCTAGTTACTTGTTCATAATTGAATATGTATTAAATCTTTTGATATATACATTATTATAATTAACTTTTACAAGAAACTTACCTTATAAAGCAAAGAAAGAAGTTTAATTTTATTAAAATTTGTTATACGATTAAACCTTATTTCAATAATCCCTGTTTTCATCCTAAGGGTGCATTTTTTTCACATAATTTTTTGGGATTGGTTTCACTTCAATCTCCATTTATTAAAAAATGATTATTATAATTTGATGCTACTGCAATTCTTTATATCTTAATTTTAATTTAATTTTCCAGTCTTAGAATTCATACACTTTGTGAATAATTTATTCAAGCAAAAAAGGACTAAGGTAATTTAAAAAGGGAAATCCCACAAAACATATTTCATCTCAAGCCCACCCTTACAAACCCCACATCTTAGATTTTAATGTTGCGTCATGCAAAAGCTCTATTAAACATAAAACGGCCAAGTCATACTATTTTAGCAATTTGTAGGCTTAATAAAGTTGGGTCTTATAGAGTAAGGAGACTAGACAGTAGACATATCTGATAACTCCGTTTAAGAGTGAAATCATTATAAAATTTATTGGACACCTTGAATATTTTACATAAAATTAACTTAAAGGATTTTTATGCTTAACGTGTAAAACGTTACCACGCGTAAATAAATCAAATTATTTCAATTTAATGTACAATTGTTAGTTCTTACAACTCAAATAGAGTTTTGATTCCAATTACTCCTGAACTAATATCAAACATTCTATTAATTTGTTCATTAACAGTTCTGTGTTTATCTTATATTAGACAGAGATTTAGATTTTAACTACATCGACGATCATTATATATTAATTATAGTTTAATTAAGAGAACATTAAAATTTTTAGATCCGATTTATAAGTTAATACGAAAATGTAAAATTGATGTATATTAATTTATAAAATATATTTCGCTTTATTTAAAAAAAAAATAATTAAAAATTCAGACATTTTTATTATTTTTTATATTATATCAAATTTTTCGAAAGACAACAAAACTCATACTCATAGTACATAAATCATTCTACAAAAAGAAGTCGCCTTAAGCTTATTTTAACATTACTTTTATAATTTCTGACAAGTTTTACGTATTCGTATTTTATACTAAGAAAATATCCAAAAATATGAAATTTAAGGATAACTAAGGGTATTTTTAATAATAATAATAATAAGCTGAAATACACGTTCCGAAATCAAAAACATATTTTATATTAAACTTAATTGGTTTAACTTTATCGACTCTCAATACAGAAGTTTTGAAATGTATTCGTTAAATCTTTCAATAAAGTGTCGCCAAAGTTTATAAGAAAATATGAGATAAATTTTAAAACAACGGCGACGACGTTGAAACAAAGGCAGAACTGTGATACGAATGTCTTGTTTGAAAGCGAGAAACGTCGCCGTATATCTTTACATGAAAGGAAAATAGACAAGAACTCATACGAAGTAGGCACTTGCATCTTCTAAAACTTTTATTATTATTTTTAATATAATTATTATATTGTTTCTAGAAATAAGTCAAAGATTATTCTCATAATCTATATTGTCTAATTTTAAATATAAATCTTTCTTTTATTTAGCACCAAAATTAATAGTAATTAATAATCATTTTCCTTAAATATATTCAATATATAAAGTTATAATCATTTTATTAACTAAAAGACATTGTCATCGCTATAATTCTCATTAATACAAATCCTAAAAATAATTAAAACATACATTTCAATAAAAGTCCAGCATAATTAATTCAAACGACACTCATCACGACTATCCAAATGGTCCTTGAGTACTCCTTTTAAATTCAAGTGTTCGTTTAAAAGCGAGGAAACGGAACATAAGTTACATTAGTGCGCTTTAGTAACGATAATTACTCGATTTATAATCTGTTACTTAGCTAAGTCTATTCCGAGATGTTCACGGTGACATTTTTTAACGCCATTTTGACTCACGACCCATTTGTAATGACGCATATTGAACTAAAAATAAGAGCGTGTTATTTTTCACGTGTGTTTAGAAGTACGCCCTTTGGTGTACCGAACTAAGGTGTTTTATTAACATTAGAAACCAACAACCAAGACAACCGTTCTGGTATACTGATGTGAGTAGTCGCCTTAACACTGGTGGTCGCTGGTTTGATTCCCACTGGGGACAGATATTTGTATTAATTTGTGTATCTGATATGGGTGGACGTCGTTGTGGGTTTCTCCACAATGCTTTGGACGGCACATGAAGCCGTTAGTCCCGATTGTTATCATAGACATCTCATAGCAACTCCACCTCATGGTAAGATAATTATCCGCCAACCCACAGTGTAAGAGCGTGGTAGAATAAGCTATAATCCTTATTTTTAATGGAAAAGAGGCCTTTGCTCATATTATTTATATATAGATATTTACAGTCTTATTTTTTAAATAATTAATAATTCGGAAAACAAATTGTATCTTAATTAAATAATGGAATGTTTAAGCATTGTTGATTTTTAGCCGAGTACATATAGTGGTGCCGTGGTGTGGAATAAGCTATAAAAGCATTTTTTGACAAGAAAATTTTGCCCATTATGATTAGTTAGAGAAGTTCATACTTTTTCTGTCTAAATATATGACCAAGATAAGTTACCTTTTTCATCTGGTCTGTAATTGGTTGACTCATCGGCAGAATATATTCATTTGAAACCTTTTTGCATCCATCTTATGGTTAAGATTCATCTCAAACGTCAATGCGTTTTCTGATGTCTTCTTTTAGTTTTTTTATAGTCCAAGCCTTCCATATGTAAAGACGGATAGGCCAAACGTATTATTTCAGGAGACGGACACGCGTGGGAATTTGAGCATTGCTACAATAAAGAGTTTTCCAAATCTTTTATAAAGATATTACTATTTACTTCAAAGCGCATCTTGATTTCTAAATCATTTTCATATTTCGTTAAGCCTCGTAACTCAATATTTATATTTGCATACTCCGTCCAGCTTGTTTCTAGCTATGTCATGGGAGATTTAGAAGTTGTTATTATAATTATAATATAGCAGGTACATTGATTTTTGTTTTGCTACTAACAAAATAAATATACTTGGTACTTGAACAGCTTTTTAATTGGTGTAATTCATTTGATCGTGATTTATTTTACAAATTTATACATGTTTAAAAAATCAAACATTAAAACTTATTTTTTTATATATAATCAACATTAGTCTTGTATATATTTTTAACATTTTAAAAATAATTGTTAATTCATTTTTTACATACCTGCAGCGACATCTATCGCGTCGTGGAATAACTATAAAGATTTGAAAGACTGATCAAAGATGGCGTTAAGTGTACATGCGCAAAAGTCCAATATATATTTGAATTGTGCTTAAAAATACAAAAGTATTCGAAATTTTAAATAAAAATTTTTAGTAACGTGTTGTTTTATATTTTATAAATATAAAATTTTGATATGAACATAAAATCCAACTGGAAATATAAAAATTCTTACTGACTACCTCAATAACATGAAGAATGCCTTATTCGAATTTTCTGGGATGCATGCTTTAGGCGACTTTTTCTTTGAATCTGGAGCTCTTGACAAAAAATTGTCCCGTCTTCATAAATATTAACGAATTCACTCGCATTATCAACAATCATGTTTTGCACGATAGGTATCGCCGACTACTACGCAACAAAAGAATGCAATAAGATACGACACTAATTGATGAGCCCTAAATAAAAAGGGGCAATGAGTTCATTATATCGGTCATTCTATTTAAAATACGATTTTGAACCATATTATCATTTGTAAATGCTTTAAAATCGTAAAACTAAAAGAGAACTTGCTTCAATTCTTTCCGATTTCCTGTTTTTGTTGAATTTGTTTTGTAAAATATTTACGACTACATTATATTTAGAGCTAATGTATTGTAATTGCACTTAATATTATTTTAATCATATTAAAGAGTCAATAAAACAGAAAAACCTCCTAAAAATAATTGGTGGTACCATGAATTCAAACAAGTAAAAAACAATGAAGGTCTAATGTAAGTAGGGTTGCCACCTTTTTTTGGAGGTAATACAGTATTTTTTCTCAAATCCTTGGAAAAATATAGTACTTTATGGAAATTCATTGAAAAAAAAAGTACACAGAACTTTTAAAGTTTTTTAAATTTATTTATGTTTCCATACATATTTTTCATTGCTTCTTGCCTTTGAAATCAAGGACCTATTGGCCTTAAAATAGTTGAAACTGTCTGCACAGCCTAGCTTTAAATTGAAGTAAATAAACAATTCGTTTTTTATTAATTGTATCGATGCCCTATTCCTTTCTTCTCTCCATTTCAAATTCATTACTGAAAAAATTCTCTCAGTGAATGCTGATATAGCGGGAATGGAGAGAAGAAAGGAAATTATTTTAAACATATTATCAAAATTTCCAGAGGAGCTTTAAAATAATTTTTGCCATTTTTCGGCCGTTTGTTTAGTTGTAAATTCCTGTTCTTTATTTAAGTTACTCAAAATATTATTCGCGCTGATAATTTCCGAATATAAATTATCCACATGCAAATTTAATTTACTAACTAAATTTAATGCTTCAAGTAAGTTCTCTACTTGTTTGAAATCTATTTCTTTTTCTAAATTAAAAATTTGGCATTGGCTAAGCCAGTTACTTGAATTAAAATTAAACCATTTATTTAAATATAGTAAACTTTTTTCAATAAATAATAATAAATTCTTGTTAATCTGACTTGAAAGCTCAGGCGATTTCTCTTCAATTTTTTTAATTTTTTTTTTGTATCATAACCAAAGAAATTGTCTACTTTTCGCTGCTCCAGTTCATTTTTTAAATTATTCATAATATTATAAATATCTAATATAGTTACATTGTTTCCTTCTAACAACTTTACAGCTTTATTGAATACATGCAAGATGTGACTTACAAAATGAAAATAAATTTCAATAATAATTTGCCCTTCTGACTCATTTAACAAAAGAATTTTTTGTAAAATAGATGGACAATCATCTTGTAAACTAACAAAATAGTTCCTAATGGGTAACCAATTGAGCAATATATTATCAACACAAGGTAGTAAAGATAGCCATCTTGTACCTACATGTCTTTTTAATTCATGCCATTCCCCATCTACACTTGCCACAAATTTTTTTAATTCTTCTCTCCCCATTCTTCTCTCTCTTCTTTGCGTTCCGAAATTCGCGGTTGCGACTTGCGATGCGAATGATGCGGTCCTAGAACCTTTATGTTTTACGTTGCGGTCAAAAATTTGAAAACATGCTCATTCGAAGGGTGCAATCCAAATTAGTGATAAAATATAGTATTTTTGGTACTTTATTTTTTTTCTATAATATATAGTACAAATGACAAAAATAAAGTACGATACTATATTATAAAGTACGAGTGGCAACCCTAAATGTAAGTGTTCTTTTAGTAACGCTAAAAGAAACGACGTGTGCTTTAATCTGCTTGCTATATATGCAATAAAGAAAAATCCATTTTAAAATAAAATATGCAAGTCATTTGATCATTTGACTAATAATATAATATTTAATTTTTAACTTTATTTCCAATTTTTTTCTTTCTACTATTTCGATACATTACTTATTTAAAATGGTGTATATATATCTAAATAACATATACATATATTTTTAAGGTAACGAAATATTAAATTCGAAACACTTTTCACATCAACGCGATTCTGCGATATTTCAAATGAAAATTCAATGGTCATTCATCATTTTACTCTGTATCTAATTATATTATACAATATGAACATTATTTCTTTGATCAAGAGCTGGTGCAGGGTACTCCTTTGCTTAGAGTATAATTAACTAGGATTAGCTCTGAATCTTGCAGCGCATTTGCTTGATACCTTTGTGAATAAGACTTGTATTATGGACGGCTATGTCCAAGGATTCCTAAGTCGTCTCGAGATAACTCGAAATAGTGCTTTTGAATGAAAATTAGTTGTCTAACGCAGAGCCGGACTTAGGGAAGTGCAACCGAGGCAACTGCCCCGGACCTTCACATAAGACGGGCAACCACAATAGGGACTTCAAGAAAAAAAAATTAAAGTCAGTCAGTTCGTCGTCATGTGCACTTCCTATTGGGCAACAAACTTTGAGATTAAGGAGCCTCTACTCCTCTGTTGCTCCGGACCTCCACACCTATAAATCTGACCCTGTTCTGACGGAGTTATTAGAGAGATAAGTTAAAGAGGAATGCATGTAGCGGCGAATATATATTTTAGAATAAGAATATAGCATTGATTTGAAAATATGGAGTACATCTCATTGTTCTACCAAATACTCACATTATGAAAACTTAGAAACGCTAATTCATCTTGAGTACAACGATTTTGAAATAATTCATGAAATATGGGTATTATATATATATATATATATATATATATATATATATATATATATATATATATATATATATATATATATATATATATAATACATTGTTTTCGTGGTGCAAAGTTTAAGGTATAACAGACTGAAAAAAGACAATTCTTATAAATATACCAATTAAAAAAAGTTGAGTTCTAAATCAATCCTCTAAAAAAATGTCATCAACACGAAGGATTACTCTTATAGATAGAGAATAACTTTACCAAGCCTTACTTAAAACTTACCTTTAACCTTTACACAGCGGGCTTTTCATAATCTACAAATTAACAAGCTATTAGATAAATATTGCAAGCTCTAGACACAAAGTTAGGCCATCAAGGAATTTAAATACTATAAGTGTAACAGCATTTGTTACCCATTAATAATGTAGCTTGAAATCCGACAACGAACTTTAAAATCCGATGTATTATAAAGCTATTTCATTTGAAAAACAAAAACATTAATGAACGTACGAAGCAATAAAATTTATTGGAAAGAGCAACTGACACTCGATAATGGTGCTTATAAAAAGTTGTACAGCCATTCGCATGGCAAACAGCCTGGAGCCGCTATTATAAAATCGTAAAATCGTAACTTGTTGGTCTTTATGCAATTCAGCACAGTAAAATTATCCGTAATTTACTTAAATAACAGTGTAAAGAAATAAATACATTATAATCCGGGCAATCGTTGATGATTACGCGTGGTAGGAGGTTGGTGCTTCCCGATGTCAACATAAAAAATTATACTTGGTGTAAGAATTTAAATTTATTTTCAATGATTTTACTTTTTAAATGCCATACTGAATTTATGCCTTTACAACAGAAGCTTCTACAAAATAAATATACTTGAAATTATTCCCTTATATATTTACCACTCTTTTTCACTCAGTTACATCAATTATTAAATTTTGTAATAATTTAGATTTTTTTTTTTTTTATAAATTTAACATTACCACTTCATATTTGTATGCTAAAATAATTGTCAAATTTTCAATAACGAAGTATCTTTGTTAATTAATTTTGAATTTTTTTAAGCTGCAAACGATTTTTACATTGTTTAAATTGCATTTATGTGCAACGATCAACGTATGCTGTTACCCTGCTTCGTTTGTACCCAACAATTAAGAATTAACATATCTCGAAATGCTTTAACGGAGGCGGAATGTAATACGTCTCTTGACGGGTCGTGATTAGCCTGTCATAGGACTGTGGGGAGCTTGGCATTGTAATCAGGTTCGCTGTACGCTTTCTCGAATTGTGGCTACACTGCTTTAGGTCATGGACTTTGTGGACGATGCGGTTTTCGATTTGGAAAATTGTTTCGGTGCTATCTTTAACATGCAATAGCTTCGTTTTATTACCTGTAGTTCATATTATTTCCGTTATATTTAATTTTTAACTATAATTATTTCGAATATTTTTGGTACAATACATAATACTTTCTACTATTTCGATAGATTTATTTTTAAAGTGGTGTATAGATATCTAAATAACATACACATATAGGTATTTTAAGGTAACGAAATATTAAGTTCGAAATCCTTCACATCAATGCGATTTTGTGACATTTTAAATGAAAATTCAAGGATCAATCTGGTTTTTTTTTTCTGTCAAGAGGAATGTACCGAGGACAGAAGGGCTCATTTACATAACCACCTTATTTAAGAGCCGCTCACTACGCTTTGGACACGAATATCTTTATGCATTCGTTGGTGTCGTCTTTTTTTATGTTTTTTTTTTTTTATTCACTGATTGCTACTCGAATGTTTAATTTCGGTAATATCTTACTTATATCTAAAAATTATTTTTACGTCCAAAGAGGTTTTCTATGTTTCGCAAATTGCAACTGAAACAAATTTTACTCAGTGTTCTTATCAAATCCTATTTTGTTTTTCTTTTTTGGAGTTTACTCCTTAAGAATCGATTTTCATATATAAGGCGCCCGGTATGAGAAAAATATGAGAAGTAAAATCTACTGATGAATGACCCCGTTACTTTTTCGGTGCGCGCGCACCTATGGTGCGGTGCGAAAGTAATGTTGCTCTAATTAATATTGAAAAATAATATTTAAAAAATAAATGATAATTGTCAGATAATAATAATTACATAATTTATCAACATTCCTAATGAAATATTTGTGCACATCTGAAATTGACTATTGTGAAAAGTTTAATGTAAAATATTTCGCCGATTAGTTATAATAAATGTATATAAAATGAATAAATATATATTTATATATGTATATTATTTTCATTAATTTGTTAATTTACCCTTTCATATGGTATTAATCTTATTTTCAGTTGGATAAACTCTTTTTGCGTATGTTTAGACAATCGTACTTAAGGAGTAAACTCCAGTCGTGCGTCGGAGCTGACAAACACAATTTTTTTTTCTCTTTTCTATTGTAATTAATATTGAATACTAGCGTTTTAGATTTTTATTTATAATATCGGGAAGAAATCTAATCTCATTTCAACATCGTAAATATTGAAAAATAGATATCTGGAACTAATGAATATTTACCACTTCCACTAGTTCGACATATGATATCTGGATTCTGGAACTTATCTAAACAATTTATAGGTAGAAAATGATCTTATCTATAGTTTACCTGTATATCATTTATAAAGATTTGCGGTGGAGCGTTAGGCTCGTGCAAGCCTGGATCCATTTATTATATAACCTAAACAGCCGATGCGTGTAAACATTTACCCAGCATTTTGCATAAACACCTGCAGGGACCACTAATAAAATATAAGTTCGTGTGTTTAGAGAGTTAGGAAATTGTGTTAAAGTTTATATAGTTACGTTTTAATATATTTATAATGTTACTTATTTAAATTATTTTACAAGTGTCGTTTTTTATAATTAATTCGAATATTGATTACTTAAATAAAAAACAGTAATTTTTGTTATACCAGATATAAATATTTTTTATTTCATATATAATTAACAATATTATTATATTTTTGCTTACAATTTATTTTTTCATTCTTTTAGATGCTTTTATATTTTTATGTATTTAATTTAATTTATATTAAATATTTATTAGTTTATAATAGAGATATTGATTATATTTTCATCTACATATGTATCTTGTATAAGTATTAGTATGTAGACATTAGTATGTAAGTTTATTATATAACTGCACAACCTACCCGTTTCTTTCTTTATTGAACTCTCCTTTTTCATTTGGGTTGTCTGGAAGAAATTGCTAATTAGCCATAAGACTGCCTATTGTACTACACAATCTTGACTCAACGAATTTGTAACTATGCTGTCTATTGTTTTTGTGGTGTGCAATAAAGAATAAGTAAATAAAAAAATAAATATTATAAATTCTATAATCAGGAGTATTTCGTTTTTAACTCCAATGAGTACATTAATTATTTATTTACTATTACTCAAATAGTTTATATTATATTTGAAACCATTTATGGCAAGCTTATAAAGATAACGACGAAAGAGCATATCAAGCTTTATTTCAAGATAGTTTAGATTTTTTTAGTGTTTGAGTAACAACGATCCAATTGGGTGAATGGATTTTACGAATATTACTTTTAATTCTGAAATCCTCATAGGATATCTATCCTAACAGATTTTCGAGTACACCCTACTAATATAAAAATGCGAAAGTTTGTGAGTATGAATGGATGGATGTTTGATACTTTTTTTCACGGAAATCTACTCAAAGGATTTTAGATGAAACTTTACATTAATATAGCTTATACATCAGCATAGCACATAGGCTACAATTTATAGAAATTTTGTTCAAAGCAGGGGTGGAGGGGCGGTCCAAGTCATTACATGCGTCATTACGTGTCATCGCCGAGTGCGCGCGTGAGGGCAGACGTCATTGATGGTTGTCTTCATTTTGAGTTTTTTCTTATATCTAATTCTATACACGAGCAATTTATTACTTAGTGCAGTAGACATAATAATTATGTTTAGTTATTATATTTTAAGTAGAAATATATATTACTTTTTATTTTAATTTCAGTTGTAGGTTGTAGTATATTTTTTTTTGTTTATGTTTTGTAGTTTGAGTTAGTAAGGTGTAAATTTATGTTTCATGGCTAATCTGATAAGCCGTTTGTGATGAAAAAAATTGATACGGATAGTCTGAAGCCTGGGGAAGGACATATACACTCACTCGGGTAAAACCGCGGTTCAAAGCTCATAATAATATACAAATTATCAAGTCGTTTTATGCACATTTTAAATACCATTTGGGTGTAGTAGTGCTTGTGGTCTTAACGCGAGCGGTTCGATTTCCGCTCGCGGCAGATATTTGTATTTGTACAAATATTTGTTTCTGGTTTGGGTCTTATGTCTTTGTGGGTCTCCCCGCCGTGCCTCGGAGAACACGTAACGTTATCGGTCCCGATTGTTATCATAAACATCTGATAGCGACCGTTACTCGTGGTAGAGAAATTATCCACCAACCCGCAGTGGAGCAGCGTGTTGTATTAAGCTCCAATCTTCTATGTGGTGAAGAGTTCTTTGTCCAGCAGTAGATTGTTTACAGGATGTTTCAGTTCAGTTCAAAAAACCGTTATTAAATACAAATATACATACAAAAAAAAGATAACGCTTACGAATATAATTAAATAATTTACGTATTCTGAAAAGAATAAATACATGTATAATTATTATATTAATCCACGCCTAGGCGTCTAACACGATGCGAATATATCGAAGCTCAGTGGAGACGATCATGTCACGATCATACCAGCACGTTCGGAGTCACTCCAACCTGTTCGCACAGCGTCATTTGTAGTAGATGAAATGTAAATGTATATTCGTTATGTGGCGCCCGCGCCCGCTCTGTATTCATGAGAATCTGATCCAGGATGTAAGCGATTAGCGAACAAATAAATTTTAATCTTATTAATAGCAAACTATATGTAATTATGGTCCTTAGCGTAATTTTAAGAACTATTTTATTTTTAGTTTCATGAAGACGATAGAAATTAATGATAATTAAATATAATACATTCCTTTTATGGACACTAGAACACAAGTGTCTTTTAATCGAAATGTATTTGTACTACCCTATCATGATTCCTTAATCTTATTTTAAACTATCCATTTAGCATAATGTACAGAAGTCAATTTTTATTTCAAAACAATAAATATATAGGAAAAAACGCAGTCTTCGTTTTTTTCTAAAACTTTTGATCTAAAAATGCATAAAATAAGGTCGGGGAAAAAGTCTTTTCGTATTTTGTATTTATGAAATTGAAGAAAAATCTCTTTGGTTGTACTGTTTATATCTAGCTGGTTTTAATATCAATAAATATAGAGTATTAAGAAAAAAAATATTCTTTTCTGTCCGTTAAAATGAGTGCATCTAACAAAGAAATTCGATACATTCTGAAGTATTATTACAAAAAAAAAAGAAAAAATGCGACTCAAGCCACGAAAAAAAATTGTGACGTATGTTTTACCTAATAAGTGTCAATAAGAGTAGCACAAAGTTGTTTAAAGCGTTTTCAGTCCGGGAATTTTGATGTCAAAGATGCAACTCGCTCTAGTCGCCATGATACGAATAAAGTTGATGGCACTTTTAATAAAATAGAGTAAGACACATGGCATATTAGCAGTCACAACATAGCATGGGAAATGAGGATTGGCCACAAAATATTTTTGACTCATTTGAAAAAGTTTAGCTATACAAAAAAAGCTCTATATTTGGATACCACACGAGGTCACTGAAAGAAACCTAAATGAATCGTGTACTAAGTTGTGATTCTCTATTGAAACGTATTGAAACTGAATCATTTTGAAAAGATTGATCACTGATTATGAAAAGTGGATCACCTACGACCAGAACGTGCGAAAAATCATGTCAAAGGGTAGTTAAGCTCCACAGACTGTAGCAAAACCCGGATTAACATGCAATAAAATGATGCTGTGTGTATGGTGGGATTGGGAGAGCATCGTTCATTATGAGCTTTTGTCGCTATAAATCATCGATAGGGATCTCTACTGCCAACAGATAATGAGACAAGCAAGCGATTGAGATAAACGGCTGAAATTTATTAACAGAAAGGATTAATCTCACATCATAATAATGCGTCTGGCGTTATCATGATTAGAAACACAGAGACAGACAGAGACACACACAACTTTGGCCAAAAATCAAATATTGAGAGAGCTTGGTTGGGAAGTGTTAATGCATCCACCATATAGTACTGACCTTGCAACTAAAGATTTTCACCTGTTTCCCCGACCTGCTATATTTATGTGAATATTTTTAGATTAAATGACGGTTACAGGTATCTGTAACATTAAAGTAAATTTATTCTTAGGTAACCATTTTAGTGCTTGATTAATAATGTTTATCTTTAAGGAAAAAAAAGGATCTTAAAGGATCATCCTATTTTGGATACATTAAGTCAATAAAACATATATGTAGTTTTTGTCATGTTATCATTTTTACACTTGGACCACAGTTGCGGCAGGAGAACATGACCATATTATCTTCGAATGTGTCAACTGCTCGTTCACTTTCCGCTAGCACTACTGCGTCTGTAAGTAATGTATAGTTTTATTTTTATTTAACACTTTTTGTTTCAGTCTTCATGTATACATTGACACAAGAAAAATTTCAACGCTGCTTATTTAAACATTTTTCTCTTTAATAAACAACCGGAAAACAAATTACAATATGTAGGACTAACATAGATATTAAAAATAAACTATTTTTAATTTACAGTCGGTTAAGTTTATATTCTACTATAATTTCATTGGATTGAATTTAAGAAACTTAAAAATGGAATTAAGCTATTTAAATTCTACCAGAAATCATATAATTGATCTGAGAGGCAGTAAATACGCACACGTGTTTTTTAAATGATTGATCAAATTTACAAATCTGTATTAGTAGTACCTATTGCTGTAGAAGATTAAGTTGGAATGGCTTAACTTACTATTTGGCTACCCAGAGTGCTAACCCAGACTGGGTAACCACTTCACAATTCCCAATTGCTGTAGTCTGTAGTTTAGAATATATAACAATTTAAATTAAGTTTTAAATAACCAGTTCGCTAATTTTCACACATAAAACAGGTGCTTATATACTTTATTATTTCGTTTTTCTGCCCTGATTAGATGGAGTTAGTAGCAGGGATAGCCTGATGCGAGTTGTATGGCTGCAGACTGCGAAAGCAGAGGTCGGGTTCAAGTCTAAGGCACACAAAACAAGGAGGAAGGGGCGCGGGTCTCGGCGTCTCGGGTCTCGGACTGTGATTGCGAAATTAACCATCTTATAATTCTAATAACGAAGCCAATGAAAAGTAATACTGAACAACTACACTATTGAAATAGTTTTATAATCGATACACACATAAACAAATCATAAATTCTAATTCTCTCAAAATAGAGAGATTCACTGTCGGAACCCATTCTTTAAACGATCAAATCTTACCAAGGAGCCCTGCAAAATTAAATGAGTCGCGGCTGTTAATCCTTTTATTTTGCAAAGAACGAAAAAAAAAAGAATATGGCTTTTTACAAAGTTTGCAAAAAGCTTTAGATGAATCGCTAATACTGTCTTCAAAAAAACTGCTAAATCGATTTTTTTTGTTTTTTTTTTTGTTTTTGTTTGTGTATTTTTTACCTGAAACAAATTAAGTAATTATTATAAGATAAATAAATAATATTCCATAGATTACATATAAAATAAAATCACTGTAATAACTAATGAGGTAGGCACACGGCTTTTATTCTAAATTAGAGAAAATTTATTGGGGTAAATAAATATTAATTATAAATTAAAAAAATACACGTACTAAGTACAACTGACTGGACACCACGCGCGATCAACGGGAAAGGACGAGGCGAGGTGACTCAGTAGTTAATTCGCATAAGATATACCTACGCGTTCTCACATAGTTAAAATTAAATAAATAAAGGTCATGTAATCCAACGACAATTACCTGTAAACACGTAAATCCAAGTAAAATCTGAATCGAATATAACCACTTTTATTTGTGTTTTAAAAATAAAACTCAACAAAATGAAGTTCAATACTCGAGTTTCGGCCATATTTTGGCCGAAACCGAAACTAAGGCCGAAACTAGATTTCTTGGCCGAAACTGGCCGAAACCGAAAACGAAACCGAACTTTCGGTCGGTAATTAATAATATTAAATATATTAAATTATTATAGGCCTACGTTCGACGGTGGACATCCAATGTCTGATGATGATGATTATAGCCTAGGCTATGCAGTGTTAAATTAAATTTATTATTTGAGTAATATGAAGATTAATTAGTATAAAAAGTCACAGAAAAAAAATCGAACATTTTGTTATGCTATTTCCGAGAAATTGGCTCCTACAGTGCTGAAGATCTTGAAAAATGTGGTTACTAACTAAATTTCATTAGTTCAGCCTAGGTGGGACAATTCCTCCTGATGTAACATGGTATATGTTTATGTGCCTGCAATATAAAGGTTTGTCTTAGGATAAACTAGTTTGACATATAATTGGATTAGGCCGCTAACATATACACTTAATTACTTATTTTATAGAGGATATTATGTGATTGACTCGAAGTAGTTTCGGCTATAAATACTGCTCAAATAAAGCGGAAAAGGTTGTTTTATCAAATTGCTTATCTCAAAATCAACCAGCCCGATTTTAAGGTTACTTAAGAAATTAGAAAGCCTGTTTCTTGAAGAAGATTAATTGCTGTATAACGTTATGCTATGACTAATAAAATCAGAGCAGTAAGCATAAATGCGGGTGAAACCACCTGGGCTGTCTGTTACCGTGTAAAACTAGTCCTTAGTAAAGTGATAATAAAGTTTACATGTTATGAACATGTAATAATTCGTCGAACTGCGCATAGTTAAGGTGAAACAAAAGTGGCCTGAGGCTCGGTTCCCGAGTCAAAATTTATGCGTTCCATACAACGAACCAATGCATCTCCTCTCCGTGTCACCCGGCCGGGGTCCAATTAAGTTCGACTCACGACCTCCATGATGGGCCTGGAAAAGAGCGACTTGTACTTCGTTCTCATTTCGCTTTATGCTTTAAATTTTTCGGTGTGTCAGCTTTCAGATAAATCATCAAATAGTTTTGTACCTTTATTTTCTCAGATATTAAGAGTGATTTACAATAAATAACAAAAACTTATGAAGATAATATAAGAAGTAAACGTGCTACATAAAATATTTTTATAATATATAGACCCAGTTTCACCACTTGCTATTAAGTTTCGGCTAACCTAACTGGCAGTTTTTTGAGGTTCAGATTGATACCTGCAGCAGAATTCCACCACCAGACATCGCGTCAAAATTCCAAATTCCACCCATATCACCTCGATGTCCGGAAATCTATAACAACTCGATATTTACGGCATTTCCTGCCTCGCATGACTATTAATGCAACCAGCTGCCACCTACGGTATTTCCGAACCGATACGACTTAGGGACCTTCAAGAAAAGAGCATACTCATATTTGAAAGGCCGGCAACGCACTTGCTAATCCCCTGATGTAACAGGTGTCAATGGTTGTCTCTTTGACTTACCATCAGGCAAACCGACTGTCCGTTTGCTCCCTCTTACATAAAATAAATAAATAAAAAGGTAATTGTATGGGTTATCTGTCAAAATAAGAGCCAGTTAGATTATCCGGAACTTAATAGCAAGTGGTGAAACTGGCCCATAATATATAATAACATTGTTGGGAATCGTAGTACATATTTACTTATTTATAGTGCTTAGTGAAATATATACCCACATGTCGTACCATAATTATTTTCACTATTCATTTCCATTGCGTTATTGTGATTCATACAGTAAGCGTATACGTATGTACCGTGTGACCGACCAAGCAGTAACTTTGCTGAGTCTGGACGACTGCCATAACGTAGATTCTGTCAAGCACCAGTAGATGGAGCTTGCGTTCCGATTTTTTTGTGATTATGACTCGATTCCGACGTACAAATATTTTCATCTAATTTAATTTTGGAAAATTGTCAGCGGAAAGTATATAAAATAATGTATTTAATGTCAATGCATTTATTTAATCAAATTATTTTAAAGTAGGGTTAAGCGCGCCGTTTTAATGGCCTAGGTCAAACAAGAAGTTCGTGCAAGAGAAAGCGGAAAGCGGGTCGCGGCTAGATCTCTACTATTAGATTGTCATGCATGTAACATGTCGGATGAGGATATTAATTGTGACAGTACGTTTCACTACAACGGCGTGTCAGCGATTATGATATTATTTCTTATTTACTATAATCATTTACATTGAAGATCGTCGCTACAATTCTTAAAATAATAACTGTTCTATTAAACTTAATATTTTTGTATTTATTTATACATATTCCTAATAAACAGATATTTACAGATGACTTAAATTTAACAAATTTATACAATTTTGAAATTACCCCGCATCCATTGGTTCGTAGCTTTCATATAGACTTTCAAAAAAACCATATAAATTAATCTAAAATATTTATATAGTATATTTATATCAAAAGAAAATCAAATCAAAAGATTCTATATAAAAGTTGCAAGCATATGAGAAATCATCAAAACGATTAGATTACGGTCGACCCAAACCATAACAGACTGACAAGCTGCTATTATACAATTTGCCTAATTGTACGATGGTAACAAGAGCCAAAGTGAAGCGGAAATGCAAATGCGAGGGTGCATGAATCCCGAACTTTACATAATACTTGGTACACGCTACATTACGGTTGGAATTTTATTTTAATAATATATTACAGTTTTTAAAACAAAAATGTTACTTTTTTCTATAGTATGACACTTTATATCTTTAATAGCATCGATGTATAAAAAAAAATACATCGATGACTAGTAGACATGAAAAAATCAATGAAAAGCCATATTTAGCTTAAAATCCATCTCCTTTAAAATATCGTAGTTTTAGAGATATCTAGATACCTTTTCCTTAGAATCTAGTATCTTTTTTTTTCATTTTGAACCAGAATTAGTATTGTGAAAAGTTTTGAACACAAAGATTTTTAAATTTTAATTTACCAAAACTAAACAACAATTGCACCGAATAAAAACAGCCTTAAAACATCTCACTGCTGGAAACCTTTAAGTTATAAGAGTTAGATCTTAAATCGCCACGTCGCTCCAGTGCGAGTTGATAAATAATTTCCTTACCAAGAGATCGCTATAAAGATATACAGTGATCACTATCAGGTGTTCATGATAATGACCGGAATCGACAGTTTTAAGTCTAATTCGGTGGTGGGTCTAACAAGGACAAATACCATAACCAGGATCAAATCTTTATACAAATATAAATATCCGCTCTCTCGCGGGAATCGATTCTGCAATCGATGCCATTTATAGAACATAACAGTCGTTAAAAATTATAATGTTTTAATCAAATGCTATATATTTAAATATATATATATATATTTAACACACACACACACACACACGAGATCGTCTGTTCCTAAGGTAGGCAACTTAATGCCTGTGTTTTAGGTAACAGCCGACTGATACACTTTTTTTTAATTAATATACATATAAATATACATATAAATAAAACATATAAATAAACATATATTACACCCAGACTCGGGGCGGGAATCGAACCCACAACCCTTGGAGCAGAAAACAAGGTCACCGCCAACTGCGTCAACGGGTCAGTCAAAAAAATCTATGATACAACATTAAACAGATTTACCTATATAACATTAGTAACAGATTTGTAATGAGATTTAACTCATCTGTTCGTTCGGAGTCTGCGGCGAGGCTTGTTCAATAGAACCGTCATCTTGCGGTCAAACATTATCTCCCCTGACCACACAACCGCTCTTAACATCTTGTTAGCAGAGACAATTTGCCCACAAGATTTATTTCTCTTTTTCTAACTCTTCCTGCTTTTATTACCTACACTACTGCACTTACGCGATCATTAGAAATAGGTATACCTAAAAGTTCAAAATAATTGCATATTAAAAATAATTCACTTTTATCTTCAACACGGTAGAACAACAATTAATTCCTACGCTTTAAAATGTATAATTAGCAATTTTATTGATAACTGTTGAACAAACAATCATTATTTATCTCGCTCACACACAAATCAGAGTAAAAGAGATGTTAATACTTAAATCGTAATCTTTAGCAAGAATGATAATAGGTGGACAGCGGGTTGTATAAGTAGTTTTTCTTGTTTTTAATTCGGTAACATCAAGCGAGTAAAATAACCAGTTTTCTATTAAGTAGGTCTTCCTATCTGATACAAGCGCTTAAATGTTTTTTTTTGTAATAGTTTTTAATCTTAGATTTTATTACTTAATTAATTTATATTATTTTCGTGTAGAATCATTTTTGCTTATAATTACTTTAGTTTACCAAATGTTAGTGAAGTTTTAGTACTTAATTAAATATGAACATTTGTTTCATATTGAATTATTATCCTCATACTAACGAGAAACTGTCGTAACATTTTTATGGTGGATTAACCCTTAATATACCCGGTGACTTCATACATACACAATTTACCTGGTGGAGTCCCTTGGACTCCCGGAAATAAAATTGTAAATTTAAGATGAAATAAACACTTTTTTAAATAAAATGCTTCTTATATTTATTTATTATATATTTGGTTTAACAATGGCATAGGTTTTTACTTAAAATTATACAATCGCAGCCTTATATTAAGGAACTTTTAGAATATGGCACTTTTTGTAATAAAATTACGAGACCTAACTTCTAGTCTCAACATTTCAAAAACAAAACAATTTTTCAAAGTATTTTTTTAAGACTTATGACAAAAACATAATCAATTTTTATAAAAAGCAAAAAAATAGAACATGGTTCGAAAAAAAAAAAAATTTGCAAGACCTTTTAGTCACGGATTGTGACACAGTCACTGCATATTTTTTTGTACAGCTAAGGCACACTGGCTTAGTACAACTATGGTGGCAACTCATATAATTTCAACCATTTGACTATCAAACAAGTAGGAACGTTTCTATAGGCGATAGAGGGCCATTTTCAAAAACAGTATGTGGTATTGTTGAAATTCGTAGAATGTTGTGAGATTGTATTCGAGAATTTCTTGAAGGTGGTTTGGAAGGAAGGTAATAATAAACTTGATCACCCGTATTGATATTTTCATCATCATGTGAAGAAGCTTAACACTCCGAAGTAGAGTTGGGGTCTGAGAGCTCACAGTCATCCTCGGATTCAAACACCAGCTCGTTAGGTTCTAGTCTTCTAAGCTGATGTTGAATCAGACGCTATATTTTGTTAATCTTCACTACCACCATCCATGTCGCTGTCACTTGTTCGAGCCAGTTGTTTATTAGAGACTCAGCACCATCATCAAAGACGTTTATCGAACTGTAAGACCCCATTATATCAACTGAAAAAAAAAAAACACACAAACAAAGTAAAAAATACCGTAAATAGGCTAAAACAATAATAAATAAATATAAGATAGATATGTATATAGGTACTAGATAATATCTTATTTTTTTTTTTGTAAATATATAATTATAATACATAGTAAACACCCAGACAAACACAAACACTAATGTTTATCACAGTAACATTAATACCCCGGTGGAGTCCCACGGACTCCACTAGCGTGATTACTTACCGATCGGAGTCACTCCCATCGAAGTCCGCTCTCCACTGCGTTTGATGCATCACTGCGTGAAGGTACTGGAACGCACAAATTATAATTCCAAAAACTAACGGTTTTATGAGCGCGTAAAGTTTTCAATGGAGTCCCAGGGACCTACCGGGTAAATTAAGGGTTAAGAAGACAACTCTGTACTTTGTCAGTGTTGTGTGTGTGTTGAAAAAGAAAATCAAACACTTGTCTTTATATATATTTATTCGAAAAATATTAGATTTTTTCTTTTTGAGGAAAAATTAACTTTTTTGATACCCACATTCAAAGTAGGTATGAACATAAAACTTATTGTAAATTTTACATCTTTTATCTTAGAAAACATTAAATTAAAGTATGTGCATTTATTTCTTAAGTCCATAATATAATTTAAAAAAAAATGGATATAACCAACCTTTGGACTTCACCCTTAATTTATTTTTTCTAAAGATTTTGTCTTTACTTAGCATTTTTGTCTTCGTAAGAAAATATAGACCAAAAAAGAATGTTAATATTAAACTATTTTTTTTTTAATCCAAATAATCTAAAATCAGTTTCCAAGCTGAAATAATCTTATTATCCAGTACCAATGATCCTTAATAACTAATAACGGTTCCATGCCGCTGCTCCCGCATTCCCGTAGCTGTCACACGAGCGAGCTCACAATATTCATAAGAAGAATCATCAAAGGTACTCGTTGCGTTGCCTGACTGTGAAATATTACTGGCTGTATCGTCGCGACAGTGTTCGTTTTATTTATAACGTGCGAACATTCTGTTTGATAGAACGAATTAAAATAGCTGATGTCTCTCCAGTATACGTTACAAATGGATGTATCGATTTGTCTGTCGTTTCGACGTTTTATAATGCAATTGTTCCCCTCCCAGAGATATTTTTGTACATCGCCAGAATGTTTTGTCAAGGCTTAAAGTGATATGTTGGGTTTAATAATGAATTAACTGGCACTTTAATTTTAGCGAACGTTGCAGTACGTTATTTTTCGACTGTGCGATGAAAAGTAAGGGCACCTATTACTATAGATATTTGCCGATATCTATATATATAATGGCTCCCGCCTGCTTCCAAATTTTGTTAGGATTATTTATTTTTTAATTCTTAATTATTATTATTTTTGTTACTTTGTATGTGAATTGCTATTCGTTTTATATTAAGGTTCTATCTCCGAAGTGATTTTGTTATTAATATAATAAACAATGAGATATATGATAAAACATTTTATTTTGTACTTTGCTATGAATAAATGGAAGTCATGTCGTACAAAATTCTAGTTATAAAAATTCAATAATATTATTTATTTCAATAATTTATTTCAAATGTCACAGATTTACATACCATTGTACCGTCTTTTATTGAATACTTGAAACAATTACAGGTAGAGTTACATTGATATTTTAAAGTACTTTTAAAAAAACTTGAAAATCGTTTGCTGTATCTTATATATATACACTTTTTTGTATATGAACATATATATACATTGGGATAACATAAATAAAAATAAGATATTAAAAAGAGGCTGCCTTATCGCAAAAAAGGGATATCTTCCAGACAACCTAAATAAAGATAATTATTGAATTAAGATATAAAAATAAGGTAGAGATGTACGCAATATTTATATATTAATAAATACACTTAGATCAATTATATGTCTAATCTAAGTAAATACATAAAAATACATAGTTATATTAATATATACATATATAATTATTACATTCATAAACGCATAATACATATACATATGTGATTATAAAAATAATATTAATAATGACAGCTCTATAAAAAAGAAATATATATAATAATATATAATATATAATATATAATATATAATAATAATAATATATAATAATACTTACTCTGTAACTTTCATATCATCCTTCTACTGTTGTATGTTGTTTATTAGTTTAACTGCTTATATATTATTATTTATATTAAAACTATATAAAAATATAAAAAAAATACATTTTATCATATAAGCAAGAAAGATAATTTAAAATTTATCACGTCATTTTATTAAAGCAGCTAATTTCTCCTCGGCGAAGAGTTACGTATTCACAAAGATTGAGAATACGTTAATTAATCACTCAATCAGAGTATTGTTCTCGAGATATTCTAAGATTCACAAAGGACTGTATGCTCTTTCCGATAAAACCTTATTAACTAACAGAACACCAATGTGTGTGTGTGTGTGTGTGTGTGTGTGTGGTTTTTTTTCGATACTTACATTTAGTTCCAAATTTTGCAATATTATATAACCTATACATATTTACAATGCAAAAATTAAGACTAATTATTTACAAACATTTGTGGTAGAAATCATAATATAAATCATGTTCGCGTATGATGGTACCACGAATGGTGGCAGCATTTCCCTGTTAAATCGAAATTCCGATTTTCTGGAAAAAAAATGCACCAGGCCTCCTGTCGTAAGTGAAGGATATGAGACGTGGGGTCAATTCTTTTAGATTTTTTTTAAAGATAACTTTAACACTGACGATCACGGGTACAATTTCCGCTCAGCACGGATTTATTATACAAATATTTATTTCTGGTCTTTGTCTTTGTCTTTGTGGGCGTCCCCAACTGTAAAGCCCTCAGTCCTAGTTGTTATCAAAAACACTTAATAACGATCGTTACTCTTAAAATTATTACAGCAGCATGCATCAGCAACCTACTTTTATTTAGGCCTTTGTCCAACTTTGGGATATATACAGGACGTTTCTCTTCAGTTCAAATGTAAATAAACAGCGAATGAGGTGGTTTGTCGGATGTATGTTTGATATAAGTTAACAATTAATCGGCTTGCCATGGATATATTGTAAGCTTTCGAAAAAAAAATATGATGAATTTTTAATGTTTTTCTGCTATTTATATTTTTCTACATTTTATCATATTTATTAAAGATAAATTATAAAATGACATTGTTTGCAATAACACTGCGTTTTCTTTATTTTTTATATATGTAAAAAAAAAAATATCGCAATCTATTTTTTAACTAAAGCCAAAATGTAAATGAATGATGGTCAGAACAAGAGAACGCAATGTGCGATTCAAATTTGTTCTTATTATTTTTATATTGTTCATGTAATGTAAATATCTCGCGGCCAGGTGCAATACACAATTTGCGTCTCAGCGTCTGCAATTACACTGTCGGAGAAGAAAAATTGATTCTTCAATGTTGGTTTAAGCTCACCCTATAATTAAATGCAGTTGTGATGTCTGACTCAGTGGTCATTTTAATTGTAATATTGAGGCAAATAATAGCAACACCTGAGAGATTAAAGCAATTATATTAATTAAGTTTTATTTAACTCTTTTTGATTATATTCGTGTCAAAATTAAGGATGGTAATAAAGTTTATACTTAAAAGAATTATGTCGTAGTGATGTTTTAATGTAATAGTGATGAAAGTTCTATTAATGGACCGTCAAATTTATGACAATCGCTGGTTCAATTCGCGTTTGGGGCAGATATTCGTATTAGTACAATCGTGTTTCTGCTCTGGGTGCTTGTACTTATGGGTCTCCTCACCGTCTGTAGGAGAGCACATACAACTATCAATCACGGCTTTTATCACTGTAAGTACCCCATTACGCTTGTTAAGGAAATTATCCGCTAACCTGCAACGGAGCAGTGCAAAAGCAGCAGAGCTTATTCCCAGCAATGATACACTATTTAAATTCAATTTAATTCATGATAAATGCAAAAAAAATCTAATGTATCTCGATGATCTCCGCATGTCATCATAAAACATAGAATATATCTAGCGTAAAGTATTTTTGTAAGATTTGATTATTTTTATACCTTCAAAAGTCAAAAACTGGACATTGCAAAACTAGCCAAATGTATTCAGGGATATAACGGTTATATAGTACCGATATTTTATACAAAAACCGTGGTTTTGTGGTACTTGTGACTATTCGCATCACTACACCGGAACGATTGCCAAGTGTTGGCAATGTGTTTCAATATATTTAATTTCAATTATATTAATATATATTATACAATATTATAATAATTAAGCGTTTACTCGACTGGCTCGTTGGCGCAGTCGACAGTGACCCAGCTGCTCGAGGGTTGTGGGTCCGATTCCCGCCTGAGTCTGAGTGTAATATACTTATATTTATTTATATATCTATTATGTATATTAATATTTATGTAAAAAAATATATATCAGTTGGCTGTTACCTGAATACAGGCGTTAAGTTGCCTAAAGGAACAGACAAGCATGTGTGTATGTTAAAAGTATTTACTTATTTATTATTTATTTATTCGTATAAGGAAGTTAAAATTACTTACTATTTGAACCGTTATAGTTTCAAAGAAGACGTCACATACAATTAACAAGACGATGAAATGTGTTAAGGCCCTAGTCACTTGTTCTCATTACACAGACATTGTCAGATTTAGAAATGCGACATTATTTAAAGACATAACTTGGAATGATCACAGCGTTTGTTCGTCTTATTTTAGTTTAGTTATTATTCTTGTCTCTCTTAATATAATATTACATCGCTATTATAATGTTATACTTATGTAAAACATTTCTATTACTACTTTTGCAATTATTAGTTGGATTTATACTAATACAGTAATGCAAGAAATTAAGAATTCGTCTATTTATTTAATTAGAAGTCTACATCGGATTTTATCGCGTTTATTAAAAAAAAAAAAAAACTTTACTAAACTAAACTTACTTTTGTCCCCCGAGACCATGGACGCTGTAAAGGGTCCGAAACGTCGGGAGATAATTTTAAAAATCGTTAAACTATAAAGTCTTTTTTTTTTTTAATAAACGCGATAAAATCCGTTGTAGATTTTTAATTAAATGATTAAAATTCGCGTAAATATAAGAGAACAATATATTCGTTTATTTGCTATCGTTAACGACAGTAGTCGTAATGATGACCATTTTGGTATAGTGGTTGCCTCAACGCTACGCGCAGACGGCGGTCGCAGGTTCGATTCCCGCTCGTGACAGATATTTATATTTGTTTCCGGTCTGGGTGTATGTCCTTGTGGGCCTCCCCACCGTGCCTCGAAGAGCACGCAAAGCCGTCGGTCCCGAATGTTATCATAGACCTTATAAATTATCCGCCAACCCGCAATGAAGCAGCGTGGTGGATAAAGCTGCAATCCTTCTTCTATGTGGAGAAGAGGCCTTCGCTCAGCAGTGGACGGTTTACAAGCTGATACAGTATCAAAAGTTAAAGTAAGTTTCAAAAAATCAAGCAAGTATCAAAAGTTATCATTAACGAAACCAAAAAAAGCATCTGGAAGAGTACCTACCCAAAGTTGTATAAACATGCAAATCGATCAATCAACAGTTCAGTTCATGCTGTAAACTGTACTGTGCTGGTGTTTGGTAAGTACATACAAACTCCCAATTGATAAAATGTAATCCCGTGACTGTAATATATGCATAAAATAAATATCGTCAAATCTTCGAATAAATAATAATAAGGGTTAAACGAATCAGTCTCAGTTAACATAAATTTTGCATGATATCCAGTTTACAAACATCGAACAAAAATGGACATGAATATTAAATTTAAATGAAGTCAGCATTTTAACAAAATAATAAATAATTTGTAAAATGCAATAACTCGCGCACGTGCGACTAACGCGCTATAAAACGTACTGGTGGCCTCATAAATAGCCCATTTCGGGTTAAAATACATTATTAATTTTCTTCACGAGTAGGAAATATAGGCTGGTGTCGAAAGTGAATTTATTGAATTAGTCCATCGCATGTCGCAAGGTAATAATCGGGGGTGGCTAGCATTACTGTTCCATAAAACATGGAACTAACTACCGTTTGGCAGCTGATGTGTTAGGCTTGCATGATTAGGTTCAAATTTACATGTATCAAGAAAAGTATTAAATATGTAAACGGTACCTTAAAATACCTGATTTAATATCTTATGAAATATCTACATAAATCATATTTATTTTTAATTTATAAGGAATGAATGTCATTATGTTTTTGTATTAATTCACTAGAATAGATTAGTTTGATAGTTCGAGTTTTTAAAACATAAGTATAAGCTTAAATTAACCTTTCTAGATTTCTTTATTGTACAAAAGTATGAACACAATGCGTGCTTAAAACTACTGAATTTTCTACCAGTTCACTTTAGGATGTGCAAGAATTAATGACTAAGTGTATAATGTAACACATCATAATCACTAATTACATATAATATGACGTAATATAATATACATACATATTATTCGCAAAGACTCACTAATAGTTTATAATTTTTCAAAATATTTTTAACAACTTTCAACTTTGTACAGACAGTTTATTCCGTTTTTAGTTTGGCTGGCTGAAAATGGCACTTGCTTAGATTTAATATTAAATCAAATTGTAACATCAGCACCGATACTATTTCAACTTTAAGCTAACGATAAATAGGAATTCGATATCAAAATGAACAGAAGCTCGTTTGGTAGACTCAGAAACGCCACCGTGGATACGACATATAAAGAACACAAATCAAATCATGTCTAAACAGAAAACAGCCACCATCGTGAATTATCGAGTTATCGCGACAACTATCCGGCGCGAAGGATTTAAGGCGTTGGTCGCTCATTTGCACGATTTCGTCATAAATTCTCGTTTGTAGCATCTACTGACACTTTTATGACGGCAGAGGCCTAACCACGGATTCATAGATTGTCCTCATTTTATGCCTCCATAGGTATCCTTTTTTATTAAATTATATAATTTATTGATAATGAAATATAGCTATTTTTAAATACGTCACGTGTCAAATTAATAGCTTAACAGAAACCTTATCGATACTTTGTTTTCGTTTTCAGTTTTTACTCACTACAAACCATAATAATTGCGTAAAAAGTAAAGATATTTAAAGTAATATAGATTAATACAATAGAACATAAAACCATTAATAAAATTTCAATTGCTTGAACAGTTTCCAAACAATACTATTCGATTTAAACATAATAAGAAAATAATTAACGAAAACAATAATACTCAAGTAATATTACCAATTAAATAAGCGTTTAATACCGTGCTACGAGTCGTATACCGATAGTTTATATCCTAAAATCTTCCTCGGTAAGAGAATTAATTGAAAAATATCCGATTTTTAAAAAGTCAGTTCCTATGTATAATAAACTAGGAGTATTTAGTTTTATAATATTACTAGCGGCCCGCCCCGGCTTCGCACGGGTTACGGGCAAAATTATAAAAATAAATTTAATTTATACTTTAGCCTCAACAACACGTGGTAATTATGCTGTTAAAATGTAGCTTATATGACACGTTCGTAGATTTACCATAGCAGCGCCATCTATTGATTACTTACTCAACCCAGTCGAAAGGTATCGACATCTGTTAGAATCATTTGGAGTTAACAGATAATTGTGACTGTCAAATAATAACAGACAAATATTATATTAATAATTAGCAATAAATAATTAGCAATAAATTAAAATTGCGACTATAATTTGAGATTTAAACTATCCTATCTCTCAAGTTGGATCGAACTGCACATGGTGTGCGAATTTTATTATAATCGGTTAAGTGGTTTAGGAGTTTATTAAGGACAATCATTGTGACACGAGATTTATATATATTAGATCATAAATAATTCTCATAAGACATGAGGACGTCTATACATAAATTTATGAAACAATAATATTTTATCACATTGGTAAGCCGTAACGAACTGTAAACACGAATTCAAAACGTTTGAATTTTGCATATTATTAATTAAAATAATGATACAGAGTATAATTTTCAACAGGCATTCATTTTGCACAAACTACTTATTCATAATGAACCTTTAGGAGAACATTCTTTACAATTCCCACACCGGGCAATGGTGTTCTAATAATTACTTGAAATACAGGTTTATTTTCAATGGACTGTGGAACAGACGAGAACGTTATTACGCTTAATTTAATACAATATTTCTACATTTAATTAAATTTAATATTAATACATAAAGCCTACGTACATAGAAGGTAAACTACATATTTATACAAAATATCTTGATAAAATTCGGACCCGAAAGTTGTAGACTTACTCCATTATGTTTATCAATAAAAGACGGAAGACACCAATTTATTGAGTCTGACGGCTAATCACTTATTTTGTGTAATTATTAAATCTAATAATTTGTAGTCATAGTTTTTTTTATTTTTTTTTTTATTATTAATAACTTGTTTTCCATGTTATTAAAGACCTCCTGATTTTTATAGCCATTATTAACTATTCTAACAACACCAATGAAATCTATTAGAATTTTATATTATATTTTATTTTATATCCACCTTAATATTACTTCTTTTAGCTGACAAGTTATATTAATTATTAATACAATTTTCATAACTAATAAACTTTCACTATGTATGAAAAAATTAATATTTAATTAAAAGTCTATGTCGGATTTTATCGCGTTTATTTAAAACTTTACAGTTTAACAATATTTTAAATTATTTCCCGACGTTTCGGACCCTTTACAACATCTTACAATTTCTTTGCAACTAAATCTGATTATGTTAAAAAATAAACTCTTGCCAAATCTTGTCTAAGATTATTATCAATACGTAATAATATCAAAGACAGGTTATTTTGACTATATAATGTTATCTTTTTTTATTTTCATATGACACATTTTATGAGTTGCTTAATGTTTAACAAATTACTTAAAATCTCGAAGTAATATTGAATATTTAATATTCAAATTCATTTCAATACGTTGTAATTTCGTCTGTAAAATAAATTTATCTTAATAGTACTATACTGTACTGTACTGTATCAGCCTGTAAACAACCCACTGCTAAGCGAAGGCCTCTTCTCCATATAGAAGAATGGTTGGCTCTTAATCCACCACGCTGCTCCACTGCGGGTTGGCAAATAATATCCCTACCTCGAGTTACGATCGTTATCATGTGTCCATGATAACTACCAGGGCCGACGGCTTTAAGTGCTTTCCGACACACGGTGGGGAAACCCACAAGGACATACACCCACACCGGAAACAAATATTTGCAAACCCGCTACCAGGGGCGTTGAGGTGACTACTCGTACCACTACACCAGAACAGTCGCCTTAAATTAATAGTAAGATGTTATTATATCAATTTTTTGAAACAGGCAATTGCTAGCTATAAAAAACAAAATGCCTATGTATACACATTTTGTTATATATTTTATATGCTGAATTTTATACCCATCAACCACACTGAGGCGCAGGCCATGTTCGTAAGAAGAGTTTAGTCTTTTGTTGTTACCGATATATATTTTACTCGACCAGCAGTTTTCAATATACTTCGCACAAAACAAACAGTGTAATGGTTGGTGCCTTCAGAGATAAGTACTTATTATCTATAACGGGTTACCCTCGCAAAAGCCTAAACTCGTTTATAACTTGCAACGCTAACCGCTCGTTCAGGTTTTAAGCATTATTTCAGGACGAGCTTATGAATGTAATTATTTTATACGTAACTAATTAAAATATCCCAACACATTACCGTATAATAATTGAAATAAATAATTGCGAGCTAAATATAGATGGTCTATTTACAACTTTTAATCTATAATATTAAAATAAGTCGGGTTTTCCTTCCTGACGCTATAATTCCAGAACGCACGAACCGATTTCCACGGTTTTGCATTTTGTTGGAAAGGTCTCGGACTGATTCAGGAAAAATTTCAACAGAAAAGCAGGAAAACAGGAAAAATCATTTTTCACATACAGCGCCATCTCTGATACATAGCATGTACTACTTCATATTTTAATCCCCAAACGAAATGTTACAAAAAACGAAGCCATCTGGTCGCGAAACAGAGTTCGCCGGGTTTGCTAGTAATTTTCTAAAGATTAGGAGTTCCATTAAAATAGATTGTTTTTAAATGAAATCTGTACCGAAATGGTCATTCACTGGTATTTTTACTAAAAATAATTAAATGATAAATCACTATCAGACTCATATCTGAACTGAACAGAAGCAATTTGTAAACGTCCCACTATTGGGCAATAACCTAATCCTATACTGAAAGAGGGTGCTGAACCCACCATTCTACTCCTGGATAGGAAGACACACTAGGACAATTACTAAGACCAAAAACCAATATTTGCAAAAATATTATGAGACCGTCGATGTAAATTAAGCATTGGTCACCACTATAACAGAATGGTCAGCATAAAAAATAGAAGTAAGTCATATCTGCTTTCTAGTAACTTGTTAATAATAAAAATTCATCTTACGTTAATTAAAATAAAACATTTTTTGGGTATAATCCTTTTGGAATTTACCTTATCTTATCTCGTATAATTATATTTCATTTAATGAACAAGACAAATATCACAAATATAGCGAAATATTTTAAGCAAAACCTTTACACGAACATCTTAAGATTTGTTTGATTAAACTTCGCACTGTAAACGGTTAATTCAATAAATTTCTTAACCTCAACTTTGCACCTAGAAACTTCTTTCAATTAAATCCACTTGATATATCGTTCACGATAACAATATCAATAAATAAAATTATGACAGCTAAAAGTGTTGAAGAAGATTACGTCCAGCATAAAAAGAACGTGCGAAGGAATCACGATTGGTTGAAATATATGAATTTATGAGCTGCTGTGCTCCCGATTACGCGCTTGAATCCTAAAAGAAGTTTTCGAGTATGAAGTATTTTATAGATTTTATAGTGTACTTATTTAGACAATTTGAAAAGGCGTGTTCGTGATAAGTTTGATTAGAATTAATTTAGGAATATTATTTGTAACTGTTTTTGCTATACATCTTCAAATATTATTTCATTTTTGTAATAAATATAGCATATAAAAATCATTATCACATCTCTTAAATTTATATAATCATTTTTTTTTTCTCTAGTCGTGTGACTAAAAATATTACTGCGTAATAGTCACACTTTTATTAACGGCGTACAATTTCGGTGTAAAACCAATTTCGGTCAGCATAAATTGTCAGGAAGAGCAATTGGATACTATGGGTTAATTAAAAGTATCTGATATTGCATTTTGTTAAATTTAAAATTTTAAATTACGTTAAGCTTTTGAAAAATTACAAACAATTTTCGTTCGAAATATCACAATAATCACGAAAGGTAAAATCATTAAAAACGTAGAGTTCTATGTAATATTAGTCTAAAGATCACGGTAATATTCCATAATAGTAGCTTTGTAACAATTTTTTGAAGCGATATCAATAAATTATCTCGGACGTTCCTATTGACAATGTCGCGGATAACGCATCTTAATAACATCCAGATAAATCGCTAGTATGGAATTACTACATAAATCAACGACCCCAATGATTAATACTATAGACGATGAGACTAGCAATATAACGGTTGACTATAATTAAATCCAGCTTCCGTACGTGGTGCTGTGACCACTTTTATCTCAGATCAAAAACTGTATAGAAATAGTATGTATCTATTCATGGGTACTATACCCCAATCCCTATTGCCTAATATAAACATATTATTACATGGGAAATATTTCACGTGGTAAACGAAGCAATTAGCGTAACTTACAAGACAAAAATGTTTTTAATAATTTTTAATATATTGAGTGGTTAATTATTTCAATTTGGTTAAGAAATTTTGTTCAAGATAAAATACATGTGGGCTTAAATTTTTTTTTTTTACTTCAATAACATTTTCTTTATATCCTTGTTCTGAGGATCTAATGGGGAATTACACGTACTAGAAATTGAGACCTAGACGGCGATGTTACAATCTCTAGGTCCAGTAAATTAGATAACTGTTACACTGTCTTAGCAAAAGTATTCTATTCGTATAATTCATTACATCTTTTACAGGTAATATTATATTGTAGTCCTGTGAAGTAAAAATTATGAATTATATAGAATTTTTTCACAATCCCCACTTTTACCTAGCGGTGAGTCTTCTAGGGCATTGTGTTATTATAACTTAACTAGATAACATGACATTATTAATTTGAAAGCATAAAAATAAGAAAAAATGTAGTCAAAGGAACAGAAATATGAATAAGCATACGTATTTAGAGTATAATCTTAAATAATAAATAACTGTTACGAATAAAGCACGCATGCGCTCTGGCGTTAAGCCGTCTACTACGGTGGTCCGACTGCAAGGCACGTTTATAGTATTTCACGAAGTTAATTTTAAAATTAGCATCACCAAACAAATAGTAAATCTTTTGCTCCCACAACAAAAGACGTGTTAATAACCGATATACAATCGATGAGAGCATCCAATCAAGCCCTTTGAAGGTAATAAAAGTGGTAATAATGTAATTAGGATCATTTTATTCGTTGACCGAAACCAATTTTTTCCGATTTTAAAATGTTTAAGAAATTCTCTTTATAGACCACACAGAGATCAAAATTGTAGCCGGCTGCATCTTATTTTGCATATTTTCTGCATTACCGAGCCAGTCTTTTGTCAATATTGAGTCTTCTGTGGTCATTTAGTTAATGACATTCGATAGCTACTCAAAATACAAAATGGAAATTACCATTACGTTGTTTACTTTGAATATATACTTAAATTATTAACTGCTCAGGATAAGATGCATCTGTTTTAAATATTAATTAATGTACGTTCTTTCAGAATACGTGAAAAAGAATAATTAGATCAAATTTGACTTTTAAATAGAAAATCAATTTTAATTTCTACATATTTATAATAAAAAATTAACATGGAGAATTCTTAAAAACTGTAAACACAAAAAAAACTGTTTTTTAAATTATTTCTTCAAACATGTTCAATTATTTTATGAAGAAAAATCATAAATTCTAAAAATTTGACGGCCGGCTGGTCGAGTGGTCAGGCAACTGGACACTTTACGCAGCGGTCGCGGGTTCGAATCCCGCCAGGTGCAGATAATCTGTATGACGAATATAGATGTCTGCACCGGGTCATGGATGTGTATTTATGTATATATGTATTTATATCTTAAATTTATTTCCGTTCCTAGTACCTGTAACACAAGTTCTTACGAACTTATCACTTATCAACATTTATTTAATATTTATTTATTTTTATTTATTATATATAAAATTAATACTTAACAACTGCTACTTTTAGAATATTCAATTTTACACAAAAAATAAATTAGTAGAAGCTGTGCTGCGCGGTGTTACCTGCGTAATTTCTAAAGCCTGTGGATTTGTGTTTCGATGTTAAACATTGCCTATATTATTCTGAATCTCCAGCTATCTTCGTACCTACTTGCAAGATTCTTTATAATCCGGCCAGTAGTATTTATATAACGATTTAGAAACATCAACCTATGCGTTAAGCCATCCATCGATACATCCTCGTAAAGATGAATGATCACTATAATAATAGTAAAATTGCTTAAGAAAACGCCACATTATCGTTAGGTTAAAAATGCCTAACCAATTTGTAGTTTCATTTTTATGTTTAATAATCCCGACGTTGTTGTTATCGTGCATGAGACGCAAGGCCTTCACAAAAGCCGGTGTCGCAGCAAGACAAGATAGTCCGACGCTCAGTTCAACAAAGGTTTTTAATATCAGCACACACCCCGCGGCTGGATAGGGCTATTTACATAAAAGCTACGTAGTTGTTTAAGAACAATCCGACGTACATATTCGTGTGCCAGCAACACGACCGAGACACGAATATTGTTATGCTAACTGGCTTCGTTAGTTTGTTCCTGGGAATTGTTTCGCTTTGTTAAAAGTGTACGTGAGGCGAGATTTGCTTTGTGATCTTCAGAGTACACTAATTTTCTTAAATTGAATGACGTAGTTCATTTGACGTTATGTCAGCTTTTGGTACCACTTCGAGCTATTACCGTATAAAACGTTTAAGCCGAGTTTGTGAACTTTGAATATTTAGGCAGTCGAGAATCTTATACGAGAATACTTTAAAATAACGAAAGTGAAATAAAGAATTCCACATTTACGTCCTAACTTTACACGTTATCATTTTATCAAAGTACTGCAGTAATAAAAACAACAGTAAAGTATAAAACTCTTTAACTAGCAATTAATAAAAGTAATAGATTAAATACTTTAATGTTTATGTATTAGAGACAGCAGCAGATGAATTGCAAATTCATCATCATCATATCAGCTTTTGGATGTCCACTGTTGAAAGTAGTCCTCCCCCATCGACCTCCAGAGCAACCGGGTTGAAAAATGAATAGATTTGTAGCGACATCTATCTCGCTACATACGAACTAAAAACCGACGTATCCTACATCGCGCCGGGGTCGCCAGTTTGTTAGAGTGAGGAACATGGTGTAAAGTTCCTCATCCACCATCGAAAAGGTAGGATCCCCCGACCAGACGGGTGTTGTCTCTGGTCAGCTACTGCCCCTGACGATTATTGTCGGGTTCTTGTATATATTATGTTCAATCGCTCGAATAACTTTGATAGCGCGATGTCGGATACGTCAGTTTTTAATTCGTATGTAACGAGATAAATTTCGCTACATAGTTATATTATATACGACTAGAATTTGTGAATTAAATTTAAGTTTGGATTAACAATCTTCAAATCTAGTTTTACTATTTTTTTTCCTCAAAAATGCTTTCTCATCCAATGCTACAATTAGAGACATTAGCTACATTATCCCTGAAAAAACAAAAGATACGTCATCCCTGAATGTCATAGACTATATTTTGCACTACTGGACAAATGCTTCTATCAAATCTAGAAGAAGTTAATACAGCACACTGCTCCACTGCGGTTTGGCGGATAATTTCCCTATCATACGTAATGATATATACTATTAGATGTATATGATAACAGTATGATAAAATTTGTACAAATAGAAGTATATGTCCCGAACGGGATTCAACCCCCAACCGCAAGGCGAATATATATATTAGTACTCTGGAGATACATGACACTAAGTCCAATTTTTTTTTTCGAAATTATTATTTTTATTGAAATCATTATAACTTTTAGCGATTTTTTACAGTGGCACAAAGAATAATGTCCTCATCCTAACAGTTACGGAGATACATATATACTTTAAAGATGTATGTCACTACACACTACTATGTCACTGAAAAAACAGCGAATAAAAACTTCTTTTTGCACTTCTGTAAAAAAAAAAGGTGAGTTAAGTGTCGTGTACCTACGGAGTACTGATATACAACAAGAAATCATCCACTTAAAAATTACATTCGATTTTATAGAGTAATTACACGACTACTTAAAACACAAAAAAAAGTGTATTTATTAAAAAATAATCATATATGTGAGTAGGCTACTACCTAAAACTCAGGCATTAAAATCCCATTTTTAGGAACAATCGACTATGTGTATAGTTTAAACATATTTATTTATATTCATTTAAACAATTTTAAATTAAAGTTTTTAATAACAGTTACGAATACAGTGTCCCATCATTCTTTTCCGCCTGGTATCTGTAGTGTGATTGAAGCTTTAAAAAAGCTTCATGTCTCGAGGTCATGTACTTTATAAAAAATCCTTAATGAATGAAAATCTAAAAACAGTATCGGTGTAAACAAAACAAAATTTCAACGGAATTACATTTTTTTTACAGTTTATATATTATTTTCAAAAGAGTAACTACGGAGTTTCTTGCCGATTCTTCTCTGCAGAATCTATATTCCAAATCGATGGTACCTTTACTTTACAAAAAATAATAATCAATCAAGTTTTAATTTGTAAAATAACGATACGAAGGTGCTCGTGGGGCCTTTTTGAATAAAGTAGCTTTTGATTTTGATTCTGATATTATGTAACTTATCCTTTTATTTTAAATAGTGAATGCACAAAATACTTTTATGATAAGCATCTAATCTTCTAATCTTATCACAAAATCAAAACGCATTAGGAGGTATTTTTTATTTCATATACAGAGTTCGTTCCTCTCGCATTTATTAAAATAAATTATAATTTTTTTGCACCGACTTAATTTTTTTCAAGGATTTACAACTTAAAGTTTTAATTAAGCGATGCGATGACTCAAAAAAGCAAAGCAATCATCAGCGTCGACGGCATTTAATTTATTTTTTTTGTGTCAAATATTGCTGAGTATAGAATTTTCATTTTTATTATTTTACAGTAAGATAAACGTTAAATAATGGATATAAACGTAAGTAATCATTGTTTTAAATAAATAACTTCTACATATTTAAAATCTTTTGTAATTTTGATGTCATACAATAATATGTCATTATAAATTGATTTGCTTAGAAATACAAAATTGTTTACGTATTACTTTATGTATAACGTAATTCATTTTTAAAATCAATAATTTTTCAAGGTTAATTAGTGAGGTGGATATTATACAAAACTTACGATTATGATTTCGTACAAAACTCCTATAGACAGTTTGTGAGAAAAAAGTGTGGTAGGGTGAATGTCATTCACTCTTTCATGTCAAAACTTCGATTATTGATCAAAGTGTCAAAACTACTGACCCAATAACTATTAAATTTGATAAGTAGATTGATGAAGAGATGGCTTGAGACAAGGATTTTTTTTCATCCCGAAATTTTCAGCCTTAACCAAATCTAGTCTTACGTTATTAAGTTCGTAAGTAAAAATAAATGTTTTTCTTTGAAATTTCACACAAATAAAGCCGTTACAATTTTATCATAAAGAACTCAAGGTCTACCACTACTACCACCCGCTGTTCTCTAGTAATCGTAATCGACACCACTTGACAGATCCTACCTGTTTCTAATTAATATTTTCATCGCTTTTTATTAGTATTATAAAACTACAAATTGAATTTTTAATTCTTACAGAATACACAGTCACTGATAAATTATTGTTAAAAGCTAACAGCGGTGGTAAAATGATAAATTTTTAAAATACAGACTAGACTTGTTTCGAAGCGTCCTAATATTATAAAGCGTAAAGAAACTGATTGAGAATATTTTTTGATTTATAACTTCCAATTCGATAAGAAAGAAAATATTATTATGCCAATTGCTTTGTTTTTTTTCCTGTTTTTTTTTTTTTTAATCATAGACTAAAAACCATAAAGACGATAGAGTCGGAGCAGTAACTATAGCTATACCATTTTTACAAACTTAATGATTGAATGTACGTAGATAAAATTGTAACACACATCTAGTACCGTATTCTTCTTAGATTACTGTTTTACATTCCATACAAAGCATACTTTTTTTCAATTCCTATCTTCATCACATACTCAATCGTTAATAATATACCTTTTTTTTCATCCCCTCAAGTTAAAATACATTTTTTTTACTTGTATTGGATGACACTTGATGTTAATACAGTTCTTTTCAAATATTAATTCATTAATTAAATTTAATTAATTAATTTTAGTATTATACGGGAGAAAAAATATTTCTTTGTTGACCTAAGTAGAAATTGACTTTATTGCTTTTTTTTATTCAGCTATTACTTAAGATATACTTATAAATATATGGATTTTATATATAAACTGTGCTCTATCAGCCTGTAAACCACCCGCTGCTGAGCGAAGGCCTCTTCTCCATATAGAACAAGGTTTGGAGCTTAATCCACCACGCTGCTCCACTGCGAGTTGGCGGATAATTTACCTACCATAGGTAACGATCGTTATAAGTTGTCTATGATAACAACCAGGACCGACGGCTTTATATGCTCTCCGAGGCACGGTGGGGAGACCCACAAGGATATACACCCAGATCGAAAATAAATATTTGTACAAATACAAATATCTGCCCCGAGTGGAAATCGAACCCGAGACCGCCGGCACGCGGCGTTGAGGCTCTCTCTCGCACTCTCGCACTCGCACCACTACACCAGAACGGTCGACAATAATAATTAATATATAAACATAAAAATATAATATAAAATATAAGTATAACTTCCCACTAACTCGAACTAATTCGAATCTACATTCGAATGAACATTCTGTGTCTGGGACCCCTGGGCGAGACACACAACACTTACACAAAAACGCTAAATATATGTACAACTGATATAAGTACATATTTATCATGAACCCGTGACGGCTAACAATATAGCTAGTTGCTGTAACCACTGCGCTATATAAGTCTTCGTCATATAAAATATAAAATGTTATAAAAATACGTCTAATCCCTTATGAGAAGAACCGCTCGAAAGATCAAGTATTACAACATAACCCCATGTTTATAATTCTAAATCCAAAGACAAACATTACCACTACTTAATAAACTGACTCTCCAAATAATCATAGTGTTAGTTAATTAGTTTTAATCTACCCTTATCTCGACGAGTGACGTCTACGGCGCTCATAATTTTGTATTTATTAAATATTTTCGTTGATGAGTGACTCCAGAGAGAGATAAGAAATCATTTACATTATAAGCGTGTGAGTGTTGAATCACTGAGTTTCTATGATAAGGTGCGTTTTTGTGTTCCAGACTAAAATGTCTTCAGTCGAAAAAGTCGTTTCTTGTATTTTGTTTATTCGATAATGTTTTGGTGGTTAAAACAAAAAACTTAACTAAATACCTGTTTAAAATAAATAATTATTTATATGTATAGGTATAAATGTGTTATTTTGGAAACGTAAGAATGGACATTTGTATTATTTATATTTAAGTTATAATTTTAAAAATATTTAGCGCACTTCAACATATCACCATTACATCGAACATTTCGCGAGAGATGTTGCCTCGCATATGTATGTGTATGCATGCATCATGCAGCCCGGCCACAGAATAAAAAATATAAAATAAAAAAACATATTATTTTAAATCTTTCGTTAACTCAATAAATCTATTGTGGTTTAAAAAGTGCGTATAAAATATTAAACAAAGAAATTATAATTACGCGAGTATCCAAAGTTTAAAAAACAGCCGTGTCTCAACTTTAACTTAAAAAAATTATTCCCTATTTAATGTTAAACTATCCAATAAATTTTTGAACTTCACAGACAGTTAAAATAGTGTTAAAAATTTCATTCGCACGAAGATTATTTTATAAAAGGTCAACTTAAAACAATAATTGATGACAACCTCTTTATCGTATGCACTTAAGCTTTTAATTATACTTTAAAACTGATAAGATTCTTTATCAATTAGTTTAACTTCAACATGTCAAATGTAAAATTAGTTACGGTTCTTAATATTATCATAAGTCCATTATTTAGTGCAACGAACAACAATTTTATGATTCAAATGTGAATATATTAAATTTCACGGTCTTGAGTCTTAACCCAAAAGCTTTTTATAGTAGTTATATTTAAAAAATAAGTTAATATTCATGATTTCATAAAAATGGGGCTTAATGTAGGCCAAATGTAGGTTAGCATCTATACATATAATAAAATGGTAGAAAAGTCAAAACTGTACATTGAATATTTTTTTAAAAGAATACTAGGGGTGTGATCTACAATCGATACCGAAGCCAAAAATATAGTTTTTAGAATTTTTGTCTGTTTGTCTGTTTGTCTGTTTGTCTGTATGTATGTCCGGGATAAACTCAAAAAGTACTGCATGGATTTACTTCAAATTTGGCACGAATATTATTAAGAAGTCGGGTCATAACATAGGCTACAAATTATCACGCTATCACCTACGGGGAACGAGCAGTGAACCTTTATTTCTTCAACGCATTCTGTAACAGCGTGTAATCTAGCGACGCATATTTGAATGTTGTTATTATGTTAATAACCATGCTATAAGCTATCTTCACACTAAAAAAATCACGAAATATAAGTAACTTAGGCTGATAAACATAATGAATGTAAGAATAAATGTAATATAAGAAATGAATATAAGTAGTATCAAGACAATTTTAGAGCAGCGCCATCTATGAGATTTTAAAAACATCAAGTCGAATTACATGTGTAAACCCTTTTTGGATATAAATAATTTAAATTTGATCATGTTGGCGAGGTTAATAGTTGTTCATAAAAGTCATAGATGGAGTTGTGCATTTTAATAAAAATTGTATCGTTGATTCGTTTCAGAGATAGCAAGAGAATTTTAAAAAAATGTGTTTATATAAGTTTTAAGCTGCTTCATCTATGTCTTATAAAATTCATCGAGTTTTTCTGTATGTAATAACAAACAGAACTCAAAAAGAACTGCATAGATGTATAACAAAATTTAAACTCGAAAACGGCACGCTATTGCTGTAAACAATTTGAGTTAAATAACGAAGAAAGGGGAAAATTAAGCATGCCATATATATCATAAAAATAAGAAATGCTTATGCTTCCGCCTTAAAGTCATCTCGCTCCACAGACACACCATTGAGGCGGAAATTCTTACGGGTTGTGGCGTCGGCGAAGCAGTATTTATACGCATTCCGCTCATACCTCATAACTTCCCGTTCCAGTTCAAGCGCGTACAGTTCCCCGTGAGTGTTTGCTTCGCGATGACCATCAATAAGTCGCAGGGGCAGACACTGAGGGTAGCTGGTGTCGACCTCAGGACGAGCTGCTTCACACGGGCAGCTGTACATCGCTTGCTCCCGCGTCACCAGTCCTGACTCTCTTTACATTTTGGCTGCGGAGAGCCAAACTACTAATGTTGTTTATCGAGAAGTCCTATAAATATGTATTTTTACCATATTCTGTATTCCTTATTTATTATTTTCTCCATCCGTTTCAGTCACAACTTATGACTTAATTCAGCAGAATCACCATAAAGTCATTTATTCAAAGCAGGCTTAAAATAAGCACTTTTTGAAAGTCAATTTTACAAAAGACAGTCTCCCTCTGTTACTGTACTTTCTGTAGATATGAAATGTAAAGAAGAAACGGGTAAATGAATGTTATTTTAAAAGGTATAATAGTAGGTACTTTTGGTGCTGTATAGCGTTCACGCAGACGACGTCGCGGGCAGCAGCTAGTTGCAATATAAATAAAGTGATACCTTTATTTATTAGTTATATAAGCTAAGGTAAAAACACTAAAAACACCAAAATAATGTTGACCGGACGACAAAGGAATAGGCAGATAGCGGAATTAATATAAGGTCCTCTTAACACGTTTTGTCCGTTGACCGACCTCTTTCTTACCAGGCAATAATGGTGCGAACAACTGTACACCGACCAAAATGGTAATGGGCAGCAGCATCACCATATCCTGCCACAAAATACTACTCTCGCAAACCCGCCTGCCAAGCGTTGCAAGTTAATATTTGCCACATGCCCCTCAGAGATGACGGTGGAGCTACGTTCAGTAGTGGATATCCAACGGCTATCTTTTACGTATCGAATAATGGAATTAGAATATTTATTCAATGACTATCATATAAAATCGAACCTTTATATTAATTGCGAACGAGTGTCTTATTTAACTCGGATTATTTAAACGGAATGATAATAAATTTTACTGTATTATTTTTTTCTTATTCTTCCATTTTTGAAATATGATACACAACTTAAAAAATATAATTTTTCAAACTATAAAACTAAAACTGCAACCTTTTTAAACTTTATATAGAAATATATAGACATTTTTAATTAGTCAACCAGACAATAAAAATGTAAAGTCACGCATTGACGTGTCTCGACGTAGACTTATTTTATTTTCTTTTTTTTTCTCACTGCAGAATGTACACGTATAGGCGAGATGTATTTTAAAAACTTCAATCGGACTTATATATTTTTTGTAAAGATTTCTTTACAAGATAATCTCACATTATTTATATACTTTTTATGAAACTACTTTCCCTATCAGTAAATGTATTCACTATTTTATGTTTCAAATCCCTTACGCTTATATCTGTACTACCGGTTCGCACCGGCGACGCCGGGGCGGGCTAAAATTAATAAATAAATAACTAAAATTTCAAAAATTATAAATTTATATTTTCTTATTTTCTATATCTTTCTTTCATTTGTCTACAGTCTTACGCGGGATGAGGTTCCCCTCTAACTATGAGTGAAAGACGAAATTTTTATTAAATAAAAGTAAACTCAAAGTCATGGGAAAATAAAGCTTATTTTTATGGTTTTCACTAACCAAAAAATAAATAAATAAATATTAAGCAACAATCACACCACGTTAACCTAGCCCCGTGCTAAGTTCGTAAGAACTTGTGTTACAGGTACTAGGAACGGAAATAAATTTAAGATATAAATACGTAATATATACATATATAAATACACATCCATGACCCGGTGCAGACATCTATATTCGTCATACAAATTATCTGCACCTGGCGGGATTCGAACCCGCGACCGCTGCGTTAAGTGTCCAGTTGCCTGACCACTCGACCAGCCGGCCGTCAAAAATAATAAAATAATAAAAACAAGACTTAGGACATATTTATGTCACGTTAAAATTTTATACTATACTCAAATAGTCTGTAAATATCGTACTGCACAACACAGGTTTATTTTTCCGTTTAGGAAAAGGTTTTGGGCTGAATCCACCATGCTGCTTCACTGCGGCTTAGTGATTTTTTTTTTATGTTGGAGGGGGCAAACGGACAGTTGCCGGCCTTTCAAAGGTCCCTTAGTCGTATCAGTTTGGAAATTTCGCTGGTTCCATATATGTTATGGATCGTGCGAGGCGAGAAAAGGCCGTAACAATCGAGTTGTTGTAGATTTCCGGACAACGAGGTGATGTGGGTGAAATTTGGAATTTCGATTCGATGTCCGGTTGTGAAATTCTGAATAATGAAAAAATCTGAAAAAAAATTATTAATCCGAACTTTTCCGCAGAACATTTCCCGTGATAGATGCGGTAGAATATGCAGAATGATCCGACATGTCTACGCAGTCCAAAGAATCAAGCCGATTGGAGAGAACCTTGTCGCCGTCCATTCGAGCCACCCGGGATTGAACGCGGTCAAATGGAAGAAGCTGATATTGGGGCGCTCCTTACTTCTTAGTACTTCCCCGGGCGCGCCGGCCATTCAGCTGTAAACAGCGTGGTGCTACTTCTTTAAAATGTAGGTATATCTCAAAATCTATTTTAAGCAACTAGTTTTCTGACGAAGTTTTTCTTTTCTATGACCCAGGAAACCAGGAGACCCGCCTTAGCATAATAAAACCTACAGACACTTAATGTATATAATAATAATCCAACTATGTAAGGTAATTATTTTAAATTTAAGTAGGTAATAATTATTTTAATACACTTCTATTAGTATTAAATAAATAAAAATATTAATTGTGACTAAATCAGATATCCAGAATGATATAAATCGACATAGATTCACCTTACACGTACTAATTATTTTAATATTGTATATACACATACATATGCATGTGTTGCAAGCAATATTAGCAGTATTATTGGATATAGAGACGATCTCACAGGCCTTAGGAAATCGTCGCTTAATTGGATTATTCCTAGCGTTCCAGAATATCAGCAAAGATTAAACAATGGACGAAAGAATATTTGTATACATTACAATATTTATAAAACCGTTATACAAAGTTATCTTCTCTATTTAATTAATTAAATATACATAATATGATAAGTTTATCTAAGCTTATAAACATTAAACCTTATATTAACTAGCGGAGTATGTATCTATCGAAATACGAGTATGTGTCTATGTTTTACGTGTGTACTAATAGAAGCAAATAATTAAATATTATTATTATATATTTAAAAAAAACGACTTAAAGACCCTAGAAAGTAAATAACAAATTTACTCTAGTAAAGTAATAATGTACTCGTGTATAAATTATAATATTATAATGTAATACTGTTAAATTATATATAAATAATATAATACTGTTAAATGATGGTAGAGTTCGTACTCTACCATCATTTAATACAACTATATAAACTAAATATTTTTTGAGAATTACTAAAATTTAATATTACACAGTTCTGGTGTAGGTAGAGTAGTCAATTTGACGTCAGCGGTCTCGGTCTCGATTCCCGCTCGAGGTAGATATTTGTATTTGTATAAATATTTGTTTCTAGTCTGAGTTCTTGTGGGTCTCCACCCCGTGGATCGGAGAGCACGATAAGTCGTCGGTCCCGGTCGTTATCAAAAACATCTAATAGCGATCGTTACTTATGGTAGAGAAAATATCCGCCAACCCGCAACGGAGCAGCGTGGTGGATTAAGCTTCAACCGTTCTCCTATATAGAAAAGAGGCTTTAAATTTAAAAAGTCTTAACTTCATTCTTTTCTAAAATAAAAATAAAACATCATTTTTCATTCATTTGGGTTTAATAGCCTCCAATAGTGCCAAAATATCACGGATGGTTTCGCCAATGTTACGTAGAATAAAAAAAAAACAATCCACATTGGTAAAAGATTTCTTGCTTTTATACCCAATATTAAAACCAAAAATATATATATCTATATAACGAAAAATATTTTTCTTTCATATCAAAAATTTTATAACACGTAATACATGATTATCCGTTTAGATATAACACAAAAAAAAAATTAAAATACCCCACACTGTCTGTGTCTGTCTTATCGATCGTATTTGCAAGTTCTGTATTAATAATCTTTGTTTCAATACAGCCCAATTCAACGATGCACGCTGCAATATAGGCTTATTAGTGAACGATAGATAGAAATTCCGCATACCTTTGTACGTTAGCAAATCAATCACTGACTTTGATCGTGTTTAATATCATAATTAACAGTTATAAAATAAGAGAATGAGATAAAGAGAAAAGAAAGAGAAACGAAGATAATTTTACTTAACCTAAAGTTATTTTAAAATGAAATTCGAATTGAATTGCTCGTAGACATTTAAATAAAGAACAAAGTACATATTTTATTAAATAGTGATTTATATAAAAAAAGACTATAAAACAGGAAACGTTAAATCAAATTATAACTATAAATTTTTAAAAATGAAAACAATAAAATTTATGAACGGAGAAATTAACTTTCCAATTTAAATCCTAAAAATTAACGATGAAAAAAATATCCAACTCTTTATCACTTCCATCGGAGCGTTCATTACATTTAGCGCGTGTCGATTTATAACCTCAATTAGTCAGAGGCGCGTGCTGCGACCGACGACAACTGACAAATCACCAACCACTGCCGACTGTTGCATGGGTGGCACTTGCACTCATATACGAGTACTGGAAACATATGTATATGGAAAGAACGCTCGAATATCTGACGACCGTTCTGGTGCAGTAGGTGCTGTGGTTCCGGGTTCGATTCCCGCTCGGGACAGATATTTGTATTTGTACAAATATTTGTTTTCGGTCTAGGTGTGTGTTGTGGGTCTCCCCACCGTACCTCGGAGAGTACGTAAAGTCGCTGTCCCGGTTGTTATCATAGACACCTTAAAACAATCGTTACCCCATGGTAGGGAAATTATTCGCCAATCCGCAGTGAAGCATCGTGATGGATTAAGCTCCAAACCTTCTTCTATATGGAGAAGTTGCCTTCGCTCAGCAGTGGGTGGTTTACAGCCTGCTACAGTACAGTACAGTACAGCTCGAATATGTCATTAAAGGCGAAATTAATAGTTCTGCACGAGCAAACATTTTACTTGATAATGACTTGCGAGAGTCGTTATTAGTAGATCACCTTCGTTTTTTACATGGGTCTGACATAAAAAACTGACAAACGAAACGGTCTAATTGTAATTTTTTTCACCTGTTCTTTAGATCGTTTTAAAAACAACAAAATAGATTATAAATAATTTAAGAATCATATAAGTCCACAACACAAACCAAGTTCTTTAACACAGCACATTTTTTTTAATGTTTTTACTATGAAAATATATAATTTATAGTCACCCCATTAAGTTCGCCAGCTTCTTAATTACCAAATTAAATTCATTAATAACACATTTGGAGTGTATTAGAAATTGACTTGTATAATTTCGACACTGAATATAAAGTAGTATATAAATAAAACTTAAAATATCAATATAGTATTTTAATTTACTTTATTTAACGACAATTGAAATATGAGAGCTTCAATATTGCATACTACAAAAAGCGTTGCTTACTTTGTTGTATTATAATCCATTTACTCGTATTAATAACAAATATAAGTTTGTTTTTTATATTTATTTATACAAAAGATGGCAAAATGCGTTTAATTTTAAGTCGTGTTTATTTTAAGAGAATGTACATTAATTACTTACACTTATACATGCTATTCGATATTCGATCACAGTTTAAAAATAACTCTGATGCAATGTAAATACGGTTCCATTTTGGATGTAATTCCAGTACCATACTTTTAGGGATATTACGCCTGTACAAGTGTGACAATGAGCAATTGCGTACAAATAGGTACGCCCCGTGAGTATCATACAACAATCTTGACAGACGCATTCATGCATCAATTGCAATCGAATTTATTGTTGAATAAATCAGCTTTAATAGCCAATTACTATGCATCAATGAATACATTAAATCCATTTAAAAATCAGCACAGAATCTATTTTATTTGTGTTCGGCGAAATTAACATTTGTTCTTTGAACATCTATGAGATATTATTGTTGTTGGCAGCTTCCATTTCGATAATTAATACTTATATTTACTAATCAATTTTTATAGATACCTACAATTAATAACTTCAGGAAAAAAATGTCCGTGAATCATTTTTAAGCCAATTATATATCTATATAAAACTTATTAAGTTATTTTTAATTTGAAATTAGTGTACAAAGTTATTCATAATAAAAATGTACAATTCAACTTATTTCGTACAATTTTCGAAACGAAAGTAAAAAGTATATATTGTATATTTAAAAAACTCTTATAACAACTCTTTTTTCTTTGCCAAGTATGGAATTTCCATATTTTCACAGCCATATGTAGTCTATAGAATATATGTAATGTAGTCTATAGTCTATAGAACCATAAATGTATATTTTTAAATATTTACAAATCTCGAATCTTAATTGTCAACACAGTTATAAAAAAATATCTTATAGATAGTTATCGCAGAGACTTAAATTATGCTATATTATTAGCATACATATGTATTATTTTTATACGTATTAATATAAAATTCACATAACTGATGGTAAAAAATACCAACACAGTTATGTAACGCAAAAAATACAAGATTCCTTTTTAAGTAATTTAAGTTAAAAAACACGACTAATATTGAATTATATTATAATCTTTTTAGTGACAATTATCTCACGAGTTTGATAAAAGTAGCTTCTAGTACGAATACATTGTTTGCCTGTCAAATCTGAGCTATACGGAAAATTAAAAATCAAGCAGAACAAGTTATTAATGCCATAAGTCATATTAAACTGAACTGTGAACATCGATTATTTTTAGAGAAATATGATCAAAATGGTTGTGACTTGACTATTTATATTCTCATTTCGTTAAACGCATGTTTATTTTACACAGATATATTAAAAAATCTACAAATTGATTAAATTAACTTCGACTTGGGAATGCATGCCTTAGAAATATACAAAAAAAAGCGAATAAAACTATACAAAACTTTTTTTAAACAGAAAATGGATGGCAAAAACAAAAATTTAACTCAATAAAGTATACAACGACAATTTTATAAGCGTGATAAAATGTAGCTCAACTGTAATCTTATATACCTTAATGACACAGCGATAAGTTTCATAATTACTTGACAACTAAACCAACCTCTTCATTAAAATCATTTTTAATCAGCAATGCAATTGATCAAGCGCTGAAATAATTGAATGTGACTTAAAACATTGGCCGGTGTGAAATTAGTTTTGTGTGCAATAATTTGCGTAATTATTGTGTGTAACCATGTTATAATTGGATTTGTGCAGTGTCGATTTGTTTATGTCATTAAAAGGCAATATGTAAACCAATTATTTATACCAAAAAGTTGGATAAATTTAGAGAAGTTACAAATATAGATAAAATTACCTACATGTATTACCCGAAAGTCAAAACTTTTTAAGCATATTAATCATTCTTTTATTTCTAAAAACTTCTCATATTTATTATAAAAAATAATTTTAAATGCCTTAAAATAAGTACACAATAAAGTCATTCCATCAACAATAAAAATAGAAGATACACATGCATGAATTGCAAATTACAAAATAAAACTACGATTCTGACATAAAGGTTTACGTTATTAATACCATTGAGATAAAAATAGAGTACTTTATCGAGACCTAGAGTGCTTCTGAACTGCATATTTTTAAGACGTACAGTTGATTATTTACAGCTTGGAAGCATGTCACGACGGATAGACGAGCCGCTTGTGTGGGCTGAGCAATTTAAAATTTAATCATACACTACGTAGGGATAGCAGACTTTTTACCTTTTTAGTGGACGCCCGGATATAATAGAACTGCCTTCGCTATACATGCATTTCTGACAGTTAATAAAAGTTTGGAAATGAGTTCAGCGAGTCGAGAAATTGTCGCGACACAGTTTACGGCCATTTGTTAAAGATTTTAATAAAGAATTCATTTCAATTTACTTTATCTAGGTGTAAGAAAAGATTTTTTATTACTGAATTTTATCAAAAAAAATGAAATCATTTACATAAATTTTTTACTATTAACTTATATGAAAGTAATAATATAACTATTAATTGATAAATATAATATAACTATTAACTTAAATGAAAATGTTACGTTAAAAATGCGCTTTGTAATTAAACTTTTAGATTATCCGTCCTGAAGTAATCAACTAACTCGTATTTACCTGCTTCTGTATAGTATAATTTTACGAAACAGTTTAAAAACAACAACAAAAAAGTAAAGCATATCAATTTAATATAACAAATGTAATGAAAGGCTTACTCTACATGTAAGTACATAGTATACTTGCGCGTTAAGGTTTGCCTACAAAGTAGACGTATAATGGACTAATCGCCCAAGCTATAGCCTCAACTATTTACTTTTACCTCTTCAAGTTAGACTTTTAAAATAACTCTATGTAGTTCCATACGATTAATTTCTTTTGCTCCTAAAAATCACAGTAAACTTACAGCTACTTCCATATAATATCAGTTACGCATATATTTAAAATGAGATGTTCAAAGAGAAATCAAGCCGACACAATAAGAATTGGAAAGCTACATGCAATCATACTCGTATAATAAGCGTAAATAAATAGTACAAATTAGTTTAAAATATGTTTTCGTATGCTAACGATACTCGCACGCTAGTTAGTTTACCAGTTAGTTATTACCCTCATTATCTTCAAATAAACCGTGGGGCAAGCGCATAAGATAATTTGATCAGAGAACAGATTATCCTTGCCTCCTCCGCTTAATATCTGATTCGTTGAATAATTTACTTAACTACTGCTTTATAGATCGTATGAGCAAAGTGTCGATAAAACAAATTCCCGCCCCATTTTTTTATCGATGCAACGTAAATAGCACACGTTTGTGATTTTAGATAAACTTTAATTATTAATTAATAAGAGCATACTTGGAATGTTTCAAAATTGAACCAGTAATTAATTTTTACTTTCAATAATTATATATTTTTTGTTGTACCATAAGCACAAAGACCTCACATTAAATTAATTTGTATAGTTTTTATTATTACTTATTAGAATATACTTATCTTAGATGTTAGCTATGTTTCAAAATAAATGATTCAGCTATGAAGCATTAATAAACAAATGGCAATCTAGTATTTTTTTTTTCTTAATAAGTTGTATAACTTTTTTTGTAAATGTCTGCAAACGGTTGCGAGAATTATTACAAAAACCTGTTAAAATATTTAGATTGAAACAAAAGAGTAACAATTATTTTGTTAAGATATTAATTTTCAATATATCATACAATCTAATGATGAAATTCAATTTAAAAAAATATAAATTATGAATTCCTATTAGCAATTTTAATATATTAAAATTCAACTTATCATTTAAAATACTTTAGAATTATCTTATTTGTTTTTGGACAGTATGCTAATTTGCAATTCAAAATGTACAAACACTTGACATATTTTAATATTATTTATGAAATATGTCAAATATTTTATTGATTGCGTCATTAATAATAATTTTGCTTTTATAAGCCGTTTACATATTTCTAAACACATAAATTATGAAGAAAAATAATAAACTTACTATTTAAATACGGAATGTTTTCGCTGAGTATTGAAATCATTAATAAGATCTCTTAAAATTTTCTACTTGATAGTTACTAACGCTTATAGTAAAATCATTATAATATTTAATGATGGTTCGCTTAATATTGGCTTAGACTGGTTTAAAGGTAAATACCAAATGTTGCTTATCTGCGAAATTTTCCCGTCAGTGCCAAATTTTAGGGTTGTTAGATGTATATTAGTAATTAAAAATTTGTTAATTTTTGTTATAAGCTTATTTTCTTGTACATTACGTGTACGTATTTGGAGGTTAAGTTCTAGGAAACAATGTTAAAGTAAAATTATTAATGTATAACTAGAAAATTGGTGATAAACACAGAAATAGTGGGTATGATTACTATTTCTGTGGTGATAAATAACAATTTTTCATTACTAAAAGTATGACAACCCTATACACGATAACTTTTGGTTTGTTTACAAAAATTCCACATCGAATTTGGCTCAAGTATAGGTTACTCAATAATATTGAAAAACAAATTGAATAGAGATTCAATTATTTAATATGGTTAGTATATTTTAGTATATGCATTTCACTTTAAACTTTCTTAAAATTGTAAAAATGAAAACTCTGCGTCATATGTCATTTGTCTATGATATTTAAATGTTGTTTTTTTGATCTATCAATAAAGATAGATGTCAAACGACCATTACCCGGGCAATCGACAGACTAAAGAAGATGGATAGAGTCAGAGCGATTTATATCAATTCACTACAAACGTTTGACGGTAACTTTCCCGTTTGATCAAATAACCATTAGCAGATATCTACAAAGAGAAATATTTCAATACTATTTTTCTATTTCAGTCATCTTATATAACCTGCCTTGAAAAAAAAAACAATATTAAAAAAAATTACAAAATTAAATTCATTATAATGTTGGAATTGAATAAAACAAAAATAAAATTTTAAAAAATGTTTTTGTTTCAGCCAAAAAAAAATACTAATCTTATACTATTGTAAATATGTCTTCTATTACCAATTTAATTCAGGAAGTGCCTTTTAATTTAATGACTTTTTAGATTTTTTAAAGTAAATAGAGCCTTACAGACATGGGATACAAAATCAACAAAAGAAGATCGATCGAAACCGATTTCACTTTTGAAGTCTACACAAACACTTTCAAAACGAACGAACGAGCACTAATGAAAACAGCCTACAGCATGGATAGATTATTTTTTTTTTTTTGTCAAAGGCTTGTCCGTATCGCGGAGTGCAAAATGTTGTTTTGAGACGGACAAAATGGCGCAGACTGCGGGGAGTCGAATTCGCAGCACTTTGGCAAATGCTCCTAGGATCCGGATTTGTTTGCAATGCCGGGATAAAAGTGAGTACCACTCACACCGAAGTGAAATACAAACGCAAGCGTTAATATTATTAAATATTAATATATGCATAAATGTGTTATTAATGTTTAAAAACGTAAGATGAAATAGGAATATTTTTAATATTACAAATAATTTAGGTATTTTTTTTTTAATACGAAATGTAAAAAAATAATATTTAACTACGCTTAAAAATGCCTCATTATAGAGAAGACAGATCGGTCTTTAAAGTTACTTTTACAATGGAACAAGAAAAAGAAAATTTTCTTAAAGCTTTTTTTAACGAACTCCTAATGATCTTGAAATAATAGTTTAGAAAAGTTGAAGAGACAAAATATATATGCGAATATATTAATGACTTTTTTTAATGTAAAAATACTTAAATTTCTATCTTTTGCACGGTAATGACGACATAGTATTATATAAGTACACGCTTCGTTTTTCATTGATTTATAAAGTTATATTAGTCTAAGACAAAAAAGAAATTCATTGGAATCGTAAATTCTAAAATTTACGAAACTAAGAAAACTACTAAAAATAAATTTTAAAAATACGACCCACAATAATGTCCATTTATAGCTTACGAATTATTATTTATATGTTTGGATATATTTTTTTACCAAATTTCAATATATTTAAAATTATATTTCTTTCATAAAAGTCCCGCGTAGATAATTATGAAATAACATTCTTTCTTGATGTTTTGAACATCAAGCGTTGAAGTAAATTAAAAATTTATTATTGGTCAATACTTGCGATACCTTTTATAGTGTTGTATCTATGAGCTATTAATCAATTCCATTTATTAGTTTTATTGTGAAAGTTACTCATTAGTACTCACAAAAAGGTCATACATAAGTTTCCCAAGTCATTACAAGTTTAACATTTGCTACGTCATATGTCATAATTATGTATAGCAAACAGTTAAATTAGCTATAACATTTTTTAATTTTATATCCACTATTTTATTAAACACATCTGAAATTTATCGTAACTTGTATAAAAGCCAAGCTGTAGCCAGTCGGCATAAGTTCATGTGCAGCTAACTACATTTAGGCTGTTTCAAATTCTCATCGGAAATCGAAGTGACGTAGCTACTGTAGTTACATTTCCTTCCTTTTTTCTCGTACCTAGTCTCATTTATCCTACTTTTTTTTAACTCATCTGCGAATTTTCTGGTACTTGTGCATACGGTATGCATGATTTGACATCGAATAACTTGCCTGTTCGAATTTTTAACTATTTTTATATAAAAATACAATATTATTTAATTTTATAAAACATTTTTTTTTTTTGTTTCTGTTACAAAAAATATGCTCTAAATAATTTTTTACTCAGTATTATTACATATATTTAGATATTAAAAACAATCCGGTGTCACGAAAGCTCCTTAAATCTTTAAGGATTCAGTAAGTTGCAGTGGTGGTACGTATTTCTGTATTATGACTATGAACCAGCTAAACCCTCCTATATGTTTGATTACAAGCTTATCAAGTGCTTACTACAAAAATCTTGTCGGGTGTTTATCGTTATGATGTTAATGAATAGAACTAACTAACGTCAAAAAAGAAGTTTAAATTCTACTCTTATTACAATTTCCTATCCAATTTTTTTTTTTTTTTTTTTTTTTTTCGTTGTCGCAGTATATTTTAAACGAAACACCTGAATATTTTTAAAGAAAACAAATATTTTGTTCTGTCATATTAATCTACATTGTAAGCGACAAATGAATTTTAAGCCCCTTCAAAACCTTGAAGAAAAACGTAGATATTACCATTTGAGTATAAAATAAAATAACTTTTAACTACGATACGTTTAAACATGTATAAATAAATGTGCCACACTATATTATACTCGTAACAGTAATACCATAAAACCGGCTTCTTTAAAAAACTTTCATTTTTCAATCTATGGCTTAAGCCGTCTCCTGCAGGTGCTCTTTACATGTCATCTAATCAGTTGTTATAAAAAATTATTCTTGACATTTTCAAATTAATTAACTCTACGTGTACTACTCGTAATAACATATTTATTTAAATAAATTGGTTATTCTCGTTTTGTTGGATTTCTTTTTGTTTCAATTTTTAATCATTGTATATATATTATTATACAGGTATGTTATTTTATGACAAAATTGCAACAAAAACTTATTTTTGGGTTTAGATAGGTACTTAATATCTGTTATATCCACTTTACATAGTCTGATTTCAAAATTATTCTTATTTTTTATTAAATAATAATAATACCTTGACACGCTTACAACTTTATGCAGATTTTTAAACAATTTGTTATACGCGATGCTATTCATTATGAATACGTCATGAAGACCGTCTTATATAAAATTCCCAAACCGAATCGAATTCCTCACGAGCCTCACAAATCTTATAGGACTGAGAACGGTCATTATCGGTTCATAAATAAACAATTTCTTAGTTTATTTATTGTATTAATCCCGAATATTCCGGGAAGTTAGTTTTAAAGGATAATAAATACTTTCAAAGGGAAATATTTGGCGAGGGCTCGGAATACCGCGGATAGCTGGCGAGACAAGACACTCCTGCGCAGATAAGTAAAGTTGCATGTACCGCCGTCGATTAGCCCTATTTTATTACAGTTTTTTGTTCGAAGTATTTAAATACTGAATAATCTAAAATGAACAGTATAATGTAACTATCTCCTATTCAACTTTTATGCCGCTCTCTTACGTATTTAATTTTAATATGTTTTACGATATATATTTAGTATAATTATTACCTACGAGTAAACGTTCGCATAAAACTCCTTAAATTTTAAGTACATTGGGTTCATTATTTGGACAATTTATAAATATTAATATATTCTCAAAACCAATCACCTAATAGTATTTCTGAATCACTCTTTAGACATGAACATATTTCCAAATATAATTTATTATCATTATTTAAATTACAACGTAAACAAAAAAAAATATAATACGAAAATTCGTATATATTTTCACATTGACGTCACGTACGACACGACCACGGAGTAACATCTGTCAGGGAGACGCTTAAACCAACGCCACTGGAACAGACTTTAGCCCTCCTTTATCTATGGACAAATCTCATAATCACTCAACCGGGAAGTTCGTACTGTATTTACTTTCGTGTAAAAAAATATGATTTACACAATGTTAAAAACTTAGAAAATTTTTTATTTATAAATCAAAATTTAACCTACTAATATTTCATAATTTTAAATATGTCTTAGAATTAATAAATGTCGTAAGTATTTGTTCCGCAAAGGCAATATTTTTACTATACACAATTATACAGTCACATAAAGCATTATTGTAAATTCACTGCCTAACTATGTTATTGAGTTTTCTTTCATAGTTACTTTAACTTTCAATCGACTGTCGTAAAACTTGACTAGTTGAATACTTCGAGATACGAAGACGGATTTCAATAATGTTTATATCACCAGTAGCATCAGCGGTAATCTTAGGAGGGTGGTGGTCAATGGGATTTCTCCAACAATTCGAAAAAAAAGTTATAATAATTATTGGATTAATGAATGGAAAAATAATATGACTAACACCTATATGATAAGGACTTTAATACAAAGCTTTAAAACGAAATGGATAGCAGAGTAGAGAAATGTCCTAGTTTGACAATAGACGATAGAACCATAAATATTAAATACGCGTTACCTTCATGTTGAAAATAGGTTTTTTGTAATAAAGTACTTCTTAAAAAATCCGCCGCACTTGAAATGGATCTGAGGATTAAACTCTATGACCAGAACAAATGAGGTACGTTTAATCATGTCAACTAAACGGTGAATTACATTCAATGGTGTCTCCATGATCCATAGAGAGAAAGCCACTAACGATCACTAGAACCAAAATTATTCAACTTTGACTCTTTTGTGCGTGTGCGTGTGCGTGTGTATTATCAATGATGATTTACAATTATTTCATTTTTCAAATGAATAATCTATATAAATAAAAGTTAATGTTGCTAAACGCAAAACTCGAGAATGTCTCGAACAATTTGGCTATTTCTTTTTTTTTTTTTTTTTTGTAAGAGTCTTAAGGCAGGATTTAGATGAAATTTTAGAGTAATATAGCTTATACAACAGAATAATACATAGGCTACAATTTATAAAGATTTTGTGTAATTTAGCCATAATATAACATATTTTAAAAAATATCACGCGAAAAAGCGTAAGTGCCACCTATTCCATGGCACTTACGACCTTCTTTTCGCGAGACTTCGATTTGCCAAAATGGAGCGTCGGCGCTCCAAGTAATGACGTGCCATCGCCAAGTGCGCAACCCGAACGCGGGCAGACGACAGACACGTGAGGGCAGACATCATACATGGTTGTGTTCATTTTGAGTTTTTTTTTTATTTTATTTTTTTATGACAAATAGACAGGCATTTGACCGCTATCTCACCTGATGTTAAGTGACGATGCGGCCGAAGGTGGAGCATGCCTGTCTAATAACAGTCTATTCACTCTGGCCTTGAAGGCACCCAGGTTGTATCGTTCGGGAAACACAGACGCGGGCAACGAGTTCCATTCCTTAGCCGTGCGCATCAAGAAAGTAGTGCCGAAGCGTTTTGTGCGCGTAGGTGGCATATCAATGACATAAGGATGGAACGATCGACCGCGCCTAGTGTCCCGATGGCGGAAGGTTGTTGGGGGAATTAGATCGTGCAGTTCCTTCGCACACTCACCAAAATATATTCTGTAGAACACCGACAGACGAGCTACCCTACGCCGATGATCGAGACTCTGCAACTTGGTGTCTGTCAGAGTAGGGTCACCTATGAGTCTCTTAGCTCGTTTTTCCACCGAGTCCAAAGTTGCCAGTTGGTATTTGGCGGATCCATCCCAAAGGTGGCAGCAATACTCCATACAAGATCGAACTTGTGCTTGCTATTTTTTCTTTTTAGCTATAAGATTAGCTTATTAGCTATTAGATTAGATTCTGGTAGCAATTTATTACTTGCGATTAGTACAGTAGTCATAATTATTATTTTTAGTTAGTATATTTTAAGTAGGTACTTTTTATTTTTATTTTAGTTGTATTAAAAATGCATTTTTAATTTGATTATAGGATTGTAGTTTCAGTTATTTAGTTTGTACCTAATGTTATGTTGTCTGTCTGTTTCGTGGCTAATGTACTTTTTATCAATACACCCACGCTGGCAAAGCCGCGGGCGGAAGCTACTCGAGTAATTAATAGAATAATGAAAACGTAACTATTGAAAAAATCAAAACAAATGTTTATGCCCGTTAACAGTAAAAAATTCTGAGCGTAAAGGCCATATGTGAGTTAAGAGTATAGTTTGACCATCGGTATTCATCTATATGACTGACAAGAAAGGACAACGTCGTAGCACGTGGTAAGCTATCATTAAAACCTAAGAAAAAGCTAATGGGTAACCATTGGCCACCCACGTAGATAAATTCAAGAACGTGAGTTTGATGTAACACGTCGTAAATTGGTATAGTCTGTTTCGCGTGCTCAACAGAAATCTAAACTTTTCCGAGAATACCCGCGCATACCCTTCAGAGACATTTTTTTTAACAAAACGAAAACGTTGAAAGTATTAAAACGGGAACGACATGAATTTTTTCCTTGAACAGGTTACATTTAAATTCTTGTGCTTGTTTGCACAATCGCGTGTGGTCTAATTATGAATACTACCGATGTTCTTTAGAAAAAAAAAAGGAATCAGTGTTTCCGCTGTAAAAAGAATAAAAGTGTAGTAGTTACAGGAAAAACTTGAAAATAGCGATAACCTAGTTGGCACCCGAGTTAACATGTTTTCACATCGTGCTCTATACTTCCATATAAGTGTTACGTTTGAATAAGAAATAAATACATCGAAAAATACCGCGAATAAATAATTAAATGAAACTGTTATTTACTTAAGCCACTTTACAATAAAAAAATATAAAAAATATCTAAACTTTTAATATGCATAGACACTTTTATTAATAAGGCCAGTACTGACTATTTTCAAATAAATTGAGACTATGTTTTTTCATCGCAACAAAAAGTCGCAAACTATACGAATACTATTTCTATATATACGAATATTATTTATAAAATAGAATTATACTACGAAACAGAAGCGTTTTCGTAGCAATTATAACCACACACCTAAGACGGTGACATGAGATCAAAGCATGCTCGGCTGAGTGCAAACCGTTGTTCAGCGCTGGACACAATAGTGACAACCCTGTTCGGTTCCTCGAATATACAAGCTCTAACTTATTTAATTCAATTTACTGTGATCTTGTTGAAAGAAAATGGAAACTTGTTATTTTTCCTGGGAATGTTTTAAAATGATATTTCTTTCTTACAAACAATTGTTAAGTTTTGTACCAAGTTTGATTACATTATTTTCTGTACAGAAAAACGCAGATGCACAGTGTGTGTCGAATAAGGAGCTTTTATGAAAATAGAAATAGAACCATTAAATACAAGTATATATCTACACAATATAAATTTTATATATCTTAAAATGATGATATAAAAATAAAAAATATTGGTGTTTAAATATAATGATTGAAATTCTTGTAATAAAAAATTAAGAAAATGTAATAAATATAATGTAACTAAATGTAATAAAAGTATCTCAAGTTTTTGATTCTAATGTCTGTAACAAATCATGAAAAGAAAGTTTCTTCAAAAGCAATAATAACAAAATCGTTCACGAGGAGATATCACAAGTTAATAATGATACGATAACATGTAATTTAATTATTATTATTACTTAAATCATTAAAAAGCAAGATATTTAAGAAATTCAAGTAGATAATAAATATTAAAGCTGAGCGTATGCTAATATACAAGAAACTTTGTTTCTCTCACTTTGTTAAATCTAAACAAATAAGGGTCTACGTATAATATCACAAAAATAATTTCAATGCATGCTAAAAATGTGTACATAAGTAACATTACCTATCTTGTACTGTCGATTCTATACGTTTTTGTACTGTATCTCAGCAAACGTTTAACCTTGTATTTTTCTAGGCGTTTAAAGATATCACATCATCTCTTAGATCACATTACAGTTGTATTTTAAAACAAAATTCTTTATTAATAGGCTGCTTCAAGTAATTAAACGGATATCTTTAACATTTATCTCTGTGAGACCGTAAGCTCGAGATGTCGCGAATGGAGTCTCTCTGACTGATACTTACGAGTAATAGTTAAAATATGCTAAGTATAGAAAATAATATTTTATGTGCCATTTAGATTACGTGAATACATTTACTTTACTTTTAGTAGTAAGAGTCCAAAGTATGTATTTAGCTTAATGTAATAATAATTCTAGTGTAGTAATCGCCTTAACGCCAGCGCTATTTGTAGGTCTCCCCATCATGCATCGGAAAGCACGTAAAACCGTAGTAGAGCAGCGTGTTGGATTAAGCTCCAACCCTTTTCCTTTATAAAATATAGGCCTTTGCCCATTAGTGGAAATTTGACACACTAATTCATAAAATAATTAATTTGAAACAAATAGGAAAACAACCTTTTAAACTTCTAATTTCTATGATATCTAATAAAAAAATATTAAAACCAATTTACAATACCAATATTTTAGTTTTTTTTTCTCTTTAAATTATTATTATATTGTTTTCTTTTTAATGAAATAAATAATTAACGACTTTGAAAACGAGAATTTATAAAAAGTTACAAAATGGTTCTAAAGAATACAAAGAAATATTACGACAATATTAATAAATCAATTTAAGGTTTACTTATCTCATAAACATTGATTTACTCGCTATATTAAGTCTGCTATATTTAGACACAAAAAACTCGTGTAGATGATGAAGCCAGCTTTAATGGATATTGAGGAAAATTGAATAGGTTTTCTCTGGGTAGGTGTAATAGTAAATTCATTTTAGGTTTTTATTGAAAATTATAGCGCAAACATGAATACCAAGTTCTATAAGTAGGAAATTAAAAACTTACAAAAAAAAACGTACTTACAGCTTACATAGTAAATAACTATCTATATTTTTTTACTTAATAATAGATACGGATAAACAGGCCACCTAGTCCGTCTATATATTTAGGACCTATTTTAGCGGTTATTGCTAAAGCTAACTAGCGTATAACGGTATCCATCAGATAAAAGTTTACAATATAAATTTTCTTTTTCACCACCAAACTCCACTTTGTCTGTCAGATATTTCTGATCGCAATCTGTGGATCCAAAAGTTGTAGTATGTTAGTTGAGGCTAAATAGGTCTTTAATATCAATACATATTATAAAACAAAGTCCTCCACCGCGTCTGTCTGTTGGTCTGTCTGTTCGCGATAAACTCAAAAACTACTGCATGGATTTTCATACTGTTTTCACCAATAGATAGTGATTCATGAGGAAGGCTTAAGTACATATAAATACCTCGGGCGCAGCCAGGGTGGACCGCTAGTAGTATAATATATATTAACTTATATTGACAACTTATTGACGCCGTAATAAAGCAGCTGACTATTGCGCTAGCGGTTACAGGTTCGATTCCCGCTCATGACAAATGTTAGTGTAGGGCAGTTGATTATTGTGGTTTGTTGTGTGTGTTTCCAGATCCTCGAAACAGGTTTTTTTTTGTTATTATTATTTAACTATTTTCATTTATTTTTACTTGAATAAATGCCGCGTTACTGGCACACAATCTACATGACACTAAACCAAATGAGTGAATAAATTCTGTTGTTGTTTTAATGTTAAAATTTTTAATGTTGATTAATGTTGCATTTAGTACACACAAAGCCGCGCACTATAACGAATTGTTCTATCTACATCAGGTTTATCTTTAAAGAAGCAAAAATATATTTATTTGGGACATCACAGGTATGCAAATAGTATGGGAATAAAACAACAGAAGCTCTAAAATCGGTATCATTTATTTCTATTGAACAGGTATAGATAATAATTATATATTTATATTTATTAGTTATATTCTATACTTTTATAAATAAATAGAATGTATTTTTCGATCTAAAAATGATCAATTAGGCACAAACTGTGCTCTATCAAACGCAATAAAAATAAATCGTTTACACTTTTAATAAATCAAATCTCTTGAAGCTTCTCTATTCTTTAACCACCGGCAAAAAAAATCTAATACCGACGAGTAAGTCAATCATCAACTAATAACGTTATTACATAGAAAAACTATCGATATAAAAATTAATTGAGTCGCTGTGTATGAAAACATTTGTTGAAATTCCTTTACCATCCGGTTATTCGTTATTTATGAGCTCGATATAAATGCTGTAATAAATAATCTCGCCTACGTATTATATTTTAAAAAATATTTATAAACTTGACCTTTTGTCTTGGTTTTATCATAGCGTTACTCAATGAAACGTTTTAATGCAGCGTTAAGTGCGTTCAGGGTTGCCAGACGTTTACTTTAAACTCAGATGATTCTTTATTTCAACAAATGTAAAAATCCTCAAATAAATGACTTGTGTTTTCTTATAAGATTAATAAAACAATTAAATATAAAATGTGATAAATTTGAAATGATTTTATACTTAACTACTGAAATTTAACTACTAATTTTAAGTATATTTTAAAAAAATTGGTGTAAAAAATATAAATATATTTTCAATTCAGATGCATTGAAATAAGTATAGACAACCTTGAGTATAATATCAGAGAACAATACGCCATAAACAGGCGGTCATATCAACGCATAATGCAGTCGCATAGCGACGAAATAGTACTTTTAAATTCAATAATATACCAGTTTAAAAGTTTAGTGTACGAGTATAGTTACTTAGTGTTCTGAGCACGAAATGCAAAAAATATACAACGAGCAGTTTATGGTTACAACTTATTTATTTCTATATTGAAATTAGTTTTACTTGTAATACAAAATAGAAAGTTTATTTATAACGATATTTTATTATTCTGCCTTTTCAATTCAATAGCTAAAGTGATTGAAACCCTTTTTATAACTAAAATCATATATTATAAAAAGAAATTGAATAATGTGTAAAGTACTTGCTGGAAACAGAAATGCCTTAAAAAACGCAACAATATACACGTTAAGTTTTTGTAACTTTGTAAGTTGAATGCAAGCGCAAACGACTTCGCAAATCGTATCTAAAAAAATATGCCTTGTATAGTCCATAAAAATGATTGTCAGAAAATTATATATTATTTCGCCTACATTACTCACTTCGCCTACACGGCTGCTGTCACGGAAGTCTTCAATTATTAACATTACAGGAGGCGCACATAAAGCCGTTGTTAGATGAATAATAAAATACTAGAATATGCCGTGAAAACAGTAAAGAACAGCGAAGGGTGCAACACAATAGTGTTATAAAAGCAACAGTGTATCTTTATATGAGCGTTGACAATGTGCATTGTGCCTTAGACTCACTTCGAGAAGAATTTTAATACTCTCATGGTCGAGATACCGGCCTCATTCGAGATCGAGAACCACTTTACACCACATTTGCTTAAAAAATTCACCACGCTCCGCCGTTTTATGACGTAGGTCCGCGTTACGTACGAAGTCGTAACTATTAAAGAAGTTAGCGTTTTGCTGCAAAAAGTCAGAAAGCTAATATTTTCTCGCTTTTAAAGTTAGAAATGGTAAAAGTTTCAAAGTTCTCGACCACAACTTTTTATAAAATCTTTAAATTTTTACACGCTTCGTTAATAGTTTTTTTAAACGCAACTGAGTGAAAAACCGTTTTACATGGATTATATTGATAAAATTTGTTTAGTATTTCGTACAGCATTTATCGAGCAAAACAGTGGTCCGTTAAGAATATCCGTGCCAAAATGGTACTAAAAGTCTTATTAGACTTTGATGTTCTATCATCTGTATGTCACAGCAGCAAAATGGAATTTTACAAAGTTTTTTAGAACTACATATACATATATACTATAATATAAAAAGTTTAGAACGTGTTATTCCTTTTTTGAGTTTTGCCACTCGATTTTCTTTTACAGAGCGCCCTCAGCGCGCAAATCCAGCGCGCACTTACGAGTTATTTTTTATGTATACCTAGACGTCTCTCGTTGTCTGTTCTTGTCGTTGTTTGTTTTTCTACAATGAAATGTTGTACAGTTCTGCACAATAGGTAACTTAAAATGATCTCCAAAAATAACGTTTCCAATTGGACTACTAACTTATGAGATTAGCACGACTAAAAATAACTTTTCCAATTGGACTACTAACTTATGAGATTAGCTCGACTAAAAATCAAATTTTAAAACACTCATCAGCTTTATTAGTATAATTTCAAAGCCAGTTTCATTGCAACTTTCAATATGATATACATTTCTATCACTCAAACTATTCCTCGCAGTCACATGAAACAAATCATTCATCAATCAGACGTCAGTGGAACAGAATTTATCATACTTAAGAAATGCAATGCATCACGAAGTGTGGGTGTAGGTTATCACGACTTCCATGAATCAGTTGATTTCAACTTTATAATAGGAATTCATACAATATAAAAACATGAAAATTTTAAATGCATCTTTTATGTTAAATGTTTACTTCACGGCCGTTTACTTATACATGTAAAGTAATTATTCTATGAGTGTCAACAGAATGCTATTATCATATGTGTCGTCTGTGTTTGTGTCTTTAAAAGTGTTACAGAAATAAAATATAAAAAAAAAATACTATAAGTTCTGCGATACCATTTTTAATACATTTTCTGGTCTTAGTTCAACTAATCAATGATAAACAAAGTTGGGCGTCAGTGAATCTTGGAGGTCTTTTAGAAGCTTTTTATAAATAATTAAGAAAATTAACTTCTCCCATAGCGGGACGACAGCAGAGTGACGTGACCGGTCATTACTGAAAGGGTACGGAGTTCGACGACCGAGCAAATGGGAAAGAATTTGGACCATGCACTTAAAAGACCTGGTAGTGTATAGTATTGCTTACACTTTGTATACAAAGTAAATGCTAGTGAATAAATCGAAGCTAATTGAATTTTTGAAAAAAATTGCAAATGAATTTTAGGGGTTTTTTTTTTTTAATTTATCTTTCGCCCGTCGTTGATGTGAATTACTGGAATAAGCTTCATTCCCATTCTATTTTTGAAGAAAAATCATTTTCCCAGTAATTGGATATGTTTATATATATTATATCCAATTCTGGGAAAATGCTTTTGTGATTTATAATACAATTAGTATATTAGAAGTTATTTGTGATATATAATACAATTAGTAGTTTAGAAGTTTTTGTGTCATGATATTACAAAAAAAAAAAAAATTGCACTTTTTTCTCACGAGTAGGTAGGTATATATTTTTTAATAAATGACTATTTTCTTTAAGTATAATAATATAATATTCCTTAATATATAATATGCATAATTCCTTAATATATAAATTGTAACTTTGCGAACAACTAACCTTTCGCCTTATAACCCTTATTTCCAATTATTATAATATGAAACGCTATTCACTTAACGTTTAGCTTCCCTTTTAACTTAAACAATTATTTTATTAAATTATGATACTTGCCTTACGGTATATAACTATTAAATTAAGATTCCTGTTTCATTTTAATTTAAAACACGCACTCTAACGCTATTAGAATACGGTAAGTAATAGAGTCGCCTATGAGTGTGTAAATTATTATGAACGACATTTAAAACAATTACTATATCACTACATATAATAAAACAAAGTTTTCCACCCCATTTTGTCTATTGTGTGTTTGACTGTTTACGTTAAGCCCAAAAACTATGAATTATTGAATGTATTTTCATGCGATTTTCACCAATAGACAGAATGTTTCATGAGAAAGCTTTAGGTATATAATTTGTTAAGGTTTTGTGTAAATTGTTTGAAATATGATTGACAAAACCTCGGAGCCTTCATCGAAAATACTGCCTAATTCCTTTGAGATATAACAAAACAATGTATGACATGACATTATTTCTCTTTTATAGGTCTACAGAAAAGTTCACGATGATATATCTATTTTTTAAGGATAGCTTACTCATTCTAACTTTAAAGAAAATGATACGTACAATGTGGTAATTGGAAAGCTATTTCGAGGGATACAGTATTAATCCTTATCGACTTAAATATGTTAGTAGCACATTATAATAATCTTTTATACTATATAATATAAATAAATACAGCTATCGCAAAATAAAAAATTTGTCGATTTGACATGGAATGACCCATTATACAAACGCGCGCGAAAATAAATGCAAGCGCGCGACGATGACTACCGATGACGGGACTCGCTTGATGCGACCACTCTCGCGCCGCGCCCCTCGCTGTCGCTCACTCTTGCTATATAAGGTTGTATTAGGCTTTCGGAATTCCCAACCCTTTTTCATCCCCGGGACCCGGGATAAAATTATCGAATTTCCCGGGATTTCCCGGGAATCGGGAAATTTTCCTTTTTTTTCATACGAACTGACGTATCCTACATCGCGCTATCAAAATTATCCGAGCGATTGAATATACATATTTACAAGAACCCGACAACAACCGTTGGGGCAGTAGCCCACCAGACTCAACATCCGTCTGGTCGAAGAATCCTCCCTTTTCAGTGGTGGATGACGAACTTAACACCCTGCTCCTCACACACCCAAATAACTAATTTCAAAATCTTTTTTTTTTTTCTCAATTGCAATTTGCACATCACATCACATAAACAGCCATTAATCCACTACTTCAAATCACTCAGTAATATGTTATCAACTCAAGTATCACTTATAAGCTATTTCATAAAATTTAAGATTTCTTTTTCAATCCCGGAATTCCCGACCGATATTTCCCGGTATCGGGAATAGATATTTTCGCGGGAATTCCCGAGATCGGCAACCCGGGACCGAAACCCTAGGTTGTATATAAAGAAATATAATAGTTTGGTTTTATGTACATTGTTTTTTTTTTTTTACACGGTCGTCTTACCCTAAGGTAGGTAATTTTATGCCTGTGTTTCAGGTAACAGTTGACTGATTTACATATATTTTTTAAATTAATATACATATAAATAATACATATATAAATTAATACATAATATACCCAGACTCGGGGCGAGAATCGAACCCACAACTTAGTAAACATTCTTGAAAATGTTATATTGTACTGGTCTAAAAGTGTTATCAATCGACGTTGTTAGGTTATTTAATTATTAATTTAATTTTCACTTCTTATAACTAATGACATAGTTAAATAGTAAGTAAATTGATTAGTTATAACTATTTACTAAATAGAGTTTATAGCATAATTTAAAAAAAAAACGAAGCAGCGCCATGCTGCTTGCAGCTGAATGGGCTGGCGCGCCCGGGGAAGTACTTCGCTCTCACTTAACATCGACGTGAAATGACGGCACTGTCGTCGTTTTTCGTTCGGTTTGTGAGAGATCCGGTGACCCATCCCTTCCCTTACCTGGCCCATCACTTCCCTTCCCTCCACAGATCCGGTGGAACATCCCTCCCCTTCCTAAAGGCCGGCAACGCACCCGCTAATCCTCTGATGTAGCGGATGTCTATGGATGTCGACTTTACCACCAGGTGAATCGACTGTCCATTTGCCCCCTCTAACATAAAAAAATATTATAATTATATTATTTCGAATATTTAATTCATATAAATTATTATAAATGATACAATATTGGCGGTTTCATGCAGACAAATTATTATTCTCAAAAATTCTTAAATATTAAAGCGAAGAATACTATAAGTCGGAAATATGAGCACATGGCATACTCGTAGAATGCTGAAATGTGTAGGTTATCTCGCTAAGTTTTGTTTTACTGTAGACTGTGGGTTGAATTTTAAGTACAAACGAGGCTATAAAAACTGAAATATGACTTGTCTTAACGTTCCTGTTCCATAGGTATATCTAAGTTAATTTTTTAATAAATATGTATTTAAAAAAAATTGTAAAAACTACAAAATAAAAACTAAAATTACTAACTAACACATCTCTCACAACCCCATACCGCATACCATATTATCATTACTACTCTGTCTATAAGACTTTTTTTATTTACTTTAAATTTTTGATATCCTTAAACATAAACAAAGAGATGAGTAACAAACTCTTTATAAATAATAATAATATCCACATGCTATATATATTCTACAGTTTAATAAATAACACAAAACGAAAATTCCAATTGATACATTACAGATATAAATATCAAATTACAGAAAATATGTAATATATATAATTTAGACTATAAGTATAATGAAGTTTTTGGAAATAAATCGTATTCGCTATACTTATGCCACGGGCAACTCTACTCTATTCTCTTACCCACTTACTGTTTAAAACTTAATACATACATTGGAGTTTAATAAAGGGTGGGTACCCGTATCCGAAAGACAGACCACAGATAAGATCATACACATAAACACGAATAAAACTCAGCCAATTGGTACCCTTTTGGGCAACAATCCCCTTTATTGAACGCACCCGAATACCGTCTAGATATGAACAGTGAACAAGTTTAATTTAATCGAAACAGTAGGAAAGGGCCAGGAATTTTAAATGAAAATGTAATTGCCCGAGTTACTCTTGGTAATTTTATTTCGTCATCGCTTAAGTTTTAATATGTAATTAATTTCATTATTTCAATACCTATTTCATTCAAGATTTTTAGTACATTTTAATCCTTTATTTTTATAATAATTATTATTTTTATAATATTATTATAATTTCTATAAACGTTCAATTTATTTTTTTTAAACCAATCTAAATATTTTGCTCTTTAAATCATCAAAAATCAAACAACTAAAAAAATAAATGAAAATTTGTTTTAATATACATCCCTTGTAATGTACTGACAAAAATAATAAATATTAAAAATTGTTAAAAAGTTTATTGTTACATTTTTATTTCAAATATAAATTTAAGTTAAAAAGTAATAATAAAAATTGATTTATTCAGCGTATTCAAATTACAATATAGTAATATTAATTCATTGTATTACTATATTGTTTCCTAAAATAAAAAAAAATAATAAAAAAAAATATTGAAATCTCAGAAAAGTAAAGGAACGTCTGCACAAATGACACGTAAAGTGCGTTTTTGTATGTATATTTTGTAGATCATTTTCTCCGAAAGTTATGGGTCGATTAAAATAATCCTTTTTTTTTATTATTTGAAAATGTAAAATGTATAGAAATATGACAATAATCTGTTGATGAACTATGGAGATACAGAATATTATTCCTCAATTTTTGTTAGTAATTCGAAAATGATACAAAATGCGGACAGTTATAACTACAACTTACTATGTTTACACTAAAAATTATTAAATAAAAAATATTTAAAATAGTCGTCTGTGAAAAAATATGTCACTAAAAACAACAAAAAAATTTTAAATTGATTTATTTCTTACGTATTTATACAATAAGAAACGCGATTTCAATACTTAATGTAAAAACACATACAATAAGAATAAAACTTAAATACACAATCTACATTTTTTTTTTGTTGTCTTTCAAAAAAAAACTATAAATTTTATAATACCCTTATACTCTAAAGTCTACGGTAATAAAACCATGGCTTGTAATCATCGAAAATATATTTGACAATAAACATTTCAACGAATCACAGTTGCAAACAAATTGAATCTATCAAAAGACAATTAAGATGTTAGCAGACCATGTTTGTACAAAATAAAATAACCCCTTATTTAGCTCAACGATTTTCTATATAAGCATATTTTAAAAAAACACATTTTACACTTACTTATTTAATTTTTTTTTTATTAACAATATTTTATATATATTAACCATAATAAAACATAAATAGAACGTGTCAATTAAAAAGCATACTAAACCTTCGCGGGTAATTCGGAAAGCGACCATTATCAATATAAACAGGATTATAATGTCGTGTAGTGTGACCGCACATTAATATAAAGTCAGTTAGAAGATGCCCCGCTGCGCTCGCAATCAATTTATAGCGCTCGAGGAGACAAATTGCTTGGCTCTCTCAGTTTGTCACTTTGCCACTGGCATAGACGTCTGTCTATCTCTGTGTTCTGATCCTGAGTGAAATACCTCACCTCTGTTAATATCGGGTTTAATAATACACGGTGACATCATAGTTGCGAAATTGGAAACTTTAATTGACCGACTTGAGAATATCATAATGAGACTTTGGTTTCCTAGTTTAACAATAGGTTAAAGTTATATAAGAAACTTTACTTTTAATTTAATAAGTAAATAAACTGTCTATAATGTTATTGCTCTGAACAATCATAATAATTATAATATAATTTAATTGAAATAAATAATTAGCAAAGCGGAATCCCGAATTTATGATACATCATATAATTAAGATTGTAATAAATAAAAAATATTAAATACAATAAATTATACATCGAAGTTCGTCCTCCAGATTAGTCGATATATATTCATTGTTGCCACTGCATACTGTCCGTTGAGAAAAAAATATTACATACTACAAAAATGTTAAAGTATATTTCTCCTTCCCATTCTGGTTTCATTCATATTACAATGCAATATTTAGTATCGCAATTTTCTTTAACAGTAATTTACTTTTCGATGCAGTTGGTATTATATATTGTCAGGATAACAAATCGAAGAATCACTATTGAAATACATAAAATATAACAATTATTACTTTTAATTAAATCGTTATATTGTTATTAGTTTATTTCTTTTCAATAAATAATTGTTGTCATTGCAAGTTGTGATATCTTAGTATATTAGTTGTTATTAGTTGTGATATCTTAGTACATTCAACCATTCATTAAAGGGCCGTCTATGGAATAGTCATTTCGTTGTATAAATAATACTATGGTACAACCGTTTCTTCAAAGTTTCTTCATAATAAAAATGTTAACTTAGCCATTTATGATTTCTATAAACCAATAATTACCAATGTAGACAAAAGGTCTTCAATCTAGACTATTTTCTGTGATATGACGCAAGCCTTTGATTAAGTGGATCATTCTATACTTTTAAACAAGCAAGGCATCAGAGGCAATATTCTGAGCTTAATAAATTCTTATATTTCTAATAGATCACAAGCTACTAGTATCTCCAGGGTCAATATACGTAATATTATTATTCACTTTCAAAATTTAAATTATATTGCGAGTCCTCTGGGATTGTTGCTTTTGTAAATTATAGCATGACGTCATATACACTACATAAGGAATAAAATGTTGTAATAGTTCTTCATTATAAGCCCTTTTATGGAGTATTACTTTGTTCAACGATATTTCCACTTCATAATCGAAGTCATATAATTAGTACATTCCTAAAATAATAGAAGTATATTTTTAGTTGTTACGAAACTGATACGACTATCAAAGTCGGTGCACTGTTGAACTGGAATACCTCATGTGTAAACTTAGATTAAAGAAACACCGCAAGTATTCTATTATAGCCAATTAATGTTCGATGGGTGCGTAAACATTTTTTGTATACTATGACTTATGAATTTATATTATTATGTGAGTTTTTTAAAATGAATCACGCTTTTAACCTAAAAATGTTCGTTTCGTTTGTTATTTGCATGTTTGTAGCAAAGTTTACTGCTACAAAGCCTTAACAATAATCGCGACATTCCAACAACCTATTAATAAACGTGTATATCGCATTAACCGTTACATTCTTTATAACCATGTAACCATAATTGCTTCGCTATTGTCTGCTTGTGCACTCAGATGTCAGTCCCCTGAAACGCCACATCAATTTGACGTGACGTATAACGTCAAACTTGACGTCCGTGCCCCATCGAATAGAGTCCACATTCATATTATTAATAATTGGTCTCGATATAATAGAATTCGCGTTTTCTTTGTTTTGACATCCTTATATCTATTATAAATATGAAAAGAAAATGAATAAAAACACAGTACACAATAACTGAGCGCTCTTGGTTAAAAATTTAACCAAGTTGTAATTTTAATTTAATTTTATCTCTTTTTCGTTTAATTTCGCGAAGTATTTTTTATAATAATTTAAAAGTTACCTCCCACTTGACACTCCCGTTTGAAATTTAGCATTTAAAAGTTTAAAAAATTTAAGACAATGCAAGCAAGTGAAGTCACGGACAGAAGTTAGTAAACGTACCTATACAATGCATATTCATATATAGATAAACAGACCTGGGTTCATTAAAGTTTATGCTTTCACATTTAATTAGAAGAAAATTACTTTTTCGATTTTATTACAAACTCATGATCTCGCAATTAAAAATTATCTTCGCATAAACTTCAATGAAAATCAGTACTTATATAATCAAAATTTTACGAGGAACATTTGTAACAGTTCGTTATGAGTAATTTTTAATTAATATTGTGTATAAGTTGTTAGATTAAAAGTAGTACTAGTACTACTCATCCCTTACTAAATACTTATATGCTCTTGTATTTTAATTGCTATTCTGACTAAGGATAGAGATAAAAGTTATAATGTCACAATCAAATGCGTACTAGTACTAGTACAAACAATAGAAGCTAAAATAATAATAAAAGCTTTTCTAGATTTTTACCATAAAAGAGAATTTAGCATCCATACACGTGAGCAGAAGCTCACGTTACTGCACTCATCTGGTACACTAACTGTCAAATTCTAATTATAGGAAGAATAAAAGAAAATTAAAAGGACCCAGGCAACAGTAACTTTGTTTACAATTTAAAAGCATTAGGCTTCGCTTCTGTAATTCAAAGCTAAAATATTGAAAATAATATTTTTTTTTTAAATACGAACTATTGATAGCTTCTTTCATTACAACAGACATACAAACAAACATGGCATCAAGAATATTCTTCAGCTTTATAATATTTATATAGATTATAACATAGTCAGCATTTTTTTTGGCAAGAAGATATTTTATTCAAAAAAAAACAAATAACACCATAATAATAACACCTATGATAAAACGCAAAGATGTTTAATTTAAAACATTTTATACGTCTAAGAAATAAAAACATCTCAGTGAGTATCGTGGAAAACAATTTAATGAAGCCATCAACTTGCAACTTGTTAACTTATAAAGGGCTTATAAATGTATTTTGTGAGCGAACGGCACGTCAATCCACCGTGAGCAAATAAAGAAAGCTTCATTCCTTCAACAGCTGCAAACTGCGGCCAATCTTTTGATCAATCACTACAAACGTTTACATGATTTAAACAACTTATTACTTTTTATTCTTTTTTAATTTACAGAAATCAAACTAATATTAACATTAATTCTTTAAATAATGTTAATAGTAGTTTTTTAATGTTAATTTTTTGGAAGCTGGGTGAGGATTGCGTAAAACTGGGATATTTTGCGCAAACTTGGGGAGGCATATGTCCAGCAGTGGACTGCGATATGCTGAAGCGAAGTGATGAATAAAAGACACTTATACATTGTCTTAATATAAAATTATTTAATATGCTAGTTTATTCAATATGATATTTTAGATATTAATAATAACTAGAAATAAATATTCTATAAAATTAATAAACCGCAAAATAAAATTAATTTCAACATTTCCTGAAAAGGGAACGTATTCTTTCAGGGCAAAAGGTTACTTGCTTGTGTCTATACGTGCAAACGAATGTTGTCATATATCCGATGGATCGACTTATTTCAATACAGCTTTTTATAAGACCCTTAAGAAATTCAGAGACGATAATTCTAGTGAATGATCATGATGGATCCTAGTTTACACAAGAGTACTGCTGGAGGATGCTACTAGGTGTTGTACTACCTGACTAAACTAGGCCTTTGCGATAACATACACTACGTGGTACCACGCGACTACTAACATGGCAATGCCTACAGCCGAGAATCTTTTTTTTTTTTTTTCAAAATGTTATGATTCAATCTTAACATAATTACGAGTACAACAAGTTGATTATTTTCTACAAGGGTAAAATTTGGGTAAATATTTTTGAAATATTAAATTTCCATAAAATTAAATTTTTACTTTTTTTATTTAATATCATACCACGATATAATCATATATGTATCTCCTGACACCAATATTGAAGACCTATATCAAACATTGAAAAAAAAAGGTACTTTTTGCCAGTGTCTGCTTATAATCCTCTTATCGGCATGTGATTTTAAATACTTTTTCGAAAGTCACAAAGTTTAATTTTGAACGAGCCTCAAAATTGAAACACACCAAGTGTTTATTTTGCGAAATGCAATTTTCTGCTGACATCTCATCTGTCAAAAGTGAACCTGGGGTGTTATATGGGTGTCCGAGTAACATCGCTTGACGGTAACTTATGTACTTCCAAGATTGAGCGAGTGTGAGATCAAAATGACAGCTAAATTTAAAATTTGATTAGGTATTGAAAAATATGTTCGACGTGTTCAACTGACGTCCTTTTTGAAGAGGCTGGTTTTAAGAATTTAATTTTAAATTATCATCATTCTTTCATATTTATATAAAAGAATTAATAAATATGATGGTAAGTGTAACTATTTATTCCATCCAATTATTATCAGAATAACAGAGAGGGTTTATTTATATTATCTTTTTAGCACAAGTTATACAATAATTAAAATTTATAAAATAAAGACTTCCCATTTTTTATATCTCATATTAATATAATTATTAAACATCATGTCACTTCAAACTTTCGGGCGTATTCTTACAAAGATTTATGTTGTTAAGCTCAGCACACACTACCGCCGAACAATGAATCTCCAGCCCTCTAGGGAAATCTCATATTATTTGAAAACTCGCAATGGCTACGGCGAAATATACTCGCTTCTCTTTCGACTAACTTTTACTTCATAAAACCTTATTTTTTACGTTTTTAATTACATGAGTTTTTTATTCAAAAATATCATTTCAAGCTTAGTTCCTTCAAACGTTTTCACTATTTTTATATTACGTACGTTAAAACTGGGTATATTTAAAAACAGAGATAATAATACACCTATCATTATTAACTAGTATACTAAATCAGGTCTTCCTATTACTACTACTCACAACTTATTTTAGAGCTAAATTGTTCTTAGTTAGCAATTCAAATTAGTTAATTTTGTATCAAAAGATTTAGTGATTATATGTACCTACTTAAGAGCAATTCCTATTTTTAAAGAGCTAAAATTACCCTGGTTAGGAGTTAAAACGATATAAATGTAAATGTATAACATTTTAAAGAACGCGTTCCGCCTTATAAACCCCAGCAAAGAATCGCATGCTCGCCAATTCGAAATATCCACAAACCACCAACTCGCGGACCGAAATTAAACGAGTAATTACAGTGCTTATCCAATTTGGCAGTGCAGAAAAACGCGACCCCCCCGTTCTACAGGAAATTTGTTTTAAATTTCGACAACAATGGGAGATTGCAACTCGGATAATTGCGTACGGGAACCGTCCGTGACGCCAGCTCAGAATAAATCTACCAGCAATGAACAGTTAATGATAGCTTTCTTAGCTTAAACAGGGTTTTCAATGGGACCTCATGGGGAAGCAATCAGCTAAATCTTCAATTTCAAATCGCGTGTACTGCATCGTTTCGGTGCATCGCTGCATACGCAAATGAAGATATTCAGATATAGACAACATAAAACGAGTTGATTTGTGCTCCTGAGGAATCAATGCAAATACCTTCTAGACTATATCGCTTGAAGTACTTCGAGAACACAAATACATCGCGGCGAAATACAGGCGTGAGTTATGTAAAAAAGATGGTAGAATAGAATCAAACTCAAAGATTATTTGAAAAGTTTTACAATGTCATAAATCAAATAATTGTAAATAAGTTTACGACCGATAGAAATTCGTGAAAACGATGATAAATCATAAACACGTAATATTTTTAAGGGTAGTCTTGTGACAGAGATTTACTTTAAAGGATCCCTGATGACAAATACACACATACTAGTATTTTGTTTTCTACTTAAACAGTTTATTTCTTTTATTTTGTGTCTAATAAAGAATAAATAAATAAATAAACTATACAATCGTTACAGAATGGTGTTATTTAAAAACAGTTTTTAAACAAAATTAATCTGCGTTCTCTTTTATAATACATGTTAATTTAATTCAGATCAAATAAATAAGTAACTATTATCTTAAGAGCACAACATCTTCTGAATAAAGTACTAAGAGTTCGAATTTTTATTTTAATGGATTCACCAGAGAAAAAATCGTCTGCTTAATTCTTTGAAAATCGAAAGGAATTTTACACTTACTCGGTGAAATATTATACTGTTAAAACCAACAATGATAACGAACTATCGTCATAAAACTATACATTTCTACAATCAAAATAAATCCATGGCTATAATGATGTCTATCAATCATAACAGAAACACCGCCACCGCAGAAATCAGAAATTGCTTTCAAATATATCTTATATTACTTTAAGACTTAATATCTTCACACCATTTTGATACTATCGACTTTATAAATAAAGTTGAAAACATAAAAGACATTTGAATAATTCCTTATATCTTTTATTATAATCTTAAATGTCCACAGAATCATTACTAACTACATATTAGTGTAAATCAGCGACATCCAACGCAAACCTGTAGTTTAATGTTTTAAACTTTACTACGCTTGTATTAAGAATTATAATCAATAAAAAATTCAAGTGTAGAAAATAGAAAAATTGCCAAATTATTTAAATGACTATAAATATAAATGAAAATAATAAATAAAGAGGACATTTTTAACAGACTCATACACGGAACTTGTTAACTATCTGATAACGGCATTTACATCTTGATAACACTTATAAGTTATTATTATAGATAAAATTGTATAATTTTATCCCTTCTTTCATCACCTGCAAGTTTTTTTTTTTCTTTTAATAACAAAAATTTTAACTAATATTATAATGAAATGTACCTATTTACTTTAAGGTCATTGTGTGTATTTTCTCATATTAAATACTGAGATTTTATATAGACAGACTTATTAGTGGGTGACGCAATAATATTTTTAAAATTTTTCTAAATATGTGGACAAATGGACATGATAAGTTATTAAATTTTTTGAGGATCTAACCATTGATTCATTGTATTTGATATATTATTTGAATAAAAACAGTAAATATCAGGAATAATCATATAAACTATTTAATGAAAATGAGACTTACATATACACTTAAAAAATAATACTTGTATGTTTATTACACTTATTTTATTTTGAAGGAGTATACATTTTTTTTAAATCAGTTTTTTAAAAATCTTTTTTATTCAATAGTTTTTATTACAAGCACAAAATTTTTCAAATTAATTATTACGAGCAACAGCAATCTTAAATCACGTTTAACTTATCAATAACTTAATTAAGAAGTTCTGTCGCAAATATTAATTATATTGTCGCGGTGTATTGGTAATATTTATATTTGTGAAAGAGAGAAATAAAATAAAAAAATATTTAAAGTGAACAGAACTACCAAATTTATTTTATATAGAGATATTATGTTAGTTACAAAAGTTGGAAATAGATTTTTAACAAGGTTTTTTATGATTGACTACGTGGTCTTAAATTTACGAGAACATGAGCACGTGGTTCGATAATTATTCCCGGTCAGGCCCAGAGGTTAACCAGACGGGCACTTAACTAAAAGCTCGCGGTGCATGGGTGCTCCCAAGCTGGTCTCCGCCTTGGTGATTGGTGTCAGGAATGATGGGCGCGCCGGACACGTGGACGGTGTACCCCGTCCGTCGCTCGGCGTCTCTCGCCGTAGAACATTGTATTCACGAAAATGAAACCGGGTATTGTTGGGACGATGTTGAGCTACGTTGTTGGGATGTTGTTGGTGCGATGTTGGGGTCCGAGGTTCACCAACAGTAGTCGCCACGTGGTAAGAGACCGTGACGACCGCTCCGTACGCCTACCCGGACCCTGGAAGGACACACCATCCGGTGAGCCTTCCCATAGTCAACCCCCAGTTGTTTCTGGGTTGACATGGGAATGGCCCACAAGACAAGGACACAACCTAACACAATTTATAATATATAATAATTTAAAAACTAACACACATTAACAATAAAAAGTGAATTATATAACTACTATATCGACCTACAGAGTGGCATTACAAGCTTCTACATAAAAAAAATACAACAACTCACCCAACAAGTCGCACCCGGCACCGAAGAGAGGAGAAAAGGAAGATTCCAGCGAACCCGTCCCTTTATAAGGCCGAGCGGCTCCCACTCCAATCCCCGCTAACATTCTTAAATAACAAATCTACCCGCAATAAAAATATGTTACAATACCCCCCCCGTCAGAGAAGAATTTTGCATCTCTAGGCAAAATTCTTGGGTGCAGAGGAGAAAAGAAAGAGCTATGGGTGAGTTCAAAAGAAAAAAGAAAGAGAAAAGAAAAAATTTAATTAAAGTGACCTTTACTCATGCATTAATTTTGATAACTGCTACTCGATACAGACATCCTCAAACATACTTCATCAAATAAATCCTCTTACAAATATGCGTTATTTGAACTAAACAATTAACGCCCTCACACACCGAGTGACTATTGGTAATCATCCAAGACACTCTAGCAGCCATACTTAATTAATTAGTGTAGGCTTATTTACAGAGTCACAACCCGCTCTAACGAGAAAATTAGTGTAGGCTTATTTAAAGAGTCACAACCCGCTCTAATAAGACAATTAGTGTAGGCTTATTTAAAGAGTCACAACCCGCTCTAATGAGAAAATCAGTGTAGGCTTATTTAAAGAGTCACACAACCCGCTCTAAAGAGACAATTAGTGTAGGCTTATTTAAAGAGTCACAACCCGCTCTAAAGAAACAATTAGTGTAGGCTTATTTAAAGAGTCACAACCCGCTCTAAAGAGAAAATCAGTGTAGGCTTATTTAAAGAGTCACAACCCGCTCTAAAGAGACAATTAGTGTAGGCTTATTTAAAGAGTCACAACCCGCTCTATACGCGCAGAACGCAAAACAACAAAACAAAACAGACCCATACAAGAGGTCGCAACCCGCCATAAAAGCGGAAAACGCAATGAGAAAATTAGTGTAGGCTTATTTAAAGAGTCACTATCCGCTCTAAACGCGCAGAGCGCAAAACAATAAACGAATTAGGCCCATACAAAGGCTCATAATCCGCCATAAAGTGCTAAACAAAAAAAAAAACAAAAAAACAATCTCCCAACTAAACGTAAAACTCCTTGTAAGCTTACATTAACTCATCAAAGACAAACACAATCGATTACTCAACGAAATAATGTTGAATTTAATTTTTTTTTTTGATATATGATAAAATAAAACGAATGCTAACATATCATAATATTGATAAACAATCCTCTCCTTAGGTTCTAAACCGCGTATGGCTACTTCATACGTGAGCTCCGGTTTAGTTAAATGTAAATATTTAATAGTACGGTCCATTTTTAAGCAGAATTATTTAATAAAAAAGATTGACTAAGTTCAAGCTAATTTAAATAATTATTTCTATTAAACACCAAACAGAAGTTAAAATGGCTATATATATGGATATTAAAGTTAAATTAATTAGATTGAAATCAAAATATAGAATTGAAATATTTTAAAATAATACGCGACGAAATGCAACACGATTGTGGGTAACTTAAAAAAAATATATATTAAGAACGATATAAAGCAATGTACGTAACCAAAAATTACAAAGCAATAAATGATTTACAACAATAAAAAAGAAAAAAGAAAATGAATGCAATAAATGCACCAATAAAAAAAAATCACTGAAAGGACTTGTCAATTACACACAAACGCAAATGCAAAATAACAAATGCTAAAAAATAAATAAAATGTAATTGCACAAAAATAGAAAGCAATGTTATATAAAAAAAAATTCGACACAAAAGTTTGGAGAAAAAAAAATTTTTTATGCTAATGCCCACTGTGCAGTTCACGCGTATGTGGGTAATCGGAGATGGTATTTGATTACCCGGCGGAACCAGAAGACGATAATCGGCTACCCGTTCCTCTTTAAAGAGAAACGGGTCGGTGGTACTACCCCGTACAGCCTCGTCCGCAAAGGCTTACCACCTGGATCCGTTACTACATCTAATGGACTGACCAAAATCTCCTCTGACGGTAAGGTTTCCGATAATTGAACAATTTGTTTACGCAGAGCTACTACCGAGGCTGCCGGTTCCTCGTTCCTAACAATTACTTCATATTCCAATTCAGCCTTAGGCAAAGATACGAACTTGATGGTGTGAGTCATTGTAAACGAGGTATAACAAAACAAAAAAAAAATATATATATATAAAACAAACTATAAGAAAAAAGAAAAAAAAATTATTACAATTAAATTAATATTCAAATACAAAACACAAAGCAATACACAATATTTAAATTGAGGGTGAATCGACAAACTTTGTTACAAGAAGTTTAAGAATTTATAACACTAAAAGTGGGTAAGTTTTGAAAAAATTACTAAACACAACTAAACAATATGAATGCCACGACTATGCCTGTTACAATTAATTATTTCATATATGAATGTTTTTTTCACTTTGAAAAAAAATATTAAACTATTTAAATATCACTACTATGTTTGTTATAATCTATCATTAAATGTTTTAGATTTTTTAAAGAGAGAAAAAAAAATCTAAATAATGTCATACATTACGGTGACAATAATAATTGTAAAACGACACAGTACTAATTAGAGAGAAACAAAAAAACACAAAAACAAAAAAAAAAAACACAAAAACACACGGACAAGACCATTTCCCACACCCAGAAACTACCGAACCAGGAATAATTAATAGCCGTTGGGCGCCACTGTCGCGGTGTATTGGTAATATTTATATTTGTGAAAGAGAGAAATAAAATAAAAAAATATTTAAAGTGAACAGAACTACCAAATTTATTTTATATAGAGATATTATGTTAGTTACAAAAGTTGGAAATAGATTTTTAACAAGGTTTTTTATGATTGACTACGTGGTCTTAAATTTACGAGAACATGAGCACGTGGTTCGATAATTATTCCCGGTCAGGCCCAGAGGTTAACCAGACGGGCACTTAACTAAAAGCTCGCGGTGCATGGGTGCTCCCAAGCTGGTCTCCGCCTTGGTGATTGGTGTCAGGAATGATGGGCGCGCCGGACACGTGGACGGTGTACCCCGTCCGTCGCTCGGCGTCTCTCGCCGTAGAACATTGTATTCACGAAAATGAAACCGGGTATTGTTGGGACGATGTTGAGCTACGTTGTTGGGATGTTGTTGGTGCGATGTTGGGGTCCGAGGTTCACCAACAGTAGTCGCCACGTGGTAAGAGACCGTGACGACCGCTCCGTACGCCTACCCGGACCCTGGAAGGACACACCATCCGGTGAGCCTTCCCATAGTCAACCCCCAGTTGTTTCTGGGTTGACATGGGAATGGCCCACAAGACAAGGACACAACCTAACACAATTTATAATATATAATAATTTAAAAACTAACACACATTAACAATAAAAAGTGAATTATATAACTACTATATCGACCTACAGAGTGGCATTACAAGCTTCTACATAAAAAAAATACAACAACTCACCCAACAAGTCGCACCCGGCACCGAAGAGAGGAGAAAAGGAAGATTCCAGCGAACCCGTCCCTTTATAAGGCCGAGCGGCTCCCACTCCAATCCCCGCTAACATTCTTAAATAACAAATCTACCCGCAATAAAAATATGTTACAATATATCCATCACTAGATCATCAACACAGTGCCACACATACAATTTTTTTTTTTCCTGCGATTCTACAAGCGTATCCTGATTTAGTACATAAATAATCATTGTGGAGTATTAAAAAAAATTAATACAAAATCAGTTCACAATTGTTGACGAAGATCCAAACATTAAAAAAATACGTAATTACTAACGTCAATATATTTTTTTTGGTTTTTTGAAGTCGTTTAAGAAGAATTTAAAATAACAGTCGCTTTAAATAAAACTATTGAAAAAAAAACTGAATTTGTTTCGTTTTACTTAAAAACAATTTGCCTACTTACTTATCGTATTGCCAGTTTGATTCGTCTGGAGGTATAACTGCATTTGTCATCTTACACAATTATTCAAATTGAAATATGAATGAATACTTGAACTTTTAACCTTTAATTACGAGAGACCAATTTTTTTACAATAAAATCCGCACAATTAAAAGTCAGTAGCAATAAGACGTAGTTAAATACTCACTCAATTAGAAGTTGATTTGAATCTTGATTGAAGTTTATTAGTCTTCATGACGGGTAGTAATGATTTTAAACGACGAAAATGAATAAAAAATTGTATTTGTAAACAATGGATGTGGTGGAAATGGTTTGTTGTCGAAATTGTGTGGTAGATTTTATGTGTTACATACAACCGAACAAAAAAGGGGAACACTTATAGAATAACTCGTATGTATCTTCGCCTATATGGTGTAAGGTTTAATGATTTTTCAATAAATAAAAGTCTTTTACGCTAAAATAGTATTTTCCTTTTTAATGTAATAAAATGCTAAGTTGCGTTGACAAGTAGCGTTAACTCATATTTTTAAACAATGTTTTTATTATATTATTTTTCATCTATCTTCTTTCACAAAAAAAACAGTCTACCAGTTGAGTGGTGACCACAGAAAACAGAAAAATAAAGCTAGGGACCTAGCAGTATTTATATTACAGATTAACAAATATTACGAAAGAAGCTTATTTCCAAGTACTTATAATACGCTTTACATTCGACTTTAATAGTAGTACAAAGCACATCACAATCACATACGGTAGGTAAAATAAACCGATTACAGACAGCATCAATGTGACATGCACACAATAGTCCACAGAGGATTTAAAAGCACGATATCTCCGTTTAGATTTTAATCAACTGCTATAGATTGTTATCGCATTTTTTCAAACGAAATTAATAAAATAATAAGGCTTCGAATAGTGTATAAATATTTAATAAAAATAAATACTGTACTACTTACTGTAGCGATTTTTAAGTTGATTTTAATGTTAAGCTGCATTCCTTTTTCATATGTATATAAATGTCACTTTATGTCTCTGGTCGTAAATATTTTACTTTCTAAATGTGTTTGTTAATTTTATATTATATTCACACATATATTGTACCGAATAGGTTTTATAATATTCGGGAAAGTTATTGCATACAACTTAAATCGAAAAATCCCCATGAAAATTTATAACCCAGGAAATTAAATGTTTTCCTGGAATTTCCATATAATAAAACTGATTGCAAAGATTTTCTATCTGTAAATGCATCAAACTTAAACCACCTTAAAGAATTTAATTAAAATCGAAATATGAAAAGCAAACTATTTCTAGGGAACAGTCAGTTATTTCATATTCATCTACCAAACGAACGAAGAAGCGAGCACAGAAACTCGTTTTCAAATAAATCATTCAAAATTGTTTCATAAACATATTCCGAGAATTTCCTTATTCGATTGCAGATAGTAAATATAGAATATAAATAAACAAAAGATATATTTCAGTAATAAAATACTGATTGACTCAAGCGCGAGCAAAATTGCAAAAATTTGCAACAAATTATAGCGATGCCTCAATTTTGTAATATTCAATAGTAAAATAAGACGATCAAATAGAGGGCGGACTAAATTGCAGTCCTCGGTCAGTTGATCGAGCTGTATAGATAAAACGCAAAGCGACGGGAACAATAACCGATGCACTTCCTTTGACAATACGGGCTAAGCGACCAGGGTCCGTAATTTATACGACGCCACGAGATCGCAACGATATGCTTCACTAAATCGATCAATAATCCTAGAAAGTGATAACGAATGGGTACCATCGAATTGAAACGTCAGCGAAGTATAATCAAACCCGATACGCAATTTATAAAGCGGTCAGTTCACGGCTATGCCGAACGGTTAGTTTTCATATAATTACTACAGGTAGCCGAGATTCACAGCGCTGGTGGTCCACAGTACTCCTTTCTATTTTGTTCATGAGTTCACGTTTTGAATAAGATACGCATCCGCCACTGTTATTTAAAGATATTTCTACTAAACATGTATTATGGTAATGTTTAGGCAGACGTGAAGCTTAATAGAATTTAAAATCTGTATTAGAATCAGCTTCATCTGTGATATCATTCAGAAGATAACATTATCATATGCGGTGGATTCACGTTCGATTTCATATTTTTGTTATAAATTTTAAATGACTTAATATCTAAGTTTGAGTCTCCTGTATCATAAATAATCGTTATTACAAAATAACTTATGAATACATATATATACGAAGAGTACATCATAAATCATTTTAAATAAATAATCTCAAAAGGACAATTTGTATGTGCTAATTTGATCATAATATGACCTAAGTGTATAAGACTCGTTGGTTTACTTTCATTTGATATAACCAAATAATAAATCACTTACTGCAAACTGCTCTCCTTCGACAGATTATAAATATTAAGTCAACAAAATTTATTTTTTGTCATAAATAAATAATTTTAACGTCAAATGACACTCAACGCTGAACAAAAGCTTCTTCTACCGTAGGAAAAAAGACATACTATATGACGGGTTAAAAACGATGGGTAAATGTGTGATCTATGACACTGTACTGTAGGGTAGCAAATGTACAGGTCTTAAAATTTAATTTGAAACATGTATACTCGTATATGTCACGATATACTGCTGAACTCTTGTGACACGCGTGGCATTTTTTTTTTTTTTTTGTAAATGATAGAATTGAATATACACAATATTTACACAGCTCTTTCACTTTCGCACTCAAGTTTTGCTATAAAGGTACTGTTACACATGCTCATTACTAGCATGCTTATAGTGTAGTTAAAAAGTGCCATTTTGATTAACTTTTTTTAGCAGTCTCCGAAAATTATGATTGAGGTATCATTCGATTCGGAATGGCATCTAGATGATTTAAATAAAATGAAGTCGCCGCTTGCAAAAATTGTAAAAGTTATCATAGTTATTTTTAAGTAACCATATTGTATTTAGGTAAAACGGTTACAACGGTTGGAAAAACTGATGATGACTGAAGATTGTTTTTATAATAATATTAGGTCGGGGAAAAGTTTATTCGTATTTTATATACAAATTCAAGGCTTTTTTCAAATTCTAATTACATTTAATTATAATATGACTCAACTTTATTCGTATAAGGGGGCCCAGAACGAGTTGCAACTTTAACACCAAAACTCCTAGACTGAAAATGCTTAAACCAACTTTGTGCTATTCTTAATGACAATTAGATTCATAATTTTTTTTTACGGCTTGAGTCGCAATTCTTCCTTTTTACCCGACTGCGACAGAAGGAGGGTTATGTTTTTCGAGTGTATGTATGTTTGTATGTATGTCCATTTCTTTGGCACGCCCTACAGCCCAAACAGCTGGACGGTTTTTGACATATGAGGTGTCGTTGGATTTGTCTAAATTGTAGTAGTGACATAGGCTATATAAATTTTCAATATGGCGGCCGCAAATAGCGGAATGAGAGGGGGAAGTTGAATTTTTTTTTTTACTGTAGCAATATGGGTATCAAATGAAAGCTAGTAAATTGTTTTATTCTTTTTAGTTTATAATAAGAGTATTTTACGCAGTCGGGTTTTTTGATTTTTTTAATTAAGCATTCTTGTTTGTATTATAATAAAACATCAGAATGTATCGAATTTCTTCGTTAGATTTACGGATTTTGATGGACACACAAAACAATTGAAAATTTTCGGGAAAGTGTTTTTTACTTTTTCCTTTTTCTGCTTAATATCCTCTATTTGTTAACATTAAAATAAGAGTGATTTTTCTTCAATTTTATACGTACAAAATACGAAAACACTTTTTCCCCGACTTATTATATAAAAAAGAAAAATAAACAAACTGATAATTCTATGAACATAGACTATAGTGTATACGCTTCATACTCGTATATAGGATTGAACTATTTTTGATAAAAAAATTATGTATTATATATTTTATTTATTACAAAAAAAAATGTAATTAAGTAATTAACGGAATTGGTAACTTATTTTTAAGTATAGTATGACCACATCTATATTTCAAATTACGATACTGAAGCAAGAACGTACATATCAACTAGCTTCAAAGAAAAATTTGATTGAAAAATATTTTTTTCTCTAGTAAGTACGTAATGGCATGGATATGTTAGAACGAGTCCCAACATCGAGTTTGTCTTAAGCGACAAACACAAATATTAGACACGAACAAGCACAAGCGAGGCAACGGAATAGCAAATCGCGGGATATTTGTTTAAGAAGTACTTTGATGCTGAAGTAAACAGAACAGAAATGTTCAATACAGTTAGTTGTCAATGAAGGAATGTGTACAAATATTAACTGTATTTTGTCGCACACACAACTGTTATTGAAAACATACATTTGTACTTTACAAACTACTTCTCTGTAAATACACATAATATGTATTATAATATTTGTAACAGTTTGAAATTCATGTCATCAAATTTTGTATAATTTGTAATCACTGGTTATATTTTAAGCCTATGAAAATTATTATTGAAATTAAAATCGAATCCCAGGAACTATATAAAATCTTTGTCTGTATTTTCATTCATTCATCGAATTTCATCAAAACTCGCAAAATAACAAAATTAGTACCTATAAATAAATCAAACAGGTGATAATTATAACCATGAACCAATTACAATTAATAATATAATTAATGTTTAATGTATAAATAATAGTATTTAATTTACATTTTATTGTTATTTACATTACATTACACTTTTATTTATATTAAGCGACAATTAATATTTATGATGTGATATCGATATATATATATATATATATATATATATATATATATATATATATATATATATATATATATATATATATGTGTGTGTGTGTGTGGTGTGTGTGTATGTATAAGTAATATTTTTTCTGTATAATTTAATTATGATAAAATAAAAAGACGATAAGAAATATTCGATTCGATTTCGTCGGGTACTCATATAGCCATATCGTGTAAAAAGTTCTTGATCGATGTACATCTGCTATATGTCTCGGAAGAAATAAAAAGTCGTTCCATCGTGAAGTCGCATCAGACTTGGACTTGCTAGTGAAATAAAAAATTGTATTTTATTCATGGTATAAACTTTAACATCAGGTTTATGTTAAATTTCGTGGTGTAATGGAAACAATGCATAATGCATCGAACGGACTTGACACGATGACATATGGAGTAAGTTGCTTTGACGTTAGGGATAAACTGGAATATCGAAATAACGAATGCCATCGAAGTGCCAGAGTGTTTTTCACAGTTTTTCTTTCGCCGTTAATGTTTTTGGTGCAATGATTTTTGCTTTATATTTTATCAAAAGGCAAAGTCGATATACGATTTAAAGAAAACGAAATGAGACTCTGCGTTCGCGCATAATTGGAAGAACTTTTTGCACACGAACTGAATATAAAGTAAGTTCGATATAATTCAGGTTTTTTTAATGCGCTGCAAATCTTCGGTCCCGCCTTTTAAAAATTCTGTGGTATGTAGAATACAAAAAATTATCGGTACTTTTGTCAAACAAATGTCCTAATTATGAGAAAAGCGTAGGAATAAGAATGATTGTTTTAATAAACAATAAGTTTTTGATATGAATAATACAAAAACAGATTAACGTTAACAATGAACATGTCGACTACCAAGTAACTATTTCCAATTTTTTTTTTTCTTTTATTGTTGCTCTCATTATATTTACCACAATAAATAAGAGGAAGTAATCATATAATTTCACAAAAATATCGATAATTATTATGTATAAAATTATTAAAAATAGAAAACTGAATATCTCTATGTAAAAATTATATTAGAATTAGTGTCCGTTCACAGAGACCAGCTCAGGAGAGAAAAGTAGGTTTCGATCGCGATTAAAATCGAGTTTTGGATAATTGAAACAAGGTTCATTTTATATTACACTTCTTTTGTTGTTAACAATGTTCGAGAGCAGGTATAGAGGGCTGGATAATGTTAAACGAAGCCGACCGATTGCCGCTGATGACGTGGTCTTCCGCGCTTGCGCAGCCGAACAGCTAGCTCTGTTTGGTTGCTCTCCTGGTCTGCTTTCGCTTTCATTTGTTTTGTTCTGCTTTAAATAATCTCGCTAACAAATAAATTTCTTACAGTCTTCCGAGGTACGGTGGGAAGACACACGAGAACATACACCCAGACCGGAAACAAATATTTATACAAATACAAATATCTGCTCCGAGCGGAAATCGAACCCATGACTGCTGGCGTTAAGTCAATTACACGCACCATTACACCCGCGACGTTGAGCTAACTACTCGCACCACAACACCAGAACGATCGTCGCTACGGACCTATCTAAATCCATGCTTGAATTTAAAAGCACACGTATTAACATATAAAAAACAAAAAATGGACTGGGCGAAACTAGAAGTAAAACTAGAAGTAAGTAAGAAAGTGCACTTCCAGCCGGTCTGTGTGGAACGGCTTGGTCGACTCCGGTCAGTTCCAAGCGTATAACCTGCGTCAGTCTGTGTGAAAAGAAGAGCGCCATCCAATTCTCTCCGAGCCGGTCTGTGACTGGACACTCAATTCATTTAGGTTACAGGGCGTGCTAAATATGTATATAACTCTTCTAGATATTCCCAAAAAGCATTAATAAATTAGTGTCTCAGACACATCTCCAATACTACATAATGTACTGTACTGGAACTGCCTGTAAGAATCTCACTGCTGGGCGGAGGCCTCTTCTTAAGGTTTGGACTTTAAAATAAAATGCTCCTGTCTGGCGGATTGGTGAATAAACAAGTCTCAGAATTGCTTCCGAAACATGCAGATTTCCTCACGAAGTTTTCCCTCACAACCGTGAGGTGGATTTTAAAGGCAAATTCAACAGTCATCTCAGACTTGAATCCCTACTGCCTGGTGTCGATTCACATAATCTATCTCCTAGGTCATCTCGAGCTCCCTCTTGCTCTGCAATACATTATAGGGAAGTTGAAATATTTGTTCGCTTAATATGCGCATTTATCTATAAATAACAAATATAGTCACATAAAACTTAACCTCGGATAGTATGTACGTCACGATTGGATCTATAAACATTCTTGAAGGCATAGATGATCAAGATAGCGTACCTATGAACAATGTATGATCGCTGAGGGGCGTGACCTGCGCGTGGGCATGCGCGTCGGTGGACATTGTTTAACATAACCGATATCCGAGCCCAAATATTGAGAGCGAGATGCTATCATAGGTTATAATGTTCTTTTATTAGTATTTACACAAGTATAGTCATTTGGGTATCGCTCGATCAGCAAATCGATTTGGATGGGGTGGAGTTCCTTACGTTTATTGATCTCTCAAACTATAAAACAAAATATTTTGATTACTCTATCGTTTGTTATTTAAGTATAAAGATTATATTCAATTATTTCTTCAATAATTATATTGTAAGTTTACACAAATTATAGTTTTAGTAGAATAATTAAAAATAGTAGGTACATATACTCGTTTAAAACCTACCACGACTATAAAGTATCGATTTTAACTATAATTATTTTTATAAAAAGTTTTTTGTTTTATAAAATAATTAGTAGATACATAAATAAAATTAAAATCGAATAGATATCTCTAAAATATACAAATCATCATTCAAGAAGGTGGTTGTTTTTAATATATACGGATCCTTTGATCGAGTTGCCTTCATACTTGACTAATTTGATCTCAAGAAATTTTTTAATAGGTGTTCTGTCTATAGTATATTTTTAAAATAATAAATTTTTATTAGAATGAGATTTCACCACTGATTTCTTAAAGCAGTAAGAGCATTTTAATATAAAATATTTGGTGGACATAAGACTACAATAATTTAAAAAGACGTAAACTTCTAATTAACTTGATAATGACGATTAAATTTAAATACTACTTACTAAATATAGGATCACTAGTACTTGGTTTTACTAACAAAATCACTAAGAACATTTTACTAAAAAAAAATAAACGGGCAAATAACATAATAGGTACCTAATCCAAAAAAAAAAAAAAAAAAAAAAAAAAAAAAAAAAAAAAAAAAAAAAAAAAAAAAAAAAAAAAAAAAAAAAAAAAAAAAAAAAACTAGTAAGAGCATGGCTTTAACTACTTTTGTGGGAGATAAAAGCAATGTTGCTCTAAATCGGCACTAACAATGGAACCGAATGGAGTCTTCAAACGCAGTATTCAAATTCGCACGTGAGCAAAGTATCGCGATGCGCCGAGTTCAATGCTAATTAAGCGGATCACGACGCAACGTCACCGTGTCATGGCTGCCACTGATCGCGGAATCGAATGGATATGACACATCGAAATTTTTATGATATAATAAATTGTTAACAACCTTGAAAATAAACTGAGCGAGGTTCTTAATACAATCAACGAACTGTAAAAAAATATAATCACTAGTCTTGTAAGCTGCAAATTATTTTAAAGGGCCAGCTTTGATTTCATTTTAACGTTGCTAGCAAATGAAGTCGATCTTCGGTAACAGTCTTACAAAACGCTACAACTTTTTTTCATTTCTCCTAAATAACAACGAACAAAAATTTTCTCTTTATAACACTTAATAGTTTTAAATTTTTGAAAAATTTTGTAATAGCGATTTAAATTTTGTGTCACATTGGTATTACGTTGGTTTGTCACGTTGTAAAACGTATTGGATGTTTCTCACGTTACTTAACATGAAAGCATATGCTATATATATATAGCATATGTTTATTTATCAATATATATATATATATATATATATATATATATATATATATATATTGATAAATAAACATTGGATGACTATAACCTGCAACATATTTCACATATTGGTAATAATTAATAAAGAAATTTTTTACCCTCAGCTTTGTCCAGCTCAGCCTGTCAAATTTATAAAACACAGTTTCCAAACTATTATGTCTTATATATATCGATATCAGACAGATTTAGATAGGTACTTTTTCGTCATCACGGATATGTTAAAAATTTGACTGATTATGGAGTATGAGTTCCGTCGTGGTAGCAAAGTAAGTGGCAGAAGCGGCACGCAACATCAACGACGTTTACGGTGTGAACACTATTAACGATCACCCTATTACGTACCACCCGGTTTGCTCGCTTTCGTTACGGAAATTTTGACCTAAGAAATGAACCAAGTGGTCGGCCGAAAATGTTGATCTACAATGACGAATTAAAGTCGATTGTGGAGGCTAATGAGCAGCAGCTTTCAGCAAGTTAGCACTAAAACAATATTGGTCCATTTGCGTCAAATTGGCAAGGTAAAGAAGCTCGACAAATGGGTGCCTCACGAATTGAATGAACGCCAGCGCAAAATACGCGTCGAGACGTGCCTTGCACTGCTCAACAGACACACAAACGAAGACATATTGAATCGCACTGTTACATGTCACGAAAAATAGATTCTATTCGACAATCGCAAACGCTCAGTTAATTGGTTAGATCCTGGTTAAGTACCTAAACAATGCCCTAAACGAAAAATGACCCCTAAGAAAGTGATGGTAACTGTTTGGTGGTCTAGCGCCTGTGTAATTCATCACAACTTCTTACCAAACGGCATGAGCATTACTACAGATGTGTACTGTGAAGAACTAAACATAATAATGGGGAAGCTCGCACGTCTCCAACCAGCTTTGGTCAATCGCTCGGCTCCGCTGCTCCTGCACGACAACGCGCGACCTTATACTGCACAGCAGACGGTCTCCAAGTTACAAGAGCTGGGGTTGGAAGTTCTCCGTCATCCACCTTACTCACCAGGTCTTGCCCCTACAGACTTTCACTTTTTCCAGAATTTTGATTTTTGGTGGGGAAAAAATTCAATACCCGAGAGGCAGTACAAAATGCTTTTGAAGAGTTTGTTGCCTCCCGTCCAGCAGAGTTTTTCAAGAAAGGTATCAATAACTTACCACTACGTTGGCAAAAATGCATTGATTTCATGGGTAATTACTTTGAATAATAAAAAATATATATATAGAAAAAAAAGTGCGTTAACTTATTTCATCAAAAACGGCAACTTCATATGTAAAGACCTATTATTTTAAAATAAATTCTAATACATGTTTATACGCCAGTGATATTGGAGCAACGTAGTGGATTAAGCTCCAACTTTTTCCCTTATAGGAGAAGAAACCAACACTTACCGCCTAGTATTGACACCAAAAATAAGTCGTCTCTTGGTATTTCTATTAGCAATTGGGATTAAAATCAGATTTTCAGTCTATATAAAATTTCGAAACAGATTATTGAATATTGCTACATTTATTAAAGTATTAATTTTACAATAAATAAGATATCATCACAATAGACGTTTTTCGGGTTAATTTCAATTTACACCTCAATAGCAGCTGCCATTATAAACATGGAACTTAATAACAGTTTCCTGCTTTAAACGTAATTTTAAAAATGATGAGCCCAGTACGTTTTATATTGACTAATTAAATATTAATTATAGTTTTCATTTTAACAATCGTTAATACTTCCTGGATGTATACCTTCTATACTACTCGTAACATTACCATAATTATTTCAATGACGATTTTTAATTTATTTCCGCCAAACTGACAAACAAAAAAGTAATCAACGAGTAATTATAAGATTTTAAGCCAGTTATTTTGAAATTTAAAAAAAAAAACTGAAATTATAAAAAAAATCTATGTTCTTATATGAATGTTTTTCAAATTCCAGAACCAGATGACTGCGCCGAGTGAGCAAATCGGACCTATTAGTACTTGCCATGTAGTTTCCAGCAGTCATCTTATTAGCTCGAGACATGTAAACGACGTTTTTTTTTTTTTTTACTGTAAGATGTTTTACTTATGTGCAACTTTTTGCAGAAATAATAAAGTTATATTATTTAACGTCTTTGAATTATTATTTTAAGTAAATAATTAAGAGTATCATACACACACAAAAAAAAAATTTTTTTCTTTTTTTTCGGTAAATAATTACTATTCATCGGAAATTATTACCAGAACCAAACTCTCTGGAGGTCGATGTTCGAGGATATGCCTCGTTCAACAGTGGACATCCAATAGCTGATAATTATGATGATGATGATTATTACTAAGTATTTAAATTTTTCTGAGATGCTTCTACATACAAAAGTTCTACATTGCTGATACTCGAAAAAAGAATATGAATAGAGCATCTATTATACTTTTATAAAAAAAGTAAATAGTTATACTTTTATAAATAGTAAAATCTTTACATCATTTCGTATTTTATATGTAATCATTATATTTTTTATGTAAAGTAAATGAATATATTATTAGTATTATTAATTCTTTATCGACTCGTTATTAAGTACATTATTTTATATTATTAATAATTTTCATTACTACTTCTTATTTTCTTTATTAATTTGAAATTAATAGTGTACATTTTTATATACATAATCAAGCACCACCGTTTGGTTGTGCTAAATAAAATGCTTTGTGCCTAGTACCTACTTAAAGTATATGACACTATATAATTCTCAATAGTTAATAGGATCAGGAATTGATAGACTATTGCATTTCGAATGTTTTTTAAGGGAGAAACTTTAATTGGTAGTAATTAGACTGATGCCGTAGATCAAAATGAATCTAATTTGTGGATTTTTATAAACATTTAAAAAAGAATACAAACTAAAGTTAGAATATGTATTAGAAGTAATTGTTAAACCGGAACTGTAGGTTGGACCGGATTTAATTCTAATCTCGATGAATGTGGTTAGGCACTTGACAACATTTTTTCTTTGCCTTTCTACCACGAGTGAAAACTAACATATATCTCTCTTACCTCTCAAGAATGCTATCATTTTGCAAAATTATTGTCATTTTACTCAGTTTAAATCAAACAAACATGAAATAAATTTACCGTAATAGATCCGTTGTTCGGATTACATGTTCGGATATTACAGATGCAAACAACATTCCAGAATAACTTAGCCATCATTGGAGTCGCATGACTTAATAATCTGACTTTTAAAAAATATTATCTCAAGCTATGTACCCGTAGTACCTACCACCATATGATATAAATGTTGTGACACCATATGATGTAATATGATATAAATGATATAAAAATTGTGATTAACTTGCTTCATAGGTAACTTAACTCATCCATATTTTTCTGTGTAATTCTTATTGCATATACGACATAGTAATATTTAAATTGTAAACTAATGTCGTAATAAATTAAAATACGTCATTATTCCTAAAACTGTTTTTGTTAAATGACAATTACTTATTTACTTGGCTCAAAAATGATAAAGTATTTTGAAATGCAACTTAAAATTCAAGCGAACATTAAATCGTTCACGTATCTTACAACGGATGCAGTAATTTGCCCATACGTCTTGTTATGGCCGTTTCGTAAGATTAAAACGCTTCCCACCCTTCATAAATCCTACCCAAAACACCTAACTTCATTTATAATTCATTCTGATCCCTGAAATACGGAAAAACCTGACCAAGTTTCCAGTAAATTGTCAATACGGAGAGTTCGTCGGTTACCACTTTTTACTAGGATTTTCAGAGTTAACCTCAAATAAAATGGATTCTATGCATATTAAAGTATCATCATGCGAACCGAACGGTGGTTTATTTGAGAGAAGGGTCGAGTTTATAGTGCCGTTTTTATTGGTGAAAAGTCGATAGTAAAAGCAAATGTGGGCATTTACGTTTGCGATGCTGCAAATTCTTGAAAGTACCTTCATAAAGGGGTACAAGCCAATATGTGCCGGTTTTATTATGTGCATTTAACTCAATTTACGTTTTACTACTTTAACTTCATCTAAATTAAATTTACTAATCAATTTAATCATTACATTTTAATTAATTATATGAAATTAATATATGTAAATTAAATTATCATATTGAACTTATAAGCAGTGCTATGTTTCAATTAACATATTTTCTATAACCTAAAAACATTTATTAATGTCAAAGAATTAATATAGTTCAAAAACTTTCGGTCTAAAATAGTCAAAGAAAATATCACGAAACTTACAAATATGTACAAAAGGCTGATATTCAGCCTTGCTAAAGAAGTAGGGCAAGTCTGTGATATTATTACTGCTTAAAAATTGAAAAACATACTACATTTACTGCAAAGTACGCGTAATATTTGACGGTAAGAATCCAAGGCAATCCAATCCAGGCCACTCGATAAATTCGTTTTGTTCATATATATTTTCGATTTTTATAGTATTAATCGTAAATAGCTATAACAAAGTGGATCAAGTGAGTGTTCAGAATATACTAAGAGCACGCATAAAATTCAATTATGTTCGCGGGCGGTTACAGTTCTGTTACAATAATATTTTATGGTGACGTTGCTCCCACGCCGTCACGATTCAAATGTGTGCGTCGGAATTTTCGAACCATTTATAATTTTGTATTGCAGAAAATACTAATATTAAAGTTTAAAAAAGAATATTTATTTTAGGATAAAATATTTATTAAAGATTTTTTATTTTAAGATACTTAATAAGATCACTTTGGTTAATTCTTAAGATTATTTTTGTGAAAATCTACTTCATCGTCGTATGGATCTGGAAATTGTTCGCAATATTTAGTAATGCTATCTGGATGTGTTATTATAACTTTTACTTGGTTATTTTATTACGAAATTTACACATCAATACTAATAATAGATCTTAATGGAGCTTTTCCAATCATCGTAAAGTTCAATTTACTCGTATTTTATTTGTGTTAATCTTACTAGTAATATTATAAACGCAAAAGTTTCTGAGGAGTAATGGTAATGAGAATGTGTGGATGGATGTTTATAGCTTTTTCATACAAAAGCCACTGAACTGACTGCGACAAAACCACTGACAAACTGACTGCGAAAAAAATATGGATAGTTGAAAATTGTCAAACAATCAGATATTACGCGCGTAAGACCGCGAGTTAATATACTCATTACTTAATAAATTATTTTCATTAAAACATAAACACTCTTTCAAATTTAAATTTGAATCTAAAATTCAGTAACTTCTTAAATATTTCACATTTCTGCAAATTCAACTTGATTTATGTCTTCACTGCAAGATATTTTGAAATATGAAACTGAAATAGAATGTCTTATTAGACGATTAATTTCATTTCACTTATAACATCTGCAATTCAACTTACAAAACAGAACAGACGAGATACAATTTTTTTTAAATTGATTAGGAATTTTAAAATTCGATAAAACTGTTAATTTCTACCAAAGCATGCGTTATTAGACATTCAAACTACATATAACGTTTCAATCGTGTTGACGAATATTTTTACTGATTTTAAAGGTCAAGATCGTTCATAGATAGCTGATTGATTTTTATCGACAATATTTCATTTTGATGTTTTTACCTTTTTTATTAAATATACATATACATTTATTGGCGTATAACAAATAACTTATTGCTTTTTATTTATCTATAAAAGAATATCTACTCCGAGAATTATATGATAACTTAGAATAGAAAATATCATTTATTTATGATATCTTGTCAAATCTACATACGTGATGAAAACCAGTTCCATATATTAAAAACGTTTTAAAGTTAATGTCGTCAAATCAAACCACATTGCTTACCGTTTTCGGCACATAAATTAAGATTTAAATTAATTAGATAAGGAATAAAATAGTTATAATTTCATAGATGACCGGACAGCGTGAACTTCGATTGATCATTGAGTAGAGGTGGTCACTCTTAATCTTTAATTTGAAAACAGGTGTTTCACACCTGCATAAATTTTAATCAAGTTTTTGTTTTGCTTTGTTTTGTTACGTGATGACTTCATATCAGGCTAATTAGTGATCTTTGAGCTTGTTTCTTTATCTTTGAAAACTAAAGGGTTTTTAAGTTACCTGTACACTGTCCGTTATAAAAAAATTTCACTCGCATCTTCGCTCATAATATTATTAATAAAAAAGCATTGACCATTTAATATTTATTTTAATAAGTGTGTACTTATAATCTTAAAACATAATTAGTAATAACGTTAACGATAAATATTTCAGATTTCAATCTCTATTGACACCTTAAATATGTATTATTTTATTGTAAATCATTAATGATTTTATTAAAACATAGCACTAACCTCTTTAAATTTAATAAATATAAATTATTTCATAAAATGCGAAGAATAATCTATATGCTGCTTAAGTTTCTAATCACGAACATCAATCAAACAGCCCCTAATAAATTGTCCAAACCGAGGGTGTCTTTATAATCTTACGGTTGATAGAGTTACACAATGGGTGGTTTTATGTCCATTTTTTATCAAAAACTAGTTTTTGACGGAAACCGACGAAAGAAGTTGTAGATGAAATACTTTTTTAATGTAATAAGCTCCAATCGAGTTGTCTATTTTTCTTTATTTATATAAGCATTCGTTATTAATATTATTTATATTATTTATAATATTATTAATGCCCTCACAATGGTCAAACTTTACATTACCTTAGAAAATTTAGATCATGTAAATGACCGGGGACTATTACACCCTATACTGTGTCACCTTCATACCCTTGATAGGGATACCCTGTATCCGGATTGTTAGACAACCGTTCTATGAGAAAGTGATGACGAAAGCTCTATTAACACCGACAGTCGCAGGTTCTATTTCCGCTCGGAAAGGATATTTGTAACTGTACAAATGGTTGTTTCTGATTTGGGAGTTTATAAATGTGGGTCCCACCATGCCTCCGATAACACCATATACCGTCGGTCTCAATTGTTATCATATATACATGATAAAGATCGTTAGTCTTAGTAGGGAAATTATCCACCAACCTAAAGTAGAACAACGTTTAGAATTAATGTAAAACCTTTCTTCTATATAGGAAAAAATGTCTTTGACCAATTGCAGAATATTTAAAGACTGATTCAGTTCAGTTCCACATCAGGATTAGGAAACAAAAAACTATACGCACCCAAACCAAGACTAAAGCAATATCTGTTGCCACCACCAACATCCACATCAGTCGTCAGATGTCCACTGCTGAACATAGTTCTCCCTTATCTCTGAGGGGCTTTTGCAATACTCGTCACACTTGGCAAACGATTTGGCAAGCGCAGTGTGTTTCAGCAGGATATGGTGACGCTACTGCTCATCACCATCCTAATTGGTGTACAGTTGTTCGAACCACTTTGGTCTTAGTCGCGTTCTACGACATCTCGACAAAAAAGAGATCGAGACTATTCTTTTCTGCTGCTCCCCGCAAGACATTAACGGTCACCGCATCACCAACATAAATGATTGCTATGAGTTTGGATCAAATTAACGACAACTAAAGCAAGGCCAATTATACTGACTGCTGTACCAATGCGTCATCTATAAGATATTTAAGTTATTGGTTCATTGTCTAAGTTAAGTGTTAATCTAGTTATTAAAAGGCAGTCAAAATAATCACTTCACACATGAGATTAAATTTAACTAGTAAGAACAAAATGATAAATGAACTTAGTGATACCCATCACATCCGCTACTATATAATCTATTTCATTGTAATACCATTGTCATATTATATTTATACAAGATCAATATCATATGAATAATGTTTTCTATCACTTATCATTCAAATGGGTCATTTTTTATTTAAGAATGTATTCCACTTTCTAATATACTCGTACGAGTTATATTATCAATTTGCTTGGTACCATGAGTAATTATAATAAATGAGCGCTCTTGACAAATGCGTAGTGAAGTACCTATGTACCGCACAAATTCGATTGGTTTCGCTTTGAGATCCAAAGTATGCCGGTAAATGAATATATTATTTTGTGTTAAGGTTTAGACTTTTACTACCGTGAACACTTTTCATCATAATGAGATAACGACAAAACTATTATTTAATACTTTCAACTAGTAATGATTGATATATATTAAAGTAATGATCTTATATATACAAAATTCAATATGCTAAAATATAATAATTATTTACAAAAATATACGTAGGTAAAATATTTTTATTCATAAATATAGCAGTCATTTTAATAACAAAACGATAAATATACGTATATTTTATACACTAACAATATAATACATATATAAAAATTCTACTTAATAAAACTGTTATACTAAATGGCAGACAATAATAATATTAAAATACCAATGATTAACCTATTAGCTAAAATATGCAATAGTCGCACATTCATTGCTCGATCGATTGTTCTAAGCTAACTTTAACCATACTATACTGAATATTATTCACAAATACTATATAATATACTATACTAATGTTCACAAATTGTTTACCAGAGGCCATGTCGGCCTCTGGTAAACACTATTACTCTCTTTATTTATATGTAACAATAATTACCTACATATAATCACAATATCATTACTATTTTAGGACTATAGGGAGTTGTAGAATAATATACCCAACATCTAAAAGCAAGAAAACAAGAGCTCACGCAAGTGCACAAGAGTAAACAACAAAAGGTGGAAAAAATCTAGTGTACAAATTATATAAATACTAGTACAACGTTTCATATGTAGTAACAATATATCATTTGCACAAGTTGCACATTTGTCAGCTTTTCAACTAAAGACATGTATCTGTAAAACATTAACAGCTACTTAGTTTTAACTTCCACTGCGTAACTATCTAACAAAATAACAGATCTATAAAAACAAACGAAACAATACTTATTGTTAGAGAGACAACAACTCTTACAATTAAACACTTTTTAATCCTCTAAAGTTATTACTTTTAGCTAATTATCTTAACGCGACAATGGCTTGATTTTCAAAATTTTGAACATTATTTAAACATCTCACGCTAATTAATAACTATATGATAAGTCTATGTTAACAGGGCATTATTTCATTGACTTAAATAAGCATCAAGAAACATAAACACGCAAAGATACTTTATATATTAAATATAATATAACTAGGAAATTATAATATTGCAAAACTGAATTTATAAGTTATTAACTATATAGTCATAAGAGCCTGTCAAATATTATTATCAGTAAATGATGGATGGCTAATTCTTTAACAGTATCTGATAGAAACCCGTATAAAGATGCGTGGGACATAACATACAATGCATCATTTAAACCAAGTAGCTGTATCAGAAGTTAATCAAATCCTTCATGAAGCTTTTAACCTCAAAAGGTCATTGGAAGAATAATAAAGTGTAATGGTATTTATTTAATAACGTAACTGTTTCAAATTCTTTATCTTTAAATGTTAACAGTCGAACGCGAATTCAAGGGTATAAAAATATTTTTGAAATCGTTTTAATATCAATTTTATTAAGCTGCTTTTGCTTACAACCAAAAGTCCAATACGTATAAATATATATTTATAAATAATATGCCCTTATCTGAATTGGGCTATTTCCGTCTTTTTTATTTCCATGAGTTGCATTAAATTCGATTAAGCTTACCGTTTTACGTAAAATTACAATTAGGCGGGAACGTTCCTTTGGTATATATCGCATAATAAACGGATTTTAAGTACTGCGATCGCATTTAAAATAATATACATATATTACATTTTATCTTGACATGTAAATTATCAACCTGCATCGAAATCTTCATGCAGATATTATTATATAATGTAAGATCCATAATTCCGCCGACGCTAATGCTCAACAAAACCTGAAGCAAGCAAACAAATTTACCGAAATTATTCACCGGCCCGTGAGTAAAAATTACGACCAATATGTGCGCCTGCGGCTTGCTCCGAGTTCGATCATGCACTGAGATACATACGAAAGAGAATATCGCCTTACAATAAGAAGTTTATTTCATGTATCAGCTTTACTATTGCATAGTTTTTTTTTTTTTTTTTACAGAGAAACAACTTTGTAATACTTATACATAATACTTAAACATTAACCATTACGTTAAAAAAATAATAATAAAATTAGTCCCGCTGAGTTTCTTTCGCCAGTTCTTCTCAGGTCAGAGTCTTCTTCTTTCCGAACTGGCGGTAGACTCATGACGTTCAGTAAATAATTGTAATAATTTTATGTTGAATAAAATATTTTGACTTTGACTTTGATTACAATTAGAATAGCTTTAAACATTTTCCGTCATTATTTCTTTAGTTTCTATTTTAATTGTCATAATGAAATGAAAACATTTACTGAATGATATTAAAATAAGAATGTATAAGAAAGTGTATTTATACTAATATGGTTAAACTAAAAGACACTTAAATATCATAATTTTAATATAAGGAACATGGATTTCACAGTTTCAACTGCGATAAATTTTAGTATAGTTTAACACCTATTGTGTTTTTTTTTTCTTTTATATTTGCTTAACAATAATAATTTTATACATATTGACAATGCAAAACTTAAACTAATTAATTACAGATAGTTTTGATATAAATCATATTCACGTGGAATGGTGCCAAAAATACTGCCAACATATCCCCGTTGAATCGCAATTCCGATTTTCTGGGCAAAAAATACACCAGCCCTCCTATCACCAGTGAAGGCTATGAAACATGGAGTCTAATCTTTTAATTTTTTTTTTTGCACTGCTACTCAATGTCCAAGTTTATTTAAAGTATTTGTATGAAAACCGAATATCTTAAAATAAAACGAACACTTGAAAAAAAAAAATGATCACACGAAGAATCACATCGTAAACGCTACCAATGCAATCCCGTATATTTACAAGACGAACCGCGACATACCAATATTTATGTGATCGTAAAATTCGAACATGCTCTGTATGCCCACTAAACGGACAGCAGACGTTTGTATCCTTCGATCAAAAGAAATTGAATAATAAAACCTGCATTTACATTTGGTGAATCATTAACATTACTCTATATGAGTACAACACTTATTTACTGTTTATGGTTTCTAGCTACATAAATGTCACATGCTTTATTATTGTATCCAAAGTCTAATGTCTATGGTTTTATTTATTTATGAACTACTTTAGAGAACTTTATTTCAGAGAAGCGACTGGTATTTTGATTTGTAAAAGTGTAAAAATGTAATAAAAGAATTTCTAATGGAATATCTGTAATTTATTAGTATTGACTAATTATATGATACATACATATATACATATATATATATATATATATATATATATATATATATATATATATATATATATATATATATATATCTTGAAGCATTTTTCAGAAACATGGAAATGCAATGCAGAAAAATTGACGTGTTTTCTCGACTATTAAGCGAACGTAATGTTTGTTCAAATAGTATGTCTAAATTTGTGTTGATTATGAGAGCATTTGAAAAAGAGAGTGTAAATAAAACTTTTCTCGTCGTAACAAGATATTTAAAAATAGTTAACAGTTTCATAAATGACATTTAACCTAACATAAATGGTAAATTCCATATACTCGTATATATGTATAATTTAATAAGAGTCCATCCATACAACCATCATAACAATTAACTTTTGGCAAATATTAAAATATTAATTAATTACTTATGCACTTTAGGTTATCAAGTAAAAATAATATTTCAAGCACTAACGATACCATGAATAATACTACCAGAGATTTTCGATTAATTTACTATATTGCCAAACTTTATTCGTCATTTGACAACTTAATGGGATTTTCAGTGTCGATCGCTCTTAATTAGATAGCGCAGTGGCCTGAGGCTTAACAAATATTTTAATTTTAATATCCGCTACGCGCCACCCACAACTCATAGCACTTTTGTGTGATTGCGCGCTTTAGAAAATAAAAAGTACCTAGCATTAAATGCAAATGAAGTCGTTTTGTTTTTAAAATTACTGTTCAAGTATTTGTTTTAAATCGAGCTAAAATAATTATTTTAAAAACCTCGACAAAATATAGCATAGCGACATAAATTATAAACACGCAAATCTGTACAATAGTAGGTACTAATGTACCTGTAATATGTAATTAATTTTTCCTGGTATCGTGTCACCAATAGCGTTTTTCACTGATGAATGTAACAATACTCAAAATAAGACCCTTAATAATCATACGTATCTGGAAATACAAATGCAGTCAGGCTCTATTTGAGTAGCTATATAAGGTTTAATTAAAATTCCAGCGGAGATATTGGTAGCCCAATCACCCAAGAATGAAAACTATTGATTACGGCTTTAAAAATAAAATACATTAATTGTCAATAATCCTTGTATCCTAACCGGTGACAGCTCATGACACGCGTCAAGCGTTAAATAAAATGTGGACGACAGATTACGGCAGCGCCGATGTCGTGGCGATAACGTCCTCTTGACGATGACGGGTTAATTCAAATCGGTTCAACTACTTAACTTACCTTCATGTAACATTTGACGTTCTCGTTAGAATCAACGAGTTTGTAGCTGTTGCTTAATTATTGTAATTGAATTTGCATAAATATTTGTTAACTAAAATAAACTTAAGGCCAAGTTCGAATTGATGTCGCATATCAATTTATCATTGTGTACCAATATATAAATTGAACATATTATAATATTTTGCATAGTTTAAAAGTATATATGACAATATAATATAAACGCATAATCTTTTTTAATTTTGATAAGATTTTATTTTCACCTTATATGCCTTTGAAATGACTTTAATATTACATGTTTAGTAAAAATATAAGTGTTTACCCATTCCTTCTTCTATGTGGAAAAGAGGCCTTCGCTCAGCTACTTTCTTTACTCATGTGGCTACAGTTTCAAAAATATACCTAATTTCTGGTACGAGTACAAGATCCTCTAACTGGTCGGTTCGAGGCGTAAGTAAGTAAATTAGAACTGTTTTTCATAGACATCGAGTATAGTCTCAACACATGATCGTAAATTTCTTTTATTTCAAAAAAAAAGAACATGAAAATTTATTATTATAAGAAATAATGAACAATTTAATAGGCGATTGTAAAATCTATTTCATCTCCGAACGCTGTTAACAAAGAGCAATTTAATTAACCGATGATTAATCCCACCTATAAACATTACGGCCTGATAAACGTACCAACGTAACTTTTATTGAGAATCGCAAGAACTGTTTATAGGCCATTATTGCTTGTAAACGAAAGAAATCCCATTAAATTATGTCGAAACAATCTTTTCAATTTTTAAAGTCCGTGTAACCAGGTAGGGGGCTTAAGAATTAATTACACCTTTCATCACGATTGCATTCAAAGTTGAGTTTTAAATTCTCGTTATCTTTTTGCCGCCATATCGGAATCATTGGTCGATTAATTAAATTATTATTTTGTTTTATGCTATTAAAACACATTTATTGCGACAAATTTTTTTTTTTTTATTTTTTTTAAAACAAAATAATTGATAAGACTATACTATCCGTGCGCTGAAACTTTGCCGATGCACACCCCTCCCACCGGAGTTGACTGCGTCCCTCGCTCGTCTGATATGTACCGCTAGCAACGCAACCGATACGTACGTGTAAGTTTTTGCCTTCGCTCCGAATTAATTAATTGTTTTTTTCTTAGGTTTTACTTGTTTGTCGTCGGAGGGGACTTGTCGCTCCCGAGCGTCATCACCGCGATGCTCGGCGACGACGAGTCCTGGAAGGCGATAGTCTCCTTCTGCGAGACAGTAATTTCCCAGAAGGAGGCCGACGAGCGGATTAGAGAGGAGGCCGCCGACGTGGCCTCCATCCGTGGGCGACGAATGGGGGTACGTAGGAGGCGCTACTTAATGCGCCTCCAGTAACGCCCTTGTGCCCGTGTCGGGCCGGGATGGGAACCCGGTCCTGCTAGACACGGCGTCGTCGGGACTGTTCAGAGGTGAGCCGGACAGTCCCCATGGAGGAGAAGTCTGGCCTTTTCGCCGAGGCCAGCCTGTCACTGGAGGGATCCTGTTGCCTGCAGATCCGGGACCCTCCAATTAAAGCGGCTGAAGGCTCCCGCAGGGGTTTAGTACGGTATTGCACTCCCAAAGTGCCGAGTCCGACATAGGTCTAGGACTGTCGACCCGGGCGTCCTGGATATCATCCGTAAATGGATTCCCCTGCGTAAAAAAAAAATGTTTTACTTGTTTTCTTTTTGTTAGTTATTTGTTTTCGTTGTTTGGAACCATTAAAATATTATTTTACGGCTTCGTTTCATTCATTCACTAAATATAAATACACGTAAATATATAATCTACGTAATAACAACAGCGTTATTTATTTACTACGTTTTTTAATTACACTTTATATTAAATTTATAATTCGAACGAGACTATTTTTTATTAGTTTGATGTAAAATATATACAATAATAATCTATCTTTATGTGATCTTTTTTTTTCAACCCTACTGACTATCGACGCGTAACGTCACAAGGCCATCGGCAAAGTTTCTGCGCACGGATAGTACATTGATATGCATTGATATGAAAATCCCCTAAATTAATCGTTAAACATTACAGTTTACAAATAAGTATCGTTCTAACTTAACTATCTGAAATAAACGATACTCATTGGAATTATGACACACGGCTTCTAAGGCAGGCAGGAAGCAAACTATTATGCAAAAAAAGAATTAAATGAACAAACAAAAAGTTTAAATGAAAATGAAAGGTTAGATTGATCTAGAAAATTATCGCGAAATACGTATAGCTGTTGCATAAATTATCGTTCATATTTATTTATTAATAAAATAATAATATTTTTTACTCTTCACAGGCGGGAAAATGAGATAAGTATATGAAAGTGAATCTTCTGTTGTTATTTCTCTCCTCTCCGTTCCCTTAGGGTTTCGAAGATGATATTTTAAAATCAAATAATAACAAAGGAAACATTTATAATATAAATATTTTATTTGATTAAAAGTCTAGATCGGATTTTATCACGTTTATTTGTTTAAAAAAACTTTACAGTTTAACGATTTTTCAATTAAATTATTTCCCGACGTTTCGGACCCTTTACAGCGTCCATGATCTCGGGGGACTGAGGTGGTGGGTTCCGATTATTCTAACACCCGAGTTTTTTTTAAACAAATAAAAGCGATAAAATCAGTAATCGCAGTAAAATTCGCGTAATTATAAGAGAACAGTATAAATATTTTATTACTGTAAAAACTTAACTAAAACTCTAAAGATATATAAACAACAACAACAACAATATTTCTTCGTAGTATGTTCCACCTGTAAGTAATATGTCTTAACATCCAAGCATATCCCGAGTAACGGAACGGAAGGCGAAACAGTTTTCTCGTAAACGGTAGCTGTCACTACTGTGGTCCGTAGTTCTTTCCACTCTGTTAGAACTTCAACATGCATTAGAAATCATACAGGGCTTGTTTCAGATCGTATCTCGCTACTGATTGCCGCTGACCGATAATCGTGTATTTATAATGGATGTATTGTTGATATCTTGTACACATGTTATTATGTTTAATTAATATGGACTGCTGCGATGTGACTTTTACGTGAATAAGCAGATATTTATGTTGTTAATAGATGACAATACCCAAAAAACTGAACGCTTATTAAATTGCTCGTATATCTGTTTTTGAAGACGTTCTCAGGGACTTTGTAAAATCCAGATAAACCAAAATACTCAAACTTTATTTCATTAAAGAAGTTTTAATGTAAATACATTTCTTAATATAACTTTTAACATTTTAACATTTTTCTTAATAACTTCTGTATCGAGACATATGGTACTATAATTTAACAATCAATTTTTGTTTTCTTTTTTTTTGTGATTTTTTCAAAATCAGGAATGTATTAGCTCCACTCGCTCTTGACCGACTTCATTTTTTTCACCAAGACGTGTAAGCCGGTTGTTGTCACTTCCCGCGGGATTCCTTCTCGTCGTACTCGCTCGATCGCTCGCACCTAATTGATCTCAATGCTCGCGACGAATCGACTCGCTACGGAAGTGACTTCAACAAGTCACGCTGTTGAATCATCGTCACGGTAACCCTTTACCATTTCAATCACGTAACAATATACTGCCTTGTATTTTACGAATTAATAACTTTAGTTACGATTCTATTCTACCAAAAGTCGTAAAATAGTATATTCAACGTAAACACCGAAGCTGTTCAAGGTTAAATGAGAAGTATACTCATAATTTTTAGTCAACTTCATAAACAGCTAAAAAAGTAGGCAATATAAACACTTATCTATATAATAAATTCAAACGGTAGGTGGAATATTCGGTTCTACCGCAACGAAATTAAGCTGAAAATAGCATAAATAATTTGACAAGCAGCATGCGTGCCGCTCCGCTTTATTGGGCTGTACTCCGATAAATTGGCAACAAGGCCGTAACTTGCTGTACAAAGTACGGCTGGAAGGATTCATCGAATAATTGTACTGCCAATAGCTTACGCAGAAAGCCCTTTATTTTTACCGAAGCAATGCGAAGTAGCCGATGGCATTTTAATGTAATGGTTGAACATATAACAGCACTTAATTTTGTCCTAATGCGTGGCCGAGTATAAGAATCTTGTCTTTTGGCTCGATCCGTTTTTCTTGAGAATATCTGAATCGTCGATGAGCCAGATAAAGCGAATATTCTTTAAATATGCAAAGCGCAAACTTTGTGGTGCAGTCTTCCGACAGGATACTGAATAATTTTACACGCTCTTAAGGCTTGCGTGTCTTGTTAATTTAAGACCTTTACATTGACACAGTTAAAAGGCTTTTAATTATGCAAAGAATGAGAGAGAGTTATTGCTATCGATAAAGGCAACGAAGACAAGAACACTGGAACTTATCTCGATCACAGAAAATCAATCAGTGTTTGCATTGATTATTAAAAAAATCGAAACTCGTACTCTGCATTAGTACTGATTTATGTGACAAAATTTTATGATACATAATTATATTCAGTTGACGCTTCGAAAATTAGATTTCAATATTTTTTTACCTTGATGTTATACAATTTATTTTAAACTTGCAAAAACCTTATTTAAATATAAAGTAGTAAGTGGGCTTCATATTAAACAATTTTAATTCGAAACAACTATCCATTTACTGTGTTTCAAAGATAGACAATAAAATCTGCGGGATCACTAGATAATGAACAAGGATAAACGGGCATCTGCGATAGAGCTCCTGTCTCTGTCAAGGCAGTGTGTTGCCAACACCGGCGCGACATAATTTAGCGCTAAAGCCAACACAGGCATTTTTCTAAAGACAATACAAACCCCACGGCCAATGGAATATTCAGAGTGCTTGAAGAATTCTTATTCTCGCACCCGCTAATGAATAGCTATTCTTTGGGCATTTTAACTATGGCCGACGGAATGGCATTTGTGTGTACAGGTTTCTTAAAAGGTCTCCCGATATGCGTCGGACCCTTTCCGCTTCGTTTAATTTATGGACACATATACTTTTTACTTTGTTTAGATTAATTATTGACTGCAATACGATTTCGCTCATCGTGCTTTGGAGGTTTTAACTTTTTGACTACATTAGATTGCGAGCCTGCAACTTCGTTAGCGTATACTTCGATTTCCGTCAATTTTATAATTATTTTCTGTGATTTGTGTTAATTTTCGCTATACCGGTGGTACTTTTTAATATTTATTAAATAAATTTCTGTTGCTTGTACAATCGAATTAAATATTAGTTGATTTCAACCCTTTTCTACCATTCAATTGAAAATAACGTTTTGTGTTTCTCTGTGACTCACAAAATAGATCATTTTGTTCTAGTAAAACTGGCATTTTTAAAATTCGTAGTCACTCTTCTTCTTTTCACACCAAGTCCTTCTGTATTAAAGCTGCATGTTTGTGGAATACCTTACTGTTGCCTATTAGACGTGTACCATCACTGTAACCCTTTAAAATGAGGATCAAAGAGTATGTACTATTTACAATCTAGTACCAGGTAGGTTAGTTATACGAGAGATTTCTTTTGTCGCAGGGGAATCCATTTACGGGTGATATCCAGGATGCCCGGGTCGGCAGTCCTAGACCTATGTCGGACTCGGCACTTTGGGAGTGCATTACCGTACTAAACCCCTGCGGGAGCCTTCAGCCGCTTTAATTGGAGGGTCCCGGATCTGCAGGCAACAGGATCCCTCCAGCGACAGGCTGGCCTTGGCGAAAAGGCCAGACTTCTCCTCCATGGGTACTGTCCGGCTCACCTCTGAACAGTCCCGACGACGCCGTGTCTAGCAGGACCGGGTTCCCATCCCGGCCCGACACGGGCACTGGTTTATATAACCAACGATAGCTAGCGTTGGTTTTATAATCTGTCAATTTTAAACATAAGTTTTTCATAATTTATAATGGAATGGGTTTATTTATTTTTTAACTCTTTACACACTACATAGTATAAAACAAAGTCGCTTCCCGCTCTGTTTGTCCCTATGTATGATTAGATCTTTAAAACTACGCAACGGATTTTGATGCGGGTTTTTTAATAGATACACTGATTCAAGAAAAAAGGTTTATATGTATATAACATACATAATATAACTAAACCAATAACTAGATCATCCGCAGTATTATGATTTTTAAATAATTATAAACTAATTATCCCGAGTACAAATTATAACTATAATATAATTTATTGTAAGACTTATTAATTAAATTAGAATTCACCATGGTAAATAAGGTTCGAGAAAATTCAACGCAATCTTGTTCAGTACCTATTATATTACTGTCGCAATAAATCTCGCGGTATTACCACAATAAACGAAATATTCTCAATTTTAAAATCTTCCATTATGATATTCAACATTGTTTTCGATTTATCGAAGAAAAATAACTAATTTATATTTTGTAACAACAATGAACCATAAACTTCCGAAATCTCTTCGTAAACAAAATAATCTACCGCGAATACCGAACGATGATTTATTTAAAAAATTCACTCAACTTTGGACCGAACCGTGTATAATCATTTCTTTTTAATCTGGATTTAAGGCAGTATTGTAATTTATAAAGCGAGTATACGTTTTAAATTCCCAAAGAAAGTTAATTCTGTATTGATAATGACTTCGTCGAATAAACAATGGGTAGCGGGCGCCACTCACAGCGAGCGTAACGTAACGTAGTGAAGGTAAAAATCTGTCAATTTCATTTCAATCACGTACGAATTCATTTGTATGCTCGGTAAAGTAGCGGATGCATAAAAATATACAACTATCTTGTCGCATATGAACCTCGTTTGGAGTTAAGAAACAAATCGCTCTCATATACCTCCATAATTTATGAGCAATCCATTCCAGCTATTATATTTTATCAATATACTTAAGCCCTCTTTTATATGCGCCGGACACCTCATTAAACCTTATACAATTTCCTTATCTGCATTAAGAGTTTTACAATGAGATAAAAACTACATATACAAAGTATGCCGCTCGGGTCCGAATGCAGAATATAGACCTGTGTTGTCGAGTGTGTTATTCAAATGTTTTACACTCGTTACCGTAGCCAGGCTGTGACATATTCGATAATTTATACGACAGTCGGAATGAAATTCTGGATAAAATAAATTTATTTAAAAGGAGCCCCCAGGCACGTTTATCAACCGTGGCGATGATTGATCTATGTTAAAAGTACATATAATATTTTAAAAGTCGTACTAAACAATGAGCTGAGATGACTAAGTGAATAGACACGGTAATTGAACAGATGATCGCAAGTTAAATCGCAAGTTAAAATTACTAATGTAAGCTTATCACTTCCCCTTAGGACTTAAATAATACAAAAACTGAAAATTTACATTACGTCATTAATTCGTCAAATTATAAATAACAAAATTGCATCATAAATATATTTTACAATATTAATTAATAAAAACTAAAACAGCGAAAATGTTTTAATAAATAGTAAATAGTTGTACAACTATAAACACAATTTTCATTTAAAATTTCACTTTCGCAACTTTATACAAAATATGAGGTAATTTACGTTTTATTTTATTAAAACCTGTATAAAAATGATAACGAAAAGAGCCTACAATCAGTAATTCTCTCATTTATATCTTCGGATCGATGTCCACAATCACAAAATAAAATAAATGCTAAACGAAAAAAAAAAATTAAAAAAATATATTTATATCCAATTTTCATATTATTCCGGTAGTAAAAATTCTATTAAGATTCCATGATCGGCATAAAGTATTCAAGTATTCTATAAAAGCAATGAGATTTTTACGGCACTTCTATGGACATTCTCCAGGTGCACCTTGGAACGCATGAATACGGCGATGTCAAGTAATATGCAGATGTTTTGTGTACGAAGTTATCTATGATATATTGAAATTTATACATATTAATACAATAAGAACGGATTTATTTGATAAAGTTATGCTTGAAACTTTTGATGTGTTTTTTTTTTATTCCTTTTTTTACATTAGGTATTATAACTTAAGCATATTTTCATGATAAACATTAATTACTTTTTATTATGTTTAGCATTCTATAACTAAAAATAAAATCCTATCACCTGATCACTTGTGAGTTATGTGCCTGCCTGTCCATCTGTTATAGCAGATTTATTCGGAAGCTACTGGTTCAATTTACTTAAAATTTCATACACTTATAATTTCAACGACTCATACACAATTGTTTTATGTAAATATAAAAAATAGACAGTCACTATTGTGCACAATTTCTCTCGATACATACTAACTTTCTCACGACATTTTCCTTGACTCCTCTGCACCAGACTTGCATTGAATATGTAACCCTTGGTTTATATCCACATTTATGTTTTATGTTATCCGTTTGCCCTTATTGGCTCAAAATTTGAATCAAATTTAGATTTTTAAAGATTCCGTATCCAGATAGAGCACAGCACTTACAGTCCATCTCACATAGCTATATCATCTAAGTTGAGACAGGTAAGATATTATAATTTTCAAAATGGTGATATAGCAATAAAAGTTAAAGGTGCTGATCTCTTGTATTATTTATAAAATACCAGGGATCAACACCGGCTTCGTATCAGTACAAACTATACTACAAGCAAAGCTGCGTTTATCGTGCTAGCAAACCATTTTTAATAAGACATTCCATATATTATGTCTTACGGTTTGATACTAGGAGGTAACGATATTGAAATTGTATTTATCCTATTTTAGGTAGGTTTTTTTTTGTTTAACGAATTACGGTTCCTTGTAATATAAATTACAACAATTTTTTATAAAAAAAAAAAACAAAATTATAACTCAGGCCAAACTTTAATATACTATAATAAACAAAAAAACTAATATGAATATGATATAATATAATGATCCTTCTCTTTTCGTTTCAAAATCTGTTAAATGTAATGTCCTCTGTAATAAAACATAAATTTTAATTTCCTTCCCTAAAAGATAAAAAAAGCCTAAAGGCTATTAATTTTATTATCAATACGAAAATCCGTAAAGTTTTATGAAACCCAGAATATTTAACGTACCTACATACAAAATTATTATTGATTTAAATATATCATATCTCAACTTTATTATTTAATTATAATAAAATAATCAAGTTCTTTTAGTAAATGTTCACTAATTAAGTGTACATATGGTTAGGCCAATCCAGTTAATTTGTGTCCAAGCGGATCCCGCAGCGGGATTACAGTCCCAACCTTCGTTAACAAGAGATTTGTCCCTTTGCGAGTACGTTGTTAACTACTATAATTTAATATCTTGATACGTAAACACACGTACGTATAAGTACGCACGAGTTGAAATTAATGAGACGATCGTTATCTTTCGAAAATGTTTGAATAACAAAAAATATTAGTACGAAAAAATTACTTATTATTCTTGTATTATTAACTACGACTGTACCCACGACTTGATTTGCGATTGCCATTCCTATAAAATTAAACTTACAAACTATATACGACACCTTAATATAATCTGTACGTTCAAACTTCAAAGGCTTCTGAACATTCCGGGTATTAAGTTATTTAGACCCAATACTGAGAATTACGATGTCTGTAATATCTGAACTGTCAAACCAAAGACCTTGTGATATTTCTCTGATTCGATTTGTTTCTTGATTTATTCAGCCTGCTTATATAAATGTATTTCAAAAAAATCACCACCACATCAGCCATTCCCCCATCATTCCTTGTTGGGCTTGCCAATACTCGCCACGCTTGGCAGGTGGGTTGGCGAGAGCAATGTGTTGTGGCAGGATCTGGTAGATGGTGATGGCAGCAGCATCTACTGCCCGTAGATGCTGCTGCCCATCACCATCCTGGTTGGTGTTCGCACCGCTATGGTCTTACTCGCCTTTTACGACACGTCGGCAAGAAAGAGGTCGGGACTATTCTTCTATGCTGGTCACAGCACGGCTGAGGACCGTCACTACATGGTAAGCTGGTATGCCGCCACACCGGTTAAAAGTCGCTTCGAAATATCTCGGATAATATTTAAAATATATGTATACTTTGTAAACAAACAAATAAGAAATAAAATCAACCTTGCGTATTAATGAATTATAACCGACTTTACATTTTGACTTTAAACCCTTCTCCCAAGGGAACGGTGCAGGATTTCGGAACAAAAAGTACCTAGTGTCAATAAAATAACAAAAAATACTTTTTTACCTTTAGTATCAATTTTATAGAATGTACCTACTCCAAAAAAATAATTCAAAAGATCTTCAATGTACGGAATTGGACCTAAACTTTGCGCTATGCAAATTTGAAACTAATATTAAGAATTTTAAAGTAAACCTTATCTATTTGACTAACGGCGAGTTGCACGAAACCGTCGCTAACTTTCCGTTAGTTAAGTTGCAATTAATCTTAAAATTAATTGATCTTATGATTAATTTAAAGCTGTTGGAATTAATCATCCGTTAGATAGGTCTTTAATTAAACTAAATTTTTTTGTTAACTTAATCAGATGTAGGTTTCGTGCAACAGATAATCACGATTCTTGTGATTAAATTAGTTTAATAAACACTTAAATTTAAAATTTGTTTCGTGCAACTCGGCGTAAGTGTTAATATTTTCGATACGTTTTCCTTTCTAAATAAACTGAATTATTTGTTTACTTATTATGCTTAGATGTAGATGTACTAAAGCTTAAACACTAGGAAAAGAACATCCTAACTTATAATAATTTATTCCTTATTTTAATCACCAAATCACTGAGATAGGAACTCAATGATAACAAAAAACTCAGCTTAAGATGTCTAAACATACTTTATTTTCAACTTTATTTTTGTATTTAGCCAAATTAAAATCCAAGCGAGCAGACTGCGTTACTAGTTGTGTATAACGAAACAAAACAAACAGTACTATCTTGTGACTGTGTTATAAAAAGCGAGTAGGTTAAGCTAATAACCTAGTTTTAAATGTTTAACATAGATACAAAAGATACGTATTTTTTTACGTTTTACCCTGATTACGACAAACCCAAGAGAGTTATGCACTTACAGTATTTGTTCTTTCTCATGACACTATTCATCAGACTAAAAGATCTAATGTAATTAAAACACTAACGCTAACTTAACATACATATTATTTACTAATAATAGTTACTTTCAAAACAGTTAACAAAGTAAATATATAAAAAATTACTTACATAGATATTTTGCTACGTAAAAATATTTTACGTATTTATACGTAAGCATATAATAAGAAATTGTTATATGAAAAATCTGTTACACCTTGTCCCTAAAAGTTAGTTGGTAAATTCATACTTTAAATTTAAATACTAAATTGTAACTGATGTGCTTAACAATTATGTGCTTGTGACTCAATCTTGACAAAAATATCGAACACAATAATTAATGAATAATAAAATTGTTACTTTTATTGGTTTGTCTCACTTCCAATTTTTTACATAAATATTATTTGAACAATAACTATGTGAGGTTAAGTATCATCGTGTATAGTCTATAATATACGTACTCGTAAATAAAGACCATTTAAAAAAATGCCTTAAATAAACAACCTTTTTAAGTTTAGTCACTATGTATATTTGAGTATTTAAAACTTTATAAAATTAAAAGCAGGAGGAGACATCATGATCTGGACGAAAATAACGACAGTCACGACCTTGTGTTGAAGGCATCGATGCCATTTGTCCTGGCGACGATCGGAGGATAAAGGAAATGTCCCAGGGCGAGATCACAAAAACATAGGTTTATCTCAAGCGGCCCCCGTTGTTTGCTCTCTCTAATTGGCTAATTGGCATACGATAGATAGATCGAAGTAACCGATTCCTTCCTCGTTCGAGATAATCGTGGCCACCGCTGTCGTATTGATGGAATACTTGATCGATATCACCCACCCATTGAATTACGCTACTTGAAATATAATCCTGAAATTACAAGACCTTTTATTGTATTTTGCAAGAGTTTATTGCCGTAAGCTGCTCACCAACTCGTTTTGCTTCACTTTTGTTTAATGGCATCCGTAGTTTTAAGAATTATATAACAAATGCTTAAGAGATCAAGTAGTATAAGGATCTATATATTACAATATAATTATATAGATTCATGTAAAAATCAGAGAAATATTAAATTTCACTTATAAAATATATATTTCCATTCGTTTATATTATGCATGGGAACTTATATATACTTTTTTTTTCAAAATTAATATTATACATATTTACAATGCAAAACTTAAAATATAAATGATGCCCGATGGTGCCAAGAATACTAGCAGCATTTCACCCTTGAATCGCAATTCCGATTCTTTGGGCAAAAAAACGCACCAGCCCTCCTGTCACTAGTAGAGGACGTGAGGTCAGTTCTTTTAGAATTTTTTTTTGCAAAGCTACTCCAAAGACTAAGTGTTTCGACTGCAAACGGCACAAAACATAATTTGGGATAAGTGACGAATATTTGTGTCGTTTAGTCATTTCAGCTTTTCTCACAGCAGCTGCTACTCTTAAAGCCCTGAAATGAGACGAAGCTAATGTATCGACGCAAGTTGAGTTCTACAAAAGCACTCGTCTTCTTTCCCAGGGAATCAGTGTTATTCTATCAGGTATCTTGCTATCATCGCCATTAATTCCAATAGGGTCAATAAGAACAGGAACTTCGATGGTGGCAAAAGCTCTTTTAACGATTTCATTCAGGGAGCCGTGGTGGGAAAACCTACCAGAACTCTTGTCGCAATAAAGGCCGTGTAGTCCAAAAGAAACAATCTCCTTTATGCACGGACATCTGTGTTCAAAGCACAGTGGTGCACGTTTTCTCACGCTGATGGCACCCTCTCTAATTGATAAAGTAGCTAGTGTCCAGGAATTTTCGTCTATAGATAAATTTAGGTTTTTGTACAGAAAATTTTAAAGGGCTCGAACGAAGTAGTACATTAATTTTGGGACAAATAGCCAATATTTCAAAATTACTATTTTAGGTAATATGAGAATTAAGAGTACCCAATTTGTCAGTGTTGTCCAGGAATATTTTAATTTTCCTATCTAAAAACGGCTGTATGCCTTCATCAAAAAGTGGCGCTTCTAGAAGACAAAGTGTATTTCTTTGAAGTATTTTTAAATTAAATGCAATTTTATAAAATAATTCCGTTGCCAAATTAATTTTCTTAGGAAATAATATAGGTATCTGTGAAAAAAAATTCACATTTCGAAAATTTTTGTTTCAGGTCAATAATATCAAACTGGTTTTTAATTTTGATCAAATCTTCAAATACATTATCTACTTTTCCTCCTAGGGTTCTATCATCTAAGTTATATCTAATACATTAATGTTATATTCGCATTTCAATCCATACTAGTGCTATAAATCAATAAAAGATTTTATTTGCTCCACTTCCATAATAACTAATGGACAATCATCATAATATATATTGGAACGTAGTACCTGCTGAGGTAGGTCTCCCCCATAGAAAATATGAAAAACAACAATAAATAAAAGTTCAGTCTTGGCTAATTAAAAATATAATAAAATTGTTTTAGATTATTCAAATCATTGTTCTGACAACACGTGTTTAGGTATTATTTTTATGTCCTTACCTCCGTTTGAAATTATATTTAAGATTAAAATACAACATAATTGCAAGTACAAAAATAAAAATTGATATTAATAATGATATCGTCAAAATAAAACATTAAATGAAACAAGATTTCGTATACTATAGATTGCATTTGTGATAATTGCTTCTTGTAAACATTCTGTGATTGATTACACATGATTTATAATACAATTTCAACACCTTTTTTCATTCGTTTTGTCCAAATCGTAACAATAATGTAATATACATATCAATGTAAAAAAAGTTTATAAAATAATTTTAAAACAATATTCGAGTAGATTCACGTCCCGAAGGGTACCGTTAACCAGAAAATTCCTTAACAAATCATGATACCCCATGTCACGTCTGGAATACCCGCCCTCTGCGAATACATTTTTAAAGCAATGCGCACATGAAAGGGAATACGAGAGTTATTCGAAAGTGCGGAAATGCGTCACATACATCAACTGAGAAAATAGAAAAACAAGGTAAAGATAAAATGCTCGCTCTCACTGATATGTTGCTACAATTTGGACAAGACGAATGAAAAAGTCTGTTGAATTATATATTAATTTCGCGAGTTTTCATTCGAAGATTGTAGTAGAAATATGTAATATACTCGTATTTGTTATGAGAATACTTGCCCGCGATTCTTGCTAGAGAATGTTGAAAGGTTTTTTTTATCTCTATAATAGTAGAAAAACATTACCACTATAATTGAAATTTATCTAAGTTATAATTATTTAAGTATAAATAAAGCTTTCTTTGTGTGATTTTTTTAACTAAATCGACTTCATAAACAATACAAAAACCCCATCATTTAAAAAATTCTGATTAGACGTATTCCAACTAAATTATAGTAATAACTTATAAGAATAAAAAGTAATTGAAAAATTAACTAACCAACAATTAAATTATTGAGTAACAAAAAAATTTTAATGAGCAAATTTTTTTTTTCAAAAGTTTTGTTTTATTTATGGACTTTTTTTTACACAAATTATACTAGTTCATTTGAGTTTAATAATTATTGATGATTGTCAATTTCATTTGTATAGTCTTTTATTTTCATATCCCACTCAATAAATTTGAAAAATAAAACGTTTATTATCAGCTACTAATTTTATAATTTTCATTACCAAATAAAACTCTTTAAAAATTAAGTGATTAACCTTGACACTTCCAAATCGGATAGCTCGCTTAACGTATAGGCGATAACAAAGGACAAACATACAAGTTAACATACATACATTTATATATATATATATATATATATATATATATATATATATATATATATATATATATATATATATATATACACATACATATGTCATGTTTTGACGACCTATAAAAAGGGCACATCTTGCAAATGGTAGGGATCCTCAAAGAAGTTAAATATTTAAACTATCATGAAATAAAGGACTGAAGAGGTATTTGTAAATTGGTTAAAAAAACAAGAAAAGTAGAATTATTTATTATGTTTATAGTCATAGGCGTCTCTATATAAGAATTTTATTATTAAAATTTTATTCAGAATTTTATTACCGATTGCGCAAAGAATCGAACTCAAAAAGCCTGTAAATGTTTTCCTAGGTTACATACATCCTCTCTCATAAATAAGAAACGTTGGGACTTAATCTAAATTATCTACATGTGACACTGCTCAACTGCTTGTTGGCAGATAATTTTCCTACATAGGGCATAACCACCGAAAACAATGGCTTTAAGTGCTCTCCGAGGTACGATACGAAGCATCACAAGGATAAACACCCAGACTAGGAGTAAAGTACAGTTTTGACTTTCCTACCATTTTATTATATATAATGGTATGGATAAATATAAATTTTACGTAATTTGTTTACAAAATAATACATATTTGAATTATATTTATTTGTGATGTAAAACGGTATGTAGCACCACGTAGATTCGTTCTAAATATCAATATTATAGGTCAACGGCTTGTAGGTTCTTACGTGTCAGTGACCTAAGTGTTAGTATCTGAACAAACTTTTAAATACTCTAGTCAAAATATGAATGTAAATATAATGAAAAATGAAATGTAAAAACCATGATCACACTTAGAGCCATATTTATCTACAATATGATATAATTCATATTATTTACGAAATTTATAAATAAATAAATAATAAATAAATATGCTTAACACACACACACGGTCGTCTGTTCCTAAGGTAGGCAACTTAATGCCTGTGTTTTAGGTAACAGCCGACTGATATACTTTTTTTTTAAATAAATATACATATAAATAATACATATATAAATAAACATATATTACACCCAGACTCGAGGCGGGAATCGAACCCACAACCCTTGGAGCAGAAAACAGGGTCACTGCAAACTGCGCCAACGAACGGATCAGTCAAAAGAAAATAAAGTGCGTTTACTTAACAAAACAGAAAGATATATTTGAAAAGCCAGTCTATTTGTTGGGAAAAACTATAAAACATTAGGCAGAAATCAGTAATCTCCAAATAATTAACTTGACTGAATGCGGATGAAATGGCACAAGACGTCTGGTCTATTACAAAATTACTACTGTGCCGGAAACTATTACAATTAACTATTTAACATTTTGTAAGATATTGCAAGCAATTAGTGAAGTCTAAAATGATTTTAAACCGTTTTAAGCGCGTTATGCCTGTACCTATAATCTAGACAGAGCTTGTCTAATAAATCGTTCAACGCGCTATGATTGTTCATAGCATGCTTCAGTATTACACAACACGCAATTAGACATACATACGTCCAAGGTCGGTGAAAGCACGTGGATTTGGTTTCACTGCTTCGAATCAAATTGAATTTATTTTGACTGATTACGTTCAGTGATTCATTGTGGCTTACCTTTTTATGTTGATATTTGAGACGTAAGTTTGGACTTATAAATTTTGAGTTCAATTTAATCTTCTAGTTTAATTACACAATTACATTAATTTTTTAACCATAAAGAAATAAGGAAAAATTAAACTAGTGTAATATATATATTAGAAATATCTACTGATCTTTTATATGTGGTTTTAGTACAATCACTGATTTTAAATAAATAAGTCTAGCTAAAAATAAGATTTAATTTGAAAGTGTAGGCTACCTAGCATTTATAATTTATTTATGTTCATTATATTTATTTGTATAATTAAAAATACATAAATAAATGATAAATGCTAGGTAGCCTACAAAAGTAATCATAGGTTACTCGTCCTAATTAGTATTGTTCAAGTTCATAGGTTTAGTTTGTAGAAGGCAGATTGTAAGCTATCTTAAGCTTCTTAAATGTCAACTGCTTTACCTTTAACTAATTTAATTTAAATGTGATATAATTTATTGAAGAGCACTAAAACATTATAAAAATACTCTTGAAAATTTCTTAATTTTCTAAAAACTTATTTGGTAAGACACAGAATTATAGCTCTTATAGCAAAAGCAGTAAATATCAAAAAGGTGTAACAATGTTATAGGTCGTATGTCTCGTGTGAACAAATATAGAGCTTGTTTGGTCAAAATGTGGTTCCGTATATATCCGTTTCCTTTTCCAACCGTTACCGCAGAGTTCCGTTTGGACAATTGTTCCACAGATATAGGACATCCTCCTTCGTATTTTATTAAATAATCAATTCAACAATAGGGGTATATATCGTATTTTAATGCCAACTTGTTAAACTGCACCCCTGCTGTTTTGACATATAATATGAAACTCTTAAAAGATATTTAAAGAACAGATTTTTTTTTATTCACGTTGTTAAGAATATCGAATACTCAAGAACCATTACGTTAAAAATAGAACAAACCTTTTTACAAGCAGACCTAGTTAAAATAAACTAATAACTATGGATCTTTTATAGTAATTAAAATAATATTTATATTGCTGGATATCATAAATTAATTCAATTAATTTTAAAATGACTGGCGTTTGATGCTATTCGATCATAAATTCGACTTATAGAAATTCACATTAAAATATAAACGCATATTTTATTTAATAACGTCCAAGCACGAGGAACTCCCAGAGCGCATAAAAATAAACGCAATTAATACGCAATATTCATTCCCATGTATTTTACGACCAATAAAAACTACATGAGATGAATATTGTTGTAAATTGAAAACTGAAATAAAAAGAATGTGACTTTTTTAAGATGTCGGTTCCTGTATATGAACGGTTGATGTTTATTTTATGCCTTTTAAAACAAGGGTCAGAAAGAAATCGATGCATTTGGCCTGTCCGACATGTAGAGCTTGTCATATAAATCACTACCTTAATAACAGTAAAAAGACGTTAATACAAGTTATAAATTTTAAAATGATTAAGGCCTTACAAGAATGCCATGTCTCAATATTTTTATAATTTGCTTTAGCGTTATTTTAGAATCGTTTGATATTAATTGTATATCCCGAAGCTAAAATTAAAACGCAAGCTTACAAGAACACTGATTGTCAAATATGAGGATATTGAACATTTGAACCTATATTTAATGTTAAATACAACATTGTTTTGTTAAAATTGATATATTTTTATTTTATTATATATGATGTTTCGTATTATTTATAGAAACGTAATAATAATTTATATGTTTAGAAAACTTAAACATAATTTGAAAGAATTGCTTATGGTTAATCCTCATAAGTATCAATAATATTGGTTTTATTACTTTTTTTTAATTACATAATATGTTAAAATTATTTTGAACTAATCGGTTCGTTAAATGTTTAAAAAAAAATATTATGAATATATGTATTTTTTAAACGAAATAAGTCACAGTTAACATATCGATTTTAATAAAAAAAAAACTTCCGTGAAGCAATATAACTTTGAATTAATTATTAGCAGCCTTGTAAAACTTGAATCGATCTTAAGATCAGTGTAGGCGTATATTATTTTAATGTTAAATCCAATTGAATATCGTCATAACGACTCAAATGAGTGGTCATTCTCTCAATTAGCAGATATTCACGAAATCCAATTGTTAGTGATACTTCCTATAATCATGCAAAACTCAGACCACACGTTGTGCCACATAATAATAATTGCTGTTATTAATATCATAAAAGTTATTCTTCTTCATCTTTTGCGATTTTCGATATAATAAAAAATAAATTCGCGTCCATATACGAAATTCGTTAATCGTCAGCAAAAATACTCTTGGCTTACGCTCGTAATATTTAAATGAATCATAGACTTACTTTTTTAATTCTTAAAAAAAAAAACCTTATAAAAATATATCATTTTAAATTATTTTAAGCCTTGACTGTAACGATGTTCTAATCAAAGATAATATTAAAACAGAGGCTTATAAACATTGTTCTCTATTACAAACATTGTATATGCGAAACTGATAATACGTACCTAACAAGCTCCACATTGCACACAATGGCTTGTTTTCTTCAACAAATAAGTGCTACATTACTTATGAAAATTACTTAGTAGCTAACCAAATAGTTTAACTATTACACTCTATTAATATTTTTGTTTCAGTACAAAATATTCAGTTATTTTAGGAGTAAAACATTAAATGTATTTGAAATAAAAAGAAGTTTCAAAATGAAGTTTCCTTAAAACCCATCAAGATCGTTTTTCTGTAGCTGCTATACAAAGAAATTGCAATTATTGTATGCGATTTTGGCTCCACATACACGTTCTTTCACTTCCACGAATAATCATTATGTATTATAGTTACAGTTAGAGATAAAACTCATGTTTTTATACATATATTTATTACAGAAATTTTACAATATTATACATATTTACAATTCAAAACTTAAAATAATTATTTTTTATTAGTTTTGGTATAAATCATGTCCGCGTGGAATGGTGCCAAGAATACTAGCAGCATTTCCCCGTTGAATCGCAATTCCGATTCTTTGGGCAAAAAATGCACCAGCCCTCTTGTCACCAGTGGAGGCTATGAGTCGTGGGGTTAATTCTTTTAAAAAAATTTTAGCACTGCTACTCCAAGGTCCAAGTGTTTCGACTGCAAACTGCAAACTGCAAACTCATGTGCATTTAGTATAAAATTACTAAATCCTATCGCTGACTGTGAAAAACACTCAACCTCTTTAATTTTAATTATAAAATTACAAATAATATCTAAGATGAAATTACAGTAAGAAACATAATTGATAATAATAGTAAGTAAATACTATAAAAAATATTAATTTACAAAGGATGCTTCAATATCAAATGACAACTAATTATTAGTTTCGAAACTTTTGATCAAAGTAAGAGCAACTGAATAAAAGATTGACAATAGAATGAAAAGTGACTTTTGGATATGTATGTTGAATTGAAAATGTCATTCAACTAACAGATTATTTTACCTGTCGCAAAACTAATCCTCAAGCAAAGGAAGACAAGAATAAACACCTTTTATGCAAAAAGGGAATTATGTCAGCACCCATAGTGGACAAAAATTAAATCTTATGTACGCTAAGTTGCGCTTAAAGTTAACTTTTCGTATTCTTACATATCACGAAAGAAATTAGAACTTTAAAGTCATAATATTAAAGATCATTTCTGTTTATTAAATTTCTATACAAAGTGGATGCGACATATTTATTTTACGAAATCCAATTTTCTGCTGACATCTCATCTGTCGACTTTAAGCGTTAGGGACTGTGTGAATGTCTACACGGTTTCACGCTTATTCCTTACATATTATGATCCTTACTGCGAAGAAATTAAAATATTAAAAGTGCAATTTTTTTTTTTTTTTTCAAAGTAAAAATAATCTTTGTATCCGGCAAAAATCTTGTTTAGAGTTGCAAATATGAATGGGTGGTAGAATTATTATGAAATAGTTGTCAATCTAAAAGCTCGAAACGGTTACTCTAAAATGTTGACTGTTCCTGAATAAAATAGACAAACTTATAAATAAGTTTTGTTTCTTTTAAATAAGTACTTCGATTAACACAATACTTGAAAAAAAATTCTTATGTAGAATTGATAAACGATGATCAGCAAAAAAGGATACTTCAAGCTACTCTCAATACAATTACAATACATATATTAAAAAACTATGTTTTCACTTATTTATATTATCTAATTTAATTTATTGATATGCTATAAAAAATGAATTCTACACTCAAACATAAATCACATTATATTACAATATTCTACAAATATAAATCACATTATATTTCTCGGAAGTAAATATAGTGTATTGACAAATTAAAAAACAAGCTAAAGTTTATCTACGTATTTAGGCTATAAGTTACTTACTATGTATGCGTTTTGAATTATCAAGAAGTGAATTCATCAATGATATCAAAACTTTATATATATAAAAGGTTAAACAAAACCGTTTAGCAAATCCATAATAGTTTTCCTGACCGGTGACATATGTAGGTGTCGTAACGGTACATTTATTTATTGCGCCATAACTCACATAAAACTCTAAGCTCCCGGTATAACGATAGCATCTTGAATTCCTACCAAGCGGCCCTATGGTCGAACTATGGAAGGTTTGAGAATGCATCAAAGCCGCTTATGTTTAAGGTTAACGAGAATGTTGTGATTGCGACTCGAATACTTGAAATTTATATTCGAATTTATTATTAAAATTATATCGGAAAGACTTTTCTTTATGCGGTCACATTCTATGATTGTTTATGAGGATGAAGCTTCAAAGCATTACACCGGCTTATTAGTTTATATAAATAGAAAACTTATTTTTATCTATTTGTTTGGAAATTTATTTTTTAAATAGCTTTTGAACACTTTTAACAACGTTAGCAGTTCATTCAGTTCTGATTTCATTGGATCATACATAAAATTGATACAAATGCGGGATTTCCTTAATAACACTTTTAAAGATAAAGACCACCATCTTACATAAAACAGATGTAACTCTAAATAAGATTGAGATGTTGAGATATATATCTTTTATATTTCAACAAAATAATCCCTCATCGTTAACTGCATTTATGACTACAGTAAAACAGTCTTAAAAGTCGATTTAACTAAGATACTATCCCTTTACTCATCGTTTATGTTTCCCAATCCGCACTATTATGGTTTATGAAGTTAAAGCTAATAAAACCAAAGGTACTAATTCCTGAATACGAGGATACATATGACAGAACTCGAAACAAGGCTATTTAACTACTCTCAGTGGAGCCATTCGTTTCGTTTCATACTACAAACAACGAAACATATAAAACATACATACGTCGTATATACGCTTCGTTCATTTGGTATACGATCACACTTTGAACTTAGTCCATATATTAAATTACATACTATAGTGCGTTCAACGAGACAAGATACCAAATGTAAACATACCAATTGCCAGGTTTAGTTATTAGTACTACTAGTTTTAGTTATAATTGTTATTTGTTGTTTTTGTTATTTTTTGTTGTTATATCTAGTTTTAATAAATTTGTGTAAGTAAAAAAGGTTACAAAACCCTGCATAGGCGAATGACCTGACAGTTGGTTTGTTTACATTTGGTATCTTGCCTCGTTGAACGCACTATACATAAACAATGACATAATGTCTAACCTTATAGATTAAACCTTTGTCTATTTTACTCGAGTTAGTAATAATATAAATATAATACTAAGTTTGTTTGTTTGTGTATCTATTTTCCGTAGTAACCTTAAGCATAATAATAAATTTCTATATAAGAAACTTAAGTCTATCAATTAAAATAAATAAGTAAAGTTCGCAAAAAGAAACACTAAATATCCGTCAAATTGGCAAAGATTTTTACAATTTAACTTTTAAGATTTTATTCTAATTAACGTTTTGCGTTATTTGTAGCAATAAAAATATAAATCACTTAAAAGTAATAAATAAATAAAAAATTCTATACACCCATCTCAAAAGAAAGCTGTTTGTTTTCGAAGTTACTCTTTCATAAACGGCATCTTAATAATTCTATAGATCTTCAAATCTATGATGATATTAAGTCATTACAGTTTCAGCTTTCTTCTCTGTCTAATGCCAGTAAGAACAGTCTTAGCGCTCTAATCGTAATGTATTCAGATGTCCTTTTCTTGATATGTCAATTCTAAGCCAGTTTTATAGTTAATTGATAACATATGCTTCGGTACAGGAAATACATTTAAAAGAATGTGCTTGAAGAAGATGATGATATAATTTAAACTGAAACGTATGTTTTACATGTATATATATATATACATATATATATATATATATATATATATATATATATATACCTATACTAGCAAACCCGACAAACTCCGTTTCGCCACCAGATGGCTTCGTTTTTTGTAACATTTCGTTTGGGGATTAAACGATGAAGAAAAATTATATATATATATATATATATATATTTTATATTTGAAAAGGAAAAATTGAAACGTACTCATTTTCGTGAGGGATACTCACACCACGTACTGGCGCCATCTGCTTCACCACCATGCAAAACCATATTGTTTTGTAATACATGCTATGTATCAGAGATGGCGCTGTATGTAAAAAATGATTTTCACTGTTTTCCTGCTTTTCGGTTGAATTTTTTTCTAAATTTTGTTTACTATAAACCTCACGGAGCCCGAGACCTTTCCAACGAATGCAAAACCGTGGAAATCGGTTCGTGCGTTCTGGAATTATAGCGTCAGGAAGGAAAGCCCGACTTATTTTTATATTATAGATGGCAGATGGCTTTACGTGTAATTCAAGACAAAGTGTGACAAACGCTTTATCTACTCTATATATGAATATCGTAGAGCAGTGAATCAAAAATCATGTAAGTGCCTGCAAATGTCCTACTCCATCTACAACCTACAACACACATCCAGGCTAGAAAAAAATACTACGAATGATCGAACGTGAATCGACCCAAGTGGCAATCGAGCCCGTGACCGTTAATAAAACTTTTTTTTCACCACTCCACTGGCGCTATTATTAAATAAGAGAAGTAAGAGCTAGAGCAAGATATTAAGAATAAGAGCAATGCAGTAAACGTCTTATTTCCTAACTAATGCGGGTAATACCGAAGAACGCATCTAGTTATATTTATTATCAACAACTATAAAGCTTGCTCGTCGTTAAACTAACTCACTCTAGAACTGGTTCGCATTCAATTTAATTTAATAAACGCGTACACAGATTATTTCCAATAATCACCGTCACGCTCCCGAAACGAAGTCAATCGATCCGTAACGAACCTAAGTCCGACGTCAATCACAAATACTATTTGGAATTGTCGCTTATAGTCCTCCATAGAGCTCGTAGGTCAATAGAAGGGACTTTACAAAAAAAATTGTTGGAGTTTAAAAAATAAAAATAAAAATTGTCAATTTTTTTTTGTAAGTAGTAACATGTCAAATATAAAACAAATTCATAAGCATATTGAAATATATTTGAACTTTATTCTTAAAAAGCAATGTCAAATTTGCAAATAAATTTATTGATAGTTATTGTTTTATTATAATGCGTTAACTATATATATATTTTCGAATTTTAGACATAAAAACTTTATGTAATTCTCTTCAAACATTAATAATAATTATTCTCTTTAAACATTACTAAAACTTATTTAAAATCTGTATTGCATGAATTTTTCTTGTAATAAAAGTTCATGCATCTTTGATTTTGTTTTAAATACACCTACCGTAAGTATCCGTGCATTTGTAAGTATTGTTGTGTAAATCATTCGTTACATGATTTACTTGTGTTAAATTAAATTTAATCATTCGCCATAATATGATACAGCAGGTCATGTGCCACTTCTACGGAATTCCTATTCTGATCGTCAAGCAACTCAAATCATCTAATCCGAACCGGCGTCTTTGACGTTCAATTACAACCTTCTTATTACAGTACTACGTTGTACTGATCGGATTAAACTAAAAGGTTGTTATGTAGACACGGCCTAACGTGTCGCTTAACTGTTGATTGAGAAGAGCTTAGATTCGAAAATTTGTCGAATGCCTGTACTGATGTGGCATGTTACTTCGATTACGAATATTCCGAAATAATTCGATATGACATATCACGATACGATGCTTATATTTTAATTAAATAAATAATATGTGACGGTGATGGCTTAAATCGTAGTTTTCGTAATTACGTAATAAGGACATTTTATACCATAGAATTGCTATATTTCTACAGTTGAATTAATTATTGTAACATTTCAGTGGAATCATGTTTAATATTATTATCAAACAACCCGTAACGGTTACGGGTAACTTCCCAATCCCCGGTTTTAAATTTAGAAAAAAAAAACTGTCTTCATTTGGGATTCCGCAAAAAAGTAACGTAAGATACCAAACGAGCGTCTCCCCTGTTTAAAAACTCTCGACTGCAGATGTCACGCACACCCAATCCGCATACAAATAGTATAAAAATACAATAACGCTAGTTTGGAGGTAAATAAAGTTATAGGTTCTCTATCTATCTGTAATACATCCCGTAGGAAACGCGCGACGTGTATAGAGTTAGAATAGGATTCGTAGAAACGAGCCACGGGAATGTGTTGCGAATAAACCAATTTCGTGGCTAAAAAAATATATTACGTACGAAATATCACGTATTACTATTCTAATATGTGTTCAACTCTTTCAAGGATTTTTTTTTTTGTAGTGAATATCTCGAATGTCTGTCAATTTCTGTATATCATGTGAATAAAAAAATATTAATATTAAAAGGAAATGAATAATTAAACTTTTTGACTAATATTAGTAATTTATTACTAATATTAGTTAAAACTTTAAAACTTTTCACAACTTTGAATGATAATTTCGTAATCTATATCATAGGATGACAACCGATCTGGTGTTACTACCCCGTGCGAGTAGTCACCTCAACGCCAGCGGTCATGGGTTCGATTCCCGCTTAAGGCAGATATTTGTATTTGTGTAAATATTTGTTTTTGGTGTGAATGTCCTTGTGGATCTCCCCACCGTAACTTGGAGAGCACGTACAGCTGTGGATCCAGGTTGTCATCACACAGACTTGATAAAATTATTGTTACTCGTGGTAGGGAGGGAGAACATCTGTCAACCTGCAGTGGAGCAGTGTGGTGTCTTTAGCTCCAAGCCTTCTCTAATATGGAAAAGAGGCATTTATCTAGCAATTGGAAGTGTATAGACTGATTCAGCTTAGTTCAGTTCATCAAAGGATATAGGTTTTGGTTCGAAAAAAATAAACAAAAAATGAGAATTACTGAAAAGAGTATTGAATATAGATTATCGTTTAAATATCTTACAAAATTCAATTCTAATTACTATTACCATTTCTTTTGAGGATACAAAAGCACTATTATGACCTAAAAAGACAAAAAAGTTATGGTTTAATTAAAAAGATATACAATGCAATAAATAATAAATTTGCAAGGTAGAAGTAATTATTTAAACAATACAAACTGAACTAATTAGATATAGACCAAGCAAACATGGACAAGATCATAGATCATCCTAACATAATTATTACTATCCATTAACGACGAGTATTCCTTTACGACTAGTCGGAGCGCAATAAATAAAACCACACTTCGACTAAGGCATAATTACGCGAATAATACAAATGAAAAGTGCAACTGAATGCACGTACTGCAGTGTCCTGCGGAATTATTTATTGCCGTTTTATCTTACAACCGTACGCGATAAAAGAAAAGAAATGTCAGGGCTCTCTGATCGCGATTATCACGATGCAATCATTGAAGCTACCTTACCCTATCACTTCGGACTAAGAAATAATGGCAAAACGAACACATGCATTCCACTGTCTTCTTTAAATAAATCGTCACTGTCAATTTATTTACTTTAGCAGCAATGGATGTCGACTCGTATGTAAGCACGAAATCAGATTTACATAGTAATACGATAAGCGGTTAAACAAATACACATTGAAAAGTTGAGCTTACATTTTAGAACATGGTATCGGTAGTCAGTTATTGACTGGAAAGAAAGGCTTGTATAGTTTGTGTTTCATGTCCCTTGGACAGCCGCGATCATTGTGTAAGAGAATGTCCCTTTAATTAGCACATTTAGAGCGAGATTATCAACAAGCAATGTCAAATGTTTCGACAACTGAATAATGACACTGAATACGGGCGTAGCCTTAAATTATAAATTTAACTTACAGCGTTAATCAAGCAAAGAATGGACGGAAGTATCCTTCTTCATTAATATCAATTAATTTGCTTGTCGATGCTTAACAGATCTTTCCTGTGGGGAATATGTTTTACATAATGTAAATTTTCTTGCACAAATATGGCATTCTTTTATTAATAGATATTTGTTGCACAGAAATCCTTTTTGTTAATTAAGTTTTTTTATGTCTTAGCGGGTTTAATAAGACTAACGCCGAGTTGCACGAAACAAGTTTAAAATTTAAGTGTTTATTAAACTAATTTAATCACAAGAATCGTGATTATCTGTTGCACAAAACGTACATCTGATTAAGTTAACAAAAAAATTTAGTTTAATTAAAGACCTATCTAACGGATGATTAATTCCAACAGCTTTAAATTAATTATGAGATCAACTAATTTTAAGATTAATTGCAACTTAACTAACGGAAAATTAGCGACGGTTTCGTGCAACTCGCCCGTAAGACTACTGAGTAAATTTCATCTTTAAAAATTGTGAATATTTAGTGCTCATGTTTTTATGTAGAAAATTAAATTAACGACAATCACACACTTCGTAAATACAAGATAAAATAATGTACGATGTCGTAGAAAGCTAAACGAAGGAAGTAAATAACAGTAATGATAGGTGGGGATGATGCACGATTTGTGGCGAAACATCTGTTAGACCAATACTAAGCCCTTCATTAAGAGTTATCTTAAACTGACAGAGACACATTATTATAGTAACAAATGAATTGGATGCCTGTATCATCATTGAACAAACTTCTTCGAAATAAACTCCAAACTTTAGCAAATTATCCAACTCCATTACTTCAGCAAATTCATTTTAATTGATATTATAAATTGACACCATATAAATAAACCTTTAAAATATTAGCAAATTTAAGATAACACACTAAAAGCCAATACGTTAAGTGATCTCTGATGTAAAACATAAATTACAAGCTAAATTATGTCCAAACCGGGGCCAAGCTTTAAACGTTCTATTTAAAGAACATAAAACTAGCATAAAACTCGGAATTCATGGGAACGTGCGTTTTAGAGATCACGTTTATGAAATATTAAATCTAGGGTCTATCTTTTTGAAGATCTCGTTACCGAGAAAGACACGCGAGCAGGTGCGCTACCAGCGCCCACACGTTCACTGCTGGGCCCTCGGAACAATTATCATTCCGTATGCTTGCGAAACATGCCTCGTCACTATCTGTCTGCCCATCATCACGACTCCACGATTTACATATAATGACTTTTCAACAATAAACAACGAAATATGCAACGACGCCTCTATTTACATCATAATTTAATGTTTCTTTTACTATGGCCGAAGTTATGAAAAAAAGTATATTTAAATTTAATTATTTATTAAAATTTATTAATTACATTCGTATAAATGTCGATATAGGCCATTAAAACTTTATAATATATATATTTATCTTTATTTATATTTATTATGAAAAGATCTATTTTTATATTTACTTGTAACTAAAATTGAAACTATGTATATATCTTTAGGGTTCCGTAGCCAAAGGGTAGCAACGAAAACCTGTTATTAATACTACGTTACGTCTATTCGTTCTTCTGTCTGGTATGGTTTTTGAAACCATATTTACAGTATATAGGGTTCCAAATCAAATCATCAATTAAATGTTATTATTAAATTTTTTATTCATATATTTCTTACAAACTTTCATCATGGAATTCTCTCCGGAATAATCTTCGAAGTCAAGCTTGACGATACTTATTTAATTAAAAGTAAAACATAAATAATTTAAAATATTGTTAAACTGTAAAGTTTTAAATATTTTTGTTCAAAAAGAATATTTAATTATAAAATTTAAAAGCATAAAATAGTTAAAAATGAATACATAAGTTACTCACGACAAACGTTTTGCTACCTCAAACTTAAGAAATATCGTAGCTTCAAACAATTTTGGTTTCACTTCAAAGCAACAAATTAGGATCTTAACGTGAGCATACGTCACTCAACCGACACGTTGTCATTTCGTATGTACCGAACATGAAACAAGAATGATAGTCACCGACTAAGTATTTTCGCTTCTCGAAGAGAAATACAGTCAAACCTGGGTAAGTGAGAACTGGATAAGTGAGAAAACTCTTTAAGTGAGAGTAATAGCCAGGACCCGTCATTTTAAGCTCCCAAAACCTCTATTAGCGAGAAACAGAAACCTCTGTAAGAGAGAGTCATTTTTCCCTCATGGACCTCCGTAAGTGAGACTGCTACTTATCTATACCTCTATAAGCGACAGTCGAGCTTTATTTATTTATATTATTTAGGAGGAACTATAGCTACAATACAAAAAAATACATACATAAAAGATACACACATACAGTAGTAAGCTTGTGTCTCACGAATCCAATATGTTAATCCCGAGTTTCGAAGATTTCGTTCAAATTGACGACGACATAACTACCGCTGGAGAACAAACCGACGACGATATAGTTAAGAATTGTGTGAACACCTGTATTGCTGGATATGACAGTGAAGACCAGGCACAGATTCCGGAAACAAATAAAGATCATTCCAATGAAGCTAACTTTAAATGTGTTGGAGACAGTCCATCAGTACTTTTAATACGCGGCAGTTGTTGATCAAGCAATATTCTACAAAATTTATGAGTTAGAGAAAAACATTCAAAATACAAAAAAAACCAAATGAAATTGATGTATTTTTTAAAGTGTAAATAAGTTCTAAATAAAATAAAATAAAATTACATAGTGCATGAATTTTTGTTTTGTTTTCGTAAGCATCTTGATACCTACCCTTATAAAGTACTTATATGTCTAAAACGTAAAACGTAACATATACACACTATTAAAAATATATATGGACATAGTTTATTGTGTTGTGCATATTATGCACATAATGTTATCATATTACATATTTAATACATAAACTACATTTGTACTTGCTGTGACTTGTTATTGCTGCGTACCTCTACAAGAGAGAAACGCTACCCATGTACCTGCATTAGCGAGAAACTCGGGTTAGTGAGAAACCTCTATAAGCGAGAATGAGATTGTGCTCCCTTGAACTCTCGCTTATCCAGGTTTGACTGTATATAAATTAGTCTCGACAGTCAACTCCACAATGGCTATGAAAATATAGTTTTATGTGACGGGTTTTACAGTTCCGTTGTTCTTCATACAACGTCTAGAAAGACAAGTCAAATACTTAAGTGCAAAGACAAGCAATGTGAACTATTTAACTTTACCTTCATTGTGTCCTTAATATACTTTGTCTCTAATATGCAATTTATTATTTGTACTTCGCCTGTCATCTGTATCAGCCTGTAAACCAATCACTGCTGAACGAAAGCTTCTTGTCCATATATTAAGAGAAGGGTTGAAGCTTAATCCACCACGCTGCTCCACTGCGGGTTGGTGGATAATTTCCCTAACATGAGTAACGATAACAACCGAGACCCACGGCTTTACGTGCTCTCCGAGGCACGGTGGGGAGACCCACGAGGACATACACCCAGACCGGAAACAAATATTTGTACACATACAAATATCCGTCCCGAGCGGGAAACGAACCCACGACCGCCGGCGCGCGGCCTTGAGGCGACTACTCGCACTACTACACTAGAATGGTCATCAATATATTTATTATTTAAACGTAACATTTTCAACAGACGCTTTAAATAATAGAAAAAATATTTACTTGAAAATATAAAAAATACCTTTTTCAAATATTTCCTTCTACCTTACATTAAATTCACTTAATTAAAAACAACTTCTGTACAAATTCGAAAGCGGAAAATAAAAAACCGTAATAATTTATATAAAAAAACCCTACATCTAATCCTCGTTAACTTTTTAAAAACAAAAAAAAAACGTACTGGTTAATAACGGAACGAGAAAAATTGCTCTTAAACACACGAACCTTTCGTCATAACTCGGTACAAATTATATCGAATAATGTGGATATCATTTTTTATGAGACGAGAACAACATGTGGTAAATTGGAGTCCCTATTATTAAGAACAAAATAAACAATGTAACGATGCCACACAGTTCAGCAAGGAAAAAACTAATAACCCCCTTCGAACGAGTGTCGCGCTCCACAAATTTTCGGTTCGAGGAATCTAGTTTATATTTGAGTAATATATTACCTTTTATTGTTGCAATACCATAAAAAACCATTCGGACCGAATATTAATTTCAATAAACTTTTTTCCATCTCATTCTTTCTACCTGCAACGAAACGGGATAGGTGACTCGATAAAAATAATTTACTGAGTCGAAAATTCATTTGGTCGTATAAAGGGCGAGACCGGTTCAGTGGGAATCTTGCATAGTCATTATAAGCTCAAGTTTTACTTAATTACTACGGAAATTGAGTGGTTTCTCGTGATGATCTATCGAAGGATTAGTGATGCTTACATGTTTAACTATGTTTATTACAAGATTGCGTAATTATATCGTTGTATATCGCTTTAGTACTAAGTATTATTTTACAATCATTTTTCCAGACTTCCAAGAATAAGCGCAAGTGTATATTATGTATTGCACGGTTAATAAATGTTTCTAAAAACAATAAAAACATAGTCATTATAATAGAAAAAAAAATAGTAAGTCTTTTGAAAACGTAAGCCAAAAATGTCCACTTGTTTGTGTAATGTCAATAGACATCTTCCGCTTTACTTCGTATTTCCTTATGTGTGTTTATGCACAAGTACGACCTCCCACGGTACGTTTTCTTACCTAGATTATGGTTAAAATTCAGGAAATAGTATCCATGTTTCCTACTCTATAAAATTTTCTTGGAAAATAAATTTCGAGAAATAAATCTAGTGCGTCTATATTTAAAAACATTCATTAATATTTTGTCGGCATGTACCTTTTGTTATTAGTTTTGTTGTGAGATAACAACAATCAATGTTTTGCTTTAAGCTTAGTAATCTCATTTAAGACGCGTCATTTATCAATAAATAGCTCAAAAAGGTTAAATAATGACCATCACACAAGCACAAATCAATTATGAACTAAAAGCCTGCGAGCGCTCGTGATCGGCAAATGTTTAACTCAAGGGACAAGTATTATGAAACGATTCAACCCGATCTGATCAGATACTTTATAACTGAGTCAATGATATAGAAATAATTGAAGATCCACAAATATTTTAAAACTAATTAGGCTAAATAACTGAATTTGTAATTAATTATAAGTCCAGAATTAAATGAAAATACCGATTTTATATTTCCGTATCTTTACTATGTCAAAATAATTTATTGTTTAAAATTTTTAGTCAGTACTTAGTATATGTACTGACTTGAGTAAATTACAAAATTTCAAGCTTTTAATCCCAGCTACTTAGGATAAAACGAGGAATAGAACCCAGTTCGTATTCGATAAATATTTATAATTTTGTTGACCTCATATAAATTATACCTAATAGCAGGGACGCAAAATGAAACAAATGAGTCTAGATTAGTCCTTAAAAACAAATATGAATAATCTTAAATTATAGTAAAAGACGTATGTTTCGAACGCTTGCCAAATGTCGCTTGTGTCGATAAACAACCTCACCGCTATCAAGGTGTGCGCTAAATCGACCGATTGGTTTACTCCTCGTCTTATATTTCACAAAACAAACAAAAATTAATAACTGTTATTAAGATATAAATACACAAACAGTTTAATTAAACTAATCTATACATTTTTATACGACTGAATCGTCTTTTTTTTTTTTTTTTTGAACGCGATGTTCTCAGGATATTTGACTGGTAGATCGGACTTTAAAAACAATTTTATATATGGTTATAAAACACAGTTGGAGGACCTATTTTATGTATTAATATATAAACCTGTAATTATAAAAACCTAGGGTAGGTTTTTTTAATTACATTTTTAATTTCAAACACACAACACAATATATATAAGATACAAATTAAGTATACATTAAACTCAAGTTTTTTACAACAAAATAAATTAGGTATACATAATAGCGAAACATTCAACAACGACAAAACAAAACAATTAATTACCTTTCTACGCTCAAGCCGCTATGCTTTGTAACCTTTAGTTGAAATAAAATTTATTACGGAAATATTAAAGTTACGATAATATATGAATTTATATGCGTATAATAAATAGATTTGCAGAGTTTGTTCGGCTAACAGATTAGCGATGCCGTATTATCTCATTGTTGCAGTTACCTATTAAGTGAAGTCAGTGTGCTGTAATGTGCGCAAAAATAACAGATTTGTATATAAAGCGCAACACAAAATTGAAGTTACAACACAACGTTTTGTAGAATAATAATCTTAATAAAAAAAAATCTTAATAAAAAGCATAACAGTAACTTTATATTTAAATAAATAAATTGTTTTAAATCGTATCATGTGAACAATTTCATAACTTAATGTTTTTTTTTTTCAGGGTAGCATATTTTTTTCTAATATAAATGTAGTCTAATTTACTCCTTTTAACATCAACTATCTCTTAGTGAAAGTACGGTCAATATTAGTCAAGCCGTTTAAATGATTAACGATACTTGATTATTTATTTATGATAAATAATTGCTACAAAAAAAATAGAGAAATATTTGATACCAAAGTTTTTGAAGTGGCCACCAACCTATTAAACCGAAAGTTTCGGCCACTTTTTGGCTGAAACCGAAACTAAGGCCGAAACTAGATTTCTTGGCCGAAACTGGCCGAAACCGAAACCGAAACCGAACTTTCGGTCGGTCATTAATTTATTTGTATCTGGTGATTTCAATGTAGATATGTTAAGAGAGATAGCGATTATAGACCAGTGCCGATAAATTTTCAAACCAAAAAAAAATAATAGTAGAAATAAACCCATTCGGAAATGAAGAGAATATAACAAAAATGCAGGGAAAAATAAATCATGGGCGATCTGAAGTCGGGAAGTGGAAGGGAGGGGGGGGGGTGTAAGGGTAAAAAAGGTTTATCGCTATTTCTGGCAAAACTACAAGTCCTATGGAAAAAAAGTTAAGAGACAAAGTTGTAGATAATAAAAAGGTCTACAACTTTTGTGTCCACAATTTTTTCACATAATCTCAAAATTTATGTGAAAATTTCAAATAACCAAGTTTTTTGGTTTTTTATTTTTATCTTTTACAAAAATAATTTATTTTTAATGAAATTTGATGAAAACTTAGGTACTTTTTGAAGTTCCAAATACACTGTAATTTTTCTGATTTAAAATATTTATTTTTACGCCTTATTTTGACATAATACCGAAAAAACACCGTAATTTTCATTCGAAGATTCTCACGTCAAAATATATGCTTTTTTAAAAAAAAATCGGTGGGTTTTTTGTTCGTTGGAATCTCTACTTTTTGATGGTGTAAAAAAATATAAGTAGATTACTATGATAATTTTTTTTTTCGGAAAATGCTATGCTTTGACCGAAACATAAACATAGTAAAAATACGAGAAGAAACGATGAAATTGTAACGCCGAGTGTTCGATTTCGCAAAGTAAACGTCTCCTTTATGACCTAAGGTAAACGCTTATAAAATAAATCACACAAACAATTTTACAATTATTGTCAATTAATAAATTTATAGTTTACCTTAAAATGTATTTAATAATTAAGGTCTATTACTCTGTTCAGGATTATGCAAATGACAAGGAGGTGTGGGCTCAGCGGCTGTCCTTCATGCAGTAGGTACATATGACTAAATTTATATATATCTGTTATGTACTGACGGTTTAATTTGTTTTTATTTTTTAATTTTTTTAAAGAATGAAAATATTGAGTTTCTTGCCGATTCTTCTAAGCAGAATCTATTCGTACATACCGAATCAGTGGTAGCTTCGCATTAACTATAGTAAATTAATTTAAAATGCAAGCTGAAGTGGCAGTGGGCAGGGCACATAGCTCGTAAAACTGACGGCCGATGGAAGAGAAAGGTTCTCGAGTAGAGGATTTCACCGGTGGGAGGGATGCGCTGTGCCGCGCTCCCGGCTGCATGGATACCACCATCTTGCTTTTTTCTTCCGTGAAACAGCTTTGCTGTGTTTCGGAAAGAAGGGCAGGACAGGCAGTGTAATTACTGGCACCGAAAGTTAACATCATATGTCTCAGGATAGGCAACACATAAATGAGTTGGCTGGGCTAGTTCCAGGTAAATTAGTTCATGTTAATGGGCGACGTCGACCACTTACCTTCAGGTGGAACGTCTGCCAGTTTGCCTATCCAACTAACATTAAAAAAAAGACAACGTACCAGCAAGCGCAGAGTCGGACGGCTGTCCGTGAGATGGACAGACGACTTGAGGAAAGTCGCCGGAAGCCGTTGGATGGAAGCTGCTTTGAACCGGTCGCTCTGGAGGTCGATGGTGCCTACGTTCAGCAGTGGACATCCAATGGCTGATATGATGATGATAACTTTATTATAAATGGGTATTTTTAAAAACAACAAAATCTCTCTTGAACAATAGCCTAACAACAAAATCACATATTCAAAACCTTAGAAAGTATGTATAAAAAAGTGTCAAAGTGTAAAAAAGAAAAAAAAAACACTTTTTTTCAAAAAAGAAAAGACACTTTTCTTATACATACTTTCAATTCCATTTAAATCCCATAAATCATGTAGTTCAAAAATTTTAATACTGATCATAATATATGTTATCAACAGCCTAAATACCAAATTTAATACTTCTCACTACAGAAATAACAAAGTTTTATACAAACTTCAACATCCCTTTTCGGAGGGAGCTTCTTAAATGAAATAAAACCTTTTTAGCTAACGCCTCTACTCAAAATCTACCGCCATGCCAAATTTTAACTTTATACCTACACCTAGTAGTTTTCAAAATTTTGTAATTAACCAGGGAATGAGTAACTTTTCGCTTTTATATAGATTTCTTTAATTCTTTATCGAGACACGAATTTATTTATATTTTTAAAACTCAGAAATATATTTTATTAAGAATGTTATTTAACAGTATATAACATACTGATCTCTTATATTTACGCGAATTTTACTCATTTAATTAAAAGTCTAAATCGGATTTTATCGCATTTATTTGTTTTAAAACTTTACAGTTTAACGATTTTTAATTAAATTAAATTATTTCCCGACGTTTCGGACCCTTTACAGCGTCCATGATCTGAGGTGCGCGGACAGGATCAACGGGGACTGAGGTGGTGGGTGTCCGAATAATCAGTCCCCCTTAATTAGAAATAATTTAATTTAATTAAAAATCGTTAAACTGTAAAGTTTTAAAACAAATAAACGCGATAAAATCCGATTTAGACTTTTAATTAAATGAGTATATAACAGATCAATGTTGTGCCTAGTTCTTCTTTTACATCAAGTAGCTAACAAGCTACGAGTATGTCTTACATCAATTACCATAACATTAATTTACTTAAAAGGTACGTAGATTTAACTCGCCATCATCATCATAATATTTTAACTAGTTATGACTGATGCCGTTATAAAATATAACTTGACAATTGCGTGCCTAGAGGTACACATGTTTTAACAACATAATCTATCCGTCAACATCTCTAGGGCTGGCATATTTTTCAATACACTTGCTTCACATCGAGTCACGATTTGACCTGACTTTGTTTCACAAGTCAAAACTTAACACACTGTTACGCAAGAGATAAGACTCATTCAATAATTGATTTGATTGCGCCTTAATCATTTAAGCGCGTACGAAAATCGTGTCCACAAAATTGAACAATATGTCTTATCTTGTCATGTCCTTTGAATACAAATTACTTTTAAAAAGTCTAATTTCAATAATTATATGATTTATTATTGTCTAATTTCAACAATTACACTATATTATTTTGTTTTCGTTGCCAACTAACAAATTTAATCAGCAATCAAGTCTACACGAGAACATTCTAAGACATATTGATACAACAAAAACTTAAACGGAACTTCAAACAAAATTAGACAAAAAACTAACAACGTCAATCACTTTGGCTAATGGCTCACAATACGATCTTATCGGAAGAGTCATAAGCATAGTTGTCAGCAATGCAATACAGCGTTTATTGAAAAGTTATGAATTCAAAGCAGTAGCGACCGGTCCGAAGAACAAATGACGCGTATATATATAGCAGCGGACTTCCGAAGCCGCGGGCGATCCGAGCTTCGTTACGATTGATACAAGTCGTGCGCCTAATACACACACCGTTACTCGCCAGATATTAATCATAATTTCCACTGACGCGACTCTCTCGAGTGTTTTAGAGGACCGCTATTATCTAAAACACTCGAAGCGTATAAACGCCCTGTGATTGACGATGCAATGTTACGAGAAATTGTTGGCAATATGTTTGCATTGCCTTAAACGGTTACATGTCGAAATATTCTATTAGATTCGCATAGTTTATGTGTGAGCGAATACAATATGAACGATGACTAAAATTGGATAATTGGCCAGTCAAGTTTCCCACACAATGCGTATCCGTGGCTAGTGAAGCCCCATTCAACAACCAATCAAAATGTATTAAGCTATTGAATCATTAATCACATAGTCACAAATTAATAAATACTGTTTATCACGAGGTTAGCTCGAGTAGAAGTTAATTCAATTTATTTATTCTCAGATTTTTTCCAAACTTTTAGTAATATAGAGTTATAGACACATTATAAGTAAACTATAACTAAGCCTATTAATTACATTAGTAAGCGTCTAAAGATTTAGAAATGCTATACATTATATGTCAACAGCGAGCTTCAAGTATCATGACCCGAGTTTAAAACCGTATAAATACAATTTTTGATAATTATATATGGGCAGAATGTATTTTGACGTATACATTTACAAAAAGCACAGAGATACAAAAAGTATCATTAGTTTCCATTGTGAGGCCGCGTGATTGACAGCTGGATCAGGGCCAATCATCCCAATTTGTATTGACTCTCAACGCAGAGACGCGAGAGTACTTGAATACCTCGCCAATAATTCTACACGATGACTGTACAAACAACAAATTATACGTTACATACAAACGGCACTTGCGGTCACTTATGTCGTCTCTATACAGAATTACTTGGAAATAAAGCACAAAATCGTGTATTTATAAATAACATATATAAAAGACGAATATGATACAGCAGAAATAATAAAATCTGCAACTCTGACAAGCTTTCTGTTAAAAGACAGCGCTATACTGATAAATACAAAAGAAGCGGACGAGGTCAATTAATTGAAGTATTTCTATAAATGTTAACTTTTTTTTAAATACCTTATAAAGTGTAAACGATACACAGTAACAATAAAGAATTGTTTTATCTTAAAATAGTTGGCCTTTACCGAAAAAACACCTATATACGTAGGTATGTATATATGTATGTATGTATTTATAAAAAAGCTACTATCAACACCAGAATAAAACAAAAATGTAATAAAGTGAAACGCTAGCTATAATAAATGGCAGTGAGATACTCCAATATAAATCTACTTGGTAATGAACAACTGCGCTTAATGATGATAATCTCCGAGTATTTAACGGCTATCTTAAAGAATGAGTCTCTTGAAACTATATTACCAAAATTAAACTATAAATTAAACTGATAGGACATTACCATTACTGCCAACAGAGACAGCTCGGTCATAAATTATTCAGGTGTTAAAATTATCTCTACATCAGCTATGTGATGTTTAAAGATTTAATATGTCAACCACCTGCATAAAATTAAGCTAACATGTTTAAAATACCTTTTTAAAATTTCATCCTTTATTGTGAATCGCGAAATTTAAATATGAACCTTAAGGTTTGATTAATAAAGAATATAATATATAAAAAAATCTGAATGAAGTTGTTGATAACACATCTATCTAGACCGCATTCCAAGCAAACATATCAATTTTAGAATTGAATAATAAGTTTTTTGCAAGTTGTAATAAAAAAAATATATCGTTGCATAATAAAGTAGATACTTCTGAATAAATAATAGTTAATATTGATTAACATGCTAATTATTTTAAACGACATTCATAAATAAATAAACGTACATTTTTTGGATTCTTAATCGAGTATTGGTCATAGCTGTGACACATCAATTACTTAAGCTGAACTGTAAAAGACCTTTTCACTTACTGTGGGGTGGTACTTAATAGGAAAGTTATTCATTTTTATTTTAGAATAGACAGCCTTAACCGACGCCTTTAGATACGTTCCCATGGAGGAGAAGTCTGGCCTTTTCGCCGAGGGCAGCCTGTCGCTAGAGGGATCCTGTTGCCTGCAGATCCAGGACCCTCCAATTAAAACGGCTGAAAGCTCCCGCAGGGGTTTAGTACGGTATTGCACTCCCAAAGTGCCGAGTCCGACATAGGACTGCCGACCCGGGCGTCCTGGATATCGTCCGTAACTGGATTCCCCTGCGTCACAAAAAAAAACTGCTTTAGATACGTGCTGCTCGAAGCAGTGTGGGGAGACTCACAGGGACAACCAACAAGGCTAAAAACATATATTTATACAAATACAAATATCGTCTCCGAGAGGGAATCTAACCCGGGACCGTATATGTTAATAGAGTTTAATATACCTTTCTGATTTAGTGGTGACGAGAGCGTCACCACTAAATCAGAAAGGTATAAATTACTTAATTGTCAATATTATTACACCGCTAATTTTCGAATACAAAGCTGCAGCCTAAAGTAAATTTGATGTGTGTGTTTACAGTATAACTCTTATGTGCTTATATGTATACATGAGATGAATTTCCCCCCACCAACTTTAATATACAAATATAGAAAGATATATAACAATGATAATGGCCAATGAACAGATAAGACTCGACCTAGTCCAGATCATGCCATAGAAGCCTACGTTATACTCGTACTACGCCAAAATCAACATAACACTTATACGGTAGTCATAAAAATGTAAATAATGAGATAAACTAAAGTACCTACTTACAAGTAACTTAGTAATTACAATAAACATCAATGAAAGAAATCATAAAATAATTATAATCACAATTAGAGCAGAAGTAGACTTTCATGAAAATAAAACTGAATGAAAAAATATATTTATAATTATTTTCTTCGCATTCAAAATATATATACATTTTTAAAGATCTCATAGTTATTTATAATTTCAAAAAATACACTTAACTTGGCCAATGCTAATGAATCATAGTGTAATCTCCACACAATATAGTGAACGTTTTAAAAAGGAAGTGATAAGATTTCGTCGTGCACCGAACCCGAAATTGAACCATTGTCTAGTCGTATCTTATCAAACTCGTCATACACGAAGCAACTCATTAAGTACATACTGACGAATAATGAAAATACTTTTATAATACATTAAGTAAAAATATACAAAAAAATCATCAATATACGTATTATGAGTTATAACACGAAATTTTAAATTTAGAGACGTTGTAAATATAGAATAGTTAGTTTGATGCCTTCATTGTTTAAAGTAAATACACTTTAAGTATGCTAAAATGTGGAGAATGCTTTTTACTTCAATATTTTGTACTAACATGTTAATCGGTAATGGGCAACATGCACTTCTCACTTGTCGAATCACGGTCAGAACAAAAAGATCAATAGCATTTCGTCGTTAGCATTATGTGAAAATATTCTCGTGTTCGTCTTCATATTATAATGTTTTAATTTTTCTCTTAAATAAATTTAAACATATTTTAGATAAAAATTGAAAAAGTAGTCACTACTATGTATCTACTACGTTTTTTATTGAAATACTAGTTGATACACTTACTAAAACAGGCTGCTGCTTTACCTTTTGTCATTGCTTTGATTCCCTTTAGCAACAAATATTTATATTGATTATACTAGGACTTGTGTCACATTTACTAAAACTAAGTAAATAACACACAAAATATAAATTAAACCTAATTCGATAAACTTAATAAACACTGTAATTGTGTTTTGATTATTATGAATTTATGATTATTATGTATTTATATAGTAAGTATATGAATTATTTTCTCGTGTACATAATATAACGATTATCACTAACGTTATCTTACTGTCCCTTTTTTTTAGTGAATTTTAACAATCCTCTATTTTGCACACCTACAAACGTCCGCTCTTGTAATTACCAAGGTTGGCTGGTAGAGAATTCTTTTAAAATTAAGCCCGCTTTTTGTACAATTATTTAATGTATTGTGCAATAAAGTAGTAATAAAAAAAAATATTACACAGCTGAAATAAAAACATTTTCTACAACGGAGAATTTACATTCCACTACAAATACATTTGCAATATACCCATGACAATCAATAAAATAAAATTTGGAGTAAAATATAACCTATAGATGTCAAAACAATATCGTATCCAATAAGTTATTTGAAATTTATTTTATTCAAGAACCAAATACGACGCAACTGCATCGTAACAGTCAAATGTCTATAACAGATATTCCTTTATATGACGTAATCTGAAGCTACTATAAATTATGTTTCAACAAAATTTTATTACACAAAGCCAACAATCCGACAAGAAACGAACTTACCAAAAACAACATATACTCGTAGATAAAAAAATCACACAAACTTCCAAAATTTGCTATGAGGCATGTATATAAAATCATTCTTTCCGCCCACGTTGTTGTCATCTTGTCTGCACGAAACAATGTTTAACGATAATGAAAAAAAAACACTTCTTAAATTGGTAAAGGTCGCAAAAGTCGTTATTGCTATAAAACTTTAATTAAGATAAAAAGCATGTCTCAATACACGGCAAAAAATATTTATTTTATAAACTCAACTCTATACTATATGTACGACGACCGTTCTGGTGACGACCGTTCTGGTAGTGGTGCAAGTAGTCACCCCAACTCCGCGCGCCAGCGGTCGCGGGTTCGATTCCCGCTCGGGACAGATATGTGTATATGTATTTGTACAAATATTTGTTTCCTGACTGATTGTATGTCCCTGTGGGTCTCTCCACCGCGCCTCGGACAGCACGTAAAGCCGTCGGTACCGGTTGTTATCATAGATAACGATCGTTAGTCATAGTAGGGAAATTATCCGCCAACCCGCAGTGGAGCAGCGTGATAGATTAAGCTCCAACCCTTCTTCTATATGAAGAAAAGGCCTTCGCTCAGCAGTGGGTTGTTTACAGGCTGATACAGTACGGTATACTATATCGTATCGTCGTCTAACCGATACTTCTAGACGAAGCAATCCTGCGGTTTGTTGTGCGATAACGCAAAACAACGACGTATACGTGTATGATGAAAGAGAGCCCAAGCGACCATATACTTGGAACGTGTCAATTAGGGCTGCGCATATTATTTTTTTAAAATATAAAAAATAAAAATACAAAATATCTTCCAGCTTCGTACATTTCCGTTGATTTTATAAATAAGTATATATCAGTTAATTACCGATTGTGACGAAACTTTTGGGCTTAGATTTGATTAGACGTGTACATATTTACAATGTATGTAAGAATTTGAAAATAAATTTTATAGCAAATATAATATAACTTTAGATTTTTTAATATACTACATGCACGTTACTATGCCCATGCCTGTTTGCTGCAGCTAATCTCCAAAACGGCTAAAATATTTTGCACTCCTCTCTCTCCACTAGCAGATAACTGACGTAATAAGAAATAACTTAAGCAACTTTTATTTTCGGAAAATAATTAAATTTTGCGAAAAAAATTTTAAAATCCATGTAATTGTGAATAAAATTCTAGCAGCATTCAGTATTAAATGTATTCTCGTGAGCTTAAATACACGCATTAACGATAATCAAACTTAGAACAAATTATTAAAAATGAAATCTGACAAGTCTTCGAAAATTATAGGAAACCGCATTTTACGAGACTTCAGAAACTTTAGTTAATTTGTATATTATTTACGCTGCCCTTATAATATAAAATTGAATACATAGTTTGTTATTTGGCCTAATATGAAAAATATATTTGATTCATATGACCGAGTACACAAACGTCAAACAATATCATACTCGTATGTCGAAATTTAATACGTTACAAAAAGTTACCACCTAAGTTACGTTTTTGAAATACTCTTGAATCATATTTAAGTTCGCTGTACGCTCCAGCAGTGACGCAAACCATCACAGAGTCTCACAAAGATCTCGATGCAAGGATACGGAGCGAGGTAAAGGCAGGTGTAATATCAACGCACAAAAGAGCCAAGTGACTTCGGTTCATATTTAATGACGTCATTAACTGTAAGACACGGAATCTTGCTGGCGCCTGGGGCCTCCCAGCTATCGCTTTGTCACATAGACTTGAATACGTTCTGTGTTTTTGCAAAAATAGATAAAAATTTCATCACATAATGATGAACTTTTTATAAATTTTTAGTCTAAAATAATTTTTTTTTTTCAAATTAGTAAGATTAAATTAATTTACTATATTAAAAAAATTATACAAAAAAATAAAATAGTAAACATTTTTATCTAATAATAAACACTTTTCAGAATAATTTAGATTTTTTTTTCGATAATAACTAATTATACACATTACATTTATAGGAAATCAACTATCCTGGTTTTAATTATACACAAGAATAAAATACAATTAACGAATCAAAACTATTTTTAATTAATAAATATATATTACAATAATTACTTTAAGGCGTGTGTGCTCTGTTTGCGGGACGTTCTAGGAAATACTAAGTCAATGAACGTCTGGAACGTTAGATATCGTAACCTTAACTTGCCTTAAAGGTAACATCTGCCTAGTCTTACCTTATTTATATTACACAACTAAAAATACATTCTTTAGTTATCGGTTCTTTTGTATTCAATTAGCCTTGCATTTAGGAGGGTGATGCCTTTCACGACAACAGTGGTAACGAGAGTGGTCAGCTGTCAAAACGTCCAAATAATCATCCATGGACCTTTATCTTCTTATACGCCCATAACAGTTTGACTAAATTTTACAATTACATCACTGGTTGAAAATAGATCAAGTATTTCTCCTGGTATACTAAAACGGCAATGGATTCTTACATTTTAAAGAGAGCCTATCATTTCCACATCCTAATACGGGTGATAGTTGAGTTGCATTGTACGATATATTAAACTCTTTTAGAGGTAGGTCAATTTGGGCAATGCGTGATCAAATTGCGTAATGTAACCATCCATATATTTGTGGATTACAGTGCATTGTAATTGTGATTTAAATGCATTCATAACAAGAATTTAAATGACAATTGGTTAACAATGTACGCTAACCAAAAGCTGTTATTGTATAAGCACCGCAATTGATAGTATATAAATTAAAAGGAAAATTGAACTGAAGCGAATTATAACGACATTAATAAACATTATTTATTTAAATATCAAATGAGAACTATTTCCAAAAAAGTGTCGATTGTTACAATAAAATGTTTAAGGATTATCCATTGACAGCATTAAACAAAAAATATTACTTTGCTTAATTGCAATTACTTCTATGTAACTGTAACTGTATTAGCCTGTAAACCACCCACTGCTGAGCTCTTCTCCATATAGAAGAAGGGTTGGAGCTTAATCCACCACGTCTTTCCACTGCGGGTTGGAGGATTTCCCTACCATGAGTAACGATCGTTGTCAGGTTTTTATGATACGCTTTTCCACTGCGGGTTTGCGAATAATTTCCCTACCATGGGTAACGATCGTTATCAGGTTCCTATGATAACAACCAGGACCGACGGCTTTATGTGCTCTTCAAGGCACGGTGGGGAGACCCACGAAGACATACACCCATACCGGAAACTAATATTTGTACATTACTTCTTTAATATTTTTTTATTCTTAATGTATAAAACTCGAAATATATTTAATAAAAACCATAACAATATAGCTCATGTAAGAATTAAATAATAACACGACAATAATTTTACATGGTTGTTTATAATAAGAAAATTCTTAGAAAAACGTAATTGTAAAAATGATTTTAATTTGGTTGTAACAACACATAGAGCTCATCTATTATATATTTTACAGTACCGTATATAAACGTAATTTTTGTACCCCAGAGGCTTAATATTATCGTCTATTGTATATTGTTGCGCCCACACAATATTTGGCAGAATAATTGATGAGCAACATCTTTATTAAGTATATTTATCTTGCGAGACCACAGCTACTCATTAACTGTATACCAAACTTGAATTTAATATTTTATTTTAGAAGATTAGATACTTCCTGCTCTCAGCGCCTATATACAAACAGGTAATATATGTATCATGCATTACAAAAAATATAAAAAATCTATTTTTATATTATATTATGAATTAACAAATTATCTAATCTGTTTATTTAATCTAGCATAAAATGCAATATTACATTCGAAAAATGTTATATTTTAATTATATATTCTAATAAAGTTTATCTAAAAACCATTTTGATCTTTCGATCTTGTTCCATCACAACCGTTACGATTCAACAAAAATCGATTTTAATCTAAGGTTTAAGTCATACGTTAAAAGGAAACTATTGATTCAAACAGATTTTCACATCATTGCATTCGCAGACAAGTTGTATCCGTTGCTCAACATGAATACGTAATGTATTACAACCGAATGATCCGTTGATTCGACAGCAAGAAAGATACCTATCTTTCGTACATTGCAACAGAACATGGTATAAAGTATCTGACTATTGAGTAAATACAATAAACGCCGTTAGATCGAAGGCTTACAAACCTACGGAACATGTAAGCTGATTTGAATTTCCATTGATTCTCATTATTGAACCGAATTCTAGATTTATTTGAACACTTTTAATGTGTTCTTGTGAGATAAACCACCTCGTCGCCTTCGAACGAATACTCAACGATATTTACGAGTGTTTACGTTTAAATTGTATATACTCAGGTTATTTTAATGAGTCTCTATCTAAAGGCAATTTTTCTATCATTATTCAATTCTATGAATCACAATAAAATATAATTACAACGAGAGTTTGAAAAATATATTTAAACTATTTTTTACATAAAATTTATTTCGATTTAAATAGTCACTATAAACTTATTTTATTTTTATTTAATCTTTTTTTCCACCAAATCCACATTTTACAAAATTAATCGATATGTTTTGCAATAAAAATTAAGTAGGCAAATAAATGATATAGATTGTTGATAAGCATTTACCACATTTCACGCTCCGTAGTTTCCGCTAAGCAACATTCGAACAAACAAACACAATTGAATCAAGTAATCAATGCGCCGTGTCTATATCGATTCAACTACATTGCTGGGGCTATCTTCTGTACGATCGATATTTGTTACGTTCCGATTCACAAACTTATAAATTCGATAAAATATCGATTTCCACGAATCGATCAAACGATTTTCGTGCTTAAGTAGAAGGAGTAAAGACTCCTGGATGAGTATATTCCGGTTTGTCTTCAACGTATTATCTTGTAAACTGGTGCCTTTCGAATTGATTCACTGTCAAAATCGACACAGTCGATAAGATGTCAAAGACTTGTGATCGTATACGATTCTTTTATTGAACTAATCCTTTATCTGACAAATTCTTTAGATTCCTTATAAACAAACTCTTCTATTAATTAACTACATTTTGTTATCGATTCATAATTATCTAAGTAAATATTTAGACTAAATAATTTATCTTCGATAGGTTATTGACAAATAGATACTACACATTTATTGTATCTATAATGGAGTTAGGTTTGCAGGGAACTATATTAAAGAGATTATATTAAACTCTTGAAATAAGCACATCAAAGTTAAATATAATTCTTGTCTGCATATATGTATATAACATAGATACGAGTATATACTTACTAGAGAATCTCAGACACTTCAAATTTTTAAAAATCACCTTAAACATTTTTATTTAACTAATGCAGATTAACTGTGCGGTATCTTTTTTTTTTTTTGTTCTATCGCTCTGTGAATGTGTATATGGGTATTTCTCTACTAAATGGAAAATCGTTGTCCTAAGCAAATTTTATATAATAAATTTTAATATTTCTCAGTTTTTTGTATGAATAATGACAAAGTATTAGGTATTCTTGACACGCTATACCTTATTTAATAATTTAATAATGTAATATTTCTTTAAATCAATCTCAAACACCTCAAAACATAGTCCTCTGGTATGTCCCTTTTCCCGAATTGCAAGTCTTGTGACCAATATTATTTTATTTACCGTTGATACTGAATAAAATGTATTAAAATACTTTTAAAAAAGACAGTCAGCATCTTTATAAATCACAATTATATATTTATTATAAAAATTTAATCGAAAAATATCGACGTGAATGCTGTCCTCAAATTTTTAAACAGTCCTCTGATAACATTTGAAAACCGCGCTTAAGTCAAATTTTGTATTCGCTCGAAACGTTATCATCGTGAAACGGAACGCATTCAGTGTGAAGTTCGTTCGGGTGTATAGATTGGCGGGCAGTTGCCATTTTGTTAGTGCCACCACTGAGTCTGCTAGTGAACCACGAGTCTCGGCCGTTAGATAAAACAGTCCCCTGGTTAGCCATTTTTTCCATATTTTAAGAGTTTTAATTACAAATATTTGTTTAAACTAATTGATTATTAAGTATGTAACCACGTTTGTTTCGTTAATGTGATAAGTTTAGACGATTTAGTTTTTATTAAATTTACATGTAAAAATGACAGTCCTCTGGCCGACAGTCCTCTGGCATTTCATAGCACAGTAGGCTGTTTTATAACGCAAGAGACTGTTTTCTTTAGGTTTTATCAAGTCCTGATTCCCGAATCCCGATTACATAGAGTTTGATGATAGCAACAAGAATATCAGCATCCAAGTTGAAAAAAGTACGATCTCTAACAAAATGAAAAAAGTTTAATGGTTCGTCGGCGTGAACTGATACAAGAACTAAACAAAAAATTGGATGCGTAATATAACCACGAAATAAACATATTTCATCAGCATAAATCAATAAAGGAATTAAAAGAAAATCTATCTGTCACGATTTTGAATGAAATCGTCTATAACTCAAAAACCAGGACGAAAATAAATGGGCTTTTCAAAGAGATATATTTCATTTAATATTGTCCTTCATTTTAGTAACAAACATTCTCAACAATTAATAAAATTTGCTTAGGACAGTCTTGTATGGACAAGTTTCCAAATAGCAGAGAAACACCCATATATACCTATATTGAGTATTTTATTGTTGATTAGTAACTTTATTTTAGTTTAAAGTAAAACTGAATTACAGTATATATTTATATTATATCGTATATTCTTATTTTTATTATTATTTCTAATTATATTTATTTTGTGTTATTTGATATATTTATGCACCACCCTCCATTTTACTCCGGCTATGTTTCAATTCCTCACAACGTAAGGTTGTCTGGAAGAGATTGCTTATTAGCAATAAGACCGCCTTATTGTGCAATAATATTTAAGCATATATCTCTGTAATTTTGTTTCAACAGTGGGTGTACAATAAAGAATTATAAAATAAAATAAAATAAAATAAATACTTTGTCATTAATAATAATTTACTTCTCGTACACACTTCACAAAGCAACAAGACCTTGTACAGACTTCCCACCGTTATAATATTATCGCTCCAGCACTTCATACCTAAAACCTCCCTAAGCCTCATCTCGACGCAATCTAAAAGCAAAATAAAATCCGAAATAAGGTCACGTGCTCCGAACATGTAAATCTACTTACGCCCGTGCTCCGCGTACTAAACATATTTACTAAAAGTTACACCACACTATCGTTAAAACGTTGCTCATTTATTCGTAACACTGCTACAACGCCGACGATTCGATTCCTCTAAATAGTCTAAATGTTTAACTAGCACATTTCACATTATAGTTAAGAATACTTAATTAAAGTACCTATCATATATATAAAGGCTTTTTGCCGATATTATTGTTGATGCGTGATATTTTATAGCTTAAGTTACTTATAGATAACGACGATAACTTTCTAATTGTAACAGAATTATTAAAATCGTTTTCTTGGTTTCAGAAGTCATCAATAACAAACATACAAATATTTCCTTTTATAATATTAGTTTAGATTAGACGTCCCATGTGACTGCTCCGGTCTTATAAGTCGCAGCATGACTCCATAGCTCATAACCTTCTTCGCTAAACAGACTTTGACTACCTTTGTCATAAGAAAATTGTTTTCAAAGAACTGAGATTGACACGTACAAACGAGAAAAAAAAAACACCTTTATTCATTATCCTAATAAAATCATCAACTACTATTTTGACTTCTTACTTGAACTAGCATTATCATATTTTATATAAGGCATCGTGCTTTAACAGAATATCTAAATAAAAAATTGAACGACAAATAACTCACAAAAATCTTTTTTTAATTACTTATATCAATACACATAAATACCATTTCAAGCCCACGGTCAGTATTTTAATAGAATAAATAACAAACCGTATGCAAATGACTCTAAAATTCATTTGCGTGTTTTCAACATCTCGTAAATAATTATTTAACCTAAGGCAGATAATTTTAAAATACTTTATAGGTATTTGGTACTAGAATAATAAATTGATTTATTTCTTTTCGTCATATAAAGAAACCCGAAATTAAATAGACCCAACGGCGCGATGTTGTTGGTTTCGTTAAAACACGTTTTTATTGTTTAATAATAAATCCGAATTAGTGAGATAATGGACGAAAAAATGTAAATAAAAAAACTGGTAGAACATACGGTAACTTAGTTGTCAAATAAATCAATTAAACATTCAAAAGGCAATATTCAAAGTTATATTCTTCCAAAAACACTTTTAAATAAACTTTATGTTAACTTCAGCAGCGAAACTTCAACTAATTCACTTGAATGTATTTTTATCGCATACACGGAAGTTACCATTTATTATTACAATACGAAAAATCGTGCAAAAACACCAATAGATTAATTTTTCTATTCCCTCGTTTATTCCCATAGACTGCCACTCAGCAAAAAGTTAGGCAGACAGTAATATTTATGGTGTGTAGTATCTTATATCTTTAAACGAGCAATTCTTGTATATATATAATCTGAATCTCGGAAACGGCTCCAACGATTTTCATGAAATTTAGTATGCAGGGGGTTTCGGGGGCGATAAATCGATCTAGCTAGGATTTATTTTTAGAAAATGTCATTTTATCCCTTTTTTCAGGCAATTAAAAAATATCGTTAGAATACGAAGGTAAATTTCGCTGTCATTGATAAGTTTTAATAGCTCTGATGTGAACCGGGCGGATTCAAAATAAGAAGATCTTTAGGTTCGAATCCCGATGTCTCCAGAACTATTTTTTTTTCTTTTTTTTTTTAAGTTTCATCTTTTGTGAGAAAAACTATTATTGGGAGCCCTTTAATAACTGTATGACCGAGCTTTGCTCGGTATTTTATTTTTTTATTTTTTGTAATTCATGTTTTTGGAAACTATATTTACATACGAATTACGAACTGATGATATATAAATAATATTTTTCGATCTTAACGAAATAATAATAAAAAAATATGAACTGGTTATTTAAAAAAAAAATCACGAATACAATTAAAAACTGTTAGAATATTATTAGAATACGAAGGTAAATTTCGGCATAATCTACAAGGTTATAATAACTTAGGTGGGAAATCAGTATACCTGGGTTCGAATCCCGATGCCTCAAATCCCATTTTTTTTTGTTTTTTTTAAGTTCCCTCTTTTGTAAAAAAATATTTATTATTGAGAGCCCTGTACTACCTGGATGTTCGAGTTTTGTTCGGTATTTTTTTTTATTTATTTGTTAATCGTTCTTTTTTGGGAATTATATTTAGATACGATAGAACTGATGAAATATGAATAATATTTTTCGATCTTATCTATATAATAATATAGTATTTTGTGTCACAAGGGGATGAACGTACTATTTTTTTGACCCTCATGTGAAATTGCCGCCCGAGCCGAAGGCGAGGGTAGCAAACATACGGGAATGGATGTAGTACTTTCGTCCCATGTTACACATACTTTTTTTTCCTCCCTAGGACGAAAGTTCAGGTTTTGTCCCTGTGAAGCGGGGACAGAAAATGTCACTTTTGTCCCGCTTCACAGGGACGAAAATCGACCTTTCGGCAGAGGTAGGAAAAAAAATATAAACTGGTTATTTAAATAAAAATCTCGAGAGCAATTAAAAATTGCTAGAATATCATTAGAATAAGAAAGTAAGTTTCGCCACCATCTTAAATTTATAATAGCTCAGGTGGGAAATCGGGCGGTCTCGAAAACGGAATATTTTTCCTTTTTTTCAAGTTCCTTTTTTGGTGAGAAAAAATATTACTAGGATCTCTTTTTTTTATTTTTTTATTTAAATAACCAGTGACTATTGTTTCATTATTATATCGGTAAGACTGAAAATATTATTCATATTTTATCAGTATGTAATTTGTGTCTAAATATACATAGTTTAACCGAGCAAAGCTCGGTCATCCAGGTACTTAATATTCATAAGCAACCATTTGTTAATACACTCACAGTTGACAGCTCAATTTCACGTTCTTACTCATTATGCAACCGAAATAAGACAAGTTTGTCTTAAGACAAGCACATTAATGTAATACAATAATTGTTTCGTTTTTATTTTATTAAAACGCACTAATCTCAGGAGTAATCTATTCAATTTGAAATTTTAGTTTTGTGTTAGATAGCCTGCTTATTTTTGAATTTTAATAATTAATTTTAATGTTAAATATATCACTACAACTCATAAAAGTGAAATAGAAACAATAAACTACAATCAATTCGATGACTATTCGAATAAACATTTAAGTATAGAACCTTTGCCTTTCATTTACCTTTATGTACTTATAATAAAATGGCAATAATATATAGACCAAAAAACTCGAGTTTCCTCTTTATAGAGACTGTCTTGCTGTATATATACAAAGTCTACCGTAATGAAGTTACTACAAACAGACTTCCGAACCGAAAGATCTCATCCAATTTAAACTGAAATATTGCGCCAAGGGGTATCTCTCTGAGGAGTCTCGTAAGAATTCTATTTTCGGATAAGTAATTACACACATCGTATTTTGTTCGGTAATCTTTTCGACAGGCTAACGCTTTGAAATACCAAATGTAATGCAGACGAGTCGTCCTAGATTAATGGAATGTGTGCCTTTGTATCCTCAATACACTTTAAATAAATTAAACAGCTACCCGGAGTCTGATTTGTATAAAAATTTCATAAAAATTATATTTTGTTTTTACTTTCATTATTAATACTTTAATGTTATACATGTAATAATGTTTTTTTTTTTTTTAATTACTTGTGTACTTTTTCATAAAACAAAAAAAAAAATCATTAATCGTGTTTAACTATATTGAAAGTATGTAAACATTTATATGCCTATCTCTTTCAAAAAATCTTCAAATATAATTATATTTTAATACTATTTTTACGTAACTATTCTTTGCCATTTCTTATCAAAGTGATTGAAGTATTAACTACTACCTGACTAGATTGTGTACCTATCACTTTATTTTATTATCTCAGACGTATAGCGTTTCTAAATATATTAACTCACGAATTCACTTTCAATTCTCATAACTTTCACACTCGTTTTTTAAATTTATCGATATCAATTACTTCGAGCAAAACTTATCAGAATAAGATCGGATGCTTACGTCTATCATAAATAAGGTGTTCTCACGACCGTATCCTTAATTTGTAAGCGATAGTAATTAATTTTTATGTTAATATAATTATGTTGTTAATATATTGTAAATATTTGCTTATCTCGGCTTTTAGAAGCAGAGATTGTCCAGTGAATATATAATGTGAATCGTTTCCTGAGGATCGTAGTTAGTAGTTTGAAGTACGAGGTCATACAGTTGAGTTTTCAAGGGCTTAATTTATCTATTATTATTAAGCACCTGTTCGGTGTTTTAGGAAAATATCGTTAAAAAAATTGTTGATGATTGTGAAAAAAAATGTAGACATGACAGAACCGCGGTGGAGGTGCTAGGCGAATAAGTTTCTAGTCTGCTCTATCATATGAGAAGCCTTTTCTGAACGGTGGGAAAATTTCAAACTGTAACAATATTAATTTCTAAAAATGAGATTATTTTTTCTTAAAAACGTAATTGAATTAAAAGAAGTCGTAAGTGAATACCGGTAGAACTTTTTTCTACAATGGCATTAAATGCAAGCAATCTGCTTTTATTGCTGTCGCTTTTTAATATCAGTTCCGTTTTCCCACCAAGCTAATTAGGTTTCTTTGAAACAATTTCGAGAAAAAGAAAGTTAGAATCCGTAGACAAATGACAAATATCTATATTGTGTAATATATCCACCCAAAATGTCCCATTTGAGAACTTCCTCCTATTTTGAAGTCAGTTAATAAAAGGAAGACGATAGCATTGTGAGGTTCCAGGTGCACACAATTATATATGTGAGTTATCAAACGTTCCCGTCTACCGTCTAATTAAATGTACGGATTCCCTCACAATCTGAGCCAATCTTCGGCCAGTACGTTTTTAATTGCTTTTTTGGACACAACAATCGTCAAAACTCGCCGCGGACAGCGGGTGGCCGCCGGCTCCTTTGGACTCCCATAATTATAATTATTCCATTAACTTCTACCAACCAACGCAATTATTCGTAAAATATTTTCTCATTCCGCCTTGTAGCCATTTACTTTGTTATTTTCGTGCCTCAATATAATTTGTGTATTAAGTAATCTTTTTACCTAATTATCGTTTTAATTCGAAAGGCAAATTAAATGAATCTCTTAGAATATCTAAAATAGAACACAAAAAAATTGGACTCGTTTTAAAAGATGAAATGAGAGAATTAATTAAACGAAATTATTTTCGCATCAAAATAAATCTTTGAAAGTGAATATTTTTTTTCAATTATAATTTGATTTCTTTTTCAAAATAAAAAGCTAATTTGAATGAATTATTTATTTAAGATGTATTCTTTATTTATTTAATGATGAATTATTTAATTTATAAATAAAAAATATACATAAACCATAACTATTATTTAAAACATTTTAATACTTTCAATTATTTTTAAATATGATTTCAAAATAATTACAAAAATTTGCAAGAATAACTCTCAGCCATTGATAAACTCTCAGCTCATATTTTAAGAACTTAAAAAAAACAACAGAAATAGCCTAAATATAATTATAGACATGATATATGTTTGTGATATCGAAAGCTTAAGAAATAGCAGTTATATTTTTAAAATTAATTGTGCAAAAACTAGACTGTGTTTTAACAATCAAAAAAACAAAGAGATGTTCGTAATGATCACCATATGACGTCCTTAACCTGCTCGCCCTTGCAAAAGATTTATGTTGTTTATTGAATTTATCTCGTACATTGCCTTTCATTTAAGACAGGGGATCTAAGTTTCTAAACAAATACTGCAATGGACACAGTTCGCCTCCGATTCAGGACATTTATGGATAGGGTCTGCATCACAAACCTGCTGTGAAGTTTTTTGGTTACAACGATCATAAGAAGCAGGAGTTGTGAACAGTTTTATTTTCTTTTTCAATTGTAATTGTAATTTTCCACCTTTTGAATTGTATTTAATTTCAAATTATCCGTCACAATCATTGTATTTTTATTTTATTTTAATTTATTTTATCATTAATGTTAATTATTTTAAAATTGCTTGGCCATAATTTTATTGAGGAAATTTAATTAATTATAAATAATATAAATAGATTTAGATATTAAAATTCGTATTGGTGCTTATTTATATTTACTTCGCTTTTGTGTTTGTTACAAAAATTATACCAATTTATTTTATTATGTGTAAATTCTATTAATTTTACTCTAATTTTATTAACAAGATTTCATAAAAATGTGAAGAGAAAATATTTATAAATAACGACTAACATATTCATGTGATGATACCTATCATAAACTACGATATAAAATGTTGTTAATACCTAACTTCTTTTACTTATGTTACACAAAAACAATGTTTGCGGCGAGCAACAAATTTTTTTTCAAAAATCTAAATTCCGATAATCGTACTCGAGGCCAGGTAGCAATCGAATTTAAAATTTATTTGTATTTCCGAAAAAAACATCGAACAATAGAGAACATAGGTTTACCTGACACTGATTATAACGAGGTACGAGAAATATGACGACATCCACATGTTGTTTTATTGTCTGTGGTAAAAAAAATGTTCAAATCTCTTTGTAGCGCCGTTGTTTAGTGAGTGAATTACGTTATTAGTTGTTTAGGCGGTTCATCACAAACATGGTAACAATTTTAGGATATGGCTTTTTGTTGCTCCTTCATGTGTAAAAGGAGTTTCTACATCGGTTAGCTACTTGAAACGGATTTAGCACAATTAGAGGCTCGTATTAGACTGCATTGCATTTGAAATCGATGAAGTGTAACATAGGGGCTCAAACATTAAAGATTTATTGAATATCTTTATAAGATTTATGATGAAACGCAATATCATTAAGGGAGATTTTTAATTTTGTGTCAATTGATTTTATCTATTAAAGCAGTAAATGAAATATAAAATGCTAATAAGTATGCAAATGATCGAATTAAAGAGGCGACTGCGGTAAAAAATCAATCGATTTACATGCGACGCCTTTTGAATGTTTAAAACGCAATGGTCGCATTGTAACGTCCACATTATTCTACAAGGAATGCTCATTAGTCCTTGAAGGGTTGTGCGCTTCGTTAATGATAGGTAATAACGAACTGTTGGAACATACTTAAGAAAATATTTAGAATTAACAACAACAACAAAATTACAAACCTTAGATAGTATTACGCAGTTTTTTTAATATAATACTTAATTATTTTTATATACTTTTGTGTGTATTTCTAAACCTATAAACTTAAAACTATATTAGTTTTTTTTTTTCATTTCAAAAAATAAGTAATCATCTTTATGAAAAGCAGCTTCAGGAATATATATTTATCTTAATTATTGTACCTTAAAATTTTTAACCTTAGGATATTTTTACATAGAAATAACCTGTGAAATCAAACATTTACCATCAACCTTTTTATCGCGAAAATACATTTAGGACAAATACAAAAATTACTTACTTAAAATTACTTGAAGATTGTCAAATCCCAAAATATCAAAATTTTTAAATTTTTATTATCAAATAGAGTAGAGAACAGTTGTTTTGTTCTGTTTTAAAATTAATTAGTATAAAGTGAATGCCGAGTGCATTAACATCGCCATATAATTTATACTTATTTAAAAGATATTTGCTTTGTGTTGACTGATGGGTTTCGTTCCCCTAATTATCACCTACAAAGTTAGACACCCGGGTTATAATTATTATTTAGTTTCTTACATTTCCGCTCAAATAACACACAAATACCGTATTGTATTATCTCCCAACAATCATCAAGTATAACGTTACAAGTATAATTAACGAACGAAATGTGTATTTGTGTTTATATACGTGATTTTATAATAATCATTAAAAATATCCCTTTTTCCCCTTATCCATTCTACAAATATATTTTTGTAACGAATTTAAATAATGAGGCCGTAGATAATTACCAAAGCAATAAGTGTAACGCGTTTCTAATAGATATACCTACATATTTCTTTTTAAAATATAGAGGTAAATGTTATTTAATTTCATTCATCTTTCTTTACATTAATGTAAATGTTTAAGTAAAATTTTAAGTCAAATACTATACACAATAATGATAATTTAACCATGATTCGTACAAGTTTAATAACTACATCAAAAATATTATGATCACTATCACGATTTTTATATACTTTAGGTCTTAATGTCTTATGTCAAACTGGTGTATTTCAATTTTGTTCTCACAGTGATTACTAAAATGTAATTTTGAAAGATTATGATTTTGTTAAGTGTAAACTTTTCAAGTCGCGGATGAACGCACTAACTTGCGATGCAAACAAATAGCTGACGCGAGTCATTCATAATCATCAAACACTATGTTTGATGTAGTTTTTTTTTTTTTTCAATTTTTACGTAACGTATGTCATTCAATAAAATTCGATAAAAATTATTTACTACTTTGTCCAGTCAGACTGAAACAAATGAACGTTTATTCACGAAATTGAGTGTTCGTGCTCTTTTTTCGTTGCGTCGTATGTGTGTGAATGAAATGTTTATGACCAATGTTATTCGTACGTGCGTACGCGGCTTAATGATACTACAAACTGTTCGGTCGTGAATGTAAGTATTATAAATTAATTCAAATAAAATAACGCACTCGTAGATCAGTTGTGTAATAAGTTATTAACACGCTTAGACTGATCATTGTTACCGAAATGATTTAGAAAGGATTCTTAAAAAATAATTACTAGCTGCGAGTTGAACTGGCATATACCTCATTACCTAATTACCTACAACTGCATATTTAAAAATCGAGTAAAATTCGCAGAAAAACATGTTATTTGAGTAGGTAACACTGATTTTTAACGTCTTGATATTTTATTAACATGTTGCTACAGCCTATTTAATAGTCAGTACTGATCTCTTATAACACACTTTTAACGTTACGCGTAAGTGGGTCACAGAATTTTATATAGTTACCAAGATTTAAACGGTTTAGTACATTTTCAGTAAATTGACAAACAAACTTATTTTCATCATTTTTGATATGGAAGTCTAAAAATACATAATATCAACATACAAACATACAAACATCGATCAAGTTTTGCTTATAAACAAACAAATTTAACAACAATATTAATAAAATTTTCAAACTCAAGAAGAGAATAATTAATAGCCATTACGATTCTCACAAAAGTTTGCAAATAAAAAATTATCAAACATCATATAACCCTTTTTTTAACAATCGAAATTAACATTAATCACATTAGCACATTTACACCGCGCCACGATCGCACCTGATTAATAAAGTTATGATTGGGTCGTGGTGATATCACGATTATATGATTAATTGTCATCACACGATCGCGTGGAGCCGCGAATGTAATAAGCGGCATTTCATTGTTTGAGACTAGGTCATTTCGGTTTGTCATTATGTATAAGATATATAACGTAACTGTGTCTGTAATTTATTTTATAATTAATAATAAAATTATATAATTGTATAATTATAAAATCTTCTACTTTTAATTTATTAATTTTTTTTCACAATACGAAACAGAGAAGTAAACATTTAAGCATATTTTATAATATTCAAACATTGCATATTGGCGATTGAACGTTATAATTTAAGATATCGTAAAATGTACTAAATACGAGTATATTATGTACCTGCAACATCTTTCGCGATTGCCATCCCTTTAATAAAGACTATAAGATAAACTAAGTACTCCAGCTTAAGATGATGTTGAGCCACATTTACGATAATTTCTGTACATTCCGAGTTTCAAAATATTTTGGACGTTATATTGTAATGATATCTGTAATTTCTGAACCAACAAGCCAATGACTTTGAAATATTCACATTAGGTAAGGTAAAGTACATATAAATGTGATCCAAAAATTATAATAACATAAATAATAATAAAATTATATTTTATACTATTAAATTAATAATCATAATCAAAACTTAGTAACCAAAAAAAGATGGCGCTGATGACGGTTTCTGAATCACAGTTAGTTAATACCTTCAATCACTTTAATAACTACGTACTAAAGTATATGCTGGCGACGCCACGGGCACAGCTAATATTTAATACTTTTGCTTAATGACGAACCGAGGTTAAATTAGGCTTACAAAAATAATAAAAAAAGGAAATTACAATGATTACTCAAATTATTACCTAATATAAGTTACCAAACAAACTTCAAGTTCTTATTTCAATAATTGTAATCATTATAAAGTTTTCAAGATTACCACGCTTTTCGTTTCGCTTCTCAAAATGCAAAGTATAAGAGGCAACAGACCATGATTGAGTTATGCAATTGTAATCAGCTGTAGGATTGCCACCTTCTATACGGTGAATATATATATTTTTTTCATTTCAGTAATTAAAATAAAACAAAATAAAGACCAATGCTTATTATATGTTTATTTATATATCCTTAATATATATATTGAACACGACGACGATTGATATACGACGATGTGCTTGCGTAGTGGTCACAAGTCGCATGTTCGATCACCGATCATGACATAACTTTGTGTAGGTGATACATATGTTTATTGTAGTCTAGACATTTTCGTTGTGTGTGTATCCGTACCTCGATACAGGATTCATTCTACTAAGAGTCGTTGACTGTAAAGCGTTTATTTATTTATCTAAAATATAATATTTTAATTGTTATGTCTTACAAGTAGGTCACTTAAAATCAGTACTATTCCAATATTAGAAGCAGTGAATGTTACGTAAATGGACTAAAAGCATATTTTGCCGCCTGTATCTCATGTTATAAATAATACCAACATAAAGTGAAAACAATATTCTCAGGTGGCAACCCTAATCATCTGTGTGGCGCCGCTTACAAGGAGATAATTTTGTTTATTAAGTAAGAAGGGTTATGATTATATAAAGTGTATATCAAACGCAATCGAATAAAAATACAAAACAAGGCCTAGACAGCTACATATTTTTATTACAGATAGGACGTTAATATTGTGTAAATTATGTTTTACATCTTAAGATAAATATAAAGAAACAATATAATAAAGGTAGCTTCTATAGGTATATGAATATTATATTTTACCTGGGACCTATAAGTGCTGAATTGAATTGTCCCAGACGTACGATTATTGCAAATTAGTTTTCTCATAAAATATCATATAACAATATTTACAAGAAATAAAACCATTCTAACGTTTCATACGCATTCAAATTCGAATAATATAACATTTCAAATTTAATTTTCCTTATACAATTAACTTGTCATATCACATTTATTGAATTCAAAGGCAAAACGAACAAAAATATGTTATTGTGTAATCCATCAACCTCTTACTGTCCGTGAATAAACGTAGCATTCTTGAAGCACAATCGTAATTCAATATTTGATTACTATGTTCATAGCATAAGTTCAAATGTTACCCAACAATGCGTGGACTCGTAAGTACTAGTGTTCTAAAAATCAGATAAGATGACGACCACTCAAACAATTAAATGATAGAGTATTCTCGATTGATCAACTATGTCAGTCACGACTAGTTTTCAATTATAATTATTACAATTTGGATTGAATTGAACTGATATAACCTATAAATAAGAAAACAAACTGGGCAGAAGCCTTTTCTCCCATACTAAGAAAGGTAGAAGCTAATCAAAGCTTTATCCAAGCGGGAGTGATAAATTTAACCTATGACTGTAGGCGTTAATAACACAAACTTTCGTCACTTCGTCACTATTGGACTAGATCGGTCGTCGATTTAAATATTTACCATAAAAATGATCAGATGTAATATCATTAACAATTTTTGAACTACATTAAGAGTATATTTTTTGAGTTAGGCGTCTTTTATCTTAAACATTGTAAATTCCTATTTGTTTAACACCCATTGATAATATCTGAGGTAGAATTAAAACAGCAAACCGATGACCATTACTTCTGTTATCTTTAAAACGATTAGCCTTTCCGATATCAAATCTCAAATTAAAAAGAAAAGGACGGAAAAAAACTATGAAGTCAAGTTGAGTTTATCGGACAACTATATTAGAAATACATAAATGTACATGTTTGGTTACACATCGTATTTTATACCTTTCTACGACCCATCGGGACGGGATCTCCTGCTGATACGGAGACAAGATTTTATACAATTTTACTAACACTTAGTCTTTCATTCTTAAGATGAAAGGCTTAATAGTTGAAAAAAGATCAAGGGTTTTTATGAATCTATAAATTAAATGAGCGTTATAACGAATAAAAGGTATTTTTGTATGAATACAAATATTTGTATATTGCTTTAAACGTTAGTCAAATAGTCATTTATTAGTTTTCTACCAATCGTCTCTCGAGGAGCTAATTGTGCTGTAAGTAGGTTCTGTTATTCTATTACTGTATGTAATGTAACGTTTAGTTAACGTTCATTTTAGGAAGAATTGTTCAGTTATTACTATAGTATTGCTCATGCATCAAATTCCACTTTATAAGCGATATTACTACGTCTTTTAAATATTATTTGTACAAAGTTGATTTTGAAGCTAATTTTATGTAAAATATGTGACCACGATTGAGTTACAACTGACATAAAGTAATCAATATCGATCGATGCTTCATCTATAATATAAAAATAAGTCGGGTTTTGAAATGAAAAATGAAATGAAATGAAATGAAATGAAATGAAATGAAATGAAATGAAATGAAATGAAATGAAATGAAATGAAAATATTTATTTCGTCATAAGGTGATTATACACACTTAACGAATGTCAAAAAAATTTCATTTAAAACTAATACGTCAAATTATTACAAGATTAATGTCTCGGTAGACATAACATTACTATTATATCATCGGCTTTATTAAATGTTACAATAAATAACTTAATCTAATGTCCCTAGTGTTGGCCGAGAGGAAAAAAAGCCGGCGGAAAAAAACTCTCGGTACTCTTTTAAATAATTAAGCGTCATACAAAATAAATGAATAATGCACAGTATGACCATGAAATGATTAGGACAAACACGAGACAGCCAATCGTATATGCCGAAATCACCACATGCCACCTGCTCACAAAATTGTATAACTATATCTAATGACAATTTGCATATTGATAGCCTGGCCGAGTTATATTCAATCCCATGCCTTTTTATCATTTAGAAATTCATTTATGTCATAGTAAGCTTTTCGACACAAAGTTTGCTTAATAGTTTTTTTAAACTTCTGTAAAGGCAGAGATTGAACCGCAACCGGTATTTTATTGTAAATTATAATAGACATTCCAATAAAGGAACGACTTTTTTTGCTGAGCCGACATTTAGGAAGCGCTAGTTTGTGGCCGTTCCTGAGTGTTACATTATTCAAGGCATGATCACTACGGCTAACAAACAAATGCCTATTTTTACGTATATACATTATATTTTCATAAATATATTGCGATGCAAAAGTCAGAATATTGATCTCTTTAAACTTTTCCCTCAGTGATTCTTTACATTTCATTTTATATATGTAACGGATAGCCCTTTTCTGCAGAATGAAAATAGTATTAATATTCGCCGCATTGCCCCATAGCAAAATGCCATAGGACATTAAACTATGGAAGTAGCTGAAATATACTAATCTAGCTGTATCGACATCCGTTAGTAGACGTATCTTTTTAACCGCGTATGCTGCAGAACTCAGTTTATCCGCCAATCGACAGATATGGGGTCCCCACTGCAACTTTGAATCAATAGTGATTCCAAGAAAAACCGTTGAATTAACTAAATTCAGTTTATCACCATTGAGTTCTGGTTGCATATCGACTTGTCTTACATTAGGTGATGAAAATTTAATACAATTAGTTTTTTTACTATTTAGAAGTAAGTTATTTACACTAAACCAGTGTACTACTTTAGAGAGAGCATTGTTTACGTCGTCATAGTTTGTTTCTTGTCTATGTAATTTAAATATTAATGAAGTATCATCAGCAAACAATACAATCTCATGATTATTCTCCACCAAATATGGTAGGTCGTTGATGTATATTAAAAATAAGAACGGGCCTAGAATCGAGCCTTGTGGGACCCCCATCTGAACATGAGACCCAGACGACGTAATACCATTTACTTCAACCCTCTGAGTTCTGTGACTAAGGTAAGAACTCAGAAGTTTTAGCGCGGTATTTTTAATGCCATAGTGACTGAGTTTCCTGATTAAAGTTTCGTGTTGTACACAGTCGAATGCCTTAGACAAATCACAGAACACACCCAAAGCATCCCGTGACTCCTCCCAAGCATCGACTATCGAGGTGAAAAGCTTTACACCGGCATCTGTTGTAGAGCGTCCTCTAGTAAAACCGAATTGTTTATTATGTAAAAGCTTATTTCTTGTAAAATGATTTAAAAGCTGACAGAGAATTACTTTTTCAAATAATTTACTACAGGCAGGTAAAATAGAAATAGGCCTGTAATTTGTCGGATCTTTAGGACATCCGGACTTAAACAAAGGTATAACTTTACTATGCTTCATAAGATCAGGAAACTCACCACTTAGAATACATTCATTAAATATAATTGCCAAGTGGGGTGCTATGATGTCAACAATTGTACCGATTATTTTAACAGAGATACCCCAGAGATCTGTGGTGTTCTTAATATCTAAAGTTTTAAATATTTTGATTATCTCATTAGCGTCTATGGGTCTGAACGTAAAGTCACCTTTGCAAGCATTTACATTTTGCTTTAGCAACGATTCAGCGACTTCAGGCGAAGATATAAGCGTTTTAGTTGTCGAAAGTGGAATGTTAGCAAAGTGATTTTCCAAAGCCTTTGCCACTTTTTGATCTGATTTAATAGAGTAACTGTCAATTATCAATTCACTGACACCATTACGATCTTTAACTCTTCCAGTTTCGGCATTTATGATGTTCCAAGTCATTTTAATTTTATTATTACTAAATTTAATCTTGTTTCTAATGAAAATCGACTTGGCTGCGGCACAAACAAGCTTAAATATTTTTGAGTAATTTCTAACATAGTTACAAAAAGCAATATTTGTATTATATGATTTCTCGTGTAAGAGATCATATAACTTTTGCCTACTTCTATGAATTCCCGGAGTCGCCCAATCATTGAAAGACTTACAATACTTAGGAGAGATTTGTTTTGGTGTAAATACATTTTTAAGCACTTTGTTTATGTGACTAAATAAAATTTCATATTTCTCGTTTACACTACCAACCGGTGGTATATCTATTTGATTTTTAATAGTGTTTCTAAATCTCTCCATGCGTTTGATATTCACTGGAACAACCACTTTACTCTTACCAACCTGCTTTTTCTTATTATAATTAAAACCAACTAATTGTCCACAATGATCAGAGGGTAATTTGTTTATTATAGTTGAATAGGATGGAGTCCCATCTGTAAAGATATTATCAATGCATGTGGCTGTAGAGTTAGTTATACGGGTAGGCTCAAGAAAGAGGTTAGTAAGATTACAACATTTGAACAAAGACAAGAATCTTTTACTAAGTATATTATTATCTAGTAAATTAATATTAAAGTCTCCACACACTAAAATGTCTTTGTTACATTCGCCAGTTAGCTTAGTTATCACTTCTTCTAATACTGACTCGAATTGTTCATAGCATGCGCCGGGTGGTCTATAGATGCTGACTATGATACAATGCGTTAACTCAACACAGGCTAACTCAATAGTTCGTTCAATTGAAAGGCTCACAATATCTTTACGAACCTTAAATTTTAGATCCCTTTTCACTATAATTAAAGAGCCACCATGAATAGCTGTCTTTCTACTGAACGAACTGGCAACTTGGTGCTTTTCAAAATTAAAAACAATTTGATACTCTTTAAGCCAGTGTTCGGTAATACAAATTACATCAATGTTGTAGTTATTCAAAAATAGTTCTAATTCAAGTTCCTTATTTAAAAGGCCTTGTATGTTTTGATGCACCAAGTTAAAACAACGTTTTTTACATAATAGTTGATTATTTAAAGTCTGGCTGTTCAAATATTCTTTACAGCTAGAGACTTGTGCCTCTGTTGTCTGCTTATTTAATTTAAATTATTATTACTAGCAGTAGTATGTACAGTACTACTGCAGGATGTCAATATATTTAACTGCTCAATAGAAGCAGCTGGTAAATTAATTGTCATGTCAATTTGTAAATTATATGATAGCAAACATGCTATCTGTTTGTAAAAAAAATTAGATAGAATAAATCTATCATGTCTCACCAAAAAGGAGTCATTTTTAAAAATACAATTAATATCAATTAATTTAAATATTAGGTTCGTATCATCATTGAATGTAACATTATTATTTCCTACACTGTTATATAATAATGTATTTAATTTATCTCTTATTTTATTTTCATTTCTGTTACCCTTAATATAAGGAAATGTAAACATTATAATTTTTTTTACATTAAGTTTACGTAATTTGTCCAAATAAAAGGATAACTGTTGTTGTTTAGTGTTCCCTCTTCTACCAAATAATAAAATTAAGGTAGTGGAGGGATCATACGTACAGTTAAGTACCTTATCCATTATTTCACCTATTGCGGCACCTGGCATACAAATATTGCATACTGGTTTGTCACTTACATTATATAACCTTGTACCCATATTTTTACCCAGTTCATCGCTGTACATTAATATACTATCTTTTGGTACAGGTTTATTAACTACGGAGCTGAAATCAGTTTCTTTACTTATTTCACATGAAGGCTTTGTATGATCTGAATTTGAGCACTGACATTCTTGGTTTACAAGAGAATTGAAGCGCTCTTCATTATATTTAGATAATTGAAGAAGTTCATCCAAAGCCGATTCATGTTCACAAATCTCTTTCGTGGCTATGTTGTATTTTTCGGACATTTCATTAAGATTATGATTTAAATTGCTAATTTGAACATTCAATTTACTAATTTCAGCTTCATAGTTTTGTCCAATTGTTTCAATCTCTTTACTGAACATTTCACATTCTTTACGAACTAGGTTGTATTTTTTACATAACAATAAGTGGTTTTTGATAATATTGTCCTTTTTTATCAATTTCTTGTTTTTTTTAATTAATTTATTTAACTTAATATATTTTTTTTAATCTTGTTTCTGCTACCGAGGTCGACCCTTGCTGGCGTTACACATACTGTTGATTCGTCGCCGGTCAAGTCAATGGTGACAGGCTGAGAGGAGACACATAATTCCGAAAATAATTTTTGAGTACATTGTGATCTGGCCTGTGAGGCCTCTTGTTCAAACTGATCTAAGCGCTCCAAGGCACTCGCGAGCTGTGAACGGAGCAGGGCTATTGTTTTTAAATTAGTGTCGTATTCGTCACAGCATTTATCAAAATCCCTGGATTGCCGTTTCAGACGGTCACGTTCCTCTCGAGTCTCTTGGAGCTGTGCATATAATTCTACCATTTCGTTTTTAATCGTACTGTTTTTTTTTACAATTTCTATTATCTCCAACTCGCTATCCTCTCTCTCTTTCACCAATTGCTCACACTGCTTCTTGTACACGTTAAGCTGTTGGAGCGCGATCTGGAGTTGGCTCTCCAGCTGGCGGGCCGTTGTGCTACGTGTATTCATTTTAAAGTTATTAATTTTTGAATAAACACAGACTAAAAGAAAGAAAACTCAAAAAGCAGAGAGGCAACGGGGTGAGATTTGAAATAATGGATAAGGGTTAAGGCAAAGAGAAAAAAAAATTATATATACCTATATGAAATTGCAACAAAAGTTTTGTATCAAGACAAAACTTCAAATAAATTATTTACGAAAAATTAAAAGTTATTTGTAATTCGTAATTCGTCTCCCTATTAATACTAAATTTTTATTTATTTATTAATTTTCTTTTACCATTATGTAAGTAACTTAATTAAAGTAAGCTATATTAGTAAATAAAAGGAAGAAAAAAAAAAAGAAAAACTATAAGAAACAAAAGCAAAGAAAGAAAAGAAAAAGGAAAGAGAAAAAAAATAATAAACAAATAATTAAATAAAAAAGAAATATATATTAATAAAGAAATTTAAAAAAATTAAAGAAGCACAATGCCAGTTCTACGGGGTTTGAACCTAGTTTCTTCACCTTTCAATCTATAAAAATTACGTAAACTAACCGCTACGCCGTTCGTTATACTGAATGTAGTGCGAAAAATGCGACAACTAGAAACTATAATTAATTTAATTTTTAAACCGCTGTTGCTGTACCGACAATATTAAAATATTAAAATCACGCTATGAGGGTAAATACTAAAACTTTATCACAAAATAATTAATGATAACTTATTTGCAACTGTACAACAACAATTAAAACACCCATTCAAAACACCAAAATCAAAGCGCTAAGTCAAACCCTAAGTGGCACCCACGTCAAAACTACACAAGCGTACCTCTGTCTCCGGTCAACTGCCGCCACCGTTAAACTGGAGAAACCACTATCAACCGTTTTACTATTACTGGATAACAATACCAGTTATGTTAAACACATAAGACAACACTTATAACAAGTTAAATAACGAGTTAACGCGGTTTTTCCTAATATTAAAACAATTTTAATAGGGAGACGTTACTACAAGTTTGACAGCTGACTATTAATACCTTATACCCTTTTCCTTCCTGACGCTATAATTCCAGAACGCACGAACCGATTTCCACGGTTTAGCATTCGTTGGAAAGGTATCGGGCTCCGTGAGGTTTATAGCAAACAAAATTCAGGAAAAATGTCAACAGAAAAGCAGGAAAACAGGGAAAACAGGGAAAATCATTTTTCATATACAACGCCATCTCTGATACATAGCATGTACTACAAAAAAACGAAGCCATCTGGTGGCGAAACGGAGTTCGCCGGGTTTGCTAGTTTTAGATAATAATTCCGCTGATTTGTATAAAAACATTGTTTCGATGATGGTTATAAAAAAAAATCTTAAATTATAGTGATATAATCTGCTATTTATTTGTCCGCAACGGTTATCTCCAACCGGTAATTAGATTGCATATAATACCTATGATATAAAAAGTAATCTTTCGTATCCGGGCTAGTACGAGTATAATAAATACACAGCAATCCTAGCAAAAAGGCTTATCAAATTGCTATTTCAACAAACCGGTCAAGAATGAGTCTAACCTACACACGAAGGATTCAAAACACCATTAAATACTTAAACCTATATAATTTTAAAGACAATGACAATAGTTCGGATGTCGTAGTCGCCTCAATACCGGCGGATGCGGGTTCGATTTCCGCTTTAAACTTATATTTGTATTTATACAAATATTTGTTTCTGGTCTGGGTGTACATCTTTGTGTGCCTCCCCACCGTGTTTGGAGAGCATGAAAAGCCGTCGGACCCTGTTGTTATCATAAACACCAGATAGCAATCGTTACTCATAGTAGCGAAATTATCCGCCAACCTGCAGTGGAGCAGCGTAGTGGATAAGGCTCCAACCCTTCGATAAAAGAATTAAAAAAACACTAAAAAAACGCTAAAAAATTTCTTTATTTTTTTATTTTTTATCGTTAATTTTTTAATTATTATCAAACATTATTATGCGTTACATACTAATTCCTGGGAATTTGTTATGAGATTTGAAGTAAAATGCTATAATGTCAAAGTAATAATATGTCGTTTCTATCACCATCATCACCATCATCATCATATCAGCCATTGGATGTCTATTCCTGAACGGAAGCCTCTCCCATCGATTTCCAGAGCTACTGACTGTGCTCTGTATTGCTGATCGTTTGAAGGGGGGGGGGGGGATCTGCCAATACTCACCACGTTTGGCAGGCGGGTTGGCGAGCGCAGTGTGTTGCGTTAGGGTATGGTTACGCCCGAACGAAATCACCTTATGGCGGGACGACGCCCGCCGCACAACCTTCACACGGTGGAAGGCTCGGCTGGAGACGCCTCGGGCTGGTCTTCGGACCATATTGATGGTGTGGACGGTGCGGCAGCACGGAGTCCTCACCTTTCGACTCAAGCAAGTGTTGTCGGGACACGGCTGATTCGGCAAATACTTGCACGTTGTCGCAAGGAGGGAGACGACTCCGGGCTGCCACCACTGCGACTGCAGCGAGGACTCGGCGCAACACACGCTCGAGTCATGCCCGGACTGGGCTGAGCAGCGTCGGGATCTCGCTGTCAGTCATTGGAGAGGACCTATCGCTGCCGGCCGATGCGCAAGCGATGGTCGGTGTTGTTAGGGCCTGGACTGTGGTCGCCACCTTCTGCGAGGACGTCATCTCGCAGAAGGAGGCGACTGGAGGAATCACTCCTTTCAGACCCAATTCGCCGCCGGCGAGCGGGGTGGCGCAGGCGCGCTCATATGCGCCTGATGCGGCCCTAGCCGACGCTGAAAAAAAAAGGGTATGGTTACGCCGCTGCCCATCACCACCTGTTTGGTGCACAGGTTTTGGCACAATTAGGGCCTTATTCGCCTTTTTCGACACCTCGGCAAAAGGAAGGTCGGGACTATTCTTATCTGCCGGTCACAGCACAGCTTATAACGTGAAAGAAATGTAAGAGAATATTTTCTTTAATACATTTTTAATGTTTTCGCAGCCACTTTTTCTATTCTCAGACTTATGTCCATAGCGTATAATCTTTAAATTATTATTTTGTAGAGATTTACTTCTTAACATTTTCTTGACCATTATTATAGGAATTATATAAATCACATGCATATTATTCAGTAAGAAAACGCCTAAATCTCATTTGTAACCAAGGAATTATTTGCAAATATTACATAGATAAATTACACAGGGATCAAACGTTCGTTTTTAATAATGTGTGGGCGATACTTAACGAGGATTGATGTGAGGAATAAGATTTAGATTAAGTGTGACCGCAGACGACAAAACACCTTGTATGTCTTCTTAAAGTTATATATTAATAATTTCGACACGTAGATCAATAATTTCATGAATTTTTATCAGAATTATAGACAGTAAAGCCCTTAACGGAAAAGTTATTTTAGCGTGCACTATATTGAAATGTTAGAAAAGCTAATCATGTTTAACTTAACAAACAAATAACCGAACATTACCGAACTGCGCATTAATTTATAAAAAAAAAACCTTCTTGAGATATTTATAAAAAAAAACTTCCTTAAAATTACAATGGGAACTATTAAGAACATATATTAAAATAAGATAAAACCAAGTAATTAACTCTATATAAAAAATAATTACAAAGAAATAAACCTACCAAGGTACTGCTAATTCCCAAAACCATAACTCATTCGGAAATCTAAACCCCAATTAATTAGAAAAAAATTCGTCCGTTTGGCCACCGACTGTTTTAAGACAATAATTAATAAATAAATAAAAAACGTCCCGCCAGTGTTTCAATTCATTCGGGGGGCGGAGTCGTTTTACATTCACGGGGTGGATATCTTTCGAAATCATTAGTCGTGGAATGCCTCGGAAAGTGAACACACTCCATAATTTCGGTTCCCTTCGTCGGCACCGTGGGCGGATATAGCCTTTGTCTTTAGTTACAAAAGGACAAAAAAAGTAATTCGAATGTCAGTTCATAATATTTATTTGCGCCGTCGCCGCATTAAGCACGTGTAGTGTAATTTCGTCCACATTGTCCAAGCCGTGTCGTGTCCGCGAGTGATGTATAAAGACAATAGTTTCATTATTTAGTATCGTTTATTTTCAGATAATATATGACAATCTGATTCGTCGGCTGATAAAACGAAAAACATATTAACAAACACGACTCTCGTTTGAGTCATACCGAATCTATATTGATTTTCCATATCATTGTGCTTGCGATAAAAACTTAATGGGAATATAGACAGAATTGCGTATAATTTATACGCAATTTCGGCTATAACCCATTAAAATTATCCGTTTCAAATTAAGAATGTACATTTAAGTATTAGCATGCAAAATATACTGTGTAATATTTATGATGAAACAAGTGAAAGGGTTAACATTATCGTCGTAAAAATCATTAAAACTTAAATAAATATTCTTCCTATTCTTGCTACAACTCATATGTGCTAGGTTTTTTAAATCTTTAATTTTAAACAATAATATTTAGTAATTTCAAATCATACTTTCATCACTATATCGCTATATACGGCCCAATCGGTCATAAAAATGTTTGACTCAAAGTGAATCCGATAACATCTTTTAATAAACTGTTTACGATCATAAACTTTGGTATCCAAATAAGAAACGTATCAAATGGCCAATTAGTTCGATCACGATTCTTTGATAATCACAATATTTTGGTACATTAAGGAAATATCGATGTAGAAATACTTATTTTGTGCAAGAAATGCGAGATATAATAAAAACACAATCATATTACGTCCGAGTAGGTACGTCAATAAAACGCGTTATCGATACGTTTTGTCGATAGTGAATTCAAAATTACTCGTAAACACTAAATCGGCGATTATGTTGTAACATGCGCATACATACCGCTCAGTTAACCGACAGCTATAAACTTTTGTTTGTATATTAACGTCATAATATCATTAGAACTTTTATGGGAGTTATATTCGTAAACATGTATGCGTACGGCATTCAAGTGCATCATTATAGATAGAGCCTTTGTCGAGGATAAGATAAAAAGTAAATTTACACTCGACTTCTTATTTTTAAAATACTTAAAGGCTTTCACGTTAATTGTTTTAAGTACTTTGAAAAGTTTTAAATGTAAAGATTCAAATATTGTGTTAAAATAAACATCAAACACACATCGAACTAGAAATAGAAATAATTAAAAAATGTATACAAAAAAAATACGTTAAGAATACGTTATATCAAAAAATATTATTTTTGTATTAAATTAATATACTATACATATTTAAATGTGTAATATAAAAATCACTAGATCTATCGATTAATTATATTGATTCTTATTTAATAGAATTATTATCTATCTAAATAGTTAAAAAAATATAAAATTTTATATCATCATCATCATATCAGCCATTGGATGTCCACTGCTGAACGTAGTCCTCCCCCATCGACCTCCAGAGCGACCGGTTCAAAGCAGCCTCCATCCAACGGCTTCCGGCGACTTTCCTCAAGTTGTCTGTTCATCTCGCGGACGGTTGTCCAACTCCGTCTCTCCCGGGAACCTCTCTGCTCCATTGGCCATCAGTTCTACGAACTATGTGCCCTGTCCACTGACACTGCAGCTTGAAAATCCATTGGGCTATATCAGCAACCTTCGTTCGTCTGCTCATCTCTTCCTCTTCATCTCTCAATCTCATCATTTCTGATTCAATCTCGCAAAGAAAACCAAGCATAGCCCTCTCCATTGCACGCTGTGCGACTTGGAGCAAGTTTAAAAGGCCCATAGTCAAGGACTATGGGCAAGGGGGTGCAGACGCTGTGGGCGTGGCGCTGAGTAGGCGGGAATAAATGAGGGGGAGATTATTCCCCCCATTCAGCGGCAGAAGCGGGCACGTTCGCTCGTCCGCTCTGTGCAGGTGGCGCGTGGTGCGCGAGTCGCCTGGGTCGAGCCTGGCTCTCTGCAGTTCTTGCGGTGCTTCCTATGGTGCGATTCGACGGCGAGGGGGTTGGGTCGCTCGATACTGGCACAGTGTTGCTTTGCGGTGGAAGAAAGCCGGCGGTGAGGGGCCCAATCTCGGTAGTTGGGCTACTCCCTGTATTTCTCTGTCTCGCGCAGAGGAGTACTGGTTGAGCGGCTCCTCGGAGGGGCCGCAAGGCCAAGCGTCGGGACGTCATGGTTGTATGCGAAAGCGATCCCGTGGCACCCCATTACGGCGCCGACGGTATCGATGGGTTTTAGCAGGTATTCGGCCTGCAGACTGACATGCAGTCCTGGCGTCCGGCCGCGAGTCCCACATACCCGCCGCCTCTCGGCGGGATGCGTACCTAAATGCATTTCCCATCGTCAAAAAAAGGTCGATTTGTTGAGGAAGATTATAAGGTACAAAAGATCACGTTGCAAAAAGTAGGAAAACGTATCATGGTAAACATTTATATGATAGGTATATAGTAAGTACATACAAAATAAATTACTTTTATCCGTCATAACTTATGAAAGTATAATATATTAACAAAACTATTATAACACAGTACGTTCCTTTAATCAACATTATGAGAAAATCTAAATTCTATATAAAGATGACATCATCGATGAACATTGAATCATGTACGTGTTCATGATTTAATGTTCATTGAAATAATTGTAATCCTTTATTTACGCATTGCGATATTAAAGAGCAATGTCACCATAATCTCAACAACATATTGGAATGAAAATTACGATACTGAAATCAATATCAATTGTTTTATAAAAAAATAAGTAAATAAATACAATATATCTTGTCTATTATATTATTATAGTAATATATATTTGTAAAATAATGTCGTGTTAATTTGTTCACGGATAGATTGAGGTTTATTTTATACTTATCTATCTACATAATATAATAAAATAGTAGGAAAGTCAAAACTGTACATTGAATATATTTTTTAAAGAATACTTGGGGTGTGATCTATAATCGATACCGAAGCCAAAAATATAGTAGTAGTAGAATTTTTGTCTGTGTGTCTGTATGTCTGTGTGTCTGTATGTCTGTTTGTCTGTATGTATGTCCGGGATAAACTCAAAAAGTACTCCATGAATTAACTTCTAGTTTGGCACGAATATAATTAAGAAGTCGGGTCAACATATAGGCTACATATTATTACGCTATCACATCCGGGGAACGAGCAGTGAACCTTTATATCTTCAACGCGTTCTGTAACAACGTGTAATCTAATAGCGTTCACGCAGACGACGTCGCTGGCAGCAGCTATTGTATGTATATTTTAAATATTGATTTATATTGATTATAACAAGTATTCACAAATACCTTTTGATCTTGCATTAAAGATCTTTATTTTGACTCTTATGTATATCCGGTTCTATCATATTTTCTTTTTATATTTTTTTTGAAATCGTTACAAACATAAAATTTAAATGAATAATTATTGCTATCTAGATATTAATGTAAAACGATTCCTGTGTGGGTTTATTACAGAATAAATATCGCAAATTATTAATGTTAAGCTATATTTGTGTGGGTTTATATTAGATCAATATAGTCTTAATAATATTATAAATCTTCAAAAATGTATCTTAGATTTCTATTATTATTAAGATGTATTTCATTAGTGTCGATTCGTATGATTATTATGAGGATATTATTGAAAATATGTTCTTTTTTTTTTCTTCTTTCAAATGGCAGCGAACTTTAAACAAAATCAGGTAGCTAATGCGTTTTAATTTACATCAATATACTATAACCTCTATAATAGTATATAAAATTCCACCATTTCATTTCGAAAATCAGTGTTATTTATTATTATTAGCATGAATGCTGGCCTATAAATAACATTCTAAGGAATATAGAAGTATAAGGAGCTAAGAGTCGCTCCGAGAATATGTTAAGCCGTCGTATTACCATAAGCATCTGACTATGATCGTTACCTTGGTAGAGGAATCATGCAACAGAGAGCAACATTGCGAATTAAGCTAAAACCGTTGTCTTATATAGAAAATAGACCCAAAAAGAAGTTAACGCATTAGTGGAAAATACAAAGTATCAGTAGTAGGAGTAGTAGTACGGCGATAAGTCCGACGTACTGCTATATTAAGGAACTAGGGGCCCGCCCTGGCTGCGCACGGGGTATGTATATACATAATATAATACCTCAACCTTCCTCATGAATTACTCTATCTATTGGTGAAAACCTCATGAAAATCCGTGCAGTAGTTTATGAGTTTATCGCGAACAGACAGACAGATGTGATGAAGAAGAAAATATAAATGATTACATAAATTGTTTTAAATTAGAATATTTTATCTTAGAACAATAAAACCAATTTTTTTTTATTTCAATTTGATTTTATTTTTTGAAATAGTAAAGCATGAATGCTATACCCAAGCTATGCTGACCAAGTTATACATTCTCCAATGTTTTATAGATATGTTGTATTGTACTTTAACAGGTAGTCAATAGATGGCGCTGGCTTTAAACTCTATACCCGCGATATTCAAGTTAGGTACTCTATGGCAAGGAGACATTGACAAACACAACGCTTGCGCCTGTCCAGTAGTTTTTGAGTGAAAGCCGGACAACAGACAGACAGACAAAAATTTCAAAATGAATTTTTTTGGCTTGTGTTACTTGTATGAAGGCCCCTAGGGGTGTTTTTTTTTTTAATTTTTTATTCAATATACAGAATTGAACTCTTCTACAGCTTTATTATATGTATAAGATAAGATAAGATATATAACATATATAAGATATAAGATAAGATGTATAAATGAAGAATATCATTACGTATTTGAACGCACGACCGTGAATTAGATTTCACGTGTTCTATTCACTCAGTCATCTCGACTCTTATTAAAATCGATCCATGCATTAACCAACATTTTCAATTAATATTTTATGATGTCGACGCTTGAACCTAGTAATTCTACAGCTATAAAGGCTATCGATTGCTGTAGATAATGTCTCGATAGGTATCAATAACATTAGATCGTATATTACAATTAGTAACATGTATAAAACTTGTTATAATTTATTAATAACTGTTTAGAAGATGTATATATATAAATCAGAAAAAATTACGTAATTTTTGTCACATTGTCAAGGGAATTTTTTCACCCAAGAGGCCAAGAACATCAAAGTCACAAAGGAAAAAGCTTACTTAAATAACTCTTTAACAGGTGGTTCCAGAGAAAAATAAAGTGTATGAGATTATTGCATATTAGAAAAAGGCCTTAAAATATATATGACAAATATAATAATTTCAAAGTCAGATTTTAAAAATACATTTCTTTTTTTTTTCATATTTGAAAAATCTGATTTCTTTTCCGAAGTATTATTTGTGTTTCTACTTTTATTTTCCTTTAGTTCTCATAACCCAACAACCCAACTTATCTTTCATATCCTTTACTTTCTCCAATTCCCCCAAGTCCTTGCTTCAGCTAGCAACACACAACACCACTGGTATGTACCTAACGTGTAAGTGTCAACATTAAATAAAGCATTTTATCTCACTATATCATATATCACCTATGACCCGGCTGACTCGGATAAAATTTGAAAAAATGATGATTAACAAGAACTTTGGAATGATAATTTAAATCATCCGATTAAAAAGAAGTACTTAGGTAAAATCGCTGGAAATAGCGTAACCAAAACTCACCAAAGACAAAAGCTCATTAAAATTAAAACATATAACCGTAATAAATCTAACAATTTACACAATGACAAATTTATGGTACAGTCGAATTTATTTCAGTCCAATAAGTTATCGTGTCACAGAACAAACAATGGCTTGATGAACAAAGACTTGAACTCAACATAAATACTCCTACTCGAAAACGAGAACAAGGGTAAATTTTCACCTACATTTCAAATCGAGGCTTAGCAAAACAAATCCTTTTAAAATAATTCACGCTCTAAAAATATGTGCAACTTAAGTTAAATTAATACGATCTAACAAAATAATTTAAATAATTAACATTACCTATTGTGTCGTTCCAGTTTATACGACTAATGAAGACATAATGAAACCCAAACCGCAAAAGCCAATAAAAATGAGCATCATCCTTCGATTTTGGTTGTAAAGTGTACTACTTTTTATCCCACATGGATACACTAATAGTAATATTCGAATAGTTTTGTCTTCGTATAAATAACAATATTAAATTATATTTAAAAAGTTAGAATATTGATTCAATAAGCATTAAAAAAACAAGCATGGTCATCATGTCGCAAAAGTTTATCATCGTCATCATATTAGCAATTGAATGTCCACTGCTGACTGGTTCGAAGCAGACTCCATTCAACGGCTTCCGGCAACTCTCTTCAAGTCATCTGTTCATCTCGCGAATGACCATCCGACGCTGCGCTTGCCGGTACGTGGTCTCCACTCGAAAACCTTTCTGTTCTATCAGCCGCCAGTTCTATGCGCTACGTGCCCTGCCCACTGCCACTTCAGCTTGCAAATCCGTTGGGCTATGTCGGCAACTTTCGTTAGTCTGCGGATCTCATTATTTCTAATCCGCAAAAGTTTTCTGTAAAAATTTACTAAGTATATATGATTTTTTGTCAACTCCGACAAGAAATTACATTTGATTGTACTAATCTACAAAATTTCTAGCAACATTTCATCTTTTTTTTTAATTTTTTTAATTTTGACTTTTTTACTATTTGTTTAAAAGAAATGTTTTAAGCGTATCTGTTTTTCTTTTAATATAAATAGAAAAGGACGAGTATAAACTAAATTAATAAATAATTCATTTATGATCGTCAACGTAAATAAATTGTATTTAGACGTTTAAAAAATTAATAACACCTACTTGCATTTATTATGAATTTCAGTTGTGATTGTCAACCTCGTGTCAGTCGAATAGGTTTTAAAGGGAAACGTTACACACGCCCCGAGCGGACAAGACACGACAGTCCGTCCCGTACTTTATGATCTCATAAAACGAACGATTCAATGGAATTCAAGGTACGACTGTTACTTGTTGGCAACTAATGACAACATTGTAACCACGGTGTAGAGTTGTAGACTGTAGACCATTTCTATTTGTCGTAACAGCATTGATGGCCAATTAAAATATCCATGCAAAGATTTTTATACCTACCAACAACAGAATAAGAGCGTTTCCAACCGACTGTATGAATGAAATTCTCAATTTTAAATTATGCAAGTTATATTTAGAAATAAAAAACAATAGATAAGAAAAACAAAACTAAATATAAAACCCATTAACGGTCTACAGAAAATCGTTTACATTTTATACTATTGTTAGAAAGGTTAAGATCGAAAACCTTATACAAACTGATCATATTTGTGTATAAGATTTTTTTTATTTTATTTATCTAGTATGATCTAATCTTTTAAAATATAAAATTTGTAAGTATACTTAAAATTTTGTTCACAAAATGTATAAAATATTACACAGGAGTAAAATCAGAGAATACTAAGCATCGAAATATTAATAACGTTGAATGTTTAATGACCAAAATGTTTACAGCTGTTGTAAATATAATAGCGGTGAACAGAATTAACAAATGAATGACTCTTCATTGAAAGCTCACAAATTTAACCGAGCAAGATTAAATCCGTGGCTGCGATATCTGTACTGCCATAAATCAATATTTAAAGATTTTTAATGATCTATCGTAAAATATATATACGAGTATATTGGAGCCATTTACCATTATGGATTATAATGTTCGGTCTTGACCCACAATGCTTCGTGTGGAGCGCGCATAATACTGCTAACCTCAAAGAAAATGTGTTTACTTTTTCTTCGAAACATTTGTTTGAAAATATTATTTTAAAACTACACCAAACAAACACCGTCTAGCTATGTAATAATTTAAAGATTTTACAGTTACCGTTTATGTTAAACGTGTTCTTAAAACGATGTCTTAAATTAATAAGAAATGTACATAGGTCAAGTTTTAATATATTTTGTAATAAAAAAAAAACTGTCAGTTTTTTGCTTGGCACAATGAGGTGCACAATAAAAATGCCAATGTTCTTACAAACAAGAATTTATGTTCGATATATGCAAATGAACGGACCTCAAACGCAAAGATCGTAGAGTAAGAATACCAGTTGAATAAATTAATTTAAGATTTTTTTTACTTTTATTATACGATTTATAAAACGTTGATCATTTGAAAGAATATATTTCATATTTAAAAAAAAATTATATCGCGTAATTAATTGATTAAATCTCAAATTTTTTACATAAAAAGAAAATAAGAGATTGTGCTGTAATCTGTAAATATTTAAATGTTACAAATTATATATTACAATATTATTTCAAGGTTATATTATTATTTCAGATGGTCATAGGCATATATGATACTAATAAGTCATACGGAGACCGGCAGAGAAGAATAGTCCCAACCTCATTCTTGCCGAGGTGTTGTAAAAGGCGACTGACCACATCGGTGCGAACAACTGTACACCAACCAAGATGGTGATGGACAGTAGCGTCATATCCTGCCACAACACACTGCGCTCGCTAACCCGCCTGCCAAGCATGGCGAGTATTGGCAAACGTCCTCAGAGATAATGGGGGATACGTTCAGCAGTGGACAGCCACCACTTTATGTGGTGGTGGATAGACATACACGACGCACATATATACAATTATCGAAATTCAACGCAAGTGAAACTGCCCCTAAGTTTTATTTTTTTATTTTTTTAATATAAATTTATGTCCACGGTTTCATTTTGCCCATGCCTTTTTTATTTCAATTTGTTTCGTTAATTTATACTTGGTACAATGGTAGCTGCTTACATTAATAATAACCCGCCTAATAGTTTAATAAACAATACATATAAACTTATTTATTGTATTATGAACATACTGTTACATTTAGTCTGTGCGCTAACGCACTTTGGTGGTAAAGATAATCCCGTCGATACGTTACGTGGCGTGTCAAATGCTTAATGATATTGAACAGAAATTATACCAGTTTTGTTTTCTGTAAATAAAACGTTACGAATATTATATTTTTTTTCATACCGATCTTTTATAGCACGGTTAATAATTTTATAGCGTTTTCCGAGTTAAATTACACATGTATGTGTAACTAGCTGTTAAGCGTAACTCATACCACATTAAGCCCTATTATTAAAGAAAGAAGAAGAAGATTTAATATAGTTTATTATATACCCTTCGTTTTTCCCATGTTTCAAACTATCTCGACGAATTCAAATGCAACGGTTTTGATTATAAAAGCGTAAAGACATGACGTAAAATTACAGTAGATTTTAATACTCATAATCAGTATGGGAGCATGCTTAAACAAGTAAGATAACATGATGATGTGATTGTAAAAAGACCCCTTTTTAACTAACATTCATTAATTATTTTATGAATGAATATGAAATGAGACTGACTGATTATTAATATTCTTTTTTTTTTTAAATACAGCGCAAGGTATAGTTTAATGATACAGTTTGATATAGTCCTTTATGATAAGTTTAGAAAAGTACATATTTATATTATGTTTCATATTTGTGTGCAGTAAATATTATCTTAAATAAAATAATAACGAAACTGACATCATTTCTGACTGACTTCATCGTTCGTGAGAAAAGTTTGTATAGGTCATACAGATGTTTGTCGTGATCTTGACGTTCGTATCGTATTCTTCTATTCCTGCTGCGTGTTTCCTGGGTATCGACACATGATTTTCATCCTACTGAGGACTCTGTACTGTTACTTTATCCGCCTGTAAACAACCCACTGCTGAGCGAAGACCTCTTCTGCATATAGAAGTGTTGGAGCTAATCCACCACGCTGTTCCACTGCGGGTTGGCGGAAAATATCCCTACCATCAGTAAGGATCATTACCAATTGTCTATGATAACAACCGTGACCGACGGCCGACGGACGGAGATTCGATGAAACAAATACAAATATCTGCCCCGAGCGGGAACCGAACCCGCGACCGCCGGAGTTGAGGCAACTACTCGCACCACTACGCCAGAACGATCGTTATATATCTATACAAATAATAAATCTGTTAAAACCTCCGTTTTATTAATACAATATATATCATCAAGAATAAATTTTAATACCGCGTTTTTTTTTGAATCAGCGCCATCTCTTATCGTTTTTTTCTGTGTTCACGTATCACGTAAAAAGTACAAAACCAATGTAAATAACTTTAATACATAAAAATTAAACATAACTCACAGTATAATTTAGTTTTTGTTTCATTGTAATTAAATTTAAAAATAAATATTTAAGAAAATAGAAATAGGTACCTACGCCGCCAACGCCATCTGGTCTAAGGAATCTTAAAAACTCACAAAACTTATTTTTGAGTTATTATTTTGTTAAACTTAAAAGTTTACTAAATATGTCGAATAGGAATAGAAATCGTTTTAATATTTTAGATAAACATCATTTTCAATTAATATAGGTACTATTATGTTAAATGTCACTAAATATAAAAACGATATGCTACCATTATACGACAGATGGCGCATGTAGGTGATAAACAAGTATGCTTAATTAAAAAAATCAAAAAACCCGACTGCGTAAAATACTCTTATTATAAACTAAAAATAATAAAACAATTTACTAGCTTACATTTGATACCCATATTGCTACAGTAAGAAAAAAAATTCATCTCCCCCCCCTCATTCCGCCATTTGCGGGCGCCATTTTGAAAATTTATATAACCTATGTCTCTACTACAATTTAGACAAATCCAACGACAGCTCATATGTCAAAAACCGTCCAGCCGTTTGGGCTGTAGGGCGTGCCAAAGAAATGGACATACATACATACATACATACATACATACAAACAATCACTCGAAAAACATAACCCTCCTTCTGTCGCAGTCGGGTAAAAATATAAATTTATAATTTTTAAAATTTTTGTTAAATGCCCGTGTGAAGCCGGGGCGGGCCGCTAGTTAGGTACTAATTTTATAATTCAAGCATACCGTACTAAAATATTTCAACTAACTATTTCAAGGAAATAAAAATTACTTTTATACATTATTATAAACGACTTGCAAATGTAGTAAAATCGAAATCCAGTATCAGTACCTAATTAATAGAAAATCGTAAGGTCTTCATCAATAGTTCATTTGTAAAATTATTATCATTTCGATGTGGAAACACTTAAGCCGCATAAGAATATCTTAATCTACTCCGGCGCAGAAAATCCGCGCGGAATGCAGACGATTGTCTATCCTGTTATTGCACCGGTGATTCATCATGCGTACCAGCTTCAGATAGTGAGAGATACAAGGACAGTGTGAATTTGTTTTGTCTTTTATTATCGTGATCTATGAAAACGTATGTATTTATCTCCTTTTAAGTTATACGAAATAAATGAAAGTTCAATGTACTCTACGAAAACAAATAGATCTAAATATTCGATAGTATGTATAAAATAATTTTAATCTTTAAATAAACAATGTTAAATGTATAGCTATTATTTAGTTATTTAGAGTTACTTTAAAGATGTACTGTACTGTATACTGTATCAACCTGTAAACAACCCACTGCTGAGCGACGGCCTCTTTTTCATATAGAAGAAGGGTTGGAGCTTAATCCACCACGCTGCCCCACTGCGGGTTGTGGGATAATTTCCCTACCATGAGTAACGATCTTTATCAGGTGTCTGTGATAACAAGCGGGATCAATGCCTTTACGTGCTCTCCGAGGCACGGTAGGGAGACCCACAATGACATACACCTAGGTCGGAAACAAATATTTGTACAAATACAAATATCTGTCATAAGCGGGAATCGAACCCACGAACGGTCGTCAGACTTAAATGATACGAGTATGTTATTCGATTATGTATAGTTTCATACATATAATTTATATAACAATCTGACAGAGCTTTATTTTGTATACATCAAAGACTTTAATGTATTTTGAAGTTATATTATCATCAGAAATCACACTCTAAAACAGTGTTTCCCAACCTTTTTTAGGCCATGCCCCACCTTAACATTTCTAAATTGTTTATGCCCCCATGCATAATTTTTAACGTTTAAAATTGTTTTGTTCCCTTAAGAAATATAAATGATAAGTTTAAGGAAGAAATCACTATGAAATTATTATCAAAACATCGTAAGTAAAACGTCAAAATTCAAAATGTAGTACATTATTCCGAAAAAAAAAATGTAATTTATAGACGTAAGCTGTCAAAAAGATAATAAACGGTTGAACAAGGTATAGCATTGCATTTAAATAACCAAAGCGAAAGGGTTAAAGTCGAGTCGAGTCCATTTTTAAATTGCCCACATTAACTATCAAATTGCCCCCCAGTGGGGCGTGGGCCCCACGTTGGGAAACACTGCTCTAAAAGGTACATGAAAAGGTCAGCAGGAGCAAAATGTTTATGCTTCTTCAAACGGTTTTTTTTTAGAGATATTTATTAATATAAAATAATTATTTAATAGGTACTCGATTTTCAATAACCGTGCAAAATTCGTAATAATATTTGTTATGATAAAAATCTGATAGCGATCATTAGTCACGGTAAGGACTTTAGGTACTGGCGTCGGAGCAGCGTGGATTAACCACTAATTCTTCTTTTGTATAGAGAGAGGCCTTTGTCTATCAGTAGGACACTTACAGAAGTTAGAAGATAAATAAATAAATAAATAGACGACGGGTTGGCGCAGTGGTCACAGCAACTGGCTTATGCGCTGACGGTCGCGGGTTCGATCCCCGCACATGACAAATATTTGTATAGGCCATACAGATGTTTGTCGTGCTCTGGGCGTTTGTGCTTGTGTATTGTGTCTGTTTCCGGACCCCCGACACAAGATTCACATCCTACTGGAGGCCGTTGAGTGTGAGGCGTTTATCTTGAGTGTGAGACGTTTAAATAAATATTACAAGTACGCACTATTATATATTATACATACTAGATATTTCTCGCGGTTTTGCCTGCGTTGACTCGACTACTCAAATTGGTTGAAACGTTTACATTTTCATCGATGTTTAACAATAAGAGATCTTGTGTTATAATTTATTCAGATTCGATTTTATATATATATTGTGACGTAATTTATGATTCAATTCTTATATTAATACGAATTAGTTTTACAATAAAATATTTACCGTATCTTAAGCATTAAGAAAATATTTATTTAATTATAAGCCATAAGAATAGTAACGTATTCAATTCATGTTAAGTATTATTGTATCTTTAAGAATAAAAGTAGTTATTTATTAATAAATACCTAATAAAAAATAGTTCCTAGGAGATATATTTGTGAAATTATAATTACATGATTTACGTATGCGTTATAAAGGAAGAGTTTAAAGATATTATAATTAGTTATGTAATATTTAATATATAAATAAAGGTCTTGCAACGAATTTTTTTATCGAATTTTTTTATCACAGATCAGGTTCAATGACTGCTGCATATGCTCACCATGTTATGCGCAATCATATTTTTATGATATTGATAATGCTGTTAATTAAATATTAGGTCGAATTTCGACCACTGGGCGACCCCTAGTAGTAATAATTGTACTGTTAACAAACAAAATGTCACATTTTATATGTTCAGTAGTCTATTACAAATATTCATCAATTAACAAGCTCAATAATAGAAACATTTCGGTATATTTATCTCTATACCTATGAGTATATAATATTATGATGATTATACTCAATCTATTTTAAAACACATCTCACGTATTATAATAGTTAAATAATCAAACGTATCAATTTTCTTTTTCAATTTAGAAATAGCAGAAAATAAAAATAATAATAATCACATGTTACTGAGTATGCAATTTCGTCTGCAAATTGACTGAAGGCAATACAAAAATGCATTCTATCTTTGTCGTTTACTCGTTGTTCAATCACTAAAAGAAGCTTGTTTAATGGTTTTTCAACATTACTGAGCAAATAATCTTTCTGGACTTATAAGGCCTACATTATTGCAATATTTTATGACGACGTATACATATATTTTAGTATGAGTATTTTTTAAGAACGGGATTCATTGTTAATATACATAATTATATCTTATTATTAATTTTTTAAATCAATAAAATGTTTCGAAAATTAGCACTTTGATATAGACGACAGCGTCTAATTTATAACTTAACATTTATCTTAGAGTACAAAAAACATAATTCTCGTAATAAAAAAGCTCAAGGCAATAAATTAATATGTTAGGCCAAGATGTTTTCTATTCGTTTAATTAAGACAAAAGATATTTTTTCTCTGAACTGTAATAAAAATTATCTTTTTGAAATTATAAAATATTTTTTGGGAGTTACTGCAAAATCATACCTCAACGCTTACTTAACGCTACTTAATACTTCAACGCTTAATCCTAATTTAAAATCTTGTGTAACTTCCGTAATCTGATTACAGTGTACAAATTAATCCGCCATCTCTTCCACTAGTCGCTCCGCCCGCCGCGTCTCTTGTGTTCTATGCCCACTTCGCCCTCGGCGCGGACTCAGTCACGACATGCCAGTCAGAAACCTCCAATTTGTGGCCGCCGTGTTGGTTTTGTTGAAGCTAGCGTCTTCATACCTCCTTTTACACTTTTTGCCAACACGAATAAATCTTATAAGGTCATTTTTACAAATTCCTTTAATATTTCATTGTAAAGTAAAATTCTTTGTTGTAAGTTTCAAAATTTTACATTTTGTAATATTGCCATTAATTAAATAATAGTAAATAATTACATACATATGTATAATATACTAGCAAACCCGGCGAACTCCGTTTCGCCACCAACTTATTTTCGTGAGGGATACTCACACCACGTACTTCCGCCATGCAAAACCATATTGGTTTGTAGTACATGCTATGTATCAGAGATGGCGCTGTATGTGAAAAATGATTTTCAGGTTCGTGCGTTCTGGAATTATAGCGTCAGGAAGGAAAACCCGACTTATTTTTATATTATAGATAACATTACAAAATTTATAATTTTTAAATCATTTGATGAGAGTCAATGATGACCCTTCTTCTATATGGAGAAGAGGCCTTTGCCAAGCAATGTGTTGTTTAGAAGTTGATTCAATGCACTTCAGTTCATTATGAGAGTATAAGATTATATTATTATGATTTTCCCTGTTTTCCTGCTTTTCTGTTGAAAATTTTCCTGAATTTAGTTTGCTATAAAGCTCACGGAGCCCGAGACCTTTCCAACGAATGCAAAACCGTGGAAATCGGTTCGTGCGTTCTGGAATTATAGCGTCAGGAAGGAAAACCCGACTTATTTTTATATTATAGATTAGGTTAGCACATGTTATCTATATTATATACATTTTCTCTAAAAATAACTATATTTTCTTAATTTACTACCATTAGAAGTCGTCCATTATTCGCGTGATGTTTTTTTAGCAGCTTTTTAACCATCCCCCCCCCCCCTCTGATGATATGTGGTAATGTTTTAGAATTAAAAAATCATATCATTTATACTCATCTGAAATGTAACACATATTGTTAAACTCATTAAGATCGTATAAATCATTATAATCTGTAAAAATCGGCGGAAGTTTTTATTGTTCATATTATAATTAAACCATTAAAACCAGTCCATCTAATATAATGCGAATAACTTACAGCAGGGCATCACGAGTAATGTATGTCTGCCCTTGCGCAATTTGCACTAATACCCTGTTTCTTGTTCTAATCGCCGCAGATCGTTTCAATGCGTTGGTGCAATGAACGTCAGTTCTCTCTATATTTCTATAATAACCGTAAATACTGAAACTTGTTCCTGTAATCTGACATTAACTTTATAAAATCTAATAGCGTACTAAGTCTAATAGACAATAAGTAATTGATATGTCTCTAAACTCTATTTAATCAGAACGAATTTAATGTTTAATAAATAATGTAATTTTATCTTCACGAAAATTTATTCATGACGACCATAATACATGTATGTACCTATTCAAAGTGATTACGTTCAATGTAATTATTCCTATAAAATTTGATTACAGCTAAAAATCCCCACCAAAATTCAAGTGCAAAAAGCTATTTCTAAAGTCATCAACATCTACGATAGTTTCAATTAGTTTCCCTTTTACAAATAACTCATGTTTCAAATAATTTTCTCCTCTCACGATATACACACAAAGTTTATTTACAAATACCCTTGAGGCAACGTTTTAGCTTAACATTTATATAAAATAGCTCCACAAAGAGGCGCCTTAAAGAAGACTACGGTTCAAGATACGATGGCCCTCATAATGACGGGGCCGTCACTCCGTCCGTCAGCGAGACTCCTAAGAATGAGTTCATTTCCTTCGACCATAAGATACGATTTTTAATTAAGTTTTTGTTAAAAATTCATTACACAGCACGACGGACCTCCGTGGCTATATTCCAACTACATGCATAAATGACTACGTAATTAATGAACGTAGAATGTAGACGCGTTACTCGTTATAATGTCGAATTTTTGATGATTACGCAGTCGTTGTGTACACATTGACTTTTAATTTAATTAAAATTCCTATATAATTAAATTATGCGCCATAAAATCGAAGAAAATATTTATAACGTTTTTTTTTTTTAAATCTAAAAATTATTTAACGCTACACGTTAACGTAAGTAGACTTGAAGGTAATAAGAAAAACCACTTAACCTTATTTAATTCAACAACTGTTACAACGAAAATAAAAATACACTCATTAAGCTCGTTAAAAACGATTTATTCTCCTTGATTATTTAAAGTACCTACCTTAAAAATTACTTGAAGTATCGTTTTAATTCGTTTTATTATTTTACTGTTTCATATTAATACGTCTATAGCATTAAGGCTTCAAATTTTCATTTCATCTCATCATTGTTGCTTCTGACTGTCAAGTTGAATGTCAACTTAATTTTTATTCATGAGAATTATTCTAAAATGTGTCAGCAATTCTCAGAGAGTAACTCCTCGTAGAGTTACGAATACTCTATTCAAAACTGTTTACATTTATTTTATTTCTAGTAAAATTATTTCCATTTTAATACATATAAGATACCTATTATTCAACTATTCTATACATTCAAAATACTAAATAGAATTATTTTAATAAACTGTACTAAACTAAATTTTAATCCGTTCTTAAAACTATGCGTATATAATCTTATCGATAATTTTTAATACGTAAGAATAATTAATTCACCAAAAACCGAACGTAGCGTCTTTACCAAGAACGTCAAAAAGTGTTAAACATGTTTTATTTAAAAATCCAGTCGGCAGTCGTCAAGGACTAGTCGCTTAAACCTGTGGTAGCAGAGTTACGTACGTGTCTAGCATGTTTCATGTTAGCCTGGGGCGGTATGGCTTGCCATGCCTTCCTGTCTTCAAAAATGTGTAATAATCCTCCAAGTTAGGTACTCAGACACATATACTAGCTTAGTTTCGAAGTGACCGCAAAAATTCCTGCTTTAATTTTAAGCAGCTGTAATAAAAAGGTCGATTAAGTTTAGTTTTGTGCTATTATTCAAAAAAAAATTATTTTATGAAATTTCCAGACTTTTAGTTTTAAAAAAAAAACGATAATTTTAATAGGTGTCATTGAGACCACAGACAATTCCAGGCTGAAGACATTTCTGTTTTTGTACTCAAAGACCAAAATCGTTGTTCAAAGTAATCTGATACAAAAAGATACATAATATCTAACCAAGATTTAAATTATTATATTTTAAAGACTTAAATTTCGTTTTGAATAAGTTTATTTGCAACTAGTAAAATTATATATTTATTTATACAAATTGCTGTCCGAATAAGAATACATTAGATTTCGTTTTTGTGGTTAACTAGTCGTTTATTAAACATTTCATTCTTTTGTAATTTAACTGTAGTTTGATTGTTACCTCTATGGAATTTATTTTTCTTCGATAATATAACAGCACATTTAAAGGATTCGATCAAGTCTCGGTTTATATTCCATTACAAGTGAACATTAATTTTCGTTATTTAGAATTTTTTGGAAATTACCACCTAGGTGTATTATATATAGTATATATATTTGTATTTGTATATGTTTTATATATAGTATATATATTTATATTATATCATCTTTATATATTGTATTTTCATAGATCAGATTAATTTGAGTGATATCTTTTGAAGTCGTTTAAAAATGCATTCGCGTAAATTAAACCATTAAAATAAAATGTCGATGATCTGTGCCAGATTTTATATTTTTAACGTAGACTAACAATTCAAAATATTTCAGCCGGGACACTAAACAGCTATTAAAAAGCATCTTATTTTGGTGACAAACGCATGCGATGTTGAGTTTGATATAAAGAGCGATGCATTAGAGACGAGACTTGCTTTGAAGATGAGTTTACAAATGAGTGAGACGCCTCGCGGTGACGGTAAGGATGTATTGTCGCAGCTGTATTCGTCACTAAATTTAAGCCAGTTTCGAAATATCTGTATTGAAGTGTCTGAAAACATTTTAAGAAAACGATTTTTTATGGAAATTTCTCGTTTAAATTGAACTTATGTTGCTATATAATTTAAAATATTGAATGCTACATTAGATGAATTAAAAGATATTCTATTGAGTAATTTACAATTATAGATATAAAGGTATATAATACTTAAATAAATATAGCTTTGGCTAGAGACATATATCTATACTATAATATTATAAAGCTGAAGTTTGTTTGTTTGTTTGTTTTTTTGAACGCGCTAATCTCAAAAACTACTGGTTCGAATTGAAAAATTTTTTTTTGTGTTGGATAGCCCATCTACCGAGGAAGGCTATAAGCAGTATAAGCTATATAACATCACGCTACGACTAATAGGGGCTGAGCAATAATAAGAAATATTACAAAAACGGGAAAAAATAATATTTTTTGAGAGCTTCCGTTGCGTCCTTTATTATTTCTGTTCTCGATACATTTTTAACTATAGTTTTACAGTAAATATAACATCACTCTTTTACTGAGAATTTTCGAAAAATTAAAAATCTCTTAGAGCAATTGTTCAAAAATATTTAAGTAAGATTTTCCCTCAAATTAACGCGGGTGAAATCGCGGGGCACAACTAGTACTTCAATAAAATATGTTTTCTTTCTTTCTCTTTTTCTTTGGTGTCACTAAAGAACATAAGATAATCTTCACAGTATTGTATTTCATAGCATATGTATGTATATTGTATACAGAGTGGCTTTAAAGCAAATATTATTAGATGACTACCGGTAAATCTGCGGGTAAATCTGCGAAGAACACCTAATATTACAATAAAATAGTACCTACATTAGTATAACTTAAAATAAATAAAAATATTTTACGATGTAATATATTTTAAATAATGTTCAAACTATGCAAACAAATCTTTTCAATAGTAAAAAACTAACTAAAAAAAATTAACGTAAATCTTTCATTTCCTTCTATCTTTATCTTTTATCTATCACAATTCCATATTCTAAAAGGATCATCGGTAGCAAATGTTTATCAGCATAATACGGAGTGCGGGATATAAATATTTTAGGATATGAGTGTGAATGGAAGCCGAGTTTTTTACTTTTTTAAACTTGACCGGCTTTATGGCCGCGATATTGCTTCTGACCATTCCCTTGCGTAGGACGACTATGACTTAAGAGACAGTCCTGTTCTTCAAGATGACATGTTTATTAACATTTTTAAAAATACGTTCAGAAATATTTTTAAAGGTAAGGTAATACATTCACGTGTAATGACGTTATTGTAGTAAATAGTGTAATAACTTTATTTCACTTAAAATTACACACTTTCTGTATTTTATTATTATGACTTGTTTATAGAATACGGTTTTTGAATTATTTTATTTTTATCAAATAACAAAATAGGCACCGTCTCTTAAAAAATATAGGTATTATTAAGATTTTGTTGCTTTGTCTTATCATGAAATCTAAATTTCTGGTATGTTTACAAGTTATGTAAATAATAAATTAAACATCCTTATAAGACTTGACAATAAAATTACAAACTTTATATATTTAGAACAATGACGTCACTAACATCAATTTTAATTTAAATACACTGTAGAGTACGGTATAAAGCTTTTAATTTCTAATAATATAATTGAAACATATGTATGAAGATAAAAGAAATTTAATTTAAAATATTGAATATATTATAATATTTTATCTTTCTACGAGTTTCGTATGGTAACCCTACAATTGGGAACAATTCTATCATTTAGCATGTTTATGCAAGAAGCGGAACAACAAAAGGAGGGAAACCGAATATTAAAAAAAGGAATGAAAATGTTATATCAACTTTTAATCATTAACGGTTATGATCAAACTTCAAAATCTAGCTACCTTATTCAATTGGGTTTCTTTAGCACTTTTTAATCGTCATTTACAAATAAAATAAAATATATTAATTTAAATTCAAAAAAATATATAGTATAATTTCCATGACAGTTCTGCAATCACGTGCTTTCGTAAGCAGCACTGACTCACAGCTAACTAAGCCAATAGAAGTAGATACACGTCATAAAATAAACATAATGTATGTACATCATATTCTTATACTTCTCATTATACTTATTTCTTGGGTAACTCGCAGTCGTCCGGAGCGGATTGCTGCTCTCTAAACATGAATCAGTGAAACTTTCATTAATTACGTTAGTGAAGCTGTATTTACTACATATCAGTGAATTTCAATACCAAGTTAGTGAATACTCACTAATACAGATACAAATATTCAATGATCAAATCAGTAGACTCTGATATTCATACATTGAATATTCACCAATTGTGCGTTGTACGGTTCTCACATTGATAAAAAGTAAATAGTCACTTAAAATTAGTATCCACTGATTCATGTTTCGAGAGTCGTCGTTTGAGCTTTTAATGATACCAGGTTAATTATATATATACCATTAATTCAATAAAATTCTTAATAAGAAAACTTAAAACGAAAGGCTTTTTTGTTAGATTAGAATGAAATCATTATACGGACATGTTTGTAAATAATGTATTGCACGCTGATAATACAAAACTACCATTTGTGTAGAACTAAATACATATTTTTATAATTATTATACTATTAACATTAAGTATATTGATAAAACCGTTGAAGTACCGTATATTAACGGCTACATACAAGTTGTTCGTGATACCGGTTTATCATCAAGAAAATCGGTTTTTCATTGATCACATTAAAAATGTTTACCGAGATAATGAATTCTTAATTGTGGTATAAATCTCTCGGTTGCTTTTTTGCAATTATGATTAATGATGAAGTAAGTTTTTAAATCAAATATACGATTATTCGTACTAATTAATAAGGAATTTAATTAAATATATCTAGGTATTTTACATTAAACTTATTTTTGTTAGAATAAATAAAATTGTAACTAATTTATGTCGTGCTGAATTTTGCTTCTGAGACATTAGACTTTCTGTTATCATTGATAACATTTTGACTTAAAATGAAGATATTTTTTTTAAGAAATAAAAAGGATTCCAGAAGAAAAAAATAAAAACTGTCTTTGTAAAGCGTAAGAAGTCACGAAGTCAACAATTCATGAGTAAATATAGGCATAAAAAAGTGTACCCACGCTTTACACTGCTTTTATGTAGTAAAAATATTAACAATAAAAATATTTTACTTCTAATAACTTCTAGCCACATAAAAACTAATTACTTGGTAGCTAATAACACTAAGTAGATAATTTGAAAACACAAGCAATCCATTTGTGACTACCGTTCTATTCAAATAAGCGGATGGCTTTTGTTGTTTCGAAAATTAATACGCGATCAATTTTCTATTGGATGCCGACATCGGCCTCACTGTCGGCGTCTATCAAGACTGAGGTCAAATTTAAACAACACATTATAATAGAGAGGCATAAAGCGGCGGTAATATTACGGCACTCGCGCCTTAATTCCAATAACGATAACTGTACACAATGTTCTTGTTTTCTAAGCGCATTTTTCTCCGAAGCAAAGAACTAATATTTACTCTCCCGTGAGCAGCACAAAGCCTAATGTTTGTCCCGGCGTTGCACTTCGGATCCTGTGTAAACTCCGCCTAACAAATTGAATACGAGCCCAAAAAGAGGCATCTATTATTCGCAATCGTACCGGAATGGTTTTAAAGTTTAGATTGTATTAATAGATTGAGACGTTGTTAAAACACAAAAAGCATTATATTTCAGTCTGTAGTAGCATTTAGTAGCCTGGAGCGTTTCTGCGGTAACTTTGTAAAGAAACCATAAGAAAAGACAATATCGCCTCGAGAACTTTGCAAGATAAATTACATTTGAACATCAGCACGTGTAATTACATTGATTTAAATAAGACCTTACACGACTGTGAGGCCGATAGAGTGAATGAGTAATAATTATTTTTAATTTTTAAAATTCGTGAAAACAAATCTAATTAAACGAATTTTAAAAATTACACTTGTGACGCTTTAGTCAACTTCGTTAATATTTCTATAAAACTTAAAAATAAGAATATATTAAAAAAAACACAATGTAAAAAAAATAACACATGTAATTATTGTACTCTAAATTAATAGCCTGTAAATGTTTAAAACAGAACCTTGCCTTATACAGTTAAAAAAGGACAAACCGCAATTAATGATGTCGAAAAGAATTTGTAAACTTGACTGTGGTGTAATGGTGGTCAAACCTGTAATAATTTGTTGTATTCACATGTTTTACCTACTGCGCCATTTTTACTTACTGACATAGAGAATATCTTAATTATTGTGTAGCGACATCTAGCTCGCCATATACGAACGAGAAGAAACTGACGTATCCTATCACTGTTCGCCATAACTGCTTTTTTACTACTAATCTTCCAAACAAATTGTTATATAAAAATGTCTATTTTTATAACACCTATTCTATGAAAAGACATGAAAAATTACACTTGTAATAAAATCATATCGCAAAATATAAAAGGGAAATAGATTACATATGTCTACACTTTAGAAGTTAAACATGTTTAAAATATCTCGATATCTTTATAATTAGTACAGTTATATAAATAACAAAACCGGTTTGCGTAAATTATTATGTTTTAAGGTAATAAACATTAAAAGGACGTTAAAGAAAATAAATTGTTCTGTTTTATCGCTCCTCAGTTATACATTCTGCAATGACAGTAATTGCCATTTTTTAACCCAACTTACGCATTTCACTCCCATAATTTCTTTTTTAACAGTGCAATAATAATAAACAGTTAAATTCGGTTGTATAACAACAAAGGGTTGTCTTTGGTAAGCAATATACGAACAACATAAATAAACTTCGCTCTTCCAATGTCTTTGTTTGGTAAAACCCGTTAAGCATTTTCGCAATGAAAGATGACTCAACCTTTAAGGGATTGTCTATTACAAATGATGTAGGCTTAATGATTATTTTAAAGCAGCATACCTATTTCTTAGTCATTCAAGGTCCATATAAAACGAGGAATTATGGATCACGATTAAATGTTATCGATATACGGATACAAGTATGATGTTAATGATTCAATATAATCAATCAGTACTCGTATTTGTACGTCAAATACATTAATACATGCATTCGAAGTTACAATTTGTTCACAATCTGCTAATTCTTGTTTAAGATGCAATCTCAACCTTAACGAATAAAAATTTAAAAACATTTACAGTTATTAATTTTATTACATTATAATTTAATAATATATATATTACATAATAATTATTACATATAACATTATTATTATATTATAATTTATTTACAGTTTATTAATTACTTTCATCATTTCATATTTTGTTGTCTGCGTACCTACTCGTACATTTTACGGTCTTTACAACTTTTTGCAACAAAGCGCAGATATCCGAACTTGCATTCGTACCTTTAGCTTGCTACTGAAGTTAAAGTTTCCGGCTTCCGCTACTACCATTCGCAAGAAGGCAGGCTTTGTTAAAACAGCAAGAGGAATTATCCACAGAGTCTCCTTCTTATATTAAACACTGTATGAAAAAAAAAACTATATTCTTGACCATTTACGTACATTTTTAATAACATTTACCGTAACATATACATTATTTATGCTATATTTCTTTGCGGCTACATTAAATTATCGTTTATACTCAATATTATCTCAATCTTTTGTCAAATGAAACATCTTTTGTCTACATTAAATTTCTTTTTGAGTTTTATGTTTAAATTAATTTATATAGCATTTCTTATATTTTAATCACCACATATTACCTACGTATTAAATTTTCAATTGTTCGTAGTTAGTTAATTCGCGTATACTTATGTTAATAAATCACAAAAGATTATCACTATTTCACAAGTCCATTACAAAGCATTCTCCCTATGGATCGTGCGGTATTTTTGTAGAGCGCAGTAATCTCAGAGTTTCTAAACATGACAATCCTGCTTAACTACATTCGACTTTTGAATGAATATATTTTACATTTTATGACTCCATTATTTCTTCAAACATAAAGTTTTGGAAGAATTCACATTAAATGAAAACTAAACACAATTCATTAAGGAACTTATTTTTAAAAACATATTTTAATTATTCGTCTAATAATAATTTAAATTATGTGATATTTTACCTATATATATATATGGATAACTACATATAGAGCCTATGATATACAAACACCATAAATTTAATTATTATGCAAAAAAATATAAGTATTTAAATTTTTAAACACCAATACCAACCACGAAGTAGGTATATGTAATTAATTCTGTTTATTGACATTACCTATCCAAAGTAATAGTGCTGACTTTTGAAGGTTCTTTTATGTACGTATGTGGGTGTGTGACCTTACTTTACTATTATTTGCAAACGCCTCAAAGGATTCAGATATCTACGGCATTTTTAAGGCCCATACATTAACCGGTGTAAAATAGGCAAAATAAAGAAATTTTTGGATATTGTATTGAATTTATTTATTTTCCTTTATGCTTTGCATACCGCAAGATTATAAGGATCGGTCGATGCAACTTTAATCTGACAACTGAGCCCAAAGACATAATGAAAGTTGAAAGACGCCGACCGTAAACACATTAACCCAATCGGATCAGGCGCAGGCACAATGATGCGACGCATTTACTAAATCCCTAAATCGTGATTACTAACAAATATAGTCTGATTGATTTTAATATTCGTATCAAAATTCTAATATAAAGTTTCAAAAGCTCACCGCTGCCATAAGTTTTATACATTTTATATTAAATTAAAGAGAGTCTTCCTATTTTTCCGAATAACTTGACTTAATCAAATAGATACACATAGAACACATTTATTTTTATTTAATTTCTACTTTTCTCAAACGGTTTACCATTATAAAATTCAATCAACATTTCGTGAGTAGGTATTCCTCTTTCAGCTTCAAGCTCTTTTAAACATTTATTTTTACCACATCTTGTTCATCGACGTGAAGCCGGACTCTGCAAGATTTCTAGACCTTCTATATTTTGTTGCCTATTGTTATACCAGATCTAATACCACAGATACAAAATTTGATAAATTTGTTGAAAATTATCACGTGCATTAGGCGTGGACAGGCCGTGCGGTGACCGACAGAGAAGAAAAGTCCCGAACTCATTTTCGCTGAGGTGTCGTAAAATGCGACTAAGACCATAGTGGTGGGATCAACGAAGCACCAAACGAGATGGTGATGGGCAGCAGCGTCACCATACCCTGCCGCAACACACTGTGCTCGCCAAACCACCTGCCAAAAGTGTTGAGTATTGGCAAACCCCTCACAAAATGACCAGCAATAATGAGCCCTGGCCCCCAGTACACGGTGTCCCTACTATTTCCGGCTACGGTAGCGGCCTGGGTAACGGTAGGGAAGGGGGTACTAAGAATCTCCGGGTGAGATTCCGCTACCATACACGTCACCTCTTTTAGATGGGGGCTGCTTCGAACCGGTCACTCTGGATGGCAATGGGGGAGGGCTACGTTCATCAGTGGACATTCAATGGCTGATATGATGATGAGGCATAAAATGCCTACAATTATGTCTCCAGAAGCGGTTATATCTTTTAGTGTTTTCTTTTTTATCATTAGTAGGTAACAGAAGCCTGCCCGCTGAAGCTTTTTGGTATGCTAACATATAATATACTCATAGTAAAACTGTAACAAGTCGATAAATCAAAAAAAAAATTGGCCCTATATCCTTTTACATTGGTGACAAAGAAAAAAGGGAAATTTCTGTTTTAATAAAAAAAAATGTAAGATCATTATTTTCATTGATATAAATGTTTTCATAATTCTTATGAGATGATATAAATTATTGAGCATTTTATGTACTGATTACGAAAAGATTTCATATGATTTTCGAAGAAACACAAAAAAAAGTATACGATTCTATATAATAAAAATAAAAGAAAATGTTTATAAAAGTACATTCGTTAGTAATTCCACTCTAACGTGACGCCTTTAGTTACAATTTTCATTAAGTTAACGCCTTATAGGTATATTATATCAATAATTATTAAATATATCGAGTATAATCACGCAGTCTTAATAGGTAGTTATATATTTTGAGTACCTACTAGCTGGCCCGCGTGGTTTTATGTATGTTGATGTTTTAACACACAGAGATTTTTTTTCTACTGTAAAGTTTTTCTTAACTTTAAGCCACTTAGTTAAGATGTTTATTCCCATACACTCTTTGCTCTCAGTTACAAAAAGAAATTATTATCTTAATTTTACTAGCTTCAGCAGTTTCAGCTGTACGATGATGAATCTGTCAAGTTGTCAACCAATTCCTTTATATTATATGTACATATATTAAACGAAAGCTATAATTATTGTTTATGGTATAGTATAACGACATGTTTGAAAGTTACCGATGCTCTGCTTTGAAAACAATTGAAAATCAAATAAAGTAGATATTTATTTTATAAGCGTAAAAATTTAATTTAAATATATTAATAAAACATCGATAACGACATTCATGAATACATCAATAAATTTCGATAGCGAACGACCACGCGACATTTCGTTTTGTTTTATTTTAATAATTCAATCCCTCCGTTTAAATAACATTATCTAAATGTCGTAAATATCGGCCATTACCGAGAGCCCTTCAGAATTCCACGCGGCGTTTTTGAGCGCGAGAGAATGACGCGTCAACTCCATCCACTAAGAAAAATATTGAGACAACAGACCCGCGAAGAGCCCTCCACCGACATAATGGCTTTTCATTGAATTCCTCTTGCTTTCTTTTGTTTATATCCCATAATGTTTCGATTGGAGCATGATGGAGGGCAGTCGTGATTACTTTAATAACAATGACGACCGGTACAAAGGACGAGAACACTAAAATTATGTGCGGGGTCGTTACGGTACGGTACGGTTCTCATGCCCCTCACGTAGTATACAAATAGCCACCGAGATACTTATTTTGTGTTTCGAAATCTGTGAAGCATTTAAAACTTTTTGACTAATATAAATAAAGAGTATAATTGTGTAAACTTAGTGGGAATATGACGAAATATGTGCTGACGTGTGATTCGTACGCCAAAGCACGCCCATACGGTGACGTTTACCTGTTAAATGTAACGTTTGAACATTATCTAATTTAAAATAACAAGCATTTCAAAGTACAATACACGCACTATTACAATTACTATGGGTTGATGCTACTAAGATATTCTGACGACATGAATAGATCATAAAAATGGTAATTAAGAATTTTTTTATTTATAAAAAACAACTTAAAACACATACGTCAAGATTGGAACACCACTACGGTCCTTTCACTAAACTTTAGTGCCTATAAGCTGAAGCCATACATTGTAGTTTCTCTCATAAATTTCAAACATCATATCGACATATAATCGACTATAATAACCTAAGCTAATTTCCTCGAGCTGCAACTATAGATATTTTTATATACACATCGCAGTAACTTCGTTAATTAACATTGCTTCACGAGACCTAGATTTTGTGCCCTTTGTTCTTCATCGATCATTGTGACGTTCAATCATTAATATCTATAAGTTCTGACTGAATAAGCATCCAACTCTATTACAATTAAGTTTACATGTACACAGATTGACAAACAATAAGGCATTAGATTTATAGATCTCTCTTTTAATTAATAGAAAGTACTAGATAATTACAGCTACAATGTATCTACGCATAACATTATGAACTTGTTATACATAATGAACTGTAGGAAACGTAATAAAGCTGTAGAAATATATTAAAATGATTTTTATGCCTATCAGGAAATTTTACCTCTTAACCGTTAGATCAGATTTGTGTACCTTTTAATAGTAGTGAAGAAAGATCCATTAATTCCGACCGTTGCGGGTTCGATTCCCGCTCAGACAGGTTATTTGTGGTTATACCAACAATTATTTCTAGTCTGGGGTACCTACATCGGAGAGCACGTTATTGCCGACCTGGTTGTTAATATTATACTATATAGTCATTGTTATTCTTGGTATGGAAATTGTTTACCAAAACTCAGTGAGGCAGCGTCGATTACGCTCTAACTTTTCTTTATTTAAATTTGGAAATAAAGGCCTTCAAACAACGTTGAAAAAAATTTCAACCTATTTAAGCAGTTGATGTATAATCTAAGTCTAATAATGCTTCTTCACCGGTAAATATCCGGTACCGGTAAACCTCAAAATATAGTATTAACCTATCAAGTGTAAACAACTAAAGTCGCAAGTACTTACAGTAGTTATGTTCTAATAACATTTTTATTTTCCGCGGCTTTTATCTGTCACTTACAGCACTCGAGTCGAGTCTGGGTCCGGTATTCAAGAGCCGTACGGTATTAGGTATGGCAGTTCTGAGCTCTCGGAAACAAAGTAACATTCTTTATTTTAAAACACAATAAAGGCATCTACTCACTTCAACACGATATGTATGCAACACGGCAAAGGGACACGCTGTTTGATATGGTTATTACGTCCTTTGTGGTAAGGATAGAGCCGGTGAGACCGAGATACCTCGAGATTTGTCTTCTTGATACGCTAAAATTTAGAAATATCTCTTGTGAAGCATGAATGGGCGGCCTCCTTGGAAATGGTAATATTTCGAAGGAACTTGTTTCTTTTAAAAAATTAATTCGGTGTGACTCTACTGGGTGACGTGTTTCAATGATCTATGAGCCGAGTATACGTGAATAGATTTAATTTTCGTATAGTTTTGTTCAACAATCAGCTACTGGTCCAATAAATGACGATGTAAAAAAACTGGTTTCTTTGTATGCAAGATTTTTTAGTCTAGATTTTTTACTTCAAGACAAAGCCGAATAAATAACGCAATGACGGTACATGTACTATCAGATAAAATTATGATATATTAAAAGACCGGCATTAATGGTCAGAAAAGTCTAAACAAAAAACGTGGAAGTCTATTATGATTTGCGGACGGACATACTTCGGCCCGACGATCTATTCTAAAATAACATCGGACTTCACTGGCAGTTATATATAAAAAAAAGTTCAAATGTATGGAAACCTGTAGTCCCGTATATAATTTGAATAGAATGAAAGAATTCGAAGGTGGTGCGCGAACGCTATCTAGCAATCGCTCGCTCGGTGTACTGCGATAATAGCGAATGCAGGACGTCTTGACATTTCTTTTCTCAAGGCAGTAAATAAGGCAGCTCGGACATCAGTGCTCTCTTGACATCGCTATAATAGTGTTTGTGTAATTACACACTGCTCACTGGAACAATCCACCCTTTGAAATGCAAATATATGCGAACCTCTCGGGAATTAATGATTGTTATAAAAGAATACACGATGGTGTATGGCGAGTACGACGATTGATTTCAATTCTTCCTTATAGTACCACGTATACATATAATATACTATTTCCACTACTGTTTTTTTTTAATGTAGCAACCTATTTTCAAACAAGTATATTTTTTGTTATTTTCAAATATTTACTATGTATTGAACCGATAGTAATTTGACTGGCCCGTGGCACAGTTGGCAGTGGTCCTGTTTTCTGCTCCAGGGTTGTGGGTTCGATTCCCGCCCCGAGTCTGGGTGTATAACTGTATAATGTACCTATTTATTTATATATGTATTATTTATATGTATATTTATTTATTTAAAAAAAAATGTATATCAGTCAACTATTAACTAAAAAAACTGTATTTATTTATATATGTATCATTTATAGGTATGTATATTTATTCAAAAAAATATGTATATCAGTCAGCTATTACCTAAAACAGAGGCATTAAGTTGCCTACCTTAGGAACAGACGACCGTGTGTATGTTAAACATATTTATTTATTTATATTTATAATTATCTACCATTTAAGTTTTTGTAATAATAAAAATTACTATCAAGTTAACTGATTTAAAAATCCGATAAAATATTCAACAATTATTCAATACTAAGAATTGTACTTAGTAAAAACACTAATATCAAAACGACTTCATTATTAATCGATAATTATTTGTTTACATACGTTCAAATATTGCCATAAAAAATGACCATTCCCATGCGAAGCGATGCGGGCAATTATTTTCACAAAAAAAAAAAAAAAAATATGTCCATGGCTCAATTAGACATGTGTTATGCATTTTAATTATAAATTATGTATTTTTTATGTTAATTACGTTTGGCATTAAGTAATTTTATTGATTCAATGTGAAATGGGAATCAATGGAATCAGTCTGCATTTTAAAATTGCTATTCATAGATTATAAAATCATACCGAAGTTGTCATAAATAAATAAGACAAAAGCCTAAACCATTATTTATTCATAATATTTAAGTACTTGAGCTCTAGAATCAATATGACTTCGTTTAAGAGATGGCGTGTCATCACCATATGCAAACACAAGTTTGATATGAATTCAATGAAGCGTTAAAAGTGAACGGGTAAAGCAAACGCTCGTTCAGAAATATTTGAGAAACAGTTCTGAGATAATACGCACTTTTTTTCCTATTTTTCTAACCGAATTCTATACTCAAACAGACGAAATGTAAATGTTAGAGTAAATATGTGAAACACGAAAATACGATAAATCAATTCTATCTATACTAATATTTGTGTGGGCTTTTAGTATTTATATTATTTTATATACACCTAATGATTAAGTGGCTTTAGCCCGCAGCTATAATGATGTAGATTTCGGACAAAAAAAATGAAGTTTAATATTATAGCACAAATACGAATACTATTCATGATCTATCGCAAATTAATGTTATATATGTAGTTATATTTTATTATTATAAAATTGTCTTTATTTGTTTTTGTAACAGATCCATCTTATCTCTTTATTTATTTAAATTAGGTAGTAGTTAGAAATATTACAATACAAAAAACTTTATTTGTCGTTGTCGTCTTTTCAAATACAACATATATTTATTGTATATAATATTTTTGTATACAAATATCAGACGACCATAATAGGTTGATTTAATAATGTAACTAACATAATTCACGCTTATTTGTAATTGCGCTGTATTTGCGGTAATTGTACTATAAGAGTTAACTTTAAAATAAAACAATAAATAACCGGTGATGTTGGAATTACAAAGGGTATTAAAATAGCATAAATATAACCCCGCACCCGACTATCACTGCTCGTTGCGAATATCGTCGCTGATCTAATCTCTCATCTGCGCTTGTTTTGCAGATATCAGCATAACTTTTAATAACCACAGACTAAATATGCAAGCGCTTTAAATTTTAATATTATTTTTGTGATTAATTTATTTTTAAGGTTAATTGTTACTGTAGCATGTAATTTTATTTTATATGTTTTGTTACTTTTTTATATATTCTTTCTATCAATATATTATTTCTAGTTCCACGTCTAAAGATTAGCAGAATTCATAATACACACATACTTATATTGTTCTACATTAGCATCTACATACTGAGAAACAAAATATTACCAGCAAAATTATTGTTATAGGATTAGAGCAGAAGAGTTCATCTGCATTTGTTATTACGAAAATAGTAAAATACAGAACTTTTAAAAATTCATACGAAATAAATAATTTACTAAATCTTTTATTACACAACTGATGTGTCTAGTCTGTGTCTCAAAAGGGCAGGACGCTCAAACCGCAATAAATCTCTCAGCGGTCCGCGTGAAACTTCGCTTATCAGATAGATGGCGCATTCTTGATGGAGGACGTATGTATACATCGATATTCAATAACTTGTCTATTTCATATGAATTATATTTAATTCTATTACAAAATAACTGATGTTAAATATATGTAACATGATTAAAGATATGATTACTCAAAACATTTTAAAATAATCTTTTAACACAATGAAAAACGACGACAGGAACGAGACCGACTTCAGTAATTGTTTTAACATGCTACGTTAACAATTTATCTACTTCTATAAAATTTTTAAAGAAAAGTAAAAAAAAAAATGTTTCAAATCTTACCTTATTATTGTATAAAACAAAAATGGAAGCCTTTAGTAACAATTAAAATTTTTGCACAGTATTTGTGTCCCAAAACTTTCTAAAATTTTCTATACCTAAAACTATCGTTATCTTTAAACAGTGAATAGTCAGTTGACAATAAAATAAATGATGTCCTTTTTTTTCTTACCGGTGTGTCATAAACCAGACGATCCGAAAGCTTAAGGGTTGCTAAAGAGTTGCAAAACTCAGAACAAAAGGCGAAACAAAGAAGTGCCATTTCTTTTTTGCGAATTTTATGTAAAACCGTTAACTTTTCAACGACTGCCGAACATTTATTGCCCTATATAAACAATGATATATTTAGAAAGGAAAGAGTTTCACGTAGTGAATGTAAACAAATTTCGCATTAGCGGGACCCATGCTGGCAAATAAACTATTATATTATAATAAAAGAGTTATTCACTTGGTGTACATTAAAAAGATAACAGTGACATTCTAATGTTTTTCAATACATAAACTTTTTACACAGCACACATGATTTATTATCAGCATCCTTTAAAAATATAAAAGAAAACAGTAATTTCTATTCTCTTTACTTTTTCTCAACAGTAGATTTAAATCAACAGTACATTGTTCGATATATGAGTACCTACCTACCTACCTACATAAAGGTCTTGGTTTTGAACTTTTGAGAGAGTAGCAAACGGTTCGAAAATAATAAAAACTATAGAAATGACTCTAGAGTATGTTAATTAACACAAAAAGCGTGCTGATTGATTTGCTCGTAAAAGTAATTTGTAATAAAATAACGTTTTTTTTTTGTTTTTTTGCGAATCTATATGATTTATTTTATTAAATTCTTGCCATACAAATAATACATTTAAAGAATTAGATGACTATCCATGCATATAATAAAACGATTATTTATAATTTAAAATTATTACATGTTTTGTTAGTGCCGATATAAATTTCAAAATTATTTTATTTTTCCATCGTCTGTTAGTATTTGTAATCACATCACTTGACAGATTTAAATAAAACACGGTATAGTTTTGGTTTTTAATCTCGAATAAATATTAATTTTTTACTTCTTATTATGAACTATAAAATGGTTCCAGTTAAAGATTCGAGGAACTGCTACATAACCAAATTTTTATTCAATCTACTAAAACAGGTTGTAATTTCGTTCCAAACGAGATTTAATATACTGAAATGAGATTTAAGACAGTATTTTTTTGGAATGTGGCAATTATTAATATATCTCACTGTTTACTTCATAATAATTCAATAATAATATAAATTCTTCATAATTCAATTATGTAAAGCAAAACATTTTTGTTTATATATATATATATATATATATATATATATATATATATATATATATATATATATATATATATATATATATATATATATATATATATTGGTCAAGAAAAATTATTATAGATGTTGTTTAATTGTTTATTCAATAATAGCTTTCGAAACCATTCGAAATAGACCCATAATGACAAGCTACATTTTATGACATCTGTTTTATTACTGTCCAACGAATATCAGATAATATAGAGAATATGAAGGAAAATTGACTTAAATCGATGCGATATTTATAACTGTCGTGTAATAAAAATGATTGAATCGCTCAAATTTCGACACAATTTTTTTTATAAATTTAAAACTGTACAATATATAGAAAATGTTTTATACTCTATTCAATTATTTTTACCATCGATGATAAAATTTCACCATTTGTAAAACTTCTAAAATTAATAAAACATAATTCCGTATCGAAATGATAAACAAACGAAACTGTAATTATTCTCGGTTGTGTGTTGAAAAATAAATAATGCTAAAACATTTCACAGAAATAAAGTTTTACGCATGACAACGGAATTTACTCTTCTAAAGGTTAGTAAAGTCTCTTACAAAGCGCTACATTGTCGGACCTTTAACGCATACATACGTCGGAGCAGTCTCTGAGTGACGGGTAAATAAAAGTACATGGGGACGCGCGCCGAAGACATAAGGTAAGGCCGCAAATTCTCACACTTTCCCTAATCAAACCGAGTCGACAACATGAAGCGAAACAGCTCCTTTAAGTGACCAATAAATTTTACCTCGGCCTTATAACAGTTATATGTTTGTAGATGTATTGTTATCGTTTATTTTTGCAGCCGATAAATATTTAAAGCTTAACTTAAGAAAGCATTTACCGAATACATAAAGAATGCTTCATTCAAAAATCGAATTAAAGGACGTCTTCATGATATCTGAATAACTACTATATTTACAATATATGTATTTGAAGTATAAAATGAATATTAATATACCCTACATAAATAACTCTAGACATAAGATTACTAAACTATTTTTACGAATAAAACGATAGTGCCTAATGACAGTACTTTATCTTAAAATACACGAGTTAAGCCTCGAGGTAGAGCAAGTTTTATACTTATTTTTAAGTCAATATTATCTCAATGCCGTTGGAAGGTTGCTGATACTCGCATGTGCCAATCAGCTGAGAGTAAAAGCTGTGATAAGGGAATGAGGCGAACACGTGAAATCATTCATTGTCGCGACTGTGATATCGCTACAATATCTCGGATATATTTTAGCTTTGGTTATCCATACGACGTATTAGACTTTTGTAATCCGATTTTATTTTCAAAAACATTGTTAAATTACCTATTCGTTCGATAAAATTGGATTTTATATTTTTATAACATAAAAAGTTAAACAAAAATAGTAATTTGGATATTTAAAAAGTTGCTTATAATTTATTGTAAATAATAAAATTCATTTAAACGCTTGTTTTATAATTGATAGATATAAACAAATAGGTTTCGAAGATTACACATACGTAGCAAACATTGTGTCCATCGTTAGTTCCGAAGCTTTTCTTGGTGAGGTGGGGGGAAGTCAGACCACCAGCGCTGCGCCTGCGCCGTCGATCCGCCGCATAATTACTATGTACACACACACGCGCACTCACACTAGCGAGCACTCATCGATAAAACATTAAATTAAATTTTATCTGCCTTGTAAATTTCATGGGCATTGATTGAGTTTTCGAAGTAGACACAGACAGTCCGACAAAAGTATATACGGTTACCGGTAGCGATATTCTAATTTTCTTCGGTCGCTTTCTTCGCCGTTTTACGATCGAATCACTCTTTGTACATTGATTATAACATTTTTATACCCTTTCAAACATTATACAACTAAATACAAACGGCAGCTGCTATAGATATGTATAAACGATATAAACTGTACCAGCTAACAGTTAGAATTAATTAGTACCAGTATACGGCTTTCTCGTATGTGCTCCTATTAATTTAGATTCTGATAATCAATCAAAGCTATAAATATACTTAATGGGATGTAAATATTGCTTTGATGAAGATAATACCAAACATATTTCCTGACATGTAACTCGGCATTTGTCGAATTATTAAAAAATATTTGAGTGTGTTGACAAAGCATAATATGTTAACCGAGTTATTTAATTTAAAGTATAAAGTTCCATCAAACACAACTAATGGCTGCACTGTTTACTGAATAAAAGGCAAAACCAAACAGTAAATTCCCAGATAAGTATTAAAGTAATAAATATAAAAAAACAAAATATGAAATAGCGATAAGCTGACTCGCATATTCGGAGCTCAAAACAAAAATGGCTTCTATACATGTTCAGTGAAATATCAGATTGTCGTGAGAACGTCAGGATGATCGGATCGCGGCAGTCACGCAAGCAACACTTGTTCCTATGCCATAGCGCAGGTAATAAGAATTTCAGATTAAGGATGTTGTAACTTCTCCCTTTGTTTTTGTAGGCTCTTTACTTGTACTCCACGACGCAGAATATGATAATGGGTTATGAACATACGTGCTACGTATCCTTGTTAGACATATAATATAAAAAGTAAATAAACTTCGTATTTACATTGAAATATTTTAAGAATAATAAAAGAACATATATATAACCTCTTTCGCTTCTTCTCATTATAAAAATAACGAGTTGAAATTATCCTTATTTGAAAGTTTCACTCGTACCTACTGTAGCTAAAACAAATCAAACATTGCATACGTCAGCTTATTCATTGTTGCTCCTAACTATCAAGAACTGCTCGTCTATAAACGTCAGCTAATTTTAAGCTACGAACATATCGTTTAGAAATTATTCCACGTCCCACCTCGCACAGTAACGATAATCAATGATTAATAATTGAGTCTTTACTGAATGAATAACTAAGAAACATGATCTTGTAATTACTATCTGACTTGTCTTTGAAAGTAACAAAGCAATCGAAGAAGGAGCGACATAATTTAACAAAGCCATATCGGTGGAGACGCAATAACGCTCAACTAAATCATTGACTGTAATCACAGCCATGATTTAAGCATAAGTCACGAAGCACTCCCGATGGACAATATTTATGATTGCAAAATGACCCGACCCGAATGAGAGGCATTTTTTAATCACAACAAAAATTTTATTTATCAATATTGTCGCTTGTATTATAGTTTTTCTTATTAAGATGACAAGGATTTACGATGCAAGTTACAAGAATCGACCAAATTTTACTACCGGAAAAAAACGCAATCATTTTAGGTGTCTCGAAGTTCCGTATCTGTATGACATGTCCCCTAGCACATTAAGAAGATAACTGTGGCGGTGTTTCAGAAATAAATTGTGTATCACTGCGGCCTGGCTTACGTTCGTACTACAAATGACTGCGTATCCTTATCAGGTAGCGTCGATCCCCGCGGTGAAATATTTTTATGGCACTTAGAAGCGGCTTCCGTCTCTTTCATAGTGTCCCAGAGGATCCAGTTACTCCATAGTTAGGATATCATAACACATATTATGAACATATTACGTCCACAATCTTGATAAACTGTTTTACACTACGCCCTTAAAATTTCTTTGAGATATGAAAATATTTATTTTTGTTTACTGTCTAATAAAACGACATCGGTCCTTTTTATTTTACTTTCTAATCATATATAAACGTTTTACATTATAAATCAAGTGAACGAATCGAATAAACGGAACTTATGAAATGCCCGGGACTGCCTTACATAATTGCGTGTCTTATTTCAATAAAGTCGATTGTAATCGCTTTCCTTATTTAATCTGTGCAGTAAAATTTTAGGCGGCATACCAGAGTCATAATAAATCGGTGGTCATTACCAAAATCGCCGTAAAATACCTGAACGATCGAACATCGATGGGCGCGCACGCCGCGGTCGCCTCGCCTTACTCGCGAGCGGTCGAGTGTGTGCGTGCAGCCGTGAACAGGTAGTGTTGTGTATAAACAAATAACACAATCGAGTTGTCTTACAGACTCAAGGTCGGCCCGAGTCCGCCGAACCGCCTCCGAGCCGAACGCCCGGGCCGCGGCCGCCGCACAGTGTGGTATTTGACCCCAAAACCTGGCCAAAAAGGCATTTCTCAAAAACCGTTTCCTATCGTTTTTGTGTATTTCTACGAAAAGCCAGATAGTTTATGCATCAATAGGCACAAACCGTAAAGCGCTAGCGCAACTCAGCGCGCCAGGCGATCAGTCGGAAGTAACCCTTCGCCCTGTTGTATCGTGTGATTTGTCGATGTGCTCAGATTTTACTTTTATTCAAACTTTTTTTGTTTTAAGAATAAACAAATTACGGATTGTGTTTGTGATGGATTTTAATAACCCAGGTATGTACTGTATTTTAAACTACTTTTTGTAAATAAAAATTCAGCGGATTTCAGTTAACATGGCTGACAAAATAGGTGTATTCAAATGCATGAAATATGTGTACTTTAAAATATTCACTAAGAGTTTTGTTATACTTCTAAACTCTTCTAAGCTACAAAAACTATTGTACAGTATGAAGTATTTTGTACTTAATACTTATATGTAAGAAATAGCCGCACCTAGCCGCCCCCTTTTTTTTAAAGATTTTTTTAATCTGTAATAGTCGATTAAAATAAATATATATATGTTTTCTAATTTGTTAATAGGACCTTCTGGATTGCGGTCTATGACTCGAAATGATTTATATACCATCTTAAATCGATCAAATGAGGCAACATTTGATGAAAAGCTACAATTTATGAGTGGAGTTGTTAAAAAACTTCGCTGATAATGATCAAGTGCTACCTGATGCAAAGCAAAAGATCTCCCTCATAAAACACCAGTTCAAGCAGAAATGGTTAGCTGCTAACAAAATAAAGGCAAGATTTGAAAAAAACAACACTGATTGGCTAAACGGCATTATTTATCTGCCTATTATACCTAGTGCAGGTACGTAAAACACAAGAGATAATTATTATTATTACGAATATTGTTTTAAAGAAGTATTGTTTGTCTGAATTCAAAGGATTACGGTATTTATCTAGTGACTAAGCCAAATGGAGTTCATTTTCAGTATTCAAATTGGTATTCTTGATTATTTTTATTATTCTTTATGTTTTATACGTTAGCATGTTTTGTGTGTAGTAATAGAATTAGTGTTATTTTAAAACTAAGACTGTTTTTTTCTTTTGTTATAGGGCACAATCCTGAGCGCCCTCAGAAGCCTTTCATGGATTCTAGTGAAATGAGCAAAAGACGGAGAACTGAAGAACTTCGGTCGAAAGACTTAGATGAGTTGACTTATGCTACTCAAATGAAATTGCGAGAGTCAGGCAAGGTCCATGCTTCAAAAGTAGTGCAAAATCTTACGAAAAGTCCTCGAAAAGCAAAGACATATATACAATCATTAAAGAAAAGTTCTGAAGATCAAGAGAAGACCATCCAGTTATCGCCATTACGTGCTTTGTCAATGTTTACAGAAACAGGACTCACTAAAGCACAATACGAAATAGTACAGGAAACTAACAAAAGCTTTTTTCCGTGCTACTCTGTCCTCCAGAAAGCAAAGCAAAGCAAGAATAAATGATTTATAAAAATACTTCACTCAATTTTATTTTATTTTTACCCTTTTTTAGCGGAATAAGCCATTTCTGTGTAACTCTGTACAGATATACACAAAATTTTATTGTTTATAGTACTAGGATACACATCTGTAGTAGTAAGAACCATAAAATATTTTTGGCCAGGTTTTGGGGTCAAATACCACACTGTGCGCCGCCTGACATCCACGATCCACGCTCTTAAACTTTTTTCTAAGTTTTTTTTTTTTTTTTTTAATGTGATGGCTGAGTATTTGGGCGCACAGTTTGTATAAGCAATCAATTTTATTCATTTAGACGGAACGAGTTCCCTTGTACAAATAAATGAGTAACTATAAAATATTGTAGGATGAGAAAGGGTTTCTCGACTACGCTATGCAATGTTATGGTTCATAATGTTATAAAATAAAATAAGATGTCGCGCTGAAAAGCGTAGGTACTAAAAAATTATCGTAGGCAATTCAGTTTCGTTGTCGTCAAATGTTGAAAAAAACATCTAAACAAAAATTCAAGATATGGTCGAATATACAAAACTAGCGGCCCGCCCTGGCTTCGCACGGATATTTAACTAAAATTTCAAAAATTATAAATTTATATTTTTTATTACCTACACCTGCGTCGATACTCGAAAATATTTTACAACAGACGAATTGAGTTGTCAAACATGTCAAAATAAAATGTGATTTAAATCAAAACCACTAAGGAGTATTGATATCAACTTCGAAGCAAATAACTTTCAATCCCCTTTTAACCAAGTTAGAGAATGAATTTCTATAAAATACGAAACACGTCATCAATCTGTTAAAGAATATTTATGCAAAATTTGAAGTAGATTGGACCAAGGAATCATGTTGTCCCATACAAATTTTGCCTCCCTTTTTCATCCCCTTAGAGGTAGAATTTCGTAAAATCCGTTCTTAGCTGACCTCTACTCGGCAAAAGAATATTCCTACCACATTTCAAGTCCCTAGGTCTTATAGTTCACACCAGAGATATCGTGATGAGTGACTATATCTATAGAAAGTCTCCTATATATATATATATATATATATATATATATATATATACATATAATAGATGAAATATTGTACTGTAAAATAATAACCAACTTATTAAACTTCTGATTTTTCTAATGAATTTTTTAAAGAATTGTCCATAAATGATCCTAAGAGCTAAACTTATCCGACATTATTCCAAAGAGATCCCGGACACTAGCTTGCACGATATTAGTATGGTTCTCGAACAGCTTAAAAACTATAAGGCACCAGGCGAGGACGGTATTACGTCAGAGCTTCTGAAACCGAGTGGAACACTGGTACTTAAAACCATTCAGAAGCTCTTTAATGCCGTCTTGCATCAGGGCGTATCGCCGGAAACCTGGAACAGAAGCTTGGTGCTGCTCTTCTTCAAAAAAGGTAATAACACATTGTTGAAGAATTAGAGGCCCTTTTGGCTTCTGAACCACGTTTATAAGCTATTCTCTAGGGTCATTACGAATCTTCTGACTGGCAAGTTTGATGACTACCAGTCTCTCGAACAAGCCGGTTTCCGAAAAGGCTATAGTACCACAGACCATAACGCTGCGGTAGATTATATAAAAGACAGAGGAGTATAATCAAATCAAAAACGTTCTCGAGTACTCCACATACCGACAAGCGCAGCTTCGGACGGCCATGCGCAAAATGGACGGAGTGTCGCCAGAGACCGTTGAATGGAGGCTGGTTCGAACTGGTCGCTCTGGAGGTCGATAGGCATACGTTTGACATCCAATGACTGATGATGATGATGACGATGATAATAATGATGATCCGTAAAATACGTTTATAAACATAAATGGAGCTTAGAGTCATTATTATAGCTATGTATATTATATGTTAGCAAGATGAACAAAATACTGAATTGATTATATAGTTTATTCTCATAAAGTTATGTAAAAAAAAGGAATTTTTAATAGTAAATGGTACGATAGTAGTAAATAGTACATAATTAGTTACATAAATCAAAAACGTTATTATTTTCCCTGTCGTGCTATCTATTAAATACGTTTGTTAGGCTCTTAACATTTAACCAATATACATAGATTTCTATGGTCACACAATACGATTGAAAAAAAATCCGTGTAATCGATACGTTGGCCATTCGATCCTCGATCGATTTCGTGATGAATGGAGGGCGGAAGTCCCGATGTTCCCGCGACCAAGCCAAGGTCGGCACGTAGGGTTAGCGATGTGACAACTTGAGTAATGAAATAATCATCGATTATTCGCAAGCACTTGGAAGGATTCACAAGTACCCTACGTTGGATATAATTACAAATCGATTCTATGAAAAGTTGGAAAGTCATCGGCGATACACAATATTCCCTAATTTTAAAGACTATATTATAGTCTTTCAATTACACTATCAATCAATTTGAGTAAATATCTTAGAGCTATGGTTGCATTCATTGAAAACACTTCTTTTTTAAATGTTTCAATACCTGCATCATTTTAATAGCTATACAGATATTAACTTTGGTTGTATTATCTTATATTATTATCCCAGAAATTATATTTAGTTTAAGCGTTTATACACAAATTTTGTTTGCAAATTTTAACTCAAAAATGTTATTATGCACTCTCATAAGAAATAACATTTCAATTACTTAAAAGTATTAGAAACGAGGAGATCAGCCAACCCTAGTTACTTGTAAGGCATGTCGGCCACGAACTAATTCTGTGACGAATCTCTGCGTGCGACAATCGTTCTGCTTGCTTCAACAATCGTCTCGATTTATCTAATTAACCCGCCACTGCACTCGTGTGAACTAAATTTTAAGAATTTCAAGATTTCATACAAAGCTTTGTTCCGAAGAAAAAACAATGATACAATTAATTCATTTTTTATACTTCTAATTTAATTAAAATACTTATATAGGAGAAAAACTAAATTCTTTACATTTTTCTAGAAAAAACGCTCCTTAACCTAGGAATGCTAATTAAAAATATTAGAAGTCTTTGTTACAAAATACAAAATTAGAAAAAAGTGTCACTTTTGTCCCGCTTCATGAGGACAAAACTCGAATTTTCGGCGGAGGTAGGAAAAAAGTGACACTTTTTTCCCGCTTCACGGGGACAAAACTCGAATTTTCGGCGTAGGTAGGAAAAAAGTGACACTTTTTTCCAGCTTCACAGGGACAAAACTCAAACTTTCGGCCTGAAAAAGGATGTGCAACACGGGACGAGAGTAGGTACTACATCCTTTCCCGCATGTTTACTACCCTCGCCTTCGGCTCGGTAGTACTTTCGTCCCTTGTGACACAATATACTATATTTTTTGTATTTTACTTTAAAAAAACACTAGTATAACATAGCTTGTTCATAAATTCAGTCACATAAAACTTAAACTATCCATATATTCTCCAACATATTATTTATACTTATAGCAAGAAAGATAAAATAAAACGTAATAAAATCGTTTTATTGAAGTTACTGATAAAATTTTCTCGGAATTTAAAATGAGGCACTGACTCTGTGCATTATTATGAATAACGAAATAGAATATTGTCGACAATAATTTAAAATTTATAATTCGCTTTATGTATTCATAATTAAAGATCTTATACAAGTTTAATTTAAGTAAATTAACATGTGACTGGGACAGGTGCAGCTTCGCCGAAAAATCAATAAATTAAATGTACGTACAAATGTAAATTGAATTGTGCAAAGCCAATCAACTGTATCTACTCTAAGACTTGTAAGTGATTTCAACAAAATAAACTTGTTACTACTAAAATGTTAACATTCTTGTCAGTTTCTTTATAGGTACTTTAATCGAGCAATTCTTGCACATGTATATGCCATGAATTTCTCTGCGTTTGTTTTTGCCTTGCTGTCATGCCTGAATTGACTGTAAAGTAAGAAGTCAAGTAAAAGCTTAGTAGTAAAGTTTTAAAGCCGGACTATAATTGAGACTTCAATAAATATAAATAATAAATAAATATTTACCAACAATCACACCACGTCAACCTAGCCCCGTGCTAAGTTCATAAGAACTTGTGTTACAGGTACTAGGAACGGAAATGAATTTAAGAAATTTATATAAATACATATATACATAAATACACATCCATGAACCGGTGGAGACATCTATATTCGTCATACAAATTATCTGCACCTGGCGGGATTCGAACCCGCGACCGCTGCGTAAAGTGTCCAGTTGCCTGACCACCCGACTAGCCGGCCATCAAATGAAAAAAGTCCGTCTCTTTCATTATGAAAGAAGTAGAATGGTTTATAAAAAAAAGTAGCGATTAGATTTATTAAAAAAAAATCAAAATGTTTGTATAATTCGAAAAAACAAAACTACTTTTATTCCTGTTTAGGATTCGATTCAGTTCCAAATCTGACGATTCCCGTTAATGTATAATAATAATAATAGCCTTTTATTCCTAAACATAGGGTTCCGTTAATGTAATAAGTTTTAAATAAAACTAACTTCTCGTAATGACTGTACAAAAAATTAATCATTAAAATCTATTCGCAATCAGTAAAAGCTTACGTAATAATTATAAAAAATAAACAAAAATGAGTAATATCGTCCTTCGTTAGACAAATGAACATAACATGACATATTATGACCAAAATAAACATAAAAAACCGGCCAAGTGCGAGTCGACTCGCGCACAAAGGGTTTCGTACCATTATCTATAAAAATGGCATAAAAATCAGGTTTTTTGTATGAGAGCCCCCCTAAAAATTTTTTTTATTCTGTTTTTTAGTACTGTCTAAATGTCACGGTTCATGAGATACAGCCTGGTGACAGACGGACGGACGGACGGACAGCGGAGTCTTAGTAATAGGGTCCCGTTTTTCCCTTTGGGTACGGAACCCTAAAAATGTTTAAAAAACATAATTTTACTTTATCGTTTTCGCGATATTTAATGTATGCAAAATTTATTTAACTATGCACAATACGATATAAATTGTTACGTCATAAAATAAGTTGACTAAAACATACTTTTTGAGAACTGCTTTCACACTAAAAATCCTTTATCACAGTATGAACCGACGACAAGGAGATCGTGTTACATAAACACACCGTTCCGAGACTGACAAAGTGGCAGATTTTCCCATACCTTTTACGTGGTAATAGTGTATTCTAGGAATAGCATTGTGTATTACTTAAATTATTCGGACTATGTGAATCCGTACAATGCATTCGATATAAAACAATAGATACCACGGTATATTATAGCCGTTTTTTTTTTTAATTTAGAAATTTATTTAATAATTTTTATAACATTTCATAAATTTTATATTTCACAGTTTATTTTAAACGAATGTAATTTATACATTATTTAATATTCTAAAATAATGAGAACCAGGCGAGAAAAAAGATACAAAACCTTAAATAACATCAAAATTACGGACGATCCGCAAGATCGCCTATGGGATTAAATCATAATTAACTAGCCAGTCAAAATTGCTCCCAAAAACTAAACCAGTATAAGACTGGAGGAAATTATTCAAATCATGAGGAATAAATCTGAGGTCTATCAAGTTATTAGAGCCATTAGTATAAAAACTCTCCTCAAATAACAAGACGGTAGCTATGTGTAAGAGGGAACATGTAAATCGATCCCTGGCACGCAACACTCGGTAGCGACGTGAAACTGTATCAGTTTTTTTTATGCACCACTTTCGGAAGTTATACGTTAATATTACATCTCGTAACACAATCTAAGTAGGTGTTGAAACAGATATATAATTCTGTCAATCTAAATTTGGACACAACAACAAAAAAAAATGCAACAATATTGAATATTTACAGAAAGTAATCCAATAATAAGCTAAATCTTGACATGAATTATATTAAGATTTTCGCAAATTAGTTACACTTTCTATCTACAATCCTATTATCTGCACGATTCTATTAGCACTAGCTAGCGGATTATTTTGTGATATTAATATTTCGATTGAAACAATGTGCAAAAAGCAAACACAATAAAAAGCGATGTCAATTACTGCGTTGCGTATCGCTGACTCAATCGACCGAGTAACGTACGCTTATGAGTATACAATTACGTTCCTTTATGTTGGTGCCTTTTACGGACTGGCTAGAGAGCAAGCCGCGAGCCTGCAAGACATAGGAGCAACGAGTGTGTAGTGAATCGGCCGCCACAGCATTATGTCGAGAGAAGCGTATTGTTTGTCACTCAGAAGGACTTCACGGCGACAAATGGCCTAAGATCGAGAATAAACAGCGTTCGAAGTTAAAAATACTTCTTTAATGAAATCAAAACTCTAATTATTCCTACATACTCGTACATAGATTGCCGATGACAATGTTGTGCTTATATAATAAACTACAATAAACAACCTTCAGACGACTTAATCTTTTAAAAACAATATATAAATACATTTTAAAAGTAAATCATAAAATAATATATTATTATTTAAATCTGCAAACTCCAATGCGAGATATTAATTAAATATAAGTATGAAAATTGCCTCCCTGCGGTGATATGCCTGTGTAATTTCCAAACAGCAATTTTACCATATACATAATTAATTTAAAATAATGGTGCCATAATCGCCTTTATTATTTATTTAAATAAATATTTATATCTCAATTCAGAAATATCAACCGTTTTTAAAAGTAAACGTTATCACACCATTCCATTTTATATAGATATTTTTTCAAGTTAAATTATGAATACATTTTGCTTAACGACTTTTTATCGCTACGGTAACAGCATACATTATTTGTTCTTGTATTGTGAAGGCAATAAGTGACAAGAGCCAAGTCAAGCGTGAATGTAAAAGTGTATCGAATCCGTAGCACTTATCATTACGAGTAATACGTAGAGCGCACGCTAAGCTTCGTTCTTATGAATTATAAGCGCATTTTTATTGAAGTGAAACTTCTTTAGAATTGTTGTGATTTGAAACGGGATTCGACGGAATAAGCGACAGGTAAGAGACATAAATACAAAAATGTGTAGGAGAGAATGAGATTGTATGATGTCGCGTATCCTAGCAAAGCGTATCCTAGCAACGCGTAAACAACGCGTAAATAAGTAATAGAATGTTTAAATATTAATATTAATACATTTTAAATTGAGTTTGCCAAAGATGTTTCACTTCTGACATGTGTACACACGACATTTTTTTTACTTTGACTTTAAAATATTGATATAAATAATAGAACTATACAGTACTGTAACAGTCTGTAAATGTGTAACTGCTAGACAGAGTCCTTTTCTTCCGTAAAGAACAAGGGTCGGAGCTTACTCCGCCTCACTTTTCCACTGCGGATTGGTAAATACATTTTTCAAATATTTTTACGATATTTTTCTTCACCGTTCAAAAGAGATGAATTTTAAAGATTCATTTCAAATTTAAAACTGAAATTGAAATTTATAAATATCAGTTTTTATTTCTGCTTAATTAAGTTTTTCGTAGGACTAAAATCAAACCAAATACCCTACATATTTTGTCACCCTACACTCATTACCCAATATACAACGATTTACCACCTAAAGAGCGAACGAGTGCGTACGAAATTGCGTCCAATTTTCCTCACACAATTGTGGGATTAGAGCAAAATTTATCTGTCTGGCTTTTTCAAATTAGACGGTGTTGGTGGGCTTAATTTCGTCTGAGGACAGTACGTTTCATTTGTTGAAACCGTTCTCGATACAATAGATTGTCGTATGTCTGGATACTTTACCTATAGCTAAAATCCATTATTGCGTGAAAATGTATTTAGTTTACATTTTTAAATGAAAAAGCTAACTTATTCGAAAAGGATAAAAACTCAATGAAACTTTTATTTTAAATTTTTTTGAACATTCATAACAGACAACGCCTAGAACTTTTTTGAATAAATAATGTTAACCCTATAAGAATATTTTAGACATGTTAACTAGGTATTTGTAACAACCGTTAGACCCTGGGAAAGAAACTAAATAATTTTTAATCAAAATGTCAGAAAAGTTTCAAAGATCTCCCACCACCTAAACTTTGATATCGCAAAACTAAAACTTATCATCGTATAAATTAATTCACCATTTTAAACAAATAATGCAAATTAAATACTTCGCAAACTCTATAAAGGTTAAATTCGTTTAGTTTTAATAATGAAATAGTGCAGATTCTTCTAGATAAGGAAGGCATAAAATATATTATGAGGCTGATAACCTCTCTCTCAACCGTGTAATTATTGGAGGTACTATTTGCCAAGACGTCGGACTTCATTGAAGTCGATCACGGAATTTTGAACCTTGCTCCATTGTGTTAAAGACGCAAAACATGGAATACTCTACACGAGCATCACATCAACTGTTCTGGCACGAACCTCGCGACGCCGCTATGAATCGGTCTATAATTAAGAAATAAGTTTTAGATACGGTTTCTGCCAAGTTTTTACAAAGCACGATGGGCAAGACGCAATTAGCCCGCCTCGTAAATTGAATGTTTGCTTTACAGTGATTAGTAATTATGTTCAAGATTTTAAAGTAACCACCACGACTCCATTGATCGTGAGTTGTTTGTTTGTTAATACCACACAAGTTAATAATATACGATAAACATTAATTAAAGTTTCAACATATTTATTGGATGTAAACTTAAACAAAGTGAGCTGGATAGTTTTAAAGTAGAATCTAGCAGAAGCAAATTAGTTGTAAGCAAACATCACGAATGTCAAGACTGCTTAATACTTGAGTAATTAAATTTCTCTTTTTATTACGTTAGTAGACACTATACTTTCTAAAGACCTTAAAAATTCGTCTTAATTTTACAAAGTATAATAAGAGACTATATTGCACTTTTACTGGCCTTAATATTATCATGAAAAAAAGATTAATGAGCTTAGTTTGTTTATACTTAATTATATATTTTTACAATTTCTTTTAGAATTTTGGAAAATCGACAACTTCTGCCTTTATTCTTTCATATACTATATATGTATAGTTTAAATAGACTAATTTTATCAACAATAACTATGGCTACATATATTAACAACAAACATAATAAGGCAAAATAAAACAAAAGTTAAATTTAAACTTTTAATCAAAGCTTGTAATATATAGTCAAAATCACGACCAGAGTAATAAGATTAGGAATAATATGATTATAAAATTACTAATTATATTTTCTTCTTTTGTTATATTGTAATGATAAATGGCATCATATGGTAGAATGTCTTATATCTGCAAAGACAAGACAAAGTACGGAACTGTGCATTTAAATTTTCACGGTAAATGCACGCGAAAAAATGGATTATATAATGAATCGTTGACAATGACCTAAATATTGTACTTGAATATAATAATAAAACCTCAATATAATAATTGAAATCTAATAACTCTTTTGAAATATTGATATCGCGATGAACCTGTTTTTTTATTATTATTTTAATTCAATACTAACACAACGAATAAAGCAAAAAAAAAACGTACGTAATAATTATCTACAAGTAATGAAAATTGTTTCCTTTTTTTAGAAAGTTTTAATGTTTTCATTAAATATTTAAAGAACGAATGGAACAATCTGTTACAATCTATCTTTTGAAATTGCCGTTTTATTAATAAATGAACATTGAAAGTGTTATAAGATCTATACAAATTATAAAAAGGAAATGAGTTTTTGTTTTAAATCGATAAACTCTGAAATTGCTAAATCGATTTAATTAATTCTTTCACTATTAAAAAAGAATAATATTCAGCAACAACATAGTTCATAGTTCATATTCTTTCACTATTAAAAAAGAATAATATTCAGCATAAACATCCAGGAATGACTAGTTTGTAATAATCTAGAAGTTGTTATGTCTTAAGTACTTATTATAAAATATATTATACTTATGTTTTACTAAAAAATTAATCTGTTTCTTTGAGATGCTCTGTCGACCAAATTGCTATCTGACTTTTAACGTACAATAATATGGATAGATTTAAATTATCAATATTAGTATCATAAAACAAAAAAAAATTCAAAACATTTTATTTTAATGTGAAAAAAATATTATTGAGAACAATTTTGTCAAAAAATAGGGTATTGTTGTCTTCATATACATATTATGTATATTATTTATAATCGCCTCTTTAAAAGAACAACGTGATATTTTATAAACCACAACTTTACAGAAGAGCAATTTCAATCATTTAAGAGATATTGATAAATTCTTAATATTGATAATTTTACTTACGATTTAATTGTTTTCCTACAGTAAAATTATAAATATTTTAGAATTTACTAACTCTTAAATGTTTAAAATTGCTCTCCTGTAAAGTTGTGGTTTATAACATATCACGTTATTCTTCTAAAGAGGCGATTATTATGTTCTCGTATTAACAAAAATAAGCTTAAAACTTACCATGCATCGTTGTTGCATTCGATATTCAATCAATTACCAATAAATTAATACAACGCTAGTCGATGACCGTCGTGCATAAATTCAATTATCCCAGCAATCCCCTTACCCACTAAGAGACAGAACTTTATGGAATAATTGATCGTTAATCAAACCCTTTAGGAATTCAACATTTCCAAATAAATTAATAATATATCTAGTAAAACTGATAATCAACACATTGTAATTCTATTATTTCGTAGACTCGAATAATTTCGCCGAATTTTAATGGAATTAGTTTATTACTTGACTCTACAAAAAATTCTATAATTATTATCACGTACGTATAATGGATGTAACAAATTTTGTATCTCTATCACAGTTTTTATTTAATAATTAACATAAAGCAGTTTATATTAAGGCATTAATGATGTTTAAGAAAATAAGTGAAAGGCATGGGATTGAATATAACTCGGGCAGGCTATCAATATGTGCCTTATCATTAGATATAGTGAGCAAGTGGCATGTGGTGAATTCGGCATATACGATTGGCTGTCTCGTGTTTGTCCTGATCATTTCATGGTCATACTGTGCATTATTTATTTATTTATTTGGTATAATGACGTTAAAATGTTTAAAAGAGTACCGGGGGTTTTTTCCTCTCAACCAACACTAGGGACATTAGAATAAGTTATTTATTGTAATATTTAATAAAACCGATGATATATAATATGATTTTTACCGAGACATTAACTTGTAATAATTTAACGTACCTATTTATTATAAATGTTTTTTTTTTTTGACATTCGTTAAGTGTGTATAAAGAAATAAATATTTTCATTTCACTAGCGAATTTTATTTCTGGATTAACAAAACCCACCCAAGCTAATAACAAGTACGATGAGATCTGAACGATTTTAACTATAATTATATTTCTACGGTACGACTCCCTTATTTACTATATTATTTCATTTGGTTTATAGCTTGCTTCAATGGTGCTTCAATGGTGCCAAAGCTTATTTACGTAGTTAGCCTTCAAACTTAAAAAAATAATAATAAAACTCGCAGATAAAAGCTATGAATATGAAACATATACAGGAATCATTGGAACAATATTTACATGGGAATCAGTGATCAGTCAATATTGTCAAACAGCGCAATAGTTGTAGCGATGCTCGCACGAGTGACGTTGAAGGACACTCGACGTGCCACAACTCTTGACGGACGTGCGTGCGCGCCGTCATTTCTCAGAGCATGTGCCGTGACTACATTGTTTTCTTCGTTTTGTGCTGTTCTGCTAATATATATTTACAATATGAGTTTTGTTATTCTTACGTCTAACTTATCTTTGCGTGTTCTTTTAAATTGCATACTTTTGAAATAATAACACCAGTATATCTATAAGGAGATATGTATTTATTTTATAGATATAAATACCTCCTTATAGATAATATTTTGCATTATCTATATGTGAATTAAAATTACTGTATAAACTTTAAAAAATAAGCTATAAATTTTACTATGTCAATAGATATTCATAAATAAACCGTTGAGATCATAACGTGCCGTTATCATAAATTCCAACCAAGAATTTAATAGAGCATTCAGGTAAAATGATTACAACATCTTAGAAAGAGTGTGCGGAACAATCCCGCCCAGCGCGCAGCGTGCTGAGCCATTTATTTATTTATGTAGATTATTATCGTGCGTAATAATTCACTAAGTTTCAATTGCATAATGACGGCGGACAGCTACCAACTCGCTCAGGGCGGACGCTGCAGATAATCTGCGGAGAACTATTATTAAATAGAGGGCTGTCAGTACAGCTTCAAGCCGCCTAGCACGGAGCCGGGTTCCCAGAGTCTCCAGTACCACCAGGTTAAACAAACATAACTTTCATTATAACCTCTGTGTCCAGAGGCTTAAAGGTGCCTCTATTATAAGCCGCCCATTCAAACAATTATATATCTTAACACAATGACTTAAAGTTTATTTTAACATGTTAAATACTTGCGTAAGTCGATCAAAGCGTAGTATCCATTCTTGATTTTATTTAACGGAACCGAGAATGGCTTTGATTATGAAATTTAATAACCTAACAAAAATCAACATTTCTTATAACAGTTCTATCAAATAAACTCATTCCTGTAATATTAAACTCGCTCGTATCTAAAATTTCATTATCGAGATTTAATTTTTTTTTCCATCTTAAATTAATTTATATTATACTAAATCTTAAAACGTTGTTATTGTATAAGCAATTTTTATTTTTCCTCCTTTATCGGTCAGACCAAAATAAAACTGATAAGACAATAATAAATAGACTACACAAGAATTACTGGATCATATGTATTTATCATCTCTTATCGTATATCGATAATCTGGACGATCTGGTATCAATCAATTTTATGCAAAATCAAATTTTTCTTTTCATATTTTCTCTTATATATATTATAACTTTATCTAATAAAAATACCATGTATTATAATTATAATAAACGATAACTAATCCTTTATCGAAAAAATCCTATTCGCAACCGATTATTTGCTATTTAATCGTTAATTGTGTCGACATGTCTGTCAGCAGCATTAGCATAGCTCTTTGCAATTGTTTGAATTAGTTATTTTTTGTATTTTTGTGAATGTTGATATAAAAATAAGAATGTATATTTTAATATGGATTAAATAATGCGCTAATAAAGTATAATAATATACTCAGAAATACGTTACGAAACGCGATATAAATACAAAAGAGATATTTTATTTATCTTTCAATTCCTAAAATAAAAGTCCATTCAACTATCAAAATATTTTCACAATTCTTAGTCAAAATTAAAAATGTCGAAGCTACTAGAGATTTATAGATAAAACTCTAAAGGAACAAAGAAGTTCCGTAAACGAAAGTAGAAATTCGAGTCCGAACCACCCGTTCATCATCGTACCGAGCGATAGATATGCATCGACTAATTGTTGCCCTTTAACCAATTCAATGGAAATAAATAATAGTTTAGTAAGAAAGCGCGAGCGTGCGAGATTCTTACGATCGGCCGATTCACATCGGGAAGACGTCGCGCTCCGAGGTACCGTTAGCTAAACAGATATTAATCATAATTTTCACTGACGCACTGCGCTCAACTGTGCTAGATAATAGTTATTAGCTCTTTAGACAAAAGTGACTGTGTGTGGTCGAAGTCAGCTACTGGAAAATTGCCGTGCGACATCTGAGGGTAATGGATTTCAAACTGTCTCGAGACACCTCCGAATAGTGTAATCACTTCCTGCTCGTTCGGCCGCATTAAGCTTGGTCACTCGAAAATTGTACTCGTACTCAATTGTTTTGTAAAATTAGAACCGAAATTTTCAATTTATGAGTTAGTTATAACACGCAGAGTTATGAAATAACATTATTCAGGTGCATAATTATATGAGAGACAATAAATACGTGCTAAATATACATATTTTTTGTAAAATATTTGTTTTAAAATGTGTTTATAAGTTTTCTTTTAATACCGTATAATACTTATAATATATTACCGTATACTATGCGTTAAAAGTTTAAAATAAAAATAAAGAACATTAAGTTCGAATAAGTGTTACTGATTTATATAAAATAAAATAAAAAAAACTTTAAAAACAAATTCAAATGCTCCCATCATGAATAATCAGTCAATTGATGGGATTGTAATTAATAATAATTTCTGATTAACCTGACCTGACTGAACCATAGTTCTTTACATATAGTTACATATTTAGAACGAATGCCCATAATTCTGACTTGGTCCACTTTATTGAAGATTCATTCAATTAGGGTCCGTCAAAGGTTGTCATCTTTTAGGACTCAATAGCAAGTCATCCACCAATGAAATCAGCCGGGAACGGTTAATTTAATTGAGACAATCGACTGAGATTCAAAGTACAATCGAGTAGAACGGTATGATGTAATTTTAATAAATCGAACTGAAATTGGTGGTTATTGAACTGTCTACGCACGAAGACGTTGTGACTTATATATATATAAATACAATTTTAGCCGGCCGATGTCTATACATGAGAGATATTTAGGAAAAACTTTATGAAAGAAACTTTATAGTAGCTAAAAAAATTATCTTTAGAATGTTGTCGGTCTGTCTATTTGTTTGTTCCTTGCTCACGCATAACCTGACACACGATATTAGATGCGGTTTGTATAATTGTAATCCCAGGGGTATAACTTAAAATCTGTTATAGGTTTCATCTTGATACACCGTCTACAAGAGGAATTATTTCTCTATAAGAAATTGCAGAGAAATCGTAACGAAGTTGTTTTATACACATGTATAATAAGCAACGCAGACAATGTCGCGGGTACCAGGTAGTTTACAATAAATATATACATTTCATAAAACAGTAACTTTTGATTCTTAAGACCTTATTTATTTATTTTTTTTGTATTCGTTTACTCATATACTTACTACACTACATTGCATATAGAGGCACATCAAGTAAGGTTATATAAATAAATACCATAAATATAAAAGTTATAAATGCTCTAAATGCAGTTTTTGAATGAAAATATCATGTAAATCAGCAAATCAATTTACAATGTGCGATAATAAAGCTTAAAAATAATTTTAAGAGGCGACGAATCATATATGAAAGTAATTACTCTTTCCTGGAATACGCATTGATCAAAGACGTTCTGTATTTAGATGCTTGCTTAATAAGCCAGGCATTCTTCTGGTGTTAATAAATAAATAACGATTCCGAGAAAATTGTGTCTTTAATTTTATTAATAAACGTTTCCCTCAAAATATTTAAAATCTAAAATTTATTATTATTCTTTCAACTGACAAGATATTCAGAACAAATTAAATTATTTAATATAGTTCTTTTTTATATTTGTCACGTTACAAAAAATTGCCATACTGTATTGACAAGTATAAATTGACTGAATTATTTTACAAAGAATTTTAATTTATAATATAATTGAAAAAGAAAGAAGTACTTAGTACATTACATCAAAAGCTTATTTAATCTACTCGTAGTATCGGATCAGTATAACATTAAATCGACGCTTCATTTAACATAGTAAAAAATATATATCTTATTCTTGTCAATCACGCAGTATTTCAGGCAAACATTCCAACATTGCGTTGTTTTTGTGTATTCGCGAAATAACTTTTATTTCTAAAAAATAAAATTTCTTACAATTTTCCGTGCTGGGCAAAGGAATATGTACCAAAATAGATTCAAACTTTAAGCGTATGATAAAAGTTTTAAGATTTCACTTTAACAATACATCTGCGCTGTTTTTCTTAAATAAGAAATATTATTACGCTTCTTAAATTTACATCGCCTCCTGTTTATCATGAACATAGTGACGCGAGAGCGGGATTATGACGATACCTGAGATTGATATATATTTGTATGTTATCTGAGAATTTATGTTTACACGTACTACTACTAGATACTTTTATATTTTCCTTTTGCTGTGTTGTACAATTTAATTTCATTTACCATGAACAGTCATGTCCTTATGTAGTCGACTTCTAATACATTCCGACCTCTCGATCTCGCACTAGTTGTTTTTCATCCGCGTTTCTGACGACCCGCTAAGGCGTGGAATATCTTGCCATCATGCCTATTTTCTGCCATTGATAAATTAGGTGAGTAGAAAGACATTGAAGGATCAAGAAAAGAGTGAATCGTTCTAGGCAAGCAAACTCTAAGACATCACCTTTGCTTTCCATTTGCTATTGACAGAACTTCCGTTGTGCAAAAAACTATTTTATTTAAAAAGTAAACTTTAAAAATTATAAAATCATGTAGAAATAAGTATTTAATATCTAAATGTATAATTCTATCTTCATGTCTAAAAAGCTTTATGATTATAGGACTCGTGTTATCGGGTAGAGCGGCTTAATACTCGTAATTACTGATTGCAATAAATAAAGGCAGCATATATTAAAATATATTAATAAACCGTATGCTCCAGGTTTTTGCGGATTATTTATCATGATTTATGACAATAATTATTAGTATAGATACCATTCAAAATATAATTAACTTGTTTTAATGTATTATTCAAACAATTCCTAAAAATAGCAAATACTCATACTAAATTGTAACAGAACGATTTTGGTAACAAAAATAGTCGAGACTTTTACAGTTACCATAATTACGTTGTTAAATACGTTTAATGGGTGATAAACTTAACAAAATACTCAAGATTTAAAAATGTCTTCTGAAATCTCATAAAATATATTGCAGTAGAAAAGGCTCTTAATTCTAAACATCAGAGCAAATCGTTCGAAAACAGACGATAAAAACATTACAAGACGCGTACAATAAATACACATTAATGTCTCGAAGCATTCTGTTCAGCGTTGGACCACACATTTTATAAGCTTCTAGTTCTTATTGCTATAGGCATAGAGCACGAGATCGCGTAAACTTTCCGTGTGCGACTCTATGCACATTCCATGCGGTTTGCAACTAGTTCTGTAAAAGCTGCGTTCGGCACACGCAATTACATGCGCCTGTTTGCTGTACAATCAATATTTACGATACGAATGTATGTAAAACTACTACATTATTGTACGCACTCTCTGTACGCAAATCTTTCAGGACCTTCCTACACTAAGCCGTTGGTACTAGTGTACGTAATTATAATACACGTAAATAAATTGCACTAAAATTTAGTATTACGCTGAGAACATTTAATTATCTTTACAGACATTATCTAATCAGGAAACTACTTAAATAAAATTATTTAAACTCAGCAAAAATTAATTAAAAATGCCTATTTCTAACAACACAAAAAATATATATACATAATATATTTATTATTATTTAATACGACTAATTTTATCAAAAAAATAAAATAAAAACTGTTTTGTCATTTTTAGAACAATATCTTAAATGTTTAAGAAACATTGGGCTTCGTCAAATTGACTTAATATTCATTCAAATAAAACAAAAATGTTGTATGCGATAATTATAAATTTACAATACCGAAGACAATGGGCGCGCAACGTCCAAACAATCGATTCCGAGCGAGCCAGTTCAATGCGTACGGATGTCAGAGAGCACATGGTCCACGGCTGAAACAAGAAAAAGCCTTGAAGCCAACCAGTTATTACACTAATCGCTGCGATATAATTCCCGAGTCAACTTAAACACAGGTTGCTTGCGGATCGAAATGCAAACATGGCGGCGGCTTTGAGTTCGATAGCGCGGGAAGGACGCGTGCCGCTTATACACAACGATTTTACTTAATACGGCCATTGTCTGTTAATATTGTTTTGAGATAAAGTCCACTGTTTATATATTAATTTTAATGTTTTATAAAATCATAGCACAATATGCAAAGTGAGTTCATACATAACTGTTACAACACAAATTACGAGCGCCACAGAATACAATTCTTATATATTCTTTATTGCACAGTAAAAAAAATTGTTTACAATATTTAGTAATGTAAATGAGTTTTGGCAAGGGCGAACTTATCTCTAGAAGAGATATCTACCAGTCAACCAATGATGGTAAGAGATTAATGTTACCGCGGGGTTTGTTGTGCAAGAATTCTTTTATATAACAAAAACGTCAAACGAGTTTTTATTAAGCCAACATAATTAAGCAATTCGCTAACAAATTAAAACAATTTAACTTTAATTTAATTCTATACAGAAACTAATTAAGTATAATATAAAAGCACGTAATGAGCCGGCACCGCACGCCCATTCCGTTTCGGTCCGTCAAAACGTGGCGCGAAACTCCAATGCGTCGTTTTATCGCGTCCCCGCAACGCAATGCAAAACGGCCACAACGCTTAATGTCCTCATAAACGTTTCAGTTATTTATCACTACACTTGCAATCGTGGGTGAGCTTAGGACAAGATACGAGTTCAATCCTACGTCGTTAAATTTATAATCATAGTCATAATAAGAGTAATAGAAATGTAATTAAAGTGCACTGAATATGTACGTGTCGTGTCAGATAAAATGTTTTATTTATTGACTAACGACCCGCCCCGTCTTAACACAGATGTAATTAAAGCTTTATTACATTAAATTGTGTAAGTATTGCTTATCGCTCTTCGCTAATACACTATACCGTAAACTAATATTTTTTTATTCTTTTAAAAGTCTTTCCATATTTTTGAATAAACGTGTTATAGTCTCAACACTACTGAATGACAGAAATAAAAATTTGAGATTAGGAGTTGAACATAAAATCATCATCATCATCATCATCATCACCATCACATAAGCCATTAGATGTCCACAGTTGAACGTAAGCCTCCCCCATTGACCTCCAGAGCGACCGGTTCGAGGCAGCCTCCATCCAACGGCTGCTTCCGGCGGCTCTCTTCAAGTCGTCTATCCATCTCGTGGACGGCCACCCGACGCTGACTTTACCGATACGTGGTCACCACTCGAGAACCTTTCTGCTCCATCGGCCGTCAGTTCTACGTGCTATGTGCCCTGCCCCTATTAAAAGATAATAAAAAAACATATTTTTTTTCTTTCGAATTAAAAAATCCGTCATTTGGATTATATTATAAAGATTTGTAAGCAGGTACACAAACACCTGTCGAAACGACTCGTTTGAAATGAATGATATACAGCATATCGTAAAATTAATATTTAATTTAATAAACACGTTAATCCCACATTATATTGTACGTATAACTCAAAAGCCTATAGTTATTATTTAAAACTTATATCGTGAATTGAAATGCAAATACGCGCTTAATCGGTAACACTTTACCTGTAAATTCGACGTTTATGTTGGGCTTGATACACAAATATTTATTAGCTTAGAACAAATTAAAAGTATAAATTTCAATATGTTATGGGACGAAGCGGACGTTATTCGGACAGTCAGCTTTCAAATCCTGTTTGATGATAGTCAGGGTACTTATTCTGGTCACCCGGAGTGAATTTTAAGTCGTCGCCGTTTGATATTATATAATTCTTTAGTCTATTAAGGTTAGCGTATAATAATCGTTTGGTTTATGCTTACAGTTTGTTGTTATTATAAATTTTATTCTTAATATTATTGTAATATGTACTAAAACATACAAGTAATGCATTAAGAATTAAATAGGTATACTAGGGCTGTCTGTCTATACTGTCAGTATATACATAAGCACTATGATATTTTATACGCGATCTATTGAATAATTATTTAACAACAAAAAAGTGCCACTAAACGTCACGTAAAAATGAGTAATAAGTAAGGTCATTAAAGCGCAACAAAACAATTTATAAGTATGAACCTTTTTTTTTTGACGTGATAACGTCTTATAAATCGATGAACGCCGGCTGCACGCACGAAAAAGCATGACTCATTGTCACGTTCCTCGAGCGAAAGCGCGGAACAAGCGTTAGAGAGGCATGATCGACCTAAGCGTTCGACTTGTGCGGCATCTATCTCTCTTCCACTCCATCGGCAGATGCGTCCGAGTAGAAGAGAAAAAATATTTGAATTACAGAGTACAAATAAATCGCTCATTAAATACAAAACAGCCACAAACCTAAAATTGTATTTTATACAGAAAGACCAAAACAAAATTGAAATCATGTTTTTTTTATTTTTTATTACCTATTTTTTTCTGTATATATTATGTTAATACATGCTTAGATGCGTTGTTACCTACTGTAACTTTGAATAAAACGAACTTTTTGATAAATATCACCCAAGCAGAAAAAAGGGCATAAAAGTCCCTTTTGCTTTTAAAATTTAGTACAATGTGCACAAATTATTATTGAAAATATGGTACTTTTTAGAAGATTTATATTATATTAATCATTTTAAAAATCTTGAACCGATAAAAAATATTTTTCACGATTACCAAAAAACTATTTTCATTTGCAGGAAATCTATTTTTAAAGTAGGTAAATTAAAGTTACACTGAAAACACGAAACAACTTAGGTATTAAAAACCTCTTTATTTTCATTAGGACAGTCTTGTCTTGACCAAATAGTTTTCTTAATTTTATTTAAAAAATACCTAATATTAATTTAATAAACGGTCAGTTTTCAAAATAATGCACTTTTGGATGAAACAATTAATTATATCACGGGCACTTTTTCGAAATGTGGCCTTTTTGCACTGAAGTTTGTCAGCAAACCAATAAAATACAAAAGAGGCGCTCGTGCGTTTTGGTCACAATAAAAGCGATTTAGCATTTTTTTTTATTTGTGGCCCTTTTGTATTTAATGAGCGAAATGTTAATTTATCGACGAAATTGTAATTTTCATTTAACTCCTGCTTTCTATTATACAAAATAGTGATAATTCGGTGATAATAATTCAATTCATAAAAGTATGCAATTTTTCATAAATGTTTTCTTATGACGTTATCACGTAAAATAATCGTCCATAAACCGACTTTATAAACAACCAATTTTTGAATAAGTTGAGGTCAATCGCAAATTCAAAAATATTGAAATTTGAAACCGCAGTCAAGCGAAAATGCGAAAAATTCATAAACCATAAAATGAAATTGCATATAAATTTGTAGAAAGTACTCGTAGTTAATCAAATACTTATAGCTGTCGTCGGAGTATATGGAATATTATGTTAAACAGTCAAAATAAAAATTATCCAATAAAGTATGTGTTAAGATATCAGATAAGTGAAACCTAAAGAAAAACCTAAGATTTATCAGTTCTTTATTGATAAACGATCTATCGATATCGATAAATATTCTGCTATCATTATTAATTTCAATTTTTTTATCAGTATTCAAGGAATATATTTACTACTATTGGTTTAACCTCGGAGTCATAGTTAAGTTCAGATCCATAAAATCCGTATCCCATAGTAAAAGCGATAAAAGTCGATTCTTATTAATGTAATCATTTGCCATATAATTTAAATAAATTCTAAGATTTATAAGTAAACCTAGCATGTAATAAAACAAGGGATTTCACAGTAGCATAATAGAATTGTATAATATATTCAACATTATATAACAACCACATATTTTTTACTGACATATATTTTACCAATCACAAAAAAAATACTTGACTTTAGACGAAAAATTATCTAATTTGACGACCTGCGCGGTAGGTACACCCGCGTTTAAATCTATAGCTAAAAAATTTTTAAGCGTATCTTTCTCGACAAACTTTAGATTACCTTTCTCTACAAACAATACTTCCAACACGAAAATTAAATTTTTTGAATTGATCCAGAAGAATCCATATTTAGCGCGCTTAAACAAACAAATTATTTTCCATTACTGTATTAATTAATATTAATAAGTTATATATTAAATCGACCTCTTGTATCGGTACCATTAATTGTTTTAAGCGAGCCGATTAAACATTAATATATAGCCTTGAAGGTACAATAAAAGTAGTCATGTAATTATTTGCTTTGCCCCCCACAAGGTTTGATGGACCCAGTTATATTTCAAAACTAGCATTAAGCCGTGACTTCGTCTCATACTGTTAAATATATCTTAAAATTTAACTTTTTTCATAAATTCTCTGTAATGGCCTGTAAATATTTCCACTGCTTGAAAGACTGTCTCTTCTGTCGAGAAAGAGGATTTGAAGTTAATCCGCGACACAGTTTTATTGAGGGTTTATGTATATTTATTTCTTGCTTTCTTTTCTGCATAGCTCGAATCGATTTTTACACATGAATCAAACATTTAAATACTTTAACAATTTATATACTTTATTTGAAGTATTTAAAAAAAAATGTTACTCCAGTTAGTATATTTTTTTAATATCGGCAATTTCTCGAAAATATATATTTGAACTTAACTAAATTGAATCAGCCTGTGAACGTACCGTTTGGCGGATATTTTCCCTATCATGATCGCTATCAGGTGTCTGTGATAACAATCGGGAGCAACGGCTTTACGTGCTCTCCGAAGTACGGTAGTTAGACCCACAAGAACTCAGACAAGAAAAAAATATTTTTACAAATACAAATATCTACGCTAGACGGGAATCGAATCCGCGACCGCCGGTGTGTCTATTCGTACCACTACACCAGTATTGTGATCTAAAATATAGGTACATGAATTAATGTTTTTTTTTGTTTTTTGTTTTTGAAGGTTATAAATGAGAAATTCCACGAATTTGTATTAATTTTTTAATAATATAAACAACGTAAAAAATATTTATTTATATAAAAGTTAGATATAATGTAAATATATATATATATATATATATATATATATATATATATATATTTTTTTTTTTTTTTTTTAACACAACACTTATAAAGTCTTCAGCATACAAGTTTTAAAGACAGAAATGACTTTTTAAAATATAATATACATTTTTTATATTAAAAATAATGTAGTATATAAATTATTATTGTCTACAATTAGTAAGGAGCTTAGCACGATTCTCAAGTTTATTTTGTTCGTTTAATTGCAATTATCAATTTGCAATCACCATCTTCGGTGCCGCCGACGTTTCTATGCTGTATCCATTATTTTTGCTCTGTCGATGTTATAAGGATTGAGTCATTGTTAATAATTAGTCGTGTACTTCTTTAGATATTATAATACTAATCGTTATGAGTCTTTCAATAATAATTAGTATTTTTTGCTACACTATATTTTTTATAGTATTATACGAAAACATCACAACTATAATAAAGTTTTTATATTATAACACGATAATTTAACTATTCACAAATACAGAATAAAGCAAGTTAAATAAAATTAAAATATTAAACCAATTTCAGCGCCCTCTCGTATCAAAGTGAATTACGATTTCGCACTGAAAGCTGAAAGGTTCAGACAAGCGCAGTGATTGTGTACGTTGTCTACATTACTAAATTGGATCAGACCCTCGCCTGAGAATAAACAGTACAGCACGATAAAACCTTAGTACAATGCAAATATTCGCATTCGATTTCTTTCTGAGATTTATTTGAGGACTACAGGTGGCTGTATATCATATTACGTATTGTACGATTTGTATTTTCCGGTCGGAACTGGTAGCACGCCCATAATACATTTAAAATCATTAATTGGCCCGTGATTCAATATCTGTGCGGTTCAAAAAAACACAAAAAGGCACCCCGAAATCATCCGAAGAAACATCCGCGCTTTTCAATTCGTCTGTATAATCTGTAATGTGATATTTTTAAACGATTTGTCCGCAGATGGGTGGCGAAACAGGAAATCTCCAACTTGTTGCTACTAACTGCTCTTTGTTAGTTGTATGATTTTCGACAAAATATCGTATATCGGTTTTGCATCACAGGAAAGCTTAAGCTGTTTATAATTATGAAGAAGTAAGTCAAACATGACTATCAAATTTCTTATAATGTATCTTTTTATAACCCGACAACAATCAAATCATAATTTATAATATATTTTTTGCACATTATTATCTACAATCTAAAACTGTTGACCTATTTTAAGATCAATTTTAAGAGGTTTATTATAACAAGTCGAGGAACATAGAATAAGTATTATCGTCTTTAGAAACCATTCTAATTTTGTATTTACCGTTTAATGTACACTTATGCATAATAATAAATATAGTTTAATTTCTATTTTTATTTTCAAAAAATAAAACTATATAGTTAGATGAACAAATTATTTTTAGTCTTTCTTTTTAATAAGTTTATGGTTAAATAATGAATTTTCGATATGAGTAGACTTGCAAATGTTTACCTGCGCTCATGACGCACCTGGCACTAATATTGCACCGTAGTGTAACTCTATATTTCTACAGTGTCATAACTTGTAACACAAGTCAGCAGTGTATATAAACTTTATTTTCTTAGAATTGAAACAAACAAAATTCATAAAAAATATTTTTATCTGTAATATTTTATAATGATAATGTATTTCAAAAATGCTTAAACACTTTCCTTGCAAGAGCACTCGTATGTCTGTCTGTAACTCAATTCACTGAAATTCGGTACACATGTAAAATTCTGTGACTTACATATGGGAGCTTAGCGTAAATAAAAAATATTAATATACGGGTAACTTTTGAGGGGATGGCTACTGTAGAAATAAAAATTATGTTAAATGAAAAAAGCTTCTTGTAAAGATATAAAATACATAGTTTTTTAAACTTTAAAATAGATAGTAGATATGACACGCTGCGCTGTAGCTGCGCACGCTGCGCTACCACTATGCTGCGCCTTAATTTTTGAAAAAAAAATACAAAATCGTTTTTATTGATAGATTATTACAGCAAAACCCAGAAGAATTCTATGGTCTTAAAATATCAATGCAAATCTTATTCTTGTGATAATTTTTATTGTACTATTCGTCCAACTAATTAGCATATTTTAAATTTTATACTAATGTATGTCAACGCTATAAATTTTGGACTTGAAATATGGGTAAAAGTATAAATTATATACTTATTCTTTCTTAGTCTAATATACTTAGCTACAACATTTACTTCGGTTATACTTTCAAGCACAAAAATCGCATTGCTAGCTTAAAATATACGCAAATAAGAGGCATAATTGAACAAAACATACCATTTGTTGTAGAATATTTTTAAATCGGACAATTATAGCCAATTTTAGTATACAAAAAACAAAACAAGTAAATACTTTTATGAATCTAGATTTTTTAGAAGGTACTTGAAACTGTACCCGACGCGAAAGGTGTATTTTAAAGGAACTAATTTTCGTTTTCTTTATTTTAGAATATACCCGACAGCAACATCTCTGGCATTTCTTCTAACAAGTATTAGCTTAAGGCATATTTTCGAAGAAAGCAACTAGGCCAAACATCCATCACTGCTTGCATATATCACACTAAATGCTTAATCTCTAAAACTCAATGCTCTATACAAGTTGAAAATAGATCCGAATTGTCGATGCCTCAAGCTTAGTAAGCACATATTATTGATGAACAAAACAACAACTAATTGAATAAAATATGTCAACTAGAAAAATACAATGTAATTGATAATCCTATATCATTTGTTGTTGCGTCCATTCGTTATATATATTGTTAAAGTTATTAAGGAAACTTTAACAATATGTAATTGATAATAACCGATCAAGATTTTTCATTTGACATCAGGTAACGAGATAATTTTTAAAGAAATTAAGTACTAGAAAACTTCACTAAGTTTTCAAGAACCCGAATTTAAAAATAAGGTTAAAAAAACATTACACATTGTACTAAGCTTCAACATACGAGTATATTCATACACAATACCTACAGTTATGCAAAGATTAAACAAAGGCAAGGCAAAACGCCACGATGTTCCGTATTGTAAATTTTTAATATTCAGATTATGTGTTGTTATGAATCCGCATTTGGCCAGTTTTATTTTAACTAAGGTTAATTAGAAGCCGAGCATAGTAGAAAGATACGTGGATCTTACCCAATTGTCATCATTTCAATTATTAAAAAAAGTTAAGGAATTGTATCAGCAATTTTGAGACATTATATCGATTTGGGTTAGAGTAGCTTGGCAAATTAGTTACCAATACGGTTATACCGTACCGTATTAAGTATATTTAATTTAAAAAAAAACGTTTTTTCTTTAAATTATTTGCTACTTTTAAAAATAAACAAGCCACGTAATACTAGAGATTAAATTCCAAAATTAGACTTCCCTTTTAACATATTACTTTTAAAAAAAAAACAATTTGTACGTCTTTAAAGCTGAACATCGACTATTTGTCTAACATTAATCCTACTGTCTCAAACTTACCGTTCAGGTAAAGGGAATGTTTTTTAGGAGCGTGCGTTCGTGCGGGCACGTCAGTGAAACGGATTATTATTTTTGTAACATCTGCGTGTGTAATTCTAACTAGATACTAATAGATAACCGCGGATGCTTTTTATGCTTGCGTTTTTTAATCTATTGTATTCGTCGATCACAAATGCGTTTTATTCGGAGGGTTCTTTGAAACGGGGCAAAATCGTTGGCACAACATATGAATGATAGCACTTGTTACTCGTTATTAATTGAATTTTTTATTACTTCGACAACAAGTGCCGCTACTTATGTATTTAAAAATATAAAACATTATTATTTTAACATGGTGCTGCGATTTATAAGAGCACTACATTCGTATAATAATATAAATGGGCACAATTCTATTTAGTGCTTTATTATTTTGCTCGAATCCTAATTATATTAGCTACTAGACGCCCCCAAACTCCCAATGAACAGCTAATTACGTAATTCAAGGACCGTGACCAAAATAAAAAGTCTAGAATAACGCAAGAGCATGTGAAGGGAGTATTGAGATCAGCGGCGGCTTGTAGCACGATAGAGTCGCTGCGAGTATATAACAATGTTCAAGCATATCGGCCGATACAACTGAAAATAATGATAGGTACCAATTAGTTATACAATACGATAAGTTTGTTTTTAAAATAGAACATTTTTTGAATTTTAACATTATCATTAATCTCACGATATAACATTGATTGATTGAAATTGACAATAAAAAATATCGGAACTAAGTTCCAGTCAAAGAAACTTAAAAACCAGCAAAAAGTAAAGGAAGTGTGTGTGTTAATTAGTAATTATAGGTTTATTTTTATTACATATTTAATACTATAATATACTTACTATATATAGTATTGATAATAAAAACTCATATATTTTATTAACGTTTTATACATAATTGTAAAAATATAGTAACAAAAAATTAAGAAAAAGTAGTTGCTCCACACGTTTCCTTGTCTCAGTGGCCAATTTTAATGAACTGTGCATTGTACGTCGATGTGCGCTGATCACCATATTCAATTCCACCCACTTAATATTTTTGTGACAAGTGCAACCCCTCGCTAATCCCGCATGCATGCGCATATGCCAGATTTAGCAACTACTGTTATGATTGCAGCTTATCACACAAATGCGCGGTTTTATAAATAGTTAATCATTCATTTTAGTAACGTGTGCTTTGATTTGACATATTATTAATATGATGGTTACGTGATAATTAATAATTGAATCTATCTATAAAAATGCAATATATTTTTCTATACATTTTAAAAATACATTGCCTATTATCATTGATTACTTTATATAGTTTATTTTTTTTTAAATACATAATATATTGTGTATTATTACAAACAATATTAAAATTTAATACACTTTAGATATAAAAGAGAATGGATTCGTCCTCAATCATAAGACTCATAAGTTCATATAAATTACTTGTTAATACACAAAATACGAGAAATAATCGGCGAACTCATCTTCGTGACCTTATTAGCTACAATAAATATCATATGGTATTTAAAAAAATCCTGGGCATACAATTTTATCATTATACTTTGCAGCGATGGTTTTTTTTTTAAATATTTTAATAGAGTATGTAAATGTTACCGATACACATGAAACAAATTAATTAATAGTAATAAATATTTTTATCAAATAAATGTTACATATATTTTAATTGATATTATAGTTAGATAACTTACAAATGTAGTAATTTTTTTTTAATATTTAGTCGTAATAATAAGACGGTATTTTTTTATGTAAGAGGGGGCAAACGGACAGTCGGTTCATCCGGTGGAAAGTGTTAGCGACATCCATAGAGACCCGCTAAATCAGAGGATTAGCAAGTGCGTTGCCGGCCTTTCAAATGGGTGTATGCTCTTTCCTTGAAGGTCCCTAAGTCGTATCGGTTCGGAAATACCGGTATAACGTGGATGATAAGAAATATAAATATTAAACCAAAACCATTAATTATGTTACACATTTACTTATATTCTGTGTCCATATATCACAATCCCAAGGTGAATCCCAAGGTGCTGGAATGGAGGACCCTCGCATTAATGTCGGCAGACCTCCAACCATGTGAACAGATAACCTTACCGGATCGTGAGGTGTCGCTGGTTTTGGCACCACAATATCGCAAATGTTAGAAATCGATTAATGAGGCCTTTGACCAGCAGTGGATAATCATCGGCTGACGATGATGACGATGCATCAAATAACATGCGAGTTTTATTTCGCTGGCCCGTTGGCGCAGATGACAGTGAGCGCGCTTTCTGCTCCAGGATTGTGGATTCGATTCCCACTCCGGTTCTGTGTGTAATATATATATTTATTTATGTTTGCATTTATTATTAAAAATATGTATATCTGTATCAGCCTGTAAACAACCCACTGCTGAGCGAAGGCCTCTTTTCCATATAGAAGAAGGGTTTAAGCTTAATCTTTCACGCTGCTCAACTGCGAGTTGACGGATAATTTCTCTACCATGAGTAACGATCGTATTTATGATAAGAATCGGGACCGACGGCTTTACATGCTCTCCGAGGCACGGTAGGGAGACCCACAAGGACATACACCCAGACCGGAAACAAATATTCATACAAATATCTGTCCCGAGCGGGAATCGAACTCGCGACCGTCGACGCATGGCGTTGAGGCGACTACTCGCACCACTACACCAGAACGGTTGCCAGTCAGATTTTTATTTATGCTACAACTACTCGTTTCACTTTTACAATATCTCAATAGTTCGCACTACAGCTTGTCATCATACCGTTAAGTACTTAAAACGTCTAAAAGCTTAACAAGATAAAAGCTACAAAAATTTTGACTAATAAGTAATAAAAATATCTCGCAGATGTTCTTGAAAACGTTTATCAAAATAGAGATTAGGGGTTAGTTGCCCGCCCTTTAAGGATGATAATTAAAAATATATGTTATCGTATCGATCTGGATGCCACCCACGTAACGTTGCGGTTGTCCAACAGAAGTAATTAAAGTCATTAATAAACATTTTTAGAACAACATAGGAAATTATTTATTTAAAGGTTATTTTTTTTTAAATGTTTATTTTAAATTTATCATTTTGTTCCGGACTTAAAATTAAATAAGAATCTATATTAGAAAATTGTACGAAAATTCATTGTCCTTTACTCTTGTAATTTTTTAATACATTTTTTACATTAATTTGTTTCGACTTAAGTATATCTATAAATATATTATTAAATTCATTATAATACAATGTTTTTGTGCAGTTTTAAATTCATTTGAATTAACATATAATAATAGCAATTTAATAAAATACTGACTCAATCTATATGACCACCTACTTAAAAGGAAAACCACAAAGTATTTATTATATTTCAACTACGAAGTTAAGAGGAACTGAAATAATGGTCGTAACTGTCATAACGTTACATAGTAAGAATTCGCAATTATTTAAATAATAAATTCAACTTTTGTAATAGATTAATTAGTAAACAAAACTATTTCAATATCAATATGAATATATTTAATTAAAACTTACGTTTATACTCGTAAGTCGTAGTACTAAGACATAACTTTACTCGAGCGATTTAAATATGTTTATAATTTATTTGTTTGTGTTACAAAAAAAGATAGTTAATGAGTTCATTCCGACCAGGAACATATGCGTGACATTCTTCGCCTTCAACACGTCCCCTGCAAATTTAAAGTAATTCCTTCGTGTCTTCCACCAATGATCGTAGCATGTATAAAAAAAGCTGACTCCACCCATCGGTACCAGCGGAAACAGCTGCATTCAAATAATTACTATGGCGGTTCCGAGCATTGGACAAGTAGGTATAGATTAATATATAGAACGGTACATAGCTTTTGCTACTAACTTTTTTTGGAAATCAATTATATAATATTACGCGTATATAATTGACTGGCCCGTTGGCGCTGTTTGCAGTCATCCTGCTTTCTGGTTCTGAGTTGTGGGTTCGATTCCCGCCCCGAGTTTGGGTGTAATATATATTTATTTATATGTATTTTTTTTAAATATGTATACCTTTCGACTATTACCTAAAACACTGGCATTAAGTTACCTTACCTTAGGAACAGACGACCGTGTGTAGGTATGCTAAGCATATTTACTTATTTATTATTAATAGAATTACAAAATGTACACTTCAGTCATACTTGTGATATTATCTCAGGAAAGTAAAAGCATTAACCTTTTTTTTTTTCAAAAATTGCCAAGATCCATGATATATTAAAACTTTGTGTGTCCGGTACGTCTACCATGAGTTTCCAGAAACGATACACATTAGCGAGTGCAGTAGACAATTTCAACAATTTGTATGGAAAGTTGAGCAGCGCCTACCGGATACTATCATTACTATTGCGTTTCTACGTTTACTACTGTAGTTATGTCATGTGCGCTTGTATAGTATAGATGTAAGTCCATGAAATGACCTACTAAATTGTTAATTTCCTACATTTACTTGATATATACATAATATGTAGACTACCTATTTGACAATAGTAAGATTCCAACCTCTCTCCAACATATACATAAATATTATATACAATACTGTAAATCCTAGGTTTTACTTGAAAATCTCATAAGTTACTAACATGAGTTTAATGTCAAAATTTTCGACATAATGCGTATATATTATAATAAGAGATGCATATCGAACACGCTTCTAACTGAATCCTACTGTGAATCTCTTGATTGTAAAATTTGATCTCAGACATTGGCGAAATCTCCTGTTCTATCTTAACAAAAAATAATAATAATAATTTATACTTATGCAATAATATACTAAATAATTGTAAGTGTAGTAACAGCAAACTATTATATTGCAAATAAAAAAAAACAGTTCACTGACGCCGATTTGACGATTTCACAGTTCACAGTAGAACGATCAGAAAACATTTAAATTTTTTTTCTCTCTTTTTTGTGACTTATACAAAGGGTTTCTTGATAAATCTATGAATTACGTGCTATTTGTTTCTTTTTTTTAATTATTACTAGCAATACTCTTGAATTCGCATAGTCGCCATTTTAGTTAAAATAAACTTGGAATGGACTGTACAAAAAATATGAAACATACAGCAACAGAAGTGTAAAACTGAACGTGGTATTTGTTACTGGGAACCAAAAATACAATTTTATTTTTTCTATTTTTTTGCTGCATTTTTATTTAAATCTTTTCCTGAAAATTTCGAATTTATCAAAAAATATGCCAATATAGTCAAGGCGTTATTAAGTAATAAATAAATATTAGGACACATTTCACACACGGCTGGTTAGCCCCATGCTAAACTATTTATAGTTTGTGTTATGGGTGCTAACACAACTGATATACTACATATACATACATAAATACTTTATATCGATACATATTGAACACTCAGACCGACAGCCAACAAATTTGCTCATCACAAAGATGTTGGCCGTGCCGGGAATCGAACCCGGGTCGTCACGATCGTAATGATCCTAATAAAGCGAACATGTAGCAAATGATTTTTATTTACATAGATGAAAAATAATATTCTATTAAATGGAAGGTTCCTGTTAATAACTCTTAACGATATCATAAATTACTTACTAACAAAACGTAAAATTTTTACTGATTTTTTTTTCATAAGAACTTTAGAGTATTTTTATAGATTTTTAAATTCGTTTTTATCTCTGACATCGAAATTACTTTAAACAATTATCTATCGTGGTCAAATATCTTAGATACATTCAAAAATTATGACGATCCAATAATACTAATGAATATTATCGTCTACGTCATAACGGTTGTTTATTATTTTACGATATTTCAACGCCTACGCATCGCTTAGAAGTTTTAAACTTTTCTTCGACTTTCACTATAATCATTATTATAACCGCACGAAAGAATAGTTCAGTTTAAAAAAAAAATCAATAAAAAAAAATAGGATACACTTTTTTACTATAAAAATAAGAAAACACAAGATTCATGAAATTGAATACATATGTTATGTTATTTATATAATATTATACTTTATAGTATATTTATAAAATACTTTTATTATTGTTTTTGTTTATCTGTGAACTTTTTATGACTGTGTGGTTAAGGTTCCCATTTACAAAAGTAATTACAAAATTTCGAAAGAAACAAATAAAGATACCAAGTTTAATTGACTATTTAATTTAGTGAATTGAATTATTATATCTGAATATTTTAACATTTTTATAATAAAACTGTCCCGAGAAAATGATAACATCAGTATTGTCACCCAAAACGCTTAAGTGTCGTTTATATAAGGACATAAACGTTTATTGAATCAAAAAGCAGGACCAATCTATTGTTTCGAACGGAACGACTCATAACTAATCGAGCTATTCTCTTTTTTGTCTTTACCGGACACATAATCAATTGTCACCTTAACTTTAGATATTTTCTACGTAAATTCTAAAAGCAAAGGGTCCATTGGGAACGGGTTTGGAATAAAGCGTCGTCTATAAACGATGGTGTATCGTATTGCAAAGGAAAAAAGGTGATGAGTGTTCGATTTGTAAGAGTATTGGCGTGAATGGATGACTTTTAGCCATAGACACGCCTTGAGACCAAAGACACGACTCGGAATTAATCATCCAATATGTGAAGACCTCAATGGATCAAGTTACAACCAACAATTAAGATATTTACCGTTTCGTAGGCTCAATAAAAATAGTTTATCTATAGTAGTAAATATAAGAGAATAGTATAGTTTATCTACTTATTTAGGAGAAATTAGTCATAATAAAATTTATATTAACTATTATGTGTATAATTTAATTACAACTAAAAATAGATACCTCATTCCAACCCCTGCTTGTATCACTCCCAATAAGCAGACATATACTTTTATGGTAGTGGTTCCGATCTTATGGCGTTAACTATATTAGCATAATGTTTACTAGTCTATAACTTTCCTTAATTTGTAAAAAAAAATTAAAATTAAAAATAAAAAGTAGAATTAAGTAGTACAATTAAGTGGTCAATGTCAAGGACTCATGGTTCCAGAACTAGAGATCCTAAGTATATTTCATAGGTAAATAATGATAATGTATTCTCTGCTGATGTAATAATGCCTGTGTAATAACAATATATAAAGACAATAAAAAGGGTACGGACGCCTAAAAGCTCGTAGAGGAATTTTAATAAACAAAACAAAAAAAAAAACCTCCCTTAATAAACAGACTAAAGCAAAAATAATTTTCCAAATAGTGCAATGTAACTGAAAAAGTGCTTTTAAATATACTTATAATTAAATGTATGTTTTCTACCTATTTATATCTTTAAACTATTCATGTTTCATATAACTATGTCAGCTGCAATTTAAAAATCAATTTGGATTTCTTAATTTAACCAAAATAATAATAAACACGATTTAAATAAAATAAATACTTGATGTAAACAGGATTTTGAAATTTATAACAGGTTTATCCTGACATAACTCTTAGTGGTAAAAGTTTTTAATTACATTTTTAAATTTTCTTATTGATTTCGATTTTTTTTATTACGATTAAAATATATCCATATTTTGATAACCCTAAACAGACTGTTATGGATCATATCATAAGAATAGTTTCAATTAAATTACTTTTCAAAAAAAATAGATCAAAATTGGCTAATCTGTTTGGATACTACGATGCCACAGATATAACGTGTATACATTAAATTTCCAACATTCATCTTTTCTCGTCTGCAGTTGAAAATATTATTATAAAAATAATAGCTGTAACATAATGAAGACGAAACATTGTTTTAATTACAAAACGTATTTGAAATATAGATATAGGTACCTACATAAAATCGCAATATATTAATCATAATTAATTTTAAAAATAAACAAGATTGATTTAAATTTATTTTATGCGCAAAAATCCTATTCTATGTAATTAAATTTAATTGTTCCAAAGTTTTACTCAAATATGTAGGTATATAAAATAATAAGTAGAAAAAAGTGTGCAGTTTTAGTTTTTCATAAAAGAAATCGCTTAGTATATACATTGATAAGACAAAGTCGATCTGCTGACATGTTTTAAAGAATGAACAGTTTTGAGTATGAAGCTAAATCGGATGTATTGATCACGTTATACAGTGATTGTATTTTTCAGCGTAACAGATGAACTTTCAAACTTAATTTATGATAATGATAGAATAATTCATTTTTTCTATTATAAAGTAGCTAGCTGATTTTGAGATATTAATAGGCTCTTAGAGTTTTTTTATATTTTCTATATATCTATTGTTTTTATGTTCAACGACAAATAAATTATTTACATTTAAAAATTCGAATCTCTCGAAATTATATAGGAAATAAAAATCTAATAATATATAACTTGAAGTAACTGTATAGGGCGTAAAAAATTTTAATTGTAATTTATTTCAGCACCTCTTATATAGATTTAAATAATATGATGTTGATAACGTAGATAACATTTGACAATGATGTATTGTTCTACAAAATCAATTGCTCTCTGTAACTAGTTAAATAAGGAGAGACATCGAAGTGCAATCAAAAGTCAATTACAGCGGTATTTATTCATCCCCGCGGTCCGACGATGATTTATAGTTTCGCAGCGGGCACTCGGCGCGCGCGCACTGTCGTGGCCGCTTTTAAAAATAAGCGCTTGCGCATACATTAATCAAGGCAATTTTCAAACTGTCTTCTTTATCAACAACAAAATTATTTAAAATTAATATTTACTTTTTAATATTCAATTTCATACCAAAACAAATAATCAAATTATTGTTTCCAAAGAAAAGTTAAGTAGATTATGTAATTTGATTTTTAATATTTAATCATCAATACCTCTCAGGCACATGAGTAAATAAACCTTACTCATGTGTCTCAGGTCTACAAAGAATAATGTGTGCGGTCATCCTAAATCTGACCACGGCGCGATCTTATCCCGCTTGATCAATTTAGATAAAATAAATATTTATACATTCGAATGTGGATGAGCGAATAAAGCTATTCGTTAAATTGATTATGACGATGAAATTTTTTCTACTCTTGGCTCTATTCAATCACTTTGATTGTAGATATGAGTTTATAATAACGATACTGCGATGATCTATCTATAGTTTTTAGTGTGAACATAAGAAAATATGTAACGTATTCTAAAATATTGTACATTTGAAATAACTTTTTTATGAAATAAAAACCAAAACATAGACAAAATATTAATTTATTTATACTCTGCATTTCGGAAGCGTAATAAATACGTATTTCATATCCTAACTAATAATTACATCACAAATTATATACTTATATTTTAAAATGGCTATTTACAATTGACTAGGGTCCATTTCAGTTCTTCGACATATTTTTAACATTATAATATTTTATTTACAAACTATTATGTCATTTCTTTACATACACTTCTCACTTGTAACCGTAGGGACAAAAGTAAGTACCTAAATTATCACAAAATAGTCGTTATATCCTGCATTAATTTACAGGATTTCTCAGGAACCTTATAACGTTAGTTATCCAGCGTTATTTATACAGGAATGTTTTATTTTGTAACATGGAAAAGCATTTAGCTCGATGACAATCGTGATGAACAGGTACATTAATATTTAAATGCAATTCAATACTATTAAATAAACTATACTCAGTGATAAGGTACTTGTAGTACATGTAAATGGAAAGTAACATAATTATAATAAAGATGGTTACAAAAAACCCTTTAAATATTAAAATATTTAGCGTTCAGCACCAGCTCATATATCTTAACATGTTAATGCGAATTATTCGAAAACTACTTAAAATTAAGCTTAATTCTGATATATACATTTAGAATAAATCACATTTTTTATACAAAGTAAGTCTTTCTCACATTAGTGGGTCGTGTATTCGACATGGGTATTTGTTGAGGAGGCCTGAGAGGCCGCTCTTCGCATTGATGATTGTCTATGGAGACATAACTATGATGATGAGGCAACCTGTCATCGGGTCGCCCTTCGCTGCTGGCGACTGAGCACGTCTCATCCTCAGTACTTCGCGCGGACACCTCCGCACTAGCACTTGTCGAATGCATGGGGCTTGACATCATCAGAATGGGCGGCGCCATTCCATATTTGTACCACGGGTCGTGAGATGTTGGAGGCGCTGTATATCTCAAGTTCCCGTGTCTCCCGAAACCCTCCCTATTACCAGTTTTTATATTATTCGCATTATGAAGCGTCCGATTTGGTAACGTGACGTCAACATCAGGTAACCAAAAATTTAGTTTTTCCCAACAATTTTTTTCACCCCACACAATCACTGTACACGTTTTAAGCAACACTTTTAAGTCTGGATCAATGTTAATGGCACTTAAGTCAATTGTCACAAGGAAAATAATTTTTTGACGTCTATGTCTTACGTTCACTGAATTAATCGCACTTTGTACCGCCGCTTTTGACTCTGGCACATACCACTCTTGTTGCAAAAAATTTATAGATAATATTATCACAAGTCTTTTTGAACTCTCTGCTGCACCTACTAAACTATCACTAGAGCGTCTCTCGATTAACTGTAAGTCTCTGTGTTGTAAACATAAAGTATGACCCGAATTCTCTAAATCGGAACTTACGGCACGCGTAACGAAATCTTCATCCCGTAAGTTGTAAACAAAGAATGCATCGAAACGTTTGTTCTTGTTATCGTTTACGTCTTTTGATTTAGAACTAAATACTCGAATACCATATTTTGAGTGCATCCATAGTTTAAAATCTTCACGGAACATATAAAGCAGCGCACACATTAAAAATACGACGATTATTAATATAATCACTACTACGATATAGGGAATATAATTTTCGACCCCATCCTTCGTTTCTATGAATAATCGATCTAAAGTCTCTGTCCCTGTTTCCTCTGTAGTGATCTCTGTTTTACATTCCTTCGCTACGGTCGCTATGGTTTTATTCATTGGTTGACCATGAGCAAAGTAGCACATCATGATCTCGGTATCCTTTGATTTCTTTATTAGCCATTGATTCAACTGAGCTACATCTTTACAGTCGCATATCCAGCTGTTTCCCTCTACAGATACTCGGGTGCGTGGATTATTATCTGTGATGACTCTCCAAGGCATATATTCAACATATCCGTTATTGTCAAGATTTAAAAACTCTAGAGATGGCAGATAATTAAATGTATCGTTTTCTATTGCTCTAATTTTATTATCTTGTAAATATAGCTCATTCAGATTTTGTAGTCTTGTGAACTGGGTGTGTCTTAACACCTCCAAATTATTATTTTCCAAGTGAAGAACTCTAAGCGATTCGATACCGTTAAATGTTCTGTTTTGTATTGAATTAATGTTGCTGTTATTGAGATACAAAACTTGTAATCGCTTTTTACCGATAAATACGTGATTTCCTAATTCTTTAAGAACATTTCCATCCAAATAAATTTCAGTTGCGTCCATTGGTATTTGTTCCGGCACGTGATCGTAGTCAGCATTCGAACAATCGACAACGTTCGAGTTCCAAGTAAGATCATGATAACACGAACACTTATCAGGACAAGTCATCTTACAGTCGCAAGCATCAAAATCACAACAATGGCATAGGGTGAAACAATGAGAATCATATTCACATAAAAATTCAGAAGATTTAACCTCGAGCAAAAGCATATCCGAATTGCTACGTGAATGTGTTAAAGAGCACCTAACACTTTCTAAATCCATTACCCTGGGTCGTTGTCTAAGGTCACTTAATTGGTTAATTCTCTGTAGCCATTCCATTGTACAATCACATTCAAAGGGATTCTCACTAATATAGAACTCTGGTAAATCTTTATCCTCTGGAACAGGTGATATTGCGAATGCGCCAACATCTAAAGTCTTTATCTTATTATAATAAAGCATAACTTTGTTTAAATTATACTTCTGCAAGAAAGTACCAGGATTTATTTTTTCTATATAATTATTATTTAAAACTACAGTTTCAATGCTGCTAGGAAAAGAAAATTCGTCAATGCTTCGAATTTTATTATAGCTTATATCGAGCATTTTAATATTGCAAGTTTCTTTAACACTGTAAGTATCCTCAAGTTTCTCTATTTTATTTTCGTGCATATCTAACCATTCTAGATTTGTAGGAATGTGACTGTAATCAAACCAAAGTAACTCATTATTTGATACATTCAACCATACAAGAGGTTGCGTATTCGTAAATATTCCCTTTAAATCAACCAACTTATTGCCATCCAATCCTATCGCTTTCAACTGCATATTTGAAGCGAAGGCTCCGTCATCTATTTGATCGATGTTATTAGAAGCTAAATTTAATATTTGTAAAGATGGCAAAGCCGAAAATGTATCTTTTGAAATTTTTTCGATTTTATTTCCAACAAGGCGCAGCCCATATAAATCATCCAATCCTTCGAATTGAATTGTTGTTACTTTAGTTATCCTGTTCATACCTAAATCTAGAGAAGTTAAAAATCGTAGCGTTTTTATCGCATCCGGTACCTCCGACAGCTGATTCCCGCTCAAACCTAAGTCATGAAGCTTTGTTATATTTTCAAATGCACGCAAGTCTACTTTTGTGATTCTATTTCCATCAAGAAACAATTGGTTCAATACATATAAATTTGAAAAATGATTACTGTCAACTTCTATTATGTTGTTATGAGCCAAAGAAAGCGAGTGAAGATTTTTTAAATTTGTAAAAGCGCCATCTGCTATTCGCCCTATATTATTAAATTCAAGACTTAAAAATTGGAGATTATTCAAATCTTGAAAGAGTAGAGCATCTATTTTTGTAATTCTATTATGCGATAAGTTCAGTACGATAAGTCGCACTAAGCCAGAAAAAGTATCTCTATTAACCCATTCACTCGTTAGTTCATTAAAAGATAAATCCAATATCTGAAGTTGATCCAACCCTTCTAATAATCCAGGTGCAAGTACACTTAATGAATTATTGTTTAGATAAATTTGCTTAATATCTCGTGAAGATTGGAACATTTCTGGCGGTAATGCCGTTAACGCATTTGTTGATAAATTAAGTATTTGTAAATCACTTAGTCCCACAAAAGCACGATCAGCTACAGCCGATATTCTATTGTTCTGCATAAATAATTTTTGAAGTGCACGTAAACTAGATAGTCCATTATCAGGCAGAGCACTTATCTCATTGTAGGACATATCTAAAGTCTCTAATACAGTATTACATGACTTTCCAGGTGCAGTGGGACCATTACCCCAGTCTGAGAATCCTAAGTTTGATATATCTTGCAATCTGTTTTGTGTTATATTTAATTCTTTTAAACTATACAGGGGACAAAATATTTCAGAAGGTAATATCCATATATTATTGTCTCCTAAGTCTAAATTTCTTAAGTCAGTTAATCCTCGAAAAGAATCACGATGAAACTCCATAGACATCGCTGACCAATCCGTATTATGCGTACGAATACTTAAACTTCTTAAACCACTTAACGGTGACAACACGGCCGACGGTACATATCTTATCTTACAAGATTCAATTCTCATTTCCTTTAAATTATGAAATCTCGACAGAAGTTCAGTACCCTCTTCTTTTCTTCTGCCCACATCCAGTGAACTTTCAAAGAAAAGCACATCAGTACAATGTAGATCGAGCGATGTAATTCGCTGCGCCTGCGAGGTGCTGAGGCCGGCCAGCAGGTCGGTAGCGCCAGCGGCGGTCTTGAGCGAGCACGCGAGCTGCACTCTCGTGGGCTCGCCCGCGCCACCCGACACACGCTGCCACTCGCACTCCTGCGGCGCCTCCGCTACTCGACTAGTCAAAGATGCCCCACCAGCACTCAGATACATCCAACTCCATACAGCATAGCACACAGTCAATAATCCAAGTGACAACATTTCGAACGACTAATTTTAAACTGTCACTATTTAATACGTCACTATTTGTTTCGTTGTATACACGCACATCTCTACACTAGTCCGGATGCAATCGGAAAAGTTAACAAATTTCCCGTCAAACTTGTTTCGAAGAACGATTCATAACGGCCGACTCGCGCACACAAGGGCGCTACAGCACCGCTCCCGCCAACACGTGAGAAACGACTGCGGACTGAGTGACGGCGTGCTTGAAGCGAGTTGAACGACGGTCGGCGGCGCGCTCCCCGCGCTCACGCTCCTCCCCCAACAGAGAAGTCCGATACTACTTTCTTTGTTGCTTCAAAAGTTCACAACGGCAACAAGTTGCTCACCGCAAGATTGGCATGAACAGGAACGCGCTTCGCGAGCTTTTATAAACATACTTCTTACTTTGTTTGTCTTACTAGATCGTAAAGTTTCAATCATATATTAGACGCTCGTTTATAATACAGTATATATACGAAGGAAATTTAATTTATGTACTCATTTAAAACTAATTATATTCAATTATATAAACACAACAATCTTAAAAGAATCGTTTTAAAATTAGATACTACAAGTATATCAGTGGTGCTAAGCTAACGATGTTCATAAAAAATAAATTTATTAAATATATTTTGTTATTATTAAATATACATATTTTGTTGATGTTTATTTTTTATTTTTTTTTTATTTCCTCTGCATGGTATTCTTAACATCAAACGTTTAACATGGTCGATTATTCAGATTGTATAACTCACTAATTTCGCTGTCAATTTGTTTGTTGCGTTTTTAATTGAAAACGTGATATATTATACTGTTATTTATTTTTATATTCCTAGTAAATACCTGGTCATATGACTCATTTACTATTGTTTGCGATAACCCTTTGTTATCAATGGCTCGTCGGATCATTTAGTGACATCATCACTTTCGCAGGCATTTCGTTCCACAATTTTTACCATAAATATTTAAATCCTGTCGCTGATATGACTTTAATATTACTCATTAACATATATCTAATGTTAATAAAGTAGAAGATAAATATCAAACATATTATTAAAAATATGTTTTATTAAAATAAAAAATACTTGTTATTTGAAGCATATATCATAATGTATACTGTAAAAAAACATAAAAGGCACAAATAAAAAATCTAAGAAACTATTTTTAATTATAAAGGTATTTTTTCTTTTTGTAAATTATCATGTAAGTGTAAAGTAAGTTTTGTAAAGTGTAGTTCGTCACAAAACTTCAAAATATTAAAAATGCAAATAAATATTGCCTCGAGAGCTATTCAAATAATTTAAATACTGGATATAAATCAATGTACCAGACCAAGCTTTTATACATATACCAAACATACCTACTTTAAAATATCAAAGATCTCTATGAAGCATTTCATTGAGATTTTAAATCAGTGCTCTCATACTCATTCATATTCTTGTTCTGTTAATCCATTGAGTCTTTATTTTTATTATCAAACCCTTTGACTGCAATTTTCCAATAACATTTAGTGAAAAAATGTCAATCAGATTAAATAACGAAAATATATGAACAATGGTAAGTGCACAATAATTGCACTTCATATTAAATGTTGTCGGGAAGTTTAAAGCTTTTTATAGGCACTTAATACGAAACTGAACAAAGGTAACTAATCAAAAGACCCTTTGCTTCAAATACTGAATGATGTACCTAATGGAAAAAATAAACCGATTCACAAATATTTATTTCGAATAAATTTTTATAATAAGAAAAAAAAAAGTATTTTATAATAAGAAAAAAAAATTGTGTTCGTAATTATCAAAACTCTATGAGCACTAGATCTTTTGTAAATTTTTGTAAAAAATTAAATTAAATTAAAAAGATAATGCTTTAAAAATACTTAAAATTAATTCGTTTCTTAAAATATAATAAACTTAATTATAGAAACATTAATTTTATCATTGAATATCATATTGTTTATATATTTATATAAATTATTTTAATAAGATTTAAAGTTATCAATTACACAAAATTACTAAATAACAAGAAGTCATGAACATTTAATTTGTAAATATAGTACAATATTCCATGCGAAAAAAAAGTTATTTTTAAGTTAGTTTTAATCACTTAATAAAAAAACACTAAGATTCTAAAGTGTTGTTCGACGCAACGTCAGGTGGCGAAGACGCCCTTTCATTCAGGAAGCTGTAAATCACAGACTTACTCACAATCTCTACTAGTGTTGCCAACTTAGTGGATTTTCCACTAGATCTGGTGGTTTTGACACCCCTTTTAGCGGGAAAAAATTGGTTTTAGTGGCTAGTGGATTTTTTAGTGGTTTAGGTTTGTTCCAGTTAGTGGTAAGCTTCGTAGCTTACCACTAAAAATGGTCTTGTATTATTCCAGGTTTTTTTTTAATATTAAGAAGACATTACCGGATTCTAACGCATATGTAGAGCAATTATTTAGTATTATGAATGTCGCCAAGACGAAACAGAGAAACCGAACGAAATTTGATATCCTTTCTGCAATTCTCACAATTCGTGCAGGCTTAGCACGCGAAAGAAATTACTTAATACCGAATGCCGTAGTTCAAAAAATTGGCACTAAAGAATTTTATTCTATGCAAAGTGCAGATGAAGCTGATTCCTCAGAAGACGATCTTCTTTAGTTAGGTAGTTATGTACTTACCTAATTGTTTCCTTTTTTTCTGTACTTACATTAATTGTTTGCTGTAGTACGTAACTTAAATAATTATTTTATTTCATGATAATAATTACGTTGTTGTTGTTTTATTTTCAATTTATATTTAGGTAGGTAGCCATTGTCTTTGGGTTTTCTAGTGGAATTCTGGTGGTTTGAGAGGCCGCTAAGTTTTAGTGGTTTCTGGTGGTTTACACGGCCTCATTTGGTGGGTTGCTAAAAATAAAGTTGGCAACACTGATCTCTACTAATGCACCAACTTCGCTTGAACTGCTCCATAACATATATTTTGACGGAATCTTCATGTTCACACTAACGGATTAATTAGCATAATAATAAACCATGACTATAAAATAAAAATAAATAAAATAAAATAACTATAAAATAAAAACTAACGGATTAATTAGCATATAAAAAAAGTTTAGGACCTTTAACCTTATTATATCAAGATCTAAGGAAATACAACTAGATGTAGGAAATGCATGTAGATATATAGATTGTACAAAATTATGTAGCATTAATAAATAAATAATAATTTAAAAAAAGAATATATATATATATATATATATATTATTAAGATATAAGCGGTCAGTTTGGACTCTTGTCTAAAAAACTAGGGATACTGAGTCTAGTTTTTAAGTACTTACCTATTTCTTTTTTGCTGAGTAAAAACACATGTCTATGTAACAATCAAATATATGAAATAAAAAAAGGTATAGGCAAGCCTGTAGATGTATATTTACATATAAAAAAAGAAACCTTATTAGATCAGCAATATATAAATTTATGATAGAAAATAAAATAAAATAATTCCATTTTCATTCTTGTGTACTTAAAATAAACGATAATTTTAAAAACAAATAAAAATGACTATAACATACATTTTTAATGAATTTGTTTGTGTTTTACTATAAATAAAAATAAATGTCATTGTTTATCTATAATATAAAAATAAGTCGGGTTTTCCTTCCTGACGCTATAATTCCAGAACGCACGAACCGATTTCCACGGTTTTGCATTCGTTGGAAAGGTCTCGGGCTCCGTGAACTTTATAGCAAACTAAATTCAGGAAATTTTTCAACAGAAAAGCAGGAAAACAGGGAAAATCATTTTTCACATACAGCACCATCTCTGATACATAGCATGTACTACAAACCAATATGGTTTTGCATTGCGGCAGTACGTGGTGTGAGTATCCCTCACGAAAATAAGTTAGTGGCGAAACGGAGTTCGCCGGGTTTGCTAGTATTAAATAATAACAAATAATGGTAATGGTATAACGAAAACAAATTTTAATGTATTGTCCGCTAAAAAAGCATATGCTTTTAGGTATAAAATCTATTTCTCGAACAGAATAATAGTCGTTGTATACACAACATATTTTCTCAAGAAACCACCTAACTGTATGTCCCACGGGTCACATTATTCTGGCGAACATTAAGAGGAACCACTGAAAGTGTTTAATCTACTTTTTACTACGCACGCATCCTGCACTGCTCCTCGAATGGCAGTCAAGAAAATAAAAATAAAATATATATTTATATATAATATATCCGTCAACATAATCGTTTGATGTGCGTTATGAATCAAAAGAACAATAAACTGCTTGTTAATGTCAAACTTAAATCATTAATCAAAAATATCATGTGGCTTGATTTATCTTTGTGAAAGCCTTTACAATATAACGTATACAAATATTTTTTTTTTGTTTTTAGGCAAGCTATAAGTATACGAAAATTTGCAAAAGCGTGTTTTTAGGTTTTAATTTTGCAATAATAAATATGCCACTATAATTAGCTGAGCGTTGACATAAATTAGTTATTTATGAAATTAATTTAAAAAAAATAGTTCAGCGCATGTTTTTAATTGAAAGAACGACAATGTAGCAATGCTTTATGCTAAACGAAAACAACATGTGACTTTGATCACCATATCTAACCACATTACAAGTCAAATCGATTCCTGCCAACTGTTCCCTGCCTTTGCGATTCCATTATCTGTCGATAAATAGGGTCCATTGTGTTACCGCAAAAAAACGCATAAATCGAATCGATCTTCCTAACACGCCATTCACTTCGTTACACTGTCTATGGTCCTAATGGCTGAACTCCCTAAAGACCTATACATTTTTGGCCGTAAATGTCAAAATATTGTGTATCAGTTGTGCTAATGGCTGCAGTTTGTAAAGTTAGTATTAAGTTCATATTGTTGTGTTATCCGGGAATATTGTGGCCAAATGTGCATCATTTCGTGGTCTATAGAAAATTTATAAGCTTAAAAGATTTGTTTGATTAATGACGAACGTCATAAGTAAATTTTATTTTTATTAGAAAATTGTTAATTTACAAACTATCCTTAATCATATTCTAAAACAATATTCCGTAACTTTATACGGAAATATTATTAGAAATAAAATAAAGTTATTTTATTTTAAAAATAATAGTATGTTTTATATAATTTAAGTTTCATTTTAGTTCAACAAATATATAAGCAATTAAAAAATGTAAACTGAAGTTCGGATTTGATTAGTTTGTTATAAAGAGTTTATTAGAAACGTATTGCAAAAAATAATGATGAGAATTAGGGGTGTTCATCGGAAAAAATTATCGATAATTTTATTATCGATAATTATCGTATTGAGTTATCGATAGTTATCGATAATTATGGAATGAACAGTTATCGATAATTATCGGATAAAAAATTATCGATAGTGGCGAAAGTTATCGATAATTATCGGATAAAAATTATCGATAGTGGCGAAAGTTATCGATAATTATCGGATAAAAGTTATCGACAGTTCACGAAAGTTATCGATAATTAACGGCACGACATAATCCTCCGTTCCTTATTACAATACCTAAAAAAAAAAAAGGTCATCCACCGTCGGTATCCACATAATCCTCCGTTCCCTATCCGAATAACTAAAAAAAAAAAGGTCATCCGCCGTCCGGTATCGAAATAATCTATCGATAATTATCGGAACACACAAAAATATCGATAATTATCGAATAAAAACTTATCGATAATTATCGATAATTATCGAATGAACAATTATCGATAATTATCGAATCAAAATTATCGAATAACACTTATCGATAATTATCGATAATTATCGAACGAAAAATTATCGAGTAGTTACGAATTATCGATAATTATCGCACACCCCTAATGAGAATTCAAGCCCAATCCCCAGATACTTGACGAAATTCGAATGAATGTAATGCCATTATGATTAGCATTATTTGGTTCGGAGGGGCCGCGAATTCCGGTTTCTGGGATAAAGCGAATTTGGTGAATACAAAAACCATTTTTTTAGAAGCGCTTTTTAAATTTACCTCAAACATATGTGTTCGATCACCGACAACGGCGGCGGCTTAATCGTATTTGTTACGCCACATGTTATTAATAGTTGAATGGTTTGTTTAAATATATTTGTGACAATATAAAATTCGTAACTACACAATTTATTAATGGTTCCATAGCATTAAAATACAAATGACAAGACATACTTTCATAAAAATATCTGTCAAATCCCGTGTTAGGCTAATCCCGACTACGATTTGAAAAATATATTTATATTTACAGTTGAAAGTGAAATAAAAACAAATTCATAATTAATCTCTTCAAACAAAATGTGTTTTACTATATTTATAGTATTTCATAAAATATTTTTATAAAAAAAAAATACGACTAACGGAACCCTAAAAAGTTTTCTATGAAGTCAGATAAAACAAAATTTATGAGCGGATTTTAATAAATAATTAGTTATAGAAGAAAAGTGTAAACAGTAAGCAGAAAGTTTTTATTTTCTACCACATTTTATAGATCTGGTTAATCCGGTCAGTTTTGTCACGGATGCTTAGGACTTGCTGCACTAAATATGAATCTTTACGCTCTAACGTTGACATTAATCACAAAAGACCACGTGATTTATACAACAAGCCGTTTTAATGTTGAGTTTAGTCTATAGCGTGCTTTAAATTTAAGGCGCCAACAAAGGAGGTATTATTCATTTTATAACTTTTCGAGTGACCGCAGCCACCATGCACGTGTCGTAAGTAATATTTTCAATATAAACAAAGAAATCTTTATCTGGAAAGCTGTGAAACGATTACTTCATTTATGTTGTATGATGTTATTAAATATAACTCTTAGAAAAACATTGACACATTCATTTTACCTAACACTGGTTTTGTTGAATTGTAAAAAAATTCGGTCTGTTTTGTTGTATTGTTTAAAAATTTCAAATCTTTTCTCGATATATCGTTAATCAATTTCACTATTTTTAATATTCCATACCCAAAGGCTGCTAAGGAACTCTATTATTTCTATATCTTTCCATCCATCTGTGACTCCGTCTGTTAAAGGGTTATCTTAAGAGCGTAATAGGTAGACTTTAGAAATTTTCATAAAACATGTAAATATTACCACCGCTAATGTTAATAATATTGTACCGTCACGGAGAACTTTTTTAAGAATTCATACTTAGCCCGTTTTTTAATACTTACATGTCTAAACATAAAAACATAGACACAATACGAACAACAATTTATAGATAGATAAATGATAAGCGTAATAGCTTGTTTAAATAAAGAATAACATGGCACGTTTGTGCACGCGCAGAACAAATGAGTGATGAAAGATTGACAGGAAAGATACGTTCAGACAAAGTGTTTTTACTTTGACCACTTCAGGTTTATTCACACAAACGGATTTTTTTTTTGCTCCAGCTGATTGGCGCAATCATGCGCAACTTTTACAAGTCGATTAGATTTTAATCAGAAATTTTTAATTGATTACCTCTATTTATAGACGAATGCCGACATGCCGAAACCACTAATTTTTTTAATGAAAACAAATTACTTTTTAAAAAAAATATTTTAAATTTTATTACAGACATGGCTCAAATAATGAAAAATTAATTTTAACACAATTACTACACCAAAAATACAATACCTCAATACCCTTCTTTTGATGTGAAAAAAATTAACATCGCCTACTTGCATACAATATAATAATACAGAAATTTTAACTTCCAAATCGTTGTATTAAATATAATCACATACCGTAATAACAGGCGAAATAGAAGTAAAAAAAGAAAAAAAGAAGCAGAATATAAAAAAATTTAACCAATATTTGTTAAATATTTACAGAATTCTGGTTGTTCATCTATCAATAAATAGGATCACAAAAACAATAATTTATACACAGTCAAGAATTCATAAAAAGTAAAAGTATATTACTCAAGGTAAAATAAAAAAGAAATATTAAGAACTTTTAAAAATTGAAATTTTAATATAACATTAAGATGAAGTCTATATTTGACATTTTGAATACAAATTACATATTTTTAATCTACGTCAAAATATCTGCCGGCGAGAATCATTGAAATTGTATAATTAAAACTTAAATCAAAAATATCAGTGGGCTGTATATCCCATCTCAGTCAGTGAACGAATCTGAATAGCTCTAATTTTTTTTCAGGGCCTCGATTTGTGGGTTCTTGCTTTGTGATACAAAATTAATGATTTTTGGTCGGTGCATCGCTTCGTTCGGGTACAATAGGAAGAGTGACAATGGTGCCCCGCTGTCGACGATATTGACGGTAGACCGCTACCTACGCTCCACAACCGACCCTTTGTCCACCATAATTTTGGACACGTCATGACCCATAGGAAACTCAAGGATCTGATATTTGATTAAACGATGCTCTAATTATAAAAAAAGTATTTGAATATCTATCCTGCCATATATTCAATTTGTATGTATTGTTACGAATTGTAAGAAACTTCCACCATGTTTTCTCTGACATGTCATTGTATATTTTTAATTAAACATTTAAGCGCGATTAAGTTGCATGTTGCAGTGTGCATCACACCTATATTAGTATTATATTTCTGAATTAAATTTAAATTTCTAGTTCTAGTGTCTTTCTAGTACACAAGATTCTAATTATCATTTACTACAAATAAATTAAAGAAGTTTTTAATTTATAAATAATCGGGCTCACCTGCACGACCAAGCAAGGCGACCTCGACACGGAATAATCGGTTAAGCTACTCGTACAGCCACAACATCATAACCGAGTAAGTAGTACGACTTTGTTTACGAGGGTAATAGTTGATACTTTCCTTACGCAGGTGTTATATACACTAAACCTACAATTTTAATAAATATATAGTCTATCTTATCATAAATGAACTACATTACCCATTTACCATACTTATTCGCATTATTTCAATTTCTACGATAGATTGTATTATATCGAAGAATAGAATACTGTGACATTCAACATAGGGTGGTCTGAGTTATGCCCGCTGGGCAATTTAAACCCAAATATATTGTAAATATACGTTATTGTGGTAGCCTTGCCTTTAACAATGTAGGGATAATTTATGATGAACCACTATAATTTGATTAGCACCAATATCACCAAACTGTTTTTAAATATGTATGACCACAATATCAATTTAGTTGACGACAGTGTCCGTTGTTATGGGCTATAAATCGTAGGATTATCTTGTCCGTAGGCCGTGATTAGGTGCCATCGCTAGATCGGTACATATCGAGGGGGAAATTTAAAATTAATTCGCTTAAGCCAGGTTAATGGTGGACATACAATGGGATCACCAGCTAATGATGGTTAGTAGCGGGAATACGCCGTATCACGATATCGTTAACATGGAACCAATAATCTCATTATATGGTAATTTAGTTCGCATGTTTTAGTTTACCGCAAATTAGACCTAAATTTTGTAAAATTCAAATATTATATATAAATATTAAAAACTGTTAATATATCTCGGTTTGTAAATTATTATGTTATTGTGTTTTTTTTAAGCCATACACATTGTTAAATTTATGATGATTATTTTTAATCCATTCCAGTGATATATTAGGTCCTTACATATGAAACTGGCGTACTGGCCACTTTGATATCAAAAATTTCCTCTTTGGTTAGGAATTCTAAATTCAAATTTATACAGCTATTTACCTACTCATGCATTTGCGTTTCGAAAACCGTAATTCATTTGTTTTTTCCTCTTTTGTTGTTCATCTTTGCGTCACTCAGTTTACAAAATTAATTTACCTACGAGTACAAGTTCCACCGTGGCACCAATGCAGCAGAAACTTATGATGAAAGATCAGAAATTAATGATGTGTATGGCTGCGGTGCCGCAAAAGAAAACATAGTGTGTTTTTGGTTCCAACGTTTTCGTTCTGGAAATTTCGACCTGCAGAACAAGCCCCGTGGACAACCGGAGACCAAAGTTGATAATGAAGAATTGAAGGCTATTGTGTTAGCTGCAGGCTGCAGTGTTAGTGATAAAACTGTTTTAATCCACTTGAAGCAAATTGGGAAGGTAAAAAAGCTTGTAAGGGTACCTCATGAATTGAGTGAAGCAAACCGACAAACGCGCTTGGACTGCGTTATATTATTCAACCATCACAATAATGAAGGAATTTTTAATCGAATCATTGCATGTGATGAAAAGTGGATCATGTACTATAATCGGAAGCGCTCATCGCAATGGCTAAACCCTGGCGAGCCAGCCAACTCCTGCCCCAAGCGAAAATTGACTCAAAAAAGTTACTTGTGAGCGTTTGGTGGACTAGTGCCGGTGTCGTTCACTACAGCTTTCTTAAATCTGGCCAGACGATTACGGCAGATGTCTATTATCAGCAACTGCAAACCGTGATGGAAAAGCTAGCTGCTAAACAACCGAGGCTAGTCAATCGCTCTAGATCACTGCTGCTTCAGGACAACGCTAGACCACACACTGCACAACAGACGGCTACCAAATTAGAGGAGCTTTAAATGGAATGTCTAAGACATCTACCGTACTCCCCGGACCTGGCTCCAACAGATTACCATTTTTTTCGAAATTTGGATAACTTCTTGCTAGGGAAAAAATTCAACTCCGATGGGGCAGTCTCAATGAACTACCTATAAAATGGCAAAACTTTGATTAATTAAATCCTTATGTTCCAACCATACAAAATGCCAATTTCATATGTAAGGACCTAATATGGACCTAATACAAGTATAATCAAGAAGCTCATAATTCACAAGGTAATTTTCAAAAATGGTCATCTCCAAATGTAATATTATGTTTGAACTAAATTTATCAAATGTCATAACTGAGGATTTTAACCAATTAAATTTCTTTTAAACCAAGTCTCATACAATGTAAATCTCTAAAAAATATATATCTCTAATAAACTACGATATTTTGCTTTAAAATGCTTACTGCAAGTTGTGTGTCATACATTGTATACCTATAAATCGAGTTACAAGTCTAAATTTAAGAAATAAATTTTATTATACGCGCAGCGAAGCAAGCGGGAATCGTCTAATTTAAAATATATCATTTACCCATACATACGTCAATTGCTCTAAAAATATATAAGGCGTTTTTATTATTAAAATTTATTAAATAATGAAAAACAATTCCCATTTACAAAATTCTGTAGAATTTATTTAGAATAAACTGAATTGTCTAATGAGAAACGTGCACTTTTTAAATAATCACGTTGTTATAAGGGAAACTGGCATTTTCTACCACTTCGATGTCCGTTATATTGTACAAAATTATAAACAACTTTACATAAACTTAATTAAAAAAACTATCGATATAATTATAAGTAACAAAAATTAAGAATCAAGAAATAAAACAACGTGTTGTGTGTTGACTAGCCCAAAGATGAGTTCCTCGTTAATAAGCTTTAACAATACAATTATTTTTAATGATCGAGTTCAAAGCACCGATACACTATCTTTTTATTGAAGCCCCTATTTATTTTTATCTTTTCCTTAATTTTATTATATATCGTTCGATATATATATCGCTATACGATAAATAGTAAAATTTCTACGAAATTTTCAATATGTAGACTATTATGCTTCCAAATACACAGTTCTATGAAACACAAATGAACAAATAGCGAAGTCTTATACTTGATAATAGGGTTCCATACCCAAAGACTGCTAACGACAAGACAATTTGAAATTGTACATATGAAATGAAGAACACTGCAAATTAAAAAAAAAAATGGCCGAATTGAGAGCTTCTTTCAACTTTGGAGCCTGTTAAAATTATTATTATGTGATTATTATATTATATTGAGATTAAATAACACCAGCTTGTATATAGTGTTTCGTTTTCATACATTTAAAGTATAACAGTTCACTTTAAATTACTCGAATAGAATTTTAATTCTTTTAAATCAGGGATTCCCAAAGTGGTAGATATCGACCCCTTTATGTCAAAATCGGTATCCCAGGGGTCGACATAAGTTCTAAAAATTATATATAAAATTAACACAAGTTCTTATTTGAAACTTTCAAGATACTATGTAAGTTGTATTACGTGTACCAACTTGTTATAAGAATGACTAATATTTTAATACAAAGTATCATTGTATTATATCATTGTATAGTTTTAAAAAACTCAGGAAGTCGATAAGTGTAAACCAACCGCAAAGTTTTTAAATTGGTAAGTATTTTGTATCACTAGGAAAAAACTAGAGATAGGATTTTAAAAGTAATTTGGCTATGGAGGTCTAAGGTATATCAGTTCATTTTGGAAAAGAAGTCTCATGCCTAAAATAGTTTGGGAATTCCTGTTTTAAAATAATAGAAAAAGATTTCTAATCATTTGAAGCAATCCTTTGTTACCTGTTATATTTATTAAATTTCTTTTTCCTTTGTCGACTCTACCTAAGATAAAAGAATTATCTTTTACAGTTCCAATATCTTTATTCACTTAAATCATCATCTATAAATCGACATATAGGATTAACAAAACAAATTACATTATCGCTTACAACAATTAAATACAACATTATCGCTTATAACAATTAAATAGAAAAAATACATATATTCGTAATCAGGTTTAAAAATTAAACCATTTTATCTACGACTAGGACTCGTAAAACGCATACGTAAATCTATACATATAAAAAAGCCAGGAACTAAATTTATTTTAAATGTATGTTTATTTTGCGGCTTTTATCCAATATGTCAGCCCTATCATACCCTAACCTAAAACTATAATACAAAAACAAAACTAATGCTAAGAGAAATATTTATTGATTTAAAATCATATTAACCAGAATCTTAGTTGTATTGCATCTAATTCACTTCAGTAGAGGATGTTGGGTCCGCTAATATACGAGTAGCTGTGAAAGATCCCTAATTCATTTTATTTATTATAGATTGCTCAGAAGTTTCTCTCCTGTCATATTTAGAACATTTCATAAGAATGTGCTGAAAATCGTCTATAGTATATATTACACACATCGCAATTTAGAGATACGCTTTTCCTTCTCAAGTAAGCTAAATTTTATGACGGATATAGTCTTAACGCAATGTAGTATAATGACATATTTTCTATATATCTTATTATAAAAGCTAGGTATCCGAAGAGGTGTCGGATCGTCACGGTGGCATGCGCCAGCGATCCCGTGGCGTCCTTGTACGACGACGAGGGCACCGCTGTGTTTTAGTGGGTATTCTGACTTCGCAGTCAGCGAGTCCCACATACCCGTCGCCTGCGGGTGGCGGGATGCGTAAACGCATTTCACAGCGTCAAAAAAAAAAAGGTATCCGAAGAGGTTCACACTGCACAATTTTATGCCATATCCCCTTTTCTTTACTTCTTTCATTAAAATATTCATTAAATTTATTACAGCAGTTAATTTAGGATTTGTGAAATACTTTTGTATAAGAAGGTAAAATTTGAAATTCCGATCACAAATACCTATATGAGTTGTGACCCATTGTTACTTTAGGTTTTTGTTACGTGTGCTATTTATGTCGTAAATCAATTTTAACAGTTACGAGTAGGTTATCGGTCTATGACTGCTATATCCAGAAGCGCATCGAGTCAAGTGCTATAAGGGTCTTCTACTGTCCGAAAGAATGACAAAATCACCATCATAAAGATTCTGATCGTACACAAGTATTTAGATTGCAATGAGTTCCGCAGATCATAATTGATAGTTTTTGAAATAACGAAAGAAGAGTATTAAGTTATTGCACTTAAATGTTGTCCTTAAAAATGATTATATTTTAATGAAAAAATATAAAGTTATAATTATTTTTGTTAAGAGACAGAGAATTGAAATTCAACTCTAATCCCTACTATCAATCAGATACGAAGACTCTAAACATGGCTTTAATTGTTACGGATTACGATCCCAAGATTGGCTATACAATGAGACAACACACGCCTAAATATCAGTACCTACATCGTGTTGACTTCTGTCTATAAAATTTAAATTATATAATGAATTCAATATGCGGACATTTACTTAATCTTACATTATCATATGTACATAATACAGGTACACAATTATACATATTGTAGGAGAATGGTACCTGAGCTAGGTTCGAAGCCCGTGTTTTAGGAATAGAATTGTAGTGTATTTTTCTGGTAATCGAATTTTCAGTTAAATTAAAAGTTTAAAATTTTAATCATATTTGTAGGTGCACCTCCCATCACCTACGTGGCAACATATAAAGTGACACATTTGCGAATGACGCGGCAAGCAAAGCTAGTATTTTACAAAAAAAGGATATGCTACAGTCGTTCATATCGCCGTAAAATAAAGCTTATAATTGTACGTATAAAGTGTAGACCCTTTAACATATGAAGCACTAAATGCACATAATGATAGCAGTGGAAAGTATTTGAGTTATGCTAATGCACCTTGCGATACCTCGGGAGTCATTCACGGAGTTCGGAAACGTAGAAACTGTTTTATCTTAACGGCGTATAAACATAAAGATGTCCACTCTCATGTCACTAAAAAGCGATTGTTGTTAAATTTAATGACACATTAAATAAAATAAAGCAGGCTGACTCATGATAATCACGACGTCTTAAAACTGAGTACTGTTTACCGTTATTTTTAAGTACCCACAATAGAAATCTGTTACTGAATATACCCTTATAATTACAATAGGTATAACTAACTTGATTCGAGTAATTAGTGTAACCTAATTAACTCTAATTTGAAACCATTACTTTGAATCGTACACATTTTTTCTGAGATTTTACAAAATCATAGGTGAAATTAATATCATTCTTAAGAATTTATCGCATATTTCATTAATTGTTATTTGCGTTATCGGCTACTTTGAAAGCTGCGTATGTAAGACGTACAATCTGAGTATGGTGCATATACTACTAAGGGACAAATTTGAACCTAGTTTTGAATGTTGCAAAAAATATTGATCTTACCTATTTCATTTAAATGCAATCAATAATCAAAGTCAATATTTTTATTCAATATTTCACAAAGTTTTTTTTTATGATCCAGGTGTCGTATCGCAAGCGATTTTGACATAAGCCGAACAGATTTAATGTATCGAGACCACACAACTACGTATACAAAGAGTGTCGTTTGCCGCTAAGAATACCGTGTATTGTTATTGTCAAAACAAGATCGGTTACAATAAATCTTATTAAAAGTGGGGTCTAAGATTTGGCCTCACACCGCCATTCATGAAATGCTTTGATATATTCAAAAGAATAGTTGTTTACTATAAACGCGGATATTGCTAATGCTTTGTGGTTTTGCATCTGCTGTGTCCCAAACAATGTTAAAAGTTTATAGATATCACACATGTATGAAGTAAAGATAGCTCTTTTTATGTTTAAAATACTAACAAAAATGATTATACTGTACCTACTGTTTACCAAGCAAGTCATATCGTCAGGTTCGGAACAGGAAAAGAGGAGAGCTAATAGGGTAATTACACTTTTCATCAGAAGTAAGTAGTTTTTATTAATTATATAAGTATTTGATTATTCATAAATTAATAGCCGATTTTGTTTATAAAAGATATAACTCTATATAGAACCTGTAACGAATAATTTTAGGAATCGATTCATATATAATTATATTACGGATTTAATTATTCACATATTATGTAGCAGAAATAGTCAAATTATAATTATATAAATACTAGCTTCCGCCCGCGGCTTCGCTCGCGTGGTGTATTGATGAAAGTATTTTATTTTATTTTATTTATACTTTTTTGTACACCACAAATATACAAACAAGATAGATTGATAATAATTACAAAATGTGAAGTACAAAGGGCGGTCTTATGGCTAGTTAGCCATTTCTTCCAGACAACCCGAGATATGGAGTAGGGGAGAGTTGGATATTACCGAGCCTCTAAGAACTTGGACCTATAATTCGGAGAAGGTTCGATATATATATTCAAAAATGTAGTAAATAGTACAGAATTTATTTAGCTACGCATACATCACGGCAAAATATTTCAAAAAATAAACAAAAATTAATTATTGCAAAATAATAAAAAAACAGGAAAGCGTGGTATTATCAGACTGGTCTGATAAAACCGTGCCCATAATAATTTCGTGAATTTCTATCAGTGAACTTAGAATTTAAAAAAAAAAATGCAACGTTGAATAAACTCGTTCGTAGAAAAAGAAGCATAGACTCCTCTCTATACCTAGATATAATTATTATTTTACGACTAGATTAATTATCATAACCATATCGGCCATTGGATGTCCACTGCTGAACGTAGGCATCCCCCCATCGACTCCGGTTCAAAGCAGCCTCCATCCAACGACTTCCGGCGACTCTCTTCAAGTCGTCTGTTCATCTCGTGGATGGCCGTCCGACACTGTGCTTGCCGGTACGTGGTCTTCACTCATACACGCCCTGGGCGCGGAATTGACAAACTCTGTTATTTCATTTTATAACCTCAAAATAATACAGTCAAGTTAATTGTGTATTCAAATCAATCTAGTCATTAATTCTATAATATGTTAGGATTCAAATAAAAGTAATCAATGTGTTACAATACAAATATAGAATAGCTTACCTCTTGTCAAAACTGCCCGCGAAATTATAAGGAACGAGAGTAAGAACTTGTAAGACACGATGTGTCTTAATCGCTGCTCCGAGTAAATTAGCGTCGTGCACGGGGAGGGGTAGAGGACTCGGACTGTGATCTTTAAGGACTGGATAGAGCAATTTGCGTTTAGTTTTTGAAATATGCTAGGGCGTGGAATTATCAAACGCGCTGTATTTTCCAACTCTCCCCTAATTTAATAACAGAAAAACGAGTAGGTGGTGCAGTCATATTATTATAAACTTAAATACAAATATCTACACAAAAATACATAAACATTATACATATATACGAAAATAGCGCAATACACTTATCAATATACTTACTAAAAGTATGTTATAGAATTTATAGTCAAGAATACCAAAATAATAAAAAAATTAATACAAAAAAACAAACTTAATTTGAATCGTCCCCGGATTTTTTAAAAATTGGAAGTGATTTCGCTTCTTTTATATTCAAGGGGTAAATCATTCCATAGCTTTATTGTCTGAACAGTGAAAGACTGACTGAAAAATCTAGTTTTATGAACAGGCAATTTTATTTAATTAAAAGTCTAAATGGGATTTTATCGCGTTTATTTGTTTTAAAACTTTTTTTTAAAACCACCACCTCAGTCCCCCGAGATCATGGACGCTGTAAAGGATCCGAAACGTCGGGAAATAATTTAATTTAATTAAAAATCGTTAAACTGTAAAGTTTAACAATAACAGTAGGCAATTTTAGCATTAGTCGCCTTGAAGATGTTAAAGAAGAATGGTCTCGAATAAATTTTTCCTTTAAATATGACGGTGCCTTTGGATCAAATAACACATAGTACAGAAGAGATAAAATATGCAGGTTTCGGCGAGAACGTATTGGAAGTCACTTGAGTTTAGAACGAAATTCGGAAACATGGTCATATTTGCGAAGGCAGAATATGAATCGTATAGAGAGGTTTTGAAGTCGCTCAAGCTTATTAAGTTGATCCTCTGTGAGATTAAGATAGCTTGCATCTGCATTGTCAAGAATTGATAGTAGGAGAGAATTTGCTAACATAATTACAATAAATAGAGAATTTGCTAAATTATAAAGTAACCTATGTCTTTAGCCAGGCTTCAATTTATCCGCAAAAATTCATCACAAACCGCACAGCAAATTAGCCCTGAAACATACGTTTACACAGACAAACAAACGCACAGACAGACAGTTTGAAGTTACTTTCGTTTTTATAATCTCAGGTAAGAATTTATTAGCATATTTAGTCTAGTCGACAAGTTGAAAATTGGGAATTGGAAATTTTACTTAAAGTTAATTTTTCAACAAGTTAAACAATTGTTAACTAACGAAATTTTCTCGAACTACCGTCTTAATTGTAAGTGAAAAAAAAATGTTTAAATAATGGTCGTAAAAAATTTTCGCTTCGTAGAGCCTTTCTTACATACATACTTAACAAGATGGTGAATTAATAAAATAATAAGAATATAAGATTAAGACTGCCGCGTAGATAATTAAATAATAATAAAGTAAAAGATTTCAACGTTGCAAGTATATTAATAAAAAATATGAATTTTACAAAAAATTGTCTTAATAGTATTCGGTGATCAAATTTTATAAAAAGGGAATACGAGTACTAAAGCCGACTATTAAAAATAAATGTTATGGTTTTTAAATAATTTTAAGAGAATAATTGATGGGATGTAGGTTCGAGATTATTCCTGGTTGATACCAGAAGACGCTTCTGATAAGTGACTCATGAAATCGATTCCCAGCTATCAAGCGTCTTCTCAGAAAGTTGCCACGTGGTTCCGCACTCACGGGCAAGCCCCTAAGCCGAGGGCCAAGAAACAGGAACCTCCGGTTGTTCTATCAGCACTAGTTGCTGGCTGATGCTTTTAGAGATCTAGTAGATGTGGTCTCAGCTGGATCTTGCTGCTACCGTCCGCCTTCTTTAGCCACATGGTACAGCCCAGGTTATAACGGCACCGGTTTCGACAGCTAACACCAAGGAAGGAAAGGTCACACCAGGAAAGGTGAGCCTTTCCGTATCGACCCCCAATGTCTTAGGGTTGACACGGAAATTCCCGTAAGGGATAGGATTTCACAAACATTACATTGCCGGGTGGACATATTCCAAAAAAAAAGGTTCGTCACCGATAAATAAAAAAATCATCAGCTATTTCTATTCCTAAAAAAAAAGGTCGTCCCAACTCCGAACCGCTCCAACTCGGTTGCCACTATTGTGGAAGCTCCTCTTTAGTGGATGTGGTGGCCCCTCTTATGTGGGGGCCCGGGGCAATTGCCCCGCTTGCCCTCCCCTAAATCCGGCCCTACATTGAAAAAATAATTAAGCCAATATTTCGTTAAATAGAGTACAACCAGTAATTAATCACACGTTTTAGAAAAATTAGACCAGACTATTACTTAATACTAAAAAATTCTTCCAACAATGACTCACCCAATTAATTTTTATATGTGGCCTACACCGCGGCTGAATGCGAAAAGAAAGACCCTCGCTTAAGCGGTCGGTCGCTTGCAGTCCTCCTCACACGTCCCCCTCACCTCGTGACCACATTCTAGAACTTTCGAGTAACAACGGATACCTCGAAGATAACCGAAGTTAAACGAGCCGAGAGTCGAGACATTCCCAAACACACATAAGCGCCTGACCGTTCAAAAATAGCAATTTTCGATGACAGATCCTTTGTAACATTTATTTTATACTAGCGGCCCGCCCCGGCTTCGCACGGGTCTTTAAATATAAACTAACTAAAATTTTAAAAATTATACATTTATATTTTTTATCACCTACACCTGCGTCGATACTGGAAAATATTTTATAATAGACGGATTGAGTGACAGATTTATTATATCTATATACATACATACATACATACATATATATGTATATAGATAGTACGGATGAAACATTTGAACTGTTTTTTTATTAATTATTTTCTCATTGATGAATACCATATTTTAATAAGTAGAGGAACTGCATCATATTTGGGATACTGCAGGTAACTTGGAATACTTCGATATCTAAATCAATATAAATACCATTTGTGTATTTTTTTCGTAAACATAACGTCATACGAGACATGAAGCTATTGAGTATTAAAGGCAGGATGCAATCTTGACATTCCGGCTACAAACCCCAAAAGAACGAGACGCCTGATTTGAAAACTTATTTGGAAAGAATTCAATCAGTGATAATCATTTACTGTAATACTTTAAATCTTTATTATAATTATTTAAAATGTTAAGTGACCTTGTTAGTCTACGATGTTACTATGATTCTATGAATATTTCTAGAATTAAAAATGTGACATAGAATTTTAGGTTAAGATGAAATGTTGTTAATTTGGAATAGGTACCGAAAGTGACTGAGTTCCATTCTGGTTTTTTTATTTTTTTGAAAATGACAACATTTCACAAATATAAAAAGAGAAAGAGATGAGAAAAGGAAGAAGTGGCCGCTGCTCTTGGCGCTATTAGAGAAAAGAGAAATGGGACACTTAAAGGCAGCTAAACAGTTCAATGTTCCTAGGTCAATACTTTTTCGATATTTAAATAATAAAGACTCTCCGATAGAATCATCCGATAGTTTTTTAAACAAAATAAGGCTATTTTTAATTTATTTAAAAAGATTGATTAGCTATTTAGCTAATTAGCTATTTGGAATAAATACTATATTCCAAATTACCTGCACCTAAAGTCAAATCCCGTTTTTGGAGTTTTTCAGTTTTATAGGCATTTTGATAAGGTTTTTGGTTTTTGTTATGTTTGATTTTTCTTATTATTAAAGTTTAATAATTTGACAATAATTTAGTGTATTTTTTATTGAACCATCCCGTTTCCAGAGATGTGACTTATTTAAGATACAAGTATCTGAAATACAGATACAAGATACAAAATACGTATTTTGTATCTTGTATCTAAAATACTTTTTTAAAATGTATTTTGTATCTTGTATCTAAATTCCTTTTGTTGGGTATCTTAGTATTTTGCAAATACTATGTTTGGTAAAATACTTTTAGTAATAGTTATTCTATGCATTCATTCACAAAATATGGCATAATCCAGTGATTTTAGGCATTTTAAGCCCCAATCTGCGGATAAATTCTAAATGAGCTGAATTTTTGTATACACTTTTATTACGGCGTTGTAATGAAGATGTGAAAAATCGACATTGTAATCGTGCCGGCTAAAAAAGTTACAAAGGTCAAAAGGTCACAAAAATCAGTTTTGTTGCAAATATCTCGCGACCTATTGCTCGGAGGTCATTCCAGGTCATTATAAAAGTTATTCATCATAAAATTATCTACAAAAAATGTTTCATGCATTTTTCTGTAAAATTAACCGTTTTTGGAGTAGAGCGCTGAGAAAGCGACTAGAATGTACTCACATACGGTTTTGTATACCATACACCAAGGCGTAAACTCTATTGATTTTTATTTGGAGTTTTAACACAAAAACTTTTATTAACTATTTGTGAAACTCTGGAAATTATACTGAGTCAATTGAAAAATATTTCTTGAGTGTTAAAGACTTTATTTTATTAGTTTCATGCTCTTCAACAGTTGATCAACCAATGATGAAAATAATAAAGATTTCGATTGAAATATAGGAATAAGACCACTCAACGTTTTGTCAGCAACTGTTAATGATATAAAAAACTGAAGATATCGACAATTATTGACAAAAAAAAAATTGTAAGTATACTTACTATATATTATTTTTTCTGAATTTATCATTCAAATAAAAAATTATTCACTCTTAAAAAAAAATTATTATTAAATATCATGGATTATTCATACGGGGAAAACCATGTAAAAAAAAAAACGAACCTTGGATTCTTCTCGAGGTAGGTAGTGAGGAAAAGTGCATGTAGTCGCTTTCTCCGCGCTCTACTCCAAAAACGGTTAATTTTGGAGAAAAATGCAAGAGGCATTTTTTGTAGATAATTTTACGACAAACAGTTTTTATAATGATCTATATTGACCTCCGAGTAATAGGTAGCGTGATATTTGCAAAAAACTGATTTTCGTGACCTTTTGACCTTTATAACTTTTTTAGCCGGCACGATATCATTGTCGATTTTTCACATCTTCATTACAACGCCGTAATTAAGGTGTATACAAAAAATCAGCTCACAAAAAAAAAATTCCGCAGTTAAAACATAAAATGACTGGGTTGTTTCTATGGTGACATTAATTTTAAATGTTTTTATAGGATTCTGATTCCTCTATTGCAAGTGGCGAAAACACAGGGTCTACTGGTAACACCGCTGACTTAAAAACACTGCAATACCTTAACAATAAAGATACCAACTTAAAGAGTTTAAATGCTTACTCTACAATAAGAAAAATATTTTTCAAATATAACACCTGTTTGCCAAGTTCTGCTCCTGTGGAGCGACTCTTCTCTTTTGGAGGTATGATTATCAGGCCTTATCGAAGAAAAATGAGTGATAAAATGTTTGAAGAACTGGTTTTACTTAAGTCTCAATTAAAACCTTAATAATATAATATTTTATCTTCTCACTTTTACGCGATCAACGCGATGTAGGTATTTGTAAATAATTCACGTAAAAAAATTAAACTTACATTCAATAAAATGTTATTTTCTTACAAAAGTATTTGTATCTTTAAAAAGTATTTGGAAGATACGTATTTTGTATCTAGTATTTCAGATACCATTCCAGAAAGGTATTTGTATCTGGTATCTGAAATACTTGATTTTAAAGTATCTTGTATTTTGTATTCCAGATACTTTGTAAAGGGTATCTTGTACATCACTGCCCGTTTCTCATTGAATATATTCTCAAAAAACAAACTAGTATTCCAAATATGCTGCAGTTACTCTATTATTCCCGACGGAGACAAATCCAAAAACACAAAAATCATAAAAATCGCTCCACACTATTTCTATTTTCTTAAATATTTATTTTTAAATTTAATTGCAATGAAACAAAAACTAAATTATACTGTGAGTTATTTCCAATTTTTATGTATTAAAGTTATTACCATTGGTTTTGTACTTTTTACGTGATACGTGATCAGAGAAAAACACGATAAGAGATGGCGCTGATACAAAAAAATACGCGCTATTGAAATTTATTCTTGATGATATATAGTGTATTAATAAAACGGAGGTCTTAACAGATTTATTATTTGTATATTTTATATACAATTGATGGGGTGACAGCACGGTCTAAAACACAAGTCTTGCAACGTCAGTAGCAGGGGTACGTCAGCTTAATGATGGCTGCTCTTTTCTGTTTACGGCCGCCAGAAGTATGACGATAGATGGGTGTTCTGTGCAAAGAAATCAAATTATATTTTAAACAATGTCAAATCCAAACAAAATAGTTAAAGAACTGCAGCACGAACACCGAACATAACACAGTTTCAATAACACGCGCACCGCACTCATCGATAGCAACGATGTCCAGCGCGTTGACCCGAAAGAAAAGTTATACACGATCGTACTAATCTCTCAGTACTGAAATTGGGCTTCGTTACAAGACCTTGTATTTAAGACAGTAAAGACCTCGCGAAATAGATAGCACCCTTCCGAGGGTCTCGCATGAATCGGGGTGATTCTGTGCTGTGTACACGTACTTTTGTCCGCGCGTGCGAACTAGGGATGTTAAAAAATAATCGATTTTTATATAAATCGATTTTTATTTCATTTTAATCGATTTTTTATAATCGATAGTTAAAGTAATATTAATCGATTTTTAATAAATCGATTATATAAATTACGCGTTTAAATCGATTTTCATCATAGCGCCATCTATGCGACGGATGAAAAAAACTTGAAGTAAGTTTCAATTTTATAAACAGCGAAAGATTATATTTTAGTTTTTGAGACCACAACATAGTCGTTTAGTTTTTTAATTACATATCGTTTTAAGTATTTTATTTTAAAACTAGTCTATTCACTCCACAATAAAATCGAACTTTTTTTTTGTTGTATGACATTTTTCACTTGTTGTTTACTAATTTAGGTTCGCTTTTTTTTAAAATCTATCCTCAGATTTTTTCAGCTCAGCAGCTCTAGTTTAGGAGATACAGGTACACCCTTAAAATGTACTCTCCATTTGACTGTTGATATCGCTATCGTCAACGTCTTACTAGTTTCTGTTTCTTTTTTTTTGTAATGGCTTCGTCTATAAGGACCTGTGTAAACAGTCCAAATAAATTTAGTCACATTTGTGGCAAATATAAATTCAAAATATTCTGTTTAAATGTGTCAGACTTTGTGAAAAATGCCTACATGTAGTACTTTCAACACCCATTGGAAACAAACAACAAGTCTTGGATACCGAATAAATGTGTAAAACGTGTATGGAGTCTTTACGATTATGGAAAAATAATAAGAGGGATTCCTTGAACTTTATTATTTCTATGACTTGGCGTGAACCGTCGAACTACCACAACGACTGTTATTTCTGCGTTGTAAACATAACAGGAATTAACCGCCAAAATCATTCCACGTGAGTTTATCCTACTGTGCCCTCAATACTAGACCTGTCCTCTACTGATACATTAGAACCCCAACCAAGTACATCTCACGTATGTCCACACAAAATTGTTCAACGAATGAAGGAAAGTGATACAAGCTGCAAAAAGAGTGGTAGCAAATTTGAAGACGCCGAAAGACTAATACCATTAAACTAAGAGGACCTAAATGATTTAATAAGAGATCTCCACAACACCACAGACAAAAATGCATGGAATGGGTTTATTTGGCTCGTAAAAAACTTTTTGAGAAATAAGAAGTCCGTCGACTTTCCTGACCACATCAAGCAGTTACTATTATACTTTCAGCAACTTGGATGCAACAGCACTAAGATGCCTTTTCCTCATAACTACCTTGATCGATTTCGTGAAAATCTTTGAGATTTAAGCGAGGAGCAGGGAGAACGCTTTCATCAGGATATTTGCACCATGGAGGAGCGCTACCAAGGTTATTGGAGTGAAAGTATAATTACTATACTACTGACTACTGTTGGATTATCCAGAATAGTAGTAAAACTCCAACTTATTCAAGAAAGTCACATAAAAGAAAGTTTTGTTCTAATTAGATAGTTAAATAAATTGTTGTGACGAGAAACCATGTTTTTTTGATAAAAATAGCTACCCTTCATATCTCAAAAAGTAGAGCTGCTAGCACAAATCTGAGTATAGATTTGAAATCAGTGTAGAAAATGCAGCTAGATCCATAAAAAACATTCCATACAACAAAAATGCTATTGTGCTGTGATTATAAAATAGTACTGAAAATTTATGACGATTTTTTTTAAATTGATTTATATTTTAGTTTTTCAGACCATAAGGTTTTTTTAGGATGCTCACCATTTCATTTTTATTATAGTAAAACGTTTAATCGTACTGAAAATTTGTCCTTCCTTATTCTCTACCTTGAAAGTTTTCAGGAACATTCGCTTTGTTTTTTATTTTAAAGTTGGTTATTTTTTATTTGATTTTTAACCTGATGAATTGTTAATATCTCTTAGGCTTATTATTGGAATATGAAAAGCATGTAGATTTTTAAATAATAGAAAAAAAATAATAAGAAGATTAAGAAGAGAAGAAGAAAAGATTAATAAAATAATCGATTTTCGTAAAAATCGATTATTTATTTTTGTATTAATCGATTTTTGAGAAATCGATTAATATTGAATCAAGATTAATCGATTTTTATTTAATCGATTCTTTTCTATTAATCTCACATCCCTAGTGCGAACGTAGTACGCGCTAAGTGACGCACATACTTTTCCTCCTACTCGGTGCGTCCTGGTATCAGGGTTGCCAGATGAGTGAGAGAGAATTATTGTACCGTATTCGAAAATTATCGTACCGGATGAAAAATTATCGTACAACTGCCAGAATCGCACGTAATTGGGAATTTCCTTACACTTTTTCCTGTACATGAAAAATAGGGTTCTCATGACCCCAAACCTATTCTTTTACCCTCGAGGCTATCCGAATTCCTAAAAAAAAGGTAATTGCGACTTCGTCCCATTATTTCGACCTATCCCTATTCCAACATTATCAATAATTATCGCACACCCCTACTGGATAGTCTTTTTACCCCACTTCGAAGCAGAGTTGGAAATTATCGTATTTTGACGTACGATAATACATATTGTATCGTACATCGTACCGGTGTCGAAATTATCTTACATGTACGATAATTATCGTACGTCTGGTAACCCTGCCTGGTGTCTCTATGAATTATGTCATTTTTGACGTACCACTTAATATACTGTGACGTGGTGGATAAGCTGCAACCGGTCTTAGCCTGTTTGAACTTGGCGACAAGAAATAAGTTTTTGCAATTTTTTTTTTTTATCTAATCGTTTGTTCGTCGTTTGTTCTTAAATGTTCGTCAAAAAAAATATTTTTGTTCGACTGTTGTTTATTTATAAAAAATCAAATTTTACTCTCTTAAGTTGGCGCAACATAACCCAAATCCAAGTATTTTTTTTTCTTAATCGATAGCTTTTATTTTTTTATATTTTGTTCGATTAATTAAATTATTTGTTCGATCGTTTTTATATTTTTACTAGCTGTGCCCCGCGGTTTCACTCGCGTTAATTTGAGGGGAAAAACGTACTTAAATATTTTTAAGCAATTACTCTAAGAGTAGATTCCCGCCTCGTTGGTCGAGTGGTCGCAAGCGTTACTGCCGAGCAAGGAGTCTCAGGTTTGATTCCTGAGTCTAATTCTCAGTAAACGAGTGATGTTATATTTACTTTAAAAGTGGAACTATAGTTAAAAAATGTCTCGAATATATAAATAGAAATAATAAAGGACACAACGGAAGCTCTCAAAAAAGATTATTTTTTTTCGTTTTTGAAACATTTCTTATTATTGCTCAGCCCCTATTGATTGTAGCATGATGTTATATAGCCTATAGCTTTCCTCGGTAAATGAGCTCCCCAACACAAAAAGAATTTTTCAATTCGAACCAGTAGTTCCTGAGATTAGCGCGTTCAAACAAACAAACAAACAAACAAATTCTTCAGCTTTATTATATTAAGTATAGATTCAAATATGCACTTTGAATTGCATAAGGTTCACATGTGTTTCCAACATGTAAAGTGAAAAAATCGTTCCGAGCAGGATCGTTGACTATATGGGATTTTATCTTAACTTTTGTAGGGTTGATATAAAATTGAAAAAATATATGTATATGGTTTTAAAATACAAAATGTATTTGTAAGTTTATTGTAAAAACAAAAAAAAAATAGTTTTGACAGTCAGTTATCATGAAATAGTACGACCTAGACCAGCGTTTCCCAAACTTTATTACACCCTGGCTCAATTTTTCATGTTACCTCGTAATGGCCCTCCTTAAAATTAAATTGTTTTTAGAAAAATACAGACATTTTGAGACCCACATATTGTTTAATTCAGTAAGAAGAGTGTTTAATTTTAACAATTACAGCATTAAAAAGCTAAAACTAAATTATCAGTATGGGCCCCTGTGAACTAGTACAGCTTTGCGTAAGTGCATGACTTATAACAACTCACAAAATTGAGCAAAAACTAATAACTTGAATAAATTCTAAAAACACTATTAATTCATTATTTTTCAATTTTTACATCTAGGTAGACATATTGATTTAATATATATAATAATTTCGTAAACTTATTTTAAATATAATTTTTCTCTGTTTCTTGAACCATGGTCATACTAGTAGAAAGAGATCCAACCCCATATAGTGGCTGTACTCTTCGAACGTTTTTTTTTTTTTTTTTTTTGTAATAAAGTAATTTTGCATTCGTGTTGGTAAATATATAAATTCCTTGCTAAAACCTAAAGGTTAATTCTTAACATTTAGTATAATGGTAGATCTAAACTTATGGTTAGCTGATAATAATCATTTTTATTCTAGATGAGACTGTATATTTACAAAAATGAATTTCGAACAAATAATTTTTTTTGTTAAATTTTTATTATTTACTTACAGGTTGAGTTATCTTAAGTCGGCGGGTGAAAATCAATTTTTTGCAACTTTTTTTGCTAATTCTGTTGTTTGTTGTTTGTGCGTAACTGATCGAGAAAAATTATTGTTTGTTCGTTGTTCGTATTTTTTTTTTAAATTAAAAATTTGGACTAAGCCTAGCTCTTGCTATTATATTATGTAAGCTTTTTTTTCAATCAATCTAAGCTAGTTATTATTTATAACAAATAATAGTAGTACATAATTTCAAAACATTTTCGGGTGGTATTACTAAGGGCCAATTTCACCATTTGTATTCGAAACAAAGTTTAATAAAAATACGTTTTGCTTAATATAATATATAATAGATCGTATGAATAAAAAATGTATCTTCCGATAATCGTATGAATAGACACTTCCTAAAACGAAAAGTGTCCGATCCGTCACCACAATTGAAAAAGAGGCTGTCTTTGAATTATTAAACACAATTATAAACACGAGTATTTGTTTTTAGGTTAGAAACTCCAAACAAAACGCGTTTACAGAGCTAAACGTCAAAATCGGCTGTTCAGAATTTAAACTCAGTTATTCTCTAAATGCGTTTAGTTTATGTTGGTGAAATGCAATTTGGAGCTCATTACTACCGAGTATTAATTGAAAGCGTAAAATTATTAAAATTATAAATTATAAAAAAAAAATTAAAAGCGTAAGCAGAGTTTAGGTCGAACTAATCGCGTTTATTTTCAACGGTGAAATCGGCACTTAATCAGTGTTTTACTGAGAACACGCTAAGGATAAATTAAATTTGGTACTTAAAAATGACGTGCTTATTATTGAACTTATTTTCCCGTTGCTTGACTCAGGTTACAGTTATTTTTAGCCAATACTATTAAAAAAAAATACGATTTCATTGATAAATCACATTTTTCTTAATTATTTTAAACGATGCAGAGACAAACAACAACAAAATATGTCGCTCATTTGGAGCGACAGTGACACAAATGCAAGTTAGTTAACTTTACACCAGATCAGAATAAAGATTATTTCATAGTTCAAAAGAAGATTCTGAAGCATTATTACACGTAATTATTATTTTAAAATTGTTTTATTATAGCTGGATATTGAGGCATTTTCACTGCCAACGCAGATGTTTATGCATAGTATTTTATTTTATTTATTTATTTATTTTTGCAAATGTGTCACTGTCGCTCCAAATGAGCGATGTATTAAATATAAATTCAGGTGAATCCAAAACATACCTACCTACCTACTAATTATTTTAACAGTAATGATTTTAACTATAGCATGGAGAAAAGAATTAAAGGAGTACCATCTTCTGCTATGAAAATGTCCTCGAAATTCATCAAATTAGGGTGGCGCCACATTCGGGTGAGGGTAAATCTTAAATGAGGTGCCAAATAACAAAGCAGTCATTACACGGAGTGAGTACGTAATAACAATATCAATAACAAGAATAAAAAAACATAATGTAATATAAACATTATCAAAATTAAATTAAATATTAAAAATTAAAAAAAAATGTGTGTGTGTATTAATGTACACACATATGAAGTGAAACTTTTTATTATATATTTAACATTAATTAGTCAAGTGAAGCTTACGAAAAAAAAGTGTGTGTGGACTTATGTACGCACTTAAGAAATTATATTTATAATAAAACGATGCGCCGAGTTAATGGATAGTGCACGCCATCTGTAATCAGTCCCTAGTAAAATCTAAAAACAAAGTATTCGTCAAGACGAATCAAACGAGCCGAAACTTGATGAGGTTGCGTCGTTTCATTACAGAGTTCCTATGACCACCTTCCAGCTCCATCATCAGACCCTGGTTACTATTCAAAGACAAACTACTCGTCAAAAAGATTGAATTGAGCCCAAACTCGATGGGGTTGCATCGTTTCATTACAGAGTTCCTATGGCCACCTTCCAGCTCCATCATCAGATCAGACCCTTGTAACCATCTAAAAACAAAGAACACGTCAAGACGAATCAAAGGAGCTGAAACTCGATGGGGTTGCGTCGTTTCATTACATATATACATAGTACGGAGTCCCGAAATACAGTACAATTTACCATATACGGTCCGAAAATGTGACGGTCGTAGTGTGACGATTTTTATTTTTTCACCCATACGTCGATATAAAAGTTAAAAGTTTCACTTCAAAAATCACAATTATTGATTTAGTCAACTATTGATGTGAAACATCTATAGCCGCACGTAAAACCGATTTCTGGCGTGGCGACGCATGCCGTGGCTACGCGTCGCCGCGCTATACGATGGTATATATATACAGTCTATATGCAGTAGTGTGTGCGGTGTAGCGCAAGTAGTCACGATTTGAAATAAATTCGTAAATTTTTGTATTTAATGAAAATAAATGTTTATTCAATAAATAGTCATCGTTATCTGGAAAAAAATCGTAATATTTTATTTTATCATTATGACATATTTAGTTCCTATCACAATATGTTCTTTTCTGCATATTACTTTTACAAAATAATGTCGATGTTTCACATCTGCCAGGCGTCCCGTGACGGCTCACATGTTTTTTTTCTTAACTATGTATATAATAGAAGTCAAAAGAAATACTAAATTTTTCAACCCAGCACACTTCACGCTATTTATAACTGCTAACTTCATATAATTTCCATTATGGTGCGCTATTTCGGTGAGTGTTCGAACAATATAATTTACGGTTCTAATCGGTTTACGGACAATGATTTCATTTTACGTGATAACGTCATAAGAAAACATTGATGAAAAATTAAATACTTTTATGAATTGATTTATTTATTAACATTGAATTATCATTATTTTATATAATACAAATAAGGAGTTAATTGAAAAAATTACAATTTTTTCGATAAATTAATATTTATTTACACTCTTTAATTCAAATTTTTTTTCTCCTCTACTCGGACGCATCTGCTGATGGAGTGCAAGAGAGATAGATGCGTCACAAGCCGAACGGTTAGCCTGATCGTGCCTCTCTATCGCTTGTTTCTTGCTCTCACTCGCGGAATGTGACAATGAGTCATGCTTTTTCGTGCGTGCTAGCAGCCGGCTTCATCGACTTCAGCTTCATTTACAAGGCTTTATCACGTCAAAAAAGTGAACATTTTTTTAACTAATACCCCATACAAGATGGTATTCCTTTAATTCGAGACTCCGTGAACTATAGATAGTTATTATTATCTGTATAATTTGACATTGGCAATTAACACTTGATAATTTTAGACCAATCACAAATGAATTTCGTCTATTACAGCCAATCAAAACAGACCTTTATAACAAAATGCATAACATCTTTGCACCAATGCATCATCAGATAAAACAAACGGGACGAGTGCAACGCGTAGTGCAGTGTTTGTTTGCTTTGTTATTTTGGTGCTAAAACTATTTGGTTTAAAAATTATGAAGAAAAGAGCATTTATTTTAATATCATTAAGTTATCTACTAATAATAATTTGGTGATATTTTAGTGCTTAACATTATTCATACGATTTCAACATTAGTCCCGTGCATAAAGGAGTAAGTTTTCACATACCTTTTATTGAAGTATAATGTTTTTAAAATAAGATAAAGTGTTCTAAATTATTAATTAAACAATAATATTTATTTCATTTATTTAAATCATGAATGTATATGTTTTTAAATAATTTATTTTTTTCCCAATAAGGTCGTCCTGTTTTAACACTTGATAACCGTTTAAAAGAATTATAAAATATTTTCGATGTTTTGTAATGAAATATATTTGATATACCAATATTATTATCCTTTAAGAAAATACATTGAATATATATTTAACAGAATATATATTAAAATTGAAAAATCAAGCAGTTGAACTAATAGTAAATATATAACATTAACCAAAGTTTTCACATAAAATAGTCTCAGGGATAGAGATAATTTTACTTCATCATCATCATTGTACCTACTAAAAAAATTATCCAATAACCAGAAGAATAACTCATAAAACTTTATAATATTTTCCAGAATTCCAATTTTTTTAAACCTACAATTTGTCTTGAAATCAAAATCAAAAGAAGTATTAACTGTCACATGATGAATAACAATTATAATGATAAATGTTTTTTAGATGAAATTTACAGCTGTATATTTTTTTAGCTTATCGAGATGAATTGAAATGAAAATATTTATTTCGTCGTACAGTGATTTTACATACTTAACGAATGTAAAAAAAAAAACATTTAAAATAAATATGTCAAATTATTACATGTTAATGTCATCATATTGGTATTATATCATCGGTTTTATTAAATATTACAATAAATAACCTAATCGAATGCCCTTAGTGTTGGCCGATTGATTGTGGGCTCAATTTTCCGCATTTAGACTCGCTTTTGGTCCATTATGCATGAAAGAGGTCTGACTAATTCAGCCAGCCAAGCTCCTTCCAGAAGCTCAGAAACCTCCGGGGGCATTCACAGGCTTCTCGGAGTGTCCTTATTTCCTTACGGCAGTACATACGGTATTAGTATTGATTACAAATAAAACAAGTAAATATTAAGTGATTTGGCAAAGGTTTGGCGCAGTGGCTGGCTGCTACATAAACCATCACAGGTTTGGTATTTGCTCATGACAAACATTTGTATATACATACATACATACTGTCATGGTCTGGGTGCTTGTGTTTGTGTTATGTTTCCAGACCTGTGACAATGGTTTTCACCCTATTGAAGAGCGTTGAGTGAGTAGGGTTTATTTATGTTAATTATCATCAAAAAATTTAATTTTGATAATTTATATATCTAATACAAATTAAACATACTTTTATAATATAATGAAGAAACACCCTTTTGCTTATCAGTATATTATCACTTGACTGAATATTACTACATGACACCATTCTAACATACTTCTTTTAATTACAAACCAAGATAACACACCCTTGACCCAGTGAACCAAATAGAGGTGCTATTAAGGAAATGTAATTTATATTGTCAAATATAAAAATATTACATTGATAAAAACATTCATTGATGATGAATATGATGGATGTTAGACTAAAATATAATCTATTTTCTTTTTTAACGTTCATGGTCACAAACACTATTATAGAGACAATGGGATATTTAACATGTTTATTGTTTGTCGTTGATCAGTCCAAGTTCCAAATATTTCACTGTTGCTAGCGCCATGGTCACAGGTACACTGTCACAAGTGCCACGGTACACTTGCATAATCTCAGTTATAAAGTTAAAATTAATAACCTACTAGTTCCATCATGTTTGTGGACCATAAGAACTTAGGCAGTGCTGCAGTCTCGTCAGCACTTCAATATACTGGTAATCAATGTAGTACACATGTTACGACTCTTTTCAAGTAATCTGTCCATCTCATCTACAGCCGTTCGACGCTGCGCATGCCGGTACGTGGTCTCCACTCGAGAACCTTTCAGCTCCATCGGCTGTCAGTTCTACGAGCTATCTGCCCTGTCCATTGCCACTTCAGCTTGCAAATCCGTTGGGTTATGTCGGCAACTTTCGTTCGTCTGTGGATCTCATCATTTCTGATTCGATCTCGCAGAGAAATACCAAAAGTCAGAGACCACGTCTCAGATCCATATGTCATCACTAGTAACACACATTGGTCGAAGACTTTCGACTTCAGGCAATAGCCGCGTCCAGACCGACCGAGCACGGCCGGTGTGGACGCGGCTCGGGCTGCCTCGGGCACACGTTGCCTCAGCCGAGCGGCACTCGACCGCGAGCCATAATTTGTCGGTTTTTGGCGATGGGCGATGTGGACGGGTATAACGACGCTCGCGAGCCAATTAATTAAAAATGGATTAATAAGACTATTCGCTTAATACAACTTTACGGAAGTTTCAAAATGTTGTGGGTTTCAAAAGACCCACATAATTTAGCAGCTGAAAACACGTGATTTATCATCGTATGCCGGAGAGAAACTAAATGCTCAAAATGGACCTTGGCACGCGAGCCCCGCTTGCAACCTTTCAAATTTGCCTCGGGTGCCACGGCTCGCGAGCCAGAAGTCCGAGCGTGGCTCGCGAGCCGTGCTCGGTCGGTCTGGACGCGGCTAATGAGGTATGACGGATGAAAAGATGTTTTTTAATTTCCCGATCGCTGCCCATCCTAACTAAATTCAACGATTGACCTCTCTCTCGAAGTTGGACCTACCAAGTTGGACATTTTGTCATAGGTAGATGTACTCGTCAACAACTTCAAGAGTTGAATTTCCAACCGATATTGGGGTGGCCACGATATGGATATTCGACATGATTTTTGTCTTGTCCATATTCATTTTAAGGCCCACCCGTCGGGAAACTTCATCGAGGTCACTAAGCATAATGCTGAGGTCTTCTAGGGATTCTGCCATAAGCACGATATCGTCGGCAAATCGAAGGTGAGTGATGTACTCGCCGTTTATGTTGATGCCGAATCCTTTCCATTCAAGAAGCTTGAAAGCGTCTTCCAATGCTGCGGTAAACAGTTTCGGAGAGATAACATCTCCTTGTCTCACACCTCGCTGCATTGGATTCGCTTTCGTGCTATGGTCCTGTACTAGAACCGACATATTAGCGTTACTGTACAAGCACTGCATCACTTTGATATACCGGTAGTCGATATGGCACCGCTGGAGAGACTGCAGCACCGCCCAAGTGTCGATCGAACCGAAGGCTTTCTCATAGTCCACAAACGCCAAGCAGTGTAAGATAATGTGTGATCTTAAATTTGAGCTTGGGAAAGTACTAATGCACCTATTGTCAGATAGAATGTAATTTTTGGGCAAAAGCAAAAAAGAAAAATAATCAAATATGTGATGTGATAATAAAAATTAAATTCTAAATTAATTAAACAAAAGTAAAAATGTACACTACAATTTAATTTTTACTTTTAAAAGCGACCTGTTTATGTTATATTATTAGTAGAATAAATTAATTTATAAAAATAAATAAAAGAAATTGTCACATTGAGAATTTTTTATTTCAAATAATAACATTATTGGTTTAACTATTAACAACATAACATTGTGACCTAGAAGTATCTTCTGACTATACAGACTATATGAATTAGGTCCAATCTGATGAGTAATTTAATCAAGAATAATTCCAATAACATAAATTAAAATTAAATTACATACTGGTGAGCTATCATCAATGTGAGAAGCAAATATTTCGTTACAGTAGAGGATAAATACATGAGGAAAAGATAAGGTATTTGACATGTTTATACTTGTTAAAAACGCACTTGACCATTTTTTTTTACAACATAATAACTTTTTGTTTTGTGAACAATAGGACTGGAGTAGCCAATAACACCTTTTAAGAAACGCGTAGATTGTGAGCATCCAACAACACACATAACTATAATAATAAAGTTTATGAAGACAAAAGGTTATACAAACTCATAAATTGCTGCTAATTACATTACACTTTACAACAACGAATACTAAATGTTACTTTTGCTCTCCTATACATTGAAATTGTTTTTATATTTTAGTATACAGGTACTATTAATGTTTTTTATTTGTAATGTGTCAGTAAGTTTAATATCATTAATGAAATAATAGTTATCAACATATTCTAAATAAATTTTTCATTTCTTAATATCCTGTATATTTCATTTAGTTATGAGTAATGTGGGTTACACGGAAAATAATGTCCGCAGAAGTTTCATTTCTTATTGTTAAAACTCATCAGACCATAACATTTAATTAAAAGTCCCATACTCAATATTAAATATATTTATACTTACAGTTAATCATATTACAAAAGTGAAAACTAATGTCCTTGACATGGTTATGTTAGCTATTAAAACAGCTTCTTCTGCATTTATTTCTTCAACATCTGTAGGATTAGATTTTCTGTAATAAATGCATAACATTCTAAATTTAATTAAAAATTTCATATGTTTCATGTATTCATTTCTTCATTATTGATAAACCACTCCATCGGCTAAACAGCCAGAAAAATTAAACTTGTCTGCCTCTACTGAATAATTGACCATACATTCTCATTTACAGAGAGATGTCTAAATTGAAAATGGAATTACTTTACTCAGACGTGTGTAATATTCTTTGTAATTTTATTTTGAAAATATTATACCTACTCATTACTTTATTTTGTTTCTTACCAGGAGGTAAAATCAAAATCAAATCTAAGCTTTGAAAGGATTCAAAACTTAGATTTAATATGCTTCATAATAGATATCGTGTGCCATAATTATTTTACAGTGATCATTTGATGATGGCTGATTTTTATTTAAGCACACAACTCATCTTCAATAACATCATTACATGGATATGGATATAGGTATCAATAAACCTATAATAAAATTGACAGTTAAAAATAATTCAAAATATTGTTATGTATTATTTTAGTATTTATCCGTTTCCAATGACTCAATAATCACTAGCAACCTTGGCAATCATAGTAAGTTCATTGACATACATGTTCTCGTATTTTGGAATTTTATGTATTTATCTCATTGTCATGTAGGTGGCACTAATCTTGAAGGTTATACCATTTCGTATGAATACTTACCTGTCCATCTATTCACTTGTTCTCTGTGCCTCATTAATTTTGGTTGTGTACCTACTGTTGAAACGTGATTTTTTGTCCTTGATTTTTTTTATTATTATTGTCAATATACATTTTACGATAAAGGTAAGCTAAATAAAGATTTTACTATTTAGTTCAAACTAATATCAAATTAAATAAATAACTAAATACACAGACATAATTGAGGAATAAATAAATGAGTATATAACTATATACTAATAATTTAAATTAATATTAAAACATCGAAATTTTCGTATTCCTGGTTTAACTAATTTACAAATATTATGTTTATTAAAATATTTTCCCTAAAGGACAATCTTAATTATTACTTGTTATGTCATAGTGATAAGATGACATAATCGTAATATTAGATTATCATTATTTATTCTCACAAAGTATTTATGTAAACAAAAAAATAATTGTTGGCGAAAAAATAATTGCACAATATTTTTTGTCATTGAGGCTTTACCTATTAGATAATCCGCACGGTTTTACTCAATTTTATTGTTATTCGCTCCACTCTTACAAGTAAAGCCTGACGTTTCACACTAAACTGGCCATCTAATGCAGAAGAAGAGTTCAGAGCAGAGAAGAAAAGTTCGATAAAGTTTGTGGAAATTAATATTTTATACTTTATAAAAATCCTCATTAACACAATGAAACACCTTATAAATAGACTAAACATTTTTTATTAAATAAATTAAAAATAAAGTTAAAAAACAAAATGTCGAATGTCTGAATTATTTTTACAATCTGTTTTGCCAGAAAATACTAGGAAAATAAAAGCTAATAAATTTTTGTTTTTCAGATGAATAATAGAATACAATGGACATTAAGAACCAGAAGCTGTTGCAGCATCACCAGCATGCTATCGTCAAAGATCTAGACGTAATGTACATCCTCGACGAACTGTTTACCAAGAATGTTATATCGACCGAAGACTTCGACCACATTTTTAACTTGGTACCTACAACTTCTATACTTTTGTCGTTTTTTCAAATTATATTTTGACGCATATGTTAACGTAGCCGATGCCCGTATCGAGGCAGGAAACAGGGAGAGGGGACACGAACAAAATAAAAAGGTCGTTAGTAGCAAAAAGTTCACGATTTCATCGTTTGAAAGTGACTAAACTATTTACTTTAACAATTATTTACTTATTCGTCGCTAAAATGCTTAAAGATAATCAACAAAGAAATATCAAATGATCTATTTTACAATCGTGTTATCGTAGAATAAGTTTGTCTGGTAAAAATCGCTACTTAGCGATAAGACCGCCTTATTGTGCAACAAACAACTAATGTTAAGTTTATTTTCAAGTAATTGTGTTTAATAAGTTTTATTTATTGTTATGACAAAAACTTATATTTTCAGACCAAATAATTTTAGATAGTTACGGGGCGGTAGACGGCAGACACTCGAACATAAACGCGTTACATATAAATATATTATTATTTATTTTTATAACAGTTTAATTTATACAATATTAATCATATTTGTAAGAAAAAATTTCAATTACAGAGAGACCGCGAAGATCGTACGAAATATCTTCTCAAAGTGATCAAAAATAGCAATAATAATACCTTCGAGGAATTCGTAGATAGCTTAGCGAAGGACTACAATTGGTTGTGGAAAAAACTAGCAACTGGCAACAATAAAGAAATGATCGAAGACAGCTATGAGGATAGTCTCAGCAGAGGAGATGTGCCGCGGCTGCCGGAACATTTCGTTAGAAGAACGAATTTGGTACGTATTTCAAACAGTATTTTTTATACAAATAGTCCGGTAAGAACTTCTGAAGTAAAAATGGTGAATTTTAGCTATGAGGAAATTCGAGGAATAGACAACAATGGACATAATTTGAAAATCCTCAAACTTTACAAGTGTTGAAAGAAATGTATTTTTTGCTATTAACTCAAAAACGATAATAGTTAAACAAAGAATCATGCTGATAATGGTAGAGCTTATAATTTTACTAACAAAAGGTCTCTAGACCTTTTTTTTTGTTCCGTGAAAACAAACAATGACGACACTTAAATCTTTATCCATTGTTAATGTATACTACTGACTACCTTAACTTATCTCTAACTGAACTTGAATTAGCCTGTACATGTCCCACTGCTGGGCAAAAGCCGCTTCTCAATATAGGAGAAGGGTTGAAGCTTAATCCACCACGCTGTTCCATTGCGAGTTGGTCGATAATTTACTTTCTACGAGTAACAATCAAAACTCAGGTGTCCATGATGACGGCTTTACGTGCTCTCCGAGCTACGGTGGGGAGACCCAGCCAGAAATAAAAACAAGTATCTGCCCCGAGTGGAAATCGAACTCAATACCGCCGGCGTTAAGGCGACTACTCGCACCACTACACCAAACAGTTGTCTCCCTTCCACTGACTATCTTATGTCAAGTGTGTGTGTTCCCATTATAAAATATCAATTTTATTTTATTTTTAAATTCAAGGAGCAAAATATACTTATGGAATTAAGGAAAATGTCGCGCCACAAGATCCTGGGTCTCCATGGAATGTCGGGCTGCGGCAAAACTTGTCTACTCATCAGCGTGTTACGCAATAACTCACAACTGATCACGTCCGACTTTAACGGTGTCGTGTACTGGCTCAATTTCAGCAACTGTAAGACGGAAGATGACATTATTGCTCAACAAAATAAGTGAGTTGCTTATCGTTTTATTTATATTAGGTACATTGAACAGTTAAAGCTTTAAAGTTAGAGAGTAAAAGCTTCTATTTTACTCATAGAGCATATACTACACAGCTGACTTCACCGAATAGAAATGGTTTAAGTCATGATCAGCTGTGACCAATCGCGTAGCGTCTAGAGACAAATAGCATGTAGTCCGATATATCTGTCTCTCTCTAAAACCTCGTCTACACTTCCAGCCTACGGGAAGCTGTCTCCAGTAGTATATGCTCTAAGATTTTACTAGATCTTAACTAGCACTGTTTGTATTTAAGTTACTTTAAAAGTTAACTTTGAGTTTTAAATTTGCACTTTTGTAAGTTTGTTGACAAAAAATTGTTATTATATACCATTGTTGTAAAATAATTGATTGTTAACAAACACATATTTTAAATATGTAATATATTTATGACATGCATATATTTTATTTTTACAGGCTATATCGGAAAGCGTTATTAATTTCCTCACACAACTCATACATGAACTCGTCTATATCGATGTCCAGTATCGGATCGAACTCGGACTCTCTCTGTAGCTACGAATGGACGTCGCAGGAGTTGAAAGACAGACTGAAATCGATATTCGCTGAACAATCATTGAAAGACGCTCTACTGGTTCTGGATGAAGTTAATGAGACGAAATGTATCGAAGCGTTCGATATCGGCTGCAAAATTGTGGTGACGACGAGAGATTCGGGAGTCCTCACTAATTTTCATCCACAGATTATTAAAGTACGTGAAATAATAAAATTTATTTCAGTTTAGATATTACATAAGGGGGTATCCATTAATTACATTAGGCGTTTAGAGGAGGGAAAGGGGGTCGAGCAAAATCTCACTCAAACTCCCGTGGCGAGGAGGTTGGTCGCGGCAAATACTACGTAATTTTTTCTTCCGTCATAAAAATCTTAAATACTAGTCTCAAATAAATATATATATTATGTAAGAAAATTGTTGAGCAAAATCTCACGAAATCTCACCAAGGGGGAAGGGGAATTTGAAAATTCGCCAAAATTGTCTCACGTAAATAATGGACGCCCCTAACCTAACCTCTGAAGCGGGAAGCAGGGTAAAGCATTACAGAACTGCGCCAACGGTTCAGTCAAATATTTGCATTAGGATAAATAAAAAATAGATGTATGAAACTTAATAATATATTATTAAAATATATAATTACGTAAACGTATCATTGAAAATACTAACACATAATCATTTGATTAAAAGTCTATACCGGATTTTATCGCGGATAAAATCCGGTATATTAATGACCGGCTTATTTAATGAATAATAATTATTCGGACACCCACCACCTCAGTCCCCCGAGATCATGGACGCTGTAAAGGGTCCGAAACGTCGGGAAATAATTTAAAATATTGTAAAACTATAAAGTTTTAAATAAACGCGATAAAATCCGGTATAGACTTTTAATCAAATGAGTAAAATTCGCGTAAATATAAGAGAACAGTATACTAACACATAATACTAACTTATAATCTATTAATTGTTAAATTGTGATCCAAACTCGCATTAATAATTTTATTTTTTTCTTTTTTTTCTTCTACTGTCTTAATTTTTTTTTTTTTTTACTATATCATTAACCATGTCCCTTATTTGTCAATCATATGTTACAATTTGGCACAACAATGACATAAATATCCTAAATTTATTATTTATCATTTATTTTAACGGAAATTAATTTTTTTCAGATAGAAAATTACTTCTCCGAAGAGGAATCGCTCACACTATTCGCGTCTTGTTTACAAATTTCCGTGTCCGAATTACCGCGACAGGCAAGGAAATTACATGAAATATGTAAAGGAAGTCCCTTCCACATAGCTTTACTTGGAGCAGAACTAGCAGAAAATAAGGAGAGACTAGTGCACGATACCAGGCATTGGAACTATTATTTGAATAAGTTAGAGAAGAAGGAATTTATCTTGTAAGTATTAAATATGAATAAACTAGCGGCCCGCCCCGGCTGCGCCCAGGGTATGTATATGTACCTAAACCTTCCTCATGAATCACTCTTATCTATTGGGGAGAACTGCATGAAAAACCGTGAAATAATTTTTGAATTTATCGCGAACAGACAGACAGGCGCAAAGGAGAACTTTGTTTTATAATATGTACTGATTTTTTTAAATTTAAAATTGTAATATAGTAAGATATATTTTTGTTAATAAAGTGTATATTATACTAGCTTCTGCCCGCGGCTTCACCCACATGGATGTCGGTTATCGCGACCAAAAAAAAAGTATCCTATGTTACTCCTAATACCTCCAAGAATATGTGTACAAAGTTTCATGATCATCGGTTAAGTAGTTTTCGTGTGAAAGCGTAACAAACAAACTTTTCTTTCGCATTTATAATATTAGTATGATTTTTCAGCAACTTAACAAGACCTAACGTTGATCCAATGAAAACAATCGAAGTATGCATTAACTCGTTAAAACCAAATATTTTGCCATTATTCAAAATGCTCACAATATTACCCGACAATGTGAAATTGACAACCAAAGTTTTAAGTAAACTGTGGAACAAAGAAAAAGAAGTTAAAAGCATTATAAAGCAACTAGTAAGCAAATCGCTAATAATGGAGTCATTCGATATGGATCAAGTGGACTATTTGTATGAAATACACGATTTAATTATGGGTTATTTACGTAGCTGTGCTAATGAGGATGAACTTATAAAATTACATGAAGATTTTCTAAACAGCTACAATTATACCAATGTAAATGACGCTCCGGTCGAAATCGAGGATGACGGTTACATAGCGTTTTATATTGGTTACCATTTAGTGAATACGAAAAACTTAAACAATAAATGGTCGCTGTTCAACAGATTATATTTGGATTTAAAGTTTTTGGGCAATAAAGCGAGACTCACAGGACCCGCTGACGTAATACTCGATCTGCAGAAATATGAAAATCATATAGCTAATGTTGTAAGTATATCATTTTACTCTTATTTCATTTCTTTTAAACTAATAAATATGATCACAAGTCCATGTCCTACTATGGCCACTATGAAAAAAAATACATAATAAAAATTAATGTTAAAGATTTTTTTCGTATTATTCATTAAATATGGGAACTCCCATATGTTAGATCAACTCACACTTGGCTGGTTTTTTTAATAATTTTCATGTCATTTTATCTTTTAAAATACATATATATTTTTTTTTACTTTAACAATTAGGAACACGACAAAATGCTATTGTATAGTATTAAAGAATACCTAAGCACATACGGAATAGATCTATACCGGTACCCTTGTACAGATATCATACAAAATATCTTACAAAACGAATCAAAGGGAATTCTCTACACCAAAGCCTGGCAGATAGCTCAAGAAAGATGTGCCAACAATGAATTATATTTCGAGTTCATGTAAGTTTTATGATATTTTAAACCTGGTTATCACTATGTAATATAAAAATTTCGTAGAAAAGAAAATTATACAGTACAACCTTGATATATCGAGCCTCAATATAACGATATTTTCGAAATCCCCTAGAACTGCCCGTAAGAGCCAACACAAAATATACCTCTACATTACGAATAACATTTATCAAAATACCTCTTTATAACGAATTTTTTATCATTGCAGAATATAGGTAGAAGGTACTTATTACTTATTTATTTCAAATTAGAACCTTGATATAACGTGTCCTATTATCGACGGCCGGCTGGTAGAGTGGTCAGGCAACTGGACACTTTACGCAGCGGTCGCGGGTTCGAATCCCGCCAGATGCAGATAATTTGTATGACGAATATAGATGTCTGCACCGGGTCATGGATGTGTATTTATGTATATATGTATTTATATAAATTTCTTAAATTTATTTCCGTTCCTAGTACCTGTAACACAAGTTTTTACGAACTTAACACGGGGCTAGGTTAACGTGGTGTGATTGTTGGTTAATATTTATTTATTTATTATTTTTTTATTATTATTTATTAATTATTTCCACTTAATTCCACTTTCTTATTAAATTTTTCCACTAATTATTTCCACTTAATTCCACTTCTTCAACCTAACCTCTATTTATGGTTCGTTATGAACCTCATTATAACAAATTACTTGGTATAACGAATGTTTTCTAATTCCCTTCTGTTTCGTTATATCGAGGTTGCACTGTGTATATATATTTTAAACTAATTTGAAACAATAGGGTACTTTCGGTAGTAAAAAATAAATTATATAATTTGATAAAAACAAAAATTATATAGAAATTTACTTTAATATTCTGATTTTGAGTCATAAAAGCACATTATTGTTTTATTATATTGAAAATAAAAGTCGTAATTTTTAATCTGTATATCACGTGACCTAAAACACGAGCCGCCTTGGTGTGACGTCGGAAGGATAATGTTCCGTTCTGATATACACTACGAGCACCGCTCAGTGCTCTTTCTTGTGAAAAATTCGTTTATTTATGGAGTGCCAGTACACTGCTGCAGTACCATGGAGAAATATATGACGTCATAAATAGCCGCCATATTTGTAGTGTGATCACTGGCGCTATTAAAATAATAAATTTTCTTGTTGAACAGAAAACGTATATATTTTTATTTGAAAACAATGTCAAAAATTCAGTAACCAGTATAGCACATTATAGCAAACTAAAAAGGAACGGCTTTACAGTATACTGAATTGACGTCACACCTCACACTGCTCTTAATGTATATCGGAACACAACATTAACAATATTACGTCATCATAATGTCTGACAGCGTTTACGCGGGAATAAATAAGGCTTAAAATTTAATTAAATTTTATGGCAAGAAAGCGTGTTTATTTTACTGAAATATAGCTTTTTTTGTGGCTTTTTATTAGGAAAATCAACATTTTGAAGTACTTTTCCAAACGTAGTAGAATACCATATTGCATATTATAGTAAATTGAAATCGTATTGTTATGTAGTTTATATTAATTGTATCCGATTTGCCTATTTTTTTTTAATATCACCAAATGACTGACTGAAATGTTCCACTGTTTGGCAACACTTGCATATTAAGAGAAAGACAGTCGATCACACTGCTTCAGTGACAAATGTTGTAGGTATATAAAAGTGCAAAAAAAATTCAATACAAATTTTTTAAAAGTTATATTCAACGTCGAACACGAGATAAATGAAAGTAATTTAGTTTTTAACAATACAGCAACACTAGCACGGATAAAGCAATGACCTTCGATTATATACAATAAAAGTGTTATTACCGACGGTTCGACTCGGCTCATTTTCAATACTTATTAATATTTTTAATTAAAGGCATGAACAAAATGTAGAAGAAATAAGACATTCGACGATCGATGTCAATGAAACGATCACTGCAGTTTGCTTCCTCGGCGATTATGTACTGGTCGGTACCGTTACGGGATCTATAAAGGTACATAATTTTTTTTATTTCTGCTTATAATCTTAAATACTATTTGATACATGAAAGCTATTACTAAATACATTTAAATATATAATACTATACGATATTTCCGAACCTATACTTTCGGACTTTCGGACCTTCAAGAAAAGAGCATACTCTTATTTGAAAGGCCGGCAACGTACCTGCTACTCCTCTGCTGTAGCGGGTGTCTATAGACGTCGCTGTCACTTACCACCAGGTACTTTACAGGTGAACCGCTCGTCCGTTTGAACCTCTACTTTAAAAAAAACAACCTGAAATAAAGGCGGGAAATACAATAATGTATATTTCATTTGTTGTAACAATACTATTTATTTTTAAAAGAAATCGTAGAGTAAATTTTTGTAACCCCGATAACCACCTATATCAGATCAGATCCTGAGATTCTCGTATTTATTAAAGCACTTTAGCATTATTAAAGTATTTTAATCAATTAGTAGACTTTTAACAATACTTTTAATCGTCATTTTACATTATAAATTATATTTAATGAATGGCTATCACCAGTTCGGAATATATCATCAGCTGGAATCAGCTGATCTGATTTGTTTACTTTTTTCTTTAGCTAGTAACAGTACCTAAATAAGGCTTTGTTCTTCCTAAAATTATTTAAAACGGGATATATACCATGTTTTTTTTTCGACATTATCTACTATGTGTATCGAATGTCTTGTTCTTGTTAACAATAAAAAATATGGTAAATACCCGTTTTAAATAATTGTAGTAATAAAAATAACCATGTTAATTTGAAAATCTTTGTTCTTTCTATTTCAGTTCTTTCACATAGGTACGAATAAATTAAAAAAAGAATTGTTCTGTACTGGCTCGCCAATCAAGTGGGTCGGAGCTTGTCCCGCGAATCCGCCTTTCGTAGCGGCCTTGGCCTACGACGGCGTCGTTAAACTGTGGTACATCGATGACGTCGAACACGACTCCGCCGGCGGCATCATTGAAGAAGGTACTTTATCTCATTAATTATTTATTTATTTGCTAGCTTCTGCCCCCGTAGATGTAATGATAAAAAGTAGCCATGTCCTTCCCCAGGCTTTAGACTATCCGTACAAAATTCTTACAATAGTTCGATAACAAAGAGTCTCATACAAAAAATGTTCCTCCACACTCGCAAAATGCACTGTAATATTGCTCAGTCGACATTTTAGTGAATTCACGCCAAAATGAGAAACCACAATGAACAAACGTATAAAAATGACAGATTTCAAATTCAAATGTAATATTTTGTTTATTTTTAATTGTAATAGTATTTATGGTCAGACTATGAATATGTATAAAATTATTTTAGAATGTATGTCTAAATATAAAGATAGAATTGATCCGTCCATCGCATCAACGCCACCAGCAGAACCGACATCTATATGGTAGTAAATTCATTAAAGTAGAAACGATATATTTAAATGAATGTTTGATTATTATATAATATATTTAATATCGATTCAATGTTATTTAACAAGAATGTTATAAATACAAATTATTTTTTAGAAGGTGACGAATCCCTAAACAATAATTACACGAACAATGAGACGATAGCACCGAAACTCGGTCCCTTCATCAATTGTCGTTGGGCCAATAATGAAGAAACATTAATCACTCATACCTCAAAAACGATTGTATTGTTTAGCACGAAAGGAAAAGTTCTGTACCTCTTAGACAATTTGTATAGAGAAAGAGATATACTGTGCTGTGTGCCGTCTAATTGTGATAAATACGTGATAGTAGCTACGAGTAACAGTAATCATACTTTGGAAATAATTGATGTGAAAACCAAAGAAAAGCGAATTTATGAAGAAACCGATACAGTATTGGATATTTTAACTGTGCCCGGTATGTATAATTGGTGTCCATTATCTATTCCATATATCATGTTATGTTTTAGGGTTCCGTATCCAAAGAGAACTCGCGTCCTTAGGAACCCTATTGAACTTATAAGTTTATGCTATCCGTCTGTCCATCATTGGAGTGTTCTTTTTTTTAGTTAAGAATTTAACTAAGCACTTGGCGGGCTGGCAATGGCTGCTATAGCAAACGATACAAAAAATAATAGTAAAAGTTGAATAAATTCCCTATAAATACGTTTTTTTTTTTTTTTTTTTTTAATCTTAATCCGACTCGAACAGTCGTCTCAGAACACTCTCAAAAAAAATCGAGCATAATTTTCAAGTATACTTTAAGTATCTTTTACTTATTACGCATCACATAAAAATATATTACTTATTTACATTTTTTACTAATAATAAATATATTACTTATTTATATTTACTTTTCAGGTAGCAACAGGGTTTTAACATTAAAAAAGAAGGAAGTTAAGGAGTACGAATTCAAAACATTACGCAGGTTTATTCAAAATACCAATTATTGCGTTTGTAAAACGGTCGTTATGAACAATATTGTCAAGGAAAGCGTCACGTTTTTATCGATGGCTGTGAACAAGACCGGGACGCTCCTGTTTGTCTCGACTGACGATAGTCGTATCATTTGTGTCAACTTGAAGACGAACACTTATCTTTTTGATTTAGAAAATAGAAGAGGGTAAGCTTATTATTATTTTACTTTTTTTTTTTTTAAAGTGAATTACAAAAATTATAGACCGAGTCTTATTTGAGTATGTAATTGTTCATAATCATGTTTTTTTTTTTTTAGCAAAACAATTAATGCTAATCGGTTGTTAGTTTGTTAGATTGCTCTTATCATCATCTGACTAAAATGTAGGTATAATAATTGCAATTTTTTTATAAAGAATCAAAGATACCATAAATAGCATCATATGGTGATCTCTCGTGGGCAACCACTATTAAGGCTGCGGCCTGGACGCCAGCGGGCGGAGCGGGCGGTGCGGGCGGTCTAGTACAAATATGTGTACTTTATCCAGACGCGCGTGCAGACCGCCTGCACCGCCCGCTCCGCCCGCTGGCGTCCAGGCCGCAGCCTAAGAGTGATTTAAAATAACGTCCTGTATGTTACTAATTAATGTCTATTGAGATTAGGTTAACAAACAAGATTTCTTTCAGTTTGAACTTAATTAAAACTTTACTAGTTAGTTCACACAATGCACAGTAAAAGTTCTACCACGACATGACAGGCAACCGCCGCATACAAAGTGTTGCCATCTGGCGTTACAATATAAAAGTAAACAGGCAAACAACAACTAGCATACAGCCTAAAATTAATTATAAAATTTAATCCAATAGATATAAAGGAAGTATACCGAAAATACGTAATATTTAATACGAATATAAGAGTAGCAACGCTAATGGTGGCGGTTCACGCCCGCGACAAGCAAATGCGACAGTACATGCAGAAGAGACCGAGACGACACTTATCGCGGTCTCCTGTCTCTGTCTCTGGTCTCGGTCTACTGTCGCGGGCGCGAGCCGTCACCATAAAGAAAAGCAGAAGCGCAGTAAGTAAGGCCGTGTGCACAGGAATGTGGTGTCGATGTCGACGAGCGAGGTGGCGTGGGACGAGCTGCAGCCCGGCACCGACGCGCTGCTCAGCGGCACCGCCGGCCCCGAGCACGCGGCCAAGGTGTGGTACCTGGACGCGGCCTACGGCGCGCTGCACGCGCCGCGCGACGCCGCCGGGTGAGTCGCCGCCGCACTACTGTAGCTAAGGGGGCGTGGCCCCGAGCACGCGCCAAGGTGTGGTACCTGGACGCGGCCTACGGCGCGCTGCACGCGCCGCGCGACGCCGCCGGGTGAGTCGCCGCCGCACTACTGTAGCTAAGGGGGCGTGGCCCCGAGCACGCGCCAAGGTGTGGTACCTGGACGCGGCCTACGGCGCGCTGCACGCGCCGCGCGACGCCGCCGGGTGAGTCGCCGCCGCACTACTGTAGCTAAGGGGGCGTGGCCCCGAGCACGCGCCAAGGTGTGGTACCTGGACGCGGCCTACGGCGCGCTGCACGCGCCGCGCGACGCCGCCGGGTGAGTCGCCGCCGCACTACTGTAGCTAAGGGGGCGTGGCCCCGAGCACGCGCCAAGGTGTGGTACCTGGACGCGGCCTACGGCGCGCTGCACGCGCCGCGCGACGCCGCCGGGTGAGTCGCCGCCGCACTACTGTAGCTAAGGGGGCGTGGCCCCGAGCACGCGCCAAGGTGTGGTACCTGGACGCGGCCTACGGCGCGCTGCACGCGCCGCGCGACGCCGCCGGGTGAGTCGCCGCCGCACTACCGTAGCTCACTCAATCGCCGCCGCACTACCGTAGCTCACTCAATCGCCGCCGCACTACCGTAGCTCACTCAATCGCCGCCGCACTACCGTAGCTCACTCAATCGCCGCCGCACTACCGTAGCTCACTCAATCGCCGCCGCACTACCGTAGCTCACTCAATCGCCGCCGCACTACCGTAGCTCACTCAATCGCCGCCGCACTACCGTAGCTCACTCAATCGCCGCCGCACTACCGTAGCTCACTCAATCGCCGCCGCACTTCCGCAGCTCACTCCATCGCCGCCGCACTTCAACGAGTCACTCGTCTAGCGGTTGACAAAACCCTTATAAATTATCTTGGAGCAATATTAATGACGTCTTTCCTCTCTCGTCCTCTTTACCTCTTTTTTGCCGAGGTGTCGTAAAAGACGACTAAGGCCATAGTGATGCAAACAACGTAGACGGTTGGTCTACAGTTGTTAGGATAGAGATGGGTTGTTACCCATCAGCGTCACCATATCCTGCCACTAGACACTCCGCTCGTCGATCCGCCTGCCAAGCGTGGTGAGTATTGACAACCACCCCCACCCCCAGAGATGATTGAGGAAGCCTACGTTCAGCAGTGAACATCCAACGACTGATGTGTTGGTGGATTTTTCCGTCCTACCCTCAAAGGCCTAAACAGATTTACATCAGCAGGTTGAATCAAATAGTCAAAATATTAATGACGATTTATACATTAACAACGACGTAAACCAGCCTAAACCCTGAAGAAACCCTATACCTAGTACACGTAGAAAAACAAAGTAGTTTAAGGACAAAAGCTCATATATAATAACAATTTATTTAACTATATTTTTTTATTGATTACATACTAAATAGTAGTATAAAAATATTGTAGTTTTATTGATAAAAGTAAAAGAAATCCTAATCAACTCGATAAATACAGTCCTAGAAATTTATCGACTTGTTTTTAAATAATTTAAAGATTTGTAATTTTTGTTTTTTGCTCCAAGGGTTGTGAGTTCGATTCCTGCCCCGAGTCTGGGTGTAATATAATATGTTTATTTATATGTATATTTAATTTAAAAAAAAAGTATATCAGTCGGCTGTTACCTAAAAACACAGGCACTAACTTGCCTACCTTAGAGTCAGACGACCTTGTGTGTGTGCTAAACATATTTATTTATTTAATTGTATGCTTTGCAGAAAAGTTCGTCTAACAACCAAATTCGATGCAAGTTTCATCAACACTTTTTCGCCTCAAACACCAAATTTAACGACGGCGAACAGTGCACCGCCAAGTAGTAATAACACTCCGAAACGACACCAGTCATTTGTAAGTCATAAAGAAGTTAAGAAAGTTGTAAAATCCACAATGAGCTTAGACAGATACTCGTTGAAACCATTAAACTTAAAAGGGATATCAAATGGAAACAATGATGGAGCGTCACAGCCCTTGTTGGCTGTTGTCGATGAGAAAAACAATATACAGGTAACTATTATGTTTTTTTAAGTGATAACTTGTTATGGGAGCGTACACCGCTTCGTTACGTAACGCGTTACGGCGCCAGTCTGTCTAAATTGACTGATAAAAGTAAGTTATGTAGGCGGACTACATAATGTGTAGGACGTATGAAAAAATCTTTTGGTTTTTTAAATGGTTAAAAAGAAATTAAACGGGTAAAGATCGTAATTTTTTTCATCCTAATATAAATTTGTATATTGAGAATAGGAAAATTTTTACAGATTACATTCAAAAATTATAGTTTTTTTTTATATATTATAAATAAATCAGAGAGAAAAAATTCTTCTGCCATTAACAAAGTACATGTACCAGAAAAACAGAAAACACAAGCAGGTTAGTTCGTTAAGAATATTATAAATCATCATCACCGTTTTTGAAAGTAATTAATTGATATAAATAATAATGATTAATTTCAATATTAAATAGTTCAATTTAGATTAAGTTATCATTTCTGTCGGGCGTCCCGAGACGCAGACGTTTTTTAAAGTTATGATTTGTTTTAATTCTTAACTAGTAGTTAAGAATTAAGAATTAATTAATTAATAAGTAGTTATTACTGTAAGGAATATTCAAAACTGTCGCAACCAAAATAAGAAAAAAAAATAATCAAGTGATCATGAAAATAACAAAGTGATCGGGCAAAAATAATTGATAAAATGGCAAGTTTATAAAATTTTCAGGTAATGCGCGGAAGAAAACTTATAACAGAAATATTATCAAATTCTGACGACCAAATTACCAGAATCAAAATATCACCTTGTAACCAACACATCATATACGGTTTTACTTCCGGCATTGTCAGAAAGTTTACGTTACGAAATAAGGAAAATAAAGACATAATGGATGTCAATAGTCCAGTTAAATATATGAATTTTGTTAATCATGACTTAATGATGGTGGCCGGAAAGAATCGATGTCTTATGGCATATAGGTTGATGGCAGATGGTCAATGGAAACCTAAGATGCTACAAAGAGGAAATACTAACCTTGGATCTCAAGAAATTCTGAATGATATAAATGGTATGTATGTATTTTCTATATTGTAGGACAATCTATCTAATATGTTCTGTCACTTTATATTCTCTTTTGTCTGGATTCATTGTGATAGTTGTGTCTTTATATATTTTATTTTAAATATGATGATATAAGAATGTTTATATTCCCAATTTTGTAAAATCTTTTATTTTAGTCTTTATTCATTGAGAATGGTTAATTCAATTCCTTATAAAAAGTAGATACAGAAAGAAGGTAAAAAAAAATTACAATAAATTGGGCACCTATTTGGTAATTACCTAGGTGCTGTTTTTACATAATAAAGTTCAGACAGTCAAATTAAAAAAAATTGCATTTGTAATATTTTAGAATACACTTAACACGGATCGTCTATTTTATGTGCTTTTTTTTTTACTTAACTTTATTATTTTACTCAAAATTTTAAGCATGATATCATTATTTTAGGTTTTAAGAAGAAATCAAATCAATCTGACAAAATATCTAGCTCAGGCAGCGACACGAGCCTTAGTTCGAAAGACCGTCACTTCCCAAATAGTGATATCAATGAACGCCTAAGTAAAGGAAGTAGATTAGTCGACTGTTACTGGATAAATAATCATGGTCTTATTACCATTGAATCAAATGCTACCATCAAACTATGGGATCTAGATTTAAATTTGGCTAGCGTACTCAGTGGAAGACAGGCCGATGTTTGCATTTACTGTTCTGCGTTCCAGAAGAATGTGTTAGTTTTGTGCGATGATTACAATTTAGCTATTCAGGTAAGGTTATGAGATACCAAACATTAATATATTTATTGCTCCATAATCATGATTCAAATCATATCGACGACCGTTCTGGTGTAGTGGTGCGAGTCAAACCGCGCGCCGGAGGACTCTGGTTCAGTTCCCGCTCGGCTATTTTTACAAATATTTGTTTCCGATCTGGGTGTATGTCCTTGTTGTTGTGGGTTTGTGGGTTTGCCCACCGTGCCTCGGAGAGCACGTAAAACCGTCGGTCCCGGTTGTTATCAGACACCTACCACAACGATCGTAACTCATGGTAGGGATATTATCGGCCAACCCACAGTGGAGCAGCGTAGTGGCTTAAGCTCCAACCTTTCTTCTATATGGTGAAGAGGCCTTCGCTCAGCAGTGGTTGGTTTACAGGCAGATACAGTACAATTATGTTTCAAACAAATTTTCTAATTACAGATATTTGAACTGAAAGTGGAAGAACAAGTTGTGCTTGAGGCAATTCAAGAAAGTAAGCTTAATAACAGGATATACTCGTGTGCTCTCACTGAGGACGGTAACATGCTGGCTTTGGGACTTGATTCGGGTGATGTTGTGGTAAGAAATTTGTAATAAAATTTTAAGATATAGTCCGGCACATGAAGAAAAAAGCGAAAAACTGTGGAATATTTAAAAAATAAATTTTAGTATGGATTATGATGATGATAATTTTATGGTAGTGACAGACCGTTCTGCTGTAGGTAATCAAGAAGAAAGTTCAATTAACGGTCATAGTTTATATATTATTCCCTCTCATAATCAGATTATTGAGACTGGCTATGAAATTATGGAATTTATCCACCGACCCACGGTAGAGCAACATGGCAGCCCAACCCTTCTTTTGAGTTGGAAAAGAGATCTTTGCCCAGCAATAGTATGATTACAGACTGTTTCTTATTCCACTTCGTCAGTTCAGTAAAACTTTGTGTTAGATAAATTTGAATCATTGGTTGTTGATTAGAGAAGTCGATGTATTTATTGTAATAGCGAGTAAAGAGAGAATAAGTATAGAGGAGAATAAGAGGTTACTCTTCCACGCTGTTCAACTGTAAAACATTATAATCTTTAACGCCAATCACAAAATAAAATTTTAAACTCATTTAACACTTAAAAAGACTGCTATAATCGCCCGGATTCAAACCTGTTTCGAAATTCACGTTCCATCCACGAGATCGAGGACTCGTACTTTTTATTAAAAAAATTGTGTGTGTATATTAACGTAATATATACGTATGAAGTGAAACTTTTTATTATATATTTAACATTAATTGGTCAAGTGTGGTTTAGGTAAAAAAACTGTATGTGTAACTTATATACGCGTGTAAGAAGTTATACCTAAAATAAAACGATGCGCCGAGTAATTAGGTAGTGTGCGCCATCTGTAATCAGACCCTGGTAGCTATCTAAAAACAAACTACTCGTCAAGACCAATCAAACGAGCCAAAACTCGATGGGGTTGCGTCGTTTCATTAAATCAGGTACAGAGTCCCGAAATACAGTACAATACTATACTACCTTCTGCCCGCAGCTTCGCCCGAGTGGATAACGGTTATCGCGATAAAAAAAAAGTATCCTATGTTACTTCTATTACCTCCAAGAATATTTGTACAAAGATTCATGATGATCGGTTAAGTAGTTTTCGCGTGAAAGCGTAACAAACAAACTTACATTTCACATTTATAATATTAGGGATAGTATGGTTGGCAACCCGACCGGGATGGTCCGAAAATGTGACGATTTTTGATTTTAACATGCTATAAGATTTCTCCCATACCTACGTCGATTTAAAAGTTGAACTCGAATAATGTTCGTGTAGATATGGAACGTGCACAGCAGGCGCCAGGTGAAGCTGCTGAAGCACCACAAGTCGAAGGTGCAGTGGTGCCGCTTCTCGCCGGCGCCGGCGCGGCCGCGCGCGGACGACGAGCCGCCGCTCGTGCTCGTGTCCATGGCCACCGAGATCGTCTGGTGGGACGTCAGCGCCGCGGTGCGCGCGCGCGCCGGCGCCTTCCTCCGGTGAGCGGCCAGCGCGACCACGCGAGTGACAGAGACAGAGCTTCATACAAGCGAACTACGATACGTACACTAGGGACGATTGATATTAAAAGAAAAAACGTCGATGCTTACATCGATGTTAACATCGAATCGAAAGTATCTGAAAAACATCGATATAATATCATATCGACATGATGAAAAATGTCTAAAACAAACAAATGAAACAGTCTAATTTTTATTATGAAATGTGTTTTTATTTTTATTTATGAAACAAAAGTAAATATCGATGTTTTTGGTAACAAACAAATAAAACCTATTACATTCGATCCACGGCAGATGGTGCTCTAAAGTATTATTGACTTTTCGATGTTTTATTCTTTTAACATCGATGTGTCGATATTATTGAAGTCAAAACATCGATGTTTTTCAGTTAAACATCGATGGTTATAAAACATCGATGAATAACGATCATCCCTAAGGTCGTGTTGTTGTAAGTGTCGAGTTTTCATTTAATGATAATATTTTTTTTTTTAATGTCATTTTAATAGTGTTTTAATATATAAGTTTAAATATAGTTTACTGTACAGTGTGTATGAACAATAATAGAAAGAATAAATACACAATTTTTTTATCTATCCTAAATTTATCTTCCTGTGCCAATCCTAATAGGTATAAATTTTACTCGCTCCTTAGAAGATTTGTCTCTGTTCCGTTTCTTTACTCATGTGCTCGCGATACGTGCCCTCGCGCACGTGTCCCAGCACGTGACGTGAATTATTAGTTCTGTATACAAGTGCAGTAGAAGAGCTTATCATTTTCCATTTTTTTTTTTGTAGCAATACATCTACGGGCTTCCAAGCGCCCGTATCCTTTTTTATTTTCTTTGTATATTATTATACACAGGCATTATTTTATAATCAGCAGACTATTCTATTCTTATGAACTATACTTAGGATCTTTATTTCTGGAACCATGAGTCCACATTGACCACTTAATTCTAAAATATTCGTATATTTTTATTGGCCTACACTTGCTTCCAGTTTTAAAGTTATATATTATGTGTTAACAAATGTCGTGTCTCGACAACCATAGCAAGGTAAAAATTATAATTATTTCCTATATTGCTATAATATTGTCCTTGCAGATCCGGTCTTAACGTAATTACACCGCTGGCGAGTCCAATAGACGTATCGAGAAATGATACCCAGGCAAGCGATAATTCAAGCACAAACGCCTCAAATAATTTCTTTTTCGGAGATAATCTACTTAATCCACAATTGAGTTGGAAAGCTAACTGGAGGAATAAAACGTAAGCTCTATCTATTTACTTTCCTTACTAAATAAGATACCTCTAAAATTTATTATATGCAGTTAGTAAATATAATAATTATCATAAATTCTTTAATATTTATTCTCTTTAATTGAAAGTCTAAACCGGATTTTATCGCATTTATTTAAAATTAAACTTTAACAATATTTTATTTTAAATTATTTCCCGACGTTTCGGACCCTTTATAGCGTCGATCCTAATTCCATAACATCCTAATTTCAATAGAGAGGATGGTTGCAACGTACCACCAGCTTGGGAGCCAGTACTGAAATTAATTGAACCCAAGGAAAATAAGAAACAGCACGACTTCCAGACACAATAAGTTCATTCTGCGTGAATAGGAACGGTTTATAGTAATAATTTAAAATTGTATAAAAAACGGAGTATGTAACAATTAATTCATTATTCGGACACCCACCACCTCAGTCCCCCGAGATCATGGACGCTGTAAAGGGTCCGAAACGTCAGGAAATAATTTAAAATAAAATATTGTTAAAGTTTAATTTTAAATAAACGCGATAAAATTCGGTTTAGACATTTTATTAAATGAGTAAAATTTGCGTAAATATAAGAGAACAGTATATGGTTCAATTATAATTTGTAAAAGTGTTGCCATTTCTGTGTGTCTCTGGCAGTAATTTCAATTTAAAATTCAGAAATAAAATTTCACTTAAAACTTGGAAATTCAAACATATTTTTACTCTAATCAATAGTTACTTATATTTAATAATTATTTTTATTTAGGTTCAAAGAAAATTCAAAAAGGAAAGAAATACTGGCCTGCATAAAACTCTCAGGGATGAATGCAAAACACATTTGCCTCGATGAGAATTTCTCCTGTTTTGTAACTGTCGACAACCCTGGACATGTTCATATCATGAAACTAATGAGTTCTCGTTCCATGTAGCACAGACACGGCTTTATTAATGAATTTATTATTATACATAATGTTATTGTGTTGATAAAATGATACACAAATAATTAATATAGGTTCTTGCATTGTGTGTAGTGACAAGATCATTAATTTAAATCAATTTGTTATTTATTATGAAATTTGTATAAACTTAAATAAATCTCAAATGCAAAGAAAAACGGTTGTTATAACTTGCATTTAAACATACATACATTGATAATACTTAATGTGAACAAATATTAATTTTTATAATGTTATGTTATTTTTTTCTTTATTAATGTTTTAAAATGTAGTGATTATTGAGTATTAAAGATAAATGCTCTCTGCCTTTGTGATACTTGGGTACGTCGTAAATACAGTATAGAATAGAACAATTATAGGCTATAATATTAACTGCCATTTTATAATGAAAATAAGGAGGATGTATGTTTTATAAGTCAATTTTAACAACGAACAATCGAGAAGGAGAAAACGTTATTTAGATTTTAATTAGTGAGTTAGACTAAGAATGTTAAAATAATTTTTTAAACAAATTTATGCCGATAATTCTATACAATAATTGTACTTCCCACCAGTCTGCTTTTATATAATAAGCATGTAACATAGAAATAAATAAACTAAGAAACCATATGAAATTATGTAGCTCATAAATAAAATATTTAACATATTATTGGAACGAACTTAAGATAATATTTCTATTATAAAGAAAATAATAATTAATTTATAATCTGACTTTCAAATTTATATCAATATTTTTTTGATTAATGTCTAAATTTAGATCTGCATCATTTTGACTGCATTTAATAAAGCGGTGCCATTTGATAAATTATTGTAAATACTAGCCTTAATGTTTACCTGAAATTTTTATCGATAAAATATTTAAGTATCTGAAACATTATATAAAGTTATTGTTAATGGTGCTATAAATGTATTTCAAGATGTTTCAAGTTGGAAAGTCATGATGTTAAAAACTTTTTTTATTAAATAATAATAACTTAAAGAACCAACAATGCTCAAATATTGCATTTGATATCTGTTCCTAACTTCTTTACTGATTATTAACTTGATAGCGGTGATCAAATTACAGTAAATTTAGTTCATAATTGATATTTTATCTTATATATCAATATTGTGAAAAATAATTTATGTGGTGTTAATTTATCATTTAAACATCATTCAAAAAGTAATTAAAAGCAATATTATGTTGTCTCTGAGTCTTTGTTGTAATTAGCAATATCTATGGTGTATCCCGATTCAAAGTGCAGATATAATTATATTTTTAGATATTTTAGACATTACATATTTTGTGAATAATTCTTTACATTTTTTAAATAAATGCATTTTTTCTTAATGCTGCTGTTTTATTCATTTATAAACATAATAGAGACATCAACACAAAGTATACATTTTATTTAACTTTTTTTTATACTGCCTCGATGGTATGAAGAAAATTGATAACATAAAAAATGTGTATAAAATATATTTGTTTTCTAAAAACAATTTTGACATAGTTAAGTTGTACTTAATGCGTCATTTTTAATGATATGCAGGTAGTTTTATTAAAGGTATTGATAGTTTTATTTTCCACTAATTTCCCATTGTATCCCACTTAAAACACATATTTGACAAGAAATAGTCGCTTCGCAAAATACACAACTGCGGACATAGGCTAATAATTGTGCTCTGTGGGCTAATACGTTTTTAACAAAGTAATAGATATCGTAATTTTTTTTTTTAATTTAACATACCATTAAGAAAGGTTTATAGTATATAATAATATAAGTATAGACTTTTTGTTTATTGTCTATTTTTTCCATCAAATATTTAATTACTTAACTACATTTACAGACTATCTATCCTATTTTTAAAGACTCGAGCATTTTGTTGTGGGTATGTATGTATTGGGGTGGCACAAAAGTAATGGGACACTAAAAAAAAATATTCATTTCCTTTTTCAACTTAATTGCTGTCGATAATATTCTAGAATGTTGTAAAACATTCTAGGTACTTCTGATGTGGGCGACAAGTTCGAACACTTTACTTATACGAGTACTTGTTAGGCCACAGTGCGCGGGCTGCGGCTGACAATATCAACACTGCATTGGGCGCTGGAAATCCAAGCCATGCGACGGTGTCCCGATGGTTTGACTGTTTTATATCAGGAGACAGGAGTCTTTAAAGCAGGGTTCGAAAATATCCGATATTTATTATAAATATCAAAATATCGGATATTTATGATATATATCCGATATATATATCAAAATTTTGATATATATCCATTTTGTATGAAAGCCATATTATTAATTTATTGTATTATTTATATATACTATTTGCATATGTGTTACATAAACATAATGAATTATTTAAAAAAAAAAGACTAAAATGCTTTTAATGTTTTATTTATTTAGGTACTTAAAATCTGACAAATGAAACCAAAACATAAAATCTTTTTCTAGATCAGGCAAAATCAACTAAAAAACAAAATCTAATATATTAAAAAATCAACATAAAAACATAAAACCTTTTTATAAATTCTAATCAGTCAATACTCATACATACACTTCGGTAACAAAACAAGATTTTAATTTTGATTTTGTTCTTGATTTTGATTTTGATTTTGATTTTAATTTTGGTTTTGGTTTTATTTTGAATTTTTTGAATTTCAATTTTGATTGAATTGTAATTGTAATTTAAACTTAGTAGGTATTGATTGGATTCCGAGGTGTCCATCCCTCCGATTTCCGAGGTGGAGATGGACATGGCCCTGGATCGTCTCAGGGCCAGGAGGACGGCACCAGGGCCGGATGGTGTGCCATGGCGAGTACTGAGCATCGTCCTGGAACAACTGAGAGGGCGGCTTCGGGTCCTGTTCGACAAGTGCCTGTATACCGGACAGTTCCCGAAGCCGTGGAAGACGGGCTGGTTGTGCCTGTTGCGCAAGGACGGTCGACCATCTGACTCTCCCTCTATCCGATCCTCTGGCCGATCGTGCTGCTGGACGAGACGGCAAAGATGCTTGAGAAGATTCTCACTGTCCGCCTCGTCCTGCACCTCGAAGAATCGAGGCGTTCCACCTTGGACGCCCTGAATACCCTGAGAACTCTCTCTGCAGAAGCGGTGGCCATTGGACACGTTCTCCTGGCCACCTCGCTGGATATAGCGAACGCCTTCAACAGCCTGCCTGTTGGCAGGATCAGGACTCTAGCTCAGAGAGCCCTGATCCACAGGTGGAAGGAAGACCTGGGGTCCCCAGCGGCGGACTCAGTAACAGTGGACGCAATACGTCCACATCTTCGTCGCTGGGTCAATAGGCGGCACGGGGTGCTCACGTTTCGGCTGTCGCAATTGCTTACCGGGCACGGTTGCTTCGGTAAGTACCTGCACAAAATCGCGCGGCGAGAAACCACCCCTGCTTGCCACGAGTGTGGCGCGCCAATCGACTCGACGCGTCACACCCTGGAGGAATGTGCCGCTTGGGAGCCCCAGCGCAGGGCCCTGGTGGCTGTGATAGGCGGAGACCTCTGTCGAGTGTGGTGTCGCATGCTCGGCAGCAAGAGGTGCTGGCCGGTCGTGACCTCATATTGTGAGGAGGTGATGGCAGCAAAGGAGGCCGCAGAGCGAGAGCGAGAAGCAGCCGCAAACGCTGACTCGCTCCGCAGAAGACGACCGGGGAGGAGGAGACGCCAATATGCACTCCTCCACCCTCCGCAATAGAGTGGGAGAGGGCACCACATCCTCCCACTCGCCACCAGGGCAATAGAGCGCTCACAGTGCCCGTGAGCGCTTTATAAGTGAAGGCGGCCCGCAGAGGCGGGCTAACCGTCGGGGCGTCACGGTTGCATGCGAAAGCGATCCCGTGGCGCCCCACTACGACGATGAGGGCACCGCTGGGTTTTAGTGCGGTATTCTGACAGGTTCTGCCGTATCAGTGAGTCCCACATACACGCCGCCTCCCCGCGGCGGGATGCGTAAATGCATTTCCCAGCGTTAAAAAAAAAGGTATTGATTGGATTTAGATTTTAATTTTAATTGTGACTTTAATTGAATTTTAGTAATTCTAGTTTTTGACTGAATTTTAGTATTGATTTTGAGTATGATGATTTTTAATTTTTAGGTGATTGACGTTTATTTAATTTCAATTTAAATTTGTTATTATTAACGGTTATAAGAAAACTTTGTAACGAACACTATATGGGCTAGTCCTGAATTAAAGGTTATTATTATAAAACAATAAACTTTACAAATAATAACTCTAGAATATAATCAAATAAGTCTTTTTGTTATCAAATCAGTTATCAGTCTTTCATAACACACTGTTAATTTTCAAAATAAAATAATGGCGTATTAGGGAGTTTGTTTTAACTCTACTCCAATGCCTTCTACATTTGGGAAGTAGAAATACAGTAACAAACGGCAATAAATACTTAATAATATAAAAAATTTAAACCAATTTTGTATTGATATATATCATAAAAAATCATTTGATATATATCGGATATATATCACGATATATATCGTGATATATATCCATTGATATATATCCCCGAACCCTGCTTTAAAGTCAGCCACGCTCAGGAACACCACTCGCAGTGAATGATGACGATTTACGCCGCGAGCTGTAGTTGAATCCGGATGCTACCACTAATGAATTAGAGGAAGCTTAAATGCAGTCACCACGCCGTGAAATATCATCTGCATGAGCTTGGGTATCGAAAAGTTTTGGCTCGGTGGGTACCGCCAATGGCGTAGCTAGGTAACCAAAGGCCCTGGTGCAAAAAATAAACTAGGGCCCCAACTAAACTGTTTGAATTTTATCAATATAAGCCAATGTATAAATAGTTATGTATAAATATTTAAAAAAGCTACTTTATCAGCTGCTCATTATATCATCATGCACAGCAGGGCCCGTCCAAGTTCTACATGCAAGCAAATTTCAATAGTTCAATTTAGTTTGTTGACCAGGTTCTGAGGGCCCCCTGAGATCGGGGGCCCCGGTGCAAGGCACCGTCTAGCCCTCCGGTAGTTACGCCACTGGGTATCGCACATCTTTACAGACACCAGTCGTGCAGTTCGTGTCGCTATCTGTCAATCACTTTTAGCTGCGACCGACCGACGTAAAGAGTTTTCTTCTGACCTGGTTACTGGAGATGAATCATGGACTCATTACGATAACGATACACGTCATGCTTTTTGGCTGCCTCAAGGAGATACGCCACCAACACAACCGAAGGTGGGTCAAAAGAACCGCTTCAAAGTTTTGCTTTGCTGTTTCTGGGCAAGCAAGCCATACTGTATTATGAACTATTACACAATGGAAGTATAAAGAGTGACAAATATTCAACCCAGCTCACCAAACTATCTGCTGCTATCAAGAGGAAACGACGAAGACGAGTCAATGTAATTTTACTACACGATAACGTTCGACCTCACGTCGCATTTACCGTTTGCCAACAGTTGGAGAACTTGGGCTGGCAGATGATACCCCACCCACCTTATTCCCCAGACCTCGCCCCATCAGATTATCATTTGTTTCGAATCATGAAACAACACTTGCGGGGTAAACAAGTTAATGATTTCTCTGATGTAGAGGCTTGAAATCTGATGTAGGAGTTGAACAAATTTTTCGAGGCACAGCCATCGGAGTTCTGGGCGAAAGGCATCCAAACTTTACCGGACTGTTGGCAAGAACAAGAAGTCTTAGATATTAATGGTGATTACATCATTGATATGACTAAGCTTTTTGTAAGTACTGTAATAAAATAGTAAAAAAATATAAAACGTATACCAAGTGTCTCATTACTTTTGTGCCATCCCGATATATGTATATATGTACTTATGTAGTATGTATTATAAATAATTTATATATGCATATATCTACACTAATATTATAAAGAGGAAAACTTTGTATGTTTGTTTGTATGTTTGTAATGAATAGGCACAAAAACTACTAGACCGATTTTAAAAATTCTTTCACCAGTTGAAAGCTACATTATCCACGAGTAATAGGCTATATTTTATTTTGGAAAAAAAATAGGGTTCTGTAAGATATTTGGATTTTTCGGACACAAGATGTAAAAAATCAACCAGAAAAGTTTCTTATTTTACGTACGCTGCTTAAACTAGAAAAGATAGATCTATAAAATGTTCTAAATAATTGTAGATCTTATAAATATCTCCAAAAAAGTCCAAGGCACACTATACCTATCTATGTCGAGTGAGGCAAAACAACCATTTTTTTTATTTAAAAATCTTGAATTTTTTTTGGCCTAGATTTAAACGCGTTTATTTTACTCATGCTATTAATGCTTATCAAAATAAATTATTTCATCACTAAATTATTTTTTTTTTAATTTACCTATTTAAACTTATCTATACAAATAATAAATCTGTTAAAACCTCCGTTTTATTAATACACTATATATCATCAAAAATAAATTTCAATAGCGCGTTTTTTTTGTATCAGCGCCATCTCTTATCGTGTTTTTCTCTGTTCACGTATCACGTAAAAAGTACAAAACCAATGTAAATAACTTTAATACATAAAAATTAAACATAACTCACAGTATAATTTAGTTTTTGTTTCATTGTAATTAAATTTAAAAATAAATATTTAAGAAAATAGAAATAGGTACCTACGCTGCCAACGCCATCTGGTCTAAGGAATCTTAAAAACTCACAAAACTTATTTTTGAGTTATTATTTTGCTAAACTTAAAAGCTTACTAAATATGTCGGATAGGAATAGAAATCGTTTTAATATTTTAGATAAACATCATTTTCAATTAATATAGGTACTATTATGTTAAATGTCACTAAATATAAAAACGATATTCTACTATTATACGATAGATAGCGCATGTAGGTGATGAAAGATATAAATTTATAATTTTTAAAATTTTAGTTAAATACCCGTGCGAAGCCGGGGCGGGCCGCTAGTTTTAGGTACATAAAGTTACAATAATACACTCCAAAAATCGTGGAGATTTGTCCGGAGTGTGAATACAGTTCATTCAGTTAATTAACAATAATGTGGGTAATTCTACAGAACAAGGTAAGTATAAAATTTTATATAACACGAATTAAGTAAATGCGTCAATTCATTTACCTAATAAGAGAGGAGTCAAATATTCCGTAGTCCTTTTACCATATATCTACGTTATTTGTTGCAGTAGTTGTTATTAGTTTTTGTTTTGTTATTTGTCGTGAATTAATTTTATGGTGGATTTTATGCTGTATGTCCGTATTAAAAAAGTTTTCTTTTAATAAGTTATACTGAAATTTATATTCTACCGGTAACACATTGCAATGTTTAAAAAGTTTATTGTCATCATTTTTATATTGTTCTTTTATTTTAGGAGTTACGATATTTTTTAGGATTCTAATTTGTAAACTGTGTATAGTGTTAAGATAGGTTTTAAAAGTTCTTCCATAAGTCGTGATACCATAGCTTATGATTGAATCAGCCAAAGCATTGTAAAGCATATTAAGTAGAATTTTGAATGGCGTTCTCTTCCTAATGATAACTATATTACACTACAGTTTATGTACATAATATTTGGTCTTTGAATGATTAAAATTTGGTTTTGGACGTTTGGTTTTGAAGTTATGGCGAAATCAAAATATTACGATGTCTGCTGCACGGCCCGTTGCGAAGTGGGCGTCACCAAGGCGGTGGTGCGCGTGCGGGAGGGGAGTTTAGATCTATCTCTATGAGTAAGATACCCGCGCGGCTAGAGATGGGCAATCTGTTTCTGCCCGGCGCGCGGGAATAAATGGTAAGTTACGGGCATATTGGGCATAAATGTTTTTTTGCCTGAATAAATGCCCAATCATAGGGCAAATATTTTAATGTGAAGTTAAACAAGATTTAAATATTTTTCTTATGTAAAATAGGAAGTATTCAAAGAGTAAAAAGAAAATGTAAGTCCTGAACGTATTTTAATAAAAAATAATAACTTTGGTTAATATTTCACAATAAAAATAATACTTAGCCTTATTAGACCAGTGCCGATAGGTTTTGAAACGAAAAAAAAATAATAGTAGAATGAAACCGATTGTAAAAGGAAGAGAATATAACAAAAGTGTAGGAAAAAATAAATTACGGGCGATCTGAGTTCGGGAAGGGGTAGGGAGGGGGCGTTTAAGAGTAAAAAATGGTTTATCACGATTTCTGGCAAAACCACAAGTCCTATGGAAAAAAGTTCAATGGAAAAGTTGTAGGTAATAAAAAGATCTACAACTTTTGTATCAACACTTTTTTCACATAACCTCAAAATTAATGTGAAAAATTCAAATAACCAAGTTTTTGGTTTTTTAATTTATCTTTTAAAAAAATAATTTTTGTTTCACGAAATTACGTGAAAACTTACCTTTTTATGTACCAAACACACTGTAATTTTTTGATTCAAAATATTTATTTGTTCACCTTATTTTGACCTAATATCGAAAAACCACCCTAATTTTCAATCGAAAAATCCCACGTCAAAATATATGCTTTTTTAAAATAGTTGGTGGCGTTTTTGTTCTTTGAAACCTCTACTTTCTGATGGTGTAAAAAAATACATTAATTTGGTAAATTTTCTCAAAAAATGCTAATATTAACTAACAGTCGCCAAAACACCGGAGAATCCATCTCTAGACTTCCGGGCTCAAGATATCAACCTAAGCCCGGAAGCCTGGGCAGCGCCGCGAATTCTTGGCGCAAATCTGTGCTCAACAGTTTAACTGCCCGGGGTGGTCAAAGCAATCGGCAGAAGTCCCCTACCACTATGACCGTGCATTTCTGTAGCATCAGGGGGCTTCATACTAATCTTAACGCTGTTCACTACCACCTCCAGACAGCGAAGCCGGCCTTGCTCTTTTTGACAGAGACACAGATATCCCCTCCAGCCGATACCTCTTATCTCTCTTGTCCGGGGTAGTTGCGGGGAGTTTGCGCGTGTGTCAGGGAGGATGTCTGCTCGCGTCACCTTGGCAGTCTTGAAGGTAGAAACCTCTCCATCTTCTGGTTGCGCATAGACAGCGACGACCATCCCCATGTCTATGCCGTCCCACAGCGGTAATGACGAAACTGATCGTCTCATAGAGTTCATCCAAATGGCTACAGATTCCGTGCTACAATAGATCCCATCGCAGAGATATTGATACTTGGTGATTTGAACGCCCATCACACCGAGTGTCTCGGCTCGCGAACAACCGATCATGCGGAAAGATCTGTTTACGACGATCACCAACGCGTACCCCTGATGTGGAAGATCATATGTCTTCCCTATTGGACCTTCTGCTGACCTCTCATCCGGACAGTTATATGGTTTCGGACCACTGTCTAGTCCGGAGTTCTGCGCCAATCACACGCCTACTATGGCCTCGCTTTGCAGGCAGCCGCCGCGTTTGGTACTATAGGTCAGCTGATTGGGATAGGATGCAGTTCTTCTTTGCATCCTACCCATGGGGACGAATTTTCTTCTCGCTGGATGATCCAGACATCGTTGCTGATTCTGTTGCCGAAGTGGTGTTACAAGCCATGGAACTTTTCATTCCATGCTCTGCGGTGCTTATAGGCAGCAAATCCCAACCCTGGTTTGGTCGGCCCTACAAAATGGCTGCACGCCATAAGCTGGAAAGCTACCGAGCTTGGGCTAATGTGTCGATGTCCAAGGATGTAACGACCAGCGCATTAAAAAAGGAGTATAACTTTGCCTCCAGGTCCTTCAAAAGACTAATTGCTGAGACAAAGGCGGAGTACGGGAGCAGAATTGGCGAGATATTGTTTCGACTTCCTTCAGGAACTCGTGCATTCTGGTCGCTTGCCAAGGCTGTTGAAGGGAATTTTTGTAAGGCATCAATTCAAATTGTAGCCTATGTGTTATTCTGATGAATAAGTTATATTACTGTAAAGTTTTATCTAAATCCGTTCAGCAGAATTGGCGAGATATTGTTTCGACTTCCTTCAGGAACTCGTGCATTCTGGTCGCTTGCCAAGGCTGTTAAAGGGAATTTTTGTAAGGCATCAATTCAAATTGTAGCCTATGTGTTATTCTGATGAATAAGTTATATTACTGTAAAGTTTTATCTAAATCCGATAAGTAGTTTTTGCGTGAAAGACTAACAAACATCCAAACAAACTTTCGCGTTTATAATATTAATAGGATAATAGGATATTGTTGAGAAAACTTACCTTAAATCGGAGCACACTTTTAAGTACACCAACCAATTAAAAAACTTAGCCAATTGCTAACCGCGATAGAGACGAACATGGAGAGAGCGACTGAGCGATTAACTACAAAATAGGGGTGTGCGATAATTATCGATAATTCGTAACTACTCGATAATTTTTCATTCGATAATTATCGATAAGTGTGATTCGATAATTTTGATCCGATAATTATCGGTAATTTTCATCCGACAATTATCGATAATTGGGATTCGATAATTATGGATATGCGTCAGCCGATAATTATCGAGCAATAAGTTTAACAGGGAGGAATGACGACCTTTTGATAGGGGTAAACTGACACTGGATGTCGGATGACCTTTTTTTAGGTATTCGGATAGAGTATAGGTGTAAACGTCGATACTGGATGTCAGATGACCTTTTTTTTTAGGAATTCGGATAGGCTGCAGGGGTAAATATCGATGCCAGATCTCGGACGCAAATTTTTTTTGTCGTCGCTTGCGATACACAAAAATTATCGATACTTGTCATCCTTCACCCGATAATTCTGTAGTACATTCGATAATTATCCACGCACCCGATAATTATCGATAATTTTCATTCGATAATTATCGATAACTGTTGCCAACTATCGATAATTTTCATCCAATAATTATCGATAACTGTTCATTCGATAATTATCGATAACACGATACGATAATCGATAGTAAAATTATCGATAATTTTTTCCCACTGATGATGAACATCCCTACTACAAAATGGCGGCGGCGCGTACGCACATACGCATCCCTCTTCCCGCACCCTTTACGCGATGCCAATATCATAAGTTCCCGCGCTCGTGTTATTTAAATTGTGAAACGTACTTTTTGAATTATAGGTATATTTCTAGTGAAATGTTCTTCAATTTATAAAATTTTACCTTTAAACGATAAACACTAGCTAAAAACTATTACTTTAGTAACTTCCAATGCATGAATCTAAAAAACAAATAATTTTTGGAACAATATAATTTATGCCCAGTTAAATGCCCAAGGTAAGAAATTTATGGGCGCTTATTAGGAATTTATCCAATCTGCCCAAAATGCCGGGCAGAATACCCATCTCTACGCGCGGCACAGACACGAGGTCGGCATTTGAATTTGCGCACCAATATGAGAGCTCATCTACATGGAAATACGCATAGCAATTTTCCACAACAGCTGCTGATCGTTCTATCCGTTGCGATAGACAGGTCCCAGTAGAGACGGACTCCGTCGCGTTCGTCTTTCGACACACTTCCGTGAGATGTAAGTAAGTAAACATTACCGACGATTTCTAATGATGCATGCGATAGTGAATAGAAATCGTGCGGACTTTTTGTCCAGGGCATCGAGTTTAGCCTGAGTCAATTTGAGGTTGGCAAAAATTGTACAAGAAAGTGCGCATGACCAAGCCATTATAAGCTCGGACCTTTTTGGCACCCGAAAAGCAACTCCGAATAACTTTGTCAGTTATCCAAAAGCGACATCTCAAACCTCTTTTATATCCACCTTCTTTATTCCCATTGTGACATGCCCAGATACCGGGAAGATACAGCTTCGGAAAGGATCTTAAAGTCTGACAACTCTAGGCTAAGCTCCGCCTATTACGTCACCTGTCCCCTGTTCACATGCACGACCGCACACTTCTCCATTCCAAGCTGCATCCTAATGGAGCCGCTGAACTCAGTAGTGGTTTCCAGCAATGCCATAAGGCGTGCAGCAGTCGATGCCAGCACCTTGAGGTCATTAATGTAGAGAAGATGGGAGACTTTAGGATCACCTCTCTCCTCCCCTGTAATCTTGGGACCCTCCAGCAGAGTACTTAAAGGGTTAAAGGACAAGCAAAACCAAAGCGAACTCAGACATTCACCCTGGAAAATACCCCTCCGTATCCTGATTCGGTCATTGGCACCCGTCAGTCGCTCGCTTTGGAAACGAAGGATCGTACTGTGTCTAATGCTGTGAATCACCGTCCTCGTTGCTGTACAGTTGTTTGCATCACTATGGCCGTTCTCCCCTTTTACGACACCTCGGCAAGAAAGAAGGTCGGGAATATTCTTCTCTGCCGGTCGCGTACGATAATATTATACCCAATTATACCTGTACACGCCACTTAGGCGCGACGATCGAGTTCATTTTTTGTCTCTTACTCATTGTTTCTCTTACTCTTTGTTCACGCTCCATTATTCGACGCGAGCGCCGTCTCGCATCACCAGTTCGCGACAAGACGTCGCGTGAGTAGTTTTTATGTTACGCGGCACACACCCGCGACCTTAAACTCGTTCTCGCTCATTACCGTTGCAATATTACCGGCCGGTACCTAATTCGGGTGATATTAGCGTTAAATGTTTCATTAGTTTTCTTTTTTTTTTTTTTTGTTTTGGCGGTAGTACAGAGTGCACGTAATTTATTGTCAGAGAAGCAAATAAAATAGAAAAAACCCAGTGTTGCTTATAAATATAGTTTTGTTGTAATAATAGGACCTCAACTTGCTAGTACGAACGTTTGCAGATGTTAAGTTTTAGTGTCGCATGTGAAATCTCAATATTAAAAATCGGTAGTTGACAATCAGCTGTTTGTGTTACTTTGACCTTTTGTGAATGTGCTGGATCTTTTAGTGTGTGAGACTATTTGTGAGTACTACTAGACTATAATTGGCACCTCTTTGCTATTACAATATCATTATAAAGTTTTATTTTTTATTTTTTTTTAATAGTTTTGTAATCAATTAAATTTCCTAAAAAACTGCGACATCTAGTGTTGATCGATCGCATCAATTGATAATTAGGATGGCGAGTAAATGCAACAGTTGCGGAAAATTTACGTCTGCTACAGATGGCGTAAAATGCAGAAAATGTTCTCAAATTTTTCACCGTGGCTGCTTGATTAACCTCAGCCCCACCAATACATCTGCCCCTAAATTGGTATGTAAATCGTGCAGGAATAATACGAATGACGTTTTTGAGGATACCAACAGCTCGGGCGGCGTTGAGGCTATGATGAAGGCCATCGACTTGCTGCGTACTGAACTCTCAGCATGCACGAAGGAGATTGCGTCGTTCAGGCAAGAAATGTGTACGATTAAGTCGTCCATTGCAGACTTTAATAAACACTTGGATAATTTCGATGAACGATTAACTAAAATAGAGAATGAAAAAAAAAATGACGCGTCTAACGGAGACATTATATCGCAGCTCAGGGAAGATTTAAATGAACGGGATCAGGAGCTGTTACAAAACGATATCGAGATTGCGGGCATTACGGAACTTAACGGAGAGAACCTAATGCAAATAGTAGGCCTTGTTGCGAGCAAATTGGGGGTAAATATTGAGGATCGCGATGTTGTGAGCGTACAGCGTGCAGGTCTCCGTCGTGCCCCCGCCTCGTCGGAGCGGCCTCGAGCGCGCGCCATCTGTGTGCGGCTGGCTCGACGCGCTCTAAGAGACGAGTTCCTACAAGCGGCGCGCGTGCGACGGGGCGCTGATACCACCGGCTTTAATATTGATGCACAGCCGCGTCGATTTTATGTAAACGAGCGACTCACTCGCGTTAACCGATCATTATTTTACACCGCTCGGGCCAAAGCTAAAGAAGCGGGATGGCGATATGTGTGGACGGTAGATGGACGAATTTTTGCGCGTCATGCTGCAGGTGATAAAATAAAACATCGTATTAAGTGCGCTAATGATGTCGACAAGGTTTTTCAATCTTAATTTGTTTGTCCATGGATATGCTATTATGTATGCTAGATTTAACTTTACTTACGTGTATTGTGAGTGGTGTCATCTTGTCATTATCAATTTATGATTTAGTTTATTTTCGTAAGGAACTTTTTAAATTGTTTGTTTTCTTTTTATTACAAATATCAGTAGTAGTAAATCTTGTGGAGGGCTTCGTGTCTCACAAAAACGTTATGCTATGCAAAATTGTTATATTATTATTGTGTTGTGCATATTATGTTTTATTATTATTTAATATTTTTTTCGTGTATATGTTATTTGTTATATATTATGAATTCGAAGTATTTGAAGCGGCCAAAATTATAACCATATACCTACTTTATTATTATAGTTTTGTATTTAACTGTTATTGTTTATATGGATGTGATAATTATTGTATTTTATTTTATTTTATGCAGTATAATGTTGCCTAAAAAGATTAAAATTGGTATAATTAACCCCCGTTCATTAGGGACCGGCCATGAGGAGCTTGTTGTTGCGCTTCAGGAACACGAAATGGACATATTAGCTGTCAACGAGACGTGGCTCAAAGAGAGAGAGGAAGCAATTGCGCCCACTATTCCCGGCTACCGTCTACGCCATGTTCCTCGCAGTTCAGATATACGATCCCGCGGTGGCGGAGTAGGTTTCTATATCAAATGCGAATTGTCTGCTCGCACGCTCCCACATCCTATTAATGCTGGCGTAGAACAAATGTGGATAGAGTTACATATAAATAATAAAAATATTGCTATCGGTACCGCCTACCGACCGCCCTGGCTCAGCGTGCAGACATTTTTAAACGCTCTCAGTGAGTCTATCTGTTCTCTGTCATATCATGATCACATCACGATATTAGGTGACTTCAATATAAATGTTTTGAATTCTAGTGAAGGCAACACCTTATTGCTTAACGATCTCTTGTCCAATTTCGGTCTTCGACAGTACGTGACAGAACCTACACATTTTACTTCTCAGAGTGACACCCTGCTCGATCTCGTATGTACTGATGCAAATGTGACCCAGGTGTGGGTTGATCATAGACCTTGTTTGAGTGACCATGCCTTTGTCGTGTGTGAGCTGGACATACCGAAGCTGAAACCCCGTCCAAAAACAGTATATTTTAGACCTCTTAAAGATATCGAACCAGCTCTTTTAAACACGCAAATGACAATGGTCGACTGGAATGCTATGAGCGAGATAGGGGACGTCAATGAACTAACCAAATGTCTTACTTTTAACTTGATTAGGATTTTCGATAGACTCGCTCCACTAAAATTAATTACCATTAAAGATAAAAGCTATCCCTGGGTAACTTATAACATTCGTTTGTTGATGAAACGTCGAGATGAAGCCTTTTACAAAGCTCGTATATGTAACACGCCGCCTAAGATAGCATATTACAAAGAGCTCAAGCAGCTCGTAGCGCAGGCTATCAAAGCCGAAAAAGACGCCTATTTTAAAAAGTACGTAACCACGAATGTTAAGAATCCTAAATCCATGTGGAACCATATAAAAGAAATTGTTAGTTTTAAAAATAGCAATGTGTCACTCCCCAGCAATCTTTGTGATCCTGAGAAATTGAACTCTCACTTTCTCAATGTTCCTGGAGATAACATCGTACCATCGTCGGTCATAGACTACTATAATAATAATGAATATAGCACAAAAAGACTAAAATTAAAGACTGTGTCTGAGCGTGATGTGGTCAGCGCCGTCCGGGAACTGCACTCTAATGCCATTGGCCTAGATGGTATCTCACTGGACATGCTGCTTATGTCATTTTCATATACGGTGAGTATTATTACTACTTTAGTAAACAAAAGCATTACATCTTCTGTTTTTCCTGACATGTGGCGTGGTGCTCTGGTGCGACCGATTCCTAAAATAGCTCAACCTCTATCATTTAAGGATTTACGTCCAATAAGCATTCTACCCTGTATTTCCAAAATCATGGAGAAAATTATATGCAGGCAATTGACGGAATATATAGAGGGTTGCAATATACTCCCTGTGTTGCAGTCAGGTTTTAGAAAACACCACAGCACCACTACTGCTCTTATTAACGTAATGGACGATGTTCTTCTTGCACAGGATGATGGTAATGTAACTATTATGGTGCTCCTCGATTTTTCTCGAGCGTTTGACGCTATTAATATTGAATTGCTCCTAGCCAAACTGCGTTTTTACGGCTTGGAAGAGGCATCTGTCCGGTGGTTTGCGAGCTATCTGCAAAATAGAACGCAAATCGTAGAAATAAAAAATGGTCTGGAAGGCGTGATTTCGTCGCGGTGTAGTCCAATTAAACGAGGTGTCCCGCAAGGCTCTATACTGGGGCCAATACTGTTTAGTATTTATTCGGCTGATGTAACCAAATGCGTACAAAATTGTAAGTTTCATATATACGCAGACGACATACAAATATATCTGTCTTTTAAGCCGCATGATATTAATCAGTCGCTGAGTAAAATTAACGACGATCTTGACCGTATCTTTAGCTGGTCACAATCGAACGCGTTGGTCCTGAATGCGACTAAAACAAAGTATATTGTTCTTGGAACTCGTAAGCAGGTACAGCTTGTTAGGATGAGAGACCCGGCTATTTTCATAAACGGTACTAGGTTAGAATGTGTGTCGGAAGTGCGGAACCTTGGTCTCATATTAGATGAGCACATGAGATTCGAAAAACACGTGTCTGAAACTATTCGTGGTTGCTTCTATCGTCTAAAAGTTTTATATCGTATCAGGAATTCTATCGATGAAAAAACTCGTATTAGACTATGCGAAACCTTGGTGCTCTCGAAGTTCAACTACGTCGACTCTGTAATAGGACCGAGGCTGTTGGAGAGGACCAAAAAATCGATTCAACGTGTGCAAAATGCATGTGCTCGTTATTGCTTTAATATACCGCGGCGAGATCACGTCACTCCGTACATAAATCAAGCGTCTATGTTGAAAATGGAAAATCGTAGGAGGTTGCATCTAGCTACAATGCTCTTCTGTATTGTTAAGTACAGGATGCCTGCATATCTGTTTGACAGGCTGAACTGGGCAAGAGACGTTAACACTTCACACAGTACTAGATCCCAAAGCTATGCACTGAGCATACCCATTCACCGCACGGCGGCATTTCGTGGCAGCTTTAAATATGCTGCTACGAAGTGCTGGAACAACCTCCCGCCTCCGCTTCGAAGTATCGGTACGCAGATGAATTTTAAGCGCCTTTATAGGCATTATCTGTTGATGGAGCAAAAGCAATTATTATAGCTTATATCTATAGTTGCGCTTATTATATTATGTTGTATATTATTTTATGTGTCTCTGGTATTCGGTGTGTGTGTGTGGGTGTGAGTCGATGGGTGTGTGGTGTGCGTGGGAGGGTCCTGTTCTGGATCTATGGTTGTGGTATTCTGAGACAAAAAAAAAATCGTACTTAAGGTGTTGATATATCATATGTCATGTACTCAGTGATAGTTGTATATGTATATGTGTATATATGTGTGTGTATGCGTGTATGTATGTGTGTATGTGTATATATATATATATATATATATATATATATATATATATATATATATATATATATATATATATATATATATATGGATATGTGTGTGTATTTATATGTATATATGTGTGTATATATATATATGTGTATATATATATATATATATATATATATATATATATATATATATATATATATATATATATATATATATATATATATATGTATATATATATATTATTTATGTATGTGTATGTATATGTGTGTGTATGTTTATACTGTGACTGTATATGAATGAACTCAATATACATATTGATTTCATTCATATATAGTTGTTTAAGCATCAAGTAGTTTTTTAGTATTCGTATATGTACATGTGTAAGTATATTTTATTTTATGGTATTATACTTATTCACTGGCTGTGTCACTGCCGCCAAGATAGAATAAAAGAACCAATAGGTGGTCCTGAAAATCGGTGTTAGGGTTCATACCTAACTGAAGCCGAGGACTTACCTTTTTGCGAGACACGCTGCTATCTTCACTAGTGAGTATTATTTTAAATGTATCTTTGTTTTCAACTCTGAATTCAACTGTTTTCATTTCATTTTTTACTTATTTTCTTTTCATTTACCGTTAGAACTTGTACATTTATTTCGGTTTTTATTTTAATGTATTAATATTTCTCTAATGTTATGTTCATTGTATAGTATTGGCAGTGTGTTATCGTAAATAAAGCACTTATTATTATTATTTTCGCAATAGCTACACTCCACCCGTTCAATATATACATATACACATATAAATATATATAATATAATATAATACGATATATAAGGAATATAATAAATTTACATAAATTTACTTAGATAAATATAAGCGGGTGGAGGATTACGCCCCGGCAGGGGGATCAAGCGGCCGGGGGTTAGGGCTGTAGGCTGAGAAATCGGCGGACAATCCTAGCCGAGTCGAGTAATACCGCCTTTTGCATCCTGGCTGCGAGCGAACCGTCACGGATACCCAGCTGCCTCAGATGGTGAGCGAGGCTAACCGGGATCAAACCGTTGGCAGATATAACGATAGGGATGATTTCAGTGGAATCAACACCCCACATGTCGACAATCTCGTGCGCCAGATCCAGATATTTACGTTTTTTCTCTGTTTCGGCTTTCACGAGGTTCTCGTCATGCGGAATGGTGATGTCCACTAAAAACACCCTCGACTGTGCCCTATCCATCACCACGATATCAGGCTTGTTCGCCAGTATCGTCCTGTCCGTGGCGATAGGCAGGTCCCAGTAGAGCCGGACTCCGTCGCGTTCGAGTACTGGCGCCGGTGTGTACTGGTAGTACGGCATCCTCTGTTCCAGGAGACAATACATTAGAGCAAGCTCTTGATGAAGAATCTTGGCCGCTTGGTTATGTCTGTGCAAGTACTCAGTGTTGGCAAGCGCTGAACACCCCGTAAGCACATGTCTGAGTGACTCACCGGGATGACGACAAGCTCGACAGAAGTCGGGAGTGCCATCCTTCAGAATGTGCTTCCGGTAGTTGTTCGTCTTAACCACCTGATCTTGTATTGCACAGACAAAACCTTCGGTTTCCCCAAAGAGGTCCCCGAATCGCAGCCACTGCACGGAGGCCTTGACATCCACGTGAGGTGCGTGGAGCGCCTTGTAAAACCGTCCATGCAGCTCCTTCTCCATCCATACGGTCTCCCGGTCGGAGGTGCTAAGTACAACCGGTCTTCGCCATTCCTCTTTGGCCAGGGATAAGGGGGTGAGACCTTTGTCACATACTACAACATCACCATGCATAGCGCTCTCCCTCCTCGTCTCAAAGTAGGCCCTGAGGCTGCACACCTCCCGGTTATGCATGGACTTGGCACTTAATAGGCCTCGGCCACCACACTTCCGTGGGATGTACAGTCTCATGACCGACGATTTCGGGTGATGCATATGGTGAGTCATAGTCGTGCGGACTCTTCTGTCCAGGGCGTCTAGTTCGGTCTGAGTCCATCTGAGCACGCCAAATGTGTACAAGAGAGTGGGCATGACCCAGCCGTTATAAGCTCGGACCTTGTTGGCGCCCGACAAGTAGCTCCGGAGAACTTTTGTCAGCCGTCCAAAAAAGACCTCGCAAACTGCCTGTTTCATATCCACCTCCTGCACCCCTATGCATTGTGACATGCCCAGATACCGGTAAGATTCAGCTTCGGAAAGGGTCTTGAAGTTCGAAAGTTCTAGGCTAATCTCAGTCGATTGCGTCACCTGTCCCTTGTCCACATGCACGACCGCACACTTATCCACTCCAAGCTGCATCCTGATGGAGCCGCTGAACTCAGTAGTGATTTTCAGCAACTCCATAAGGCGTGCAGGATTAGGTGCCAGCAGCTTGAGGTCATCCATGTAGAGAAGGTGGGAGACTTTAGTACCTCCTCTCCGAAACTGAAAGCCTGTCCCCGAACGCTCCAGCAGAGTGCTTAAAGGGTTCAAGGACAAGCAAAACCAAAGTGGGCTCAGACAATCACCCTGGAAAATACCCCTTCGTATCCGGATTCGGTCATCGGCACCCGTCGTCAGTCTCTCGCCCTGGAGACAAAGGATCGTACTCCATTGCCCCATGCATACTTCGAGGAAGTCTCGAACTGCACCGTCGATCTTGTACAGCTCGAGGACCCTCAGAAGCCATGAATGAGGCACCGAGTCGAATGCCTTCTTGTAGTCGATCCAGGCAGCAGAGAAGTTCCGACGGTTGCGTTTGACAAGCTGGCCTGCAACAGAGTCAATGATAAGGAGCTCCTTTGTGCCGCGGCCGCCTCCACGACATCCGTTCTGAGCTGCAGACAAGATGTTAAATTCGTCAATATGACGAGAGATCTTGCAGCTCAGAACGGATGTCAGTGTCTTATAGATGGAATTCAGACAGGTAATGGGGCGGTAGTTGGTAGGGTCCGCGGTGTTGGTGGACTTAGGAGCTAGGTGAGTGATCCCAGTAGTGAAGAGGTTCGGAAGCGTCCTCCGCTCTATCGCCTCTTGGTATTGTCGAGCCAAGGTCGCATGGCATACCGAGAACCCTTTCAGCTAATAGTGATGCAGGCCGTCGGCCCCCGGCCTCTTCCAGTTCGGTGCCCGCCGGACCGCATCAGCTACGTTCTCCGAAGAGATGGCAATCGGGTTCATCGGTTCGATTCTAGCACATGCTTCCTGAACCGCCGCAATCCAAGGGCCCTCCTCATGCTCCACCTCCCGTGACCATATATTTCGCCAAAAGGCGACGAGGTCAGCCGTATTCGGTTTTTGGGAAGTAGAGCATGGCGTCGGGTTCTCCAACTTCCTGTAGAACCTCTTCTGATCACTCAGGAAGAGGCGATTTTCCCGGAAGCGCTCAACTCTCTCAGAGTACCTACGAATGCGCCTCCCCCATGCCGCGATTCTTTGCTTCAGGCCGTCGATGCGCTCCGTCAGTTTTTCAGCTATATCAGGCTGGTCAAGCCTGACGCCTAATCCATTAAAAGCTATTCTGACGGAGCGCACAATCCTTGGCCTAGTGTTGCCCGACCTGAAGCTTTGCAGTCTGCCAATGAGGGCCCTGGCCAGGCTGATACGGCGTTCTATTCTCTTCTTCCAGGCTGGTACGTCACTACTATTATTAGTAGTGCGTCCAGGCTCCTGGGTTTTGGCTCCAATGAAGCGGTGTACCGCTAGAGCGGCACCAAAGAGAATAGAACCCGTATCATCCAAGCCCAGACTGCCATCCAAATATGGAGGTAGCAGTCTGTTAGCTGCCTCAATGGCACCCCGCGTCGCAGCGTTAAGAGGAAGACGGGAGAGTCGTGGCCTCTGTTCCAGAGGAGCGCTCCGGATCTCGGAAATCGCCTCCTCCAAAATCCCTCTCATCTGCTCTACTTTTTGGGAGACTGCTTCTTCAGCGATCGCATCCACAGGCACTTCGCCACGAACGCTTTCCTGTTGCGTTACAACTGCGTTATGCTCTGTAGATACGGGTTCGACTTCAGGAGCAGCCTCACGTCGCAATCGTTCGAGCTCGGCGGCGTTAAATACGCCCTTTCGTTGGATATACCGAGCTCGATCTGCCAGGTTCTGTTCCGTGACAGTTAAATTTGGCTCGAGCAGCAGGAACTCGCGGTGCATTACTGCTCGGTAGCCAGTCCGACCGGTTTCCCCCCCTACAGCCCTAAAATACGCACGCATGACATTTTCGTTCATTTCAAGAGTCCATCTCATGCGGCGTACTCCAACGGCGGCGGGCACCGAATGCTGAGTCCCTAGAGACTCTGTCGGCGCCAAGCCAACTGATGGGGATGGTGGATACACCGGCCGGCTAGGTGGTGGTGCCGGTCGGCGGGGGTTGCTGGCGGCCCGCATGCTGCCACGTCCAGCGCCAGCTCCAGACGCGCCCTGGCGCCCCCCGGGCAGCGGCCCTATGCGCTTTCCTATATTTTTGTCCATCCATGTAAAAAATTGAGTGCTAGATTACTCCCTTGGAGAGGCACTCAAACTCTCCGAGGAGGCTGCGTTGGTCTTATGCAGCTTTAGTTGCCTTTAGTCGCCTTTTACGACACCCTAGGCTGAGAATGGGTTGGTCCTATTCTACTCTGCCGGGAACCACACGGCTTTATTATTATTATTATTATTATTATTAAATGAAAGTGAAGATTGAGTAGTCACAAGACTTTCGTTGCACGTGTGTGTTTCTGTGTACGCGCGAGAGACACTTCAGCTCAGGAGCATACCATCAGCCCAGCTCCATCTAGTGCGGGTGCTCGCTGCCACCCCACCATCCGCTCGTTTATATACAAGTAAGTCCATCTGCCCATCATCCTTACCAGCCCTTTACACCTTTCATACCCATATCTGCGTGTGACCGCCCCCTGCGGCCACAATACCTAAGAAACATTCTGAAGTACCTATCTGTAAAGTAATAAGCTTATATAACATATCATGCGCAAAAATTTGCATATGAATAGTTATATTTTTGTCATTGATAGAAAAAAAACTTAACACTTAAAATACTTTTTTTTTACAACAATTGCACATTAAGTTAGTTTACAAAGCAAACCTTAATATTAGATACAAAGACTGCAATAGGCGGTCTTATCACTTAATAGTAATCTCTTCCAGACAACCCATCAGAAAGAAGCTTGCATTGTAACGGGCTTGCGCATCGGTAACAAAATTCTGTCAGACTTCAAATAACGACTCACGAACACATAAGTACTTTCATATATATCTATATATAAATACATATACATACATACATACATACATACATACATACATATACACACACACATACAGACACATACATACATATAAATATACATAAATTGAAGGACATAAATGCAGATACATAAACATATAAATACACAATACATAAACGAGTAGATAGATATGTGCAAACAAACGCACAAGTATTCACGATACAGAAATAGGTTAAAAAGAGATAGGTAGTTACGGACATGCAAAGAAAATAAGATACCATAGACGTGACGTTTAAGTCAAAGTTAAGTAGAAGTTCTTTACGCGGCTTTTAAAGACAGATATAGACGGAGATTGGCGAATTACAGATGGTAGTGCGTTCCATAGTTTAACAGCTTTTACAGTGAATAACTTAGAGTATGAACTGGAGTTGCATACTGGCACACTTAGTTTGTTATCGTTTTGAGAGCGAAGGCAAAGGTGAAGAGAAGGGTTGCCAAGGAGGGAAAAACGTTCTGTAAGGTATAGCGGTGAAGTAGGACAGAATAGGGTTGCGTAGAGTAGAGACAGAATATGAAGATTACGTCGATGTTTTATTGGAAGCCATCCGAGCTTAGTGCGATATTCAGAAACATGATCAAACTTCTTCAGACCGAATATGTAACGTATACACAGATTTTGGAGACGACCGAGTTTGTTGACAAGTTCCTCCGATAAGTCTGGGTTGCATGTATCCGCATAATCTATGATTGGCATCATAAGACTATTGACTAATGATATTTTAGTCTTGTCTTAGATTAGTAGTCTTACCGCCTATTGTATTCTGATAAATCCGATTCAGGGTTGGCCACAATTACGGAAGCAAACGAAGCAAAAGAAAACAACGTAGACGAAGTGCCAGAGATCCTTGCCTCAGAGGTAATCAAAGCAATAAAATCTCAAAAACTCGAGAAAGCCCCAGGGCCAGACAAGATATCTAATGAAATTCTCAAGGGAACCTTAGAGGAAATCAGTCCTGTACTGACAAAAATTTTCAATGAAATCTTACAAACAAGGCAAATCCCAGAAGAATGGACCGAGTGTCACATAATTCTACTTCATAAAAAAGGCCCTAGAGACGAGATTGGGAACTATAGGCCAATTTCTCTAATATCAAACATATATAAAGTATTTGCTAAAGTGATCCTGGAAAGAATATCATTAACACTAAATGAAAGCCAACCTGTAGAGCAGGCAGGATCCAGAAAAGACTTCAGCACAATAGATCACATTCACACAATAAAACAGTTATATATGATATTAACATTAAACAGTTAATATGATATACAGATAAAAGATTAAACAGTTATATATGATATACAGATACAGAAGTATAACGAATACAATAAACAAATCTACTTGGCGTTTATAGATTACTCAAAAGCATTCGACAGCCTCAGGCACCAATACATATGGCTGAGCCTTGAACAACAAGGGGTCCCGAGCAACTATATAGAAATACTTAAGAGTATATACAAATCTAGCAAGGCCAGCATTAAACTAGAATCAACAGGAGAATCATTTCCTATCAAAAAGGGCGTACGCCAAGGTGATCCTCTCTCCCCTACGCTATTTAACGCTGCACTCGAGCACATCTTCAGACAGCTAAACTGGGACCACTTAGGCCTGAACATTAATGGAGCTCGCCTAAACAACCTAAGATTTGCCGACGATCTGGTGCTTCTTGAAGAGAATCCAGCAGTAATAGAACAAATGATGCAGAGCCTAGCAAATATAAGTAGAGAAGTTGGTTTGGAAATAAATGGCAGTAAAACAAAATTGATGACAAACTCAAGGGAAATAGACGTTATGGTAGATGGCATCAAGATCGAATATGTCAAAGAATATATTTACTTAGGACAGATAATATCCTCTTCAGATGAAATGACAAAGGAGATAAACAAGCGAATAGCCCAAGGATGGAGAAAATACTGGTCACTGAAGGAAATAGTAAAAAGTAAGGATCTAGGCAACCACATAAAAAAGAAAACATTCAACACCTGTATTCTACCAGTTCTTACTTATGGCTGTGAAACATGGTCATTAACACTTCACCACAGGGAAAGGCTTAACAAAATGTCAACGTGCCATGGAAAGAAGCATGCTAGGGCTAAAAATCAAAGACAGAGTCAGGAACGTAGACATAAGAACAAGAACAAAACTCACAGACATTCTGACCAGGATAGACGTCCAAAAGTGGAGATGGGCTGGACATATGCTGCGCCACCCCATTAACAAATGGAGCAAACAAGTCACCCTTTGGCTACCAAGAGACGGCAAAAGGAGTAGGGGTCGTCAACTCAGGAGATGGGAAGATGACTTGAAACAGACAGCGGGACCATTCTGGTTGAGAGTAGCAAGGGACAGGACCCACTGGAAGGATTTGGAGGACGCCTATGCCAAAAGGCACACCGAACTTAGGGACCTCTTGTAACCCTATGTTTAGGAATAAAAGGCTATTATTATTATTTTAGTCTTAATTGGTAGAAAATTTTGCCATCGTTTAAGTGAATGGAAAGTTGCAAAGACCTTACGACTAATTTCAGCGATTTGTGGACGCCAAGAGAAAGAGCTGTCAACAATAACCCCTAGGTTCTTGATCACGTTGGAGTTACATAAGACGAAGCCATCGAATATGATATCAAGCAGGTTATAGCGAGCAATTTTTGTCAGTTGTTTAGAAGTACCTAAGATGGAGAGCTGTGACTTGCTGGAATTGACTGATAATCCGAACGATTGACTCCAGTTGGTTATAGTGGTCAGGTTAGAGTTGAATATGTTTATAGCTTCTACGATCTTCTCAACAGGCGTTGTCAGATAAACCTGCAAGTCATCAGCGTAAAGATGAAAGGAGATGGTAAGAAATTCAGTGACAGTTTTTATAAAAATAGAGAATAGAAGCGGAGAGAGTACGCTATCCTGGGGAACCCCAGCACTGAGAAGGCAGTACAAGGAATGACAGTCTCCGACGCAAATGCGCTGTTGACGACCAAAGAAATAAGAATGGAACCAGTCTATGACTTCAGCGGACGCATTAATTGACTCTAGAATAGCAAGGAGTATGTCGTAAATTGTCGTTAAATGCGTTGCTGAAATCAAGTAATGCTAATATGGTTACTCGCTTCTGATCCATTCCAAACCGAATGTCGTCAAAGACCTTTGCAAGTGCCGTCACAGTGCTATGACCAGGTCGAAAACCGAAGGGGCTCAGGATATTATATCTAGTTAGAAAAAAGGTAAGCTGAAAATTAATGATCCGTTCAAGGATTTTAGATAGAAAAGGAAGTATAGATATAGGGCGATAGTGAGAAGGTAATGAAGGATTGGAGAGTTTAGGGATTGGTACGACATCAGCAAGGCGCCAAACATTAGGGAAGGTTTTTGAAGTAAGAGAGAAATTGAAGATGTGACATATTGTAGGCATAATCTCTTCCAACACCAACATTGCCATTTTCCTACTAATGCCGTCACAGCCAGTGGCATCAGATGAGATGGCTGATGCGTGTCTCTTGATGTCAGATGACGTTATTTGATCAAATTTAAATGATGGATAATTGGGTTTGGTTTGTGCCTTGAGAAAAGAAACAGTTTGTGCTTTAACAGGATTCGGAATAGAAGAGTTGGAAAAATGGTTGTTGAGGACGTTTGGATCAATATTAAGGGACGTTTCCTTTTTAAGCCATCCGATCCCAAGCGACTGAAGAAATCTCCAAACCTCCGACGAGCTCTTTCCATCCACGGACAAACGTCTATACTGCCTTTGAGCGTCCCTGCACATCCTATTACATTTATTACACAAGCGCCTATATTTATCGCGGTTTAGTTCAGTTGGTTGTAGTTTGTATTTAGATTTCGCAGCATTCCGTTTGGTCATCATCTTTTTGAGGTCCTCAGTAAGCCAGGGCGCTGGAAGGTGTTTTAATTTAATGGGTCTTAGTGGAGCGTGTTTGTCAAAAAGATCAATTAGAAGGGAGTTAAAGATGGTTACTTTCTCATCAATAGAATCAGCACTCATAACTCGGTTCCAGTCAATTGTATTCAAGTCAGCCGTGAAATTAATCTTATTGAAATTTTTGAACGAACGGCGCATTTTGACTGTTGGCTTCATTTTTGGAGGTCGGATCTTATAGGATAAATAAATCAGGTCATGGTTTGAAAATGCTTCTGCTGAGAGTTGGCCGTATAAGCAAGCAAGATCTGGGGAAGAGACGATCATGAGGTCAAGGAGTGAAGGTGAGCAATTAGGAAAAAAGTGCGTTGGATTAGTTCAAGAAGAGAAAGATTTGAGCTGGTTTTATTTTATGTGTTTGAGTTGTTTAGCGCGAGAGTCATCTTTAATCAAGCAAGTATTCAAATCGCCCATGATAATGGTGTGATCGGCATTGGGGACATAAGTTTCAAGCAGATTTTCGAAAGATTGGAAGTAATTGATTTGGAGTGACGGAGAGTAGAATACTCCTAAGAGTACTTTTAAATTGCCAAATAAGACTTCCAAGAAAATATGTTCCGCTGTTTCCGAATAAGCAGAAGGAGATTTATTGAGGATAGAGAAAGGTATGTGACTTTGTAGATAAATAGCCATACCATACCATACCATATCGACCGTGGGTTAGACAATTACAAATACAATTTAAATGTTTACCTACCTACTTTTGGATTTTTATACAGATTATCATCAGTGATGTACAAGATACCCTTTACAAAGTATCTGGAATACAAAATACAAGATACTTTAAAATCAAGTATTTCAGATACCAGATACAAATACCTTTCTGGAATGGTATCTGAAATACTAGATACAAAATACGTATCTTCCAAATACTTTTTAAAGATACAAATACTTTTGTAAGAAAATAACATTTTATTGAATGTAAGTTTAATTTTTTACGTGAATTATTTACAAATACCTACATCGCGTTGATCGTGTAAAAGTGAGAAGATAAAATATTATATTATTAAGGTTTTAATTGAGACTTAAGTAAAACCAGTTCTTCAAACATTTTATCACTCATTTTTCTTCGATAAGGCCTGATAATCATACCTCCAAAAGAGAAGAGTCGCTCCACAGGAGCAGAACTTGGCAAACAGGTGTTATATTTGAAAAATATTTTTCTTATTGTAGAGTAAGCATTTAAACTCTTTAAGTTGGTATCTTTATTGTTAAGGTATTGCAGTGTTTTTAAGTCAGCGGTGTTACCAGTAGACCCTGTGTTTTCGCCACTTGCAATAGAGGAATCAGAATCCTCTAAAAACATTTAAAATTAATGTCACCATAGAAACAACCCAGTCATTTTAGGTTTTAACTGCGGATTTTTTTTTGTGAGCTGATTTTTTGTATACACCTTTATTACGGCGTTGTAATGAAGATGTGAAAAATCGACATTGATATCGTGCCGGCTAAAAAAGTTATAAAGGTCAAAAGGTCACGAAAATCAGTTTTCAAAAAATTCAGCTCACTTAGAATTTATCCGCAGATTAGGGCTTAAAATGCCTAAAATCACTGGATTATGCCATATTTTGTGAATGAATGCATAGAATAACTATTACTAAAAGTATTTTACCAAACATAGTATTTGCAAAATACTAAGATACCAAACAAAAGGAATTTAGATACAAGATACAAAATACATTTTAAAAAAGTATTTTAGATACAAGATACAAAATACGTATTTTGTATCTTGTATCTGTATTTCAGATACTTGTATCTTAAATAAGTCACATCTCTGATTATCATTAATTATCACATTATTATTTCCTACTCTTATATAATAATAAATTTAATTTGTCTCTTATTTTATTTTCATTAAAGTTACCCTTATTAAAAGGAAATGTACATATGAATTTTTTTAACGTTAATTTTACGCAATTTACCCAAATAAAAGAATAACTATTGTTGTTAAGTGTTCCCTCTTCTAACAAATAATAATATTAAGGTAGTGGAGGGATCATACGTACAGTTAAGTACCTTATCCATTATTTTCACCTACTGCGGCTAAACACAAACGTAGGGGTTTTAAAATGTACCTACTGAAACAGACAGACATTTCTAAATTTGATAGTATTATAATATGTCTGTAATTCAAGTGTTTTTAGTTTCCAGCAGTAAGTTTTTACACAAAATTCTGAAATAGGCACGAGAAATTTCAATTTATTTTGTAGATAATATTTAAAATCCAAAAGTTCTATAGGTACACAAGGAGATTTTTCTAAACATTTGAAGCATTAATTTGCTAATTTTTATTTTATGTCAATTATTTATTATTTTGTATTCCTACAAAATATTTTTATTCTGATAACACCTTAACCAACCGTTTTATTTTGACCTAAAGGTTGTAGATACCAGGTCATAAAATCCCAAAACAAAAAAAACAACCAACCGTTTTATTATTGAAATTTCAAACTCTAACGAATTTTTGAACACTTGTCAAATTTTTGCTTGAAGACAAGGACTACAAGGAGTGAAAGTTTCAAAAGACTCTAAATTTTTTTACATAAAAGACCAAAAAATACTTATATATATTCATATAAACATTTATCAACTAATCTGTTTAAGTAAACAGACAGTTTCTGAGCAAAATCTGCTCAAACATGGCCCAGTTTAACTACCTTAATGAACTAAACAGTTTAGCTACAATCGACGGACCCTTAACTCGTGGGCCACTTCAACGATGGGCGAAAAAAAGTAATAGTGAAAACATAAATCCCTCGTTAAGTACATCGTTAAAAAATACATCAAATCTAAATATAAGTTCGTGTAATCAGTCTATGCAGAAGTTGTCTATATCTAGTAATCAAAGTTATAACGCTAATGTATTGTCCAGTAACAAAACCCCGCCTAGAAATGAAAATAAAAAGGGTAAGAAGACTCCATCTAAAAATAAATCTCCTGGTAAGTTTTCAATTACTTAATTTAATATGTTTTTCTGAAGGCTTGAATTTTTTCTTTAATGCTTGGTATATATTGTTACAGGCCGGTCAACAACACCAACACCAACACCAAATAAAGCTACAAAAACTCCTAATAAAGCAGATAGATTCATTCCATCAAGAAGTAACTCTAACTTTGATTTGTGCCATTATATGGTATGTTTTGAAATTTGATGTTAAAATACTAGTTAATTTTGTTAATTATCAAGTATATATTGAACAGTAATATTAAGTTTATATTGAACAGTTAAGCAGAGATGATGATAAAGGTGAAGAAATAGTAGCTCAAAAAGCAGCCAGCGAAGCCATTGGTCGCGCTCTAACAGACACGGAACCTGGGCGACTTTTACAATATACATGCAAAGCACCAGCTGCTCCAGAGGGCTATCAAAACAGACTCAGAGTTGTTTACTCACAGGTTTGTATATAAATTCTTTTTATCATCACTTTTTGTATCACTAGTATTTTCTCCATAATAAAATTATTTATCTTTAAACAGGCCAAAGTACCCTCTTCAGTTAAAAATACGACGAGATATATTCCACAAGCACCGGACAGAATTTTGGATGCTCCGGATATTCTAGATGATTATTGTACGTATTAAAAGTTCAGTTTCAAATAGGTTTTAAATATTTATTTCATATTTATTTAATAGCCAAAAAATGAAATTATTGAGTATTATTTTTCACACATTTTCATATATATATCAGAGTTTGTTGTGCTAAATTTGTGTTTTAAAAAAAACATAATGACAAGAGCAAGCATGTATAGTTTCGAATCATGTATGTTTCTTAACTGACTCTAATCAGTGCCAGATTAAGCAAGCGTGGGGCCTGTTGCAAATTCTTTCAAAGAGCACTTTATCTGCTATGTTTTCTTAAGTATAAAATGGTAAAAAAATAATTGAATACTCAATAATCAATATTTATTTATTTATTTATTTATTTATGTATTTCAACAAACTTATGCTATTTTTACAGGATATCCTAATGCAACAGCACAGTAACCTAAACTTAATTTATATTATAAACATCTTTTTTTTTTAAACTTAAACACAGAACAGTATTAATTATTAATTATATACTCTATAATCTAAATGATAATATATACATAGTACTTTTTTTGAATTCGCTCAAAGAACAACAGAACAAATCTAGTCCGTTTTCAACAACTAAGTTAACAGTACAAAGCGCTCGCGACAGCGGTGCCATTTTCATTAATTCAGTCTTACCTATCGGTACTACAAACAGTCGCGGTCTCCTTCTTCGCCACACATATCTGTCAGGAACACATAGATGTATTTGCTCTAGTATATTTGGCTCATGTAACCTTCCTCTAATTATCTTAAATACGAACAGAGCTAGTGCCAAATTTCTCCTGACCCTTAACTCGTTGTATCCTACCATACCCAACACAAACAGAGTAGGATACATCAGTGGATAAAATGGATATACTCCATAATATTTAAGGTATAAAAATCTCATAAATTTATTTTGGATTCGTTCCAACATAAGGATATACTTGTGTTCATGAGGGCCCCAAATAGTGGCGTTGCATTCCAATTGGCTCCTTACAAGGGTGTTGTATAAAACCGTAATGGCTTTGAGATTTGTAAAAGTACGGACTGTACGTAGTAAAAAACCTAACTTTTTGTAGGCTTTCTTACATATATTAACGATGTGATCCCGAAAATTCAACTGCGTATTAAAATATACTCCTAAATCTTTGATCTCTTTCACTCTAGTCATCGGAAATGTTTATTTTCCATCTATATATTACAATTTTTTGGGTAATTAATAGTCTAGTAGATTACTATAGGCTCTACTAGCCTCAAAAAATTCATTGTTTTATTTATGCCAAAGAAATAGTCAGTTACTGATTATCTGACATGGATTGTCTCAGTAGGAAAAGTTGTAACGTTTCACACTTTTGTGACATCAAGTAAATTCAATATACTACATCTTAATAAGTTTTATATCTTTTAAGTTCCACATCTTATAAGTTAGAATAATACTTTATTGACCTCGCCATAGATATGCTGTCGAGCCTTGTATCCTTTTTATGAAGTTTGAAAAAAGCAATTTCTGAATACATACCATTCACAGTATTTTAGGCTGAGATATATTCTAAATTTATCATTTAAGAAATTACTTACTTTCAGATCTTAATTTAGTCGACTGGAGTGCATCCAATATACTAGCTGTAGCTTTAGGTAACTCAGTATATTTGTGGAATGCTGGCACAGGACAGATAGAACAATTACTATCATTAGAAGGATCGGAAACGGTTTGCTCAGTCGCATGGGTTCAAGGAGGTGGCTCTCATTTAGCTGTTGGTACATCTTCAGCCACTGTAGAATTATGGGATTGCGAGAGAATAAAAAGGTTAAGGGTAAGATTTGTTTTTAATTATTAATTAGAGAAGCTATGGTTTTATCCATCCATTTGTTTCTATGCATTGTACCATAATTTATTGCCTATAATCATCTTTTTCTTCTTAAGTAAGAGTAGATTCTGAAATTATAATGTTTAAATAAATAATTTTATTATGTTGGTACAGATTATATGTAAATCCTTCTAGAACGTTAAGGTCTACTTAGTCTTTGCAGCTTTGTCTTACTAGTCGACCTTGCTATAATGTTTTATTGTGTAAATGAAAAAAAAGTAAAAGTCTCAAGCCTAAGTCTAGGTGTGTGAAAAGTATCTCTGAAGTCGAAATGAACAATGATAATAAAACATTTCCGACCTATATTATCACAACTTTAGGGGTCGTCCATTAATCACGTGATGCTTTTTAGCAACTTTTTAACCTCCTGTTTGTAACACGTTATATCACATTACATACCCCTTACCTCTCCTTGTGATATTTCGTTGGTTTTACCGACCCCCCCCCCCCCCCACCCCTTCGAGCCTCACGTGATCAATGAATATCTTACTTTTGTTGTTGTTTTAAAGTTTATCCCCAATAAGAAAAGGCAAAGGATTATAGTAGATACAGCCTAGTCTAAATTTTTAAATTTCATTCCGGTATAACAAAAAGCCAGAGCCAAGTCTAAAGTAACTTCATTTTCTTCTGACACCAACGAAGATGTTAGGTTTTACCATAGTTTGTAATATGAAAGTAAGCTCGTATTGCTCAGATAATGGACGGGCACAGCGGGCGCGTGGGCTCGCTCGCGTGGAACCTGTACGTGGTGTCAAGCGGCGCGCGCGACGGCGCCATCGTGCACCACGACGTGCGCCAGCGCGACCACGCCGTCGCCTCGCTCGCGGCGCACACGCAGGAGGTGACTGCCCCTTGTCCTCCTACTGTACTCTACTGTACTGCCTGTAAACAACCCACTGCCAAGTGAAGGCCTCTTCTACATATAGAAGAAGGGTTGGAGCTTAATCCGCCACGCTACTCCACTGCGGGTTGGCGGATAATTTACCTACCATGAGTAACGATCATTATCAGGTGTCTATGATAACAACCGGGACCGACTGCTTTACTCGCTCCCCGAGGTACGGTGGGGAAACCCACAAGGACACACACTCAGACCGGAAACAAATATTTGTATAAATACAAATATCTGTCCTGAGTGGAAATCGAATCCGCGATTGCTGGTGCACAGTTTGAGGCGACTACTCGCACCACTACACCAGAATGGTCGTCACCTACCTTTCCGTTCTCCAACTGCCGCCGATTAACCGCGATCCATCACGAATCGAAATTCTTTTTTTGCCGTTTTTCAACTGCGTTTTTACTGAAAAACATTAGGTATTTAATGGTATCATTGTATGATTATGCCTAGTAGCCTTTAATCCCCTCAATAAACAGTTTTTAATGCAGAAAGAATATGGTTCAAATTTCAGATTTTGTCAATACAGATCTGCAAGAAACATATAATTTATTCAATTTAGTATTTCAGTAGTAGTTGTATAAATTGCCTTTGACACATTGATAACCAGAACCTAAATAGGGAGTACATTATTTTGCCCTTTATTTTTTTATATACACAATTTAGTTATAAACAAGTACTCTTTTTGCAATTTAGTAAAACTCATAATTTTGATATATTACTTATTACATTTTATTGTTTTACTTTTCAGATCTGTGGTCTAAAATGGTCTCCTGATGGTAAATATTTAGCATCAGGTGGTAATGACAATCTGCTGAACATCTGGCCAATTGCACAAGGACAACACTATTCTCAACCGCAGTATTTATACTCATTCAAGTGAGTAACTTCGATAGGCTGATTGAATTTCCTACTATTTGTTCACACTCTTGCTTTACAATATTATATGGCTGGTTCATATTGAGTTACTTTTGCCGAAAATAAATGTGAAATAGCTCATAGCAGTAGTTGTATTGTAGCTGAACAAATTTTTGTAATGTATTTCAAAATGTAGACTTAAATTATTACTGTAGTTTGAAAGACAATAAATAATAAAAAATATTAATATCAGGGGAACTGCCTGCATATTTATTAGCTATTTCATTTAAAAAAAAATGTGGTCCAGACGTGCTGTTAATCCCGACCAACTATTATAAGATTAATAAAGTAAATTTATTTTAATGTATTATATAACAAATTTATTTTTCAGTCAACACTTGGCAGCAGTGAAAGGTCTAGCATGGTGCCCATGGAGTTCAGGTGTCCTGGCCTCGGGCGGCGGTACCGCTGACAGAACTATACGCATCTGGAATGTCAACACTGGCACTAATATTAACACAGTCGATACAAATTCACAGGTAACGTTTTTTTTTATTTATATGAAAATAATTATATTGAATACTATTTGAATTAAATATTTAATTTCAAAATATAATAATTATAATTATGTTAATAGTTTAGTCATAACATCTAAGTTAGATGAAATATCCATGTCGCTCTATGTTCTTGTAAATATGCAGAATTAATATTAGGAAGTTTGTATTTATAAAGTAGTAAATAAAAATAGAATTTGAAATTTTGACACGGTACATATAATAAAAACGTACGTGGTACGGTTAACCGTAACTCTCGCCACGCACGCGCGGCCCTGGCCGCACACCGATGTGTACGAAGTGTATAAACTATAAAGTGAAGTGCGCGTGTCTCGTCGCAGGTGTGCTCGATCGTGTGGAGCACGCACTACCGCGAGCTGGTGTCGGGGCACGGCTACGCGCAGAACCAGCTCGTGATATGGAAGTACCCGGCGCTGGCGCGCGTGGCCGAGCTCACGGGCCACGTGGCGCGCGTGCTGCACCTCGCGCTCTCGCCCGACGGCACCACCGTGCTCTCGGCCGGCGCCGACGAGACGCTGCGGTGACTCTCTCGCTCTCTCTCTCGCACACACCCACGCACCCCTGCACCTCGCGCTCTCGCCCGACGGCACCACCGTGCTCTCGGCCGGCGCCGACGAGACGCTGCGGTGACTCTCTCGCTCTCTCTCTCTCTCTCGCACACACCCACGCACCCCTGCATCTCGCGCTCTCGCCCGACGGCACCACCGTGCTCTCGGCCGGCGCCGACGAGACGCTGCGGTGACTGTCTCTCGCTCTCTCTCTCTCGCACACACCCACGCACCCCTGCACCTCGCGCTCTCGCCCGACGGCACCACCGTGCTCTCGGCCGGCGCCGACGAGACGCTGCGGTGACTGTCTCTCGCTCTCTCTCTCTCTCGCACACACCCACGCACCCCTGCACCTCGCGCTCTCGCCCGACGGCACCACCGTGCTCTCGGCCGGCGCCGACGAGACGCTGCGGTGACTCTCTCGCTCTCTCTCTCGCACACACCCACGCACCCCTGCACCTCGCGCTCTCGCCCGACGGCACCACCGTGCTCTCGGCCGGCGCCGACGAGACGCTGCGGTGACTCTCTCGCTCTCTCTCTCTCTCTCGCACACACCCACGCACCCCTGCATCTCGCGCTCTCGCCCGACGGCACCACCGTGCTCTCGGCCGGCGCCGACGAGACGCTGCGGTGACTGTCTCTCGCTCTCTCTCTCTCGCACACACCCACGCACCCCTGCACCTCGCGCTCTCGCCCGACGGCACCACCGTGCTCTCGGCCGGCGCCGACGAGACGCTGCGGTGACTGTCTCTCGCTCTCTCTCTCTCTCGCACACACCCACGCACCCCTGCACCTCGCGCTCTCGCCCGACGGCACCACCGTGCTCTCGGCCGGCGCCGACGAGACGCTGCGGTGACTCTCTCGCTCTCTCTCTCGCACACACCCACGCACCCCTGCACCTCGCGCTCTCGCCCGACGGCACCACCGTGCTCTCGGCCGGCGCCGACGAGACGCTGCGGTGACTCTCTCGCTCTCTCTCTCTCTCTCGCACACACCCACGCACCCCTGCATCTCGCGCTCTCGCCCGACGGCACCACCGTGCTCTCGGCCGGCGCCGACGAGACGCTGCGGTGACTGTCTCTCGCTCTCTCTCTCTCGCACACACCCACGCACCCCTGCACCTCGCGCTCTCGCCCGACGGCACCACCGTGCTCTCGGCCGGCGCCGACGAGACGCTGCGGTGACTGTCTCTCGCTCTCTCTCTCTCTCGCACACACCCACGCACCCCTGCACCTCGCGCTCTCGCCCGACGGCACCACCGTGCTCTCGGCCGGCGCCGACGAGACGCTGCGGTGACTCTCTCGCTCTCTCTCTCGCACACACCCACGCACCCCTGCACCTCGCGCTCTCGCCCGACGGCACCACCGTGCTCTCGGCCGGCGCCGACGAGACGCTGCGGTGACTGTCTCTCGCTCTCTCTCTCTCGCACACACCCACGCACCCCTGCACCTCGCGCTCTCGCCCGACGGCACCACCGTGCTCTCGGCCGGCGCCGACGAGACGCTGCGGTGACTGTCTCTCGCTCTCTCTCTCTCTCGCACACACCCACGCACCCCTGCACCTCGCGCTCTCGCCCGACGGCACCACCGTGCTCTCGGCCGGCGCCGACGAGACGCTGCGGTGACTCTCTCGCTCTCTCTCTCGCACACACCCACGCACCCCTGCACCTCGCGCTCTCGCCCGACGGCACCACCGTGCTCTCGGCCGGCGCCGACGAGACGCTGCGGTGACTGTCTCTCGCTCTCTCTCTCTCGCACACACCCACGCACCCCTGCACCTCGCGCTCTCGCCCGACGGCACCACCGTGCTCTCGGCCGGCGCCGACGAGACGCTGCGGTGACTGTCTCTCGCTCTCTCTCTCTCTCGCACACACCCACGCACCCCTGCACCTCGCGCTCTCGCCCGACGGCACCACCGTGCTCTCGGCCGGCGCCGACGAGACGCTGCGGTGACTGTCTCTCACACTCACTCACGCGCACGCGCATACACACACGCGCACACACCAGCTACCGTTACACGATACTATTCTTACATGCGCTTCTGCCTTCTATAGACATTCAAACAATTTTATTGATGTTTGACTCCTGTTTTTTAAATCGAAACAATTTTTCGTCAACATTTTGCATACATGCCATTAAGATACTAATTGCCCACTATAGAATAAAAAACGCATCTCCACCAATATATCCTGCAATGCAACATAACATTATACATGATGTCACATTACATGATTGTGATATGAGACCATCGCAAAAATACTCCACTTACATAACTGTGTCCATTATCTCAACATCATCTTTCATCACATTATCTTTGAATATTTTGAATAATTTTAAGTATTAGTACATGTATTTTTATAATATTATTTCTCTGTCATTAATATTTTAAGCCCTATATGATTTAAAATTCATCCAAATTAATTAATTGGATTTATTCACTGAGATCCTCAAATGGATTAAAGTTTATATTGAATAATAATTTATTATTTTCATAATTGTTAATCTAGTAAAATATCTATATAGTATACTAAATAATCTAGCAAAATATTCAGTAATAATAGAATATTGTTATACTTAAATGAATAATAAATGTAAATTATTGAATATTATTTCAGACTGTGGAAATGCTTCATGCTGGATCCATCAAAGAAAAAGGAACCAACGGATACGAAGGCAGCAAAATCTCTACTTAACATGAATACTTTAATTAGATAACAGATGTTAGGTAGTTCTAATGTTATTGTGTGTAATTGAATAAATGTGATTTTTTAAGTATTAAAAAAAGATTTTACGCAACTAAATGTATGAACTTGTAAACTTGGGATGTTAAAAATAATAAAAATAAATAGTACACTAATTCTACTTGCTATACAGTGACGTGGATGGATGGAGAAACGTTCTTTTGGATCTAAGTAGGTATATAATATTTGTAGCTTAAATTACTAAAGGATTTCATAAAATACTATGACTGATGACTGCCATTGTGCATTCCATTTATTCAACACTGTGTTGTCTTATTTTTATGTTTTTAGTGAATATTATCTCATTCGAGTGACTGCTTATTAAAACATCAACTCGCGTCGCCTTTTGTCCAGCGATTTTACCTGCCTAAATACTGATCCCGTTGGAACTTCGAGAAAAAAAAATAGCCTATGTGTTAACAAATTTCAGTAGTTTTAGTTTCAGTAACAAAAAAAGTACGTAATGTCTCTTCATTTATCCTCAGAAACTTTCACTTTTATATTAATATTTAATTACTGGACGTGACTGCTATTATATAATTTTAATATTTTGACATGTTTTTCTTTGAAGTTGGCAACTTCATTTTAAATATTTTCGAGTATTTATTACTTTTTGACTGAGAAAAAGAAGTTGAGGTCGTAAAATGTGTCGCGAGCTTTCTTTTCTCAACTGGAATCGCTTGTCTTACTTACTTTGTCTAATTTCTAAACTGCTTTAGTCTTATTTAACTCGGTTTTTTCCTTTAGCATTTCATTACCTCGGCTTCCTTGTTTTAATTATTAATTAATATTTTTGTAATCATATTTGACGCTAGTATTACTAATTATATTGAAATATTGATTGCTACGAATTTAAAAATGAATTGTAAACTTTAATTAATTACCGTTATTTGATTTTCAATAAATGATTCATTAAAATTCTTTATTTAATTTCGAAAAACTTCTTTTTTACTTACTAACCTAATGGAAACAACAATGTTGAAGTAAATATTCATTTTATTAATTATGTGATGTCTTTCAATATTTTCCATAAGATACAAAAGCAGTTCCTTGTATAATATGATTATCGTGGAAATACCCATTTTGAACTGAGTGAACTACTCTATAATACAAAGTTTCTAGATTCGAACTAGATGTTTTAAATGACATTTTTTTTTGAATTTTTAATTCTGATGAAAAGATTGTTGTCATATGATTTAAAACTATACAAAATAGATACACTTTCACGTCAATCGATCCGTCTAATGAGATCCGATCCACATTAGGCCCGATCCACATTACAGTGCTGGTCTCGGTTCGTTCTCGGTCCGATCTCGATCCGGTAAAATGTTTTGTATGACGAATCGTTGCTGGAGCGTGACTTGATCGGACCTTGACTGGCACGGATAGTATGAATACTCTCATTGTTTCTTGTGTAACAATTTTTTACCGGATCGAGATCGGACCGAGAACGAACCGAGACCAGCACTGTAGTGTGGATCCGGCCGTGCCGATCTCAGTTCATTCTCGGTTCGATCTCGATCCGGTAAAATATTGTTACACAAGAAACAATGAGAGTATTCATACTATCCGTAACAGTCAAGGTCCGATCAAGTCACGTTCAGCAACGATCCGTCTCTAAGAATATTTGAACTGAACGAGATCGAACCTCTAGCGGCATGTCGGGACAGTGTGTTCTTTTGTTCTCGGCTCAGTTAGGTTCTTTTGTTCTCGGCTCAGTCAGTTCACTGTCATTTGTCATAACGACAAGTACATCAATAAATAGTTATTAATATAGTTTCCAGTGCAAAAGATATCTCTAAAATCGTGGAATTTTGAAAAAGGTAATTATAATTTAAAAAATAAATATTTTTTTTACTGTATCACTTTACTGTATCAGCCTCTTCTCTTCATTTTTAGGGTTCCCGTACCCAAAGGGTAAACGGGACCCTATTACTATTACTCCGCTGTCCATCCGTCCGTATGTCACCAGGCTGTATCTCATGAACCGTGATAGACAGTTGAAATTTTCGCAGATGATGTATTTCTGTCAATATTCAATGCACTCTGTGATTTCTGTTGCAAACAAATACTAAAAAATATAATAAAAAAATGTTTAAGGCGAGCTCCCATTCAACAAACGTAATTTTTTTTTTGCTCGTTTTTGCTCGATATTGATAACGGGAACAGGTAGACGCTTGTAATTTTCACAGAATATTTTGTTATATAATCACTTTAAAAATAAATAATTAGGTAAATTAAAATAAAATTAATATTTAAGGGGGGCTCCCATACTACAGACATTATTTTTTTTGCCGTTTTTTAGATAATGGTATTTCTATTTTGACTTTGTTACTAATACAAATGTAAGATATTGATTTATGTATTATTTAATATAAATCTTGTTTAGGCTCTATAAGACAATAGTTGTTAACAGTTTAATATCGACCGCAACTACGAGTATTACAATAACAAATTAAATGCTTGAATTACGTTAAATTTATTAGGTAAAATATACACGACTTTTGACTATCGATGGCGCTTGCAAACTGAATCGTGAATAGAGTCAGATCGTCTAATGTAAACACAATAAGATTTTACCAGATCGAGACCGGACCGAGAACGAAACGAGAACAGCACTGTAATGTGGATCGGCCCTAATGGTACAAATTGTACAACAATAAATTAAAAAAAGACAATGCCTCTGGTTAGTTTTTTAATTACTGCCCACCGAAAGTGTTTTTTTTTAGCTGTAAAAATACATTTTGGCGCGAGCAATTAGGCGCAGATAATTATAATAAATACGACCGTTCGACGAATTTACGACCGTTTTAGTGTAGTGGTGCGAGTAGTCGCCTCGACCCGCGCGCTGACGGTTGCGGGTTCGATTCCCGCTCAGGACAGATAGGTATTTGTACAAATATTTGTTTCCGATCTGTGTGTATGTCCTTGTGGTTCTCCCCACCGTGCCTCGGAGAGCATTATAAAGCCGTCGGTCCCGGATGTTATCATAGACATCTTATAATGATCGTTACTCATGATAGGGAAATTATCCGCCAACCCGCAGCAGTGGAGCAGCGTAGTGGAACCATTTTATATGGAGGAAAGGCCTTCGCTCAGCAGTGGGTTGTTTACAGGCTGATACAGTACAGTACAATGAATAATAAATAATTGTGATGCGTTTGTTTTTTGAACATAGATTGTAAAATGTTGGATGGTTGTAATTAGCCTTTATACTGTATTTTATATATCGTTACTACAAATTATACTGTGCTGTGTTGTGTACTACCCCTAACATAAATAAATAAAATAATATGTATGTTTGCGAACGCGTATCCGTGCTATAGTTGCTTTCTATAAATGTGCTCCTCTTGCATTGCAAAAATCTTTACTCATATCTCTTACAAGGCATCTTACCTTTATTAATATTCCGTGCCTGCACTTAACATTTCGTAAGAGCCTCGGTTTGTCGACCACTGAGATATAATTATGATTTCAATGTGTTGAAATTTTTTCCATTATTGTTAGGGTTCATATTGATCGATTTATTAAAACAAAAAAATAAAACCAAAATTGTAAAAAGTAATTTTTATTATCTAAGTATTACAATTAGAAATTATAAATGGAATGTGAATGAATAGAAAATACATTAAAATTAAATTTTAATTGGAAAATCGTATTTTATTTTACATTTAATAATGTGATGTTAAAAAGCGACGAAAATATGGAAGCCGTGTTATGACTAGAACTAGGATTATATGAAGATAAGCTTAGATAAATGCGCGATAAAGGAACTAAATCAAAATATTAGAATTAACTTTGGACTGCGTTGTATTATACTTGGTCTGCTTATTTTCTATTTAAGGTAATTCTATCTTTCTTAAGTTAATAAAAAAACGTTATCCAAAATAGATCTATTAATACCAAAAATAATTACTAAAAACTGTTTTAAAATAACAATTTCGACTAAGACTTATTGGCAGTACTAGTTTCTATGTGATATGACAAAGCAACTTTCATAAACAGTAATTATTATTTTATTTTTAGGCTACATTTGTTTAGCTTGCGTCGAATCCTGTTGCTTGTGTCGCTTAAAATTAATGTGATTAATACTTTAAAAATATTTTTTTTAATTAAATATAGATTCCAAGAAGTTTTTATCTATGGCAAACGATAATTCTAATTAAATTTTTCACTAATTTGCTAAAACCATGAGTACCTACGGGTTGCTCGACACGCGGTTACAGTTAAGTTAAAGTTAAAGCTAAATTTGACGATCGGTAATGACAAATGAGTTGCTCGGGTTACGGTTAGTTGATTTTTAACTACAATTTCATTCGTTACCGATAGAATATTAGAGACTTTAAAGTTAAATTTCGAAATGTCAGATGTTTTGTAAATTATTGTATAAACGGCTATGTTCGTGGCCCCCTTATGGGTGAAGATTTTCTTTACTTTGATACGAATGCATGCGCACGTCATTCATTCAACATGCACGAAAATGGGACAACATGACATACGCATGCGTTCCTATCAAGGACGAAAATCTTCACTTAGAAAAGGGAGCCGCCAACATAACCAATGTTATTGATAATAAGTACGTTTTAATGGTCAGCTGTCACTCCGACATACGTTTTACGTACGTTTTCTTCATAATAATGTTAGAAGTATATTACTAATATTTTGTAGTTTTAGTTTAATATTGAATGTTTGTGTTGTTTTAGGGTTAAGGCTTAACAATGAAAGTCTGACTATATCACCTGCTTTCAAAATTAAATTGAGACTGATATCTCAATCGCACCGATCAATCTCCTCCGTGTCTTCTCCATCCTACGTGACATTGGCGGAATCAACAGTGCTTCTCTGGCACAACAGAAAGCCATAAAATCAATCAATCAATTCATAATAATGAGTCTATTTTATTTATTTTATTTTATTTTTGATAAACATACTATTTATTTATTTGTTTGTTATACGATTCATTAACAAGGGAGTGTTTTATTTAAATTTATTAAGCACAAAGAACTACATAGATTTTTTATCGGCACACTCTATAGCTCTTACATACTTATGTATGCAAATATACTCGTTTGCTTTATATTTTTATATGTATATAATTTCATTTGTAATGTAAATGTAAGTTATAATAATGTTTGAGACTTAAAACATATTACTTTAACTGGCGTATTAAATTGACGAAAAAGAATTTAAAATGTTACTAATTTAAGTAATTTTCACCGAAAAACTGACACAAAAATCCGGGAAAAGAATTCATTTTAAATGGTAGCCATTATCGCAGTTATTTTTGACGGACGTTTAAATATACATTGTGAGACTCTATACAGTTATCCCCTCTATAGCACGGTAGATTAGTTCCGCGTTATAGGAAATCGCGTTGTATGAGTACCTATATATAATTTTGACCCCGTACAAAATATTCAATAATTTAATTTTATAAGGATACAATTGACACAATATGAAAACGTACGCGAAATTGATTATAAACGGTACAAATCATTATAAATTTCAAAATACAGAAATATAACGTGGGAAATCCCTGCGTTATATGGAAGAAAACACGTGTTATATTACGAGGGACATGAAATTGCGTAATATGAAAACGCGTTATAAGAGTACCATGTTATAAGGAGGATTACTGTACTTCAAATTGTCATTGGTCAAATCGTAGTTAAGGTTATAGTTAGGTTAAAATGAACATCGGTTACAACTTTAGTTGACGTATAGAGCAACCCGTCCTAAGACAGCTAGCTGTAATGCAGGCGTAAAAAAAATAATTAATAATCAATTTCATGAATTTATATAAAATATATCAAGTATCAACAATGTTTTGGAACATTGTTGATTTAATTGTAAAATATCGATGTGATTATATTCTTCGATAAAAATTATTTCATTTTGTTTCCAACTTCTTATATTGCAACTGTTCCCTTAATTGCTTCACAACATAATCAACACCACATTTAGTTATTCGTATTATTATTATTATGTATAAAAATGGATTAACATACTCTAACAAGAACACATTGTACCTTTATTGCTACATTACAAAATCTTTTGCATAAAAATGCAATTTAAATTTAGTAGCACATTGTTATCTCGTAAGCTCTTATATTTTTAAGTACTCACTAATTAACTTATCACTCATTGTAAAACATTGTGAGATTCTCTCGATCAATACTGTGTTAGTAAGTATTCATTTAATAATCAACATGAGGTTTTAAACTTAGGTCTGGGAGAACATTTGTACAATAGTTATGACACTTCTATTCTACCTTGTTTGGTGATCTACGAACTAAACTAAATACATCATAGTGGATTTCAATAAAGTGATGTATTATAAAATACCAATAGTCTTCTTTTTCTTTAAAATATGACCGACTTCAGCGACAAAGTTAAGGTGAATTGAGATTTGCTTGGAAGTCGGTTTAAAAATAAACGAGTATCCTTGAACTCAATTTTATAATTTTAACAATTTAATATACCTAAAATTATAATATAGACCTTATCAGATTATATTTGATATTGTTACGTTTTTCGATTTTAAATCATATAATATCACTTAATTTGTAAAAAACGGCATACTAGCTGTTCTATCGATCAACAAAATAATTTAAATTCTTTATTAAAATAGAAATGTTTAAACTCTCATTGCCATATAAAAATATCACTAAAATTACTATCGGATAAAAACGAATACATACATTACTATAAATCTAAACATTATTTTCTTACGATATAAATATTAAGGCGGTATGGTAAATCAAATTACGGAACCGAGACTTCGGGTGTGAGTGACGTCATCACCTAACATAGCGGACATGGCAACGGTATTGGATATCGGTTCGACATCCCTTACCAATTGTTCGTGACTGGTCGTAAGCGGTCCTCCGTACTTGAAACTGCGACGTAAACTGGAACGTATACTTTTCGCTGAATCGCTCTTTCTAACGAACGATCTTCTTAAATAGTCGCGCGTGAGCGTGAGCGAGTGACGGGAAGATGTCGGCCTGTTTGTCGCCGGTCGGTAAGATGTCGGCCTGTCTGTCGGCCTGTCTGTCGATCGACTGTCGGTTTCGTCGGTGACTGTGATCGTCGGTGTGAAGTTGTACTCCGGTGGTAGGGGGTGTTGCCGTTCGACGGTCTCGCTGAGAGTGATCGGTAATTGAGATGTATCTGTGGTCTCGGCGCGGGTCGAAGTTATTCTGAAATATATTGATTGTTTACAAATATCGATGTAAATCTAAATTGAAACAGTTACGACAGCTTTGTTTAAAATAGAAAAAAAAAAAATTGATTGTCTTTAAAGTCGGTTTACGGATGATAATCTTAGTTACGTGATAACGTCATAAGAAAACATTGATAAAAACGTGCGTGGCGTGTTGCCGCTGTCTTTTCTACTCGGGCGCGGTCCGATGGCGTGTAAGAGAGATAGATGTGTCATAAGCCGAACGCATAGGCCGAAAGTGAGCCGAACGCTTAAGCCCATTGTGCCTCTCTATCTCTTGTTCCGCGTTCTCGTTCGCGAAACGTGACAATGAGTCATACTTTTTCGTAAAGTACCTGGTGGCTTTCATCGATTTACTAGACGTTATCACGTCAAAAATGTTTCAAGAGTGTATTCAACACTGGCAACATTGAACTTAAATAAATCTGCCTGTAAATGTCCCACAGCTGGGCAAAAGCCAATTCTCCATATAGGAGAAGAGTTGGAGCATAATCCACCACAGATGGCGGATAATATTCCCTATTATAAAAAAACGATCGCTATCAGGTGTGTTAACAACAACCGTGACCGACGGCTTTACGTGCTCTCAGAGGGATAGTGGGGAGACCTACAAAGACAATACACTCAGACCGGAAACAAATCTTTGTACAAATACAAATATCGGCTCCGAGCGGGAATCGAACCCGCGACTGCCAGCGTTAAGACGACTACTCACACCACTACACCAGAACGGTCTAATAACATTATTCATGTAGAATGCATACTACGCATCCCTATTCTGCTGACTCAGTCATTCCTAACTCACAGCCGTCAGTCTCGAGCATCCAAGCATCACTCTCGATCCAACATCCATACCAGGGTTGGCATTGTTTTAATATATCGTAGCATCGGATTGATAGTTTACGATATTTTTATTCTCTATACTTGCGTTGGTAATCTACTTACATGCATAAAAACGGACATTTTTTCTATGTAGCTATGGTAATCTACGCACACTCCTAAAAAAAGGTCAATTGGTATCAAATATTATCTGCTCGATCGAGAATCGATTCTAAATAATCGATTATTTCAAGACAAAAGTTGATTCTCGAGTAGAATCGGAATCGACTTTGCCAACTCGATTTTTTGTTCGAATTACGTTAGAAATTGTTTTTTAACTAGGATATTGTGTATAGTTTACTAATGTTGTGTGTTAGTCAATTGAAAATGATGACAGGACGTAAAAAGAATCCGCTTTGGCGACATTTTAGTAATTTGCTGGAGATGGTAAAAAAATGGCACATTAGGTATCGAACTTTGTATGGGAGATCGAAAACGAAACTTCATTTGCGAGGGTATGTTTCGTGGGGAAAGTTTTTCAGTATGACAAGCAGATCATGAGGTTAAAATATCATCGATTGCCCCAGATTCACTTAGTATAATAGAGTAGATTTGATATGGCTGTTTTACTAATAAGATTTATACTACACTTATTAATTCATTGAAAACAATGATTTAAACATGTTTAAAACATGTTTTAAACAGCTGCATAAAAACATCTTAAATTTTTGTTTAAAACAATTTTTTTTAAACAGGATGTTTTGTTCTTTAAAAAAAAAACTTTTTTTTCCAACCCTGATCCATACCCAAGGGCTGTCTCACCAAACTAATTCTGTATGTGTGCGTGTTGTGTGCGTGTTGTGTGCGTGTGCGTATGGTGTGCGTGTCGTGTGCGTGTGCGTGTTGTGTGTGTGCGTGTCGTGCGCGTGTGTGTGGCGGTCACCTGCGCAGCGTGCGGAAGCTGCGGCGGAGGCCGGAGAGCAGGCGCGCGCCGGTGGCGGTGGAGTAGGACGGCGGCGGCGTGTACTTGGGCGGCGGGTCGGGCGCGTGTGTGTGTGTGCGTGTCGTGTGCGTGTGTGTGGCGGTCACCTGCGCAGCGTGCGGAAGCTGCGGCGGAGGCCGGAGAGCAGGCGCGCGCCGGTGGCGGTGGAGTAGGACGGCGGCGGCGTGTACTTGGGCGGCGGGTCGGGCGCGTGTGTGTGTGTGCGTGTCGTGTGCGTGTGTGTGGCGGTCACCTGCGCAGCGTGCGGAAGCTGCGGCGGAGGCCGGAGAGCAGGCGCGCGCCGGTGGCGGTGGAGTAGGACGGCGGCGGCGTGTACTTGGGCGGCGGGTCGGGCGCGTGTGTGTGTGTGCGTGTCGTGTGCGTGTGTGTGGCGGTCACCTGCGCAGCGTGCGGAAGCTGCGGCGGAGGCCGGAGAGCAGGCGCGCGCCGGTGGCGGTGGAGTAGGACGGCGGCGGCGTGTACTTGGGCGGCGGGTCGGGCGCGTGTGTGTGTGTGCGTGTCGTGTGCGTGTGTGTGGCGGTCACCTGCGCAGCGTGCGGAAGCTGCGGCGGAGGCCGGAGAGCAGGCGCGCGCCGGTGGCGGTGGAGTAGGACGGCGGCGGCGTGTACTTGGGCGGCGGGTCGGGCGCGTGTGTGTGTGTGCGTGTCGTGTGCGTGTGTGTGGCGGTCACCTGCGCAGCGTGCGGAAGCTGCGGCGGAGGCCGGAGAGCAGGCGCGCGCCGGTGGCGGTGGAGTAGGACGGCGGCGGCGTGTACTTGGGCGGCGGGTCGGGCGCGTGTGTGTGTGTGCGTGTCGTGTGCGTGTGTGTGGCGGTCACCTGCGCAGCGTGCGGAAGCTGCGGCGGAGGCCGGAGAGCAGGCGCGCGCCGGTGGCGGTGGAGTAGGACGGCGGCGGCGTGTACTTGGGCGGCGGGTCGGGCGCGCGAGCCTCCTGCGCGCCCGCCGCCTCGCCCGACGTCGCCTCGCCGGACGAGTCGAGCCGCGGCCGGTACAGGTTCTGCACTCGCTGTCGTAAAATTGTTTCAAATTAATTTAATGCATTTTAACTAAATTTAAGAAATAAATTAGTAAAAATTATTTTTACGACACAAATTGTGTCTATTACTTAGACACTGGAGTCCGATACCGAACTCAATTAAAACAAAATTTGCTTCAAAAACTAGTTTAATCTTGATAGTCTAGAAATTACAATTTGTCTGGCTGGCATAATAAGAATGAACAAAGAAAAATTACAGCACACTCGTACTGACACACTTTTTATCCCTACCAACATTTTTATTACAAATAAAAATATGAACGGGTAAGTTGGTAGGGTAGTTTTAAATCAAGTTCGCGTAGACGTTGCTCCGTGGAAATCGTAGGCGCGAACATCATCCCCGCCGTTAAAATCGCCGGATTTTAACCCTCAACTTGATTCTCTGTTGCTGGTAGAGGGCTAAGTCGTGTGAAAGGTCTTCGAAAGATCCCTCGAGTCGTTTGAACGTCCGCCACGCGACATACACCGTCAGGGCCAGGAAACAGCTTGCTGATGCGCCCTACGCGCCAACACAGTGGTGGCACATTATCCTCTTGCAATAGCACCAGGTCTCCAATCCTCAGAGGGGTGTCAGGAACGCTCCACTTTGTTCTCTGTTGTAACTCCGCTAAGTACTCGTGCTGCCATCTCCTCCAAAAGTGTTGCCGGATTTGTTCGAGCCGTTGGTAACGTCGGAGAGTAGAAGTTTCGGTGATGGCAATGCGGTTAGCGGCCGACCAAGCAGAAAGTGCCCCGGGGTGAGGAACTGAAGGTCATTTGGAGACGAGGACATAGGACAAATGGGACGGCTATTTAATATGGCTTCAACTTGCGCAAACAGAGTGCCTATCTCTTCGTATGTTAAATGCGAATTACCCATAACACGCCTGATGTGAAACTTTGCGGATTTCACTCCAGCCTCCCAGATGCCACCAAAATGGGGAGCGTAAGCAGGAGAAAATACAAATTTAATTTCTTCCTCACTACAAAAGGAATTTATGGATTCTCTATTAGATTTTAAAAAGTGGCCTATTTCTTTCGCGGCGGCTACAAAATTTCGGCCGTTATCACAAAAATCTCTGAAGGCTTTCCGCGACGAGCCACAAATCTACGTAAAGTTAAAATGAAAGCTTCTCTTGAAAGGTCGCTTACAGCTTCCAAGTGCAAGCATTTAAATCTCAAACAGACAAAAATACATAAATAACATTTTGTTGTCCGTGCTCCGCGGCCCTTTCTATTTAGGATAAGGAAAGGACCAGCCATATCCACACCAACACTACGAAACGGGAAGTCCACCGTAATACGCTGTGAGGGCAAGTTTCCCATCAGCGGAGTCAAAGTCTTGCCTTGCACCTTCCTACACTGTATACAATTGTGCACAGTTCTCCTCGCGAGGTGCCGACCATTAATGGGCCATACATAGTTCCGCACGCTAGCGAGAAGTAGCTGTGGACCAGCGTGTAACTTATGCAAATGCTCCCGCTCAAAGATAAGTTTAGTGAGGTAGTGTGATGAATGTAATAAAATTGAATGTTTGCTCTCAAATGGAAGCGACGATTGGTCTAAGCGACCTCCTACGCGTATCAATCCACTAGCATCCATGAAAGGTGTAAGAGCTATAATGCTCGACCGAGAACTGATTGCCTTATTTTTAGCCAACAAGCCATATTCGACAGGAAATGATTCCTGTTGTGCTACGCGACAAAGCAAATGAAAAGAGCCTTGCAATTCTTGTACACTTAGTGCTTCTAGATGCTTGGACTTAGGGTTTCTTAAATTGTGAAGAAATCGCAACACATATGCATATACTCGCTTTAGTCGATTTAATTTAGAAAAATTATGGAATTGAATTATCGATGAAGTGCTATTATCTAAATTAGCAACATTTGCCCTTAACTCTAGATCCTTTAAATCTTGTTGAACATCTCTAGATACAGTAGGCCAAGATGATTCGTCTTGCAATAAAAACTCCGGACCATACCACCACAAATTATTATTCATAAGTTCTTCCGGATACGCCCCGCGGGAAATGAGATCAGCCGGATTCTGCAAGGTAGGTACATAACGCCAACACCCAACATCGGTTAACTCTAGAATCTCTGCGACTCTGTTAGCCACAAATGTTTTAAGTTTTCTAGAGCTAGTACGCAGCCAAGCCAGGACGACGCTAGAGTCACACCAGTGGATCCTGCGTTCTATAGGAAACCTCAACGAGTCAACGACTACCTTACATAGCCGAGCCGCCAGCAAAGCGGCGCATAGTTCTAAGCGAGGTATAGTGCAGGCCTTCACAGGTGCTACTTTTGACTTGGAACATAAAAGATTAACACTTACGTTGCCTGCCGCATCTACAGACTTAATAAAAATGCATGCGCCGTACGCTCTCTGCGAGGCGTCGCTGAAGGAGTGTAGTTCTATTATAACTGGTAAGTCACATAAAACTTTCCTAGGTATAAAGAATGAAAATAAACTATTTAAAGTATTATAAAATTTAAGCCAAGCCCTTTGCATATCGTTTGAAATTTCGTCATCCCAATCAACTTTATCGAGCCATAACTGCTGCATAATCAATTTAGGGATAATTATACAGGGAGACACAAAACCTAGTGGGTCAAATATTCTAAAAGATGTCGATAATATGAAACGCTTAGTTATTTTCTCAGTACTAGGAGGCATGTCAAAAGAATAAAATAAACAATCTGTTGCTGAATCTCACCCTAAACCGAGGGCGCTGGCAGACTCACTTAAAACCAGTTTATCAGTAGAGCTTGAAGAACAGGCCTGCAGAACTAAAGGAGAATTCGATTTATATTTGCGTAAATTAAAGCATCCCGCCTTCAAGGCCTCCGACACAGAACGTTGAATGCACTTCAATTCATTTTTGTCATTGCAACCAGTAATTAGGTCATCCACGTATAGGTCATGTTGTAAAATAGTTTTCGTGACTGGATCCTCGCACTCCTCCCCCAGCTGCCAAAGACATCTCGTGCTTAAGTAGCTAGCACTTGCGAAGCCGTAAGTAATAGTATTAAGTCTCAGTGTTTTGAGAGGCTCACGCTCATCTTCTCTCCATAAGATGAGTTGTAAATTGCGATCGGACTCGTCTACCACAACTTGCCGGTACATTTTTTCTATATCCGCGGTCAGGATGTACTTGTGGAGGCGAGCCCGAACTAATATGGAGAAAAGAGAGTCTTGCATTTGAGGCCCAACCATCTGAATGTCATTGACAGATACGCCGGAGGAGGTGCGAGCAGACGCGTCAAACACCACCCTTATTTTGGTTGTCTCACTGTTCTCCTTGAACACCGGATGATGAGGCAAGTAGTAACATGAATTCAATGTAGGACTATTGAGTGTTACTTCCGAGAGATGACCCAATTCTGCGTATTCCCGGATAAACGCTACATACTGAGATTTGACCTCAGGCTGTCTCTTAAAGCGCTTCTCTAGATTATAAAATCTTTTTTTGGCCATGGCATGTGAATCGCCAAGACAGTCGGGTGATTTAAATAAAGGAAGCCTCACACAGAATCTACCATTGGACAAGCGACGGGTGTGTTGCACAAAATGCCTTTCACATGCCTGCTCGCTGTCATTTAAATAAATTTTAGAAGGAATCTCCTCTAGTTCCCAAAACCTACTCATTTTAGTATGTAGATCATCACATTGTGCAAAATTAGTAAGAACAGTACTACACTTTACATTATTATTAATTTGCTTGCTAAACAAAGGCACAGGACCACCAATAAGCCAACCTAACTTTGAACTGTGTAATCTAGGACACTCTGGGCCCAATGACTGTTGCTCAGAGCCGATTATGTCCCAAAACAGATCCGAACCGATGAGTATATCGACTTGAGACGGTTCATAGAACTTGGGATCCGCTAGGATAATATTACTAGGAATTTTAAGTGAACTAATATCAAAACTAGAATTAGGTAGCGAACTAGTAAGTTGGTTCATGACATAAAAATTAGATGTAACATTAAAGGACGTATTACATGATTTAATCTGAACAACACAATATTCTGTGATAGTTCCTGAATAATTATTACCAAAGCCAATGACATTCGTAGAGCTTAAAGGAGTGACATCTAGTGACAATTTCCTTTTCAAATTTAAAGTTAAAAATGAGGTTTGGCTGCCACAATCTAACAAGGCGCGCACGGTTACCGATTTACGTGTCCTTGGATTGACAGCCTCAATCAGAGCCGTTGACAGTAGGACTTGACTAATATTCTCATTACAAAAGTTAGCTAGTGTGTCGACGGGGCTAATATTGCTTACAGCAGTAGTTGTATTGCCTTCTATATTTGTAGTAAGGTGCAGGAGTGAGTTGTGCCTTTTTTTACACTCTCGGCAAGGACCGAAACGACATTGACGAGAAAAATGACCAGGCTTCAAACAATTCTTACATAGTTTCAATTTAGTCGTCTGGGTTATACGATCACTAACGCTCATCGCCTTAAATGATGGACAATCAAATATCCTATGCTCAGTAGAATTACAACAAGCACATAAATTAGAAGAAGACGGTATTTGTTGTTGATCACTACTAGTGTTGCTGTTACTAGTGCACGCATAGGACTTCAAGTGTGGACGTTCCGGTTTAGCATTAGCAGCAGTCGCGGCTCGCTGCTGACCATGATTAGACTTAGAAGAGCTCTCAGCCCTACTGCGGTGTACTGATTCTAGAATGGATGCACGATCGTTAAGAAACTTGTGAAAATCTTTAAGCGTGGGTGTATCAGTCGACATCGCATTACGGTGTTCCTCCCATCTCATGAATGTGTTACTGTCTAGCTTAGATGAAACCAAATGTATAACAATAACGTCCCAATGTTCAGTTGCCTGTCCTAGACTGGACAGTGCACGCAAATTCTTAGTCACGTGATCGACTAGGAAGCGCAGCGACCTCTCAGACTCTTTATGTAGTGCGGTAATATTAAAAAGCGAACTGAGGTGATGATCTATTAATAAACGTTTGTTGTCATAACGCTGTAATAATAGGTTCCAAGCCTCCTCATAATTATTGGAAGAAACTTCGAGATTCGCAACAGTACGAGCTGGTTCCCCCTCTAAATATGATAATAAATAATGAAACTTATTCACGGGGCTGATTCGACTATTTTGATGAACTAGAGATTTGAATGTGTCTCGAAATTCCATCCACTTAAGATGCGAACCATCAAACTTAGCAATGTTAATTAACGGAAGCCTAAAACCAGTTTCATTGTGCTCGAGCCCACAATGGCTTACATTATGATAGTTACTAGATTCGTGGGCACTGTCAACGTGACTGTGCAACTGCAACAGAGTTTGAGCCGCCACAATATTGCTAATAAAGGCCCTCTCAATGATTTCTCGTTCCGCGAGCTCCTCGTCTAACTTATTAAAATTAATAACCTCAATCTTGCTTTGTAAATCATCAAATTTAGAAGATAACGCTTCAAATCTACGAAGCTTAAGAGTAAGTTCGGCCCTTTCGGTCGTAGTAAGCGTTTCCAAATCATTCAATCTATCAACATAATTTTTAAACTTGGTTACTTGTCCCTTGACAGAACTACGCTTGGTAATTAATTCCGCCAGGTTTTTTACGTCGTCTCCGATTCCCATCGTAAAGTATTAAAGATTATTGCAAAATTCGTAAGGAAGAAATTAAATATAAATGTAAAAAAAAAAAAATACAATTTAACCGATATAAGTTAACGTAAAAAATAAAATGAAAGTTTAAAACTTAAAATAACAAATGAAAACGCTCACGCCCCTTTCCGGTGGTATCTGCCGCACGGGAGGTCGAGCTGGCCCTTAGCGGGCACAAACAGCGCGGCAACGTGGCGGCGGGCGCGGCGCTACAGCGCGGCGGCGGCGGCGGAGCGTATCTGTCCCGCTTACTAGTTAACAGCACCCCTGGAATGTTCGGCGGAATAATCACCACACAGAAAATGACGTGGGACACAACAATAACGGCGTTTAGGGCTTAATAAACAAACAAAGAAAAATAATACTTATTAAGTTATCTAGAGAGAATTCGACTATAAAATCGGATGACGCAATACCTACCGTACCTCATTCACAAAGGTAAAAAATGTATCATCGTAACACGTAAAAATAAAAATTAATTAATTTATTATTATAAATAATAAAGATCATCAATCATAAAAATGTAAAAAAATGTAATGTGTAAATATTATGTTTGCACAAGATAAAACCAATAAAGGACGTTCAGAAAATGATTGAAAGAGGGATTTGGGTACTGAAAGGGCCACTTAGCTGCAATTATAGTCTGCTGCGCTGCGGGTGGTTCAAAGTCCAACGACCGGCGATGCTAATTCCGTGTTCCTTTCAAATGTATACGACTGTTCCGTGGGTTTTAGCTTGTTCCTCAATACTTGACTAGACTCGGTGCGGTGCTGCCCGGTAGCTGATTGCTACGGCGCTGTTGCTGACCAATTCCAGCAGGACTCCAAGCTTCCACAATCCAAATGTTTAAATCGATATTGTCTTCGTCAGATTATGTCCTGTCACGGTCGCCAATTATGTCTATTACTTAGACACTGGAGTCCGATACCGAACTCAATTAAAACAAAATTTGCTTCAAAAACTAGTTTAATCTTGATAGTCTAGAAATTACAATTTGTCTGGCTGGCATAATAAGAATGAACAAAGAAAAATTACAGCACACTCGTACTGACACACTTTTTATCCCTACCAACATTTTTATTACAAATAAAAATATGAACGGGTAAGTTGGTAGGGTAGTTTTAAATCAAGTTCGCGTAGACGTTGCTCCGTGGAAATCGTAGGCGCGAACAAATTGATTTTAAAAAATCCAGGTATTCTAACCCCTTTCGGATGTAATATCCGCAAAAAAATTATGCGATGACCTTTGAAATATATATATAAAAAAATAATTAAAACTGTTAATTAGCGCATATATTCGTTCGTCTTAACAAAATAAGAGAGATCCTCTTATTTTGTTAAGACGAACCAACGAAGCGGGATATGTGTGTAATTGTTATTTTAAATTAATATGAATAGGTTGACGACAGTTTTAAATATACAAAATATACACAAGTATTATTAATATGTATATTATTTAGTAGTGTAATGGTTCGTACATTTGCTCGTGTCAATGACAGTGTGCATGGCGCAATTCGTTTGAACCGCGAATCTTTCTACAGTCGGACGATACCTACGCGATATATACGAGAAGTGATACAAAAGTAATGATAATCGGCTATTTTCAATTTGCATAAAAATCCATAGTTGCACGCTGGGTAAAGGAATTTAAGCTAGGCAGAACATCAACTGAATATGTACATTGCGAGTGCGCCAATCCACGTCTCTCAGTGAAGATAACGTGAAAAAAGTCGAAGATGTTGTTATGATTGATTATCATTACTTCTGGATCCCTCGTAATGCTCAATGATTGCGAGACTAATTTTATTAACGGGGATGAAAGTCATTTAAATCCACATGTAAAAAGACAAACTCTTTTCAGCTTACTTTGTGTTGTGATCACATATTTTTGACGTGATAACGTCTTGTAAATCGATTAATGCCGGCTGCACGCACGAACTATTGTCACGTTTCGCGAGCGAGAGCGCGCTTAGCTTGTGAATGAAAAACAATAACGCAGATTGGAGGATCTTAAATATCACACATTTATACAAGTTGAAAATAAATTGTTAATAGCACGTTGTTAATCTGTATAATTTAAGTATTATAATTTTTGAATTAACGAGTGCAAATAAATGTTAATTTATCGAAAGAAAAAAAATTAATTTAATTAACTCAATCATTGTATTATACAAAATAATGATAACTCGGTGATATTCATTCAATTCAATAGGGTACTTTCGGTAGTCAAAAATAAATTATGAAATTTGATTTTAAAAAAAATGTATATAGAAATATACTTAAATGTTCTGAATTTGAGTCATAAAAGCACATTATTGTTTTATTATATTGAAAATAAAAGTTGTAATTTTTAATCTGTATATCACGTGACCTAAAACGCGAGCCGCCATGGTGTAACGTCGGAAGGATAATGTTCCGTTCCGATACACTACGAGCACCGCTCAGTGCCCTTTATTGTGAAAAGTTCGTTCATTTATGGAGTGCCAGTACACTGCTGCAGTACCATGGAGAAAAATAATTGACGTCATAAATAGCCGCCATATTTGTATTGTGAGCACTGGCGCTTTCGAGGAAAGTGCACTCAGTATTTTGATCACGTGATCAAAAAATATAACAGCGAGAATGATTGTTATTATTATTTATTTATATTATTATTCAAAAATGTCAACAACATTAAAATAATAAATTTTCTTGTTGAACAGAAAACGTATGTATTTTTATTTGAAAACAATGTAAAAAATTCAGTAACCAGTATAGCACATTATAGCAAACTAAAAAGGAACGGCTTTACAGTATACTGAATTGACGTCACATCTCACACTGCTCTTACAATTAGTGTATATCGGAACACAACATTAACAATATTACGTCATCATAATGTCTGACAGCGTTTTCGCGGGAATAAATAAGGCTTAAAATTTAATTAAATTTTATGGCAAGAAAGCGTGTTTATTTTACTGAAATATAGCTTTTTGTGGCTTTTTATTAGGAAAATCAACATTTTGAAGTACTTTTTCAAACGTAGTAGAATAGCCTATTCATAAAAGTATGCAATTTTTTTTATCAATGTTGTCTTATGACGTTATCACGAAAAATTGATGATTTTTATTAAAAATATATAAAAACTATTCGTTGGTAAAGTTTTAAAGTTCAATGAACACACTAACGTGTGGGCCACATGGTGTGGCCCAATGATCTGTTAACTATTATTATTATTATTATTATCTATTAACTATTATCAATTTTTTGTGTTGTTATATAAAATTTCCAACCCAGCTCCTATATAAGAGAAAAGAGAGAGTTTTCTCAGTATTACGAAATGTGGTGAATGTAAAGGCAGTTTAATTTCAGTACTGTTCATGTAAGCATTGTAATTAATTCAGTTTCAGCTTTTATACACTCATTTGCAAAAAAAACGGGCGGTTTCGATTTTCTTCCTGGCTGAAAAAAATAAAATACCAAAAAGGTTTTAATCATTTGAACATGTTACTGGCCAGTTATAAAAGTGCCATAATGTTTATAAGAGTACATTCCAAATTCAAATTTTTGACTGAGCCTGGTTTTCAAAGAAAATAACTTTTAACTACATTTTGTGGCGCGAATTCCCTATAGTTAATATCGACTCTAATTAACTTTTTGTCAATTTTTATTAAATTATCTGGTGTCCTTGACATTTAAAAGTATTGTTATTGCTGTTTAGCAATCTCGAAAATGGTAGATAAAGTGATAAAAGCGAGCAAAATTATTGCGCTGCTTGAAGAAGGTTGCAGTCAATGCTTCGTGGCTCAGAGGCTAAATGTGAGTCGGTCGACAGTTCAAAGGACCTGGCAGCGCTATCAAGAGACCGGTTCCGTCAAGAGAAGGCCTGGTTCTGGCAGAAAGACATGTACCGAACCACGGGATGATCGTTTTCTAGTTAGTCAAGCGTTGAAAAATCGCAAATGTTCTTATGTGGACCTCAAGAACACCCTCGAAGAAGTAAGAAATGTGCAAATTAGTCTATGGACGGTCAGGGGGAGGCTTCTCGCTGCTAATATACACAGTCATCGCCCGGCACGCGGCCCTAAATTACTCCGTGGACATCGAGTTGCCAGGCTTAGCTTCGCTCGAAATTGTGTGTCATGGACTCATGAAGACTGGGATAGGGTATTGTTCTCCGATGAAGCCAGGATATCTCTGCATGGTGAAGACCGACGTCGGCGAGTGCTACGTAGACGAGGAGAACGCTTTGCAGAGGCATGTTTTGAAGAAATCACACCTTATGGAGGGGGCTCTGTTATGTTTTGGGCAGGAATAAATTCTATGGATCGTACGGAGTTAGTCTTCATCGAAAACGGTACACTGACTGGACACCGATACATAACGGAAGTTCTAATTCCTTATGCACAACCCGCTTTAACCGCTCTTGGCGAAAACTCAATTTTTATGGACGACAACGCTCGCGCCCACCGGTCTGGCAGTGTGGATGCGTATATGCTAGAAGTCGGAATTCGTTGTTTGGACTGGCCAGCTAGAAGTCCGGACCTCAATCCCATAGAGCATTTCTGGGACGTTCTGAAGCGACGAGTGAGATCAGTGCAGCCGGCTCCGCAGACCATCAGAGAGCTAAAGAATGTGATTACCGCGGAGTGGGAACGTATTCCCCAAGAAACCATAAAAGATATACTCACTAGCATGCCCAGACGAATGCAAACTGTGATTTCAGCAAGAGGGGGTCACACTCAATACTAAACTTTTATCTGCTTTTAATGTATTCAAGAAAAACAAAGAAATTGACGCGTTTCATTTTTATTTAGCGAGCAGGTACAATCATAGTGTTTTGAGCTTAAACATTATTTCTTAATAATTTAATTAAAATGTTATGATAAAACTGATGAAAACTATTCCTTCCTAATTAATTTATAAAATTCTGAGGATAACAATACCTAAAATTGTCAAACAAACTAATAGTAACTATAAAATAGTTCTTTGCTTAAGTGCCCGTTTTTTTTGCAAAAGAGTTTATATTATGATACATAAATATAACTTTATTCTTACCGTGTTGTCCAAATAGTCATTTGATGGATAATCCTAGCAGCATTGAAATTTAAAATATAGTTTTAACATTCCATCTAATAAGCTATATAGTTAGCCTGATTAGTTTTGGCCACTTTGATATATCCTCTAGGAGTCTTGTCCACAATTTTTTTTACTACATATTGATTAACTATTTTTTTTTATTTTTGCATTGTAGACTAGATGTGTCACTTATCAATTTCATTTAGGACTATTTAAAATCTAAAACTATTTAGGACTATCTAAAATTATTCATCAATACACACAATAAGCTATGAAAATCATTACAATTAAACTACGATTCAATCAAACATTTCAACCGATCTAGTTCAATTTCGATTCGATCTGTGTAACATTGTCTTCCATGTGGGACATATGACTAAATACGTATAAAGAGTAGCCATTGAAATATCAGTTATTTTCAGCGAAATCTTTTAAACTTCCAAATTGGTAGTTTTACATTAACTATATTTAAATTTAAAAAAAAATGTAACATGAAGATTCATGTGTTTTTAAAGCCTTCGTGAATAAGTTAAATTTTTGATTTTAAGTGAATCGTATGACCACTTAACGCGAGTAAAATAAGTAATAATATTGTAAATAAATAAATTAATTAATACATCAGCCAAAAAAAAGAAAAAAAGTCGCGACAGTGAGGTAGTAGTGTAAGCGGTCGTACGTCGAGTATGTCGGGCGGGCCGCGCGTGACGTAGCGCCAGGTCTGCGCGAGCGCCGCCAGCGGCACCAGCAGCAGCGCGCCCTGCTGCAGGCCCACCGCCGCCTGCCGCGCCCACAGCGGGAAGTACCTGGTGCGGGACAACACGACTGGTGTACTGGTGCGAGTAGACCGGAAACAAATATTTGTTTCCGGTGTGGGCGTATGCCTATGCCTCGGAGAGCACGTAAAGCCGTCGGTCCCGGTTTTTATCATAGAAACCTGATAACGATCGTTACTCATGGTAGGGATATTATCCGCCAACCCGCAGTGGAGCAGCGTAGTGAATTAAGCTCTAACCCTTTTTCTATATGGAGAAGAGGCCTTCGCTCAGCAGTGGGTTCTTTATAGGCTGATACAGCACGGTACATGAACAAAAAATCGTAAGCTAAATTTTATTATTTCCTTTTCGAGACCACGTAAAAGTTATCCTTATTAATCAATCTTCATTAGAAAAATTACAAATTTTGTTTTTTGTTCCTACTTACTCATACTCGATCTCAAAAATTAACTATGCTTAATTTTTATCTTCACAATGTAAATTATTTGTTCAATGATTTTCTTTATCTCTTACGTTAAACTTATCTCAACTCAGTTAATTAAATAAAAACTGCTAATGTCAATAAAAATATCTATAAATACTTATGAATCTATGCTTTTATTCGTCAAAACTTTTTTCTATAATAGGGGATCGGACAGTAATCAGATTAAAATCTAAAATGTACTTAGATAAAATAAATATACTGTTTTACGATTTTATTTATCTAATAATAATTTAATATAATTCATTTAAATATTTTTAAATGAAGAAATAAAATGTTGTTATTTTCAATATTTTTAAACTGTACTGAAACGCCAATCACAGTGCGTGACGTCATCTGTGGCCAATCATTGACTGCACGGATACTACCCTACTTAGTTTACTCAGTTATTTCCATAATTTTGTTGAAATTATTAAAGTTTCTAAAAGATTACTTATAAATTAGGATACGATAATCGATTTAAAAGCTATCACGTGGTGTTTCACCAGTTTTTTATAATGGAAACAGGATTTACGAAAGCCGACAATCGAAATCTTCCCAGAGTTGATTTGTTTCTGATTTGCAATTTCTTTGCAAGTAATTCAGACTTTTGTGACACTGAATTCGAAATGTGAAAACTTCTGGGTCAGTATTATAACTATATAATAATATATTATTTGCCATAAAATACCTAGGTACTTAAAAAAATACCTCCTTGAAAAATAATCTCTAACATTACACAATATTAAAAGGTGAAAATATTGTCAGATTTTGCAAATCACAAAGACTGAGGTGGGCAGGCCACTTAGAAAGGATGCCGGAAACCAGGGCAGCCAAAATAATATCTGAGTGGACACCACAGCAGAAGAGACCGAGAGGAAAACCCAGGAAAAGACGGAAGGACTGCATAAAGGAGGATCTGAGGAAGATGGGCAAGTTTACGAACTGGAGGAGGGTCGCCAGAGATCGTGACAAGTGGAGGAAAATCGTGGAAGAAGCCAAGACCCACAAAGGGTTGTAGCGCCACTGGAAGTAAGTACATTGGGGTACTGCACACCAACGATATTTTTTTCGTTCCATAAGAACAAATAAAAAATCTACTCCACGAAACAAAACTTCTCGCGAACTTATGCTCATGTAGCTGTTTTGTTATAACCACGGATGACGTCACGCGATCTCAGATGACATAACGTGGCATTTTGGCGGGATTTTTAAACAGACAATATTAAAACATGATTTTGAGTACTTAAAAGGCTATAAAAAATTAAGTTTTATTTTTATGGGAATAAGTATCCATAAAGATTAATTTAAAACACTTTCTGAAAATTAGGCCGATCCCCTATTAATTCACAGAATACTTTTAATTGTTATTCCCAAGAAATATGTAAGGAATAATTTATTTTCGATGGTAGTTATAGTATAACAGAAAATAGAAAAAGTAGGTTTATATAAACAAATCAATCTTATAACAGAATAAAAATATATTTACCCTGTGGGCTTTCTCCAACTATACAACTGGCGTTGTTGACCGACGCGGAAATCCATTACACACAATGCCTGTAATCGAAAATAATAATAGAATATGATGAAGCGTAAAATGGCGACAGATTATAAGTCGTAACCAGTTTAAAATGAACACTATAGATCATTAATAGTCACAGCACTCACACAACAGCACGCCGCAGCACTCACACAGCGCGGCACGCCGCAGTACTCACACAGAGCAGCACGGGTAGCACGACGGTCCAGGTGAAGCTGAGCAGCGCGGCGAGCGCGGCGGACGCGCGCCCTCCCGGCCCGAAGAGCGCGGCGACGACCGCGTCCGGCGCGTAAGGCCGCCCGCGGACCACGAACACGCCCACTGCGAGCGACACCTGCGCCGCGCACTGCCACCACGAGCCCACCCACGTGTAGTCGATGAAGTGGACCACGCGGATACCCGCCTGCGGAACGACACTCACTCTCTATAAACTTACGAAATTCACACACTATTTTATTTCGGAATGTGAATCTTAGTTCTTTACTATTAATAACGTTCGTGTCACGTGAAATGCACCCATGACCAAACTTTCAAATCTTATTATAATAATCTTGTCTTCACTCTTTAATCTATATTTATAACAAAATTGTAACCGGTCCAATACTGTATTGAATATATTATGAAAATTTTTTTTTGGAGCGCACTGTGTAATCTTTAGTGAAGCTAAAAATTTAATTTTTTTAATTATTGATTATGTGTCTGTTTGTATCATGATTGCGCAGTACGCTCAAGTTACTGAATGAATTTAAACTAAGCACAATTTGAGTTCATGCTACGAACTATGTAGTATACTAGGTATTTTTATCCCGAAATTCGGCACTGTTTCCTTGGGAGAAAGATAAAAGTGAAAATGTGTAAGTACACATTTTACATATTACAATTATAATTAAGTGACTTATAATTAATTCATCATCATCATATCATAATATCAGCTGTTGGATGTCCACTGTTGAACATAGGCCTCCTAATTTGACCTCCAGAGCGTCAGGTTCATAGCAGCCTTCATCCAACGACTTCCGGCGACTTTCCAAAAATCGTCTGTCCATCTCGCGGACGGCCGTCCGACGCTACGCTTGCCGGACATGGTTTCCACTCGAGAACCTTTCTGCTCCATCGGCTGCCAGTTCTACGAGCTATGTGCCCTGCTCACTGCCACTGTTGCTTGCAAATCCGTTGGGCTATGTCGACAACCATCGTTCGTCTGCGAATCTCATTTCTGATTCGATATCGCAGAGAAATACCAAACATAGCCCTCTCCATTGCACGCTGTGCAATTTGGAGCTTGTTTAAAAGACCCATAGTCAAAGACCACGTCAGGCCGTGCGGTGACCGGTAGGGAAGAATAGTCCCTATCTCTTTCTTGCCGAGGTGTCGTAAGAGGCAATAGCAATAGCAATAGCGGTGCGAACAACTATGCACCGACCAGGCTCGTGATGGGCAGCAGCGTCACCGTGTCCTGACACAACACACTGCGCTCGCCAACACGTTTGCCAAGCGTGGCGAGTATTGTCAACTCCCAGTACCCTTATGAAAATATTCCCTTTTTTTTACTGAAAATTCCGAAATTTCAAACAATATTTGTCTTTATCACAATTTCTCAGCATTTTTCAGGTTTTATTTTTATTTTAATAAGGATAAGACTTTCAGAGTCTTTTAGAAATTACTCCGTAAAAAAAGGGAATATTTCCGTAAGGGTATATGATAGTCGAACTCACGTCAGTAGACAGCAGCAGTCCCACGGCCAGTCCAAAGACGCAGCTGAAGAATGTGATGGTGGTCTCCCAGACGCGAGTGGCGCGCGGGTTTATCGCCATGAGGCCGGTGACGACGCAGTGCCACACCGCCAGCTGCTGCGCGATGCCGAACATTATCAGGATGAAGTAGAAGATCACCGCCCACGCCGGGGATAGCTGGAATTATACACGCGTTTCGTTTATTTTCACCGCTACTAGTCTTGTCAACGAGTGCCATTTTGGTCAACTTTTTTCAGCAGTCTCCGAAAATAATGATCGAGGTGTCATTAGATTCGAAATGGCATCAAAATCTTCTATTACTATTATTATGACTATTATTCACATTTCGACTATTCACAATTTATTAAGATATGAATAAACTAGCCAGACGCACGATGTTACTCGCGTTGACATTGATGGCTACTGCACCACTTACTTTAGTCATAGCATTTTGTATTATAGCCTACTAGCTTTTACCCGCGGCTTTGTTCGCATTGAAGCCATTAAATAAGTATCAAAGATCATTACAATATAAATGAATCAATTACTGGAATGCTAAATGGTATTGAAGTGGCTAGATTTTGAGATTTTTGTAAATTTTTTATCTTGCGTAAAAAAGAAAATTTAAATAAAAAGTACCCTATGTTACTTCTAATACCTCCAAGAATATGTGTACAATGTTTCATGATGATCGGTTAAGTAGTTTTCGCGTGAAAGCGTAACAAACAAACTCACATTTCTAATATAAGGATTAGGGATTAATAAACTAGCCAAACTGCGAGGTATTACTCGTGTTGACATTGATGGCTGGTGCACCACTTATATTAGTCGTAGCGTTTCGTTTTATAACCTAAGTTATGACTAGATATAGGTATAAGCTAAAATTATTTAAAGTTTCATCGAAATCAGTTTAATCATTTTTACAAGTTAAAACAATAATTGAGAAGAATAGTAATTATAACGACAGTACTAAGTTAAATATTAATCCTATTTTAATTGCTGTACATTTTTTTATCAAAGCAACAACAAAAACTACTTACATCACTTGTTGGTACAACAGCTAAAGTTGCAGGTACTATTTGTGTCGCTAATTGTAGGGGTTGCCAGCCACTTAAAACTTTTGCTGTGTTACCAGTTCGCCACACCGTCAGACCAACTAAACTGCCATAATGTCCCATGTATCTAACAGGTGTTGAAACTGTGTTGCCAGGTAATGGTTCTGACGCTGGCCATAAAAATTGTGATGATTTTATTGTTTCTGAAAAAAAAAAAGATTTAAAAGAAGAATCAAAATTTTGATAAATATTAAAATGTTAAAAATGTCCCTACAAAACTAATCTGTCAAATTTTTACATTTTTCTAACCTTACAATTAAGAAACTTACCATAGCTGCTTGGAATAAAGATGAAGCCGTAATTCTTCAAGATTTGTACACAGGTATTGGCTAAGAGGGAGCCTAATAACAGTACTGCAAAAGTAAAGGCCACTATACATCCGCTTTCTCTCTGTAACATTCTATTTGTTTTATTTTTTGGATCTTTATGTGACATTAACTGCATTATACAAGGTCCTAGTAAACCCCATGTTAGAAACGTCTCTTGAGCCGCTGCCACCCAACTCTAAAATAAAAGATTATAAATTTTTAATCTGTATAGAAATATTTATAAAAATAGAAAATAAAATATTATATGATACAATGAAAATAATTTAATATTTATTTTAAATTTTTCTAAAGAAAATTTATATTTAACTGTCTAAAAACATTGCATCATATTTTTTATTTGTTGCTTACATACATGTCTATTTTATATCTTAACTATGTTATCTCTAAGTGGATGATTGATATTTGTTGAAGTACATTTTTAGAAATTATTATACAACTTTCCATCACTCACATTGCTGTTGATGAAAAATTCACTCCATTCGGTCTCAGAGAAAATATTTGTTACTGAATTATATGGTATAAGAGTTAAAAGTTTGATACACAACACTAAAGTACCACAAATCGGCAGAAATATGAGCATATAAACAACCTGAAACAAACATAATATATGAAATATTTTGTTTTAAATAATGTCTAAAATTACTACATATTATAAAACAAAGTCCGGCCGGAAGCCGGGGGGGCTTCGTCTGTCTTTCAGTCTGTCTGTCTATTCACGAATAGACATAGATATAGAGATCAATAGACCGAGTGGTTTATGAGGAAGGTTTGTGTATAATTTGCCAAGTTATTGTATAAATTGGTCGAAATATGACGATAATTGTTGAAACTGTCCAAATAAATTAAGCCAATGGGAGCTGTCATTAAAAACGCTGCCTAATCCCTTTGATATGTAATAAAACAATGTATAGCAGGATATTTCTCTTTTATAGGTCTACAGAAGACCTATCCATATTATTCTTATTGATCCTTATCAACTTAAATCCGCGATAACATATCTATCTTTATTTTTTCTTTTTATATTCGTTCTATCTTCTAAAAAAAATTGTCACGTGCATTGCTGTAATTAGAAAACTGTTTAGACCGATACAGTATTAATCCTTATCAACTTAAACACCTTAAATACCTTAGTATTTCATGCACATTATGGTTATCATTTACAACATATAATTTAAACGAATATCTTAAGATTTTTCGCGAAATAAAAACTAACGCGCACGAAAACAAATTCAAGTGCGGGTCTCGCACCGATGATGGGACTCGTTTGATGCGACCACTCCCTGTTGCCCACTGTTGCTATTATAACAAGACAGGAAAAAACCTTTTAGGCATAATATACTCTACTACCCGTGTAAAGCCGAGGTGGGTCGATGGTACTAATAATAATGCACTGCAGACAACATTTTTTAGTAGTTTCTGGCTCTTGCCAGCGAGACTGACTTTTTGAGGTACAACTACAAATACGGGACGGTTAGCTATTACTATATCCGTCTAAAATATAAACAGAAAATGATTTAGTTGAATATTTGAACGAAAATACTACAAAACAAAAACATTATTAGAAACAGCATTCATCAAATACGTTAGATAATACCCTACCGACATTCAAAGCAACGATCCATTCAGAAGCTGAGAAGATAAGATACGATTCGAAAAATGAAGGTCATATGTTCAGCGCCATCTATTACGACAGTTTTATACTTCACTTTATATTTATTACGTACTAACCGACCCGTGCGGTTTTGCCCGCTTTGACTTTATAATTATTACGGCACGATAATTTATTTTTTAAGTATATAATATATTGTCTCTATATTCAATATTCATAGCACAGACGACGGCGGTCGATGTTAAACAAAATATTTTTGTGTATTTTTGTTCGTACAATACGACTTCGTTAAGATTTCACTACATTTGTTTATAGAGTAATAACTCCACTTCTACACTGTGCATCAAGATAAAAATTACATCAGATTTTGAGTTGGATCTCCAGGATCACAATTGCGAAAACCGCATCAAATTTTATGCAGCAGATTTTGTGTGATGCGGAAACAAACATACAGACAGAGAGACAACATTCTAAAAATAATTTCTTATGTACAGACATCTACTGGTTACAATTTTATGTGTATGTATTTAATCTTTTCTTCAATCTTTGTATAAAAATAGATGTCAAGTACTCTTTTTAAATGTTAATTTTATTCATGATATGCTATACAACATGATTTTACATAATGTTAATACTTTATACCAATTTTTGAGATAACATTTAAATGAATTAACATTTTTTTTCTTTAGTTAACTCACGCAATCATTTACATTACAATAACAAGCAATAGCAATGTACATAATTAGTATATTTAACGAATTGAAATGTCTTTTTTTATATAGAATTTGTTATCAACTCCTAAGACTTTGAAAGGGTTCCTTATACTACATATTCAGTAGAAATTCATTCCATAATAACTCTTTGGGATCAAAATAGAGATTCCGTCGTAGAATCATTTTTTTAAGTCATCCTTGGTTTTGTTATTTGAAGTACTTTGAGTTGTTAGCACTAGAGTTGCCGCGAATACTCGCTATTATTCGGTATTCGGCATTACTCGACATTTTTTTTTGTTATTCGTCGAATACCGAATAATAGCCTGTATTATTCGATATTCGGCGAATAGTTCTCTAAAATATATTTTTAATGAACAAAAAAAGCTATAGACTTAAAAATAACACAAATATACAAAAAAATATTGTTTGAAAACTGCCCTGGAAGTTTTGGCTGATTTTTATGGTTTTTGGTGCGCTGAATACAAATCTGTCAATCGTTTTGCTCTATCACGTACAGATTTTTTGCTACTTAGGGTTAGCAGAGGTTACGGGGTTAAAAATAAGTCTCATTTTACTGTCGGAAAAACCAGCAAACATATTCCAAAATTTATCTAATGAACGAAAGATGTCATTAACAAACATAATTTGGATATAAAATGACTTTGGGATCAATTGCTTTCCTGGTGGAACCATTTCTTCTTCCCCTGAATACTTCTTTTGGGGCGTTTCTTTGCGTATTTTTCTTCTGGAGTTTCCCGCAGCAACAACCAGCAGGAATCGGCCATCATGTTGGTGTTCCACCTTCCTTGATATCTTCTCTCTGCGTCCTTAATGTTCTGGTGAAACCTTTCACCTTGCTCTTCACTAGAAGAACAAAAAGCAAGTTCTAGCAAGCAAGTTCTAGCAAGAACAAAAATAGCAGTCTCTTCCATGGTCTTTTTGTTCACGCCATATCATAGGTATTCCATAACGAAAAGCTTGTTTTTTACCTTTCATCCATAAGCGAAAATCTTCAACACAAGTCTTACACACTTTGTGCGGGGCCCACGGTTTGTCTTGATTGCCTAACTGTAAACCGAAACAGGCGAAGTATACTTTTTTAACAAACGCAGTAATGTTCCTCTGCCGCTTTTTCAAGGTATATTCCCCGCAAATAAAACAAAAACTGTCTGGAGAGTTGATGCAAACTCTATGAGCCATCGCGAATACAGCACTGCAACTATAGTGTACCACTTCTTAATAAAGCTGGATTACGACTGAGCCAACAATAGGTAGCAAGGAACTTGTGAGAGACCGAAATTAATCATAAACGGACATGTACTTACACGATTATAACTGTAACCTTGGTTTGGGCTGCGAGAATAAACTGCTATCGGCTACATAAAAAAACCTGTAATGAATTAACGAGAGATCTAATTTGGCCAGAAAACGTGACGTGATAGAACTTTTTGGGTATTTTTCCCGGATTCAGCACCCTAAAATCTATAAGAATCAGTGGAAAAATCAGAGGCAGTTTTTTGGTCGTGTACCTGTGTAATCAAACTTAAATATATATTAAAAAACAAAACACAGTATTATTTTTTTTCATATAAAAAAGCCAAAAATCAGTCATGTCATGTTGAAGTGAATTAGTTAGGCTTTTTAATTAATATTTAAAGTCCGAAAGGGGCAATTGTGGTGAAAAAAAAAATAGTTTTTCTGCACGATTGGGATCAAGTCGGTTGCGCTTTTCTTCATAAATCAAAGCTGCCTCAGAAAATAGGCTTTCTGAATAAACAGAGCTTGCTGGTGTGATTAAGTATTGTTTAGCAAGCTTACTTAAAATGGGGAATCCATTCTTATTGGTACTCAAGCCTCACCATTCGCATGGGTTTATACTTCAGTCAGCCTTTGCTAACGCGATGTAGTGGGCGATTTCTTTAGCAGTGGCATTCTTGGATTGTTTTTCAGAAGGCTGCTCTGTTGTAGATTCTTCAAAACATGGCCAAAATAGTTTGAGTTTCTAAATCGACATTCCCACTTTCATTGTCTAAACATGTGTCTTTTGGACACTATTTCTGAATCCAATTCACAATACTTCTTAAATGAATGGTAAAACTGTATAAGTAAATAAAGAAATAATAACCTGGGTGTTTGAATTTCAAATGATTCTGCAAGGCTGTTGTTCCTGCTTTTTTTACTGCTCTACTTATTTTTATAACACACAAAATACATTTTGCATTGTTTTCTTCTTCCTTAAAATAACTCTTTTCTTTTTTAAGTTATACGAAACGAGGTATTCTCCATGAAATAGGCATAAGAAAATGCTTGCCAGCATTCTAAAATGTAAAATCAGTATAATATGAGACTGATTTCTTTAACTTCACTGTTTTCTTTTCTCATAACCTTAGAAAAAATTTTGATTACAGTAACAAATAGATGATTGGTAAGTTCAAGACTACTACAAGCGTGATATTATTATTTGATAACAAATAAATTATTTTTTATATTCCCTTTTTTATGGCGAATAATAATGGCGAGTTATTCGACTATTCGCCATAGGGAATGGCGATTAATCGTTATTCGACTATTCGCTATAAAAACTATTCGCGGCATCTCTAGTTAGCACACTCGTGTCATTGTTCTTCATATCCTACTTTATCATTTGTACATAACAAATAAACTTTGTATTATATCACAATCATAAAAGTTAAACATCTTAAATTTGTATTTTTACATACAACTGAATAAAACATGAACTGAATTTTACATGTAACTGAATTATTCAAATAAATTTAGAATATAATATTCAAATTTATTTAGAGCTAGCTGCTGCCCGCGGCGTCGTCTGCGTGAACGCTATTAGATTACACGTTGTTACAGAATGCGTTGAAGAAATAAAGGTTCACTGCTCGTTCCCCGTAGGCGATAGCGTGATAATATTTAGCCTATAATATGTTGACCCGACTTCTTAATAATATTCGTGCCAAATTTGAAGTAAATCCATGCTGTACTCTTTGAGTTTATCCCGGACATACATACAGACAAACAGACAAAAATTCTAAAAACTATATTTTTGGCTTCGATATCGATTGTAGATCACACCCTAAGTATTCTTTTAAAAAAATATTTAATGTACAGTTTTGACTTTCCTACCATTTTATTATATGTAAAACACATAAAAAGAGTTTGTCGTTATAATTCAGATAAAATAACGATCCATTTTTCTGATATGTAACTGATAAAAATAAAATAAGTTTATTGTTAAGTTCCATTAACGGTGAAATATTTTGCATTTGCTGGAGATGGAAAATTTTTAAATATTATTGAACTTTCGATAAAAAAGGTTTCTGTTATAAGAAATATTAAAACTCAATGAGCGAATTCTATTTTTCAGATTGCGATAAATCAATTGAAGTTTCTTCCAACCTCCTGTAATAAAGATTTCTAACCTTGGTCTCATATATTTATATTTATTGCGGAATGAAGTAGATCGACAATTCAAAAAACCTAACCGATAAAACGAGAATGTGATAAAAAAAATCATTTTTTATTGTTTAAATATATTTATAACGAATTACATAACTCAAATTAAAAATTCGACTTAAGAATTTTTTTAATGATTTTTCACCTTGTCGGAAACTTCGTGTTAGTTAATTACAATGCACACACACTTTAGCATATTGTTTTTCTTTTATATTTATCAAATTTAATCTACCTAACAACAATATACTATCTGACTGACTGATAAATATAAATAGCATACGGACGAAACCGGTGAAACTATAGATATGAAATTTTCCATAGAACATCCTTGCAAAGGAATCTCAAAAAACATTTCTCCTGAGAGGGTTGGAAAATGGGAAATACAAACTTGTACGAAAGTTCGAGATTTGAAGAACATGAAAGAAAATCGAGTTACATGCAGAAAATCGCTAGTATTTTAAAGGTTTGCTTGTTATCTATTATTTACAAAGCACGTTTATAGTTTTATATAATGATATATTATGAAAATAGAATGGAATTTTCCATAGAACATCCTTGCAAAGGAATTTCAAAAAATATTTCTCCTGAGAGGGTTGAAAAATGGGAAATACAAACTTGTACGAAAGTTCGAGATTTGAAGAACACGAAGGAAAATCGAGTTACATGCAGAAAATCGCTAGTATTTTAAAGGTTTGCTTGTTATCTATTATTTACAAAGCACGTTTATAGTTTTATATAATGATATATTATGAAAATAGAGGTAATAAAAATTATTAAATAAATTACAACCGTGACGACAAACTACATAATATTATGATTATATTGTAAGCGTTCGCGAAATAATTTAAAAAAGTAGTTTACCGTTCTGAATAGTAATAATCTGACGTAATTATAACAACTTCAGTTAAAAACATTGCCGTGTAAACTTAGCATAATTGCCGCGATAACGGTATAGAATTATAGATGATACGGCACGAGATATTCTTAAAATTTACGGGATTATTTGAAGACAATAATTGTTATTTAAAAAGTTCAAGATATAATTAACTTTAACAAATCGCACCATCGGTAGAACAAGGGCACAATTACAGTTTTTTCAATTTTACAGTAGAGCCATTTTAAAATATTTTTTCATTTTTTTTCCTTTATTTTATGGTAACATAAACTATATAATATATTCTTTTTAGGCAAGGAGTTATGAAGAAAAAAGTATTTAAGATTAAATCATTTTGGGTTTCTTTACTCATTTTTGCAATTTTTGACAATTGTGCCCTTGTTGTACCACAGGTGCGAAATAGTAAGTTGTAGGTACTAAGTACAAACAATATCAATCAAATGTTTGCTTACTTTTATTAATAACATTTTTAAATGGATAACTTATATCAATTTGTAATAGCAATTAATTACATTTTGATAATTGAATATAGAATATTTTATGTATTAACATTAGATCATACAAAACATTGATGTAATAATTTTGCATTTTTATGAATATAATAATTTAAAAAAAAAAACACAATTATATGGTATCAAACACCAAAAGAAATAAGATTAAGAGACCTAAAAATAAAAAAAAACAAACAAAAAAATTTCGTCCGGATTTAGATTAGATAAAGTTCCCGATACAAAAAGTCATATAAAACATTAATTGCACGCGAAATGAATCAGAAATGGCTTAACAATGTAATTACCGTACTAAATTACCTTGCCGTACGACCTCAATCCTTTGTTGAGTGAGACGAAAACAATCATCCAAACAACGGCCAAGTTGAAAGCGACTTGAAACTTTATCGATCCAAAGCCGTTTGTACTCAGATTACGTTGGAGCACCTCGCCGTGGAAGTATTGGGGCAGTGTCTCTTGTATTTTAATTGTAGTATTTTTTTGAATAACATCTGAAAGTAATATATTTTTCTATGTCAGTATGTCAGGTCAGATCTGTCACTTTAGTATAAATCATAATATAATATCCATTGAATGTAGTTCAAGTGACGACCGTTCTGGTGTAGTGGTGCGAGTAGTCGCATCAACGCCGCGCGCCGGCGGTCGCGGTTTCGATTCCCGCTCGGGACAGATATTTGTATTTGTACAAATATTTGTTTCCGGTGTGGGTATATGTCCTTGTGGGTCTCCCCACCGTGCCTCGGAGAGCACGTAAAGCCGTCGGTCCTGATTGTTATCATAGACACCTGATAACGATCGTTATTCATTGTAGGGATTATCCGCCAATCCGCAATGGAGCAGCGTGGTGAATTAAGCTCTAACCCTTCTTCTATATAGTGAAGAGGCCTTCACTCAGCAGTGGGTTGTTTACAGGCTGATACAATACAGTACAGTAATGCAAGTTGAAAGCACAAAATACTGCAGTTACGTTGATATATATACCTAGTTTACAAAAAAATTATGTCATCGTATATTATGAACGTGATTTGTTTGTGATCTATCTTTTGCAATCCATCAAATTGATACACAAAACTTACATCTGTATTAAATATTTTTATAAGGCGTCTTGAAAAGTCTAACAATGAACTAACTTAATCTATGTTTCTTGTTTACCAATTTTACAGTTTACATAATTATAACGTATGCCTTCATCAGTTAAACGTAATATTTGCCATTAAAACACTCGACAATGGGCGAGATATGCGCTAAAACAAAAATTTGTAAGGAGCGAGTTACAAGCCCGCCAGCCACTTCGGCCAACAGCAAGTTATTATGGCTGATGCGCTGACCCGTCGTTTGAATCGGAAGCAGTAATTAGTCAATTTATCATGTAAGGTTACTAATGAGCACAAATATTTACTTGTCACCCGTAACAGTTGAGATCCATTAACTTTTAGTTATTAAGAATTTTTGGAGAGTCCAAGATTAAAAGAGGATATTACAGTTCAATATACAAATTGTATAAAAGCAATATTTAAATTCCTATTATTTTCAAATAATAAATGTAAGTAAACATAAATGTAATATATCACTTAAAGAATACAAAAGCTGCATAAATTACAACAAAAAATTTCCTGTGACTCACCATCAAAACTAAACTCATGCGGCAGTGCCCACTTGTATCTATCATTAGATGTAATAAAAGAATCTCTGAAGTATACGAATATCCATGACAGGCCAATTATACTGTAAATTCCAATAACAGCTTGTATTAATAATAAGGTTATCCCGACCCCTTGGAATATTGGTGATATTCGCCACATATCCACAGGACCGGACTCGAGCACTTGTCCCAAACATAAATGTAGAGTAAATAACGGTATTCCGATCAGAAGAGATAAAATGAAGAACTGAACTATGAAACTAGCTGAAACATGTTAAAGTTTCATCAGTACATTAAATTTAAAAAAAAAAACCTATAATAGAAAGCTTTTTTAATGATTCTTACCTCCAAAATGTACACTAAATATGGCGAACCTAGAGATGTTGAATATTCCTACGGTACAACTAAGACATGCTAACATTGCACTCATCTTGTGTGGCCAAGCACCGAAAGGGGGTAAATCTGCCTCATCAATTCTGCAAAGAACACTTAATTATTTTATCACTATTGAGAAAGAAACAGGTCTTTAAATAAAAAAAAGGGAAAAAATGTTTACCTTTCATCTGAAACATTATTTTCATTTTGATTTATGTGTGCCGGACGAATCAATGACTCATTTGATGAACTAGAGGCACTTGTACTTCTTGCTATATTTCCATTTGTATTCCGGTCTGTCCAGCCTACGGCAGCAGCATCACTATCACCCGCTGAAGGCAAGGATAACGCTCTATTCATCAGTAACGTCCTACGACCTACTATAAGAGGTCCCGATGACCCATCACTGCTTAGATTCGCGGCTGTAACTTGAAGTTGTATTGGTGCACTTGTAGGTCGCAAATTAACATGGTGCTCGAGAAATAATATAACGGGTAAGGTAAGAGGTTCACAAGAAGATTCTTGAGCGGGAATTGCTGGCAATAAAATTGGATCTAGTCTTCTCATCGAATTCCGTAAACAATCACTCACTGTACCCGCCCTTTCTAAAGAGACAGCAGAAACATGTATGCCATTTCTTGGAAGCTCAGAAAAACTTTTCGAACGCACCAAATTAGGTCGTGGTAAAATACTACTCTGAGTGCTTTCTAATTCTTCCATTGATGGGGCGGAAGTTTGAGTATTAGTATACATCACCACCTGTGTAGTATCCTCTAGAGAACTTTGAGAGTCTAAATGATCAGACCTATCTTCTGTTGTAATAACACATTTTTGAATTTTACATCTGAGATCTTCATCATCACTATCAAGTGATTTTGTATCATCATCTAGACAAGCCAGTAAAGATTTATCTAAAACTTCATCTAAGTCATTCAATATATCCATAAACTGACAAAGAGCTGTCGCTTGAAACTCTTCATCATTTGAAATTTTGTGAGAATCATGTGATGTACAATTTGAATCCGACTTATAATAATTAAGTATATTTTTTTGTAAATCCTCTTTCAAATCTTCTTCATCATCAGAGGGCCTTTCTATATCGCTTGTTTGATCATTACTAACACTGCTTTCAAAAAGACTACTCGAAGCATCACTATCAGCACTGCTTCCTGGCAAACTCTCTCTTTGTTCATATCGACCCTCGTCCATATTCACTATTTCCATTTTTATTGCATGACCTAAGTCATAATCTGCATGACTTGGAGTAAACCCTACAACAAATCACAAACTGTAAACAGTAGAAGAAAATAAATTACAAACTCAAAATAATAACATACTATATTTAGAGAAAATAAGTTTCCACAGTTTGTACATTGTAAATAAAGAATTCAAACTACATGGATGTCTACGTGCAAATAGAAACAAAGCTAATGATTCTAATTAGTGTAGAACACCCATGATATGGTAATATTTAACACCACAATGCCAACTCAAGTGTGTATGTTTGTAAAATATATGAATCATATACTAGGTTCACAATATTTGCTAGCCATAAAGATAAAATCTTAATATCCTAATCTTCTTTACTAGCTGTCAGTTAAGTTGTTATAAACCATTCTTTTTTTTATATTACTTCAATATAATGTAAAGAAAAAGCACAATAATACACAAGGCTATTATAAAATACTTAATACGAAAATAAAATCATTTAAGTAACTAAAACTAATGAATAAATAAAATCAACACACAAAAAAACAGATTTTAAAAAAAAGTATGAGACATTGTTTGTTGTTCTGGTTTAAATTTTATATTATTGTTTGTCACAGTAAAGAGAATATGGATTTTAATTAATTTTTTGAATAGAGATAATAGCAGATAAGTAAAAATTATAGAAATTTTACAAAAATTTTACTGTGAGATAAATTGTTAATTTTATTGATTATGTTATTATAAGTTTTGTTATATTTTAACAACTTTCTTGTAATATTTCTGCATACAGTGTTGCCCAAGATTTGTTAATTAATCCAAAAAGATGATGTATTTTCAAGCAACTTTCATAGCAGAGAGGCCAATATAATATATGACTAATATAGCCTTTAAAAGAACTAATAAACATTAATAAGAACTTTAGTGAATTATGTATTGTTTTAGGAATTTCAGATACAACTACTATCAAATACTAGAGGCATTTGAAAAGTTCGTAGCCTAACCAGGAAAATGAAAAGATTTTAGAATTTATTATTTATTTTTAAACATATTCTCCCCCAAGTTCTATACACTTTTTCCATCAGCTTGGCATGGCTTCTATACCAGATTTAAAAAACTCTTCGCCCATATCTTCAAAACATGCGAAAAGGGTCTAGCCTAATTATAATATATTGCAGTAGACTGAGACAAATGTATAATATTTTTTTGGTTGGTGTATCTCCAGTAATTCATAAGAAAAACCACCCTCAATTAATATATATATATATATATATATATATATATATATATATATATATATATATATATATATTTTCACTTCTGAAAATTAATCAAAAAATATAAAAAAAATACTAAATATAAAACTCATCTATACTAATATTATAAAGAGGAAAACTTTGTTTGTTTGTTTGGTTGTAATGAATAGGCTCAAAAACTACTGGACCGATTTTAAAAATTCTTTCACCATTTGAAAGCTACATTATCCACGAGTAACATAGGATATATTTTATTTTGGAAAAAAATAGGGTTCCGTAAGATATTTGGGTTTTTCGGACACAAGGTGTAAAAAATTAACCAGAAAAGTTACTTATTTTGCGTACGCTGCCTAAACTATAAAAGATAGATCCATAAAATGTTCCAATTAATTGTAGATCTTATAAATATCTACAATAAAGTCCGCGACACACTATACCTATCTATGTCGAGTGAGGCACAACAACCATTTTTTTATTTAAAAAACTTGAATTTTTTGGACTACATTTAAACGCGTTTATTTTACTCATGCTATTAATCCTTATCAAAATAAATTATTTCATCACTAAGTACAGTTTATGTAGATAATATTTGGTCTTTGAATGATTAAAATTTGACGTTTGGTTTTGAAGTTATGGCGAAATTAAAATATTACGATTTCTGCTGCACGGGCCGTTGCGAAGTGGGCGTCACCAAGGCTGGGGTGTGCGTGCGGGAAGGACATAGGATACTTTTTATCGCGAAAATAAGGGTTGAAATAGGGGACGAAAATTTGTATAGAAGTTCCTTATTGTCAAACATAAAAATAAATCATGTAAGATTGTTCAATTGTTTAAGACAAAGACAAAAAAGCGTGCACGGGGAAAGGGGGGGGGGCGTATCGGGCAGTAGGCTTACCATGTCGCGCGATATAACCGAATTCCACGCGGGCGAAGCCGCGGGCGGAAAGCTAGTTGATATATATTTTTTCGCGTTGGATTAATTTAAATATCTGTCATAGTTTCTGAGAAAAAAAATACAACCATTAGGGGCTGTTACCCCCATATCTCCCTTATGAGTGAAAGCAGAGATCTAAAATCACAAGTACAAGTACTTCGGGTGAAGAAGTAATATTTAAAAGGTTAAACTATGTCTAAAGACGCCGGTGCAAGTATAAGTAATGACGGGCTTGTTTCCGCAACTCGACGTCACTATGCGCCTATTTTGCGTGTGGAAGTGGGCAGCTAGTCTTGCCACCCTAACTCCTGTAAGAAACTTATCAAACCTCTGGTGTCACCAATGATTTCGGGGAGAGTTTTCGGTGGCCCCAGATGTTTGGCCCGGTACGTGGTCATGCCCGTGCACTCCAGAACAATGTGGGCGGCCGTCTCCTCTGCCTCCAGGCAGGCTCTGCTTATTATGATTAAACAGATGTTTGTTGAATGGGCCGTGGCCCGTAATAATATGAGTAATTTTGAGTAAATGTGGGCGAGTGAGATTCATTAACTTACGAGACAGTCTCCAGTCTATGTGTGGGAGAGCTTGTTTCGACGCCAATGCAATTTCCCTATAGTAAGTCGGCTAGCCTCTTTTTAACCTCCTAAGTGGTTTTGGAGCTTTGGGAATTGATAAAAGTCAGATGGAGCAAGATCAGAAGAATATGGAGCATGAGGTTACAATTCTAAGCCACCCTAATGGATTTCTGCCATAGTCACGACTGATGTGTAAACTCGCACATTATCCTGTTGAAACAAAACTTTTCTTCATAACAATCCAAAATGTTTTACTTTAATTAATTCATGTAAACGTTGCAGGAGATTACAATAATAGGCAGAGTTTATTGTTTGACCCTTTTCTCAGTAGTCCACCATGGTTACACGCCTCCCATCCCAAAAAACTTTTGCCATCACTTTATCGACCGACAAAACCACTTTAGCTTTTTTCGGAGCTGGAGATCCTGGTCATTTCCACTGATTAGATTGATTTTTTGTGTCTGGAGTATGGTGAATCTCTCAACAAATTCAGTTGGGTCAGCCTCAAACAGCTCCAAACAGTCTAGAGAAATTGTTAGTTGAATGTGTTTTTGTTCAACTGAAAGCAGCCGAGGCCCTCTGTGCAGACTCATATGAAAAGTGCAGCTTAAAAATAATTATGTGGTGCATTCGTTCAGATGAGATGCCAATGGTGTCAGCTATCTCCTTAACAGTCAATCTCCAGTCAGATAAAATAAATTCACAATTTTTTCAATTTGTTCGTCAGTGGTAGACGTTTCTAGTCTGCTACCGACTTATACCCTCCTATAAAAATAGTGGCATACGAAGGTCCAGGTTCCCCTAGAGTTGCTAACATGTCTTCATAAATTTAGTTTGGTGTTAAACCTTCCTTATTCAAGTACTTAATCACAGCATGATGTTTGATTTTAGTTTATTTTTTTTAATTTATCACTACTTGTTTGACGTTATAGTGTGAGAAACTATAATGAATGCAAATAAGGAAATCAAATTGTACACAATTGCTCAAGAATAATTTAGCTTCAAAATCAGGGTAGTTTCATAATTTTAATAGCATGCTCCTAACTATATTGGGCTACGAACTTCCCAAATGATTCTCATATACAAATATTTCAATTCAAATCAAAAAATATTATTATATAATATGTATATCTATTTATTCCTATGCTACATAATTTACTTATTTAACAACTTGATAACTTTCATAATTATGATCTGTGACAATGTAATTATTTTCCATTACAAACTACAATAATACTAGAGAAAATATTTACATTTAACTAATCCTACTATCCTTTTAAATTCCATTCAATTTGTGTCATCATTCATTTTATTACATTCTCAGAATTTTTACAGACATACAACAAGCATAGAATTCTTTATTTATAGTTTATGTATGTAATGTACAATTGTATAAAATGCATATTATACGAAGTTATTTGTAAAAAAATATTATTAATTTTTATGATTAAAAATATAAAAATAAAAGAAAAATTTCAATCCACAGAAAAATGCCACAACTTCATTGTTAACCTGAGCTTACATGTTTAAAATAGTGTAACTTCACAAGTAAGAGAAACTATTGTTATTAAAATTGTATTATAAATAATATTATAATAATTAAGTTCTTCTCACAAAGATTGACATACTTTAACTTGTCTTTTGCATTAAATGACTAGTTAATTTAATATATAAATTATATATAGTTGATTGTCAAAGAAATTATCGACAACGATTTCTCCGCTTTATTTTAATTTGTAAAGGTAATTTTAGAAAATTACTTACAAAATTACTCGTTTACTGCCACCATAAGCCATTATCAAGTTTACCTTGTGGATCCTCAATTTGACAGAATGTTATTATTTATTATAGAACACATGACTTTTTTCTTTTATTTGCTGAACAATAATTAACAAATACTTATTTATATTTTTCAATCCCTATTTTAGGCGATTTTAAATTTTCTTTAAAGAAAAATATCCAACTCGATTACTTGTATAAATAAATGACAGTTTGACTTCATATCTCAGAAGTCAGACTCATGTCAGATTATGACAACACCTTATCAAAGTTACTAGTTAGTAGTAGGGTTGCCACCTTTCACAAACAGTAGACCCGGAGATTTTAAAAATAAAGTTAATTTCTTTAGTATGTAAGAGTTTTTTTTTAAATAAAATAAAAAAAATTTAAGTGTGAATTAAGTAATTAAAGTAAAAAGTAATGGTAAATTATCACTGGTAATGTATTTATTAAATATAAAAGACCTTTTTTTTATACGTGGGGAAAATCCATTATGGATACCACTCCGGCGCGGGGGAACCGAAATGGATATGCCCGACTCCACGTGTGATCAGTCATCCGCCTGGGTGGGGTGAGATGGGGTCGCCGTAGCATTCTCCACCTCGCCCCGGCGGTAGGCCCGGACGAACATCCGGGGCCTCAAGACAAAGGTGGGGCGGCCTTGTTCACAACAAAGGCCACCCCTCAGACATGTGGGGTCGCGCTTTTAAGTTGGCCGAAGTCCCCCGAAGGTCGGCCAGCGACTCCATTATTACGAGGGGGGAGGAGGTGGGCAAACCGTCTCCTCCTTAACCCCGTGCGTCTGCGTCGGAGCGGGTCAGCAGAGGCATCGTCCTCCCTAGCCCGCTCCGCAGTCTCCTTCTGCGTCATTACCTCTTCGCAGAAGGAGACCGCCGCCTGCCACGATCTCTCACTGTCGAGCATAGCACTTACGACGCTCGGCAGTGAGAGATTTTGCCCGAGGACCGCTGAAAGTGCGCGACGCTGCGGTTCCCGGGTGGAACACACCTCAAGCGTATGGAGCGCTGTATCCTCTGGCACCCCACACGCGTGGCAGGCTGGAGTCGCCTCCCGTCTGGCGATTTTGTGCAGGTACTTACCGAAGCACCCATGTCCGGAAAGCACCTGCACCAGACGGAAGGTCAAAAAATATATATATAACATCTAACTAGTAACTAATTTGGACCAGCTTAAAACAATATTTTTATTTTGAAGGTATTGTTTAAGTATCTTTTCTTGTTCAGGTTTCTTCAAAATTTTCAAAAATTCTCGGCATTTCATATTTGTAATTAATCTTTACAATTAACTCTACCTTCACCATGACCACTAACACGCAGTTTCGCTCGCCTGTCCACAAATTTCACATTAAAGAAAAGACGTGATCTATAAAAGCATTGCTTATAAGGATTAGTGTAAAAAATACGATTATTTTTGGCAGTTCGGTGAAGGAAAGTCACCTCGACTTTGAATAACTGAACCCATTTTAAATCAACAGGCGATGTTGAATCACTAGATTGTACGAACTCTCGTACTTGGTTTAAGTCTAGCCCCGCGCCGTGATGGTCGGCTATCGCTTCACTGCCACTGCCCGGTCTGACCCGGAGATTTCGATGTTAAACCCGTAGCCCGGAGATGCACCATGCAAACCCGGAGACTCCGGGTCAAACCCGGAGAGGTGGCAACACTAGTTAGTAGAGATATGCGCTACATATTTGTAGTGATTGTTTGACCAATCATTCGGACGAATTAAAAACGGAAAAAAATTATTATTATAATGTGCACGAAATCCTTAAAGTAACTAAGGGGCCATTCATTTATTACGTAAGACTATTTAGGGAGGGAGGGAGGTCGACCATGTTTTATTTTTTCTTACAAGGGGGTAGGAGGGAGTTTCGATAGTTATTACGTAAGATCACAAAAATGCGCAAAGATAAAATTATATACTTTGAAAAAGCGCGGGCACCAACAAAAAATTATTATTAGTATCTTTGTTACTTACAAGTAAACATTTCTATAAGTGTTACTTTGAAAAATAAACATTAAAACAATCCAAACGTGTCATAATTTTTCCCTTAGATTCTTACGTAATAAATATTAAACAGGGGGGAGGGGGTCGGCCTATTCTTATATTTTCTTATAATAAGGGAGGAGGTGGTTGAAAAGTAGCAAAATTCATCTTACGTAATAAATAAATGGCAACTAATGTATTTAAGTCGATAAAGATTAATAGGACTGGCAAGCATAGAATTTTTCTGTAAACCTTTACAAGAGGAATATCCCATAATAAATCGTTTTATTATAATATCTGAAAGGTATTACGCAGCGTTTACTACGAAAGCATGGTGGCTTGACTTATTCCAATATATTAACAATTATCATCATATGATTAAAAGTTTATACCGGATTTTATCGCGTTTATTCAAAACTTTCCAGTTAACAATATTTTAAATTATTTTCCGACGTTTCGGACCCTTTACAGCGTCCAGATCATGGAACTTTGTTTTATTTGATTTTGTTTATATTTAGATTTATTTTTGACGTGATAACGTCTTGTAAATCGATGAATCCCGGCTGCACGCACGAAGAAGTGTCACGTGTCGCGAGCGAGAGCGCGGAACAGCGATAGAGAGGCACGATCGGCCTAAGCGTTCGACTTGTGAATGAAAAACAATAACGCAGATTGGAGGATCTTAAATATCACACATGTATATGTATAAGTTGTAAATAAACTGTTAATAGCACATTGTTACTTGTAATTAATCTGTATAAATGAAGTAAAATAAATTTTTGAATTAACGAGTGCAAATAAATGTTAATTTATCGAAAAAAAATATGTAATTAATTGAATTAACTCATTATTTGTATTATGCAAAATAATGATAACTCAGTGATAATAATTCAATTCAATTCATAAAAGCATGCAATTTTTTTTTCAATGTTTTCTACGTGTATTTTCACGTAAAATTATTTATATATTTAAGTATTTGTTACATTTTAAAAACAAAAGAATAAAAGTAATTTTTAAAAACACTAATGTAATTAATTTATTGAATCTATTGTCCATCGAATTGATGTGAAGTGTGAATATTATTATTATTATTTTGTAATTTATCTATTGCAAATCGTCATATTTTAAACTGGTTCAATACGAACATTTGTTATAGGAAGGATTGTAAACTGACGATATACAAATTCACCTGTAAACAAAAACCACGTTCATCATGAAAAATTATTACTTAAATCACAGATTACTATGATGTACTAAATTAATGAATATTAAGAATTAAATATTTTTTGCTTTTATTGAATATTTTATTATTATATTTATATTCTATTTTTTTTTGTCAAATATTTTCAGTAAGAAACAAAAAAATTAAAACATTTTTGGTGTGGCACTTCTAAACTAATAATAAATATAGTTTGATTCTGGTAAAATTCGTTATAATGAAATAATTTATTTTAAAATAATAATATTTCAAAGTAATAATAAGGTAATAGATGTACATAAAGTTGATAATAATGAATTGTAATAAATAATAGTTGTGCAATCTGTTTAACTTCAAATTATGAATGTACAAAACTGGGTAGATGCACAACTTTTTGCTGAAATGGTTACGTAGCTTCTAAGAGTCTATAACTATAACCACTGGTTCAATACTGTAGTATTATGTATATGTAGTAATAGTATTTATGACAACTGGCATTATATTCCTGTTACACGAATCAAGTACATCTTGATTCGTATCTAATCCGCTGATCCAAAACTTTACATCCTATAACTACTTATATACTTATAAACCAACCAAGCTGATCTCTGCTATTACTACTGTTCTTGCTGCTAAAATAACTAAGCATATTACTTTCTACTAATAGTATTTCGCATACGGCTTAGAACGGTATCAGCCCGGCAGTTATGTTACAAAAGAGCTTCTCAAAAAGAAAAAAAATCCTGTCACTAGGATTGGCTACAAAAACTACTTTAGTCTCATTAAAGTTCTCTGTTCTCAACAGTTTTAAGTTTATTACCCGACTGCGACAGAAGGAGGGTTATGTTTTTCGAGTGTATGTATGTATATATGTATGTATGTATGTATGTATGTATGTATGTATGTATGTATGTATGTATGTATGTATGTATGTATCTATGTATGTATGTATGTCCATTTCTTTGGCACGCCCTACAGCCCAAACGGCTGGACGGTTTTTGACATATTATGAGGTGTCGTTGGATTTGTCTAAATTATAGTAGTGACATAGGCTATATAAATTTTCAAAATGGCTCCCGCAAATGACGGAATGAGGGGGGGAGTTGAATTTTTTTCTTCTTACTGTAGCAATATGGGTATCAAATGAAAGCTAGTAAATTGTTTTATTCTTTTTCGTTTATAATAAGAGTATTTTACGCAGTCGGGTTCTTTGATTTTTTAAATTAAGCATACTTGTAATTATTTTATTACTTTTTTTTATTTTCCTAATTTGAATTTTTTATTTTAATTTAGCTTATGTTAGTTCTAAATAAACTGTTTGCTTAAAATAAACAAATTAATAAACAAATTTGTGAATTTACCATTTTATGAAATTATATATTAATAAAAAGTTTTAAAAAATTGGTAGCCTGTAAAGTCGGCTTACGGACGATAATTTTACGTGATAACGTCATAAGTAAGCATTGATGAAAAATTGCTTACTTTTATCATTATTTTGTCAATTGAAAATTGATTTTTTTTTTTTCGATAAATTAACATTCATTCGCACTCGTTAATTCAAATCACAGATTTTAGTATATATGTAGCAAGCTAATTCAAATATTTTTTCTCTACTACCCGGACGCATCTCCCGATGGAGTGGAAGAGAGAAAGCGTCACAAGCCGAACGCTTAGGCGGATGAGCCGATCGTGACAATGAGTCATGCACTTCATGTAGTCATCAAGTCATACTTTTTCGTACACGGTGCAGCCATCAGCGTTCATCGATTTATAAGACGTTATCACGTCAAAAATGTATTTTAAGTTAATTTAATATTTTATTTTTGAACTTCATTTACCTAATATTATTATTATTAAGTATTAAGTTACAAAATATTTAACAATAAAGTTTATATAAATTAAACTGGAAATAAAATGTTATTTTGAAATAAGTTATTTCTATAATATAATAAGAATTTTTATATTTAAAAAAGTATGGATCAAACTTTACTCAGGGGGCGTCCATAAATTACGTGAGACTAATTTAGTGATATTTGGCCCTTGGTGAGATTTCGTGAAATTTAGCTCGACCCCCCCCCCCTACCCTAATGTCACCCGAGATTTTTGAAAATGCGTACATATTGGTTGGATTTTTATTAAGTACGTATATATAAGTTTCGTATTTACGAAAAAAAGGTCATTGCGACCCCCGTACCGAAGAGAGAATATTCCTAAAAAAAAAAACTCATCACCGGTAAATGAAATTTTTACATACATTTTTTTTTACTGGTATACGACATTTTTAATGACGGAAAAAAATTATGTGATATTTGCCGAGACCACGGCCAAGTAACTAGTTTTACTAGGCCGTGACCGAGACCCCCCCCACCCCCCACGTGAGATTCTGTGAGATTTCGCTGGACCCCCTCCCCCAAACAAATGTAAAAACCAAACGTAATTTATGGATGCCCACTTATTAAAATTTACATAGAAGGCAATGGTAGGGTCAAAGATTATACTTGGGCTATTTACGTACACCAAATTTTAATCTTTATTTCTTGGACAAAAGACTTGCTTTTAAATAGCACATACATAGATAAGTTTGAATAAATATTTTTATTATAATTAGTTGATAACTTGGTCTGGATTTGTAGTCTTTTGTTACGAGTTTTCATTCCGATAAGTATTTAATTTAGTGAATAGAATAAATCACAATGCTGATAAAAGGTACAAAATTAATTAGCATGAAAATGCTTCCTAGAAACATGGTACGTATTTTGTGAACGTGAAGCATTAGGCAAAATATTTTTCATTTTTATGGTACCAGTCGCAGTCGCATTTGGCCAGTCGAACCGTTAACTTTCGACGTAGAAAAATCAATATAATTTTAAATTATTAATTTATTACGTTTTTCAAGCTATTTGACTGTTTTATAATTAAATAAAAAATAAAATAAATTGGTATTCGAAGTATTTTATTCTTTTTATTCTTGGAACATAGTTATCAAGAATAATGGCAGCATATTCCACGAAAGTTTCCCTCAACGACGTCGTTATTGCATCAGCAGTTAGAACTCCTATGGGATCATTTCGAGGGAGTCTCGCCAGTGTATCAGCCACAGAATTAGGGGCCGTTGCAGTAAAAGCAGCTGTTGAAAGAGCCGGCATTCCAAACGAAGAAGTTAAAGAGGTTAGTTAATGTTTACCTACTTTCTATTTTACAGTTATATGCTACGGTACATAATATGCATAATTATTTTATATGTCTGTCAAAATGTAATTCATTAATTAAAAATATCTTTTCTTTAGAAGTTCTTTAAATATAAAGCCAAATTATAAAGTTTAAGTATAGATATGAATTTGCCTTTAATTTTTAAGTTAATAGGTACTGAATACAATTGTAACAAGAATCATGAAATAGTCTTATTATATGTAAACTTTTTTGTTATATTATTTATTTTAATATTAAATGCTTTTTTCTTTTTAGGTATACATGGGCAATGTTTGTTCAGGCTATCTTGGACAAGCTCCTGCCAGACAAGCTGTAATTTTTGCTGGTCTTCCAAAAAGCACAATCTGCACAACAGTGAACAAAGTTTGTGCATCAGGAATGAAGTCTGTAATGTTAGCAACCCAAGGTCTTCAAATTGGTACCCAAGATGTAATTCTTGCTGGAGGAATGGAATCCATGTCAAATGTACCTTACTATTTAAAGAGAGGTGAAACCGCTTATGGGGGAATGCAATTGGTAGACGGTATTGTGTTTGATGGATTAACTGATGTGTACAACAAATTCCACATGGGAAATTGTGCTGAAAATACAGCAAAGAAATTAGAAATCACAAGACAACAGCAAGATGAATATGCTATAAATAGCTATAAGAGAAGTGCAGCAGCTTATGAAGCTAAAGCTTTCACTGACGAATTAGTACCAGTGCCTGTCCCTCAAAAGAGGGGTGCTCCCCCAGTCATGTTTGCAGAAGATGAAGAGTACAAAAGGGTTAACTTTGATAAATTTTATAAATTAGCCACTGTATTCCAAAAAGAAAATGGGACAGTGACAGCAGGTAATGCTTCTACATTAAACGATGGTGCTGCAGCCCTTGTTCTGATGACTGTTGAGGCTGCACATAGATTAAATGTGAATCCATTGGCTCGTGTTGTTGGTTATGCTGATGGAGAGTGTGATCCCATAGATTTCCCTATCGCACCAGCTGTTGCTATCCCTAAGTTATTAGAAAGGACAGGAGTTAATAAGGATGATGTAGCTCTTTGGGAAATCAATGAAGCTTTTAGTGTGGTACCTGTTGCTAATCAGAAACTCTTAAATCTTGACCCAGCCAAGGTAAATGTTCATGGTGGTGCAGTAAGTCTTGGTCATCCTATCGGCATGTCAGGTGCACGCATTGTTGTACACTTATGCCATGCTTTAAAGAAAGGAGAGAAGGGTGTTGCATCTATCTGTAATGGAGGTGGTGGTGCATCGTCTATAATGATTGAGAAATTGTAAGTTTATAATATCTAATGTTTACAACAAGTCTCAAGTATCAAAAAATGTTTTTAAAAAATTGTAAATAAGTTGAATCATATAAAACAAATGAAAAATAGCTTGTAATAAAATGTGCCTTCTTATTTGCTACAGTTATTTATTAATGACTGTAATTATATTATTTAGGCAAATATTTTATAATAAATATATATTGTTATTTTTTTTTTTAATATATAAAAATAATGTTAATTAAATGTAATAACTTATTAACTATAGTATTATTTGAATCTTTTCCTAAGACATTGTAAATTTTCAGAGCTGATGGTGTTGAAGGCCCTCCTATTTTGACATTCTATACTAAAGACCCGTGTCAACTATGTGACATAGCAATGGAAGAATTAGAACCATATAAAAATAAGTTAACTATTCAAAAAGTTTACATTACAAAGACAGAGAATCTTAGATGGCTAAGATTGTATAGACATGACATACCTGTTTTATTTTTAAATGGCAAATTTTTATGTAAGCACAGACTGAACCATGATTTATTACAAAAGAGGTTACAAGACATTGAAAATGAAAATAAATAAGTTGAAACTCTTATTAAAATGCTACATAGTGTAATCTAGTCACGAAAATAGAATAGAAGTTAAATTTGTATTGGTTGATAAAATGCATTAAATGTATATACTTATATAGTTTACATTATGATTTTTTAATATATTCATGGGCACTTATAAAAAGGTTGTAGTAGGTACCTAATTTGTATTTACATAAAAATTAAAACCAAATTAAATATTCATTTAAAGGTGAATAAGTGTTGACGCTGAGACTATTATTGAGAGTATTATTATAGACTAAAGTATGAGTAGAGGTAGTACTCATACTTTAGTCTATAATAATACATTTTATTTGTGCTTATAAATATAAGCTTTATCACTTTTTTTCACTTAAGAAAAAAAGAACAATATTACATTAAATAAAAATTGACTTAACAATGTATTTAAAAATATATTCTCTTATAAATTTCAAATTTTCTACTAGAAATTAAACTTTGTAGGTATTGTAATTTTAGAAGTCTAATCTATTTTAGAAATGACAATTATAGGCTGTAATATAAATATCTGCATTATTTCCTCTTTTAAGGAAAAGTTAAGATTGAGATACAAAGTAAGAAGAAACCGCAATGAAATAAATAAATAAAATAATAAATTTATTCAAAATTACAATCTTAATTTATTAAAATAAAAATTGTTTTTATCCGAACTAAAACATTATTTTTTCCAACGACCTATTACAAAGTTTTAATATAATATTATAGATTTTTTTTAATCTACTGATTTTATTATAAATGAAAAAAAAAACTGATATCTTTAAACGACCAATTCTTGTATATAGGTATATATATATATATATATATATATATATATATATATATATATATATATATATATATATATAATCTGAATCTCAGAAACGGCTCCAACGATTTTCATGAAATTTAGTATGCAGGCGGTTTTGGGGGCAATAAATCGATCTAGCTAGGATTTATTTTTACAAAATGTCGTTTTATCCCTTTTTTTACGCAATTGATAAAATATCATTAGAATACGAAGGTAAATTTCGCTGTCATTGATAAGCTTATAATACGTGTTATAATGTTATAATAGCTCGGATCACGGATGTCTATTACAATCAGCGTTGCCAGACGTCCCGATTTTGGCGGGACGTCCCGATTTTTAAATCAAAATTAACTGTCCCGCGCGGGACACGCTCAGTCCCGCTTTTCGGGGAAAACTTGACCATGCGTGCAGCGTGCTGAGGAAGTGTGGGCGGGTGACACAGACAAGTGTGGACACACACACACCGCTCGCCCTTTTATTTCCGAAGACGAATAAGACTCCTCTATTTAACGATAGGGTAAATCTGATTTCAAATATTATATTTTTATTAAAATACATTTTCTATGGCTATTTTTGCTATCTATTGTCTCGTAAACGTAATTTTGTTTTTAATTTGAATTCAAATAAAGAAGATAAATATTTAAAAACTTCTGATTATATACGTTTTTATACTATGTCCCGCTTTCGACGAATGAATCCCGCTTTTTCACTAAAAAGTTCCAAAATCCCGACTTGGCAAAAATAAAATCTGGCAACGCTGATTACAATGTAGGGATGGGCAAAAATAATCGATATATCGAAATATCGATATTTTTTTAGAAAATAATCGATAAATATCGGCGATATTTTTAATTTTGAAATATCGATAATTGATATTTATCTCCGAATATCGGATTCGATATTTTTTTGATAAAAAATAAATATTATTTTTAAGTTTTCAAAATTATTTTCGTATCGAAATACTTTTGTCGAAGGATAATGTTGTTACTGGACGCCGGATGACCTTTTTTTTTTTTTTTTTTTAGGTATTCGGATAGGGTACGAAGAATAATGTTGTTACTGGACGCCGGATGACCTTTTTTTTTTTTTTTAGGTATTCGGATAGGGTACGAAGGATAATGTTGTTACTGGACGCCAGATGATAAAAATATCGATTTATCGAAATATCGATATTTTTTGCTCAGTATGTATCGATATTTCTGAAAATATCGATACGATATATATCGATATATTTTATACATTTTCCCATCCCTATTACAATGTACTCTGAGGATGGGAATCGGACGAATTCGAAATCAGAAAACCCGGGTTGGAATAAGGGATGCTCGATGAACATCGATGTTCGATGATTATCGATGTTGAGAGCAAAAACATCGATGTTGCAATACGAAAAACATCGTAACATCGATGTTAACAGAATCGATCATCGATGTTAACTCGCGGCCACATGCACGACCAAATGCAACTTATGAAACAAATTATGTCTCCTATGAACGAATCCACAAATCAATTTATTAAAATTCTGATATTCTGAACGCGTATTCATTCGCGCGCACCGATCGTTCCCTTCGTTCTGTTACGTGTAGTGATCCGAGTGGACAAATATCTGGTTATTAAACAGTGAGTTATTTGGCTATTTAACCAGTAAAATATTAATTTTCTAGTTAAATAGCCAAATAACTTACTGGTTACTGGTACTTGTTGAAAATTGTATGATTACAGTCAGTGTTTGTTGGCATAATTATTAATTTTTTATCATTTATCATTGATAACTATTTATTTATTAACTCAATAATATTGAAATATAATAGATGGTTGCTAATAATTTTAGTCTACATTATACACATCAATGCCACCCACGGAACAAAATTAACTACTTTGGTTATTTATCCGGTAAATAATTGCTGAAAATCGCTAAAGTAAGATATTTATTTTACCGGTAAATTCTCTTCCCTAGTTACGTGGCACCTCCCGGTAGTCTTTAAAACAAAACACAAGTTGCTTGAACACTGATTTAGTTTATTATATTTTCCAAAACACTAACAGGAACTGTCCCTAAAACACCACTTTCCTTTTCTGGATGTAAAAAAAAAGGAAAAATAGCTAGTGACGCACTGGATGGTAAACGATACGATAATTATCGAGTTAAAAGTTTGGCAGAGATAGGGGACGACCTTATTTTTTTTGTTTTTTTTTTCGTCGTCCGATAATTGTGCCGATAATTTTCATCCGATAATTACCGATAACTGGTCATGCCGATGCCGTGAACATTGAACCGTGGACGACCCTTTATTTATTTTTTTCGTCGTCCGATTACTTTCATTCGATTTTATGCGATAATTATCGAATATTGTCGCCAATTATCGATAACTTTTCATCCGATAATTATCGATAACTTTTCATCCGATAATTATCGATAACTATTCATTCGATAATTATCGATAAGTATTCATTCGATAATTATCGATAACTATTCATTCGATAATTATCGATAACTATCGATTACACGATACGATTTTTTCCGATTAACATCCCTACCAAAAACATCGATGTTGGATAACATACGTTTTCGATAAATATCGAACATCGATGTTAGGCTTTCGATTATGATATCGATGGCAACATCGATGTTTTTTCAATATCGATCATCCCTAGTTGGAATCCAGGTCCACAGACCAATTTTTTTTCCTTTTTTTTCAAGTTTCTTCTTTAGTGAGAAAAACTACACACACAGGCATATTTACCGGAACATAAAAAAAAGGTTTGATATCAGTATCATATACCTCAATAAAGTTGGCTTGGAAGTATAACCACTCAGATTATTTATTAAGTGCTCTAAATTGCTCACAAAATGCTCACCTCAAATTCGCAATTGCTCACCCTATCAATTAATTATTTAATTAGTTATTAATAATTAAAATACAGAATTATTTTTGCCTATTACACGTAAACCAATAGACTATTCTTATTTTTTTTTTTTTTTAATAAATTGCTCACAAATTGCTCCCCCGGAATCCGCATTTGCTCCAGATGTATCATTAATAGTTAATTAATAATTATTTTTTTTTTAAATTGCAAACGTGAAAAATTAAAATTCTTATAATTCAAATAGAATATATATATTTTTTTAAATAAACTATATGCCAATTAATTGCTCCTTAATTGCTCCCCCGAAATCCGCATTTGCTCCAGATGTATCATTAATAGTTAATTAATAATTATTTTTTTTAACAATTGCAAACGTGAAAAATTAAAATAGAATATAAATTTTTAAATAAACTATATGCTAATTAATTGCTCCCTAATTGCTCCCCTGGAATCCGCATTTGCTCCAGATGTAATATTAATAGTTAATTAATAATTAATTTTTTAACAATTGCAAACGTGAAAAATTAAAATTCTTATAATTCAAATAGAATACATATATATTTAAAAAAAAAACTATATGCCAATTAATTGCTCCTTAATTGCTCCCCTGGAAGCCGCATTTGCTCCAGATGTAATATTAATAGTTAATTAATAATTATTTTTTTTAACAATTGCTAACGCGAGAAATTAAAATTCTTATAATTCAAATAGAATATATATTTTTTAAATAAACTAGGTATATGCGCCAACGGGCCAGTCGTATTATTCCTACAATTAGTTTTTCTTAAACATTTCTCATATATAGACTCCCGTCAGGTAAGGTGTCTACTTTAAAACCTATTATGATAGTTTTTAGTTTATAGTTATATCGAACAGTGAGGACCAATGAGTACGTTTGTCATGTGAAGCGAAAAAGTTCTTGCAAACAATTTAGTCTCGTAACTATTTTTGTAGCTAGATCGTACACTTAACAGTGCTTGACAGTTTAAGTTTTCTCTTTTGTGTATATGTAGTCTGTGATCTTTGGTCTGTGATGAAATATGATTCTGGCGGGAACCTTGAAAAAGCGCGGTTGACTTTAAACTTTAATTTTAAATTTTTCTTATAAAAAGTGATTTTTTTAATAATTAAAGTGAATTTAAATATTGCTATTAGCTGCTGAAAAGCACAATAGAAATGGAGGTAAACGAGGGGGGCGGGTCTCACCCGCCCGCCTCAAAAAAACGGTCACGGCCTACGGATGAAGGAGGCGTAGGCGTAGGCTCTGGACAATCGGGCTGCGGCGATGAGCGAGATGCTTATCTGCCTTATTACAAACCAAACTATAAAAGACTATATCCGGAAAACTCAACCAACACAGACTTTAAAGTGTATGTGGAAACCACAAACAACGATAGATTGGGCAACAAGAGCCCTATATACTTAAACCATATTTTCGCAATGGATGTAAAAGGTGTGACGGGTATTCAGAGGGTGAATGCAAATAAAATAGCAGTTATTTTCAAGCAATATAATACGGCCAATAACTTTATTAATAACACCACTTTCCTCACAAAATATAATATGAAGGCGTTCATACCGGCAGCGCAAATTGAAAAAACTGGCATCATTAGATTTGTTCCAGCGAATATATCTAACAAAGAACTTTACACAAGACTTTCTTCAATTTATGAAATAGTGGCAATAAGAAGGTTTTCAAAGAAAGTAGGACAAGAGCGCATTCCATTGCAGACTGTAAGCATCACCTTTTTATCTAATGTACTGCCTAATAATGTACAATATGATCTATTCTCGTACAGAGTTTTCGAATACATTCCACCATTACTACAGTGTTATAGGTGTTTTAAATTTAATCATTCAGCAAAAGTTTGTAATGGTAAACAAAGATGTAGTATTTGCGGAGGTGAGCACTTGTATAAGGAATGTGATAAACCAACAGAAATCAGCTGCATAAATTGCAGTGGACCTCATCTTGCAATATCTAGATTATGTCCTATTAAAGCAAAGAAGATTATTGAAAAGAAAAACAACATATCTTATGCAAGTGTCGCCTTTACAAAACAAGTCACCACCAATGAAAAAGATTTCCCTCCACTCCCATCACCAAAATCACAACCTGTAAATAGTAATGTTAGTGTAAATAAGTCTATATCTCTGCAAATAAGTCTGTACAAGATGTAAATAAAGATAAAATAGTCCATTCTAAAGACCTTAAAAGTCAAATAATTTCCGACAACGATGTACTTATGGCCCTAGTACAGACGTTGGTGGAATTAGCCAATAAAGATGACAGTACACCCACTAATCTAAAAACTATTAAAGATGCATTAATAAAAAACTTAACATAATGGATTGTGTAGGGCCTAGTTCTACACAATCCAAGTTACGTATTGCGCAGTATAACATTCAAAGTGCAAATAGTAAAAAACCTTTATTAATCCAATTTTTAAAACAAAAAAATATTGATATTTGCCTTCTTAATGAGACATGGTTCAAAGATAATAATTTTAAAATACCAGGATATAATATTTACAACAAAAATTCAAATAATGCACATAATGGAGTTGCAATACTGATAAAACCATACCTTAAGTATAATACATTAAATACCATATTTTATGAAGACATTCAAACAGTTGCTGTATCTGTATCAACAGGACATAGTAGTTTAACAATTCTCTGTGTATACTGTCCACCTTCAAGTGGGCGTATTAGAATTAATAGACTCCGCTACATTATTAATGATCTACCAAAACCCATATTTATGAGTGGTGACTTTAATGCTCATCATATTGCATTTGGTTGTCAGTCAACGAAAGGTAGAGGTCAGGAGTTATTTAATTTAATTGATGACTTAGATTTGTGTATTTTAAATGATGGTAGACCTACAACTATAAATCGCCCTAAACAAACTGCTTCTGCCATTGATGTAAGCTTCATCAGTGGCAGCCTCGCACCACTATGTGATTGGTCTGTACATGATACAATGGGAAGTTACCATTATCCAACAATAACAGAGATTTCATTACGTATAGATAAATATCATCTTAATTCCCCTGTAGATAGGTTTATATATAAAAAAGCTGACTGGGCAACATACACAGCTCTTTCAAAAACAATGTTTAATGATTTCATACTTCAATCACATGATCCTATTTCAACCTATAATAATTTCTGTTTTCATTTAGATACTCTTAAAGAAATGTCAATTCCAAAGCTCACTAAAACAAACACTTTCATAAGCAGGCCACCATCTCCCTGGTGGAATAGTATATGTGAACAAAGTGTTATTGCTTCATATAATGCACTAAAACTATATAGAAAAGAGCCTACTATTGAAAATTATATTAATTACAAAAGAAAAGATGCCCAGAAAAAGAGAACAATTTTAGAACAGAAAAAAATTGGATGGAATAATTTATGTAACACTTTTAATAGAAATACTCACATAAGTAAAATTTGGAATTTATTAAAAATGTTTAAAGGCATAAGACCTAAGAATAAATCATATACAAATGAGTTTATATCTCCACTCTTAGATAAATTATCAGATAATAGCAACTTAATTGAAGTAGATCAACTGAACATTCTTTTTGAAATCAACAATCATAACCCAAATTCTAAATTTTTACTGGATCCATTTTCATGGTCTGAATTTTTAACAAGCTTGCACTCTAGACGAAATACAACTCCTGGCTTAGATGATTATCCTTACATCGTAATTAAAAACTTAGATGTATCTGCCCAAAAGTTGTTTCTTAGCATCCTCAATTTGCTTTGGCGTAATAAATCTATTCCACAGTCATGGAAAACACAGTGTGTTGTCCCAATACTTAAGCCCGACAAATCTCCTGAGCTTGCTAGTTCTTATAGACCAATTTCCTTGTCATCCTGTCTTGGTAAAATATTCGAAAATATGGTAAAAGTCCGTCTTGACTGGTATGTTGAATCCAAGTTGTTATGTATTAAATAGGAGGTACACTTGTTTAACTTTTCAATATAAAAGATAAATTAAGTGGGTAGAAAAATATAATGCTCATGTCACTCGATTAATTCAATGCAACTTGGCTACCTAGCACAATAAAGCAAATCTCTATTAAATGTGTATTATTTAAACATAATAGTGGCGACGAAGTATAAATTTGGAGAAAATGGATCATAAATCAGTGAAATTCAGTGAATTTAATCCGAAAACAGACATATGGGACAATTATATTGATAGGTTAAAATTTTGTTTCGAAGCAAATGGCATACTTTTGGATGGTGCAAGAAGGGCAAACTTCTTTACTGTATGTGGAGCAGAAGTTTTCGAGACATTCTTAGCATTAATTACGCCAAGAAAAGCGAGTGAAGTGACTTTTACGGAAATTGAGAAAATTTTAACAAAACATTATAGCCCAAAACCAAATGAAATTTCTATGTCATATAAATTCTATACTCGTAATCAGAATACAAATGAGACAGCTGCAGAGTACATTGCACAGTTGCGTAAAATTAGTTCTTCATGTAATTTCAAAGAACTGGAGCGCATGTTGCGTGACAGACTCGTATGTGGTATGAAAGATCAACGCTTGCAATATGAACTTTTAAAACGGGATGGTTTGAGTTATCAAGATGTTATTGATGCTATGTTGTCATCTGAAAGTGCTGGAAAAGACTGTCGAATGATACAGTTGTTCATGGGTGATGAAATTAGATCAAATCTGAACAGGTCAACAGATGACAAAGTACAAGATTATAAACTTGAACCTATGGATGTTAATGCTGTACAACCAAAGTTGAGCAAGCGCTTTTGCTACCGGTGTGGAGATAGACATGGGGGAGAATGTCGTTTCATTAATGCTCAATGTAGATATTGCAAGAAAACTGGTCATATTGAAAAAGTCTGTATTCTGAAGAAAAAATCTATGAGGAAAAATATTAATTTTACAGAAGATGAAAATGATTTTCATTTAAATGGTATATACAATTTTAAAAATGAAGGCAGAATACCATCATTTGTAGTTCATCTTTTACTGGAAGGTATTCCAGTGGAGTTGCAGTTAGACACCGGAGCAAGTTTTTCATTGATTAATGAACACACATGGAGAATAATACAATCTCAACGTCAGCATCTCGTACTCAAACCATCATCTTTGTCTTTAAGGACTTGGACAAATACACCTGTAATATTGTTAGGTCAAGCAATAATTAAAGTGCAATTTAGAGACATAACCCAAAATTTAAGCATAATCATAGCTAAAGGACGGGGACCTAACCTCTTGGGACGTGACTGGTTAGGTCCGTTACAAATTACAATGAATATTAATAACATTTCTATTGGTAACATGATACAAATAGAGAACATAATATCAAAATATGGGGATGTTTTTCAAGATGGACTTGGTACTTTTCGTGGTGAACCAGTGAATATACATTTGAAGACCGGTGCTTCACCTAGGTTTTTAAAAGCCCGTCCTGTTCCATATGCAATTAAAGCTGATGTAGAAAAGGAAATTGACCGTCTGGTTTCAGAAGGAGTTCTGCAACCGGTGTCGTATTCTGAATGGGCAACACCGGTGGTGCCTATTCGAAAGAAATCAGGGGAGATCCGGTTGTGTGGAGACTATCGCAGTACTGTTAATCAAGCTACTGAATCTGACACCTATCCAATGCCGACCGCTAATGAGGTATTTGCTACGGTAGCAGGTGCACAATTTTTTACAACATTGGATCTGGAACGTGCATACACTCAGGTGAAAGTTAGTGAATCAACGGCCAAATTGTTAACCTTAAATACTTGCAAGGGACTTTATACAGTTCACCGACTACCGTTTGGGGTGAAAGCTTGTCCGGGTGTGTTCCAGAGATTAATGACTTCTTTACTGGCAGGAATATCAGGAGTAGCAGTGCTCATTGATGACATTATTATTAGCGGTCGTACAGTGCCGGTCATGCAGCAGCGTCTTGAGGAAGTACTATATCGAATACAAAAAGCCGGATTGCGTCTTAATAAGAACAAATGTAAGTTTGCCCAAGAACAGGTGGAGTTTTTAGGATTTGTCATCAATAAAGATGGCATCCATCCAGCTCCAAGTAAAATTGAGGCTATCGTTAAAACACCAGAGCCAAAAAATGTACAAGAGCTACAAGCTTTCTTGGGATTATATAATTTCTACGAGAGATTTATACCTCACAAGGCGACAGTTCTTGAACCTTTACATAGATTGCTAGATAAGTCTCATAAGTGGAAATGGACTAAATGTGAACAAGATTCTTTCGATACTGCAAAACATTTGTTGACATTTGACACCACCTTAGTCCATTATGACCTGAACAGACCATTGATTCTAGTATGTGATAGTTCTGAATATGGTGTTGGGGCAGTATTGTCTCACATAATGGATGATGGACATGAGAGACCAGTTGCAATGAGTTCCAGAACATTACATACGCATGAACGTAGGTACTCACAGTTGGATAAGGAAGCGGCAGCAATTATGTTTGGTATACAGAAATTTCATAATTATTTAGCGGGAAGATATTTCACTGTCGTAACTGATCACAAACCTTTGCTTGGAATTTTTAATCCAAAAAAGCCTATGCCAGTAATTTTATCACCAAGGTTAACTCGTATTGCTATAGCATTGACATCACATGATTATGACATAGTATATCGGCCAGGTACACAGATTGGTAATGCAGACAGTTTAAGTCGTTGGCCTCTACCGGTCACAGATCAAGAAGAACAGCCTCTGTACGAGATACTGTTAATGGCAGATAAAATAGAGGATTTTCCTTATACTGCAAAAGAAATTGCTTTGGAAACTGAGAAGGATCAAATACTTTCACGTATTGTTCGCTATCTTAGATGTGGATGGCCAAATAAAGTCACTGATACGAATTTGCATACATATTGGTTACAAAGATCTAAGCTATCTCTACAGGATGGTTGCATATTACTAGGTTGTCGAGTCGTGATACCGCCGTCTTTAAGGCAAGCCATCCTAAACATGTTGCATACTACACACAATGGGATTGTTCATACAAAATCATTAGCTAGAAGTTATGTCTGGTGGCCACATTTAGATAATGACATAATTAATTTAGTCAGTAATTGTAGAAAGTGTCTTGAAAATAGGCAGATGCCTGCTAAATCAAATCATGAATGGGTATTACCTTCAAGGCCATGGTCCAGAATCCACATGGATTTTGCTGGGCCATTCTTAAACAAAACCTTCTTAATTGTTGTTGATGCTTATTCAAGATGGCCTGAAGTATTTATAGTAAATAACACAACATCAAGCACAGTGATTCGTCATTTAAGAATGTTATTCGCTACACATGGCCTGTGTGAGACAATTGTTTCTGATAATGGAACGGCATTTATGTCCAATGAAATGGGAATATTTTTGAATGCGAATAAGATAAGACATGTCACAACGGCACCATACCACCCTGCGACAAATGGGCTAGCTGAACGTATGGTGCAAACGGTTAAAAATAAATTAAAGAAAATTGAAGGATCTTGGGACGTAAGGATCCCGAATATGTTGCTTGGTCTAAGGGTCACACCATGCTCTAGTACAAATAAAAGCCCAGCTGAACTACTGTTAAATAGACGTCTTCGTACGGTTATTGACAATCTGCATCCGGATTATTTACAACACAAGAAAATTGAAAACCAAATAATTAATATGGGTCAAAGGAAAAATAGGGAAACTAATATAGGAGAAAAGGTGATGTATAGAAACTATAATCAAAATGGTTCTAAGTGGTTACCAGGTCAAATTATTAACAAGGAAGGTCCATCTAACTATAGAGTACAAACTGATAATGGAGCTATAGTTAGGCGTCATATTGATCAGATTGTTAAGTTAAAAAATAATGACAGTAAAGGCGAGAGTGAAGCAAATGCTAGAAATATACAGAACGACGTTACAGAGGAATTAGAAAATGAACCAATAGAACCAGCTGAGATAAGTAATGGAGCTGATCAGCAGGGAGAACACGCAGAATATGATGATATTATTGAAATCCCAAATGCAGAACGTTGGGAACAGATGTTAGGAATACCAAGGTCAAGTGAAATAACTATGGCAGGAGGAAAGATCAGGAATAAGCTAAATGTACATGCCAAAGTCCCATATTCCAGACCTACGTTTTCCAAACAAGATACTAATTACATGTTTTAAAGTGTGCATGATTTCTTAATAACTTAATTTCTGAATTATAATTAATTATTTGAACTAGAGTTGATTATGATAGATGGTTAGTTGAATTGTTAATAAGAGGGGGGGAAGGTATGTTATGTATTAAATAGGAGGTACACTTGTTTAACTTTTCAATATAAAAGATAAATTAAGTGGGTAGAAAAATATAATGCTCATGTCACTCGATTAATTCAATGCAACTTGGCTACCTAGCACAATAAAGCAAATCTCTATTAAATGTGTATTATTTAAACATAATACAAGTGTTTCATTCCACATATACAATATGGCTTCCGTAGAGGGCGTAGTAGTGCAGACAGTTTCACCTCTTTAATCTCTGACCTGAAAAATGCAAAACATAGAAAATTAAACACTGTTTGCGTATTTCTAGACGTTCAAAGTGCTTTTGACAGTGTTGATCCTGGTATACTAGTTCAAATCATGTCTAGGTTGGGTGTGCCCGGGCACTTATGTAAGTGGATTTTTAATTTTTTGAACAAAAGAACAATCTATGCTAGGTATAACAACATTTTATATGGACCCAAATGTGCCTCAAAAGGCACAATGCAGGGTGCCACACTATCTCCATTACTATACAATATATACACAAGTGAAATTTGTAAATATGTAAATAATAGGAATGTAAATATTTTACAATTTGCTGATGACATTGTTTTTTACAGCAGTAATTACAACTTAGAGATTGCAATAGATAATATGAACAAATCCTTATTTCAACTATTACAATATTATAATGATCGTTTACATTTAAAAATTAACCCCTCTAAAAGTAGTGTTATGTTTTTTGGCAATGAAACCTCAAATTCAAATATTATTTACAACAATGAAATTATAAATAGAGTCACTTCAAAGAAGTTTTTAGGAATAATATTGGACCCAAAACTAACTTTTGAAGAACATATTAAATACATATCCAAAAATGCTCACACAGGACTAAATGTTATCAGATCACTTTGTGGCGTAACATGGGGTGCAGACCCTAAAATATTGTCAATATTGTATAAAAGTATTGTTAGAAGTCATTTAGATTATAGCTCACTCGCTTATATGAATAGTTCTCATGTAAATAAATTAGACATATTGCAGAATAAGGCTTTAAGAATAATATCTGGTGCTATGTGCTCAACTCCCATAAGGGCCATGGAAGTTGAGACAAAAGTGATGCCTTTGATTTTGAGGCGAATCTTACTTGCTGAAAGATACTGTCTCAAACTAATAGCATCAAACAACACTCAAATAATAAGTAAAATTGTACCTTATATAGATAGAACACCAAGAAGATCATTAACAACAGCACAAGGTCTATTATGCGGTAATTCTCCAACACTGTCCGATATACTTCTGGAAATAGACAATAGCTTTTTTAAAATTAGAAAACAGTTTCCATGGCCATGTTACTCTTTCTCTTATCAGTGTATTTCACATCCAATTAATGTAGTCCAACAGACAATAAACAATAATTCGGAAATGCTTCAATTTTTGGAGGAAAATTCAATGTACTATGTTATCTACACTGACGGGAGCAAAGCAAGTGATTATGTACATGCTGCTCTATATGATCCACAAGCAAAATTTTCTTCAAGTTTTATTCTGCATGAACCCTGCTCTATATTTACGGCAGAGGCATATGCGGTGTATCAGGCATTAATGCGTATTCGCGAAATCAATAACATCAAATATTTTTTAATAATTTCTGATTCCTTGAGTTTGATAACAGCTTTATCTACCCTCACAGTTAAATACAAGTCTAATTATATCCTTTATTTCATTAAACAAATAATTTACCAATACCACAGTAAAAATATTCAAATTTTCTTTCTATGGGTGCCTTCCCACAAAGGTATCTCTGGCAATGAAATGGCTGATAAAACTGCATATGAAGGAGTTAATGCTGCTGATGTTAGAAATACAATGTATGTTCCTATGTCTGATTACTTGCAATGTATTGACCAGAATACTCAAAAGTTGTGGTTAGAAATGTGGAAGAAAGATCAAGATACGAAAGGAAAATGGTATGGAAGCATACAAGAAAGCTTACCTGCAAGACCTTGGTATCATCGTATACAAGATGCTACTCGAGACTTTATTACTATCATAAATAGACTGCGTTTTGGTCATAATTCTGCACCGTCACACCTTGCTCGACTCGGCATTATTGCGAATAAAACCTGTTCACATTGTAATTCAAGTGATGGAACTGTGGAGCACATTATTTTCGATTGTCAAAAATTTTTGATTGACAGACTAGTGTTGGCCAGTGAACTTAGTGATGTTGAAAATAAGTGTGATTTATTGTCCCGCCCGCCGCCATTAAAACAATTATTACAAGACGAACATAATTACAAGCACATCTACAAATACATAAAGAATACAATTAAAACAATTTAATGAAATATGCTCAGAGGCGTATTATTACGTATATATGAATAATAAGAGTTGACCTAAAGGTTGTAGATACCAGGTCATAAAATCCCAAAAAAAAAAAAAAAAAAATGTGATGAAATATGGAGCATTAACATTTTGTTAACATTTTTATCACATCAAATTCGCAACCCAATAGAAATTGATAGAAATTTAACATTTTGACTTATAAGCAATGTATGAATGATAATTGCTTGTATCGGAGAAGTCCCTAAATATGATTATGGAGTTGTAGGTAGTTAACAAAAAGAGTATTTTTGGTATGATTTGGTGGCAATAATATTATTTATCATACATGAAAATACTTTAATTATTTCAACAAATCTGCGATTAAACATGGATAATTCAGCTATTCAAACTTTAGAAGCTGCAGCGCAAGTGTTAATGGTAAGAGTATTTCTGTATAATATAATCTTCAAAAATAAATTATGTGATATTTAAGTTTAACGTGGTATACATTTTTTAAATATAATTTTTTGTAGGCGCCGCCTAATTTAGTTACTTCTGAGCAGCGACATCAGGCGGAAAGTGTTTTTCTCGAATTCAGAAGCACTAAGAATCCATATCAACTATGTAGAGAAATTCTTGAGAAATCTACTACAGATTGTGTACTTTTTGAGGGTGCTGGTCTCATTAAGACTGCACTTATAAGAGAATGGAACATGTTATCAGCAGATGACATATCTTCACTTAGAGAATATCTTCTGAGTTATCTTCTAAGAAGAGAAGTACCAACTTATTTAAAAGAAAAGCTACTACAGGTATCTTGTATTCAAATAAAATTTTATAATAATATATGTACATAGTTATTAACTATTGTAAACATTATTATAAATTTTTAGTTATTTTTTATCCTAATAGTGATTTAAAAAAGTATCTCTACTAACCAATATTTATTGGTTTATAGACTATAGCAGTAATAATTAAAAGAGGTAGCATAAATGATGGTGGAAGGGAACGAAGAGCATTGCTGGATGAATTAGAAAAAATTATTCTAAGTTCAACAATAAGTCAACAAAAATTGGCATGTTCACTTATATTAGCAATAATGCAAGAATATGCTATAACCGTGAAATCAGCCGATGTTGGATTAATATGGGAGGTACATTTCAAATTAAAGAAATCTTTTGAGGGTCAAGATCTTAAAAGAATATTCAGGTTTACTGTTGGAGTATTAGAACAAATAGTTCGATCAGGTCACCAACCAGAAGGCGAGCAGGCAGCATTAACCAAACAGCTGTTAACGATTGTTGAAAATATTTTATGCTGGAATCATGTATCACCATTACTTTCCAAGAGGTTGATTGGTGCTTTTGAAGCTATATATGAAAGTGATACTGCACCTGCATTACGCCTAAGCCTTAACTGGAGGGATACCATAATTCAACCGGAGTTAATAGCGCTGTTCTTTGAAATACATATGTATGTAAGAAATAACCCTGATTTGCTTAATTCTTCACTTACATGCCTAGTTCAATTGGCTAGTTTAAGCGGTGTTGTGGTATCTGCTAGTAATTTAAAACAACAATACTTAGAAAACTATGTAAATAGTTTTGTGAGGATTTTAGGCTTTATACAACCCTCAGAAAGAGAAATGTTGGGTATATCACAGATATACCGGCGATTAGTTCAGTTCTTCACAGCACCAATGATAGCATCTACACCTCCCGCCTTTCTACAGTATTTGACACAATATACATGTCATTGTATTAGAGGGTCAGTTATTGAAGAGGGTGTAAGTATTTTTCTTTTAGTAATTTTTTTAGAAAACACATGATAAGAATAACTTGGAAAAGTAAAGACAATTTATATGCTCTTAAATCTTAATGTCGAAATAGTTTTTAGGGTTGAAATTACATTTAACAGAAACGAAAATTTTTCAATGTTGTGGTTATATTTATATATATAGTTTATTTGTTTTACTACTTAAAATGTAATAAATATGTATAAAAAACCATCATTAATCTTAAGATATATTTATTTTTTCAGATAAATGATGATACAGTTTGGAGAGAGTCTTTAAATAAATTTCTACACACATGGAGTTCTATAGTACATGATGCCGATGGCTTCTCTAATGAAACATTAATGAATCCCTGCATAGAGATTTTCAATACATATTTGCAATGTAGATTAGCACCGCCCGATGGAACACGGTAAATTTCCTTCCAACTGATTAATAATTAACTCTTATTTTGTATAAAAAGATTTTATATAAAAATATTTTATATTGTTATTTTTGCCAGTCCAGGGTTCTTGAACCACCTTTTTGCTATCTCAACTTATTTCAACTTATTGCTTCCTTTTCTAAGAGATACATTCAGTTAATATACAGAGTATAGAAATTTAACTGTGTGAAAACATTGTCCAGAGGGCATGAAAGTAGCGATGGGTGTAATAACGACATAAGGGATGACATGGAGGAAGATGAACGTCAGTTACATAGTAACGTCTTGTTGACTATTGGAGCTATTGCGAGAAAAGCACCAGCTCACTGTTGCCATGTACTACACACACTTCTTACTGATAGGAGCAAAAGGTAACATTGTGGTGTATATATTGTGACTATCGACTACTCATCACTTTTTTCGCATACAATTAGTGAAACAGATCACTGATTTTGTAAAAGTAATCTATGAATAGTATTAAGGTAGTATTAGGACTTTTAATCTTTTTTCTACGCTTTTACATATAAATACTGCTAACAAAATTTTATTTATTTATTTATTTTTATTTATACATACTTTTACATAGTTTTTATTAAATAAGGCTGGGGTATCTAGCTTTAATTACTTCTTACAATGCTATCTATAGACCCATAACAACACTGACAATATTAGTAACCACAGGCACTTGTGAACCTCAAGTTTTAGCCTAAACAAACACAACCTAACAGAACATTGTTTAATAAGTTTATTAATAGTTTGGATAAATACCATGTACATGTGCATTTAGGAAAAACTTACTTTGGCTCGGTTAATAGAAACTTCAAATGAAAAACCAAATATTATTCAAGTTAGCTTCAAAAACACTTTCGAATCGTTATTTTACAAAGTATATACAATAATTTAATTTGTTAACATGTTATTAGCAATGTTTTATGCTAATTATATATTTTTCATCTTGAACGATAAAATGATCTTTCATTTACCCTTATATTGAGATGTTATTGGTCAACCCTTAACCATAGTTAATGTTTTTTTAAATCCTTTTTTAATTTGTTAAACACTCTTTTTTAAATTTAATTCCGTAAAGCAATATTAATTTTCTATGTAAATGAAGTTATGAGTGTTAGTTGAAACAAAATGTTTAGAAACTAGTTTTGATTTAAAACTTACTAATTTATAATATTAAATAATAATGATACTTATGAGAATTTAAAATTGATCTTGATATTTGTGTCTTCTTTATAGGCTTGAAAGTAATTTACAGCTTATGCACATGGGTAAGATGCAAAATATCAACGGAGGGGAACAATTGGTCACATTGTTTGAAGATTTACACTGGATTTTAATGATAACTGGTAAGATTACAATAGTTACATTGTAATAAATTTATCATCTGAACAGATCCGAACTGAATCAGCATGGAGACTTCCCACTGCTGGGCAAAGGCCTCTAATCACAAGGCTTGGTGGATAATTTCTCTACCATGAGTAAAGATCGATATCAGGTGTCTATGATAACAACCGGGACTGATGGCTATACGTGCTCTCCGAGACACGGTGGGTAAACCCACAAGGACATACACCCAGACCGGAAACAAATATTTGTACAAATACAAATATCTGTCCCAAGCGGGAATCGAAACCACGACCGTCGGCGCGCGGCGTTGATGCGACTACTCGCACCACTACATCAGAACGTTCGTCAAATTATCATCAAGATTTCATTATTAAATTAAAAATGATAAAGAACTGTTATTTTATGTCATTTTTATGGTGAGACCCGTTGCAAATGTCTCGGTAAAAATAAGGAAAAATAATCCTTTCATATATCTAGCTTATTTATATGTATGTTTTACTGTAATATTTTAAAGAATTATTGTTTTATAGTCTCAATCGCAAACTATATTCAATAACGGAAAAAAGAGATGACTGATTTAATAGCCAAAAAAAAAAAACGCAAGATACAAGCTTGATACTGGTTTACAGTTTGTTATATAAATATTTCTCAATAATACACTGACGTATAGAACTTATTTTTTTAATATATTACAGAAATAATTAACGTCGCACACTCAACGGCCTCCAGTAGGATGTGAATCCTGTGTCGGGGGTCCGGAAACACACACAATACACAAGCACAAACGCCCAGACCACGACAAACATCAGCTGTATGGCCTATACAAATATTTGTCATGTGCGGGGATCGAACCCGCGACCGCTAGTGCATCAGCCAGTTGCTGTGACCACTGCGCCAACGCGTCGTCAAATAATAATACATTAATTTAATTATTTTCAGGTCATTTCATAGCATTGGATTGCACAGAGGGCGAAACAGTAACAATACCCACAGAATTGGTCGAGTATAGTGTTGCACAGAATGCTAATGTAGACGCGTCTTTACGATACTTAGTCGGAGAAACTACAAGTACAGACAATGTGGACGATATTTTAAAGTTAGTATTTTTTTATTTATTTAATTTCATATAATACTATTTGCAACTCCTTTGACTGAAAATCTGACGAACAACTGCAATACTTTTCATTATTGTTAATTTTTTTTTGTCGTGAACTGTGACTTGCATAGGATATAAATCTCTTAAATTTTGATATAACACATTTAGAAAAACCTTCAATTTATTATAATATTCTAATAATAATAATATACTATATTGCATATGGAAATTTCAACAACACTTAACTAGAAATTAACAAGAGATGCTCATTAAATTTAAAAAGAAAGTCAACACAGATATCACAGTTGTGCAGGCTACTGTAATAAAAATAAAAAAAAGTATTCGTAAAAGAATAATTAATTAGTTTGTTTTTTATTTTAATTTTAAGTTATAGTTTAGTAAATAGATTAAAAAAAAAAAAGACAATTCACTATCTTCGTATATAATTTATTTAATTATCTATTACTTCAGTTGCAAATATTTTATTCAGGCAGTCAAGTTTTTTACTGTTTTATCATTATTGCATTAAATTTAAATAATGTTATAATGTTAATACGTCTGAAAAACGTTAAACGTTGTAGTGTTTACAACCTAATGAGATAAAGAAAAGACATGATTTACATTTATCTTTGTATACTTTATCAGTCTCCATTATATTTATTCTAATTGAAATGTAAATTAAACTTGTGACATACCTCGTGACGTACTTGAATGCTAATATATGAACACATTTTCATTCAAAGATAAGGATATTTTAGAAGATAAAACCTAGCAATACTTAAAAACACGGATCAACTCCAATAGATACCGCATATAGAAAATGTTAGTAAATTTGGAATTCGTCAATATTGGTGAAAACATAGGAACGGAAAATTAAAAAAGTCATGGAGTATAGACACTAAGGAGTACTTATCTTCTGTTAGGAAAAGTGTCGTCGAAATTCATCAAATTAGTGTGGCGCAACATTAGCATGATGGTAAATCTTAAAGGAAGCGCCAAATAACAAAGCAGTCATAACACGGACTGAACACGCAATAAACAATATAAATTAACAACAATATCATTAATACAAACACTACGTAATATGTAAAAAATATTTTAATTAAGGAAAAGGACGGCTATAGAATAATTATCAATAAGTGAAAGATTTTTCAAAATTACGTCAAGAGTGATGAGAAACTCTCTACTATAAACTAAACTCCGCTATGAACTTAGTTATATGCTTATGACTTTTTTATTAAAACTAATATTAGTAGTTGATTTCCCAAAATATTTCATGGCATTAAAGACATTATTTATGTCGACTAGTCTATGTCGATTGAGCGTTATTTGCTCGAATGACTTTTTTTTAAAATATTTAAATTCAAAACTAAGCATGATCACAGGTCTAATATCTAGGGCGAGTTTAGGGGGAGGTTTACAGGCGTGTTTGCGCTAATGTGTTGCGAGTGTCGAGCGCCTTTCACGCGGTATCTATTAGAAATGATATGTACTTAAAAACAAATTTTCATTTACCTATATTTAGATTATTTGAAAATTTGTTTTGTTTTAATTTTTTTTTTATGTTATGTCATATAGTCACCCCGTGAGCTAAAACTTTATTATTCTTTAACTTTTATGCACTTTTACTGTAGTGTAAAACCTTGTAAACGCCGAGCAAAGCAATTTTTCTAACATAAAGAACTATATTGTATATTCCTCTTGTTTTAAATATAGTATTTACTACTCTCTACACCTATTCTTCTATCTTCACATTTTAATCAGAAGAATTTCAAAAATTCTTCCGTACACCTAGGTTAGGTTATAAAATATATGAATTCTAAAAAGTATTTTATTAACACCTTAACTGCCATGTCAGTCACCTGTGCCTGACAGATGTAGTACCTGTTCAGGCCATGTCAGTCATCGGTGACTGATATGCCTGAACAGGCAGTACACGGCGCTATCGCTATACTTTATTCCACATAGGCCATGTCAGTCATATATGGCTGAAATTATTTTATTTTTAACTGTTTAGAGAAATAAACACGTAAATTATTAGTAAATCAATAATTAATGGCATTTTTAGTCATTTCCACCCGAAAATTAGATTTGAAAATTTGTCCTCATAAGAATATTGGGTTGGCGGTTAACGTCTTAATTATCTAAGAACAAGTAAATATGATCCCGCAGGCTGGTGGGCGAGATCCTGCGCATCAGCTCGTACGAGTGCGCGGCGCTGGAGGCGGGGCTGGCGGCCGCGTACAGCCCCGAGCTGTCCGCAACTCTCTCGTGGTTACTCAAGATCTGGTCCAACGCGTACCTCACGCTGCAGCCGCCCAACTGTTCCGAGGTACTTTTATAAAAAGAAAATGTAAAAAAAAAACCACAGTTTCCATTGGCATTGTTCGAAAACACCACCCGAATGAATTCCGGATGCCCTCGAAACTAGGACAAATCCGGGAAATGGCATCCACAATCAGAATCCGCAAGAATGGCGGTCACGGTATACTTCGATAGGGTTGAAAGTGTCACCGCCTTAGGAGAAAAACGCTCAGATCTTATAGACAACTGTAGACAATAGACCAATTACATCCTTCATTTATTTTATTGTTGTATAATATTATACATCTGTGTGCGGGACTACTCGATACAACAGTTATCATAAATTGATAATGAACACCCGTCACATAATTGTGACACCGGGCCCGGCAAAGAAAATCGGATCGTCACATATGCGACCCTGGTAACGAAAAGGTTATCATGGCGGCTTGCGCTTGCGGCACGCGCCTCGTGACAGGAGAGACAGACACAAGAGACCGCGACAAGTTATATCATTGGTCGTCTCGGTTCTGTTGTCTCTGTCTCTCCTGCCCCAGTTGCGTGTCGCGAGCGCGAACCGCCACTATTAAGGTACTGTTCACATTCTCATTACTAGCATGCTTATTAGCATGCTTAGAACTAGCATGCTCTTCAAACTGACATATTTGCTCATAAGTAGCATGCTATCGTGCTAGTAATGAGCACGTGTAACTGTACCTTTAGAGACAGTAATTTGTCGATCGGTCAGGTGCTGGAAGCGGCTTTCGGTCGCGGCTCGCGCGGCGTGTCGTGGGTGGTGGGGCTGGCGGCGCGGCGCGCGGCCGCCACGCTGCGCCACCTCGCCGCGCAGCCGCCCGCCGCGCGCCACGCGCTGGCGCTGCTCGCCACGCTCGCCTACCCGCACCACAGGTACACTGCGCTCAGTGCTCTTTCGGTCGCGGCTCGCGCGGCGTGTCGTGGGTGGTGGGGCTGGCGGCGCGGCGCGCGGCCGCCACGCTGCGCCACCTCGCCGCGCAGCCGCCCGCCGCGCGCCACGCGCTGGCGCTGCTCGCCACGCTCGCCTACCCGCACCACAGGTACACTGCGCTCAGTGCTCTTTCGGTCGCGGCTCGCGCGGCGTGTCGTGGGTGGTGGGGCTGGCGGCGCGGCGCGCGGCCGCCACGCTGCGCCACCTCGCCGCGCAGCCGCCCGCCGCGCGCCACGCGCTGGCGCTGCTCGCCACGCTCGCCTACCCGCACCACAGGTACACTGCGCTCAGTGCTCTTTCGGTCGCGGCTCGCGCGGCGTGTCGTGGGTGGTGGGGCTGGCGGCGCGGCGCGCGGCCGCCACGCTGCGCCACCTCGCCGCGCAGCCGCCCGCCGCGCGCCACGCGCTGGCGCTGCTCGCCACGCTCGCCTACCCGCACCACAGGTACACTGCGCTCAGTGCTCTTTCGGTCGCGGCTCGCGCGGCGTGTCGTGGGTGGTGGGGCTGGCGGCGCGGCGCGCGGCCGCCACGCTGCGCCACCTCGCCGCGCAGCCGCCCGCCGCGCGCCACGCGCTGGCGCTGCTCGCCACGCTCGCCTACCCGCACCACAGGTACACTGCGCTCAGTGCTCTTTCGGTCGCGGCTCGCGCGGCGTGTCGTGGGTGGTGGGGCTGGCGGCGCGGCGCGCGGCCGCCACGCTGCGCCACCTCGCCGCGCAGCCGCCCGCCGCGCGCCACGCGCTGGCGCTGCTCGCCACGCTCGCCTACCCGCACCACAGGTACACTGCGCTCAGTGCTCTTTCGGTCGCGGCTCGCGCGGCGTGTCGTGGGTGGTGGGGCTGGCGGCGCGGCGCGCGGCCGCCACGCTGCGCCACCTCGCCGCGCAGCCGCCCGCCGCGCGCCACGCGCTGGCGCTGCTCGCCACGCTCGCCTACCCGCACCACAGGTACACTGCGCTCAGTGCTCTTTCGGTCGCGGCTCGCGCGGCGTGTCGTGGGTGGTGGGGCTGGCGGCGCGGCGCGCGGCCGCCACGCTGCGCCACCTCGCCGCGCAGCCGCCCGCCGCGCGCCACGCGCTGGCGCTGCTCGCCACGCTCGCCTACCCGCACCACAGGTACACTGCGCTCAGTGCTCTTTCGGTCGCGGCTCGCGCGGCGTGTCGTGGGTGGTGGGGCTGGCGGCGCGGCGCGCGGCCGCCACGCTGCGCCACCTCGCCGCGCAGCCGCCCGCCGCGCGCCACGCGCTGGCGCTGCTCGCCACGCTCGCCTACCCGCACCACAGGTACACTGCGCTCAGTGCTCTTTCGGTCGCGGCTCGCGCGGCGTGTCGTGGGTGGTGGGGCTGGCGGCGCGGCACGCGGCCGCCACGCTGCGCCACCTCGCCGCGCAGCCGCCCGCCGCGCGCCACGCGCTGGCGCTGCTCGCCACGCTCGCCTACCCGCACCACAGGTACACTGCGCTCAGTGCTCTTTCGGTCGCGGCTCGCGCGGCGTGTCGTGGGTGGTGGGGCTGGCGGCGCGGCGCGCGGCCGCCACGCTGCGCCACCTCGCCGCGCAGCCGCCCGCCGCGCGCCACGCGCTGGCGCTGCTCGCCACGCTCGCCTACCCGCACCACAGGTACACTGCGCTCAGTGCTCTTTCGGTCGCGGCTCGCGCGGCGTGTCGTGGGTGGTGGGGCTGGCGGCGCGGCGCGCGGCCGCCACGCTGCGCCACCTCGCCGCGCAGCCGCCCGCCGCGCGCCACGCGCTGGCGCTGCTCGCCACGCTCGCCTACCCGCACCACAGGTACACTGCGCTCAGTGCTCTTTCGGTCGCGGCTCGCGCGGCGTGTCGTGGGTGGTGGGGCTGGCGGCGCGGCGCGCGGCCGCCACGCTGCGCCACCTCGCCGCGCAGCCGCCCGCCGCGCGCCACGCGCTGGCGCTGCTCGCCACGCTCGCCTACCCGCACCACAGGTACACTGCGCTCAGTGCTCTTTCGGTCGCGGCTCGCGCGGCGTGTCGTGGGTGGTGGGGCTGGCGGCGCGGCGCGCGGCCGCCACGCTGCGCCACCTCGCCGCGCAGCCGCCCGCCGCGCGCCACGCGCTGGCGCTGCTCGCCACGCTCGCCTACCCGCACCACAGGTACACTGCGCTCAGTGCTCTTTCGGTCGCGGCTCGCGCGGCGTGTCGTGGGTGGTGGGGCTGGCGGCGCGGCGCGCGGCCGCCAAGCTGCGCCACCTCGCCGCGCAGCCGCCCGCCGCGCGCCACGCGCTGGCGCTGCTCGCCACGCTCGCCTACCCGCACCACAGGTACACTGCGCTCAGTGCTCTTTCGGTCGCGGCTCGCGCGGCGTGTCGTGGGTGGTGGGGCTGGCGGCGCGGCGCGCGGCCGCCACGCTGCGCCACCTCGCCGCGCAGCCGCCCGCCGCGCGCCACGCGCTGGCGCTGCTCGCCACGCTCGCCTACCCGCACCACAGGTACACTGCGCTCAGTGCTCTTTCGGTCGCGGCTCGCGCGGCGTGTCGTGGGTGGTGGGGCTGGCGGCGCGGCGCGCGGCCGCCACGCTGCGCCACCTCGCCGCGCAGCCGCCCGCCGCGCGCCACGCGCTGGCGCTGCTCGCCACGCTCGCCTACCCGCACCACAGGTACACTGCGCTCAGTGCTCTTTCGGTCGCGGCTCGCGCGGCGTGTCGTGGGTGGTGGGGCTGGCGGCGCGGCGCGCGGCCGCCACGCTGCGCCACCTCGCCGCGCAGCCGCCCGCCGCGCGCCACGCGCTGGCGCTGCTCGCCACGCTCGCCTACCCGCACCACAGGTACACTGCGCTCAGTGCTCTTTCGGTCGCGGCTCGCGCGGCGTGTCGTGGGTGGTGGGGCTGGCGGCGCGGCGCGCGGCCGCCACGCTGCGCCACCTCGCCGCGCAGCCGCCCGCCGCGCGCCACGCGCTGGCGCTGCTCGCCACGCTCGCCTACCCGCACCACAGGTACACTGCGCTCAGTGCTCTTTCGGTCGCGGCTCGCGCGGCGTGTCGTGGGTGGTGGGGCTGGCGGCGCGGCGCGCGGCCGCCACGCTGCGCCACCTCGCCGCGCAGCCGCCCGCCGCGCGCCACGCGCTGGCGCTGCTCGCCACGCTCGCCTACCCGCACCACAGGTACACTGCGCTCAGTGCTCTTTCGGTCGCGGCTCGCGCGGCGTGTCGTGGGTGGTGGGGCTGGCGGCGCGGCGCGCGGCCGCCACGCTGCGCCACCTCGCCGCGCAGCCGCCCGCCGCGCGCCACGCGCTGGCGCTGCTCGCCACGCTCGCCTACCCGCACCACAGGTACACTGCGCTCAGTGCTCTTTCGGTCGCGGCTCGCGCGGCGTGTCGTGGGTGGTGGGGCTGGCGGCGCGGCGCGCGGCCGCCACGCTGCGCCACCTCGCCGCGCAGCCGCCCGCCGCGCGCCACGCGCTGGCGCTGCTCGCCACGCTCGCCTACCCGCACCACAGGTACACTGCGCTCAGTGCTCTTTCGGTCGCGGCTCGCGCGGCGTGTCGTGGGTGGTGGGGCTGGCGGCGCGGCGCGCGGCCGCCACGCTGCGCCACCTCGCCGCGCAGCCGCCCGCCGCGCGCCACGCGCTGGCGCTGCTCGCCACGCTCGCCTACCCGCACCACAGGTACACTGCGCTCAGTGCTCTTTCGGTCGCGGCTCGCGCGGCGTGTCGTGGGTGGTGGGGCTGGCGGCGCGGCGCGCGGCCGCCACGCTGCGCCACCTCGCCGCGCAGCCGCCCGCCGCGCGCCACGCGCTGGCGCTGCTCGCCACGCTCGCCTACCCGCACCACAGGTACACTGCGCTCAGTGCTCTTTCGGTCGCGGCTCGCGCGGCGTGTCGTGGGTGGTGGGGCTGGCGGCGCGGCGCGCGGCCGCCACGCTGCGCCACCTCGCCGCGCAGCCGCCCGCCGCGCGCCACGCGCTGGCGCTGCTCGCCACGCTCGCCTACCCGCACCACAGGTACACTGCGCTCAGTGCTCTTTCGGTCGCGGCTCGCGCGGCGTGTCGTGGGTGGTGGGGCTGGCGGCGCGGCGCGCGGCCGCCACGCTGCGCCACCTCGCCGCGCAGCCGCCCGCCGCGCGCCACGCGCTGGCGCTGCTCGCCACGCTCGCCTACCCGCACCACAGGTACACTGCGCTCAGTGCTCTTTCGGTCGCGGCTCGCGCGGCGTGTCGTGGGTGGTGGGGCTGGCGGCGCGGCGCGCGGCCGCCACGCTGCGCCACCTCGCCGCGCAGCCGCCCGCCGCGCGCCACGCGCTGGCGCTGCTCGCCACGCTCGCCTACCCGCACCACAGGTACACTGCGCTCAGTGCTCTTTCGGTCGCGGCTCGCGCGGCGTGTCGTGGGTGGTGGGGCTGGCGGCGCGGCGCGCGGCCGCCACGCTGCGCCACCTCGCCGCGCAGCCGCCCGCCGCGCGCCACGCGCTGGCGCTGCTCGCCACGCTCGCCTACCCGCACCACAGGTACACTGCGCTCAGTGCTCTTTCGGTCGCGGCTCGCGCGGCGTGTCGTGGGTGGTGGGGCTGGCGGCGCGGCGCGCGGCCGCCACGCTGCGCCACCTCGCCGCGCAGCCGCCCGCCGCGCGCCACGCGCTGGCGCTGCTCGCCACGCTCGCCTACCCGCACCACAGGTACACTGCGCTCAGTGCTCTTTCGGTCGCGGCTCGCGCGGCGTGTCGTGGGTGGTGGGGCTGGCGGCGCGGCGCGCGGCCGCCACGCTGCGCCACCTCGCCGCGCAGCCGCCCGCCGCGCGCCACGCGCTGGCGCTGCTCGCCACGCTCGCCTACCCGCACCACAGGTACACTGCGCTCAGTGCTCTTTCGGTCGCGGCTCGCGCGGCGTGTCGTGGGTGGTGGGGCTGGCGGCGCGGCGCGCGGCCGCCACGCTGCGCCACCTCGCCGCGCAGCCGCCCGCCGCGCGCCACGCGCTGGCGCTGCTCGCCACGCTCGCCTACCCGCACCACAGGTACACTGCGCTCAGTGCTCTTTCGGTCGCGGCTCGCGCGGCGTGTCGTGGGTGGTGGGGCTGGCGGCGCGGCGCGCGGCCGCCACGCTGCGCCACCTCGCCGCGCAGCCGCCCGCCGCGCGCCACGCGCTGGCGCTGCTCGCCACGCTCGCCTACCCGCACCACAGGTACACTGCGCTCAGTGCTACACTGCGTTACACTCCTGTCGAACGTCTTAGCACATCAGTTAAGAAAACGGAACAGAGACAAAGCTTCTAAGAGCGAGCAAAATGTATACCTGTTTTGGTAGGGTTGGCACAGGAAGATAAAATCAAGAAAAGATAAAAATAATGTATTTTATTTTTTCTATTATTGTTCATACACACTTTCAGTAAACCTTATTAACACTTTTATATTAAAATACTATTAAAATTACATTAAAACACTATTCAAATGATTAAATTATCATTAAATGAAAACACGACGCGCGACGTGTACTGCAGCCCCTTAGTTTTGGCACAGCAGATATACTATATTTATAGTATATCGCTACTACTTTAGTATATTTGTACTTAAATCGATATATGACAAGTTCACATCATTTACCTACTCAACAAATTTGTTGCTTAAACGAGTAAAATATCTAAGTATTTTTGCCTATCCTAAGCCAGGATTCAAGTATTAAGGGGGATTGGATCATGCGTGCTTATCAAAGGTAGCCTACTACCCTGTTAACACGTGGCGGCGTTTGGATGTAGGTAAACTACCTGTTTTGTGTCGACAGTTCAGCTAGCTGCTAGGGTGTCCAAACGACGCGTAAATAATTAGATTATTGTTGAGTGACTTTACTTAGAAGTTTATTAATATTTATGTTATATTTTTAACATAATTCGAATGAGAATCATGTACCGGGTATTCTCATTAAATATTGATAGTAACTCACCATTCACGATTCGACGGCCGGCTGGTCGAGTGGTCAGGCAACTGGACACTTTACGCAGCGGTCGCGGGTTCGAATCCCGCCAGGTGCAGATAATTTGTATGACGAATATAGATGTCTGCACCGGGTCATGGATGTGTATTTATGTATATATGTATTTATATCTTAAATTTATTTCCGTTCCTAGTACCTGTAACACAAGTTCTTACGAACTTACCACGGGGCTAGGTTAACGTGGTGTGATTGTTGGTTAATATTTATTATTTTATTATTATTATTTACTGTATATCGAAGACCGCTCTGTTTTAGTGGTACGACTATTCGCCTCAACGCCGACGGTCGCGTGTTCGATTTCTGTAAATATTTATTTCCGGTTTGGGTGTATGTCCTTGTGGTTTTCCCCACCGTGCCTCGCAAAGCACGTAAAGCTGTCGGGCCCGGTTGTTATCATAGACACCTGATAAAGATCGTTACTTATGGTAGGGAAATTATCCGCCAATATATCAAAAAATAAACTCGGTAATACAAAGAAATAACTTCGGTAGGACAGACCCCATATCGGTAGAATAACCGAAAAATCGGTACATTCGAGGCCACTGACTGTGCTACTTTACACTGCGACAGGGGCGTGCGCTCCTTGTAGGCAGAAATGCAGTGCTTTACTTGCCATTCACATATATTTTAATAAAACGTTCGTACATTTTAGATGACTTTAATTGATAGTAAATAAATGAATAAACAAAATATAATAACTTAAAAACGCCTAATATTTTATAAATAGCACCTATTTGCAAGCACACAAACATTATCTTTGCCATACGTTTGGCGACAGGCAAGCGGCGCTGCAAAATATTGTACTTAATCAACCAAGTCATGCCGTCGCGTCCCGCAGGAGATTTGTTCGCATGTGTGTAGAAATTTTGGTGTCCGTATACAGTTCGCAAACGCACACACCTATGAATATCGAAAGCCGGACCAGCCGCGACTCCTGCGGCAGGCTATAGTCTAAGATCCGAACCTAAGTCGACCATCACCGGTTTGATAATAGATTGAGACCTATTTTATAATAAATTTAGTCTATTAAAAAATGTATTAAAAATGGGTTTACTGGAATAATCCTGGACAGGATAGGTATTTTTAATTAATTATTAAAAAATCATTTATGTAATATTTTTATTAATATTTATATATTATATTATTAATATTTATATATTATATTATTAATATTTATATATTATAAAAATAATTATAAAAAAATCATTTATGTAAATTTGAAGTATTTTTCATACTTCAAGTCTATTGTTAAAAAAAAAAATATTTTCTTGATATTGCAAAATTAAAACACAAATATTTTTTTTTGTAATTAATTAAAAATATCCTGTCCAGGATTATTCCAGTAAACCCATTTTTAATAAATTTTTTAATATACTAAATTTATTATAAAATAGGTCTCAATCTATTATTACACCGGTGAAGGTCGACTTAGGTTCGGATCTTAGACTACTACGAAAGTTCGGCCGCTGTCGGGAGTATTCGGAAATGTTAGTTACCTATTAATAATCCGAGTAACCAATGTAATTAATTGTGTTTCGTGGGGGCCATTTTGCTTTTTTTATGTGATAAGCATTGTTTACTATTTTATTTGCGCCAGTATATTTATAGTTTTCTTAGAAGATTTTTCATTTTAACATTTGAAAGTGTGTACATTTAACAGTTTATTACTGAGTTTCTATAGTAATTGTAGTGATTTGCTTTTACTAGTGCGTTTTTTGTTTGTTTTTAAATGTTATTTGATTGTGAGGTTTGTGTTGAAAATGTGTGTTTATTAAAAATTAAAAATAACAAGTTCTCACAAATTGTCATTCAGTGAAAAGATTCAAATTGTGTCTAAAGGTAGGTACAACAATTAAACCAGCAAAAAAGGAATGTAACTCGAAAGTTTCATGTTATATAACTATAATATAATATTAATAAAAATGTTAATAAAATAAAAGTTATGAAACGTACAACTAGCTGTGCGGTTGTTTACACACGATTAAATTATATTGTTTTCCTTGCAAATTGTTTAGTAATTCTAGTACAGTGTGGACTGATTCGGGATATTCAGATTTAAATTTCTATTCCGCGGCAAAGAAGCATGATCATACAGAAAAACATCTGGTCCAACAGAGATCCGTCGCGTGGCTGTGGCTATGCTAAAAATCTATAAAAGAATAAGTTTTTGTGACCGAGTACTCCGCCGCATACCCAGTGTCATAATCCTGTGCACGCCGCTGCACTGCGATAAACAACAGGTCACACCGCAACATATCATATCACATCACACAACACGGAACACGCCACGCCATGCCATGCCATACCAAGCCACCCCACGCCACGCTACGCCACGCCACGCAATGCCTGTGATATTTTTTTATCCTTATCTTTAATAGGAGCAAAAGTTCACAGACTAGCGATGAGGCATATATAGAGTTGTATAATTGGATTAGTACATAAAATTAGTAATGAAAATATTCTCTTTCTTTTCACAGAGAAAATCCTTTGGCAAGTTGTGAAGAGTTCCTAGCTTTAATAGTATGGGAGGCGAACGGAAGCAACTTGCCCGGTGAACTTAGAAGAGAATTACATAGAGTTTTTGCTATTGCTGCTACATTTGCAGAAGGTATGTTTTGTCAATAAAATAATAAATGAAATGTGGTTATTACTTAGAATACTTCTCTATTGCGCCATACAATGTCGATGTGACCACAGGCATTAAATAAGGCAGCGCTTAGTATTTGTGCCAATTGTTAATGCGAAATGGTAAAAACAGATTGCGAGAAATATTCGAAAATACATTTTTCAAACAACGTAAATGGCTTATCTTATTTATCAAAGTAACATTAACATTTGAACGTATAAACGTGTGAGACATCCACTGACTTGCGTGACATATACGGCAACATCGTAATATCGCATAGAATTCGGAGATTCAAATTACGTAGTTTTAAACAACAGTTATAAATAATTAGTCCTAAATACGCAGTAATGTCACAAACCAATTTCACTTAAATTTTTAAGTTTCATACATGTCCACTTTACAATACTACACACAGATTATAAAGACGTACATTATTGTTTTTTTTTTTTTTTTATTATATCACCCCTCGTGGCTAAACTTGTTAATTTATTAAATGCAATTGTAATGCGATTTTTTAGTTTATCAACGGTATTACCTTTGGTTGCGTACACTGCATGTTTAATATAACACAAAAAAAAACCTACGTCTAAGGTTAAAAGAATGTCATTGTATATTTTGATGCCGTGTATGTGACTCAAGGTTATCACAAGAAAAGAAAATAATGATCACTATTTAATAACCAAAGTTTCGTCTCCGTGCAAAAACAAAAAATAAACATTATCACTAATTAACAAAACACATTTCAACGACCTGTCACAAAAAAAAGTAAGAAAAAAAAAACCTAAATCAAAATGGTGCGTGCGCGATAATAACAAGCGCAAGCACTCCTCCATGTGTCCCGGAAGAGCAGCGTCGGCTCACTGAAAGAAATTTAAATTTTATTCGTAATACCGTTACATACGATTAACTGCTCGTAAAAAGTCTTAGTGTTTTCGTACCTATAACAAATATATCTTATTCTTTTACTCGTATTAAATTAGAGTGTGACGTAACTATGATTTCTATCCAACAATTTCAATAGCTTAAGAGATCAATTTACTACTTATGTAAATTTAAAAATTTATTGAATATTAGAACGGCAATGTGTTAACGGTAAGGTTCGTGACCGAACCTATAGTAGGCACAATAACAGCTACCAAGTATTTTAATTACGAGAAACTAAAAACCTGTCTTGTACCTAAATTACTGCCGCTATTTGTCTTTTTTTTTTTTTTTGTATATAGCTGAGAAACTCACTACATACTATTACTTACTACTAATAGTATATTATCTGGCTTAATTTAATGCCTGTTGGTTGTATCAACTTTGTATATTTAGAAAGTGTATTGTATTTAGTTTTTACTTAGTTTTTCTTTTTTTTTACGAAGCTATAAAATTTTTAACTTAAAGGATTATAATTCTTTTGGATATGGGTCTGCTCTATGATATAATAAATAGTAAGATTGATTGCCCACACCTAGTATCTAAAATAAGTTTTCGAACTCCTAAATATCGTACCCGTAATACATCTATGTTAGACGTTCTCAACATTATTCGAATTATTTAAAAAACTCGGTGTTGCTGAGACTTCCTCATGCGTATAATAAATTATTTAAAAATGTCGACATCTTCACAAGGTCTAAAAGAAAATTCAAAACAGTTATTATAAAAATACTATCTGAACCACCGTAACAACGTATAAACTATAAGTATATATGTATGTATTTGTATAAGTATGATATGTAATTTTTATATGTATGATGTGTAGTTTTACATACCTCTTTTGCATATGTCAGTTACGTATGTGTGTTGATAAGTGTTAATTAACAGTGTCTCAACATTAAAATTCTATTATAAGCATTTTTTGTGTAACAGAATATACTGATTGTGATTGTGACTGTTGTTTCCTTTGTTTTAACTTTAGGGAAACCTGTTATTGGCTAAACTATTTGTTGTATGCTATATGATAAAAATTTTATGTACAAGCTGTTGGTTTTCTAAATAAAATAAAATAAAATAAAATAATTATTAATTAAATATACTTTAACAACTTACATGTAATATTGTTTTTAATAAATTCTTATACAACGTATATGTATTTATTGAGTTTATTTTTATTTGTTCATTGTCATGATAGGTGAAGAGAGAAGTCGGCTACTGAGTAGTACGATAGCACTACAAGAGAAATTAATGAACATAATAAACACGGAGTCAGATACGGAACCCGTTCGAAACGCGCTGGCTGACACACTTGACTGTTTCATTGGAATCGCTGAAGGTGTTCTTGAAGTAAGTAAACGTTGGGTTCATACTTCATACGTAGTTGCGTTATAATAGGTTTTTACCTATGAAATTGCCGTTTTGGATGAAATAAGTTAACGCACTTTTTTTTCTATATTTATTATTTTTGTTATTCAAAGTACCAATGGTATCAATGCATTTTTGCCAACGTAGTGGTAACTTATTGATGCCTTTCTTGAAAAACTCTGCTGGACGGGAGGCAAAAAACTCTTCAAAGGCATTTTGTACTGCCTCTCGGGTATTGAACTTTAAAAAATTTATCCAAATTCTGGAAAAAGTGGAAGTCTATAGGGGCAAGATCTGGTGAGTACGGTGGATGACGGAGAACTGTCAACCCCAGCTCTTGTAACTTGGAAACCGTCTGCTGTGCAGTATGAGGCCGCGCGTTGTCGTGCAGGAGCAGCGGAGCCGAGCGATTGACCAAAGCTGGTTGGAGACGTGCTAGCTTCCCGATCATTGTGTTTAGTTCTTCACAGTACACATCTGCAGTAATGCTCATGCCGTTTGGTAAGAAGCTGTGATGAATTACACCGGCTCTAGACCACCAAACAGTTACCATCACTTTTTTAGGGGTCATTTTGCGTTTAGGGCACTGTTTAGTTACTGAACCAGGATCTAACCAACTAGCTGAGCCCTTGTGATTGTCGAATAGAATCCATTTTTTGTCACAAGTAACAATGCGATTCAATATGCCTTCATTTGTGTGTCTGTTGAGCAGTGCAAGGCAGGTCTCCACGCGTATTTCACGCTGGCGTTCATTCAATTTGTAAGGCACCCAGTTGTCGAACTTCTTTACCTTGCCAATTTGACGCAAATGGATTAATATTGTTTTAGTGCTAACTTCGAAAGCTACTGCTAATTAAGCTGTAGTTTGAGAATCATCAGCCTCCACAATCGCCTTTAATTCGTCATTGTCGACCAACATTTTCGGCCGACCACTTGGTTCATTTCTTAGGTCAAAATTTCTGGAACGAAAACGAGCAAACCAATAACGGGTGATACGATCGTTAGTAGTGTTCGCACCGTAAACTTCGTTGATGTTGCGTGCCGCTTCTGCGGCTTTGCTACCACGACGGAACTCATACTCCATAATCACTCGAATTTTTAACATATCCATGACGACGAAAAACGTACAAATAGTATAAATAAATATTAACCAACAATCACACCACGTTAACCTAGCCCCGTGCTAAGTTCGTAAGAACTTGTGTTACAGGTACTAGGAACGGAAATAAATTTAAGAAATTTATATAAATACATATATACATAAATACACATCCATGACCCGGTGCAGACATCTATATTCGTCATACAAATTATCACCTGGCGGGATTCGAACCCGCGATCGCTGCGTAAAGTGTCCAGTTGCCACTCGACCAGCCGGCCGTCATGCGAATGCGATTTAAACAGAACGCTAACCATTAAACAAATGACTAATTATAAAAATAAAGAATTCTATACTTTTAAAATAAGAATAATTTGAAATTCGAGTTAATTAGCGATTTTTTTGTTTTTCTTTTAAAATAGCTAGTACAACGAAACGACAATTTCATAGGTAAAGACCTAATATTAGTTATTGAAATTCCCGAGGAATAGGGTCATTCGAGCCCTTACACCGATGTGTAAGCTTAAATACTTGTAAGATTTTATTTACAGCTCAATTATCTAATAATGTTTTCTTTATTTGAGGGCTTTTGTTTTATTTGTAAAATATATACCCTCCTTTTGAGTTTTATTGCATTAGAATGAAAAGCTAATGGGTTATAAACAAATTTTGATGTGGGGATATTATGAATTAGCTGAGGTCAGTGCACTTAGCTAATTCATAATAGCCCCAATGGCTAATCCATATATACATGTTGTAATTGAAACGAAAAATCTAATGTTAATGCTACATGACTTTATTTAAATTAATTAAGATAATATGTTTTAAAATTCTTAAAAAGGATTCTTTATTATTTTTATTTAAAAATGTATGTGTATAAAAATATATTGTAACTAAAGTACATGACTGTCTAATAATAATAATAATTAAAAAAAAAACCCGTCATAATGTACGAATGCCAGAAATAACGTCTATTTTTATATTTTCAGGTAGGAACAGTAGATGAGCAATTTGTATTGCTTATGGGTGCTTTAGATAAAATACCTGGTATTATATTCAGGTATCACAATTACCCTGGTGTGGTGTTGCCAGCTTTAAATTTACTCGCCAAGAGCGCGAAGAGAATGTTGCATTCAGTTCAGCCACAGAATGTTACTAAGTAAGTTTCTGTTTATTGCGATCTTAACCAATGTACTGTAGTAATGTAGCAGTATTGAGTTTTTTGTTTTTTTTTTTTCTTCTTGTATTTGTATTGTATGAAACAACATATTTTATTTCTTCTATTACACTGTACAGTGTTCCACACAACCTGAAATGATACACCAAATGATCGACAAAAATAATTATTAATAAAATAAATGAAAATTAAAAAATGATAAAGATTGCTAATGAGTGCACCGCGAGGTTATATATGTGAACTGAACTTATTGCTTAACATACAAATAATAATTAATAAAATTTAATTATAATATAAAGTGCCGAGTTGGCGCAAATGTACGGTCATACATACTTACTTATATTAATAGTATTTACTTAGGCATATAATATTTTATTCTAAATCATTCTTTACCGCTACAAAATGTAAAATATGTATTCAAATTTTTATTTTAGGTTTTTGGAAGTTTGCAATGCTACATTCGAAGTTTACATGAGATGGAATTCTGGAAAAATATCGAGTATCCCACAAGACGCAGAAGAAGAAGCATATGAGGTAAACATTTTAACTTTCTGTAGGCATCAGACCAAATGTACACGGGATTTCTACAACGTACTAAGGGCCTCTTTCATTGGTTGCTGATAAAGTTTATCTCGCACAAAAGTTATAGATACGCTTTGCCAGTGGGCCATATAACAGACACTTGGGGCCTTTTTTTCACCTCAAGTAATAAACTACAACTTTTGTATTCACAGGTTACGAATAAAAATCTCTGACAGATAAAGTGGAATTAGATGATTAAAAAAAAAAATACATCATAAGCTTTTACCTGTTAGATACCGTTATATGTCAGATAGCTTTATCGGCAAGCGGTGAAACGGGCCCTAATGGCGTTTGTGCACTACAAGGAATTTGACTCTCCGGCAAGCAGATTTTTTACGGTTCGATATGGTACGCAGTACGCTATATACGAGTTATGTATGTATATATTATTTTGTAAACTAGGTATACGTAATTTTACCGTCCGACATTTTATTTTCCCCATTTATTTTTATTTAATTTTTATTATATATTTTTTTTCATACCATACCAGATCGTAGAAAATCGGACAAACGCCCTATACTTTGTCAATTTTATTAAAGGTTTTTTGACAGCTCGACGTTTTGTTGTCTTTCTGTTTTTAATAACATATTATACCTTATTTATATATTGGCATTTATTTCTACTGATTATTTGTAATCTGTGGCACAATCGTAGTAATCGTTATGTGTCGTACATCAACAAGGGGGGCGATACCCGTCAATGAAGTACAACATCATTTGTATGAAGTGTGAGCTGTCAAACCTGTTTCACCTAAAATAAAGCTATCCGACGTATAGTGGTATCCAACAATTATAAATGCATGACATATTTTTAGGTTTTCACCATCAAACCCCCCTTTATGTGTCAGATTTTTCTACTTACAACGTGTGAAAATCCATAAATTGTAGTTTACTAGTAGAGGTGAAAAAAGTCCTAAGGTCATGTTTTACCGCCTACAGCAGCGATGTCAAAGGTAGGGCCGTATACAGCCCGCGGGCTGTATATAAATTATACCTAGATAGTTTGACACCCCTGGTAAACAGATAAAGCTTATGAGTAAGCTATGCGCGAGATAAACTTCACCAGCAACCGGTGAAACGGGCGGTAAGTGTGCTATTCGCTTTAGGACATCTGCGCGCTGATGGAGGTAATCAGCAGCGTGTCGCGGTGCGGCGCGGGGGGCGGTGCGGGCGCGGGGGGCGGTGCGGGCGCGGAGGGCGCGGGCGGCGCGTGGAGCGCGGCGTGCGCGCGCGGCCTGCGCCTGCTGCTGCCGCTGGTGACGCCGTCGCTGCTGGCGCTGCCGGCGCTCGCGGCGCGCGCCTACCGCATGCTGCGCGACCTCGACCAGGCCGACCAGGTTAGCACTGACCGATAATCCCTAATCCTATATTATAAATGTCAAATGTTAGTTTGTTTGTTACGCTTTCACGCGAAAACTACTTGACCGATCATCATGACACTTTGTACACGTATTCTCGGAGGTATTAGAAGTATCATAGGATGCTTTTTATTGTTATTTTTTTACGAAAGTTAATAAAATTGTTTGTCAAAAAATCTCGAAATCTAGCTACTTCAACGCCATCTAGCATTCCAGTATTTGATTCATTTCTATTGTAATGATCTCTGATACTTATTTAATGACTTCAATGCGAGCGAAGTCGTGGGTAAAAGCTAGTCATCAATTGTTTTTAAATACTCGATATATGCATTCGATAATTATCGATATATTATCCGATATATCGAATCAAACCAATTATCGATCTATTTTTTATACGATATATCGCAAACTACCGATAACACGATACGATATATTACATCGACAAAAATATCGATACTTTTTAACATGAACATCCCTAGACCAGGTACAGTGCGCGGCTATCACGTAACTTGTGCGATCGGGAGAAATCGCTGCGGTGTCGAATTTCAATACTAGCTGAGCCTCAGTATTTTGTAACGCAATTTTTGAAGTTTTTCGAGCCTCCCTCCCCCCGTGTAACGTTTTTCTATACTCCCCCTCCCTAAACGTAACGTAACACCCAACTTACTATTTTTACCTAAAAGATAATTATTTTGCGCAAGATGCTAGAAAATCGCTAAAATATCTTTGTTATTGTCTTAAACACGTTTGCGGTAGTAATAAATAAAACAAGATATTTCTAACTCGAAATATATGGAGAACAAAGTAATAATGACGTCGTGAATGAGTGAAATATTGTCTGAAATTTCGGAATTTACTGCAAAAAAAGGGAAGATTTCCATAAGGGACGCGCTTGACGTTTGACTCTCTCCTCCCCTTTCCTTATGTTACTAAAATTATAAATGCAATATTTTATGAGGATAGATGGTGGATTGGATGTTTGTTACTCTGTTACGCTAAAAGTACTGAACCGATTGCAATGAGATTCGATAGGTAGATAAATTTTAGGTCCAAAATAACATCTAGGCTATTTTTACTCGAGTAAAACCGCAAGCCATATTTAACAATTTTATACGAAAATATTGATAGTAAATTATTGTTTTCAGATAACAAATCTCCCTATAGAAGATTTCAACATGGTGATAACGGCATTACGCGTCGGTCTGACAGCCGTTTCCTGCGATGTATCAACACTATGCTGCGATACTATCGTAGGCATCGCTAACACCGTCCGTACATTAGCTGATGACAACCCTTACGCAATATCATTACTATCATTGGCTGAATTGTTACTGATGCTGATAATTAAGATGGAAATCCCACCAGACTCCATCCCAGCGGCCGGAGCTGCAATATATGCACTAACTTGTGTCAAGCCAGCGCTATTAGAGGGACTTGCGAGACAGCTGATCGAAGCTTTCGCGGTCAATGACCCCGCTAATGTACCGAGATTAGAGGAATCGTTCAGGGTACTTACAAACGGTGTCCTCTTCGACGGCTTGAGAACCCATAAACTCAGATTTCAGGATAACTTTGACAAGTTCCTGGCGAGCGTACACGGTTTTCTCATTGTAAAATAATCATTCGTCTTCAATTATTAGGTTTTCGACAGCGATTAAAGTATAAAATCGATTAATCGAATATAAATTGTACGATTTTTATCAGATTACTAGTCATGAAGCCACTGAGGTTTTATTCTCGATCGAGATAGACTTGGATCAATTTTTTTAATTGTAGTTCGAATTTCTGGTTGAGTACATGAATGTTAGCAGACGAGTGATCGATGTGTCCTTCCAGGGGGCTGTGCTATAGTTATAAATAAAATAATTAAATGAATGCTCTACGTATATATTCTATTCAAATAAATTCCGGAATATTATTATGATTTAGTTTTCTGATATTTATTACAATGGGCCTAAACAAAACAGGGTGCTTGTGACTTCAGTGTTTATTAGTTTTATTTTCAACTTATTTTACAAGATCGAACGTATGAAAAAACGAAGTGTGTTGTAAAGATTTTATGATATTGTGGTTGTGAATGCGAAGTGGATTACGTATTTCTAGGAATTACATGACTTGGTACACTTTTTTGTACTTAACAGCAGGGAAATTGTGATTTCTTCATATAATACCTGCTTTATATTAATAAAAAATTATACTAGCTATCTAGTAACTTTTATTCAGGTTTTATTCCGTCTTTATAATATATAATTAAATGAAGATTATAACATTTATCAGAATGTTATACGTAATGTATTTTAATTATGACGATATTTTAAGTATAAATTTCAATGATGAGTATTAATAGCGCAGGGTAAGGTGACTTCATACTAGACATGACCCATATAAAATTCCTATATTTTTGCCATCTAAGTTATTTGATTAATTATATAGTTCGACGAGTACCTTGTTATGAGTATTTAAAAAAAAATTTAATACGAAAATAATTTAAAAAAAAGTCACGACTGCCTATATTTCCACAATTATATTACATAGGGTAAACTTACCTAAATCGTAACCTTTAAAAGAGAATGGCTCTTGTCGGGGTAATATAAGCTTTTAAATTAAAAATAATGCCGAAATCAAAATCTTGTCCATTCTAACATAATTTGTAACACAAGATAAAAAAAATGTGCGTCTCGGGACGCCCGATAGAAGTGATAACTTAAACTAATCTAAGTTGAACTATTTAATATTTAAATGAATCATTATTATTTATATCAATTAAACACTTTGAAAAACGGTGATAGATTTAGGTTATATGCTCACTGTCAACAGTATATGTCTATCTCACACTAAACACTGAGTAGAGAGAGCAGCGGCGTGCACAGGATTATGACACTGGGTATGCGGCGGAGTACTAAGTCACTAAAACTTTTTCTTTTATAGATTTTTAGATTTTTTAGCATAGCCACAGCCACGCGACGGATCTCTGTTGGATCAGATGTTTTTCTGTATGATCATACTTCTTTGCCGCGGAATAGAAATTATTTAAATCTGAATATCCCGAATCAGTCAATACTGTACTAGAATTACTAAACAATGTGCAAGAAAAACAATATAATTTAATCGTGTGTACACAACCACACAGCCAGTTATACGTTTCATAACTTTTATTTTATTAAATATTAACATTTTTATTAACATTAACTACTTATAACACGAAACTTTCGAATTACATTCCCTTTTTTGCTGGTTTAATTGTTGTACCTACCTTTAGACACAATTTGAATCTTTTCACTGAATGACAATTTGTGAGAACTTCTTATTTTTAATTTTTAATAAACACACATTTTCAACACAAACCTCACAATCAAATAACATTTAAAAACAAACAAAAAACGCACTAGTAAAAGCAAATCACTACAATTATTATAGAAACTCAGTAATAAACTGTTAAATGTACACACTTTCAAATGTTAAAATGAAAAATCTTCTAAGAAAACTATAAATATACTGGCGCAAAAAAAATTAGTAAACAATGCTTATCACATAAAAAAGCAAAATGGCCCCCACGAACATTACTCGTACATTACTCGGATTATAGGTAACTAACATTTCCGAATACTTCCGACAAATGTCGAACTTTCGTAACCTGCCGCAGGAGTCGCGGCTGGTCCGGCTTTCGATATTCATGGGTGTGTGCGTTTGCGAACTGTGCACGGACACCAAAATTACTACACACATGCGAACAAATCTCCTGCGGGACGCGACGGCATGACTTGGTCGATTAGGTACATTATTTGCAGCGCCGCTTGCTTGTCGCCAAACGCACGGCAAACATAATGTTTGTGTGCTTGACAATAGGTGCTATTTATAAAATATTAGGCGTTTTTAAGTTATTATACTTTGTTTATTCATTTATTTACGAAACGTTTAATAAAATATCTGTGAATGGCAAGTAAAGCACTGCATTTCTGCCTACGAGGAGCGCACGCCCCTGAGAGAGAGGGGGAAGCGTCTGTCCGCAATACGGCTAGCGCTGTTTTTGTAAATTCGGTTTATGGACGATAATTTTACGTGATAACATCATAACAAAACATTGTTAAAAAATTGCATACTTTTATGAATTGAATTATTGTCACTGAATTATCATTATTTTGTATAATACAAAGAAGGAGTAAATTGAAAATCGCTACATTAACATTTATTTGCACTCGTTAATTCAAATATTTTTTCTTTTCTACCCGGACGCATCTCCCGATGGAGTGGAAGAGAGAAAGATGCGTCACAAGCCGAACGCTTAGGACGATCGTGCCTCTCTATCACTTGTTCCGCGCTCTCGCTCGCGAAACGTGGCAATGATTCATGCTTTTTCATGATTTACAAGACGTTATCACGTTAAAAAAATTAACACAGGAGGAATATACTAGAATAAATCCTACGAGTACAAATTAGGCTTTGGGATTGGGAAACACATTAGGTACGAATTAGGAACAGGTGCGATTTGAGCAAGTTTATCCTCTATAATGATATTATGCACGCCGAAATTGATGGAGGTCTTAAGGACGTATGGGTATTTAAAATAAATACATGTACATACATTGCTAATGCAATATATTTTGGTCAGTCTTGTTAAACGCCATTTTCATATGAAACTTACTTTAATTATCTAGTGCAGACATAATAAAATACTAGGCTTTTATTTATATAATATTCATATCTCATAATTTGTTTTTATAAGTAATCAATTGTAGAAAATATGATTGTAATGATCTTATACATATTACCTTAAAAAGTCAAGTAGACTTAACTCAAATACTTATTTTATATTAGAGTTATTTTTAGTACTCTAATTAGTCTGAATATTTTTAATGTGTTATCGTTTAAATGTATCGTTAAATAAATAACTTGTGATTGTACGAAATAATTGTGGTTTTTTTATATTATATCGAAAATTGAAACAAAGAATATTTGTTGATGACAAAATTTTGGGTATATTAAAATATATTTACGTACAGTCAGAAGCATATAACTAAGCTTCCCAGAATTGGTGTATAAAGTTTTATGATATATATATATATATACAGGGTGACTGGTGAATTACCATCGATATTTGGGGAGAACGCTCGGCGCGCGGTTCCCATTCGGGTCATGCAATAAAAATAGGTACTTAATTTTTGACCAAATTTTCATAAATTTCAATTCAAATAAATGAAGCGATGACACTTTTCCAGTCATGCCGGCGGCACATGCACAGGTGTTGTAATGTGTCGCTTGTTCACACCTAAAAATTGCCAAAGTCACATAATTTACCTAGTCAACAAATTTGTTGCTTAAACGAGTAAAATATCTTAGTATTTTTGCCTTTCCTAAGCCAGGATTAAAGTATTAAGGGGGACTGGATCATGCTTGTTTATCCTGCTACCCTGTTTACACGTGGCGGCGTTTGGACGTAGATAAACTACCTGTTTTGTGTCGAAAGTGCAGCTAGCTGCTAGAGTGTCCAGACGATGCGTAAATAATTGGATAATTGTTGAGTAACTTTACTTAAAAGTTTATTAATATTTACCTATTTTTTTTACATGATTCGAGTGGGAACCGTGCGCCGAGCGCTCTCCCCGAATGTCGATGGTAATTCACCAGTCATCCTGTATATATCTTCACATAGCATAACCGACTTCTTGACAACTTCACATAGCAGACTTCTAAGATTCCAAGGTAATTGGATTATTGTATTTTCGGCGTAATTAAAAAAATAATAATAACTAAATCTATAATTTTTTTTTTGTTAAACATCGATATTATTGAATAGCTATATGTATAATATCTATATTTTTTATTTTGATTCTACAACTCAAAGAAAAGTATTGTAGTCAAATTAATATTACTATTTTTTGTTCTTTATAAACAATAGTTTAATTACTGTAGTAATAATGATCAATTAATAATGTATATAACTGCTCAAATGCTTTACACAGCGTGGTACAAAAATTGAGCTAATTTTTATTACGAATATGAATTCCCATAGAAAAAAGCATTAACATTTTTGTCTTAACAAAACTATTTTAACAGTTAAAACAAATATTTATATGTCTTAATTTCTATCTTCTAATATCTATAATTTTTATAAATGTTATGTAGCAAAGATTATATTTTATTGTTCTAAAGATTTTTTTTATTACAAATAAAATTCAGGAAAAATTTATTCAGAAAACAATGTGACATAAATGTGACGATTTCCAATAAGTATCTGTTTTTAGAATAAAAATGATTTAGTTCAAGATGATTTTGGTTTTCATGAAGATTGTTGCACATGATTAATTAATTTGTGTTAACTAGTTTGTGTATTTTCTTTATTCAGGCGACATTAAGTTTTTACATATTATTTAAAAAAGTTCTTGACCTTAATTGTAGGCTGTGGGAATTTATTAATTCAAGAAAATAATTCTGATTTCAAATTAATCTTTTTGTATTTTCAATGTATATGTTAATCTTAAAATAGTAAAATGTACAAATTTTTCATTCTATTCATTTGAATAAACATTATTGAAAACTTAAATCGTTGACTTCTTAAATTTTTTTAGAAAAAAGTAATATATTCCGACTACTTTCTCCTAAAAAAAGTTATACTCGAATTAAGACGATGACAATCATAAAAATTTAAATATTTTTGTCTTTAGAGTCAAAGCATATTAAAACGATCTTAAATAAAGATTTTATAACTATCTATTATGTGTAATCATTCCTAATACAAATCCTACCAACTTATTTTTCTAAATGCTATATTATTTTGTGTATGCCATATATCTTTTGATACGCTGTAAAAGCGATTCCTAGCGAATATTAGCATCGTTAAGATAATTTTAAATCACGATCTATAGTAACTTACATGTAATGTAAGTTCTTAACCATGAGTATAATAATAATTATATGGCAATGCTATTGTCTTGGGGCGCATTAATCCAACAGTTCCAACACTAATCTATTGTCACGCCTCTAGTGGCCGGTCACTTTAAGCCTCTCGGTAGAGAGTACTATACTATATTCTTTGCTTTAAGCCGACGTACCCCACTACTATCGTTGCCAGACCTCTAATACTAGACCATGGTTTTAATCCTATTGTTGCAAATATTAGTTTTTTTTTGTTTTTAAGTATAGGATATGTTCGCGGCCCTTTTCAAAGTGAAGATTTTCTTCACTTTGACAGGGACGCATGCGATGATAGATACCTTCTTATCAATTTAAATTGAAAGTCCTGATAATACTTTAATTTGATTTAATTTTAGTAATCTGTTTGTTTTCACATTGTTGGTAGACCTATAAATACATATTGACCGTGTTCCGTTATACACTGGAGCACTGCAAGGTGTGACGTCATTTCAGTATACTGCGAAGCCGTTCCTTTTTAGTTTGCTATACTGCGATATACTGGTTATTGTTAATAGCGGAACGCAGTCCAGTATACTATCTTCCTCATTTTTCGACTTTATTTCAAATGAATATATTTATCATGTGTACACGTTTTCTAATCAACAAGAACAAATATTATTTGAATAATTTTGATATTTTTGAATGACAATATTAATTAATAATATTAACAATCATTCGCGCTGTCATATTTTTGATCATGTGACATCAGTACTGTGAGCACCTTACCTTGAAAGCGCCAGTGCTCTGAGTGCAAAAATGGCGGCGATTCATGACGTCATACTTGTATACGAGTGCGGCAGTGTACTGGCAGTCTATAACGGAACGAATTTTCAGTACTGACAGCACTGGAGCAGTGCTCTCAGTATATATCGGAACACGGCCATTATAAATAAAAATCCTCCGTCGCGTATGTCTGTCTGTCTATTCACGATAATAACAAATTCCAAAATTACTGCACGGATTTTCATGCGGTTTTCACCAATAGATAGACTGATTCATGAAACAGGTACATGTACATACCCCGGGAGCAGCTGGGGCGGGCCGCTAGTCTTTCCTAAGTGTGGGTAGCTTGAGTTTATTTTTCTAGAAAATAAAGATTTATGTAATAACGATACTTATATACTCAGGCAGAAACTGAATTTATTCGTGATTATATGCAATTTATTATTTTGTAGATCAATTCGTACTATATATGAATATGATTGGTCTCTCTAAATGATAAAATCAGGAATGAGATTATCCGCTAGAGAACCAAACTAAAAGAATTAGCCCGTAATAGAATCAGGTAGTCGAAGTGGCAGTGGGTTGGTCACGTGTATCGTAGGGTCGATTATTATTATCATAGCGGTTGTAACGCTGTAGAGTGTCCTCACACCCGTCCAACCGACAATTTACGCAACATCACCGGCAGAGGCTGGATGTGGATTGTGGAGGACTGGGGCATGAAATTGGCCTATTTCCCGCAGTGAACTGCGACAGGATGATGTGGTTATCCCGAAGTAACATAATCTATAAAATATTATGCTACGATTTATAGCTGCAGCTACAGAACAGAAATCTTAACGACCAGTCTGGTTAAGTGACTAATGTCATGTCAATGTAAACAAAATGCAAGCGAAACCGCGATGTACATCTATTAATCAAGAGCAACTTATATCGTGAAGTAACTATGAAAAATGACAATATATATTTATTATAATTACTATAGCAACTACACAAATAATTGGTACGAAATACATTTGATTAGGTAGTAAAATTACACTAATTGGTACTTTTTGTTCTGCTATCGGTACAATCGATCGTTAATTCGTTACCATTACTCGAATCATAAAAAATAATATATTAATCGAAAGTAACATTATGGCTTGACTATGGTCTCTATTGGTCTCTATCAATACAAGGAATTTATATACAATATAAATAGCTACACAAAGTTAGCACCCCATGCAGGGCTGCCAGATGAATAAATGTCGCGATCGTACAACAGCAAAAAAAGAAATCGTACGCCCAAAGGAATGAAAAATAAAAAAATCGTACACTATTATTTACCCTTTATTCACTACATACAAAAAAGTGTAGTGTAGTGTAGTAGTGTTTTTTTAATTTTGCAAAAAAAAAATACACAAATTTAGCACCCCATGGACCTATACAGACCTAACGTAGACCTATCGATCAAGGTCATTTTGGTTTCAAAAATCCTTCGATGGGGTGCTAAATTTGTGTATTTTTTTTTACAAAATTAAAAAAAAATATTTAAAAAAAAACTATAGGCGACCTAACAAAAATTTTGGTGGACCTATACAGACCTAACGTAGACCTATCGATCAAGGTCAGTTTGATTTCAAAAGTCCTTCGATGGGGTGCTAAATTTGTGTATTTTTTTTTTTGCAAAATTAAAAAAAAATATTTATTAAAAAACTGTAGGAGACCTAACAAAAATTTTGATGGACCTATACAGACCTAACGTAGACCTATCGATTAAGGTCATTTTGATTTCAAAAATCCTACCATGGGGTGCTAACTTTGGCTACGTTCCACTTAACGCCCGCAACGATTGTAACATCCTCTCCTCTGTATCGTCGCGAACAGTGACGTCATAGATGACGTCACTGTTCGCGACCACATCGCGCCCACTTCGCCCACAAAATATTGATGGGTCAACGTGGGCTTTCACCAAAACGAAGCGGGAATTCTAAAAAACAACAATGGCGACGAGACAAATAACTGTTTACGATCCTGAAACTGACATTGCAGTGGAATTGTCTCTCATTCGTTTTGTCAAAAAATTCACGGGAATCCATTTTGAATTAAATTTTACTCCAATCCATGCGAAATATTTACTCACAAAACCCCCACAGCTGCACGTTTTTACATGCCACCATATTAAGAGCACATAGCGCTCAAGATGTGCGTTCCACCTATAACATTCGCCTTCAACGCCCGCGGCCTTTTTACGTTAGTGGAACGGCAATTTCAGCGGTCGTGGTCGATGGCGTTGCGGGCGTTAAGTGGAACGTAGCCATTGCGCGTTTTCCAATTACAGCACTAGAGCGCATTATGCGGCATAATGCTCAACATTGAATGTTCCAACTACAGCAACGCTTCGCACAATCGAGCACTTTCAAAAGTAGTGCTTTCGCGTGATGCGTGCAGTTGATGCCAACTCAGTAGCAAAAAATTAATAAGTGTTTATTCTTTAAGGTAGCTTAGATCGAAATTTTGCGCGTTTTCCAATTACAGAGGCTACGTTCCACTTAACGCCCGCAACGCCATCGACCACGACCGCTGAAATTGCCGTTCCACTAACGTAAAAAGGCCGCGGGCGTTGAAGGCGAATGTTATAGGTGGAACGCACATCTTGAGCGCTATGTGCTCGTAATATGGCGGCGTATATACGTGCAGCTGTGGGGGTTTTGTGAGTAAATATTTCGCATGGATTGGAGTAAAATTTAATTCGAAATGGATTCCCAACAAAACGAATGAGAGACAATTCCACTGCAATGTCAGTTTCAGGATCGTAAACAGTTATTTGTCTCGTCGCCATCGTTCTTTTTTAAAATTCCCGCTTCGTTTTGGTGAAAGCCCACTTTGACCCATCAATATTTTGTGGGCGAAGTGGGTGCGATGTGGTCGCGAACAGTGACGTCATCTATGACGTCGAACGATCGCTCGCGACGACCACGGACCTTAGGTGGAACGATACAGAGGATGTTACAATCGTTGCGGGCGTTAAGTGGAACGTAGCCAGAGCATAATGCGACTCAGTGACGCACAATGCCGAAGTGTGCTAATGCTTAATTGGAACGTCAAATAATGTATTCATATTTTATATGTGGAAATATAAAAAAGGTCCATGTTTACGAGTATACCTTCATCCATACTTATATTTATTGTTAACACGTTTTGAATTAACTTTTTAATATTTCCAAAAAACTACGACGAAAGGAAAGTTTAAATTTTTTTTAACAATAAACAATGTTACTAAAGATAATATAAATAAAATTTCGATCTAAGCTACCTTAAAGAATAAACACTTGTTAATTTTTTTCTACTGAGTTGGCATCAACTGCACGCATCACGCGAAAGCACTACTTTTGAAAGTGCTCGATTGTGCGAAGCGTTGCTGTAGTTGGAACATTCAATGTTGAGCATTATGCCGCATAATGCGCTCTAGTGCTGTAATTGGAAAACGCGCTTTATTTATATTATCGTTAGTAACATTGTTTATTGTTAAAAAAAAATTAAACTTTCCTTTCGTCGTCGTTTTTTGGAAATATTAAAAAGTTAATTCAAAACGTGTTAACAATAAATATAAGTATGGATGAAGGTATACTCGTAAACATGGACCTTTTTTATATTTCCACATATAAAATATGAATACATTATTTGACGTTCCAATTAAGCATTAGCACACTTCGGCATTGTGCGTCACTGAGTCGCATTATGCTCTGTAATTGGAAAACGCGCATTGTGTAGCTAATATAAATTCCTTGGTCTCTATCACGGTCTCGATGATTGATTGATTGGGTTAGTGGCTTTCAGTTGTGCCAGTTGAGCACGGTTGATTCCGCCAATGTCACGTAGAGTGGAGAATACACGGAGGAGATTGATCGGTGCGGTTGAGATAATAGTCTTAATTTTAATTTGTAAACAGGTAAAATAGTAAGACTTTCATTATTACACCGTAACCTTTTTAGGTTACGGTGTAATAATGGATATCACAGGGAAGGATGTCATATACAGGTCGGAGGAGTTTGGGACAGGAGAAGAGGATGTGGGAAACCGTGCCTTCGTCAAGGCCACATTCGCACAATGAGTGGTCGCGAACTCTGATTTTAGCCAGATGGACAGGTGTACACGCATGTCCAAGACGCAAGCGACAGATGCTAAATGTGACCCAGCGGCTAGCATGTCTATGAAGAAAGAACCAAGGGCGTCTTGGAATATCTGCCTGAATATTTGAGTAGAATTTACCCTTCACCAATTTTGATGCACTCCATAATAAATTCCAGGACTTGTCCATATGGATTTTGGCTAGGGAGCGAAGGTCTTGACAGGAATTTTTGTAGTGATCAAGGACACCGGTTTGGATAGCAGCTTTAGCGCATGAGTCTGCTGTCTCGTTACCAGCAATGCCAGAATGGCCTGGGATCCAGACAAGCAGAATATGCAGACCCTTTTGATTGCAAGAGAGCAAGGCCTCTCTAATCTTAAAAATAATAGAAACCTTCAACTTGCTACGAAACGGATTTTCCTTAATTGCTAAGAGACAGCTTAGTGAGTCAGTAAAGATTACCGTCGGTCCTAAGTCATGGGAATGGGCAAAGAGGATGGCTTCCAGAATGGCGATAGCCTCACCGGAAAACACAGATGTTTCAGGGGGACATTTATACTGCAAAATAATTTTGAATTTTGGAATCCAGCAGGCAGCACCAACACAGCTGGATGGGGAGAGTTTGGATGCATCAGTATAGATGAGATTATGGTTTAACCAATTTTGATGGAGAATTTCTTGAAATTTATACTTAATATCAGGATCACCTTTTTTAAGAGGCAGATCTGTGATGACGGGAACATTGTGAGTAAGGGCATTGAAGGATGTAGAGTACAATGGATTGATAAGGGAAGAGGAGAGAGGATTTGGGAGGTTGGTGAACTTAAGGTAGCTGTTTAACAGGAAGGAACGTGAATGGTTTGTGTTAGACAGTTGGGAGAGCTTGTTGAGCTTAGGCCAAAGAGGATGGGAGGACAGCTGTAATGATTTGATGACAAAACGATCACTCAGAAATTGTCTTCTGATTTGCAAAGGGGGATCAACGCACTCAACCTGTAGGGCATTAGTGGGCGATGATTTCATGGCACCTAGAATAATGCGTAGGCTTTTATATTGAATTTTGTCTAACCTTTGCGATAAGGATTTACAGATAGGTTCTAAAACAAACAGACAATAATCTATATGGCTACGAACAAGGGAATTATAAATTAATTTTAGGCAGTAGGGATGTGCACCCCACCATACACCTGATACTGCTCTTAATACATTAAGTGATTTTTCACACTTTTTGGAGATATAATCTATGTGGGAAAATCCATTCAGTTTAGTATCGAGTATTATACCAAGAAATTTAGCCTTGTCCACCAGGTTGATACGTTCACCCTCATAAACCAAATCGAAAACAGGGACTAGTCTTTTTCTAGTGAAGGTGACTGCCTGACTTTTGTTTATCGATAAGGATAAACCGTTGTCAGACAGCCACTGGCCTAGATAGTGCAAAGCGAAGTTAAGACGAGAGGATAAATTTTCAATTGATTTGGATTTGCAATATAAAACTATGTCATCTGCGTACTGCAGGATGCTACAAAAACTATCAACCGACATATCGAGATCGTGGGTATAAATGCTGTAAAGCAAGGGACTGAGGACAGAGCCTTGAGGGAGACCCTTCCAGACAAGTCTGGGAGGAAGCGCAAGTAGTGGATGTCTTATAGATATTGTTCTGCAGGAAAACATACTACATATAAAATGAATCATTCTTGGCGGAATACTCAGCTGGTGCATTTTCTGCCTGAGTATTGGAAGAAGAACATTATCATATGCAGAGGCTATGTCCAGAAAAACACCTACAAGATATTCTCCCTTAGAAAAAGCTAGTCGAATGTCAGTTGTAAGTAAGCTTAAACTATCTGTTGTGCTGAAACCCTTCCGAAAGCCGAATTGGGAGGGAGACAAAATGTTTCTACTTTCCACTATCCATTCCAAACGATTTTTCAAAAGGTGCTCAGTAATTTTTGCCAGAGTAGATGATAAAGCAATGGGGCGGTAGGAATTACAATCTAAGGGGTTTTTACCTTGTTTTAAAATAGGGATGATAATCTGAGACTTCCAAGATTGTGGGATGATTCCTGTCATAAACAAGGTATTAATAATATTGAGGAAACAATGTTTTGCTTTATCATTTAAATTTTGAATAAAAGAATATGGTATGCCATCTTCCCCAGGGGTAGAATCCTTTAGCCCATTCAGAGCGCACAGCAGCTCAGAAAAGGTAAAAGGGGCATCCATATCATCCTCAGATGAAGTTGGCGAAGGAAAAGAAGTACTGTACTGGCAGGGGACAAATGGGGGAGCAAGTTTGTCAGCAAAATCATTAAGCCAAATGGAAGGATCATTGGAGGATGGGTTATTCGGGTTTAGGGAGCGGCGAAATTTTTTCAGTTGGTTCCAAACTAAGCGAGAGGGAGAGCGGGGGCTAAGGGATTCACAGAAATGTATCCAGCTAGATTTTTTCTTCCTTGATACCAAGCGTTTAAATTTAGCGTCTAGTTTTTTATATCTCATAAAATTCTCAGGGCACATTCTCAGAGAATATGCCTTCTCTGCTTCAGACCTTTGTTCAGCAAGACGTTTGCAATCCTCATCCCACCAGGGGGTGGAACGCAAATGTGTTTTTGAGGGGTGCTTTTTGGGAAAATGAGAGTTTGCCGAATTTAGAATAGCTTTAAGAAAAAGTTCGTAACAAATTAAAATATTTCCATCATCTTGAGAGTCAGGGAGGGAGTCCATCATGCTATCAACGGATGCAGCATATGCAGAGTAATTGGTGGATCGGAGTTTGAACTTGAGTAAAGGATTAGGGTTAATCGAACAGGAGGATTGATGATTCATTGAGAGGATAAGAGGGAAATGATCACTGCCAAAAGTGGATGGGAGAACATTCCAAGATAACATAGAAGCAAGGGAAGGAGAGGCTAAGGACAGGTCTATAGCGGATTTTGGGTTCTGGCCCGGATATACCCTACGAGTTGGTGAACCATCATTGAGGATGCAGAGATTGGCATCATCAAAGAGGTCCAGCAGCAAGAGGGCAAATCCATCAGAGTAGTGGGATCCCCAGGAAGTGTGATGAGAGTTAAAATCTCCCATGACAAGGATAGGGCTAGGAAGAGTAGAAATGATGGAACGGAGTTCAGGGATAAGGGAAGGACTAGGATGAGGAATGTACAGAGATAAAAAAGAGATGTCACAGGATCTAACAGCGACAGCATTGATATGCTGGCTGTGGGAGGATAGAGGGATTTGGGAAAAGGAGATTGAGTGCCGAACAAGGACGGCGCTGCCAGCATACCCATCACTTCTGTCATCTCTCAAACAGGAATAGCCCGGAACTCGAAAACGAGAACCTGGGACCAACCATGTTTCAGAGATGGCAATAATGGCGGGATTATGCAGGTTAATTAAAGATAGGATTTCGTGTTTTTTTGGGCGGATGCTCTTACAGTTCCATTGAAGAAAGCTGATTGGAGCCATTATTAACAGTATGGTAAATTTGGGAAACTAATACGGCAACGTTGGACGGTAAAGGTATATCGCTACATGTAGTAACAATACTGTGGACCATTTGGACTAGATTTTCTAGTAAATTATTACTAGAGGAGGGGGAGGTACTATAATGGTTGTTAAGAGCACAACCATTAGGAAGAGTGGAAGGGGAGACATCAACAATGGATTGGTGGGCTTGTTTGTCGTACCCTTTGCCTAAATCGGCTCTGGGACGAGGAGTGTGCGTTACCGTTTTGCGATAGGACCTATTAGGAGAAGAAGGAGATTGTGTTGAGGAGGTAGGAATATATGGGGGAGGAGTGAACATTTCCTTTGCTATCTCTGCATATGATCTACGGACAGGAGGATAGCGAGAGGAGGCTTCCATATAAGAGATGTTATCTTGGGACATATCGGATTTGATTTTAATTTGGCGTAGGTATTCAGGACAGTCCTTCTGGGTTGTAAAATGTCTACCAGAGCAATGTAAACAAGTCGCATTTTCTTTTGTTATGTTGCATGAATCACCTGTATGTTCTTGAGAGCACTTGTAGCACCGTGGTTTGGACCTACACTGTGACTTAATGTGGCCAAAACGGCAACAGTTAAGGCACTGGATGGTAGGTAAATTGTAGGTCTCGACTGGAAGGGAAGTATGAAAGGAAAAAATTCTATTTGGGAGTATTTGGCCTCTAAATGTTAAAACCACTGACTGAGTTGGAATCCAAGATACAGAGCCTTCCTGGATGTTCTTGCGATTTAGTCGACGCGCTTTCATGACTGCTCCACAGCCAGATGGTAGTTCCAATGATTCAACTAACTCTTCCATTGACCAGTCAACCGGGATACCTTTTATAAGACCCATACGTGTTATATTGTAAGTCGGTACAGAAGCTTTATATTTACACATTTCAAGCACCGGATTTTTTAGAAAATTATTAGCAGCTTGCGCTGCAGAGAATTCCACAGAGATTTTATTTCTGCCTACATTTTTGACGCCATCTTTTACAATTGAGGTAATTTTATGTGTGTGTAAAAATTGGCCGAATTTCAAAGCTCGGATCGTAGTTCCTGAGGCTGGGTCTGAGGTTTCACGGGAGACATGGACAATGAAAGGGCCTTTGTCGTCATCAGAGTAACTTTTAGGACCTTCGGAAAAGGATGGGTGGGTGTAAAGAGATTGGATAGACGGACTAGCTGTGGATGGATGCACAATGGTTTTTTTGGAAGACGGATCACTGGAAGAGTCAGTAGCCGGTCGTTTTCTCACAATTTGTTGAGAAGAGGATTCGGAATCTCTCTGCCCGTCAGGATCACCCGTATCAGGCGGGTCCGGCGGACGGTCGAGATCCATTTTAACGATGAATATTTACACTATTATAAACTATAATACTATTACAACTAAACACTTACCTACAATAAAAAGGTTAATTTAACCACTAATCCCACTAAAATCTACTATTTACACCGTAAACAGTATGAGAAAATAGTAAAGAAAACACCAAGATCACTCAAACACGTGTGTTAACCACAGCTAACGCAGGCGGACCCACCAATATTTCTATTGGTAATCTCCTATCACGGTCTCTATCGAATGAATTCGAGTGACATGACATCGCCAATGACATTGACAATAATATGTTGACATTGAAACTCTCAAGTAACATCTTATTGTCTTTTTATTTACATATTAGTAAACAGTTTTATTTTTTTATATTGATTAAAATTAAACATGAACGATTCAAAGGTAAATACATCATTAAATTTATCGAATACTTCCTCTCATTTGGACAGGTATGAAGACGTGCAAACGGTCAGTGTGAGAAATTATGTAAAAGATTTGTTAAAATCGAGAATATTCTTAGGTCGTTATATCGAAAGACGACTAATTAACGAACGTATTGGATATCGGGACGTCGTATTAATTAGTCCAGCAGAAGCTGAGTTGAAGAGAGATTTACAGGAAGCTAAACAAAAACTTCAGACTGTGTATCCAAGAACTCATTGGATTGGCATCTCGGATTCCGAAGTTTTGGGACATAGTTCTGGTATTTGTCTTTGGACAGAGATAGATAATGAACCTTTTGGCCCTTTTTGGTTTCAAATAAAAGCAATTAAATTTAGACAATTGGAAATAATTGTTATGTTAAAATGTGTAAGACACATAAGTGACGCATTTTTAGAGATAGAGCCAATACTGACAGGAGCGATAGAAAAATCTAAAAGTAACAATCCTGAGAAACACATTAGCAATATCTCATCTCTAAATGATACATATGCTGAAATAGCTAAAAATGTTCATGATGCATTCTCAATAAAAAATGCAAAGGAATTTATAACATTTTTATTTGCATTTGTTATTGCAATTTTCACCGGCAGCACTGCTTTTATTAACTTTCTAGGTAACTTTATTTTAGCTTTAATCAGAGAAATGTCTATATTAATCAAAAATTCCACACCTATGTTCTTAGGATTTTTAGATTTCATAAGCAAAATTGTTGGTGGTTTTTATATATTACTAGCCATGTTTTTTAAGCCTAATACACCCAATCCTTTAAGTAAGAGAAAAATTAGATATTATGAAAGAACTCCACAAAATTATGATCATAGAAATTTTGATTAATATGCAAGTATTAATTTCTTTTTAATTTTTCTGGATCTCAATTCTACTATTTTGTTTTATATTACTTTTATATACCTAGCTAAAATAAATTATTAAAATGTTATAAACATTTGGGATTAGTTACTTTTTATATATGGGTAATTGTTGTGATTTGCTTTCATAGTATTCTTTTATTTTGGGTAAAACTTGGTGTTTTAATTAATATTATCAAGCTTAGATTACAAGCAGATAAAAATGAATATTTACAATTATAATTGACTTGTATAATTTTCTTAGTATTCTTTAGCAATAATTAAGCTGTCGATATATAAAAAAAAAAAAAAAAAAAATAGATATTTAATCCATGTGAGATGGATTTTGTATCTGAGATTTTATTTGATATAAAATTAACATGGAGTAATAAAAATGATTATTTTATTGTATTTGTTATAAACATTATTTAGGTTTTTTTTTAAAAGCATAAATGCATTTATAATATTGTTATTGTTTTTATACTGGATTTTGCTATGTAACTATCTATAGTTGATTTACATATTTGTAAAAATAATTATAAATCCTATTTTAACAGATTATTGTTTATTTTCAATAGGGACTATAATCATTGATTTTGTTAAATCTGAAATCAGAATATAAAAATAATTTGACTAATGAATTCTCTATGAATAGAAATGTATAAACTATAAAAATTACCATTAAATTTTCTTGATCTGTTAATCAAAATTGATGATTCCCATTCTGAAAATAAAATTAAATATTTAATTAGAATTTTGAAATTATTAAAAGTTATGTATATTGTTAATCAATATACCTCTTTTTTTAGATAATTGACGATGTTTATTGGGTGAAACGCTAAGTCCAAGCTTTGGGTCATATGTCTTTTTTGTATTTGTTTTTCTTAGAGGAACTTGACACACCTCATTTTTTGTTTTCACAGGCTTAAATAAACATCAATATAAATAATAAAAAAAACTTAATTTCTCATTTACATCTTATGACAGCAATTAAATACCTCAGTAGCTGTATCAGCAATTGCCCAACATTTAGATGTGCCTGGTTTTTCTACTTTTATTAGGTTTCTTGATACTATGTTATTTAATATGGTGGTGATTATTATATTTAGTTCACTATTATTATATTCCATCAGAATTAGCTTCAAAGTAGCTAATAGAGCGGGGAACTGAATTGTAAGTTCCTTTTTACCAGATTCAAAAGTGCTATATTTTTTTAATATATCCAGATGCATAAAAATTTCATCAAGCGTCATATATTGGCGATTGTGCATTAAATCTTTTATCGTTCTCGTACCAACCCCTACAATACTTAGTATTTTAATCACTACATGCTGAGTCAAAAGAGTAATGCTTTTAGTAATTGATTAGTCATACCTATATATATTTCAAAACAAAAAAAAAGCAATTTAAATAGATTTTAATAAAGCTTTATACAGTGTACACTGGTAAAATTTTTGCTCTTTTAATTTTATATGATTCCTTTTGATGAATTTCATTATAGTTTCCACATGAATTCAAAGTATTTTGTGCTCTTGAAATAAATTTCTTCTTATTATTACCTTCATAGATAGATTTGCCGAAACATGAAACAACCAAGTCTTTAGCAAAAGTTGGTTTTAGGGCATTTAGAACACCATTCAAAGAATCGATAATGTCAATTTCTAAGTATGAAGATTTTTTTCTTAAAACTCTTTTTATATCATTTGTGATTTTCAATGTGTAATTTAAATATCTTCTTCCTTCTTCTATTTCTGCAAGCTTATGTAAGAAGCTTGCTGCTAAATTCTAAAAGGTAAAATATATACATATATCTTATACTGTAGCTGTAATAGTCATATTTATATTGACTGTCAGCCTGTAAACGACCCACTGCTGAGCGAAAGTCTTTTCTCCATATATGTAGAAGAAGGGTTAGAGCTTAATCCACCACGTTGCTCCACTGCGATTTGGTGGATAATTTTCCTACTATGAGTAAAGATCATTATCAGGTGTCTATGATAACAACCGGGACCGACGGCTTTACGTGTTCTCCGACGCACGGTGGGGAGACCCACAAGGACATACACCCAGACCGGAAACAAATATTTGTACAAATACAAATATCTGTTCCGAGCGGGAATCGAATTATCGAACCCGCGAGCGCCGGGGCGCGGTTTAAGGCGACTACTCGCACCACTACACCAAAACGGTCGTCATATTGACATTTAAATATAAATTTTATTAAAACAAATACCAGATTACTAAAATTGTATAATAGAACATTTAATAAGTTCATATAAATTCACCTGCGTTACGTTATTTCCATAATATTGATATTTACAGGGCCATGAAATACTTGTGACAATAATAGAGTCACCATCAAATACGTTACAAATATCTGCGTGTGCGCAACCTAAAGAAATCTCTACTTTTTCAGAGTGCTGAGAATCCATTAAACCCTTTAAATTGATAAATTTTATTACAAACCTATACATACAAATAAAAAGCGAAAAAATTTCAATACCTAAGTACTTTTTGGCTGATGCAATATTTACTGAAAAGTCTTACAAGAAATGAAATAAAAAAACTATAAACATAATCACAATATTAATTTTACAAAATGCGTTTTTGCTTCTTAAAATTTTATAGCATGAACTTACTTCATTTAAAAACATTAAAGCATTTTTAGTATTTATACCACCCATGTAAAGAAATTTCTTTAAAATTCGTAAATTTTTAATAATTTCACCGAAATTACTGGTGATAAACTTTGAATCTTCATTAAAATGTATTATAAAATCATTGTAATTGGGTTGATTTAGGCAATGACATTTTCTAGACAGTCTTTTATATATGGAGCAATCGTCATCCTCCTGAAAATAGCGCAGTTAGATAATAATCTAAAAAATAGTAATTAAATAATTATAATAAATAGTAATTAAATGGTAAAAATAATAATTTTCAACTTGTAGTTGAGCATGGGCAAACTTATGTTTTCCATTATACAATTATAATGCCCCGCATGACTAGTTGCTATCGAAAAAATATACTGTACAATTGTACATTATAACAGTCAATATGAACATCCTGCTACTGAATAAAGCCCTCTTATAAAGAAAAAGAGTATAGAAACTAATTAATCCACAACGATGCTTCTTTGATGGTTGGTAAATGCATGAACACGTATCAGAATTTCTTCCGAAAAATGCAAGTTTCTTTAAGATGTTTTTCTTCACCGTAGACTACGACTTAAATTTTAAGGCAAAGCTCTAGCTTTATAGCTCTTTAAAAGCGGGGAATTCCCGCATTTGAGCCTACAATCGATGGAATCACGTGTTCTGGACCATCTCGACTCCGTAAAAATTAATGTACAGTACCTAATTATTATTTTTTGTTTACTGTTAAAACAATATGATAATTTAAAAATATAAATATGCATATATTTAACTATTAGAAATATCACCTTAACGTAAATATTGTCCAAACATTGAGCGTGATTTTTTAATTCGCTCAATGCTTCATTTACAAATTCTTCTGTATTTAAATTCTCGTCCTATTTGAAAAAAAAAAGTATTAAAATTATTAAATTATTTTTATTATTAATATAAGGCTTCAAATTTAACTTACTTAAAAAACGGAAAAGATTTACGTTCATCAGTACTTAGGTAGTCGGTTAAAAAAATAAAATTAAAAAAAAAGTATAGCATACGTTTGTCAAAGTATATCTTAGATTGGTTTTTACAACGTTATGTATTGGCAAATTCTGATCCAGGACAACATTTTCTGTATGAACTTTTGTTTGAATTTCTTCTAATAAATTCAATAATTGTTTGGTACTATCTTTTAGTTTTAAAATTGAATTCTAAAATAGAAAAGAAATATATTAAAAATAATCATAACTATAAATAAAAACGTGTACAAAATTCATAAATATTAAATAATTATTCAGGTTAGTAGCTAATAGAGCATACAATGTTAACATGGCAATATGGTTCTTCTGAGTTTGGAAAATTGTTTGAATTTTTCGTTAAAGTACACGTGGAATTCGAAGAATCTATTTGATTATAGTTTGATAAGCTCATGTTGTAAATAACTTTTAATTTATTATATGATTTTTTAACAAATACTAATACAAGTAGCTGAAAATTTTGTGGAACTATTATTATTCTACTATAGTTTAATGTCCATCTTTATTAATTTTAAACTATTTTATGTTTTATTCATTCTTGTTTTAAAAATGTAATTATATTCAAATAATAGAGTTCGTTTTTATTCATTTTACATTAATTTTTAATTTTTGTGGCAAAATTGAAGTACTATTTTTGACAACATTTTATTTAATTGTTGCCTATTGATAAAATAAATAACGCGCTTTTGACTACATTTTTATAGAGTATTATTATATCACAAATTATAGTTACCATCACAACCTAATCTACGACGATCTATTTATCTCAATAATTATCCACCTAGTTTTATGTACTTATTCATATTTGCAGTATTTTTTATTATAATATACAGAATGACTGGTAAATTACTATCAATATTTAAGTAGAATACTCGGTACATGATTCTCATTTGAATTATGTAAAAAAAATAGGTAAATATTAATAAACTTTAAAGTTACTCAACAATTATCTAATTAATTACGCGTCGTCTGGACACCCTAGCAGCTAGCTGCACTTTCGACACAAAACAGGTAGTTTACCTACGTCCAAACGCCGCCACGTGTTAACAGGGTAGCGGGATAAAAAAGCATGATCCAGTTCCCCTTAATACTTTAATCCTGGCTTAGGATAGGCAAAAATACTAAAATATTTTAGGTACTCGTTTAAACAACAAATTTGTTGACTAGGTAAATGATGTGAACTTTGGCAATTTTTAGATGTGCGGCACAGTACAACACCTGTGCACGTGCCGCCGGCATGACTGGAAAAGTGTCAATGCTTCATTTATTTTAATTGAAATTTATAAAAATTTGGTCAACAATTAAGTACCTATTTTTTTTTTACATAATTCGACTGAGAATCATGTACCGAGTATTCTCCTTAAATTTTGATAGTAATTTACCAGTCACTCTGTATAAATAATAATATTTACGATAAAAAATATGTATTTTGTTTTTAGTAAATATGGTATCATATTCTTGATCTCGATTCCACTCCAATTTTTTCTTTCAATTCCCAAAACCGATTAGTCGATTGTAAGAATCGATTTAAATCGATTCTTCGATTCTTGCGTTTGAAATTATAAGTACTAAGTAGGGATTTTCATGTAAACAAACTATTGATATATTTTTTTTATAACATATCGTATTGATACTTTGCGATATTTTACAACACTTTTTCTCTACACTCTGGTAATCTACTCAGACAAAAGAAAAAAGGTCATCACTTGTATATATCGCTATATGCAGGATGAAACGTAAATATGGCAACTTAAGGTAGTTCCAGCGTGGTGAAGTGTAGTCCTACCTTAAACTTAACTTCTACCTTATATCGTTAGTTATAGTAATCTGGCAACGTTGCTCCGAGTGTTTTATATATTTTTGTTTATATGGTCTTAGTATATACAAATAGTATTGCGCTTTCTAATAATAGTTTTATTAAATTAAAAAGATGTGAGCGTTGTGCACAGTGTTGCCAGATTTTTAGAAGATTGCCAGAAATTTAAATTTAAAATTAATATTTATAATTTTAATAAGTATCTGGATAAAACCGTGAAGTGCTACTTTTATTTTTTTAGCTTATTCTAAAAACATTTTTGCAACACTCTCCTAGTTTTTTTTCCAATTCTGTCGAGAGAATTTTTTAATATGAGCAATTCTCAAAATAATGCTGAATAATTTTTATTTTGACTTTAAAAAACAAAATGACAGTACCCTACTTGTTAATGTTTCCAATTAATAAAGACATAATCAAATTTTATTATTTTTTATAAAACTACCTTATTTATTTAATATTTCTTGAAAAAAAATATAAGTTTTGAAGGCAATGTTCTAAAAATGTTCTTATTACGTTACCGAATAAAATTCGTTAAAAATGAAAACACGTAAAAGATTGCAAAACTTTTTAATAAATTTTAAATATTTAAAATGAAACCACAGACAGAGAACACAAAACTTTAATTATAAGATCAATACTTTAGAAGAAATAGACCATATTTTGTCCATTTCGTTACCTTTGGAACACCTGCTTGGAAAACATTTTTAATTATTAAGTTCACAGGCAGAATCTCAGTCATTTTGTAATTAAAATTACAAAATAAATTAACAATCTATGCTGTAACATTCTTAATTATTATAAAAAAAATTTAAATTTTAAATATTAATAGAAAAATCAGTCATCTCCATTAGGACAGTAACAAAGTAGGAACTTTGGTTACAAAACAAAAAATTATAAGGCTGAGTATACAATACACTTCAAAAAAATGTTTTTATTTAACATAATTCGAACTTAAGATTGAGAATGATGTTAATTAGCTATCTTAGAAATTACAAATTTTGTTCGAGTACAGTATTTTAAAAGAACTGTCGTTGAATACTGTACTATCAATCACGTTTCACGTGAAAATTAATTATACTTATTCTAAAGTAAATAAATCAAAAATCCTTAATAGGTAAGTATGTCTAAATCACAAATGGGATATCAAATAAACTTAAGTATTATTTAGTAATAGTTATAAAATTATAAAAATTACGCATTGCAAATCTCACACTCGTCTGGAGTGTAATGATCATATAAGAAAAAATCACAATTAGGGCACCAAATATATATATAATCCAATAAACTCTTCATGGCTTCAGTATTCATCGATGATACAAAGTGAATTTGCAGGATGATAGATGGTTCTGTCTGCCAATTACAATTAACACATCTTGGCGATCTTATATAGTGTGTTTCGCTCCAAGGCCAAGGCAGCTTGTTTCTTAAATAAAAGCGGAAGTCAGACTTAGACAAAAACTTGTCGATGTTTATTAATACTCCCATTTCTAAAAACGGGGTACTGTACCTGAAACCAATAAATATGTTTAATATAGGTATCTGTTTCTTTATAAAATCTATCTGTATGTTTTTTATAATACCTACCCACTAAAAGCTGTTCAAAATGAATTAAAACATGAGGCACAAATTATGAAGTCCATATCTGTCTCTCCACCAATGCAACGCATTGAATAAATGTGCTACTCAATGGTGAAAACCCCATCCCAATAGCATCAGTAGTTTTTGAGAAAATCGCGGACAAGCATATATACGTACATACATACAAACATACAGGTCAAACTGAGAACCTCCTTTTTTGAAGTCGGTTAACAAAAGAACTAAATACTTATAGAAAAAGTCAAAAATAACCCTCCCTTATATTGTGCCATAGTTGGGTAAAAATGCAGTGTAGACTCTGCCTTACGTATTCCTATTTTGTTACTTCATATTCTTCTTATACATAACCACACAAAAGTAACCAAAGAGGAAGTAACGAACATAGACCATAAGTTTCATTTCATCTATTTCTACAAAAAAATCTGATAAAATCGACTGTATGTGATGAGATATCGAAAATTTATTAAACAATTATCAAGTCTTAATACTATAAACATTCAAAATTATAAACTTACCCTTGTTAATACAGTTACAACACAACGAAACGATATTTTCAAATGAATTTAACAAGTGGCAACAATGCTACTTTTTAGCTTTTCGTTCTTCTCAAATGTTGTCAGTGCACAGAAAACTATAATCTACTAACTTGTTTTTAAAATATTTTCCATAAACCACGTAACAAAATAAGAAAACGCAAAAGGAACTTTTTAAAGACCTGTTATAAAATATGTTTATTTTTAAAATATGCATTGTTTTTCGCAAAATTGTATATTCGAGTGATAAATTGATAGTAACAGCGTAAAATAGCACCAAAAAATTAAATGCCAGCCCATAATATTAAAAAAAAAACTTATGGAAAGTCATACACTGCTAAATGGGACACATCACTCTCCATACATTTGCACACTCAACGTTTATCTTTTTTTGTTTTTTTTTCATAAATTATCAATTTGTCATAAGAATGAAAGCAGGAATGTAAACAGTAACTCAGAGATTTTATTTATTTAATTATTATCTTGAACATAATATTTTTCTACCATTTAAAAAAATTAAGTCAATTTATGGGACAACACTAAAATAATCATTCAGCATTATTTTGAGAATTGCTCATATAATAGCATAATAGCACAGACATAAATGGGACATTACTCTCAAAATCGCGAACCTTGTCTTTAAATATCTGGCGATCTAAACTGTCAAAAATTATGAAATTTTAGGAATTTATAAATAAAGCTATTTTGAACCCGTGAAAAATTTTTTAGCCGAATCTGTCGAAAAGTGGTTTCATGCTGGAACTACCTTAAGCGCACTGTTTAAAAAAAACAAAGGTCAATTTTGTATCGAACTATTGAAAATATTACCTACGACTCTCAGTAAGGAACTTAAGGGCATGCTCAATAATCGATTATTTCAAGAAAAAGTCAATTCTCGAGTCGAATCGGAATCGACTTTGACATCCCTAATTTGACAATGTCAATTGTCAATAAACTGTAATAAAGTTATAAAAATGTAAGATGTATGTAACATAAATATTTACTTTTTATATTTATATTGATACGTTTTTACTTAAAAGCTTAAAGTAATGAATACTTTTAAAAATAAAATTAACTATGAAAGTCCGTGTGACTCAGATAACGATTGGACTAATTCATCAGAAGACTCTAAATATTCGGACTCGGAAAGGTTACGATAACTTTGATATATTTTAAATAATTTCTTCGTTATTTTAACATATCATTTTAATTTTAGTTCTGTACCAGAATGGGATTCTGATGTAGGTGATGATGGAGAACTTGTTTATATGAAAATTAAAAGTATCACTAAACCAGTTGACGATTCTAATACGCCGCTATTAGAAAACTGTGAGGCTTTTAAATTGAGAAGCGATTTTAAGAGGTCGTCTACTAGGCGGTCGACTAAAGGTTTGTATTACCTATTACTTACCGATGTATTTAATTGGTTGTAGTTGCTTTGCAAGTTATATTTTAAATTAAAAAATAAATAAATATATATGCTTACAATATTTAGTAAAAAGTTGGTTCTAATATGTATCTCTTATTGTGTTACTTTTAAAATCCTTAATTATCTTATTATTTATGTAGCTTAGAAGTAAACATGTGATGGTTCTAAAAAGTTATGTTTTGATAAGGTTTTAACTTAATTCACAGGAAGAATTTTTAAAGTGTTAAAAAAACGGAAAGTGATAAATAAAGATAACGGAAATGAGAAGAAAAAAGAATTCGAAGACAATAACAAGTTTGTCATCATACAGGTAACTCATCTTGTTTGTAGTCTTCAAAACTGTAATACAATATTATGTGAAAATTAATATGTTTCTTAAGATAAAACATATTAAAATATGTATTTGAAAAATAAAAAGATTTTGCTTTCCTACTAGTTAATAAATTATGTAAGGTCTTAAAACATATTTCTTTTGTTTCTTTTATATTTCATTTAAAAACAATCTTTTTTTCTTCCAATTTATTAAGAAATCCTACAGCATATGCTTAACCTATTTTATAATAGTAAAATAAAATTTAATTATAAGGCCAAAAATTGGTTAAACACTTTTCATATCAAAAAATCTGCTCAGATAAAGGGAATATCACATTTATTCCACTAGTTCCAAGTTCACAGGATCTTGTTTTCTAAATACTATTGGTTATATTTATACCTATTTTAAATAGTGTTATATTTAATATAAATTATATGCATATATTTTTTTCAGGTCAGCAAAAGTATGATATTCAGTAGTGAAAAAAATTGTCAGATTGAAAAACTTTTTGGTATTAGCTTAGAAACACACAAAGATGGCAAGACATTGGTTGTATCTGATTTCTTGCCTGAATCAAAAGCTATATACACTCCAAAAGTAAAAACAGGATTTTATTTGCAAAAAATAAATGGTATAGAGGTAACATCGTACAATATAAATAATGTCCTTCAAAGAGTTATTGAAGATGTCGACAATCCTAAATTAACTTTTCAAGTTGTAACAGAAGGCTACAATTTAGACATAGAAAAATTATTGACTTCGAAGAGTGCTCCTGAAAATTCCCTCACTCAAATGTTAAAAGATGCAATGTTCTCTGTACTTTATATATGCTGCAATGATGTTGAGTATCAAACTAATGACGACAAAGGTGTCCTTTATTGTTTTCCTAGACCTTTTAATCAGAACTTTTTATATAATACAAGAGGTGCTTATTTGACACTTAATCATTTGGCACCTAAATCATTGGGTACTAGTGAGCCAACTATATCGACTGTGTTACACAAAAATCAACTCATAAATATTACATATGCATCTCAATATAGTGATTTGCTCTTAGTTGCAATTCCATGTGGTGATATTGATGTTTTTGCTGCTAAGAGAATAATTGCTGAAATAGTTCGGTTACTAGAATTTCTGTATGGTTCATTGAAAACTTGCTTCACAAAACCTAATAATGTTGACAAATTGGATAGTTTATTCTCACGAATTTTCGTTACATTATTAAATGAAAGTATTAATAAAAATAAGGATATGCAATGTAGTGTACATGGGAGTCTATATTTTGAAGAGTTATTGGCTGCTCAAGCAATGTCGTTACCTTTGGAAGTCAAACTTCAAGTGGATGATGCCATAACAGAGTTAGAAGCTGCTGACTATCGAGAATGGGTGTGTAACTATGCAAATAACTAATGCAAAATTTATATCTCGAAATTAAAGAAAAAAATCTTAAATTAATCTGCACTATTGATTTATGATTTACTAGCTTCTGCCCGCGGCTTCGCCCGCATGGATGTCGGTTATCACGATAAAGAAAAGTATCCTATGTTACTTCTAATACCTCCAAGAATACGTCAACAAAGTTTCATGATGATCGGTTAAATAATTTTCGTCTGAAAGCGTAATGAACAAACTTACATTTTACATTTATAATATTAAGTATAATTGCATTTGTGGGTATTATTGTTTTTCTATTTACAATAAATTTTTTTCAGATTGATGATGTTGATAGTTTTCAAAGATTATATACAGTGTTAGGGGCCTGTTTATATTATTCAGGACATTTATTAAGTTCACATCTACAAGATGAGGATATGAAAGAAGTTAATGCATATTTAAAATTAAATGGCATCCTGAAACTTAGTTCAGAGAAAGATATAGAAAAACTAGTAATATGGAAAGAAGTTTTTATAAATGAACATAGAAATCAGAATAAAAATGATGGGAATGAAAACAGGTAACTATTTTAATGTAGCCGAACTTAAGTTTGATACTTAATAATACTTATATTTATACCATACTCTTAATACATTAATGTGAGTATTATAAAAAAAAAACTGATAAGAAAAGAAAATCTGTTGTTTTTGCCTATTTTAAAACTGTAGATGTTTAACTCTTCATTCTCATTCTAATGAATGAATGAATCAGCCCGTAAACGTTCCACTGCTGGGCGAAGGCCTCTTCTCCATATAGGAGAACAGTTGGAGCATAATTCGCCACGCTGCTACACTGCTGGTTATTTATTTACGTATATATATTATTTATTATGCTTTACGTGCTCTCTGAGGCATGGTGCGGAGACCCACAATGACATACCAGACTGGAAACAAATATTTGTACAAATAAAAATATCTGCCCCGAGTTTTAATCGAATCCGCGACCGCCGGCGTTGAGGCAACTACTCGTATCACTACATCAGAACGATCGTCATTCTATTATTTCTATGAAAATATTTTGTTTTATTTCTTTGTATTCAATAAACTATGGAACTGCTGAACAGATTTTACAAATTATTTCAGCATTGTAATGATAATATTAAGATAAGATATATTTTATCTCACAAATTCATCGTCAATAAAACCACGGGACGTAACTAGTAAACGCAAATTAATTGATCCTAATCATAATTTTACAAAAATATTAATAAGCTATAAAACCAAAAACCTATGTGCCTTCCTAAATGCTCTATAAACTATAAAACCTATACAGAAAATTATAGTGCTCTAATAATCTTATACGCGCATATAATCGAAAAATCTTATCTTCCTTACGGCTGAGTTGGATAATAAATAATTATTATTTTAAAGTACATAATATATGTTTAATAAATAATCAATTGTTTGAGAAAATTAACTTAAGAATTCCAGATGGACGATGGTTTATACTTGTTGTTGGAAAAGGACATTTTATACTGGCAACTCTAATGGAAGCCGGAGGATGTACGGAAGACGTAAGTATGGTTTCTTTACCATACTATTATGTGTCACATATCATTTACATATGTATTAGCCTGTAAACCACCTACTGCTGAGCGAAGGCCTCTTCTCCATATAGAATAAGGGTTAGAGCTTAATCCACTACGCTGCTCCACTGCGGGTTGGCGGATAATTCCCCTACCATGAGTAACGATCGTTATCAGGTGTCTATGATAACAACCGGGACCGTCGGCTTTACATGCTCTCCGAGGCACGGTGGAGAGACCCACAAGGACATACACCCAGACTGGAAACAAATATTTGTACAAATACAAATATGCGTCTCGAGCGGGAATCGAACCCGCGACCGCCGGCGCGTGGTTTTAGGCGACAGAACGGCTGGTATTTAAAAAAACTAATTTAAAAAATTCGGGGTCAAGTGTAGGTGAAATTGAGACGTGTTCAAAAACGACTGCCACCTCACTGTCACACAAAATTTAAGATGAGCTCAACCGGATATACAGGACTTTCTATTTTCTATTATGTTTATATAACTACTAGCTTCTGCCCGCGGCTTCGTCCGCGTGGATGTCGGTTATCAAGAAAAAAAAGTATCATAATTATGTTAATTCTAATACCTCCAAGAATATGTGTACAAAGTTTCACGATGATCGATTAGTTTTCGCGTGAAAGCGTAACAAACAAACTTACATTCGCATTTATAATATGAGTATGATTTTTCAGGCGGTTGGAGTAACACCACCATCGCCATTTTACGTGGAAGAGTGTGAAAGTTGTTTAGAACTCTTGTTCGATGTTGGATTAAACAAATATTTACCTTCTTGGCTTGTATCGAACACACAGCCGCAGATAGAAACGAGACCAGAGTATTTAACTAAACATGGAAGGAAAATCAAGGAAGCTTGTAAGAAAATGCCTATTTTGGTTTTCATATCGACTTTATTTTCTTTATCGTAATAATATTTAAAAAAAAATCAACTAATTTTATTTAACACTGATAATACTTATTAAATTCGGATTAATCGTATATGGACAAACTTATAAAACAGCTTGACAGTAGTATGTGTTTTTTCATCACTAAAAATTAAAATACTTTAAATCAATTTACGGGTGTAAAATGGATTCTAGTTATCCAATGGATAACTATAATTTTATTTATATAACTATTTTCTAATTTTTATTAATAATTATATTCTACACCTAAACTTTATTAAAAATGATTAATAATGTGCCTAAACTTTTCTAGCTTCCAAAATAGATTTAAGAAGTTCGTCAAAACGAACAAAATCGCAACCAGATATCAAAAAACGTCACAATTCTACAGAACAGATCAATATGGGGTCGACTAGTGATAATTCAATTAATAACTATCACAGTACAAGTCAACATAATTTATATGCACAATGGTATAATGGACCGATAAAACAATATAGACATTCGAGTTTAGATGTTAGCTATTCGGAGGATTCTGGAAGTTTGAAAAGCAATAGGTATGTTATTCTTTATTTACTCTGTGCTATCACCAATTAGAATAAAATTGTTTATTTTACTGCTTCATTTAGGTTAAAAGTTAAATAATTTATTTAACTAAAACGAATTTTACCTTATAGTTAATTTTGAAGACTGTTCTGGTGTATTGGTGCAAGTAGTCGCTTCCAATCGCGCGCCGGCGGTCGCGGGTTCGGTTCCCGCTCGGGAAAGATATTTGTATTTGTACAAATATTTGTTTCCGGTCTGGGTGTATGTCTTTGTGGGTCTCCGCACCGTGCCTCGGAGAGCACGTAAAGTCGTCGGTCCCGGTTGTTATCATATACACCTGATAACGATCGTTACTCATGGTTGGAGTGGTGGATTAAGCTCCAGTCCTTCTTCTATATGGAGAAGATTCCTTCACTCAGCAGTGGGTTGCTTACAGGCTGATACAGTACAGTACAATACAGTTAATTTTATCAACAATGTAAGATGCAGAAATTCCAAATTATTTTTCAATATATTTTTACTTATAGGTAATTTGATCATTGATTTTTTTTATGATTCATTTTGTTCTTAAATGATATTGTAACCACATAAAATATCTCCTATTATCTCCCTTCATATTAGTAAAGAATTCTTTAATAACAATTATCATGTTCAACACTTTTAAGATAATAAATAAGACTATGATAAACGGCATTACTGAGAATACTCAATTTTATTTTATGTGTTCAAAACTTATATTTACGTTTCGAAAGAATAGGGATTATATGAGAAGTGTAAACATGTATAGTTATAAATTTTTTAATTAAAAGCCTAAAAACGGCTTTTATCGCGTTTATTTAAAGTTACGGTTTTACAATATTTAATTTAAATTATTTCCCGACGTTTCGGACCCTTTATAGCGTCCATGATCTCCGGGGACTGAGGTGGTGAGTGTCCGAATAAGCTTTTTTAAACCACAGTTTTAGACTTTTAATTAAATGAATAAAATTCGCGTAAATATAAGAGAACAGTATATAATTTTTTTTTATAGTCTAGTCGCACTGACTCTCTAATTTCTAAACGTTACGATAACTTTATAATTATTAAGGGCTGCGATCCGTCTGGGGTTTCTCAGATTTATCCTACATTTTAGAACGTTCAAAAATCGAATAGCAGGTTTATAAAAAAAAAAGGCTACACAAAGAATTTTTTTTATGTCAGGGAATACATTCATTACATAAATTATACGCAATAAATTCAAAAAGTCTTGATAATTTATTTAATCATATAAATCTTTCTTTTGTTTCGTAATTTTTTTTTAACGGATGGTGACCTTGAAAAAATTGTTTTTTACTTAAATATCTAGAAGTTTTAGAAATTTGTCCGGCTGTCGCAATATTTTACTTGGTATACTATTTATAGTAACACTTAAAAAATAAAGATTATAAATAATTTTATAACGTTAATTTTACAGTGAAGTAAGTGAAGATCGCATAGTTGGCAGGAGAGCGGATAGAGAGAAAAATAGACGAGATTCTTCGGAGTCTGATTCAGATTGGGATAAACAGGTTTAATATTTAAAATAATTTAACACTTTTGCTTTTTCACATTTTCTTCAAATTAGGTTTAGACTAGTTGATGTTATGTTATTGTGAAAAAAAGTAGTTACTTGAGTGTTTCGTTTCTCTCTTATTTTATTAAAATACTAGCTTCCGCCCACGGCTTCGCTCGCGTGGTTGTATTGACAAAAAGTAGCCGATGTCTTTCCCGAGGTGAGGCGAGGCGAGAGATATTTTTAAATTATGTTAATTATATTATTGCCAAATTAAACAAAATATTTATGAATTTTAGCCCAAGTGTTATTCTGATGTATAAGCTATATTACTGTAAAGTTTCATCTAAATCCGTTAAGTAGTTTTTGCGTGAAATAGTAACAAACATCCAAACAAACATTTTCACTTATAATATTAATAGAATTCCACGAAAGCTGAACAGATTCTGATAGAAGTTTTTGTAAATACATACGACAACTAAGGGCGAAATGGTAAATACGTATTCACGTGTTTGGCATTTTGTCCTGCAGTGGAATACTGACTGTGACACTGAATAGTACTTTGTCTTAAAAGTTAAGTGAGTAACGACCGTTCTGGTGTAGTGGTGCGAGTAGTCGCCTCAAACCTCACGCCGTCGGTCGCGGGTTCGATTCCCCCTCGGGCCAGATATTTGTATTTGTACAAATATTTGTTTCCGGTCTGCGTGTATGTCCTTGTGGGTCTCCCCACCGTGCCTCGGAGAGCAAGTAAAGCCGTCGGTCTCGGTTGTTATCATACACACCTGACAACGATCGTTACTCATGGTAGGGAAATTATCCTACAACCCGCAGTGGAGCAGCGTGGATTAAGTTCCAACCCTTCTTTTATATAGAGAAGAGTCCTTCGCTCAGCAGTCGGTGGTTTACAGGCTGATACAGTACAGTACAATACAGAGTAACATTAATAATTTCAGGATGGCAGCAGATCTAGTAACATAGATATGTCAGAAATGAGGAAATCCTTGTTGGACGAACTTAATAATGTCACTGCACATAGGTATGATTATTGCGTATTCATAATATAAAAGAGAATAACATTACTGTTGATGTATATGGTTGTTATATTTTTTGTATGTATGTGTGTTTTCCAGAATTACCGCTGGGGACGAGAATGTTCTGTTTCATTTCGTTCATTTGGAATCTGTTAAGGGGATACTGTTAGCACCAGTAAAAAATATAGAAATACAAGCAAACAATTTGTTATATTCACATATAATAAAAACATTTAGAAGTGCCGCGAAGAAGATTCATGAATTACTCCAACATAGTATTAAGTAAGTTATGGTATCGACGAGATTGCATAAAATTCGGACCAAAAAAAAAAGTATCCTATGTTACTTCTAATACCTCCACGAATATGTGTACAAAGTTTTATGATGATCGGTTGAATAATTTTATTTATAGTATAGTATTCTTCGTTTATAGAAATACCTTTATCTTTATAATCGATCAATAATATTCCTTCTGAGTCCCAACAGACAGTTGCCATGAGTTTCCCAGCTGACTGTGACACCTTAAACTTCTTGGGAGGTGCTATGCCCTTTTTATGCCACTGCATAGAGTCTTGTTTCGACTCAGGTTCATAATGATGAACCCAAGTTTCGTCTCCAGTAACAATTCGACTCAATACACCATCTTTGTCTTCATTGCAGAGGTCCAAAAATGCATGTGAACACTCTACGTGTTGTTGTTTTTGCGGCGGCGTGAGCATTCTCGGTACCCATCTTGCGCTGACATTAGTCATGCCAAGATGATCGTGCAGGATTTTAAAAATGGTTGTATCGGATACTCCAACCATTTCTGCGAGTTGTTTCTTCTTTAGTCGAGCATCGTCGAGTACAAGTTTTTCGACTTTTTGGATAAGTTCTGGCGTGGTCACCTCGATGCTCCTGCCCGGCCTTGGGTAGTCTTCAAGGGATTCTCTTCCTTTTTTAAACAAACTGTGCCACTTGTACGCCATGGTTTTTCCTGGACAAGAGTCACCGTAAACCGATGACATCTCATCCATTATGGTCGCAACTGATTTTCCTTGCTTGGTAAGGAACTTTATAACGGCACGATATTCGATTTTTTCCATATTTCACTTTTCACTGATTATGTTGCTTGGTTGGCGATAGCTCAAAGACTAATAGTATAATAAGTAATAACGATGTAATCTCGTATATATACTAATTACGAGTCACTAAACACGTTACGATCCTAATGAGCCTAATCACCCCCCTCCAACCCTCTCATTCCGCGAACTTAAAAACGCACCCTCCTATTTACAATGTTTCTGTAGATAGAAAATCCACAAATAAAGAGTATTTGACAACACATCCCTTAAATGTAGGATGTTTTTATATTGGATAGGGTCAAGAAATAGACGATCATAGACTGTAGATAAACATGGAACAATAGAAATTAAAAATTGTAATAAATAATATGAAAATAGAACTCTTGAATAGAATTTCAAAATGTACTTTTTTTTAAATATTTCTAATATCCTTTAAAGCAAAATTTTTTTATATATGTTACAGTAAAATATGTTTATTCTAAAGTTTATTTTTAAAATAATTAAAAAATATTTTAACAGGTTTAAGAGAAGTGATACTCCATCTAATCCTCTTAATAAAATTCTTGTGGCAGTCAAAGAATATGGAATGCTTTTTGAAGCGCCATCAGAAATATTAAACCAGTGTGGTATCAGTAAGAAGAGTTGTGAACCATTTTACTTCTGGGTAGTAGGGTAAGAAGAAAACATTATTTATGTAAATATATATAAGTTAAAATAATTTAAACAAGTTTAAAGTTTCTATGGTTATTGCGACTGAGATAATCAAGTTTAAATGAACAGACTAACTGCACAGTTTTATTTCATTTGTATAGAATTATCTATATACATAAAAATTAATCTCTATTGCCCTTGCTCATGCCATGCCAACTTAAGAACGACTTTATCGATTTCATTTATCATTCATTTTCATTCATCTTTTATAAAGAAAGAAATATTAAGAGAATGCCCTGTAAATTGGAAAATATGAGAAAAATTAACGACAATTAAACTACAGGCTCAAGACAGTTCGCGCGTCTCGCGTTTGACGTATCGCGCGTTTGAATGAATGAAGTTTTATATATTTTTTAATTATTTATTTCACTTAGAATTTTAACATTCGTTAGCTAAGTAAGGAGAACGTCTGTCGGGTGAGTTAGTTAGGCTATAAAATTATTAAATCAGTTTATATATTTTGTTTCAGACGGGTGTTTAGTGATCCAGAACCGCGAGAACTTTATTTATGTTATCACGAATCTGTTCCTCAAGATCTCATTGAAGTTTCATATTTACTATCGTATTTAGAATAGGTTAATAATATAATAAATATTATACCCCGCACCTCGCACTTACGCGGTAGATTCCCGTATGAAAATGGATATTATCGGCTTCTAAAAACTATATATAGTTGTAATAAATATAATAAATAAAAGACTTATAAAGACTTTTTTAGAGTTTTATTAGAGAAAAAAAGTCTAGAACAATTTTTTCAAATAAAACTAAAAAAGTCTCTATAACTCTTTTATTCTATTTCTTAGAACTATATAGTTTTTAGAAGGCGATAATTTCGTAACCGTGTAAGTTGATACAGTATTGCATATATACTAGATGTTCGATGTTGTTTCATTTATGAATAATTTCTTGATTACATTAAAAATAATAGTTTAGATTAAATTCGTACAATTAGTTAAAAATAATATGAATGAAACAAATCTTAGGATTCGAAAATAGCGTAATTATGGATGCACGCATACATATATTACGTGAGGTGTTTGGAGGGGGGGATGTATCGAGTGAAATCTCACAGAATCTCACGTGGGAGGGTGAGTGGAGGGTGGTCTCGATAAATATAACGTAATTTTTTTTCGTCATTAAAAATCGATAATGTTTTCCATCCGTAATTAAATACGCATTTTCAAAAATCTCATGTGAGATTACAGGGGGGTCGAGCAAAATCTCACGAAATCTCGCCAAGATTGAAAAAGAGATTTGGAGGTGAGAGGCGAGCGGGGGGTCAAAGTATCGCCAAAATTGTCTCGCGTAATTAATGGATGCCCTCTAGGTCAGGGTTATATAGGATATAGAAAAGTGTTTGACCAAATAGGTATACAGTGGTCAAACTTATGTTTTTATATTTGTATTTATAAGGTACTTCTCCTCAAAGGAGAAAAGATAAATACGAACTGTACATTACAGATTTTTTGTAAGAAAGTTTGGTTAAGATTGGTCTTTATTTTTTGTAAAACATATTGTATTGTAAATGATATCACTGAACTGTATCTGGTACAAAATAATTGTATGTAGTGTGTGTGTGTGTGTGTGTACTTACATAGTACTTATTTTTTAATTTATCAGAGCCTAAAAAAGGTCGACCTTTATACACTTTCATATATAGTATATTTTCAGATGTGATCTTTATAAACCGTCCATTCAAATAATAATTACATACACGCTTTTATACATTCTAATTATAAATTAAAATGTAAATGTAACTTGTGCAGTACATTATATTGTGTGTCTATAACAATAATATTAAATAATATATTTATATGAACGTTTGTTTCTCTAAATACAGCTAGTACCCTTTTTTACCATAGGCCAGCGCTTGACCGCAATCACAATGTAACATAAGTGGAGATATATAGCCAAAAGTGAAGCGTGCGTGCCTATCATTATGGAAATGTTTCCTTTTTTGCAGAAAATTCCCACTTTCAGCATCTTTTAGAGATTTCTCTGAAAGTCTTATCATTAATGAAAAACTGAAAAATGCTGAGAAATTCTGAAAAAGTCAAAACTTGTCTGAAATTTTGGAATTTTCTGCAAAAAAGGGAATATTTCCATAAGGGTAAAGTTTTTTGGCTTTAGAAAGTTGTCATATTACTTATGAAACTACTTTTGAGGCTGCTTCAGAAAATGTAGACCATTAACTATTGGTAAATTTTTTTCTTTTGTTAATATATATACTCTATAACTCTTAGGTAAGTAGTGTCGAATAAATACGAAATAAGCCGTTTTTGATACATTTGACCAATTGGGCTGCATGATCATTTTATTACAATACAATGTATATGATTAACAACGCTTATGTAATATTAATAGAATGTTAGTAAAAACATGAATTCAATTAATAAATTGTAATAATAAATGGGCTTTTCAATGTCAGAAATGTGTTTTTCAGTCTCGTTTATTTACTCATTCAACGGATATTAGGGCAAATGATTATACTTTAACTTGATTTTAACAATATAGTTTAATGAAATAAATAAAAAAATTAATTAAAAGTCTATATCGGATTTTATCGCGTTTATTTAAAACTTTACAGTTTAACAATGTTTTAAATTATTTCCCGACGTTTCGGACTCTTTACAGCGTCCATGATCTTGGGAAACTGAGGTGGTGGGTGTCCGAATAATGAATTAATCGTTACATACCTCGCTTTTTATATAATTTTAAATTATTACTATTAACCGTTGCTATTCATGCAGAATGAACTTATTGGGTCTGGAAGTCGTGCTGTGTTCTTATTTTCCTTGGGTTTAATTAATTTCAGTACTGGGTCCCAAGCTGGTGGTACGTTCCAACCATCCTATCTATTGAAATTAGGATGTTTTTTGATTTCAATAGCCTAGCGAATCATCCTTGGTAGGAATCGGTGTTCTTTAGCGAGAATTTGCGGCTTATACTTACCACTATATCAAATCTGATATAGTGGTTGGTACCTTGTTGAATATGTTGATACACAAAGTCTGCTGTGCAATTAATAATCATCAATCAATCATAAAATCCCCCGAGATCATGGACGCTGTAAAGTAAACATTGTTAAACTGTAAAGTTTTAAATAAACGCGATAAAATCCTTATAGACTTTTAATTAATTTTATTTTATTTTATTTATTTGAAAAACTTACACCTAGCTTACAAAGTACAATCAGTATTATAAATAATCATCTAAGAGTCATTTAACAGTCTTCACTAATAATTAACTATAACTACGCTGGAAAAGTGATTTTGAAAAAAATTATTACAACGAAGAAAAAGGAAAGCGGAAGGTGCTAAGTGGGAGACTTACTAAAGAAATTAGAAGTGAGAAAGTGTTTTATCACATTAGGTCCTGTATTGAATATAGGTATCAATAGAAGCTTGATTTACGACAAAGTTATTGAGATTCGTGCAGGATCTTAGATCTTAATAGAAAAGCGTTTTTACGGTAGTTTACCGACGCGTATTCTTCTGCCAATGGTCTAAAATGTCTTAGTTGCTTTGTTGGAATATTAAATTTGATTTTATTTAATAGCTCAGAACAGATTATGCTATTATTTAGTATTTTAATAGGTACCCTATATCTGCAATTTTTCATACAGAGGAAGAAGATGAAACTTTCTGCATCTATTGAGATAGCCATTGAGATATACCCCGGTTTTGAACTGTAAATATTTTAGGAAACGAAACGTTTTTGAATTGATTCAATGCTATATCTATAGCCAGATGAACTGAAGAGCACGAAAGCAAGACGCAAACGAAAAATTATAGATGTTACCCAGCGGTTTGTATGTCTATAAAGAAAAAAAAAACCCGACTGCGTAAAATACTCTTATTATAAACTAAAAAGAATAAAACAATTTACTAGCTTTCATTTGATACAAATATTGCTACAGTAAGAAAAAAAAATTCAACTCCCCCCCCCCTCATTCCGCCATTTGCGGGCGCCATTTTGAAAATGTATATAGCCTATGTCACTACTACAATTTAGACAAATCCAACGACACCTCATATGTCAAAAACCGTCTAGCCGTTTAGACTGTAGGGCGTGCCAAAGAAATGGACTTACAATATAGGACCTACATACATACACTCGAAAAACATAACCCTCCTTTTGTCACAGTCGGGTAATAATAAGGACGTCTCGGGATAACCACAAGGTTGTAATTGCAATTTGCATGGGTATATTACGTATATTTTATATGACATATTCATAATAAAAACAATCTCAAAATTCTAAGTCTTAACATAAATTAATAAACACAGAATTAAAAGAAACACAATTCTATCACCGATACTTAAAGTCCTTCAGAGGCTCTTTAATGCTGTCTTGCTTGAGTGCGTAATACCGGAAGCCTGGAACAGAAGCGTGGTAGTGCTCTTCTCCACAAAGGGTGATAACACCTTGTTGAAGAATCACAAGCCCGTTTCGGTTCTGAGCCATGTTTATAAGCTGTTCTTTAGGGTTATTACAAATCGTCTGACGGGCAAGTTTGATGACTTCCAACCTCCCGAACAAGCCCGTTTCCGAATAATATTCTGTGTCAAAATCGACGAAAGTACTACTTTTTGTCTGAGGGTGGCAATTTTACATGTGACAAACATGCGGGAAAAGAATACTTTAGTTGCATGTGGCACATCCTTTTTTTCTACCTAGCCCGAAGGTTCAGGTTTTGTTCGTAAAGCGGGGGGAAAAAGTGTCACTTTACCTACCTACCTGAGCCGAAAGTTCTATTTCCGTCACTGTGAAGCGGGGAAAAAACTAAAAAGTGTTACTTTTGTCCTACTTGAAGGAAGAAAATCGAACTTTCGGTGGAGGTAGGAAAAAAGGCTATAGTTAAGAAAGAAACACATTTATTTCATTTTAAACACATTATTATTACACAGAATCACAGACAACAACAATAAAAACAAACTTGTAAAATAAAAATCATAAAAATCAAAAATTAAAATGGGTACGTTCGCGGGCCCTCTTCTAATTGACTTCATCACTTTTTTATCTATGCATTCCACAGACCACATGCGCGGAAATGATACTTCTTTAATCAAAAAATGAATTTAACTCTCGAACTTTAGTAAATAATTGTTTGCTGTTGTTCATAAAAGATAATAAACAAAATTATCTTTTTACATTTATTAACTACCTATTATTTTTATTTAAAACTGACAAATAAAAAAACTATTGCGCATGTCCCATTTCCGTTTTCGCAAAAAAACAACACAAACACAATCAAAACATGAAAAAGAAAATAAAACAATAACACCAAAAAAAAAAGACAAAACACACAAATCTGTAACCTCGTGTTGTGCCCCAAAAAGGATTATCACTCAGCATTAAGTTGGATTTGAAAGAAAAAAAACACAACACTGATTTTCAGTGATAACCTATTAGGTTCAGCGTGACAAGTATCAATCCTTTTTACAAACAAAAAAATACATTATATAGTAATATACTGAATATAATTATATGAATATATAATAGTACCATAGACCACATACATACTCTGCGGCAGATTATACAAAAGACCGAGGAGTATAATCGGCTATTGTGTTTGGCGTTTGTGGACTATGAGGAAACCTTCAATTCGATCGAAAGTTGGTGTTGCAGTCTCTTCAGCGGTGCCACATTGACTACTGATGTATCAAAGTGTTGCAGTGCTTGTACAATGACGCTAGTTTTTCGGTTCGAGTACAACAGCATAGCACAATTAAGAGCGATTCCAATGCAGCGCGGTGTGAGACAGGGATATGTTATCTCTCTAAAACTGTTAACCACAGTATTGGAAGACGCTTTAAAACTTTTTGAATGGAACGGATTCGCGGCATCAATATAAACGGCGAATACATCACTTACCTTCGATTTGCCAACGATATCGTGCTTATGGCAGAATTCCTGGAAGACCTTGGCATTATGCTTAGAGATCTTGATGGAGTTTTTCAACAGGTGGGCCTTAAAATGAACATGGATAAGACAAAAATTACGTCGAATGCCCATGTCGTGCCCAATTCGATATGGGTTGGAAATTCTACTCTCAAAGTTGTTGACGAGTACCTACATCTACCTGGGACGAAAGGTCCAACTTGGTAAATCCAACTTCGAGATAGAGGTTAATCGTCGAATCCAGTTAGGGTGCGCAGCGTTCGGGAAGTTAAAAATCGTATTCATCCGTCATACGGATCTGCGACGTGGTCCCTGACTATGGACCTTTTAAACCATCTCCAAGTCGCACAGCGTGCAATGGAGAGGGCTATGCTTGCTTATTTCTCTGCGAGATCGAATTAAAAATGATGATAATTATGATCCCCAGACGAATTGAAGTGGCAGTGGGCAGGGCACATGACCTGACGGTCGATGGTCGTCAGAAAGTTTCTCGAGTGGAGATCACGTACCGGCAAGCGTAGCGTCGGACGGCCGTCCACGAGATGGACAGACGATTCGAAGAGAGCCGCTGGAAGTCGTTCGATGGAGGATGCTTCGAACCGGTTGCTCTGTAGGTCGATGGGAGAGGCCTATGTTCAGCAGTGGACAATCAATGGCTGATATGATATGTATATTATACGTATAATATACCCATGCAAGTTGCGATTATAATCCTGATGGCAGTGTAATATCTGTCCTTGGCCGATTTTGACTCAGAACAAAACGAGTAAAAAACAAATTCCAGAACATACTCTTTGTTCCAGAACATATCCGAAGGAGTTCGCGCCAGAGCTCGCCAGTTTTGACTTGAATTACAAAAATGGTCTAAGAAACCAAATTGTATAGCTGGTTTAGCACAAAAATTTGCAATGTCTTTACCTGGAATACAGATTACTAGATGTTTCGCTTTATATTATAAAAAAATATTGAATTTCGAGCCGCCATATTGTCATGGCTATCAACTAGTAAAAAATAGAGTCACCTCAAAACGACTATATTATATTACCTAAAACCTTTAGTGTATTTTATATTTAAAAAAGCAATTAAATATAGGGCAAATTGTTTCAAATATTATTTTTCCTTAAAAATATTTTTCTCGAAATTAAATTTTAATTAAAACGAAACTACCAACATTAACACGGAAAATAGGCCAACATGACCAACATCACAACATGTCTATTTTATTTGCTGAAACCGGATAGGGAAGAGTCAGTTGAGTTACGTATTTATTGAATGTATATAAAATAAGACATTACAATAGAGATATAGTTAGAAAATATTTTAATATTTCCTACATCTAAAACTACTATTACTAATACAACTACTATTAGTGAACTGATATAGCGATAACTATTGAGATTATCACAAATAAATAAGAACATCAACAATTATGAAAATACCATAGACGAATAAAAGAACGCCTATTACATCCGCTCATTATTCTTTTTAAGATTGGCAATTGACTTTACGCGTAACAGATTTATCTTTTATTAGTTTCATTGTGAATGGAATTGTTGATCATGGAAAATTTCTGAAGTTTTTTTTTGTTCGATATAAATTTGTTTTGTGTCGTTAAGCCTTATAAGGAAATACAATTGAAATTGAAATAATTATGATAACAAAAATGCAACCACAAGCAAATGTTGCCGTGCCACAATCTGTCACCACTCCACCTCAACAAATTGTCGGCGTTCCTGCTAATGCAGTGATCTTGAAAATGTCGGATATACCACAGATATCCACAGTGGGTACGTATCTTTATAGTATTTTCAGTTTATTTATAAATTAACTAATTTGACAAACCATGTAATCGATTTATTTTTGTCTCGCATCGTGATTTTTTTAATGAGTGGTTCACAATAGACATATCTTTTTATTAGGATTGTTAGAGCTCGCACACAGAGAGTACCAAGCTGGGGATTATGATAGTGCGGAATTGCATTGTATGCAATTATGGCGTCAGGACGGAACCAACACCGGAGTTCTGTTACTGTTGTCTTCGATTCATTTTCAATGTCGACGCCTGGACAAATCGGCTCACTTCTCCACATTGGCTATTAAGCAAAATCCTTTATTGGCTGAAGCATACAGGTAAACCAACATGTGTAGTGAATATTAATGCATATGCTCATTTTCATTATTATTTCCTTTTTTTCATTATAATTTTATTATATTGTTTTTTATTAAGTTTCTGGAATATCAATAAGGGAAAAAATACAATACATATTTAAAATAATATTTTATTCTTTAACACCCATCATGAATATTAAATGGTTATTATTATTTAATCAAATCAATAACAAAATAGGAGAAATAAGGAACTAGATTAATTGTATTGTTTTTTATATGGTACAATTGATTATAAATTAAGTACACAATATTTTGTCCTTGTGAAAAAATTGTTAAATATATGATCATCAACAAACAAAAAACTAATTTCAGATCAGATAATATAGATAAGAAAATCTTTATAATACATTTTTATTAATGTTAAATTTTATCTGTTTAGCATATACATGATTTTTATTGGTAAAATCCACATTAACTCAGTATATTAATTCTGCAAATTAGTAACTAACAGTAATATAGGTACATATTAAATAACACTATTTGTGTGATACTACTAAACTTCATATATGCTATTTATTAGAATTTTACAAACTGTGAACTTTTATATTTATTGTGTTATAATGTCTATCATAGTTATATTAGATCTGCACTGTATTAGAAATTGTGGGTTACCCAGTTAAAATATAACTTTTAAGAAAAAGTTTTTTTCTCTTATATAGGAGTTGGGTTGGAGCTAAATCCGTTAAGTTACTTCATTTTGTATTGGTATATATGCCTCAGAATATCATCCAAAGACGAAAGTTTTTCCATGGGGTTTTTCGTTACTGACTTATTATTATATTTTATATTATTATTAGATCTAAAACTTTCCTAAAAAAATTCTAGTATAGTACTTTCTAAAGTATTATAGCATAGCAGTATTCTTTCTTCTTTAGTCAAAGTTTATTTAGTGTTGGATATGGTATCCTGTATGGATCTCGCAAGTGTACTTGTATTTAATAAATACTTTTGTCATTAGTAACCTGGGTAACGTGTACAAAGAGCGTGGTCAGCTTCAAGAGGCCCTTGAGAATTACCGTCATGCGGTGAGGTTGAAGCCGGATTTTATTGATGGCTACATCAACTTGGCAGCGGCGTTAGTTGCCGCTGGGGACATGGAGCAGGCCGTTCAGGCATATGTTACTGCACTGCAATATAATCCTGTAAGTCTTATATTTCTAAACTAGTATAATAAAGTGTATAATCTAATAAGTTAGCTTGTATATGTAAATTTTTTGGTATTGTCAATTTAACAAATTGCCAAAACAACTTCTATCATATTTTCAGTTTCTTTGTTTGCTAATGAAATAACTTGTTGAATATTATCCTTTTCCTATATACTTTATGGAAAGTTCCATAACATGGTATTTTTAAAGTTGTTGATGCTATTATTATAAAAATTATTTTTTGTTTCTTTATAATAAATAAACTCTAAAAGCACTGAACTAATTTTAATTATTTATGACACAAAGGTTACTAAATATCATTAATACTAATATACATGAACCCATGCTTCCTCATAAAATACCTAAATATAGATACTACAAGGTTGGTATGGATATTATGGATTATGCAGGTAAATCATATTTAATAATTATAGACCATTTATCTCATTGGCTTGAAATTAGACCTTTATATAATAAAAATTCTAAATCTGTAATTGATAGTATGCAAGAAGTATTTACTAGGTTCGGATATCCTGTAGAAATAATTGCTGACAATAATTCATTTAAGTCTTTTGAGTGCCTTGAATATTTCAAATCTAAAGATATAAATTTAATAACTAGTAGTCCTTACTATTCCCGTAGCAATGGGTTAGCAGAGAAAGCAGTAAACATAAGTAGAAATACAGTGCAACTTTGATATAACGAAACTGAAGGGAATTAGAAATTATTCGTTATACCAAGTAATTCGCTATAATGAGGTTTGTTATATAGAGGTTAGACTGGACTGCGATTCGTTTTAATGAGGTAAGAACTTGGAATTTAGTGGAAATAATTAATAGGATACGTTATATCAAGGTTTTAAGTTGAAAAAATTCGTTAAATAGATGTAAAAATACCTTCTACCTATATTCTGCAATGATTGAATAATCGTTATAAAGAGGTTTTTGATAAATATTATTCGTAATGTAGAGGTATATTTTGTATTAGCTCTTACGTTCAGTTCTAGGGGATTTCGAAAAATTCGTTTAATCGAGGAATTCGTTATATTGAGGCTCGTTATATCAAGGTTGTACTGTATTATGAAAAAAGCTCTTGAGGATGGCAGGGATTATAGAGATTATCTTATGTGTTACAATAATAGTCCTTTACGGCTTACGGCCGACGGCCGGCTGGTCGAGTGGTCAGGCAACAGCTGGACACTCTACGCAGCGGTCGCGGGTTCGAATCCCGCCAGGTGCAGATAATTTGTATGACGAATATAGATGTCTGCACCGGGTCATGGATGTGTATTTATGTATATATGTATTTATATCTTAAATTTATTTCCGTTCCTAGTACCCGTAACACAAGTTCTTACGAACTTACCACGGGGCTAGGTTAACGTGGTGTGATTGTTGGTTAATATTTATTTATTTATTTATTTATCAGGCCTGTCAGTATCTCGCTCTCAAATCTTGAATAGCAGAAATATTAGGACCAATGTACCATCATGTATGTCCTATCTTGAGCCTAGGATTGTAACAAACATTCATAAATTATTATCTTTAAAGCAATCAGTAACTAAGGCCTACCATGATAAGAGTGCTAAAAAGAAAGAGGTTCACTATAAGCCTGGTGACAAAATTGTTTATTGTACTGAGAAGGACAAGGTCTGGAGGAAAGGTGTAGTTGTTAAAAAATGTAAAGGTAGCATTCGGGTCTAGGCGGTCGCGACTCAGCGGCCGCGACAGACTGCCGCGACCTTCTGTCGCGGCTGTGCGGCGCTGCCACGTCCTTTCGGATAGCAGCGGCCGCAGCCTGAGCCGCGACTGCCATGTGCAGTAGTCAAGAAGGAGTTCGGTCGTGTTTTGTGTATCAGAGCGATGTCTGATAGCTTAAATAAAATGAAACGATCTTCTGAAGCTACTTATAGAGGACGAAGAAGAGGATGATGAAATAATTTTGTTCTTACTTTCATCAAAAAGGAATAAAGTAGATTCATTATATACATCTAGAGTGTATCCGTAAAGTGGCGGGTTTTTAGCAATTAATTCAACTAAAACTCGTCATTTTCATCAGTAAATGACGCCATTTCGACTACTGTAATAAGCGAGCGGCGCGACCAGCGGCTTGGCACTTAATGAAAATTGCACTAAGAGATACGATTCATATAGGACCAATAATACTCCAATATTACCAACCTAATCTGTCGAGGAAGAAATAATTTCCGTAAAACGGGGTGAATAGGTACGAATACTATATTGGTAAAATAATTTAAATACAATTTTGGAAGTTCTTGTATAATTAGCCTTGAATGGTCTTGAATATAATTATAACTTAAATAAATTCTACGTGTTATTTAAGCAAAAGTATTTGAATTTCAAAGTTATAAAAAATTCTTTAATGTTGTTATTTTGTTATTTCAATCAGTGATACCACAATTACCATTTGATTTAAATTTAAATTTTTATGTTTGTTGTTGTGGTAGACGATATTATTAGAAGATTTATAAGAAAGTGGAAGGGGTAAGAAGTGACAAGCCGCTGGGCGCGACCATACTGCCTCCGGAGCGGCTCGGCAGCGCGGCCGCGGTCGTGTGCAGGACACGCCCCCCGGCCGCGCTGCACAGTCGCGCGCATCGGAAAGCGTTACATACAAATTCATACAAAGCGGTTCGGCACTGCCAGGGTCGCGACCGCCGAGTCGCGACTGCCAGGTCGCGGCTGCCAGAATCCGAATGCTACCTTTAGGAGAAAAGGTCATATCTTATTAGTAGAGGCTCTAATACGAGGCCGTTTAGACGAAATAGCTATCATTTAAGAAAGTCATACAGTAATGTTGATAAGTTTTATAGAGATAAATATGTACCATTTGAGAATGAAATTTTGGAGGGAAATATTGATATAAAGAATGACAATAGTAATAGGCTCGGCACAGATAATATTATGTCACTCGTAGTCGGCGAACTGTCAAACCAAAAAAAAAATTTTTTCTTATAAATTTTATATATGTTAGTACATAATATTTTGATATAATGGGTACGTTCGCTGGCCCTCTTCTAATTGATAATTCATCACTTTTATAGGATTTTTTAATCTATGCATTCCACAGACCACATGCGCGGAAATGATACTTCTTTAATCAAAAACTGAATTTAACTGTCAAACTTTAGTAAATAATTGTTTGCTATTGTTCATAAAAGATAAACAAAATTATCTTCTTACATTTATTCACTACTTATTATATTAATTAAAAACTGATAAATAAAAGACTATTGCGCATGTCCCATTTCCGTTTCCGCGCCTGTGGTCTGTGGAATGCATAGATTAAAAAATCCTATAAAAGTGATGAATTATCAATTAGAAGAGGGCCCGCGAACGTACCCATTATTTTGATATGTTATATGTTATATATTTTGAGGGGAAGGTGCTCTATATATCTATTGTTTATGAATTACTCCATTTAGTTTAGTCTTTCTTTCTTAGTTACTCCATCTAGTCTCGTATTCTTATTATCTACGCTCAAACGGCGTTTTTCGGGTCTGTGGACATAGAGGGAAAAGCGCTCTCTCTGGTTCCGGCTCGCGTCTTATAAATATACAAATTAAATAGTAAATAGTACACCTACCACAGACTTTTAACTTTTGAGACTAATAAAAAATTGGAAATTCTAGATTTAAATTTTTTTAGGTTTACTGGTTTCTTATTAAGTTATATATAAATAAAAAATATAAATATATAAATATAAATATATTTAACACACACACAAGGTCGTCTGTTCCTAAGGCAGGCAACTTAATGCCTGTGTTTTAGGTAACAGCCGACTGATATACATTTTTTTTTATATAAAAATACATATGAATAATACATATATACATATATAAATAAACATATATTACACCCAGACTCGGGGCGGGAATCGAACCCACAACCCTTTGAGCAGAAAACAGGGTCACTGCAAACTGCGCTAACGGGTCAGTCGAAATTATACATTACATTATTATACAAAAGTAAGTACATAAGTTGAAGAAAAATGTAAACCTAGAATTTTACAATTTTAATTAGTCTCAAAAGCGTTCATTTGATCGCTCTGGTAAGTTTAGTGTTAAATTACCATTGTGGATAGAATGTCAACTTGGCTGAAACGAAAACGAAGTATACTCGTATTTTTAATTAGACGAAGCTAACTGACATTAGCTAATGTCACTTTGTAAAATAATGCTGCCACATTTAAAGTAATAGTGATGCGTTCAGTTCTCTTTCAATAAAATGAATGAACAATGAATGTTAATAGTTAATCATCATTTCAAAGTATAAAAGAATATTATTTCTATTTTACAATAAAATTGTATAAAAGTGCCATGATATAAATTACTAGTAGTATGTAATTACAATCAGTTTTTAACGGCTTATTACAAAGCGCGGCGCGGCGACTATAAAATCAAAAATTTTATTCAGCATAAAATTATTACAATTATTTACTGAACGTCATGAGTCTACCACCAGTTCGGAAAGAAGAAGCCTCGGACCTGAGAAGAACTGGCGAAAGAAATTCAGCGGGACTAATATTATTATTATTTTTTAACGTAATTTTTTTTTTAAAGTAAATCGAAATGAACAATAATTCTCTATAAGTTGAAATAGCCTGGCGGCGATCACATCATTCCCAAGGCGTACTGTCTTCTAGAAAATCGCTAGAAAATCGTTAATCGTATAATATCCTTTAGTACAAAAACGTTCTTTCACAATTTTTTTAAATTTGTCAATAGAAGCTTTTTGAACGTTTTCTGGGAGCCTGTTGTATAAGCGTATACATTGTCCATAAAAAGAATTACTGACTCGGCGTAAGCGAGTTACGGGCATTACAAGTTTATGTTTGTTCTTAGTATTAATGCTATGCATGTCAATAGTCGGACGTTATATTAACGTCCCAATGACCTTGATACCTTCTTTTAATCTCTTTTTATCTTGATGGAATTGTTCGCCTTGGTCCTCACTATAATCGCCAAGATTTTATGGGAAACAATTAATGTGAGACATCAGAAAGTGAATTTTCTAACTCATATTACAGCCTTAGTTCTTATAGGCATTTAACGTTTCCTGAACAATATTTTTATATTCAGGATCTTTTATAGTACCTAGAAACTTAGAAACAACATTCTCAAAGCCATTCCAAGCATTTTTTTTTCTAAGGTTCTCATCACTACTACTACACTACACCCATGAATATTCCCTCTTTCAACATAGCATCAGATAAACTAGGAAACGTAAGCAAAGATACTTAAAAGTATTTCCATCTTGTGGTGATGCCTTTACAAACTGTTTCATGAAACAATTGCAGTTAAAATATCCACACATGATCGGCGAACTTAATGCGAACCCATTCCTTGTCTTAGTGACATAACCTCAAACCAAAGTAAGAGTAATAAACATTTTTTACAAAGTCGGTTATATTTTTTCTTTGTTTTACTATAGTATATTGTCCACATATGTAGCAAAATATATTCGAATTATGTCTGCAAGTCAGAGAAGCCATTCTTAAACATTAACATATACATAATATTTTTATCACACGAATACGTCTCTTAATGGCGCTCTTTTCTTTTCTTTTTTTTTCAGACGCTTTAAATTTCTTTAGATGGTTATGTAATAGATTTTAGAATGATCGGCTACAGAGTATAGGATGGTTGGTCACAGAGAAATTACTAAATTAATTAACTATATTTGTTTCAACTTAAGTTAAAAAAAAATGTGACGTGATACATTCAAATAAAGCTTTGCAATATATATGTTAATATCAACACATTACATTTGAAATTATTTAAAAAAAAAATCATCGCAGACCTGTGTAATTAATGTCACCGAAAGCGATAGTGATGATTTTTCATCTGATGATTAATAAAAACAAATTTAATAAGCGATGTTTTTAATTATCATTACCTACCAACAATCAAGGCAATTACATTCATTCATGAATTTTCAATCATTCACTTTGTCACAACACTATTTTTATTTCATTAAAAACTGACAACACTGTAAACGTCAGTTGACTTCGTCTAATTAAAAATACGAGTATAATCTTATTCCCTGATACAGTGTTTTTGAATAATGGATACATTATTTTTTAAATTTGTTTTATGTGATTTCATAAAACAAAGTATCTAAATGTATGAAACATGCTATAAAGAAGAAAAAAAAAATTATTAAATGAAGTTAATGGCTTTCACTACTGTCACGATAGCATAGATGATTTCGCTAATGTCACATAGAATAGAAAAGACACGAAGGAGATTGATCGATGCAATTGAGGTCACAACCAGTTTTTGATTTGCATACATTTTTAATATTTTATATTCAATAAACACATTATTTAATAACAAAATACCTGTATTCATATCTGTGATAAGATTTTATCTTATATTGAATTTTGATATGAATTCCTCTTCATTGTTTCACTTATTCTAAAACTTGTAAATTGTAATGCATATAAAACAAACTACATCATGTCATTCCTACCTTATAATATTATTATTAATATTATAAATGTGAAATGTAAGTTGGTTTGTTACGCTTTCACGCGAAGACTACTTAACCGATCATCATAAAACTTTGTACACATATTCCTGGAGGTATTAGAAGTAACATAGGATACTTTTTTTTTTGGGTCTCGTTAACCGACATCCACGCGGCCGAAGCCGTGGGCGGAAGTTAGTTATACCATAAAAAATAAAATTTTGAAATTTTCGTAAATAGAGTATTTTGATATTTTCCATACATCATTTTTAATTATATGTATAAAAATTCAAAATTTATAAAATAAATTTAAACCTAAATTTAACCTAATAGCTGTTTTCTACAAAGGCAAAAGAAATCGGCTAATTTTATTATACCTATTGAATAGTGCCTACACTAAGGGCCAGTCTCACCAGTTGCTATTAAGTACCGAATAACCTAACTAGCACTTATTTTGACAGATAATCCATACAATCACCTGTCAAAAAAGTGTCAGTTAGGTTAGCCGGAACTTAATAGCAAGTGGTGAAACTGGGTCTTAGATACCTTATACTGATACTTTATACTTTATAAATGATAATTTTTGGTGGAAAACTTTTAATAGTAATTTAACACATTTAAGACCCGGTTTATTGGTTAGTGATAAAGATTTTCGCCCAAATAATTTACTAATAGGCTTTTTCAGCAGGGGCTAAAGCAGTTTCAAGCCCCTGTTTCACCTCAACTATTAAACTACAAATTTTGGCATTCACTGATTGAAAAATAGAAATATCTAACAGATAAAGTGGGATTTGATGGTGAAAAAGATCAATCATAATAATATTATAAATGCGAAAGTAAGTTTGTTCGTTACGCTTTCACGCGAAGACTACTTAACCAATCATCATAAAACTTTGTACCCATAATCTTGGAGGTATAAGAAGTAAAATAGGATACTTATTTTTTGGTCGCGATAACCGACAAATACGCGAGCGAAGCCGCTGGCAGAAGCTAGTATATTATAAACTTTTATCTTTTGGATATCGTTATACGTTAGATCTTCACGCAGTTTTCATCGATAGATTCACGAGGAAGGTTTAGGTATATGTATATACATACCCTGGGCGCAGCTGGGGCGGGTCGCTAGTGTAGTGTAAATCATTTGTCGCATGTTTGAAATATAGTCAGTTGAGACCCGTTCTAACATGAATCTAATTAGGAACCTGAGCCAAGGTATACGAAATTTTAGGAAAATCTAGCGAAAAAGTTGAAAAATTGAAAATGAAGATTGTAAGTTTTTCGTGTATATATGATGTGTATCGATAAAAATATGTGATGTTTAGTTTAATAGTTCCGCTATCAAAATGCTTTCATAACACCGAAATAATTTGTTATGTTTAGATTTTTTTTTTTGTGTAAATGTAGTTGTTTATAATTTTATATGATAACCGGAATAATAGATATTGCGTTAACACGATAATTTAAAATTCTCCTAACATGTCCATGGTTATTAAGAAGGAAGTAGTTGTACTCGTAGCTATAAAAGTGTAAACAACTATTCATTCATCAACATTGTAAAGTTTCAATCAATATCGGAAATATCCATGATAACTATTTATGAGACTGGTTTTCGATACGTTTTAGTTTACTTTGTATTAACTATAATAATATATAAAACTTAATTGTCGTCAATTAAAAACGATGGTTAAAATTAAAAACTACGGTAAATATTGTCCTTATAATATACGTATAATATAGTTATCGTATTTTTAACATTGGAACGATCTAAAACAAACCAATCGAATGATATAAAATATTTTAATAGACTATCATAGTCAAAATCATATATCAGTCCATATGGACTGCCATTTTTAATATTGTAAAGATGATAGAACTTTCACCATTAGAAAGCTATATTGTACAGAAGTAACAGAGGTTAAAAACATATTGCTCATCATATAATTGTAGCGGAACACTAGGCGTAATGCCAATAAACAGCGAGGGAAAGAATTAAATTTCCATGATTTTTTTAGCATTCTTATTAGTTACTAGCTGTGCCTAACATCTGCGTTTATTTGAGGAAATACATGAACTTAAATATTTTTAAACCATTACTCTATAAGACTGCCCGCCTCGTTGGTCGAGTGGTCGCAAGCGCTACTGCCAAGCGAAGCGTCTCAGGTTCGATTCCTGGGTCGCACAACGTATTATTGGGTTTTTTATTTTTCGAAAATTCTCAGAAAATAGCACGGATTCTGGTCCTGGTGTATGGCAATAGGCTCGCCCTCTTTTACATGGGACTCATAAGTGGCGAAAAGTGGGTGTTACATTTAATATGTGCATCTCTGCCTACCCCTTCAGGGAATAAAAGCGTGATATTATGTTTACTTTAAAATTGGAACTATAGTAAATAAGGTCTCGGAAAGAGGAATATTAAAGGACGCAACGGAAGCTCTCAAAAAAGAATATTTTCTCCTGTTTTTATAACGTTTCTTATTATTGCTTAGCCCGTATTGGTGCCTATAACCTTCCTCGGTAAGTGGACTATCCAACACAAAAAATTTTTAATTCGGACCAGTAGTGTGTAGAGATTAGCGCGTTCAAACAAACAAACTCTTCAGCTTTATAATATTAGTATAGATTTAAATATTTTGTTAAAATAAAATGCACATTAAAAAATCTTTACCCAACTTATAAAGATATTGACGTGTTTTTTTTTTTTAAATTACGAGCAGATAAAATTATGTAGTTTGTTTATCAGATAGGTAGATAGATCAGATCTCTGTTAAACGCAGATATATTCAGAGATGATATCTACATCAACAATACTAATATTTGTTTTATTAAATTAATTTTTGTTATTATTTTATTTCAATAGTACATAAAACAAAAATTTTCCACAACAAATAACATCATAGAATATGTATAAGTATATAAATACATACATTATGTTTGGGTGTTGCGTAACGTGTACCCAGAGATAAATTGTCTCGTAGCCGTGAAGGTCATGGCATTAATTTCCTCATCTAACAATTACTCATTGTAGGTGGATTGCGATTTATGTTATCATATTACGTAATATGGTTAATTTTTTTTCAAAGATTTTCGACATTTTAATGATATAAATTATTATTTTAAAATAATTATCTAGTATGTTTATTAGTTGAAATCATAGTATTAATGAGATAAAAACTGGCAGATTAATTATAATGTAGTAAAATGTTACGTGTACATTTTAAAAATTTATCACCAGAAATAAAATCCCTTGACCTATCCTTGTTTTAACTGCAACTGTCGTGTATATTATTAATTAATGAAAAGGTGATGAAAAGGTGATGAAAAGGTGTAATTGCTTTCAACTTTATTACATTTTATATTAAAAAATAAAAATTACGTGTGTACGGAGTACACAGTCATGTCAGAAGTGAAACATCTTTGGCAAACTCAATTTAAAACTTATTAATATTAATAGTTAAACATTCTATTACTTATTTACGCGTTGTTTACGAGTTGCTAGGATACGCGACATCATAATATCTCATTCTCTTCTACACATTTTTTTATTCGTGTCTCTTACCATTCGCTTTTTCCGTCGCATCCCGTTTCAAATCACAACGATTCTAAAGAAGTTTCACTTCAACAATGAGACGTCACATCTGCCTGTTTGCGATAAACCAGAACTGAATGAATTTTCATATTGTTTTCACCAAAAGACAGTGATATACATGAAGATGATTTTTTACGTCCTCTCCGAGGTACGGTAGGGAGATCCACAAGAACATACACAGACTAGTATACACAGACTAGTAACAAATATTTGTACAATTACATAAATGTCTGCCCTGATCGGGAATCGAAGCCACGACCGCCGGCGCAAGGGGACTCGCACCACTAGAACAGTATGAATATTATAAAAGTAATATTCAATTCGCGCGGTTTTATTTATTAAATTATGATACTATTCAGATTAGTTTACCTTTATTGTTACTAGTCCGCTTCGATGGATCGTAGCTTGATGCTTTACATACAGTCTTAAACTTCGCTCAATACGCTTTCTAAAGCGTTTTTTTTAAATTCCAACCAATACTGTTTAAGATTTGCAAGTTCAAACAAAAGTAACAGAGAAAGTCTAGGATATAGCTACACAAAGTTAGCACCCCATCGAAAGATTTTTGAAATCAAAATTACCTTAATCGATAGGTCTACGTTAGGTCTGTATAGATCCACCAAAATTTTTGTTAGGTCGCCTATTTTTTTTTAAATAAATATTTTTAAAAATAGTTCTATTTTTTCAACCTAAAAAAGACCTAATAAATAACCTATTATTGATAGGTTGTTAGGTCTTTTTTTTTTTTAAATCCTTCAGTGGGGTGCTAACTTTGTGTAGCTCTAGGATATTAAGATAATTAATTATTATTATTAGGACTCGTGTCATGTTACCTCATGCGGTCATAGTTTTATTGTGTTTTACGTCTCCGTATGTTTACGTTATTGGTTTTGTTATTTTTATCTGGATTCGTAAATAGCCTAATAATAACCTAACCTAAGTCCAACTAGGACTAGGTTAGTTAAAAATTACGGACGGTTTACAGTTTTACGATTTGGGTGGATTGTAAACTGAAATGTTGAAAATATTACGGTGACGTGTGTGAAAAAAAGCTGAAAAGATAAAGCTGGTATCTTTTTAGCTTTTTTTTTGTCTATCTATTATTGGTTTACTCCATTAGTCGAAGTGTGTTACTTCGTAGTCTACTAAAATGGGCTTTCAAAAATCAAGAATATGTTTTAAAAATCGGCTTAGTAGATCTTGGGATTCAAATAAAAGTACTCTTCAGCTTCATTAATTGGTTATATATAGAGTGACAAAACATATTTATATATTATAAAGCGAAGACGATTGACAAAGATATATCATTCATGCTTGTGATTGTGATACAAGCGTATATGTTTGGAAATTGTACGCCACAATGTAATTTAATATTGTTACAGGATCTTTACTGCGTTAGAAGTGACTTAGGCAATTTGCTTAAAGCCTTGGGACGCTTGGACGAAGCTAAGGTAAATATAATTTTGCTCGGTGCTTTCTGGTTTGCTCTGATGTTAACAGGATTCTCTCATTGTTGCCTTTGTCTCGAATTAAATTAGAGTACTCCCCGTTTCTTCGGCGTTTTCTGCAATTGCGTAAATGTTTAGTATTGCATTATGCGTAATTTTACGACATATATAATGGTTTAGATTAAACTGTTTTAAATATTTGTTTATAAATTAAGTACGAAAATTACCGTTTACTTAAACTGTTATAATTGTCGTATGAACAAGATGGAGATCGTAATATTTACGCAATAAATTATATGTCCAACTTGTTCGATATAGTTTTGAAATGTCACAAAATATTAGGCAGGTTTACAACTTTTTAATAATATTTTGTGACTGCTGCGCTTGCGTAAAAACATAATAATTTTCCACATAATGACTGATGAATGATTTTTTTTTGAACTTTTATAAAATAATAGGTTTATTTTCTTTGAATTGAAGACATTGTGTGGAAGGTTGAAGTATTAACAGGGAGTATTCTATGCGTTACGTAAATATTATATAATTTTTTTGAACAAATATCCTGTTTTCTTCAATATAATATTTATTTTTATTCTTTACGCTTGTAGAGATTTTAATTATACATTCAAGGAGGATCAAAGGAGTCAGTAGCAATTTACTTCTTTAGTGGTATGACGTAGTGAGTTATATTTATTTGTACGATATGAATTTTTTTCATCTACATCACTGGTAACAAATACGCTCAAAGACAGCGTACAAACAATGATCCTCTCGAGTCATTAACATGATTTTTAATGTTATATACTATAAGACGAGAATCGGCTGAACTAGTTTGACTCAAAATCGACTAATTCTGTTATATTTTCACAAGGTGTTGACTGGTAAGACAGTAGGTGTGACCGGTGCAGTATCTTGGGTTATGGTTGGTACATCACTCGCTATCCCGCCGCGATGACAACATTCGATCTGCTGCAGGTAAAGTGTAAAAGGTTTGCAAGAAATTGTTACAAACAGGTTTATCGGACAACGCGTGCTCTTTGACATATTATTGTCGTGACCATCTTCAACCAGTTAGGAAGTGGAAGCGCTTTCATTTTGGATTTTGAATAGGTGTTTTTTCAGTATTTCTTTTGTCAAATAAAATTTCATTGTAGGTTTAGCAGAATGGGTCGTTTGCATTTCCTACTGATGTGTGGCAATCGGCGTAGTTTCGTAATGTAGGGCGCGTTTGGCGTAGTTAAACTTGCTATTTTTGACTGGTAGTGGATGATTTACTTTGTTTTCTTGATCATCTATTGCCATTCAAAGCTGTGGTGTAATTACAAATTTTGGCGTAAAAGACATCTCAAAACACCATTAATAATAAAAACCGTTTTAGATCGATTTTTAACATGTACATTTTTGTGTGTGTAGGCTTGTTACTTGAAGGCCATCGAAACCAGGCCAGATTTTGCAGTGGCATGGAGTAATTTAGGTTGCGTTTTCAATGCACAAAGTGAAATCTGGTTGGCCATACATCATTTTGAAAAAGCCGTAGCGTTGGATCCCAATTTTTTGGACGCCTACATTAACTTGGGAAATGTACTTAAGGAAGCGAGAATTTTTGACAGGTTTGAAAAACTTTTTGCTATCGTAATTTTAAATATTATTGTTTTAGAAATGTAAATTAATTACAATTTAATATTTTTAGAGCGGTGGCGGCATATTTACGTGCTCTTAACCTATCGCCAAATAATGCGGTAGTTCACGGCAACTTGGCCTGCGTTTACTATGAACAAGGACTCATTGACTTAGCCATTGATACATATAGACGGGCTATAGAGCTACAACCTAACTTCCCTGACGCATATTGTAATTTGGCTAATGCCCTCAAAGAAAAGGGTCAGGTAGCAGATGCCGAAGAATGTTATAATACAGCGTTAAGGCTGTGTCCGTCACACGCTGATTCTCTAAACAATCTCGCTAATATCAAGCGAGAACAAGGATACATAGAAGAAGCGACACGCTTATATTTGAAAGCGTTGGAAGTGTTCCCCGAGTTCGCTGCTGCCCACAGCAACTTGGCTTCCGTTTTACAACAGCAAGGAAAACTAAATGAGGCCCTCATGCATTACAAAGAGGCTATCCGTATTCAGCCAACATTCGCTGATGCCTACAGTAATATGGGAAACACACTAAAAGAAATGCAGGATGTGGCTGGAGCATTACAATGCTATACTAGGGCCATTCAAATCAACCCTGCTTTCGCAGACGCCCATAGCAATCTCGCTAGTATTCACAAAGATTCTGGAAATATCCCAGAAGCTATTCAATCGTATAGAACTGCTTTGAAACTAAAACCCGACTTCCCTGATGCTTACTGTAACTTGGCACATTGTTTGCAAATAGTCTGCGATTGGACCGACTATGAAGCGCGAATGAAGAAGTTGGTCAGTATTGTTGCTGAGCAACTTGAGAAAAATAGACTTCCTTCTGTTCACCCACATCATTCCATGTTATATCCTTTGACCCATGAATTCAGAAAAGCTATAGCGGCCCGGCATGCTAATTTATGCTTAGAGAAAGTGCAAGTTCTTCACAAACCACCATATAAATTCCCTAGAGATATCCAGAGCCGTTTAAGGATCGGTTACGTAAGCAGCGATTTTGGTAATCACCCAACATCTCATTTGATGCAATCAGTACCCGGCTTGCACGATCGCGCAAAAGTCGAAATATTCTGTTACGCCCTCAGTCCAGACGATGGTACCACTTTCCGATCTAAAATAGCTAGAGAGGCGGAACACTTTACCGACTTATCTCAAATACCATGCAATGGTAAAGCAGCCGATAAGATTTACGGCGACGGTATTCATATTTTAGTGAATATGAATGGATATACTAAGGGAGCTAGAAATGAGATATTTGCTTTGAGGCCGGCTCCTGTTCAGGTTATGTGGCTGGGATATCCCGGAACGAGTGGAGCAAGTTATATGGACTATTTAGTGACAGATGCTGTTACGTCACCATTAGAATTGGCTAGTCAATATAGTGAAAAGTTGGCATACATGCCTCATACATATTTCGTTGGTGACCATAAACAAATGTTCCCGCACTTGCAAGAAAGACTGATTGTAAGCGATAAAGTGAAATCGCATAATAATATGGGCAGTGTTGCTGATAATGTGGCGGTTATAAATGCAACTGACTTGTCCCCGCTTGTAGAGAATACTGATATTAAAGAGATTAAAGAAATTGTAAGAGCGGCGAGGCCTGTTGAAATTTCATTAAAGGTTGCTGAATTACCTACAACAACACCTATTGAAACAATGATAGCATCTGGACAAGTACAGGTAAATATTATATTTGTTTACTGCTATTTTTCTTGAATTAAATTATAATAAATCATATTTGAATAAATATCTCTATAAAATTAAACGTTAACCAAACAAAAATAAAAGTATATTTCAGTTATTATTCAAGTAATTTTTAAAAATCACATTTGCATCGAAATTTTGTAAATGACTGCTTATTTATGCTGATTTGTATTCCAAGCCAGTGGGGCTTGGAATACAAATTCTACTAAGAAGAGTCAACAAGAAATGATATATCTGATATATCTAATTAAACTGTAATTTTTTAGACATCTGTAAATGGAGTTATACTTCAAAATGGTTTAGCAACGACACAAACTAATAATAAGGCAGCAACAGGCGAAGAAGTTCCTCAGTCCATTGTGATAACTACACGACAACAGTATGGTTTGCCAGATGACGCTGTAGTGTACTGCAATTTCAATCAGTTGTACAAGATAGACCCGTTGACTCTACACATGTGGGTTTACATATTGAAACATGTGCCCAACAGTGTGTTATGGCTGCTTCGCTTCCCGGCTGTTGGTGAACCCAATTTACAAGCAACGGCTCAACAATTAGGTAAGAAAACTTTATTTTGTTACCAAAATTCTAACTATATCTTGAAGAATTAATGGAATATAACTTTGCACTTTTTCAATGTTTTAAATTTATAATACCCATATATATATATCTGTCTATATATCTTTCTAAATAAATAGGTTTAACTTACCCAAAAATATTTTTTTTTAACACCCAGTGAATCTAAACAGATCCTGAGTTATTTATTTAAACCACGCCTTTCAGTCTTGTAATCTAAATAAGCATTATAAAGAGATTGAGTGACTGCTTCAATAAAAAAATAAAAAAAAAGAACACATATAATATTTTTCATCCAAAATTCATCACCTGTTTAAAAATGTTGGCTAGTATTAGTAAAGAATTATTTTTTTTCCAGGACTACCACCTGGTCGTATTATCTTCTCCAATGTAGCTGCCAAGGAGGAACACGTGCGTCGTGGTCAACTGGCTGACGTGTGTCTTGACACTCCTCTATGTAATGGACACACAACTAGCATGGATATACTGTGGACAGGGACACCAGTTGTGACACTGCCTGGTGAAACATTAGCGTCACGGTAACGATGATATGATATATTATAATTTAATCATTTTTATTGTTTATTTATTATATTAAAAAAAAAACATTCATAAATTATCGAGTTTTAATATGTTTTGTGACATATATGGCCTAGGAATAGAACACGCGGATCCTAATCATGGGTTCAATTCCCAGCAAGCACTGTAAAGTTTTCCAATGCTAAAATAGCGCAATTAAACTGCATGTTCTACAGTGAATTGCTAATGTTGTAAGGAGCTGTGTGGTGGGTTAATCTCCTTATCTTTCTCCTAATTGGATAGTTCCAAAAAAGGTAGTTTATTATTATTATGTACTGTTTTTAGCATTATTTATTTAATTTTAGAGTGGCAGCTTCTCAACTTAACACTCTTGGGTGTCCTGAACTTATCGCCAGAACGAGGCAAGAATATCAAGACATAGCTGTAAGATTGGGAACAGACCGAGAATAGTAAGTAAAACTTTAAGACATCTTATTCTCTAGTCTAAACTATCATACTACAATAAATTTTTATTTTAGTTTGAAAGCAATACGAGCAAAAGTTTGGACGGCGCGTATGGAGAGTCCACTATTCGATTGCAAAGCATATGCAACAGGTCTAGAGATGCTTTATAACAAAATGTGGGCGAGGTATGCCCGCAACGAACGCCCAGATCATATACAGGCTATAGACAAATAGATACCGTTATGTGAACAAAGTGACACTGAGTGGACATCTAAAAAACGCCGTTGGTGTTAAGTGCAGTGTTGAGTGATGGAAAATAAAGGATTAATTATTAAGTGACTAAACATCATGGGTTAAATTGACAATAAAGAGAAGATAGGCAAGTGGTTATTGATTTTGTGTTCCAGTTATTTCAATTGTATTTGCTTGGACTTTTCTAGTCATTCAGACTCGTGTAGTCTCGAATCTGTCTAAAGATAATACTGACACCATGTGAAAACATATATTAAATATACGAAGCAATAATTTATTCTGATGTTCATGTGGCCTTGATTGCACAATTTTGCAATAAGTTAGCAATTCTATCTTGTATTGCAAGATATAAGCTAATAGTTATAATTTGACGGTAGGTAAATGTTATCCTCACGTGTTATGATGTCTTGTTTAGCTTGATATTTTTAATGATAAATATTTAAGAAGCTTAATAATTGAATTTTTGCATTACAATTCATGGGATATAAATTTTGCCATAAAAATACTTACAATTACATACTGTCTTTACTGTAATAAACTACAGGTACTGCAGTTTGTTGTTTTTTTAAATCCAAAATGACTATTGTAACCACCTTCAATATTATGTATATGATTTTAAAATTATCAATGTTACAGTATATCTAAAACTTTTTTGGTCTTTGTAAAAATTTGAACACACAAATTAGTTCTTTACTAAATAAGTTAAAGGCAATAAACAATATTTATGTAATCTTAAGATATTATGGCAGTAAAAGTATTACATTGTATATTCAAATATGGGTAGGAAATGCACAAGTCTAAGTTTTGTTTGCAACAAAATAACCATATTATTTATCATAGTACTAATATAAGAGATCAGCAATTACAGATAGAAAAAGCATAATTAATACTTAATACTCTTAAAATTTTATGACAAAGTATTCTAGGCTTAAGTATGCTTTCTTATGCTTAGAATAGCTAGAGTTGCCAATTATTATGTGAGATAGTTCTCCTTTGTCAATATCTTACAACTATAAATTGTGCCATCAAATTTTTACTTTTATGACTGCTATGCCATTTGAAATATAACCCTAGATCCAAAATTACCATTTTTATAGTATGTAAAATTATTTGCTTTATAATGCCAATATAGTACCTCCTTTTTTAAACAGTACTTTTTCCATAATGCAAATTTTTTCTGTTTTTATGTAATTTAATGTGTGTCACCAATGTAAATGTATGTTGTGAGACTGAAATATTCTGTGTAGTATTTGATCAAACTATTGTCATTAGTTCCTTGATACTTAAAATATGTGACTGTAGGTTATGTAACATCGACATTGATCGGTTTGGCTGGGAAAGTAGATGACTTTCTTGTAAGATATGACGGAAAAGATGTTTTTATTAGGGTATTGTAGTAAAAGGTAACAATTCAAACACAAAAATAATCCATGTTAACATTTGTTAGAAGACTAATTAAACGCGAAAACAAATTTAGAAACAAAAAAAGAGCTCGAACTTCGAAAAAGGTTAGTATTGTTATAGTTTTACCTTACTCCTAAATATAATAAGATTAGCCTTAATCTCAACATTACTGTCTAAAACATCGAATTTGAAATTGTTATTGTGTAGTTATTAAGTTGATGAAAAATGGAATTGTAATTTTAAAGACAATTGAAAGAGTCGCAATCAGTGTAACGTTGTACGATCACGTGATTTACGAGGCTTCAGACAATCAATATATATTGATTTTTTAATTTTACGTAGCTTTTGACTAATTAACATTAGTTTGTTTCATATGACAATAAATATGACTTTTATTAGATAATTAATCATATGAAGTATATAAAGCTACTTAAATGCATGTTTAAAAAAATTGTGATATTACATAAAAATAATAAATGATACCTACTCGAAGAAATTGTATAACCATTCTTTATGCGATGAATAGGATCATAAAAGGAAGTAGTTTGATTTCATGTTAGATCATTAACTCGAACGATAGGATGTTTCATAATCTTCGCATTTTTATGTAAATAGGTATTTAAGTTTATGTATATTTTGTGTACAATAAAAGTGTCAAATATGAGTAGTTTTTTTATTTGCATTCTTTTATTTAATTTATTAGAATAACGCAAGTGTTTTAATAGCTAATATTTCTTACTATTTAAAAACTGCATGTTTTGTTCAAAACATAATATGTTTTGAATTTTTATTATAAAATTATTGTATTTTTTTTTTTTTTTTGGGATTTTATGACCTGGTATCTACAACCTTTAGGTCAACTCTTATTATTCATATATACGTAATAGTACGCCTCTGAGCATATTTCATTAAATTGTTTTAATTGTATTCTTTATGTATTTGTAGATGTGCTTGTAAGTATGTTCGTCTTGTAATAATTGTTTTAATGGCGGCGGGCGGGACAATAAATCACACTTATTTTCAACACCACTAAGTTCACTGGCCAACACTAGTCTGTCAATCAAAAATTTTTGACAATCGAAAATAATGTGCTCCACAGTTCCATCACTTGAATTACAATGTGAACAGGTTTTATTCGCAATAATGCCGAGCAAAGAGTAGAATAACTTGCCTATACAGGAAAAGAGTGCCCTCTTGCAGGTTTTTTTGTTAACTGTAAACACTAGCGCCCTCTACAAAATAGTTCCGTAAATTATATATATATATATATATATATATATATATATATATATATATATATATATATATATATATATATAGGTATACATATATATACACCTATTATTGTTCATAATCGCATTGTGAAAACTAAAGTGACTCAATCCAAAATTCGCAACTTTAGGGAATCATGGAAAACGATAACATAATATAAAAATATTTGTCACTAGCACTAATTACTAAATCATTATGTAAAACTAAATTTGTTTTAGGTCATAATGATTTAGTAATTAGTGCTAAAGTGACAAATATTTTTTATTTTATTTTATCATTTTCCATGATTACCTAAAGTTGTGAATTTTTGGATTGAGTCACTTTAATTCTCACAATGCGATATGTATTCGAATTAGTATTACTCACTTTTTGTAAATATTCATAAAAAAAAGGCCTAATTCAAAGTGTTTTAAAGCAGAATTTTGCGAATACAATAAAATAATAGTATGGAACAATATAATAAGTCATTATTGATTTAAATATATATTTTCTATGAATATGTACACAAAATGAGTAACAAAAAACAATTGCTCATAATTTATAAAAAATGTCATTAGATTTCCAAAAATATCTATTACATTCTTTGAAATAAATATTGTTTGTTAACTAGTAATATATATCTGTAAAAATATTAATAATAGGGAAAAAGTTGTAGTTAATAAAACACATTCAGTTTGTTTATTTTTTATTTTTATTATGTTTATGTTTTTCATAATATAATTTCGCAGCAAGTTTGGTTTCATCCTCACCATCATATGTAATTCTCCCTGCTAAAATTCTATTAACTGATCGACACCAACTATAGATAAGTAATTTTACTGTTGTATCTACAAAACAATTTTTTAATTTGTCTTTATGTTTTTTACAATTAAATGGGAAGACCACAAGAGTATCCGTCAGTAGAACAATTTTTTGTTTTATATAAAAAATTTGAACATTTTTTGATAATGTTGATGTGACAATATTTTGAATACTTTGGAAGCATTCGGTCAGTTCATCAGATGGGTAACAAAGCCATTTTTTATTTTTATTATATTCTCTTAATTGTATGTAGGAATTATTTTGGTTATCTTTAGTGCCTATCAATGACACTTTGCATACTTTACAATTTTTAACCACACTTTGAAGACATTTCGTCAAAACCCATCCACATACATAATTGCTTTGACCTACATCAGCTACAATATGATCTTCATATAAAGTTTCGTAGTTAATAATTATTTCTTCACCTTTGGGAACATCAGAATCACATTTTATATTTTTATCTTTTAAAAAAAAATCTAAATTTTGCAAGCATGTATTTGCATCTTCCTCACAATTGGATTTCAATGAATGAGGTGAGTTATAATTATTAATTAATAATGCTTTATAAGCCCCTTCAAAAGAAATACTATTTGGTGCATTATTTCTCGCCCCATAGCTTCTGATGTTCCCAAAAAAATTTTCTATTGGGTCTTGGTTGAAATGTCTAGTTAGCAAAGTGTCAAATGAATACTTTCTAGAAAGAACTACCCATAATGCTTCCATGCCCTCAATCGTTTTTATGAAGTTCTTTACAGATGGAACTGTTGTGTCTACATTTCGAATTTCATTGCCATTTTCAGTTTTTTTTACAAATTTAACAGTTTTTAATATATTTTTAGCCTGTACCCAGAGCTGATGGTGAGGTGAATTCCTTCTAATAGGACCTTTGTATATTTTACCATTTGGGATATGAAAGGTACTGGAGTTCATGGAGTCAAATAAATTATCCAATAGAATAACTATGTCTATCATTTGGCGACATTCTATAGGTAGGTCACCCCGACCTGTCAAATGTTCTGTAGCCACAGCAACACTATGGCTAAATGTTTGTACTGCTGTTTTTACCCGCATCTTGCTCATCTTTTCTGGTTTAACATGCTCCTCTGTAATTTTTTGCAGAAGTCGCAGTTCTCCGTATGATTTGTCTGCAGCATAAAGCATTTCCAAATACTCCCATTTCATTATTTTTTCCTTGTTATTAATTTTGTATTTTAAATTTTTTGTTATTAAATTATTTCTTATTCCCTTTATAAGGTGGGGAACGTCATACAAGGGTATCAAGCTTTGTTTGTTTATTTGTATGACATCATGGCGCCACTCTTTACCCTTTTTGAAATAAATTTTCTTTGTATCATTTATTAAACTTGTGATTGCGCTTACATTTACAGTGCTTTGGTCGCACACAGTGTTCAAAATAATTAGTCCTGTGTCCTGAACATTTCGAATGACTATTTTAATCATTTTTTTTAGTTCATATGTGTTCAAACTATTCGTAAAGTAGTATGCTACTGGCTGTTTAAAGTTTTCTTTTATGCCTTTAATCATAAACACAAGAACATGATAGGCAAACTTTTTTCCTTCCTCATCAAAACCTTGCAATACATCTTTTTGTGTATTGTAATGAATTTGCGGTGTTATTGCCATTTCATCAAAAATTAATGAACATAAACGATCAGAGATGTCTTTATCAGCAACAGTTTTCTTAATTTGTTCAAACAATATGGTATTAATGCCAGATTTAATTTTTATTTTTGCCAACAAGCGTTTCATGGCTTTTGCAGATGGCAAAGTAAAAAATTTGGATAAAACACCATAGCATTTGGGACTTTTTTTGTACATTGATAAGCACAGTATTTTTTCATCAGTAGTATAACGTCTACCTTTTGGTTTTTTGGACGTTTGAAATACTTGCATCTGCGTAAAAAGTCTGGCAGGCCTAGTCATGTCCTTGGTAAATTTGTAAAACAAAGGATTTTTAGACAGCTTCTCGGCATTATTTAATCTTGCTTTAAGATTTGTCCCTTTTTTTCGCAGTCTGGAAATTTCCGATCGCAAACTACAAATTTTCTTATCTGTTTTATATTTTACGCCTTTTTTCATACCTGTAAAACAGACAAACAATGATTCATACTAGCATTGTTGAATGAAAGAAAAATTTATATTTATTAACCATCCATATGGTTACAACCCTTTTATATGTCCCACAATTAGGCATGGGTTGGGTCTCTTTTCACAAAGAAGGGGATACAGCCATACAGCCCATGCGGGTTGGCAGACTTTCACGTGTCTATATAGATATAGAAAAATGATAATTTCATAGACAACCTAGTATCTAAGTCACTGCATTCAAACTTTCATTGCATTCCCTAGTTGACAATAATTATATTACCAATAATTATTTCTAAAAATTCTAAGTCACCATAAACTTTATTAATGGAATTATAGTTAATTTTATAGATAATTTAATGTTATTCTTTACGTTTCTATTCTTTTTATGTGTCAAATATGTAATGGATTTGTCATATTTACGTTTTGCAGATGGTTTTTCATATGTGATACAGTAATCATGATCCATCATGGCCACTTCAGCCTCATAGCAGGTTACATGGTCTGAAATGAAAGAATATTCTTATCAATATTGACATTATTTAATGTTAAAAATATTACTCCTGTCAGAATAGTTATTAAAACAGAGGTACTTAAAAATATATTTTATACAAGTACTAGTAGTTGCCCACGGCTTTGCTCACATAAACATTGATGATATTAAAATAGAGGGGCTAAAGTAGGGTAAAATCATAATATTACAATAATTCAGGACCTGTTTGTACCACATTTATGTTTCACCTTTAGTGCGTTTCACTCAGACTCGCATGAGCCCTAAGACCACCTTAATCCAGTCCTGTCACAAAATCCTTTCATAAGGTACGTCTACTAACTATAAACTACCGCTGTACCCAATTTTAAGTTTGTAATAGTAAATATTTATAATAGTATATAATGCTACGTTTTAAAGGACTGAGAACCAGCATATTCTTTACATGATATATATAATGTTTACTTATTTTTTTTATTTAATAAAAATTACGTGTGAAAGAATTTGGAGGTCCAGTAGATAAGCTTTCAGAAACAGAGCTTATATTTGTTTCTTGCTGTGTAATAGCAGGTATCCAACCAGACAAACAATGACAAGACATAGAAAAAAAAAAATGATAATTTCATAGACAACCTAGTATCTAAGTCACTGCATTCGAACTTTCGTTGCATTTCCTAGTTGACAATAATTATATTACCAATAAGTATCTCTAAAAATTCTTAAGTCACCATAAACTTCAATGGAATTATAATTAATTTTATGGATAATTTAATGTTATCCTTTACATTTCTATTCTTTTTGTGTCAAATATGTAATGGATTTGTCATATTTACGTTTTGCAGATGGTTTTTCATATGTGATACAGTAATCATGATCCATCATGGCCACTTCAGCCTCATAACAGGTTACATGGTCTGAAATGAAAGAATATTCTTATCAATATTGACATTATTTAATGTTAAAAATATTACTCCTGTCAGAATAGTTATTAAAACAGAGGTACTTAAAAATAAACAAGAACTCTGATACTGGCAAATCTGCAAGGGACCCATTTCAAGAATAATAATACTTAAAATATATTTTATACAGGCACTAGTAGTTGCCCACGGCTTCGCTCTCGTAAAAATTTATGATATAAAAATAGAGGGGCTAAAGTAGGGTACTATCATAATATTATAATAATTCATGACCTGTTTGTACCACATTTATGGTTCATCTTTAGTGCGTTTCATACAGACTCGCATGAGCCCTAAGACCACCTTAATCCAGTCCTGTCACAAAATCCTTTCATAAGGTACGTCTACTAACTATAAACTACCGCTGTGTCCAATTTCAAGTTTGTAATAGTAAATATTTATAATAGTATATAATGCTATGTTTTAAAGGACTGAGAACCAGCATATTCTTTACTGATATATAATGTAACTTTTTTTTTTTTTATAAAAATTACCTGTGAAAGATGTTGAAGGTCCAGTAGATAAGCTTTCAGAAACAGAGCTTATATTTGTTTCTTGCTGTGTAATAGCAGGAATCCAACCTGAAAAACAGTAACATTTATGAATGCAGGTTCTATTCTATTGTATTATAATGGTATTCATTAATGTACGAACATACAACAATTATTATTTTTTTTAATTTTATGGTACTATCTAGACATTTATTTCTCTTAATAGTAAATAAAAAATCTAACTTACTAGGTAAATGTACAGATGGAACTGCTAATGCATTTAAACGATTATTACGATTTCGGTCTTTATTTGTAAAATGAATGTCACAAAGTTTCCTCTTTCTATAATCATCATAATCATGAGGTGTTTCCAATTTTCCACCAACAATAGTGGCCCATGCCCTAAACCGCTCAGGATATTTGGCTGGATCTGGGAAAACATGGAGTGGAACATCTGAAATTCAAATTGACATATATATTAGAACGGTTGTTTGTTTACTGATACTGGTAAATAGTGAAAATTTATTATATTTTACTTACATTAAAAATTTACTTTTAATTTAAGTAAAATATCTAAAAAGAAAGTTAGATATGACTCCATGATTTCGTGTGAACTTACCAGAAGGTTCACATCCTAATTCACAACGTCTCGGCATCTTGATATAATACTAACACAAAACAACACAATAGAATATTATAGCGTCCTTTTCGCAAAACTAACAAGTTCTTTTATTAAGGTCTTTTAGCACTAAAAATTCTATACCAGCCACTCTGTTACTTCAGGCTGCGAAGTGAAATCTCGAATCCTTGCGAAGTCCTAGCAGTTTTACGGAGGAATACGAAGTATAACTCAACGCAAAAACACTAGAAATCACAACCAAAAAGCCACAAAATTGAACGAGAACAAATAATCACGATTACACGCAATGAGGTCTCGCCATTTTGTAAAACATATTAACGGCTAACATTTGATTTTGAGTTAAATTATTATCTGTTTTTTTTTATTATCTGTTCACATTTCATCGGAATTATTAAACAGATGGCACCACTATATATGAAATGAAGGTTACTATGTAACTGTCCACCCCCTGATGCCGAGTCGAGCAAGGTGTGACGGTGCAGTATTATGACCAAAACGCAATCTATTTATGATAGTAATAAAGTCTCGAGTAGCATCTTGTATACGATGATACCAAGGTCTTGCAGGTAAGCTTTCTTGTATGCTTCCATACCATTTTCCTTTCGTATCTTGATCTTTCTTCCACATTTCTAACCACAACTTTTGAGTATTCTGGTCAATACATTGCAAGTAATCAGACATAGGAACATACATTGTATTTCTAACATCAACAGCATTAACTCCTTCATATGCAGTTTTATCAGCCATTTCATTGCCAGAGATACCTTTGTGGGAAGGCACCCATAGAAAGAAAATTTGAATATTTTTAATGTGGTATTGGTAAATTATTTGTTTAATGAAATAAAGGATATAATTAGACTTGTATTTAACTGTGAGGGTAGATAAAGCTGTTATCAAACTCAAGGAATCAGAAATTATTAAAAAATATTTGATGTTATTGATTTCGCGAATACGCATTAATGCCTGATACACCGCATATGCCTCTGCCGTAAATATAGAGCAGGGTTCATGCAGAATAAAACTTGAAGAAAATTTTGCTTGTGGATCATATAGAGCAGCATGTACATAATCACTTGCTTTGCTCCCGTCAGTGTAGATAACATAGTACATTGAATTTTCCTCCAAAAATTGAAGCATTTCCGAATTATTGTTTATTGTCTGTTGGACTACATTAATTGGATGTGAAATACACTGATAAGAGAAAGAGTAACATGGCCATGGAAACTGTTTTCTAATTTTAAAAAAGCTATTGTCTATTTCCAGAAGTATATCGGACAGTGTTGGAGAATTACCGCATAATAGACCTTGTGCTGTTGTTAATGATCTTCTTGGTGTTCTATCTATATAAGGTACAATTTTACTTATTATTTGAGTGTTGTTTGATGCTATTAGTTTGAGACAGTATCTTTCAGCAAGTAAGATTCGCCTCAAAATCAAAGGCATCACTTTTGTCTCAACTTCCATGGCCCTTATGGGAGTTGAGCACATAGCACCAGATATTATTCTTAAAGCCTTATTCTGCAATATGTCTAATTTATTTACATGAGAACTATTCATATAAGCGAGTGAGCTATAATCTAAATGACTTCTAACAATACTTTTATACAATATTGACAATATTTTAGGGTCTGCACCCCATGTTACGCCACAAAGTGATCTGATAACATTTAGTCCTGTGTGAGCATTTTTGGATATGTACTTAATATGTTCTTCAAAAGTTAGCTTTGGGTCCAATATTATTCCTAAAAACTTCTTTGAAGTGACTCTATTTATAATTTCATTGTTGTAAATAATATTTGAATTTGAGGTTTCATTGCCAAAAAACATAACACTACTTTTAGAGGGGTTAATTTTTAAATGTAAACGATCATTATAATATTGTAATAGTTGAAATAAGGATTTGTTCATATTATCTATTGCAATCTCTAAGTTGTAATTACTGCTGTAAAAAACAATGTCATCAGCAAATTGTAAAATATTTACATTCCTATTATTTACATATTTACAAATTTCACTTGTGTATATATTGTATAGTAATGGAGATAGTGTGGCACCCTGCATTGTGCCTTTTGAGGCACATTTGGGTCCATATAAAATATTGTTATGCCTAGCATAGATTGTTCTGTTGTTCAAAAAATTAAAAATCCACTTACATAAGTGCCCGGGCACACCCAACCTAGACATGATTTGAACTAGTATACCAGGATCAACACTGTCAAAAGCACTTTGAACGTCTAGAAATACGCAAACAGTGTTTAATTTTCTATGTTTTGCATTTTTCAGGTCAGAGATTAAAGAGGTGAAACTGTCTGCACTACTACGCCCTCTACGGAAGCCATATTGTATATGTGGAATGAAACACTTGGATTCAACATACCAGTCAAGACGGACTTTCACCATATTTTCGAATATTTTACCAAGACAGGATGACAAGGAAATTGGTCTATAAGAACTAGCAAGCTCAGGAGATTTGTCGGGCTTAAGTATTGGGACAACACACTGTGTTTTCCATGACTGTGGAATAGATTTATTACGCCAAAGCAAATTGAGGATGCTAAGAAACAACTTTTGGGCAGATACATCTAAGTTTTTAATTACGATGTAAGGATAATCATCTAAGCCAGGAGTTGTATTTCGTCTAGAGTGCAAGCTTGTTAAAAATTCAGACCATGAAAATGGATCCAGTAAAAATTTAGAATTTGGGTTATGATTGTTGATTTCAAAAAGAATGTTCAGTTGATCTACTTCAATTAAGTTGCTATTATCTGATAATTTATCTAAGAGTGGAGATATAAACTCATTTGTATATGATTTATTCTTAGGTCTTATGCCTTTAAACATTTTTAATAAATTCCAAATTTTACTTATGTGAGTATTTCTATTAAAAGTGTTACATAAATTATTCCATCCAATTTTTTTCTGTTCTAAAATTGTTCTCTTTTTCTGGGCATCTTTTCTTTTGTAATTAATATAATTTTCAATAGTAGGCTCTTTTCTATATAGTTTTAGTGCATTATATGAAGCAATAACACTTTGTTCACATATACTATTCCACCAGGGAGATGGTGGCCTGCTTATGAAAGTGTTTGTTTTAGTGAGCTTTGGAATTGACATTTCTTTAAGAGTATCTAAATGAAAACAGAAATTATTATAGGTTGAAATAGGATCATGTGATTGAAGTATGAAATCATTAAACATTGTTTTTGAAAGAGCTGTGTATGTTGCCCAGTCAGCTTTTTTATATATAAACCTATCTACAGGGGAATTAAGATGATATTTATCTATACGTAATGAAATCTCTGTTATTGTTGGATAATGGTAACTTCCCATTGTATCATCATGTACAGACCAATCACATAGTGGTGCGAGGCTGCCACTGATGAAGCTTACATCAATGGCAGAAGCAGTTTGTTTAGGGCGATTTATAGTTGTAGGTCTACCATCATTTAAAATACACAAATCTAAGTCATCAATTAAATTAAATAACTCCTGACCTCTACCTTTCGTTGACTGACAACCAAATGCAATATGATGAGCATTAAAGTCACCACTCATAAATATGGGTTTTGGTAGATCATTAATAATGTAGCGGAGTCTATTAATTCTAATACGCCCACTTGAAGGTGGACAGTATACACAGAGAATTGTTAAACTACTATGTCCTGTTGATACAGATACAGCAACTGTTTGAATGTCTTCATAAAATATGGTATTTAATGTATTATACTTAAGGTATGGTTTTATCAGTATTGCAACTCCATTATGTGCATTATTTGAATTTTTGTTGTAAATATTATATCCTGGTATTTTAAAATTATTATCTTTGAACCATGTCTCATTAAGAAGGCAAATATCAATATTTTTTTGTTTTAAAAATTGGATTAATAAAGGTTTTTTACTATTTGCACTTTGAATGTTATACTGCGCAATACGTAACTTGGATTGTGTAGAACTAGGCCCTACACAATCCATTATGTTAAGTTTTTTATTAATGCATCTTTAATAGTTTTAAGATTAGTGGGTGTACTGTCATCTTTATTGGCTAATTCCACCAACGTCTGTACTAGGGCCATAAGTACATCGTTGTCGGAAATTATTTGACTTTTAAGGTCTTTAGAATGGACTATTTTAACTTTATTTACATCTTGTACAGACTTATTTGCAGAGATATTTACAGACTTATTTACACTAACATTACTATTTACAGGTTGTGATTTTGGTGATGGGAGTGGAGGGAAATCTTTTTCATTGGTGGTGACTTGTTTTGTAAAGGCGACACTTGCATAAGATATGTTGTTTTTCTTTTCAATAATCTTCTTTGCTTTAATAGGACATAATCTAGATATCGCAAGATGAGGTCCACTGCAATTTATGCAGCTGATTTCTGTTGGTTTATCACATTCCTTATACAAGTGCTCACCTCCGCAAATACTACATCTTTGTTTACCATTACAAACTTTTGCTGAATGATTAAATTTAAAACACCTATAACACTGTAGTAATGGTGGAATGTATTCGAAAACTCTGTACGAGAATAGATCATATTGTACATTATTAGGCAGTACATTAGATAAAAAGGTGATGCTTACAGTCTGCAATGGAATGCGCTCTTGTCCTACTTTCTTTGAAAACCTTCTTATTGCCACTATTTCATAAATTGAAGAAAGTCTTGTGTAAAGTTCTTTGTTAGATATATTCGCTGGAACAAATCTAATGATGCCAGTTTTTTCAATTTGCGCTGCCGGTATGAACGCCTTCATATTATATTTTGTGAGGAAAGTGGTGTTATTAATAAAGTTATTGGCCGTATTATATTGCTTGAAAATAACTGCTATTTTATTTGCATTCACCCTCTGAATACCTGTCACACCTTTTACATCCATTGCGAAAATATGGTTTAAGTATATAGGGCTCTTGTTGCCCAATCTGTCGTCGTTTGTGGATTCCACATACACTTTAAAGTCTGTGTTGGTTGAGTTTTCTGGATAAAGTCTTTTATAGTTCGGTTTGTAGTAAGGTCGATAAGCATCTCGCTCATCGCCGCAGCCCGATGGTCCAGAGCCTACGCCTCCTTCATCCGTAGGCCGTGACCGTTTTTTTGAGGCGGGCGGGTGAGACCCGCCCCCCTCGTTTACCTCCATTGCTATTGTGCTTTTCAGCAGCTAATAGCAATATTTATATTCACTTTAATTATAAAAAATCACTTTTTATAAGAAAAATTTACAATTAAAGTTTTAAGTCAACCGCGCTTTTTCAAGGTTCCCGCCAGAATCCAAAATTATTGTATACTATAATATCATAGATAATACATATTATATGTATATTAGAAAATTATATCTTAAAGTATGAATACAAAAAAAAAAAATTATATCTTAAAGTATGAGTACAAACAGTAAAATTGACGATGAAGACAAAGACATTAAAAGTATGTAATTACTGTTTGAATTAAATAATACAAAAAAAAAATCACCTCAATCCAAGAAAATATAATTAATTTTCCAGGAATATCTTTTATTATTTTTTAGAACAAATAAGTAGGGTAAGGTGGGGTACAGTGTTACAAAAAAAAAAAAAAAACTAGCGACAAAAATATTGTTTTAATCAGTTTGTTTTCGGCTTGGATATAAACTATAACAACCTCTCTTTAATTAAAATTATTTAAACATGAACATTATAATTTAAATTTCACTTTAATTAAATCAGTTGATTGTAACACTGAGCCCCGTATCTGGGATACTTTGTTACAGGGTAAGGGGCTCAATGTTACATCATAAAAATAATATACAAAATAACAATAAGAAAAAAAGTTAACTTTTCTAACAAAATTTATTTTTTTTATAATATTATTTGGTAACGTATATACATCTGCCTGACGTTTGGTCTTTCTTGCTACAACATTTACAAGATAAAGCACAACTTTAATATCTTTTCGAAGACTTACACCACTTTCTACCATCAGAATTGCTTCTGCAATATCTTTTTCACTTCCTCTTACGATTTTGAACCATTTTCTTTTAATATCTAGAAATAGTAAAAAAAAGGTGTTAATTGGGGATGATTGTTACAGTGTCACACAGTGCCCCGAAGAGGCAAAACGATAAAAAAAAAAACAAGTTAATCTTTTAGGTTATGCTTACAAAAAACTACTTAACGTTAATTTGTAACTTAATATACAGTAAATAGAGGAAAACCATCATAACTTACCTTAATATAATACGTCCGGAAAGAAGTTAAAAACTTTATAATGATTTTTTTCTCGTTTGATCACACAAAACCTTTTTTTGTTGGTTATTTTCTACACGCGGTACAAAATGCGGCATTGACAACTGCTTAAAGATGGCTACTTGCTATATACTTGTGAGCTTCACAAACGTGTATAACATTTGTGCCACTCCTCCGTGGTGACCTCATAAACGAGTTTTTCATACTTTTCGACAGCCTCTTCTGGCGATGAAAATCGTGGACCGCGTAATTTTTGGGAACAGAAAAAAGTCACAAGGGACTGTATGCAGGATGGCTAATAAGTTCTACGTTTTTCAACTTCAAAAATTCGTTTGTCTGTCTGGCTGTGTGGGAACTAGCATTGTCGTGGTTGAAGACAATACGGCGTTTACGGTTATTTTTACGCAGTTTCTCAATAACTTCCGGTAAACAAATGGTCGTGTACCAGTCGTCCAGTCACTATTCACGGTAAGACGCGTGACGATTCTCTAAAGCAACAGTAGCCACGTGTCCAGTTTTCTTAAAAAAAGAAGCAATCATCCGCACAGATGCACTTTTCATGCGCGCCGCTTATGTTGGTTTCGGCTTAAGTTGAAAGACCCATACACTCGATTGCTGCTGTTTCGTCACCTGTTACTATGTCCCACACCAAATTTGACGCCCCTTCGTTGAATCTGGTAAGTACCTATGGCATTGCACCAAGTGACGCGGTCCGTTTTTTGAGCCTCGGTCAAATTGTGTGGGATCCACCGCAAGCATAACTTTCTCACACCCAAATGTTTGTGTAGGATTTATTGTATTTGACTCATGTCACTGATCGAAGACAGACATAGTGGTAAGATCGAAACAGACAGGTATGTGACATCCTGTCTCATACCTGTTTGTTTCGATCTTACGGCGCACAGCATCGATGTTTCACAGCGGTGGACGGGCGACCATACCGACATTCGTCACTGAGATTGACACATGCATCGCATGGTGCTTTATCGAAAAGCAGACTGAAGCCGAGCGAGGCTCTGTTGAACTGTTAAATTACACTTAAAATCGTAGAAAGTCATTCCCAAAATTTTCCCGAGTTAAATGCATGTTAATGTAGATACGCAATTAACCAGGGATGTATCGTTATTATATATGGCCGCCTCCACGTCATCGAGATCCACCTGTAGCAGCTTTTCGCTTCCTTGCTGGTAGGTCTGCAGAAACTTACAAGTGGTCGAGTTGACTTTTCTTAGTGGCGATTACTTTGACCACGAACTCGACGAATGCGAATTTATCGAACAAAATGGCACATATATGACTGGCAACTGAACTATATGAACCTGTACACGTCCCACTGCTGGGCAAAGGCTTCTTCTCCATATAGGAGAAGGGTTGGAGCTTAATCCACCACGCTGCTCCACTGCGGATTGGCAGATAATTTCCCTACCATAGTATCATAGTAACGATTGATATCAATCACCAGAACAGTCGTCATACATATATTATAATTTATTATACATTTTATATTATATATATGCCGTTGCACACATATTATATATTAAACATAATTAAACTTTTAAGGAACAAGTATGCTTAATTAAAAAAATCCAAAAACCCGACTGCGTAAAATACTCTTATTATAAACTAAAAAGAATAAAACAATTTACTAGCTTTCATTTTACACAATTATTGCTAAGGTAAAAAAAAAAATCAACTCCCCCCCCCCGCCCCCTCAATCCGCCATTTCCGGGCGCCATTTTGAAAATTTATATAGCCTATGTCACTACTATAGTCGTCAAAATATAATAGGCCCGTTTTGACATTTGAGAAAGACCCTAGAATGTAACTTGTAACGAAACTGAAAGAAACAATAAAAGAATAGTTAATTACATAAAGTGTTTTTAAAAAATACATAAATTTGTTTGGCGAGTTAAATATTATGATAGAATATATTGCGAGTATTCTTTTCAAGCTTACTTTATAGTAGCATGCAATTTCTAAGTTTTACGAAACGTACCAAAAACAGTTACGTTCTAAGTCTTTTTCTTTTTAAATACTAGTGTTGTTACAAATTAATTACTGACAATGAGATTCATTCGATTTTAATAGTAATTAAATATTGTGATCTTTACTGAAAAGAATGAGCTTGGCGCTCAAAGCTGTAAATAAAATTTTGAATTGGTGAAACTGATTTCTATACAATTTGTTAGTTCGCCATCTTGTGATTTTGATTATGCGCTCGTTTATGTTTCCTATTTTTTTCTCGACTCTGCTTTGCTTTTGGACTATTTCTGTTTACTAACACGTTGACTTTGGCTCTTGTATTTTGAACATTTATTTAAACAAATTGATTTGAGCTCGATTTTGGTACTTATTTGTTGTTATATCGTACGAACTCTGTTTCAACATGTTGAAAAGAGGAGGTAACAGGTATTGATACATTTGACGCAGATGCTATTTGAAACCACGTGTATGCTTATTACATAAGAAATGAATACCCAACTGGAAGTAAATTGCTCATATCACTACGAGAGGGTGGCTTGTTTAGTGGAAGAAATAATTATATATTATACAGGTGACGATAGACTCAAGCTCGACGATAGCTCAACTGACCTTTTTGAGCTGAATGAAAATTCACTAAAAATATTAAATTAAAGACAAATTGACCTTTCGTACCATTGTATCATTTCAAAATACCTACAATATTAGTTTAAGTTAATTTTTCTAATCAGAACTTTAATCCAATCCACTTTACAATATATAATCAAATCGATCAAATACTCATACAAACTTGAATCGATTTTTCGTGAGTATCGAGTACCGAGTCGTATGGTTACATTACTAGTTGCGTCGCGATGACAACTGTCAAAACGGGCCTATTATATTTTGACGACTATACAATTTAGACAAATTCAACGACACCTCATAATATGTCAAAAAACGTTCAGCCGTTTGGGCTGTAGGGCGTGCCAAAGAAATGGACATACATACATACATACATACATACATACATACATAAGTACATACATACATACATACATACATACACTCGAAAAACATAACCCTCCTTCTGTCGCAGTCGGGTAAAAAGGCTTGAATTGGTATATAAAATACACAAAACTTTTTTCCCGACCTAAAATATTAATATATTATTAAATATTAATCATTTATTACAATGATTAAAATTCAATTCTAAAATTTTTTAATTTAATTTATAACTTTTAAATTGTATAGTAATAATAATGTTTATTTATTCAGACACAAACATATACAGAATGTTATCAATGATATAATCAGTACGGATAGTAAGATAAATCTATATAGGTATATCTATATAATATGTATATCTTTGAGAGTCTGGTCTTTGTACTAGTTAAGCCTGTATGACAGATGACAGATCACCAGGTTTCACAGATCACCTCCAAGGTGGATTGGAGGTGATCTGTGTCAGGTTTCCACCATCTGACCGAAACAAACACATACTAAAGCTAGATAGTAGCGACAACTATTTAAAAAAAAGGTAATATTTTGGTGTAAAAAATCTATATATATATAAGAGATTTCCACGTATACATTGACTCATCACGATATCTCTGAAACTATACGGCGCAGAGACTTGAAATTTGGTAGGAATTTTCCTTTTACCGAGTAGAGGTCAGCTAAGAACGGATTTTACGAAATTCTACCTCTAAGGGGGTGAAAAAGGGGGGCAAAGTTTGTATGGGACAACATCATTCCTTGGTCCAGTCTACTTAAAATTTCGCATAAATATTCTTTAACAGAATTGGTTGAAGACGTGTTTCGTATTTTATCGAAATTCATCCTCTAACGATGTTAAAAGGGGAGGGAGAAAATTATTTTGATATAAATACTCCATAGTGATTTTGATTTAAATTAAAATTTATTTTGACACATGTTTGACAACCAATCCGTCTGTTATAAAATATTTTCCAGTATTGACGCAGGTGTAGGTGATAAAAAATATAAATTTATATTTTTTGAAATTTTAGTTAAATACCCGTGCGAAGCCGGGGCGGGCCGCTAGTATTTTATATATTTAATCAATGATGTTCTTTTATTTGAATATCATTGTATTTAATAGTTATTTTTTATCTGTTTTTATGTTTATTATGTTTTAAATCACCAGAAATCTTACAAATTGAAGCAGAGTCACGTAACGGTTTCCTTTTTGTATAGAAGTCGAAAACTACGGTGGTTACTTAGTATGCGGCATTAGAAATGCGATGGTGCGGTCTGTTCCCTATAAGCTCCGCGCATTCATGGCATTTCATTGTATTGTACGCGGCAGTCGCGGGCTAGCCGCCGCGGGGGGAACGTGTCCGTATCGGCCGCGCACCATGTTCCCGACGAACCGCTCTATTTACCACGCTTATATTCATTGTTATCGAATCGTAACCGCACACTACTCGAGATCTGAACTTTAATATGAATGCACGCGACATACGAACCACAATTTCATTCATCAAAATGAGTTGACAAGTGAAAATGAAATGGACACAGTGCAGTATAAAATGATAATTAATCTAATATTCTTTTGTTTGGTGATGGGCGCGGCGCTTACGGAAGCGCCAAAAGCTGCAGATGTTTGTTTCCGAGTGCCCGGTGAGAACAGTGTGGAGTGCAATGTACGGACACTGTCGTCGGACCGGGATGTGGTCGGTTCGATGCACTCGGACGGCGCGGAGAGGCTTGCGATCCGATGCGGCTCGCATCTTCTTGAGAGCACGTTGAAGGATCATTACTTCGGAAAAATGCAAGGTTTGACGGAGATCACTCTAAGCGATTGCAAAATTCTCCGGCTTCCAGGTAATGTCTTCGAAGGTCTTCGAGGTCTCAAAACTCTGAAGTTACGTTCAATGAATAACCAATGGGGTCATAATAAAGAATTGGAACTTTCTTTGGGAGCTTTTAATGGCTTAAGGGAGCTGCACACTTTGGATTTGGGATACAATAATATAAGAAAGATCCCGTCAGACTTATTCTGTGCACTGGAAAATATTATATCTCTTAATTTAACTCGTAACAAAATCAAGTTTGTTGATGAGTTAGGCTTCGGCCACAAGTGTGGATCTACTTTGCAGACTATTGATTTAAGCTATAATGACATCATGTCCTTGCCAGCTGACTCTGAAATATTACACTTGCGGAGGCTAACACAACTATTTCTACAAAACAATAAAATAAGCGAGTTGCCGGGAGAAGTTTTCAGTGACTTACTATCGTTAAAAGTTGTAAATCTATCTGAGAACGCTATAAATTATTTACCAGAAGGCTTATTTCAAAATACAAGAGAAATTCGTGAAATATATTTGAGTTACAACGAGTTAGAAATTTTACCAAAAAAATTATTTAATAGACTGGAACAATTAGTTGTGTTAGATCTTTCAACGAATAAACTAAAAGGAGATCATATAGAAGCTGAAACATTTGGCGGTCTAATAAGATTAATTGTACTCGATTTGTCACACAATGCCTTTACTGGAGTCGCACAAAACATGTTTAAAGATTTATTTTTTCTACAAATTCTCAATTTAAGTAATAATTCGATCAGTTTTATTGAGGATAATGCTTTTTCACCGTTGTTCAATTTACATACGTTAAATTTAGCACTTAACAAACTAAGAACTATAGAGGATCATGTGTTTAATGGACTTTTTATACTAAATAAATTAAACTTAAACAACAACATATTATCGTATGTTGCCGAAAACGCGTTTAGAAATTGTTCCGACTTAAAGGAGTTAGACTTAAGTTCTAATAAATTGACGAAAGTTCCCGAGGCTATTTTGCAATTACCGTTCTTGAAATCGTTGGACTTAGGAGAGAATTTATTAACAGAAATTTCAAACAATTCTTTTCAAAATTTATCTCAGTTGACCGGGATACGTTTAATTGATAATCAAATTGGGAACCTTACTGCAGGAATGTTTTGGGGCTTACCAAGCCTTCAAGTACTCAATTTAGCCAAAAATAAAATACAGTCGATCGAGACCGAAACCTTTCAAAAGAACGTGCAATTGGAAGCCGTCCGATTGGACGGTAACTTCATTTCTGATATAAACGGAGTATTCGTGTCATTGACAAAGTTGTTATGGTTAAATTTGTCTGAAAATCACCTTGTCTGGTTTGATTATGCTTTCATTCCGTCTAGTTTAAAGTGGCTCGATATTCATGCAAATTTTATTGAAGTGCTCGGTAATTATTATAAAATTCAAAACGATTTACATGTAAAAACTTTAGACGCGAGTCATAATCGTATTGTGGCTTTGACCCCAATGTCTATACCGAATAGCGTTGAACTGTTGTTTATTAATAATAATTTTATTACAAGCATTGAACCAGATACATTTATTGAAAAGAGCAATTTGACTCGTGTCGATATGTATGCCAATGAAATCGAAAGTTTGGATATAAATAGCTTACGCATCTCAAGAGTTGATGATCGTGCATTACCAGAATTCTATATAAGTGGTAATCCTTTTAGATGCGACTGTACAATGAAATGGCTTTTACTCATCAATTCAATTACTTCTCGAGAATATCCACGAGTGATGGACTTAGAAAACGTGATTTGCAAAGAATCATATGTTCGAGGTGTCAAATATCTTCCAGTTAGTTCTTTACATACTAAGGATTTTCTTTGTAAATATGATAGCTACTGTCCAGAAGATTGTCACTGTTGTGATTTCAGTTTCTGTAATTGTAAAACTGTTTGTCCTAGTAACTGTTCATGTTTTCATGATTCATCGAAAACCACGAATGTAGTTGATTGCTCTGTAAAAATATTAAACGCGGTTCCTCGGGATTTTCCGATAGATGCAACTCACATATATTTAGATGGTAATAATTATAATTATTTGAACGAATCTGTTTTCAATTCAATGCATAAAGCAATGGTTTTATATTTAAATAGTAGTAGTATAAATGAAATAAAAAATGAAACATTTCGTAATCTAAATGACTTACGAATACTACATTTAGATGATAATAAAATAAAATTTTTACGCGGTCTTGAGTTTTCTAAACTGAGTAATTTAAAAGAATTGTACCTTCAAAATAATGCCATCGAGTTTATTTCAAATGTTAGTTTTTCTTTTTTACTGGCTCTTGAAGTTTTACGCTTGGATGGAAACAGACTTGTTAACTACGGTTTGTGGCATTTGGACAATAACAAAAAGTTGCAAACGTTGTTTGTTGGTAACAACTATTGGTCTTGTAATTGTAAATATTTACAAGGATTCTTAATGTACATATCACAGAATGTGGAAAAAGTGATAGATATTCAAAATTTGTATTGTTTTAATGATAAAACAAGCCCAGCAAAAAAGCCTTTGAATTTAAATGTTACAGTTTGTAGTGAAATAAGTGATACGTCGATTATAAGTGCGTTCTTTGTTTCAAATAATATACCATTACTGGCGTCGGCTCTTACTGGGTTCATGCTTATTTTACTAATATTAGCGTTAGTATTTACATTTAGATATGCTTGTAGAATGTGGTTATACTCAAATTGCGGCATTAAGCTTTCTCCCTTAGCGGGGGCTTTTAACGACGCCGATAAGCTTTATGATGCTTACGTTTGTTACAGTCCCAAAGATGAAGAGTTCGTTATAGAATCTTTAGCTCGGGAGCTCGAAAATGGCTACCCGTCCTATCATCTCTGTCTGCATTATAGAGACGTGCCGCAATTTGAAGCTACATACGCTCAGTTCCCCGATTTAGTAGTCGAAGCGACCGATGCGTCAAGGCGTATTATAGTTGTGTTATCGAAAAATTTTATTCTAACAGAATGGTCGCAAGTAGAGTTTAGACAAGCTTTACAAAGAGCCCTTCGAAAAAATCCTCATAAATTAATAATAGTCGCTATGGGGCTTGTTGCGCGAGACCCGGAATTAAAATCGTATTTCAAAACTGGTTTAGAGATAACGTGGAAAGAGAAACGCTTTTGGGAAAGATTACGATACGCGATGCCCTCTTCTAAGCGACGCGGTCACAAATTAAAACGACTTAATTATGGGAGAAACTCTAACACATACACAATGGATGCGTCTGTTTTAAATAGTACCTGTCAGACGCTTTGTGGTAAATCTGCTAACTCGGCGGAGCGCTCGCCTTGCGATAGGCCGTTGTCGGAGCATATATATTCCACTATAGATTCGGATTACTCATCTAATGATTTCCAAGGCCGCCACAATCAGCCGCAGTCTGTGGTTTTACAACATACAGTTCAAACGTACCTGGTGTAAAGAGCCTAGTAATTATTGTTAGAACGATCTCATTTGTAACGATAGGCATCGCTAAAATTTCGCTTAGCTGTGAAAAAAAATATTGTCCCATTTTGTACATAGTTCTCATAGTGTTTGTATAGTTATAAATTTTGTACAATAACGATACCAAATTTTGCATTTCTGTGCAATTTGCTTCTAAATATTTATTGCATTTGTTTGATAGGTAGTTTTATGAGTATTAATTCGAAAGACTGTAAATTATTATTGTGTAGATTTTAAAGAAATGTGGCTGAGATTTGTATAGTCATGTAATAAATGAATTTTATGACTGCGATAATTGTTTTTTTTTTCCTTAAAGTGTTATTTTTCTTAGATGATTACCATTTTAGTTATTAATACATTATGTATTATAATTTTAAAATGCATTGAAACGAAAAACAACTTGCCAACAGCTGGATATTGTGATAAATACTTTAGCTATTTATCATAACTTTCTTTTCAAAGAATCTACTTCCCAAGTTGCCTTTTCATTCCCAGTAATTCACATCTTTTTTCGTCTCTTGTAAGAAATTTCAATGTTGCCATTACAAATTTACAATTATTATTTTGTTTTAAATTATTTTTGCTATTTTATCACATTTTATTTATATTACTTCTGTTTAAATATTGATACAGAAACCGAAAAGTATGATTTTTTAACCAAAAAACCTAAATGTTTAATAATAGTGGGTTTAATATTTTACGATACGTATTATGATTTATGCACATATTTTATATACTAATGGTATAGTATTATAATGTTACTTTATGTTACGCTAAGTCCTTAGTATATATAGTCAACATAAAAATAAAAAATAAATAATAAAATAAACATTTTCTTTGTTTTTCTTTACCTTCATTATCAATTGTATTTTATATGTTATTTGATATATTTTAAAATAATACAATATTTTCTTCAACCAATATTACTTTTAAAATTTTAAAATATAACTATTAATGTTAAATTAATGAAATCTACGCCAATTCAAAATAATTATAAAATGTTAACTGTATTATGTTGGTACTATAACGTTTCTTTCATTGTTGTTATACGTCATCTAAAACAAGTTTTATGTGAAATTAACTGGGTTACATTTTTAAGCCAATGATATAGTTAGTCGTTGAAATTTCCTAGAAATTAAGTGTTTGTTATGTTTGTTAAATTCCAATTTTTACATTTATACAATTGAACTTTGTAAAAAAAAAATTAAATTAAAAAAATTAACAATATGATTTAATGTCTTATTCGAATTAAAGTAAAACTTATCGGCATAAATTAATAAAAATTACTGTGCATATATTTTTATGGCGAATTTTTATTAATTATTAATGTAAATCTTAGTATAACGTCAGTAACAAAATTAACTGAATTATATTTTGTTCATAGTTTTGTGTTAAAAATAGATACGAGAATTTTATGAATAGTTCTTTTCACTAGTTCATTGAAAGGTACTGCAAATGTCTCATCATTTTATGAAATATGACAAATCATGTATAACGAACGAAGTACCGTATTATTTTAGTTGAGCGCAGAAGAAAACAATGTCTGTTTTTGTAAATAATATTTATAAACGTTATTCGCAGAATTCTTTATAAACAAGAATTTATTTTAGGGATGTATTAGTTTAGGTATCCGTAATGTTTAGTTTTATTTTTGACGACTAAAAGACGCGTAGTTGTGTTGGCTGTTCCTGTTTACTTCACCAGTCATAGCGTGATGTTTTATAGCCTATTTATATATAATCCGGAAATTAATGTGTTCAAACAAACTATTCGTCTGTATAATATCAGTAAAGATAAATAAATAATATAAAATAATAAACTCAATATTATTTTTTTTTTAGTAATTATTTACAGATAGAATGACCTTTTATTTATAACTTATAAGTTAAAGGGAATTTTAAGAAATAAAGCCGTAACAGCCTTTGCTTACTTTAGTTGTGTATTGTTATACTTGATTAATTTTTTTGAATGCCATTTTCGTCGATGGTGACATACCTACCTAACCTACCTAACATCTGGAATAGTTTGGACAGCGAAGATTAAAATTTTAAGATAAATCTTTAGGTAACTAATGTTTTACGCAAGGATATATTATATGAGTTATATTTAAATCGATTATTTAAATTAAAATTATTTATCGATATATTATATATATATTATATAGTAAGAAAAATGAATGAAAATAAATCATTTTTTTTTAAATATATTATATTTTTCAAAAATGACATCTATCAAGATAAAGTTTAACAAACAGAAAACTTCATTAAATTTAACGAACTTCGAGTTAAAGCTAAGGGTAGGAAAGCCAATAATAACAGTGGAAGTTCATTACCGATCTGTATTTCTGCCGCACGGGGGTGCGACTAACGAAATTGTCACCGATTTAAAATTTCAAGCATGAATAGCCCCCTCTGGTGGATGTCTATTAAATTTATTGCTTGTAAAACGACTAGCTAATTTAGAGTTACATTTTATTGTGTTAACTTATTTTACGACGTGAGTGGCGCCACGGGTGGAGCGAGTCGAATTATAAAGAGGGCGCTTGCACCGATAGCCGTTAATGTTTGTCAAAATAGAATCATAAATTGTTCAATTTAATCTCACAATAGAATTATGTTGTTGATTTCTCAAATATGTAATAATATATATTATATAGTAAAAATGCAATAAAGAAATCTTTTTCAAGATATCTACTTTTTTGAATGAAATAATGATTTAAGACTTATTTCGTGGTTTGAAGACATATTATTATGTTTAAAACGGGTACATACCACGATATAACACAGTGACAGAGTCCTGTCGTGACTACGATCCATGCAACTGTGTCAAAATATTGACACAAAATCACTGTGTTATATCGTGGTATGTACCCGTTTTTAAACATAATAATAAGTAAAGTAAAATTAAAAAGGCGGTATAAAGAAAGAAGAACTAAACTGAATCGGCCTGTAAACGTACCACTGCTGGACGAAGACCTCTTCTTCATATAGAAGGGTTGGAGCTTACTTCAACATGTAGCGGATACTTTTCCCTATCATGAGTAACGATTGCTATCAGGTGCCATGACAATAACTGGGACTGACAACTTTACGTGCTCTCCAAGCTACGGAAGGGAGACCTATCACACACAATACACACAAGAACATACACCCAGACTGGAAACAAGTATTTGTGCAAATACAGATATCTGCTCCGAGCGGGATTCGAATCCGCGACCGTCGGCGTTATGCTGTAGTAATATAGAATAGTAAAATATTGTTAATCTAATCTCTCTATTAGAAAATACACAGAACATATTAGAAACAATAATAAAATCTAACGCCCGTGTTAAATGAAATGAATTATTTGGTTGTTTACTCTCTGAAATAAATAAAATTAAATAATGAAATAACTGTGTTTATACAATCTTATCTTTTTTTACGCTTTTGGTAATTTGAAGAACATTTGTGTATGTTTAATCCTAAACAAACTTATAATTTTTCATTTTAGTTAAATCGGACGCCATCAGTTAAGTTCAGAGTTTCATAATTCAAAACATTAATAATCTATTAAAGAACAAGCTTAAGTCCAGAAAACATTTTTGGCTTTACAGTTTTATCTTTATCTTTTTTTGGGTTGTTTCGTGGTTATTTAAATTACGTGCCTAACCGATCGCAGTCAGCTTTTAAACATTGTAGTTTACCGCAATAATTTATAAAAAAAATCATGAATTAAAGAGTTATAAGTACACTAAAGTAAGTCATCATCATCATTGGTTGTCCACTGCTGAACGTAGGCCTCCCCCATCGACCTCCAGAGCGACCGGTTCAAAGCATCCTCCATCTAACGGCTTCCGGCGAGTCTCCGAAAGTCGTCTGTCCATCTAGCGGACAGCCGTTCGACGTTTTCTGTTCCATTAGCTGTCAGTTCTACGAGCTATGTGCCTTGCCCACTGCCACTTCAGCTTGCAGATCCGTTGGGCTGTGTCGGCAACCTTCGATCGTCTGCGGATCTCATCATTTCTGATTCGATCTCGCAGAGAAACACCAAGTCCATAGCCCTCTTCTTTACGCTGTACGACTTGGAGCTTGTTTAAAAGGCCCATAGTCAGAGACCACGTCTCAGATCCGTATGTCATCACTGGTAACACACATTGGTCGAAGACTTTCGGCTTCAGGCACCGAGGTATGATGGATGAAAAGACATTTTTTTACTTAATTTAAATAATAGAAAAGCGTATAAAAATCTTAATAGAGTTCAAATCTGAATAGCTTATATTTCGATTAAGAATACTTAACATTTATTATATATTCGTCGTTTGTATTATCCATTGATTATTATTATTGATATTGATTGAAATTAGCCATATCAGTTTTGTAAGACAAGTAATTAAATGTTAGGTATTTGTTTAAATTTTTGGTCAACTAGAAAAATCACATGTTAAATTATTTGAACAAGATACAAAGATTTTGCTTGCAATAAATAACAATACAGTTGCAAACTCAACAATTTTATTTAAAAAAAAGTAGTCATTATTTAATGATTGTTTTAGATACATATTTACTAGACTAGAGAAGTTGTTAATAAATTAGATATTTTGGCAGACTGAATACATTTCTTAGTTCACAAAAATACGTATAAATTTCTTTTTAAATGTTAGCCGTTCTGAAACACTTTGTGCATAAGATGATACTGCAAGTTGAAATGAGTTCTTATAACCATTCAATTCGATATACATTACTACTATACTAACTGCTTGTAAAACTTGCTGTCAAGTTATTTTTGTACTTCATTATAGGTTTTTTTACGTTCATGATATTTTAAATTGACACCCTGAGGCACATAATGGCGATAAATGGTCAGTAAAATCAGTATAATTTAGCAATAATTTAATGTATTATTAGATCAAATATAGTCTGTAAAGTAAATTATGTTTTTGAATGTCTTTAATACGTCCTAATATTATAATTTTATAATCGAATGAATAAATTGTGCTACTATAACATTACAACATTATTTATTCACATTTATATTATTAGTTATATTTTTATTTTATATTATTATTTCGTGTTCCGAATGAAAAGTGTTAATAAATTATAGTAAGTAGTTGTAATATAAGTATAAGAAATTAAAATGACCAGCACGTTAATTTATAATAACAATTCTCGATATTTTTCTACGTCTGAACTAACGACAATTTATTGATCCAAACTAATATCTAAATTCATCTCCACTTTTACAAACTAATAGTTGAAACAAACTTGCCTTTTAGTAGAAATGAAAACTAATAGCTATCAAAAGGAAAAAATTTCAAAGTATCATGTTTTTTTTATAGACATCACGCATCGCTGAATTATAACCACTACTGTATTAAAATAATTGTCGACTCGTATGTATCGAGCCTCAGTTGAAAGCAATCTAAAACAATGTTTATATAGTTTTAGTAGTATTATTTGCTTTTTATTTTAATCAAATAATATTAAACTTTAATCCAATTGCTATTTCTTTTTAAGTATTAGTTTTTTTAATCGTATTTTAATTTAAAGCTAAATAGAACCACTTTTAAATTAGATAGGTATAAGCTATTAAAGGATAAAATAATTTTTATAAAAATCTATTATAATAAATGGATATGAAACCTAATTTTTTTAATTCAGTTAAATATTCACACAAGAGGAGTGGAAATCGATGTACCAATTGAGCGATGTAAACTTTATTAGTCGTACTTGTGTAATAAAGTAGCGGGGTGTGTTTATATTTTTATAGCCCTCGGTCTCTGCATTATAAACATTTATCTATTTTTCAACTTTTCTGTTTGTTTATTTAACTTTCATGATATAGCAGTATCGCATATTGGCTCTATAAAAAATTATTACGATTATACGTTTTATCGCCGTTAAATTCTTATTACAATCATTTTGGGATAGTTATTAAAATAGCGTAATATCTATCTATTAACAAACTTTATGAATTGTTTTGTGTACCTATACCTATTATTAGTTTTATTTATAAAGCAGTTAACTGATGTACGTTTATTATTAGATAAAAAATATATTTAAAGTATGATATAAAAGTAAGTAATGGTTGGCAGTAAAAATGACATAAGTATTTTATTGCTATTGAATACTATTTCTTTATATATAGTAATAAAAATGTATAAGTATTTTCAGAGTTTAGTCATTTAGTACAAAATTTTATTTTATTGTAAAGCCTGTAATTTATTTGTCAAACATGTGAAAATCACATTCACGAAGTTTTAACGCTTCTATCAATCATACCGACCTTCGAAATATTTTCGCGCGACGTACAAAAATATTTTAAGGACGAATATTCAGGTATTGAATAGGGCATTTTATTTCTAAAGCCCAGGTCTAGGGAGTTAAATTTTCTAACAGCCCTCACCCCAAAGATAGCTTGACTGAACACAGGTAATTTTTCAAAGGGAGCCCTTTGAGACTTGAATAATCAATAAACTCAGTTTAGTCCTATGATTACATAGCTCAACTTTGTAATTCACGTCACAGGTTTAATTTTTTTTGATAAAATAAAAAATAAAAAAATACTTTTTTATATTACTATGCAGAACCGTGGAATACTGTCGTTTTAATTTGTTCCCCACAAGCTCTTTAGTCTGATTATATATAAGTAGGTATATCAAATACGATCGTCAGGAAAATAATTATCTCGTTGGTTGATGAGTATTAGGTTTTTATTCGCAACTTATTTAATGTTAGTTGGATAGGCAAACTGGCAGACGATCCACCTGATGGTAAATGGTTGACGTCGCCCATGAACATAAACTAGTTTACCTGAAACTAGCCCAGGCAACTCATTTATGTGTTGCCTATCCAGAGACATAAGGTGTTAAAGTCTCAGTGCCAGTAATTACACTGCCTGTCTTGCCCTTCTCTCCGAAACACAGCAAAGCTGATTTACGGGAGAAACAAGCAAGGTGGTACCCATGCAGCCGGGAGCGCGACACAGCGCGTCCCTCCCACCGGTAAATGTTTATTACTCTTTGCTGCCAAGGGGCTTTATCTTCGAAGCTGGGCGCGTTTAAGACCTCTGGCTCGCATGGTGCCTGTACGTGTAAATTGTAATATATTAGGTACGTCAGGTTGCTAATTCCGCAGTACCGGTTAATAAATGACAATCTTATAAGATATTACGTTTTCAAAAGTTTTAAATAGACTATTTATGAAACAACTAACATTATGTTATTTTTGAGAATGTAATAAGTAATTAATTATTTAATTCAATTTACATTTAGTTTACTATTGATAGTATCATTTCATTCATTCAGCCATTCATTTGGTGTAATGACCTTCAATGGTTCCAAAAGAGCACGGATGATTTTGCCATTATTAATAGATTATTTACTTATATATAAAACAGAAATTTTATAAATAGTTTTTACCCGACTGCGACAGAAGGAGGGTTATGTTTTTCGAGTGTATGTATGTATGTATGTATGTCCATTTCTTTGGCACGCCCTACAGCCCAAACGGCTGGACGGTTTTTGACATATGAGGTGTAGTTGGATTTGTCTAAATTGTAGTAGTGACATAGGTTGTATAAATTTTCAAAACGACGCCCGCAAATGGCGGAATGAGGGGGAGGAAGTTGATTTTTTTTTCTTACTGTAGCAATATGGGTATCAAATGAAAGCTAGTAAATTGTTTTATTCTTTTTAGTTTATAATAAGAGTATTTTACGCAGTCGGGTTTTTGATTTTTTTTAATTAATTATCCAATCAATGTTTATGACCCTTTGTAAACATAGAAACCTTTATAATTTTTCAGTTTAAACATCTGTAAATGAACGAATATTAAACTCGTACGCTTCTTTTTGATACGGTTGGCGATACCAGGTTGAAATGGCGGAGTCGAACGGAGAAAGTTTCTGCCTACTGGTAATATTTCATTCAAGTTCCCGCGGAGGCAACATTTTCAATAATGAAAGTTTTATAAAGTATTTATAAAGGTTTTCAAAAACTGTGGACCGGTAAATTGATTTCGATGTTTTTAAAATTTGTTGAGTTACTTTTATTTAAACGTTTCTACACGAAAATTACAATATAACTAATTAATATTAAAATCTCGTTTTAAATGTCAAAAGTCTCATTTTTTAAAGGCGGTAAAAAAAAAACCAAATACATTTAGAATCGTCAATGTGATGTTGTCGTCATCCATTATTTCGAATAGCTAAATTCCTAACGTATTGTCGAGATTGTCATTCGAGTAGCGTCCGAAGATGGTAATTTTTATTCTAGGCATCTTCAATTCTCTGTAACCAAGCGATAAGCAGAATATATGACTCGATCATTGGCGCGTGGCTGAGACGTGCATTGTTTTACTACAAGCGTCGAGCATGGAGATTTTATTAAAAATGGCATATATGTATAGTTTGAATATTTAGCACGATAGGGTCGATGAAGCTAGATTAGAACTATATCATTCGTGAACCTCTAAAAATTTATCTTATAATAACGTAAAAAAACTTTACAATTAAACAGTACTTTTGAAATTTGAACATGAGAAATATTTTAAACTTTTGAATGATTTTTATAAATTATATAGTAATAACAATAATAATTAAAGTCTATTGATAAGAACTCAAGTTTTCGTTACGTATATACAATATATATATATACAATATATATATATATATATAATATCAGCGTTTAGCGCTTTTTAAATTCACAGGTGGCAACACTGCGCTACACTACTAGTACTATACAACTGAGTTTATTTTTTTAACTTCTGTTTGGAAAAAAATCATTTTAAAACATATTTATGAATTACTACGTGAAAATTTGAGAGGGAGGAGAGTCCTAGAAATTACTAGGGGTGGTCACCGATGGGGGAAGAGGGATAGAAAATCGTAAAAAATAGGTTACTTAATATGGGTAATACTTTCCCTAATGTAATGACATACCAACAATAATGTTACCAACAAGCGACAGATGACGGTTATGGAAATCAATTTTAATATCTTACAATTTTATCTTTTTTAAATTAATTATATTTTAAGTAAATATAAATATGCAATTTATAAATACTAAAATGTTGACTAGCTAACTTCAGGGTGAAGTAACAGGTCACTTCAGGTAGTAGTAACTTCAAAAAAGCCAACGTCGCTCGGTGTTCCCAGGCAGCAGTGTTCTCAACTACACTGTAATAGTGGTAAAAGCACTGTATTTTTAGATAATTTACCACCTACTGTAGAGATATTAGGATTACACTGTAATTCGTGACTGAGATTTATTACTTTATGTTAGAAACAAATTACAGCTAAAAAATGGGTAAAAATATGATAGTTGAATTCTGGCAACATTATCTCTAGAAATGGGGAACCTTCGTTATTTAAGACTCGATATTTGAAACGAAATTCAAACGGAAATACGGCTAAATTAAAAAAAAAAATTATGCTTGTTTTAACGTTACGATGGCAATGATGATCTACTCATTTAGATAGGCTACAATATTCATAGTTCAGATGAAGTGAGGTTGGTATACCTATATAATAATATAATACACATTCATTATTTGAGTAGAACTGTTGAACTATACTTGGCTTTTTGATTCAATTCCGTTTTTTTTTGTGAGTTGTGTGTGAGTGGCTTGAATTGAACTTTATAATGAGTAGTATGGATAGTGATAGTGACACAATTTACCAGATTATCAACATCAAAGAAACGTAAGCATTACGTACAAAAGTTTAGCGATGAATAGTAAAAGCACAGCTAATATTCCAATTGGCTACGTAAGTACTCCAAAGACGATACCAAAGCTATGTCTATTCTTTGTAATGCTACCATGACAGCTGATATACCTACATTAAATGAAGATGAAATTGTTATTTTATTCAAAGTTTATTTATAATGTTAATGTAGAATTTTGTAACTATGTTAATAACATAGTTATTATTTTAACTTCATACACTGTAATTTTGCCACTCTTTTCATTAGGCTAACCACACATTTTATTTAAATCTACTGTATTTTTAACATAGAAACACTGTAACTACTTTCTTCATGTTGGGAACACTGCCAGGCAGTCACCTATTCAAATACTGACCACGCCCGAAGTTGCTTAATTTCGGTGATCGGACGAGAATAAGACGTGTATGGACGTTGGCAATTCATACGTTCAATAGCTAACTTCAGGGTGTCGGTTTTTCGTGACGGTCTACGCGTGCATCGTAAAAATTTACTCTCATCATTTTTTCCTAACGCGCCAAAAGAAATATAACTTCAATAAGGATTTAAGGAACCATTTATTATTCAAAACAAAATTATCAATTTTTCAACTTTACAACTTACTTTTTAACTCGTTCACTCCACCCGATCAATAATATATATAGATATACATAATATAAAACAATACTTATATAAGGCATATAATAAATTTACATAAACTTACATAGATAAATATACAACTTACTTATTATTGTATAACTTATTGAGATAATATTAATTATATTAAAAAATACATCCGAATTAGCCTTACTTAGTAAAAGAAGAAGAGGTCCAGTTTTTGTTAAGATTGTTAAAATTTTGTGAACATTTCTGGAGTATGCTCTTTCAAACAAAAAAGATTTTTCAATATTATTTCACAATGGAACTAATTTTCAAAGAAAACACACACAATGGTAGAACCTCGTCTTTTTAAACTCAGTCAAAAAGTTGAAAATGAAAATATAGCATTCGAATTCATGTAGGTAATAATTGGTAGATCTTAATCTTAAAAAAATATCATAATTTTAACAAACAAGCACACTGCGTAAAGCTTAGGTAATATAAAGGAATCGGGTTACGTACCACTGCGGTGTTTGTTTACTCGAATTCTATATATTGTTCAAGTTTCTATATAATTTTGTAGATTAATTTTATATTTTGGTGACTCAAACATTTTTATTTCAAATAGGCTTAATTTTTTTAAATTTTCCTCTTCCTCTTTTTTTCAGGTTTTTTTTCTTACTTTCTTTCCTGTTTTTCTTACACATGCCAATTTTAAATTATCCGCTGTTCTGATAATATGATCACAATCAACATTCAATTCAGAATTCTCGCGATATACGATAAGCCAATATATTTGCACTTTGTGATGCGATTATATGCGTTATGATGCCTACAATAAGAGTTGTGCGTTTCTGTATGTCGACGAGTGTAAACAATATAGGGTAATGTTCTTATTCTTACGTCATTTCTTTATAATGCTAAAACATATGAATTGACTATTATGTTTCATTTTATAAACCTACTTCGCTTATAGTTAGTGTTAGTTAGTGTTATGGCAAATAATCTAGATTTCTAGACACTGACTGACACCTAGAATATGAATCATTTTTTGGTTATAATAACTCGCTGTCAGTCAGTCTGTCCATTAAAGGATTTTCTTTAGGACAGTAATAGTTTGACATTTAAAAATTTTTCAGAATATGTATAATTTCGACCGCTATAATGACACAAATACATGTGGATATTTCAAGCGTCAACCTGTTGCCGTTATCAATATCAAGCAAAAACGAGCAAAAAAAAAAACACGTTTGTTGTATGGCAGCCTCCTTAAATATTTTTTATTATATTTTTTTAGTATTTGTTGTGTTGGCGGCAACAAAAATACATTATCTGTGAAAATTTTAACTGTCTAACTATTACGGTTCATGAGATACAGCCTGATCACTGACGGACAGACAGACAGACCGTCGGACAGCGGAGTCTTAGTAATAGGGTCCCGTTTTACCCTTTGAGTACGGAGTCCTAAAACGACACGAGCGATTTTGATAGAAATTTGTGCTGAAAACAAGAAAACTTTCAATTACAATAAATGTTTCTTGAAAATTGACAACTAAATCTATTTAAGATTAACTTTTGAAATATCAGGAAATAGGTCTCAGGTATCCTGTACGTTTCGTGTCTTCGAAGAGTTTACATTTGTTCCGAGTTTCAAGTTGAAGACTGAAGCCGTGCCAGAAAGGAGTTTGAAAGTAACTGCAGAGAAATTTTCCTAAACAAATGTGTAACTTTATCTTAATACTTACACAGATAAAACTTAAAATAAAAATGTTCACGTAGAATTTGACAAAAAAAATTTTATCACCTTAATTAGACCGACGGTTTGAATTGATAATAAATTAAATGTTAAAACTTAGAAAAATTAAAAATATATAATTTTATCGATACAATATTATAAGGATACGATAAAAGATTAAATTAATAGTCTAGGCAACATGTGCCATTTTAGTCAACTTTTTTCAGTAGTCTCCGAAAATTATGATTGAGGTGTCATTCGATTCGGAATGCCATCTAGATGATTTTTGAAAAAAAAAAAGAAAAATGAAGTTCCGCTTGAAAAAATTGCAAAAGTTATTAACAAATAACAAAAAATAAAATAAAAAGAGGTTTAGTTTTTTGCAAATATTTCAAAAAAAAATTAAGAATTTTAAAATTAAAAAAAGATTCAAAAAAGGAGGAAATATCTTTAAAAAAAGTTCTAGCTACCGGAACTGTAGGATAAATATTTATAAATTTCCCCGAGGGATGAAAATACGGCCTAAAACGGGTGCTCTGGCTTGCGTAAGCTACGCCTACTTTGGATACTTTATTTATAAAAATTATTTTAACATATTAAATATAAAATTTAAGAAATAAAAAATTATAGCGGGTTAATAGATAGATAAATGAACAATATTCCGCCTGAATATAATTTAAATCACAATTTTTCAATTAGTAAATTTAATTAGTAAATAAAAAAAAAATTGCTTGAACACGAATATTGCAAGTGATATAATTGTTAAACTATAATTTGAGACATTTTTTTCTTTCTTTGAGCTATTCTTGAAAGGTTTCAAAAAAAAAAATATTTTTCAGTTTTTTACTAATGTTTAAAGTTGTTGCAAAATCAAAAAACTTCAATTAATCATCGAAAAAAATATTATAGTTGCTGAATCGTTAGAGGCAACTTTAGAGTACTTTGCTATTCGAGCAACCAATCTGTGTGATCTCTCCACTATACATGATCTTTAAGCATGGCTTAGTATTTAAAGTAACATTATTTTATGATCGATGATGAGAGATTCTTTGCGTCGAAGTTCACAATTGAACTATTGTAGCAGCATTTGATATTTGAAATATGCGTCATTATCAGTAACTATTTAACTTTCGGTACTACCAACGTAGGAAACTGGAATTGAATCGTCAAATAACTAAAATTCAGTTAGATGGATCGCTATTTCACATTAGCGAGAAGTTTTCGACTAATACGAATAAAATATATATAGTTAATGACAAAATAAAAAGAAACGAATACATTTTCATGTATTTTTTCTTTCCATGAAATAGTATATTACTTTTCATCGCTTTTGTTGAAAAATAATTAATATATTTCAGACATTTATACGTCATTAGTATAAGGTAAGTGAGTAACCCTGAAGTAATCACAAATCCCACGCACTGCTGGGCAAAGATTTCTTTAAAAGAAGGGTTGAAGGCGCGTTATTCTACTGCATTCATTAAAAGTTTTTACTACTCTACTGCATTGATGAAAGTATTCAATTACTAAATTATTAATACATTAAAAAATCAATTACTAATAATGTTAGCACAGATAAAAAGAGTTATTATTATTTGATGCTACATTGTTAAATTATTAGGTATATAATAAAGGCTCTTTTTCCTGTGGTTTCACATTTCATCGAGAATGTTACGCATCAATTGGTATAAGTAGTCTTTTTTAGTGAATTTGCAATAAAATAAAAAAAGTAAACATTTATGTAGTTTATTTAGTAATAAATATTTTACATAAATCTTTTTTATTCGTTGTAAAACTTTTTTTTTTTTAATAAAAAATGACATTTCCCATTATAAAATAAATGTACTATTAGATATTTGTAAGCGTAAATGTATCATTTTCAATAAATAGTCATAAAAAAAAGTAAATGTTGATAGTAATTAAATGAATAAACTATTTATTATAAGTTTTTAAAGTATTACAAGAATATTATATTAAATACCACATACTATTTATAGCTTATTTTTATTAGACATACTATAACATATTTTTTTAAAATTAAACCATATAATAGACTATCAAAGGTACACCATAAACCATTCTGTCATATACTTTTCAAAATTCAATGTCATATAATTTATATTTTGATTTAAATCTATGCTGAATCATATTTCCGGTTAAACATTGGCCTTTCCTTTTTGATTTCTTAAATTTCTTACGGTAGGTATCCGTAAACTTGTGCTTGTTCTATAACAAACTGTGGGCACAAAATGAAATATTATAAAAAAATACTAAGATATTAAAATGTTTCAAAGCTATAATACATAATAAAATTCAATCTTCTTTTTTTATTGAATTATAATTTCGCATTGAGAAATTGAATTGTTACCGACCGTTACTTCTATTGCATGTCGACGGCACGTGCTGCCATGACTATTCAGGTCATTCGTCAAATACTAGTTTTTTTTTTGACGTAATAAAGTCTTGTAAATCGATGAATGTCGGCTGCACGCACGATGAAGTGTCACGTGTCGCGAGTGAGAGCGCGGAATAAGCGATAGAGAGGCACGATCGGCCTAAGCGTTCGACTTGCGAATGAAAAACAATAACGCAGATTGGAGGATCTTAAATATCATACATGTATATAAGTTGTAAATAAATTGTTAATAATGCATAATATTTGAATTAACGAGTGCAAATAAATGTTAATTTATGGAAAAAAATTGTAATTAATTGAATTAACTTATTTTTTGTATTATACGTATTCATAAAAGTATGCAAATTTTTTTCAATGTTTTCTTATGACGTTATCACGTAAAATTATCATCCGTAAACCGACTTTACAGACAACAAATTTTTTTTAGGTCCGAATCATCGAGTCTTAAAACTGTCCACATTCGTTTAGCCAGAGCGATTTCATAATCTGTGACGAATTAATATAATTAATATATAAAAATATTATATTAAATTCTATTAATTAATAAAGTTTTAAGGTAGAGAATTATACTAAAGCTGTCGTAATCACTACATATTATAAAACAAAGTCCTTCTCCGCGTCTGTCTGTCTGTTCGCGATAAACTCAAAAATCACTGCACGGATTTTCATGCGATTTTCGCCAATAGATAGAGTGATTCACGAGGAAGGTTTAGGTACTTACCCCGGTATGTATACCGGTACATAACCCGGGCGCAGCCGGTGCAGGCCGCTAGAATAATAATAATAAAAAAAAAATTTCACGAAAAAGTTTTTAATTCGATTTTAGTATCTATAAAAAAATTTACTGCTCAAATCTGTGCTGTACCATTTGAGTCATAAAGCTTTATACTTTACGTCCTCTGCGCGCCGTTAGTGTAATGAAGCTAACGGTCTATGTAATACTTGAATGATAAACGCTGTTGTGTGATATGAATTTAGAGGATTAGTATCCTGCTCGCCGTGTGTGGCCGATTGCGTAACAATTGATTATAATACTATTAATAATATGAAGAATAAATATAGAAGTTATAGTACTATATAAAATAATAATTAGGTTAGAATACGTTCTTAACATAATATTAAACAAAGTGTCTGTAAATATGATAACAAATTATAATTAATCAATTAACAACGCCGTATAAATTTCGTATTGTAAATATTATTGAGGTTATTTATACATATTACATTACGTTACCAAAAATATATACTAGTAGAGTATATTTCATACTTTTTTATTTGCCAAGGATGCCTCTATACGGTTTCGAAGCCAGTCGTAGTAGTTAGTATTTAAGTTGATGCTGATTTATTACATAATGGTATCATAAAACCTGTGTATGTATATTTTTACGACCTAAAATTCAAGGAAAATATTTAACCAATTCCATGATCGATAAGTAGGAAATATATACAGAAAAATATTCCATCAAAAGCTCTTATTTCGGGGACAGGTGTGGCGTATCCGTTATTTATGAGGGCCCTTCGATTCCATTCCGGCTCTTCGTAACGAATCACTGTTTTAGTGTCATACGATTTTACTTCCATCTTTTTATGATATATGTGTTTCCCTAGATTTATTTATAACGTTTTTTAAGGGTCGAGCATATATCTTCTTATATGTTTTTCGATAATATTTCGAATACATATTTTCATATATATTAGGAGATTATTTAAAAGAAGATTTTTTTACATTACTGAAATGAGTGTTTTGTTTTAATACTTTTTATTTTAGTATGTATTATTTAGTTTTGGAGCTACTTTTGAGATGACTGATTTATAACATTAATTTGTTACCGTTATTGTTTCTTTAACCAAATTATGTAAATATTCTGGTACAAATGTATGTACTGGTGTAAACGTATATATATATATATATATATAATGGTATTTGTATTATTGAAATCAAGTACTTATTTCAATTTAGTAAGCGTATCTGCGCTACTTGAAATTTTATAGGTTAACGGAAGATATAAGTGGACGTGGAAAAAGTAGGTAGTATCATATTGAAAGCACGGGGTATAAGTGACCTTTATTTTTAATTAAGAAGGAGTCTCGGGCGCTAGAAGCCAATATGTATCTGAATTTACTACACATCACATTACCTTTTGAGTTATAATTGGCTTTTTAATATGGCTGTTCAATCTTTGACATAAATTTAAAGTTTCCATAGAAAATAATAACAATATAAATAAAAATAAATGTAGAATTCCTTAAACTATTGATACCGAAAGCTTAATAGAATTAAATCTCTTAAAAATATAGAGCGCTTACTTAATTAGGGAAGTCAAACTAAAACTTTAATAGAAACATATGGCTTCCTACTCTCGAAACACTATGTGAATAGACGAGATAATGTTCAATTTAATAATAAAGGTTTAGCCAATTTGGCACGAAGCGATCGAGAAGTACTATCGTCGAGAGAAGTGCAATTTGTACGGCGTCGAACAAAAGTGAAGCGGACCAATTATAAGACATTCGTGTTTAACATTCAACCTGAGAAGAAATTGATTCAGTTGGAGTAATTGATTCTTAATTCTATTCCTACGGTGCCTGTACTCTAGTTTTATTTTATCTCTGAATTTATTTTTAGAGATTTTTGACTAACTGGCAACCAACTCTTGTTTAAATGCAGTTTAAAGGTTATTTTATTTATTTATTTTAATACTTTATTTGATAATAGCCAAAAGAAAAATTACAGCAAATGTGCAGTGGTGGGCTTAGGGGCGTTCAAGTATTACGTAAAGCAATTTTTGAAGTTTTTTAGCGCTCCCCCCCCTCATGTAACGCACCATAACGTTTTCCTGTACACCCCCTCCCTAAGCGTTACGTAGCATCCAAGCTACAATTTTTACCTAAAAGTCACAATTATGTTGAGCAAGGTACAGCAAATAATAATAATAATAATAAATACTCTTTATTGTACACCATAAAGAAACATACAAAACAAAATTCATACATACAAAGAAAGATGTACAAAGGCGGTCTTATCGCTAAGAGCGATCTCTTCCAGACAACCTTTGGGCATAGGACAGGGCATAGAGAATAAGAAACGGTAGGGAAGTGTACAAGAATTGATAAAAGGTTAGCATTAAATTTACAATTTATACATACATACATACTGCAAATACATATATAAATAATGCATACACACATACACATACACAGCAAAGTCGCTGAAATACCTTTGTTATTATTTTAATCGCGAGGGACTCGATGTAAACCATAAACGAAAAAAGTTACCAACTTGGGAGACTTTAATTTCCTAGTAAATAAAAAATTTAAATAAAATAAAAAACAATGTTACGTAACGCGTTGTATGAACCCCCCCCGCCCTTGTAACGCATCGTAACGTTTTACAAGACCCCCCTCCCACGCAATTTAGCGTTACGTAATATTTGAACGCCCCCTTATTACTGAAAGCGATTTCTTACACATATATAGACATATATATCATAATTTATACATACATACATATAATATACATAAACACGTACATACATACAGTCATCAATACATACACATAATAAACATAAATTATTGACATACAGTGTTGCACAGTCTATGCATTTTGTGTTAAATAATACTGTTTAACACGATACAAAACGGTTATTATTATGTTTAAAAGTTTACTTTCAATACTCTTATTAAAAAGTATAATATCAACGCATTTAAAACAGCTCAAAAGATTTGAAACTTAAATGACATGCTATTAATAGTTTTGATAACGGACCTAACTTCCTAAGCTGGCAGCGTTAGTTCTAGGTTAGCCCTAATTAGCTTAGGATCTGACCTAGTTTGCTTTTCCCGCTTAAGTCATTATAGTGTAAATTTGAGGACAAACTAAACATTAACGTTTTACTAAGCCTCTGTATGTCGTTACTACTATACGAGTGAAACATGCGCACAATGTCCTAGTTTGAACACTTTAAAGTGAGTATTAAAATGACAGGCAACTGTTCCACTATGAGGTCAATGTATTTTTTATTGACAAAAAATAATTGAGTTAAATTGCAATGTTTCTCTACAAATTAAAGTTATATTTTTTATGATACTAAACAACTGTAATGTTATTTGATATGTACATTGAACTCATTTTTATGATATAGTTTTTTTGTTTTTGTTTTAACTACAAAATAGTGAAATGCTTTAAATTTAAAAAGTCACAGCTTTTGTATAGATCTCTTGTGATGTATTTACTTTTATCATTTAGTTAAATGAATAATTACGCTTTTCATTCACTTAATTTATGAATAACTTTTCATAAAATAAATGTCATTCACTAACATTTAATTAAGGCACCTCATTCAACTACGTTGTCTAGTATTTTTATAAAGCACTGCTCTAGCTCTCTTTGTGAATGTATTTTTTGTAAAGAAGACTGTAATTAAACGAATTAAATAAGCGGATTTAAGTACACATCGATAATTGGTTTGGTTAAGGCAGGATGATTTTTAGTTAAGGTTTTAAGCTTTTAAATTTAAATATATAATTCATGTAATATATGAATTCTGAGAATTTTTTTTCAAAAATAGTGAGTTGAAGACGATGATTGAATTTATCTTTATTGAATGGAGGACATAAGAAAAACATAAATTAAGTCATACATATCGATTACTGCATAAAACAGAACATCAATTAGAATTCATGGAGAGTAATAGCCTCATTTACAAAAGGGCCAAGATCTGGCCCAACGACTTTCTGAGCGTGTTGCCTTGTGGGCTTATTGAATGTCAAGTCTTCGACAGTAACTTACGCAGCCAATAACTGCTAATTCTTAACCTACTATATATGGTAGGTGATTTATATACTGACTCAATTTGACGTCGGTAATTTAAATTTAATGTTTCTATGCGTGTTTTTAATAATTACTTACAAATGTAATGGGAACTTTGGTGTTCAATTGTGTGGTTTTATCTAAAAAAAAATCTAAAAGAAATTTAAAAAGCTCTTATAGCGCATATAAGTGTTTTTTTTTTATTTATTTATTTGATGTACATTTTTTTAATATATTTCTTATTTCTTATTAGGAAGCATAATTAAATATGAGTTCATTAAAAATTTTTATATCTTACTTGTTTACATGCTTCGGGATTATTTATTACGCGTTAGTTTTTATACGCGTTGGCGCAGTGGTCACAGCAACTGGCTGATGCGCTGGCGGTCGCGGGTTCGATCCCCGCACATGACAAATATTTGTATAGGCCATACAGATATTTGTCGTGGTTTGGGCGTTTGTTTTTGTGTATTGTGTGTGTTTTCAGACTCCCGACACAGGATTCACATCCTACTGGGGGCCGTTGAGTGTGAGACGTTTATTTATTTATTTAAACATAACTTGTTCATAGAATTTTGACGTCGTGTGTCTTTATTAATATTCCCACTATTAATTACCTACGCATTACAAAGTGTTCAATATAAGGACATAAGAACGAATGCTCGGGAAATCGTAGGCTACTTTATAAATGTGGTGAGTTATAGAACAAAACATAAATCGTTTTAAAAAGATATCTATATTTGTTGTTCTTTATTACAATGAAATTAAAGACTAGTTTTTGAGGAATATAAAGGTAATACGCTCGCACATACAAGTAGCAGCACATACTAAAAGCCCACGTACCCCACCTTACCCTAAACGTATAAAACGTGTGAGTAAGAAGGATTTGCAATATATTGGCAAAGATTTATGTAAAATTCTCTGTTTTGAAAATAAATTTAACAATTTTTCAATACACTGAGAAAAAATACTTAAAATGTGTGAAAACGTTTCAAAAATGGGAATCATATTTTTGCTTAAACTTACTTGAGAACGTAACGTAAACGTACTTGAGTTAATTTTGAAATGTAACCTATTTGTTAAATTGCTGTAACGAATTAATTTTTTAACTCTTGATCAAATTATATACCGCCGGTTGGCCGCTGGGCCCGTTTGTCCCGTTAAGTTGCGTCACAATTGCGCCGTAGAGAAACTGACCAGTCATCTATTTCTAAGGAAGCTACGCTATTATAACTATATATATGGCGCACTCAATGTCTCGCCTAAGGGGATAAATCTAAAATGTTCCGTAACCTATATAAAAATTATGATCTATGAAGAGTTCTTAACAGCTATCTCACTTTCCTTTGTGTTAGATAAATGCCAATTCTTAAAAGAAGTTTAAGGAATCTGTCACTATATTAAAAATTGTAAATCGGAAATAAAAAGCACAAATACATATTATTATTTTAATTTATTTTGAGTTTTTTTTTCTTATCTAAAAATATAAATAATTTAAAACTATCCAAAAGTTCTATAAGGAGGAATATGTCAAAAAATATCTCAAGTATATTAGCGTCCAGTTTTGCATCTTGTTTATTCAGGATAAGAAGTACTTAATATACAACAAATGTATATAAAGATTATATATATTACTTCTTAATTTGGAGGCACCTTATTCGAGTCTCAAAATTATATCAAATAAACTTGCACCCGGTCTTGAAGTCAATTAGTCACGTCCAGTATTCATTGTCTCTTAAGTACGTCTGTGTCTGCTGGCAGGTTTCGGGTGCTTTGAGATTTAGCCTAATAGTATGTCTGAGAGTATTCATTTTGTATGTAATTTACTTATATAGTAAAAACTAATGTGTGCTATCATTATATTCAATAATTGCCCAACAGTTATGACGTAGTTAATATGTATTATTTCATATTTGTTATGATACAGCTTAGTAATAATCTAATATGTTCCTAAATCAATAATTACTATTCTTATTTTTACATTCGTTTAACATTATTTTAATTAATCAATAATAATCATCTCTGATTTGACACATCGGTAAAATTGTATAAAAAGGTAGATAAATTTTTAAGGATTCATTATTATTCGAGCTGTCAACAACGTTAAGCTGTTCAAAATAAAGACAGATTATGATAATCGCCTTGGCTATTTAATTTTATAACCCATTAGTGCATAAAATGTGTTAGATTAATTAAAAATTAAATATTACAAATGGATATTTCAATGTGCTATAGTTCGCCGTATTATTGTGCACATTGTAAACTTATAATTTATATAGAATCTAGAAAAATCATAACATCTTTGTGAGTTTCAACCAACGCCTTTGTTTTCATATTAAATAAAAGACTTATTTTTATTATTATTAAACTTAACGTACAACAACATTATATGTAACATATTAGTTTACATAATTATAATTTTTTTTCCTAAACAGAGAAACATTATTTAACGTTATTTCTCTTATTTTTACATATAATATTTATATTAACTTACTTTATAATTGTTATGATATGTTTTAAATCCTAAATAATTTTTTTTCGTCATTTACGTAATATAATAATATGGTTCTTCTCCTTTATATATGCTGTAAGAATATTAAGAATGGGTATTTCTTGAAGTTTCAGAGTAATTAGAACACTGTATGATTTTACGTACAAATGTTGTACTAGTTCACAACTTACATATTGGTTTACTTTACAATATATATATAGTTTTTTTTTCAAATTGGACAAATACATATAAATTTTGTTGCAATTCGTTATTCCACTCGTCAGTTGAAGTTTCACTTCTACTATGTGTCCCAGCACACATTTCGTATTTTTAAGAATATTAAAAATATTAAAGAATATTTCAACAATTATCTTTAAATGACGATTATCAAACATTTATCTCTGATTACCAAGGTATTGACCAAATGTAAATGAACACAAATAATATGAAATTATTATAAATTGTCACTAGAATTCGAAGTTACAAAATGGCGTCGATGTCGATGACATTGAGTACGAGTAATTTGATGTATACGGTAAATTTCGAGTACCAGTATTAGTACACCACTTTATAGAGTCTAGCAGGGATCGATAGTACTCCAGGGCTTTAGAGAATATCTACGGTAATTTCACATTTAAGATCCATCGGTGACAGTTTACAATCGAGCTAACTTACTCTGATGTGAAGGAGTTCGTGTTTATGGAACGCTCGGTGGATATTACTCTCATTCGTTACTGTACGGAACAGCTGGACCTGGTAGTGTATTTGTATTATGTATGTGTAAAGATGTGTATAGTGCTGTTATTTTTGTGAATAAACAGCTTGATTTTAATGTTTTTAGTCTGACTTTTGTAATTAATTAATTGCGTGATTAGTAAAGTTATCTGTAACGGAATAGTTTAAAAAAAATTGGATTGCAGATATTTGATTTCTTATTTTTATTAACACATTGTAAAATATAATTTATTGAAAAAAAAAGTTAGATTTTTTTAATTTCCATCATAGTAAGGAATTTAAGTAAAATTATAGTTTGAAAAGCTCTTAATGTTATGTCTAGTCAACAAAAAAAAAAAAATACTTTAACGACATTAAAATAATACTATTTACTTGAAATATTATAATAATACTATTATTATGTAAAAGAACCAATGATCACCGTAAAAAATAAACCAAAAATAATTATATAATGACATGTTATTATGTTTCCAACGGTCGCAAAGTAATAGCACGGCGAGGAGTCCTTAACCGAATTTTAATGGACACTTTTGAATTATAGACATTCAGCCTTTCTTATTGCCGCCTCGCCTTCATAAGGAGGAATTTGGTCCCTCGCCAAAACCTTACACATTTCCTTTCATAGTCCTGGTGATAAGGAAAATAATGTTTCTTTAAATATAGAACTAATAGCCTCTCGTGAAAATCAAATGAGCTAATTAGAAATAGCTTAAGTATTATAAAATTAGTTTACGATATTGACTGAACGGTTTACGTATTACTAATATTAGATTAGTATATGTATTTAAGCCTTTGAGGTTAGAATGGAAAAATCCATCATCACATCTACCATTGGATATAATTATATGATTGAACTGCTGAACGTAGGCGTCCATTACCATCTCTAGGGGGGTTTGCTAATACTCACCACGCTTGGCAGACGGATTTGTAAGCGCAGTGTGTTGTGGCAGGATATGGTGACGCTGCTGTCTACCGCCATCCTGGTTGGTCTACAGTTGTTCGCACCACTATGGCCTCAGTAGCCTTTTATGACACCTCGGCAAGAAAGAGGTCGGAACTATTCTTCTCTGCCGGTCACCGCACGACACCATAAAATAATATTTTTATTTATATTACATTTATTTATTGCTATAAAATTATGATAACATAAAATTAAAGAAATATAATATATATACAGATTTAAAAGAATATAAAAATAATCATCAAAATCGGTACACCCAGTAGAAGGTTATGAGGCACATGAAAAAAAAATACAATTGCGAATCACCTCCTTTTGCTGAAGTCGGTTAAAAATAGTAATACAATTCGCATAAGTTTTTGTGACACATATACTTTATTTATGTATTATGAATCTACGAATGATTACGACAATTTAGTAAGCCTTTATTAAAGCTATATGACATAAAGAAATAACTTATAACATGTATAGGTTGCATGCGCGAGCGATCTCGTGGCGCCCCATTACGATGATGAGGGCACCGCTGGGTTTTAGCGGGTATTCTGGCACGTTCTTCGTGCCAGCGAGTCCCACATACCCGTCGCCTCCCCGCGGCGGGACGCGTAAATGCATTTCCCAGCGATAAAAAAAAAAAAAATGGATAGGTAATCTAACTTTATGCAAATACCATCATCATCGCAGTCGATACTACTTACCGGTATTAAATAATTTCTGGACGTCGTGTTTTGCAGCTTAACCAGTTAACCGATGTTAATGTAGCATGAAGGCAATTTAAAATATAGAATAGGACATGACATACATTAAAGATGCTAATTAATCGCATTCCAGCGTTGTTTCGTTTAGTTATTTATTATTAATAAAATAATTTGAAACATTATTTACACAACGTTATTATCATTTTTTTTAATGACTATTAAATGTAATAAATCATCTAATCATAAATTAACTTTAGTTTTAGTTTGAACAAACAGACAGATGAACGGACAGACGGACAGACATTTCATAAAATGGTAGAAATTAAAAAATAAGCGGTTTTAGACCAAATAAAAAATTCTGAAAAAAAAGGAGATGTGAAATTTACAATTTTATTATATGCATAGAAAATACTCGTGTTATTACTGCTTCATCGTATTTTTTTTTATGAATAGAAACGTAGACAACTACGAAATAAAACGTTTAAAAAGTTTATAAATCAGTCTACATTAAAATAAATACAAATATTATCAGAAAATATCAACAATTCTTGTGTAAAGAAGGAACATTACCTCTTAATAATATCAAAATAATAAAAGTAAAATGTAAAAACTTGGTGAAATTGATAACGTCAACGTGTAGCGTCGGCGTCGGGACGCCGGCATCGCGGCGTGACATTTATAATTAAATATTTTGTTAAGAGAAGTAAATTATTAAAGTTATTAAGTTCTTTTGTTTGTAAAATATAATTTAATTTTTGGAGTTTAGTTTAATATATTTCACTGTCGTATTAAGCGATTACATTTTGTGAATCTGTTTTATACAGCAGAAACTAACAGATTAAAAAATATACGTATATAATTATTCAGACTTTGATATTTATGAATGTTCATTATAGATAAAGGCTATATGTTTTACTTGTGCTGTAGCACTGTAACAGCAGTCCCATTGTTGGACACAGATCTTATCTATTATTAAAACAAGAAATTGTTCTCGATTCATCCTACTGCTTCTAAGAAGCTTACCTCACTTTTTTACGGCCGAGTACGAGATGAATTTGTATATTTGAGCAATTCAAAATTCATCCCTATCCCGATTTGAACCTTTCGATTAAGATCTACTTGCTCTATCTACTGAACCATTTTTGTATTTACTTGTATATTTGTCGAAAAGGAAATATACAACAATCCTTAACACGTAATTTTTATTTTAACTGAAAAATGTTATTAAGTCCCTTGATTAACCGATTTGTGTTAAAACAGATGTAGAAATAAACTGAAATAAGGTGAAATTTGAAAAGTAAAACTTGACACAAAACAGTAACGTTTTAGAAATTCTTGACTGTTTTAGAGTTTTCTAAATTTAAAAACTATATTTTAACTTCGATGGCGTGAACACGTCACCTATTTTGCTACTACAGGCGCTCTTCGCAAACTTTTGTAATAACAGAATTCTTTCAAACTATAAATTATGAGGGGAGGATAGTTTACACGAGGTATTTTTATTAAAACTCCTCGTTATTTCTGCATGAATCGTACAAAAAACAAATATTACAACAACAACAACAAAAAAGTATCCAAAGAATTACAGGTCGATTAAAAGAAAGAAGATTAAAAATAACGAACAAAGCGAAATGACATCGTTTAAATGTTAAAGAGGATACTGCTGAAAGGACAATTAACAATGACACCCAATTAGAGTAACGATCAAGAATACTAATTTAGTCACTTGAGCGTCTACGACACGTAAGTGGAGACAAAGTAAAATTGAGCGTCTTAAGTTTTTTTTTTCGATGTATACATTGTTTCATTTCGTATTAGTACCTAAGAATTTTGAAATAAAAGAACGTGGGATCTAATAATCGCTTTTGCTAAAACAATGCTAAGATGCTTTGGCTTTAATTCATTTTCATTGTTTGACTAACTATAAGATGAGGTTAAAAATAAATATGCAGAAGATATCGAGCTTTGTAATACGAGTTTAAACGTTCTGTTATTTATAGTAGGTACATAATATCTTTTCAATAATATGAGTTTCGAAATAACTTAATATTTTTTTATAAACAAAAATTTTGTTGTAAAGGAAAATTAATGGTTTTGAAATTCGAACATAGGACCGAAGCTGAAACAATCCGTACATTTAATACCTACTGTTAAAATTCTGGACATCTATTGAAATATATTCCTAGTATATGTTACAAATCGGATAGTTGCGTCATACCTTTTCACTAGGCGGTACATTATCATCGGGGCGTCACGGTGGCATGCGCCAGCGATCCCGTGGCGTCCTTGTACGACGATGAGGGCACCGCTGGGTTTTAGTGCTGTATTCTGGCACGTTCTGCCGTGTCAGCGAGTCCCACATACCCGTCGCCCTCAGGCGGCGGGATGCGTAAATGCATTTCCAAGCGAGAAAAAAAAGGCGGTATATTATCCGACGTGTGATCGTGTAATTTGTTTGATGTAAGGATTTCGTAGTCTGTGTCGGGCTTTAAGAAGGCGTTAATTGCGACTTCTGTGTGTGGGTTTACTGGGGTATTGTTACTTAAACCATTTAGCGTACATTCCAACTGGTATTGAGTTTCATTGTGTTGCAATCTTCACACTTCTGAAGGTGTTGTATTGAATTGTGCGTATTTAGTAGTTTAGTAATTTTTAAACATAAGTCTTTTCTTACTCTAGACGGTTAAAAATATTAATTACAACTTGTTTTAAAAAAAATGTAACATTATAAATGATTTCAAATAAATTTAAATTATTGAATTAAACGTAACGAAAATTCTTCTTCGTTATGAATGAAATCCAATTTGTTTCATTTCAAATAATAGGTAGCAAAGCTTAAGAAGAAACTATATAATAGTGAAAACCAGAAAAAAAAACTTGTTTCATTTTTCTCATAAGGAGGTTAGTAAAAACTTTTCTTCGCTTTTAAATGACTAGACTTAAACTATTTTAAACAAAGAAAATACTCAAGTCCACAGTACTTATAACGAGATTGGATAGAGAGAAAAAAGAGGGTAGTCACCAAAAGAATTTATCTTATGCGATCCGGTTAAAACTGAATTAAAATTCACAGTATTATAAAAACACTACAAAACTGACAACACACTCACAGTATAACAACTGATTTATTGGCATAAGATGCCTCGTTATAGTTTTATTACCGTGCGATGATCGGCAGGGAAGAATAGACCCGACCTCCTCCTTGCCGAGGTATTGTAAAAGGCGACTAAGGCCATTATGGTACGAACAATTGTGCATCAGCTAACACGGTGATGGGCAGAAGCGTCACTACATTTTGCCACAACACACTGCGCTCGCCAACACGCCTGCCAAGCGTGGTGAGTAAATACTACGAGCAAACTCCCAAAACGATCAGCACTATAGAGCTCAGGCCCCCGTTCCCGGTGGTGCTTCTATTTCTGGCTACGATAGCGAATTAGTTTCTCAACGGTCCACTCTTAAAATGAACATGGACTAGATGAAAATCATGTCGAATTTTTATATCTTACCCGTCTCTTTGTCGGTTGGGAACTCCATTTTCGAAGATGTTGACGAGTACATTTACCTAGGACAAAAGAGCCAACTTAGCAGGTCCAACTTTGAGATGGGGCGTCATAGTTGCATGCGCGAGCGATCCTGTGGCACCCCATTACGACGATGAGGGCACCGCTGGGTTTTAGCGGGTATTCTGACACGTTCTGCGTGCCCGCGAGTCCCACATACCCGCTGCCTCTCCGCGGCGGGATGCGTAAATGCATTTCCCAGCGATAAAAAAAAGGTCCAACTTTCAGAGAGAGAGGTCAATTATCGTATTCAGTTAGAATGAAGGTTATCGATATAACCCAACGGATTTGCAAGCTCGAGTGAAAGTACGCAGGTGACAATCTGTGTACTGTGAATATTATCTAACTCTATAGCTTTGTTTCAGAACATAATAAAGTATGTATATGTATGTATGCGTATGTATGTAGACATATGGTTATTTGTGTATGTGTATGTAAGTATTTGTATGTATGTATTTTTATGTATGTCTATATATTTAATGTGTATGTGTATATATTATGTGTGTTTGTGTATGTATATGCATGTATGTATGTATTATATTGTGGATATGTTTTGTACACCCCTACCGTTATATTTATATCCTCTACCTAAGGTTGCCTGGAAGAGATTGCTGCTTTAGCAATAAGGCCGCCTCTTGTACATTTCTCTTATAATTTTACTCTATATTTGTAAAAAAAAAATTTTTTGGTGTACAATAAAGAGTACTTGTTGTTGTTGTTGTTGTTGTGACATAACACGTAGAACTGACGGCCGATGGAACAGAAAGGTTTTTGACTGGAGACCACGTACCAGCAAGCGCAGTCACCGGAAGCCGTTGGATGAAAGCTGCTTGTAACTGGTCACTCTATAGGTCGATGATGATATGATGATGATGATATTGAGGCTAAAGATGTGTTTTAACATTAAAACAACTTGAATCACACAACAATCTAGCGGAACCTATTTGAAAGAAAATGCTTTATATTGCCTCTGTTCGAGAAACTTTATAGACTAACAAATAGAACGCTACAGCTCAAAATAGTGAAGTAACAACCATTACTCGATACCTACTAGCTGGTTTAGTTAACACAAATGTTATTATCATATAGTATCGTAGTCACTTATAAATTTTTCAAAAAATCAATGTCACATAAGTTCACTCGTTACGGTCTGTTTCGTAGGTACCTCCAAGGCAAGATACAGAATTATAAATAACCGTATGGAGATACATTAGGTATACACATTATAGTAACTGACGTAATATTCTGCTATCAGCCTAATTAAAGAAAGCATTATTTCCATTCATTATTCATGTATTCGAGTAATAAAGATACATAATTCGTTTCGTTACATTACTTCAAATTGCAGAGTATTTTATTATCATTTTCTCAGCTAGTTTTATATCATTGTTTTCATACTACCGTATACTTGTTTAACGATGTTAAAAGAGTGTCTCGCTTATTTGTTGTGACACAGGCTTATAGCAACACTATCCGTTTGTCAGAGTATGTGGTGTCTTTGAATGTATGGGTTGGACGGTTCGAGCGTCGTGTGCTAATTAAAGAGCCACTTTTCGTTTTTGTAATACGAAGCCGCATCGCGACACTTGCGGTTTGGCTGAGCTCGTGTAAATGTTTTAGTAGCTATCATTGTTTCTCATGAGCTTTAATATAGAGGAATATTAGTTTGAGCGTTTGTGGCCAGTTATCTTTATTGCTTTTTGTAGTTTATGTTCCAGGTCATAAATTTTAAATATAGTTTTGATGGAAAGTATGGGTGGCATGTTTTTTATTGTACAATATGCTATTACATATTTTATCTTGTACTTTTTTTGACACTGCTAAGAATACTTTTTATATATCAAGTCTAAAATTAAACACATCACATACACATGTTTTGTGTTTAGGATACGTAAGTACATAGTTTATTATAATAACCTATGTACTAAGTAGAAAGAATATAGTCTACCTAACGAAAAAAAAAAAAAAAAGTAGCGAAAAGATATGTAGGTACATGCAATAGTATAGTAAAATTCTCCGTCATTTAATCACGTATTTTTTGATATGCGAAGAGCATATTTCACTTTTTCAATATTTTAAATGAATTCTAGTGAATTTCTTCATACAAACTTTAATATAGATTTTGTGCCATCTGCAAAGTAATCGTCTTAGTTTCGCGAAGTCTAGTTGAAATTAGCGAGTCGAAGGCAGTGGGCCGCATCTGTCGCTGAATCGATACTTCTTCAAATGGCCCGAACTTAAAGGACTGTGAGAAATTGTTTCAAAGAATAGCTTTAATTTTTTTCTAATTGAGGAATCGTACCAATCGCTTTTTGATTTTTTTGCAAATTTTTTAATAATATTGACAAAAACTATTAAAAAATACCTGTAAATCTAAATAACATATTGTCTCGATTCTAAACAAATGTTTTTTTTCTTAATTGTTAATATTACATATATATGTATAAGTTTTCAAAACGAATAAAAATAGCCAAACTATAGATAAATTCAATTAGTTTTTCGAAATAAATCTATCATCTCTGTCTTTAAAATTGCATAAAATAATTACGATAATAAATGATTTTTCCGGTGTTTAGCTGGACGTTGGAAAGGTGCCAGATAGTCGGTCATGGGTTGCCGTTTATCTGTTCTAATGGTTCGGAACACCCAATTATGACAGTTCATTTACACAGATACAATCTAAACATGCTTGATGAATTTTAAACGAAAGATTTTACTTTTATATCGAGATGGATATCTGGATTATTTTATATTATTGACAAAATTATTTACTATTGAATTTTGAAAATCGTGTTAAATTCCAACTGTATTGTAATTTATTTACTGTATTGTATTATTCGGGTGTTCTATGTTCTATTATATAATCAGGGTCTGTTGTACGTATATATATTATATAAACACACAACAGGCCCTGATTTATTGACTTATTATTCTTATTTCAGCGTTTAAGATACACCGTACCTACACCAATCTGATGTACAGACAAGAATCCGTGTATTTTCTATTCTCAATAGACCTTACTTTGGGAGTGCATGCATGTGTAGGTATATGCCTCTGTCTGGAAAGGAGTAAGTTACGCCGAGGGTATACATAAGATCCACTGGTTACCTGACTAAGCGTTTCATATTGTAGTGTACGACGTAAACCAATGACCAGCAAACCCAGAAAATAAGCTTGTATTGTAAATTGTATTAGATTGATAAAGATGATTTCATTAAATAAGCATTAAATTTTGTAAATTATAATTAAACCTTGAACAACATATTTACGCTGACAACGAATAACAAAAATGTATGTTGATGGGTCACGTAGCGACCTAGTTGAAAACAAATATAAAACACTATATTTCAGAGAATAAATCACCAATTGAGAATCAACTTTTGTCTTGTTATTATATCTCCCGCACCGCACATCACATGGCGACCCTGCCAGGCGGTGCGCGTGCAAGTGCTATACAGTGCACGCGCACCGCACCGTCCACTGCCTAAGGAATTGATAATTAAATAAATTGAAAAAAGGAGTGGAAAAGTAAAAAGCGAAATATTAAAAATAAATAAATAGAACAAAACGGTGCAAGCAATATACAAGACAGGACTGTGAAGAGAGACCTGTCCCTGGTCTACATGGTTGCAATTGGATCGCGTCGTCATCGCGGTCATCGATCATCTTTCAATACGAAAGAAAATTGAGCGTCAGGCAGTTGCTGTAATGGTACGCAAACAAGAAGTGGTATAAAAGCCAAGCTGAGAACAGGTCAAGATATGGAAGATTAAAAATTTTAGAGGTAATAATATTTTTTTTTATTGAATAATGTGTTATTAAATATACAAGTTATAGTGTATTAATAATTAGATGCCAGAGATTTTTTTTTTAATACGAAATGTAATTTTTTTTTTTAATTAAGAAATGTAAGTTTATTTTTGGAAAAAAAAAACTGTATTGCGATAGAAATATGTATAATTATTATATAAAGATATAAGATACATGTAATTGTTACAAAGAAGAATCTAAGCAAAACATGGCTGCAAAATATAGTTTTGATTTAAAGACGGCAATGTCATTTTTGCCAGTCATGGATGGCTCAGAAGCCGTCACTAATCAATTAATTGACGCGGTAGAGTTTTATTCTACGATGATTAGGGACACGGAAGCACATTTATTAATTAATTTTGTATTAAAGACAAGGTTGTCTCAAAGTGCTAAGTTAAGACTATCAAGTACTTATAGTAATGTTAAGCAAATGGTTGATGAAATGAAAACGCGTCTCCTCACAAAAAAGTCGGATATCGCATTACAAAAACAATTACTAACGATTAAACAGGGAAATAAATCGATAGAACAGTACGGTCGAGAAATCGAAGATCTTTTTGTAAACCTGACTATTTCACAAGCTAACGGTAATTCAAAAGCCTACGAGATTTTAAAGCCATTAAATGAGAAAACGGCAATTAATCAGTTCGCTCAGGGTTTACGAAACGAAAAACTCAATACCATTATATCAGCGCGTGCTTACTCGTCATTAAATGATGCGATTCAGGGTGCGAAAGATGAAGAGATAATAATGACTGCTTCATCCAGTCCTGAAAAAATGTTTTATGTGCGCGGAAATGGTTATAATTCCAAAACATCGTTTAGAAGAATGCCTTATAAAAATATAAATAGGAACCCACGGGTTACGTATCAAAACGAAAGTTCTTCATTAAAAACGAGAAAGCCTTTCCAACAAAATAAGCCGCGAGGTACTTATAGTCGTAATAAATATACTCAAAATTACAGTCGCGGTCGTGAATATTATAAAAATAATATTAAACATAAAATAAATGCAACAATAGAACAGCCGGACAACACTAATGACAACGGTTTACAATTTTTCGAGGTCAGCAACAACATTCTGACTTATTGTCATATGAACTCGGTTCAATTTACAATAAAAGGTAAAACGTATATATGGTTGATAGATACAGGTGCGTCACTCAGTGCTATAAAACGCAACGTTGCATTATCCACAGGCGAGTACATCGCCCCGAAAGTCACATACGTAGACGGAATAGGAGGTAAAATTACATCTTACGGTACGATTCATTTAGGTTTAGAGAGCAAAACAAAACAATCATTTAATCATAAATTTCATGTGTTCTCTAACTTACCAATAAATGTAGATGGAATAATTGGTCAAGACTTTTTAATTAAATATAAATGTGTTATTGATTTTGAAAAAGAAATAATTACTTTAAATCATAATAACAAATTAATTAAAATACCTTTGAATTTAAAAATAAAAAATTACACAGGTATTCACTTAAACCAAATAAAATTGCCAGCGCGATGCGAATCTATAATAAAGATATCTAATAATTACAAAGGTGATTGTGTTGTTTTGTCAAGCGAAATCGGAGAAGGAATTTTTGTAGCAAATACTATAACGCGGTGTGTAAATGGGAAAATTTCTGTTAAAGTATTGAACACACGTGACGAAGATGTATTTTTAAATAGTTTTACTCCACAAATAAGACCCTTGAATGATTATATTTGTTTTTCTTTTGAACAATGTCAAAATAATGCAGATAGAGTAAAATTATTATTTTCACTTTTAAAATTAAATAATTTAAACACAGAAGAAAAAAATTCTATTGCCAATATATGTGCGAAATTTGCCGATATTTTTCATTTACCGGGGGACTCTTTAAATACAACAAACTTGTACGAACAAAAAATACGCTTAAAACCTAACGTATCTCCGGTTTATAGTAAGCCTTATCGATTACCACAGTCACAAAAATCGGAAATAAATAAACAAATTAAAGAAATGGTTGAAAATGATATTATAGAAGAGTCACAGTCAGAGTGGGCAAGTCCATTATTGTTAGTTCCTAAAAAGACAAATTCGAGTGGGGAAAAAAAATGGCGATTAGTAATAGACTATAGAAAGCTCAATGAAGTTGTTGAAAATGATAAATTTCCGTTACCAAATATAACCGAAATATTAGATTCTTTATCTGGTGCTATGTATTTCAGCACGCTAGATTTAAATCAGGGATACTACCAAATAAAATTAGATCCGGAAAGCAGAAAGTATACTGCTTTTATTGCGGATAAACATTATCAAATGAAACGATTGCCAATGGGTTTAAAGACAAGTCCGAATGCGTTCAGTAGAGCAATGACTATAGCTATGTCTGGTCTTAATTATTTGCAATGTATAGTATATTTGGATGATATTATTGTCATGGGCCGTAGCCTTAGTCAGCATAATAAAAATTTAATAGATGTTTTTACAAGATTAAGAAAAGTGAATTTTAAGTTAAATCCCTTAAAATGTAACTTTTTACAAAAAGAAATTTTATATTTGGGACATATCGTAACTCCCGAAGGGATAAAGCCAGATCCAAAAAAAATCTCAGTTGTACAAAATTATCCAGTACCAAAAAACGCTGACGAGGTCAGACGTTTTGTAGCTTTTGTAAATTATTATAGAAAGTATATTCCCCATTTTTCGGAAATTACACAACCCTTAAATAATTTATTAAAGAAAAATGTAGAGTTTAGTTGGAATAAAGACTGTAATAAAGCTTTTGAACGATTAAAAATAGCTATTAGCAATCCACCTTTATTACAATATCCAGACTTCTCAAGTAACAATGAATTCACGATACACACGGACGCGTCGGGCATAGCTATTGGATGTGTATTATCAAATAAAAACGGTTTACCAGTAGCTTATGCAAGCAGACCTTTAAATAAAGCAGAAAAAAATTATCCAACCATAGAAAAAGAATTGTTGGCAATCGTTTGGGCAATAAAATATTTTCGTCCTTATTTATACGGACGTCATTTTAAAATTATTACGGATCATCGCCCATTAATTTATTTATTTAACATGAATAATCCATCGAGTAGGCTCACTAAGTTTCGTTTGTGCCTAGAAGAATACGATTTTACAGTAGAATATTTGAAAGGAAAAGATAATGCAGCTGCAGACGCATTATCTAGGACTGAAATTACTAGTAACGAACTTAAAAGTTTATCAAAGAATAATATGTCGGTAATGACTAGAGCACAAAAGAAACGAATGGAAGAGCAAAAACAGGTAAATGATTTTGTTTCCATGGATTCTAACTATGATTGGACTGATCACCCAAACATGGTCGGAATTCCTAAAAAACCAAATAATTTGCCTGAGTTAAGTTTTTATAAAAAAGACTTTAAAAAAATATTGAAACAAAAGGACTGTATTTTCAGTCAAAATAATCTTATAATATACTCGCCATCCTTATTAAGGGGGTGGTCGGGATTTATTGCGGTTAAAGAAATTCATATTCAGCAAAAGTACTGCGATTTCTCGTATTTAAAAAATATGCATAGAAATCTTCAAGATATTTACTGTTTCGGTGAAATTACGAAAACACGATAGAAATAACTTCATTCGATAGAAAATAATCACAAAGTAAGGTCTTTGAAATCGTTTGAAACGGTTTAAATAAAGAAAGCAAACGAGCAACCACCTAAAAGTTTTATCAGAGTATTAAACATGTTAAAATTGAATTATTTGACCTTGGGTTTTCGATATTTTTGTACTTTTCATTCATGATTTATCAATATTATAATTTGTCGGTTACGCCATCCATTCCGAGCGATTTCAAATCGGTTCTCCTTCACTTACCCGCTGCGTTCGACAGTGACAGTCTAAACGTGATGCTAAATAGACGTGTGTCGCTTTAGTCTCCAAACGCGCTTCGTATATTCACGAAAATACAGAACAAATAAAGGTTAACATATGGTAGAAGTGCAAAGGTAAGTAATAAAGTATTATAATTTATTAATTAACTAGTTAATCAATTGCTGTTAGTGTACCTTTATTTCACTAATATCTGCATCGACAGCGTTGCTTTGTGGTCCGGCGACAGAATCAAGTTTTTGAGACGTTAGGTTCGATCCTCTCAAAAATTTTAGTTTTGGTAGAATTATGTTTTTGTTTATTATTATTTTTTTTATGTAGTTACTTGCGTGTGTAGGAAAAATACTTATATATCTTACTTATTTTTTTTATCATTTTTTTTACCCGACTGCGACAGAAGGAGGGTTATGTTTTTCGAGTGTATGTATGTATTCATGTATGTATGTATGTATGTATGTATGTCCATTTCTTTGGCACGCCTTACAGCCCAAAAAGCTGGACGGTTTTTGACATATGAGGTGTCGTTGGATTTGTCTAAATTGTAGTAGTGACATAGGCTATATAAATTTTCAAAATGGCGCCAGCAAATGGCGGAATGAGGGAGGGGAGTTGAATTTTTTTTTCTAATTGTAGCAATATGGGTATCAAATGAAAGCTAGTAAATTGTTTTATTCTTTTTAGTTTATAATAAGAGTATTTTACGCAGTCGGGTTTTTTGATTTTTTTAATTAAGCATACTTGTTAATTAAGCATACTTGTTGTGAAATAAAGATCATACTTTGATATAGAATTAAAATTTCCAGAAAACGACGGTGTATTTCTGAAGATGATGCAATGGACACTGGAACAAGCGCTACCACCATTCGCATGTATGTACAATTCGATGTAAACCGAATATTATTCCTCGCGTACGGTGGGTCACTCGCTAAACATAAAACTACCAGTGCAATATGAGCTAATATCACTATGGATAAGCTCGACCGGGAACTGGCAGAGGAGGTCGCAATCGTCGGCCGCTGGAGTCTCCCGCCGCTTTCAGAGCTTGGGGTGGATGTGGCGGCTAGCCGGCTCTGCGACGCATTCACTGCTGTCTGCAGAGCGGCCATGCCGCCAACGAAGCGTCCATCCCCACGGCGGGCACTCTACTGGTGGTCGGCTGAGATAGCTGGCCTCCGGGCCGCCTGCAACGGGGCCAGGAGACAATCATCCGGAGCAGGTGGAGACGAACCCAGGACGTGGACAGGGACGATAGGCTGCGCAGGATCTACGTGGAGAAAACGAAGATCCTGCGGCAGGTCATATGCCGAGCCAAGGAGGAGGCTTGGCTGGAGTTAGTTGGGGGTCTGCAGAGAGACCCCCGGGGCCGACCGTATAATTGGGCGCGGAACAAGCTCCGCATCCAGTCGGCCTCCATCAGCGAAACGCTCCAGCCGGACCAACTGGGGAAGGACCCGAGCGCTTCGTGCCCCTCAGAATGGCTCGGCAGACGCTGGACGAGAAGGAGGGTGTTCCGCGGCCCGTCACAGAGGCTGCAATGGAGGCGGTGATTACCCGCCTCCAAAATAAGAAGAGGGCGCAGGGTCCAGAGGGGGTGCACGGGAGAGTCCTTACGATCGCTCTCGGGCACCTCGGCGACAGCTTCCGGGAGCTATTTGACCGCTGCCTGCGGTCTGGCCAGTTCCCGGGGGTCTGGAAGGAGGGTCGGCTCTGCCTATTTCCTTAGGCAGGTCGGACCCCGGACTCGGCTTCGGCGGTGCGACCGGTGGTGTTGCTGAACGAAGCTGGGAAGGCCTTGGAGAAGATAGTCCCTACCTATACCTCCCGACCTCTCCGATCGGAGGGTAGGCCACGAGAATCGGTTGGGGTCCGTGGAATGGCGGCGAGTCGGCTGCGGTGTCCCGCAGGGATCGGTCCTAGGCCCAATCCTGTGGGACATCGGGTACGACTGGGTCTTGCGAGACCGTCTCCTCACCAGGATGGGTGTCATCTGCTACGCGGATGACACCCTCGTTTACTCTCGAGGACGAAACAACAAGGAGGCGACGCGGCTGGCTGAGGTCGGACTCGACCTCGTGATCAGCCGCATAAAGAGTTTAGGGCTCCGTGTCAGGATTGACAAGACCGAAGCCCTACTATTCCGCGGGACCGGCTGAGAGGGACCTCCACCGGGGGCTACCCTGCAGATTGGAGAGGGAAGGGTGAGGATGAGCCCCCAAATGAAATATCTGGGGCTCATCCTTGACGGAGGGTGGACTTTCGGCCCACATTTAGCTATGGTAGGACCGAGGTTCATGAAGGCGGCGAGTGCGCTAGGCAGACTCCTCCCGAACCTCGGAGGACCCAGCGCCGTCTGCAGGCAGCTGTATTCTGGATTCTGCCGGAGTATGGCGACGTACGGTGCCCCGGTTTGGGCGGATCGCCTCACCGCGAGAAATAAAGCAGCGCTGCGCGCTGCGCTGAGGGCAATCGTGGTAAGGGTGATTCGGGTATACCGTACGGTATCTTGGGCTGCAGCTACTGCTCTAGCCGGCGATCCCCCGTGGGAGCTCGTGGCGGAGGTTCTTGCCGAGACCTACTCATCTCTCGTCGTAGTCTCGGTAGGAGGGCTCTTGGTGAGAACCCTACGTTGGACGGGATCCTACGGGTGTGTCGGATAGGGCAGGAAGCGCTTATGCGGAGGTGGGGGAAGGACCTGGCGGGGCAGCCGTACGGTACATGCGTAACGACTGCCATTCGCCCAGTCCTTGAGCGGTGGATGCGTCGAAAACGCAAGCCCCTCAACTTCCGTCGGACGCAGGTTCTCACCGGGCACGGTTGCTTTGGTGACTACCTGTGCCGGACGGCCCAGAGGGAGCTGACGACTGAATGTTATGATTGTGGCGTGGCGATGGACTCTGCCCAGCACACCCTCGAGGTGTGCCCGAGATGGGCGGCGCTGCGTCAAGGTCTGACGTCGGTCCTCGGAGGGGACTTGTCGCTCCCGAGCGTCATCACCGCGATGCTCGGTGACGACGAGTCCTGGAAGGCGATGGTTCTGCGAGACAGTAATGTCCCAGAAGGAGGCCGACGAGCGGGTGAGAGAGGAAGCCACCGACGTGGCCTCCATCCGCGGGCGACGAATAGGGGTGCGTAGGAGGCGCTACTTAATGCGCCTCCAGTAACGCCCCTGTGTCCGTGTTGGGCCGTGATGGGAACCCGGTCCTACTAGACACGGCGTCTTTGGGACTGTTCAGAGTTTATAGCCCGTCGTGGTAAACCACGCACGATTTTATCCGATAATGGAACTAATTTTGTAGGCGCCTGTAATGAACTAAATACTTTTTTGCAGACGTCTAATCTTGACTCGTGCACAGGAAGGCATCGAGTTTAGTTTCACGCCACCTTATTCTCCCCATTTCAATGGCTTTGCAGAGGCCGCCGTGCGGTCTATCAAGCATCATTTAATGCGACTGCTGCACCAGCACCACTTCACGTACGAAGAGCTGTATACGTGTCTTACACAAATTGAATCAATTTTAAACTCCCGACCTCTAACTCCTCTGTCCTCCGATCCTCTTGACTTCTCTGCCTTAACACCTGCCCACTTTTTGATTGGACGACCACTAACATCTGTACCTTATCCACAGTTAACAGAAATCAGTATCGGCCGACTAGGACGCTTCCAAAGGGTGGAGCAGCTTAAACAACATTTTTGGAACAGGTACCATACGGAGTACGTACATCTACTGCAACAGAAGACCAAGTGGTCTACATTTTCCAGTGACATTAAAGTAGGATCTCTTGTACTCATCAAAGAAAAGGCCCTGCCTCCTCTATTGTGGTGTCTTGGACGTATTGTGCAGGTGTATCCAGGAGGTGACGGAGCGACGAGAGTAGCGGATATCAAGACAAAGAAGGGCACGATGCAGCGCGTCTTCAACAACATTTGCCCACTACCTCTTTGAAGTTTACCCTTCAACCCGGGGAGCTTGTTCGAGCGATATTGCCCGCGCGCTGCGACGGGGATACAGCGGGTAGCAGGCGGGGGCCGTAGCACGGCCTATAGCTCCGCGCAGGACGAGACTTGCATCGGGACACCACCGGCGACGCACGTTTCCTATCTTATACCTAATATTTTTGTACTAGTCTTATTTATTTCTCTTTTAGTCATAGGACCCTAACAAATAGAATAGAATAGAATAGAATTTTATTGAGAGATATTTATACACTGTTACACATAAAAATTAAATAATTTAATACACAATAAAAGAAATACTTAAAAAAAAGTAAAAAATATATTTATTTGGGACATCACAAACATTGCAGACAACGAGTAAAATATTTATACAAAAAAAAAAAGAAAAAAATATACGTAGTTCAATTAAAAAAAAAGAAGTATTTGTGTATACAATTAAAGCAACAAACATACAAAATTACAAATACATTTAATACATACAATAACATATAAAATTACAAATACTTAAATTTAGTTACAAAAAAAAAAAAATTGACAAAATATATATAAATATGCGCCTGAATATGATATAAAAAAATTTACCGAGTGCCCTGCCGTACCTGCTAAAGTTCTGGTCGTAGACATCCACATTGCAATCTAGGTAATAAAATTTTGTAAGTAATACCAGCCCTCCTATATACTTACGTACAACATACTTCCATAAACATTATTTTTTAGAACTGAAGAAAATATTGATATTTTGTTGATACATATTTTGTTACCTGGTTTATGATCAACGGTCGTAAGTGTACAGATGATTTTATTACAAAATAAATGTTTAGTGGATATTACATAAATTATTTTCAAAAGATTTTTATTATTATTATATTGTCTAATGTCACTTTTAATTTTTGTTTGTTTTTTATAGTTTTATTATTAAAAGTCATTTTTCATAAAAAGAAACTTTACATTTAGATTGTGTATGTAATGGGTTCGCATTAGGAGCAAAAAATTAAAAAGTTTTATAGATATTACACAGAGGGCTCGGAACCTAAAATTCCTTATTTAGCGAAGAGATGGCGTTAGTTAAAAAGGTTCGTTGAACCTGTGCGTTCCGGCAGCGAGGGGCAGGTAAGGTGTTGGGAGGAGATGCGGAACTCAAACGCTCAAGGTCATTCGCTCATCTAAGCCCCTTAACATTGTGTCGCAACCCAAGTTCTCGATCGTGTACGGAACGAGATTCTTTCGCGAGGGAATTGGATACGTTTTGCAAGGCACAAAAAATAAGTGAAGTATGCATACTACAAAATGATGACACCGCTTGTATTATTACGGAGCTAGCTCAATATATGAATAATAAATGTAGGTCAGGGTCCGGACCCCGATTATGTATAATAAAAGGTGTCAAGAAAATAAATGATAAAGATGATAGGCGAGTCATATTAAATGATTTTCATTTATTGCCAACTAGTGGCCATGCAGGCATTCGAAGAATGACTAATAACGTAAAGCGTTACTACTATTGGCCAGGCATGAATAATGACATTATAAAATTTGTAAATAATTGTGAAAAATGTCAAAAACAAAAGTTTCATAAAAATATTAAGCAGCCACTATGTATTACTAGTACGGCAACAACGGCTTTTGATAAAATATTTTTAGATTTGGTAGGTCCATTAACAAAAGACGCGAATGGATACTGTTACATATTAACGTTACAGTGCGAGCTTACGAAGTATGTTGAAGCATACCCACTTTTAAATAAGGAAACGGACACTGTAGCGCGGGCGTTTGTCGATAATTTTATATTGCGATATGGAATTCCTAATGAAATTGCGACAGATAGAGGGACCGAATTTATTTCAACAACCATGAATGAAGTATGTAAAATTTTAAAAATTAACCAATTACAATCGACTGCTTATCACCATGAAAGCCTTGGTTCTTTAGAGAATTCTCATAAGTCATTAGGAGCGTTTTTAAGAATCCAAACAAATAATCAGGCTTATCAGTGGTCAGATTGGTTACAATATTGGTGTTTCTCTTATAATACGACAGTGCATTCAGCAACAAAATATACACCCTATGAATTGGTGTTTGGTAAACTATGTCGTATACCTAGTAATGTATTAAATAGAATAGATCCAATTTATAATTTTAATTCATATTCTGTAGAACTTAAATATAGATTACAGAAGTCCCAAGAGGATGCTAGAAATAATTTAATAAAAACAAAAAATGATAGAAAATTAAAATATGATTTAAGCACTAACCCAGTAAGTTATAACATAGGAGATTTAATATTAATTAAAAAGGAAATTAGAGATAAGATGGATCCAGTATACTCTGGACCATATACTGTAATCGAAGATCAAGGTATAAATGTAAAAATATTAATTTTGGGTAAGGAAAATATAGTACATAAAAATAGGACGAAAAAATTTAATTACAGTTAAAAGTTTTTTTTACTCTGTACTCTTATTTAAGTGCATTGTAGTATTATTATAGAATGTAAACAATTGTATGTAATCTTAAGTAAGGATGTTTGTACAACATGTGTAGCTTAGTATAAAAATGTATTTATTCTAAGTAAGGATATTTGTACAATGTATGTAAATAGCTTAGTATTAATAGTAAAATGTATTGTTTAGCCAAAAATTAAATATTCTCAATTTTTGTCTCAAAAAAAGGGGGGAAGGTGTAGTGTACGACGTAAACCAATGACCAGCAAACCCAGAAAATAAGCTTGTATTGTAAATTGTATTAGATTGATAAAGATGATTTCATTAAATAAGCATTAAATTTTGTAAATTATAATTAAACCTTGAACAACATATTTACGCTGACAACGAATAACAAAAATGTATGTTGATGGGTCACGTAGCGACCTAGTTGAAAACAAATATAAAACACTATATTTCAGAGAATAAATCACCAATTGAGAATCAACTTTTGTCTTGTTATTATATCTCCCGCACCGCACATCACACATATCTTGACTTATACTGACCATTGAATTGGGACTACAATAGTACAGATTGTTGCGTTTAATAAAATGGTTTATATCAACGATAATGAAAACCTTATTAATACATCACACAATATAATTGATCGTTCTAGACTCTGTGTAAAATTCTAAGTTATCAATATTTAAGCTTTAAACAAAAAATAGGTACCAGATTTTATAGTCGCGGACATTACCTATATTATTTTTACTACATACAAGGAGTACCCTCCAAACCAACCCTACTGAATTATCGATATTATAAACAGTAGGAATAGATGCAAATCAAATATGATACGTATAATCGTAAATGAAATTGCTGGTATATTAACAAATAAGAAAATCTGAACTCTTGCCTTATAGGGTACAAAGTGTTACTTTCAAATACTTTATGTGCAACTTCAATATGAAGCTAATAAAATATTATGGACGTACCAAAGCACTGGCTCAACTTTCACGGCAATATCCTTTCTACGTATAACTAACCGCAATGTTTATGCCACCAATATCGTTCGCATCGAAATCAATAAAACATGGTTACAGCTGTTGTCGAAATATGTCCAACACGAATATTGGGTCTCTCTATCGACTCAAATAAAAAAGAAAGGGAAGAAAATATGACTGCAGGGGCAAATTTTATTTGTTTGTTATTAGGGACAGGTAAGGTAACGCTAGGCGCCAACGATCGCGTGCCGGGATACATGTATACATCCCGAATTCCCGTTTTCTATACAAAATGAAGTACAGTTGTATACACTCTTAATGAAAAGCAATAGGGCTTAAAATGTATATTTCGACGACGAACGAAAATAGTGTTTTTCAGATTATTAAAGTAATGAGTCATTCTTAAAATTGTGTTTATTAACATGAATCATAAAGCTAATTGGTACGTTTACTCTTTTACAAACAAACAATTATTTATTTTTATTAAAGTAATACAATTTTTTTAAATATTTATAGAGAGGACTCTTATGATGTTTTTATACGATTTTTGCGCTTTTGTCGTTTAACGTTTGCGAATAAAAAATGTAACTTGTATATTTTTATAAGATAGAAGTTTTCCCATAAAATATCTCGAGATGACAATATAAAAGTTATTTTTGGGAGGCACAATAGGATGATAGATCGCACTTAAGTTTAATCATTTGATACTTTAGCAAGTTTCCACGTTTTCAGGAACAAAAAAAAATTAAGTATAATAATTTTTATGTCGTATAAAAAATATTTTACATAAAATATTTTTTAGATTCGACGAAATTAAAAGCAAATAATTATTTTAGTTTACTTACTAAAGCTCTTCAATTCACGATTTTTTTTCATACATTATTGCGATAAAGCTATAGGTAGTACCTAGTTTAAAAGCGGCTTGCGATGGGCTAGGCACGTAATTACCCGACTGCGACAGAAGGAGGGTTATGTTTTTCGAGTGTATGTATGTATGTATGTATGTGTGTGTGTATGTATGTATGTATGTATGTATGTATGTATGTATGTATGTATGTATGTATGTATGTCCATTTCTTTGGCACGCCCTACAGCCCAAACGGCTGGACGGTTTTTGACATAAGAGGTGTCGTTGGATTTGTCTAAATTGTAGTAGTGACATAGGCTATTTGAATTTTCAAAATGGCGCCCGCAAATGGCGGAATGAGGGAGGGGAGTTGAATTTTTTTTCTTACTGTAGCAATATGGGTATCAAATGAAAGCTAGTAAATTGTTTTATTCTTTATAGTTTATAATAAGAGTATTTTACGCAGTCGGGTTTTTTGATTTTTTTAATTAAGCATACTTGTTTTAAAACTACCGTTGTTGGAGATCCAAGGTAAGGCAATGATGATCCTGTACCAGGAAGAAAAGTGTTGCAGATGCGTATCTAGAAGGACAAATGACCTTAAAGAAGTCGTATAGACGCAAGACCACAAATTTTGGAGACCAGTAAAAGAGCCTTATATCCTATACAGCTATGGACGATATCTGCTTATAACAACTGATGATAACAACAACTAAATTAAAAAATAATAAAATGTACTGTGAAAAATCCCACTGCTGAGCGAAGGCATCTTTCCCTATATAGTAAGTTGATGCTTAATTTTCCACGCTGCTCCACTGCCGATTGGCGCATAATTTGCTTACCAAGTGTAACTCGTTATAAGATTTTTATGATAATGATCGGGAACAACAAATTTACGTGTTCTCCGTGGCACGATGGGTAACCCAACGTGAATAAGCACCCGGACCAGAAATAAATATTTGTAAAAATACAAATATCAAATAGAAACCGTCGATAACGTTTAACCGAAACAAAATACTACGTTACCATTATGCGGGTATGTTTGCATAAGTATGCATGAATATTGTATCGGGAAACGAGGATATTATTAATTTATTCTACAATGCTATTACAAATAATAATTAGTTTAATAATTGCGTTTTGCTATTACTTCATTTCTCGGTTAGCGTAATTTTAAACGGTATATTTATTTCGTTATAGCCCCCGTATTTAAATTATATTCAAGCATTTTCGAAACTTTATATTTATGTAAAGAAAATACAGTATTAATTTGCGGTAGTAAATATAGAAGTTACTCTTGTAAAAGTAGTTAGTAAGAAACTATATACATGTCTCACGCAGTAAACCGTTATGTGTGCAACTTCCGTCAACATTATTGCATTTAAATTATCGATTCAATAAGACGTGTAAACCAGAGTCGTTCTAAAATAGGTAATAATTTTACACAATGATATGTGTATACATAACACAAAGTAAACAAAATTGCACGTAGATCCAAATAGAGAAACTTTGTATAAACAATGCTCTGGCGTATATTGACTTAAGCAACATTTTGTGTGGGCGGCGCCCGAGGTGTAATGACCCCGGAAACGCATCTTAGAGCACAATGAAAGATAGCAGATAAGTGTTACCGTGCTTACGGATTTCTGGATGTCAAATATTATGTATTGGCGTTGCGATGGTATCTCAGATCGTGTCGTATAAATGGTATTACTTATTTGAATTACAAGTATTTCCTTTTTATAATTTTAAAGTAAAGTTCGTTTGTGAAGTAGCTTAAATAAAATAGAACTAACTGGCGGCAAAGGTAAATAGTTAAATTTCTTACTAGAAAGCGCTAGTGACAGTCTCTGCTAAATATGTCAAGAATTGTTATAACGAAACACGTTCAAGACGTAGTTTTCGTAAACGTAGTTTTAATGAAGTATAATTATTATGTCAATTTTTTGGGTAGGACTGTGCAACGTTATGAATATTATTATTTATATATTAATATTATATTTAATTAATAAACTTTGAGACTGACCGACATAAGATAATGTGTTTTTGTAAAGAAGATAAGTGAGTAAAAAAATGTACATAAATTTAAAAAATCCTTCACTGGTTCCACTAAAATGGAATTTTCATTGTTTCACTAGAAAGATGATCTTCGGATTCGGAAAGTTTGTTAAATATTGGGTTATAAAATTGGTGTTTAGGCTTTTGTTTATAAATGAACAAATCAGCTTTCATCTCGGTATAAGCGTGGAAAGTTTCCATGAGATCACCTTTGTGACCTTTGTTTAGAGACGTTGAATTGAAGCGCTCAGCAGAAGAGCGGTGCAATCCAAAAAAAAAAATATCGACTTCAAATTATCAAATGTAATATCTTTGACACTACTATGGTATGGTAGTTTTTAATTAAAACAAGCTATTGAAATGGATTTAAGTGAAAATAGGCTTTTGATAATGAGGTATAACAAAGACACTTTTATTTTTGTAAATATTGTTCGCCTCAATTTTATTAACTAAAAATATGTCAAAATTTTAAAGCATATTCACAGGTGGATGATTCCTGATGATGGCATTTTATTGATAAAAAATTCCATCAAACACACGTCGTACACTTAAGTGTTACATGTTGAGATGCACTTAATGACGCAAATCGAATCGCAAGAGAGTGACAATAAATAACCTATGTTTCCATGATAAGTAACTAATAAATGACTGTTTTTGCTTGTGAATGGAAAAGCGTCGTTCGTTGAAATTTAATTGCCTCTAATTGTGGTGGCTTGAACGATTTAACAATGTATCGTAAGTCAGGGCCAGTTAGTTTCAATGTTGGTGTACAATAAACGATAATGAGTTAAAACAATGGTATCGATAAAAAGTTATAAAAATGTTTAGTTCGACCGATAGATATTTCTCGTAATATTGTTTCGTAAATATGGTAGGGTAGGGCGGGGCTAGTTGAGCAATGGGGCAAGTTGGGCAATCGAAATAACTCAAAAAGTATGTACATCACACGCTGATACATTACATGGCGGAAAGAAGCCGACTGAGGAGCAGAACTTAACGCAGCCAGTTGCAACTTGTCGATCGAATAATGTACCTGAACGCTTTGTTTATTTTATGTACAAAAAGTTAAAACATTTTTTTGTGAATATTTCGTCTGTAAGAGTCAGTTATTATCTATGGTACATCAGATAAGCGTTATACTTTTGTAAATGTAGTATATTTTTGATATCTAGAAAAAATTTGACTCTAATTCAAACAGTTTTTTTTCGTGACCTCACTTTTTTAACAAATTTATAACAGGGGTAAGCTGAGCACGAGTTCCTCAACGAACTTTACAGTTTGAAATGACAGTAATTTGTATTTTTTTTTTTTTGTTTGAGAGCGTATAAACGTAAGACTTCAAGATGTTTAAACTCTATCCAACACTTCAACGATGCTGCAAAGGCATTCTAAATGAAGGAAAAAGTATCAATGCCGCTGCCAAGTAATTCGGTATCAAATGAGTGACGAAACGGATTCCAGTTTGCCAGTGGCCTCTAATTTGCTGCGAAGACTATAACGTAACTTTACTTATTGTTAGAGAAAAATGGATCCAATCCCAAGCACATATAAATCTGCGCCAAATGCTGATGTTACTTTGTTTGCATTAATTGCATCAGAGGCGATGATCAAGTTTTTAAGAGATGAATATCTCTATAATGTTTATTTTTTAACTTTTAAATTTGTTAATGAACTATATAAATGTTAAATTCTGATTTTAAATAGAAATACTGAGTATATTCCAAACATTAAACTAAAGATGGTTTTCTAAATATTAAGTAGAAGTTGATTTTATTTTCTATGTTAAAAAAAAGTAATATGTATTATTTTGCTAAGGAATAAATTAGCAATCCATCAGGCCGCATAACAACTCATTGAGACTTATCATTGAGGAGCTATATCCGCTCAAGTGAAAAATTGCTCAACTAGCCCCGCCCTACCCTATCATTATATTCATTAAATTATATATATATATTTCATAAATTTTAGTTTACGTTTTTAGAATAAACCTACTATATTTTTATTTCTTTAAAAATCTCGTAGGCGGGAAGTTATCAGTTTTATGTCAGAGAAATAATAATTTTGAAATAAATTAATATTTTTTATACTTCAAGTTCTAAGCCTACATATTTGATTTTATCTTAAAAACATCATAAAATTGGACTTTCAAAATACTTTCTTAACATATGGATTGATTGTAATGTAATCCGAGCGACGTCATTCGGTAAACGGGTGATTCGTAACACAAAACTTTATCAACTGAAAGTTGACGTTTAATGCTTTATCCGACCTATTCCGAAGTCGGTTAATGTGGGTACGATTAAAATTCTTGCACGTTGAGTTTATTACGTTGTCAAAGAGTTTGTATTTGTGTGACCGGCTTGTATTTCGTTAGCTTGTAGCAGGAGACCACAACCCGTCGACTAATTAATTAGGATTACGGTTAAGGCGCGTACGCTGTGCCTGCTTCAGATAAAACTTTGTGAGGACGAAATACGCTCCTAAAACATTACGACCTAAAATTTCACGTAATCTGTACCGCGTCTTGCCTTACTTATATTGTTTGATGACAATATTAACAGTTATTATATTACCTCTATTTTGCCAGTGTCAATTTATTTTAATTGTTTTCATTTTATTATTTGATTCTATGTTAATTTGTAACAAGATGGTTTATTTAAAAAAAAAAAAGAAAAAGACAAAATATAACAAATTATAAGTATTAACAACAAACCAGTAAACAAAATGAAACAAAAAAAGTTAATTATTGTGTTAATAATATAAAATTATTCATAATTACCAGACCTGGTGTAGTGGCGCGAGTATTTGCCTCAACGCCAACGCGGTCGCGGGTTCGATTCCCGCTCGGGACAGACATTTGTATTTGTACTAATAATTGTTTCCGGTCTGGGTGTATGTCCTTGTAGGTTTCCCCACAGTGCCTCGGAGAGCACGTAAAGCCGTCGGTCCCTATTGTTATCATAGACACCTCATAATGATCGTTACCCATAGTAGCGAAATTATCCGCCAACCCGCAGTGGAGCAACGTGGTGGATTAAGCTCCAACCCTTCTTCTATGTGGAGAAGAGGCCTTCGTTCAGCAGTGGATGGTTTACAGGCTGATACAGTACATGCATAATTGACAGTGAAAATAAGGTAAAGTTGTAGGTAGCATTCGTATTTGTATTGTAAACATTATAAACCTTTATAATTAATAATTTAACGTGGTTTTAATGACTCGTAGAAACTATATTTGTGTACAGTGAACTAATGTTTGATTTCGACCAAAGCTATTAGTTATAAATACGAGTACGTATATATACAGGTGAATGGTGAGTTACTATCAATATTTAAGGAAAATACTCGGTACATGATTCTCATTCGAATTATTTAAAAAAAATTAGATAAATATTAATAAACTTCTAAGTAAAGTTCCTCAACAGTTATCTAATTATTTACGCGTCGTCTGGACACCCTAGCAGCTAGCTGCACTTTCGACACAAAACAGATAGTTTACCTACGTTCAAACGCCACCACGTGTTAACAGGGTAGCAGGATAAACAAGCATGATCCAATCCCCCTTAATACTTTAATCCTCGCTTAGGATAGGCAAAAATACTAAGATATTTTTCTCGTAAGCAACAAATTTGTTGACTAGGTAAATGATGTGAACTTTGGCAATTTTTAGAAGTGAACAAGCGGCACAGTACAACACCTGTGCATGCTTCATTTATTTTAATTGAAATTTATGGAAATTTGGTAAAAAATTAAGTACCTATTTTTTACTAAATTCGAATGAGACTCATGTACCGAGTATTCACCTTAAATATTGATAGTAATTCACCAGTCATTCTGTATGGCTTTAAAGGCAGATTATAAGCAAGTCAGGGTCGATTGTTTCTTATAAAAATAGAGATTCTACTTATTTTTGTTTAAATTAACATAACCGATATTTCTTAAGATCTTTTTTAATTCATTAGATTAGGTGCATTTAAAACTTTTTGGTGTTGTGCGGTTTTGCGTCATTGTTTTAGTCAGATACATTTATAAGGGAGAATTTAGATAAACGCTTCTGTGAGTATTCATCAGGCTGCTGTTGTAGCAAAGTTTGTTCCTGCAAAATGTATATCGGTGGTAAATTGAACTCGAAGCGTTTGCAATGAAACTTTCCCTATTTTAATTCAATTTGATTGGGCGTGCTCGGTATTGTTAGCTTTGTTCAAAGTAATGTTCCTTGATGAAAATCGCGGTCGGATATTCCGAGGCAGCGATACTTTGAAACTTTTTCTCTTTTTTCATTTTTCTGATTCAATGTTGTTTTTTTTTTGTTGTTGTTCGATTTGTTACGCGCATTGTTTTACATTTATTTTGTTCAATTTAATTTGAATTATTAATGTTTATTGTGTATAAAATTGTTTATGGCTTATTTAAAGCGTAACAGTGCAATGACCTATTATTTAAGCTAACGATGTCGATCGATGTTTTTGATTGAGATGAAAAATTCTTCGGAATTATTTGCTCGGGATTTTTATCATTGTAAATGACTAATAGCATACCCTTTCTTAAATGAGTCAGTCTCATAAAATTTAACGTCGTACCCAACGCGAGATAGTGATGATGGCAAGAAAAGTGCCTATAAAGAGAATTGATGATGCCATTCCCTCGTCTCTCATAATGTCTCCGATGTCGATTGTGTATACCTATAACATGTTTGATGTTTAACATGTAACGTTCGACTTCGTCGTTGAGGTTTTTAAATATTTTATTTCTATTTTCTTTATCACTTTTATCATTTGTAAGATGCAGTTTTGTATTTTAAATTTTAAAGTATATTGTATCTGGATTTCTAATGGCACAAGCATATAATGAAGCTATAAGTTATTGCTTTTTTATTTACACGTAACGGTTTTAATTTTATTATTGCAATCACTTTTACATATCTAAAAAAATTAAATTATTCTGATGGAGGTGTGAGCAAGTGTATGGTTTAAATAAACTTAATTAGGCATATAATGGCTGAACACGTAAGATAAATTTCAAAAGCCATAACTGCCGGAAAAAAATTATGTTTCCGCTTGGTAACCAGTTGCAGAAAAGGGAAGGAATATTAAACTAAGTTCAATGTTAGTATTCTTGTCATCAATATCTACCATTCTATGCAGTTATATTATACTGGACTAATTATTTCCATTCTTAATTTTTTAATATCAAGTTTTTTAGGAAAATATAAAAAAAAATGGTTTATTCAGTATACGACGCATAACATGTAAAATGTTAATCGGGTTTTAATAGTATTTTTTTTCTAAATAAATGAACTTTTTGTTTAAATATAGATAAATTAAAAATAATTGAAGACAAATAACTCTGAAAAAAAAATACGTATTGTCTATTCTAATTATTTTCTATTTTCGAATATTGATGTAGTTTTGGGTAACCTAGGTACGCTACCTCATAGCATATTCTGAGGCAGTTTCGGTGGCCAATAAATTTTAAGACCTGTCAAAGTGTTTTAAACGATTGTGAGTCGTGCATGCAAATCGACGTACACCGTGCTTAAGTGAAATTTTTTTTAAAATTTCTTTGTTTTCCAAAAAAGATTGATTCCATTTTCTTGAGAAAATATCTTAATGAGATATCTTAAATGAGAACTAATTATTTTAATTCTGACAACGCGTTGTCCCAATGGTCAGCAACTGGCTGATGCGCTAGTGGTCGCGAGTTCGATCCTCGCACATGACAAATATTTGTATAGGCCATATAAATGTTTATTGTGAACTGGGTGTTTGTGTTAGTGTAATGTATATGTTTCTGGACGCCCAATACAGGATTCACATCCTACCGGGGACCGTTGAGTATGAGATGTTTATTATTGTACCTTTATAATAGATATCTAAGTACTATCCATGCGCAGAAACTTTGCCGATGGCCTTGTGAGGTCACGCGTCGATAGTCAGTAGGGTTGAAAAAAAAAAGGTCACATAAAGGTAGATTATTATTGTATATATTTTACATCAAAGTAATAAAAAAATAGTTTCGGTCGAATTATAAATTTAATATAAAGTGTAATTATAAGCAGTAAATAAAAAACGCTGTTGTTATTACGTAGATTATATATTTTTATGTATTAATATTTAATGAATGAATGAAACGAAGCCGTAAAATAATAGTTTAATGGTTCCAAACAACAATGAATTAATTCGGAGCGAAAGCAAAAAATTACACGTACGTATCGGCTGCGTTGCTAGCGGTACCTAACAGACGAGCGAGGGACGCGGTCATCTCCAGCGGGAGGGGTAGTCATCGGCAAACCTTCTGCGCACGAGTTATATGTATGTATGCGTATATGCATTTATATATTTATTAATAATTATTATTATAACATTTTTTACACGAAGCCAATTCGTCTGCCTCAGGTTGTCTGGAAGAGATTGCTATTCAAAAATAACGCTACTCTTCGTTTTGTACGATACTTTCCTATGTTCATCATCATCATTATCTTCATCATATCAGCTATTGGTATATGTCCATCGTTGAATGTAGGCCTCCCTCAATGACCTCCAGAGCGACCGGTTCAAAGCAGCCTCCATCCAACGGCTTCTGGCGACGTTCCTCAAGTCGTCTGTCTGTCTTGCGGACGGGCGTCCGACGCTGTGCTTGCCGGTACGTAGTCTCCACTGGAGAAACTTTCTGTTTGATCGGCCGTGAGTTCTACGAGCTATGTGCTCTGCCCACTGCTACTTCAGCTTGCGAATCCGTTGGGCTATATCGGCAAACTTCGTTCGTCTGCGGATCTCATCATTTCTGATTCGAATACCAAGCATAGCCCTCTTTATTGCCCGCTGTGCGACTTGGAGCTTGTTTAAAAAGCCCATAGTCAGAGACTATGTCTCAGATCCACATGTCATTACTGGTAACACAAATTGGTCAAAGACTTTCGCCTTCAGGCACTGAGGTATGACGGATGAAAAAAAGTATTTAACTTGTCGAATGCTGCCCATCCTAGCTGGATTCGACGATTAACCTGTCTCACGAAGTTGGACCTACTAAGTTGCACCAAGGTTTTTGTCCAAGGTAGATCTCGTCAACAACTTCGAGAGTGAAATTTCCAATCGATATCGGGGTGGGAACGACATGGTTTTGGAAATTCCATCGAGGTCACTGATCATAAAATGCTGTGGTCTTCCAGGGATTCCAGGGATTCTGCCATAAGCACGATATCTTTGCTATGTTATTTTCTAAGTAATATTTCTATCGTGGTGCACAATAAAGTATTATTTCATTTGAAGAACATGAGATACATAAAAAAGAAAAAAATTATTAAGAAAATAAACATTAAAAATAAATTAGAATTTTTTAGAAAGAGTAATATTTTATAAGAAAGCTTTATTTATAAATTCAAATATAAATGTGAAAGTTAAAAATATAATTTTTAATTCATTTGATAAAGTTTGTCAAATTGTAAAACAGATAATCGCGATAAATTATATTTTGATTTATACCAACATGTTCTACGTTTTCAACATGTTATAATGGGATAGGATGTGGATGTGGATGTAGACGTGTACAATTCACACGGTAAGATATGAAATCATGCAAATCTAAAAGTGTATTGTAATTTGGATTTCCTTATTAGATTATCGCTTTCCTTATTATAACTAGTTGGTACGGAATGCCTGACTCAACTACTTGTGACTGTTAAGCTTAATAAGTTTCTTTATCCCAAGGAAACTAATAGCAGAAATATTTTGTTAATGTGTTATTTTTATAAATATTTTAGTGTTTGAATTTTCTATTTGCATTTAGTTTGAAACAATTGATAACATTTTAATTATCCTAAATGTAAGCCTTTGAGATCGATTCTACTACAACATTCGCGAAACAAAGATAGATCAGATTATGAGATTATATTTATCAAAGTTATTATTATATATTATTAGTGTAATGTTTTAGTTACTTAGTAGTTTTATCCGAACAAGTGATATACGAAAGTATCTCTAGAAAGTACTCTATAAAGAGGACACTGATCTGAAGTCTCGAAATAATGTCATAACAGTAAATAAATGTATACATATATGTATAATTGTATATACACCCACAACACTGCGCCAATGGGCTCATCATAATTTTAAGAATTGTTTATCTACCAGTCTATCTCTATATACTTTTCCCTAGGGCTCAAGCTATCCGTGTATTTTAAACGGCTTAAAGGCTTGACTGTTACAATGTTGCAGATAGGAAACACACTATTGTTTAGTATTTATAATTATAGTTTTATGTATTTATGTTCAGATATGGCTTCTTTGTAGTTATGTTAGAATGTTTATCGTTAATCGATAACGACTTTAAGTACAAAATTAGTTTTTGGTTCTATGGCTAGACTTATCAATCAAACTTTGATTTAACGAGTTTGAATATGTTTGCAAAGAAATAAATTATTCTAATTTCATGTTATAAAATAAACATTGGTGTAAACTTTACAGACTTGTAAGTCAATATTTTAATAAGATACACTGACTTTCAATAAAATTTATAATTGATCTTATAAAATTGTATATTCTATATTCTCGACTTTATACTGAGTTTGGAGTTTCTTTTAAGTAAATTTTTGCAAAATATTTTCTTAGCAAATTTTTAAATTACAAAAAATACGTTACGATCAAATTTAATATGAGAAAATTTTATATCAGTACTCTAGTTCGCAAGTTAATTCGTGATAAGTCTACGCCTTAGTCTTTTATAATGAAATGCTTATGATACGCTATTGTATGTGTTACGAAGAAATTATTATTTATTATTTTTACACTAATGTATAAGTTCAAATATTAGCTTTGACTTGTAATTTGTTAATAGGGAATATTTATAATTAATTTTGCATCAATCCCGAAAATATTGTTATCGAGAAATTTTTATATTTATATTTCAGGAATTATATTTTCCGTTTTTTTTTACGTTAAAGTTTTAAGGTAACAATGACAGAATATTGTTATAATTGATAATTATTGTTACCTCGATATAAGGAAATTTCTAAGCTATTTTTCTGGATGCAATTCTAATTTATAAATGTTACAATTTTTTGTTGTTCAGTATTTCGAAACATATTGGTTATCTGTAAAAATAAATTTATCCAACATTATAAATTGTTTTAAATTTTTATTCTTTTCGTAATAAATTAGTAATGGAGAAAATATATTATACAGAATGACTGGTGAATTACTGTAAATATTTAAGGAGTATACCCGGTACGCGATTCGATATATAAGAAGAGTCTCTTCTTTACAAGAAGCAAATATTCAGTTACCTGGGCTGTTCATATCTATGTATACGTGAGCTCGAGCTGAAACCGAACTAACCGCAGGCGCACCCACAGGGCGTGTTTGTAGTAGATGCAAACACGATGCTGCACAAACAAGTTGCTGTCCAGCACACATGACATACTTTATATTTACCATGCACTTTGAGAACTAGCAATATTCTCGTTACTTATTATGATGATTAAATTTAGAAAAAAATATATATTTAGAAATATTCCATAAAAAAATTATATATTTTAAAAACTTAGTCCATTCAAAATTCTCTGAAGATATTCCGGTATTTTAGGTCTAATTTATAAAGGGAGAGATATAAGACGTTTCAGGATGAATGATGTGATATCATGATTTATGATGATAAATGTTTGTCTTCATACTTATTCACGAAGGCATTAATTCAAATATATAATTAAAGCAGGTGTAGTCTTAATATATAATTATTAAAATAACGTGAAATTAATTTGATGCTGATGATTTGAATTAAATGTGAATTATTTTTTTCGTTAAGAGTGTCGACTAAAATACCTTTCAAAAGTAACTTCTAAAATCTATTTAATTAATAATTATGAACGAATGAAATTTTTATTGTCTATTTGTAAAAGTTGAAGAAATCTAAAATAATTGTTAATTATCAGATTAATTCATTAAATACGCATTCGTTAAAATAATGTTAAGTACAACTTTTACATATGTTTTAAATTAGATGTATATATTATTATATGCCAGTACTTCAAAAATTTAGAATCAGGTTAATTAAGTTATTATAGTAATAATAGTATAACAAACGCCTGTTTAATTTAATTATATTTAGGTACACATATATCGTTTAAGTACAATATTATGAATAAATGAATAAATAATAAATGAAATATATTTAATCTATATACATGGCCGTCTATTTCTAAGGTAAGAAACTCAAAGCCTGTGTTTTAGGAAACAGCCGATTGAAATATATATATATATATATATATATATATATATATATATATATATATATATATATATATATATATATTATTTGTATCTAATAAATGTAGGTACATATAAATAATACATATATAAATAAAAATATATATTACACCCAGACACTGGGCGAGAATCAAAGCCTCAACCCTGGAAAGCAGGGTCACTGCTAGCTGCACCAACCGGGCCAGTCACCATTATAAACTTAATATTTAAGCTATGTATCTTTATTTTTTATATATCATGAACAATATGTGTGAAAGTGAAAAAACTTGTTATCGGTTTCTGTCATTTTAAAAATATAAATATTATAAATACGACAGTGCATCATCATAGTCAATTGAGTGCGTTTGACACAATTTTCATTATATATATTGTCCGTTCCGAGTTATGAACTAGCCGTGACACATGTACCGATAACATTTGCATAGAAATTAGCCGTCCGGTCACCTAACCGACTTTTCACTATACAACTCGGTCGGGGCCACCTGTAAAGGGTCTTTCAGACCTATTGCTAAAGCTCGAGTGTATTTAGAGATTGGATGTTATTGTTACGTCTTACAAGAGGGTCTGGACTATTTACTTTAAGCTAGATTTAAGGATTAAGTCGAGAGTGACGGAAATGGAGTTGTTCATTTTGTGTCTTAAGAATTTATTGCGGTGGCTGCGCTTTCGTATTTTGTTTTTTGTCTTTTACATTTTTTTTACGATTATGTCTTTAAGATTTTTAGTGTTCTGAATATCGAAAACTGTATAATATAATATTCTTTATTGAATTAAAAAAAAATGTACAGTAATGAGTATACAATATTTATTAGTAAAGGTCTCTTCCAGCAAACCTGATGTACTGTGAAATAATGTCATAAGCAAGCTTAAAACACAATACTACTTACACACATACACACACACACACACACATATATATACATATATATATATATATATATATATATATATATATATATATATATATATATATATATATATATATACATACATAACATAAAGATTAATTATAGTAATTATAATAACTACGGATTGGATTGAGAGAAAAGATGTTGCTTCAATTTCTTTTTAAAGGTGTAGAAATTTGGCTTTCATTAGGTACTTTGTTCCAGAAACTTTGTGTTGCTCGTCAGTCGTCGGTATGTCGAGCATCGTAGTGACGTAAGGCCGACTGGTACGTGAGGGAGTAGGTAGAATTTGGAAACGAGAACTGAGGTATGAAGGAGAATTGGAATCACTGAGTACCTTCAAAAGGAAAGGGAGAATGTGCATATCACGGCGAAGGTGGATTGGGGGCCATTAAGTTGAGCAGTATTATATTTTATACAAATTTTTCTATTCAAGTATACTTTGTAGATGATAAAAATACTGTTTAGTCCTAATAAATAATACGGGTATCCAAATATGAAGATTATCTTCAGCCAAGAGTCATAAACTTCTTGACACAGTCCTTCATGGATATCCAATACTCGCAAATTTAATATTATTAATTAATATATATGTATATTTGATACCCAGATCCTATTTTAAAGTCGCCGGAAGGTTCTCCGGGTGGAAAGTGCTAGAATGCGAATTTCAATTGCATTGTGTTCCTAATTGTAAAAATTAAGAAAGAAGGTAAAAAAAGTTCAAGGTTCAAGGTTCAAGTTCAAGGTTCTATGTTGTTTTTATTTATGAAAAAACTTTAAAAAAAAAGATCGTATGAAGGGCCTTATGGCAATATATTACTTCACTACATGAATGACGGCGTGCAATTACAAACACGTGTGACATGTATGTATACATGCAGCTAACATGTAACTGCACGGCCTTGTTGAACAAAAGGCAGTACGCGGATTACGGATGTAACATCCGTCCGATGTTGTTGTTTTAAAATAGAACATGAAAAATAGATAGATAGATAGATAAACACTTTATTGCAGTCACATCAAAGTATACAGAAAATAATGAAATACACAGAAATAAACAAGAAAATCTTATCACTAAACGTGATCTCTTACAGGCAACCTTATGAATGGATTAAAATGAAAATTGGAAAGGTGGAAACGGCGCATATAGTCTATTATTCGATTTGTAATTTATATAAATGCGCAAACATATACATACATACATACATACATACATACATACATACACACATACATAAATACATACATACATACAAAAATATAAACATACATACATACATATACTAGTTAAATTTCATATAAAACATATGTAAGCTTAAATATGAAAAATAATATAATAGTTTTATAAAAGTAATATTGTGACCATGAATCTTACAAAATTTAATTTTATATTGTACTTTACACGCGTGACACAATAAAAGTTGCAATTTAAAAATAATTTATTTTTACGCGATGGTCAATAAGTAACAATGCGTTCTTGTTTTGTAGGTACGTGGGAGTGACTGTGTAGGTGAAATTAACTAAATATATTTATATGTGGGGTTTTCGCATCACGTTTAAATTTCATATAATGTTATGTACATTTTTATCATTTAGACGCTTTTATTTGCGATTCAATTAATGGAAATATTTTAACATAATGAAAATCTTACGATATTAATAAATCGTCTTCGTACTTCAACAATTAACAAATTTAAATGATAAATCTAAATTAAATGTTTGTTTAATGGCTACACAGAAAATGGCAGCGTTTGAAAATGGAAAATAAAATCTTTTTAATTTAACGAAGTGTCCTCGACGATTCATTAGAGGGCGGGCTGACGAAGTGCTGACTACGCTGTTTGAAGTTTCAAGTGTACTGATGTTTTTATACAAAATGCTTAGAGCTATGGAAATGAATCTTTTAAGTGAAAATATTTAATAACGTTGGTAAGAACTGTACGTCCTTGTTGCTATTTTTTTAAGCGTCGTTATCAGACCTGTCATTTATTTATTTTATACTAAAAAAGAAAATACTTAATACACGTTTAAAAATATTTCTAAATGCTATTTATGTCAAATCTAGTAAACAAGTTTTATTTTAAAATAATATTATAGCGATACATGTGAAAGAAATGTATGTTTTTTAAAAACACAACAACAAGAAGTTTATTCGCAATTATTGTTTCGCAAACTGTTATTATGTTTTTATAAAGAAATGGCTCAATGTGTCACCGAACTTTCTTTTCCTTAGTATAAATATACGTTGTTATAGCGATTGCCAAATACCGTACATGAATATATCTCCTTACACCACATAAAAAAATAAAAAATAAAAAAAAATAAAGAGAAAAATTATGATGACAACAAAGCGGTCTCGCCGCTTACTAGCGATTTCTACATACCATACAATCTTAAGAACAAAAAAAAAAAACTGTAACAAGTAGATGGTATAAGCTCAAAAGCTCTTGGAGATATTGGTATCGCAGGTCCGGACCCGCTAACAAAAAGCGCAACAGTGCACCTGTTGTGGTTGAAATACTTCCCAACTGGCAATATAATTTCAAGGTAGTTAAAGAAAAATTTGAAAACCCTCAAATGCTCGCCCATTCAAAAAATATGTGCGTTTCTCATCCAGCAGCTAAGAAGAGTATCGCATCCTAAGGCGATATCTTAAGACGCTGGGTGGAGAACGTACCTTGGTCTTCTTATGAAACTTTCGTCATCATTACACCAGAACAGTATTGGTCTACACCAGAGCGCTAGTCTTTGTAAAAGTTTCTTTAAATTTGTTTTTTTGACTGACTACATAAATCTCATTAGCGTTGACATTTCGACTACCTATACCCATTGTCTTTTCTATGGTAATAAAGTTTAATTCATATATTACATATTATAGAATTAAATATTCATGAAAGCAAATGAGATATTTATGCATTGCCGTAATCAGAAAATCGTCAAAAGATTGGAGATGCGATATGCTATGTTATTTATTGTTACGATTCTTTTATGGCTTAGATACGAAGGTTATTCAACGCGTGTTCATGGTGCGTTTATATATATGTGTACGAGCTCATGCTCAATTTTTCTACTCGGAAGGGTTCCGGTTCAATATTCGCGGCTAGTAAAATCTTACCGACTTTATTATTCATTGAACTTAGTTTAAAACCTCAAATCAAGAAATGCAATTTCTTGTATTATTTTATTAAAATTGTACGTGATATACAGACAGACTTACACTATGAAACTACTTTACTATGAAATAAATAAACTCCTTAGTATAACTTAAAATTTATAAGTTCTTCATTAATAATCCTTATTAGACATTTTAGTCACATAAACTTTATTCGTATCTACATTACGAGTATGAATGTATGTTTGTATGTAGATAAAAAGTATTTAGTTATTGTATTCGAAAAGCGTGTAACTATAATGATGTAACGAGTTAAATAACAATGAGGATCCGTAACGTTTTTAGTTGAGAATGCAGATTTATAGAGCTAAGAAATCCTTAAGATACAGTGAAAAAATTTTTGTTCTACGACAAAAATTGACGAAGTTACGATCAAATTACTAGCGGAGTTCACTAACCGGCCGGTACGGTAGGCTGTGACGTCACTGTGTCCGAACCCGTTGTCAGCGACAAGGCGCGTAGGTGTTTTCATTGATTTATTGTGTCTTTGAAACAAATTAAGTGTCCGATTTGTGTCTAATTCTCCTTTCTAACTATGTATGCATATTGTATAGTGCCGTAATGTACAAATACTTCTTTTAAAAAGCCTGAAAAACTCTTTTTATACGTGCCGAAAGACCCAAAACTACGTGAAAAATACTATGCCGTTGTGAAAATAGATGATAAAACTCCACCTTCCCGGGCTACAAGACATTGTTGCGAAGATAATTTCGATGTAAGTACTTACATAACTATCTATACCTATATTATTTAGTTAATATGAATATAAGTTGGTACCTACTACAACGGGTCATGTACTTAAGTATTCACTCATTTTAAGCCTGCTGTATTAATAAAAACATACCTACTTACTTTTTCTGTGTTTTGTGGATAAACCTAAGTACTTACCTATTCGCCCGTTCCGATTTCTATATAATATTCCAAGGTCAAAACAATGTCACAGGGATGTACTCGGGTAAAAAAACAAAGAGTAAAGGCCGCGGCGCCGTCGTGATCCGAAAAGAGTAAGTCCTTCCGGGCCCTCTCCGCCGCTTCTTTCTGCGAGATGACGTTCTCGCAGAAGATGGCGACCGCGGTCCAGGCCCTATTACCGCCAACCAAAGCTCGCGCAACGGCCGGCGGCGACAGGTCCTCTCCAATGACTGCAGCGAGATCCCGGCGCTGCTCAGCCCAGGCCGGGCACGACACGCTCGTATCTCGCGTATGTTGCGCGGAGTCCTCACAGCAGTCACTATGGTGGCAGTCCGGAGTAGTCTCCCTCCTTGCGACGACGTGCAAGTATTTGCCGAAGCAGCCATGCCCCGACAACACTTGCACGAGTCGGAAGGTGAGAAATCCGTGCTGCCGCACCGTCCACTCCTCCGATATCGGCTGAAGCGCCCCGATGGCCCAAAGACCAACCCGAGAAGTCTCCAGCCGAGCCTTCCAGCGTCTGAAGGTGGTGCGGCGGGTGTCATCCCACCATGCGGTGAATTTGATCGGCGGGGGATTAGTGCCCCCCGTCCACGCCGCCGACACCCGCCGATAAACTTCGGCGAGCGCTTCCATCTCCAAGTCCCATAGGGGGGTTCCGGCCAATGCGCAGGAGGCCTCAGTAACTACCGTGCGATAGCCTCGTATGGCCCTGACCGCCACGACCCTCTGTGGACGTCACAGACGGGATCTATTGTGGGCAGTCAGGGACTCTGCCTACACGGGGGCGCCGCACAGCGGCATTGACCGGACCACCCCGGCTTAGAGTCGTTGGCACGCTAGACTTTTTCCGCCCATATTCGATATTAGCCGACCGAGGGCGGACGCCGTGACGACGAGCTTCGGTGCTAGTTGGCGAAAGTGCTCGTCGAAGCACCACCTTCCGTCAAGTACCAGGCCCAGATATTTCATGTGGGCTCGGATACCGATCACAGTATTGTCAACCGTATACGTAACGTAACCGTACCATTATCGAAGTACTGGCGGGTGGATCACATCGAGACCCATGGAAAAGCAGGGCCTCAAACTTGTTAAGGACCACCCTAAGCCCCAGTGCCTCGATCCTCCTGACCACCTCCGCGGTACCTGAGGTGGCCAGAGATGCCGCCTCCACGAAGGTCCCGCCCCGAGCTGTAACCAGAGTGTCATCGGCGTAACAAATCAATCCCAGCCCAGGGGGGGAGGGCGGCCACGGAGGACTCAGTCGTACCCGATGTCCCACAGGAGCGATCCGAGAACAGAACCCTGTGGGACGCCACACGACATGGACCTCCTGACAACGTCCCCTTCACGAAGAGTTCACGAAGAGGACATTGCGACCGTCAAGGTAGTCTGCCACTAGCCACCTTAGGTAGAGGGCACTCCATGGAACCGGAGTGCCTCCGTGATGCAGCCGAATGGCAGACTATTGAATGCGTTGGCGATGTCGAGAGACACCGCCAACAGCACTCCCTTCGAGGCGACGGCCTCCGAAGCCACGATCTTCAGATGCAGAATGGCGTCGACCGACCAGCCCGAAACCCGAGCCGGACGTCGGACAGGTCAGGGCCGACCCGCGTGAGGTGCTGGACGATGCGAGCAGTGACTACCCTCTCCAACAGCTTGCGTACCTCGTTCAGCAGCACGATGGGCCTGAAGCCAACGACTGATGTCGAAGGCCTTCCCGGCTTCGGCAGTAGCACGAGATTCCCCTCCTTCCAGCTGTGAAGGAATCGTCCGGACACCAGTCTAGTGTCGAACAGTACCCTGATGCGGGACTTCAGGTGGTCGAGGACCAGGACCAGCACTCGAGCGGGTACCCCATTCGGCCAGGGAGCGGCGCTTTTCCGCATACGGCTCGCCGTGTGTGAGTTCCAACTCCAAACCTATAGCAGAGGAAGTTTTGCAAACAGAGAGAATTGGTGCTATAAAAGTTCACATTGAAAGAAGCATATGGAAGTTGAGAGACTTCAAAATGATCGGACCTGATCACCTGACGCATGTGTCGATATTTCATACATAAATTTTTTGGATAATATTGTAACAATAGCCTGTAGTTTAGTTAATTTACAGGATTGTCTATTTAGTAATCAAGTTTAAAAATAAAAATGCTTTTCTTTCTTTTATAGAGTTTTATTTCGAAATCTTGCATAATAAAAAGCACATGTCTTATTATTAATAGAAGAGTAATTTCAAATCTCAATTCGTTTCGGAAATATTGATGTTTTCCAAAAATGCGTGGACTCCTCTAAAATATCAGTACAATAGTTTTCATCATAATCTTCGAATATTTCTTCTTTGTTTCTTGCACAAAACCAGCTTCTACTTTATTAGTACGATTAGTAAATACGTTTTATATTTAAATATCAGAAACTTACACTTTATAACAACACTATATTTAAATAAATTTCAAATAAAACGACCAACCGCGTCGCCGCCGCTCCGTTGATTCGTGAACTGCGCTCGTTCGGGCACAATGACGTCACACGCACCCGCGTACACTAACTTTTAGCGGCAGGAAGGCATAATGTTTATAACTTAATATCTTCGTAAGTAATGGTCCGATTTGGATAATTCAAAAAGGAATATCATTCTTATGTCATAGAGAATAACGTGGATACTAGTTCTATTGAATTTGCTATACCTTTACTGATCCTCATTATACGACTAATGACAGTGATGCTTTAAAATTACAGAACAGGTGAAAAATAATGCCCCATTGTTAGTCCTTATTAGAAAGTACTTATGTAGTAGTTAAGTCGTACGTAGTAAGTACGTGTGTATTTCACAGTTGTCATAACCACTTCGATCAGTTTGTCGGTTCCTGTTGGGTATTTTTTGTTTTAATTGAATTAATGATAGTGATTTGCTGTCTTCCATTGATAAGTAATGTTAACGGAATATTTTAAAACGCAATTATTTATTTATTTATAACATATTAAAAAAGCATGGAATACATTTAATTTACTTGCGAAACCGTCTGTTCTCTTATATTCCATATAACGGTGTTTTATTATAATTTACTTTAATAAATAATAAAATAATAAATTACTTTAATACCTATATGTAGGTAAACAAATATTTAATATTCGCTGTTACTAATCATGAGTCATTCGTCATCAGTGATTTTTTTTACATCTTATATGTAAAAAAATCACTGATAAAGTACAATATTTGCTACAATTCAGCACAGATCCTTCGATATTATACCTAAATTTCAAAAATTGTTCTGTTGAAATTGAATTGTTGAATAAACAATCTCATATTTTTGACGTGATAACGTCTTGTAAATCGAAGAATGCCGGCTGCACGCACGATGAAGTGTCACGTGTCGCGAGCGAGATCGCGGAACAAGCGCTATGAGAGGCACGATCGGCGTAAGCGTTCGGCTTATAAATGAAAAAAAAATTACGTAGATTGGAGGATCTTAAATATCACACATGTACTTATATAAGTTGTAAGTAAATTGTTAATTGTTACTTGTAATTAATCTGTATAATTTAAGTAATAAAATATTTGAATTAACGAGTGCAAATAAATGTTAATTTATCGAAAAAAAATTGAAATTAATTGAATTAACTCATTCTTTGTATTATACAAAATAATGATAACTCAGTGATAATAATTTAATTCAATTCATAAAACTATGCAATTTTTTTAAATGTTTTCTTATGACGTTATCACGTAACATTATCGTCCGTAAGCCGACTTAATTGTAAAATAAATTAACTGTTTTTTTTAGGGTCAGATAAAAAGTCTTCATTCTCAAATAAAATGAAACAAATTTCATACTTACTTTAATTCGTTCGCATAACCTACGCCCTGATATGGCACATTAGTGGCATATTACATAAAATATTAGTCATTCTACAGAAGCGGATTTAGGTTAGATTGTGTTTAAAAGTTAATTAGATGTGACAACTCGTTTATTACATTGTAAAAGATACTATAATATTTCAGATTTAAATGTTCATTATGGTTAGAATAGCTGCTTGCGAATAAGCATTATTTGATCCTATAATCACACAAGAGATTTTAGTTGACATTAAAATATTGATAACTAACTGCGGTTTAATTTTAATATAATTTTTGAAACTCGAATATTTTTTCATGTTTATTTACAAAAAATAATAAAATAAATATTTGTTTTTATGAAATATATTTAAACGCTTCACACTCAACGGCTATCTGTAGGATGAAAAATTCGGTCACGCAAATTAATAAGCTACCTACTAACAGAAGCGCCCAGCCCACGATATTTATATGTCTAAACAACAAAAAATATTTGTTATGATCGGGAATAACTAGTGTTGTGACCACCATGCGCCAAGCCATCGTCAAGTAATGTACACTATAATAATTAATATAACTATTGGTCGCCTAGTGGTCGAAATTCGACCTAATCTGTAATTGATAGCATTGTCAACATCATAAAAATATGATAACGCATAACAGAGTGAGCATATGGAACATATGTCCATATCATTGGACCCGATCTGTGATAATAAATTTCGATAAAAAATTCGTTGCAAGACCTGTATTTAAAGTCCATGTTGACAACAGACTTTGCAATAAACAAAATTTGTGTCAATGTCAATGTCATACATACTATGTGTGTGTGACGTTGTGTGTGTAGTGTTTTTTTTAAAAATGAATTTAATGTATTTTTTTTTGCGCAGTGTTGCCAATTTAGCGACTTTGTCGCTAGATCTAGCGACATTTCGTTTGCTACAGCGGCTTAAATTATGTGTCTAGCGACAAAAAAAATCTAGCGACTATTCTAACGACTTCTAGTGTCTAAAAAAAGTAGCAGTTAGTCGCATTTTACAACAATGGGATGTTGTTGTTATGGATGAAGTTAAATTTTTCGTTATGCAAGGTCGAAGAAAATTTTCCACAGAAGAACTTCTGCGTGCTATGTTTGGAGATGGTAGTAATTTGCTATATATGACATATATTTAAAGCATATTAGGGGAAGTTCAAACAGCTTTGAAAGTGTTTGAAAGTGAAAATGCTGATCCCATAAAATTGCTCGAGGCCCTGACATTTTTATTGAGATCAATTTGTAACAGAGTCATTTACTCTCACACAAATATAAACGTACTAACTACGACAGTTCAAGAAAATCACCTAAACCCCTACGCTACGCTTGGATATAATTTTGAAATGAATGCTCGAAAATTTTATTTGAGTGAAAATGTCACAAATATAGTCAAACAAATGTGCATTGACTTTATGTAAGCTGTGTATGTGTAGGTGTTTCAGATCTTATATCTTTAAACGAGCAATTCTTGTATATATATAATTTGAATCTCGGAAACGGCTCCAACGATTTTCATGAAATTTAGTATACAGGGGGGTTCGGGGGCGATAAATCGATCTAGCTAGGATTTATTTTTAGAAAATGTTGTTTTATCCTTTTTTTTACGCAATTAAAAAATATCATTAGAATACGAAGGTAAATTTCGCTGTCATTGATAAGCTTATAATAGCTCGGATGGGAATCGGGCGAATTCGATATCAGAAAACTCGGGTTCGAATCCAGGTCCCTATAGACCAGTTTTTTTTCCTTTTTTTTAAAGTATATTCTTTTGTGAGAAAAACTATTATTGAGAACTCTTTTTATTTTTTATTTAAATAACCAGTTCCTATTATTTTACTATTATGTCGGTAAGATCGAAAATATTATTTCTGTTTCATCAGTATGTAATGTATCTAAATATAATTTAACCGAGCAAAGCTCGGTCATCCAGGTACTTTTTAGATTATTAGCGATAGTTCTGATGATGAATTAAAAAACTTTTTCATCATTTTTAGTAAAAGGTTTTTGACTTTTTATTTGTGAAATAATTATTTTTTCGTTTAATAATTATTGTTTTTTTTTTTAAATAATTTTATATTATTATTTTAACTTTATATTATTATATTTTTTTATATAATTAAATAATAGTTTTTTTTTTAATTTTCAATTTTTTTATACCGATTAAAAATATAATTCCGTGTAAGTAAATCAAACTATTTTCTTTTATTCCAACAGACCAAAAAACTGTGCCTTATTCTACCGTGCGTAAAATAATATAGTATTAAAAGTACTTGAAAGGATTGCGTTCAATTTCCATCCCTAGCGCTTAGTCTACTATTTACTTATTTAGCGACTTCTAGCGACTTTTCAAGTGTACGTTAACGACTTTTTGACATGTAGAGTTGGCAACACTGTTTTTGCGTTATTATAAAAAATATTAGCATTCCGCACTTCTTCTCCATATAATCTTTAACTGTGCCAAATTTCATACTTCTCCATTTGCGTAATTTTCGTAAAAAGGGGTAAAAAGTTTTTGCTTCACGTATTAATATATAGATTATGTAAATTATTATTACGTATACTGGAACAACCTTTCTGACAACGCCGTCAGTCACGGGTTCGATTCCCACTTGGGGCCGATATTTGTATTTGTACAAATATTTGTTACCAGTCTGGGTGTATGCCGCCAACGCGTAGTGGAGCAGCGTAGTGTATTAAGATCTAACCCTTCTTCTATATGAAGAAGAGACATTCGCCCAGCAGTGGGCCATTTACAGGTTGATTCAGTTCAGATCAGTACTGGGATAATGTGTGTTTCGAGTTTCATTAACGAAAATATTTCTATAAAACACGCAGTTTATACATACACATAAAAATGTTCTTTAGGTTTGATATCTACATTAAATTTAAAGTTTTAAATATAATAGAATAAATAATGATTGAAATTTTCAATATGTAATTAAAAGTAGTCTTTTATCAGATAATGCTGTTTATTTAGAGAGTGTAGTGAAAGCTTGTTAAGCTTAAAGGATTTCTCACGACGCCATGATGCGAGTGATGTAACACGATATATATCCGTTTATCCTATTAGGTAAACCGAGTTGGATGTTTGGTTTTTGGCTTCGGGTTAAAGGTACCTACTGAATGTTAATGAAAGGTGCAATAAAATAAGTATGTAAATATTATTCATACTAATATAATAAGGAGTAGCTTTATTTTGTTTGCTTTTTTTTACTGGAATGTTTTGAGAAATAATGTTTACGTTAAAAAACTTGTTAATCGAGTAATATATAGGACTAGAATTAATTGGGCTATGATGGGTAGAGTACCTACCTTTACGAATGTAAACGCAGGTGGTACCATAAAGGTCATCTTGTACTTTATAAAACTAGTTCTGTGTGTTTGATGAACTGTGCATGCACAATCTATAGACCTATAATAAAACTGTATTAGTCTAATTTGTATATTTATAATATTTGAAAAATTTTCAGGATACATTTACCATCTCCATGTACCTATAATTAAAACTGAAGTCAAAAATGTATTTTTTTCACTCTTGTGAGTCTGTCTGTCTGTCTGTGTTTTAATCTTGACCGCGCGTCACCTAGGTACGAAGTGAGTTTGTACTATGAGCTAGGACCCTGGGTACTTTTTATTCCAAAATTCGGCACGGTTTCCTTGGGGAAGGGATGAAAATAAAAATGTGTACTCAGTTATGAGTCATTATCGTACAGACCGATTTCAATTATTCTTTTTTCTTAAATTAACCCGATACTACCATGGGTCCATAACTTGAAACTCGGAATATACAGAAATCTTTGAACGTACGGCTCATCTTAAGCTGGTTACTTACTTTATCTTATAAGCTAATGAAATGGATGGCAATGGCAAACGAAGCCATGACTACAGCTAGTATTTATATAAAAGCATTAAGAAGTTTCTTTTTTGAACTTGCGCTGAGAATTTGGTTGACTGAATGTTAGAATAAACATTCGAATAGTTCATTCATTAATCAGAGTTACATTTTTACTATTCAGATTTTTTTTATAATTACTATAATAATAAATAACATTTTATTTACCAAGGTATCAACCACTATACCTACATATATTTGATAATAAACATAACCAAAATAAATTTGTTAATAATACAGCCTGTAAGAATTTGGAGTTACGTGTTGGAATGTATTAATAAAAATTTAATAATACTTCCATAATTTGTTCCTAATATTCAGCTTAAAAATTATTATAATATTTTATAATAATATTCACTAATAACTTTGTCATTATCTTTTTGTATGGTCTTAAACTTATTAGTTTTAATGGGTTTTAAATTTATACTTTAAAGAAAATGAAATATTCTTTTACCGTCTGTCTGTCGAGCAAAGGATTACACTAATGACAAAAGATGTTGCAACTACCCCGCGGGCTACTCTGAAAAATTATCTTTTATGAAAAATAACGGTCTTCAGTTCAAGTATTAAAGTTTTTTCGAGCCATTTTATGTTTGCTAGATTAGTTTGCAATAAGACAAAATAAAAACAATTCTACAGCTTATATAGATTGTTTTAATTTAAAACTCAACAGTGAAAAATTCTATGTTTATATTGATATGTAGAAGTTCAAGTGATATTTTATTAATATATCGAAAATAACAGGAAAAACTTTAGTCAATATAATATTAGAGTGTCGAGAATCGAGACCTACACTTGAATTTGAAACTGTTTGGCAATGTATTATTTTTCAATAACTTCGTTCGAAGAAAAATATAGCAATCTAAATATTCCATAAATGTAACTCTACTATAATAATACGCTTATAAATCGATAAGAATCTTATTCTCGTATTTAAATTAAAAAACAATTCTTTACACCCACGAAGCCCATTGTTCTCTGAAAATTGCTTATTTAAATAACTTTTACCTTTCTTTAAGTTCCTAGGGTTCTGCACCAAAAATGATGTTAGGAGTTGAATGATTCTAAGGGATGGCAGATGCATATCTCAAAATTTTTCCCGAAATATGCAAAATCTGATAAGATTTTTTTTTTTAATGTATCGCCGAGCATGATACTAAATTTATAGATTAGACGATGGACCTTGGATCTTATTATATATAGACCACGAATATATAATGTCAAAAATAAATAAATAAATTTAGAAATAGACATTCACAGAAAAATATTAGATATACAACAAAGCACTTCATGAATCTAGACTTTTTATGGACCTTGGTCACAGTATAAACGTGGGCTTAAACTAAAACTACGAAAGTTATTTTTGTATTTTTAATATGTACACGCTTCCGTTCTCTTATAATTATGTACTTTTAAAAAAGTCCGCATTATTATGTTACAGTTTAAAATACTTTCATTTTGATGGCGTCGTAAGCGTTATCTAAAGGTATATTTTTCAAACATGTTGTTACTAGGCCAGGCATCCGTCACTCCTCGCACCTATCGCGCTAAAGTACTTAAACTCCGACGAGTGGCAAATTGGTTAGGTATGCTTAGCGAGTTTACGTTTTATCAACGAGTAGCATTCCATAATAATATAAGATTTATTACAATGGAGATATTTCAGCCCTTTTCAGTTTTTGTATAACTCAACTAGTTATGCCCGCGAAAAATTAAGACGTTCCCCCGAAATATACCTATTTATAAAAATATCAGAAATGTTTATAATTAGTGTTTTAATTTAAAAAAATTGTGGCAATTTTATTACATGTATAGACAAATTATTTATGTGTAGGTACGAGTATGTTGAAATATCGATCGAAGATCATAAATATGAAAAAGCTAAGGCGTAGGTACTCTGTTTCTCTAACAGTGTGTACCTGTACTACAGCTTTGCAACGTTTCTTCTCCTATTAAGGATTTTAAAAAAGGGGGTAAACGAACTACTACTAAACTACTTGTCACCCATGGGCATCTGCAACCTTGCCAGGATTTATATTAAAACTTCTCATTGCTGCTACTATTTGGTTGATATCTCGAAACTTTTTTAAGACACGCAGACTTCTCACGATGTTTTCATTTACCACTGAGTACGAGGTGAATATTAAAGAAATTAAGAATTTGAAATCTTATTATTGGCATAGGCCTGGACTTAAATCACAGATCGTCGGTTATGATTTAGGTGTTCTGTCCACTGGACCCTTTCGGACACAACAATTATTGTACTATATAAACTGTAATAGTCTGTATGTGTTTCTCTGTGAAGTCTACACAGAATTCTTTATTCTACTCCTATTAAAAAGACGCGTTGGCGCAGTGGTCACAGCAACTGGCTGATGCGTTGGTAGTCGCGGGTTCGATCCCCGCACATGACAAATATTTGTATAGGCCATACAGATGTTTGTCGTGGTCTGGGCGTTTGTGTTTGTGTATTATGTGTGTTTCCGGACCCCCGACACAGGATTTACATCCTACTGAAGGCCGTTGAGTGTGAGACGTTTATTTATCTATTTATTTATTAAAAGATGGTTCGTGCCTTAACCTCAACGCTCTTTATTGCTGATGGTGTATATGCACATCTCAGAATATCTTCTGAGACTAATATGTACTTAGTTATTAATATTATACTGTGACACGGAACCCGTCGTATACAAGTTTCACTCGCATTTAGTAATCATTTGTTTATTTCTTCCTTGTATTGACAAGACCAATCAATTTGCTGTCAAAATTCGTAAACGCATCACCGGGCACGCAGTGACGTGTAGCGCGTGAGAATTCTTTAGCTGCCCAAAATACCATGCGATTCGAATGCGGTCGATGCACTAAGCGTGTTTCCAATATTACTAGACTACAACAACGTCTTAACATTTCGAAATAAAATTTGTAGTGGTTATATATATTTATTATCGATAAAAAAATGGTACTTGGAAAAAATAGTATTTTGTGTCACAAGGGACGAAAGTACTACCTCCCGAGCCAAAGGCGAGGGTGGCGAACATGCGGAAAAGGATGTAGTACTTTACGAAAATCTAACTTTCGGCGGAGGTATGAATAAAATAAACTTTTTACAAATTTTAAGCAATATTTAATGTATATTGATATAATTAAAATAAAGCTAACAGATCTAATTCTGTACATTGAAAATATTTTTGTCTGTCAACCTGTCTTTATCATAGCCGCGCCTCACGCCACGACTACTAAATACATTCAAATGAAACTGGACACCAAGGACAATGAGCTAGGACACCGATTAAAGTCAAAACGTATACTTAGTTATAAGTCATTAATGCGTAGTTTGATTTCATTTATTTATTTTTTTGATAAAAAGGAAATATTTTAGTGATTGTTTGATAAATATTTGATAAATATATAAAGTCTTTGGGTTTTTAGTTCAGAATTTACAAACGTAATATTCCCCGGTATTAGTTCCAAATTTGAAACCCCGAATGTTCATAAGTCTTTGAACGTATGGTTCATCTTAAACTGGTGTTTATACATAATCTCATAAGCTTGATGAAAGGGATACCAATCGCGAACGAAGTTGCGGGTACAGCTAGTATTTTCTAAAAACAAATAAATTGACTAATTTTATTATTTATTAGTATTGTAATAAAGAAAATCCAACCAAGAAAAGTTTTACCAAAACAACAGTTTACTCTTCAGACGGACAAAAATGTTTAAAAAAGGAGTTAGGGGTAATTTATTATAACAAGATCGTATATAATCGTGTGTAATGGGAATACACCTTCGTAGAAGATATATTTAAATCAGCGCAGGCGTATTCGTAATTAGCTCGGTTCATTACACGATCAATACGCTTACTAATTAATCTATTCTTAAAATTAGTCATTTTAAAAATCATGTTTGGTAAAAAATACTAACATAATTTATTTAAAACGAAACAGTAAAACGCTTATTGAGTATTTAAAATGCTTCTAGTAGTTTAAGACTCCATCTTATACTCAGTGTAAGCGTTTTATATGCTTCTATTATTAACGACGTGCTAGAAATCAAAAATTTTCTTTTTCGATATCTTATTGACATGGTTTTGTTTTAAATTTGGCAGCCGAAAATTATTTGCACTAAAGTGTTAGTAGGTACAATGTTAGTACGCCATTGAAGTAAGCTTTGCGCCAGTGCAGTTGAGCAACAATTTTATATTTAGCGTTAGATAGTGGGTTCAGTTTCGTATCTGTTTAGTTTTAGTTTTATCTCTTTATTCGCATGTTGCATGAGTAGATGACTGATGTATTGCTTTTGGGTCAATGGTGATGTTTGGTATGATGATAATTCTAAAAAGACATTAAACTTTTTCTAACCATGTTATTAAGGTATATTCTTGAATCTATTGCCGCAACTTATAGAATTATTTCTTTAAATTGACATTTCCGATTGTCTTGTAACTCATTTTATAATGTTTTTATGTTATTCTTGGCAGTAATATAAAATTAAATTCTAAAAATAATTAAATATTTTAATTTAATTGTTTATTTGTTGGTTCAGTGGAAACTTAAATACTTAATTGTGGTCTATAATAATAAGTCTGTAAGTAATAATAATAATTGAATATAATTATGTAGACGAGCAAGATTTTTTTTAACCTTATAAAAAAGCGTATGGAATTCGACATAAACCTTTTTTTAACATTATAAAAGACTAGTTGTGCGTTACGGTTTTCTCTGAGTAATTCTCAATTCCGTCGTGCTATCTGCATAGGTCTAAATAAGCTTAATCGATTTAGTGGATTTGGTTTAAATGAGTAGCAAATATCCTTTCTTCCACACATTCATATTCGTATATTCATACATACGACTATACATTTACAACCAGTACAGTTACGACCAGTACAGTTACTCATATAATTACAAAATTCCGGGTAAAAATTACAGTACAGTCATTGTTGTTTATTATTTAAAACTATTTTACAAATATTCGTTGTTATAAATTAATGATTAGATATTTTTTACAGTTGGCAGTCTGGTTATAATGCGTGACTAATGTAAGTAATCAAGGCTTCATTGTTTTAAAAATAAAAATGTAAGAGCTATATGTTCAATTGTTCATACCTACTAATAATAATTTTGATTAAAAAAAAATTGTGAAGTTTGAAAAAATACGATAATATTGTGTATTATATTGTGTTGATTATTATTTAGTGGAGAACAGATTTACGCCAAGTTGCACGAAACAAATTTTAAATTTAAGTGTTTATTAAACTAATTCAATCACAAGAATCGTGATTATCTGTTGCACGAAACCTACATCTGATTAAGTTAACAAAAAAATTTAGTTTAATTAAAGACCTATCTAACGGATGATTAATTCCAACAGCTTTAAATCAATCATGAGATCAACTAATTTTAAGATTAATTGCAACTTAACTAACGGAAAGTTAGCGACGGTTTCGTGCAACTCGCCGTTTGACTTTTAATTGAATGATACATTATATTTAGTTTGTTATTTTTTAATAAATATAATTGAAAAAGAAAACAAGAATTATTTTTAACACAAATAAACATTGTCATAATGTTATTGTTTCCTTTTGTTTCATTTGAGTGATAAAATCATATTTCAGTGTGCAGCCAATTTGCTCGTCGATGCGAAACTCTCAAAGCTTAATATTTCCGACGAATTCGAACCGAATAGATTTTTATTAACGAATCAAATGAACAAAAAATATTTATACTCTATCAAATATGAATAACGCAGTGTAGTTCAATTTTTATCCTAGTAAAGTATACGCTATTTCAAATATGAATAATAGACAATTGTTTTTTTAATAGTTATACTATTGACATGGAATTAGTAAATAGTATAAATGTTTTTACTCATACCGATTTTTTATTTATTTTATTTATAATTCTTTATTGTACACCACTTTTGAAACAAAATTACAGAGATATATGTTTAAATATTATTGCACAATAAGGCGGTCTTATTGCTAATAAGCAATCTCTTCCAGACAACCTTACGTTGTGAGGAATTAAAGCATAGCCGGAGTAAAATGGAGGGTGGTGGATAAATATATTAAATAACACAAATTTATTATATTAATCATAACCATATTTTTTAAATATATTAAAAAATATGGTTATTATAAATATATATAATATATAGTTTCTAAATAAACCGAAACCTTTGATTGTTCTGCTTTTTTATAACAATTAAGCTAGAGTACCTACTTTATGTTATAGATTGTAAGGGATGGCCATTGCGAATAAAGTCGCAGTTATATCTAGTGCAAAAAGAAAATGATCCATACGCATAAAGAGGAAAATTTAGTTTGCAATCCATTATTGCTGAAACTACTTCCTAAACACGAACCAGTGGAATTTCACTAATTTTAAGTGAATATACACTTTTTATCAATCGTGAGACGGTAGGATGCTCAGAATTATTCTCTATGCAATGTATGAATATGTGAATATCATAGTCCTCTGATTTGATCAGTGAAAATGAATATGTGTATTAGTGAGTATTCATTAACTTGTTATTGAAATTCACTGATATTTAGTGAATAAAGCTTCACTAACGTAATTAATGAAATTTTCACTGATTCATGTTTAGAGAGTAGGTACTGAATCCAATTCATGACTTTTTATCATTACAAAGCTACATTTATTAGAAGTAACTTTTTCTCATAAAATACGACGTTACGGCTCACAATCAGTGAAGAGAAATATTTATTTGTAAAGCTTTATATCACAAAAATCATTGGAATTATTGGAATGGCCAAGTAATAAGCAAGTTGTAGATTTCTCTGTTAAATTTTAGCTGTTTAAATTAGTTATAATTATAATTAAAACGTTTTGTATGTATTTCCTACATATGTAAAAGAACACCACTCACCAGCAAGCAATCTTCTTTTGAATTATTTAATAATCCTTCTATCTGCTTAAGTTTCTACTCTCTTTCGCACTTTCACACTTCACCATGGATTCTCTGAAAACTACCTTATCAACGATGACCGAAATGTTTAATGCACGAATGGAAGAATTTCAACAAGATTTGAATAGACATTCTTCTCCGGCAACCACCACTTCACTGGCAGCTGATTTTAACGCCTTTAAAAAATTCATATTTTCTGCTCTCACTACTCTACAAAGTCAAGTCCAGCTCCTGAGTAAAGCGATTGACCGTCAGGAAATGAAAAGACGACGAAAGATGCTTCTATTTCATGGGGTACCTGAAGACAAATCGGAGGACACGTCAGCTCGTATCACCAGTCTCGTCGCTGAGAACTTAAACCTTATGAATTTCTCAAGTGCCAGTATTAAATCATCATACAGGCTTGGTCGCGTTTTAGGTAAGAAACCTCGGCCAATTGTTATCAAATTCAATGACTTGGCAGTTCGGGATAAGGTGTGGTTCGCGAAATCAAAGTTGAAGGGAACTGGTGTCACGCAGTCGGAATATCTGACAAAGCCACGGCATGATGCTTTCCTTGCGGCTCGGGAGCGTTTTGGAGTTAATAAGTGCTGGACACGTGATGGCTTCATCTATATCGTGGCTCCGGATGGAACGCGATATAGGGCCGAATGGTTGTCTGATCTTGGTGATATTCCAACTGTCACGCCCGGAGAAGTGATCAAGTCACCGGTTCAAAACATTGCTGTTGTGTCTAAAGCTTCGGAATGTAAAGGAATTGCACCTCGTTCAAAGAGGCCGGTAAAAAATAAGTAATTTTCTTGCAATATTTTGTGACTCTTATAGTTTTATTATTAAGTTTTAGTTTTTAAGGTCTTTTTACCACTTTTATTTTAAAATTTAAGCTTATTCTACTTTTTACTTTTATTTGTTATATATAATTTTACTTGTTTACATGTGGGTGGACATTTATGTTTTTATATGTGAATACCTACACGTAGTTTATTAAAGTTGTGTTCATTCATAATAATATCAGCCGTTTATTTGACAATAACATTAGTTTTATTATTTTTTTTATCTATTGTAATGTGACTTTTTAATATTAAATGAATCGATACTTTGTTCATAATATTCACTATTTTAATGTTTTTTATTCATGTTTAATATTTCGTTTTGTCTTGTTTGGCTTAGGTATAGTTTTATTATTATGTTTTAGTTTGAGGTCTTTACAGCACATTAGTTTTAAAATTTAAATTTATCATACTTTTTAACTTTTATTTGTTATATTTAATTTTACTTGTTTACATGTGGGTGGCCATTTAAGTTCTCATATGTGAATACCCACACGTAGTTTATTGAAGTTGTGTTCATTCATAATAATATAAGCCGTTTATTTGACAATAACATTAGTTTTTTATCTATTGTAATGTGACTTTTTAATATTAAGTGAATCGATACTTTGTTCATAATATTTACTATTTTAATGTTTTTTATTCATGTTTAGTATTTCGTTTTATGTCTTGTTTGGCTCATACTTTTATTATTATATTTTAGTTTGAAGTCTTTACAGCACATTAGTTTTAAAATTTAAACTAATGTGGGCAAATATTTGAAAACATGCAAATCGCGCGGCGGTTATTAAAGAACGAATGCGGAGTTTATATTTTTACTTTTGTGAATTATTTCTTATGTAAAAAAGTATCTCAAATATGGACCGATAACTAAAAATCTTATTTATAAATTGAGTTTAGAGATATTACAAATCAAAGAGCCAAAATCTAATTCCCATTCGTGTCCAATTCTCCATTTTCAATCAATAATTATCCTAAAATTGTTAAATTCTTCTTGAAGATTATACTTTTGGTAAGATATCCATAAACTTAAGTTGTTAATGAACACATAAAACCATGCTGTAACACGCAAAGAACATAACTTATTAAAAATAAGATCAGTTAAAAAATGTCCATGGACAACTTGCTAATTACCATTTGGGAACATTCCGTAATGATTTTTCTTGTAAAAACTGGAATATTCCAACCCAATAGTACATAGGCGCGTATGTACCAGTTAGAGCTCGAACACCGAGCGAAGGCTAGTGTCAAAGATCAGTCTTTTTGGCGCCAATTGTGATTATCTCGTCCTCAAAGTGTTTTAGTAAAAATATTATCTAATAACCATTTATTGTTTTTTAGGTAAGTGATCAATTACATATTTTTGATAACATGTTTTATATAGTCCCTATAATGACTCCTTTTGGATTTTGAGAATAGAATTAATAATATAATAATAATGTTTCTAACACAAGACTGATTTATTTAAGAAAATAGTTGAAATACTAGTTACCATTTGTCTCATTACCGATATTTGCCGTTCGCACAAGCGAATGGTAATTAGTTTTTTTTAGAAATGGTAATTATGTTGAAATTTCGTCTTAATTTGTGACAGCATTTTTGATGTCTGTGCGGAAAGGAGGTGATTCTTGTGACAACATTTTTGGTCTATTTTGAAGTCTTGGTCTATTTTATTATAGAAGCAGCGGCCTAATGCAAGCCTTTTGCAGCCAAATTGGGCGGCGCGCCGGGGAAGTACTTCTCTTTCACTTAACTTGTGGTTTTTAGCCACGTTTCGGACTACACGGCCTTTCTTGCAACAAGAGTTCAGGTATGTTTTACCGCCAAGGTTCCCTGAATGAAACCATTAAAAGGGCTCTTGCCACCATCGACGTTCCTGCTCTTATTGAGCCTACTGGAATTGGTCGCGATAATGACAAGAGGCCTGATGGTTTAACACTGATTCCCTGGGAAAGGGAACGGGCGCTTTTATGGGACTCAACCTGCGTTAGCTCCGTCTCACGTCAGGGAGACAGCTTTAAGAGTGGAAGCCGCTGCGGAGAAAGTTGAAATGACTAAATGGCACAAATATTTGTAACTTATCCCATGTTATGTTTTTGTGCCGTTTACAGTCGAAACACTTGGACCTTAGAGTAGCAGTGCAAAAAAAATTCTAAAAGAATTAACTCTACGTCTCATATCCTCCACTAGTGACAGGAGGGTTGGTGCATTTTTTGCCTTGCACGGATTTTGTCACTAGTAAGATTTTACGTCAAATTTTCACGAGTATTGTGAACTAATGGCGTATCGCAAAGTTTTTGTTTTGTAACTTCCTTGGGGCTATCGTCATTAGGACACACCAACCTCCAGTTTTCTACTGCGTCTGTAGCCTCTGTAATTTGGACTGAACCTAATTTTAAATTTTCGGAACATAGGCCTTTGATACTATGCACAGAAGCAAAAAAAGCTGGAAGAGCGACACTAGAAATTTTTCTCACGCCGATGCCACCATCTCTAATTGGTAAAGCAGCTTTTATATCTTAGTTATCATCTCTAATTTTTTTTTCATAATTACTATTTGAAAACTATTCATTACATTGTGAGTGACCTAATTACCAATTATTCATATTTATCACTACCGTTCGTATGAATTTTGAATTGCCTATCATACAAAAAGTAAATATTTTAAGGCATTCCCTTAGATACTATTTTAAAAAGAAAGTACCTGAGATTACAAAAATCATATAAAGAATCATTTTCCTCACCTTTTTTTCTTAATCTCCGAAACTATGCCATATGCGCATTTTCAAATATTTACCCATGTGCTGTACTATTAGGTGTATCGATGTTATGTTCATAATATTCACTATTTTAATATTTTTAATTCATGCTTAATCTCTCGTTGTTGTTGTTGAATGTTTTTTTATTATTATTATTTTTTTTCTCCTTTGTTTTTGTAGGAATTTATTTTAAATAACCTTTTACTTATTAAATATAGTTTAACCAATTGCTTCCAATGCTGCTGGCGGGTTGGAAATTAATTATAATTCTTTCACATATTTTATTGTAAATTTAGTAGACATTATTTATTAATAAGATTTGTATTTATATAACTTAGTATTTATATCTAATATTTATGTATAGTATAATATGTCATTCTTAAACAACCACAATACATCAAGCGATGAATTTATATCCTTTTCGTCAAGTGACTCCACGGAGGATAGTTTCCACAGTACATCTTTCACTCCACTCAATGTTACTTTAAATTCTTATTTCTCAGATTCACTGAAAATTTTTAATATAATTCACATAAACGCCCAAAGTATCCCGGCTCATTACTCAGATATGCTTGCGTCTTTTGAATCCCGTAACATACATGCTATCCTAGTGTCTGAATCCTGGCTTAAACCCTCACTACCTTCAACCTCTTATTCATTGCCAGGCTTTCAACTCATTCGCAATGATCGTATTGGTAAAGGGGGCGGCGGAGTTGCAATTTATTTAAGATCATACATTCCTTTTAATATAGTTAGCGCTTCACCGCAGACTACTTCTACCGATACGATCGAACATCTTTTAATTGAAGTCACACTATCTCACTCCAAAATTCTTCTAGGTGCTTTTTACAGCCCTTCTCTTCATATTGACTACTTTTCTTCTTTTGAAAACCTTCTAGACAAGTTTATTCCAATTTACAAGCATAGTATCCTAATAGGTGACTTCAACACTTGTTTATTAAAAAATGATTCTCGCTGCAAGAGGTTAAAGTCGATAGCAGATGCTTTTAACTTACATATTTTACCCTTAGCTGCCACGCACAACTTACCCGGTTGCACTCCCTCTCTTCTCGACCTTATGATGGTAACTACTCCCACGTCTGTTTTAAAGCATGGTCAGTGTGCTGCAGATGCATTTTCTTATCACGATTTGATTTATCTCTCTTACAAACTACGTCCCCCAAAAGCTAAATCAAGGACACTTCTGCGGCGTAGTTTTAGAGGAATGAATCTCGAACGCCTTCGAGAGGATGCCCAGTCTATTAACTGGTCAGCTATAACCGAAATCTCCTCTATCAATGATAAAATTGAAATGTTCAATTCGTTTATCACTCGGCTATACGACGTTCATGCACCTGTCAAACCAATCAAAATAAAGCACTTGCCTGCTCCCTGGTTGACTGAAGACTTAAAACTATTAATAGAAAAAAAACATCGGGCCAAAAGTATATTTAAGTCGAAAAATACAGAGGCTAACAGGGAAAAGTATCTTAAGATCCGAAACCGCTGCAATACATTGTGTAGAGATGCACAACGACGCCATATTTATTCATCAGTCGAAAACGGCGACTCAGCTAAAGTTTGGAAATTTCTTGAAACACTTGGAGTTGGCAAACCGTCTAATAATTCTTCTTCTAATAAAATCAATATTGAACTTCTAAATAAACACTTTTCGTCTTCTAGTCTAATTGAAGATAATGAAAAAAAACTTACTTTAAAAACTCTTTCATCAATACCAACTCCTGATTTTCAACCGTTTGATTTCTCCCCTTTTACGGAATGTGATGTTAAAAGGAACATAGTTTCAATCTCATCGAATGCAATTGGTACCGATGGCGTCGGCCGTAATATGATCCTACCTGTTCTTGATATCCTTTTACCTGTATTAACTCATATCTTCAATGAATCCATTACTTTTGGCCAGTTTCCTAAAGCTTGGAAAAGTGCACAAATTACTCCTATTCCTAAAAAATCCAATCCGTCCAATTTTTCTGATTATCGCCCTATTTCCATTCTTCCATTTCTTTCAAAAGTCCTTGAAAAACTAGTCTATAAACAAATAAATTCCTTCCTTATTAAACATTCTCTTCTAAATTCTTTTCAATCCGGTTTTCGTCCTGGTCATAGTACGGTCACTGCGTTGGTTAAAGTCACTGATGACATTCGATGGGGTATGGACAACAAGCAACTTACAGTTCTTACTCTGCTTGACTTCAGTAATGCTTTTAATGTTGTCGATCATGAAATATTGCTAGGCCTCTTACGTACTTTTAACATATCTCCATCCGTTCTGGGTTGGTTTCAAAGCTATCTCGGAGAGCGCCAACAGAGAATAAAAATCGACGACTCGTTCTCTTCGTGGTGTGAAGTCCGAGCTGGCGTACCTCAGGGTGGCGTGTTGTCTCCTTTATTGTTCGCGATTTTCATAAATTCTATTTCCCAAAAAATAACTTATCTCTACCATATGTATGCAGACGATTTACAAATTTATACGCAGTCAAGTCTCGATAATCTTTCTTCTGCCGTGATAAACACTAACAATGACTTAGCAACAATATATCAATGGAGTAAATCCTACGGACTCAAAATTAATCCTAGTAAGTCGCAAGCCATTGTCATAGGTAGCACCAATATGATATCGAGAATTGACTGGAAAAATCTTCCTTCTGTCGCGTATAGTACTTCTGTAATACCTTACTGTACCTCTGTAAAAAATCTAGGCATATACTTAGACCCAAACTTGTCATGGACTAATCATATAAAAGAATTGAGTAAAAAGACATTTGCGGCTATAAGCTCATTGAGGCGTTTGCAATCTTTTTTACCTATTTCAACTAAAACTATGCTAGCACAATCTCTCCTTCTGTCCGTCCTTGATTATGCTGACGCAAGCTATACTAACCTAACCGAAGATCAACTTAATAAACTTGAGCGGCTTCAAAACCTTGCCATCCGGTTCGTGTTTGGGTTACGCAAATTTGACCACATTTCTGAATTTCGCTCTAAGCTCAAATGGTTACCTATCCGTCTTCGCCGGAATCTACACATCCTTTCCCTTCTGTACTGTGTATTATTTAATCCAACCAGTCCTCCTTATTTGAAGGACAAGTTTGAATTCATTGGAGATCACAGTAAAGTGCTACGTTCGTCCGAAAACCTGACTCTCAGAATGCCTGTACATAAGACCAAATATTATCATCGCTCATTTGTTGTTCAGGCTATTCTTTTGTGGAATGCTCTACCCCTACATATTCGTAAGGCTCAGAGTATTATAACATTTAAAAAACTTGTAAAAGATTATTATCTATCTCTCAATATGACATAATTGTATTTATATATTTATTTATTAGTACTTATTGTATGTATTTTTATTATTTATGTATGTATATTATATATATATATATATATATATATATATATATATTAGTCTAGGGTTTACTGTATATTTTTATTGTATGTTTATTATACACCACCTACCTATTTCTTCTTCTCAAATTCCTACCCTAAGGTTGCCTGGAAGAAATCGCTATTGAGCGATAAGGCCGCCTTTTTGTGCATTTTTGATACTCTCATACATTTTTTTTGTAATATTTTATTTTATGTGTGGTGTACAATAAAGAATATAAAAAAAATGGCCCTTAAGCTAGGAAAGGGGTTAGAAAATAAGCACTAACCTTAAATTTCAACCAATTTGACATACATTAAATAAATAAGTTTTAAGATAGGCAACTAAATGTCTACGTTTTAGGTCTCAGCCAACTGATATACATATTCATGTTTTTAGTAAATGTGAATTACATATACATATGTAAATATTACACCCAGACTAGGGGCGGGAATAGAACACATAACCCTGGAAGAGAAAGCAGTTGCCAATGCACTAACGGGCGAGTAAATATAAAAACTAAAACAAGGTAAAACCACCATGGACTAGCTTTCAATATAATTAAAAGAAACGGGTTATCCACGCTCTCTGAAAAAATTCACCCATATTTACTCATACTGGGTATATTAATTGATAGTGCTATCGAGTTCAATCACTGTTACTTAGCGAAATCATTTTATTTCAAACTTATATACATTTATATATTAATGTAACAAGCGTGGCCTACTTTGATTCAGCATCGTGAATAGATTATTATTTTAAATAATTCCTACGTTAAGGAAGAAGTATGAAATGTGAAGTGTAATAAAAATACTATAACTTTAAGTACCTATTTTATATAATATTACTTATTGTACTTTATTGTACTTAGTGTGTAATTAATAAAATAGTGTTTGTAATTATTGTGATAATAAAAGAATATCTGATTATTAAATTAAAAAAATAGTAAAATATTTAATTAATCAATTTCCTAGTAAATGTTTCTAATATAAAAGTGAAATTTAATATTCAAAAATAAATCAAAATTCAAAAGTATTTTGAATCAACTGGATCAATTTCAATAAAATAATTTTCCATAATGAGCTCACACACACATGACTGTGAGTGGATTAGGTAATCTTGTTATTTCTTTCAAGTCCAGAAGTACTTACCTTCAACCAACGTAAGACATAATTTTCGATTTCTTGTTTTTGATGTTTTCAGTAAAATTACAGTTACTCGTAGAAGTACAACTAAATGGTCGTTAACATAGTTGTTGCTCAGAGTTGAAATAATAATAAAATTTGAAGGCAAAGCAATTAAAGAAAAAAAAAAATATCTTCTTAATAAACTCCACAAGAGCAGTTCAGTGTTTGTTCGTTTATCAATATATCTAAAAGGTTTCATAATAAAAATGGTAGCACGTGTTGTTTTCATATCACAAAATTCATACCTTCGCGTCAGCGATACGAACCGCAATGAAATGGATACTGCCAAACTGACCTATATCGAGTAGGTAATTCATTCATAAATATTGGAAATTCAGATATTATGCGAAAATTTCCTGCAATATTGATGTTATGCGTTTTAAAAATACTTTCTTACATTATATTAAATAAATATTTAAAACGTAACGTTTGTTTTACGAAAAATGTTTTCATATAATTTTTTAATAAAAAAAAATTGTTTTGTTTTTAGTAATTCGAAATAAATTTTGATTTAAAAAGATATATTTTCAATTTGGTTATTTTTTTGTTATTCTTAGAAGTAACAAGTTGTTTACGACAATACTTATACATTTATATTCAAGTTCATTCAAGTTCAAGAAAGCACGTAGTTTTTTTTATGATTTTTATTTTAGACAAGGTAAATAATCTCAAGACAACAATAGAATTATTTTTTTTGCTGTTATTGTTTATTATCTCTATAAAGAAAAAAGAAAAATAAAAATAAATCTGGGCATCATGAATACATATTTAATGATAATATTTTAACGACGAGTTGGCGCAGTGCTTACAGTAACTGGCTGTTGTGCTGTCGGTCGTTGTTTTGATTTTGTAACATTCGGTAACATTCGGTAACATTCGGTAACATTTTGTATTATTATGCAAAATCAACATTTTGTAATATTTGATAAAATTCGGTTTAGACTACATGAAGATTGCGGATTTACTCGTATTTAATTTATGTTTAGACATACAAATATAAGTAAAGTAATGAACCGACTGAACTGCACCTAGCTGAATCAGCCTGTAAGCGTCCCACTGCTGGTCAAAAGTCTCTTCTCCATGTACGAGAAGGGTTGGAGCTTAACCCACTACGCTGATCTACTGCAAGTTACGACTTCGGGAGTTACATATAAACAACAAACGAAATAATAAGTAAACAATAATAATATATAAATCATAAACATGAATGTAAAACCACGGGCAGCAACTACTACAAAATCATCAAATTCAGATATCTGGCTTCAACATATTCACTACATTAATCTAGCCATCATGTAAAATACAACAGTGCAACAAGATTAATGACAAACATTCAAAGGTCATTATTTGCAGCTCCGGAGCAAATAACAAATATTTTTTCATAACCCCCTGACCTATATTGAAAATAAACACAAAATTCGTCAGTGTTTAAAGGTCACAGAGCGTTCCCAGTAGTCCATCGAACTGAAAGGAAAGATGGATATAAATAGTCATTTGGTGAACGTCAATTTGTGAGTTATTTAAAACAAAAGGCTGACATTACGCAACGGCCTCAGAAAATGGCACATTAAAATGTCAATAAAAACGTCATTCTATATCTGGAGGCACGGCAGTGCCTCCGCCAAGTCGAGCAAAAAAAAAAAAAAGTGGCACGGCCGTACTATCTTTTCTCGAAGCAATTCAGGCCATTTTCGACCCCCTATAACTTCGTTGTGGATAAAACTAGAAGTCTGAATTTTCAATATCCAAGCAGGCATTGTATAAACACGGTATATTTCAAATTTCATTCAATTTGAACCAGTAGTTTAAGAATTATAATTAGTCAAAGTTTCGAATTTTGTCACTCACTGACTGACCGATCATCAAAACTCTAAGGCACTTCTAGCAGACATAAAAGCTTCAAATTTAGAATACCATTAGTGTTTAGTATATAAACCAAGGAAAAATTCAAATATTTTGCAATTTCGGTCCAGTTTTCTAGATACACCAACTGCATAAATAACTTTGTAATCCCATATAAATATATAGGATTACAAAGTTACATTTGCAGTGAATGAATCAATGTACCCGTACAAGTATAACATAGTGGAATAATAGGTGTAGATAGGTACCTAGATATAATTATCTTCAAAGGTAACCTGTAAAATGGTCAACGGAATGAAAAAGCAAGAATGGGACATGTCTTATGTAGCTGTACCAAAATCATGCAAAGTATTAAAGAACACTAATAAATCATAACCGCGACTGGCTGAGGTGATTTGCCCGCACTTCAAGGAGGCGGCGCGGCTGGCCGAGGTCGGAGTCGATCTCGTGATCAGCCGCATAAGGAGTTTAGGGCTTCGTGTCAGAATTGATAAGACCGAAGCCCTCCTCTTCCGCGGGACCGGACGCAAGGGACCCCCACCGGGGGCTACCCTGCAGATCGGAGAGGGGAGGGTCAGGATGAGCTCCCAAATCAAATATCTGGGGCTCATCCTAGACGGAGGGTGGACTTCGGCCCACACTTCTCTATGGTGGGACCGAAGGTCGTAAAGGTGGCGAGTGCACTGGGCAGACTCCTCCCGAACCTCGGAGGACCCAGCGCCGCCTGCAGGCAGCTGTACTCTGGTGTCTGCCGGAGTATGGCGACGTACGGCGCCCCGGTTTGGGCGGATCGCCTCACTGCGAGGAATAATGCTGCGCTGCGCTCTGCGCAGAGAATCATCGCGGTGAGGGTGATCCGGGGGTACCGTACGGTATCGTGGGCTGCAGCTACTGCTCTAGCCGGCGACCCCCCGTGGGAACTCGTGGCGGAGGTTCTTGCCGAGACCTACTCTTACGTCTCGGGTAGGAGGGCTCTTGGTGAGAACCCTACGTTGGACGGAATCCTACGGGTGCGTCGGATAGGGCAGGAAGCGCTTATGCGGAGGTGGGGGGAGGACCTGGCGGGGCAGCCGTACAACACACGCGTAACGGCTGCCATTTGCCCGGTCCTTGAGCGGTGGATGCGTCGAAAACGCAAGCCCCTCACCTTCCGTCTGACGCAGGTTCTCACCGGGCACGGTTACTTTGGTGACTACCTGTGCCGGACGGCCCAGAGGGAGCCGACGACTGAATGTCACGATTGTGGCGCGGCGGTGGACTCTGCCCAGCACACCCTCGAGATGTGCCCGAGATGGCCGGCGCTGCGTCAAGGTCTGACGTCGGTTCTCGGAGGAGACTTGTCGCTCCCGAGCATCATCACCGCGATGCTCGGCGACGACGAGTCCTGGAAGGCGATGGTCTCCTTCTGCGAGACAGTAATGTCCCAGAAGGAGGCCGACGAGCGGAGGAGAGAGGAGGCCGCCGACGTGGCCTCCATCCGCGGGCGACGAATGGGGGTGCGTAGGAGGCGCTACTTAATGCGCCTCCAGTAACGCCCTTGTGCCCGTGTCGGGCCGGGATGGGAACCCGGTCCTGCTAGACACGGCGTGGTCGGGACTGTTCAGACGTGAGCCGGACAGTCCCCATGGAGGAGAAGTCTGGCCTTTTCGCCGAGGCCAGCCTGTCGCTGGAGGGATCCTGTTGCCTGCAGATCCGGGACCCTCCAATTAAAGCGGCTGAAGGCTCCCGCAGGGGTTTAGTACGGTATTGCACTCCCAAAGTGCCGAGTCCGACATAGGTCTAGGATTGCCGACCTGGGCGTCCTGGATATCATCCGTAAATGGATTCCCCTGCGTCACAAAAAAAAAAAAAGGTGATTTGCCCGCTCCACGGCTTCCACGCTTCCCGTACGTAAGTTATTTTATTTTATTCAGTTGGCAGCTATATTAAACCTATCCCTCTAATCGGTTTCTACACTGCATTGTAGCAAAACGCTCAATCGCTTGGCGGCACGTCTTTGCCGATAGGGTGGTAACTAGCCACTACCAAAGACTCCCACCAAAGCAGATCAGAGAAAGAAAATTACCTCTGCCGGGGATTGAACCCGGGATCTCCCGCTTAATATACAACAGCGCGCACCATTTCGCCAGCGTGATCATCATTTTTGAGTTCATATAATTATGTCATTATTAGAATGCACCTGATTGATTAACGGCGAGTTGCACGAAACCGTCGCTAACTTTCCGTTAGTTAAGTTGCAATTAATCTTAAAATTAGTTGATCTTATGATTAATTTAAAGCTGTTGGAATTAATCATCCGTTAGATAGGTCTTTAATTAAACTAAATTTTTTTGTTAACTTAATCAGATGTAGGTTTCGTGCAACAGATAATCACGATTCTTGTGATTAAATTAGTTTAATAAACACTTAAATTTAAAATTTGTTTCGTGCAACTCGGCGTCAGTGAGTCATAACAGCAATAACTGTTAATTAATGTATATTAACATTAAATAAATAAAAATAAATATAGAAAATAAGGACTCAAAATAACTTTTGTATTTTAAAGCTATAACTTCTTGATGAGAGTAAATTTTTATACAATGCGCGTGTACTCTGTGACAAAAAACCGACAACATAAAGCTACTCGTAAATAGTAGGCGCCGCGTAATTGTGCTAACTTACTTCATTGCGCTGGATGTGTCAACTCACTTTTTGCAAGCTTTTATTTTGTTTCACCTGTCTCGATATTTGTCATCAAATCTTGCAAATTAAATTTGATCCAAAATAATAGTAAATCATGTGACAATGCAATATTATGATTACATGGTGCTGATTTGATGGAGGAGCTAGAAGGTAGCCAAAGGAAGGATTTTGGGCCCGTTTGAGTCCTCTAGACGAGTAAGTTTGTCTTTCAATGGTAACCAGGGTCTGGTGATGAAGTTGGAGTGTGGTCATAGGAAATCAGTAATGAAACGACGCAACCCCATCGAGTTTTGGCTCGTTTGGTTCGTCTTAACGAATACTTTGTTTTGAAATGGTTACCAGAGTCTGATCTGATAATAGAGCTGGAAGGTGGCTATAGAAACTTCGCAATGAAACGACACAAACTCATCGAGTTCGGGCTCGTTTGGATCGTCTTGATGAGTAGTTTGTCTTTCAATGGTAACCAGGGTCTGGTGATGGAGCTGGAATGTGGTCATAGGAACTCCCTAATGAAAACTACGCAACCCCATCGAGTTTCAGCTCGTTTTATTCGCCTTGACGAGTACTTTGTTTTTAGATGATTACCAGGGTTTGATCGGATGATGGAGCTGTAAGGTGGCCATAGGAAATTCGCAATGAAACTAAACAACCTCATCGAGTTCGGGCTCGTTTGAATCCTCTTGACCAGTAGTTTATCTTTCAATGGTAACCAGGGTCTGATGATGTAGCTAAAAGGTGGCCAAAGGAAGTCAGTAATGAAACGATGCAACCCCATCGAGTTTCAGCTCGTTTAATTCGGCTTGACAAGTATTTTGTTTCAAGACGGTTACCAGGGTCTGATCTGATGATGGAGCTGAGAGGTGGCAATAGGAACTTTGCTATAAAACAACACAACCTCATCGAGTTCGGGCTCGTTTGAATCGTCTTGACGAGTAATTTATCTTCCAATGCTAACCAGGGTCTGATGATGGAGCTGGAAGGTGGTCATAGGAACTCTATAATGAAACGACGCAACCACAACGAATTTAGGCTCGTTGATTCGTCTTGATGAGTACTTAATTTTTAGATGGCTACCGGGGTCTGATCTGTTGATGGAGCTAGAAGGCAGGCAAAGGTACTTCGCAATGAAACGACAAAACATCATCGAGTTCGGGCTTGTTTGGATCATCTTGACGAGTAGTTTGTCTTTCATGGTAACCAGGGTCTGGTGATGGAGCTGAAAGGTGCTCATAGAAACTCTGTAATGAAACAACGCAACCCCATCGAGTTCGGGCTCGATTGAATTGTCTTGACGAGTAGTTTGTCTTTCAAAGGTGACCAGGGTCTGATGATGGAGCTGAAAGGTGATCATAGGAACTCTGTAATAAAACGTCGCAACCCCATCGAATTTTGGCTCGTTTGATTTGTCTTGACGTGTACTTTGTTTTTAGATAGTCACCAGGGTCTAATCTGATAATGGAGTTGGAACGCAGTCCTAAGAACTTCGCAATGAAACGACACAGCCTCATCGAGTTCGGGCTCGTTTGAATCCTCTAGACGAGTAGTTTGTCTTTCAATGGTAACCAGGGTTTGATGATGTAGCTAGAAGGTGGTCATAGGAACTCTGTAATGAAACGACGCAACCCCATCGAGTTCGGGCTCGATTGAATTGTCTTGACGAGTAGTTTGTCTTTCAAAGGTGACCAGGGTCTGATGATGGAGCTGAAAGGTGATCATAGGAACTCTGTAATAAAACGTCGCAACCCCATCGAATTTTGGCTCGTTTGATTTATCTTGACGTGTAATTTGTTTTTAGATAGTCACCAGGGTCTAATCTGATAATGGAGTTGGAACGCAGTCATAAGAACTTCGCAATGAAACGACACAGCCTCATCGAGTTCGGGCTCGTTTGAATCCTCTAGACGAGTAGTTTGTCTTTCAATGGTAACCAGGGTTTGGTGATGTAGCTAGAAGGTGGTCATAGGAACTCTGTAATAAAACGACGCACCCCAATCGAGTTTCGGCTCCTTTGATTCGTCTTGACGAGTACTTTGTTTTAGTGGGTTTTCAGGGTCTGTTTGCAGATGGCGCGCACCAACCATTAACTCGGCGCATCGTCTTATTATAAGTATAACTTTTTACGTACGTACATAAGTATACGTTCACTTTTTTAAATATTTTTTAAAAGTTTATTTTTATGGAAGTTTAGGTGTAAAAAATCGACAGCAATTTGACAACACTGTTTCCGGCTAAACATACTTCATTCATCTCTCTTGTCAAGTATTTCAAGTTGTCAACTTGAGATCACAATATGTATGACATGACAATCAAATTATATATCTGTATCGTATCGGAAAAGAAAAAGAGGAAGAATATCTACAAAAATAAGAAAAGCTCATTAGACCTAGCGAAGGCTTTAAGAAAATACGTTGTTGATATTAAAGAAGTAGAAGACACCGGAAAGGAAAATAAGTAGGACTGTCTACAAAAAGAAATGAGATGCCATCAAAAACATAACTTGTAAAAAGAAACCAAGTCTCGCAACTCACTTCTTCTTCCCTAAAAAGTTGTGAGATCCATGTAATACCAAGTCGGCTAATTTATTCAAACCCTACTTAAGGGTTCTTCTGTTTTAAGTTATTACGTTAGTAGCTAACCTAACAACATCGTATAGTGATCATATCAATATTAAAAATCTTTGATGTTTTAAATAAATAGATTGACTTGGCAATCGCATGAAAACAATGTATCTAAGAAGTAACACATAGGAATATTATATTAAATTAGATTGTTTAGTGCGATTGCCAAGTCAGTCTATTTATTGAAAACATCAAAGATTTTTAATATTGATATGATCACTATACGATGTTGTTAGGTTAGCTACTAACGTAATAACTTAAAACAGAAGACCCCTTAAGTAGGGTTTGAATAAATTAGCCGACTTGGTATTACATGGATCTCACAACTTTTTAGGGAAGAAGAAGTGAGTTGCGAGACTTGGTTTCTTTTTACAAGTTATGTTTTTGATGGCATAATCTAAATTACATGCCATTTGTTATTGTTTTATTTGATGTTTTGAGATAACGTCTAAAAACGGAAAGTACGACTTGTCTGTATAGACCAACAAGTGCTTTTAGTAATTCTTCCTTTTCTTATTAATTGATATGTATTTATTTTGCCCGAAAACTAGATAGACATATAACATGTGTTTGATTATATAACATTTATGGCTACTACTCCGATACTTTGAGATGTAGCATGATGTTTTATACCTTTCAAATAAAATTAAAATTAAAATTAAACAGATTTTTAATTGAATTGGATTGAACAACTCTGCGGTATTGTTATCTTACTCGTAATATAGATTTAAATTCGTACGTACACCACTCTCCAATAAACGTGCAGCAATTTTAATTATTACTATTACTTATTACTATTATTATTACTATTATTTACTATTTATTTAATGTTCAGTACCAAACCTTGGATACTGATTTGGTTGGTTGAATTTGTATAACTGTAAAATTAAGTTCACGTTCGGAATGGAATTCCTCACAGCTATAATATTATACATTATTACTGCAGTTTCGAACAAACATGACATGTTCAGAAACAAGTAGTCCCGTTCGTAACACGGCTATTAAATGTACTTGTTTAAACTTTAGTAAATTTCATCGTATGTTCACATGTTCAAAGCATTGAGAGACACAAAAGGTACCGAATCATAAAATCTATTATAAATAAGTGAAGCAAAAACTATGTATCCCTTTTTAGGAAAATTACAAGAACGAAGAAGTATGAAATTTTGCACAGTTAAAGTTTATATGGAGAAGAAGTGCAGTATGCTAATATTTCTTATAATAATGCTAAAAAATATAAATTAATTTAAAAAAAACTACACACACACATATGTACAATGTACATATACCTATACACAAATTTTGTTTATTGTCAAAGTCTGTTATCAACACGGTTTTAAATATAGGTCTTGCAACGAATTTTTTATCGATTTTTTTTTTAAATCACAGATCAGGTTCAATGACTGATGCATATGCTCACCATGTTATGCGCAATCATATTTTTACGATGTTGACAATGCTGTTAATTATAGATTAGGTCGAATTACGACCACTAGGCGACCACTACTATCTATAGATTAATATTCGCTAAGGAATCCTACACATCTAAAGCGGTTTGCGGCGCGGTGTGAGTAGAGACCTACCTTGATAAAATACGAGTAGCAAAGATGTCAGAAATAGGAGCTTTCACACTAAGCGCTGATCCGATAGCATTAACCTGTTTCCAATATATTTCAGAAAACTTGTCAGGCATGGTGATCGCAACTGTGTTCTTTGTGCATTGGCTCTAATATTGCTTGATGTCAAGCGATTGCTTATGTACGATTGCTTTCAGCAAAATATCTTTGATTTTAATTATCATTGGTAGTCAAAATGTGAAAAGACATCTGTATATATTGTCAAAATAGAAAATTCTGTTACACATTTTAGCATCGATAGACAGCAAACAATTACGTTTAATTGTTCCAATATTTTCAAATGGTACACAGATGTAATGAGCGATGTGTATTATATTTCTTCTCTTTAATGAACTTCAAAATTATATTCACTACAGTTGGATAAAACTCGTAATATCAATGAGGATGCTATTATGTATATATTTTTTATGAACTTTCTTTAAATACCCTGCGCTATATGAGCCTGTAAATATCAAAGAGATCAACAAAGACACCTTTTCCTAAAAGTAAACGGTTTTTTATAAGAATTAAATTATATTAGGTGCGTACTTATGAATGTGGCTGTTGTCAAAATTGTGTAATGTTTTATGCTTGTCAACTTAGAATTACAAATATAATTTTTATTTCATTATACTGTATTGTAACAGCATGTAATGTAAAAGGACAAAATGTACTCCGGAAATATTACTACATATTATAAAACAAAGCCCTTCGCCGCGTTTGTATGTCTGTCTACTACACATATTTTCCTGCGGTTTTCACCAATAGATAGAGTGATTCATGAGGAAGGCTTAGGAACTAATACATACCCCGGGCGCAGCCGGGGCGGGCCGCTATAAAAAATAATTACAAAATAATAATACATATTAATAACTGTTTTGAACTATTATTGAATTAATTCTACTACTTAAAACTCATTTATGATAGCCTTGTTAGATTTCATACACTCATACCGTATATCGTTCATATATCAGTTCTTATAAATATAATGAAAATAAGTAATTAAACTCATAATAATATTTAAATAATATTTAAACTCATATAATTTTTGGCTTCATATAATTTTTTATAAATATAATGAAAATAATTAATTAAACTCACAATAATATTTAAATAATATTTAAACTCATATAATTTTTAAAGGTATGAATGATTCTTATGAGTCCTTTTTTACAAATTTAAAATGAGATAATATCAAAAAACTTAAAATAAGAAAAATCTATATCTGTATAAAATATAAAAAGAAGGAATGATAACAGAGAGAAGTTCCTTGTATATGAAAAATGATTACTCGATCCACCTATTGTTAGGGCACTATAAATATAGAATTTCTAAACTTCAGCGGCAATGCTTGAATTTAAACACGTGCCGATATTTAAGATTGACATGCTCTACCACCGGTGGATCTTACCTCTTTTATGAGTAAAAAAAAAAAATTCAAAGGAGAGGCTTACACGTGTATCGTATCCATGTTACTGCCATCCGTTACAAATGATATACGGCCTACCGTTTTAATTTCAAATAACAAACAGAAGGTATCAGATAATGTAGTGTACTTTGCATAATGCGTAGGTAGCAGTGATATGTGTATGTACTTTTGCTCAGGCCCTCAAGCAAAGTAGTACCCAAGTAAAACATCATGGTACGAATAATAAAAACATTTGACATGGAAATATCTTCACGGATCTTGATGACGTTCTATTAAATATTATTAAAAATGTATACATAACAAATATTGTAAGAATACTCGCGTTACGATCTCAAAAGATCTATCTTTAATATGTTTGAATTCCTGAAAGTACCTATATAGCGAAGTATTTCAAATTATTTATCATCTCAATTTCATCTGTTTGGCACAATAGAATGTTGAAAATATGACCAATGTTTTTTTTTCCATGTATATAAAAAGTAATACTGCAATATTGTAAAGAAATGTGACATATCTCAATTAAATTTTTGCACGATTCTTGCAATTTTGACTACAATTTATGTAGATAAAGTTAAACGATTGGATATGGAATAATTTGGACACTGTTTTTTTTCTTTTTTGTATTATTTAGATAAAGGATATTTCTTAACAGTATTGTTTATAATAATGTTGTTTCTTCTTTGTCAATTTTAGGTCACTAAATCTATTCGCATAAAGCCAAAGAGTTTATATGAAATGAAGATAACCTTACTAAAAATGTCTAAATATATAAGTTTTATAAAGTTCATTGTAGATGACCCATTACTTCTTAGAACTTTAAGTTAAACCGAAAATTAATCTTATATGACATAGTAATTAATTCTGACTTTAGAACATGACCAAAAAGTCCCAATTTCAGTAAATCGCTTATTCTGAGATAGATTTTTCTTATATTCTTTAGTTTCACGACGCGTATTTTTTCCCCATAAATTAAATAAATATACGGAATAAAATATGCATGTGGTAATAATTTTATTAACAAGTATGCTTAATTAAAAAAATCAAAAAACCCGACTGCGTAAAATACTCTTATTATAAACTTAAAAGAATAAAACAATTTACTAGCTTTCATTTGATACCCATATTGCTACAGTAATTAAAAAAAATTCAACTCCCTCCCCCTCATTCCGCCATTTGCGGGCGCCATTTTGAAAATTTATATAGCCTATGTCACTACTACAATTTAGACAAATCCAACGACACCTCATATGTCAAAAACCGTCCAGCCGTTTGGGCTGTAGAGCGTGCCAAAGAAATGGACATACATACATACATACATACATACATACATACATACATACATACACTCGAAAAACATAACCCTCCTTCTGTCGCAGTCGGGTAAAAATAACAATTTACTCCTACAACAATTGAGTTCAAATACAACCCATTTCTCTCCTTTAAGGATGATACTTTATATTTCTAACTTTAAACATAACGAATACTCATACAGACTTTCATCCCCTATTAAACCCTCTTTGGTGTGGAATATACGAAAACTATTTCTTGTTATTTGTGTATATACATACATTATAAAAATAAGTACAAGATAATGAATAAGTTAGTCAGATAATGAGTTAAAATTTAAGAATAAAAACGATTCTTTTAAAAAAAGTATTATTGGGTTTTGTTTTTTGATAGAATTCGTATGAAGATTATTCGTGGTGTTTAGTTTTTTCGAGGCTTTTTTTTTGGTGGGCAATAAAAGGTGAGGAAAACGTGCGAAAGGAAATTGGCCGTTTGTCTGTAGCCACAATACTTTGTAACGTACGCCTTCTACCCATTTGGTTTATTGGTGTTAAAAACGAAAGAAAGAAAATTCTTATTTTATTTGTTTTTGCTTGTGTTCAATTTAAGAACAAGATTTGATAAGATCCAAGTACTGTATATGTTAATTTGTTTTCACATTAAAAACATTAATTAATATATATTAGTGTCACTACAAAATTAGAGTCAAAAATATACTCAAGGTGAGGTACTTAAGATTTACAACAAATGCTTATTTACAGTAAATATTAGGTCACTAGATACTAGATAGGCTATATATGCTAACTCGCTGTGAAGATGCGCGACGGTAGCTCCAAACCTACGCTTTCATGGAGAGGAGTCCTTTGTGCAGTGGAACGCTTATAAGATGTATCAGTTTAACTTTTCTCGATTTCTAGCTTAGTTGGTATAAGTAAAAAATAACAATAAACAATGCGACGAATAAACTTTTTTCCTGTACTTCATTTACACATTCTTCTATTGACAGATCTCGTACAAAATTGTCCTCTAGTCACTTGGAATTTTCTATTGTTTTCCACTAGGATTTTTTTGTTATTAAAAAATGTACTACCATCATAATTATATAATCATACCATTTAAAATATTCTTTGCACGGTAGCTAAATTAGCAGTGCGTTTCGCTCCAGGGTTTTAGGTTCGATTCCCACCCTGAGCCCGAGTGTAATATTCATATTTATATATATATTAAAATATATGAATATGTATGTATATGTCTGCTATTATCACACAGGTATTAAGTTGAACAGACGACCGTATGAGCGTGTTAAAGATTTATTATTTATTATTATTATATATCCATAGGCTGTAAACATATCAGTTATTTTTAAAGTTTTTAGTATTTACTATTTAGAGCTTTCATTATTGCAGAACGTATCTAATGACACGTATGACGAAGTGGCTAAATATTTTATAATTTAGGTAATTTAACGAACAATTTCGTGAGAATGTGACGATCAATTTAATGTACGCAAATATCAACTGACACAATGTTTTATAAGACAATACGATACAGAACATTAATATACAGAAGAGAGGGAAGCGTGTTAGTGACAATACAACATAAATTACGTAATGTATTAGACGAAGCTGTATAATGTTACGAGTCTTGTCATTTGTTGAAATAACAATTCCCCGAATTTAGCTAAGCTAGCTTTATGGCCACTATAAACTGAAGGCGAAAACTCGTTAATCATTTTCAATATTCGCGTCACTAATAACTCATGCTTAAAGATGTTATACAAAATACAAAAACGTTACATTTTGCCAGCTTTCGTTTATTTATAAAACGTTTAGGGGCGATTTAGTCAAACGTTTCTTTGTAGTTGATTTATAGTTATTTTAAATACAATTTATGAGTTTTATGATCGGCTATGATTTAAGCCTGTTATTTTTAGAATTCCGTACCTTAAGGGTGTAGCAGAACCTCATTTTCTTAGATTTTGCCTGTCTACTACAAAGGTGATTTTGGAATCGCAATAGGAAGTCACTTGAAATTTTTCAAAAGTATGTTTTTCTATGCCTATATTTAAGCGACCAGTAGTATAATAAAAAATATATAATAATAATACGATAAAGATTGTCACCATACTATAAAATTGTCATTTTTTTTTTGTTTTATTTTTAAACATTATATGGTGGTACAAAACTATGTGAGTGATTTTTTTTTTCAGTAGAGAAGAACGACCTCTTTCTTGCTATGGTGTCGTAAAAGGCGACTAAGGCCATAGTGGTGCGACTACTGTACAGCCTACCGCGAAGCTGCGATGCCCGAGTGCGCGGGGCGTCGCGTCGCACAGGAGAGAGTGCCCGATGGGGCTGCCGCCTGCCGGCCACGGAGCAACGTACGCGGTACCCGTGGTCCGCCTTGTAAGGGCGGGTGAGGGCGCACGGCGGGTTATTTTAGTAGGTGAGGGCCCCACACTACCCCGTTGTCTCCCCGGACGACGGGGTGTGCGTTCAGGTGCGACTACTGTACACCACCTAGGATGTTGATGATCAGCGTCGTCACCATATCCTGCATAACATTGGGCTCGTCAACCCGCCTGCCAAGCGTGACGAGTATTGGCAAACTAATGATCTGTATTAACGATCTGTAGTCTGTAAACTTATTCCAATGCACTAATTAACAAGTATTTTAAAAATAATCAAACCGGCTCATGGTATTTAAATATCAATATAACATATTTCAACATAAGCCAATAACAAAAATAAAAACACTAGTTATTGAAACATTTGTTATTAGGAAATTTACCATAGAATTACACATCTATTATATAAATAAGAATCGGCTAAAATATAAAAATAAAAATCAAAGTATGTGCAAACGTGATCATAAATAAAGCTCTTAAAAAATAAATGTTTGATTCAATATTAATTTAGATTCACAAGAGCATTTCATATTAACAAGTTTGCACTAAACATGCGAGATACGAGGAAAACTAATATTTGACGTTAGATTCCATATATGGAATAGTTAAATGCATTAGTTAACAACAGTACATATGTATGTTAAACTTAATCTGTCTAATATTGTTGACATGTTTATACGTTAAACAGGAGTAATATTAATGCGTTCACGTAGTCTTGTAATTGTTAGAGGTTGCTTGGTGGATGGAACATATGGATCTCAATCAAAAGATCGCGGTTTCAAATCCGCGTCGGAATTGCAGTGGAACAGCGTGACGGATTAAGCTACAATATTATTTGTTAATTACACAAAAACTATCTCTTTTATCTCTATGTCTAATAAATAATATCTACTATCTCTATCTCTATTAAAAACTATCTCTTTTGACTATTTTTGGTTGTAATGTAGTACTTATCTAAGTAAAATGAAGTCGGGCGTCATTTTACTTTTATTGTAAGAAATGAACTATTTTTGCATTTAACGTGTTTTTACATTCAATTTTTGGAATATTTACGAATTAATACAACCACTTGCGCCTAGTTTACTGATATCAAAACTATTTCTGTTTATTTCTTTATTTTAAGACAAAGATATTCTAAACGTATTATAGTTAGTAATCGTATCGTACAACAAAACGCGTAAGTTTTGTCTGAAGCTAAGACAATAGCTGCATTTGTCATCTAAGACAAACATGCGTCCTTTGATGTGGGTAGCAATTATAATAAATCGTCCGGGAGCAATAACAATTAATTAGGAAACTTATTACTGCGATTCGGATCATTTATTATATTAGGTCGAATGAACCATAGATCGGTTGACTCATGTAATCAGTAAGGTAGAGGAAGCTGATGACACACAGGGGGTATTAGGTCACACTAACACAACACACACATCCTCGCACATTAAATTACACTTTTTATTTTATTTTACTTTACACGTATAATTTGTTGTATAATATGTTTACGATAATTCAGTTGTTATGTACAAGCGTCGAAGTTATAGAAATAAAATTTATTTTAATAAAAAATTAGGGTAAATATATAATTTGTGAAATTATTTTATGTAGATTTATATTTTTATCCACGGTAATTACGAGTATAGTTACATGAGCTGTGCCTACTCATTTGATTAGGAATGAAGGATAGTAATAAATATAATAAATTTCTATACTTCGTAATGAATTGTGCTCCTATTATGTATAATATTCTTTATTGTACTTAAAAAAAAAATTATACTAAGTATCTGCTTTAGCATAATATGTAAGTGTGAATTATTTATATTTTGTAAAGACATATTTATTAAAAGATGGGTCAATGCAAACCCATTAAAGAAAAATGAGTGATTACTAGTAACCGTTGAAGAATTCACCGCATCGCATCGCACCGTAACGCACCACACTGAACCCGCCTCGTCCCGCAATGTACCGTAGTGCATCGCAGCGCAGCGAACCGCACCGCAAGCCATAAAACCAATCTGTACTGTATTGTATATATTGTATTTAGTACGAGACTCAATTTATTTATTTATTACTATTTTATTGCACAATACATTAAAGAATTGTACAAAAGCGAGCTTAATGCTAAAAGCATTGGACGTTTGTTGGTGTGCAATATCGAGGATTGGTAAACTTATTTACTACTTATTACTACACTTCAATTTAGTAGAAGGTGTTGGAACAGTAATCACAAGATTTGAAAGAATAACTTTTACGTTAAATGAGAATTTTATAAATTTTAGATTTTTTTTTACTTTTGCTTGAATGAAAGTGTTACTATTACCTTTTCACTCACTGATGTTTCTAGCACATGACAATATAATCAATTGCATACGAGCTAATACCGATATATCTAACCACAAAATGTTCCTAGGTATAAGATTATGTACTTGTGTCGTATGTGTATAAAAGTATATACATATACAGGGTGACTGGTGAATTACCATCCACATTCGGGGAGAGCGCTCGGCGCACGGTTCCCACTCGAATCATGTAAAAAAATAGGTAAATATTAATAAACTTTTAAGTAAAGTTACTCAACAATTATCCAATTATTTACGCATCGTCTGGACACCCTAGCAGCTAGCTGCACTTTCGACACAAAACAGGTAGTTTATCTACGTCCAAACGCCGCCACGTGTAAACAGGGTAGCAGGATAAACAAGCATGATCCAGTCCCCCTTAATACTTTAATCCTGGCTTAGGAAAGGCAAAAATACTAAGATATTTTACTCGTTTAAGCAACAAATTTGTTGACTAGGTAAATTATGTGACTTTGGCAATTTTTAGGTGTGAACAAGCGACACATTACAACACCTGTGCATGTGCCGCCGGCATGACTGGAAAAGTGTCATCGCTTCATTTATTTGAATTGAAATTTATGAAAATTTGGTCAAAAATTAAGTATCTATTTTTATTGCATGACCCGAATGGGAACCGCGCGCCGAGCGTTCTCCCCAAATATCGATGGTAATTCACCAGTCATTCTGTATACATGATTCCTCTATACTCTATAGGATACGATATTTCGGTTGGACTAAGTTCGTAGTGTTTGCTTGTTAAAGGTAAGCTCGCCGTAATGTTTAGTAGGCGGACCGGCAAATTGTTGCGGCACACTTTAGTTCCCACGCCAAAGTAACCTAGTTCCATACTCTGTGTATAACCTTAGGGCTTATACGGGTTGTGTGTCGAAAATGTATTTATAACATACGTTACATGCATTACAAGGAATGCATGTTATTAGAATCTAGTTGCCTTGAAGCTGTTTTCAATAACAATTACGGCTTAAATTTCTTTTTTTGATATGTAGATTTTGTTGCTCTAATAAAAAAGGATAGAAACAATATACGACTTCCTAGGTCATCTACAAAGGAAAGATACCAGAATACGACTAATTACTTAAGAGAAAATACGTCCACATTTAAATATTTCGTTACTACCTACACCCAACTGTCTTGTGTATCATCTTTATTTCCATTAGTTACATTCGATATGACGTCAACCAATCGTGAGAATATGTGTCAGTTCGTTTCACATCTTTCAGATAGTATTAGAGTACTTTAGGAATAGTAAACATTCTTGTCTCTTAATAGATTTTGTCAATTTGCAAGAATGAGTCATTGCGTGTCGATTATAAGGCAAGTCAGTATTTCTTATGAGTCTTTATTTCTATGTGTGTCTACAAAAAAAAAATTGAGATTGCCAATATAATAACATTTTTTGCATGTGTTTGTGTATGTTTTTAATTTTTGATTGAATAACCTAACCATAATCATTTTAAATTGATTAACTAATTGGCTAACCATTCTGATCCTAAAAAGAAATTTCAAAATTTTTGCATTTGTAACTGTAACGAAACGTAATGGTATTATAATATTGTATTCATATTCTATTTTAATATTGATATTAAAATATCCAAAAAGTAATTACTACATATTTATCACAACCATCCCAAACGGACATATTGGCGATATTTTTACTTTGTGAAATTACTTTTTCGTTTCCATGGTAGAAAAATGAAGAGTAATGAGATATTCCGGGGTTTTTAATACTCATTGTTTCCTTCAAAAGGTTCTCTTTTCATATATCTTTTAGTAATTAAACGTGGTGCTTGACGCTCCTGAGTTGCGCCGAAATATATATTATACGTATAATTATAAATTATTTAACCTACAGCAATGTGAAATTTGATAGATATACATTTATATTATTAGTTGAACAAGGAATTTTCCTTCTTTAAATAATTGACTAAAACCCTGTGGAACAGGAGGACTTGAACTATCTCCCCTGGGATATTACGCCCCGGTGCTCTGCCAATTAAGCTGTGTTCCCGAGTGCTGTCGTGACGTAATTCTTGATTTATTGGTTTTTTTACTGTCTGCTCTTGTCAGTTGTATATGTAGTTTAATTCTATTAAGATTTAATGTATTTCTATTTGTTTTACATTTTATGGCTGGGCTCTCTTGCTGTTACGCTAGCAGTCGCGGGTTCTATCCCCGCTGATGAAGAAACGTCAAAAACAAATACCTGTATGGGTCATACAGGTATTTGTTTTGGACGTTTGTGCTTGTGTTGTGTGTGTATCTGAATCTACAATGCAAGATTTCATCATACTTTACATACTGAGACATTTTTCTGTTTATTGACAGATAATTTTATTAGTATTACTTCAAAGTCGCTGTTGTACAATCAGACAAATCGGTTAAACACTTTCTTTATAATATAGATTACATAAAGATAATTAAAACAGCGTATGTAGATCATCAAGTAGGTGTAGGGAGTTTCATTATCTTGTAGAAATGTAAGACCTTGAGTGTTGGTTATCTGAAACCTCGCTGTGTTCAATTGACCATAATACTGTCGGTAAATAAAGCTTGGAATAGCTACTAAAGCTACATTTCGCGCAATGAGTGAGATAGTAAGAAGCCAACAGCATTTCTTCAGTAATGGTGGCTTTGGTGTATATCGGATAATCCACAAGCTTGTTAGCTAGTATTACTTTATATATAAAGCATTCATGCAAAGACAATCACTGGAACTCCAGTGGGTAACTATTAGTGGTTGAAAACTATAACTGTATCTTGATAACTACTATAACAATCAATGTTCAAATATCAGCTGTCACACTTGACATCTTATGCAGTACTGCCTTAGATTGAGGTTTATAAACAATAAAACGAATATGTAATAAACAACATGATTTTAACGTGCCTCTAAAAATTGTCAGTACTAGCTGAGGTGTATTCTGTTTAGACTGAGTTCTATTGTTCAGCTTTTGATAAATGGTTCCCCAGATACCTATCGATAATCATAAATAATAATTCAAGTTGCATTGAAAGTTATATCAAAACTATACTTATCAGTATTACATCAAATCATCAAATTATGATTATATCATAACAGACATAATTATGTCTGTTTTACTTTTACACTTAAGTTTTCTTCTCTATATGAAACAAATAAATAACTAAATAAAATTAAAAAAAAAAATGGTGATTGAATCTTCATAATTGTGATCAAATTATGATTATATAATTATGTCTGTTTTACTTTTACACTTAAGTTTTCTTCTCTATATAAAACAAATAAATAACTAATTAAAAAAAAATGGTGATTGAATCTTAATAATTGTTTATTTATTTACTATTGTTGTATATACTATTAATAGTAGAACTTATTTTCCGTTAATGCCATTTCATTTAAAAAAGAAAATGTTACGGACACGGGGTGAAGTTATTACATAATACGAGTAGTAGGATTTGTTCTAATTCGAGAATATGTCACGTTACGGTACTACACGTGTAATTACAGCATGAAAACATGAACATGTGCTGACGTAGAACTCGTTCTTGTTACATCTTGAGTGTACACTTGGGAAATGAGAGGGTGTTATCCAGTCTAGACGTATTTGATAGATACTAAGCATACTCGTATTTATATGTCTAAGAATTTTGTAGTACCTTATTTAGATTCTATTGTTCTGTTTCTGAGATTATTCCGTGCGAATCCACTTTTGATATCAATTTCATAGTGTCATAAATACGTATTAAGTAAAATAAATAAAATGATAGTAATAAAATGTTTTGACGTCTTGTGAGAGATTAGTCAAGATGGGTTGCCACCTCTCCGGGTTTGACCCGGAGTCTACGGGTTTGCATGGTGCATCTCCGGGCTATGGGCTTAACATCGAAACCTCCGGGTCGGACCGGGCAGTGGCAGTGAAGCGATAGCTGACCATCATGGGGCGGGGCGAGACTTAAACCAAGTATGAGAGTTCGTACAATCTCGTGATTCAACATCGCCTGTTGATTTAAAATGGGTTCAGTTATTCAAAGTCGAGATGACTTTCCTTCACCGAACTGCCAAAAATAATCGTATTTTTTACATTAATCCTTATAAGCAATGCTTTTGTAGAGCGCGTCTTTTCTTTAATGTGAAATTTATGGACAGACGAGCGAAACTGCTTGTCAGTGGTCATGGTGAAGGTAGAGTTAATTGTAAAGATTAATTAAAAATATGAAATGCCGAAAATTTTTGAAAATTTTAACCTGAATAAGAAAAGATACTTAAACAATCCCTTCAAAATAAAAAAAAATATTGTTTTAAGCTGGTCCAAGTTCGCCTAGCACTAGTTAGGTCTTTTATATTTAATAAATATCTACATTACCAGTGATAATTTACCATTAGTTTTTACTTTAATTAATTAATTCACACTTTAAAATGTTTTATTTTATATAAAAAAAACTCTTACTAAATAAATTAACTTTATTTTTAAAATCTCCGGGTCTACTGTTTTTGAAAGGTGGCAACCCTAGACTTAAGATTAGGTAGGTATAGGATGGTCTAAACCAGTGTTTCCAATCGTGGGGCCCACGCCCCACTGGGGGAATTTGATAGTTAAGGGGGGCAATTTAAAAATGGACTCGACACGACTTTCACCCTTTCGCTTTGGGTTATTTAAATGCAATGCTATAGCTTGTTCAACCGTTTATTATCTTTTTGACAGCGTACGTCTATAAATTACAATTTTTTTTCGGAATAATGTACCTACTACATTTTGAATTTCAGTTTTTTTTTCATTATATGTTTTGAAATTTTTTAGTGATTTCTTCCTAAAACATCATTTATATTTCTTAAGGAAACAAAAAAAGGTTAAAAAGGTTTTAAAGGTTAAAAATTATGCATGGGGGCATAAAAAAATTTAGAAATATTAAGGTGGTGCATGGCCTAAAAAAGGTTGGGAAACACTGGTCTAAACAGTGACGTCCAAAAGAAAAAGGAGAATGCCCACCGTAGTATGGACTTTAGTTTCGCTTTGAAATTTTTTTTTGCCATAATGATATTTACCACATTTTTTAGGTTCCTTAGTATACATTCAATTTAAAAAAAAACGCTGTTTCTCTAGCTCGACGGGTAAAATTAAAAAAAAAGTCATTACAAAAGTGGTTTTCGACCCGTCTTCATTTTGTATTTTTATTTACATTTGAAGTTTTAAGTTTTTTTTTTATTTTTTTTTTAGTTTTTTTTAACTATGTGTAAATGTTTGAATATGATCTGAATGCAAGTAATTTAATGCTTCAGTTTGCATATTATGCTCTAGATTTTTGAAGATATTTGACAAAACAAAGATATTGACTTTCCCTTATACACAGGTTAACTTATGCACAGTTTGTTTTAGTATTTGTGCTTTTAATGATTTAACTATGACCCAAGAAACCTACAAAAATATTTCAGATAAGACAGTGGTGAGGCAATAAATAAAAAACAACTTGTGTACACACAAATACGTAAATATGTACTATTTACATTGTGCTATTCTCTGTAAGATAATTAACTTTGTTTTGAAATATAATATCTATAATAATAATTGGTATGAGGGGTATTTATTTGACACCTAACAAACAGTCTTACAATCGTTTTGTAGATTAAACAATCATTGGAATTAAATTGTGTTGTGTGTAGTCACACACCGAAAGTAAACAGTCTCTGTCTCAAATATATTTTCAATTTCTATAGTCCTAGGAGCAACACGAAACTCAACTCGACACAAAGAAAATAGAAAGAAAACAATAAAAAGCACTGAAACACTAACTTATTAGCACGAAACTAGGTACGTCAGTAAAAACTAAAACGAAACGGTTTCACATTTGACTTATTTGACATCTTTCAAGTGAATGTCGCATTGTTGCCAGTTGTAGATCGATTAATCGATTGTAATTGACAAAACACTAAACAGGATACTTTCAGATAGATTAATCAAAAAAACTCATATTATTATCAAATAAAAATTGATTTTCTTTATTATTTAGTATTAAAGACCATTCACGCTCTTTTAGACAGTTAAAAAACATAACTTTTTAAAACTTTGTCGTCTTTGTATTCAAGTAGGAGTTATTTTTGAAAATTTGTTTTAATAAAGAATTAAAATAATTAATTTTTGTCTAATTTTTTTTTGTTATCATACATAAATAAACCCAAATTATTAATTTATTTACTTATTTCTATGAAATTTTACAAATTATTATCTTCATCGGTAAATTTGTGTTAAGTCTTATTTTTTTTTAAATAGATTTTTAACCTATCCACGTTCGAAGGCCGACTACAGCGAGTAATAAATAGTACCATTTATTTTTGTTCCGGATAGCGTAGGTACTTGCAAAGATTTTAAAGTCCGCTAGAACCTATGAAAACTCCTTTTTGTATTATTGAACTGAAGTCGAAAATTTGAGTCTACCCCACTAAAAACTAAAATTCTTACTTTCGGTACTTTTTTGAGTAACTTGTTGGAATTTAGGAAGTTTATTATTTTATCTATGAAAGTTTTCCTGAAGACGATCATGTTTTGAAGACTCACCTGCAGAAAATACTTAAAAATACACGAAAAAAAGTTATAGCTCGAAAACTACAAAAAATCGGCGAACATATATATTATATTTTCGGATACACCTGGGCGTGAGGAATTCAATTTTTTCTTTTGAACGTCACTGTTTAGACTACCATATATTTACATATACAGTAGAATCCCGGTTATCCGGGTCAAATAAAACCAGGGGTATTCCGTATAATCGAAAATCCGGATAATCGATCGTTTAGATAATATGATATATAAATAAACGAGCAATAACGATAGATACTGAATTACATAATACCTATGTAATTTAAAATTTTGTTTGGAAGTAATTGAAGGAAGTAGCCGATTTGGAGGCAGTTATATTTTTGGTCTTAATAAAACGTGTGCATTAATACATTCATATCTTCTTAAAATCAATCCAAGAATTAATATTAATATCTATGTTTTGCCTTTGCACTTAATTCTATGAACTGCCCGGTGGCAATGCTACGTCAACGGAACAGTCATATACTAATTTAAGACGGAGGGCTGGGGTGCATGCATAACTACCTTTCAGTTGAACGCTATCAAAGAAAATGAAACAATAACTAACACTTTCTCGCAAACAGCGGGAGTACGCGGTCGGAGGCGGAAATAAACTTAATAAACTTGTCATAAGATGTCTCATTGCGCTGTCAAATCATTTTTAAATTGAGAATTAGACCCGAGATCAATGAGTCCGGATAATCGGATGTCCGGATAATCGAGGTTCGGATAATCGAGATTCTACTGTATAGGTAACATTAAATTTCACTTATAAATCTAGTTGAACGTATTATATATTTTTTTAGATTTTGCGTTACATTGTTTAACTTTTTCGAAAGCAATTAGAAACGTACTTTATGTAGAATGAGCACACAAAAATTATATCAAGTATGTGTATGCCGATAGATATTTGTTTTGAGTACGGACTCATTAGATTTGGCAGCCGACAATAGGCGGGAAAGCATTATCAAATGAGCATTTTTTTCTTTTTGCTCTCATTTACAAACAATGCAATCATACCGACCGTCGATCTCATCACCGATTATATCTCGATGCGGAGTGCTTTTTGCCTCATTGTTTTTTATTTTTTTCTGTTATACGTCGACGTTATTGTGGCGTATTTGATAGTCTGTTGCAACGTTTCATTATATTTACGATTTTAATGATCGAAAGTGTTTAGATTATTACCACAATAATCCCATTCATATGTATTTGAAAAACCGTTCTGCTTTAGTAGTGTAGTCACTTTAACGCTGACCGTCGCGGATTCGATTCCCGGTCGGAGCAGATATTTGTATTTGTACAACTACTTGTTTCTAGTCTGTATGTATGTCCTTGTGGATCTGTTCACCGTGCCTCGGAGAGCTCGTCAAGCTGTCGGTCTTGGTTGTTATAACAGACATTTTGATAGCAAACGTTACTTATGGCAGAGAAATTATGTGCCGACCCGCAGTGGAGGAACGTTTTGGACTAAGTTTTAAACCTTCTATATGGAGAAGAGGCATTTGTTCAGCAGTGGGACGTTAACAAACTTATTCAGGCAATGTATTTGATCAAGAAAATGAGACGATTTAAAGGATACTATTATCTTGAGATCGCTTTTCATAATGTCGTGCTTTAAAAAATCTTCACTCATGTTTTCCGGTTTACTATTTGGAAAAACCATTTCGAAATTCAATTCGAACATAACGACTGTATCAGCTTATTTGTACGTTTGTAGAGTAGAGAGCGTTTAAAACAAACATCCACGTGCAATTTCATACTAGACTATAGTTTCTGAAATATGCAAACGTAGCAACTATAATAGCGCGGCCAATTGTTTTGTAAAATACACAGTCGATTCGTAAAATAACATTTATTTATCAAGTTATTAAAATGGAAATTATATTATTGATATAATTGTGATTTGCTGCGTCGTTGCGCGTATATTTGATATGATAGTTCCATTTAATGTTTCATATGTTTTACTCTATTAATAGTAATTTTATCCTTAATAAATATTTTTAGAAATAATTTTAATCTTATAGCAATTAAAATAATGTTAGGTTATAGTTACAATGAAACAATTGAAGTAGCTACAAGTTTGTATTTTTTAAATATTTTGCTATAAAAAATGTAATTAATCACAATAAAGTCTAAATCTCTACATTTTCGTAGTCGTACAAAGTATAAGTTTTTATTAAATTTTTGTAAAAACTTAAAAAATATAAGCTTACTAGCTTAAAATAGCTTCATGATTTAAAAATTACATCAAAACCCAAAGGTTGTAGGTAATGGTACAATATTTAAAAACACGTTAACGTACGTACCTTTTTATTATATACTAATAATATATAATTTACTAATAATAATTTTCACTAAGTCTATAAGATAAAGTATTTTGCACCAGTTTAAGATGACCCATACGTTCAAAAGTTTTTTTTGGACCTAATCCAATATGATGTCTAGTTATGATCTTTGTAGTTTCTGGATAAACAAACATATATATACATATACATATATATATATATATATATATATATATATATATATATATACAGGGAGGAATTTTGAGACGGGTCAGTAAGGGCAGGTACCTTAACCGTTATCGTTACAAGAAAACGTTCCTAGGAGACCATCCATAACTTTTAAAGATATTCTGAACTGCATTCACAGATTTTTTAGAAAATGTACAGTCAGCGAAAAAAGTGCTAAAATCCAAAAAAATATATTTCTATGCCTATCGATCCTACTTCAAATGGGGATCAAAAGACTCTATGGGGCCATTTAAGGTATGGGTACTAGAAATGTCAGAAATCGCCAAAAACATTTTCGATACATTTTGTACTGAAAAACGATAAATCAACTCGTAATATTCTTTATCGCCAAACAACCTTATTTGTTCCCAATAAAAAAGTAAAAAAATTATAAAAAAGAAGTTCGAAGACTTACCTTTTGGAGATGGCTTAGAGGAAAAATAAGTACAGATCATGATTTTTAAAGTACATACTATGGTCTGATGAAACTAATTTTGCAATAACGGTATGTACAACCGAAAAAATTATCATTATTGATCTAGAGAAAATCCTGTCAGAGTAAGGGAAAGCCACAATCTGGTTCGATTTTCTTTTAATTGTTGGTGTGCTCTAATGTCGAACCGTACTGTAATGATCGAATACTATGAAGGTACTCTTAATTCTGTTGTGTATAACGAGGTCATTTTAGAGAATCTTCAAAGCCAGTTGGATGTATGGCCCCTGACAGAATTGCGAAAAGTTTATTTTCAACAAGATGGCGCACCGCCACATAACAGCCTTCTTACGCGTGCTAATTTGAACAGACAATTCGGGACACAGTGGATAGGAACACAACGCCTCTCGATTATTTTTTTGTGGGGCCACCTAAAAAATGAAGTCTACAAAAGGAAGTATGATAGTGTTCAGGAGCTGAAAAAGGCATGAACGAGGATTTTAAATAATATCCATCAAGCAAAATTAGCTGCTGCTACTTGCTCAGTACAAAAACGAGTGAACTTATGTATTCGTGAAAACGGCGGCTATTTTGAGCAATTTATTTCGTAGATCACCTATTTTTAAGTTTGTGTGGCATGTTGTGTCTTACCGTAGTTTTTGTATTTAAATTTCAGTAGGCCTAAAATAATCTTTTAATCGCAGTAAGAAATAGTATTGTTTGGCAATAAAGAATATTACGAGTTGATTTAAAAGTTGATTTCTTTTTTGTAAAAGAAAATCGAACCTGATTGTGGCTTTCCCTTACTCTGACAGGTTTTTCTCTAGATCAATAATGATAATTTTTTCGGTTGTACATACTGTTATTGAAAAAATTCGTTTCATCAGACCATAATATGTACTTAAAAAATCATGATCTGTACTTATTTTTCCTCTAAGCCATCTCCAAAAGGTAAGTCTTCGAACTTCTTTTTCATAATTTTTTTACTTTTTTATTGGGAACAAATAAGGTTGTTTGGCGATAAAGAATATTACGAGTTGATTTATCGTTTTTCAGTACAAAATGTATGGAAAATGTTTTTGGCGATTTCTGACATTTCTAGTACTCATACCTTAAATGGTCCCATAGAGTCTTTTGATCCCCATTTGAAGTAGGATCGATAGGCATAGAAATATATTTTTTTGGATTTTAGCACTTTTTTCGCTGACTGTACATTTTCTCAAAAATCTGTGAATGCAGTTCAGAATATCTTAAAAAGTTATGGATGGTCTCCTAGGAACGTTTTCCTGTAACTATAAGGGTTAAAGTACCTGCCCTTACTGACCCGTATCAAAAATCCACTCTGTATATATATATATATATATATATATATATATATATATATATATATATATATATATATATATATATATATATTAATAACTCTTGCAACGAGTTTTTTTAAATACAAGTCTGGCGACGAATTTTTTATCGAATTTTTTATGGCTGCTGCATATTATGCTCACCATATTATGCGCAATTATATTTTTATGATGTTGACATTGGTGTCAATTATAGATTAGGTCGAATTTCGACCACTGGGTGACCACTAGTATATATAAATGTAGATAAATCTATTGAAATAACAACACTATTAATTAATTAGTACAAAATGCACCAAATGAAATTCCCAGGTAAAATCCATTACCCAATACAAAGATGTGTTAGACAATAATAATCAATTCACTACCGGCGCTATTCAGCGCGTTAAGTCATCTGTGAAGATCATGCACCGTGACTAAAAACATAATACGTAATAGGATCCATTGTGGCTGTTCTATTAAGTAGCATATTTGAAATGTTTTGATAATGTTACTGATTGTGAGTGGGTGGAATTATATTACGTCAATAATATCGTTAATTTTAACTCGTTTATAGTTAATTTAAATTACTACTAGTTTTTACGTGTGTTAAATTTCTTTGTGGATTCATCATCGCCTACGTAATATTTTTTGTTTCGTTTAAAAAGTTAACTGATTATATGTTAAAAGTGACGGTGAGATGTTTGATTTACATTTAATGGCTACATTCGTTATTATTCTTATTTTTTAACATTATGATTTAACAGAATTCATTACATATGATTTAACTGACGGAACATGCATAGGAAAGACACGAAGGACTGGCAACTCTTATCTTGCCGTATAAATTCTCCATTCTCTAGGTCAAGTACACACGTAAGAAAAATAATATCGTGCAATGTATCTAAACATTGAACATTTAGTTAATTATTTTGGACACAAATGACGTAATAGATCGTTAACACGCTCTGCTACACGAATTCAAGTACAAAATTAAACTGATAAAAACCGCCGATGACTCCTACTCGTATTTTGTGTTTGAACACAAACATCGAACTTCAAACATTTTTATTTTTATTCATTCAGATATTAATATGTGTTGATAACACAATGCAATATCATCGTTATCATCATTAATACTTTGGCTAGTTGCAAATATATTTTGTTATAAAATATGTTCGGCGGGCAGAGTACTTACTTGATATTTGTTAGTGATGCATGCACAATGCACAGTCATATTAACAGTTTTGTCGAACTTATTTATATCACATGATGAACTTTTAGAAATGTAACTTTATCAAGTTTTCGTTTATAAAATATAGCTATTTCCATTAATTCAAAGTATATTATTTTAATTTTATAACTTTTACAAATTAATCATATTTTTTAATTACGATTAATATACAGCATCTTATCAGTTAAATATTTTAAAATAATAACAATGTGGAATCTGTTACATTATGGTTCTCTTTGAAAATACTATATGTCGAGTATCCTCCTCCTTTGCGTATCATAGCCCTTAAATATTTATGTTATCTTTGGAAATTAAATTATTTTTGACATTAAATAAATAAGTAATATTGCACATAGCATCTATGATGAGCACCCCATTAGCAATGAAGTATGTAAATATCTATCAGGTCGTGCCGATGCATTGAAATGATCCGCTCCACAATATAAACTGCGTTAATGTACAATTATGTCATAGTATTACAGTGTTCAAATAAATATTCATTTAATTTCGAAATGATTTTTAGATTAAATTTTTACTCTTAATTATTGAAAAAAGTTTTTGTAAGCCGTATTCGTTGTTAATGTTTTGAAAAAAGATTATGTTTTTTTAAATAAACTATATAAATAAATAAATAAAGTCGAGATGTCCCAGTGGTTAGTTATACGTGAATCTTAACAGAAAAAACGGGTACACCGCGGTATTTACAAGTGTAATTTTTTACTCGATTTCGATTCGACACAAAAATAAACTCGTTACTCAATTGAAATAGCCTTCCCGTGTATAATATAGTGATGTCATTCAATTATTTGTTATTATTTTAGCTATTTTCGAGTTGAAGTAGACTAATGGATAGAAGTCGTGTATCTTAACTATACATCCCATGATAATCAATTGAATAACAGGATAACTGATCTTTTAATTGGTGACATATAACAATTCGACGGTCAAAGAAAGCACATCTTTTAGTAACTGAGGAGATAATTGATAATGGACGTTTCTAAATAATGGGATATTTATAGACTGTACATACTATAAATGAAATATAAAATAAAAAATCGATTAAGGAATTTTAATACTATTATTTACAGATAAGTAAATAAAGAGAAGTTAAGAAAAAACAAAATCACTAAAAGAAATTGTACTGTTGCTGATTTCAGCAAATTATAATAACATTGTATTGTATTTCGGGCGGTGGTCTTTAGTGTATCTAATAACTACCGATTTTTCCTAATATTTTTAACGGTTAGCCCCAAAATTGTTACACATTTTTATATTTTGAAAGGAATGAGTTTTTCACTGCCAGGCACGAGTTAAATAAAAGTAATAAAAAGAATATATATATATATATATATATATATATATATATATATATATCACTTGAGTACATGAAACCGGGCCAGTTGAAGTTGCGACTTTCTGGTAGCGACTCAACTATTCTTTCCATTGCGCCATCTACACTAATATAAAATATTCATAAAGTGTATATTTTTTATAAAACATTTACAAATTTATTTACATACATAGCCATTTAATTATGGCTATCTAGTTGAAGTAGGTATGTTCATATGAATGTGTGAATAAATGGACGTGAATGATTCCTTTTCATATATTTTTTATGATTCATGATTTTATGAGCTATGAAACATTACGCTATGATGGCTTGAGCAATAGTGATACCTAAATACAAACGTAAATAAAACCGCGCGGGTTTTCTATTCGCTTAAAATAATATACATATAAATATTTTTACTAATATACATTTTTAATAATATACATATATTTCATGTTTTATTGTTTATTTTTATGCAATAAGCTCGGATACTACAAGAGTTGTACTGCAATACATAACCTGTCGGAAAACGTTCGAGTGATTAAATGTTTTAGCGAACATAAAGTGGTTGTTGGTACTAATTTATCAACTGGGTGCCTTTGTGCCTCGCCTTTTCGCTTCAAAATGATCTTAAGACAGTTTCAGTCCCGAGTAATTCTCATATTTCTAATAGAAAATACGTATTTTTGTAGTTAGAAAGGAATCACATTTTTAAAATATTATGTAATAGTCATTAATACATATTACATAATCTTTTATCTTATTTGTAATAATATTTACAGTATTATATTTATGTAAAGGAATGTCATAATGTATGATCTATTAACTTTAATAATATTATCGTCAAGCTGTTTATGTGTTGCAAGTACACGACACATGTACTTAAATATATATATTTTCATTGACAGTATTAAAATATACTGAGTAATGTTACATACACGATAAACAGTAATGTTAATATAAATAATTAAAAATAATTTAACAACGTTGTTAATAATATTAAATAAATTAATAGAACTAAAATATTTGAAAGATGTACGTACTTTAGTTCGACTCACCTTGGCGCGCAATATTGTATGCGAGTGCTTGTCAATATACAACTTTGATTTTTGTGACAGCGTAGTCGTCGTCCGAACAAGTCTAGGTACTATGTTTTATAGTAAAGCTTTCAATTTGATATTTTGATGCTTCCTCTTGAGAGAGATCTTGTTTTTATTAAATAAAAAGGATAATCGAAAACAAGTTTGGGTCTCTAAAAATACTATCAATAAATATTATTTTAAGGTTTGATTTTATATATAGATAAGTCAAATAAAGGTTTTTATAATGATAAATAACTACATTGTTATTTTAAATCGTCAATATATTTAAAGCTTACAACAACGAAGTGTTGGCTAGCAATGCGCATTTATCAATTTTGTTCTTAAATGTCTATTTAATTGTTTTTGTTTAGTTTAATATAGATTAAATATGTTGTTTAAGTAAAACGCTATATATCAGGATTTGTCAGGTAGGTACTTGGTATTTTTATCGGTATGTAATAAAGTGTAATATAGTATCTGTATATTAATACGTGAAGCAAAAACCTTTTCTACACCTTTTTACTAATATTACGCGGATGGAGAAGTATGAAAGGCACAGTTAAAGTTTATATGGAGAAGAAGTGCAGAATGGTAATTTTTTTTTATAATAATGCTCAAAAATACATTATATTTATTTTAAAAAAACACTACACACACTACAAATGATGGTTAAAGAATGAATTTCTACCAAGCAAGGTTTTTCACTATATATGCAGTTTTCAGAAATAGACAAAATAATTCATGAGAATTATTGGGTTACTTAGGTTTTCTTTTGTGTGTTTCATGTATGGTTGGATATTTATCTTTAATAGGTCTCCAGAAAAATCAAATATAGCATATATGTCTATGTTTTAGAAAATTTACTATACCCATTCTAACTTTTAAAAAATAGAAAGCTATTTAGACGGCTTTATTATTATCCCTTATCAACTCAAATACCATAGCTACTTTATGCATTTGATGCACATTATGATAATGAATAATACAGCATATAAATTAAATATGTTTACAACATATTCATTCAATGAATACCTTAGGACTTATAAAGTTTTATAAAAACACATGCGAAAATATATTCAAACGCTGGTCACCGATGACTGAACTCGCTTTATGCAACACGCGTTCGAGTAGTAAAAATACGTCTTTTCATCATTTATACCTCAGTGTATTAAGTCGAAATTTTTCGATCCATGTGTGTTACCAGTGATGACGTACGTATCTGAGACGTGGTCTCTAACTATGGGTCTTTTAAACCAGTTCTAATTCGTACAGCGAGCAATGTCGAGAGCTATGCTTGGCATTTCTCTGCGATATCGAATAAGAAATGATGAAGTCTACAGACCAATGAAGTTTGCTGACATAGACCAGCGGATTTGCAAGCTGTAGTGGCAGTGGGCAGGGCACATAGCTCGTAGAACTGACGGCTGATGGAGCAGAAAAGTTAGACCACGTTCTGGCAAGCGAAGCGTCGGACGGCTGTCCACGAGATGGACAGACGACTTGAAGAGAGTCGCCGGAAGCAGTTTGATGGGAGTTGATTCAAGCCGTGGTTCTGAAAATAGATGGCGGAGGTTTAGGTTCAGCAGTGGAAACCCAATGGCTGCTATGATGATGATGATAATGTTAAATCTACTAGTGTCTAGTAGTATTCTGTCAAGTTACCGAGGCTTGACAGATTACTACTAGATACAATTATATTAGTGACTAGCAAACCCGGCGAACTCCGTTTCGCCACCATATGGCTTCGTTTTTTGTAACATTTCGTTTGGGAATTAAAAGATGAAGTAGTACATGCTATGTATCAGAGATGGCGCTGTATGTGAAAAATGATTTTCTTTGTTTTCCTGCTTTTCTGTTGAAAATTTTCCTGAATTTAGTTTGCTATAAAGCTCACGGAGCCCGAGACCTTTCCAACGAATGCAAAACCGTGGAAATTGGTTCGTGCGTTCTGGAATTATAGCGTCAGGAAGGAAAACCCGACTTATTTTTATATTATAGATAATATGGTAATTATCTAATAATCGCTTTAAATTACCCCAAACCTCTCTTAAAGAGAAGCCTCTTTATTAACTAAATCTCATATTTAAAACTTAAAAACGACAATTATCCTATATTAACTTATAAACCCTTCAAATTATTTAAATCCAAAAATGATGATTAGATTATTTTTAATGGTCGTCAGCCTAATCGACTTTCATACTTCTATGTCCGGAAAGAACAAAGTTTTATACGAAGTTTTCTAAAAAAACTTCAAAAAACAAGCTGTGACTGGCCCTTTTGTAGTCACAGCTTATTCTTATATTGTCTAAGTTTATGATAAATATTTAACAATATTCGCGTTCATAAAAACAGGCAAATATTCTAAAAACTATTGGCGACGGTAGGATAGGTAATATAGCTACCTACACACATAGGTACTACCTTAAAATTATTGTATGAAAAAAAGTAATGTAAAAAATTGGCCTTTTTACAATTTTATTATTTGTACTAGTAAACATATTAAGATTTTTACCATAACGATTTCGGTTTTTATTATTTGTGCATGTAAGTATTCTGTGTACTCTAACGTTATTAACAATATTTTTACATGTAATCTCATAATCTAACCACCGTCACGTACGCCGTCCGTCACACGAGCCTGTAAGCGTCGGATTTTTGATTTGTTACACCCCCCATCTCGACGTTGTCACTGTTATTGATGTGTAGCGAAATTGGAAAGTTCAGACGTACTTATCTCACAGATTTAGATAGCGGGGCAATTTATAAAGGGGATTCTTCCCCTAAAGTGAGCTCTTGACAGGGAAGAGGCCCGCTGACGTCCTTGGACGGAGAATGGTTAGAGTTTCACGATGATTTCTAAACATGTTGTGTGTAAACAAATGTTTTATATAAAAAACATTGTTTTATTACCTACTAGTGGTCCTGAAACTCGCTATCCTGCTTTTAATTGTTAATTTTAATTTGTACAGTATGTACGAAAAAATGCAATGGTAAAAACCAATCAATCAATCAAGCAATCAAGAGCAATCTTTAATGTCTATTTCAATGTAGTAATGTAACGAAAACTTTTATAAGATACATTATAAGATGTTCGTTTACAGTTATAGTTTTTGAAAGTACTGCACCCATTTTAATTATTTGTACAAGTGGAAAGATATATTATGAAGAAATAATATATATGTATATATCGTTATCGTATCGTTATCGTATCGTATCGTATATCGTTATATATATATATATATATATATAACGACGCTGCTAAAAATAACGTAACGAAACGGAAGGTATACATGTCATTGCGTGTGATACCGAATGGGATATATTGTTAATTATATATACGAAGTAAATAGAAATGACCACTTATTTTTATTTATTTACGCTTTATTGTACACCACAACATATAGGTAATAATAATAATTCGGGTAGGTGTTGCGCGTATTGTGTGTTATATTATAATAAACTTACATATAAATATCTAGATATTAATGCTTACAAACAAACATATTTACATTAATATAATATAATGAACTAATAAATAAATCAAAAAGTATATCATAGCATTTATAGTCAATTATTCCAAAAAAACTAAATTTAATTTGAATCGTCCCCAGTATTAAGGTCATTACTCTTAACTAAGTTTTTGAACATTAGGCGTGATTTTGTATCTTTTATGATTAATTTTATTCCATAGCTTAATTGCCTGAATAGTGAAAGACTACTTTTATTAACAGGCATATTTAATATTAGTCTCGTTAAAGATGTCAGTCAGGAATTCAAATTAGAAATTCAAATTTATCTTTTAAATAGGACGGAGCCTTTGAGTCAAATAACGCATAGTACAAAAAATATTAAACATGCAGGTTTCGGCGAGAAGGAATTGGAAGCCACTTGAGTTTAGAACGAAATTCAGAAACATTGCCATATTTGCGAAAGAGGAATGTAAACCGTATAGAAAATGTTTTGAAATCTCTCAAGCTTGTTAAGTTGATCATCTGTTATAATTAATATAGCTTACATCTGCGTAGTCAAGGATTGACAGGAGGAGATTTGCTCAAATAGTTTTGGTATGAATTGGTAGAAAAGAATTGAGGCACCGCATGGAGCTCAGCGCAGCGAAGACTTTTCTGCTGACTTCTTTTAGTTGTACTGAACAGACACGTGATATTTACATTTTTTTATATGTCTAGATATATAAGATGGCTTTAATATGCATATTTGGTGTTCCTTAAAGCATTCAGGCTTCGTTTATAATAAAGTTTTTGGGAAAATACCAATGAACTGAACTGCTATGCAAATGCCTCTCTAGGAGTTAAGTACACCACGTTACTTACTCCACTGCGGGTTGATGGATAATTTCCCTTATCATGATCGTTATCAAGAGTATACAATAAGAAAAGGGATTGGTAAAGAGAAAAAAAACGAAAAGAAAGAACTCACAAAGAAAATCACCTAGACCAGAAACAAATATCTGCTCCAAGCGGGAATCGAATCTGCGACCGTCGATCTAAATGGAACTTTCGAACCCATACACCAAAACGGATTATATAATTTAAAATGTTTTTATATCAATATAAATAAATATTTTTAGTATGGAATATCACTGGATTAATTTCTTATCGAAATTATGAATATGTATTTTCGATGTTTGTTTGATCCGAAAAGGTGAGAATGTTTTAAACAAAAGGGATTTAAAGAATCTGACTTCGTCGAAGATAAAGAAGGTAGACGGTACCTGAATAACTTACAAACAATAGTCTTCGCGTTTCCTTTCACTCAAGGGTCATTTAGAGCCGCCTCTTTCGTTCTGTAAATTCATAACTTTTCTTTAGCAAGCAAATATTCGACTCATTATTTTGTTTGTTGTTGTTTTTCAGTTCAACAAAAGAGTTTTTGTAAATCTGTGAGTAAAATTATATCAAAACATAAGAATGTTTTATTATCTCATGTCTACAAAACACGTACATTAAAATAAAAGCAAAATTAACTACTGAATAGAGAATAATTGCGTTTTCCGAATTCTATTTTATCTCGAGGATTGTAAATTGTCCATGAAATATTGTTTAACATATACGATAAACAGCAATAACAATAGAATATGTTATTACATCTAATACATTATCTCGTATACATCTTATACAAAATTAGGTGCTATATCCATTCCGAGCGCGCTTCTTACAATCCAATGCCAATCCAATCACGCAAGTAATCTATTCGATCGAGTCGCATTGTCTTCTTTTATCTTTTCTATTTAGAGAAGGACGGACGATACGATATCGATTTGATTACGATCATTCGAGAGCAGTTTGGCTGACGATACATCGAGTAGTGGATTGCTCGGAATGCTTCCATTTCGATACAGACGGACTGAGAGATGAATATTTATGTACTTAGTCTGGCAGCTATAATTACAGCCGGCACTGGCGACACTTTTGTTGTGCTTCTGAGAAAACGGCGAGATAATTAATTGTTTTTGCTCATTATCTCTTGGCCTAAGATGAAATTTACTATGATTTGTATCTTTCATTTGAGTATGTTTTGAAATATATTGTTGAGACGTTATTTAATATTACGTGTTTAATAATTAGTTTATAGTTTTTAATTATTATTACTAGAACAGTTTTTTATAACTTTATTTTATGAAGTCTAAACTATTTTAAATCAGGGTAAAATATTGTATTAGTTAGATTTTTCTTTTAGACTTTTATTTAGGTGAGAAAACTTGTTATATAAACAACAATCCACAATACAAGTATATAATTTATTTGAAATTCATTAATGGCAAATTTAAGATTTTTAGAACATTTTTTAACCTTGTCTTGTACAAATAATGGTTTCTATGCTTAAGTTGCTTTTGATATAAAATTATTATCTGGAGAATCGCCTCTTGAATGACGTATTTTATGTAATATTGTGTATTGTTATTATGCCTATAAAAAAAGATGAGCTTTCGTATATTCATTAAAACAGTTCCTAATGCTTATTAATTGTAACGATGAAATGAGCTTTATATTGTACAGCATTCCTAATATCTTTGAATGATTTCAATTGCATTTCGTATCCTTATTGCATTGCAATGATATACGATTAGTCGCAAAAATAAAACTTAGCATTAAATATTAGTGGCTTAAATAATGATTAGTATGCAAAATTGTATACGTTTATTAATTCATAATATTATAGCGCGATTTTACCGATTTTTACGCAAGACAATTAATTCGAAATGTTTAAAATTACGTTTCGAATGTAAAAAAGATTCTTTATTTATTTGAATTTACAACAAATTCTTATAAAATATATAATAAATAATTAACAGAAAAAAGTTAGTAAATAAATTAAAATCAACAGAGTTCAAGCTTTTTGCTTTAAGGTTTTATATGTATATCGTAGTTCATGTTTGACTTACGTTTGAGTTGACGACGTCAGATTTCCCGTCTCCGGATACAGAAACGTCTCCGTAAAACGAAAAAGCACAATGACGATATTGGTATCGCTCCAGTAATTTAGGGAATTGATGAGGTCGTCATTAACGGTAACAAAGCTTTAGACTTTACACTTTTTGATAAGTATATCTTTCATTAATTATGACTGTTTAAATCTTCTAATGTTTTTATTTAATATTTTGTACACTATAATGTTTAACAAAATTACTTGACTTACAAATTACAAATTATTTTATTGTATGATTTTCTTAATTATTAGTATGAAAATATTACACGTCTTAAACAAATATTTGTTTGAAAAACAGTTATCTAATGACTAATGTATTAAAACAAAACAAGCTATGTCATACATACAATAGTTTAATAAATATTCTTTTATAAGAAAAGCAGTATATGTGTTGGCCATTTGAGATAAGGACTGTAATGTAGTAAAAAATGTTACATTACATTATTATAACATAGATGTAATTTCGTTCCTGTAATTAATACTAGCATCCACCCGCAGCTTCACCTGGGTGTGTATTGATAGAAAAAAAATTTTTTTTCATAAAATTATCCTTACTTCTAATGTCACCAAGAATATGTGTACAAAGTTCGATGATCGGTTAAGTATGTTTCGCGTGAAAGTGTAATAAACAAACTTACATTTCACATTTATAATACGAGTATAGGTATCGAAGGTAGGGATTAAGCTAATTTTTTTTAATTTTATTGAAGGATTAGTGATATGGAAAAAAACTATTTAAGTTAAAAAAAAAAAACAATAACTACGTGACTACGATGTATTTTTAAAGACAACAAATACTTGTGACGACTTGAACAATCTGGGAAACTAGGTCTCAACAATTTATTATATGTGTTGTTTATTTTATATACACTTTTGTAGATGTATAGATAGGCATGTCATAAAGTTTTAGTCGTTTTATTTGCTATACTTTTTCTACTGGTAGTAAATGGTTGTATTATGATTTTTTTTAAATATAAACGAATATATGGCTTCTACATATAATCACATTTTAAAATATATTTGTCATACGAAATTTTAAATATTTAATAGTTCATGAAAAAATTAATTATACTTTTACAGTTAATCTGCGAAAATCTGAACATAGGTAGTTTATATTAAATAAAAATGTACTTATTATGTATTATTATCCTAAATCTACAGCTCATCCCTAGTTATAATCTATACTTCATAATAATTTATTTGCTTGAACGCGTTATTCTCACAATTTACTTTCCCTATTTTATAAAATATTTTGTATAAGAAGGATTGTTTGAATTTATAGAGTGCAATATGTATATGAGAATTCATACGAGCAGGGTAGTAACCTTTAATTAATTATACGTTATAACGAAAATGTTAAAGAATCTTTAATTTTCATACAATATAAAACAAAATATCTTTAAATATTGTAGCAGTCGTTACAGAACCAGTACAACATTCGCGTAAGTTTCCATTCACAAGCCTGCTAGTAATTCTTTGTGGCAAAGTGTTGCAGTAATACCGATTCTGAATATTATAGGAGCGAGCATCGCATTCGAAGCGATGTAAATCTTAAATTCTATTTAAACACATTCGGAGAAGGTTTTTCAGTAAAGTTCTCTAGGGAACAAAGGCATTATTTATGTTTAATAAATATTATTAGCACGAAAATTCGAGAATATCTATATCTATAACTATTTGCGATCTGAATCAGCCCAAAAGTTTATCTTTTTTTGAAATTCCTGTAGAATCTGAATTTACGCAGGCAAAACGACAGGGAAGAGCTGATAAACTTCAAAATGTGTCTGGCTCCTGGTAGACATACCCAGATTATGTTAGATTTTTAACCACTATGACTCCTGTGCTGGCTATCCTTGATATGGATTTGTAGGAGTTGCGGGAACGTTTTTACGTGTGCATCTGCTGTCCCTTCTGTATCTCAATTTGTCTGTGACTGGCGAAGCTCAACTTAGCGAGTGTGATATCACCTACTTTCAAAACACTTCGCCGATGCCTATGATAACGCGGGGCTATCTCATTATCTCTCTCTATTCATGAACCGATGACTTGCCATATTTGTTACGCCCTGGCAAGGAGGCCAAAACGATGACACAATTATGATCCTTACCGAGTGGAATCGGCGCTCACGGATTTCCTTTCAGCAATCACTTTCATAGTCAAAACTGTCTCACAAAAGGAGACAGCAGCCTTCCACGATGAATTTTCAAGCATAGCCAACAATCTTGTTAGATTGTTTGTAGGAAGAGATCACGCCTGATTTCACGGAACAGGGATCACCAGTCAACGCCCCACGCAGACAGACATGCTTAATAGTATCCTTTTGTGTGTCAAAACTAAAACAATAAATAGAGTATACCTATATTTTAGTTCCCTCTAACTTTGGACCATTCAGTCCACTACTTTGGATTAAATCACTAATAATGGTTGTTATATAGCTATATATATGTCTTGTATATATGTATTTGTTGCAGTTATGTTTATAATTAATTTTTAAATGAATCAAGGTTCGTTGCTGCATACCACTTTACTTGTTAACTAAAACAATTCATTTACAACACTCATTTCAAATTAGGAGAATGATCAGTTGACTCAACTCTTGGTTATATGAAGATATTAATTGTATGAATATTATTATCTTATATCTCTAGGATAAATTAAGTTTAAAAAAATGAAAAACAGTTCTTACTGCTGAATCTACAAATTTCTTGTGATAAAGGCAAAATTAACTATTGAAAGATATTTGCAGTTCAGTGAATGGAATATAGTTTGTGGCAACAATTTTGTTTGAGACGTTCGCGTGCCTCAGAACTATTTGTATCATTTGAATGAGTAAGCAAATTAAACTTTAACTTGGAATTTTATTACTGTCTTTAAAAAGGTCGCATCGCTCCACATAAACATCGAGATTAGGATATGTGAAGGTGTCCCTGAAAGTTTAAAGTCTAGTATTATATTACATTTGCAAAAAAAAAATTGTAGTATTTTATTATGAAGAAAACTGTAAATTCTTAATTTAAATTTCCGATACATTGTTGCCTGCGTATCGGTTTTTATAAAGATTCTTAGTTGATTAAAATTATCCGCCAACCCGCAGTGGAGCAGCGTGGTGGATTAAGCACCAACCCTACTTCTATATGGAGAAGAGGCCTTTGCTCAGCAGTGGGTTGTTTACAGGCTAATACAGATCAGATACTAATCATAGTTTTACTAGCCAAAAGTCGCTTTCTACTACGAAGAAGAAGCGTAAGATATTCACCTGGTACGCTGCTCCACTGCGGGTTGGTGGATAGGTATATAAAGCATATTTTTTAAAGAGTCAGGTTATCTCAGGACTTTTTCCTTTATGTCCAAGCAAGCACGAGATAATTTTTGTGCCTTGTTGTTGTGTATGTTTTTTTAAGTTTGTAATCCTCTGATATTAATACATGTTTTCTGTCCACCGGCCCATTTCGGCTGCTTGAAATTCTCCGCTCTCTACTTTCAAGACCGATTCTAAATATTATAACAGCTAAACTAGCAAAATTTTTTTTTGCAATATTTGCGATAAAACTTAGCATTAATACCCGAAATAACCCATAGGTAATTTTTTCTCTACAGGATCGAACACCTCCACCGGACACAGAAGTCCCGTGGTGAATTCTGAAATTGTTTTCTATGCCTACAATTATTCCAATTATTTTTAAAATAGCGTTTTCATGAAAATTGTTACTTAAAATTTTAAAGCAACTTTTGTAAGTACATTATCAATGTTAGTATGATAAAAGGGAACATATGTGTGTATATATGCTTGATTTAAATAATTCCTTCTAGTTCAATCTCAAATTCTGAGATTAATGTATGCTTTAAAATATCCTACTACGATACAAAGGCGGGGAGCTGGTACCATATATATTATGTCCTATTAAATGTTAACGCAGGCGAAATAGCGAGGGAGGTCTAGTCTGTAAATGTATTAATAGAATGAATTTTTATATCATTTTATGGATAACTTTTGAACTTAATATGAAGTGATTCTAGAAAATATTTATACAATACCGTAAGTGTTCTCTGATTTTCTATCTTTTCATCTTTTCTCTTGGCTTAACATTGAAATAAAAGACGTCATACCATATAAAAATAAAACGAAAAGTTGTCAAAGTGTAAACTGCATAGTATTCTGTAAAGGAAAGAGCACCTCGTATTGTTTTCTTTTTGTTCATCCGGCTTTCTTTGGACACTTCACAATAACTGGATCAAGTAATGATATGATTACAAAGACTCGTATATAAATCAAATAATAATTATTATGATTCTTATGACCTATTTTATCGGTTGCTGATCAAGTTGTCTGAGGTGTAACGATATCCAACAGATAAAAGTTTATAATATCTTTTAAATAAAGTTTTATCTTTATAATGAATGTAATCGCGTTTAAAATTTTCTAATTTGATATGTAATTACACAGATTATACATATAAAGTAAGTACATTCAAGACTATATGCAAATACATTTAGGGCAAAAAAGATGAAAAGGTTGAAAAGCAAAAAGTATGAAATAATTTTAAGTGAGATATGGCTTGTATAAAAATGTAAATAAAAATTAAACAATAAAACAATTAAAAAGTATTATTTTATTAGTGTACTAGCGGCCCGCCCCGGCTTCGCACGGGTATTTAAATAAAATTTTAAAAATTATAAATTTATATTTTTTATCACCTTCATACGCCATCTATCGTATAATTGTGGAATATCGTTTTTATATTTAGTGAAATTTAACATAATAGTGCCTATATTAATTGAAAATGATGTTTATCTAAAATATTAAAACGATTTCTATTCCTATCCGACATATTTAGTAAACTTTTAAGTTGAACAAAATAATAACTCAAAAATAAGTTTTGTGAGATTTTAAGATTCCTTAGACCAGATGGCGTTGGCGGCGTAGGTACCTATTTCTATTTTCTTAAATATTTATTTTTAAATTTAATTACAATGAAACAAAAACTAAATTATACTGTGAGTTATGTTTAATTTTTATGTATTAAAGTTATTTACATTGGTTTTGTACTTTTTACGTGATACGTGAACACAGAAAAAAACGATAAGAGATGGCGCTGATACAAAAAATAACCGCTATTGAAATTTATTCTGGATGATATATAGTGTATTAATAAAACGAAATTTTAACAGATTTATTATTTGTATAGATTACACATACTATTTATCGTGATTCTTTTTAATAGCTAATCTCTTAATGTGTAATTTTTTTGTATGTAGTTTTTAACTTATGTGTCTATCTATCATAGGTACGTAAGTACGCACTTCACCTTTTTTTATTATAAATTGACTTTTCCTCCCATAGGTCTTCCGGAAGATATTTCTGAAAGAAATAAGTTGTGCCTAATAAAAATGCTTTTAATTTTTTTCTCACTATTTTTATGTGTGTACTACATAAAATAAATTATCTGGAAAACACTTTAACGGGCAACCGAATAAAATAATTTTGGAATCCAAATTTCGTGATATATAATAAGCTATAATAAGCAGTTTGACTCTCATTAAATATTCTTTAATAACATTCCTAATTCGACAAACGATTTAAAAAATTACGTTATATTTCGTAATAGTTAGTAAAAACAAAAATTATCCATCTTTGTCACGGTCAAAAAGATAATACGCGTGCAAGAGAGACAGATTAATTTTTCGTTGTGTAACACAGTTCGGCGTTATGGTACGCTATTTTTTAGATATTACAAATCATCAGCACAATATTTTAATGTGTAGCATATTTTTCCCGGTTTAGATGGCTAAGCTTTAAAAAAGTATTAATGGTGATGTATATAGTAACTCCATTATTGTGAAACGTGTATTTAAGCTGTCAGAGTAACGTCAAACTTTTCACTTAAGCTATTTTTCTCGCATCTGCGAATTTACTGTTACAGCTTTATGACTTTAACTTCAAAATAACTTTGTTACATGATTTTGTATACTAAATAAAAGTAGTTAAGAATCTCTAACTACAATATATATATTTACGGTTTATAAAGATAAGAGATATAGGTATAAATCGTTTGTATGTAAAACATTTTTTAGTATCAACTTTATTTTGTTCATCATAATATTTACTAAGTAATTTCATCGTTGTTTCAATTTAATCTCAAATTGTAAAGAAAACTTTAAGAAAATGATGACCATTCTGGTGGAGTGGTAACAATAGTGAGTTATTAACAAGTTTTAATTAAATGCTATAAAGCAGTGTTTCCCAACGTGGGGCCCACGCCCCACTGGGGGCCAATTTGATAGTTAAGGGGGGCAATTTAAAAATGGACTCGACACGACTTTAACCCTTTCGCTTTGGATTATTTGAATGCAATGCTATACCTTGTCCAACCGTTTATTATCTTTTTGACAGCTTACGTCTATAAATTTCAGTTTTTTTTTCAATATAATTATGTTTTGAAATTTTACTTACGATGTTTTAATATCAATTTCATAGTGATTTCTTCCTAAAACTTATCATTTATATTTCTTAAGGGAACAAAACAATTTTAAAGGTTAAAAATTATGCATGGGGGCATAAAAAATTTAGAAATGTTTAGGTGGGGCATGGCCTAAAAAAGGTTGGGAAACACTGCTATAAAGCATTATTTTACACAACTTTTTAACGGGTTTAGATCACCTTTAGATGTATCAATTCATCTACTCTTCTCCAATGCTGTTATACAAAATAAAAAATTTAAATTACAATAAATTTTGATAGAGTGAATCGAAAAAATAAAGACTACACGTTACCTCAGAAATTTACATTTTTATTTTATGTCTAGATAATAGTTATTATTATATAGACAATAATTATTGACTAAAATAGTGTTAGTAATTAATCTTATTACAACCAATTATAAGCTAAGCGTGCGTATCACAGTACTATCCACCGATATTTTCTGTGGTAGTAGTTTAAAATTTCTTCCGTTTACAGCGTCTGTTTACGATCAACACCGGGGTACAACTATATTAGTAATGAAAGCCACATTTATATTACTAAACCAAACTGTAATTACTCGCTCAGAGTTATTTAAGTTCTTTATTATGTACAGTTATTTAAATTCATTAAACTGTAACGATCGTGTAGGTTGTTTATAAGACACATTATCTATTTTATACACTCTATTTTATTATATGTATATCCCCGCGACTTGGGTAGTCGTATTATAAAAGTATGAAAGGGGATATTTTTCTATATTTGGGTGAGTTGTTTTATCTCAAAATTTCTTCTAAACATTCAATCGATTTATATTTGTTTATAAGTAGATGATTGTTTATGGTATGAGGTTAAGCTATAAAACTTTTGTTAGTAACACTCGATTACATTGGGATATTTCCTTTTTGTGTTCAATAGAGGTCAGAGTGTCTTGAAATACACGGTTTTGGTAAGCTAACTAAATTTCTATGTGGAATATATATATATTTATTCAATTAATCAATGTTGACAAACTGGCTGAGTTTTTATTTGGTTTTAAACTTTGCTGGTCATTCTAATTAAATCCTTACAAATCCAATGGTTCCCTATTTAGACAACTATGCCTGATTTTAAACGCGCAAAAGGAAAATCTTTTTCGAATGCGGAAAATCAAAATCGCTATCTCTAAATGTACTTTATTAGATACATTATGAATAGTAAATTCAGCTTTTACAAAAGTTTTACTTAATCCCTTTTCAATCTCATACTAAGCTTATACTATATTGTAGGCTTTTCAAAAGTTTCAATTTTAGTTCCAAGATTTGGTAAGTGATCCACATTTATACAATATCTATTGTACTATATGAGCATTTATCTAATATCTTTAAATTAGCAATTCTTGTACATATATTCTTTTCCGTGATTCAGATTATATATAAAACTAAAATGAAATGGCTCCAACGATTTTTATGAAATTTAGTACGCAGAGGGTTTCGGGGGTAATAAATCGATCTAGCTAGGATTTATTTTTAGAAGATATCGTTTTATCCGTGTTTTCATGTAATTAAAAAATATCATTAGAATACGAAGGTAAATTTCGCCATCGTCTGCTAGTTTATAATAGCTCAAGTGGAAATCGGGCAGATTCAAAATCAGATTTTTTTATTATTTTTGTCCTTTTTTTTCCTTCCTTCAAAAAAAGGAATCAGCAAGTTGAAGTGGCAGTGGGATGGTCACGTATGGCACAGGACCGATGAACGCTGGAGCAGACGTGACCTGGAGTGGAGATTGCGTATTGGCAAGCCCAGTGTGGGCGTTCTCCGGCCTCATATTTGGATCAACGACATACGCAAGGTCGGGGGCTAGATGAGGATTGCGGAAAATCGGGATATTTGGCGCGAACTTGGGGAGGCCTATGTCCATCAGTGGACTGCAATAGGCTGAAGCGGAGCAAACTAAAGGCAACCATAAATGTGTGTACTGACTATCTCCCCCAGCCTGGCTCGTATTTTATTATATTAAATGCCATCTCGAAATCTTAAAAAGAAACATTTTCAAATCCAAGCAAACAATTTGCACTAATTATTCTATTACGTTACTAGGGAGGTCTCAATTCCCTACCGTGTAACGTATACAATTTTTATAACGCTAGGATTGAAAGTTCGGTTGTAATTAAAATAAATAAAATAGTAATTATTAAGCTTTTAAATTACTCATACATTTGATATTATCGATGATGTCGCGTATCCTAGCAACGCAGAACTAAACAATAGAATGTTTATTTAGTTGTTACTAGCTGCTGCCCGCGACGTCGTCTGCTTGAACGCTATTAGATTACACGTTGTTACAGAACGCGTTGAAGATATAAAGGTTCACTGCTCGTTCCCCGGATGTGATAGCGTAATAATATGTAGCCTATATGTTGACCCGACTTCTTAATAATATTCGTTCCAAATTTGAAGTCAATCCATGGAGTACTTTTTGAGTTTATCCCGGACATACATACAGACAAACAGACATACAGACAAACAGACAAAAATTCTACTACTACTATATTTTTGGCTTCGGTATCGATTATAGATCACACCCCAAGTATTCTTTAAAAAAATATTTAATGTACAGTTTTGACTTTCCTACTATTTTATTATATTACTAGCGGCCCGCCCCGGCTTCGCACGGGTCTTTAACTAAAATTTTAAAAATTATACATTTATATTTTTTATCACCTACACCTGCGTCGATACTGGAAAATATTTTATAATAGACGGATTGAGTGACAGATTTATTATATCTATACCTATACATACATACATACATACATACATATATATGTATATAGATAGTACGGATGAAACATTTGAACTGTTTTTTTTAATAATTATTTTCTCATTGATGAATACCATATTTTAATAAGTATTATTCCCGACGAAGACAAATCCAAAAACACAAAAATCATAAAAATCGTTCCACTCGTTCTCGAGTTATAAACGGTGTAACTAACACGACTTTATATATATATAGATTACAACTTAAATAGCTATTACCATCCAACTTTGTACAATCAACAAACAAATAAAACGACCAAATATTTTAAATTTTAACAATGAACAAACAATCAAGACCGTAGTACCCTAAAAAAGTATTAAATTATATACAAAAAAGAAAAACAGGTTTTTAAATACGGGCGAGTGTCATTCTTTTGGCCGAAGTTTTGGTCAGCGCGATTCAGAAAATTATCTGCGCCATCTATCGTATAATTGTAGAATAACGTTTTTATATTTAGTGACATTTAACATAATTAATATTTAACATAATAGTATACTAATTGAAAATGATGTTTATCTAAAATATTAAAACGATTTCTCTTCCTATCCGACATATTTAGTAAACTTTTAAGTTGAACAAAATAATAACTCAAAAATAAGTTTTGTGAGTTTTTAAGATTCCTTAGACCAGATGGCGTTGGCGGCGTAGGTACCTATTTCTATTTTCTTAAATATTTATTTTTAAATTTAATTACAATGAAACAAAAACTAAATTATACTGTGAGTTATGTTTAATTTTTATGTATTAAAGTTATTTACATTGGTTTTGTACTTTTTACGGATACGTGAACACAGAAAAAAACGATAAGAGATGGCGCTGATACAAAAAAAAGCGCTATAGAAATTTATTCTGAATGATATATAGTGTATTAATAAAACGGAGGTTTTAATAGAATTATTATTTGTATAGATATTTTCAAGCTGAAGGCTTAAAAAATAATGCTTAATATTCTTAAAATGATTAAGATTACGTTTGTATCCGTAATGGGTTTTCTAAAAACCAAAACGCGTAACGGATATAAGAAAAAAAAATCATTTTGTTTCTTATATTAGTTACGTGATAAATAACTATACGATATTCTACACTATACTGTGACAAACTGAAAGTAGTGTATGAATTAATAATATCAATATAGACGATAAACTTAAGGCACAAAGTTATCTTTGTACTTCGAATATTGTATTTTTAAAAAATTTGTAGGAACTTAAATCTATAGTTTTCTGGTTTATACTAAATGTAAATACGATTTTCTCCGTATCAAAACAACACACTTTCTCCTCGTTAGGCGATGTTAATTTCGATTTAAGTTATGACAATGAAACAAATTGCTGTAAAATTACTCTAAAGTCGTTTTAATAAGCTGCGTTTGGCGCACGTTCCGTGTTCTCGTTTTAAATTTAATAACGTACGTGAATAGGATGAAATTATTTAATGATCTCCATGGTAAGCAACACAGCTAAACGACGTTTTAGTATGTCAGATTTATTATTCTCGTTTGCCGACTTGTAAAATTGCAAAACTATAGGTATGCGCTGCAAGTAATCCATTTGTTGTATAAAAAGTATAAATTAGATAGTTGTTTTGACATAAATACCATTTCGATTCGAATATTTGATTTACCTAAAATAGATATTTGGTAGATTTTTGACATCTATCTATACATATAATAAAATGGTAGGAAAGTCAAAACTGTATATTGAATATTTTTTTAAAAGAATACTTGGGGTGTGATCTACAATCGATACCGAATCCAAAAATATAGTTTTTAGAATTTTTGTCTGTTTGTCTGTATGTATGTCCGGGATAAACTCAAAAAGTACTACATGGATTTACTTCAAATTTGGCACGAATATTATTAGGAAGTCGGGTCAACATATAGGCTACACATTATCACGCTATCACCTAGAGGGAACGAGCAGTGAACCTTTATTTCTTTAAAGCATTCTGTAACAACGTGTAATCTAATAGCGTTCTCGCAGACGACGTCGCGGGCAGCAGCTAGTAATTCATATAAAGTAAATGTTTATATTGTATCACATCTGTAGTAAAAAAAAAGACTATGAATCGATTGCCATAAAAGGAAGTTTTACACATTAAATTGCAACAAGGTATGGCTAATAATTTTTATTCATGTGTGTATATGTTTGATGTCTGTCAGATGAGAATATGTAAAAATTTAAATATTCTCTCTGTCTCTGAAATTTTGCAGTAACAATGAGCATTAGAAATCTGCTTAGATTACTTTATTTATTTGACCAATATGATTTTTAGTTAAATTTGTATATAACAAGTGCAGTTATTTATTGTCATTAGTATTTCAAAATATAAGATCTAGGAAATTGACAATGTATTACATTGTGTTTTATGTTGAGTCTAAAATATACTTTTATCAAGGTTAAATATTAATTTATCTTAGTATCTCTAAATCTGAATGCAATCGATGTATAGTAAAAAAAATCCTTTTCTTTTACTCTGGACAATTTCAAATACGTGAATGTTATGATTTTGACATAATAACAATGGCAACTACACAAAAAAATAAACAATGTAGAGATTGTACATGGTAATGCTATTACTTCTTACTACTGTGAAAGTTACTTTGTACATAATAATTCTTGGTTGTTATGTAATAATACTTGGTCACGTTAATAACAATTCTATATAATGAGTATCATAGTCTGTGGAAAAATAATTTGTGTAATCGTAAAATAATTATTTGCTGTTTAAATATTTTCATTTTTACTTTTTTATTTTTTTCACTTTTATTGCTTATTTTTCAATATATTGATTATTTTTAGGTCAAATTTTGTTAAGTTGTTAAACTTTGTAGTTATTTTCATTGAATAGTCTTTGTTTTAAAACAGTTAAAATTTAAACTAATATAATTTATTAAAATAATGAGCACTAGGACAACAGAGTAGCTGGAATACTAAAACACAATAGGTATATGTAATTTTTAATGCTTTATTATGCAAAAACTGTCTTGCATTGCTTAAATTTCAAACTTGTTCCATGGCACACCCAGGAAGATTTTTTTGATAAAGTTGACGTATTCGTGAATGATTTTATCGATGATGGGACCGGCTAATTCAACGACCGCGTCCTTCCAATTTTCATTAAGAAGATTATGAACTGGTTCAGCTGCAAAAAATACATAATTGTTTAGAACAGACTTCTGTAGTTTTATGACCGCTGTAATAATAAAACATCAAGATATTAAATATAATTGAAGCTTTAGTCAAAAAATTATAGTCACTTCTGTATATTGTAGTCTTTGTTATTCTACTTCAAGGTTTTACATAGCTGAATCTAAGCCGTGTCGTTATTATAAGTCACCCGAATCTAATAACTCACCCAATGTCTTATCACCTCCAAAAAGATTATGAAGTTTTATGTGCAATTTTTCTATTATATCATAAGTATAGTTGACCGTAGTGATCTTCAAGTATTTCTTGCCAGCTTTATCGATAATCTCGTACTTCATGTCAAAGTTAATAAATAATTTATCTAGAAAAATAGAACTATATTTTAGTAATTATAATTTTTTTTTACGGAATAATTACATGTAGATTCGTACATTAAGAGCTTACGGTTTTCAATATTTTAATACAATGCTTTTGTTAACGAATTGAAAATAATACTCAATAGAACAGAAATTAAAAAAATTCTTTGTGACATATTTTTGAATTTTTTTTTATTTAAAACTACTATAACAGTACTTAAGGAGCATTATAAAAATATACGTAAAAAATAAAAATATACGCACTGGTATGTGCTTCGAAGTCGCCGTTTCCAAAAGCATTAAGGATGAGGATTTTTCCGTTGAGATCGTACAGTCCATTTATCGAGACAGGAGTATCCAGAGAAATTTTCAATGTTTGCTTAACTGCATCACGCCTGTAAGAATCGATTAAAATAAATAAATAACCATTTTACATTCAAGGACACTCAGTCGGTCGAGCATCTGTGTCTTGGCTCCGGAAACACACAGCCAACACAAGCGTCTCGATTTCGAAAAACGTCTACTCGTAGGTAGCCTGCGGTCGCTGTCGTAACAGCCGGTAGCTGTGTCTAATTTTTTTTTAGCGATGGGAAATGCATTTAAGCATCCCACCGCAAAAACGGCGGGTATGTGGGACTCGCGGACAGACGCCAGGGCTGCACGTCAATCCCAGCAGGCCGAATACTGCACTAAAACCCATCGATACCGTCGCGCGTGTAGTGGGACGCCACGGGGTCGCTTTCGCATTCAACCTTGACAGCTGTGTTTACTGCGCCAGCCCATCGTCAATTTGTTATATTTTGTGAAGTGTTATATTGATTTTTTTTTAAGTTTTGCGTTTACCTACATGCTCAAGACCGTTCAACATGACGACGATGAACTTTCCGCCAAATGTTGTGATATAAGAGATAATAATTTGAGGTTAACATTATCTAAACGATATAGAAAACTATTAAAAACTAATTATAAATGTAAATTACAGTGATAGGTGTAAATGTAAATTAATATTTAAAAGAATTGTTAAACTGTTACTACTTACTCAAAAATTGTAACTTTGGCTTTGCTTATATCCATAACTTTAATATTTTTAAAAGTTAGTTTTAGATTCGAGCTATCAGAGTTTATTGTTTCGATGTAGAGCGGATCAACTGTTTTGAGATTCAGTTTTGGTATTCCAGCAGCGAAGTAAGGAATAGCCGCTTGTAAGCTCGATGTCATGCACTCTTTGTCGTCCGCCTTGCATGGCTTGATAAACGATACTGGAAACAATTTAGTCAATGATTTATAAGGTTTTCTTTTTAAACTCACGTTGAGTTTGATGCTTGTCATAATTCATTTGATACATTAAATTGAAACAAAAATAAAAACCAAACATAAGCCGATTTTGGATTTAACATTATATAAGCCCAACTGATGCGGTAACAAGGAAAGAAAAAGCGAAAAAAAGAAAAGAAAACAAAAAGGTATTTCAATAAATGTGGAAACAAAAAAGGAAGTGTCTATTCCTAAGATTATCGTACAAATATTTTTTTTTGTTATTCATAAGATTATCATATAAATAATTATTTTTTATGGAAGTGTCTATTCATACGATTATCGGAAGATAATTTTTTTTTGCCGGTATATTTCCGTGGCATTCTACGATGCACTAAATGATAGGCACAATTCGAGCCATATATATGAACATGGAACATAATTGTATACGTGGTACGTCTGCTGGAAGCATAAAGCTATAATATTTCTTGACGTAAACTCAAAGAATAGATATAGTTAGAAATATATGTCACATAATAACATCATGTCATGCACGATTTAGAATTTTATGTTGTGCACGCTGCAATGTAATTAGAACTTTTATGTCTAGAGCGAAAATTTAAGTAATTTTAAATTTTAAAACGAAACGTAAACTCAAGATTAAGAATTAGGTTCTTGTTGTTTCTGTAAATTTGCAAATAATAACTCAAATCACTTTGATATAAATGAAAACACGACGACCGTTCTGGTGTAGTGGTGCGAGTAGTCGCCTCAACGCCGTCGGTCGTGGGTTCGATTCCCGCTCGGAGCAGATATTTGTATTTGTGTAAATATTTGTTTCCGGTTTGGGTGTATGTTTTTGTGGGAGACCCACCGTGTCTCGGAGAGCACGTAAAGCCGGCGGTCCCGGTTGTTTTCATAGACATCTGATAACGATCGTTACTCATGGTAGGGAAATTATCACCGACCCGCAGTGGAGTAATGTGGTGGATTTTTATAAAACATACGAGTACCTACCTCTAAATTTCAAATAATTTTAATTTTTCGTTAAATGAAAATTTTAGATTGAAATGAAAATATAAACTCGATCACTATTTTGTAACTAATTATAATATATAAATAATGTTTTCTCCACAAATAATGTTATGTACAGTTTGTAGGTATATTTGTATCAAATAAATATATTTTTTCTTTTTACTTTGAGTTTCTGACTAGGTACGTGCTATGGAATGGCCTATGCTTGGAGTCTCTCTCAAGGATAAAATCAGAATGAGATTATCCGAAAGAGGACTAAAGTAACCGACATAGCCCATAGAATCTGCAAATTGAAGTGGCAGTGGGCTGGTCACGTATGTTGCAGGATCGATGGTCGCTGGAGCAGACGTGACCTGGAGTGGAGACCGCGTATCGGCAAACGCAGTGTGGGTCATCCTCCGGCCCGCTGGACCGACGACTTACGCAAGGTCGCCAAGGTATTTGGCGCGAACTTGGGGAGAGTCATGTCCAGCAGAGGACTGGGATAGGCTGAAGCGAAGCGAACTATATTTAAAGTGCATATCTAGATGATGGTTACTTAGCCTTACTTGGCTTAGCCTTTAAAGCCTAAAATGTTATAATGATAAATAGTTTTTCAATAGTTTTAATATTATAAAATATTATGCTTACCGTCCACGTCACCAGCAGAAGCTTGTAGAACACAATAGCTCAGGTAACATATTAAGAAACGATCAACTTTAAACATAATGATAAAAAATTCTTAAGTTTCGTGTGTATTATTCAGAAGATGTTATAACACTAAAACAGAGGAATTAAACAGTATTATTTATACTAATACAAATGTACTCAACATATTTTTTGTTCCAATTGAGTTTGTTAAACTTTCAGATAATATTCTTGAGACTCGAAGTATATTGTTTTTGTTGGCTTATGATTTTATCGACCGAAAAAAAAAAACAAAGTCCTTTTATCGCTTTAGAGGGCATGTTATGAAATATTCATCATATCATCTAATATATATAAATCTCGTGTCACAATGTTTGTCCTCAATGGACTCCTAAACCACTTAACCGATTATAATAAAATTCGCACACCATGTGCAGTTCGATCCAACTTGAGAGATAGAATAGTTTAAAACTCAAATTATAGTCGCAATTTTAATTTATTGCTAATTATTTGTCTGTTATTATTTGACAGTCACAATTATCTGTTAACTCCAAATGATTCTAACAGATGTCTATACCTTTCGACTGGGTTGAGTAAGTAATCAATAGATGGCGCTGCTATGGTAAATCTACGAACGTGTCATATAAGCTACACTTTAACAGCATAATTACCACGTGTTGTTGAGGCTAAAGTATAAATTAAATTTATTTTTATAATTTTTAAAATTTTAGTTAAATACCCGTGCGAAGCCGGGGCGGGCCGCTAGTTATATTATAAAACAAGGTCTTTTGCCGCGTCTGTCTGTCAACCTGCCAACTCAAAAACTACTGCACAGATTTACATAGGGTTTTCACTAAGAGAATAATGATTCATGAGGCTTAGGTACATATACATAACCTTGGCGCAGCCGAGGCCGGGTCGATATAAAAAAAAAAACAATTAAAACATAATATTATTTGTTGACGAGCGTCATCTGTTGACTTTGTATGCAACTATATCTAAATTAGAAGTATACGGAGCGCAATCTACGAATAATTTTCTGTAACTAATATGACATGACATGATATTATTTATATTTTATGTGAGTGTTTTTGATCTATCGTGCAAATTAATAAAAATCGTCATAGATACATAATTTTATAAAGCGTTAACGAAGAATTACTAAGAATAATATAAATTATTACTATATTACATAACTTTTTAAAGATTCTATACATAAAGGTTACCAATGGCAGTCTGTTAGTATACCTTGCGCACATGTAACAGAATCAGTGGGTTGTCATCTTTCGAACCGTAAAGAGTAGACTCTTGAAAATTTCAAAAAATATCTCCAAGCGGGAATTGAACCCGCGACTAACGGCGTTGAGGCAACTCGCACCACTACACCAAAACGGTCGTCGTGTTTTTATTTCTGTTTATAACGATATGTCTTTAAACTGGTAAAATATTTTTTTAATATGTGCAGAAATTCCTGAATTTATTTCTACAAACAAATAATTATTACTAGCTGATTACAAAAAAATAATTTGCAGGTATTTTTTTTCTATCAAATAGCTGATATTAACAAGTATATGATAAAAAACTAATGTATATCTCAAGTCTAATTATAATTAATAATACCGATTTTAATTATTCAATACGATCTGATGAAGTATATGAAAATCGATATTGTACTTAATGTTTAGAACCAAAACATGTAGTTTATAATCGTAATATACCAAAATATAATTCATCCTGGCAATTATAAATTTGTATATGGTTTTCTGTAATTTTAAAATATAGCAACACTTCTAATAAAAAATTGTAATGATAAGATGGCTAATAAAATATCCTCTATAAGTTTCTTTTAATTAACTAACACAAAGTTACAAAACATTTACTTGTATGTTGCCTTCAACATGCAGTTTGGTCCTTGGAGCCGGATATTTCCTTATAGGCACTGCCTTGACAAGTTTTCCTAAACTTGATCTCTCGGAGAGACCGTTGAAAAGGTTTAGATTTCGGGATATTTCAACTAAATTAAGACAAGATTTTTGGAAAGTTTGGTCTAAGGACTATCTCACTCAATTACAAAACAGACCCAATTGGAAACATCCTTATAGCAATTTTAGAGTAGGTGATTTAGTAATTTTCCGTATTAATTCATCTCCTTTAGAGCGGCCTATGGCCAGAGTTGTAAAAACCTACGAGGGTCTTATAAAAAAGTCAGAGTAGTAGATATTAAAATGGCAAATTCAAATCAAAATTTTCGAAGAGCCTTTACAAAATTGTGTACTTTACCTATTACTGACTAATAAGCATTGATGAAATTAAAAATATTATAAGGAGTATAAACATTACATTAATTTCATTTTTGTTTATTATTAGATATTGAGTGAAACGTAGATACACAATATCGTCGTATTCTATGAATAAAGCCACTATGGCCGTTGTGCCTTTCTATTTTAATTGCATAATTAATATCGGCTACACCTATTACATCACCTTCATTACGAAAATCACAGAAAATAACATTTTATCCACCAGAAAATATTTTTTTAAAAATAACAACTATTGTTATCTTCTCGAATTATCCGACGAAAACAGCCACAACAGTCGTAGTGTCTTTTTTCGTCCCAGGTCCCTGGGAGCATGGAGCATGCACTGGGATGAGGCGGTTGCAGGCGCCACTTACACAATATTACAAGCATTATAGTTATCATGAATTGGTCAGTGTGAAAAAAATATGTTTTTTTTATATAAGAGGAGGCAAACGGACAGTTCACCTGGTGGTAAGTAAAAACGACATCCATAGACACCCGCTACATCAAAGGATTAGCGGGTGCGTTGTCGGCTTTTAGGGAGGGTAGGGATGTTCCACCGGATCTGTGGAGGGAAGGGAAGGGATGGGCCACCGGATCTCTCACAAACCGAACGAAACACGACGACAGTGCCGTCATTTCACGTCGGTGTTAAGTGAGAGCGAAGAACTTCCCCGGGCGCGCCGGCCCATTCAGCAGGGTTTGGTTATATTATTATGTTAATTTAGTGTGTTTAATTATTGTAATAGTTTTAGATTTATTGCCCACCTCAACTATGTTTAGAACCGAAACTAAATTACAAAATTACAAAATACTTTGTAATATGTATAAACACAAAGTATATACACAAAGTTACAAAATATTTACTTGTATGTTGCCTTCTACACTTAGTTTTGAAAGACATCCAAAAAAACAAAAAAAAACAAAGGTATAATAAATAACTTAGCGTAGTCTAAAATTGAGATTACTCGTACCTATATCTTTAAGTCGAATAATGTTATTTACTTTATTCATATTATTTTTAAACGCAATTTAATACCTGTCTTGTATAATTATAGTAATGATTATATGACTTAAATATTGACTCTTAATTGTACAGAGTATTATTTAACAGGAATAGTATGGGGAAATACTAACTAAACTATGTTAAATACAGGTTATCTTAGAACACATGAGCTCTATTTATTATGAAAATAATTTTGGTATAGTTATTTTTATTAAGCTATTATATATGCCATCATGATATTTAGTTGTTCCACTTAAATTTACGTACGGGTAATTTAATTACAGAAAATAATAATATCGGGACAGGGAAAACGTAATAAAATGTCTTTTCATACAGCTGGGCAGGTCGCTAATATGACATGTTTCCCAACTCTTGTTAGCTTCACCTCACATCCAGTTGCCGGTATCAGTGGTGAAAAGTAAAAAGTGAAAACAGCAATAACCTGCGTTGAACAGCTCGAGTAGCGAAATATGAAGGTTTCTAGGAGAAACTTATATTAGCAACATTTAAAGTAGAAATACTTAGACCGCGTGGACCAAAAGTCTGCTAACACCTTTGAATGAAAAGGAAAAATATATCATATAGCTCAAATGAAAACCTACGGAACGGGTGATATTTGTACTTTTAACCTTGAGAAATGTATATTTTTAGCCTCCACATAAAACACAATGTGACATTGACAAGGTCTTCTACCTTGGAAGGCCGACAAAAACATAACGAAATGCAAATTGAAATGCATTTAGTTGTGTAAAAGATTTATTTATTATTGTTTTTTTATTTTTATATAATAGTTTATTACATTCTAACGTGTGTTTAAATGAAATGATTTGAATAATAAGATTGAAAAAAAAATTACGAGTAAAGATCGCTAAATAGGTGTTTATGATAAAAACCGGGACCGACGACAATTTTAATAACTCCGCTGCTTAACGGTGTATCAAGATGAAACCTACACTAGATTTTAAGTAAGACCTCAAGAATCACAACTATGTTCTCCACATCTAATTTCATGCAGCTGATTTAATGTGATATTGGAAAACATAAAATAAGACAGATAACACAATTCTAAAAATATTTGTTTTGCCTTCTTTTCCTCTTATACTTTGTTTTTTCTAAATATCTTTCACGTACAGACATCGGTCGCATAGAAAAAGTCCAATTTTAACAACGTATTAACCTGTACGTCAAGATTAGTGTTATCTGTAATATTAGAAACACACATTGGACTGCACACTGCATGGAAACCATCGTCTTCATTAGAAGAAATTAAAAATTATCAAGAATTGATTAAACTTTATGTTATAGTAATTATTTTTTTTATAGTGTTTATATTTACTTTTAGTTATTTTACTAGTTCACTCAACCCGTTCAATAATATACATACAGCATGTGTCGTAAACAGTGGATAATCCGTAAACTGGGGGTATCCGTGATGTTGAGCTTCAAGAAAATGTACTTTTTATATCAGAGTTGCCAACACTGTGAAAATTGTGAATATTTTTGTGTTTTTTCAAACAAATTCTACCGCGACTAGTAAATTGGTTATAATTTTTACAAATTAAGGTATTTTAGTGTACTTTTTTTTTCTTCTTTTACTCGGTAATACTTGTAGTATCTAATGATATTACTATTTCAGGCATCATTTATTCTAAACTAATGAAATTTAGCGTTAGAATTTATTTTTATTCGTTTCTTTTTGTCAAGTTTTAACCATTGATTGTAAAAAAAAATGTACTGCATTAGAATTGCCATTTAAAAAAATGCTTAGTTTGTGTAGTTTTTAAAAAGGTATAATAATTAGTGATTGACAAGCAAAATTACTTTGTAGGAGCGAAAGAGCTTATCACGGTCGGTAAGTTCCTTTAGTGTCATTAGCATTTGTGTCACTTAAATATTAGGATAAAGAAAAAAATAAACAAAGGTTTTTATAATAAAAATGCATATATTACATCAAACCAAATGTTAAAATGTCCTCCATTGGCAGCAATGCAGGCTCGGGATCGCCTTATAAATAATCTTTTGATACGGCGTGCATAGCTTGATACTTCAATTTCACGAGCGACACTACTTTATTATAAACCTTTACTTAAATGCATTCTCAATAAAAAAAGTTCATGGGGTTCAGGTCAGGTGATCGTGGTGGTCATAAAATTAGAACCAAGCGCCCAATCCACCTATCTGGGTATGTGTCTTTAAATATTCCCCTTTCATTAAGAAAATTCATGTTTATCAGCGTAGGATCATTAAGATTTTCCGGTATAGTATGGTTGTTTTTTTGAAGTTATTTTACTTTTGGCGCGTTAGGGGAAAATGATGAGAATATTTTTTTACGATGCGCGCGCACACCGTCACAAAAAACCGACACCCTGAAGTTAGCTAGTAAACATGGGTAACACTGCGCTGCGCCGCGTTAATTGTGCTAACTCACTTCAATGTGCTGGATGTGTCAACTCACTTTTTCAAAACGTGTTTGCGCATAGCGCAACGCCGGGATAACTTGAGTTGAGCTGAGAGAATTATAGCACTATATGAGTCTAATTTAATTCATTTTTAAAATAGCAGATTTATATTTACTTAAAATATAATTAATTAATTTCTTGATAAAATAAAAAATTTAAAAATTTAAGATAAAATTGTAAGATATTAAAATTGATTTCCATAACCGCCATTTGTCGCTAGTTGTTAACCATTACACTAGGTACTGAGGAGTATAATAATACTCCGTACTCGTATTAAGACTTAATAAATAAGTAATATTTATAAAAAAAAAAAAAAAAATGTACAAAAATAAATCTTTCGTGCATACATAAGTATTGTTTTATATTAATAATTATCTTTAAATAATTCCAAAGCATAGCAGATTTTTTAAAATTTAAATTAATATGAGTATTGAAGTAAACAGATTTTTTCCTAGAGATTGGTTTTACCACCTGATTGATACTTTATTAGGGATTGCAATCCGGAAAAACGGATCCGATAATCTGACGGATCCGGCATCATTCAACGTTCATTGGATCCGGTAACAATATACCGAATTCGGTGACCGGAATCAGTGCTAGCAATTTATGGCAAAATAATAGAGCTGTTGCATGAGTAGGTACTTTAAATGCGCTGCACGTGGTGTTCATGTGTGCGAGTCGTTCGACGCCTAGTCTGAGATTTTGATAAATTACTAAAAAAGGAAATGACTACATTTGAAAGTGATGGAGTTCGAAGAGAATACGTGTCTGCTATTCATGATTATTTGCTGACAATAAAGCCGACAAATGTAGAAGCTGAAAGGGCCCTTTTCGGCCGCAGGTTATATATTTGCAGCTCTATTAGAAGTCGACTAGCAGATGACACTAATCATACTATTTGTTTTCTACGATCCTTTTTTCAAAATCAAAATTGATTTTCTTATAATATAAAATAAATAATAAGACAATTATTACTTAAAATTCTATGTAAAATAATTATTTATCGTAAGTTGATTAAACTAAAGAGTTGTAATTATAAGACAAATACATTATTGTGAAAATTGTGCCATTCATTAGTCAGATTCATCAAATTATGATAGTGTCTGTCATAAATATAAGACTTTAATAATTAATTATTGTGATCTCATCTCAGTGAATTACGTAAGGTTAATTATATTAGATTTTATAAAGTTACTAAAATAATTGATCTATCTGTGAAAGTGAAATTTTTTTTTTTTTTTTATTGGAAATTTGAGTGCGTTTGACCTCAATCTTGTCTGATGGTAAACAATGATGAGGTCTAAGGTGAAGCACGCAAACTCAAATAATGCCTGTTCACTCTTGCCTTAAAAATCCCTAGGTTGTACGCATCGGGAAACAGTGACGCAGGAAGAGAATTCCATTCCTTTGCAGTTCTAATAATGAAAGATGATGCGAACCGCGAGGTACGAACCGGAGGAATGTCGACCACGTATGGATGGAACCCCTGCCCTCGTCGAGTTGTCCGATGGTGGAATGGTGCTGGGGGAATTAATTGATGCAATTCCTGCGCACACTCACCGAAATGTAACCTGTAGAAGACACACAGACTAGCAACCAGTCGGCGATGTTCGAGGCTCTGGAGCTGTCTTGAAGTAAGCATCTCATCACCAATGAGTTTTCTGGCACGCCTGTCGATAGCTTCCAGGGCTTCGAGCTGATACCGGGCGGAACCGTCCCACAGATGGCAACAGTACTCCATGCAGGAGCGGACTTGAGCTGTATAAAGTCTTAGCAGCTGGTCCGGTGTGAAATAGTGACGGACCTTGGAGAGGATGCCCAGTTTTTTTGGAGCAGTCTTAGCCCTGGATTCGATATAGCTTCCAAAATTGAGTTTGGACGATAAGTCTATACCGAGTAGTTCAAGGTGGTTCGTGACTGGAACAGGCACATTTCGGAAAGTGGGAGCCAAGTTAAACGGGCTCTTTTTAGCGGAGAAGAGACACGCCTGGGTTTTTGAAGCATTGAATCTTACTAGATTGGCATCACCCCAGTCGGAGACAGCCTGAAGAGTAAGATTGGCACGGTAGACCATTGCTTCTCTAAGATCGTCCACTTCAGTTTGTCTTGTTCTTGCACTGGAGAAGTATCTCTCCGCGACGGTGCTGTCATCTGCGTACCCAAAGATACCGGGCTTAAGCAGATCGTTTATGTGAAGCAGGAATAGCGTTGCGGAGAGAACAGATCCTTGGGGTACCCCGGCATTGATAGTCAATAGGTCAGACGTGTAGCCATCAACAACTACACGAATTGACCGTTCCCTCAAGAAATCGGAGATCCAAGTACATAGACTGGTGGGAATACCGTAAGCAGGAAGCTTCGCAATAAGACCATCGTGCCAGACCCCGTCGAATGCCTTCGAAATGTCAAGTGAGACAGCTAGGGCCTCACCATATTTATCGAGGGCTTCCCCCCAGAGATGTGTAGCGTACACGAGAAGATCCCCAGTAGAGCGGCGTTGACGAAATCCGTATTGCCGATCACTGAGGAGATCATTATCTTCCAGGTAAGCCAGAAGGCGATTGTTGACAACACGCTCCATTACCTTGCAGAGGGTGGAGGTGATCGCGATTGGGCGGTAGTTTGCAGGATCAGCACGACTACCCTTCTTGGGTACGGGTTGTACGTTCGTGAGCTTCCATGCTTTCGGAACAGTCCCAGATCGAAAAGAAAGGCGATACAGACGTGTCAGGACTGGAGACAGTTCGGCTGCGCAATTTCTCAACACAATAGCAGGAATACCATCAGGACCACTGGCTTTGTTCACGTCCAGATTGCGTAGTGTTTTGAGAACCTCCTTTTGGTAAATGTGAATTTCAGGCATTTTGCATCCACAAGGAGGTAACTGAGGTGGAGTTTTATTACCAGCATCTAGACGAGAATTTTCGGCAAATAGAGAGGCAAATAAATTAGCCTTATCCAAAGCCGTGTGTGCCAGTGTTCCGTCAGGTTTCTGCAGGGGAGGAAGTGAGGAGCGACAGAAGTTTGCTTCAACACACTTCGCCAGGGACCAAAAAGCTTTACTGCCCGATGGATACGAAGCGAGTTTGGTTCCCACTCGGCCTATGTGGTTGAAGCGCGCTTTTTTGAGCACTTTTTTGTAGGACTTAGCTGCTGAGTTAAAGGCTTTCTTCTTATTTCGCGTATCTGGAGCTTTGCGATTTCTGGCTTCTAACCAAGCGTGGTATGCTGACTATTTTATAGCCTCAGCTTTTGAGCAGACAGCATTGAACCAGGGTTGAGCTCTGATGCCAGAGGGCTGGTCGGAGAATGGAATATAATATTCCATCGCCTGTCCAATAACTTCGGCAATAGCGCCAGCGCAGCTCGACGGATCGCTTGAAGAAAAGCAGACTTGCAACCAAGGGTAAGATGCTAGGAAATGTCGCATCTCATCCCAATCCGCTGACTTGTATCGCCACACCCGCCTAGTTCTTCTAGGGTTGGAGTCGGGTGGAGGACACGTGAGGACGGACTTCACCAGACAGTGGTCAGAACTCCCAAGAGGGGCTGAAACAGACACTTGGTATCGGTCCGGTTCAGTCGTCAGCAGAAGGTCCAGGCAATTTGCTGTGTGGTTCTCAACATCTGGTACTCGAGTCGCCTGGTCAACCAGCTGGGAGAGGTTCATGGTCAAGGCAAGCTTGTACGCCTCTCTACCAGCATGGACAGTTTTCTGGTACGGGAACAACCATTGTTCATGATGGGCATTAAAGTCCCCCAGAAAGACGACTTGCGCAGTGGGGTACCTTTGTTGAGCCACGTCGGCAGCCTCACTAAGATGTTGGAAAAGCCTTGTTGTCTCCTGGTCTCCGCTATGCGAACGGTAGACACCAACATAAACAATTTGTTCTATGCCGGTATCCACAAGCACCCAGATAGATGAGGAAGAGGGATCCTCCAGGTTACGGAGACGTTTGCAGCAGATGTCATCGCGCACAAAGAAACAAACCCCAGCTCTGGGACGAAAATTGTGCTCCAGGATGTAACCTGGGTAGTGGAGGTATGACGTATCGGCAGGGGTTGTGATTTGCGTCTCGGTAAGCAAGAGCAGATGCGGCTTGGCAGTCTCGAGATGGTGATGAACTGGAAGGAGATTAGAGTGCAGACCTCGGATATTCGTGAGGTGCACTTTAAGCGAGAGGCCGTGCATCCGCTGCAGATTCCTCAACTTTTTTTTTCTTTTTTTCATTGTGAATTTGAAGGGCAAGAGGGAAGGAAAGGCGAAAAGTGGCAGTTACGTGAGGCGCTAGCCAGACTCCACCAGAAGTCACAATACTGCCGCCCGGTGGGGAAAAACCTGGCTGGAGACCGCGGGGACGCCCGGACCCCCCCAGGGCCGGCTGTCGAGGCCTCTCATCCGGTTGCCAACCGGCCCGACAGAAGCAACCCTGGGATTATGCGCGCGATGGCGGAGCAGCCTTTCGCAGGTGGCTAATCTGCAATTGGGCTCCCAACTATCGGCGGGCGACCAGCGGAAAACCGTTTCTCCGGATCCCGCTGCTCTCCAGAACCAGGCACCGCGGACGGCAACACTGTGAGCCTGGATGCGGCACACCGGTAGGCGCAACTACGAAGACCCACTTTCCGTAGGGCTACTCAAGGTTAGCAGGGTGGAAAGCGCGAACGCTTGGCACCTTGATTTATACCTTGAGGGTGGTGACCAGCCACGGCCGAAGCCTACCACCGGAAAGAGTGTCGCTCTTTAGCACCACCCAGGGGTCACGTGTAGGGTCTCGAGGGTAAAGCCTACGGACGCGAGCGACAATCGAAGGAAGACTGAGATACTCTTTACATCGTAAAAAATTTACTAGTTACCAACACTACTAGATTTTATTTGTTTGCTCGTGTAATCTTAACATTGGATTGGAAATAACAAGTAAGCTTAATTAAAAAAATCAAAAAACCCGACTGCGTAAAATACTCTTATTATAAACTAAAAATAATAAAACAATTTGCTAGCTTTCATTTGATACCCATATCACATGAGTAAATAAACCGTATTTATTTACTCATGTGCCCATATTGCTACAGTAAGAAAAAAAAAATCAACTCCCCCCCCCCTCATTCCGTCATTTGCGGGCGCCATTTTGAAAATTTATATAGCCTATGTCACTACTACAATTTAGACAAATTCAACGACACCTCATATGTCAAAAACCGTCCAGCCGTTTGGTCTGTAGGGCGTGCCAAAGAAATGGACATACATACATACATACATACATACATACACTCGAAAAACATAACCCTCCTTCTGTCGCAGTCGGGTAATAAAGTTGATTTTATATATGTTTTATTTTTTATAAACTACCTGTTTTAAGTACAATGACACTTAATTGATTTCCTAACGGTTCATTTTGAACCGAAAAGTTTTCGGCCGGTGGCCGGATCCACTCCGATCAAAACAACGAATTAAATACAGGTAGTAGTACAAGTTCTTCATATATCAGAAATAGAGATAAATTATTATTGATCAGTTTAGAGTATAAGTAGTTTTTAAAACAAACATTCCTGATATTTAATTTAATAACCCAACTTAAAGTATGCTCTTATTCCTTACGTATCCGTTGGACCGCTGAACTCGTCTCGCGACGCATATATATCCTCTCGTCTCAAGTCCACGTGTAACACCAGCCATGTCGTTTTCCTTCCTCTCTTGCTTTATAAAATAGCAGTCGGTTATTTCACGTCAAATGCTCATTAATGTAGACTCGACATGGTTTGCCGTCGGTAACGTCAGACGTATCAGTGTTGCGTCGAACCGGCGCTGATTTTATAATTTCCCGCGGGCGATGACGCTCCTTACCTGCCGGCGGAAAGCAGCGCGATCCGGTGTGCTCAGCGCTAACGATATCGCGGGATTCTATTATTTTTTTTATTTATTATAATTTGATAGGCTTGCGTTTGACCACTATTTCACCTGATGATAAGTGAGAATGCGGTCTAGGATGGAGCACGCTTACCTAGAAATAGCCTATTCACTCGCGACTTGAAGATGCCCAGATTGTAGCTTTCGGGGAACACAGACGCTGGTAGAGAGTTCCATTCTTTGGCCGTACGCATCAAGAATGTACTAGCGAAACGCTTAGTGCGTATAGGGGGGATGTCAACCGTATAGGGGTGACGTAACGCAGAGCGTCTGGTTGTACGAAGATGAAAGGGGCAGGGGGGAATCAGATCGTGGAGTTCTTGTGCACACTCACCGAAGTGTATCCGATAAAAAATCGACAGACAGGCCACCTTGCGCCGATGATCCAAGCTTGATAGATTCTAGTGTGATATCCAGCTTGCTTGAGTTAAATGCAGCAAATTCTCTCTACTCTGTTCAGGCACCTCGGCTATTTGTATGTCATTAAATTGTTCTATCTCTTAATTTATTTGTAATGTATCGTGCTCGCAATTTATTTTATTTGTGAACTTTTCCTCTAAGGATGTCGAAGAAGAAATCCTGAACTAACTCTAATTGCAACGCAAGCTTCAAGCAAGATTAAAGATACCGTTACAAATATTTAAAATATTGACGATTATTATTGCCAGAGTTGTTTATTTATTCTTTGTGTTTAAATAAATATGCATAAAACATGTTATAATATGTTATGTTATGAGCATGTGTTTCAATTGACCCCAATCACTGTTTCAACCGCCACTGGTATGGGGACGGTTGTGTAGTCAAATCCTGTGGTCTTTCAATATTTGTTGCCATCTTTTTCTATAACTTTATATTTGATATCGGCAGAAATGACAAATTTGTCTGTAGAATTTACATTATTTTCTTAATTTGACACTTTAAAATAAAATAAAAATCTATATATCAATTTAAAAAATGTCTTATAAATTTTCTCATATATATCCTAATAATATACGTGAAATACTATGGACAGAAGACAGTCATTCCCATAAGTTTACCCGCATATGTTTCTTTTAGATTAAAACTTGCATTTACATAAACATAAGACCATACAGCATACATACATACATCTTTGTCGTGGCGTAATAATTAAGGCGTCAAGCAACATGTGGCCAAAATTTTAGTACCTTTATTTTGATACTTCATTAAAATATTTTGATATTTATTCTTCATTAATTTTTTGATAACAAAGTACAAAAACAACTTAACGTAAATACTAAACTTTGTAAGCTTAGGCCCGATTTACATTATCTTAGTGTTTAGCAGAGTACTTAAGGATAGTACTTTAGTTGAAACATGTAAACACTACTTGCTTTAGTACGGTTCTACTAGACTTTCAAGTTGAATCAAAATAGAATTGCTTTTTATTTTTGTTTCAAGTAATACCCCTCCCGCACCCGCGCATACCCCGGCGTGTCACTCGGCTCTTCTCTCGTTGTGTGTAAACACGTAATTTCTTTAGGAGAGTGTACAAGTGCCGTGAAACGCATGAAACGCGTGCGTATTTTTGATTAATAAAGATGGCTAAATGGTCGGAAGATACAACTATTAAACTTGTGTCTGAATATGTTGTTCACGAATGTTTATGGAACATTAAAAACAGAAGAACTTCCTCCAAGCATGGATCTGCGACTAATCCATTGACGCTCCCATATTCGTTTCGGTTTATTTATTTCGAATAAAATGTCGTCTTCTATTTGTTCTACAACTACAGTTAGTATTTTGCGTAGAATAGCGCGTATTTGGCAACTTCGTTGCGCGTTCATTGTGGCGTTGAAATGATACTCTACTGGAAGAAATGTAAACGTTCATTCGCAGCGCACCAAAGCACTAAAGAACTTGCCTTTCAAGTTGTACTAAAATACTCTCCTAAACACTAAGATAATGTAAATCGGGCCTTAGTGACCGTAATAGATGCGATATTCTATGCAGGCTTTAGGCTTTGGTTAGGGCCTTAACGGTTTTTATTTAGAATGAATTCGAGACAAATTTAAAACCAGAATATTATTATTTGCACTAAAATGTACCAAGGCTAACAAATTAATATCTGATGTAACATCAGTCAGTTGTATTTCCGCACCTAAAGTGTTATTCAAGGTTTGAATAAATAAATAGAAATAAAAGTAAGCAGATTTTGGATGGCTGATTAGAACCAATGATGACTTTTTTTACAGTAGCATACAAAGATCCAGATTCCCCTTAAGTCGTTAACATGTTTTTATAAATTTGTTTTGGTGTTAAATCTTTCTTATTCAAGTACTTAATATATAATTAATCACAGCACAATGTTCGATTATATCCATTTTTTAAATTGTAACTACTTGTTCCACGTTATAGTGTAAAAAACCGTAACGAATGCAAAATAGGAAATGACATTTTACACAATTGCTCAAAAATAATGTAGCTTCAAAATGAGGTTTTCATAAAAATAGCAAGCTTCTAACAATATTAGGTTACGAACTTTTCAAATGACTCTCGTAATAAACGCGTATATTTTAAAAGAAAACATTCTTATAATCGTTATCAGGTGTTTATTATAAAAACCGGGTCTAACGGCTTTACGTGCTCTCCAAGGCATGGTGGTAACATACGAACACGAGACTATACAAACAGATTAGAAATATATATTTTTATAAACACTAATATCTTCCCCGCGCGGAAATCAAACCTGCGACCGTCAGCGTTAAGCCAACTTTTCGCCAGGATGCTGGTCTGTAAATAGCAATATATTTAGTATTGTTTAAAAAAAATATGTTATTAGCATGTCAGTAAGTAAGCATAAACATTATAAACATAGTTGATTATATTAACACTACTCATTACCTTGGCTTACCACTGAAAAGCAAAGAATATATGTGTCAGAGCAATTGTCTTCCGAGTGCAAAGCTATTCACGCTGCAGTAAGAAAAAAAGCCAAAGAAAAGATGTATAAGTACGTCTGGGTGAAATATGGTCGTATTTACGTTCGAAAAGATGACAGTTCTAATTGTATTCACATCAAAGACCTGGACTCGTTGAATAAGCTTTTGTAATCTTACTTCTATTTTCTTTATTTTTCTTTATTCTTTTTTCAGTCGATATTATTAAGAACTTATTTATTAAATTTATTTATGTTAATATACTACCAGAATGTTAACCGAATTAGGTCTAAAACAGGCGAGTTATTTCTAAGTGTTCTTAACAGTGATCATGATATTATATGCTTAACAGAGACTAACTTAAATGATAGCGTTTACGACTCTGAAATTTTTGATAGTAGATACAACGTTGTCAGGAGAGATAGACGTGAAACAAGTATTCTGAAAACTGATGGCGGTGGAGTGCTTATCGCCATTAAGAAAAAATTAACTTTATTCGTCAGGTAGCATGGGAGAGTGACTATGAAGATCTATGGATCACTGTTCTACCTGACTCCCCCTTAATAAAAACTTTTCACATCTGTCTTTGCTATCTACCACCTGACTTACCTCTTGGCTGTATTGAAAAATTCTATATGAACTGTCAGAATAATATACTTTCTAAATCCTGTGACAAGGAAGAATATCTTTGTATTGGTGACTTTAATGTTCCAAACATTACCTGGTTAAACAAAAATTTATGTAATTACATGACTCCAGAAAAATACTATAGCAATAAAGCTAATCTTCTTGTAGATTTAATGTCACTGTGTAAACTAAGACAGTACAACAGCATACCCAATCACAACGGAAAGTTCCTGGATCTCGTCCTATCTACTAGTACTGAAATTAAAGTCAATGGAGCAGATCCTATTAGCAGATTGGACCAACATCATCCTGCTTTCATTATTGAAATTAATTTGGCTTTTACAAACTTAAAATATCTGAAAAGTAATAAACGAAAGCGTCTTAATTTCTTTAAAAGCAATTTCTCCGATATTAGCTTAGATATCCAAAGAACAAACTGGTATGAAACTATTTTAGTTAAAGATATTGATGAAATGATTTCATTATTTTATATTAAACTTAATGAAATAATTGCAAAACACACACCCTTAACAGCAGATGATTCGTATAAATATCCTATCTGGTTTTCACACTCTTTGAAGCGATGTATTAACAATAAACTAAAATATCATCAGCGTTTCAAACGATTTGAAAACCCTAGAGATTATGACACATATTCACTATTGCGAAAAAGATGTAAAGACTTAATGTATAATGATTATATTCATTTTGTTACATCTACTGAGACATCACTAAATAATAATATTAGACATTTCTGGCGTTTCGTTAATAGTAAAAAGACAGTGAATTCAATCCCGCTAACAATGAAAAATGGAGACAAGATTACTTCCGATAAAAAAGAAATTTGCGAACTCTTTTGCAACTATTTCAAATCAATTTTTGATGAGCCATTAAATGTTCCAGTCCTCAATGATGGCTCAATTAAAGGATCCAATACTTTAAGTAATATAAGAATTACACAAGTTGACATTCTGCGCAAGATTGCCAAACTTGACCCATATAAAGGTGCTGGTCCAGACGGGATCCCCCCTATTTTGATAAAGAATTGTGGTAAAGAATTATGTGTGCCTCTCCTAATCTTATTTAATGCCTCGTTACAAGCAGGGATTTTCCCGTCTATATGGAAAACTGCCCACATAGTTCCTATTTATAAATCTGGCAATAAGTCATGCTGTGAGAACTATCGTCCCATAAGTATACTCTCTTGTCTTGGAAAACTATTTGAATCGAACTAGAACCTCTAATATCACCTGAACAGCACGGTTTTATGAAGAATAAGTCAACCACATCTAACTTATTAGAATACAAAAACTACCTGTGCCAAGCATTTGCTCAGAGAATTCAAGTTGATAGCATATATACAGACTTTTCCAAGGCATTTGACAGGGTATGCCACTCCATATTATGCGCAAAATTGGAAAATTGTGGTATACATGGCAACTTACTCAGATGGGTAGAATCTTACTTGTGTAGACGAAGTCAGTTAGTAGCGATTAAGGGATTTACGTCATCACCAGTCATCATAACATCGGGTGTACCTCAAGGCTCCCATTTGGGACCTTTATTTTTTATTATTTTCATTAATGATCTTGTAGACCGACTTAGTTGCCCATGTCTATTGTATGCAGATGATCTAAAAATCTTTCACACAGTACAATGTCCCTCCGATGTTTTACTATTGCAATCTGACTTAGATACTATTAATCAATGGTGTAGTGAAAACCTAATGTCCCTTTATATAAAAAAATGCTTTGTTATATCCTTTACTTCTAAATTAAATAAAATTATAGGTAACAACAATTTAGTTGGTCATAATTTGGAAAGAAAATTTATCGTAAAAGACCTTGGCATTTTCTTTGATGACAAACTTACATTCCGTCCACATTATAATCACTTAATTTCCAAAACTAATAGAACTCTCGGTTTCATCGCCAGAATAACTAAAGACTTTAAAAATCCTCAAAGTTTAATCTATATTTTTAATTCCCTAATTCGTAGTTCTCTTGAATATTGTGCTCCAGTGTGGTCACCTTTTTATAAAGTACACGTTGAGAGAATAGAAAGAATTCAAACAATATTTATGAATATTTTGTCGCATAGGCTAAAACTAAATAGAAAACTCTCATCTTATTCTAAAAGATTACGAAAATTTAATGTGATGTCTCTAGAGTTGCGGCGTAAATACCACGAACTAATTTACTTGTTCAAGATTCTACATGGCTTAATAAATTCACCGACTCTCCTGTCATTTATCAATTTTAACATTAGAACAAGATCCAGGAACCCATTCCATAAGACATTTATTTTAAATGTCTACATTAATAACACATCATTTTACAACCCTATTGTTAGAATGTGTCGCCTTTATAATGATATTGTTTCTGAAAATAATGTAAATATTGATATTTTTAATAAAAATAAGTCTAAATTTACTAGAGAGGTCAAAGCTATTCTTAACAAATCTGATTCAATAGCATAGGATAATAAATAAACCAACAATGTTATATAATATTTAATAACTTCATACTGCTTTGGTAATAATGTTCATAATCATGAAGTGTGCACATAGTTTAGGGATATAATCCAGCTCTAAAATTTATTATTAACATTTTATATTATGTAAAAGTATAGATTATATTCTGTTTTGTGTACCATAGTTAATAAATAAATAAATAAATAAATAAACTGTACAGTAACGGGACGTCACGTTCCGCACACCGTAGTTACGAGATTTGATAAGTTTGATGTTGTTTTTTTACATGTAGGTACCGTAGTGATTGGACAGATAAACGCAATGGATCGTTGAGCGTGAATTCGGTAACCATTGCATATTTTATAATAAAATAATCTAATTTGCTAATAAAATATTCACAGGGTCATGTTCTTTTAATATTATTTTTTTATAAATTTTTTAAAATTAATTTTTCATTATTTTTCGCCATAAGCAATACATAAGCTGATTAAATAAAACACCTTTAAGAAATAATATATGATAATTGAAGGGGAATGACTATGATTAAATAGCCGTGTGTCTATACGAAATTAACTAAAAAATATATTCATAACTTTTTAATATTACAATGTTCCTTCCACTTTTATACCTACACACATAGTTATACATATTGTTATTATTGCGACGACGTGTACGTTACTTATTAAAATAATTATTTATTGATTATAATCAATCAGAATGCTATAAATATTTGTTTTGCCGCTTTTTCTCTTATACTTTGTTTTTTCTAAATACCTCTCATGTACAGACAGCGGCTGGTTACAATTTTATTATATATAGATAAAGTTCAATTACAACAACGTATCAGAACTGTACATCAAGATTAGTGTTATCTCTAATATTAGAGACATACATTGGACTGCACACTGCATGGAAGTTATCCTCTTCATTACATCGAACCGTCACTTGTCGTCAACGTCGCCGTCGGTGCGTCACGTCTATTGGCACTCCTGCACTAATTACAGCAGTACTGACATCGGATATTGATGGTTCCTGCGACACGGGTTTAGAGCTTTGGAAGTAGTCCACTCGGAAATAGATAAATCGCGCTATATAGGAATAGATGTTTTATGTTTCGTGTACTTAACACGACCGTTCTAGTGTAGCGGTGAAGAAAGACCCTTTAAAGTCGACGATTGCGGGTTCGATTCGCGCCCGTTACAGATATTTATATACATAAAAGTAGTGTTTCTGATTTGGGTGTTTATTATTATTCGTTATCTAATCACCCTAAAAAATTAAAAAATAAAAATAATTTTACGTTTGAATTTAGTAAACTTTATATCACAGCAGACACAGACAAAAGCATACTTTACACACAGACAAAAGCCAATTACTATAATTGGCTTTTGTCATAGTGATTATATTTATTTTTAATTATAATTATTAAGAAATGAATTACCTACCTATTAAGTCAACCTACGCGAAACCGAGCTTACAGAAAATAATTCTAGGGCTTAGGGGCATGACATACGTATAAATTGCAAGTAATAAAAACGGGACATATTTGCGTCCCGGGGTCATTCTTGGGGACACCGGGACACACAACCGAAAAACGGGACGGTCCCGTTCAAAACGGGACGTCTGGTCACGTTAGCTATAACCATCCAACTTTGTACAATCAACAAACAAATAACAACCACATATTTTAATAACAAACAAACAACCAAGACCATAGTATACTAAGGTACTAAATGCAAAAAAAAGGATTTTTAAAAACGGGAGAAGGTCATTCTTTTGGCCGAAGTTTTGCATAGCGCGATTCAAAAAATTATATTACGTATTCCGCGCCATCTATCGTAGAATGGTAGAATATCGTTTTTATATTTAGTGACATTTAACATAATAGTATAATTATTAATTGAAAATTATGTTTATCTAAAATATTAAAACGATTTCTATTCCTATCCGACATATTTAGTAAACTTTTAAGTTTAACAAAATAATAACTCAAAAATAAGTTTTGTGAGTTTTTAAGATTCGTTAGACCAGCTGTTATTGCAACGCCATCTGCGTTGCATGTAGGTACCTATTTCTATTTTCTTAAATATTTATTTTAAATTTAATTACAATGAAACAAAAACTAAATGTTACTGTGAGTTATATGATATATGAGCTATAATTTTTATGTATTAAAGTTACATTGGTTTTGTACTTTTTATGTGATACGCGTACAAAAAAAATAAAAATAAGAGATGGCGCAGATTGAAAAAAAATCGCGCTTGTAAAATTTATTTTTGATCACATATAGTGTATTAATAAAACGCACTCGTCAACAGATTTATTATATGTATGGATAAAATACAATAAAATGTATAGCCTATTATCAAAGTCCTATTTGGTAATTGAAATTATACAAAATAACGAGTTTATTTATTAATGTTGTTTGAATAAACATTTTTCTAAGTAATGTAGATTTGTTTATGATAATAGCTAAATATTTTATACAAGATTTTCATTTATTATGTTGGCTATGTCATACAAACATTTAAATAAAACATCAATAAAGGCAAGTCAAAACGCGTACAAGCCTAACATTATTTTGTCTTCGGTTAGAAATTTTTGCAGATTGCTAGATATATAATTAATCACAAAATTCATTATTTAATGATAAAATATTTTTATATTAAATTGAATTAACTCGTTCATTATTGTGTACAAAATACTTTAATTTTATCTTTTAACTCTCAACCTAGCAAAGAGAAAATACTTAACTTTCACCTGCCGATCCAACTCTCTACCGCCTACTGAATTTTCCATTATATCACACTCATGTAATTTTCGAGGTGTTTGTGAGTGTCCCAATATACCATACGCTTCGTATATTAAATACCTAGGTCTAATATTAGACTGTCACCTTAACTGGGCATTTCATATTGATAGCGTAACCAGCTGTATTCGTAATTTAATTTCAATATTTCGAAAACTCATAAATTCTGCAGATCCAGAGACGTTACTCAAAGTATATTAAGCTCTTGCAAAAAATATTATACAGTATTGCATTGTCGTTTGGGGTGGCATTGGTAAAAATGCTTTGCTTCCTTTGGAACGTGCTAATAGAGCCTTATTAAAAATTATGCTTGGCAAACCAAGGCTGTACAGTACTGATTTACTCTATAGAGAGTGCTCAGCTCTAACTGAAAGACAATTTTACATTCTAGCTGTTGTTCTCCGCAAGCACAAAAGTATTGTTTTTAAGCCTATTCCTAATCGCTATGTACATAGAGTTTGCGACAAAGCTTCTTATAGAACGACTTTTGCTCGTCGTCAATACTATATAATGAGTAGCTACTTATACAATAAGGTTAAGAAACTTAATAATATCTATTCACTACCTTTAAACAAATGTAAATATGTGGTAAAAAATTGGATTAGGAATTTGAATTATGTTGAAACAGAGAATATTCTTCAAATCTAAATTTCACACTTAAAATAAAAAAATATCCACACACTTGTACATACGCGTAAAACTAACATATATACAAATAATACATATACACACACAAACAAACAAAGACCCGCTCACACACACTCAGAAGTGGTAAATTTGTTATTAAATTTTAAATATTGTATTAACCATCTTTATTTTATAACTTTGTACAAATTATGTGAAATTAAAATTAAATAAACTTATTGGACATAAAAACTGACAGCTGTAACACAGTTTATAGTAGTATAGCTGTCAACGTTAACATCTTTTATTTATTTCAATAGTATTGTTTAATTTTGTTAACTTGTAAATAATGATTTGTACTTATAATATGTCAATAAATAAATTATTATTATAATTATTTAATATTATTTATTTAATAATAAATTATTATAATATTATCTTTATTTTGAATAAATTCCTTTATTCTAAGTGATATTGCCGAAAGTCTTATTTTAATATCTTCATAAGAAATTACGTAAGGTTTAATGTTAGTTTACATTTTAACCCTGTATTTAATATATAAACAGTTTTATATGTATATTGAAAATAATAACAAACCAGTAGTTCCATTTAATTAAATCAGAACATAATTTTGTTGTAAAAGTTTTGTTGTATAGTTTTTTGCTAATTATCTATTGTCATATTGTTCTTAAACTTCCAACTTGTTAGACGGTACAGACAAAAAGAATTTCTTGATGATATTGACGTATTCGGTAATGAGTTTCTTGATGATGGGGCCACCGAGTTCTGTGATGACCTCCTTCCAATTCTCATCAAACAGTTGATGAATGGGTTTAGCTGCAACAATTTTAAAATAGTAAAGCCTCACAGTTCTTCACAGTTGTGTAAATAAAAATGCATAAGTTCTTAATGATTGTGTAAGCATCAATGAAATAAATCTTCTAACAGCTGTGACACGTTATTTTATAATCTGAGAAGTTTTCATTCTAATGAATATGATAATATTGAATATATTTTCTGTGTTCCCATAACAACAATAAAAAAACAGGTAGTGTCTCTGTAATTGCAATAAGCTTTCATATAAACGGAAGCGATATTAGAGGTTTCTATATGTGGGCAACTTCTTAACTATTTTAGCCAATTGTAAATATGGTTTTTATAATAGAATATCTACATATCTCCTATTACTTACTATATAACATATTATTATTTTTGGTAGTAACAGGTTTTCATTTGGATATCGTAATAAATCGTAAGTCGTAAAAAGCTACTTGAGGACTGGTTCTTTGGAACTTATGGAATAAGTTATTGGCTATTTTTATAAATAATAATACAAGTAAAATAAAATTAAATCTTAAAAAAAAGTTTGCGGTATGATACACGTGAATGTCTTAGCCCTTTTTTTGTGTGCGTTTTTTAAAATTCAAAAGTGTTCATATTTTATTAGAAGCTATGATGACTCACCAGCTACCTCATCGCCTCCAAAGAGGTTGTCAAGTCTTATGTATACTTTTTGCACTAAATCGTATGTGTAGTCAAATCCTGTGATCTTCCAATGTTTGTTGCCATCTTTTTCGATAACTTTATATTTCATTTCGGTAGAAACGACAATTTTGTCTGTAAAATATAGATTTGTTTTTGTTAATTTGAAACTTCAAAAGTCACAAATTCTTAAGAAAATACTAAATAAGTATTAACGTTAAAATAAAATAAAAATCTATGTCAATAAAAAAAATGTATAAGAAATTAACAAATTTTCTTATATTATATCTTAATAATATACGTGAAATACTATGGACAAAAGACAGTCCCTCATAAGTTTACCCGTACACTGTGAGACGTTTCTTTTAGATTAAAACTTGGATTTGCATAAAATCATACACATACACTGTTATGTGCCTAATTACCCGACTGCGCCAGAAGGAGGGTTAGGGTTTTTCGAGAGTATGTATGTATGTATGTATGTATGTGTGTATGTCTGTATGTATATATGTATGTCTGTATGTATGTATGTATGTATGTATGTATGTATATATGTATAATTATTTGTGTCGCTTTGCAGCCTGAACAGATCGATGGATTTTAGCTTGAGAGTTGTCATTAGATTCGTATTTACGGTGAGAGTGACACTGAGTATAAAAAATTACCAAATTACACAGAAACGCAGTTAGGTTTTTTAGTTTTTTAAATTACTTTGAATTGTTCATCTTAGTCGTGGCGCAATAATTAAGGCATCACACAAGATGTGACCAATATTTTAGTGTCTTAATTTAGATACTCATTAAATTTGTAAAATTTATTGGTAAAAATTACTTAAACTTAAAGTAAAGGCTAAAGTTTGTTAGCTTAGTGACCGTAATAGATGCGATATTTCTATGCAGGCTTTAAGCTTTGGGTAGGGTCTTAACAGTTTTTTTTTTACAATGAACCCGAGACAAATTAAAATGTCAGCGTATATATTATAATTTGCACTAAAATATGACAAGGTTAAAGAATTAACATCTGATATGACCGTAGTCAGTTGTATTTCCGCACCTAAAGTGTTATTCAAGGTTTAAACTGGTTTTTATTTATATAAAAAATTGTAAATTTCCAATATAGAAATGAATAGTAAACATATGTTTGAATGGCTGATTAGAATAAATGATGATAATAATAATATCTATCTATTTTTGATATAGTCAAATAGATGTGCTAATATTGTAAATACATAATTATTTTTTATTTTCAATTTAAATAATGAAAATAGTATTTATAAGAACATATATACAACCTTTTAAAATTATAGGTAATAATATTAATTCTAAAAGAAGCAGTATGTAAAACTTTTATAGTAGGTACTTTACTACGACTAAAGGGTATCAATATTGAAATAAATAATAAAATCAGTATTGCAATTATAAATTCAAAAAGAACAAAGTTCCAATGTTTGATTATAGAAATACTTCTTGATTTATTTATCGCAACCAGATTAAAGTCTAATGATAAACTGTTACGTTAGACTAGGCTTTCCTCGTGGTTTCAATATGGTTGAACATATAACAATTAACGGTTGCTAAAATATTTTTGTAATCCATTATGTAACTTTTAAGATAATCGTTTTATTTGAAAAATAAACTGATAGATTTTGAGGACATTTCTAGTACACGATTATTGAAAATAAGTCATCCTTTACAGTAAAAACATATTTACAAAAAACACAGGTCGTAGAAGAAAAAAAATCTGTCTGTTAAACTAAAGTGAGACCGTAAAAGCTATAGTTATCGGTGAAACATACCAGTGTGGAGTTTGTAGGCTCCGTTTCCTAATGCATTAATAAAAAGTATCTTTCCTTGGAGATCATAGTGGCCAGTTATGAGGAGAGGAGTTTCAATGACTACTTTAATCGTTTGCTTGGCCGCATCACGTCTGAAAGATTTATTGTAAGCTTATGTATATGTCTACCAAGAGAACAATATTATTGCTTTACAGCAAGTTTCGAAAATCTATTTATACATTACTGAGTTAATCTATATGGAAGTTATGTCAATATTTTGAGATAGATAGTTTATTGAAATAAGCCGTTAACAGATTTAAAGCAATGTTGATTTTCGATACGAAAACTTTATAATCAATAATATTATATATTATAATATTTTATCAATTTCACTTAATTTTTATTATCTTGTATTTTCATACAAATATCGGACTTATATACTTCAATTTAATAACAAAAGTATATAAATTATTAAACCAATTTACATTGTAAGGCTGTTTTAGCTATCTACAAAATAAACATTCAATGGATTATTATTAATAAATCAAAGTCTTCAGACTTTCTTTTCAGATGTAAAGATTATACAAAATTAACTCACAAATATTTTTATTCATTCTTAAAATAAATACTCCATTTCATACAATTGTAAAAACATAGCAAGTGAAATTTTCAGACCGTTCCATTTTATTATTAACCTGCATACATAGTTGAAAGTATTAAAACATTTTGAATACTCATCAAATTTAATTAAATTAAAATTACTTACTCAATTTTCAAGATTTTTGCTTTTCCGGGGCCGACAATTTTATTGTCTGTGAAGTTCAGCTTTAGATTGCTAACTTCGGAATATACCTCTTTAATAATGACAGGGTCAGCTTGTGGCACACCTAGTTCTGGTATTCCGGCTGCGAAATAAGGAATAGCCGCTTGCCCGCTCGCTAACATACAGGCTTCGTCGTCCGTCTTACATGGCTTGATGTATGACACTGGTAACAGGTTAATGTAATTATTTACTAATGTAAATTCAAATTATTTCAATATTTACCGCGGTCTTATACGTGTATATAAAAAGGAAGTTTCGAGATAGTAGCCCACAGGATACTAATTAATCTAGCTGTTAATCTTAAGATCTTTAAGTATTTAATCAAATATTTAAATATCTCTTTCTATTTTACAATGTTTTGTCGTAAGAGTTTCATAGTTTTAGCTTGAAAGAAAAGAGACATCTATCCATCGATCCATCTTATACTTTCATGTATCCAATATTTATACGAATATAGCTTACTCTCTAAACATGAATCAGTGGAATTTTCATTAATTAGGTTAATGAAAACAAGAAGATGTGTGTCGACGACGGTTTTGGTGTGCTGGTGGAGTAGTCGCCTTAACGTCGCGCGCCGGCAGTCGCGGGTTCGATCCCGTTTCGGACAAATATTTGTATTTGTACAAACATTTGTTTCCGGTCTGGGTGTATGTCTTTGTGGGTATCCTCACCGTGCCTCGGAGAGCACGTAAAGCCGTCGGTCCCGGTTGTTATCATAGACACCTGATAACGATTGTTACTCATGGTAGAAAAATTATCCGCCAACCCGCCGTGGAGCAGCGTGGTTCACCACGCTAAGCTCCAACCCTTCTTCTCAGCAGTGGGTTGTTTACAGGCTAATACAGTACACTAAAGTACAGAAGCTATATTCACTACATATAAGTGAACTCCAGTAACAAGTTTGTGAATAGTCACTAATACACCTATAAATATTCAATGATAAAATCAGTGGACTCTGGTATTAACATATTTATACATTAAATTGTCACTAATTCTGCGTTGTACGATTGATAAAATGTGAATAGTAACTTAAAGTACTTTTTTTTAAATATAACATTATGATCGAAACACTTGTTATTTCATCGAAGTTTTATACTATTATATCTACTGTTTCATTGATATTATTTGACGCATTGTATTTAGATTTTTTGTGCTTATTGATTTTTTTTAACTCTTTGCATTATTCAGTCTTTTGTATTCTTTTTTAAGTGGAGACTGTTGGTTTATGTCCAAGAATAAATTTCTTTACTTAATGTGAATATATTATGTGTGAAAACATGTCTTTTTTGATATAATATATTAACTTACAAATAATTATTCAGTATGTAATATTTTTATAAAATAATACTAAGGTTTTGATACTTAAGCATAGAATGAGGCATACTTAAAATAATGTTTTAGAGAAAATTCAAGATAACGTAATGAAATAATCTATGGATATAGAAAAACTATAATAAATACATGAATAGACACAATAGAACAAGTCTATTTCTGAGATAAAAATGGCCTTGACATACCCATTGCTTCTAATAGTATTACTATATAGCTTAACTAGGTATATAATTATGTAAAGATACATCGATAAAAATTAATCAAAGTGGTAATTTTCCTTCGAACCTGTTTCAATTTTAGTTTCAAAATGAAATAAAAACTAAAATTATATTTGACTTTATAAAAAAAAGTATATTTGGAAATACAATGAAAGATTAAATAAGAATGAAAGAGAATTTCATCACGATAAAAATAATTGCTTACCGTCGTATGCGTTTGATTCTATAATAAAGTAACTTAAGAAGCAGACCAAAAACCACTTAATTTGAAACATTATAATAAATTCAAGAATGAGGTTTCGTGTGTATATCTATTAAAAGATATTAAAATACTGATGTATAGGCTTCCTATCCGTTATATATATATGTTCGATTCAATGTGGTTTTTTTTAATGGCGGCAACCAATATCTGTTTAGCTTTGAAATATAATTCTTGGATTGTTTGGGGTTCCACATCAATAGGTTCATTAAAATGTGTATTTTGATGTGTTCATTAATAAAAATATTTATTATGCCTTATTTCATATACAATAACTAAAGTCAAAGTAAGTTTCATGAGTTTTTAAATTAAAAAAAAAAGCTTATTATTTATTTTAGTGGCTCCGTTGCTATTTTTTTTACACGAACAGTTTAATATGATTAGAGGCTTACATATTAACGAAACAAATCGAAAAAAAAATCAGTAAATGGAAACACAAACTTTCTACAATTTGCAGAACTGCAGAACCCGAGAATCCTTAAGACTACCAAAGTTATTTTTATTTATATATATAAATACAACGTGTCTAAACACTAAGGGCCGAAACACATAACCGCGTTGCGACGCCGCAACGCTAAAATCGGCGGTGGCGTCACCGCCGATTTAAGCGGCGCGGCACCGCAAATTCAGGCGTTATGACGTCATACTTTTTGACAATGATTTATTGACATTTTGTGTCTATTTTTATATTTTTATTTTTTTGTGTCTATTAGACATGGGTAACTCAATGAATTTGTATGAACCGCAGATAAGCTCATGAGCCATATGCTTGAACCGGAGCTGTGAACCGGCTCACAGTTCAGCTCAATTGTTGTTATATTGTTACTTTTAACCATTTTTAACTATTAGATTTACAGCTAATTTATGACTCGGTTCAAACAAATGACATGTATGATGTACCTAAATTATAAATATGTAATAAAGCAGCGTTTCGAAAAGTTATTATAGTGATATTTTTTCTATCTTACACAAATATAGGGGAATGCTAATTTCATGCATATGATAAACGCTAAAGTGAGTTTCTTTGTTTGTTACGCTTTCACGCCTTAACTATTCACTTGAATCACGATCATCATGAAATTCTGCATACCAGTTGTCTGGGGTACAGAAAAGGACATGTAGAGTACCTACTTTACGTACCGACTACCGTAGGTAGCAGCATAAAAAAAAGATTTACAAAAATCTTTCCGTTACAAAGGATTATTTTTTATGCATTCTACTTAAATAACAACTTCAAATATTGAACAAATTTCACGTGAATTATAATACTTAAAATAATTAAATTAATATCCACAATCAAAAATCACGAAGAACTACACCCTACCCCACCCTACCCTAGAAAAACGCTCTTTTTCGCGACGTCGCAACGCCGCAACGCAAACTGCCGATTTTAGCGTTGCGTCGACGCAACGCGGTTATGTGTGTCGGCCCTAAACCACTACTTGCCAAAGCAAAGTAATGTGACTATTTAATTTTATAAATCGATAAAAAAGCAAGTACCTACTTGTTAGTTTGATGCCCATGTTATTTTTCTATGCATGACTGGATAACTTATTACAAAACAATCCGATTTAATTAAAAGCTAATTTTATTGGACATGTAAATTAAAATTAGACGCATTTAAATAAATAATAAATAAATATATATGTATATATTTTTACCAATGTTATTTTACCAATGTATATATATATATATATATTTTTTTTTTTTTTTTAAATAAGGTAAGTCAAGTCAACAAGTTAAGGTCACTTGCTACTGTTACAAATATGTACATACCTATGTCATTGAAGGGTGATGATTACTTCAACACAGTTTATACTTATTTAGAATCATCGTTCTCATATTTTATTACAATATAGCAAATATGGCATCAAATATAAAAGTAAGAAATATTTCAGACTCAACGACTCCAAAGAAACAGCCATTGTGTCAGTGGTTCGAATATATACACATATTTCACGAAGGTTAACTTTACAACACGAATAGACTTTTACCTGATTTCATGGAACTGTGGAATAGCTTACACATTGGTTCCCACATAGCACTATTGCGCCACGTTGTCAAATATCCTTTTTAATAGAATATAGATCAAGGGGCAACTATCCCACTGAGGCAACTATCCGGGTTTTACCCTACTGGGTTTAGTAGTCTGAAGAGAGGGGGAGGATACAATAACCCTGAAATCCGGTAACCTGTTCAACTACCGGGAGGTCGACCAGGTACCACCAGTCCCAAGCAGGTGTCGAGTTTATGGTACGCGGGTCCCTCATTGGTAACATTGTGACCATCTGAAGTGTGCCGAACAGTGTTGCGTACGTTTTTTTACAATATGCACAAAATTTGTTCGCATTGAAATGAGAATTTGGTTTATCTTGATTACTGTTTTTTTTAAATGAATTTTTTTTTCGTTATTATTTAATAAGTTAAGATGATGAAGATTAGGAGATGAGTGTTTATTTTTATTTTTATAATACTCTGAAGCGACATGGCCGCTCTTATTATAAATTGTACATTGTTAATTTGAACGAGTTGAAAGTTTTGATAAATTAGTGTGAGAGGGGAAAAGATGAAAAACGGGGTAAGACAAAAAGACGTTAATAAAGACAGATTTTATGTAATTTATCCAATGCAGGCAATATTCATAAGACCGCTATTTTGTTACGTCCCAAACCTCATTCGGCACTTGTCGATTTTAGAGATTGGTTGTATTTTATAAGGGAATATCTACGAAGGGAATTTTTAGCGAGCAAGTCGGGTGTTTTAATCTTACCCCGTGTCATATTCATTTACGAGGTAGGTACAAGTTTTTTTTTGTTTCCGTCTTTACCCGCCAATATTTGACGTAATATGAACATATAAAAGTTTCCATCTTGCCCCGTTTTCAAAAGTCATACTAATGGTCTCATGCTCTCAAACTGTACCTGAAAAAATGTTTTGTTTTTTGCCATTGATTGATCTAAGATTAATGCAACCATTATATAAATTGTTAGCGGCTTAATTTCACCTAATATTATCTAAAGGTATTTATTTTTATTTTTGTATATTATAAGAGAGGCAAAAAGAGCAAGCGGGTCACCCGATGCCTAAGTGATTTCACCGCTGCCCATAGACACTAAAAACAACAGGAGTGTTACTTGTGCGTTGCTTTCTCATAAGATATAGGAACAGGATTCGTAGGAATGGGAGTAGGAACTTAAAGAAAGGGGAAAGACCACCAGACACTCGCTAGTAAATGCAACATCATAGCTCCTAGAACAATGCAAGGTCATATAGGTTTATCTAGCAAATGTCAACATTCGGGTGGCCTTAAGTAAAAAGGAAAAGGAACGGGCATCCAGAACTCTCACTCACCAGACGAAACATGACATCCACTAAGAAGCTAACCACTTCACGCTGATTTTCTGTGAGTGGGTAGTATCGCACCGGTCGCCCTTGCTCATTTATGTGTTACAGTGTACTACGTGGATCTTACTACCAATTTTTTTAAATTAACGTAGGTGTATATATTAGGACGCCCAAAAAAAAAAACGATATTTTTTTTCAACTCTCCTATAAAATATGTTACTTTATTGTGATTTATTAGCCTCCTCCAAAAAACAGCTCGAGAAAAAAAAATTATAGGGTCGCTCAGAATTTTGAAAATGATTGATGATATTTATAACAGTACCTACCTTATACTCAGAGTATCTAAGAAATAATCACTGAAGGTCATACAGGTATATGCACCAACCTCGACACACCCAGGTAAAGAATTAGAGGCTATGTATGAGGACATCAGTAGAGCTATACATACGAATAAAACCTACTTCAATGTTTTCATGGGGGACTTTAACGCGAAGATAGGAAAAAGACGAGCTGAGAGTGTGGCAATGTGAATATGGACAGCGGAATCAAAGAGGACAGAGGCTGGCCGATTTTCTGGAGAAGGTGAGACTCTTTATGATAAACTCCTTCTTCCAGAAGCCGTCTTACAGAAAATGGGCCTGGATAAGTCCTGATGGTTCCACCAGGAATGAAATGGACTTCATCATGAGCACCAGACGACAGATATTCAATGACGTATCTGTGATCCATAGGGTGAAAACCAGGATTGATCACCTATTAGTTAGAGGCACATTGAATATCAGTGTTAACCTGGTCACGCCTGATAAAGTCTACACCGCGACCATCTAACGCACATAGCCATAATCCTGAGAGCTTCCAGCTCGAATTATCTATCTGTTTTGATTACCTTGATGATTGTCTTTCTATGGACGATATAAACAACAAGTTGGTGAATACTGTTCATACAATCTGGAGCCGATTTAACCGATTAGACCCGGCCGTAAAAGCGCCCCCCGAAAACTCTCTAACCAAAATCAAAGTCTTATGTAAGAACGACGCTTTGCGTGTCTTTAATACAAAATGTATTAAAGATACGATAGAGCGAAATTGGAGCTCTAAAGTGGTTTGAAGGAAATTGTCTATTCTCTGTGAGATATTGAGGGAGGTCGAGAAGATTTACGGATAGCTGTATAACTCGGTGAACCAACTTGTTTGTAGTTCGGCTGAAAATGCACGGGCCGAGCTAACCCAACATTATTCGGGAAATATCCCTAACATCAGCTCGCACGAGATTAGTACGAATCTGGAACAGCTTAAAAACAATGCCCGTTGCCTAACAGGCGAGAACGTTATTACGTCAGAGCTTCTGAAAGCACTTGGAACACCGGTACATAAACTCCTTCAGAGGCTCTTTAATACCGTATTGCTTGAGGGCGTAACACTGGTGGCCTGATACAGAAGCGTGGTGGTTCTCTTCTGCAAAAAAGCCGATAACACCTTGTTGAAGAATAACAGGCTAAGGAATGGAACTCGTTGCCCGCGTCTGTGTTTCCCGAACGATTCAACCTGGGTGCCTTCAAGGCCAGAGTGAATAGACTGCTATTAGGCAGGCATGCTCCACCTTCGACCGCATCGTCACTTAACATCAGGTGAGATAGCGGTCAAATGCCTGTCTATTTGTCATAAAAAAAAAGACCCATTTCGGTTCTGAGACACGTTTATAAGCGGTTCTCTAGGGTCATTACGAATCATCTGACGAGCAAGTTTGATGACTTCCAGCCTGACTGCTCCTGAACAAGCCGGTTTCCGAAAAGGCTATAGTACCATAGACCACATACATACACTGCGGCAGATAATACAAAAGACCGAGGAGTATAATCAGCCATTATGCTTGGCGTTTGTGAACTATGAGAAAGCCTTCGGTTCGATCGAAACTTGGGCGGTGCTGCAGTCACTCCAGCGGTGCCACATTGACTACCGGTATATCAAAGTGTTGCAGTGCTTGTACAATAACGCTAGTATGTCAGTTCGAGGACATGGAGATGCAATCATTCATAGCATTGGAAGACGCTTTCAAGTTTCTGGAATGGAATGGATTTGGCATCAATATAAACGGCGAGTACATCAGTCACATTCGATTTGTCGACGAAATCTTGCTTATGGCAGAATGACCTCACTCTCAGAATGACATGAAAGACCTCAGTATTATAATCAGTGACCTCGATGGAGTTTTCCGACGCATGGGCCTTAAAATGAATATAGACAAGACAAAAATCATGTTGAATGTCCACGTAATGGCCACCCGGATATCTGTTGAAAATTCCACTCTCGAAGCTGTTGATGAGTACATCTATTTAGGACAAAAAGGTATAAACCGGTAGATCCAACTTCTTTCGCTTCATTCTATCTTCGAGATAGAAGTCAATCGAATCCAGCTAGGATGGGGAGTTAAAAAGTTCGGGAAGTTAAAAAACGTCTTTTCATCCACCATGCCTCAGTGCCTGATGTCAAAAGTCTTCGACAAATGTGTATTTACCAGTGATAACATACAATTTTGAGACGTGGTCTCTGGCTATGGACCTTTTGAAGTAGCTTCAAGTCACACAGCGTGCTATGGATTAGGCAGATGACACCCATCCCGGGGAGGAGGCGGCCTCGCAGGACCCAGTCGTACCCGATGTCCCACAGGATCGGACCCAGAACGGATCCCTGCGGGACACCGCAGCCGACTCGCCACCACTCCACGGACCCCGACCGGTTCTCGAGGCCTACCCTTCGATCGGAGAGGTACGCCTCCAACAGCCTCCTTAGATACGGGGGCACTCCGAAGTATTTTAGTGCCTCCCGTATCACCGCGTGCGGCAGACTGTTGAAGGCGTTCGCGATGTCCAACGACACCACGACCACCACTTCCCTTCCGTGTTCCGCCTCACCCGTCACCGCCCGCAGGCGTTTGAGGGCGTCGACGGTCGACCGACGTGCTCGGAACCCGAACTGGGATTCTGAAAGTCCGGGTCCCGAGCCCTCCTCCTTGGTTCTGATTCGTTCTCTTCGAGAACGAATCAGAAAATATGAGGTCCGCAGACGAACCAAAGTTGCCGACATAGCCCAACGGATTTGCAAGCTGAAGTGGCAGTGGGCAGGGCACATAGTTCGTAGAACTGACGGCCAATGGAACAGAAAGGTTCTCGAGTGGAGATCAGGTACCGGTAAGCGCAGCGTCGGACGGCCATACGTGAAATACACAACCACTTGAGGAAAGTCGCTGCTTTAAATCGGTCGCTCTGGAGTTCGAAAGGAGAGGCCTACGTTCAGCAGTGGATATCAATGGCTGATATGATGATGATAATGACGAATCAATGTATCTACAGGGAGTAATTGAAAAGTTCGTAGCCTAACCAGGAAAATGAAAAGATAGGAATTTATTTATTGTTTATTTTTTAATATATTATTCATTAAGTTCTTCAAACTTCTTCCATCGGCAGGGCAGGGTAGAGGCCCTGCCCTGCCTTACCAGCTTTAAAAAAATCTTCGTCAATACCTTCAAAATATGCGTCGACAGCAGTCCTAATCTCCTTATTTTTAGAAAATGTTTGATAATAAATATGTGCTATTTTGTTCGATAACTTATTGCCATCTTGTAGGTTGTGACATAATTGGATAAATTGGATGAACGGATGAGCAAGCGAGCCGATGAGCAAGCAAGCCGATGAGTAAACGAGTGGATAAGAGGACGAGCGAATAAAAAGACGAGCAAGATTTAATGTTTGAATTGTCAGCCCTCGGCGATAACAACCAATTAAAATTTGCCGCGTATAATTCTATTTCAGTAAGGTATATCAAAATTCATATATAGCATTTGTTTTTGCACAAGATAAACCTCGTAACGAAAATACGAGAACTTATGTTAAATAGACGTGGTAAAAAATATCTTTAACATATATTATATGACGTATATTATAATTATTATTTAACATATATAATATAACACATATTAAATATGACGAAAAAGTGGGGCTTGTATTGTTTTATTTTTATTTTTATAGTAGTAATGTATTAATGTAATGTAATTAAAATATATAGGCGGAAATAATATCCATCTTCCAGCGGTGACTGCATTTGCTATTTCATACAAAATTCAACGTGCTCCTTCGAGCATCGATTCCTAGACGAAGTTTGTTCCACATAGACGTAGTATCTCAAAAGTAGGTTTCTCTAAGTACGTTTCAAGTAAAATTATATGAGACTAAACTTAGTCCTTATTTTCTATTCAAGTTGACTGTAAGTCAACTAACTATATTCAAATTCTTCAGTTTACTTTAATTTCAAGAATCGTTAACGACAGTGTATTAAAACTTGTAATTTCAGTACTTTTTTCAGAAATTAACTTGTATAAAAATTACTTCTAACTTAGTACTTCTCAGAAGATGAAGATGTTTAAAATAAGAAAACCTCGTCCATATTTATTTTCAGTGGTTATTTTGAAGAGGTGGCTTAAATTCGATTTTAATATAATTAAGAATATGTGAAAATAATTTGATTGTACTTGCAATTTGTCCACAAATGGACTGACTTTTCACATATTTTTTAAAAACGGGTTTTATACTTATGTAACCATATTTATTCGACAAATAGCAAACAATTTTTATAATTATTTTCTTTGTTGAATTGAAATACATAGAATTATAACAAGAATAGGCGTTGTATTAATAAAACAACGTAGAAAACAAATTTGTCGTCTTCACAAATTAAAGTTTCCGTTCATCAGGCAAGAGTTCGTTTTAAAAATTCAATCACGTAAAAGATTTTACAGTTTCTAGTTAAAAAAAAATTAGTATTAAATAAAAATGTGATTTGCTAAAGCTTATGTTCATAACAAATTTTATATTTATAAAGATACGTAGGTTTTGTAACGTTAGTATTGTCGTTAGTTGCAAGTCATTTAGTTATATTTTATAATATTACATATGTTAAGCTTTCTAAAGAGTAAGAGGAGTTGAGTTTCGTAAGGTTTTTTTGCAGTAGAATCTCTACTCCAAGTCAATGAAAGCTTCTCGTTATATTATATGCATTATTGTAAAATAACGATTTGAATGTGCTTACAGTCAGTGTTTATGGAATACAGGAATGGGGCTAAGTAACTACAACCATAAATACATAATTATACTAATATTATAAATGCAAAATGCGAAAGTAAGTTTGTTTGTTACGCTTTCACGCGAAAACTACTTAACCGATCATTGTGAAGTACACATATTCTTGGAGGTATTAGATGTAACATTTTTTGGCCGAGATAACCGACATCCACGCGGGCGAAGCCGCGGGCAGAAGGTAGTAATAGAATATAGGTCTTTTGCAATGACAAATACTCTATGGTATTAATATAGAGGTATGTAGACATTTATATATGTATGGTATTAAAATAGACGTTTCTGAGCTGAAAATAAAACAAATTATAATTCTGTGATATATGTGATAAAAAGTTCTTGGTACGATTGTTATCATAAGATAATACATATATATATATAAGTTTTAATGAAGAATATTATACATTGAATTTTATTAATATTATTCGGAAATGTTTAGTTGATAAATACAATTAAGTAAACATACGGTATGTTCTTGCGACCTTCAAAGTCTGAGGAGGTGAATTTTAATATGTCAAGTAAAATCTTGTTTTAAATTATATATATAAATTTTATTGTATTCACACTTCATTTTTTATAAAATATAAATAAGGTAAATGTATAAAATTTTATTACGAAATCAAGAAAATAATGTAATAGTAGATTAAATTTTTTTTCAAATTAAATTATCATAGTAAAGTATGTTCTATTTAAAATTACACACACACACATAATATATATATATATATATATATATATATATATATATATATATATATATATATATATATATATATATATATATATATAATTTTTGACCAAATTTTCATAAATTTCAATTCAAGTAAATGAAGCGTTGACACCCTACAGTCATGCCGGCGGCACGTGCACAGGTGTTGTACTGTGCCGCTTGTTCACATCTAAAAATTGCCAAAGTTCACATCATTTACCTAGTCAACAAATTTGTTGCTTAAACGAGTAAAATATCTTAGTATTTTTGCCTATCCTAAGCCAGGATTAAAGTATTAAAGGGGACTGGATCATGCTTGTTTATCCTGCTACCCTATGAACACGTGGCGGCGTTTGGACGTAGGTAAACTACCTGTTTTATGTCGAAAGTGCAGCTAGCTGCTAGGGTGTCCAGACGACGCGTACATAATTGGATAATTGTTGAATAACTTTACTTAAAAGTTTGTTAATATTTACCTGTTTTTTTACATAATTCGAATGATAATCATGTACCGAGTAGTCTCCTTAAATATTGATAGTAATTTACCAGTCATCCTGTATATATATAAAGGAAATGGAAATGAAGTCAGCTTGTATATATATATATATTATATAAATTAAATTTGTTTTGCGATTGATACTTGTAAGAATCGTAATAATTTATTCAAATCTGTATTTAAAGCGACGGTAGGACATCAAAAGACTAAACATATTAAAAGAACTTTTGAAAAAAATCCTACGAGCTTGAGAGTCATATTGTTTTGACTAAGTCATCACTGGTAAAAAATAAATTGAAATTGAAACTAGTTTTAACTTATATTTTATAATCGGTATAAAAAGTCCAATCATGGTAACGTAATTTCTAGCATATCCAAAAATAGCATCTGTACGAGCCAATAATGCTCGCACAGCAATTTCGTTTAGCTTAGCCTATAAATTGATTCGTTTTACGTATTTTAAACAGTCGCAACTAAACATTCGTCTCGCAATAATATAACAACATATAGTGCGGCTCAGATAACTTAACTATAAACGTTATTTAATTAAGCGTTTAACATAACAGTGGTTTGGTGTTACCTTTAATACCTACTACAATAACTGGAGTACCGTCAACGACGAGATAACCCCAACATCTTTTGGTCCTTCGAGCCGGCCGAAAACAATAGAACGATCGAATTACAAGCCTTCTGTGACGCGAGCGAGCAGGCCTACGCAGGCGTCATCTATAGCCGAACTACGTCACCGACTGGCGCGTACGTCACCACACTACTCGCTGCGAAAACTAAAGTGGCACCGCTTAAAAAGAAAATAACTATACCGAGGTTGGAATTATGCGCCGCGGTTTTGCTAACCAAGCTAATGGAGAAAATAACTAAGGTCCTTACAGATTATGATCTTAAAATATCCTGTTGGACAGACTCGAAAGTTGTGTTAGCATGGCTTCAGAGTAAACAAAGTAAATTTGAAAAATATATAACTAGCAGAACTACATTCATAACAAACATCGTTCCTGCTATAAATTGGGGTTACGTGAAGAGTAACGAAAACCCCGCCGACTGTGCTACGAGAGGACTTTCGCCAACCAAGTTGAGTAACTTCCCTTTGTGGTGGGAAGGGCCTCAGTGGCTTAAGGATCAAGAAAAACAAGCCCTTTTATTTACTACAAAACCGAAGCAAGTGGCAACAAACCAAAGATAACATACAAAAGGGTCAACTTGTACTAGTAAAAGAAAATAATCTACCTCCAGCCAAGTGGGCTATGGGCCGGGTAGTGGAATTGCACCCCGGCAGTGACGACTTAGTTCGAGTAGTCACGCTTAAGACGCAAAACGGCGTAATTAAGAGACCCATTACCAAACTAGCTCCTCTACCAGTAAACGAGGTGCGGGAGAGCACGACATCACAGAAAGTGAGTCCTGAAACTGAAACATGCGAGAAAAGCAGAACAACACGTAAATCCATCAAGAGCGTCAACAGCTTATTGTTGGTATTACTAGTGGCATTTACAACTCTACCCTATGGAAGAGCAATACCCGCGCAACATTTTAAAATAACTCCGTTAACTGACGACCACCCGATCTACTTTGACCCCGCTGGAAATATTCAACTTATTCACGATGAATGGAAACTTCTCGTATACTATAACCTGACAACATTCTGGCAAAGTACAAAAAAGGTCGAGGGATTCGTCAATCATTTAGCTCTAATGTGCGCTACGATGCCTGATGAGCAATGTCGCGCTACAACACAACAACTCAAGTTCGAAATGAGCCAACTAAATGAATATAATAAACTATTACTATCTAACTATCACCAAAGAAGGCGTCGTGGCTACGTCAACGGCATAGGCAACCTGGCGCGTGCATTATTTGGGGTTCTCGATAGCGATTTTGCCGAAAAATACGCTCAAGACATAGACAAAATCAAAACAAACGAGCACTATTTATTAGAGTTGATTAAAAACCAGACGCTCATAATTGAGGCGGAAAATAATGTGCTAAAGAAAAGTGAAGACTTTACCAATAGGCAGTTGGAAATAATACAACAATATATTAATGAAACGCAAAATGGTATGGCAATGTTAGAAAATAGATTTCAGATTATGAAAACAATGAATGACGTCAATGCTGGAGCTTTGACAGCCACTTTATTGATCTCTGTACTCCGAAGAAACCAACAAATGCTCTTAGATGCATTGACCGATATTTATAGAGGAAATCTCGATATGAAACTGTTTACACCCGAACAATTGGCAGAACAACTCCATTACATTGCCGGAATTATACCAACAAGATTAACTTTGCCCGTTAAAAACAGTATCGCAGCAAACATTCAAAATATATACAAACTTATTTATGTTAAAGCCCGTCTCACAGAACAATACTTACTCTTCGAATTACATATACCGTTACTAAGCGATGAAGAGTATACATTATATCATAATATACCGATTGTGCGGCACGTGCATGATCAATGTCTGGCGATCACAACAACCACGAAGTATATTGGAGTGAACTTCGTCAAGAATACGTATATACAAATAGAAGAAGCTGACCTACAACAGTGTACCGCTATGATGGCGGACAACTACATTTGCCATGCCTACACGCCAATAAGAAATTTGCAGGAAGCGACAGCATCCTGCGAAGCGAAATTGTTGAGTCAAAACGTAAACATAACGTGTGATTGGGTATTAAACAAATGCGCGGATCAATGGACTAAACTACGGAGACCAAACATATGGCTCTATAATTGCATAACTGAGTGTCCGACCCGTGTAGTATGCGAGAATCAAGTTACAACGTTCATAACAACAATGACGGGGCTTCTTGCCCTAGGTCAGGATTGCATTTTGCAGCATAAGGACTTTACAATTCATTCACATAACGTTTTTAATAGTAAAACGAAACTCGGACTAAGTCTTGACGTTCCTACTATTGACTCACCAAATGATATGCTGCAGACGTACAAGAATACAAACGTTATACTGACTACACGACTACATAGCTTATCTGATGAACACAGGTTATTAGAAAATCAAATAGCCGTACAGAAAGAACGAGAGCACCAGCTGCCACACGACTTGTCTGTTCATGATATCAGCAACTACGCGATAAGCACTTTGCTAGTGGGAGGAATCGTCGTCGCAACCATAATCTGGCGACTGAGGAAACACCTTTCCTCATGTAAAAGAAATAATGCCCAAACGACAAATCCATATAATACGGAAAATATAGAACTGGAGGAAATCGCACCATACTCTACAATAAAGGATGGACATTCCAGGAACGTCCCGCAGCCGATGCAAAAAGTTGAAACAGGATTTAAGCTTTGAAATTAATTTGAACCTTAAACGTTCTGTTAATTAATTCTATTTTATACATTTAATTTTATATTTATTATTAACTTGTTCAATTAACTTTTAACTTAACTAAGCATTTTCATTATTTCTTTATAACTATTGTTAATTGTATTGTGTAGTTGTAATAATTGTTTTGTAAACTTTGTACCAGATGTACTTGTAACACAAGTTGGGTAATCTGAGTACGCACATCTTTCCCTCGGGAGCATGTACGAGCCAATAATGCTCGCACAGCAATTTCGTTTAGCTTAGCCTATAAATTGATTCGTTTTACGTATTTTAAACAGTCGCAACTAAACATTCGTCTCGCAATAATATAACAACATATAGTGCGGCTCAGATTACTGAACTATAAACGTTATTTAATAAAGCGTTTAACATAACAGTGGTTTGGTGTTACCTTTAATACCTACTACAATAACTGGAGTACCGTCAACGACGAGATAACCCCAACAGCATCTCTATTACGAAAACTCTAAATATTATTAGAATAGAAAAAAAAAATAAAAAAATAATTTGGAGTGGGTTTCGATACTTGTGTAAACAAAAAAAGAGCGAATTGTGATCTAAATAAATATAAGTAAATAGTGAAAAATATCCAGATCATTCAAGCGTTCGCGTGTGTTCAAGATCCATTATAAACAACATCGAAGCACGCGCGGTGGTTTTAATACATTTGTGTTAGGAATTCTAGGATAAAGTACGTTTTTCATTTCACCGATTTCAAAAAATAATGAATCTTGTTTATGCTGTAATATGATTCGATGTTATGTTTTTATAACTCACGTTGCAGCTGATCTTGGTTATGTATCCAACTCAGTTGGGTAGCTTATGGAAAACTTGCGATATTTTATCGTCCATGATTCCTTAGTATCTGTAGACGGCTTTTCTTTAAATAATACGTGTTGCCAGTACTTATATTTCCGAGAAAATACCGCTAAAATGTTCACGGAAGACGTAAATCATCAGATGATGTAAAAAATCTGATCTGACCTATCATCGGTTGGCGCAATGAATCAAAAAATAAGAGCAAACCAAGTAAATAGCAGAACCAGCTCATGCTGGCAATTATGCAATTTGCACAAAGAGTTTAAATTATGTATAAAGATTGAACACTAAATACGTTTAAGGCGTATGAATAAAATTGTCCAGTCTATATTTATTTAATTAAACTCCAGGAAACGCAACTTTATCATAATGTAATTTTCATCATTATTTCTTTTTGCAAATTAAATTTTTTATTAAAACTAATTTGATTTTTAATTGACGTGTAAAAAATCTTTGACATTTAAATTCTAGTTATTTATCTATCGAAAAATGAGTATGTCTTAAAAATACAATTAGTATATTAGTGTCTACTGTCTAGTAAAAGACGTTATTTGTGATAGAATGACTCACACATGATTCATATTAAGTAGATACTTGTGGCGATACTTGAGGCGATATAAGAAACGTATTTTTTAGCGTTATTAATTCGATCCTAAAAATAATGTGTAGTGTGACGTTTTTTACTATAAGGTGTTATGCAAGGACAAAGTCGAATACGTTAATCGTAAACTTAATATATACCTACAACATATAGCAGATTGGTTAGGACAATCTCAATAACCAGTACATATTAAATCTTCATTATCAAATCTGTGGGTGCTGTTATTACGAGTATATGTGAGTCATATAGTATCAAAAACGGCAGTCACCACATTTTCCTCAAAAAAAGTTATGTATGCTAAAATTTCCTCTATAATCAGCTCTTCCATCTTAGTTAATAAAAAATTGGAGACTGCCGTTTTTGATACTATATGACTCCTGTATAAATAAAAACTAAAAAAAAAACAATCAAAACAGAATTAAGGAACAATAAGCTCGACTATATTCTTATATACATACATATATTCTATACATATAAATATATAATAAAAAAGCTTTGAAGTTTCTATAAATTTTGTGGAACAATAATAGTAAATGGTATCAATGGCATCATTTTTAGAAAAGTATGTTTGTATTTATATTTAAAACACAGTAAATGAACCTTCTTCTATATGGAAAAGAGGTCTTAGCTCAGCAGTGGGTGGTTAACAGGCTGATACAGGTAAATAAAAAAAGAAAATGAATATTTAAAATTTATTTTCACGCAAAGTACATTAAATATAATACAAATAAAGTAAACCTGAGCTCATGTCATTATATCAATAGAATTGTTAAATATCATGGTATCATGATTCGAAGGTACTGAATAATATAGTGCCTTCAATTTAAGAACATCGTATTTGCTCAGGTGTACCAAATTATTTAATACGTTCAATAAATGTTGTTTGCAATACGTTTGTGGTATATTAATGTCCATCGAATTTTTAATTTAATGGTTTTGTTTAGAGATTGTTTGATGTATTACCTACTGAGGAAGTACTTCCTATTTATATGAAACTTATGGGCGGACAACACTGCGGATCCAGATAGTTGAGAATAAAATTTAAGAAAACATTAAGTCGAGAAATACGATGACGAAAAGGATATCAGTTAATAAAGGAAATCAGTCAGTAAACGATATCAGTTAAGTCTCCAATAATTCTTTATCTCCGACGACATGAAAACGGTTTTTTTTTTAAATATATTTAACGTTAAAGGTTTTTTCTTTGTACGTACTGGTAGTTGTCCCAAACCGGTACTTAATGTAACCAATGTAGTCAGAAAATATTATAGGAAGTGTTCAGCAGTGAGACATTTATAAGCTATTTCAGTTCAGTCAGTTCAATAGAAAGATATATCATATATAAAAAATATAGGCTAAATATCATTACGACTTATGTATGACAAAAAAGTAACAATAAATATCAACTTAGGGGAAACCACTAAGTGGCGTCGAGCTTAAAAATAAAGGAGCTTATATAATCATGCGCGAGCGATCTCGTGGAGCCCCATTACGACGATGAGGGCACCGCTGGGTTTTAGCGGGTATTCTGGCACGTTCTGCGTGCCAGCGAGTCCTACATACCCGCGCGTATGCACCGCGCGATGCGTAAATGCATTTTCCAGCGATAAAAAAAAAGGTGTCTAGGGATAATAAAGAAGGTAAAATATCCCTTATTCTTACTTTGTAAAAGAATATACACATTTTGGCGTCAAATTATTTAGAAGCTTAATTGTTAACTTTGTTATTATTATAGGCTAATTCGATTTTTTTTTTAAATAACCATAGAAGATTAATAACAGAAATTAATTTTGGTTAATGTTTTCTATGTTATGTTATTTTTCTCACAGTTTATACGATTACAAAGTATAGTTGGCTCACAAAAGAACTGGCTGACTAATTTTACTCATGTGTATGTGTATGTGTCATATCTGTGGACGTTGAGAAAAAATATTTAGAACGCATATATTTTTACAAATAGGCTACGGGGGCTAATTCATCCCCCGTATCCGGTTAGATCTTTTATCAATACTTTCAACGCAGAATTAAGACCAACTCCTGATATAGTTAAGCAGCTACTCAAATTGCAGAAATAAATAGTCAAAAAATTATCGATGTATTCGGTACCTCAAATATAATGAAGGGGAGATAACGCTTTTTATACTTAATCAAGTTCTGTCAAGTTATGCTTGTATGGGTTTTCCTGTATAAAATAAAATTTGTTTTACTTGTTTAAAATTTTGAAATAATATTTAATTAGTTTTTTACCTAGTCTATTATATAATTTTTAGTTAAAAACGTAACAGGCATCTAATTATAGTAGTATAGTTAATAATTTTTATAAATAATTCGTATAGATACATTATTTTTCACAATATTTTTTTATCATCGATAGAAATAATAAATGACTTTTTAAAACTATAAACATGAAATAATAAATGACTTTTTAAAACTGTAAACATGTTATATTTGAAGAACTCGATCTATGAGTATACTAGGCGATTTTGCTATCTCGTCATCATCGTATATTTCCTCTTAACTTAGAACGAGGGCCTTTGTTTCTAGAGCACTATCGATTTCCAGTCGTGTCTAACTGTGGGGTTGCTTTACACAATATTCTATCTCGTCAATTCGCTTCTATCATTGTCGTTGTATGACATGGTGGATATTATTCATGGCAACAATATTACTACCAGATGTGGTAGTCTTTAATCTTTTAATACGATCATATTAGCCTAAATTTACGTTACTTTTTTCGATCTTGAGATGTTCGTATCACTTTAGAGATTCGAATTTAAAATATTCATTTGACTGTAGGTATTAGGAATGAATGTTGTTTTATTTGTAATTAGTAATTCAACATACTGTTTTATTTTTTGTTTAGTGTTAGTTTAAGAATACGCCTGTAATACTTTTTAGATAATAAATATTTTCGATTACATTTCGAAGAGCAATCGTAAACGGATAGCGATCTACTATGGTATTCAAAGGGCGTCGAAAGGAACCTACATTCTAATATCTTCGTCCCTCACGTCATTATTCTGAAGTGCACTCCGATCCCTCGGTGCAACACGTTATAATTATTTGGAAAGTTTTCTCTATAAATGCTCGTGAGGGTAGCTATCAAAGTCTTTTGTGCGATGCTAACAACTAACAATAAGTGTGCCGTCTTGAAAACTTGCGCTGTTTTAATATTGTAACTCGAATGTGTTTATTAATTTGGAATCAGGATATGTAATATATAATAGAAATTTATATAAGATTAATTTTTTATATATCTATACTCTTATTTGTATCGACGTGATATTTCGATTTGATCTGCAAAAAATTACACTGAGTAATACCGAGAATTATCGAAGTCGGTTTCATTAAGTCACAGTAACCAGAAGCTATATATAGAATTGTGTTACACATGGGAGCGTCGTGACTCTAAAAATATATAGGCCAAAATTATTCGCCCCAGTTTCTCAAACTTTATCAAAAGCCAGTTTTAAGCCAAACACAACCTAGCTAAATGCATATAACATAAAATAACCTTATATTAGGGTTCCAGCATACGAATTCAAGATACTGTTTAGGAAGCTAGCTGCAAAGTTTCACATTGCATAGAATATTCATGTTCTAGTATCCGACTCTCCGAAGTTCCAACATCGTTTTAATTACGCGCAGCCTGCAATAGACACCTCAAAGTTACACCTGATCTATTAAAGTTTAATTGTACTGTACTGTCGCAAATTACGCGGTAAAGTCTACATGGTTTACCCGAAGTCAATTACTTAGTTGCGGTGTTGAATCAATTAATTGATAAATTAAATTCCCGTGTTATAAATGGTATGGAATCATTGAAATATATTCTAATGTGAAAAGATTAATAAATTATTTGTCATTGTAATGAATTTATAATTTCGAATTCAATCACTTTTTTCGCATATGACGTAAATATCATTTTTAGGTTTGAACAATATATCCCAAGATAAACGCGTTTTAAAACACAAAATTCTATTGTCAGGTGTGGGGTTCGAACCCACGCTCCCTCTCGGGAACCAGAGCTTAAATCTGGCGCCTTAGACCACTCGGCCAACCTGACTTGTGTGGAACATTGGAAATATTTGTTTAATATGTATTTAAAAATAGATTCTGTATGACATGAGAAACCTCGACATGACAAAATAAGTCAATTGAAAGATCCAAGAAACTCAAACACGAATTAATTCACTTATTTCGTCATATTAACACATTTTTTTGCGACACGGAATTAAAACGAGAAGGGTCTTTAAGATGTATGTACCTACTAAAAAAAAGTTAATTTAACAAGAAATTTAAATACACAAAATTAAATTACTTATTAGGTTATCAATACAAGCCGTTTATTTTTTTCTTTATTTTTAATTTTTTAGGGTTCCATACCCAAAGGGTAAAACAGGACACTATTACTAAGACTCCGCTGTCCGTCCATCCGTCCGTCCGTCCGTCTGTCACCAGGCTATATCTCATGAACCGTGATAGTTAGACAGGTGAAATTTTCAGATAATGTATTTCTGTTGTTGCTATAACAACAAATACTAAAAAACAAAACAATATTAAATTTTCCATACAACAAAAATGATTTTTTTTTTGCTTGTTTTTGTTCGATATTGACAACGACAACAGGTAGACGCTTGAAATATTTATAGAATATTTAGTTATATTTTTTTTATCCTTTTTTGTTATATTTAAGGGGGCCTCCCATACAAGAGATATGGTTTCTTTTGCCGTTTTTATAGATTATGGCACGGAACCCTTCGTGCGCGAGACCGGTTCGCACTTGGCCGGTTTTTTTTGTAGCTATGAATTGTTTACAACTGAATTGTCACTTTTTTAAAATTATTACCGCGCATAACTTTATCAGGTTATAAATTTAGATAATTTAAATTAAAAACGATGATTATTGTTATTTATTTATTATCAACGATGATTATTTAGTTACTAACTCTAAAACGAATAATTTTATATTTATATAGCTGTATGATTCACATAAGTTTGTTTTGAATAGAGTATATACTAATACTATAGATATATACTAATACTACTTATATAGCAATTAACAAAAAAAAAAGGTGTGTGTACGTATGTACACGCGTCAGAAGTTATACTTTTTTGGCATATAATAAAAAAAAATTTAAAGAAAAAAAAAATACAAAAATTATCAAAGAAAAATGTTAAAAACAATCAAATAGGTTTTATTATAGTAAAAATTTAGCTATACCGTATAAATATAAAATCATTAATTATCATATGAATTTAATTCAATATTATTAAAGATTTTTCTAAATAAACTAATTTTGGAGCTTCAAAGTATCAATACTTTACAATCGATAATTATAAAATATTTTAATTATGAAAATTAAGTTAGTTGACATATAAAAATTTTGAGATTTTTTTTTTTATTGAAAAAACGATTAAAAAAAAACAAAAAAAAAATTTTCACTTGTAAAAAACTTCAAGAACTGTAAGTGCAATTTTTAAAAAAGTATTTTTTTGTTCTAATTTAATTATTAAAGATAAAATCAAAAAATTAAAAACGTCGGCTAACTGTAGTATCATTAATTATTTATTTAAAATAAATTATGTTTCTTATAAAATAATTCATTATTTATTATTTAGCCTAGTGATAATATCTTTTTAATTAATATTTATTCAAAAATAATGTATACATGAATTAAAAGACAAATATTGTAGTACGAAACTAGATTTTGTTTCCAACAAAATTCCGGAAAATTATTTAAAATGGTCTATAATATGAATTTAAAAAAATATGGATAGAATTACTATATTCGATAAACAAAATGATTGAGTCTGTATTAAAAATTATGATCTCAATAAAAAGATACCTAAATATAATAGGTACTACAATATTTATATTTTAGTTTAAATATTTTAATTCATGAAATTACTATTATTTTTGAAAAAAATATTGATTAAAAGAAAATTATAATCAAGTTAAATAAAAACTAAAATATTTAATTGACCATTTTTTAGAATTGATTATTAATATGAATAATATATTTCATATTAAATGGTATTTCTATCGAATTTGAAAATAACAACGTTTCGTTGGATACTTTGCAACTAGTCTGTATATGAGTTAACTTAGTCATTTAAAAAAATATATACTTTTAATTATATTCTGTGGCCAACTTCAACATGTAGCTTTTGTGTGCAACTTCATTCTGTTAATTTTGTGTCACGGTGCGCGCATCGTAAAATTTCACTCTCATCAATTTTTAATAACGCGGCTAAAGAAGTATAACTTCAAAAAAAAAAAAAGACATGCGAAATACCAGTATAAGAATGGGGTACAATCGATTGCTTACCGGTTGGAATCTCCTTATTAATAAATAAAAGTTATTTATGGCTATGTTCGCGACCCCCTTCTAAGTGAAGATTTTCTTCACCGCACATGTTTAATGTATGACATTACTTAGAAGGGGGCTACAAACATAACCTATATCTATGTATTATATTAGCCGTAACAGACGTCCTGTTAAAAAAATCTTAGACCACGATTGCAGCGTCACCTACTGAGTTATTTAAATCACCAATGTTAATAGATATATACTCAAATACAAACAAAAAACGTTTTTAAATAATATTTTTCTAAGAAACAGGCCCGTACAAGGTACAATTAAGGAGGGAGAATAATAATGTATTATTTATATCATCATTAATCGATCTTAGGAAAAAAAAAAGTGACTCGACAGGTGTTCTGTTCTAGCAATGAATATTCGATTCTAACTGGAATAAATTTAAAAACAAAATCAAAACATAGTGTTTTTGAAATGCTTTTAGATGTAAACGAAATTTAAATTTTCCAATCAAATGTAAACAACAATAACATATTTTAATTAATATCTCCAATATCGATATATGTAGATCGATAAAAGTCAATATCTATAATTAATATAATAAAAATATGACAAAACAATATACAATATATGTATGTAATCCAGATAAGAACGCGCCGTGCTGGCTCGAAGGCAACCATGATAACTGCTTAACGCAGTTTAATACATATTATATAATTTATTTGAATAAGATAAGATTAAGATTTTGACGACGCGTTGGCGCTGTGGTCACAGCAACTGACTGATGCACTAACGGTCGCGGGTTCGATCCCCGCACATGACAAATATTTGTATAGGCCACACAGATGTTTGTTGTGGTCTGGGCGTTTGTGCTTGTGTATTATGTGTTTGTTTCCAGACCCCCGACACAGGATTCACATCCTACTGGGGGCCGTCGAGTGTGAGACGTATAAAAAAAATCTATTTACACATAGTAAGGAAAAATTGCTTTTCAACTGACACCTGGCAATATTTTCTTTTTATTATTATTTATTTTTACTTAAATGACGAAGTGTCTTAAAAAATACGTGTCAAGGATTTATTTGAAAAAATAAATAAAAAAATATATATTTATAGTAAGTGGCGGTAAAATTTTCTCAGGCATCCCGTGTTTTTTATTACCATTTATCATTGATGAAATTGAATTTTATAAAAAAGGGTGTAAACAGCTGAGTATTGTACTATTAAGATTTTGCTTAACATATTTTGATTTTGGACAAAATTTTATATTTTAAATTAGTGTGTACACGCTAAAAAAAAACATGTGTAGAAAAAAACAGAATTATAAAAAAAGCATAGTACACTATGTACTATAACTATATATACATGTTGTCAGGTGTGGGGTTCGAACCCACGCTCCCTCTCGGGAACCAGAGCTTAAATCTGGCGCCTTAGACCACTCGGCCAACCTGACTTGACATAGAGTGTTAAATTTTAGCATCTTTTTCTTGGTTAAATATATAACTATATATCTTAAACAAGTATATAGGTATAATTATATCTTTAAATTATTTTTTGTATTCTTTCAATTCTTTTGTACTAAAAAAGAATTCCTAAAAAATGTAAACAATGTTAAAACAAAATGTTTCGTTTAATGTAATCAACAATAACATACTTATTTAAACATAAGTTAAAATACTTCATAATAAAACGTGACATAAAATTTATTTGCATAAAGCAAAAATATACTGGTGTGATGTGTCATAAGCATATCATGGATATACCACAGTACATAAGTTTGATATTGCCACGGATGTATATTGTTTGAGTCTGTCTTTCATGACCGAACTTAGTTTTTGTTCTGTACTTGTAAAGTTGTAACTAATGAAAAGGTTATTTAGGATAAATAGTCTTCGTATAATAGCATTAGATTTTTGTTCTTAGCAGCGTTTGAAGAATTATATTATACTAGCTTCTGCCCGTAACTTTCGTGAATGTCGGTTATCTCGACCAAAAAAAAATTGCTTGTTTGAAAAGTCGGTTTACGGGCGATAATTTTTCGTGATAACGTCATAAGAAAACATTAATAAAAAAATTGCATACTTTTATGAATTGAATTATAATAATATCACTGAGTTATCATTATTTTGTATAATACAAAGAATGAGTTATTTCAATTGATTTTTTTTTTCGATAAATTAACATTTATTTGCACTCGTTAATTCAAATATTTTATTAATTAAATTATGCAGATTAATTACAAGTAACAACGTGCTATAAACAACTTATTTACAATTTATATATATATATATATATATATATATATATATATATATATGTGTGTGTGTGTGTGTGTGTGTGTGTGTGTGTGTGATATTTAAGACCCGCCAATCTGCGTTATTGTTTTTTATTCACAAGCCGAACGCTTAGGCCGATCGTGCCACTCTATTGCTTGTTACGCGCTCTCGCTCGCCAAACGTGACAATAGTTCGTGCATGCAGCCGGCCTTCATCGATTTACAAGACGTTATCACGTCAAAAGTATCCTACCTATGTTACTTCTAATACCTCCAAGAATATGTGTAAAAAGTTTAATGATCATCGGTTAAATAGTTTTCGCATAATAGCGTAACAAACAAACTTACATTTCACATTTATAATATAAGGTATTTATTGTTAGTTTAATTATATTGTATTTGGTTTGTCTGGAAGAAATCGCTACTTAGCGATAAGACCGCCTTTGTACATTAAAAATACTTTATATAATTATCTGTGTAAAATCTCAAGTTGTGTACAGTAAAGTGTATTCTATCTATTCTATCTATATATTGTATTTTTTTTCAAACATCACTGTAATGCGTGGTTTGATGTAAAACTTGATTATGAAAACCAACATGGTTATACAATATCTTATTTGATCTACGAGTATACCTATTGTTGATTTTGGAAATATTACTAAACGAAATACTACTAAATTTCAAACAAATATCTTTAAGAAATTAATCGTAAAAGAAAAAATAACGACATGTCCCAAATATTGACTAATACGTCTCATAAAACCTTTTTATAGAGAACAATAATATACATTGCATTTATAATTCATGCATTGAAGCATATATTAATCAATAATATCTAGATTATGGATTCGTAAAACTAATGAACTAATAACGTTTATAGTCTTTACGGCTTTTTTACGTGTCTCGGAGAGCACATTAAGCCGTACCGGTTGTTACTATAAATACCTAACAACGATCGTTACTCTTGGTAGGGAAATTATTCACCATTATGGTACAACCATGGCAGATTTGCAATACGGAAACCATTATTAATTTTAACAATATTTACCGTCTAGCTTATTAAATCATATCGTGATATAACAGGTATTATTACTAAGTTAATTCTTATTTAAATTTCTATTTGTTTGGGTGCTTACCGCGTTTATAATTTTGTTGAGTTCCCTATATTTCGGCAATGTTTCAATCGCCATGATCCCGGGTTGACTTTATTCTTTTTCAGTTTTTGATACCTACTGCTACTTGCATTAAGATAAATAATTATGTACCTTATAAAATACAAGTGAGACAAGAAGTGGAATTAGGAAACACTTTAGTCAAAATTACTAGAAATAAAAGCACTAGATTTACAAAATATAATAAAAGTAGGTATAATAAACATTCTTTTATAAAATCTATACTAATATTATTATATTATATTATAGAGCTGAAAAGTTTGTTTGTTTGTTTGAACGCACTAATCTTAAGAACTCTTGGATCGAAATGAAAAAGTGAAATGAAATTAAATGAAAATATCTATTTCGTCATAAGGTGATTTAACACACTTAACGAATATGAAAAAAAAAATATCATTTAAAATAAATACCTCAAATTAGTACAAGTTAATGTATCGGTAAACATCATATTACTATTATATTATCGGCTTTATTAAATATTATATTACAATAAATAACTTAATCTAATGTCCCTAGTGTTGGCCGAGAGGAAAAAAAGCCGGAGGAAAAAAACTCTCGGTACTCTTTTAAAAAATTGAACGTCATTATACGAAATAAATAAATAAATAATGCACAGTGTGACCATGAAATGATCAGGACAAACACGAGAACACCAATCGTATTTGTCGAAATCACCACATGCCAACTCCTCACAATATTGTATAACTCTACGTAATGACAAGGTACATATTGATAGCCTGGCCGAGTTATATTCAATCCCATGCCTTTTCATCATTTAGAAATTTATTGACGTCATTATAAGCTTTCCGACACATAGTTCACTTAATAGTTTTTTTAAACTTCTGCAAAAGCAGAGAATAAACCGCAATCGGTATTTTATTGTAAATTAAAAAGACTTTCCAATATAGGAACGACTTTTTATACTGAGCCGGCATTTAGGAAACGCTAGTTTGTGGTCGTTCCTGAGTGTTACATTATGCAAGGCATGATCACTACGGCTAACAAACAAATGTCTATTTTTACGTATATACATTATATATTCAGAATATTGATCTCTTCAAACTTTTCCCTCAGTGATTCTTTAAATTACATAGCTCTTTTCTGCAGAATGAAAATAGTATTAATATTCACTGCATTGCCCCATAAAAAATGTCATAGGACATAATACTATGGAAGTAGCTGAAATACACTAATCTAGTTGTGTTAACATCCGTTAGAAGACGTATCCTTTTAATCGCGTGTGCTGCAGACCTCAGTTTATCGGCCAATCGACAGGTATGGGGTCCCCACTGCAACTTTGAGTCAATAGTGATTCCAAGAAAAACCGTAAAAAACTAACTAAATTAAGTTTACCACCATTGAGTTCTGGTTGCATATCTACTTGTCTTACATTAGGTGATGAAAATTTAATACAATTACTTTTTCTACTATTAAGAAGTAAGTCATTGACGCTAAGCTAGTGTATTACTTTAGAGAGGGCATTGTTTACATCGCCATAGTTTGTTTCTTCTCTATGTACTTTAAATATTAATGAAGTATTATCAGTATACAATACAATCTCAAGATTATTCTCCACCAAATATGGTAGGTCGTTGATGTATATTAAAAATAGGAACGGCCTAGAATCGAGCCTTGTGGGACCCCATCTGAACAAGAGGCCCAGACGACGTTATACCAATTACTATAGGGTTGACCTTTGAGTTCTAGGACTAAGGTAAGAGATCAGAAGTTTTAGCGAAGTATTTTTAATGCCATAGTGACTGAGTTTCCTGATTAAAGGCTCATGTTGTACACAGTCAAATGCCTTAGAAAAATCACAAAATACAACCAAATCATCCCGCGACTTCTCCGAAGCATCGATTACCAAGGTAAAAAGCTTTACACCGGCATCGGTTGTCTTTTTGTGTTGGATAGTCCATTTACCGAGGAAGGCTATATAACATCAAGCTATCATCACGCTTAGTAGGGGCTGAGAAATAATAAGAAACATTATAAAAACGGGAAAACATCTTTTTTTAAGAACTTTTGTTGCGAGTTTTGAGTCCCATATAATAGGGGGCAAGCCTACTGGTATACACCGGGCACTATTCAAGACTCCGCTACTATTTACTGAGAATTTTCGGAAAAAAAACCTAATAATACGTTGACCGACCCAGGAATCGTACCTGAGACTCCTTGCTCGGCAGCAGCGCTTACGACCACTCGACCAACGAGGTGGGTACTCTTAGAATAATGGTTTAAAAATATGTAAGAACGTTTTTTTCTCAAATTAATGCAGATTAAACCGCGGGGCACAGCTAGTATGATATAATTTATAAAAATAGGACGTAAATTTTTATGTTTTCAAGTAAATTTTTCCACTTTATAATATGAGTAGGTATAATAAGGAGTCGCGTTTTATAAAATTTAGTTTAATATAAAATAAAATAGTCTTTTTATGACACGAGTCATTAAACGATGTCTATGTAGTGAGAGGTCAATTCAACCGTCCGCAAATACCAGAGCACCCGGGATTCCGGGATTCCGGTACTCTAGGTCCCCGTTTTTAATTGCGAATGTAATTTCTGTAGCGAAAGTTGTAGGCAAAATTGTAGGTATTTATAACGTTCTAAGTCAAAATATTTAAAAGCAGATGAAATGAGAAGATATTTAAATGTTGTTATCACAATGACATTCAAGGCCTTTCTTGGAAAATGAAAAAATCATGCAACATTTAAAAAAAGAAGGTTTCTTAATATATAATACTTTAATAACCAAAAAAGGTAACTTCTTATCTAAAAAGAGAACACCTGATAACGGTCGTTACCCATGGTAGAGAAATTATCCGCCAACCCGCAGTAAAGCAAGGTGGTGGATTAAGCTCCACCCGTTCTTCCATATGGAGAAAAGGCCTTCGTTCAGCAGTGGATGGTATACAGGTTGTTACAGTAGTATGAAAAAATGTATTCTTAAATTTGATTACTACCTACTAATTTATTAAGACTGGGTATGGTGTTTTCTACTATAGAATATATATTTTAGTCATTAATTTCTTAAGGAAACAATATTATAAAGCAGCTTATCAAATCGCATATAAAGATAACGTCCAGTCGTAAATGTAGTTCTGTTAGTTAATAGAAGTGAATACATTGATCTAAATAATTAAACATGTCAGTATTTCATTAGTAAAAGTAATACATAACGCAATAAATAACAAACTATATCACTTTTGTATTAAATTAATGAAAATTTATAAATTAAATTACACTTGAGTCAAAATGCACATTAAGAAGCATAAGAAAAATATTAAAATAGATTAAATTAATAACTGAAAGAAAAATTAACATAACTAGATTGAGATAGATTTCATACACGTGGTTTTAATTTATGAGACCCATTAGTCCATTGTCTTCGATAATAGAGCTATTTGCCTCGTTGTGAAAGGAAGAACAATACGGACAACATAATAGAGTTGTTTAACATCTATTTTCATATAGATTGACGGCGGGCGTGGACGCAGAGTCGTAAGTATGCATAGTGTGTAATCATGATTGCGGGTCACCTTTGTAGGCGTCGTAAATCTACACCCGTACTATACGTATAAATTATATCTATTACCAAGGCGTGGTTTTTCCGTGTGTGCGAATTGAACATGACTATGGCATTTCGACTGTCCCTACGTATAGTATCGAAACTGAAATTTTGCGATTTTTTTTTATTGCACTAAGACACTCCTTTTTATATATGTTTTCATACAAAAAAGAGAATAAGCTAAAAAATACATATTAAACCACATTTTCATGAGTATAATATAGATACTTAGCAAATAAATGACAATTTTGTACACAAAATTAACTTAAAAGTGCTCTCCTGTAAAGTACCTTTTTTCAGTTTCAATAGTAGTACCTGGATGACCGAGCTTTGCTCGGTTAAATTATATTTAGATACATTACATACTGATGAAACATAAATAATATTTTCGATCTTACCGACATAATAGTAAAATAATAGGAACTGGTTATTTAAATAAAAAATAAAAGTTCTCTCTCTCTGCTCTTAAGCTCTTAATAATCTCTTAATAATAGTTTTCTCACAAAAGAACTTAATAGAAAAAAAATTGGTCTTTAGACACCTGGATTCGAACCCGCGTTTTTTTTTTATTTCGAATCCGCCCGATTTCTATCCGAGCTATTACAAGTTTGTCAATGATGGCGAAATTTATCTTCGTATTCTAATGATATTTTTTAATTGCATAAAAAAGGGATAAAACGACATTTTCTAAAAATAAATCCTAGCTAGATCGATTTATCACCCCCGAAACCCTCTGTATACTAAATTTCATGAAAATCGTTGGAGCCGTTTCCGAGATTCAGATTATATATATATATATATACAAGAATTGCTCGTTTAAAGATATAAGATACGTAGGTACAGTCGATTTATTTGTAGATATTGTCCTAATAAAGGAATTATTAATACATTTTAATATATCACACAATTTCGTGATATGTTCTTTTCGATAATCCGCTTATATTTCCGTAAATATGCATCATAGCATGATATTTTATAGCTTATAACCTCCCCGATAACTAATACTTTCGTATATATGTAATATAATATATTGCTTTGTTTCTTTCAAACCCAGATTTGACGTCCGCTGAGTTCAAATGCGTGACATCTGCAAAAGTAAATTAAAATTATCGTCATACACGATATTTTACTCTAATAGATTAAAGTGAATTTTGTGTACAAGAATTGTTAAAGGGATTCGAAATAAATTCAACATTATAACCTCGGAGGATAGGCAGAAATATTACGTAGCTATAGTTCTATAAATGAATGTCTTGTTTATAGTAAACTAGGTTAGGAAGATATAAACAAAATTACTTTCAGCCTTTTATACCCAAATATAAAATTAATTTCGATTAATTCACAATATTTAACTATAGAAATATATAATATACTTATATTGAAGTGATCTTAAGAACAATATAAAATCGATATTGTAGATTATCTGTTCTCATAAATATTACCACATTTTTTTTCCTCTGAATTTCTCTAATGAAAATCTCTAATATATATATTAATCAAGCCTATCTCTTGTACTCCGATACTTTACCTACTTATATATACAAAAATTGTTTATATTTATCATGAAAGTCACTTTTTACCATTCTATATGTGGAAACTTGTAATTGGCCTTTTGTATTCACATTTTTTTTTATTATTCTTGTAATTAGCTGTAAATTTTTCCTTAAAGAAAAAAAAAACCTCACACCATAGTTTTACATATTTTTGCATTTTTTGGAATAGAAAAAACAAACACTTTGTTTGGTTCCTTTTAATTTAATTTTGGCACAGTGTTACTAGGCAATACCTATAAAATGTTTTTTAGGTCCTTCCATGATCTAAGTAGTAATTAAAAATGAAAAAATATAAAATAATAACTGTATTCACATAATTAACAATACAGACTGGTGTAGCCAACCGAAGCGCGCGAACAATGGCATCGTTCAAACATGACAAATTAAATCGATATTTTATGTGTAGTTTTAAATATTAATTAAATAACTTCCAACAATATTTATATTTTTAAGATGTTATAACAACGTGGAAAGTGAAATAAACAAATAAAACAAATTATGTATACCTATTCCCTATTCTCTATAAAAATATAAATATCATTTATTTACGTACATTAAAAACTAAGACAATTTTAGTTATTAATTTATTTGATATTCTTTTTTTTTTGTTTGAACGTTCTTGCGAAAATTCCTTCATAAATGGCGATAATCGGCTTTGCTGTCAACACTTTTCACTTAAGAGTTTTAATAGAGACACGTAGGTATTTTGAATATGTAATATACAGTAATTTTATGTATCGGACATACAAATGCGTCAAAGAAAATTTTATTCAGTTGGAAGAACTGAAGAAGGAGCCAACAAAGCTGTTGCGAGTAAAGATTTACTGTTGGAAGTGTGGTATAAGTGCAATATGAAGATTGTTTGATTTTTTTTAAAATATATATTTTTGAAAAAGATAGATAAAAAGAAAAGATAAAATTATAACTTTCATACAATTATATAAGAACATATATCACGTCAACTGGACCCCCCATTTTCCACTTGATCATAAAAATTAAGTTCATATATATTTTTTATAAGTACATACAATTTTCATAAGTGGTTAATGATAATCTAATTTGTTTTGCTAACTTTAAGTTATTAAACTTAGCTTCTTTATTAAACTTGATTATTTCTTGTATTACATATCAAAATATTTAACTTTATTTCGCTTTTATATTAAATACAATTAATTACCTGTAGCTTATATATATATTATACAAAATAATGATAATTCAGTGATAATAATTCAATTCCATTCATGTTATGGTATGTACTTATTGTTGGTATTATTATGTTCAGGTATGTACTTATTTTTTTTTGTTTCCTGGTGACACCTGCAATCAGTCGATAGACTTTAATCAGGTTTGTTGAAGTTAGTAATGGCTTTTCCAGATGAAAGGACCACTGTCCTCAGATCTGCACATCATCAAGCACATTTGCCCGCTTTAATCGCTTTACTTTTTTCATGGTTAAGATGCTGTTTGCTATTGGATTAGGATGGCTAAGCAAGCGTTTTCTGTGTTTTGAATTATAACGATTGATTTCCTCAATGACTGTTGGCAATGACAAGTGTTGGTGTATTTCTGTGTTACGTACAAACCAAGGAGCATTAGCTATAACTCTAAGCATACTATTTTGGGCTCTTTGTATGATCTGTATATTTGATTTGCAGGCAGTACCCCATATTTGTATGCCATAAAGCCAGATGGGTTTGAGGATTGAACAGTAAACCATTATTTTGTTACTGAGGGACAAAGTAGCTTGTCTACCGAGAAGCCACAGTAGATTTCTAAAGCGGTTGTTCAGTTCATCACGCTTGTGTTTTATGTGGTCTCCCCATGTGAGACGTCGATCCATGTAGAATCCTAGGTATTTTACACATGTTGTCTTAGGTAGTTCCTCTTCGCCTAACTTTATGACAGGACAATCGCCTGTTTTTAAAGTAAAGGTGATATGCTGCGATTTAGACGCGCTGGGTTTGATGCGCCATTTGTTAAGCCATTTCTTAGTTTTATCCATTTGCTTTTGCAAGTGAAAGCTAGCTAGATTGGGATCTTTGTTACAAGACAGGAAGGCAGCATCGTCTGCGAAGGTTGCAACAGTAACATCAGGCGAGAGAGGTAGGTCACACGTAAATATGTTGTACAGGACGGGACCCAATACCGACCCTTGGGGAACGCCGGCCGTGCTGGTGTAGAAGTTTGATCTCGCATCTTGCTGTTTCACCTGAAAGTACCTGTCCTTGAGATATGATTCCAGTATTAAATACACAGAGTGAGGTAGATATAGCTTTATTTTGCACAGAAGGCCCTTGTGCCAAACCTTGTCAAAAGTTTGCTGGACATCCAGAAAGGCTGCAGAGCAGTATTCCTTCTTCTCTAGGCATTGGCGGATTGTGTGATACACTCTATGTACTTGTTCCACCGTTGAGTGCTGTTGACGATGGTATGTACTTATAAAAAATATATATGAACTTAATTTTTATGATCAAGTGGAAAATGGGGGGTCCAGTTGACGTGATCTTGCCCATATACTAAGTATTATATACTGTATACATTTTCGTTTTTAGAAAATTGAGAAAATTCGAAAAGTAGATAATTTACTAGTTATTATTTTAAATCCAAATGTGAAAAAAAAAGATATAATACATTATCCCCTAATATTGTCTTATCTATGGCCGTATAACTACGAGACAACAATAATTTCATACCTCAGAATGTTACCTTTTTCTTTCTTTGTTTATGTGTAAATAATTTTTCAACAGCACAAGAGTAAGAACTTTTTACTCTTTCGTATTCTTGTACAGCTGTATTATATTAACTTATTATAAAAAATAAATTCTTTGTCAATGTTGATAATATAAATAAAAAATAGACGCTTCTCACTCGTGTATAAATATGTTCCGTCATAAAGAGCGATTTATTTTCAAATTCCTTTTGCTAAATAATATGTAACATAAATGCCTTACGCTGAAAGGCATCAAGGAGAATCCTCTGTCGTGGGTCCAGAAATGCATAACACAAACACAGAGTGGGTATTGAACCCACATGCTCAACAAGCAAATGCTATAACCACTGTGTCAACCCGTCGATAAATAAAATCAAAATATAAAATAAAATACAGCTTATACCAAAACTAAAGAAGTGATGAACTACTCCCGTAGGACTGAAATTCGCTTTAGACGAAGCAGCTATTCGGTTAAGCATTTTATCGTTCAGTTGCAGTTAGACTAGTGGATTTGATGCCGTGACCAGCCATGCAACTAAGAATATTATAAAGATGCAAACACATGTGAGAAATACTGTTCTCTTATATTTATGCGAATTTTACTCATTTAATTAAAAGTATAGACTTTTAACTAAATCAAATAATGTTATTTTAAACATTTTTATATGTATATCGACAAATTGTAGATAATATAAAAAATATTTTATATGTTTAAAATAGGTGTAATCGTATCATACGATATCAACGAGTCATTATTACAACCAATCGGAACGCCAGCACCATCTATTAGTGCTTGACAGACTCAGCGGAGTAACGGCCTGGTCGGTCACACGTTGGATTCTCTGTCTACGGTCACACGGTACACTACAAGGAACATATTATATGTTTATATATTATGTTTTGTGAATTTCAATTATGACAAAAACTGTGCCATTATGGTTTAGATATTTATTAGTCCTATTGGTTTTTATAATCTAGAAATTTCTGCCAGAATCAAAATATGATGTTGTTTTAAACATTTTTATATATCGACAAATGTTAGCGCCTATCGTCGGTATACATTTCAGGATGATATTCTGAAAAATATTATATTTATACTAAACGATTCCAACCAGTTTTGTACTTTTTACAAAAAAAGGTGAACGTTTGTGTTACGTAAATTTCAGAAAAAGGTAAAAGAAACAGACATGGGAATATTAACCGCAAAGCGTGTACCGCTAATATTTTCGCAGGTGACCGCAAAATTCTAAAACAATGCTTTGTTGTCCTGGCCACATGATTTATATGGAATGCTGTGATGCTTTTGCGGTTGGTTCTGAGTTTGCGGGATAAATCAGAGGTAAAGATAACAAAGGGGTTTTTAAACTGGATATAGTTTGTTGTTCGTTTCATTTGACTTCGTTTTTGGCTTAGGTAAACTGTGATTTAAGGTTAAATAAATGTAGATAATTCTTTTCTGAATTTATATTATTTACTAAAAAATAAGTTACTATGTCATTACAATAATATATTATATTATTACTAGCTGCTGCCCGCGACGTCGTCTGCGTGAACGCTATACAGCACCAAAAAATACCTACGATTATACCTTTTAAAATAACATTCATTTACCCGTTTCTTCTTTACATTTCATATCTACAGAAAGTGCAGTAACAGAGGGAGACTGTCTTTTGTAAAATTGACCTTCAAAAAGTGCTTGTTTTTAGCCTGCTTTGAATAGATGACTTTATGGTGATTCTGCTGAATTAAGTCATAAGTTGTAACTGAAGCAGATGGAGAAAATAATGAATAAGCAATACAGAATAAGGTAAAAATACATATTTATAGGACTTCTCGATAAACAACATTAGTAGTTTGGCTCTCCGCAGCCAAAATGTAAAGAGAGTCAAGACTGGTGACGCGGGAGCAAGCGACGTACAGCTGCTCGTGTGAGAAGCAGCTCGTCCTGAGGTCGACACCAGCTACCCTCAGTGTCTGCCCCTGCGCTTGAACTGGAACGGGAAGTTATGAGGTATGAGGGGAATGCGTGGTATAAATACTGCCTCGCCGACACTACAACCCGTAAGAATTTCCGCCTCAATGGTGTATCTGTGGAGCGAGATGACTTTAAGGCGGGTCCTGTTACACAACTTCGGAGGAAATAGGTTCCGAAGAATCATAAGCATTTCTTATCTGTATGATATATATGGCATGCTTAATTTTTCTCTTTCTTCGTTATTTAGCTCAAATTGCTTACAGCAATAGCGTGCCGTTTTCGAGTTTAAATTTTGTTATACATCTATGCAGTTTTTTTTGAGTTCTGTTTGTTATTACATACAGAAACACTCGATGAATTTTATAAGACATAGATGAAGCACCTTAAAACTTGTATAAACACATTTTTTTAATTGTCTTGCTCATCTTTGAAAAGAATTAACGATACAATTTTTATTAAAATGTACAACTCCATCTATGACTTTTAAAAACAACTATTAACCTCGCCAACATGATCAAATTTAAATTATTTATATCCAAAAAGGGTTTACACATGTAATTCGACTTGATATTTTTGTAATCTCATAGATGGCGCTGCTCTAAAATTGTCTTGATACTACTTATATTTATTTCTTATATTACATGCGAAATTTTTGCCCATTCCTACCAAAATTTTGTTAGCACAATCACTCTTATTACCGGTTCTCGACTACGCCGATGCATGTTATCTTGACTTAAAAGAGGAGCATCTTAATTAAATCGAAGGAATTGCACGATCTAATTCCCCCAACAACCTTCCGCCATCGGGACACTAGGCGCGGTCGATCGTTCCATCCTTATGTCATTGATATGCCACCTACGCGCACAAAACGCTTTGGCAATACTTTCTTAATGCGCACGGCTAAGGAATGGAACTCGTTGCCCGCGTCTGTGTTTCCCGAACGATGCAACCTGGGTGCCTTCAAGGCCAGAGTGAATAGACTGTTATTAGGCAGGCATGCTCCACCTTCGAACGCATCATCACTTAACATCAGGTGAGATAGCGGTCAAATGCCTGTCTATTTGTAATAAAAAAAAAAAAAAACTTGAGCGTCTTCAAAATCTTTGCATTCGATTCATATTTGGTCTTCGTTAATATGATCATGTTTCCGAATTTCGTAAAAAACTCAAGTGGCTCCCAATCCGATTTCGCAGGGATACTCATATTCTTCATCTTCTGTACTGTATTCTGTATAATCCATCAACTCCACCATATTTAAAAGAGCATTTTCAGTTTCTAGGTTGTTCTCATAATCACACTCTTCGATCAGAAGAAAATTTAGTAATAAAACTAATAAAAATTCCTCCCCATTCGACATCATTTTATACAAAGTCTTTTACTGTTCAATCCATACGTTTATGGAATTCTTTACCTCTCGAAGCGAGACGTGCACAAACTCTCACGTCATTTAAAAATATAATAAAAGAATATTATCTAACTCTATAGCTTTGTTTCAGAATATATTAAAGTATATGTATGTATGCGTATGTATGTAGACATATGGCTATTTGTGTATGTGTATGTATGTATTTGTATGTGTGTATTTGTATTTATGTCTAAATATTTAATGTGTATGTGTATATATGTGTGTTTGTGTATGTATATGCATGTATGTATGTATTATATTGTGGATATGTTTTGTACACCCCTACCGTTTTATTTATATCCTATCTACCTTTTTGGTGTACAATAAAGAGTATTTGTTGTTGTTGTTGTTGTTACATTCATTCTTACATTCATTATTTTTATCAGCCTAAGTTACTTATATTTCGTGATTTTTATAGTGTGAAGATAGCTTATAGCATGGTTATTAACATAATAACAACATTCAAATATACGTCGTTAGATTACACGTTGTTGCAGAATGCTTTGAAGAAATAAAGGTTCACTGCTCGTTCCCCGTAGGTGATAGCGTGATAATATGTAGCCTATATCATGACCCGACTTCTTAATAATATTCGTGCCAAATTTGAAGTAAATCCATGCAGTACTTTTTGAGTTTATCCCGGACATACATACAGACAAACAGACAAACAGACAAAAAATCTAAAAACTATATTTTTGGCTTCGGTATCGATTGTAGATCACACCCTAAGTATTCTTTTAAAAAAATATTCAATGTACAGTTTTGACTTTCCTACCATTTTATTATATGTATAGATGTTGTCAATTCCGTTAAGAGCTTTAATAAGATTTTAATAGTAGTTTTCAAATGTCATAAATCTACTTCGTCTCATATTAGTAATTTGTATAAACAAAAATAAAAGTTTTTTTGGTACATTCTAATATATATATATATATATATATATATATATATATATATATATATAATATTAAAAAGGGCAAAAAAAACTTTTATTTTTGTTTTTTAAATATAATGTAAAAATGGTTTGGTTTTTTAATAGTAATCGCATTTTTTACTCCAAATTCGTCAATTATCAATCCGAAAAATTTAAGCGATGCGTATTCTTAAAGGAAATTAAATTTCCTAGAAAAAATCTTTCTTAGTAAATTAATGTAAAATAATCCGTTTCCTAAACATAGATTTATTTTTTGTGTTTCGATTTATGATTTTTGTAAAAACTACCAGAAATCTCAATATTTTTATGGTCAAAATACTTACTTTCAAAGGAAATTTAATACTCTACAAAAATGATTCTTAATTTTTTTTTTATGAAATTCACTCCTTTCAAAGTTATTCGATATTGAAATTTCAAAATTCTTTAACTTCAACGTAGAATAACTTTGAAAGGATTTTGAGAGGAGAAAAGCCAACGGCTTCCGGCGACACTCTTCAAGTCGTCTGTCCATCATCATCTGGACGGTCGTCCGACGCTGCGCTTTCCGGTACGTGGTATCCACTCGAGAACCTTTCTGCTCCATCTGCCGTCAGTTATACGAGCTATGTGCTCTGCCCATTGCCACTTCAACTTACAAATCCGTTGGACTATGTCGACAACCTTCGTTCGTCTCCGGATCTCATCATTTCTGATTCGATCTCGCACAAACATTTGGTATGGCGGATTCATTGAAAATTTAAGTAATTATAAGAGTATCAGTTTCCTGTTAGTTTATCCTAGAAAGTATTACTGTTAAAAAGGAATACAGCCAAAACTGTGGTCACCTATGGCCTTTAATTATACGGAAGACATGCTCTTCTTAATATCAAATTTAGAAAGAAATGCACCTAAACGAATAAAAAAGGCTGTTATATTTCAGTCGTGTAGTAAACATAAGAATAAAACCTTGTTTTCATTTATTATATTTTTAATTTATGGTTTATTAATTGTATTAAGGTCATGAAATTAAAAATTAAATTAATGATAACTCCTCCTAAGAAAGCTGGTCTTGTTTTATTTTCCGATGATATAATAGCCGCTGATATATTAAAGACATTGGATTGTTTTTTAATACATTCATCACCCAACAAAACAATAGACTTTCTAAATTCCTTCTCGCATTCAGTTTCTACTTGTCAGACGAGATCGTAGCTGACAATATTTTTGAGTCAATGATGTCATTGAAAATGGCTCCGCCGGTGATTTGGATGATCTTTCAAAATAACCAATGACTGACTATGCTACTGATGCACTCCTTAATAGAACACCAGTTCGTTTCAAAATCTACGAATCTAATGGATTTCATTTTATCTGATTGATTATCCAAAGAAATCTGCAATTATTTGTGTACTTTGGACTCCGTTATTGCTTGTCAACAGGAAATACCTTTGGGCTCTATCAATATTTAGTCAAATCTTAGGTTTCTATGCAGACTACTCCAGATGACATATTTTATGGCCTTGGCGAATTAAAATTAGGTCCGCTGGAAAGGCAAACACTTAAACTGCAAGGATCTAATTCTAGGGCTCTGCTGACAAAACTTATAAGAACTCTCGTAATGTTAACGGGAAGGCTAGAAAGTGGCAGCTACCTAGGTCAACAAATAAATTTTACTATACAATTGGGCAATTTTATCAATATTTCGGGAACCTTGGATTGTAATAATTTTTCATACGCAGTATATCTATATACAAATAATAAATCTGTAAAAATCTCCGTTTTATTAATACACTATATATCATCAAGAATAAATTTCAATAGCGCGTATTTTTTTGTATCAGCGCCATCTCTTATCGTGTTTTTCTCTGATCACGTATCACGTAAAAAGTACAAAACCAATGTTAATAACTTTAATACATAAAAATTGGAAATAACTCACAGTATAATTTAGTTTTTGTTTCATTGTAATTAAATTTGAAAAATAATTATTTAAGAAAATAGAAATAGGTACCTACGCCGCCAACGCCATCTGGTCTAAGGAATCTTTAAAACTCACAAAACTTATATTTGAGTTATTATTTTGTTAAACTTAAAAGTTTACTAAATATGTCGGATAGGAATAGAAATCGTTTTAATATTTTAGATAAACATCATTTTCAATTAATATACCACTATGTTAAATATTAATTATGTTAAATGTCACTAAATATAAAAACGATATTCTACAATTATAAGATAGATGGCGCAGATAATTTTCTGAATCGCGCTGACCAAAACTTCGGCCAAAAGAATGACACTCGCCCGTATTTAAAAATCTGTTTTTCTTTTTTGTATATAATAATTAAATACTTTAGGGTACTACGGTCTTGATTGTTTGTTCGTTGTTATAAAATATTTGGTCGTTATTTGTTTGTTGATTGTACAAAGTTGGATGGTTATAGCTATTTAAATTGTAATCTATATATATATATATATAAAGTCGTGTTAGTTACACCGTTTATAACTCGAGAACGAGTGGAACGATTTTTATAATTTTTGTGTTTTTGGATTTGTCTTCGTCGGGAATAATACTTATTAAAATATGGTATTCATCAATCAGAAAATAATTAATAAAAAAAACAGTTCAAATGTTTCATCCGTACTATCTATATACATATATATGTATGTATGTATGTATGTATGTATATAGATATAATAAATCTGTCACTCAATCCGTCTATTATAAAATATTTTCCAGTATCGACGCAGGTGTAGGTGATAAAAAATATAAATGTATAATTTTTAAAATTTTAGTTAAAGACCCGTGCGAAGCCGGGGCGGGCCGCTAGTATAATAATATAAATCAAAATTTTATTTGTATTATTGGTTAAGTAATATAATTTGGCTAAAATATTTATCTTTATTTAAGTATATCTTTTATTTTGTATCGATTTCTGTATCAAAGTTTCAAGTAATCTACTTATATGTATACTAGCTGTGCCACGCGGCTTCATCCGCGTTTATTTGAAGAAAAAAAATAAAACGTACTTAAATGTTTTTAAACTATTACTCTAAAAGTGCCCGACTCATTGGTCGAGTGATCGCAAGCGCTATTGCGGAATAAGGGGTCTCAAGGTCGATTACTGGGTCGGTCAACGTATTATTAGGTACTTTTATTTTCGAAAATTTGCAGTAAATAGCACGGAGTCTGGAATGGTGCCCGGTGTATGGCAATAGGCTCGCCCCCTTTTACATGGGACTCATAACTGGTGAAAAGTGGGTGTTGCATTTAATATGTGCATCCCTACCTACCCCTTCGGGAAATAAAAAGCGTGATGTAATGTTTACTTTAAAAGTGGAAATATAGGAAAAAAATGCCTCGGGAAGAGAAATAAAGGACGAATACTCGTAAAGGACGCAACGGAAGTTCTCAAAAAATAATAATTTTTCACGTTTTTGTAACGTTTCTTATTATTGCTCAGCCCCTATTGGGCATAGCGTGATATTATATAGCTTATAGCCTTCCTCGGTAAATGGAATATTCAACAAAAAAATAAATTTTCAACTCGAACGACTAGTTCCCGACATTAGCGCTTTTAAACAAACAAATTCATCAGCTTTATAATATTATTATATACTATACTCGTAGATATGTATGTTTGGTGTATAAATTGTCAGAATCATGAAAAAAAAATTTAACCAATATAATAAAATGATTCTAAGCTCTAATTATTCGGTTTGTTCATTTCTTTGAATCCTGTAGTCTTAGGAGTAGGTGGGAATCACCAGGTCGATATATGATGAAATACGCATGTTTTACACAAAACTAAAACTGTTTGGTGCAGTGGCCTTAACCCTATACTTGGCAGAGAATTTTAACTTAAAAAAAATAAACTTTTGCTACTTTTCTGCGTTAATTGGGTTAAAAGGATGTAAAGAAAAATAAAATAAAAAATCCCTGAATTTCAATTTTCAGGATATATTATGTATCTTTATATGCACACTGCCATGTAATCACTAAACTAAAAAAGAAACAAAACATAAAAAAATAAAATGATTTTTTTTAAAATAATTAAGATAATAGTCTCTAAATTATAACATATCAATAAGTTTTGAAATCTTTTAGGATCTAAATCTATGAGTATGGTATGTGACGACATAATTATCACATATATGTAGCAATACTATTTAAAAAAAAAAAAAAACAATGTTATACTTTATATTAATTTTTATCACAAAATTCAGTAGTAATGCTCTGAGATCAAAGTTCACTTAATTATATCTATCTACCGTGTAAAAATATAAAAAACTTAAACACTATTGTTAGTATGAAAATCCATAAAGCAATTTTGCCCTTCAACTATACATAGTTGTGCGTTACACTTTGGACAAAAAAAATTTGATTATTTCTTCTTGAGTCCCAATAGTTTTAGGTTACCACTGTTTTCATGACGATACAGCAGCCAGGCATTATGAACGCAGATGTCCAGAATCGGTGAAAACAATACTAAATACCAACGATGACATTTCAAATCCGTACGATATAAAGTGAGTAACATGTCGGCTAGATCAACTCCACCCATATTTCCGTTATAGTGCTTTATTAAATATGGACATGTGACTGGACCTTTCTTCTTTTCTTCTTTCTTGTACCGCATTATGTACAGGGTGGGCGTCAACATAAGTACTTGCAGCTACAACAAATTTATTGGCAAACCACTTCACAACAGCGATATTGTGTTCGTGAGACACGACTTGAGCAAAAGCCCCACAGCCCCTTTTCTTCAACTCCTTATCACTTGGTAATTTTTTCTCTGCCCCTCGAAGTCGATTTGTACTAACAGTACCTAAAGAGAATATATTGTACTCATTCCTCAAATGATACATCAGTTCAATTGAAAAAAAGTTGTCATAGTATCGTACGGAGCATGGTTTGTGCTTGATAAAAGTAACTAAAAGTAATCAAGTGGCGATTTATCAACATCTTCTATGTCTGCTACTCCTTCGAATTTCACCCTTGTCCATTTAGGAAACATTCTGGTTGCTTTCAGTATTTTTTTACGATCACCGGAGTTTTCTTATAACCCCGAAGATGCACAGTAGCTGATGTAGGTGCCGCTAGTACTGAAGGTGCAGCAGGTGTTGAACGTGTGGGACTGCAGATTGAGTCTATAGATGGTGACAGTGGAATATAAAGTGATGGTGAAGGCAGTATAACATCAGCATCATGTAGAAGAATAGAAGGTGAGTTTGGAGTAGAATCGATTGTTTTGTGTCCGAATCTCTGCTCTTCATGGACAGAAGCAATGGCGTATATTTCTCGTTACTCACAGTCATCACTATCGGAGATGTTTACATTTTCGACATAAGACGCTACTGATCGGACAGAGGAACTGTCTTCTGAGATGTCTTGATTTCGCTGGATTCCACATCAGACTTAGCTCCGCATTTAGGCACCAAAGCCAGGATTTTTCTACTCCTAGTCATTTGAAAGAAAAATATAGCAAGCTAAGGAATAGGGATTTAGTGAAAGCGGTGATATAAATTGCTGTCATGCATTATTAAAAAAAAACTCTGTCTGAACAAGGGCTTGAGTATGTAGTAGCACAGTAGGCAATGCGCACTTTAAGACACAACATTCACAAATAGTTATAGTCTGTGTCGTTGGCAGTGTGCATTTAAATATACACAAGAAATATTGAGTCATTCACGCTGAAGCAGGCAGTGTGCATTTTAATGCACACATAACAAAAATTGTCAATTACTATATATACAAAACAAATAGCACTAAAATAATATTATCAAATAACTGCATAAAGCTTTCAGAACGTAAAATTATAACAATTTTACACATTTGACTTAATTAAAATTAGATAAAATAAGATACTTACAGGGCGTTGCGCGGGCGCTGACCAAAGTCTCGCCATTTTGTTCACCACTTACAATGTGGGTTCCAGACGGATATAACTTTCTTATTCTTATGTAAAGAAACGTTTACGAAGACACTTTGAGTTTTTACTAAAACGATTCGCTGTTAAATTTTCCATAAAAATTTTTTTCAAAGTGAATGTGCATTTAAGTTCACAATGTCAAGTATAGGGTTAATTATCATAAAAATATCAACTTGATAAGGACTCTCATTGTAGGTGAAATTATTAGTTTACAATGTAGGTAAGTACATATCAAAATGGACTCATAGTCTCATAATTGAATGTCTTTTTATTCGCCGTAGAAAATACTTCTGGTTTTTCATTAAGTTGACCGAGTCCAGTTCTTACAAAGGAATCTGACTTATTTTTATCTCTTTAGCGAATCATTTATTGCGGTCAGCAGAAAGGTCTCGATCGAGGGAAAATGCTATAAAATATTTTGATGCGCAGTTAGGCCTAAGAGGTTCTATGAATCGTTGGTTTTCTTCAAGAGAAGTTTTTTTTTATTTTGCGATAGAAATGTTTTTCTGATTATGATAAGGTAATGTAACATAATATGGGTACTTACGATATTTATTAGTTTAATAAGTTTGAATACTTTTAACTTAATATCTTTTTGGTAAACAAGTGCTTCATTTTTAGGAAATAAGGCTATATTATTCTATATTAGATATTTCGTTTTTCTACTTTAGGAAATTAAGTATTTATTTATAGATATTTTATTAGTTTTCCTTGATATATTTTTTGTTGTACCATATGTTTGAGAACTAACAATTACACGAGCTTAGATTGATTATTAAATACACATTGTTGTGAAATTTTGTGTGTAAATATAGACTGAATTGTGTAAGCAATAGAGGCGAAACTTGTTTGTTACATAAATAATTCAACTGACAATGAGATTTTTACTGTTTTACAAACGATTGGAATTGATTAAGGTGGGTAGCAAATATGGGTTATTATTACAAACTAGAGAAATTTGGTCAAGTTTTGTCTCCAACAAAGCTTTCGTAAAAAATTGACTATTTTGTATTGATTTTTAAGTTTTTACTATACTATATACTGAAATGAACTAAATCAGCTTGTAAACGTCCATATAGGAAAAGGGTTGGAGCTTAAATCAAGCTATTCTATCGCGGGTTTGCGTATAATTCTCCTATCATGAGTAACGATCGCTATCAGGTGTTTAAGATTACAACTGGGTCCGATGGCTTTGTGTGCTCTCGGAGACACGGTGGGGTGATACTATATATAAGGACATACCATAAAAATATTTACGAAAAACGAATATCTGCCTCGAACAGGAATCGAACCCACGTTATACATAATGGGTCACACATTTGTTTAATTTTGTCCTTTTATTAACTTTCACACTTTTTCTCTTTCTAGGCTCGGAGTCTACGAAACGTGTGACATATTGCTAACTTGACGTAATTGCCCGACGGTGTTGCTCTCATCCGTAGAGCATCTCGCGCATCGCCTTGCGACCATATTAACTCTATCTGGCTCTGACTGTCTCCGACATATGTATGTAACCAACGACCAGCCACGCTTCTTATTGTAATAATTTTTTAATGAAATGACAAGCACGCTAAAAAGCTATTTATTACAAGTCTCTTCATTGGTATCGGTTTCGTATCGTTTGTGAGTCATCGCTAATAATAAGTTGTTAGGCAAACGTGCAACAGCTGAACAGTAAAAATCCATTTTTTTATGATTTTTGTAATCATAAAAAATAGCTAACAATACAAAAACTTTGAGAGTATTATAATATATGATACTGTTTTTACTCTTCCGAGTTTTTCAGTTTAATTTCCAAAATAATTCTTTCACATACACGTTTTCCTAGAAAATACAATAAAAATAGACCAGTTTTACGCACCGGCAATAATTACAGTAAGCAGTATATTTTCGTAAACGGAATGAATTCTTTCAGAAGAGACCTTATAAAATGTACGCTGTGTATCGTTTAGGCCTTATATTTTATATTTTCCATAAAAATTATAAAATGTGTGCTCCTAAAACAAAAACAAAAAAAAACAGGATTTTTAGCACGGAATAGTTGCAGTTGATTTTAATAAGTTCATTTAATAATTTATTTCAAAAATAATAATGAAAATATTCCACTTATACTATATGGACTTTGGAGATTTTAGTTATACTCTTAGGATTTGTCTCAGGGAATAAAGTTCCCATCATTCATGATAAGTTATTAAACTGTCAAGCAATTTCACAATTTCATTCGTCAAGCCCTTCAGAATATTCGAATTAGGGGACCCTCATGTAATCCAAATTTCATACATTGAATAAAATAAACGAGACAATCACTAGTGTCCAACTAATACGATCTTGGTGGTTTAGGTGTAATCCTTTTATAAGTATTTTGCAAAAATAATCCATTCGCGTCATCCTTATTTTTAAGGTCATAGTGTTCAAATTTGTTTAAATAGTGTATATGATATGTTTGTACATACATGTCAGTTTAAGAGCACTGAGACGCAGATGTGCATCGAAGTGTCTGTCTTGATTTCACGATCGGAATACGAATTTAATTTGCGTCTTTACTAGGGGACCGTACCGGTATTAGGTATCTGTGGAGCTTGTCGATCGTAATGACGTTATGAACGTCGGTTGAATATTTAGTGTGAATTTAGCTTCAATATCTTCGACAAATATTGGGTGATGAATAAGGGGTCTGTTGTTTTCAGTAAATAAATACATATTATACAAAGATTTTTTCTCGTTTTACAGTTATTTATTATAAGTTTTTAAGCTTTCATGGTCAAGGGGTGATAGTTCATCCTTTTAGCATGGCGTCTGCAACGTCGGCGTCGCCGAAATATTACGAATCTAAAAACAATAAACGTGGTAAGTCCCGTTTAAATTAAAGTATCAATCGTTTTTTAATAAAAATTTAATATCGAAAGGAAATAAATATGAGGCTATACATTTTAATGTTTGTTAAAAAGTTTGTCCTCCTGAACATGATACTGAATCCTGTAATTATGATAAAATAATTAGAATTAATAGAATTTTTATTTATTATATAATCAAACTATTATTAGAATTATTCTAATAATGTATACGACACAGTGCAGGTGTTATCGGTCGAGGGTTCAATCTTCGATCATGACCTATATGTCGTATCTGGGCGTTCATGTTTGTACTGGTTTCTGACTCAGAATTTCATCTTACAGGGTACTTCTTTAAACGGGACTTACTCACGGGATGAACTTATTCATCAGTGTTTCGCCGCGTGATCATGGCGTCTGTAACGTCGCCGAAATATCGGGAATCTCAAAACAATAATCGCGGTAAATCTCGTTTAAATTAAAGTATTAATAGTGACCGCGAAAGCTTAAAAACTTGTATTGATTTATACGAAGTCAGTAGTTCGATTTAAATCTGTATTAAGCGTATGATTTGATGTGATAGTAGCCTAAAATATGAGCATGAAGTATAGAGGTAAAGGAGCACTATCTCATATGGCTGTTTGACACAAAAAGTGTCCACAAAATAGCATCAAATAAAGGGGGCGCTAGTGTAGTGGAGAGTATGATTTGAACTTAACTGTTTTAGATGACTTGAAGTTTGCTGAGTGTAAGTATAATTTCAATTTGATTTTTTCAATTTTGATTCGATTAGTTAGTTAGTCTCATATCTCATAGAGTAGTTATTAATGTATTTAGTAGTTAGTAATTGAAAGTTAAATGGCTAGCGAGTTAAATGAATTATATCCAACCTAAAAAACGTGCTCTGGTATAGCAATGCCAATTTTATTTAAGGTTATTTCGGGGACACTTTTCGTAATACAAGATAGTGCTTACCTCTATACTCCATGCATTTGAGTTATATACAACGTTTCATTCATAGAAATATTATATTTCAAATCTTTGGTTTCCATAGAAATATTAAGAATTGGTTTCATTCAATTCACATGTTAAATATAATTCACAGTAAAAATGTTCCATATATTTTTTAAAGTACATATAATTTATGCACTGCAATCACTTATTATTAAGCTTTTAATGTCTCGAATAAAGCACATACAAATATATATATATATATATATATATATATATATATATATATATATATATATATATATATATATATACATTTTGATAGAGATTTTTAGATTTTGTATACGTTACATTTTTATACTGTATTTCCTCTGAGTAATTGTTTTGTAAATGACATATTATAAAATAGATATTTGAAACTTTTTTCAAAAGTCTATATAAATAGAAATTTAATTTTTTATTTTCATTTATAAATGTAAAACAAAAACACTTTTTGATAAGATTTATAAACAACTATACAGTGTCTTGTAACTAGTTTTTTTAGTATTTTAATGAAAAGTATAGAAACTAATAAAAAGGGTCTAAATATCACTATAACTATTGGTTAAACTAAATGTATGTAGTATATAATAAGGATATACTCTTTAATACTATTGTAGTAATCTAGAATTTTAGGGCTACTGGACGGATTAAAACTTATTTTTTTCTCTATTTCATTTTTAACTTCTTCTTATTTTCTTCTTCAAACAGTAGATAATAAATTTAACAAATAACAAATATTAAATAAAAAACAAACAAAAGTTTCCGATGAAATTAGTAAGTTAATAGTTAATTATTTTTATGTTGGCAGCATGTTCCAATATTTAATAGGAGAAATAGCTTATGCACAGCAGTGGGATTTTCACTGGCTGTTATTGTGCTGTACAGTACGTATTTTCGTTATCATCACACAATAAACTAAATTTATTTAATTAATTTTGTGTTACCCGCAGTAAAGGTCGAGTGGAGTTTGGGTAACATTGGATATGTCAAATGTAGGTCAAGTTAAGAAAAGCAACCGCTTCAAGTACCAAGAGTGCTTGGAAGAAGTATTTAATGAATGTCACTCTTGTTTTATTTACAAGTCTCAGAGCTAACACATTCCATAAAGGATTCTAGAATGCTCCATTTCTTTATTACAATTGGAGGTTTAAATTGATTCGATTAAAATGTTTTCGAGACCACTAAGGGCTTGGTAATATTATGATGTATTCTGCAACACTTTCATGGAAAGGACATTGTGCGTTAATTGTAAGTTATGTATGTGATTAAAGAAAGATAAAACCTATAGAGGGTCCGGGAGATAGGATTAGAAATTCAATATTCTCCATTTGGTAATAAATTGTTATTTAGGATATGGTTGAGAAAGTGCAAAAAGATAGTGTAAAACTAAAAGTTAACAGCTAATTATAACTGCATGATAAAAATTATAAGATTATATGAAAATAGAATTATGAAATGACCGATCACTTTTATTCTAGGAGTAAATAAGTAGAAATGACAACGTTATATAGGTAGATTATTTTTATTCACACTACGTGTTAAGTTTAATTACGGTCACGAGTATCAAGTATGGCATTATTGAAAGTCTGAAGTTGGTTTCGGATACGGATATTAAATCCGTCTTGTAAATCTAATAGAGTTAATTAAATACATGTTGATCTTAAAAATATATAATAGAAATGTCATAAATATATTACCTAAACATCGTAATTCTTAAAGTGGCAACAATTTTTAAATATAATTATTTCAATGAATCTTATATCTTTAAACGAGCAATTCTTGTATATATATAATCTGAATCTCGGAAACGGCTCCAACGATTTTCATGAAATTTAGTATGCAGGGGGTTTCGGGGGCGATAAATCGATCTAGCTAGGATTTATTTTTAGAAAATGTCGTTTTATACCTTTTTTCAGGCAATTAAAAAATATCGTTGGAATACGAAGGTAAATTTCGCTTTCATTGACAAGTTATTAATAGCTCCGATGAGAACCGGGCGGATTCGAAATAAGAAAACCCCCAGGTTCGAATCCAGATGTCTCCAGAACTATTTTTTTTCTTTTTTTTTTAAGTTCCTTCTTTTGTGAGAAAAACTATTATTGGGAGCCCTTTACTAACTGGATGACCCAGCTTTGCTCGGTATTTTATTTTTTTATTTTTTGTAATTTGTGTTTTTTGGAAACTATATTTACATACGAATTACGAACTGATAATATATGAATAATATTTTTCGATCTTATCGAAATAATAATAAAAAAATATGAACTGGTTATTTAAATAAAAAATCACGAGTAGGTACAATTAAAAACTGTTAGAATATTATTAGAATACGAAGGTAAATTTCGGCGTAATCTACAAGGTTATAATAACTTAGGTGGGAAATCAGTATACCTGGGTTCGAATCCCGATGCCTCAAGTCCCATTTTTTTTTTGCTTTTTTTTTTTTACAAAAGAGGGAATCCTCTTTTGTAAAAAAAAGAACTATTATTGAGAGCCCTGTACTACCTGGATGTCCGAGTTTTGCTCGGTATTTTTTTTATTTGTTAATCGTTCTTTTCTTTTGGGAATTATATTTAGATACGATAGAACTGATGAAATATGAATAATATTTTTCGATCTTACCTATATAATAATATAGTATTTTGTGTCACAAGGGGATGAAAGTACTATTTTTTGGACCCTCATGTGAAATTGCCGCCCGAGCCGAAGGCGAGGGTAGCAAACATACGGGAATGGATGTAGTACTTTCGTCCCATGTTACACATACTTTTTTTCCTACCTAGGACGAATGTTCAGGTTTTGTCCCTGTGAAGCGGGGACAGAAAGTGTCACTTTTGTCCCGCTTCACAGGGACGAAAATCGAACTTTCAGCGGAGGTAGGAAAAAAGATATAAACTGGTTATTTAAATAAAAATCACGAGAGCAATTAAAAACTGCTAGAATATTATTACAATAACAAAGTAAGTTTCGCCACTATCTATAAATTTATAATAGCTCAGGTGGGAAATCGGGCGGTCTCGAAAACGGAAGATTTTTCCTTTTTTTCGAGTTCCTTTTTTGATGAGAAAAAATATTACTAGGATCTCTTTTTATTTTTTTATTTAAATGCCCAGTGACTATTGTTTTATTATTATATCGGTAAGATTGAAAATATTATTCATATTTTATCACTATGTAATTTGTGTCTAAATATAGTTTAACCGAGCAAAGCTCGGTCATCCAGGTACTGAATCCTTATATTGTTTAAAAAAGATTTTTAAATATTCGAAAATTTTTATATAACGTTATTTACATATTATAGACTTTGGTTTTTTTTAATATGCATACGGAATATTGTAAGATATTAAGCGGCATAGATGTACTATGTACATATTCCAAATCTGGTTAAGCCAGTAACAATAAATCATAGGTTAGCTTGACAAACATTTTATGACTATACTTCTGAATAAAACAAGTGTATCATTGTTATTTTATTTATGTAATTTACTTATTATATTATTATTATTTTTATGTATATTTTAAAGCTCATTGAAGAATAAAATTATCAAAAATAAAAGTATTTTTGAATCTAACCTCCTGAGGCCCAGTTTAGTAGAGGGTACTTCCGAGGAAAACCCAATGTCCTAATATTAGAACTAATTAATAAAGTACTGAACGCCCAGACTAAAAATTGTTTGTATCTGGTTAACCCCAACATTTACAGATGTCATATTTTAGGGGTGTTATAATATTGATTTAGGCTTGTCAAACAAAAAAATAAAATACCAAAATCTTTTGTTCTTTATTTATCACATTGGGCTGTTACATATACTCTAATACAATTAAACAGTCTTAGAAATCTTATAAACACTTCGTATTTAAACACTTAAAACTAGTAGAGATCAACAAAATAAACCTTCAGCTTCATAGAAGATGCAATAATTAGTTTTCTTTCACTAAAATAAGTCAAAAATCACATTAAAAAAGGAAAAATTAACATTTTAATTAACTCTGTAATACTATTTGTACCATTTAAGTTTCATAATTAGCCTTCTTTCTCAAAAAAAATTATTAAATAAATAAAAAACCCCATAGTGAATGGGAATCTAAACAAAAAATAAATAAAATTGCACGATAACAATACTGCTATTTACCATTCATTTGCACTCGTGGAACAATTTAAAACAATTTCTTTTAAAAGTAAGGCACAGAAAAACATCGCAATACGTGCATTTTACCGTGGACTTTTTGTCACATTTTGGCATCCTACAGCGATTTTGTTTGTCAAATACTTCAGGTAAATGACTTGATCCTTGTGATCGTCTTAGCTTTGACGGGATTGGTGCAGTAGCGGGTCGACCGCGTTTTCTTTTTCCCGGAACATTATTTTCTTCGTCTTCATCCAAATCAGACAGTTCAAATGGGGCTGTATTTACTTCAATCAAAGTCTGTGCTAACTCCATCTTGTAAAATCGTAACTGTAATATTTCTTTTTTAGGACGTCCTTTTTTTTCTTGCAGTTTTTTGTAGTGTATCCAAGCATTGTTTAAAGCTAAATCTATCATATGATAGAAGAATCTGATTGTCCACTTTTTGGTGCGACTTCTCGCAGGACAGACAGCTAACATCCTGTCTGCCAAGTCTACCCCTCCCATGTGTGTGTTGTACATTTTTATGACTTCAGGTCGATCGACATTGACGTATTTCTTCTCTTTTTTATTGTATCGTCTACACACATCGGACTTCTCATTTGCAAATATGGAAGACAAGAGCAAAACAGGCTTGTTGTCGTACCACTTAGTGATTGCCATGTTGTCATCATTTCTGACGAGAACTTGACTGCTGCCACGCCCTTTCTTTTTTAAGCTGCTATCTGTTTCAATTTCATTTCGAGCTGGTGCGGGAATCCTATTTTTCATTAAAGTACCAGTACTTTCTATGCCTCTTTTTTTCAACTCGTCAACAAGTTTTTGAGTCGTGAAATATCGATCAAAATAAACCAGATGACCGGGAACAAGTGTCTCTGTCAGCTTCAAAACCGGTTTCTCCCCCTGGCCAAAATTGGTATTATTGTACTCGGGATAAGTGTTGGGCCCCTGGTAAACAACAAAGTCACATACAGTGCCATCTGAATTGGCTAAAACAAACGCTTTCAGGCCGACAGGGTTCGGTTTTCCAGGGCAATATTGCCTAATACCACAAGAACCACTGAACGGTATCATCATCTCGTCTATTGAGATGTGTTGTTCCTTGACTTCTTTACTGCAAGCTTTGGTTATTTTGTCCAGAAGTGGACGAACTTTCCACAATTTGTCAAAATTTTTATTTTCGGCAGTAACATCGTCATCAAACACAAATTTTAAAGAGCCCCGTATATTTACGAATCTGTTCCTGGACATATTATCTGCCACAATAGCTATGCGCCACCTAATTTCCCAGTACATCCTTAAGACTGGGTATCCAATACATGCCATAATCACAGATAAACCAATAAAAAGTTTTAATTCGTCAGTAGTCAGTAGCAAACTCTTTCCTGTTTTGCTAACGGCTGTTTGATTTGTTTTGGTAACAATCAATGCAATGAGCTCATCATCAAAGTACTGAGTAAAGAAGTCCACATTTGAAAAATGGGATCGGTCTGGTTTCAAGTACGACGGTTCAGAGAGCATGGGAAGGTTTTTCGGGAAATTACTTGAGGTCCATGTAAATAGATTAGCCTGTACTTCGGAGTCAGGAGGTGTAGAAGACTGAATACCTGAATTGCTACTCCTACCACGAGCGCTTGAAGATCGAGGAGTGTGTCCACGACCTCTTCTGGGAAATGATCGTCCAAAGGATAGCGAACGTGATTGAGCTCGTCCTCGACCACGTTGCAAGACTGGTGTTTGGCTCTCAGGCTCTGATTCAGAGCTAGTACTGCTGTCGCTGACTCTGGTCCTACGTGGAAGGTACTCATCGTCTGTATCATCGCCTCCGAACGGATCGTCTTCATCGTCTTCGAAATCGGACTGTTGAAGAAGGTCAAGTATTTGACCATCTTCCAACGCTGTAGAAAAAGAATATATGAGCACGACGACCTAATACTATGACAAATTAAACTAGTAGGCACAAAAAAAAAATATCTCGTTTTTTCGTTTTCTATCACACGAATGCAAAGACTTGTTAAAATAAACAGGATCCAACACCATCAAAAAAGCTATTTATAGTATACCTGCCCAGCGTACTAGTACTAGTACAAAAAAAATTACATCAAAATTACGTGTCGAAAATGACGACATTACGGTAAAATAACAATTGCTATGCATAATTTATTAGTTTATTTCTAAAACACTACAAAACACAGTAAGGACAAGATAAAGATTCCAAAGATATTGATAAGTTAAACTAACCTCTTCTCGTTGCACGTGTCATTTCTGCGACGTCTTGTGACAGAAGAGCGAAGATACCTCTCCCCGCTCCCTTCAAGCAGTGCTGCCACAAAGCTAAATATATCCACAGACTAACCGACAAAGAAAACATGACATGGCGCGTAATTTAAACATACCAGACGTCAGGAAATATTTTGTTCTAGTATTATCACAGTGGGTCATTACTCCAAGTCTCCGTTTTCATACTTGGGCTTTCACTGCAAACTGATTTTGTTCTAGTATTAGCACTTTGAACCCCAGGAGGCTAATATATTATATTGAACTATATATTCTTTAATTAATTATTATGTGAAGCTACCATCAATTCAGAATGTAGTTTCTACTGAAAAGAATCGGCAAGAAACTCAACAGTTACTTTTTTAAAGCTCAATGCAATGACTCTATAACAGCTATAGAATTGGGTATGAAATACTTTTAAATAAAAAAAAATTACCTTACTTTATTAAAGAAGATAGATATTAAAGAAGATTTAAAAGAAGGTCACCAATGTAGATAGCAAATATTTTTTTTAACATAATAAAACAAATAATTTTTCTTTGTTACACAACTCACTCACACACTCCGCCCTTCGTTATGATTATATATATATATATATATATATATATATATATATATATATATATATATATATAAATTAACTTTGATATAAACATATGTATAATGACTTAATATTATTTTTGTAATCCTGTAAGGCATGTGTGATTACTTTTTAGTTACATACAACATCAACATGCCACAAAGTCGTTGCGTGGGAGTTTATTCTATGACTTTTGATATAAAAAGATAAGGTTTTTTTTATTTACAAGAAATATATTAACTTTTATGTTGATTGAAATTATTATGTTGAAGGTCTTAGGTTTAATTATTTGACCGCAGCGGCGCGTGCTTCCGGTGCGGCGTGGAAGGGCATATTGCCCGAAATTGCACCGGGGCACTGCACTGCGCCGTGTGTGCTACCGCCGGCAAACCGGCGGCTCACTGGATGGGGGGACGGGAGTGCCGCCCCCCCAAATCGAAGGGTAGAGCGGTCGCTAAGACCCCGGCCGCTCCCCAAAGCCCAATTCTCCAGGTCACGGAGGAGACTGCGGCTATGTCATCATGACCTGCCGCAGTTTCCCCCGTTCGCCGGTCCCTGGAGCAGCGGAGATAGAGCGCTCACGGTGCCCGCGAGCGCTCTATGACCGAAGGCGGCTCGCGTAGGCGAGCCAACCGTCGGGGCGTCACGGTGGCATGCGCCAGCGATCCCGTGGCGTCCTTGTACGACGGCAAGGGCACCGCTGGATTTTAGTGGGTATTCTGACTTCGCAGTCAGCGAGTCCCACATACCCGTCACCTTCGGGCGGCGGGATACGTAAACGTATTACCCAGCGTCAAAAAAAAAAAAAAGAAAAGGTTTAATTATTTTAAAAACAAAATTATAATTAAAAGCGTATTACTGAGAAAATAACAGAGTATCGTGAAATTAAAGAAGTTAAATAGAATAAGTAAAATTAGAGAGTATCTTGAAAAAGTACCTTTCCATAGTTACAAAAAGGAGAGGCAGAGGTAGGCCGCAAATTACCATGCAAAAGCTAGACCTTAGAGATGAAGACGCTTACCAGCGAAATGAATGGCGCCGAATGATTAAGAAAGCCGACCCCGCGTAACGGGAAGAGGCGAGGGCAAATAAGACAAAGAAGAAATATTTTCAATAACAATATAAAGAGACTAAAGTAATATGTAAAATACATAATATATACATATAATAAAATAGAAAAATTTACGTGGTAGTTTCTTTTTCAGAATATTTTGACGAGAATTTCTGTATGGGTCTAAAATCACTAGAAATCACAAATCAAGACATTCTCTGTAAGTATGTAATGTTTTGACTTATAAAACTTTAAAAAGATGCTTAAAAATACAATGAATCTATATTAGTACCACATAATAAATAAAATAAAACTTTTTATATTTCCTTTCAAATACGTGCATTCGTGTACTCAGTCGGGATCTATTCAATTTATAGGCTGCGAAACGATAAGTCTAATTTAGACTCGAACTCGTTGTTTGGTGATAGCTATTAGGAAGTGAAGCTAATATTCCTATCCATACATAGCGCTATATAGCGCTAGCCTACCGATATTTTAGTCTTAAATATATAAATGATAAGTAGAGTAGTACATACATACGTATTTATTATCTTTTTACCACATTAACAGCGCTAACTTTTCCTTAAAACTTTACTTTAAATATATATTTATTTTCTTTCTGTCTTAAAATATTTTAAATCATATATAATTACTTAATAAAAAATAACGTTTTATAGCTGTAACGACATTGCTGGGCATATGCCTCTTATTTTGCAAAGGAGTTAAGACTTATTTCATCACTCGCATTGACGGACATAAATCTTTTCGAACATGTAAGTTTACTTAAGATGTTTTCCGTTACTGCCAAGCAATAGACGAATATTAAAGGCAAATTTTACACTTAAAATGGTACTAGCCTAAATTCTTTTATCAGTATGCTACGCTAATACGCTTTGATTTGTGTATAATACGCTATCTATTTTATTACGACGTCATTTTGACATTCAATTTGACAGTGATAATACAATATATTAATTATATCATTTAGAATTTGAAAATTTGATACCCAGAATAACATATAAAATTTTAAACATTTCTTCTCAATACTTGGTAAGCATATGATGGACGATAAGCTTTAAGTATCCTAAGGCATGACTCTCGGTGGGTGGCAACTGTCTCTTTGGTATTAGGCGTTAAATTGTATAACGCTGTTAATCTCTTAATTGTAGTTTAAAAATGACTTTGTTTTTAATGTAAATGTTAAGGTGATTTGGGAGGACTCTACACACGAACATAACATAGTATTAGAAATTATCTTGTACTCTTTACTGAATATAAATACAAAATATTATTATTTATGGAAGGCATACTTTTTTTTAATTTAGGAATAGGTACTATATACAATTTAAAAATACTAATTAAAGAAATAAGTATTTATTTTTAAATGAAAATTACAAAAATTAAAAGACATATAGATAACAAATAAAAGCATACAAAAAAAAAATACTGGGTGATCTTTACATAAAGAAAAGTTTGCTTTTTTTTTGATTTCGTTAACATTGCAAAATTTATCGTAGATTTGTTAACTAGGGATGAAAATATATCAGACGGTCGACTGAGAATCTAGCACATAATTTTATCGCGACAAACGGTCCGTATGAAATTTATCTGTCCCTTTATAGGATAACGAAAAAATTCTTAGCAAAGTTGTGTGAAGTCCCCTCGGTCAAAGGTCGCGTCCCCCGGGACGAGTGACTTATGCGTTCGGGTCGAACACTTTGGGGCCAACTGACAATGTCGATATTCAATATTCTAAGTTTCTTTTATTTTCGAGTTGTAATTGAAGTGGACACATGTCAGAAAAATTGAAATGTGTAACTATTACAAAGCGTATCTTTTGTATGAATAAAATTTTTACAGGGACATCTAACATCAAAAGATATGGCTTTTTAGTTTTTTTATTTCCTTTTTTAGGCTCATTGACTTATTTACATGTATTTCATACAATTCGATCAAAGGAATAGTCTAAGTAAGTATCAAATTGACGACCGTTCTTGTCTAGTAGTGCGAGTAGTCGTCTCAACGCCGGCGGTCGCAGGTTCGATTCCTGCTCGGAGCATATATTTTTGTTTGTATAAATATTTGTTTCTGGTTTGGGTGTATGTCCTTGTGGGTTTCCCCATCATACCTCGGCGAGCACGTAAAGCTGGTGGTCCCGGTTGTTATCATTGATATCTGATAATGATCGTTTCTCATGGTAGGGAATTTATCTGCCACCCTGCAGAGGAGCAGCTTGGTAAATTACGTTACAGCCTACAACCCTTCTTCTATTTGGGTGAGAAGCCTTTGCACAGTAGTGAAATGTTTACAGGCTAATTCAGTTCAGTTCAAATATCAAATAACAAATTTTGATTATAACCTCACGCACAGCACATAAAGACACGTACGTAGGAATTAACAAACCAGTACAATCGTCGTAAGGTCACAATAACTTATTAAAAGTGAAAATAAAAACACATAGCGTATTCTACTACTGAAAAAGAAAGAATAAAATAAAATGATTAAACAAACCTCAGTGATGCTCTCTCAAATTTGAACTAGTTATAGATCTGATAGCTACTGTTTTAGATCCACTGGCGAGTTATAAACTAGATTAAATCTACTTTTTTTTAATATTTGTCAAATACAGAAAAGAAACAGCTATGTAAATAAATTCCGAATTCTATTTATAACCGCATTTTTTAGTAATTTAATGCTACAATATTTATTGAAAAAGGTAAGAAAAAGAATTATTGTAAAACCAGAGTCATAATTGTCTGAGTTCTTGATTTTTATAGTAGCGAACGAAAGACCTTTATATCAAATAGATTGAATGAAATTTGGAACGCGATAATCTGTGATAGCTCTCGAATTGAAGTCCTATTTATAAATCGCAGTACAAGTGCATTGAAGTATTCAAATGAGCCAGGCAACAGTGAACTGACGGTAACATTGTTTAGCGCATAAGCTTAGTTGCATAATGTAAGAATTTACAAATTCTGTAGGCATTACACGCTATTAGAAATTTTGATTAGAGTACTGCAATAGGGAATAGTATTTGCATGTTTTTCTAATATGAGAAGAATTCCTGTCAGTCTATTATCACAAAAAGTGAACGAGAGTCGTTTGTGTGTTCGTGCGCTAGAAGGGAGATATCTAAAATTGGACTTATAGTGTTAGTTTATTTATTCATTAGTCATTAGCAACGAATTTATATACAAACTGGAATGCGCACGTGCACTCAAAAATCGTTCCTAATAGAGGGATCGCATCTCTTTCCACCATGGATTCAAGCCAAATCGTAAGAAAGAGACAAAATACCAGTAGTCAACGAAATGCTCGAAACGATTTTTTTCACTTTACAACATGTAAAGTGGAAACAAATGTCACCCTTATGTCAGTTATTTCAAGGTGCATATTTGAATATACAATTTGATTAAGTGAGCATTCCAGTTATGATATAAATTCCTTGTCATTTACTTAGTTTATGTAATTATTATATAGACAGTTCTAAAACTATTATAAATAGTAAAATTTTTGTAAATATATGTATAGTGTAATTTATAAATAAAAAATACAATTATAATTACTTACATTTCACAAAAATGTATGTCAATTATTCTTATTGCTTATGTTACTAAAATATAAATATTAAAAAAAATGAAATATCTTTATTTATTTCCGATTTATAGTTGTATAAAATTTTTCGATATAGTTTCTTAAATGTTAGTTCTTACATTGTGTGTTCAGCTTAATCCAAGAGTACTTACAAAAATTATGTAACCAGGTGACTGAAAGGAGCAACTTGATTACGGCTGGCATACATATACGATATTTCGTAAAACAGAGCTTCATAATTTTATTTCATTATATACATATTCTGGGCAAAAGAAATAAAAATCTCAATTTAATTGTGTTTTCTTATGATATCTGAATGGCAAAATGTGACGGGATATCTTCGCTATAATTGGGTAAATGATTTTAAAGACGTATATAAAGACGTATATTTTTAATAAGGTAAGAACAGTCTTATACACATTTTGTAAATAAATTCTAACCTTAAAGGTAAACAACAGAATCCGTTAAGACTGTTTTATGGTGTTTTTTTTTTTTTTTTTTTTAATACAAATTTTATATTCACTAAATGTAACGATGTCGATAACAATTTATGACTAAAGGTCGAGAAAAAAAAATGTGCAGACTTTGGCAGAATGTATGTTTATCATGTTTTCATGTACTTTTTTACAACTATACTATTAAAACGTTGGTGTGAAACCTGTTTAGTCAAGTACTGGGAAATACTTGGTGTTTTTGTTGTAACAGTATAAATATAACACCGCTATTGTCTTGGTCTGACCTAAATACTGGGACTTGTAATAGTGAAATGTTTTACACCACAAATGTTTTTTGAAGGTCAAGTACATAATTTCATATCGCTTTGATATTACAATATTACGTATTTAATTATTTTTGCTACTCGTAAATTAATGAGGTAGGGAGCAGCCACACTGCCACATAGATGTACCTACTTACTAGTACTGTTTTTATTTAATAATGTATTTAGTTAATAATGTTTTAGTTAATAATGTTTTTAGTTAATAATGTATTTTTCTACATACAAATAAAATATATATTCATATCATGTTTTTTGACGTGATAACGTCTTGTTAATCGATGAATGCCGGCTGAGCAAGAGCGCGGAACAAGCGATAGAGAGCACGATCGGCTTAAGCGTTTGGCTTTTAAATGAAAAACAATAACGCAGATTGAAGGATCTTAAATATCACACATATAAATAAGTTGTAAATAAATTGTTAATAGCACATTGTTACTTGTAATTAATCTGTATGATTTAAGTAATAAAATATTTGAATTAACGAGTGCATATAAATGTTAATTTTTCAAAAAAAATTGTAATTAATTGAATTAACTCATTCTTTGTATTATACAAAATAATTATAACTCAGTGATAATAATTCAATTCAATTCATAAAAGTATGTAATTTTTTTTCAATGTAAACCGACTTTATTTTTATAAGGAGATTTTTCTCGATATTCATCGTGATAGTTGTTGTTAATTTATTAATAATTTCCATCAACCGATAAAAAAGTTTTATTGGTATTAGCTACGACAACAAATTTAGTAAAGTGGCTCTGTTACCATCAAAACAAGAAATAATTTTATATTTTGGCTGTTCCTATTTTTTTATATTGGTCTGTTTTAATTTAATTTATGATGTCTTCTAGAGCCGTAAAATTTTGTACAAGGTACTGTCAAGATTATAAAATGGATTTCGTTTAATCTTTTAAGTGTTTTTGTAAATCCCATTTTTACTTATTAATTGATTTAAAACTTAACTTTATATCAAGTTATCTAATTTTGATGATTTTTTATTAAATATATATATATATATATATATATATATATATATATATATATATATATATATATATATATATATATATATATATATATACATACATACATCGAAATTGATTCCATATAAAGTGAAAAAAAACCACCTCCTATGGCGTACCAAAGAATAACACTTCAAGGATATAAATACACGGACTAAATTCGTAATTAAATTTGCAGTTCATATAAGTTGTAATATTATCAATTTATTAATAATATGGGTGTAACAAAATTAGCAGATTTTAATTACAAATTATTAAAATTTCATAATTATGTGGACGGTTACACTGGTGCGGTTGTAGTTATACCACAAATTAGATGCCTCAATGAACGACCTACCGACTTGGAACAAGAGTCAACTTGTATTAATTTTTGTACGATATAATGTTTTCGAAACTATTTCTTTTAAAGGTTTTACCACTAAAGCTGCTAAGTATAGTGTATTAATTATCGAATCTAACTAATAACTCCAAATTCATGTTACATGTTAACTGGAACGATACGTTAGACATCGAATTTCTTTCTACAACAATGAATATGATATAAATTTTAAACATGAATTTTGCACATTAATATTCAAAGATACTATGCTGAATTTAATCTTTTGACCACCAAATTCGATTTGCCTATTTCAAGTATCGGACTATTTGAGTTTTCATCATATTTATACCACTGGATGTGAGAATAAAAGTATGATATTAAAATAATTAATATAAAAAATAATAAAGTTTATTGTAACACTGGCATGTATTTTATATAAAATGAAATTATTTTTTTTTCATATCTAACTAACCGTAATATTTATAATTTTATTTTAAAAGAACCGTCGCTTAATTAACTATATTTTCAGTATATTCCTTTAGCTTAATTACCATCTCTTGGCTTTGCATTTAAATGTACTTTAATACTGAATGAAATTAGTTCTTCTTACGCTGTGTGAATACTGAAAAAGAGGTTTGTAATATGATCAAAACTTTATTTAGTCTGTGTATTTTCTCTATTAGGTAAACAAACAATAGGCAACACTGTTATTAGAACTATTTTTTCACAGTTTACTTTGAGGTAGACTATTATCAAATGATAAAACTTGTTAAAAAAATTGTTTTTTATCACATAATTGGTTGAAAATAATACATGCTTTTTTATACATGATGATACATGGTTAATAACTAAAAAACCAGTTGAATTTTCTCTTAATCTTCTCCTAATTATTTCGCCTACAAACTTTTTTGCTTAGTAGATAATTTAGAAATAAAGTAAACAATTCTCTATATATACAGCGTATCATGAATTTATTTCCACTTTATAAATTGAAATATTAAATTTATTTATTAGGTATATGTAAAAGCCTCATTAACTTATATCTATTTAAACCGGTTTTAATGTAACTTAAACACGTTGTTTGAAAACATGTTTTTATAAACTAAAAATAAAAGGACAAAAAACGAAAAAAAAAATATTTGTACAAAAATATCCTCTTCATACATCGAAACCGGAAATCGAAATCGTAACCGTCTGCGTTAATAGGACTTTCATTAACACTGCTCCACAACGGTTATCAAATGTATTAAAAATGTCTAATCGAAGCTTTTAAATTTTTATGCAAATCTTTGAAGAATTTTACAATCCATCATTATTGTGAGGTAACAAATATCAAAGCAAATAAAAGTCTTTGGGGGTAGCAAACAATGAGTTCTTTGTCGTAAGTACGTGAAATTAGGTCGAGGAGTTTGAATAAGTAATTTGGAAAAGATATAATGTAAACATCAGCTTGTGAGATGGATGAGGGATCGAGGATTTGAATGGTTCGTTCAACAAGTACATATATATTGTAAATAGATCATGTTTTATACTTAAAAATATAACCGCTTTCTATTTAATGTCGTCGTTTGAACCAAATGATTTTATAAATTAGAATAGATTTTAATAATTGTTTTAACATTTCAATACTGCTAATGAGAACTATGCATTTTTCCGGATTGAATTTTAATATTAAATATAAATCTCGATAACTTTTGTTTTTAAATTTAATATCTTAAATTATAACAGTTTATTCTTAGTTACTTAAATATAGACCTTGGCGGGTGAAGCCACGATAAAAGCTAGTACTACAATATGATCGATTTATTTTTCATAGTTGTCTTTGATTACTTTCAGGTTTATAATAATATTATGGATACTAAGTTGGTAATGAAATTTTAAAAATCCTTTTTTATAGATTTTGGGATATTTGGTCAACCTTTTGTTAATTTTCGTTGAAATCTTGAGATATTTGAGTATGCATTCATAAAAGAAGTCGCTCGAAGTATGGTTGGCCATGTAACGATTTATCGCACCTTAGGCATCTAAGCAACGGCGCATTTTTCCGGGATAAAAGTTCTTTTTGAGGTCATAAAATACGTGCATATCAAATTTCATGGCGATTAGTCAGGCATATGAGGCGTGAAAGTGGAAAAATCAAAAAACAAACAAATAAACTTACTTTCAGATTTATAATATTAGTAAAGGCTTGATTAAACTGCCACTTTGATAAGTTGATACCTGTTGGAATAAAATAATAAGATAATTATGATACCAAATTATTGGCATATGACCGATTGTACATGTGAACGAGTATTTACGGTATACAGGTATACACATAGAGACGTACATACAATTACCCGTATTTATACACGCTCTAAAACATCTGACTAAAAAGACCTTCTTCTCAACAATTTTTCGATTTGTATTTCAATATTCTAACTCTAATCTAATTACTGATTCATTAGATTATCTTTGGACTCACCGATGGTTGTTGGAGTAGTGTCCTGGAGCCCGCAGTATGGTGCGTCTTCCGTTTCGCTGGAGCTACGATTTGTGAAAGGTTGCCAGCAGAGGTTGAATGAGGATTCTGGACAACCGGGATATTGGGCGCGAACTTGGGGAGGCCTATGTCCAGCAGTGAACTGTGACAGGCTGAAACGAAGCGAAGATTGTATTTAGTATCAGCGTGACACAACACTTTTATATATGCTTTGTATTATAATCGTGCTGTCCCAGTAGAACATGGAGAAGAACTTCCAGTAGAGTACGGAACAATAGGACTACAAGACAAAAAAAGTAGATGGGTTGGCACAGTGTACACTGTACAGGAACTGGTTGTTGTGCTAGCAGTAGTCGATTCGATCCCTTCTCATGTTTAATATCTTTCACTAATACTCGTATTTGTCGTGGTTTAGGCATTTGTTTTGTGTGTGTTGTTGGACCGTTGACACAGTACGTCATTCTACTCAGGTCCAATTAGATTGAGTCGTTTATTTATTTATTTATAAAATAATATTAATTCATCAATTGAGACGTTTGTATAAATATATATTGTATAAATACAAACGTCTCAGTTCTTAACATGTAGAAATCGAGTATTTATTCGTATATACTTATTCATAAATAAAATTTGCAGAATTTCTAGGAAAGCATAATTCTATCTTTAGATGATTCACTCCTCAGGTATCACGACTTGGACATTACATAATATACTGATTATTTAAATTTAATGCCTTAAAGGTTATATTGGTGAGGTAATTTTTTATAAAATTATCAAATTTGAATTTGTAATCCGATGTAATACCCGCGTGTGTACACATTATAAAATTTCGTTCGATCCCATATATTTATAATCTCCGTCAATATTTTATGACATCACCGAAGGAACAATTACATTTTATGATCCAATAAAGAAATTCTTAAGCAAATATTATGACCTTATTGTAACGAAAAGTATTTTTGCAATTTCTCTCTCCAAATTTATAGCGAACATTGTGTACTTTGAATGGATCGCCGTATAGACCTAGAGATTATGATATGAATATTATTAAAAGAAAATATATAACTTTTTTTTAGTAATATAGTTTTATTTCCATGTATTGATTATTCCGCTACGCACATCCTAACTTATAGTTTTTGTTATTTTTTTGAACACGTTCTTAGCGCAAAGTACTTAAGTTTTTTTTTTGTTAATGTGAATACATAATTATGGTACAGCTTTACATTATTATAGAATTAATATATTCAATAATTATAAGGTATATAAAAAGCTACGCAAAAGGTAGAAATAATTAAACATAATAAGGGTAAAAGAAAATTATTATTATTAATTTACATTTTTTAAATTTGATTTTTTACGGTGACGCTTAACGCTAGTACAAATCCTAATATAGGTTTTAATATATTGATTTTATTTTTTGTATACGAATTAACTTTAAATTATTGAGTTTTTCATACTTATTCCATTTTTAGTTTCATAGTTGTTTGAATTTTTTGAGTCTTATATTGAATATCATGCCCCAAATACTGGGACGAAAAGTGTAAAAGGACGACAAAAGCGCTGAACTATCATTAGGTGCTTAAAATTTAGAGCACGTTGGACGTTGTAGTACTTACTACTTTAGCATTTTCATTGTCCAAAAATGTTTCGGTCGAATCGAATATATAATGATCTCGTTGAAATGGACCTAAGAAAGGATTTTGTAAGTGTATTTAAAAATCGTCTTTATATAATTATAAAATGTTATCGTGTTTATATAGTTAAAAATGCATTTAAAATGCATTTTATAATGCATGCATTATAATCATATCCATGCATAAATGCAAATATTACCTCTTACATCAAGGTTACAGTGTTATAATTAAAAATAGTATATAGTAATAATGCAGTAACATAATATCTTTTTTGACCGTTGTTGTTTTAAGCTTTAAATTTGTTCTATCAGTAATAAAATATGAGTTTGAAATGTTTATTATTCATTTAAACATTATAAATATTGGCTTTTAAGATATATTTACTAATAATTGCATTTGAACGTAATTTTCGACATTTAAAAAATAGTAAGAAAAACTGTTTACCCTACTCGACAATAGATGGCGCTAGTAACATCATCTTGTAAATTACATCGAAAGCTTTAATTCCAGAAACATAACCTAATTGGCTAGTGTAAGTAAACAATATTAAGCTCGTGAATTACACTGGGTATGTTTGTTTATATCGTAAAGGTAATCCAGCGAGATCATCATTTAATAAATAGGCAAACTTTAGTCCGTCAGCTAATAAATTTTGGTGTTTGCTCAGGTAATACGAGAACTTTGGATATTACTTTCTAAGAGCTTGCTTACTTGTTGTGTTTAGCTTTGTAGTCGGTTATATTATTTAGTTTAAGGAGGTTAAGTATGTGTAACAATTTATAATTATGCTCTTCATATTACCGAATAAGTATAAGTAGGTAAGTACCAAATTTTATTAGTGATGAAACTTGTTTTCATAGCATTTAAGTTATGCGAAATAATGGAGCTGCTTATGAGAAACCTATTTAGGCTTCCGATTTGTTTCTCTGTATATAAAAAAGTTCCATACATCTATATTTATGACAGGTATAGTTCTGTACATTAAAATATATCTGCATTCATCAAAAAAAAAAAATCAACAAAAAAAGAATATTCGAAAATGTGTTTTCTTCTTTTTTTGGCCGCGCCTCACGCCTAAACTACTGAAACTACTATCTAAAGAATGCCTGCTCTATTCCTGCTAGTTTATGTATCTATAGACAAAAGAACTATTTCGTTATTTTTTTATTTAATTATTAACTTTATTGCACAATCATAGAAAAAACATATTAAGCAAAATGTGGGCTTTTACAAAATAATAAACACTTGGACATGAAAGAAAGTGTTATTAATTTAAGGCTTATGTCGTGGTTAGAAGACATAATTTTAATATAAAACGAGTACATACAAAGATATAGACTGTTATATTTTGCCGATAATTTGAAAAAAAAAGTCTGATTCATTTTTAAAGTAAATATAAAGTCAACAATTATAAAAAGTTTTAACGGTTTTAAAAATTGTTATTTGTTAGTACATTGTTGTTATTGTGTTAAATTGCATCAAGGCTAATTTACTAACCATTGTAATAAAAAAGAAAAGTTAAGATATTGTAAAAAGACAAAAAAAAATACGTTTAGCTTGATATACGCTCCTCTCGGTTTCACCTACGTAACTATAATATATATATAAAAAAAAAACAATAATAATGTAACTAAGTTACTGTTCCGCCCTTGTGAGACATAGTCATGTTTCTGTCACGTTCTGTATTTTTCACAGCTTATAACTTAAAATATATTTTTTAAGAAACAGGCTTTCTGACACAAAAAGTTTTTTTTAAATTCAGACCAATTAATCATAGTAAGTTTACAATATATATGACCATATGTGTATGTTAAATATAATTATTTATTATTTAATAGACCATTTAATTTCTGAATTGTGTTCAATATTTAAAAATATATTATTATTTATACAGTACCCTTATTATTTAACAACGATTATAGTTAATAATCTAATCAATTATTGAAATAATATGGACGTCACGGTCGAAAGCTGATAACATCGGATGCAAGCGGTTCATTCATATTTTATTTCTTCATCGCTACCTGACCGGTACCTGTAACCTGCTATCAGTTTATTAAAACAGTCACAGGTTGTCAACAAAAAGTTCCGACAAACGACGAGACAGACAGTGGCGACTACGACATTTACAGCCATGACACAGAGTCGGGAAGGATGGCGATGTTTTTAATTTGAATCTGGATAATACGAAACGAAAATATTCTGGAACATGAATCAATGAATTTGTATTAATAGATATTTATTAGTCTTTCTTTGGTATTGTTTGTTTTTAGAAGTTTTTAAAAATCAATCAAATAAACAGGCTACTTTGTAATTTACGATATTTTTTTAAATGCTATATTTACGTGATTGTTGCTGAATTATTATTTTTTCATGTTAAATATTATATAAAGTTTATGTTTTAATTACTTTTGAAAACTTATTTTTTAAATATATTAATTTAAGTAACTGTTACATTTTCAAGTTAACTTTTATAATTAATTATTTAAGTTCTCAAAGACCGTGTGTGTCTTCTGAAGGTGAGTTAATAAAATAGTAAGGGCGTCTTGTTTCTGAACACACCTGCTTAGAATCTTGATACAGAATTCCCAGACTTCGAAATCCAGTTCGTTAGGCCCGTCGCTCCCCTCACACCCTACTTTTGTAGTACAACATAAAGAGAGAGGAGGATTTTCACGGTCCTTTCGAATTTGGTCAATACAAGTGTAAAGAAAAAATATTGTAGACAACAAAAGCGCGCTTTTACATATTTTGATTCGCTCGGGTATAACATTGAGTAAGGTTCATTTTTCATTTTAGCTTTATTATTTTTTAAATTAATAATGTAAAACTTACGTATTCATATTTCATACTTCTACGACGTTATAATATCATTCTAGAAAATAGTCATGAAACGTAGGTCACATTTGTTTTTAGAATATTTAATTTTATGGATCTTTGTAGTAATAAATACGACCCTTTGCTACCTTTTCATTGCTTTAGAATAAAAATATATTTATTGCCGTTCTTAACTGTCGAGCTTTGCGATAACAATTTTTATTTTATACTATAATTAATTATTTATATGTGGGTATAGAAAAATATATATAATATGTATATAATGTTTGCATTACTTTTAATTTCTAGCGATTTAATCAATAACCGATTGAATAATAATATGTATGCGTTTAATATTGCAGTATGTAATTTCAAGAATTTTGTAAAAATAAAATACAACTAATTAATGTGTACAAAAATTAAATTACACGTAAGATATCGCAACTATATTAAAATAATATACTATATTAAAATAAGTTGTTATTAAAATATTTTAACAAAATGAAAAATAACGAAAATAACTACCGATAGTAGGCACACTAGTCGTATATATGAAAATTAATTAATTTATAAACTAAATTATAATTTATTCACTTATTATTGGTAAGTATTAATCGTTTCCTTGAATAAAAAATATTTAGATTATGATTTTTGAGAATAAGGAAGATTTTATCTTCCTATTGGTCATGGTGATGGAAATCCTGCAGGTGACAACATTGCTACACCTTACAGCTCTTTGGAAATAAAACTAAATTTTAAAGCAAAGAATACTGCATCTAGAGATATGCCTTATGATCGGCGTATTATGCATACTGTCTGAGTGCCTCATATATGAGTGATGTCTATATGAGTTAAAATTTCTTATGCACGGAGTAGTGATGTAAAAATGTATGTAGGTAAAATGAAAGAGACACGTAAACGTCTAATATTTTGTACATAGATACTAAATACATAAACGTATTCGGCTAAAAACGTTGACAAATTATTTCGGTGTTACCAACACTGCTATTTTAACACCATACCTATTCACATTTATTGTTTTGAAAATAAATAAATAAATATATTTAACATACACACACGGTCGTCTGTTCCTAAGGTAGGTAACTTAATGCCTGTGTTTTAGGTAACAGTCGACTGATATACATTTTTTTAAAATAAATATACATATAAATAATAAATATATATTACACCCAGACTTGGGGCGGGAATCGAACCCACAACCCTGGAGCAGAAAACAGGGCCACTGCCAACTGCGCCACGGGCTAGTCAATGATTGTTATTAATTTTAATATCTTCTTTTGCTTTTTTGAATATGAATTTATTTGTTCAGTTTGTGATTTAGCACACCTCCAAACATCCGCTCTTGTTACTTGATCAGGTTGGTTGGTAAAGAATGCTTTTAGCAGTAAGCCCGTCTTTTGTAAATTCAATAACGTATTGTGCAATAAACTATTAATAAATCAATTAATAAAATCCAGTGTAGGTAAATTTTTTGTAGTGAAAATTATAAATGACGTTTCGTCGTTATGACCGCTTTGTACATAAGTGCTTCTAATATTTTTTGGATTATAAGCTATTAGTGCAGCGTATCTAGTTTTAGTTTTACGTTATAAGCTATACATTTCTCAAAAACTGTTTATTTAATAGTAGGAACAAATAAATCAACATCTCAATATAGATAACCTTTGAAAACAAAAGTTGATCACATTATATAATTATCTATAATGCTTTTAAATTACTCACGAATAATGTTTGCTTAAGTTATTAAAGATTAATTATGTATGTCGAGTTTCAATGGAGGCGACGCTAACATTATTTAGTGTTAAATTTTTAATTTATTTTTACGTACAAAGTAAACTTTTAATAAGTAATTACTTTAAAAAATTACTCTAATGTTAAATTGTGTTATAGTTCCTGTATTATGTAAAATCTGTTAAACTGTAAAATCTGAACACAGTTATTTGTAAAGATAAAAATAAAAAAAATGAGAAAATCTTATTGAATTTCAAGAAATTATTATCTTATTATCATTTCAAGTTTTAAAAAAGAAATGTATGTTCGGTTGTAATTAAAATAATCTTAAACCACCAAGGAATTTATATACAAACTTAAGCATGAACGTGCACTCAAAAAACGTTATTATGAGAGGGCTTGCATCTCCTTCTACCATGGATTCAAGGCAACTCGTAAGAAAGAGACAAAATACCAAATAGTTACTAAAAAAAAAAAAAAAAAAAAAAAAAAAAAAAAAAAAAAAAAAAAAAAAAAAAAAAAAAAAAAAAAAAAGACCACGATGTACAGTGTTTAGGCTGTACAGGAATTAAACACTTAGATAGTAACTATTTGGTTTAATAATTAAATAATCTAAGTGTAGAATGGTATGATTATGGTCTATGGTATTCTTTGAGATGGTAAGCGAGAGCACGCGACTCGTTTGGTAGAGAGACCGACGTGAACTGACTTATTGAATTATTTATTATATTAAAGTTAATTATTTTGCACACGGCCAGGGAAACGCTGACGCGGCACTCGGCGCGGGCGCAATGTACGGTCATTGCACCGTACACCAGTAGTCAACGAAATGCTCGGAACGATTTTTTCACTTTAGATGCTGGGAACAAATGTCAACCTTATAGTAGTTATTTCAAGGTACATATTTTAATATACAATTTTATTAAGTGAGCGTTCCAGTTATGATATTAATTCCTTGGAAACCACTAAATCGTATTTAATTATTCTTTAACTGTTAGAAATCTAAATTTTATTTGCACAATATGGCTATTAATATTATACTACAACTTATATTAAGTAAGCCATAAATATAGAAATGGTAGAAAACACGAAAGTTGTCTAGTGTAATAGTTTTAGGTTAATAAAAATTGTTTTGTTACATCTATTCTTTTAATCTTTGTTAATTTATAAGCATAAGAATTGTTTGCACCTGGCCTAGCGGCAAGGTGACAAAATGCTTTGATCGTTAAAGTTTTATCTGCTCCGAAGGTGCCTCTGGAACAAAACACAGCCAGTCGGCTGATAATAGAGGATTTTAAGACAGTGTTAATTGGCTAACTGCTTCGAACCTTAAGATCTAGACGATAACATAAATTGGTCAATTAAGACAACTAAGTGGCAAAACTTTTATCTAATATCTAAGGAAAAGCTATATAAAGTTCTTTTTTTTTGGTTTGTCTAGATTATTAAAAACTCATTCTAGGATTAGCAAACAACCGTATTAAAGTAGTTTTTGAAAATGTTTTTGTTTTTAGAAGTTCACAATAAAACAAAGAGCGCAGTGTGTTGTGGCAGTATATGGTGATGCTCCTGCCTATCACTATCCTGGTTGGTCTACAGCTGTTTGCACCACTATGGCCTTAGTCGCCTTTTACGACACCTTGGCAAGAAAGAGTCGGAGAGGACTATTCTTCTCTACTGATCACCGCACGGCAAATTAAGATATCTTTCCTTAAAAAAAACAAGCTATCTGGCTAAAATGATATAAAAAGATAAAAATATCTTAGGATGTTAATTTAAAAAATTGATTTTAAAATAATAATAAAAAACAAAATAAAATTGTAATGTACTTGTATGTATGTAATATTGTTTATGGGTGTGTATGGATTTGTAATGATAGATATGATTGATGGTCCTTCAAAGAAACAATTAGGTAAACTTGTCTGCTAGAATTTAAATATATTTTGGTTTTGGTACAATGTTTTACATAGTGAATTAATAATTTTTTTAGTTCGATATTAATAAATAGTGTATTTTGAAATTTTCATGTCAATCGCCATTTTAAATATAATGTTACTGCCATTACGATATTATAATTCACTGTACAAAATATATTCGTTTATTCAACGTAAATAATTCATATAAAATCCAATTTAATATTAAAATTAACCGAAAGTTAATTGACTTTGATACACTTTTCATTTTCAATTATATATTTTCATTTAAATAAATTTCATAGGAACTAATTAACGTAGTCTGCAAATAATAATTTACAGACACAAAATATGATAATAAACATCCGCATTCCGCAGTACGATACTGTAAATATTGTTTTATTATATAAGTTGCAGCATAAGAGTATTTTGTTCAATTATAGACAAATAAACTGTGACAATAATTGGGTTGTTGGTTTTTCAGACGGAAAATATTTTAATATTATTCTACTAGCGACGTGTGTTAAAAGACTCTCTTTTTAAATAACTTTTTAGCTTTAATAGTTTTTGATATACCTAATGTACATTATTTTGTTAATTTTTTGTACTTTTTTTAGTATATACATCGTTATAAATACATATATTAGGAATAAAAATTACAAAGATTTGTACTAGTTCACAACATATTTCTTTAAGAAATATTTTCAGTATAATTGCCACTTAATAAATTGCGGCAAATGCATCAATGGTTTGAGTGTCTCAAAAGGAATAAGGGCAATTTTATGATAATTGCAAGCACCGAACCGGTGCACTTCGTACGCAATTAGACATTCCTAGTCGAGTGTGGGAGAGATATTTGAGCTTCTATAATATTTCTTAACAAGTCGCGTTTTTACTATACTCCTTCGCACTGTCGAGTTATATTTGCGATTTATTTTGTAATTTATTTTATAAATAGAACAATCGAAGTGTCACCCGCTGTAATGTTCATATATGTATGTCTGACTGGTTGCCCTTTGTAGTTTCTTCTTCGCTTCGGTCGTTGCTAGTGCAGCTATGTTTTATACAATGGTACCAAACAAATTCTTTAACTATTTAATATTGATATACGTTTATCACAATTATGTAAGAAATGTAAATGAAACCCATAATCATAGGAAACTAAAATTTATTGCGGATAAATAATAAAACTGTAATTTTATTATTTATTTAGTCGCATCTCGTTTTACCACAGTGAGAATGGACATTTGAGAATGAACATTTTGCTCAAGCTGTGTGAGGGTGTAATGCTGAAACTCATTAACTTCTGCTACATTTTTTGGATAACTTCATTACCTCCGCTATGGGAAATTTTAATTGCAGCAAAACTTTTTCCCATACACAGCAATAATCATCTGTATTCTAGCTACTTCCTGCAACTAAGTTTTTAAAAGCTTTTTAAATTAAAAATATGTTATGTTCATTAGTGATTAATATTTATTTTTGCGCAATAGAAAACCTTATACTGTTTTTTCATTAGCATCAATTATAATTCGTTGAGTTAAAAAAGTAAGAATCTTTGAAAATCTTATATCCACTGTTATATTTTTTTAACCTTTGAACTATTTTAATATTTTTACACATAATCTTACAATAATAAAACAAATCAAATATCCTTAATAGAAATCTCGTCTCCTTTTTTTGTTTTAACTGCTGTAATACGTTATAACATCAAAGCAAAGTATCATAAATATTTTATGCACGTATTTTTCAATGATCACACAAAAAGAATAATAAATTGATATTCCCGAATTCCAATACATTATTCCTATCATATCATCTCAGCTTCATCTGTGGCATTCAAAAATATATAAAAGTATACAAATAGAATCAGCGTGGCGCCAAGGTTAAAAACTTCATTTTCATAATGCGAGGGCGGAAGCCATAAAGTGAAATTGTTTCCCTCTTTCCGCTCCCCCAGTTCGAATATTTTTAACTTTTTTGTACGCCTCAAGTAGGTACGAATTTTAAGTTGACGTTGTTTGTCGGACACAATCATAATTGTTTCCTGTATGTTTCTGTACAGAGTTATTTTGTTTATTGTAAAAGTTAATCCACAATGGTCTGATTTAATATGCTTTGAATATTTATTGCAGTACCTACTATCCACAAATCAAAAAATATACATTGTTTTGTCTATGAGATTTAGATGAATTTAGAAGCGATACGATGATTATTTATTGATTCTTTGGTTTTGTTACTTTTACATGATAGTTTTTAATGCATTCCCGTGAGTTTTTTTTTAACGATTTAACATTACCTATATATTTTTTTGTTTTATTGGGACTTTCTAATTTATTCTAAGAAAATTGTTAATTTTATGTTTACCATATAAACATATCAGACCTAGTTTTCCTTTATAATTCGTGTTTTATTACCACGGATACAATTTTTATAAAAGATATTTTTTTTGTTATAAAATTAAAAAAGAAACTATTGTTGTATTGTAATAAATAAATTAAACTAAGGACCCAATCACTCGAGTTTTAGTTACAGGCAATAATTCTCTTCGTTTAATTCCGTCCGGTCCTCCTGACATTCTACTCTGTAATATTGGGAAAGTAAATCATTTCGCTCTTACGCAGCTTAGCGAAAAATGTTCTACCATTCAACTTTATACTGTAACTTTACGAATACATTAGTTAAGAATGATGTTATAAATATTATTTGTTTGTATATAATTTGTTTGTCAGCACCTAAAACAAGTTATTTTAATTCCATGTGAACTTAGCCAAAATTGATATGAAGTGGAGGTTACCCGACCGTTCTGGTGTTGACGAACGTTCTGGTGTAGTGGTGCTAGTAGTCGCCTCAACGTCGCCGGTCGCGGGTTCTATTCACACTTGGGGCAGATATTCAAATTTGTGAAAATTTGGATATTTTGGATAAACCCACAAAGACATACACCCGGTCTGGGTGTATGTCTTTGTGGGTTTCACCAACGTGCCTCGGAGAGCACGTAAAACTGTCGGTCCCGGTTGTTATCACGAATCCCTGGTAATGATCTTTACTCATGCCAGGGATATTATTCCCCAACCCGTAGTGGAGCAACGTGATGGATTAAATTTCTTTATGGAGAAGAGGCCTTTGCTCAGCAATGGGTTGCTTAGAGGCTGATACAGTACAGTACAGAAGGTTACCAACTACAAGCTCAATTATTGATTAATTGAATTCAATAGCAAAAATCAGAAATTTTAGAAGGCGAGAAGGTTTAGGTGCCAAATTTAGCATCAGCATTAGACATGCCCGAGTACCATTAGCTTTCAGCAGAAGTACTCAGAGAGGCGGTCAGGTTCTCCCCGAAGATTATTCAAATGATATGCAGCTTTGGTTGCCTTTAATCATCTTAATGATGGGGAAACTCTGATCAGTCTGTTGGAAACACGGCGATTATTCTTATTATTATTACTCTTAATCTAGTTGTCACAACAAGTAATATAACATCACAGTAAGTAGGCAGATTACTATAAATTACATATTCAAAATAAAAAAAGATTTTCATTATTTTCAAAGAACTTTATCCCTCTAGATCGCATTTTCTATTGCTATCATTTTTTACTGCGAATCAAGACCGTGACGTTTTGAAATGGCAATATTTAATATGGTTTGTGATATCATTAAGTCCGTTCCATATTTTTTACCAAGTTAAAAAATTGTTTTTTCTTTATGTCGTTCATACTATACCTGGATTTTTTTTTACATTTTTTTTTATTTGGTCCCGTTAAATAATAATTACTGTTTATGAGGATAACATATACATTTTTAGCTATACTTTTTATTTTTATTTTACCAATACATTTATAAGGATTGGATTAACAACCGCTGTAACGTCGGCGGTCGCGGATTTATTCCCCTCTTAGGGCAAATATTTGTATTTGTGCAAATATTTATTTCTGATTTGGGTGCCCGCGTGGGTCTTCCCATTTCGCCTCGGAAAGCACGTAAAGCAGTCGGTCCAGGTTGTAATCATAGATACTTGATAGCGTTCGTTACTCATGGTTAGGGAAGTTATCCGCTAACCCACAGTAGAGCAGCGTGATGAATTAAGCTGAAACCCTTCTTCTGTATGGAGAAGAGGCCTTTGCCCAGTGCAGTGGGAAATTTATAGGCTGGTACAGTTCCGTTCAGTTGATTTAGAATGATTAAATTTAACCGCGAAACTTATGTCGAAAAATAGTGAAGTTTGCTCAATGTATTTTAGTGCCTATTCTATAAGTAGTTTCTGTATTTTTTAAAATACTAAATTGTTATTTTATCCTGACTAACCATAATTTACCACGATTGATTAGTCGTTTAAAAAAAAATTAAATCTGTTCTGCAATAATAATTATTTCTGAAGACTTCCAAGAAACATTTCGAGATCTCGACGAGCGCGAAGTATACGTCAGAAATTTTAATGTTTACGACATTCACATGTCACATAAATAAGTTAAATTATGAATATTACTGTCAAATGAAAGCCTAACGAATCCCTAACATTTACTTAATAATTTTATATGAAATTGAAGTAATGTAATTTTTGCAACTTATTTTTATATAGCTTCAAAATAACATAATTCATATAAGGAAAATAGCGTACTAATATTCATGTAATATTAATCACAGAAATGCGATTGCATATCGAACATTTTAATAGATTATTCGCGGAGAAGTTTCTAGAGTTGCAAACGAATGGGTCTGCATGAGCATGTAAAGTAAAGGTGACCTAGTCTATATTCTTGAATATAAACAAAAGAAATTCGGATTTTGGATAGAAACTATATTTTTATTTAATGCTATGAATCACTCTATCTATTGGTGAAAACCGCATGAAAATCCGTGCAGTAGTTTTTGAGTTTATAGCGAACAGACAGACGCGGTAGAGGACTTTGTTTGATAATATGTAGTGATAAAACGAATATAATAGGATCTTCGTTTGCTTTGGAAAACAGTAATGAATACTCGTATATAAGTAGACGTAAATTACATTTAAAACTTATGAACATGATTTATATATAAAAGTCTTAAAATAAAAGTTGGTAAGTTGGTTTCATATATATTTTTTTTTCACAGAATGTGATATGGTACAAGATCAAATACCTAAGACATATCTAAATAGCATATACTATAGTTAATGTTACCGTATAATAGTGGGCAATCTGCTTGAGATTAAGAATGACATTCTTAGTAGAAAGACTGCACTTAAAAAAATTACCTGTCGTTGATGTAGACATTGTGCTTACGAAGCAAACTGTACCTACATTATATTTGCGATGATAATAATAGCAAGAGATTCTATAATTAATAATATCCATTATCCGATGCGTCACTAGATAAGTTTATTTATTTTTTGTGATAAGCATAATTGTTATTCATGTAATATTCCCAGTTATATAAAAATGCTGCATACATGGATAAAAAAAACTAAGATAAAACTCGGTATACTAGTTTACGTAACGTGCTCGATGCTTAAGGGAACCGGTTATTTATATTGCTCAACAAGCTCTGAATCATTTTGTCTACATCTCTAGCATTAAACTGTATACCATTGAAAACCTGCACCATATTATAACGGCCCCCAGTAGGATGTGAATCCTGTCGAGGATCCGGAAACAACACAAGCCAATCATAAACTCCCAAACCACGGCAAACATCTGTATGGCTTATACAAACGTTTGTCATATGCGGGGATCGAACCTGCGACCGCTGGCACATCGATCAACTGCAGACCATTGTGCCAATGCGTCATTAACCGTTCATGCGAGTAAATTTCCATTGAATAAACTTCTTACAAGAATAGTTACGTTCAAATAATTGTGTCAAATGTTCTGGAGAGACATACATCAGGGCATAATGTTATCTTCGAGGACGTAAACCTAAAAACACATTTTGTAAAAACCGAGCACACGATACGCGCTTTATAGGGTGAGGCAAGAGCCCTCCAATCTTTTTGCCGCCTGCGGTTTATCGCATAGCTTTGACGCAGTCACGTAATTAATCTTTCCTGCTAAAATAGGTCACAGAGAATTATTACCGTTTTATATTAGGCTATTTAAAAGTTTAATACACAAATAAACGTGTTAATTATAAATTATAAAGCACCTTTATAGCTGACATGTATTGGTTTTTTACGTCTTTTTCTTGGTTTGACGGGTGATTTTTTTATTTATAACAAACTAGTTGTACACGCGGTGTCGCCCACATGTAAGTTATATTTTAGTATGTTGTTATGTAAGTAATTGTAGGTAAATATTTTTTTATTATTTTTTGTTATGTTAATATTATGATAGCATTTTAATCGATTAGCTTAACTACTTCAAAACTTAGAAGCGTATTTATTATGATTGTATGTCATTAAGAAAAAGAAAAATAAAATGTATAATAAACACTTTAAAACACTAATAAACACTTTTCCGCCATTTTTAAATTGTTTGTCTTTCCGTCAAAATGTGTGAATCTCACGATGATATTCGATACATTCTAAAGTTTTATTGCAGAAAGAATTGAATTTTGATATCAAAGATGCAGCTCGCTCTGGTTGCTTTCATACGGATAAAGTAAATGCTATTTATGAAAATTTCGAGCAAGATCAGCATATTAGTAGTTGCGGCATAGCCGAGGAACTGAAGATTGAACACGAAATAGTTTCGATCCTTTGGAAAAGCTCGATTGAGGTGCCAAACGAGCTCACTAAACGCAACCTAATGAATCGTTAAACTCATTTTCAATTGTTCTCTTATATTTACGCGAATTTTACTCATATAATTAAAAGTCTAAATCGGATTTTATCGCGTTTATTTGTTATAAAACTTTACAGTTTAACGATTTTTAATTAAATTAAATTATTTCCCGACGTTTCGGACCCTTTACAGCGTCTATGATCTCGGGGGACTGAGGTGGTGGGTGTCCGAATAATGAATCAATTGTTACATACCCCGCTTTTTATACAATTATAAATTATTACTTTTAACCGTTCCTATTCATGCAGAATGAGCTTATTGTGTCTGGAAGAATATGCAATAATACTCAAGCACTGCCTTACAACTGGCTACCTGTTGTGGAACCACAAATACTACATACAGGTGGATGGCGTGGCTATGGGCTTTCCAGTATCACCCATAGTGGCTGCCATCTACATGGAGGACTTCAAGGATCGAGCCCTAAGGACAGCACCTATCTCTCCTAGATTTTACAAGAGGTGTGTAGATGACACTTTCACCATATTACCAACAGACAGTACTTGCATATTCCTAGAACACCTTAACTCCATAAATAACAATATTCAATTTACCATGGAGTTAGAGGCAAACAACACACTAGCTTTCCTAGATGTACTTATAATCAGGAATCCTGATCATAGTTTAAGCCATTCTGTGTATAGAAAATCTACCCACACAAACAGGTATTTAAACGGTGCTTCTCACCATCATCCTAGACAACTCTCTGCCGTTGGTTTGTCTCTGTTTCAGAGAGCTCGCGGGATCTGTGACGAGAAACACCTGGACGCAGAGCTACAGCACGTCAAGCAGGTACTGCGAGACAACAACTTCCGAGCACCGCGTCAACGTCACAGATCCCGGAGAAAGAAGACAGCCAAAGTTGAGCGCCAGCCTGCCGTACTACCATATGTCAAAGGAGTCACTGACAAGATTGGCTACATCTTGAAGCGAGATTCAATAAAAACTTACTACAAGCCGCCAACGAAGATAAGTCAATTATTACCATCTGTCAAGTGTCAAATACCTTTACAAGATGCAGGGTCTACAAATTAGACTGTGAATGTGGTCTCTCATATATAGGGCAAACTAAGCGGAGTATAGAGACACGTGTCAAAGAACACATATCTGACATGAAACACCAACGGTCGACAAAGTCTGCTGTGTATCAACATACTCAACAAGGTACCAAACACTATATCAGATTTGATAAGCCACAAATTCTCGCTAAAGAACACCGATTCCTACCAAGGATGATTCGCGAGGCTATTGAAATCAAAAAACATCCTAATTTCAATAGAGAGGATGGTTGGAACGTACCACCAGCTTGGGAGCCAGTACTTAAATTAATTGAACCCAAGGAAAATAAGAACACAGCACGACTTCCAGACACAATAAGCTCATTCTGCATGAATAGGAACGGTTAAAAGTAATAATTTATAATTGTATAAAAATCGGGGTATGTAACAATTGATTCATTATTCGGACACCCACCACCTCAGTCCCCCGAGATCATGGACACTGTAAAGGGTCTGAAACGTCGGGAAATAATTTAATTTAATTAAAAATCGTTAAACTGTAAAGTTTTAAAACAAATAAACGCGATAAAATCCGATTTAGACTTTTAATTAAACTCATTTTCAATTTTTTTTTTGAAAAGCAATGAAAATGAACCATTTTTAAAAATATTGATCACTGATGATGAAAAGTTGATCACTTACAACAAGAACGTGTGAAAAAGATTATGGTCAAAGGGTAGTCAAGCTCCACAGACTGTAGCGAAACCCGGATTAACATGCAATAATGTGATGCTGTGTATGGTGGGATTGGAAGGACATCGTTCATTATGAACTTTTAACATCGTCAACTAATGGCCGGAATTGATCAACAGTAAAGGAGTGATCTTTTATCATGATAGCTCCTGATCACATACATATTTAGCCACAAATCAAAAATTGATAGATCTTGGTTGGAAAGTGTAATACATGCAATAAATTTCAATAATTATAGAGGTCCAGTTTTAATTATTAGTAAAAGCAGTTCGTCGACCGCAAATTGAAAATTAATGAGTAACATCACATGTCACGTGCATGCACTATGCATGCCATGCACAGCACGGTTCACAAGTTTGTGGCAATCACTTACGTCGCGTTAACAGATTGCATGTGGCACGGTACGACCCTTCATTTGTTTCTGTGTAGTTGATATTTGTAGTTTTAGAAAGTTTTCCTATTAAATTAAAATATTAATCAATTCTAAATAAGGCAGGGTGTGAAAAATTGTTTTGTATAATATGAATTATTTCTGTGTAGTTTCTTACAGTACGGATATTTATTTTAAGTATTTTTTAATATTTTGGGTTAATTAATATTTACGGTATTTTTTTTTTACTTTGCAAGCCAATACACTACCGGCTTTGGAACTCTTTACCCTCATCCATTTGAACAGCTCAATAGCTTTTAACTTTTAAAAAGTCTGTAAAACAAAATTACTTCAAATAAAATCCTGTATCAAGTTATATAATTATCTCCTTTGGGCATTTTTAATCACAATATAATGATTCCTTATCCACGTGAATTATTTATAACGTTTTTATTCATTATGTAATTTCCTCTACGGTTGCCTAAGGTTGCCTGAAAGAGATCGCTCTTTAGCGATAAGGTTGCCTCTTGTACTTATTTCAAATTTTTGTAATGTTGCTTATTCTTGGTGTACAACATTTTTTATTTACTATTATTATCAGTGGTTGTATGATTTTGTGCGGATGATGTCAAAGAAATTCGTTATTTTATGTTTGAATTTAAATTTCCTTGATAAGTAGATTAATAGTAGTAGTAGAATAATAAATCAAACCGTTTATTAAAGTATGAAATCTTTCTAATATTTATGTAGAAAATAAAGCATAGATTGAAGAAAAAAATTATATATAAAATAATAATACTATAACTATCATCTAACTAAAATTACTGACGCTTGAAATTTATTGTAAATTGTTTTAAAATGAAGTTCAAAAAAGAATTTATATATCAAATACGATGACAATACGACTATTACGACCCAAATATAAAAATAAATATTTATAGAAATTAAACCGAATATTTTTTAAAATTTCCACCAGTTGATTTGTCTGATGATGTCAGACTTGATTTAAATCATATTTATCTATGAATATTTTTTTTAATATCCTATTATAAGTACAAGGTATACGAGTATAATAAATGGCTTGTAGAGTTGATTTGTTTTTTCATTTATTGTGCAAATCTCAGGAGATTCGATAACGAAAAAAAGATTAAAAAAACATTTTTGCGTTGGGTTGACTGTTTTTTGAAGAGTAAATAGACTACATAATATTACGTTACAACTCATAGGAGTGAAATATATCATAATATTAATACCCATATACCGTCGTCTTCATCTACACTTTCCATCAGGTGAGATGGAAGACAAACGCCTATTCCATTACAACTATAAAAAAAAAGAAAGATCGTTATCACGTCACGATATATTATTAATATATCGTGATATTAATAATTTAGTGATAAAAGTCACTCAAATTTTTTTTTAAGTGCATTTATAGATTTGAGGAGAATTTTCGGTATGTCTTCTTTTTATTTGTTTACGTTATACATTATTATAATTGCATCATTATTTGAAAAATAATTTATTCTGCTTTTACTAGGTATCTCACTTATTTTTATTAATTTACCATCGCTCTTACAAACAAAGATTTGTGGTATACGGAATGAAATCGTTAGCTATTTTCGTTCTGTTACGCTAAAGAAGTACCTATAACTTCTTAAGTGCGTATATAAGTACCTACACACACACTCACTTTTTTACTTACATAATTGAATCTATGAGTTAACGAAAGGAGACATTTTTTTTCACTCGTATTTCAACCCCCTATTCACCTCGAAAAACTGTTGCTATTATAATATTTATTTAAATATGTATTATATAGATATTTATTTTAATATTTATTTATATAGATATTTAAATCATTTTTAAATACATTTATTCAATCATTTGTGTTAAGGGCTTTCAATCACTTTTAAATTGTCACTACACAAATCTGTCATGTCACTTTTACGTGTAGTTACCTCCACGCCGCCGCCACACTGGTTCGAAATATAAATTCTGCCAAGAAAAGCTACCACAGACGTATACCTACTTGTATTTGAAAAAAAATAAAAGCTAATATAGATGAATAAAATATAAGAAAAAACCTTCTTCTTAACTTTCGTCTTCACATAAAAAGGTAAATATTACCAGATTTTTTTCATTTTTCCAAAAACCAAGAATATTTTTTTTCATTTAATTAAAAATCTGAAACGGATTTTATCGCGTTTATTTAAAACTACAGTTTAACAATATTTTATTTTAAATTATTTCACGACGTTTCGGATCCTTTACAGCGTCCATGGTCTCGGGGGACTGAGGTGGTGGGTGTCCGAATAATTATTTCGAATTATTTGAATTTGTGTGAATCATTTGAAATGTTAAACTGTAGTTTTAAATGAACGTGATTTTAGACTTTTAATTAAATGAGTAAAATTCACGTAATTATTAGAGAACAGAATAATTTTTTTTCATTAAACTCAAATAGCAATATGTTAAGGTGTAATATGTTGCTATTAAATTATATCCCGAACATTAATATTATTAGTTATAAGTTGTAACAGATAAAGTGTAATAAAATTGTATTCTGTAATATATGAACTGAACTAAACCAGCCTGTGAATGTCCCACTGCTGAGCTAAGGCCCATTATAAGATAAGGATTGGAGGTTGATTTAATCCACCACGCTGCTTCATTGTGGGTTGGTGGATAATTTTCCTGCCATACGTAATGTGATATCAACTGGAACCGACGGCTTTACGTGCTCCCCGATGCATGATGGGGAGACGTATAAGGACATACACTTTCTTTTTTTTTTTTACACTGGGAAATACGTTTACGTATCCCGCCGCCCGAGGGTGACGGGTATGTGGGAGTCGCTGACTGCGATGCCAGAATACCCACTAAAATCCAACGGTGCCCTCGTCGTCGTACTAGGACATCACGGGATCGCTGGCGCATGCCACCGTGACACAATACCTAGATATTTGGTAGGATATGTAGGATAGGACTTATAACTAGACCAGAGAAAGATATTTGCACAAATATTAATATCTGCCCCGATTGGTAATTGAACACGCTTCTGCTGGCGTCGAGGCGACTACTAACACAACTACATTAGAACGGTAGAAATATATGTTATGATAAAATATTACGCTGCGTACATGTTGGTATAAACTACAATTTCTAGCAATGCAAGAATTTACAATAAAGTGGAAGTGGTTGCAGTAAAATTGATATTTTCAATTAAATTATTATTATATATATTTTATTGTAAACCACATAGAAAATAATATAGTACCAAAAAAAAAAATACGAGTGAAATTAAAAAAAAAATTAAAAAAATCAAAAAACCCAACTGCGTAAAATACTCTTATTATAAACTAAAAAGAATAAAACAATTTACTAGCTTTCATTTGATTCCCATATTGCTACATTAAGAAAAAAAAATTCAACTCCCTCCCCCCCTCCCCCTCATTCCGCCATTTGCGGGCGCCATTTTGAAAATTTATATAGCCTATGTCACTACTACAATTTAGACAAATCCAACGACACCTCATTTGTCAAAAACCCTCCAGCCGTTTGGGCTGTAGGGCGTGCCAAAGAAATGGACATACATACATACATACATACATACATACATACATACATACATACATACACTCGAAAAACATAACCCTCCTTCTGTCGCAGTCGGGTAAAAATGCATGATAATTTCTAAATACTTTAAGCTATTATACTTCAGCAATCTACAAAATGAAATCTTCTTAAGTCCTACGTATATTCAAAAATAACCTTATCGGTCTATTAATACACGTTGTATCGAAAATAGAATGCAGCGGTTTGCAGTAAATGCTTCGAGATCAGTTATGTGTGTCAGTTATATAACACTTGTCTGTATGCAGCATTATAACTGACTTTTGACAACGTAAGCTGAAAAAGTAGGAAGCTAAAGCACATGCCCGTGCATTAAAGATTCAACGTATCTTTGCAAATGTCTACCCTTTTCCTTGTACATAGAGAGTAAAATCGTTCGATATTTATGTCATTAAATTACTGTGAAATAGCTCCCTACTATAACCCTAAGGGAAGTGTTTACTCACTTACTATTTATGAAAGATGCGAGCAAATGGCCTGCTAACGATGCTCACAAGTTGTTAAGCGACTTTAATGACTCCTGTCAAAGCACATTTATCATAGAGTATCTGTGATGTTACATTACCAGATTTGCTTTGTTAAAATATAATCGGTATAAATTTTATCTATCTATTATCCTACAACCCAAAAGTTATTTATGTGAATTGTAATTAAATGTATGTGTTTATGTTTAGAAAGATTATTTCAGAAATTGTACTTAATACCTAGATGTAAATATACATACCTAATTTCTTATATATTATGGTTTTTTAAATACATATAACGTATACAGCTCTAAAAAATAAGCATATAAAAGGCTTTGATAAGTTTTTTAGTTAGAAAATTGAACGATTTGTTTATTTGTATACTTATACTTCTCTCTAGAGCATTAGTTAAAACTGGTAACTGTTAAAAGTATTATCTATATATTTTGTGTGTCTAATGATATTGAATTGAACGAAAGCTATTACTTAATTCTATTATTACGTGAAACGTAATAAATAAACTGTAGGACGCCGTTATTTTTACGATGATAGTTTTTCGTAGTCTCTAGATAGCGATATAAAGAAACTTGTTAAAATAGAGAGCGTTGGTAAAAGAAAATATTCTTTGTATAAGTTTATTTATTTGTGACTTTGCTTTGAGACTGTTTGGAAATATGATCCAAAGTAAAAATACTTATATAAACTAAGACATCATTGATGTAACATATAAGCTTCTTTCTTCTTTTTCAAGGGCTTCTTCTACTTAATTGTTGATATGCACATTTTAAAAAATATTGTTATTACTTACTTGATGGAGTGAATCATTTTTAATGACAAATACTAAATCTTATTTACGAACATTTATTATGATTTTAGTTCTGTTTTATCTGAAACTTTAGCAGAAATCCTTCATTAGGAAAACAGGCAGATATTAAGGCATTCGTTCTATACAATTATAGCAATATATTTATTTATTATTTTAAGACTCTTGTAATAATAGTTTAATTGGATGGCTAGTCCTTTTATTGAACTACGTCGTTCAACCAATTCAAAAAGTGCTAATTTGTCGAGTGGCTGAACTTAGCGATTGACTCTACTGCAAGAAGATGCTAACGAACTGGTTGAATATCAATTTTATTTTTATAATATTACTATAAATGAATTAACCCAGAAATTTTTGTCTTTAAAATATATAAAATAAAAATAACCACATAAATATTACGCAAAATGCCATTTGTCAAACAAAACATCTATTTGGTTATTATTAGACTTTTAACAATTCGCAAGCCGGCCGCTTTAATGGTACATTTATTTCGCGTACTCCTATCGCACTCGAACCATATTTTACGCTTAAGTAATAGATTTTTGAAAATAAAACCAAAATGTAACGACGAAAACAAAAGCTGTTGATTTTTTTTTGTAAAAAAAATTTTATTACCAATGCAGTGTCGAAAAAATATGCTAGTTATAAATATAGTTAAGCTACAGACGGATGTAAATTTATTAGATTTTTAGCAGTTTTTACATTTAGTATTAGGGTACGCATACATCGTGTAGGCACGATTGACTTACATCGTTTGAACTGATGCGTTAGGTTTTCAACAAGAATATATCATTTGATTTATTAGTCTTAAATGGCATATTAGTTTCTTTGAGGCATATTCAAAGCCACATGTATTGTACTAAATCTTTATTCATATTAAATTATGTTATCATCTTAAAAGGACAAAAGCTGAGGTTGTAGAACCTATGATTTATATTTTCGGTAACCTGTGGCCAGCTGGATGATAAATAGCTTTCATACCGTTGCCACAGGTAAAGGTTATAACAAATCTCTCGTATGACTTTCAATTACGCGAAATGCTTTATTATTCTATTATATTATTTGTGATTCAGTACTCGCAGTAAATAGTACATAGATTACCCACTTTTCTGTTTTAAAAAAATTCGAGTATTTCATAATTTCCGTCAACTATGGGAATTTTATTGGTAAATAATCAAATTATTAGTCATTTGAATTAGTAATAATACCATTATCATTATCTAACATTGGTTCACCTTTATGTTCACTGTCATCTTATGAGTCATTCCCTACTTTCATGCAATCCATTAATACTATCTTTATATCAAATTTCATAGTAATTTTTTATTTATTAATTGTTCTATACTCGTACGCTGTGTTTCGGAGAGAAGGGTAAGACAGGCAGTATAATTACTAGCACCGAGACTTTAACACCTTATGTCTCTGGATAGGCAACACATAAATGAGTTGCCTGGTCTAGTTCCAGGTAAACTAGTTTATGTTCATGGGCGACGTCAACCACCTACCATCAGCTGGAACGTCTGCCAGTTTGCCTATCCATATAAACGCATAGTTTTTCAATAAAATCCTGATACATTCAGAAAGTAACTACCTATAAATAAGGGTATTAAATTTGTCAAACATTCATTCATATTAAAGACATTTTATCATGAAATTAGAAATTCTCTCGTATCTACTACGAGTGTATGGTACGAAATCCTCAGCCCAGTGACTCATCCGTAGTTGTAAGTAACACGCGACCTGTCACTGTTTACTTATCGTGATTTGCAATGAAATATTAAAGACGTCACTACAGTGTATATATGCCTCGACCCTAGTCTATACTGTCCTGTGTTGCTCAAACTTTTGAAACTTAATTTTTTAAGTATGCAAGTATATAAAAGAATATTAAAATATTTTTTGATGATATATTCAGAAAATATATTTTATATTCCAGCAATTTTATATTTTTTATAACTTGCCTTTTATATATTTTTTTCCTTTTTAGTCAGAATTGATTAAAGATATACCACCACCATCACATCAGCTGTTGGATGTCTACTGCTGAACATAATACGCACCACATTATAATAACAGTACAAAAGTGATTTAAAAAAAAAGACACGTGACAACTACAAAGTAGATGGTATTTAATTAATAAATTAATATAATTTTGATGTGATTGCAATAAAGTGTTTATCTACCTAATCTATCTAAATTATAATTATTTTCGTTACTTAGCTGTTTATTCCTTAAAACAAATAAAATCATAATTTAAATGAAGAAACTTTTTTGATAAATTATTTGAGATCCCTTGCCTTTCAACACGCTATATCGTAGCATCGTACGTTTAACTGAGGGTGCCACCAATTATTATCAGGGTACTGTTAAACTTGATCTCAACTATGATTGCACATGCAAGATGCATTGTAATTATAGTTGAAGTCGTATTCATGAATGCTTTGTATTATATTGTACGTGATATATGTTCAGTTAAAAACTTTATCTATATAGTTTATACACTTTGTGATACATTCAAGTTTAAATAAAAATATTAGGTTTAAAAATGTATGATTTTTAAAGGCAGTAAATTTTTTAAATGTATTTTTTTGATATCGTTTTTTTTAAACCAAAAACCAAAACCGTTAATGGGTTCTAATGTTACTAGGGTTTGTTTTTATTGCAATGTGTAAAGTGCCCTTTGTTGTTTTTAATTAATTTGCAACGTAAATTTGTTATAAATGGCTAATGTAAATCTCAAAAAAAAATATATTGAAAAAAATGCTTTTAGTAAACGGGTAGAGTAAATGTTTTCCCTAAAAATTTTGATGAAACCCAGGGCATCTATCGTTCTTTCAAAGAAAAACACCCAATTGTTCAGTCCAGTTCACGTTGTAGAAACAAAGGCCTAAAAGCGGCTGTGTTTTTTTCATTACATTCCCATTTTCTTGAGCTTAAGTCATAAGAGCGGATAAAAAAAGAATAACTCGTTTATTGATATAGAGTCTATAATCTCTATCAAAATATATAGTAAACAAAAATTTTACAAAACACAAAAAACATCCTAAATTTAATAGTTATTTATTATCCTAGTTTGGTTATCATGATCATCAGTCATCTTTGGTTAATATTGTTGTTACAGTTTAAAGAGGGAATCGTGGAGTTGCACCCCGAAAGCATAAATTGGAGATACTGCCGTGAAAAATGTGCATGCTATATGTATTGAATCTTGGACCTCTTCTCACAACAAAACTGGGAGCAGGGATACGAAAGGTAGCTTGGTGAAAATCACTGTTGGGAAGGACATCTGAAGTTGAAATTGGAGAGCCATTTCTAGCGTTCCTCTACGCTTAACATTCAGAAGAAGAGTAGCCCCAGCAGAGCAGAGAATACGAATATTTATCACTCTGAATGATTATAATCAACTTTCAAAGGAGGGAGTATAAAAGCAGCCAATTTTCGCCCAATGAGCGGTAAGTAAAATAATGATTTGTAATTGAAGTTCTCATTATACAGAATTCAAAAACATCAGTTACAAACAGATTTTTTTTTTCTTCATTTATAAATTATTGCTCAACCACTTATAGTAATACCCATGGTAATATGAACAAACTACCGATTTCAACTAATCGTGTTCAAATTTTTTTTATTATAAAACACAAAAAAACATATAAAATATGTTACAAAAACAAATTATCCTAAAAATTAAGGTAAAATGAGATCAATTTTTTAGTCATTTAATCACTTTCTGAATTCTCATCACCGGACGAATAGTTATTAAAGCTTCTCGATTAGATATAATAAAAAAATATTAAGAAACAAAAAATCACTAGAATAAATTTATGTAATAAAAATAATTGCAAACTAGCAATATTCAATTAACGATCCAATATGTTTGTAACAATAATAATTATTGGTTTACTCAGAGTAAAGATTGATTGAAATAAGATAAGTTCACCAGTATATTATTTTATAATAAAGCTCCTAATAAAATAATCTGATTTTTGATATAGAGTATTAATGATGCTTCATGGCAACGAACAAGTCCGAACGAGTCTCATACGGCCGGATGCCGCCGCGATATCTATACATGTAATAAAATGGTAGGAAAGTCAAAACTGTACATTGAATATTTTTTTAAAAGAAAACTTGGGGTGTGATCTACAATCGATACCTAAGCTAAAAATATAGTTTTTAGAATTTTTGTCTGTTTGTCAAAAGGTACTGCATGGATTTACTTCAAATTTGGCACGAATATTATTAAGAAGTCAAGTCAACATATAGGCTACATATTATCACGCTATCACCTACGGGGAACGAGCAGTGAACCTTTATTTCTTCAACGCATTCTGTAACAACGTGTAATCTAATAGCGTTCACGCAGACGACGTCGCGGGTAGCAGCTAGCAAACAATAAAATAGTTGAAATTGGTAATTTATTTATGTTACCATGGGTATTGTCACAAGAGGTTGAGTAATAGTTTTTAAATGTTTACTTAACAAAATTTGCACATTATAGGAGATATATAATCACATATAATATTTCCAATTCTATATATCTAATATATTTATTTCAGAAAAGTTAGTTGTATCAGTATGAATAAAATTATTTCTTTTGACTTAGACCATACGATTACATATTCGAGTACCCCTTGTTATGTTAGCTGTTTGCGGAATTACTTTTTTTTTAATTCCCTCTCAGCACACGCTAGGTGTTGTATATTCATTACAATCGACATGAAAGAGGGTGTTCTCTTTTAAACAATTATGCGCACATTGGTGGCCCCGTAAGGTAATGGATTTTTTTTGTAAAGAATAGATATATATCTTAACAAAATAAACACAGATAATTATAATATTATTTAAAAAATAAAAAAGTAATAATGACAGTCATCGGCAAAAATAGCATTAGGCCGGATCCACACTACAGTGCTGGTCTCGGTTCGTTCTCGATCCGGTATAATATTGTTACACAAGAAACAATGAGAGTATTCATACTATCCGTGCCAGTCAAGGTCCGATCAAGTCACGCTCCAGCAACGATTCGTCATACAAAACATTTTACCGGATTGAGATCGGACCGAGAACGAACCGAGACCAGCACTATAATGTGGATCGGGCCTTAGTGTACGCTTAGGTATAGGCCGCGACACCAACTTTCTGAATACGGTCTCAGCAAACCTTGATTGATTGAGATTTTGATGTACAATGTTTTACAAGTGTCACGTTATAGTTGCCAATAGTATGAGTTCGTACGTGATAAATGGGATGCCGAAGTGCTACCACTTTGTGCAGGCCCTTACTCTTTTCTTTAACTTTTATATGTTATCGTTACTTTAAATTAATTGGGATTCACGTCAAATGAAATAAGAATATTTTCTTTTTCAAAAACTTCTATTTATATTAATTAAAATGTAATCAAAAACTAAATAAAACATTTTCAATATAAAGCTACTTCTACATTAGAAATTAAACTTTTGTAATTAATGTCTTAAAGTAAAAGAAATTTTTAGAAATTTAACACCTCTTTCTTTTCTTTTTTCTTTTTCTAGGTAAAAAAGCTAGTGTTGTCGATATACATGTTTATTTATTTTATATCGTATTGAGGATCCTGTAGACAGTATACAAGAGTGCGATTATGCTATTACAATCAATGGTCAAAGATCGATCAATGACACATTACGCAAGATTTAACAATCTTTTAATTTAATTGGTACGCAAACGAAAATATTTAATTTACGAACATGTAAAAATCAACGATTATAATTTACTTTATATTCCATTGGGACTCGACACTGAAATAACCCAAAATTGCCAATTCAGGTTATCACTGCTAAATTTCCTCTCCATATATATACTATTAAAATATTTTTATGATTCATATAAATGATCTCGTAGATAATAAGTTCATTATGTTCATAAAAATAGGTCTCACACTCAACGGCCGTCAGTAGGATTTGAATCCTGTGTCGGGGGTCCGGAAACACACACAATACACAAGCACAAACGCCCAAACCACGACAAACATCTGTATGGCCTATACGAATATTTGTCATGTGCGGGGATCGAACCCGCGACCGCCAGCGCATCAGCCAGTTACTGTGACCACGGCGCCAATGCGTCGTCAAAGTAATATATAATGATTAAGTATATAGGCCTACTCTTTTTAAATGATTTAAAACAGTTATAGTTGTAAAAATGTAGACTTATTTTTTAAAGAACAAAATTGTATTTAAAAAACTGTACTTGTAACAGTAAATCTTAACGCACGGTTATATTTTATTAAACGAAAATTATACATATGCTATTCACATTCGTATTTCTTGAGATAATTATAATATTCACACGACAAATTACGTGACAAACTGTAGGTTTGCCGGTCATTTGTTCAACTAATCACTATTATTTATGCATACACCGCGCATTTTCCTCCATGAAACTTAAATAATTTCCAACAATACATCACAGTTTGATTTTAATAGCGAGGTTCATGCGACACGAAATGGTTTTCTCTCTGACAACCACCAATCATGGTATAAAAATGAACTAACATTGTTTTTTCGCTGTCCTTTCACAACAATAAAATTGGACCTTAATTAAAAACTCTTAAAGTATATATTTGAATAATTGGTACGTGATATTGTTATTGCTGCAGAGTTCGCAAATAAACCCGGTAGTAAAACTGAAGCTCGAAATGCATATGGAGTAAATTGCCGTAAAAATAACTGGAACAGATTTTAGTGGTTATATATATATATATATATATATATATATATATATATATATATATATATATATATATAAACTCTTTTGCAAAAAAAACGGGCACTTAAGCAAAGAACTATTTTATAGTTACTATTAGTTTGTTTGACAATTTTAGGTATTGTTATCCTCAGAATTTTATAAATTAATTAGGAAGGAATAGTTTTCATCAGTTTTATCATAACATTTTAATTAAATTATTAAGAAATAATGTTTAAGCTCAAAACACTATGATTGTACCTGCTCGCTAAATAAAAATGAAACGCGTTAATTTCTTTGTTTTTCTTGAATACATTAAAAGCAGATAAAAGTTTAGTATTGAGTGTGACCCCCTCTTGCTGAAATCACAGCTTGCATTCGTCTGGGCATGCTAGTGAGTATATCTTTTATGGTTTCTTGGGGAATACGTTCCCACTCCGCGGTAATCACATTCTTTAGCTCTCTGATGGTCTGCGGAGCCGGCTGCACTGATCTCACTCGTCGCTTCAGAACGTCCCAGACATGCTCTATGGAATTGAGGTCCGGACTTCTAGCTGGCCAGTCCAAACGACGAATTTCGACTTCTAGCATATACGCATCCACACCGCCAGACCGGTGGGCGCGAGCGTTGTCGTCCATAAAAATTGAGTTTTCGCCAAGAGCGGTTAAAGCGGGTTGTGCATAAGGAATTAGAACTTCCGTTATGTATCGGTGTCCAGTCAGTGTACCGTTTTCGATGAAGACTAACTCCGTACGATCCATAGAATTTATTCCTGCCCAAAACATAACAGAGCCCCCTCCATAAGGTGTGATTTCTTCAAAACATGCCTCTGCAAAGCGTTCTCCTTGTCTACGTAGCACTCGCCGACGTCGGTCTTCACCATGCAGAGATATCCTGGCTTCATCGGAGAACAATACCCTATCCCAGTCTTCATGAGTCCATGACACACAATTTCGAGCGAAGCTAAGCCTGGCAACTCGATGTCCACGGAGTAATTTAGGGCCGCGTGCCGGGCGATGACTGTGTATATTAGCAGCGAGAAGCCTCCTCCTGACCGTCCATAGACTAATTTGCACATTTCTTACTTCTTCGAGGGTGTTCTTGAGGTCAAAATAAGAAGATTTGCGATTTCTCAACGCTTGACTAACTAGAAAACGATCATCCCGTGGTTCGGTACATGTCTTTCTGCCAGAACCAGGCCTTCTCTTGACGGAACCGGTCTCTTGATAGCGCTGCCAGGTCCTTTGAACTGTCGACCGACTCACATTTAGCCTCTGAGCCACGAAGCATTGACTGCAACCTTCTTCAAGCAGCGCAATAATTTTGCTCGTTTTTATCACTTTATCTACCATTTTCGAGATTGCTAAACAGCAATAACAATACTTTTAAATGTCAAGGACACCAGATAATTTAATAAAAATTGACAAAAAGTTAATTAGAGTCGATATTAACTATAGGGAATTCGCGCCACAAAATGTAGTTAAAAGTTATTTTCTTTGAAAACCAGGCTCAGTCAAAAATTTGAATTTGGAATGTACTTTTATAAACATTATGGCACTTTTATAACTGGCCAGTAACATGTTCAAATGATTAAAACCTTTTTGGTATTTTATTTTTTTCAGCCAGGAAGAAAATCGAAACCGCCCGTTTTTTTTGCAAATGAGTGTATATATATATATATATATATATATGTGATAAAGGTAGTTTATCTAAATTACCGTTTTCCTTTATAAAGGCGCATTTGCTTCAATCTTAAATTACAATTTACGTGTGTATGTTATCTGTAATATCTATAGTTATTGTGTTAACTAATTGTAAAAAAAAATATTAATATATTTATAAACGACATTATTCCGTGACCGGCAGAGAAGAATAGTCCCGACCTCTTTTCCGCCGAGGTTTTGTAACTTAAGCCTATAGTGGTGCAAAAAACTGTACACCAACCACGATGGTGACGGGCAACAGCGTCACCATATCCTGCCGCAACACACTGCGCTTGCAAACCCAACTACTGTTGCTGTACTTGCGAGTATACTAAACCCAACTACTGTACTTGCGAGTGTTGGCAAACGGAGATCATGGCAAAGGCCTGCGTTCAGTAGTGGACATCCAACGGCTGACGTGATGGTTGTAAATAAAATAATACTCACTGACTAATTGATAGGCATTGTATATGGAAATTTAAAATTGAAAAACATAATTTGGATAACAACAGTGAGCTGGAAGTACGTTAGTACATATTACTGCAATGGGAAATAATGCCTTTATGTGTCCTAGAGGCTCACTAAGAAGCGATTATAATGATAAACAGGGATGCTTAAGAAGAAAGGTAGTATGGGGAAAAAAAACATTTGCTCATATTGCTCTTATATCTATTGTTTATGAACGACTCCATTTAGATCTCACTCATAACCATTCTCTCATTCTTATTATATGCGCTCAAACGGCGTCTTTCGTGTCTGTGGACATAGAGGAAAAGCGCCCTCTCTGGTTCCGGCTCGCATCTAGACATCCACGCTTATCGTGTGTCTCCTGATAAATATTTATAATAATAATTGCCACGTTTAACTCTAAACCTAGAAATAATTTAATAAAAACAAATGAGAATCTATTTTGACGTACATTCATCCCGTAAACATGTAAGTTAACATGAGTGAAACCGCCAAGGTCGTCTAGCTACATAGTACATTATCAATATATAATTTATTTCGGTTTTGTCTATCGATCACCATATTATGTTTGAACAGTCACCTTCTTTAGATTTAAAATGAAAAAAAAAAACTCGTTCTTATTTATTTAAATTGGTTTATTTATCCCGAGCTTTGAGTTAAGATAATATGGGGTCTAAATTATAGGGGAAATATGCTCCTGTAATTATTACAGACATAGCAGAATTCAGGATAATACATGGCTGGATTATGTTACATACATACATACGTATTTTATTTAAAAACACGTTGCGTTATTTATGAAAGAAAATATCCAGTCATTTAAATTCTATGATACCGTAACTGTTTAGTTGACTCTCCTTTCTCGTTATGTCAAGAAATGTGATAGACAAAAAAAAAATATTGGCAAATGTTTCCAATGCTTAACGATTTTTAGGTGTAACATATCATGGCTAATCAGTAAATCGTTATTGTATTGAGAAACACTTTAGTAGAATGTACAATTTTATTATGTAACTGTAAGATACTAGTAGACCATCTACGTATCTAAATTCAATTTTACTATATGACTTATTTATTGTTACATCATATAAAATAACTGAATATACCAACATTTTTAACTGAGAGAGTTTTATATGCACATACCTACCTATATGCTCGTTTCCACCATTCTATTACCTATACAAATAATAAATCTGTTAAAACCTCCGTTTTATTAATACACTATATATCATCAAGAATAAATTTCAATAGCGCGTATTTTTTTGTATCAGCGCCATCTCTTATCGTGTTTTTCTCTGATCACGTATCACGTAAAAAGTACAAAACCAATGTTAATAACTTTAATACATAAAAATTGGAAATAATTCACAGTATAATTTAGTTTTTGTTTCATTGTAATTAAATTTAAAAATAAATATTTAAGAAAATAGAAATAGGTACCTACGCCGCCAACGCCATCTGGTCTAAGGAATCTTTAAAACTCACAAAACTTATATTTGAGTTATTATTTTGTTAAACTTAAAAGTTTACTAAATATGTCGGATAGGAATAGAAATCGTTTTAATATTTTAGATAAACACCATTTTCAATTAATATACTATTATGTTAAATATTAATTATGTTAAATGTCACTAAATATAAAAACGATATTCTACAATTATACGATAGATGGCGCAGTATACAAAATATAATTTTCTGAATCGCGCTGACCAAAACTTCGGCCAAAAGAATGACACTCGCCCGTATTTAAAAATTTGTTTTTCTTTTTTACCCGACTGCGACAGAAGGAGGGTTATGTTTTTCGAGTGTATGTATGTATGTATGTATGTATATATGTATGTATGTATGTATGTATGTATGTATGTATGTATGTATGTATGTATGTATGTATGTCCATTTCTTTGGCACGTCCTACAGCCCAAACGGCTGGACGGTTTTTGACAAATGAGGTGTCGTTGTATTTGTCTAAATTGTAGTAGTGACATAGGCTATATAAATTTTCAAAATGGCGCCTGTAAATAGCGGAATGAGGGAGGGGAGTTGAATTTTTTTTCTTACTGTAGCAATATGGGTATCAAATGAAAGCTATGTTTTATTCTTTTTAGTTTATAATAAGAGTATTTTACGCAGTCGGGTTTTTTTATACTAATACACAATTATTGTATATATTTAAATACTTTAGGGTACTACGGTCTTGATTGTTTGTTCGTTTTTAAAATTTAAAATATTTGGTCGTTATTCGTTTGTTGATTGTACAAAGTTGGATGGTTATAGCTATTGAAGTTGTAATATGTATATATATATATATATATATATATATATATATATATATATATATATATATATATATATATATATATATATATATATATATATATATATATAAAGTCGGGTTAGTTACACCGTTTATAACTCGAGAACGAGTGGAACGATTTTTATGATTTTTGTGTTTTTGGATTTGTCTTCGTCGGGAATAATACTTATTAAAATATGGTATTCATCAATGAGAAAATAATTAATAAAAAAACAGTTCAAATGTTTCATCCGTACTATCTATATACATATATATATATGTATGTATATAGATATAATAAATCTGTCACTCAATCCGTCTATTATAAAATATTTTCCAGTATCGACGCAGGTGTAGGTGATAAAAAATATAAATGTATAATTTTTAAAATTTTAGTTAAAGACCCGTGCGAAGCCGGGGCGGGCCGCTAGTCTTTAATAAATCCTAATGGGTCTCAAAGACTCCGCTGTCAGGTCTTCTATCAATATTTCTATCACATGATTGAATCTTTAAAACCATAATAGGTATAAATTTTTTTTTTATTTACTAAATATTTATTGCTATGGTTGCTTTAACAGTAAGTGATAAAAATAAAAAGGAAAATAAGGAGGGGATCCTCATAAAAAGAACATATTTTGCAATTCTTTTAGCTGGGTTTAATAAAATATGTTTTTCTAAATATCATACGTATATTTTAAACTTCGTATATGAGTCGAATTCATACTTGACCGGCTGTTAGTAAGCAAAGCTTTGCTTTTTTGGTAAATCTTGAAATTTCACATATAAAATTGAATTATGAGATTGAAATGTTCTTACAGAAGACAGTTTCGTATGTTGTAATTTAGATAAGACCCTTTAAACCTCAACGTAAAAGGAATGAAAGGATCAAACCCTAATCTTCAAACAATACAAAATAACAAAGTATTTCTCTGATCTTTAACCTTTACGTCAAATCAGATTACTGACCTTTGTCCTAAGTACCTTGAAGACAAAGAAAATGTAAAAGATAAACTCAGGTAGCGAAATAATAAAACATACGAATACCAGGACCATATTTCGTATTTTATATTTTTAGACCAGTGGTTCTCAAATAGTAAGCACGTTTTAGGATAATTAACTATATTCTCATTATTCTAAAATTATTCTTACTAAAATTCTTCTTCTTTAATATATATATCTATAGCCTTGAGAATGTTTATTTTGGATTTGTTGCTGTTCTAAGTAGTCATTATAATTTGTATTTTAAAGATTATTAATGATTATAGTCCTAGTCTAGGAATATTTAATATTTTCTATTAATCTCTTAATTTTAATCTATGGTTCTGGATTTAAGTATTTAGTGAATACCTAACTTAGTCATGCCATACCGATTACCGTTTAGAAAATCTGTCAAAATTTTAATTGATTTAAAGCAGACTTCTTGTAGCAATTATTCTTTTTAAAAATGGTAAAAATTGGATGGATAAAAATGGATGGATTTATCATCATTATTAATCATAGTTTTAAAGATTGAGAAGCCCTGTTTTTTATATATTCCTCTAAAATCCCTTTCAAGTAGACCGCAGATCGTTCGTTAGTAGTTTTATACGAGAAATCCTGGACGTCACGCAAACGGTCCTGGCACGTGCCGAAGCGACGGTGATATCAACGAAATATTTTGCTGCGATTTTCAAATGTACAAAAGGGGCTTATAGCTGTAACGTATTTGGGGTTCCCTGAGATGTCATAAAATAAGAAATCTTTTTGAATCTAAAAGCTTAGGTTATAATTTGAATGTTTAAAATATAAAACATAATCTAGTAGGTATAAATAAATAAATAAATAAAATAAATAAATATTTTTAACATACACACACGGTCAACTGTCCCTAAGGTAGGCGACTTAATGACTGTGTTTTAGGTAACAGCCGACTGATATACATTTTTTTAAAATAAATATACATATTAAATATAAATATAAATAATACATATATAAATAAACATATATTACACCCAGACTCGGGGCGGGAATCGAACCCACAACCCTTGGAGCAGAAAACAGGGTCACTGCAAACTGCGCCAACGGGTCAGTCAAAAGGCAAACTAGATAAGTTTTGCAGTATGGCTATATTTGAGTGAATTAAATCAATCAATCACAATATTATTTGACATATTGCTATATTAAGAAAAGAATTACATATTAAAGGAATTATTGATAATAATATATTTTTCTGCATTATCTATTACAATTTTGATTGATTATTTATAGTTTAAATTAATATGTTTTCATAAATCACAATGAATAATGTTAATTTAGTCATATAATATAAATTAAACAAATTATTTTTTGTAGTGCATTCAATTTATAAGTAAAAATTTACACGCAAAACTTCTCCAGACTTTTCCAACGGTCTTAATTCCTAATTGTCGGCATCTACCTATATTATTTTCTACTAGCTATGTGATATTACCTTTCTAGCCTGTCCATGTGGCTATGACGTCAGTCAACCTATCCATCAAGTGTCAATCATTCATGACAGGTCAGTTAATTTGTTATATTTTTTATAAAGATGTGTTAAAAAAGTTTATTTTTGTATGTATACAAGGAGTATTGAATAATATATACTAACATAGTAACGGAAGCAAATAAGTAATCATGACTTTTTTATTATCACAGGTAAAATATATAGTAAAAAAGAATTTTTTTTTTCAGATTTGAAAATTTTATTAGTTTATCAAAAGAAATTTCTTTAATTAGATAAAAATAAGAATTCCCATATTCTACACGGATATTTCGTGGTAAAATATTTTACATAGTATCATATGCTTGTCATAATATACAAATTTAAATATTCCTTAAGAATGATAAAATATAATAGCATATTATTGTACAAGATAACGTCAAAGATAAAGAAACGTGGATTTAATATACGTCGAGATTCTCGCTTCTTCTATAACATTGCATTGAAATCGTTTTTAAAGATTAACTTAGAAGTTTCTTACCAGTTCTTCTAAGTAGAATCTGCATTGCGAGCCGTTGGTAACATCGCGTAGAACTTACATGGCAAACTTGTTAAGCGACAACTCACAAGTGCCTCTGAAAGTCTACTTGAAAATATAACTCAAAATACTCTTTGTATTTTGAGTAAAAGATACTTGTTCATTTTCATTCTTTTTATTATTGTTTGTCTTTTTATAAACTGATACAATACAAACCATATTTCTTAACAGATCAGTAGCGTTTTACCTTAAGCGTAGCTTAGCGTTTTACTTTTAATTAACAAGAAGAAAATTGACTTGATTTTATTTATTATAACCAAGAAATTGAGATGCATTTTAATATAGATTCAGTCCATGACCCAAAAATTTTAAACTATCGTGAATAAAAAACTATATAATATTGATAACTATAAATAAATAGTTAAATATCTTTAGCACAGCGTATTTGTCTATTTATGGTTGTTCTGTAAATTACCAACACAATTTTATCTCTCGAATCATATTTTGTTGATAGACCGTTTAAATGTAATTGATTGTGTACTGAACCAATGATTACGTTCGTCACATGTTTGACTAGTACTTGTTGTTTATCCAACCCTCAGTATATAAATCAGTTTGTTATTGATTGGCAGTTAGTGACGCCCCGGATAAATTGTTGGTCGGGCCGAACATGGGTTCTTTATAATATGTAATTTGTTATATTAATGTATGTGTGATTTTTTCGAGCGTTAAAATATGATATAAGTAAAAAATGTATCTGCGCATTATAAAATAAAATATTACATATTTTTAATTAAAATATATTGTACAAAAAATTAAAGAAATAATTAAGTCTTCGAACTTTATATATATTTCGAAACTCGAACCAATATAATAGTAACTAACATTTACATCAAATTCATGGTAATTTTCTTGATTTAGTATTTTCATATCAGGATCAGATTAAATTTAAGTCTTTTTTTTATGTTAGTTGGATAGGCAAACTCTAATAAATTACATTACTGAAATAAAGTCAAATTGAAAATCCTCTTTATATTCAAGCTAAAATATTTTATTATATATTTCGATTGTATTAAAAATATGTATATAATATTCTTTTTTTATTTAGAATACCATTTGCTCCCAAATTAATACGATGTTCTTCGTTTTGTACCATATGTTACGAATATTCTCATTTGTGTTGACACTTTTATGCGTTTGTCTTCGTGTGAAGATTCGAAATAATTGTTCCTTTATGGCTCGATATGATACCAACGCGCAGCGTTTAGTCAACGATGACAGTTTCATGTTCGGTAATGTAATTTATTGCTACGGGATTTTATGCGTGAAATAAGATTTAGGGAGATATGGTATTAATATCTATTTTAGATTAGACATTAAATTTTATACTAAGCTATTTTAAGATAACATTTTATAGCATTAATAATCATAAAGTCAAAGTTTGCCTTTTCAAATTCCAGTATACGTATTGTCGTGTGTAATATATTTGTGTTCAAAATTATCAGATTTATGTTTCACTTGTTATTAGATTTGGTCTGGGAATTGGGATTTTAATTATTTGTTATTTCTTTTTTATTATTAAACATTATCTATTAACGGGTTTAATTTTTAGCTTATTTAAGATATTGGTACTATATTTTAATATTAGAAATATTAATATCGTGAGTTCTAAAAACGGTGCGGTCCATATGCAATCGTAACGAATTGACTATGTTAGTGAAAACAAAAGATTTTTTTTGTATTATCTTTTTACGGACGGCTTTACGTGCTCTCCGAGGCACGGTGGGAAGACCCACAAGGACATACACCCAGACCGAAAACAAATATTTGTACAAATTCAAATATCTGTCCCGAGCGGGAATCGAACTCGCGACCGCTCCGGCGTGCAGCGTTGAGGCAACTACTCGCATCACTGCACCAGAACGGTCGTAATGTTCAGTTATACCTCGTTAAAACAGTCTAATGAATTTTTTTAAAGGACTCTTTAATCCTTCTAGAAGTTGCGATAAGGAAATTGAAATAATATTATATATAATACATCTTTATTAAATACATACAGAATACATACATATAAAATCTTCGAACGTATTTGCTTTCGACAAATATTGGCCACTGCTAAAGCGCGAGCTTACGTTCGCCACTGTTAAAGCTACTGCTAATGCTAAAGCCTACGCTCGAGACACTGAATATAATTATATAATTTATATTTTTGCTAAATCTTCTACAGGAACCTGTTTCAGGTAATTGTTGATGTTTGTGATCAATTTCTTCATGTAAGTATTCCAAACTGGATCTTGAACTAGTTCGGCGACTTCTGGCCAATTTTCGTGAGCAAATTTGTGCACTGCATCCGCTGCAACAGCAAGTATAAAGAAATAAAATTTGGAAAATTTTGTTACAGAAAATAAGAACGTTATTATTTTACTTTTTTTGTCATAAATTATAATAACGTATTTTACTCATTTCATATACGTCACCATATTATGACATTGTGGCTTTTTTATTGTTATTACTTAACTTTTGACCGTGGAAGAAAAAACTTGGGATGAGGTTTAATAGGTGTTGAAGGTTTTTAAGGAGAAACCCCATGTCATTTTTTATTTCATAAGATATGATGACTTAAAAGTTAAACTAGTAAACTTAAACTTAGTTTAACTAGTTAACATAAACTTAACTACTAAACTTATGAACACTGGTTCAAAAAATGAATGTGTTTTTCTAAACGAACGAAATCGTGGGTACCAGCTTAATAAGAATACTTGTCATAGTTGATTATACTTACATAAGTCCTTTTGTCCATTGAATAAATTTTTAAAATCGAATGTGATACTATTTAGCGGTTCCAACTTTAAATTGAAATTTTTTATGGTGACATAAGTTTTTCCATTTTTTTCAACTTTTTTCAAATTAGAGTCAAAGTGTACTAGATATTCGCCTGAAAATAAATAAGTGAATAAATAAAAAAATATATCTGACAAAACTCTGTATAATTTATTTCTTATTTTTTTTTTAACAAATATACCTACCGGCAAAATATACAAAAGGCTAAGAACTCTCTCCTAGTTTATCTTAAGATGTACAGTAAAGAATGTAATATACCTACGTAAATAAGTATAAAAGTGTTAGCAATAGATAGCATTAAGTACCTAATACATACATATGTATATAAACAATTAATAAATAATACTTAAATATTAAATAAAATTTCTAATGATATTTGGAACATTTAGTCTTTATTCATTACAATTTAATTTACGAGTATACTTTCAATGAAACATACATACATATAATTACTTTATTAAGTCACGTATTTTAAGAGGAAGTGAAAAGGTTAAACTTTTCAGTAATAAATAAGATTACGGACACTTTATTTGTTAAGAGTCTATGATTTTAATATTAAATGATACATACAAATCATATCACATGCACACACATGCGAAATGCGAACACTATGCGTTATCTATTAATCGAGTTTCCGAATTGCACTAATTAGATTATTATTGTAATAATGTGAATCAATTACCTGTGACCATACTAAAATCTCCATTTCCTTCCACAGGTATAATTACAAGGCGTCCAGTGATTTCGTATTTACCTCTAGAACTGATTTTGGGGCAGTAATAATCATAGCGTAACTTTGTAATACCTTCGTCGAGGCTGAAAAATATAAAAAAAAAGATAGGAAGGTAGTTCAATTGCTAGGAATTGTATTTAATCTAATTGAAATGACAATTATATAATAGTTTGATAAAATCTAAGAATTTATGATAACTGTTCATTTGAATCAAATGTTGATATTTTGTAGCATTCTTAAGTCAACAGGTTATCTATGAAAAAAAAAAACCGTGGATCCCGGTTGTTATCTCAAATACCTGATAGCGATTGCTACTGATAATTGAGAAATTATCCATCAACCCGCAATACACCAGCGTGGTGGATTAAGCTCCAACCGATGTTTACAAGTCTTTTGTAGGTTGATTCTGTTCGGTTCAGAATAAGATCTATCGATTAGAAAGTAAAATATACAATAACAAAAAGTTAGTTCTACACAACATTAAGTATTATTCTATTGATAAAGCTGAGATCTGTGATTTTTGTAGGCTTGTTAAAATACATGCGGTTAATGCTTTTTTTATATATACATATATTAAACCTGCTACCAAAGAGGGAACCCAAGCTACCATTCTTATATGTATTGGGGAAGATAATACAACAATTTCATATATATATTTTTTGTGTATGTTTATATTTATTTATATTTGGGAAACAAACAGTCCAATAACACACAAATAATAAAATAATAACAATATAGGGTAATTATTCGGTATCGCGCCACCACCGATTTTGAGGCTGATTTTTTTTTAGAGGTTCGTTATGACTTCAGAACATCATAACTAGTGTTGTTATGACGGCGCATGACCTTTTTTGGCGTAAATAAAATTTCGTACGAATAATTTATTTATTCATACGATTATCGAAAGATTTTTTATTTTATTGTTATGTTGTTAGAAGTTTTTTTTTTATTGACAGGTTGTTAGGTCTTTTTTTTTAGTTACAACCATAAAGGTATTTATACCTCCATAGTTACAACGCGTCATCCCTAGTTAAAAAACTACTTATTGATAAATGCCTTTGTTAAAACTAGAAGTAACGCTCAAAAAAAAAGACCTAACAACCTATCAATAAAATAAAAAAAAAAAAAATCTAATAACATAACATTAATAACATATCTTTCGGTAATCGTATAACAAAAAAAATATTCGTAGGTACGATAATTATTTTTTTTATTTTTTTCTTTTCAAGCCAAAAAAGGTCATGCGCCATCACAAAAACACTAGTTATGATGTTTTGTAGTCATAAAGATCTAAAAAAATTAGCCCCATCATGGCTGGTGACACGATACGCGAATAATTATGATAATTTTTTTTAAAGTCAAAAAAGGTCATGCGCCGTCATAAAAACATTAGTTATGATGTTTTGAAGTCATAAAGCACCTCTAAAAAAAATCAGCCCCATTATGGCTGGTGACGCGATACTGAATAAGTACACAATATAGTTAACATAAACCAATCTAGTTTCCACTAATAAATAATACACACAAGAAACAGAAGGTAAAAAATGAGATAAAAATAATTAAAACCAGAATTTAAAACAATTAAATACGACATTATGAGCAAATAAATTAAGTGATTAATAATTAAAAATTAAAATTCGAAGTTTAAAAATATAAAAATCAAAAATTTTAAATTAAAAAATTATAAATTTTGAACGCATATTTTAGAAATTATAAATTAAAAATTAAAATTGAGATTAAAAAACAAATCAATGATTACTAATTAAAGTGATAAATAATACAAAATTAAAATTCTAAGTTTAAAAATCAAAAATAAAATATTAACATTTAAATTATAATTGATAATAAAAAGCAAAGCAATGAATACACAAAACAAATCAACAATCATTCATTCATTCTATAATATATTGATGGTACTTTTAAAACTTGAGTGAGTATGAAAACATATCTGCATTAGAATTTTTTTTATTGTACATATTACAGGCACGACGAACAAAATTATTTTGGGCATATTTTGTCTTAGTACAGGGCAAATCGAAAAGAGGATTTTTGCGTTTATAAAATGTAGGGACATTAAAATTTAAGCAACCTAATAGGTTAGGGCTATCGACAAAATTATTCACCAGTTAAAAAAGAAAAACCTGATCTCACAGAATACGGCGAACTAACCGGCGAACCAACGAACTTATTCTAGGCGGACTCTGAGAAGAGTGATAAAATTTATAGTGTTTCATTATTTGTTTAATTCAGTTGTTTTCTATTTTCAGTTACAATGAAGCGCAGTGATGTCGAATTATTAAAACATAAGTTTCACTTTTTAATGGTGATTAGTATTTTCTTTTTTAATATAATACGTGCTACCAACCAATATACAATAAGCAAGTCAGCGTAAAGAAATCAGCGTGATCAGCGTAAGTAAATAAAAATAATGTTCAGCAGTATTTCATGAAACTTCAAGGTATTGTAACACTGAAAGTTTTTACGCTGTGATTTTGTTTTCTTTTTATTTTAGAAAAAATAAATAAATCGTAATTGTGCAGTCGATATTATTTAAACAATAAAATAAAATATGCTTACGTCATGTTGCCTACTTTACAATTTTTAAATCCATAAAAGGTGGTGTTGAAGAACTTGAACTTTAAAATAGAAAGGTTTCCTTCTACTAGATCGATCAACACTGGATCAGATGAATCTACACCAAGTTCTGGTGCACCAGATAATATTTTTGGTGCTACCTTATTTACGAAATTTTCTATGCAGGGTACATCACTTACTTCACACGGTAAGTCTCGACTACCTGAAATAATAAAAAAAAAACTTTAAAACTTCGTTCAAAACTCCTCATGCATCTTTATATAAGATGCTTTACAAAATGATTATTTAGCTATAGAACATTATAATGCATAAAATTAGAAAAATATTATCAATTAATGTTACATTTAATTAAAAGAAACTGGCGGCAAAAACCTGTTTCTGGTTTTTTTGTTGTATATGAAAAATTATGTAAATGAGGGATAATTTAAAATTATTTTAAATAATTATGAAGTCGAGATTTCTGATCTGTGACGATCTTCACATGTTCAAAGAGCGGAAAAATATTTAATTTATTTAATACGTAACATGTAATAAAACAAAGAACTACTTTGTTACAGAGACATGATACTTACAACTAGACAGTGTACAAAAAAATTTTGTTTTGCTAAAATGAGATCTATTCTTTGACTGTTACGGTAGGTATTTCCGTATAAGCGGTAGCTAGCTAAAAGCGGTCCCGCCCGGTAGGTACTCCCGCTGGTAGTGTATCCTTGTCTAACGTCTTGCCAGCTCACCGCGTTTGTAATTTTTTTGAGGTCCCTATATTTCTGCAATGTTTCAATCGCCATGATCATGGGGAGACTGGCGTACGGTGATGGTGGATTGTGGCAGATCAAAAAAATCTGTCTACTAGAATGGTTTTAGTGTTTTTTTTTTCTTTTACATAAATTAGGTACATACATACCTGTAGGTAGTGTAGTTAGGTTATATCAGTATAAATTTTCAGAATACTTACACAATCGTTTGTATAGTTAGTCCCATTTTTTGTTTAGTCATGGTCACCTCATTAGAAAGGGACACACTACCACGGGGAGCCCTCTCGCTCGGACCGGTTTTTTAGCCACAGTGCACAGTCTAGTTGTAAGTATCATGTTTCTGCTTTGTTAACGTTCAACTGTCATTATGTAACTATCGCAACTACCCCTTCTTTATTATTTTTTGTCAAGTTTTTTATAGCTTTTTTATAGTTTAAGTCAGGATCTCATCTCATCTCATCAGCCTATAGCAGTCCACTGCTGGACGTAGGCCTCCCCAAGCTCGCGCCAGACATCCCGGCTTTCCGCAATCCTCATCCAGCCAACACCGGCAATCCTACGAAGATCGTCGGTCCAGCGGGTCGGAGGGCGTCCCACACTGCGTTTGCCAATACGTGGTCTCCACTCCAGGACACGTCTGCTCCAACGGCCATCGGTCCTACGACACAGGTGACCAGCCCACTGCCACTTCAGCGTGCTAATCCTCTGGGCTACGTCGGTCACTTTGGTTCTCTCGCGGATAGTCTCATTTCTGATCCTATCTTTGAGAGAAACGCCGAGCATAGCCCGTTCCATGGCACGTTGAGCGACTTTAAATCGGTGGACCAGTCCCTTCGTCAGTGTCCACGTTTCAGCACCGTATGTCAACACAGGTAGGACGCATTGCTCGAAGACTTTCGTCTTCAAGCTTTGCGGAATCTTCGAAGTGAAGACCCGACGAAGCCCGCCAAATGCCGCCCAGCCCAACTGAATCCTCCTCTCGGCTTCCTTCTCGAAGTTGTTTCGGCCCAGTTGGATGGTATGGCCTAGGTAGATATAATCCTGAACAACTTCGAGGAGGATACCATCAACCGATACCGGTCTCGGTATGACATGCTTGTTAAACATAACTTTCGTTTTATCAAGATTCATACCAAGACCGACTCGTCGGGAAGACTCATTTAGGCTGCTCAACATTTGGCCTAGCTCCTCCAACGTCTCCGCAAAGATGACGATATCGTCAGCGAAACGAAGGTGAGAGATGTAGTCGCCGTTGACGTTGATGCCTCGTCCCCCCCAGTCCAGGGTTTTAAAGACGTCCTCCAGCGCAGTGGTAAACAGTTTCGGTGATATGACATCGCCCTGTCTTACCCCGCGCCGAAGGAAAATCGGTCTTGTCTGCTGGTCCTGGATATGAACGGTCATCTTCGCCGCGTCGTACATACACCTCAACACCTCGATATATCGCCAGTCGATATGACATCTCTGCAGAGAGTCCAGAACAGCCCAGGTCTCGATGGAGTCGAAGGCCTTCTCGTAGTCCACAAAAGCCATACAAAGCGGCTGATTATACTCTTCGGTCTTTTGTATAATCTGCCGAACAGTATGTATGTGGTCTACGGTGCTGTAGCCTTTTCGAAACCCAGCCTGCTCCGGTGGTTGGAAGTCGTCGAGCCTTGTGGCGAGACGATTCGTAACGACCCTCGAGAAGAGCTTATAGACGTGGCTCAGAAGTGAGATAGGTCTGTAGTTCTTCAAAAGAGACTTATCGCCTCTTTTGTAGAACAGTACCACCACACTCCTGGACCACGCCTCCGGTGTGGTACCTCGTTGGATGACGGCATTAAAGAGTCTAGCTAAGGCCTCCAGGACAGGTCGCCCTGCGGCCTTAAGAAGCTCAGTCGTAACGCCGTCATCCCCCGGGGCCCTCCCGTTTTTAAGCTGCCCGAGCGCCGCACTAATCTCGCCGACTTCGAAATCCGGGACGTCTTCCGAATAATGGCGCATCAGTGGTGCACGTGGATCTTCGGCGCCCTGGGTCTCAGACTTCTGTACGCTCGACGAGTACAGCTGCCCATAAAATTTCTCAACCTCTTCTCGGATCTGAGGGCGGGAGCAAACGGTTCTGCCGTCAGCTGTTTTTAGCTTCGCAAGAAGACTTCTTCCCAATGGTTTTCGGAAAACCTTTGACCCCCTATTCTGCTCAATTAGAGTCGTAATGTCTCTTGTATTTGAGCAGCGGAGGTCTCTGCGTATGAGTTTCCTCACCCGCTTGGAAAGAGCCTTCTGCTCTGGCGAAGCTGCTTGAGCCGCGGGCATCTCGCGCCTCCGCCTCATCAGATCCAAGGTTTCGGGAGAAATTTTGGACTGCTTAACTGGTCTCGTCGGCGTAAAATGTCTCCGACCCAGTGAATACACCGTCTTCACCACGTTGTCGGTCATCTGATCCACGTCGCCAGTGGTTTCCAGCGAATCGAATCGGTTTTGGAGTTCCAGTTGGAACTGCTCGGAACCACATAGTATTTGGGGCAGCGTGGGTCGGATAATAGATTTCATCAAGCGGACTCGCTCTTTGCGTAGACTTATATTCAGAGAGCCCCGCAGGAGCCGGTGGTCACTACCGGTGTTGAACCTATTAACCACTGAGACATCTCTGAATATATGCCTTTTGTCCGCTATGATGAAATCTATCTCGTTCCTCGTCACAGTATCCGGGCTCTGCCATGTCCACCGCCTTTGGGGCTTCTTCTGAAAGAACGAGTTCATCAAGAAGAGCCCCTCCGATTCGAGGAAGTCGACAAGCATCTGCCCCCTGTGATTTCTGCGCCCCAATCCGTGTGGTCCGTGGTTTAAGTCAGGATGAAGTCGATATAGAGCTGGAAAATACTGACATTATTTGACAAAAGAACGTAGTTAAGCATATTGGCAAGTGTACCATGAACACGGCATAGCAGAGTTGGCATTGAGTTTACGTAGAAGACGTCTATATAAAATTCTGAATACAGTCGGAAAAAATTAGTTAAATACCAGTCGAATTGAACACGCCGCCAATAGTAAATCAACTTGTACCTAGGTTCTCATATTAAAATACAGCACATAAATAATATTTACAATATATTGATTTGGCTCGCGAAATCATCTAGTTAGTTAAGATCAATAATCATGTTTTTTTAAGCGCGTCAATGATCGTAGGTTTAATTGATTATAAATAAATTAAATAAAACGCATATTTGTGTTCCTTCATTCGCCTTATTGAACTGTACTGTATTATAATGTATCAGCCTGCTGCCTGTAAACAACTCACTCTCAACTGAGTGAAGGCCTCTTCTCCATGTAAAAGAAGGGTTTGAGCTTAATCTACCGCGCTGCTTGGCGGATAATATCCCTACGATGAGTAACGATCGTTATCAGGTGTCTATGATAACAACCGGGATCGACGGCTTTAGGTGCTCTTCAAGGCACGGTGGGGAGACCCACAATAACATAGACCCAGACCGGAAACAAATATTTGTAATAATACAAATATCTGTCCCGAGCGGTAATCGAACCCGCACCGTGGGCGCGCGTTTTGAGGCTTACAACTATATACTACTCATACCACTACAGCAGAGCGGTCGCCTAGTTGTAGGAAAAATTATTTTGTGATTTATTTAGTAAGTTTATAAATATCATTTATATTTATTATATTAAAAGTATTTGTATTAAAATAATTAATTTAAATAATGAATTCCCGATATCATTACCATTAACTTGTAACAGTTGTTGAAGTAATCAGCTCTTTCTCGTATTTATGTATTTAAATTATTTAGTAAAAGGGATAAGGAGAAGGTGAGAAGTTAGTGGTCCGGCACCCGCCATATTACAGTGGATTACAACCTTTCGCCGATGAACCTTCCTCAAGAGAACGACAATTTTTAATGTGCCTGCACGTGTTTTATAAAGTTTTATTTAATTGTAGGACCGAAGTTCAATAAAGGCAAGACTTGCAATTGCCGAAGCTATGGTATTCTTAAAGGTCAAAACCACCGTACCCTGCCACAACACACTAGGCTCGCCAAGCCTCCTGCCAAGCATAGCGAGTATTGGCAAACCTCCCCAAAATGAATTTTTTGTAGGTAGATTTTAATACAATGTTTATAAAAATAAAAGCAAAAGTGTACTTTCTAGTTAAACTTTAATTAATCAACTTTGATTATACAGACTTTTGTTACGATTAATGAAACAAAATTTTAATAATAAACTTTAAAAAAAAAAAACAGACACTGGCCATCTTAACGGACATATCTGTCTCAGATGGCCATAGCAAGACGTACAAGATGGTCATATTATTTCTTCGTTCTTTTCCCCATGCCTTTTCCTTTTCCTTCATTTTCCTTCCCTTCATAGTTTTTCTTAGCCCTTTTTCCACATGTATCACAAGTATTGTCAAACGGTGTACAATTTTCATGCATCCACTTAAGACAAATAATGCACTGAATCCAATCTTCAATTTTTTGTGTTTTATAGTAACTTTCACCACATCTTATACAGTCATACTCGCTATCTTCTCCCGCCGTATCCTCGCTATCCAATTGTATTATGTCTTCTTCTTCTTCAGAACTCGATTCAGATTTGCTTTTAAATAAACGTGGCTTGCGATTTTTCATTCCATTTAAGCGAGCAATAGGTATGCCCTCTGATATACAGATTTTGATGTCTTGATTTCTATTTAAAAATCCACTGACCAAATCATATCCAGCCTTTTGCTATTCTGTATTAAATTTATGTTTTAGATTTAGCTGCTGAGCAAATTTAAATACTATAGTCCGCAGATCGCTCCTGGTTAAGGGAAATCCCATAGACTGCATTTTCTGTATATGACGAGAAAGTCTTCTCTCATTTTCATAACCGAATAAGCAGCCAGGACCCAAATGTCCCTTAATAGGGTTTTTTTTCAAACGCCGCTCTTAAGTTTTTCTAAGAATGCAAAAAGTTATTGCAGCCTTATAAACCGACATGTTCTCGTTTATTATAGCATCTAAAGCATTTGATAATTGCTCTTGGGTCCAGTTACCACGGTTTGATGTTCGCACGTATTTTGGCATCTGAAAACCATGAATAATTACTGGCTAGAACATAAACATCTATGGCCATAATAGCCAAAAAAAATATGGTCATGCTAACCAAACCTGCAGGATAAGATGGCCATATAAACAAAATCACAGACACTGTACAATAATAATGACGATTTTGAGGTTATAATATCAAGTAAACATCAATCCATCAGAAGAAAATACAGTTAATACAAAATTGATAACAAAATCACATTCACAACATAAGAAACAATGTGCATAAAAAATTTGTTAGGTCGTCATAACATGAAACCGATAAAATACTTACCTTTTTGTATTTTTTTGGCACAACTAACTGCAGTACGTGCGATCACTGACAAGTATCAATAGCTCACTGCCGATAAACAACGCCATTTATTAGAAAAATGTAGAATTGTTTCGACTGGCCATCTCAAACGACTGGCCATATCACCCTGAATTACTAGATCGTATCGTTTTGTATTATTAGATCGTTGCTATATACTAGTTACTAAATCCACAATCGGTCGGTTTCAAAGTAAAAAAACAATTTAAAAAAAAAATTGTCCCACGCACAGCCCTGTTTGTACAAATTACACGTCAAACTATTATTATCAATCAATTAACAGGAGCCAGTCCCACTTTTGCGACGTCCCTTATATTTTTTGTAACTGAATTTATTAAAAATGTTTTAGGTGAATGTGTTCTTTCTTATGCTACAGTAAAAAACTGGGTGGCTGAGTTTAAACGCGGTCGTACATGTGTCCAAGATGAAGCCCGCCCCGGACGTCCAAAAAGCGTCACAACTCCGGAAATGGTCGTGAAAATACATGATATGGTTTTAGCAGATCGACGATTGAAGTTATCTGAAATAGCTGACACTACAGGTATCTCAAAAGAACGGGTACATTATATCCTAAGTGAGGAATTAAATATGAAAAAGTTATCGGCCCGTTGGGTGCCGCGATTGCTTACGCACGATCAAAAAAGGATTCGGGTGCAAAACTCAAAAGAATGTCTGGACCGTTTTCAGAGTAATAAGGCCGATTTTTTACGTCGATTTGTAACAACAGATGAAACATGGGTTCATTATTACACGCCAGAATCAAAAATTCAATCAAAACAGTGGACTCAATCGGGATGCTCGGCTCCAAAAAAAGCCATGGCTGTAAAGTCGGCTGGAAATGTGATGGCTTCCGTCTTTTGGGATGCAGCTGGGATCTTGATGATAGATTACCTTTCTAAAGGTCAAACAATTAATGCAGAATACTACGCTAATCTTTTAGATAATCTTCATCAATGTATTCAGCAAAAACGACCAGGTTTGGCGAAAAAAAATCATCTTCCACCAAGACAACGCTAGGGTTCACACATGTGTTAAATCTATAGCAAAAATCAACGAATTGAAGTATGATTTGTTGCCCCACCCACCTTATTCGCCTGATATAGCGCCATCAGACTTCCATTTATTCCCTAAGCTCAAAACTTTTCTGGCCGGACAGAAATTTGCCACAAATGATGAAGTCATAGCCGCTGTAGAGGAATATTTTGCAGGCCTCGAAAGAAATCATTTTATGGAAGGCATTACTGCTTTAGAACGAAGATGGAATAAATGCGTAGAGGTTCACGGAGACTATGTCGAAAAATAAAATTAATTTTATCACGGAAAGTTTAGTGTTTTATTATTAGGCTAGTTACTTATCATCCCGCCCTCGTATGTTCCTATACTCGAACCGACATACTAGCGTTATTGTTCAAGTATTGCAATACTTCGATTACCAGTAGTCAACGTGGCACCGATGGAGAGACGGCAGCACCACCCAAGTTTCGATCGAATTAAAGGCTTTCTTATAGTCCACAAACGCCAAGCACAATGGTCGATTATACCCCTCGGTATTTTGTATAATCTGACGTAGCACATGTATGTGGTCTATGGTACTATAGCCTTTTCGGACACCGGCTTGTTCGAGAGGCTAGAACTAATCAAACTTGCTCGTCAACCGATTCGTAATGACCCTAAAAACAGTTTATAAGCGTGGCTCACAAGCAAAATGGGCCTGTAATTCCTGCCCGGGCCTGTATTAATGTAATAATGTAAAGGTGTTATCACTCTTTTTGAAGAAGAGCACCAACACACTTCTGTTCAAAGCTTCCGGCCTTACGCCCTCAAGCAAGATGGCATTATAGAGCCTCTGAAGGACTTTAAGTACCGGTGTTCCGGTGTTGTTGACGGTATTACGTCAGAGCTTCTGAGAGCGGATGCTCTCAGAAGCTCTGACGTAATACCGTCCTCGCCTGGTGCCTTAGTGTTTTTAAGTTGTCCCAGAGCCGTCGTACAAGCTGATGTCTGGGATATCTATGAAATAATGTCGGTTTAGTTCAGCTTGGGAATCTTAAGCCGAACTACAAACGGGTTGGTTGACCGAGGTGTACAGCTGTCCTTAAAACTTCTCGACCTCCCTCAATATCTCGGCTCTGGTCAACGATGCCTCCATCCTCTGTTTCCAGCTTTGACAACCAGCTGTGACCAACAGAGAAATCCCTTCAAAATACTTTGAAGTCCTGATTCCGCTCTATCGTATCTTTAAAATACGCTTTGTGTTAAAGAAACGTATATCGTTTACAAGAGATTTCCATATCCGTTTGTTGATCCGCCTATATGTTTCAGCGTTACCAGAGGATTCCAGGTTTAATAAGCGTCGTTTTTCCATGAGATTTCGAGTTTTGGTCAGAGAGCTTTCGGGGCCCACTTTTACGACCGGGTCTGTAAAATCTGCTCCCGACTGTATGGACAGTGTTCACCAACTTGTCGTTTATATTTCCCACAGAAACGCAATCGTCAAGGCAATCGAAACAATTTGATTCTTCAAGCTGAAAGCTCTCGATGATTTTGATATGTGTGTTAGATGGTCGGAGAATGGACTTTATCAGGTGAGACCGTTCCAATTTAACACTGATGTTCAATGTGCCTCTAGCCAATACGTGATCACTCCCGGTTTTTACTCTATGGATCACATAGATGTCATTGAGTATCTGTTGTTTGATGTTCATGATAAAGCATAAACCGGGTGGCTATATGTGATTTTACAATATTTGAGATATGTATGATATTTGATGATGATGAAACATGTATTAGAGTGTGGTTATATCAATTTAGATATTAATGTAGACTCTGAGCACCGATATCGTTACGCACTTTCACACAAACTAATCACCGGATTCCACATACTCGGTATTCGGAAACCGTCTTCCCTATTGAAATTTGGATATTTTTAATTTCAATTGCCTCCTTTACTAGTCGAGGGATATGATGACGCTCGGATGAAGGAGTCCAAAAAAGACACTGTCAGTATAGTGTTCCGTAGTGAACAAGTGCGTCCGTGTGTTGAAACTAGTCGACCTAAATGAATAAGAAAGAGGGTAGACAGATTTTTCTGATCTGATGTAGGGGTGTTCATGGGAAAAAATTATCGATAATTTTATTATCGATAATTATCGTATTGTGTTATCGATAGTTATCGATAATTATCGAATGAACACTTATCGATAATTATCGGATAAAAAATTATCGATAGTTGGGGACAGTTATCGATAATTATCGGATAAAAATTATCGATAGTTGACGATAGTTTTCGATAATTATCGGATCAATTTTCGCACGAGGAAAAAAAAAAAAGAAAAAAAAAAGTCATCCGGCCTTCAGTATGGACATTTTCCTCCGTACCCTATACGAATACCTAAAAAAAAAAAACAACGGTCATCCGTCGTCCTATATCGACATTATCCTCCGTACCCTACCCGAATACCTAAAACAAAAACAAAAAAAAAGGTCATCCGTCGTCCAATATCGACATTATCCTCCGTACCCTATCCGAATACCTAAAAAAAAAGGTCCTCCGCCGTACCATAATTATCACTACTTATCGGATCCAAACACAATTAGCGATAATTATTGAATACCACAATATTATCGATAATTATCGGATGGCACAAAATTATCGATAATTATCGGATTGCAAAAAATTATCGATAATTATCGAATGAAAACTTATCGATAGTTGTCGATAATTATCGAATGAAAAATTATCGATAATTATCGAATCAAAATTATCGAAAAACACTTATCGATAATTATCGAATGAAAAATTATCGAGTAGTTACGAATTATCGATAATTATCGCACACCCCTAATCTGATGTGATAATTCTAGTCCCATTGCTTTTTTTAACAAATATACATAATCTCCCATTTTATATTAAAGTTATCTGTTATATTATATAGTTTCTGATGACACATTACGCTTATTTTCAAAGTTAATAGGAAAAAATGTAAAGGAAGTAATGAAAGTGAGGTAAACAGTGTGTGGCGTGTACAGGCAAGATATAAAAAAACTATAGCTTAAGTTTGGAACAAATTTATATATGTCATGTGTCAGGGATTGATGTATATGTTCGGTTAATTGGTAAGAATAGAATAAGTTGTAAAATATGTTATTGGAAGGAAATACAACGTAATTTACTTATTTGAGGATTTCATTTAACCACCTGACCAACACTCGCACTACACCAGCCCGGTGCCTTTCACTTCCAAAAGTGCTTTGTCATCAATACAAGAATCGTTCAAGATAAATAACTTGGTTTTAATCAAAAAGAAAATCAAATGAGTTTGATTTGTCAAATTTTAAGCGTCAGTGACACACAGTTTTCTTAGGATTCAAAACTTCAGTGTAATTAATATTTGTCATCCCTGACTGGGAAAATCGCTCCACAGCGGTTAGGAAAGTTTATCAACTTACCGACATTGATACTGCTCGATTTGTACATTTTAGTCATTTCCACTGTGTCATACGGTTTGTTACTATGAGGTAACGCTTCAGATATGGATTGATGATGAGACTGATTATGATCTTGTAACTCGAGTCTTCAGGATGTTTTTAAGAAGATAGATATACTTACAATTATGTCAAATAATATTTATAGCAATATCATATTATATATTCATAAAAATATTGAGTACTTTGACAGAAACAGTCAAGAAGACAAGAATTATAAAATTGTAACGTCAAGTTACCAACTTTTAAAAACGTTTCTGTTACGGGTCAACGTATATACACATATATAATACAATCCCAAAATTTTACAATAGTCAATTGAAAAATTTAAAGTTTATGTTAAAAATTCGTTAATAGCGAAAAATTATTACTCTGTATAAGATTATTTAAATGACAACGATGTGTGGACTATGAAGCTTTGTCCTTCATGCAAGAGTTATTTCTTGACTGTTTTTTTTTATGAGAGATTGTTGAGTTTCTTGCTGATTATTCTCAGCTGAATCTACATTCAGCATCGGTGGTAGCTTCACATTAATTATAGTTAGTTAATTTATAACGTTATGCACTGTATTAAATGACGATTCGAAAGTGTTTATAAGAAATTTATGATTATGATTTTGAAACGCATAAAAAAATCTTACGTCATATTTGATAGTACGCAGTTGGAATATCCAACCCAGGTGCTATTATGATTCTTATATTTGAAGCCAGATATGTCTCCAACAATTTCCTCGACGAACATAGGATCAGAACTTTCAACTTCCATTTCCGGTATTTCTCCAAAAATTAATGGTTTTAAAATATTTACTAAATTGTCAAGACAATCTCAATCGGCAAGCTTACATTGCTTAAAGGGATAGCCTGGAATAAATAAAAAAATCTCAAGTGATACCTATTTATATAACTGAATTGTTATCTCCACATATGAAGAGGTTGTTCTATTTGGCAAGAAACTATGCAAAGATGAATGGATATACTTATTGTTGGACGTCAAATGGGCGAGTGTTACTGAAAAAGGATTCTACAAGTCAATCTATTCTGGTCAAAAGTGAACAACATCTACAACAGCAGGCTGCTGATGTCCCAGAACAAGTGACTACATAGAATTCTCAAACATTTCATTTATTTCTCTTTGAGGTTTATAGCAGTCTTATTTTTAATAGTTATGTCTCTTTAATATACTATTCTTTCTCATACTAAATTTTGAAATAAACACAAATTACACATTACACACAACACACAATTACTTCTACTACCTACAATTACACTATAACAGGTATAACTTTCCTCACACAGAACAAATTTTCTCTTACTTACCTAAAATTATTTTGACGTCTATAGATTTATTAAATGTTAATAATTATGTATGTCTCGATGGCATTAAAATATATATTAAAATTAAAAAAAAAAACCTTATACGATATTCCTATGTACCCATTAATTATCGAAATAATGACTGATAACGTAAATTATGTAAACAAATATATATAACATCGATCAGTTTTCTATACCTATAACTAATACTTGCTTACCAGAGGCTACTAATAAAGTTATACAAAAACCAAGTAACTTCTTAAAAATACTATCACATAACATTAGGTCTATAATTTGCAATATTTTAAGTTTTCAAACACTTTTACATCGCATTAACATTGACTGTGATATCGTTGTTTTGACAGAATGTTGGTTACCATGCTTAAGCAATACTTATATACCAATTTTGCAAAATTATACTTCATTCAAGACAACCAAACATATCAACCAAGCGATGGAGTTGTGGTATACATAAAAAATGACCTATTAGCTACTTGTGAAGAACCCGACTTTAACCTATCTGCCTCTGGTCTTATTATAAGGATCAACTCAGGTTGCAATTTTGTGTATTTATCGCTCTCCATCGATTGATAATATTGACTGTTTTCTGACGGTTCTTAATAAAATTCTTCCGTCTCTTTACATGTTTAAGTCGGTAGTCATAACAGGAGACATAAATGTGGATATAAAGCTTACTACACTGGATATGCGCTCTCATAATTATTTGAACTGTCTTGGCTATCACGGTTATCTTCCTGCACATACACTACCCACAAGGGCTGGTAATTGTTTGGACCATACAATGTTAAAAACGAACCTAGTGAACTATACACACTTTATGACACAACAGTAACCGACCATTACCCCACATTAGTATGTATTCATAAAAAAGTTACTCGAACTGTTACTAATTCAACTATTACTAAAATTGATAGTGAAGGGCTTGACCGGTCTATGTTAAAAATGGACTTTACAAATCTTTTCCTAACAAAGGATGCAAGCATGTCCGTGGATGGCTTTATTAAGTTATTAATTACAGCTATTATGGCGAATACGAGTACTAACAAAGTTCTGGCAAAAAAGAAAATCCTTAAACCTTGGATTACACCTGGTCTGCTACATTGTATAAGGAATAGAGATGCGTTACATAAAAAGTAAAGAAGGCACCAGATAATGAAATTCTACGGATTACATAATATAAAAGATATAGAAACTTTTGTGCTAGAATTCTAAAAAAGGTAAAGAGACGCTATGACATACAAGAACTTGATGACGCAAGTCATAACCCAAAAGCGCTATGGGACACTATTAAACGAGTAACAAATACAACAAAAACTAAACACAACGCCACACAATTATTATTACTTTTGCCTACTCCAGTTGAGTCCTGCAATGAAGTTAATTCATACTTTGTCAATATCGGACAAAATCTTGCAAACAGTATTAATAATAGCTCCCAGGGAAATCCACAACCATCAACCTATGTAGAAATCCTGTATGATAACTCACCTACCTCTTCCTTTGTCCTTCACCCTACAAATCCTGATAAGATTGTTACCACTATTAATTCTTTGCGATCTAGTGCTGCTACTGGCTGGGATGGTATACCACCCTCTATTCAAAAAAAATATTCTGTTATATTAGCTCCTATCTTATTTCACATATTTAATCTGTGTTTTGAAACCGCTGTTTTTCCGACGGCTTTAAAAAAGGCAATAATTCACCCAGTCCTCAAGGATGGTGACGCTAATCTCCTGAGTAATTATCGACCTATAGCTGTTCTTAGCTCTTTGTCTAAGATACTTGAACGTTTAATAAACAAAAGGCTTGTTCAATATCTTGAACACTTTGGTTTAATTTCTGAACAACAGTATGGGTTCCGAAAAGGTAGATCTACCAATGGCGCAGTCCTGGACTTGGTTGGTCACGTTGTTCAGAATTTAAATCAAAATAAAAAGATTCTTAGCATCTAAAAAAGGCGTTCGACACTATTCCTATCACTACTCTGCTGCTTAAACTGGAAAAAGTAGGTGTCAGGGGACTACCATTAAAATTATTCCAGAATTATCTGACGGACCGCTCTCAGATGGTTAGGATTGATGCATATGGTAGTGATGAGCTTCCTGTATACTATGGAGTTCCACAGGGAAGCATACTGGGTCCTACTCTGTTTTTAATTTTTATTAACGATCTGTGTAACCTCAGGATCCCGAACGGTAGGGTTGTATCTTTTGCTGACGATACTGCCTTAACCTTTGTAGCCGATACATGGCCTGAGGTCGAAGCTAAAGCACAACTTGGACTGAATTTAGCGTTAAATTGGCTTCGGTGCCATACTCTTACTCTAAATACCACGAAAACTAATTTTATAACTTATTCCATCTCTACGGCATCGCAACCCAGCTTGACTTTATTACTCAAAGCTCACGTTTGTTTCAATGTGGCAAAACCATCTTGTAAATGTCCTAAGTACTTAGGTATTCTGGAAGATAAAAATTTGAACTTCAAGGCTCATATTGGTCTTTTAACAGGTAAAATTCGCAAATTAATGTTTATATTCAAAACTTTAAGAAGTGTAGCTAACCAAATTATTGTAAGAAAAGTTTATTTTGCTTTATGTCTTTCTGTTGTTACCTATTGCATTACTACCTGGTGTGGGGCTGCAAAAACTAATTTAAAACCGCTGGAGGTAGCACATAAAGGTGCACTGAAGGTAGCTACATTTCGACCATTCACTTTCCCTACTGTCCAGTTCTACGGTGAATTAAACGTCCTTAATGTTCGTCAAAACTTTATTCTTCAAACTGTTCTTTTACAGCATCAAAACACCCCATATAGAAACGATGATAAACGACGTAGAGATGAGATTTGTTTTCTTCCACGCACACGGTCTGACTTTTGTAGAAGATTCTTCTATTATCTTGGACCATCCCTTTATAATAAAATTAATAACAAATGTCAAATATATGGCTTGTCTTATTACAATTGCAAGAAAAGTGTTCGTTCTTTTCTCCAAAACAAAACTTATGACGAAACCGAAATATACCTAACCTAGATATAATTTTACACATATTACATACACACACACTCAAACATACACACACACACACACACACACACACACATACACACACACACACACATACAAAATTCATACTGTATTAATGTTTCTTTTTCTTAAATATATGTATGTTAAAATTGATGGATATATTTATGTATGTATGTATGTATGTATGTATGTATGTATGTATGTATGTATGTATGTATGTATGTATGTATGTATGTATGTATGTATGTATGTTTATGTACGAATGAATGTATGTACGTATTTGTATGTAGTGTATGTATCTTAATTTATATAAGTATGTTGAGCATATGTTTTAAACTTTAGTTTTATGTCTTTTTATTTTCTCCTTTCTTCTCTTGCACAACAAACCCCGCGGTAACATTAATCTCTTATCATCATGGGTTGACTGGAAGAGATCTCTTCTAGAGATAAGTTCGCCCTTGCCAAAACTCATTGTACATTACTAAATATTGTAAACAATTTTTTTACTGTGCAATAAAGAATATAATATGTTAAAATTGATACTAAATTATACTGTAACAAATTGTAATTTTTGTACATAATTTATATTGTAACAAAAGTGCAGGGAAAAGGAACTGTTACTCCTAAATACAGATTATTTTTTTTTAACCTAGCTAGGAGTACAGTACTACACCCAATAAATAAAAAACAAATTGTACATTTATTATAAAAAAAATAAAAAAAAATCTTTACATGGTTAACTAGCTGCACTGCTTGGACATTATTCTAGAAAAGAAAGCCTTTTTTATTAAATGAAAATTACAAGAAAACAAAGATCCAGTTCGCTTAATTTAAAATTAGGAATAGCTGGCGGTGTCACTAGATGAATAAAATGAAGAGAAATAGATGGTAAGTAACTAAAGATGAAGGCGTGTTGGCGCAGTGGTCTCATCAATTCGCTGATGTGCTAGCGATCGTGGGTTTGACCCCAGCATATGACATTTTTTGTGTTTGTTTGTTTTGTGTGTTTCTGGGCACTACCCTATAATAGTTTTTATACCAGAAGATGCATATTTTTAGTGTAACTAAAATAAATCTATACAGCCCAAAGTCATTAATTAGCTATTTTTTCTTATTTATAAATGAAAACTCAAAGATCACACAATTTTAGTAAAATTAGCACTAAAGAATCTTACACATACAAAAAAAAATAAAGGCACAAAAACTTCACGTCTGTGGAGATTATAATTATATTTATAAAATAACTGCCACTGGCCACTAAAGCATATCATTAATTAAAATTTAATATCTTTTTTCTTTTAAGAACTTCATATTATAACAAAATTAATATAATTTAGCACGAACACAGATTAATAAAACTTAGCTATAAAAAATAAAAAGCATCGGAATAAATATTACAAACGCGTAATTTTGTGAGGATGGCTATATAAATTTAAAACAGAATATCAGAAAAGAGCATCTTGATAAGCTTAACATACTGATGACTGGCCCGTTGGCTCAGTCGGCCACAGCCACTGTCACTACCCTGCTTTCTGCTTCAAGATTGTGGGTTCAATTCCAGCCTCGAGCCTAGTGTAATTATATTATTATTATATATATGTATTATTAACGAATGAAAAAACGTGTATCAATCGGGTGCTACCAAAAACACAAGCAGTAATTAATAACCTTAGGACCGCCGACCGTGTGTGTATGTTAAGCATATTTATAATTTATTTTATATTGACTACCGCCACGGACATTCAAAGCCGGATATGATGATAATGATGATAATGAGGATAATGATTAACTACTGAACTTACTTGTTACATCTTCACTAGCAGAGTAAAATATTGGTATCAGTAATGCTGATATAATAGCTTTACACATGATGCGTGTCCGTCACTTGCTGATATAAAGATAAATGTGTTTGAAGCAATTGAATCATCTATTTATACTCGTATAAGCCAAGAAATCTAATAATTACAAGTTTATAAAATGTTACACAGCCTATTAAGAAGTTTTCTGTTAAAGTATTATATAAATAACTAGCGGCCCGCCCCGTCTTCGCACGGGTATTTAACTAAAATTTCAAAAAATTTAAATTTATTTTTTACCACCTACACCTGCATCGATACTGGAAAATATTTCATAATAGTCGGATTGAGTTGTCAAACAATATTTTAGCCCGCGACTTCATCTTCATCGACCGTTATAATAGGATTTTTTTTTTTTTTTTTTTACGTTATTAATTTTGTTATAACATATAAATTATTATGTTAAAATATTTGAATACTTATAAAATATAACAATCTTTATTATAGCGTAGGAATTTAAAGTAAATTAAACATTAAAATAAAAATAAAAATTGTTATATTTTATGATTAAGAAGCTCTGCCTTTGATCTGGAGAACGGGGGTATTATCTTTTTGCAACGAAATCGAAATACTACACCTTCCGTAGTATTTCTTTATAAAAAAAAATTTTTGTTTTTCGTTCGGAGTGCTAGAATTACCAGGCTATTCTGGAATATGCCACATACAACTGACTGTGAGAAAAGCAGTTTTCGCTAAAGTATACTCCCGCTACAGTAAGAGTTTGACCTTAAGCTTTGTTTATGGTAAATACATACTCATATACACTCATACGTAATATTATTATATGGTTCCCGGAAATCACCATTTCCTATTTTAAGAAACAGGTCTGAGAACTGTCCGGCAGTAACATCTCCCTTAGATGAACTTTCATATTTATGGTAAGGCTCAGTTTCGTCACTGCAGGCCACAAATGCCCCTGTACTGTATTGTATTGTATTGTATCAGCCTGTAAATAGCCCACTGCTGAGTGAAGGCCTTTTTTCCATATAAAAGAAGCGTTGGAGCTTAATCCACCATGCTGCTCCACTGCGGGTTAGCGGACCATAAGCAAATATTATTATAAGGCATCCATGATAACAAACGGGACCGACGGTTTTACGTACTCTCCGGGGCATGGTGGGGAAACCCATTATACACCCACTATACACAAATTCAAATATCTGCCCCGAGCGGGAATCGAACCCACGACCACCGCCATTGAGGCGAGGCGTTGAGGCGACTACTTGCACCACTACACCAGAACGGTCATCAATGCTTCGTTCATTGTATCGTAGCTATAATTACACCACAAGTCAATACGATTTTGTCTCTTAGATTTGAATAAACCCGCAAGTAATAATTTTTTAAATTTTAATTGACTCGGCACAGTTGGTAGTGACCTTGATTTCTGCTCCAGGATCGTGGGTTCGATTCCCGCCTCAAGTCTGGGTGTAATATGTATTTATTTCTATATGTATTATTTATATGTATATTTATAAAAAATGTATATCAGTCGGCTGTTACCGAAAACACAGGCATTAAGTTGCCTACCTTAGGAACAGACGATCGTGTGTGTATGTCAAACATATATTTATATTTAATAATAGTCCAAGACAGCTTTTTTCTCCTCCTTAGTTTTAGTGTAAGACAGTGTTTCCCAACGTGGGGCCCACGCCCCACTGGGGGGCAATTTGATAGTTAAGGGGGGCAATTTAAAAATGGACTCGATATGACTTTAACCCTTTCGCTTTGGATTATTTAAATGCAATGCTATACCTTGTCCAACCGTTTATTATCTTTTTGACAGCTTACATCTATAAATTTCAGTTTTTTTTTTCATTATATGTTTTGAAATTTTATTTACGATGTTTTGATAACAATTTCATAGTGATTTTTTCCTAAAACTTATCATTTATATTTCTTAAGGAAACAAAACAATTTGAAAGGTTAAAAATTATGCATGGGGGCATAAAAAAATTTAGAAATGTGAAGGTGGGGCATGGCCTAAAAAAGGTTGGGAAACACTGGTGTAAGATAAAGTTAAATGAGTACATGATTTATAATGTTTTCTGATCTTGTTCCAACATTAGTCCGTGGTGCCAATCTGTACTAATTGGGGTGTTAATGCCGTATAATTCAAAAATATTTGCAAATTCACTTCGATCTGCATAATTGTGAACTACAGATGCGTTCCATCAGGAGTACCAAAAAAAAGATATCACCTACACATGCGTCAATATTGGAAATTATATTATAATAAACGGATTAAGTTGTCAAACATGAACATGTGTCAAAATAAAATGTAATTTAAATCAAAAGCACTAAGGAGTATTTATATCAAAATAACTTTGTACCCCCTTTTAACCCCGTTAGGCAATGAATTTCGATAAAATACGAAACACGTCTTCAATCAATTCTGTTAAAGAATATTTATGCAAAATTTAAATTGGACCAAGGAATCACGTTGTCTCATATAAACTTTGCTCCCTTTTTTCATCCCCTTAGAGGTATAATTTCGTAAAATTATAAACAATATATAAATATAAAATAATATAAAATAATAATATAAAATTATTGTTTATATTAAATTTAAAATTGTATATATAATGATACATTAAAATACTTACATAAATCTTTTTGTCCATTGAACATATTTTCAAAATTAAATTTAACTCTGCCTTTCGGTACACATTTTAATTTAAGATTTTCACCAGCTAAATGAAATTTTTCGCCTTTTCCTTGATATTTACGTAATATATAGTCAACGTGTACGAAATAATTTCCTGTAATGAAAAAATATTGTTTAAAATATAAATAAAATAAGGATAAAAAAAAACATTGACTTCAAAAACCGGATAAACACAGTTTTGAATAAATTAAGAATTAGGCGCTGCGTCAAGGTCTAACGTTGGTCCTCGGAGGGGACTTGTCGCTCCTGAGCAACATCACCGCGATGCTCGGCGACGACGAGTCCTGGAAGGCGATGGTCTCTTTCATAGACAGTAATGTCCCAGAAAGAGGGCGACGAGCGGGTGAGAGAGAAGGCCGCCGACATTGCCTCATTCCGCAGGCGACGAATGGGGGTGCGTAGGAGGCGCTACTTAATGCGCCTCCAGTAACGCCCCTGTACCCGCGTCGGGCCGGAATGGGAACCCGGTCCTGCTACACACGGCGTCGTCGGTACTGTTCAGAGGTAAGCCGGACAGTCCCGATAGAGGAGAAGTCTAGCCTTTTCGCCGAGGCCAGCCTGTCGCTGGAGGGATCCTGTTGGCTGCAGATCCAGGACCCTCCAATCAAAACGGCTTAAGGCTCCCGCAGGGGCTTAGTACGGTATTGTACTCCAAAGGTGCCTAGTCCGTATACCGGTGGGAGGTATGCGCTGAGCCACGCTCCCGGCTGAATGGGTACCACCATCTTGATTGTTTCTCCCATGAAACAGCAAAAGGTTGTGTAATTACTGGCACCGAGATTTTAAGAACTTATGTCTCTGGATAGGCAACACATGAATGAGTTGCCTTGGCTAGTTCCAGGTAAACTAGTTTATATTCATGGGCGACGTCAACCACTTACCATCAGGTGGAACGTCTTTCAGTTTACTTATCCAACTAACAAAAAAGTCACAAAAACTAATTACTGCTATTTTAGAAAATTTTCGAGTAGAATGACGATTTGTAAAAAACATATTCAACTTACAGATTTGTCTCACTGTGCTTTTTTGAAGGTAATTCAATATTGCTTAAAGAATTGAGTAGAAAAATACGAAAAGAAAAAAAAAATTCTGTGCGAGCAGAAGAAGTAATGAATAAAAAATGCTTTTTCACACGTTTTTGTATAAAAAACTTATTGATTGTTGAGCAACGGCTTATAATCAGAATTAAGGACTTTTTATAGCTCAAAATTTTTGTTTTTTTATTGACTAAAAATTTTTCAGGTCAAACTTTGCGAATTTTTTTTTAAATCTAAAATGAAGCACCCTAATACACGGACAATTGAGAACCCGTGGATGTTTCACTAAAAACAATGTAAAATAGTATGTGGAGATATCAGATGTGACCTTAAAATATAATAGCATTCTTTGTTATAATTATTATAACATCAAAAACGTATGTCTAAATCGGTGAACAAATTAAGATGACATGACATGATAAACTATTAACTGGATAATTTTAAGATTTTTTATCTCTTAAGAAAAATAAAAATTAGAAATCATAATAATATTTTATTGGACAGCATCCATCTAAAAAAAATTATAGCTAAAATTTTTTATATTATGTTATAACATAAATTCCATGAAACAAGGAGCACGGTGCATAATATTTTTCTAAAATTTCGGACTAAAGAACGCTCCATCGACCTTCAAACGCCTAATGAATTCTGTCTTCAACTATTGTTCAATCTAACTTTACCTAATTAACGATTATACGAACATAATGAATATAATTAATGAACATAATATATATTATTTTATTATATTAATTATTTATATGATGGTTTTTGTCGTTTTGAGTCGTAGTAACTTGAAACATTCGGCCAAAGACGTAATTCATAAGGCGTGGCCAATCACTACATAATATAAAACAAAAGTCCTTCGTCGGTTCTGTCTGTCTGTCTGTTCGCGATAAACTCAAAAACTACTGCACGGATTTTCATGCGGTGGCCCCTCCGTATGTGATTAGGGCTGCTCGATTGGTCCACTCTGCTGATTCAGAGAAGTACCAGGAGCGGCCTCACCATCGAAATCTACGCGCCCTCTCGGCTCCACTCCCTTACCAGCTGCACCTCCTGTGCCAACAATCTCACCACACTTTCGCACCCCGCCCACCACTGGACCCCAGCTACCCCAGACGACGAATCACCGCTGATGAGTCCGCAAATCAGCTGGTCCAGGGGGCCCAGTAGCTTGTGCGGCCCCACCACCGAAATCTACGCGCCCTCTCGGCGCCACTCCCTTACCAGCTGCACCTCCTGTGCCAACAATCTCACCATATGATTAAAAGTCTATATCGGATTTTATCGCGTTTATTTAAAACTTTATATTTTACAATATTTTAAATTATTTCCCGACGTTTCGGACCCTTTACAGCGTCCATGATCTCTTTTTAATCAAATGAGTAAAATTCGCGTAAATATAAGAGAACAGTAAATCTCACCATACTTTCGTGCCCCGTCCACCACTGGACCCCAGCTACCCCAGATGACGAATCACCGCTGATGAGTCCGCACATCAGCTGGTCCAGGGGGCCCAGTGGCTTGTGCGCCTACACGCCCAAACTACAGCTCTTTCGCGCCACCGAATGGAGGGGGAGAGTGAGTCATCCCCCTCCTGCGCTTTCGCGCCCGCCGCTGCTGGTCTTGGTCCGCGGGAGTCCGAAGACCCCTACCACTCGCGAAGCATTATTGAAAATATATATATTGTTTTTGAATTATCAGAATTTTAATTTTTCAAGTTGGTAATTTAAAAAAATAATTATTAATTAACTATTAATGATATATCTGAAGCAAATGCGGATTCTAGGGGAGCAATTAAGGAGCAATTAATTGGCATATAGTTTATTTAATAAATATATGTTCTATTTGAATCAAAAGGAATTTTAATGTTTCACGTTAGTAATTAAAAAAAATTATTATTAATTAACTATTAATGTTACATCTGGGGCAAATGCGGATTCTGGGGGAGCAATTAAGGAGCAATTAATTGGCATATAATTTATTAAAAAAAGAAAAAGTTCTACGCTAACTTCCTTCCGGTTATGGTAGTAGTGGCAAATTCATGTTGTGCTCTTGAAAAACTAAGAATTTCAGAAATAAAGAATTTAAAAAATAAAAATGAAAGTTTACTCAATTGATACTTTATTTAATTTTTGTTAAGTCTATTAAAGTATTACGGTGACAAACATTGTTTACAACAGCAAAAGTACAAAGTTTAATATTGTATAGTCTAGTCAACATGTGCCATTTGGTCAAATTTTTTCAGCTGTCTCCTAAAAGTAAAAAATTGATTAAAAAAAAATTGAAAATTCTCTCTACTTTTTAAATCTTTTTAAATTTTAAAAATATTATTTTTGTTTTTCAGATATTTGCAAAAAAATTAAACCCCCTTAAAAATATTTAGTTATTTGTTAGTAACTTTGCAAGCGAACTTCATTTTTTTCAAAAATCATAAGATGCCATTCCGAATTGAATGACATCTTATCATTTTTTCGGAGACTACAGAAAAAAGTTGACCAAAATGGCACTTGTTAACTAGACTATTTGCTATAGACATGTTCTACAATTATATTTTAAATTTTTTATTATATCGACATATAGAAATCCATAGTTATATGTTTTACAATTGTATAGCCTACATCAATTTTATAAAAATTTATGTTTTTAAGCAGCTATGTTTGTAAATATAGACACAGACCGATGATTCAGAATTACAACACTTTCACAACATCTTCAACAAAAATCGTTAATCGAGTAAATTTTTTTTTTTTAAATTAATTTCGTATCACGTCTTCAAATGCAACACTCAGCAGGTATTTGTTCATACTACCAGTAATGTTGTTATACAAACTGTACCAAATTGGATCTTGAACTAACTCCGCTACTTCCCGCCAGTTTTCATAAGCAAACTTATGGACCTCGCTCGCTGTAAAGTTAAAGTTACGATTAGAAATGAAATTTTTTAAAAGAAATAACGAAAAAATTGACTCAAAAACAAAATTTAAAGAATATGTTAAACTAAACGAGAAACGATGAAATTTCTAGTAAGCTTAACATTAAAATGCTTTATAATTATTGGTATTGAAGTTAAAATAACTGTATCACTTTAAGTGTGAGTTTATAACGACTTTACAAGCTATAGTGCTTTGCAAGAAAATGCCGACGTTAAATTTAAAGTCGTATTTTACTCGAATTTTAATTATATTGTTAAAACAAGACTATTTTAGATTTTTTTCCACTCACATAATTTTTTTTGTCCATTAAATAAATTTTCAAAGTTATATGAAATAATATCTTGAGGTATGCATTTCAGTATGATGTTCTCGATAGATAAATGTGTTTTTCCATCTGCTCCTTCGATTTTCTTCAAATCGGACTCAACATGGACCAAATACTTTTCTGTAATAAATAATTTATTTATTTTATTTTATTTTATTTATTCAGAAAAACTTACAGCTGTACATAACAAATTAGAAATACAATTAAGAAACAAAAAGCCATTTAGAAGTTTTTACAATTACCAACTAAAGAGTGCTATATTATTTAACAGTATAATACTGTATATTTTCATTTTCATTACATTTTATGGTATTAAATTTTAATTTTTTGATTTTAATTGAAAGTGCTTATTTTGGAGGGTATGTTTTTCAAATATGAATAAGAATAATATTTTATAATTTACAATTTTTAAATAATCTCGATTGCTAAAAATTTCCCTAACAACGACGACCGTACACTATACCATATATACCATAACCATACGGTCATCGTTACAAAAGTTATGTTTTGCACAATTTAAAAACTAATTGTGGTTTTTTTTTTCGTATCTATAATTTATTTTGAACATAGTATATACATAGTAGTAGAACATAATTATATAGTTTAAATATAATAAATAAACGTCTCACACTCAACGGCCCCCAGTAGGATGTGAATCCTGTGTCGGGGTTCCGGAAACACACACTATACAATACACAAGAACAAACGCCAAGACCAAGATAAATATCTGTATGGCCTATACAAATATTTGTCATGTGCGGGGATCGAACCCGCGACCGCTAGCGCATCAGACAGTTGCTGTGACCACTGCGCCAACGCGTCGTCAAATTAATATAACATTAAGAATAAGTATTTATAGTAAAACAATATTATGTTTGTTCTGAGCCTTTTGTTCTTAACTATTTTGTACTATCATTTTATTGTTAATTATGTTTCAATTTACCTGCAACGGATTGGTAATCGCCTTTTCCTTCAATTGGCAATACTACAAGCCGTCCACTTATTTCGTATTTTCCTTTTAAGCTAAGTCTCGGGCAGTTTAAGTCGTATTTCAAGTTTGTGATATCCTTGTTTATTCTGAAAAGTAAATTAAAATATACTTTAGTTTTGTTACGCTTTATATAATTTCTTTTAAATAATATAAGGATTGATTTTTAATTTTTTTTAATTCTTTAAAGACTTCTGTTTTTTTTTTCTTCTGAAAATTGTTTATTGTAAAAGACACACATTTTAATTTATTAATGTTTTAGAAAGAGGCTTTTGCGCTAGAAGTTACGATATCGATCCCAGCTCACGCGAAATACTTGTATGGAACATACATATTATGTTTGTCGTGGTGCGTTCTGTATTGTTGTGTTCGGACCCCCTGAATACAGGTTTCTCATCCTGTATCCAAGGGGTAAGTTTGGTGTTTATCAATAATCACATTATATCACAAGTTGTATACTTTAAGCATATTTATATTCGAAGTACGTATATATTTACAGAATTAATATGTATATCTGATATATGTTAAAACATATCGTTCTATTTAATAAAAGATGTTTATTGTTCTCTACTTGATCAGTTTAATTAAAAAACTTCTGATTCACTTTGTTTTATGTTTTGGTTTTTTTTCAAGCTTTTATCCTTTTCGGTTCTTATACTTATAAAAATAATTATGTTTTATGAGTGTGTGTACAAGTGTAAGGTAATTAAAAATATTAAAAAAAAATTCAATATTACGTTATGAATATTTTATGCATACATGGTGAATATAATAAGTCATTATTAGGTCAAAAATGGATATGAACTAAGCTAGAATGCTTAAATAGTACATTAAAAAAATTGCTTAAGTTATGAAAGAAGATGTAGTGACTAAAATTGAGAAAGGTATGCTAAGATGGTTTGGCCATGTCGAGAGAATGAATGAAGAACGATTGACGAAAAAAGTGTATAAGGCGAGTGTGAATGAAAGTTCGGGAAGGGGTAGACCTAGGCGAACGTTTCAAAATCAAATCAGGGACGTCTTGAAAAAAGGTCAGGTCAAGAGTACCCTAAACCGAAGAGCATGTATGAAGGGAATAATGAAAGTGGACGAAGCGAAACAAGTATGTAAGGATCGTAGCAAGTGGAAAGAAGTGGTCTCTGCCTACCCCTACGGGAAAGAGGCGTGATTATATGTATGTATGTATGTATGACTTACTTTATACACTTACTTTAAATTAGATATTACACAGCCTTTGAATCCGACAAGAGTGCTGTTAAAAAGTTTATATTTTAATATTGACAGGTTTCCTTCAATTGTTTCGATAAATAATGGATCTGATTTCATTATTCCAAGTTCTGGGATTCCATTGACTATTTCTTTCTGCACAGTATTTAAAAAAATTTCCATGCATGACGAGTCACTGACTTTACAAGGTGAATTTATACTACCTGCAAAAATACTTCCATACTTACGAACAAAACCTACTTCAATGTGGTCATGGGGGATTTTAACGCAAAGATAGGCAAAAGACTAGATAATGAGCTGAGACCGGAGCAATTCGGATATGGACAGCGGAACCCCAGGGGTCAGAGGCTGGCCGATTTTCTAGAGAAGGAAGAACTCTTTATGATGAACTCTTCCTTCCAGAAGCCACTTCATAGGAAATGGACCTGGATGAGCCCTGACGGTTCCACTAGGAATGAAATAGACTTCATCATGACCACAAGGAGATAGATATTCAATGACGTCTCCATAAGGTGAAAACCAGGAGTGATCACCTATTGGTAAGAGGCACAAAGAATATCAGTGTTAAACTGGAATGGTCTCGCCTGAATAAGCCTACTCTCCGACCATTTGACGCACAGATTTAAAACCCCGAGAGCATTCAGGTCGAATTATCACATTTCATCAGTTTGTAATTCGTATCTAAATATAATTTCCAAAATAAAATGTAATAATATTATATTCTTGGTTAAAAATATTATCCTCGCTTATGTATGTGTATAAATAACACCTGTAGTGTGGTTGTGTAACGTGGCGATAAATATATAGATATATTATAAGCGTGCTAAGCAGCATACTCAAAAAATTCAATATTTCGAAAAATATTGCGAGTCGCCAAAAACCCTTTTAAGGGGACTCTTAGATAGTCAAATGTAATGTCTGTGCTAAGTTTTATGAGAAAATTCGGTATCTACTTTTCGCTTTCTTATATAGAGTGTGCTAAGCAGCGTACTTAAAAAATTCAATATTTCGAAAAATATTGCGTGCCGCCAAAAATCCCTTTAAGGGGACTCATAAATAGTCAAATAGAATGTCCGTGCCAAATTTCATGACGAAATTCGGTATCCGCTTTTCGGAAGTTTATCCAATAATTAAATTAAAATAAGAAAATCTGAACTCTACAATAAACGCAGTGTTGCGCAACTCTGGCCAAGAACAAGTTATTGAGAAACACCGCAATGCGTTAACTACTTTGTGCGTTACCCTTCCGCCTTCTTTCCCTTCATCCTTATATTTATATAAATGATATATATTTACAACACAAAACTTAGAAATTAATTAGGAGTATTTTCAAATAATTATCTTATAAATAAAGTGTACTTGGGATTGTGTCAAGTATGCTGGCAACATTTCTCCGTTGAATAGCAAAAAATAATAAATAATTTATTAATTTTGAAATTAATAAATTCATTTAAGCGTTTTAATTGCTTATAAATTACATGCGACCAAATCTTTTCTCTATAATGTATGTAATTTAAGTATAGGAAAATCCGTAGGTACCTACTCTTTTTTGTTTCATCTTTCTACTTCTCCGAGTCGTATTCTACTATTGTATACTACAATTGTGTTGTCAATGGTCATTGGAAAATCATTACAATGTATATTATATGCAATTTTGACACAATTGAAATGGTAGCACGTACAAAGCCTGTTGAAATAACCATAATGAAGCCAACCGTTGATCTAATTTGGGACACGATTTTAATATTAATCTATATATATAAAAGAGATTTCCACGTATACATTGACTCATCACGATATCTCTGAAACTATAAGGCGCAGAGACTTGAAATTTGGTAGGAATATTCCTTTTACCGAGTAGAGGTCAGCTAAGAACGGATTTTACGAAATTCTACCTCTAAGGGGGTGAAAAGGGGGGGCAAAGTTTGTATGGGACAACATGATTCCTTGGTCCAATCTACTTCAAATTTCGCATAAATATTCTTTAACAGAATTGGTTGAAGACGTGTTTCGTATTTTATCGAAATTCATCCTCTAACGATGTTAAAAGGGGGGAGAAAATTATTTTGATATAAATACTCCATAGTGATTTTGATTTAAATTAAAATTTACTTTGACACATGTTTGACAACCAATCCGTCTGTTATAAAATATTTTCCAGTATTGACGCAGGTGTAGGTATATAATATCTTTTTTCGGGTGCTCCTGGTGGAACAGGCAAGACTTTATAATAAACGTAACAAAATTGAGTTGTAAATATAACGTGTGATCGCTTTATTGTAAAATAGTGTCTTATATAATATTTTTACTTCAATGTTGGTGTTGTGTTAAGTCAAGGGTTTTAAACTAAATGACTCATCAGCAAGGAATCTGTAGTTCACAATGATACAGATATAGAAGACACCGAAGTGAACTTGGAAACATTTTTGAATTATACAGCATTAACACCCCAATTAGTACAGTTTGGCACCACGGACTAATGTTGGAACAAGATCAGAAAACATTATAAAAATCATGTACCCATTTAACTTTATCTTACACTAAAACTAAGAATGAGGAGATAAAAGCTGTCTTGGACTATTATTAAATATAAATATATGTTTGACATACACACACGATCGTCTGTTCCTTAACTTCCTTAAATTAATGCCTGTGTTTTAGGTAACAGCCGACTGATATACATTTTTTTTGTATAAATATACATATAAATAATACATATAGAAAAAAATATTACACCCAGACTTGAGGCAGGAATCGAACCCACGATCCTGGAGCAGAAAGCAGGGTCACTACCAACTGTGCCGAGTCAATTAAAATTTAAAAAATAATTACTTGCGGGTTTATTCAAATCAAAAAGACAAAATCGAAAAAACGAACGATGCATTGATGACCGTTCTGATGTAGTGGTGCGAGTAGTCGCCTCAACGCCTCGCCTCAATGGCGGTGGTCTTGGGTTCGATTCCCGCTCGGGGCAGATATTTGTATTTGTGCCAATATTTGTTTCAGGTCTGGGTGTATATCTAGGTGTATAGTGGGTTTAGCTACCGTCCACCGCAGAGCACGTAAAGCCGTCGGACACGTTTGTTTTCATGAATGCCTTATAATAATTGTTACTTATGGTAGAGATATTATCCACCCCCGCGGACCAAAACCAGCAACAGGAGGGGAATGACTCGCTCTCCCCCTCCATTCGGTCGCGCGAAAGCGCGGTAGTTTGGGCGCGGAGGTGCACAAGCCACCGTGGGACCCCTGGACCAGTTGATGTGTGGACCCATCAGCGAGGGTTCGCTGTCTGGGGTAGCTGGGCGTCCAGTGGTGGGAGGGGCGCGAAAGAGCGGTAAGAGTATGGCCACGGGAGGTGCAGTCGGCGAGGGAGTAGCGCCGGGAGGGACAAAGTCGCGGGCTAAAATATTATGTTTGACAACTCAATTCATCTATTATGAAATATTTTCCAGTATCGACGCAGGTGTAGGTGATAAAAAATATAATTTTATATTTTTTGAAATTTTAGTTAAATACCCGTGCGAAGCCGGGGTGGGCCGCTAGTATTAAAATAAAATGAACTAAACTGAACTGAATCAGTCTGTGAGTAACCCACTGCTGGCCAAAGGCCACTTCTCAATATATAAAAAAGGATAATATTAGAATAGGCTTGTTCATTGAATAAGGATACAACTTACATAAGTAACTAGCGGCCCGCCCCGGCTTCGCACGGGTATTTAACTAAAATTTCAAAAATTATAAATTTATATTTTTTATCACCTACACCTGCGTCGATACTGGGAAATATTTTATAATAGAAGAATTAAATTGTCAAACATGTGTCAAAATAAAATATAATTTAAATCAAACGCACTAAGGAGTATTGATATCAACTAAAAAGCAAATAAGATTTTACCCCCTTTTGGTTAAAAGGTTACCCCCTTTTGGTTAACGAGGTTTCGTTAGGGGATGAATTTCGATAAAATATGAAACACGTCTTCAATCGATTTTGTAAATAAATGTTTATGCAAAATTTGAAGTAGATTGGAACAAGGAATCATGTTGTCCCATACAAAGTTTGCCCCCCTTTTTCACCCCTTTAGGGGTAGAATTTCGTAAAATCTTCGCTGATTTTTACTAGGCTAAAGGAATATTTTTACCAAATTTCAAGTCTCTAGGTCTTATAGTTATCTACAGACACTGACAGCTGTAGCAAATTATTTATTTTTATATTATTTATTTATTCAATTAAAATAATCTATACAACCCAATACAATATATGCTAAGCAAATTATGCTAATTAAATAAAAAGCTGTCAATATTAATAGCTTTTTATTTAATTTAATTCAAAATTATTAGGTATTTCGTATATGTTAAATGAGCGATTTGAAATTTTAATGTATCAATAAGTTATTATTGTTGTAAATCTTAGAAATATCAAAATTTAATTCAGGCTTTGTCTAGTCTTGATTCGTATACCCAAATGAAATTGAATAAAAATCATAATAATGCATATGAACCAAATAGATAATTATGGTTTCTCTCACGGTTGCTGCCAGCGAAGTACCGCAGAGTGCTGCATTAACATTACAGCGGGCAAAAACACGCATCAAACTATATGAAATTTTTGAATAATTTTAGAAAATATGGAAGTTAGGTTTACTTCGAATATTGTTATAAATTTAAAATACGAAGTTAGGTTTACTTTGAATATTGTTATAAATTTAAAATACGACAAAAAACTCTTAAATTGATTAAATCAGTTACGCCGGGTTCCCACAACGCCAGACCGGCGAAATCGCCGGAAACCGGATCCCGGAATGAGGTGTTCACATTACACCGGATCGACAAAAACATCGGAGAGCCAAGCCCTCACTTCAGTTGAATTCGGACCTGAGCACACAATGGATGACAAAATTGTTGTGTTCTGGTGATTTCTTAATAAAAGGCTAAATATAGTAAAAATAAAACATTGGGTACATTCTATTTTGCGGGAAAGATTTTTATCTCTAAAAAAAAAAAAAGATTTTTATCTTTATAATCATCTTTGGTCTTATTCTACAGAACAGGTCTCTCTTGCAGAGCGTAATATTATTATAATGCAAATGCGGGGCGACCGGGGAACAGAGATGCCGGAGTGGGCTAGTTCCCATTACTCCGGTCCGGGTATTTCACCGGAACTCCGCAGTGACAACACCTCCGGTGTTTAACACTTTACACCTTTAACCTAACCGGATAAATGTGAACAGCATCATATAAAATGTATGGCCACTAGCCTTTCCGGCAGTTTCACCAATCCGGGGAATTCGCCGGTCCGGCGTAGTGGGAACGAGGCCATAGAGAACAAAATCAAAAACAACTTTATTCAAATAAACGCTACGAGCGTCATTTTACAAATTAAAACTTTAAAGTGGTTGTTATTTTCGTAAAAGTAAAGCTACCACCGATTCGGAATGTAGATTCTGCGGAGAAGAATCGGAAAGAAACTCCGCAGTTACTCTTTTGTAAATAATATATAAACTGTGTTTTAGTACAAAATGAGTAATATTTTGCATGAAATACAGCACCACTAAGTCCACACATCTTTATCAACTAAGTAATCCTGCAACAAATAATACGCTGACGAAACAGGGAGATGTCATCAAAAGTACCCACCATAGAACAATACTCTTTTCCGTCAATCTGTCAATCGCAAAGTCGAGCAAAAAAGCTGCATGGCCGTACCATTCTTTTTAAATTTTATTTAATTTGAACCAGTAATTTAAGAATTATAACTAGTCAAAGTTTCTTAATTTTGTCACTCACTGAGTGACTGACTGATCTTCAAAACTCTAAGGCACTTCTAGCAGATATAGAAGATTCAAATTTAGAATATTAGTGTTTAGTATATAAATCAAGGAAAAACTAAAATATTCTAGGGGTCTAGTTTTCTAGATACATCAACTGCACAAATAACTTTGTAATTACATATAAATATATAGGACTATAAAGTTACATTTATAGTGAATGAATCAAAGCACCTGAATATAATTAAATAATAAATTATTATTATTAAAATCCGTTGTTGGTATTCAAGAAGTAGAAAGTACCGCAAAGGAAAAAAATTAGGACTATCTACAAAAAGAAACGAGATTCCATAAAAAATATAACTTGAAAAAAAAACTTTGATTTTTCTGAGGCTTGGATTTTTTTACAAGTTATTTTTTTTGATGGCATAATATTATCTGATACCTTATATCTATTTTAAAATAAGACAAAATGCACAATAATTTTTGAGATTCATATTAGGTAAAATCAATTGAAATGTATTTTATCCATCAAACTTACTTGCTAAAGCCCTGGCAGAGCAGAATGTTATCAACAAAAAGCTATACATGATGTCCGACTTATACCCGTTCAAAATATTATATGATAAAAATAAACCGAATACGTAATTTATAAAGATTGAAATCTCGTTTTACAATAAAATAAAAACAATAGATAACAACAAAAAACAGATACGTATTTTCATAAATTAATAAAACAGGTTCCGTATAAAAACTAATAAAATTAAGAGTATCTTTGCAGTCTGGTATGCCTGTTATATATGTATCTTTATGAATTTCTTTTTTAAATCTCCTAAAAATGACTAACGAAAAACTAAGGGCTACTCTTTTCTGATACATTTATCATAATAACAATAAAATCTACTACAGTTCAAACATCTCAAAGTAAATTTTTTATAACTTTAATTTTACGCTTTTTAAAGTGGTTAGCATAAATTAAACCTGTTCTTTCAGTTCATGTTATATGAAAATAAAATATATGTTTTCTTAAATAAACAATATAAAAAGGGACAGAAATGAAAGTTGATATATTATGTAAATACAAATGGGACTATTTTTGAGTCCATAAGATATACAATAAAAATATTAAACAATACAATCATAACAATCCTATTAATATTATAAATGTAAAAGTTTGTCTGTATCTTTGTTACTTTTTCACAAAAACTACTGAACGGCTTTAGATGAAGTTTTACAGTAACATAGCTTATACATCAGAAGAACACATAGGCTACAATTTATAAAGATTTTGTGTAATTTGCCCATAATATAATATATTTTAATAAATATCACGCTAAAACGTGTAAGTCAGATACAATTCCATGGCGCTAACGATCTTATTTTCGCGCGAATTTGTTGGTCAGAATGGAGCGCCATTAAACCAATACTATGAGTAGGAATTTCCACGTAAAAACATCCACGTTGGTTTGAAAACTATATCAATTATTGTTTCGATCCGATATATATATATATATATATATATATATATATATATATATATATATATATATATATATATATATATTGATACTTACTCATATATCCAATAAATATATCGATAAGTATCGAATGAAATATATCGATACTCCTCGATAATTATCGAATGAAGATGTATCGATATATATCCAATGCTACAATTGTAAAATATGTCGAGTATTTACGAATTATCGATATATATCGCACAATCCTAACTATGAGTCAGCGCGGCGCGTTAAAGGGGCGGTCCATGTAATGACGCGCCATCGCCGAGTGGCGAATGCGCGCGCGACGCGAACGCGGGCGGCAGGCGCGTTTGGGCACACATCAGAGATAGTTGTTCATTTTGAGTTTCTTTTGCTAGCTAATTCGATTCTCGGAGTTATTTTATTATTATTTTATTACTTACGATTAGTACATATAGCATGCATAATTATTATTTTTAGTTAGTATATTTTAAATAGAAATATAGACTACTTTTTATTTTTATTTCAGTCGTATTAGAAATGCTTTTTTGTTTTAAATTTCATTATAGGATTGTAGTTTTAGTTTGTATTTATGTTTGTTGATAGTTTTGGTGTAGTGCTGCGAGTAGTTGCCTCAACGCCGCGCACCGCGGCGCTTGCGGTTCCGGTTCCCGCTCGGGACAGATATTTGTACAAATATTTGTTTTCGGTCTGGGTGTATGTCTTTGTGGGTCTAGCCACCGTGTCTCGGAGAGCACGTAAAGCCGTCGGTCCCAGTTGTTATCATAGACACTTGATAACGATCGTTACCCATTATAAGGAAATTATCTGCCAACCCGCAGTGGGGCAGCGTGGTGGATTAAGCTTAACCTTCTTCTACATGAAGAAGAGGCCTTCGCTCAGCATTGGGTGGTTTGCAGGCTGATACAGTTGTATTTATGTAAATGTATGTTCCGTGTCAAATCTACTTTGCTATTTGTGATGAAATTTGATAGGACATAAGTTACTTTTTATCAATACACCTACGCGGGCGACCCCGCGGTCGGAATCTAGAACATATATATAAATAAGAGAAATAATTTGTAACATTTTAGTTCACGCGGGAAACCTGTAGCTTCCAACATCTTATCATGTTCTATTCTTGGTTACCTTTCCAAATCAAGATAAATATTTATCAAGACCAATCTTTTCTAATTTATCTATTAACAGTGAACACGAAGAGTAAATTATAGACAGAGTATTTGTCTTTCAATTGCAATAGTGATTTACAAGTAATTTTGTGCCATGAGATTTACACAACTGACGAATAATATCCAAAGTCGTATTAATAATCATCATAATCATCTAATGATATCAAGTACCTATTGACGGAATCTGTCAATCAACTCAAGATTTCAAATTCACATATCCTCAAAGACTGTTACATGAGCATCGTTACAGTCAAAAAAGGTCAACATTTTTACTTGCTATATATGAATAACGTAATACAAATTGTCGTTTATTTGTAATCAACTTAAGTCGTCGTAAGTTAGTAGTGCTTAAAAATAGCTGTGAATAAGGCAAGAAAACTATAAAAAATGCTCTCTGTTGATTAATTTAGTCTCAAACTATGAGTATACATTTAATACATTTCAATAATTTCCATGTGCAGGCCAAGATAATATCTTTTATGAGTTTTATCTTGTAAGGCCTTGGTAGGCCTGGTAAAGGCCTTGTTATTTATTGTGAAAGGTGTGTAATCGGGTATTAGTTTGTTTTTAGCTTTGAAAAGTATAGAGCTAGTTTTAAAACGTTGATAGTCAATAAATTGTATTGTAACCACTCATGAAGGATTTCAACATCTTGTTGGGCCTGAGATATTAGGTCATTGATTGACAAACTGAAGTAAGAGAGGGATGTGTCGTTAGCGTAGTGAGTGATTTACCCAATTCGTGCATATTATTAATATAGTTAAGAAGAATTATTTATTATTATTAATTATTTTAAGTTTTGAATTGTAAATATGTATAATATTGTAAAATTTCTTTAATATAAATAAAAAAAAAGTTAAGAAGAGTAGAGGTCCTAGTATTGACCCTTGTGGAACACCATAGGATATGGGTAATGGGTAGTTATTATGTAAAAATTTCAAATTTCAAAAAATACAACAAATATGATATGTGACAGGCGGACGAATTTAAATACAGAATTCTAAAGTTTAAAGTTTTAATTTTTAAAATTAAAATATATCATATTATATGTGAATAAGTACAAAATTAAAAAAAAGACAAAAAAAAAACCTTTTTATTACTTTATTATTTACGGCAATTAACTTTTAATACAAATTTAATTTTTCCACGAAAATCTTTCTTGTTCAGTAATAGAAAATTCAAAGTTACTAAAGTGTCTAATTATTTATATTTTCAGGTCTATCAAACATATCTTCTTTTATTATCCCAGTATTTACCCGTAATCCAGGAAATTTCTGATAAATAAACTAAAAACAATTTCCGTCCAGGACTTTAACAAATCGTTTCATTAACCCTAACTTTATGTCCATAGGCGGAAGAATTACTACTTTTACCTCTAACAGATTATCTCTCTAACTGAACTGAATGAATACCAAGCTAATGCTAAACCGCGGTGCGGTGATAAAAATATAATGTATTTTGATATAATGATGTTTCAAAAGATCTTTACATATATGAATATTAATCTAAAGTATCTTATAAATAATGAATGAAATGTTTTTGGTTGCTCATATTAATGGAATATATAATAAGAGAGGTAGGGCACAGTGGGGTATATACCCTACTCAAATCGGAGCAGCCCGACTGGCGAAGTACCTCCGCCTTACAGAAGATCGCAGCCAAATAACATTGTTCTCTGACGGTGTTGTGTTCCTGCGGTGAGTAAGGTATCCAGAGCTCCCGAGGATTCGTTGTGTTGGTAGCGGAAGGCCGGTGATGCAAACGATACAGTCATCGGCAGGTGTAGGCGCGGAGTGTGGGCGCAGCGGTCAGTGAGACCCAGTGAAACGGTTTGTCGCTGGCCGCCCGCGGGTCAGTAGAGTTCCCGAACCCAGGGATCACTTAATCTCCGCCCTGGGAGGCTGAACTGCCAACCCGCGAAAAATCCCTGCTGTAGCAGTCGTGCCGGAGAAGGAGACCGGGGTGGACCCGGCTGTTGCAGTGGGGGGGGACTGGGGGCCCTCTCGTTCGCTGCGCCGACAATTCGCACTACCTATGCTAACCCGTGGCTGGTCTGCATTGCAAATTTGCCTCTTTAGCTATCAACACAACAAATCTTCACAAAAAACCTATAACCTTCCCCCACAAAATGAAAAACAAAAAGAAAAGTAAGGTATACACAGCGGCTCCCCTCTCCACACAAGTGGACTTCTGCAATATCAGGGGGCTCCATGCTAACCTTAGCGCAGTCCATCAACATCTGGAGACTGCGCAGCCGACCTTACTATTTCTAACGGAGACGCAGATATCTTGCCCGGCCGACACTTCATACCTACACTATCCCGGCTACAAACTCGAACATAAATTCCTGAGACGTGCCGGTGTATGTATGTTCGTTCGGGAGGATATCTGCTGTCGCCGTCTCCTTCATTTAGAGGACAGGGACCTGTCGATATTGTGGGTGCGCGTGGACTACGGTGGCCACACCCGTGTTTACGCATGCCTATACAGGTCTCATAGCGGTGACAGGGAAACAAAGCGGCTCTTCGAGAACCTGCAATTGACGACGGACAAAGTTCTTGAGCTATACCCCTCTGCGGAGTTGGTGATTTTAGGAGACTTTAATGCCCACCACACTGAATGGCTTAGTTCTCGGTCCACTGACTACGCGGGGAGGTGTGCTCACGAATTCGCTCTGGCCTATGGTTACTCACAACTGGTACATTCTCCAACAAGAATACCAGATATTGAGGACCATACGAGCTCTATACTGGACCTTCTGCTGACTCAACGTCCGGATGGATATTCCATCTCAGTGGATGCACCACTCGGCTCGTCCGACCACTGCCTCATCCGGACTCTTGCACCATGCACGCGCACAGATCCACCTCGGCCAACTAGTTTGCGGCGCATATGGCAGTACAAGTCAGCTGATTGGGATGGATTGCGAGAATACTATGCATCGTACCCGTGGAGGCAGCTTTGCTTCACATCAGAAGATCCCGACACCTGCGCAGCTGCTGTCTCTGAGACGATACTGGCGGGTATGGAATATTTTATTCCGAACTCGCTAGTTGCTGCCGGGACAAGGAAACGACCGTGGTTTAATCGGCCTTGTAAGGAAGCGAAACGGATTAAGCAAGCCACGTTCAGGGCTTGGACCACGGCTCGGAGTAACAGCGATCCAAACGTATCTGACGTGAAACGCAAGCTAAATGCTGTCTCAAGGGCCTGTAAAAGAGCAATTGCCAGAGCTAAATTCGAGTTCATCGGGAGAATTGGCGAAAGGCTTGCCAACTACCCTTCCGGGAGTCGAGCCTTCTGGTCGCTCGCCAAAGCTGCCGAGGGAAATTTTTGTCTGTCGTCCTTACCACCATTGCAAAATGCCGACGGCAACCTGGCCCATAGCGCCAAGGAGAAAGCCGATCTTCTAGGTACACTCTTTGCCTCAAACTCGACTTTGAATGTCGATGAGAGCGCCGTACCGCCAACCATCCCACGGTGTGGACACTCCATGCCGGAAATAAACTTCTCACAAAGAGATGTCCGGCGGGAGCTGCTTACTCTCGATGTTCATAAGTCGAGTGGGCCCGACGGCATTCCAGCGATGGTGCTGAAACAGTGTGCTCCAGAGTTGTGCCCTGTATTAACGCGACTTTTCGCACTTTCTTACCACACTAGGCAAGTACCGTCTTCATGGAAGACCGCCCATGTGCACCCGGTACCCAAAAAGGGCGATAGATCAGATCCATCGAATTACAGGCCTATCGCTATTACCTCCCTTCTCTCCAAGGTTATGGAGCGTGTTATTAACACCAAGCTCCTCAGGTACCTAGAGGAACACGATTTGATCAACGACCGGCAATACGGCTTTCGCCACGGTCGCTCGACTGGTGACCTGCTAGTGTATCTGACACACCGATGGGCTTCAGCCATCGAGAGTCAAGGTGAGGCATTGGCAGTTAGCCTAGATATGGCGAAGGCGTTCGATCGGGTCTGGCACCGGGGTCTTCTCTCGAAGTTGCCATCGTACGGACTACCCGAGGGTTTGTGCAAATGGGTTGCCAGTTTTTTGTCTGGTCGATGCATACGAGCCGTTGTAGATGGCTGCTGCTCCGCAAAACTAGACATAAACGCTGGCGTCCCGCAAGGTTCTGTGCTGTCTCCAACACTGTTTCTCCTGCATATCAATGACTTACTGTCTATTGATGGCATTCATTGCTATGCGGACGATAGCACTGGAGACGCATTCTACACAGGCCGTGCAAACATCCCTCGTTCCGCTGTGGTAGAAAGTCGCGAACAACTTGTGTCTCAAATCGAGAGTAGTCTTTCCAAAGTCTCCGATTGGGGTCGAGACAATTTAGTCCAATTCAACCCCTCCAAGACACAAGTTTGTGCGTTCACCGCTAAGAAAACCCCATTCACTGTGGCCCCTCAATTCCAGGACACAACCCTTACCATCTCTAACAGTATTGGTATCCTTGGTGTCGACATATCCAGCGACGTCCAGTTCCGATGTCACCTGGAAGACAAGGTCAAGATGGCATCCAAAAAACTCGGTGTGCTTAACAGAGCGAAGCGGTACTTCACGCCGGGGCAAAGACTGCGTCTGTATAAATCGCAAGTCCGCCCCCATATGGAGTACTGCTCTCATCTCTGGGCGGGAGCACCGGCATACCAACTTGGCCCTCTTGACTCGGTTCAAAGAAGAGCTGTGAGAATTGTCGACGATCCAATACTGACGAGCGATATCGAGCCCTTAAGTCTAAGAAGAGATGTTGCATCCCTATGCGTGCTCTATCGCTTGTATAATGGGTTGTGTTCCGAAGAATTGTTCGAAATGGTGCCAACGGCCACTTTTTATCATCGCACCGCTCGCCATCGACAGGGAATTCATGCTCACACATTGCAGCCCCAATGGTCCCGTACAGTTCGGTATCAGAGGAATTTCCTCCCACGGACCATTCGGTTGTGGAATGAACTCCCTGCCGAGGTTTTCCCGCAGGACTACAGTATGGGGTCCTTCAAGAGGGGAGTAAATAGGTTTTTAAAGGGTCGGCAACGCGCATGTGATGCCCCTGGTGTTGCAGGCGTCCATAGGCTACGGTAACCGCTTACCATCAGGCGGGCCGTATGCTTGATTGCCACCGTCGTGGTATAAAAAAAAAAAAAAAAAAAAAAAAAAAAATATATGCTAGTTAAATCTGATAGTACGCTTAAATAATGAGTGGTAGTGCGAGCTCAAGGAAGTGACGTACGCGTTCGTTTGATCCGAATCTTGGATATAATTCGTCTAAGTGCGAGTCCACCACTTACTAAGTGTTTTGTATCACCGTAAAAGATTGGACATAATGTAAGTAATAATACTATTGTACATAAATAATAAGATCGAGCTACACATATAGAAAAAATAGAATTTTACTTTATTATTTATTACTAAAGCACATTAACACATATTATATAAAAATTTCAAGTTATTATCTATTACGATTTGAAAAATAATATAATAATAAATAAATAGGCAAGTGGACAGATAATGGAATCTAAGGAACAGGTTCCCGTTGTTATCCTTTAGATTTGAATCCTAAAATTTACAGGCAAAGAATCATGCAAACTTTGACTGTCTATGGTCAACCAGATGGTGTATATTTCGATTTTTAAAAGTCTAGTTTTATTCAGTAACTCTTTTATTTTAAGAAGAAATTTTTTTTTAGAAAAAATGAAAAATAAGAACTGACTTCAAGATTATACCTACATGTACTTATTCACAATTTATGATCTCTCCTTCCACTTCGGTGGTTGGGCCGCTTCCGCTACTTCTCTGAATTTAAAAGCTGAGGCGCGGTGTGTTGGAACGGGAGGTGCGGTCGGTGGGGGTGTGGCACCGGGAGGGCGCGGATAGACGAGGAGGTTCTCCTTGTCTTCTTTGCCTCAAGCAGAGTGGCCTGGTAAAGCGGTGGAGGGAGCATGATGGGAGATTGAGAGTACACTCTCCCTCCACTTCGGTTGTTGGGCCGCTCCTGGTCCTCTGAATTAGCAGAGTGGACCGGTTGAGCGGCTCCAATGACATAAGGAGGGGCCGCCGGGCCCAGGGGCGTCACGGTTGTGTGTGTTTGCGATCCCGTGGCGCCCCAGTTCGGCGGCGCAGACGGCCGATCGGTTTTAGTGGGTATTCTGGCTTTAGCAGTGAAAGTCAGCGAGTTCCACATACCCGTCGCTTTCGGGCGGTGGGATGCATAAATGCATTTCCCAACGTTAAAAAAAGGGTCTATCTGAAGTCCGAAGAGAGGGGGAGGATACGATAACCCTGCAATCCGGTAGTAACCGGGAGGGCGAGCATCAGTACCAAGGAGGTGTCGAGTTTATTGTCCGCGGGTCCCTCATAAATTGTGATCATCGGAAGTGTGTCGAAAAGGGTTGCGTATACCCAGAGTATCTAAGAGATACTCGCTGAAGGTCATACAGGAATATGCATCGACCTCGGTATACCCGGATGAAGAAGTAGAGTCTCTGTATGAAGACATCAGTAGGGCCATACATACGAACAAAACCTACTTCAATCTCGTCATGGAGATTTTAACGCGAAGATACGCAAAAGACAAGACAATAAGTTGAGAGTGGGGCAATTTGGATATGAACATCGGAATCCCAGAGGTCAGAGGCTGAACGATTTTCTGAAGAAAGAGGGAATCTTTTATGATGAACTCTTTCTTCCAGAAGCCACCTCATAGGAAACGGACCTGGGTGAGCCCAGATAGTTCCACTCGGAATGAAATAGTTTGACCACGAGGAGACAGATAGTCAATGACGTCTCCGTGATCCATAGGGTGAAAGCCGGGAGTGATCACCTATTGATTAGAGGCACATTGAATAAAATTGTTAAACTGGAACAGTCTCGCCTGATGAAGGCTACTCTCCGACCATCTAACGCACATATCCAAAACCCCAAGAGCTTTCAGCTTGAATTATCAAATAGTTTCGATTGCCTTGACAATTGCGTCTCTATGGACGATATAAACAACAGGTTGGTGAACACTGTCCATACAGTCGGGAGCCGATTTAACAGACCCGGCCATAACAGCGAACCACGAAAGCTCTCTGATCAAACTCAAAATCTTATGGAAGAGAGATGCCTATTAAACGGCTGAAGATCCAAAAGCCGAGCTTACCCGACATTATTCTGAAGATGTCTCGGACATCAGATTGCACGAGATCAGTATGGCTCTGGGAGAGCTTAAAACAATAAGGCACCGGGTGAGGTATTACGTCTGAGCTTCTGAAAGCGGGTGGAACACTGGTACTTAAAGTCCTTCCGCTACTTAAACACATTTATATAAAATAATGAAAAGTATTTATTCATATTATAAGCCAATAAATATCAATAAATCAAAATAAACTTAATTATAAGATAAAAATTTAAAATACAATATAAAAATCTGATCAAATTGTTGCCAGTTTAATGTAGTAGTCCAGTGCAATATGCATATAAACTATCCGGCTAAAAATCTTAAGTTTTAATCTTCAACATATTCCACAATATATCTTTATTTTTATCAAGAATTGCTTTTAAGACTCAAACCATTATTTCGTAAAACTTAAAAACTTATATTGCATATTTCTTTATTAGTGTAACAAAATTTGTATATAAATAATTCTCTACTATTAATTAAATTAATTTAAAACAATATCTTCAAGTGCGACAGATTTAAGGAATTTGTTGACTGTGGTGGTGATTTTTTTCATACACGCATACCACGTTGGTCCTTGAACGAACTCAGCTACTTCTAGCCAATTTTCATTAGCAAACTTGTGCACGGCATCAGCTGTAACAAAAAATGTGTTAAAATTAAAAAAAAAAATTAAATAATAATTCTTCAATAGCTAGGTACTAAATTGAAATTTGAATACTATGTTTATATGTTTCGATAACAACCGGGATCGACGGCTTTAAGTGCTCTCCGAGACACGGTGGGGAGACTTACAAGGACATACATCCAGACCGGAAACAAAAATTTGTACAAATACAAATATCGATCCCGAGAATAAAAGCAGGAAATATTACAACTAGGTGCACTAAAACAACGAAAGACAAGACTATATTATCAGTAATTGGCAAAATGAAAAAATATATGTTGGTATATACATATCTATATATTATTAGGACAGTCAGTGTCACGTATTTTAAAAAGTTAGAAACAAACAACGCCAACAAGCGTACTGACAGCTGTCAAATGTCAACAGCCTAAAATATAGAAATATAAGCCAAAACAAAGTATAGGTAAATAAAATAGTAAAATGGAAACCACTGGCTTCAACATTGTTTAGATTTTGGTTAACCTACAGTACCTGGATGACCTTACCGACATAATAATAAAATAATAGGAACTGGTTATTCAAATAAAAAATAAAATAAAAAACACTCAATAATAGTTTTTCTCACATAAGATAAAACTTGAAAAAAAAAAGGAAAAAAAATTGGTCTCTAGACACCTGAATTCGAACCCGCAAAATTTCGCATATAAGCAACATTTGGTCTTTTTTTCATCAGTCGTTATATTGTTAAAGGTAAATTGTAATCAATTTTTATACACTACTTTAAATATTATAATTATTATGTTTATTCAACGTAAGTTGGTTGAAATCTTACACTAAATACACGTAATTGCTAAATTTTATTGTTAAAAACTGTTGTGTTAAGTGCTGTTATAAAAGTTTATATCGGGCAGTTCAGTTAGTCCAGGAGGAATCGGCGCATGAGTACCGAAAACTATTCCACCTCAATTTTTTTATGCGATCCTCTTCAAATTGCCCTCCTAATGATATAAATGCATGCTGCCATGGCGCAACCCGGTGCCATATTCTTTAAACCGAAATTGTTTGAACAATTGCAAGGAATTGTTATTTTTCAACCGGACAATTTTTTTTATATTTTTTATCGAAATACCAATAAAAAAGGTCCTATGACTTTTCACGATACACTACAGCTGTTTTTGTTGTTAAAAATTTTTATCGTATAAAATTTGTCAAGATTGAAATTTTAATGTTGTAAAAGTACGATAGAGGGCGCCGCCGGTAGTGTGCTCGTATGCTTCAACTGCAAACATTACTATCATATTCAATGTTTGTATCCAAGTGATAAAAAATAAATTACACCTAATTTGAAGAAATGGGTATGTCCTGAATGCACAAATAAACAACCAAAGCCAGTCAAAAACGACAACACTCCGATAAGAAGTTCCTCAAAATTAATGCAAAGTAACGACAACGTAACTTTACAAGGCGGCGGCGCGCGGCGGCGGGTCCAGTGCAGTTTTATCACCAACATCGCCTTCATCGAAGGAATAATATATATAAATATTATTCCTTCGATGAAGGGAATAGGATATGAATAGGATACTCCACTATCAGCTGAAATGATACAAAAAATCATAGCAGATGAAAACGATAAGCTAAGAAATGACATAAAAACTCTCGTTCACGAAGCTATATCGGAAGAGTTTAAATCCTTAAGGGTTGAAATTACAACCATCAAGGACTCCCTGAGTACGTTCAATCAATAATTGGGTAATCTGTCAGAGCGTATGGAAAAAGTCGAGACGGATATAAAAAAATGTGAATCAGTGTCTTCTGATATATGTTATCTCAAATCCTCCTTTGCAAATTTAGAAATGGAAAAAGATAAACTTTTGTCAACAATGAACAATGATCCCTTGGAAACTACGTTGCAAAATACGCCACATACCGCTTATGAAGATCTCGCCGCTGAGCTCCATGACCGTGCTCTGAGATCCAAAAATATTGTCGTTGTGGGTATTCTGGAAGATACAAACTCGGATGTATCGAAAATGAAAGAGCAAGACAAACAAAAACTTCAAAAAATCCTGCATACTATAAACCCCAATTGTCCTCTACCAATTAGAATCTACCGTTTAGGAAAACAAATCTTCGGAAAATCTCGACCAACAAAAGGTTGTTTTGATTCTGAGAGCACAGTTAAATATTTATTGCGTAATAAGACAAAGATTAAGAACGAAAAATTACGCATATACTCAGATCAAACACCACAACAAAAACAGTATATGAGCGCCTTGCGTAAGCAATTTGCAATGCGCATTGATAAAGGAGAAACTAATTTAACAATTAAATATATTAAAGGCGTTCCGAAAATCATAATAGGGTCTTCAAAAAACTGAGAACAATAATTCAACACAATAGTACAATATGTAATTCGTACCGAAACAATAATAATAATACTTACCAATTGGCAAATAATTATCAAAATATTATTACAAGCTCTTCGTCCCTTAAATGTTTTTACGCAAATGTCCGAAGCATACATACTTCAGGGAAGCTCTAAGAACTAACTTGCATTCTGAAATACATACCGACCGATGTGTATATTGTGTTGCTAACAGAAACTTGGCTGACGTCAGAATATGAAGCACAATCAATACAAATACCCAATTATACGCATGTTTTTAACATCCGGGCTGGTGGTACGTGAGGTGGTGTATCAATCTTTATACATAAAAATTTTACCTTAGAAGTAACTGAATCGCTTTATAATGATAGAAATAACTATCTATGGATCTTTATTAACAAACTAGCTTTAATTATAGGATTGGTATATAGACAACCTGTTACGAACGTAAATGACTTTTTGGAAAGATTCTCAGCATATCTTGAACAGCGAAAGGGTAAATATTTGAAAATGCGCATATGGCATAGTTACGGAGATTAAGAAAAAAAGGTGAGGAAAATGATTCTTTATATGATTTTTGTAATCTCAGGGACGTTCTTGTTAAAATAGAATCTAAGGGAGTGTCTTAAAATATTTACTTTTTGTATAATAGGCAATTCAAAATTCATACAAACGGTAGTGATAAATATGAATAATTGGTAATTAGGTCACTTACAATGTAATGAATAGTTTTCAAATGGTAATTAAAAAAAAATTAGAGATGATAATTAAAAAATAAAAGCTACTTTACCAACGAGAGATGGTGGCATCGGCGTGAGAAAAATTTCTTGTGTCGCTCTTCCTGCTTTTTATGCTTCTGTGCATACTATCAAAGGCCTATGTTGCGAAATTTTAAAATTAGGTTCAGTCCAAATTACAGATGCTACAGACGCAGTAGAAAACTGGAGGTTAGTGTGTCTTAATTACGATATCCCAAACGAAGTTACAAAACAAAAACTTTGGGATACGCCATTAGTTCACAATACTCGTGAAAATTTGACGCAAAATCTTACAAGTGACAAAAACCGTGCAAGACAAAAAATGCACAAATGTCACTAGTGGAGGTTATGAGACGTGGAGTTAATTCTTTTAAATTTTTTTTTTTGCACGGCTACTCCAAGGTCCGTGTGTTTCGACTGTAAACGGCACAAAAACATAACATGGGATAAGTTACAAATATTCTGCCATTTAGTCATTTCAGCTTTCTCCACAGCGGCGCCCACTCTTAAAGTCGTCTCCCTGACGTGAGACGGAGCTAATGTATCGACGCAGGTTGTGTCCCGTAAAAGCGCCCGTTCCCTTTCCCAGGGAATCAGTGTTAAACCATCAGGCCTCTTGCCATTATCGCGACTAATTCCAGTAGGCTCAATAAGAACAGGAACGTCGATGGTGGCAAGAGCCCTTGTAATGGTTTCATTCAGGGAACCATGGCGGGAAAACCTACCTGAACTCTTGTTGAAAGAAAGGCAGTGTAGTCCGAAAGATAAACTTTATTAGACCATCTTCCGTCCTCCGTCCATCGACCATCAGTTCTTCGGCGAATATGACCTGACCACTGCCACTTCAATGTCCTAATTCTTCGCGTAATAGCTATAGGAAATAGAGAAGATAGGGATAGGGAGTAGAGAGGGAGTTAAGCCATCCGAATTTCTCACAAACCGTACGAAACGTGGCTAAAAACCACAAGTTAAGTGAAAGAGAAGTACTTCCTCGGCACGTCGCCCAAAGAAGTAGGGCGCTACTTCTATAATAAAATAGACCAAGACTTCAAAATAGACCAAAAATGTTGTTACAAATTATGACGAAATTTTAACATAATTACCATTTCTAAAAAAAAAACTAATTACCATTCGCTTATGCGAACGGCAAATATCGGTAATGAGACAAATGGTAAGTAGTATTTCAACTATTTTCTTAAAAAAATCAGTCTTTTGTTAGAAACATTCTAATTCTATTCTCAAAATCCAAAAGGAGTCACTATAAGGACTACATAAAATATGTTATCAAAAATATGTAATTGATCACTTGCCTAAAAAACAATAAATGGGTATTAGATAATATTTTAACAAAAACACTTTGAAGACGAGATAATCATAATTGGCGCCAAAAAGACTGATATTTGACACTAGCCTTCGCTCGGTGTCCGAGTTCTGACTGGTACCCACGCGGCTATGTACTATTGGGTTGGAATATTCCAGTTTTTACAAGAAAAATCATTACGGAATATTCCCAAATGGTAATTAGCAAGTTGTCGATGGACATTTTTTAACTGATCTTATTTTAAATAAGTTATGTTATTTACGTGTTATAACATGGTTTTATGTGTTCATTAACAACTTAAGTTTATGAATATCGAACCAAAAGTATAATCTTCAAGAAGAATTTAACAATTTTAGGAGTATTTATATCAAAATAACTTTCTACCCCCTTTTAACCCCGTTAGGGGATGATTTTCCATAAAATATGAAACACGTCTTCTATCAATTCTGTTAAAGAATATTTCTGCAAAATTTAAAGTAGATTGGACCAAGGAATCACGTTGTCCGATACAAACTTTGCCTCTCTTTTTCATCCCCTTAGAGATATAATTTCGTAAAATCCGGCTGACCTGACCTCTACTCGGCAAAAGGAATATTCCTACAAAATTTCAAGTCTCTAGGTCTTATAGTTTCAGAGATATCGTGATGAGTGACTATATCTATAGAAAGTCTCCTAGATATATATATATATATATATATATATATATATATATATATATATATATATATAAAAGATTTAAACCTAATAATATACTATTTATATATATATATATATATATATATATATATATATATATATATATATATATATATATATATAAATAGTATATTATTAGGTTTAAATCTTTTCAAGCGTTCCAAATACACCCGGTATATGTAATTACCGGATCATCGATTTGAAATCACAAAAATCTTGGGACAATGTGGTAACATTAGAATGCACAGATGATGGTTCTGCTACCTTTTGTAGTTTCCTTTCATACTCCTGCATACATGTTTTGAGTAGCTTGCTCAGAGCTTCTACTTTGTGTGTGTGTCCATAGTAAAATATTAAGGTAAAAAGAAGTGATTCTTGATAATAATTTGACAGGAAAAATTATTAAGATAAGGAGTCACGGTGAGTTTCACAAACAATTAACACATAATCTTGCCAAAAAATTGTAAATAAACTATATAAAATAAATAAAATTTAGGAGCACACTAAAATTGCTTTTTATTTCTGACTCCCCACAGTAAAATATGATTGATATATTAAATTAATAATTTTTTAAACGCAGAAAAATAGCGTCTTACCAGCAAAACTCTAATTATTTTACCCTCAAGTACTATAGGAATATATACGAATTTTCGGTGTTAATTGAATTCATTATATTTTATAAAGTAGTCCACTTTCACACGTGTCTAATTGTTAATAGAAGTTTAAAAAAATATTGCTCTGTGGAAGAATATTTAAAATTAATAAGAATAGATTTTTTAAATTATTTTTTAAAATTTTAAGTAGTGAGTAGTGTAGCCCTAATAGGAATTGTTGCTAATGATGGCAATGATGATTTTCTGGTATGATATTGTTCAGAAAGTTTTGAAAACTTTCTGTTTCTGATGAGAATTCCCATTAGGCTCACAACTACTTTAGTACTTACATAAATCTTTTTGACCATTGAATAAGTTTTTGAAATATAGTTTATTAGGAGTTAACGGCTTCATTTTCAGTTTGAAGTTTTTAATAAATAAATGAGTTTTTCCATCACTCCCTTGATTTTTCTTCATCTCACAGTCGGCAGTGATTATATATTTTCCTGTAATTAAGATTAAATATTTTTTAAATATAAATAATGACAAATAATGTAGTTTCTTTTTTCAAAAGATTCTTTTATTTTAAGATTAAAAGCGAAGAAAGTTAAAGATACGACCGATTCTATTTAATATATTATTAATTAAAAAAGGTATTTGGCGCTTTTGCGCAACCTGCATCGATACATCATAAGCTCTCATATCAGGGAGACAGCTTTCAGAGCATAATTAGCATAATAGCAGGAAATATTCTTCCCTTATCACAGCAGTGCAAAAAAAATCATAGAATTGACCCCAGGTCTCATAGCCTCCACTAGTGACAGGAGAGTTGGTGCATTTTTTGCCCCTTACTCCTTAAGAGCGATTCTATAAAGAGGCAGAAATAATTTGTATGTGACACAGAATAACACTTATAGCCTATTTTACAGTTTTTACGCAAAAATATACTCCTTAAGAAAGATCCTCTAAATAGGCGCAAATAATTCATATGTGCCACAGAATAATACTTATCGCCTATTTTACAGTTTTTTTAAGGGGCATATTTTCACCTGTTTCGGTCTCTTCAGAATTCTTTGGGTAGTGTTAGGTTAACATTAATGAAGGATGTTCAAAACTACTTGTTGCATTTTTTAAATAAAAAACCTGAGATTTCTGTAGTAATTCTACCTATAAAATAACAATAAGTTATATACATATAGCACATGTATATTAAAATAAAATGTAAATGTAATGTAAAATACGAAGACACATTTTCCCAAACCTTATATATATATATATATATATATATATATATATATATATATATATATATATATATATATATATATATATAAATCACGAAAGATATTTTGCGTCCTTTTATGAAACGGACTCACGGCGTCCATCACTACCACTGGCTTTATCACTAAAGTGTCTGCGTATATTGATTTCTATTTCGAATTATATATTCCTGCTCAACTTATTTTTTTAAAAAGTTTAAAATTGTGGATATTCGCTCTTCAGTCATTACAGGGTACTAATGTCGTCCTTTACGTTTGCACTTCCCTGCGTATAATTTTCCTATACACCACACTGTTAGTCTTTTTACACGTATATCAATCGCGAGGAGTAGCACGTCCTCTTATTCATGAGACGTTGCCGCTTTGTGCATGCACGCGTTCTATCAGACTCATTTGGATATATTTCAATTGCAACTACAAGATGTCTAAGTGGTCAGCGTACAAAGTTCTCGTACGGACGACTCGGGTTCGATACCTCGCGATGTATTATTATTTTATTTTTCTATCAATATATAAAGTGACTGTTATTGATAATTGAATTTTGAATTAAAGAAAATAATTTTTAACTGAATGAACACAGACTTAAAGAAAGAAAACTCAAAAAGCAGAGAGGCAACGGGGTGAGATTTAAAACAATGGACACGGGTCAAAGCAAAGAAAAAAAAACATATATATGAAATTACAAAAGTATTTTGTTACTAAGACAAAACTTCAACTAGATTATTTACGAAAAATTAAAAAGTTATTTGTAATTCGTAATTCGTCTCCCTATTCATTATAAAATATTTATATTCTGTCATGTCATTTCACTTTTCCAATAAAGAATGTACTTTAAACATACAAATGTTGAGAGGTATACCGACTTACTTTAAATGTTTAAATGCATTAAATACTTTATCTCGTCGATAATATTGAAAACGCTCTTCTTCAAACGTCAAAATCACGTCAAATTTCGACAAAATTACATGTTAGCTACTGTAGACATAGAGAAATAATACGAGAAAAAGGGTAGACAAAATTTTGTTGTGCGCGCATGCTAGCCGGACAGGCCACCATTTTAAAGATATTTGACATGTAGTCAACATTATAATATGTCATAATTTATTTTTTCAATTGCTTATATTATTATTTTTATTTTTAAACTTTGTAGTAAATTGTTATTAAAAACTTTGATTCATCACCAACACAAAATACTCTTGCATAATAATACATAATACTCTATAATACTATATATTTGCAATTTAACAAGAGACATTTTTTTTTAATAGAAGGAATGAAATAGTTTTAAATAGATTAAGAATAGGCCACTGTAACGTCACACATATACATCTTATCACTAAAATCCCGAAGAATAAATGCTCTAGATATGATAGTGAGCTGAACATAAAACATTTATTAATTGATTGTCCAATGTTTAAATCAGAAAGAAGTAATGTTACTCTTCATAAGACATTAACCCTTAATATACCCGGTGACTTCATACATACACAATTTACCTGGTGGAGTCCCTTGGACTCCCGGAAATAAAATTGTAAATTTAACATGAAATAAACACTTTTTTTAAATAAAATGCTTCTTATATTTTTTTATTATATATTTGGTTTGACAATGGAATAGGTTTTTACTTAAAATTATACAATCGCAGCCTTATATTAAGGAACTTCTAGAATATGGCACTTTTTGTAATAAAATTACGAGACCTAACTTCTAGTCTCAACATTTAAAAAACAAAACAATTTTTCAAAGTATTTTTTTAAGAAATGTGACAAAAACATAATCAATTTTTATAAAAAGCAAAAAAAAAGAACATGGTTCGAAAAAAAAAGAAATGTGCATGACCTTTTAGTCACGGATGGTGACACAGTCACTGCATTTTTTTTTTTGTACAGCTAAGGCACACAGGCTTAGTACAACTATGGTGACAACTCATATAATTTCCATTTGACTATCAAACAAGTAGGAACGCTTCTACAAGCGATATAGGGCCATTTTCAAAAACAGTATGTGGTATTGTTAGAATTCGTAGAATGTTGTGAGATCGTATTCGAGAATTTCTTACAGGTGGTTTGTAAGGAAGGTAATAATAAACTTGATCACCCGTATTGATATTTTCATCATCATCTGAAGAAGCTGTACACTCCGAAGTAGAGTTGGGGTCTGAGAGCTCACAGTCATCCTCAGATTCAGACACCAACTCGTTAGGTTCTAGTCTCCTAAGCTGATGTTGAATCAGATGCTATAATTTGTTGATCCTCACTACCACAATCCGTGTCGCTGTCACTTGTTCGAGCCAGTTGTTTATTAGAGACTCAGCACCATCATCAAAGACGTTTATTGAACTGTGTAAGACGCCATTATATCAACTGAAAAAAAAAACACACACACACAGTAAAAAATACCGTAAATCGGCTAAAACAATAATAACTAAATATAAGATAGATATGTATATAGGTACTAGATAATGGATATAATATTTATATATATTTTTTTTTTGTAAATATATACTTATAATACATAGTAAACACCCAGACAAACACAAACACTAATGTTTATTACAGTAACATTAATACCCCGGTGGAGTCCCACGGACTCCACTAGCATGATTACTTACCGATCGGAGTCACGTGCATCGAAGTCCGCTCTCCCCTGCGTTTGATGCATCACTGTGTGAAGGTACTAGAACGCACAAATAATAATTCCAAAAACTAACGGTTTTATGAGCGCGTAAAGTTTTAAATGGAGTCCCAGGGACCTACCGGGTAAATTAAGGGTTAAAAGAGTGTCTAACCGATTATAAAAATACTGTAAATTTTTTAAGATTAACTATTATACTTTAATTTAATTGCTATAAAATACTGTTAATATCTTTTAGTCGCTAATGACCCTAGATGTTAAAAGCTACTTAAAGTAAATAAATTTAAAAAAAATACTTTTGGAGATTAAATAATAAAGGTTAAACTTTTAGTTTAATAAAAGGTACGTATTTTTTAAATTATTCAATAAATATTAAAAATATAATGTAATGTTAACAATATAATTTACATTTGTATTATTTTAAGACTAAGTATACATATTTGTTAAAAAATTTTTTATTTCACATTCTAGAATAAAGTTATTTTAATTAAATATTTTGATAAAGTATGATAATAGTAGTCGGTGAAATATTTAAATTATATCAAAATGACTATAAATTTATTAAGAATAATAAAATTTATTGTTATTTTCATATATTTTTCAGCTATAAAATAACATAAAAAGCCTTGCAGACAATTCACAAAATTAGCATAGCATCAATTATTGTGCTGTATCTTTCATAGAGAAGAAATATCAATACTTCTCTACTATTTTTTACACAATACGCAGTCTATCAATTTTCCTACAATTAAGCATAAATCATTATCTTATGTTTTATTTATATATTTTTTTCATATACCGTTATATTCTTTTTACAATCAAATAGTTTCTCTTCAAAATATTTATAATTCATAAAACAATTTGTTTATTTACTTTTAAAATTCGGACTTGAAAACATTGATTTTTTTAATTACATGAAAGTGTAATAACGTCAAGCGATATTAATACTTTATTTTAAATTTTATTAACAATGGAAATTTACTAACATCAGGTTGAAATAAGATTCAGAGATTCATATAATTAGTGTGCGAATAACTTGCCATATACGTAAAAGTCTTGCGTAAAAGTTACAAAAAAAAATTTTAAATAAATTATAATTTTTTTTTTACGAAACCATATTATATGGCAATATTTTTAGTAATTATTATAAAATTAAAGATTTAAAGTAATCAAGGTATATCGATTGTCATTTGTAATGAATTTAATAACTAGTTATATACATATATATATAATTAGTTTTAAGATCGGCTTTCTAAATATGTATAATATTGTAAAATTATAATAAATTATATAAATATATATGAATTTTAAAAAAAGTTATATACTTTGTTGAGAATACAAAATTTAAGATATTTTATAGGTAATTGTAAAAAAAGGTAGCTTAAACAATTAGTTTCGTTTCTAATATTTGGATAATTTTGTTGATTACCTAGTAACTGCATAGGAAGATTTATGATGATGTATGTAGCAGCTAATTTTACAATACCAAATACACCCGTATAATAAACTCATTTGCAAAAAAAAACGGGCGGTTTCGATTTTCTTCCTGGCTGAAAAAAATAAAATACCAAAAAGGTTTTAATCATTTGAACATGTTACTGGCCAGTTATAAAAGTGCCATAATGTTTATAAGAGTACATTCCAAATTCAAATTTTTGACTGAGCCTGGTTTTCAAAGAAAATAACTTTTAACTACATTTTGTGGCGCGAATTCCCTATAGTTAATATCGACTCTAATTAACTTTTTGTCAATTTTTATTAAATTATCTGGTGTCCTTGACATTTAAAAGTATTGTTATTGCTGTTTAGCAATCTCGAAAATGGTAGATAAAGTGATAAAAGCGAGCAAAATTATTGCGCTGCTTGAAGAAGGTTGCAGTCAATGCTTCGTGGCTCAGAGGCTAAATGTGAGTCGGTCGACAGTTCAAAGGACCTGGCAGCGCTATCAAGAGACCGGTTCCGTCAAGAGAAGGCCTGGTTCTGGCAGAAAGACATGTACCGAACCACGGGATGATCGTTTTCTAGTTAGTCAAGCGTTGAGAAATCGCAAATCTTCTTATGTGGACCTCAAGAACACCCTCGAAGAAGTAAGAAATGTGCAAATTAGTCTATGGACGGTCAGGAGGAGGCTTCTCGCTGCTAATATACACAGTCATCGCCCGGCACGCGGCCCTAAATTACTCCGTGGACATCGAGTTGCCGGGCTTAGCTTCGCTCGAAATTGTGTGTCATGGACTCATGAAGACTGGGATAGGGTATTGTTCTCCGATGAAGCCAGGATATCTCTGCATGGTGAAGACCGACGTCGGCGAGTGCTACGTAGACGAGGAGAACGCTTTGCAGAGGCATGTTTTGAAGAAATCACACCTTATGGAGGGGGCTCTGTTATGTTTTGGGCAGAAATAAATTCTATGGATCGTACGGTGTTAGTCTTCATCGAAAATGGTACACTGACTGGACTGGACACCGATACATAACGGAAGTTCTAATTCCTTATGCACAACCCGCTTTAACCGCTCTTGGCGAAAACTCAATTTTTATGGACGACAACGCTCGCGCCCACCGGTCTGGCGGTGTGGATGCGTATATGCTAGAAGTCGGAATTCGTCGATTGGACTGGCCAGCTAGAAGTCCGGACCTCAATCCCATAGAGCATGTCTGGGACGTTCTGAAGCGACGAGTGAGATCAGTGCAGCCGGCTCCGCAGACCATCAGAGAGCTAAAGAATGTGATTACCGCGGAGTGGGAACGTATTCCCCAAGAAACCATAAAAGATATACTCACTAGCATGCCCAGACGAATGCAAGCTGTGATTTCAGCAAGAGGGGGTCACACTCAATACTAAACTTTTATCTGCTTTTAATGTATTCAAGAAAAACAAAGAAATTAACGCGTTTCATTTTTATTTAGCGAGCAGGTACAATCATAGTGTTTTGAGCTTAAACATTATTTCTTAATAATTTAATTAAAATGTTATGATAAAACTGATGAAAACTATTCCTTCCTAATTAATTTATAAAATTCTGAGGATAACAATACCTAAAATTGTCAAACAAACTAATAGTAACTATAAAATAGTTCTTTGCTTAAGTGCCCGTTTTTTTTGCAAAAGAGTTTATTTTCAGATAGAGATAAGTGTAAGACACCTTAAGGACATTACATTACATCATTCAAAATTAAGCAATTATGCTATACTTTTAAATAAAAAATAAACATTTTAAATTCACAGAAATAAAATTAATAAAGAATGTGTATTTAAATTCAAATTTTAAATTAATAGATTTTTTTCTCTGAAATATTAATATTATTGTTTATTTGTTATCATCTATTATCAAAGTAATAAAAGTTGTATGTATAATATAATATATATTTGTATCGAGCTAATGAATGAATTAAATGATGTACAATACAATGTTTATCTTAATTACTTGAGATAATATATTAATTACGAAATTTCGTTCCATTCCTTCAATTCATTAGTTATTTCTGCGTTTCATTTCCTTGCTCTAGACGCTAGTAATTCATTTATTTGTATTTGATAATCAATAATAATATAATATGTTTGTCAATAATAATATACTACCAAAGGAACTTCGTTTATCATAAATAAAACAAGTGCACCGTGCGAAGCCGTCCACTACCGTTCTGGTGTAGTGGTGCGAGTTGTCGCCTCATGCCTAGTTCGCACTACGCCAGTATTTTAGACGAGTGGCTTGTTATTTAGTGGCTAAACTACGCGCTACTGCCCAGAAATCGTTCGGATTACGGTCGAGTACAGTACATAAGTGAGTGGTGCTGTACAAGATGAACATGCTGCAACGCAATAAAGTGAATAAATTGATTAAGCTAATCGTAACGTCGTAAAGTCGTGTAATTAATAAAAAGAAGCTATGGGTACGAAAATAGATCGATAGACGAGATAAACTAGGAGCTACTAATTGTCTTATCAAGGAATTAGCATTGGAAGATCCCAAAAAATACTTCGATAGTTTAAGAACATCGAAAGTTATGTGAATTTTCTGTTAATGAAAATACTTTCAAAATTTAGCGTAAAAATAACCTTTTAAAAAATGCGATTCCTGCAATTACAAAATTACAAGTAGTTCTATACTTTCTTGCTACTGGATGTAGTTTAAAGGAAGTTTGTAAAGCAATCTATTAATCATTAATGGAATTTATCAAATTATAAATAAGATTAAATAACTATAACATATTTATTATGAAAAATTTATTTAGTAAAGATATATAATAATATAATAATAATAAATAAAAAAAAATTGTTTACAACATTTTTAGTTATAACTTTTGTTATGTGTTTTGTTCCATCACTTTGATTAGCAACATTAGCGTTCTGCATTGCTGTTAAAATTAACTCTGATTTAATTGTAACATTACTCTACGTTTCATTATTCTTTATACGGCCAGATGGAAACCTGGATGGATAGATGGAAACCTGATGTCAGCCCCAGCGACTGAATTTTTTGTGTCCTTTAATTTTTTAACTTCTGCGAGTAGGTTGATCTAAAAAGATTGGATCTCGTTAAGTAAAATTATGATTATTATTCATAAATGTCTAATGTTGTAAAAGAATAGAATAATTTAAAAACTAAATTAAATATAATACAACCTAAACTTCTTATTTATTTCATTTTTTATAATTAATTATTGAACATACACAATTTTCAAGTATAAATATAATTCTTAATAAACAAGACTTGTACTGAATTATTTTTAATAAATAAATATCTTTCCAGAACTATATAATTAAATAAAATACAAATTAAACTTCTATACTTCTTAGGTATTTCATTTTTTATAATTAATTTTGTTAAGCATACACAATTTTCAAGTATAATTAATGTAATTCTCAATAAACAAACAAGACATGCAGTGAATTATTTTTAATAAATAAATATGTTTCCAGAACTATATAATTAAATAAAATACAAATTGAACTTCTATACTTCTTAGCTATTTCATTTTTTATGATTAATTGTTGAGTATACACAATTTTAAAGTATAAATGTAATTCCCAATAAACAAACAAGACATGTAGTGAATTATTTTGAATAAATAAATATCTTTTATATGTTATAACACTTATAACAATTAACAATTTAACAATTATTGATATGTGTCATTAATTGCACTGAGAGGTCAATACCACATATAGGAAATAATTATTATGTGGTCACATACAAACCATCTACCAAAAAACAATGAATTAATATTTTTTAATTAATATAAAATAGATCGTACGAATAAAAACTTATCTTCCAATAATCGTATGAATAACAAAAAAGAAATATTCGTACGATAATCGTATGAATAGATACTTGCAAAAACAATATAAGTAATAATAATTAAGATCTTATTGTAACATAGTAATAAATATGCTTTATTGTTAAATAAATATGCATTTGAAATATAATTATAAAATTATGCACTAACCTGATGTTTTTTATTTTCAATTTAATTTAATTTTCACCAAATCCTGGTGTATGAAGTATGATGTAATTCATTTGTTTGTTTTTATAATGCGGGGACTTAATATTCCACAAAGCATTCATGTTCTACATATTTGGAAACAATTTTAAAGTTGTTTATTCGCTCCAGCGAAACGACATTTTTGCGGCAACTAATGAAATAATAAACTCGACTAATTCGACACGTTCGTACTTGTTTAGTCTGTGATCCAGAGAGCGCGGACGCGTGGTGGGAGGTGCTACTCGCCCGATAAAAATAGAATGAAATGGATCGACTCGACTTAACAACTTACTAACCTACTCGACTAAATTTTTGGTGTTCAGACACGTTTAGCTACTAAATAAGTCGACACTCGACTAATGTACTGGCGTAGTGCGAACTAGGCATCAACGCTGGGAACTAATGGGCGTCGAGCTAGCCATCTATCACCAATACCGTAATAGTTTGTCCATTTTTACCCCAATTTTTAGCCTAAAAGTGACCTAGAAGGCACGACTCCAAGGTTCTGTCCACCCGACTAGAGATTATGGACGTGAGTTTATGTATGTAACAACTTTGGAGTCATAATGACTCAACTAAACAACTGACAATATTTTATTTAAACATTTTCTGACATTTCTATGTTACTTTTAATTAAAAAAGTAAAAATATTTTAATAAAATTTATTTCAGTATTAAATTTTTAATGAAGCTACATTAAAACTCTAGTTACTATTTTCATAAACAAGTATAAATTTTGAGATATTATAATGGTGCCAATTCACTCTCGACTTCAGAGACTCGAACGTTCTATACTGTATAAAATATTATCCGGATTTTTAAAATATTGTAAATTTTAATTTATGTATATCTATTTAATTTATCTCTATTTTTTCTATTAAAATACATTACGTATTTAAAAAATAAAGAACGAACCCGAATTGTCCGTACAAGAGACCCGTGTCCACTGACCACTTAGCCATCTTGTACTTGTAAGTTGTAGTTATGAAGCTAAACTTTTGACTACTACATAAACTGTAAGTAAGTAAAATTATATTTAATCTATGTTAAATCTTTGATTTTTTTGCTAAACTATTATAATACAAAACTATTGTAGTTATTATGTTTATGAAATTAAAATCATGAAAATACGTAAAATATCAAGATATCAAGATTTTTAAAAACAAATTGAACGAATTTAAAAACACGTAAAATCATTAAATTAGAATGTTTGACATTCAGAGATTTTAGATTTTTTTTCCTGATATTTAAAAACGTGGTGGACACTGACGGTTGGACTGCTTCCTAATTGTTTAACTTTAACTTCTATCGCGGTCACTTTAAATTTGACAGGAGTTGTCATATCTAGCGATTGTATTTGGCCAATCCGCAATTCGTATGTTATTCCTTGTTCACTGTAGTCGCTGAGCGAACTGTGAAGAGAGCTATACTTGGTGTCTCTTTGATGGATCGCATCAGAAATTAGGTGATCCGTCAAAGAACTAAAGTTACTCGGCCCACTGGTACGACTAACTGAGACATGTTACTGATGGCGGCTGGATGAGGAAACCCCAGGACAAAGTTTTATGGAGTACCTTAGGAGAAGCCTATGTCCAGCTTGGACGCGCGTTGCCCGATGATGACTGATTTGGCTATTGGATATTTCTTTGTCTTCGTAATAATTGTCAAGGCAAGGTTTTTATGTCATCATAATCTATACTTCTATACTTAGATATAAAGCTGAATAGATTGTTAGTTTGAACGCGCTAATCTCAGAAACTACTACTTTGAATTGAAAAATTATTTTTGTGTTAGATAGTCCATTTACCGAGAAAGGCTGTATGTTATATAACATCACGCTACGACCAATAGGAGCTGAGCATTCATGAGAAACGTTACAAAAACGGTAAAAAACATTATTTTTACCCGACTGCGACAGAAGGAGGGTTATGTTTTTCGAGTGTATGTATGTATGTCCATTTCTTTGGCACGCCCTATAGCCCAAACGGCTAGACGGTTTTTAACATATGAGGTGTCGTTGGATTTGTCTAAGTTTTAGTAGTGACATAGGCTATATAAATTTTCAAAATGTCGCCAGCAAATGGTGGAATGAGGGGGAGGAAGTTGATATTTTTTTCACTGTAGCAATATGGCTATCAAATGAAAGCTAGTAAAAAGACCAGTTCAAAAATATATATATAACATTATGTTTATACTGCTGTTTAATTTAATTTGAAAACTTTAGTTGCGTACGCTGCGTAAACGGTTGAAGTTATACAAAAATCATGTATCACGGAATTTATTGACATTAAGAGTTGTAAAAAAAGTCCGTGACGGCATATATCTATCTCTTAAGGTTGACTCATTATTATAGTAAAAGTCAAGTTTATTCTAAAATAATGTTATTTGCGAAGGTGGTTTTATAGACGATATAAATCATTATCCATATAAATAGGTTACTCATCACAATTTTTTTTTTTTGAACAAAATTGTCCTTGACGTCATTTAATTTCAATAAATATCTTAGAAGATACCATAGTTTTAAAATAACTCCGCAACGAAATAATAATACCAAACATTGAAAAGTTGATTTTATTGCATTATTATTAGCCAGGCATATGAATCCTTACGAATTATAGATACTTCATCAACGAGGAAACTTTATGAAGACAAACTTTGTATTTAATAGCATTTAATTTGGACCCATAATTTAGAAGATAATGTAAAATCAAATGAAACGATGTGCGTCGCGCCGCGCGCTGGTGTAAGTCGCCTGAGTTATCGTTTGCTGTACTTAACAATAATTACATAATAATTACGCACAGCACTCAGCACAAACATATTATTATGTACAATGTACGTTTTTCTCAAATTAAAGCGGGTATAACCGCGAGGCACAGCAAGTCATAAATAAAACGGGTGCACCGTTTTTTATAAAATTATGTGAATTTTTAACGGCTCAACGCACCAACCTCATTTCTGTGTTTTTGTTTATATTTTAACTTGTCTAGGCTTATGCATTAGATATGAGTAATTATTACATACTGATGAAATATGAGTCATATTTTCTGGAACTGGTTATTTAAATAAAAAAGGCTCCTAATAAAAGTTTTTCTCTTAAAAGAAAAAAAAAACTTAAAAAAAAAGTCGGTCTGGAGACATCTGGACTCGAACCCAGGTTTTCTGATTTAGAATCCGCCCGATTCCCACCTGAGCTATAAACTTGTAAAAATGACAGCGAAATTTGCCTTCGTATTGTAATGATATTTTTCAATTGTCTGAAAACACGGATAAAACGACGTTTTCTAAAATTGAATCTTAGCTAGATCGATTTATCGTCCCCCTAAACCCCATGCATACTAAATTTCATTAAAATCGTTGGAGCCATTTCCGAGATTCAGTTTATATAATTATAAATATACAAGAATTGCTCATATTATAGTAATATATATATTGATATTCCTTAATTAATATAAATAAACTTTCTATCTTCTATATCCATTTTCACGTCTAACTAATATTTACTAATTATTAAAAATAAGTACTAAGTAGTAAGTAGTAAGTAGTAACTAATAACAAAAAACAAATGACATGATGGATTAAAAAAATGACATGTTAAGATTCGTGTCAATAGGGAAGAGGCGAATATAATATTTATGAATATTTTGTCATAAAAACGCTAAAAACAACAGGTCATTATTACAAACTTTTTCATTTATTTCATGTTGATTTTTAACAAAAGTTACGAATTTAAAGTAAATTTATTTTTATTTTTTATTTTATATTAACCAACAATCACACCACGTTAACCTAGCCCCGTGATAAGTTCGTAAGAACTTGTGTTACAGGTACATACTAGGAACGGAAATAAATTGAAGAAATTTATATAAATACAGATATACATAAATACACATCCATGACCCGGTGCAGACATCTATATTCGTCATACAAATTATCTGCACCTGGCGGGATTCGAACCCGCGACCGCTGCGTAAAGTGTCCAGTTGCCTGACCACTCGACCAGTCGGCCGAGTTTGATACTTGATACAGAACATAATTTAAAACATCAACAGGAGTAGTGGCGTCACTCGTGTTTGACAACTAACTTGAGGTTACGGGTTCAGGTTTATTTGAGGCTAGGTTTTGAAACTCAGCGACGAATAAGTAACGACAAACATGAGTGATGTTATCGGAACTGTATGTCCTTTTTCGTGCGCAAATACTGTCAGTTTAAAATTGCATTTTTTGTCCTAATTTTTTTTCTTTTTTTGGAGTTTACTTCTAAAGAACCGATTTTAATATAAGGCCATCGGTATGAGGAGTAAAAATCGTCAATCGCGGTAGGTAGGTACTTTTTTGCGCAACCTGTTTTCACTTTTAAGTCGTGAGTATTAAGACGTATAGTTCGCGCGTGAGAGCACGCGATTCCCGCGGTTGAGGAAAGGGCGGGTGTGCGCCGCGGGCCGCGCCCGACCGTCGTCGTCGGTTCATACCCCGCAGTCTCCCACTACCACATGAGTAAAGAAACCGTACGGTTTATTTACTCATGTGCCACTACTAGAGTGACGACTTTGACTTGAGGCCACGCTAATCGAGTTTTTTTATGTTAAAAACTCTTAATTCATTTATTAATTTTTGACTTTATTTAATATATATTTTTTAATAACTAATTGTAAAAATCACAATTAGTTCAGATGAATCTGACATTGAACTTACCGAAGACGAGATTATTCGTTATTTTGATGTTGCAGCTACATTAATAACGGACAATTTATTGCCGCAGAAATCTAAAAGGTTCTTTTTGCGGTAAAAACTGTAAAATAGGCGATAAGTGTTATTCTGTGTCACATACAATTTTTTATTTATTTAATGTAAATGACCAGAGGGGTCATCATCGGCCACTTCGATATATTTCTATCATTAGTACGTATTCTTATGCGTAAATAGTTAAAAAATAATAATAAAGTTGATATTAAACATACTTTTAGGTAAAAATTCATTTTGTACTGTACTGTAATGTCCTCTTCATTACCTTACATATGTTAACGATCTTCAAAACGTTATCAAAAACTGTGAAATGTACCAATTTGCGGATTAACTGCGGATTGCGGACCCATCGCGATATAAAACAAGCAATAAAAAATCTTCAATTTGATTTTGATCAACTTTCGAAATGGTCACATGATGTTGGTCTAATATTAAATGCAGAAAAAACGAAAGCCATCTATATAAGCTCAACACACAATAGATTCTCTGGAGATATACAAATTACTGCACACCAATGTTTCCACAATCCACAAACTTATACATGTACTTGTAGCACTATCGAATTTGTTAAAACACAGCGTTACCTAGGAATTACAATAGATACAAACTTCAATTGGAAAAACCACATAAACAATGTTTGCGACAAATTACGTGCCCTTTTAGCAAAATTAACCCTAATAAGACACAAAATTCCTTTCTCGATACTATTAATGTTTTATAAATCGTTGGGAGAATCTATTATATCTTATGGACTAAGCACCTACGGTGCATACGGTGGTATATTTAAATAAAATCTTGATAAAATTTTTCATCTTCAATTAAGAATATTAAAAACAATTGTACCCATATACATAAGAAATAAATACAAAAATGATTACTTGAAATTATTTAATTACTGCAAAGTAATGCCAATTCATACTAAAATAAAATATGCGTTATTAATCGAACAATATTTTAATTCTAACATTCAAATCAAATTAAATCATAAGAAAATTACCAGAAATATTACAAATCAAACATTACAAATCCCTAGACATACTAATTTTTATGGAAAACGTACACTTGAATATATTATTCCTTTGTTAATAAATAATCTGCCATCAGATTTAAAAGAAAATTTTCAAAAAAAAATACTATAAAAACATACTTAAAAAATTCTTTTTAGACCAACATATAGATAGCACATAAAATGGCCACATATATATAATAATTTATAATATATTATTTTAATTTAAAAATATATATTTAGTTTAATAATACATAGAACTGGTACTCGTGTCGATCGCTGTCTCGAGCTAGGTGTATTGTTTAGATGTAATTTAGATATAGTTTTTTATTTTATTTTATTTTATCAGCAATAAATGGTACACAGTAAAGTTTCATTGTAAGCTTATGTTGTACCTTAAATTTATATTTGTCTAAACTTGTAATTGTTAAATAAATAAATAAATAATAAACGACCCACTGCTGAGCGAAGGCCTCTTCTCTTAGAAGACGAGCTTCATCCATCACGCTGCTCCACTGCGGGTTGGCGGATAATTTAACTACCATGAGTAAAGATAGTTATCAGGGTCTGTGATAACAACCGTGGTGGGGAGACCCACAAGGAAATACACCCAGACCGCAAACAAATATTTGTACAAATACAAATATCTATCCCAAGCGAGAATCTAACCCGTACCTCGTACGTACAATTCGGTTTCGATACTTAGTAATACTATATTTTTTTTCAATTTATAAAAGATAATACTTTCATCGAGAATGAATTGGCACCAATAATAATATCTTATATTACTTGTTATTACTTGTTTGTGAAATTTGTAGTTTTTTTACCTTTATTAAAAATTGAGTAGTGCAATAAATAATAATATTAATATATAATAATACATGGGCTTATAAAACATAATTATAATATATTAATAGTGGAATAAATAATAACAATAATATAATATAGGCTTAAAATTAATATAATAGGCTAGTTGACTAAATTTCAATAACTGCTTAATACTTTAGCTTATTATGCATTTTATGGAAAAAAAATGTTTATTTAGTTTTAATCGAGCATTAACATTTTAAATTTCGCGTTTTAAAAAACCAATTTAAATTTGGGTCTAAAATGCACAAAACTATCATGGCGTCTTGAATGACGTCACGCCACGGCGTGAAACAAAACAAAGAGCGATCGTGTCTTCATATATTTTAGTTAGTTTTTATCGTTTAAAAATGAATTCCTCATATTATAAGTACTGTATAGTGTCCCAGTGTAATAGCACGACGATAAAAACCCCAGACAAGTTATTTATATAATTATGGTCCAAACAATAAAGAAATACGGAAAAAGTGGCTAAATCTTGCAAGAAGAGAAGATGCTCATAGTTTATCAACGGTTTCAAGAATGTATTTTTGATGTATTTTTGTGAAGATCATTTTGATGTAAGTGTTTTACATAACACAGTCTATTATTTAATTTTAGCAAACTAGATGTTTTGTAGAATCCGTAACGTTTTATTTTAGTTTTCTAATTAATGTTACAAACATACTCTTTTTATTATTCTAGTTGGCAAATGATATGATTAATTATATGGAGTATCATATTAAGGGAACAGTATCACAAGTGCATATGAAACAAGGTTGTACCTATGGCAAGTAAATTTGGATGTCAAGAAAACGGAAGAAAACGAACATGCAGCTGGACAGAACGACCATACATATTAAAAAAACAAAGAAAGATGATAATAGCAGAGTGTCTGAATGAATTGAAAGAAAGTTGTACTTCATGTTCTTCTCTTATAGATACTTCTGATAAAAGTTCAAGTATGTATAATATTAAACAACATAACGACCTAAATGATTTAAAGTTTGAAATGGCAAATACCCAGTTATTACTATAATAAAGCTATTCTGTTGTATTTCTTTTTCAGATATTGAAACAGATGGAGGTAATGAGCCAGAAATGTTATGTCAACAGTCAAGAGATAAATCTGTTCAAGTATTTATAACTAAAAAATTCAGAAGTAAGGCTGTGCAGACCAATGTGAAATTGATTGATTAGGCATTATCACCTTTGAAACATTCTGTAACATCCATGTCCACATCCCCATTTAAAACTGTAACCGTTACAAAATTAAGTCCTTCTGTATGTGGTATAAGCAAAATTGCAAAAAATATATTTATTGAAGAACATTCAGACAGTGATATTTCTTTATATGTATATACCATCTGTAGCTTCCAATAGTCCCTCACTATCAATGGCTTCACTAGAAATTAAATCATCTTCTGATTGTAGTGAATTAGTTGAAGAAGACAAAAAATAGAAGTGACAAATGCCATGTTAATACAATTAAAAAAATTGAGAAAAATCCAATTATAATATTATCAATCCAGTATTACACTAGTAAGACCTCCCAAGTGTTGAAAAAGGAAAATGAGTAAAACTGAAGCGAAGGTAACTAAACAGATTGCCAGCTTGAGGATTCATATAGAGAGAGTTATTAGGCGCTTACATGAATTTTATTTGCTTAGACCACATGCATGTATTATTTTCAAATTTGTAAGAATTCTTGACGAGATAATAATCATAGCATGTGCATTAATTAATTTGCAAGATTCTTTAATAAAATAAAACTAAGGAAAACTGCAAGATTGTCTTTTTATTTCAAATATGTTATAGTTTTACACTTTGATTTAATAATGGGTATACATTAATTTTCTAAAAGTTTAATAGTTTATCAATATTAATTTCAAATTTTGTAAAAATTCTTCACGAGATAATTATCATAGCATGTGCATTAAATAATTTGCAAGACTCTTTAATAAAATAAAACTAAGGAAAACTGCAAGATTGTTTTTTATTTCAAATATGTTATAGTTTTACACTTTGATATAATAATGGGTATACATTAATTTTCCAAAAGTTTAATAGTTTATCAATATTAATTTCAAATTTGTAAAAATTCTTGAAAAGATAATAATCATAGCATGTGCATTAATTAATTTGCAAGATTCTTTAATAAAATAAAACTAAGGAAAAGATTAAGATTGTTTTTTTTTTTCAAATATGTTATAGTTTTACACTTTGATATAATAATGGGTATATATTAATTTTCCAAAAGTTTAATAGTTTATCAATCAAATTCTCAACATACTCAATATCAAATGGCACACTTAAAATCTCCACTTTTTGATTCTCACTATAATCTTGGTCCGCTATACAAAATAAACAATTTTCTTTTCTGTTAAATACATTTGAAGCTGCATTTGGGCACAATATTTTTCTGCAACTTTTCCATTTTTTATGTAATTTTTAAATGTGTTGGCATTAAATATTTTAGGCTACTACCAACTCTAGACAGTTTTGATTTTCTCCAATAACATTCACCAAAGTGCATGATGGTTCCTCACTTCTGCGATGAACCCACATAAGGCAAGCTATTGCTTGTTTACATGCCTTGTGAAGCTACGCAGTCTTGACATTGAACGGAGATAATAATATTATCTTCATCAACAACCAGTGTGCATCCATATAACGTGAACTCTGTGTTCAGGACATATTTTACACTTAACAGTACAAAATTTATCGTCACGCTTAAGATGGACCTATCTTATGGCGTCATCTCCATATGAAGCTCGCGAAAACCTGAAATTATACAAGTTTGTTACCTATTTTGTATTTTTTTATACTTTGTAAATATAACCTCAAAATCAGTAGGTATCAATTATCTTACAAAATGTACGTCAAAACATTAAGTTATTGTGTACCGAACTGAAATATGACATAGCATTTAAGCTTATAATTAATATTTTGTACTTATGTTTACTTACAAGGAAGTTTTAACATTGCGAAATTCAGATGAGCAGAAGTCACTGTTCTACGCGAAAAAATTACCAAGCATAACGGCATCGATTATGGGCGAATTATTACTGTTTGCTTTGCAAAATCCAGATTCCATGGTGAATTCTTTCAAATTATAACTTGCAAAAACTTGAAATTAGTTGTTAAAAACCAAATTTTATTAAGAACGAAAGAGTATCTAATATAACCTGTAGCGATAATCAAAATGTCAATGACACGCAAGATTGGTGTTTCGCACGGCGTGACGTAATGTTTTCTGATTGGTGTTCACTGTCACGTGTCTAAAGGTTATATTTTACGAAATTTATTTTTTAAAAATATTAATAATCTTATATGTACGCTTTTTACAATTGAAATTGTTTGTTATTTTCTCCATAATATAATTAATCATTATAAGCTCCTATCCATTATATTTGCTCTTAGGCTTGTGTCCAACAAGCCTACTATAGTTTATAGTTATCACTTTTTTTTACGTAATGTTATAATTATTATGTAACGAAATGTGTAGTGGTTATAGTACGAGATTTTTATAAAACTAAGGGTTAAACTAGGTTCCAATCCTCTTTGAATTTGTATTGTGTGATTTATTTATTTATTTTTTTCTCTTTTCTTTTCTGTAATTTTGTTTCTTATAGTAAATTCTTTTCCATTTATTTACAAATTTTAGCTTACTTAAAATTAATTTACTTACTTAATGTTAAAAGAAAATAAATATGTAAATAAAAATTTAGAATTAATAGGGAGACCAATTACGAATTACAAATAACTTTTAAATTTTTTATAAATAATCTATTTGAAGTTTTGTCCTATATATTTAGAAAGGCAAAAATTGTTAATATTATATATAATGATTACTATTAATTTTATAATTGACACTAGCTTCTCGAAGCGGTTTCAATTTAAGTCACATGTAATAAAATGTATAATAATATATAGGCTGATAATATATATATATTAATAGTGGCATAAATAGCAAAGAAGAACATAGCGGTTGCGGCGGTACCGGCCGGGGGGCCGGTGGCGCGTGCCTATAAATAGCGAAAAATCATGTCTGTATTGTCTAATGACAAAAAAAAAATGAACGTTGTATATAAAGACATTTTGTAGTATATTTAGTATCAGCATTGCACTCGTGCGGAACCGGGGCGGGTCACTAGTTCCTTAATAAATAAATAAACTTTCTATATTCCATATCCATTTTCATGTCTAACTAATATTTACTAATTATTATTATAGAAGAAAACGTAAAAAATAAGGATTTTATTTTAATTTCAACAAAAAACAAATGACATGATTGATTTAAAAAAATGAGATGTCGTTAATATTAGTGTAAATAGGGAAAAGACGAATATAATATTTACGAATATTTTGTGATAAAAACGTAAAAAATAAAATATATAAAAGACAGGTCATTGCAAAGTTTTATTTAATTAACTTTATGTTGATTTTTAACAAAAATTACGAATTTAAAGTAAATCTATACGGAACGTACTTTAAAACATCAATAGGTCACTCTTGTTTGACAACTAACTTGAGGTTTATTTTAGTTTAGGTTTTGAAAGTCAGCGTCGAATAAGTATGACCGACCATTGAAAAACATGAATGACGTCATCGTAACTGTAATATGTCCTTTTTTGCGCGCAAATGTCGACTGTCAATTCGAAATCTCATTTTTTGGAATAAATTATAGTGTCTTAAATTTTTTTTTAATCTAAGGTAAGTGACCTCTCTTTCGGCGACTAAGGCGAAAAATCGATATATTTCTATAATAAGTGCGTATTCTCATGCGTAAATAGTTTTAAAAAAAAGTTAAATTTAAGTAAAATTAATTTTAAGTAAAAACTCATTTTGTACTGTACTGTATTGTATCAGCATGTAAACAACCTACTCCTGAGCCAAGGACTCTTTTCTATAATTATAGAAGAAGGGTTAGAGCTTAATCTACCACGCTACTCCATTGCGGGTTGGCGGATAATTTCCCTACCATGAGTAACGATCATTATCAGGTATCTATGATATCAACCGGGACCGACGGCCCACAAGGAACATATACCCACACCAGAAACAAATATTAGTATGAACACAAATATCTGTTCTGAGCGGGAGTCAAACCCGCGACCAGCTGGCGCGCGTATTTGAGGCGACTACTCGCACCGCAAGACCAGAACGGTCAATTTTTTAATGATATAGTTGTTGTCAATTTTTTATTAATATTTTTTTTTCGATGATTAACTTAAATTTTCAAAAACAAAATTTAAGAATAAGAAACTGATAAATATTTTTTTTTTAATTTTTCCAACATAGATTTTTTTAAGCTTTTCAAGAATTGCTCCAAGAAAGGAAAAAAAATCTTAAAGGAGATGGGGATTAGTGGCACAAAATTTAATACGTATAATTAGAGATATGGTTTAAACAATAGGTCATATTTTTTTGTTTTAAAATATAAAAAACCATCTCAATTCTGAATCTGCACGCGGAGAAAAATGAGAAAGATATTTTTCATCACATTAATTGGGTATCGATTCGATTACAGAATAAATAAAAAAAAGGTTAGTACTAGTAAATTAACTCAAAATATTTACTAGTACTAACAGATTAGATGCACAATTAAAGTTGTAAACAATAAAGTTCATTGAAATAAAGTAATATTAATAGCGAAACCATCAATTAGTATTTGATAAATCAAAATGATTATCGATTTTGTATTGATTTAAAATAAGTCATATTATATCATAATTTTAGTGACAGCTTTGACAGCTGACTGAAATTGATAGTATTGATACTAGCCGTTTATTTTTTACTTACTTTTCCTGTATGACATTTGAATAATAACATAAATAATATTAATTGATTAATATTATATGTACAAGTTAGCTTGATCTTTTTCACAGATGTAAATTTTTCTGATCGACATTACTTTGCAATGACGAACACATTATTTTCTTAATTTAAATGATTTTACAAATTGTAAAAATATTAAAAAAAAAATACATGTAACACAAAAGTCCCTAAAGATTCAAGCGTCATCCGAAAATTTTAAGACTTTTCGTAGCTTCAAAGTAAAGTTTAAATAGGAACACTGAAAATAATAGACGTTTGTACAATGTTACAACGGTCGAAACAAAAATCCGTCCGACCGATATATTATTTTATTTATTTATTTATTTATTAATACATTAAAATATATATACATGCAGTGCCTCATAAACAAAAGTTAGTTTTACTGTGCACTGTAGTTAAACTATACTTAAGTAATAATATAAAAAATTATAATAGTATGTAATCTAAATATAAAAATGGAATTAATCCGTCCATCGCATCAACGCCGTAAGCAGAACCGTTATCCTTACACATTCCTCTAAAAAGTGCTTTTTGAGTTTATGTTTGTAATTTTTTTCGTTCATTTCATCTTTTAGTGTTTTTGGGAGTGAATTCAATAAAGTAGGAACAATATATTTAAGTGAATGTTTGCCGTAGTTATTAATGACTTTGGGGATTTCTAATTAATAATAATAATATATATATTTCTAATTAATATTTATAATATATATAATAATTTTTTTTTTAAATTTTAAATCTGAGATAACTTCTAAAGTATTTTATGTAATTTTAATGAAATAAGGTAAAGAACAGTTTTGATCTACATTAAATTTCCAAGGTAACTAATATATTTATTTGGATAAAGATCATTCATTAGGAGAAATTAGCTTTGCAAATAAAGTAATATTTTTAAATTAATTACTTAAAGATAAAAATTATTACTGTGAGTAAACCTTAGGACATAGATATATGCTATCGCGGATTTTTTGTAGGCCTTTTTATGATATACAATTCCGTAGTACAATATTTTGATGTATCTCATACGGTTAAACCAGCGTTGGAAAAACCGATTTTTTTTTAACGGTTTCGTCACAAAACATGGAATTTTCTCTATTACTCTATTATACAAATACTTTATCAGAATGTTTTGTATGTATGCGTAAACCTTCGGGAATAAATTTTCTAAATAACAGTGATAACTGCATCAAAATCCGTTGTGCGGTTTAAACGAAGAAATATCACGAACAGACAGACAGAGGCGGAGAACGACTTTGTTTTGTAATATGTAGTGATTTGGACGTATATTAATTAGTTTTTCATTTTGTAAATTTTATATTTAAGGTGCCTGATACAAGGGATAGCTAGGCCGATAGACAGAATATCAGGAATTGAAGTTATTCGCATTCATTATTATATTTAATTTATAATAAAATTTATTACACCTTTTTTTAAAGTTAAATGTATAAAGTTATTGAGTTTCATTTTATTATGTCACTACGCATAAAATACAAATAATAAAATCAAATCACCACGCAAGTAAGACTTTAACAAAGAGTATAATAATATTTTCATTCGTCCGCCATTTTAGTGAACATAAATATGATATTAAACATTAAAATAAACCGTTCGCGTCGTCGCGACCTTGCCGCGCGCAGCTCGCAGTGCATATGAGCGGCAACGTCGCATTTCGCTCCAAACGCGACCTTGTCGTTCGAACCATGAATGAACCAATGAACGAGACGCGCATGAACGAGACGCACGATGCGTCTCGTTCATGCGCGTATATCACAACATATTTTACAGTGGACGCACTAGTATCGGCGCTCCTTACGATGATATACGTGCAAAACGTATATTGAAATTCAGCGCCTCTAGCGACTTTTCGGTGAACTAGCAATATACTCGTTCAGTTACTCCGGAAGAAAAATTACGTCAAAACGATTTTTTAAATATAGGCACCTGAGGCTTATAGGTATCGTTTGGCGCCAATCTCGGTTTGAAATAATACTGCGTCCGATATACGGGCGCCGTAAGTCGGTGGACGCACTATTACTATGCAGATTTTTTACCGTTGACGCAGAATGAGTTGCAGGATGTATATATATATATATATACTAGCGGCCCGCCCCGGCTTCGCACGGGTATTTAACTAAAATTTCGAAAAATATAATTTTTTTTTTATCACCTACACCTGCGCGCAACTTCGTCCGCGTAGAAGTCAAAAATGGTTATAATAGGATTTTTATTTGTTTTTTTTTTACTTTATTAATTTTGTTATAACATATAAATTGTTATGTAAAAATATTTAAATACTTATAAAATATAACAAATTTTTACTATAGAGTAGCAATTTAAAGTTAATCAAACATTAAAATAAAAATGAAATTGGTTATGTTTTATGATGAAGAAGCTCTGCTTTTGATCTGGAGAAAGTTACACGGGGGTATTATCTTCTTACAACGAAATCGAAATACTACACCTTCCGTAGTATTTCTTTATAAACAATATTTTTTGTTTTTCCTTTGGGGTGCTAGAATCAGCAGGCTACTCTGGAACATGCCACATACAACTGCTGGCTGTGAGAGAAGCAGTTTTCGCTTAAGTATACTCCCGCTACAGTAAGAGTTTGACCTTAAGCTTTGTTTATGGTAAATACATACTCATATACACTCATACATTATATTATTATATGGTTCCCGGGAATCACCATTTCCTTTTTTAAGCAACAGGTCTGAGAACTCTCCGGCAGTAACATCTCCCTTAGATGGACTCTTATATTTATGGTAAGGCTCAGTTTCGTCACTGCAGGCCACAAATGCTCCTGTACTGTAGTGTATTATATCATCCTATAAATAACCCACTGCTGAGCGAAGGCCTTTTTTCCATATAGAAGAAGCCTTGGAGCTTAATCCACCACGCTGCTCCACTGCGGGTTAGCGGATAATATCCCTACTATAAGTAAAAATTATTATAAGGCATCCATGATAACAAACGGGACCGACGGCTTTGCGTACTATCCGGGGCATGGTGGGGAAACCCACTATACACGCAGACCTGAAACAAATATTGGCACAAATACAAATATCTGCGTCGAGCGGGAATCGAACACACGACCACCGCCATTGAGGCGAGGCGTTAAGGTGACTACTTGCACCACTACACCAGAACGGTTATCAATGCTTCGTTCGTTGTATCGTATGTATAATTACACCACAAGTCAATACGATTTTGTCTCTTAGATTTGAATAAACCCGCAAGTAATTATTTTTTAAAATTTTAATTGACTCGGCACAGTTGGTAGTGACCCTGCTTCCTGCTCCAGGATCGTGGGTTCGATTCCCGGCTCAAGTCTGGGTATAATATCTATTTTTTTCTTTATGTATTATTTATATGTATATTTATAAAAAATGTATATCAGTCGGCTATTACCGAAAACACAGGCATTAAGTTGCCTACCTTAGGAACAGACGATCGTGTGTGTATATCAAACATATATTTATATTTAATAAAAGTCCAAAACAGCTTTTATTTATTCCTTCTTAGTTTTAGTGTAAAATAAAGTTAAATGGGTACATGATTCATAAGTTTTTTTTTCTGATCTTGTTCCAACATTAGTCCGTGGTGCCAATCTGAACTCATTGGGTTGTTAATGCCGTATAATTCAAAAATGTTTCCAAGTTCACTTCGGTGTCTTCTATATCAGTATCATTGTGAACTACAGATGCGTTGCTGATGAGTCATTTAGTTTAAAACCCTTGACTTAACACAACACCAACATTGAAGTAAAAATATTATAATAGACACTATTTTACAATAAATCAATCACACGGTATATTTACAACTCAATTTTGTTACGTTTGATATAAAGTCTTGCCTGTTCCATCAGGAGCACCCAAAAAGATATCACCTACACCTGCGTCAATACTGGAAAATATATTAGACGGATTGAGTTGTCAAGCATGTGTCAAAATAAAATGTAATTAAAAAAAAGCACTAAGGAGTATTTATATAAAAATAACTTTCTACCCCCTTTTAACCCCGTTAGGGAATGAATTTCGATTAAATACGAAACACGTCTTCAATCAATTCTGTTAAAGAATATTTATGCAAAATTTGAAGTAGATTGGACCAAGGAATCAAGTTGTCCCATACAAACTTTGCCTCCCCTTTTCATCCCCTTAGAGGTAGAATTTCGTAAAATCCGTTCTTAGCTGACATCTAATCGGCAAAAGGAATATTCCTTCCAAATTTCAAGTTTTTAGATCTCATAGTTCCAGAGATATCGTGATGAGTGACTATATCTATAGAAAGTCTCCTATATATATATAATAAAAATATAAATATATATATATATATATATATATATAAGGTTTATAGAAAAACTAATTTTATAACCATTAAGTGTCCGGTGTATTTTGACCTGGGCAACGCCAGTTTCGCTGCTAGTTTTTAGATTAGATTTATTGACATATTTACCTGAAATCAGTTCGAAATCTCCATTTCCTTCAACTGGCAGTATAACTAGACGTCCATTAACTTCATATTTTCCTCTCAAATGAATTTTTGGACAATTCAGATCATAATGTAAACTTTTAAGATCGTAGTTTAGTCTGAAAATATTTAAATTATTTATTTTAATTTAGGATAAGGCATGTTACTCGTAGAATGCTCGAAAACTAGCCCTGTTAATTTATTATAAGTAAATTTAGTACTTATAATTCACTATTACAGATTTAATGATGACATTTTTGCATATTATTATAACGTTGATTATTGTGTAATAAATATTTTCTATCATTAGACTACGCGTAATTTTTCAGAGACAGAGAATTATTCGAATGTTAATGTCCTTGTGCTTAAAATACTTTTATTATATAAAGGAAACATTTGACGACTGTACTGACGTTAAATATTCTTTTGCCTTTAAAATATTATATAAAAAAAAAACAAGAACAATAGATTTCAAAAAATATCTTAGTTCGTTTTGTTTAATGTTCCAAAATATTGATATTTAAAATAATAGTATTAATTCAAATTTTTTGGACGAAGTTCCTTATGTGACGATGCGGAGGGGAATGTTCGTATATTGACGAACGAAGGTTGCGGACATAGCCCAACGGATCTGCAAGCTGAAATGGCAGTGGGTAGGGCACATATCTCGTATAGCTGACGGCCGATGGAGCAGAAAGGTTCTCGAGTGAAGACCACTACCGTCAGACGGCCGTCCACAAGAGTCGCCGGAAGCCGTTGGATGTTGGCTGTCTCGAACCGGTCGCTCCGGAGGTCGATGGGGGAGGCCTACGTTCAGCAGTGGATATTCAACGGCTGATATGATTATGATGATGGGATGTTTAGGCTGATTTACTTTAGTTCCGACAGAAAAACAAAAAAAAAACATGTACTCATACACCACTATACTAACTTCAAATTGGAAATGCGGCAGTCTTTGTATCCAGTGATGGTAGTATTGAATAATTTATATTTTAGAATGGATAGGTTTCCATCGATTTCATCCATGAACAAAGGATCAGAAAAGTCAATCCCGAGTTCCGGGATTCCGGAAATTATTTTTGGTAGTGCAACATTTACAGATCTCTCTATGCATGGTATGTCACTCAGTTTGCATGGTGAGAGTAAGCTATCTGAAAAAAAAAAAAACATGAATATTGATAGGTAGGTATAATATATTGATATATGTGATAAACATACCACATATTTTGCCTAGTCCTTCGTTTGCTTTTCTTTTTTTTTTTAAATTACTTAAGCGCAAAAAGGGTCAGTATTTAAGGCTGACTCATAATTACATTAAGTTCACGAGTATATACATTAAAATTTAAATTTCTAAGGTAAACAACAGGCTAATTAATGATTTATTGATATGTATTACAACTTATTTTTTTAATAAATCCTCCATACTCAATAGCCCGAAGTAGAATGATAATTATTTATCAAACGCCCATACTCTAACTAACATTTTTTAGCCTATACAAACATTAGTGATGAGTTGTGGATCATTCCTACAACTGCTGGCGGAACAGTCAGTTGCTGTGATCACTACGCCAACCGATCGTCAAAATCTTTGACTTATAATTTCACGCATTGCATATAAATTGTAAAAAATTTTCAAATTTCTAGAAGTCTTTATATACAGTGTGTCCGGTTACGGACTAGCGATATTCTAGATACTTATAAAACAACTATTTTTATATACAAATACAGCATAATTTTGGGTCCAACCCACCTCCACGCTAAATGGCAGCCATTTTGATTTTTTTAATGAAATTTCTCTACGTGTATACAAAAAACATCATATCAGTAAAAGTTTGGGTTTCACTGCGATAAAAATAGGCTTATTCGACGGGTAATAATACTGTCTGTCATTTACATTATAAAAGAATGTATTTACAATCTACAAACTTAAGAAAAAAAAATATAATAGCGTATAAGCAAGCACAAAAGGCCTTTGTCGGAACCCAAGATAGGAATACATCAAAACACTTAAAATCTTTTTTTTTTTAATTAAATTCTTTTACAATATTGACAGAACTATTTAATATCTAAAGCAGTTGCTCAAAGTGTCCACCTCCAGCCTGTAGACAGCTCAAAGCTCTCTGTGCCACCTGGGCAGTCGAGCGCCTGACCATGTCTGTATCTAGTCTTATTTCTTCGGCGACTGACAAAATTTTAGCGAGGAGTTCTTCTCTTGCATTTGGAACTGTGGCATATATCCCTTTCTGCTAACCTTGTGTGCGTGCACGTCGATAAAAGATTGGCGAATCGGTGTAGATCTATTGGGGTACCTTCGTCGATATTCTTGTACAGCCAGATTTGCACTCCCATTGCAAAAACCAAACAAAGTGTATTTCGGCAATATGTTGCGATGAATATTGACGATTTGCCATATTCGTATCACAGGATTAATTAATTAATCACTAATACAGAACGTTAACAGCACGGATAGTAAGTCAAAGTAGCGATCACAACGCAGGGCGAGGGACAACAACTAATTTAAGTATTCATTATTCCTAAAACTATTTGATTTTATTCCAGGTAGTGCCAGTATGTTCCATCTCACTTACTCTCGCTGATAGCAAATAGTAATCTCGAATAGAATGCAGCGTATACCAGATGTCACTTAACAAAGGCCTTTTGTGCTTGCTTATACTTCTTAAGGTCCTGTGTCCCCTAGATGGGGCAGAGGGCGTCGACAGTGCGTCGCCAACCCGGTCTGTCTTGAGCATCTCGCTTGATCTCTTGCCAAGTCTTGCCGATAGCCTTCGCTTCGTCAATAATTGTCCGCCGCCAGGTCTGTTTTGGACGGCCACGTTTGCGCTTTCCTTGGGGATTCCAGTCAAGGGCTTGCCTCGGGATGTGATTTGGTTCCCTTCGGAGAGTGTGGCCTATCCAGCCCCATTTGCGACGTTTGATCTCTTGGTCGATCGGGACTTCACTGCAGCGCTGCCAAAGGTGGACGTTGGATATTTTCTCAGGCCAACAAATATCCAGTATTCTGCGAAGGCATCGGTTTACGAAGACCTGAAGCCTGTGCGAGATGACCTTGGTGACCTTCCACGATTCACACCCGTAGAGCAAAACGGTCTTCACGTTGGACCGGAATATTTTGAGCTTAACTCTCCGTGTCAGTTTCCGTGATTGCCATACGGGTCGTAGCCGCGCAAAGGTTGCTCGTGCTTTGGCGATCCGCGAAGTGATGTCCTCTTCGCTCCCACCAGTTTCAGACATGCAACTGCCTAGGTACGTAAATTGGTGAACGCGTTCCACTGCCTCTGTGCCGATGATTAATGGGGCTGTACTCGTTGCCCCGCACCTCATTTCCTGGGTCTTCCTGGTGTTGATTTTGAGTCCCGTCTTTGCTGCTTCCGTTCGCAGGTCTTCCAGCTTAGCCTGCATGTCTGCGCGAGTGTGGCTTAGGAGGCATACATCGTCGGCATAATCCAAATCTTCGAGAGTATCTGTTATGTCCCACTCTATGCCGCGACGCTTGCCTGCCATGGTGTTATGCAGTATGCCATCAAGAACGACCAGAAAGAGAAGTGGCGATAGGAGGCACCCCTGTCGTACACCTGCCTGTACAGCAATATCCTCCGAGAGGAGCCCATTATGTGTCACTTTGCAAGAGTAGTTCTTGTAGAGGGCTTTGGTGACATTAATTAGTTTCTCGGGGACACCAATCTTGCGTAGACGGGACCAGATGCTATTCCATCTTACCGTATCAAATGCCTTTTCGAAATCTACAAAGGTAAGATACATCTCCCTTTGCCATTCTGCTGCCTGTACTTGCTTATACGCTATGTTTAAATAACTATAACTCTTAAAGTAATAGACATACAGTTGTTAAGTTAATGTTGTAGTGTAGCTTAGCTCAAAAGCTATCGATCTAGTAAAAACATTAAATGGGTTATGTGTAGTGATTTTGTAGTAATTTGCAATAATTTGTCAATTTACGTATTTTTTTACTTTTTTTTTAAATGTAATTTTTTTTTTCTTAAGTTTGTAGATTGTAAACACATTCTTTTATAATGTAAATGACATACAGTATTATTACCCGCAGAATAAGCCTATTTTTATGGCAGTGAAACCCAAACTTTTACTGATATGATTTTTTTTGTACACACGTAGAGAAATTTCATTAAAAAAATCAAAATGGTTGCCATTTAGCGTGGAGGTGGGTTGGACCCAAGTTTATGCTGTATTTGTATATTAAAATAGTTGTTTTATAAGTATCTAGAATATCGCTAGTCCGTAACCGGACACACTGTATGAAATGGAATAATATTCTATAGCACTTACAAAACTAAGGAAATACACCTTAAAAAAAAAGATATAGCAAGTGCATGTAGATACGGAGATTGTACAAAAGTATTTTTTTAATTAAAAAAAAAAAAATAAAAATAAAATTTGGATTCGCGTCTCAGGGACTAGAGATTAAGTCTAATTTTTAAGTACTTATTTGTTTAAATTTGCTGTGTAAAAACGGCTGTCTATGTAACAATCGAATATATGAAAAAAAAAAAGATATAGGCGCATGTAAGCCTGTAGATGTATACTAACATAAAAAAGAATAGGGGATCGGACAGTAATCAGATTAAAATCTAAAATATGCTTAGATAAAATAAATATACTGTTTTACTATTATTTACCTAATAATAATTTAATATAATTCATTTAAATATTTTTAAATGAAGAAATAAAATGTTGTTATTTTCAATATTTTTAAACTGTACTGAAACGCCAATCACAGTGCGTAACGTCATCTGTTACTAGTCACTTAGTTTAATCAGTTATTTCCATAATTTTGTTGAAATTATAAAAGTTGCTAAAAGATTATTGATAAATTAGGATACGGGAATCGATTTAAAAGCTGTCACGTGTTGTTTAACCAGTTTTTTATAATGAAAACAGGATTCACGAAAGCCGACAATCGAAATCTTCCCAGAGTGAATACGTTTTTGATTTGCAATTTCTTTGCAAGTAATTCAGACTTTTGTGACAAAACTTGTGTTTCGAAATGTGAAAACTTATGTATTACTATTATAACTATATAATAATATATTATTTGCCATAAATACCTAGGTACTTGAAAAAATACCTCCTTGAAAAATAACCTGTAATATTACACAATATATGTATTGTACCTACTGTACTGTACTAGCCTGTAAGCCACCCACTGCAGAGTGAAGGCCTCTTCTCCATATAGACGAAGGGTTGGAGCTTAATCCACCACGCCGCTCCATTGTAGGTTGGCGAATAATATACTACTATGAGTAACGATTGCTATCAGGTGTATATGATAACAACCGGGACCGACGGCTTTACGTGCTCTCCGAGACACGGTGGGGAGAACCACAAGGACATACACCCAGACCGGAAATAAAATATTTGTACAAATACAAATATCTGTCCCGAGCGGGAATCGAACCCACGACCGCCGGCGCGGGGTGTTGAGGCGACTAATCGCACCACTACACCAGAACGGTCGTCGCAAGTAGAATACTGTCAACACTATATCACATTCTTTAGTGTTACAAAAAAAAAATTACAAAAGAAAAAATCTATAATAGTAGTTGACCGTAGAGAGAAAACAACATAATATTTTTACTAAAAATTAATTCAAGCACATTTCATTCTATTTATTTGTAGTAATTAATGTATATTTACGTCAAAATGATCTTCACAAAAGTAAATTGGTGAAATTCATTTCGTTGCATTTTCTACTCGCTAAGTCTAACCATTTTTTTCGTTTATCTGCTTTTCTTGGCACATCAAATGAATATTTTATTTGGAGTACTTTTTGATGTGTTCGTACATTGAGGTACTGCACACCAAGAATATTTTTTGCGTTCCATAAGAACAAATAAAAAATCTACTCCACGAAACAAAACTTCTCATGAACTTATGCTCATGCAGCTGTTTTGTTATAACCCCAGATGACGTCACGCGCTGTCAGATGATATATCGTGGCGTTTTGGCGGGATTTTTAAACAGACAATATTAAAACATGATTTTGAGTACCTAAACGGCTATAAAAAAATAAAGTTTTAATTTTTTATGGGAAAAAGTGTCCATAAAGATTAATTTAAAACACTTTCTGAAAATTTGTCCGATCCCCTATAGTCTTTAGGGCTATATACAAATAGATCTCCTTGGCGCCGAAAATTTAATAAGAATTTTAATTTCTTAGAATGTACTGAGGTTTCTTAAGTTAATACAATTAATATTTTGATATTCAAATTATTCGATTCTTGGGAAAAAAATAGAAGTTAATATTATTTTAGATATAAAAGAGTATTGTGTAACAAAGTGTTAAATAAATAATAAACAACGATTGAACGCATTCAGTGTAAAATATTGAGGATAAACGTTACTAATAATCTATATATTAATAATAATAATAAAAAAAGTTAGATATTCCATTTACCGAGGAAGGCTATAGGCTATATAAAATCACATTATGATCAATAGAAGCTGAGAATTAACAAGAAACGTTACAAAAACGGTAAAATTATTATTTTTTTGAGAGCTTCCGTTGCGTAGGTACGCTGCGTAAACGGTTGAAATTACGCAAAAATCATGTATGACGGAATTGATTGATATTAAAAGTTATAAAAAAGTCCGCGACAGTATACATTTAAGGTTGACTCATTATAATCGTTTTTATGGTAATCAAGTTTGTTCTAAAAATGTGTTATTTGCGAAGGTGGTTTTAAAGACATGATATAAATTCTTATCCAAATAAATAGATTATATTCATCACAAGTATTTATTAAAAAAAAAATGTCCTTAACATCATTTGATTTCAATGAATATCTTAGAATATATCATAGTTTTAAAATAACTCCGCAACGAAATAATGATAACAAAAAATGAAAAGGTGATTTTATTGTATTATTATTAGTGAGATATATGAATCCTTAATAATTATAAATAATTTAGGCAACTTTATGTAGATTAACTCTTTCTTTTATAGCATTTAATTTGGACCCATAATTTAGGAGACAATGTAAAATCAAATGAAACGAAGTTATCGTTTGCTGTAACAATTAATAAAGCACAGGGGCAAACATTTAAGCACACAGGAATCGATTTACGTCAAGACTGCTTTCCACGCGTAAAACTATATGTTGCCTAATCAAGATCAGGTTGCGGAAAAATCCAGTATTTACTTCTCTTTGGTTGATCAACAATGGTTTAAGAATATTTAAGTACGTTTTGTGAAACCGCGGCGCACAGCTAATTATAATACAATACTCGATGTCCAGATAATTTTATTTACACCTAAAACTCCTGGCAGTTTAAAGTCTTTCTCTCTAAAATAGAGCCATTTACGTGTGTTGCAAGAATAACGCTTGCATTTTTTAATTGATATTCAATAGTACCTAGTAATACTAAAGCTACTACAAATAATTATATTAAGATTATATGTAAAATTTTTAAAAAAAGATATAGGACTTACTTGAGAAAACTCCACTCGAAAAACAGACTAACGAAATTAACACTGCGAGGTACATAGTGTCTGGCCGTCACCTGCTGAATGAGATTTAATTCTGCTTTAAGAACCTGCCAATACGTAATATATAAATGATTCATGGTATGATAAACGTTTTCTAACAAGGTTTCGTATAGCAAAAAAAAAAAAACGATTATTTTCTATTAAGTTTTCCTAAATTATTTATGATGAAAAAAACAAAATTTTATAAAAAGGGAACCACCACCTTACTATATTAATCTTTGATTTGTTGTATTTTTGTCTCTTAAGTTTATCTGGAGGTTGACAGTGAAAAAACAATTCTGAGGATACCGGCAGAGGAATATTTTAAGCCTAATTATGGGATGATTACAAACGATCAACTCATTATACAGTACAGTTTGTAAATATTTTAGAATTTGAATTTAATTTCTAATCATGGAAAAATTAATTCCTTGGATTACTGATTATTTCAGGTTATGTGAGAACAAAAGTTATACACATTTAAAGAAATAGAATATATGAAAACAGGTTGATTAGATATTACCCATGTCATTGCGATTGTTATAAAAGTTCTTAATTGATTAATTATTAGGGCAACTGTTCAAATTCGGAAAAGCAGTGAACAATGCGGGAGCACGAGAGGAGAAGACGAGACAAAATAATATGAAGAAGTCATTATACCTATCATATTTGAGATAATCTATCTTTCTTGAGTCGAGCTCCAACTGCTACGAGCCGAATGTGGCACGACCTTCAAATCCGTGTGGAGAACGTCCGTCACAGGAATTTTAGTGGATAAAAAGTCCATATAGCTCTGCTTCGTCCCCAGGAGCCGACTATTTTGTGAAGATATATTCTGCCAAAAAAAAAAAAATGTTATGATGTAGAGAAAATTGTAAAAACGCTACCACTTGTAACACTTAATTATTAAAAGTAGATTCTAGTAAACTAGGTTGAGTAACAATATCTTCCAGAACATTAACCGATCTAGCTTGCATTGGGATTAAGATACAGTCTTTTTCTGTATTATGTAAAAGAAATATCATAGTAATAACAATCATCACCTGTCAAGGACTAATTATATTAAGAATAATTATTAATAATAATAAAAAAAATAACTGGCATAATGCAAATAGTCTTTGATTATTTTTTATTTTTATTTCTATTTCTTTACTTTTTACTTAGTTATATAATACTGACAGGTAAGTTGGTGCAATTGACAGCGACCCTGCTTTCTGCTCTAGGTGTGATATATTTATATATTTAATTACAAATATTTTATTTAAAAGTACGTATTTTAGAAAAAAATAACAATAAATAGATATGATTAAGCTGCTACCTAAAAAATAAAATTACGTACCTTAGCAACAGACGACCCTGTGTGTATGTCAAAAATAATATTTATTCACCGCTAAAGTACTAAGTGGATGTCAAAATATCACATATACATGAAAATCATAAAGCATAACCTAAGGTAATATTTAGTCTTTATTTTATCAAAATCGCTACACTCTATCTAAAGTTATTGTAATTACTCAAAATTTCTTGTAATTTAAATTTTATATTTGACGGTGTGAGAGATAGAAGAGTAGTTAATACTTACATTAAAATACAATCCAAAAACGGTACACTTGTATTTTAAAAAATGTGCTAGAGAACTGTTTATATTTCTTTACCCGTGCTCCGTGGCAACGATTATGTTTTCGGAATATCACAGTAACATTCCTTTTATATTATGAGTCAGTTGATTGACTAATTATTACTAATATTTAGAATATCTTTAATGATGCCAAAACGTAATAATCAATAAAAACTAAACAATTTAAAATACTTTGTAACTATTAAGTTTAACAATATTCTAGTAAAATTAAAATCATTATTAATTGTTTCAACCAAATATATAATCAATACAGCAATCTTAATATTTAATCTATTAAATTATTAGAACGTGTAAAATTTATTATATATTTGTAAAAACGCTACCACTTGTAACACTTAATTATGAACAAAAAAAAAAAGATGAAAATGACACGTCAGAATATTATATTGCGTTTTATTTTCACAGAAAGTAAAACAGACACTGTCATAATTAATGGCACTAATCGCGGTGTCGAAATTCGTGTCTAATGACGGCGCCTTTTAATTTCAATAATCCGTGTTTATTTACGAGATCTTAGTAGTATAATTGCCCGCACGGTGACCGGCAGAGAAGAATAGTCTCGACCTCTCTGTTTTCGAGGTATCGTAAAAGGCGACTAAGGCCATAGCGGTGCGAACAACTGTGCACCGTCCAGAGTGATGGGCAGCAGCGTCACTTCGCCCTGGCATAACACACTGCGCTTGCCAACACGTTTGCTAAGCGTGACGAGTATTGGCAAACCCCCTCCGTTAGTATGACAAGCAACAAAGAGCCCAGGCCCCCCGTCTCCGGTGGCCCTACTATTCCCAGCTATGGCAGCGGCTTGGGTAACGGTAGGGCAGGGGGTGTGAAGAATCTTCGGGTGAGATTTCTCTGCCACCCACGAAGACACCTGGACCTGGTGACGCACAACATTTGATTGAGCTGGAGGAGGAAATGAACAGGTTACATTGGGATATACTGGGTCTGCCTGAGGTCCAAAGACAGGGGGAGGACACTTTTTACCCTGGAATCCGGTAACCTATTCTACTACAGGGAGGGCGACCAACCTCATTGGCAACATTGTGACCATCGGAAGTGTTTTGAACAGGGTTGCGTACCTTATACTCAGTGTCTAAGAGATACTCACTAAAGGCCATACAAGTATGCGCACCGACGTTGGAACACCCAGATGAAGAAGTAAAGGCTATGTATGAGGACATCAGTAGGGCCATACATACGAACAAAACCTACTTCAATGTTGTCATGGTGGATTTTAACATGAATATAGGCAAAAGACGAGACGATGAGCAGAGAGTGGGGCAATTTGCATATGGACAGCGGAACCTCAGGGGTCAGAGGCTGGCTGATTTTCTGGAGAAGGAAAGACTTTTTATGATGAACTCTTTATAAATATAAATAAATATTAATCAACAATCACACCACGTTAACCTAGCCCCGTGGTAAGTTCGTAAGAACTTGTGTTACAGGTACTAGGAACGGAAATAAATATAAGATATAAATACATATATACATAAATATACATCCATGACCCGGTGCAGACATCTATATTCGTCATACAAATTATCTGCACCTGGCGGGATTCGAACCCGCGACCGCTGCGTAAAGTGTCCAGTTGGCTGACCACTCGACCAGCCGGCCGTGAAACGTCTGGCCGGGCGTTTCTGTGGACGATATCAACAACAGGTTGGTGAACACTGTCCATACAGCCAATTTTACAGACCCGGCTATAACAGCGGATCCAGAAAGCTCTCTGACCAAATTCAAAATCTGAGGATGAAATTGAATCAAAGGCCGAAGATCCAAAAGCCGAGCTTACCCGACATTATTCTAAAGATGTCTCGGACATCAGTTTGCACGAAATTAGTATATCTCTGGGAGAGCTTAAAACAATAAGGCACCGGGTGAGGTATTACGGATAGGACCTGGCGGGGCAGCCGTACGGCACACGCGTAACGGCTGCCATTCGCCCGTTCCTTGAGTGGTGGATGCGTCGAAAACGCAAGCCCCTAACCTTCCGTCTGACGCAGGTTCTCACCGAGCATGGTTGCTTTGGTGACTACCTGTCACCAAAGCAACCATGCCCCTGCAAAAAAAAAAAAAAACACTGTCTATGCAGTTGGGAACCGATTTTACAGAACCGGCCGTAAAAGCGGTCCCAGAAAACTCTCTGACCAAAGTCTCATAGAAGAACGATGCTTATTAAACCTGCAGTCCTCTGGTGACGCTGAATGATATTATAGAGGAATCAACAGACGGATAAGGACATCTCTGAGACACGATATACATCTCTTTAATATAATACGTATTAAAAAACGATAGAGCGGAATCGGGGCTCCAAAGTGTTCTAAAGGGTTTCGTCTGTTGGTCAAAGCCGGTTGGTGAGGCTGAAAACAGAGGATGGTATGGATATTACAATGTCGACCAGAGCTGAGATATTGAGGGAAGTTTTACGGACAGCTGTATACCTCGGTCAAACAACTTGTTTGTAGTTCGGCTGAAGATCCACGAGCCGAGCTTATCCGATATTATTCCGAAGAAATCCCAGACATCAGCTTGCACGAGATTAGTACGGTGCTGGGATAGCTTAAAAACAATAAGGCACCGGGCAAGAATGGTATTACATCAGAGCTTCTGAAAATGGGTGGAATACCGGTACTTAAAATAATTCTTTGAGGCTTTTTAATACCGTCTTGCTCGAGGGCGTAACGTCGGAAACCTGAAACAGAAGCGTGAAAATGAAATGAAATTAAATAAAAATATTTATTAGGCCATAAGGTGATTTCAAACACTTAACGAATGTCAAAAAAAAACATTTATATTAAATAGGGCATGGTATGTTCTTGAAATGTGGTGGCACCTAGTGAAAACTCCAAAACGCTCACTAGATGTCTTTTTTTATATATATTTAGAAATCATCAATTGTAAATAAAATAAGTGTTAAGATAATAATTTTGTAAATTAGTTGATTTCTAGCGATAAAAAAAAAAATCATAATAAAAAATTTATACCCGAATAATTATTTTCTTTTATCTCAACTAGAATTTTAAATATTAATACTAGTATTTGTATTATTAAGGAAATTCGTTGCTATCTGGTGTCTCACGACACAACTAGTATTTTTTAATTTTTATACCTAATAATTGAACACTTGTGTTAGTTTATGATGATAAAATAAAAAAATAAAAAAATTAACAAAAAAAAAAGAAATCGATACTAAGGTGTTTATTTGTCAGTATAAAATTTTCAAAAGATCAAAACAAAAATAGTACCATTACGATACTGCGAAGATATTGTCTTCTTGTAAGTAGAATAAGCTTTACTAAGCTAACAATTTCATTTATTTCAACGGGGCAATCTTTCAAGCTACCAATCAAATTAGAAAAAAAAATGGATTGTTTATTTAAGAATTTTATAGGCCATTAAATATTACGCTAAGATTTATGACAGCGAATCACCAAAGGGGCAAAAAATTACATATACAAGATATTATCCGATAAACAGCGTATGACGTCTGTTTAATATATAATTAAATAGTACTGTTCAAGGTTATATTTTTACACAAATTTTATCAATAGATCAAATATTTAATTTTAAAACAAATACATAAGTGTGAAAATGATCAAGAACGAATTAGGCTTATACAGGTAGGATTCTGTAACAAAATAATAAAAAAATAAGTCAGATTAAGATTTAAGATACAAAGTACTAATTTTGACTGATCCAAATTCTGTTACAACAGGAGTTGTATGTTGTATAGAAGAGCTTGAAAAGGTGTAGTAAAGAGAGGATTAGAAGGAAAAGATGTCAAAGGAAGATGTAGCAAGGTAAATTTAAGAAAGCTGTCTAAAATGCAAGATGAGGTTCTGTTACCGACACAAAGATGAGATAATTCGTTTAGTCAGAACCAGTAAGTATGGAAAGAATTTTGCAATTTTTTTTTGACAAAACGATCGCATCAAAATTTTCTTGTAAAATGTAAAAAGGGTTCCACACACTTTACCTGTAAGGTATTTGTAGGTGCAGCTTCATGGCAACTAGAATGATTATTGTGCACTTGTATTTTGTTTAACTTTTTTACTAAGAAGATCTAAATTAAATAAAGCGTGGGCCAAATGACTTCGTACTATCGCATTATATATTAGTTTTAAAGAGTAAGGGTGGGTACCCCAACAAAAACCTGAGACTGCTCTGAGGGCATTCGTTTTTTTTTTACACATTTTTTTGTAATATGTTCTAGATATGAAAATCCATTCAGTTTGTTATCGAGAACTACACCTAAGAATTTGCTCTTATCTGCGAGGTGAATGCGTTGATCACCTAATAGCAAGTCAAAATAAGGACGTTTCTTTTTCTTCTGAACACCACCGCTTGACTCCTAGGGATATATAAATATAAGCCATTGCTCTAGGCCGTGTTCCGATAGCCGTTGCTCTAGATAATTAATATAATGCAATATAATATAATGCAAAGCAGAATTTAGTCGATATCTTAAATCATCCGCGGAATTTGATCAATGATACAATACGATGTCATCCGCATATTGCAGAATGTTACAAAAACTATTCACAGACAGATCGAGATCATGAGTGTTTATGCTGTAGAGCAGATGACTAAGGACTGAGCCCTAAGGGAGACCCTCGCAGACAAGTCTGGCGCGAAGAAGAAGGTGCTGGTGTTTAACCACAATGGATATATAAAATAACAGATTGTAGATGAAATGAACTATCCTCGGAGGAATACTCAACTCTAGCATTTTCTGCCCGAGTACCATAAGAAGAACATTATCATATAATATAATATGTTTTACATATACATACGGTCGTCTTTCTCTAAGGTAGGCAACTTAATGCCTGTTTTAGGTAACAGCCGACTGATATACTTTTTTCTTATAGAACCGGCATTTAGGAAACGTTAGTTTGTGGCTGTTCCTGAGTTGTGCAAGGCGTGAACACTACGGCTAACATACAAGTGCCTATGTTTACGTATTTACATTATATTTTAACTGGCCCGTTGGCGCAGTTGGTAGTAACCCCGCTGCTCCAGGGTTGTGGGTTCGATTCCCACCCCGAGTCTGGGTGTAATATATATTTATTTATATGTGTTATTTATATGTGTATATTTTATAAGAAAAAAGTATATCAGTCGGCTGTTACCTAAAACAGGCATTAAGTTGCCTACCTTAGAGAAAGACGACCGTATGTATATGTAAAACATATTATATTATATGATAATGTTCTTCTTATGGTACTCGGGCAGAAAATGCTAGAGTTGAGTATTCCTCCGAGGATAGTTCATTTCATCTACAATCTGTTATTTTATATATCCATTGTGGTTAAACACCAGCACCTTCTTCTTCGCGCCAGACTTGTCTGCGAGGGTCTCCCTTAGGGCTCAGTCCTTAGTCATCTGCTCTACAGCATAAACACTCATGATCTCGATCTGTCTGTGAATAGTTTTTGTAACATTCTGCAATATGCGGATGACATCGTATTGTATCATTGATCAAATTCCGCGGATGATTTAAGATATCGACTAAATTCTGCTTTGCATTATATTATATTGCATTATATTAATTATCTAGAGCAACGGCTATCGGAACACGGCCTAGAGCAATGGCTTATATTTATATATCCCTAGGAGTCAAGCGGTGGTGTTCAGAAGAAAAAGAAACGTCCTTATTTTGACTTGCTATTAGGTGATCAACGCATTCACCTCGCAGATAAGAGCAAATTCTTAGGTGTAGTTCTCGATAACAAACTGAATGGATTTTCATATCTAGAACATATTACAAAAAAATGTGTAAAAAAAAAACGAATGCCCTCAGAGCAGTCTCAGGTTTTTGTTGGGGTACCCACCCTTACTCTTTAAAACTAATATATAATGCGATAGTACGAAGTCATTTGGCCCACGCTTTATTTAATTTAGATCTTCTTAGTAAAAAAGTTAAACAAAATACAAGTGCACAATAATCATTCTAGTTGCCATGAAGCTGCACCTACAAATAGCTTACAGGTAAAGTGTGTGGAACCCTTTTTACATTTCACAAGAAAATTTTGATGCGATCGTTTTGTCAAAAAAATTTTGCAAAATTCTTTCCATACTTACTGGTTCTGACTAAACGAATTATCTCATCTTTGTGTCGGTAACATAACCTCATCTTGCATTTTAGACAGCTTTCTTAAATTTACCAGGCTACCTCTTCCTTTGACATCTTTTCCTTCTAATCCTCTTTTTACTACACCTTTTCAAGCTCTTCTATACAACATACAACTCCTGTTGTAATAGAATTTGGATCAGTCAAAATTAGTACTTTGTATCTTAAATCTTAATCTGACTTATTTTTTTATTATTTTGTTACAGAATCCTACCTGTATAAGCCTAATTCGTTCTTGATCGTTTTCACACTTACGTATTTGTTTTAAAATTAAATATTTGATCTATTGATAAAATTTGTGTAAAAATATAACCTTGAGCAGTACTATTTAATTATATATTAAACAGACGTCATACGCTGTTTATCGGATAATATCTTGTATATGTAATTTTTTGCCCCTTTGGTGATTCGCTGTCATAAATCTTAGCGTAATATTTAATGGCCTATAAAATTCTTAAATAAACAATCCAATTTTTTTTCTAATTTGATTGGTAGCTTGAAAGATTGCCCCGTTGAAATAAATGAAATTGTTAGCTTAGTAAAGCTTATTCTACTTACAAGAAGACAATATCTTCGCAGTATCGTAATGGTACTATTTTTGTTTTGATCTTTTGAAAATTTTATACTGACAAATAAACACCTTAGTATCGATTTCTTTTTTTTTTGTTAATTTTTTTATTTTTTTATTTTATCATCATAAACTAACACAAGTGTTCAATTATTAGGTATAAAAATTAAAAAATACTAGTTGTGTCGTGAGACACCAGATAGCAACGAATTTCCTTAATAATACAAATACTAGTATTAATATTTAAAATTCTAGTTGAGATAAAAGAAAATAATTATTCGGGTATAAATTTTTTATTATGATTTTTTTTTATCGCTAGAAATCAACTAATTTACAAAATTATTATCTTAACACTTATTTTATTTACAATTGATGATTTCTAAATATATATAAAAAAAGACATCTAGTGAGCGTTTTGGAGTTTTCACTAGGTGCCACCACATTTCAAGAACATACCAGTTCAGAAATAAATCCACTAAATTGGTCACTTTTATAAAAATTAATGGGTAAATTAAATAATTATTAATTGGTTTTTAAATAATTACAATTAATAATAAATATTGAAGTGAATATTTTGATTTTTAGTTTCGAATATTTCTTTCGTGGAATTTTATTTAAGAGGTTTTTAGACGGAATAATCCTACTCGTCACGGACATTTTTTCCCGCTCAGGGTACCCCGTCGTCACATAAGGAACTTCGTTCAAAAAAAATATTCAAGTAATTATCTCAATAGAAATCACGTATCAAAATTACAAGCCCACATATTTCCGTGCCACATTTTTTAAAAAGCAACTTTTTAAATATAAAATTAAATTATATATGAAGGGTTATGATTCATTATTTCAGTCATTTTGATTTTTTTTATTTAGTTTATTATATTTTAATAATATTAAAAGAATAACTATAATAAGCTTTAACATAAATTTTACAAACATAATTAAATGAAACTATTACTCATATGTTGATAATTTTAGAAAATTTAAATTTAACAACAAAACAAATTAACTTATGATTAGATTATTAAACTATTTATTAACTTTAGGCAATTGTTCATAAAAATAATATAAATGTTAATTATTTATGTCATAGTCAAGTGGCCACAATTTATTATTTAAATTATGAACATTGACAACGATTGACTGCTACGATCATACTAAGTTAAGTAAAATAGACAAGCTGTAGTTAAATGATACTATTTCGATATATTTCGGGAAAATCCAAATTTTAGCACTCAATTTTGCAGTTTTGATATACCTAATGTAGTTTTAATGATACAAAAACAATGTGTATAGGTTTGAATGTTTGCAACCCTAAGCAGGGGTTGAAAAAAAAACAATTAAAAAAGTGTTTTTTCGCAATTACTCAAGAAAAGGAAAAAGTTCATAAAAACATTCAAATAAAAATTTGTAGGGTTTAAAATTTCACATAAAAAAGGTTCTATGACATTTTTTTCTCCCGTCAAAATGAAACAAGTTGGTAAAGTTTTTAAGTTTGAGGGATAAAAGTTAATTTTCAAAAATCGTAGGAAGTAAAAATAAAATTAATTGCTTAAAGAAATCTAATCTTTAATTTATGAAATACAGATTTTTTTTTTTAATAAAGAGCAATTTGAAAATTTTAAATAAAAATTTTAATGCTTTTAAGTTCATAATTTAGTTTGCCATATCTAGAGGTAAAATATTGTAATTTGGAGTCGACATATGTATATTTCAAATTGTCGGGGTGGTTAAAAAAAAAAAAACTTCGTCTTAATAAACAATAAAATTTGTTTTATAACAAATAATTGTTTTCAGATTCAATCACCAAGTAAACACGAATAACGCGATCTATATTCTTAATTGTGTTCACTTTGCCCTATCGATCATCGTATTTCATAAATACTCATCGTCGAGCATTTATACAAGTAAGCGATTAAGCAAAGTCCTCTCTTTTTAACTCGGGACTCAAAACAATGGCGTAGAATTTGAAAAATATTTTAAAGCTGTATAAATTTACACCTATCAAAATACCATCATTATCATCATCCTATCAGCTATTGGATGTCAATGTTTGCTGAACGTAGACCAGTTGCAGCCGAGTTTGAACCGGTTGGAAGCAGCCTCCATTCAACAGATTCTGGCGACTCTCCTCAAGTCGTCTGTCCATACAAAAAGTCCTGACAAAAATACACGGCCAGCATCACTTCTGTTATCCCTCAAATATAAGTAATGTGACGAGTTCGTGTAGCTTAGGACGTAGGTTTTATCAGTTTCACTGGAGGAAACTGAATTGGGGCTACTTTTGATTACATTCAAATGTTAGAATAGAGCGGTGGCACGTTGATAAAGTTGATACAGTATATGTAGTGATAATTGTAAGAAGGGTTGTGATCATATTTTCTAAGAGATTTACATTGTTATTGATAGGAGTAAGACTATTGTTATTATTTAAAATACTATCATTGGGTTGTGAAGATGGATCGTTATCAATAATAACATTAGCGGACGGTTTTTCATACCCTTTGCCTAAAGAAGCTCGGGAACGAGAATATCGGACAATTGTTTGACGATAGTATCGTTCAGATGAGGAGATTGGAATAGTAGGAGAAGAAATGAAGCATGGGTGTCTACCCGGGGAGTATGTGATAGGGAAAAATAATTATTTTGGTACTTCATCATAGAATCTGTTTATACGGGAAGACGTATCTAGGTATGAAATTATTTCCCGTGACATGATAATTTTAATGGACTGCTAGTGACAAAACTCTGAACGAGTCTTATTTGTTGTGTAGTGTTTTCCTGAGCAATGTAAGCAAGCAGTATTGTCTTCAGAAACAATACAAGACTCATTTTTGAGTGGTTGCATGCATCTAGGTTTCGACCTGCACTGAGCATTGATGTGACCATAGCGACAGCAGATCAAACATTGGATAGTAGGGAATTTATATGTTTCTACTAAAAAAGAATAATGAAAGTTTACTCAGTAGATACTTTATTATATTTTTTTTGGTTAAGTAAAGCAAAGTATTCCATCGACAAACATTGTTTATAGCATGAAAAGTACAAATCAGATGAGTTTGATACGAACATATTTTTTTAAGCAGCTGTTTGTAAAAATAGTCATAAAGACCGATGATTCAGAATTACAATACTTTCATTTTATTTTCATTCGAGGTTAACTTTTTGCTTTTAAATTAATGTTGTATAACGTCTTCAAGTGGAACACTTAGCAGGTATTTGTTCATACTACTAGTAATTTTGTTATACACGCTGTACCAAATTGGATCTTGAACTAACTCCGCTACTTCTCGCCCGTTTTCATAAGCAAACTTATGTATCTCGCTCGCTATAAAGTGTAAATAACGGGTACAAATGAATCAATAATACAAAAAAAGGACTCAAAAACAAAATTTAAAGGTTATAATAAACTAATCGAAAAATGCTGGAATTTATATTATCCCTAACAAGATTTAAAATGCTTAATATTTATGTAGAAGTTGAAATAGCTTAGTACCACTTTAAGTGTGAGTTTACGCCTACTTTACGCCTAAATTTGAAGTAACATTTTACTCGAATTTTATTATATTGTTAAAACAAGACTATTTGACCATTTTTTTTTGTACTGACTTATTTTTTTGTCCATTAAATAAGTTTTCAAACTTATATGAAACAATATCTTGAGGTATGCATGTCAGTATGTTGTTCTCAATAGATAAATGTGTTTTTCCATCTACTCCTTCGATTTTCTTCAAATCGGACTTAACATGCACCAAATACTTTTCTGTAATAAATAATATTGATTATTTTCATTTTCATTATATTTTATGGTATTAAATTTTAATTTGTTGATTTTAATTGAAAAATGTCTTACTTTGGAGGACATGTTTTTCAAATACAATTTGAGAAATGTTTTAAAACATAAGAATAATATTTTATAATTTACAATATTTTACAATTTTTAAATAATTTTGACTACTAAAAATTTCATACGGTTTTTAATTGTACAATTAAAAATTGTTATTAAATTGCACAGTGCTCGCTGCAGTGGCAGTGGTGGCAGCCCAGAGTCGTCTCCCTCCTTGCGACAAGGTGCAAGTATTTGCCGAAGCAGCCGTGCCCTGACAACACTTGCACGAGTCGGAAGGTGAGGACTCCGTGCTGCCGCACCGTCCACTGCTCCAATATCGGCTGAAGCGCCCCTGTGGTCCGAAGACCAGCCCGGGGCGTCTCCAGCCGAGCCTTCCCCCTCGTGAAGGTGGTGCGGCGGGCGTCGTCCCGCCATGCGGTGATTTCATTCGGCGGGGGATTAGTGCCCCTCGTCCGCGCCGCCGACACCCGCCGATAAACTTCGTCGAGCGCTTCTGCCTCCAAATCCCATGGGGGGTTCCGGCCAATGCGCAGGCAGCCTCGACACCTACCGTGCGGTAGCCGCGTATGGCCCTGACTGCCATGACCCTCTGTGGACGCCACAGACGGGATCTATTGTGGGCAGTCAGGGACTCCGCCCACACGGGGGCGCCGTACAGCACCATCGATCGGACCACCCCAGCGTAGAGCCGTCGGCATACTAGACTCTGTCCGCCCATATTCGGCATAAGCCGACCGAGGGCGGACGCGGTGCCGACGAGCTTCAGCGCGAGTTGGCGAAAGTGCTCGTCGAAGCACCACCTTCCGTCGAGTACCAGGCCCAGATACTTCATGTGGGCCCGTATACCGACCACAGTATTTTGAACCGTTATCGAGGCACCGGCGGGTGGACCACGTTGAGGCCCATGGAAAAGTAAGGCTTCAAACTTGTTGAGGGCCACCCTAAATCCCAGTGCCTCGATCCTCCTGACCACCTCCGCGGTACCTGAGGTGGCCAGGGATGCCACCTCCTCGAAGGTCCCGCCCCGGGCTGTGACCAGAGTGTCATCAGCGTAACAAATTAAGCCCAGTCCAGGGGGGAGCCGGCCACGGAGGACCCAGTCGTACCCGATGTCCCACAGGAGCGGTCCGAGAACAGAACCCTGTGGGACGCCGCACGACATGTAAGCTTGCTATGTATACTAGCAGAAGTAGTATTGTTTGATAATATTTTGGGGAATAAAGAACAATAAAACATAAGTAATGCTTTGAAATGTTTTTATTATTTGTTATAAATGAAACGTTAATTTTCATTTTATCTTTTGGTTTTCCATGAAATATTGATGCAACATGAGCATGGATATTGTTCTTAATATTTTTTGAGCTATCACACATATCATGGTAAATGACCCATTGTCAATCACTCCTCAAACTTATTGCCGTATAATGTCCCGGAATTGATTCTTTGCGATCTAATGATCTGGTATACAATGACCGAAATCATACTTGCGGTCCTCCAATAAGTTATCACGGCTACTTGACTCGATGATTTCTGCCTTCCTAGGGGGATCCAATGGGTTCCATCTACTAAGTCAAATGATCGCTTAAACTGACACAAAACAAAGAGATAGAAAATTTATTTCTATTAGTATTTTTGATTATTTCCCACGATGCGGCGTCGTGTGGAATGGCTCTTTTTTGCGCGGGACGCACCGTAGTGGCTTGCGGGCCGATGCGGCCCGCGGGTCGCTGGTTGCCAACTCCTGCTCTAGGTACTCCTAAAATTACTCCATGGTTCTCTAGTTACAATATCGAGTGCTCGACTAAATCATATTAGGATAATCTAATTAGCAACTAATTCCTAAGGAATCTAGAAGCTGGAAAAAAAGTGTATAAATTTTTTATTTTATGAGTTTTATGCTTTAGATACTTTTGGAATGATTTTTTGTACACCAGTTGCAATATCGAGTGCGCGCCTGTATTAAAAAAGAAGCAACTAATTAAATTAGCAACTAATTCCTCAGAACTATTAGAGCTGGAAAAATATGTATGGTTTTATTATTCCGTGAATTTCACGCTGTAGGTATTCCCTTAATAACTCAATGGTATTCTAGTTACATTATCGAGTGCTCGACTGTATCGAAACAGCAGCAACTAATTATTTAGGAATCTAGAAGCTGGAAAGAATGCATTAATTTTTTAATTTTATGACAGAATTCATAAAATTAAAAAATTAATGCTCTAGATACCTACTTCTAGAACTATTTCTTGGTACTCTAGTTGCAATATCGAGTGATCAACTTTATTAGAACAGGAGCAAGTAATTATAAACTAACTTCTGAGGACTAATCGAGTTAGACCAAGCCCTATGATTTTTTTATTTGATGAGTTTAATGCTCCAGAAAATCCTAAAATTACTACCTAGCCTTTTACCCGTAATTTGAGCATTTCACCTTTTGAGTGAGAAGCAAGTTATTCCAAAGGATATTCAGAGCTTGCCAAGTCAGTCAACATTTTTATTTAGTCAAGAAAATCCCAAAACGACCATATGATGGATACAGAACACAATTTTTTTATGCAACATTTTTATCTTTTTCGAAACTGCTGCGTTGCATACTGGACACTGTGGTTTAGCTGTACACAACACTTTAAGTTGATTTTTACAGAAAATAAGTAAAAACTCATTTCTATTTACCGTTTGAACTCCTAAAGTTACATAACTAATATTTTTAGTGAGATAACCATTGCAGCGTTTATCATTCCCTCTCAACGGCAGTTTTTCGCAAAAATTTCATACTTAGACACTCTGTCCTCGTAAAGTCCCATGTTATCACATGAATGCATATTCAACAGTGTCATTCAAGCCTTTCTAAATATTTTAAGTTCAAAAATTATGACCTACTGTTGTCATCCGAAAACATATCAGAATTTCGTTCGTAATTTTGAAAATACGTCTCAGGTGAACGCGACTGGTTAGACTCCTACTTGTAAATGATAAGTCCTATATAACAATGACACCACACGCTATATGTTGAGCAACTAATTGACAACTAATTTTCTGATTGTTTTTAGACGTTTTTGTTGCAAAATATTATTTGATCAATATTTTGGTCTTGGAATTAGAGACGAATTCTTGATTAGAGCAACTAATTATCACATAAAAAGAATTAAATCCACGACTACTTTTTAGTCGATTGGGCTGGTTCATTGAGGCTAGCTTCACGGACGTATCGTGTTTGTGGTAAGCATACTAACAAAAAGCAGTTTATACTAAAATTTATAGTTTTGGAACAAAGTTCCTTATACGGTACAGATTTTGGCGGATGGGAGCTAGGCGAAAAAAATATAAGAATTTTCCGTCACGACCCTGTCCATTGGTTGTGTCCAGTCATAGGTGTGCGCTTATTGGTTCAAGGCTGTTCGGATTTCTTCTCACACGATAAATTTGAGTAATCTATAACTTTCGTCTCTCCTATACACGAGAAAAAAGTGAGACAAAAACATCGCGCTATTTTTAAGATATTTGACATGTTGACATAAAGTGTTTTTACCTGCTTATAGATATGTCGGCGGGAAACCGCATATTTAAGAAAAACGCGCGGCCGGAAGTGAATATTTAAATTAGTTTAATTCCTATTTATTTTTATGTAATGATTCAGCTGTTTGAATTGCTGAATAATTTGTGTTAAAATGTTATTGTTATTCCTATTTATTTTTATGTAATGATTTTGCTGTTTGAATTGCTGAATAATTTATTTGATATCCCCATACTTTGTAAAATATTAGATGTACCCACATTTTGTAAAATCACTATGACGGATAGACCTACTATAAAGGCACGCACTTAGCGATGCACGGGACTTCTCAGCCAGCCAGCGCTCGGAGCAGACGCATTTGGACTATCCGGTACACGTGAGCCATTTCGTGATATTTTTATAATGATTTAACATTGTATTAACGATTTATTATTTAAAAGAGTAACTGTCGAGTTTCTTGCCGGTTCTTCTCGGCAGAATCTGCATTCCGAACCGGTGGTAATAAAGATTTAAGCAATCAGAGTTCTAATGTTTTATTTACACTAATCTCTTATCCGACAGATATTATATTTATCTTTAAAGTTGTAGTACATTGTTATTAATTCGCTTTTGTTTTACGTTGAGTACGATAAAATTAAAACAAAATTGAGATAATCTATGATTCATCACCAACACAAAATACTAATGGAGATTAAAATAAAGGTTAAACTTTTAATTTAATAAGAGGTACGTATTTTTGACATTATTCATTACATATTTAACATATAATATAATGAAAAAAATATTATTTGTTTCTAACGGCCTCTTAAGCATCAATTTACTAGCTGATATCATTTTAACATTTTTATTTTTTAGACTTTGGGGTTATATTTGCCTTAAACCTTTTTTCGTTCGATTTGTTGAGCTGTATCTGTCATAGGGTAGAAATATTAATACTTCTGTCTAATAAAAGTAAAGTAAAATAATGATGATGATGAAATTATAAGATAAAAATATTAAATACAATAAAAACTTGATCAGATCGTCGCCAGTTTAATGTAGTAATCCAGTGTAATATGCATATAAACTAACCGACTAAAAATCTTAAGGTTCTTAATATTTTAGACATATTTCCAAAATATATCATTCTTTTTATTTGGAGAAGGCATTAAAGGCTCAAACCATGATTTTGTAAAACTAAAAACTTATATTGCACATTTATTTATTAGTGTAACATTGTATATTAATAATCCTCTACCATTAATTTAAACCTTTACCGGAACCATTACATTAATTTAAAATGATATCTTCAAGTGCGACAGATTTAAGGAATTTGTTGACTGTGGAGATGATTTTTTTCGTACACGCATACCACGTTGGTTCTTGAACTAACTCAGCTACTTCTAGCCAATTTTCGTTAGCGAACTTGTGTACGGTATCAGCTGTAACAGAAAAGAACAAAGAACAAATATAACAAAAGAAAAGCGTGGGGTGCTTGATGTCAATTGTTAGAATATTTTATTAATAGATATTGGTAAAAGTAGATTCATTATGGAAATATCTTAAAAAGCCCCCACACTTTTTTTACAATAAAATAAATCTTAATATTATTAATCACACCATGCTTAATTTAAATTTATTGAAAATTATTTTCTACTTTTTAGTTTGGTTTTGCAGTAAAGGGGGTAATTAGTTTTTTTAAACTATTATTTAATAGATTTTGCCCTCGGCTTCACCCTTGTTTTTGTATTAACAAAAAGTAGCCTATATCTTTCCCCAGACTTCAGACTATAGTATCAAATTCTTATAATAGCTCAGTAACAAAGACTTTCATACAAAAAACATTCCTCCACGCTCGCAGAGTGTACAATTATAAATGCTCCCCAGTCTGTCGACTGTAGTATTTAGTGAAATTTCCGGAAAAGAAGGTCGTAAGCGCCGTGGTATAGACTTTTTCACGTTATAATTTTCAAACTATGTTATATTATGCCCAAATTACTCAAAATCTTTATAAATTGTAGCTTATGTGTTATTCTGCTGTATAAACTATATTACTGTAAAGTTTCATCTAAATCCGTTGAGTGAGTCTGTGTGAAAGAGTAACAAACATTCAAACAAACTTTCAGATTTATAATATTGAAACGATTTGTTTTAGAGTTTGCATGTTTGTCATGTGGAAAGCGTAACGACTTTCGTAATATCAAACATTTAAATTCTTCTATATATCGATTGAGTTTCTGTCGTATATTTGATTTCCACCATAAATAATAATTAATTACTAATTTTAAGTTATCGTAAAATTATGACTTTTTTGTGACACAATCGCTTAGTTAATATTCGAAGTTTGCCAATTTATTTTAATTTAATTGAATGTTTACTTCTTCTTCTTTAATTTGTTATTACAACTATATGTTCCTTTTTAATAGGTTTTTTTTTCTATCTATATAATTAATTAATATTTTTTTAGACGCAGCTAAACAGCATCTTACCTGTAAAACACGAATAAATAGCCTCAAATACTAAAGGAACATATAGGAATTTTTGGTTACGATTGAACTTGCTATATTTAAAAATAATTGATAATGGAAGTTTAAAAAAATATTTATCTATGGAAGAATATTTAAAAATAATAAGAATAGATTTGTTAAATTTATATAAACAATCGTGGCAAAAAATACTAGTAAATGTGTTAAAAGGGATAAATGTGTCTTGGTTTTGTTAATGGAAAAGTTTAGCAAGCGATCTACAAACGCGTTGGTAGGTAAGGAGATGACGGGAAATAAGAGCGAGTTAAAATGCAGAAAAGAGAGATATAATGGGTTTCGTCTCCGTTAATGACTATTCTAAATGCTAGCAACTATTGGTAGCAGCTATTTCAAACTTGTTATCTGTGGAAGTGTTAAGTGTCAGCCGCATACGTGCTATAGTAGTGTAGGCCTATCTGAGAATGGTGTTGAGAATGATATCAGTGAGTATTTATCATATCGTATGTATATTATGTATCTAAGCTCTGGCACAATATTGCACAGAAGTTCGCCGTTTTAAAAACTTTATTTGTTGCTGATGGGAATTCCCATTAGCAGGGCCGGATTTAGAGTTGTGGAGGCCCAGGGCAATGGAGGAGTGGAGGCCCCTTGATCCGAAATTGAATTGCATTTTTTTTTATTTCATCTTATAAAAAAAAAGTCAATAAAAAAGGTCATCACCTATTCCTATTCCTAAAAAAAAGGGTAGTCTCAACTCCGGACCTCTTCAACTGCGTTACCTCTATTGTGAAAGCCCCTCTTTTATGGATACGGGGGCCCCTTTTTTGTGGATGTGGCGGCCCCTCTTAGGTGGGGGCCCGGGTCAGTTGCCTCTCTTGCCCTCCCCTAAATCCGGCCCTGCCCATTAGGTAACAAGTTTAGTACTTACATAAATCTTTTTGTCCATTGAATAAGTTTTTGAAATCAAATTTAATAGGAGTTAACGGCTTCATCTTCAGTTTGAAGTTTTTAATAAATAAATGAGTTTTTCCATCATTTCCTTCATTTTTCTTCATCTCACAGTCGGCAGTGATTACATATTTTCCTGTAATAAAGATTAAATATGACGACTATTCTGATGTAGTGGTGCAATGAGTTGTTAACGCCTTAACGCCGGCGGTTGCGGGTTCGATTCCCACTCGGGGCAGTTATTTGTATTTGTACAAATATTTTTACTCGTTTATTAGATCGTTACTCATGATAGGGAAAAATTATCTGCTAACCCGACGTGGAGCACCGTGACGGTGATTGCTCCAACCCTTTTCCTATATAGAGAAGAGGTCTTCGCCCAGCATTGGGACGTTTACGGGCTGATTCATTCATTCAAGATTAAATAATTTTTAATTATAATGAACGACTATTTAAGTAGTTTTTATTTTTCAAATGATTCTTTTATTTTTAGATTAAAATTGAGTGTAAAAGATACGACCAATTCTATTTATATTTTTAATTATTATAGGTTGCCTTAAATGCCTTCAAACTATCATTATATGGGACGAGGTGTAACTGATGAATTTCGGCCAAGTAATCGAAAATTAAGTGATATATCTAAAAATACTTACTTTAAAATAATAAATTACTTCCATGATTCATTTTAGCGCATTAAAAGTAAAAAAAAAATATGTTATTAATTTGTTACCTTATTTATATATTTACCTGAAATCAGTTCGAAATCTCCATTTCCTTCAACTGGTAGAATAACTAGACGTCCACTAACTTCGTATTTTCCTATCAAATGAAGTTTTGGACAATTCAGATCATAATGTAAACTTGTAAGGTCGTCGTTAAGCCTGAAAATATTTAAATGTTTTAAAATAAGTAACAAACATTATTATGGTGTTGTTATATCATCTTGAATATTAAGATAATAGCCCTTTTAATTTATTTTAAACAAATTTAGTACTTAAAATTCACTCTAACAGGTTTGAGCCCCCAACCGACCATTTCGATTTAAGAGAACATTTATCATTTTGAATACTAATTTTTTACACGCTTCTCTGTTTTTATTTAAATCAATCCTCATATATGTATATTTAATTTTTTGAAGGTCATTTCAAAAAGTTAAATATATAAAAATCTTATTCTGAGGTCTAATATGACTGGAATTAGTATGTTCGTAAAGATGTAGGTTAATAAAAAATGTGTGTATGATAATCTAAAAGTGTGTGAGTGTATGTTAAATATAGGTATTTATATTTATTCAAAACAAAACAAAAAAATTGCAAAACCTGCAAAAAATATATTTCATAAAAATATAACTGATTGAAGTGTTTTTATTTTCATCGTTGTTTTATTTGGGTTTTAATAATCAAGAGATTTTATAGATGTGAATGTTACGTATATTTTGGTACCTTACATCTACTCTGTCTCTTTCTAGACTTCTAATATTGACCGAATTCGTTTCTTAGTAAAAAAAATTATATATAGAATTATTTTATTTATTTATTCATTTATAATTCATTATTTTACACCACTTGTGAACAAAAAATTACAGATATATATGTCTAAAGATTATTGCACAATAAGGCGGTCTTATTGGCACTAATAAGCAATCTCTTGTGTTGGTGTCTTAAGGAGAAGTCGATGACATGATCTTACATTAGTTCTGTTTTCCTCAAAATTTAATAATATTTTCTTTTGAATACGAAGGACTATTGGGGTTAAATAGGATGCAATACAAAAGTGAGAGTATGTGTAGATTCCGGCGAAGACGGATAGGTAGCCACTTGAGTTGAGTGTGAAATTGAGACACATGGACGTATTTGCGTAAGCCAAATATGAACCGAATTGACATTTTTTGAAGACGCTCAAGTTTATTTAGCTGTTCTTCAGAAATATTTATATAACTTGCGTCAGCATAGTCAAGAATAGGAAGAAGGTGTGCATTTGCTAGCGTAGTCTTGGTGGCATTTGGAAGAAAAAAAGTATTATGTTACACGTACACTGTATATTTTTTATTATTATTAATTTTATCAATATAAATGATACAATTAACACAAAATTCCAATAGACAACATTTTTATATTGGAATTTCGTGTTAATTATATCATTTAAAAATTATAAAATTAAATAGAATAGAATAGTGAATTTATTCTTGCATATAATAAAAACTGTTAATTGATAATTGTGTAATAAATATTTTATATTATTGGTCTACGTGTAATTTTAATTACATTAAATTGTTTCTATGAATCGTATACAGTTTATATGAACAGAATATTATTTATTTATTTACGTATTTAATGATTTCTGACTTGTGATAAATATTTATCAATTTAAATAAAAAAATAAAATAAAAATAAACCGATGCTTATGTCCATTTTTATTGTCCGAGTCAAAATTTTAAAGAAAATGTAGCAAAAGTAAGATCTATATTTTGTTACTGTCAAATAAAATAAATAATTTTTTTTTTCTACACGTACGACAATTAATTTAAAAGTGGAAGATATTATATGTTGGCTAAAACAAACGATATGGTGTGTAATGTTAGCGGTAATAATTTGAAAACTATAAAAAATTAGGAAGAAATGGAATATTCAAAGTATGTCACAATATGAACTGAAATGAATCAGTCTGTAAGCGTCCCACTGCTGGGCAAAGGCAAATATAGGAGAAGGGCTGGATCTACAAAATTGCTTTACTCCGGGTTGACGGATAATTTCCCTACCATGAGTAACGATCGTATCAGGTATCTATGATAACAACCGGGACTTACGGCTTTACGTGCTCTCCGAGGTACGGTGGATCGACCTATAAGGATATACACCCAAACTGGAAACAAATATTTCTACAAATACAAATATCTGCCGCAAGGGGTAATCGAACTCGCGACCGCCGATGTTGAGGTGACTATTTACATTCTATTATATTTCTATCAATATTCGCACCACAACATCAGAACGGTTGTTATTGTAATATGTAATAAAATAAAGTGCTCGCAAATTTTGCGATAAAATCGTTTTTTTTTTTTCAAAAGAAACAATAACATGTGAAAGAGGTCGAAAATTTATCATATTACCAATTCAACAAAGAAAAAAAAAATCGAGTTTGTTAGTTAAAATTCATCGGGGTTTTACTTCTTAAGCCTGTTTGTTCTAAGAGAATTATCCTCATGCGACGTAATATTAATTATACTTTGACTATTAAAATTACTTTATAGTAATGGCTGGTTATTATTATAATTTGATTTAATGTCACTAGATTATTAGAAAAACAAAAAGTTTATTAGTGTTATTTGTGACTTGCATTTTTATAGTGTAGAGCTTAGTACTAGTGATTAACTACCGTGCAATTTGTGTAACATGTTAGTTGTTACAAATAATTTATACATTAGTCATGTCAATTATTATGTATAGTTACATTTATAAATATTAAATATAAATAAATATTAACCAACAATCACACCACATTAACTTAGCCCCGTGCTAAGTTCGTAAGTTGTGTTACAGGTACTAGGAACGGAAATAAATTTAAGAAATTTATATAAATACACATATACATAAATACACATCCATGACCCGGTGCAGACATCTATATTCGTCATACAAATTATCTGCACCTGGCGGGATTCGAAACCGCGATCGCTGCGTAAAGTGTCCAGTTGCCTGACCACTCGACCAGCCGGCCGTCAGTCATTTATAAGATTATATAAATTACAAAGATGTGTGGGTTTAGTAACGATAGTTTGAAAGCAAGACAAGACTGAATTTATTAATTTTGAGTAATGTATTGACGTTTTGTAAAAGAAATGCTGTCGAATTTGTTGCCGGTTCTTTTCATAGTCCGGTCATTTTAGACAATTGAAATAAAGAAAATTCCGACAGAGCCAAATCTTCGTAGAGACCTTAGGTTTACAACAAGGAATAAAGTGTCAAAAGTCCCCATCAGTCCCATGTGAGCTTAGGGACTTATTCGGGGCCCAAGGTCAAAATTTTAGGTTTTTTGGATTTTTCTCGAAAACAGTAAGTTTTATCAAAAAGTACCTCAAAGCAAAGTTGTAGATCTTAAAATTCTCTATAAAAATGGTTCCTAAGATTTTTTCTCTAAGACCCACTATTTCCCAGATATTGCGCTTGTAAGAATCATGTTCTACATAGTATGCACACATATGCCACGTATATAAAAATATGATATCGTTGTTTTTAATTAAAATTATTTGAAAAAAAAATGATTTGATTGACTGCGCAAAAGTATTTACAGAAATTAATTCTTCACCTCAAATACTAATTACTAAAGGAATTCGGTTTCTTCTTTTCTTTCGGTAGATACGTACAGATATTTAACATTTGTAAAAAATACACGAAACAAAAAGCAAGTACAGCTATCTTGTCTTCCTCCAACATCGGCATCTGCTAGTCAACATTTGTTTCGAGTATACTATCAAGTTCAGACATGGTAAGGCAATGAACTGAACCCTGAAGACTGGGGTTGGAAATTGATAAATAATACTTTGGAACCGATTCGAACTTTACTGCCCCCTGCTCCAGAAAAACTTCTTAATACTATTTTTTGCAATTGCAAGAAAGGTTGTAGTGCCAAATGTGGCTGTAAAACAGTAGGGTTGCAGTGTTCTCCAGCGTGTACCAATTGCCAAGGTGTCTCTTGCTCAAATGTTCAATTATTACATAGACAAGAGACAAACTATGACGACGTAAACAATGCTCTCTCTAAAGTAGTACACTGGTTTAGTGTAAATAACTTACTTCTCAATAGTAAAAAAACTAATTGTATCAAATTTTCATCACCTAATGTAAGACAAGTCAATATGCAACCAGAACTCAATGGTGATAAACTTAATTTAGTTAATTCAACGGTTTTTCTTGGAATCACTATTGATTCAAAGTTGCAGTGGGGACCCCATATCTGTCGATTGGCGGATAAACTGAGTTCTGCAGCGTACGCGGTTAAAAGGATACGTCTACTAACGGATGTCGATACAGCTAGATTAGTGTATTTCAGCTACTTCCATAGTATAATGTCCTATGGCATTTTGCTATGGGGCAATGCGGCGAATATTAATACTATTTTTATTCTGCAGAAAAGGGCTATCCGTTACATATATAAAATGAAATGTAAAGAATCCCTGAGGGAAAAGTTTAAAGAAATCAATATTCTGACCTTTGCATCGCAATATATCTATGAAAATATAATGTATATACGTAAAAATAGGCATTTGTTTGTTAGCCGTAGTGATCATGCCTTGAATAATGTAACACTCAGGAACGGCCACAAACTAGCGCTTCCTAAATGTCGGCTCAGTAAAAAAAGTCGTTCCTTTATTGGAATGTCTATTATAATTTACAATAAAATACCGGTTGCGATTCAATCTCTGCCTTTACAGAAGTTTAAAAAAACTATTAAGCAAACTTTGTGTCGAAAAGCTTATTATGACATAAATGAATTTCTAAATGATAAAAAGGCATGGGATTGAATATAACTCGGCCAGGCTATCAATATGTAAATTGTCACTAGATATAGATATACAATTTTGTGAGCAGGTGGCATGTGGTGATTTCGGCATATACGATTGGCTGTCTCGTGTTTGTCCTAATCATTTCATGGTCATACTGTGCATTATTTATTTATTTTGTATGACGCTTAATTATTTAAAAGAGTACCGAGAGTTTTTTTCCGCCGGCTTTTTTTTCCTCTCGGCCAACACTAGGGACATTAGATTAAGTTATTTATTGTAACATTTAATAAAGCCGATGATATAATAATAGTAATGTTATGTCTACCGAGACATTGACTTGTAATAATTTGACGTATTTGTTTTAAATGAATTTTTTTTGACATTCGTTAAGTGTGTAAAATCACCTTATGACGAAATAAATATTTTCATTTCATTTCATTTTTCATTTCATTTCATTTCATTTCATTTCATTTCATTAAATACAAGAGAGGAAGATTCATGTGATTTTGATGAAGAGACAACTGATTCATCTTCATTTGAACAATTTCTAAGCGTTCATTAACAGGAAGGAGAAGAAGAAATTGAAGAAAATATGATTGTTGAAGTTGAATATGAAGAGTATGAGTCAGATTAAAATAATAAAAAAAAGTTAGAACGACAGTTAAACTCAGTAACCCATATCAATAATCTTCATACTATTAAATAATTATTGTTCCTGAAAATAACGTCATAAAGGTTCGTGGAATAGGCCTACCGGGGATACCAAGTTAAAAAAAAACGCGCCGAGTACATTACCTCACAGGTGGTGTGGAAATGTGTGCATATTATGTAGAACCTGATTCTTACAAGCGCAATATCTGGGAAATAGTGGGTCTTAGAGAAAAAATCATAAGGACCATTTTTATAGAGAATTTTAAGATCTACAACTTTGCTCTGAAATACTTTTTCGATAAAACTTACCGTTTTCGAGAAAAATCGAAAAAACCTAAAATTTTGACCTTGGGCCCCGAATAAGTCCCTAAGCTCACATGGGACTGATGGGGACTTTTGACACTTTATTCCTTGTGGTAAACCTAAGGTCTCTACGAAGATTTGGCTCTGTCGGAATTATATTTATTTGATCACTATTTTTATGTCTAAAATGACCGGACTATCAGCAGAATATAAATTCCGATTTGGTGGTAGTTTAACATTCATTATAAATAATTAATTAATTAGTACTTTTTTTTTTTGTAAAATGACGATTCAAAAATGCGTTTGAAGTCTACTTGAATAAATATATTTTTAGTTCTATTTTATTTATAATAATACTAGCTTCAACCCGCGGCTTCGCCTGCGTGGGTGTATTGAGAAGAAAACTAGGACGTAGGACATAATCCTATCAAATTTCGTCACAAAGTGCGCAGCAGATTAGCCACGAAACATGCACATAAAAACAAACTATATAACTAAAACTACAATACTATAATCAAATAAAAAAAGCCTTTCATATTATCAATAAATCAATCCATACGACTGAAATAAAAAAGTAATCTATATTTCCACTTAAAATATTATTACAATAAACAATAATTTTGTTCAAATATTCACTGAAATCTGTAGTTTGAAATGAAATGAAAATATTTATTTCGCCATAAGGCGATTACACTCACCTAACGAAAGTTAAAAAAAAATCTACTTTGCGAGCTTTATGACACACGGTACTCTCACCAGACAGTAGGTTTGTATGTAAAGTAAAATATGAACTACTGAAACGTACCAAATAATAAGTTAACAAAATCTTATCTGAATACCGATAAGCTTTTCGATATATTTATAAAACAAAAAAAAACAATTTTTTTTTCAAATATTCACTGAAATCTGTAGTTTGAAATGAAATTAAAATTATTGATTAGAAGATTAATTAGAAGTAAAAATGTGCTATTAACAATTAACTTACAACTTATATTTCTTTTTTATTTATTTATTGAATACTAATATAAAAACTGTTGACTTTTTATTCGATCGTTTTTATGAGTCATAATAATTTTTTAGTCAAAATTGTAATATAACCTACGAGTATTATTAGGTACTGCACTCGCCGACCGATGCTACATTTTTTAATAATCAAAGAACAATAATAAATGATATTATATCGCTAATCAAATCCTTAAAATGAAAGAATTAATCAACTTTTTTTTTGCTGCAATTGTTGTTGTAATAAACAATGGCAACCACATTAACTTTTCACTAACTTTACAAACAATAAATTGACAAAAAAGTTCGTGTGTAGATTCAAGATTACGTGGCGTCTGCCGCTGTCTCTTCTACTTGGACGCATCATAAGTTGGGCCGATCGTGAGCAGAACGCTTTGGCTGATCGTGCCTCTCTATCGCTTGTACCGCGCTCTCGCTCGCGGATTGTGATAGTTGTTCGTGAGTACCGGCTATCTTACATTGACACGTCAAAAAACTACTTTTAAAATAAATACGTCATGGTAGCAAAATCACTTACAATATAAAAATAGCTAAATTTTAACATAAGGTACATTATAAACATATGTAATGTACCCAATAAATTCCAGCTAGCGTGAGTCAATTACTACTAGTTAATCTCTTAGAATCTCTTAGAAATTATTACAAGCTAATCTATAGTGTCTCGGTAGACATCACCTAACTATTACATAATCGGCTTTATTAAATATTACAATAAATAACTTAATATAAGGTCGCTAGTGTGTGACTAGTGTTGACCGAGAGAGAAAAAATCCGGAGGATAAAAATACTCTCGTTCTTTCTTCTTCTTTTCAGCCCTTGGTAGTCCACCGCTGGACATGGGCCTCCCCTAATCGACGCCACTCCACCCGGTCCTGGGCCCTCTGAATCCAACGGTTTCCCGCTGTCTTCTTCAGGTCGTCAGTCCACCTGGTAGGAGGGCGGGCTGGTAGGACTCTCGTTACTCTTTTAAAAATTTAACTTAGTCATACAAAAAGAAAAATGCACTGTATGACCATTAAAGGATCAGGACAAACACGAGACAGCCAGTCGTACGAGTATATGTCGAAATCACTGCATGCCACCTGCTCACAATATAGTACTGTTTAGTGTAAACCTTCAAAAAGTAAAGTGTTTATGATATTGTTGTTATATGGCAATAGAAAAAAAAAAAAAAAATAGAAAAAAAAAACTGTAATCGCTACTACTTAGTTGTATTATTTTCATAATTGCTTTAAGGATTCTAAGTACCTATTATTATGTCATTAACGGTAATTTTTTTAATTATTATTATAAAAGAATAAAATACACATTTTGCGGGATTTATTTACATTTTTATATTAATGTTTGTACCTTATATAACATTTTGCAATGTTAAACTCGTTGACATTTTGCAATGTCAAACTCAAATAACAAAATTAAATATTCTTTCGCCTTTAGTAAGCTATAATATAAAATGTTGTCCAATCAGGCGTATATAAAAAAAATAACTCGGGTGAAACCGAATAGGTCGTGTAGTAAGTTAGAAATGTGTGTATAAAAATCACGAAAATCAAACTTAATGAGGATTTATGAATTTCGTCTTTTATCTTTATAAATAACTATACATCGAATTCAATTTCGATAACATATCAAATCTTGATATAATCTCTAAATTTTAAGGTTGAATATTAAATAGTGCTTACAAAGATAATTATTAGCTCAGGGAAAAAGTTTCTACCCGTTCCTGTAAAAATCTTGGGATTTTGATTTAAAAAAATGCGACTAGTAGTTTTGACAGTCCTTTCTAGATATTGACCTAACACTACCCAAAAAAAATCTGATGAGATCAAAACAGGTGAAAATCTGAGGGTGCAAGGTCAGTAATATATGATGGATGTGATGAACACTTCCCAACAAAGCTCTCTCAATTTTTGATTTGTGGCCAAAGATGTGTATGGTCTGGCGTTATCATGATAAAAGACCACTCTTTTTCTGTTGATCAATTCCAGCCATGTTTTGCTCAATTTCTTGCTTGAGTCTCATTAGCTGTTCGCAATGAAGATCAGAATCGATGGTTTCGCCCTGCGGTTAGATTCACTCATTTTGAGAGACAAAAACAATTGAAAAATGGCAGGAAAAGTCCTTTATTTATTGATATTAAAACCACCCAGATACAAAAGGTACAATCAAGAAGATTTTTCTTCAATTTTATACATACAAAATATGAAAAGAATTTTTCCCCGAGCTATTATAAGCACGATCCTTGTTTGCCAAAGATATTGCGTCCGTCATTATTGGGATTAAAAAACACATAATTCAACTACGCTATAGTAATAAAAAAATAAAATGTGATTTATGTTAATTCATAATACAGACAGTCAAAAATTGCAACCATTCTAGTGTAATGGTTCGAGTAATCACATTAACGTTGGCGGTCGCGGATTCGATACCCACTCGTGATAAATATTTGTATTTGTACAAATATTTGTTTCTGGTCTGGGTGTTTGTCATTGTGGGTCCCCACGTTTCACGGAGAGTACGTAAACGCACGCACGTTTGTTATCAGATAGACCTGATAGCGACCATTACACATGGTAGGACAATTATACATCAATCCTCAGTGGAGAAACGTGATGGATTTTTAAGCTCTTACCTTTCTTTTATATGGAGAACAGGTCATTGCACAGGAATGGTATGTTTACAGGCTGATTAAGTTCAGTTAAGACAGTAAAAAAACCAAGTTACTTATACACTATTATACTAACTTCAAATTTGAAATGCTGCAGTCTTTGTATCCAGTGATGGTAGTATTGAAGAATTTATATTTTATTATAGACAGGTTTCCTTCGATTTCATCGATGAACAGAGGGTCAGAAACTTCTATTCCGAGTTCCGGTATTCCGGAAATTATTTTTGGTAGTGCAGCATTTACAGATTTCTCTATACACGGTATGTCACTCAGTTTGCACGGTGAGAGTAAGCTATCTAAAAAAAAGACATTATGAATATTAATATATTTGAAAAACATATAACATGATTTCCTGGTCAGTTTTCTTTTCTTTTTTCAATAACTAAAGCAAAAGAACGACCAAAATAGTTAAGACTAACTCGTAAATTACATTAAGTTAACAAGTATTTCGTAATCATGTGACACTCAAATTCAAGATTCAATTTCTTAGATATATTTTTACAATAGGCTTAACAAGTTATAATAAATAATAATTTAGTATATATAACTTTTTTTTAATAAGCCTTTAATAGTCAACGACTCACAATAGAATGATAGTTCTTAATCGGGGATCCGGAATGACACACAACACAAGCACAAACGCCCTGACAAACATTTGTTTAGCCTATACAAACATTAGTGATGAGTTGTGAATTTGTGATCAATCCCACATCTGGTAGCTGAACAGTCAGTTGCTGTGACCACTACGCTAACCGTTCGTCAAAATCTTTAACTTATAGTTTAACGCATTGTATACGTCGTGTGTTATTGTAAGAATTATTAAAATTTCTAACAGTCTTTAGGGTTATATACTAAATAGATATCTTTGTTGTCCGTAAATTGAATAAGAATTTTAATAAGATTAATTTATTAACACAATTTATATTTTGATATTTAAAGTATTCAATAGCTTCTCAAAAAAAAAAATAGCAAATTATTATTGGGAAAAAATAGAAGTTAACTTTTATATTTTAGAGTATTTTGTAACAAAGTGTTAAATAAATAATAAACAACGATTGAACGCATCAAATTATAGCGTCGAGGATAAACATTACTAAGAATAAATATAAATAAAGGAGTGTATAAATTGACATATAGGTATAAAATAAATACCTTGACAACCTTATTGAGTTGCAATTAGACGGAAAACCACTTCTCGGATTCATATCAATTTTCAAACTTGTATGTCCATAATTTAATTTTTAAAATATTATTATTATTTATAATTAATCGAAAAAACAAACGAACAATAAACTCTTAATCGGAATCGTTAACACTGTACTCAAGAGATATCTTGTTATAGATATTCTAACTACATAATATGTAGGTTTATCTTTATAAGCACAACATCGATAGATTTACCATTTTATTTAACTGCGTCTGCGACTTTGTCCGCGATTGTCATTGTTCATTTTTGACGACGCGTTGGCGCAGCGGTCACAACAACTGGCTTATGCGCTAGCGGTCGCGGGTTCGATCCCCGCACATGACAAATATCTGTATAGGCCATACGGATATTTATCGTGGTCTGGGCGTTTGTGCTTGTGTTGTGTGTTACCCCCGACACAGGATAAACATCCTACTGGGGGCCGTTGAGTGTGAGACGTTTATTATTATTATTCCTTTTAATAGAGGCCTATAAGAATAGGAATATGTATGTACTTAAGACAAATTGTACTTCAAAAGATTTCTTTAAATTCCGGGTTTTAAGTTATTTAGATTTATTACCGAGGGTTGTGATGTCTGTAATTTCTGAAGTAACAAATCAAAGATCTTAAAATATTGACGGATTTTTTTTAAACGTGTCCTTTTTAATAAAAAAGAATGAATAAAATCGGACGACTGAATTATAACACAGTACATATTCTGAATTTCATTGATTCTCGTTTTGGAATAGTACTGAATTTCGCTCTTAGCTCCTGTTATTATAAAACTATTCTAGCTCTTGTTATGAAGTGAAATCATGCACAGTTTTATTTAAATTCATTCAGTAGTTTCGGCGTGATTCATTTCTCACACCGAAAGTACTGAACTAATGATCTCTGACGGTACATTTTGAATGTTTTTTTTTTTATAATTTATTATTGACCCACCTAAAGAATATTAAAGATTATTTAAATAAATAAATTTGATTGATTTCGTAAAGGAGCAGTAGCTTTAAATTAGGTATGTCGTAGGAACGGAAAGAACGCATGCGAGTGATCCTACACATATTACGTGTTTTACTCAAATGTATTACTATAGATAATAGAACTTTAAGAAAAGCCTATAAATAATATTTTTTTTAATTGTATCACCAAAATAAGACTCTACCCTGCTTTTTTTAAGCATTTTTTTTTTGTAGATTATATTTGTATATTATTTTATTATTATTAATCATCATCATATCAGACATTGGATGTCCACTGGTGAACGTAGGCCTATATATATATTAATGTAGAGTATCAATTAACTACTAGACATGCACACCTATAAACGTACTTTAACAATAATTATCATGTATTATTTTAACTTACTACAAGGCCCTATATCCTTTTTTGTCGCGTCCAAGTCTAACAAGTTTTAAAGGACAGTCCTATAAATATATATAAAATATTGTTCACTAACTTTGTTAGAATTTTTCTTTCTTATTTTTTTTTATATTCCATAAGTAAGTTAATGTAAAATTTTTTAACTTAACAATAACTTATCATGCTTTATACAAAAAAAAAAGTGGAAATGATGAAATTTCATATAATATCCGTTATCACACCCTTGAGGTATTTAATTTTCAAATAGAATAGAACTCTCCAAACTCAAAAGAAAGTTTAAGTTTAAGAGTTTACAAAGCTAACATTGTACAGTTTTAATTTTTTTTGTAAATGATTTTAAGTTGTAAGTCGTTAGTTAAATTATGACAGTATGTTTTTGACTAGCGGATATCGATTCTGTATATCTATCTATACCTGTATGATTTAGTCAGTCATAAGATGTCATTCGGCTCGCTTTAACTAATTTTATAGTAATATAATACTTGATGTCCCGATAAATTTCATTTCACCTAAAACCTCGGGCAGACTAAGGTTTTTTCTCTTTTCTTCTCTATTGAGGTGAACAAAACAAAAGATTCGAATCAATCGAGTCATTTACGAGTCTTTGCAAGAATAAGCGTGCATTTTTTTTTTAACTTTACTACCCAGTAATACTCTAGCTATTAAAAATATTTTTAGTAAGATTTAATACAAAATTATAAAAAAAAAATATGTAGGACTTACTTGACAAAACTCCACTCGAAAAACAAACTAATGAAATTAACACTGCGAGATACATAGTGTCTGGCCGTCTTCTGTCGTATGAGATATAATTCTGCTGTAAGATCCTGCCAATACGTAGTATATAAATGATTCTTGGTAGGTATGATAATCGTTTTGTAACAAGGTTCCGCGTAGCAATAAATGATTATTTTCTATTAAAATTTCTTATATTATATATGACAAGCAAAAACAAAATTTTATAATAAGGGAACCACCACCTTACCATATAAGTTTTTGATCTTATGTATTTTTGTCTCTTAAGTTTATCTGGTGCTTGATAGTGAAAGAAAAATTCTGAGGATACCGGCGGAGGAAAATACTAAACCAAATTGTGGGACACTTACAAACTATTATCTCATAATACAGTGCAGTTTGTAAATATTTTAATATATATAAGTTTAATTTCTAATCATAGAAACTTTTATTCCTTGGATGACTAAAGGAATATTCCTTTTGCCGATTAGAGGTCAGCTAAGAACGGATTTTTTCGAAATTCTACCTCTAAGGGGATGAAAAAGGGAGGCAACGTTTGTATGGGACAACTTGATTCCTTGGTCCAATCTACTTCAAATTTTGCATAAATATTCTTTAACAGAATTGATTGAAGACGTGTTTCGTATTTTATCGAAATTTATTCCCTAACGGGGTAAAAAGGGGGTTGCTTTTGCTTCGAAGTTGATTTGACAACTCAATCCGTCTATTATAAAATATTTTCCAGTATCGACGCAGGTGTGGGTGATAAAAAATATAAATTTATAATTTTTAAAATTTTAGTTAAATACCCGTGCGAAGCCGGGGCGTGCCGCTAGTCATAAATATATTTTATTTTTGACATTCGTTAAGTGTGTGAAATCACCTTATGGCGAAATCAATATTTTCATTTCATTAGCTGGTGGATTCAACTTAAGGAAGCTAGATTGTTATCTCAAATATGATAGGTACAATGACTATATATATATATATATATATATATATATATATATATATATATATATATATATATATATATATATATATATATATATATATAACAGGATTTCCCAGAACTGGTGGATAAAACTGCACTTACGTGTAAGGGAGAGGAGAGGAGTTGGGTTCCCACAACAAAAATAAAAATCTACCCCAAATAGTTCGCGGTCTAGACCATTTTTTGTAAAAAATTAAAAATTCCCAGTTTTTCTCATATTTTTGGTCACTACATCTGCCATTTGAGGCTTATTTCGTTTTTTTTCCTTTTAATATGTTTCCTTAAAATGGTCTTTCTAAATTACATGTAAAAAATCTCAACTACTGAGAATACTAGTTTACAAGAAGTCACTAAACACAAATTTTAGTTATATAATTTACTTAACTGTTAAGTTTGAACACCTGTAGTGTAAAAAAAAAGTATGGAAGTTGCTTGAGCCAACCACTTGAAAAACTAGCCTACATCATATGAATTCTGAAATAGTAGCATACGATCTACTTTATATCCTAAAAATACCGAGCTATAGCCATTAATGTGTAAAATTAGCCAAATAATTACAAAATTGCAGAACATTAGTACATTTTTTTTTAAAGTTTTTATCAGGTAAGTAGAGCTGCTGACCCTAAAAATTACACTTTTCTACCTGCTCGGCTTCTTCAGATGAATTCAAAGATGTTCAAGTGAGGCAAACAATAAAACATGACATTTTTTGTTATGGTTTGCTGTTTTTTCATAACTTGCACAGTTGGCAATTAACAAATCCACATTTAATGAGAGAAGATAGATCCCAGTATCAATTTAAAATGAATTTCTGGCCGGGAATATTAAATAGCAAAATTAATGGCTCTTATTTATTTATTTTTATTTGTTTATTTATTTATTTATGCCATCACCTTACATCTAACATTACAAGATAGTTATCCTAATGCGTTAGTGTCGTTATAGTGCTAGATACGTGTCATATAAAGATAAAAATACAATAATTGACATCATATTCAATTCCATTAAGTAATTAAACAAAACAAAAATTATTAGTAAAAATTCACAATAATCAAATTACATAATCAGTATTAATAAAAATATCTACTAATGGGAAATAAACTACTAAATGGGAACAATTATTAACAATTTATCCGAGACCAATAATAGCCAATAATTTTGCCAGGTATAGGCAAAAATACTAAGACATTTTACTCGTTTAAGCAACAAATTTGTTGACTAGGTAAATTATGTGAACTTTGGCAATTTTTAGGTGTGAACAAGCGGCACAGGCACAGGTGGTGCATGTGCCGCCGGCATGACTGGAAAAGTGTCAACGCTTCATTTATTTCAATTGAAATTTATGAAAATTTGGTTAATAATTAAGTACCTATTTTTTTTTCACATAATTCGAATGAGAATCATGTACCGAGTAGGGCAGGTGACCCGGTTTTGGCCATTTTAAGAATTTTGTCGACTTTGAGGCTTTCTTAACTTATAGTTTTTGTTATCACGAACATACTTCTTGTAAAAAGTTATTTAACATATTTTAACCGTGCCTAAGAAAACCCTTTTTTTAAAGAACATCCAATAGAAAAATAATTGTATAAAAAAGAAAAAAAAGGGAGTTTGTGCCATTTTTTGCCAGATTCATGCCATTTCTGGCCACGGTCGTGTGCCAGTTCTGGCCATCAAAAAATAAAATCAGATGAAATCAAAGTAATCAAAATTTATTAATTAAATTGCACATTTTACAAACAATGGTTTTTATTTAGTTAGGAAAATATGAAATATTATAACTTCACTTGAATTTAACTTACAAATAAAGAGATCAACATTTATATGAGGTTGGTAAAAGCTGCAAAGTAAACTGACCTTTCCTTTGTGTTAAAAATTGAGTTTTTTCATGATTTATTGGCATGTTTTTGCCTCAAATCAGGATGCCTTGCCATAAATCCGTCAAACCAGGATCTTGAAGGCCTATTATTTATAAACGGTGTGTTAATTTGGCCTTTTACTACTATTTTCTTTACAGAATCTAGTAAACCTTCCTTGTTGATAGGAAACCCAGCACGAGCGCAATCTTTGATCCATACGACAAGTTCATTCTCTATTTCACTTCCAAGAACAGCCTGGGATCCTACATGTCCAGAAGTTTCAGGTGCTTTTCCAGAAATTTTATGTCGCAAAGTCGTTCGAGGTACATTAAAATCTCTACTAGCAGTGGAAACGGGCATCCCATTCTTAATTGCGTTCAACGCTAAAGTAATTTTATGCGGTGAGTACTGAAATAATTTTCTTTTCGCGACATCTATTTTGTTACTATTTGATTTTAGTGAAGGCATTTTATTGCATCTCTGAAAATGAAAAATATGTATTTGTTGATATGTAAAGCCAAGGAAAAAAAGCCACGATAAAATAAATAAATACGATAAATGGCCAGAAGTGGGGTGTCTATGTACACCAGTTTTGGCCAGCCATGTGGCTAAAGATGGAGAAATTCATAATTTTGTCTCCATTAGTAGCCACCTTCTCATAACCTCACTTCAGAAACATATGGCAACAAAATAACTTTAGTTCCACTTAGACAATATATTCTTCATGTAGTATTAACATAAACATCCAAAAAATAAGCAAAGATTTAAAAAATAAAAACTGATTACTCACCCGCTCGCCTTAGCCTTTTTGTTAAGATCTTAACAATTTCACGCTCAACTAAAAAGAATGACTTGTTGCATCGAAGTGAAGTTTGACACATCAAAGCTGTCAACGGTATCAGTGTTGCCAATATTCAATCTTTTAAATACTGTACATCACAGAGTAATTTATTTCTCTATGCCTTAGTTATAAATATTGGAAGGCCCCAATGGCCACAAAGGGGTCGATGGCCACAACCGGGACACCTGCCCTATTATTATCCTTAAATATTGATAGTGACTACATAGTATGAAAATAGTATAATTATTCGCCGCATTACCTCATAGCAAAATGCCATAGGACATTATACTACGCAAGTAGCTGAAATACACTAATCTAGCTGTGTCGACATCCATTTGTAGACATATTATTTTAACCGTGTATGCTGCATAACTCAGTTTATCTACTAATTGACAGATATGCTGTTCCTACTGTAACTTTGAATCAATGGTGATTCCAAGAAAAAAAAGTTTAGTTTATCACCATTGAGTTTTGGTTGCATATCAACATGTTTTATATTAGGTGCTGAGAATTACTTTTTCAAATAATTTACTACAGGCATGTAGAATAGCAATAGACCTGTATTTGGTCGGATCCTAAGGACATCCAGACTTGAACAAATTCATAAGATCAGGAAACTCACCACTAATAATAATATATTACATATAATTGCCGGGTGGGGTGCTATGATGTCAACAATTGTATCGATTAATTATTTTGTTAGGGATACCCCAGAAATCTGTGGTGTTCTTGATATCTATTTATCTTGATATATAATTTAGCGTCTATGATTCTGAACGTAAAATCACCTTTGCAACTATTTACATTTTGCTTGAGCAACGATTTAGCGACTTCAGGCAAAGATATACGCGTTTTAGTTGTTGAAAGTGGAATGTTAGCAAAATTATTTTCCAAAGCCTTTGCCCTTTATTCATCTGACTTAATAGCGTAAGCAAACCCCTAGCTCCTTTAAACCCCTGTCGAGGGCGGCCATAACAGGTGTATTGGGTGAAAATTCCATGTAGCGCTGTTTCGTTAGCAAGAACTGGGTATTTTATAAAAATTTTTTCTTCATCAATAAAAAAAAAATTTAAGAGTAGAGAGGTAGATTCTACTTTGACGTACTAAGTTAAGTAACAATATCTTCCAGAGCATAACCCGATCTAGCTTGCATTGGATTGGATATAGAATAATAATAATTTATGTATTTAAGTATGTTTGTACAATCATCGCGTGTCAAGTACTGGTTGTAACTGGCATAATACAAATAGTCTTTGATTTATGTTTTTATTCTTAGTTCTTTTTCTTTAACTTTTACGTAGTTATATAATACAGACAGGCCCGTTGGCGCAGCTGGCAGTGACCAGCCTGCTCCGGCTCCAGGTGCTTCTGCTTTGCTTCATTTTGCTCCAGGGTGTGATATGTTTCTAATATATTTAATTATTAATATTTTATTTGAGTACGCTTCTTTCAACAAAAAAAAAAAAAAAAAGAAAAGAAAAAAGAATTTATAAGATTAGACTGCTATCTAAAATATAAAATTACACCTAGGAATTCACGGTAAACCTTAGTAACAGACGACCGTGTGTGTGTTGAACATAATATTTATTTATTAAATTTTATTTAGTAATTGCTGCAAATAAGAATTGATTTAAACAAATTAGTGTAGGAACCTATCAATATCAAACACAGACAGACAGCATTAAAGAAAATGAATTCAAATTCTGTTGATTGATTGTTTATTATTTTATTAAATAAAAATAGTTTATATTAATTAATATAAAATAGTTTTTTTTACGTTATTATTATATGAATTGTAATTTCTAGGATATATTTATTTTAATGATTTTTATTATTGTCCATTTATGCTGACAAAATATGCTAGGCAGACGTGATAATATCGATATAGCATCTATACATATAATAAAACTGTAAATTTTACGTTAGTTTTTAGGGTTACGTAGCCAAATGGCAAAAAAAGGAACCCTTATGGATTCGTTATCTCTGTCTATCTGTCTGTTCGTCCGTATGTCACAGCCACTTTTTTCCGAAACTATAAGAACTATACTGTCGAAACTTGGGGTTCCCCATACTTAGAACTGAAACTCAAAATTTTTTTTCTCATCAAACCCATACGTGTGTAGTATCTATGGATAGGTCTTCAAAAATGATATTGAGGTTTTTAATATCATTTTTTTCTAAACTGAATAGTTTGCGCAAGAGACACTTCCAAATATTACTGTCTGTCTATTTGCTTGAACACGCATCACGGCTAAAGTACTAAGTGTATGCCAAAATATCACATGTACATGAAAATCATAAACCATAACCTGGGTAGTATTTAGTCTATACACATATTTCATCAAAATCGCTGCACTCTATTTAAAGGTATTGTAATTTGAATTTTAATGACGGCGTGAGATATAGAAGAGTAGTAAAATACATTAAAATATGATCAAAAAACGGTAATAATGTTATGGAAAATAATTCACGGACTTATATTTTGAAACTAGTGGCCCGCCCTGGCTCCGCACGGATATTTAACTAAAATTTCAAAAATTATAAATTTATATTTTTTATCACCTACACCTGCGTCGATACTGGAAAATATTTTATAATAGATGGATTGAGTTCTAAAACATGTGTCAAAATAAAATGTAATTTAAATCAAAAGTATGTGATGAATTATTATGAATTTAATTCAACCCCCTTTTTACACCGTTAGGAGATGAATTTTGATAAAATACGAAACACGTCTTCAATTAATTCTGTTAAAGAATATTTATGCAAAATTTGAAGTAGGTTGGACCAAGGAATCACGTTGTCCCATACAAACTTTGCCCCCCTTTTTCACCCTTTTAGGGGTAATATTTCGTAAAATTCGTTCTTAGCTGATCTTTACTCGGTAAAAGGAATATTTCTACCAAATTTCAAGTCTCTAGGTTTTAAAATTCTAGAGATATCGTGATGAGTGTGTGAGTGAGTGACCTTTCGCTTTTATATATTAAGACTAGGGGCCCGCCCCGGCTTCGCACGGGTATTTAACTAAAATTTCAAAAATTATAAATTTATATTTTTTATCACCTACACCTGCGTCGATACTGGAAAATATTTTATAATAGACGGATTAAGTTGTCAAACATGTGTCAAAATAAAATGTAATTTAAATCAAAAGCACTAAGGAGTATTGATATCAACTACAAAGCAAATAAGATTTTACCCCCTTTTAACCCCGTTAGGAGATGAATTTCGATAAAATACGAAACACGTCTACAATCGATTCTGTTAATAAATGTTTATGCAAAATTTGAAGTAGATTGGACCAAGGAATCACGTTGTCCCATACAAACTTTGCCTCCCTTTTTCATCCCTTTAGAGGTAGAATTTCGTAAAATCCGTTCTTAGCTGACCTCTACTCGTCAAAAAGAATATTTCTACCAAATTTCAAGTCTCTGCGCCTTATGGTTCCAGAGATATCGTGATGAGTCAATATATAGGTGGAAATCTGTTATACAGAATGACTGGTAAATTACTATCAATATTTAAGGAGACTACTCGGTACATGATTTTCATTCGAATTATGTAAAAAAATTGGTCAATATTAATAAACTTTTAAGTAAAGTTACTCAACAATTATCCAATTATGTACGCGTCGTCTGGACACCCTGGCAGCTAGCTGCACTTTCGACACAAAACAGGTACTTTACCTTTTTTTTTTTTTTTTTTTTTGACGCTGGGAAATACGTTTACGTATCCCGTCGCCCGAAGGTGGCGGGTATGTGGGACTCGCTGACTGCGAAGTCAGAATACCCACTAAAACCCAGCGGTGCCCTCTTCGCCATACAAGGACGCCACGGGATCACGGTTGCATGCCACCGTGACGCCCCGACGGTTGGCTCGCCTACGCGGGCCGCCCTCGGTCATAGAGCGCTCGCGGGCACCGTGAGCGCTCTATCTCCGCTGCACCAGAGACCGGCGAACGGGGAAAACTGCGGCAGGTCATGATGACATGGCCGCAGTCTCCTCCGTTGACTGATGCGAACTTTGGGGAGCGGTCGGAGCCTTAGCGACCGCTCTAACCCTCGATTTTGGGGGGCGGCACTCCCGTCCTCCCATAATGTGCGACGCCGGTTTGCCGGTATCGCACATTAGAGACGAGGACGAGACGAGGCCCTCTTCTGGTCTTGGCAGACAGGTGGGAGCGGACTGCTGAGAGCGCTGCCCTCGTAGCTCCACCACCTGTCTACGGAGGTCCTCGAGGTCGCGTCTCAGGCGGGAGTTCTCCGCCTGGAGCCGACGCACTTCCTCCGAGGCTGTCCTCTCCTTGAGGGCCTCTACCACAGACTTAATCGAGGCTGCCGCATCCTTCAGGGTCCGCACGAATTCCCCCTTCAGGTTGGACGACCTCGTCGCCGCCTTACAGATCAGGTCCACGTCTGTGGCCACCTGATCCACCAGAGCGTCGGCCGTGCGCGGATCTCCAAGGTTAACGCCCAACGCTCTGCGCCCCTCTTCGGCCGCGCGCGCCTGCTCCAGGATGGCCTTCTCGGCCTCGGTGCAGGGCTCATCCCGCATTATGAAGCGCTTTTTAACCCCAGCGAGGGGCGCCTCTTCACCGGGTGATCGCGAACTCCTACGGAACCGCTTCCCGCTCCGAGTCTGACCACAGCTGGACTCATCACCCGTCGCTGCCGATCTGTCGTCATCTGAGTCGACGGCAGTCGACTCTTCTCCCGCAACCGTTTTCTCAAAATGTGTGATAATAAATTTTTCCATTTTTAGTCCCACGAGTATGGGGGAAAGACGGTCCGCCCAGGCAGTGCCCCCTGTACCTGGGTAAGCCTAGCGTAACTCGTCGCGGGTGTCGGCCGGTACCCGGACGAGGATCGCAGTCGAGACTGATCCACCCGTCAGCCATGCATCCCCTCGCGCTGCGTCGCCGCTTAGGATTCGGGGTAATTTTTTTATAGAGGTTTTCTTCCTCGCGGTCCGGCCGGTTAAGGCAAGACCCTCGGTCCCGCACGTAGCCGCGAGACAAACAGGTACTTTACCTACGTCCAAACGCCGCCACGTGTTAACAGGGTAGCAGGATAAACAAGCATGATCCAGTTCCCCTTAATACTTTAATCCTGGCTTAGGATAGGCAAAAATACTAAGATATTTTACTCGTTTAAGCAACAAATTTGTTGACTAGGTGAATGATGTGAACTTTGGCAATTTTTTTATGTGAACAAGCGGCACAGTACAACACCTGTGCACGTGCCGCCGGCATGACTGGAAAAGTGTCGACGCTTCATTTACTTGAATTGAAATTTATGAAAATTTGGTAAAAAATTAAGTACCTATTTTTTTCACATAATTCGAATGAGAATCATGTACCGAGTATTCTCCTTAAATATTGATAGTAATTTACCAGTCATTCTGTATATATATACATATATATTTCTATTTTCTTATATATATATATATATATATATATATATATATATATATATATATATATATATATATATATATTACAACTTAAATTACAACAAAAACAGCGTTTCTTTCTTTTCTTTATTTTTAGCAAAAATCGGGTTACTTGAGGTTTTTATTTTTTTACTAGTTTTTTTTTTAGTATGAAACTAACAAGTATCGTACCATTTTACAATCCTGATTAAATGCGCGAACTTTTAATGTTACTTGCCAAGGCACTTTAGTACATTTTTTTTAAAGGAGGGCCTTTCAAAGTCGACAAATTTTGAAAATTTTAAATTCATAGTTTAACAAATAGTCTTAATTCTAGAAAACTTAGGGCAATTGTGTCATTATTTTTGATTTTGGTTCTAGAAATGTTATTTATGGTTACGATTTCAAAGTTTAAATGAACAAAAATAATAAAAATTAACCACAATTACCGAAAAATGGTTACAGTTTGACCAAATTTCTAAGTTTTGCTTAAATGCCCATAATTTCCAAACTGCATGGGATAGATTTTTTTTCTGATTTTTCTCATGATGCGTACAATCAATCCTGTCACCCTGTTTTGGCTTGACGTTGAGTTCTGGGACACCCGTATATGTGTGTGTTAGAGAAGTGTTTATATTTGTTTACCCGTGCTCCATGCCAAAGATTATGTTTTCATATATAGAAAATAATTGTATTTATTTTATCATTGAGTAATTTAGAATTATCGTATCATTAAAAAAATCAGTTCATCATAAACTAACACAAGTGGTAACTTATAACTTATAAAAATTTGAAAATTTCTAGTAACCATCTCAATAAAAAAAATATTCAAATTACAAGCCTTAGAACATTAAAATCAATTTACTTTTACTTTTTGTAAAAAAGCAACTTTTTAAATATAAAATTAAATGGTACATATATAAAAGGTTATGTTTAAATATTTCCGTTATTTTGAATAATAAAATTTGCTTTAGTTTATTATATTTTAATTATATTAAAAGATTTTTCTTAAAATTATTTAAGAGTTTATAATAGTTATCTATTATAAACTCTTATATAGCTTTTACAACCATTATTATATGAAACTTGTACTCATATGTAGATAATTTTAGAAAATTCAAATAACACAACAACATAACTTATGATTACAAAACTCGATTAGATTAGTAGGTAAACCATTTGTTAATCTTAGGCAATTGTTTATATAAAATAATATAAATGTTAATTATTTACGTCATAACCAAATGGCAAAATTTATTTTTAAATTAACAACTTATCATCGTTGACTGCGATGAACAAACCGAGTTAGTAAAATAGACAAGCTGTAGGTAGTTATATAATACTATCTTAGATTTCGATAAAATTTTGGGAATAAAGTGTTAAAATTTTAATTATTTATTAAAACCTCTTCAAGCGTAACATTTTCTAGATATTTATTGATGTTTTTAAATATGTCCGTGAAGGAAGCGTCCCAGATGGGATCCTGGACTAATTCAGCTATAGATTTCCAGTTTTCACGCGCAAACTTATGTACTTCTTCCGCTGTAACATAATATAATAGATTATATTAAACCACAAATACTATTTATAAAAAATAAAAGTTTATTTTTAATTATTTTTAATTAATTAAATTATATCAATAAGCAAAAGGTTATACAGATGGATGGAATATGAGAAAAGATTTCATTCTCCAGCATATTTATTACTTTATAATTTTTTTTATAGTATACCTACTGTACATATTTATAAGTTTTTACACAAAGCTTATACACAAATATATTATGAAATATTTACCTAAATCTTCTCGCCCGTTGAACAAATTTTTAAAACCGTAAATTATTTTAGTGAGAGGCTTGGCAACAAATTTATAGTTTCTAAGAAAGATTTGAGTTTTTCCATCATCTCTTTTTACTTTCTCTATTTCACATTCTAGATTTAGAAGAAAATGTCCTGTAAATAAATAACGAGGTCAATTACTATATTATATACACTGAACTGAATTGAATCAGCATGTAAGCGTCCTACTGCTGGGTAGAGGCCTCTTCTCCATCTAGAAGAAGGACTGGAGCTTAATCCACCACGCTGCTCCACTATGGATTGGCGGATAATATCCCTACCCCGAGTAACGATCGTTACCAGGTGTCTATGATAACAACTTGGACCGACGGCTTAACGTGCTCTCCGAGGCACGGTGGGGAGACCCACAAGGACATACACCCAGACCGGAAACAAATGTTTGCATAAATACAAATATCTGCTCCGAGCGGGAAACAAATCTGTGACGGCCGGCGTTGAGGCGACTACTCGCACCACTATACCAGAACAGTCGTCATACCAGAAAGGACGTCGATATAATATATAAAATATTCTAAAATGATTTATTAAGTAATATAAATTTTAAAAAATATATATTACTTAATAAATCATTGCACAAATAAATATTTGCACAAATACAAATATATGCCCCGAGCGGGAAACGAACCAACGACCGCCGGCGTCGAGGCGACTACTCGCACCCGTTCACCAGAGCGTGCGTCACACCAGAACGATCATCAATATTGTACATAAATTATTTTAAAATGATTTATTAAAAGTGACACAAATTTATTTTTATATTGCTACTTGCTCTCTTATTTAGAAGCTAGTGGTTTAATTTTTTAAATATTTTCTGCGTAAGATGAATTTTTATTGACTAATATATTTCATGAAACGTTATAAACATAACTTTTAAGTAGAAACCACAAAAGACAATAGTCATGACAAAAATATAAACCACGGAATTTTACTCAGTTAATATATAAGATAAATACACACACGCAAACGCAGTTTGTATAAAAAGCATTATTTCTAATAATTCTCAATGTGCCTGCAATAAATTCATAATCTCCATTTCCTTCCATAGATAATGTTCCAATACGTCCTTTCATGTCATATTGACCAGTCGCCTTAAGTTCACCTTCCGGGCAGTTGATGTCGACGGATAGATGTGTTAAATCCGAATTAAATCTGTATTAAAAACTGTGTTTTATAGATTTAATTGTACTTAATTTTTTTTCATGATACTTAATATTTATTAAAATTAAAATTTAATTACAATATTATAATGTAATACCTAAACTTAAATGTCCTAAAGTAAATTATATAATAATTATGTAAAAATTACCAAAAAAATGGAAAAAGACGCTAGATAAAGACCAAAGCCCAAGTAATAAAAGTTAGTATGATTGTCACGGAAAATGCTAAACTACCTATACTTAATAAAATTATAATATTATATCAATACGACCACAATAACGTTTTAAAAGTTTATCTCTGTCTATAATAAAACTGTAACAGGTTTAATCCTGAACATTGAAGGTATTTCGAAAAAATTTGGAGAATACTCTATAATCAATACTAAAATCAAAAAGTAGGTACCTATTTGGTTTTTGTCTGTCTGTGTGTCTATATCCTGACGGTGGATCACGCCAAAGCTAATGAATGAATTTAAATAAAACATGAAATGTGAGATCCTACTACGAACGACTCAACATACTTTTTATTCCGAAACCCAGCGTGGATCACTTGGGGAGGGGATGAAATTCAAATGTGTAGTTAGTAGTAATTTATTAACACGTAGCCCGATTTCATTTCTTCAGTTTTTGTTAGAAAGAATATTTTAAAGACTGTCTCGTAAATATTTCAAAATATTCGATTTGACGGTTCGGAAATTACAGACATCGTAACCCTTAGTATTAGATCCAAATAACTTAGAACCCGAAATGTCCAGGAACCTGGCTTACACGCTTCATTTTATAGGCTTAATGAAAGAGAAGACCATCGCTATGACAATCGTGGGCATAATTAATATGAAAATATGTAGTATATAATGAACATAACCTGAGATGCCTTAAACGATACAATACCTGCAATGAAAAGGATTAAAATTCTTTTTTCACATAACAATAATAAAAGTGAGATCATCTACTATTGTATTCGCGAATTAAGTAGGTTAAAGCCGGAGGATTTGCAAATAAAGAGCAAATAAAGACTCGATCATCCGAAATATTGTGCAGACGTTGCAGTTGACGCGATTCTTGTCGAAGCGCTAACGAGGTCATCGATGACACGAGTATGTCGAACATCCGGTGCACGTTGTGTAGACGTTGCAGTTGACGCGACTCTTGTCGTAGCCGTATCGGGGTCATTGATGATATTTCGAAATTCACCGTGGCTATGCCGGTAGTTATAAGGAAATAGGTATATAATTCGCGTCTTTCCCGAGGTTAGTTTTGTAGATTATTATTTATACATACTTACACAGTTATGCAAAAGTGCCATCACTTTTCTATCTTCTTAATCAAAGGATACTCTTCATGTGCCACTTAATCTACTTTCTTTTATTTATTAAGAGTTAGATATTAAATAGTATATATGTAGTACCTCTACATTTACTTGCTTATTAGTAGCAGTTCATATTAAAGTAAAAATGTATTGCATCAGCTTATAGGTTCGGAGGATATTATAAAATTCAATAAAATTATTATAGGTAGTTGGATCTGGGTTTCGTGATTGAAAACGAACTATCCCTGGGACTGTCTTTCAGCATTATAACATGGCAACTAATTTACTTGTCTCATTTTATTGCGTCGAGACAGCCCCAAGCCTTATTTGACAGAGCCTGCCATTAGTTACTTCTTCGTATCTTGATAAAAATAAAAATATTATGATTCCATATAAAAGTAAATAAATAAAAACAACAAAGAAATTAAGAAGTAAAATAGAAACCATAAAAAATAATAAGCATGTCAAATAAAGCCGAGAATTTTTTGTTTTTCTATGATCGTTAATACTGTATTTATGACATATAGACAAATTTTATAACCATAACATACATAATAGTATAACTATGAATACACAGTTATGGTTTTAAGATGCTATTTTCTTATTTTTGAAATATTTACTGTATATATTCGACGCTAGCGTTGCACTAGTATCTAACATAAACCTCTGTCATTATTTGCTCTTCTATAATATCTATAATTATATTATAAAACCTCTTGTTCTTATGAAATACTAATAAAATAATAAAACACTAGACAATATTTTTATTCTAAGCACATTTTTTTTTGGGGAAAAAGTCTTACAGCGAAAAAGTACATCGGATTTTACATTTTTCCGGATTAAAAATAGTAAAACGGTCATTGAAAATATTTAAAGGTTCTGTTTTGTTAGTTTTGTGTTTATTATTAAGAAGTTGAATAATTCGCGATAATTAAAAACGTTGAGGCAGTACTTGATTCGACTAAAGATAATTCTCAATGGAATAGGTACTTAAAAATGGTTAATATAATAATTTACCCGAGATAATGCGGGCTTTAATAATTTTGCTAATACTTAACATTGATATATTTAATTTTAATGTCACCACAATTCAGTACCTATCGTGATGTTGCGAGCTTTTTAGGACATATCTAAACTTTTTTCTTTTTTTAAATCATTTTACGCCGCTCTACTCCAGTGGCATGAAAATAGTTTATTCTTCTATGTATTTCGTCAATAGCGTGCTTACTGACATATTATTTGCTTATAATAATATTTCTTTTTCTGCTTTAACGCAATGTTCAGCAGTGTATAATTTATTCACAAACATAATTTTTACGTATTTTAGCGTTCAGATTAAATTTAATGAAAATTTGTCTATACACACAGAATATTATTGATTTTTACAGAATATATTACCTAATATTGTAATTTTCGTACAATTTTGAATCTAGATGTGGGTGGGGCTCAAAAAAATTGTACCATAACACACTAGAAAATATAACACACAGAGACGCACGCAACACACTGGAAAAATTGTAACACACTAGAAATTAGTAAGGCCTTGATTACACTATACCTATCATAATTTATTAAAAATGTTAGGTAATTTTTTTTAATAATTTAATAAATATTTTACCTTATCCCTGGGCTTTTTTGTTTATTTCAATTTTAAGTTCATCCATACCTCAAATTAAATGAAATGCAACATGATTTATTAAAATATTTTAATTAAAATTAGTTATACACTAAAGAAAAAATTACCATGGTAAAGATGTTGTGAACCATGCTTAATATTATCCAGTGTGTTTCGTAACACACACGTAACACAACATAACACACTATACTGAACACACGAGAAGATTCTTGGCTTTACTTGATTAAAACGACCTCAAATTCAAAGATATTTCAGAAATAAAGCCATAACATACGACTTAAACAAGGATTTATTTAATCTCATAATTTTATATAACGAAAGAGAAACACGTACCTTCAAAATTCACCTTTATATATCCAATTTTTTCTATGACAAAAACGAACGCCGCACATCACGCGTCGTTTGCCGCGAAACTAAAACGCTGACATTAAAACTGACACTTCATAGATGTTAGGTTAAAGTTTAGCCTAATTATAATATGAATTATAGTGGAACTATTACAGAAACAGAAAAGTTACCGTGTAACACATTCATTGTAACACACGAGAAGATTAAAAGGGACATTTTTTCAAATTAAGTTATGTAGTTAGAAATTGTACTATTTCTCTAAAATTCATTTGAAATGCTTTAAATTAGCTCCCATACTAACAACGCTAGTAAATAAAAAGTACATTAATAGCATATTTTTTTTGTAAAAAATTAATCATTGTCCTCAGACTGCACTGGGACATTTTAGTTTTGTATGGAGAACAAAATTGCCTTAATGTTTCGTGTACCAAAATAATGTGTATTTGGGTGGTTAGATGATTATTTTTGGCTCCTAACTATTATTTATGTTTTCATTCTTCACCAACAAATAAAATTTCATGAAAAAAGCTTAAAAATAATACTAGAATTCAAGTATAAACGGATGACCGCAATTTATTTTTAAAAAGTACAATTTTTTTGAGCCCCACCCATGTAAATTATATTTGAACAAGAAAAATATAATTATATAGTATTAGAATGTGTATGACCCTTTAATTACTGTACACAAGTGCTAAAATTGTGTAGGTATCGTCAAAATTTTGATTTCGTTTTTTTAATTATAATTTTTTTAGTTAGTCCAAAATGAGGAAATAAATATTAAGGCACATTTTTCACACGCTTATTAAACTGAGCATTTTGTTCCTTACTTTAATGAAGAAATATGTTTTTTCACTCATTTAATACCCGTGTTCTGTTATAAGAATTTTGAATACAATAATGCCTTTACCAAACATAACATAACATAATATTTAAAATTTTAATATATATTTATAAACTATATTTTTTGAATAGAATTTTTATGTATGTAATTTAATAAACGTTACGTTTGCGAATAGCTTAGATTTAAGATTTTCTAATGAAATGAAATGTCTTTTTGAACACATTTCCTTCATACACCGACTGGCAGAAGATTAAATACAAAAGAAAAAGGAGAAAAACATTATTAAAAGATAAAACATAGTAATAATAATCAAAACACACATACCGTAAATTTGAGAGCTTGCACGTTTTGTAGCCAATAATTGTAGTATTAAGGAGGTGTAATTTCAGATTTGGTTCGTTTATGTCTATATTTTTTTTGAAAATTTCTAATGAAAATATCTAGCTCTCCCAATTGTGAGAGGTGTAAGACTGTCGAAGATGTACAACACTTGTTAACTAAATGTATACAATTTCGATCTGGCAGAGAAACCATTATAAGAATAATGAAATTGAATAAATTTGACACTGGAATATTCCACGGTATATGAACTTGCTCGTCCAGCATGTAAAGAGGCAATTGCCTATTCTATCCAGATATATAAGTCTCATTTGTTTATTTAGTTAGGATTAGGCTACGACGGGACTGGTATATACTTTTGTATAAAAGTCCCTAAAATACAAGAAAAAAAAAGATTAAACAAAATAGCTTATTGACAATAAATATTTAAACCTGACTTTAAATAAAAAGAAGCAATAAGAGAACAGAACACAAAATAGACACATTATCTTATGTTTATAATTAATCTAATAAATATAAATTAATTCAACAAGTAATTAATTAAATAATCAATTAATTGATAATTGATTAATTTATCTAATATTATAATAATAAAAACGGGCAACTTTTTTCACTGGTCATATTACATTACAAATAGGCATGAAATTAGATTTATTATACTCACTTGAAAAGGCTCCAGTACCTAAACAAAGAAAAGTTAACGGTAAAAAAAGATACATCTTCTCTTCACTACGTATCGTGTATAAATGTCACTAATCGATTTTATACACACGTATATATATATATATATATATATATATATATATATATATATATATATATATATATATATATATATATATATTAAAGCTTCCTTATCTTGATATAAGCATAATTAAATTTCGTATAATTAATTATTTATTTAAATATTGCGTTGTTTACTTATTGACAGTAAGCAAAACTAATAACTCTTTTTTTAGGATTCGTTTCAAGTATTTTTTTTCTTCTAAATTATGACTAGCTCAGTTAAAAGTTTCTTTACATGTGTATTTGTTGTGTATCATAAATAAAAAATAGAATAAAAAAATGAGGTCACTTTTACTAATTAACAACTTAACTTTTAATTATTATTAAGTACCTGTTGCGAAGGTAATAAATAGTAAATTTATTACTTATTACTCGCGACTTAGTTTGCGATTGCCATCTTTTTCTTCCATAATAAAAGATAAAATATATACGCCAGTTTAAGATGAGCAATACTTTGAAAGATTTCCGGATTCCAAGTTATTTTGGATCGAATAGAAAGAGTTACGATTCGAAGACTTCGGTAAGGAAATGATTCTTAAACTCGTACTTTAAAGTACATATCGTTACTTGGAAAAATAATAGAATATTTAGATTGTAATTTAACCCAATCCATAAATTGAAAGAATTTGTTAAGTGTTATTTTGGTTTTGGTATGCTTTAGCGTAGGGATTCCCTGACACTTTTTCGTAATAACGTACTATGTAAATCACGTCAAGATATGGTAGAGCTCTTTTGAATTTTAGCCTTGTAATGTTATTTTACCCTGTTTGAGACAATCATAGAGGACAAAGAAGCCTTAACATTGTAAATTATCAAATCATTCAGCTTAAATTTTATAAACTCTATTCCGAATCCGCGACTATTAATTATAAAAGAACTATTTATTTATTTATTTATTTGTGGACAACCAGTAGCGAATACAGCAAATCTTATATCTAATACTTATACTTAATAACAAATAAGGTAGCCGTACAGCTTATTAAGGTGTCACAGCATGCTTAAGTCTATGAAATTAAATAATATGTTTCTGTGAAATAAAATGGTTTCATAGTCTATGAAATTAAATGGTATATTTTTCTTACAATTTCTTGTTTTAACTTAATTTTTATTTTACTTTTTTTTTAAAAGTTTAACACAGCCTTCCTGAAGCTTCGCATATTATCATTATAAATATCGACACTGCCACATAACTGGTTATAAGTCCTAATTAGTCTTACGGTTACAGAGTGCTGTTTGAGGTTGGTTCTAGCGAAGAGCTGATAGAAAAGGCCAGATGCTCGAGCCGCTCTCTTTATAGCACCTCTTGGTACTCACAGCTTAAAGTCCTGCAACAGCACAGGACAATCCACAATGCTTCTGCACATTTTAAAGAGAAACATCATATCAAGCTATCCACGACGAACCAAGAGGCTATCTATTCCAAAATGGGTGAGGCGTTCATCATAATTTTGAAGATACTTATGCATACCTTCGGAAAATGAAAGATGTCTAAGAAACCTTTTCTGAATGCGTTCGAATCGTAACTGATGTGTATTATAACTAGGCGACCACACTACGCTAGAATACTCGAGTGTAATTCTTACAAAGGCATTATAAATAGCTATTTTAGTAACAGAGTTTTTGAAGAATTTACTATTCCTGATTATAAAACCTAACATTTTTGATGATCGAGTTGCAATGGCATCTATGTGGGGAACAAATACATAAATAACTTGTACTGTATATATATATATATATATATATATATATATATATATATATATATATATACTTGTACTGTATATATATATATATATATATATATATATATATATATATATATATACATATATGATATGCCACATAAACTTTTTAATGAAAAATGTTAATATCACTAACGAAGTACGTTTTTATTTTAAAAGAGTTTTTGCTAGATTAATTATTTTCTAGATTAAAATATTTCTATTTATTAATATTTATTTTTAATTACAAAATTAAAATATTAACATTTTATTATATATTTACAAAGTTTATAGCCTTTTTTATTTATTATTTTGGTTTTTCTTAATGGCCGTGTGTTGAAATATTAAGATAATGAAAATGATGAAATGTAAAAACTAATACCTAACTAATGTTCTTTTAAGACCACGAAATAACACAAATGCCTTTAAGGGGTATAGTGTTATGAGTATAATTTATTAAGACCGTAAAGCTATTTCTTTTTTACTATTATTTCATCATTAAAACCTAATTCTTAAAACCTATTGTAAGATATTATATTATAATTAATTCGCTCCTGTATCTATTTTAAATTTTTCTACTCCACGCTTATAAGAAAGATTCTGGAATTCTTAAATTTCTTATTTAATCTCATCTATTTCACTCCTTTCTTCAATTACGCTGATGTGAAAATTATCGTCTGTAGAGTCACTATTTCAATTATTGCTGTTACGTCCAATTTCATGAACCTGTTGAATTGAACCCACGACCGATGGTGTTAAGGCTATGCGAGTAGCACGACTACACCAAAACGTTTGTCATTAAAATATTTAATGACGTAAATGCTAAGTAAGGTATTTTATATCAACCGGACAAACGAAAAAGTTAAACTCAAGGTATACGAGTATGTACAAGTACCTACATGTAACATTATAATGTTAATCTAATTGCAGCGCTCGCAAATTTTACAATAAAATTATTAACTCATAATATTTTTCAAAAGAAGCGATTAAATGATATATCTAAATCGAAAATTTATCATAATATTATATTGAGGAAGTAAATATAATTGTACATAAATCGAGTTGGTTAATTAAAATACGTCTAGGTTTACTTATTAAACCTGTTTGTTCTAAGAGAATTATCCGTGTGTGACGTAATATTAATTACAATTTAAAATATGAAATAAGTTTACTCGTATAATAATTACTGGTTATTTTTATAATTAGGTATAATGTAAATAGTTGCTTACAAATTGACGACATTAACTCACTGGTCAACACTGGTTTTGCCACACGAACTTTGATAGCAAATTTTGTTTTATCAATCTACTCTCATTATTAAATCACAGTTGTCTTATGTCAATTAGCCTCATATTTGTTATGATACGGTAATACTCATAACTAGTACTACGGTAGTAAATTAACAGAAACGCTTACAAATAAATCGTTATAAAATATTTGTCGTTGAATTTGAACACTTTTTTGTGATTTATTAACCCTGTGAACATGTCGAGGAAGTGTAATAATGATCCTAACTCTTTTTGTTATGTCTGCGGAGAACTTACATTCAAAAAACAACAACGAAATTTTACGAATCTTGTGTTGGAGTGTTACCAATGTTTTGGTTTTTCTGTCGCCCTAAAAAAACAAATTCTGGGCCCCTCATGTCTGTTGCATAACATGTATGAAAAATTTAACTGACTGGAAGAAAAGTGCACGACCTATGCCGTTTGCTGTACCCATGATATGGACTGAACAGCGATATCACGTTTCAGATTGCTAGTTTTGTCTCACTGACATAAAAGGTATAAATTACAAGAAAAAAAAAACACAGTTATTTACCCTAACTTATCTTCGGCTATTAGACCAGTCTATCATTGTAAAAAATTGCCAGAACTAATACCAGTTGCAACTACGTCTGTTGAGAACGACAATTCACAACCGTCCACTTCAGGTCAATGTATTGACGAGGACGATGATTTTGAGTTTGAAGGAATTGTAAACGAGTCACATTTGATAACTCAAGGAGACCTAAAGATAGATAGATTTGAAGAAAAATTAAGCGATTTAGAAAAATCTGCATAGAAGGCTTTTAAAAATGTTGTTGCAAATTTTTTGGGTAACCACAAGAGTAACAGCTACAGAGAGTTGGTTAGTGAGCTATTATTGTCATATCAAGCATTGGATTGCAATATGTCACTTAAGAACCATTTTTTAGACTCGCACCTGGATTTTTTTCCAGACAATTTAGGGGCTGTCAGCGACGAGCACGGTGAGAGGTTCCATCGGGATATTTCTCATATGGAAAAGCGGTACCAGGGCAAATGGAGCCCAAATATGTTAGCAGATTACTGGTGAACAATTAAAAGAGACCAACCAAAAGCTAAATATTCAAGAATATTTTAGATTATTAAGTCATTTATAAAAAAAAAAAAAAAACTTTTGATTTACGAGATCTGTGTTTTTTCTTAATATTTTAAATTACTCAATAGAATAAAATCCTTGTCTAACAATTTTTTTTTAACTGTTTATTTTTTCTTACAATCACCAATTAAAGTAAAAAATATCAAAAAAGTCCATGTGGCACGACAAAGTTAAAATTTTGTTGACCAATTGAAACGTAAAAAAAGTGTGTTAACAAAATCTAATCCAATTACCGTTAAGTTTTTCAATACATTATTTATTTAAAATTTCTTTTCAATAAAATTATTTAAATAGTTATTTCAATAGTGACGACCGTTATGGTGTAGTGGTGCGAGTAGTTACCTCAACATCGGCTTTCGCGGGTTCGATTCCCGCTCGTACCAGATATTTGTATTTGTATAATATAATATAAACCAGATATTTGTATTTGTATATATAATATACCCGACGTAGAGTACAGAGCACGTAAAGCTGGTGGTCCCGGTTGTTATAACACGAGTAGGCATCTGATAACGATCGTTACTCATAGAAGGGAAATTGTCCACCAACCCGCAGTAAAGCAGCGTGGTGGATTAACCTTCCCTATATGGAGGGAGGCCTTTGTCCAGCAGTGCGATGTTTACCGGCTGATTCAATTCAGTTCAATTTAGTATTAAAAAAGTCAATGAAATTTTTAACTTAGTAAACCTTTGAAAACTAAACTTTATATTATTGTTATAACTAACTTTATATTAAACTAACTTTTATATTATTGTTACATGATAACGGCGAAAAAAGAAAAAAAAAAAAGGAAAAAATAAGATGCTATGGCAATAATACTAGTAAGTAGTAGCGATTTATTAATATTATTGCCATAATTGCATTAGTTATTCTAAGCACCTATTACTCGTATTATGTCAATAATGGTAATTTTCTATCGTTATCGTTTTTTTAATTATCATTCGAAATGCATAAATTACACAAGTAATAGAACTTATATATATTATGGTTTGTACTTTACATAACAAAGAAAAATTTACGACCAATCGGTGACAGAGAATAATTCCAATGTCATTTTTTAATGTAAGTTCTTTTTGTTTAAAATAAGCATAACGATTGTTTTTTGATTGGTTTTTTATTTTATTTATGCCCTGTTTTTTTCTTGTTATTTATTCCGTATGTCTCTCAGTGTGATTCTTTTATGCCGGAAATCATTTTCCGTTCTCCCGTTCGTTAGACATCATGTGCTTTGTAGCACATATCCGGCCCCACATGGAATACTGCTCTCATCTGTGGGCTGGAGCGCCCCAATATCAGCTCCTTCCATTTGACCGCGTTCAACGCCGGGCGGTTCGAATCGTCGACGACGAGGTTATCTCCAACCAGCTTGATTCTTTGGCACTGTGTAGAGATGTCGGATCACTCTGCATCTTCTACCGCATCTATCACTGGGAGTGTTCTGAGGAATTGTTTGGATTAATACCTGCAGCAGAATTCCATCATCGGACATCGCGTTAAAATTCCAAATTTCACCAACATCATCTCGATGTCCGAAAATCTACAAAAACCCGATATTTACGGCATTATCTGGCTACGCAAAGTTAGCACCCCACTGAAGGATTTTTGAAATCAAAATGACTTTAATCGATAGGTCTACGTTAGGTCTGTATAGGTCCACCAAAATTTTTGTTAGGTCGCCTATTTTTTTTAATAAATATTTTTAATAAATAGGTCTATTTTTTCAACAAAAAAAAAACCTAACAACCTAAAAAAAGACCTAATAACCTATTATTGATAGGTTGTTAGGTCTTGTTTTTTTGTTGAAAAAATAGACCTATTTATTAAAAATATTTATTAAAAAAAATACGCGACCTAACAAAAATTTTGGTGGACCTATACAGACCTAACGTAGACCTATCGATTAAAGTCATTTTGATTTCAAAAATCCTTCCATGGGGTGCTAACTTTGTGTAGCTGCATTATCTGCCTCGTACGACCAGTATATGGAACCAGCTGCCATCTACGGTATTTCCGAACCGATGCGACTTAGGGACCTTCAAGAAAAGAGCATACACCCATTTGAAAGGCCGGCAACGCACCTGATAATTCTCTGAATTAGCGAGTGTCTATGGATGTCGCGTACACTTACCACCAGGTGAACCGACTGTCCGTTTGCCTCTTCTTACATAAAAAAAAAAAAAATGTAAAAACTACATAATTAAATTATTATTTTACATATTAACATACAAAACTTAAACTAAAATTTTAATTATTCATTATACTAGTTGCAAGTCTGCAGTGACATAAACGCTTAAAATAAAAATTACCCAATCTTATGTAAGAGTTATAAATAGAATAACATATTACATGTTTTTAGGGCTTCATTGAAAAATATGGAGAACGGAAACCCCTCTATTTAATATTTTCATTCAAAAAGCCTGGAATTATTTTACTTACACCCGTCTGGCAATATTAATCATTTTTACTTTTTTTCATTATGAAATTAAATATAAATACCAATCCGGAAACGCAACCGGGACTACAAATAAAATATATACATTTTAAAATAAATATAAACCACGGTTTTGATCACTTCTAGACTATTTTAAAAATCTAGTCTCACTTAATAAAGGGTACTTTAAAATATCAATTTTCTGTACATGTGTGGAAACAGATTCATAGAAAAAAATATTCTTTTTTCTGATTGGTCTCCAATTATTATTTGTAGGCCTAAATTAATTTCACGAATTTCCTTCTCTGAACTACCCACTGTGCACTTCGATGGTGTTGACATACCATACAGTATTACAACTGGAGACGATCACAAACTCTCACGTCATTTAAAAATATAATAAAGGAATATTATCTAACTCAATAGCTTTGTTTCAGATTATATTAAATTATATGTATGTATGCGTATGTATGTAGACATATGTCTATTTATGTATGTGTATGTATGTATACTTAAGGTTGCCTGGAAGAGATTGCTGCTTTAGCAATAAGGCCACCTCTTGTACATTTCTCTTTTAAACATTTTATTCTATATTTGAAAAAAAAAATTGTGTGCAATAAAGAGTACTTGTATTATATTGTATCGTAAAACTGGTCATTGTTTTTTTTTCAGTCATATTAAATAAAAAATCTGATTTTGTTTATTAAATTTTAATTGTATTAAAATTATAACTATTATAAGATTTTACATAGCTTTTACAAACATAATTAGATGAAACTTGTACTCATATGTAAATAATTTTAGAAAATTCAAATAAAACAACAAAACAATTTAACTTATAATTACAAAACTTGAAAAGATTAGTAAGCCATTCATTAATTTATGGTCATTGTTTATAGAAAATTATATAAATATTAATTATTCAGTCATACCTAAGTGGCACAATTATTTATTGTTTAAATTAACAACCTACCATCGTTTAATGGGACGGTAAATTATACCAAGTTAAATAAAATAGACAAGCTGTATTTATACTCTTTGTAATTGCTTCGTGATTTATACTATCTTATTCTTATTATAATATTAGAGAACTTATGTATTGTTAAAATTCAATTATTTATAAAAATCTCTTCTAGGGTAACATTTTCAAGGTATTTATTGATGTTCTTAAACATTTCCGTAAAGGAAGCGTCCCAGATAGGATCCTGGACTAATTCGGCAATAGCTTTCCAGTTTTCACGGGCAAACTTACGTACTGCTTCCGCTGTAAGATAATATTTTCGACTATATTAAACAACAAATACTATAAATGCAAAAATTTATACAGATGGATAAATCGATAAATGTGTATCTCTTCCGCATAAAGTACAGAAATGATGATGAACATTTAAGCTTTTCCAATAATAAAGCGCACCCAGACTCGGTGCGGGAATCAAATCCATAACTCTGGAACTGAAAGCCAGGCCACTGCCAAATGCACCAACGGGCCTGTCAATAATTTATAAAGGTCTATATTAATGTATTGTAAGACAGTCTGTCAGTTGCTGATGATTTGACAGAAGAAGAATCAAAACTGGAGCTCGCGGAATGAAATTCGGGCTCGAGCTTTTCAGTATTCAAGTAAATTATGTATATTTTTGCAATTAAAATCGAATATCCGAAAAAATTTCGTTTTCCAGCTGTCACATTTTATTAATTTTTTTATAGTATACTGTACTATAATATTTTAAACACAAATATAATATTATATAAAATATTTACCTAAATCTTCCCGCCCGTTGAACAAATTTTTAAAATTGTAAATTATTTTAGTGAGAGGTTTGGCAACAAATTTATAATTTTTAAGAATCATTTGTGTTTTTCCATCATTTCTTTTTACTTTCTCTATTTCACATTCTAGGTTTAGAAGAAATTGTCCTGTAAATAAATAATGAAATCAATCACTGTATTATTTATAGTGATTTGTACTGAATCAGCCTGTAAACGTCCCACTGCTGGGCAAAGGTTCCATTTAGAAGAAGGGTTGGAGCTTAATCCACCGCGCTGCTCCACTGCAGGTTGGCGGATAATGATAATCAGGTGTCTATGATAGCAACCGGGACCGATGCCTTAACGTGCTCTCCGAGGCACGGTGGAGAAACCCACAAGAACATTCATATAGACCGGAAACAAAGATTTGCACAAATATAAATATCTGTACCCAGGCGGGGATCAAACCCACTACCGCCGGTGTTGAGGTGATTGCTCGTACCACTACTCCAGAACGGTCGTCACACCAGAACGGTCTTCGATATTATATATAATTTTAAAATGTTTTGTTAAAAGATTTTTATATTGTTATTCGCTGTCTTCTTCAGAAGCTAGTGGTTTTATTTTTAATTTTTTTTTTTTTTTTTTGCGTAGGATGGACTGAGTGATATAGCAGAAAACTGCAAAAGACAGTTGTGACAAATATAGAAACCACGGAACTTTACTCACTTAATATAAATGGAAAATATTCAAACACAAATTCAGTTTATATAAAAAGCATTATTTCTAATAATTCTCTATTTTTACTTGCCTGCAATATATTTATAATCTCCATTTCCTTCTATTGGTAGTGTTCCAATACCTGTTCCAATGTCCTTTCATGTCATACTGACCAGTCGCCTTAAGTTCGCCTTCCGGGTAGTTGATGTCAACAGATAGGTTTGTTAAATCCGAATTAAATCTGTAATAAAAAAAAGTGATATAATAGTTGTATGTATTCGTATTTACTTTATTTAATTCGCCTCATGTTACTTATACTTAATATTTATTAAAATATTCACTTAGAAGATTTCGTTTTTGATAGTAGGTAATGCCTAAGCTTGAATGCCCCAAAGTAAATGAAATGATATGTAAAAATTACCATGGGAGATAAAGACTAGATAAATAAATAAAGACTAATAAAACCTAGATAAAGACTTGACCAAGCAATAAAAGTTAGTAAAATTGTCACTAAAGATAGCAAACTATATACGAAATAAAATAGTTTGGAAAATTCAAAAGGATACACCTCATAATTAAAATAACATTGAAATTAAATAGGATTCTATTCCTAACTATAATGAAGCGTAAAAAAAAAACGTGAAGTACGATAATACTTCTTATTTAATTTTTTTATTATTATTTATAGTTAAAAACAATCGAGTGGTGTCGTGGTACACCAGATAGGAACGAAGTTCATTAGTACATAAATACGATTATTAATATTTCAAGTTCTAGTCGAGATAAAAGAAAATAATTAATCGGGTTTAAATTTTTTATTTAAATATTTTATTGCTAAAAATCAAAAACTACTTAACAAAATTATCATCACACTTTTATTTTATTTACAATGATTCAAAACAAATATATAAAACGCCATCCAGTGAGAGCGGGGCCTACGCAGCAATAAGTAATAGCTTATTGCTGCTTAGGTTTCGGGGTCTTCACTAGATGGCGTCAACTCATTTTAAAAATATACCAGTTCAGAAATAAAACCACTGAATTGGTAACTTTTAAAAGAAAAAAAAAAAGTTGTTAAATGGAATAATTATTAATTGGTTTTTAAATAATTTAAATTGTGAATAAATATTGAACTGAATATTGATTTTTAGTTTCGAATATATCTTTTGTAGAATTCTATTTAAGAGGTTTTTGGACGAAATAATCTTACTATGCCGGAAGTTTTTTGCTGGTTACGGTACTCCGTCGGCCCATAAGGAACATCGTTCCAAACCACATACAGGATCCGTACATACAGACACACGGACGTCCAAGACAGAACTTTTTAAACAGTTTTTTAATTAGTTTAAATAATAAAATGGCATTACAAGTATCATAAGTGTCAGTGTGTCTGTAACTCTGTAAACACTATTTTACAAGTGCAATATATTTATAGTAATAAATAGAGACATTTTAAGTTCAAAAAATCACTCATTTTACATGTAGTGAAAGTAGAACCCACTTAAACTTCGCTTATGAGGCGTGAAATTATAATAAGATTTTTTTCTGATTCTTCTGCAAAAATATTTTTAAAGTTAATCTTTATTTCTAATAAAGGTGTAACAATTCTGAACATTAAAGATATTTTGAACTTGTTTTGGAAGGCACTCTAAAAATCGACACTGACGTACCTTTTCAATCTTCTGTATTTGTATGTGTGTGCTTTGACTGCCCATCACACCAAAACTACTAAATTAATTTAATCACAAGATTTCAGATTATACTACGAACTAGTAAATACGATACTTTCTATCCCAAAATGATGGGATGAAAGTCAAATGTATACTTAGTTGTAATTTACGAGTATGTATGCGTAAAAGCCCAATTTCATTTATTCACTTTTTGTTAGAAAGGAAATATTTTGAAGACTGTCTCGTAAAAATTTCATCAAAGGTCATCTATTTGACGGTTCAGAAATTACAGGCATCACAATCCTTAGTATCAGATCCAAATAACTTAGAACCCGGAATATCCAGAAATGTGGCTTACATACTTTATGTTATAGGCGTAATGAAAGAGATGACAATCGCAAAGAAAGTCGCAGAAACAGTATGGAAATATGTAGTCTATAATGAACATAATCTGAGATGCGTTAAACGATATAATACCTACAATGAAATGGGATTAAAATGCTTTTTTCACATAATATCAAAAGAGATATAATAATCTAAGATTATTGAGCTGGAAGAGGAAATGAACAGGTTAAATTGAGATATACCGAGTCTATATGAAGTCCGAATAAAGGGGAGGAGACGATAACCGGGTAGCCTGTTCTACTAACGGGAGTTCTACCATCAGTCTCAAGGAGGTGTCGGGTTTATTGTCCGCAGCTCCCTCATTGGCAACATTGTGACCATCGGAGTGTGTCGAACAGGGTTGCGTGCCTTATACTCAGAGTATCTAAGAGATATTCACTGAAGGTCATACAGGTATACGCAATGATCTCGGCACACTTAGATGAACAAGTAGAGGCTATGTATGAGGACATCAGTAGAGCCATACATACGAATAAAATCTGCTTCAATGTTGTCATAGGGGACTTTAACGCGAAGATAGGCAAAAGACGTAATAAATGATTTTTTTTCAAACACACTTTCTTCGTACACTTACAGACATAAGATTAAATAGAAAGTAAAATAAGAAAAATATTATTAAAAGACAATAGTAAGATTTATCAAAACACACATACCGTAAATTTGAGAGCTTGCCCGTTTTGTATCCAATAATTGTATTATTAAAGAGCTGTACTTTCAGATTTGGTACATTTATTTGTATATTTTTATTGAAATAAGGATCACAGCTCTCTATCCCAAGTTCTGGAATCCCCTCAAATATTTGTGGTAATGCAGTATTTAAAGATTTCTCTATGCAAGGTAGATCAGTCAGTTTACATGGTGTGAAGAGACTTTCTGAAACCAAATATCGAAAGTTTTAACAAGACGATCTATTTTTTATGTTTTATTTTTGTAACAAAAATTATAAACGTTAGAACACTTCGAATTCATTTTGTATAAAGTATGAAACATATATATATATATATATATATATATATATATATATATATATATATATATATATATATATATATGTTTTTAGGATATATATACATATATATATATATATATATATATATATATATGTTTTTAGGATATATATACATATATATATATATATATATATATCCTAAAAACATATATACATTTTCTAAAAAGTTATAGAGTGATATTGACCGGAATGATATATTGATTTGAATGCTCAGTCAGTTATCGATGCAATAATATAATATATTTTTAATAAAACATAAAAATGGTAAAAAAATAGACTTAATTTACTTACTTGAAAAGGCTCCAGTACCGAAACAAAGAAAAGTTAATGGAAAAAAGAGAAACATCTTCTCTTCACTTCGTATCGTGTCTAAATATTACTATGCAGATTTTATATACAAGCACATGTATTTTTTGTAATTATTTATCTCTACATTTTAAGTAACAGTTTAGGATATATAACAATTTAAAATTGCTTAAACAACCTTTATCCCAATTTTTATACATAAAAGAGGTCCTTATATCTGTACTCTAATGTAAGGTCTCCTAGAACAGAGGATACCGTATTGTCAGTATACATCGGTGCCAGTAATCGAACGCGACGGTGTCCGGTTCTACTGGGACCTGCCTATCGCCACGGACAGGACGATACTGGCAAACAAGCCTGATATCGTGGTGATAGATAGGGCACGGTTGAAGGTGTTTTTAGTGGACGTTACCATTCCGTATGACGAGAACCTCGTGAAAGATGACACAGAGAAAAAACGTAAATATCTGGATCTGGTGCACGAGATTGTCAACATGTGCTGTGTATAGTCCGCTGAAATCATCCCTATCGTTATATCTGCCAACGGTTTGATCTCGGTTAGCCTCGCTCACCATCTGAGCAACCGGGGATCCGTGACGGTTCGCTTGCAATCAGGATGCAGAAGGCGGTATTGCTCGACTCGACTAGGATTGTCCGCCGATTTTTTAGCCTACAGCCCTAACCCCCGGCCGTTTGATCTCCCTGCCGGGGCGTAATCCTCCACCCGATTATATTTATCTATGTAAGTTTATGTAAATTTATTATATGCCTTATATAAGTGTTGTATTATATTATTATGTATGTCTGTATACATATATTATTGAACGGGTGGAGTAAGGTAGTACAGGTTATAGTATAACATGTTAAGTAAACATACATTAGAGAAAACATAACATACATTAAAGCGTATTAAAATTTAACAAAATATAAAATAGGGTGCGCGGGGAGTCATCACGGGGATCGGACGTGCCGCTTACGCTTTGATCAATTCTTGTCAATCTACCCACATAAATTTTATATCGCGTTACGATGAGTGAATTTAATTGTGATGAAGAGGAAAAAGATGACATGTTATTTGAAGACAATAGTGAGATATTAAATTTGTCAGAGGAAGGTACGAAAAATATTTTGAACTGTGAACAACGGGTGGAAAAGAGACCGCGTGGAAGCAGCGATGAAAATATTAATGACAACGAGTTTATTACTGTCACGAGGAAGAAATCAAAATATCGCATAGTAAGTGACTCAATATGTACTCAAAATGAAAAGGCACAAATTGAATACGAAATAATACATGATAAACATGAAGTATCTACGACATCTTTAAAAATGTTACCCAAGCAATTTGCGATGGCAAAGCTACTGAGGGATGAAGATATTCAAAATATTGTTAGAATTAAGTATAAAGGCCCATATAAAGTATTAATTCAATTTAATTCAGCTGACAGTGCTGATAAACTTCTAAAATGTACAAAAATGGTAGAATTAGGGTTTAAATGTATGATGACAATAGAAAATAGATATACTTACGGTGTAGTAAAGGGGGTTGATCTAGAACTTGATGAAAAAGAGATATTGGAGAATTTAACTTCATAATATGAAGTCATCGCTGTTAAAAGATTAAAGCGCGTATATTATGACGGGAAATGGATAAATAGTGAAGCTTACCGCATTTCTGTTAAAGGAGATACACTACCTACATATGTAACAGGATATGGAGTTAGATTCAAGGTCGAGCCGTTTTTGTTTCCGGTTAGTCAATGCTCAGGCTGCTGGAAATTTGGCCATTTCTTAAGATTTTGTCCTACTAGAAAGATTCTTTGTCCAAAATGTGGAGGAAACCATGACAACTGTGAAACGAAAGAATTGAAATGTCTTAATTGTAAAAGTCCACATTTTGTGCTAGACAAAAATTGCCCTATGTTCGTCAAGGAAAAAAAAATTAGAGTAATAATGAGTGAAATAAATGTAACATACAGAAAAGCATTGGAAATATATATGAAAAAAAATCATTCAAATATACAAGTACCGGATCCTAAGTATAGTAAAAATGAAAATATAATTATGCCTAACAGTAAAAAAACACAAATATATAATAAAGATCTGTACAGTTCAAAAGTTGCGAGTGAGGCTTTGATAGAAATGGACTGTTCTTCACGTGAGAGTGAGAATGAAAAAGAAGATTATGTAGAAAAAAAATCAGGTACACAAAAAACGAAGAAAAAGAAGAAAAATACAAAACAAGATTTCCATAGGAGTTTATTGGATATTCAACGCGTGACAGAAAATGAAATACGTAACGACAGTAGCTCAGAGAAGACACATGAAAAAGAAGAAAATAAAGTAGATATAAGAAAATTATTTAAAGATATAGAATTTAAGCAAATTTGGCGTAAGATTAAAAATGCAATTTTATGTTCTGATCAAAAATGGGAAGAAAAAATTTATAGTTGTGTAAAAATTTTGATTTCAGAGTTAAAAAAAAGTAGTAATTAATTTTTTTCAGAGTGAGGGTATTTTCAGTAGGTTATTAGATCTTATTAATGGATAATAGTTTGGTAAGTTTAAAAATTAATTTTATTCAATGGAATGCACAAAGCCTTTTTCCGAAGCTAGCTAGCTTTGATGCTTTATTAATTCAAAACAAAATTCACATAGCTATAATTAGTGAAACGTGGTTTAACAAAGCTTCGGCTTTATCAATTAGAGATTATAATATTTATCGGAATGATAGGTCAGACTCATATGGAGGAGTGGCAATTGTTGTACATAAAACTATTCGAGTTCTACCTGAACATCTGAGGGTAAATAACACGGGTATAGAATTAATTAATTTAAAGGTTTTAAATTGTAAAATGTTACGGAATGTATGTTCTGTGTATTGTCCATCGAGCGTACAGACTACGCAAAACGACTGGGATAGTATTTTTTCCAAATTTAATGATAGATCTATTATAGCGGGAGACTTTAATGGCCATCATAGCAACTGGTCTAATAGAGGCGACAGAAGAGGAACACAACTCTTTGACTCTTCATTAGATAATAGTTTTATAGCAATAAATAATGGAAAACTGACCCGAATTAAACTGGTTAATGGGGTTTTTCAACAATCCTCTCCAGATATCACCTTTGTGTCTACTGATATTGCAATACATTTTAATTGGGATGTAAGCAGTGAAAATTTAGGTAGTGATCATTTAATAATTAATTTTAATATAAACTATAGTGATTATTTGCATTTTGTACAGAAAAGAAGATTTAAGTTGGCTGATTGGAACTCATGTAGGTTGAACCTTAAGCAAAAAATTGATAATTGTTTACAGACATCTATAGGTAATGACGTCCAAGCTATGTATAATTTCTTTGAAACTGAAATGAACAAGGCTGCTGATAAATATATACCCAAGTCAAAGATTTGTACTGATCCTTTTAAAAATTTTACTCCTAGACCATATTGGGACGTTGCTTTATCTAAAGCAGTAGCAGAGCGTAGATTGGCTTTAAGCCGATTTAGAAGGAATCCTACCCCAGACAATCTTATAATAGTTAAAAATAAGGTTAATGAGAGTCAAAATTTAATAAAAAGAGCTAAAAGACGTAACTGGCAAAAATTCTGTAGTGACATAGATGAAAAAATAACTGTAACTAATACGTGGCAACGCATGTGTTGGGTTAAAGAATTACTGTGTTCTCTTGCCCCTGACTCAGCTTTGCAATTATCACCCAATTTTAGTTCAACCAACCATTGCTTGGAATCTGATTTTACTATTCACGAGTTAAATAATTGCCTTAAGAAAAAAGATACCACCCCGGGTGAGGATAATATTTCTTTCTCAATGATTTACAATCTGCCAGATATCGGTAAAGAATTTTTGTTGGTCATTTTTAATTCTATCTTCTCTTCTGGTATTATTCCAGAACAATGGAGAAATATCGAAATTTTACCAATCCCTAAGGGAGATTCTACTTATGTAGAACCAAATTTTAGACCTATTTCGCTCATGTCATGTGTTTGTAAGGTATTCCATATTATGATTGCAAAACGATTAGAGTGGTTTGTAGAAAAAAATAAAATTTTATCACCTTTTACTTATGGTTTTCGACGAGGTCAGTCGTGTTTAGATTGCTTGACTAGATTTGTGTCTCACGTCCAAATCGGTTTTTCAAAAAGTATTCCTACATTAGCTTGCTTTATTGACATTGAAAATGCCTATAATAACGTATCAGTATATGAATCAGTTAAAATTTTGAACGAATTAGAGATTGGTGCTAAAATATGTAAATGTCTGTGGTTATTTTTGAGCAAAAGAAGACTAAAGATTCGAATGGAATCAGGAAATAAGGAATTAGTGAGGTGGACAAGTAAAGGGCTAGCGCAAGGTGATCCAATATCACCTCTTGTATTTAATATTGTCACTTATAAAATCAGTCGGTTATCTTTAGTCACTAATAATATTGCTCTTTCTCAATACGCGGATGATTTTGTTTTGTACACGAGTTCTAATAATTTATTAACCTGTCAAGACAATATGCAAAATATGTATGTTAAATTCAGTTATGTGTATTTTAAGTGAGCTAGGATTAAAAATCTCTCCATTAAAATCAAAAATATATGTCTTTTTAGCAGAGGTCATAAACGACAAATTTTATCATTAAAAGTAGAAGGAATACAGTTAGAACAAGTAAAAAATTTAAAATATTTGGGCTTTTGGTTAGACAGATCACTTCGATGGACAAAACACATAAGTGAAATCGTTAAAAGAGTATCTAAATTTCTTAATATTATGAAAGTTTTAGCTGGCTCGGGTTGGGGTATGCACCCCAACCATTACGTAAAATATACATATCCCAAATACGTTCTAGAATAGATTACGGCAGTTATATTTACGATAATAGTGCTAAAACAAATTTGTTAAAACTTGATAAAGTGCAAAATCAATGTCTCAGAATAATAGGTGGCTTTATTAGAAGTACCCCCATATACGTTATGGAGAGTGAGTTAAGTATTCCTCCGTTATTTATTAGAAGGCAATTTTTGGCTAAAAAATATTGTTTAAAACCACAATCTTACTCAAACAATTTTTTAATAGATCTTATAAATGAACTAAGTATATTAAGTTCTAATACTTATTGGCATAACAAAAGAAAACCGCTGTTAGCTTCCACTTATTTAGAAACAAAAGAGAACAATATAGATAGTAATAACCCTCTTAAAATGTTTTCATTGGATACGTGGATTTCTAAAATAGATACGCACACTTGTATTAGATGTAATCTTCTTAGTGTCATTAAATCAAAAAATTCTTATAAAGTAAACGCGATTAAATGTAATGTTGTAAAAGAGTTAAATGAATTGTATAGAGATTTTATTAGAGTTTTCACTGATGGATCAAAATGTGGTCACGGGTCCGGGGCTGCATTTTATGTTCTAATAAGAAATTATAAAGAAAAAATAAAAATAAAGACAGATAATTTGTCTACTATGTCAATTGAATTGATTGCTATTTCAGAAGCTCTTACTTATGTTCAGAGCTTGGGCTTACGAAATGTTGTTATATTGACAGACTGTAAAAGTGCATTGCAACATCTTAAAAGATGTAGCTTAGGGAAAAGAGGTTTACCGCCCGGGCTGAGGGTCATCTGTTATGCTGATGACACCTTACTCACAGCTCGGGCGAGGAGCTTCGAAGAGGCGGCCCGCCTAGCTGAAGCCGGCACGTCGATAACGGTCGACCGTATCGAGATGCTGGGCCTGAGGGTCTCTGTATCCAAGACAGAGGCCCTCCTATTCCATGGCCCACGCAGAGGCCCTCCCCGAGGTGCGCGGATCGCCGTCCAGGGTATGGAGGTGGAGGTTCGGGCCCAGATGAGGTACCTGGGCCTGACCCTGGACGGCCGATGGAGCTTTGGTCCGCATTTCGCGGAGCTCGCTCCGAGGCTCGAGAGAGCCGCCGCTGCGTTGGGTAGACTCCTGCCCAACGTAGGAGGACCGGACTCCCTTTGCCGGCGCTTGTACGTCGGCATAGTACGGAGTATGGCGCTGTACGGTGCACCCATTTGGTGTGACGCACTCACCGCTCGGAACAAAGCCCTCTTGAGGAGGCCTCAGAGGGTCATAGCGGTGAGGGCGATACGTGGATACCGTACGGTGTCATGGACGGCGGCAACACTTCTCGCGAGCGATCCGCCCTGGGAACTCCAGGCGGAGGTGCTTGCGGAAGTGTACCGTTTCCGGTCGAGCCTCAGAGCTAGAGGACAAGTCCCAAGTGCGGACCAGACGGCTCAGATCAGGACTCAGGCTCAGAGGGTCCTGATCCATTGGTGGAAGGAGGACCTGGAGTCCCCAGCGGCGGGCCTAGCGACGGTGGATGCTATACGTCCCCATCTTCGTCGCTGGGTCAGAAGGCAGCACGGGGTGCTGACCTTTCGGCTGACGCAGGTACTTACCGGGCACGGGTGCTTTGGTAAGTACCTGCATCAAATTGCGGGAAGGGAAGCCACCCCTGCCTGCCACGAGTGTGGCGCGCCGATTGACACGGCGCGTCACACTCTCGAGGAGTGTGCCGCTTGGGGGCCCCAGCGCCATGCCCTGATGGCCGTGATAGGCGGAGACCTCTCGTTGTCGAGCGTGGTCCGCTGCATGCTCGGCAGCGAGAGGTGCTGGTCGGCCGTGGCCTCCTTTTGCGAGGAGGTCATGAGTTTGAAGGAGGCCGCGGAGCGGGAACGTGAAGCAGACGTTAACGCTGACCCGCTCCGCAGGAGACGACCGGGGGGAAGGAGACGCCGCTATGCGCTCCTACACCCTCCGCACTAGAGTGGGAGGGGCACCTATAATCCTCCCACTCGCCACCAGGGCAATAGAGCGCTCCCGGTGCCCGCGAGCGCTCTATAGGCGAAGGCGGCCCGCATAGGCGGGCCAACCGTCGGGGCGTCACGGTTGCATGCGCGAGCGATCCCGTGGCGCCCCACTACGACGATGAGGGCACCGCTGGGTTTTAGTGCGGTATTCTGGCACGTTCTGCGTGCCAGCGAGTCCCACATACCCGTCGTCTTCGGGCGGCGGGATGCGTAAATGCATTTCCCAGCGAAAAAAAAAAAAAAAAAAAAAAAAAAAAAAAAAAAAAGGGAAAAGAGGTTTACCTATAGCCTATAATAAAATGAGAAAATTGTACCAATTTCAATGTATTAATGTCACTTTAATTTTACAATGGGTGCCGTCCCATATCGGCATCAGTGGAAATGAGGAGACTGACCGCTTAGCTAAAGAAGGAATAAAGTCAGGAAAGGAAATTAAAATACAACCAGATTATTCAGAAGTTTTAGTTAAATACAAAAAAGATATTTATGGTATCTGGAAAGAACATTTTGATGAAATATCTAAAATTAAAGGAATTTGGTATCGCACGATTCAAAGTCAGCCTCCTCCCGTGCCCTGGTTTAACCGTTACAAAATAAACAGATTGTATATTATAATAGCTCATCGTCTTAGGTCGGGACATATTCCATCAAAAAGTTTTGGATTCCTTATGAAAAAAATCGACTCTCCTAATTGTGATACGTGTGGAACTAAAGAAGACTTATATCACTTGTTGATGGAATGTGTCAAATTGCAGACTCAGAGACAAGTATTGTTTAGGAATTTAAAACTTTGTTCGTTCGATGTTGGGGCGGTGCAAAGCATTCTATCGGATCCCTTATCAGAATCTGCTAGAATGATTTTTGATTTTTGCAAGTTATCCCTTATTGATTTATTTAATTAGATTTTAGTAATTGAGGAATTTTCGTTTAAGTTTTTTGTGCGTGTTGCAATTATGTTGTAAAAGTTACAATGGGACTGGCGTGTCCATGTAGGACAAAAGTCCCTAAAATTAATAAAAGAAAAAAAAATATGAATAGGCAATAGGAAGTGGCTTAGCTTCAGCTGACACAGGACTAAGGTCCCATGTAGCGCTGTTTTTCAGCCACCCTCTTCTCCCCGTGATGCTAGGCGGGAGTAAAGCGGTATGCTCCCTGGTTTCCGTACAACTTAGTACTTGTATACAAAGCAGGACATTGAATAAAAAATTCTAATAATGAAGTCAGTGAACCCTAACTAAAAAGTGTAAAATATTTTTTTTATAAAAAAAACAAAAAAACCCGACTGCGTAAAAAACTAAAAAATACATGAAAAAAAAAAAACTTACAAGAATAAAACAAGCCCAGAAGTAAAAAAAAAATAATAATATTATTAATATTGATTATGTAATTTGATTATTTATTGTAAACTATTGCATATAAAATTTTATTGGATTTAATTTATTTTCATTCTTAAAAAACCGAACTTTTACCAATAATTTAGTTTGTTTTGTTAAATAACTCAATGGAATTGAATGTGATGTCAATTATTGTACTATTATATTTGCCCTGTATCTAACACGACAACCACACTAACACATTAGGATAACTATCCTGTAATGTTAGATAATGATGCAATAAATAAATAAACAAAATTTGCTGTAATTGAATCAATTTTTTTTAATCAAAAATATTTTGATCATAAATATCCGATGGTCAGATTCGATATCCAGGAAAGTAATGTTAAAACAAATTCAAAAATATTACGATAAAAGATACATTTTTGACAAAGAGAAATAAAGACACGTTCATATCTAAGAAAAAAAAAAATATCGATTTTTTTAAAAGTACTTTAAAAATCACTTTTTTTTTAAAGTGAAGTTATACAGATAGGTTTCGCCTTCTAGGAGTAGACCAACGACCGTGACCATCTACCAATCTGTCAAATTTCAAAATTCAGTACAGAATATATCGCAAAAAAAAAAGAAATATTTTAAGGGAATACAATTTAAATCCGTCGACTTCTTGTTTTTCAAAATTTTGAATAAAACAAATAATTTAAATTATTATATTATGTATTTTTGCTTAAAAATATTAAAAGCCTGCGTTGCTTATTCGTTTAAGTACTGCCAAAAAGAATTTTTTAATTGAAAATTTAATAAATTATAGATTGTATGTATGTAATGTATCAGCATGTAAAAAAACCCACTGCTAAGCAAAGGCCTCGTCTCCATATAGAAGAAGGGTTGGGGGTAGATTACCACTACGCTGCTCCACTGCGGGTTGACGGATAATTTCCCTACGCTCGCACGCACGCACACGCACGCATGCAAACACGCACGCAAGCACGCACTTACGCACGTACTCAGGTACGCAAGCACGCACACACGGATGGGTGCGAAAGCGCACAAGCCACTGAACCGGACCCTGGAACAACTGATGCTCGGTCTCAACTCAGGGTCCCGCTATCTAGGGTAGCTGGACGTCCAGTGGGTGGGCGGGGCGCGAAAGCACGGTAGGTTGTCCGGTCACGGAAATGCGGATGGTGTGCTCTAATATTTTTATTTATCCATTAACTTGAAAATATATAGAGGTATGAGTTATATTACATGAGGTTCTTTCCAAACTTTATTAGAATGAAAACCATTTTTTTTATATAACATTGTTTAACTACCTTATCTTATTATATCTTTCAGACTGCTGTTCACATTGTAGTTTGGCAACATATATATATTAACAACACTATGAAAAATAGAATAATTAAGTATAAGATACATGTTGGATGACTTTGAATAATTTCAATAATTTTGATAGTCTACATCTAAAAGATCAAAACTTTTACCATAAATCATATACACCGAACACAGGAGCAATTTATAATATTTACTCATCTATATAGGCTACAGTATGAATGTGACTATTTCACTATATCCTCTACGAAACCTGCATGTTTAAATTTAAAATTTTCATGATAGATGCTGATGATATTTGTGATGGATTTAGAGCTTAATAGCTTCTATACATTGCTTATTACAAAAAAAAAGATACTGCATTGGTTAGGGTTTCAGTTTTTTTTTTATTGATCTAATTATAACTAAGTGATCTTCTTGTAAATTTTCTTTTAGCAAATATAGTTTGTCTAGCTTTAGTAGACACAATATTTTGATTTTTTTTTAAATTGTAATTTAGAGATTGGACTGAATTGTAAAATTTTATGTACCTTAAGTACAACAAGCAAAACGCATAATTTCCTTACTGAAAGTGCTTTACTAAGATTATATTTATATATTTCAACAGTAGAAAAGCCTTAAACAATATACATAATTTAAAGTAACAATCTTTGGACTCTTTCTACATAATTATGTCTAAAAATATGTTTGAGCAGATTTCTACCCCAGATGGCTAAACGGTTAAAAATATATGTATGCAAATGTAATTTTTTTCTTTAATAGCAACTTTTAAAAAATTAGCTTTTCATAAACTAACACAAATGGTCACTTATTAGTTATAAATATTAAAATTTAAAAGAAATTCAATTTTTTAAATAAAAACATTTAAAAATATCTAGGGGCACGGCAGTGCCCTCGGCAAGTCGAGCAAAACAGCGGCACGGCCGTACCATCCTTTTTTCGAAGCAGTTCAGGCCAGTTTCGACCTCCCTATAACTTCTTTAAGGATAAAACTAGAAGTCTGAAGTTTCAGCAACTAAGAAAACATTGTATAAACAAAATATATTTTAAATATCATTCAATTAGAACGAGTAGTTTAAGAAGTATAACTAGTCAAAGTTTTTTAATTTTGTCACTCACTGACTAACTGACCGATCATCAAAACTCCAAGGCAATTCTACAAGACATAGAAACTTCAAATTTAGATTTAAATTTAGATTACAATTAGTATTTAATATATAAATCGAGGAAAAGCTAAAATATTTGCAATATCGGTCTAATTTTATAGATACACTAGCTGCATAAATAACTTTGTAATCCCATATAAATATATAGGATTACAAAGTTACATTTGCAGTGAATGAATCAGTGTACCTATATATAATTAAATAATTAATTATTATTAAAATCCATTCTTGGTATTCAAGAAGTAGAAGGTACGGAAAATGAAAAAAAGAAATGAGAAATCATCTACAAAAAGAAATGAGATGCCATGAAAAACATATCTTGTAAAAAAAAAACCAAGTCTCGCAACTCAGTTCTTCTACGGTAATGAGATCTATTTAATACCAAGCCGGTTAATGTATTCAGCCCCTACTAAAGGGTAATTCTGTCTTGAGTTATTACGTAATCAGCTAACCTAACAAAATCTTATAGTGGCAATATAAATATTAATTATAAAATCTGATTTAGTTTATATATTGTATATATTAAAAGAATAACTATTATAAACTTATGATTACAAAACTTGATTAGATTAGTAAAACATTTGTTAATTTTAGGCATTTATTTATAGAAAATAATATAAATATTAATTATTGTTCATGTCAGAGTCAATTGGCACAATTTACTGTTTATATTAACTTCCGTCGTTGGTTGCGACAATCATTAATCCAGTCATTATATATACATATTTGGAAATGCATGTGAACCGAGAAGCCTCCATTTAAAGCTTCACTTTAGATTTTTGACCAAGAATTCCTATAGACATTATCGGTCGTCTTGAAAAAAGTGTTAAATTCAGATTTTCATAATAACTCGGTTCTCCGTTTGAGATATGAAAATTTTTAAGCAATTCTTTTTTGTTGCTTTTTTACAATTTACAATTAAGATCCTTTAAAATCATCATTATTTTGATATCGATTGAAGAAACCATTTTGGGAAGTGAAATTTGTTTTTTGCTATTTTCTTTTTTCTTGTGAAAGATATCGATAAAATGTTCGGTGTCAAACTTGTAGCGTGTGTTTAGACCTACAATTTTTTTTCCGACAAAAATACGACATCCAGCGCGCCACCGCAAAGTTGTTAAGTCTGTGCCTAGTTTCGTTTTAGCCGCTGGCACGGTTGTATCTACAAGTCAAAACGGATGAAAGGTTGTTCAGGAAATTATTGCAATACAAAATAAATTTTTATACACACCTCACGTAATATCCAAAATTTAGCATTCTCGGTTCACATGCATTTCTAACCCGTCTTTTCCGACGTAATAACTGAACTACATACCAAGTTAAATAAAATAGATAAGCTGTAGTTATATAATAGATTTCGATAATATTTTGGGAATATAGTGTTGAAAATTTAATTATTTATTAAAACCTCTTCAAGGGTAACATTTTCTAGGTATTTATTGATGTTCTTGAATACGTCCGTGAAGGCAGCGTCCCAGATAGGATCCTCGACTAATTCGGCGATAGCTTTCCAGTTTTCACGCGCAAATTTACGTACTGCTTCCGCTGTAAGATAAAATTGACTATATTAAACAACAAATACTATAAATGCAAAAGTTGATACAGATGCATGAATAAAAGTGTATCTCTCCTACATAAAGTACCGAACTGATGATGAGCATTTAAAATATTCCAAAAATAAAGCGCACCTAGACTAAGTGAGGGAATCAAACCTAAACTTTGGAACGCAAAGCAGGGCCACTGGCAAATGCGCCAACGTAATATAAAATATTACGTATATAAAATATTAATGTATTGTAAAACAGAGAGCGGTTTATCAGTTGTTTATAATTTAACAAGAATAAAATCATAACTAACCACTCCACTGCCCGTGTCAACTACTAGTTGAACAGAGTTTACAAACTAACCGTAATAATTGCAAGCGCCCGTGTCGAGTAATGGTCGCCATGGCTATATTGCAATGTCAACCTTTTCTCGACACGGGCATTAGTACGCGAAGTGCACCTGTCAACTACAGGTTGATTAACGTATATTACATTATCACTGGTGGGAAATTACGTAGCAAAACGTGAAATGCCTTGTGCAGTTTTGTGCAGTTGGTAAACTAAAAAGTCATTGCCCGGACACTCAAGTGGCCAAAGGTCTGGGAATAAAGTTCGTACTAGAGCTTTTGAGTATTTAAGTCAATTATGTATATTTTTGTAATTAGAATCGAATCTCAGAAAAAAAAGATCTTTCTCCTGCTGTCACGTATTTATAAGTTTTAAAGTATACTGTATAAACTATAATCGACGTTATGGACGACCATTCTGGGTTAGTACTGTAGTACTGTACTATAATAGCTTATAAACAAATATATAATTAAATATTTACCTAAATCTTCCCGCCCGTTGAACAAATTTTTAAAAGAGTAAACTATTTGAGTGAGAGGCTTGGCAACAAATTTATAGTTTTTGAGAAACATTTGAGTTTTTCCATCATTCCTTTTTACTTTCTCTATTTCACATTCTAGATTTATAAGAAATTGGCCTGTAAATAAATAACGAAATTAATGACTATATTATGTATACTAAACTGAACTGAATCAGCCTGTAAGCCTCCCACTGCTGGACAAAGGCCTTTTCTCCATCTAGAAGAAGGGTTGGAGTTTAAACCGCTACGCTGCTCCACTGCGGGTTGACGGATAATATCCTTACCACGAGTATGATCGTAACTAGGTGTCTATGATACCAACTGGGACCCACGGCTTAACGTGCTCTCCAAGACACGGTGGGGAAACCCACAAGGACATACATGCAGACCGGAAACAAATGTTTGCATAAATACAAATATCTGCTCCGAGCGGGAAACAAATCTGTGACGGCCGGCGTTGAGGCGACTACTCGCACCTCTATACCAGAACAGTCGTCATACCAGAAAGGACGTCGATATAATATATAAAATATTCTAAAATGATTTATTAAGTGATACAAATTTTGATAATTTTTGAAAATTTTGCGCCCTTCCCCTAGTTTATATGCAAGTCCTTTGCCCAAAGGTTGCCTGGAAGAGATCGCTGTATGATTGCATCATACAGTGATTGTTTTAAATTCTGTTGTAAATGTATGAATAAATGTATTGTTCTTTTGTGTATTGGTGTGCAAAAAGAGTAAATAAATAAATTAATTTATTTTTATATTTCTACTTGCTTTATTCTTCAGAAGCTAGTGGTTCAGAGCAGAAACCACAAAACAGTTATACAAAAATAGAAACCACAAAATTTTACTTAGTTAATATAAAAGGAAAATACACAAACACACGCAAACGCAGTTTGTATAAAAAGCATTATTTCTAATAATTATCTATTTTTACTAGCCTGCAAAAAATTCATAATCTCCATTTCCTTCCAAAGGAAATGTTCCAATACGTCCTTTCATGTCATACTGACCAGACGCCTTAAGTTCGCCTTCCGGGCAGTTGATATCGACTGACAGGTGTGTTAAGTCCGAATTAAATCTGCAATAGAAAATATGTTTTATAGATTTGTATGTAGTCGTACCTACCTACTTTCTTTATTTCACATTATGTTAATTATACTTAATATTTATTAAAATATTTGCTTAGAAGTTTTCAGTTTTGATAGAAAGTAATGCCTAAGCTTGAATGCACTAAAGTAAATAAATAAATATAAATATAAATAAATATGTTTTGACACACACATAAAGTCGTCTATTCCTAAGGTAGGCAACTTAATGCCTGTGTTTTTGGTAACAGCCGACTGATATACTTTTTTTTTTTTAATAAATATACATATAAATAATACATATATAAATAATAAATATATATTACACCCAGACTCGGGGCGGGAATCGAACCCACAACCCTTGGAGCAGAAAACAGGGTCACTGCAAACTGCGCCAACGGGTCAGTCAAATGAAATGAATTATGTAAAAAATAACAAAACAATGGGAGCAGACGCTAGATAAAGACTTGCCGAAGCAATAAAATTTAGTAAAATCGTCATGAAAGATAACAAACTATACTAAATAAAAATATAATAAAATGTGACTTCGACTACAAAAATCTTTTGAAAGTTTATCTCTATTTAGAATAAAAGTCTAACAAATTCAATTCTGAATATTGACGATATTTCGAAAAATTTTTGGAGGACACACTATAATCGATACTGACGTACCTTTTCCATTTTCTGTATTTGTATGTCTGTATCTTGACTGCCCATTACACCAAAAATACTGAATTGATTTGAATAAAACATGATTTGAGATCATACTACGAGCTAATAGACCGGACACTTTTCTGCATGGTTCCCTTTGGGAAGAAATGAAAGTCAAAAAAAATTTATACTTAGTTGTAATTTATGAGTATTAACGCGTAGCATGATTTAATTTGTTTATTTTTTGTTAGAAGGGAAATATTTTAAAGACTGTCTCGTAAATATTTCAAAGGTCTTCTATTTGACGGTTCGGATATTATAGACATCACACACACAGACATACACATGCGTTCCATTTTTAAATTAGGAACATCTCAAAACTTACCGAGTGACCTACGTAATATATTATATGATACCTTAAATGATACAATACCTGCAATGAAAACGGATTAAAATACTTTTTTCACATAACAATAATAAAAGAGAGATTACCTACTATGGTACTCGTGTCTTTTCCGATATAAACGATTTCCGATGTAAATATATATATATATATATATATATATATTTACTGAGTACGGGATATAAGCGTAATAAAATATTTTTCAAACGAGTTCCATATGAGGAAACATCATTTTTTACTCATTTCATATTTATGTTCTTCTGTTATAAGATTTTTGAATAAACCAATGCCATTATCAAATACAAAAAAAAACATGCATTTAAAATTTTAATATATATTTATAAACACAAAATGTTTTGAATCGAATTTTTATTAAATAGTAATTTAATAAATATTATGTTTGCGTATAGCGTAGATAATTAAAATTTTAATAAGATTAATAGAATTAAGATTTTACAATTAAATGAAACATTCACATATTTTTCGATTACTGACAGAAAAAAGATTAAATATAATAGAAAAATAAGAAAAAATTAAGATAATAGTAATAATTAACAAAACACACCGTAAATTTGAGAGCTTGCATGTTTTTAATCCAATAAGTGTAGTATTAAAGAGCTGTATTTTCAGATTTGGTACATTTATTTCTATAATTTTGTTGAAATCAGGATCAGAGCTCTCAATCCCAAGTTTTGGGATCCCATCAAATATTTGTGGTAATGCAGTATTTAAGGAATTCTCTATGCAAGGTAGATCAGTGAGCTTACATGGTGTGAAGAGACTTTCTGAAACCAAATATTGAAAGTTTTAACAAGACGGCCTATGTTTTATGTTGAGTTTTTGTAACAAAAAAATTATATATATATATATATATATATATATATAGGACTGGAACGACATAGTGATTTTATTGCTCACTCAGTTATCAAGGCAATAAAATAATTTATCACCACCTAAATAACCAAAATTATTGTAAAAATTTAAATGGACAACTATTTTAACTGGTCGTATTACCTTAAAATGTATATATATTTATATACACCTATAATAAAATGAGACTTATTATACTCACTTGAAAAGGCACCATTACCTAAACTAAGAAAAGTTAGTGTAAAAATATATATTTTAACATATTTAACAAAAAAGAGAAACATCTTCTCTTCACTACATACAGTGTCTAAGTTTTAGTATGTAAATTTTATATACAAACAATGGATTTTATAGCTTCTTTATAATTATTTATCTTAATAAAAACGTAATTACATTCCATATACTTACTTAATTATTTTGTTTTTTCATATACTACTTTTTAGGGTTCGCATGTACTCGTGTTAATTAAAAATCCTTACATAATCATTTGTATGCTGTATTTTACATCCAAAATTTCCTATACGATATTACGAGTATGACTTTTTTTCCTTACACAGGGTTTCCATTTACGGGTGATATCCAAGGCGCCCGGGTAGGCGATCCTAGACCTATGTCGGACTCGGCACTTTGGGAATGCAATACCGTACTAAACTCCTGCGAGAGTCTTCGGCCGCTTTAATTGGAGTGTCCCGGATCTGCAGGCAACAGGATCCCTCCAGCGACAGGCTGGCTTTGGCGAAAAGGCCAGACTTCTCCTCCATGGGGACTGTCCGTCTCACCTCTGGACCGTCCCAACGAAGCCTTGCCTAGCATGACCGGGTTCCTATCCCGCACAGAGGCGTCACTGGAGGTGCATTAAGTAGCGCCTCCTACGCATCCCCATTCGTCGCCCGCGGATGGAGGCCACGGCGGCGACCACCTCTCTCATCCGCTAGTCGGCCTCCTTTTGGGACATTTCTCTCTCGGAGAAGGAGACCATCGCCTTCCAGCATTCGTTGTCGCCGAGCATCGCGGAGATGACGCTCGGGAGCGACAAGTCCCCCGAATCATCCTCACCGCGATTGTCCTCTGCGCAGCTCGCAACGCTGCTTTATTTCTCGCGGTGAGGCGATCCGCCCAAATCGGGGCACCGGACCACCCGCTCTGGCGGGTCCGGAGTATGCCGATTCCTAGCTCCTTGTAGTCGACGCTGGTCTCAGCCTTTAAGAGTGCCGCCCCATACATAGTTCCCCTAGCCGCTGCCTCCGACCGTAACTTAGGAATTACGGCTGCCGAGCGGGGGAGTGCCAACTTTGGCATTGGAGTCCCCTTCTTTCCCGGCTGCACCGGAGCCGTCGGTTTCTCGGGCGCCGTGGTCTTCGCCGGCGGCGCTGAGGTCATCTGCTTCTTCGGCGTCGATGTGTCTCGGACGACCTCAGTCCAGCTAGCCGCCGGTTCCGCCTGAGTCTCGGCCATTTGGGAAGCCGCTTCCTTTGAGTTAGAGGGGCCAAAGGCTGCCCACCCTACCTCCTTCCTCCTTCCCTTCCACTTGCCCTTCCCCTTTCCCTTGCTCAATGCTTTGGGAAGGCCGGGGAAATCCTCAAGGCCCGTCTGCGCCACCTCGTTTACGCTTGGAGAAACAATTCGACTACACCATCTTTGTCTTCATTGCAGAAGTCCAAAAATGCACGTGAACACTCTACGCGTTGTTGTTTTTGCGGCGGCGTGAGCACTCTCGGTACCCATCTTGCGCTGACCTTAGTCATGCCAAGATGATCGTTCAGGTTAAATACAAAATGTACTTATATAATCTACAAATAACTACAACCAGTCATCATAGATCATAGATCATGATCTTTAGATATAGCTAAAGATAAGAGCAGAATGGGGAACGAGTAATAGTATAAATTTATAAAAGTATGTAATATATGTACAATGTTTTAAAGAATTTAGTATTATTAATCGTATATTTACATAATGGGTGTATACTAATGTATATGCAAGCACTCGTCTGTATATGAGTATATGGGTATGTATAGATATGTATGTGTATGTGTGTTTGTGTATGTATATACATAATTAATATCTAATTGTTTCATTATATGTTATTATTGTTATAGTTTTATTTACCTATTTATGTTGAACGATTTATCTTTAATAATTAATATTTAATCATTTTTTTTTAAACTACACCATTACCCTATTCGGAACGATTAATTCTTAATAATCAATATTTAATCATTATTATTTAAATAGTACTCAAACTACTTCAGTATTGACTTTTTTTTTCGCTTATTTATTTATTTTTACCCGACTGTGACAGAAGGAGGGTTATGTTTTTCGAGTGTATGTATGTATGCATGTCCATTTCTTTGGCACGCCCTACAGCCCAAACAGCTGGACGGTTTTTGACATATGAGGTGTCGTTGGATTTGTCTAAATTGTAGTAGTGACATAGGCTTTATAATTTTTTTAAATGGTGGAACTGGGGGGGGGGCGTTGAATTTTTTTTCTTACTGTAGCAACATGGGTATCAAATGAAAGCTAGTAAATTGTTTTATTCTTTTTAGTTCATAATAAGAGTATTTTACTCAGTCTGGTTTTTTGATTTACTTAATTGAGCATACTTGTTACTATACATAAAATGTTAGCGCTTGTCGCAGCCCGTCACTAGCAAAGAGGGTATCACTGAAAATCTGCGTTCTCTTCTGAAAATATGGGTTCTCGAACCCAATTCGCAGCTGAGTGATACACCTTTTTGGGGCACAAGACATAATTGCAGACATTAATAACACTTTTTTTGTGTGTTATGTTTTTTATTTATTTATTTTTTTATGATTATTTGAGTTGATGATGATTGACGATTTTTTTATTACTTTTAATTTTTAATTACTACTTTTCTTTATAATTTGATATTGGTTTTTATTTATTTTTCTTTTAATTTTTGGAGTTTACTCCTTAAGAATCGATTTTCATATATAAGGCGCCCGGTATGAGAAAAATATGAGAGGTAAAATCTACTGTTGAATGACCTCGTTACTTTTTCGGTGCACGCGCACCTATGCTGCGGTGCGAAAGTAATGTTGCTCTAATTAATATTGAAAAATATGGTTATTGTAGGTTGGTGGGTAGACATAAGCACCACTTAATATTCGCTCTGTTTTTAAATTTCTTTTTTATCGTAAAAACCTCATAAAAGTGATCATAAGTGTATTGGACTTTCATTTAAGTGCGATATAATTCTGTATAAGTGTTCTCACATAATATATTCATATAATTACGGAAAAGACATTGAACGTTGAATTCAGCTTTTCAAGCTTCAATCATTATTATATTGGAATATTGGATTGTGAAAAGTGCATTGATGAATATATTGATTTGGAATTACTACTTAAAAGTGTCGTTTCTAAAATAATATTAAATTGCGATACCTATAACTCAGTTAAAACATACACCCTCAAAATTTCAATTAAAATATTAAAACACTGTAATAAGTAAAGATTTATGTCAAATTACGTTACTAGCGACGTAGCTCAGTAGGATCGCATTGGAATCAGTGCATTGTTGATTGAGTGTTCAAAACCCTTGTATATTGAGATCTATTTATTTATTTATTTTTGTTTTTTTAAATGTGTATTTTGTTTTATTTTTATTTACAAATATTATTTTATACAACGGAAGAATATAATACTAATTGTAAGAGTAAATCATAATACGGATTTATACAAAGATGGAGAATGTAACTATGCGTAATCGTCGACCTAGATCATCTTCATTAATTGACCTTTCGAAAGAATCTGTATTTGACACCACTATGATGAGCTTACCAAATAGTTCACTAAATGAGTCATTGAATCCTACCGAACTTTATGAAAGGATTAAAATTCTTACAGCATAATTGGATAAATGTAACCTGGAATTACAGAGTGCACACCAGGAGATTGAAAATCTCCTTAGTGATAATTTTAAACTTAAGAATGATCTTGCTAAAAGTAGAGCTACCATTGAGAATTATAAAAAAATAAGTACATCCCATTTTTTTACGGGAACACCGACATCTGGAAGAAAAAAGAAGAAAAATAATCAGAATAATCATTCTACGCCCTCAAAACGCCTTTCAATCGTGCAACCGGAATTTAATCAAAAATCGTATCCTTCTACGGCAACTATAACTACACCTATCATTGTTAAGCCTAAACAAAGAAATAAGGTATATGTTCTGAACAGTAGAAAAACTAAGCATTCATTGCCTTTAATTGAAGGTGCTTTTTCTGACTACGCAGACTTCTGCCATTTTGTAACGCCTAACTGTTCTTCGAGGGAGCTTTTGATTGATATAGATAAAAAACTAAAGGACTTTACTACAAATGATTATTGCATATTATTTATTGGAGAAAATGACATTAAAGAGGACAACAATTATATAAATCTAATTAAATCAATAAGACAATCTCTACAAAGTGTAACCCACACTAATATCATAATTTGTGCTCCTACATACATAACAGGAGCTCCAATATATAACTTCAAGGTTGAAATGTTCAATAATCTTCTTCATCTTGATTTGCAAAGCAATAATTACGCATTTTTCTTTGATACTAATCGCGACCTAACGCTTGAGATGTTTTCATACGCGACTGGCAAAATTAATAGGTCTGGAATGAAAAATATATACAATAGAATTTCAGCAAACATAAAGACAGATTTAGAATTATATAACTAGGCTGATGAACACGATAATAGTTTCAAGAATAGTAATGTTTCTCCACCTCACGACGGCGGAAAGACTTCTAACTTTTTTCGCGACCAATAATATTTATATTCTACACCAAAATATAGCTGGACTATTAAATAAAACAGACGAACTGACAATTTGCCTGGAAGAGCTTTCTTACAAGAGTAAAAATGTAGACATTTTATGTATCACTGAACATTTTATTATGACAGGATATGAAAATAACTTAGTTATACCAAACTTTTCGCTTGCTGCGTGTTATACTAGAACAAATAGCAGACGAGGAGGAGCATGTATTCTTGTGAGAAATGGACACCCGTGGAAGGAACTAAGTAACATAAAAAAACTCTCTATTTTGGGAATATTTGAGTGTTGTGCGGTAGAGCTTCTTAGTTATAGGATTGTCATTGTTTGTTTATACAGAGTGCCTAAAGTAGATTACTTGCAAGTATTTTTTTGTAGACTAGAAACTATCCTAAAACTTTTGTACAAAAAAAGCTATAAGTATATTATCATTGCAGGAGATTTTAACATTGATGTACTAAAAGAAAATAGTGTTACAATACATTTTAATAATATACTATTGAATTATAATATGAACTTAGCTTTAAATGAGCCTACCAGATTAGCTAGCAGATCCTGTATAGATAATTTTGCTCACAATTTACCTAGGTCTTTAGAGGCGGAAGTGTTAGAATTGTCATTATCAGATCACACTGCACAGCTGATGAAAATCCCCATAAAGATACCTCTTATTAATGTGTGGCATAAGAAAGTCCGTGATTTATCTAATGAAAATATTTTAAAATTTAAAGATTGTCTAAAATCATTTTCCTTTTCAGATTTATATCACGAATCAGATCCTAATATTGCATATAACTATTTTATAGATAACTTCAAGCTTTTTTATGACCTTTGTTTCCCTCTCAAAACCATTTCAATACGTATTAATAAAAAACCCAAATGGATATCGCGCGGCTTAAAAAAATGTAGCGCAAAGAAAAGACAACTTTTATGGACTTTTAGACTTAAGCCATCACTTCAAAATCGAAATGCATATCGCACCTACTCAAAATTATTCAAAAAAATTATAGCGCTTACGCAGAGCGCACAGAATAATTATAAAATTAAATCTTCAGATAATAAATCTAGAACTGCTTGGAACATAATAAATAGCTCCAGGTTAAATATCCCCCGTAATGAGATTAATAGAATTAAAGTAAATAATATATACATAACTGACCCAAGTGAGATTGCTAATTGTTTTAATAATTACTTTGTTGACAAAATAATACCTATACAGGGTTATGGCAACAATGTGACATCTAAAATTTTAAACACAACTCATTCAATTTTTTTGACCCCGAGTATACCAAATGACATAGTAAAAATTATAAAAGAACTAAAAAATTCAAAAAGTGTAGGACATGATGATATATCGACTAAAATTATAAAATCTGTTAGTGACGAAATAAGCGGAAATTTAAGTAATATATTAAATTTATGTATCAGTAGTGGTATATTTCCTGACAAACTTAAGATAACAATAATAAAACCTTTGTTTAAGAAAGAAGATAAGGAAATGTTGCAGTTCTATAGACCAATTGCTTTAGTTTCGGTATTTTCAAAAGTTTTTGAAAAATATATTCATTGTAAATTATATAATTATTTTGAAAGTAATAAATTACTTGCACAAGAACAAAAAGGATTTAGAAAAAATAAAAATGTTAACTTAGCCATTTATGACTTCTATAAAACAATAATTACCAGTGTAGACAAAAGGTCTCCAATCTGCACTATTTTCTGTGATATGACACAAGCCTTTGATTATGTTGACCATTCTATACTTTTAAATAAGCTAGAGTCGTATGGTATCAGAGGCAATATTCTAAGCTTGATAAATTCTTATCTTTCTAATAGGTCGCAAGTTACTAGTATTTCCAGGATCAATATGCGTACTAAACAAGAAGTATCATATCTATCTGAATCTCGATCAATACTGTATGGTGTTCCACAGGGTAGTGTCTTGGGACCACTGTTGTTCATAATTTATATAAATGACACCTAGATTTACCAATCAACCGATGACCTTATTTGCAGATGATAGTACGGTGTCGATTCAGTGTAAAGCAAATGAACAGTATCAAAATGACATTAATATTTCATTAAATGCAATTATTCATTGGTTAGATAATAATAATCTTCGAATAAATTTAACTAAGACCCAAGTTATACACTTCAGTCTAAGACCAAAACAACATAATATACAAGTGGATTACAATGGTGCCCCCGTATGCGAAGTAAACTCAGCTAAGTTTTTAGGTTTAATAATTGATAAACATTTAAATTGGAAAGCTCACATATCAGATTTAAGCAAAAAAATATGTAGCACTGCATATGCATTATATAGAATGGCTCGCATTGTTAGTTTAGATGCTGTGCTTACCGCCTACCACGGTCTGACGGCCTCGGTTTTGAGGTACGGTGTGATCTTTTGGGGAGGTTCGACAGAGTGCATAATGGTTTTTAGAGCTCAGAAGCGTTGCATACGTTCAATGTTTTATCTGCAGCCTACAGATAGTTGTAAGCCCTACTTTGTCAAGTACAAGATCCTGACACTTCCGTCGCTATACATATTTGAGGTCGCTTTGTTCGTGTATAAGAATTCTTGCCTTTTTCAAAAAATGTCAGATATTTCCCAACGTAATCGACGTAATAATGATAGATTGTGTCTGCCTATCTCAAAAAGTAGTCTATTGTCTAGAAGCTTAATCTGCATGGCCCCTAAAATTTATAATAAAATCCCAAACGAAATTAAATTGAATAATATAATAGTCTTTAAAAATAAATTAAAAAATGTATTAATACAAAAAGCGTACTACAACATTCGTGATTTTTTGAATGATGGAAATTTAATTTTAAAATGAATGAATTTTGTTTATGAGATGAATTGTACATTTATTTGATCTGTTGACATTTGTTTTGTATATTGACATTCAGTTTATTTGTTCCTATTTCATTTTGTTTGTTTTTGATATCCTAATGTTAACTTAATATTTAATTAACATTCATACGCCCTGCGTGGCAAATTTTGGAAGCACATTGTAGAAATTGAGATCTTATACACCCAAAATTAATGAATAAATGATTATGATTATGATTATGATTATAATTGTCAGATAATAATAATTACATAATTTATCAACATTCCTAATGAAATATTTGTGCACATCTGAAATTGACTATTGTGAAAAGTTTAATGTAAAATATTTCGCCGATTAGTTATAATAAATGTATATAAAATGAATAAATATATATTTATATATGTATATTATTTTCATTAATTTGTTAATTTACCCTTTCATATGGTATTAATCTTATTTTCAGTTGGATAAACTCTTTTTGCGTATGTTTAGACGATCGTACTTAAGGAGTAAACTCCAGTCGTGCGTCGGAGCTGACACACACAATTTTTTTTTTTGTTTGTTGATTTCATTGCGTTTGTTTTATTTTCTTTCTTTTTTTTTGTATAAATATTTTTTTATCAATAAGTGTCTGCAATGTTTGTATGTGATGTCCCCAAATAAATATATTATATCTGGGGTATCTCTGTGAAAATAATCGGTATATTATTGACATAATAATAATATTGTTGACATAGCACCCCACCTAGCAACTATATTTAATGAATGTATTATAAGTTGTGAGTTTCCTGATCTTATTAAGCATAGTAAAGTTATACCTTTGCTTAAATCCGGATGTCGTAAAGATCCGACAAACTACAGGCCTGTTTCTATTTTACCTGCCTGTAGTAAATAATTTAAAAACGTAATTCTCTGTCAGCTTTTAAATCATTTTACAAGAAATTAGCCTATACATAACAAATAATTCGGTTTTACTAGAGGACGCTCAACATTTGATCGTGGTGTAAAGCTTTTTACCTCGATTGTCGATGCTTAGGAGAAGTCGCGGGATGCTTTGAGTGTGTTCTGTGATTTGTGTAAGGCATTTGACTGTGTACAACATGAAGTTTTAATCTGGTAACTCAGTCACTGTGGCATTAAAAATACCGCGCTAAAACTTCTGAGTTCTTACCTTAGTATAGAACTCAGAGGGTCAAAGTGAATGCTATTACGTCACCTGGGTCTTTTGTTCAGATGGGGGTCCCACAAGGCTTGATTCTAGGCCTGTTCTTATTTTTAATATACATCAACGACCTACCATATTTGGTGGAGAATAATTATGAGATTGTATTATTTGCTGATGATAATTAATATTTAAATTGCATAGATAAGAAACAAACTATGACGACGTAAACAATGCTCCCTCTAAATTAGTACACTGATATAGCGTGAATAACTTACTTCTTAATAGTAAAAAAACGAATTGTATCAAATTTTCATCACCTAATGTAAGACAAGTCGATAGGCAACCAGAACTCAGTGGTGATAAACTGAATTTAGTTCAAAGGTTTTTCTTGGAATCACCATTGATTCAAAGTTGCAGTTCGGACCCCATATCTGTCGATTTGCGATAAACTGAGGTGTGCAGCATACGTGGTTAAAAGGATACGTCTGCTAACGGGTGTTGATACAGCTAGTTTAGTATATTTCAGCTACTTCCATAGTATAATGTCCTATGGAATTATGCTATGCGGTAATGCGGCGAATATTAATACTGTTTTCATTCTGCAGAAAAGGGCTATCCGTTATATATATAAAATCAAATGTAAAAAATCTCTGAGGGAAAAGTTTAAAGAGATCATTATTCTGACCTTTGCATCGCAATATATCTATGAAAACATAATGTATAAGTATATGTAAAAATACATAATGTATATACGTAAAAATAGACATTTGTTTGTTAGCCACAGTGATCAAGCCTTGCACAATGGAACACTCAGAAACGGCAACAAACTAGCGTTTCCTAAATGTCGGCTCAGTAAAAAAAAAGTCGTTCCTTTATTGGAATGTCTATTTTAATTTACATTAAAATACCGGTTGCGGTTCAACCTCTGCCTTTGCAGAAGTTTAAAAAAAACTATTAAGCTAACTTTCTGTATGAAAGCTTATTATGACATCAATGAATTTGTAAATGATGAAAAGGCATGGGATAGCTCGGCCAGGCTATCAATATGTACCTTGTGATTAGATATAGTTATACAATATTGTGAGCAGGCGGCATGTGGTGATTTCGGCATATACGATTGGCTATTTCGTTTTTGTCCTGATCAATTCATGATCATACTGTGCATTATTTATATATTTTGTATAATGACATTCAATTTTTTAAAAGAGTACCGAGAGTTTTTTCCTATGGTTTTTTTTTCTCTCGGCCTACACTGGGGACATTAGATTAAGTTATTTATTGTAACATTTAATAAAGCCGATGATATAATAGTAATATGATGTCTACCGAGACATTAACATGTAATAATTTGACATATTTATAAAATCACCTGATAACAAAATAAATATTTGTCTATGAAATTGCCGTTTTGTCGTACTGGCTATATCAAAACTAAAAAAAAAAAAAAAAAAAAAAAACAACTCGAATTTCACAATATTTTAATTTAAAAAATATGAAATTCTTTTTTTTTATAATTAGTCATTGTTTAATGGTTAGCGTTCTGTTTAAATCGCATTTGTAAGTTTTTCGTCATCATGGATATATTAAAAATTCGAGTGATTATGGAGTATGAGTTCCGTCGTGGTAGCAAAGCAGCAGAAGTGGCTCACAACATCAACGACGCTTACGATGCGAACACTACTAACGATCGTACTACCAGTTATTGGTTTGCTCACTTTCGTTCCGGAAATTTTGACCTAAGAAATGAACGACGTGGTCGGCCGAAAATGTTGGTCGACAATGACGAATTAAAGGCGATTGTGGAGGCTGATGATTCTCAAATTACACCTGAATTAGCAGCATCTTTCAAAGTTAGCACTAAAACAATATTGGTCGTTTCGTATATAACGAAGGCATATTGAAATGCATTGTTACTTGTGACGAAAAATGAATTTTATTCGATAATCGCAAGCGCTCAGCTAGTTGATTAGATCCTGGTTCAGTACCTAAACAATGCCCTAAACGAAAAATGACCCTCAAGAAAGTGATGGAAACTGTTTGGTGGTCTAGCGCCGGTGTAATTCATCACAGCTTCTTACCAAACGGCACGAGTATTACTGCAGATGTGTACTGTGATGAACTAAACACAATGATGGCGAAACTCACACGTCTCATCATTTTATTTTGTTTCTCCGTCATACACCGTACTCGCCAGATCTTGCCCCTACAGACTTCTACTTTTTCAGAATTCGGATAACTTTTTGGCGGGAAAAAAATTAAATACTCGAGAGGCAGTACAAAATGCCTTTGAAGAGTTTGTTTCCTCCCGTCCAGCAGAGTTTTTCAAGAAAGACATCAATAAGTTACCACTATGTTGGAAAAAATGCATTGATTCTATGGGTAATTATTTGGAATGATAAAAATAAAAAATATAGAAAAAAAAAGTGCGTTAACTTATTTCATCAAGAACGGCAATTTTATAGGTAAAAGACCTATTATTTTCATTGCATTTTATTTTCATTACATTACACGTCAATTGATTTATTACACTTCAATTGAACCTCTGACTTCACTCATAACCGAACCATACCGATCAGCTTCAAGATATACAGAGAAATATCGAATTTATGAAAAATACCGAACCCTTAGCTGAAATGTCCAATCACAACATGCACCACCACACAGCGATATATATATTGTTCGCACTAGTGGGGCTAGGCGGAGCAATGTGGCTATGCAGGAGCTTCAGGTGCAGCAGCAGGCGGGGGAGCAGGACCCCGTCTCCAGTGCTGGAGCGGGGTTCAGAAGCGGGCCCAGAGGCTCCGGTGACCCCGGCACTCCAGTTCAGTGTACAACAAGTTCAGTGTAGTGAAGTGAAGGATGTTTGTGATAAAAGTGCGTGTGTGTTAGTAAAAGAGACACGTAGATTTAACGTTCCTGATGGATATTTGCACACTTTTACTGTGTAATTTAGATTTTAATAAAAATGTGTAATCATCTTGTTAATCATTACTTATTAAGAGGTGTATGTTAGTTCCAGTATATTTGTTATAATGACCATGTAATCATCGCAGCATCTCATCTCTTCTACTATCCCTCATCTTTACCACCCGGGAATATGTAGCGATATTATACATATTGTTGCAGCAAGCAAGCGTGTACATTTAGGTACTTAGGTTGCATTTTCGTTGTGACCAAACTACTTCACTTCAATATTTTACTTACAATGCATAATTTAGTAGGCTATCGGTCATAAAGAGTACCGCGCGTAACTCACCATTCACATTTCGCCATCAATTTCATTATAAACTCAGTTGTTTTATAGTTATATATCTTAGAATTTTATATTATACTTTCATTTATACACATTCGTACGGCTACCCCGTATAGTTATAAAAATTTCTAAAAATCATCTCTACAGAAATATTGAAAAATAACAAAATTACAAAAAACAAGCCTTAATATTACTTTACTTTTACATTTTATAAAAAAGAAACAATTTAAACAGGAAATTAAATCGTATATGAAAGGTTTAAATTTAACTATTTCAATAATTTTGAATAAAAAAATCTGATTCGGTTTATTATATTTCAATTATATTAAAAGAATAAGCACTATAAGTTTTTACAGAACTTTTAGAAATATAATTAAATGAAACTTGTATAAGTACATGTAGACAGTTTTATAAAATTGAAATAAAATAACAAAACAATATAACTTATGATTATAAAACTTTATTAGATTGGTAAACCATTTGTTAATTTTTGGCCAATGTTTTTTGAAAATTATACATATAAATATTAATTATAGATGTCATATTTAAGTGGCACAAGTTAATATTTAAATTAACAACCTACAATCGTTGACTATGACAATCATATCAAGTTAAACAAAATAGACAAGATGTAGTTATATTATCTTACATTTCTATAATGTTTTGAGCATATATACTTAAAAATTCAATTATTTATGAAAAAATCTTCAAGGGTAACATTTTCTAGGTATTTATTTATGTTCTTAAACATGTCCGTGAAGGAAACGCCCCAAATATAATTCTGGAGTAATTCGGCGATTTCTTTCCAGTTTTCACGAGCAAACTTACGTACTGCTTCAGCTGTAACATATAATTGACTATATTAAACAACAAATACTATAAATGCAAAAGTTTATACAGATGAATGGATAAAATTGTGTTTCTCCCACATAAAGTACCAAACTGGTAATAATAATAATAATAAAAAAATCCAAAAATAAAGCGCAACCAGACTGGGTGCGGTAATCGAACCCACAACTCTGAAGCTGAAAGCAGGGCCACTGGCAAATGCGCCAACGAGTCGGTTAATAATTTATAAAAGTAGTCTATTGTAACGTATTGTAAGACGGAACCTGTCAGTTGCTTATGATTTGACAGAAGAAGAATCAAAACTGAAGGTCATGGCATAAAATTCGGTCTAGAGCTATTGAGTTTTCAAGTCGTGTATATTTTTGTAATTATAATCGTCTTACACTCAACGGCCCCAGTAGGATGATCGCATCTTAGAAAAAAGGTCTTTCTCCAGCTGTCACAAATTTATAAGTTTTTATAGTATACTGTACTGTACTATAATAGCTTATAAACAAATATATAATTAAATATTTACCTAAATCTTCCCGCCCGTTGAACAAATTTTTAAAAGAGTAAACTATTTGAGTGAGAGGCTTGGCAACAAATTTATAGTTTTTGAGAAACATTTGAGTTTTTCCATCATTTCTTTTTATTTTCTCTATTTCACATTCTAGATTTATAAGAAATTGTCCTGTAAATAAATAACGAAGTAAATTAATATATTATATGTATTGAACTGAACTGAATCATCTGTAAACGTCCCACTGTTGGGAAAAGCCCCTTCTCCATCTTGAGAAGATGAGTTGAAGAAGTTGAAAGAAGAGTTGAAGCTTAATTCGCCATGCTTCTCCATTGGTGGCAAATAATATCCCTTTCATGAGTAACGATCATTACCAGGTATCTATAATAACAACCGGTACCGACGGCTTAACGTACTCGCCAAGGCACGGTGTGGACACCCACAAGGGCATACACCCAGATAGGAAGCAAATATTTGCAAAAATAGAAATATCTCCCCCGAGCGGGAATTGAACCGGCGACCGCCAGCGTCGAGGTGACTACTTGCACCACTACACCAGAACGATCGTCGATATTATATATCGCCTATGACTATTAAAAATGTCGGATATGAAAAAAAAAACAACTTTACATGAGAGCGATGCAAAGTGTAAATTGCATGCGTCTTTTTACATATTTTTTTAAATACCGACATTTATAAATTTAGTGATTAAAAAGCTATGCATAAAATAATATTTTTCTTTTCAGCTGATGATAGACTTGGTTATTTAGGAACGTTTTATAAAATAAATAAAAAAAAAAACGATTTTGCAGTTCCGACGATGTTAATAATCACTAGCGATATATACATAAATTATTTTTAAATGATTTATTAAAAGTGGCGTTTTATTTTTATTTTGCTACTTGCTGTCTTTTTCAGAAGCTATTGGTTTGATTTTTAAAATATTTTAAGATGGACTGTCATTGACTAATATATTTCATGAAACGTTACAAAAAAATTGGTTGTCTGTAAAGTCGGTTTACGGACGATAATTTTTACGTGATAACGTCATAAAAAAACATGAATGGAATTGAATTATTATTACTGAATTATCATTATTTTGTACAATATATATTTATATATATCTATGTATATAAACTGCAGGTAATTAATTGTATTTAATATAAAAGCGAAATAAAGTTAAATACTTTGAAAATATGTAATGCAAGAAATAATCAAGTTTAACAAAGAAGTTAAGTTTAATTAACTTAAAATAGTAAAAATATACTAAATAAAAGCAGCAAAATTTTTATACGATCGTAATTATATGAGTCCTAATAAGTTTTTAATCAAAATTGTAATATAACCTTATATTACCTGCTGCACTCGCCGACCGATGTAACTTTTTTAATAATCAAATAACAAATATATGAAATTATATCGCTAATCAAATTCTTAAAATGCAAGAATTAATTACCTTTTTTGCTGCAATTGTTGTCACTATTATAACTTTAAAAATAATGAATTGACGTTACTTCAATTGTGACAATGACGTTTAATTGTGACAATGATGACGTCATATTCTTCGAACGGACACCCCTTCATCAATTTACTAGACGTTATCACGTCAAAAATAAATCAATAAATAGAAACCACAGTATAAAAGCAAAATACACACACGCAAACGCAGTTTGTATGAAAAAGATTATTTCTAATAATTTCCTATTTGTACTAGCCTGCAAAAATTTTATAATCTCCGTTTCCTTCCAAAGGAAATGTTCCAATACGTCCTTTCATGTCATACTGTCCAGTCATCTTAAGTTCGCCTTCCGGATAGTTGATGTCGACGGATAGGTGTGTTAAGTCCGGATTAAATCTGCAACAGAAAATGTTTTATAGATTTGTATGTACTTTATTTATTTCACCTCACGTTAATGATACTTAATTTTTATTAAAATTTTACTATTTTTTTTTATTATTTTTTTTTTATTAAAATTTACTTAGAAGATTTCGTTTTTGATATATGGTAATGCCTAAACTTGAATGCCCTAAAGTAAATTAAATAATATGTAAAAATTACCAAAACAATGAGAGAAGACGCTAGATAAAGACTTCCCCAAGCAATAACAGTTAGTAAATTTGTCAAGAAAGATACCAAACTCTACTAAATAAAATTATAATAAAATGTCATTTCCACTACAATTTTTTTTAAGTTAATCTCTTTTTATAATAAAACTTTAACAGGCTTAATTAAGAATACTGAAGATATTTCGAAAATTTTCGCAAGACACTCTATAATCAATACCGAAGCCAAAAACGTATCTTTTCAATTTTTGTCTATGTATTTTGAATAAAAGTGTAACAAATTCAATTCTGAATAATGAAGATATTTTGAAATTTTTTTGGAGGACAGACTATAATCGTTACTGACGTACCTACCTTTTCAATTTTCTGTATTTGTAAATTGAACCTTGACTGCCCATCACGCCAAAACTACTGAATTGATTTAAGAACATGATTTGAAATTAAACTACGAGCTACACACACACACATGCTACTTTTTATCCCGAAACCCAGCACGGTTTTCTTCGGGAAGAGATGAAAGTCAAATGTGTACTAAATGGAAAAATTTTAAAGACTGTCTCGTAAATATTTCAAAGGTATCTGATATGACGGTTCCGAAATTACCGACAATATCATAAACCTTAGTATCAGATTCAAATAACTTAGAAACTGGAATATCCAGATATCTGGCTTACATACTTTATGTTATAGACTTAATAAAAGAGATGATAATCGCGAATGAAGTCGCGGGCACAGATAGCATGCAAAACTGTAGTCTGTAATGAACATAACCTGAAATGCCTTAAACGATACAATACCTGCAAAGAAATAGGATTAAAATATTTTTTTCACGAAACAATAATATAAGATAAATAATCTAGTATTGGACTAGCGAATTACGTAGGCTACAGCTGAAAGATCGAAAAAAAAAAGATTTTTATTTCTAATGTTGATTTAATTATAAAATTATTCAATCAATCTATTTACTGTTGTCGTAGCGCAATCGGAGGTCATCGATGGCACGTCGAAATCCATCGTTGCTATGTCGGTACATATAGGGAAATAGGTATGTAATTCGCTTCTAAGGTTTAGTAGAATATTATTTACTCACATAGTTATTCATATGGGCCATCACTTTTGTATCTTCTTAATTAAAGAAAACTAACCCTTCATGTGCCACTACATCTACTAATTTTATTTATTACTTTTATTTATTGAGAGTTTGATATTAAATATTTAGTATAGTACCTCTACATTTACTTGCTTACCACCAGCAGTTAACATTTAAGAAAAAATGTATTGCATCAGCTTATAGGCTCGGAGGATATTATAAAATGTAATCGAATTAGTATAGATACTTGGATCTGCGTTTTGTGATTGAAAACGAGTTCGTTTTCAACTATCTCTGGGACTATCTTACTACATTATAACGTGGCAACTTATTTACTTGTCTTATTTTAATGCGTCGAGACAGTCTCAGACCTTGTTTACCAGAGCTTATCAGTACTTATTTATTTATTTATTTATACTTTTGCACACCAATACAATAAGGAGACAATACATATAAATTACATCAATCACATTGCATCAGCTGCATCAGGCGGCCTTATCGCTAACACAGCGATCTCTTCCAGGCAACCTTTGGGCAGAGGACTAGCGTAGAAAGTGTGGGAAGGGGCGCAAAACTATATGTATGAACAGATATTAAAATAAATAAATAAATATATATATATATATATGTAGTCATATTGATACATAAGTACATACATACATACATACATACAAATACACATACACATACACAAATACCTACATAGTATAGTACTTAGTTCTTAGTGTCTTTATAAAAATTAGAAATATTATAATCCATATTAAATAAAATATTAAATCGCTATAACTAATAAGCATGTAATATTAAGCTGAGATTTTCCTTTATATTTTTTTTACGTTCAATAACTTAATATATAAGATACTGATCAATAACTTAGTATATAAGACAAACATCTGTCTTTAGTTTTTCTGCTGTAATATTTACGAGTATATAATATAAAATCTTTTGTTCTTATGAAACACTAAATAAATAATAGACTATTACGCAATATTTTTATGCTACACATAAATTTTTTGGAGGAAAAATTCCCAAAGCAAAAAAGTATATCGGATTTTATATTTTTGCGTTATTAAAATAGTAAAATGGTCATTGAAAATATTTTAATGGTTCTGTTTTTGTTTTAGTTTTGTGTTTGTTGTTAGGAAATTTAATTATTCGCGATAATCAAAAACGTTGAGTCAGTACTTGATTCGACTAAAGATAATTCTCAATTAGGTACTTAAAAAAATATTTATATAATAATTTACCAGATAAAAAGCGCGCTTTCACAAATTTACTCATATATAACTTTGATACACATCAATTAAATACAAAAAAATAAACACTTATTTTTTTAATGTCACCACTATGCGTGATATTGTGAGCTTCTTAGTACATATATATATATATATATATATATATATATATATATATATATATATATAGATTTTTTTTCTCCTGAATCATTTTACGCCCCTTACATCAGTGGCAAAAAAAAAGAGTTTATTCTATGTATTTCATTAATCACGTGCTTACTGATGTTTTGTTTTATCCCAATGTTCAGAAAAATAATTTATTCACAAATATATTTTATATGTATTTAGCGTTCAGATAAAACTTAATAAAAGACTGGGACGATCTGAAAATTTGTCTATACAAATAGAATATTGTAATTTTCGTAAAATTTTAGATCTATAAATATATAAGTATTAGAATGTGTGTGATCAAAGAATCACACATAATAATACTAATATTGTTTATTACTTTAATAACTAAACACTAAGTACTAAAACTGTGTATCTAAAAATTTTTCTTTTCATATTTTAAATATATATTTTATATATTTTTAGTGAGTACATGATATTAAGCTGAAAAGAACAGATACTACACTTTGATAATATAACTTAAAATATTTTTCAAACTTTTATTTTATTAAACTGTGACTTTTGTTTCTTTTGAGGAAACATAATTTCGCTTATTTGATACCTGTGTTCTTCCGTTATAAGATTGTTTACTAAAATAATGCCTTTACCAAATACAAAAAAACATGAATTTGAAATTTTAATATATATTTATAAACACAATTTTTTTTTTGAATCAAGTTTTATTTAATAGTAATTTTATAAAGATTTTGTTTGCGTATAGCGTAGAGTTAAAATTTGCCAGTCAAATGAAACTTCTTTTTTTCTAACACTTTTTCTTCGTAAGAAAAGTAAGAAAAACATTATTAAAAGATAATAGTAATAATCATCAAAACACACATACCGTACATTTGAGAGCTTGCACGTTTTGTAGCCAATAATTGTAGTATTAAGGAGGTGTAATTCCAGATTTGGTACGTTTATGTCTATATTTTTTTTGAAAAGAGGATCACAACTCTCTATCCCAAGTCCTGGAATACCTTCTAATATTTGTGGTATTGCAGTATTTAAAGAATTCTCTATGCAAGGTAGATCAGTTAGCTTACATGGTGTGAAGAGACTTTCTGTAACCAAATATCAAAAGATTTAATAAGACGGTCTATTTTATCTATTTTGTTAACAAAAAGTATAAATGTCAAAAAAGTTCGAATTCATTTTGTATCAAGGATAACAACGATTTTTGGTGGTCATATTTCATTAAAATTGTTATAAAATCAGACTTATTATAGGTACTTACTTGAAAAGACTCCAGTACCTAAACAAAGAAAAGTTAATGGAAAAAAGAGAAACATCTTCTCTTTACAACGTGTCGTGTCTAAATTTTACTATGTAGATTTTATATACAAGCACACGTATTTTATAGCTTATTTATAATTATATATCTTGACAAAAACGTAATTACATTCCGTATACTTAGTTAATTATTTAAATATTGCGTTGTTTTTTCTTGTCAATTAAATTTTTTTTTTCGTATAAATTAAAAACCGTTACATGATCATTTATTAATGTCTTTTTACTGCCAACCTTTTCTAAATTATGACTGGCGCAGTTAAAAGTTTATACACATGTGTATTTTGCGTATCGTAAATAAATAACATAATGAAGAAATGGTGACCCCATTTCTTAATTCTGTTAATCTTTTAATAATTGACGACTTAATTTTAAATTAGTATGTTCGTGTTGCGAAGGTAACAAATAATAAATTTACTAATAATGAGCTGTACCCGCGACTTCATTTGCGATGAACATACCTTTCATTAATCCTAAAAGATAAAATGACGATCCCAGTCGAACTTCAGGAAGTACCCTCTTTGCTGGTACTACAGGAAGCTTGGAGTGAAAGCCAGCAAATGCATAAACCCCTGCGACTTCAAGAAGAAACACCAGGGGCAGTCAATAATGGCGACTGCTGACTGCCCATCGTCTATTAGTGGTCGCCTATTTCTCACGGATCTATCTTCGAAGGTGCAGTTTTTGATCGACACAGGAAGCAATGTAACCGTTTACCCTCGGTCCCTTCTTCGAGATCGTCGTGCCAAAACGGACTACCATCTGTGTTTTGATATAGCCACGTATGGTTATATACACTTTAATCTGGACTTTGGTTTGCGAATGTTGTTTGATTGGCGATTTGTTGTAGCTGTTATAAATAAATATAATATAACTAAATATAATATAATAGGTGTAGACTTTTTGAACTTTTATGATCTCATTGTTGATTGTCGTAACAAACTCTTGTTAGATAGTATAACTTCCATTTCATTCACAGTCAAAGTCGTTAGTTGTAGTAATATAGCTTCTGCCAAAATATTGACTGGTTAGGGTGGATGAGGCGGCTAGCCGGCTCTGCGACGCATTCACTGCTGTCTGCCGAGTGGCTATGTCGCCCGCGAAGCGAACATCCCCACGGTGGGCACTTAACTGGTGGTCGGCTGAGATAGCCGGTCTCCGAGCCGCCTGCAACGGGGCCAGGAGACAATATACCTGGAGCAGGCGGAGACGCCCCAAAGACGTGGACAGGGACGACAGGCTGCGCAGGATCTACGTGGAAAAAACGAAGATCTTGTGGCAGCTCATATGCCGAGCCAAGGAGGAGGCCTGGTTGGAGTTAGTTGGGGCTCTGGAGAGAGACTCCTGGGGCCGACCGTATAATTGGGCGCGGAACAAGCTCCGCGTCCAGTCGGCCACCATCGGCGAAACGCTGCAAGGGGACCAACTGGGGAGGATCGTCGGGGAACTCTTTCCCGACGAACCCAAGGGCTTCGTGCCCCTCAGAATGACTCGTCAGACGCCAAACGAGAAGGAGGGTGTTCCACCACCCGTCACAGAAGCTGAAATGGAGGCGGTGATTACCCGCCTCCAGAGTAAGAAGAGGGCGCCGGGTCCAGATGGGGTGCACGGGAGAGTCCTCTCAATTGCTCTCGGGCACCTTGGCGACAGCCTCCGGGAGCTGTTTGACCGCTGCATGCAGTGTGGCCAGTTCCCGGGGGCCTGGAAGGAGGGTCGGCTCTGCCTAATTCCTAAGGCAGGGCGGGCCCCGTACTCGGCTTCGGGGGTGCGACCGTTGGTGCTGCTGAACGAAGCTGGGAAGGCCTTGTAGAAGATAGTGGCCTCCCGGCTCGTTCAGCACCTGGAGGAGGGCTCGGGACCTGGACTGTCAGAATGCCAGTTCGGGTTCCGAGCACGTCGGTTGACCGTCGACGCCCTCAAACGCCTACGGGCGGTGACGGCTGAGGCGGAAAATGGGAGGGAGGTGGTGGTTACGGTGTCGTTAGACATCGCGAACGCCTTCAACAGTCTCCCGCACGTGGTGATACGGGAGGCACTAAAATACTTCGGAGTGCCCCCGTATCTAGTAACGCTGTTAGAGGCGTACGACTCCGATCGGAGCGTAGGCCTCGAGAACCGGTGTCCCGTAGGGATCAGTTTTGGGTCCGATCCTGTGGGACATCGGGTACGACTGGGTCCTGCGAGGCCGTCTTCTCCTGGGATGGGTGTCATCTGCTACGCGGATGACACCCTCGTTTATTCCCGGGGACGAAACTACAAGGAGGCGGCTCGGCTGGCCGAGGTCGAACTCGACCTCGTGATCAGCCGCATAGAGAGTTTAGGGCTTCGTGTCAAGATTGAAAAGACCGAAGACCTGCTCTTCGCGGAACCGGCCGTAAGGGACCTCCACCGGGGGCTACCCTTCAGATTGGAGAGGGGAGGGTCAGGATGAGCCCCCAAATAACATATCTCGGGCTCATCCTTGACGGAGGGTGAACCTTCGGTCCACATTTTGCGATGGTGGGACCGAAGGTTGTGAAGGTGGCGAGTGCACTGGGCAGACTTCTCCCGAACCTCGGAGGACCGCCACGCCGCCTGCAGGCAGCTGTACTCCGGAGTCTGCCGGAGTATGGCGACGTACGGTGCCCCGGTTTGGGCGGATCGACTCACCGCGAAAAATAATGCGGCGCTGCGCGCTGCGCAGCGAACAATCGCGGTGATGTTGATTCGGGGGTACCGTACGGTATCGTGGGCTGCAGCTACTGCACTAGCCGGCGAACCCCGTGAGAGTTCGTGGCGGAGGTTCTTGTCGAGACTTACTCATACGTCTCGGGTAGGAGGCCTCTTGGTGAGAACCCTACGTTGGACGGGATCCTACGGGTGCGTCGGATAGGGCAGGAAGCGTTTATGCGGAGGTGGGGGGAGGACCTGGCGGGGCAGCCGTACGGCACACGCGTAACGGCTGCCATTCGCCCGGTCCTTAAGTGGTGGATGCGTCGAAACGCAAGCCCCTCACCTTCCGTCTGACGTAGGTTCTCACCGGGCACGGTTGCTTTGGTGACTACCTGTGCCGGACGGCCCAGAGGGAGCCGACGACTGAATGTCACGTTTGTGGCTCGGCGGTGGACTCCGCCCAGCACACCCTCGAGGTGTGCCTGAGATGGGCGGCGCTGCGTCAAAGTCTGACGTCGGTCCTCGGAGGGGAGTTGTCGCTCCCCAGTATCATGACCGCGATGCTCGGCGACGACGATTCCTGGAAGGCGATGGTCTCCTTCTGCGAGACCGTAATGTCCCAAAAGGAGGCCGACGAGCGGGTGAGAGAGGAGGCCGCCGACGTGGCCTCCATCCGCGGGCGACGAATGGGGGTACGTAGGAGGCGCTACTTAATGCGCCTCCAGTAACGCCCCTGTGCCCGTGTTGGGCCGGGATGGGAACCCGGTCCTGCTAGACACGGCGTCGTCGGGACTGTTCAGAGGTGAGCCGGACAGTCCCCATGGAGGAGAAGTCAGGCCTTTTCGCCGAGGGCAGCCTGTCGCTGGAGGGATCCTGTTGCCTGCAGATCCGGGAACCTCCAATTAAAGCGGCTGAAGGCTCCCGTAGGGGTTAAGTACGGTATTGCACTCCCAAAGTGCCGAGTCCGACATATACTGCCGACCTGGGCATCCTGGATATCATCCGTAAATGGATTCCCCTCCTACAAAAAAAAAATTGATTGATGGTGTCACAAAATTCTTGAGGAGTTTCCCGAAATTACCTGTTCAACTGGTACACGTTGCGATATTAAACACAATACTGTACATCATATTCGCACAACACCAGGCCCTCTAGTCTCTTGTACTCCACGTCAATTAGCACCCGATAAACTCAAAATTGTTCAACAGGAGTTCGAGATTATGCTTGCTAACGGGACGGCTCGCCTTTTCAGAGTCCCCGGGCATTTCCTCATCACCTAGCGTCTAAAAAGGACAATGGTTGGCGTCCCTGTGGTGACTATCGTATGCTAAATACCCGAACTGTACCTGACAGGTATCCGATTAAACACATCCACAACTTTGCACACGATTTTGTGGGCTGCAAAATTTTCAGCACCATCGACTTACTGAAGGCGTACAATCAGATACCTGTCGATCCAGCAGACATTCAGAAGACCGCCATTACTACTCGATTCGGTCTATACAAATTTCCTTATATGACTTTCGGACTCCGGAATGCGTGTCAGACCTTCCAGAGGTTTCTAGACGAAGTCACCAGAGGTCTACACTTTGTCTTTGTCTATCTGGATGATATCTTAGTTTTTTCCAAGGATGAGCAGCATCACGAACACCATCTTCGCTAAATTTTTACTAAGCTTAGAGAATATGGCTTGAGAACATAGCTCATGCCCAATCGTGTGACCTAAAGCTCCAAACTCTAACTGCAGGTTCGTCTCTGCGGTTAGAGAAGCTGACGGTACCTAAAAGTCGAGTTCCGCTGTACTGCGATGGCAGTACACCGACCTCTAGACCCTATGTACCTAAGATTTTTCGCAAGCAACTCTTTAAGAGCCTTCACTCGCTGAGCCATCCTGGCGTTGGTGCGACTATAAAAATCGTTGCAGAACGACTCGTCTGGCCTGGGATACGCAAGGAATGCCGTGAATGGGCTCATGCATGTCAAGCATGTCAGAAGGCTAAGGTCAACCGACACGTCACTGCACCTCTCGGTACGTACACCTTGCCTAGAAGCTGCAGTCGCCCGCCACCGTGAACGCACGCGTACGCTGAGTTTCAAAGTCGCTCCGTGAATTTTAAAGTTTAGAAAATTCTAAAAAGTGGTTTTTTCTTCGCCAATTTTAACGTACTATACGTCAAAAGTTGCGTCTCGGCGCGCTCTACGTCGTGGTATATTTTGTTTAGTCCGGAATTTTCATTTACTATTTTTAAAAGTGAAAAAACTGTGAAAAGTTGTGAATTAAAAAACTTTGATCGAAAACGCTGGCTTAAAGCGATCGACGACCTATGGATATTTTTATATCTTCAGACGAGGCTTTTTAAGGCCTACAATTTGGTACCACTCTCGGATTTTTCTCGTGAAAATCCAGAGAGTTATTGGAGGAAAACTACCGACCACGTGGCCACGTGGTTTGAGAACCACTGGCCTCAGAACAACGCAAGTAGTCTCAAACGACAGAGGACATCACGAGCAAATCAGCGACGCATCGCACGTAATTGTAAGGTTCGTGGTTGCGAAGTTATTAAAAATCAAAAATATTTTCAAAATTCAAAATTTTTTATTTAGGAAAGTAAAGCGACGACCCCCACATATTTTTTGTTTATAATGTAGAGCTCATTGAGTTCTACTTACATGCCAAAATTCATAATTTTCGGCTTAACAGTTTTTAAGATATGATTTTTTTAAAAAATAAGGGTGCGTGGGGGTGTAAATAGCAGTTTAATAACTTTGCAATACACTTTATAAAATAGGTTAAGTTGTGTATACAAATAATTTTAACTTTTTAGAATATATTTTTGTTTAAAATTTTGTAGATATTGCCAAATTTGTGTGTTTTTTAGAGTTTTTCGCACCCCATAAATCGGGGGTTGCATATTTTTTGTAAGTGTTAGCATAGTTGTTTAGACCTTAAAAAGACGAATCCAACGAGCCAAAGCTCGGTTGGTTTCGGTTACGCCTAGCCGAATTTGCATTCGTGGCGGCCATCTTGGCGGCCATATTGTAAATATTCAAATTCGTATAAGTTTTGATTGGGACGTCGCACAAAGTGGCGATTTTTTGTATACACATTGTCGTGGCGGGATCTGCACTTTGCGCGGGTTTGCGACTCTAGATAGAGTCGACCGCCAGATTCGAAAATTCCAGCTGGTTTCGTGTAGAGGGCTCAAAGCCAATCACGGAGAGCCGTCGCTCGTGTCTCTGCGGCTAGCGGTTCACGAGTTATAAATTTTTAAAGTTTAGGTTGCGGTGGAACCACTTCTTGGTCCGCCATCTTGAAAATATTTGGATCGCCATAACTCGGGAACCGCTGGTCGTAGAGCGACGCGGTTTTTTCTGTGAGCTAGCCCCCAACAAGGGCTATCGATTGATGCTGGACAGGCGACTCTATCTAGAGCCGATCTGGTAGAGTCACTTTATTTTGACTGTAGAGGTTATTTTTAATTAGTTTTTAGTTATTTTAAGTAATTTGTAACGCTTTGTTGCTATTGCAACTATTTTAGAAAGTGACTTTTTCTCAACAATTGACTAGCGGTAGCCCTTTACACTCCGCTTAGGTATTTTACAAAATTTTTACCTACAACGCGTACCTCCATTATGTCTGTGGTAAGAACGCCACCACAAAAGCGAAGCGCAGGGTCAAAACCCTCCCCAAAGTCACCACCCAGGACACCTTTGAGGCCGGGATCGAATAAAGGGGCTATTGATCCACTCTCGTCGTTTTCCCCGAACACATATGAAGAGTTCATGGAATTGAACGAAATTGATAGAGCGGTAATACTAGGTGGCTATACTGAGCTCATCCCCCCGGAAGAGGTGACGCCAAAGGCCTTTAAGCGGCCGGCTAAGTTTGGCGCAACTTCCAAACCCGCGCCAAAGACACCACCCAAGTCTCCTATAGGACCCGGGGCTTCCAAATTGCGACGCAGTACTGGAGAGTGGGAGGCTGCAACTTCTGACCCCACTGCCGCAAAGACTATGCCAACGCAGCATGAGGCCGAGGCACCGACGACAAAGACTAGAACTGGACGAGCGGCGGCGGCGGTCCAGGCCTCCTCAAATAAAAAGTCTTACAAGGACAGGGTAGCGGAAGCCAAGGCAAGCTTGACGTCGGGTAAAATGGCGTTGAGCATGTCGAGGAACCTCAAGGCCGAATACAAGGCCACTTTGACCCGGGCCCTGGAGAGGCTGTTTCAATTGGTGAAGGATGCGGAGGTCGCACTGGAGTCCGAGAGAGCCCTGAAGAAGGACGGGGCCGCTGCGAGCGCTGGGCCGACGCAAATATATGCTGGCCCGGCGTCTGTGGTGGCACCGGACTCTGACCTAAAGGTCAAGATAGAAGAGCACTCTCGACTTTTAACAGAAAACACCAAAATGATGCAGACCCTCCAGGACCGCCTCGATAGCCACCAAGAGGCCCTACAACAGCCACAAACATATGCCAGCGTGGCTGCAGCCAGGCCCCCGTCGACCATGACATCTGGTCCAGGTACCCTCCACTCGGTGGTGGTCACGTCGAAAGACGAGACTGAATCCGGGGAGGAGGTCCGGACGAGGGTTAGGCAGGCGGTGAACGCCAAGGAAGGGTGGGTCAGAGTAGAGCGAGTGAGGAAGGCGAAAGACAGGAAGGTGATTCTGGGTTTTGGGACAAAGGAGGAGAGGCAGAAGGTTAGGGAAAGGCTGGAGGGTCGCGATGCGGGCCTCGTTGTCGAGGAAGTGAGAAATCGGGACCCGCTTCTTGTCCTCAGGGGCGTTTTGTCGATTAATTCTGACGAGGACGTTATTAAGGCCCTGAGGAACCAGAACCGGGACTTGTTCTGCGACCTTGACAGCGAGGAAGACCGAATCGCGGTCAAGTTTAGGCGAAAGACAAGGAACCTGCATACTGAGCACATAGTTCTGAGCACATCACCCATAATCTGGAGAAGGGTAACCCTAAAGGGAACCGTGCTCCAGAGGGTGAGGGCAGAGGACCAGTCTCCCCTGGTCCAATGTTCCAAGTGCTTGGGCTATGGGCACAGTAAAAGGTTCTGTAGCGAACCGGCGGACGTGTGCAGCCACTGTGGAGGCCCGCATCTCAAGGCGGTATGCGCGGACTGGCTCGCGGCTGTCCCACCAGCATGCAGAAACTGCAAAATTGCAAAGCTCAACGATGTTGAACACAATGCGTTCAGTAATTGCTGCATCGTGAGGAAACGGTGGGACGACATAGCCCGGTCCAGTGTTGCGTACTGCTAAGGGCGCGTCGGATGAAGCGGTAGCTCCAACAACCAGGTTACCCTGTCCTCTGGCAACTCATGCATGGGACCCCCCGCGGGGGTTTATGCCCCAGAGGAAACTTTTATGCTTGCTATGGAGCAAAACTCCCTCGGGACAAGAGGGGAATACGCCGCTGACTCGCTACAGATCATGCGCGGGATCCTTGTCAAAAATTAGAGTATTGACTACGCTTGCCAAATGTAGGAACAAATGCTGGTTTCTTGTGTGTGAAAAAGCCACTTTAGCATATAATTTTGTAAATTTTAGTTAAGTAACTATGTTATATCAACATATTGTATATATATTGTTTATGACATAAATATGTTTAGAAATAAGTAATTAGGGAACCAGTAGAAATTAAGATTATAAATGTAAGATTAGCTCTAGATTTAATGATTAAATAGTTAATATAAATAAATACAAAATTGTTAAAAATAGACTAATATAATATATAAGATACTAAGGAAATCACTGTTACACAAATTAAACGATATATACCTGTTGCCTCTTCACTGCCCCTGCGTTAATTAGATTGTAAGCACACATTATGAGCCTTCAGCCTGCAATGAAAGATGATGAATGCAAGAAGAAATTGGTATGCAGAATGGATGACGAACAGAGTGAGAGATGGAGTTGTATGAATGGTTTTTCAAAAAATGACAATGAAGTAATAATTAAAAATTGTAAAAACTGACTCCCAAGACTAGAGGAGAAAAAAAAAAAAAAAAAAAAAAAAACACCTTGCCTAAAGTGGATTTCACCCAAACCCACATTGACCTTATTGGACCTTTACCATTTTCGCAAGGCTATCGGTATTATCTTACGGCAGTAGACCGATTTACTCGGTCGCTGGAAGCAATGCCGATCGCAGACATTACTGCCGAAACAGTGGCCCAAGCACTCCTGTCAACATGAAAAAGGTCGTTCGATTCGGCTGTCCATCTAAAATTACAACCGACCGTGGTCGTCAATTTGAGACGGCGTTATTTCAGTGCCTCTCAAAGAATGCTGGTTTTGAGCATAAGCGCACGACTGCGTACTATCCAGCGTGCAATGGCATGGTGGAAAGATTTCACCGCCAACTCAAAGCTGTCATCATTTAATAAGCTAATGACAGATGTACGGAATCCCTGCCGTGGGTGCCGTGGGTGCCTTCAAAGAGGATCTTCAGTGTTCATCTGCCGAGCTTGTATAGACGGAGCCGTTTAGGGTAACGGGAAAATTCTTCTAGCCTGCTGATGGTGGTACAACGGAACTGTCTGACTTCTCCGCAGATCAAACAGATCGCATTACGAATTATTTTGAAACCATCACCCGCTTCTTCTCGCCCGAAAGTCTTTGTTTATAAGGAACTAGCAACCACCTGACAACATTCTAATGCCTACAGCTAATGAGACTGAAGCAAGACATCGAAGAAAAAAGGCTGAAATTGATCAACAGAAGAGGAGTTGTCTTTCATCATGATAACGCCAGACCGCACACACCTTTGGCCACAAATCAAAAATTGAAAGAGCTTGGTTGGGAAGTGTTAATGCATCTACCATATAGTCTTGACCTTACAAGGTTAAAAGTGCATTTTCACCTGTTTCGGTCTCTGCAGAATTCTTTGGGCAGTGTTAAAATAAAGACTGCGAAAACTACTTGTCGCATTTTTTTTATCAAAAATCCTAATATTTCTACAGGAATGGGATTATGTCACTACCTACTAAATGATAACAAGATATCGAACAAAATGGCACTTATATATTATAAGTAAATTTAATAAAACATTGAAAAACATTTATTTTGTTGAAAAAAAAACGTGGGGTAGTTTTAAGATATATCCATGAAGACTCTACTTTTACCAATATCAGTAAATAAAATATTATAACAATTGACATCAAGAACTGTTGTTGTAATAAAGTACGTAGGCCAGCATAAATAACTATTTTTTACCCGACTGTGACAGGAGGGTTATGTTTTTTGAGTTTATGTATGTATGTATGTATGTATGTATGTATGTATGTATGTATGTATGTCCATTTCTTTGGCACGCCCTACAGCCCAAACGGCTGGACTGTTTTTGACATATGAGGTGTCGTTGGATTTGTCTAAATTGTAGTAGTGACATAAGCTATATAAATTTTCAAAATGGCGCCCGCAAATAGCGGAATGAGGGGGGAAGTTAAATTTTTTTTCTTACTGTAGAAATATGGGTATCAAATGAAAGCTAGTAAATTGTTTTATTCTTTTTAGTTTATAATAAGAGTATTTTACGCAGTCGGGTATTTTGATTTTTTTAATTAATTTATTATCTTATATCTTTAAACGAGCAATTCTTGTATATATATAATCTGAATCTCGAAAACGGCTCCAACGATTTTCATGAAATTTAGTATTCAGGGGGTTTCAGGGGCGATAAATCGATCTAGCTAGGATTTATTTTTAGAAAATGTCGTTTTATCCCTTTTTTCAGGCAATTAAAAAATATCGTTAGAATACGAAAGTAAATTTCGCTGTCAATGATAAGTTTATAATAGCTCTGATGTGAACCGGCGGATTCAAAATAAGAAGATCCCCAAGTTCGAATCCACATGTCTCCAGAACTATTTTTTTTTTCTTTTTTTTTTAAGTTTCATCTTTTGTGAGAAAAATTATTATTGGGAGCCCTTTACTAACTGTATGACCGAGCTTTGCTCGGTATTTTATTTTTTATTTTTTGTAATTCATGTTTTTGGAAACTATATTTACATACGAATTACGAACTGATGATATATAAATAATATTTTTCGATCTTAACGAAATAATAATAAAAAAATATGAACTGGTTATTTAAAAAAAAATCACGAGTACAATTAAAAACTGTTAGAATATTATTAGAATACGAAGGTAAATTTCGGCATAATCTACAAGGTTATAATAACTTAGGTGGGAAATCAGTATACCTGGGTTCGAATCCCGATGCCTCAAGTCCCATTTTTTTTGCTTTTTTTTTTTAAGTTCCCTCTTTTGTAAAAAAAAATAACTATTATTGAGAGCCCTGTACTAACTGGATGTCCGAGTTTTGTTCGGTATTTTTTATTTATTTATTTGTTAATCGTTCTTTTTTTGGGAATTATATTTAGATACGATAGAACTGATGAAATATGAATAATATTTTTCGATCTTATCTATATAATAATGTAGTATTTTGTGTCACAAGGGGATGAACGTACTATTTTTTTGACCCTCATGTGAAATTGCCGCCCGAGTCGAAGGCGAGGGTAGTAAACATACGGGAATGGATGTAGTACTTTCGTCCCATGTTACACATACTTTTTTTTCCTCCCTAGGACGAAAGTTCAGGTTTTGTCCCTGTGAAGAGGGGACAGAAAATGTCACTTTTGTCCCGCTTCACAGGGACGAAAATCGAACTTTCGGCAGAGGTAGGAAAAAAAATATAAACTGGTTATTTAAATAAAAATCTCGAGAGCAATTAAAAACTGCTAGAATATCATTAGAATAAGAAAGTAAGTTTCGCCACCATCTTAAATTTATAATAGCTCAGGCAATCGGCAAATCGGGCGGTCTCGAAAACAGAAGATTTTTCCTTTTTTTCAAGTTCGTTTTTTGGTGAGAAAAAATATTACTAGGATCTCTTTTTATTTTTTTTATTTAAATAACCAGTGACTATTGTTTTATTATTATATCGGTAAGATTGAAAATATTATTCATATTTTATCAGTATGTAATTTGTGTCTAAATATAATAATAATAATAATATAATAATAATACTTTATTTCCAAAAAAAGATTTACATTTGTACTTAGATTTATTGTGTTAGATGAACAGAGCAATTTCATAGTTAGTGAATACCTAAGGATTCCTCTGCTGCCATACTAGGGAAACCTGTGTTACGGCATGCAGCGTCAATCCCCCAGCAACGACAATGGATATAAGATTGAACAACACATGTTATATGTAATTATACAAATTATACAAATGATGTATTATTATATCATGTACTTTTTTAGAATGTATTATTATTATAATCCTTTCTTTTACTAATTCACATAATCTATTACAAAAACTAAAACTAGTTTAATCTTGTGCGTGCGAGTGTGTGTGTGCGTGTATGTGTGTGTGTGTGTGTGTGTGTGTGTGTGTGTGTGTGTGTGTGTGTGGGTGTGGGTGTGGGTGTGTGTGTGTGTGTGTGTGTGTGTGTGTGTGTGTGTGTGTGTGTGTGTGTACTTTTGTGTATAATGTATAGTATAGTGCATAAGTTTTACTTTAGCAAATTTAAGTGCAGATAAGATTTTCCGTATCATCATAAGATAAGCTCAAGAAATAGTTCAAAATTTTTGTTTTACATATTTTACTATTGTCAGAAGAAACTTTCAAACTTTTATTAATTTTATTATAGATAAAAGGTCCTAAATAACAATAAAATTTACGAATAAACGCAGTTCGAAATTTTTTATTGTTGGAACATATTGTATAATTTCTGCGCCTATTTAGAATTTCTGGTGTATATTTTAGCTCTGAATGTTGTTTGAGGATAACTTGTAGTAAAAATAACTGTCGAACTGTAAGGACTTGACAGTATTTATATATTTCATTCGTTGGATAAAGAAAAGGCTTGAAAGTACTAACTTTAAGTACTGCGCGTTGAGCTATCTCAAGAGACTTTAAAGTTGTTTTTGATGCTCCACCCCAAGATACAATGCAATATGAAATAAGAGATTGACACAAAGCTAAATATATTCTTTTTAAGATAGTCGGTTCAACAACGTCTCGAAGATTTCTAAATATGTAAGTTAACTTTCGAATTTTACTCGATAAATCATAAATGTGCTGCTTAAAATTAAGGTTACAGTCTATGGTAATACCTAAGTATTTGACAAAATCCACTCGACCAATAAAAGGGCAAGCGCAATTTGAGCCTTGACCACAGGAATGAGATATCAATTTGTAGACCTCATCAGGCCCATTTATATTGCGAATCGAATGCGCCACATACTTGGTTTTTTCAATATTTATTGTTAATGTGTTATCCTGAAGCCATTCATTTACAACATCAAAACCATCCTGTGCAACTGAGAAAACCTCAGACCATGTATCACCGAAGAATACCAGCGCAGTATCATCAGCATACGATATCAATTTACCTTGTGAAAAAACCAAGGAAGAGAGGTTATTGATATAAATCAAAAACAGTGTAGGACCTAGAATACTTCCCTGCGGAACGCCATACTCGATCTCAAGACTATTACTAACATAATTACCGACGCGTATACATTGTGTACGTTCCGAAAGGTAGCTTTTAAACAACTCTAGTTGTTTACCTCTAATTCCCAGTACCTCCAATTTAGAAATTAATTTCGGCAACGAAATAGTATCAAAGGCTTTTGCCAAGTCCAAAAAAATGGATAAAACTTTTTTTCCTTTATCTAAATTTTGACTTATATAATCAGTTAGTGTAAATACTGCGTCATCTGTTGATTTCCCCCTACGAAAGCCAAACTGAGTTGACGAGAGAATATTATTATTTTCTAAATAAACAATGAGCCTATTATTTATAATTTTTTCCAAAATTTTAGACAAGGAGGGCAAAATAGATATAGGTCTATAGTTCGCGGGTATTTTTTTGTCGCCACTTTTGTGAATCGGGTGTATCTCCGACTTTTTGAGAATTGTGGGAAAAATTCCCATATTCAAACATAAATTAAAAATGTGTGTTAATGGCGGAATTAAAAACTCCTTATGTTCCTTAATAAATATGTTAGAAATACCATCCCAACCAACAGTGGCAGAATGTTTCAAGCTACCTATACATTGACTTATTTCATCCTGAGTAGTGTCTAGCAATACAAAAGAACTTAAGCGCGATCCATTATTCAGAGATGATGAGTAATTGTTTTGTTTATTTTGGCGAATGGAGAATTTTTCTGCTAATGTTTTACCTACTGTTATAAAATAGTCGTTAATTTCATTTAATGAGTTTAAGGATGAATCCGAAACATTTAACAATTCAATGGATGAATTACTATTTCTGTTTGAAGTATTTAACCTGTTCTTTAATAATTTCCACAACTTTTTATTATCATTTTTAGCGTTACTTATTTCATTTTTTTCATAGTTATTTTTTACATTTTTTAATAGTGCATTACAGAAGTTTCGGTATTTGCTATAAGATAGCTTTAGGATTAAGTTATGAGGAAAAAGTTTAGTTTTTTTATGTAATTTGTCTCTGTGTCTTATACAACGTAGTATGCCTGGCGTTATCCAGGGTTTAAATATTCTCTTTCGTGATGACAAAGTAATGGAGATAGTATTTTTGTAAATAACCTTTTTAATCTCATTAACAAAATATTCAATAGCATAGTTAGGATCCGAAGAAGCAAAAATAGGTATAAGATTAATTTTTAACAAATCTGTTTTAATATTAGGCGTATTAACTTTGTTATAACTCGTGGTACTATAGACACGTTCTACATTCATATTTACTGATATCATAACGGGAAAGTGGTCAGTAATTCTTGCCTGTGGAACAATGATTAAAGATGGGAAATTGGTCCTTATCAAAAAGTGATCCAAACAAGTATCACTTATTTCGCGGGTTGTAAGACTATGACCAAGGAAAAGTCCATGATAACCAGCTAAAGTTAGATATCTACCACTATTTAAATCCGTTTTTTTAATATCAATGTTTATATCACCTGTCAAAAAAATATTTTTAAAGGAATGTAACTTTTGAAGAACTGTGTTTAACGATGCTAGAAATAAATCAATGTTATGATACGATGGTGATCTGTAAATAGATATAATTGCAATATCGTTTCCTTGTGTAGCAATCAGACAGTTGCCTTCTTGAAATGAAGGTTCTTCTACAGAAAAAGACAAATTATCCCTGATGTAAAGAACAACACCATCATTTTGTTTCTTGTTGTTTTGAGTTTTAAATGAGTTATAACTATTTAGTCCAGGTATAAGGGGAGAGTTACCATGCCAACTTTCAGTAAGAACTATTACGTCAAAATCAATCCCCAACCTATTAATCAAAACCTCAAAATCGGTCATATTTTTATAAATGCTACGTATATTTTGCGTGAGAATTTTAAGACTATTAGTAGAGTTTACCACTAATTTATTACATTCATCAATGTCACATGTATAAACCTTAGAGATGGAAATATCCTCAATTTCGCTCGAAATTTTTATTATATTATCGAATTAAAAAATATACTACGTATGGGCTTTATCAATAGCACGGGTAAACCCTTGACAAATAGTAGAAAATGCCATTTATTATAGTAACTGCACTTGGAATGTGAAAGTTTACTGTTGTTAAGTGTGTAATTGTAAATGTTAATGTATGTAGATTGTGAACCAATTATAGAAAAACATCTTAGAGGACAAAAATTAATGAAAATGGATAACTTACGCTTAACTAAAGTATACAAATATAAGTTGTTTATTACAAAATGTAGTCATATTGAACTTTTTAATTTATTAATATCAGCTTCCGTATTTATACGTATTTGTGGTGAATTTTCATCCTTACGAAGGTAAATAACGCCATGTGAAGTCCAGCAGAAAGAGAAACCGTGACTTTTTTGGAATGTCCTTGCCATGTAAAATAGCTTTTGAGTCCTAGTAGTTAATGTCTCGGTCACGAAAATAGGATTTACGGGTTGATTAAATTGTAAGTGTGATGTGTTCAATTTTTCTTCTTTTTTCTTAGACTTATTAAAGGTCTTGACGTTTTTCAATATGTTATCCTTCAGTAAGACTGTATTAAGCTCCACAATAATAGGTTTGTGCAATTGATCTTTTTTAGAATTAATTCTATATATATCCTTAATATTGTTAACATTAATATCCAAATTCAATACTTTACCTAGATTTTTTACCACATTACAAAGTCTTTCTTTTGTTTCGTTCTCCAATTTAGGCACATTTTTAATTTCAAGACCAGATGATCTAGATTTACGCTCCAAGTAATCTATTCTATCCTCAAGCTGTATTATAGTTTTTCTATCCTCATTTTTTTGCTGTTCAAGGTTTTTAATTTGTTTCAAAAAGTCATCATATTTACTAGACATTAACTCTATACTTTTCTTCAACTCCGCGTTCTGCGCGTTCAAACCCTCAATAACAGCTCTAAGTTGCGAAAAGTTACCTTCCTGCTTTTTAGAAAACGCTGTAAACATATCCTGAATAACAAGAGACAAATTGTGATCTCCATCCCTTTTCCTTTTTTTTCGTTCCGTGACACTTACAAGGTTTATGAGAGAAGACATGTCAGGCTCCGATGAGTGCTGTCGCAGCGTAGACACGCTTTCAATCACATTTTCAGCCTCGGAGACTACCTCACTAAGTGATGGCGAAGCAGGAGGAGTACGGTCAAGCGGCATAATGACAGATGAAAAGTACTAATGCGCAACGAAACACAAGCAGACCAATAGATTTGCACCACTGAATCGAATAAAATAAAAAATGTTTTATCAAGTTGTCCTCTCAGAGGCAATGCAATAGCGCTCAAAGTTGTTGTGCGGTCTGTGTCGTCAATTCTTTGATATAATATGTAAAAAACGTCACCGCACGTCACCGCACACGATAACGTCTCTTCTGCACGCTATATAACCGTGAGAATTCCGTGCACTGCACGTAAAGTATCTGGTTATTTACCCTCCAGCTGATCAGATGTGAATTAATAATGTTTTAAAGTTATATTTAAATAACTTCAATTTACGCACTTTTAACTGTTTTCTTTTTGAGAAATTCACTTTACACACTAACTATTGTCACTATAACTAATTTTAACTTAAATTACTTGGAATTGAGACCGAGTATAGATATTTAAGCGCGGAGTAATTGTAGACGGGTGATGACTGTGTGAATGCCGGGGCAAAGAGGCAAAAAAAAATATAGTTTAACCGAGCAAAGCTCGGTCATCCAGGTACTATTATTTAAATATGTATAATATTCTATAATTTCAATGTATCAATATATACTAATTTAATATTTTTGATTGACTCATTGTGGCGGAACAGTGACGCACGAAGTTAAATCATTGTGATTTGTCTCAATTTTTTTGTTCTTGATCGGAGTTGCGCAACACTGCCGTATGTTCGGAGTTTGGATTTAATTATCTTGTTTTCATGGTAAGTACACATTATAGATAAGAATAAGTATATATATGAACCATTTGACGTCAAACGGATCAAGGCTGTGGACAACATTGTAGTCAACATACAAAATCAATTTTGGATTCAAAATGTTCGTTCAGATAGTACCTTTAAAATCAGCGTGGTCTTTTATAATATAACAAAATGGCGGATTCAATATGGCAACTTAAAGTTGGAAAAAACACGTATGATTTTAGAAAAGTAGGAAAAAAATGTCTTTCAATACATATAAATACTCTAGATTTTTGATAGAAAGTAAATTTCAGACTACTTTAAATGAAGCTTGTTTTTTCTTAGACCGTTTGCAAACACATTGTAATTGTAAAAAAAAACAGCATTTATTTGTTGTTCTTGGTGCTGAATTTTTTTTTTTTTGTTTTGAATGTTTTATCATAATTATCATTCAGGATCTTATACACCTAACTGTTAAAATAATTTTAAATTATATAATACTGTATTAATAATCATAGTAATAAATTTAAAAGATTTACTAGAACACTCATTGTATTTTGTACAGACCTATAATTTTTAATTTATACATATTTAATTTATAATTTTTAATTTATACATATTTCGCAGGATTGCCGGTGTTGGCTGGATGAGGATTGCGGAAAGCCGGGATGTCTGGCGCGAGCTTGGGGAGGCCTACGTCCAGCAGTGGACTGCTATAGGCTGATGAGATGAGATGAGACATATTTAATTGATAAATAATTTATTTAGTTTATTTAATAAATTGTTCATATAGTTTACATAATAAAAAAAAGAAAAAAATAAGAAGTAAAAGAAAAAAGAAAAAAAAACAACTTATACATGAAGTGCGGGCTGAACTTTGTCTGTGTTTTTCTCAGCTCCTACTGGGCATTGGACGGAAATATTTAACAGTGGTAGTACCCACATGGTATACTACCACTAAACCAAATTTCATTCAAATCCGTTTCCCCAAGGTCGTGCCGTCTCCTTGTTAGTATTATTGTTACTCTTATTTTTTATCTGTTGAAATAATGTGACATCAAAATATTTAAATGGAATAAATTACTAATTTTAATATTAGACCTTAAATTAATTTAGTTTAATTGTAAGCTGTTTTCGTTTATATTAATAGGGTACTTTCGGTAGTGAAAAATAAATTATAAAATTTGATAAAAATTAAAATTTATGTAGAAATATATTTAAATATTCTGATTTTGAGTCATAAAAGCACATGATTGTTTTATTATATTGAAATCAAAAGTCGTAATTTTTAATCAGTATATCACGTGATCTAAAACACGAGCCGCCATGGTGTGACGTCATACAGACAATGTTTCCGATGTACACTGCGAGCACTTCTCAGTGCTCTCACTGGTAAAAAATTAATTCCTTTATGGAGTACCAATACACTGCCACAATACCATTGATAAATATATGAATTAGCCGCCATTTTTGTATTGTCGGTTCTGGCGCTTTCGAGGTAAGGTGCTCTCAGTACTTTGATCATGTGATCAAAAAATATAACAGCTCGAATGATTGATATTATTATTAAGTAATATTGTTATTCAAAAATGTCAATAATATTCAATTAATATTAATTTTTCTTGTTGAACAGAAAACGTATACATATTACTTAGGTACATAATAAATATTTTCATTTGAAAACAATTTCGAAAAATGAGGATGATAGTATATTGGACTGCGTTCCGTTTTATCAGTAACCAGTATAGCACAGTATAGCAAACTAAAAAGGAACGGCTTCGCAGTATACTGAATTGACGTCACACCTCAGAGTGTTCTCAGAGTATATCGGAACCGGGAACACGGCCTTTACACATGTTATGTCACCAAAATAGCTGACAGCGTTTTCGCGGGAATTAAAAAGATTTAAAATTTAATTTAACTTTATAGCAAGAAAGCGTGTTTATTTTGCCGAAATATATTTTTTGTGGCTTTTTATTAGGAAAGTCAACATTTTTAAGTACTTTTTCAAACATAGTAGAATACCCTATTCTAGTTAAAATTTTAAGATGAAGAAATAATAATGTTAATAGTTTTTTTATAATTATTATTGTAAAGATTCATTTTAAACACAATTTAATGTGACATTTCAAATAATAATTTATTTTTATTTTATCATTGACAAAACTTAATCAAATATATGGTAAACTTTCTTTTTTCTTTTAATTTCAGATGGTTATCAGTATTTTGCCAAAATTTATTTGTAAATTATGACATCTTACGTATTAATTTATTAACCAAATTGTCACCTGTAAAAATTTTAAGCCAGATGCATGTCAAACTATTATTATTATTATTTCTTCTCTTTTTTTGGTCATTTTTATTTGTATATTATGACATTTGGAATAAGTATAATATGATCGTAAATTGTTGATTTTTTTTTAAGATCATAAAATTTAAAGTTTAAACCAATTGTAATCAATTGAACTTTAAGGGGCTGCTATGTTTCGTTTAATTTTATTAATTTTGTAATATATTTTATAGTTGAATATGAGATCTTGAATGTTTGTTCTAGTTTATGAAATTATCGGTTTAATTAAATTAATTCAACTTCAGTACTATTAATCTTGCACTATCAATCTGCAGGTTTTTGGTAAATATTATCTATGAAGCTGACTACTCTAATTTCTATTATTGGCTTTACTTTCCCGAATTATACAAATAAGGGGCGGCTAGTGTGTATGAATGGACGAGACATGAGAGTGTGTGCAAATTGCGTTAGAAATTGTTTTTTAACTAAGATAGCTTACTAAAGTTATGCGATAAAAAATGAAGAATGATGACAGAACGTAAAAAGGAGCCGCTTTGGTGACATTTTAGTGATTTTAATGCTGGAATTGGTGAAAAAATTACACAGTAGGCATGGTAATATGGCACGGTAGTATCTATACAGTAAAGTAACTCGGCCGTATTCTTTGAAATAAATGCCAACAGTGATACGTGGTCGTGGTGCTACAGCCGCGCGCTACGTAAACATGCGATAGAGCTGCCCGCCTCCAGCATTTTAATTACATTTGCCTACTTTCTGTTTCCATTTAGTTTTGTAATTGTAAATATACTCTTTTTATATAAACAGATAAAATACTTTGTGAATTGAATAGGAAGTGTTTAATAAAAATAAGTGTTGTTTTTTGGTTGTTAGATCTAATTAAAAAACCATGTTTATGTTTGAATAACAAATCAGTCTTATAAAGCGACAGAAAAATATTCGCGCCTCGACTGAGACGTACGAAATGCTTTATGATTAATTAAAAATACTTATCCATTAAAAAGACACATTGTGTACGTAGGTACCTACTACTAGGTAAAATTATTTTATAGTCTTACATTTCAGAGTTTTTCAGGTAATCTAAATTACTACCCATATTTAAAAGGAAACATCTTATTGGACTAATTATTTTATGATAATCTAAATTAATTTACTAACTTGGTTATACAATAATAAAATTAATTTAAAAAATAAAAAAACCCGACTGCGTAAAATACTCTTATTATAAACTAAAAGGAATAAAACTATTTACTAGCTTTCATTTGATACCCATATTGCTACAGTAAGAAAAAAAAATCAACTCCCTCCCTCATTCCGCCATTTGCGGGGGCCATTTCGAAAATTTATATAGCCTATGTTACTACTACAATTTAGACAAATCCAACGACACCTCATATGTCAAAAAACGTCCAGCCGTTTGGGCTGTAGGGCGTGCCAAAGAAATGGACATACACACATACATACGTATACATATACATACATACATACATATATACATACATACATACATACATAAACTCTTTTGCAAAAAAAAACGGGCACTTAAGCAAAGAACTATTTTATAGTTACTATTAGTTTGTTTGACAATTTTAGGTATTGTTATCCTCAGAATTTTATAAATTAATTAGGAAGGAATAGTTTTCATCAGTTTTATCATAACATTTTAATTAAATAATTAAGAAATAATGTTTAAGCTCAAAACACTATGATTGTACCTGCTCGCTAAATAAAAATGAAACGCGTTAATTTCTTTGTTTTTCTTGAATACATTAAAAGCAGATAAAAGTTTAGTATTGAGTGTGACCCCCTCTTGCTGAAATCACAGCTTGCATTCGTCTGGGCATGCTAGTGAGTATATCTTTTATGGTTTCTTGGGGAATACGTTCCCACTCCGCGGTAATCACATTCTTTAGCTCTCTGATGGTCTGCGGAGCCGGCTGCACTGATCTCACTCGTCGCTTCAGAACGTCCCAGACATGCTCTATGGGATTGAGGTCCGGAATTCTAGCTGGCCAGTCCAAACGACGAATTCCGACTTCTAGCATATACGCATCCACACCGCCAGACCGGTGGGCGCGAGCGTTGTCGTCCATAAAAATTGAGTTTTCGCCAAGAGCGGTTAAAGCGGGTTGTGCATAAGGAATTAGAACTTCCGTTATGTATCGGTGTCCAGTCAGTGTACCGTTTTCGATGAAGACTAACTCCGTACGATCCATAGAATTTATTCCTGCCCAAAACATAACAAAGCCCCCTCCATAAGGTGTGATTTCTTCAAAACATGCCTCTGCAAAGCGTTCTCCTCGTCTACGTAGCACTCGCCGACGTCGGTCTCCACCATGCAGAGATATCCTGGCTTCATCGGAGAACAATACCCTATCCCAGTCTTCATGAGTCCATGACACACAATTTCGAGCGAAGCTAAGCCTGGCAACTCGATGTCCACGGAGTAATTTAGGGCCGCGTGCTGGGCGATGACTGTGTATATTAGCAGCGAGAAGCCTCCTCCTGACCGTCCATAGACTAATTTGCACATTTCTTACTTCTTCGAGGGTGTTCTTGAGGTCCACATAAGAAGATTTGCGATTTCTCAACGCTTGACTAACTAGAAAACGATCATCCCGTGGTTCGGTACGTGTCTTTCTGTCAGAACCAGGCCTTCTCTTGACGGAACCAGTCTCTTGATAGTGCTGCCAGGTCCTTTGAACTGTCGACCGACTCACATTTAGCCTCTGAGCCACGAAGCATTAACTGCAACCTTCTTCAAGCAGCGCAATAATTTTGCTCGCTTTTATCACTTTATCTACCATTTTCGAGATTGCTAAACAGCAATAACAATACTTTTAAATGTCAAGGACACCAGATAATTTAATAAAAATTGACAAAAAGTTAATTAGAGTCGATATTAACTATAGGGAATTCGCGCCACAAAATGTAGTTAAAAGTTATTTTCTTTGAAAACCAGGCAAAAATTTGAATTTGGAATGTACTCTTATAAACATTATGGCACTTTTATAACTGGCCAGTAACATGTTCAAATGATTAAAACCTTTTTGGTATTTTATTTTTTTCAGCCAGGAAGAAAATCGAAACCGCCCGTTTTTTTTTGCAAATGAGTGTACATACATACATACATACACTCGAAATACATAACCCTCCTTCTGTCGTAGTCCTGTAAAAAAGAAAAAATCGTGCGGTAATTGTTAAAAAAACAACACATAATGTCTAATTTTAAATAACATGTAATTTTGTTGGTAGTTCTATTACAAATAAATAAATAAACACACGGTCTGTTTGTCACTGTGGCATAGTCGCGACTGTTGGCGTCCCGAGCGCATCCCGAGATCGAGGTGCGTAGACGTAGCTCGCGCTTCGTCCGTTTGTATGAAGTTCGAGTACTGTTTGTATTAATATACTGTGCAGTAGGTATCGAATCTTGTATGGGAGATCGAAAACAGGAACTTCATTTGCGAGGGTATCTTTCTTTCAGAAACTTTTTCAGTATGACCAGCAGATCATGTACTGTAGTTAAAATTTCAACGATTGTCCCAGATTCACCCAACATAATAGAGTATATTTCATATGGCTGTTTAACTAATAAGATATACATAATTATATAATTAAACATGCTTCAAACAGCTGCATAAAAAAAAATCATAAATATTTGTTCAAAACATGTTTTTCTTTTAATATTTTGTTTTAAACACAATGTTTTATAAAAAAAAAAAAAAAACGTTTCTCCATCCCTGGCTAGGTAGCGTGATCAGTGCACGTGTTGTTTACAAATTACTTGCTAGCTGCGTACGGTGGCGCAGGCGCCGTCATATATGACATTCTAAACTTTTTTTTATTGTTTATATAATTAAAACCAATTGTTAATTAGTTAAATAGCTAAGTTGTAAAATGTTTTTAATCTACAAGAATTTTATTTTTCTGATGAATTTAAGTGTAAAATATGACATTTTGACATTTTTTTATTAATTGTATTATATTACGAGTATATTGACTTTTAAATGTGATTAATCATAATAATGTGAATTAGTATTTTTTTATAGTATTTTTAATCTTCAAAAAGACACCTGCCATATGTTGTTGGCAGGAAGTGTCGGATTTTAAACCACCAAAACCCTCCTCTTTCTCTTAAGTAATCAACACCCCGGAACCGCGTTAGCATTACTTCGTGGTGTTGATACTTCACTTTGCCGGTTCGATCACAGCATGTCCTCTGGTTATTACTCTTCCTTCTTCTTCTGGCAGTCGAAGTAAGTGTATTCGACTACTAGTTACTTCTGGACAGTACTGATAATAGAGATTATTTCAGAAGTTCAAATTTTTCGAAGAGTTGTTCCAGTTATTACGCCGTGCCGTTCGCCCTACTTATCAATCAATCTTCAACCTTACTAACCCTTTCCACCCTTGTGCAGAAAATCGTCAAAGTGCTACTGCTTGCAAGCAGGCCGGGTTATTCCCCTATCCAGGTCCCTGTGATGCGCTCAGCCTTATTATCTGCACCTGTTTATAGAGTTTAGAAAACTCCGACACTTTGTGGGTATTAGTATACTCGAAAATGACGATACATTGATAACTTTTACCCTTAGTATAAATACAAAAAAAAAATAGTCATTCCAAAAAAGAAAAATAATTTTTGTATGGGTATTTTTTATTATACAGTTTAACTGTTGTACGGAATAACTTAATTTTAATCAATGTGTATATTTCTATTTTTGCCACTAATATTTTCTAACTTTTTAAAATATAATAAAATAGTAGCATAATTTTTTGTTAGACTCAAATTATCCGCCAACTTACAGTAAAACAGAGTGGTGGATTAAGCTCTAACCCTTCTACCATATGAAGAACAGGTTTTTGCCTAAAAATAGGTCACTTTTAGGCTTACTAATTCATGTATTCATTATGTTATTGTTATACTAGCTTCCACCCGCGGCTTCACCCGTATGGTTATATTGATAAAATATAGCCTATGTCCTTCCGCAGGCTTTAAAGCTATCTAAAGACTATCCGTATCCAATTCTTACAATATCTCAGTAACAAAGATTCTCATACAAAAAAAAAAAAAAACATTAAATATAGACGTTACTTACGCGTTTTCGCGTGATAATTATGAAACTATGTTATATTATGGCCTAATTACAGAAAATCTTTATAAATTGTAGACTATAATAATAATAATAAATACTCTTTATTGTACACCATAAAGAAACACACAAAACAAAATTTATACATACAAAGAAAGATGTACAAAGGCGGTCTTATCGCTAAGAGCGATCTCTTCCAGACAACTATGTTTTATTCTGATATACAAGCTATATTACATATTGTAAAGTTTCATCGAAATTCACCCGCTACCCGCGGCACTTTTAAGGCACTCACCAATCACCATATGCGCTCGTAAATAAAAATTCTTTGGATTTCTGAGAACTTGAATTACATCTAAAAACTTAGAAAACCATAAATTCAATGAGTGTTTCTAAGATTTAATGACAACTATTTATTTGCTATGAATTGTTGTATTATGACCATAAAAACGTTGCAAATTTACGATGTCGGACGTTGATTTTTAATGTGAACCAGTAAATTGTAACTGTTTGCTAATTATTGCTGACTCATTGTACGTAATATTGCTCATTAATCGTCGCCTTACAAACTTGAAGAGATTTTTCACTCAATACGTGAGATCGTCGTTGGCGCGAAGCGAATGGTTACTAGAAGTTCCAATACATCTATGCATCTGATCCAAGTTCATATTCTGAGAATGTGATGTTTTTGTTTTTTTATTAGATTTCTTTTTCAATGGAATTTTAACTTAAGTGCTATTGTTGACTTGAAAATTTTAACAATATAATTAGTTTTTTTTTTCTTTTATTATTATTATTTATTAACTAAATTAATCAATAATGGATAAAGGTAGCCTATGCGCTGGTTGCAAGTCTTCAATCAGTGAGTCACACATGAAATACAATTCATGTAAACAAAAATTTGATATATTGTGCGCTGGCTTCACTGAATCTAGTTAGGTATAAGGAAATCTCAAACTAAATCGCTGGTACAGCTAGTAGATAATAAAGATGTGGTTTTCATTTAAGCATTTATTACGAGTATAAGTTACATATAAAAACAAGTAATTAAAAAAAAGTTTATTCCTACTTAAGTTAACAAAAAAAAAAAAATAACCTATCTCCCATGAACAGGTAAAATTAATCAATTAATATTTAATAAATACTCAATTATTATTAAGTGTCATCCACTACAAATAAAAAAAATGTGTTTAAATTTAAGTAGATTAATGAAATGAGTATTTTATTAACGATTGAAAATTTAAACAAGATAAATTAATATTGGGAGAGGATTGGATTGGATTATAGGAGGGAGAGTGTGAAATAATAGTAGGAATTGAATAAAAGTTAAAAAATCTATAAACATTTTTTTCTTATCTGTCATATTTAACTATATTAAAATATTTATTGGATTAATTTGACGAAATGTCTTCTAATGCGACGTTTTTTAGAAACATGTTCATATTGTTGACCATTTTCTTAAAGGAAGTGTTCCAGACTGGATATTGGAAGAGCTCGGTTATTTTCAGCCAGTTCTCTCGAATGAATTTGTGAACGGTGTCCGCTGTAATTTGAAAATAATAAGATCAAAGAATGATACAAATTATAAAAAATAAAAAAAAATAAAAAAAAATTCGTTTCGGTAATTTTGTAAGTTATCCAAAAATCCTTTATAAAATAAATAAAAGAAATAATTTTATATTAAAAAAGAAATAACTGAACTGCACCAAAGCAACCCATTCAGAAGAAAGATTACAGCCTAATGCAGTAGAGCAGCGTTGCGGTTTAATTCCTTTTTTCAAATTTCTTACCAATACTTATGATCATTATCAGGTGTATATGGTAACAACCAGGACCAAGAAAATCATGCACCCTCTGACGCTTGGTGGAGTGACTTACAAAGAAAAATCATCAAAAGCAAATATTTACACAAATCTAAATATCCAAACCAAGCGGAAATTGAACCGAAAAAGAAAAAAAAAGGAAAGCATAAAAGTACTTTAAATAATTTTCAATACGTGTACACACACTCACCTAATTCCTTTTGTCCATTGAAAAGGTTTTGAAAATTGTATTTAGCATTTAACGGTTGTGCTTTCACATTGAAATCTTCAATATATAAATGACTTTTTCCATCACTATTTTGATATTTTTTCGTTTTATAGTCGACTGTTATGATGAATTCAGCTGTAATTAAATATATTTTTTTAATGACAAATATTTTGCTCATAAATATCCGACGGTTAGATTCGATATCCATATGTTAAAACAAATCTAAAAATATTACGATAAAAGATACCTTTCTGACAATAAGAGATATATAGACACGTTCATATCTCAATAAAATGTTTTATCGATTTTTTTAAATGTATTTTAAAGATAATAATCTGAAACATAAATAATTACCTGAATCGACATTGAAATGCCCTTTTCCTTCTATAGGTATTGATATGAGTTGTCCGCTTATTTCGTATTCACCAGACATACTTAGAAAAGAACAGTTTGCTTCAGAGTGGACTTTTTTGAAATCTTCACTCAGTCTATTTAAAAAATTAAAACTATATTATATAATTTAAATTATAATGATAGAAAAATCCTAACTGTTTTAAAAATGTTAACATAATAGTAAAAAACAAGCAAATCAGACTGAGAAGATGATAGGAAGCAAACAGGAGGTGAAAAGTGTCTTTTACCAGAATAACTTAGATAACTTACTTTAAATTTGACAATTTGCATTTATCGTATCCAAAAATAGTAGTATTATATAAAGTATATTTCATTCCAGAAAAATTTCCCTCAATAATTTCCAAAAATTGAGGGTCGGAGGGCTCAATACCAAGATCTGATATTCCACTGAGAAATTGTGGTATAGCAGATTTTATTCCATTTTCAAGGCAGTTCAGATCGTTTATCTTGCAGGGCGCAGTGAGAATACCTAAAATAAAACATTCAAATTTAAGATGATTATACAAGTGAGAATAAGAAATTGTTTCGGTGAATGCAGTAGTGAAATATACGTCTAGTTATAGTATAGACTACAAAAGAATATATATTTATAATTAATTTGGATTGTCGATAGGAAGAGCTATCAATGTAGACATGATGTATGATAGCTGAATCAGGAAAGCCAAACTAATTGTTTTTATAGGTAATATTATAATGGTAATAACAAGTACTACTTAATGAAAACAAGTTTATTTTGACATTCGTTTTTTTAATAAATATACTGGAAAAAGGTCTTTTCAATTTACAAAATTAACAATGCAATTTATAAAAAAAATTATGGTTAAGGTTAAGGTAAGGTTATTTTAAGCATCTAATAGAATTTTGTAAGGTTATTTTTTCACGTTCAAGGTAATTTCAGGAACTAAAGCTACACTAAGATTTACTTCTTGTTTTTCAAGATTTTAAATAAAACAATATATATGCTTAAAAATATAAAATTTTATTTTAATGATTGTATTTTACATTAAAAAACAGTAAAAACTTGCTTTTTCATTTAAGTACTGCTAAAATGGATTTTTAAATTGTAAATTAAATAAAAATTTTATTTCTAGCTTCTATCCGCGGCTTCGCCCGCATGGATGTCGGTTATCGCGACTAAAAAAAAAAGTATCCTATGTTATTTCTAATTGTACCTCCAAGAATATGTGTACAAAGTTTCATGATGATCGGTTAAGTAGTTTTCGTGTCAAAGCGTAACAAACAAACCATCATTTCACATTTATAATATAGATAGGGATTTATAAAACTTACTTGATAAAGCTCCACTTGCACAAACAATGGCTGTAAACAATGACAGATACATTGCGTCAATTCTTAGTACTTCAATATCACTCTATAACTCTATAACAATAATACAATGCAAGTGTTTATTATATACCATAATATCTTATTTTTATACATTTTAAAATAATAAAAAAAGGTAATTATTTTGAATCAGGGCTGCAACTCAAAACTGGTTAATTTTTTTTTGTAACTGATATTTATGATTAACAAATGACACACACACACACACATATACAAAGAACGCGCACGCGTGAACCCACGCACGTACCTACGCATGATTGGTGCAGAGGAGCACAAGACACTGAACCGGACCCGGCGGAGGTTGAGTCGCTCAATGCTGCAACACTTCTGATTTACGGAGGAGAGCCGGCAAGTGACCTCCAGACCTCATGAGTTGGGCCGCTCCTGGTAACTCTCTACCTCATGCAGAGGAGACAGATAGAGCCGGAGGAGCTGCAAGGCCAAGCGCCGGGGCGTCGTGGTTGTATGCGCAAGCGATTCCATGGCGCCCCACTATGGCACCGACGGTGTCTATGGGTTTTGAGAGTATTCTGGTCTGCCAGACTAACGTGCGGTGCCGGCTGGGATTCCCACATACCCAATGCATTTTCCATCTTAATGCCAAACCAAAAATAAAATTAGATTTTTTTTCAATCGCTATAATTTTTACAGCGTTGGGGATTGTCCCCCTACATAATATTGTATTTATTGTATTTAATGACATTATTGAGTGATAAAAACAGAAAAAAATTTCAATGCATTTTGAGCTGTAGCCCTGATTCGACATAATTACGCAAAAAAAGCAATGGAATTATAAAAAAAGTTAATTACTTTTGTTACTGCTATGCTATGTAGGTAACTCGATAAGTTTAGAGACAAAAAAAAAACTATGCAAGTTATTAACAATATTTATTTTACATTTTTTCGAAATACTCTCCTTCATTCTCTATGCAAAGTTCCATTCGTCTTTTTTTTACGCTGGGAAATGCATTTACGCATCCCGCCGCCTGAAGGCGACGGGTATGTGGGACTCGCTGACACGGCAGAACGTGCTATAATACCGCATTAAAACCCAGCGGTGCCCTCATCGTCGTAGTGGGGCGCCACAGGATCGCTTTCGCATGCAACTGTGACACCCCGACGGTTGGCCCGCCTATGCTGGCCGCCTTCGCCTATAGAGCGCTTGCGGGCACCGTGAGCGCTCTATTTCCCTGGTGGCGAGTGGGAGGATAATAGGTGCCTCTCCTACTCTATTGCGGAGGGTGAAGGAGCGCGTAACGGCGTCTACTTCCCCCCGGTCATCTTCTCCGGAGCGGATTAGCGTTAAAGTCTGCGTCACGCTCCCGCTCCGCGGCCTCCTTCAATACCATGACCTCCTCACAGAAGGAGGCCACGGCCGAAAAACACCTTTCGCTGCCGAGCATGGAGCGGACCACGCTCGACAGCGAGAGGTCGCCGCATATCACGACCACCAGGGCATGGCGCTGGGGCCCCCAAGCGGCGCACTCCTCGAGAGTGTGACGCGCCGTGTCTATCGGTGCGCCGCACTCGTGGCAGACAGGGGTGACTTCCCTTCTCGCAATCTGGTGCAGGTACTTACCAAAGCACCCGTGCCCAGTAAGTACCTGCGTCAGCCTGATGGTCAGCACCCCGTGCCGCCTTGTGACCCAGTGACGAAGATGGGGACGTATGGCATCCACCGTCTCTGGGCCTGCCGCTGGGGACTCCAGGTCCTCCTTCCACCAATGGATCAGGGCTCTCTGAGCCTGAGCCCTGACCCGAGCCGTCTGGTCCGCACTTGGGACTTGTCTTCTAGCTCTGAGGCTCGACCAGAAACGGTGCACTTCCGCGAGCACCTCCGTCTGGAGTTCCCAGGGCAGATCGCTCGCGAGAAGCGTCGCCGCCGTCCATGACACCGTACGATATCCGCGTATCGCCCTCTGAGGCCTCCTTAAGAGAGCCTTGTTCTTGGGGTGAGTGCGTCACACCATATGGGTGCACCGTATAGCGCCATGCTCCGCACTATGCCGACGTATAAGCACCGGCAAAGGGAGTCCGGTCCTCCTACGTTGGGCAGGAGTCTGCCCAACGCAGCGTCGGCGCTCTCGAGCCTCGGAGCGAGCTCCGCGAAATGCGGACCAAAGCTCCATCGACCGTCCAAGGTCAGGCCCAGGTACCTCATCTGGGCCCGAACCTCCACCTCCGTACCCTGGACAGCGATCCGCGCACCTCGGGGGTGGGAGGGCTCTGCGTGGACCATGGAATAGGAGGGCCTCGCCACGGTGGGATCGCGGGCGGGACGTGGCCCAGACGGTGCGGAAAGAGCTCCGTCACCATCCGTTGGAGGAGATCCAGCGGTGTCGTTTCCGTCACGGAGGCGCCCTGACCGCGCAGCCTATTATGAGTTGCGCGATAGAGACGCCCCATGCGTGTCGATTGATACCCGCCAGCAGTTCCTCCCGGCCAGTATCCTTTGGCCGGCTAATGGCGAGCTGCAGAGCCGTTTTGGCTTCACAATAAGCGTTCTGCAGCTCACGCTACAGGGCCAGATTCTCCCCATTACGTCTGCGAAAGCGCACGTACCGCATACGGGCTTCCATGCTAGCCGCCCGAAGATCCGCTATTTCGGGCGACCACCACTAGACCACACGCCGTTGCCGCGGGCGTCGCTGAACTCTCGGCATGGCCGCATCGCAGACGTCGGCAAGTGATCTGCGCATGCGGCCAACCAGCTCCTCCACGCTGGCACCCTCAGCATCTTCTCGGGAAGCCCATCGCTGAACGATCACGGCCTCCCGAGACAACTCGATGTCCAATTTGCCAAGGGCCCAGCGCGGAAGTTTGCTCGGGCCCCTCGAAGTATTCTCCGAAGAGGTCAGGTTCGTCGTCGGGGGCCTTTAGTTTTGTCGCAGGCTTTGTCCTCTTTGCCATCTGCGGTGGCTCTCGCCGTCTGTCCGCCGCTAGTAGTGGATGGAGAGTCTTGGCAGGAAGAAGACGCTCCTCAATTCCTGCAAGCTTGGCGTCTATCATTACGCCGACTGACGCTACAATGGACGCCCTCAGTTCCTCCATCAGATCGACTTCGCCTCTCCCTGGCGACTAGGGCATACCAGACTTTAGCACCGTCATCTCCTTCAACTCCGCGACCTCCGCTCGAAGAGACTCCACTTCTTTTTCCAGGCGGGCATTCTTCGCCTGGAGTTTCACCATATCTTCCGACGGAGTGAGTTTGCAGAGCACCTTATGTGCACCTTATATAGGTCGAAATCTCTTATATATATATATATATATATATATATATATATATATATATATATATATATATATATACATATATTGGCCTTGATTGAGGCCGCCGATTCTCTAAGGACATGCACAAAAGTGCCCTTTAGGTCGACCTGCTTCCCACTTGCAAGATTAGGTCAAGGTCCTTCTCCAGCTGTCTGCCGAATGCAACTGCTGTCCGGCTATCGCCGATGTCAAGCCTCAAGGCCTTTCGGCTATTCTCGGTGTCTCGTGCGTTTGCCTCAATCTCCTCTTCGGCAAGCAGTAGGTTGGCTTTTCGATAGGTGCGAAATTGCGAGTTCGTAGATGGCCACGACCTCTTCGATAGACGAAAAATATTTTCCTTTTACTTTTCCTTGTTTATCCTGAACAAAAAGAAATCACAGGGAGCTAAATATGGAGTGTACAGTCGATGGGGCAAGGTTTCAACACCGGATTCCTCAAGAAACGCCTTTCTTCTAAGGGGCGTACCTGACGAAGAGTTGTCATGATGCAGCATGATTCACCGAAGGTTAGTCTTTGGTCTCTTCTCTCGCAGAGCTTGGTAAACTTTCGGCAATGCTAGTTGCATACCATTCCGAGTTTACAGATCTATGATGATATGATCTCATAATCAACAAGCTGTAAAACTAGCCGCGACAGCTCCCTCTCAGCGGTCCCCGACCCGAGCACCGCTGGGCCAGATTACCCAGGCCATTCCATCCGCTATGCGAAAATTAATCCAGAAGAGAACTGATCAGAACGCACCCTCCCAACTCGGCCCCAGCATGACATTAGAGTCTTTGCTTAGAGAGGGAAATGGGAGCGGGGAAGTGGGCATCAGAACTAGATGCGTGGCCCTCTTCATGGACAATGAAGCGGAGAGGATCGGAATAAGTTTCTGTCACTCCAAAGGGCTGGATCGGTTGGTGGTCTCGCCGGGATTCACTCTGCTGATAAAGGCCAGCACACAGAAAACGAGCTTCAAGCGCATTTAGATCAAAGCGCTTGCGCATAAATCGGACAATGACTCGATCTACTGGACAGTGCGGTTGCAAAACAAGGTGATTGCTCTGTTCGAGTGGGGAGAGGAGTCTTGAGTGGGCTTTTGCGCAGGCAAACTCGTGGAGCGGCAGTATGATTATAAAAATTTCTTTTTCATATTATTGCAGTTATCTGGGCAGTGGACATTAGGTGCCAATCAAAATACTAATTGTAAATTATGCAATGTTTCAATCTTATATTAGATCATCGTCAGGCATTTTTACATGCAGTGTTTAGTTAGGATCTTCATATGCTGTTTCATAAATTTATTTTTTAAAAGAATTTCAACTATTGACAATTACAATATTACTTAACTTTATCAGGATAACAATATGTACATTTTTATTTTTATGTTATAAATCTATATAACCTTTCATTCTTTAATTTAAACATTGTTCAGGAATCTCGCATATGCAGTGTAACCAATACATCACGCTCATTGTCTTTTAGTTGCGATAAATTACATCATCTAAGCCATTTTAAATTTTATTAACAATTAAGAGTACATGTGTTCTATTATATTTATATTTCTTTTTCAATTATAAATTGCACTTGAGTGAAGCTGGGTAGACAGTATGTTGATTTTCTTATTTAGCTAGAAAGTAATTTAACTAGACACAATTAATTTACACTAAGCACCTTTGTTCTTTGTCAGGGCACGTCTGGAGCTAGTGCTGGACGTAGCAGGATATGGGCTGCCAGTAACCCCGTTGACCGGCGTCACCACTTAGCCAGTCAGTTTGTCCACCATTCCCACCAGTGGGCTGGGCATCAACAGAGTTTCAAGAGTCTCAGCATCTACCACTGGTGGCGTAAGCCACTTGAGAGGTGTAACTTCAATGAATAAGAATATCATGCGTGCGTATTATAGGGCTGTGGAAGGGTAAACTGGAAAAATTGATTGACTACTGAGCAGTAATGCACCGCGAGCTCCTACTACTTGAGCTAAATTTAACTGTCACGGAACAGGACTTGACAGTCCGGGCTCCGTAACGGCTAACTTACTGCCACTTGCTTGAGCGGGCGGCCGAAACCGTCGATCTGAAGGCACGCCCTTTGCCGCTTGCCCTTTGGCGCCCCTTGCGCTGTTTTAAGTGTCGTCCGACCTGTCCAGCTGCGGTTGACCGCAGCAAGTTGTGCTGCCGGTGCGGCCTAGAAGGGCACATGGCCAGAAAATTCACCGTAGCACCGCGCTGCGCTATCTACGCTGAAGCCGGTAAACCGGCGTCGCATACTATGAGGGGCCGGGGCTGCCGACCCCCAAAAACCAAGCGTACCGCTAGCGTAGCGACCGCTCCCCAAGGCGCAAGTCACCAGGTCACGGAGGAGACTACGGCTATGTCTTCATGCCTGCTGTAGTTTCCTCCGGGCGCCAATCCCTGGTGCACCGGTGATAGAGCGCTTCCGGTGCCCGTGAGCGCTCTACATGCGAAGGCGGTCCGCACAGGCGGGCCAACCGTCGGGGCATCACGGTTTCATGTGAAAGCGATCCCGTGGCGCCCTAGTACGACGATGAGGGCACCGCTGGGTTTTAGTGGGTATTCTGGCTTCGCAGTCAGCTAGTCCCACATACCCGTCGTCTTCACCGCGACGGGATGCATAAACGCATTTCCCAGCGATAAAAAAAAGAAGCCGAGCTCCGTAACGATTATAAGGCGAACTCAACTGAAGTTGAACCCGTATCTACAGAGTATCATGCAGTGGTAATGCAAAAATGAATCGTTCGTAGCGAAGTACATGTGGATGCGATGGATGAATAAGCAGTGTCCTAAAACGCTGAGCAAATAAGAGGGATTTTGCAAGTGGCGATGGAGAAGCTGCATGGAGGGTTTTACAAGGCACTTCGCAGGCTTTACGTGAATAGTAAGGCCTCCGTGGTGGCTGCGCTGCGATTGAAAAACCTCTTTGGGGAAACCGAAGTTTTTGTCTTTGCGATATAGGATCAGCTGGTCAAGACGATCAGTTGTTCAGTAGTTACCGAAAGCACATTCTAAAGAATAGTATTTCCGACTTCTGCCGAGTTTTTCGCCATATCGGCAAGACTTTTTAATGCTCGCAACACTAATTACTTGCACTGACATAACCAAACAGGGGAGATTTTCCACCAAGACTTTGCATCTACAGTCTTTTTAAACAGAAGATGCCATATTATTAGTATACACCGGTACCGGTACTCGAACGCAACGCCGCAAGTCCGGCTCTATTTGGACCGGCCTATCACCACCGATAAGATGATACTGGCAAACAAACTTCATAATTATCATCATGATGGATGAGACACGGTTGAGGCTGTTTTTTAGTGCACATAAACATACCGCATTATTCCGCTCGTGAAAGCCGAAACAGAGAAAAAACTTAAATATTTGTATCTGGCGCACGATGTTGTCGATATGTAGCGTGTGGAGTCCGTTTAAGCGATAACGTCTCCTAATGTATATTTCTTTGATTAAATTCGCTTAAAATTTAAATTAAGTTTTGATCCATTTTGTTCTAACTTTAATTTTATCTCTGAGCGGGAAGGACTATAATTTGAACGTTAAAATTGAACGTTTTACCATAGGCTATTTATGTATTCGATTTTCTTTTATGGTACGAAATTTAGAGAAAAATATTTGTGTGGTATATGATTAGTTTATCCTGGTCGTAAGATGGTTAAATATTGTCTAACAATTTTTAAAAATAATAAACTTTTGAAATTGACAAATTCATTATTCAGTTATGTAATGAAATTTTTGTAATTTTTTGGGCAACTTTAATTTCATACATGACAATTACGTTTGCAACTAACCAGAAAAGGATAGTATAAAATGTATTTTTTTTTAAATATCCTGAAAAAGCAGTTACATAATTATAATTGTCTGAAAATTTCTATGCAAAAACTTTTACGTTCAAACAATTATCAACACCACTCTTTTTCATTTTCACAATATAAGTATCATTATTTATTTTGTTTGAACAACAAAAACAATAAAGTTGTAATATTATTATATTATGAACGCCTTTATATAATATAATTTTTATATAAATATTTGTAAGTTTAACGTTTCAGTTTATTTCTAAATTTCAAATTACACCGCCATCTATGTGAAAAATGCGGAATTAAGAAGCCTTGAAGCCTCTGTCGTGACCTAGTAATAGTTCTAAGCGGAAAAGACGTTTTAAAGGGTTTTATGTACGTCGTTCTTGTCGTTTCTTATAAGAAGTTTGATATAGAATGATAAATTAATGTAGTATCCATGCTTTAATTGTATGTATTATAAATTTTCAATTCAATTAAATTCTTCGTTAAACGGTTTCGTAAAAGGTACTTAATTATTATGTTTTATTATCTAATTTACAACATAATATTTTTAGGGTCATAATTTCCTTTAAAATGTTATAAAATAAAAGCTTTACTAATAATAAGGCCATTGTGAATAACATTGAATGACGTATGTTTATGGTAATGTAATTAATTATTAAACAGAAAATAAGCATTTTTAGTACTAGTTACAGAAATTGTATGTTTATTTACAAGAGTAAAAAAAATCAAGGATTATAAAAAAATTCCAAAAACAATTAATTATTTACAATGTATTTTTCATGTGTTGTTTATATGTTTTAAGTTATTTTATGGTTTTTTTTTACGAGAGTTTTTAGTATAATAATAATAATACTTTTAAACACAACAAAGAAACAGAAACAAGAAATATTACAAATAAAGAAAGATATTCAAAGGCGGTTTTATCTCTAGAAGAGCGATTTATTCCAGACAATCTTTGGGTCTAGGACACGACATAGTTGAAGCTGTAGGGAAGTGTACAATGAAGCTGATAAAGTGTGCTACTAGTGCGTGAAGTAAAATGTAGCATGTTTAGCATACTGTATAATTATATTATCCAGAGATGCTAGACATTCATGACGTAATAAGTGACAAATAGTGCAACTTGACGTGTCTTTTGAAACAAAAGAGATATTTAGCTTTTTAATAAGAAGAGAAGAGAATCGAACAGTTTTAGCAGAAAAGGAATTAAAATAAAAGGAAGTTAGTGTGAGAAGGAGTTTTAAAGTTAAATTTGAGTCAGACCTAAAGGAACGTTCATGAGTATCACAAATGAACTTAAAACGTGTAATTTATTTTTGAAATTATACTTATTTGGCGCGTTTTGGAAAAAAATATAGTAAATCTTTTACTTTTCTTTTAATTATATTGAAAGTAATTTCTCAAATATAATTAAACCCACACACACGTGCTTTATATCAGTGGAGATAAATAAATATATTTATTCATAATTATTTATATATATGTGTATGCGATTTCAGTATGAACACAAGTAAAAATATTTAATTATACTTTTAAGAGTTTCTGAAGTCGTTTCTTTCAAACTTCTCTTTGAATTAATGTAGAGTGCGATATTTTTGCGACAACCATTCTGGCGTAGTGGTGCGAGTAGTCAGCTTAACGCTGGCGGTCATGGGTTCGATTCCCAGTCGTCCAGTACAAGTACCTGAATGATATAAACATTTCAACGTAACTAACGTAACCGTCAGGAATAGTAGATTTTTTTCATTAGTTTCTTATTTCTTTCCCTTGAGACTTCTAACTAGCGTTGCCAGACGTCCCGTATTTCCAGGGACATCTTGTATTTTAGACTTAGTTTAAAATGTCCCATTCGAACCGTGCTCCGTTTTTTATTATTAAATCGATCGATTTACGCTTCATAAATACTCACTCACGCAAAGTTCGCAACTTCGCATACACAACTCGGCTTAAATCATAGTGGTTACATTATCTTATTGTTAGAGTCGGCTCGGCTGCGCGCGAGCGACTTTGCAGTGTAAAGTTGTTTGATAGCCCAATCGAATTAGTATTTTAGATTTACGAAATTTTTAGCAGAAATTTCGGAATTCATTGGGGGGGGGGGCGGGCACTGGTAGTCTAAATTTAAAAAGTAGAGGTACCAGAGTTTTCACTTCATCCGCCATCTTGATTTAAAGAGTTATTTTGTGTCCCTTGAATAACTCGTTCATTTTCAATTTTACATGGAAAATAGTTATTACAATAGTTGTTTATAATTAAATTTTCTACAATTTTGGTCCTCATGAATTTTTTCGTAGGATCGATATTTTTCAATTTATACCTAAAAAGAGGGGTTGAATTTTTGGTTATCGAATAACTCGTTTATTTTTCTAAAATTGATAAGAATCAAAATTGAAGGAAATTTTACTTTAAACAACTTTGTTTATAACAATTTTTCGCGTGAAACTGAAACTTAGATGAAAGTCATCGAAGGATTCTCCAATACCGAAATCCCTAACATTTTCCAAGTCTTGTCCTTCGTTTTTAGTATACCTAGCTCAAACTATTTTGTGGAAATAATTTTTTGACAGATGGTACTTAGGACTGATGTAAGAAACAAGTGTACCCCAAATTTAATAAAAAGCGAGTTGATGACCGTTTTTAATGATGATTATAATTGTATTGATTTTTACAAATATGTTAAAACTAATAAAAATATGTTAAAACTGACTATCCTCGGAAAAATATATTTAAAAAAAAGAATGTCAGTAAATAATTTTGTTTTTTATTTGTCCCGCGTAAAAAACTAAAATCCTGTATTTTTTGTTCATTTAAGCATGTGTCCCTTATAGACTGAAAAAAAATCTGGCAACCCTACTTCTAACGCAAGATCTAATAATTAAATAGTAGGTTAGCATTATATTTATTCGTGTGTGGAATTTTTTAAAATAATTAGCATATTATACCAATAAAATATGACGTGAAAAGCATAATTAAATTTATAATGTACGATTCCAACTTTATATTTTTATTGTTATAAGGTATTTCGTCTCGTTTAAACATTTTCAAGGTTCCGTACAATAAAATGACTAACAATTAAATATATGGTCCCTATTAGGGATCAAACTAGTTTATTGACTAATTTGACTTCCTTCTAACTAGTTAAAATATAGGTTAAAATTTATTTTATACATTTATTGTTTAAGGTTTAAAAGGGCTAGCGGATATGCGGCTTTAATTATAAATGTTTGTTTGTTTATATGTTCGATGTTAAACGAATATAAGAGATTAAAAAAATTGTTGATATGAAAAACATTATAATTATGGTTAATATGTATATGTTACTAAATTACCCGTAAGCCACTGGAACAATTTTTACAATTGGTCCCGGTTACACTTATTAGTGTAGCATTGAAAGACACTCTTAAAGTAATATATTGTTTTAAACTAACGCGATCACTATTCATATTTAAATTTATATTTGTTCGTTCGGGTGCTTACCGCGTTTATAATTTTGTTGAGTTCCCTATATTTCGGCAATGTTTCAATCACCATGATCACGGGGAGACTGTCTCCCGAACGAACAAATATAAATTTAAATACTCTTAAAGTAGGTAAAATATATTTAAAAAACGTTGTGATAAGTCATGTTTATAGCGATACAACACATAAATAGCTCTGTTAAGGATTTTATCCAAAAGGAGGATTATATCCAAAAGTGGAGAGACTTCATTGTTTGATATAATGATGATTATGAAAGGTTTAAAATGCACTTATTTACGTAAATAAACTTTGACTAAATAAAAATTAACTTGAAAGACATTTAAATAATAGCTATATGTTTGGTTGCTTAGTTCTTATTAGTTAACTAATAATAAATTAGTTGTCTAGCCTAAGTATATTTTCACAGGAAGAAAACAATAGTCTCATTTAAAATTCAAGATTTGTCATGTTTCTAATGATGGAAGTTGTATGTAATGAAAAAAAAAAACGTTAAAGTTGAATTTTTTCTAGTTATTAAGATTTATAGAAAAAGCAAAAAAATAAAATATTGCGTTATTGTTTAACTTTAAGGATAAGAGCAAGATGTTCATTAAAAATAAATAGGTATCATTTTAGGTGCGTAGATACAATATTAGGTGCCGTAGGTCAAATAAACCATAACACTAAAATAAATATTATTTGCGTTATATAATACGTATATACATTATATTGTAACCTTATCATTCCTATTTAAAAATTTAAACGTGAGGCTTCAATTACACCCTTCATATATATGAAAATAAATATAATTCCAGATACTCAAAGACTGATACTTTATTTTTTCACCATGTTGCGCTTGCGACGAAAAAAACTAAATCATTTACTTATAAAAGCTTTTACAATAAATTGCGGATCCCATTAAATTTAACGGCAAAAAGTTGCTGCGAGATGATGTGTGGCCTTGCTTGTACAGATTGTTTGGTACTCCCTCGGGTACTAGCAAAAAATGTGGGAACTATGACGTGCGTAACTAGTAATGTAACACAACGTCAAAAGGCAGCTATCGATGTATCGATACTATTAAATTTGATTGAGAATTATTTTTAAACAACTAAATTCTGTCCTTATGCTAGTGCTGAATCAAATTAGTATAGGCTAAACTGTACAAATAGTTAAAATATCATTAAAAGTTTATTTAATATATTTATTTATAAAATAAATATACAAAATATAAATAAAAAATTAGCAGAAATATTAAGGATATCAAATACAGTGTTTAAAGTTTAAAAGGGCTATCGGATATGCATTTTTAATTATGATTGTTTATATGTTTATATTAATAATAATAATACTCTTTATTGCACATCACAAAAAATACAATATTTGTAATGAACAAAGAAACATGTATAAAGGCGGTCTTATCGCTAGTAGAGCGATCTCTTTCAGACAACCTTTGGGTCTTGTCAATAGTAAAAGCGTTAATAGTAAAAGTTAGCGTGTAATAGTAAAAGTTATATTATGTTCGATGTTAAAATATAAAAGGGATAACAATTTTTGTTCATATAAAAAACCATAATAATCATGCTTAATATTTATATTGTCACTAAATTCTTCCTAAGCAACACAACAATTCTGATAATTTTTACTCGTCCGACTAGGTAGCGCTGCTATCGCGCTTTAGAAGTTTTTGGTCTTGACTATACCGGATGTAATCGTTAAGTGTGCACAGGCGATTATTTCGTAACTATTACAGATATCAAAAAACTTTAAACTGATATCGAAAGTACTTTACCTAATGAGTAAAATGACAATAATAACTTATAACTAATTCTTCTTTTTCTTACATTTAACAAATAATTCTTACATTGACATAATTATTGACTAGCCAATTGCAATAGACCAGACGACGCCGACGAGGAGGATCATCACTGTGCAGCGTTTGACTAATGCTTTAAAGTTGTGTTTTTTAATAACTTGTCTATGGCAATTAAATGTTTAATGTAAGAAAAAGAAGAATTTGAATTTAGAACGAACACCAAAGAGTATCTTTGTTTTTGTTTTTATTTAGTATGTTGTTTTTTAGCCAGTTCAAATCAATACGATATTGAAACAAGGTTTATTATTAATTTGAAGTGGTAAGATATTTAATCTACACGCGTATCTACTTAAAACTCATCAATATCATATCATACATCATTATAAAATGATAAGGGTAAAATGAGTAGGTACTATCCCACTTAAAATAAGGAAACTTAAACCCTTCTACTATCTCATACTAAATGTATGGGAGTGTTTAATGTAATTTTTTTGGATATTTCTCGTTTTATTTTTAAAAAAGTTATTATTGTCATTTTACTCATTAGGTAAAGTACTTTCGATATCAGTTTAAAGTTTTTTTGATATCTGTAATAGTTACGGAATAATCGCCTGTGCACACTTAACGATTACACCCGGTATATGTTAGATTCGCTTTACTTGTATATAAAAATAATGTTAACCAATTATTAGAATATCTGTCAATAGAATATCGATCATTTTATCGATAGAAATATTTACACTTCATTATTACATCAAAAGGAACAGGGACAGTTTCGACTGACAGAATAATGACGCGCCCACCTCGGCTCACCATTCAAACCACATTGACAAAAGCTTGGCAAATAGCAGTTATTATTAACATTACAACCTCTATCAATGGGATAGATCATAGGCCTTTATTGATAGAACTATTATCAACGTGTAGTGAACTCTTGCAATATTCTAGGTTCGAATGACGTTAGAGTTGTACAATAATAATTATATACTTTTGCTTTTTAATTTATCTTAGCCTACGCATATTGAGCGAACATAATTATTTTATTAAATAATTTTAGTGATTACAATGCTGAACTGAACTGATTCAGCCTGTAAACGTCCCACTGCTGGACAAAGTCCTATTTTCCATATAGGAGCTTAATCCACCACGCTGCTCCACTGCGGGTTGGCGGATAATTTTCCTAGCATTTGTAACTATCGTTACCAGGTGTCTAGAATGACAACTGGAACTAACGGATTTACGTGCTCTCCGAGGCACGGTGGAGAAACCCACAAGAATACACATTCATACCGGAAATAAATATTTGCACAAATACAAATACTCGTACATATCTGCGAGCGGGAATCGAACCCGTGACTGCCGGCGTTAAGGTGACGACTCGCACGACTACATCAGAACGATTGTTAACAATGCATTTCATACAAAGGCAGGTTATAAAATATTTTAGACATTAAAAATTATGGTTACCTTTCTACTATTAGAATTTTATAGTACCTACACGATATTCCTAGATAATGTTGCTTTCTAATGGTAAAATAATTAAAACTAGCGGCCCGCCCCGGCTTCGCACGGGTATTTAACTAAAATTTTAAAAATTATAAATTTATATTTTTTATCACCTACATGCGCCATCTATCGTATAATAGTAGAATATCGTTTTTATATTTAGTGACATTTAACATAATAGTACCTTACCTTAGACCAGATGGCGTTGGCGGCGTAGGTACCTATTTCTATTTTCTTAAATATTTATTTTTAAATTTAATTACAATGAAACAAAAACTAAATTATACTGTGAATTATGTTAAATTTTTATGTATTAATGTTATTTACATTGGTTTTGTACTTTTTACGTGATACGTGCACACAAAAAAATGATAAGAGATGGCGCTGATACAAAAATAAACGCGCTATTAAAATTTTTTCTTGATGATATATAGTGTATTAATAAAACGGAGGTTTTAACAGATTTATTATTTGTATAGATTGGTTCAATAGTTTTACGATGTACGATACGCATAAGCAAATCTTTCCACTTTAATTGTAATATTGATACACTATAGATTATTTCTGCAAGAAATCTATAACTTTTTTTTATCGCAGGGGAACCCATTTACGGGTGACTCCAGGACGCCCGGGTAGGCAGTCCTAGACCGTATGTCGGACTCAGTACTTGAAGGTGCAATACCGTACTAAGCCCCTGCGGGAACCTTCAGCATCTTTAATTGGAGGGTCCCGGATCTGCAGGCGATAGGATCCCTCCAGCGACAGGCTGGTCTCGGAGAAAAGGCCAGTCTTCTCCTCCATGGGGACTGTCCGGTTCACCTCTGAACAGTCCCGATGACGCCGTGTCTAGCAGGACCGGGTTCCCATCCCGGCCCGACACGGGCACAGGGGCGTTACTGGAGGCGCATTAAGTAGCGCCTCCTACGCAGCTCCGTTCGTCTGCCGCAGAAGGAGGCCGCGTCGGCGGGGGTTCTGGGGTGGTTCATCTAGTTACTTATAATTTCATTACGTTGCAGCATTAAAGTTTTGTTATTACCTACGTATTGTAAAGGTGAAATTCCTTTCAAACACAAACTGTTTTTATTCTATCGTAAATAATCTTTTCAACCGCACAATTGCAACAATCACAACAGGATATAAATAAAACACGCCTACTGTAACACAATGTGGCATTCTCACAACTGCCGTCTCAAAAAACAGTATCACTACGGTTTTTAAGACGTAAAAGTTTTGTTTATTATTATTTATACAGTTCTTTGTGTAATAGTTCTGATTCGTGCTGTTACAAGATTAATAACAAGTACCTGGATGACCTAAATTATATTTAGATACATTGCATACTGATGAAACATTAATAATATTTTCGATCTTACCGACATAATAGTAAAATAATAGGAACTGGTTATTTAAATAAAAAATAAAAATAGCTCTCAATTATAGTTTTTCTTACAAAAGAAGAAACTTGAAAAAAAAAGGAAAAATAAAAATTGGTCTTTAGACACTTGGATTCGAACCCAGGTTTTCTGATTTCGAATCCGCCCGATTTCCATCCGAGTTATTATAAGCTTCTTAATTATAGCGAAATTTACATTCTTATTCTAATGATATTTTTTAATTGCTTAAATAAGGGATAAAACGACATTTTCTAAAAATAAATCCTAGCTAGATCGATTTATCGCCCCCGAAACCCCTTGCATACAAAATTTCATGAAAATCGTTGGAGCCGTTTCCGAGATTCAGATATTAGATGATTTTGCAAAGTATTGAGTGAATCATTATGTAATATATGAAATAAAAAATGAAGATGTTTTGTGCAGTCAATTATGATGTAAATCTGACTAGAAAAATCTTTGTTTCACTTGCATTAAACTACACTTATCGGAATATGTTTTATGATATGATTACAAGCAGAAAGCTGTACTGATAAGATATTTTAAAGCTTTTCTTAATTGACGAACTTTCTAATCAAAACGTTTTTATTTTTCAACCGGTCCTTCCGATATAAGCGTATTCAAATCTAACTCTAACTTTTGACCTTTTATTATATGATGTGTGTAAATGTAAAAAATAAAAAAAATATGCTTTTTTGGCTTTATTCTTATGAATCTACAATAATAAACAGCACAAATAAACAAGAAAATTTCAAAGGGTGTTAATATAAAAAATACTTTATATAACTTGTCCTTTACAATACATTTTGAAACCTTATATTTGTAACACGAGTTTTAAAATTATATTATACTAGTGGCCCGCCCCGGCTTCGCATGGGTATTTAACTAAAATTTTAAAAATTATAAATTTATATTTTTTATCACGTACACCTGCGTCGATACTGGAAAATATTTTATAATAGACAGATTGAGATGTCAAATCAACTTCGAAGCAAAGCAACCACCCTTTAAACCCCGTTAGGAGATAAATTTTGAAAAAATACGAAACACGTCTTCAATCAATTCTGTTAAAGAATATTTTATGCAAAATTTGAAGTAGATTGGACCAAGGAACTACGTTGTCCCTTACAAGCTTTGCCCCCCTTGTTTTTATGTTTTGCCCCCTTAGGGGTAGAATTTCGTAAAATCCGTTCTTAGCTGACCTCTCCTCGGCAAAAGGAATATTCCTACCAAATTTCAAGTATCTAGATCTTATAGTTTCAGAGATATCGTGATGAGTAACCTTTCGCTTTTATATATTAAGATAAAGATTATAAAACGGACTCGTTAACAGATTTATTATATGTTTAGATAGTACGGATGAAACATTTGAACTGATTTTTTTATTAATTATCTTTTCATTGATGAATATCACTTTTTAATAAGTATTATTCCCGACGAAGACAAATCCAAAAACGAGAGATGGCGCAGATTGAAATAAAAGCGCGTTATTAAAATTTATTCTTGATGATATATAGTGTATTAATGAAACGGTGGTTTTAACAGATTTATTATTAGTATAGATAATTACCTAAAATAAAATTTAATATATAAGTTATGAAAGCTTAAACATAAAACAAATGGAAAATTTCACGCGACAACTATTTGTAAAAATTACGAACAAAACATACTTTTTGAGATAATTCACAAATATTAATTCGTTTTTGTAAATTTCTTAAAAAAAAAAAATTTAATAGCATACTTTTGAATGGTTACTTTTAATACCAGCTGGGTCATCAATGTCTATATAATTTTTGGGGTATCCAAAGATAGTTAAATATATTATCTTATATCTGACTCCCCATAACATTATGGTTACAATAATCCAAAAAACACCATCCATAAAAGTAACAGATTTACTTTACGAATCGGTTCCTAACGTAGAGAAGTTTGCTTAAAGACCGTTAAAAAAAATTGCGGTCGGGACCCAAAGGTTTTCTTAGCGATTAATCCGGACGATAAGGGACAAAGACGTACAAATGTGTGCCGAACAGATTCCAGATCAAAAGCGGATAAAGTTAGTTTAAAGTAGAAAATGTTTTTGTCGAGTTTATCGCAAATCTGTCATTCGCCGCACGTGTTTTGACTAGCTATTATGCTACGTAATTCAATTGCCTGTTGCAAACTGCTATCATAATATCTTAATGGTTATATTTTACATAAGTATAACGTAATATCAACGAAGCGCCTTATAAAAATGTAGCGTATCGTTATTTAGTGTTTTTATGTTGCAAAATGTAGCTAAGTTTGTAAATAAGGCGACTTAATTAACCAAATACAATGAAATAGTATTACAAGTTTTTTGAAGATAAAATGTAATTTAATTTGTATTCTCATAATGTCTAGTGAACATTCTGTTTAATTTATCGAAATCGTACATGCTTTATACATTAAGCAGATAAGGAAAAGTGTTTAGTGGCGTAATTTAAAACAAATGTTATAGATTTTATTTTACTTGTAATAAAATAAATTTTGAGGACCGTTCTGGTGTAGTAATGCGAGTAGTTGCATCAAAGCCGCGCGACAGCGGTCGCGGGTACGATTCCCGCTCGGGACAGATATTTGTATTTGTACAAATATTTGTTTCCTTTCTGGGTGTATGTCCTTGTGGGTCTCCCCACGTTGCCTCAGAGAGCATGCAAAGCCGTCTGTCACGATTATTATCATAGACACCTGATAACGATCATTACTCATGGTAGAGAAATTATCCACCAACCCGCAGTGGATCAGCGTGGTGTATTAAGCTCCAACCGTTCTTCTATATAGAGAAGAGGCCTTCGCTCAGCAGTGGGTTGTTTACTGGCTGTTACAAAATAAATACTATTACATGGATATTTATTTTTAATTTGACGAACGAAACGAATTGTATATGTATACCATCATTTGATTTAATATCTTAAAATTAATTTTACAACTAACGGTCGATATTATTTATACACTATATAATTATTTTAGAACGATAAATAAATAATTCAAAACAATAACAACAATGAAATCCATTGATACCTGATTAAAGTACTAAAAGATACAATTATTTACAGTTTTGAATACTCGGTAAGTTTTATAACGACAATATATTTCTTAACATGTAACATAAATTAAGCATACATTAATTGGTCATAAGGACAAGCGTCGTGTGTGGTTGTTTGATGCATCACTGATCAAAGTCACGATAATAGCCTTAAAACTTACCTTAAAACTTAGTGAGCGTTATAAAATTCCTAGCGGTTTGCGTCACGATGTCATTACATGCCAACCTTTGTTGTCCTACAGCTTGATTATCTAAATGCCTTCTATACAATGGATTAAAGTTGGGTTTGATACGCCGTAATTGCTCCTTAGGACCGCAGAGATTATATAAATTCTTTTGAGATTACAATTGTAGGAACTTTGAGTTGACGATACTTAGCTAGAACCAAATCAAGTGGTCTTTGACTAAATAGTCTGATGTTTAATGGATATTCTTTTTTAATATTGCTGTTGACAACACACTCAACAACCATTCTGGTGTAGTGGTGTGAGGATTCCCTTGTGGGTTTCCCCACCGTGCCTGGGAGAGCAGGTAAAGCCATTGGTCCCAGCTATTATCGTAGACACCTGGTAACGATCGTTACTCATGATAGGGAAATTATCCGCCAAACCGCAGTGGAGCGGCGTAGTGGAACCCTTCTTCTACATGGAGAAGAGGCCTTTACCCAGCAGTGAGACATTAACAGGCTGATTCAGTTCAGTTCAGACATTAATTTATAAAAATATGAAATACACGGTCTTACAATAACACGTGTACGATATTTATGTGGATGATACGTTTTTTTTTAATAACGTAACGAAATACAATTTCTCACCAAACATCGACGACAGAACAAATAATGATTATAATCATGTCAAAACCTGAGCAAATAGCGGTCGATTCAGAGCGTTTGCGATGTTCAATTCGCGTAGTAAATAAGACTATTGTTACTAAGCAAACATGATATTTGCTTCAAAAGGGCGCCTCATTGTGACGATATCCGTGCGGTTGACAGAGTCCTCGGTATAAACAGTCTTAAGGCCTATTGTGGCAAGCATTAGGGACCTCTTTAATCCGTTGAAAACAATTTCGCACGAAATGTTCTTCAGCTTTATTGTGAATTGTTTGGACTTTGTTCAATCGCTTGTTCAATTTTGAGGATTTCAGAGAATTTTGGAATTTTAGCTGTACCTACGTAATTTAAAATTACGAAGATCTACAGAGATAATTCATAGGATAAAATTCATATTTTATTGTGAATTTGTCATCATTTAAAATATGCCATTTTGTGAAGTTTTAATGAATTACTCCTTTATATAGTCCTAATTATTTCAAAATTAAATTTTAAATGTCCACGCTTGAATTCTAGACATAAAGTCACCTTTGACGCCCCAGCTACAAGAACAAAATTTTCTAAAAATACCTTTATTAACAGATGTTGTGCCCAGTACAATGATTTAATATTGACATTTTTCATCTCTCTCTCAATAAATTTAAATTGCATGTCACGAATGCATTAATTTAATTCATGTACCTATCTGTGATTGATATTTTGATATTAATTTTGATTTTGATTTTGATTTTGATCTTGATTTTAATTTTAATTTTAATTTTGATTATGATTTTGATTTTGATTTTTAATTTGAATTTAATTTTGATTTTGATTTTAATTTTAATTTTGATTTTGATTTTAATTTTGATTTTGATTTTAATTTTGAAATTGATTTTAATTTAGATTTTGATTTTGATGTTTATTTCCATTTCGATTTTAATTTTGAATTTATTTTGATTTTGATTTTAATTTTGATGATTGTAATTATTATTATTATTTTATATGGAACTATTAATATTAGGCATCTTTTCTTAGCTTTTTTTATGTTCTATTGTAATATCGGAAACTGATTGTGGTTAAGTAATAATATTTTGTTTGTTATTTTATATATTATTGTAATACCGCTTGTTTCCAAAATAAAGGAAAATATAAGGAAAATAGTAATCAAAAATTATTAGTTATTAAAAACCATCGTTTTTCCAATAATAATGAAACGAAAACAAAACATAGTTAAATTGCCAAATTTTCACAGAAAATAGATTTTAGCGTGTATCGTGTAATATCTACAGTATACGTAGATTAGTGATAACGCAAAACAAAGACCAATGTTAAAATTGAATTTTGATGTAAACGTAACTATACTAAACTAGTAATGGTTTTGGTCTAGATTCAATTTGCTAAAAGCAAACACCACGATGTAATAGTACTTAGAATACGAAGAGTAAAAGGTTTTTAGTATTTATTTATTTTGATTTTTTAATTGTTAGTAATGTTCGATTGAACTGGCTTGATTAATAAGGGAATAATAACTTTGTTAAATACGGAATAAAAATTGAGTAAGACATAAACGTAGTTAAACTATGTTAAACGTCCTTTTTTCACATTCGATTATATTAATAAGCAAATGAAATATTGTACATGACTACCGTTCTGTTGTAATGGTGCGAGTAATCGCCTCAACGCCGGCGGTCGCCGGTTCTATTACCGCTCGGGGCAGATATTTGTATTTGTATAAATATTTGTTTCCAGTCTGGGTCTATGTCCTTGTGGGTCTCCCCACCGTACCTTGGGGAGCACGTTTAGCAATCGGTCCGGGTTGTTATCATAAACACCTGATAGCGATTGCGAGTCATAATAGAGAAAATTATCTGCCATCCCGCAATGGATCAGCGTGGCGGATTATGCTCCTTTTCCTGTATGGAGAAGAAGCTTTTTCCCAGTAGTGGGACATTTACAGGCTGATTCAGTTCATATTACATACATAGTACATAATATTTAGAACACGGTTATATTCGATTTATTCAAGACAAGCTCTATCAGCGACTTCGTTTACGAGTATTTATTTTGAATTTTACCCCCCCTCCCAAAGAAGTTATACTTAATTTTGGGATAAAAAATATTCAGTGTCCTATCTCGTAGTATCTCAAATCTTGCCAAGTTTCATTCAAATCTATTCAGTAGTTTACGCGTGATGCGCGGCCAAGATTCAGACAGACAGATGGACTAAGAATGAAAAAAAAATGGCGTCAGTATCGATTACAAATAGAATGACCTCCAAAAAGTTATTTCAAAATATCTTCAATGTATGGAAATGGATCTGTTACGGTTTTAATAAAATCATATATAGGTACATTTATTTATAAGCTAACGGTAATGGAAATTTGATTTATGTTTTTAAATTGATATTACCTATTGACATTTAAAATATTAAATAAATAAATAAATATTTTACTCTTTTAAATGTAATGTGACTGACCCGTTGGCGCAATTGGCAGTGACCCTGTTTTCTGCTCCCGGGTTTTGGGATGGTTCCCCACCCCTAGTCTGGGTGTAATATAGGTTTACATATATATTATTTATATGTTTATTTAATTATAATAAAAATGTATATCAGTCGGCTGTTACCTAAAACACAGGCATTAAGTTGCCTACCTTAGGGATAGACGACCGTGTGTGATAAAAAAAAAGTGTCATGTTAGACTATATTCTCGAGTATACTTTAAATGAAGTATGAAGATATGAGTAATTTTCTTAAAAATAATACAAGTGAAAAAATAGTTGAGAGAAGTATAATATCTAATTTTATGACCTACTTCAACTTGCACACCTTGTGTAAAAGGTTGACCTTACGGTGACTACGACAATGTTTTAAAATAGACAGAAATGCTATCGTATTGTATTTTTTTTTACCACCATCCATCCATCAATTTTTACCATATCAGCCGTTGGATGTCTACTGCTGAACGTAGGCCTCCCCATAATCTCTGGGCGGGTTTGTCAATACACGAGTATTTTTAATTAAAACTCTAGCATAAACTATCATGCCCAAAAATTGTTACAACTTATACATAACATTGATTTAGACCTTTTACACGTTTCAGATATTTTCAGCTCTTTTTTTTATTATAAATATTAATATTAACCAACAATCATACCACGTTAACCTAGCCCCGTGCTAAGTTCGTAAGAACTTGTGTTACAGGTACTAGGAACGGAAATAAATTTAAGAAATTTATATAAATACATATATACATAAATACACATCCATGACCCGGTGCAGACATCTATATTCATCATACAAATTATCTGCACCTGGCGGGATTCGAACCCGCGACCGTTGCGTAAAGTGTCCAGTTGCCTGACCACTCGACCAGCCGGCCGTCAATAATCTCTTAACTAAATTTTATGTTTTACTTTATATATAGGAAGAAATATTGACCCAAACGCTTGAAAGACTTTCAGTTGATATGATCTGTCCACGGTTTTCTCTTAATAGGTTAGATTCAAGAGTGGGTGAGCAGCAAGATCCAAATTAAAAATAAAACTAATTTAAACATTGAGCATTATACATTGAACGATTACGACTATTTTTTTTATTGTAACCTATTGTAAGTATTCAATGATGATTGCTTGTATAAATTGAGTTTGCGTCGTTGCTGTGTGTTCGACCAGTTGTTGCTCGCAAGACACGCACGCTTGTATACATGAATACCAGTGAAGGGTTCTAATTAGAATGGACAAGTTTATACGCGAAGCACGTTCGACTATTAATTGGAGCGACTGGCCAGTTCATTAGAGAGCACAATTGCTCTGCACTGCCATTCAGTAAGTTAATTAATTGTTCATGCAAATTCCGTATGTAAAGCCATGTATTTATCGTGTAAATATTAAATTTTTAAGAAATTATATTATTCATAGGTCACAAAAGAGTATTAGTAATACTGACAAAGAAATCATGAAAGGTTAATTATAGTAAACCGCAATCTTACCCTCGAATATTCTTTTAAAATTCTGTCAAATAAATAACAAGTTTTATTATGACAGTATTTATTGTAAACAACATGTTATTAACTTTGAATACGAGTATACACGAACTACATATTTATTAATGAAAGTAGTTAGTAAAGTTTTTGTTTTCTTGTTTCACCGTATTAAAAAGTTCATATGGCCTTCCTACTATATAAGTGTAATACCTACGTTTGTAAACAACATTAATATTGCTTATGTTATGGTTTTGTGAACATTAAGATACAAATATGAAAGAATACGGGCAGGATATTTATTATCTGTGATATGTACCTAATATATTTTTCTACAAAGCCAGATACACCTTTTCCAAAGCGTTTTTAAAAGTTACAGGTACGTAACAAGATCATATTAAATTATATATATATATATATATATATATATATATATATATATATATGAGTATATATATTTAATATCTATTATCTACGTCTCTATATATATATATATATATATATATATATATATATATATTTAAATATCTTTATCTTTACAATCATCGTTTTATAAAGTATATTATATTTTAATTGAATAATCATAGTTAATGTGAAGCTGCCATCGATTCGAAATGTAGATTTTATTGAGAAGAATCAGTAAGAAATAATTACTCTTTTAAAAAATCCGTCAATATAGTATTCGATCATTAAAAATTGGTTTTATGTCCTGCATGAAAGAGAGTTCCACTGAGCCCACACGCACATCTTTGTCATTTATATGTATTATTTTGTACAGAGTAATATGATTTAGCTATTAGACTTTTTAATATAAACTTTAAATTTATTTATTTGAAATTCTTAAATCCTTGTTGGGGTTATATATTTGTATACCTTAGCCCATAAAGGAAATGCTTACTTTGCGAAGTCGGAAACTCGGAGTTACAATTCTCTTCTTATACACATTTGTATAAATCATTTATTTTGTATATTTTAAAATTAATACATTTTAATGAACATAGCTCAAAATGCTATCACTGTATTAAGAATTACCTGCTTAACATCGAGATGATTCGTCTATCTCCGAGCGTATTGTTACTATTTGAAAGGCGCGACCCGAATACTGTCACAATGGCCCCAGTCCCGGGGGACAAAGAGCCACGTATAATTAATGATGGTGACCATGAAATGTCACTGTCTTGTGACGATAAAGTTAAGAGAGCTGGGATAGTGTTGAGTAGCTTATTTTTTTTTTAAAAGTCTTATTTTTAAAACTACTAAAAATTACGACAATATTCTTAAAAATAAAAATTAAATACAATTAATGTCAGAAGGTAAGTAAGTTTTACCGGCGGATTTTTAGCGCCAAATTATTTTCATTTCCAAATTACATAGAAACGCAGTCAGATTTTTAGTTTTTGAATTAAAATTATCACTACTTGTTTTATTTATAAAGTCGTACTTCTCAAATTTTATATTTTGTTATTCGGTAATTCATAAAGTTCCATAAATTGAAACGAGGGAAACACAATTAATAATAAACGGTTTATTTAATTGTAGTACTTTGAACGATATAGAACTAGGTAACGTACATTATTTTTGATTGATTGATTGATTGATTGATTCAGCCTGCTGATGTAAATATATTTAAACCTTTTAGGGTAGATTGAAAAAATCTATCACCACATCAGTCGTTGAATGTCCATTGATATAGAGTACATTGTACGAGACGTAGGTTTCCGCAATCATCTCTGGAAGGGGTTTGACAACATACATTATATTACTTTAAAAAATATACATTATATTACGTTAGGTATTTTATATTATCTAAAAAAAAAACACTTTATTTTATATTTATTTTCAATTTAATACTTATAATTTTATGTTTAATAGAATTTAAATATAGTCTATTTATATAAGACTAACATATCTTCATACATTTTGTGTTCCGACATCACAAAACGACGATCATCGTTAGATTAAGATTAAACTAAAACAATAATCCTTTTCATTGCGTGACGATCCTTTATTTTAAACAACTATGGGATTGTATGTCATGTCGTCATATCTACAAACTAAATAGACTTGTGTGGGATGTAATTTAGCGTCTTTTATACATTTGTCTATGTTGAAATAGTACTATTTCTGTGAGTATTCTCTCATTAAATATGGCTTTGGAATATTGAATGAGTTTTTATTTATTTAACAGGTCATTTACTAGTTTTCGACTGTGAATTTCGGCCAGAACAGGAAGAAAATGGTCACACATAAATTTAATTGCGACAACGACGCGTTGGCGTAGTGGTCACAGCAACTGTCTGATGCGCTAGCGGGTTAGCGGGTCGCGGGTTCGATCCCCGCACATGACAAATACCTGTATTGGCCATATGGATATTTGTCGTGGTCTGGGCGTTTGTGCTTGTTTGTTGTGTGTTTCCGAACCCCCAACACAGGATAAACATCCTAGTTGCCGTAGTAGCCGTTGAGTGTGAGACGTTTATTTATTTATTTAATTAAAATATATTGTTTATTTTTAAACACTTAATTTCTCCTAAGTGTCAAAAATATAAAGGTTTTTTTTAGGTAATTAATGTTCTGCTTACGTTTTGTTAATTTATACACACTAATTATTAAAATTTTTATTGTAAAAACATTACAGATAGAATATCATATGTCGTTATTACAAGAATTAAAATATACGCCGTTTAAAACCGAATTTAGACTATAAAGTCGCGTATGTATCAACCCATAAAATGCAAATTTCTAGAGACTAATATAAACTATTGCAAGAACGATCTTAATAAATCAAGTAGAGACAGCGTGGTTAAACCGCTTTATAAGTATGGATTTGAATTTGCACTGAAGCCTTTTGATTCGCTATTTACGGGACCTCGCTGTGGCTTCTTAATAAAGCAAAGGTGTTTAATTGGCTGGCAAACTGCTCGCGAAGTAATAACGTCTTGGTTGGCAAAGCTTCAAACAATCTGTCAGTCTACGATAGAGGTGGGACGCTCTTATTGCTAGTAATTCGTTTAAATGTTACAAGTATTTTGATATGATGGTTATATTTAATAATTAAGAATAAATAATTACGTATTTGCATTTAATATAATGTAATAAACTCTAGTAAAGTGTACGGAAACATATTATTCCACGCACTGACGCACATTGTTTTCACTTTTCAACAAATATAAGTAAAAAAAAAAGAAAGAAACTAAAGTGAAAAAGTTTTTTAATTGAATTTTTTATTTTTTATATACCCGCATATTTAAGTAGGTACAATCTCGAAAATATACAAAAAATATAAGAACGATTGTGGAGTATATTTTCGTTTAAATATTCTTATAAACATGCTAGCATCATGATATAGTTATACATTAGAAAAAAGTTGAAATATTCCTGTCATCCAGCATTACTCTCGTCCTCTTGACAACCACCACAATTGGGTCTCCCACTGGTGTTATAAATTTTTGTGCCTTGTCTTTTCGCCTCGTATCTTCGACCGTGCCTGCGAAACCTCCCATTCCATTATATGCTGCCATATTGTTTCCCCGTATATTTCTTTGATAACCAGGGACGTGTCGTTATTATATATGGCTGCTCATCCACATCGAACTCCACCTAAAGCAGCATTTCACTACCTCGCTGGTAGGTCTGCAAGATCTTTTTGCAGGGGATCAAGTGAACTTCTTGAATCGCGGTTACTGTAGCTAGGAACTCGACAAATCAGTTTATGGCATTGTCTAACGGGGTCTTAGCTGGTCTTTGATTAGGTCAAATAATTTGATTGATTTGATCCTTATTGGCCATAGTCCGAGTGGTTCTCGGCTTATCTTATTTTCATAATTATGCGATCAATTTTAAGGAAATCTTTCACAACCGTCATCATCGGTCTGTTCATGTTAAGAGTTTAGCAGCAAAGCGAGGCGAGCTAGACGCCCTCTTCGTAAGTAAGACTATTCTATGGAGAGATATTTGCAATTCCACCAGACGTATATCCGGAACTTGGTCTTTATTCAGCGGCGTGTAGTGGATCTTTATAACACTATTTTGAGTTGGAGGCGTTCGGATCCCCTTAGCAAGGGCTCTGCGAATGGGGACGATAGTTTAACCTCTGATTTTAGAAAGCCTAGATTTCCCCCCTATCCTTGTTATCTGTGACCTCGTGCCTTTTTAAGATTATTATGCATCTATAGTGATCTTCTATATCGCCTTTGTCAAAGGATTCATGAGGATCGACCTCATGGTATCCACGCTTATCCTCCGTGAGTCGCCATCCTGGTGCTTTCTGTGGAATTCTGAGAGTATCGAATATGCCCGCGCAAAGGGGTTCTCCTCCTCTCATTCAAAAAGCTATCTCATATTATAAAGTTAAATTTAATATTAGAACATTTTCATGTGCATTTTTATCGAATAATTTTGCAATCAAATCCATGTTTTTGTGTTATTCGTTTCATTGTATTACAAAAAATAAATATTTTTAAGTCCTCGTTTTGCCATATTACCAATAAAATAATCCTATTACTTGTGGTCACGATTTGAGTTTTTACGAGCTTCTAATATGAGACGTGGTTGGAAATCTTATTGAACGAAGTGTTTTTTTTTAGGAATCACATTCAGAAATATGTGTAGTAGATTTCGAGTGTTTTAGTTATACATTGATCTCTGTAATATAATATGTGATACGGATTAAGTTTGATAAATGTATGATAAATTGACGGAGAGTACAATTCACCAAATAAAGCTAAATAAATGTATTTTTGTTTATTAATTTTATTCATTGTTTACTTATTTTAATTTATAAAGTCATAAAATTTAGAAGACCATCTTCCCCCTTCCAGACTGTTTAAATTCTGGTATATACTTTTCAAATGTTATTATTATTACCCATTAATTAAATAATTCTCAAGTCGATTATAACAGCTCTAAATGTAACTGCCAAAATTAAAATTTATTTTATAAAGCCAACTATAGTAATCATGTACATACATATATTATAAATAGTTACACTGGTGAATTTCAAGCGAGTGTTTTGATGTGTATAACGCTGCAGGCATGTGATAAAACAGCTGTTAACAGTTGTTTTTGTAATAAATTGACAGTTTAGTTATGGCACTTTTGTTTTTAAATGAAATAAGTTTAAACCCAATAGTGATTATAAAGGTGTCCTAGAATTACTCAAGATTTGAATTTGCCGTCATTTGTGCGGTAAAGTGCTGGCAACCCTAAAAAAAAAAAACAATTTGACAGCTGACAGTTTTGGGTTAGTAAAAATGGAGCGTTACACAACAAAACAACCCATTAAGTTTAATTAATAATAATAACGAGAGAACAGCGTATCTTTATTGTAATGTTTGGCGGCCGGAGTTCGAAAATTTCATACAAAATAATATAGTCGGTTTTGGCTTTATCGATTGTAACGAGATTAATTAAAAATTCAGGGAGATTAGATCAGTTGGAGACATTAAATACGTTGGGCGACTAAAACCAAGCCATTCAAAGGTCAATATAGTGCCTGAGAGTTGTTGAAAATCCAGGAACATCAATTCGGCGTCGAGCACAAGAATTGCAAATTTCAAGAAGCTACTCACTTGAGTGTCCGGGCAATAACCTGTAGTTTACCAACTGCCCAAAGCTGCGCTAGGCCTCTCGCGTTTCGTTACGTAATTGCCTGCCTGTGATAACGTAATATACGTTAGTCAACCTGTAGCTGACACGGGCAGTTCGGTGGCTACAGTGTATAATTGCTAAAGATCTGGATCTCCATGCTTACAAAATTCAGCTATAACAACAATTGGAGTCTAATGTGCGAAACTGGATGATATTGATGTGGCCCATATGTTCAACAAGATGGTGCCACATGTCATACAGCCCGTGAAACTGTTCAATTACTGCATCAGACAGATTGTGTACTCTTTCATTTCCGTGATCAGGGTTGGCCCTCTAGGTCGTGTGATTTAACACCATTAGATTTCTTTTTATGGGGTTATTTGAAAGCAATATTTGTACAAATAAAAATATCTGCCCCGAGAGGAAATCGACCCCGCGACCGCCGAGGTTAAGGCGATTTCTTGCACCACAATAGTTGTTTCCTATAATAATAGCATGTTTTCATTAAGTTACTCTAAAAATAAAATTTATGAAGTGATTGAATTTTTTTTTTTACCGGTAAAAATTTTACCGGTAAAATTTTTTGAGTAACTTGGGAGTAGGGTAGTAGTGAGAGGAGGGTAACTTGGGAGTAACGTAAAATTAGGAGGGATGCGCTGTGCCACGTTCCCGGCTACATGGGTATCACCATCTTGCTTGTTTCTGCCGTGAAACAGCTTTGCTGTGTTTCGGAGAAAAGGGCAAGACAGGCAGTGTAATTGCTGACTAGACTTTAACACCTTATGTCTCTGGATAGGCACCACATAGATGAGTTGTCTGGGCTAGTTCCAGGTCCCAAGGGAGTTGCTGGTCTCCTAATGGCGCGTCCCCCGGTGGCGGGTAGGGGAACGCCACTCGAATGCCTCACGAGTGGTAGGGGTCTTCGGACCCCCGCGAACCAAAACCAGCAGCGGTGGGCGCGAAAGCGCAGGAGGGGGATGACTTGGTCTCCCCCTCCATTCGGTGGCGCGAAAGGGCGGTAGTTTGGGCGCGGAGGCGCACAAGCCGCAGGGCCCCCGGGACCAGCTGATGTGCGGATCCATCAGTGGGGGTTTGCCGTCTGAGGTAGCTGGGCGTCCAGTGGTGGGCGAGGCGCGAAAGCGCGTTGAGAGTGTGGGCACAGAAGGTGCAGTCGGCGAGGGCGTGGCGCCGGGAGGGCGCGGAGAAATGGGGGGAAGTTTTCCCCCATTCAGTGGCAGGAGCGGTTTTGGTCCTCCGTTCCGGATAGGTGGGCGTGAAAGCGCAGTGGTTGGGCGCGGAGGCGCACAAGCCACTAAACCCTTGGACCAGCTGATGTGCGGGTCCAGCTCAGGGGTTTCACCGTCTGGGGTAGCTGGGGTCCAGTGGTGGGTGGGGCGGTTAGTCGGTATTCTGGCTTCGCAGCCTGCGAGGCCCACATACGTCACGTCGCCTGCGGGTGGCGGGATGCGTAAATGCATTTCCCATCGTAAAAAACAAAAAGTTCCAGGTAAAGTAGTTTATGTTCATGGGCGACATCAACCACTTACCATCAGGTGGAACGAACGAACGACAAAAAAAAAAAAAATCTTCGTAAATAGACAATAGATCAAAAAAGTATCAATATTTTTAATAACAGCATCGTAAACTTAGATAGCGCTGAACTATATAACAGTTTATAAGTTGAGATAGGTCATTATAACATGTACATATATCTTGAGCGAAAGGTCATGGGTTCGAATCCGAGCTAACACTGCTGAATTTTCATAAGCTATAATCGTCAAAATATTTATCTCGTTGCTCAAAGAAAACATCTCGAATAAACCTGCATGTCTTGTAAGGAAACTTGCCTGTCTCTGTAGAAATTTTGAGGTGAATAGCAGTATCACTGTCCATAGTGAAGCAGCTTGGTGGAACCGATTACATGATCCTTTTCAATTCGAGAAGCTGACTTTACCAAAAAGGATATTAGCAAAATGTTACAGTACAACAAATTACATAATTAAATCAAAATCAAAATATTTTATTCGTTATAAGGTGATTACACACACTCAACGAACGTCAAAAAAAATGTCTCGGTAGACATCTACAATTTCATCATCTATTTCATCATCGGCTTTACTAAATATTACAGTAATATAATAATGTTCCTAGTGTAGGCCGAGAGAAAAAAAGCCGGAGGAAAAAAACTCTCGGTACATACTTTTTTAACATATCATATTTTGTACATACAAAATAAAAACATTATTCACAAAGAACGAGCAAATCATGTCACTGCCAAGCAGCCTTGTTATTTAAAAAATCTTCAATGCTTATAATATGCCTTACTACATAATTTGGATTTAATGAAGTGTTTAAATTTATTTAGGGACAAGTCTTGCACATTACCAGGCAGTGTATTGTACATGCGTATACAGTTACCTACAAAAGAGTTACTTATTTTGTGGAGCCTAAAATTAGGAATGGCCAATTTATTTTTATTTCTTAAATTTATATTATGTCTATCACAGTTCTTGACAAATTTATTTTTGTTTTTATGTGTGTATAATAAATTTTCAAAAATATATTGAGAATAAACAGTTAGTATTTTTATTTCCTTAAATTTATTTCGTAAAGACTCACGGGTGTGCCCATACCGTAGATAGCTCTGACAGCTCTCTTTTGCAAAATAAATATATATTGAATATCAGCAGCGTTTTCCCAAAGCAGTAAACCATTATGTACTTTTATGTGTGTATGTGTGTGTGTGTATTTGTGTGTGTGTGCGTCCGTGCGTGCGTGCGTGTGTGCGTATTTTAGTGTGCTATAAATATAAATAAATAAATATGTTATACACACACACGGTCGTCTGTCCCTAAGGTAGGCAACTTAATGCCTGTGTTTTAGGTAACTGCCGACTGATATACATTTTTAAAATAAATATATGTATAAATAATACATATATAAATAAACATATATTACACCCAGACTCGGGGCGTGAATCGAACCAACAACCCTTGGATCAGAAAACAGGGTCACTGCAAACTGCGCCAACGGGTCAGTCAAAATCGGACTATCTAGCTATAGAATGGACTACAGATGAATGTTGGAATTTATCGATATAATAATCAGTGTATAAGTACATAGTATCAAAGAATGTCTCGAACCGGCTACGTGTGCTTCATCTATTGAAAAGTTCTACGTTTGCAAAAAATGCTTAAACGTCGATATCGATAAATTAACACCACTATTTTAAGTGCATTTTGCAGAGCGCGAGGTGTCTAAGAACATCTATATCGAATCGCGTGCGGTCCTACCGCAGTGCTGTAAGCAATTGCTTTGTTCGTGTTGATGCCGTGATGAGACAGGCTGACTCGATTAGTTTCACACCGCGATAGTTCCACCTGATTTCTCTTTTAAGACTTGCAAATTAATGCTTTAATTACAATAATGGTCTTGTCTAATTTAGGTTTTGGGTTTTCATTTTATTCTTAATTGTTGAGTCATTATTCCTATTTAAAACCTAGTTCATGCAAAACAACTTTGAAATTATAGTCTGGTGAAATGACACTTTTATGATTTATAAAATATAATAAAAGTGTCATTCATTCATAATAAAAACGTTAAAATTATCACTGGTTCACTATTTTCACTACAAATCGAATCCATATCAACATGCATCCATGAATCGAATTGATTCATTTCACGCGGGATTATCACTTGAATTATGTTTGTATTTGCATTCCAATTATTTTGATGCACTACAAAGACATTATATTTACATTGACATACATAAACCAGTGTAGTTATAAGACTGACCTGACAACTTGATGCAAACCCTAGTGGTTCCTATTATAAAAAATAAGACAGGTGATCCGTCTAATATATCCAACTACAGACCAATCTCACTTGCAACTATTGTAGCTAAGGTTTTGGACAGCCTGCTTGACCGATACTTGGCTAAGCACCTCCAATTGAACGACGCTCAGTTTGGCTTTAGGCCTGGTCTGTCCACTGAGAGTGCTATCCTCTGTCTCAAGCAGACTGTTCAATACTATACTTCAAGAAGAACACCGGTATATGCATGTTATCTTGATCTGTCGAAGGCATTTGACCTCGTATCATATAATAAGCTATGGGATAAGCTAAGAAAAGAAACCAGTGTGCCCAATGTTATAATATCACTGTTTAGTTTCTGGTACAAACACCAATGTAACCGAGTACGATGGGCTGATTCACTGTCGGATGAGTATAGGTTGGAGTGTGGTGTGAGACAGGGGGGTTTAAGTTCACCCAGACTCTTTAATTTGTACATGAACGGCCTGCTCAATGAGCTCTGCAGTACTCATATAGGATGTCACGTTGGAGGTGTTTGTGTAAATAATATAAGCTATGCTGACGATATGGTACTGCTGAGTCCATCGATCGGTGCCCTGAGGAGGCTGCTAGAAATATGCGAGGTTTATGCGACAGTCCATGGCTTGAGATACAATGTAAACAAAAGTGAATACATGATATTTAAAGTGCGTAAAAAACCCTGCTTGCATGTACCAACTGTATCTCTTTATGGTACAGCTCTAAAGAAAGTATCACGCTTTAAATATCTCAGCCATTGGGTCGTCGAGAATCTAGAAGATAACGAAGACATGGAGAGAGAGCGCAGGTCACTGTCCGTTCGCTGCAATATGATAGCCCGCAGATTTGCACACTGCAAAAAAGAAGTAAAAATCACGCTTTTCAAAGCATATTGCCAGTCGTTTTACACATGTAGTCTGTGGGTGAACTATACGAGGAGGGCATACAGTTGCCTGCGCGTCCATTATAATAACGCATTTAGGCTATTGATGGGGTTGTCTCGGCGGTGCAGCGCTTCAGGTATGTTCGCTGAAGCGGGGGTGGACACTTTCGGCGCTATAATGCGCAAGCGTTGCGCATCCATGTTGCAGCGGGTGCGAGCCAGCCCCAACACCATCCTGGGCGCCTTGATGGATAGTTTTGACTCGCCGATACTGGAGCACTGGATACGACTGCATGCAGTCAAGTAGATCTGTTTAACATCTGTCCTACTATCGGCCAGTCGAAAGTATCCTATGAATACTTAAATAATATTTTGTAATTTATTTTTGTTTTAATTTCTAGTATGTCATTTGTTTTTAATATGTAATTTGATAATTATAATTATTACTAACATAGCTTATAAGATCATTGTTACTAACATACATAGTTTATAAGATCATTGTTACTAACATAGTATATAAGATCATTGTTACTAACACTATTTTATGGACAACTGTTGTCTGAAATAAATGAATATTATTATTATTATTATTATTATAAGGGACCTTCACGTTACGACATTCGCATTATGTCGTACCATGTACAACTGATTATGATTACTATAAGCATAAATTCGATGTTACATTAGGACGAGATATGATTCGCGGTTTTACAAGGATTCCCATTCCGTGGAGATTTTCCTATAAAAATCCCAGTTTTCAACCAGCAAACAAACCAACAAAACAAAATCTATTGCAAATGCTTCAGTATAATTTAAAAGAATAATAGGTAAGCGTTTATCCATCTTCACAAATTTTTGCTTTTTTGTATATTCATAGGCGTAGGTACGGATGTTGTATGCGCCATCGTAATATACGTATTAATGTTTTTTTAGTCCATCTGTCGTACAACGTTGAAAGAATAAAATTAAGAGTTTATTTAATATTAATTATATAAATATGGCTAGTAATATAAACTCACTATAAAGGAATATTTTCTTTACATATTTTACCCTTTCAGAGGTCAAATTTAAAAATACGTGGAAACGCGTATAATTATAATATATACAGTGGACCCCCGGTAATCCGGCCCCCGGCTAGTCCAGCACCCCCTGTAATCCGACATGGTCTGTTTGAATATTTTGCCTGTTTAAACAAAACAAAAAAAGTTGATGAATATTTTCACGCTTCTTAAATTGATTGATTCACAATTTTTGATTATTTTAATATGTACATTTGTTTGTATCAATTATTTCCTAATGTAAGCTTATTGCATATTCTTTGTAAGTTCTATAGCATTAATGACGTAAATTTTATAATAAAACGTAAGCTCTCTATTGAGTTAATGTTGAATAAAGTATGATATATCTCTATATATATCTCTCTTAGGAATCTTAGGCAGTATTCTATAATCCGACAAATTCGATAATCCGACACTGCCCTGCAATACGTTTGTCGGATTACCACTGTATGTATATTCAAAAGTCCAAATAGTGACGTTTTTATTTCTTAAATTCAATTAACTCGAAAATTACATATTTATCACATTAATTACTATACTGTTCTCTTATATTTAAGCGAATTTTACTCATTTGATTAAAAGTCTATACCAGATTTTATCGCGTTTATTCATAACTTTACAGTTTAACAACATTTTAAATTATTTCCCGACGTTTCGGACCCTTTACAGCGTCTATGATCTCGGGGGACTGAGATGGTGGGTGTCCGAATAATGAATTAATTGTAACTACAATTACATTGTACTTACAAAAACGTTTGCGATCGATAAACTTTATTTACGAGTATTAAACATTAGTTAATACTAATATGGATGTCCAATTTATGGCCTTGAAAACAGCAATAAAATAGTCCTAATGGTCGCTATTTCAAATTTAAATATATCATATAAGTCACATAACTTATGGGTATTGCAATAAACAACGTCTCAACATTGCTAACAAGCCAATATCAAAGATTAGTGGCCCGCCGCCGTCGTAAAGTGAGGTGTTACGTCACATATTAAAGAGAGGAGGTGTTATATCATATATTTTAGTGAAGAATTATAGTTGTCAGGATTATTATATGTGGCTTTTACAAAGTTTATCCCCTATGGTTCGAAAATGAATAATACAAGTTCTTAAGCTTATAATTCGATAGTTTTAGTTGATATTGTAAGGTTTTTGATGATTTTTGAAAGTCTTTTTTTTCTATTGGATTGTTTTCTTTTAGGATTATAGTGTGTCCCGAATTTCAAGACGATCGGACGATCTAAGTCAAGAATAAACATATTATTCGCAAGTTCGATTCAAGTTTAAATTATTTTAATTAATCTATACGCATAATTAATTTGTGAATTTTTTTAAAATAATTTTTTGACGAAATTTTTTTTAAAGGTTCTATAATACTAATTATATACATTTCTTACATTTTTATAAATATGTGTGTCTGTTTATTTGTTAGGAGATGCATCACTGCTAAAGTAATAATTTCAGATTAAAAATCAACATGAAAACCATGAAACATACTCTGAAGTAACACTTGTGGTTTTTTTTTGTCATAAAATAGATTCACTGTGTCAAAAGTTATTGTAATTTGAATTTTGTATTTTGAATAACTGCGTTGTAGAAGATTAGGTAAGTAAATACATTTTTATGTTATCAAAAATTAAACGAACGTTGTGTAAAATAATGTTTTATAGCATTTAATTAATAATAATTGATATTCATTTTTAAAATTCAGTAAACGAAAAAGGTGAATAAAATCTAATAACTGTCGTAATAGATGGCGCTGATGGCAATTTTTGATCATAGTCAGTTCTTTCAATCACTAAAAAAACTATATAAGCTAAAGTAAAATTTATATGTTGGTTACGCCGCGGGCACAGCTATATAAATAAAGTTATTGAAATATTTCTATTCAACATTCAAGTAAATAACGAAACATATTATGAAAATCATGAAATATGTACTATTTTTTTTATTATAAAGTTCTGTTTTATGCTTATTTGAACGCAGATACAGGTTCGATTAAAAAAATACATTAATTGCAAAAGACATAAAAAAGAGGGTGTGAAATATCAAACTTTGACTAATGGGTATGGAGCTGAATCATAAAAATGAGGAAAGTCGTACCGTAAGTCTATGTTTAAATATAACTATATTATATTCACTAACATAATGTAACGGAGCGTAGCGAGTATGTAGAGTAATGAGCTAACTTCTCCATTAAACTATTTACGACAGCGTTTTTTGCACTTTTAACGTTTTACAAAAATTTCTTGTGACTTCTTTCTTAGACTAAGAAATAAGGTTTTCACTTAATACTGCATCCGTTAAAAGCAATAATATAATTATTTTGTTATTTATAATAATTAATACTTTTTATACAACATACATTCTTACGCTAAAATCTTGAATAATTCGCACAGTGATCGCAACAATTAGCTTACGCTAACGTATTCGGGTTCGAAGCGGTCCGTATCTTGTCGTCAAATCTCGTCATAATGGAATATTTGTACAGACAAAATACACATATTTGTTGTAAGCTCAACATGTGTGATTGAGTTATCGTATTCATTTATTTATAACGTTAATATTGATGCAGTATATTCGTTGGTTTGCAAATATGTATTAAATTATGTGTTAGGGTTGGTCGTTAATTTCAAGTGGTGCGACATTTATAAATCGCTACGCTTAACCTACAAAAACCTGTTATTTTATATATTTCGTGCATTATTTTACAATGTTTCCTGTTATATTCAGATTCTATATTCTGTCATAAGACTTTATTCTAAAACTATCGTAAATATCGATATCGATTGTAACGGATCGTACGATTTAATTTGAATAAAATTCAATAATCAAAATCAACAGTTGATCGAGTACGGTTCAAAATTAATATTGTTACAGAAGTTTATGAAACGGTATTCCAGGATTTTCAATAATCGAACAACAGATGTCAACAAAGAGGGCAAACTTCCGAAAGAGTTGAAAAGTAATATCGTTCCCGAGTACTGAGTCAATAATAAACAAGGGGTGGTGATACACTTGTAAACTAATAACCTGCCCTCCAGACGTTCGCTGTATTAATATACAATGGAGTCGCGGACGAAACGGGGACCGACTAAATCTCCGTCTTTTGTTTTAGATGCGTATTGTTTAGAGAAACTAAACTATTTTTAACTTTATTAATAAACGTTTATTCTTGCAATCAAGGAGGTTACTTTAATTCATATTGAAATTGACTACAGTTTCTTTATAAAATAACTATAACACACATCAATCATGCACATAAATCTGCAGCTTATTCTTTATTTACTCTTTTTAATGTGTTACATTTATAACAACTTATGTAAGTAGTATTTATAAGTGTTACTCCACAAAATAATTTGCTAGCAATGACAACAGTTTAATATTAATACAAAAAATAAATAAATAAAATAAAAAATTCTACAAAGTGCAAAATATTATTTTTATTTGTGTTCTTACTTGTACTAGTTCAAAGTCGAGGTATCCAAGACAAGACGTGTGTAAAATAAACATGTAAAATATGTATTATATATACCTAGTTTATACTCTGAGTAACTAAGAAATAAGTAGGTATGTTTCCTTTCTATGGTTAATTTTCGTTTCCCCATATTGATAACCCCGTCTAGGCCCATTTATAATTAAACAATAATTAATAAAAAATGATAAATAACATTAAAAATTTAACTTAACATTACTTACTTAATTTAAATTAACATTAAATCTAAGATGTTTATATATTTAATTAAATATATGTATATTAAATTCGATAATTCTTGCTTGCCAGTGAAAAGGTACAAAACACTATACTAAGTTCTAATCGTTCGTGCAAATTACATACCGATCGAACTTGTTCTTCAAATTTGAATAGCTTATCGAAATGAACCAACTTCGAAACATCGGCCAACATTTAACGCTATCGTCGATAGCTTATAACAAATCAATGGTGCGACAAATAGGGGCTTAAATATTGCGAAACTCGTCCCGAGGAATGAGCTTGTGGAGAAACTCCAATTAATGATAAACTTAGAAATAACCAAGTTCCAATGAACGAATAAATTGTCGTCCTTCATCGTCTGGACTTTAGTCCCGTTTATACATCTAAGATTTTTGTTCAGAAAATATATTTGTTGACAGTTTTATTTTACGAATAGCGCAATCATCGAGTTTTATTTTTTATTTTTTATAATCGTATCGGAATTTTTTTTCTATAATCGTATTTGGTAAAATATGTTTGTATTATATATGTATATGCAGCGTTTCAATATATAATATTGTCATAATCTACAAGTTATGTTTTATTTATTAAAATACCAAAAACTATAAAGAAAAAAATAAAACAAGCAATAAGTACTAAAGTATTCCTGCGTAACTGAGGATAGCAAAGCTAATACCCAAATATACAAGCGTATGTAAAGTTCAAAGAATAAAAAGAGTAGGTACAGCTTATTTAAATAAATAAAGAGATAGGTTTAATACATAATATAGAACTATCAAATAATATGGGAGAATAGCTAATTAACACATACATTAATAATTTTACAACACATCACACATACACAGCAGGTGTTGTGAGAATTACCTAATTACCGTCTCCCTATTAAACATTTGATAATTTATAATATTTATTAAGTAAATATTATTACTGCTTGACGCGCTTAATATTTGTCTACAGGTATAAATCATAAATGTTCTTTATAAAGTAAGAAATATAATTAGAACTCGTTATGTGTTGGTACTTTTTTATATTTTTATTTTGGAATAACATTTTTATTAATATGATGTTATTTAACGCTTTTCTTGGCAATGTATCTCTGGAGATACATCAGAATTAAAAAAAATCTAGTGCCATTATTTTATAGTGCAAACTTAATATTTTTATATGAATGTTTAGGTAATTTCTTAGGTTTTTAACGTACGTTTAGTTTTTTCTGTTGGCCAGACTAATAAGCTGATAAACTTCACTTTATTTTAAGTTCCGCCATATTGCCATTAAAGAAGGTAAGAAAACTTATGAAAATATTTTTGTTTTTACATATTTTATGACTGGGTGCGTAAAATTATAAATTATAAGTATATTTTGCACTAAAGTAATTACTTTGGATGTTCTATAATTGTCTGGTTGATGCTTTATTTGACTTTTTAAATGGATGTATCTCATGGTACACACTGCCAGCTTCGCTAACAAATTATACAGAATCGTCCTGTATCTGTAAGTGCACACTGCCAAGCTGATTGACTGTTCATATGCTTATGCATTTTTAGATTATTTCCTATTGTTTGAAGGTACATATGCTTTCAAGAGCTAGCAAAATACTCACATTGGCCAAAACATAATCAATCATCAAATAATATAGAAAGTTCGGATTCTAGTAGTGAAGTTAAGAATTTTAATTTTCATAAACGTGGCCGTACTGAATCTTCACCAGGTCCTTTGCTTCCTTCTGCTCTTTAAAATCTTCACATACTTTCTGACGATGAAAACAACCTCACCGTGCCCTAAATTACTACTTCCTGCCTTCCAGTATCAATGAAACCAGCTACTAAAAATCTTTTCTTGGATTTTTCAGCTCAAGATTCTCTTCAATCGGTTATACCTCCTTCACCAACCGCCATAGTGAATGTGTGTTCAAAATAAAAGGCTTAGATTTGACCGAAAAGTGCCTGAAACACCTGAGTCAATAATAGCAGCCTCACCATCGCCATCAAATATAAAGAATACACGCTCAAAACAGCCAAAGCTAACTGTAAGACGGCCTGCGCCTATACAAAGAAAGCAATCGAATTTCCATTGGATAAACAACAAATTTAAATATAATGCCGAAATACATGATAAACTGTTACCTATTGACAACATCAAAACACCACTAGAATATTTTCATTATTTCTTTTATGATGACATTCTTCATAAGATTACACTGCAAAGTAATTTATACTCAACGCAAAGCAAACGGTCGCTCTCTTAATTTTTCAAAACAAGATATCAAACATTTTATCGCAATTGATTAAATCATGGAAATTGTGAATATGCTGATTTATACTATTGTTCCCAAGAATTTAGATTTGCACAAATAGCTAATATATTGACACTCAAAAAATTTCAGCAGATACGAAGGTACCTTCGTATTCTGCTTTAACGACAAATTGCTTGATGACGTGATTGATATTTTAAAGTTGAGCCCCTCATTGAAAAAGTACGTGCCAATTTCTTGAGGCCAGACTACTGTTTTGTGCATTAAAATTTGGTATGAGGTTGTGTCTATTACCGGATAGAGACTTTTTTTTCAATTTCCACAATATAAATTTTCAAAATCAATCTGATTATGTATTATTTTTATCTAATAGAAGTTATATTTTTGTCACTTAAATAAATGGTACAGACTACTGATTATAAACGCGGTTTAATTATAAATATAAATATATTACAAATGTAATCGAATCATAGCTTATTTTGGCAATGTATCTGTAAAGATACATTGTAAGCGTAATGTATTTATTAATGCGCTTGGCAATGTATCCTACAAGATACATTCGGTTTTTTTATAACTACCCTCATGAGATTTTTTTTAGTATTTTTCTAGACATCCTTGGGTCATAAGAATTAAGTGGTATAAATATTATTATGATATTTAAAAAAATAAAATTCTGCCAAGTTAAGGGTTAAATTAATTTTAATCCGTAAGGAACAAATTTTTAAGGGCAATAAAGATATCCTAAAAGCTGTAATAGACTTACGGCGAGTTGCACGAAACCGTCGCTAATTTTCCGTTAGTTAAGTTGAAATTAATCTTAAAATTAGTTGATCTCATGATTAATTTAAAGCTGTTGGAATTAATCATCTGTTAGATAGGTCTTTAATTAAACTAAATTTTTTTGTTAACTTAATCAGATGTAGGTTTCGTGCAACAGATAATCACGATTCTTGTGATTATCTGTTGCACGAAACCTTAAAATTTGTTTCGTGCAATTCGGCGTTAAACTCTAATTATACTCGTATATAAAATATGGTAAAATAATTTTTAAAAAGAATAAAACTTTTAAAATTTGCCAACAGTGCCAGTCTATTCAATAAGGCAACGGGATAGTATGATAATAAAGAGGTAGAATACACACACTAAGACAAAATTAAATAACAACGGTGTTTCATTTTAAAAGTAAAAGTAAGTACATGTTTCCCGGTTTATCTCTGTAATGTTTATGCGGTTTTATTGTGTTCGGTAAAGATAGAATCTTAATTTCTTTAATTTTTGCAACTGTAATAAAAAAAAAAAAAAAAAACAGAGAGTTACAACTTCTTAGAGCAACTTAAGTAATTCCTTTGCGCTTAAACTCCTGCCTACTAGAGATACTTTTTGTGGAGAATTTTTTTCAAACTTTAGTATTATTTTGCTAATAGGTTGGTATGTACCGGAAAAATAGTAAAAAAAATCCTAGGTTTGGAAAATGGGTTTTTCACTATGTTCTTTGTATAGGACAAAGTGACGTTATTACTATGTGCTTTGTGTAGGACATTAAATAGTTTTGGGTATTTATCATGATTTAAATGGCGTTAGGAACTTAAAGTAATAAATAATTTTTTTTTATGTTACATTTATTAGCAAATTTAAAAAAGAAACAAAAATAAATCGTTTTTCTTACCAAAATTATCAAAATTAATCATTTTTTATAACTTATCAAAAATCAACACTAATTAACAATATCAACTGATAATACGACGAAAAATAAACATAAACGAGAAAAATAATTAGAGATCAATGCAGTTTACAAAAAGTATATAATCTAGACTACTCTATATATTTTTGTGGAAATCGGAATAACAATTCCTATTTGGCGTAAAACAAAGATAAATATAATTTTTTTTTTTTTTTGAAAAACTGTTTGTTTTTAGCACATGTATTTCTCTTACAGCGCGATTGTTTTTTGCCATACTCGGGTAAGTTTGCAGCAGATTTCGTACGGTATTCCTTTGAAGGTATAGATTTTCTAAGAATCTTAGGCTTCTTATGTTTCGGTTCAAGATCTTCATATTTTTCATCTCCATCTCCATCATCACTTCCTTCTTCATAGTTTGTACTAATAATAACTGCACAATATGTTTTCTTGCAGATCCTTTCTGTACTGTAGCCATGCGTTTACCACAGGTAAATCGTAGAGGAGTGAGATGAGTGATATGTGATTGTATGTTTTAATAACTTCAGGTCTTCTGACTTTCTCAAACCGTTTGTCTTGTTTGGATCATCGCTCACATTCATGAAGATTTTGATCACAGTAACAGGTGGACATCATAAAAACTGGTTTATTGTCCAGCCACGTCGAAATAGCGAGTTTGCCGTCCTCTCTCACCTTTACTTCACTACTTCCTCTTGTTTTCTTTTGGAACACTATCTTCTGTCAAAATACAACTTCTGGGAACTCTATTTTTTATTACTGTACACGTGCCGTGGAGTTGTCTCCTCAATAATTTATCATCCAATTTGGTGGAAGTAAAGAATTGTTAAAAAAACAACAAATACCCGGGAACTAAAGTTAGTGTCAATTATAAAACAGCAGCTTCACCTAGATTAAATCCCTGGCTGGTTAATTTGGAGAAAGTAATATATCTATCTTATTTTGGCGATTTCTGATCGCAATCTATCGAGTAGATAAGGGTAGCAACTGTGGCCATTTAATTTCTTCGCCGAGACTAAAACCACATCCGAGTCCACGTCCACGTGATACGATTCTTCCACGCCTTCGTGTACGACGTGATGACGAAGATTCATTATATGAATCATTAGATAGCGCCGGAGAAACAGCTGATGGAACCATCGTATTGTCCTCCTTGTCTGAACTGCTAGACTCGCTATTTTGACAGTCATTAGCTCTTTGGTTAAATTCTGGAGGGATAAACTCTAGGTCATCATCCGAAAGAAAGAAATTTAGAATCATTTAAAACGTCAGATATTTCCTTATGCGTTATAGCTATAACAAACAGAAAAAATTAATTTTATCTACCAATGTACTATACGAAGTACAACGAGAGTCAAACTGTCTAAACTTTTATTGCCTACATTTGTTCTGTGCAAAGGACATAAAAACTGACAGCAAGGCCACGTGTGCGGTATTTACTTTCTTGTTAAAATAACACTGCTATTTCAAAATTTATACTTTTAACTAGCTACTAATAATGTTAAATCCAATAAACATTATTGATTGGAAAATATTTCAATCGATTGACTTACTTCTGCATGGGGGCACGTCCGCATGTCCACGTTCTAACGCCATTTAAAAAAAAATTACACATGCAGATTGACACTTTATTATTTTTTTTAAACGTATCAAGCCAACAGATGCCACTTATAAAATATTATGGTGCTGCCATTAAAAAAACCGGCACTAGATTTTTTTAAATCTTATGTTCTGTAAGTAGTACAAATGTAGGTAGGAGGTTAAGCCTTAATTTTTTTTTAATCGTTGCATTTTTTGTTTTATTTTCAGGATTCGGAACGCAAAGAGTGTCAGCCGAAATAGTAATTTATGTAAAAAAAATAAGTTACAATATTATAAAAGCATAAATACATATTATAATACTATCACATCCAGACCCGAAACAAATATTTGTACAAATACAAATATCTGTCCCGAGCGGGAATCGAAATCGCGAACGTCGTGGCGCGCGGCTTTGAGGCAACTATTCGGACCACTACACTAGAACGGTCGTCGATATAAGTCGATATCTACATATTTTAGTTTTCACACTTGTTACACTTTCTAATCTGTCAGTAATACTCTTTTTTTTCTGTGAAATCTTATTTGGAAGTAATAAATTAATGTGTGTATAAACGATACTGGACTGCGTTCTGTCTGAAGTCATACAGATAAACGATACGTGCACACATTTGAATACTTGATCCAATGAAACTTTCGTAGGGATATTAAGACAAATGATATATTTTTCTACGTCTTATTATTTTTATATTTTGTCTTATTATATTTATATTTCTACGTCAATATATATGAAGAACTAATAAATATGTAGGTATAAAATGTTTACCCAATAAAAAAGATGAAAAAATGTCTAATGATAAGCAAAAATATATTTTAAACTAGGTTTGTTATTGAAAAAAAATCTTTTTCGTATTATGAAATTTACACTCTAAAAATTAGGGCCTATTTCTATAGATTTATTGACAACAATATAGTGATAATTATAAAATAATTACTGACATAATTGTTTGCACTTCCTAGTGAGTTTTAATAATTTTTTTTTTGGCATTTTATATATATTTTGTTAAGGAAAACATTTTGTTTTATCGTTGTTTCATTTATTATATTACGCAATAAGATAAAAATATCAATAGAGCAAGTACAAAAACAAATACCTTATTTAAGTTTGTTGTTTATATATGTTCTAATAAGCAATACTTTTAATGATAATTAAGCACTTCATCCGGTGGAGTAAGACGTTATTTTTTTATGAATAACTTACGTCTAAACAAACAATAGCTTATGTCCCAGGAGGCACGGCTGAATGAACTAATTATTTACAATCCGACACGCGACTTGATATCTGTTTGAAAAACTATGACGTGAAATCTCATTTCCTTACTTTTGTCCAAAAACTATTAAAATCTGGCCGCCTAGAGCTCTATGCGATGATCAACTGTATTTATCAGGAAATTGACTTGAAAAAAAAAAAAAACTATATTATGCAAGGGCGACAAATTCTTTTATGAAGCTCATTTAATTTAAAAAATTCACTGCTAACTTGTAACTCCCGATGCCCCGATAACGATATTAAAAGGAAATATAAATTTAAAATTCGAATGTAGTATTATACCTACCGATGCGTTTCGTCGCGTGATCGGCTCGCGTGTCTCATGCCGGGCTCAAATTAAAATCGAGTCGATAAGACACCATGCGCCTCACGACGCGTCTCTTTTAATTACACACCCTACTTATCTACCCCTTAAAATTAAAATGATTTAAAAAGCCATTACTAAATTTGGATTTTTTTGACAACTGTTAATTAAAGTTGATCAAAGGGTTGGAACTGTATTGACTTAATTCATCGTTCAGGGTTTTAAGCAGAGCATTTATTACAAACAAATAGAATTAACGATATAAGAAAATGTAAGTATAGATAAAAATACCGAATTATTTATAATTTGATCGAATCGTGTATTATTATTATTATTATTATAAGACAATGATGGAAAATTGAAACAATTTTAATTTTTTTTTATTACATATCAAAATCTCAATTTACGCAGGAGTATGTCCGAGCATACGACAGAAGTCAGAACGAAATTAATGACATCGATAGAGGAGATCGCGTGCGAATGATTTCGCTGACTGGGTGAGCTGGGAGCTGGTGTCAGTTTTAATTGGGCCAACTTTGCTCTTGTTACGATGGCCGATTGTCTTATTTATGTTGGGTCAGGATTTTAATAAGAACAGGCTTGTGGTTATTCTGTACTATTGTCTCTTCGTAATGTTTAATATAGAGTTATCTCGGTCAATCAGATTTTTATTATTACAATTTTTATGTTCAAAGTTTAAGTAATTGTATATCCTTAAAATATACTAGTTCAATATCGGTCAGTAATTCATCTAGGATAGTTATGGATAGTATACAAGAGATACTTTATTTTGTTTACATGTAAGTATATAATTCTAATTTTTATTTAAGTTTTAGTTTTTTTATAAAAAAATTTACCAGCGACTGCGCACGCGTGGAGTTTGGAATTAGTTGTTCATAATAAAGACAATGTCGGCGTCTATCGAAACGATGTCGTTACGATTTCACTATAATTGATTATAGAGAAATAATTCCACTTCTAAATTATATATGTATCAAGATGAAACCCATTTCAGATTTTAAGTTAGACGTCAAGAATATACGTATATACCTAACTATGAAAACCGCATCAAATTTCTTGCAGCTTTTGAATGATTCTTGAACAAATATATGTACAGAAATCGTAGGGTTACATTTTAACTTTATACAAACTGTTCCCGTGGCGGCGCCCGCCTAAAATTTTTACATTACCCACACATCTACTACTACTGCGTACGGTTGTAACTAACGAGTTTTGAATATGAATATTGATTGTTATTAATTAAATGTTATAAACATTATTTTACACAACAATATATTAAACCTTATATCCTGCTCTTCTGCTGCTGCCGTCTAATGCCATCCTTATTACCTGCTCTTCTCTATTGCCGTCAGTCAAAATACAAAATTCAAATTAGAACAAATTTTGTCAGAGTAAAGTTTTAATTAAATAAATAGTAAACATTACTTTAGGGTATGCTTTATGATTTTTATGAAAGATAAACAGATGTTTAAAAATGATAGAAATGTATTTAATTAGTGTTATAAGAGCTCTACAAAAATGTTCGTCAAAAAATTCTGAAAAAAACGAAGACACGTGATGTATAATTGCTTTCATTAAGTTAAGTAATTATAATTATAAAATGAAAAGCATGACAAGCTTTCATACATAATTGCCAAATCGAGCACTTATTTTTGTGAATTATTCATTTTAATAATAAATTAGTATATGACTCTTATTTATTACAGCTATTTTGTAGCCATTATTAAAGTTTATATAGTTTAAATACAGCAAGATGCGATCTAATTTCATTGTCGCTGCTCCATTTACCGCTCGATTAGAAAGAGCAAATTGGACCATCAATATCATCTGAGCCTTTAAAACTTTCCCGAGGACCTCTTACAGAGTACAGTTTAAATGAGATTGTATTATTATTATTGTTATTTGTCGACCTATTTATTTGTTTGTATTTACTGGAAATGAAAATTAGTTTTTCGGCACGATTTCTCTATACGAGAATACACATTTTTTAAAACGTCTTTTTGTATCAACTTATTGTTTTGTTTCGAGTGAACTAAGCGAACAAAGAGAGACTTTTACAGCACACCTAATTGTGAAAGAGTTTGCTATCGCATGGTAATATAATATTTATTACTATCTGAAGTTATTATCTTACCTGCCAGAAAATTTTGTTGATTAGGAAAATAGAGTTCACTAGTTACTTGAAGCTGGTTCGTTAAAAAAAATATTCATGTCGTTAAAAATGCGAACAGAATTCGGATATTGTTCAGATAAAAGAATAATAATAATTTATGGAAATATTATAGTAACAAATCGCTCTTTACGAATACAGATTTTATGATACTTTTGAATAAAATAAAATAAAAAGAGGTTGATATTGACAGCTAATTTAGTATACTGTTACAGCTGTCAGTATATATGTATATGGCTTCTGAAGTGATAATACCGAATTTGCATAAAAAAAGTATAATAACAATTAATGACAATGACAATGGTTTGACGCAGTGGTCACAGCAACTGGCTAATGCACTGCTGCAATAGTCGCGGGTTCGATCTCCGCTAGGACACATGTTTGTATAGGTTATACATAAGTTTATCATGATCTTAGAGTTTGTGTATGTGTGATGTATGTTTTTTCTCGCCCCCGATACGGGATTTTTATCCTACTGAACTTCGTTGAGTCTGAAGAGTTTGATTGTGAACTCTTCTTAGATACCTATATGTATTCCTAAATTTATAATACACTAAATAATTTAGGACGCAATGTGCTTTTCTCTTATATTATAATAAAATTATTTGCACTTTAAAGTGCTTCGAATAATTGTTATAATCGATCCGCCACTTTATTAACATTTTGCTATATTCACAAAGAAAAAAAAATAGAAAAATAGTAAAAAAAAAAGTATATTTGAATTCAACGCATACATTTGATAATTTTAAGTTTCCTTTTGATATTATCCTATTTTAACAGTGTATACATAAATACCATTAATCCTATTAAATTTAAAAAATAATCATAGACCAATCAATATCAATTAATAACAGAGAAACGTCTACATCATAAAACGAGTTCCTTCCCAATCGGTTTATTATATTTTAATAGATAGCGTGCTATGTTATGGGCTTGCATTTACATGATAATAAAGAAACAGATATGTATAGTATAGGCATATAATAAATTTATATGGTTGTAAACATACTCACACAAAAACATGTTATTAGACAAGTCGGATACGTCTTTATAACGAACGGATTCCTTTTTAATTGGCACTCTATAAGTCAACCGTAAAACAGGCCAACATCATTATAAACGAAATATCAAAAGCGGAAAACTCAATACAGACAACGATTGATGAAGTATCGGCAAGGTACTTATAGTTGTGCAGAGGATTTTGACTCTTACCTAAAGATGAAAAGATCGGTTATCAGGGAGATTCGTTAAGAAGTTAAATAAAATAATTTTAGAGATATCATAAAATTTTAAGAATAATATGCAGCAAGCATTACCATTTTATAACTGTCTTACAACAAAAGATGTTAAAGAAAGTCGCTAATATTATACGATAACAATGTTTACGTATCATTAATTCTATAGAAAAAAGAAAAAAAAAAAACGATGTGAATTAAAAAATAAAAATAAAATGGTATTAGTGACGAAACAAACGAAAAAAGTAATAACTAATTAAATATTAAAATAAACCTTTGTAAAATTGGTATTCTGTTAGATATCAATTTTATAAATCGCTTGTCAATTGAATTAGGTACAATGAACTGTCTCAATAACAAGCACATTAATAATTAATTACAGGTTTAAGTATTGATTTCTGATCAACATTTGAATCATACTTCGATATAAAATAAGAAACTTAATCTGATGACTATTAATTGTAAGTTTCATTTTATTACATAAAAATTAGGAGTAAAAATTACTTTTATCCAAAAGGATACAGTCAGATAGGTATGTAAAAACGTGAAATTTGTAGTTAAAAAAATTAGATTTTCCTATAAAATTCTGTTCTATACTAACTATTTGATGCTGTTACTTAGAATTGATATTTGTAAATTATTGTAGGAAATAATTGTTAGTAGAATATTTGAGTAAAAATCGTGTTTTTTTTTCAATGTCTTCCTTTAACATTACATTCAAAAAGTATTTTAGTTTATATTTATAGGTCAATAATTTTTAATGATTTTTTTTTTTTTGAAGACTGATAACTTACGTTACCCCTGGAAATTAGATATTAAGTGTATTATACCGACGAGCATTAGAAAAAAAAATCAATAAAGAATGGATATAATAATATCATATCTAATATTATATACTATATAAAGCAAATGAAAAAAAAATACTAAGTTTATTCTACGATATAATACTTATTGTTCATCAATTTCTAATCTGACTTATAAAAGCTTTAATTGCTAATAAATTAATTTATTTTTATTTCATATTTCTGTGTATCAGGAAAACGTCATTAACTATATTACCTACCACGGCGTTTGTCACTCAAAACTCACCATCTTTCATCACTCTACAGAGTATAATAGTTCATTAACGCATCAGCTGTAAGCGAAGCTGCTCTTTTTTTAGAAAGCCGATAATAATCTACGTAGCATGTGAATGAGTGGTTATGATCTATGATTCCTGTTTCATTTAAATGCGTTGTCATTTATAATTATAGCTTTAAACAAAATATAGACTAATTTTTTTGTGATTAAGAAAGACTGATGCATATTAAGCCACTTAGTTATTCCTTTTGTTACTTGTATACTTTATTTTTTTATTTAATAAAAACGTCCACGGGTGTCTAATTGCCAGTGTCTTCTTTTTTTCTATTTATTTCTTGTATTATTTAATTTTTTATAATAAAATTACTTAATGGTTTTAGACTTTATTATGTTTATATGAATCACAAGCTATTTATTGCTTTCGATTGAGGAATTGGAAGCAAAGTTCCAGCCTGAAAATCAATTATATCGTCCTATCGATGTCGTTCTCAGCCGATAGTTGTCCTCTGGATCCAGGCCTCCTGCATGGATTTACGACACTCGTTGTCTGCGTGTTGCGTGGTCACGCAGCAAAATTCAGAAACTCTCTGCAATTAGTTTTAGGCTTTTAGGACATCGATCCACCTAGTAAAAGGCTGCCAAAACTACGCTTCCCGGAGTATAATCGACGTTTTACTACTCTAGGACTCAAACGACCATCCGTTCTTCAAATTATATGCCACACTCAAACACGTGATCTATGTATATAATGTATCTATCTCAAATAACCGATATTTTGCTTGTTTTACAGATGCTTCATTTTAAATTTGATCTCGATGTGATATTTGTCGTAGAGGGAAACAAATGTTTACTGAAAATGTTCATAAAATATTGTGATGTGAGTTTGGAAGCAGAAAACTAAGAATAATGTTTTTAAAGCATGTAACATCTTATAATGTAACATCTATAGCACGTAAACAAGTCAAAAAAAGCACTATAATATTGCTCACAGAATGCATCGAATGTAATTATCAACTGCAAGACAAAGAATATAAACGAAGGTCAGCCAGTCGACCGCATACTACGTGTTTTACCTGAGTATACTCGTAAACTATTTTTTATTTATGCCTTTAAAAAAATATGTTATGTGTACCTATAGTAATTATTTTTATTTGAATAGATCTGTAAAATAGTGATATACCTCTAAACTTAAGACTAGAGCCTCGTTTGTTACCTCTCTTCCATGAGTTTGAGAGTCTGATCACAAAACTTTTTCATTCTACTTTTTACGTTTTCTACCTTGAGTCTTAGGTACCTAATCGAAAATCTTTTGCAGTTTGAGTTTTAATTTCTTAGGATTTTGGTAGAAGCACTATTAGGTCAGAGTTTGATGTTCAAGATACTTCTAAAATCAGATCATTCTGAAGATACTGTACTTTTCCATGGCGGTATCCAGTATTAGAGCTTCCATATCCTATAGGACAGCAATCTCAACTCTTTGTCACTTCGTTCGTAAATTGTGCATGTGTTATATACTTCCAAGTCTAGTTGACATGGTCATCGTGTTAATTTTTGTAGTATATGATTAGCTACAAGGAATACTTACCCACCGCCTGAACCACTTTCAGGATCAGGCCTACTGATCCCGTCAGGAACTGAGCTTTGTTTTTTGTTGAATATAAATAAGAAGTATAAATACGAAAACGAACACGCTGGGCGCATACTCAAACGGGTTTGTCGCTCAAAGTCTAAGACTGGTTCGTAGCTATATCTGCCCGACATTGTGAATCTGTAAACTTTTTAGCTTAGCTTCTATGAAATGATTTGATGGCCATTCATCATCTTTAGAAAGTTTAGATAAATCTTTTTAGGATTGTGTACTATACATACATAGCACATAGTATAATACTAACACGATGGTTAACTTTTGTAATGCTAAGAAGTAGTTCTATTTTCTAAAATAAGCAATTCAAAAATTGTTGTATACGGTACAAATTAGCGAAAGTATCGGATAAAGTAAATAAACAAATAAATTTCCTACACCAACGACAAAATCAATTTTCTTTTTTGAAGTCGAGACAAGATAAGAAGAATTGGTAAACTACGAATATGATTATTCTAGTCACTGTGTATAAAGAAGTTACACAACATAAAAATACCACGATGATATAAACACGAAAAATAATTTTCTTTGTTTAACTTAATCTCATCGAATAAACGATGAACGCAAAGTTTTCTGACTGTTATTAATCCAAATTATTCAACCTATATTAAACCCTTATAACCCACAATAAAAGCTATATTAGCGTCAGTATAATTTTTTTTAATGAAATCCTAAAATTAATAATTGACTCATTACTTCAGCAATATAGTTGGTAATACACTAATGGTGTTATTATAAGATCGATATATCCAAATTAAGTTAGTAGGTAATAAGTCCCGTGACCTCTAAGCATCGAATTACAGATTGCGTGACGTGTTCTACGTGATTGCGGCACGTGCGAGGAACGTGACGTGACTGGGACGTGACGTTACGTGTCGTGACATGCGTACCACGCCAATCATCAGATAAGCAAATATGACCTGAGTAATGTCCAAACCTACGATGTTCAAGCATAGGTCTTGATTTTCATTGCCATCTATAGCTTTTAGTTACTTACCAAAATTATCTTTACAGATCAAGTTTTCATCAGTTCATGGCAAGTAAAATGATATTTTTTAATCGAAGAGTCTTTTTTTAGTTTTTCGAATATTTTATATTTATAATATAAAACAAACACAAAAATAATGAAATAAGAAACAGTATTTTGTGCTAGACCTTATTAAAATTAAATAACTAAACAATCGCTAAATCCGACAAATATAAAAATATATGACAAACTAAAACCCACCTTCTAAATAAATGTTGGTTAGATATAATATTACTCAGTATACCTATTTATTCCAAGGTAATCTAATGAATATAGAATTTTTTGGATTTTAATCGAAAGACTGCTGGTTCAAATACGGGCGCATTATCACTACCATGGAGAAGCGTAGCGGACACAGCTCCAACCTTTCTCTTAGTCTCATTCATTAAAATGTTCAACAATGTTACAAAAGTTTAAAGATCGACATCATTTAATTAATGTAAGGCTTAAGATGGACTGCGCGGTGTAGTACGATACGCGTGCTATGAACGTGACATTACGCCATGAACATGACCCAAGTAATAACGGTATAGTTTCTTATTGTAGTTTCTATGACTTTTGTTTATACAACCTACATTTGCACAACAACATACAAAAATAAATTCATTAAGCCTATTCAAATATGAACAGAGATGGAATTGAGCCAGTTTTCACGTATTCAGTTTGGGTCACTGAGTATAAAAATAGACGATTTATATAATAAATAAAAAAAAAGACCAGGAATTTATAAAGATGCCTTGTAATTTTTATTTTTATTTTTTATTTTATTATCTGCGTTATTCGGAAAAGATTATAAGTTCTTACATAGACTGCCAAAATAATTGAAAGATTTTTCAATTTTATGGATAGTGATTCCGTCCTAAAAAGCAGATCTTAATATTTAAACTAATAAAAATGCTAGTGCATTTTTTGGCCAGAAAATCGGAATTACGATTCAACGGGGAGATCCTGCCATTATTCTTGGCACCATTCCACGTGGACATGATTTATACCGAAATTGTCTGTAAATAATTACTTTCAGTTTTGCATTGTAAATTTGTATAATATTGTAAAATTCAAAATAAATATCTAGTTCGATAAAAAAAAAAAAAAAAACTAAATTAAAAAAAAATCACTCCCAAAGAGGTTTCAAGATTATTAAGTTTAAAGTTTAAACAAGCAAACATTTTCGTTTATTAACCTTTAAATATGAGTTACTTAAAAGTTACAACACAAATAATTATAAATAAATTGAATACACGAATCAATTATTTTTATGTGACCTAAAAAGAGGAACAATTTCCTAACAAATTCACTAATAAAAAATAAAAAAAATTCAATTAATCAAATAGTCATAGAATGACTTTCAAGTTCCGCCATGTGAATTGACGACATTATTGCTCCGCAACTCATCGGAAGAGAAATTCAATTTCGTCTAATGCAAATTTAATTCGGTCCCTACGATCCAAGAAGGGTTTCTGACGTTGTTTTTATTATTGCAAAGACCCTCGTAAAAATATCGTTATCATTTGTATTGTCGATACCTAATTACCATTTTGTACATCTTAAGCTCTTAAATCTTGATAAATTGTTTTCTTTTTTTCTTTTTTTTGTTCGTCACTAGTGACCCGTCCCAGTTTTGCCTGGGGTAAAAGAGCATTTTATGCCTATATGTTTCTTCTATCCTAGGGTTGAATCAGCTTGTTGCGTCGAATATATGGATTACATTTAGATGTTTAGATGTACATACGTCTACACTACTTGGAGTATTTTAATACATTACTACTTACTACTACTATATAGTTTTTTGACCATTTATGTCGATATTTCGGACTAGTTACATGATCCGTGGTCACGACGAAACTTACTCGCTAAGGAAGAAAAATAGAAAAAATAGCTATGAATGGGTCGTTTCGAAGGATGTTGGTTCTCGGTTCTTTCACTCGCTGTATTATGATGAAAATAATATTTGCTATTTCACATTTTTTCTAAGCGAATGTCATAACATAACGGTCGGGCGAGCCTCAAATAAACGTAATCTTAGAAGTGATTGTCTACAACGATAATATTAAACATTAAATTGAATATCCTGATATGATAGAGTAATTAGTGTCAAAATAGACAATTTTCCTTTAAATGGAGTTTAGTATATCAGTTAATAATTTGTTGACTTAAAATTTTATTTATTATAGTTTAACAAATTATCTTAGATATGGTTAAATATGTATTAGAAAGTTAAAACTGTATTATATATAAAACATACCTGGATTATATTTTCTTTTTACTTATGTATAATGGATATGTCAATTATTAAATACTGACAATAATTAAACGTTTTTAAACAATCTTTGCTTTTGTAATAATAATTAAAATCAATTTCTCAGTTCATTATAGATAGAATCTCTCAACTTTAAGTCGGATATATAATACTGTGGTAATCTTGTGAAGTGTATTCGATATACAGTTTCATTGTTTGCTGAATTTCAGTGTAGTATCAGTGAGCTGTTATAAGGATAACGGTATGCATAGCGGGTAAACTTTCGAAAAGCCTCTGATTGATCTGTATTTTCGTACATAAACATATAGTTCAATGCGATGATAACGTAAGTAATAGGCAAAATACCCACATATTTCATTTTCTTTATTTCATTTGAACTGTTCTTGATTTCTGAATAAATGATATGTATTGGGTAAGTTATTGAGTTGAGTTAAGTTATTAAGAATTTTTAAGAATACATCAGAACAAAATTCCTGGGTCGTCTAATCAATATTTATAATATTAATCGGAACAAAATTATATATTTCTAAATTTCAACATAACAACAAAAATTACATTTGTCATTTTCAAGATCAAGTTTGAAACGGATATATTTCTATTTTATTTTATAACAGCTAACTTTATTATACCTGACATAAACGTTATCATTAGGTACAAGAATCAATAATAATTACAAAAATATATGAGAGCAAAGTAAGATTAAAGTAACAACTACGTAGGTACTCAATGTACAATAATAATTATGTTTACAATAATTTAAATACAAAGATATTTATCGAAATTTTACTCTGAAATATAAAATGTTTTAATTTTTTTCGTCTTTTATCTGTGACATCTTTGTTATTAAACCAATTTAAAACAACTTAATTTTAACAAAGCTACTATATACATATACGTTCTATTTGATGTGAAAATCTCAGGCACAAAATCGATAACACATCGAGATATTTTTAAAATTTAAATTATATTGTTTTATTCAACACAAAGGTATTTAAACTTAAGAAATGCATAACTTACAATACTCGTTCAAACATATTCAGACCTTTGCTAACAGGCATTAGAAATAGACTGGCGTACAGTGGACCACATAATTATGATTGCAATCACGAGTGCTTATACTGTGATCGAGTGTACAAACAAATATCGTCTTAACACGGCATTATGCATGTTTTCTCATCATTAAAACCTATCACCTCTATTAAGACACGCCAAGTTGCTGTTCTGTAAACATAATCATTTAGTTCCCGCAATGTTCTCAGTCGATACTTAAACATATCTTAGAAAATTCTTGTAATAAGATCTTTAACGTAGAACTGTTAAAGTTTACTGTTAAGATCTTCTACAGTTCGCAGTCCATTAGTCGTACAACGTGGCTCTTCGGTAAATATAGTCACACCATTTTGAACAATATTCAGTCCCCCAATATCTCTACTGAATAGTTTGGCGTGTTTAAGTTACTTGTTGTAAGTGTTAATTTAGGTCGATAGTCAAAGACGAAGTTGTTTAATAGTTTATTAGAAAGATATCTACAAGTATATATTTTTAAGTAAATAAAATAGTGTTATGTCGTAAGCTAGTAGGCCATTGACGTTAAGGAGAGGAAAATTGGGTAAGTTGGCTAGTGTTGGTTGGAGTTTAATCTACCACGCTGCTCAATTGCGGGTTGGCGGATAATTACCCGACGAAGTAAAGTTCCCGGTTTAAGAAGTAAAATACGCAATTAAAATATATTTTATAATTTTCATAATCATTGTGACATTTAGTAGCTCTTCAAAACTTCATTAATAGCTTTTTAGTTTCTATAATCACACTCCGCGTGAACGTGCATAAATTTTTATTGATATTACTTAGTAACATTGTAAGAATTCTCTCTCTCACTTTGTACTTGGCTGTCTTGATATAAAGATCTTGTAGCTTAGTTAAAGCGGTTTGTATTTTCTCTATTGCAGGATTTTAACGGTAAATAGCAAATACTGCTGAGAGATACGATTTCAATTCTCATGAAGTTAGGTAACTTGTGGAATAGACATTAACTAAATTTTTAAATATATAATTCTTTCACCATTAGCAATCTATATTTTTATATTTGACACAGGCTCCAGTTTTTAACGCCGGAACAACATCCATAAATATTAACATGGGTGTAATGGCGACGTCTAATTACTACGAGTACATAAAAGCCTTATTAATCAAAATTTAAAATAATTTCTTCAACAAAACAAGTTGCTTAATAAATTTTTGGTAAATATTTTTGAGAAGTAAAACAACTTTGTACAGGAAACTCAAATAACAATCAATAGATTTTCAAACTATTCCTTCAAGACACTTCGATGTAGTGGTTTTGGAAGTTAAAAAAAAAATGAATAATTCAAATTGGAATACAACACTAAATAGTTCCACGACACACTTTTCGAGTAACTACTTCTGAACTAATATTATTGTTTTCGAACCAGTAACAGAGCTTATTGTTGTAGTGCCTTAAAATTACACATTGTTTTATTATGTTTTTAAATTACAAAGTATTTTGTTCGATATTGAGGTTAAAGAGTAAACAAAGGTTCATAGATTCCCTGTACTTTAAGAGCTTTACCAGCTATTTACATTTTAAATGAGACGAATCCCTTCAAATAATTATGCCTAATAAACATATTTAAAATTAAAATTTAAAAAAAAGTCAATAAAATTCGTGCTTATCATATTTTAATAACAAACTTCAACACTTCCTACTTAAACATTTGTAATAATTAAGCAGCCACATTCTATGAGTCTTAATAAGCATTAAAACTTACAAATTTTTTTTTTTTTAATTTATTAATGCCTAACGCATTTTTGCCACAGACACATTGAGACTAAACTTTAATCGTTATGAAACAAAATAAGAGGGAAAACGAACAGGTTGTCCGTATTCACTCTTATTTTTTTTTCCTTCTTGGATCACAGTGTACGTATTGTTTAATAACGTAAGACCTTCGTCAAACAATTTTTTTCTTTAACATAAAAAGATCTTTTAAAATCCAGTGGAACATTCAAACAAATAAACAAAGTCATGTAAACAACTTAAGTGTAACTTTATTATATATATATATATATATATATATATATATATATATATATATATATATATATATATATATATATATATATATATATATATATATATATATATATAATTATTTTATTTTATTATAATATATATATTATTATTTAATATATTGTATTATTATATATATTATATTATATATAGTAGCTGCTGCCCGCGATTTCGTCTGCGTGAACACTAGATTAGATTACAAGTTGTTACAGAATGCGTTGAAGAAATAAAGGTTCACTGCTCGTTCCCCGTAGGCGATAGCGTGATAATATGTAGCCTATATGTTGACCCGACTTCTTTAATTATGCCGTGACAAATTTGAAGTAAATCCATGCAGTACTTTTTGAGTTTATCACGGACATACATACAGACAAACAGATCAACAGACAAACAGACAAAAATCCTAAAAACTATATTTTTGGCTTCGGTATTGATTGTAGATCACAAGTATTCAAGTATTCTTTAAAAAAATATTCAATGTACAGTTTTGACTTTCCTACTATTTTTTTATATGTAATAAAAGATTATATTTATTATTTTACTTTATTTATTTTATTTTGACGACACGTTGGCGCAGTGATCACAGCAACGGCTTTTGCGCTAGCGGTCGCGGGTTTGAACCCCGCACATGACAAATATTTGTATAGACCATACAGATGTTTGTCGTGGTCTGGGCGTTTGTGCTTGTGGATTTGGTGTGTGTATCCGGACTCCCAACACAGGATTCACATCTTACTGGGGCCGTTGAGTGTGAGACGTTTAATTTAATTTAATTTAAATACTCTTTATTGTACACCATAAAGAAACATACAATACAAAATTAATATATACAAAGAAAGATGTACAAAGGCGGTCTTATCGCTAAGAGCGATCTCTTCCAGACAACCTTTGGGCATAGGACAGGGCATAGAGAATAAGAAACGGTAGGGAAGTGTACAAGAGTTGATAAAAGGTTAGCATTAAATTTACAATATACACATACATACATACTGCAAATACATATATAAATAATGCATACACACATACACATACAAATACACATACATATACATACATACATACATACATACATAGATACATATATACATATATATACTACAAATACATGTAAACACAAATATACATATAAACATACATACATACACTATAAATACGTATACTACCTATAGCCATACATATAAAAAAATAATAATCAAATAATATATTGTCAGGAGATGGTAGGATATTTATGACGTATTTAGTGACAAAAAATGTGCTTTCAGATATTTTTTGAAACAAGAAAGAGATTGAGCTCGTCTTATAGAAAGAGGAAGAGAGTTCCAAAGTTGCACAGCTTTAACAGAAAAGGAGTTTGAATAAAAGGAAGTAGTATGGGAAGGAGTTTTAAGCGTTATAGTTGAAGATGATCTAAGGGAACGCTCGTGAGTATCACAGAGAAATTCAAAGCGGTTTTTGAGGTAAAGGGGAGTATCAAGATGGAAAAGTACGCGATAAAGTAAACAAAGGATGTGAGTATTCCTGCGAAGGCGGATAGGGAGCCACTTGAGTTGAGTACGAAAATCGGAGACATGGTCATATTTGCGAAGGCCAAATATGAACCGTATGCAGAGATTTTGGAGACACTCAAGCTTATTTAACTGCTCCTCTTTAAGATCTAGGTAACAAGTATCAGCATAGTCAAGAATCGGTAGCAGGAGTGACTGTGCTAACGCAATCTTGGTAGACAAAGGAAGAAAGTATTGGAGCCGGCGGAGAGATCCAATAGCTGCAAATAATTTTCGACTCAACTCGCTTAGTTGAGGTATCCACGAGAGGTGGCTGTCAAATATTACACCGAGATTTTTTACTTTATCGCTATAATTAATCACTGTGTTATTAAAAATGACGGGTGGTATAAGTGACCAGTCAATTCGAGATACAAGTTTTGAACTACCGATGATAATGACTTGACTCTTAGAAGGATTAATGTTTAGTCCGTATGATTTACTCCAACTATGAATGTTGTTCAAGTCGTTATTTAGGTTACTAATGGAAGTCGGTAAGTCAATTAGTTTTGAGTGGGAGTAAATCTGGAGATCGTCTGCATACAAATGGTAGAGAGAAGATATCGATACCAGAAGTATCAATTAATGTAAGGGACAAACCACGGTTTTTCAGGAGAGCCAAAAAACGATTTTATTTTTTTAAATCTGTCCATAACTTTTTACTGTCTGCTCCAATTTTAATTGTGTCTAGAGCAAAGTTTCTTAGAATTTCCTCTTCTTTTATGCTATAAACGAAAGATTTGGGAATGTCCAGTGGTTTAAAATTTAGCATGTCTCTTACATTAAAAAAATATGCTTAGTTGTCCCTTACAATACTAAAAAAATATGTGTAAACCGTCGAGCATACTGTAAGAAACAAGATAAATAAAAAATTATATGTAATGCTATTGTAAAGGACTTCTACAGTGTTGCAATTTAATGTTACTATTTATTATCTACTAAAATTGATGGTATATTAATACCATGGAAATAAGTTCTTTGCATGATTCATGTTGTTATGAACCAATATTAATCATTCAAAGCATATTTATACGTTAGTTTTATGTTTTACAGCTTAGCTATCACAGATTTTAATGAAATTTATTTAGGTATACAAACAATTTGTTTATAATATTTAATTTAATTTAATAATCTATTAATAACTATTATAAATTCAATACACTAAACAATCTTTAAAGCTTTGTGTTAAGTTTAGAAGTTCTAAAAATAAGTGTCTTACAAACCTTGTAGTTACTAATGTTAAAATAATTATGTTAAGTTGACTATATGGATATGGACTCTACAAACACTGGACTTGTATTAATTATGTTTAATTGGTTTTATAATTATAATCATCATTTGAAATATCACCAATTGAATAAAAATAATTCTCAGACTTAATCAGCAGTCTTATTTAATATATAATTGAATGAATGAACTGGAAACGAAAGATCGATGAATAAAATAGGATATGAATTATGTGAAAGATGATTAGTATGATGGCAATGAAAGTTGAAATGACGAATAGAAGGGACGAATGGATGTAGATAATGGAAGAAGATCGAATAAGAGGTACATGAATTGTGTGAAAGACGAATGAATAAATATAAATGACATATTTTTGCGCCTTTGAAATAGTTGGAACAACTTTTTCTATTTAGCATTTTACCTAGACGTCATCATTAGCTGTAATCACGTCATCTTCATCGTCGTCGGTTTCATTGAGGGTATCTTTAACTGGCGATTTATTCGGAAATTACAAATATTCTCCATGACATCTTTTTGGTATTATACCGGTGTCACACAATTTTTTTTAGGTCATTGTATTTTGGAATGGAAATTGGCAGCCTCTCTTTAGAGATGGAAAATTGTCTGTGTTGCTTTGACTTATTTCATTACTAGAACTTTCTGCTGCAGATTGATTTGTGTTTTCTATATTTTCTGTCTTTTTACCTCTAATAGCACTTCTTTTCCCAATCCCTTTACCCTTTCCTCTTGCATTAAAATTCTTTGGAGGTAATCCTTCTGAGAGTTCTATGTCGTAAGCATCACCAGTTTCTAACATTGTATATTTCACTTCAATTTTAGTCAAAGCATTTTTTTTAAATGTGCACACTTATATTTTTCATATGCAGATCTTTATTTTTAAAAGTAGCTTGAGTGAATACAGAATCCGCCTGATTCTGGAAGTTAATGATATATGTATGTTTTAAGACACTCACATTATATGGTTGAGGCCATTTTCTAGCACTCTCTATGAAACTTGGGCATTGTGAAGGTGCCCAAACAATTAGTTTTCTTACTTCTCTCTCAATAACAGCATGCATGCTGTCTACTGGCATATAATGTATGTCCAGCTAGAAGGTAATTGATTTGTTATCTTTTAGATTTTAAGATTGTTCCAAGAAATGTTTGATCATTGAAAGTATTACTTTAAGTATTTATTTAATAGGCATATTACAGTAAGGAGCATATAATATTAAAGATAGTTTTGTGAGATATTAATGTAAAAGAATTTTTCTTAAAAAATTCTAATCATAAATTAAAGTAAGGGACATGTTATTTAAATTGACTGATGTAAGGTTTAAGCTAAGGGTGTAAACTATTGAATATGATGACTTACTTTATTTTTCTGTTAATAAATTTTTTTAATGACTGTTAAATCAATTTTTTTGTCATAAATCTTTTTACGCGGTGCAAAAATTTGTACTGTAAGGGAATTTTTTTTAACGATAGAAAAATTTAAATAATGCCATTCGATAGAGCGGAAATTTCTGAATCCAATGATATATATAACTCATTTTCGCCAAAATGTCCCTTACGTTAATTGATACTTCTGGTATCGATATGTGAGGGACGAGAGAGTTTATGAAGATCGAAAATAGGAGAGGAGACAACACGCCGCCTTGTGGAACGCCAGCATTTACGTTCAGCCAGTCTGAATAAGAATCCTCAACACGCAAACGTTGCCGCCGTCCGCACAAGTAACTATGAAACCAGTCAATTGCCGATGGAGATATGCCAATAGAACACAATATAGCCAGTAGTATATCAAAATCCACAGTATTAAACGCGTTGCTAAAGTCCAGCAAGGTCAACACTGTGAGATTTTGTTTGTCCATCGCTAGTCTAATGTCGTCAGTGATTCAGACGTTTTTTTTTTTATATTAAATGCAGCTTAGTAAAAATACCGGCAGGCTTTATAATTTAAATATTCTCTGTCTTAAGTCAAGAGATACAATTTTTGACAATCAAATTATATGTTCATAATATCTTATTAATAAATATGTGTTTTTTTTAATATTATGCTGCATTAAAAAAGTCCAATGATAATCTATGATAAAGTAATATTGAGTATAATATTATAAGACACTATGCCTTTACAAAGATATCCAAAACAACTTAACCCTCTAATGTTCGAAGCAGGGACCCTATCTGCATTGTCAGGCTCTTATTGCGGTCGTATAATGACTACATATACACAACTACCTTCCTAATAGAACCCTAGCGATGAAATTTGTTTATTTGATACTCACACCATAGACCGTTTCGCCATTCGTTTAACATTCACATTGCGTTTCGTATAAAGATTTTATGATGTTGGCTTTATGATGTATTTAAAATAAGCTGGAAGTTTTGTTATTGTACTAAATGTGGCCCGCAGGTTTACCCGTGTTAGTTCTTATTTAGAAGGAATAAAATAAATATATAGGTATGTAATACCTTAATAAATATATTCTTATGAAACAATATGTAGGTATTTCAATATTTGTACTTTTATATTTTAATGGATTTCAAATTATATTATTTATTTAACTGTAAATGTTATTGTACAAAATTATCGAAGCATAATTTATCTAATACTATTGACGAATTTAAATATTTTTAAGATCAACTACAAAATTTTCTATTCATATACTGTTAAAACAACTTTTCTTAAAGATGACTACCTGTATCGACTAAAATCTAAAATTGATACCATAATATGTCGGTAGAAGACGGCGACAGAAAAAACGCCGCTAAAAGCTTATCCGTAGCTTGTAGATTATCGCCTTCTATTCTATTTCGTATCTACATAACGCCTGCGGAATTGTGATAAAACTAAACTTATCCAAAAGGATGACTCATGAAGCGATGTTAATATTGTGGTAAAACTATTGAAATTCAACAGAGCAAGGATAGATAACGGAAGATTTTTAATATATATACGATATTTAATCGTTCGTCACATACTCTTATTAATAGTTTAATTGAACAGAATCAGCCTGTAAACGTCCCACTAGTGGGAAAATACGTCCTAGTCTTAGAACTAAATCCATTACGCTGCTCCACAGTGGGTTGGGGGATAAATTTCCTAGCAGATGTCCATGATAACAATAGTGAATGAAGGCTGTTCGTACTCTCCGAAGCATGATCGGGAAACCCACAAGGTCGTACACTTAGACCGGAAATAATATTTGTAAAATACAAATATCGGCCCTGAGCGGGTATCGAACCCATGGTAGCGTTAAGGCGACTACTCCGCTCCACTAAATCAGAACGTAAGCAACTAAACCATCTCAGATACGATTTTTAACACCAGACCCTAATCCCCATATAATAAAGTTACAAACTAGAAAATGATAGCTCTATGTCTTACAATTATAGTATGTATTACTAATATTATTGTACTTTTTGTCAACTTATTGGATTATTAGCTTATTTCATTCATCAACAATATTATTATAAGGATACACTCTTCTGTTAATATAATGCTGACCTTGTTTCGTAAGTTTTTGTTTCACAAAATGTTGTTACAAAGTTCATTCACCCTTTAGGCCGGAATAACAAGATACTAAATAAGTTATATTTTATATAATTCGTAAATAGAGAAAATTGTAAATTGCATAGAATTATTACTTCATCTTTTAATGTTTAGAAATAGTATTAATGGCTTTTATTTCAAATAATAATTAATTACATACTTGTATTTACAATATAAGAGTTAAATGACTAAATATTTACAAATAATTATGGCAAAATAGCAATAATTACACGTGGACATGCCATGTGGGGTAGCCATAGGGGCGAGTATACTGGCATCATTACCTGAGCAAAATGGCCCACACGATTGTCTGAAGTTAAATATTTTAGATTTTTATTTTTAATGACAGGACTTGTTTTTTTTTAATCTAGGTCCATGTTTGTCAACTGCATAAGGCATGATGGTACATTTTATTCGTTATATAATTTTGATTTAAGTCATGCTTATAAAAATGTAGTAGAAGACAATTATTAAAAAACTAAGTAACTCTTATTTGATTCGTAATCGAATATACTCGTAGATACGAAAATAATAAATTTTGTTGTTTAAATGTCTTAATAAGGATCCGTAATAAATACTTCAAAAATTAATTTAATATTAAAAAAATTACAGAACGAATACAACGTAAATTTTCCAAATAAATTGCAAAATATATTTAACAGCATCAAAATAAGATGTGGTCGAAAAGTTAAACGAGCTTAAGGCCAATTCGAATGCGGTGCAGTGCGAGTACAACTTCAAACCGCTTGCGGTTGGACGGGAAATATTTTCGCCGCCTTAGTTTCAAGTTAAAAATAAGGTTTCTAAATAAAAGTAATACATAAAAGAAATTTAATATTTTATAATAAAACTGTGGCAATCGTGCTGGTTAAGTGAAACGAACCGTTCTGGTGTGTGACAAAAGTTTCATTAACGCGGTCACGGGTTTTAAATGTTTATTTTTGCTTCCTCGATCACGCAAAGCGTTCCGGTTTCGGTTGTCATCATAAAGAAATGATAATGGATATTACTTTTGATATAGAAATAATTCGCTAACCAACTACAGTAGACAACTATGACGCCTTATAATCTAATCCTTAGTCTATAAATGACACCTTTACTCTGTACTAGTAATTGATAGGCTGTTTCAGATATTTAAAAATCCAACTTCCATTCCCTTAGCGTAACTTTAAAATAATATAGATTTTTTTTTCACACAATTTATAGGAGATTATACATTATTATGGAATTATATTCTGCTTATTAAATAGTGTATGCAGGTCACTGCCAACTGCACCAACGAGCCAGTCTTTTTGTTAGTTCAGAAATTACAGACATTATACCCTTCAGTATTATCCAAAATAACTTGAAACGAGGAATGTACACAAGCCTTCGATTACTGCTTGTTGTGAGTGAGGCTCAAAAAATACAATTGGAAACGAAGACGCGGATTCAGCTAGTTTATTAAACGGTTAAAATAGTTTTCCGTAGCTTAATTAACAATGTTGTATATACTATAATGATTATCGAATATTGTTATTTACTTTCTTCTTCTTACTTTTTGTTACTTCAAATAATTAATTGAGTGTTTTTAGCCGACTCCAAAATATGTTATATATTCGTCTATGCATAAAACGAAAAATTAAAAAAAAATATATCTTGGTTTGAGGGGAATTATTTCATTTAAAAAACATTTTTACTATATATAAATATTAATTAAAATACATGAAGGACGACGCCGAAGTTCTGATAACACGCAATTAGTGTTCTTTTTGTTAATTTTCGTTGCGTTCGACGTTGCGAAAACGAGATCGATAGCGTTAAATAAATTGTATCCAATCACGGAATTAAGACAAATGACAGTATTTGTACCGGATTAGCTCAAATTAACCTGAGACATTTCACGGTTAATTTAAAACGGTCACATATAAGGAATATTTAAATTGAGTTTTAACCGGTTTTTTAAAATATATGAACAATATTATATTTATGGTTTATTGTAATAAAACCGTTATTTATATAAAAACGGCTATCACACAATAATCTCAAATGTTAGTCATTATGAGTTCTTAATTTTATTTATCAAGCTGGCTATGATAACTATCTAAACTGTTTCGTCAGAAACTCTCGTATTACTAAAATGATAAATCAATATTGTCAGAAAAAAACAAATACATAGTTGTATAAATGCTATTATCTGCCCCGAGGTGGAATTGAACGACCATTCAGTGTTAAGGCAACGTGTCGCAGCACTACACCAGATCGGTTATCGATCGATTTGAACGTCATAATAAATACCTGAAATAACTTGTAAGTTGTAAGCATTCCAAAGTTTGGAAAAAACCTCTTTACTATATAAAATCAACTGATCATCCATATAAAGTCATTATGATGATATACACCATAGAGTACTTTATAAAACAAGACTTAAAAATACTATTACTCGTATTTCAGCATTAACAATTGTATTTTACACACTGGTATTCACTAATATGTGATTTAATTCTTTAATTCATTCAATATGACTTTTGATGACTATTTCTGTGTTATGCGAATATTTGGGTGGTTGTTTATTCTAATTGACTTTTTTATTACTTAGCACTGAAGCTTTTAAACAAATAACAGTAGATAATAGAGGTTATTTTAATTTTAGACGTCGTTTTAGAGAAAATTTTGTGGGTATTTACCTAATAAATGTCTGTATATATTGTTTTCCCGTTTTATTAAGATTTGTAGAAGTTATTTGTAAGAGTGATTTAGTCCTTTATGTAGGATTTATCTCTTTTTTTATTATGTTTGTTTTTTGTCATGCTTTTAATTATTGATATTATGTTGTTATTAAATAACATATAGGTTGTTGTTTAAAAAAAACATATTTAGTTTTAAATAAGTAGAATAGATTGTTGGTTATATACTGCAAATTATTAAAAACGGTTTTACACAAACAACGTATTGCGTTGTCAGTAAATTGTTAAGTTTGTTACCTGACAATTTAATATATGATATATACGATGCAAATCGTCTACTATATCACTTCTAAAATATGTTCTCCGCAATAGAGATAAGATATATAGTCGCATAAATCACTTTTGATTTAATGTGTGAATAAGCGGGTGATTGTACGCAGAAGACACGACTTTTCCATTTTTCTCCCACCGCGTACGGTCCCGGTTTTCGGCATCGAAATCATTAGGAAGCAACGAAACACTTCAACTTTAAAATTTTATCGTAAGAAAAGATTTACTCTCAACACGGCGTCTGTGAAATTCAAGCGTTTAGAGATCTTTTACGATCGTATAAAAGTGATTTACGTAAAATAGACGTCAGACGACCAAGTCTCTTCATTTGTATAATTAAGTGTAGAATTGATAGTACTTAAATTCGTCATTTATTTTGTATTTTATACATTACAAAAACATATTTTAACATATTCCAAATTGCTCCACCGTGCTTCGGAGAGCTCTTAAAGTCGTTGGTGCCGGTAGTTATCATAGACATCTAATAGCGATCATTATTCAGGTTAGGGAAATTATCTGCCAACCCGTGCAGTGGAGCAGCATGGTGGATTAAGCTTCAATCTTTATCCTATATGGAGAAAAGGTAAAGACTCTTTATGCCCATCAGTATTTATTCAAATTAAACTATTTTACGGAATAGAGAAAAAAAGGTTGGTATTTCAATTATTGTCTATTTTTATATAAATCCTTGGTAACTGAACTACAACATAAATATATACGTCTTTTTTATTTTCATCATATCACGGATTTATGTTATAAACATTTTGTTTATTTTAACTATACACAAGTTTTTTTAATTTATTTTTAAATTGCCATGCCGTGTAGTGTTCGTTTAAATAACGTTTTTTTATCAAAACATCAAATCAATCACTTTAAATATAACGTTACCGACTTTATACCTAATAAACCTACTAAAATACTTGCAAATTATCGCATCGGAAAGATTAATAAAGTAAAAGTAAATTTTATTATTTCCGCATACTGAGAAATTTCACTTGATTCCATCGTAGTATAGGATGATGATAGATCATTATACAGGTATGACACCTATTTAACGTTATAAACAAATTAAGCGTAGTTAAAACTTTAATTATTAACTTACCATCTAAATAACTTTAAATTTAAAGGGTTATAATTTCAGATAAATTCCTTGATATTTTTATGATATCATGCATCGTAACTTGTAATGAATAATTTAATTGAAAGTCTATATCGGATTTTATCGCGTTTATTTGTTAAAAACTTTACAGTTTAACGATTTTATTAATTAATTAAATTATTTCCCGACGTTTCGGACGGACATTATTCGGACACCCACCACCTCAGTCCCCCGAGATCATGGACGCTGTAAAGGGTCCGAAACGTCGGGAAATAATTTAATTAATTAATAAAATCGTTAAACTGTAAAGTTTTTAACAAATAAACGCGATAAAATCCGATATAGACTTTCAATTAAATGAGTAATATTCGCGTAAATATAAGAGAACAGTTTGTAATGAATAACTTGAATGACGCTTGTTAAAGACTCAAACATGTCTAAATGTAAAACCTAAAATAGTACCTAGTAAAATTACTAGGTTTTACAGCTTCTATAGCGGACATAATTTTTTTTTAATGTTCTAGGATATGAAAAATACTGACAGTGATTTGTTAGACATATTAATTAATTGTGAGTAAAAGGGTCATGTCCACACGTCTATGTGTCACAAATTTATTTCTTGTACTTCTGTAACTCTTGCTCATAAACCAGGATATAAAATTTAAAAGTAAAATTATTAGTATAATATAAGGATATTAAGACACATATTACATCTATCTATTGTTTCGTGTATTAAAATAGACACGGGCAAAAATAAAAATAATCAAAAACAATCATTTTTAATTTTAGAATATTTTTACACTATTCGTTTTTTTTCATTAAATAAATATAAATAAATTTTGGAAACTATTATTCAAAAGCATCTTAATCTAAGAAAAATAATGTTTTCATTTATTTCTAAAATATTAAAATTAGTCTTCTTTTTGAAAAGTTAATCTTTTAAAATTTAAATATTTATCTAAACAAAACTGTGTTTTTCTCTTAAGCATTCTTGAATTAATAGTTTAATATATTTAGGGCTGCTACTTATAAGTAATTTACAAAGAAAGTAGCGTCATCTATGGCACACTAGTGTTCCCCGAAAATCTTACATAATATGAAGGCTAGCGCGGACACATTTATATTTAATTTAAATTATGACTCAGGCATTTAAATAGGCAATCACAATTTATATTACAAAAGTTTTTAAATATAATTCTAAGAGCATAAGCAGAAAACAAAAACACGCTTCGAATAATTGATAAAATTTAAATTAAATTCAAATAAAACTTGAATGTATAAAAACTAGACATTACATCAAATATTTAAGGGTAATTTGTAAAATAACAACATACTAAATTAGGTTTTAATCAGTGTCTACAAAATTGTTCTATTTAATGAGACACTTTAAAATATAATAATTTATATTAAAAAAAGATGTTTGTAAAATAAACGATGTTATTTAGCTGAAGCGAATCTTATTTCGCTACTTCTCACTAGATGGCTCTACAAGTTCTTAAAGTTGAAAGCTTACTATGGGTGCGGGCGCGGAGAGAGGGGTTACTTGCGCGTCCCCACTGCCACTTCCACGAGTTAAACGCTATGCTTGACAGTCACAACGAAAGCGCGCCGCGGAGAGGACGCGTGACAGCTCTTGCGCCTTTCTCGCATACACGCAATAAATTCTGAATAACAGAAAACTGTCAAACTATCAACCCATATTTGTGTTGTGTATTCAAATTCAACAGCATTTAAGAAGAACATTTTGTGTGATTCATAGAGGACTTTTGTGAAGTGAAATGCTTGCAAGTTTTTTTTTAACACTATATTGTGCTAGGTACTTTGTTTCGGAAATGGTTATATCGACCCACGGAGAGTGCTTATGAGACGTTCTACAGTGGAATGAAGTAATCTGTGATAATGTTTGCTATAGTGGCTGTGTTCTATGCGCTCCTACACGTCGGGTGGACAGTGTTGCCCTATGGGTCGGACAAGTGTATGCGAGTGACTGATAGAGACTTTGAAAGTAGCGTTATCTGCAAAATTCGCACTTTGGATGGTGATGGAAGCAGCATAGTATCAGTACACCAAGAGACGAGTCGCTTGTCTATCGAATGCAATCACCTTTTATTATTCGAAAGTTCACTTCGGGCACATTATTTCAGCCCCGTCGTGAGTCTTAAAGATCTTACTATAAGTAACTGCAAACTACTAAGTGTTCCGGATAATACTTTTCAAGATCTGAATAAATTAAAACGACTAAAACTTCGTTCAAAGAACTCAGAGTGGAGTCCTACTAAGAACTTAGAATTAACTTTGAAGTCTTTCAATGGATTATTGGAACTGCAGTCTTTAGATCTCGCCCAAAATAACATCAAGTTCGTTCCTTCCGGAGTATTTTGCCCTATGGAAAACTTAAATACATTAAATTTAACTCGCAATAGAATAAGAACCGTCGGTCAGATTGGTTTTGGCTCTGGATGTGGTTCAAGTCTTCACACTTTAGATTTGAGTCACAATGAAATTAAAACACTGTCAGAGGACTCAGAATTATTAAAATTAAGAAGTATACAACATTTATACTTACAACATAATAATATTACTGACATATCAAGTGAAGCTTTTAGCGGTCTTGTTTCGTTGAGGGTTCTAAACATATCACATAATCGTTTATATACTCTACCAGAAGGCCTCTTTGCTTATTCTAGAGAGTTGAGGGAAGTTTACTTAAATGATAATTCTCTATTTGAACTCGCCAAAGGAATTTTTCATCGGCTGGAACAGCTGATTGTATTGGATTTATCGAGTAATCAACTCGCCAGTAATCATGTTGATCAAGGGACCTTTCTTGGATTAGTAAGGTTGATTGTTTTAAATTTATCAAATAATGCATTAACAAGAATTGATGGGAAAACATTCAAAGATTTATTTGTTTTACAAATATTAAACATGAAGAATAACTCGATTGGATATATAGAAGAAAATGCCTTCTTGCCGTTATATAATCTTCATACGCTAAACTTAGCTGAGAATAGACTACACACTATAGATGAAAATTTATTTAATGGTTTATATGTACTAAGTAAATTAACACTAAATAATAATTTACTTGTAAACATTGATAGAAAAGCATTTAAAAATTGCTCTGATCTTAAGGAATTAGATTTGAGTTCAAATCAATTATTAGAAGTTCCCAATGCATTATGGGAGCTTCCACTCTTAAAAACTCTAGATTTAGGAGAAAATCAAATTTCCGACTTTAGAAATGGTTCATTTAAAAATCTTAACCAGTTAACTGGATTAAGGTTAATTGATAATCAAATCGGCAATTTAAGCGTTGGAATGTTCTGGGACTTACCAAACTTGCAAGTGTTAAATATAGCAAAAAATAAAATACAATCAATAGAGAGAGGAACCTTTACTAGAAATATACAACTGGAAGCAATAAGACTGGATGGAAATTTCTTGTCGGACATCAACGGTGTGTTTTCAACGTTAGCAAGTCTCTTGTGGCTTAATCTATCAGAAAATCATCTAGTGTGGTTTGATTATGCGTTTGTGCCTAGTAATTTAAAGTGGTTGGATGTGCACGGCAATTTCATTGAACATTTAGGTAATTATTATAAGTTACAAGACGAAATTCATATAAAGACATTGGATGTTAGCCATAATAGGATAGTGGAAATATCATCTATGGCCATACCTAATAGTGTAGAACTGTTGTTTATAAATAATAATTTTTTAAATAATATTCATGTAAATACGTTTTTCGATAAGAAAAATTTGACGCGAGTGGATATGTACGCAAATGAACTTGTACATTTGGAATTGAATAGTTTGCGTTTGGCGACTGTTCCGGCAAACAAAACTTTACCTGAGTTTTATATCGGTGGTAATCCGTTTCAGTGTGATTGTACAATGGAGTGGTTACCTATAATAAACAATATGACTGCCATGAGACAGTACCCGCGTGTGATGGACTTAGAAAATGTTTTGTGTAAAATGACTAATACTCGTAGTGGAACACATGTACCATTAACTAACCTTAAAACATCGGACTTTTTGTGTGAGTATGAGACTCATTGTTTTGCTATCTGTCATTGCTGCGATTACGATGCGTGTGACTGTGAAATGACCTGCCCTCAAAATTGCACCTGCTACCATGATCCGTTATGGAACACTAATGTTGTTGACTGTTCCGGTCAATCTTCCGTGGAAATACCACACAAGATACCCATGGATGCTACCGAAGTATTTTTAGATGGAAATAATATAAGAGAACTACAAGACCACGCTTTTATCGGACGACAAAAGATGCGATCTCTCTATGTGAATAATAGTAATGTAGATAGTATACAAAATAGAACATTTGCTGGCCTTAATTCTCTTCAAATACTTCATTTAGGCAACAATAAATTGAAAGAATTAAAAGGATTCGAATTTCATCAATTGTCTAGTTTAAAAGAATTATTTTTACAGAATAATTTAATAAGCCATATCGCAAACATATCATTTTTATCACTCAAATCTTTAGAGATTTTACGACTTGATGGAAATAGATTAGTTGATTTTGGCGTATGGAGTTTCAATAATAATCCTAATTTAAAAGCCGTATCACTCGGAAACAATTTATGGTCATGTAAATGTCGTTACTTGCAAGAGTTAACTTCGTATTTGGCTGAGAATGCACAAAAAATTATTGACATAACCGACGTATGGTGTTGGAATGGTGACGCCAAGCCGCCACAGAAAAAAGAGCTTAATTTGAATGGAACAGCCTGCAGCGATTATTATGCCGATAATTCAGTCATCGGAAACATGTTGGTGTCGAACTACGTTCCCATGATGGTCTCAACTCTTACCGGCTTTATGCTAATTTTATTGATTCTTGTACTACTATTTCTTTTTAGAGACTCGTTGCGTGTATGGCTTTATACAAACTGTGGCATCCGAATTTTTTCATTCTCGGGTGCTTTTGAAGAAAGTGAAAAATTATATGATGCATATGTTTGCTACAGCCCTAAAGATGAAGAATTCGTAATACAGTCTCTAGCTACTGAATTAGAAAACGGTAATCCTTCTTATCACCTCTGTCTTCACTATAGAGATATACCACACCACGGTGCACAGTATATGCAATGTGCTCCTCCAGTTGTCGAGGCCGCTGAGGCATCGAAAAGAATAGTATTGGTGCTTACAAGAAATTTTATGCAAACAGAATGGTCACGATATGAATTCCGACAAGGATTACACGAGGCTTTAAAAGGATGTATTCATAAATTAGTCTTAATAGAAGAATGCTCCGTTGTCAGGGATGCTATGTGTGATCCAGATTTACGTCCGTATTTAAAGACAAGTTCTCGTTTGAGGTGGGGTGAAAAAAGATTTTGGGAACGACTCAGGTATATGATGCCAGATACGTCACATTCGAGTCACAAGACACGATCTCACAATTATCGAAAGAATATTAATACATATACGTTAGATTCCTCTGTACCTAATGGAGGAAATCGGACGTTAAATTATCCTGATAAGTCACCGGTATTAAGTAGTACTGGACAGGGCGCTAGTGCACCTCCCGATTACAATACGGAAGTGCGGCAGTCTCCATCGGCTGTGAGACAAACGCAAGCAGTCGCTTACGGTCCAGATGGGAGACCGATATCAGATCATATTTATTCATCAATAGATTCTGACTACTCCTCCTTAGAACAAGGTATGGCGCCAGGCAGGCGACGAGAGTTGCGACAATGGCCACCTCCACCACCTCTCGTCGACACGGGCAACGCCGTGCAAGCTTACCTAGTCTAGACGGGCCCTAGCCCACTTCCAGTCACATTGTATATACTTATGTAGATGTTAGTTTTAGTACGCTGTAAATATTGTAATTACTAGTATTAAGCGCTATACCAAAATTTATGTAAGTGAACTTACTATTGCCTGTTTGTTATCCTGTGTATAGTTTTCGAATTAAAATTTTAAAGACTGCTGTAGAAAATAATTATTGTAAATAGCGAAAAACAAGTGATCATACTATAAATATCATTAATATGGCGTTATTTATACACTATCAAAAATAAAATGGTGAAGATTTTTAATAAGTTTTTTACTGATTCATCCTTTATATAAATAAAAAAAAAAACATCTGAGAAAAATCACAGCATACTCAATAAAGTGTGTAGCTTCTATGAAATGATTAAACATAAAAATAAGCATTTTTAAAATTAGACACAAATTAGTATACACATAAGTTAATAAAGTAATACATTTAAATCAATTAGTCAGTCGTTTATCTTAATAAAACCCATATAAATATATCAAAAGCCTTTTTTTTTGTCAATCTGAAGAGTAAAATCCAACACGAATTGCTTTACCCATCTAAAATGTTATTACGTAATTTAATATAAAAACACAACTGTTGTTATACGAGTAGGTACTATACTTCCTATTGACATTTAAAAATTCGAATAAAAATATTTTGTAATATGTTTTTAATCATATGTTTGTATTTTCTATTTTACTAGCTATAACCGTTATTTAAGAAATCATTGTCCTGAATAGTAGATTAGAATTACCTAATTATTTTCCAATTAAAGAAATTGATTGGATTGTAAAGTAATTAAACAATTAAGAATGTAAAATAATTCCAAAGATTTTAAAATGATTATAGTTATAATTACTTCATTTACTCTTACAACAATTAAAACAACATTGGAGCCGTTTCCGAGATTCAGATTATATATATACAAGAATTGCTCGTTTAAAGATATAAGATGATTGCAAAGTATCTATTCAGATTCAGTACAATAGATATATTATAGTGGGTTAAGTTTTTAGAACTATTCTTAGTGAGTATAAAATTATTTTTATCCTCATAATCAAAATGAATGCGTACAAAAAAAAACAGTATTTTTTTATTTAGTTTTCCAGTTATTCATTATTTACATATCTTCTATTAAATTACAGGATTAACTTTATTTAGGAAAATAAATAAAATAGATGATGCACTGTTTTTTTCAGTTATAATAAACTATTGTTCATGTTTTAAGAGAATAATTTTGATAATTTAATCACAATCGTGTAGGTACATCAACACAACTAAATCATTACACTCAATATGTTTTTTTCTTCTATTCGTAAACCGGACGCCGTATCCGCCGCAGCACGTGATCGGAGTTAGCTAGCTGGTCGGCTTTGTACGTACTTACGCGCTTGAATACTAACAAAAACCAACGAATGTTTTTCGACTTTGCTCGTTGAATTTTTCCAAAAATTACGAAATAAAACAATACATTAAAATTATTTTTTCTTTCTTATTACAAAAAGTATTATTTACAAATGGTTTTTAATTTAAACGATCGCTTAGCTTTATTGTTATATAACATAAAATAATCAAATATTATGTATTACAATATGTAAATAACTTAAGTTTTTTTTTTTTGTTTTTTGCTAAAAAGCAATATAAGTTATATTCATTCATTATTATATTGACAAAATTCGATTTATAAAAGTTGTATTATTCAAATTAAATTGAAAAACTAACTTAATGTTTTACAGTAGCATTATACTTATCAAGATATATGTTGTTAATAAATTGGTGAAATTTGAATTTGAACAGCTTAGAAGTTATTATAAAATAAAAGTTAGATTTTTATCGACAGACAGACAAGATGATTTATATTTCATACTCATCATACGAGTGACAGCGAAGTCATGGTAGTAGTTATGGCCGTGATGTGCAATTGGATTGTATATTATTAGTTGACACATGTAGTAATCCACCGTTATTTGGTATTCAAAATAACAATTAAGCTTTCCTTCTTATCGGACATGATTATTTATAAAACAGGAAGATGATAGTTACGTAATATTATACGATAAGTCTTCCAATTAAAACTTTACATCGAAATGACATATCATTATGCCCTAATTTCTTTTTTAAGTTAATTAAAACTAAAAATGTATGTCTGTGATTGTTGGTTAGCAGTTTTAAAATATAAAATTTTATTTTGATTTAATTTAATTTATTTGTAGCATTAATTCATAAAAATGCATCGATGAATCACACGGTTTTAATTTTATTTGAATACGTAAGTAGAACTTTTTTTTTTCTAATAACTAGTGAGTACAAAAATAGATCACAAAAAATATAGAACACAAGTGTTACAAAATCAATGAACGTTAGAAAGGAGCTTGTTATGACTGTAACTTAAAACTTAAGTGGCTTACTAACATGTGCCTGGTCATGTTTTAAGATAATATACAGATGGCAATACTTTTCTTAACTAAATGATTTAATCTTGGCTATTGTTATAACGTAATTGTGTCTGAGGCCAAATTTTTATTTATTTATATACACTTTCTGCACAATAATAAAAATGAAATATATAATAACTAAGTTGCATCAGTTGTAACATCCACAAATAAGCTAAAAATATCAGCAAAACACTAAAAAAAAAAAAAAACTGACCACAATGTGTTTTGCTTTTTTTAAATTAAACTATGAGACGTCAAGAAAATTCAGTGGCTAAAATACATGATCTTAAATCAAATACTCAGAACATAGGGTAACTACTCAAGCGTATACCTTATACTCGTGCATTACAAGTAGCAAGCATTTATGGAAATAATGTGTGTGGCACAATCAATGATCATAGAAGTGGCATATGTCTATGTAGTTATTTAATAATTTGTACAGAAATGGTGCGTTACTAAACGTTATCTATTCTTTCATGGCAGCGTAGGGGATTAAATCCTAATAGCTGTTTCTGCCTAACAGAAATAGTAGTAAATTAATTAAAACAAACAGCTAAATATAAATATAATAAAAAGTATCTCTAAATAATTCTAAAAAGTATGAATAAAATAAATTTTTGCATATTATGTAAATAAATTCATAATAATGGACATTACGTACTTCAATCATGATAATAAATTCTTTAATTATATAGTTTCAAAGTAATTATTTGGCAAGCTATTTATTTATATTGTACATATAACTTTTACTATTGACTTTAGAGTTTGCCAAAACGTGATGAAGTTTCAATTTATCTCTCTATACTTTTCTGCTTTTGTTTTATTTTTTGCAATCGCTATTCGCTGTGAGTGAAGCCATGGTAGGGGAAATTAAATCGACTGAAGCGTTCGCAGTGGTCACTTTCGGTACTACGGGGGGCTATTATTCCTAAAATTGTAAGCAAGTACACGTGAGAGTATTTATTTTGTTTTAATTTAAATAAATTAAAGAAAAATGAGACACCAAAGTAGTTGTGTTGTAAATTGTAAGAATACCAGCAGAAAAAGTGAGTGCAAGTTTTATAAATTTCCGACTGCTCAATGGAAAAGAAATCAACGGAATCAGTGGATAGCTGCAGTTAAAAGGCAGAAGTAAGTACTACCATAACCTTAACTTTATCAATAACAATAATTCGGAAAATTTAAATGAAAATTAAGTTAGCCGACATCCAAAAATTTTAATAATTATTTTTATCGAAAAAAAAAATTACGAAATAATTAAAAAAAATTAATTTGTAAAAAACTTGATAAATTCAAAGTGAAATTAAAAAAAAAATTTTTTTAGAAAATTTATTTAAATTTTTTTTTACACACTGAAATCCGGTATTTATAATAATATCCATAGCTTTTTTGTTACTAAAAAAAAAATTACATTAATTAAATAAATATTAATATATTCCATTGATATAACTATTTAATTATTTTTTCTTCAGTTTAATTTTTTTCTTAGTATCACTTTTTGACTTTGATATAAATATCAAATAACTTAACCTGAATGTTTACTGCATTCTTTATTATTTTTTATCATTATACTTACTTGTTGTTGATTCGTTTAATTAAAAAACAAAACGGCAATCACTACAAAAATCTCACATATTTTTTATAACTTTTTCTTTTTACTATTATTTATAATATTTATTTATTTTTATTTTCCTTGCTATTGCCATACGTATAAAAACATTTTATGACAGCCTCCTGTAGTTCATATTTTGTCTGGCGCTGCAGTCGCACACATAGCGAATACTTTACTACTCGGTCCACACAGCTTTAACCGCATCGATATTTATATTTACGGCTCCATTTCTATGATTCACAACATGATGTTAATTTTAATTTTATTAAAATATAAAAGTAAAAAAATAAAAAAATCCGGCATTACGAATTTCGTTGTAATTTTAATTAATGTTTTGTAATTGTTAGCAATTCCATCACGATTCAGTACAATATATTTTCTATTTAAACAATAATCGGTTAAACTGTAAATTGGCTATTTCTAAACAGGGTTACATAAAAGGTTGGCTAACCAATATCAAATCTTGAAATATTTGTAAACACTTCAAAAGGATTTACTCGTTCGCACCAATACAGGTCGAATGGTAATAACCATGAATTAAAATGGCGTTCGGTAATAAAATAGGTTTATTTAGCCGGTCATTAATATTCCGTGACAGAATAATTTCAAATGTTTGTTTTGTTTAACCAGAGCCAACATACCGACATAAACATCTTTCTAAGTTTATGATATTCGTAGTAAAATGACATGTTTTTGTTACGTTATGTATTCAAAAATATATTTATAATTTTAAGGATAGGTATAATAATACATACTTATATAATATCATATACCTACATATATCTTTTATCTTATAACCTAATATTTAATTAATTGAAAGAACGTTTTAATGTTTGAAGTGTTAAAACAAAACTAAATAAAAGAAATTTAAGGATAATCTAACTGAGTATTTCCGTTGAATTACAAAAATCTTTCTTTGTTTTATCCAAAATATACCTATGTATATATATCTATGTATACTAGAAGTCTTTGGTTTCATCATAGAAGTTTTAATTTCGTACAAGATGATAAACAAAAATTAAAAGCTATTTGTAGCCTACGGTTATAAAGAGTTCTAAAAACATTAAATGATACGTTTAAATCGTAAAAATAGGCGATGTAATCAAGTTTATAACATAAATGAAATGAAGACAGCGTTTAACTCGACCATAATAGTATCATATAAAACAAATTACACTCTACGAATCATCAAAATCGTATTTAGAGTGCAAATTGTTCAGACTTTCTCCATGAGGTTAAATACAAATTTATAACAATTTATTAAAACTATACGCATCAACAGTCAAATGATTTTGTCTTATGTGCTTTCACTTGGACTTAATAACACGTTTAACGCTTTCATCAAATGCGTTTCACACAACGTAATTGTCAGCAATTAGGCCGTTTTAGTACATACATACGAAAATGCTTTTCAAATTTTATGATCACGACTTGGTGATGCAGTGGTCACAGCTGCTACGTTAGCTACCGTGAGTTCAATCCTCGCTAATGACAAATGTTTATATTGGTGAAACAGCTATTTGTCGTGATGTAGGTTTGTGTTGTGTGTGTTTACGGAGGCGTTTATTTAAGTATGTGTCCTAAAATGATGAAATTTAGACCATTTTTTTCTCCTTAAAAAACATATTTAGATGTTAGACTGTTATATTCCTTATTTGTTAAAATTAAGCATATCCTATTAATAGTAACCATCATTATCAGGTTGTTTTTTTTTATTTTATTTTTTTGATAGCAACTATCACAAAGAATCGATAGCCTTACGTGCTCTTCGAGGAACGATAAGTAGATTGTAGACAAATAACTAGACCAGAATCATAGTTTTCTAAAATATCTGTCTGCTTCGAGTTGAAATCACATCCTGTTATCATCGGCAACTGTCGTCGCTACAACATCAGAATTATTTTGTCAAATGAATGTCATCTTCAGTGTATTTTTTTTAACAAATGTAAAAAGAAAGAAGTGCCCTGTAATAAAAGTCGTCACGGCTACGGTTCATTAAGTATCGGTCGGTGCGCGCAGAATAACCAGTGTTGATATTGGGTAATGTAACGAAACGGTCTATCTATTGTAAGTAGAACTAAAAAAAACGAACAATTTAAAATAGAAACATCAAAAAAAAAATTAATACATATTATTGACACTTCTGTGTAAAAAACCCAAGATTTCTTAATTTAAAACAGTATTATTGGTATTCAAGTATGGTGGTTATAAAATTTTTATAATAATAAAAATGAGATTAGTACTCATTGAAGTAATATGTACTAACTTGCTCCCTGCAAACTAGCTGCGGATGGTTATACGAACACCATATAATACTGTACTATATTGTACTGTGACCTTCCCACTGCTGAGTAAGTCTTAGGTCTCACAGGCCATTTATCCGAAAAACCACAGAATAAAATAGCCTAATATTTACATTTACAATGACTTGCAAAACTCGACTGAGACCCTTTCGTGTGTATTAAAGGTTTAACGTTTATAATGTGAAGACCGTTGTGGTGTGGTGGTGCTGAGAGTCTCATTGGAGCGGTAAAATACAAGTAATTATATTATTGTTATTTATATCCGGTCCTGGTTGTTATTATATTCAGCTAATAAAGATGATAATTCTTGGTATGTAAATTACCCAACTTTTTTCCCAGCTGTGGGATTTTTACTCCACAGCTCCTAATAAAAATTGTAATTATCGACATAAATGGAATGGTATATAAATAATAATATATAGTAACATAGTCGAAAGTAACCCAACGGAGGACTCCCTTAATTCATTATAGGTAATAGTAATCCTAAGTTTACCGTTTGAAAAACTGATCATTAGCCTTTTTAGATTGCCGACTAAAAGTCGGCAATGTGCGTTCTGTCTGATGGAATACTGGGTCATCCAAGTTCTAAAATAATAACGAGTACATTCCAGTTTTGTACTTATAAACAGACTTAAAAATAAATCTACTATTTTTTTTTAATCTATAAAAAAATGGTTTAAAGCTACAAAAGGACATTGTGTCCTTTTGTAGCTTTAAATAACGATTACAACGAGACGTTTGTCGTAGTTACAACAAGGCAGATACTTGAAGTACTTCATTGTGATGCCTAATTCTAAAAAAATTTGGTCAATTTATATGACTTTTTATGACTGACCCGTTGGCGCAGTTTGCAGTGACCCTGTTTTCTGCTCCAAGGGTTGTGGGTTCGATTCCCACCCTGATTCTGGGTGTAATATATGTTTATTTATATATGTATTATTTATATTATATGTATATTTATTTAAAAAAAAAAAGTATATCAGTCGGCTGTTGCCTAAAACACAGGCATTAAGTTGCTTACCTTAGGAACAGACGACCTTGTGTGTGTGTTAAACATATTTATTTATTTATTTATATAAAGTACCAGTATATGAATATAAATTTCTACACAGAGAACAAAAAATTATTCTATAAAATTATTTAGAATACTCTTGTTTCAACTAAGAACGAAAAAAAAAAAACAGGATGAGTATTAAATTAAACGAAACAAAAAGTATTTTTATTAAATTTATCTACAGCATGAATCAAATATTATGATTGGTGCTCCTCTTGAACCACACAAAGGAGCTAATGAAGCTTGAACTCGTTTATTACAATCCACATAACACACTGCATGACTAAATCATCAGCACATACCGATCCATCTTTTTGCCACGTCAACAACTAAGTAAAACAATTGACCATAAAATCCGTCGTACGTGTCCCTCGAAAAGAGAAAGCCGAGTTCATTCTAATGCCCCGTTTCTTAGAATATTACGTCTTATTTAAGATACTACAAAAAGTAAAATAGCTCGCAACGTGAAAGCATAAGGCAAAATGGCCCATAAAGACTCGCCCGTCTGATCTAAAGCACGAACACCGATACCGGGGGTTAAAATATTTGGGATTAAAAAAATCCTCAGTTTATTGTGACATTGAAACAATTTTTTTTATCATTCGTTGAGTTTTGACAGAGGTATAATGGTAATTCTAGCTTGTGTTTCATAATAACGAGCGAAGGGACAGTAGCCTGCAGTCATTTGAAAAGTCCTATTGTAATTTTATCCTTTTTTTGCATTAGATGGCTTTGTCGTTTTAAGGTTTTTGATGATGCAAATAAGAGCTTTCACTAATTTTATTTTTGTGAGAGATAAAAATACACTTTAATCGAGTCATATAATAATGGTTGTAAGACAAAATAAACAAATTGTTACTTTTTGCAATACCTGACGTTGATTTACTGTTTTCGTTGAATTCGTTTCAAATCATTTTTTTTTATGCTTTACTACGTAATTTACACTTAGAATTGTATGCACAATTGTATAGTTGTATTCGTTTAACTCAAAAAATTTAAAATACCACCACTGCCTTCCTGAACGTTAGCAAACGTTTTTTAAATATTCATACGCCGTATGAACATGAAAGATAGTGCCGACGAATACGCTACAAAAAACGGTCGAAGGGTTTGTTTTAATCGTTTTCTTTTTGTAGCAAACCGTCAGCACATTACACATGCGAGATCGGCAGACCAGAACCGATTCTACTCGCGTGCGGACGAACATTCGAACAGTGAGTTTTATGACGCAGTAGCGAACTTCGTGACGTCCTGTGATGTCGAATCGTCCCCGCTCTCCCTTTAAGCGTAAGCTGTCGCCATCAAATAAAACGTAATCAACCATTGTCTGGTTTCCCCTATTGTCACAATACGTATGTGCACTATACTACACCATTAAAACAGGCGAAGAACTTATCTTCAGACACATGTTTGAGTCTATTCATAGCTAGTTTATTTGAAAAGTTGGCGGCGATTGTGTCCCAGATCTGTCGTAAATCATTGAAGCACTGTTGCTTGCTACCGAAGTTCGGCCGTTTGTTTTATGATTCTTTTGTTTAAAACTTTTATTGGCTCGGCCGTTCCGAAAACTAATTTATTCAGGGGCCGAAAGGCCTTGGAACTTGTGTCTACTTGCTAGAGGACATCTAATTTTAGTATTCAATTTACTTTTCGTTTTACGATATTTTCCATTTTCTAAGTTAACTTCTTTCTGATTGTTTACCAATAGCTTAAGTTGGCTAACGGCGTAGGCTAATCTCGTTTAGTTTTTGTTCTCCATTGTCGCAATTCGTGAATTTTTAAATAAACGTTTGCATAAAAAAAAGCTTAAACTAATGTTTGAAGAAAACATTTTTGAAGTAATTTGAATACGTAATAGTAATAAATCTATACATATAAAATTTTTTGTCCTGAATGACTGACTGACTGACTGACGGATCAAAGCACAGCCTAAATCTGTGATCGTAGAGACCTCAAACGCGGAGGGTGTGTTCTTTGTATGACGCAGGCATCCAATAAGAAAGAATTTTCCGAAATTCTACCCCTAAGGGGGTGAAAAACGGAAGCAAAGTTTGTATGGGACAACTTGATCTAATCTACTTCCAATTTTACATAAATATTTTTTAACAAAATTGATTGAAAACGTGTTTTGTATTTTATATTAAAAACCCTATTAGAACCATTTTCGACATCTACGCGGACGAAGTCGCGGGATAAAAGCTAATAATATTATATAAGAATTTATCTTACGTTTGATTTAAAAAATCCTTTTTCAAAGTACTGAAAGCTGGTTAAAGATTTGAGTAATTCGTTCATTAATATCAAAGTACCGAAGTTGATATTAAAATTATTAATGCTTTTCTGCGCACCGAAGGTCGTCCGACTTTCTTCGTAATATTAAATGAGTGTTAGTGTTATTAAGGCAAATTACCTTTGGAAAGGCGAAGCAATCAATATGTGTAATACGTTACTGATGACCGGGAACCGGCGGCTACTAGAAATGATTGAGGCTTCCGTTCAGCCGATTAGTTATGATTTAGTGCGTGGAGTTCCTCAGGATTCTTTTCACGTTCTATTTGTTGTGAGATTATGCTTTTGTTAGGTTTAGGGTTTATGTTGAATAGAACCTTTATTTTTGGATAATGTTATTACAGTAGGACTGCTTACATTAATCTATTTTGTTAAATAGAAAAATAAAACAGCTTAAGTTTGTCCGTTAAAAGTATTTAGTTACGACGAGAAAGTAGCCACCTAGTACTATTAGATACCAAAACTTGTTTCCTTATTAGTATATTAGTATTCCTTACATTGATTGTATTTTTTTTCGTTTTTTTTTTTGTTTTTTTTTTATATATCTCTAGTCTACTCGTATATATGAAGTTGTCAACTCATTATTTATAGCTTAGCATAAAATATGACGACCTATTTTTAGCGGACCTATTATTAACCAACCTATTCTTACTACCTTTCCTCTTTCTTGCAATTAGTATTCTTCTACTACATTTCAACTCTTTATATTTGAAACGCACTTGTGTCTCCTAGCTGCTGCAGACATTCATTACTGGCATTGATCATTAATATTAGGTCGATATTTTATATAGTTTTTAATTTTTTCCTTTATAAGATCTTTATTATTTGAAAGTGTAAATAGTTACAAAAACGCTTCTAAATCTTTATCCTCCAGAGGGACCGGTTTAAAATACAAACATTTAATTTTTTTAGTTAACCAATTTTGCCGTAACTGATAATATTAGATATTTTAAGATAATGTTCATCAAAACATTCAAGTAAACAACCTTAACATGTTAATGCAGTATTTTTAAATCCTTGTTCCTTATAGTAAATGATTAATAGTTTTAGACCTTTACAAATACGGAATAACATACAAGGTGAGAGTCGAGATCCGAGATTGAAGGATGCTACAATAATGTTGATTATACTTGACAGACAGGCGTACAATTTAAATACCGTTTCATTTGTATATAAACATATACAAGTAGCTACCTAATTGAGTACAAGTGTAGGAAGCACAAATACTAACAATTTTTATATAAAAAACTCCCATTTAAGTAGATGTCTAAACATTTTGAATATGAATCATACAAACAAGGAAGAATCAAGAATGATTGTAATTATGTATTGTATTGTAAAATAAATACATCTAAAGTAATATTTTTCTTGTAATAGTAATTTAAAATTGAAAAGATGCAACTCAAAGGACACAAAAAAATATTTGCTTACGTAAAACAAAAAAAATATGAACGTAAAAAAAAAACGCGACATCACGTGCATTTTAAATAATTTGTTATAATATTCGACATATTCAATATTTATGTAGACAGTGTATTTACATAACAATCAATCAAACAGGAACGTTCACAAAGAACCGATTTACGTTACGAATAACACGTAACAAGACTTTATCGATCATCGTTTAGGCGGAGGAACAACGAAATCGTTATTTAATATATATAAAAAAAAATATATATAACTATTTTTATAAAGAGTTTATGGTCATGACTGTCTTAATTACCGGTTTACTATGATTTATTATATAATGCTGGAATAATTTAGAGTCGGCCCAATGACGTATAACTCGTCGAGGAACAGGTTACGCCGCCGGCGTTACGTTGTAGGTACAGGGAATAGATGAGGAATGTAGACTGCCCTTTTTACTCGACTATGGTGAATTATAAATGTCGTGTATCAAAAACTTTAGGCTAAATTTTATATATGAAAGACACATCACAGGGTTTTATTCTTTAATAATCCACACGTGAGTGCGAGGTATTAAGAAAATAATACCGATTGTAACAAGCATTAAATAATATTATTTGTTGATCTGAGACGTAGTCTCTAACTATGGGCCTTTTAAACAAGCTCCAAGTCGCACAGCAAGCAATGGAGAGGGCTATGCTTGGTATTTCTCTGTGGGATCGAATTAGAAATGATGAGATCCATAGAAGAAATAAGCTTGCTGACATAGCCCAACGGATTTGCAAGCTGAAGTGGCAGGGGACAGGGCACATAGATCGTAGAACTGACGGCCGACGGAGCAGAAAGGTTCTCGAGTGGAGATCACGTACCTACCGGCAAGCGCAGCGTCGGACGGCCGTCGACAAGATGGACAGACGACTTGAAGAGAGTTGCCTCTGGAGGTCGATAGGGAAGGCCTACGTTCAGCAGTGGACATCTAGTGGCTGATATGATGATGATGATGATTTGTTGTTAAATCTGTATATAGAAATATAGATCTAGGTGTTCATAAGTTAAATGTTTTTTTTTCTAATAGATAGGTATCATAAAAAAATTATATCGACCTTACAGTATTCAATAGAAAATTGATATCGTTTAACATAAAAGGACACGTTTAAGGATTTGCATGAATAGAACAAGTGTAGTCCCATCAAAAAGAGACTGCGAAGCGTTTTCCCTTTGCATATTTCATACATTTGTTTGCTTCTCAGTTTTTCTTATTTAACGTTACTACTTTCTTACGTTTTAAAATAAATATACTAAGCAGGATTATTTCCGAGGTCTAATTTGATAAGATGTATTCATGAATGACTTTGATTATTTATTTATTATTCAACTAATCACTCTGAAAGCGTCCCATTATTGTGCAAAGGACTAATTTTATATCTCTCGTTTTCTCTTTCTGTCTGTCAGCAAAAAATAAAAAATCAACCCAATTTAAATAATTAATTATAATAATCACTCTAGTTCTGACGCATCTGTTTTAATAATTATCATTTCGAATGCGCAAGCGCATGCAACCTTCCATTGCGTTATAAATAATACTATAATGACAAGAAATTATCTCGGTTCGATTCCCGCTGCACGCTACATTCTCGCTTATAAACTAGCCTCGGGAACTATTTATTAATTCAGTCGGTTAATTAACACATTCATTTTAATGCGATAAATCCCAAAGAATAAATAATATTTTCCCAGTGTTCTGCTTTGCACAAATAAATTACTTTTAATTTAGCATTTTACAGAAATAAATTACTTTTATTTTATTATATTATTTTCTTTTTTTCTTTTTCATTTCAAATTATATATGGTATATAATTATATATGATAAAACATGTAAATAGTAAGATTTACTTTAAATTTTTATAATTTAATTGCTGTATAATATAAATATAAATATAAATTTATGTTATATCGTAACATCAAGGTTGAACTTTGGAAGACGTTTCACGTTTCTGTAAGGAAATTGCTGATGGTATGCAGACTCTAGTGCAAAATATGTTTAGAATGTCTTCCTGTTTGCGTTAGAATTATTCTAACAGAAAGATGATAATTAGCCTAAAGCTAAAATAATGCCAACTATAAAACATATTTTATTTTTGAAAATAAAATGGGTACATACCACGGCATAGTTTTATCTACATGATCGCAAAAAAAAAACTATAAACATCACGTTTACCAGTTTTATCTTCAGAAATAAAATATGTTTGGAAACCAAGAGTGTCTAAGCTAAAAAATAGGTTTTTGTCAAAACAAAGTAATACGTGATCACAGAGGCACAGTTACCGATTGTTCAGTTCTTAGAGCGGTTCAGCTTACAACCTATGACGTCAAAGGTTCGTATTACCACGCAAGAGGATAATATTTATTGAATCTGGACGACGTGTACTGCTTAAAACAATGTTCGTTGAGAGGCTAATGCCGTTAATTATAAACAAACATGACGCATTACGATTATAGTCTAAGAGCCGGATATGAAAACAAGCACTCTATTATGTTGTTTCGGAAATTGCACGCGTGGGTAAAAATCCAGAAGAGCCAATAAAAATCAATGGCCTGAAAAAGAAAGGCCTACAGTTGCCTTAACATAGTTGGAGCGTAATCAACTTACTTTTGTGGCCCGAAATTTTTTCAACGTTATTGTATGATTTTTATAACGTTATGGACATTTTTTAAAGATATTGCATTATTTTTATATTAACAAAGCATTATACTTTTTTTTCTTCTTGTAATATAGTGAATTTTTTTTAATATTAACATTTTTTGTTACTAACTCTTAGACTATATAAGCTTTTGGTAGTGCTTCTGTTTTGACCTGAAAGACTTATTGTTAACAAGACGTATAACTCATACAAGGTTAATATAATTAAACTGTAGACTGTACATAGTGTTATTATTTAATGCGTGTTCATATATATATATATATATATATATACAAGCTTTCTTGACATCTCTCTATGTACATTTACGTTAAAAGAATATCTTAACAGAAAGTGGTAGAATATCTCATCAAATGTGTTAAATGCAGTTAAATCTGAATACAATTATTTAAGGAATAAAACGTTTACGACAACTTTTGTTTTATTTATTGGCGAGTGGACATCGACTTGATTCAAAGGATTTTATAGCTCGTTTAAGTGTTAACAGGAGTTTAACTTTTCACAACCACGTCGGGAATAACGCTTGTGTAGAGTTATAAAAATTAAATGGGGAATTGCTTACAAGAAGTTAACTGCAGTTATATTTTCTATAAGAACATACTTGTATGTCATATCTGACGTCCTTTGACCTTCCTGTTCTTAGCTTAAATAATACTAGGTACATATTAAGTACATTAAGGCTTAAAAGTCAATGCATATTTTAAATTTTACTTGTAGATGGTTAAGTTGAGTGTTTTTCATTTACATTTTATTTCATGCTTTTAAGCTGATTAAAACAAATTATATTTTCTTGCTCGCTCTAGAGATTCTAGTTATCATCATTGATACCATTTTTATGAACCCAAAAATGATGCCGATACTACCTTTTTTATTTTTCTTCTAGAATAACCAAGGAAAAAGAAATTGAAAAACAGTTTTGACGATAATAATTTAGTATAATTTAATATAATATATAATTTAGCATAATTCTCCCGGTGGGAGGGATGCCCTGTGCCGCGCTCCCGGCTGCATGGGTACCACCATATTGCTTGTTTCTCCCGTGAAACAGCTTTGCTGTGTTTCGGAGAGAAGGGCAGGACAGGCAATGTGTGTAATTACTGGCACCGAGACTTTAACACCTTATGTCTCTGGATAGGCAACACATAGATGAGTTGCCTGGGCTAGTTCCAGGTAAACTAGTTTATGTTCATGGGCGACGTCAACCACTTACCATCAGGTGGAACGTCTGCCAGTTTGCCTATCCAACTAACATTAAAAAAAGTATTCTAACAATAATGTAGCGATAACATTAAATTTGGATTTTTTTAAATAGTTAAAGAATATTTGAAAGAAATAAGTAAGAATAATTACATATGTATATACATTTTGCTTAGCCTTATCGAAATTATCCATTTAAAAGCAATTAAATATTGATTAAATCAATTTTATCGCTTGAAATTCTTATTAAGAAGTCGGCGCCGTATACTGTAATGGTCGTAGGAAATATATCTTTTTATCATTGAATTATGTGCGTCTCTTAAGACTATCATTCGATATTAAGATTCTTACTTTACGATAAGTAAATACGAAAGTCAAATACGTTTGCAAGAAGAAAAGAAATAAGTAAGAATAATTACATATGTATATACATTTTGCTTAGCCTTATCGAAATTATCCATTTAAAAGCAATTAAATATTGATTAAATCAATTTTATCGCTTGAAATTCTTATTAAGAAGTCGGCGCCGTATACTGTAATGGTCGTAGGAAATATATCTTTTTACCATTGAATTATGTGCGTCTCTTAAGACTATCATTCGATATTAAGATTCTTACTTTACGATAAATAAATACGAAAGTCAAATACGTTTGCAAGAAGGAGAGTGTTATTTTACAAGTTCTAAGATCAATTTTTGTATTTGAGCAAAAACTTATTTTCTGCGTGTGCTAGCGACTGTTAAAACGCATTTTTGAAATTATTATTTAAAAAAATGATGATGAGGATAACATTGAATTAATAATATCAGTTTTTTATTTAGATACATATATTTACTAAAATCTATAATGATTTTCTCATATTGTATGTTATATATTACATTTCTTTAACTGTAAAAATGTAGGTAATTTAGGAATATACTTTTAAAAAAAACTATTATTTTTATTAACCAATATTAAAAATCAACATAATGAAATAATTCAATGACGGAACATCACTTATTCACAAACGACATAAAAATTAAAAGACACGCTTTTACGGATAGAGCCATTTACCCATCGAGGTTATAAATACAAAATTTCATAAAGTTCAGAGTCACGTACCAACGTCCTGTATTGGACGTTGGTACAATTGGACTTAGACCAACCAGGTCTAAGTCCAATTTAATTTACTTACAAATTGAGCCGATAATATCTATAGTCGTTGCAGGTCATCTAATTTCTTATAAAATTATAAAATAATCAATATCCTATGCATAACTGATTTTACATTTGTAATAAAATAACTCAATGACGGTTAAGATCAACATTTAAATATGTACGACTTTTATTACAAAAATAATTGGTTGTTGTGACACTCAGTATAAATGGCTCTATTCAAATAAGGCAGATACTTTGCCTTACGCCTGAATTGGAATCTACAAACCATTTATGAGGTAGCAATGTTACTAAACATTTTTCTGATTGAATCAAGATTACATTTTCTTGGAACTTTAACTACGCGTACCTCGAAGTGGCTATAAAACTCTTATTGCAGTTTATATTGATTCGTGCTGTTTCGCGATTAATTTAAAACGTGTTGTATAAGTGTTTATGACAAAATTATCATATTTAAAAATACTAGACGTACCATGCGATTACACTTGCCTTAAGTTTTGATATTTGTCAAATTGCTTAACATTTTTGGTCGCTAATCCGCTTGCTTAATTAATTAATTGTGTTGTTAAAAAAAAATAAGTAGAATATCAAAATACAATTTTTATTAGTAACTTTTGATTCACAGCGTACATTATTTTATATTCGTATATATGATTTTGGAATAAAATTAAAAAAACTAACATTGAGTTTGCAGCATCGGTGTTTCGTGTTAGTTTCGTGAGCATAATTTTGAAGAAAATAATAAAATCCGTTAAACATTTTTACAGTTTCCAATAAATAAATTTAGAAAGAATTGTTCATTTGCTTAAAAGAAAAATTATTAATAATAAAAAAAAATATTCAACTTTATTTCATCACTTTTTGGATTATAAATTTTACTAAATAATATCATAAAGTTTTTACAAGAAATACGCGAATGACATGATTGGTAAGGTTATGGTTTAAAAAGAGCTTCTAAAGCCTATTGTACCTGGGTAGGTACGTATATCTACGCAATACTAAATATTGTTGAGGTTTGTAGCTAAATAAAAAATTCTATCCGTAGTTTACAATATATTGACCGAAAGATATTATTTTTAAAATAAAATAGGAATTATTAAAACCACGGCACACCAGTGCCGGTTTTTTCCGTTTAATATTCACGCATTCTATCTTCTGAGCTATCTCGGATCTAAATTAGCTTAATTTAGGCTTAAATTGATGACATAAATTTAAATTATAGCAATGTTAGTATAGTGAATTGTATAAATTAAAACGCCTTTATGCTATAAAAAATATTGGTTAATATCATGGTCAAAATTCTTTGCTCAAATCGTAACAGTAAAATTGTTATACATTAATAAATCACTTTTCATTATGTCATAATTTATAAAATTGAGTACATAGTACGATATAGGTTGTCAATTAGCTGATATTTCAATTATGTTGCATGAACCGTGGCCGACGTTACAAATAATTGACTAGGTACCCCTATTGAGATATGTATTTGTTTTTTTAATCAAAATATAATATCTAATGACCTTGAAATTAGTCTTAAAATATTTTACAATTGTCAAGCGACATTATAATTCGACAGCGTTATACGATAAAAGCTTAAGCAAAATATTCCCAAATATCTTTATTATATGGCGTATGGGTAGCCGCATTTTCTTACGTTAGTGTCGCCTTTGTTGATGCAATCTGTTATGATGCAGGCCGCTATTTACGAGCACTAGTCCACCGACTATAACGGCGTCCATGAATACCGTTTATAAGGGAAATAGCGGCATGTTTTATGAATATTGACTTACATTAGCTTTGAATAGTTAGCTCGTTTCTAGGGCTTAGCCGACCTCTAAATATCTATTTGCAAAGAATCTTATAATTCTGTCACGATTTCAATCAACTATTTTAGAATAAGTATTGCAATGCAATGGTTTGTCTTAGGGCCGGTTTTTTGATCAGTAGTTAAGGCGTCCAATGGTTAAAAATAACGACCAATGGTTAAATTTTTATTGAATGACCAAACAACGGGAGCTGATTGTTACAGCCGCAATGTTACGTTAATGTTTTCTATAATAATTATAGCGCTTAGTTAAGTTTTGCACGGTTTAACCGCATGAATATCCTAAAGTATTTGGAAGTTACGAAATAAGAAATAATTGTAAAAATAATATTTTTAAAATATTCATATTCAAATATATAAAGTACAGTGAAAGTATAGGATAAAAAATGTAAGTATGGTTTTTTTAATATGATATTTTTCGGTACTTAAAAGCATTATTTGAGACCGTTAAGGAATATACGAGTAGGTACTTGGAAGAGTCTCCTTACTCATTGTAATTGTTTTTTTATCCTACTGCAGTAAAGCCTAAAGCACATGTTTTTACCTGGGGTATATATACAAATACATATGTTTGTATCTGTTTATGTATGTCCGTTTCGATGTTACGTCTTAATGCTACTCAGTCATACAATTACGTAAAAATTAAATGACTCGATCCGTCCCAGTAACGGAAATGTCCCCAAGAAAAATGAAAAAAAAAATCAAAAAGTGGAAATTGTAAATTTGGTTTGATATATTTTTAGGGCTTAAATTTTTTTCGACAGCCATCAAATAGATTGTTAAAAAGATAGAATAAAAAATTGGATCTAAAAATACAATTAATACAATATTAATATCGCTTCTGTTTATTCACAATAATGGATTTGATATGCTAAATTATGGAATTTAATTTGTTTTTGTTTTCCATCCAGAAAATATTGAAATTAAAAATAATTAATACTACTAATATTAAAATAATTAAACAAGAACATAAGCCTACAAATTGTTGGAAGCAGGCGTGACTCATTGTAGTATTTTATTATTTATGGGCTTTATATGATGCCTTCCATTTATACAGATTCTATTTACTATCCGCATTTTTATTTGCTTTAATAATATTTTTACTAAGATATAAGATAAACGCATTAGCTCTTACCGCTTGTGTGGTCAATTTCGCGTATTGATTGTTTGTATTACAAGAGAAATGGTAAGCCGATACGCGTCACTTGCCAAATGTGATGGAATGTGATTATGTTCACTTTATCAGTGTTTAGATCCATATATACGCAACCTCTGAGGTTTCACCTGTGTTTATAATTATTGTTTCACCTCTATGACCTGTAGTATTATATTTACTAAATTAATAATAATTGTAATAATATTTTATAATTTGTTTGATACTGGATTGGTACTTTTGTACTAGGTAAATAAATAAAAGTTTATTTGTATAGTTATTGGACTGTATAAACGAACTAATCACATGAACTAGGTACAGAAATGATTTTGATGAAACTTAGCAAAATTATATATAGTATACTAGCAAACCCGGCGAACTCCGTTTCGCCACCAGATGGCTTCGTTTTTTGTAACACTTCGTTTGGGGATTAAACCACCATGCAAAACCATATTGGTTTGTAGTACATGCTATGTATCAGAGATGGCGCGGTATGTGAAAACTGATTTTTCTGTTTTCCTGCTTTTCTGTTGAAATTTTTCCTAAATTTTGTTTGCTATAAGCCTCACGGAGCCCGAGACCTTTCCAACGAATGCAAAACCGTGGAAATCGGTTTGTGCGTTCTGGAATTATAGCATCAGGAAGGAAAACCCGACTTATTTTTATATTATAGAGATATTATGTATCAATTAAAGTATAAAATGTCACTAGTTGCAAATATAAGCATAGCGTTAAGCGATAGTCTAGTCATAAAAAAAAAATATTGCATTATACACTTATACCTACTTATACTTACTAGGGTATAAGAATTATAGAAGAGGTTTAAGATATTAAGAGGGCAATTTACGTAAGTTGTTGCTTGAGAGCCAAAAGAGGAAATTAAACAAAGTGGCAATGTTTATGCTCTCCAGTATTAGGGTTGTTCCTGCTCCTTGCCATATCGCAAATTAGCTATACTCTCCAAGTTGCTTGTTAGGATATTTCGCTTAAGAGCTGATATACACTTAAAAGTTAAGTAAGATGATTTTTGCATCAGTGAACTTTGAGAGTTTTAGTATTTTTTGCATATTTTTAAGTAAGCATGTGATCAAAGACTTGCTTTTATGATTTCCAAGTTATATGAAGTTGAAAGGTTGAAGTTCAAAAATGAATTTCAATGTCCTTATTAATATTACAAATGCGAAAGTTTGTTTGGTCCATGTTCAATATATACTTACACACATTAATTGAACTGAAACGAATCAGCATGTAAGCGTCCCTCTGCTGCGAAAAGGAATCTTCTCTATTTAGGAGAAGGGTTGGAGCATAATACGTCACGCTGCTCCACTGCGAGTTGGCAGATAATTCTACCTATGTTTATGACAACAACCGGGACCGACAGCCTTACGTGCTCTCCGAGGCACGGTGGGAAGACCCAAAAGGACTTACCTATAGCATAAAACGAAACAAATATCAAATATTTGTAAAAATAGAAATATCTGCCCCGAGCGGGAATCAAACCCACGGCCACCGGCGTATAATATATATATATATATATATATATATATATATATATATATATATATATATATATATATATATAAATCAAATCCGATCAAACGGTCGGGGATTAGGGCTGTACGCTGAGAAATCGGCGGGCAATCCTAGCAGAGTCGAGCAATACCGCCTTCTGCATTCTGGTTGCGAGTGAACTATGACGGATCCCCAGCTGCCTCAGATGGTGAGCGAGGCATAGGTACTAGGATCTAACCTTTGGCAGATATTATGATAGGGATGATTTCAGCGAACTCCAGATTCCACATGTTGACGATCTCGTGCGCCAGATCCAGATATTTTTTACGTTTTTTGGATTTTCCGGTTTTAACGAGTTTCTCGTTACGCGGGAAGGCTATGTCGACTAAAAAACATTTAAATTAATATTTAAAGATATTTTAAAAGTTTAAATTAAGTTAGAGTCATTCACATATCATAAAAGTTAGTACACAAAAGGACCTCTAAAATTTCACAACCTCTCGTCATGTACAAATAAAATAAATCCGAAAACAAATGGGGAACATTATAGTAATGGAAAATATTTTAAAAGTAGTTTTATTGTATTTTATATAGGTATATTAAGTATATGTTTTTGATTCTACTGAATTAAAAATTGCATTAAATTTGGAATGTCTTATTGTTTCTTTTTTGTTGACAAGATGAAGTGAAATAATATTTAATCTTTTGTTCAAATCGTTTCTTATACTATTTAAATGACTTAAAAATGTTACAGCAAATTTGTTTGTATATATTCCATATAAATAATAGAATCAAGTTAATTTTTATTAAAATTACCTCCAGTCATTGTTATGAAAGATGGAACGTTATAAACTTTGCAAATCTCATGAGTTATCTATGCATACAACCATATTGCTTGTTTCTCCCGTGAAACAGCTTTGCTGTGTTTCGGAGAGAAGGGCAGGACAGGCAGTGTAATTACTGGCACCGAGACTTTAACACCTTATGTCTCTGGATAGGCAACACATAAATGAGTTGGCTGGGCTAGTTCCAGGTAAACTAGTTTATGTTCATGGGCGACGTCAACCACTTACCATCAGGTGGAACGTCTGCCAGTTTGCCTATCCAACTAACATTAAAAAAAGTATTCTAACAATAATGTAGCGATAACATTAAATTTGGATTTTTTTAAATAGTTAAAGAATATTTGAAAGAAATAAGTAAGAATAATTACATATGTATATACATTTTGCTTAGCCTTATCGAAATTATCCATTTAAAAGCAATTAAATATTGATTAAATCACTTTTATCGCTTGAAATTCTTATTAAGAAGTCGGCGCCGTATACTGTAATGGTCGTAGGAAATATATCTTTTTATCATTGAATTATGTGCGTCTCTTAAGACTATCATTCGATATTAAGATTCTTACTTTACGATAAGTAAATACTAAAGTCAAATACGTTTGCAAGAAGGAGAATGTTATTTTACAAGTTCTAAGATCAATTTTTGTATTTGAGCAATAACTGTTATTTTCTGCGTGTGCTAGCGACTGTTAAAACGCATTTTTGAAATTATTATTTAAAAAAATGATGATGAGGATAACATTGAATTAATAATATCAGTTTTTTATTTAGATACATATATTTACTAAAATCTATAATGATTTTCTCATATTGTATGTTATATATTACATTTCTTTAACTGTAAAAATGTAGGTAATTTAGGAATATACTTTTAAAAAAAACTATTATTTTTATTAACCAATATTAAAAATCAACATAATGAAATAATTCAATGACGGAACATCACTTATTCACAAACGACATAAAAATTAAAAGACACGCTTTTACGGATAGAGCCATTTACCCATCGAGGTTATAAATACAAAATTTCATAAAGTTCAGAGTCACGTACCAACGTCCTGTATTGGACGTTGGTACAATTGGACTTAGACCAACCAGGTCTAAGTCCAATTTAATTTACTTACAAATTGAGCCGATAATATCTATAGTCGTTGCAGGTCATCTAATTTCTTATAAAATTATAAAATAATCAATATCCTATGCATAACTGATTTTACATTTGTAATAAAATAACTCAATGACGGTTAAGATCAACATTTAAATATGTACGACTTTTATTACAAAAATAATTGGTTGTTGTGACACTCAGTATAAATGGCTCTATTCAAATAAGGCAGATACTTTGCCTTACGCCTGAATTGGAATCTACAAACCATTTATGAGGTAGCAATGTTACTAAACATTTTTCTGATTGAATCAAGATTACATTTTCTTGGAACTTTAACTACGCGTACCTCGAAGTGGCTATAAAACTCTTATTGCAGTTTATATTGATTCGTGCTGTTTCGCGATTAATTTAAAACGTGTTGTATAAGTGTTTATGACAAAATTATCATATTTAAAAATACTAGACGTACCATGCGATTACACTTGCCTTAAGTTTTGATATTTGTCAAATTGCTTAACATTTTTGGTCGCTAATCCGCTTGCTTAATTAATTAATTGTGTTGTTAAAAAAAAATAAGTAGAATATCAAAATACAATTTTTATTAGTAACTTTTGATTCACAGCGTACATTATTTTATATTCGTATATATGATTTTGGAATAAAATTAAAAAAACTAACATTGAGTTTGCAGCATCGGTGTTTCGTGTTAGTTTCGTGAGCATAATTTTGAAGAAAATAATAAAATCCGTTAAACATTTTTACAGTTTCCAATAAATAAATTTAGAAAGAATTGTTCATTTGCTTAAAAGAAAAATTATTAATAATAAAAAAAAATATTCAACTTTATTTCATCACTTTTTGGATTATAAATTTTACTAAATAATATCATAAAGTTTTTACAAGAAATACGCGAATGACATGATTGGTAAGGTTATGGTTTAAAAAGAGCTTCTAAAGCCTATTGTACCTGGGTAGGTACGTATATCTACGCAATACTAAATATTGTTGAGGTTTGTAGCTAAATAAAAAATTCTATCCGTAGTTTACAATATATTGACCGAAAGATATTATTTTTAAAATAAAATAGGAATTATTAAAACCACGGCACACCAGTGCCGGTTTTTTCCGTTTAATATTCACGCATTCTATCTTCTGAGCTATCTCGGATCTAAATTAGCTTAATTTAGGCTTAAATTGATGACATAAATTTAAATTATAGCAATGTTAGTATAGTGAATTGTATAAATTAAAACGCCTTTATGCTATAAAAAATATTGGTTAATATCATGGTCAAAATTCTTTGCTCAAATCGTAACAGTAAAATTGTTATACATTAATAAATCACTTTTCATTATGTCATAATTTATAAAATTGAGTACATAGTACGATATAGGTTGTCAATTAGCTGATATTTCAATTATGTTGCATGAACCGTGGCCGACGTTACAAATAATTGACTAGGTACCCCTATTGAGATATGTATTTGTTTTTTTAATCAAAATATAATATCTAATGACCTTGAAATTAGTCTTAAAATATTTTACAATTGTCAAGCGACATTATAATTCGACAGCGTTATACGATAAAAGCTTAAGCAAAATATTCCCAAATATCTTTATTATATGGCGTATGGGTAGCCGCATTTTCTTACGTTAGTGTCGCCTTTGTTGATGCAATCTGTTATGATGCAGGCCGCTATTTACGAGCACTAGTCCACCGACTATAACGGCGTCCATGAATACCGTTTATAAGGGAAATAGCGGCATGTTTTATGAATATTGACTTACATTAGCTTTGAATAGTTAGCTCGTTTCTAGGGCTTAGCCGACCTCTAAATATCTATTTGCAAAGAATCTTATAATTCTGTCACGATTTCAATCAACTATTTTAGAATAAGTATTGCAATGCAATGGTTTGTCTTAGGGCCGGTTTTTTGATCAGTAGTTAAGGCGTCCAATGGTTAAAAATAACGACCAATGGTTAAATTTTTATTGAATGACCAAACAACGGGAGCTGATTGTTACAGCCGCAATGTTACGTTAATGTTTTCTATAATAATTATAGCGCTTAGTTAAGTTTTGCACGGTTTAACCGCATGAATATCCTAAAGTATTTGGAAGTTACGAAATAAGAAATAATTGTAAAAATAATATTTTTAAAATATTCATATTCAAATATATAAAGTACAGTGAAAGTATAGGATAAAAAATGTAAGTATGGTTTTTTTAATATGATATTTTTCGGTACTTAAAAGCATTATTTGAGACCGTTAAGGAATATACGAGTAGGTACTTGGAAGAGTCTCCTTACTCATTGTAATTGTTTTTTTATCCTACTGCAGTAAAGCCTAAAGCACATGTTTTTACCTGGGGTATATATACAAATACATATGTTTGTATCTGTTTATGTATGTCCGTTTCGATGTTACGTCTTAATGCTACTCAGTCATACAATTACGTAAAAATTAAATGACTCGATCCGTCCCAGTAACGGAAATGTCCCCAAGAAAAATGAAAAAAAAAATCAAAAAGTGGAAATTGTAAATTTGGTTTGATATATTTTTAGGGCTTAAATTTTTTTCGACAGCCATCAAATAGATTGTTAAAAAGATAGAATAAAAAATTGGATCTAAAAATACAATTAATACAATATTAATATCGCTTCTGTTTATTCACAATAATGGATTTGATATGCTAAATTATGGAATTTAATTTGTTTTTGTTTTCCATCCAGAAAATATTGAAATTAAAAATAATTAATACTACTAATATTAAAATAATTAAACAAGAACATAAGCCTACAAATTGTTGGAAGCAGGCGTGACTCATTGTAGTATTTTATTATTTATGGGCTTTATATGATGCCTTCCATTTATACAGATTCTATTTACTATCCGCATTTTTATTTGCTTTAATAATATTTTTACTAAGATATAAGATAAACGCATTAGCTCTTACCGCTTGTGTGGTCAATTTCGCGTATTGATTGTTTGTATTACAAGAGAAATGGTAAGCCGATACGCGTCACTTGCCAAATGTGATGGAATGTGATTATGTTCACTTTATCAGTGTTTAGATCCATATATACGCAACCTCTGAGGTTTCACCTGTGTTTATAATTATTGTTTCACCTCTATGACCTGTAGTATTATATTTACTAAATTAATAATAATTGTAATAATATTTTATAATTTGTTTGATACTGGATTGGTACTTTTGTACTAGGTAAATAAATAAAAGTTTATTTGTATAGTTATTGGACTGTATAAACGAACTAATCACATGAACTAGGTACAGAAATGATTTTGATGAAACTTAGCAAAATTATATATAGTATACTAGCAAACCCGGCGAACTCCGTTTCGCCACCAGATGGCTTCGTTTTTTGTAACACTTCGTTTGGGGATTAAACCACCATGCAAAACCATATTGGTTTGTAGTACATGCTATGTATCAGAGATGGCGCGGTATGTGAAAACTGATTTTTCTGTTTTCCTGCTTTTCTGTTGAAATTTTTCCTAAATTTTGTTTGCTATAAGCCTCACGGAGCCCGAGACCTTTCCAACGAATGCAAAACCGTGGAAATCGGTTTGTGCGTTCTGGAATTATAGCATCAGGAAGGAAAACCCGACTTATTTTTATATTATAGAGATATTATGTATCAATTAAAGTATAAAATGTCACTAGTTGCAAATATAAGCATAGCGTTAAGCGATAGTCTAGTCATAAAAAAAAAATATTGCATTATACACTTATACCTACTTATACTTACTAGGGTATAAGAATTATAGAAGAGGTTTAAGATATTAAGAGGGCAATTTACGTAAGTTGTTGCTTGAGAGCCAAAAGAGGAAATTAAACAAAGTGGCAATGTTTATGCTCTCCAGTATTAGGGTTGTTCCTGCTCCTTGCCATATCGCAAATTAGCTATACTCTCCAAGTTGCTTGTTAGGATATTTCGCTTAAGAGCTGATATACACTTAAAAGTTAAGTAAGATGATTTTTGCATCAGTGAACTTTGAGAGTTTTAGTATTTTTTGCATATTTTTAAGTAAGCATGTGATCAAAGACTTGCTTTTATGATTTCCAAGTTATATGAAGTTGAAAGGTTGAAGTTCAAAAATGAATTTCAATGTCCTTATTAATATTACAAATGCGAAAGTTTGTTTGGTCCATGTTCAATATATACTTACACACATTAATTGAACTGAAACGAATCAGCATGTAAGCGTCCCTCTGCTGCGAAAAGGAATCTTCTCTATTTAGGAGAAGGGTTGGAGCATAATACGTCACGCTGCTCCACTGCGAGTTGGCAGATAATTCTACCTATGTTTATGACAACAACCGGGACCGACAGCCTTACGTGCTCTCCGAGGCACGGTGGGAAGACCCAAAAGGACTTACCTATAGCATAAAACGAAACAAATATCAAATATTTGTAAAAATAGAAATATCTGCCCCGAGCGGGAATCAAACCCACGGCCACCGGCGTATAATATATATATATATATATATATATATATATATATAAATCAAATCCGATCAAACGGTCGGGGATTAGGGCTGTACGCTGAGAAATCGGCGGGCAATCCTAGCAGAGTCGAGCAATACCGCCTTCTGCATTCTGGTTGCGAGTGAACTATGACGGATCCCCAGCTGCCTCAGATGGTGAGCGAGGCATAGGTACTAGGATCTAACCTTTGGCAGATATTATGATAGGGATGATTTCAGCGAACTCCAGATTCCACATGTTGACGATCTCGTGCGCCAGATCCAGATATTTTTTACGTTTTTTGGATTTTCCGGTTTTAACGAGTTTCTCGTTACGCGGGAAGGCTATGTCGACTAAAAAACATTTAAATTAATATTTAAAGATATTTTAAAAGTTTAAATTAAGTTAGAGTCATTCACATATCATAAAAGTTAGTACACAAAAGGACCTCTAAAATTTCACAACCTCTCGTCATGTACAAATAAAATAAATCCGAAAACAAATGGGGAACATTATAGTAATGGAAAATATTTTAAAAGTAGTTTTATTGTATTTTATATAGGTATATTAAGTATATGTTTTTGATTCTACTGAATTAAAAATTGCATTAAATTTGGAATGTCTTATTGTTTCTTTTTTGTTGACAAGATGAAGTGAAATAATATTTAATCTTTTGTTCAAATCGTTTCTTATACTATTTAAATGACTTAAAAATGTTACAGCAAATTTGTTTGTATATATTCCATATAAATAATAGAATCAAGTTAATTTTTATTAAAATTACCTCCAGTCATTGTTATGAAAGATGGAACGTTATAAACTTTGCAAATCTCATGAGTTATCTATGCATAATCTCAAATATTAAAGTTATTTTTAGTCACCATTTATTAAATTATCATAAGTACCGTTTTTAGAACAAAATAATACTTATAGTCCAAGATCCCAGGGCCGCCAGACGTCACGTATTTTCTGACGGATAAAATGTGGACGATTAAGTAGTGTTAGTATGTACTACGATCCTACCTGCTAGCTTGGTCAAACGGCCAATTTCCAGGTATCAGGTAATCAAGGTACATAAAAACATTACTTACTTCACGTAAATTCTCATGGCTGATTTTCATATATGTTTCCGAGTGTATAGTTAAAAATAAATTGTCAATACTCCCAGACACTTTCCGTCGGCCATATTGCTTGGCAGACGCTTTAAGGGTCTCAAAATAAATAATTAGTTAACTTCACGTAAATTCTGACGCTCCATTTTTATATATGTTCATCCGACAACTATTTTAAAACCTTTGACAAGAAAACAGACCGATCCAAGGGGCCAATCATCCCCTAAACTATATTTTAATATCTCTGTGAGTGGGAGCGCGAGAGCATTATCTACGCGCATGAGTGAGACCGACTGCGCTGTTAAGGCTATGAAAATTACTTGAACAGATATTTTATAATTTTTAGAACTTTTGTTGACAAGTAAATTATGGCAAAGTGAGCTTTGGCAACAGTTTCGTCGGGCTAGCTATATCGCTAGTCTTTGGAACAATCCGATCTTGCTCTATTATGATATTAAAAAGAATACGCCTGACTGTAGAATAAACACGAGCATGTCTACACAAACAGAACCCTTCAATACATCCCTGTATAAACCATAACGATCGGTCGATCAAATCCGTCTCACACAACAGATCAAAGATATAATAGCTATGTCCTGTAATGTGCAATTACAGTGGCTACGTAAACATATTGTAGGAATGAGATAACGCGGTGTTATCAGAAGCCTACGGGCTGTGCTACGGGTACGCCACTTAAGGTTATTGCAAACAGAGTATCGCAATCATAGGGCAAGTAGGTAATGCCTTCATCGGCTATCGCGTCTAGAGATCCTGGTGTAAAGCATGAGAAAAGAGGTAAATAATCTAGTTTTTAATATATTTACTCAAATATTTCAGAAAGAGCGTTAAATTTATTGAGTGTCTATATGGCGTATGTCTAAAGCTAATATTATGGCCTAAATGATATAATATATGGAACACATGATCGATTGGTTCATATGTGAGTTAGCTCTTTTCTTAATACGAGAGGAGGTTTTTATTCAGCCTTGGTACATAATCATTTTTTATTCACTTTACAATATATTATCTTTAATAGATTTTTTTATGAATGTACGGTTAAAATCGTAATAATTTTCGTAATAAAAAATCTACTGAAATATGGATTCTTAAGATTATTTTATATTTTAAACATTAATCAACTTACTAATTTTAAAAACATTCAAATATAAATATAATAAAATGATTATTAATATGATAAAGTTAACATCTTACACCATAGTATGTCTCGATATTATAGACAAATCTAAGACTCAATATGAGACACTATTCAGTAAAATGCTTAAGGCTAAGCTACATAGAAGCGCGTTGATTCAATCTTAGCTCAATAGTTACCGCTATATCAATATTTTTATCGAACTCAAATCCAAACCCTAAGCAATGTAATCATTAAGTGAGCTTAAATATTAATATTTAATTTAGAAAAATAATCTTTATAACAAAAACGCATGTTTTATTAAATTATTTAATAAATATATATATATATATATATATATATATATATATATATATATATATATATATATATAATTTTTTTTTGAAAATCGATTTGTAAATTATATAAGTTAGAGAATGAAAACATATTTATTATAGGTAAGTAGTAATAATTATCTTTAGTAAATTCCTAAAAGAATATAAACAACTTTTTTTGGGGGGAAAAATAACGGTCATATATTTTTCCCAGACAGAGAAAAAACTTTTGAGATTTACGCTTGTATATTTTTTAGATATTCTTTTGTATGGTAATGTCATTATCGACAAACAGTAGGCTGGCTGTATTTTTGGTCACGCCTACCTTATTATGATGCGGTTTTGTATGAATAAGCACGCTATCGATGAGCAACAGTTACCTTTAGCATTCGATATTCATGTATAAGTAAAATATATTTTTTTAAATAAAATGTGATGAATGTCTCGAGATTTTCGGTATTACCACTATAGTAAAATAAGATAGTACAATATATTATAATTAGAAGTAAATATTTTGTTAAAAAGTTGTATTTAAATTAATACACAATAAAAAACAATTCTGTGATATTATTATGACACAATAATAAACATCGTTATTTATTTCGAGGAATTAATTTTTATAAATTCCAAAATAAGATTTAATTACAACATAGCAAATTTCTGTGCTATTTATTATGTACCACATAACAGTTTTAAAATACTTTTTTCTTCATGCTGAGATTGTTATCATGATTCTAAAAGTTCCCACAAACGCGCTTCTCTTAAAAACTGAAGAACGTTTTCCATTGAGTGAGGAATTTTTTACTGAGTGGAAGAATAAAAACTGAGGAATTGTAATCAATGTTAGTAGCTTGGGTGGCGTGCGCGCGGCACGAGCGCTCTGTACCGCTGTCTAACCCGCCTTCTTCGCGGGACGTCAAAGATTATGTGTTGAAGACGATACTCAATATTTTTGTGAGACCAATTTGATCAATTGTTACATTTTATTATGTTTTACAATTAGTATTTCATTTAAGAATTAATGATTGTCAAGATGTTTTATCGAAATCCATGAATGAGGCGAGTGGTTTTAGTTATAGTAACCTCATTTTATATAATAAAATTATAATAGTTTTATTTACAAGTATCCTATCTAATAAAGTACAAATTTCTTTGAAATTCAGATATATCAAATACGTTTAGTATATATTTTAACTATTATTACTAACAATTGTAGAAAAAATAGTAATACAAAGATTAATTCTTCTGCCTACTAACGTATCTGTGTTTTAATATCGCCGCAATTGACCTTGCAGAAGCGATCAAGCTCCCCCACCACTTGCGCGGGCGCAGAGAACTTCATCTACATAATTACTCGGAGCTCATTGGTGACTATTAACCTCATGATAATTCATGAGTTCATCGGCGTGTTTAATTAATACCGTATCATGTGGGCTGTCAGATAGGACATAATGAAACTTGATGGTTTTCGTCATTTGTTTTGAATACATTAGGCGAGTACTCCTTTTCTCACGATGCTGGAATACTTTTATGTAAATCTGTTTTAGAGGGATCTATAAATAAAGTAATCTATAATAGATAAGTACTTTTTTGTTAAGGAGTTAATGATCGAACTCTATGATACACGGGAGGTATGAGAGTTAAAATTTTACATATAAACTCTATAACTTTTTTGAAATATTTTTTTAAGAGAAATTTATTTTCTTTATTATCTTTATAGATTTAAGTAGGTGCCTATATATTAATACTAAATAATATGCGCAGTGAGATACGTGTTGACGATTGTAGTTACTAAACCCTCTCAGAGGCGTGATATGTATATGTAATAATAATAATAATAACTCTTTTGTACACCAAAAATAAGCAATAGTACGAAAAAAAAAAAGAAATAAGTACAAAAGGCGGCTTATCGCTAAAGAATGATCTCTTCCATTATCTATATCTCTTCTAGGCAACCTTAATACCTCAACTGTGTGTAATATAATCTTCAAAGAATAAACTGTTTAACAATTAAAAAAAAAATAGTAGTTCCCGAGATCAGCGTTTTGAAACAGTAAAAAAACTATACAATTTTTATATTGTATAAAATATTTTTCCAGGGGTACCTACTTCCTTTTCTCTTTTCTCTCTCTTTAACGGAACAGAAACGAATAAATGATAAATGAAAAAAATATAGTAAAAAAATATGGGTAACTGTGTTTATATGTGATAGATTTTTGACGTGATAACGTCTTGTAAATCGATGAATGTCGGCTGGCACGCACGAAGAAGTGTCACGTGTTGCGAGCGAATGCGCGGAACAAGCGATAGAGAGGCACGATCGGCCTAAGCGTTCGACTTATGAATGAAAAACAATACCTAACGCAGATTGGAGGATCTTAAATATGACACATGTACCTCTATATGTTGTAAATAAATTGTTAATAGCACATTGTTACTTGTAATTAATATGTATAATTTAAGTAATAAAATATTTGAATTAGCGAGTGCAAATAAATGTTAATTTATCGAAAAAAAAATGTAATTAATTGAAATAACTCATTATTTGTATTATAAAAAATAATGATAACGCAGTGATAATAATTTAATTCAGTTCATAAAAGTATGCATTTTTTTTCAATGTTTTCTTATGGCGTTATCACGTAAAATTATCGTCCGTAAACCGACTTTACAGAAAACCATTTTTATTCTAAACGAATTTCTAAAGAATTCTTTGTGATGCATATAATTAGTTGATCGTTTTGCTGGGTTTTACGTCCCAAGAGAATACCTACTATCGAATTTGAGTACATTAATATATAGGATAATTATATAAAGTCCTTAAATCTGCTAGACCGATTTTCAAATTAACACTTTTTCGTCAAACGTCAAATATTTATAAAATGACTGACCCTTAAAATAAGGAAAGCTACATACAATAGCCCTTTTTTAATTCTACCATGTGTCATATTTATAAATAGAATCAGCAGATGTTAGTCTTCATATGTAAATATAACAGTCAATTATAAGCAATTGCATCAAGCGCCATTTTAATAGACGCCAGACATTGCAGCGTCTACTATATCAATCAAAATTATATCAAACTTGATATTATTTGAAAATACGATAGTGAACCTGACCTATTTTATTTAATTATTTTTATATTTATAGACTTGAAAAATGCTGTAAAATTTCTTCCAAAGCACTTTATTTTTTGCCCGATTTTTCAATTATTTTAAGAGCATATTGGAAAATTTAATAAATGATATAAAAATTATTTAAAGAATCAATATTCTAAATACATAATTTGGATCTTTAATAAATAGCAGAAATACGTTTTTGAAAATCTACCTATAGTTTGAATTAAATTTTAGACAGTCAAAGATAAAATTTACTTCAGATATTGGGAAGGTAAATAATACATAGAACCTAGATCTTATTATATCTCATAAAATAAAACAATTGATAAATATAGTTACTAAAAATAGAATAGATTATTGTTTCCCGTTAGCTAAATAAATACCTACTGGACTAAAATATATTTGGTTTTTTAAATACTATTCAAAATTGTATTTAAAAGTATAATTAAATAAAAAATGTACAAGACCTTTTTATCTATATCAAAAGTTATTTAATAGAGCTTTTCCTGAAAATCTTAATAACATACGATATTTGATTCAATTATATAAATTCATACAATAATTATGACGAAATAAATTAGGACTGTTTAACACAGTAAGCAAACAGTACATTTCATTTAAGTACCTAATTTAATTTGATATAAAAAACATTGAATAAAATAAATATAATTTTTATTTTTAAATATGTATCAAAAGCTGTAAAACTTCATTTACACAAACGTATGAGAATACTGCTTTAGTATGTTCGGCGCATCGACGAAATGCAGAATGTATGTTCTGTGCGTTACCGCATTGTATCCAGGTGTCGGACTAATTAATTTCCTCTAATATTACATCATACGATTCACACCTGTAACACTATGAACATAAGTCTTAAGGTAGCATGAACAATAAGTGTTATTTTACCGGACGTCTACGCGCGTTGTACCGGAATATTTGTTGAGCATACAAGTGTAAAACCTATGCACACATAATATTAATTCTTCACGGGAAATGAGATGAAACGTTAGTCAACATTAAAACAACCTGACAATGTGTGTATTAAGTATAGATATCAAAACATGAGATTTTAAACCTTATATCCTTAAACATAAGGCAATAAAACATTTAAACAAAGGATTTTTTGTGGTTGTTTTGATAAGAAATTGGTAATTTTTCGATCTTATCAAGCAGCTGTAGTGTGAACCGTTTTTGTTATAGTTGCGGATATGTTTACGTAACAGTTAGGCGAAATATGTTTTGTTTGTGTGTTAACAAACAAAGGTTTGATTGACACACATATTTAGACACATTTTCAAGAAATCTATAAGTAAAAAAACACACACACATTTACTAAATGAAATCGCGATACGTATATAGTATATGATGAATGTCAAAAGTTTTAAAGTTTTAGTAACCAAAGTCTAATCAATGATGTTATATAGTTTTAAGAAATATAAGAAATAATTTTTGTGGGTTGTGTTCTTAAGGTCATTTATGTTTAATTTTTTTTTTAAGTCGGTAGAAATATAAATACCTTTGTCCGGAAAAAAGTTCACGTTATAATTTGATCGAACGCCGCCTACAATTGGACCTTTCTTTAAAACCCACGCTCTTTCTACATGTCAAAATATAAATATATTTTGTTATCAATATAATAAATAGACTAGTATAAATCATGTCTAATTATTTTGGCATTTCTTTTTGTAATTTATTACATTATATCATTTCTATGTCTATTTTAAGTATCTTTATAGATTGAATTAAAAACAAAAAGGATCCGATTTACTACACAATAAAAATGTAAATGTTAATATTAAGTTTTAATAATCATTTGATTAAAATTAAGGACATATTTACATGTTTTAATACACAATAATACTGAAAAACAATTCTCTATTATTTAAAACAGATTGGATTAGAAATAAACAAAACAATTATAATAAATACATACTTTTAATTAAATAAAAATACAAACAATGACATCTCTAACTCTTCTTATTCTACTCCATCTTTCGACGTTGAATCAAAATTATACAGGTTTAATTAAATCGACATTAGGTAATACAAGACTTTTGGGGTCGGAGACGCGTTCGTCATTATGTTGTTACTCTAAGTTTTTGGAAGGACCCGCCGAGAATTTTATCGAAATTCTTAAGATTAGTGTCAGGGATGTCAAACTTAATTTTTTTTGTCGGTATGGATTTTAAAGGTATTCGTTTATGATTTGGGCATCTAAATTGGATAATGGGCACTTTGAAACAATATAAAATATATTATAGTTAATTAAATGTTTATAATGCTTAGTTAATTTGTATTTATCATATAAAATATATGGTTTTTTTACGTAAATTGTGTATTTTTTAATATGTGTAAAAAGCCAAAAATTAAAAAAAAAACCACCATACTTTCTATATTTTTGCTGTTATGTGTTTACAATGTGTTTGCTTATTTTCGTGTCAAATGAACAGCCTGAATGGAGAATTTTGTATACAAAATAACAATGTAAATTACAAGTATGGTATAGTTGCGTGTTCAACCAACACATACAGGACAAATACGCTAAAATATCAAAAGTATACATATATTATATTATGTGTATTTTAAACTCAAGTGTAGTGTCAGATGTTACTGTATAACTTATTATCTTGTTTATTAATCTGAGTTTATTAATATTAAAAAGCATCTCTCAAAAACTTTTTTTAAAATCAATAGTAGCAAAAAATAATATTACACATTCGGTGACAAATCCGATCACATCGTATACGTTATTCTTATTTTATTAAGCCTTAGAAATCATTTTTATTAGGGTTCCATACAAAAATTAATAAAAAAAAAATTAAAGTACCACTTGTGTGACTGTCCGCATGTTGCAGTAGATTAACACGGAAGTTGACTAGACTGAACCATTTCACTTGAAATTTAGTACACATATGTGACCTCTAGTGCAAAAAATCCTGTAACCCACATCTGGATGCATATAATAAAACAAAAACATTATTACTAATACTTTTAAACGTAAAACGAATATGTACGGCACGTCACGTATAATGAAAAATATTGTTCAGAGCGTTTTAAATTATGTTTTTGACTTTTGAAATAAATAATTTTAAAGTGACTTTTAGATAAAATAAATAATGACTGAAACTAAAATATATTAATTGCATAAAAATCTAAGAATGACCAAGAATAACATAATTAATATTCTGTATCTTTTCATTTTAATATGTAGAATAATAGAAATTATTACATTGCGTATCGTAAGAAATCTTTAAGCAACAAATGATAAAAATAAAACTAAATGCATACATATGTGGTTTTTAATATAAAACGGTGATACAGAACCCGTATGCGAGTTCAATTCTCACTTAACCAGCTTATTATTAATTGTATTTACAATATCTAAAGACGCGTTGAACTATGACAGCTTAAGGGTGAATTTCATAACAAGACATTGTGCTATTCAATTGTGGTAAAAATCATGAAGCTTAAATAAAATTTATAGTAGGTATAATAAGTTCACCGTTTTCATATAAAGGCATTATAAAATGAATGTATCCAAACTTTGAGGGACGGATGTATTTGTAACGAAATTTAACATAACAATAAGCCGAATTAATTCAAACGTAACTTTCTCAACGACCCCTTATCTGCATATTTCTCTAGAAAACACTAATCTCCTTTTAATCGTTAGAAAAACAAAAACACGGTTATCTCAGATTTTGTTTATTTAATAAAAAAAAGTTAAATATATGTTACGAAGAGTCATTAGCAAATAACGTAGGATCAGGTAAAAATTATTCCATTCGAATCATTATCATAATTACAGAGTAAATACACTTTCGGCGCCAATTTAGAATTTAGAACCGATACGTTTTTTTATCTGTTTCTAAATATCTTGTTTATTACCTGTTCATCTCTAAGCTTTTGGAACTCGAACCGATTTCCGTTTAAAAGACCCTTTTAATAACATCCTTTGCCTAATTTCATTAGCTATAATAATTACGAATAGTTGTCAAGAATAAGGTTAAAACCAATAATTTACTTTTTTGTAGGTTTTTATAGTAACTATAATTTTTATATTTACGTATTGTACTAAAAAAATTTAACAAATTAAATATTTGACTTAAAATAATTGTCTAATATAATTTTCTCTGTAACTCTGGAGAGAGTTAATAAATACATGATTTAGGCACTGTGCATATACTATAGGTCGTTTGTTTTGACTAATGGCATTTGGCAACAACCTGTCTGAAGATTTCTATATAAAAAAATTCAGCAACTATAAACTAGTCAACTTTTGTTGCTGCAACTGATAGCCATTAACGAAAACTTGTAACAATTTAATGATTGCTTTATCATTGATTTATTTTATTATTATTATTGATTAAATGAAATACTCATTTGGGTAGGTACTTTGAGATTTTTTTTTGTTTACTAAAATAATAAATTGGCAAAAGCGAAAATGTTTGAATGCGCTTATCTCAAGATCTACTTGACCGATTCGAAAAATATTTTTATTCTTTATTTTTATAAGCTAGCCATATATCCAGAAAGATAATGAGCTATAAAACTTTACGCTGTGGTTCAGGGGGTTGCAGTAGCTACATACGTCGAAGCTACTGTTGTCACGCGAGTGGAGCTGTGTGAGACGTTTTGTGTTGATAAAATATATTTCATTATTGTTTCTTTGATATACATTCTACATTTTGTTCGCACGTAAGATAAAGCTACCAGCATGCAAAGCTACTCCCTGCCTTAAGACGACGATTAACGATTGAATCGGGTATTTATTATAGGTCATTGTCCTATAAAATAGTCTGCAAATATTTTACTGTTGAGAAAGGCCCTTATCTTATTAAGGAGATAAGTTAGAATTAAATCTATTCACACGTTCGTTGCTGATTGGCAGATACAAATGCTTTAAAATTAGTGCCGAATCTCCTGAAAGCCATAGATAGCCATTATATATATATATATATATATATAAATGGCTTATAGTATTTAACGGTACATCATATTCGTAATATCGAGTAACGGATAATCCTTACTAGTTGCTATGTAATAAAAAGAAAATGTAACTTGTAGAGCCATAATCGCTACATAGTTTATTTATGAAATCCAAGACCACAGTATCTATACCTAATACAGATTTACTGATAGAAATATGGGGTGTAAATATGAGTACCTTATTTAGTTGTGCAGGAAGAAAACCAGTTGTTAGCTGCCTGAGAAAATCATGAGTTGCGTTCCCGCGGGCAACTAAATCATAAAGATTCTTAACATCACTTCAATTTGATAGACAAGGAAACAAGAGTAGGATAACGTCGCAATTGATACCTTATAGACAGACCGTCCCTGTCATTCCGTATTGCGAAGACAGAGATGTAATTATAAGTTAGAAATTGTGGCAAGGGATTTTCTATAATTCGATTTCATAAAAAGTTAAAGTCCAACGCCACATGCACTCTAATATGTGATTACACAATACCCACACACTCGCAGTGTGGGATTAACTCACACAACCCGTTTCCTGTTACCTGCTTTAAAGCAAAAAGCCACTCAACGAATTAGAATTAATTTTACATTTTTGATAGATAGCGTTCTTTAATGCGTGGAGTTCTTTTTTTTAGTATATTTCTAAAGTGTTGTGTCATATATGAATAGAATGGTGCTGACCTGCTTCTTAAGTCTTAAAAAAGTAAAAAGGAACTTTTATTGAAGATACTATTTTAAAGTTAAAACCATAAATATATTAAACTAAATAAATATTAGTAGATTATTTTAAAAGAAAATCAAAACTTTGACTTCGTTACGATTTATTTTGGTAAACTATATTATGTATAACAATAAAAAATGAATCTGCAATAGACTTTCAAAAACCTATAATAATCAGTCAACCGTTTTGAAGTCTTTATCTTCTACTATATAAAACATCTGTAACGAATCAGTACGGTAGACGCAATCTACAATGTTAAAACAAACAATTACTTTGGTTTATTTGAAAAGGAGAAAAAATCGAGGCAATGAAATAGTCGGAGCTACCGGGCAAAAAACCACGGTCTGGCGGATGAGGCCGTGTAACGCGGGAGTTGAATTTGACCGCTTCACCAAATTGGAAAATTGTCTAGAATTTGATTTTAAAGCACATAAATGTTTGTTATACTGACGAAAATTCTTTGTTTTGTACATGGACGACTTCGTGTCAATAGCACGTCGTTTGTTTGATTACAGTCAAAATTTTATTCATTCGTTATAGCACTATTCATAAATACATTCCATACTTATGTCACATCAAGCAATAAAAAACAAATACATAAGAACCTGAAAAGAAACAGTATATATTAAAATTCTAAATCTTTGTCAAGGACTACAACCAAAAGCATTACTAATTTTAAGCATAGCGTATGAGAATATTAATAATAGAGGCAAAAATAACTTTAAATTTTCATAAATAACGTATATATCTATACAATAAATGGTGTGATTCGATGCGCTGCAACCAGCTGTGTTAAGAAGCGCGCTGAATCGTACGATTTGATACGCGCCTCCATCAAGTTGGCTTTGTCAAAAGGCTAATAAAGTTTAGCAGATGTGATTTTCTAAATAAGACACTAACAAATGGAAGCCAGCCGGTTGTATCTTAAGAAAATCACCGCTGATCGTAGAAGGCAATTTTCTATTTTATCAAATAGATTAATGTGCACTTCATAACCTGCACGCCTATCTGATTGGAACTAATTTATCGGAACGGCACATACTCTGCTCGTTTTATTATATAAAATATAATGTTTTGTGAGTAATATCTTTGATTATTATTTCTGTATCAAATGTGTCTGGGAAAAATTATATTAAGTTCACATGACAATTTCGTGCACGAATTCACCAACGAAGCGAACAAAAATTCTTTTAATGAAGAAGAAAGTAATTCAATTTATGCCTTGCTGTTCGGTAAATTTAAAATTCAAACAGATATGTTCTCATTGGTATGTTGGTTGTTTTGCAACGCAGATTTTAAAATTACAAAAAATAGTTCGATCCATTTGGTTTGCGTTATCGCCACACGATCGCCAATTTTTTAATCCGTCTGCTAAAGTCCATGCATCGAATTCTCCGAGTCCTCCATCATTTTGATCCGGACAAAGAAACTGACCTGCATCATTAAAGCCTATTGTAGCGAATTTAAAAATTTCCAAAAGCGAATTCGACAAACGTAAAACAATTCGATACGCGTTTGAATTTGTTGTTCGGTCTGACTTCAATTCAATTTCTTCAACCAAACCATTCGCGTGAATTGGGTCGCGTAAGCGGGCCCGCCCTTTTGGGACCAAAACGTTATTTTTTTTCACACAGATTGCGCATTCTTTGATCTTCAGAATGTGTGTGTTAAGTATTTCCTACGCTTTATACTGTTTCGGTGTGTGTTTCGTACACGACGGAACCTCGTCAACGACACCCAGCGGGATGTAAAAATGAAGCAGAAACGATTTGTGATTATTTATACCTTTTGTGTTTATATAAAGTTCATTATTTATTTTACATTTTACATTCTAATATTAGAACAATAATAATACCATTAGAAATCTCTTTTTATTTACTTAATCACTTACTTATTATATTTACTTACTTATTATACACTTTTATTCAGCATCGTCATCGAAAATTCAAATTAAATCTAATTTTACTGGATTATTTAAACTTCATTGTATTTTATAATAATAAGTAAATTTGAACCATTCAATTAATTCACAATACCTCAAAATATGTATAACTTTTTCTAGTTAAAATAACTAATTTGATCAGCTTTCTTTATAAAATGTTACCTCTTAAGTTAGTAATACTTTCACACGCTACGGCCTTGCCGCCCACGTCGACACCGAGACTTATATGCTAAATAGAAATAATTCCACACACTTGTAATACCTAGTATATAACTTTTGAAACTCATAAATTTCATTTAGATTCCAAAAATGTCATTTTTTCTAGATTTTATGATGTTTTAAGTTTTTAGATTTAAAAATATTATTATTAAAATACGAATATTATGTATATTCAACAATGTGACAAAAGTATAATAGTCAGATAGGTATATATGTAAAAAATGGCGCGAGTGATTTTTTTAATTCCGTATGATTGATATGTAATTATGTAGTTGAAAATTACAATTTCAAAAAAAAAAAAAACAATTCGCTAGCTTTTTTTTTTGACAGAATAAAGTAGAACAAAATCTATTTTGGTTTTTATTATTATTTTATTTTTTTTAAGTTTTGGAAAATATATTTATGTTCATTGGCAATGAATATTCAAGACAATAAATACAGTATTAAATTATTAACTTGTTAAATAATAACGCGATAGATAGATTTTTTGCCAAAATTATATTAACAACTATATTTATGGGATAAAGGACAGTGGGCATAAGTGCTTAATGTTTTTAGATCCAAATTTCTAGCATTAACGAGATCTAAATTGCGGGATATTTATTACCATAAATAATCACAACTTTTTCAATAATGTCAGGGGACACGTCACAAAAATAAATAAAATAAGTAAAAGAAATTTACAACGAATATGTACAAAATGTCATTTTTCTTTAGATCATTTTGTAGTATATTTAGTCCATCCAGTTATCTGCATAAAAATCGTTAGTGATTGACATTTAGACCAATTTCGACCATTGTCTTTTTAGTGTAACAATTTATTAAAGTTATTTAATTTCAATTTATTATATATTTTTGTAGTAAAAACATTAAGTCGTTATAATTACGTGACGTTAAGTAACAAATTTAAATATATAAGATATTTTATTCAATTGATATTCAATAAACAGGCCGAAAATTGAACAATTTACTTTTCTTAATTGATATGATAGTAAAATATGCCTGATTCTCGTTGAATTATTTTATAATTCAATTTTAATTTATTGTTTAATAATAGTTTATTTAAGATCAAGAAGGTGAATACGGATGAAAGCTGTAAAATACCTGAGGAACATAGTTCACTCCGGTATGGTTAGATACCTCTTGTCTCTAACAGTTGTTTGCTCTTTAGTCAAACTATCTTAATGAAGTTTCGTAGTTCAACCGAAATGTAAATGCAGTTTTGTAATGCAATCTTCTATTCATGTAGTTTCCTTCAAGTTGGTAAACTTTTCCGCTTGAAATGCCTAATAGATTCTGTGATATAGGTGGATCTGTATTTTACATAAATGTCTAAATGTTAATTAGGACCTGAATTTTAAGTAACTAATCCGTGAAATTAAAAATTGGATATTGAGTTCATTTATAATTGGTACATAAAAATCTACACGTCTATCACACTATCACACTATCACGTAGTCTATTCGTCCGTGTTATTGAATTTTATGTAAAATTTAATAAAACTCTTTTAACTTCTTAAATAACTGTGTACTTTTTACTTAGATACACATCACAATAGGAAAGATTATATGTATTACTAAACCCATTGAAACAAGTGACATTGCTGGATTCATTACTACTATCATAATAGTAAATTAAGATGTAACAAAAAATAAAATGAATGTTAATATCTTGGCAATGGCTCACGAAAATAAATCTTACTTGTTAGTTATCTTAGAAGGTATATTTTATTTAAATAATCGAATTTCACATAAACATAATTCAGATATGCATCGTAAAAAATTTTATAAACATCATATATTCCAATTATAAGACGAGGCATGGATATTGGGCTTTAAAATATTGTAACCAGGCGTACTGTGGGGTCGAATAATAATTCATTATGCTTAGTGAATGGTCACTATTGGGAACCAAAATATGTACCTTTGTTCCCTGTGAGGTCCCTTTCGGCTCAGGTGACACCTCGGCGTTACTAATTTGAAAATAGATCGGGATCCATAAGCGTTAAACGTTTTACAAATCTAACAATTAATATAAAAGTTGATTTGATTCGCTCGTACTGAGGTAATTATGTATGTAAAAATATTCGATTTTATTTCATTTTTTTCTTCTTTATTTTGTACGATGTTCAAGCAAAAAAAGTTAACATGCGACATATGTTCATGAAGATAAGTTTTTTTTCTTCTAATTTTTATATAACATTAAAATAATAAAAGATAATAAAAAGTCTGCATTAATACGAAGTTAAGTAGAAAATTTTTTGCTCCAAACGTTTTTAAGGACTATAATGCGATCAACGATATAAAAATTATAAGCAATAAACTAAGTCGAATCGAAATTTTGCTCTAGATCTCTTTAATTTTTTGACACAGCCGTACTGACAGCTTACACGCTGCGCGCTAATTTTTCGCCTTCTAAAACTAAAAGCGCTCACTTCTAACAAAGGATGCACCGTTACAAATGTCAAAAGCGATAAAATTAATGACGACAACCTTTTATTTCGGTCTATTGTTTCGAACAAAGTTGCTTTGTCTATTATAAACGTCATAATGTCAGTGTTTAGCGTCATAGCTTTTGTAGCATTTCCGAAAAAGTCCAATGAATAGGACGCGTGGCGTGCGCCGCGTGACGCTCTAACGCGATTTTTCTTCCATGGTACTCAAATTAACCTTAAAATGGAACTGTAAACATCCTTTGTTAATTATTGCTAATACCATCATGGTATCGATTTTTTTTTTCAAATATTCGGCAACATGCAAAAGACGCCAAAAAAAAAATTATATCTGACTGCTTCATGTTAATTCAAAAACAAAATTCTATTTTATTTGTGTACCTATAATTTATGTAACTTTTATTTCCAATTTCTTTTATTACATTTATTTAACATAAATCGAGCTATGTAATATAATATATGTAAATAATTCTAGAAATGTCGTACCTATAATTAAACTTAAATGAGCAGGGAGAAAATTATTACATACTCTTTTACAGGATTTATATAATTACGCTTTACGATTTGCACTTTACTCTTTTTGTTTGTCGTAATATAACGAAAACTAAAGATTTTATAATACAAGAAACAGAAAACTTTAAATTAGTACGTTCGTAAATATCCTTTTGTTAAAGGTGACAGTATCATAATTAAGTTTCAACTTCGGCGTTTGGAACCAAATCTTAAACGCGATGAATGTCAATTTTAACTACATGAGTTCATTTAGAATATTCCACACAATAAATCATCTTTATATCGTCTAAGTAAAGGTGGTGAACTTGAAACTAATAAATAATATTAAATCGATAGGTGGAGGTTAACCAACACCGGTGCGAAACGTGAATTTAATAATCTGAGAAAGATAGAAGATTTAAACAGGTTCGGAGAGGAAATGTGTGATATAAACGAAGAACGTTTGCGTTCCTGACAAGATCACTGGACCGCGATTACGTTGTCGGCAATATTTAGATATAATTAATTGAAAACATCTTATATCGTTCAATATATATAATTAATATGTTTATATTAAAAAAAGTAATTTAAATAGTTGTGCTAGAAATTAAATAGTAGGAACGATTTTTTTTTTTACTGTTTAAATTAATAAAAAAAAAGTTTCATGCTATATCTAAAATGATATTAGAATTATAATAAAATGCTCATCAACACACTTTTATTATGTTAACATCTTATGTCACATGTATCAATAAAAAATTTAAATTACAATAAAGTTGTATAATGGATTTTAATATTATGTACCTGTCGGTGAACTATTAGTCAGGACCAATAAATACCAATTTCTAATATTAATAGTGAGATAAATTATAAAAACTCGTTTTCGGAGAACTATTCAACAAGACAAAGATCGTCAACGGGAATTCTATTAATGAGTTATCTAATATTAACTAAATGTAAACTGTATTGAGACTTTATTTTTGAATTTTTAATGAACATATATCATCCATTCGATTCTACGGTAATTTTCTAGGAAGCCACTAAATTATTCTAGTCACCATAAAATAAGGACCGATCTAAATTATGTTTTGACGTGACAATGAAATAGATTCCGTTCAGAAATGTTCAATAAATTTCTCATGCAAATTTTGCGCTACATTTTTATCTGAGACACGTATTCGGAGAATGTAAAAAAAAGAAGTAAAACAATCGTCAATCGTCACGCGAAGTATTCGTTGGCCAGACGTTAGTTAACAGGAAATCGTGACATTAGCATAATGCATTCGGCTGTCTAACTAAATTTAAGACGCCCTTTAAATATTTTATAGTCAAAATCGTTTCGGCGCCGAAAGATAAAAACTATATACCATAAGTCTCAAGTGATGGTTAAAATTCTCAATAACCGTGCAACCTCAATGGACGATGTGCACATCATTATGGCTTTGATAACTAAAGTCCGGTTTAAGCGATGACTTTTTTGTACTTCATTTTCTACTAGCTTTACGCATTTTCTAGTCACTTTACGCTAACGTAATTTTCATATATTTGAATTCATTCGAATAAAAATTCGTTAATGTTACATTTTACGTTCATTGAATTTAAATAACAGTAATTTAAAGAAAAAAATCGTAATATTAGAGACTATAAGTTCAACATTCACCACAATTATAACGATGAAGTTAAGAATAACAATGTTACAAAAAGATTGAGACGAAATGAAATCTAATGTATAAACGTCGATCTTAGCCGAATGTTACGAGTATAAAATCAAGACTACGCTGTTTATTGTTTTTTTTTTGGTTTAGTAGGTAACTTTGTTTAAAACTGTTAGCAGAAATTTTCTAAAATTTGCGTGGTGGATAATGCTCTCATTCTTCTCTTTAATTGGAGTGTAGATCTTTGTTGAGTAGTGATATATACGAACCGTTGTAACACAATGCTAACGGACTGTCATTATTGCGAATATTGTCTTTTGGAGAATAGAGTTTATGGAGCTCTACACCGAAAGGGCTAACGGGACCCTATTACGCATCCTGCCTATACAGATATTGGTCAAAAATAGAAAGTTCAAAATCAACCCATTTTTTAAAACCCTTAAATATAAATAGCCATAACTAACACAGTTTTCTCTTTTAATTTACTTTCTTTTGTGATTGAAAATTCATAAGGTGGACGTCGACACGTGTGCAATGTTTGTTTGTGTGTGTGTGTGTGTGTGTGTGCCTGCGCGTGTGTTGTTTAGTGTGGTTATGTGTGTTGAACGGCTAGGTGTGTATTCAAAATATTACTATGGCAATTAAAACTTTAAAATTCAAAATAAAGTCCGACTGTCCCTTGAGTATTTCTTTATACAAAATATAATGTAATATAATTAAAAGTTATCGATCTTTTCTGAACTTATTATTTAGAATATAGCCTAGCCTAGGTATTTATTCGTTTCATGGTTACAAATAATAGGGAAAGCAAAATAAGATTTATGTATAATTATTTTAAATTAGTTATGAATTCTTTAGTATTAAGCTACACTCTGTACACTCTGGGTAAATAATTTGTATTATAGAAATCATATCGAAAATTATGTCTCTGTATTTTAAAATTGCTTATTTCTGCTGCGGTAAAAGTGTTTCATTATCTATTTCAGCCTCGTAACAATTCATCATTTCTTTCGTACTAAATAATTGATAAAATAATATAAAAATATATTATAATACATGAAAAATAATAAACAAAGATTATTTCATATTTTTCTAAATTACAGAAATTTTACAATATTATACATATTTACAATTTAAAACTTAAAATAATTATTTACAAACAGTTTTGGTATAAATCATGTCCGCGTGGAATGGTGCCAAGAATACTAGCAGCATTTCCCCGTTGAATCGCAATTCCGATTCTTTGGGCAAAAAATGCACCAGCCCTCTTGTCACCAGTGGAGGCTATGAGTCGTGGGGTTAATTCTTTTAGAAATTTTTTAGCACTGCTACTCCAAGGTCCAAGTGTTTCGACTGCAAACGGCACAAAAATATAACTTTGGATAAGTGACGAATATTTGTGCCGTTTAGTCATTTCAGCCTTCTCCGCAGCGGCTCCCATTCTTACAGCCGTTTCCCTGATATGAGACGGAGCCAATGTATCGACGCAGGTTGCGTCCCACAAAAGCGCCCGTCCCCTTTCCCAGGGAATCAGCGTTAAACCATCAGGCCTCTTGCCATCATCGCGACTAATTCCAGTAGGCTCAATAAGAGCAGGAACGTCGATTTTGGCAAGAGCCCTTTTAATGGTCTCATTCAGGGAACCGTGGCGGGAAAACCTACCTGAACTTTTGTTGCAAGAAAGGCCGTGTAGTCCGAAAGAATCAACCTCCTTTCCGCACGGACATCTGTGTTCAAAACACAGACGTGCTCCCAACCGGAGACCTATACAAATTCGAAAACTTTCATTATTTAAAAGTGTCCCAAGGTTTTTTTAACGGCATTGCGTGTAACCAGTGACCTGACTCTTTACTTGATAAAGCTAGAAGCCTTGCACGGTTTTTGTCACTTGTAAGATTTTGCGTCAAATTTTCACGAGTATTGTGAACTAATGGCGCATCCCAAAGTTTTTGTTTTGTAAATTCCTTGGGGATATCGTCATTAGGACACCTCAACTTCCAGTTTTCTACTGCGTCTGTAGCATCTGTAATTTGGACTGAACTTGATTTTAAAATTTTGGAACATAGACCTTTGATATTATGTACAGAAGCAAGAAAAGCAGGAAGAGCGACACTAGAAATTTTTCTCACGCCGATGCCACCATCTCTAATTGGTAAAGTAGCTTGGGTCCAAGAATTTTCATTAAAAGATAAATTTAGAATTTTTTCTAAAGAGCATATTTTTAGAGTGGCATCAATTTTATCGGTCAAGCCAGGGAATTTCCAAATTGGGCTATATACATTAATTTTGGGACAAAAAGACAATATTTCAAAATAGTATAGGCTATATGAGAATTTAGAGTACCCAATTTGTCAGTATTGTCCAGGAAAATTTTAATTTTACTGTCTAAAATTGACTCTATGCCTTCATCAAAAAGTGGAGCACCTAGAAGGCAAAGTGTATTTTTTTGAAGTATTTTCAAATTAGGTGCAATTTTATAAAATAATTCCGTTGCCAAATTAATTTTTTTAGGAGATAATATATCTGTGAAAAAAATTTCACATTTCGAAAAGTTTAGTTTGAGGCCAATGCTATCGAACTCGTTTTTAATTTTGATTAAATCTTCAATGACATCATCTACTTTGCCTCCTATGGTTCCATCATCTAGGTACCATATGTTAAATTTAGATTTTAAATTTGAAATGCATTTGTGGATACCTAGACTAAAAAGAGCCGGACTTAGTGGGTCCCCTTACTGAACGCCGACATTAGAGAAAATTGTGTTTTCGCCAAAGAGTAATTTACATGGTGAACTGTAACATTGCCAAACATATGGATAAATTTCAGGAAGATTTAATGAGACTTCGTTAAGCAAGGTTGCTCTATCTAAAGAATTAAAAGCATTCTTTACATCAACTTTCAGCAGCACTTCCGCCTCATTTCCTTTTAAAAAGGTACGGGCCGAATGAACTGCTGCTTCACAGCCTCCTTTAATTCCAAAACCCACCTGTATTGGTTCAAACTTTGTTTTTAGAGTGGAGATTATGTGCTTACATGCTAATTTAGACGCCAAGCGGCGAAATGTGGTCTCAATAGCAATTGGACGGATGCTACCGTCTTTTTTATTAAAAGCACATAATCTTGCACCATAAATATGTGGCAAAAAAGATGAAGTCACCTTACCAGATAACATAAAATTACAAAGTTTAGTTATGTCATTCAAGAGAGCCCTGCCAGCGTCCCCAGCTGAAGCACTCACAAGATCTTTAACATGTTGTGGTGTGATGCCGTCTATGCCGCTAGCAGAGCCGCTTGTGAACGACATAATTGCGGCATAGGTGTCTTCATCCTTAACCTGTAACACATTATTTGAACAGGGTGGATCCGGAAGCAACGAGGCCGGATTTGGTAACGGATGCTTTTCGCGTAAGGCTTCCAGCGTTTTGTTATCAAACGGTGCGAGGGTATCGCTAGAGAAAAGAATGCGAGCAGCATTCTTAAGATCTCCATCCATTGCTTTATTTTCAACAATTTTTTTTGAGTCAGAATACAAAGGTCGTACAGAGTTTTTAGGAATAATAATCGGGGTATCTAATAAGCTATTTTGTTTTAATTTAGCTGATAAAGAACCATTTTTGGTTTTATCGGCATGTAAAAATTTATAAGAAAACAAAAAGAGATTTTGCCAGGCCGAATCAGTGTCCGAAAAACATTTTTGAATAATAGCTGATAAAGATCTAGCTAGAGATATCCTCGCTCCTCTAGGAACTCGTTTAACGAGCGGTATATTTTGGTGACATTTAATAATAAATTTATCGAACGGAATCGAATTAATATCTAATTTTTCTAAATTAAAAACATCGGTCCTAAACTAACCTAAGAAGAATATAAAATCAAAAATTTCTAATAATAGGAGAACTGAAGATATTATTCTCGTCTTGTACTTACGATATGCTTGTTTAATTACTTAGCTTATCATATTAAATTAAATGTCCTTTGTGGAAGGTACATGGCCATTGACCACCCACTGTGTATGTTCAATGAGTATTGTGTAATACAAGCACAATGAATGAACTTAGGAAACATGAAACAAGAGATCAATGTCATATATCATGTCATTGGAGTATTTTATTGAATATATTTTTGCAAGGTTGTTGTCAGAAATATTAGCATGAGTAAATAGAAAATTGTAAGTAGGTACCTATGCCACAAATTCTTTTGATTTTAAGGGCAAAAATCGAGTACAATAGGACTTACTAAAAAAAAAAAAAAAAAATACGATTGAATTGAGATTAAAAGGTACGTATATTGTGAAAATATGTTCTAAAGAAATCACTTCACGTAGATAATAAAAGCTTTTTTTATATTTAAATATTAAAATTATATTTAAATATTTCAATTCAAAATTCAAAATTCGATTATTGTTATAAATAAGTTTTTTTTTTCTTAAAGTATATAATCATGTTTAACTAATAAACAGCAAGCTAAAAGTCATTTGTACTCGTAACTGTACCTAGAGATATTGAAGGAATTTAATTACTGGCGGTAAATTACCTACATTTAAAACTAAAAAGTATGTAATTATTTATATACAACATAAAATGACTCAATATCACCCATACAAATTATTCAATGATAATACTAAAAACTTTAATTTGTATAAACGTATTTTTTATAGGCTCTCATAAAACTTACGCTATCTACGCCTATAGAAAAGATCACTTACATTTTCAAAGCTGTTACGACATTTATTAGCTATAATGAATTACATATAGGATAATAAATAAACATCTGTCTGTGTGTTACTTAAGACTAAGAAACCAGACATCACGTCAATCATTTGAAGATCTCTCAAACATTAAACATATGCAGCGGGCGTGAATAACCACATTATTTACCACTACTACAGTTTTGAAACTCGTTATTATCTAGAATAACAAAAATACATTAACAAATATACACAAGTTTCCAATAAATAAATTTTAGAATTCATAGGGTATGTTTCACCGGTTGCTGATAAATCTATCTGACCTACAACGGTACAATTGTTAAAATTTTATGATATATTTTTATTTTTCAACATCTAACTCCACTTTATCTATCAGATATTTATAATCGCAAACTGTGAATGCAAAAGTTGTAATTAATTAGTGGACGTGGAACAGGTGCTACGTACCTAGCTAGCTAATGCCTAGCTTATTCTAATCTAATCAATCTATTGACGTAAGTTCCAATGACTTTTTTGTATATTGTTGCAAATAAATTTGGATTTTAAAAATTTTATATTTTCGTCAAATGATAGCTCATTTATGTCAATGATAGACTATCACCAGGTATATTATAATCTATACTAAGCGTAAGCGTCTGTAGTTATTTTAATTACAACACTTAAAACAACATAGACTTACATACCTGTATTATTGCTTAATTATTTTCCTTCCTTCCTAGTATTTGATAACGAGTAAATTAATATAATTAACTTTATTGTTACATCAAATATACAAAAAAGAATATAAGAATTTGATTATAATAAAATCTTTTTTTCTTTTAACTTCTATTGTATGTGCGAAAAAACATCTCAGTGAGATAAGTGTGAGTTTGAAACAGTCGTTAGAGGTAAAAAGATTAGGTAGTGTGTAGTATCGCAACCTATTTATCAAAGACGAATTAGTAGATGACATTGAGGCGTAAAACATATGGCCTATTAGTTTGCGGTTTACTAAGCTTGACGGTAATGCTATCATTATATCGAAATTAGGTGTTAAGTCAATTATACGACTCATACTAACGCAAGTAACTTCCGTCATTTACCATCTGCTATGAGTCCAATTTAGGAAATCAATTTTAGATATCCGACAATTTCAAACGTGATTTTTTAATAGCATAATTATTGAAGTCAATTTTTATCTAACGTATATTTTTATGTAAAATGATCTTTAGTTCTGAACTTAAATTAACTAAACTGAGTTAGCATGTACGCTTCCCACTGCTGGGTAAAGGCTTCGTCTATAGCTCATATAAAAGAAGAGGGAACCTTCAGTTCACTACACTGTAATCCGCAAAAGCTCCGTTCTTATGACTCCTGTCAGTTCCTAGCCGATTAAAATAAAAATCACACCTTAAAAATAAATTAATAATAATGAATTAATATTAAAATAATTATATCATAACTAAAACTACGCTTCAAAATTTAAATTGAAAGAAAACATAAGACTAAAGTAGAAAAAACCTCCTTTTCTGAAATTTGCTAAAAATATGCAAATAGCATATGAAACTGACATAAAACCGCCTTTTATATAACTTTTTTAAATTATATCCGAATGTTAAACGCGATTCAAGTCATTGATACCTAGAACGTAATCTCAGTTTTCACAGCGAATGATTTATTTAAATAGCAATAAAAAAATACGAATTTATGTGTCTTCTGGGACATGTCGTGTCCATTACACGGTATCCTACTTGATTTATTAAACGTGAATCAGAATGCGAATTCAACGGTATAGACATTATATGACCATGTTTAAATATCACACTATTGTCCAAGACACGTTAATCGACACCAAAAGATTGGGGGTTCAAATCTGTTCTGGTACCGTTAGTTGTTGTCGTGTACTAAGTTCTCGTTGATAATGATTTCGTGCTCGGTGGGGAAGGCAAACATGACAAAACTTTCAGTTTTCGTAAGAAAGAACCGCAGTAGATGTAGCTAACACGTTCATAGAAGTGATTTTTCACTGCAGTGGAGTTTATAGATAGTTTTGTACACGTCCAGTATGTACTGTTACAAAAACACTACCTACAGCAGTAGTAAGCTGTACTGTACTGTATCAGCCTGTAAACAACCCACTGCTGAACGAAGACTTCTTCTCCATGTAGAAGAAGTTGAGGTTTGGCGGATAATTTCCCTACCATGAGTATAGCTCGTTATCAGGTGTCTATGATAACAACCGGGACCGACGGCTTTACGTGCTCTCCGAGGCACGGTGGTGAGACCCATAAGGACATACACCCAGACTAGAAACAAATATTTGTACAAACACCAATAGCTGCCCCGAGCGGAAATGGAACCTGCGATCGTCGGCACGCGATTTGAGGCGACTACTAGCACTATTCTGCCCTCCTGAACCTAAAGTGCAGTAACAGCAAAAACACGAATTCGAGAAAAGCGCTCCTAAAGTTTAGAATCCATAAAAATATATCCAAAAGATACTTTTCGATAAAACTTTGAATGCAAGGTGAAAGGATATGTATAAAACTATAATACTAAATAATGTTACGTTAGTTTTTTATACAAAAAAGTATAATTATGACAATTTTTATGTTTTTGTTCCTATTACTACACACGGTTTTTTTACAAAATATTGTTAAAAACTGATTTAAATGCAGTAAATCTTGTTATTACTGCATTTTAGATTTTTTCCCCAGGATTGTTACTAACTAAAGTGCAGTAATATTACGAAAATACTGCTATTTAATCTGTTTTTAAAACAAAACACTGAAGTTCCACACATATAGTAAAATAAAATAACCTTTTATTTAAATAAAAATTTGTATTTTCTTAAACAAATTTACTTGAAAAGTCATTTATGGCTATGCCATCAAAACTATTTATCAAAATATTGTACCTTATTACAATCTAATAGTGCAAATTGTTTTCTGTGGGTAACGATATTATCAGTCTTTACAAGATTTTGATAATCCTAACTAGTAAATGCGCCATAAAAGGTAAATCACAGGTATTTATCACGCTTATAAATTAACAAAATGTGTGAGATTCACTTTACCGAATGTTAAGTTGGCTACAACCAGTATCAGGATTAGGGATAAGGAAATAGAATTGGTTGATCAGGCTGTCTTTCTGGGTATAACCTTAGATTCAAAATTACAGTGGGGTCCTCATATTGGGAAGTTATCTGGCAGACTCAGCTCCGCAGCTTACGCAGTAAAAAAATACGGCAGTTGACGGATATACGTATAACCTTAGATTCAAAATTACAGTGGGGTCCTCATATTGGGAAGTTATCTGGCAGACTCAGCTCCGCAGCTTACGCAGTAAAAAAATACGGCAGTTGACGGATATCAAAACCGCGCGATTAGTATATTTCAGCTATTTCCACAGTATCATGACTTATGGTTTACTGCTGTGGGGAAACGCTGCTGATATTCAATGTATATTTATTTTGCAAAAGAGAGCTGTCAGAGCTATCTACTATATGGGCACCCGTGAGTCTTTACGAAATAAATTTAAGGAAATAAAAATACTAACTGTTTACTCTCAATATATTTTTGAAAATTTATTATACACACATAAAAACAAAAATAAATTTGTCAAGAACTGTGATAGACATAATATAAATTTAAGAAATAAAAATAAATTGGCCATTCCTAATTTTAGGCTCTACAAAATAAGTAACTCTTTTGTAGGTAACTGTATACGCATGTACAATACACTGCCTGGTAATGTGCAAGACTTGTCCCTAAATAACTTTAAACACTTCATTAAATCCAAATTATGTAGTAAGGCATATTATAGCATTAAAGATTTTTTAAATGACAAGTCTGCTTGGCAGTGACATGATTTGCTCGTTCTTTGTGAATAATTTTTTTTTTATTTTGTATGTACAAAATATGATATGTTAAAAAGAGTACCGAGAGTTTTTTTCCGGCTTTTTTTACAGTACTAACTTGCCTACACTAGGAACATTATTATATTATTGTAATATTTAGTAAAGCCGATGATGAAATAGATGATAAAATAGATGATGAAATTGTAGATGTCTACCGAGACATTTTTTTTGACGTTCGTTGAGCGTGTGTAATCACCTTATAACGAATAAAATATTTTGATTTTGATTTTATTATTATCACGTGTTCAGAATTGTGTAAATTAAAAGTTTCGCACATCTCGCATTCCTCAGCAAATTTATTAGTACTGCATATCTTTTGGTTTTTCACAAAAAAATACAAAATTCCGCACAAGTTAATGTGCAGTATGTAATGTTAATACTGCACTTTAATAAGTATTATAAATAAAAAATATTTTTCCACAACTTTTGCAGTATAATCAATTTGTATGGCGTCGAATAATACTGCACTTCAATCAGTTTTGTCTTTAATCTTCTAGAACAAACTACTATTTTAAGTGTAGCTAAATATGTTAAAATACTGCAGTTTAGTTAGGAAATAGAAAAAAGTCTTGTGCAGTATTAATTTTACTGCGGTTTAGCTGGTAAACATTAAATAATTTTAATAGATTTGTCACATTATTGCTGTTACTACATTCGTAAAAAAATAAAATTAAAATACTGTATAGAGCTACAAAAATAATAATTAATTTGACTGATAGCTTATAAAACGGGGATTCAGAATATATATTTAAGTCAAAACCTACCAAAATGTCTATTACTGCACTTTAGGCTCAGGTGGGCAGTATTACACCAGAACGGTCGTCAAAAAGAACGGTAAAATGTTGTGTTTATTGTATCGTTTAAAAAAGTATTCAGAAAAGATCGTACAAAGATAATATTATAAGTTACAATATTAATTTATTAATAGTTAATTTGTGTGCTAAAATATTTTGTTATCTAGTTATTATGTATGTATAATAATAGAAATTAATATTTACTTCATTAAAACATAATTTACGTTACATAAATTATGACTACATAGTACATATACACATTAACGACTAATCAAGTTTGTTTATGTATGTTTAATCTATTTTTAAAAGTATAAACGAATAATATTTTCTAAACAACAATCCTTATAACAAGTATCACGTATTCCTCTGTGAGGTCCGACCTGTAATGAAATGTGGGTGGCGATGCTTTAGGGCGCTCCTATGAAAACACCGCACGCGATAGAGGACTGCAGGCAGCGCCTTATTAAGGCATGCAGATTATCCTTAAAGATTTGTGCATTAAATACTACGCCGTATCATATCGAATGCATTGTACAAGCCAAAGTGGTTATAAATTAGATTAATTATATCTATAGCGAGTTCTTTGTCTTTTAAAAGGATTATTAAATTGCAATTAATTTATGGTTATATTGATATTGGTATCTTCTTTTATTTTTAATCGTATTTACAGTAACGGCCTTGAAATAAACTATTGTATTAGCAAGAAAGTTTGAGGTTAAACTCGAAATTGCCACTTTTAAATCTTTTGCAATTTCTTCCGAAACTTCCATTTGAAACCGAGCAAGTGATCAAAAAAATTAACACAAGCCTGACTCATAACATTTTTAATATTATACACGTGTTATGTCCACTGGATCACTTCAGCTCTTTATTTTTGTATTTGTTTAACTGTTTTTTTTTTTTTAAACAAGTTCATTGTAAGTATGTCATAACGTTTTTTAACTAAAAGTCAATAACGGATTTTATTGCGTTTATTTAAAACTTTACAGTTTAACAATATTTTAAATTATTTCCCGACGTTTCGGACCCTTTACAGCGTCCACGGTCTTGGGGAATTAGTGCCCAGTAATTTAAAATATTGTTAAACTGTAAAGTTTTAAATAAACGCAATAAAATCCGTTATTGACTTTTAATTAAATGAGTAAAATTCGTATAAATATAAGAAAACAATATTGCAAAACAAATTTTATTTGTTTATAAAATAAATCTACTACCTTTATTGTTATTTTTAGGTACACAGGAAATTTGTTCAATATTTTTAATTTTATATGTACTACGTACTTCAAACAGTATTCCACAATGTCATATAATTGCGACTGGAACAAAGAGGCAATACAACTTGAATGTAGAAGGTACATGTCTGTGGCTTACACAACCTATGTAAGGTTTGTCAGACGAATATCAAGCGAAAACAATGGCTTGCAATATCTGCCTTAAGTTCAGTATGAAACACGCTTAAGTAGTAGACTTGAAAATGTCAACTAGCGCTTTGTGTCTCTTTACTCGTCTTTGTCAACTAATTCAACTGCAGCAGACAAATAAACAGTATTTAGATTTGACCTTAAGACCTTTCTCATTCTACTTTCTTATAGATTACTAGAATAACAGTGCGGCTTTACCCAGGTCTATTGTTATCATTCCGATTCTGGAATATATAGATAAAAGATACCTACGTAGTAAACGTGTATAATATGATTAACAATGTACCTTTTAGGATTATCCATAATAGATTTATTAGCCAAAGCAAAGGAACACATATATCTATATATATGTGTTCCTTTTTATACTCGTATACACATAATTATATCAGTTTCTTTTTAATTCCAAATTTAAATTTCCATTAAAAAACAAGCCTTGAATTTTTTTTTCATTTTTCGCTCTAGATAAACTTTCACAGCCAACGTATAATCCGGCTTAAGTTTCCAATCCGACCTCGGGCATTTAATGTTAGTTAGATAATGGCCACCGTAACACGCCTGTAGCGATATTAAGTTGCTCTTAGTTTATAAAGGTTTCCTAAACTATTTTATTACGCGCATATTACAGAGACATTTACGTACGATCTCAAGTTTCCCTCTCGCAATAAATAATTGCAAACTTGTCTTTACTATGCTGTATCACGCTACACTTAAAAACTTTGTAACATAAACTAGATGGTATCAGACTCGTAATTTTTTTTCGTAGATAGATCATTTTTATCACGAGCAAAACTATTCGGTTTTTAAGTGCTAATAAACTTAAATTATTATGCAAATTGTCTGTTGAATTATTTTGAGTCGGGTATATCAATTATCAAGGTCACGCAAAGGTTGTAAAGATAAAACAAAAATGTCAGCTTGGTCCCCGAACAAGGCCAATTTAACACACCTAGTTCTATAACAAAATCGTGACTGTCGAGTTTGACATAACGGAAAAGAGTAGTATAAATTCGTCCTCAGTCATGAATGAGCTTAAATAAAATACACTTTATTAATAGATGCAAGCATTCGATGTCTGCTCCATACCGAACATCCCTGGCTCTCGACTCAGCAAAGACCTCTCCAGTAACAAAGCGTGTTTATTGTCTCAAAACAAAGACACCGCCCGGTTCAAGGCTCAGTGACATCGTGTAGTCGGTGATACAACGGCTTGCCAATTATCAAGCTAACGTTGTTTAAGCACGCTAACGTTCAAGTCAATTTCGTGTCTTGAGAACTCCGGCTTCCCTATGTTTATGAGAGCGAAGCGGTCGTTTATCTATGCAATGTAGTGCTTCCTCCATTGCACGTTTTGTTTGATCATATTTATCGTACTTCGCTCCGGCTCCCATTACTTAAGCAGCTTTATTCGTAGCATCTCATTAGGGAGGACGTATCCCGAGCACTATGTTCATGGTATCTAGCCTGTATCGTAACTGATAACGTTTTGTAACACCCGCTTATTGAATAGGATTCTATGATATCTTTAATCTCGATATAAATCTGTCGATAATTGTGATAGCCGCTTTAAATTTCAACGTAGATATATAACATTTTTAATTAAAAAAATACTAGGTATGTTTAAATTTAATATGTCATTATAATGTCATTTATATAATTTTAATTTTAACAACATTCAAAAACAATATTTTAAAATGAAATACAGTAAGACAAAACATGTGCTGAGATATCTGCTATACAGTCTTCATTGATAAGAGAAGTAATTCAATAAATAAATAAACGTCACACACTCAACGGCCCCCAAGTAGGATGTTAATCTTGTGTCGGGGGTCCGGAAACACACAATACACATGCACAAATGCCCAGACCACGATAAACATCTGTATCGCCTATATAAATATTTGTCATATGCGGGGATCGAACCCGCCACCGCTAGCGCATCAGCCAGTTGCGGTGACCACTGCGCCAACGCGAATTCAATGTAAAAGAATGTGTTTATAAATAATAAAAGAAGTATAACAATATAGACAAAACAAAACGAATAATTCGATACATATAAATAAATCGGGATCTTTCAAAGTGTCCTAAAATTTGTTGACCTCTTCGAATTTATGTCATCACAAATTGGACTTTTTAATGTCTTTATAAGTGCTGTCTGACATGAAGTTAATGAAACGGCATGTTTTATTGATCTACCTGCGAGGTGACACGAATTCAGTCGCCTCTAACCCAGCATTATGTTTTTCTTCAAATTGTTTTCTATCTCTTTCTGTCATATGAATTTGACATAAAAAGCGAGATAGCAGTATTTCGAAGCTAAGCATTAGGATAGAACATTTCATTTGAAAGACGAAACCCATCATTTGATAAGCCGATGATTTATTTTTTTTGCTTAAGCCATTAGGATACGAAGAATTTTTTAATGTACCCTATACTGTGTTATTTTAATTTGCTTAGTTATTTGTTTGACAAGAAATAAACAAATTCCTTACATGTTGCTTTCTCCCACATACACACACACAGTCATATATATAGGTATATAACACGAAAGCTTAGCTCCTTATTTTCTAGAAAACTGCTAATTCGCTTTTAAAGAAATTAATCAAAATAAATATAATCGTAAGACTGTTTGGAATTTGTAGAATAAAACTTTCTTCTTTATTAAATATAGCCCTATCCGAATGAATTTGCTGACAGAAAATCGTATTGACATAACTGAACGAATTTGGCCATTTTACAAATACAAATTTCCTGGCTACATTTGCATTCCCTTACGGATATTGGTCATTGAAAATTACGCATTACTTACCCAACAATCCCTTTTTACTTAATATAACTTGACATCTGTTCTTTGAACAGTTGTTAGTTAACTTAATGTTATAACATAAATTATCACGCAAAGTACGTAAGCTATAATTTTCATCTTCACAAAGTTACGTACAATTATCGGTATCAAATGGTTTAGAATTTTTTAAAGTAATATTGTAATGTAGTAAGTATATATATATATATATATATATATATACATCCTGCAACTCATTCTGCGTCAACGGTAAAAAATCTGCATAGTAATAGTGCGTCCACCGACTTACGGCGCCCGTATATCGGACGCAGTATTATTTCAAACCGAGATTGGCGCCAAACGATACCTATAAGCCTCAGGTGCCTATATTTAAAAAATCGTTTTGACGTAATTTTTCTTCCGGAGTAACTGAACGAGTATATTGCTAGTTCACCGAAAAGTCGCTAGAGGCGCTGAATTTCAATATACGTTTTGCACGTATATCATCGTAAGGAGCGCCGATACTAGTGCGTCTACTGTAAAATATGTTGTGGTATACGCGCATGAACGAGACGCATCGTGCGTCTCGTTCATGCGCGTCTCGTTCATTGGTTCATTCATGGTTCGAACGACAAGGTCGCGTTTGGAGCGAAATGCGACGTTGCCGTTGACGGCAAGGTCGCGACGACGCGAACAGTTTATTTTAATGTTTAATATCATATTTATGTTCACTAAAATGGCGGACGAACGAAAATATTATTATACTCTTTGTTAAAGTCTTACTTGCGTGGTGATTTGATTTTATTATTTGTATTTTAAGCGTAGTGACATAATGAAACGAAACTTAATAACTTTATAAATTTAACTTTAAAAAAAGGTGTAATAAATTTTACTATAAATTAAATATAATAATGAATGAGAATAACTTCAATTTCTGATATTCTGTCTATCAGCCTAGCTATCCCCTGTATCAGGCACCTTATAAATAAAATTTACAAAATGAAAAACTAATTCATATACGTCCAAATCACTACATATTACAAGACAAAGTCGCTCACCGCCTCTGTCTGTCTGTTCGTGATATTTCTTCGTTTAAACCGCACAACGGATTTTGATGCAGTTATCACTGTTATTTAGAAAATTTATTCCCGAAGGTTTACGCATACATACAAAACATTCTGATAAAGTATTTGTATAATAGAGTAATAGAGAAAATTCCATGTTTTGTGACGAAACCGTTAAAAAAAAAAAACGATTTTTCCAAGACTGGTTAAACCGTATGAGATACATCAAAATATTGTACTACGGAATTGTATATCATAAAAAGGCCTACAAAAAATCCGCGATAGCATATATCTATGTCCTAAGGTTTACTCACAGTAATAATTTTTATCTTTAAGTAATTAATTTAAAAATATTACTTTATTTGCAAAGCTAATTTCTCCTAATGAATGATCTTTATCCAAATAAATATATTAGTTACCTTTGAAATTTAATGTAGATCAAAACTGTTCTTTACCTTATTTCATTAAAATTACATAAAATACTTTAGAAGTTATCTCAGATTTAAAATTTAAAAAAAAATAATTATATATATCGGTCGGACGGATTTTTGTTTCGACCGTTGTAACATTGTACAAACGTCTATTATTTTCACTGTTCCTATTTAAACTTTACTTTGAAGCAACGAAAAGTCTTAAAATTTTTGGGATGACGCTTGAATCTTTAGGGACTTTTGTGTTACATGTATTTTTTTTTAATATTTTTACAATTTGTAAAATCATTTAAATTAAGAAAATAATGTGTTCGTCATTGCAAAGTTATGTCGATCAGAAAAATTTACATCTGTGAAAAAGATCAAGCTAACTTGTACATATAATATTAATCAATTAATATTATTTATGTTATTATTCAAATGTCATACAGGAAAAGTAAGTAAAAAATAAACGGCTAGTATCAATACTATCAATGTCAGTCAGCTGTCAAAGCTGTCACTAAAATTATGATATAATATGACTTATTTTAAATCAATACAAAATCGATAATAATTTTGATTTATCAAATACTAATTGATGGTTTCGCTATTAATATTACTTTATTTCAATGAACTTTATTGTTTACAACTTTAATTGTGCATCTAAATATTTTGAGTTAATTTACTAGTACTAAACTTTTTTTTATTTATTCTATAATCGAATCGATACCCAATTAATGTGATGAAAAATATCTTTCTCATTTTTCTCCGCTTGCAGATTCAGAATTGAGATGGTTTTTTATATTTTAAAACAAAAAAATATGACCTATTGTTTAAACCATATCTCTAATTATACGTATTAAATTTTGTCCCACTCTCCAATCCCCATCTCCTTTAAGATTTTATTTCCTTTCTTGGAGCAATTCTTTAAAAGCTTAAAAAAATCTATGTTAGAAAAATTAAAAAAAAAATTATTTATCAGTTTCTTATTCATAAATTTTGTTTTTGAAAATTTAAAAATTTAAGTTAATCATCGAAAAAAAAAATATTAATAAAAAATTGACAACAACTATATCATTAAAAAATTGACCGTTCTGGTCTTGCGGTGCGAGTAGTCGCCTCAAATACGCGCGCCAGCTGGTCGCGGGTTTGACTCCCACTCAGAACAGATATTTGTGTTCATACTAATATTTGTTTCTGGTGTGGGTATATGTTCCTTGTGGGCCGTCGGTCACGGTCGATATCATAGATACCTGATAATGATCGTTACTCATGGTAGGAAATTATCCGCCAACCCGCAATGGAGTAGCGTGGTGGATTAAGCTCTAACCCTTCTCCTATAATTATAGAAAAGAGTCCTTCGCTCAGGAGTAGGTTGTTTACATGCTGATACAGTACAGTACAGTACAAAATGAGTTTTTACTTAAAAGTATGTTATATATAAAGTTTATTAATTTAACTTTTTTTTAAACTGTTTACGCATGAGAATACGTACTTATATATAATACTTATTATAGAAATATATCGATTCTTCGCCTTATTGTTAGTCACCGAAAGAGGGGTCACTTACCTTAGATTAAAAAAAATTAAGACACTATAATTTATTCCAAAAAATGAGATTTCGAATTGACAGTCGACATTTGCGCGCAAAAAAGGACATATTACAGTTCCGATGACGTCATTCATGTTTTTCAATGGTCGGTCATATTTATTCGACGCTGACTTTCAAAACCTAAACTAAAATAACCCTCAAGTTAGTTGTCAAACAAGAGTGACCTATTGATGTTTTAAAGTACGTTCCGTATAGATTTACTTTAAATTCGTAATTTTTGTTAATAATCAACATAAAGTTAATTAAATAAAACTTTGCAATGACCTGTCTTTTATATATTTTATTTTTTACGTTTTTATCACAAAATATTCGTAAATATTATATTCGTCTTTTCCCTATTTACACTAATATTAACGACATCTCATTTTTTTAAATCAATCATGTCATTTGTTTTTTTTGTTGAAATTAAAATAAAATCCTTATTTTTTACGTTTTCTTCTATAATAATAATTAGTAAATATTAGTTAGACATGAAAATGGATATGGAAGATAGAAAGTTTATTTATTTATTAAGGAACTAGTGACCCGCCCCGGTTCCGCACGAGTGCAATGCTGATACTAAATATACTACAAAATGTCTCCTGTCTGTGTCCCCTCCCGGCCGGTACTGCCGCAAACGCTATGTTATTTGTTATTTATGCCACTATTAATATATATATTTTATCAGCCTATATATTATTATACATTTTATTACATGTGACTTAAATTGAAACCGCTTCGAGAAGCTAGTGTCAATTATAAAATTAATAGTAATCATTATATATAATATTAACAATTTTTGCCTTTCTAAATATATAGGACAAAACTTCAAATAGATTATTTATAAAAAATTTAAAAGTTATTTGTAATTCGTAATTGGTCTCCCTATTAATTCTAAATTTTTATTTACATATTTATTTTCTTTTAACATTAAGTAAGTAAATTAATTTTAAGTAAGCTAAAATTTGTAAATAAATGGAAAAGAATTTACTATAAGAAACAAAATTACAGAAAAGAAAAGAGAAAAAAATAAATAAATAAATCACACAATACAAATTCAAAGAGGATTGGAACCTAGTTTAATCCTTAGTTTTATAAAAATCTCGTACTATAATCACTACACATTTCGTTACATAATAATTATAACATTACGTAAAAAAAGCGATAACTATAAACTATAGTAGGCTTGTTGGACACAAGCCTAAGAGCAAATATAATGGATAGGAGCTTATAATGATTAATTATATTATGGAGAAAATAACAAACAGTTTCAATTGTTAAAAGCGTGAAAGATTATTAATATTTTTAAAAAATAAATTTCGTAAAATATTACCTTTAGACACGTGACAGTGAACACCAATCAGAAAACATTACGTCACGCCGTGCGAAACACCAATCTTGCGTGTCATTGACATTTCGATTATCGCTACAGGTTATATAACATATTAGATACTCTTTCGTTCTTAATAAAATTTGGTTTTTAACAACTAATTTCAAGTTTTTGCAAGTTATAATTTGAAAGAATTCACCATGGAATCTGGATTTAGCAAAGCAAACAGTAATAATTCGCCCAGAATCGATGCCGTTATGCTTGGCAATTTTTTCGCGTAGAACAGTGACTTCTGCTCATCTGAATTTCGCAATGTTAAAACTTCCTTGTAAGTAAACATAAGTACAAAATATTAATTATAAACTTAAATGCTATGTCATATTTCAGTTCAGTACACAATAACTAAATGTTTTGACGTACATTACGCAAGATAATTGATACCTACTGATTTTGAGGTTATATTTACAAAGTATAAAAAAATACAAAATAGTAACAAACTTGTATAATTTCAGGTTTTCGCGAGCTTCATATGGAGATGACGCCATAAGATAGGTCTATCTTAAGCGTGACGATAAATTTTGTACTGTTAAGTGTAAAATATGTCCTGAACACAGAGTTCACGTAAATTTATATGGATGCACACTGGTTGTTGATGAAGATAATATTATTATCTCCGTTCAATGTCAAGACTGCGTAGCTTCACAAGGCATGTAAACAAGCAATAGCTTGCCTTATGTGGGTTCATCGCAGAAGTGAGGAACTATCATGCACTTTGGTAAATGTTATTGGAGAAAATCAAAACTGTCTAGAGTTGGTAGTAGCCTAAAATATTTAATGCCAACACATTTTAAAATTACATAAAAAATGGAAAAGTTGCAGAAAAATATTGTGCCCAAATGCAGCTTCAAATGTATTTAACAGGAAAGAAAATTGTTTATTTTGTATAGCGGACCAAGATTATAGTGAGAATCAAAAAGTGGAGATTTTAAGTGTGCCATTTGATATTGAGTATGTTGAGAATTTGATTGATAAACTATTAAACTTTTGGGAAATTAATATATACCCATTATTATATCAAAGTGTAAAACTATAACATATTTGAAAAAAAAAAAAAACAATCTTAAACTTTTCCTTAGTTTTATTTTATTAAAGAATCTTGCAAATTAATTAATGCACATGCTATGATTATTATCTTGTCAAGAATTTTTACAAATTTGAAATTAATATTGATAAACTATTAAACTTTATATATTATATTTTAACTTTTGGACATGATTATGGAATTCATTTTTATTTTTAGCTTTATTATTGATCAAGTTTGGAGTGTCAATTTTATTGTGTTTTGGATTTTGAAATTGAGTATATTTTACTGACAATTTAAAAATTTTATAAAATTTTTAATTTAATTTTGTTTAAATTTATGTTGACTTGGTTTTTAAATTTTTAAATTTGAATTTTGATTTTTGAATTTTAATTTTAATTTTTAAATTTTAATCTTAAATTTTAATTTTGATTCTATCTTGATTGCAACTTGGATTTAAATTTTGAATTTTACTATGATTTAGTTTTTTTGACAGTAATTTTGATATTCACTCTGATTTTGATTTGAGGTGTGGATTTTGAGGTGGATTCTTAATATTGACTTTAATTGTGATTATGTTTTGGAGTTTGAATTGATTTATTTTATTATGGATGTGTAATTTTGAATATTATTTTTGTTCACATTATGCTGATTATGTAAAAGTTTCGATTCTGTATTTGATTGTAATTTTAATTTTGATTATGATTTATATTTCTTAGTTTTCTTGTCTTGATTCTAATCATAACTTATTTGTTTTCTCTTTAAATTCAATAGTCATTTGTTTGCATGGATTGAGAATGTTGTGTACACTTAGTTAATGATATGCATATCAGTGAGTGAGATTTTTGGAATTACTGTATAAATTAAAAGTATATATGTATATTGTAAGTGTACCTATGAAATAAAAAAAAATAAAAATAAAAATAAACTTTTGGAAAATTAATGTATACCCATTATTATATCAAAGTGTAAAACTATAACATATTTGAAATAAAAAAACAATCTTGCAGTTTTCCTTAGTTTTATTTTATTAAAGAATCTTGCAAATTATTTAATGCACATGCTATGATTATTATCTCGTCAAGAATTTTTACAAATTTGAAATTAATACATGCATGTGGTCTAAGCAAATAAAATTCATGTAAGCGCCTAATAACTCTCTCTATATGAATCCTCAAGCTGGCAATCTGTTTAGTTACCTTCGCTTCAGTTTTACTCATTTCCTTTTTCAACACTTGGGAGGTCTTACTAGTGTAATACTGGATTGATAATAATAGGATTTTTCTCAATTTTTTTAATTGTATTCAACATGGCCTTTGTCACTTCTATTTTTTGTCTTCTTCAACTAATTCACTACAATCAGAAGATGATTTAATTTGTAGTGAAGCCATTGATAGTGAGGGACTATTGGAAGCTACAGATGGTATATACATATAAAGAAATATCACTGTCTGAATGTTCTTCAATAAATATATTTTTTGCAATTTTGCTTATACCACATACAGAAGGACTTAATTTTGTAACGGTTACAGTTTTAAATGGGGATGTGGACATGGATGTTACAGAATGTTTCAAAGGTGATAATGCCTAATCAATCAATTTCACATTGGTCTGCACAGCCTTACTTCTGAATTTTTTAGTTATAAATACTTGAACAGATTTATCTCTTGACTGTTGACATAACATTTCTGGCTCATTACTCCATCTGTTTCAATATCTGAAAAAGAAATACAACAGAATAGCTTTATTATAGTAATAACTGGGTATTTGCCATTTCAAACTTTAAATCATTTAGGTCGTTATGTTATTTAATATTATACATACTTGAACTTTTATCAGAAGTATCTATAAGAGAAGAACATGAAGTACAACTTTCTTTCGATTCATTCAGACACTCTGCTATTATCATCTTTCTTTGTTTTTTTAATATATATGGTCGTTCTGTCCAGCTGCATGTTCGTTTTCTTCCGTTTTCTTGACATCCAAATTTACTTGCCATAGGTACAACCTTGTTTCATATGAACTTGTGATACTGTTCCCTTAATATGATACTCCATATAATTAATCATATCATTTGCCAACTAGAATAATAAAAAGAGTGTTTGTAACATTAATTAGAAAACTAAAATAAAACGTTACGGATTCTACAAAACATCTAGTTTGCTAAAATTAAGTAATAGACTGTGTTATGTAAAACACTTACATCAAAATGATCTTCACAAAAATACATCAAAAATACATTCTTGAAACCGTTGATAAACTATGAGCATCTTCTCTTCTTGCAAGATTTAGCCACTTTTTCCGTATTTCTTTATTGTTTGGAACATAATTATATAAATAACTTGTCTGGGGTTTTTATCGTCGTGCTATTACACTGGGACACTATACAGTACTTATAATTTGAGGAATTCATTTTTAAACGATAAAAACTAAAATATACGAAGACATGATCGCTCTTTGTTTTGTTTCACGCCGTGGCGTGACGTCATTCAAGACGCCATGATAGTTTTGTGCGTTTTAGACCCAAATTTAAATTGGTTTTTTAAAACGCGAAATTTAAAATGTAAATGCTCGATTAAAACTAAATAAACATTTTTTTTCCATAAAATGCATAATAAGCTAAAGTATTAAGCAGTTATTGAAATTTAGTCAACTAGCCTATTATATTAATTTTAAGCCTATATTATATTATTGTTATTATTTATTCCACTATTAATATATTATATGTTTTATAAGCCAATGTATTATTGTATATTAATATTATTATTTATATTATTTATTGCACTACTCAATTTTTAATGAAGGTAAAAAAACTACAAATTTCACAAACAAGTAATAACAAGTAATATAAGATATTATTATTGTTGCCAATTCATTCTCGATGAAAGTATTATCTTTTATAAATTGAAAAAAAATATAGTATTACTAAGTATCGAAACCGAATTGTACGTACGAGGTACGGGTTAGATTCTCGCTCGGGATAGATATTTGTATTTGTACAAATATTTGTTTGCGGTCTGGGTGTATTTCCTTGTGGGTCTCCCCACCACGGTTGTTATCACAGACCCTGATAACTATATTTACTCATGGTAGTTAAATTATTCGCAAACCCGCAGTGGAGCAGCGTGATGGATGAAGCTCTAAGTCTTCTAAGAGAAGAGGCCTTCGCTCAGCAGTGGGTCGTTTATTATTTATTTATTTATTTATTTATTTAACAATTACAAGTTTAGACAAATATAAATTTAAGGTACAACATAAGCTTACAATGAAACTTTACTGTGTACCATTTATTGCCGATAAAATAGAATAAAATAAAAAACTATATCTAAATTACATCTAAACAATACACATAGCTCGAGACAGCGATCGACACGAGTAAGAGTTCTATGTATTATTAAACTAAATATATTTTTAAAATTAAAATAATATATTATAAATTATTATATATATGTGGCCATTTTATTTACTATCTATATGTTGGTCTAAAAAGAATTTTTTAAGAAAGTTTTTATAGTTTTTTTTTAATTTTTCTTTTAAATCTGATGGCAGATTATTTATTAACAAAGGAATAATATATTCAAGTGTACGTTTTCCATAAAAATTAGTATGTCTAGGGATTTGTAACGTTTGATTTGTAATATTTCTGGTAATTTTCTTATGATTTAATTTGATTTGAATGTTAGAATTAAAATATTGTTCGATTAATAACGCATATTTTATTTTAGTATGAATCTGCATTACTTTGCAGTAATTAAATAATTTCAAGTAATCATTTTTGTATTTATTTCTTATGTATATGGGTACAATTGTTTTTAATATTCTTAATTGAAGATGAAAAATTTTATCAAGATTTTATTTAAATGTAAGACCGTAGGTGCTTAGTCCATAAGATATAATAGATTCTCCCAAGGATTTATAAAACATTAATAGTATTGAGAACGGAATTTTGTGTCTTATTAGGGTTAATTTTGCTAAAAGGGCACGTAATTTGTCGCAAACATTGTTTATGTGGTTTTTCCAATTGAAGTTTGTATCTATTGTAATTCCTAGGTAACGCTGTGTTTTAACAAATTCGATAGTGCTACAAGTACATGTATAAGTTTGTGGATTGTAGAAACATTGGTGGCTGTGTGCAGTAATTTGTATATCTCCAGAGAATCTATTGTGTGTTGAGTTTATATAGATGGCTTTCGTTTTTTCTGCATTTAATATTAGACCAACATCATGTGACCATTTCGAAAGTTGATCAAAATCAAATTGAAGATTTTTTATTGCTTGTTTTATATCGCGATGGGTCGATAAAAGACATGTATCATTTGCAAATTGGTACATTTCACAGTTTTTGATAACGTTTTGAAGATCGTTAACATATGTAAGGTAATGAAGGGGACATTACAGTACAGTACAAAATGAATTTTTATCTAAAAGTATGTTTAATATAAACTTTATTATTTTTTTTAACTATTTACGCATGAGAATACGTACTAATGATAGAAATATATCGAAGTGGCCGATGATGACCCCTCTGGTCATTTACATTAAATAAATAAAAAATTGTATGTGACACAGAATAACACTTATCGCCTATTTTACAGTTTTTACCGCAAAAAGCACCTTTTAGATTTCTGCGGCAATAAATTGTCCGTTATTAATGTAGCTGCAACATCAAAATAACGAATAATCTCGTCTTCGGTAAGTTCAATGTCAGATTTATCTGAACTAATTGTGATTTTTACAATTAGTTATTAAAAAATATATATTAAATAAAGTCAAAAATTAATAAATGAATTAAGAGTTCTTAACATAAAAAACTCGATTAGCGTGGCCTCAAGTCAAGGTCGTCACTCTAGTAGTGGGAGACTGCGGGGTATGAACCGATGACGACGGTCGGGCGCGGCCCACGGCGCACACCCGCCCTTTCCTCAACCACGGGAATCGCGTGCTCTCGCGCATCTCCCTCCTCTCAAAGGCAAATTTCGCTGTCATTTTTATAAGTTTATAGCTCAGGTGGGAATCGGGCGGATTCTAAATCAGAAAACCTGGGTTCGAGTCCAGATGTCTCCAGACCGACTTTTTTTTAAAGTTTCTTTTTCTTTTAAGAGAAAAACTTTTATTAGGAGCCTTTTTTATTTAAATAACCAGTTCCAGAAAATATGATTCATATTTCATCAGTATGTAATAATTACTCATATCTAATGCATAAGCCTAGACAAGTTAAAATATAAACAAAAACACAGAAATGAGGTTGGTGCGTTGAGCCGTTAAAAATTCACATAATTTTATAAAAAACGGTGCACCCGTTTTATTTATGACTTGCTGTGTCTCGCGGTTATACCCGCTTTAATTTGAGAAAAACGTACATTGTACATAATAATATGTCTGTGCTGAGTGCTGTGCGTAATTATTGTGTAATTATTGCTAAGTACAGCAAACGATAACTCAGGCGACTTACACCAGCGCGCGGCGCGACGCACATCGTTTCATTAGATTTTACATTATCTTCTAAATTATAGGCCCAAATTAAATGCTATAAAATACAAAGTTATGTCTTCATAAAGTTTCCTCGTTGATGAAGTATCTATAATTCGTAAGGATTCATATGCCTGGCTAATAATAATGCAATAAAATCAACTTTTCAATTTTTGGTATTATTATTTCGTTGCGGAGTTATTTTAAAACTATGATATCTTCTAAGATATTCATTGAAATCAAATGATGTCAAGGACAATTTTGTTCAAAAAAAAATATTTGTGATGAGTAACCTATTTATATGGATAATGATTTATATCGTCTATAAAACCACCTTCTTAAATAACATTATTTTAGAACAAACTTGACTTTTACTATAATAATGAGTCAACCTTAAGAGATAGATATATGCCATCACGGACTTTTTTTACAACTTTTAATGTCAATAAATTCCGTGATACATGATTTTTGTATAACTTCAACCGTTTACGCAGCGTACGCAACTAAAGTTTTCAAATTAAATAAAACAGCAGTATAAACATAATGTTATATATATATATATATATATATTTGAACTGGTCTTTTTACTAGCTTTCATTTGATAGTCATATTGCTACAGTAAAAAAAAATCAACTTCCTCCCCCTCATTCCGCCATTTGCGGGCGCCATTTTGAAAATTTATATAGCCTACGTCACTACTACAACTTAGACAAATCCAACGACACCTCATATGTCAAAAACCGTCTAGCCGTTTGGGCTATAGGGCGTGCCAAAGAAATGGACATACATACATACATACATACACTCGAAAAACATAACCCTCCTTCTGTCGCAGTCGGGTAAAAAGAATGTTTTTTACCGTTTTTGTAACGTTTCTCATGAATGCTCAGCTCCAATTGGTCGTAGCGTGATGTTATATAACATACAGCCTTTCTCGGTAAATGGACTATCTAACACAAAAATATTTTTTCAATTTAAAGTAGTAGTTTCTGAGATTAGCGCGTTCAAACTAACAATCTATTCAGCTTTATATCTAAGTATAGAAGTATAGATTATGATGACATAAAAACCTTTCCTTGACAATTATTACGCAGACAAAGAAATATAATTAGCCAAATCAGTCATCATCGGGCAACGCGCGTCCAAGCTGGACATAGGCTTCTCGTTATAATTCAATTTGTTTTTAAAAATCTTGATATTTTACGTATTTTCATGATTTTAATTTCATAAACATAATAACTACAATAGTTTTGTATTATAATAGTTTAGCAAAAAAATCAAAGATTTAACATAGATTAAATTTAATTTTACTTACGTACAGTTTATGTAGTAGTCAAAAGTTTAGCTTCATAACTACAACTTACAAGTACAAGATGGCTAAGTGGTCAGCGGACACGGGTCTCTTGTACGGACAATTCGGGTTCGTTCTTTATTTTTTAAATACGTAAGGTATTTTAATAGAAAAAATAGAGATAAATTAAATAGATATACATAAATTAAAATTTACAATATTTCAAAAATCCGGATAATATTTTATACAGTATATATAGCACGTTCGAGTCTCTGAAGTCGAGAGTGAATTGGCACCATTATAATATCTCAAAATTTATACTTGCTTATGAAAATAGTAACTAGAGTTTTAATGTAGCTTCATTAAAAATTTAATACTGAAATAAATTTTATTAAAATATTTTTACTTTTTTAATTAAAAGTAACATAGAAATGTCAGAAAATGTTTAAATAAAATATTGTCAGTTGTTTAGTTGAGTCATTATGACTCCAAAGTTGTTACATACATAAACTCACGTCCATAATCTCTAGTCGGGTGGACAGAACCTTGGAGTCGTGCCTTCTAGGTCACTTTTAGGCTAAAAATTGGGGTTAAAATGAACAAACTATTACGGTATTGGTGATAGATGGCTAGCTCGACGCCCATTAGTTCCCGGCGTTGAGGCGACAACTCGCACCACTACACCAGAACGGTGGTGGACGGCTTCGCACGGTGCACTTGTTTTATTTATGATAAACGAAGTTCCTTTGGTAGTATATTATTATTGACAAACATATTATATTATTATTGATTATCAAATACAAATAAATGAATTACTAGCGTCTAGAGCAAGGAAATGAGACGCAGAAATAACTAATGAATTGAAGGAATGGAACGAAATTTCGTAATTAATATATTATCTCAAGTAATGAAGATAAACATTGTATTGTACATCATTTAATTCATTCATTAGCTCGATACAAATATATATTATATTATACATACAACTTTTATTACTTTGATAATAGATGATAACAAATAAACAATAATATTAATATTTCAGAGGAAAAAATCTATTAATTTAAAATTTGAATTTAAATACACATTCTTTATTAATTTTATTTCTGTGAATTAAAAATGTTTATTTTTTATTTAAAAGTATAGCATAATTGCTTAATTTGGAATGATGTAATGTAATGTCCTTAAGGTGTAAATAGATATACATAAATTAAAATTTACAATATTTCAAAAATCCGGATAATATAATAATACAATATAATACACTTATCTACAGCTGAAAATATTATACGGGTGTATTTGGTACTGTAAAATTAGCTGCTACATACATCATCATAAATCTTCCTATGCAGTTACAAGGTAATCAACAAAATTATTCAAATATTAAAAACGAAACTAATTGTTTAAGCTACCTTTTTTTTTACAATTACCTATAAAATATCTTAAACTTTGTATTCTCAACAAAGTATATAACTTTTTTTTAAATTCATATATATTTATATAATTTATTATAATTTTACAATATTATACATATTTAGAAAGCCGATCTTAAAACTAATTATATATATATATATATATATATATATATATAACTAGTTATTAAATTCATTACAAATGACAATGGATATACCTTAATTACTTTAAATCTTTAATTTTATAATAATTACTAAAAATATTGCCATATAATATGGTTTCGTAAAAAAAATTTATAATTTATTAAATTTTTTTTTTGTAACTTTTACGCAAGACTTTTACGTATATGGCAAGTTATTCGCACACTAATTATATGAATCTCTGAATCTTATTTCAACCTGATGTTAGTAAATTTCCATTGTTAATAAAATTTAAAATAAAGTATTAATATCGCTTTACGTTATTACACTTTCATGTAATTAAAAAAAAATCTATGTTTTCAAGTCCGAATTTTAAAAGTAAATAAACAAATATTGTTTTATGAATTATAAATATTTTGAAGAGAAACTATTTGATTGTAAAATGAATATAACGGTATATGAAAAAAATATATAAATAAAACATAAGATAATGATTTATGATTAATTGTAGGAAAATTGATAGACTGCGTATTGTGTAAAAAATTATGTAATATTATTTTGTTAAAGTAGTGGGATAATGAATGAAAAAAAAAATTAAAAATTGTTTCTATTGACCATTAGCTTTATCATTGATAAATAATAATCGATCTGATCAACCGAAAATCGTGAAACTGTTAATCGTTTAATAAGTTCCAAGTTAAGCGTTTTGCTTATGGTTTGAGAATTAAATAATATACATATATATAAATAATTGAATATGATTAATAATAAGAGATAATGATGATGGCCGCCTATTATCTCGATCATGCTATACGCGAGTCCGACTCATATCCGAGATAAATGGTTATATGCATTATATAGTATATAAATAGTGCATTATTAGGTTTAAATCTTTTCAAGCATTCCAAATACATCCGGTATATAATTGAGAGAAAACTAAAGGCTAAGTATGTAAATTCAAAACCTATTTTCAATAAATATGTACAGTTATTCTATATAGAAAGAAACAATTATTTCTTCTAGTATCTACTCAGATATTATTCATTATGAGCATTTAAGCAATAAAATCAACAATAATAATTTGTTTAGGAAAACTAAAACAAATAATAATAATAATTATGACTAATTTGCAACACTGTATGTGTAATTAAATATATTAGTTCTCTAGAACAGTTTTATTTAAGTCGCATATTTAATAATTATAATTTTATATATTGAATATTTATATTTTTGGAGATGAAATAAAACAAAAGTAATTAAGAAATTTTATTAAAATATATAGTTTTTTTTCTTTTTATATTAATAGTAATTTTATCTAGAATTCTTTCATAGAAGTATTGATATTTCTTCTCTATAAAAGATACAGCACAATAATTGATGCTATGCTAATTTTGTGGATTGTCTGCAAGGCTTTTTATTTTATTTTATAGCTGAAAAATATATGAAAATAACAATAAATTTTATTATTTTTAATAAATTTATAGTCATTTTGATATAATTTAAATATTTCACCGACTACTATTATCATACTTTATCAAAATATTTAATTGGAATAACTTTATTCTAGAATGTGAAATAAAATAAAAATTAAACAAATATGTATACTTAGTCTTAAAATAATACAAATGTAAATTATATTGTTAACATTACATTATATTTTTAATATTTATTGAATAATTTAAAAAATACGTACCTTTTATTAAACTAAAAGTTTAACCTTTATTATTTAATCTCCAAAAGTATTTTTTTTAATTTATTTATTTTAAGTAGCTTTTAACATCTAGGGTCATTAGCGACTAAAAGATATTAACAGTATTTTATAGCAATTAAATTAAAGTATAATAGTTAATCTTAAAAATTTTACAGTATTTTTATAATCGGTTAGACACTCTTTTAATGTCTTATGAAGATTAACATTACTTCTTTCTGATTTAAACATTGGACAATCAATTAATAAATGTTTTATGTTCAGCTCACTATCATATCTAGAGCATTTATTCTTCGGGATTTTAGTGATAAGATGTATATGTGTGACGTTACAGTGACCTATTCTTAATCTATTTAAAACTATTTCATTCCTTCTGTTGTATAATTGCAAATAAATAGTATTATAGAGTATTATGTATTATTATGCAAGAGTATTTTGTGTTGGTGATGAATCAAAGTTTTTAATAACAATTTACTACAAAGTTTAAAAATAAAAATAATAATATAAGCAATTGAAAAAATAAATTATGACATATTATAATGTTGACTACATGTCAAATATCTTTAAAATGGTGGCCTGTCCGGCTAGCATGCGCGCACGACAAAATGTTGTCTACCCCTTTTCTCGTATTATTTCTCTATGTCTACAGTAGCTAACATGTAATTTTGTCGAATTTTGACGTGATTTTGACGTTTGAAGAAGAGCGTTTTCAATATTATCAACGTATTTAATGCATTTAAACATTTAAAGTAAGTCGGTATACTTCTCAACATTTGTATGTTTAAAGTACATTCCTTATTGGAAAAGTGAAATGACATGACAGAATATAAATATTTTATAATGAATAGGGAGACGAATTACGAATTACAAATAACTTTTTAATTTTTCGTAAATAATTTAGTTGAAGTTTGGTCTTAGTAACAAAACATTTTGTAATTTCATATATATGTTTTTTTTTTTTTGCTTTGACCTGTGTCCAATTTTTTTAAATCTCACCCCGTTGTCTCTCTGCTTTTTGAGTTTTCTTTCTTTAAGTCTGTGTTCGTTCAGTTAAAAATTGTTTTCTTTAATTCAAAATTCAATTATCAATAACAATCACTTTATATATTGATAGAAAAATAAAATAAAATAATAATACATCGCGAGGTATCGAACCCGAGTCATCCGTACGAGAACCTTGTACGCTGACCACTTAGACATCTTGTAGTTGCAATTGAAATATTTCCAAATGAGTCTGATACAACGCGTGCATGCACAAAGCGGCAACGTCTCATGAATAAGAGGACGTGCTACCCCTCGCGTTTGATATACGTGTAAAAAGACTAACAGTGTGGTGTATACGAAAATTATACGCAGGGAAGTGCAAACGTAAAGGACGACATTAGTACCCTGTAATGACTGAAGAGCGAATATCCACAATTTTAAACTTTTAAAAAATATAAGTTGACCAGGAATATATAATGCGAAATAGAAATCAATATACGCAGACACTTTAGTGATAAAGCCAGTGGTAGTGATGGACGCCGTGAGTCCGTTTCATAAAAGGACGCAAAATATCTTTCGTGATTTATATATATATATATATATATATATATATATATTCCTATACTATTATATATATTGTATTGAGAAAAAAAAAACTTATTTTCAATGTATTGAATATGATGCTGTTAATACAAGTAGAGGTTTTATAGATTTAAATGTTGATAAAATAGCACATAAATATCGGAATATAGCTAAGAATAAATTAAAGTTTTCGACAGATTAATTTGTTATGTAAGAGCTTATCATATTTTTATAATGTAACATAATTTACTTCATATCAACAAGCTGTCGTCGCCCGCATTCTAGACAATTGATGCAATCATCGACAATGAGATTTTGGGGTGAATGAAACGCGATAATTGCATTGTCGCAACTGAATTATAATAATAGTTGCTATTCAATGATAATTTTATTTTAAACCTGCGGGTAAAGGCCTCAGCAATAAATAAATAATAACATTCATCCCAATCAGGGGTAATACTGCATATAAAAAGGATGTAAATTGAAAATCTATATATGAATAATAAAATCTTATTGCGGTTGTAACGTGTACGTAAGGTAGCCCTAGATATATTGGAGTACTATTGGGGGGTAAAAGTTATAATAAATTTTTATTTATATCAAATTCTTCATAGAAAGTATTAATGTTAATTAATATTTATAAAAGTACATGTTTTATTGCTTGTCGGTGATTTTAATTAAAACCCAACATAACAATACAAAATTCCTTTCAAAGCGTAGGTAGATACATGAAAAAAACAATTTTTTTTATTTTATACATATACCTACGTACTTTTTTTTTGTAAACAAGACTATCATATTCTTATATTCATTTATTGTGTATGGAGGATAATGGCAGCACCTGCCCCGGTTAAAAGAAAATCTCACCGGATAATTAACGAATTTAAAGCCAGTTTAAAATTTAAAAATAGTATCGTTTCGTATCATAATTATTATATATAGAACTGAATAGGTACTCTATCAATCTAAAGCTACCGAAAGGGGAAATAAGTATCTAGGTCATATTTTTATCAGTAATTGCTACCGTGGTTTTCTGAACCGGCCCTAACGAGCTCAAGTGTTGTTACCGTTGCATCGAATGTTGTTTAAGGGTCGTTAGGGATATGATTATAATGAAAAAAAGATAAATTAAAAAGTTTTAAAGATGATTTATACGTTATAATTCAATTTTAATTTAAAGTATTATTTGTCCTGTTTCTCTATTTATAAATTATACTCTTATTTAGAGTCAGTATTCGTATAAACATCTACATATATCAGATTATATGTCATTAAAAAGTAAATAAATGTTTATTTATGTGTCTATTAGTTGTGTTTATTTAGCTATAATTGAATTATTTCCGAATATCCTTAAGAAACGAGTAACTACTAGATGTTCTAAGGCTGTTGAAGGAAGTATTACTTATTTAAAAATAGTGATGGATAGTTGTAAATTTTATATTATAAATAATAACGTATTATTTATTTTATAAACAATGTGATTAAAATTTGGATAAATTGCCTGAGTCATAAGCGCCTTATGAAAATATACTCAGGCAATTTATCCAAATTTTAATCACATTGTTTATAAAATAAATAATAGGTAGGTTATTATTTATAATATAAAATTATATACAGAACTGAATAGGCACTCTATCAATCTAAAGCTACCGAAAGGGGAAATAAGTATCTAGGTCATATTTTTATCAGTAATTGCTACCGTGGTTTAGCGTCTTGTAACAACCCTATCAAGTAGATAGGGTTGCTACAAGACCCTGAGACGCGGTTGCGAAAAGATACATAATAGAAGTTCTAGACCACGAAACTTATCTTCATAGCTTTTACACTAATGTTTGTTACAAATCGTCCCCTGTCAACCGTTAAAGGTTGAACCGAATCGAACCCGCGACCGTCGTCGATAATAATGGAACGTTTAAATGAATTAGTAGATTATTATATCGTTGACTACAATTCTTATTTTGAAATTATTTTGTGTCCTGTAGTGATTACAAAGGTGTTATTTATTATATTATAGTTATATAAATATAATAAATATATTAGATATTTAATTTTTTTATTTTATTTAAAATAAAACGTATATAAAAGTTTTTTATCAACGTTAGTAATCCAAAGTGTAAACAGTTAAATGTTATAAATCATTAACCATACTGTCCAAAGATAAACAAATTACTATCTAGGAGTGACATTGTATACTTATAAATCAGGAGCTGTGAGGAGGGTTAACTTTATTTAGATTAGATAAAAATGGTAACACTTGCTTGATTATTTAATATTTGATAGATATTTCAAACAAAAAACCTGTAGACTTTCTTGGAAAGAATATATGAAATAAAAAATAAAGCTATTAATACTTCGTGAAATTATTTTTAAAGTCTTTTGTAAACAAAAGTAGCATAAATACAGCCTACCCTAATATATACCATGTACAATAATATATTATGTAGACGCTAAGAATAAATTATAGTAGGTACTCACTCGGAGAATATTCGAGATTGTTAGCTAAAGACATTTGAGGGGCACGGCACGGTACATTTGTTTGTTGCTAGCCCCAAAATGAAGATACGTTATTGTCTCCTAAGATTTATGTACAAACACGCCGTAATCTTGTTTCCCGTAGGCGGAGCTGCATTTGTTCAAAACGTAAAACCGAGCAGTGTTCGCCCTTGTTGTATATTTTCGGTTAAAAAATCCTTGATAAACCCGGGTCGGGCCATATTCCTCGATAAGGGAAAATATGTTAATTCTCTCGCTACGAGAGAGCCGATATGACCTACTAAGTGATTGGGTTCCTGATGCGTTGGCGTGTTTTGAATTTGAACTCGTCCAGCCGGCTAAATATTACCAATGTTTACAAATTGCTGGATGGAGTGAAAGCAAATATGTACTGAAATCCCCCGATTGAAATATTCACAATTTGATGAAAATAAAATTCTCCCATCGGTAAATGAGTTTCGATACGAAAAGACGGATTATGAAGAAGAAAATATTCCTTATTCACTTAAATGTTCTTTTCATAATTAAGGCTCAAGGTGTTCGGAATTGAAACGGTAGCTGTAAAAAGTACAAAAACTGGGTCGAATTGTTCCTAAAATATATTCACTTAGGGATGCAAAATATAGCCGAAATGAACGCCTTTCCTCACAATATGGTGCCACTAAAATTTCCATCTTTTATGAAATATTAGGGATTACAGAGACGGCTTTTTCAAGAAATCTAATTTTAATTAAAAAATAAGCAAACGACAATTAATTTCCTCTTCAAGGAAAACGATGAACAAATTATACTTTCAAAGGTCTGGAAATGTTCTTATAATGTATTTAACATTTATCTTTATATTAGAATTAATATTTTTTGTCTAGTTGTGGTTTTTCTTTAATTTTTTATAATATTAAAATTGTTATTATTTTCATTTCATGTTATACATGTCACTATACATGTTAGGTTGTTGCCATGTCCCGGGTATGCTCTATAAATTTTTTAAAAGGGGTTACTATCATCTGATTTTTGTTAAAGAATCTTTGGGCTAGAGTTAATCTAGTTATTTCGACTATTATTATATCGACGCCCCCGGGGAATAAAGTCGTAAAGTGCTATTACCACCTTTTTAATGTTTTTGCATTTTCGGCATCTATAGGTCATAATACATCTTCTAATTTTTTTTTTTAGATTTTTTTAAAAAAAATCCATGAAGTTATAACAATTTACATTTTTATTCCCCGGAAATCATATCACAATTATAACCCATAATAATATCATAATCATATAATATGGAACGAACATCTATCTTAATAAGCTGGCAAGCCTATATACCATTTTACTAATTTAATAAACATAGTCGTTATAGAGCTATACTAAAAAAGTTGGTAGTAACTTTAACAAAAACAAAATTGTATTAGTTTATTACACTTTCATTTTATTCGTGTAAAAGAGTATCGTAATGCATGCAAATAGTTTTCATTACATTACAAGTTCACGAGAATAAAATGTTTATGTGCCGTTACTTAGTATACACTTAAATATAAAAATCATTATTACACATTTTTGGCAATGTCTTTAAAAATATACGTGATATTTAATTTATTTTTATAACTACATGTAACGTTAAAATGCTGAAAATAATGATGTATAATACAATATTATAGCCCGTTTAGGACACGCGATATAACAGAAAAACGGTTTTTTGCTCTTCCTGTAAAATTTACTTTTCTCTATTACGACTTTGTTCCTCGGGGGCGTCGATTATATTTATGATTGCAATCGAGAAGGATATATTGACTTGTATTCCAAGGAATAAGTTATAATCAACTTCATAAATGTGAACATCGATGTATTTACCTAAAATTATGCAGATGATTTTTTTGCCGATACGCGAGTCGTCCTTTCTTTGTGATACAAAAAATAATATCCAAAAATAAATATCTTTTGATTGAAATAGAAAATAATTCCAAGAATTATATTTATTGATGATTTTAACAAAGTGCTTCGAAATATTCACCTCGATTGAAACAAGTTAATTTAGAATTTAATTGATTTAAAATATCTCAATTTCTGAACACCCCTAGGCTTGTTATTTTATAGGTCGGGTACCGGTTTAAAATAATTAGAACGAGAATTTATTGGTGTCATCGGTTTTGATTTAAGGGAGCTTTGCGTATTCTATTGGCTTTATTTATAACTAAAACTAAACCATTTTAAATTATCTAACCATATTTTACTAGGCTGTTTTAAAAGTCAGAAATCTAATTTATTCATGAAAAATAGATTTATAACAAAAGGGTTCAATGAATATATCGTGTTGTTGAAATGTAACTTTTAAAAAAATATTATTTAATAGTTACGAGTTAAATTATTAATTATAATTACATTTTAATTAAGGGAATTGCAGCCAATTTTTGTTGTGTGTTGTAATATTTTGTTTACGATTTCTAATTCTACATAGGTGCTATATATATAGGATACCTATATATGGTATACGGAATACAGGGCATATATGTATGAACTGTATGAATCAGCCTATAAACGCTTGACAATGGCCTCTCCTCCATAAAGGAGAAGGGTTGGTAAATATATTTACATTAAAAAATGTATATATGTATCAGTTGTCTGTTACTTAAAACACAGCCATTAAGTTGCCTACCTTAGGAACAGACGACCGTGTGTGTATGTTAAACATATTTATTTATTGACTGACCCGTTGGCGCAGTTTGCAGAGACCCTGTTTTCTGCTCCAAGGGTTGCGGGTTCGATTCCCGCCCCGAGTCTGGTTGTAATATATGTTTATTTATATATGTATTATTTATATGTAGGTATATTTATTAAAAAGAAATGTATATCTAAAACACAGGCATTAAGTTGTCTACATTAGGAACAGACGGTCGTGTGTGTGTGTTAAACATATTTATATTTATTTAATATTTATAATACATTTAACACATTAGTTATACATACTAAAATAACAAATCATGAAATGAACGATGAAGAAAAAAGTAGCTTTTACAAAGAATTTTGATTACAGAATCAAACAACTAAAAAGATATTCATTCATATATTCAAATAGAACTACTGAATCAAATCGAAATCTTTCAAAATGACAAATGTCACGAGAGTCTTATTTATCGTTTTCGTTCCGGGTAAAATTAACTCGATCGGAATAACGAGAGATGATATTAATCACTGCCTTTTCTAACAAATTATCATCTAATGTTTTGCTAACCGGGAATATCGTTTGATGTTGCAATTGGTTAGATATTTTTGCTCACATCAGTAGAATTTATTCTTGATTGAGTTTACGGAAATAGTTTTGCTGATTTTATTTTTCACCTAATACAGTTGGTACGTTATAAATAGAAAATATATTTAAAATAACTAAAAACAATTTTTTTTCAGTAATATTTTAAATGAAGCGTAAAAAGGTTTCTTACATTTTAATGCGCATGAATGGTAATGCCAATCAGGTCATTTATTTCAATATAATTCTTTATTAACTGATACTGAAAATAAAATATTACAATACTAATGCTTTATTTTAAACCATTATATTATGTTAAGTAAACGCTACTTTTAATTATAACTGAACAAATTTGAAACAAACACACTTCACATGATGTAAATATCTCAATTCTGATAACGTATCCCAATTCTGGGCAAAAACCTCAACTTTTATATGAAAATAGAGTTGGAGCGTACCACACTGTTCTATTGCAGGTTATTTGAAAATGTTTATTATATATATTACAAAGTAACTATTTTTATAACAATAAATACTACCAGAAAAAACATATACATCATAAAATATGTAGATTATAATTAAAATAAACATGATTTACGATGGCATACAAAGGTTTAAAAAAAAACTTCTCGATAAAAATATATTTAATATTTCAAATTCTACATAACATTACATTCAATTCTTAAATAGTTTCACTATGTTTTATATAATATCAAAGATTAAGGATAATATTTCTCAGTCGAATTGTAAAGAGTCGATCGTATTAAATATGAAAGTTATAGCATATAGGAGCCAACCCTTCGTTTAAGCTTCGCCACAAGCAGATTACAGTCATTAGTCATTCCTACCGTCTAGAACGCCTGAGGGTTGAAACAGAATGTACGTACGTTTTTTCTTACCTGTTTATTTATGTTCGTCTTTAATTGTGTTTTTATGAGACGCGTTAGTTAAGATTTAAAAATTGTAGCAAATTTTCTCTTTGTTTCGGTTTTATTAAAAAATATTGTGTGGTGACTTTATTACGCCTAAAAAGCACTGTACTGGTAGTTACAATTGTATAAATTAGTAAGATGGAACAGTTAAGTTAATTGTTTGTTAATTGTTCGTAATAGGTAAAACTCTAAACTAACTCTTTATTGAAAAATGTTAGATATAGATAAACCAAATTATAGTAGAGTGGCAATAATGTTATTTTACTTGACAAATATTGATTTATTAATTTAATTGCATTCATTCGAAACACAGAAATCATTATTAACGACTAGCTTATTTTTAACGCTGGTATAGAATACAGTATAACATAATATATTAATATAATATATTAACATAATATATTAATATAATATAATTTTAAGTATTCCGGTCTAATCGATTTAATAAATGCAATATTATAATTATATAAAATATAATTGATTATAGAAATATTTTAAGTGAAATTTGGACTAATAAGCTCTCTCAATTCAACTCAAACTGCTTGGTTTTCGTAATAAAAAAAAAATCGAAATTATACTGATATGGGTTTCATACATTATCCCGATATAAAAAGATTTACACATCACCCATGTCCTACTTTTATATTGGCTAAGGCGTATAAAGGAGTATTTGAGTATTGAGGGTTTACCCTTTGATTGTTTGCGATACGTTATACCAAAAACTTGCGGAGAAGGAAATTTTCCGCGAATTCGCCCACTTTTATTATACATTTTCTGGATCGGATTTTTATATAACATAAAAATGTTACGTAATATGTGAAGAAAGATGCTTTGGATATTATTTTTATATAAGTGGGTGTCTGTGCCTTTTAGAACATATTATGCCAATGACGATATAAAATAATAATACATATTTACCTTAATATTATTCGAGTAAATTTCTGTTGTATATGTTACATTGTCATCGAACCAATCTTAAATTGGTTACTTGTAGTCACTAGCAACTACGGACATATTTATTATGATGTATCTTACTACAAAAGTCTTCTTCAACCATAATATGTATGTGTACCTATAAAAATATTTTAAATACGGATTAAGCCTTGATTTCCTTGCCTTTTGACAATTCTGTCAATTTGTGTGGCATTAATCTAAACAATAGTATGAGAAAACGAACATTTCCGAATGTTTATTTTGTTCAAAGGAATGCACAAAAGAATGTCATTTACGATCTCTTTATTCGGCAAAGAACTGTAAACAATTGGCAAATTTGACAAGCTTTTCTAAGTGACAAGAAGGATTAGGTACGTGCAAAGAAACATTTTTGTATTTGATATTAAAAAAAAAGTGTCATCCTATTTTGAATTTTAATGTCGAAGCAATAGGGAAGCGAAAAAATAATTCATTAGTAAACGTAAACTTGTACTGAATATGAATGTTTATATAGCTGTACCATTCAAATTTGCAATAGTTGTAGTAGGTATTTAAAATTATTTTTAGGGTTCTATAAATTTTGCATTACATTTTATTTTAATTAGCCTTTATTGACATTTTGAAATTTTCAAATGAAAAAGTAATGTATTAGAGAAAAAAAAACCTTAACTAATACTTAACCAATTGAAATTTTGTATATAATATTTGCCTTTATTGAAATTTTGAAATTGTCAAGTGAAAAAGTAATGTATTAGAGAAAAAAAAAACCTTAACTAATACTTAACCGATGACACGATGAAACTTTGTACATATTCTTGGAGGTATTAGAAATAACATGGGATAATTTTTAAAAATAAAAAATAAAATATACTTTACTTAATATACGAAAGATAAAAAAATTGTTTGTGAAAAAATCTCAAAATCTAGCTACTTCTACGCCATCTAGCATTCCGGTAATGAAGTTCCAACCCTGAGTACTGTAATACAGTTGCACTGTATTACCGACGGTCACGTCAATATGCCAATCAAATTGACTATAGTTTCAGCACTTTCAGCTGTTTAGAAACTTTTTATCAATACACCACGCGGGCAAAGCCGTGGGCGGATTCTATTAAAAAAAATTCTACAGAACCCTTTTCAATTCAATTCTTATCTCAAGCCATAATCTTTAAAGATTTTGCGCATTGTTGACTTGTGTAAATATTTTTCTTAATCCCTTCTTTATTGTGTTGTATGTTACTTCTATTTGACGTTTTGTAATCTGTTGAAACAACATTTTACTATAATAAAGTTGATAATATGTTAAAGATTTTCTTTCGTGTTAATGACAAGATGGAAATGATAAAACAACTATTTTCATGTATATATATTATGTAATTTTCGTAAATGTACCTACATATACTTGTTTCTTTTATACTTATTTTAATAACTATTTTTATATTTATTTTACATTCAGAAAAATTGAACACACACACACACACATACATACACTTACACACACACACACACACACACACACACACACACACACACACACACACACGCGCGCAAACACACACACACAAACACACACACACACACACACACACACACACACACACACACACACACACACACACACACACACACATACACACAAACTCGCACGCACGCACGAGCAAATAATTTTTGTTTTCTTTTTATTTTGTCTAATTAATTGTCAAATAATTTTTGTTTTCTTTTTATTCTATCTAGTTAGTTGAATTTAATGTAGTTTAGTACAATGTTTTTCATTTTTTCAACTGCTAAAATATGTTATGTACCAGGGGGGAGCGGGGCTGCTAACACAAGTACATTTTTACTTAAAAGTAGCCCCAACGCTTGTTATTGTAAATGTTTTTCTCTGGTAATAAATATTCTTTTTATTTTTTATTATTATTTATTTATTTATTTTATAACTATATTATGCTTTAATGTATTTTACAAACAATATTTTAAACGTAAAATTTATAACATCGCAAAAAATTTGGGATTTATTGAAAATAAATAAATAATAATAATAAAAACAATATTAATATATAAATATCAACGAGTCATCAAACGAACAGGCAGCATATGATGTTAAATGATTACGACCGCACATTAACATTTGCAGCACCAGAGCACCATAAATGCATTATTGGATTAAAGAGAGCAAAAGGAAGCTAGGGATAGCCGGATAGGGAAGGAATGGTGTTGGCTTCCGGCTCTCTCACTTACAGTACCGTACGAACGCAGTTGTAGTAATTCACGCTGACTCATATTTGGTGTAATAATCGAACCAGATAAAAAAGAACTGTATTATGTTAATTGAAACTAATATCTACTACAAGAATGATTAGTGTGATAACAGAAAGCATACAATAAACGTAGGTATGTATGTGTGACCTCTTGAAACGTAAAAGTAATTCAATAATATAAATAAATACTATACTGTACTGTATCAGACTGTAAGCAACCCACTGCTGAGTGAAGGCCTTTTTTCCATATAGAAGAAGGATTGGAGCTTAATCCACCACGCTGCTCCACTACAGATTGGCGGATATTTTCCTTAACATGAGTAACGATCGTTATTAGATGTCTGTAATAGCAACCGAGACCGACGACTTTACGTGCTCTCCGAGGCACGGTGGTGAGATCCACAAGTACATACACCCAGACCGGAAACAAATATTTGTACAAATACAAATATTTTTCCCGAGCGGGAATCGAACCCGCGATCGCTGGCGCGCGCTTTGAGGCGACTACTCGCACCACTACACCAGGACGGTCGTAAATAAATATGTTTATCAAACGCACACCACAGTCATTTGTTCCTCGGCATCTTAATGCTGTGTTTTAAGCATAAGCGGACTGATATACTTGTATATATACAATAACATAGACAAAAATTTGACATATTGTTTGTATTTTTGACGACGCGTTGGCGCAGTGGTCGCAGCAACTGGCTGATGCGCTGACGGTCGCGGCTTCGATCCCCGACAAGACATGAGAAATTTTTGTATAGACCATACAGATATTTGTCGTGGTCTGGGCGTTTGTGCTTGTGTGTTGTGTGTGTTTCCGGACCCCCCACACAGGATTCACATCCTACTGGGGGCCGTTGAGTGTGAGACTTTTATTTATTTATTTATTTATTTATTGTTGTAATAATTATTCGCAGAAAGTTGTATATTTGAAAACAAAGAAATCGATTAGTGTACATTATGTAGTTTGTGTATATGTCAATTCCATTTCTTTATTGTCATTTAATATTACCTAAATCTCAGATAGTTACTGAAACTTATTTTATTTTTAAATATAATATAAGTAAATTATAATTAAATAGTTTAATACTTGTATACAAAGCCTTAAATATACTATTTTAGTCTTTATAGTTATGTATATAATGTTAAGTTTTCCTTAACACTTATGAATAATATTATATTATTATAATAACATTGTTTTTCTTATGTTTGTCTTTGAAGAGGATCTCAAACAGAGCGTGCACATTTATAATCGAGTATTTGTACTGACTCTGGTGTTGTTTGTCTTATAAATGCCGTAGTGACTGTACAAGTTTTTTCGTTGTGAAATAATATATGTTGTAAGAAAGTTCTTCTTACACGGAGTTTGTAAAGTTGTTAGTCGCCCGCTTCACCTGTGTTGATATTTATCGCTCTTAATCTGACACGATATGTTGTAGCGTATTTTTATTTTTATATATTTCTGAGTAGTATAGTAGCATTCCAGTGTTGAAAAAAAATATCAAAAAGTTCAATTACTTTAGAATGCATAGATAACAAATAATCAACATAAACAGAAACATGTCTTTTCATTGTAATTAATTCAGTATAATATAACACATATTGCGAATTACTGATTTTTTTTAAGACTTTAATCATGGTTTATGGTCAGTCAAGACTTATTAAGAATTTTTAATAGAACCAAATTACTATACCTAAATCATGTTTTCTCATACCACCTCTGCGTAATATGTTCACTTTTAAATAATATATTAGCAGTAGTAAATTAACTATTAATACAAACTATGTATCTTCATTTAGATTGTATAAAAATAAAAGTCAGTTAAAATATAAATCATAATTACTAAAAACAAAAAGTGTTAGACAAAATTACAAAAATTAACACCGAATATATCAAAAATATTTCATTATTCATAAATCGATGTAAAATCCGTGCCTTAGGCCAAGACAGACGTTAAACATACTTGTCTCAGCAACTACCGCCAGAAACGTTCAACTAAAAATGTGTTTTAATACATTGTGATAGGTATTAAAATAGCTTTACGGGTTGACTTTCGTCGTATATTAAACGTAGCTATTCGTAGCTCGGACAATCATTAAAACGGCCACACTATGTCATTATTTTCGAAACAACAAAAAAGAGGAGTGAATTGTAACCGTGCAACATATCATCGGTTGAACTGGCACTTATGCGCGTAGTTTCTATCGTAAATCAAAGATATTAAACGGAATCGCGGGACCTCTTTCGAGTTCACATTATAAATCACTGAGGCGAGAGGACCTTCCAATATCTTTGCATATACCGTCGACATAAATCGTGAAAAAATACTAACCTGTATCTCATGCTGACGGTTCGGTTCACAGGCGCTAAGTGTCGGTGTTTATAAGATTCACGAGTGGAATGGTAAAAGAGACGTCACTATTGATGTACTCGTATAATCTTTTGAAATATTTTTGTATAAACTAACAGGATTTTTTTTTATTTTCAATTTTTTATGCCGTAGGTATACTTAAAAAATCGCGTTTTACACGATTTTTTTTTTTCATATAAGTATGTACGTAGCGAATATATAAGAATATTAAAATATATTTGTTTGATGTATGTCTCATCTGAAAAGTAATAATTTGTTACGAAAATATATGTATTTGGGACACACATATATTATGTACTTACAATATATTTGTGTTCAGAAATATATCAAAATTATATTTTTTTCATTCTTAAAAGTCTCACATTCTCCCAGAAAGCAATCGCGTAGAAGTATATTGAAAATTGATATATTTTCGTTTATATCATTGTCTTTTTTCTTTTCCCACTAGCTTTCGTAATGTTTTAGGCAGATTTAGAAACGCCCAATTGTACTAACGTATAAAATAGAAAATTTTCAATGAAACCATTAAAGGATAATTAAAACATCGCATGAAATGAAATTGAAGCACTATCTTATTGAAAAAAAAAAAAGAAAAAAAAAATCAAACTTTCGCTGCGCACGTGCTTACACGACACGATCATTGAGAATTTCAATTCGATGCTCATAGTTGACCAAAGCAAAGACTTTCGTTTTCCGCTTTCAAAAATTTCGTTCAAAATTACTTTCTTTGTGTAAAATAAATCAAGATAACCGTACAAAGATACCAGTGAAATTTACTTTCGTCATTATATTTCTGAATAAACCGTCGATGCATTCGAGGTCACTCAGGAAGAAAGGTTCGAACGTATCATAACCAATATCAAAACGAAATGTCGAGTCACTAACCATTATAGAAGTGTTACTGTTTTGTAGAAATGTCTTATTCGAATCGTGACCAGATGACGCGAGATAAACTCACAAACAAGGTTTAGTTGACGCGGATACAACATTTATTATTGAGTACAAAGAAATAAACACGACTGTTTTCGTAAAATTAATCAATGGAAACAATGTTTGTATGAAGTCTTTTATGTTTTAAATAGGTGCTATTACTAAGCAGATTGGCTGTTTTTTCTTCTTAGCATTGGCCATTGTGTACCTTTGTCAAAATTCGTATTAGATTGCTCTTTTATTCGCAATAGCCGCACAGTCATCTTGGTTTTCTCACAGTATATAGTAGCACGTACTATGTTAATAAATTTTTGTTTAAGGTGTTATAGATAATGAAAATAATTATTACAGTAATATAATTTTCGGTTTACTACAACCGTTGTATAACTTTTCTATCGTTATTAAAATATTCAATCGTATTTGAACATTAGCTGTATTAAATGGGATGTGAAAGAATGATTATATATTTTTACCCAAATATCTTGTAACTTCTTTATAAATACATATGTTTATATTAAACAATATTGAAATATCAGAAAACTAGTAGTAAACTAAAAAAATATACCAAAATTTTAGTACAAGTTAATTTATAATAGTTTGGTTATATTAGCTTCTGAGTTATATATAGTTCATTTTTATAGAGATTCACTTGATGACAATTCTAAAGATATTTGCTATAATTCCTTTTACCATTAGCACAAAGCTATTCCATACGCTCAAGGAACTCTTTTCAACAACACCGAGCTATGGAAGAATCATTTGTGTTAATCCCCAGTGCCTAGCTCAGTCTTTCTACGAATGAAAACACTCGCAAGTGGGTTTCCACTTTGCACTCTTTTAGGTGTAAACATTTTCTTAAAGACCCTTTGGACCAAACGCGTTGAATTGTTTAGCGACAAGAATTTAAAAGAGAAAAAAATACAGGGGCATTTTACATTAAATTCAGTTAGTACAATTACCTACTAACTGCGACGCGTATAGTTTTATTTAACGAGAAATTTATACTTTGAAACTTTTTTAAGGGAATTTTCGAATCAGATACATATTTCCTATTAGAAAACATAAACAAACAAACTATTCAAATAGCCAATAGGTGTTTTATTATACCTACATTTTTATCAAAGCCTTGATGTCTCAACGCATGTGATTTGTGGATCTCATTACTTTTGATTAAGTCAATACATCTAATGAAATGAAAATTATAATTGTAAAGAAGCCTGTATGTCAATCAATCGTGATTCTGATCCTGTATTAGTACGGAATAGAACATGCGTAAATATTATTTTTTTTAACAAATTTTATACCCACGGGCTCATTTTGCCCATGCCTTTTGAATTCCGATTTATTACTTTATAAATTCATACTCAGTACATTGTAGCTGCTACATTAGTAACTTAGTATCTCTAATGTGGAGCGTGAGTCCACCGACCGAAATATTTTCTCTTAAATTTACTTACATGCATATTTTATTTATTATTATTTTTAATTGCTACACTCCACCCGTTCAATATATATATATATATATATATATATATATATATATATATATATATATATACACAATATAAATATATATAATATAATATATTACTTATATAAGGCATATAATAAACTTACATAAACTTACTTAGATAAATATAAGCGGGTGGAGGATTACGCCCCGGCAGGGAGATCAAACGGCCGGGGGTTAGGGCTGTCTGTAGGCTGAGAAATCGGCGGACAATCTCAGCCGAGTCGAGTAATACCGCCTTCTGCATCCTGGCTGCGGCTTGCGAGCGAACCGTCATGGATACCCAGCTGCCTCAGATGGTGAGCGAGGCTAACCGGGATCAAACCGTTGACAGATATAACGATAGGGATGATTTCAGTGGAATCAACACCCCACATGTCGACAATCTCGTGCGCCAGATCCAGATATTTACGTTTTTCTCTGTTTTGGCTTTCACGAGGTTCTCGTCATGCGGGTTGGTAATGTCCACTAAAAACACCCTCGACTGTGCCCTATCCATCACCACGATATCAGGCTTGTTCGCCAGTATCGTCCTGTCCGTGGCGATAGGCAGGTCCCAGTAGAGCCGGACTCCGTCGCGTTCGAGTACTGGCGCCGGTGTGTACTGGTAGTACGGCACCCTCTGTTATTATTTATTTTTTTTTTTAGTGCTACACTCCAGCCGTTCAATATATACATATAAATAAATATAATATAATACAATATATAAGGAATATAATAAATTTACATAAATTTACTTAGATAAATATAAGCGGGTGGAGGATTACGCCCCGGCAGGGAGATCAAACGGCCGGGGGTTAGGGCTGTAGGCTGAGAAATCGGCGGACAATCCTAGCCGAGTCGAGTAATACCGCCTTTTGCATCCTGGCTGCGAGCGAACCGTCACGGATACCCAACTGCCTCAGATGGTGAGCGAGGCTAACCGGGATCAAACCGTTGGCAGATATAACGATAGGGATGATTTCAGTGGAATCAACACCCCACATGTCGACAATCTCGTGCGCCAGATCCAGATATTTCCGTTTTTTCTCTGTTTCGGCTTTCACGAGGTTCTCGTCATGCGGAATGGTGATGTCCACTAAAAACACCCTCGACTGTGCCCTATCCATCACCACGATATCAGGCTTGTTCGCCAGTATCGTCCTGTCCGTGGCGATAGGCAGGTCCCAGTAGAGCCGGACTCCGTCGCGTTCGAGTACTGGCGCCGGTGTGTACTGGTAGTACGGCATCCTCTGTTCCAGGAGACAATACATTAGAGCAAGCTCTTGATGAAGAATCTTGGCCGCTTGGTTATGTCTGTGCAAGTACTCAGTGTTGGCAAACGCTGAACACCCCGTAAGCACATGTCTGAGTGACTCGCCGGGATGACGACAAGCTCGGCAGAAGTCGGGAGTGCCATCCTTCAGAATGTGCTTTCGGTAGTTGTTCGTCTTAACCACCTGATCCTTATTATCCTTATTATTTATTATTATTATTATTATTATTTACAGTTTAGGATATCATGCTAACTACTAACTACTAGACTAACTAACTACTAGACTTATTTCCCTAAAATAGTATATAGCTATTTGTTATAAATAAATTTCTAAACAACTATGTACCAACTATGTATGGTGTTTTTGCACAACATAGTAAATAAAATATTAAAATTTCAATTTCACATTATGAACGTTAAAAATCTTAAATAAAGTAATTACATATAAAATATCACCATTAATGGTTTTATACACAAATAAAATTAATAAAAGTAACTTCTGTCACCACATTAATGGATACTAATTAATTATGTTATGATTTATGTTTACTTTAATTAGGTCGCTTCGTGTGGATTCATAATTAAAACGAATTACAATTATGTCATGCAAAATGTATTTTGAACAAAAGAATTTTCTACATGTCTCTTATTATGAACGAGTGTAACACAAATTCCATGTTATTTTTCACTATCAATTTTAGCGAAGCTATAGAGTGAGTCGTCGCTAAACAAATCTCAACAAAGCATTATTTATACGCGAACTCGTTTGAACCTGACGGTAGATTGAAAAATATGTAAACGCGCCCGATATTGAATGTGCCCGGAAAAATGCGATGTCATTTTTAACACGATAGATGGTGAGGCGCTAACATAGATAAATCGGTCGGAAGACTCGTCGGTACATTGCCTTCCTTAACGACCCTTGGATCAAAATCGGTTTAGGGTTAAAGATGATTTTGTGTGCGTGCGAAATTTGTAAGGCGTTTCGAGGAAATTTTTAACGCGTCGACATTGTGTTGATTCGACATTTACATAACCGAGACGCGTTAAGATATTTTTCGCAGATTTATAATAAATAATTTTGTAATATTTTCTTATATATATATTTATATTTTAAATATAATAAAGTCTTTATTTATACATTTTATACGAAACTTATACTACGCAAAAGCTAGTGTGAAAACGTACGACTTAATACGAGACCAACTTGGAATTATGTATATTTGTTTTTTCGTCTAACATTTTAAATAAAATAACAAAATCAATAGTAAAATCATTTTACATTGACAATTCTGATAATGCTATATTACGATGAAAAGCGCAGAAGATTTTAAGTTAGACCACCAGAAATTCAAATAAGAAAATCACATTCAATTTCTTTCGTTAGGAATTGGTAGTCCTTATCTGCGTTATTTCTAATCACGCAATGTAATGATGTAAATTTTTATTACGAGCGACAATTATTATATTTTAAGCTAGCTGTGCCCGCGACTTCGATGCAATTACTTGTAATTAGCCTATAAAATAAAGTAGGTAAGCTTAAGATGAGATGTTCATTTAAAAAAATACATATTTGGCTTCAGTATTGATTACCTATGGTTTCTAGCGAAGAAAAAAATATGTCTATCTGTTTGTTACTTCATTATTTGCCTTTATAATTTAGAGAAGTCTTTCTCGGGAATATACTTGATGTTACAAAGCGTACCTTTTTAAATTTTTATTTAAGAAAAATAATTAGTTTCCAAGAAAGAAAGTAGAATTCTAACTCGGTGGCTAGTTTTATTTACTAAGTACTTACGGATACTATTACTGACTGATTATCAAATAACAGGCAGCTTAGACTCACTAATATCATAAAGGCACAATATATTATTTGTATGCTTCTAATCGCAATTCTGAAGCAACATAATTTTATATATTTCTTTTTCAGGAATAGAAATTTATTTTATAGAATTAACATCGCGTATAAGACGTCACGGTTTCAAATTTCAACGAGGGTATAACCACAAAGGAGGTCTAATTGTAAATATTGAAATATTAATATTCTTTATAAGCATCGCTCGTAAAGATAACATACTCTTAAATATATATAATATATGTACGTATGTACATATATAAGGATATGATTTCATACAACGAACGTCGTATAAAATATCACGTAATATTTATTTTAAGAATTAGTCGGTTTTTAGACAAAAGATATTTTGAATTTCGTTAACAGGGTAATACAATAGGCATCTACGGATAAATGTGCGTGCCACATCGAATGTGAAGAGAGATCATTGTGGGAACCACTTTGGAAACAGAATAAATTCTTATACACACAGCTATTACGTTAAACAAACATATTACATTTTCGTTTTTCTATTTCCGTTCTTTTATTTTGTTAATGATTTCAAGACTCCAATACAACTTATTTTTATTAGTATTAGCTTTTAAAAAGATAATAAATAAATTTTAGCTCATAATTCGTCTGGTCAGTTATTACCTTTTATAATTATTGTGTTTGTCAACAAACCTTCTTCTCTTAGAGCGTCAGAGATAAGAAGGTAATTTTTTTTTTTTTTTTTGAGTATTCATTCGCAAATGGGGTTTAAGTCATACTCAGTTATATTTTGTATATTTATTTTTATTCATCATATCACTCCAAATCATAAGACATTTTTTAAATAATTTTATTAGTTAGAAGTGGTGGGAGAATCTATAATACAAAGTTTTTTACTATATTATGTAAATTTGAGGATTAGGAACTGTGACAGTAACGTCATATCTTTTATGAATAAAATTTCAATACATTTCAAAAGGTAACTAAATATAAATTTGCTAACTGTGACTCGGCATACATGAAATTAAAAGAAAATATTTGGTTGGGTAAAGAAATATATTAACTTTGTTGTGTTATAGCATAAGCATTGGCATAAACTTTGCCATGATATACTACATCCGCAGCCGTGGAAAAACGAAAGGCAAATGATATCCCTTAATATTAGAATTATAAATCACTGATCTCCGGAACAGTCCAGACGCTCAGCCATCAGGCGGCCCATAATCTAGCTCTTTATGCAAATAGGCGAAAGATTTTAATTCTTCGCCCTGATGCAGGAAATAATTTGTTCAAAGCCGCCGATAAGTTTGGAGTTACAGTAAAGTAAAACATCACTTACAAATCTGTAAGAAATCAATTACCGCAATGATCAACTATATATTTTTGATTATAGATTTTTGGAATTTTCTTTGGATACGCATACGTGTTATAAAAAAAAAAAAAAAAAAATTAAAAATTTCTGGAATATCCTGTTCAAGCCCCTTTTTAATACGAAACATCTTAGTTTTTTAATCTTTACTCTCGTATGTCTGAACCGTAGCCTCGCGCTATATAGTCCTTTTGTCTCTGACACTCCCTTACTATTTGATTTATAGATTCGTCCGTTGACTGCTTGTCTCACGAGCTTTATTAATGAATTTATTTAAACGCTAATGAACAAGTTACGTTCGGGACAAGTGAAGCCAATTTATCTGGATCTCGGATGAAGTGATATTTTAAGATAATAATTAACTTTACCGTCGTTTACATACCTTAATTTTCTGTACACGTGATATTTTTATTAAAGCTTTCAGAAGAATCGAGCTTTTGCACGACGAAGTCAAATATATCTATAAAGCAATACTTTATAACTAAACATCGTATGTTCTTATTCGAGCAGGTATCTCAAATTTATTAATATTCTAAGCGCATTTTGTCATAAAGGATATAAAAATTATTCAAAATCAAAATCAAAATCAAAATTAATTTTATTCAAATAGGCCCCAAGAGCACCTTCGAATCGTTATTTTACAAATTAACACTTTCAAGTGATTATTATTTTGTAATAGTAAAGCTACCACCGATTCGGAATGTAGATTCTGCAGAGAAGAATCCGCAAGAAACTCCGCAGTTACTCTTTTGAAAATAATATATAAACTGTGTTTTAGTATAAAGTTAGTAATATCTTGCATGAAATACAGCGCCACTAAGTCCACACATCTTTATCGACGAAAGTAATAATATAACACAATAATATATCATTATATATAATATAAAATAATATATAATTAATCATAACACATTTTAGTTCTATTGCGGTGCCTACTTACTGAAACTTGAATAAACAAAATTAGTTAGATACACGATTTTAATCGCCAGAAAAAGTAAATAAAAGTGAAAATATTATTTTATATAATAAGAAAAACTTTTGCTGGATATTTTGATTGATAACTTTTTAAATAAATATTAACATTTTGATTATAGTGTGAATAACTCTATACTGTATTTTTTTACTGAATACCTCTTATTTTTTATCTTCAATCATCGCTCATATGTAACATAATTTTTTTCAGACATTTCGTAGCTTACAATTTTATAATACATGTCCTCGTAATGGTTTCACAATCTTAAAATATGCATCTAGACCATGCAACTTTTCTCACATTAATGTATTTACAGAATGTTATATAGAATATACTTTTTAAATCAAATGTAATTAAAAATCATTTATAAATAATAATATTATTAATTTAAAAAAATATATATAATAATGTACCTTACAAGGAAAAACATTTTTTACTTATATTCATTACCATTTAAATACAAATAAAATCGCATTTTTAACATAGAAGCGGATGTTATGATATATAAAAAAATTCTAGAGTTAATAAAATATAAAACAATGAAAAAACTCGCTAATGTTAGTTGATCCTTTTTCAAACGCGCTTCATCAATTTTAAGCACACTAATACTACGCTATTGCAAAGGCTCATTCAAAGGCCAGGGCTTTTTACTAATGCTTTCAGAGGCTTAATTAACATCCTCTCTAGTGAATAGGCGAAGTAGTTAATTCGAGTTGGGAGATAGAAGCCGTGTACATAATGCAGTCGGAAACTAGTATCCAATATAGTGCAGATTCGCGACAATTTTTCATCGATATCGAAGATTAAACACCTATCGTGATTCATTTAATTATTACAATGGGTTATCAGATCTTGAATCACCAATATCGTTTAAAATATCAAAAATTGTGTATAATAAAATCCACATAAACCTTTAGTCTCACCTTAATTTTTTTATGGAATGAATTATCTTAATATTCATGTTATGCATATATGGAACTGATGCATATTCGATGCTCTATGACCTACTGAATTCAACTAGTTCAGTATTTTATTTTTAGTAAAATTCTATAATTATTCTATAATATATATATATTGAAAAGTAATACAAATACGTACGTATTTCATTTGCTGTATTTTTGGGGAATAATTATAAATGAATACCTATTAAAAAAGTCCTATTTTCATATATAAAATGGCTTAGTGTTAAAACACCATGTGTACTGTTCAAAATCTTCTTTATTCTATCGTAAATTGCACGAAACTCAAGTCGGAACACATCTCGCGATGTAAGGGAATGCAAAGCGAATTGAATTCTTGGCGCCGGAACCATCCAGGCGGAGAAGATTTAGGGTTCACTTTAGACGGCGTAAGTTATTCGCTCATGAACATCTGGAACGATTTAAAATTAGAATGTTATTTTATAGCGCGGAATTGAAAATTTCATTAACTTCCTGTCTTACTTTTTTTTTTCAAAACGGTTCATAGAATTAAAGAAAAAAGTTTTGTATAATTCGTTACTATTGACAATATTAAGTTTACAAATATTCGACATTTTATCATCAAGTCCAATGTTGACATAGTATTTTGACGCAATACAAATATTATAGGTTTCCTCCAATATTATTAATTTATTATTTCCAAAACATATGAGTAGTTTTGAAAGAAAACACAACATCCAACTGTTGATGTTTCACATCATAAACCCTTTCATAAATTAAGTATGATTTATTCCCTATATCAGTATTTCTCTTTCATCAATGCAGAGCGATCGGTCAAGCGTACATTATACGTGACTCTAACTTTGACATTTATTTACGCAACTCCATCTTGACTCACACATAAATTTCTATTAAATGAAACATAAACAGCTCGCAATTCTCGCAATAAACGAACACATCAAAGGAACAGTTCGAGGAAAACCCTATTTTACATTCCCACATAAGACGCTTTTATTTATTCGTCCTTTTGTCAATTTCTCGCTATTAATTAAAAAAAAAAACCTGAAGTACTAATAGCCACATTATGATAACTTGAATAGTGTTTAATGAACTGGGATTCTGGAATGTAGGTCGATGACAGAATTAAAAGTCAAGTAGAAGTGTAACCATTTTGCAATGCGAATATGCAGTTTTTATCAATTTTTAATATATGAGTAATATAATCTAAATTTAATAAGTAAATAAATAAAAATAATAATCCGAAATATATATTAGATAAATATCACATATTTCGCATAAAGTAGGAAATACGAGTAGGTGCATTGCAGTATCGCCCGTCTCATCATAATTATCATCATCATATCTGTTATTTGATGTGCACTACTGAAAGTAGGCCTCCCCCATCGACCTCTAGAGCGACTGGTTCGAAACAGCCTCCATCCTTCGTCTTCCGGTGACTCTCCTTAGCAGTGTCTCCAACTCTCTCTGTCAAAATTACGGTGTTGCTAGTATAAAAATACGGTAAATGATAGTCATATTACGGCAAATAAAACAATAAAAATACGGTAAAAATACGGTAACCTTTTATAATAATGAAATTGCTCAATCAAACTAAAACATGTGTATTTTAAATAATGTATGTAAGTTACAAACCTACGTATCCGTTTTTTTTTTATACATAGACGTATTCATTTTTTTTTACCATATCGTTGGTGGGATGGAAGTCAACGCAGTTCTTGCCATTCCTTTTGATAGCCTGCTGCGTTAACAGGTTCCCACCAACAGATTTTGTGGACAATTGATTCCTTTTTGTGGTCTTCAATTTAGTAATATGACTGAAAATACGCTCACAGTCAGCGTTTGAGTTTGGTAGGGATAACAGTCCTAGCATAAAACGTGCCAAATTAAAGAATGTGCAGACTCTTCTTTAGTTTTGATCTGCGATACCTGATGCCAGTATGCATGTGGGGAATCGTTAACATCCAACACACACTTGTTTTGCTGGATATAATTTGGGAAATTCCGCCATTCGTCGTCTAGAGTCTGCTGGGCTTCAAATTCACTTTTTTTCAGCCGTTTCGATCGAAATTTTTGTTTGTATGTGGGTTTTTTTGTGACTTTTCTCTTTTTTGAAGGCCCTCCACCACCAATATCGTCACTTGAATTACTCATTGTAATAGTATTTCAGAAAAAATGCAGCAAGCAATTAAAAACACCGTAAACAACTCCCTGAGAAAAATATTTAACACAGAGTATAGCTTGCTAAATGTGATTACCATACAGTAACAGTAAAACTTCTTAGATATTTATGAATTCAAATTCTATGGATATAAATTAGGGATTCCGCGAGTGGATTATACAATGTTGCCGTGATGAAATTATATTATTAAACTTTTTTTGCATAAGTATTTTGTGTTGTCATTAAAGAAATCTGAAAATTAAGGATTTTGGCAGGGCCCTATTTACTATTAGAAATTACGGTAGAATGTGACACCGTAATAACACGTCTACGGTAGGTGGTAAATCTATATAAAATACGGTAGATCTACCGTAATTACGGCGTGGTTGGAGACACTGTCCTTAAGTCGTCTGTCCATTTTGCGAATGGCCGTCCGACGCTGCGCTTGTCGATATACTCAATCTTTAATTTTAATAATTAAGGTCACTGCTCATTAAATAAACACTTTACTAATTTTATTTTATTTTAAGAGAAAAAGAAAGTTGTCTCGTATTATCAGATTTTTACTTATACAGTTGAATACGCAAATTCTATTGTATAGTTATATTAATAATTATATGTATCAGACAATGGTTATTTTTTTTTTATTCTTTGCTAAGTATTTCTAGTATTTGTTCTAAGGTTGAAATCATCGTTGGCGGGAAGCCTCTTAATTATCTGGAACTGAGGATGGTGACCGCCCGTTAGTCGCTGCACCAATTTTAAGTTCATTGTTTCAATAATTACTCTAGGGAAATTTGCAGAGTTAAGCATTCTGTATTTGAAACTGCTGTCGATATTGGCCCAGTTTTGACGTCAGTGTCACAATTTATTATCTTTATCGACGTAAATTTTAATCCAGTTAACCATTTTAACTCTCAATTTAAATATTTTGATGTTTACAACAAAGCGTCAGATGAAAATTATAACATTTTCAAACTTTTGGACTGGAATAAAGTGACGATACTATATAGGACTAAATCATTCAAAAGACCTAATCAAAAGAATAAGGATCTTTACGCTGTCTAATGTATTCATACGTTTTTACGATTCTCATATTACTGTTACACTATTTAAATGAGTAGGCACACTATCTGAACTTATCACATTAATTGTAAGACTAAGAAACGATAAATCGTGTCCACTTAATATCTGACTCGGATCGTTCTATGTTAGGTTTGCCAGGTTGACTATTCGAATTTTTATAGTAATTATTTATCTGACAAATATCAAAATTTAAACTGAGCGAAACCATGAGTAATCCACTTGTCTAATATATAGATAAAACCTTAAGTTCGATTAGATAGATTAAATCTAAAATCTAAAGCACTTTTAAAATTACTTTTGTTGTACTCACAATAAAACGAAACGAAAAACGTAACGAAAGTGCTTATTAAATATTATAATATATAAAATTTACTCAAATTTCATTTTATAATATAAAATTATATATATAATATTATATTTATAATATTATATATTATAATATTCCCTACTAACCAAACAATTTAATTGTTTTTTTTTTAAGAATAAGTAACAACTATTTCTCAATAGTATAATATCTACTCGTTAAATATGACTAACCCTATGAAATCATTAACAAAATATAATTTTCATTTGACGACACGTCGCAGTAGATTTAACACGAAGAGATTAAGGACACCCAGGTACTTTATCAATAATCCATTATGAAAATGCAAACAATAAGGTGCTATCGGTACTCTTCGTATCTGACTTCGACATGATGAATGGTTGCGACTGTACATTAGAAAATGTCAATAAATAAAAAGTTAATATCTAGATGGTATCGCAGTCTACTCGGTGGAAACCTGAGATAGAGTTATGTGTTACCCAGCACAGTTCGTAACGAAAGTGCTTATTAAATATGTACAAGAAATGGAATTGAACATTTTGCTCTTCTTTGATACGTACTTATATTTTCTCGGGTATTATTAGTTAGAAAATATTTTTATAAAACAGGAAACAAGGACGATCCTCTTATAAAAATTGTGAGCGTTCTTTATTTAAAATTTATTAAAATCAGATATTCAAAATATAGTCAGATGTTACAACAATATATTTATTTAATTAATTAAAATTGTTTTCCGTCTGGCTGTACATTTCATACAGCCTATTAAATACATGATGAAAAACAATATATCATTGATAATAATTTAAAAAAAAAAAATGATGCGTCAATAGTAATGAAGTGTACGCAGTTGAAACCGGTAGCCGGCGAGATATGTGGTCAGCAACTATCTTTAATATGAACTGGTATTATTATGTACCTACTGTTTAAAAAAATTAAATATTATTAATGTTAAATAAATTAAAAAAAAAAGTAAACAATATTTTTTCACAATGTCAAAGACATTTCTACTCATTTGTCTTCACTTATCTTTAATATATTGTGTAATGTTGAAAACACTTATTTTTAGTTTCAAAAACAATTCTACTAGTAGAGGCAGAAGCGATTTTGTAAAGTATACGTCATATTTGTGGCAGTTTATATTTCTGAAAGTGGTTGTTATCAAATCAGTTGATCACATTTGTGTGGTTAGTAGTCGTTTCACAGGTGATTCTGCGTAAAGGTAGTTTTGCATCGGTTGATTACGCAGGTGTATTTGATGTTTTATCACGATAGTTGATTCTGCAGTCGATAACTATGGATTCCAATCAAGATTAACCGTTGAAGTAACACGTTCATTAAACTTATTTCGTATTTCCAAAGACAATACAGGAAAAGCTTGGAATATATTATAGATAATTAAACTAACAATAAGATTTATTAAACAATTTGAATATCTGAATGTGATGTATATTAAATCGAGAGTAATGATATATTAATGGTATTACAGATTGCTTACTGAACTAGCAATAATGTTACAACATATAATAATAGCCTGCTTTGAAGTCTAATTTGAGATTGCTAATTCGATCTTAAATTTGAGCTTATTGGGTGACTTCAAAATATAATATACATACTTAATATACTATGTATATATCTTATAATACTATTGTTACGACGACGCGTTGGCGCAATGGTCACAGCAACTGGCTTATGCGCTAGCGGTCGCGGGTTCGATCTCCGCACATGACAAATCTGTATAGGCCATACTGATATTTGTCGTGGTCTGGGCGTTTGTACTTGTGTATTGTGTGTGTTTCCGTAACCTCGACACAGGATAAACATCCGACTGGGTGCCGTTGAGTGTGAGACGTTTATTTATTTATTTATTTACTATTGTACTTTAATATACTATGATGACACGTTTACATTCTACTGCTCGGTTAAGGTGATTATCAAGGTGACATGATCTTATGATATAAATAGAAGATTTTTTTTGTCGTAGGGGAATCCATTTACGGATGATATCCAGGATGCCTGGGTCGGCTGTCCTAGACCTATGTCGGACTCGGCACTTTGGGAGTGCAATACCGCACTAAACCCCTGTGGGAGCCTTCAGCTGCTTTAATTGGAGGGTCCCGGATCTGCAAACAACAGGATCCCTTCAGCGACAGGCTGGCCTCGGCGAAAAGGCCAGACTTCCCCTCCATGGGGAGTGTCCGGCTCACCTCTGAACAGTCCCGACGACGCTGTGTCTAGCAAGACCGGGTTCCCATCCCGGCCCAACACGGGCACAGGGGCGTTACTGGAGGCGCATTAAGTAGCGCCTCCTATGCACTCCCATTCGTCTCCCGCGGATGGAGGCCACATCGGCGGCCTCCTCTCTCATCCGCTCGTCGGCCTCCTTCTGGGACATTACTGTCTCGCAGAAGGAGACCATCGCCTTCCAGGACTCGTCGTCGCCGAGCATCGCGATGATAATGCTCGGGAGCGACAAGTCCCCTCCGAAGACTGACGTCAGACTTTGACGCAGCGCCGCCCATCTCGGGCACACCTCGAGGGTGTGCTGGGCAGAATCCACCGCCGCGCCACAATCGTGACATTCAGTCGTCGGCTCCCTCTGGGCCGTCCGGCACAGGTAGTCACCAAAGCAACCGTGCCCGGTGATATATATGTAGAAGATTGTCATAATATTAATCAATATTAAATTATTTTAATTAATACATAAAATAAGTATACTAACTTTGTTTTAAACTAACGCGATCACTATTCATATTTAAATTTATATTTGTACGGTTGCTTACCGCGTTTATAACTTTGTTTAGTTCCCTATATTTCGGCAATGTTTCAATCGCCATGATCACGGGGAGACTGATCATGATGAGATCATGGCGATTGAAACATTGCCGAAATATAGGGAACTAAACAAAGTTATAAACGCGGTAAGCACCCGTACAAATATAAATTTAAATACTAACTTTGTATAGCAAAATATGGAGTAGTAACATGTAACGGAGAGCAAAATATGAATTGATTCATAATTATTTTTTTAGTATTGATGTTAGGTAAATGGCACAACTACGTAAGCATTAAAGTGGAAATTCCGTACTTCAATTATTGCTTATAAGCAATGCTTTATTAATTAAAATTGTTTATGAAGTATTGGAATTGAATCAGCCTCTAAGCGTCTCACTACTGAGTAGTCCCACCACTACTGCACAAAGGCCGCTTATGCATATTGGAGAAGGGGTGGAGCTTTATTCACCACGCTGCTTGTCATTAGATGTCTATGATATAGGGGGTGCGATAATTATCGATAATTCGTAACTACTCGATAATTTTTCATTCGATAATTATCGATAAGTGTTATTCGATAATTTTGATTCGATAATTATCGATAATTGTTCATTCGATAATTATCGATAATTATCGATAAGTTTTCATTCGATAATTATCGATAATTTGTTGCGATCCGATAATTATCGATATTTTTTTTCGATCCGAAAATTATTGATAATTTTTTCTGATATGATAATTATCGATATTTTTGTGTGATCCGATAACTATCGATAGATTATTTCGATACCGGACGGCGGATGACCTTTTTTTTTTAGGTATTCTGATAGGGAACGGAGGATTATATGAATACAGGACGGCGGACGACGTTTTTTTTTTTTTTTAGGTATTCTGATAGGGAAGGGAGGATTATATGAATACGGGACGGCGGACGACGTTTTTTTTTTTTTTAGGTATGCTGATAGGGAACGGAGGATTATATGAATACGGGACGGCGGACGAGGTTTTTTTTTTTAGGTATTCTGATAGGGAACGGAGGATTATATCAGTACGGGACGCCGGATGACCTTTTTTTTTTTTTTTTTTTCGTCGTCCAAAAATTGTGCCGATAATTATCGATAACTTTCGTGAATAATCGATAATTTTTATCCGATAATTATCGATAACTTTCGCCACTACCGATAATTTTTTATCCGATAATTATCGATAACTGTTCATTCGATAATTATCGATAACTATCGATAACTCAATACGATAATTATCGATAGTAAAATTATCGATAATTTTTTCTGATGAACACCCCTACTATGATAACAACCGAGACCGACGGCTTACGGCTTACGTTCGAGGTACAGCGGCGAGACTCATAAGAACCCAGACCAGAAACAAATATTTCTACATATACAAATATCTGTCTCGATCGGAAATCTAACCCGCGACTACCGGTGTTTGGATGATTATTCGCACCAATACACCAGAACGGTTGTTTAAACTACTTGAAAATGGTGATACATTCGATTAAATTAAATATTTTGACGTATCTACATATTGGCACATACAACATACAAACAACAATAGTTGAAAAAACGAAAATTTGTTCCAGTTTTGGGTCCTAAGTCGGACTTAATTAACATGGGTTAGAACCGACTTTGAGCCAAAAGGTCCGACATAAGCCCTACCGTAGGCGGCGCTAAATTGGATCTAAATTTCGACTCGGAAAAGTTTCATTAAACGAAGACGAAAAACTTTTAATGATGATTCTCTAGACCTAGAGTCTAGACTTCTAGAGCATAAAATAATAAGAAGCGATCTACAAGCTTCCTACAAGCAATTTTGACTGGGCGATTATAGCACAGTTTAAATAATCTATCTCATAATCCCTGAAAAAAAAAACAATTTTATTTTGCACTTGAAAAAAAACTGTTTTAAATAAATAACGTGGACGTTCGGATGTTTATTAAGGGGTGGTCACGATAGATCCCGAACAAATGGACGTATCGAAATTATTATCTTTAGAATAACATCAACTATTTACCTGTTACATATTAATAGCCAAGTATCCGTAGTTTATTAATAAAATGTTATTTTTTATATATAAAAAAGTTCACAATTTTTTTTCTAAAAAATGTTAACTATTTTTTATTAAAAAAAGTTCATTATTTTTTCTTACCTACGAGTAAAATAATTAAATTAAAAATAAAAGCCTATTTAGTTAAATTTTCTAAATAATACAAATAAGTCAACGATATTATTTGACTTTTTTCTTTTCTTAAAAATTAAATGAGTGGTATAAGGTGTGCACTTTTGGATTTTCCAAATTTTAATTATGTAATCTCTGTGGCCATATTTTAATTCAAAGTTAATAAAACAACTATAATCAATATAAAAAATATAACAACAATAAACAAATATAAGAAATATAATCTATAAACGCTGTTGATTACGAATAAATAACTAAAGATTACTTCCGGATGTTAATACTGTTCACTCATACTTACTGATTTTATTATGTCCTGATAGTGACAGACTTAGTGTCGCTTTAAGCAAAAACGCGGAACGTTAGACGCGAGATAAAGTGTTTCGTCCACGCCTTAAGCGTCTTACTAATTAAGCGAGAAGTCTCGAAAGACGTTAAAAAATAAATAAAAAAGTTTTTATGGTAAATGAAAACATCCGTTTACAGAGTTAATAATTACGAGGGGAAACGACTGAGGGGAACCTTTTCTGTTTCTACATTGTTAGAAATGTTAAAAAACTATGATTACTATATTTTAAATACAATTATTTATACATCATAATTATATGTGAAGTATAAATAATAATTTTTTTATTAATTATAAAATAAGAATAATTAGATTAGTAGTGTTTTTATTTTTTTATTTTAATCCGATGAATTTGGCAGATGATTCGTAAGATCGTAAGCACACGGTGAATTTTAAACGCGCAGACGACGCGCATATGACTCGCGTATACGCTCTTCAAACGAGATTCGAACCCAACCTTGTAACCTATGCACACAGAGCAAGCGTGAAACGTGCTGTAGTCGCTCGTAACTTCCATTCGATTACGTGAGCGCGCACCTCTCCTCAGTTACCCCTTTTCTGCCCTTTTATACGCTTTATGCGCGCGTTTGTATCATCAATTCAAACGCAACAATCAGCATCTACGGCGCCGAAAACGCGCGAACCTAAAACGCGCGTATTCCGCGCGATCAAAATACACAGTGTGCTAAGTTCTTTTTAACTTTAATTCGACATATTAAACATACACATACACACGCACACACACAGATACTCGTACACCACGTCTAGGTAATGAGTATGATTAGGATTATACAATTTGTATATTATTATTAGTTTAATAGACATATAATGTAGATGTTGAACTAACTAAATCAGCTTGTAAACGTCCCACTGCTGGGCTAAGGCCAGGTGGAGCTTATTCTACCACACTTCTCCACTGCGGGTTGGCACATAATATCCTTACCAAGAGTAACGATCGTTGTTGGGCGTTAGTGATAACAACCGAAACCGACGGCTTTACGTTTTCTCCGCGGCACGGTGGGTAGACCCACCCACAAGGACCCACATACACCCAGATCCGGAAAAAATATTTATACAAATACAGATGTTTGGTCCGAGTACGAATTGAGACGTAAAGGTGACCAGTCGCTTCACTATATGACATCGGTTGTTGAATAGTACATAATATGTTAGTAATAAACACTTTTCATTGACTTAATCGATGGACTCAGTGCTAATATAAAAATTAGCTAAGCACGTTAGTTAAACTAGGTCATCTGATTGAATATACAAACGACTCGTATATCTAGTCATTTGCATGTCTCTCGCAAAAAAGTAACTTTTTACTAACGGTGATAACGTAAATAAATGTACAGGACTTCTGGAAATATAAATATATAGTTAAAATTAATAGTTAAAATTAAAAGGTCATTAGATTTTGGATAAACTAAATTTTCTATATAGATATTAGACATGGGGTTGTTGTATGATATAATTCATGGCCGCCTAGACTGCCCGAAGCGAGCTGAAAATATTTTGCTGAACACCGAATGAGACACACTCCCTTATTATATGTCCTGAACTGCTACACTATGTACAAAATTCTGTTTTTACAAGAATACCCAACACTTATATTTTGAAATTTAAAGGCATAGACATTTTAAGCGATCCAAAAATATTTAAAAATAAAATTAAACGAAAGTTCTTTAACCAACATAATCAAAACAACAAGTAATAAAATATTTGTATACGTTTTATAAATATTTATGTATTATTTACTACATAATATATAGTTTAATAATACTACATATATATTATGTATGTATATCACTTTTCAAATATAGAGAAAATTATTTGTACTCGTAACTTATACTTCACAATGGTATTAATTAGTTGAATATGATAATAACTTTCATGTTTTTTTTTTTTCGGTTTTATCCTATTGTTTGTTTTCTGTTTTTCTTTTTTTTAATTGCACGTTTGTTCTATATACGTAATTTAATTATAAACGGATGCATATTCGTAATATGCCTTTTATAACTATTCTGTGCTGGGTATTACCCCTAAAAAATAAATAATAAACTAATAATTTTGTACATATCTTGCACTAAGTACTAAAAATAACAATAAGTGCAGTAGGTAGTTGACAGAAATAAATAATAATAATAATCGTCGTCTGTTCCTAAGGTAGGCAACTTAATGCCTGTGTTTTAGGTAACAGCCGACTGATATACATTTTTTTTAATAAATATACATATAAATAATACATATATAAATAAACATATATTACACCCAGACTCGGGGCGGGAATTGAACCCACAACCCTTTGAGCAGAAAACTGACTGAGACTGAGACTGGGCCAACGGGTCAGTCATTATCAGTCATATTATCAGAAATTAAAAGTAATAATATGTCACGAGAATTTTCCAAGAAGAAAAAAATCAGGTAGATTGTACTTTCTGAGTCTAAGTATGCTCTTATAGATGACTCCTGACCTTATCGAATAAAAATCTCGATATGAAGAATGCTTCTACCTACCCCTACGTGGCACGTCGTTAAGATGTTATCCCTTCAACGAGAAGTAATCTGTAGTCTGGGTGTTGGGACTTATACAATAGTAGGGTCGGATAATGGCTAAGTTTTTTTAGTATTTTATTACTTGAACCCTCCGGGGACTGACTCGTGTGACAGATCGATGCTATGAACAAAATGAAGAAAAAGTGCTCTGACACGGATGTTCTATTATCTCTCGCATTTTCAAGATTTATTTGTTACGTGGATTATATTTTTATTGCTTTGATTATTAATATTTGTTTTTATTTAAAAAAAAGCTACCTTAACGCTGAAATATTTAAAAGTAACGTCAATTTATGGTTGATATAAAAAAAAATAACTATAACGATTCATAGAATCAAAAGCATTGTCATATTTTACTTTATTAAGCTGTCATTAATTTTAAAAATTATTATTAATGTAGATCTAATGTATTATCTATACATTATTTATATAAGGTCCAAACTAGATGAACTTCTTGTTCATATCACACACAGCGCATATCCTTAAAAAGGCAGTCTTATTTTATTTAATATAAAGACTCTTGTTCAATAAACACGATTTTCGTGAAGAGTTCGTACTCACAATAAGGCCGTAGCTAATTTAGGTAGCATTGTGCACCTTACAAGAGGCGTCTGAATGAGATTATCACAGAACCCGTTGGGAGTCATTGATCATAAATCATAACCCATAAAACGCATCTGACAATAACCTTTCTTTTACATTACTTCCTAGACGAAATCTTTGATTTTAATTTTGAATTTTGTGGTAATTTTAATAGAAACTAAAGTAATATGATAAAGAGAGATTGAGGGAGAGGCACAATATTTGTGATAGAGCAAAAGCTGATCGTTAAAAATGACAAACTTAATATTCCGTTTGATCACATCAATGGTTACTATTGTATTGACTAGAAAGCGAAAAAAGTAGTTTGGGAATGTTGTTTTGGAGGACAAGCATCAATCAATAACGTAGTATAATTTACGGATAATGTAACCACATGTGTGAATGATGTATTAGCGCGTCTTTGTACAAAGATTGACACCGTGCAATTGATTTTAGCGGTAATCATGTGGGATGTATTGATTGATAAATCGTGCTTATTCAATAATGAAGTTTAAAATTATAAAGTTTATAACACATAATTAAACTTTTTTTAACAGATAAATTTTGGTTTTCATTCGTTTGGAAAACAGCCCTTTCTATGTTACGAATAGTAGGTACATCAATACCTAATACTATAATTTGAGCATATAACGTAAAATCCGAATTTGGCTATTGTATGGTTATTTTTATTTAATTATCTTTATCTAAAAATGTAGCAGTGGATTTTGTGTGAAATAAATAAATAACATAATTATTTAACTAAAATTATTACTTTATATGTGTAATTTCATAATAAAATACGTGCCATCTATTTAAAACTCAACTACTCTATTCAACGTCTATTTGTAATTATATAGCTACACGACAAATGTAGCTATATAGTATATAGCTTATTGGGAACATTTTAATCAATAATAAAATGTGTAGTAATATTTTGAAGTATTTATATTTTAAATACAGCTGTTATATTTAATATTTTGACAGTAAGATACTGCAAAATAGACGATAACAAGTCGATTTATTACGAATCTATAGAAATCTTTTATCGCCATTCATTGATGTACAAATAAATTGGAGTCTCCGTTATTGTGGCCAAGGGAATTAGATCTCCCGTATTCAAAACACCGTACTATTGAGACCTCGGAAGGGAACTGAATCTGATAAGGCAGATCGACGATAGGGCCCCTTTTTCTTTGCGCGACACCTTTGTACCAACAAAGGGCTGTTTGGTTCGACTGTGGCGTCTGAATGGGCATGCAATAACGTCCTGGCCCGAAGCTCGCATCCCGCGAGATCGGTCGCAGATATACATGTTGTTCGGAGATTTATTAATCTTTCACTGGAACAATGAGGGCTTTCGGTAGGCACCTGGTACTTTTTTCTCATAAGCCCGTTTATTTAGTTTTTGCGGCGCTCGCGGTAAGAGGGTTGAAGAGGTTGGTAAGCGTATGTCTTTGACGTTAAATTGTTCGGTTGCAGAATATTTTTTTTTTTTTTAGATTTATATTGAACTAATATTAAATAACAAGTATTAAAAACTTTTTTATAAATTACTATAATTTAGTCATAAATTCCCTTCTTTTAGTAGTCTTTGCCCAGCAGTGGGATGCTTTTAGCTTTAAATTTTCACCTTCCTTGATCATGTATTTACTTACTTTAATTTATTGAAGAACATTTTATGACACTGTTACGTAACAAACATTGAAAGAGAAAAAGTCACGAAAACATGTTACGGTCCAAACGAATTCCAATTAAACTTACAATTAGTAAAAACGTATAAATATTGTTTGTACAAACTCCTTTAGAATAGATAAGACAGAACTGTAACCAGAATCCCATTAATTAAAAACGTTAGAAAATATAAATTCTAAGAAGGTTGAGTTTTAAAAATTTCTCACTCGACCGATCATGTTACGCATTTAATTTGTCTAGATCGCGTGTGATGGAACCCGCTTTTATAAATAATGTTTTATCTCCACATCGAAGGAAGGCAGAAATTCTTTCACGTCCTTTCGCTCAAACTCAACTCTTTATTAGTTTTAGTTTATCTCACGTACGAAGTAAATTTTAATTATTACGTGTAGGTCGAACGTTATATCAAGTGACTATTCCATTCTTTTTATTTAATTGTGGAATGTATTTGATATAGTAGAACATAAAGTGTGCGTAGGTTTTTTGAAATTAGTTTATAGAAATTATTTTCTATTTAATTATTTAAGAGACAAGACGGTTCATTGGACATCCGTATAATTTTAAAAATGTTATTAATTTCTATAGTGATTTAACTCAGCTGTTTAGCAAATCCACGCTAAGGTGCAGAATGAACCAGCGTCCTATCACTGCTCGCAATGCTTACGATGACTCTCATCGACTTCTGAATAACTAAAGCTACGAGTAAAGTATCGTAGTAAATGTATACAAAATATTTATCGATTTTCGTATAAATAATCGATGTCTAATATGCCTCGATGACAATGAATATTCTCAAACAATTTTAATTAAATTCAGACATCAAGTTTTATTCATTATTGACTATACTCGAAGACGATAAGAATATGTTTTGAAGTTGCGTATGGGCAAACATACATATTTACAATCTATGTGTAATTTTTCACATTTACTTAAATGTACATTACACTCTTGTTTAAAATTTATTTTATACTTACGAAGAGAAACGCCGAATTGCTTAAATAAATTAAAAATATTATCTATACAAATAATAAATCTGTTAAAACCTCCGTTTTATTAATACACTATATATCATCAAGAATAAATTTCTATAGCGCGTAATTTTTTGTATCAGTGCCATCTCTTATCGTGTTTTTCTCTGATCACGTATCACGTAAAAAGTACAAAACCAATGTTAATAAATTTAATACATAAAAATTTGAAATAACTCACAGTATAATTTAGTTTTTGTTTCATTGTAATTAAATTTAAAAATAAATATTTAAGAAAATAGAAATAGGTACCTACGCCGTCAACGCCATCTGGTCTAAGGAATCTTTAAATTTCACAAAACTTATATTTGAGTTATTATTTTGTTAAACTTAAAAGTTTACTAAATATGTCGGATAGGAATAGAAATCGTTTTAATATTTTAGATAAACATCATTTTCAATTAATATACTATTATGTTAAATATTAATTATGTTAAATGTCACTAAATATAAAAACGATATTCTACAATTATACGATAGATGGCGCAGATAATTTTCTGAATCGCGCTGACGAAAACTTCGGCCAAAAGAATGACACTCGCCCGTATTTAAAAATCTCTAAAAGTCTCTAAAAGTATTATAAAATTAAATACTTTAGGGTACTACGGTCTTGATTGTTTTTTCGTTGTTAAAATTTAAAATATTTGGTCGTTATTTGTTTGTTGATTGTACAAAGTTGGATGGTTATATAGCTATTTAAGTTGTAATCTATATATATATATATATATATATATATATATATATATATATATATATATATATATATATATATATATATATATATATATAAAGTCGTGTTAGTTACACCGTTTATAACTCGAGAACGAGTGGAACGATTTTTATGATTTTTGTGTTATTGGATTTGCCTTCGTCGGGAATAATACTTATTAAAATATGGTATTCATCAATGAGAAAATAATTAATAAAAAAAACAGTTCAAATGTTTTATCCGTACTATCTATATACATATATATGTATGTATGTATGTATGTATATAGATATAATAAATCTGTCACTCAATCCGTCTATTATAAAATATTTTCCAGTATCGACGCAGGTGTAGGTGATAAAAAATATAAATGTATAATTTTTAAAATTTTAGTTAAAGACCCGTGCGAAGCCGGGGCGGGCCGCTAGTGTATAATAAACCCATATCCAAGGCTACGCGTACCTCAAGGTTTTGCGTTATATACGAGTATATACCTCTTCAATCTAAAGATCTAGCTTTTTATTTATTTTACCGAGTAAATACGTACGTGCGTCCAAATAAGTAATTTTGTTTTATCACTTTATTTTAGTATACAATACGTTCTTATCAAATACTTTCACTTTGCACTTCAGTCCAGAATTGAATAACCCACAATATCTTGACAAAATCATACAATTGTTGAAACTGTCGTACATGTAAATTGAAAGAAAAATAGCTCTTTTATTGTCAATGATGAAGTCAGCTGTGGACTAGAGATCACATTTAGATAAGACACCCGCATTCGCCAAACAAACCACAGCGGGACGCCGTCACAATATTTTGGAGGGTATAGCTGTCTAAAATTGTCACTTTTTGCAACTATAACTTTTAGCCCACTAATAAATAACCTTTAAATTATACGCCCAGACAAATACAAAAAAGTAATTCTTTTATAAAAATGCATTTAAATGGGCTTTCTCATATATTGAAAATAAAGACTTATATTACCTACATGTGTTTTGTTTATATCAGTGTGATAAGTGTAAAAAAAAATATACTGCATCTAACGTAATTATTAGATAAGATCTTAAAATATGGAAAAATACAATGTGAACTAGTTTTCCTCAAAGTAAAGCACTACATGAATATTTCGTACAATGTTGCTGTTGATCATTAAGACGATGTAATCCTAACTAGAAACAACATAAACCCTAAGAGGATAATATCCTTTCTTAGAAGTCAACTTTACAAAACTTACCACCAGGAACCACATACAAAATTGCGGCAACATAAATCATAATGATTTCGTTGGTAATAAAAGCAAGTCTATTTTCGACTCGAATTAACTTCGTAACATCTCAAACATTTTTTTTTTAATAAATCATAAATTATGAAAGTTTTTAACTAACTTGTGTTTTGATCACTCCCTCTCGTCCTGGGAACATTGGGATTTTTCACAAAGGAGTTCAAGAAGTAACACGAAGTCCACTTGAAAGAAACTTCGTGGTTTCTAGCCTTTTGTATTTGTGTATACGCCGCCCTTTTAAAAATTTATTGTCATGGAATGATATGATGTCTTTATGTTATGGCTCCATTGTCAAATGTTTATCTGATCGTTTCTCGTGTTATATTTAATGGTCGCATCTATACCACATTTTAGAAGGCACGCATTATCCCTTTTGTTTGTGCACATTTTATTTCTATAGATTTTTAGTAGAAGCTTCTATGACAGTTATAGCCCGTTTTTATATCTTAAGTAAATTGATATCGTTATACGTTTTCGAAATATTTATTGCGATCAAAAATCATCAATTTAGTAAGAATCTTTAAAATATTTCATACAACTTATAACAAATCTTTACTGGCAGATTGTAGGTATATGACCTATGATGTAAGATTTTTTTGTTATTTTGTAATCGAATAATTTAAAAATACATCAACTTCACCAATTTTAATAGCTATTTTACAATAAGAATGCTACATTTCCAGAAGTTGATAGAACTTAATGCATCACACCATATCACGTATCAGTAAAATAATAGTCGTGGGTGGACCCGAGTGAGACGTTCAGTATATCTTTATATATATATTTCTTGTGTGCGTGTGTAAGTCACTGAACTCCTCCTAGACGGCTGGACCGATTTTGATGAAATTTTTGTGTGAGTTCAAGGGGATTTGAGGATGGTTTAGATTCACAATTTGGTCCACTGGAAAATGTTTATTTAACCAAATTTTTATTTATAAGTTGTTGTTAATTTTGGAATGTTTTACATTGTATATGTATATGCAGTATACGCATACTTACACACACAGTATATACTCACATGCTACCGGTCGGTCGAATTTGGATAAGTGTACATGTAATGACGTTAGATATTAAAATAACTCTTGAATAATAATTTTCATCAAAACAATCCAGATTGTTAGAACACATACATTTATACAGCTTATTGAAAAATATTTGAAATTTTCGAATTAACGACGTGTGTACAGGACAACGTCTGTCGTGTTAGAACACATACATTTATACAGCTTATTGAAGAATATTTGAAATTTTCGAATTAACGACGTGTGTACAGGACAACGTCTGTCGGGTCTGCTAGTAACATATTATATTCAATGTGACATTTAATTTCATGTTATCAAAGTTATTTTCTAAATTCTCTATTTTTATTGTTCTGATTCTGATTGCATTCTATTTTATATAAATTGTAGGCAGAATACAATGCAATTTTATTCGAATCGACATACATAACTAGAAATTGCCTCGTACTCTACTATGGAAATGGATTTTTAGAATGAATAAAAAGTTCTATAAAAGTGCGATTAGTAAAACAGTCCTAGTCAATTTTTCAGTAGGATATTTCATAGATAGGCTTTGTTCTAAAAAACTGAAAAGTCATCCTAAAACATTTTAGTAAAACTCCAACAACGACATGAATTCAACTTTGTCCACTCAGTTCTCGCAACGTTCAAATGTTATACATATATATTTTTTTAATTATATGGCAACACATATCATTTCTAATAATAACATTGTATTACTTTACTTTTGTTGATATCATTATAATAAAACTGTAACAGGACCATTTCTGTAGATTGAAAACATAAAAAAAAATTTTTTTTGGGAAACACTATAAGCAATACTGAAGCTAAAATGGATTTTTTTTTAAAATTTTGTATGTCAGTCTGGCCTGTCTGATTTGTATCATAGCCGTATATCGCTCCAAAAATAGTGAAAAAATTTAAAGGAAACTTCAATTAAGCTGGTTTACGTACCTACTTTACCTTATAAGCTAATAAAAAGAAAGAAATCAAGAACGAAGTACGACTAGTAAAATATATAAGAAATTGTTATTAATTTATTAGATTAGGAGAATAGTAGATATTAAGTTTTAATATTTTGCTATTACTTAACGACACTGGATGAATTCTGTTTTCAAAGTCCTTTTTCATAGACAATGACAGACATAGGCATATTCACCAACCCACAGAGTACCAGTTTGGTGGACTCAGCTCCAACACTTCTTCATAGGAGAGGAGACTTTTATCTTTTACACAACTTCGTTAAACGAAATTTGGTATTATTAAAGACATACAATAATAGCCAATTATTTTTTTAATATAAAATAATGTAATAAAATATAACTAAAACTTTATATTTTGATAACTTGCTTAAATTTTGCATTATTTCATTACATATTTGCATTTATTGACATCAATATATGCAAACTTTACCCGTCGTTTAGCTTGTGGTCGCTGCAAATCTCTCGATTAGTATTCTGTGGTCTCGCAAAACGTCACCGGTTTATAGTATTAAAGGGAACAATGTCTATAGATTTATATTTTATAAAAAAAAAAAAAACAATATACCATTATATTTTGTCAAAAGTTTTTGTACCGTTTTTATTGTTTATTTTGTATTAGTGTATATGCGGTATAAGAATAAATTTTAATTATCTTTCTTTCAGATCTAGTCATTGAAAGTTTAAGTTAGGATAGAAAACATTGCTACTGTGCAAAAAAAAAAACAAAAACAGAAGAAACTCATTCAAAGAAGAAATATACTCGTAATTTGCTGATTCACAATAGAGGCATATATTACATAACATTCCAATACATCATTTGTTATCGTGAGAAAAGTAGACTTTACCTAGCATTTGCGAGCTAATACACTATGCAGCTTTTGCAACTCTCTTTTAATAGGCCTGCAATAACTTAATGTTGTGTCTCCATAAGGTTTTGTAATAAATCTGATTTTTTTTAACCAAAAATAATAAAATCTTCTTCTACACGAATAAACTCTAGTAAATAATGATATTAATCTATATTCAAAACTTGATTCACGTTATATATAAATAGTAAAATACTTTAAGAAGCCTTATCTATTTAATGTTTTTGTCGGAATTTCGTTTGACTTTCTCAAGATGTTACGATCGGATTCTTGAGTTTTATAGAAATATTATATAAAGCCTCTTAGATAACCTTTGAATTAATAATAATGAATTAATAAATTTAATGTGAAATGAAACTTGGGATTGAAATATAATATTGCTAATTCATTTCTGTTATATTTTACACAATGTCTAGTAAATAATATTTATTGAAATCAATAAATGAGAATACATACATTTGTGAATTAAATAAACTAAATTTATTCAGATTATATATAATTATATAAGTGCCTCAGAGAGCACGTAAAGCCATCATTCCCGATTGTCATCATCACCTTATAACGATCGTTGCTCATGGCAGGGAAATTATCCACCAACCCACAGTAGAGCAGCGTGGTGGATTAAGCTCCAAACCTTCTTCTATATGGAGAAGAGGCCTTCGCTCAGTAATAGTTTGTCAACAGGCTGATACAGTACATATATAAAGTAGGTTTTTTGTAAGTACACAAGATGTTAATGTAACTGTGTCATTTTAACACCTGCCTTTTTATCATTTAATATTCATATCTTAATATAAAACTTTTACCAAACATTAAGTTCGTTAAAAATGTTTTGGCAGATCATACGGTGCATCGTAATCAGAAAGTTAGAAATTGAGAATTAGTATTCTAATTCTACTTTTTAAAATTTACGGATATTATCATGTATGTAAATGTAATCGATTATTATTTAATATTCATTGCTTAACATCATATACTCTCATTTTTTGTATATTTAGGATACTAAAGCTTATAAGTTTATTTTGTGTAATCTACCATTTTTCGTTGGTAAACTTCTTACCACTACTGCCTGTTATCTCGGATATCGCTATAACGCAATGTATTGGTATTAATTAGTTTTATTTATTTATTTGTGTAACTAAATGTATAACATAAATACATGTATAAGATTTTAATTTATTTTATCCTATAACATGTAATATGTCATATATCATGGATACGTGATGAATTTCACTATTATTTAAACCACACTAGGTATATATATATAAATTAAAATACTTTTTTTCTCTATTCAATAATAAAAGATGAATGCACTAACAGATGGAGACTAATAACCACTTTTTTCGGTATATCACTGTAAAATATATATATATATATATATATATATATATATATATAATGTAAATTATCACTGTAATTTTTTTTTAGCAACACTTAATGGGACTTTGTAACTTTTTCCCAGAAGCGCGGTTTTTAAACGCTGTTTCAGTACCGTAAAGAAACTGAAACGGTTTTATTAAATTAAATATTTAAATATCTAAAATAATTCTTATCTTTGTTTCAACATGACCTAGCTTTATTTATGCATACATTTATTTTAAAATGAAGAGATATACAAAATTGATCCTAAAAGCCATATGCATACGGGTGTTACGTTATTTTCACCTTCTATCGTCGAAGATGCGTGCATTTGAATTATGTAACCTGTCTTGAGACGAGAGATGACTTGACATAATACTGCACGGAGACCTCAAGGTATGTATGATATGCATACGCTTACAAACGTGGACAGCTCTTTATACTGTCACAACAATGTTTTTATCTTACTAGTTGACTATATTGTACTAGTACGAAACGTATAGAGACTGTCAACCTGATTTAAACGTATAATACATATTTATTTGTGAAACTGTAAATATATAAATATTGATAATCGATTACGATAAGAGAATGACAGTACACTCAATAAAATATATGCCTAATTTTGGTCAAACAGGAGAAAATAAAATTTTATCTATTTAGTTTGACGCCCGTTCTGGTTTAGTGGTGCGAGTAGTAGTGCGAGTAGCCTCAATGCCGCGCACCAGGGCGGCCGCGAGTTCGATCCCCGGTCGGGACAGATATTCGTATTTGTACAAAATACATTTGTTTCCGGTCTAGGTGTATGTCCTTGTGAGTCTTCCCACCGTGCCTCGGAGATTACGTAAAGCCTACGGTCCCGGTTGTTATCATAGACACCTGATAACGATCGTTACCGATTATAAAGAAATTATCTGTCAACCCGCAGTGGAGCAGCGTGGTGGATTAAGCTCCAACCTTTCCTCTACACAGAAAAGAGGCCTTCGCTCAGCAGTGGGTGGTTTACAGGCTGATACAGTACAGTATATATTTAGTAAATAAATTCATACATTAAGTTTCGTAGATAGGCTATCATTTGTCATACATATTTATATACAAATAGCTCTAGCTACTCACGCTCAGCTGTGTTTTCTATAAAAATACTTTATTATTGAATATATTTTTATATAAATTAAAGAATAAAATGAAAATGTAAGATGTGAACCATAAAAAATCAATTACTACTTTTTTTTAATTTAGGTACTTAGACATTTTCAGTATTCGTTGATAAATTTAACAGAAATTTTCAACTTAGTTGTTCAATTCATATTCAATAAGTGTAATAAATGATTATAATGATAAATAAATATCCACTATGAATACATCAGATGTTCAAGCACAGTGCACAAAATTATTCCTCCTACTCCCCTAGTAAGTACCTCCGAATCCATCAAAAAACTCCGATCTCTATGTACCTCTCTGTATGTGTCTCTATGTATCTCCTACTATTAAGGCATATACAGACTGAGCGTTTTTACGTACGCGTAAAATGAAACAACACATTTGAACCTGTAACACGAATACACATTTATTTATGGAATTAGCATTTCCAGATATGCGTATGCGTAGTATAGTAGTAGTAGATTAGCGGGTACGCGTACAATGGAATGGGTTCCTGCAGCATACGTACACTCATAGCGGAATTACGAATGACGGTATAAGGGTGCCTGACCATTGATGTGGAGCGAGGCGGCGGAGCGGAGAAACGGAGAAATATTAACCAATAGGATTGCAGAGCCCTTGTCCACTGGAGCGGAGTGGAGATCACTTTACACGAGGCTTTATACGTTTCAGTTATTAATATAAAGTTATTGTCCGTGAAATGATAAGTGATTGTTCAATAAAGATAGCATTATATTATTTTAATATGATTTACGTATTGCTTCAATGAACGATAAAACCGTACAGCGAACGCATTTAAATAAATAAATAAAAATAAAAAAAAATATTATTTTATTTACATGTGTACCAATTATTTGGAAAAGTATATTTACATATTTATTTGGCTTATATTTTTTTAAATACGTTATTTTACATAACAATTTATAAAACCACAGTGTCTCGTAGTTATTTTAAAGTAAAGTAAGCGACAGATCGTTTGACTTGTTGGTATGAAAAGATCGTTTATATTTGTCGGATCGTGAAACAGTGGCGCTAAGTGCAGGAGAAATATTTAAATTACTTTGCTTTATGATCAGATACGACGTTATGTTATGATTGAAATAATTACTCTTTAGTTGTGTCAAGCAGCTTAGCTTGTGTGTGTTCAATACAGAGCTGGCAAGCAACCTTATTTTATTTATCTATCATGTTATATCTGGCTGACGCTTATTGAAGTAGGGATTTTACTTAGAATAACCCTTAAAGCAGATTGCTATGGAGACGGAAAAGCAGAGTTGCCATTGAATTATCTGAGGATATATTTGATGGTGTTTTTGATGACAATTAGGACTTTAGGACAATTAGGACTAGGATTGACGCCGGGCCTGGATCGAATTCACCACGCTACGAATAGTAATATAGTATAATAGTAAAATAGTATAATAGTCATGTATTATAAGTGCTAAATAAAATATTGTAATCATAGACGAGAAGTACACGCCTGAGAAATGTAATGAAAATTTTATTTGGAAATCATCCTAACACACTGCCCATTATTAAAGAGCTTCTGTCATCAGAGCCCAGTGATGTCGAATCTCAGACATATAGAAATGACATAATTTTTGTTTATTATCAGTGTGGTATTATAAGAAAGTTCCGTACATTTAGAATTTCTTGAAAGTGAAATTTCTCAATGTTTTTTTACCACACAGACTACCACTTTTTGTAGCTATTAATTAAACTGACACATCGGATAAAAACAAATACTATTTACTAACGAAATTATACGTGTTACAACATTTTGTGATATATTTTCTTCAAAGGTTTTCAACACTATTTTTTCATCGTCACAATTATTTTGATATTACTAATAGAAATTGAAATTTTTAGTATGATTATTTTTATCATTAGAGCTAAATACAATTTATGGAGCAATTTCAATAAAGTGATTCTATGTAGTACTTTATTGTAAATCAATATAGAAATGGATTTGTAAAAAGTTATTATGTTACCATCGTTTTCAGAAGATAGAAAAAGTGTATTTGCCAATATGTTATTTGTTAGAAAAAGGTTATTAAATTAATTATAAGTTATCTCTTAATATTAAAATATTTTTATTAATTATTTTATTTCGTTTATTTATTAATACATTTAATATTAAGGAAGTCGGGAATACTAACAAACTTTATTAAATTTTGATAAATTAGCTTACACGCTGTAGACAAACATTCCACAAAAGTTTTTTAAATAGCTTTAAAAATAATATATGGACTCCAGATTGCAAACGGGAATTTTTTATACATATATTGTGGCCAGATCGTAATTGGTTATATTTTTATTGTATTCGACCATAAGATATTTGATATTCATAACCAGTCTATTTTAACGTAACTATTGCTTACAATAATATCTATTGTGAACCAATATACAATATTCATAAACAGTAAACAACTCAATTGTGTGAATGAAGCCCACGCTGATAACAACTTTGAATCTCAACAAAAAGTGCGAATATTTCCAATAGTAAGGCTTCATAATTTCCTCTTCAATTATTCATCGGGTAACCTTTTTGTTCGAATGTATGTCACGCGAAGCTACTCATTGGAAGTCGTTATACAAGATTGTCGATCAGTAATCTTAGTGTGTAGAGAGGTTTGCATGTGTTATCCAGTTTCCTACACTAATAAGATGTAATTTGCACATTGATGACTTTTAAAAAAAAGCCGGTTTGCGATGCAAACTATATATGTTATTGTAAATATTTTTAGCTTGTTGATTTTTGTTTTTATTACATATTTCGAGACAGGGAATGAGTTTTTCATATTTTTTATTGTATCGATATGTTTTAATGTACTTGTTCATGTTCATGTGTGTTCTTTTTCTTTGTTTATATAGGTATATGTAAAAAAAAATATCGTTCAAAGTTACTATATTACTTCTTATGCAATATCATATAAAAATCAACATAAAAAAATAAAATAAAACTTGGTTAACAAAAAACTGAAACAACTTTTTGTAACGTAAATAACAGATGTTTAGAAAAACACTCCAGTTATGTAATAGTAAAATAGCTTTTTAAAAACCTTACACCGTTGCTAATCATTATAAAGTAAACAGAAAAAAATAAAAATTCCAATTCCAAGTTATGAAATCAAAGTCGAATTAACAATAATCACCAGCTGAAGCTGAAGATTCTTTGAGATGCACCGTCGTACTCATGCGTCGTGACGCATCTCCTCACTTGAAAACACATACTCACTAAATTGAGTTTTAAGGTTATTACTTTCTAGAAATCATGAAACTACAAGCAATTCATGACATAATTATGTTTCCAAGAATGTCCAGTATACTATATATATATATATATATATATATGTATATATATGTCTAACCGCCACATGAGACACGTAAAGCCATCGGTCTCGAATGTTATAATAAATACGATCGTTATACTCGGTAAGAAAATTATTCGCCAAACCACGATTGAACAGCGTCCTATTATATCATTAAGCTCCATCTCTTTTTCTATACAAGAGAGGAGGCATTTGCCCAGTAGTGCAATCCAGTTCTACACGTGCAAAAGCATTACCCTCTTTTAAGTAACAAGTTACACAGGAACTTAAATATTTTTTATCGAACTTCCAATATGAGCATCAGGTATAGTAATGGATATTTAAAACTATAATACAAATATTTACATGATTCTCAGATTTGAATTCTAATAAAGAATATTGAAGATAATGTCTGATGGAAGCTTTTTGAGTGCTTCAACGAAATAAAGTAGGAAGATACATTAATTAAGAAAATAGAGTCATCGGCGTTACTCAGTAGCGTTTAATTACTTAGCTTACAAACGCGTGGGGTTTCATGATTCTTTTTGTGTGGTTTATACTTGAATAGAGATTCTCACTTGAAATGGTATGATTATATTTTCAAACGAGATTTTTAATTATTACATTTTTGTGTGTATATTTATGTTTATATTAATATGTTACGTTATCTACCATTATTATAATTCAATTTAATTTTTAACTATATTTTATCGCCACGCGAATTTGTGAGTTTATATATCATAGAATAAAAGCCGATATATGCATTGTTTGTTTTTCTTTACCGTCGAGATTGGCGTAAATTTCTAAATAACAGCACTTTATCTTATTCAGGACTAACTTGATGACATTTCATGACCTTTTAGCTAAGACCTACATGTTCTGTCTACTGGACCATCTCGTATATTAATTGTACTCGTATTTGAGTTTATTTATTGCGCGTTATTATCAGAGTATCTATCACTGGTGTTATCACATTTCCACGATGACAGTAGTTAATGCATTTACGCTAAGCTACAAGGCTTTGTGGTGATATTAGTTGATATTATTCTGTGTTATCGGCAATGCTTTATAATTATTACCGGCTATATAATTACTGAGCGACATGGAAATCTAAACGCAAGTTTACGTAAATGTTAATAAAATTTTTAATATGTTTTTTTTATTTTAATTTTGAGTTTAAAACGTATTTAACGATAGGCTTGTGCATTGATCACAGAGGTTGCTGCGCTAGTGGCCGCGGATTTGATGTCCGTTGATTTGGGTATTTTTGCTTTTGTTGTTTCCGGACCCCTACATAGGATTTAATTCTACTAGGGTCGGTTGAATGTGAAGCGATTTTTTATCATTTTTTTAAGTGTCTTTGAGTTAGAGTGTTTTACTATAATAATTTAAAAAAAAAGACCTTTTTAAATATATATCAATAGGTACCTACTATTAACATACTCATACAAGAGTATTTAGAATATAAGTACATTATTGCTACATTTATTAATTATTTATTAACTCTATAAAAAATAGTTTTGAAAAATTAATCGACAGTGTTTATTTAACGTATATACTTAACGTACTTTCTAAAGAAAAAAAAAACGGTCTTTATATATGACCTGCTTGATTATCAAGACGACTCACGTAACATCCAACAAAATTACTTATGATATACTTAACATGTGAACTGGATAGTACGTCCTTACAGTTGTATACATTTGTTGTTCTCCGGGGATTGGATTGTATTGTCTCATCGATTGAACCTATTTATAGGTGGACATCGTCATAGCGATCTGTATGTGTGGTATAAAAGACAGGCATTTATTTCTTTATTTATTTTGCATGAATAAAATAATAATATTATATAGTTTAAAATTTGAAAAGTAAATGGAGCAGAAAGGTTCTCGAGTAGGGACCACGTACCGGTAAGTGCTGCGTCGGACGACCGTCCACGGGATGGACAGACGACTTGAGGAGAGTTGCCGAAAGCCATTGGATGGAGACAGCTTCGAACCAGTCGCTCTGGAGGTCGATGGAGGAGGTTTATGTTCAGCAGTGGACATCCAATGACTGATATGATGATCATGATGAATATTATTGAGTAGAATAATGTTTCTTTGAGATGGATTCATACAAAAAATCACATAAAGAAAATTATAATATTACGAAATAATCAACAGCAATAAGATGAAATCACATAAATAATGTTAAGAATATATTTATTACAGAAATTTTACAATATTATACATATTTACAATTCAAAACTTAAAATAATTATTTACAAACAGTTTTGGTATAAATCATGTCCGCGTGGAATGGTGCCAAGAATACTAGCAGCAAGTTAATGTTAAGACATTAACCTTTTTATTTAAATTAAAAACTCTGGCGTTGTCCTTAAACGCTATAAGAGTTATATTAGTATTTCAAGTTATGTTTAAAAATTGCCCGCTTAAGCCTATGACTTATTAAAGTCGAGAAAGCACATAATTGTATATTTGACTGCATAACACGTGAGTGTTCGACATATGGTAGACATGGGTGTGTCCAGTAAGATTTGTTGTTGACACTCGTAATAAACTATGTCTCTTATTTTGGAACAATGTCTTAGAAGTTGTTGTATTCTTGAATTTCTTTTATAAATGTACATTTTTCTCATACATAAGCAGACATTTGTAAATTCTGAAAACCTATAATACCTTTATCCGACTGCCCTAAAAAGATTTTTTTTTTTCAAAATAAATATACGAATCCCAATTCGTATATTTATTAAAAAAAATTAAAATTATTTTTATTTTCCAAATATTATTATAATAATTATATTTATTAATTTTTTATATATATAATTATATGAATACATTGCCTTAGAAAATAAAATCTTCTTGAAACGTCCTTTAGAAGATCTACATTTTCTTTCACTCAAATCGACTAGTAATCCAAATACAAATATAATATATTTATTTTTACTTGACTAGTCCGTAAGAAGAGCTTTTTATTTGCTGAGTGAGTTTTTACGAAATGTGTATTTGTATGTATACCTAAGTATTTCTTTGGACTTTTAGTTAAAGCGATCGATCGACTTTTTACCTTACTTATGGAATATTTTTGGATTCGTATTCACTTTGGGAATGATACATGGCTACGGTATTATTTTAAATTTATTTATTTATTAATACATTAAAATATATATACATGCAGTGCTTCATAAACAAAAGTTAGTTTTACTGTGCACTGTAGTTAAAATATACGTAAGTAATAACATATAAAATTATAGTAGTATGTAGTTTAAATATAAAAATGGAATTGATCCGTCCATCGCATCAACGCCGTCAGTAGAACCGGTATCTGCTCTAAAAAGCGCTTTTTGAGTTTATTTTTATAATTTTTTTCATCTTTTAGCGTTATTGGGAGTGAATTAATATTATTGTTGTAAAATTTACCATATGTAGGTAGGTAGGTAGGTGAAGACTACAAATAGTATACTTCGGGTTAGATCAAGGTCGAAAAATCGGCAGAATCAGAATTGGCAGAACGTTCGCGTTGCTTACGATGTTTGTAATTACTGAACGAACATACCAAAGACCTTGAAATATTTACGCGAATTTACCTTAAATATTTATCTTTTCTGACGAATAAACAATAATTAAAATCGGAATATACGCTAATAAATGACATCTAAGTACATTCGACCGTTCCGGCGTATGGTGCGAGTAGTTGCCTCAGTGCCGCTCGACGGCGGTCGCGGGTTCGATTCCCGCTCGGCACAGATTTTTGTATTTGTACAAATATTTGTTTCCGGTTTGGGTGTTTGCCATTGTGGGTCTCTCCACCGTGCCTCGGAGAGCACGTAAAGCCGTCGGTCTTGGTTGCTATCATAGACACCTAATAACGATCGTTGCTCATGATAGGGAAATTATTCGCCAACCCGCAGTGGAGCAGCGAAGTACATACTTTGAGTTTTATCTCTTTCCCAAGGGAACCGAATCGAATTTCAAGAAAAAAAGTACCCAGTGTCCTAGCTCGTATTATATACTTAAATTATATACAGTTTTATTCAAATTCATTTAATAACTTCAGAGTAATGAGTGACCAAGATATAGATAGACAGGCAACAGTGACAACTGACAGACAAAAAAGAAAAAAAAAAGGAAAACCTTTTTGGCATCAATCAAAAAGTGCTCTTCAAGAATGTTTGTCTTGATATTTTCATAATACAGAATTGAACCTGTTATAGTTTTTTTATAATGTATGTACCTATATAAGAATGTATATGTAGTCGCAATAGTCTGCTTCTTGAAGCATAAGCTATTTTTATTCTTATTGGTAAACATGTTTCGACATTATCAGCAAGATTTTAGCTGCTTTATCCGTAATACCATTTTCTGATATAAATCGAGTATATGAAAAAACGTATTTCTTAGTCAAAGCATTTCAGTTTTTCTTTATAGACACAATTTTTGATAGAATATGATTTTATTGTTTTATCTGCACTGAGACAGAGTTAGAGAAAGAAAGAGAAAGAAGAGAAAAGTTAGAGGGAGAGATAGTTTTTGAGTTTGTGTGGTGAATAATCGTCATGAACAAAACACTGATTTCAAAATACCTGTTCTTCTTCTTGGTTTATAATCATTTTTTTGCCTTTATATTGCTACGGTATAAGTAGGCGCAAAACGTTAATATTAATTGTGAATGTGTTAAGTGAATTATGCTGTGTCGTAACTCAACTCAGATAAAACTGCGACGAGCGTTTGTTATAAATATATATTTAAGTTTTTAAATTTTTTTTTTTAAATTGTATGTGGAGGTACGGACTCGCCCACGAAGGGTTCCGTAGCAGCAAGTAACATCATATAAAAGTTCTTGTAGTTCGTTGTAACTTTCATCGATGTTTTAATAATAGTGTATTTTTTTTTTAATTAAAAAAAAAACTACTTACTAGATTTCGTTCAAACCAATTTTTGGTGAAAGTTTGCATGGTAATGTACATCATATATTTTTTTAGTTTTATCACTCTCTTATTTTAGAAGTTACAGAGGGGGACCATTTTACCACTTTGGAAGTGTCTCTCGCGCAAACTACAGTAACAGTTTAGAAAAAAATTATACTAAAAACCTCAATATCATTTTTGAAGACCTATATATAGATACCCCACACATACCCGTCCAGTAAATAGTAATGTATTATTTTAATTTTAAATTTTCTCTTAAACTACGTGTCCAAATTAAATGCAAAGTCAGTTCGTCTTCATAATATTGTCTTGATGATAACAAAGACCTCTATGTATACTACAGTATACATAGAAGTCTTTGGATGATAAAGTAACTTTCGCTCGTAAGGATTAACATGCCTGCCTAATAATAGTAATCAAAAATCACCTTTTATTTTCAATAAATTATTTAACCCAAAATGCCTTAATGTGGCTTATCGATCTCTTCCACGCAACCTTAAGAGGAAATAGTATACTGATGATATAGATGTACAGTTTCATTGTATACACATACAATACATATAGATAGATTAGTACCATGCATAATATAATGCATTATTATTCATTACCTCAGCGAACGTGTATAAATCAGTTTGATAGCGCATTGCTTCCGACTTACTTTACAAATATCAATATTTAAGGTTAACCACGAACTTCAATGAAATATAACTTATAGACTACCTCATAAATGTGGCTATCATATGCGATTTTTTTTAATTCCACTGGTTCTTCCAGAGATTACCGCGTTCAAACAAACAAATAAACAATCAAACTCTTTAGCTTTATTATATAATTATATTAAAGTATAGATAATATTAATAATTTATAAAAATACTAAATTATAAACTAATTTTAATGTGTTATTTGATTAATGCACGCGATGCTACGTAACGTTTTAACTAGGCCTATCTAAAAACAAATGCAGAGGTATTATGTTTATTTTACTAAGTGAAAATCTATGTATGCGTAACACGACATCAAAAATAACGATATACACACACGAATGTACTTTTCCCTATTGTTCATGATATGACAATAGTTTTTATGAATTTAACGTTAAGCTGTGACTCCATTAAAGATTTTTTTTTATATAAACGTTAGTGATAAAAAACACGAGTTAAGTCGTGGACAAAATTTGTAAATATATACCGAAACAAATATTTGTTTTTACAGTATTTTTTTTTTCCAGTTATAGCCCGAACAGGCAAGTCTAAGTCAATTGATATTAATTATTTACCGCTGACCACATATACTTGTAGCAGTAGAAGAGCCATAAATGATTTAGTAGAGGATTAAAAGGTGTAAAAAACTTAGGGTGGCGAAAGGTTTGCGGTTTTCCCACTCAGTTTAGTGGTTGCTTTACGCCGATTCTCTGCTTGAATATGGTTTTTGTACATTGCTGATTACAACAAGAGAATAGTTTAGTATTTTGTTATGCAGTAGTTAACTAAATTGTTTAAGTTCTAATTAGTTGTGAATAAATTAAAAGCAAATATTGGTAACTATTTGATAAACTGAAAACAATCGCAAACACAAAACTTGCCAACTTTTCTGTGGAAACACACCTTTAAAATCCACATTTCTTTCGTCTACTATTACAAAGTCTCTATCAAAGTAAGCGGCTTACTTGACTTGAGGCAATTTCGCCGTCCACTGGTTTCAGGCAAAGGATGTAAAGCTTATGAAAGTCTTTGTACATCCTCACGTAATAATGTTAGCTGGTACAACATCTGAGAAACTATCGTTTCCAACAACTATTCGAATTGAAATAGTTTTATTTTATCAAGCCTAAGATTTTTATGTTGTGTCTGTTGGTATCTACGAGTGTAGAAACTTTATATCGACATAATATCGATAGAAATATATTAAAGCTAGCTCAAGACGACGCTTATAATCAACATAAAAAATAAAGCGTTTTGAAAACTTCCATACTTTATTTATTTAAATAAAAACGGTGTTTAAATTTTATTAATGTATTTTGTAGTACAAGAGTAACTACGTAAATTTACTACATTTTTTTTAAATATATTCTATGTTATATAAGTCACGAATTTTTTTCTAGTTTAATTATATACTTCATTATTTTTAAATCATAAAATACTCGCGAGAGACAGGAAATTGTTAGTCTTTGTATAAAATGGTAATGCTTAAATTATTTTGTAATAATACAATCTCGTCAGCAATTTTGTAATTAGTTTTGAAGATAATCCCTTAGCGGCAACTTTCACAAAATTTATAAAATTATTATTTAGTGGCCGCAGTTCCATAAGAACTAACCGCTGTCCTTAATCGCGTCGGTATCATTCTACCCATAATGCGTTATTAAATTCTTTTACTGAGGTGAGGCTAAAGTAATTTGATTTCCTATATTAAAAGCTATAAAAATGTCGTTTTAGAATTATGTATAATATTTGTGTAGTGACTAAAAAAATAATACTATTAAATCGATGTATGATGTATAGATATCACTAGGCATATCCCGAAGTTTCACCTGTGATGAATGTTGAGACTTGTAAGATCACAAATTAACGCCTCACACGTGAAGGCCCCCGATATGGTGGAATCTGGAGTCGGGGTTCAGAAACATACACAACCTATGGCCTATACAAAAAAAAATGTGATTGGGAATCGAGCCCACGATCACTGATGTCCCAGTTAGTTTCAAAAAACTACTGCGCCAACCTATCTTCGAAGTAGTGACATTTGGGTTAGCTTTACCATTCCTGAGTCGTATACGATTAGTAGTGGAGATCAGCAGTAGAGCTGAACGTAGGCTTCCCACATTTTGTACAGAGAGTTTGCCAATAACCGCCACACTTGACAGATGGCGAGCGCAGTACTTTTTAGTAGGATATGGTGACACTGCTGCCCATCACCACCCTGATTGGTGTACAGTTGTTCGCTATGGCCTTAGTCTCCTTTTACACGTCAGCAAGAAAGAGGTCGGGACTATTCTTCTCTGTCGGTCACATCATGGCCAAACATAATTTAATAACAAAACAAGTCAACCAGTAAAAAAATTAATATCTTTTAGGATATTTTCACAGACATACAGTAAAATTATATCCAAAATATTACAATACTACAAGTTAACTGGTTCAATGTTATTTTTAATAATTTATGAGATTAATCAACTTAGCGTAATCAGTCCTTGAACTACATTTTATAACTGTAAACCTTGAATAAATGGTATACTTTAAAATAAATCACTTTGCTTAAAGTGTTTCTACGTTCTTTAGTAAATTGTCACGAACTTTGTAATTATAAATATAGTATAATTTAAATGCTGATGGTAATCCCACTAGCCATACTTATATTATAAAAACTTTAGGGATTGATCGATGGATGTTTTTACTCTTACACGCAAATATTACTTGATTATGACAATCTTGATGAGGAAAAATCTCTTTATTTCTGTGCTGTGAGCTTTGAGTTCAGCAAAATTAGTACGGAATTAAGAAACATGCAAGTAAAAGCACGTGTACTTAATATAAAATTCACCCATTGTCACATTTACTTACATTAACTTAGAGCAATTTGTGAAATAATAATTTGTCCGTGCTTCAAAAAGCATTTGTAAAATAATGTGTTTGTTTATTATTATTATTATTTTTATTTCCGTTAATAATTTGTCGACAACACTTAATTTTACGGATTAGAAAATTGTTTTTATTATATTAACGTCTGCTGATACACATCCTTAATCAGGAGAGTCGAATGTTTGGGGCACTTTTAATTATAACACACGATAAGAATCGATAACCAGGTGAGGGGATGACTGACAAAGCATAAATGACTCTTCGATTCCGCATCCATTAAAACAATTTACTAGCCCTTTGTTAGCTTGTGCTAGACAAATCCGAATATGGCGCCCCATTGCGAACTATAATGAGATGAAATATAGCATTGTAATAAATGAAGCTATCATAACATGTGGTGAGCAAAAAAGTTCTTTCTTGTATGAAATCGTTTAAATATGTTCTGCGGTGGGTTCTTTATTGTTGTATTTTCGCTCGTGAAATGTGTTTAATATGTTTTTTATTATATAATTTTTTTGATTAATTTCATTGAATATGTTTTATGCTTATTCATGTTATTAATACGTAGTGTATATATTTATTTCGAATAACAATTACAGCATTATACATATTTACAAAGTAAAAGTTAATAAATAATAGTAATATTACTCATGACCGTTTTCTCATTAAGTCTCAATTGCGATATTGTGTAAAAAAGTGTCGAAGTTAAAAAGTAACTTCTTAAATAGTACTAAAATGTTTTCATTTAAGTGGTTAAATTGGTTGATTGGTGTCAAGGAACAATCTTTACACTTATTATTTTCCTCGATTAGTTAAAATTTAATTATTACTTTATCATCATACCATTTTTCAGTAGAGTACAATAGAAATGTTTACAGAGCCAAGGTACCAAGTTACGCCGTTAAAACAATACGTACAAATGCAAACAAGTTACAATAACAACGTCCTTAAGTAAACAATGACTGCCTAAACATGATTGGTATTAAAAATAAGCACGTCTTAAGTTGATACTTCAAGTCGTAACCCTTCACTGCGGTAGGCAATATTGAAGGCTGTATTTCGTATTTGTGTTTACTTTAAAAAAGTACAATCATTTACGAAAACAAAAGACGAATATCCATAAATGTACAGCAAAAATTATGTATTTGTTTTTAAGATTATTAATTATAAGCAAGCAATTAAATTAGTAATTTGGAATACTAATATAAAATTGCATTCATAACGTTCAACTTTTAAATATAAATTTAAGAATATTAGAATACATATATTGAAAAGTAAATATCCCTTGAATTTAATTTATAAGTACAAAGTACTACTGTTCGATTCGACAATGCCTTAAGGAGAGCTACATAATATGCACAGAACTTTCGAACTATATTTTCTCAATATAAAAGTTGTGTGGGTTACCATCGTATCGCATATGAGTGTATTTTTTAAGATTATAACACTTATTTAATAGGTATTATACAGACGGAACGCCAGCTATGAATTATTAGTAAGGATTACGCTGCGCGCCCACACACATTTTAGTACGTGCTTGGACAAAAAAACCAACACAAAAAGAGAAAGAAAACAATTTGTTGCACTAGAAAAATGTCACGTAAGAACTCGTTTTGATTACGGAAAAGAATCTCGGAACCGTTTCTCATTACCGGAGAATTTTCCCCTCGAAAGAACTTGCAACTTAAATCAAAAATGTTTACGAAGCGGTTCAAGATTTAAAAGAGAACCCGTGGTCTGTTCCCCTGGAAGATGTTTTGAAAAAAGTAATCTATTCTGATAAGCCAACAAGGAGAATGCTCATTTTTATTTTGTCCATTCCCTAAGGCTTGGAGTATTTTCTGTGTATGGTCCAAGAATAATATTAATTTAAAAAAATTTATATATAATATATAAACATATTTATTTTATTACTAAAAAATAAAAAAATAAAAAACTTAACAAAAGTTTAATATGTCTATGAGTAAAATGTAGTATTTTTTATTTTTTTTCTAAACCATTCATAAAAAAATTAAAACAATAAGCTGACCAACAAAACAAAACAGACTCTTAGACTCTTAGATCTTTTTTTATTACTTACATTAGTAGACTTAATACACACATATATATATATATATATATATATATATATATATATATATATATATATATATATATATAGTATTAATAATATTATTAAACCACCCACTAACGTAACTTGGAACACAATAAGACATGACAGTGCATTCGCCCCTTAAGCCTTAATCTTCATGATGCGTCGCGATAACGACTAGCATTTAAAGAACTAAATAGAAAACATATGCTTGAGCTATTGTACTCACACAAAAGCTCAAGCATATATACGTATGTGTGTGTGGTGCGTATATTATTCGGACAGATAGAAATGGTATTAAAAAAAAAAAAATTTAAGCTTGAAATTTTTAAAGAGTTTTAAATTTTTAAAGAGTTTTAAATTCCTACTCTAACGAAATGTCACACCTTTTTGGATATTCAAACACGAAGTTTTATCGGAGTTCCATACTCGAAGTGTACCAAAACAGTACCATTACTAAGACTCTACTGTCTACACAGGGTTATACATATCTCTGTAACCGTATTAGAAAGACACTTAGAAACTTTAACATTATACTCGTATTATCACTATGGACGCTGTTACAAAAGACAATAAAGTAAAAAATTTAATTTATTCCCCACTACTTACTTTTTCTTATATTATTTACTACTATAATAGTAATATATACATTTTATATTAAAAATTGCGATTAGAACTTATTTTTTTTTTATAAAAAATTTAATCTTGGTGTTATCATCATCTCAATCTAACATCACAAAATCATAGCTTTTTATAAAATTCAAAATATTTACTCAACAGGTAAAAAATTCTATTTTAATCCGTTTCTTGAGAAACGGTTACATAACCTGTTTAATATTTAAGGCTTTTCAATGACAAGTTAAAATTCATCAGATAAAAGCAACACCCTCTCACTAAATAAGAATATAATGACCCATTTAATAGCAAATTAGGTTAACCTCCATTATATGAGGGTAAAAAAGGAGATGTTCCGTCCTTTCGAATTGCGGCATCTTTGACTTTTTTTTTTTTTTCGTGTATTTTCATTTTACTTTTAAATCATTCAAATGTATTCTAAACTCACCTGTCGACAAGTTTGAATAGAAAAATATCGATAGTAAGTAGAACCAAGGTGAGTGAGATAATACTATTCATAATATAAGTGAAAATTAACTGAAATATTAATATAAGAATTTAATTTGTTTAGAAAATTATCTCATGTATCTCTAGTATCTCTACATGTGTGTAGTATGTGCTTGTTATGGAACTTTGAGATAAGATCATCTACAAATTCATAGTGCTCCATCGAAAACAGATTTTTTTGTTTTCAGGGATGAAATGTTCACGTGCTAATACAATTATAAGGAAAAATTATATTAATATTTTTATTGCAGATTAAATATTCAAAGGAATTAAATAAACAGTGTTCTTCTACAAAAAGCTAAACAATCAAATATTGATATCATAAAGTATGTAGTAAAGTGAGTACAAAAACTGAAACATTACAAAATAAATATAGATAGTAGCAAAATATTTTTCTAAGGTGCAGTAGCAGCAACTGACTGTTGCGCTGGCGGTCACTGGTTTGATCTCATCCATGACAAATGTTTGTAAAGGCCATACAGATATTATGTTGTATAGAAGTTACTTACTAGGATTTAGAAGTACTAGGATTTTTATTTTAATAGGGACCAGTGTGTAAGAAACATTAATTTTTATTCAATATGATTAATTAAATATTCATAAAGTAATTAACAATACACAAAGATTGACTGTTTAATTTTTTTTTATTGATATATTTATGTATTGGTATACAAAGAGTTAGTAAAGATCTTAAAGCAGGTAAAACTAGAAAGCCTAGTAAATATATTATATGTAATACAAACATTAAAATAAAATAAAATATAGTCTATGCAAGGAACTCGGGCTCAAATACAGAATAAATAAGAATAAATAGGTAGCTCGGACTAGCTTATTAAATATATTGTTTTACGGTACCTTTTACAAAGAGGAAAACTAATTATGAAATACCATAGAGTAGCTTACTATTGATTTTACGTTTTACGTTGTACGAAATAATGAAGTTGAGACGCTCCAGTAGATGTTAACTAAAGATGATAGATTTGATTTCTAATTTTGATTTAATTCTTCGTATTTTGTTGAATAGTAAAAAAACCTCGAAAAAAAATTATAACAGTGCCACATTCGGAGACTTAGATCTACCAAACTGCTTTAGATCAATTTATTATAAATCACTACGGTTCATATTTGTTAACATAAAAAAAAAAAACAAATATAAAATAACACAACAAAACACAGCTTTCATCGGTATTTACCAGGCGCAAAAGGGGTGAAAAAATCTCACCATGCACTTTTTTTTTAAATAAATAAATATGCTTAACACACACACACGGTCGTCTGTTCCTAAGGTAGGCAACTTAATGCCTGTGTTTTAGGTAACAGTTGACTGATATACATTTTTTTTATATAAATATACATATAAATAATACATATGTATATAAATGAATACATAATACATCCAGACTCGAGGCGGTAATCGAACCCACAACCCTGGAACAGAAAACAGGGCCACTGCCAACTGCGACACGGGCCAGTCGAATTAAGTCACTTTTATCCAATTTTAACATTGTTTGATTTAATTGCATTGGAAATGTACTGAAGCTGTAACAAGTTTTGTTATTTATTCATTATTCACATAAAGAGTTAAATTTTTCTATCTCTTTTTTTTCTTCGTTTAGTTTAACTCTTATAATTTCAATGCAAAATATGTATATAGAAGAAAATTTACACATAATCAATTAACAATAACAAGAAAAGAATTCATTAAATAATTCAATTAATGTTTTAAAACACAAATATATATATGAAAAAGTATGAAAGAAAGGAAGCAAATACACTTCGTCACGATTTTCCTTTTAAGGACACAAATAGTATAAAATCCATATCCGATAGACCTTCCATAATTTTTAATTCCATTTTCTATCTTTCCTACAACACTTCAAGCACTAACTAATCTATTTATATATATTTTTTTGTTTTGTTTCCATGGATATGTGCTAACTGATCGTTCGTTTATTATTTTATCGCTAATTAAAAACAGAAAAAATACAAAGAAAATCATAACACGTCGTATAGGCCTTTTTGTCACTTATTTTTGGGGGCAGGCTTATTCTAGAAAGTTGTCCTTTCCATAATTTTTTGTACCCCCTCCCCGTCCCTCGCCACTTTTTTATGGCAATGTTTCAATATTTTCCAAATTTCTTTTGGGAGCACTGCGTGCCCCCACGATCCCCCACAATAAATGCCCTGCCTATACCTATAGTCTATACGAGATTCTTTACTTTTGAAGACTTCTTATATTACAATTCTCATTCCATCTTATCCTATCTTTGAAAATTAATTGTAAGTTTTATTAAATGTTTGCTTATAAACAGCGCGGTCCAATAACAAACGCCTATATAATCGCCTATCTTCAATATCGCAAGTAGTTGATAGGTGCTTGTTTATCGTTGATGGCTAAACAAATTGCCGTATAAAAAGTTCAAAGCGTGCGTATAAAACCCCGATAACCGACAACAGGCAAATGAGTGTGTTATGAATGTATATAATGCAGTGTTTCCCAACGTGGGGCCCACGCCCCACTGGGGGGCAATTTGATAGTTAAGGGGGGCAATTTAAAAATGGACTCGACACGACTTTAACCCTTTCGCTTTGGGTTATTTAAATGCAATGCTATACCTTGTCCAACCGTTTATTATCTTTTTGACAGCTTACGTCTATAAATTTCTGTTTTTTTTTTTCATTATATGTTTTGAAATTTTACTTACGATGTTTTGATAACAATTTCATAGTGATTTCTTCCTAAAAGTTATCATTTATATTTCTTAAGGGAACAAAACAATTTTGAAGGTTAAAAATTATGCACGGGGGCATAAAAAATTTAGAAATGTTAAGGTGGGGCATGGCCTAAAAAAGGTTGTAAAACACTGATATAATGTGTAAAAAATGTATATTGACATTTTATAACGCATTAAAAGTTTTGTTGCAAGTACCTAACCTGTGCGTTATTACTGAACTAAATAAACCCGTAAACGTCCCGCTGCTGGGCAAAAGCCTCTTCTCCATCTAGATGAAGGGTTAGAGCTTAATCCATCATGATACACCACTATGGGCTGGCGGATAATATCTCTACCATGAGTCCATGAGTAATGATCGTTATCAGGTGTCTGTGATAACAACCGAGACAGATGGCTTTACATGCTCTCCGAGGCACGGTCGGAAAACCCACAAGGATACCAAGACCGGAAATAAATATTTGTACAAATACGAATAACTACCACGAGCAGGAATCGAACCCACGACCACCGGCGTTGAGGCGACAATTCGCAACACTACACTAGAACGGTCATCAATCACGACATGTAACGACGCTATTAATCACGAAATAATTTTTGAATTTGAAAAGTCTTACTAATCTAACTTCTGAATAAAACATGACTCTAGATATTATAGGTCTGTAATAATTGTTAAGATAACCCGAACAATTACGGCGAAGTCATGTTAAAAATATATGGAGCCAAATCCACTCCAAGGAGTATAAAATTAGCTAACTTAACTGCAACAGCTTAATGTCCCACTACTGGGCAATGGCCTCTTGTTCATATTGGAGAAGGTTTGGAGCTTCATCTACCTAACTACTCTACTGCGAGTTGGCGGGTATTTTCGTTACAATGAACACTCATTACCTAAACACACGTTAAGGTTAGACATATTTATTTATTTATACATATTTCTATTTAATTCATATTTTAAATATCGAGGTCTAATTCGAAGCAAAATAATTATAGTTCTTCCAAATAAGTATAGGCACTCTCTTCGATTTTTGTCTTTTTTTCTCTGTTTTATTTATTCTTAACAATACATATCCGTAAAATTTCCTTATAGATAGAGACGGACAGACGACCAACGGAACCCTATCCGTTGTTGTCATAGCGGATTTTTAGTCATAGTCTCCGATTTGCGCCCTTTAAGCTCGGAACTCTATATACTTGTATGGTATTTAATTAGTCAAGGAATCGTCTTAATTCATACATGTCAATTGTTTAAAATACAAAAACAACAATCCCTAAAAACTTTTTCTTTATCGTTATAATGACTATGCGTTTGTTATGTTACTAATTGCCGTCGATACCACAAGGTCAGATGTCATTTGTTTTACTAAGCCGATAAGATATCTACAAGTTAGATGGTAAACATGGCCTTAAACACGCGATATATACTAAAATGGAGGACTTAATGACTAGAATATGGTTTGTATATCTAAATTTAAATCTGAATCTAATATGTAATTTTCATTAAGGTAAACGGGCTTTTAAATGCACGTTTGACTTGTCAAAACGTTAATTATTGTAATTAATAATTAGCTATAACTAGGTACTTGGTGGTCGTTTAGTCGGTACAAACTCGTTTTCATTGCGTAGATTCTACTTAAAAAAAAAAAAAAACAATTTCACATATTGATATCCTATTTAAAAGAAATCCTTGGGAACATTAATAATATATACACATTTTATAAAGATTTTGTGTAATTTGGCCATAATATAACATATTTAAATTCATTAAAATTAATTAAAATGTTAAATATGTTATATTATGGCCATATTACACAAAATCTTTATAAATTGTATCCTATATGTTATTCTGATGTATAAAATATTTTACTGTAAAGTTTCATCTAAATCCGCTTAGTAGTTTTTGCGTGAAAGAGTAACAAATATACAGAAAAAATAAATATACATGAACTTTGTTGTTATTGATGATATGAAAAAATTTACAGAAACTTTTTTATAGAATTTTAAAAGTACTACAAGTTTGCTACAAATAAACGTTAAAATTTGGAAAAATATCTGTACAGCCTATCCAAACATTTGTTATGAGTGGAAATCAAAACTGCGATCTTTAAAGCAACAACAACTTAGTATGACCACTGCGCTGACTCTTCAATTCAATATGATTTGTCTAGAATTATCACAAAAAAAAAATGTGGTGGCTGTAAATGTTTCTAAAAGAGTTTATTTCACTAATGTGTAAAATAAGACGTGCAAATGTAATAACTTTAAGTACCAGTATTTATTATTATTATTTAATACTTCTAGTGAAAAAAAATTGCAAGTGTAACTGCAATTTTTCATGATATTTAGGCACTCAAAAAGGTTAATTTTTTTATTTGAGATTAAATTGTTAATATTTTGTCAATCTTTAAAATATGTAATGAAAAGTAAATTTTACTATTATAGTCGTATTAAGCTCTAAGTTCTAACCCTTCTTTCGATGACGTTTATAGGCTGATAACGAACGTGACGAGATGACGACGATAAGAATTTTATTATTATTGATTATTTTTTGACAACTTTATCGCTTACTTTTTTAGTATAGAATACAAAGTATCTATATTAGCTATTTTAAGGTAACTGTGAGAGTCTGGTACTACAGTCACCTGATACAAGTCAGTCGGAAGTCGACAATCGAACTAAATACGACCTACAGTCAATAGGCTACAACAAGGCCCTATCGCAATAAAAACATGCATAATATAAATACTAAATATATATTCAAATAAGAAATATTTTTTATCACTTCGATGATATAAATTTATTAAAATGACCTCAATACAATATACAAAGATTCTTTTAAGATCAGAAAGAACATCAATTATCATGTTTTAATTACGGGCCTAACTTTCTACGCCCACTTCCTGTTAGTTCCGACTCTAAGAATGCTTAATATGTGTAATATTGATAATTATAAAAGACTTGTAACAGAGATAAATATAATATGTTAGACATTATTACATGAACATTTTAATGAATTGATTTGTTTATTTAATTATTAATAATGTTGTTGTAATTATTTAACGCTAGTCCTTAGTTTTAATTGTAGGTATCTATTATTTGATTTTATTGTCGGAAGTCATCTATAGATAGTAATATTTTAAAAATATTTGTTACAGTTAAAAATAAATACACATAATAATTGGTAAACATAATTACTAGAGTTACCGCGAATACTCGCTATTCGGCATTACTTGACTTTTTTTTTCTTATTCGTCGAATACCGAATAATAGCCAGTATTATTCGACATTCGGCGAATAGTTGTCTAAAATAAACTTTTAGTGAACAAAAGAAAAAAAAAGAAAAACTATAGCCTTAAAATTAATCAAACTTAAATATTAATTAAAAAACAAAACACAGTATTAATATGTAGTATTATTAATTATCATTAATATAAAAAGTTAGCCAAAAATCAGTCATATCATGTCGAAGTTACTTAATTAGACTATTTAACTAATATTTACAGTCCAAAAAGAGCAGATTGTGGTGCAAAAAAAAATTTGTTTTTCTGCGCGATTGGGATCAAATCGGTTGCGCTTTTCTTCATAAATCAAACCTGCCTCAGAAAATAGTCCTTCTGAATAAACAGAGCTTGCTGGTGTGATTAAGTGTCGTTTAGCAAGCTAACTTAAAATATCCATTCTTATTGGTACTCAAAGCCCCACCATTCACATGGGTTTATACTTCTGTCAGCCTTTGCTAACCCGATATAGTACGCGATTTCTTCAGCAGTGGCATTCTTGGATTGCTCTTCAAAATAGCGCTCTGTTGTAGATTCTTCAAAACATGGCCAAAATATTTTATGAGTTTCTGAATCGACATTCCCACTTTCAGTGTCTAAACGAGGTCGTTTGGACGCCATTTCTGGATCCGAATCACAATAATACTTAAATGAAAGGTAAAACTGTATAAGTAAATAAAGAAATAATAACCAGGGTGTTCGAATTTCAAATGATTCTGCAAGGCTGTTTCTTCTTTTTTTGCTTCTCTACTTATTTTTACACCACACAAAATACGATATATATATATATATATATATATATATATATATATATATATATATATATATATATATATATATATATCTTTTTTTTTGCTTCAAAGGATAATGAAGCATGTTCCGAGCAGTGAAATTGGTACATGCTGCTTTAGTACCTATAGTAGTTAGCTTAGTATAGTCTAAAGAGATGTTGGGCTACCTTGAATAATATATATTTGAAGCTTATAAAATAAATATCAGATTTATTAATTGTAAATAAATTAGTGACACTAACATTATAAAAACATTAAAGAAAATTAAGTTATTTAAATGAAATATTTCAAACATTATTAGCGTACCACTGTTGAGAAAACTGATGAATAGTGTAACGGATGTACGTGCTCTCCGAAGCATGGTGGGGACACCCAAAAGGACATGCACCCAGACCAGAAACAAATACTTGTTCAAGTGCAAATATCTGCACCGAATGGGAATCGAACCCGCGGCCGCCAGCGTTAAGGCGACTACTCACACATTATTATCTTATTACAGTTCTTTTCAAATTATGTAGGTATAATATAAAAATAAATATCAGTTTTTTTTTTTTTTCATTTAATAAAATTTTCTCACGTCTGTCGTCCTTGTCTTAAAAAAAATGAATTAATTTTTACTGCATGCATTCTGAGAAGGGAGGCACTAGGTCTATAATCTTATCTTGTGAGGTTATCGTGACATATAACGGCTGAAGGTACCACAGATTTTAAAGGAAATTTATATATTGTTTATTTTTAATTTTTTAGTTTTAGTTAATGTCTAACTAAAAATAAAAAAAATTATAAAAAATACTTTATTTTTGTTATCAGATGTGGGTGTTTAATATTATTTGAGAATATGAAATTAAAACCTTAAAATCTAAAAAATAAAAAACTTAAAATAAATAAACAATTTTTTTTTCAGTTATATATGTATAATAAGTTCTCCTCATTCAATGTATTTTTTAAAATAAAATATATATTTTAAAAGTCAATAAATTTATTATATTAAAATAAAATAAAAAATTAAAAAAAAATCTACATCACATTATATAATATCTTATAAGACTTTGCTGCTCGTAGCAATATCGTGAGTTCTTATGAGATTACATTACTAAGTGACATTGTCACGTGCCTACGTGTAGGTTAAACGTATTTCTATGGTAAAGTTGTCAATTCTAAGTTTTCTCTATTTAAATTAACTTAAATTTTCATCTATATACGTGAACCAAAAACTTTGTATCCCTTTTTACGAAAATTACGCAACCGGAGAAAGTTAAAGTTTATATGGAAAAGAAGTGCAGAATAGCAATATTTTTTTATAATAATGCTCAAAAATACATTAAATTAATTTAAAAAAAAGCACTACACACACACATAATATATGTACAATGTACATACATATGTAATGTATAGTCTGTTGTCAACACCGTCTTAAAAACAGATCTTGCAACGATTTTTTTTAAATACAGGTCTTGCAACGAATTTTTATCGAAATTTTTATGACTGTTGCATATGCTTACTATGTTATGCGCAATCATATTTTATGATCTTGACAATGCTGTCAATTATAGATTAACCACTAGTATAATTAATTATATTCTTTAATATTTTGAGATTCAGTTTTATTAAACAATTCTTTCAATTTTATTTTCCGAATTGAATGTAGAGACTACGTCTCTATAAGCCATGTTTGTCGATCGAGTGAACGAGATAACAACATAAATGAGACGAAACTACTGCAACAAGACAAAGTTTTAGCTTGTTATCGGATTTCCATGAAAGAACTACGAATAACCCTCTGTCGTTGTTTCAATGCTTCGAGACTTTTACAGACTTCGAATCGCTGTCTAAATTTAAATATTACGAAAAGTTATGCATCGATACTAGAGCACTCGTGTCTTGTTTGAATTTAATAAACTTAACTGTAAATTTAAGTTTGATACAAATTTTAAAATTTTCCTTTAATATGTTTTTGTTGTCATTTAAAAAAAAGACAAAAACCATAAAGTGTAAATAAATTAAGATGATAACATCACAAAGTTCTAAAACTAAGTATTACGTCAGATACCAATAACCTATAATCTCTTAATATGACCTATTGTAGCTTTAATGTGTAGGCATACATACATACAATTATGTTATAAGTTTTGATGTCAACTATAAGCAACCATACAAATATCTAATAATAAAAATTCATAAAGTGAACTATTTAAAAATAAATACAATTTCAAGGTATAACAAAAAAAAAAGCATGCACGATAATATTTTCTAATATTTCATTTAAAAATTAAATAGGTAGAGTTAAACCGAAATATTCTTACATTGAAGTAACGAAACGAATACTAAATTTATTGAAAAACACGTACCACATAATTCGTTGATTTATCGTCATACAAGACAAACACAATACAAAAATACAGCCGACAGATAAATGGTTTCTGTTAACGATATCCAGCTTCGATCAAATCGTATTGATATCATAAAATTCGCAGCCGAAAAACGTTTGCGCTGACAGAATATTAATTTAAGGTTATGCCGCTCCCCCCCGCCGTGGGATGCGAGAACAAAACACGTACAACAATAAACTATACAATTTTGTACAATAAATTTGAATTTTAACGACTTACCGCCTCTTGATTAAGCTGTTATATCTGTCATGAGTATGAGTAATATTTCTGTCAACACAACGGTTGTTTGGCGAAAAATGTTGATTCTGATTACTTATAAAATAATGATAAATATGTTACAATCATAACATATAAAACTTATAATACGAAGCGTTAACAACAGAGGTATAATTTTCGTTCCTCATCAATCTGGATTAGAATTGTATACATATATTATCTTGATTAACAAAACAACGCTATAAATTACATTTTGTTAAAATTATATATATCGAAACATTATTTCTAATAAGAAACTAATTTATAATGCAGAATGATTTACATAATATTTATATAGTCAAAAGCGACTATAAGAAGGAAGGAAGACAACAGTTAGAATGAAATACGTATTTGATTTAGCTTAACTCAATTTACGGCCGAATTTTTTATAGACCCAAACGTATCTGCGATCTTAAATATAGACGCATTAATAAAATGTTTTAAGATTATTATATAGATTAGACGTAGATTTTCTACGTCATTAACATAATAAATTTTTGCCGCTTGTAGGTATAACACAAAAAAATGTATTAATAATTAATGTTATAAAAATTTTCATTTTACAGCACCCTTGAAATTACAAGACCGACAGTCAAAATTATTTAATAAATTAATCAATTTATAAATGGCACAACATCAAACTAGTCATTTATAGAAATATGTTTTAAGGTAGTCACATTTATGGTTATAATATGCGCGCATCAAGCCAAAACTACCAAATGAATTCTAAAGAAACTAGAAGTCTGGGTTCATTTCATCCCAAAATTCGGTTCGATGCCTTTGGGGGATGAGATGAAAGTCAACATATATACTTAGTTATAATAATAATTCATTAACGTGTTTTTTGTTTGTTATAAAAGAAAATTTTAAAATGCTTGTCCTGTAAATATTTCAGTTCGTGATTTATAGGTCAGATATTAAGACATATGACAGCCAGGGATCTAAATAACTTGAAATACATTCAGGGTTACATAAACCTTTGAACGTATTGCTCATCTTAAGCTCATGTAGGTGCATGCTTTATCTTATAGAATTAAGGCTAGGAATGGTAATTGCAAACGAAGTCACAATTACAGGTAATTTTATAGTAAAATTCATAAATTACATGAATATCAAAAAAGCTTTATTTGAGACATGTAAGCTAACCGCAAATAATAAAAAGCAAGAAAGAAAATACAGCGGACAAATTGCAACAGAACTGGAACATGTTTGTTTTAGCGAGTGTTCCACTAAAATGCGGGACATCTACAGACCGACACTAACTGGGTCAGACCAAATACGGCCATCAGAGGAACAAAGCCAGTGGATAAGAAATTGCGGTTTCCTGATGATTTATAATAAAAATGAAATAAAAGTATTTCTTCGATAACTTTGAAATAATATCTGTATTAATATTAAAAACCTGTTGAGTGGGTTTTATCTGGTTAATCTCAGAAATTACTTATCTATTTTAAAAAGTATTTTTATTGTTATACTGTTTAATAAAGAACACTGTAACGATAACTTATCAATAAATAATTATTTTTTGCGATGTTAATACCCATGTAACAGATTTAGACTTTAAAGCTACATCGTAATGAACTTTTATTAGACATTTAAAAGTTACGTTTTAACACCAAGTGAAAAGCAAGCTGTAAAAGAAAACCTAGCTTTCCTCTGATTTTTTTCCAGATAGGTTTTTTGTTGGCTTTATTATTATATACTTTTGACTAGACTTTTATTGTATTTATCATATCAATTATACAATTCCCTGGGAAAGGGGACGGGCGATTTGTGGGACGCAACCTGCGTCGATACATTGGCTCCGTCTCATGTCAGGCGGCTTTAAGAGTGGGAGCCGCTGCGGAGAAGGCTGAAATGACTAAACGACACAAATATTCGTCACTTATCCAATGTTATGTTTTTACGGGCGATTTGTGGGACGCAACCTGTCTCGATACATTGGCTCCGTCTCATGTCAGGCGGCTTTAAGAGTGGGAGCCGCTGTGGAGAAGGCTGAAATGACTAAACGGCACAAATATTCGTCACTTATCCAAAGTTATGTTTTTGTGCCGTTTGCAGTCAAAACACTTTGACCTTGTAGTAGCAGTGCAAAAAAAATTCTAAAAGAATTAACACCACGTCTCATAGCCTCCACTGCAGACAGGAGGGCTGGTGCATTTTTTGCCCAAAGAATCGGAATTGCGATTCAACGGGGAAATGCTGCTAGTATTCTTGGAACCATTCCACGCGGACATGATTTATACCAAAACTGTTTGTAAATAATTATTTTAAGTTTTGAATTGTAAATATGTATAATATTGTAAAATTTCTTTAATAAAAATAATTTAATACATTATACAATTTCTAGACTTATAAACTAATATATTATAACTAAGTATTATAATATTTAAAAGTCAAATTAGTCAAATTTAATAAAAAAGATTAATGTCACATTTCACATTTAGGATATTTATTAGCAAGTTGTAAAGTAATACTCCCACATAATATTAAATTATCATTTATCTATGTTTATATATTTTTTATTAGTATTACAGTATTTGCACGTGACTTCGGTCTTAAAAATTCGATTCCTGTAATTTTTTATTATTTTACATAAATTGTATTATAAACACCGGCTTAAGAAGTATGCCTAATTATGATTTAAAATAGAAACTACTATTATTATGTCAAGTTTAATAAGTTTATAAATCAATATATGACTCTTTAGACGTGTGCAAATATACAAACAATATGCTCATTTTTTTTTATACATTGCCGCATTAGTAATATTATCTCCAGCGTGTATATTTATATTTTATGTATACATATATGTATATTAATAATCGCTTTTTATGATACTTATTGGCCATCTTGTCGATGTTTTCCCAAAATGTATTGAAATGCTTTAGTTTATTTCATTCGTTGTCAGTAAAATGATAGTTTACTCTCGTATTATAAAACTTGAAATTAGTCACTTAAGTATAATATATTAAGCGGAAAATAATATTGCTATTTTATTAGTGTTGATTTTTATATTTAATACTATTCGTTTAACAATTATCATCTAACAATAGTTACAGTATATATCTATTTATTAATAATTGGTAGATGTTTTAATTTATTTGAAATTAAATCCCAAATGACGTAAAAGTGTTTCGATTATATAAATAAACAAAATATAATCAAAAGTAAAGTGCCCATTTTAACAAAGGATATGTTCTTCAATTAAATATCTATTACGTATTTAATGTTTAAGAATGTTCCTTAAAAACAAATTTGACTTAACCAGATCTTTGACGATGAGGTACCTATTGATAACTAGTTTATGCACGCGACTTCGTTAAGTTCTGTTTTGTGTTTTACAATTCTCTTTTTTAGAAATTGATTAAAAATATAACCTTTTCATGTCGTACTAAAAACACGAAAAATTCAGATATTATAATATTATAAGTACGTAAATACAGCTATGTATCGAAACAAACGTGTGAAGGAAATTGGTGGCGATATAATATACGATGATACTTATCATACAAGAGGGGTGCGAATCGAGGGTGGGTTTTATTGATAATTCTTTATTAGTCCGGACTGCTGCGACCTTTTCATTTACGTAATCTTTTTATTTCTTTTATTTATGAATTTGAAAATATTGTACTAGATTTAATGTTTATTTTTTCCATTTATTTAAATTGCTACCAAAAAAAACACTAATTCAGTTTGTGTACTTTTCATAAATATACTCGTAGTAAAGTCATTTAGAGCCTGTGAATATATAATATAATGTCTATGTGAGTGACCGTTTTTGTATGTCTTTGTTTGTTTGTGACTATTTTTGAATATTTTTATTTGTGTACACAAAGAGTATTTATTAAACTACCATTACGCTTTGACTTATATAATTTATATGATATTACCACGATGAGATGCTGTTGTCATAATATGGTACGATGTCGTGTCCCAGCACGTGTCGTGTCGTGTGTGTCGCACGTGGAAATAAACATACTCGTACATACCATATTCCAAAGCGATTCATCGGATGACGTTTTTAAGTAGGGCACAATAGTAAAATAATAGTATAACACAAAGGTTATTTGATGTATTGTATTATCTGTTAGAAACTAATACTTTTCTAATTCGATAGAGTAACATTACGCCGGAACTTTACAAGTCGCAGCGCTGCAGCGTCGCGCCATGCACGGCTACGGTACGATAGTTTGTGTTATACGATTTCCCCAAAATATACGAAAATGTTCAACTACTGCAGTTTTTTTATGGATGCTTATAGGTTCCGGAAATTATGCACATCCCTGATGCATAGGGTTCGTACTATTTCCAATATTCCAATAGCATTTTTGCGTTAATAACTGTTCATATAAATAAGGGCTGATAGTAAAATTCTATTTTATGGTAATCCTCAATGAGCCTTTGCTAGTAATATTTTACCGTTGAACTAAGATAAAAATTATGACGGTTTTTAATTAATCTATTAATTTGTCTTATGAATAGATAGTTACAGAAATGAAGAATGCAATGTAACTTGTAAACGATATTTATTTATTTAATCATTGCCTTAATGTCAAAATCAATGAAGTAGTTCTTATCTGAATCAAATATTCACGCATCATCAATTAATATAATATTTGTAAATAACAATACAAATATACTCATAAACTTCAGTAAATAATCAAAAAGAGTTATAATTAATACTTAAAATAAAACACAAAAGCGAACATTTTCAACTAAACACCTATATCATTTTATCTTTTAACACCAGTATCCGTTGAAAGGAGCGTGTACGCAATGGACCGTACTAATGACGCTGCAACTCCATTGATATTGCGTTTCGACGCACGATTTACCACTACGGGCTATTTACCGCCCACCAGGAACTGATGTATGTCCGGATGTGACTGACTTTTGTTTTAGAATGTCTTTTGTTGATAGATCTCGGCTGTTTGGGATGTAGCTACTTCATGTAGATATTGTATCTTCTATAGAACTGCGAAGATTATTAATTTTTTATAAAAAATTGGAAACAGCGGTTGTTTTAATTCTTTCTGGAGAAGGAAACATAATGAAACACGTTTTTATATAAATTAAATAATAGAACCGTTTCACGTCAGACGAATCAAGGCTGAGGACAAAATTATAGTCAACTTACATAATGCATTTTGGGCTTAAAATGTTCGTACAGATATGTACTTTTAAAATCAGTGTGGTCTTTTATTTAATATAACAAAATGGCGGGTCCAATATGGCGCCTTAAAGTTGGAAATATCTTATATCTTTAAACGAGCAATTCTTGTATATATATATATAATCGGAATCTCGGAAACGGCGCCAACGATTTTCATGAAATTTAGTATGCAGGGGGTTTCGGGGGCGATAAATCGATCTAGCTAGGATTTATTTTCAGAAAATGTTGTTTTATCCCTTTTTTTACGCAATTAAAAAATACCATTAGAATACGAAGGTAAATTTCGCTGTCATTGACAAGCTTCTATTAGCTCGGATAGGAATCGGGCGGATTAGAAACCAGAAAACCTGAGTTCAAATCCAGGATTCTACAGACCAATCTTTTTTTCATTTTTTTTTTTTTTGAATTAAGAGCTCTTTTTATTTTTTATTTTAATAACCAGTTCCTATTATTTTACTTTTATGTCGGTAAGATCGAAAATATTATTTATGTTTGTAATGTATCTAAATATAATTTAACCGAGCAAAGCTCGGTCATCCGGGTACTACTTATGATTTTAGAAAAGTAGAAAAAAAAATATATTTTCCAAGACATATAAATACTCTAGATTTTTAATAGAAAGTAAGTTTCAGACCACTTTCTTAAACCCTAGTCACAATACTTTTAAGTAATGTATAATATATCAGTTGTATAAATAACAATAAAATTTTCCATTAAGTACCGGGTATTATTTAAATAAAAATGGACGAAACAAAGCGACCATGTTTTTAAAAGCTTCATAAATAGTCGGACAATAATAAGAAAATTGTATGTACTTCCAACCACACGGAAAGTATTTATGTAAAGTCTGATACGAAAACATTCCGTAGTACAATTTTCTTAAGACTGAAAATTATTTGTACTGCTTTGTAAAACATTTTGCTGTAAAGGTACAAAAGAAAAGTCACGCTCAATTACTTGTCCACAAACTATTTGACCAATCAGAGTAACTCAATGCAACAAAGTATGGACTGAATTTTATGAAATTGAAGTTAAATTGTTTAAGTAATTATGTCAAAAGTAGTAATGATGTGGCTACTTGCACTTTATTTTGTGAAAATATTGGATACTGACCATTCTTGTTGTCGTTGGTTTATGGCTATTTTGAAACTTCTAACTGCTGGATATAGACCATGGCGCCTATGAATTAGAGGGTCAGGAGATTGCAGAGAGGAGAAAATTGCAGGTTAGCAAATATGAATATTATAAACAAGTATATTTAATTGATCTTTTTTATTAAGTAAACAACATAAGTAAAAAAAAATGGCAGTTTTGAGTTACAAAATGATTCTATTACAATTTAAGTATGATATAATTAAATAATATTATATAAATGTAGGAGGAACTTCTTTTTATATTTTACCAAATGATTGACATTATATATATATATATATTATATATATATAACCAGCAATAATTTTCATCACAGCTAACGGAAAAATAGAGGTGAACGTTGTAATGTTTAGGTTATATTAATTTAGATCACACTCTTTCCTTCGTAAATCTCTTAGTATGTCTTAATTCTAAAAATACATTAAAAGAGTATATGTTTTAGGTTGCATTTCGTTAAAAAAGATAATAAATAAGTATTCAGTAATGTTTAAAATCAAATAAAAATTAATATTTCATTTTTTTAAAATGTTGAATAAATTATTTTAGAATAGCTTAAATAATGAAAATTTGAAATATTAATAAAATATATAATATTACAAAAAAAAAAAAAAAACTTCCTGTTTAATTTTTGTTTAAAGCCAAGTTTTTATTAGTATTTTATAAGTTACGTCTTACTTGTATTAGGGATGGGTATTATATATTTTTAAATTAGTATTACCAAATCAGTTTTAAAAACAAAACATAAAAAGTTGAATTTTAATAACTGCTATAATCTATGCTATCCTTTTTTTGTAAATGTACAAACTTCGATTGCGTAATCAGAAAAGATTTATTGTAAAAAACCAAAGCCGCGTAAATATAAAATGTCGTCGCTTGAGAATCAGTTTTTACTGTCAATCAGGAATTTCCTAATTTTGCGATGTCACTGTATTTGCGGAGCGCCGAAACCATAAAGGGGCCATCGTTTTTTCTTGTGCATTCACTCTGACGAGAATCTTTACTTTTTGCCAACAAACATCGACTCTCCAAGGAGTTTTTACTCGATATTACGAGATGTATTTTTTTGCAGGCCTTCAATCCAAAGTACCCATATATTTCTGAAGCCCAGTGTCCATCGTCGTAATTGATTGAATTCTTCATAAATAGCCCGATATTTTTTGTCTTTGACTTTTTCTTAGTTTCAAAAATGACAGGTTTGCTGGATCGTCGGTATACAATGGGAAGGTACTTGTTAGTTTGGTTTTTATAGTCCTTGTGTTTATATTTTATAATCATAGTATTTGTAATGCTCTTTTTTTAAATAAAAACGAAAAGAAAACTTCAGTTTCGAATATTAATAATAATTAGATTGATATCGAAAAACAAATAAATTACTAAGAGATTAAAAATTAAGCCGCTCGTTAGGAGTTACATCGTGTGTGAATTTTTTATTTCGGAGCATCAAGAATCGATTCTTATCGAACGGTATAAGAAGCATGGACGATGTATCGATAAGCGGAGGCAATCATCGAATGCAAGAAGGCGTGAGCTTGACGTATGAGTTATGACGAAGATAACTACAAATAAAATCAACATAATAAATATTAGTTGTATTGATTTATCCAGTTAGTCGTTTAATTGCACGGAATATCGATTTAACGCCGGATTTATGTGACCCAAAGGGATTTTTTTATCGTTAGCAGTTATCGTTCGCTTATTTTACGGTTATTTTACGGTTAGTCTTAACAAGTATGAGTCGTTTACTTTTTTATAAATATAATATTTATTTTAAAAATATAAGTTTTATCGACTACGACTTCTGGTACTTCAGTATTTTGATAATTTTTGTCTTTATAAAAAAAAAATCACGAATAAAAGAACTACTCTAAGAACTAGTTGTATATTGGTCATACATTTACATATTCAGATATATTATAAAGCGACTAAAACCACGAACGGTAGATTAATTTTTTATTCATTTAAAATCTACTTTAAAGTTGATATTTCCTTACAAAAGCCTCTAATCCTTACTAAAAGCCAGGCACCGAACAAACGGTGATTGAGATCAATATCGCAGTTTTAATAAAACAGATGGGAAACGGCTTCCATATCCGGAGCTCAGTTGTTTTTGCTCGAAAAAATAGGACCCCTCGAAAAAGCAATGTTAATAGAAACAACGGCCGAGTTGGAAAAGGGGTTATGGCTTTTTTATTTTAGACAGTCTTTTAGAATGCGTTAAAAAGGACACGAAATGTCCCAATGGCGAATTTCATATGAATTCACGCTTGGATCTTAATATTCATTCTCCTATTTGTTTCGTTACATTGTATGGTAAAAGTACGCTGGGGATAGTTTGTTGGATTATTTCTGTAAGATTTTAGGGATCTTTGCTATTGACGATATTAAGAAGTTTAATGTTTTCACCTTACAGTTTAAATGAATATTTTATACAAACTGTACTCAGAAAGGACTTGTTTTATCACCTAAGTGTGTGAAAATTATCTAATTTTAATAGAATAAAGCTGTGACTCTTATTTTTTTATTTATTTTTGTTGAACTAAATTTGGTAAAATTAGATTTCTCATCTTATATCATTATTATTTTATTATGGCTTATAAATTATAAATAAGTACGGCATTGCACTCCCAAAGTGCCGAGTCCGACATAGGTCTAGGACTGCCGACCTGGGCATCCTGGATATCATCCGTTAATGGATTCCCCTGCGACAAAAAAAAAGCAACTTAGTGGCTGTGGTTTAGGTAACAGCCGACTGAGATACATTTTTTTTTTTAAATAAATATACCTAGATATAAATAATATATATAGAAATAAATACATATTACACCCAGAATGAGGGCGGGAATCGAACCCACAACCCTGAAGCAGAAAGCAGGGTCACTGCCAACTGCGCCAACAGGTCAGTCATATAACTATGAAGTTATAGATCGAATAAGCGGTATTACGATTATTTTCATATTGAATCAAAACAAAATATTTAAGAGAAATAACTTAGATTATGTAGAGGAACGAATTTTTAATATTTTATTTCGAAAATTAGCAGCATTTTTGAATTATTGTAACCTGCTTCTTACGGTCTGAACTATTATTGTTCTATACGACTTAATATAATATTTCAATATAGGATTACGATAAGAATTTGTAAAAAGTCTAATATGAATCTAATAAGAATATCATAATTTTATCAAACCAGTTATTTAATTAAAGTATTTCTGTCAGTCATAAAATCGTCACTCACTTGTTAAATTGTTAAGATTTTATTGCAGCGGTTTATTGTATAAGTAATTCAGTAGCTATACGTTAAGCAATTCACAACTCTGGTTTCTTTAGTTTCGAGTCGTAACAAAGCCTTCATCGGTACATTTTACGTCCACTAAAACATAAAAGAAACATTTCAGCCTCACAAATGATAATAAGATCGTAAATACCAGCTCTAAAAAGCTCTTAGTGGAATTCTATATCTCATATACGAGTTTTTCTACACCAAAAAGGGTTGCGAGTGAAAAAAACATAAAACCGGGGTCCTTGCCCCTATTTGACGAATACAACGAATTTTATTACATACGACAGTTGACGTATAGGACGTAAAACGCAACAATATTGTGTCAAAGATTAGGAGTTTATCCGGTTTTATGAATTTTTTATTACATGAAAAATTTGACTCAAGGAACCTTTACGAAATAGTGTAAATTACAAAAATATTTAAAAATATGCTAAAACTTTCATATGAATTAAAAATTATTCAAATATTAATAAGATAAAGAACTTAAGATTCGATTATCGAATATAAAAAATAATATAATTAGTAGTGAATAATCATACACATCGTGAATTAAGGGTATAATGAAATAATTCAGTGACACGTTTATTCACAGGTGGAAAGTTTTTAGTCTATGGTAATTTAGGTTGGGTCTTTGCGTGACAGAAATATACAACACGCACACTGTCAAATGATAACTCCACGTCTATCAATTTCCAGAGGAATGGAACACTGCGGTGTGCTTAAAGTTTATTATGGCCTTCGTAGATAAGCAGCCAATAGAATTAGTACGGCACAAGCATAAAATATTTAATGGTTGTGTTGTTTGTTTTAACTCTAAAATTTAAAACGAGGTTAAGCACAATATTTTATTTTTAATTTACATAAACAAATTCGAAACGGCATCGTATTATGAAAATAAAATCGTAAACAAGCCTTGTCTGAATATGAAATAATTTATTAACAGATTAATTGTCCCCGATATTATTATCAATGAAACGAACAAATTTTTAATTTAAAAATTACTACCCGTTTATCCATGCACGCGACTCGACAAAGCCATAAGTTTTATAATAATAAAAAATACTGGGCTTAAGTCATATACGTATAAAGAAAAGATTTTTTTAAATCTTTGATAAATAGTTCTCTTTCCATACTTTCGAAATTTTAGCTACTAAGCTAAAGGCGCTCAGAGAGTTACGAAGCCCTCTTGCAACTGATTTTTTATCAATCGCTAGGGGACTGCTGATAAATAAGCGATTTAATAAAACAATCACGAGATTACCTAAAATCATTAACATCCACACTCCATGAATAACCAGCCGTCGTATACGATTTGCAAAAAGCAAGCACATTAGTATGCGAGACCGAATTTAATAGCCCCAGAGGGCAATGTGTCCACATCATCTTTATTAATGGGAACAAATTAAACCTTGTTTAAGCCGGGATCCTCCGATTTTTCTCTTTCAACTCGCAAATTAAATACAACGGATGCTACTTACTTGGACCTTCGCTTTAAATTAATTCAATAAGTGCTGTTATTTGTCTTGATCGAACGATCGTATCTGTTATATTAATAGACATGTTAAATTTAATAGATATTATAATTGCAGTGCCATTAAAAGCATCTACTGTGATACTGTTGAAAAAAAAATATCTTGTCCTCGTCTCACGGTAGGTAGGTAAGTTGACATGACGAATATGTCAACTTAAAGACTGGTAATTTGCTTATCTAAAAAAAACGAAACACACTCTTATTTATATTTAGATGAATAACAAAAACCGTTATAATTTATAATATATTATCTATAATAATAACACAAAAATAAAATATATGTGAGACTTATATTTCGTTATGTTGTAAAAACAAGTTCATATCGATTTATTTGAGTATATTGGATACGTTAAGTATCGAGTGTCAAATAGCCTATTATTTAAAATATACAGTGAATTTGATAGTATAAAATGATATTTATAAATATGTCGACATTTTTAATCTGTTAAATTAGTTTGCGCGGGTGTTGTCGGGTGCATTTGACAGGTGGTGCGCGACGTAATTGCAGCCGGGGGCAGAGCTTTCGGAAAAGTTTCGAACCGAAAACGAACTGAGTCGCTTAAAAGCAGTCTGGAATAAAACGTCACTTTTAAGTAACAATAATTAAACACATTTGCAAATAAATAAGTTGGAAATATTTTTATACATAATTAAATTGTACGCGTATTAATTAGTTATGTTAATTTATATGGAATTTATGTTGTAGCTATTCTTACTTTCTTAGAACTTCATTATAATTCAATTACTTTTATTAAATAATTTCAAGTTATTTTAAATTAATTTAAATGTGTTTGCTTAAACCCTTCTAGGGCCGTGTCTATTCGAGCGTGTCATTTGAACAAAAAGTTTTCGGGCCTCACAATATCATTCTTTAATCGAATACTAATTAACGTATTAAATGTTGTCTAAGATACTTTGTTGTAAAATTTTATTAAAATTCTAATTTAATTGTAATAACATAAAAAGAGTGTTCCCAAATGATTACATTATAATTATAATTTATATTCAAAAAAATAGGTGACTAAATACTACACAATGTGATGTTTACATAAAAAATACATGCAACCTTAAAAATATTAAGCGTACGCAAAATGAAAAGTTAATAATAATTTGTAAATAAATAATATTTTTACCGTTGTAATACCTACCGGTCGTATGTTTATTTCACTCTTTCCAATGTTGTGACAGCTGTTAGCGGCGTATATAAAGGAAGGCGACAATTAATCGTCGTCAGACTGCGCCTTTATTGCGTTACCTCACTTATATCACTTCTTTATTAAGAATAACCTTTCCATTGCTAATTGTGAATATTATTTTAAGAGTAAGTTGTTTATTAAATCAGCGATGTACTCAACGCTCACTAGTAGAGTCTTTTTGATTTCAAGTAATGATATTCGAATATTCCTATTAATTTTAAATTCCTTTAATGATTAAGTTAATGTTAACTTTGTCTTTGTTGCAAGAGCTGATTAATATCCAGATCCAACACATCATCTATAGAAACTTTTCAATAGATTTATATTTGGACTTCCGCTTTTAGCTATCTGGCTCCCGGTAAGGAATCGTCGTGACCTATATGTTCTTTGTCCCCTCTTCTCTACTCTGTTTCTGTTTCTCTGTTCCACAAACAAGGCTTTGTTTAAAAGATTGTTTCTCTTTTCTTTCCAATAGATCATATTACTTGAACTTTCTTTCTGAAAGCTGTAATAAGTTATGTAGGTACCTAGTCTATAGGTACGTCTATTTGTAGCATGCAATCTTATATGAATTTATTAAAAAAATAATTGATTAAGACTGTAGAACGCTCGCCATTCTAAAATTTTCATTCTTAGTCTGTTTCTTTTTTAAAATTGGAATGATAATTTTTTCTCAACTTTGACATAAATATTTGATTTTTTTTGGGTCTGTCTGTTACTACTATACATATATACTATACTATATATATATTATAGGTACTATTCGTATTATGACAAAATATAACATAAAACATATTTTATTAATTATATTATGTGTACATACATTGGTGTTATATATTAATTGTACTTTTTTTTATTTATTTATTAGACATTAGCCCGTTTTGGTTGCATGATTCAATAATTTTTTTAAAGAGATCCCTACTTATTTTTAATGTTAAGAATACCATTTTGTTTTTAAAGTTTTATGGCTTGCTATCTTTACACTTATATTCCAAGACAAAAAAATATACTTTTTTCTTGGAATATAAGTGTAAAAAAATAATGTTTTATTATAAATATATAATTGTAATCATGTTTTGGTAAACATAATTTTTGATGACTACACTTTATTTTAAATAAAAATAACTGCGAGTGGAAATTACAGAAAATGTTTGATGTGTAATATTATCAATTGTATAAATTAAGAGTACGATAACAATGGATTTGTATTTATTCGACAAACATTTCTGATTTCAATCTGCTTTTTATAAAAATAACTACGGTTATTATTATTACCTATTTTTTTTTTATTTGACTACCTACAAATAATTTACTAAACTAGTGGTCGCCCAGTGGTCGAAATTCGACCTAATCTATAATTGACAGCATTGTCAACATCATAAAAATATGATTGCGCATAACATGGTGAGCATATGCAGCAGTCATAAAAAATTCGATAAAAAATTCGTTGCAAGAACTGTATTTAAAAAAAAAAATGTTGCAAGACCTGTATTTAAGACCGTGTTGACAACAGACTTTGACAATAAACAAAATTTATGTATATAGGTATATTGTATATAATATGTGTGTGTGTCGTTGTGTGTGTAATGTTTTTTTTTAAATTAATATAATGTATTTTTTGAACTTATATATATAATTATATATTTTAAACATATTTACGGGCTCATTTTGCCCATGCCTTTTGAATTCCGATTTATTATATTATCAGTTCGTACTCAGTACATTGTAGCTGCTACATTAGTAACTTAGTATCTTTAAACTTATTGTTAGTATCTCTAATGTGGAGCGTGAGTCCACCGACCGAAATATTTTCTCTTAAATTTACTTACATGCATTTTTTTTTATTCTATAAATTTCTAGATTTGCATAAACATATTTTATAAAATTATAAAAAATATTAGCATTCTGCACTTCTTCTCCATATAAATTTTAACTGTGCCAAATTTCATACTTCTTTGTCCGCGTAATTTTTTCTAAAAAGGGGTAAGAAGTTTTTGCTTCACGTATAAATATATAGATACCTAACAGTGGATAAAATTTCAATTTTATCTCATACTAATAGTTAAAATTCAAATTGCATAAAAATAGTTTAAAAAAGATCGTATGTACATTGTTATTCATCATGCAATAACTTCAACTTTTAAAAACCAAACAAAACGTTTATATGTCACACTATTTAAATTAACTGTTTCTACATCTTTACTCTTTCCGTTAGGTACGATATGTCATCTTGTACGAGTTGTAATATTCAAAAAAAACATGCATTACTAAAGAATTCATTATTATAAATTTAATTATATTATGCCTCACCGTATCCTAATGTCTACCTAATATTATGTTAATATAAAACTATCACAAAATTCGGAATACAGATTATGCTGATAAGAACCAACAAGATATTAAAATCCTAATGTTGATTTATCCTAATATTATGTCAATGTAAAACTACCACAAGATTCGGAATACATACTATGGTGATATGAATCGACAAGAAACTAAACAGTTACCCTTTTAATAATTGTCAATATGATATTTAATAATTATAAATTAATTACAAATCATATGTTATAGTTAACATGTTATATCGTATCGAATAATTTTAAAATGTTCTTCCATCCAGTCAAACGTCACGCACCAAATACGATACATTTCAGTTATTATTATGAAACTCAACGATATGTATTTTTTAATATTCATGAATTTTAATACGTAGGCGTCGTTGCACAGTTTACGTGACCTGTCACAAGCATTACCAAGTCATTATTCAAAGAAGCGAAGAATTTGACCTTTTCGTTTATCAGTTTGATTAATACGATCGCCGCGATGTCTAATGTATGGCCGGTTTTATAATTTTCTTTCTTTTTTTTTCTCACTGATATTTATTTCGATATGATTAGAAATTTGTGTAGGAAAACAAGTTTTGAAACAAGTTTTGTATTTGATTGAATGGGGTGCAAAGGTAATTTAAGTCAGATGACAAAATATTTATGACAAAAACGGAAAATTATTAATAGCATAGATCGATATCTCGAAAAATTATAGTCGAGTGGGCAATAGATTTTTGAAATAAAGTACCTATAATAAAATATAAATATCTTTACATAATAATTTAATAAAAGACTAGTTCTTATAATTATTATTTTAATAGATAGACATACAACCGTTGTGATGTAGTAGTGAGGAAGTACCATTAACGCGATTAATATTGACACAAATTTTTGGTCTCTGTTTATCTTTGTAGCTTTCCTAATCATACTATTAATCATGTTGACCTCGATAGTTATCATAACGACTACAACTTGTAGGTAATGTGTCGCTAACCCAAAGTGAAGCAGCGTAATGAACTAGGCTCCGCCCCTTCTATATGAATTGAACGGAATCAGTCTGTAAACATTCCACTGCTGGGCAAAGGCTGCTGGGCAAAGGCTTGACGACGCGTTGGCGCAGTGGTCACAGCAACTGACTGATGCGCTAGCGGTCGCGGGTTCGATCCCCGCACATGACAAATATTTGTATAGGCCATACAGATGTTTGTCGTGATCTGGGCGTTTGTGCTTGTTTATTGTGTGTGTTTCCGGACCCCCGACACAGGATTCACATCCTACTGGGGGCCGTTGAGTGTGAGACGTTTATTATTATTTTTATTGCTACACTCCACCCGTTCAATATATACATATACACATATAAATAAATATAATATAATACAATACTTATATAAGGAATATAATAAATTTACATAAATTTACATAAATAAATATAAGCGGGTGGAGGATTACGCCCCGGCAGGGAGATCAAACGGCCGGGGGTTAGGGCTGTAGGCTGAGAAATCGGCGGACAATCCTAGCCGAGTCGAGTAATACCGCCTTCTGCATCCTGGCTGCGAGCGAACCGTCACGGATACCCATCTGCCTCAGGTGGTGAGCGAGGCTAACCGGGATCAAACCGTTGGCAGATATCACGATAGGGATGATTTCAGTGGATTCAACACCCCACATGTCGACAATCTCGTGTGCCAAATCCAGATATTTACGCTTTTTCTCTGTTTCGGCTTTCACGAGGTTCTCGTCATGAGGGATGGTAATGTCCACTAAAAACACCCTCGACTGTGCCCTATCCATCACCACGATATCAGGCTTGTTCGCCAGTATCGTCCTGTCCGTGGCGATAGGCAGGTCCCAGTAGAGCCGGACTCCGTCGCGTTCGAGTACTGGCGCCGGTGTGTACTGGTAGTACGGCACCCTCTGTTCCAGGAGACAATACATTAGAGCAAGCTCTTGATGAAGAATCTTGGCCGCTTGGTTATGTCTGTGCAAGTACTCAGTGTTGGCAAGCGCTGAACACCCCGAAAGCACATGTCTGAGTGACTCGCCGGGATGACGACAAGCTCGACAGAAGTCGGGAGTGCCATCCTTCAGAATGTGCTTCCGGTAGTTGTTCGTCTTAACCACCTGATCCTGTATTGCACAGACAAAACCTTCGGTTTCCCCAAAGAGGTCCCCGAATCGTAGCCACTGCACGGAGGCCTTAACATCCACGTGAGGTGCGTGGAGCGCCTTGTAAAACCGTCCATGCAGCTCCTTCTCCATCCATACGGTCTCCCGGTCAGAGGTGCTAAGTACAACCGGTCTTCGCCATTCCTCTTTGGCCAGGGATAAGGGGGTGAGACCTTTGTCACATACTACAACATCACCATGCATAGCGCTCTCCCTCCTCGTTTCAAAATAGGGTTATAAAATATTATTATTATTAAGGCCTCTTCTCTATATATGAGAAAGTTTCGAGCTTAATCCACCACGCTGCTCCAATGCGAGTTGGCGAATAGTCTTCCTAACGTGAGTAACGATCCCTATTAGATGTCTAGGATAACAACCACGACTGACGGCTTTACGTGCTCTCCGAGGCATATGAAGCATAGACCTTTGACTAGCAATGAGGCGTTTACAGGTTGTTTCGTTTCAGTTGAGTTAATTAATAAGCAGCAAAAATCGTCAGTTGGTAAAATTTTGTTTTTTGAAAACAAATTTTCAAAGTTAAATTTTACTTTACTCATTGTTTACATCTCGTTAGATCGGGATAACCTTCAAGTTCCTTACGGTATCCCTTGTTGTCCCATAGCAAAACATTCGCAAATAATGTAGTAGGTACACATGATAGCAGGTAGTGCCCTTTTGCGGTTTCATTGCATGCAGGATATTCGTGAATGAATCTGGCGTAGGGGTCGTTTCAAGTGTCGCTGTTTTTTGCATTCCCACGCCCGCACTCATTGAAGGGTTAAGATTTTCGTGATGGGATATTCAGGATTCTTCTTTTTTTAATAATTTTTTTCTACTACTAGAGTCGTGTTGTGTGTACTAAATAGTAACTTGATATGCTGATATAAATTCTTTCCATTAAGATCCGAGAGAAAATTTTGTTTATGATATTTTTATTATCACATTTAATTTAGTTTAGTAGTGCTTTAAAAATTGAGTGTGTAAAAATTCATAATATGTTTTGAAATTTAAAAATGATGATCATATTTTAATGGTATCACATTTCAATTTGAAGTCGGATCGAAAAGAAAAAAACATTACTACAATAAAATTTATCATAGGATCGATTTTTAATGTTTAATATTCACGTTAAAAATACAGATTAAGATTCGCTCCGAGTAATAAAATTGAGTAGATGTTTTCGTGTAATTCTTTTAATAAATATGACTGAGTATTGCTATTAAATGATTAAATGGATGACACTGGAATGAGAGAAATAGAAGTTCGTGAAATTTTACATAATTCCTTAAAAAAAATGCCTGAAAAAGATATTTTAGTAAAATTTTCGAAAGAAAAAGCTATAATTAAATTACTCAGTTTGCGGACATAAGCAGATGGTGGACTGTGATGAATTTCGCAGAGATTGTAAAGAGATGTAAAAAAAATAACTCATATTAAGTTGGAAATATGATATGAAAATACTACAATTTTATTTAAATTTATATTACTTGTGCTTGCTGTGCTGTGCGTGCTTGTGCAAGAGCCAAAAATATACAAATATTAATTTTATGCGTGGTTTTTGTGTTTGTTTAAAACTTGCCCTCAAATCTACCCGTATTTATACTGAATTTCGTTTGAACTTTATAAAATTACATTTAATCATCGAAATATTAAATAAAGCTTAATTTTTTACTTAATAACATCAATAAATATAAAGCATGCTTGATTCTTGACATTGTGTCCATTCCCTGTTATAAATTTTATATCGTTCAAAACAGCTGAGTCGTCAGATCTAAACGTTTGTCACGTCCACGACACAAAAGAATACTATTTTTTTTATTTTTATGAATTATAATAAAAATGATCGTTTAAACGAAATATATCCAAGGCTAATAAAAAGCTAACATAAACAGCGTTTTATTGGTAAGCGGTAAAGTACACAAATTGCTTGAAAAATCTATGCATTGCCCGGGCAATAAAATATAAGGACAAAAAACCAATAAAGAAATCGCTATATTAGGTACTGAAAATAAGGGCTGCCACAAATGTAGTACGTTCCGGCTGACTTTTATAGGTCATAAAATCGGATAATGTGTCGGAGCAAGCGTATTTCGGAATGGTACAAATTTAGCTTATAGGCGCCGCGGGTCATTATTCGCTATTAACTAATAAGATATAATACTCAAACCAATTTAGAGACTTGAAAAATTGACGAAAGGTTCGAATATCAAAGCCTATAGTCTATGTATAGCATACACATAATAAATAATACTAGGTAAGAGTAAAGCTTATGTGGTTGGACTTTCACTATCATCATTATCATCATCATATCAGCCGTTGGATGTCCACTTTTGAACGTAGGCCTCTCCCATCGACCTCCAGAGCGACCGGTTCAAAGCAGCTTCCATCCAACGGCTTCCAGCGACTCTCCTCAAGTCGTCCGTCCATCTCGCGGACGGTCGTCCGAGGCTGCGCTTGCCAGTACGTGGTCTCCACTCGATAATCTTCCTGCTCTATCGGCCGTCAGTTCTATGTGCTACGTGCCCTGTCCACTGCCACTTCAACTTGCAAATCCGTTCGGCTATGTCAGCAAGCTTCGTTCGTCTGCGGATCTCATGATTTCTTATTCGTTCTCGCAGAGAAATACCAAGCATAGCCCTATCAATTGCACGCTGTGCGACTTGGAGCTTGTTTAAGAGCTTTGAGCTTGCTTTTTTGGACTTTAGTGTAACTAAAATATGTATTTCAAACTGTTATTCTAGTTAAAATTTATAATCTTGGAAACGGCGAATAATATTCAAAATTGTTAAAACAAGGTTGTCATAATTGTAAACATGTAATATAATTCTTTTTAATTTGTAGAATGCAACACAAAAAAAAAATGAGCGAGGCTCGATGTCAGTCAGTTTTGTAACATAAATAGTCTAGAAAATTCACAATTTATTGACGCCATCAAAGTCATTTGTTTCCATTTGTATACCCGATAAAGCTATACATGTGATTTAACATAACAATTCACACTTAGATTGCTTTTTCGACAAATAGGTGTTGATGTGTGAAATGACTCATTTAACAGTTACTACTAGTGATTGTTTGTGGTTAAAAATTTATGATCGTGAAAACAGAAAAGTATGGTACGACCTCTTGTCTCCAACTGCGTCAGCGTTTCTATATATATATATATATATATATATATATATATATATATATATATATTAGTTTAAAGATAATCATACGGCTTAATAATTTAGTTCTAAACAAAAAAGAATACAATCCATATTTTATATTTGAGAAAACATTATATATACGACATACAGGCGGTACATAAAATATAGAACAACATAAATTATTATGCGTATAACTTATAATTCATACTTAACCTTAATTTGCTACTTCTTACAAGATTAAGATTCGCATAATCTATAACAAATTTTTTATGAGCGGGGATCGAACCCGCAACCAACAGCGCAACACCCAGTTGCTGTGATAAATTATAGAAAACTATATTATAAGGTCTTTTAGAGTCAAACTACATCGAATTGGGTGCGGATCGCGGTACGATGGTGAGACAACGTACTTTTTTTTTTACGCAGGGGAATCCATTTACGGATGATATCCAGGACGCCCGGGTCGGCAGTCCTAGACCTATGTCGGACTCGGCACTTTGGGAGTGCAATACCGTACTAAACCCCTGCGGGAGCCTTCAGCCGCTTTAATTGGAGGGTCCCGGATCTGCAGGCAACAGGATCCCTTCAGAAGACAACGTACATGATAATATGTACATCGTAAGTACAACGAAACGTAATTACTCAAGCAACTCCACAGCATATGTTTTTATCTTAACGTATTGTACCGTACCACTATCAGTGTGTCTAGCTCTTAAATAAAGAAACATTTTGTTACAAAGACTTTCGCAATGTCAACGATATACAAACTGCAATGTATCTGATTTTATGAAATAATTTGAGCGCGTTTGACTTCTATCTTGTCTGATGGTAAACAAAGATGAAGTCTAAGGTGGAGCACGCAAACTCAAATAGTGCCTGTTCACTCTTGCCTTAAAAATCCCTAAATTGTACGTATCGGGAAACAGCGACGCAGGAAGAGAATTCCATTCCTTTGCAGTTCTAATAACGAAAGAAGATGCGAACCGCGAGGTGCGAACCGGAGGAATGTCGACCACGTATGGATGAAATCCCCGTCCACGTCGCGTCGTCCGATAGTGGAATGGTGCTGGGGGAATCAATTCGTGCAATTCCTGTGCACACTCACCGAAATGCAACCTGTAGAAGACACACAGACTAGCAACCAGACGGCGATGTTCGAGGCTCTGGAGCCGTCTTGAAGCAAACATGCCAATGAGTTTCCTGGCACGCCTGTCGATAGATTCCAGGGCTTCGAGCTGATACCGGGCGGAACCGTCCCACAGATGGCAACAGTACTCCATGCAGGAGCGGACTTGAGCTGTATAAAGTCTTAGCAGCTGGTCCGGTGTGAAATAGTGACGGACCTTGGAGAGGATGCCCAGTTTTTTTGAAGCAGTCTTAGCCCTGGACTCGATATAGTTTCCAAAATTGAGTTTGGACGATAAGTCTATACCGAGAAGTTCAAGATGGTTAGTGACTGGAGCAGGTACATTTCGGAAAGTGGGAGCCAAGTCAAACGGGCTCTTTTTAGCGGTGAAGAGACACGCCTGGGTTTTAGAAGCATTGAATCTCACTAGATTGGCATCACCCCAATCGGAGGCAGCCTGAAGAGTAAGATTGGCACGGTTGACCATTGCTTCTCTAAGATCGTTCACTTCTGTTTGACTCGTTCTTGCACTGGAGAAGTATCTCTCCGCGACAGTGCTGTCATCTGCGTACCCAAAGATACCGGGTTTAAGCAGATCGTTTATGTGGAGCAGGAATAGTGTTGCGGAGAGAACAGATCCTTGGGGTACCCCGGCATTGATAGTCAATAGGTCAGACGAGCAGCCATCAACAACTACACGAATTGACCGTTCCCTCAAGAAATCAGAGATCCAAGTACATAGACTAGTGGGAATACCATAAGCAGGAAGTTTCGCTATAAGACCATCGTGCCAGACCCTGTCGAATGCTTTCGAAATGTCAAGTGAGACAGCAAGTGCCTCACCATATTTGTCGAGGGCTTCCCCCCAGAGATGTGTAGCGTACACGAGAAGATCCCCAGTAGAGCGGCGTTTGCGAAATCCGTATTGCCGATCGCTGAGGAGATCATTATCTTCAAGGTATGCTAGAAGGCGATTGTTGACGGTACGCTCCATTACCTTGCATAGGATGGAGGTGATCGCGATTGGGCGGTAATTCGCAGGGTCAGTGCGACTTCCCTTCTTGGGTACGGGTTGTACGTTCGCGAGCTTCCATGCCTTCGGAACAATCCCAGATCGTAAAGAAAGACGATACAGACGTGTCAGGACTGGAGACAATTCGGCTGCGCAATTTCTCAATACAATAGCAGGAATACAATCAGGACCACCGGCTTTGTTCACGTCCAGATTGCGTAGTGTTTTGAGAACCTCCTTTTGGTAAATGTGAATTACAGGCATTTTGCATCCACAAGGAGGTAACTGAGGTGGAATTTTATTACCAGCATCTAGACGAGAATTTTCGGCAAATAGAGAGGCAAATAAATTTGCCTTATCCACAGCCGTGTGTGCCAGTGTTCCGTCAGGTTTCTGCAGAGGAGGAAGTGAGGAGCGACAAAAGTTTGCTTCAACACACTTCGCCAGGGACCAGAAGGCCTTACTGCCCGATGGGTACGAAGCGAGTTTAGTTCCCACTCGGCCTATGTGGTTGAAGCGCGCTTTTTTGAGCACTTTTTTGCAGGACTTAGCCGCTGTGTTATAGGCTTTCTTCTTTTTTCGCGTATCCGGAGCTTTGCGATTTCTGGCTTCTAACCAAGCGTGGTATGCTGAATGTTTTTCAGCCTCAGCTTTTGAGCAGACAGCATTGAACCAAGGTTGAGCTCTAATGCCAGAGGGCCGGTCGGAGAATGGGATATAATATTCCATCGCCTGTTTAATAACATCAGCAACAGCGTTAGCGCAGCTCGACGGATCGCCTGAAGAAAAGCAGACTAGCAGCCAAGGGTAAGATGCTAGGAAATGTCGCATCTCATCCCAATCCGCTGACTTGTATCGCCACACCCGCCTGGTTCCTCTAGGGTTGGAGTCGGGTGGAGGACACGTAAGGACGGACTTCACCAGACAGTGGTCAGAACTCCCAAGAGGGGCTGAAACAGACACTTGGTATCGGTCCGGTTCAGTCGTCAGCAGAAGGTCCAGACAATTTGCAGTGTGGTTCTCAACATCCGGTACTCGAGTCGCCTGGTCAACCAGCTGGGAGAGGTTCATGGACAAGGCAAACTTGTACGCCTCTCTACCAGCATGGTCAGTTTTCTGGTACGGGAACAGCCATTGTTCATGGTGGGCATTAAAGTCCCCCAGAAAGACGATTTGCGCAGTGGGGTACCTTTGTTGAGCCACGTCGGCGGCCTCGCTCAGATGTTGGAAGAGACTTGTTGTCTCCTCGTCACCGCTATGCGAACGGTAGACACCAACATAGACAATTTGTTCTATGCCAGTATCCACAAGCAACCAGACAGATGAGCAAGAGGGATCCTCTAAGTTACGGAGACGTTTGCAGCAGATGTCATCGCGCACAAAGAAACAAACCCCAGCCCTGGGCCGAAAATTGTGCTCCAGGATGTAACCTGGGTAGTGGAGGTATGACGTATCGGCAGGGGTTGTGATTTGCGTTTCCGTAAGCAAGAGCAGATGCGGCTTGGCAGTCTCGAGATGGTGGTGAACTGGAATGAGATTAGAGTGCAGACCTCGGATATTTGTGAGGTGCACTTTAAGCGAGAGGCCGTGCATCCGCTGCAGATTCCTCAACTTTCTGTTTCTTTTGTTCATTTAGTTTTTATTTGAAGTGCAAGAGGGAAGGTAAGGCGAAAAGTGGCAGTTACGTGAGGCGCCAGCCAGACTCCACCAGAAGACGCAATGCTGCCGCCCGGTGGGGAAAAAACCTAGTTTGGAGACCGCGGGGACGCCCGGACCCCCCCAGTGTCGGCTGTCGAGGCCTCTCATCCAGTTGCCAACCGGCCCGACAGAAGCAACCCTGGGATTATGCGCGCGATGGCGGAGCAGCCTTTCGCAGGTGGCTAGTCTGCAATTGGGCTCCCTACTATCGGCGGGCGGCCAGCGGAAAACCGTTTCTCCGGATCCCGCTGCTCTCCAGAACTAGGCACCGCGGGCGGCAACACTGTGAGCCTGGGTGCGGCACGCCGGTAGGCGCAACTACGTAGACCCACCTTTCAAAGGGCTACTCACGGTTAGCAGGGTGGAACGCGCGAACGCTTGGCACCTTGATTTATACCAAGAGGGTGGTGACCAGCCACGGCCGAAGCCTACCACCGGAAAGAATGTCGCTCTTTAGCACCACCCAGGGGTCACGTGTAGGGTCTCGAGGGTAAAGCCTACGGACGCTAGCGACAATTGACCCCCAATTAATTGATTTCCACATTCGTAAAATATCTTTTAGACACTGTATTACAAAAGAATTTTACATTTCCTTTTAAAATCTCATTGCACTGAGACTTCCTTTAACATTCTTTTTGTCTCAAGTCTCTTGTAATTGTCAGGGAATGCCTAAAGTTTCGCTTTGTGTTAAGAATTTTCTGTAATACTCGAATGGCTTAGTTTATTTATTTATTCTTTATATTACTGAAGTTAATTTATAAGATAATATATCTAAATATGTTTCGAATTAAAGTTTTGTATTGTTTGCAATGAAACTGGCATATATATTGTCGTGAAGATAATTCTATAATTAACGTTACTTTTATAGAAAATTTACATTAGACTACTGTCTGTGCGATGTCCTGCGTCTGTAAATGTTTCACTACCTTAATCTACTGAGAATTAGCAGATATGCATGTGTCAGTATTTTGACACTTCGTATGTCTCATGTCTTGAATGTCTTTTCTTCATTCCTCATTCTAATACGACATAATTAAACCAAAATATTTATAATTAAATTTTGTAGAAATTTTTCGCTGTTAGTGCAACTTTATACATAAAATAACTATATTCATTTCCATTGCGTTATTGCAGTTCATATAGTGGGCGTTATACGGGAAGTATTAGTTCAAATAAAGGAAAGTGAAATTTGCAATCAAGATTGTATTTCAAATTAACAATAATCATTCAGTACTTTATTACAGAATGTTATAGCACTTCACAATCACTATGTAGGTACAGTCAATACGGAACGCGAGACAGTTCCTAGTGGTGTACCGTGTGAGTGACCAAGCAGTAACTCCGCTGAGTCTGGCCGACTGACACGACGTAGACTCTGTCCAGCACCAGTAGACAGCGTTCTGATTAGTTTTGATTATGACTCGATTCCAACATATATCAAATAATACTGTATAGAAAGATAAAAAAGGATCACACTGTTCTCTTATATTTACACGAATTTTACTCAAATAATTAAATTTTACGCAACTAGCAGGAATTTTACTCAATTAGACTTTTAATTAAATGAAAAATATGGGATAATTTGTGAAGTCACACACAGTATTAGTTATAGATAATTATATGAAAACACAATCAAAACATCGTGGCTTTTAAAAGACAATTCTATTGTGTAAAATTATTTGAAAAATTACGAACAAATTTTCTTTTGCAGTTCGGATAGACAACGTAGGCGGAACAATGTAAAACAATAGATTCTATAGACAATAAAATGATTATCTTCAAACAACATTCTATATAAACATTATTGAGACAATGGACCTTGATTGGGTTATACGGAACCAACTTCCGACCTATGGACGTGATCGTATTACGAGAGTAACTTGTCGATTTTAGGATACCTCATTAAAAATAAACGTTAATTGCGTTTTAGGGGCTCTGTAACTATTGGGAAACTTTTGTGTTTTATTAGTTTTATTACACTAACCTGTATTTTTGGAGTGCTGAGGAATATAAAATAGTCCTTAGATCATTATATAAACGTTCTAGTATAGTGGTGCGAAGGCTTAATAAACACTGAGGGTCATTGGTTCAATTGCCGCTCTGTTTCTGGTCTGGGTTTGTACTTGGGGACCTCCGCATGGTGCCTTGATTGGCAACCTAATCTCAATGGGGCAGTAGCTTATAATATCTGTCGACCTATCGACAGATCGACTTATGGAAAAATTAATGATATCGGACATCAGTAGATACAAATAATTTAGTTACTTCACAAGAAGTAACTTAACACCATAGGTCAATGTACATTAAAGAACATAATTGTCGTCCTTCAAGTTATATCTCACGAGTGCTATTTTTATGAAATCTTATCTTACGCTTGATTGCGTTCAAACATAAATAAACACTAATATATGCGAAACTCAATATCGTTCGATCGGAGCTTCCACATAGCATTTAAAGTAATTAATACATGAACATATTTCTCATTTCATCGTAAATATCGATTTGTTTTTATAAACATATAATAAACTTGTATTAATGTCAGGTTTGTAAATCTATGTGGATAGAAAAATTGTTGCTTTTAATGTATTCAAAGCTTATCAAAAGGACCTCCATTGGTTTTGTTTTTGGTTTATTACTAAGATTGCTCTATCTAATCTTTGACTGGCTCGTTGGCGCAGTTGGCAGTGATTCTGCTTTCTGCTACAGGGTTGCGGGTTCGATTCCCAGCACGAGTCTGGTTGTAATATATTTATTTATTTATATATGTGTTATTTATATGTAAATAAATTACAAAAAAAAAATATCAGTTGGCTGAATGTTTTCCGATAAATACATAAAAATACATATTCCTAGAAGATCGATCTTTATAAATTAAAGATAACGATTTTAAATTTAGTGATTGCAATTGGTTTAATTATAATGTAAATTTGACTACAATCAAAACCTTCATCTATTAGTATAAATACAAGATATGACTAATTTAGTTAATATATTTTTATTATAATTCTTTTGTGTTATTATAATTTTTTTTAAATGATTTATATAATTTTATAATTTTTAGAAATAAAAAACGTCATATTACGTGTTGTAACACGTGTAACAAGTATAAAATCGTATATGAAAACGGTACTAACCGACCTAACCGTTAAACGTAAATAAGATATAATATGCAACATTTTAATTAGTGACAAAATTGGTTTATTTATTGAGACAAAATTGCAGTCTATCACTTGTGTAATCAGAAAACTAGCTTTAATTAGTAAACACTAGTTTTTATAAAACATATATATATATAACTTAATCAAATCAGTCCAGAGTAATGAGCGGAAAAAATATGATAATAACAACGTGGGTAGTCTTAGGAGCTCTTCACACTAAACAAGTTACGAAACACTGTGGTGCGCTTTGGCATTCGTAATTTACAATATTAAATAACATGATTGTTATTCACTAACAATAAGCTAATTTTCTTATTTTTTGTACTATATTATAAAAAAAAAAATTAACAAAACAAGTTATAAAAAGACGAAAATTATTATTAGAAATTTTAATTTAATTCAGTGTGTTAAGTCCCTAAGTGAAACATTTAGGTTGTTTGGACAAAGATGGACGTGTTCTGACACTTTTACGCCAATTAAAAAAATTCGAAATATCTTCTGTCACAGCCCGTCAGAGTTTTAATGAAGTGATTCGCAAGAAACGCCTCTGCGAACTCGATACTGATTATAACTTGATAAAAAGTTAAATTTAATCATTTAGATAGCATATCTAAGTAATTTTTTTTTTCAAATGAAGATGGAATTATTGAATAAAAATATTTTAATTTGTGAAGATGATTTAACTTTATCTTTGATTAAAGATTATTATTGTTTTAACTTATGTTTTGTTACTCGTATATTTTGTGACAGTTGCACTGGCATACTAATACGAGCACAAAGTACTGGAATAGCAAAGCACTCAATATTATAAAAGCACTCGCTAAGCAGTAATACTGACGTCTTAGACTTTGTAAGAAGTTGTCTGCCTTTTATTTATATAAGTAGTTGAATAAAGCGTGTTGATCATCATAATCGTCTTACCTATCATGATCTGTAAAGTGATTAAAACACAAATAGTATTTTGTAATTAATATAATACAAAACTACATATAAAATTAATAGCTGTAGATTGATGAAACAATATAGAATCAGATAAAGCTAGCCGACAAACTGATTTATAAAAAATCTACATACGGCATATAAGGTTTAATAAATGACGGGAAGAATTTGATAGGAACGGCGCGTCATTTATATGAAACTTAATCGAATAATTGATTATAGGAGAGAAACAATAAAGTGATTAGTTCAATAAAATAAAGACAATGAATTATTGTTCTTTGGATAGGTTTCCATTGTTGGTCGCTAGACTAAAGCTTTTTTAAATATAGATATAAGACAAGACAATCGTAAATATATAATGTTGAATTTTAAGTGTTATAAATTGCAAAAACTTTAATAAGTCTGTAATGAATCATTATAATGTATATTATTCAATACAACAATATATCAGTTGAATCAAGGAAAATTCTAAAGATTTGAAAATGATTCATTATTGATATATCAATATTTTTTGTGTAATGTATTGAATGATTTGCCCCTACAAATATCTTTTAAAATACACCATAGTCTTGTAAGTTTCGTTCACTTATTATTTAATATTATGGTATGAGTAATATATTACTTATACATAAGTTTTAAGCAACAAATATTTTTTCTTATAAATTCTCCGCCCAAAGTCTTAAGACTGTCTTCCGTCTGTTGAGATCACAGATTTTTTAGACAGCTCGGTTCAACGGCCGCGTTCAACTATATCATTTGTTTATTCGATCATCTGAACTTGATATTAATCTTCTAATGATGAAAAGTAAGATTCTTTTAACAGATATCGTTGAGTCGGTATTTGTAATCTATTACACCGATGTGATATTTTCGTTCGTAGTCCTGACGTTACGTTTATGTCGAACTTTTAATACGTGTTTAAGATTCTTCAGTACTTGGGTATGTCACTAAACTTGTTCTAAATAGATTGAATTTAATATTTTTTTTGTTTTTTTTTTTGTGTATTTGAGTAGTGGGGTGGCTCTTCCTATCAGGTCTAGACCTGGCTAGGTACGGGCTCCTAGGCTTTATTCCTACCTACCCGGGCTTTTCCTCATCGAGTCCAGTGGACCGAGGTTGCGCCTGCTATGAGGCGGAGATTATGAGGAGAGATATTTGAGTGGATCACTGAATAGTTTGGATTTACAATTGGACCCAATAGGTGGCGCTGCATACAGGTTCTAGGAATTTCCGGACATTTCTGTCGGATCCGCTAATAGTTGTTTAACGTCAGCTGAACTGGACTGAATTGAACTGAATCAGCCTTTAGATATCCTACGGCTGGGCATAGGTTTCTTTTCCTCATAAGGGTTTCAACTTAATCCACCACGCTGATATACTGCGCGTTGGTGGATAATTTGATAATTTCCCTATTCATGAGTGATTCATGAGTAACGATTGCTAATCAGGTGTCCATGATAACAACCGGATCCGATGGCGGCCCAGTGGGGAGTGCTACATACACCCAAAAACTAATATTTGTATTAAAAAAAATACAAATATCTACTCGAACGGGAATCGAACCCGCGACCGCCGGCGCTAAGGCGACTACTCGCATCACTACACCATAACGGTTGTCAGCTAAGTGTTCAATATTTTCTGTGATATTTATTTAATTGTTAAAGTAACAAAAAGTATGATAAAATATTTATAACAAACAAATAAAAATTTGCTGTAGGTAGGTGGTACGTCTTACTAAAAATGTACAATTAAGGTATAATATGTTCAGTTAAACAAAAATAAAAATAAGTTAGACTAAAAATATATATAGCCTAATACTTGCTATATTTAACTAACTACTAAATCTTCAAGGGTTTTACGATAGTTTTGCAAAAATATTCTTGGGCAATTTAAAAAGGCTTAAACTTAACCGATTCCCAACAAGCTCACATGTCGAGTCCATTTAAATAAACGACGTAAACGGAAAAATATATCAGTCTTTAGTCCCACACTCAATAATTTGTACGACGCTAAGCGGATTACGTGCGGCAGAAAGCTATAAATTTAGTAATATTTATAATTTTTACTCACCGGCCGATTTCTTATCGTCATAAATTGAATATCGTTAAATATGTAAGGGCTCAGAGCGTGTGCTTAAGTAGGCATTATTCTATGAGATAAAGTCGTTAAAACTCTCTGGGTTCCGTTTTTAAATAAGTACAATTGACCACACTATAAACGTAGTACTAGTTTTCATTTTGTGCCATAAGCAGCTCTATATTAACGCATTACGGCTCAATTTACAACGACCAGTTTTTGATTTTTAATGTATGGACGGACGTAAATAGTGGATAGTTATGTCGTATATTTTTAGTGGTTACCCACCTAATCCGTAAAGTACGTGAAATAAACGCTGTGAGATTTTATTGGTCGATAATTTTGAATTCCCCTCTGAGTATAATTTTTTACTTATAAAATTATATACTTTTATTTTTATATAGAGCCGTTTAATTGTTATATTAATTATTTAATTTTTTGATGACAATAAAATATTATATACATTTGTATATAAATAAATATGTAACCACAATCTCATATACGACTTAACAATTTGTAGATCAACATAATATCTTTGAACTAATTTCGGGAAAAAAAATTTTTTTGAAGATATCAAAAATGCGTAAAATCTGAATCCTTATAATTAATTTATAATCTGAGAGAATTTAAGTGTCTCAACTAGCATTTTATTGTTGTACAAATTTAAATATCTGTTATTTTATTAGTAAATTATACTACCATATTATGATCGATATAATTATTAAGTTTTTTTTTTTTAAATATCAACTTTTATAAAAATCAACGACTAAAGTCGCAATAACGTCAGTAAATGCTTTATTATATTTACTTTTATTATTAATACTTTGTGTATTTGTATATTAAGCAAATTTATTGAGAAACTAGATATTAAAACCGCAATAATATTCTTATCAAAGAGAGTCATAAAAACATCGCTTCAAGGTACATTCGCGAAGATAAATTAACAATACTTAAAGAGTCTGTATTAAGAATTTCATTTGCGTGATGGACTTTAATGCTGTAGCTCATTCCTTAGCTAATAGTTGTAAATTGCTTAAGGCAATTTGATGCACGTATGCGACCAGTCACAGTGAATACTAATTATGATTTAAAGATTTGTTTATTATGATTTATTTGAACATGATATATTTTTCGTATTATATAAATTTCTTAAGGTTTTAGACTCGTTGAATTTTGATTTTTCCGTAATTATTAAATTATTATTTGATAACGAACTAACGTAGTAGTCAGAGCAATTTGCTGTTACACTGTCACTGATGGGTTCGACACTCGCTTATGATATAAATCTGTATTATCTAAATACACAGGATTTAATACTACTGGATCATATCGAGTTTGAGACATTTATTTATTTATTATATTAGATTTACTTCTTTGCTAAGATATGTCGAAGTTATAAAATAAATATGTCAATAATATGAAAAATGTTGTTTAATTCGACCTATAATTTCGAATATTAGTGCATTTAGACTAATATTCTTTTTCTTTGCATTAGTTTTGATAAAGTCTTTAAATAATAAACAAAGCATATTTATGTTTTCAAATTATCGTAATACAAAATTCTTCTATTGTACACGCTTTACGCGTGTATTTAGGAACTCCTCTCAAATGGCTGAACCTTTTTATATATATAAAATATGTATGTTATCCTACTGTTGGACTCAATAGGTCGTTCCACTCGTTTATGATAATATCCTAAATATTATGTTAAGTTCATAATTCTTTAAAAACTAATCAAACAAACAATTTTGTAAAAAAAAATTAACATTATTCTTTTCTTAAAATTTTTATTATATTTTTTATAATTATGAATTAATATGTCATATTAAATTCTTATTTCGAAATATTTTTACGGTATAATAATTCAAAAGAGTAACGATACGCAATTAAATTTGATTTGTATTTCATACTCTTATTAAAATATTATGTACAAATATAAATAAATGAATTTCTATATACCCATCCGGCAGGCGGCGTTGAATAGCGTTAATAGATAGTTGTAAGATGTGTAATGCTTACGGCATCGCTTCCCGCGGCGCTCAGCTTCACGTCCAACATACGATCCGACTTTATGGCTTAATCTTCCACATGCTATATCAATAAATAAGCCATTCGAAAACAAAGTAGGAAAGTCCTTAGTAAAAAAAAAGAAATGAACGCCTCGCTATGCGGTATAATTCAATTTCATTTTTTTTTCGTTTGGACTTAGAAGAGCAACGGATATCTTTTTTCAATTTATTAGCTGGCCGGCGGCTATGTTTGTGTCTAAATTATTTGATATTGTATCTTGAATTACTACTAAGGTTCTTGTTTCGAATTACGTAGGAAACAAGGCAAAAATTAAATACGAAAAAAAAAAATGGTTTGTTAAACTTAAATAAAAACAAATATTTAACCAAGAGAAATATTCTTTATTTTTAATCGTAGCTTAAATATATAAACCAACCAAAAAATATGTGACATAGTCGAATATATTCGAAAACAAATTTATTTTGACATTCAATAAATCTGTTTTCGATTTTTATAAATCTTACCTCTTCGTTATTAAGACCAAATACGTAGTTGATACGGAAATAACTCTAAAAAATTGCTGTTTAAAGATGTCACTCATTCAAAGTTTAACGATCGGTCTAATAGTGTTTTTAACCGTTCACAAAATCCTCAAGACGTGACTGGAGTGTCAACAAATATAAACGAATCTGTCTCTTTCGTTATTAATACTCTTAACGATTTCCTTTTGAACTTCACAATATGATTTCTTTAATGTGAATACAATTTGTATGGTTGTTTTGATAATAAATTCGAAAGCTAGCGTCTCTATCGTTTATTTTATATGGGTCGCCTTGTGTTGGTAAAACATTTTTTTTATATTTAATTGAAATGGTGTAGTGACCTTAGGCGCAAGGATTTAAAGATTAACAAGGATAACCTTTAATATAATTTTGTTCAACAACGTTTAGTGTTTTTATTGTGACTTTTCAACTCGGATTTTTTAAGTAAAGTAAAATATGTATAATTGTATACATAATAAGTATTTAATATATTAATAGATAGTATGTATAATAGTATACCCGGCCTGACTTCAATGTAATACATTTATGAACACAAAATAAAAAGTATTGTGTATTATGTGCTGTGTTGTTAGTTTTTCGTTCTTTAGATTATAAGACATTTTTATCATACACATACGGTCGTCTGTTTCTAAGATAGACAAGTTAATGCCTGTGTTTTAGGTAACATATTCTTAATAAATGTACGTATAGAAATAATACATACCAGTATAATATAAACAATTATATATTAGACCTAGACTCGGGGCGTGAATCGAACCAACAATCCTGGAACAGAAAGCAGGGTCACTGCCAACTAAATCAACGGCAACCTAAGTTACTGTATATACTACACTAGTTACAGTATAAACTAAAGAGTTTTTTTTTTGTTTGTATATCGGTATTGTAAACTATATTTTAAATATTAAAGCTATAAGCCATTATAGTTTTTATTTATTAAAAATTCCAGTAAGTAATAAAATGTAAGCACTCGTCATATTAACAAAACGTTACAATGGGCAACACTAATGTTTTTGCTTTGGTAATATTGTAGTTTTACTGTCGTAGTTTCTTCCTTTATAGTCTCTTAAAATGAGTGCACAGGAATTTATAGCTGAGATAAAGCGTCGACAATATTTAGAAGACACAAAATGTAAGTATATAAAGTTTATTTTGGTTGCGTGGTGAGACCATTTCATTTTTATGTTGTCCAAAGATAAAAAGAGTCTTTGCAAAATGATAAAAAGGACATAGTTATGTCGTTTTTATTTAGATTTTTAATGGTAAAAAAGGGAATAATATAAATAGCCTACAAAGCCACAGAATGAACTTCTTTCTACAAGAACAAATACTTATTCGTTTCTAGGATATGCTCAGACTTTGATCACGGCAAGGCCTATTAATCATCAAATTGTTATGTCATTTGTTGCTTTTTATGACTCCTTAAGAAATAAATCTTGATATTTACATAATAACACCTAAATTAATCGGCTAATCTCTACCTTTTGATAATATAAACGCTTTATTAATACTTGTAAAAAGTAATTTGCCAGTTTAACGCTTTTTTTTTTCAACGTTTTTAAAAGGTTGGTTAAATGACTTCATTTGCGATTTTCCTTCTTTTCATTAAGCATATAAGGTAAAATACATAAGCCAGTTTAAGTTGAGCCGCATGTTTTAAGCTTTCTGTACATTCCGGGTTTCAAGTTATTTTGGAACCTTACTGAGAATATTATTATGTCTAAAATTTATTATATTAAATTAATACAAATAATTAATTACAATTTTTTTAAACAAATAACAATTCTTTAATAGTAATAGTATTGTTTAACTTTTTAGTTAAAAAAATACAGGCGGAATATGTAGGCAGTGTATTTAATTAATCCCATTCGCCAGCTAAGATTATATCGTAAACGAGCGCGCGCATTAACGTGTGTCAGAGTCATGACATTATTTGTCACGTCTGAGGTTTTATGTCATGACCGTGTCATATCAACGTTTACTTTAATAAAAATATGTTTTAGTATGATACGTAGTATATATTTTTATATAGCTAACATGAATTAAATCTTAGTATGAAATTATGATGATAATAATAACAATAAATAAAGAAATATTACATTATGCAAAAACACGCACTTAATGGTCATTCACACAACCTACTCGTAATTTATTTAGGACTACAGTTAAGTAGAACAGATTGTTCAAGTTATTTTATTATTATTTAAATTTCTTTTTTTTTACATATATAATATGTACTACGAGTACATATTATATATTTAAAAAAAAAAAAATTGAAATAATAATTAAATCTTATTTTATTTTACTCTTTCTTATTTTATTTTACGCGCTTAAATAATGAGTTCGTTTTCTATAAATAATGTTCAGATTGAAATTATAAAAATTAACAAGAAGCATTATAACTTAGACTGAATTACATTAATTTATTAAACAAAAATTAAAAAAAAAAATAGACTATCCGTTGTCTTCATCCATCAACTTATAATAAGTTAATTGAAATCAGTTTGAAAATAGACTAACTTAGTAAACCTACACACTATATATTAAACGGTGACACTATTAAAAATTTTGTAGCTTCAACGTAGTTTAAAAGAAACCAATTTCACACCCAATCTCGTAGAGATATCTTAAATAATGAACACTACAAGTTTATTTTAAAGGCAATCAATATAGAACTATGCCCGGGGGACATCCTTCCATTTGTCGCGATCAAAGAGAACGTACTGAACGTTCCATGCTGTCAACTGTGCAAATAAAGTTTTTCATTATATACTTCACTACTTTGCGTCTTTTGGGAACATCTTCCACTTAATAGATATAACGCGACTTCAACTTATAAGAAAACCAGCAAACTTATTTAATATATCACCTATTTATACAATTTATACTAGTTTCAGTTTTGAGTTTTTTTTTTTGTAGTCAATTTAACTACATACATTTCCTTGTTTTGCGAATGATAAAGACATAAGGAGTTAAAATATTGTCACAAAATTCGAGATATAAATATACTGTGTGGCATTATGTGTGTGATAAATCATGAATTCAGTGGATAGCCAGGCTATATCGGATCTCCCTTAGGACTGACGTTAGCGTTCAGCAGAAACGGCTTGGTATTTCATTCGCTCCTAACTTTTTACGACAAAAACTCGTTTAGTTCATAGCTTTTACGATGTTATTTTTAAAGAATTGCCGAGGAAATTTTTTTATTTTTTATTTTGGTTTGTTCATTCAAAGTGTACCTACTTTGTAGCAATTCAATGCTTTTATAAACAGTTAGCAGATTTATTATTTATATTAAAAAGAACTGAATAGGTAAAAAGTGGAACAATAAAGAAGTAGGTATGAAAAGACTTATTGTAAAAATAAAATTTGTATGCGGTTTACAATGAGCGTTTAGATTCATAAACAACAGAAGTATAACATAATAATTATTAATTAAAATTTGCACCTGCCAATTAAACCTACACAAAAAAAAATTTAAATTGCGTGTACTAGCGTACACTCGTAAGAAGTGAAACTTATAATAAAAAAATTGTTGTCTGTAAAGTAGTGTAAAGTCGGTTTACAGACGATAATTTTTACGTGATAACGTCATAAGAAAATATAGATGTAGAATTGTATACTTTTATGAATCGAATTGAATTATTATCACATATATAATATGATAGTGTGTATTACTTTACATATATATGATAGTGTAGTACTTTATATATATATATATATATATATATATATATATATATATATATATATATATATATATATATATATATATATATATATATATAAATATATATATATATATATATATATATATATATATATATATATGATAGTGTGATATTCAAGATTTTCCAATCTGAGTTATTTTGTTAAGGATAGGAAGATGATAGGAAAAGTAGGAAATCAAGGGGAGCGTTTCAAGTGGTACTCTCTACCAAACAATTGACAAATTACAAAACAGTAGGGGTGTGCGATAATTATCGATAATTCGTAAATACTCGATAATTTTCCATTCGATAATTATCGATAATTATCGATAAGTGTTATTCGATCATTTTGATCCGATAATTATCTATAATTTTTCATTCGATAAATATCGATAACTATCGACCGATAATTATCGATAACTTTCGTCAACTATCGATAATTTTTATCCGATAATTATCGATAACTGTCGCCAACTATCGATAACTTTTTCTTCGATAACTATCGATAACTGTTCATACGATAATTATCGATAACTATCGATAAAACGATTCGATAATCATCGATAGTAAAATTATCGATATTTTTTATCGATGAACATCCCTACTTCTACCAAACAATTGACAAATCACAAAACAGTAGGGGTGTGCGATAATTATCGATAATTCGTAAATACTTGATAATTTTCCATTTGATTATCGATAATTATCGATAAGTATTATTCGATGATTTTGATCCGATAATTATCGATAATTTTTCATTCGATAAATATCGATAACTATCGACCGATAATTATCGATAACTTTTCCTACGATAATTATCGATAAATCGATTCGATAATCATCGATAGTAAAATTATCGATATTTTTTATCGATGAACATCCCTACTTCTACCAAACAATTGACAAATCACAAAACAGTAGGAGTGTGCGATAATTATCGATAATTCGTAACTACTCGATAATTTTCAATTCGATAATTGTCGATAAGTGTTATTCGATATTTTGATCCGATAATTATCGATATTTTTTAATTTGATAATTATCGATAACCATCGACCGATTAATCATCGATAACTTTCGTCAACTATCGACAATTTTTATCCGATAATTATCGATAACTGTCGCCAACTATCGATAACTTTTCCTCCGATAATTATCGATAACTATTCATTCCATAATTATCGATAACTATCGATAAAACGATACGATAATTATCGATAGTAAAACTATCGATATTTTTTTCCGATAAACATCCCTACAAAACAGTTCGCGTGTAGATTGCGTGGCGCCACTGTCTCTTTTACTCGAACGCGGTCCGATGGAGTATAAGACAGAACGCTTAGGCTAATCGTGCCTCTCTATCGCTTGTTCTGCGCTCTCGCTCACTAATTGTGACAATGATGACGTCATCTTCTTCGAACGGGCACCCCTTCATCAATTTACTAGACGTTATCACGTCAAAACAGTTTACTTTTTATACGATCGTAATTATATGAGTCCTGTGTTTGCGTTCGGACATATTTATATTCGAATTACCTACTCACTATAGAATACATCATACAATAACTGCAAACTTCTATATAGTGATACTTAATTTCACTCAAGAATCTTAGAGATTGCTAGCGCAGTGGCTGCCAACGCGAATTGAATTTCGTATATCGCTCGAGAGCTGCAAGTTCAAAACCCTGCGAGAGCCACATTTTCTAGCATTCAAAATTTGATATTTGATTTATTTAGTTTAAGTATTTATTTATATAGGTATATAGGATTTCATCTACTACCACTCGGAATCTTCCTTGCGCATGTGTTTATTGAAAAACGACTGAAATACGCAATAATCAAGAACAAGATGGCGCGTAACGCAAGATGGCGCGTAACGAAAAAATCTTTCCAACCCCGACAAAGAAGTTTCACTTCAAAAAAATCAACTACTTTCATCAAATATTTCTCCTTATTTACATCCATATATGGTATATTTCAGATTCAATTCAATACCTAACATATTACATTGATTATATATATAATTTTATATTGATATTAAATTAAATGCTTTTAAATCAAACACAAATTTAATAAAATTTTCTTCTTTAGAAAAGTAAATAAACTCCTTTAGAAAAGAAAAGTTAGTTTCAAAGAAACATACGTTTTCTTATAAATAAATCAGAATTAAAGAATTTTATATAAAAAAAAAACACAATTACCTGAATTGCAATCATATATCATTTTTGTCGCAAAATAGTCATTTTATCGTGATAATGTTTTTATGTTGATAAATTCTGCCGGTTACGTCACCTTATTTTAACCTATAGTAAAGGAGACATTTGAAAATAAAATGTTTTACTATACGTAATGTACTATTCTGTGTATATAATTAATATTTTTGGGGAGATATTATCGTACTTGTTACCCTTGTCGAGACAGGAACCTGATATGGGCCACAGAATAAAGGAATAAACAGTTAAGACACCCATCGTCACAGATAACAAAAACCGTGATACAGGATAAATATTCATATTAAGATATTAAATGTAGGCAGTTAAAGAAAAAATATATATATATACAGTGTAAATTAAATCTGTGACGCAAGTCGCGCGGTCTGTGGTCGGCTCCCAGCGCAGTAGGCGTCACAGAAGTCCAGGAAGGGATCGTGTGTCTATGAATAAAGTATGCGGTCACTTTGCTACAAGAGAACAACATTATAGTAAATATTGTATACGGGAGCATTCGAGACAAATTAAAGCTATTGCGTGCCACACCTATAAAATATCAACTTTACAATATTTTTATCTGCTATAATTTGTTTATTAATATGTCTGGTGAAGGAAGTAATCGTCGAAAAGTCTAAATACGGAGGATTTGTTTATTTGTCAATCAATCATTACAGTGTGGCAAATTATACTAAAATCATTTTTCCTAAATGGAGTAGAAAGATATGTCTTTCTACTCCAGACTCTCAGACTGTAAATTTAGTACAATACTAGGACATAGCTGTACCTAAGGTTTAGATGATTATATAATTATAAGTATATTGCAAAAAGGTATTTGAATCATGTAGTAATCACACTCTAGTTAAAGGCACATATGCGTTGCAGATTTTACGAACGTTTCTAGGTTACTAAAAAAACCCACAAAGTTGTAAAAGTCGTTAAATAGATATAGCGGAAGTTACGTCACTGACGAATTTAACGATGGACTATTTTTATTGGCGCCATCACACATCTAGTTATTCTAGTTTTTTAGCAATTATAGATTATTAAAAACGATAATTTTTAGTATATATTTCATGTTCGTTAATTATTAAAATTTATTAGGTTGATAATATTTTCGAAGATTAATTAGATTTAATCTAAATAATGTTTCTTTTTTAATTTAATGTAGGAATGTGCGGTTTAAAGAACTTTATTCTCATTACGAGAGATACATTAAATATAAAGTATTATTACTTCAAATAAATACATTGGAAAAGTAAATTTATTGGCTATTTCATAAAATTGCAATAAATTTGTCAGGCATGTAATATTAATTTGAGTGTCTTATTTGCATCATTGAAACTCGACTCGTCTTCTTTTACAAATCAACGATGATCCGTTGGTAGATGTCGATGGTAAAATAGAATTACATAATCGAAAATAACAGTAAACACATACACTAAATCAAATTTTCATCAAGAAAGTAAGTAATAACACACAGAACCATCAATGCATCGTACGGAAACGTTCGCAGTAGGAACTTCATTTCAGAATAATCCGTTCAATTCAAGAGTTAGATGTGAACTTTACTGGCGAGCAAATGAAGTAAATTGGATTTGATTTCCGACTTCGACTCCCGTTTTGTGATTCTATAGTCACGAAATCTTTCTATCAGCGTTTTACAGTGGATTCTCATACGTGAACAGTCTTTTGTCGAGTTTCATTGTGGCGATATGTAATTAATATCACAACCGTTCTGGTGCAGTGGTGCGAGTACAAATCTTAATGCCAATGGCCGCGGGTTCGATTTCCGCTTGGGTATTTGTACAAATATTTGTTTTTGATCTGGTAGAATGTCCTTGTGAGTCTCTCCACCGTGCCCCGGAGGACACGTAAAGCCATCAGTGCCGGTTGTTACCAGAGACACCTGATACAGATGGTTACTCACTGTAGGAAAATTTTCGCCAACCTGCAATGGAGCAGCGTGGTGCTTTAATCTCCAACCCTTGTTCTATACGGAGAAGAGTAGGCAGTTAAGTAAAGTTCAGTAGTTAATATCATTTTATTAAATTATTATTATAATTTAAATACGAAAAATTGGATACTGTGTCTAAAGCACCATTAGTATGTGTGCTTTGCGAGCATATGTGTATATTTTTGTATTTATAATAATATTCCAAAAAATCTATATTTATAATTCTTAGCATGATTGTAACTATAAAACGTCAAAAATCATAGAAGCGGCGATCTAATATAAATAGAAATCGTGTATGTCATCCGGTAACTAATTATTTATTATAAAATTTAGCTTCTAGAAAAAAATAAATTAAATCGCATCAACGGAACCCAACCTTAAGACACAAGCTAAGCGTATTAGCGGTACCAGTGTAGAATTACCGTATAAACATTAAACGAGTGAATGACTGCATCGATGCATTCGATAAAACAAATCGTGAGCTGCGGATCTGCTGCACGAATCGTCGTGCAAACGAGATTCAATCTTAATTAAACGTTTAATATAATCGAATTATCGACATGTAATTGGGTTAATGCGATCGACTTATGTTGCTTGTGGAGTACTTCTTAATTATATCTTTGTCAATTATTTTTTTCGTTGACACAATACTCTGTGAACAAAATTCGTTGACCGGGTTCAAATCTGTGCTGGCATCGTTGAATTTTTAAGTGATTTGGTTTAGGAATTTTTCTTAGATCGGCGGTGAAGACATCGTCCCGAAATCCGCATGTCTTGGAAGAAATTTATGAATGTGAATGAATGTATATTATTTACTGCACAATGGAAAGAAAGAACCAGAAGAACTAGAAGAAAAGACCATGGCCTAGTAGTTTGAAATTAAAATCTATAAAGTTAGTTTCTATGTCTAGTTCATCATAAGACATTCAAAATATTTGCTATAGTAAGGATAACGAGCGTTCGATTAAAATGTTTATGAAAAAACCGTGTTTTAGGCATTTCTTAATGTTATGCTATTAAATATTTTGCTACCATTAGAAGCAATAAAGAATGTTGATATTAAATGCGATTTATCTATAAATATTAAAATTAAAGGATGGTGAGACCATAGGACGCGTTCAGTAATACAAAACACGATTGTACTTCATATAATGTAAATCAAAAATCAACTCCAAACAATATACACAAGCACTTAATTGTGGTCACATAGCAAACCAGCCGCAGCTTTATTCCGGGCAATTAAACGTTTTCTTGGCCCTTAATTTAGTTATTAAGTTCTTTGGCTAGATATATTGTAGGGTTCAGTAATTAATGGGTCAGCCTATGAGCCTACGAGACGACCGTAGAGTTTGTCGTAATAATTCGATTGTTCTACTTGTAATCTTTTATTTTTATTACTTTACAATGCAAGATAAATTAATTTTTAATAATACTTATTATTTTATTTATATTAAGTAAAATAAAAGTACAAATATCTTTTACGAGATTTATTTTGACAATATTTGAGATGTAATAAATACATAGAGAACTTAAGAAAGAATATAGTTTATGTACATATAAAAGTAAAAAAATTATATTCTTACTTAAGTTCTCTCTGTATTTATTTATTTTTAAGAATATAGATTATGTACATATAAAAGTAAAAAATTTTCTTATAGGAGTTAGGGTGGCAGGGCTAGCTGCCCACTTCTACACGCAAAATAGGCGCACAGTGACGTCGAGTTGTGGAAACAAGCCCGTCTTTACTTATACTTAATTAAAAAATTTAATCTTGGAAGTCATTCCCCCGAAATTCTTATTACATACTGTTCCAATGATATTACGATTTTTCTGAACAGTTATTCTTGTTATTTGTAAGTATTATAACATATTCTAATAACATTCGTAGTCTATTTTTATATTATACTTATTTATTATCAGCTCTTGACACATTTATAAATGCTCAAATTTGGGTTTGAACTATACTGAATTAACCTGTAAACGTATCATTCCTGGGCAAAGACTAAAAAGACCCTATATAAGAGAAATACCATACGATAGTTTAGTTTTACATAGTTCTAAGGGGACATCAATTAATTACGTGAGTTGTTTTTCATTCAATTTAGACCTCCTCCTTACCCCTTAAGTGAGATTTAGTAAGATTTGTGTGGACCCCTCTCCACTTACGTAAGATTACGCTAAAATAGTTAAAGGACTAAATTTATTTTTATAAATCGGGAAAATAATATAACGTTCAGTTGTACTATAATGAATATATTAATAAAATGAAAAACATAAACACCGGGCATTTAAGAAAAAACATTTAAGCGTTCAAAATCAACTAATTATCTGTAAATTAATTTATATTTTTTTAAAATTGATGTAAGGTTTTAAACTATGCACCCCCCCCAGTTCAAACGAGATTTAATAAGATTTTATTTAACCTCTCCCCCCGTTTTATGCTCACGTACCTAATTAATGGATTCTATTTATTAGTCTATCTATTAATACTATTTCAAAACACTTTGTCTTATTAAAATATTCCTTATTGTCCAGAAAAGGATTTTGAAATGATACACAATTTATTTTTATGCAATAAAAATCCGAGTAAACTAGCTCGGTCACTTAACATTTTTAATTCGCATAATTTTCGAATTCAATGTGAATTTATACAAAACTTTGTTTTAATCAGAAAAAGTCGTTCACGTAGAAGTTTTCTTTGATTCTAATTATTTTCTAGTGAGGGGATTCTTTAATTAAGTTGAGTCTGATCGGTAGACTGTGAAATCTCGTCAGAAGAATCCAGACAACTAAAAACTAATACCAGTAGCTATTAAAGCCGACAGGTGTGTAATGCTCATTATTGAAATTTTCCATCAGTTACATTTTAACGAAGACGAAGAAGAATTTTTACTGGAAATTTGAATATGAAAAGAAACTGCTTTCAATTATTTATATGTAATCATATCCAAAAATAATCATTCGCTGTATATTCCCTGCGGTTTTATCTGGGGTTAAATTTCAATACTTTTTGGATCATTAATTATGTTATTTAAACCTTACCTTTAATGTTTTATGACATAGATATTACATATATTTCTCAATAAATGCGATTTCTAGTGGAAAACAATTTTTGAACTGCGACTGCCTGTGAATAGAGCGTTCAAACAAAAAGACTTTTTAACTGTATTAATATACGTAACGAAAGATTTCGTATCTTTATTAAACGCGTTCAATTTATCACGTTTGCATCGTTGGTCAATTCAATGCATTTTGATTTGTTTATAATTGAAATGTTCAATTACTTCTTTCGATAATTGCACCTACAACTAACCTATTATAAATCTATCTAATATAATGTATGTAAGTACTCTAAAATATTCTCAAATGCATGCGTTGTATCTGGCTCGTATTAGAAACCCCATAAACCTTTAATTTTTTTAAGGTGGTCGCGACTACGTTTGCTCTAACTTTATTTATAGTAAATATTATAATGCATTGGTATGATTCCTTTTTTAGTCGACTAATTGCAAAATGTCACACTGTTACTGTGGGGGAATATGTATAAAGATTAAGGTAAATAAACTAAAAACATTATAAATATAACTTTGATTTTAGATAACAAGTACTGGGCTAACCTAAAACAGCCTTGAAATATGCCTATGCTGGACAGGGCCGAAGGGTTGGAGCTTAATTCGCTACGCTGCTCCAATGCCGCGAAAAATTTACCTACAAGAAATATGGTTACTAAGCGATTATGATATTACGGAATACAAAGGTTTTTCGTGCTCTCCCAGACATGGTGGGAATCTTTCCACAAGGACTAATACTCAGACCAGAAACAAATATTCTTACTAACCCAAATATTCACTGCGAAGCGAGAACTTTGCACCACAACACCAAAACAGTCTACATAACTTATTAGTATAAAAATATAAAATAACATTTTAACTTGTTAATTTATGTATTTAACACCAAAAAAAAGTTTATTCCTTACTAAGAAACATTCTAAAATAACTTGTTATTTTAACGTGTATTTCCTGTAATTTCGGAAATATTTTATAGGCCACGTTTGCGTAACGAAGGGACGTCGAGACGTCGTTCTGACTTGATAAGTTTTAATAATATATCACTGCGTCAAGATTATTTTAGGATGTTTATTTAACCCTTATTTGAGTTGGAAGGTGTAGGTGTTGGCGTAATAAATGAGTTTTTAGTTTTTTTATTTGTTATTTATTTAACACTGTACACGCGATTTTTATTTAACTTGAGTTGGGTAATATCATGTTTTACTACTTATAAATATACAGGTCATCTATATAGAATTCAATTATGATATTAATTTTTCAAATATAACGATATATTATATGTATTCAAAATTATTGCAATACTTATACTTGAGCCAAATTTGATGTGGAATTTTTGTAAACAAACAAAAAGTTATCGTGTATAGGGTTGTCACACTTTTAGTAATGAAAAATTGTTATTTATCAACAATTTCTTAGTTATACATTAATAATTTTACTTTAACATTGTTTCCTTGAACTTAACCGCCAAATACGTAATATACAAGAAAATAAGCTTATAACAAAAATTAACAAATTTTTAACTACTAATATACATCTAACAACCTAAATTTTAGCACTGACAGGAAAATTTCGCAGATAAGCCACATTTGGTCATTTTTTGATCAGTCGTTATATTGTTGAAGGTAATTTTTTATCGATTTTTATACACAACTTTAAATATTATAATTATTATGATTATTCAACATAAGTAAAGTAAAATAAATAATAAAAGAGGATGAGTGTCTGAGCATAGATTTTTAAACGTAATGAATCAATTTTAAAACATTAATGTTGTTTTATTTTAAATGCTATTCAGGGATAGTATAGCTATTTTTAATATAGGCATATACAATATACATATTTATGAAAATATTTAGAAATCATTCAGTGGGAAATTAGTTACACCCACTTTAACAAGTAAATTTTTCCTCTATAACACATAATTATAGATAATACGAGTATATAAATCTATCTAACTCCCTGAGTTATTTATTTCAAGTTTTATGTAGCTTATACTACTGTGTATAAATATTAAAAAATATATTTATTATAATTATTTTTCAATAGGCTGTTGGCATCTGCCTATGGTTGGTTGTTAAACAACAGTTTGTTGGTAAACATTCCATATCGAATTTGGCTTAAGTATAATTTCAATAGTTTTTTGTAATGCACTATTAATTTAACGAATATCCCAACACTTACGCAACGATCTAACATTATTTAAAATTATTTATTATAAAAAAACGAAGACACGATTTAACCTTTATTCAATTTTTACTTGTCAGCTTGTGCGGATTGTGCAGAGTAATGGTTTATAGTCTATTAAAATTCTCTTCCTAAAACGATATTCTATGTTATTCTTTATTTAAATTATACTGATAAATATGGACATTCTACTTGGACTTCTACCATCAATATAAGTGGAGATTAATTAAAAAGGAAGTGGTAAATACTTCTCATCTTAATACGAAATTTTTTTCAATCGTTAAATATAATTGACACATATACATAATTATATAGTATCAATCTTATTTTGAAATATCGATTTAAAGTTTTGAAGCAAAAACATACTATAACTTCGTTATTTTTTACTGTCGCCTAAGTATTGTGTCATATTTAAATCATATGTTGTGGTTGGAACAGTGCGTTTTCCTTGCAAAAATTTTCAAAGGATTTGGTCTTCTTGGACTGAATAATCTTGGAATGGTAAATATTGAGTAATTTCTGCGATTGTTGCGTATTTTCAATTTGGCGTTTTACCTCTTTTTCAAATTTGCAGCTAACTGGTTAGATTATACACATATATATGTACTCATCGACAATTACGAGAACAGAATTATCAAAGATTACCAGTGCGAACGTAACTTGCAAACTATTATATATTATATTTCAGTGTAATCTGTATGTACTTCTATCTCGTCGTTATACTATTGCATGTATTATACATTAATAGGTGTTCATTTTCGTTCACCTGGTTTTGTAAAAAATTTCTACGGATCTTTTATAATATGTACTTCATGCTTTACTATTACCGGAACCTCTGCCAGGACCAGGAATAGCAGAACATCAATATATTTAATATATGTTTCGTGGTTAATTGTGGTAGTGTACCAAACAACAAACACGATGAACAGACAGGTTGTTTACCAGCAGACTAATCATATCTATGTTGCTGCGACATTGGCCTGTAAATCTGTTGAATAATTTCTCGGTCAATCGGTTGTTGTAAATAGTTTGTCGGTCTTTGAATCAGCTTTGCTAGTAAGGGACATCATATACATACATTAGATACTGACTATTGGAACGTTAAAATGAACTTGCGTCATTCAAATTAAATAAATTAAATGAATGAATAGTAAAATAATCTTTAGTGCTCACTTACTTTTTATACGCAACGGAACCATTGCAAGAGACTTCGAAACCCACCCACGTATGACTGTGTAGATACACAGACTTTATTGTTCCAAGATTACCATTAGAGTGGTTACATAAAACTTTTTGTCTTCAAAGAAATTTGTCGAATCACGTTCTTATCATAGTTTCGTTGCCTTATATTAAAATTACATTCAATAAATCGGATTAACGTTGTTATTAAATCTATACTTTTACGTTGGACACTGATGCGCACCGACAGGTGATACTTGCAACGATAAACTGAATCAATAAATCGACCGGTCCGTACTTGTCATATAATCCGATTAGGAGCTAAACGGGAATACGTAACGGAACGAGAATGCTTCAGTTATTTCGACTGTCAAGTCGTATACGATCTTACTAACACTTTTGTAAGCGATGTAACAGAGTTCAAATTTACGACATTGAATACTTGATAAGAGTTTCTATTTTTGAAGATGAAAGTAGACGTCATATACTTAGCCGTTTCTTAAATCTAAATTATTACATTGTCGTTACGTTGTTTCAAAGAGTTTTAAAAAAATAAAGGCATACAAATGTTTCCAAATATAATGGCTTATAAAATTTATATTCAACTTATTATAAGTTGATTATAAGTAGGTTTATTATTTGACTAAGCAGAACTAATGATATATTTTTTAACAAACTAAATAAACTAATTTAATTTTTGTACATTATAATTAAATATAAGTTGATTAAAACATTAGGGTCCTTATTTGATTAAGCAGAACTAATGATAATTTTTTTAATAAATTAAATGAACTAATTTAATTTTTGTACATTATAATTAAAAAGCTTGATAATCAAATAAATACAAGATTATAATCGAGGACAAGAATTATCGCATACTCTATAGTTTAATGTAGAAGTTCCTACGGTACTGAGTAAACGGATAAAATAATAGTTATGGTTTTTTAAAGATCATTGAAATACATGTTCCTTTAAAAAAATGAAATTACGTCTAAAGGATAACTTTACCGTAACTTAGCTGCAATCATTTTACCTGTTTAGCTATAAAATTTAACTCTATTAGCATTTGGTAAATTATTCCTCTTAGTAAAATAAGTAAAATATTTTATAGAGTATAATATGAATTATACTGAAAATTTCATGCTTAAATAAGCTGTAATAATAAACGGCATTATTGATAGGCAATATTTTTTGTACTGAGTTTTAAGCATTTTTAGGATTTCTTTTAAGTTTTTATTTTTCTAGGTTTAAAGACTTTATTTTCTCATACAAACTTTACAGTTCTCTTAAAATGAAATATAACATAATAAATAAAATTGAAAAAGTTTACAATACCTCTGTGACTATAATTTACAAATCATGCATATAAATATACTCTTAAGCTTAGACTTAAATAAATATAAACTGTCACAACTTTTTATGTGATTCGGCAACTTATTATAAAATTGTATATTACTTGTATACTACTTATATACTACTTATTATAAACTTATTATAAAATTAAATGAACTTAAAAGAGTCGTTTAAATCTTTTTTTTTTTTTTGTCAACAAGTCTCTGAAACTTATAATCGTGCGTATTTTTTTTACATTTTCACGGAAGCAAGCTGTGACACTGATTCCAGTGTCACAACAATTGTTACAAACACCGAAGTGTGTTTTCACACAAATATTCAATGCAAGCACTGGTCGTATATATATATAGTATTAAGCCAGTTATTTTAATTGCCAGGGTTTGTGAAGAAATCATACATCAATTATTACCATTTTCCAATATAATTTAATAAAAATATTTTTATAATTCAAATCGATTCTTGGCTTTAACGATCTTCTTTTTTATATTGATATGTCTGGTATGAAAATTGAATAATCCATTATGATAATAAACAAAAGAGAGCCACAGACATTTTATAGTTTACAGTGTATTAGAAATTAATGCCCTCTATTTTCGCTATACCTACTTATTTTTGTGTAATAACTTTTCCATACATGTTTCACTGTCTCATCTATTTATAAAATTATATTTTTAAAATTAGTTAGTTTGTTTGAAATTTGAATACACACATATACACACACATACACACATATATATATATATATATATATATATATATATATATATATATATCGTTTAACAAAATTATTTTTAATCTTAATTTATGTGAGTTATGTGAGTGAAGCAATAACCTAGAATATTAACGAATCTGACAAGTTTAATTATACGGATGGAATTAGTAGGATCACTTAGTCTTCGATAAGATATACCAAATTAAATGTTCCAATAATTCTAAACATTTGATATCGAACGACTTTCACACCTAACTGTAATAAGACAGTAACATTTTGACATATAACCCAGTTACCAAGTCATCAAAGTTTTGGTGACATCCAGCGTCGAATTTCAAATGGTGTTACATTACAAAACGGTATCTGGAGGCGTTGTTCTATAAGCAATGATGCATATTAGTGACACCAATTTATTGATTTTGTGGTTGAGTCTACTTTAAACATACATACTTTTTCTTATCACGTCAAATGAGAATCGCTTGTTTGATCGGCTGAGAATAAAGCAAGATGGCACCGAAAACTTTTAATTAAAAAATATTAATGAGCCGGAATTTCTACAAAATTACACATAAAATGTATTAATTATTTTCATTTTAATATTAATTATTTTATTATTTTAATTTTTTTACGCTAAATATCACAAAAATGTATCAAATTAATTAGTATGACCAATCTGCCACATTCAACAAAATCCTAAAATCGTTGTTAGTCATAATATTTTTAATTACCATACATATTCTGAACCAGTCGAAACCGGATTTAATCAGTATATAATTAAATCGAATCAATTCCTACGGAACGTAATTTCAAAAACGTTTTCACACGTTTCAACGGCTACCAGTGAACCGATAAAATCATGCGTCAAATTATATTACTGTTGCATTAACGCTCGATTCAACATTGCAACGTAAGCGAATATACCTGTACATCAGTACCGTGTACAGTCCGCTGCGGATATTAGTACACGAGTTTTGAACCGATATACTTTGTTTCAACTCATGCTTGATATTGATTCTTTCATTAATTTTGACTTTGATTGTACACGTTTGTTTCGTTTTTAATTAAACGGTGTATTGTACGAAATGTTTACAGTATCATTTTAATGAAATAATATTTTGGGATTATTTGTTTGGTATTATACTTTCAATAACATAAGTACAACGTAATTATTTATTAAGGTAATGATATTAATGAACAAATAAAATAAAAGCATAACATCATTTCTTTGTTTTCTTATGTTTTCAGTAGTGGAATTTTTTGACCTTCAGAATAAAATAAGAGTAAACAACGAAATTAATTATTAATTAAAAAAACCGTAATCAAATTACTATGTAGTACTTTAAAAAATGTGTTTAAAAAATATTTATCCTTAAAAGGAACAAACGTTAGAAATAAAATTTATATCTTAGTTAAAATTTGCTTCTACAAACTAACATCTAAATAGGGCTTCCACCCGAGATTATTACAGCAGTAAAAATTCATGTTATTTTGCTAAAGTGCTACTTGCAGGTTAGATTTTACATTGAAATGTTCTACTTTTCTATGAATATACATAGAAAAGCTGACCGTATGTCGAGAAACTCCATAATATTGTAATGACTATTCATTTATGAGATATTAGTGGATGTTAGTAGTCATTTATGGATGTATGTATCTGAACATAAAATTTTATTCACAAATAGATAAATTATCCCTGAGTTTCATATGTTATGTTTAATTAAAATAGTAGTTATTTTAATTAAATTACAGCTTTAGCGAATCAAGCCAGAGATATTTATTGGTTGTACCTATAAATTAAAAAAAATCTTGATATTCAAAGAGCCTAAGTTTTAGCCTAGCTTTTTCGCTTGCTAACACAGGTCAGGCTAGTTGATCGCCTTCTAGCCTTAGACGTCACGACTCGTATATTGCTTGCGTACTTTAATTATCTCCTACATAACCAAAGTCACGAGTAACTGAGCTAGTTCAGTAGCAGTGGCTACTAGGCAGTAGATACTAGGGATTCATTCTCATTGAGTTTCGATATTGAATTTCATAAAATTGATTGGATTGTGCTATCACTTCACATAAAATGACCTTACTATGTGTTTATTAACTGTTCTAATTGTATATGTATATATGTGTGTGTGTGTGTGTGTTAATATATTACGATTTAACTTACAAATGCTGAAAGATTTTTTTTTTTTACTATGAAACTAAGAAATTTGCAACAATTACGCTTATAGAAACGTCTACATGTGTGTTGAAAATTACAATCTTATTCATAACATGCTGTATCGGCGACTTACCTTTATCCCCCAGAGATCATCCCAAGAAACCCGGAATAAATTTTGGGATAAAAAGTACTTAGTCTCCTATCTCGTAGTATGAACTCATATCATGTCCAATTTCATTTAAATTTGTTATACAGTTTTGGCGTGATACGTGGCCAAAATAGAGATCGATAGATACAGAGAAATAAATTTAAAACATTACATTTTTGGGTCCAGTATAAATTTTAGAGTGTCCTCCAAAACAACTTTAAAATAAATAAATATTAACCAACAATCATACCACGTTAACCTAGCCCCGTGCTTAGTTCGTAAGAACGTGTTACAGGTACTAGGAACGGAAATAAATGTAATAAATTTATATAAATACATATATACACGTCCATGACCCGGTGAAGACATCTATATTCGTCATATAAATTAACTGCATTGGACGGGATTCGAACCCGCGACCGTTGCGTAAAGTGTCCAGTTGCTTGACGACTCGATCAGCCGGCCGTCATGACTAAACATATCTTGAATGTGTAGAATTGAACTTGTAACAGTTTTACTTTAAGTATGTATAGATCGTATGTACCTACAGCGGTTTTTATTTTCTGCAAATTCTGTTCTATATAATATATTGTGGTACATAGTCACCGTACTCAAGTAAATAGCTGCATTGCACCTGTCTAAATAAGGTATATGCAATTTATCTTGTAAACATTCGACAACATTTACTCTTTACCGTGTCATATGCATCACCATATGCTTAGCGTAATTAATACTAAAACACAAGTAGTACTTACTTGTATTCTTACATTCTAATAAGAATTGTAACCAATATATTTTGGCCTAATTCAAGGAATTCAAACTTCTATGGAGGGGCATTAAGTTTTCAGCTGGCTCGTTTTAAAGATAGGCATCTGGCCAAAATAGTTGATAACGTAACAGTTTCGAGACTTGACATATTATTTATTATCTTTTAAAAAATTATGTAGAATTTTACTAGTAAACATATATAATTATATATAAATTTTAATTTTATAAAATGATTTCATAAAAGTTTGCTATTTTTTTTGGTCTAAAAATTGGAATATAAAATAAGCAAAGAAAATGTTTTGTTAATTAATCTGAATTAGATTTTGTTATATTTTTATTTATTTTTATTGTTATTATTACTTTTTAAATATACTATCGTGATTAGATAGCCTGTAAAAATATTAATTTCATATGCTAAAAACCTTTCTAAAAATAACGTCGAAGTAAAATCACTTATTAAAAATAAAATTGGTAAAAATTAAAAATATCTTCAAATGACAACAGAATGATGGTGTCGTCGCACATAGTTCAAAAATTAGTGTTAAAGTTACGTCTTAAAGAATGAAATTAATCATGCCTTACTCTTGACGTGAAGGAATTACATAAACCTCGTGACTAAACCCGTAAAGCGGTTTTCTTACAATATTTATGGTTGTGGGTTAATCCTATCTTCACCACAGACAGCGACCTTACTATGAAGAAAGTGAAAAATGTAGGTCTAATTCTATTTTAATATTCTTAATATGACCTTTCCAATTTTCTATTTATTTATTAATTTTTAAACACCAATACAAAATTCAAATATAGTACAAGTGGGATATTTAAACGTATAAAGTTACGTCATCTGCAGACTTTGCAATATCTAGATGGCTAAAACGGTTTAATTAAAAAAAAAAAAAAAACAATCATAATACATATTTATTATTACACTAAGTATCGGAAGAATAAAATGCAGGTAAAGGTACATGCAACAAAACAACACATATGAAATGATTTAAGATCTATATTCTGGTCGTAAGAATATATTGTAAGTAATTAACCAGTACCTACCGCGGTTTAAAATGTTAATTAAAGCAAGGAATTATCAACTTATATTACCTACACGTTTATTAAATTACAACATGAAAAAACGCAAAAACTAAAGTAATAAAGAAGAAAGAAAATGTATTATGGAAATATAAGTACATATAAAAATCCGATTTTAAAAACTATAATGAGATATTAAATTTTTCATGTTTCTTGTATTAAACGATACTACCAATTTTTTTTTTTAGCATAAAAATAATACAATCTCTGTTAATCATTGGGAAAAACTCCCATGACATGACACGACTACCACCTTAACCTTTTCCTATGACAATATATTAGTAATAATATTAACAGTAGTTTGTATATTTATTAAGTAATACTCATTAAGTATGCACAACCGAGACTTAAACAAATTTTCAATACACAAGGGTCGATCTCTAAGTGTCCTAACGACTGTCATCTTGCTTCGACAAGGACTAACGTCTTAACGTAATTTGCTAACATTTACAACTTCCAAGATAACTTTCATATCTCCATCATATGAGGCAACGTACCCAACAGAACTTTGTCATGACTAATCCGCAACAAAGCTTTGAATTTATACCCTTAACTTATGACTCAATATTATCCCTTTATATCTAAATTAAGAATATAGCAGATTTTACTGGAATAGGTTATATAATTGATGATGGGAATTATTTAGTGTCGTAACTAAGACGTTTAAATGGAATAACGATTTAAGGCTATTTTTGATATTTTACTTTACTTTAGTCTTAAAAGTTAACATATCGCTTATATTTTTGCCTCTAGAATATTATACCTATACTTCAGCCAAATTCGATATGGAATGTTTACCAACAAACCGTTGCTTAGCAACCAACCTTAGGCAGATGTTTACAGCCTATTGGAAAATAATTATAATAAATATATTTTTTAATATTTAAACATAGTAGTACAAGCTACATAAAACTTGAAATAAATAAGTCAGAAATTAGATATATTTATATATTGTCTATAATTATGTGTAAAATTTACTTGTTAACGTGGGAATACTAATTTCTCACTGAATGATTCCTACGTATTTTAATAAATATGTATATGCCTCTATTAAAAATAGCTACACTATCCCTGAACAGCATTCAAAATAAAACAACATTTGTTTTAAAACGGATTTAATATGGTTAAAAATCTATGTTCAGACACTCATTCTCTTTTATTATTTATTTTACTTTACTTACGTTGAATAAACATAATAATTATAATATTTGAGATTGTGCATAAAAATCGATAACAATTTACCTTTAACAATATAACGACTGATCAAAAAAAGACCAAATGTTGCTTATCTGCGAAATTTTCCTGTCAGTGCAAAAATTTAGGGTTGTTAGATGTATATTAGTAATTACAAATTTGTTAATTTTTGTTATAAGCAAATTTTCTTATATATTACGTATTTGGGGGTTAAGTTCTAGGAAACAATGTTAAAGTAAAATTATTAATGTATAACTAGGAAATTGGTAAAAAATTACAATTTTTCATTACTAAAAGTGTAACAACTTTATACACGATGACATTTGGTTTGTTTACATAAATTCCACATCGAATTTGGCTCAAGTATAGATAAAAAATTGTTTTACAATAAATTTACTTTTTAGTAAAAAGATCAAAGTAATTTCATTCATAACATACATTAAAAAAAAATGTAATTATGATACACTAATAGTGGCCGTGCGGTGACCAGCAGAGAAGAATAGTCTCGACCTCTTTCTTGCCGAGGTGTCGTAAAAGGCGACTAAAGCCATGGTGGTGCGAACAACTTTATACCAACCAGGATGGTGATGGGCAGCAGCGTCACCATGTCCTCCTACAATACTCTGCGCTTGCCAACCCGTCTGCCAAGCGTGGCGAGTATTGGCAATCATACCCCGAGATGATAAGGGAGGCCTACGTTCAGCAGTGGACATACAGCGGCTGATGTGGTGGTGGATGTTTCCATTCTACCCTCAAAAGTTTAAAAACATTAATATCATAAGGCTGTATCAAAATAAAATAAAAAAATTAAAAAAACTCAACTAGTGTCACTTTTTACTGCATAGTTCTTAACATATCATAGATAAATATTTTAATTGTATAAGATTTAATAAATAGTCGAAGCATTTACGTAAAAATACAAATATAATTTACTGTACAACCAAAAAAATACGTCACAGAAACAATGAGCAGGAAAATAAAAATATATACAAAGGCGGTCATATTGCTAAACGAGCGATCTATTTTATAGCGTTATAACAAAAGGTATAGCAATTAAAACGTAAATCTGCAGACATCCATTACTCTTGAAATTAGTATATTTATGCTTTTAACCTATTGATCAATTTTCAGACTTTTGACTTGCAAGTAGCTGCTTATGACATTCCAAAAAAATGTGTAAAATTGTTCCAATTGATTATAATTTTGGGTGTATTTAATCTGAAATTAATCTTGTAACGGTCAAGTTGCTAACATATTATATGGATCGACAGTGAATGTTTCTGCTGCACGTTAAACGTATCACCAGTTAATTGAGTTCCACATCACTTGAGATAATCCTTTAACGGTATCACGATATTGAAATCTGTATCTTAAGGTCTGACCTGGCTCTATACTGTGAACACTTAAGCTAAGTAACTATATTTAAGCTAAATTCGGTTCAATGGAATGTTTACTATCCGACCGTTGACACATATATATCTATACTAATAATAAATCTGTTAAAACCTCCGTTTTATTAATACACTATATTACATCAAGAATAATTTTATAAAATAGCGCGATTTAATTTCAATCAGCGCCATCTCTTATAATATTTTGTCTGTGCGCGTATCACGTAAAAAGTAAAAAACCAATGTAAATAACTTTAATACGTAAAAATTATACATAACTCACAGTAACATTTAGTTTTTCATTGTAATTAAATTTAAAAATAAATATTTAAGAAAATAGAAATACACCACGCGACATAGACGCCATCTGGTCTAACGAATCTTAAAAACTCACAAAAATTATTTTTGAGTTATTATTTTGTTAAACTTAAAAGTTTACTAAATATGTCAGATAGGAATAGAAATCGTTTTAATATTTTAGATAAACATCATTTTCAATTAATATACTATTATGTAAAATTATGTTAAATGTCACTAAATATAAAAACGATATTCTACCATTATACGATAGATGGCGCTGAATATGTAATATAATTTTTTGAATCGCGCTGACCAAAATTTCGGCCAGAAGAATGACACTCGCCCGTATTTAAAATAATGTTTTTGTTTTTTGCATTTAATACCTTAGGGTACTACGGTCTTGATTGTTTGTTTGTTGTTAAAATATTTGGTCGTTATGTGTATGTTGATTGTACAAAGTTGGATGGTTATATCTATTTAAGTTGTAATCTATATATATAAAGAAAGTCGTGATAGTTACACCGTTTATAACTCGAGAACGAGTGTATGATTTTTGTGTTTTTGGATTTGTCTTCGTCGGGAATAATACCTATTAAAATATGATTTTCATCAATCAAAAAATAATTAATAAAAAAAATCAGTTCAAATGTTTTATCCGTACTATGTATACATATAATAAATCTGTTAACGAGTCCGTTTTATAATCTTAATCTTAATATATAAAAGCGAAAGGTCACTCACTGATCACGATATCTCTGGAACTATAGGACCTAGAGACTTGAAATTTGGTAGGAATATTTCTTTTGCCGAGGAGAGGTCAGCTAAGAACGAATTTTACGAAATTCTACCCTTAAGGGGGCAAAAAAGGGGAGCAAAGTTTGTATGGGAAAACGTAGTTCCTTGGTCCAATCTACTTCAAATTTTGCATAAAATATCCTTTAACAGAATTGATTGAAGACGTGTTTCGTATTTTAACAAAATTCATACATATATCATTCATACATACATCCCCTAACGGGGTTAAAAGGGGGTTGCTTTTGCTTTTAAGTTGATTTGACAACTCAATCCGTCTATTATAAAATATTTTCCAGTATCGACGCAGGTGTAGGTGATAAAAAATATAAATTTATAATTTTTAAAATTTTAGTTAAATACCCGTGCGAAGCCAGGGCGGGCCGCTAGTATATAATAATTTACAAGTTAAATCAAAAGATATGTCTTGCGATGTTTATTGTTTATTCGAGATGTGTCCTTATAAAATCGAATCACAAAATCTGCATCAGATACTTCACTGCTCAAGACAAGACCAAACCCCCACGCCTTAACTTGCTTTTAATTGACATAAACCGATATAGATTGTTTTTCAATTTTTGTCTTTAATTAAAAATAAGACCGGCACATATTAAGTTAAGAAAAAAATATGATTATACTTTTAACCAACTTAAATATAATAGAAATTTTTAATTTTTTTAAAGTAATAACCGGAGGGTAGACTGCTTCGTTACGTAGCGCGTTATGCGCCAGTATGTTTGGCTTCCTTTTCTCTCATGCATACGGCAGCGGTAGGCAGGCTCCTCCTCTCTCACTCTAAACCACAGCGCTAGCCGTATTTCGGACAGATGCTTCCCCCTCTTTCTACTCAGTGTTTAGTGTGAGATAGACATATACTGTTGACTGTGTTAATAAATAACCTTGCCTTAATAAATAACCTTTCCTTTTTTACATTATTATACCAATATAGTTACATAAAATTTAAGTAATAACCTAAGCTTTTCTCAACATAAACAATTTTAATATTAAATATTTCAACTTAGATTATTTTTATATAAGCTTTCTTGTATAATATTATAACTATACAAAATATATCGAGCAAGACGTGGACTTGTAGCTCACCAGTAAACTTTAAGAGGTACAAAGGTAAAAAAAGAGTATATAATATTATAAACAAATAAATAAATAAATAAATAAATAGAAAATACTTTTTATTTACAAAAAAAAGTCAATACACACCAATTTATAAACTTACACGCACAAAGGTACATACACGTATACATACATATATGTCTATATTTACATAGCTATATAAATATATGACTGTTAAGATTCGTTCAAATACATAATTGGTATAGTCTCCAAACAAATGCAAAAATAAAACAAAAGATATTTGACGCAATTTGAGTGTTTTAAATTGTAAAATATCTTATACTAATCAGAAGATATTCCAGTTATGCTTTTAGTTATAAACATTTAAAAGTTGTAAGGTTAAAAGGCAATTAATGAACTGAAGATTTTACTTTTTAATTTTTTTAATGATAGTGAAAGTAATTGCTTTTTGATATTGTAAATTATTTTAAGCGGGGATTTAATTCATGAGCTATCTGTTATAATGTAACAAAGTGGAAGAGTAAATTGGTTTTTGCGGAAGTATTAATAAATAAAAGAGTATTTAATTTTCATAGCATCAGTACTAGTACTGTAAAGTACTATTTTTATAAACGGGTAATTATATATATATATATATATATAAAAAATTTTTTCTTTTTTTTTCTTTTTGAAGACTTAAATCTTTGGATCTTTTGACTGTTTGAAAAAATTTTATGTTAGAAAGCATGTTTTTTTATTAATTATTATTATGTATATTTTATATAAAAGATTATATACATATTACATCACGCTACGCCACCTGAGGTAAGTATAGATGTTAATGTCTCGTCTTGTCATCTATAATATTAAATGTTAATGAATACCAAAAAAAAAACAAAACGGATAAGCGATCGAATTTAAAATTAAAAAATAACCCCTACTTATTCTTATAATCTTTTATCTCTCTTTCTCTTATCAATTATGAAATTATGCGTCGTCGCGCCGTTAATCATATTCATATAATTTTACTAATAAAATATTAATTTTAAAAGTTTTCGTATCTTCGTTCTTTATTCTTCTCATCGACCTCTCATTTTAAAGTTATAATCCTTTTTTCCTTTTCTAAATTCTGTCCGTAGATATCTACATAATATTTTAAAAATAAATAATAATATGTTTATCGCTTATAAAAATGCAATTTTAAATAAATTTATTATGAATATAACACTACTTTCACATTACCGACGGATACAATTCAAAAAGTTGTTACTTTAAGCATTACTGCTCTTAACATACATTAATCATTGCAATTTATAGGATAGTTACATTTTATAAACATGAGATATATATCCGTTGAAGACTGTTCTGGTGTAGTAGTGCAAGTAGTCGCCTCAACCCCACGCGCCGGTGTTTGCGGGTTCGATCCCGCTCGAGACATATATTTGTATTCGTACAAATATTTGTTTCCAGTCTGGGTGTATGTCCTTGTGTATCTCCCCACTGTGCTTCGGAGAGCACGTAAAGCAGTCGGTCCCGGTTGTTATCATAGACAACTGATAACGATCGTTACTCATGGAAGAGAAATCATCCGCCAACCTGCAGTGAAGCAGCGTGGTGATTAAGTTCTAAACCTTCTACTATATGGAGAAGAGGCCTTCGCTCACCAATGGGCTATTAACAGGCTGTTATACTGTACTGTGTACCCGTTGTCCTACGTGAGCGACGAATACGGAAGCGACGCATTGCAAAAATATTAAATAAGCATTATACTTTAAGCTATCATCATCATTTGTAGTATTACTCGGGTTGAGTCTCCTCGAGTCGCATCGCATCGAGAAGCATCGCCTCGCGAACTTAAGACAGTGACTTAACATGAACCGAATGACGTTGCATTTTTAAACGGCGATTCGCCTAGTCTTTCACACATCAGCAACATGCAATTAGAACATTCCCTACTTCTTTCAACATAGCCTTATCGCAACAATTAATCGTATATCTGTAGTAGTTTGTATACTAATGACCGTTGTACTGTCGAAGAGAAATATATTAAATAAATATTATAATATTATGATTTATTTGCCTTGTTGCTATTGGGAGAAATACTATGGTACATTTATCATAAACTGACTATCCTAACGACTACATTTGAAATTAAATATTTTGATTTTTATCCGCTCTTTCACGGAATTCAGACCTATAGACAAAAAAAGTAAGCTTTGAAGCGTTATTTTTATGTATAAAATATTAACGATACTACACAATCTCAACAGATCAAGATCCTGCGAGCCATGTATTTCAAACGACTTAAGATAATTATACTTTTTGAATCAGTAGTGTTTGTGTGACTGTAACAAAACTAATTTGTCTACAACAATGCGCATAGCACGAAACTATTTCAGTCACATGAAATGCAATAATTATAAAACTTGACTTTTATACATAAATTGTTAATGAAATTAATTTTATGTAACTCATTTTTAAATTTAAAAAGGGTTTATTATAACTCCTTTGAGTCTTAGCGTTTTCTGGATATTTTTGGATTGGTACAACTTTCCAATTGTGGAAGTAATATTATAATCTGTTAATTAGTTTCAGAGTGAATCGACAAATAAAACACTGAATTGAGCTGAACTGAATCAGCCTGTAAACGTCCCACTGCTGGGCAAATGCCACTTCTCTATGTAAGAGAAGGGTTGGAGTTTAATCCACCACGCTACTCCACTGCGGGTTGTCGGATAATGTCCCTACAATGAGTAAAAATTGCTATCAGGTGTCTATGATAACATCCGGGACCGACGGCTACGACGGCACTATCCGAGACACGGTGGGGAAAGCCATTAAGCCTAGACCGGAAACAAATATTTTCTTGATATATAAATAGCTGCCCCGAGCGGGAATTGTACCTGTGACCATCGGTGTTAAGGTAACTACTCGCACCACTACACCAGAATGGTTGCCACGAAAACACAAGTCGTTCAAATTTATTTTTTGCTTAGAAATAAATTCTAACGAACAGTGTAACAATTTTCTGTTATTACCTAATAATTTAATTTTTTTTTAATATGTACCTACTGTAATTACGTCTTAAGAAAATTAAATTGGTATTGATCTCTTTGCTAATTAACTTTAAAAATAGTATGAAAAACAAACAGATAATAAAGGTGAATCAAATTGTAATTCATTGCGTTCTCAATTGTACTTTTATAATTGCGACTTTTTGGTTGGACACATTAAGACCGTTCGTTGATCACGGACAACACACTCTATTATTAATACGGTACACCACGTTTCAATTGCCCTTGCATTAGCAAAGATAACTATAATTTACACTCAAAGACACACAAATCACGTTTTAGTGTGACACTTCTATTGTAATATTTTTATGAATCATATTTAGACATTATTTAAGTGAAAAATTACATTATTTCATCTTAATGCATCAATTTGAATGGATTATTCACACAATTTATTTTGATGTCTTTTTGTACTAACGATAATTCAAATTCTTTTTTTAATTTACCACGAACGGTTTTTTAGTACAAGAAATATTGAAATGATAAAAAATAATTTCATTTCATAATATGCATATATATTTTGATTAATATATTTATTTAATTTATTTATCATCATATTTGCTCTCTTTTATCTATTATGTACTCTAACAGCCCGTAAGCTGCCTCACTGTTGGGTATATTCTTTTATTAAAAAATTGATTAGAGCTATGATTTGGTAGATACGCATGAATTTTAATTTCTTCAGACAGATTTTCTAATTTCGATTTTAATTCCGATGTTTCACTAGCACGAGATGAATTAGTAAACACATAACATTTGGAAGTCAGCATTGATAGCACAACTTCAAATACCTTTAGTTAAAACATAAGTGGCCTATCCACATCATATATCTAGGTTATTTGGATTCAAATATTGTCTATTATATAAAAACATTTGAATTGTTTGTATGGAATATCTTTATTTAATAATTTATGAGTTAAAGATAATAAAATAAAAGTTTCTAATCGTCGTATAATTTTCTAATTGTTCGTTTAAAATAGGCACAAAGAAGAATATTTTACGATTCATAACATTAAATTGTTCACGATAACCTTGAGACAGTATTTGAAATACTTGACTTTGATTAATTATTTCTTGTAAAAAAACTTTATTCTGAATACGTACTTGTGATATTTAGTTTTACGTGGAATTTTCAGCTCCAAATGGAATGTAATAAATAATTATATTGCTTTCTAAAGATATATATTTATATTAACCAAGTATCAAAAATAAATGTTTATCCATTACTTAGCCTATCTATTTTAGATTGTAGACTGATTTTAGACTGTAAAACATCATGCTATGACTTATTGAAGGTAAGTGCTAACCATTAGTTAGGCCGTTGAGTGTGAGACGTTTATTTATATATTTATTTTATTTATTAACTTAAACCCATCTAATCTAACAAGTCTCGGAAAATCATCATGAGAAAAACACATGAGATAGTACTGACTCCACAGAGAGTACTAATATTGTATATCGCTACTCCATCTATTTCTTTTTCTGGAAAAATTTCGTATTACAGAAATATATACGCAAAAAAAAAATTACTAGATCCGTTAATAAACCGTAGAGCTCACGACACTTGACGTCATTATCTCATTCCAAGATTACAACCACCAGTGGTCTATAATTTGACAAATAGAGAATGAGATGCATTAGAGAGAGCATTTCGTACATAATGGGGTACTATGGACGTCGGGTGTATAATTTAGCGGACCGGCCGTAAGATGATTCCGCGATATTAATGATCTTGATAAAAAGTACGCATTTCATATTCAATTTCATTTTTATGTTATTATATTATTTGTAATATGTATTTATGAAATTTTCGTAATATCGACATGGTAAAATTAGTTAGCGAAATTTGTCGTGATGTCATTTTTTTTTTGTATGTATTAATGTTTAAAAAATATACGATTCGAAGCTTTGAAAAAAGAAATCGAACTGATTATTAGATTTTCAAAAAAGTCCGTTTTACATGTTTACTAAAAACGAATAAATAGACTATAGAAAAATACAGTATTTTTATATTTGAAGTCGACTAAACTGAAACAGCTTATAAGCACTCCATGATTGGGCAAAGGCCACCTCTTAATGCAGGAGAACTATTGTATCAAACTGAAATAATTCAATACTTAAAAAATAACATTTTAAATAAGAAACTGCATACTAAGTAGATATCGTTCGTTCCGTTCGGCATGATACAACCGATGGCACGATACAATATTACCGAAGAGAATTAAAATGCGAGGTACCAGCTGATACATTACACGCCTTATAAGCTCTTGAATCGAAGAATAAAACGCGTTGAAAACAAGGTGAAGAAGTTACATTGTATTCGTACATCGTTATATCATCGTGAGAATCATAAATGTTTCATGTTCTAATAAAACACAATTTGTGAAGAGATGCTGATCTTAAAACTACAAACGATGGTTATAGTGCCTCGTAAACATCACTAAGTCGATAGTTTATCGCGAACTTTGTTATATTATTTTACATTAGGATTGTTTTGTAATAGAATGCCCATTATTATTTTTTTAATTTACTATTAGATTTGGAAGCTATTTAGTGAGTGTTTTATCATTCATCATAATCATATTATTGCAAAAATTGAAACCAAACATCTATATTAAAACTTCAAGGTTCTTTACATCGAGAATATGAAAAAGATTTGTTATACGTTCAAACAGACAAAATTTTTTCTTATTTTAAAATCCGTATAACATGGTTCATAATACAATATATAAGATTGTATAAGACACTATCAAGAAGAACGGATTTTTTTCTTAAAAGTAAATTCTGTGATAGTATTGCTGAGTTAATTCAATACACTTGTTCTTAATGACACTTTTACTTTCTTTCATAGTAATTCAATTCTCTAGAATGTCGAGAAACTAATAGCTATCTCAGCACATTAAAAAATAGAGATAAAATACAAATGGCTATTTGGAATCTAATTATATTAATAATTTTTAGTTGTGTCTATCATAAATCCTTTAATTACTGTAATGTGAGTATAATATTAATTTAATAATAAAACGAAAAAGTTTAATTGCTTGAGTACATTGACCTAATCAGATTAATTAAAAATAAAGTAGAAAAACAGTTAAATAGCTCCTCCAATTATATATTTATAGATCTAAAATAATTAACCATCATGCTATGACAAAGCCGAGCAGTAATCATAAACGTCATTCGATTTCCAAAGTTTTAAATTTTTTAAATTTTTACCAGCTATGAAAAATTGCAAAGAATTTTACTATTATTTTAAGAGACATATACATACATCTTTCCGATACGCATACGAATTGTAGACAGGTTATTAAAAATTAACTTAATTCGTATATTTAAGTTTTGACAAGTACTATTGAACAAGTTTGACAGTTATTCGTGTAGTAACTGATAGCCAAACTACAAACGTACATCACCGAGTTTAGTAATAGTTCGCAGTGAAAAAGTTGAAAACTTTTGCTATCAGAAATGTCTGTCACATTTATAAGATGTCAAATAATATCATAAATAATAACAAATAAAAAAATAATAATAACTTTTTCTCTGAAAGCTTTATTATGAAAAATTTAGTTTTGTGTGTGAGATAAACGGTTTTTATATATAGATCTAGTTTTTCTTTCAAATCAACCGCTATATCTGACTTTACTTACTATATATTTTTTAATCTCTCTTGTCGCCATAGGACTGTAGACCCGTTTGCCCCAAATACTGCTTTGGAGAGAGCGACTATTGAAAATTTGTGTGTAGTCGGCTATCAGCTAAACTTTTTTTTCAAATTTTATTCCAACTTATGAAAAGTATACTATTTTATTTAAATATTATAAAACACTACGTTACCACTCGTAGGACAGAATAACTATATATATTGCTTAAATTAAACGATAATTATTGACTATAATAGTCCTAGGGAGAAGAATATTCTAAAATACCTGGAGCCCCTAGTACCTAGGTTAAAGACCTACCTGAATTACAAACAATCTAACCAGCACAGAACCATATAATTATATTTATATTTTATTAACCATATAAGTACGTTTTTACGTTACCATTTAATACGTTACGTATCCTAATAAAATAATAAATGAATACTATGCTATTCTATACACATATCGGGACCTTTGTATTTCTTTCCCTATAATACAAAACTTATTTTTTCATAAAAGTACACAAAAAACTGTTTCGCAAACTAAATAACCGTAAAACAAACGTTAGGCGGTGTAATCAAAATAAAATTATATATGTGACGATGGCAGTGGGTTCGGTTCCGGCACTAATGGCGGCAGGTGGCGCGGATGGGAATAAAAAACGTAAACAATTTGGCTACTGTGACAAAGGGTTCCGTCGATATTGATGGATCGAGATTAGCTTTTTGATAGCGACGTGGTATTTTCAACACATTTTTACTTTCCAAATGTTATTCGTTAACTACTTGAAGTACGAGTATATAAAAATAAATACGTTACATACTACTATTACATACTATAACGTTGAACGAGCGAAAGACAGGAATTATACTTTTGAATGTGACATTATATTTTGATATACTGATATGAGATGAGCTATATTATATTTATGTCGTAAAATTTAAATAATTTTGAGATTTTATAATTCATCCCGCCGCATAAGGTGGCGGGTATGTGGGACTCACTGACATGGCAGAACATATCAGAATACCTCACTAAAACCCAGCGGTGCCCTCATCGTCGTAATGGGGCGCCACGGGATCACTTTCGCATGCAACCGTAACGCCCCGAATTATTGCTCAGCCCCTATTGGTTGTAGCGTGATGTTATATAGCCTATAGCCTTCCTCGGTAAATGGGCTATCTAACACAAAAATATTTTTTCAATTCGAACCAGTAGTTCCTGAAATTAGCACGTTCAAACAAACAAACAAACAAACAAACTCTTCAGTTTTATAATATTAGTACAGATTTGCTGCTATTATATATCGTGTCATGTGACCAAAGGTTGTCGAAAGATGTTTCTAAAACTTTTATTGTAAATTACTGTACCTATTTGTGAAATATAAATATTATTATTATTTCAATTACAGGTCTCCTCGAGTCGTAGGTTTCATGGTAGTCGAGAATGTGCAATCCAGCTTCGAACGGCATGGAACGGTTTCTTTTAGACGCAGCTTCCACTGCATTGAAATGATGGAATAACATACACCGATAAAGAATCTGCAAAAATAATTTCTCATTAATTATCAGAAGAAAAAAAAAACAATTGAAACATGATACAAGTGGCTTTATAAGCGTGAGTCCGTCGTCCCCTAACTTAACCTTTATTTCATCGCCAAGAAAAGTTACAATCATGTGATAATCGCGTCATATAGCACTTTCTTTGAGCTTTGTAAAAAACAGTACATAATAAAATCTAGATAAAACCTGTTAGCAAAAATGTTACAATATATGTATAAAGATATGTTGTTTAATATTCTTAAATAAAAATAAAATAAACATATTAAAAATAAAGCTAGAAAAAAATAAGCGGAAGCTTAACGTGGGATACAAATAGAAAACAAAGATTCATTAGCAATGAGTCACTGCGATACCTATCAATCCGTCGATTCACGATTGGTCGCTGTACGTATTCATTATGAGCTTTTTTTTAAATATAAAACGGATACAATTATTGCAATCGAATAAACATAATAATTGCTTATAAGAATTTTATCACTTTATGTGATTCGTATTATTTAGGCCTTGAAAGCATAATAATAGCCTAATCAATATTATAATTTAACTTTATATATTTTTATTATAAGCGAAATTATAAAAATAACGCATATTATGTCATAAATCCTAACGATTTTATACGCGTAAAATATTTCCAGTTCTTATGGAAACATTGGAATAAAAAGTAGCATAATATGTGTTAATCTAGAGTTTAGTTATCTACTATCTTGAAAAACTGTCTCTCTCTCTCTCTTTTCAACTGTCTTAGTGTGAAAGAGTAACAAATATTCACACGTTCAATTATACTCACAAATTTATAAATCCATAATATCACAATAATATAAGATTTATTTAATCAATAAACCTTGTAAAAAATAAACAAATTTTTTCGTGTATTATATTTGAAATGTTTTAAGTGAGTAGAACTTTAAGTCTATTCATGTTGTTGTCACAGACTTAAAATATTTTTAGGAAGTGCATCACTTTATGACAATTTTCATCAGATTGTTATTGATAAACAGTTGTAATGTGATTTGTGTTTATTAATAAAATTTGCGTGATAAATTCGTACCGTTTGGCTCTTTAGTCTACCTACCCTCAAATTGTATAGCTCACGCCTTTACCCAAGGGGCCAACTGGAAAACGCTAACAAGCCATTCATGGAGTTTTTTTCACAAGTCATAGGATTTAAAGAAACAGCCCCTAACGACGTACAATTATTTATAATTGGATCCTTAGGTGATTTTGTTTGTGCAAACCTCGCAATATCAATTTTATATGCAAATCTCGTTTTAAAATACAAATATTTTGAATTGCAAATTAACTTCGTTGATCATTTATTCACACTTAGCGAAAAAACCACTACCGGAGCGTGTTATTAATTTTTATGGCGATTTAATTTAAAAGCCGATTGATTTTATAAAAACTTTATATAACTTTAAAATATAAACAGTTGTTTTAGGAAATTTTTGTAAATCGTTAAATCGACAATCCACTTATAAAGAGACGTATCGATTGAATTACTAAGAATCATTATTCTCAATAGATTTGTTACCGTAACATTTTTTATATTAAATTATCGATACATTGATTTATTAATGAAGATGATATTAATACGTTTATCTAATGGTCCGTATCGTGATCGCGAAGCGTATCGATGTGATTAAATGTTATAAGGTATATAATTTTTCCTTCCTTTTTCCTACTGAATGGAACAATTCATACAATTTAACATAAGAGTAGATATGTCACTTTAATTAATTATGTTTTCATAACTTTTTTCAAATTGCCGTAGAGCCATACAAGAAACTATGTAATATTCCTTTAGATATATCATTCACAATTAAAAAAAAATATATATTAGATACATATTTGACGTCTCTTGTAGTTGTCTGCGCATTTACATTTATGGCTATCGTTTCTGTACTATGAGTCGTAGCACGATATTTTACCTTACTTTTCTTTTGGATACTGTAGATTTATAACGAAAATGAATTACCAAAAGTTTCAAATTTTTAGCAAAACTTAATCTTACATATCGCTTTTACTATGACAAGTCATAATATACCCAAAGGTTGTCTGGAAGAGACCGGTCTTCTAGTAATAAGACCGCCTTTGTACATCTTTATTTGTTCATTAGAAATATTGTTCTTTTTTTAGTGGTGTGCAATAAAGAGTATTATTATTATTATTACATATAATTTGGACACTGGCTGTATGGAACAGCATTCATGAATTATATTTTTTAACTACAAAATACCTCGATTAATTTGTATTATTACAGTTTACCTACCTATGATATAAGTAAAAGATAATTAAAAAATATATATATTTTAGAGAGAGAATTAATAAATTATATTTGGTATTTTTATTCCAGATATAAAAAAATGTATATTCAAAATTATATTTACAAATTAACGTATTAAATTCTAAAGAAAATACAGATGATTTGTCACATTCAAACAATTTTCTCCCCTAAAAATATATATAATCTACAACATTAGCGAAATTGAAATAAGTTATATTAACCGTTTGAATTTTAATCTCGATTGCCGTCTCGCCCTATAGATTATCCACCGTACATTTCCCTTGAGCCTTAGGCATTTCTGTTTGTCTGTGTTTATCTCGTGTCTTATGCATAAAGGCATATGCAGTTGATATTTACCGGAGGATTCTAACTTCTGTCTCTTTCCAACAATATATTAACGATAGAGATGATAAAAAAAGTTGTGTGGGAGCTGGTAGGAGTAAATATATCCGATGCTCCCTCGTATAGGTAAACACAACCCTAAAGTTCTAAGTTCCCCTAATAAGCCATCACGTCTCACCTTAGGGCGCTTTCTACTCAAAGAATAAAAGGTACAGATATTATTTATTTGTAAAATAATGACAATTATAATTGTTTGTTGGTAATTAAGGTGTTTTAAACTTCCGTTCAACACAGACACACATAGAAAGTTAAGTTATTTAAGCTTAGTTCATTACGTCTTATTTTTGTTGATTTAAATTTGATTATTATTATTGATTTGATGGTACATCTTCTCCGACAAAAATTCAACGATATCGTGGGACATATGTATAATTATGAAATTTTCTACAGCGTTCTTTACTATACGACACGATGTTGGGATATCGACGGCGACACACTATCAACGATAACATGTCGCTACTATGTACACACCTGTAGGATCGGACGATAAAAGTGTATTAATTGTAGTAATGTGGATGTGTGACGTAATTACACGTCACGGTATATTATTTTAATTTGGTTTTAAATTGTTAAAAATAAAAATAAAAACACGACAAACTAACTAGCGAATACTTTAATTCAAATTAAGAAAGTTCGAATTCTTTGCTTTGCACTTGAGTTATAGGTTTTTTGTACAAAGACAGTTCATGATTGATTTGTTTTTAAGTTCACACCTTAAGTTTTCTCGTCTTGGGAATATGGGCATTATCGTTTAATGAAAAAAAAAAAAACACAATGACGATGTTTGTGTCGGTTCAATAAATCGGGAACACGATACAGTTCTTATTTTCAGAAAAAAAAAGTAACAGTTGGAGTCGGTTCAATAAATCAATAACACGATATAGTTCTTATTTAAAATAAAATAAAATAAATAAATAAATTAAACTATTTTGTTATCTATGGTCTTTATAAATGCTTTAAAATTAATGGAACATGTAATAGGAAATAATTATTTGTTTGTATATGGAAACTGACCATCATGAACCAACTTTATCAAAACTTGTAAATGTATTTTTTAAGGCAATGATACCAACGTGAACTTCTGTTTTTTTCCCTAAGCCTCGGTATACAAATTACTTTCGACTTTATTTATATTTTATTTAACCATCTTCATAAAAGTATGTCAAAAATGTACTCTAAAAATCTCTGTAAACTAAAAATATAAATATGTGATGATAAAATAATTATGTACTTACACATTTTATCATTCAATATTTATATACATATTTCTTTGCTAGTTGGAAACTGATTTTATATATATTTTTTATTAGATAGATAACGCCTTAAGATTCGAACTACGAATTACTTTCTATTATTATAATCATAGTAAAGAGAACACACTCCCAGCTAAGTCGATTAGAGGCGTTCATATTTTTTGTGAAAACACACTTTTATTTTTAATATTAATTTGAATATATTGATCCTTAAGAGTTTATATAATCGCAATATGCACTACAACCACTATTACAATTTTTTATTTATTTTTTGCTTCAGTTAGTTCAATTATTGTCGAAGATTTATCTCCTTGCCCCACACGACCACTATATAGAACTATTACCGAACCGATACGACTTAGGGACCTTCGAGAAAAGAGTGTAGGTACTCTTATTTGAAAGGCCGGCAACGCACCTGCTAATCCTTTGATGTAGCGGGTGTCAATGGATGTCGTTTTCAATTACCACCAGATGAATCGACTGTCCGTTTGCCCCTCTTTTATAAATTAAAAAAAAAAAACTTGAATAAAATAGAACAGAACATTTTTTATACATAAAATTCAAACTATTAACGAAAGTGATTTAAACTTTAAATATGTATAAAATATAATATGACGTATCTGTTATAACATCTTTGTCCGAGGGTGAGGTCAGGTCACGTGATTAATGTACAGGGGAGAGCCACGACGCGCACTATAAGCAGCACGTACGATCATCAACAAGTTGCAAATTAACATCACCCGGCCATCACCGGCTGCTGTAATGATATCTAAATAACGAGGTGTCTTATAGGTTGTTTCATTGACTATAATATTTATTTATGTTATAAGTTATAATTAATAGGTTATGACGTATTTACGCTAATTAATGGGGTGAATATTTCCGATTCTATTATGGTTTTTACTTTTATAAAGTAGATACTTTCGTTCCCATTTTATTAAAAACTTGTTTAATTATTATTACGTGTATTATATTGTATTCTTAGGAAACAACTCTAAGATGATTTTGAGAGGTTTATCTAAGAAGAAAAATATTTCATATGTAATGTATACTGTATCAGCCTGTAAGCCACCCACTGCTGAGTGAAGGCCTTTTCTCCATGTAGAAGAATGGTTGGAGCTTAATCCACCACGCTGCTCCACTAAGGGCTGGCAGATAATTCCCTTATAATGGTTCGACTGACCCGTTGGCGCAGTTTGCAGTGACCCTGTTTTCTGCTCCAAAAGGTTGTGGGTTCGATTCCCGCCCCGAGTCTGGGTGTAATATATGTTTATTTATATATGTATTATTTATATGTATATTTATTTAAAAAAAAATTTATATCAGTCGGCTGTTACCTAAAACACAGGCATTAAGTTGCCTACCTTAGGAACAGACTACCTTGTGTGTGTGTTAAACATATAAAAAAAAAAAAAAAAAAAAAAAAAAACGAGCGGTATCAGATGCCTCTGATAACAACCGGGACCGACGGCTTTATATGCTCTCCGAGGCACGGTGAGGAGACCCACAAAGACATACACCCAGACCGGAAACAAATATTTGTTCCGAGCGGGAATCGAACCCGCGACCGTCCGGCACGCGGCGTTGTGGCAACCCGCACCACTACACCAGAACGGTCGTCAATGTATAATGTAACGAAATTTGTACTCCGTAACCTATCTGTTTATTGTCCAAATAGACAAAGATACAACTAGACGAAGTGTCTGCATTCTTTGTAAGTTCTCTTAATATACAATTTTTATAATATCTCTAATTTTAAACAATCTAATTAATGTACAAAAACCGAAATATTTGTTGGCTTGAATGCGTAAATTTCGGGCACAACGGTAAAAATACTTTTGCATTGGACATCCTGCTTATCAGACAAAGTTTTAGGTTCTCAATAATTACGATATAAGTCATAATTGCGGAAAATAAACGTCAACTAATTTGCCAAGTCTGTCTGAAATTGAGAACATAATTCAATTAATCTATTCAATTACACCTATTGTCTCTAACTTTCTAGAAACATCTAGACACAATAGCTCATATCATTATAATTTCATGTATACACAAAAATTTCACAGTCCACTAACAACAATGCGGTTATCTCATATCATCTTGTCTTTTTATAATTTTTATTCACACGTCATAATATCTTAACTTATCTTATGCATCTGCGCGACGCGTCAGAGCCTTTATACAGGAATACAATGTATCAAGTTGAAACATGGCTGAGATAACATCTCCGACCGCTCAAGTAAAAACAGAACTAGAAGGAAATATGAGTCGTTTGGCTTTTGCAAGAACATGTATTATGTATTGTTTTTGTTAACCTGTTGCTTTCTCGTTATGTGTTTGTTTATTGAACTAACTTTCAATTTCCTTCCACTAGATTTGCCAGTTCTAGCAACAAAAAAAAGCCTTACATTAAACAACCTCTAGTGAAATGAAACCGTGTGTCGGAAGTTCAGGAATATACGTAACAAAAAATAAAAAAATAAAAAAATAAAAACAAAACGCCCAAATAAATATCACCTGAATGACCTATAAAGCATTTGCGATGAGTTGCTTCCAAGCAGCGACTACTAACGCAAATATACTATCTACTTTCTGTGGCCAATGCACCAATCCGTCGTCAAGATGAATTACCGTCCTATTTAAAACCAAATTAAATTTATATGTCGCATACAATTTATTTTCTAACGTGGGTAACGTCCTTCTGATGTTTTACTCACATCAAATCATACTAAATACTTAGAGAAAAGATTGTGCATTATAAGTTTAAGGTAGGTATATAAAACAAAAAATTCTTTTAGTAAAGCCTCTTTTTTCGTGTTTATGTGAATATAAATCAAAATTATACACAAAGTAAACCGATAAGTAACCTAATCAAAATAAACAAGTTTAACTCCACTAAGTGTGAAACGTTATCTAAAAAGTCTTGAGGTCTAAACCTAAAATACACTAAACCTTATTGTATTTGTTGATACCTGCTATACGAACTGAGGTTTCAGATGCTTTTTCTTTATTTCATTTATATGGACATTAAAAAAATTACGACTTTTTTCAACAAAATACATTTCTAATAAAGAGACACATTAACGACATTATAAATTGAAATGTTAGGTAGCTCTGAAGGTAAATGCGTTCAAACGCAACACTAGACAACCGACGTGGTTCCATTCGCCTTTGTGTTTATTGCTGAACTTCGAATAGTAACGTGATTTTTACTGTCTATGAAAATAATTCCAATAATCTACGTAGCATTATATTAATTATTTTAATGAAATAGTTAAATATTATGAGATTCACTTTTGCAAACAATAATAAACAACAACAAACAAAAATAATTAAAACGTCTAACACTCAACGGCCCCCAGTAGAATGTGAATCATGTGTCGCGGGTCCGGACCCGCACAATACCCAAGCACAAACGCCCAGACCACGACAACGGACAAACATCTGTATACCCTATACAAATATTTGTCATGTGCGGGGATCGAACCCGCGACCGCTAGCGCATCAGCCAGTTGCTGTAACCACTGCGCCAACGCGTCGTCTAAATTGTTATAGAAAATATAGATAGATTACTTTTTTCAATATTTGATTACAAAATATAAAATAGGAATACCGTTAAAAACCTAACATTAATTTCAATTAAGAAATATAATGCACAGTTAGTTAGAGAATTAAGACCGGAGCAGTTAAATCGAATGTGCCCGTAAAATGTACAGTCTATGTGCCCAGGCGCATTGTATTTGACGTTAAAACGCCAGTAAGTCCGACCAGTGCCGTATCCGGCTCACGAAGCAATAACGAGCTTTAAGAAACCTATTTCTAGGTGAATTACATTATGTACTAAACATATATTGTACTTTAATAATTTAACGTATACAACTATAGAGTACGTTTTGATATAAACGGTTGAGTATGAAACTTTTAATAAGTAACGGATAGGTACTTATCAACGTTCAACGGAACTTAAACAACCTTTACTTTATTTTATTTGAATGAATGAGTAAATCAGCATGTAAGCGTCCCAAAGCTAGGCAAAGGCCTATTCTCCATATAGGAGAAGGGTTGAAGCTTAATTCACCACGCTGCTCCAATGCGGATTGGCGGATAATTTCCATACCATGAATAACTATCGTTGTCAAGTGTCTGTGATAGTAAACGAAACCGACACGATGGGAAAACCTACGAGGACATACACACAGACCAGAAACGAATATTTGCGCAAATACAAATATCTGTAATCTGTGGCAATCGAACCCGCGACCGCCGGCATTGAGGCGACTACTCGCACCACTTCAAAAGAACTGTGGTCAATGGATACATAGTATATCTTTATCAAGAAGAGCGGAAAGAAATAACCTACATACCAAATGAAATAGTATATAATTAATATTCTGAATTAATTTAAACGTTTCCGATTAATATTATTTATATTCATGTACCTATTAAATATATCTGTATATCTTTAATTAGGCCTAATGTTTTAATGAAGTTTCTTATCAAGAGTATACCCATAAATTCATTATACAACTAACTGCTAAAACATTTAAAAAAAAAAAACTATAAAATCACATTTCCACGTTATTAAACATTTTACTAATATTTTTTAAATAATAATATGAGCAAAAACGCTAATTTCTAAAAAAAATAAAAACTTAGTTATTGTATTATAAAACACAAAACAAAACCGCGCAAGTAATTTTCAACAATTACAATTGGCGTGGCACATTAAAATAAATTCGATAAACTCAACTTATACTAGTCTAAGGTATAATTATTAGCACTCAATCGGTGTATATTATGAGAAAACGAGGTATTTGCGCGATACGAAACATTAGGAGCTACCATGTAAAAACTGGCTCGTTTAAAATGTTTGACTTCATCACGACATCCTGCCCCATAAAACATTCGTTTACATAATGTATAGTAATTTATTCTGACGGATAGTATCTATCTTCGAGTCGCTACGGTAATGCAACGGACCACACGGCAACAGCTTGTTAGATCTAAAACTGGACTGAGGTCTCTATAACATCGATATGGATTTGCATTTCATTAATTACTGTACATTCCGTGTACATTCGTTCATTTAATCTATGTATGTACAATTTATTACGAAGTGTGTTAAGAATGTATTATACCGTTGAAGTAAGGTCAGTTAGTTGAGGTGAAATCGTGAGAAAACTAATACACGTTGTAAAAGCGAAAAAATCTCAAACGTATTTGCAGCAAACTACTCTGAAACATAGTAGCAGATTTACACTGCTCAATAATACACGACATGCATTTATGAAACTCCTTATACTTCCCCTTTAAAAAATAAATACCTTTTTTTTCAACTATGGAACTTTTCTTGTATTTAACTTTTACTATTGTATAAACCTTATCGATGAGAGTGTATAGAAAAATTCAATTTTGAATTTGAATTCCTTACCAAAAGACCTCATATTTAAATAATAATTAATTCAAAAATTAATTCAAATATAACTCAAAACATACATAAAAATTCTAAACGTTAACTACTATCGAGTAACCTGTTAACGTTGCTGGAACTTTCAAGTGGTTCTCCGGAATATGCAGATATTTGCATTTCATTACCCGACCTCGAGTTGCCTTGCATTGTTTATATTGTTACATTTATGCACCGTTTGAGTGTTATTACATGATATACCAGGTTTCAAACTTGATGGTATTTAAAGATATCAAATGTCTCTAACGGTTACACTGTTGACTTCCGCTTGTCAAATTGTTTGCAGTAGTGATTACTGCTCGGCTTTTATGAACCTTCATCAATAAATGTGTTTTACGTTTGTTTTTTTTTTTTGTCCTAATTAGACTGAGAATTTACAAGATTTAGTTGCTTAAATAAACTAAACTAATAATAGTATTTATGGCTCTGATCAAACATTATTTATATGTTAAATATAAATAATGTTTTATCAGAACATTCATCAATAAATAAGAATTTATTGATGAATATTATAAGAGTCCGAGGCCGTGTTCCGAAATACACAAAAAGCACTGATCCAGTGCTGTCACTGGTGAAAAATCGTTCCGTTATAGATTGCCAGTACACTGCCGCAGTACTATAGATAAATAAATGACGTCATAATCGCCACCATTTTTGAGAGCACTGGCGTTTTCGAGGTAAGGTGCCCTCAGTACTATGATCACGTGATCAAAAAATATAACATTGCGAATGGTTGTTATTATTATTAATTAATATTTTTTATTCAAAAATGTCAACAATATTCGAATAATATTTTTTTCTTGTTGAATATAAAACGTGTACATGCAACAAATATTTTAATTTGAAAAAAAATTCGTATAAATATATGTATATATATGTGTATATATAAGGGGGATGATAGTAGTAGTCCAGTCTACTGGACTGCGTTCCGTTATAAAAAGTAACCAGTATAGCACAGTATAGCAAACTAAAAAGGAACGGCTTCGCTGTACCTGAAACCTGCTTCGCTGTATACTGAAATTACGTCATACCTTGCAGTGCTCGCAGTATATATCGAAACACGGCCCAAACTTAATTACTTTCATTCCTAAGAATAATGACAACAGAAAATATCTTTAAATATTCAAATTCCCCGAAATACCAAAGATACTATGAAAATGTCTTACACAAAAATGTAGTTATGTAGGCGTACACATAGAAATGTCATAAACAAGATAATGCTTTGAATATTCTCGTCAACGGCGTGTCAATATAAAACGGGTCAGAAAATCATAGCTCGAGTATTCCAATCGAAATGATTCGTCTATAGAAATTCTTCGTTGGCTTGTAACGGCGATATTGGATTTAGATTCGAATTTATCAGAATCGCTTCGGCGGTGTCAAAGCGCTCGTCTGTCGATATCAAAAAATTATATCAGTACTTTATCGACAAAGTAAGGCGGAGTGCGTGTTCGCGTTTCACTGTGTTGAACACAATATTATATTTTATACAATTTTAAATATTGCCTCCTTGGTAAAATACAAGCTAAAAAGTTAACAAATATATTTACATAGTATGACATGTTTTTAACTATAAAGTGATAAATTATATTTATGTTAATGTATTATATATCAGAAATGTACAATCTTATATCTTTAAACGAGCAATTCTTGTATATATATATATATAATCTGAATCTCGGAAACGGCTCCAACGATTTTCATGAAATTTAGTATGCAGAGGGTTTCGGGGGCGATAAATCGATCTAGCTAGGATTTATTTTTAGAAAATGTCGTTTTATCCCTTTTTTTACGCAATTGAAAAATATCATTAGAATACGAAGGTAAATTTCGCTGTCATTGACAATCTTATAATAGCTCGAATAGGAATCGGGCGAATTAGAAATAAGAAAACTCGGGTTCGAAACCAAGTGTCTACAGACCAATTTTTTTTATCCTTTTTTTTCAAGGTTTTTTCTTTTGTGAGAAAAACTATTATAGAAAGCTTTTTTTATTTAAATTACCAGTTCCTATTATTTTACTATTATGTCAGTAAGATTAAAAATATTTATGTTTCATCGGTATGTAATGTATCTACGAGTAAATATTATTTAACCGAGCAAAGCTCGGTCATCCAGGTACTAATAATATATACCTTGAACAATAAATTAACATATTAAAACTCACTTCTTTTATTAAGTACAAATATTTTTTTTGAATAATATACTAAGAGTATTAAAACAGTAAAAATAGATTACCGTTAATATGTGTACTTTACAATCGAGTTTTATTTAAATAAAAAAAAATCGCTATTTTACCTTTTGTAGTGATTACAATAAGATATCAATAATCTCATACTTCAAGAGTGAAGCAGCGCGTGCAGCTACGCGTTTAGTTCATAAAAAAAAAAAATTAGCTATCAATAAATACTTGCGGTAGATTTTTGATAATTCTCCAGGTCACGAAGGCGACTGCGGAGATGTCGTTATGACCTGCCGCTGTTTCCTCCGTTCGCCGGTCCCTGGAGCAGCGGAGATAGAGCGCTCACGGTGCCCGCGAGTGCTCTATGACCGAAGGCGGCCCGCGTAGGCGAGCCAACCGTCCGTCGGGGCGTCACGGTGGCATGCGCCAGCGATCCCGTGGCGTCCTTGTACGACGACGAGGGCACCGCTGTGTTTTAGTGGGTATTCTGACTTCGCAGTCAGCGAGTCCCACATAGCCGTCGCCTGCGGGTGGCGGGATGCGTAAACGCATTTCACAGCGTCAAAAAAAAAAAAAGATTTTTGATAAAATTTCAAACAAATTACGTAATGTACCTACGCCGAACGAGAATACAAGAATACGAGAATCTTCTTATCTAATAAATATCTTTTAATACTATTTATAAATCATCGGCTAAAATATGGAATTTTGTTAGTAAATTTCGCTAATAAAAAATTGGCTTATTTGGCGACATTAATTTAAACGTCTTATTTTAATTACAAATTTACTTTTATTGCTAGTTTTAACAAAATATTAATAAGTAGCTGCATGCTTATTAATAATAGCAGTTGTGCAGTGGAAACCGACTCTCTCCCTATAATAGTAAGCTAGGGGATGTAGAATCATCACTGCATGGCCTAACGTTATTTCATGCCCAGTGTCACGTGCATATTTCATTGTAGTTCACAATATCCCCGCCATGGGAAATCAGCCGTGTACGAGATGTTCAATGAAAATTAATGAATTAGCAAAGCCTATGTCAAATGGGAAATGTCAGTTGTCATACTGTTGCCTCTGATACTATAAAAATACTAAGGCAAATGATTTATAAATGTGTGCGTCTTTTTTTATTTATTTAATAAAAGTCTAGCAAACTATTTACTATTTTAAGTAATAGTTATTGTTTAATTAATCACATTCATATTATGACGACCGTTATGGTGTAGTGGTGCGAGTAGTCGCCTCAAACCGCGCCCTAGCGGTCGCGGATTCGGTTCCGGCTCGGGACAGATATTTGTATTTGTACAAATATTTGTTTCCGGTCTGGGTGTATGTCCTTGTGGATCTTCCCACCGTGCCTCGGAGAGCATATAAAGCCGTTGGTCCGTGTTGTTATCATAGACACCTGATAACGATCGTTACTCATAGTAGAAAAATTATCCGCCAACCCGTAGTGGAGTAGCGTGGTGGATTAAGCTCCAACCTTTCTCCTATAATATGGAGAAGAGGCCTTCGCTCAACAGTAGGTTGTTAACAGGATGTTACAGATACAGACATTTATTGAACTAAAAACATTACATATCGAATCATCTGAAGATGCATATGGTCACAGCAACTGATTGTTACCATAGGGGTCACTAATTCATGGCAAATGTTTGCAAAGGTCATAGAGAATTTTGTTGTGGTTAGGGCATTTGTGTTTGTATCATATGTGTTCATATGTGTATAAAGCGTATATTTATTATAACATTGATTTAAATTATAATTATAGAAATTGATCGTTCTTAATCAATTTGTTGAAATAAAGTCATTCGACTTTAATATATCATATATCTAAAATAAAAATAAAAAATCCGTTAAAATAAAACTGTTTAAATTTAAACTAAAACATATCTTAAATTAAAATAAAAATAATATAAAAAATAATAAATAAAAATAATAAAATAAGACATATATTATCTAATAAAATAATCATAGTATTATCCGTCACTGAATAATTAAAAATATGTGAAACCTTGAAAAATTATGTTTGTATCTATATGAGCCTCTGATGAACGAAACAGTTTAATTGCACTTTTTTGTATATTTTTATAGTAGGTATCTAATTTTGTTGTTTTCATTTCTACATTACAACCGAATTTAAATATTTTAAAATAAAATATTGAAATCTTATTAGTACAAAATTTATAACTTACTCTCTCTCATTAAGTATTGTAATTGTCTTCTGAAAAAAAATATGTTTCTATTTTCATATACCAGTTACAATATTAAATGAAAAATATCAGCCGAAGTTAGGACCCAGCGAATATTTATTTCAATTATTATTTTTAAGCAAGGAATTTATATCATAACTGGAACGCTCACTTAATAAAATTGTATATTCAAATATGTACCTTGAAATATTTTATATAAAGTTGACATTGGCTGATAACATGTAAAGTGAAAAATTGTTCCGATCATTTCGTTGACTACTGGTATTTTGTCTCTTTCTTACGAGAGTTGCCTTGAATCCATAGTAGAAAGAGATGAAATCCCGGCCGTAGGAACGTTTTAGGAGTGCACGTGAGCATTCCAGTTTGTATCTAAATTCCTTGTTTTTAAGTAAGACTCAACTTTTTAGCGATGTCACATCAAGAATATTCTACCGTCAAGCTATAGTTCAATTAATAATTGTTGTTCGTACTTGTAAACGATTACGAGAAAAACAAAAGCAATTAAATACGAAGCGATTTAACAAATGAAACTCAAATGATAGGCTAGATATTTTTGTTAATAATGAACAGACAACTGCGCTGTAATTAGTCATCCCATCATAGATTAGCACATCAATGTAGAGAGATTAATTGCCGTCCAATTCCCGATGTGAAGGCTCTATAGCACCCATTAAACTGTTGATGATTAATCCCGTTAAGCGCGATAGGTATATCAGCTAGGAATAAGGTATATCTAATACCTAACTCGGAATTATTGTTGTAAATGTAATTGGATATCGGGATAATACGATTAGCGTTCGTAATTAAGAATTACACATTATTTTCGTGTAAAAACGTTTAATCGAGATTGGCTTTGTATCGATTAAAATGTGGTAAGTTATGAATTATATGAATAACTAGCATCCGCCCGTGGCTTCGCCCGCGTGGGTATATTGATAAAAAGTAATTTATGTCCTATCAAATTTCATCACAAACGGCGCAGCAGATTGGCCATTAAACATACATTTACATAAATATAAACTAAACTAAAACTACAATCCTATAATCAAATTAAAACAAAAAAGGAATTTTAATACGAGTGAAATAAAAATAAAAAGTATTCTATATTTTTACACAAAATCTTTATAAATTGTAGCCTATGTGTTATTCTGATGTATAAGCTACATTACTGTAAAGTTTTATCAAAATCCGTTCAGTAGTATTTGCGTGAAAGAGTAAAAAAGATACAGACGAACTTCACATTTACAATATTAATAGGATAGGATATATTTATATTTAGCTGCCTGTAATGATGATGGTAAGTCAATAGATACGACAATGGCGAGTATTTAATATAGCTTTGCAAAATTCTAATCTGATATCTATGTTATAAAACTCAACTTACACGTTGTGTTACGTGAGTGACGAAGTGGAAACTCTGCTACTAATTAATCAAATGCATCTTCTTCATAGAAGAATAGTTGAAGTTTAATTCACGCTACTCTACCGTGGGTTGGCGAATAATTTCTCTACCAGAAGTAACGATCGCTATCAGGTTACTGTGCCAACAACTGGCACCGACGGCTTTACGTGTTATCTGAGGTACGATAGGAAGACCCACAAGAGTATAAACACAGACCAAAATCAAATATTTCTTTGAATACAAATATCTGCCCTGAGCGGGAATGGAAGCTGAAATTCTCGCACCACCACAACAAAATGGTTAGCACTAAAACTTCAAAAATATTTACGCAGATATAATCATAGAATCGTTCTAGTGTAGTGGTGCTAGTAGTCGCCTCAACGCCGGCGGTCACGGGTTCGATTCCCACTCGGGGCAAATTATAGAGTACCTAAATAGGAGAATTATAACTAGATATAATAATGTAAATGCAAATAGATATAGTATTGTAAAAAAAAAAAAAAAAAAAAAAATACATTAGCTATAGATATAGTATTTTAAAAATAGATTTAAATATAGTATTGTAAAACAATATAAATAGGAAATACACGTAGATATAATATTGAAAAAAAAAATGTATATATATTAGTAAAAAAGTGGTCAGTTTGGACTCTCGTCTCAGGGACTAGAGATATTAAGTCTAGTTCTAAGTACTTATTTACTTTTGCTATAAAAACGTCTGTATATAACAATAAAATATATGTAAAGAAAAGGGTATAGGCGCATGTAAGCCTGTAGATGTGAATAAAAAAAAAAAAAAAAAAAAAAACATAACCTAATTTAGAATAACTCGATACTTTATAATATAGATCTATAATCGGTAGTATGTGGTGACTCTTATAAAACAATACAAAATACCCACACATAGATATATTGCAACTGACTTAAGCTGGTGGTAATATATTACTATATTCTTAGTATTATTGAATGATAGCCAATTAAAGAGAAAATAGTAACGCATTAAGTCAGATTGATGACCTTAACGGGTTATTTATAACTACCAGTTCGTAATGAACAATTGCAAGTCTGATTTAAGATGTAAAAATCACAATGTAATAGAATGGACATCGAGGAACGGATTGGCGATATAATTAAATATTTTACTAGAATGTTTATTTAACGTCGTGGTGAAATACAAAGCATTTTTAAATTATAAATACTGTTCAGTAAAATTATTAAATACTTTGTTCATTGTTCGTTTATTTTGAATTGTATTTTCGAAACAATATCTGCTTCATTAAGCACAATTGTCTGTTTTATTTGAAGACCCAAAGGTATTCACAAATTTACCTGTCGAATTCCATACTCTTCCATCAGTAAATTGTAAAAAAATGTACAGAAGAAAATGATGTTAAGTTCTCTTAGCAAATTATTAATAAATTACCATTTTCCATCAAATAATCGCTATCCCTGATTTCCATAAAATTTGATACATGTAATACATTCAAGTATTTCGATCACGCTGTTTTATTCTTGAACAAAGAAAACCGATACCAATTTGAAAGTTCCGAAGGTTGATCGCTAAGCTCTATTAGTTTTCGATAAAACAGAAACGTATAAAATCACGTGTTATTCGAAATACAATCGGGTATCCTTTAATAAAACTTTATTTGGTTACAGATCCTTGGGCACGAATAGGTAAAGAGGCTTAGAGGGGTAACCTTCAGTTACATCCAACTCAAATAATGTTATAGCTTCGAAAGTTTTTTAGTTATCCGAGGAGATTCTATCTTGATATTTGTTTGAAAATAAGAAATACGATTGTCAGTTCCAAACTTTGATATCAAAGTTTGTTAAATTTAGCTCGCTAATGTTTTATTTTTAAGCCCAGATTTATATATTTTACACAAGGTATTTTTTAAATGAATAGAATTGTGATTTATTTCTGCCTCAATTCATTCTGTATATATTGAAGCAGAAAACATAATTGTTGATATGTAATGAATCAAATCAGAATGAATTAGTGTAATTGTTTCTAGTTAAAATACTAAAAAATCATCATATACTGTAACCATATTATTCTTTGAATCATCGCATTTTTGCCTCTATCTGTTTCTTATATAAAATGGTCTAATGAATGTCGCTGCCAATAGTAAACTCATAAACGTTCTTAAGAACGTAATTTAAAAATTATGTCAGTTTGTTTATTCGTTATTTGTAGTATTATACCAATATTATAAAGCTACGAGTATTGTTTTTCTTGTATTTTATTCCTAAAGTACAAATTTTGTATATATTATTTATTTATTAATTATTTACCAAAGTTGTCTGTAAATAATTAGTTTTTAAGTAATTCATTGTACATAATAATTATGTGTAATATTGTTACTTATTTAATTGAATTGATTTAAACAATTTCAAAAGCACATCATAGATAGTTTATTTATTAGTGTTTAATTGATCTTTAAAATATGTCTCAGTCACGTTGAAAAAAAAAAAACATTGAAAGATATTTTGCATGTTTCGGACAGATTCTAAAATATCCATCATATATATCTATCCCGAGCGGGAATCAACTACTCGTACCACTACACCAGAACTTTGTAAGTATACACACGTTGTGTATACCAATTAAGTTATCAAAAATTATCTATAAAAAGTAATTAATTTTATAATTATTTTCTTCATCTTTTTTGAATATATTAAATTGCATAATTATAAGCAGTAATCATTATTTAAATTAATGAAATAAAAAAAGGCTTACTTTCTATTCAATGTTTTTAAATTATTTATTTATTTATTTATTTATTCATTTATTAATACATTAAAATATATATACATGCAGTGCCTCATAAACAAAAGTTAGTTTTACTGTGCACTGTAGTTAAACTATACCTAAGTTATAATATATAAAATTATAATACTATGTAATCTAAATATAAAAATGGAATTTATCCGACCATCGCATCAACGCCGTAAGCAGAACCGGTATCTATACACATTCCTCTAAAAAGTGCTTTTTGAGTTTATGTTTGTAATTTTTTTCGTTCATTTCATCTTTTAGTGTTTTTGGGAGTGAATTCAATAAAGTAGGAACAATATATTTAAGTGAATGTTTGCCGTAGTTATTAATGACTTTGGGGATTTCTAATTTTGGATTCTTACTACTTCTCAGTCTTTTACAGTTGTCAACTTTTTTTTGGATTTTTGTGTTCAGATATTGTTCTGTAAGTACAAGATATTTTACTTTAACGTCAACTGGCATAACTTTGCAGTAATTGAATAGAAGATGATAGTTTTGTTTATGTTGTTCTTTAATTTTTTTAGGTACTATGGCTTTTAAAATACGCATTTGAAGTTGATATATTTGATTTATATGACTTTTATATGTTAGGCCATAGCTACTTAGTCCATATGATATTATAGATTCGCCTAATGTTTTATAAATTGTTAAAAGTGTCAAAAAAGGAATTTTATTTTTTATAATTATTAATTTTGCCAAAAGGGCCCGTAATTTGTCACAAACATAGTTAATGTGTTGTTCCCATAGGAGACGATCGTCGATCAATAACCCCAAATATTTTTGACAAGTAACAGTTTCTACTGACGAATAGTTACATCCATCATAGTGATGTTTGTCTGTATGTAAGCATTGATGATTATGAGCTATTAGTTTTACATCACCACAATATCTGTTCCTGCCTGAGCTTATATATATTTTTTTTGTTTTATCAATATTAATAACGAGACCATGGTCATGTGACCATTTTAAGAGTGAATTAAAATCAGTTTGGAGCTGGTTCATTGCTTCCATGATATTATGGTGAGCAGCTACTAGACAAGTATCGTCAGCATATTGATATAATTCGCAGTTTTTTATTATATTTTCTAGGTCGTTAACGTATGTAACGTAATGTAAGGGGCCAAGTACTGATCCTTGAGCTGTTCCCTGTGTTACATGCACTTCGTCACTGAAGGTTTCTTTAATTTTGACTTTGTAAGATCTGTTGGTCATGTAGTTATGGCACCATTTTAGGACTGGTCCTCTAATCCCATTATCTTCTAGCTTATCAAGAAGAATGTTATGTTGGAGAGTATCAAATGCTTTGCTATAGTCAATAAATACTAATAGGACATGTTTTTTATTATTCAAATGCTCATTAACGGAGTTTGTGAATGTTGTTAGTAACTGAGTAGTACTTTTTTTGGGCTGAAAGCCAAATTGTTTATTGGATAATATATTATTATTTTTATAAAACGAATTTAATTGTTGGCCTATATACTTTTCTGCAATTTTGTCTATGATTGGAAGAATAGTAATAGGTCGGTAATTTTCATAGTTATTATTAAGACCTTTTTTAAAAACCGGTCTTACTATGCCAGATTTGAGACTGATTGGATATATACCCGTAGTAATTGAAGTGTTGATAAGTTTTGCAATAACAGGTGCAAGTTGTATTGATAAATACTTTAAATCTGTCACACGGATGTTATCTAGCCCTGGAGCTTTTTTATTATCTAGTTTTTTAATTAAAATTGAGATGTCAGACGTTGATGCTTTTTTATATCTGAACGAAAGATTTACATTTTTTTTATATTCTTTTTTATCTAGCAACGCTTGTTTACAGAATGTATGTAAATTGTTTTTAACGCTAATGTCAAAAGACTTAGCAAAATTATTAGCAATTTCTTTTATTGAATTACAGTTTTTATCAAAAGCTTGTAATATAGTATTATCTAATGATTTTTTAACTCTACCCGATAATGTATTCAGTATGTCCCATAGCTTTCTCAAGTTATTTTTATGTTTATATATTTCATTTTTAATATATTTATTTTTAACGGTATTAATTACTTTATTAGCAAAATTTCGGGCTTGATTATATTGTACTTTTAATATCATGTTATACGAATCTTTCTTCCATTTTTTAAACAATTTTTCCCTGTACTGACATGCTTTAATGACTTTTTCATTAATCCAAAGGTTAGAACCACGATGGTCATTATTACTTATTTTTATTTTATATTTTGATTTTTCATAGCATAGATTCAAATTATTGTTGATATGAGAATATATGTCATTTGGAGAAGTCATACAGTTGACAGATGTCCAGTCTATGTCGTCTAGATAATATTTGAGTTTCTTATTATTAATAATAGTTTTATATTTCGGATCATCTTGTACAGGTGATGAGCCTACACAAGCTAAGGCGATCATACGATGGTCAGCTAGTGCGATGTCAAGCGTCGCTGTGTATAGGTCTAGTGTTCGGGACTTAGCATATATGTGATCAATACAAGATTTAGTTATTTGATTATTACGTGAATCAATACGTGTGTAACTTGAAATCCCGCTCACTAGTCCTAGACTATACAACATATTATTATATTTATGTTTTACAGAACAATTCTTTTTTAGATCAATGTTTATATCCCCCAATAAATACAAATCATTTCTACAATTCATAGTTTTTAAAAGTTGTTCTAGTTCCTCTATAAATAAGTGTTTGCTATGGTTAGGTGGGCGATAAATTGCACAAAGGTTTGTGGTGTAATGTTTAGCTGTTGTTATTTTGCCTAAAATGCATTCAAAATGTGTAGTTTGAGATTTTACAACATTAAATTTATGTCGCATGTTTATATATATTATGATACCACCGCCTTTTCGATCTTTTCGCAAATCTGTGTGCATTTCGTACCCGTTGAGATTATACATACAGCTTATTGATTCCGATATGTTAGCTTCTGTCACAACAATGACATCAGGAGATTTTGTTGTCATATAAATACAATGTTCTAAGCCAGAAAAATTCTTTATCATGGACCTTATGTTCACATGAATGCATAAAAGTTTTAGATTATTATTATTAGGTACATAGTTAAAAAAATCTTGAATGCCTATACAATTTTGGATTTCAATTATTTCATCTTTAACATTTTCCATATTTAAGTTTTATCAAATATATAATATAAATTAATAATATAATCAAGTTTTAAAATAAGTTAATAAAATAAAATAAATTACGTGTCTAGGTGCTAGTAGCTATTGATAGTTTATTAATATCTTCTAGACATCTTACTATATATGACTCACTGTCAGCGTCTTTTCTCACACGTATAATCCCTTTCTTGCACCATATGAATTTATATGTAGGTTTAAGTTTTTGTTTAGCGTTCCACAATAAGTTTTTGTTATATGGCGTTAACGATTCTCGTATATATACTGGTTCTAGAGAGAGATTTTCATTAATAATTGACATAATATCTTTTAAAGTTATCTTAGTTGTTTTTGATGCTGCGATCCATTTTTGTTGAGTATTTTCATTTATCATACTAACTAGAATAGTTCCAGGCCCTTTTTTGCGATCTTTTTGCGACGATGTTTGTTTCGTTTGCACTTTAACTATATCATCATGTGATAGTTTCAATTTATTTGCGACATTTTTTACAATGGTCTCTGCGTTTTCTTTTTCATAGCCATGTATATTAAAAATTTCTATTTGATTATCAAGTTTTTTTTGTTCATATTCTTGTAGACGTTGTTCCAGTGCAGTAATTCGATTTTCATGATTAGTGTTTTTATTCATTAATTCCGTATTTTTACGTTTAAGTTCTAGAATAGATTGCTTGCAAAACGCTAGACTTTCTATTAACTCGTCCATTTTCTCACTCTGGTATTGCAATGTATGCATGCATTCTTTCATTTCTCGCTGTATTGCTTTTTCCATCTCTTTTGACATATCCTCTATAAGTCGCTTTACATTAAATCGGATATCCTGGGATGTTTCTTCTTCATCGTCATCTTCTGGTGTAAGATAAGAGCTACGGCTGATTGATGTATTGTGACATTCCGTGCATGTCCACTCCAGGTTGTCAGCGGCTCGAAGTGCAGCTAGTTGCTTATTTGTTAATCCCGAGCAAGTGCTATTTCCGTGTACTATTTTATCACATTTAATACATTCAAGTCCTGGATTACGTTTGGTGATATTTTTTCCACATTTCTCGCATTTATTCATATTTATTTAATTTTTAAATACGCTGACAATTAAAATACGATTTTTTCAAATATATTGTTCAAAATAAACAATTAATATAATTATATAAATAGACTTAAATTAATTAAATTAAAAAACTTTATTTATGCTCAAAAATTACTTTTTTTCCATAGTAATTAGTCTTTTTTATTACTTTATCTTATTTTATTTATTATATCTTTAAACGAGCAATTCTTGTATATATATAATCGGAATCTCGGAAACGGCTCCAACGATTTTCATGAAATTTAGTATGCAGGGGGTTTCGGGGGCGATAAATCGATCTAGCTAGGATTTATTTTTAGAAAATGTTGTTTTATCCCTTTTTTTACGCAATTAAAAAATACCATTAGAATACGAAGGTAAATTTCGCTGTCATTGACAAGCTTCTAATAGCGCAGATAGGAATCGGGCGGATTCGAAATTAGAAAACCTGGGTTCGAATCCAGGTTTCTACAGATCAATCTTTTTTCTTTTTTTTTTTTTTAATTAAGAGCTCTTTTTATTTTTTATTTAAATAACCAGTTCCTATTATATTACTATTATGTCGGTAAGATCGAAAATATTATTTATGTTTCATCTATATGTAATGTATCTAAATATAATTTAACCGAGCAAAGCTCGGTCATCCAGGAACTAAACAATAAAATGAGAACATTTTATGCATTGCGTCAAATACTTTTCCGCAAATTTATCTATAAAATTTAAAACTGTCTTACATAAAGAGTGATGACGGCGTGATGATTAAGATAAATCTATTGGCAGCTCATTCATCAATATCGACAAAGCTGTTAAGCCTGTAACAAAAGTACTCTATCTATACACAAATTACCCCATATATTACATATGTATTTGATAAACTGTTTTATACGAGTATGACACATCCATTATATTATTATAAAAAAGTGAAATATGCGATGCATAAACTCATTAGTATTCATTTACTTTTTACCCGACTGCGACAGAAGGAGGGTTATGTTTTTCGAGTGTATGTATGTATGTATGTATGTATGTATGTATGTATGTATGTATGTATGTATGTATGTATGTATGTATGTATGTATGTATGTATGTATGTATGTATGTATGTATGTATGTATGTATGTATGTATGTATGTATGTATGTATGTATGTATGTATGTATGTATGTATGTATGTATGTATGTATGTATGTATGTATGTATGTATGTATGTATGTATGTATGTATGTATGTATGTATGTATGTATGTATGTATGTATGTATGTATGTATGTATGTATGTATGTATGTATGTATGTATGTATGTACGTACGTACGTACGTACGTACGTACGTACGTACGTACGTACGTACGTATGTATGTATGTATGTATGTATGTATGGCCATTTCTTTGGCACGCCCTACAGCCCAAACGGCTGGACGGTTTTCGACATATGAGGTGTCGTTGGATTTGTCTAAATTGTAGTAGTGACATAGGCTATATAAATTTTCAAAATGGCGCCCGCAAATGGCAGAATGAGGGGGAGGAAGTTGAATTTTTTTTCTTACTGTAGCAAGATGGGTATCAAATGAAAGCTAGTAAATTGTTTTATTCTTTTTAGTTTATAATAAGAGTATTTTACGCAGTCGGGATTTTTTGATTTTTTTTAATTAAGCCTACTTGTTATAGTCTAAGATTAGAAGTGTCCTTTACTAATCTCTTAATTTAATATGTTATTATTATTCAGTAAATGTTTATATGTCATTAAATAGAAAAAATAAAAAAAGGGTTGTCTAAAAATATTGTCATACGCATTTATTACAAATAATCGAACACCAGGAAAACGGTAACAAATCATAATAGACTTTTAATGTTTTTGATATTATTCGAAATACAATTACGCAAAAACATTTACAACGAAATTAATTCAAACAAAAACAGACTTTATTTTTATTGTAGGTATCACATAAAATGCCATTGTTTTAGTTTGGTAAACAACGGGCATGAAAACAAAAAATGAATAATGCGAATAATTATACCTGAATTAAAACCAAATAAAGTGATCTTTGACTTTGAATATCTTAAGACATACACAAGTGAGACTTAAGCCAAAACAAAGTATAAAACAAGGGTATTTATTATTTTTAGAAAACAAAAATAAATAGAACGAAAACCAAGAACAGTATTTGTCTCGTAAATTAGTAATATAACGGTAAAAAATAAAATCAGGTTACCTACGGAACAGTGCCCACCTAGTGGGGTGTTATGTACCTATGTGATATTGATAATACTTTGTGTTAATAAATTTAGGTATTTACAATTTATTTATTTTTTCCTAGGAAAAACTCGTTAGTACAAATGACTTACTTTATACGTAGTTGCATACGAAATCCAATATTTCGATAATTCATTAATTCGTTTAGTATACATATACCTTATAAACTTTTTACATTAAAAAAAAATCAGCAACAAAAAAGTTCAGTTCATGTCACTTGTCCAAAAGTACAGTTTGCGATCAACATAAAATTAACAATACTCAGTGATTATTGCCACAATGAATTGTCATGACGGTTCAAAGGCGGCCCGACGGGACAACCGTTCGGTTATCAATTCCTTTTAATACTGTTTAAGTCAAAAGCACATGGGTTCTGTGTAATTTTATACTTTGTATTTTGAAAAATATATATATTTGAAATACCTATAATATATACATATCTATACATTTTTAAGCATATGAAATTTGCTTGTTGAAAAGAAGTTTAAGCATAACTAAGCTTAGCTAGTTTACTTCTATAACTGATTGCAATACAAAAGCTAACCAGACTGATCTCACAATGCCTTGGGAGAACCAAATGCTAACTAGTTTCTTCAGATTAATTTAGTACAAGGATACGTACAATACAAAAAAAATTAAATTTTTCACAAGATATAAAAATTCACGAGATATTCAAATTCTTAATAGTCCTATCTTTATATGACTTAAATAAAAAGTAAGTAATCATTTCGTTTGTGCATTTAAGTACTAATATAGATATGTTGATTCTTATACTTTTTCGCTGAAGCTTGTCACTTGCAACGATAACGAAGAATTATCGACAACCTACGTAACATGAACCAGCAAACATACGGTCTTTATTTCATTCTGTTCAACCAACAAGGGTCGACAATGACATTAATGTCATATTCGTCTCGTGCCCTCGATACATCCGAATTCGAAGTTGATATTTATTTCAAACAATACGGGACGCTCTGTTTGATATTTACCTTCAAACGAAATTTCGTTAACGTTTTTATCTGACGAATAGTAATTGTGTTACAATTGATATGTCAAAGCATATTTCATTGCTTTGAAAAGTTTCGATTATTTTGGCTTAGTTTTATATGCATTTAAGAGAACATAGAGTTTATACACTAGCGTTTGTCCTCGACTTTACTCATATGATTTCAATTTAATACCCGTTATTGTCGTCATTGTAAGTTAAAATATAAATACTAATTTCATAGCGTAATTATAAGTTTAAAACGGTCTCTCTATATTAGTCAAGTAGTTTTTGAAAGATTATAAAATTAAATCATTTAATATGTCTATGGATAAAAGATTCAATGACTCTTTAATTAATACGCCAGGCCACATAGCTCTTACAACGTATGTATTACAATAAGTTGGAAGCCGTATCAATTTATACTCTATTTAGGTCATATGGAATTAAATATTTTATATCAATTTATTATAGCTGCCCGTATGTCAGTAATAAAAGCCGTATCGTCCAAACCCCATAAAGGTTAATCATTTTATTCAACGGTGTAGTATTCCTATAATTATTACACACCAACTGTCAAGGGCGAATATGTCCCTAAAATCAATACGAGATACATTCAATGTGACGTTTGTCATAAAAGGGTGCAGTTGCTCTCTTGGTGATTTTTATTTGTTAAGTCCGTTTCGATTATAAAATAATAATATAGATTTAGTAATAAAATAAACTTATTTTGAGATAATCGCAATGATTTTTGAGTATTACAAATTAGATTATTCGAATATAAATTTAAAGTGTGAGTGTGTTGTCTTGTCTTATCGAATGAAGGTTACCGTTATAGGCTGACGGATTTGCAAGCTGAAGTAGCAGTAGAAAGAACTGACGGCCAATGGAGCAGAAAGGTCCTCGAGTAGAGACCACGTACCAGCAAGCGCAGCGTCGGACGGCCGTCCGCGAAATGACAGACGGCTTGAGGAACGTCGCCGGAAGCCGTTGGATGGAGGCTGCTTTGAACCGGTCGCTCTAGAGTTCGATGGGGGAGGCCTACGTTCAACAGTGGGCATCCAATGGCTGATATGATGATGATGATATGTTGTCTGGTGTATCATTAAATCATTGAGATCTAAAATGCTTAAATTATTATCAATATTTGTAGATTTAATTTGTAGAGTCTTTATCAAATAGTTTTTAAATCTGAGATCGAATTAATCGATTCATTCGAATGATATTAAGATATGGAAGAATAAACCATAGATATTCCAATGAAAAGCGAATCGCTTCCGCAAATTATATCAGTGTGTTCGATCTACCCGCTTCAAAGGAACAAAATCAATTTCGAAGTCGGTACGCGCCGCCGATCGAGATCTGGAGTACCGTTCTTCATTAACTCGATTTTATCGAGTGATTTTAATAATAATTGGAACTCCCCTCAGATTTTTGACGTGACGATCAAGATTTTTCTTAACTTACTTAGATGAGCCTTCTTCTTTAACTTTTGCGAATATCGTTATCAGTATTCTGTAACGATCACAAGCTTTTTTATACACATAAAATTACGTTATTTTATAATATGAAATATACATTAAAAATAAGCAGCTTTTATAATACAAAATTTTACTTTTTAAATATTATTTAAGCTTAGAAATTAAAGGACGGATCGTTATAGTTTACACGTGCTAAGTTAACCCATTTCGGCAATGGCGAACAAAAAGAATATGGGACAGTAATTTGATCACGGAAAATAAACAAATCCAGTCACGATTGTCAAGGAAATAAACGAATGTTGTAATTTTTTAGAATCCAATAAATCCAATTGAAGACCAAATTAGGTTCGCCCACAGTCACTTAAACCTTGAATGTTCAACGACTGCATAATTTTTAAATAAAACGTGTACCCCGACCGTATCCCGGCGTTTCCAATATCTATACTACTTATCTGATTCACACTAACAATCGCACTGATTCTTGAGCCTTTCCATTTTATTATTTAACTTGTAACGTGCCCTGGCTTCGAACGGATGTAATGTAAAAATGTCATTCCTGTGGTGCGATGCTGTTATTACAATTGTTTCACGATGGTAGATTAGCGATATTTCAATTACATTATGTTTCTTTTTAACAGGTTTAGTATATTACTATTTCTATCGTATCTAAATAACGTTATCATATTGAAAATGATTTTCTCATAGCGTACAGGTACTATTATACATTTATAGACAAGATTGTATTTAAAACGTTACTAATCAATAATTGGATCACGATATCTATAGCAGAATTATGTTCTTGTAGGTAGATTTTTCGAATTCGGATTCCTTCGAATACTTCGTAACATATAACTCACAATACAGCCTAATCTTTTGACTTATCTTATCTATCTAAATGTATGCAGATCGATGTCAATTATATTGTAAAGTTCCTACATATCACATTATGAATTTTTAGAAAAAAAAAAAAAAAAAACTACTTCAATAGTAGCAAAAAAAAACGTAGAAAAGTCCGCTTTGCTTAAAAAAAGGACTTTAAAGCACGGAAGGACAAAAATATATATTTTCTTTTATATTATTTAGTGAAAATCAGCTTAGACCATTATGGAGCGCCTCGTGCGATTTTATCTCGAGCTAAATGTTTCGTGAACAAAATTGGTCGCGCTCGTTCGAATCGGATCTCGTATCGCGAACGATGGATAGATCTTCAGATATTTTCGATCGTATCGCCTCCGTTGCATAATTATAGAGTACTTGATGCAAGATTATGCATTCTGCGAAACTCGCTGCATGTATTATTCAAAACTTTTCTGTTTTTTTTTTCATTTTTTTTTTCATAAAATATTGATATTCATATCATATTCTCAAATGGCTTATGTGAAATGTAAATTATTAAACATTGGCATAATTTTATTTTACTATTTGAGTTTCCGTGAACTTTTATGAGAATGATGCATTTCGCTGATATCTTAGGTCCTGATAGTAAGAATACTTACAAAGTAACTGTTAAGAAAAAAAATTTGTTATTTATATATAAAAAAACTACCTATATTTTTATATCTAATATTAATACAAATTCCCGTACAACACAATTGACTTGGCCTATTAGTTAATTACAATAACTATAATGAAATTAAAGGTGTGTGAGTTCAAACTATTTTTACATCAATTATAAATTGTTTATTGAATTATTACAGTACAGTAGTGAGAAATTGATGCCATATAGCCATGCAAGGACTGAATAATTAAAATTATTGTGAAAGGCAGTTATAAAAATGTGGACGAGCATCAGTAACATACGATGAATATAACTAGCTTACGTAAATAAAATTGCGCGTTATTTAAAGATTTTACTAACTTTAAGTCATGCGTCTTTTTCTGTAATGAGATAACTCTTTGACATATAACTACGAGGAAAATATGAGTAGTAGAACATCTTAACCGATTTACATATGACTGGCTGTAGGTTAGCGGCAATATGACTATCAATCATGACCTTTATTAAAACTTAACACTCAAACGAATTATATACAATATAATAAATTAATCATCATCATCATCATCATCATCATCATCATCATATCAGCCATTGGATGTCCACTGCTGAACGTAGACCTCCCCCATCGACCTCCAGAGCGACCGGTTCAAAACAGCCTCCATCTAACGGCTTCCGGCGATTTTCCTTAAGTCATCTGTCCAAATAAATAAATATAAACAAATATAAAGAAGAAATACATAAAAGAATAATAAATAAATATGAAAAAGAAATTAAGAAAGTATAGTATCAATACAGTGTAATAACAATAAAAGTTTATCAACTCTATGCATGTCTCTTTTGTACGATTTAAGTTTTCAATATAGGTAAAAAATAATGTAATTAATTATTAAAACGGATAATATCATTTGAGTAATTTATGCCTACAGTTACGAGTGATCAAAAGCTATTAAAATTAACTGACGATATAATCGTAACTCTTAAAATCTTAAAATATCTTTTTATTCGTGTAAATAGCTATGAATGTAAATAAAAGTATTACGTATTATACAATCAAGCTTTTTATCTTTTGCGAAATTTAAGTAAACTTTATTGGACAATTGTGATAATCCGAAGGTGCCAATTAGATCCTGTTGTGTTTTAAGCAAACTTAGAAGTGTCGTAAGGGTTGAAATCGACGAGTGGGAATGACGTGATCCGCATACGAAACGGTCCCATTAACTCACTTCTCTTTGAAATGCAAATGAGATTTTTTTTCTTTATAAAATCTCTTCATTGAATATTTCGAACCGCGCTTGCGACCGAATTTATTTTTTTCTCTCTTCGAATGCTAAAATGAATATCGAAAAAGATAAGTAGAGCTTTAATGGAATCATATATACACTGTCATGTGCAATACACGTGTCTGAACTAGAACACGGGCACATACATGTACAAATCGCGAATTAACGTAATAATTATAGTTCTATTTTTTCAAAATACACCGCAACTTTCTCATATTACTATAGATTTGCTACGGAAATTTAATATTATAATTCATAACAGGAATTAATTAAATAATTATTTTAATTTTGAAAAAAACTTTTATGGCTTAAAGGTTATATTCTTGCTATTGAATAACTAGTCAATCTGATATTTTATTATTAACACGTATATAAACTACAGGGGAGACTATGTACTATTTTTTTTTCATAATTAGAATGGATATAATTACAGAACAGTATTCAATGTCTATTTTTAATTTAAGAGGAACAATACCTTGCAAATTTAAAATAATACAAATACACTTGTTAATGTTTGATGTACAATTAGTTAAATAACATCCAATCATCATCTTGTGTAAAAAATGTTTCAATCATTATAGAGGATTAGAGGGAAAATTACATTTAAAATTTAAATTGTGTCATATGTAGTTTTATTACTTTACAAAGTGAAGAATCTATTTATATAATGCATCAGTAACAATTTGGAATTTGAAATCTCCAAAAGTGTCCGTGAATATAGGGTAACGCCAATAACCGACCATTGTACGCGCGTACGCCCTTTCACCCGTGTTGTCACATAATGTCAGTATCGGAAGGGCTCAAAGTGTCACCCCCCTGTCAGACAAGTGCACTTGCTACACATCCAGATATGTGAATTCGGTACGGTACTTTGAATGACGACTAATTCCATTGTCACCGTTTTGGCATATGGGCGACATGACGAGGGCGGTTTAGCATAGATTATCAATATTTAAGAGCTGGATTGTTTGATATGGGGTTGGTATTGTTGTAATTGATTTGAATATATAGTTCATAAAAGCATGTGTCATAGGTAAATTGGATTATAACAATTGGTGGCTAATTGAAGAAATAACTGTTTTGTTATAACATTTTAGGGTATTTTTTTTATCTTTCCACTTAACATAAGAAAATAACATTAAACTAATAATTACTTTATTTGGAAATACAAATGTAACTCAGTATTCATAATAAATACTATAATGTATTGTAAGAAGTGTTATAACAATATATCGTAACGATACATCGTATTTATTATAGTTACCATTTTAAATATGAAAACTTAAATTATTCAAATTAATAAACACACCATAGTACCATATTATACACGAAATGATTTATGAATTTTATTATGTAGGTAAATAATTACGAATAAAGTATCTATATCAAATTTCATCACGGATTCGTCACACTGAATTTAATATGCATCTGTTTGTAATCACAATCATATGCAGTTTTTAATATAGCATATAATAATATGTTTATAATAAATGAAATAATACCATAAAGTTATTTAAATTAATAAGCACAAAATTCTACCATATTAAAATAAAATTATTTATAACTTTTATTATTTAAATAAAATTAAGACTGGATTATATATATCAAATTTCATATAATTATGAACGTTAACATCAATAACATCAATTTGAATATGAATTTGTGATTAAAATCAAATGTAGGATTTAATATGACACATAATATGTTTATAATAATGACACACTATAATATAAAAATTTATAAAAAAAAAATTTGTTGATCTTGTTATGCAAATAAAATTAAAAATGAAGTGTCTATATCCAATTTCATATAATTTTGTACCCTAACATAAAATTAAATATGCATCTGTTCGCGATCCCTAAACGACTTACCGAATGTGTAAAGCAATTGAAAATCTCAAATTATTCAAAGGACATTCGTTCATAAAGGGCAAACAAAAACACAATTAGCGACACGGGGGCGACAGAACAATGGCGGACGCGGTCCACATTCGGTTAGACTACCCTAATTTGTTACTTATGTCAGTATCTAGCGGACTTGCGGTTGTCTTATGGTAATAAGTACTTATCTGATTTTAATACGACGATTTATCTTAATTAATATCTTTTTGTTTTCATTTAAAATAACGTTCAGTTTAATTTTGTAAATGTTTTATTTTATACTACTACTTAATATTAAAATTAAATGTTTTACCAAAACAGACAGCTTTTTTGGACTTATCGCATCGAAAAATTTAAGGAATCGATTCAGATAGCTGCGTAATATGCAATGCAGAAATAGTTTTTTTTATCCATATAACGACGTGTATTCAACTAAAGATGCATATTATATCATGTTTTTCATTTTTTAATTTGCATGTAACATACAAAAATCAGTTTAGTATCAAAAAGTTAAAATATATGCAAGTATATAAAACGAAAAAAAAAAAACAAAAAAATAAAGACTGGTAATACTGCCTTTGCCACAAGTACAAAAATATATTCAGTGACAGACATGTTTACTAATCTAATGAGCATTCCAAGATTAATATGCCTATATAAAAATACATGTACAATACGCCTGTATGTAAAAAAAAGTCTATACAATATAATTATGAAACTCTCTTTATCTTTAATTGAAATTTGAGCTAATAAACATATTTTAACTAAGATAAGCATAAAATAGTAAGTATCTAATATTGTCGTAACTGGGATTTGGAAATTTAGACATAAATTATATACCTATAATAAATTATACGTCTATGTATTACTGCAAATCAAAACTCTACTTCAAGAGTATGGTAAAAAATTCAAGAAAACGCAATAAAATTATACAATTGATACGTACAAAGTTAAACAAGCATATTTATGCAAACAAATCGTGTTTTTGATTTTAATCTCGTCCAACTATGGTGATTTCGCGTAGGTAGTACACCATTATTCAAACGCAGCTAAGAGGAATCGAAATACACATTTTCTGGTATAGTTCATTTGTTTCGCAGTGCCTCGCAAGCCATTTGCCAACATTATGTTCTTGATAAGCGTGCTCTTGGGAAAACATTATTAATCTCTCGGTTATTCGTCTTTTATCCCTTACTGTACGTCTAGTGTACGTATTTGATCGTCAATAAATCAAATATATTGCGCTGCGTACAGATTGTTGGATTAAGTGCAAGTGTATGTGAGATCTACTAAAAATATGTTGCGGCATTTTTTATTTTTTATTTCTTATGAACTTTATTGATCTATGATCTATTGAACGATGATCATAAACATTTAGTTTTTAAACGCAAAAAAGAAAAAAATAAATAATAAAAGTTTACAGTGTTAAAGGTATTGACTGTAAATAAATTTTAATGAAATTCAATATATACATATACCTACACAGTATAATTAACTTTATTCCTCTTTTTTAAAATAGAAAAAATCATATAACAAGCTGAGATTGGTGCGATCTTACGTTGAAAGTTTGCGTAAACAGTTTATTTGAAAATAATTATATATTTTAAACTAAAATTGAATCGGCCTGTAACCGTCCCACTACTAAGCAAAGGCCTTCTATCCATATTAGAGTTACAATCAAAATATTCTTAAGGCAAAATTGTTACTCTGCAAAGTATATATGTATATTCTTAATCCTAATAACTTTAGTGTTATTCAAATTATCCGGTGTAGGGGTCAACCTATGCGGGTTTTGTAATAAGACTAAATATTCACATATATTTTTTTTTTAAATTAAATTCACTCTAACAACTATCAGAAATAAATAAATAAATAAATAAACGTCTCACACTCAACGGCCCCCAGTAGGATGTGAATCCTGTGTCGGGGGTCCGGAAACACACACAATACACAAGCACAAACGCCCAGACCACGACAAACATCTGTATGGCCTATACAAATATTTGTCATGTGCGGGGATCGAACCCGCGACCGCTAGCGCATCAGCCCGTTGTTGTGACCACTGCGCCAACGCGTCGTCAAATGTCGTCGTCGTCGTCAAATTTCGATTTATAATTTCGATGAGAAAACATTTAATATATAATTATGTATTATGAAATCACATATTTAGCACATTAGTAAATAATAATCTAAATAAATAAATAAAAAATAGTTCACAGCCTTACTTAACAGCACGATAGAGTAAAATCAATTGTGCTCTAGTACCGTGCCAAGATGCTATAAACGTATGAAAACTCGTTGAACATAAACCATTTGTTTTATCCTCAGTATTTGCATTGACGTTAATAGTGTCTCTATTGCAACGGAATAAGGTCGATTATTCCACAGAATTAGTTCTCATGTAAACGATGTGTACTAGCGTAGAATAAACGACGCCGATACTGAAAATCATTTGTTTGGCTTCGAAAATGTTGAGATAACTGCTCCGTGTCGCAGTTTATATTTCCTTATAGTTGGTAGAAAATAAAAAGCCTCGCTGTAATACTCTTGCGTTGCTATTTTGTTGGCGTTACGGACTCGTATTTTTGATAGCTTTCCACGATATCTTACTATTGTTGATACAAAAATGTGTTATAAATTTCGAAAATGTACCTTCTGATATACTTACACTGAGTGTCAAATGACAAAATACTACTTAAAAATATTTAAAACACTACGCTGTAGTACTTATGAAAAATTCTTAATTAAATAATATTATGAATATTTATAGAGTTCGTCAGAACTAAAAAAAAAAACCGAAACAAGTGTCGAAGGTCATTAAACGAATAATGTTGATATAATAAAGAAAAGTATAATTTAAATAGAATAACATGGCTGAATAATAATAAAGCATAAAAATGTTAAACTAAACATAACAAAGAACAATAATAAAAATTAAAAAAAAAAACATACCTACTGTCAAATAGACTACAGCTTTGTTCTCAAGAAGTAAGTGCATTCACCTCTGAGCAAAAAAAAAAAAAAAACTTCATATTTCTACATTTGTATTATAATTATATATTTTTTTCTGAAATCTGTAAATTCTTTATCAAGCAATTAAAACGTGAAAGATTTATTACGTCCACAATCACATTTATACCTAATTAATTACGTAACGGTAGGTATTGATAATTAAATATTTATTGTAGAATAATACATATTAATGACATTCAAATCGATATATATGGTACATCTCTGACTTAATATTATAATTACCAGCGTAAAAAAAAAACCTATAATTACGAGCACATGATTCAGAATTTAGGTTACATTCTTAACCATACTAAGAAACTATTTATCGAGAAGCTTCAAATATTTGTCTTAAATTAAACTTTGGTTGGAATTCTAGAACAATTCTGAAATATCTAGATTTACGAAACGAGGAATGTTGGTCTACATAAATAGCACGAGAACTGAAGGTCGTATACGAGTTATTTCTAAAACTATCGTACCGAAGGAAACTTTATAACCACAGAACCTTCACCTATATTGTACAACGACAAGACCGAGCTCGTGACAAACTCATTCACGATCATGTTTGTTTGAATATGGAATATCGAGAGGTATGTTTCATAATCCTTTGGATAATCCTTCTTGTGTTCGGATGAAAAGTACTGTACTGTGCTGTATCAACCTGTAAATCACCCACTGCTGAGCGAAGGCCTCTTCTCCATATAGAAGAAGGGTTGGAGCTTAATCTACCACTCTGCTCCACTTTGGGTTGGCGGATATTTTCCGATGTCTATGATAACAACCGGGACAGACGGCTTTACGTGCTCTCCGAGGCATTGTGTCGATACCTACAAGGAAATACACCCAGACCGGAAACAAATATTAATACTAATACAAATATCTGCCCCGAGCGGGAATCGAATCCGCGAACGGCGACGCGTGGCTTTGAGGCGACTACGCGCACTACTACACCAGAACGCTCGTTATGGATGAAAAGTATTCTCAGCTGTCTATTAATCGTAATTAACAATCACATTTGTAAAAAAAAAAAAATTTAAACAATTGTACAGGGATAGATTTGCTTTGGACTAGTTCATAGTTAAAGTCCATCCTGAATAATTTTTATACATATACTTTTCTATTATTAAAATTGCAAGAGTTTTATAATTTTTTATTTTTTATATACTTTTTTTTTATAATTCAAGAAATTCGAACTGAAATACCTTAAAAATTTTGAAGGTTACAAGCTACATTAAAATACAATCTTTCAAAGAACATGGTTTATTTCAAAAGTATTTTTACATTCTTATTGAAATATAATACATTCTATAGTATTTTATTTAGAGATAGAACAACGAAACTGAATAAATGATAAGTTATTCTTTAAAGAAATTTCGAGTTCATTCACAATCTGCTCTTAAAAGATATCAACTCGTAAATCAATTCGCTCTCTGAATTCGATTCGACTCTAAGTAAATATAGAGTAATTATTACTTGTTGATTTACTTAAACAAAAGTAAATAATGACTTAACAATAACTATAATTCTAAGTAATCTATTGATACTGAAAAAGTCACTCACATATTTTAATTTATTATGGATTTGAAATGCACTTGCGTGATCATAATGCTTCTGATGCCAAATTCTCTTCTTATGACCCAATGAAAAATAGTTTGCAATTAATTATAAAATGCTTACTCTTAAAAACACATTTCATAAATATACAAAAATTAAGTAATAAAAAAGGGTCTGTATTTACATTCTCTGTACGCAACATTGATAAGGTAAAACAATACCAGTACGACTGTCGGCGGGTGATAGTCCGGACGATTTGTCGCCTGATAAATGCTATAAATCGAGCACAGCTAAATAAGTCCGCGACGGTTATGACGAACGAGGCTACGTTTTGAAATACTGTCAGTATTACGCCAATTGCTTAATTTACTTTACGTCAACTATTCAATTTTTTTTTTTTTTTAATTTTACGGACATTTAATACTTTTTTTAATTAATCTGTATTTTTTATGTTCAAACAGTTATGTTCTACAATTTATATGTATATTTGAAGTTATAGGTTAAATAAACTCGTTTAGTTTTAATCTAAAAGTAAAATCTTAGATTAAAAGATATATTACATTTATGTTTATCGAAGAATATAGACAAATTAAAATGTTTGAAAAATACTTAATCGTAGGAAATAAATATTTTCTCTAATTTATTGTTATAATAATGTCTTAGATATTATAATTGTTCCCTGAATATATATTTAAACTTCAAATAATAGTACCTAATTTGCATTGTGGTCTAAAGCGCAGAGATGTCGCGAAGATGGAATACGTGCTACGAAAACATTTATAACACAAAAATATTCACTTCTAAATCGTCAGAAATTGGTATTACCTCCACGTTCACTATTATGCACTTTTCAACGTTTTCGTGAGTCGGTAATGCAGGCACTAAATCAGACTTGGGTCACCGCATTTGCATATGAGTGGGGCGACAAAGAACAAAGGGATATTTTTATTAATACTTTTTGTAGATACGATATCGTGCGACGCCGCATAACTTTGTTTATCTGGTACCATTAAATCATCTTGTTATGTTTTTTTTTTTTTTTTTTTACTAGAGATAAAATATATTGAACATTTTGCGATTTTATTGTACCTTCAAAAAGATATGTCATTCAAAGCTTATTTATGGTACATCGTTTCTATGTGCTTTAATTAAATTACTTTCATCAATATATTTTCACCAATATTGTAATATTTTTACTCGAGCAATACTTAAATGATTAAGGTTTGACATTAACAAATTTCATAAAGGGAGGTTACCGATTCGGTTGATTTTGTGATTAATTATTTCGTGTAAGTTATAGCGATGGCTTTATCTTTAACATTATCAAATTAATTAATAAAATACTGCAATTTAAGTAAAGTAGCTTAATATCAATTAAAATCGAACTTTCAATCGAACAGGTCTAAATACTTAAAGATGAATACTTAAAACACAACAATATTGTGTTAGCGATAACTTAAAAATCCTAAATAAAAATATCGAATGAATAATAAAACATTAATAACGCAAACGAAATAAATTGAATTAGATCGGTAAACATCTATTGTACGTCACGTATATTTTCTTTAAAATACACATCGAGTTTATTGTGACGGAGCACACGCCAGACGCATCGCTTTGAATCACTAAACAGTGGACTCCACTAACGTTTGTAGTGAACCGATGTTTTTATGGAACGCTTTACTCAAGTCTGTCACGTATAAATGTTCATTTAATTGAATTTTAAATCTCACCTTACGCATCTGAAATATTGTGTTCATGTTATTTTTTTCCTCCTGTTTAAATATCCCGTATTTACTGAAACAAAGCTGTGTATAGTTACGACGTGGTTGTGAATGCCTGAATGGTATTTGTGTAGAATATAAATATTCAATTTTATTTTATATTTGTGATAAGGTAACTTACTGATTGATAAACATATAGCTAATATCACCAGTTTTCAATGATGTATCGACAATTATAAAAATTATACACACAAATATTTTACACTCAATATTTTTACTACTTTATTTTCGGTGGTAATTAGATAAACTTAATAATTTTAATACTTTTGGATTATCAATAAAAAAAAAGTCAACCAAGTAACGAATAAAATAATTTTGGTCGTTAAATGTATCGAAATACTATTTCACGTTTTTCGAAAATCGATTAAAGTAAATTTATCTTTGCATTCAAAGGTCCAAAGCGATTTCGATTATTTTTATTCGCGTCCAGTTATTTAGAATGTTTATTTTATTTCGGTCTCCTTGACTCTCTCCTGTTTTTGGGAAAGGAATGTTAGCGCTATTGTTATCTAACCGTAGTTGTTTTCTTTGATCGAGATCATTCAAAGTTCTAAAATTTTCGCTGCATGTTTAAGGGGCTTAATTGTTTGGAAGCGAATTTTGCTAAACAAAATATCTAAGCGTATCTATCTATTTTAAGCGTTATCATGAATATCCCCGTTATTTTTTTTTAATTTTATTATTAGCGGCGAATTTGTTAGTGATTCGGTTATTTCGACTTTTTAATATAAAAAAATCACTTATGCAAAGTATTATATACCTATGGCATATAAATTTGTTGTCGTTTTCGTTTTACAGACTAATTCATGTTAGTAGACAGGAAAACCATTCTATGAATGATATAGTATATGATGATATAATAAATAAAAAAAGGTTTTAAGAAAAAGTAATCATAAATCAGCGTTTTATCAAAATACTCGTAATTTGAAATAAAATTACTATAGCCTTAAATGTTTGCTTTAAAGTATTTTTTTTCAACTTTCACATCACTATCATCAATTTAAATATCACATTAAAGCTATTTAAGCGAGGAAGTGATCCGTCAACGGATGTCAGTATTAGCGAACGCACGGTACATTATAATAAAGTTTTAACAATAAAACATTCCGTGGACATCCCCAAGTTTCCTGGCGTTAACTGTTACAATATGAAAATTACTCATTCTACATAGGTACATGAATATTATTGAAAATTGTATTCCATATTAATTTAAAAAGTTTGAACAATATAATATACTAACTGAGAAGATACTCCAGTGTCAATTTCAACAAACTTTTTAATTTAGTCTAATCGTCCCGATTTATTGATTTAAATTGATTTATTGGTTTAATAATTTTCACGTGGCAACTATATTTGTACGTCTCATCATTATTTTCGTCATTATCAGTACTTATCGATGTCTACTGAATATAGGTCTTTTGCATGGATTAATGTTTGGAAGTCAATAAAAATAAACCGCTTAATTTAAGTCTTTTAAAGTTATCTGTTTGGATCTATTAATACACTAACCTTTGCGATATTAGGTACCGTTTGGTCAACAACGACCATACGACCATCGATTCTACCTCACGCATAACTATATTGTATATGTCTGACTTGTTTTGCAACTTTCCTTTTGATTGCAGTTTTTACGAATAAAGAAGCAATTATGCACAACTTTACATTACAAATTCCAGAATAATGTAAACGATATTCAGTACTGATAAAATCAGATATAAAATTTCAATTTTATCGACTCACGTTTTTCCACGTTCGAATAAAGTTGGTAAAGGGTATCGATATTAACACTGACATTTAAGGTTCGAGCCGCATTAAAATTGTGCCTATAAAGACATTATTGTCGCCCTTAAGCCATACAAGATTTTACGGCCAACGTAAAAATCGCGAATTGATTTTATCCCGATCGAGTAATTAAAATGTAAATGAGTGCATTGTGATCCGACGGGCGATAAAACGAAGAAAAAAGTTAAACCTATTGTACCGGTCACATTAAAATAAAATGTAGCTTAACCATTTATAGCTCGGTGGGACTGAAACTTTGCCAAATTAAAATTTAGCTTGACTTTTTTATTCTATGGGTTATATGGAATTGATAGTAATTAATATAAATATACATGTTATAGTTACTAAAAATTATATTTAATATTCTGAAACAATTTCTATTAATTTATTTCTTAATTTACTAGTCAAGAAAAGCTCTGTTAAAACTTTAAACTTTAACTGTTAACTTTAACTATTGTTAATAAAAGCAGCAAGGACGGCAGAAAAAAAAACGTACCTAAGTTTTGTCAAAAAAAAAATTGACTAATTATTTCAATTTAAATAAAACCTATGTAGGTACAAAACTACATGTTAAATATAAGAAACCCAATGCATTTACTCTATATCCCGAGCCACACATGAAGAATACACAACATTTGCGACCTAATACCGCCAAGAACAATCGAAACCTTTAATATTACCAACGCGTCCAACATAAATAACATCTTATCAGTAACGCCCCTCCATTGAAACGGTCGCACAATATGTCATAATTATTTAATTAATGCGGACTCAGTCGGGTTATCGGAGCCCCCATAATTTTGGCCTACACGGATTGAATATTTGAACATCATGAAATCAATTTTATATGGCACGTAGGTGGGTTTAACTGATAAAAAGAAAACTATTATGATTGTTGTTTTGTTATGGTTTATCACGTTATAGGTGTAACTGAACAAGTACATGCTGACAAAGCGATATTATCATTATGCTACGTACTAGATACGTGTGTAGTTGTAATGTTAGTCCTGTAGTGTTAATAGTTGTAAAGAAGACTGAATAAACTGTATCCCAAATTAAGTTTTGTCAAGAAAAGATATTAAGAATAAAAGAAAGAGAAAGAGGGTATTTATGTGTTAATTGTAGGCACAACAAATAAATGCTTTAGAAGTAGGTACTGTACTGTACTCCTACTGTAACAAACTATAAATTTCCCACTACTGAGACTAGTTTTCCGCAACAGAGCTTCAGTGCAAATAGGACAATGTGATAACATCATACTAGTAATATTATAAAAGCGAATGTAAGTTAGTTTGTTACGCTTTCACGCGAAAACTACTTAACCGATCATCATGAAACTCTGTACACATATTCTTGGAAGTATTAGAAGTAGCATAAGACACTTTTTTTTGGTCGCGATAACCGATATCAACGCGGGCGAAGCTAATACATGCTGTGCCCGCGGCGTCGCCAGTACGTAAGTTTTACTTTAGTATGTAGTTTTGTAAGTGATTGAAGGTACTAACTGCGATCAAAAAAGCGCCATAAGTGCTATCTATTACTCGTATTATAGTATCGTGCTCGAAGCTGTTGTAAAATAATTTGATATCCAACATTTTGACGGTTTTTTTTTTCGTCTTGTTTTGGTTAATGAGTTTAAATACGAATATTAAATGTCAATTATTATTAATTGAATGCTAAAAATTTTATTTTACACAAATCATTGTAATTTTTAATCATATTTACATTATTAAATTCATCTACTTTTCTCTAACACCGACATTCAAACTAAAATATATATATATATATATATATTAAAATAACCTTTGACGAAATAAAAACTTAATATTACCCTAGGTTATGTTTTATAATTTTATGCTATTTTTTTCAATTTTTTTTTAAACAGGTATATTTCAAAATAATATCTATAGATAACAATTATGTTGAGTCACTTTTGTTGTAAAAATTATTGAGGAAATTTATCATCATTCTCTCAAGAGTTCAGCATCATTATCATAATTATTATAGGTAATTTATGTAATGAAAAGATTGCAAAATCATCAAGTCATTTTTTTTTAAATTTTAATTCACTTGTAATAAATGCGCCGATAACCGGATCAGCAAATGTCAGTTTTAATTGAAATAGACATAAAGACTTTTATCATGAGTCGTATTTTACTCAATCGTCTACATCGAAATTTATTATGCATTTGAGGTCTAGATGTGTACAAATTAATTTATGTATGTACAACGATTTGTTCATAATGAGTACTGGAATAGCAAAAATGAACCCGTAAAATGTTACTAAGTTAGAAGAACAGACAAACGACATTGCGACAAAAAATTGTACCTTCAAAATATTTTAAGACAAAAGTTTCAAGTCAGATGGTAACTTAGATCGGTACCTATATTTAAACTTGCAAATACCTCAGTTTTGAAATATTCGTAGCTTATTGTTCTTTATACCGTAATGTATAATAATATTTGTTCTATGTTTCATGCATTTAAAAGATTACATAAATATTTTTGGTTATATGTTATGTGTGACATGAGTGATGTTTTAAGCCTTTGCAATATTCGTTTTTCATGCATGTCTATGCTTCCCTATATAATGTCTGCATGTTGCTAAAATATTTAACACATTGCATGATATCGAATAGTTGTTTAACTAAATAAAGGAAGCTTATGTGGGCTGCTGCGTAGGCAGATAGCAAGATCCTTATCAATTTGTTTAAATTCTTAACGCTTGCCAATGAATCTTGTGAAACGCTTGAGATATAAAGAATTTCTATTTGTTTTTCTCTTGTAGAAAATCTGCTCCTAACTACACTGAATAATCGGTGTCTGGAATTTTATAACACTATTGATTTAGTTTATTAATCATCCAATAATAATATTTCAATACCAGTTATCGGTAACGTAAACTGTTTTTCAATCTTCTTATTCTTCTTCAGGCCGCATCAGTCCACTGCTGGACATATAGGCCTCTCGCAAGGCATGCCACTTAGCCCGATCTTCGGTTCTTCGCATTCCCTTACTCCCCGCCATCTTGCGCATCATCGCGCCATCTAGCAGGAGGTCGCCCCACGCTACGTTTACCTAGTCGTGGTCTCCACTCTAACAACCATTTGCTCCAACGATTGTTGGTTCTCTGGTAGATGTGGCCAGCCCATTGCCAGTTCAGCTTGATAGACTTCAGGGCTATGTCGGTACCAGACTTTGGTCCGCATATGAATACATTCGTTCCGGATCTTGTTTCGCAGGGACCCGGTGTGGGCATAGCTATTTCCATAGCACGCTGAACGACCTTGAGCTTATGAACTAGCACCACTGTGAATGTTTATTTTATCATATTTAAGATATTTTTTTTTACATTATTACCTGTCGTAAGATGACTTTCCAGCGTGGTTTCTCTCGCTTTCTCTTTTGACGCTTATGCAGTTGTGCATATTATGTCTATAGAGCAGAAAAATATTCTAACAAAATCGACTTTAAGAGAGATCTGCAATGTACAAAATTATATTTTTGTTTGTGTTGTGTTAAATATAAAATTTGTGTATTATATTTGTGTTGTGTATTTTTGTTTGTGTACGTTAGAAGTTGGATCGGAATTACATCGCTACATGATTTATATGACATATTAGAGGATATTTTTTTATAATTTGTAAAAATATTTTGTATTAAGTTTCAACTTTCCCTTAACCACGAGGTATCCAACGCAAAAAAGAATGTCTAAATGGGACTAGCAATTCACGTAAGAGACGTTCATTCAAACAAACTTTTTAACTTTATTATAATTAATAAACATATAAAACCACTTGTCTTATTTGAATCAATATTAGAAAATACATTAAAGCTAAAAATAATAAAATTTATTCTTTTGAAAAATTCTTGGTCTTTGTATGTATTAACAAGGAACAAACGTATCGGAATCCAATTAAAAAAATTAAAAAAGCTTACAGTATTATACTACATTCTTATTTAAACAGCGAATATGTGGCTAACAAAATCACGGAAGGCGTGCATATTACTGTTCTATAGACGAAATCTCAATAACTATACTCATTAAACGTTAGAGAGATTACAAATTTTATTAAATTTTCTTTTCTACATACTGTTTCAATTTACAGTTATATGAAATTGTCAAAAATTAAAAAAATAATAGTGTAATAGGAACACAACAAAAACAAGATAGGGATAAATTAAGTTGTGTAAATATTGTTAGCGAATGTAATTATCGAGACCTCTCTTCTCATGGGAAGAGTTGTTATCGACGTCTGATGCTGATTATTGTCCACTATTTAACATATGCCTTCTGTATGGATCCCCAATGCCAGCGGTCTTTCATCGTCTTCATAAACCAGCGAGTCTTTACGATTCTCAGGTAGAGCAAAGCTACATATTGCAAATCATATATTAGTATCAATTTAAACTCATAACAATTTAAAATCATTAATAAATGTATTATAATTACTAAATAAAGTTGTTTAAGGGATGTAATTAATTTAATTTTACTTACATTTACTATATTGTGTTTTAAATATAAAGTCAAATTAAGTTCAATTTCATGTATCAGTTTTAAAATAAAACCATTTTATAATTGCATTTTTTTTTAAATTTGAATGTCAAATAATGATTTATATTTCAATTGAAAAATATACTAGTCTGTAAAAAATAATCACTAATGATCTACATAGTTTGTACTTCAATCTTCAGTGACATAATTTTCGATTGATGTCAACGTTTCTTTAATGAAAGATAATAATTAAACGACACGTAACAGCAGAGTTCTGTATATTTCGTTATCAATCACCATAACAAATTTGTTTTTATACATTTTAATCAGATATAATATGTCATGGATGTCTCTTTTTTTCGTAAAATATCAATGCTTGATTTAATTACATTATTCATTCATTTTACTTTATTTCTTTACCTATCGATCATTCCAATCATTTGGCATCTTACTTCCACAAACATTTTTATTTCCATAACGTTAAAAGAATATTAATAAATGTCAAAGGAATCGTCGCATAAAATATGCGTAGTACATCAGATAGTGGAGCTTATATTATTAATGGGCTTTGTAGCCGATACGATGTTCGCATAACGATACTCGGGTACACAAACCAGGAGCACATAACGAAGTAGAACTAGCTTCTTACAATGCTATCTCAAAGCTGAGAACCTGTTATGACGCATTATCAGATCCCTTGCCCGGGGTGGCATTAAAACGTCGAGGTGCTCCTGCTTTGTTTATTAAATTATGTCCTATATATATCCAGAAGTTCATTTAGCGGACGCCGATCAAGAAGATATCGCATGAATTATGTCCGGTCTTTAAGATATTTTTTTTTTAAAAGTATATAGAAAAAATATGTTGTCTATCTTCAGCGTTTAACGTTTAAATGCCAATAGTAACGTTTTAGGCAGTTATAAAAAGAAGCTATTCAAATATTAAATTAAATTTTCAATAAATGCTGAAACAATTAATTTTTCCTAGTAAGTCATAAGAAGCCTATTTTACAATTACAAATACTAAAAATGTGTTTCAAGGACATACACACAAATTGTTGAAATTATTATCAATAGTAAGTATGCATCTGTAATTCGCTATTGTTCATCCTATTAAACACAGAGAGAGAGAGACGGTTGTGCTTTCTACACTTGAATATCGATATTCGATTTGGCAGCTGTATAACAAGATTTACGAAATCCAATGTTCTACCGAAAATCTTTCAAATAGGTCACTAACGCAGGTGACAGGTTGTCCGGTTTATATATACTCTGATCATCTGTATAAATTATTGAATCGTATGGATATAAGAAGGTATTTTATATCAGTGTGGATGTAGTATATTTTGTACTTATTTTATGACGATGATGTCTAATCCTCATGTTCTTCTCCATTTGTAGCATCTGTGGTTGTGCTTGATCATAAAAACGATCAATATAAAGTGATTATTATTTTCTTTATCATTTCGTATACGTCAAAGCAATGTTAATAAAAGTTCGAATTGTTACATATCTTTTTAAACTTCCACTTTTTATATAATACTTTAAGAAAAAATATTTTAGGTATATATTGCTTGAAGGATATGAAGCCATCAATTTGAAAATATCTGAACACGTAGTAAATTTTGTTACAACATAAATTTTATTAAACATAATTATTGTAATCACAATCAGTATATAATGAATTCAATCTCAAAAATATCTCTTACGGCGCATACCATAAAATACGCTTAAGACTAATTGAATGGAAAACAAACGAAAATGGAAGCGAAAAAAAGAAATTAAATTGGTAAAAGAGGGTAGGATCGAGATGTAATGATGTAGATAAGTTCAACCAATTACCCAGAGCGCAAAAGTGCTGCATCGGATAAAAATGGACTCGAAGTTCGCAAATATGCAAAGACGATAGAACGTAAAATATAGACTGCAGGCGGACTCAGTAAGAATTTATTTTTATTGGAAAACGTAAACGATGGTAGGCTATACTCTGTTATAAAATACTTTACACATATATGTTATACGTACCTAGGAAATTAAGGCTTTCGAGCATGTTTTATAAGCATATCTAAAACGAAAAGGAGATTATTTTTTCCAGTCCAATTACTTTTCGTTGTCTTTTTCTAAATATATGACATACCAGTGAGACAAAATTGCAGAAACGACAGGATTTTATCAGTTTCAAAATCTGACCATTATTTCCATTACCCTTTCGAAGACGGTAAAAATTACTTGAGCCGAAACCCGCAATCTTTCTTACGATTGCAAAAGTTAAATTTAATAAGCAATTGTTTAAAGTTTCGTTTAAAAAAAAATAACGATAAACGGAACCTATTAATATAATTAGCGGGATAAAAACCTTTTTATCTTTAGTATTACATGGACTACATTGTAACGGAACAATGTCAGCGAATAAAGCACGTTACACAAAGAATGGTTTTTTTTATGTATAATTATTTACTTATATTAATAGAGGAAATATACAAATTCAGAACTCAAAATGTACTAGAAATAATTGAAGTATTTAATTATCATTGTGGAATTAGATTTAGTTCTCTGACGCTTCAAACAAAGTACCTATTCGAAAATTCGAAAATACTTATGACTTTAATCTTTTGTAATCAGATATTACCTATATTAAATCTTGTTGTTCCTCATAATTAAAGTCCAGTAAACTTTTTTTGATAAATTGCTTTATTTTAGTAAATAATAAAGAAATCTCACGACAGGTAAAATATTGAAGTTCATCAATGGTATCGTAAATTATTACATAAAACAAAAAAAAGAAACACTTATTTAAATAATATAGGAATTAATCCTAAATAATAACTAACTAAAGTCATTGAAACTTGACTTTTGTATAAAATAATTAAATCTGCAAAAAGCAGACAAAATATCCATTGAAATACGTCTAATTAGATAATAAATCTGATTTTCATTTTATCTTTGCCCATTATCTGAATAATATCTTTAAGTAAAATATATTATCAAGTTTAAAGTATTCTATTATAATAGAAGCGTTGAATGTAGTTAATTTTTTCTCACAGTATTTAAATTGTTTAATTATTTCCAGATGGATAATAATCTAGAAAAATTCTAGAATGAAATCAATCTCATCAGATGAACTCTGAAATATATTATGCATAAAAAGAAGGAATAATTTATTACAATATTTTAACTTATTTGATGTTAAAGGAAATTTAAATGGGCGTATTTTCAAAATGTCATAGTTGTTAAGTTGCCTAATAAAAGTATGTTAATTATTAGAAGTCAATAGATCTATGAGTCGTTTTTTTATTAATTTATTTAATAATTTTTTTTTACACACTTTGGTATAGTGTGGCATGTTAATTATTAGTTTTTATGTGGTACTTTAAAAATATATTATCAAAAGCATCTTTACAAATTCACTTAATTATAAAACTAAACAAACTGTTCTCTCCCTTTTCATACTTATGAGGATTTTAAGACGATAAAGCCATGTAATAAAATATTTAATACTAAATTTTTAGTGTTAGTACTTGTAATATTTATACTTTTCGTATGTGAGTTTCAAAACACATCCAGCAATAGATTTTCAATAGATTAATAAAAATTTAGGCTTTTAGATTTTATCGTCGAGCTACTATCGAGTTTATGACATTCGGATCTCCAATCATTCCTAAAAAAATTAGTTGAAACATTATTAAATAGTTGGTCGATTTCATTGTATATATGAGGTTTTTTTAAGAATATCACTATATCTATTCTTATATACGGGTTTAAAAATATATACAAATCAAAGAGACATTATTTTCCTGAAACATTTGTATTTCTGATAAATAAAGCCAACAAAACAACAAAAACAAACAAAATTGCACCGAAAATAATATTTTCTAGATTATTTTCGTAATATCAAACGAGCTATTAATATAAATGCTAATTTGAATCCTGTCTAATATAATATTTCTCATAACATTTAGATATAAATAGATTGATCGCTATTGACTTAGGGCCTGTTTCACCGGTTGCGAATAAAGTCACGAATTGCTTATTACGGTCCTATTCAACAGATAAACTACAACTTTCGGTTTCACCGGTTGCGAATAGATGTATTCGACAGAAATAACGGCCGGTAATTTATCGGCCGTATCCAGTGACTGTTAAAGACTATTTGACAGTTAAAAAACATTATTTCAAACGTCATGATCGAAGTCTTAAAACATTTTATACGTTTTGCAGTTTATATCATAAATTAATTTTGTTAAATTATGGATTTTTAAGTTTTGGAAGACTAGTTTGATGAATATTTTCAACATGTTACACGTCCATGAAGGAACTGTGTCTTATATTTTTCGATTAAGTGAAAGTGACCTAAAAACTTTATAGTGATTAGTTTGTAAAGAATAAAATATGTGCGCATAATTATTGTTTTCAATTTCTACAATGTGCTGTTTGCCTAACATACTTCTTTATATTGACTAATTGACTTTTAGTAACTGCCATTTCATCAATACAATGTTTACTAACAACTGTGATATTTTTCTACTGGAACGTTTTTAATTATATGCTGTGATAACGATGGACAAAGCAAAGCGTGACAATAGACCAAAATTATGAATATAGTTAGTGGCTAGGTGGCCTGAGTCATGCCATGTTCAAACTATTTTCAACAACTATCATATTAACCAAGAAGAATCGTAGAAGTATATCAAACATGAGATTCCTATTCAAAATAATAACAGCATCAGTTGTTCACTAATAATTAAATTATTTAATTTTAATGTGCCATCAAGACTACCTAAGTAACCGCAGGCTTTATTAAATGTTTCCTTCTACAGATCCAACTTGGGGAAATATTCTCCATTAGCTAGACTGGCATGCACTTATAATGATCTGTCCTCAATATTTTTTGCAATAGCTTACCAAACTTTAGGTTTAAGTTAGTTTATTTCTTTAATAATTAATTTATCCATTATTGTAATTCAGTACATAGTTTTATTTTCTTATCATTTTTTAAATATTAATCAATTAATGCATGTTGTGATTACCTCTAAAAAGAAATTCTATTATACTCTTATTATTTTCTTATGTAAATATTTTTTGTGTTACTATTTTCATTTCTGTTGGTTATTCTAATAAATAAATTAAACAAAGGCTTATTGATAGAGAATTTGGATATAGATATGTTCTCGGAGATAGGGGTTATGAAAACACAAATTTATAATATAGCCACAGACATGGGGGAAGATATATTTGATTACATGCCAAAAAATACTGATGAAGTTTCTAACATTAACAGCACTTTAGTGAATAATAAATATTTAGTGATTGTACCTATCATTAGAAATTCTGTAATAAATTATTTTTTATCACTTATAATAAGAAATTAAAAACTTTTGTTGTCTTTTTAATATATAAATTTAATAATAGTAGAAAAAACCAATTTTCAAATAATTGAAAAACAATTTATACACATACATTATACAATTAACTTTATAATTTTGTTATATGGACTAGTATCAAAATATAAATTTACACAATATATAATTAAAAAACAAATTAAATAACAAGAAAAAAAAAATCTATACCTTACAATTAACTTTATAGTTTTGTTATATGGACTAGAATCAAAATATAAATTTACACAATATATAATTAAAATTTACATAATATAATATAAAACAAAGAGTAGTGGGACTAGCCATTTGCAATACTTTGCTTATAATAAATATAAGGACTCATGTCAATTATTTGTTAAATAAAATTATAATCTTTGTGGTTTTATTGTTTTATTTACCATTACATAATAAAGACTCATAGCATACAATCTTATTAAAATAATTTGTCAATGATCTTCAAATAATATGGTTAATTTATTATTAAAAAAATAATTTGTCTTATATCTAATATATAAATCTTCAGTTTTCTTCTTATTGTTTTTTTTTAATTTCATTTTAGGAAGAATATGTTTTTCTAGTTTTAATATATCATTCTTGAGCTCAAACAATTTTTCAAAAAAGTCTGTTAATTAATTTTTGTTCTAATTCTTCAAATTAAATATTTCTTTTTAGATTTTTTTCATTTTCAGTCTTTTCTTTTGGCTCTTTTTCTTTTAGCTTATCTAAAAAGATAATTATTGATTGATGCATCTTTCAAAGTTGTATACGGTCTATAATAATAAAGATTCCTAATATATCCACCTTTTCTTAATATGCTTATTTATATTTCTATAATTTGCTTAGACCACCACATGTTATATAGTACAGCTCGGACTAAAGCTTTTTTCTTTTTGTTTCGACACTTTTCATTTTAAATATGTACTTTGATAAAAATAGACTACAGAGCAACTAAAAACAAAACTTTAAATAATTTTTTCAATCTTAAATCGAAGTCAAACGTAAATGTCAAACAGGAGTTCGTTTATTACTCTCTTACATTTCGAAAGCCAAACATAATTATTAATTATAGAATCAAATTTTCTTACTTTTATAGTAAATTTTCACTTAACAATACTACGTAAGTTAATTTATACAGTATTTAATACAAAATTAATATTATTTTTAAGTTTTAAAAATTATTTTCGTATCACAATACTCTTTGTCGAATTTCAAAACGTAAAAAAGCGCTGTTGCCGCACCGTCAAATTTATGCGTCAAATAAAGTTAACTGCCAATTAATTTAGCGGGCAGTTTGATGGTGAAACAGAAAAAAATTCTTATCCGTTGATAACCGTTATACATCGGGTAACTATTCGAAACTTTATCCGCAACCGGTGAAACAGGCCCTTAGACTAATTACTTGTTTATTTCTTTTTTTACTCTTGTGTAACGAGAATTGCGTTGTTTTCTTTACTTGTCCTATTTTAAATGTCAAGGTCACTTTAAAATACGTACACAAAATATAAAATACTTTATGTTTTATTTATTCCTATTGTGTTCCACAGGAAACACACAGGTAATAATTTATCTATAATAAAATATTTTAGTCCGTAATTGCGCTTAGGTACGTAAATTTATTATTTGTTTTTATTTAAAGATTTTTATGTATCTTAGTTAGTTCAAATGGTTCAGTGGATAGAAAACGCGAATCAAAACCGACAATCACGGTTTTTGATTCCGGATAATGTTAAAAATTTATTTTTTACACGACGGCGAATAAGAACATAGTGGAGATGTAAATTTATGTCTCTGGACTTAATGGTTATTTTTTTATCGACCAACTCGCAGTGCGGATGTGTGCGGACCAATAGCTTAGCGGATAAGGTTTCATAACTCTCCATACTCGGAAAAGTAGCATTTGCTATTAACTGCAACTGTAATATGACCATACTGTCTTTATATTTATCGATATAGGTACCTACTCTTATAATGAATTACAACTTTAATCGGTTAAAATGTTCTTTTAGAATTATTTTAACTCATAACAGTTATTTCTCTAAGTCATTTAATAGATAAGATAATATTATACGAAAGTACAACCGATTTATAAAATATATTTTTGAAGATTAATATTTTCAAAACAAGTTTCTGATATCGTGAAGAAAATCTGTCTTACCACAATGGACATAAACGTTCGAGTTACGCAACAGACGCTTCAAAGCATCCATTCTTATGACAAATGACGAGCGCGCCTAACCTCTAGATGGGTATCGTAGAGTATAGTATAAACATTTACATTGGACGTGTGCTCGGTAAAAACGTTCTTCAATTTCAAACTTATCTATTTCTCTTTGTTTTCATGACAGGTGCATTAGCGTGGTATCATAGAACAATTAAATGCATCGGTCTGCCTTATCACGGTGAATAGTAGTTTGCTATCGGCTGCGTACGATCGAACGTTGTCGATTTGATTAAGGAATTTCTTTGTTTCGTAATATTGTCTACTGTCGTGAGTGTGCTCTTGATTGGAGGATCGAATAACAGTGACCGCTGCTTTTTCGAACAATGCCGCGTCAATTTTTTTTTTTTTTTTGAGCTCGTTTGTAATCGCTTACGTAGTAATAGGGATCAATTTGATTTAGCTTTTATTTATATTTCATACTTGTAACTTAAAATTTTTAACTTTATTTTAAAAATTATAATTCTATAATTGGAAGGTTTAATGATTGTTTTTATTGCTTTTAGAAATGTAGTATGTATCGGTTTGTTCGTATCTCCCAGAGCGTGTAAAGCCGCATTAGAGCAGCGTGTATTACACTCCAATCCTTTTCCAATATTAAAAAGAGGTCTTTACCCAGTAGTAGAGCGCTTACACAGACTAATTCAGTTCAGTTCAATCCATTTAAAAATAACGCAATTATAATTATAAAATAAATGAAAGTAATTAACTTACAAAAATCCTAACAGAAATACTTTTGTATTACGTTACAACAAACAAAACGATCGATACGAAACTGTTTATACAAAATGTAATTAAAACAATATCAAGGCCTATCAAATAAAGCCTGCGGTTCTTGCTTAGAAATTTCGGTCATTAAAACAACATAGTTTCACGCACCTATGTTAAGGACTCCCGTAGACTACAGACTTCAAAGGTTAGTTTAGTCGGCTATCGTCAGCTTACTAAATAAACTGTTAATACTGATATAATAAGCGTTGTACGAAAATAAAAACATGTCTTACAGGTCATATTTTAAGTAACATCATTATAAATATTGGTCAGTATCAAATTGTAACATTGTGCATACATACTTATAATATATCATACCGAATAAAAACTCAACATTCTTTTTTATAGATAGCTATAGTCTTGACGTTTGTGAAGTCTGTTAGATTCTGAATGACTTAAAAAGCGGTTTTATTGCTTTTAAATGACAGGTAACAGTTCGTTACCGACGTGTCGTAAACGTCTATCGGATATATTAACTTATAGGTACGTGGGACGGCGATGAAATTCTTTGATTAAAATATAATCAGCCACAGTTGAATTTCAAATCCAATACCCATAAAATTATTTGATGTCGACAATAAAATTTACTTCAATGAAATCGTTGGCTACGAACGTTTCTTTTATATGTATTTTTGATTAATACCTTTAATAGACGTAGTATTTTCGTCATTAAGTTTTACATGTTTACAGCCCACTTTTATAAACAGCTAAAGTTAGTGTAGTTAGTGTCGCATTCACACTCTTGTATGAATATTGTGGAAAGCTTAAATTATCATTAATTTTAAAATATTGCCTGTAATATTTTTAATATTAAAAAGTAATTTAAATGTTCATTAACTTTAAAATCGATACGTATCTAATAATAAAAATTAACATAATCGAAATAATTTTTTTTATTTAATGTCGCTCACATATTATATATTACATAAAATAAATCATACTTTCATTAAAAATTTTAGTTTATTTTATTTTATATATATTTTTTAAATTTTGAAAACAGTATTTTATAATGGTATAAAAAATAACAAATAATTTATAAAAAAAAAAAAAATTGTTCACGGTATTAAAATTAGAAATAGTTTCCAATATACAGATTGGAAATACATATGTATATTATATGCTATATGTCAAGTCCGTGTTTGCCGCGAGCTAGGTTGTGTTTTCGATAGTTTGTTTACACTGTTTATATGCGCTACAAAAGTTTATTCCGTAACTCAACTATTTAACCATTGCCCAAATAAAATGCTAATATTAAATTAAAATCAAGAAGTTTATATAGGTAATATGCTTACAAAGCTAGGCTATGTATAATATCATAATAAATAGTACAGGAACCAAAAATTATGCAACAACTTTCAGCATAAAAATTCGAATCACGAGAAACTTTTTGTGACATTATATTATAAACTAGCTGTGCCCGCGGTGTTGCATAACACACACATAAATGTTAATTTACTCACACATCTACTACATCTACGTTACTGTAGTAATTAACCACGATTCAGAAAGCGCCATCTATTATGATAGTGTCGTACTTCAAACTGTTGTATTTAGGTAAAAATAAATCGCAGTCTGACATTTTGATGTTATATTTTCGTGAACTGAATTTTGAATATGAATAATTATTGTTCATTATTATTATTTATATGTTATAAAATATTATTTTACAGAACGTTATTACATTTTTGAATCACATTTTAATGTATTAAATCTTCTCTATCGCTGTCATTCGAAATACAAAATTCAAATTATAATAGCTTTTAAAAGGCTGAAGAAGTTTTGATGAAATAAAGACTAAATTTTATTTTAGAATATGTCTCTTATAGTCGGTATCCTCAGTGCTGAGGGTCGTGACCGCCACTAAGCACTTTCCTTGTTATATCCCTCCAACGTTTGCGATTTTCAGCGCCAGCCAGCCAGCGGTTTTTAGAACATGCGTATATAATCATTATATATATTATATGCGTTTTCATGCTAAAGTTTCAATCTATGCTTAGTACTTTTGCAGTGACGCGTTCAGACAGACTAATATCTAGAAATGTTAGAAATATGTTTATATTAGGTGTTCTATATTATTTATTTACCTATTATTTTGTTTAAATGTTTTTATATCCCTATAAAATTTTCCGTTAGTAAATTAAAAAAAAAAAGATATAAAATTTCCAATTTTATTATAATTTTAGATAGATTTTTCAATAGCACTGGCTAATATGAAATTAAAAAAAAGCCAGAACTGCTAATCCGCAGACGAACGAAGGTTGCCGAAATAGCCCAACGAATTTGTAAGCTGAAGTGGCAGTGGGCAAGGCACATAGCTCGTAGAACTGACGGCCGATAGAGCAGAAAGGTTCTCGAGAGGAGACCATGTACCGGGAAGCACAGCGGACGGCCGTCCGCGATATGGACAGACGACTTGAGAAAAGTCACCGGAAGCCGTTGGATGGAGGCTGCTGATGATGATGATGATGATGATACTTGTAATTAAACTGTAATATGTCCAGTTCTGTACGTCGAAGATTTAAAAAAAAATTTTTTTTGAGGGCACTTGATAATCGATTCTAAAGCGAAAAATATATTGTCTTTTCATTTTGTTTGTTTGCCCGTATCATGGTCGCGCATCACGTTAAAAATACTGAATTAATTTAAATGAAAGTGATCGAGTTAATACTACTAGAAAACTGGATACTTATTGCACACCACTAAAAAAAGAACAGTATTTATAATGAACTAAGAAAGATGTAAAAATGCGATCTTATCACTAGAAGAACGATCTCTTCTATATACACTTGACGGCAAAAGTCAGTTGAAACTACGAAATATCGGGAATAATAATAGGTAACGTACATTAAGGTTTATTAAATTAAATTTAAACATATAAAACACATTTCTTTTTCGATTATCTACACTGTTTGATATTTATTAAATATATAAAATTATTAAAACTAAATTTATAATAAATTTTAGAAAATATTAAGTGCCAAAGCGAGTGAGATTTAGCCCTCTTAAGATTAGCGTCTTCTTTAAGATTAGCGTCTTATAGGAAGGGGAAGACAGTTCCAAAGTCGAACAACTTTAGCAGAGAAAGAATTAGAGTAGAATGAAGCAATACGAGACAGAGTTTTAAGATTTAATTTAGAGAATTAAATACTGTCAGTGGTTTGTTAATTTATAAATCATAGATATCAGAACCCCTAGTATATAGTCTAAAATTACTTGAAACCCGGAATATACAGAAACCCTTAACTGGCTCATTTTAAGCCGGGGTACATACTTAATCAAAGGTACTGTATAAAAAAAAATAAAAAAAAAAAAAAAAAAACAGACGTTATACAGTGGAAACAGTCTAAAAAGGAATGTCAGAGAAAAATATCTCGAACTGATATCTAGAGAGTCTGACCTTATTTAGAAATAGGTTTGCAGTAAATAAATATCGACATACAACTTAACCGTTATAGCAAATGAATAAATAAGCAAAATTGCATACAAATGTTATCTGAGAAAATTTTTCATAACCGCAAGATTAATTTAAACAGCATTTACATTTTAATTTCATGTTTAAGGATAACCCCCAGTTAAATTTTAATACTTTTATGGTTTATTCTAACATAAGTCACAGCGATGTTTTGTAAGCTATAAATTTCAATAATAATAACGAACCTGAGATCGAAAAAAAAAAAACAAATTATATATTTGATTTTATTATGAATTGTAGCCTTAAAACCTTCTATAGCAAAAATATAGACCGCACTTGAAAAAAAATTCCCGATCGGAGTAGTAGTTTACAGATCAGCGAATTCATAAAAAGACGCGATTTCACCCACGCTTATTTTTATAGTTAAAGTTCTCCTCCTGTGAGTCGTGTTTTATCACCTAACACCCTCCTCGCTATAAGGATTTCCAATGTAAAAGAAAAATAGTAAAATTGTTCTGATAGGTCCCAATATTAGACTTCTAATACAAAATACTGTTCTTAGATTTATATATACGAGTATGTGAATCTACGTTACATCGTATTAAAGAACTCTCTCTCTCACTACGTCATACGTGACTCCAAAACCTCATTTACTGTTATGGATGGACACAATACAAACTATTTTCATCAATAGATAGACGATTTTTGATCGCCATAAAAGGTCATCGTGTTAGCTATAAATAAGGTATTTAAATGAATGTGTGTGGGCCTCCACATACATAAGTAGCCATGGGAAAGCTACAAACGTTTATGCTTGATGTCTCGTAAATATTCGAGTATTGAAAACTGTGTAGCTTATCAGCGTTTGGTGAAACTGTGATTATACTATCAACAATCTTTATATTCCTGTGTTTTATAAAATACTTTTTTATTTTATTGAATTTGTGAAACGCCTATAATGTTTAAAGTATGCAATAGAACTTACACTTATACTTTGCTTAGGTGAATACGGATCGCTAATATTTGTTCAATACTATTTAAAAAATGATCAATGTAATTTAAAATACAACACTATAACAAACTTTTACTTTGCTATAGCTATATAGTAGGTTAATTAAACATAAAATCTTATCAATATCTTATCAGTATGTGTAATCTTGGATAAAATCTTGACGTGACTTAAGAGTTCGTATTGTATCATATTGGTTCGTAAAAATATAGTCTTTTGTTTGTTATAGTATTTCATGATATTAAAATTATAAAAACAATATTAATAAAAATTCTATTTCTGACAATTATATAGGACGTGGTATCTGACTATGGGTCTTCTAAACAAGCTCCAAGTCGCACAGCGTGAAATGGATAGGGCTATGCTTGGTGTTTCTTTGCGAGATCGAATCAGAAATGATGAGATCCGCAGACGAACGAAGGTTGCTGACATAGCCCAACGTATTTGCAAGCTGAAGGGACAGTAAGCAGGGCACATAGCTCGTAGAACTGACTGCCGATGGAGCAGAAAAGTTCTCGAATGGAGACCACGTACCGGCAAGCGCAGCGTCGGACGGCCATCCAAGAGATGGACAGACTACTTGAGGAGAGTCGCCGGAAGCCGTTGAACAGAGGCTACCTCGAACCTGTCACTCTGGAGGTCGATGGGGTAGGCCTACACTATATATAAGATTTTACGTTATATATATGATAATACGAGTATAAGATTGCTATTTTTTAACTCTCGGTATGCGAAAATTAAATTTTTTAATTTACTTAATTTAAAAATATCAAACAAATTAAATCAAATATAATACCGCAAAAAAATTAAGAAAATATTTCTCCCTTAAAATAAATTAAATACGGAGTTAAATTGGTTACGCTTATAAAATAAAGCTACATTTTCAATTGACGATGCTGACGCTGAAGACCATAGAATAGTTAATCTTGGCCTTTTATTCCTCAATGCAATTGGCTAAAATTTATAGTAAATACAATTTGTTCAACCTAAATCGTTAAAAGCTTACTTCCTATTCTAGAATTTGTATGCGAAGTTTACTAAACAAACGATGCAATTAGTGAAACTATCAATCCCATAGAACTTCGGAGTTTCAAAGACAACGCAAACTTAAATTGCTCGTATCAACAATCGACACAAATAAACGACGCGCTATTTTGCTTACAATACTGCATTCTTAGGACCGTCGGACATTAAATAGTACAAAGCCAACAATATCATGTAATTGCAAATGATTCAATGTCTCATACTAAGACGAAATATTTTGCTAGAAGTTGTATAGAAAGTACTTTACTTGATGATATCTATGGATGGTAAATAATCCTGTAAATTTAATTTATATTTATGATCTTAACACCACGTTCTTTGTCAAGTCTACCAATTTCTGTTTTATTAAGTGTGGATTTGTTATCTGGTCTAAAATATTTCTCTAATTACGTTTTATTTTCATGGCCTTTAATTTACTTATTTATTTTTTATTAATACTTTATGTCAAAGCCAACCTTGTATGTACGAGAACTGACGTTTTTAGATATGGAAAATCTGTCTCTCTCTCTCTCGAATCTCAAAATAATATAGTCGGTAAATAAAAAACAAATAATTAAGAAAAGCGTGTGTAATTATTTCACAACACATTTCAATTGATATGATTATTTATTTTAAAGTGATTTAAAAATTTAAAAATGAATTTAAAAATTTAAAAATTCAATTTAAAAATGAACTAAGAAATAGAAAAGATACTAAAAGTTTAGTCTTTACTGGATTTTAGTAATAAAAAGTCGACAAAGTGCTCGTAAAAGCTGTAAAGAAGCCTTCTAAATTAAATGTAAATTGCATACTTATAGTACAATCTATTTTTCTAGATGACATTTCCACGTCGTATCCGTATCTAAGTTTGTTTCACTACCATTTACGTCGACCCACGTTAGTCAGAAAATACGTTCATGTATTCTGACTTGGTTTAATCTCGATTCATATTTTCGTTTGTTTATACTTTTACAGCGGAGCTTTTATCGAGTCACCATTTATTAGTTGTGGGTGGTTGAAACTTTTTTAATCTTTTGTTTCAGATAACCACGTTTATTTATGTAATAACAGCATATTTCTAATCTGTTTTCAAAATGTATATGTGTCTTCGTTATAGATGACCACTAAATGATATTTTAAATTCAAGTTACATTTTTAGGATTAAAAAGGCGATGTAATTAATTTTTGAAAATAAAATTATTTCAAAATAGTAAATAAGTAATTATTTTTACAAATATTATAAAAATAAAATACTTATCTAAAAAAAAATACTATAGTTATATACTTTTCGCGTATAAACTTCACTGCTACAATATAACGTAATACCAATATACTTTCATATGAAAGTTTTATAATAAAATATTTTATACGTTTACTTTGCAAAATAGTCAGTATCTTTTAGCATCTTGGATCTCAATTTTGATTGATCGTAGGTAATTTTGTTATCATTATCTGATGATATATTTGCGCTTTAAAAAAGCTAGGACCTTAAATTTTTTCCAAGATTAATCTAATCTTATACATAAAAAGTCATGTGAAAATGTTTTGAATTGTGCAATAATATTTTACATTTAATGCAAAATTATTAATATACAACTGTTTAGTTTTAAAGCGGATTTTCATAATTGATTATAACGAAATAAAATTTGTAAAAGAGCTTTATCACCAGAAGAAAGACTTAACTGGAAGACTGTTCTTGTTAAATAAAAATAAACACTAGGAAAACAACGCACACGTTAAGTATTCTTGACGTTCAATAAATTTAAACTACGATCTAATATAGCAATAATAAGCCACTTATTCATAATTATATTACAAATATGCTTTAGCAAAATACATAAAAACATTTTACAAAAAAAAATTATTAAATATAATATTTGATCATGGAACCACCATTACGTCTATATGTTAAAGGACTAAAAACGCACGCGACGAAATCGCAAAAGTAAACACGCGTTAATCCTTTCCACAAACCAACACGTGACATTAAGTAAATCCGTCAAATAATCCACTACGAAAGCCGACAAGATTTCGTCAACACAACATTCGCGTTTTCGTTAGCGAGCGACAAACTTCTCAACGTAGGTATTTACATTTTCGCATAAAGTAAATTCCTTGCGACCAGAAGTCGAATGAAAATACCGACTCTTAACAAGTTTTTAATCTGTGAGACGGTTTGATTCATATTACGAGTATGTTTTAGGGGGTAGATAAGAACAGTATATTCAAAACTTATTTTATTTTATTTACTGAGGAATAATAAAAAAATTTATATACAAAAAGAGTGTTCAAAGTTGATTAGTACCTACGTGATTTATTACAGTATAAAATATTTGTAGAATCAACAGCATTGCCCGTTAATCCAATAACGCGGTAAATAGGGACAAAGATATACACATAAAATTAAACCCCATTTTACATCAAATATTTTATTATATCGGACTCAACCGCATAAATATTCAAGCCAAAAAAGTTTAAATAAAACAATAAAAAATGAGCAAAGACATCGATTCTATGAATGTTTCATTAAATTCTTGAATTAATATTCCACAAACTTAAAATAATATTCCAACAAAACATTAATGCAAAACATTACTAAGAACTTAATAAATATTAGAATATAAATCGATATACAAAAATTAATTTCGCAATAAATAGATTTTTTTGCTTTGTATTAATAAAAAAAGGACAACGATAATTTTTGATGACAGCTGACTATTAACGATAGATACAATTTTAAGTAACCACGCCCTTGTTCCGAAACATTTACACTTTTGTGATATAAGGAAATTGTTCAAAGAAGATCTTAAAAGTTCTTCATTATTTCTGAGTATAATCTCATTTTGAGTAGAGTTATGATATATATTTTTAGGTACTAATTATAATTCTTATTGACAATAGCCATTATTTCAGGTTCCAGTTTCTTGGAAATGATCGTAAATTTATAGACTAATAAACTTTTCTTTGTTTTTTGCATTTTAAATAAAATATCGGTTTTGCTTGGCAAATTGTAATTAGGCCAATTTCGTAAGAATTCAAATACGAGTATTTTACTTAAAATTCCGAATACGAAATAATAATAAAAAAACTACACATTCATTGCGTGACGACACCGTGCACGCGATGCACGATTTTGATTTATTCCTGATACAGTTTTCGAGTTTTTTTAAGGAGTGATATTTACTTTAAGCTCTGTTAAAGTACGATTGAACGGAAAGGCACATTATTTTGGAGAGAAATATTGCCCTTGACAGTGTCAGTGAGGAAGGTTTGAACTTTAAAGCTGAATCTAAAATGAGTCGCTGATATTGGATCTAATGGATGTAGTTAATATTTTCTATTAGACTTTGGATTGGAAAGACATCCTAATAGTACATTAAAATAATGATTACAAATTTTGTTATGCAACATAAGATATGCGCAATAGTGCTACAGTAGTTAGGCAGCCTAACAATGAGAAAGTAACATGTTCAGTTCTGGATTCTTTGGATTTCTATAGCAGCATAATTCCTAGGAAGGGGAAAATATTACTCTTCAAGAGTAAATTGGTAATTATTTAAAGTAATATAAAGGGTAACAAGCGTAACAGTGACTTCGTTGGTTTTCTTTTCAAGAATATAAAAAAAAAGGTTTATAAAACACTAAACTTCTAATAATTTAATTCACAAAAAAAAAAATAACTATATAGGGTAATATTTTGGTATTTACTTATGAGTAAATAATGTGGTGTATGACGACAGTCATACTAATGTTAACATAATTCTGCTGACCAGCGGGGAAGCAGTGTAAACAACATAATCAATATACACAAAATCTCTTCTTAAATAATAATATAATGAGATAAAAATATGTCATAATCTAATATAAATTGAGGTTTTCACACATATGTACGATAATATAAAAGATTATTGACAGTCGAACATTACAAATTAAAAAAAAAATGGAATATTGATGTATAAATTATGGAAATATGAATTAAAATTTTATTCTTTTTCGCATTTAATTATGCAAATTAATATAATCGTTGTATCTAAACGATATTTTCTATATTAATAGGATTTTGATATTGTTGAAGACACAACGTTTATGGACAATAATCAATTAGATATATCTTGTTATGTTTGGTAAATTAATTTTGACGTTAATTTTGATTTTTTAACGACCAACCAAAACATCTAATAATTTAAATAGGATTTTTGTTACAACGACTTTGAATCGAGTTATTGATAATATTATTAATATTCGTTTATTATTTTCATTTTACATAATATATAAAATATTGAAAACAAAATGTTATGTAATTCTAAGCATATTTATTTATTTATAAAGAACGAAATTTAGAATGAATTTGATTAAGAAAAATCAGTTGGTGCTTATATAATCCTATCATTTATTTTGTATGTAAAAAAAATTCTTAGCAATAAGATGACGATCTATGTGTATTATTTGCTCTCAAAAACTATTTTCATCTACTTCGAGCAAAAATAATCATCAATAATGGAATAAACAATTTAAAACGCTAATTATACTAAAATACTAAATCTACTGTAGCAAAGTGTAATTTATTGATTCTAAAAAGCGTCATCCAGTTACTGTAAAAATAATAAGACTCACTTAAGATTTACGTCAAATTTAACACACTTTAAAAGTAATGGGGTTGAAATAACCCTTGTTGTATACCGAAAGCTAGTTACACTTTCAATGACATAGTTTTTATTCCTGATTGTATTTAAAAAAATATAATTCTGACATATGATCCACATGAGGGGCTCTACAAAAAAAAAAAAACCATACAGCGCTTAATCGAATAACTAGTTCCCGAGAGATTATTACAACTATTCTCAAGCGTGGCCATTTTATTTGACTGACAACATCAATTAGTAGTTGATGCTGCGGTATAATATTTCAAAGGGATTCGATGAGTAAGGGTAATGGACTATTAATACTTAAGTGGGATTTAAAAAAGTAACACTTTAATTAAAATTGTACAGATTTAAATGAAAAAATCAAAATTCGTATAGTTATTTTGAAGCGTATTCTAAAAAATGAATAGATCTATTAACATATATTCCCAAATAATACAGTTGAATTGCTGAAATCACTTATTCAAATACACCAATCTAGGGACCTATGAAAGCGATTTCAAAACTTCCCTTTGCGATAGAAAGTTTATTTATATTAAGGAAATAAGCAATAAAATATTATTTTACGTTTCACAGAAGTCTGTTACATCTCTGTGGTACAAAAATAAAATGATCCTACTTTAAATGGTAGGCACCATAATTATAAAACAACGTTTTTTCTCGTTTAATTAATTATCTGTATCTTTATTATTTATTTGTTTTGTAACAAATTATTTCATGCGATATTTAAGTTCATTTATTTTACTTATGCTAGTCACGATTAAAATCACATAACAATGTATAAATAAAAAGACGCCAAGGAAACAACTAATAAAACGTATTTATGTAAAATTATATAATTAATTTAATAGTAAGCTCTAGTTACTAAATACTGGGACTTTTTACTTTTTGCCGTACTTATTGGTCATCAATATTCTCATATATTTGACGTGTCAAGACGTTAGTCTTAAAATTGCTGTACTAACACTTGTCGACCCATGCAAGTTTACCCACTTTGACGACTACTGCTTAGCTCCTATAAGGCAAGGCTAAGGCAAGGCATAGTGAGGTATATTTCTTACATAAGTATATATATATATATATACATACTTATGTAAGGAATACCGCTTTTAGGATAGTAAATTTAAATAAACAAATCTGGAGGCACGGCAGTGCCTCCGCCAAGTCGAGCAAAAAAAAAAAAGTGGCACGGCCGTACTATCCTTTTCTCGAAGCAATTCAGGCCATTTTCGACCCCCTATAACTTCGTTGCGGATAAAACTAGAAGTCTGAATTTTCAATACCCAAGCAGGCATTGTATAAACACGGTATATTTCAAATTTCATTCAATTTGAACCAGTAGTTTAAGAATTATAATTAGTCAAAGTTAACGATTTTGTCACTCACTGACTGACCGATCATCAAAACTCTAAGGCACTTCTAGCAGACATAGAAGCTTCAAATTTAGAATACCATTAGTGTTTAGTATATAAACCGAGGAAAAATTCAAATATTGTGCAATTTCGGTCCAGTTTTCTAGATACACCAACTGCATAAATAACTTTGTAATCTCATATAAATATATAGGATTACAAAGTTACATATGCAGTGGATAAATCAATGTAAATAAAAGTAAATAACTTTTAAAATGGTCAACGGAATGAAAAAGCAAGAATGGAACATGTCTTATGAAATTGTACCAAAATCTCGAAAAGAATTAAAGTAGACAAAATTGAAAAAAAAAAAAAGAAATAATAAGTACTAATAATAAGTACTACCTACTCAAAATAACTTTTGTATTTTGAAGTTATACTTCTTGATGAGACTAATTTTTACGATACGCGCGCACACTGTGAAAAAAATAATAAAACCGACAACATGAAGTTAACTAGTAGGCGCCGCGCAATTACACTAACTTACTTCATTGCGCTGATGTGTCCGCTCAACAAGATTTTATTTAGTTTCACCTGTCCCGATGTTTGTCATCAAATCTTGCAAATTAAATTTGATTCAAAATAATAATAATAATAACCGTGTGATAATGCAATATTATGATGACATGTTGCTAATCTGATGGAGGAGCTAAAAGGTGGCCATAAGAACTTCGCAATGCAACGACACAAACTCATCGAGTGGGCTCGTCTGAATCTTCTTGAAGAGTAGTTTGTCTTTCAATGGTAACCAAGGTCTGATGATGGAGCTGGAAGGTGGTCATAGGAACTTTGTAATAAAACAACGCAACCTCAACGAGTTTCGGCTCGTTTGATTCGTCTTGACGACTACTTTATTTTTAAATGGTTACCGTGGTCTGATCGGATGATGGAGCTGGAAGGTGGCCATAGGAACTTCGCAATGAAACGACACAACCTCATCAAGTTCGGGTTCGTTTGAATCATCTTGACGAGTAGTTTGTCTTTCAATGTTAACTAGGGTCTGGTGATGGAGCTGGAATGTGGTCATAGGAGCTCTGTAATGTAACGACGCAACCCCATCTAGTTTCGGCTCGTTTGATTCGTCTTGACGAGTACTTTGTTCTTAAATGGTTACCAGGGTCTGATCTGATAATGGAGCTGGAAAGTGACCATAAGAACTTCGAAATGAAACGACACAACCACATCGAGTTCGGGCTCGTTTGAATCGTTTTGACGAGTAGTTTGTCATTCAATGTAAACTAGGGTCTGATGATGTAGCTGGAATATAGTCATAGGAACTCCGTAATGAAACTACGCAACCCCATCGAGTTTCAGCTCGTTTGATTTGTCTTGACGAGTAGTTTGTTTTGAGATGGTTACCAGGGTCTGACCTGATAATGGAGCTGGGAGGTGGCAATAAAAAACTTCGCAATGAAACGACTCAACCTCATCGAGTTCAGGTTCGTTTGAATCATCTTGACGAGTAGTTTGTCTTTCAATGTTAACTAGGGTCTGATGATGGAGCTGGGAGGTGGCAATAGAAACTTCGCAATGAAACGACACAACCTCATCGAGTTCGGGTTCGTTTGAATCATGTTGACGAGTAGTTGGTCTTTCAATGTTAACTAGGGTCTGGTGATGGAGCTGGAATGTGGTCATAGGAGCTCTGTAATGAAACGACGCAACCCCATCTAGTTTCAGCTCGTTTGATTCGTCTTGACGAGTACTTTGTTCTTAAATGGTTACCAGGATCTGTACTGATAATGGAGCTGGAAAGTGACCATAATAACTTCGCAATGAAACGACACAACCACATCGAGTTCGGGCTCATTTGAATCGTCTTGACGAGCAATTTGTCTATTAATGATAACCAGGGTCTGATGATGGAGCTGGAAGGTGGCCATAGATACTTCGCAATGAAACGACAAAACCTCACCGAGTTTGGGCTCGTTTGAATCGTCTTGAAGAGTAGTTTGCCTTTCAATGGAAACCAGGGCCCGATGTTAGAGCTGGAAGATGGCCATAGAAAGTCAGTAACTAAACGACATAATCACATCGAATATAGGCTCGTTTGATTCGTCTTGACGAGTACTTTGGTGCTATATGGTAACCAGGGTGTGATGATAGAGCTGGAAGATGGCCATAGAAACTCATTAATTAAATGACATAAACCCATCCAGTATGGGCTCGTTTGATTCGTCTTGACGAGTACTTCAATGCAAGATGGTAACCAGGGTCTGATGATGGAGCTGGAAGGTGGCCATAGGAACTTTGCAATAAAACGACACCACCACATTGAGTTCAGGCTCTTTTGAATCGTCTTGACGAGGAGTTTATCTTTCAATGTTAACCAGGGTTTGGTGATGGAGCTGGAATGTGGTCATAGGGACTTTGTAATGAAACGACACAACCACATCGAGTTCGGGCTCGTTTGAATCGTCTTGACGAGAAATTTATTTTTAGATGGTTACCAGGGTCTGATTTGATGATGGAGCTGCAAGATGGCCATAAGAACTTCGCAATGAAATGAAACAACTTAATCGAAATCGGGCTCGTTTGAATCGCCTTGACGAGTAGTTTGTCTTTCTATGGTAACTAGGATCTGATGATGGAGCTGGAAGGTAGTCATAGGAACTCTGTAATGAAACGACGCAACCCCATCGAGCTTCAGCTCGTTTGCTTCGTCTAGACGATTACTTTATTTTTAGTGGGTTATCAGGGTCTTATTATACATGGCGCGCACTAACCGTTAACTCGGAGCATCAATTTATTGTAAGTATAACTTCTTACGTGCGTATATAAGTACACATACACTTTTTTAAATATTTTTTAAAGTTTATTTTCGTGGAGAATTAGGTGTAAAAAATCGACAGAAACCTGACAATATTGTTTCCGGCTAAACATACTTAATTTATCTCTCTTGTCAAGTATCTTAAGTTGTCAACTTGACATCACAATATATATGACATGACGATCAAATAAAAGATTTTTTATTTTTAAATTTTACTAATCGTATTTATATCTGTTAATCGTATTCCTGTAAGAAACAAAAAACTCTTGCGTACCAGTACTATCTATACCAGTAATAGCTGAAACTCAAGAAGTAGTACCGGAAAAGAAAAAGAGGAAGATTATATACAAAAATAAAAAAAAGATCATAAGACAGAGCGTAGGTTTTAAGAAAATGCATTGTTGGTATTTAAGAAGTAGAAGACACTGGAAAGGAAAACAAGTAGGAATATCTACAAAAAGAAATGAGATGCTATCAAAAACATAACTTGTAAAAAATCCAAGTCTCGCAACTCAGTTCTTCTACTCTACCGTAAAAAGTTGTGAGATCCATGTATTACCAAGTCGGCTAATTTATTCAATCCCTACTTAAGGGTCCTTCTGTCTTAAGCTATTACGTAATTAGCTAACCTAACAACATATTATAGTGACCATATCAATATTAAAAATCTTTAATGTTTAAAATAGATAGATTGACTTGGCAATCGCATGAAAACACAATGTACAACACAACAAACAAGTAATGCATAAGAGTATTGTATTGAATTAGATTATTTAGTGCGATTGCCAAGTCAATCTATCTATTTAAAACATTAAAAAAATTTAATATTGATATGGTCACTATAATATGTTGTTAGGTTAGCTAATTACGTAATAGCTTAAGACAGAAGGACCCTTAAGTAGGGATTGAATAAATTAGCCGACTTGGTAATACATGGATCTCACAACTTTTTACGGTAGAGTAGAAGAACTGAGTTGCGAGACTTGGATTTTTTACAAGTTATGTTTTTGATAGCATATACATTTTAGCTTCATAATATCAGTATAAATATTCCATTACTCGTCCTGTGTCTCTCTAGAAGAACTCTACGTAACAGCCACATCGAACAATAAATGATTATAATTGAAAAGTTTCTTCAGAAAGAAATCCAATAATCCTAAACAACTGTCCAGAGAACTCCAAGTTTGGGTTCAGCTGTTTAATCCCTTCATTTCTCGACCAATTAAACTTCTGATTTAACACAAATCGAAGAACCGACCTCCGGTAAACTATAATACTTTATTGGATAAGATTTCTCTGGGATTCATATTTGCTGATCAGTTTTCTCATCTCGATATTCTTAGTATCAATAAAACTAACAATATAGATGAGCAACGTTTAGCAAAAATCTTTTATGTTTACTTTTTTATTATTTTATTGCAGTAAAGATGTTTTCTTTTTTTTTTCATTTTCTGTTTCAATTTTGTATAAATAGTATAAACATTTTTTTTAAATAGCAATGTTTACCTATCCATAAATATTGTAATGTGACTTTTAAATTTATAACATTGTATCAAAGGTGATCGTATTGTGTAAAATAAGAAGGATCGATATCCCATAAAACTTCCAGCTGATGCGATTCTTCCTTTATATTAGCCATTAATTTTTAATAGCAATTTTCCTTACAAACGAGCCCATAATCACATCAGTGAAACTTGCAAACTGCACAGCAAAAAGTTATTATTTTATAAGCTGTAAAACTTTTAAATCTTGTTTACGTGTTTTGAAAGGGAAAGCTAATAAGGACATTAATATTATATTACTGCTCAACACGGCTTTATAAAATAATTATAATGAAAGTCATTTTAATACATCTGTACCATTATAGTATGAATTATAAATATACTATTATGTTAAAAGGAATAGGAATGTCTACTTTATTTCATAAGGAATAAGCATCATTTTTTCTTAATTTGCCTTAGTATTCAATAATCTCAACGAATAAATCTTCAAGCATCATATTGTTACACGTATATTTCGTGAATTCTAATAACCACCATAAAAATTTACTAAAATTATATTTATTTAATTATAAGATTTGAGCCTTATTCGAACATTAATTTTCAAACAAACATATTGTTGCCATAAACATATAAACACGAAATAATGGTGTGTGCTGTTCGAATATAATGAAATAAAAATTTTACGACATATTTTGTAAGCACTGATTAAGAATATTTTATAAATAGGATTAAAGTATTTGTATAATAAACTTATATTTATGACGAAGCTGTACAACAATAAGCAACTATAAATTTCGCATTCGCACCTTTTTAAAAGGTTTTCAGACAAAAAAAAAAATCTTCTTTATGTAAATCGAACATATGATCACACATGACTTATAATTTACGAAATAAGTGTGCAACGATATATCATTTGGTTGGTAGGTACTCGTTAATTGCTATTGTGTTGAACCAAACGTTTTCAATCAACAATACGTTTTCAAAACAAAAAAAAAAATACATTTAATTAATCGATCAATGTTATGATAATACGTATATTATATATTGTATTTTTATTGATATCAAAACTCATATTAAACAAAAAGAAGTTTTTTTTTTTTTAACTATAGTATGTAAACAACAAAACGAAACGCACCGTAAAACGCGTATCAAATCCATAAACACACGTTGTGATAGTTATCCGGAGAATTTAGTGCGTTTAATTGCGTTGTGTTGCGCTCGGTTGTGTTGCCGGTATATTTCAATTAGATGGGCTCCATACGGTATCGAAGACTATATTTGTATTGATTACAATATATCGTTTTATGCTATTTATCTTGGAAATTATTAGAAATTTACGGCTTCATATCTACGCTTCTAAAGTTAGAGTATAAGTCTACGTTAGTACTGTTAATCTTTAAATACTATAATATAAGGGGCAAATACTACTAAATACAAGAGTAATAAATAGCATATAGGAATCAACAGTCATTCAAAATGTTTTCAGCAACCTGTTACTGCAAGAAATAAGTGTAAAATATTTTTATCGACGGGTAAAGGTGATAATCAAGATTTGCGTTATTAAAGTTAAATCCGAACCTAGGAATATAATAAATATTAGTAAAATAAAAAAAGAAGAAAAATATTTATATTACCGAATAAAAACCTCAATGGTAGAAAACGTATATGTTATCACTAGTACTGTTGCTAGATACAGCAGCTACCATACAAATCTCAAACAGAACTTCAATTCTTTAATTAATTTCATTTATATGACGTCATCAAGTGTGACAAATAAAGATAATAAATATAACTGTAAAAAATACGCAAAGCTTTTTTAATTAAAGTAACTGAAATAAACTTATTAAAAAATATATATATTGGAACACATTTACGAAGATTAAGCCGTTCTTTTAAATTCATTAAGCGTACATTATACACTATATTAAAATTCACTTTTTATGGATATTTCATCTTATTAGTGTCGTTTCTGGAGGTTTATGCTTAATTAATTCGTTTATTTACATAAAAAAATCCGCATCGCCCTAAATTTAAATCACTCCGATCGTGGTAAGATATCTTTAAATACCGTTTAAGGCATCTCAGTCGGAATATATTGATATATTTAAACTATAAAACTGTAAATTGTATCGTACTTAAAGCTTTCATTATCAGTTTTTAAAGCGTAAAATTGGCTTAAAGAGAATTGTACTGGCGTGTTGGCTTTTTAATTACACTTTACCGACGTTTATATGTAAATAAATTGACTCCGATCGTAATATCTTAAGTTTAGGTGTTAAGATTATAATGTCATACTTAATAAATATTACCTTAATATCTTATATAAACTTTTTAAAAATAAAATCAAAAATTTTATTTAGTTAATATTTACTTTTGAAATTATAATTGACTTAAAATAGTAGGCACTTACAAAGGATTTTTGTAACGAATTTAGTAAATAATCATTCTTATAGATTAAACTTTTATAATTAATTGTAATTAATTTATATATAATATATACATGAGTAAGTTTTAAATTTGCATTTTTCCCTTTGGCATACAAACCCTTTTTGTATTAAAAGAAAGTGCCATGTATGGTGAAATAGGTTTTCTAAATATTACAACCTCACCGTCACGGGAGGTCGCGTGTAACAAAGCGAGAATACACTTTATCACATAAAATCTCAAAACGATTATCACTTCCCCATAACATTACGAATCAGAGAGCATAACGCTGTATTAATTTGACTTATTTGATTTTTCCATTTATACAAATGCCATTAGACTGGTACTTTATTCGTGTGGGCTTAGGGTTTGGAGTTTTGACATTCACTCGGGCTTTTATTTTCAGGATTTAACAGTTTAATTACAATTTACACGTTACGCGAATCGTTGTAAATAAGAGAATTATATTAGAAGTTTTGTGCATATCTTGTCTTAAACGCTTCTTGTTTTTAAGAATTTACTTACCGGACAGGTTAACTCCAAACATAAATAGTTGTTTTTACCCCAAAAGTCATTATTTCGGCTTTAATGATTCTTGTTTTTTTATGATTATTTATTTACCCACAGATAAGCACTTTAAATTAGTACACATTAAAACATACCACCTTGCCTACCCGGCTAAATCTTTTCAAGGTACTATGGACGCTGAACGATGTAGGACAAATAAGTTGAAGTAGAATGTTGAAGATTATATCGTGCAAATGTTGTAGCTAGAAAAATATTACGCTATTCACCATGTAATTCAAGTTAAATTTACTATTAATTTTGTACACCGTATCTACTCTTATATAAGGATTGCTTAATCAAGCATACCGGTCTAAAGTGAATTGGAGGATAAATTTTTAAATAAATCGAAAATTTATAGTTAAGCAGTGCCAGCTTGTATCACCAGATCTTCCTTTTAATTTCATATGTTGTTAGCACTAGATCATTAGGTATAGAGAAAAAAATTTTTTTTTTTTTTTCAATTTAACTGAATCATATATTATAATTATGACACAGGTTTTTATACAAAATATTCGACGCGTGTTGCCTATAAAATTAATACTACACTATTTAGATCTTTTACCGCATAATCGTTAGAGTCACGGGCAGTCATGGTCAATGTACGTAACTACGATATTGATGGTCTTAAGTTATAGGCACTAGCGATTACAGGTTCTAAGTTTTTGATAGCATATGGATGTGAAAATATAATAATAGAAGTACCTAGTTATTGTAAAAAAAAATATGAGAGTAGATATATGAGAGTAGATAGTGAAAATTATTCCACAATATTTGATTTTTAAATTATATGGAAATATTGTGGTTGGATTTCTCTAAGATTACAACTAAAATATTAATTTTATATAGTTTAGGCGAAACCTTTCTTAATTATTGCTAGAAAACGATTCATAGACTGTAGAATTTTTTGAATTTATAACTAAGCATCTTAACAATAAATTAAGGTTTTAATCCTAGCACGACACTTAAAACTAATATTATTTTATTTGTAAATAATATTGGTTTTAAGTTTTGTAAAAGAAAATGACTATAATAAAATAAGTAGTGAAATTGATTTTATCGAAAAATAACGATAATGCATTCTATTTCTGACTTATTCAATCAGAGAATTTCTTATCCCTCGAGTGAGCAGCAGTGATATGGCTCGCATCATCGGTCAATTACAAAAAGGTAATTCTGTGCAGGCACTTAATGAATCATTATAGTTGGCATCGCCGCCTCGATGCGTTACGAGAGATTTATAGACCGAGCTTAAAATTATTTGACGTTTTATGCGAAAATACAGTACCTTATAATTATGCGGTATTTACGTAACGCTTTTTAAAGTTATTTTAACATCGAACGGGTGGTCTTACCGATTTAAAAGTTATAATTTTTTTATTACCCTATTAGGTTTTTCAATAATAACTTTTCTAAAAGGAATTATATATATTTATTCAATAAATTTCTATCGTGTAGTGAAACAGTCAAATAACTTAGTCTCTAATTTTGAGATCTTTGTTTATCTGAGAGACACTTAGGTACAAGCCGTTACAACCTGTACAGTATAATACACAATAAATAGCATATTAAAAAAAAAACTATAATATTGTTAGTACAAATTGTGATTACATCCACATTGTTAAAAAATATATAGTATTGTAAAATAAAGTGTACCAAACTATGAATACTAACAAGCAGCAAGCGAGATGGACGTATGAACGACTCGAAGTCAAAGGCGACGCGCGTCAACATCACTCATAGACCCGGTGTGACCTTGCCTTTATGCCGCGTGAAATGGAGGCGTGGTGTTAGAGTTCACTGTCGGTAAACAAGTAATCTTGTATATGGGAACGGTTGGTATAGCACGTAATAGATGCATTCTGTTACGCAATATCCTATTGATGTAAAACCATTTATTAACTTCGTAATACTGAAATTAGGGACACAATGCTATGTAACATTGAATATGTTTCTAGGAAAGCCATACGTCTTATACGATGTTCATCACTATTTATATTATGATAACTTAATAAATACTAAGATGAGCGAACGTTGTTCTATATTATCGTATATAAAATTAGAATTTTAATAAATAACAACGATACTGAAGAAGTATTTCGTTTATATTTACGTACATCCATTTGCAAATGGAAATTTCATTATTAATTTTATACACAGGAAGTACTCTTACTTGGGGTGTAATAAAAACGTAAAAAAAATTGTTCTTTTTATGAAAAGACGTATCGGGCTGAATTATTTTTTGAATTCGTTTTATGAATAACATTATTTCCTCGCTTCTCCGCTTTTGCCAACGAGTTTTGTAAATCGCCGTATAATTAATAATTTATTAAGCTTTTAAAGAAGCTGGAGGGACACGGCTAATGAACGTTTTGAAGCGATTAGCCGCCTTTCTACTCTGCATATAAAATCGGACTTAAGAGACGATGTAATTCAACGTAATCGGTTTGGGAAAAGAGCTATTTTGTAAAAAATATTGTGTGCCAAATTCTCGGTAACTGACACGTTAGATCGATACATTTTTCGACCTTAATTCGTCCAGCAATAAGAGTACTAATCGTTTAAAAAGGTATTTTAATGATAGTTGTCCCTGCCGTGTCTCCCTTGAGGGTAAAGCAGGGCAATATAAACGTAAACCATGTTGTTATGCGATTAAATGGATGGTCGTAAGTGTATCATTTTGAAATATTGTACACCTTCATTGTACTAATTTTATTCATATTTTCTTTATAAAAAGATCAAAACACAAATTTAAACGGTTATTCACTATGCTCTTTATTTTAAACATTTTATTAACATATTTAAACTTAAAACCGAATAATATTTGATATCATTTTACGTTGAAAATGAGCCAAATATTCAGGTAAATGAATTGAAAGTGTCGGTCGATCATGAGAATATACTGTTCTCTTATATTTACGCGAATTTTACTCATTTAATTAAAAGTCTAAATCGGATTTTATCGCGTTTATTTGTTTAAAAACTTTACAGTTTAACGATTTTTCTATTAAAATATTTTCCGACGTTTCGGATCCTTTACAGCGTCCATGATCTCGGGGGACTGAGGTGGTGGGTGTCCGAATAAAGAAAATTACTCGGACACCCACCACTTTTAATTAAACTATCATGAGAAATTGCATTTCGTGGGAGTATTTTTGAGCCTTGTAAGTGGACATGAAATAAATTGAACTCAGGTTGTAAACGTCTCATTGGCGAGCCAAGACCTCTTCTCCATGTAAGGAGGAGGGTTGGAGCTTAATATGCAACGCTGTTCCACTCCGCGTTTGTAGATAGTTTCCCTAAAATGAGTAACGATCGCTATTAGGTGTCCATGATAATAACCGGGACCAACGGCTTTACGTGCTCTCAGCGGCATGGTGGGGAAACCCACAAATACAGACACCCAGATTGGAAGCAAATATTTGTACAAATACAAATATCTGCCCCGCGCAGGAGTCGAACTCTCGACCGGCCTTAATGTGACTACTTGCACCACTACACCAGAACGGTTGTCGTGACATATTACGCTGTAATCCTTCTCCTTAGTATGATTATAGAATATGACCAAGTATTTCGACATATGGTATGGTTATAGTAAAGTAAGTCGACGGCCATTCTTATCGAGTAGTCGCCTAAACGCCGCGCGCCGACGGTCGCGGGTTTGATTCCCGCTCGGGACAGATATTTGTATACGTACAAGCATTTGTTTCCTGTCTGGGTGGGTCTCCCCAACGTGCTTCGGAGAGCAAGTAAAGCCGTCGGTGCCGGTTGTTATATTATCAGATACAAAAATATAATTATATAGCGCTTTACATTGCTTTTAAGTCATTTAAAAATATATTTAATATTTTTTAGCGTAAACAATAAATTTAAAATACACAAATATATAGTAAATATAATAAGAAAAAAAAATAGATATATGTACATAGGTGAAAACAAACGTAAATAGGTGATATTTTTAGGCATTTTCCTCGGAAATAAATTCAAAGAATTAAGAAATGAATCGATTTGATTAATAAAAATAACCAAGAACGCGGCCTACAAGCCTTAAAGCAATTAAGATACATCAAGAGAGCTTAATTTTACTATTATATCGGCAGTATTGCCTCAAGCACCAAATATATAATTGTTGATAACCATTTTTAGAAGAAATTTCTATTTCCACGAGGTTACAAACTTTTTGTATCGAAATTATAGTTCAAATTAAGCCAGTAAGTATACTGGCTTTATTTGTGTAATAAACTCGATGCAACTGTGGTCTGACAGGCTAAGATCATTTCTTTATTAGAGCGATTATCTTCGCTATGGAATTATCTAAAATTACATATTTAGATTGTTCTATAATTATTAGCTTTACATAGTTATAACCAACTTTTATTTTGAGATGAATGCCTTTCTCTAGCTGATTAGATGAAACAAAAGAATACCTTTAAAAAGTATTGTATGTAGTCTACTAAATATCATTACGCCAGGAGAAAAGTTTGTTCTAAAATGACATTATACTTCTATGTATGCACTTGTGTGAGTTACAACAATATAACTAGACAAATCAGATTTATATTAAGCCTAATTTAATAACATTCGCATGTTTAAAATCAAATTTACACAATTAACCTTGAAGAGTTTATTTGTTCAATTGAAAGTTATTTCAAAGCTATTTAAAATTCCAAGAGACATTTGCTGCAAATAACACTTTTACTGAAAAATATTATAAACTATTAAAGGTTAGGCTATGATAAAGCAGAGCAGAGCGAAAACAAAAAATATTAATCTATCTAGCTTCTACCGATTCGACGCGGTTGCTGCACTTTATATCAATCGTCTTGCGACAGCGGAATTTCAGAGACAAATAATATTACTCTTTAACGATGACAGTTAAAAAAAAAACCTGTCACCATAGATCAAAATCTACCCGATGGTTAGTCGTGTTCTTCTATCCCTCCCCGTTAAGTTTCTGATTACGGCCCACAGTGGGTCGGTCTAAAAATAAAACCAAGTGAACACATGTCATTTGTCAGCGCTACGTTCACTTGAGGTAGTGTGTGATTAATTTTGAATGTCGTACAGTTTATTACTATTAATATAATATAAAAAAATTTAAAAATAAAAAACATTTTTGTTTGTATATTTTTCATTGTTGTAGTTTGTTTTCGCACGATTTATTGAATATTTATTACTTCAAAAGATTAACTTAGTTTTAGTAAATGTATTTTTTTTCCAAATTCGAATTAATTACGTTGTAAGTAATTTAAATTACAACTCTTCTTTTATAGCTGATACAAAATAATTGTATTACAAAAATAGTGATAATTATATCTATAGTTGAATGATTAACTGTAAGCAATAACCTTTTTTTTTTCACTCACTCTGTAAAATATATTTGTTTAAAAATCATATAAAAATACTTTACTAAAACTGTTGAAGATTAAACTCCTTTTTCACTTTCTACAACTTATATACCATTTCTATTAATAAAAATAAATCCATTCAATTTTATTTCAGTTGCCAGACAACTCTTTTAAATAACAATCATTAGTTAAATCTCCAAAAGTATTCGTATAAACATTCCCAGTTAACGCCCTTATGGTCGTTATTCCCATGACGTATAGCGTACAAAATTAGGTCGGATTAGTGAATCCGTGTTGTTTTTGCTCCATTTTGTCGGATTGTAAACCGTATTCGGTTTCGCTGTGACGAGCGGAACTGAAAAAATATGACAGGTTCAATTGTTTGTTCAATATCATATGGAGTTTGTTCTTTATTTTATTTTTTAAATGCTATGAGCATGTGCTGTTTATGAGAAGGTCTGGTTGCTAGACGTTTAATGTGTACGACAAAATTACTTGCCAATAGATTTGTTAACATGTTTAACTCTAGACTTTGATATTCAATAAAACTATTTTAAGATAGATTGTTGATCTTAATTTAAAAAATGGTTAATGTAAGTATTCAATATGACGTATATGTCAATATAGTAATATGTATTTGTTTTATGAAATTTTATTTACAGAAAGTACCTAATCGAAAATATGTCCTTAGTTGGTGCAATAATCGTAAAAAAATGTTATTTTCAAGAAGATGTTTCTCGTTCTAGAAAATATTTTTACCACAAATATGATAAACAACTCTATTAAAATGACATTGCAGAAAACATTTTATTTTATAAATGGTTTAAAATATCACCTTATGAAAGATAAAGATTCCATAATCTGACCGGTTGATACTTTGGTAACTATACACCGATAATACATACTTCTGATAAAATAACTTATAATCTTACGTAGTTAACAATCACACCAGTTGAGCGACGTAAGTTATACCCTGAAGGTATAACCAGTCGCGTGCTAACGACTGTTAAATTGCTAAATTCTATATGCTAAAATCAACTATATGTCTATTAACAAGAAGAGTCAATATTGCATCTACTATTTTTGATGAGTAGTGAACTGTATTTAGCGTTTAGAAAAATCATAGGGGCTCGAGGCGCATCAAGTCAGTCTGATTGAAGTATCTTCAAAATAACTTTTTCTTTAATTATAATAACAATGGCATGTTTCGAATGTTTTTGTGTATCACCGCGGGCTTTGACTTTTGATACAATTGTTATCATAATTTCTTTGTTTCGATGATTTAAAATTTAAATATCTATCAATTTAATGACTTTTAATTATAACTCTCTAGGGAATGGAAATAAAAGGAAAACATTATTTAAATCCAATTCTTAGTTTGCTAGCACGCATATCAGTTGCTTATATCGCACTTCTAGAATAAAGCTTAAAGGTCGAAATTTCTTGCTGCTCAAGCTGTGCCAATGCAGGTTGGCGACTAATTTCCTTTCCAATAGTAACTATCATTATTCGTAATTATACAGAAGGGATACCAACAAAACCAAACATCTAAACTAGTAAGAAATATTCATAAAATTTCCCAAGAGAGTCTTAACTTCTTAAGTAATTATAGAAATGATTAGGCAGGTTCATTTTTTTTTACCAAATAGGTTTTATTAACTACTAAAATATGGAGCTCATTTAGTATTAAATGTTTCGGATAATGGACTAAAAATATTTTAAAGTATTTTATTGTAAGCAAAAATTAGCATTCTTATAAACAATAGTCTGGTGCTACCGCCTCTGGCCACGAACAAATAAAACACGGTCTCACGTAAATCGTAACCAGTCTTAAAGATCTTTCACTAAGCTTCAATTCTTTCCTTGTCGCTCCAGCTTTAGGTACAAAGAGAGGGGAACGGGAGATCAACTTAAAGTAAACAGCTGCAGGTATAACAACAAAATGCACGTACGGAATTAAAATGTTTAAATTTCGTTCCACATTTACTTGAAGTGAAGAAAATTGGACTATATTGTGGACTTTATTGTTATGACTTTTTGGTGAAAGTTTTTACAAAGTAATTTTATGCCATAAAAATTATATTCACGTGGAATACGTGGTAGTTACTAAATTCATTTGTCGTAAAATCTCATTTCGTATTTTCATAGAAATTAATACATAAAATTACACGAATATTATCTACTATAATAATAATAATTATTGCTAGTATTGTTTTAATTTACATAGTTTTGACAACGATTTGGAAAATCGAAATAGCACATAATGATCACTGATATTACAGCCCGTAAAATACAATGCATTATTAGATGTACAGATGTAACTGAACTCAGTTGCTGTGTTTCATTAAATTATTTAAATTCTATATTCATAATTAAATATCTCTCGTGATTTCAGTTGCGTTGAATTTTGATACCTACTCGTCAGATCGGATATTGCTTTATAGTTATGTACTATAGAGTTTATAGTCATTTTATGTTAATTCTCGATAATACTACTTTCCAACGTTGAAACAATTATTAAAATCGGTTCCGTAGATAATAATAATAATACTTCAAATTTGACATGGTTTGCTCTATTCAGATCGGTCTTTGTTCTCTGGACAGATTTGTTGCAGCCAATAAACCTAGCATAGTGCTAGTAGACCGATTAGCGCACAAATTATTGTTGACATTATAGTTCCACATGACGATAGTTTAGTAAAGGCAGAAAAAGAAAAAAAAAAGTAAATATTTAAACCTTGCCCTCAAGATTACCGGCATGTTAAATATGGACTCAACAATAATTGTTCCTACTGTTGTGTCGGCAAATAGCTTATTAGTAAAGTATTTCGACACACAACTTAAGAAACTTTCACTAGACCGCAGCCTGGAGCCCTATCTGCCAGCGGCCTGGGCCTCAACCTACCACCGTAAGAAAAGTATTTTTTAAATATGAATGTGATATTAGTTAAATATAGAAATAAAATAAATAATAACAATAACAATATATTTCAAGGTCTAGCCATATTAGTAAAAATGTTCTTAAAAGCTAGTCTTAGATCTAAAAAAAAGTTATAATTTACATTCACTATTATATATATGTAAAGGAATAAGATTAAATTAAACAATTATACAATTTACTTGGTGGTTATATAATGTCGCAGCATTGAACTCTCACATCTTTCAATGAACATTTTCAAAAGATAATATTCTGGACTCTGGTTGCCGCGGATAAGCTTTAATCAATTACAAACAAATAAATCTTTCCTCCTTACAATATTCCAGATGGTAATGAATATTGTTTTTAAATCATTTTCTATTTTAAACAACAATATGTAATCTAAATGCTGCGAATATGCATCAAAGAATGTGTCGTAGATTAGACTAGTTTTTTTTTTTTTTTTTTAGTTTTATTCAAAATAAAAAATATTCTAGACCAGAATACGACACAATACAATACATAGATATTTAAAAAAAAAGCTAATTAAGTACATAATATTATGTACAATATCACACAATACATGGTACATATTATCATATATAGCTATTTACATACTGTACTGTACTGTACTGTATCAGCCTGTAAATAACCCACTGCTGAGCGAAGGTCTCTTCTCCATATAGGAGGGTTTTTTTTTTTTAAATTGGATAGGCAAACTGGCAGACATGCCACCTGATGGTAAATGGTCGACGTCGCCCATGAATATAAACTAGTTTACCTGGAACTAGCTCAGCCAACTCATTTATGTGTTGCCTATCCTGAGACATATGGTGTTAAGTCTCGGTGCCAGTAATTACACTGCCTGTCTTGCCCTTCTTTCCGAAACACAGCAAAGCTGTTTCACGGAAGAAACAAGCAAGGGTTGGAGCTTAATCCACCGCACTGCTCTACTGCGTGTTGGCGGATAATATTCCTACCATGAGTAACAATCATTACCAGGTGTCCATAGAAAACAACTGGGACTGACGGCTTTACGTGCTCTCCAAGGCACGGTGGGGAAACCCACAAGGACATACACCAGACCGGAAACAAATATTTGGACAAATACAAATATCTGTCCCGAGCGGTAATCAAACCCGCGACTGCCGACGTTGAGGCGACCACTCGCACCATTACACCAGAACGGTCGTCGTATAAATATATTATATAAAAAGTATATCTAAGTTGATAAAGATTGAGCCATCTTTAAAGTTAATAACAATAGTATTATTATCAAAAAATATTTTTATATTATTTGTTTATTTATTAACAATGCATATCTACAATATACTTAATCTTTGACACGAGTAAGACTATGCCTCCCGGAGGTCTCATGCACTAGGCGTTTAATCTGCCTGCGCGAAATATAGCGCGTCATGTATATTAATGTGGACGGCCTTTATTGCTCATAAAGAATTTATTCATTGTGACGGAGTTTATGTCGTTATTATTTTTATGTTAAATTTATCGCTTTATTGCAGTTTGTATAATTTGATAATTTTATTTTGTTATTAATGTGCACTTTTGTAAAAAAATCTTTTGTTTTCGTGAAACGTGATTCCGCTTAATTGTATTCCGATTGCTTATTCGTAACGTTGATCCTAAATATCACACATGTATATAAGCACATTGCTACTTGTAATTAATCTGTATAATTTAAGTAATGAAATATTTGAATTAACGAGTGCAAATAAATGTAATTTATCGAAAAAAGTTGCAATTAATTGAATTAACTCATTCTTTGTATTGTACAAAATAATGATAAATCAGTGTTAATAATTCAATTCAATTCATAAAATTATGCAATTTTTGTAATGTTTTCTTTTGACATTATCAAGTAAAATTATCGTCCGTAAGTAAGCCTACTTTATTTTTCTTATAAATATATTTTTTCATAAAATAATTAGGATACAGTTTATTGAATTAGTCGTATATCAAACCTATCAAAAACAATATGTACGAGTATATACAGATATGTGCGGTTAGATGAAAATATTTTTTTAACGTACACCCACATATGTAATGACTTTTAATGAGTCAAAAATGAGCCATTAAATTTAAAATAATAAGAGAATCAACACAAGCAATAATCGTTCTGGTGTAGTGGAGCGAGTGTAGAGAATTCCAATGTGGATTCGATCCCGCTCGGGGCAGATATTTGTATTTGTATAAATATTTGTTTCTAGTCTAGGTTCTACTCCTACTAGCCTTCGACTCCGGTTTTTATCAAAGACATCTGATAGCGATCGTCACTCATGGTAGGGAAAATATCCGCCAACCCGCAGTGGAGCAGTGCAATGTGTTAAGATTATTCCAATCCTTCTCCAGTAGGGAAAAGCCTTCTCCTATAGGAGATAGGCCTTTGCTCAGTAGTGACAAGCTTACAAGCTGATTCAGTTCAGTTTTTTTTTTTTTTCAAGAGAATTAAACAGAGGTGTAATACAAATTTGAACTATTTAGTGACACTATCTATATAGGCTTAGTACAAAGATAACATGATTACATCTTTCATTTAGTTTCTGCGCCAACCCGACTTTATAAGAATTTATAAATTTGGGTTGGCGTAAAAACCAAAAAAAAAAAAACGGCTGTAGCAGCGGTAGCTAGCGGTTGCAGTTTCAATCATTATTCATGATAAATATCTGTGTAGGCCACACACACGTGTATCATGGATTTGGCGTTATATTTGTATTTTGTGTTTTACTGGACCAGAACCGACCAGACATAGGATTTCATCCTACTGGCGGCCGTAGAATGTGAAAGATTTACTAATATAATAATTAATATGTTATAGGAAATTCTTCCCCAATTAAATGCCGTTTATTTATTATAAAAATATTTGTACTTCTAAGTCGTAATAATAATGAAATATTTAACATTACAAAGTCATCGAGGCGAGTTTTTTTTATCAGATAACTCTACAATTACAGTCGAACTTAAAAATAATCGAGTGGACCCTTCATAACAGCTTATAAAGTGGTTTGTCGGCAAGACTTATTTATCTAGACCAGACATAATTATTTGTGAACATAGAGTGGATTGTTAGTCGAATCAACCATGCGTGAATACAGATTGCACTCAGAATATAACCATGTAATTTTACTATTCATATTACAATATTAAAATTCTTCTTGAATTTAACTTTTTCGGAACTTGAATTAAAATAAATGTATTTATATACATCAGACACTGCTTCAAACGATATTATAATATGATATATTTTAACATACACACACGTCTTCTGCTCCTAAGGTAGGCAACTTAACGCCTGTGTTTTAGGTAACAGACGACTGATAAACGTAAATATATTTTTGAAATTAAATATACATATACATACATAATATACAAATATTACACCCAGACACGGGGTGGTAATCGGACAAGCAACCCTGTAGCGGAAAGCAGGGTCACTTACAACTGCACCAACGGGCCATTTCAGCACTGACGTAATAGTATCTTCGGTAAGCAGTATTTTTTTGTCTCACTCAGTGTGTGTTAGCTTAGAATACATATAGTTAGCCAATGTATTATAATTAGCTTGCATATTTGTAGTCGGGTTTTTACAAGCTGTTGTACAATAGGGAGAACGTTAAAACTCTAATGAGCTTATATTTACACCACACATATTAACTTTAATGTCCCCAATATTTAATAAATAAATAAAATATGTATACCTAATTTACATTATGACTGTGAGAAATTCCGATAATTTTCATTAATAAATTTCATTTCATTAATGTTCAGTGGAGTAGTGTAGTGTAACAAAATACATCTCTTTGTTCAGCAGTTGGACATTTACAGGCAATCACAGTAAAGCGAAACATTGTTTTGTCTTTCACAAAAGCTTCTTAAAATAGTAATGATTCCCCATGCCGTGATATTAATAAAAAAATTAAAGAAAAATCTTTATCTTACAACAACAATGATTATTCTTTATTGCACTTCAACAAATTTTAGAAGTACTGACAAAATTTTTTTACAAGAGAAACGTACAAGAGGCGGCCTTATTGCTAAACCAGCAATCTTTTCCAGGCAACCTAAGGTAGAGGGAATAAATATAATGGTAGGGGTGTACGCAATACACATTAATAATATATATACACTAGCGGCCCGCCCCGCCTGCGCCCGGGGTATCTATATGTACCTAAACCTTTCTCATGACACACTCTATCTATTGGTGAAAACTTTATGAAAATTAGTTCAGTAGTTTTTGAGTTTATCGCGAACAGACATTCAGACGCGGCGGAGGACTTTGTTTTATAATACTTATGTAGTGATAGTGATACATACTTATACCTAAATATAAACTGAAACAAAGCTATAGAAATATATTTATCTTAATAATTTTAATCAACATGGTATATAATATAATAAATAATAAATAAATATTAACCAACAATCACACCACGTTAACCTAGCCCCGTGGTAAGTTCGTAAGAACTTGTGTTACAGGTATTAGGAACGGAAATAAATTTAAGATATAAATACATATATACATAAATACACATCCATGACCCGGTGCAGACATCTATATTCGTCATACAGATTATCTGCACCTGGCGGGATTCGAACCCGCGACCGCTGCGTAAAGTGTCCAGTTGTCTGACCACTCGACCAGCCGGCATATTACATTGATTCATAATTTATTTAAATTTTAACATAATATTCAAACCTAAACAATAAATTAAAAACACCTTCGGCCACACAATGGATGTAACCATAGACATCTACTTGTATCAAAATTCACTTCAGTAAATAATCACTAATAATCATTTGTTACGAAATCTAAAAACCCAAGGCTAATGCTTGCGGAACCACTGACTAACGACGCTACTTCATCTCGACGCTTTCAGCCTATTGTACAGTGACAGGGTCCGCGATAATATTGAAATGCCGCAGTTGAATAGAACGTCTATTCATTTATCTTTTTATCGCTGGAACTTGGACTACACACGGACAGCAGTAACATAAGAATATTAATTTAAAAATATAAAAAACATTTTTTTTTTCATTATATTTTTTCAATTAATATCAGAAATCACTATTCTGACTTAAATATCTTTTTACGATATATGGTTAACCCGTTGACTGAAAAAGGTTAAATTTAAAAACGCTAAATTTATAGGAGTTTAAAAAAACAAAAAACAAAAAAACAAAAAAAAAAACAAATAAAGTGGGTACGTACAAAAAAAATTTACTAAGATAACACATATACATTTTAAGAATGAGTTTATTTTGTTCTAAAAACTATTCGGTTCTTACTGTAAAGCAGGACATACAGTTGACTCATGGAGCAGAAGTCTGGCCTTTTCATCAAGGCCAGCCTGTCGCTGGAGGGATGATGTTGCCTGCAGATCCGGGATCCTCCAATTAAAGCGGCTGAAGACTCCCGCACGGGTTTAGTACCTACGGTATTGTACCCCCAAGTGCCGAGTCCGATATACTGTCTAGTACTGCCTACCCGGGCGTCCTGGACCGTAATTGGATTGGTTCCCCTGCGATATATAAAAAAAGGAAAAAGGAGTACAGTTGATACTCGTACATGTTAGGGATACGCATGGTGAAAAACTATCCTGTTCTCACTATGAATTGGACGTGACTAATGCGGTTTATATATTACATGTATAAAATCTGTGACAAATTATCAAATCATATGATTTCATTACACAAATATCATTTGATATCCATTCATATTCATTTTCATTTACAAAATTTATTTGTCAATATTTTATGTAAGCCCTTTTACATGTTGTTCGACTTATAAATCATAACAAGACACAAACATGGGTAAGATTGCCAGTACATTGTCAATATTCAATGTACCTACAGTAACTACACTAACTCTTCAACTAGGAAAGTAATTAGAATTGTCAGAGTTACCGCTATGCAGACTGCAATAAAATATCTGGTGAGTGGGAGGAATTAAGAGGAACATGCGTATTAATATCAGCTTCAACGAGGTCCGGATAACATTTTATTATTTACGATGGAAAGAAGGTTGTCAATTTGGAATGAAAGTTATGTTCGTCTCTAACTATATATGGGAATACTATAGAACCGATTTTGATTTCTTTTTCTAAAGTTTTATACAATTATTTTTAATTATTTTAATCAGGTTTTGACCATTTTTATTGTTTGTTATCAGATTATCAATGGTTACAGTATAAATACAAAATTATTGATTTTTTCCTATATATTTCTATAATATGTAATTCTAATATTGTTTACAAACATTTTCTTTTAATATTTGATAAAAAGTTCCTTTTTTTATTATCTAAGTGAGACAAACTGAACATCGGTATGTTACGATTATTTACAAGTATTTTGCAACACTATGATTAGCTGATTGTGTTGCGGCTACCGTTTTTATACTATGACAAGGTCGATGCTATATTCTATTGGAATATATTTTAAGCTATCCACTGTTACACACCGTATAATATTCAATATACTTAATTATTATTTCATTACATAAACCTATTTCAAATGTCAATCAAAAATTCTGTGTGTCAAATTGAAATCAAAAGATACTCGTATTTACATAAATTCTATGTCATTCTCTTATTACGCTATATCTTCAGAATGAGATATTGCACATAACTCAGAGTAATATTAATAACGTCTAAAATGTATTTGATTTGGCATTTTCCTTTCAATATGAGAGATATCAAATTGTATGTCATAAACTTTATGTAGATTACTAAAACATTTTTATTTAATAAAAGGTAAAAGTACGATAAAGTAATGGCAACTCTTTGAACTATTTCATTACTCGAAGACATTATTACTTTTATTTTGAAACATAAAAAAGAGGACTTATTAAGCTTGAGGTATACATAATTAGTTTCTCGACCCACCCAAGTGTATCATTTTGAAAAGGATGCTTCTTTGACATTATTGCACTATTATTGCACTATTATTGCAATCTTTTTGTGTATATTTTTCTCACAATTGCAAGCGTATGTAATGAGCCCTTTAACCGCTCTAATGTTTTCTTATCTTTCTCGATCATGTTTTTAATGTTAAGTCGTAGTAATTAGCTCCAATTGTCGTTTGTTTTTATTAGCTTAATTGCTTGCTTGCCTTTTGTTAAAATACATTTTTTTGATAAAATAATGGCTTAACAATCATCCGGTAAGTTAAAAATATATACAGCGCAACCGGTATGTATAATTACACAACATTGATTATGCTGACGATAAAATTTATACTAGTATACTATACTATATTATATATACTATAATTATATACTGTATGATTGATTCAGCCTGCTGATGTTAATGATTTTAAACTTTTGAGGGTAGAATGGAAAAATGCACTACCACATTAGCCGTTGTCCACTTCTGAACGTAGGACTCCCTTATCATCTCGGGGTGTGATTGCCAATACTCGCCACGCTTGGTAGGCGGATTGGCAAGCGCAGTGTGTTGTAGGAGGACCTAGTGACGCTGCTGCCCATCACCATCCTGGTTGGTGTAAAGTTGTTCGCACCACTAAATAAATAAATAAATATGTTTAACACACACACAAGGTCATCTGTTCCTAAGGTAGGCAACTTAATGCCTGTGTTTTAGGTAACAGCCGACTGATATATATATTTTTTTTTTAAATAAATATACATATAAATAATACATTTATATAAATAAACATATATTACACCCAGACTCTGAGCGGGAATCGAACCCACAACCCTTGGAGCAGAAAACAGGGTCACTGCAAACTGCGCCAACGGGTCAGTCAACCACTATGGCCTTAGTCGCCTTTTACGACACTGCCGGTCACCGCACAGCCAATATTTACTATATACTATGTACATGTACTATGCTAAGTTCTAGTATAAATACCATAGTATATAGTATAAAATAATATACAGACTGCATATTATTCTTTCTAATTATTTTATTTTAACATTCTATTATACATAATAAAAATATAACTTATATAATCCTAATATATTTAATTATAATCAATTACTATCAGTAGTGACAACAGTTCTGGTGTAGTGGTGCGAGTAGTCGCCTCATAGCCGCGAGCCGGGGCGGTCGCGGTTTCGATTCCCGCTCGGGGCAGATATTTGTCTTTGTACAAATATTGGTTTCCGATCTATGTGTATGTTCTTGTGCGTTTCTCCACCGTCCTTCGGAGGGTACGTAAAACCGTCGGTCCCGGTTGTTATCATAAACACCTGATAAAAATCGTTATTTATAATAGGGAAAAATATCTGTTGACCCGCAGTGGAGCAGCGTGGTGAATTAAGCTCCAACCCTTTTCTTATATGGTGAAGAGGCCTTTACCCAGCAGTAGGACGTTTACAATCGGATTCAGTTCAATATTAACAGTATTAATAGTCTGATTATTTTATTACTTGTCAACAATGATAATTTTCTTATCCTCTTTTCATTTATCCGATCTTTTTTAAAAAGAATTTGAAATTTAATTTTCCATCCCATTTTACTAAAGTTTACGCAAATGTTTTCAATTTTAGTATGATACAAACATTCCTTTAAATATTCTCAAAATACTTCATGGTAGAGAAAGAGTTTTTTGTTATTGTAGAGTTAGACTACTACAGACTACTTCACACACTACCTGTCTGGTTTTGAATCTGGTTTAATATGAACTGATGATTCGGTATACGTCCTAGTATAAAACAATCATAGCTATACATTATTAAAACTTATTGAACGAAACTTCATTAAACGAAAAGCGTTGTTACAATTTAGTACAGTCTTAATTATTTTTTATTTATTTTATTAATAAAACCAATATATCCATATATTGTTATTACAAATAAAGTAAATACAGTCGTATCAAATATTATTTTTACTAATGTAAAACGCTTTAGTGCCAAAAATTGAGCTACATTGAGGGAATGTGGCGGTTACGTTGGTTTGTTTAGGACCACAATGCAGTGTGCTAACGAGTTGCACGTCTGAATAAAACATTACTGCTTTAATGTCGTAAATCATAAAAGAGGGCGGTAAACTAATTTCTTTTATTATTTATTTTTTTAAAGAAGATTTTGTTGAAATACATTACTTTGTATTTGAAATTTGAAATTTGAAACAAAAATGATACTCTTTAAGAATACCTGTCTATTGAAGCGAAGCGAGGCACGGAGCAGAGAAACGGAGAAATATTAACCAGTAGGATTGCAAAAATTTTTCCCTCCGTTCCAGTGGAGAAGGGGTATTGGTTTTTATTTCTCCGTTTCTTCGACAGGCAATCCTAACGAGCGCTTAGCAGTATTCAAATGTCAGTAAAAAAATTTCAATACTAATTTTGTCAAAAATGTAAGTAGAAGTCAGTATTCAAATAGGCAAAATATTTTTTTATTAATAATAATAAATAATAAAATGAATTTATTGCCACATATATACAAGTTAAAATAACAAGTAAAGTAAACATACATTTAAAAAAATAAAACATGAAAACATAACATACATTAAAGCTTATTAAAATTTGACAAAATATAAAATATGAATAGGCAATAGGAAGTGGCTCAGCTTCAGCTGACACAGGACTAAAATCCCATGCAGCGCTGTTTTTCAGCCACTCCCTTCTCCCTGTGATGCTAGGCGGGAATAAAGCGGTGTGCTCCCCGGTTTCCGTACAACTTTGTACTTGTATCCAAAGCAGGACGTTTAACAAAAAACCATTTTAATATAAACAATAATAATATAAGTTGTTACAGTCACCCTTGCGTGACCATGTATTTGTGTGTGCGTGTGTATGTGTATGTGTTTGTTCGTGTATGTGTTTGTATATGACAAAATCATCTTTGATAAAAAAAAAAATTTTAGTTCTAGCAGTTTCCAGTGGGCATGACTCAGATTCTCCGCAGCAGATTGTCGATTGAGTAAAGCTGTTTGATACTTTGTTTTAAAAACTTAGGTATCATATAACCTAATTGCACTGCTAAAATTCACATCTAAGTAAAAATACATACAGATATACTTTTGGAGGGACAAAATGGTTCAAAATCAATTTTTATATTCTATCAAACTTAACTTAAACTTGACTTAACTTCAATGTAAATATTGAATGCGACATATAAAAACGTTCGGAAATATCTAAAATTTAAATTAATACACTTATTATAAAATCGAGTATCATCAAGTAATAACGTTGTTGAGATTGTAATAGTCTCTTCTACTTAAATACATTGTTATAAGAAGCTTCAACAATTTCCTTTATTGCAAATTCGCTCAACCATGATACCTAAGTTTTTATGTCCCTTCTGTTTGCTATTACAGTGACTCACTTAGCCGTTATACCGGAACAGAGCACTTACGATAGAATTAATGTTAAATACATTTAAAAAATATAGGATTTTGCTGTACACAGCCTTCATTTCGACAATCTAATTGTGTTCATGTTAAAAATCATAAAATATTCAATTACAATAAATTTCATAATCAAATATAAAAAAAAATACATAGTAATTGTACTGTTTTCTTATATTTACTCGAATTTTACTCATTTAATTAAAAGTCCCCCGAGACCATGGACGCTGTAAAGGGCCCGAAACGTCAGGAAATAATTTAAAATATTGTTAAACTGTAAAGTTTTAAATAAACGCGATAAAATCCGTTATAGCCTTTTAGTTAAACATAGTAATTGTGTAAAAAATAATAATAAAAAATAATCGTTTGAGTTTTTAATTCATATGTTTTGGTTTAACAGACCTACCACAGTCTATAAATTAGACCAAACATAGCACTAGTACATTTCACTTTGCACAATAGACTAGGTTTGCCTGTAACCTAAATATCGTATTGCGGCATAACAGGCTTCGGAAATGTCGATGTTTAGTCGATTGAATAAAATATTAAGCTCTTAGTATCTATAAACAGGTACTTAGAATTATTTACTTAACCGGTATTCAAATTAGACCGAAGGACTGATAAATTTCCGTTGTCTCTGTACTAGTTAAGGCACACTGACCGATATGCAAACATTAGCACATTGTTATAAGAGAAATTGTATCAAATACGCCTAAGGCAATGGGTGCTATTACCCTGATATAATAAAGTCGATAATTTTATTCCTTTGAAGACGTGTTTTAATTTATTTCAATACTAATTTAATTAAGGACTATTTTTTAGGTTAGATCATAGGATATATAACATCACATTATGAATCATAAGAGTTGAAAAATGAACAAAGCAATTCAAGCAATCTGATAAGCTGAAACTCAAAGCGAATTCCTCTGCTGTCGACCTTTACTTAAAAATATACCTAATTTAAATAGTTTTTTATTTTTTTAAGTGAAATTGGCTATAATAATAAAAAAAATCTAATATTTTCTTTCAAATATTTTGACTTCAACATTTACGTTGACGTAAAAAAAATAGTTAATATTGTAAATTTAAGTCATTCATAACGAGACAAACGTTGCGCATGCATTTTTCTATATAAATATAGGTTTCGAATCTACCTATAAACTATGTATGTTGTTCAAAATAATATATCCTATTATCTCTTTAATTAGAACTAAACATAGATAATCGAACTGTGGAATTAAATAAATTACTTCCTTCGTATTTTTTACATACAAATGTCGGTATGTAATGACAGCTCATCTACCGATTTTAATCGCGAGGATGTTGAAGCGCATTCATTAGTAATAATTGCAACTAAATGTATAATCTATTTTTGTAGAGCCACCTGTAGCTGTGATACTCGTTTGACTAGGTAGCCTTAATACCGGATTGGAAGCCATTGTCCGTAGAAACTTCTTTAGATACTACGTAACGTGATCGTACGATATTGTCGCTACGATTATCGTTACTTAAGTGATATGATTTAAACTTTTTAATTTCTTAGCTAATTAGGGTCATCATAAAATGAATCACATATATGTGCATTAAAATATCCTTAGTATAATCTACTATATTTATTTATATTATATACTTATATTAGTAATTTTAGCATAACTTTAACCATTAACAAGATTACAGCAAATGTAAAATACGTTTTACGTTGCCGAGAGCGAATTTGAGATTTTTGACAAATAACCTACGTTACGTTACGCCTACGTTATTTTGAATTATTTTTTACAGTATTGCGGATGAATGCAGTGTAAACTAGCCTAACAAAATCTCTTACGTAAAAGTGACACTAAAAAATTCTGTAGGGAATAAAATTTACAGTAACAGCTTTCCTAATCAACGTTGTTTCTTTTTCTGTCTTCACTAATTAACAGTTTTCATTGAGTAACGCTAACAATGCTTCGATTAAGTTTTAGTAATTGATAAAATTAGGTTTAAGCTACTTACGTTTTTTTAGTTACAATATATCTATTCTATCTATCAAATTGACCAACGCGTTGGCTTAGTTAGCATTGACACTGCTTTCTACTCTGTGGTTGTAGGTCGATATTGTCATTATTGTCATCCTTGAATGGTAGACTCAGCTCTGCAGCATTCGCAGTTAGAAAAGTACGACAACTGACCGACGTTACTACTGCGCGTTTAATATATTTTAGCTATTTCCATAGTATTATGTCTTACGGTCTGTTACTGTGTCTGTGTCTGGTAATGCTACAGATATTGAAACTGTATTTATCTTGCAAAAAAGGGCTATTAGTGGCATTTACGATCTTGGAGCTAGAGTCTCCCTACGGGATGTTTTTCCAAAGATAGACATATTAACAATTGCGTCGCAGTATATTTATAACAATATCATATATATTCACCAGAATATTCATTGTTTTGAAATAAATAGTATTAATCGCACTGTAAATACTAGAAGGAATAACAAAATTGTAACTCCAAGCTTCCGACTGCGCAAAGTAAACACCTCCTTTCTGGGTTATGGTATTCGCGGCGGTATATTAAAGATTTTTTAAAAAAAAAAATTAATAGATAAAGCGTATTATTCGATGCAGGATTACTTAGTCGATAAAGATGTTTGGACTTAGTGGCGCTGTATTTCATGCAAGATATTACTAATTTTATACTAAAACACAGTTTATATATTATTTTCAAAAGAGTAACTGCGGAGTTTCTTGCCGATTCTTCTCTGCAGAATCTACATTCCGAATCGGTGGTAGCTTTACTACTACACTTATACTATTACAAAATAATAATCACTTGAAAGGGTTAATTTGTAAAATAACGATTCGAAGGTGCTCTTGGGGCCTATTTAAATAAAGTTAATTTTGATTTTAATATAATTATATTAATTTAGATACTGACTGAATCGGCCTGTAAGGGTCCCATAGCTGTGCAAAGGTCCTTTCTCCATATAAGAGAAGTGTTTGAACTTAATCCAACACGCTGCTTTACTACAGGTTGTCGGATACTTTCCTTATCATGAGTAACGGTCGTTATCAGGTATTTATGATAACAACCAGTGCCGACTGCTATACGTACTCTCCGAGGAACGATGGTGTGTAGGAAATACACCCGAAAACAAATATTTGCACAAATACAAATATCTGTCCCGAGCAGGAATCAAACCCGCGACCGCCAGCTTTGAGGCGACTACTCGGACCATTACACAATAACGGTCGTCTTTAAATAAGATACAGTTTTAAAATAAAACACGTATTTATTCAAGATAATATTCATTTTTTTTTTTTTTTTCAATTTTGATGCGATGTCGTATCGCAAGATATAAATTACCATTATTATACAAAACATTGAAAACAATCGACATAGTCTTTCATTGAAAAAATATGTCGGTTACTATATTAATGGTTGACATTGTTAATATATGTAGCAGATGGCAAGCGAAGCTGATTTCTTGATTTAATTAGTTTTAAATATATACTTTTTACAAGATTATTTTTTCGATTATTTGTAAGGAGTTATTTTTTGTCTTTTATGTCATTTGATATAATTATAGTATTATTTACTTTTTTTGCGGATTTCCTATCCTGAATATATGTATATGTATATCATACAATTTTTTATTATGTAATTAATAACATGCCTTGTTAATGGGAGTAACATTTTGTATACAGAAGTTATGTGTTTAATCCTTTTAAAATATGCATTAAAATATTATTTATTTTTCTTGAATGTAAAGTCTATATTATAAAAAATAAAATTAAATATAATTATAGCTTTTATTTTTAAGAATATTCCACCGGATACTGAATTATTTTTTATAGTTTTCTCATCGATTAAAACACTAATAATTGCTTTATCGGCACTACAAAGAGATAATAGTATTTGTAGCGAAGTCCGAAATATGTGAACATCATACAACATAGTCATTATCGTAATCGACAAGTTACCGGACAAGCAATGTCGTTTTGCATGACTTTTTATCGACCTCTGTCGCGCGCAAGAAATTATAGCGAAACTAGTAATACAAAAGTTGCTCGTAATAAAGGGTTGTGTACATCTGCCATAATATTTACAAATTTATATATTAAACTTTATTATCAAAGTATAAGATCGAAAATAGCTTGTAATATCATTTAACGTAACCAGTTTTTTTTCGATGATCGGCAACAACCGTTCGTCATTTTGGGCTATTAACGTTTTAAAGCGCCGCGAGCACGATTCGGTCGCCTACAGTAACACTTGAGTTATTTTAAAAGAAAATTATAATATTTTTCATTCCAACTTAAGAAAAATAACACTTCAATCGTAATTGCTATAATTTATATAAAAAAAAAAGATAAATATTAAACAGTTGTGTCTGATACAGACGGTTATTAGTATGTTTTATTTATACTGGTTTGTGAACTACTATTTTCTTCGTAAAAAAAAACCGACAAACCTCCATTAAGCTCAACAAAGTGCCGTGGACGTCATAAAATATATTTTTCGATAGTCAAATTGCAGCATCGGCGAGACCCACAAATCTTTCCCGATAAATTTTGTCCAGTCCACTACCATGTTTCTTATACTCACTTAATTTTAAAATTTATTGACCTTAACTCATTTACTTAAATTAACAGATTATTACTATTGACTAAATAACCTTTTCCTTTTTCGTTAATAGTAACTATGTATATATGTATTCATTTCTACTTTTTGTTTGTTTTAACTAATAAATTATTTTTAAATATTATACATATTTACGATGCAAAACTTAAAGTAATTATTTACAGACAGTGCCAAGAATACTGGCAGCATTTCTCCGTTGAATCGCAATTCCGATTCTCTGGGCAAAAATGCACCAGTCCTCCTGTCACCAGTGGAGGCTATGAGACGTGGGGTAAATTATTTAAGATTTTTTTTTTTGCACTGATACTCCAAAATCCAAGTGTTTCGACTGCAAAAGGCAAAAAAAAAACATAACTTGGGATAAGTGACGAATATTTGTGCCGTTTAGTCATTTCAGTCATCGCCGCAGCGGCTCCCGATCTTAAACCTGTCTCCCTGACATGAGACGCATCTAATGTATCGACGCAGGTTGCCTCTTTCCCAGGGAATCAGTGTTAAGCCATCAGGTCTCTTGCCATCATCGCGACTTTTTCCAGTAAGCTCAATAAGCATTTCTAATTTTTAAATGTATTTTAGCGTTACACATAAACGACACAGGCAGATAGATAATATAACATTACTATAATTGTGTTGTTAATACCAATACTTATATTTTATTTAGTAAGAATAATATGTGACGTCAATAACGTTGAATCGATGGTATCGTCACTTGTTTCATTACTCTGAAAAGGTATCTTAAAAAATATATATATTTTGTAGTCAATCACTTGAAACATCGTTAACTATCATCTTATATCTTTAAACGAGCAATTCTTGTATATATATATATATATAATCGGAATCTCGGAAACGGCTCCAACGATTTTCATGAAATTTAGTAAGCAGGGGGTTTCGGGGGCGATAAATCGATCTATCTTATATCTTTAAACGAGCAATTCTTGTATATATATATATATATATAATCGGAATCTCGGAAACGGCTCCAACGATTTTCATGAAATTTAGTAAGCAGGGGGTTTCGGGGGCGATAAATCGATCTAGCTAGGATTTATTTTTAGAAAATGTTGTTTTATCCCTTTTTTTACGCAATTAAAAATACCATTAGAATACGAAGGTAAATTTCGCTGTCATTGACAAGCTTCTAATAGCTCAGATAGGAATCAGGCGGATTCGAAATTAGAAAACCTGGGTTCGAATCCAGGTTTCTACAGATCAATCTTTTTTCTTTTTTTTAAAATTAAGAGCTCTTTTTATTTTTTATTTAAATAACCAGTTCCTATTATATTACTATTATGTCAGTAAGATCGAAAATATTATTTATGTTTCATCTATATGTAATGTATCTAAATATAATTTAACCGAGCAAAGCTCGGTCATCCAGGTACTCATCAATCAAATGGCATATAATTTACGTATAAATAATTTTCACAATAATTTTTGCCGTTTAGGGTTAATATCAAAGATTTTTCCATGATTGAAAAAACTTAATTCGCGTAAAAATTATACAAATAGTCATTAAACTTAAAGAATTATTAGAATTAAATATTTTAAAATTTAAAGTAATATATAACCCACAAAAGATTTATTATTTTTTTTTAAACATTTATCAAAAAAAAAAAAAATTTTTACTTTAACCGGTATACTCAATTCACAAATTCCGAAGAAACCTGTTGCAACGTGATAACGAAGTGAGAGTGAGTTATAGACAAAAAGTACTATTAAAAACTTTGGTTCGTCGACGGTCGACGGGGCGAGAGCGTAAATGCATTTTGTGAATTATGCTCCAAATGTGGTGACTAGTAAATTCGTCCTACGCTTCAGTTAGACGAATTCTTCGCACCTGTGTCCGTTTGAACGTGCTTTTAAACGACATTGTGGTTTTTGAAAAGTACTTATAATTTCCGATGGTATAAATTGTGAATCGTTCTGAAGAAGTTAGGGACAGAAAGGGAATTTTTAATAATGTGGTCTGCATCTACATATAGTTAGTGAAATGAAAAGCTTATGTTGGATTACATACATCCCGTTCATTGCATTTAGTTATAAATTATGAATAGTATAATTTTTATTAAATTATCGCATTAATTTTGAACCTTGAAAATTGCGAAATAATATTTTTGTTATGTGAAAGTACGTCATTTATCCCTACGCCTAACTTACGACCAGTGAATGTTGATCCCTAATTAACAGAACAACTTAAGGACAGTATTCGAGGGGCGTAGACCTAATTTACATCTCATAAATACGTTCAATGATAAATCTTTATAAAATGTCTTTGCTCTTAGTTAACGATCTAGTTGCGAAATTGAGTGTTTACATAAGAGTTGAATTAAGTATTACACAATAAATAGCAGAAACGATAACATTCCAGTTTTACTTTCGATAAGAAATAAACAATAAAACAGACCTTGTCAAGCTTGTATCTAGACTATTTATATCTTGTTATATCAGGAACAAATCAATTACTACTATCGAATTTTTGACAATGTTACTCAATGTCTCGTTGCATACCACGATTTGATGAGGTAAGTTTATTTTAACGAATGCGTACACTAAGTAAAGATTTTTTTTTCATTGATCAATTTTTCTTTTGCGTATCATATACTATACATGTCTTTGAAACTACTTACTGATCTTACTTATTCTTTCACCATTATCAAATGGAGTTATTAAAATTTATATCATCCAGGTATAAAACAGGCTATTTAGTAATTGACAAATTAATTAACATTTGGTTTAGTAAGAAAAATTCATTTAAGTCCAGTAACCATTAAGTACTATTAAAATTTCTCACTACCTAAATAGTATAAAATTATGATAAAAATAATTTTTATCTTTCATTGTAAGTTACGCCTTTAACGTAAAAGCGAGAGGCGTTTGAATTCATCTGCAGTCGCCATTTTATTGTCACGACTTTTTTGACACTGCCGGAATTATTTTAAGCGGAGATATCACGACACGGAGACAATATTGTCGTGTCTTATGTGCAAGTCTCCCTAAATATATTGTTTAAAAAAATAAAGTAATATGATAATTAAAAATAGGAAGAGTTCGTTGTTAGTTTGAACGCGCTAATCTCTAAAAAATTGACGTAGGGACCGTTTTTTTTTTTTTTTTTTTTATTACCCCTTTTATAAGCTAACTTATTACTATAGGTAACGAAAAAAAAATAATGCACGCTATAGAGAGCAGTAAACAAAAACATCAAGTAAATAATGGAACTGCATGGGACTTCTATAATGTTAGACATTATTAGAAACTGACAAAAATACAACAATTAATTTAATGCTATGTATACATGTATGTCCAAACACTTTTATGTTCACTACATATACTACTATACTTTTAAGTTTTTTAAAGTGATCCGATTCTTCGACATGTATATAAACACAAACGTACAGACGCACACACACGACCACATACGTGCACATAAGTACAGCCAAGTGAACTCGAACTCACAGCTCTCACGCTCACGCTTTAGAATTAGGCTATGATTATAATTCAGAGTCAGATAATAGAAATAGTAGTCTGCGCATTAAGATAAGTCCTAATTGGGATAATTATTTTAGCCATTTTATTTTTAAAGATTTTAACTTAATAAATTAAAAATAATAACCCATTAGTAAAATAAATTAAAAAAAAAATACATAAAAAAAGGAAACGTGAAACGATAAATCTTTTAAATTTTAATAATCATATCCTCTACTAATACAAGCAGTTAATTTTGAAGTCGCTGTCAAATAAAATTAAATAGCGAAGATCAAGGAAAGTAAATTATGTAATTCAATTTGTTTAGTTTATATAGTTTTACTATATAATTAATTCAACATTATCAATTTAAAATCTTAAAAGTGATATAATAAATATTTAAATAATTCGTTAAGGCCATCAAGTAATTCTAGACAGGAATCCATAAAACTAAAGGATATCCTTTATTGCATAGATTTTATATTTTTCAATCACATAAGCAGTTAAAAGATATTCGATTTCAGGCCATACAGACAACTTTTAACGTGAATTATGACTAAAGCAATATCGAAGCAGGTGTACTTTTAATAAATAAATGCACCGCCTTCAACGAACACGAAAGGCTTGACCGATCAAGCAAATGACATACTAAATGTCAATTATGTTATGTAATATGTATTGTTAAATTTTATTAGTATTCTCCATTTGAAAATTAGATTTATCAATAACCTATACAACAAACCTCTATGAATAGGTTTATTAATCTCTACAATATCTCAAATTGTTATTTTTCAATGTTTTTTTTTTTTTTATTATTTTTATTAAATACGAATAGTATTTTAATATGAGATATAATTTCGATTGAAGTACGTATATATAAGAAAATGGCAATCATATTTCATTTAATTAATAGGAGAAATAATAATTCTTTCAAAAAAAGAAAAAAAACTTTGCTCTGTCACTTGTAAGGCAATAAATTAAATATCTTTAAAAAAGTTTAAAATTGGGTACTTAATTTTATAATTAAAATAACAGTGATAAATAATATCATACTGACGTAAGTAATATAGAAATGTTTTAAAGAAAAGAAAAATATATTTCCATTTGAATATATCTGAAACAGGAACATGTTTGCACAAATCCAGACAATATATGACACAATAGTTCCGAAGCCGAAAGCAATAAGACTGCTAGCTCCAGATATATACGCTAAACTTTCCGTTTAAATATTTTATGCAGTTTATTCTTAACGTAATTCGAGTTAACAGAACTAAGGCTAAGATGACTTAAAGATTATCTTTATTAATGAAGGTTGGTTCAGCTTATAGTTCGTGTGAGAACTTATCTGTAAGAACTATTTTATTATTCAACGTGAACTGTGGTATTGATGTATGAGGTAAGTTAGTAAGAACAACTACTTAATTGTAAGTATCTAAGGTATTTGCGGATTAGTTTGTGTATAATTTATATTCATTAATGTTTTTGTACATAGTAACGCATTTACTGTCAAAATTTCTTTTACTAGTTTATGTTATCTGCATTTCAACACTGGAGGTCTCAATGTAGTTTCTATCGTACATTTAAATGTTAAGTTATAGATATAGGTGTATATACATTTATATAAAAAATTACAAGTAAGAAATTTGAAACTTGGCATATTATCTTGAAAATATTTGATTATTCAATTTCGAACCCAACGGAACAAATTCCTACGATATTTGCCCAAGTTTCCGGTAATATTGAAGCATTAAGTCGATGTCTCTGGGCTCAAAGTTTGTATTTCATTGTGAGGGTTTCAAGGAACTTGGTGAAAGTTGGTCAAATTGCGCCAAGTTAGGCCAAGTTAACGAATTTTAGACGAAAGGTGCACTCGTAAACAAACTCCAAGTTTTAATTGCTGCAGATTGCATCGTTTGTGAACATTAGATTACGCGCATGCATATGAAAATTGCAACGTAAAAGTTGTTAAAGCAGTGCAGATGCTAATTAACAAAATGTTAAATGAATTTTAAAACTTTAACCTATATGGGTTACGGTTATATAACTGGACTGTTTTTAAGTTTTATAATTTTTTTTTTTGATTGCTAGAACTTGCTAGACTAGTAGTCCTTATTTATTCAATTTTCAGTAACAGAATATAATCATAAAATTTTTCGTAGATTTGAAAACACTAATGATAAAAAAATAATCTTACACATAATTATCAGTGTGTTATATATGAAAAATCTTGTGCCACAAAATAAAAGATGTCACACTGTCCGTCCTTTAAATGCACAACACCGAATTTAATGTTCTGACCTCCTAAATTTAATCATTAACAATATTTAATTTGAAATGTATATTTGCATTTACATTATTACTACACTAATCGATATATTCGATAAATGATATGAGTGTTAATTAAGAATTAATCAAATGTCTATTCATGTTTCGAATATGTGGATTAATTTCTAATAAGCAAACAATGTTTGCTAAATTGAATATTATTTACGTACTTTAAAACCTTGATGTTTAGAAATTATTCATGAAATGTTAATCACATTTTAAATATTTTTTATACGAAAATGAGTCTGTTATTAATTTACCACGTAATTATGTTTTCGTTTCTCACTAACGTTACCTGCGGTTTCCCCGAGAAAATCATAATTATACACATTTTTATAATTAAATTGCTGTAATTGCTCCAAAATATCAAATGCCGAAATAAACGTCATTAAATAAATTACACAAAATCATATTATGTCGAGCCTAATATACATTTTCATCTTAATATTTTTTAATCATGAAAGTAAAAAAATATAAATATGTTGTGCGATGAGCAGGAGAGAAGAATAGTCTCCGACCACTTTTTTATGGCCGAGTTTGTCGTAAAAGGCGACTAAAGGCATAGTAGTGCGAAAATATTGTACATCAATTAGGACGGTGATGGGCAGCAGCGTCACTATATCCTGCAACAATACACTGTGCTCACCAATCCGTCCGCTAAGCGTAGCGATTATGGTAAACTCCTCCCAGACATGATTTGGAAGCCTAATTTCAGCAGTGCACATCCAACGGCTGATGTGATGTGATTGCTGATACATTTATATTAGCAGATTGAATTTAAAAAAATGTAACAAAACTACTGCTGCAAAATGAATATTCGCAGGTTTCTCTATACATATTTTCGTGAACATTGACGATAACAATAAGACGTGGACGCTGACATCGGGACTATTCCTCACACTTAAAGTCACTGAACCTACTATGTAACGGACCATGCTTGAAGTATTCCTAAAGGACAAATTAAAAAATGAGATTATCTACGAGATAACCAAATTACTAGACATGGCTCGTAAGATAAGCAAGTTGAAGAAGCTGTGAGCTGATCACGTGTGTCACAGAACCGATGGCCGCTGGGCCAGACGTGCTCTGGAGTGGAGAACGTCTCTCAGCAAACGTAGTGGATGTTCTCGCTTGCTTTATTAAAGACCTACGTAAGGTCGTCAGCAGAAGCTTGTTCACGATTGTGGGGAACCAGGATATTAGGCACTAACTGGAAAAAGTGTGTATTGTATAATGTGTGTGAACAATAACGGTGTTATAGTAAATCCAATTCTTTAGTTTTAAGAATGTTTGTACTCTTATTACAGAATTTGATAATTTTATTATTTCATCATAATCAAGACATCCTGTTATTCATTCATCCTGTGTTTGTCCATGCATGTTATGATGAGGACATCATCATCATACCATGCGATGTCCTCTGCTGAACATAGGACTCCCTCATCGACCTTCAAAGTGACAGGTTCGAAGTGGCCTCAATCCAAAGGCTTCCGGCGATACTCCTCAAGTTGTCTATCCATTTTATCATTTATTATACATTAAATACAAGCTGTATCCACGACTCCTTTCGCGATTACACACTTTAACTTTCATTCTTTCTATCAAGAAAACCGTAATTGAAACTATACATTTTTAAATTTTATTATAAGTATAGATTGGACCGGTATAAAATGTTATTATTAAATTAAAGATTATTTACAAATGATAAGAGATTTAGACTATAAAATATGACGCTATGGCTTATAAAAGCGGAACAACCATAAACGTCAATAAATCTGACCTGAATTTGATACTATTTAAACCATGAGAGGTAGTAGTAAAACTTTTACTAACAATTTGTTGTATAAACAAATCAAAACTTAAATAATATAACAACATCAAAGTACAGTTAATTTAACAGACTGGCGGAAACGTAGAAAATTTCTTGGACAAAATACTAGTGTTAGCGGCCTGTACCGGTTGCCGCTCCAATTCTCAGGCCGTGTCGCCCGCTTTGTGTCTTGACTCTATCTGGATCACACACAGCTACTTTATACTAGAGTACATTGCATAGAATTAAGCGGTTTTTTTATTATTATTTTAAGAATCTGTTATACATGGTAGATTAACCTTATCTGAGTTTTGTTTTTTTTTCTTAATCATTTTTGTTTTTACTACCTATATATTAATACATGAAGCAAAAACTTTTTACCCCTTTTTAAGAAAATTATGCGGAAAGAAAAATATGAAATTGGCACAGTTAAAGTTTATATGGAAGAAGTGCAGAATGATAATATTTTTTATAATAATGCTCAAATAATAACATAAAATTCATTAAAAATAACACTACGCACACTACGGCAAACACACATAATATGTACAATGACATATATATACATAAATTTTGTTTATTATCAAAGTCTGTTGTCAACACGGTCTTAAATATAGGTCTTACAACGATTTTTTTTTTTTTTTTCAAAATTTATTATCACAGATCAGGTCCAATGACTGCTGCATATGCTCACTATGTTATGCGTAATCACATTTTTATGATGTTGACATTGCTGTCAATTATAGATTAGGTCGAATTTCGACCACTGAGCGACCACTAGTCAATATAAATCTTGACTGACTGATTAAATTTCACCACTTAACTTCATATTAATTTCTCATTAAATTTTATCACATAAATTTAATCTGTAAGTAAAAATGGTTTTCGATCGTTCGATCGATCGAAAACCTTCTCTCTCTTATAATTTAAACCAGCTGTTTAAACAAGTACGGCCATAACTGATCTATGGACCATTATTACGACCTTGCTTTCTAAAAGTAGAGTAATCTAAACATGCTTTATATTATTATAATGAGAAAATAAGCCAAGGTTGTTTGATTGTCGAGATAAAGAAATTGCAGTTCGACTCCTAATTACTGTCTCTTTATGTGACAGATTTAATACATCGATATCATATCTCCCATCAATTATTTGTTTCTTTATTTAAAAATATGATTGCGTAATGATAAGTAGCTTGAATGACAATCTCATTATTTAAGATTGTGTAAGCTACAGTATCGATTAAATAGTATTAAACCTAAAATGACTTAAATAAAAGTTGTACCGAAATCTTTAGTAGGTTAATTTAATGTGTTAATAAGGATGTGTTAAAAATAAGTATGTAAATATTAAATCATATCCTGAGGTAACATTTAATATTTATATCATTAAAATCACTTTACTCATTACAGAGAGTACTTAAGCTAATACATTTAAATGTGGTCCAGAAATGGTACTGACATTGTGTAAAAATAATTAAGTTTAATAGTATTTAATTTATAATAAGTAATAATTAGTACTAATATTCAAAACTTAGATAACGAGAAGAAACGAAAAAAAAATTTTTTTTTTTCAAAAAGTACAAGTGCAACAGTTTGAAGTAGGACACTGTCATAATAGATAGCGCTTTCGAAAATCTCGGTTAGTTACTGCCCTATGGTAGATTACACTATTGTAATAGTAGTATTTGTGTAAATAAAGTAAAATGTATTGCGGGCGAGTCCGTGAGCACAGCTAATATGTAATATAATCGTATTGCTTTACTACTTACTTTAGATAGCCCTCTAAGGGCATGTGAACTTACAACAGACAATTGATGCCTCTAATCCAGGAGTTCTATAGGTGCATTTGTCTTAAAAGTTCACATTGTACTCGGCAGTAAAGGAGAACAGTCTAAATAAACCTGCACAGTTCAGAAGAAATTCTTAAACATGTATATTCCCCATACAGCTGTGTCACAACGTTTAAGCTCCTACCATTTTCCTTTATTCCGTACAAAAGAACATAATTAGTTACTACCGAAGTTTTCTTTTTTTTATGTTGTAAAAGAATTTTACGAATTTAGCGTGCTACTTTTTTTTTAAGTAAAGTTTTTTTTGTTGTTATAGTAATGCTTATGGACAATTAATAAAATAATGGAAGATTCAAAAATGTAATAATTTTGGTAAATGAATTAAATATATTTCAATATATTTTTGATACAATACACTAAATAGTTTTCTGAAAAATAAAATTTTATCTAGATTATTGTCAAACAATATTTCTTTTTAATTATTCTGTGTAACAAGAATATAATAATGAATGTTCTAAAAATGAAGTTTTGTTATTCCAACAATGTTTTCTTTTAAGATGATTTAATTTTCTTTTAGTGACGACGTGATGGGGCAATCGTTGTAGCAACTGACTTTTCCGCTAGCAGTCACAGGTTCATTCGCCGCACACATCAAATATGTGTCTAGGCCATACATATGTTCGTCGTGGACTGGCCATTTTTGCTGATATGTTGTTTTTATTTTCAGACTCCTCGGAGGACCCAGTGCCGCCTGCAGGCAGCTGTAATCCGGAGTCTGCCGGAGTATGGTGACATACGGTGCCCCAGTTTGGGCGGATCGCCTCGATCGCATGGATATCATCCGTAAATGGACTCCCCTGCGAGAAAAAAAAGTGCTCGGTTTCATCAACTTTATTATAACTGGTTCGTAGTATAATATTTACAGCCAATACGTTTCTTATCATCAGTAGTTCGGCATTCTAAAGTAAAACAAAAATAAATAGACAGGTAGTGGATCTTGATTAGCCCATTCAAAGAAACGAACAAACAAATACAATAATTTTTCATCACCATTGTATTAAAATAGATAAAATTACCTCGAAACTTATTATTTCATGTTGATATTAAAATATACTAATAATTAAAATATACTAAATAATAATTTTTTTTTTTTTGATCATGATGATGTATATTTTCCATAAAAGTGGTTTATTTTTAAAAATGTCAAGTAATAGAATATAAATTTATTTCAATAGAAATAAGTAATTTATTATAATTTATTTAATAATAAAAATCAGTCTTAATTTGTAGAAAAATTGCGGATAAATTGATTTGAAATTTTATCAATCATCTTCAATTACATTTTCAGGTTCAAATTATATATTTTTTGTATTAAATTCTTTATCTCATTACAAAGTAGCAATTTGTTGTTTCGATGTGTTATAAAAATAGTTGTAAAATAATTTTTAAATCGATGTACACATAGGTACTGCTACTAAATTTCTACACGGGTCTCCCAATACGTTTAAATATTCAAATTAAGAACCGTTGTAACTAATTATAATAATTATTAATACCGTTTCAATTGTTGATTCATTCTAATATGAATCAGCATTAAAATTTGGCAAAGACTCAATTAAAAATTATATTAGGTATTTGACACTTTACTATTATTTCGTTTTAAAGTAATGGCTTAATATATATGGTTTAATTTTAAATAGCAGTTAGAACGCTGTAAATTTTAAATTTTTCTCTTAAACACAATACAAAGTCTAACCCAAATATGTTGTCATCATTTGACGTTGGCTATAAGCAATTCAAAATGTCATAATTAAGTATCTATGTTGATTTAGATTAAAAATACACCCACAATGAAGACACTTGATTATTATTATTACTCTTTCATACAAAGAAACATTCCGACATCGACCGACAATTGTCTCACACCTACTGCCGATGCCTTGATATTTTAATTACCTCTTTCACATAAGAACCATATAATTATACGTACTTAACTTGCTCACCAACTGTGTGAAGATATTCAAAACAATTAAACGCTATAAAATAGAATATGAAAACGTAATGGATAATTAATGGGACTATAATAAAACAGTCTTGTGTTTTTAACGTATCTTTAGACTGTATCTTTAATAATGTAATAAGTCTTAAGATTTTGTTTGTTTGTCTAATATAATATCTATCTAATATATATCATAGATAATATAATAGTACTTAATCGCGGTAAAAATTCGTTATGATTTTTTAAATAACCGATTTATTCAATAAGATCTTGAGATGAAACATCGCGATAAGGCTCCTATGTGTGGAAGATATGAATTAAACTAAGTAATTAAGCTCAAATTGTTTGAAATCACAAAGTAAGTCTAGTTTAATAACTACACTAATAAAATAAAAAAAATATTATTAATTTGATTTATTATTGACTGACCCGTTGGCGCAGTTTGAAGTGACCCTGTTTTCTGCTCCAATGGTTGTGGGTTCGATTCCCGCCCCGTGTCTGGGTGTAATATATGTTTATTTATATATGTATTATTTATAAGTATATTTATTAAAAAAAAAAAATGTTTATCAGTCGCCTGTTACCTAAAACACAGACATTAAGTTGCCTACCTTTGTAACAGACGGCCTTGTGTTAAGCATATTTATTATTATTATTGTTTTATTATTATATTTAGCATTATATATTATGATATTGACCATTGTTAGCCTAGATCATGCCTAGACAAGTTTTATAAATAAGCCAAATTGATCGCAGAATTGTACTATCATTTAAATCAACAACTACAAATAATTTGAAAGAATTGTATTTAATACCATATGTCCCTATGTCAGAACAAAGCATTCCTGGAACACGAATAATCAAAGTTGTTACACAGATGTCAGTTTGAATAAAAATAAAAGTCTCTTCCATCCTCTGTGGTGCACTAAAAACGGTAATTACAAAGTTATTACTCTTTAACTAATAATGACACACATGACATACAAATATAATTTATATATATATATATATATATATATATATATATATATATATATATATATATATATATATATATATATATATATATATAATATATAATATATAATATATATATATATATATATAATATATAATATATATATATATATATATATATATATATATATATATATATATATATATATAACGAACACTGACATCTTATCTAACCTAGTAAAAAGTACGCTTCATAAAAAGTTTTTATATTCCATATTCATCAATTATTCATTGTACAGAATACATAATGTATTTGCGAAAATAAAAGTAAAAAAAATGACAACGCATAAATAATATCAATATGCCAACATATCTAAGGCTCTTACAAGTGAACTTTCGAATAATAAATCACGGTACATGTCTGTGAAGTTGTAATACAAACGTTTAAGAGCCAGCACATAAATCCAGCAAAGCTAACAATATCCAAGTTCACGTTCCTATGCGATAACTGTTGTACAACCTTTTATTGTAGACAGTTTAAGTCATAAATTTGACTGTAGCTGAAGACTAATCTTTCAGAAAGCTTGATATGTCAACTTGTTTGTTTCGTATTTTTTTTTTGAATGTTATTGGTTTTAAATCATTTTCATCATCAAAAACATTCGTCAATTTTCTTGTAATCGTTAAGTCTAGGTTGAAAAATTGTAACTCGTGTAATTATGAAGAATGGATTACAATTGACTTATTTTTTACAAAATCTAAAAATTATCCAGCTAGAAATGAAAATAAAGGATCATCAAAATATTTACAGCAATAAAAATTTGATAATTATTGTATTTTCAGTGACAACACTAATAAAAAAATTAATTAAAAATGATACAAAACTAGTTTAAAGTTTGACATACATATAATTTGCATTATCTTAAATTCTTTGAGTTCGGTTTAACATCATAAAATTCTAAGAATATTTTCTTACGAATACAGAAATAATAAACAAAACATAATTCAAACCAAACAGAACTAATGATATTCACTTACAATTCTAGAAAATAATATGAAAATTTCAAAATTTCAAAATTTCCAGTGTCGCTTTGCCAGCCTTCCTATCTTCTGTCCATAGTTCAGCAAATCTCATAAGTAAAATTTTAAGGGCATCCCCTTCAAACTTTGAGATTGCTGGCTTGGAAGAAGCTAGAAACGCTTTCTTAATTGCATGCCCAGGTCAAAATTTTCCATTTGATCCAAATTCACAGAGGAGCTGGGACGACATAAACTCTAAATTGACTTATAACAATCTTTTGAGCCTTAGTACAGGTTCGGCACGTGCTAGGCTTTTGGCCGTGGGTACACATGAGGCCGGCTACTGGCTTCACGCGTACCCTTCTTCAAATACAGGAACATTTCTCGAGCCTGACACGCTCCGAATCGTAACCTGTCTACGGCTTGGGGTTCCGGTCTGCACTCCTCATAAATGTCCCTGTGGCAGTGATGTCGACAAACTAGGGCATCACGGACTATCATGCCAAAAAAGTGCAGGCCGCTTCTCGAGACATGCCGCACTTAACGATATCATTCGCCGATCCCTTGCCACCGTCAACGTGCCAAGCCTACTCTAGCCGATTGGTATTGCAAGAGACGATGGCAAGAGACCGGACGGTATGAGTTTGATTCCATGGAAGATGGGCAGGGTGCTGGTATGGGATGCAACATGTTCAGACACATTGGCACCTTCTCATCTACATGAAACCAGCAACAGAGCTGGTGCGGCTTGTGAAGCGGCTGAAAAAGCTAAAATTTGCAAATACAGGGGTCTAGGCTCCGAATACGTTTTTGTCCCATTCGGTGTCGAGACCCTTGGTCCGTGGGGTCCTAGTGCTATAATGCTTTTTAAGGAAATAGCAAAAAGGTTACAGGAACATTACAGGAGACCGAAGAGCTGGCAGCTACCTCGGACAAAGAATTAATCTAGCTATTCAAAGGGGGAACGCTGCCAGTATCTTCGGAACCTTGCCTAAAGGGACTCCTTTTAATAATATATTTTAGTCTTTAGGTATATTATATTTTTAAGGCTTTTTTTTTGTTTTAATATTTTTAGTTATATATGATAATAATAATGTTAATAGTCTGTTAATGTATATGTGTATGTATTTTAATAGTGCTTTAATATAAAAGTGTAAATATAGTTTATTTAGTCTATTGTTTGAAATAATTGTTATTTACGGTTTATGTGAATGTTGTTATATTGTCATCTTGTATTTATAAATAAACTATATGAAAAACATTATGAATTTTATTTCTGTGTAAGACAGAGAACTCTAACTCAAACATGTCCCAGTGAAATATCTGCGTTCATAAGTTATATATTATCAAGAATATACAAGACAATTCCATAAATTTTAGAATTGTCAGTCTGTTAAACATTAAGTTGATTGCGGCTTTGAGATTTGTAGAACTGATATTAATAAACGTATATTAACTGTTTTAGCTATTAAAACCTGTATTGACATTTTCCTAGAACGTTACTTAAACATAATACTGTAAAGCTTTAATAATTTGATAATGTAAACTAATTTTAATCTATACATATAATAAAATGGTAGGAAAGTCAAAACTGTACGTTGAATATTTTTTTAAAAGAATACTTAGGGTGTGATCTACAATCGATACCGAAGCCAAAAATATAGTTTTTAGAATTTAAAACGTAAATAATATACCTATATATATTAAAAACGTAAATAATATACCTAACGCAGGGTAAGCTCGGCTGAAATATTAGGAATGAGTACTTTCTATATACATATGGAACATTTTGGATTAATATAATCTATGTCTGCCTAAAAGAAATTTCATTGCAATTTTTAACTATAAATTTATAGCTTTGTGTGAGTGTGTGTGTTTATGTATGCGTGTCTGTGTGCTTTTTTGTGAGCGTACTTGTGATTATGTGTATGTCGTGTGTGTGTGCGTGTTTGAGTGTGTGTGTCTGTGCGTGACATGTGTGAAACAAACTGAAATCATTAAAAATTTTAGTATAGCTTATACCCTCCGAAGTGTGGTGTTCTGGATCATCTTCAATACTTTGCCTATTGTTCTTCGAGATGAGAGTACCGGACACAGTTGTAACACCTCAGTTTCTAGCTCAGAAACACTTACAGACAAACTATCTCAAGTTTTCGTGAATTTTGTATACTTGGTGCATATCAATGTGCAGAACATATTTGCTCAATATTCTGAACTTCTTACATCTTTTAGCACTTGCACAGTTCTGATTTCATGCTTATGTCTAAAACCTAACTTAAACCGTTCATCCCATCCACTAATTGGTCTCTCCCCGGCTAGCGGTTATTTCGCAATGATTGTACGGAACAAGGTGGTGGTGGTGCAGCTATTTTTCTCAGCATCTACATATCTGCCAGTTTTATTTGTTGCTCATCTTACCATTTATTATTTTAAAGACCTGGATGAAATTTTTGTGAGCTTGGTTCCTAATTACGAACATGTAATCTATATGAGCGATCTTAGCCCCATATTATCAAAAGTTCTGGAATTGAATTTCCAACTGTCTCTAATGTGCATTTCAATCCGGTTTCTGCCCCTCCTATAGCACTGTTGGAGCACTATTTAATATAATAGAGGATATTCGATAGTCTATGGATAATTCCAAGCTCATTGCAATTATTTTTTTGGATTTCAGTAGTGCCTTTAACTCTATTGGCTACTTGACACTTTTCGTGCAGTTAATATTTCATCTACTAACATTGAATGGTTCCATTAATATTGTTGTGAATGTCTAGACTATAACGTCCGATGATAACACATCGAAATGGTTGAATCTTATATCTGATGTCTCACAAGATGGTGTTCTTTCTCCTTTATTACTTTCCATTTTTACTAACATTATTATAATACTATACCATACATACCATACCATATTTAATATACTATTTCTTCTCCCCACCATACATAGATAATTTACAAATATACCATAATTTTCAGCTGACCGAGTTGCACCAAATTATCGAACTTCTAAACTAGAACCTTGCTGTTATACATTTATGGGCCAAATCATTAGGACTTTTTATAAGCCTAGTACAATTTCAAGCTATAATTATTGGTATCAGCTGCTTAAGAAGCCGAATTGACTGAAATGCAGTACATTCTATCATGTATCATGGCATGGCATCCCTTATACAACCCCTTATACTTGTGACAAAGTTAGGAATTTAAACTTGCTTATAAATAGAAACTTACCTGGTATAGCTCATATCAACGAAGTTAACAGAAAAATGCACTATAGTGTATTTTCCTGTTGGCCTTATTCTCTCCGATACATTTTCAGAATTTTTGCCAATTTGAACCAAAATTTTGTTTGCGCAATTGCTTCTTTTACCTTCCTTGACTATGCAAATACGAGTATGTGCTCTTTATATTTAACACAGGAGCTACTTAATAAATTAGAGTGACTATAAAATCTAGCAACATAGTATATCTTATCTTTGGATTACGTAAATATGATCGCATTTTCTATTTTCGTACGCAACTTAAATGGCTCTCAATCCGCCATCGCCATGAAACTCATGTCCTTTCTTATTTTCATAACATACTCTGTGATCAAAATTCACCTCCTTACCTTAGATTCCGTTTTAAATTACTTTCTACTCCAACTTGCTCTAGGCGATTTTCCATCACAACGATATTTGAAGCTTAAGCATAACACCAATTTCTTACTTAATTCCCTTTCTATGCACGCTACAACTCTGGAAAAAACTTTCTAAAGCGAATCAATAAGGCACATCATTGAACACTTCCAACGAGAGGTTGAAAAATCATCTCTCGCGATGCCTCTTTGACGTAGCTCTTTTTAAAGGTGCGTGTATATTAAATAAACTAATTAGTAGATTACTAAATTCCATGACCATATGATCAACGTCATTGATAGCGTATAAAATATTCCATATCTTATATTTTTTAAGTTATTGTTAAATTTTTTAAATACTGGTTGTTTTTAAATATCTTATATCAACTAATGATTTAAGACTTATTTCGTGGTTTGAAGACATATTATTATGTTTAAAACGGGTACATACCACGATATAACAATGATTTTGCGTCAATATTTCGACTCAGTTGCATGGATCGTGGTCACGACAGGACTGCGGTGTCGCGAGGTGTGTAGCTGGAACTGTCATGGGTAGTAGCGAACTACCCTCTTTCTCGTTCTCTTCACAGGAACTTCGCGAAAATTTCGTCAAAATACACTCACAACGTCACTTTTCTCTTTTGCTTTCATGCGGTGCTGTTCTGGTTTGCATAATTCTACCACTGGATTCCACGTACTGGCTAGCTTAAAGCCATCCTCACGATTTAAATTCCGGTGTTTGCGAATTTCAATCGCTTCGCGCACTAGTCTAGGTATGTAGTGGCGGTCTGTGGAAAGCACTCGGGGGTTGTGGAGTTCAATCCAGTGGTTTGTTCCCGACTGTAGAATATGCTCCGCGATCGCAGACTTCTGTGGGTCGTTGTTTCTTACCGCTTTTATGTCTTCAGACACACGGGTAGATATGGGTCTCTTGGTTTGACCTATATATGAGCTGCCACAGCTGCAGTCGATTTTATACACTCCTGGACACTGGAATGGCAGGCGATCCTTCGGAGAACGCATCATCTGGGCAATCTTTTGTAAAGGAGTGACTACGGTCTTGATATTGTATTGTTTCTTCAACAATGTGTCTATTCTGTCAGTCACCCCCTTAACAAACGGTAGGTAGGCCATCTGTCTTTGTGCTTCCGAAGGACGAGTCCTCTGCTTACAAGTTTTGTTCTTAACTGTGATGATGTTTGTGACTATTCCATTTTAACACCTCGCGTACATGTTCCAGCTCGCCTTGTATGTGAAGGTCATCACACAGGTCATGAGCGCGGTTGATGAGAGTGGTAGCTACCGACGCCAGGTGACGTGGATGGTGATGCGATGAGCCGTGTAGATATCTATCCGTGTGTGTCTGCTTCCGGTATACTGAGTGACCGAAACTACCATAGAAATATTATTCAAATATCTTTGGAAACTACCATCCGAGCGCACACTAATAAGGACATCCAAGAATGGCAGGGATCTATCTTTCTCCATTTCGTACGTAAAAGACATTTTTCGGTGCATGCTATTCAAGTGGTTTAGGAATTGCAGAACTTGTTCTTCGCCGCCCCCCACTATCTCAAAAACGTCGTCCACGTATCGTTTCCAAACCTTGACCTTGATTCCCACAGGTGCCATTGAAATTGCTAGAGTTTCAAAATGTTCCATCCATAGGTTGGCAACCACTGGTGCGACAGGACTACCCATGGCAACACCATCAATCTGGAGGTAATATTGGCCTTTATAAAGGAAAAAATTAGAAACTAAACAATGCCGTAGTAACGTTATGTATTCCCCAGGGATGTCATTTTCCTGTAGTTTCCTTTTTATTACCTCCAAACAGTCGTCTATAGGAACGTTTGTAAACAAGGATTCAACGTCAAAACTCAGCATGCACTCTTGTTCTTCCAGTTTTGTGTCCTGTAAGATACGCATACACATACGCACGAAATGCCGGGAATCTTTGACGTAAGAAGAAGTGTGGCCTACTAGAGGTTGTAGCACACTCGCAACATGTTTTGCTAGTTCATAAGTAGGGGAATCCGTCTGACTTACGATAGGTCGTAATGGAACCTCCCTCTTATGAATTTTAGGCAAGCCGTATAGTTTCGGGGGTTGTATGTTGCGAGTTCTTAATAAGTTCTTACTTACTTCTTCACCAATAACACTCCTGTTCTCATGGATGAGTTTTGTTGTTTTTCGCGTCACTCGTGCAGTGGGGTTGTAACTCACCCTCTCATAGGTGTTGACGTCACTTAGCAGACTATCCATCTTTTCCTCATAGTCTGTGACGTTCATTATAACAGTCGCATTTCCCTTGTCCGCTTTTACAACTAACACGTCTCCGTTTTGACGTAGTTCTTTTAAGGCTAAGCGCTCCTGGGGTGTAATATTTTGGCAGGGGGGTTTTGATTTACGAAGCAAGACCGCAACGTCCTGTCTTAGAGTTTCTGCATCTCTCTGGGGTAGCTTGTTGCGCGAAATCACTTCTTCGATACTGCCTATAACTTTTTCAAAGGGAATGCGGGAAGGCGAAATAGCATAATTCAACCCTTTGTCAAGGACACTAAGAGCAGCACTGGATAATTCGTGTTAACTGTATGTTAAGAACAAAACTTGTAAGCAGAGGACTCGTCCTTCGGAAGCACAGAGACAGATGGCCTACCTACCGTTTGTTAAGGGGGTGACTGACAGAATAGGCACATTGTTGAAGAAACAATACAATATCAAGACCGTAGTCACTCTTTTACAAAAGATTGCCCAGATGATACGTTCTCCGAAGGATCGCCTGCCATTCCAGTGTCCAGGAGTGTATAAAATCGACTGCAGCTGTGGCAGCTCATATATAGGTCAAACCAAGAGACCCATATCTACCCGTGTGTCTGAACACATAAAAGCGGTAAGAAACAACGACCCACAGAAGTCTGCGATCGCGGAACATATTTTACAGCCGGGAACAAATCACTGGATTGAACTCCACAACCCCCGAGTGCTTTCCACAGACCGCCACTACATACCTAGACTAGTGCGCGAAGCGATTGAAATTCGCAAACACCGGAATTTCAATCGCGAGGATGGCTTTAAGCTAGCCAGTACGTGGAATCCAGTGGTAGAATTGTGCAAACCAGAACAGTGCCGCATGAAAGCAAAAGAGAAAAGTGACGTTGTGAGTGTATTTTGCCGAAATTTTCGCGAAGTTCCTGTGAAGAGAACGAGAAAGAGGGTAGTTCGCTACTACTCATGACAGTTCCAGCTACACACCTCGCGACACCGCAGTCCTGTCGTGACCACGATCCATGCAACTGGGTCGAAATATTGACGCAAAATCACTGTTATATCGTGGTATGTACCCGTTTTAAACATAATAATATATCTTATATCAAGGTTTCCGACGAGTTTTATCCTTTTTAAACTAAGTGTAGTGGAGATTATGGAACGGTTAACAAGTTTTGGTATATGGGAGACTTTAGTATCTTGTTTGTAAGTAACAAATTGTTGAAGAGGATGATTGTCGCAGTTGTAACAAAGATCCATTTAAATTCCGGTTTAATAAGAAAAATTTTAGGTTGGCTATAAAATATTACGCTACATCTTATAAGAGCGAAACTATGTCTATTAATATCAACCTCATGGGAATAAGAAACGATTCAACTGCAATGAAAACAGAAAACTCCTAATATCATCTTATCGTTTAACATTTTTTTAAATTCTTAACTAATGAGTTCGTTTATTTTTTTCTATTATATAAATAAATGAACTACACTTAATCAGCGTACAAACGTCCCTCTACTGAGTGAAAGCCTCTTCTTCTTATAGGAGAAGAGTTGGAGAATAATGCTGTTCTACTGTGGTGTGGATTGGCGGAAAATTTCCTTATCAAGATTAATGAAGTGTTATGTTATCATATGACGGGATCGGCGGGCTTGTGTCCTCTCCAAAACATCTTAGATAAATATTCAGATTATAAATAATTATTTTTAGAAAAACAAATATCAAATACACATAATTAATGGAACTTTCGCAGCATTACATCAGAACAGTTGTATTATACAAATAAATATTAAATTACAAAAACATATAATTTGTCAGCTGTTATTCTAAATAGAGACATCCAAGAATAATAAAACTAATTTACAAAGCAGAGAATGTTATATAATTTAATGAACAAATGCTAAAGATTATTTTGTCCCATAAAATTTATGTTATGAATCTTTTATGTGTTAATAGATTTAAGTTACGCAAACTGTAATTCTGTAGTGAGAGAAATTTAATAGAGCATTATTTCGACATCAATCAGAAGACACCTCATGCATTCATGCAAGACGTGTTACAGATCGTATTGGATAACATCTACAGTTGACATTTTGTTATTCCACTCCGACGAGAAGAGAGACAGGTTAGAAGTGATATTACTTTTAAATCACAGTTTTTCTTAATTAAAAGATACTCTTTTATTTTTTATATCTATATATTTTTATTATTTTGTCTTCCTTTCCAATGTGAATTCTGATCTGGAGCATAGTACATAAAACAAAAACACTCTCAGGGTCCATAGCAACATTATACATGTTTATGACCTATACAAATATTAGGAATGAGGAGGGATAATGCCAGCGAATGTTAGCGCTACAACCAGTAGACGTGTTAACCCATATTTGTGTTATGATTGAATATGGATACTATTATTATATGAGGACTTTGTTAGGAAGTCTATGTTTGTATGTTTATTAAGCCCATACTTTAGGCTATAAAACATCACATTAGCCATCTAATACAAACGATATAATGGTAACGAAACTCAATGCGGATAAATTTTCAAAAGACGTCTCGTAAATAAATAAAAAACATCAGGAATATTTACACTTTATACAATTAAAATATATTTCAATGGAATTTATGTATCCATCTAACGACACAATTGCACTGAATAAACCTATAATAATATTAATAATAAGCTATCATTCATTTTTTCTTTATTTTTAAATTATATAATATTATAACTTGTTAGTTGAAACTAAAACAAACTGACCAAATAGTTCCTAAGCTTCTTACTACATTACTAGAGATATTTTTGTACATTTATTAGTAAAATACGAGTATCACTTCTAAAATAATTCTGTTCAAAGGTAACAATTATCATAAATACTTGGGGGCGTTTACAGCACTTCGGTATACCTCAAATAAGTATTAGTAGGTCATTGTATAGGCAATGTGACAGTAGGTATTGCGGGGTCACGTTACGTAAAAAAATGATTGAATTCTATGTCACAATAATAAAACTAATCAAGAACCAAATGACTTTTTTCTGATTCGCATTTCAATGTCTGTTTTTTATTAATTACTTTTTTGTTTTGTAATTTATCATATATCTTTTTATGACGTACAATCACTACGTTGAATTTTATATAGGAATATACTAGATTTCCCTCCTGATTTCTTCCGTTTGAAATTCGATGATTTTAAAACAATTTACATTTACTGTGAATCATAATGTGACATTTTATATCATTTAAAATGATTATTAGCATTTTTGTCAGCTTAATCTTAACCATTATTAAACAGGCATTATTATCGAAAAAGAGAATTTCAAATCGGACCCAATTACTCCTCATATTAGTCGGTCAAAATAAACAAACAGTCTCTTTTCATTTAATATAATGTTACAGAATAATTATGGATGATATTACTATAGATCCATTCGTTAAAATTATTTTTTTAACCATCAGCGATAGAACGACGCCATTAAATCGATATCACGATATCAAATATTACTTCTAGATAATTATGTCATTTGTTTTTATTCGATTTCATGATTGCTTTGAATAATGTAACGTAAAAGGAATACCTTAAATCGTACTAATAGGTTATATAATAAGTTCGTTTAACAAGCAAACATACAAACAAGCGCTTCAGTTTTAGTCTAAATAGAGAATATTAAAGCTGTGCAAATTGCAAGCTATTTCTTGTCATAAGGTAAGCAATGCAGCAAATATTGAATCTAAAAATTCAAAATTGACTACCTCAATAAGAAAACGTATAAATCCTTTTACCTGCGAATAATATTGTAAATGTAAAGTTTTTGATGGTGAATTTAGGTTTGGAATGCAATACACTAAAACTGCTAAGTTGTTTGCGATGAAACTTCGTGAGTTAGAAGGTGAAAGACCTAACCCTAACACCTAGGATGCTTTTAAAATCCGAAATTCAAATGAGGTCGAGAAAATCACTTATGTAGGTAAAACCGAGGAGCATAGCTAGTGTATTTATAAATGATAAACAAAACGACTCTCATAAAGAGACCGATTAGCAAATGTTTTGCAATCACCTTAACTTTAATGGTTCTTACGTAAAACTATTGATAGCTTAAGCGACTTGCTTTGGGAATAACTTAAACTGGATTATATAAATGTATCATGTGTTTAAATTATGAACTTAGGGGGTAGTTAAATAAAAGTAAGTAGTAAGCGTAAGTTAAGTTATAAAGCTATGTTCTACTATAAAATTTAAAATTGTTATTACGGGCTTATAAATTACTTAATAGAATTTTGCCAGTAAAAACACATTATTTAAATTTCAAAATAAACATGACTTGAAAACTAAAAACTGCTTAAAAACTAAGGAACGGATATGATGAGCAATAATTATTATTATTAAATATAGTATTTCAGGGTACCTCTTAATATAAGTACTTACGTAAAATTTAGCAATAACTAAGACTCCATTATCCAGACAGACAATCTGTCCATCATTTAAAGGGCAAGGTTTCTGGAATCAAAAAGTCAGAATAACCATAATTACCTCTGTATAAGAAAATTTAAATGATAAATTATAAATAAATAAAAATATCTATATCTAAATATATATATATATATATATATATATATATATATATATATATATATATATATATATATATATATATATATATATATATATATACTTGCTTAGTAATTCCAACTCGCTTATAGCCGTTTTTATTTAAAAAATACTTTACAGCCTTTTTATAAAAATCCAGAAATTCGATCTTTGTATGACATAAGAATAAAAGTATTAATGAATCAAACTGAATCATCCTGTAAATATCTAACTGTTGAGCAAACTTTTCCATATATGAGAAGGGTTGGAACTTAATCTGCCACGCTGCTCCATTACGGGTTAGCGGATAATTTCTCGATCATGAGTAACGATCGTTATTAGGTGTCTATGATATCAACCGGAACGGATGACTTTTCGTGCTCTCCGAGGTATGGTGTGGACCCACAAGAACATATACCCAGACCAGAAACAAATATTTTCTCAAATACAAATACGAGTATCTTCTCCGAGCGGGAATCGAACCCGCAACCGCTGACGTTGAGATTCAAGATAATTTTTTATTTAAATTTCGAATCGATTTCCTAATGTAAGATATAAATACCATGATTGTACAAAAACATTGCAAACGATGTATTAATCGATATAGTATTTATATATTTATACAAGTCATAATCGTACATAGAAAATTCAATCGGTAATATATCTATACACGTAAGACTTTTTTTTAATAGTATTATATATGTATATATATAAGCGTTTCACACTCAACGCCCCCCAGTAGGATGTGAATCCTGTGTCGGGTGTCCGGAAACACACACAATACACAAGCACAGACGCCCTGACCACGACAAACATATGTATGGCCTATACAAATATTTGTCATGTGCGGGGATCGAACCTGCGATCGCTAGTGCATCAGCCAGTTGCTGTGACCACTGCGCCAACGCGTCGTCAATATATGTAGCTATACATATTAGGGTCCTTTATTTTAGAGCAATATGTTTTTTTCCGAAAATCCCTCCTGAAAACCTTGTAGTCGATAAAAAAACAGGGACTTTGAGAAAAAAAAAGTTGCTCTAAAATGAAGCATCCTAATATACATACATATATATGCATATACATATCTAAACATTAAAAACAGCTTCAAAGTATGAACAATCACGGGACATTCACTTGATATTCTTATCTCCTTTATTCCACACCGTCCGAACCTGTTCCACGGCGGAGATCAACAATAGCTGCGGGCAGTCTACTACTTTATTACCATGTACAGTGTGGTATAAACCACTAGCGGAGAACTTGTTAAAAATAAAATTATATTACTATTTTGTTAAAAAATAATAATTGTGTAAGTAAGAAAGTCTGTAAGTTTTCATGGCAATTAAAATTGTATATGGCTTGTTCTTTTTTCTAACTGATGAGGCATCACTAGGCTTGTACTGGATTTTTAATATCAACTTTAATATATATTTGTACAAATTTAAAAATAACTGTTTATTAGAACGATACATGTATTATTATTTTGGGGCAAGCAAAATTTAATAATTATTTAGAACAAGTTCGTGGTTCTGCTAATAAAAGCATGTTTCGATGGTAATTCAGTGACTTCGTAATGGTTAGTTTCAAAGTTTTGACGTTCTTATAATGAAATTATATCATAATGGAATCATAATAGGGTTTTTATTATATTTTGATGGAGTCTAAAACATAAAATATAAATAGTCAATACCTTACATTTATTATGCGCTTAAATTTAATGCTGGCATTTTTTTTTTATATCGCTTGACGTAACATATTTTTTGGTAATATCAAGACCTATTATTATTCTATTACAATTCCAATTCAACTCTGTTTTATATTACCTTTGATCGACTATTAAAAATTTTATAAACACCGACCATTTTGGTTCAATGATAATTGAATCGTGTTGCGACGGTAATTCGTTAACCGACTATTAACACACGATCTTAATAGCCAAATCGAGCTCCATATTCGTAATATATGAATAGTATTTTTTTTTTCTAATTCTCTCAATAATTAAAGCTAAATTTAAATTGACAATAAATATATAAAGCTCATAACTTATACCAAACTCAACAAGCTGGGACCGTTTGGTAGTGCCTTTATGTCCTCACAAATGTCTTAAGCTGGGAATCATGGAGGTGCGTCATAACGAGCGTAATGTTCGTGGGATCAAGTGTAACATACCACATATCATTTTAAATTTAACTCTCTGGTAAAACTATGTGAGAAACAAGAATAAATTCTGAGTATTAAACCCTTAAATATACTTGCATATCACTCAAGTTTTTTTGATTACTAAATAAAATCTTTAGAATCCAATATATTCAAATATAATCTTCTATCAAGTAATGATGCTCTATTCGCTTATCAGATAGTCGACCTTTCTCGTTCTAGTAACCTATTGAGGACTCCGTTTTTTTTTTTTTTACTATACTTCCACAGGCTTTATTTGCCCATGCCTTTTTTTATTTACATTTTTATATTGTTATTGTTATGTTTCATGCGTACTTATTTAGACAACGAAACTTAAGCTAAGCTTAGGATCTCTATCTATCGCGAGTCCTTGCACTGACCACAAATTCGCTGATTTAATATATAAAAATAAACTTAACTTACTTAAAAAATAAACTTAACTTAATATTTTATTTTTTTAAAATAAACTTAACTTAATTTTTTTTTTCTTATATCTATTTATTTACATATTTTTTTTAAATTCTATTGTGTATAAAGGTACTTTATTTTATATTTTCATACTAGCCTATATGCATTCTTACTACCTTAGCCTATTTACATTCTTTCGTTTACATGCTTTGAGTTATATTTATCTAATTTTTGTAACCAACATACCAGATTATTTTGTCTAGTTTTCAGCCATCACATCTTCACCACCAGTCTTGGTTTGCAATCTTCGTTTTACATATTTTTTTTTCTCATTTATCCGACTCCGTCCCAGTCTTCCCCGAGAGACTCCTCAGTTGTTCGAGCACATTCTCAATGACCTCGTTGATGGCGAGAACAACATCCTTGGGGTTCCGATGAGTGCAAGACAACTCACATGTGATGTGTGTGGTCATGTTGGGTCTGCAGTACCGCATTACGAACAGGTTGTCCCTGTCGATATATGGCAACTGATTGATATCTCCGACGAGGACCACTTCCTTAGCCTCCGACAATCGGGCGGCCATGACTATGGCCCCGAAGTGGTTCATGAGGGCTACGTCCACCGTTAAACGGTTTATTTTTACGCCCTCATGAAAACCATTCACTAAGATAGAGGCCATAGTGCGCACCTTTGATTTGGCTTTTTTGCCATAGCGAGGACTCCGTTAAAATGTCCCTAGATTCTATACATAGTGAAAGCTTTGTTAAAGCATTTTCATATGTCCATTTTGTAAAAATATATTATAGTTAATGTGAAGCTACCACGGATATGAATTCAGAATGTTCTGAAGATTCTGTTGAGAAAAACTGACCAAAATCTCAATAGATACACTTCTAAGTATTATTAAAACATAATTTGGTCACTATAAGTTTAATCATACGTCCTTGTTTCATAAATAAACGTGTAACAATCATGTGTACATGAAAGTTGATAGTGATAAGTCACAAACTAGCGAATAGAGATAATGGTGATGATGTAGCACGGAATTTTGTGATATTTCTAATTAATTTTTAAACCTAAAAATGTAATGATCTGCTGTTTAGGACGTTAGCGACACCTTCTGACTATGCATAATGTTATTATTGTTTCTTATAAATATTTTGTAATGTTAATCAAACATGTCATTGTCAATTCTTACAAATGTCTGAATTAATGTTTAATAGGTAACAAATATGCTGAATTTGCTTGCTATTAGACCTTTCTTAGTACAAGCATCTAATCTCAGTATTTAACTAGATCATGCTAACAGGAAAATCATGTGTTAAATAGCTTATATATTAGCTATTATACGTGTGCCTACTAGAGGAAACAAAGTCACTTTGGTTTTATATTTTGGATGAGTAAGTTTTAAACTAGCGTAACCAAATTACTTGGATCCGTTTTGAATCAGTTTAATTATGAGTCATATCATAAATGTAATATTACGGCATTTTAAAAAACAGGAAATACCACAGGTTGTTAGGAAATATGAAATAAAAAAGTAAATAAGCATCAATTTATATATATATATATATGGAACATATTATAAATATGAATGAATTCTAGGATCTATATGCTTTTAAAAAAATACTTCATCATAAGCACGCTATTGAAATAAAATAGTTTATTTTCTTAATTCATTAAAATTAATTATATTAATATAATTAATTAATAATCATTCTTGTTCTCTATCTTGGCTAAAATAATATACTAATTTCCTTAACTTAATACAAGCAAAAAACTTATCAACTAGATGCTTCAAAACACACTGCACTACAGATCCAAAGTTTGCAAGAATAAAGAATAAGATTTATTCAATTCTCATACTTTCCGATGTCAGTTCCATAAAACTTCTATTTTATTACAAATATAACATATGTTTTAAACGCGTAACTCCTACACTGTTTGCTTCGATCATATCAAATATCCTATTACAAAGAACTATTCGCTGTATTCAGTGACTTCCTATTCAAGGTAATGAATAAATAAAATATGAATTCAATGTTATACAGTTTTATTCACGTAAGATGCGACAAAAATAATTTGTATCAATATGTTATGTATGTATATATATCGATAGTCAGTTTCAGTGACTGGTAAAAGTAAATGTGATTTAAAAAACTATAAAATTACATTTTAGGATTATATTTGTTATTACTTTTTTTTTTAAATAAAAATGTTAATTTTATCAACTCCTCTATAAAAATTAAGGAAGTGTAAATTTTAAATATATATTCTTAAAAACATAAAGCGAGTCATTATTAAAATCTCATTAAAATATATAAAAAGTTAGCCCTTCCGCAAATCGAACAATAATAATATGGAAGTTTTATTGGTTGATATGTACGGTACAGATTGTTTCTTATTACAGTGTTGCATACGTAATTTTATTTCGCAACCATTAATTCCATTTGATGAGGACAAAATTATCGGTTGCTTTGTGAGGCTGGCTATCGTGTATAATTATAACGCGGGCACAAAAGACGTCAAAAAACTCTCTATAAATGTTACGCTACTGGTAGAGAATGGACTATTGTATTTTGTAAGAGTATTTTAAGGTTTTATTTTAAATGTTATAAGGTTATCATATAATCAATTATGTTGCAATATAAGTGGTATTTAATTTCAATATTGGTGTGATATTTAAATCTGATAAAATCTTGTGGATTAATGTGTGTAGTAATGATAAAGGACGTGAGTTCCGATCTGGAGCACTGATTTTTAAATACTTGTTTGATAATTTATATTTAGCTTTGCGATGAGGTAAAAACATAAGTAAGGATAATAATTTCGGATCAAATATTTTCCTAACATACATATTCCTAACGGACATTAACGCCGAATTGCTCTCCATGACTGGAAAAAATCGCCTTTTTCCAATAAAGGGACAGATAGGACATAAGTTGCAGTACCTATAAAATCGGTTTAAAAAGAGATTTATAATACAAAATATATAAAGATATACCATTAATTTTAACAAAAGATAGAATTAAAGCATTTAAAATATTTACTAGTATACGTGAAACAAGAATGAGATTTAATATATTTCCATAAGTATATACATATTACAATACCAGTAATAAGGAAAAACTTTAAACAGAATATTTATATTACTTATGAATTACTTATATTCAATTTATTTTCAATGTAATTAATTCAGTTTTTTTTGTTTCTGGAATAAATAATTTTAATTTTTGAGATCTATAACTACATTTTATAAAATATTATATATATTGTTACGTAATTGACGCAGTGGTCATTGCAAATGATATGATTTTACGCAAACAATAGGCAGTTCGATAAACGCTCATGTCAAAAATGTTTTTGTGTTTTATTTACAGGTAGCAACTACGTTGCTATAAGAATTCATAGGTCCTTTTACAAAAAATCTGATAATTGAAATACTTTAGTTATAATCTATTTGAGTTTTTAAAACTAAATAAAATATTGTAATAAATATGTACGTAATAACGATTAAACGACTGTTTAGCGTCGTGGTAATTGTGGTGGAGGTTTTGAAATTAGCGACCGCTGGCTCGATCCCCGTTCATTATAAATATTAATACATACCATAAAGATATTAGCCGTGGTTTTGGCGTTTGTGTTGTGTGTGTGTCTGTGTGTACTTTTGAACCCTTAACACATTTTTTATTTTCATCCTAATTCAATCCTACTGGATGCCGTCGAATGTGAAGTGTTTATTTATTTAATTACATGTGAATACAGTAATATTTTTTAAGACTAGAAATAACTAAATTATATTTAAATATTTCTAGTTAAAGAAATAACTAGTTATAGTAACTTATAGATTACGCATCAGTACTATTAGTATATATGTTATTAGGTCAATGATGTTGAGACCAATCGATCAGTTATATTGACCTATCGCCGAGTTCGGAAATAGTCATGAAACATAAATTATTCCTCCATAATTACATTCAATGGCTTCAAGTCATTAGCAAATATCAATCAATCAAAGTTACGTAACAAATATTTCGTTAAAGACAAATAAACACAAATGAGACCGAAACCTTACTATTTAGTTATTAAAATATAATTTCTATTTACCTTCAGAACTATTCCAATGAGCAAATTATTGAACAAACAAAAATAAAAACTCTGCAATAAACAAATAACTAAGTAAACGTGTAGAATTTGTCAATAAAATTAATCCAAATAAAACAAAACGTGCACAAACGTTCACGACAAACACTCGTTTGACCTGTATTTATCAAGATCGAACCTGCGACCTTTCGAGTACAAAGCAATTGTTAATTGACATTAACGCCAATTGATTGTTAAGTACGAAACATTTTTAGTTAAACTATGTACACTCATTATTAATGTTAATTCGGTGTTGCATAACTATTTAATAATACAAAATTCACTTAAAGATTATAAGAATAATTTATATCACCTGCACCAATATGCGCGTCGTTTTTAACTCAAGCTTAATTTATTTGTTAATATAAAATTTAAATACTTTCTATATCAACCATCCTTTAACTTAATTCTTGTAAAATCATCTAAATAAGTTTGTTGATTGTCGTCATTTTTTTTTAACTTAGCTGTTAAGTGCTCATCATGTGTAAGTCGTCATCGGAGAAACATGTGTTAGATTGCATTATGGTTGTACAATCATAATTATAAACTTACTTGATATCTTGATGCACAGACTTTTTTGAATTTTAAATTTGGATATACCTATACAATTATTTTTAAACTAAAAAATATTTAATTGCTGCTCTAGCTAGACATATATTTTTATTCCAAATGTAGAAGCTTCACGTTTAGGAAAATGTGCGCTTATATAAATTGAAGGATACATATTGTATGATATCAAAGAAAATCCAATTTCATTTCTTAAATCTTCGGTCAAAAACGCTGTACAAGGTAATACAAAATAATGAGCCACCCATAAATTTTATCAATCATATATTCCTTCACACCTGTTCAGAATGTACAGCTTACGTCTTTACATTCATACATTTAAAAAAAATTATATATTATCTGTATTTTATAAGAAAATGTTCTCTCTTCCAACAATGAAGTGGCATCTGCCGGTCAGACTCCGGCTCGGGAGCTGTAATTAACGGACATTTCGTGGCAAGTAATTGGTCAGCTAATGAACCAGCCTTAGGCAGGGACCCAGTTTGTGTTACTAAAATCGAGTGTCACTTACGTTCTCGACATCAAATTACGTATATTTTCATACACTACACTGTCTTAATTGACCGTTCGTGTTTTCTTATGATTACATCAGTACGAGTAAACATTTCTATATAATATATCATTACTATTATATTAAAATGGTTACTTCTTAAAACAATTACTAATAGCTCTATAGTTAAAATCGTATGTAATTACAAGTAAAATGTATTTATTAACTTATTTTTGTTTCCATTTTAACGTTGACAAAGACAAAGTAATTACGAAACACGCAATAGTTAACAAAAAACGAACATCAAAACAGTGTTTATTAAGAATACATATAACTTTTAATTTTATAGGAAATGGTTTTTAAAAGAATATTAATGTATTAAAAACACATAGACTGAATTTAATATTGTAACTAGTTAGTATATACACATTCTTAGTGATTATTTTTATAGCAACGTATTAGCGAGACAATTGCTTTTTTTACTTAAGTAATGTGTTCTTTATAATTATTTATAACCTTTACAGCTTTACTTACGAAAATGTATGCTAACTTTTATACACACATGTACTATTTCTCTCTGTGTGAGCGAAATGAAAAAAAAAAACGTATTTTTATCTGTTTTAAAAATTACTATAATACCAAATTATATAAGTCCAAAATCAAAACTAAGTTTAGTATGACGATCTAGTTCACGCTAAGTAAATTAATAATGAATGTCATTTTCTCAAAAAAAAAATAATTTGTTCAATTTCAATTTAAAAGTTAATTTAAATTACTTTTTTCAATCGAACATTTCATCAAGAGCTCCATATAAAAGATATAAAAAACACATTCAAATTTTACAGTCCCTATACGGCTGTAATCAATGTTTACAAAAGCGTATGTTTACAAATTTAGCTCTACCATTTTTTTTTCGTTCTTCGTATTGTGACAATCAATTACTCAGCGGTCCGATGTTACCGAACTACATTAGTATCAATCAATGTCGTATTAATTAGATCTGATATTGTATCATGGTAAGCGCAACTGATACTGACCCATTCAATTTTTTTTTTAATTCTAATAACAACCAAACTAGCAAGACTAACAACTGATATTAATTATTATAACATATATATTGGTATAGAACTGCTAGAGTAGTCTAGTACTCTTGAACATTTGCAGGATCATTGAAGTCTCAAAGGCGTTTCAGACATAAAACTACAATAAGAGGAAGTGCTTGGGGAGTGGAAAAAAAGACAAAGAAGAGGAAAGAAAATTAAGTTGGTGGGATCTCAGATATTTCTTATTTTATGAAAAGTATCTATGTCTTTCTATTAAAATGTCTTTCTAGTTTGTTACGTTTAAGACCATAAAGCTAAAGCATTTATCAATTTATCTATCTATAAACTAAATAGAATTAAGTAAGCTTGACATACTTCTTTATTTTTTATTATAATATATATATATATATATATATATATATATATATATATATATATATATATATATATATATATATATAATATGCTACTTTGTTATTACATAATGGCTATTGCTCATCTAATAATGTTACCTTTATATTATAATTTTACATATCTCAAAAACCTCAATATCTCAATACTACATATACACTGTTTAATGCATTTTTCTTAAGTCGCAAGTAACTATAAATTCATATTTGTACAGACAGACATCGATTCAAATATAAGCTTTGTTTGTTGTTTGTTGTATTCGTACTAACGTATTTGACGAAACACGTTTTCGAAGGAAAAAAAAAAAGTGGAAAGTACGATTGCTGGTTTTTGATGCGTTGTTGTTAGCTGCATTTATGTTAATCGAACTGCATATGCTGATACGATAATTTTGAAAATTATTGTATGAGTTTTCTTTATTATAATTATTGTATGTAAAGCAATATTCAAATTTTCAAATATGAATAATATCAAATTATTAATTCTAATACAGAATCACAAACCTTTTTCTTTTTAAATATGCTATAATAAAAGGACTATCTTATTATTTACTTATTATTATAATTAACATAATATAACAATATTTATATTATTTTGTATCAAAACAATTTGATCTTAGTACCAATAAACGAACCAGTGTTACTTAAACATATTTTATACCTGATATAAAAAAAGGTCACAGACGACATATCTATGGAGATTTTCAATAATATTAATAAAGCAGCTAGTATATATGGCTAGTACACATTTTAATATCATGTTGAAAAAAAAATAGAGGCAGTGTTTAAGTTACCGTATATATATTCTCTTATAGTTTACACGTCCTTGACTTCGCGTGCATTGAAATTTATGACTACCTTCGCTTAGATTACGTCTGTATTATAATTTATACGTTTTCTTTTACATATTTTTCCTTTTTCTTGTCAAGATTGAAATAATAAAGCAAAGCGAATGCAAGTGCGACCAGTTTCTTTGCTAATGGGCCACGATTCAAACTTTGATCATGGTAATTTTTTATTCGGCGTGTATGAATTTTGTTTAAATTTTAAGCTTAAATTTTTTTGAATCGTATATGTGAGACTATAATTTTAATTTATGAAATATACTTGTTTTATTTTCAGTATCATAAAACCTAGATTCAATAATTATGGTATAAGTAAGAATATATACAATATCGGTGTTAGCTTTATGACCGTTCAATTTTATTTGTATCGCTAACTTATAACTGGCTGGGGTACCAGCTGAGATGGCACAAAATCATCGACTCTAGTCAATTGTGTACAATAAGTCAGAAAAGTGGAAGTCAGAACATCTTATCCTTTTTTTTTTATACATATTTCTAGCCCCATTCATCGCTACATATGAATATTTAAACTATACGTCAAAACCTCCCTTAAAATCTACTCCGGTATTATAAATGTACCTAGGGCTAGATGAGGCTAGGGCTATGATGAGTACATGACATCAGGTGATCCATCTTAGGAAAATATTATTGCAAAACTCAGAATTCAAATGATTTTAATTATGTGATACACATCCAAATTAGATAAGTAATAAGGGTTTTTATATAGTATTATTCATTATTCATTTCTAAAGTATATGTATTTAATAAAGCATTTACGATCGCAGCGAATCAAATAGTTTACCATGACTGTGTCTGCGAAGGGTAAAAAAAAAATACTTTAATTATATAGAGAGGCTAGCAACAATGTAAAGATCTGATAGTCAACTGCACGTGGCAGTAGACGTGTGGTGTGAAGACAAGGGGAAAAATCTAAAATTACGATAGCGATATTTATGTAAAATGATCGTATATAAGATACTGTATCGAGAACATTACAATTTAATAATGAATTTCTTAATTTAATTACGAAACAATTCTTGCTTACTTCGCTATAAACATCAATACGAGTATGAATAATTAAGCTGATTCCATTCAAAGAATGTCAGCCTTAATTACTGAGCTCCTGAAAGGCAATCGTACTAATTAAACCACTAATATTTCGCTTAAGCGGACGAAAATAAACAACGAAGAAATTCAATAAGCTCCGTATCCAAGCGTGTTCTACTGGTGGTCTTTATGGTCAAGACGAAAGATTTGTATGGACTTTATTATTACCGCAAATATATTTCTTCATAATATTTTTATGAATATGGCGTATAAACTAACCCGACTAGTCAACAGATTTTTATTGATCGAAACCTATTAAAGCTTTCAACTGCATCAAATTAGATGCGTTACTAGCTAAAACTACTAAGGTGAGTAATAGCGAGGTCAGATATTTCATTCGAAACACAGATATATCAGCTATATAATGCCATTTTTTTAAAGTATATATTACAAGCTCGTCTGGACAACCACCTATAAGCTTTAGTTAATTATTTATAACTACGCCTGTTATTCCTAGAACACGTAAATCAACATCACGTTATCAAAAAGCTACCCAATTTCAGGGATTCTTCCACGTATAATATAAGAATATTCTTCTTTTCTATTATGATAAAAAGTAAATACCCATATATAAGTAAATTGTTGTATTGTATAATCAAACATTTCCGATAGTTTACCTTATTTACTACCTTCGTATTATTTGTTAACATTTTTGTAAGAACGTGTGTAGTGAAGTATTTCTTCAAAAAATGTTGTAATGATATTTTAGGGAATTAAAACCTTAATTTCTGTTTTGTACACATTTACTGACTTTTTTTTTTATAAATTTAGTAAACTTTTAACTACTTTTTAAACCTTAATTTTGCTAACTAAGAACAACAAAAACTCTAACCTTAAAAACTCTCAATAGAAAAAAAAACTTTAAAAGCTCTGGACTAAAAATTCCTATACAATCTATCTAAAAATATATAACTTTAACAATTTTAGATTATATCTTGCAATTATTACTATAATTTCATATTTTATAGATAGCTCCATTATATTATGTGTAAACGTTACTTATCAAACATAAAATTAAAACTTTTAACAAAGAACTTAATTTTATATTTGAACAACATTATATTATTTTAAAATACTATTTCGGAAGTCAGATCAAAATATTATAAAAATTCCATATACCAATCTTGAATTTCATGTTTTTAGCTGTAAAATTTTATCTTAACATAATTTCATACCGGACGAAAGACAGATCCTTTTGAAGTACAAATCCCTTTCAGTCGAACACGAAGTTTTGCAAAGGAACAAGATTTTTACTGCGCAAAGAACAATGGGCGTGTTTTGAAGAAATAACCTATGGATTAATTAACATATTCACAGAGCGTATCTAATTACCCTCCCTTTCATTAAAAGTTTAAGCCTTACGCTTTATTTGCTTCAATTGGATCGAAAGGGTTACCGTATTTATGGGAACAAATAACCAAACGCAAAAAAAAAAAAACATTAAAAAGAAATATTAAAAACACTAAACACCAATGGTTCTCGGGGGTGTTGTAATGTAAAATTTCTTTCAAGCTAATAATGTTACAATGTCAGAGTATAAGCTTTTCCGAGGATCAGGCAATCGAACGAAGTGAAATTTCGATTTTAATTCTAATATCGAAAGGTATCCCAAGAATAAAAAAAAAATTTTTTGCAAGTCATTTTTTTAAGTACTTCAGTTATTTTAATTTTTTAAATATTTAAGATACTGAGTAAATTTTTAGGTGTATTCATAAACATATCACTGACTCATAACCAAACATTTATCAGTTCGTTTAGGAAACAATTTATGATACCTTTTTAATAATAAATAAATAAAAAAACCCAATCTATAGTTTTATTCAGACAATTTCACAAGATAGTCAGGTAAGTGACTAAGACGGTGACACTTCTCAGTAGTGTAGCCATTAAGAAAATTTTCCTCAATAAATTTTATTTTAATGTGCTAAAAAAGTTCGTTATTGCTTAAGTCTAATAAGTTCGTATGACGAACGAACTAATCATGATTCAGATTTCTTGAAGTGTGGTGAGTTCTTTTAACAGAATTAATTTTTAAATTAAAATTAACATAAAACGAAAACACAATGATACATAAAATATATTTATTAGGTGTTTTATTAGGAAAAATAGATTTGTCATAGATTAGATTTTTACCAAATATAACTAAATTTATTTAACAATAAATAATAAGCCTATGCAAATTAAAAAAAAACCTGATTTCCTTATTTGAAACGCACTTTATTGACGAATCTAAGACTACAAATGCTAAAATTGTTTAGTCTATAGAGCATGCAAAAATTAACATTGATACAGATATATATACATGTGTATATAAATATTATCCTTTCACAGAAGAATAAAACGCCTTAAAATCGATTCATTCATTCATTTGAAATGGCAAAATATATACAGACAGAATACTATAAACTTACTGTAGCCTAATTTGGTAAAAAAAAATATTTTACAAGAAAAAAATATACAAAAAAAGTAATTCGTAATTTGATATTCATTTTAACTAACTTAATGTTTCAATACTTAAAAATCAGTGTTATTATTCAAGTTAATGTCACAAATTTTGACACATACAATAGTAATAGTTGTAACACAAAAACATTTTAAATAACATTGCCGACCTTATAAATCTAAATAATATTGTACGAAATCGATAGCTCACGTAACTATTAAGAGTTATTACGTCACGCGACGTTTGCATTATGTTACAAATATCAAGTAACCTCATTATAATATCAGGGACATTAGTTAGTAGCAGATAGGCAAAGATACTGTTGTATCGAATATCAGATGTAAACTCTGTTGGGACAGGTTAACAACCTATCGCTGCATTCCACTCGCCGCTTTAATGATAGAGATCTATATAGAGCTGCTTGTGAAAAAATAAAAGTGCGCAATTTTTAAACGAGAATAATTTTTATGATTGTAAAGTTTTTGGAAAATATTGTCATTACTGATCTAGTTTTGTTAGCTACTGGTGTGCAGTCTTTATATGTTTTTACCAGGAATGTTTGTAGATAGCTTTAGATATCAATCTTAGAACTTTCTTTACATATAACTTGTTTTTTGTGTGACACGCAAAAGAAATTTTAATTAATGTATCACATTTTTGTTTTATTCAAACTACTTTTTCAACAATAAATATTTATTAATGTTTCCGTTTGTTTATTATTTAATTCTATATTAATAAAAACAAATAATATACACATTTATCATTGATAACAAATATAATATGTTAATACATTAAAAAAATTAAATCGCGGTTATATCAGCTTCATCCACTTTAATTATTTCAAAAGGTCCTATATAGATAATATAGAAGTGGAACGGTGTTTACTGGCTATTAAACGTGAATGCGATTCAATTCCACCGTCGTGTTCGGCGGTAACGAAGTATGTGCGACTGAAGCTGATAATGAAGCAACGGTGACTTGCCGATAATAAGATGCGTGTATTATACTGACCTACTCGTATTAGCTGAGTCACTTGATTAGATAACTTAAATTTGAATAAAATCATTCTTATCGTTCTAGTTGTGATTGCTTCGTGAAATTTAGCTGTCTAAATTTTAATTATTAATTTAGTGCTATTATGTTTTTGTTTGATTTGTTTCGTACTATTGTTGTTTTTGTTTGATTTGTTTCGTAAACTTTTATGTTTTATTGTTTTCGTGCAAATATAAGTAGGAAATTTGATGTAATGTTAAATATCTACTGCTACTAGCTGTAAAAAATCAAATTTATTATTATGTAATTTAGTAAAATATCTCGTATTGATAATGTTTTTTTTTTCTTATTTTTTAAAATAGTTTATAATTTTCACATTTAAATACTAGCACCAAAACTCATATGTAATATTGTTTACATTTCTTTAAATACTCGTACACATTAATCAGTTAAAACTTACAATTATCCCACTCCTAATTAACGAAGAGGATTCTTCATTAGTCACGTTAATCTTCTGCAGGTTTTGCGGATATAGTTACACGTCTTAGAATTACGTCAGATGCATACAGGTTTCGTAGTGTATTATTTTTTTCCTTTAAAGTCGAGCACGACTTAAAGATAATTTTAGGCCTTAATAGTTAAAAATCTGATTTGAACTCAAACTCAGTTAAGATACATATATTCGATCCAACAGGCTACCGAATTTTTAAAATACTTCTTATTTTATATAAAGATATTTTTAAAATATAATTCTTTAAAATAACGTTGAAAGTTCTGGTTATTTTCATTCTAAAGTAGCTCTCTCTCTCTATTTATGTACACATACTTCGATTTAATTTCACGCCTTTGTTATTGAAGTAGCTCGCGCAGTTCCTTCTAATTTAACGCGCTCTACGTTTATTTTAGCAGAAAACTTTCCCACTACTTTAGGTAGTCAACCAACTGTCTCAGGTGGTCCAGTTACAAAATACTCCTTGTCCGGTCTATTTTAACTTAGCAGCTGTCGCGAAACCGGTTTTACTCGTAAATATTAGCAACGTGTTGTGTTATAACCGTTTATATTTCAAAATATTTGCCAATAAATTGTTTAAAATGGTTATGTTGAAATGTCGTTGATTTACATAGTTTTACAGTGTTCGTATAACATATTAATAAATGCAATCTTGTTAGTTGTACGATTAAATCATTCGTTAAACAGATATTCTCTAATGTAATTAACATTATCGTTTTAAAGTCCAGTTTAATCTCTCGAAATACTCGCTTGACGACCGTTACGGTGTAGTGGTACGAGTAGTCGCCTCAACGCCGCGCAGCAACGGTCGCGGGTTCGATTCCCGCTGGTGACAGATATTAGTATTTCTACAAATATTTGTTTCCGGTCTAGGTGTATGTCCTTGTGGGTCTCCCAACCGTCCCCCGGAGAGCACATAAAGCCGTTGGTCCCTGTTGTTATCATAGACACCTGATAGAGATCGTTACTCATGGTAGGGAAATTATCCACAAACCCGCAGTCGAGTAGCGTCGTGGATTAAGCTCCATCCCTTCTTCTATATGAATAGGAGGCTTTCGTTCAGCAGTGGGTTTTTTACAGGCTGATACTTCATACAGTAAACTAATACTCGCCATTGGTTTATGAGATTGTATTTCCGAGTCGTGTTCTAAGGACCAAATGGAGAAACGTACCTTGAAGGAGGAGAAAAAAAATTAACGTAAAAATAATGATTGAAATATACTCTGGAAATCGTCTTTACATATAATAACAAATTTATAAGATATACGTTTTAGCTCATATTAATGTGCATATATTACGGGTATGCGTTTGTAAGTATATACTTTACTTAAATACACACAAAGAAAATGCAGCAAATATCAAAATAAAATGGATAAAATCTTATATACCTGCTGATAATATGAAACTGATCGCCGAAACGCTGTGAAGCCTACATCGGATGACACGAAGGACATGATTGGATGAGACGAGGATAAGATCAATAGAAATGGAGAAAAAGTGAAAATATATTAATTCCAGGCTATAACTTTTATTGAGCCATCATGATAAATATTTTTTTTATTCTTCTTTTTTTCAAATCTTCATTCTATACTATCAAACTGTCGCCTTTACTAGCATAGTTGTATAATATTAAATCTTAGTTATGAAGATCGGGCGTGACAAGTTTTATAGACGTAAAAGTTAGGAACAAACACGAACACTAAACTAAACAAACTTGAAAATTTCATAAAACCTTGCGTAAATAAATCTCAGTTTAGTTTAAAAGTCCTCCTTAGTCAGTTTTAGGGATTAAAATATCGAATCCGGTCTCAAATGAAAAAAAAAACAACTATGCAAATGAGTGTCAAAATAAAACTCATTTTGCTAATAATCGAATAACGATATCGGATGAAATAAAAATTTTGTGAATGGCATTAATTGAGTCTGGTTTCTATCGAGTCTCAAAGGGGCGAAGTTTTAATAAAATTTCAAATGCCTGGGGCGGTACAGTCAGGTTTGAATCTTATATGCATGTTGTAGATAAAAGTAACTTGTTCGGGGAATCTTTCACTTCGATGAATACCTTTGACTTCAGTATTCTATCTTTGAGGTTGGTTGTTATCTTCGAAAGTGTCTCGCGTTTGATGCTTATACTTTGATAGACTTACATTTTACTATTATATTCTTCATATTTTCTATTTGGATAAAATGCATATTTTATGATTATAAAAAATCTATCTATGATTTTTAAAATTATTCTTGCTGTTTTTTTTTTCTTTCTTTAATAACAGAGATAAACAATTCCAAAGATATCTCAAATATTTATCAAACCAATTACTTTATAGAACGCACCAAAAAGTAGACGTACTCAAAAATTATTATTTACTTTCTAGCTCCGTTATATAAATAGTATAAAGTATCGGTTTTATTATATCAGTTTACAAATTTACTTTTATCTAATAATTTTACTTCCGCGTTTTCAGGTTACAAAATAACGATCAGTAAACAAAATTCGAGCAATTAAAGTATTCACAAACTAAGTAAATATTAAGAGTTTTACTTTGTAAGCCATTTATGACCCTTCTAAGGTTTAATTAAGCCTCTTTGATGTTCAATCTGTAACTCGAATCCCAGTAATTGCGTCTAGTAAGATGTTTTGATAATTATATTCTTGAGCGAATTTGTACTTAGTTTTTAGATAATTATAGTATTGAAGGTTTTCATTTTTATTGATTTTCCAAAAGTGACAAATAAATTTAACAAAAAGATAACATTATTACAATTTACATTTTTACACATTAAATTTCTTGCTTTTATGAAAAAAGTTTTAGTAATTCAAGAGAGAGATTAGATTTTTTCATTAACATTTTAAAACCATAAAATGCAGCTCTCAATATATTTCATACTAACGTTATTAGAACCCCCATGTTTTCATTTTAATAACATAAATAAAATAAGTAATATAATTAGGAAAGCTATTAGAAATCGCATATAACATAATTAAATAAACCGAGTCACTATTAGCGCTGCCAATTTCACACCCCCATCCATAATAATTCGCGGTCGCACAAAAACTTAATTAACCGAAATATATATGGATATAAACAACTCCCTCCCTTCCCCCTTGGGACTTTGCGGTGATACTATTTCGTGTAATGACTCCAAAATGAGGATATACATCCCCGTACACTGTATTCGACGTTCATATAAAGTTTCTGGATATGCCGTGCAAATATTCCACAAAAAGATGGTAATAACTGTTCAAAATTTACCAAGTTTTAATCGTATCTTGATTAAAACTAAGAAAATGATACCTTGTAGATAATTATTTGATAAAAAATTTCGAAGAAATCAATCTAGTAATTTCTAGTACGTATGGTATATATTTGAGCTTGATGATTTTAATTAATTTTGCTTTTTCGCTATAATTTTTTTTTCAGTTATACTTGCTCGTACATATTAATCTCGATTTCCGATACATACAGATAAATATAAATACTTGTAATATAACTGTGACAGGTCCAGCTCTGTACAATGACGATATTTTGATTTTTTTGATGCTGTAGCCTAAAATGTATTTTTTTCTATTTCTGTCGGTCTGTCTGTCTGTACCTTGTTAATATATTACGCCAAAACTAAGAGTTCATATCACGAACTAGGATATAGCATATTTTTTATCCCGATATTCAGTACGGTTTCCTGAACAGCAGGATTTTTGTAATTTTACAGCATCTTGTCCTATTTCAATTATAATTTTTTTTTTTTTTTTTTTTGTCAAAAAGAAAACATGTTAAAGATTTTTCCGTCAATATATCAAGATTTTTGTTTTGCTACTTCAGAAATTACAGACATCATAACCTTCGGTAATAAGTCCGAGTAACTAATAATAGAATGTATCTTCAAACGTACGGTTCATCTTATGCTGGCATTAATACTTTCTTAATTTCTCTTCTTATTGTCTTAATGGAAGAGACGACAATCGTAAATGAACTTCCAGGTACTACTATTATTATATAAATTCAAAGAATTTACGTAGTCTCTTCATCATCTCATGTTTAATATGTTATATTATTATACATTAAGTATCTGTTCATGTCCCACTGATAAACAATGACATTTTCTCCTATTGGTTGGATTGAGTTTAAGTTGAGACCTTCAGCATGAAGGGTTAGTCCAATGGTCGCATCAACTGGCTATTGCAACTGGCTATTGGTTGGTATACTTACTAGTGCTTACATACTCGATCTCTGCTCCAATATGTATTGTGATCCGAGCGTATGTATTAGTGACGTGTGTATGTCCAGAACCTTGACAGAGGATTCATTCCTACTGGGAGCCGTCGTGTAGGAGAGGCTTATTTATTTATAGCGTTATACCTTTATAGTTATACTATACATGTTCCATGTACATCATGCCATATCCATTAATATTACATCAAAGAAAGTGTACTCATGGCAGCTCCTTAATTCATACACATCACGTTTCCTGGGGAGGCGTGACAGCGATCCCGCGGATCGAGACAAAATATATTCATCATAGTATAGTCTCCATCTTTTCACAACACGGAAATTGAATCTGACGTAAGGAAATTTTGAGAATAATAACAAAAAAAAAAAAAATAAAAATAAAAACAAAAAAAAAAAAAAGTAAAATTGTTTTTATCTTGAACAGCAAGCATTCAAATTTTATTCCACGTTTTAGCAAAACTTTTTAAAAATGTTCGATTCTGTCAAATTCACTTTTAAAAATAATAAATTATCATATAAGGAACAATTATTTGTAGAACACACATAAATATGATATTTTTATGCGAAATAGTGATTAGACTCTGGCAAGATCGTGATTGTAGTCTGTTAAAGGAGCAGAAGAAAAAAAAATATTATGAAAAAATATGAAACCAAAGTGTATAGATTAAAAAATAAAAAAGTAATAGATGGATTAAAAAGTTTAATAAATTATATCTCCCCGACACAAAATACCTTTAAGAAGAAACAAAAAATAATATGTTTCGACTCCTTAACTTTTATGTATAAGTAGTAATATCTTGAGACGAGCGTCGTCGCGTCAGAGGACGATTTAAAAGAAGTTAGCCGAAGCTTTCATTTTTATATCAGCGTACTTTCACGCTTGATCATGTCACGTCTGTCAGTTAAAGCATGTTATTAATTTTTAGGTTCCCAAGATATTTTCGGATGACAGTTTTTAATATTTAAATTTTTTATTAAGACTAAGGTTAATATTTTATCTACTTGACTAACACATTTCTGAAACGTCTTACTGAAAATAGATATGAAGTTTTAAATTAATATTAAATTAAAAATATATATCCCTGGATTAAGTTTGAATCTAAATATATTTATTTCTTTATTTTCTAACAAATCTAGATCCGTTACCTGAGCTACATAATACTCATTTAATTAAAAGTCTAGACCGGATTTTATCGTGTTTATTATATAAATATAAGAGAACAGTAAATAATACTCTTACGATTATAATGTCTCGTTGAATAGATTCATGATGGTATATCACATAAATATTTTCGTGTATTTCTTTGAAGTAGTTATTGGGAATAAACTTTGAAGTGTTATACGAATTCACAGGAATGTCTTTGATTTCTGAGCAATAAAGGTAAAAAGTAATAAATTTGTATATTAGATTTTTTCGTGAATATATTTATTACATGTATTAATTACATAAAAGTCTTCATTTACAGCTTTTATATATAAGTATCATAATTTCAAACAAATTCGTAAAAATATTCGAGTCAAGCAAAATGTTAAAATTGTAAATGAAAACTTGTTTAATTTTTATGAATATTAAAATATAGACGAACACAAATTTCATACATTTTAAATTTTAAATACGGTATATTTCTTATTTGAATTCTGCACGGAAATATTGCATAGCTTCAATAAAGCGAAAAATATTTCATTCATTTTACACATTCCATTTCCACACACATTTATATGTTAATCGCGGCCTCCATAACTCTGAAACTACATACTCGACGCATTATGAAATGAGAAATTTTTTACTTGCACATTACTACCCTTTTGTGACACGCACTGATATCGCGTTTTGTCAAAAATCCTACGGTTTTTTTGACGGTAGGTTTTTGTACGTCAAATTTTTATTGTTTTGTAAATACTATGTTAAAAATGAAAGTTTAAATAGAAAAAACTGATTAGTAAATCCTAACCCAAATCTAAATAGCTTCAATTTGAAATTTCGATATCGTAAAAATTGATCTTGTACTTGACTAATTTTGAAAATGTAGATGCACGTTTTTGAGGGATACCAATGACAGTCATGTATATCAACCAATCCGCAGTGAAGTAGACATATTAAACTACAATCTTTAACATTGATAGGAAGGGGGCCCTTGTCTAGCAGTGGGACATTTACAATCTATTACACCACATTACAGTTTTGATATAAATAAAATTGTCACAAAAAGCGTTTACATACATACCTTCAGTAAACTATATAACAATAATTTCATTTGATTTATTAATTTATTTTTATAATCTGATATATTATAAAGGAACATTTTAAATAAATATTTGTATATTTTTACTTAGATCGAAAATAAATTACAATCGATAGACTGTTATTTTTTTTTTTGTTTTTCTAGAAAGTTCTTAACAAACGACTACACATATGAACGTTTAATCAAAGTTCTTGCGAAATCTTAAACTTGAGTATATGTAACTGCTACAAATTGGTTATAACCGCTTTAAAGTGCTTCTTAGTAATTTTATGTAATACAAAATTTGCCGTATAGTATATCTGTCGTGACTACGAAACGCGAACACGCCCTAATATTCCCTTAATATGAATATTTGTCTCAATGAAAATGAAATTATTACGGACTCACTCCCCTGTGCTTAGGGAAAAAATTTATAGCTACAGTCGGCGAAAAATTTATAAGCGAATTGTTGTTCAGTTTTAACTTGTCAGTTATTATTCTGTTAAAATATTTTCACAAATCAAATTATATTTATTAAAAAAAAAAAGGATTTGTTGTCTATAAAGTCTGTTTACAGATGATAATGGTTTACGTGATAACGTCATAAGAAAACATTGATGTAAAATTGCATACTTTTATAAATTGAATTGAATTATTATCACTGAATTATCATTATTTTGTATCATACAAAGAAGGAGTTAATTGAAAATTAATTTTTTTTTCTATAAATTAACATTTATTTGCACTCGGTAATTTTTTTTTTCTTTTCCATTCAGACGCATCTGTCGATGTATTGGAAGAGAGATAGATGCTTCACAAGACGAATGCTTAGGCCGATCGTGTCTCTTTATAGCTTGTTCCGCGCTCTCGCTCGCAGAACTTGACAATGAGTTCGTGCGTGTAGCCGGCGTTAATCAATTTATAAGACGTTATCACGTCAAAAAAAAAAAATCACTAAGTCATAATTGTCAGTGAATTTTTTTTAATGTTACTGTTTTCGATCTAGATTTATTAGTATATTACATCAATTGTAACGAGCCTTTAGTCGTGTCATCATAGTGCGTAGGCAAGAGACAAGCACAGTTTTTCCATATGAGTGAGGTATAATAAATAAATTTGAAAAACAGCTAATTAGTAATAAAATAAGTATGAAATACATTAATAATATAGAAATTAAGAGCTACCTTAACTAGAGATGCCATATTTATTATAAAATTTGCTTGGAATCAAACATTACACAACAAATAACAATAAATCTAACTTAAAATAGAAACAGATTATTTGATTAGTAGCTAATGAAAAGGGAAAAGCGGGTTCAATAATTTACAAAATTTGTTTTATTTTAAACTAGCTGTACCTGTGATTTTTTTTTTTCGTAATTGCCATCCATTCGCTCATCATTAATCATTCAAGCCTATTATATAAAAAACAAAAGCCAGTTTAAAATGAGTCGTACGTTTAATTATTTCTGTACATTCCTGGTTTTAAGTTCTCTGGACCTAATAATCCTGAGGGTTATGATGTCTATATTATTTATGATAATTTCTCAAATAATAAACCAAAGACCTTAAAATGTTTACTGTCCATACAACAATGAAATCTGACAACACGTTTATGATTTAAAAACTAAGGGTACTTTTTGTCTCGAAATTCGTTTCGGTTCCCTTGGGAAAGAGATGAAACTCAAAGTATGTACTTGTACTGTATATAGCCTGTAAACAACCCACTGCTGAGCGAAGACCTTTTCTCCACACAGAAGAACGGTTCGAGCTTAATCCACCACGCTGCTCCACTGCGGGTTACTAGGATAAGCGACATCATCTAGAATGTCAAATCTATATTTACTATCTCATTCTATCTTATACATTTATGTGTTTGTTTCTTTATCGTGACGCAATTTTCGTAACGTCGAATTTCAAATCACAACGATTCTAAAGAATTATTCACTTGTAAAGTATGATAAAGATTGAACAGATGAAAAAAAATAAATCTTTACTTATTCCAATTCGTCACAAAACTTGTAATACATGTTTTAATTTATATCTACTGAAACCTATCGCCTAGACGTGTAAAATAGGGAATAAAACCTTGTTCCTATTTAATATATTCCTTATAAAATAAATAAATAAATAATAATAAATAGACGTCTCACACTCAACGGCCCCAAGTAGGATGTGAATCCTGTGTCGGGGGTCCGGAAACATACAAAATACACAAGCACAAATGCCCAGACAACGACAAACATCTGTATGGCCTATACAAATATTTTTCATGTGCGGGGATCGAACCCGCGACCGCCAGCGTATCAGCCTGTTGTTGTGACCGCGCGCGACTGCGCCAACGCGTCGTCACTCGCGTCGTAATTCATCGCGTGTTATATAAATGACAAATATAATTATTAATAAACTTATTCGTCCATAATGAAAAAAGTCAATTCTACATATTAAATCTTTAGTTTTGTTCACTGAATAAATATAAGAACGTAATAAAATACCACATCGTAATCCGTTTACTTTAGAGCCAACTAAGAACAATCAACCTCCGAGTATGTAAGCGTGTCGCTGCACTCCCTTAATGAAAACTGTTATTTAGCTTCAGAACACTAATGTAATGCCTCTGGTTTTATAAGATCACAGACTAACAACAATAAAAGAAATATATAAAAGATCAAACAGTACATCTATTTTTTTATCATTAACACAATTACTCTGTGATTTTATCTTTCATCTGGATAAATGTGACGTCAAAATAGAACAACATGTTACGTAATATCCACTCAAATAAATAATAAATTATTATATGAAATAAATAAGGTTTATAATTATTTGCTTGAATTTGATACATGATTCGCGATCTATATCGTAAGGTAATTATGTAAGGAACGGATGCCTTTTCCCCTCCTTTAATAAATGAGACTAATTAATCTAGAGTGGCGTCTGTCATGCTAAAGAACAGTCAGAACGCCCGTAGGCGCTACGTCAAGTAATTACTTTTGTAAAATCAACAGTATGCTGAGGTAAGCTTCGACCGTCACTAAAATGAACTGGGCCTATTCGTTATTTGTCACTTTTTAGATACATCATTGTTAATTTGTTTCTAGTTAGCATTATCTGAAACGTAATTTTCCGTTTCCTTCGTAATAAATCTCAAAGGCTATTCACGGAGTTCATCAAGCGAACTATTATGAAATGATCTTAAGCCGGCTAACGAATATAAAAGACAGAGATAGAACCGTTAATTAGAAATAATTTAGAAAAAAAAATTTTTTTTACCAAATTTTGGTAATTTATAATAAAGTAAGAAAATATAATCTCGATAACATTCATTTATCTCATTTCTATGTATATTCCATTTTGATTACTAGTCTAATTTAATCAAAATAATGATAAATGTACATATGTTACTTTGCATGCCTTTGTGTGTATCAATTCTAAATATCTATCTCTATTCAAAATAGCAATATTTCAATTAAGCGATGACATCATAATAACACAGCATCAAATTCAATATACACAACTTGCAATAAAAACAAAAGTGGAGTGAGATACGTAATTCAATTGAAACAATAGACGCTTTCGAAAAACAATATTATTGACTACGATATTACATAAAATTTCATAATACAAAAGTAGAGAGGACGTAAATATACCGTTGGTGATAAATATATTATTTCATGACGTAATTGAAACTTAAGTTCGTCAACATCTATCAAACTATAGCCCTAATTTTTATTTTTATTATTCCTACTCAAAGTATGAGAAACAAAAGGTAAGGAAGTTGTTAAAATCACAAACTAATAATGAATTTGACAATGGTTTCTTTTTTGGCTATAATGTGGTACTGTTTTATATTTAAAAATATTTCAACAACAACTTACGCCCTCGTGTACACCGACACACACCGAGCGACATCGAGGAGGAAAATACGGAACACCTGGCAAAGGAAAGAACAATGTATTTGGTCAATTTCTATTTTATATAATTTTGATGCTAGAGAGTTTGTAAATTGCCTATAATTTTCTCTAACATCTTTATAATATCAAAGATAATTTGTAGAATGCAAAGAAAGTCGCAGTTCATGTAACAAATGTCATTACGACGCAAAAGTCAAATTAATCACAGTATTTTTTATCGAATAATCTCGAATAATCGCTACAGCTCAAATTACAGCTTTCGAGACCGCCACGAAATACCATTTGACAATAGAATGAATTATTCGATAATTGAAGAAGTTTTTTTTTTTTATTCGAATGATTTTGTCGAATGCTTGTAGATGAGTATTATTGAATGTAAAATTAATAATACAAAATATGAAATAGAATTATTTCATTCATCTCACTGTATTAATATTAGAGAACTAAACGGTTCCATAAAATTAATTAGTCATGTTTAATGAATAGTCTATGCCAAGCGAATTTTAGTGATTAAAATTTATTATATTTCCTTTTTTTTGTAAAATGGATATTCAAAAACAATGTGTATTATTCTAGTTATTCATAAATAAGCCCTGAATAAATCAAAATATCCTAAATTGAAGTTTTTTTAAATTATTTTTTACATATCTACTTAACAAATTAAATTAAAGTAGACAAAATTGTCGCGTTTTGTTCATAATAAAAACAATAAACAAGTGTCAATTATATTCTAAAACCAACATCGAATAAATAAAGTATAGGTAGATTCGAAAGAGGATTCAATTTTTAAACTTTTAATTTAAATGACGTTCTCGAGTAAGATTTACGGGGTAACCTATTTAAATCACTTTATTGCTTGAAGCTCCGCGATAGAAACAATAAATCCAGCGCACTTGCCGTGCGCGTGAGTAATCGTAAATTTTTCCTTGCACTATAGCTGACTGGGCTTGTTTGCGAATTCTCTTAGAATAAAGACTATGCTGGAAATTGCTTCACACGTAAGTTTAACATATTTATTAATCAGGGATTGTTTTTTTTTTTTTTTAATTGCAATATTTCGATGATCTCGTCGCATCCTCGACCTTTCGTTTTAACAATTTTTTACTTTTATGTTTCTAATATAGCATGAAGCATGGTCTTTACTACCTCCTTCAAAAATAATGTCTGCATATTGAGAATTCACCTTACTCCCACTATAATATTACTTACTACCACTATAATAAAATATAGTGCTTACATTAGTCCATATTTAGGAATTACAATCTTTTCTTTATATTTCAAGTTACAAGTACAATAAAACTATGTAATATAATTACCTATATGGATATGTATAAATATTAGTTTACCGATCGTATATGATACCCATTTTGATTCTGTATCTAGATTGACTACTTTTGATATTTTTAACAGTAAGTTTTATCGCAATAAAGTATTCACTCCGCAATCACTTATTGAGGTGTAACCGACACTATTCTGAAGACATTCCGGATATAAGCTTCCACGAGATTAGTATAGCACCATAGACCACATACATTCGCTGCGGTAGATTATACAAAAGATCGAGTAATTGTGATTGGCGTTTGTGGACTATGTGAAGGCCTTCAATTCGATCGGAACTTCGGCAGGTATACAGTCTCTCCAGCGGTGCCACATACTACCACATACTGTACAGACTACCGGTATATCAAAGTGTTGCAGTGTTTGTACAATAACGCCAGTATGTGTCATATTTCTGTTTTGATGTACAATAAACAATAAATATTATTATTATTATGTTGTTTTGAGTACAAGAGCAAAACACGATAGCGATTTCAATGCTGTGTGTCCCTTTTTTCCGAACCTATTTAAGGCTGCGTTGAAAAACGCTTTCAAGATCATACTTGAAATTATCGTCAGTTCGTCACTGTTTTTTCGTAATCTATAATATAAAAATAAGTCGGGTTTTCCTTCCTGACGCTATAATTCCAGAACGCACGGACCGATTTCCACGGTTTTGCATTCGTTGGAAAGGTCTCGGGCTCCGTGAGCTTTATAGCAAACTAAATTTAGGAAAATTCTCAACAGAAAAGCAGGAAAACAGGGAAAATCATAATAATATAATCTTATACTCTCATAATGAACTGAAGTGCATTGAATCAACTTATAAAAAACACATTGCTTGGCAAAGGCCTCTTCTCCATATAGAAGAAGGGTCATCATTGACTCTCATCAAATGATTTAAAAATTATAAATTTTGTAATATTATCTATAATATAAAAATAAGTCAGGTTTTCCTTCCTGACGCTATAATTCCAGAACGCACGAACCGATTTCCACGGTTTTGCATTCGTTGGAAAGGTCTCGGGCTCCGTGAGCTTTATAGCAAACTAAATTCAGGAAAATTCTCAACAGAAAAGCAGGAAAACAGGGAAAATCATAATAATATAGTCTTATACTCTCATAATGAACTGAAGTGCACTGAATCAACTTATAAAAAACACATTGCTTGGCAAAGGCCTCTTCTCCATATAGAAGAAGGGTCATCATTGACTCTCATCAAATGATTTAAAAATTATAAATTTTGTAATATTATCTATAATATAAAAATAAGTCGGGTTTTGTTTGTTTTGTTTTTTTTTCTGTTTTGCATTCGTTGGAAAGGTCTCGGGCTCCGTGAGCTTTATAGCAAACTAAATTCAGGAAAATTTTCAAAAGAAAAGCAGGAAAACAGGGAAATTCATTTTTCATATAGAGCGCCATCTCTTATACAAACCAATATGGTTTTGCATGGCGGCAGTACGTGGTGTGAGTATCCCTCACGAAAATAAGTTGGTGGCGAAACGGAGTTCGCCGGGTTTGCTAGTATTCTTTTAAATATTGAACATATGGATATCAATATCAAAATAATAAATTCAAGAGTTTAACTTCATTTTGTAGATCCTCTTATGAAGAAAAATCTTTTAAATAATCTATTTATATGTATGCCTCAAAAGAACGGGATACGACTATTGGAAGTGGAGCAGGCGAAGATAGAATAATGCGATAAGTATCGAAACCCACACGGGGTAAATGACGAGAGATAAGTTGTATTATCCATATACATACAAACAAAGATACCTTCTGTATCTATTCATTATTCTATGTCGCATACTATATTTGAGGCAGTTTATCCTGCGGCTAAACATGCACTATCGCGGAATTTGTTATAAGCGTCACGAGCTGGATGCGCTTGTGTAAAAAACCTTTAGGCTTTTATATGATAAATAATTTTAGTAAATTCATATTTTTGTTTTTGCTTAAGGTCTTTTAGTTTCTTTAAAAATTGTATTACCGACTCGAAGTTAGGGCCGATTTAGCGCCGCCTACGGTAGGACTTATCTCGGACTTCTAGGCTCAAAGTTGGCCCTAACATAATTATGGAAATGGAATAAAAATTAGCGTTGATAGGCGCTAAGTTGGACTACTAGCCTCTAAATCGGTTCTATTTTAGACTACTGGGCTATAAATCAGTTCTATGTCGGACTTGAGGAAGCTATGTCGACTTTAAATTTTGACTCGGGTAGCCACTAAAATGAATGTTTTTATATTAATATTTTAAATAGTCAAATGATTTGATAAAAAACCGAATATAAAACTAATTGAACGAAGAAGTGTTTTTAAATTGTGTATTTTTGATGAAAATTAATAAAATTCACTTTTTTTTAATAATATTTTCATAACTTAATAAGTCATATTTTAATAAAATACTTTATGCTTAACATTAATTTTGCCGATTGTGAGTCTTAAAAATTACAAAATTTAACACGTCGCAATTTAGACGTCGGCAAAACATCAAATATAATTGCTATTCTTTCCACAGTGCCAATAAACAGCGGTTGCATCCCAGTAGTTTGAAACAATGGAAAAATCTTTTCACTTACTAGCCCTTAACCATCCAATTAGACGTGCCTTCGAGTGAAACTCAAAACAAATAGTGGGTTCCTTCGATACAGCATGTTAAAATTCACTAAAGAGGCGTGGTGTTAGTGTACGCGTTTTAAATATATTTTTTTATTAGTTTGGTTTTGCTTGTGTAGGCAGCAATACTAGTAACTTTTGTCTTCTTTGGCGCAAATCCTCAGAATTAGATGATCTAAACTCCACACTGTAAACAAAAACCTTTTTTCTTAACCAATAACTTAGGTATATAATTCAATTTGTTTACGCGGTTTTTCTTGTATGTGAGTTCAGACACACTTCAGATAAATGTTTTCTGTTATAATTTACAGTTTATCGTAATAAATGATAAAATTTAGCGAGGTCAGCCACTAAGTCCTGACAGAAAATAGCAAGAATAACAGACCAGCGAAAGTATTTGGTATTAAGGAAGTCACGTATTTTTGTAAAATATACAACTAAAAGAACTTAAAAAAATATTTTTTAATTCCATAAATTAAGACCGGTCTAGATAATTATTTTCACTGTTACACGTGATCAAATAATATTGTTAACAAATAAATTAACCTTATATTAGTAAATATTTTCGAATTTCAATTTAAAGTATTTGCATGTGGAGTTTACCTATAATTAGTTGTTACAATCTCACTTTAATTATAGTAATGTATATCATATATTATCTGTATTAGTGTAAACGATTGTTAGTGAACCTTAAAAAAAACTAAAAGAAAAAATATCATTTTCATATCAATAACTTCGACAAACGAATGTCAATAAAGGTAATAATTTACACTATTTAAAAAGGTCAATTTGAATATTAGCCTTAACCCTTTTTTTTTTAACCAGTCTCATCTGATATAAGTACAGTTGAATCCTGGCTTGGAGTGTACATTCCTAGAAAATTTCTAATTGAAAGTAGCTAAGCGAGACAGCAGGAAAACGGAAGATGGTCTATCATATTTCATATCTTAGTGGATCATATCAGAGTCGTAACTGAGAAACCATTCAATAATGTAGGTACTTCTTATCACTAAGAAGCTGATCAAAATTCCAAAATTTTTCGCTTAAGATTTGATGTACAGAAAATGAGATTTAACGAGATGCGACGATAGATATAAATATCATTTCAATATTCATATTGATAGCAATGGTACTTCAATTTATTACTTATCAACAATCGCTATTATTATAAACCCACACGATTGTGGGTTTCACGTGCACGAAGTCCTGACTCGTATTGAAATACATTACCAATTAAACTCGACACCCCAACCTTCCTTTTCTTTTCACCTCGCACGAAATTCGAATCAAATGACTCTCATGTTGTAATTTTAATTTTTACTAAGAAAAACCTTATGCAGAAGAGAAAAAAATAACTCATTGTTAAGAAAGAACCGATTTTGTTTTGCAATGTTAAATTCATTTTTACTTCTACAACCCTTAATAATTTTAATTATCTGCCTTACATAGTCAACTAATGGATAAGGGCCTTTCTATGAGGTTCTATAACTCTGAAATCTACATTTAATAGTCTGTTCAATGTTTTATTTTTTTATAAATTAATGTAGTCGTATATAATTTAGTTAATTAAACTGCGGTAAGAAATGTTCATGGATACACGCTACATAACATATAATTATGTATAAGAAAAATGAAAGTTTATTACACAAATGTCTTTCACAAATTAGGAATCACTTTTAAAAGTTTGTTCAATTTTTTGTTTTCCTGTGTAAAATATAAGTATGCGTCAGAAAGAAAATAATTATTTTTGAACTTAGCTGGAAGAAATAACCACTGTCGTTTTCTGATAAATTCGAAGTACATTTTTTATCAATAAATTGAAAAGATAAATCAAAAAGCAAAAATATCAATCAAAAATATATTCATCTTTATAGAGATATTCTCATAATACTACGTAGAAAACTCTTTTATCACAACGCCTTTCTCTTAGGATTATAAAAATTCTTTTACAGAATAGACTATACTATATGTGTTTGATGTACTTTTAATATTACCATTATATTTCTAAGCTGATTTTGTGTATATATACTAATGTCTGATGTATTTTTTTTTCTTCAGATTAGCATTAAAAGAAAATAACAGTATGCGTTAGTTTTTGGATACATTTATAACACCAAAACTTCAAATAATATATAAACATTGTTTTCACTGTTAATGATTTAATGGACTACACGTGTTTCTTCGTTTGTTGGGTTTAAAACGATGAAACACGTGTAATGCATTCAATCATTTCATTCCATTAAATCATATGTATTACTTTTCCGCAGCTTTAGTAGTCACTTAACGTCGTTTTATGTAAGAGCTTGGTATAGTCTAAATCGACTCAGCTAATTATGAGCTGTATGTAGTCGTAAGCTTTATTTTGACTACATATACATATATGTACATAAACTACGATATTGTGTTTTTGTACCAAAATAGTTGGGATTAAAATAAAATAATAATATAAAAATATATAAATTCATACGAATATTTCTTTTTAAAACTCTGACATTCTTTGTCTGTAGATAGTTCAAGATAAATAATAATAAATTATGTTTTGAATGTTTCGACAACTCATGAACTATTCGAAAGATTTGGATTATTTTTAAGAAGAAAACTACGTTATAATATGTATTTAATGATACTTTACAATTCCTAAATCTCATTGCTAAGTTTAAGAAAAAAAAAAAGAAAGTTTAGAGTTCACACAAAAATTAATTTCACATGTTTTCATACAACGGTATATTTTACGAACTGTCATAACAAATTGTGAGATTCTCCCTGCGGGGTCAACGACCCACATACATATCACCCTTCACGATTCGCTTCCACCCATTTCCCTAATGTAATACGACCTATGATAAAAGATCTATCTTCATAATAATATTACATTGTTAAGAACTTACTAAGTTTTTCGTGGTAATGCGGTTATTGCAAAGTAACATGGTATAAATGGTTACAATCATGGTTACAAAAAGTACGAATCGTGAAATCAGTTGTAAAATGTTCGTTTAATTATCACTTTATTTATATATTTTTAAATTCTAACTGGTTTTCTTGTGATATTCTCGTAATGATTTAAAACTTGTATATCAAAATTCAGTCATAAGAAGTTGTAAATCTATTTCTTTGCTATCGATGGAACAAGAAGCCTTATTTTTTAATTATTTTCATATTCTTCTACACATAATAATTTACTTAATTTATTAATATACGATTTTAGTTTTAGTTTTACAATTACATATTTATTACATACTTTCGTTAAGATCCTTTATAGCAAAAATTTGAATTTACTTTACAAGTTTAAATATAAATTTAGTTGTTTTTAGAATATAAAACAAAATAACGGACGTAAACATAAACTTTTGGATATCTCAGTATAATTTTCAATAATAGATTTAGAAAAAATACCAATTTATAACCATTAATTACATATATCATAAACGCTAACAATGTGCACCTTGTGTTAAGGGATTTTTCTTTTCTTATTTTATATATTTATTTAAATTGGACCACCTTTTTAACACTTCTAAAGATTATTTACATTTTCTTCTCAGCGTTCTCTCGGCATAACGCTGAAGTCAACAGATCGTTATCAGAAGACCAGGTTCCAAATTGCCATCCAACAGTCGTATAATTTGCGAACTAGTCAGTATTCGAAAAATAATATTAGGTTTTTTTTTTATGGCGGTCGTCTTAGCTTTTAAAGATTTAAATTATAAATACTTGTGACTACTTGTTTAAACTAATTTTAATATCAATATAACAATAAATTTAATATGTTCTTTGTATAACAATAAAGGCACAATTGGGAGTTACATAATATACTACGATGAGTTAAATCTTTAGTAAATTTTTTTAGCAATATTAACTGTACAGTAGTAAATAATTAAATGGATTGGATCTTTCACTTTTTTTTCTGCGAATTATACGATGTATATTATCTCTGAATAATCTACTTACACTACTATACTATCAATTATTTAATTTCAACAGTTATGTGCAATATTTTATGTTTTTGGAAAACAGACAATATTAATGCCTTATAAATAACCACAATTAAACATTACATATGCCAGTTAAGTTTATACATGTACGAAGTAGCTACTTAAACTAGAAAGTTTGATGAGAAGTGCGACAGAAACATGAAAAAGCTTCAAAATTACAAAAAAAGTCGATAAACTTTTTCCAATTTCAATTTTAAACTTATGTAGAGTGCAACAAAAAATAAGTATGAGAACAAAATAAACTTATACTATTAATATCACGCGTTATAAGAGATTCTTAGGCATTAAAATATGTATAAATTTTAAAAACGCGTTATAAATTTTTTGTATTCTTTTAATCATTTTAAAAATATTCTCAATATTCCGAAAAAAAAAAGAGAATTAATTAATATAATATGATTTGAGATAATCTCATAAAATCATTCGTCTTATGTTTATAACGCGTAAGTCGTGACATTAGAGTGACGAATAAAAATTTAATGTTTCTAAGCCTTATGCACATAATACAATAAAAGTAATGCTTTCTAGATATTGTCAAATGCGTCTCGCATACAATGTTACGCTTTACGAGCGCTTTTAACGACACATATAATGTTTTATTTCTTTTTCTTGTTATGGTCCTCACTTTGTCATATTTTTGTTATGATTTAGATGATATGAGGCTATGAGCTTGATAGGTGTGTACCTAGTATAAAAATGTTTTTAATTCATTATTTTATTTTGGATGCTCAAGATATCGATCTTCGTGAATTGTGTAGCGAGTAAAAAAAATATTTTTTAATGTATTACCTACTCTAAAAATTATCATATATTCGCCAAATTAGTATATCATGATAGAAACTCACTAAAATCGAGAAAATTGTTCAAGAATTATACGTATTTTGGTTTTTTGGATATTTCTATCGATTTCTCCAAAAAATCAGTGGTAATCTGCGTATTTATTATTATTTTTTCAATAAACCGAGCGAGTTATTTTAAAAAGTTATTTCAGACTAATTGAATAACCAAATCACAAATTATTGCACTTGCATAATTTAAAAACTCAGCAGAACTTTTAACTGAGATAACTGGTGTGAGAAGACGTTTAATTAAAAAAAAAAAGTTGTTAAAAAAATTTAATTACAACTCAGGTATTTATTTCTTAATTATTATTATCACTCTGGTACCATATTATGTTTATCTCAAGAACATTATACTATTATTTGCAGTTACGCAAATTATTACACCCTCGTACATAATCTCTTGGAAACAAATATACATTGAGACATGTTGTTTACAAGTACTATTATGTAACTCATGTAGTATAATATGTCTTAAGGATACTTTTCTGTGTGTGTGCGTGTGTGTGTGTTTTTTTTTTTTTAATTTATTATTTATCTTTGTCGCCCTTTTTTCCTCCTTTCACGTTTTACATTAGTGAATTGATATTATGTACATCCACTTTTTTGTTATATATATCAGCGGGACTGTTGCTTTTAAACTAAATATTACAGAATGGATAGAAAATATGTTTGTCAGTCGCGTCGCATCGGTTTCATCGAAAACAATAAAGTAGTATTTGTAATAAACATTAAATTGTATTTGATTCAGTTTGACATTTTTTAGTGTTAGAAAACTTTTCGAGGACGATACTTTCAGAAAACGCTAATCCAACATGTGATTTTATTTAAGTTTGAATTTTTATTTTAAAAAACTATATTACGAAACTTATACAATAGTACATACATGCAATCAGTACTTTTGTACTTTTTGTCGACATTTTGCGTATTTGTTTTAACTATGACACAAAGTTTTGTAAAAATATATATATTGTTTGTTATTAACTACCTATTCTTCAATAGATCATTAATCTTAAAAGTTATAACACGGCAAAATTAAAAGAAATTTAACTATATATAAAGATATTCTCGATAACGAGACTCGATAATGTCTACTTAATATGACCCTATAATTAAACTTCTAATACCAGACAAGATATTATTCTCAAACCACCGTACGTGACGCCGGTTATCTAGGCCTCGTTTTAATTGAACATTCAGGCACTTGACCGCTATTACAGTTAGCTTGTGTAACGTGCAATTTTAGAAGTACCACAGCCATATAAGGTTATGGGGAGGAGATTTGTCAGTTTTAATTTAATAATATTGTAACTGTACTAATTTTAATTTATTTCATACATGAAAACGGTTCTCATTAGGAGTATATTAACTTTAAAATCGGGTCTTAAGCTTTTTATGTATTGTGGTCTTGTAAATTTTTATAAAGATTGCTAATGAATTAACTATATGTGATACATATATGCCTAATTCATATTCAAAATATATTCAATTCCAGTACTTGTAAACCGTTATTTACAAAATATTTTAGGTTCTAAATTTTGTTTTATTTGTCTTTGAAGAATTTGGCAAGAAACTCAATACACACTATTTTAAAATCAGTTTTATAAAATATTGTATTTAATAGATAACATTTGCATTTGAAATTCTGCTTTAAAAACAAATTAAAATGTTTTCGTTTCTTTTTTAATATAAAAGTTATACAACTTACTTAAATTCCTTGATCTATCTTTTGTCAAAAATTGAGCTTAATCTACATTTATATTACATTTTGGCATGTAGGATATGAGTATGAAATAAATCATATTATTCCAATTTAGATACCTTTGAGTATTTAACTATCACTAAGTAATTAATAAATTAAAAATAACAAATTTTACTTCTTAAAACTCAGTATGGAGGCATAGCTCGTGTCTCAATTCTTAAGATTTTCCATAATGTAATCAGAGAGAATTTGTGAGTTGATTTTGAATGTTATTCTTTCATTTCAATTCTACTTATTTGATTTCAATAATGGTTTCGCTAATTATTTCAGAGTATCACAGGGTATGTTATATTATTATGTTATATTGAAAGTTATCAATAAAAAATAAGTTTTAACAAATTAAATCAAGACTAACTCTTTCATTAGAAAATACTTTCAGAATAGATAATATATCAATTCAATAAAATCTGAAGATATGAAATTTTATTGTTTGATGAGATAATAGAATTTTTAATTTGGTAATTATTTCTTTTTGAACGGTGACCTTAAGACGAACACAAAACAAAATTATTCAAATAAGCTGTCACAACAAAATGGCAGAGACGCGTTGCGCGATTGAACACATGATAATAAAATAATTTGACTTTTAAACAGCCAATGTTAACTGAGCCCTCAATACCTTCACTACTAACCTCTGTCTGTGTCATTTTAAGCCTGTCTCAGATTTACTAGTAAGAGGACCGTGTGAGGGTACTCTGCCTTCATTCGAATCGAGTTATTTTTATTCGCATACGATATTCAGTAACTATTCTTGTATCATAAAGGTTATTTTTCCGTACACAATATTAGTTATAGTTGTAAATTTTATGGTAGGTACCTACACACCTTTCGTTTTTTTTTAATTATTATCTGTCAATACTCGGCGCAATCATTAATCAATAAGTCAAAGAGATTGATGAATGGGTCAGTAAAATCAATTCAACTCTGATGATGTGTTTTGCTCGGTAATTTGACACTAAACACGGTCGACGTAAACTTTAAATTGATGTCTTGCTCTGCCCCGAGTTTTAGTCATATTAAAAGTAAGGACTTTCATTACTCGGAAAGCCTTTAACTAAACTAAATATAGGTTTCAAAATACATTCCCGTTAAATGACTTCAACTTAGAGCAAAAGCTTTTAAACTAACGAGATCGTTCTTGAAACTTAGCTCTTTAGTAACAAGAAACGGTACCGAAACCGTGTACGTATTGTGTATTTCGTGTCGTGTTATATCTTTTTTTTTTTTGCGTTTTATAATAATAATGAAGATTACATTTGTAGAGGCTTGTAAAGGTAAATATCTCATGCAGTACGTTGAATGGTAATACAACACACGGCGTAAATTGGACATGAGGCGTTACATTATTCAAATTAAAATCACTATTTAAAAGGGGTAATGTGACACTGCATCAGTCGTAACAATCCACGGTTATCAGCATTCAAATCTGGACGTTTGTGAATGGTCAATGGTACAATGAAGCCCTAAATAACGTCTGTGGACGTCGGCGCGGCGCCGCAGAGGACGGTTAGGGCGAACCGCACGTACCCGCGGACTGACGGACAATGCAGTCTGGATGACTGCTCACCGCTGGACTGGCTCTCATCCGCGTTTGAGGATTATTCGAGTGTGAAAATGATAAACCTGTTTTTATAGTCCCCTGAATTGAATTACTTCTAGTCAATGGCGACAGATTCATTATTAAAATGCATAAAATAAACTTTTAAACAGGCAGGTTTTTAAATAGTTTACATTTATAAAGCATATTTGGGCGAATGCAACTAATAACATAATAAATAAATAAATATGTGTATTTTTTACTTTATGTATTTTGTGTTATAATTGTAAAAGCACTGTCTTCTCTCTAATAAAGTAGATGATTTGAAGATTAAAAACCTACTTTAGGTAATATAATAATTTTAAATAGCTTTTTTCTCTACCTTATTTTATCTAGTAGCGTGTTATTAATAATGAGTATTTTTATATGTAGTAGCTGACATTTTCCTTTATTTTTGTGAGGTTTCTTGAAAAATTTATTATTCAAGTCTATAAAAATAGTTGCAGGAAATAATCAAAAGTCAACCTGAAGCCTAATAAACTTAGCTAGACGTTAGCTAACTTAGCTAACTTAGCTAATGTCTAGCTAAGTTTATTAGGCTTCAGGTTGACTTTTGATTATTTCCTGCAACTATTTTTTATAATTTCTTAGTAAGTCTTAAGATATGTGTCAATAGATATATTCATTTTTATTACTTCAGTCTATAAGTTCCAAATATAATTATTTTTACGATATTATTTGTATGTTGCTCAAAACGTCGATGTCATAGAAATATTATTTAAAATATCTGTAGTCGATCTTAAATGATCTAGTTAATTCAATTAGTTCGACCATTCTGGTGTAATGGTGCGAGTAGTCGCCTCAACGCCGGCGGTCGCGGGTTCGATTCCCACTCAGGGCAGATATTTGTATTTGTGCAAATATTTGTTTCCGGTCTGGGTGTATATCCTTGTGGGTTTTCCCACCGTGCCTCGGGGAGCACGTTAATCTTTCGGTCCCGGTTGTTATCATAGACATCAGTCAGCGACCGATAGTCATGGTTAGAAAATATCCGCCAAACCGCAGTGGAGCAGCTTGGTGGATTAAGCTGATACAGTACAGTAGGTACGATTATAGATTTACTCGTACATGAATAGCTGTAAGTAGTAGTTTTTAACACATGTATAATATGAATAAAACACGTTATCAAAACTATTAAAGGGTTCTGTAGTCAAAATAAGTGTCACGGAACCTTTTTGCAAAGATTTAAATGTCCTGTTCATCTGTCACGGTCCTATATTTATTGAATCGTAACATGTAGATACTTTTATTTTATTAAATACATATCAGTATCGGCACTATTATAAGACATAATAAAAATAAAATAAATTCAAAAATGAAAGTTCTATCACAAATTATGTGGTTTTTTTTGTAGCTTCGATAATAATACGTATCTTTAAATATAACAGTCATACGGAATCCTTCTTGTTCGACTAATATTCGACTGATTTTTAACGCATTTTTATTACCCATTAAAATATTACTCACATATTTTTATTGAAGTATTTATATCCCAAATTTATTAGATTCCTACTGTATGGAGTAAGAAGATACTTACTTTTTTTTTTCAAAAATACGTTTTTTCTATTTTCCGTTAGACGCTAATAGGCTGTAATTTAATGTTAAGCGGTTCATATATTACATATTTTGTGACATAAATCCCGTAGGTGTTGCTTAGAGTATTTTATTTCGATTTCAACGAACGAACGGAGGTGATCTTTTCGGTATTTTTTAAGGTGTGCTTAAGTTTGATATTATCGTCTCTAAAATCATTAATTTTTATCATATCCATTTTAAGTACTTTCCGAAGAAGCCATTACAATTATTTAAATGAACTTCTAGTGATAACTCAATTATATTTATTTCTTTTACTTTAAACAACTTTGTAAGAATGGATTTAACGAATTTTTAAGTCGTAAATTATAATTATTATACTATAATTTATAATAGAGGATTGATGAATGTATTGATCCAGTGTTTAGGGTCTCTCAGTTTTTATGTCTTTTCCCATCCCTTAAAAAGATAATTATTAAAATGTAGATTTTGTCCAAAATATAGTCGTTAATTATCAGAATTACAATATACATACTTTCTTTAGCTAGGTTTTAGCAGATTTCGAAACGTTGAAACACCACAAATCGAAAACCCTACATGTAGATCGTGATTGAAAGCCTCATTGTTAACGATGTGAGTTGTGTCATATCCCGCTAAACAAATGTCCTAATATTTATATATCTCATTTATTAATGAAAAAAAAATGTATATATATATATATATATATATATATATATATATATATATATATATATATATATATATATAGTCTGTTATTTAATATAATAATTATATAACAAGTCAAAGTTATTAAACAAATAATAGAATCTTCAGAACGCAAAGGCTTTTTATCTTATAATTATTATAATAGACGTTTCAATTTAGTAAAATAATCCTATATTGAAACAAATGCCTATCAAATATATATGTTACTCTTAAATATCAGCATCATTGGTATCAAACTTACTTCATTCTTGACAAAAAAAAATTATTTGTTGCTTTCATAATAATTATAATAATTCTTGTCAAACGCAACCGTCGAAACTTTTCCGCTGCCCGGATCGACGATTGACAAGAAGGCATTCAATTTGGTGCCTCATTCGTGGTTTATGAGGGTCCTCTAGCTGTATTAGATTGACGGTGCAATTCGAGACTTCTTCGAAGTATGGATAGGGACATGGACTACGATACTTTTGATGACGGATTTTATAAAATAAACAAGGGTCAACACATATCTTTTTCCAAAGAGAAGAAGCTGAGACTGGTAGTAAATAGCACATCTGATTAAGAAATCATATGGATTGAGAAGGAGCTGCATGGACGGATTTCCAAGGCGCTCCACTTGCCTCACTCAGTTAGTAAGGCCTAAAGTGGTGGTTGTGATTCGGGTACCTCTTTGAGGAAACTGAAGACTTTATCTGTTAAATACAAGACCAGGTGTGAAGGCAATCTACCGGAGGCACATTTTAAAGGACAGAACTTCCAACTCCTTTAAAACTTGTCTCTATTCCGGCGAATAACTCAGACATGTGCTTACGGGTTATTCAGCGCTTGGAAATACTGAGTACTTACCTAGATATAAACAAGCGGCCAAGATTAACCGTCATAAGTATTCTTTTCTTTTCTTACTTTCTTAAGATCTCTTGAAACACAGGATAGCGTATAATATCAGAACCCGAACTTATCCATCGGTTTTTCAGCCCACAGTCATAACTGCCGGCCGTTTGATAAGACCAACTCTAACGCTTCTGCAGTTTTAAAACATTGCGTTGCGTTGGTTGGTTGGTAGAAATGAATAAGATGTTGCCATAGCTTCCGATTACAGATTCTACTTAGAAAAGTTTTTAACATGTTTATTATATACTTTTTAATATTCTTGTTGTGTTATATACATTACAAGCAATATTGTTTTAAATACACTGAGGTCTGTACACACGTATTTCCGACAAATATAATAAAAAGCAATTTTATTATATATAAGTATATAAAATGCATTGTACACAATATGTTTATATTTTATAATTCAGTTTGTACTCTATATATTACTTGGTTATATGAGATAATTTTAGTTCAAGTCAATTTAGTCTCTATCTTAAACGTTAATACGTTCAAAATAAATCGTAAATGATTATCGACAGTACGTCTTCCTCATACGCCATTTCTCCATCGCCTTAATTGACATATCAGACGTGGATAACACGCGGTAACGTTATAAGTTATTTAAGCCATTGCTATACAAAACATTGTGAAGGCTTGATTGATGAATCCCAGTCTAGGTATATATCGCGCGAAAAACGAAGTGAAAGTTTCTTTTACCATAACGAGTTTAAGGCAAGGTTTAAAATACCAATTATTTAATATCCATACTAATATTATAAATATGGGTGGGTCTCTATGTTATTACTTTTTGGACATGTCCTGTTTAGATTTTAGAAAAGGATATAAGGATTTTTAAATTATAAAATTTCACATTTTAATATTTTAGTGGTAAAAGTATACCACTTGTATACTTTTTTCATGAGAAGGTTAGTATATTCTAAAAGCTTTCGAAAATGTAGGTAATATTTACATCAAAAATATTACTAAAATGTAATCTTATATATAATAGTAAAAGTTACTTATATTTTGTATCTCACTCATAATAATAAAACAGTAGGTAAAAAAAATATTTTCATATTTTCCTTAAGAAGCTCTTTCTAATTCCCTGATGTTATATTTTTATTATAAAACTTTGCATTACAAAATATTATTCTTAACAAATGAATAGTTTCGTATAGCAGCTGGATGGTAGGCAAAGCGAGTAACAAGAAAATGTCAGGCAACAATGCAAGACCCTAGCGTCGAGACGTGGACCGTGATTGCGCCCGTCTCGACACCCTGAGATATTGGACTTGTACTGTCTCTGCACTTGTTGTGTTACACAGATTTATATACGCTAGATGCGTCTTCAAACTTATGTTAATGGAAGCTGCTTTACAATGTCAGTGCCAAGAACGCACCTTAAAAAGAACCTTTTCGTAAAAATAATATTATCATATTTCTATTCCAATAATTTATATTCAGATGTGATAGGTTACTATTTTCATTGCTTTATGGGTGTTTATATAAATATAATTTATTTTTTAAGTATGGAAAAACTGGTCATTCTGTTAATTATATATCCACGTAAATAAGTTTTGACTTCAGATTGTCTCTCGACTCCTTGCAGGTTATTAATGTAGTTTTAAAATGTGCACTCTAAAAGACTCCGAGTTAAAATCGCGTTTTAAGCTTGTCTTTGTGCGTTTGACGTCGCCATTTAACTCGGTATGAAGAATTTCTCAAAAATTAAGATAATAAAAAAGTAATTCAACTAAATCTCTTGCATGAATTTCGGAATCAGAAATATATATATATTCCTTTTTTTGTTTTGTTTAGTATACTCTTGAGCTCATTAATAATATAAAATACTAGCTCTGCCCCGCGGTTTCATCCGCGTTAATTTGAGGGAAAAACGTACTTAAATATTTTTAAGCAATTACGCTAAGATTAGGTACCCGCCTCGTTGGTCGAGTGGTCGCGGATTAGCGCGTTCAAACAAACAAACAAACTCTTCAGCTTTATAATATTATTAAGTATAGATTACAATTGTTAGTAATGTAAACAAAATAAACAGCAGATAGACCTAAACTACACATTAATAATATATATTTATTCTATTACTAATTAACTACTTGTATTTGAACTATATGTTAAGAAATCGTCTTGTGACGAAAATTTCAGTAACGCCAATCGCCAGGTTTTGATTTTAATTCTCGCTCGTAGCGTATATTTTTGTTTTTAATTTTTCTGGTGTTGCTGCAAAATGAAATGAAAAGCTATTGGCCTTAAAATGTTCTTATATAAGCATCTAATAACGTTAGTAACTCTTAGTACGGAAATTATCCGTCAAACTGCTGTAAAGTAAAAAGAAGAGTCATGTGCATATCAGCAGTACATTTAGTATTTCATTTCAATTCTGTTCAGTGTTCAGATTTCTATCTTTTATTTAGTAATCAGCTACAGCGTAATCTCAACGTATTTTTATAGCAATAAAATAATAATTAATTATAAGGCTAAGAACAGATCACACAGGTGAATAAATCTGAAAAACAATTGTATTTATCTAACATATCAAGTTATGTATTTATGTTTGTGTGTGTATATGAATGTGTATTCATATTATATGTATTATGTATCAATAATATATGATTGATATTAAAAATCAATATAATGAAGTTAAATCCATCTTTGTATAATTATTAGAAAAATCTATTATAATGAAAAAAGAAAAAATTATTGATCAAAACTTTCGAATATAAATTACGTCATAATTAGCGTAACTAAAAAGATAAGCCTGTTAATTCAACGGGAACAGCATTAAAGTAATGATAAACTCGACTCGAATCATTAATTATACTCGAACGTTTCTTCCGACTTTTTCCCTTAAGTAAAATTTATGTGCAAATATTTTGAAAGTCTATACATTAGTTAATGAATGCAGCTCCTCTTAACGTGTACGAAGCGTCTTTTACGTCCCTATTCAGATTTTTTTATTATAACCAATAATATTATAGAATATTTGTATCTTAGCTATACTAACTGCCCTTGCATTTCCATCTACGTTGATATTTAAGGCTATTTTTCACTACTTTGATTCACAGCATGACATTAAGCGATATATTATGATAAAATTATATTATATTTTGTAAGTTCTCTGTAGTGTTAATTTTAAATTTATAATAATTATTAAAATGTATTTGATAGTTACAAAGTTGATCGATTGCAAATAAAAATATAAATCTTTTCTCATTATTCCTATAGCTTATTTAAAATAAAAATATATTCGTCAACTTTTTCAATAATTTTGTTGAACATACTAAAGAAAAATATTATGTATCTGTGTGGAAATATTGAGATTGCACATTGATTACGATTTCGATACCAACTTTAATAAAATAAAAACATAAAAAAAAAAATATGCATGGATAGATTTTTATTTACACAATTTAATTTAATTTACATCTATGTTCTGCCTCCTGGCATAGAAATATATAACAAGGCCGTTAGGAATTTCAATTTTTTTAATATGATGTGACTTTCCAAACAAAATATCAATTTATATCAATCACATTCCTCGTTTATTATTTATTCTGCCATAATAATGTTTCATCTTCTCGGAAAAATCTTATATTCCGCGATGTTGTTTTTGAAAAATATTACATTATCACTATGCGATATCATTAATAGTTCATCATTTATATTTCAAAGAATTTTAAAGAATTACATAGAAATTTATTGTATTTCAAGGATATTATGCGGTTGCGTGACTTTTGAGTTAAAATATATTACAACAATGGTCGCTCAGTTACCTTAAAATACTAAAATTTGAAAAATATAACTTGTATTTCTTTTTATTAAAGTATACTTATAAGTATACATGAATAGATAACAAATTTCGATCAAAAACTTTATCCCTGACACTGAAACGTTATAATTTTTATAATACCGACAAAAAAGTAAATAAATATTTCCTTCAAAAACACCTGTTAATGTGAGACAATATTTCATTTGTAAATACGTAATTTTCGAAAATATTTGATCCCCTTCACCATCCTCTTCTTCACCTTCATCGATTACCACAAGATGGTATCATGAATCACATCTAAAAGGTCACCAGTTCAAATGTGAGCTAGCACCTTTTGTCTATTGGTATCTGAGACATGTTATAAGTTTTAATCTTTCTTCTTGATATAAAAAAAAAACTTTCAGCGGTAGAATATTGGGATATTTACAGACTATTTTTCAATTATACTACTTATAGTTCATAGAAAAATCATCATCATAGTGTGATGTAGATACATCATGTATGTGTAGTAAAACTGAAATTCCATAAAAGAAATTTTCATACAAAAAAGGTATTAAACCTTCAAATAAATGCAATATAAAAAATATAAATATAAAATTTAACGGCACGAATGCCTCCATACTCAAGAATAAGGATGCGGTTATAATGGACGGCAATAAGACTGTCACTTGACGCACCCTTGCAATATTATACAGCCTACCCTCCGAGATAATTCGTTCTTGTTCGAGTATCCTGATGATCCTGTATAGATTATTGTTGTATTTTATCCTCAAAGTATTCCTTTGAAGTAATACTTAGTATAATATAAAACGCATTATTCATTAAATAAAAAATATCTTCAACCAGGAAATCATAATATTGTTGATGAATAAGACTTGGGGTCGTCTTTAAAGTTGGAAGTGGAAAGGTTCCTTAACATTATGATACAAAACAAATTTATTCAGGAATGCACATAACAGAGTTCACTTAAATGACATAAAATATGAATAAAGAGGAGAAAAAAATTATAATTTAAATAAACTTAGGAAAAATTTAGGAAAGTTTATAAGTCATTAGGTTTAATCATTTAAAAAAAAAATTAGGCATAAAAAATACATATTTACAATGTAAAATTGTTAAACTTAAGAAACAAATGGATTATAAGTCTCTTAAATATGTAATATTAGTATTAAGATTTACTTTTGTTTATCTGTTTAACTGTAAACTTGGGATAAATAAATGTTTATGTTTTTAATGGTAGTCTACATAAATAAGGCTGCGGACCGTATATACGGTAATAGGTTTTTTTTTCTTTTGTTGTAATTATAAGCACGCTCTGGTGTAGTACTGGGAGTTATCGCCTTATCGCCGGCGATCGCGAATTCGATTCATATTCTATTATATTTTATTTGTAATAATGCATATATATTTAGTCCCCATGAAGAAAGTCTGGCCTTTTCGCCGAGGCCAGCCTGTCGCTGGAGGGATCCTGTTGCTTGCAGATCCGGGACCCTCCAATTAAAGCGGCTTAATGCTCCCGCAGGGGCTTAGTACGGTATTGCACTCCCAAAGTTCCGAGTCCGACATAGGTCTGGGACTTCCTACCCGGGCGTCCTCGATATCATCCGTAAATTGATTCTCCTGCGACAACAAAAAAAGGGTGTATGTCCATATGGCTCTCCCGGTTGTATCTCAGGGAGCAAAAGAGTCGGCAGTAAAGCCGTCGGTCCCGGTTGTTAATATTGATACCCAATAATATTCGTTACTCATGATAGGCAAGGTACCCGCCAAACCGCAGTGAATGAGCATTGTGGATTATGCTGTTACATGTTTTGCGAAATAGTATGTATAAATGTTTTGAAAAGTGTCATTTAGGTAAATTTGAACTTTAAGGATGGTACTAGCTGGTGCTGGTACTTACTGACTTCCCATGGAGGAGAAGTCTGGCCTTTTCGCCGAGGCCAGCCTGTCACTGGAGGGGTCCTGTTGCCTGCAGTTCCGAGACCCTCCAATTAAAGCGACTAAAGCTCCCGCAGGGGTTTAGTTACGGTATTGCACTCCCAAAGTTCCGAGTCCGACATAGGTCTGGGACTTCCTACCCGGGCGTCCTGGATACCATCCGTAAACGGATTCCACTGCATCACACAAAAAAAAAATTTACTTACTGACTTCAGTTTTTGTTTTAATAAATTATGAGTAGCTATAACTTCATTAACATTTATTGTATTTGTAAGTAAAATAGATAATATTTGTGACAAAAATTCCATTAGAACGAAAATAAGACTTCTTGTTACATGCATATGACTGCTTAGACAGTAATTTTAACAAAAAAGAAAAAAATCTAATTTTGAGCATTTGTGTCCTACCGCTTGTTCGTTGTTGTTATTTGTTTCGGCTAATCTTCGAAGTGGTTCTACCAATTTTGAATACACATTAACTGGCATATAGTTCTCTTCTTTTCTCTTCTATTCTTATTTCTATGGCTTTTAGTCGTCCCAGACGAGCAGAAATTATTTCAAAAATGATGGCAAATAGTTAACGATTCAAAATATTATATAAATAAAACTCACGTGCAAAAAATATAACTAAAAAAATGAAAAATAAAATCCAATAATAGACATAGTCATGAATAACAGCTAGTTTCATACATTGTATAAGTTATTCAACTTTTCTTTTAAAAACTTATATAATCTGGGAAATCTTGTACTTCCTTTTTAGCTATATATACCCATTATAAGGTTAATAAATAAGCGTTATAAACTAAGTGTAATACATCAGTAAGTAACGCCGCCCCTCTATTAAGCCCAGCTTCGACTAAGCCAGGCTTATTTTTCAACGTCATTAGCTCCATAACAACGTATAATAATTCATTGTTTGCGATACTACGATAATGTTTGAAAACTTCGTAATATTAATTTAATATTTTACAATGGCGTAGTGGGTAGAATAAAGAATGAATTATCCGCAAGTACATTACTTCACTTCTCGGTTAGGCTTTATGGAAAATAATTATTGTTTATTAAAAACAAATTTCTTGTGAATGCAAAAACGCTTATGACTAAATTGTAAAAATTTAAATTTATATGTCTGTCGATAATCTCTAAATATGAAGTATAAACATATATATAAAATATATAATAAAAAATAATAGGATATATTATGACGGAAAAAGTTAGTTCTTAGTTAAAAACTTAGTTCTAGATTTCAAAACAAAATTTATTGTACAATACAGTATGTGTTAAAGGAGTTGTTTTTCATATAAATATATAATATTTTTATGTTACACAATATTATTCTAAGACTATGATAACGTTTCGTTGATGTTGATATATCGTTACATATTATAATACAAAGCATAAAAACGTTAAAGCCCTGTAAGAGGGGTCAGTTTTATTAGATTTATACGGAATCTCTATCACCATGAAAGACATTATTTTTCATTAAGCGTGTCCAGTGTCTACGCTTGGCGTCGTCGCCTCGTATCATATATTTATGTACATGTGAAGTGGACGTTTCATACTAAATGTATTTGAACTTTTGAAAACAAATTCAGTATTATTTTACAGTCAATATGGAACGTCTCTTTTTGAACTGCGGTCATTTCACACTTACGGTATCTGGAACTTTTTAAAATGCCATAAAACAAACAGTAAGTGTGAAACATTGTTTGTTATGTATTTTGTGTCGAGCAGATAAAAAAATGCGTACAAAAAATCTTTTTAATTAAAAATAAATTATAAAAATAATTAACTACTATTATTCATGATACGTTTAATCATGATTTATTTGGTTTGTTACCTATCATCTGTTATTCAATTAGTACATAATAAAGTATCTACGTACGTACTATCTGTTCTAAAGCAAAAGTAAATACTATATGTCAAATGACGTTAAAGTGCTCTAGATCACTTAATAGTTATTTTAATTATAATAATAACGGGCTCCTGTAAGAAGTATGTTTATCAGTGTTAAGGAAAGCCTTTAATATTGTTTGATTAGATCATCGACTGTCATACTTAACAGCACCATAATGTTATCTATTACATGATTTAAACCAATTTAGAAATTCCAATTATTATTTTTTTTAAATTTCGAAAATGTATTTTCAGTTAAACCGTACTCAAAAGTTTTAGTATGCAAAAATCGTTACCTACTTCCACTTTTCAATCAAATATCGAACTCCTAACAACTCAAATATTTGAATAAAGTCTTAAGTTTATTTTCCATTAAAACAGATTTTTAAATAGTCTATCTCTTTTAATCACAAGCTGAAAGAAAGAGAGGCAACCTAATCAATTCTACTTTTCAATCAACTAGATACCGTCTGACTGCTAACTTCCCGTCTTTCTGTTTGTCGTGTCGAAAGCGTAGGGATTAATGGCACTAATAAAATAAATGTGCTACATTCGTTTACACATCTCCGTATTTATGTCTCATTTAAGACGACATATACTTTTACAGCGAGCAGTAAAACGTCGTATGTGGTGATACGTTATATATATATATATATATATATATATATATATATATATATATATATATATAAGAAATTTTATGTTGCATTTGATGATACACATTGTAATTATTTTCCTGTTTTGTATTATTTTAAAAGAAAAAAAAAAAGACAGTTCAAAACAATACATTTTAACGTTGCTAGTTAGCAAAATTACATTTCAAAAGTAAGAAATTATATTATTTATAATTAAAATAACCTCGTATGTATTTAAAATTCTTATCAAAAGATTATTTTATTTTGTTCATAGTAGTAACTTCTAAAAAATGAAAAAAAAATTTACTTAAACAGGAAAATTAAAACCTAATCGTTACCGTCGCTTTCCCAATATTAATATTACAAAAATAATAGATTTGTTTATAATTTATTAATAAACTCCGTAACTACTAAATCGATTTTAATAGCTGTCTCGTCATAGAAAAACGACTTTATCCAGAAGACCATGGACTATAACAATTCACGCTACAATATCAATCAATTTGATTGCAAAACAACACGAGTGAACGCGCGGGGCACATCTAGTTTAATATATTTAAATAATTTAATTTTCAACAAAATTCGAATATTGCTTTTAGGCTTCCAGTTTTAATTAAATTCTGCAAAAAATAACCTTAAAAAATAACGAATTCAGTAAATTATTTTCCTTCACATTCGCAAAAGATCTTATTCGCCGACTCAAGAATTTTCATGCATACATTTGCAAGTAAAATTCAATTGAAGGAGACTGAGCTCTGGTTAAATTGTAGTTAGAGTTCTTATTTTTACCTATTTTTTATCGTTTACTTTTTATCTTTTCGACGGACTTTTAACAGTTTTCTTCAACTATTCAATGTTTTATAACTAAGTTCATTTCAAATTGAATTAAATTAGGTTTATAAAGTTCCTTAATGGCTAGAATATTATTTCAATGGAAAATATTTATATAAAACTTGGTGTCCACAGAAGAGTAAACTACCTCGATTGTACTGTTGATAGCGTAAAATAATAGAAAACTCTTTTTCACATTAAAAACTACATCCGTAACAGTATAATGTTTGAAACTTAGTTTATATAAAAATCTTCTTGAGTTTTTAACTAAAAATTACATATTTTTAACATTCGTTACCTACATACCTATTTTTTTACAGTTTAAGATTGACAAATTCCCATAACATATACATTAAAAAGACGACCTGGTTTATTTTTATTGAAAAGTAGCAAAAAAGTGATGCAAAAGTTTTTCTGAAATAAAACAAAAACGTTAACATTGCTATTAGTCAGTTACCATAGATAGCAAACAAAACAAGTCTGATGTCTTTTTTTTTTTAATCAAAAATAAATTCAAATAATAATTCTAGAAAAACGTTAAACTATCATAAAAATAGAAACGTATAACAATAAAGATGGTAGAAGTATTTTTACAATAAAAATACGTCCATTAGAAAGAGCAAGCCTTCCCAATGATTTATAGTGAACAATTAGCGCGATTTAAGAGAATCACGTAGCCATTAAAGAGCGAAATCATCTATTACTGCAGTCGTAAATATTTCGTTGGACGTACAGCTGAACGGAATAGAAATAACAATTATAATTGTTCAATATTAAATTAGAACTGGCTGATTATATGACTTTATATGCTTTGAATACGATTGATTTGATACGAACATATTAATACTCATTAATTACGTAATACAATTTAAAATTTATAATTATGTTTAAGTTAATGTCTTATCATATTTAATATCGAGATTGCTAGGTAGGAGGAGGATAGAACTAGGATAGAACAATTAGATCATAACCGGTAGTTTGCGTGTTAAAATACGGCATACTATAACTTTGCTAGTTGCATGTATTAAAGTTTAGTGTAAGGGAACTAATGCCACAATACATTGAACATGTTTTAGAACTTTCACTGAAATGCATATTATTATAGTGTTAAAAATATATATATATATATTTTTTAATTACAAAAAATATTTTGATTAGACTTACATTTGATATGGAAATAATTTTAAATCAAGTCTATACGGCACTAGTTATATGTATATCTAGCTCAATTCTTCGAATTACAAAAAGATGTAATAAAATATCTTCCGAAACTAAATACATAATATGTACTGTGGTGAGATGTTCGTCTGGTGTAACGATGAATCGAAAGGGAGAGCGAATGAAAATGAAATGTCAAGATATTAAGAGCCGACGGGACGGGAACGAGACGACTAAAGTAAGCACGAAAAACAAAAACAATCAGAATTTGTAGAAATCATATTTTCAGCTGATTCCTAAATAAATAATTTTTAAGGGAATGTTACGGCGGATTTAATTATAAGTAAATAATAAATAAATAAAAATAATAATAATTTACTTGATGTTGTAATAAAAATTAAAATTAAAATACGATGAATGTTGCATGCAGGTACAATTGGCAAAAATTTTTGTCAACTTCAAGTTTTCTTTTCTTTTTTTATATAATATTGATTAGGTTTTTGTAGTACTCGTATTTATCAAAATCAGAATTGAAACTTTTTTGTAATTTTGGTTTGTATCATCCACTCCCTTACTTTTGTCATCGGTACCTAAACTTTAATAAATCTCTAACTAACAAATATAAGTTAATACCTCCACTGACCTTAAATATCATTTCAAAATTATCGTAATCGTCTCATGTGAGTGAAATTGCATCTCTCTGTTATTGACATTATTTCAGATGTTGCGAAGACGCAGTAAATATTCTTGATGTGTACTGTCACGAACAGTGCTTAGACAATTTGCTTTCACAGTCATTTTCGTCGGCTACGAATATAATTTTTTATTTGACAAATGTAAGTGAGAATTTGAAATATTTAGCCTTAGAAATAGGTGAAAATTTATATAAAATCTGACGTTAAATGCAGATTTTTATTATTATTTATCAGTGAAATAGCATGATGGATCAAAATCCAACCCTTCTTATCATTTTTCCTTCATTTAGATTCACATGTTTATTAACAAGACTATTTCAATTATATCAACTCCTATTTTTCGCCTATGTTTTGGAATAAGCTGTAAATATCCCACTGTTGGACAGATCCATCTTTCCTTATGAAACTATTATTCTCCGACTACAATTAAATTTTCATTCAATATTAATACCATGCTTGTAAAGTATGTTAGTAATAAAGATGTTTAGCAGCAAATAGTTCTCTACAAAGACGTAACGTAATCACGTAATGAAATATTGAGACAGACAACAGAATTCAATGAGGTAGCGTGTGAAAGCTCAGATCTCATTATTATCGTATAAACCAATCTTCTCACTGTTTTATGTAGTCGGAAGAAATAATTTACATAATATGAAAACAAAATATCTTTGTTAAGAAAATTATGGAGATGTAACCAACAGGATGGAGACCACGTTTAGACAAGTATAGTAAAGGAAGCCAAGAGACAGCCAGGATAGACGACTTAAAAGTAGGTGCCGATAATGGATGGATGACGATTGCTCAGAATCGAAATGATTAGAGCTTTTACAGCTCATTAGATACGCATTATAAAATTTTTAATAACATTATTTTTAAGCAAACTATTCATAGTTGTATCAATAGGTATACAATTTTTTTTTATATAACTTTTTATCTAGTTTGACTTTATTAATAAAATACTTGATATCAAATTTTAACGCTTCAATCCTCATTTCAAATAGTCTAAAAGAATCGAATTAAAATATATACCTTAAAAATAAATCAGCGGTCTTCCTTATATTTTAATTTAAATCTTAACAGTTTAATAATCATTCTCAAATAATTATCAAATATATATATACATACACTGAATAACATATTTTAAACATAACCCTAAGTACTTAGGTACTTCAGAGTTAACGAAATAAAATCAAACATTAAATTTCATTTGGACAAATACGACAAACATGCAGTGACAGGTCATTATTGCTTTTAGAGATTGGGGAATCTGTTAAAGTTTGAAGTAGCAACTGTTGTACTTCATTTATATGTTCATATCTAAAGGGTGACATTGGACCTACCACCATGTTTTATTATGTTTATTTTACTATTATTTTTACGGAAGAGAGGAGTCTCCTAGCACAGGAATAGACTAACTCTTAAAAGAGGACTCCAGCCTATTAATTTTCTTATTTAATGTAAGATAAAAAAATAAAGTATGTCGTTTTTATAATAAAGAAAAAATGCGAATTTATAAATCAACAACGTCGATAATGACTAGGACAATAAAACGTCTTGACAAACGACTCACCTGTCGTATGAGCAACGAATTTATGTTTAATGCTTATAATCTCATTTAAGGCTATTTATTTGTATTTTTCAAATAATCGTCATTTAGATTTAGATGTCTGATTTTATGAGCTTATTTATAATCTGGAGCATAATATGTTTAGATTAGATTCTTAAATAAGAATATTAAAATAATAAAATTAATAAATAGAGTACAAAATACTAATTCATATTTTGCTTTATTTGTTAAGAATACTTTGGACATTAAAAAGAAACAGACAAAAAAAAATGTGTTTTAAAGTAGTTTTTTGTAAATATGTACATATTTATGGTTATAAAAACATGCTTTTGTATATTATGTATACGAGTACAATACGAATTAATTAAACATCACAGAATTATGTTATGTGCATTATACATAATATCTGAACTGAATCAGCCTGTAAACGTCCCACTGCTGGGCAAAGGCCTCTCCTCCATATAGAAGGGTTGGAGCTTAATCCACCACGCTGCTCCACTGCGAGTTGGGAGATCATTTCCTTACCATGAGTAACGATGGTTATCAGATGTCTTTGATAACAATCGGGACCACCGACTTTACGTGCTTTTCGAGGCACGGAGGGGAGATCCTCAAGGATATACACCCAGACTGGAAACAAATATTTATATAAATACAAATATCTGCCTCAACCGGGAATCGAAACCGCGACCGCCAGCTTTGAGGCGACTAATCGCACCACTACACCAGAACAATCGTCATATTATCTATATGCGTATAAAATTGATAAAACTATAAAGTATAAATAAGTCCACTTCGGTGATACCTAAAAAAGAACTTGCGAAAATTGTAATTTATCCATACACGTACCTATAATAAAATTTTCTCAGAATTTATTGATGAAAATTTATATAAGAATCTAAAATCACTAATTGTATACATTTCTATCGTTTTTAAAAACGTTGGTTTTTTGTTTCTTTTTCTGACTGCTGTTCATTTGAACACGCATCACTCCTCAGTCCTTAAGTACCCACGTAATGTATTTAATGATCCTGAGTCAAATTTTCTTTTTATTTTATCAAATCACTTTACTCTTTTTTTTTTGTTTTGGCGGGAAAAAATGTACCTGAACGCACACCCCGTCGTCCGGGGAGACAACGGGGTAGTGTGGGGCCCTCACCCACTAAAATAACCCGCCTTGCGCCCTCACCCGCCCTTACAAGGCGGACCACGGGTACCGCGTACGTTGCTCCGTGGCCCGCAGGCGGCAGCCCCATCGGGCACTCTCTCCTGTGCGACACCCCGCGCACTCGGGCATCGCACCTTCGCGGTAGGCTGTTTCGGCGGACGGCGGGCAATCCCCGACCCTACCGTCCGCAGCCTCGACTAGGGTGGCATAAGGCGCATGTGAGCGCGTCTGCGCCGCCCCGCGCGCCGGCGGCGAATTGGGTCCGAAAGGAGTGAGTCCTCCCGGGCCCTCTCCGCCGCCTCCTTCCGCGAGATGACGTCCTCACAGAAGGTGGCGACCGCGGTCCAGGCCCTATCACCGCCGACCATCGCACGAGCAACGGCCGGCAGTGATAGGTCCTCTCCAATGACTGCAGCGAGATCCCGGCGCTGCTCAGCCCAGGCCGGGCACGATTCGAGCGTGTGTTGCGCCGAGTCCTCGCTGCAGTCGCAGTGGTGGCAGCCCGGAGTCGTCTCCCTCCTTGCGACAACGTGCAAGTACTTGCCAAAGCAGCCGTGCCCTGACAACACTTGCACGAGTCGGAAGGTGAGGACTCCGTGCTGCCGCACCGCCCACTTCTCCAATATCGGCTGAAGCGCCCCTATGGTCCGAAGACCAGCCCGGGGCGTCTCCAGCCGAGCCTTCCACCGTGTGAAGGTGGTGCGGCGGGCATCGTCCCGCCATACGGTAATTTCGCTCGGCAGGGGATTAATACCCCTCGTTCGCGCCACCGATACCCTCCGATAAACGTCGGCGAGCGCTTCCGCCTCCAAGTCCCACGGGGGGGTTCCGGCCAATGCGCACGCGGCCTCGACACCTACCGTGCGGTAGCCGCGTATAGCCCTGACCGCCATGACCCTCTGTGGACGCCACAGATAGGCCCTATTGTGGGCAGTCAGGGACTCCACCCACACGGGGGCGCCGTACAGCGCCATCGACCGGACCACCCCGGCGTAAAGTCGTCGGCACGCTAGACTCTGTCCGCCCATATTCGGCATTAGCCTACCAAGGGCGGACGCCGTGCCGACGAGCTTCGGCGCGAGTTGGCGAAAGTGCTCGTCGAAGCACCACCTTCCGTCGAGTACCAGGCCCAGATATTTCATGTGGGCCCGGATACCGACCACAGTACTATCAACCGTTATCGAGGCACCGGCGGGTGGACCACGTCGAGGCCCATGGAAGAGCAGGGCTTCAGACTTGTTAAGGGCCACCCTAAGCCCCAGTGCCTCGATCCTCCTGACCACCTCCGCGGTACCTGAGGTGGCCAGGGATACCGCCTCTTCGAAAGTCCCGCCCCGGGCTGTGACCAGTGTGTCATCGGCATAACAGATTACGCCCAGCCCAGGGGGGAGCCGGCCACGGAGGACCCAGTCGTAACCGATGTCCCACAGGAGCGGTCCGAGGACAGAACCCTGTGGGACACCGCACGACATAGGCCTCCTGACAACGTCCCCTTCCCGGTTGACGAAGAGGACGTTGCGGCCGTCGAGGTAGTCCGCCACCAGCCGCCTTAAGTAGAGGGGCACTCCATGGAACCGGAGTGCCTCCGTGATGCAGCTGAATGGCAGACTATTGAATGCGTTGGCGATGTCGAGAGACACCGCCAACAGCACTCCCTTCGAGGCGACGGCCTCCGAAGCCACGGCCTTCAGACGCAGAATGGCATCGACCGTCGACCGACCAACCCGAAAGCCGAACTGGGTATCGGACAGGTCGGGGCCGACCCGCGTGAGATGCTGGACGATGCGAGCAGCGACTACCCTCTCCAGCAATTTGCCCACCTCGTCCAGCAGCACTATGGGCCTGAAAGCCGTGACTGATTGCGGAGGCCGTCCCGGCTTCGGCAGGAGCACGAGCTTCCCCTCCTTCCAGCAGTCAGGGAACCGTCCGGATAGCAGGCTAGCGTCGAAAAGTCCCCTGAGGCGGGGCTCCAGGTGGTCGAGAACCAGGGCCAGCACTCTGGCGGGTACCCCGTCCGGCCCGGGGGCGGCACTTTTCCGCATACGCGTCGCCGCCGCCCCCATTTCCGATTCACTCACAGGCGGTACATTTTCCTCGTCGGCCTCCCGGACGTCGTCTGGTGGAGCCATGACCGGGGGCGTGTGAACCGCCTGCGTTGGGAAAAGGCTCTCAACCACCTGAGAGAGGAAGCCCGGCTGGAGGGTCTCCGTAAGGGGGGGGCCCTGTGCGCGGAGCTTGTTAAGCGCTGCGCGATAAGGGCGTCCCCAGGGGTCACGCTCTAGACCCTCCATCATCTCCTGCCGCTTCGCATCTTTGGCGCGACAGATGGCCAGCTTCAACGCAGCACGCGCATGGTTATACGCCGCGTACAGCTGGCCCTCCCACTCTTCGTCGCGTACTCGGCGACGTCGGCTGTGGGTGTAAGACCTCCGGGCACGAATACAAGCCTCACGGAGGTCCGCCAGCTCCGGGGACCACCAGTATACCCCCTTCCGTCGGATAGGGTGCCGCACTCGGGGCATGGCCGCATCGCAGATTTGTGCTAATGTACCGCGGATGCGACCAGCTTCGACGCCAACGTCCTCCGTCAAGGGGGGAGACAGCCAAGACTGAACAATGGCCGCCTCCACCAGTAGGTCCCGATCGAGTTTACCCACAGCCCATCGTGGAAAAACGGGAGCTCTGTCCGCCGCGTGACCCCTGCTGGGGCCCCGGAGGGACCGGGAGACCTCTATCCGGATGTAGCGGTGATCGGATAAGGTCTCTACCTCCTCCAGGACACACCAGCTCCTTACCCGTGCGGCGACACCGGGGCTAGCGAACGAGAGGTCCACTATCGATCCACCCCAGCGCCGCACGCACGTTTGGGCGGACCCCCGGTTCAATAAAACGAGGTCCGCCGCCGCCGCCCATTCTTCAACCGCCGCACCGCGAGCATCCGTCCTGGGGGACCCCCACGCCGTGGATTTGGCATTGAAGTCCCCCAGCACGAGCACGGGACCCGGCGCACGCCGTATTGAGGTCTCCAGATTGTGTAGGAAGACCTCATAGGCCGCCAGACTGCGATTAGGGGAGAAGTACACGCCATACAATGTGACCCCTCCCCATTCGGCCGCCACATACCCGGTGCCCTTGTCTTTGACCAACAAGGGCGGGGAATGCGGCACCGTCGACCCGACGACCGCCACGGAGCCGTCCCGACTGCCCACCCAATTCGGGCGATCCGGGATGGAATAGGGCTCCGCAGCTACGGCGACGCCAACTGACCACTCCGCCACGGACTGCAGGAAGAGGTCCTGTGCCCTGGCGGAGTGGTTGAGATTCCCTTGCAGGATGACAATGTCACGGTCCATAATCAGACCATGTCCATTGCCTCCTGCCGCTGCGGCGGTTGAGCCGCACTAGGTGGGGCAGCCAGGACCGATTGACTGCCACTCACCCCCTTCTTTGGGCCTGTTGCCGGAGGTCTGCACCCGTTCCGCCCCATGCAGTGCTCGGCAGGGCGATTGCCCGCCGCGCACGCAGGGCAGAACGGGGCAGCGGTGCAGGTTGCCGCTTTATGCCCTGTTTGACCGCAGCGGAAGCAGAGCCCGCTGCAGTCAAAGCAGCTAGTGCACAGCGGCCGGGTGTGTCCGACCGCCATGCACTTATAGCACCTGGCAGGCCGAGGCTCCAGCACAGTCACCCGCGCAGAGCTCCAGCCCACCAAGAGTCTACCAACAGCGGCCAAAGACTTGGCCGCCGCAACAGGACACGATGCCCAAACAGAGCCTACACCACCTGGGCCTGGGCGAATGGTGCCCACCCGGACGGCGTTTATTGGAGACCCAGTTTTCGAGGCAATAGCCTCCCGGATCTCATCCGCCGTCACGGAATCGTCCAGCCCGGAAATGCGCAGTTCGGCACACTTTACGGGCCTGGCGACACGGACACCACTCTCCTCTGGGAACAAACCCAGCAACCTCTCGGCCATCGCATCGGCCGTCCTCGCGCCGTCAGCCCCAGGGAACTCGAGAATTCGAGCCCCCGTTCGGGCTTGACGGGTTCTAGCGGCGACGCTCCCAAGATCCGAGACGTCGATATCCCGCCGGGCGCGTTTCAGGACGGCCTCATACGTCAGGCCCTTCTCCTTGCCCTCCGGCAGCACAGTGATAACCACCGCAGCTGCCTTGGGCACTTGGAGCCTGCGCGGCTTCCTCTTCTTGGGCGGCGGCTTAGGCTGCCCTCTTGTCATTGGCGCCGCCTCGCGTTCCGTGGCAGCGCTGCGACCTTTTCCCCGGGATTTCCGGCCTCTCACTATCTGCCAGCCCTCTTCGGTGGGCGTAGCAGCAGCGAGGACAGAACCCCGGGGTGCAACTTCAGTAGCGTGCGAGGGCGCGGCAGTTGCCTTGGGCGCAGCAGCCCGCGGGAGCGGCGTGGCGCGTACCAGAGGCGGGAACTCCTCTCGGGGCTGACCCCTCGAAGCTTTCCCAGCCTCCGCACTCGTTTCCTTCTTCTTCTTCTTCTTTTTCTTCTTTTCGGGCCCATCCGGAGCCCGAGAAGAAATGGCCTGTGGCGACGATGATGCGGTCGTCACTGCGGTAGACGTCGTTACGCATCCCCCCTGACACGGTGTAGGTGCCGTGGCCATGAGGGGCGCTGTTTTCCTTTTATCGGCCGCTAACGGCGGCCGCATTATCGGTTCCGGCGGCAACCTCGCTGCCAGAGCTTCGATCCGCGGACCAAAGACCGCAGAAATGCGGTCAACGATCACGCGGATCGTTTCTTCGGGTATGGTGGCACCTGATTGGTCAGCGGACTCTGAGGAGGCAGCCGCAGGGAGCCCGAGCTCAACCCGCATTCCGACTTGCCCCCTTTCAAGCGCCGCCAACCGTGCCTCCATCCGTCGATTGGTCTCGTCGAGACGCTTATTCGCGGCCTCAAGGTGCGCATTTTGTTCCTCGAGGCGCTTATTTTGTTTGATGAGGCGCTCGAGCGAGACCCCTAGCTCGTGCGCGGCGTCCTTTAAGCCGCGCGCAAAGTTCCCCTTAAGGTTCTTGGAACCGGCGGCCACTGTCTCAACAATGGCCACGCTGTTTTTTTGCCCGCAACTCAATTTCGGCCGTTGTTTGCGGCCCCGTTGATGGCAGAACGAGCTGCGCCGTGAGCATGCTCAGGCGCTCCTCCGCTCCTTGCTCTGCCTCCTGCAACTTTCGGATGGTCATCTCCGATCTCTCCGCTCTTGTTAGGCTGCTAGAGCGCTGTAGGCTGTGAGCGCGCGGAGGCCGAGAACCACCCCCTGTCATGCCACACTCTGCACTCACTGCCCGCGACTTAGTTAGTTGAGCGTGAGACGGGTCCGTATCCAAGTCAGAGTCCGCCGCATCGCTCCTCCGCGCCCGTTTCCTCCTCGATTCGTGCCGTGCCGGGGTGCTGTTTGGGCGGGGCACAGGAAGAGGAGCAGCAAAAGAGACATCTCTCTCTTCAGCGGCAGACATCTCCGCGGCGGAATTGGCCGCTGAGCTATCTGTCACTGATTCTTCCGCTTTCCTCCCCCTCTTTTTTGTCGATCGACCTCTACCACGTGGTGGCAGTTGAGGTGCCACATCACGAGGCACTTCATTACTCCTCCCACTATTTTCTTCATTTTGGTTTGTTACAATATTTTCCATATCTAGTCCCACGAGTATGGGATATATAAACGTCCACCCGGGCAGGGATCCCTGTACCCAGGTAAGCGTAAATTTGTGACCCAACACAGGGGGTCCGCAGGTACCCTGGCTGGGAGCGCGCTATTGGTTGAACTACCCAAATCACTTTACTCTATCACAAGTTATTGTAATTTGAATTGTATTTTTAATGACGGTGTTATATAAAAGTAAGCTAATACACTAAGATGTGATCCAAATAATTGTAACAAGTTGTATACATATATTAATATTTATATTCAAATTTAAATAAACAAAAGAGACGAAATTCTTTTTTATATATTTTTGTTTCAAACAACGTTAACATGTCGGATGTGTGTGTGGCTCTTCCTGACAGACCTTGGTGGGCCTGTCGGAGTACGGGCCTCTAGGCTCTTCGCCTAACTACCCGAGCATGTCCTCTCCGGTAGCCTCCGCTACCGGATGCTTTATTTTCGACCCAATGGACTGTGGTCGAGCTACACAAATTTAGCACACCATCGAAGGATTTTTGAAATCAAAATGACCTTCATCGATAAGTCTACGTTAGGTTTTTTATTTTATTTTTTTCTTTGAAAAAATTGAACGAATTTTTAAATCAGCAACTAATCAAAAAATAATCAGGAAGTTGAAGTGGCAGTGGGCTGGTCACGTATGTCGCAGGATCGATGGCCGCTGGAGCAGATATGTCCTGGAGTGGAGACTGCGCATTGGCAAACGCAGTGTAGGGCGACTTCCGGCCCGCTGGAGCGACGACTTACGCAAGGTCACCGACGGAGGTTAGATGAGGATTGCGGAAAACCGGGATATTTAACGCGAGCTTGGGGAGGCCTTTGATCAGCAGTGGACTGCGATAGGCTAATGCGATGCGATAAACATATTCACATTTCCCAAAGCAAAAATTTTAAATACCTCTATCTGAGCGAAAGATCACATAAAATTCTATCAACTTTGTAATGACCTATATAAGGTTGACATTTAAGCCTTCCAATTTGGTCTAAGCCTAAAATTCAGTTGGCACAGGAATCCTTATGCCTGCGCCAAACTTCAACTAACTACAAAAGCCTCGTACACATCGACACACATAAGTGCTCATTGAACTATTTCCAAAGTAGAAGTAGAGCAAACTGCTATCTGTTTAAACATATAAATGTACATAAAATTTTAATCGAAACGAAATTGTTTCAGCAGTGTCTTTTATATGTGTGTGTGCGTATGAATGTATGTGTATAATTTTTTTTTGTATACAATAAAAATATAATTAAAAATAGTATCATGATAACGATAGCCATTGAAAAGTGTTCGACGAACCGTGGTATAAGTGACATCACAATTAATGTGTACCCTTTTCATAGTAAATGGTGCGCGGAAAACTTCCTACGAGTCATCGAGAGAGGGTATTCTAAGTAATATATCGTGGGCTAAGGAAGCGAACTCATGTTTAAATTGATATATTAGCAATTTGGCATTATAAGTTGCCCGTGGCGTTGTTCGCATTTTATTATACTGGTAAATGTATACTTTTTGTTACATCATGTGTATCGTTACATATACGATTTCAAGGAAAAAATATCTTAAATATTTACTCACATCCCAATATTGAATACATGTGTATACAAGTAAGTGTGTGTAAAGTTATTTACTTTTACGTAATACGAGTAGGTACAGATGAATATTTAAAATATCGCTAATATGCACATGGAATTAAAAAACGGATCAATGTAAACAATATAAAACAATATTTTTAATGCTATTTAATAATTTATATTATTTATACTATAATATATTATATTATAATAATACATATTCAACTTATATGCAAAATAAATGTCATACGATAATGCAAGTAACAGTGATTTATATACCAGAAACTATGAAGTATTTAAATTACTAAAATATAATATACCTATGTCACTTTCAATAGATTGATATAAATAAAATTAAACTAAATTATTAGTTCATTGTACTTGCATACATGCATACACGCAATAAAAACTCAATCAAAGAGCGATGATAAAAACAAAACAATGACCTAACATTGTATATATCTGTTTTATTCAATTGCTCCTGAACCCCTCAAATTAGTGTATCCGTGTCACGACACAGTGTCATTTTACAACTGAATGACAAACAACGTACCGGGGTAGATATTCTAATTGGCAACCACGGACGGCACAGTTTGTATAAGCCGGGGAACGGGCTTTATTTTTGCACGTACTCAATTTCCCGCTTCACTGGGTGTCTCGGAGAATAGATATTAATTTACATGAATAAATAAAATTTGCATTAAGAGCGTCCAAGACGCCGACACGGGCAAAGAAACTGCTACTTGAATACGCTGCACTACACTTTCGGTGCTAAATTATTGTGGCACACGTCAGATTAAATTTTTATAATACATAATGCTCGGTTATGTAAGCCATTTTATACTTTAATATTATTCATATTTTTCTTATATTATGTAATATAAAGACAAACAAGTAAATAAGTCTAATAACAATTTTTTACATACCTAATAACTTCAGATATCTCATAAGTGTGAATTGTTTATAAATATTCGTTTAAAGTTGCCAGTTGAACAAAAGTTATCTTATTTACAGTTGTCGCACTTTTGCATGAAAAACCTCGGAAATGAGTTTATGCCGGTTTTCAAAACAAGATACACACACACAGGAGACAAACGTTGACAAACTATTAACTAGAATTTTATTTTATTTTATTGGAAAGTTTTTGTGTTAAATTACAAGTCGATATGTGAAGATTTTGTTGATTTCCACATAATATTTTTTAACGTATTCACCTTAGTAGTCGAATTTTGGCAATTCGCTTTTAAGTGAGGCTATACGCCATTAAAAGAAACCGCTGTTTTCATATTTTCCCTTACCTTCCTCCTAACTCTAGTAGTTTTAGCTTTATGATGATGATTTAATCAACTATCACTTATATGCTATAACGAATTTAAAAAAGAAAAAATAAGTAATCTATCATTAAGTTTTAAATTATGAATCGGTTTGTTTTAGTCTCAGTATCCAATACGATATATGTACAATAAACATTGCAGAGTAATTAAACCTCGGTAAATATACAGCAAAAATAGAGTTAATTGTAAGTTTACATTTGACTGTTAATTACTCGTATTAAAATATTCATAGCGTCTTTGATTTCCACCAGACTCAAATAACAGTAATTTTCAGTCAGTTTCGTTAGTCGTGTTTTGTTATTTCTAAACAGACTCTATTCCGTACCGCTTCGCTGTATTCCCATAGGGTTGGCGTCAAATGCATTTTTATTTATGATAATTTTATTTCGTACGTTTGCTTTCAGGACAATAATAGAATTTCTTTTGAATTTGTTTTTAAATTATGAGTATTACGATTTGTAGAATTTATTTCTTTGTTGTGTCAATTTTTATAAAATATTGTAATAAGAGTGTTTTCGTATTACATTGGGAATTGTACACACTGTACACATTTCTGGGTTATAATCAATTCCACAGAAGTTTTCAATTACTCAGGTTTTATATACTTTTAACTAGAATGTGTTTAAAATGCCGTGTACACAAATGTTATTATATGTTATATATTATTTTATTAAAAAAGATAAGTACTTTACACTCTACTCTGTTTAGTACCCGGCTTAAAAAAAACCACTTCTATTTCCTAGACAGTTTTAGTTGATTGGTTTAGTTGATTAGAGATTGATTAGTTTAGTTCATCCTGTCAATGTATGTCTATTTATATACTAATGTGTATCTATGTACCTTTGAGGGTAGAATGGAAAAAGCCACCACCACATTAGCCGTTGGATGTCTATTCTGAACGTACTAACCCTTCATCTCTGGGAGGGTTTGCCAATATACGCCACGTTTGCCAGGTGAGTGGGCGAGCGAATTTTAAATACATATAGTGACAAAAAATGTTATTGATTGATAGCATATTTATCTGATTTTCACTAAACAAAATTTTATTAAAAGAGAAAGCTGCTATCAAAATTCTTTTAAACACAACAACTTCAGCATCAGTCACGTAACCAACTACTTTTAATATAAACGCAAAATTATGTAACTATATTTCCGTATTTATAAATAGGTAAATATGACAATATCCGCCTAAGAGAGTCCGTATAAATATCTGTGAAATAACCAGCTTTTCATCGCATTTTCCCTATTAAGTATTTCGTTAAAAGACCCTCCTGGGCTCCCACGAATACCATATCCCCTCGAAATTATGAAAGAGTATAAACATTTTCACGCCCTAAGTTTACCCTCTGATTTTCAACGCTACCTTCGATGCCATTATTATCAAATCAGTGTATAGATACGTGCATAGATAACAATGTTACTCCCCTTTAATCAGAAAATAAGGCTTCAGAATCTAAATCATTGTTTTACGATACTATAATTACGTTAGGGTGTGGACTTGTTGATATTGAAGTTTTTTCTTTCTTTTTTTTTATTTCAAAGGTTGGTTTTTGTACTTACGGTGTCTATTGATTTGTAATATCACAACTCGGTTAATTCTAGACTTGTAACTTTATTCAAATTTGCTTAAATTTTTGTGTATTAAAAACAAGATAGAAGAAAATTATAAACGATCTTTTATAGAAGCTATTTATTTCAAAAGTTTATATTTTAATTAGGTTAAATACAAGTTGAAATATTGAAGTATAAATGGCTTTTTCCAAATAAAAGTCTCTTCTTAAGCGAATTATTGAAGATTCATTCAACACACTGTGACACTAAGGATATGCGTATTGATTTCCTCACGATGTATTTTTTTTTTTCGTTTGTAATGAATGAAAAAAATAACATTTATAAAATCAGCAGTATTATTTCGAATTCTACTCCACGAGTTTTTAATTATAATCGACGTGACACGTCCTAATGGGTGAATACAAGTATATAATGGATTTGTTATTTTTTGTTTTACGCAATGCATTTCCCAAATCCCAATTTGGGAAATGCATTTACGCAACCCGCTGCGGAGAAGCGGCAGGTATATGGGTATGACTCGCTGGCACGAAGAACGTGCCAGAATACCCGCTAAAACTCAGCGGTACCCTCATCGTCATAATCAGCGCCACGGGATCGCTGGTGGTTGGCCCGCCTAAGCGGTACGTCTTCGTCTATAGAGCTCGCTCTATTGCCCTGGTGGTGAGTGGGAGGATTATAGGTGCCCCTCCTACTCTAGTGCGGATGCTGAATGAGTGCGTAGCGGCGTCTCCTTCTCCCCGGTCGTCTCCTGCGGAGCGGGTCAGCGTTAACGTCTACTTCACGCTCCCGCTCCGCGGCCTTCTTCAAAGCCATGACCTCCTCGTAAAAGGAGGCCACGGCTGACCAGTATCTCTCGCTGCAGAGCATGTAGCGGACTACGATCGACAACGATAGGTATCCACCTATTACGGCCACCAGGGCATAACTCTGGGGCCCCCAAGTGGGGCACTCCTCGAGAGTGTGACGCGCTGTATCTATCGGCGCGATACAATGTGAACTTACTCTACTCTTACTGTTACCAATTCGTTTCAAGTTTGAATAATTATTCTATTCTATAATAGATCGAACATTGAGCAATTTTTAACCTGTGGAACGTTTAGACTTTAGTCTTATTCAGTTCAGTTCGGCTTAGACATGTGCAGCCCTTGACATAAAAGTAATGTATAATTAAATTACTATAAAATCCCTAGTGGGAGTAATGATTGTTATCAGGGGTTACCATAAACAACCAAGACACGGTAAAGAGACACACAAGGACCACAGATACAACCAAATAAGAAATAACACTAACAAACTCATACAAATTCATCTATCCGTTCCCTTAAGAAATTGAATCGCGACGGTGTGCGTCATACAAGATATTTCGTCACCGCAAAAAGTCTGACTCATATTTATATAATTTCACATTTATAGATAGCAATAAAATAAGACGACCGTTCTGGTGTAGTGGTGCGAGTAGTTGCCTCAACGCCGCACGCCAGCGATCGCGGGTTCGATTCCCGCTCGGGACAGATATTTGTATTTGTACAAATATTTGTTTTCGGTCTGGGTATATGTCCTTGTGAGTCTCCCCACCGTGACTCGAAGAGCACGTAAAGCCGTCAGTCCCGGTTGTCATCATAGACGCCTGATAACAATCATTACCTCATTGTAGGGAAATTATCCGCCAACCCGCATTGAAGCAGCATGGTGGATTAAGTTCCAAACCTTTTTCTATATGGAGAAGAGGCCTTCGTTCAGAAGTTGGTGGTTTACAGGCTAATACAGAATAAAATAAGCATAGGTCTTACACGTAATTGGATCTTTATCTTAGATAAGGAGTTCATTTTGTGTATTGTAATTATTACCTTATTATATTATTAAATTGTGTATTTGTTATTTATTTGAAATTTGTAACATCTACTCGTATGCGAGCTTAGTTTTACACCTCCTAATATTTTTTCTTTGACAATATCTCAATCGCTATGGTTATTTGAAAAATGTCACTGTTAGTATTTTAGATTCCGCAAAGACAAGCTCCAAAGGCAAGCTATTACTAGGACTTCGCTGCATTTCCGTCCGTTAGTCTTTAACAAAGTTGCATATGTATTTAAAAATAAAAAAAAAACTTGGATTATTAAATATAATATTTTGGTAGATAGATATTATACGACGTATATAATAAATGATTTAAATATAGTGTTTTTAATATGTACATGTGGTTTTTGCAATATACAATAAATTAATATGGACCTTTATTAAATAAGGTTTCCAGATATCAACAGATACCTTCATCAATTTTGATTGATAAAATGATTTCAGTCAACATAAAATGATCTCTTTTTCTATAAAAAACAATGACGCATTTGTAGAATGTTTCTTATAAAATGAATAAAAAATAATTTAATAAATAAAATGGAAATACCAGAACTAAAATATGATTTATGTTACGTTAATAATAATAACATTTTTTTTTTTTGATAAAATTACATTAATATTTAAAAAAAAGAACTTATATATCGGTTGTTGTCAATGATAACAGCTTTGATATACACACAAATTCGTGTTTATTGATATTTCCTTTAGTTACACAAAATGAATCGCCGATATTAATAATTAAACATCTCGTATAAGTAGAAAGACCCAATTAAAATTCGCGCCGTAAGTCTAGCTAAGTTTCATCACGTTTAATACAAACTGTCAAACCTCCTGTACGGAATATTTAACATCGCAAAACAGAATATCCAAACAACGTACAGAGTTGCACATTACGCTTTACTGGACATGTAAGTACACGTGAGACTTTGTACACTTAATTATATGGCTAGCCTTTAAAAGAGATAAGATATTCACAACTATATTACATTTTAAGCCTGCGCTTTCAGCCGATTTCAAATTATATATATTACTACACCCAGAATTTAATCAAACCAGCAACCACGGAGTAGAAACCAGGGTCATTGCCAACTGCACCAACTGGCTAGTCGATAAGTAAACATATTTTAAAAATGGTTATATAATTCACGACCTATATAATTCACGACAAACTCTCAAATAAATCCTCTACATATATTTTTTTTCTTTTTTTTCTTTTAATTATAATCATTTAATTCAAATATTTACTAAAATAAAAATACAGAAAACAACTTAGGATGGTTATTCAATTTTTTTTTTATAATTAATAAATGATTATTTAAATGAAAATGTGGTATTCTTGACTACCGCTTACGAGGTTAAGGTATAAATACGAAGCAAGTCTAAAACTGCACAAGCTAAAAATAGTCTCAAAGCGTATCAAAAATATTATTTTTGAAAACGAAATGAATCTGAATCGTTTTGAAAAACAAATATTCAAGTCTCCGAAACTCTTACTCGTATGAAATATGGTAATACGATGTTGCAGAAATCTTCAGACAATCAAAACTCACTCAGCGGACGTGACAACAAAGAGCCGGGACGGATATGCGTCGATTTGCATAATCCATGCATCAAATTCCGTTAATTTTCTTTTAATGCCACGTCGGCTGCGCTGCATACACATACCGCTCTCATTAATCTTTCCGTTTCACGAACGCTTATGTGAAAAACATGTTGCAGCTAAAATATACTTTATTTATCCTTGTTCTTTCGTCTGTGTGTTTTTGTTTCATTTCATATTCTGAGTTCTTATTAGTATAGGATTAATCATATTACAATATCACTGGATGGTGTTGATAGACATAGCGTGATTATCACAGACTGGTCAAAAATGTCACATGTTAGTCTCGTTCAAATGAAGAAAAAAATTCCTAATTATATACCTAAATAAATATCTGTAAAACAATCTTAAAGGTAATAAAAGTCTAAAGTTTGCTTGTTTTAAGTTGTTAGATTAGATACATAATATTATTATTATTAAGAGAAAAAAAACCTTTTTGCTTTAAACGATTTATTTAATAAGGAAGTTTTAGTTCTTTAAGTAGAATATTTTGAATTACAGAAGTGAAACCGTAAACAACGACGACAATTTCGACATATAACTTCTTTTTACTTTATTAGTGGAAAACGTCGATATGTTTTCAAACGATTAACGTAATCTCAACTGTCTGTAAATTGAATAAGTTCTCTTTCAGATTAACGCAACCTAACAAACTTTAGACATAAAAAGAAACTAAACTAGCAAACAACAAAGAAAATAACTGAATTCGAAACGATTGATTTTTAAACAAACTTTCGTATCTATAAACAGCTACCTACACGTCTAGGCTTTAGTTAGCTACCGATTCAGAGCACATAACTTCAAATAATAAACTAACATAGTAGCGTATAGTATACACACGACCGTACACATAAAAATATATTCTATAATCCTTGCGATAGGGGTGGAAATTGTAAATAAGTTTAGTGTTCCATCAACACGCAAGCTGTTAGATCCCACCGACTGGGATGTTAATATTCATTACGACTCGCCTCTAGGGAGCTGAGGCTTAGGAAATCGACGAGTCTGTCGCGAAACTTGTCAATCTGTTATCGACGAGAATGTGAAAACATTTCGCGTAATGGTGTAAAAGTTGTGAAAATGTAACCGTAAAATTATATGGAGATTTTATATACGATGGCTTATATTTGAGTATATTTCAAAAAAAAAGGTCTATTATAGAAATAATTTATTTAGGTATTAATTATAAAATAAATAATAAATATATATATACACATTAACGTTTGGTGGGCTTTTATTACGTATTGTTATGAATAATTATTATATTGTTAAAATGCAACATAAGCAAATGGAAACTTACATACAAAATGTTTAGTAAGCGATAACCCCCTCGCTTCCACATTTATACCGAGTTTATAAAAGGCAAAATGTATTTTATTTAGCGCAGTTCGAGTATTATTTTCAAGTCTATCAGTTTAAGAAAATCAGTATAAGTTCTAGTTCGAGTCCGGTCTTTTGTAAAGAACAATTTAATAAAATTAGTTTACAGCAGTATTAAAAGTGTTTTTTTAAAAAGGACCCACGGAGTGCCATCCTAACAAATCTGGTGTCAGAAGTGGGATCCCAGGAAAAACCGGAGTACTGGGATTGTTTAGGTGTAGGCGTCGCGAATTCGTTTCCACTCGTCTGCACCATTATATTTGTTGGCTCCGTGGTCAAGAAGTCCTTTTAAAGTGGTCGACGATAAGCCTTGGGCTTCGCAAAAGCCTAAGCCCGCACTGCTACGTGATCGACGATAAGACTCCGCTGTTGAGCGTGAGCCCGCATCACCCCCGAACACCTCCTGCTGCCCTGTGGTCGACGGTCAGCCTCCACTTTCGAGTGTGAGCCCGCATCACAACATTCAAAAGACCTTTCATCAAGGTCTCGCTAGAAACTACTACTGTTCATCATCCAACACCAGCCACGTGGCAAAAAGAACTCCACGTGACGACAAGCATACCTGTCATACGACTCTCTGAGTCGCCGGTTGCCTGCCGTTTTTCGCTGCATTACGCATTACGTAATCTATCCAGAATGTTCGTGAGTGCTGCCACCATATCGCTGTGTGTAATGTGAGTTATTTACATATTTTTGTTAAAGTGTTCTCAATCAATTTAGTGAAGTGAATTTTAAAAACGTATTTTCAAGAAACATAATTTTTACTCGAACTCTCTTAGATTAAGATTATTTCTATTTATAAATTTTACAAATATTATTTTTCAATTATTGTGTATGTATTCTATCTGATGTTCTGTACTGCATTAATACGATAATTACGTTAAAAAAAAAAAAAAAATTAATGTCCTTAAAAAAAGAAATATCCGAAGAAATTGCATCTTCTAGTAGTTCTTCTGACGAGAGTCCAGCACCGAAACGAAAAATTAAAATGGCCGACAAAGTTACTCTATCCGTTCTCACAAAGTTTATCAAACCCTATAATGGGGATCGCGAGTTGTTGCCCGCGTTTCTAACGAATTGCGAAAACGCTATTGCCCTAGCAACTACAGAACAGCAGAACGTTTTGTGTAAATATATTATCTCGCAGTTAGAAGGCAAAGCCCAGTTAGCCTGTTGTTTGAAAAGGTTTAGTTCTTGGTCAGAAATTAAACAATTTCTTAAAGTCACTTTTGGGGAGAAAAAACACTCCACTCATTTATTGGTCGATTTACAACATTGCAAACAACAGCCTTCCGAGGACGTGACGCAATTTTCAATACGGATTGAATCATGTTTGACGCGTTTACAATCCGACATCCATTACAGCTGCGAAAATGATAAAGAACTTTTAGGTCGAATAGCCGCTATGGAAGATCTAGCCTTGAATACTTTCTTATTAGGGTTGAACTCAAATTTTTCCCACATTGTACGGTGTAGGAACCCTAAAACTCTTTCAGAAGCAATAACACATGCTATCGAGGAAGAAAAATTATTTAATTTATCAAAACTTTCAACTCGTTCAAATAAACAATGCACAATTTGTAATAAGAGCGGCCATGTCGCTTCAGAGTGTTATAAAAATAAAAATAAAAATAAACACTCATCTCCTAATCTTCATCATCTTAATTTATCGAATAATAACGGAAAAAGTAATTATAACAGTATTCAAGATAAATCTAATTCTCATTTTAATCCGAACAAATTTTGTGCCTATTGTAAAAAACGTGGTCATTTAATAGGTGAATGCCGCAAACTTAAAGCTAAAAATAATAATAACTCGCGGACCGATCCACGTAACTTTACACTATCAAGTGCAACTGCACCGAGCTCAAATAACGAGTCGAGCAATAATCGCTCTAATGTGCATCACGTTGACACTCATAGTGAAAATGATAGTTTAAACTAAATAGGGTTTCGGTTCCGTGTCTGCCGAAACCTCGTGTTAATAATTTAAATGACACGAAAAACGCTAATATTTATAAATCCTGTGTTCCTAAATTTTCTTCAACACAGGTTAGCGCAAATAAAGGTACTGAGAATCCTTCAAACTGTGTTCTTAAATTTTCTTCAACACAGGTTAGCGTAAATAAAGGTACTCAGAATCCTTCAAACTGTGTTCCTAAATTATTTTCAACACAGGTTAGCGCAAACAAGCAGACTTCTAAGTCTTATATTAAAAAATTAAATTCGAATTTGAATTTTAAAGACATTCCCTTATCTCGCGAGAAGTCGAGTCTTTCTTTTAGGGATTGTTTACATGAGAAAACTTTCACTATTAATCATGTCAATAATAAAATTTCTTTACCTCATGTTTATTTAAAAACTAATTATAATGACAAGCCTTTATGTTTTTTAATTGACACTGGTTCTGCAATTTCAATTGTTAAATATTCAAGTTTACACAATAAACCAGTCCTTGGCCCTGAAATCATAAAAATAAAAGGTTTAAGTGATAATGATTCGTATTGTGAATCTCTCGGGTCTATTAAACTCAATTTTAAGTATCGCGTTTCGTCGAAACGGAAAATAATATTCGACTTTGTTTTTCACGCGATTAACGATACGATTAATTTAAATTATGATGGTATTATTGGTAGTGATTTTATTCAACATTTTAAAATAGATATTCAATACTCTACCAATACCCTTAATTTAGAGGGATATGAATTACCTATTTGCTGTAGTAAGCCATCATATGTCATACCCCCGCGGTCAGAAACGGTCATTGAGTGTCCGGTTTCTAATTCATCAGAGATCACCATGAAAGAAGCTTTAGTATTAGACCATAAAGTTTGTGAAGGTGTGTTTTTAGCAAACTGTATAGTGAAATTAAAGCCTAACAACAGAGTTAATGTTTCTGTTCTCAACACCACCGAATCTGAAGTCGAAATTGACAATTTTCATGTCCAATTAACTCCATTTGAACTTCCTAATTTGAAATTAGATAATATTCAACAAAAAGTCATTCATCAATTAGATTACTCAAAAATTGATCGATCTCATAAAGTTCTTGAGCAGATAAGGTGCTCTCATTTAAATCCGCAAGAAAAGAAAGCCTTAATGAACTGTCTTTCTAAATACACTGACATATTTCATCTTGATGGTGAATTTTTAACTTATACAGACGTGATTAAGCATTCAATTAATACTGGGGATGTAGCCCCTATTCACGTAAAGTCGTATCGTTTTCCCGAAGTACACAAAGATGAAGTTGAGAAACAAATCAAGAAAATGCTTGATCAAAACATTATTCGTCCTTCAACTTCCCCTTGGAATGCACCTGTGTGGGTGGTCCCGAAAAAGCTAGATGCTACCGGGAAACAAAAGTGGCGAATTGTCATAGATTATCGGCGTCTGAATGATGTCACTGTTTTAGAGGTTTACCCTCTTCCTCTCATAAATGACATCTTAGATCAATTAGGTCACTCAAAATATTTCAGCACGCTCGATTTAGCCTCAGGGTTTCATCAATTATTATTAGATCCTAAGGACATCGAAAAGACAGCATTCAGTGTTACAACTAACAGCATTTCAGGTCAATTTGAATTTACAAGAATGCCTTTTGGTTTGAAGAATGCTCCTTCCACATTCCAGAGGATGATGAATCTTGTCCTCTCAGGATTACAAGGTCTCCATTGTTATATCTACCTTGATGATTGTATAGTATATTCCCATGACCTTGAATCTCACATACAAAAGCTAGAATCTGTATTCTCCAAACTCAGAGAAGCGAATTTAAAATTACAGCCCGACAAGTGTGAGTTTTTGCGACGAGAAGTTGCTTACCTAGGGCATGTTATTACAGACAACGGTGTTTCGCCTAACCCCGAGAAGGTGAAGGCTATTTCTCAATTTCCAACACCGAAAACCCCCAAAGATGTAAAATCTTTTCTTGGATTAACGGGTTATTATCGTCGCTTCATAGAAAATTTCTCTCACATAACAAAGCCTCTTACATCTCTATTAAAAAAAGATGTTAATTTTCATTGGTCTCATGAACAAGAGTATGCTTTCAACACGCTTAAACAAAAGCTCATCTCAGCTCCCTTGTTACAATACCCAGATTTCACTCAGCCCTTTGTAGTTACGACGGATTCTTCAAACTATGCCGTTGGCGCAGTTTTATCTCAAGGCGAGATTGGCAAGGATAAACCAATTGCTTATGCCTCTCGAACTTTAAATAAACAAGAAGGTAACTACTCAACGACTGAGAAAGAGCTTCTCGCCATTCTTTTCGCCGTTAATACGTTCCGGCCCTATCTCTATGGTTATAAATTTAAAATCGTCACAGATCATCGCCCTTTGACATGGTTATTTAACGCGAAAGATCCAGGCGGACGTTTATTAAGATGGCGATTAAAACTCGAGGAGTACGAATATGAAATTATTTACAAACCCGGCAGAGTAAATAGCAATGCAGATGCGTTATCTCGTTATCCAGTAAACGCTGTAACTACTCGTAGTTCTAGATTAAATTCAACTACTTATGAAGAATACTTTAAAAAGCAATTTACAAAAACTATCTCAGATTGCGATACGAAAATTGAAGAACTTAATCAGAGTTTACATACAGCAAAACAAAAGTCTATTGCTTGTCCAGCATCTCTAGATTTAGATTACTCTATGCCTCATTGCGAACAGTTATTATCAATGATTCATAATGCCGAGGAATATCGTGCAAGCGAACGCGAACCTGATACCGTACAGATATTGAATTGTAAAAACAATAAGATACTTTATTTCTTATATACTAAGGTTCATCATTTTGATGAAACGAGTTACAAAACTATTTACAATTTATTAATGAAATTACGAGACGAAATTATTTCTAAAAATGATTATGACAAAGAATTAGCTTTGCCCGATTTTTCTGAACCATTTACTAAATTAAATTACGTCAAAATTTATAATATGTTATCATATATTTTCCATGGCACTAATATTAAAATTATTATTTATAAAAATCAAATACTTTATCCGACTCCTGCAGAAGTCCCTAATATTCTCAAAGAAAATCATGGTACAACTATAGCTGGTCACCCAGGCGTTAAACGCATGTTAAGTAGAATTAAAGCTTCATATTATTGGAAAGGGATGCGTTCAGATATTGAACAGTTTATTAAAAATTGCAGGATGTGCCAAATTAATAAACCTTTACGATCTTCTAACAAAGCACCCATGGTTATAACTTCTACAAGTACCAGGCCCTTTGAAAGATTAGCCCTTGACATTGTGGGTACTTTACCAGAGGCTGGCCTTCAAAAATTCAGGTACATTTTGACACTTCAGGACGACCTAACAAAATTTTCATGTGCCTATCCAATGATAACATGTACAACTGATGAAGTTGCTCGCAGCCTCATTCATTTCTTTTCACTATTTGGTTTTCCCAAAATTTTATTAACCGATCAAGGTACAACATTCACGTCCGAATTATTTAGGCAATTAACTGAAATACTCAAAATTAAAAATCTATTTTCCACACCTTATCACCCTCAAACAAATGGCGCGCTAGAGCGTAGTCATGCTACCCTTAAGGAATATTTAAGGTCATTTGTTAATGAAAACCAGGACGACTGGCATTCTTACTTAGCTACAGCGATCTTGTCATATAACACGACTCCGCATTGTACTACGGAATTTACACCTTTCGAACTTTTATACGGTTATAAGCCGTCAATTCCTAGTAGTGTCTACGAATCGAATAATAACACCACTTATCAAGAGTATATACGCGCTTTACAGTATAGGATGAAATATTCTCGCGAAAAAGCTATTGAAAATATGGAAAAAAGTAAAGAATCTTCAAAAAAATATTATGATTCAACGGCACGAGAAAAATCTTATAAGACTGGTGATTTAGTTTATGTAAAACAACATCATAGGCTCCGTAAAGCTTTATCTCCTGTATGGAAAGGCCCTTATAAAATCATAAAAACACATGGAAAAAATAATATCACGCTTTGTATTAATAGGAAACACGTAAAATATCATATTAACGAAATAAAACCAGCATAAATATTAAATATAATTGTTTCAGATGTTTCGTGTGCCCGAGTATTTCCGAGCCTATAGAAATAATACAACATAGTCCAGGAATTTATTTTGATCCGACATCTATCGTTTATTTTCAAAATGACTATTGGAATGTCATCACGCATGTAGATATAGTACCTATTCAACCTTATATGGAAAAAATCGAAAACTCTATTCAAAGTATATCTAATTTTTGTGAAAAAGCTCGAAACTTAGTTATTTTTAATATAGATTGTAAGGATATTATTAATCCATTAGAAATACTTATTAGTTCTAATAATCTTAAACTTGAATCTCTATCGCATCTTATTTCTAGTAACCGTCAAAAACGCGCTCTTGAATTTGGAGGCGAAGTTTTAAAATTTTTCTTTGGTACACTAGATGCCGACGACGCTAGAAAATATGACGAAGCGATTAACACATGTCAACAAAACGAACATCATATTTACTCCTTAATGAAAGATAATATTCATGTTGTTCGCTCTACAATTAATAATTTTAATGTGTCTATACAAAAATTAAATAATAATGAAATTAAACTTAACAATCAAATTGAAAAACTTAATTATATATTTTTAGCCAATGCTAAGACTAATAATAATTTAATTAATCTAGAAAAATTTAACTCTTTATTTAATATTATTGAAGGATCATTACTATCTATTTCTAATATTTTAGATACAATTTTAAATTCAATTTTATTCGCTAAGGCAAATATTTTACACCCATACGTCATAAGCCCTACGAAACTATATAATGAGTTATCAAAAAACATTCATTTAAAAAGAACTTCCGAGTTCCCAGTTTCATTGACGTTGCAAAATATTCATACTATAATCGATTTGTCCACACTAATTGTGTATTACTATAATAGAAAACTAATGTTTATCATACAAATACCCTTAATCAATCCCGTAAAGTTCAACCTGTATAAGAATTTACCGTTACCTACTCCAAACGATATTAAGTATTATTTAACTTATGTTTTAATTCATCCTTCCAAGTTATATATAGCTGTAACGGATGACAGATTTAATTACGCCTTATTAGATAGTATAAGTGAATGTAAACAGGTGAATAATGACTATATTATATGTCCTTTGCCATCAATTTTGTCAACTATTAACAATCCTTCATGTGAATCTAAGTTATTAACAGAAGTTACCATGTCACTTCCTGAAATTTGTTATTCTAAGGTTATTTATGGAAACATAAATGTTTGGCAAAAATTAAATGATAATAGATATATTTATGTGCAGTCTAAACCCAACAAATTAACGATGAAATGTAACAATAATATTACAGATTATGTTTTACAAGGTACAGGAATTTTATCTTTAAAAAATGACTGTGTAGCATATTTTCAAACATTGCAATTTTATCCATTAAATAAGTACAAATCCATTGTACCGAACCAAATAATCTTAAATTTTGATTTAACTATAGATGATTGTTGTAAATATAAACTTCTTAACGAAAGCTCTCCTTCTGTAAATCCAATTAATTTATCAAATATTGATTTAGAATCTTTAAAATTAGCTTCACATAAACTTGATAACTTAGAAAACGAAATTCGTAATAATGAAAATCAGTCCCATATTGTGAAATTTGGAAATTATTATTCAGGACTGACCTATGTAATAATATCAATAATTTTTATTTATATAATTTATAAAATATATAAAAAATGTTTTTGCGCTACAAACCCCCCGTGTTGTATTCAAATTTACAATCAATGCTATAATGTGAAGAAAAATAAAAAGGATAACAATGTTAATACATCTATAGAACTTACTGAAATTTCAGATGACTCAGAATGTGACAAGAAGTCTATAAAAAGTCTTCCAAATATAGAAATTGGTAAACGTAACACTATTTTCAGAAATTTTGATAGATCAAATAGAAATCTCAGTAATTTCTAACCACTATATCTTTTCTTTATAAGAAAATAATGTAATTCTATTATTTAATTATTTTGATTCTTCCTTTTTTCATTTTTTTTGGGATCTTAACTTTTAATGTTCGATTAATATTGTAAGTTAATAAACGTTAATAAATTTATAATAAACAAGTAACAATATTTTGTTAATAAACTGTTTTAAATAAGTAAATATTATTAATTAAGTACAATTTTAATGTTAACTGAGTTTTATTTTATTTTAAAAAGATTTCATTTAGATTAATTATTATTCATCATACTTTTTAAAAATTAATATAATTTTAATCCTTCACTTTATTTTAGAAATAAAAATAAAGCTCAGTCTAAAGGGGGGAGATGTTATGAATAATTATTATATTGTTAAAATGCAACATAAGCAAATGGAAACTTACATACAAAATGTTTAGTAAGCGATAACCCCCTCGCTTCCACATTTATACCGAGTTTATAAAAGGCAAAATGTATTTTATTTAGCGCAGTTCGAGTATTATTTTCAAGTCTATCAGTTTAAGAAAATCAGTATAAGTTCTAGTTCGAGTCCGGTCTTTTGTAAAGAACAATTTAATAAAATTAGTTTACAGCAGTATTAAAAGTGTTTTTTTAAAAAGGACCCACGGAGTGCCATCCTAACAGTATGATACGAATTGCATTAAATTTTACCTTTCATTTGCTATTTAATAACAAGTTTTAAAGAGTTTACAAATATATAACATTGTACCTGAAATTACAATTATTATTTTTATATTATGAATTACTTTATAAATAGCTATCGTAGCTTTGGAATTAATATAAAATTATTACTTTAATTATCTTAAGCACTGATATATTTATTCACTCGGTAAATAAAAAATTATATACTCGTAATGTCATTTTCATGCATAATTAATTGCATATAATATTTTACTTTTAGTTTACTCAGTTTATTTATTATTTTTGTGAAAGAAATAAGAGAAATGAAAAGTTTTAGTTTTATATGAAGATATAATATCACAAAACATCAGCTGTTTTTTTGAATAATAACTTAGTAAAGATTAAAATAAGTAAATAACTGATATTAATGTACGTCAGTGACCCCAAATGTCAAATTGGGAAAGCGTGTGATGTTTCATGTTTAATATAAACGTTAATTAGGTCGTAAAAACTCGTCAATAATATTTCTATGCTAAAATAAAAAGAACAGAATCCATTAAAAAAAAAGGAAAATAATAATTTTACTGATCGTTGAATTATTTATAAAAAAGCTTAAATGATTTTAATTTTTTATTAGTTTGTAAAAATATCAATTGTTATTTATCAAATTTAAACTAATTTCATTGTATATAGCAAAAGGCATGTTCTGAAAATTTGAAAATTATTATCAAACTATGCACGGTAAAATTTACATTTGCTAATTCTTTAGAGTTCTAAGTTTCAAGCTTTGTAAATTGTAAACTCTCACGCAGACATTCATCACTTACTTTCAAAAATATTTATTTATTTATAACGAAGCACTTCAAACAAGTACTGAATAAGGGTTTTTTGTTTATCAGTCAATTTTTAAAGCTTCTTATTTTAATATATATAATAATCAAATAAACAAACGGCTAACAAACACTCAACGGCCTCGAGTAAAATGAGATCGTGTCTCCGTTCGTTTACTAAATAGGCAGCTATTACATTCATAAAATTAGTCTCAGAATGTGACAAAAAAAAACGTGGGAAACCTCTTTTAAACTTTCATTTTTTTTTAGGGTTCCGTAGCCACGGGGGTGCCAATTGTCGGTGACCTCCGCGTGGTGCACCCTGGTAACGTAGACAGCAGCAGCTCCACAGTCGCGGAGCTGCTGCTGCCTACGGCTAACGACCGACTGGGGGGGAGCGCCGAGCCGCTCAGGGTACTGCTCTGCTTATGCAGAGTTGACTTGTTGAGCGGCCACATGGCGTAGTGGGGACCACTGTCTCCACGGGGGCTTGCTCCGGCACCACTGCGCTCACGCGCGGTGACGCCACGGAGGACGGACGGGTCTGACGTGCACTCACACTGCCGTCAGACAGAACGGCTAAGCTTGTCTTACTCGTTCACCGTCCTCTCGTAATCCCGCTACGTGGTGTCGTGGTCATGTCTCGCGGCTACGTGCGGGACCGAGGGTCTTGCCTTAACCGGCCGGACCGCGAGGAAGAAAACCTCTATAAAAATTACCCCGAATCCTAAGCGGCGACGCAGCGCGAGGGGATGCATGGCTGACGGGTGGTTCAGTCTCGACTGCGATCCTCGTCCGGGTACCGGCCGACACCCGCGACGAGTTACGCTAGGCTTACCCAGGTACAGGGGGCACTGCCTGGGCGGACCGTCCTTTCCCCCATACTCGTGGGAACAGCAATGAAATCTGTTAAAACCAAAATTAAAAAAAAACAAAACGAACGAAAAGGTATTGGAGGAGATGAACAGTGTCGAGTCCGACACCAGCTCACTAGCGGCATACCAGTGGGCGTCAGCCTGACGGGAAAGCGGCGCCGTATAAGCTCTGGCTCGTCTAGTGACGAAAGCATTGTTCTAGCCGAGCTCAAAAGACAGAGCTCAAAACGGGAGGAGCCATGTTCCGAGGCCGAAAAGGCAATTGAAGAGCAGGCGCGAGCGGCCGAGGAAGGTCGCAAAGCATTGGGCGTGGTTGTGGGGGACGCACGAACGGCCGATGCTCTGGCAAAACAGGTGGCCACAGATCTCGACGTGGTTTGTAAGGTGGCGACGAAGTCGAAAAATTTGAAGAGCACCTTTGTCAAGGCCCTGAAAGATGCAGCGGCCTCGATAAAAGAGGTCGTAGAGGCCCTAAAAGAGAGATCGGCCTCAGACGAAGTCCGCAAGGTCCAGGCGGAGAACTCTCGTCTGAGGTCTGAATTGGACGACCTCCGCAGACAGGTGGCTGAGTTAAATGAACGGCGCTCGGAGCAGGTCGCTCCCACCGGTCTGCCTATACAGGGCGAGGGCCTGGTAGAGCAGTTGAGCGCGTCGATCATGGCATCAGTCGGGCGTTTACTCGACGCCCGCTTCGCCGGCATTGAGGAGCGGCTACTGCCGGAGAAGAGAGTACGTCCACCTCTGGCGGCGGACAAAGGGCGCGAAGCCACCAAGAAGACGCCAGCGCCACAAAAGACTCGTGGCGCCAGCGGCCAGCAGGCCAAGTCGACAAAGATCGGAACATCGGCCAAAACGGCTACGACGGGTGCCGGTAACGATAACGACGGTGAGTGGACCGTCGTTAGGCGGAAGAAAACGGCCCCAAAATCGTACGCAGCCGCCGCCGCCGCAACTCCGGCACCAAAATCAAAAAAGCCGCAGTCGCAACCACAGAAAAAAGCGAAAAAGCCCAAGTTGTCTGCCCCCCGTACTCCAGCCGTGCTGGTAACACTGCGGCCGGAGGCAGTAAGTAAGGGGGTGACCTACTGCGAGGTTCTGAAGCGGGCGTCCGAAAAGGTGAGCCTCGTAGAACTTGGGATCAAAGACGGCCTAAAAATTCGGCGTGCCGCAACCGGGGCGAGGCTGCTTGAACTGCCGAAGGGGCAAACCCCGGAGGGTGCTGAACGCCTTACTAAAGAGCTGCGGGCGGCCCTAGAAGATGTGGCGAGCGTCGTCCAGCCGACGAAGTTCGCTAGTGTTCGCATCACGGGGCTGGACGACTCCGTTACATCGGAGATGGTGGCGACTGCGGTGGCGAAGATAGTGGGGTGTGACGTCGGCTCCGTCAGGGCCGGGGAACTGAGCGCCGGACCTGGTGGAATGGGTACTGTGGTGGTGAGGTGCCCAATCACCGCCGCCAAGGCGCTCGAAGACGCCGGCCGTATCCTCGTCGGCTGGAGTTCGGCCAGGGTGCAGGTGCTGGAGCAGCGTACTTTGCGCTGCTTCAAGTGCATGGGGCTGGGACACACCCGCCCCACCTGCCCAACTGCAGTCGACAGGGGAAAGCAGTGTTACCGGTGCGGCATAGAAGGCCACTTGGCCAGAACGTGCACCGGAGCACTGCGGTGTGCCGTCTGCGCCGACGCTGGCAGGCCAGCGTCGCATGTGATGGGGGGGCGGGACTGCCGCCCTCCCAAAACTAAGGGTAGAGCGGTTGAAGGGACCCCGACCGCTGCCAGGCAAGGAAGCCGTCAGTCTGCGGAGGAAGTTGCGGAAATGTCTTCATGACCTGCCGCAGCTTCCTTCAGGCGAATCTGAACCACTGCGCCAGGGCTCAGGATCTGCTGATGCAGTCCATGGCACAGTGGCAAATTGACCTGGCGGTGGCTTGCGAGCCATACTGGGTCCCCCCCCAATCAAATTGGTTGGGGGATCTGGACGGCACGGTGGCGGTGATCAGAGGTGACACCGCTGGCCCCTCCCTCGCGTTCGTGGAACGCGGCTCGGGATACGTGGTGGTGGCGTGGGGAGAGTACGTAGTAGTAGGTCTGTACTTCTCCCCCAACCGCAGACTGGCGGAGTTCGAAACCTTTCTCGACACCGTCAGAGCTGCGGTATGCCGGCAGTCACCGAGACCGGTTATTGTCCTCGGTGACTTCAACGCCAAGTCCCGGGTCTGGGGAAACCCAGCGACGAACGGGAGGGGCCGTGCCGTCGAGGCTTGGGCCCTTCTCTCCGGTCTGTCTCTCTTGAACAGGGGGACAGCCCATACCTGCGTGCGACTGCGTGGGGGTTCCGTGGTGGACCTGTCGTTCGCCAGCCCCGCGGTCGCACGGAGAGTGATGGACTGGAGAGTAGAGGAGGAGGTGGAGACCCTCTCGGACCACAACTATATCCGGTTCAGGGTCTCCACCCCGTCTTCTTCGGGAAATCCCCCGAGGGGCCCGAGCAAGTTTCCCCGCTGGGCCCTCAGCAAACTGGACGTGGAATTAGCTCGGGAGGCCGCGATTGTACAGCGGTGGGCCTCTCGAGAAGATGCTGAGGGTGCCAGCGTGGAAGAATTGGCTGGCCGCATGCGCAGGTCACTAACCGATGTCTGCGATGCGGCCATGCCAAGAGTGCGGCGACGCCTGCGGCAGCGGCGTGCGGTGTACTGGTGGTCGCCCGAAATAGCGGCTCTTCGGGCGGCCAGCATGGAAGCCCGCAGGCGGTACGTGCGCTGCCGCAGGCGTAATGCGGCAAATCCGGCCCTGGAGCGCGAGCTGCAGAATGCCTATCACGTGGCAAAAAAGGCCCTGCAGCTCGCCATCAGCCGGGCGAAGGACGCTGGCCGGGAGGAATTGCTGGCGGGTCTCAACCGAGATCCATGGGGGCGTCCCTATCGCGCAGCTCGTAACAGGCTGCGCGGTCAGGGCGCCTCCGTGACGAATACGATGCCGCCGGATCTCCTCCAACGGGTGGTGTCGGAGCTCTTTCCGCACCGCCCGGGCCACGTTCCACCCGTGATGGCGCCGTCCTCCTCGAACGAGCCCGAGGTGTCCATCCCTCCGATTTCCGAGGTGGAGATGGACTTGGCCCTGGAGCGTCTCAGGGCCAGGAGGACGGCACCAGGGCCGGATGGTATTCCAGGGCGAGTACTGAGCATCGCCCTGGAACAACTGAGAGGGCGGCTTCGGGCCCTGTTCGACAAGTGCCTCAGCACCGGACAGTTCCCGAAGCCGTGGAAGACGGGCCGGTTGTGCCTATTGCGCAAGGAGGGTCGACCATCTGACTCTCCCTCTGCGTACAGGCCGATCGTGCTGCTGGACGAGACGGCCAAGATGCTGGAGAAGATTCTCGCTGCCCGCCTCGTCCAGCACCTCGAAGAGTCGGGGCCGGACCTCTCGGGGGCGCAGTTCGGGTTCAGGGCGGGCCGTTCCACCTTGGACGCCCTGAACACCCTGAAGGCTCTCTCTGTGGAGGCGGTGGCCAGTGGAGACGTTCTCCTGGCCACCTCGCTGGATATAGCGAACGCCTTCAACAGCCTGCCTGTTGAGACCATCGTGGAGGCACTAAAATACCACAGGGTGCCCCACTATCTCCAGAGGCTGCTGGAGGCGTATCTCCGGGACAGAGAGGTCCTTTGGGAGGGGGGCGACGGTCGACTGTACCGACGTCGCGTCGGCTGCGGCGTTCCACAGGGTTCCGTCTTGGGACCGACCCTGTGGAACGTCGGTTTCGACTGGATGCTGCGGGCGCCTCTACCGCCCGGGCTGAGCGTCATATGTTACGCTGATGACACGTTGGTGACAGCCCGGGCGAGGAGCTTCGAGGAAGCCGCCCGTCTCGCAGAGGCCGGCACGTCGATTACAGTCGACCGTATTGCTATGCTGGGCCTGAGGGTCTCCATATCGAAAACGGAGGCCCTTCTCTTTCACGGCCCACGCCGGGGCCCCCCCCGAGGTGCGCGGATCGCCGTCCAGGGAACGGAGGTGGAGGTTCGGGCCCAGATGAGATACCTGGGCCTGACTCTGGACGGGCGATGGAATTTCGGTCCACACTTCGACCAACTCGCTCCGAGACTGCAGAAGGCCGCCGCTGCGTTGGGACGACTCCTCCCCAACGTAGGCGGACCGGACTCCCCTTGCCGGCGCTTATACGCCGGCATAGTACGGAGCATGGCGCGGTACGGTGCTCCCGTATGGGTCGACGCCCTCACCGCTCGTAATAAGGCTCTTCTGAGGAGGCCTCAGAGGGTCATAGCGGTGAGGATGATACGGGGATATCGTACGGTGTCCTGGACGGCGGCTACACTGCTCGCGAGTGATCCACCCTGGGAACTCCAGGCGGAGGTGCTCGCGGAGGTGTACCAGTTCCGGTCCGGTCTGAGAGCGAGTGGCGAACGTCCAAGTGTGGACCAAGTCGGCAGGATCAGGACTCTAGCTCAGAGAGCCCTGATCCACAGGTGGAAGGAGGACCTGGGGTCCCCAGCGGCGGGCTCAGTGACGGTGGACGCCATACGTCCTCACCTTCGTCGCTGGGTCAATAGGCGGCACGGGGTGCTAACGTTTCGGCTGTCGCAGGTGCTTACCGGGCACGGTTGCTTCGGTAAGTACCTGCACCAAATTCCAAGGAGAGAAGCCACCCCTGCTTGCCACGAGTGTGGCGCGCCAGTCGACTCGGCGCGTCACACCCTGGAGGAATGCGCCGCTTGGGAGTCCCAACGCAGGGCCCTGGTGGCAGTGATAGGCGGAGATCTCTCGCTGTCGAGTGTGGTCCGCTGCATGCTTGGCAGCGAGAGGTGCTGGTCGGCCGTGACCTTATATTGCGAGGAGGTCATGGCACTGAAGGAGGCCGCGGAGCGAGAGCGGGAAGCAACCGCACACGCTGGCTCGCTCCGCAGTAGACGACCGGGGAGGAGGAGACGCCGATATGCACTCCTCCACCCTCCGCAATAGAGTGGGAGAGGGCACCACATCCTTCCACTCGCCACCAGGGCAATAGAGCGCTCAAGGTGCCCGAGAGCGCTCTATAAGCGAAGGCGGCCCGCAGAGGCGGGCCTACCGTCGGGGCGTCACGGTTGCATGCGAAAGCGATCCCGTGGCGCTCCACTACGACGATGAGGGCACCGCTGGGTTTTAGTGAGGTATTCTGGCACGTACTGCGGTGTCAGTGAGTCCCACATACCCGCCACCTTGTGCGGCGGGATGCGTAAATGCATTTCCCAGCGATAAAAAAAAAAAAAAAAAAGGGTTCCGTAGCCAAATGTAAAAAAATGGAACCCTTATGGATTCGTCATATCTGTCTATCCGTCCGTATGTCACAGCCACTTTTTTCTGAAACTATAAGAACTCTATACTGTTGAAAATTGGTAAGTAGATGTATTCTGTGAACCGTATTAGGATTTTCACACAAAAATAGAAAAAACAGTAAATTTTGGGGGTTCCCCATACTTAGAACTGAAACTCAAATTTTTTTTTCATCAAACTCATACGTGTGGGATATTATGGATTCTAAAATAATATTGAGGTTTCTAATATATTTTTTTTCTAAACTGAATAGTTTGCGCGAGAAACACTTCCAAAGTGGTAAAATGTGTGTATCCTCCTAGAATGATAAAACAAAAAAAAATATATGATGTACATTAGGTACCATACAAACTTCCACCAAAAATTGGTTTGAACGAGATCTCGTAAGTAGTTTTTTTTAACACGTCATAAATTGTAACCGCAAGTAATCGTAAACCGCAATTTACCTTTCATTCAATCAACTCAAATATTAAAAAAAATCAAAAACTTTATATAATGTTACTTGCTGCTACGGAACCCTTCATGGGTGAGTCCGACTCGCACTTGGGCGCTTTTTTTGGTTTTAAAATCTCCTAAGCTACATTATATTATTTTAAAATAAAATTAATTATATAAAACAATTATATAAAATATGTTAAATTAATTATATAAAATATGTTGGTATGTTATTTGTTAAATTTATCATATTGTTTATTATGTATAGGTATATGTAGGTATTTGTGTATGTGTATGTGTATGTATGTGTATGTATATATGTGTATGTATATATATATTTATTTTAATGTCTGTTCATACATATAGTTTTGCGCCCCTTCCCACACCTTCTTCGCTAGTCCTCTGCCCAAAGGTTGCCTGGAAGAGATCGCTGTGTTAGCGATAAGGCCGCCTGATGCAACTGATGCAATGTGATTGATGTAATTTACCTATATGTATTGTCTCTTTATTGTATTGGTGTGCAAAAGTATAAATAAATAAATAAATAAACAATTTAATGTAACGTTTTAAATATTGTTTGGTAAATATTACAATTACCCTTCTCCAACATGGAGAATCGGCTTTTGCAGAGTGAACGTTTACAGGCTGATACAGTTCAATTCAGTTCTAATATTACAAGGTCTTTGGTTGAACAGTTCAGAAATTACGGACATCAGTAATAGGCCCACATAGCTTAAAACTCGAAACGTACAAAAATTTTTGAACCTGCGGCTCTTCTTAAGCTGGCTTAGATACTTTGTCTCATAGGCAATGAAAGGGAAAGCAATCGCGAACGAAGTCACGTGTATAGCTAGTTGTTATATAAAATAAATTGATTTCGAAATATAGAACATTGAAGTGGTATTTGTCATCGTAATTTTTAAAATTATGTTAACATTTTAGAAAATTTTAGCTACTTTTAGCATGTCGGAAAAAATCTATTGAGAAGTTCATAGTAGGTATAGTTTCTATTTCAACTTAAATTTTTAGAATAAAATAGTTGTTGCTGCAACTACATTCTGTGATTATACGTAATACCAATATATAAAATCATATAAAAGAAAACATATGACTTGCCATTCTCTAAAACATTATTTCACAAAATACAAGTTCCTACCATACATTATAGCGTTATATTGCGGAGAATCTGTCCTTTTGTCAAGTAAATGACGTTGAAAAATAATCCCGTCTTAACTGCTTTTGCTTAAATAAAGGGGCGTCGATGTTATTATTCCTATGTATTGGTCTTTTTATATTATATATTAATTACAAGTAGCAAAACACCATTTTGTGTAAATAAAGACTTCATTTGTTACGATAAAAATGTAAATTTTAGTTAAGGTAAACCAAACAATCTATTTTTGTTGAAAATAAAGAAAAAATAGCCACAATCGTCAACCTAAAATAAATATAATATATAACAAGAATAAATATTTTAATTCCAATTAATAAACAATGTTTATTTTTATTTTTTTTATTTTTTATTATTTTTTTTTTTTTTATTAAACATATTCCTTTGTTTATTATAAGTATTGTTTTCTTCTTAGTGGTGTGCAATAAAGAGTATCATTATTATAATTTAATTTTAAAAAATTGTAACTGTATTTGAATTTGTTTCTTTAATAGTAATGATTTTTGATAACTTACGTGATTAAATACTATTTTTCAAGAAACGAAATTAAATTAAATGAATATATTTATTTCACCATAAGGTGATTACAAACACTTAATGAATGTCAAAAAAAAATTGAAATAATCAAATTCAAATTCATCACAAATAGTCCTAATTTTTTTATTTTTTTATTTATGTAACAAAATGCAATGGACCCATTATACTACCTTGTGGAACACCATTTTAATGGTTCTCCTTTTTGACTGAAAATAAATGTTAGTATGTTTAATAATTCTTGACAGTTCTATCAGATAAATCTGATATATGAGGGTATATAAGATTTATTTATATTATTAATTACTTTAATGTCATTCATATTATTTTTATCAATAAAAAATATTTCATAATTCACATATTAAATTTGGATCTTTGACAACTTATTTATTTTTATTATTTTTTTATCATAATTATTTTGTATATAGGAAGTTCATGTTATTATTTTCTATAATTATATCCCAGGAATTACATTTATTTTTATGGTCGTTCATATAATTTTGATTTTGTAGTTGTTTTGATTTATAGATACGTTTTTTAGTATAATTATTGTTGTAGTTCTTAAATATTTTCTTATTTTTTACTTTGTTTGTTCTATTTAAACTATAACCTAAATATTAACTATGTAGGACCTACGTATTTCATTTTTTTTAACCAAGTAGATTTGTCGGATTTCTTTTTCATCTTTATCTTTTTTAAATAAATACGACCTGATAGCAAAAACACATACAAAACAAGCTTAAGTAATGTACCCAATATTATGAGCTACCGTATGTTCATTACTACAAATTTACTGTCACTGTCTGTTAATTCCTACAAATTTACTGTTACTGTTACTGTCTCGGTAGACATCACTTTATTCTTATATTATCGCATTTATTAAATATTACAATAAATAACTTAATCTGTCTCTTGCGTTGGCCGAAAAAAAGGCGGAGGAAAAAAAACTCCCGGTACTCTTTTTAAAAATATTGAACGTCATTATACAAAATAAATAAATAATGTACAGTATGACCATGAAACGATTAGGGCAAACACGAAACAGCCAATCAACAGAAATCGTATATGCCGAAATCACCACATGCCACCTTCTCACATTATTGTGTAACTATATCTAATGATATGTCAGGACATAGTGATAGTCTGGCCGAGTTTTATTCAATCCAATGCCTTTGCATCATTAAGAAATCCATAGACATCATAGCTTATATATATGCATCATAAGCTTTCCGACACTAATTTCGCTTAATAGTTTTTTTAACTTCTGTAAAGGCAGAGATTGAACAGCAACTGGTATTTTATTGTAAACTAGCAAACCCGGCGAACACCGTTTCGCCACCAGATGGCTTCGTTTTTTTGTAACATTTCGTTTGGGGATTAAAAGATGAAGTAGTACATGCTATATATCAGAGATGGCGCTGTATGTGAAAAATGATTTTTTCTGTTTTCCTGCTTTTCTGTTGAAATTTTTCCTGAATTTTGTTTGCTATAAAGCTCACGGAGCCCGAGACCTTTCCAACGAATGCAAAACCGTGGAAATCGGTTCGTGCGTTCTGGAATTATAGCGTCAGGAAGGAAAACCCGACTTATTTTTATATTATAGATTAAAATAGAGATTCCAATAAAGGAACAAATTTTTTTACTGAGCCGGCATTTAGGAAGTGCTAGTTTGTGGCCATTCATAAGTGTCACATTGTGCAAGGCGTCATCACTACAACTAACGACTAACAAAAGTGACAACTAACAAAACTAAACTATTTGATGTTTATTGGAAGCTTAAAATAACTAAATAATATCCTTTTCTAATGATCTAGTATAACATTTTATCGATTTATATAACACTCATTTCGGATATATTTATTTTATACTATCATCATCATTATCATATCATATTATCCATTGGATGTCTACTGCGAAACGTAAGCCGCCCCCATCGACCTCCAGAGCGACCGGTTCAAAGCAGCCTCCATTCAACGGCTTCCGACTTTCCTAAAATCGTCTGTCCATCTTGTGGACGGCCATCCGACGCTACGCTTGCCGGTACGTGGTCTCCACTCATAAACCTTTCTGCTCCATCGGCCGTAAGTTCTACGAACTTTGTGCCCTGCCCACTGCCACAGCTTGCAAATCCGTTCGGCTATGTCTGCAACCTTCGTTCGTCTGCGGATCTCATCATTTCTGATTCGATCTCGCAGAGAAATACCAAGCATAGCCCTCTCCATTACACGCTGTGCGACTTGGACCTTGATTAAAAGACCCATAGTCAGGGACCACGTCTCAGATCCTTATTTCATCACTTAAGCGCACATTGGTCGAAGACGTTCGACTTAAGCCACTGAGGTATGACGGATGAAAATACGTTTTTTCGCTTCCCAAACGCTGCCCGTATTAGCTGGATTCGACGTTTGACCTCTCTCTTTAAGTTAGACCTACCAAGTTGGACATTTTGTCCTAGTTAGATGGTATTTTTGTACTTGATGTTGATTGTATATCTAGTCGAATCCAGAAGAATCTAATCCTAAATAAATCTGAAAAAAATTACATCATCCTGTTGCACGCTTACACTCATTCGGATTGCTAGTATTTTTTTGTTATGTACAGAACCAATGTCGATAGAGCCTTTTCTCTCTGACGATCTCAAGACCAGTCTACCACAGAAATAAAGGTTTTCAACATTCTTTATATACTTATGCAGTATATATTCCAAAATGGGAGTACAGCTATTTCAAAATTTGGCTTTTTATTACAATTACCTGTGAGTGAGACGTTTCGTAATTACAAAGAGAATGCATTCTCTACGTAAAGCCGACATTTAGCCTTTCCGGTTCATTCGCTTACAGATATGTAGCCCCATTTTCAGCACTACATCGTTTAGTTTGTCTAGCCTTGTGTTGAACCTTCACAACTTTGTTGTAGGTATTCAAATATATATATTAAAGATATCATTTTAATTAGAGATAAGTTACAACGTAGTTTTTAATAAAATTATGAATTGTAGGAAGATTTTTTGAAGTAACAAAGGCTACTTTTACAATTAATGTAGCTTTTTTATTGAAAAAAACATTAAAATCTTTTCAGTTTATCGATAACAATCAAACATTAATATTTGTAATATTATTTCAAACGACAAAATCGTTATTTCTGTGTCAGTTGTCACTTATAACCATTACGACACAAACGATAGAGATTAACGATAAACTTAGAACTTGCTATAAGCTTTTAATAAAATAAGGATAATTTGGTGATAAATTTAAAGTTACTTTCTGTTGTTCAATCGATATATAATTTTGTTTGTACTATATAACGCTGTAAATTAGTGAATAAATAAATCAACGAATGAACGGGATAATGAACTAATATAACTTTGTATGGGACGTTAGCACCTGCGGAATTCTATTAATGGTGTCATATTTAATTCCAAAAAGTATATGTTTGATTGTCAATGTCATGATAGTTTCGTTTGATATTTAGCAACTTGTTTTATATAAAAATCATTAAAAAATCTGCAACACAACAAACAATGATATGTGTTGGAAATATATATTGAATGTAAATAGCAATATCCAGGCATCGTCGTGTCAAAGAACCGTCTGACTATAGCTAATCTAGCATCCAAGTGTCTATTTTATTGAAGAAAGGAATGCTGATGTTAACTTCCTATCTGATTTTATTTTCTAAGCGCTTCAGTACATATTAGCGTTCCAGTAGAAATGCTAACGTACGTAGAACTTTCTAATTCATTACAACTAAGTCATATGAAATGACATGCAATTTTTAGTCAAAAACCTTCAAGTTTAGAGCAAAAACATTGATATTACAGACAGTCATAACTTTTAAAATGATAATGACTGTCAATGCAAACACGTATAAAAAACTAACATATGTATGTCAATGTCATTTTGGTTTTACTCCTTAATAGACATCGGTTAAACAGTAGCAATATCTGTGTACACTATGATAATTATGAAATATTTATTACATTATCTTAAATCCATTTTACTGGTGTTGTCTTTTCTTATGATGATTCATTTTAAAACACTATTTAAATAAATTAATTTGCTTTATAAAAACCTACGGTTTTAACTAAACACAAATGAAGCTAAAGTACAAAACAAATATAAGCCTTTTAATTTAAGTAAGTTATTTACGTTATTTTTTTTACGAATTATGTATTTTTTGCGGAACCAATCAAAAGGTTTGATTAAACGAAATTTTCACGGTACTTCCTTTAAATCGTCTACAAAAAAAGGTAGACTTAAATTAATTAAATGTTCTCTCCCGTGGGTCAATAAATTTTTGCTAATCCTATTCATGAAGACTATGAAGAAACTAATCTAATCAATTTTCTTAAAAAGGTAAATCGTTAAAAATGCGAAGATGAAAAAGAAAATCATCCAATCTGTTGTGGCTAATAGAAAACCTGATAATCGTGTTTTATGAAATCGACGCGATCTTAACAAGATAAAAAAACATCTAAAGTTTTAAAAACTTTCTTAAATCGTTCGATTTTATAATCATTATCTTAATTATATTTACCATCGCTTAACACGGGTGATAATTTTCCAATTAGGACAAGGTTTTCTTTCGGAAAAGATATTTGAATTATTTTAGTCGGGTAAATTGATATGTTGTTTTTGAAATAAATAATATTAATTTGATAGGAATGATAGGTAAGATTGTGGTTAAATTAATTCGTAAACTGGAACGCGTGTAAGGTATAATTCGAGGTTTAACGAACAAGATAATATGTGGCTAATATACAAATATATTTTGCAAAGTTTCTGGTTTTACGTTTTTAGATGCACAGACAAAAGACAACGTATAAATTTATGTCACTACGATTCGTGTGTTAAACTCGCCATAACTTTTGAATGATATTTGTCTTAACAAGTCATCGTCGTAATTGCAAAACCGAAAAATACACCACATTATACTTATCTTAATAATCGAGACTTTATATTAATTTTTATTTATTAGAGATTTATTGATTATTATAGATTACAAAATTTTTCAGTAAATTTCCATTGTTCTGTCTATTTAGTATTCTTTTTGTTACAAGTTTATTGGTAACTATTCGATACGTGACACAAAGCGAGAAACAACTTTCAGAATTTTATAAAGGAAATGTCACTAGAAATATATTAGTAAACATAAAAATGTTCTAATGCAGACTGTTGATGTCATAAAATAATACAATATTTTCATTACAAATTAAAAAAACTAAATTCGTTAGCTGTACTGTATGAAATCTATAAGGGAATAAAAAAACTCACCAATTATCTCTTACGGGCTAAATTGAAAATATTCTTTTTGAATAAAGATGTGTTTTATCGAAACAGGAATAGGTTCCAGAACTTCAATACAACGTGTTATGGTCCCATTGATTTCCAAAATTTCTAAGCCAAAACATTTAATTGCTTTGTTAATATCAGATACAAAATATGTTAATTAAAATTTTATTTCAATAAAGCACTATAAAATTGTAATAACAATAATAGCATTTGCATGTTTCTATTTATTTAGTATCTCATAAAAGGTAACCTAATTTATTAAGGCGTGCCTTTGTTTTCAAATTACCTCGAATATAGCATTTCATTTTATTAGCTTTTTAGTCGAAACTTTACGACCCTTCGCAAACATTTTAGAACCGTCAAAATAATCTGATTTAAGCACGTGTTGAAAGTGTCATGTTTTCAGTTTTAATAGTTTTATTTTCAAAAATATTACTATAGTTACAATTTAATTACTAATGAACTAGTCTCTACTCACGATGTCATCTACTTTGTTGAATAAGAAGTTGTGGGTTCGGTTCCCGCCCCGGGTCTGGGTGTAATATTTATATAATATATGTATTATATTAATATGTGTATGATATTTATACATGTATTATATACATTTACAAAAAAAAAGTATAACGGCTGTTATCTAAGGCACAAACATTAAGTTGCCTACCTTAGAAACAGACGATCATTATGTATCTTAAGCATAAAAAATAGGCTTTAAAAGAAATTTGGAATCTTCATTGTACAATATTTTTTTTTTAGTCAATGTTAAGTTACCACCACAGTCATTATAAAAATTCTACAAAGAAGAACCGAGAAGACACTGAATAGTTACTCTTTTCGATGTTATAAATAGATAATTATTATAATTCATATGTGCTGTAAAAAACCTACCATTACTAAGCCCGCATCTATGTTATATAGTGCATGTTTTTCGGGCGACATTACTTACATAGATACAAAATTTACAAATAAAGTATTCCGTGCGACTATTACGTAATTTGCGCAATCGCGATAAATCACTGTGGTAACGATTTTACTACTAATACTAGCTGAGCCTTAATTAGTATTGAAATTCGACACCACAGCGACTTCTCGCGATCGCGCAAGTTACGTTATAGGCCACCGGATACGTCCGAGAAGAAAAAAAAATTGAACATTATGCTTACATTTATTTCAAGTTTGTATTCAACGTACGTCTATGAAATTTTTTATACCTTTAGTAAACTGTTTGATGTATTAAATGATTTCCAAGCAAACTTGTCATCTTGTTCAATCTTTCGTAAAAATATGAATTATAAGTCGTATAAAAATGGGTTTTAGCACGTATTTAATAGTGTTCAAAGTTTTTTTTTTTGTGTTCCGTTTTTCTTAGCCTTCTTATTAAAGTTACGGAGGATACAGTCATGGCTAGTAGTTTTGTATGATGACATTATGTAACTACGCACCTACGTAGGACTTCATATCATGAGAGTAGATCAGGTCCGAATCACAGCTGTCGCGGTGCATGCGCCAGCGATCCCGTGGCGTCCTAGTACGACGATGAGGGCACCGCTGTGTTTTAGTCAGAATAATAAACATATTAAGAAGCAGACGCCTACATCCAATAACCGATATCAATATCGTATTGATATTCATAGTTCTGCATACAAGATCGATACGACTTCACTCTATCCTTTGTGTAACGGATTACATTATTTTGGGTAGCCATTGACATGTAAATCAAAGGGAGCTATTAAATTTGCATTCTAATTAAACACCGCCATCTTTGAAGCTTGGTTCTTACAGGAATTTTACATTCCTTTTTTTATTATGATTGAATTTCTCTTGAGTTACGATAAAGGTTTCTCTCATTAAAATATAAAGAAATTTTTTAGGCGAGTATATTTTTAATACTAAAATTGGGAATTCGTCTGTATGTTATAATTTAATTATTTTTGTAGTATTGTTATGTAATGTACCTGCAAAAGTCTAATGATATAAATCTGTTTAATTTAAATAAAGCCTATTTAATAATAATAATATTTATTTATTTATTTATTTAATACTTTATTACACACAATAATGAAGTAACATTGTAAAATATTTACAGAAAATGTGCAATGGCGGCCTTATCACTAAAAGCGATTTCTTACAGGCAACCATGAGTAAAGGATTTCTGGACACAAAGCGGTTGATGCGTAAAGTACTAGTATCATACATACTAAGTTACATACATAAAATAGTAGTTTAATATAAATATATAATACATACACATATAATAATATTCATAGTCTTATGCCTAAATTACTAACATCCTATACAACAGGAGTGGCCAACCGGTCGATCGCGATCGACTGGTCGATCGCGGCTATTAGTCGAGTCGATCGTGGCAAGATAAAGAACTATAATTTAATAAATAATGATAATCATCATCATGCCAGCCATTGGATGTCCACTGCTGAACGTAGGCGTTTCCATCGATCTCCAAACCAAACAGCAGCCTCCATACAACGGCTTTCGGGGCTTTCCTCAAGTCGTCTGTCCTATGCTGTGCTTGCCGGTACGTAGTCTCCACTCGAGAACCTTTCTGTTTCATCGGCAGTCAGTCCTACGAGCTATGTACCCTGCCCACTGCCACTTCAGCTTTCAAATCCGAGAGTTAATTAGACAACCTTGGTTTGTCTGCGGATCTCATTATTTCTGATTCAATCTCGCAGAGAAATACCAAGCATAATCCTCTCCACTGCGCGCTGTGCGACTTGAAGCTTGTTTGTTTAAAGGACCCATAGTCAGAGACCACGTCTCAGATCCGTATATCATCACTGGTAACACACATTGGTATGACGGATGAAAAGACGTTTTTACTTTCCCGAACGCTACCCATCCTAGCCGGATTCAACGATTGACCTCTCTCTCGAAGTTGGACCTACCAAGTTGGAAATTTTGTCCTAGGTAGATGTACTCGTCAACAACTTCGATAGTAGAATTTCCAATTCATATCGAGGTGGCCACGACATGGACATTCGACATGATTTTTGTCTTGTCCATATTCATTTTAAGGCCCACCAGTCTGGAAACTCCATCGAGGTCACTGAGCATAATGCTGAGGTCGGGGTGGATGAATGATTCTGCTATTAGTAAGATATTGTCGAAAAATCGAAGGTGATGATGAGATTCGTAAAAAAACTAAGGTTGCCAATATAGCCCAACAAATAAATTCCATAAAAAGAAGCAGCTTTTGCAACGATTTCGAGATCTATTGGATGAAATAATAGAATTTCTTGAAGACAAGGATGGCCACTATGAGCAACTGCGCGATTTAGACTGGTAATGTTATTTAGCATTTTTAGCAGATTTTACTGGAAAACTAAGCATTTTAATGTAGAACTACATGGCAAAAATAGAACAATAATAGAAATGATAAGTCTTATTGCAGCATTTCAAAGTTAAACAATATCTATGATAGTTGACATTGACATGAAAAATTTCAGCAATATGGCAACAATACAATTTCATTCCTAACAAGTACATAGCAGAAATTAAGGTAGTGGTCTTTCAAATTCCCTTTAGTGACTTAAAAAAAATGGAATTGGTGGAATTTTCCAGTTATCCTTTTAATAGCACCATAGATCACGATAACATCTCTGAAGTAGCTAAAAAAATCAGATATATTTAATTGGATCACACAATATTCCAAAATAAAATTATTACTCTTCGCTGCGATATTTTCGTAAATCCAAATCAGACGCAATTTTCACACTAATATTATAAATAGGTAGTTAGTGACAAACTACTAATAATTTCATTTGATGTATTTTCTTTTATTAAAATTACAATAAAAATATGTAACTATACTGTTTTATTAAAAATTTCCCGAAGTTCATATGTAATGGGTAGATCCCACAGGGTATCGTCGATAAAAAGTCGATCTTGACGTTAATCAAGTTGGCCACCCCTGCTATACAAAATATATATATTGTATATTGTTAATTTTAACTCAGTGTTCATAATAAAACAATTAAGATTTCATGACACAATCCACATACCTGTTGTTGTTGAGCCTGCTGGAATTAGTCGCAGTGATAGCCGCGAGTTCGATTCCCGTTCGGGGCAGATATTTGTATTTGTACAAATAATTGATTTTGATGCGATGGGGAGCACGTAAAGCTGTCGATCGTTATCATATACTCCTAATAACGATCGTTACTCATGGTAGGGATATTATCCGCCAACCCACAGTGGAGAAGCGTGGTGGGTTAAGCTCCAACACTTTTCCTATATAGAAAAGAGCGCTTTGCCCCCAATGGATGCTTACAGACTGATTCAGTTCGGTTCAGATTTTTAAAACTCACAATTTTCACAAACAAAGTACCTAAAAAAAGAAATTCCTAAGTTCATTTTTTTCATACTTTCAAAGATCCCTACTTTTTTATATAGAATAAATTGTATTTTCGTGACAATGTCTCAAATTGTAATATCCACGTCCTGCAAATCCGATAGTATTGTACGCGCAAATAATTTTATTCCGCTGACCGCTGGGACCCTACGCGTGATAATGCATTATTTATACCACCTAAGACATCCGAAATGAATGCAGATACTAACGAAAAAGAAGGTAAAGAAGCATCTTTTGTCTCAACGACAAAACGTGCTTCGTGAATAAATAACACAAATAAAAATCCTATAAATATTGAACAATCGTATATTTCACACTTTACTGAGAGCCCGCAACTAAGATATATTATGACACGCGTGTGTATATTGATGCAAGCTTTTTTTGGGAGTCGATGTTTTTACCGAATCTTTGTTTGTAAACGATGAAGAACAATGCGATAGTTTTTTTACTTGTTTTCAGGCTTTCGCCGTTCGCTCGCAGTTTGCAAAAAAAAATTTAGGGGACAATCTATTAAGGCTGAGATGACAGGCTTTTTTGGCGCGCGGTTCATTATTTAACTCAAGTGATATCGCGCGATAGTACCACTTTTAAAAAGTTTTTTTTCGATTATTTTTATAGATAGGATTTTTGCCTTCAAATTAACAAAAGTGTTCGAAGTTTATAATCAAATTTGAATTTAACTTTACAAAAATCTTATTATACTTCTATGTATTATTATTATAGTAACTTTGATATTTTTCTGCGTAAAAGCTGTCAACGTTTTGATATTTTTTTCCAATTAAAAGCTCTTTCATTTAAATTTTGAAACGAAATCAAATATAGCAAAAGAACGACCAAATAAATTCACTTCGAAAGTTTTTTTAGGCATTTTAAAAAGTGGCGGCTAGCATAGATTTTAGATTCCAATCAATATTTCATCGTCACGGGCAGCCGGTCACCGCGTAACATCACTCCGACATCAAGGGTTAAGGGATACGTACAGACTCAATCCGACTAATTCTTTTATTTTTTTGAAGTTTACTCCTAAATAATCGATTTTCATAAAAGGCCCCCGGTATGAAAAAAATATTAGGAGTAAAAATCTACTCATTGAATGACCCCGTTATGTTTTTTTGTGCGCATCCTATTTTCACTTTTAAGTCGTGAGTAAGACGACGCGTAGTACGCGCGCGAGCTGCGAGGAATCGGAGGTTGAGAAAGGTGTGCACCGCGCCCGGCCGTCACTTTATACTCCGCACTATCCCACTATTAGTGACGACCTTGACGGGAGAGCACGCTTATCGAATCTTTTTTAATTAAGAAATATTAATTCATTTATTTATTTTCGACTTAGGTTTTATTCTGTGTCACATACGAATTATTTGTGCCTATTTAGAGAATCGTTCTTAAAGAGTAAACTCCAGTCGTGCGTCGAAGCTGACACTCACAGTTTTTTTTTTTTAATATCATTTATTTATATTTTATATTTAAACACTTACAATCACGATAGTATAATTGAATCCTGTATTCCGAAATTGAGTTCGTAAATGAGTCCGAAAAAATATATAACACAAACATGACTGTCAAAACCATGAAAAAATCTGCAACCTGCCTTATAGCCATTATATGCCTATGCAAACTCGCATTTTATAGCACAGCAATCTGTGGGTATAACCAATGCGCTATCTAGTCATCAAATTTTTAAATATATAATTTATGCCTTTATTTTTATATTTATCATTTTCGAGGTATTACAGTTTTATTTAATTTTATCAACGTCGTTTAATGAAGTGATTATCGTGTTATTCATTAACTTGTATCATATAACAAGCTAACCGTCTGCCATGGAAACGGGCGACGCGACAATTAACCATAATTATTAATTAGTTATATAAATGCGAATAGTAACAAAAACAAAAATTAAAAATGTAATAAAACTAGATAAATTATTACTAAATTATCATTATTAAAGTTTCTATTTAATAAATTAAATAAACGAAAAAAAAAAGAATATTAGAATTTAATACAACACCATAAAAGTATATCAAAATAATCAATAATGTATAGTGTACATAATCAAAATGTGATTTAAACGAATTGAACGATTGATTGATCATACACTATTCACCACGACTGTCATCGCGAACAGTTCGCTTGCAACAGAGTAAAAATATTAAGAGCTCAAATTCCTCTCACACTCTCAACATAGTACCTATCTCTCATAATATCTCGGTACATTATTAACAATTTGTATATTATTCTGTGATTAAAACATATTTCAGTATTCTAACGGGATGATTTTTATCATTCCGTTATCATCATCATTTATCACATCAGCCTTTGGATGTCCACTGTTGAACGTAGACCTCCCCCGTTGACCTAAAGAGCGACCGGTTCGAAGAAACCCCATCCAACGGCTCCCAGCGATTGCCTTCAAGTCGTCTGTCCATCTCGCGGACGGCCTTCCGACGCTGCAGTTGCCAGTACTTGATCTCCACTCGAGTACCTTTCTACTCGTTAGAAGTTAGTTCTACGAGTTATAATTATGCCCAGCCAACCGCCACTTTAGCTTGCAAATCCATTGGAGTATATCGGCAAAACAAGTCAAAGTAATTTAAAAAACTAAAAAACCCGACTGCGTTTCTGTGTAATTTGGAAATGATTTTTTTTTTTCTTTGATATACCCAGTGTCAATCTCACTGTAAATTCGAATCTAATGACACCTCTCAAGCTAAAATCCATCGATCCGTTCAGGCTGCAGAGCGGCACAAATAATTATACATACATACATACATACACACTCTCGAAAAACATAACCTTCCTTCTGGCGCAGTCGGGTAAACATAAACAACATTGTCGTGTGATATATATGATAATATTACAAAAACTATATCCGTTTGTAGTGCGTCTCCATACTTCTGATAGCCCGCGTCGGTACACAGAGGCGTGAATAGTGGATGTATGGTGCAAAACTGTGCAATAGTATTTGCAAAGTATATATAAATCAATCCATTGTTACCCTTTCAGGTTTACGGAGGAATTAATATTCGACATTTTGGATCCGTTTCCGCAACCTTTTATTTCATTTGCAGCGATCATTTTTGCTGTCGTCGTAAGTTTTAAATGTATTCAACGCTAAATCATTTTATAATATATTGTAGAAGTGATAGATAAAATAAAAAATATTTTAAGTAAATTTTTATGTTGTTTCTGTTTTTGGGATTTTTATTTGTTTACTTTCCCTTTTTTTTACTGAATAATGTAAATTATTAAATTAAGCATTTACATAGAGAAAAACGTAAATTTTTGTAGTTTTTTCTCTGAAATGCAACTATAACTACTTTATTATTATTATTATTATTTGCTCCGTATATGTGTGCACACTGATAAATATTTATTTGTATTATTTATATGTAAATTTATTTAAAAAAGAAAAAAAAACAGTCAGTCAACTCGAACAGTCAACTGTTACCTAAAACACAGGCATTAAGTTGCCTACCTTAGGAACAGACGACCGTGTGTATACGTTAAACATATTTATTTATATCTTATATCTTTAAACGAGCAATTCTTGTATATATATATATAATCTGAATCTCGGAAACGGCTCCAACGATTTTCATGAAATTTAGTATGCAGGGGGTTTCGGGGGCGATAAATCGATCTAGCTAGGATTTGTTTTTAGAAAATGTCGTTTTATCCCTTTTTTCAGGCAATTAAAAAATATCGTTAGAATACGAAGGTAAATTTCGCTGTCATTGATAAGTTTATAATAGCTCTGATGTAAACCGGCCGGATTCAAAATGAGAAGATCCCCAGGTTCGAATCCAGATGTCTCCAGAACTATTTTTTTTTTCTTTTTTTTTTAAGTTTCATCTGTTGTGAGAAAAACTATTATTGGGAGCCCTTTACTAACTATATGACCGAGCTTTGCTCGGTATTTTATTTTTTTATTTTTTGTAATTCATGTTTTGTAAACTATATTTACATACGAATTACGAACTGACGATATATAAATAATATTTTTCGATCTTAACGAAATATTAATAAAAATTATCAACTGGTTATTTAAAAAAAAAATCACGAGTACAATTAAAAACTGTTAGAATATTATTAGAATACGAAGATATATTTCGGCATAATCTAGAAGGTTATAATAACTTAGGTGGGAAATCAGTATACCTGGGTTCGAATCCCGATGCCTCAAGTCCCATTTTTTTTGCTTTTTTTTTTAAGTTCCCTCTTTTGTAAAAAAAAAATAACTATTATTGAGAGCCCTGTACTACCTGGATGTCCGAGTTTTGTTCGGTATTTTTTTTTTATTTATTTGTTAATCGTTCTTTTTTGAAGAATTGTATTTAGATACGATAGAACTGATGAAATATGAATTATATTTTTCGATCTTATCTATATAATAATATAGTACTTTGTGTCACAAGGGGATGAACGTACTATTTTTTTGACCCTCATGTGAAATTGCCGCCCGAGCCGAAGGCGAGGGTAGCTAACATACGGGAATGGATGTAGTACTTTCGTCCCATGTTACACATGCTGTTTTTCCTCCCTAGGACGAAAGTTAAGGTTTTGTCCCTGTGAAGCGGGGACAGAAAATGTCACTTTTGTCCCGCTTCACAGGGACGAAAATCGAACTTTCGGCAGAGGTAGGAAAAAAAATATAAACTGGTTATTTAAATAAAAATCTCGGGAGCAATTAAAAACTGCTAGAATATCATTAGAATAAGAAAGTAAGTTTCGCCACCATCTTAAATTTATAATAGCTCAGGTGGGAAATCGGGCGGTCTCGAAAACGGAAGATTTTTCCTTTTTTTCAAGTTCCTTTTTTGGTGAGAAAAAATATTACTAGGATCTCTTTTTATTTTTTTTATTTAAATAGTCACTGGACTATTGTTTTATTATTATATCGGTAAGATTGAAAATATTATTCATATTTTATCAGTATGTAATTTGTGTCTAAATATAGTTTAACCGAGCAAAGCTCGGTCATCCAGGTACTTTATATTTATTTGTAATAGAAATCGGTCGAGCTTACTAAGAATTTTCTTCATTACGTATTTTTTACTTGATGGATTAGGCTAGGCTTTATACAAAATTATAGTAATTTACAAAATACTGTCTAAGTGTGAATGGACCTCGAACAAGGAGAGTCCCGTATCGCTTTGAATATTCAAAGGGATATTTCTAAATATTAAGCTTGAAAAAACACATTTTCTTATCCGAGATCCACTTTTTATTTTTTTATTTGTAGATTTGAAATCCAAATTATATGAAACATGTACACAAATTATATGAAATAAAATTTATACAATAAACATGTACACAAATTATATGAAATAAAATTTATACTATATTTTTTAGTTGTTAAAAAAATACATTAATACTCGTATATTTTGCTAAAAAATAATTTGACAGTAAGTCAAGATAATACTCTGTAGAAAGGCATTTAAAAACACTAATAAAATATAATAATGGAATCTATTACGCTAATAGCAATGCTGTGTTAACGGCAAGGAAAATAATTTAAAAGATCGTATTTTAAAGGAACGCAACACCTATTTGTATATAAAGCAAGTAAAGTGCTAAGTTAATTTCGACGTTATGTCTTATAAGAAAGTAACGAAATTGCTTAACAATAAAATTAATTTTATAAATATTTTACACGATATATTACCATCGATACCACCATCAATACTTCATCGCTAAAAGGTTAACTTCGAACGTTCATTCCTCATGTGCAATTGATTTTATTTTACGTTTCACATTATTTAAATTAAATGTCTTAGCGTTTTGCTAGTAAATTTTGTATGAATATTTTATGCTTCGCTTTGACCAGAAGGATACGAGTACAAATATGTTACGGGTAAAAGTCAACGTCAATATTTTTTTTTCACTATAAAATGTCTTTTTACTTAAATATAGAAGGCAAATAACATCACTGCCAAAGAAATCTTATTCGAAACCAAATAAGATCTAGTTTATAATAAAGTCTAATTATTAATTCATTCGACAGCGCGTATATGAAGCAACGTGTCAGTTACGATAAAAGCCTCCAAGCAAGCAAATACTTCGTAAATAGGTAAGTGAACTGTCAATCTGCGTATAGTGACAGTTTCCTTTTTATATGTAAATATTCATAAAGAATAATATTGTAGAAATTAGGCCGAATATAAGAAGTCTTATGTATATTATGTAATTAACTGTAAAATGTAAACAAAATCATCAAGGTCTCTGATTTTAGGTTTAAGCATTTCTTTAAAAAAAATCAATGGTAATCGATTACAATTATCTCGGATTTCTACCTGATATTAAATAAGAGTTAGTCCGTATCCAGATCGTGAGGTACATTGAACATCTTTGTTTCGAATTATAATAAGCGTTTACACTAAAGTGAGTATCTAAACTGAAATTAAATCAATGTGCAGAAATAAGCTCTCAAGATTTTTTAACAAAAGATTGAAGTATTTACCTAACATTTCAACTTTATCAGAATAAAACTGAACATCGAGTAAAAGAGCGTAAGATTGCGCCCCTAATACTTTATTCATCAGGACAGTGTCTACAGGAAACCACGTCTCTGTAACGGCAAACCGAAATTACTCCACTTAGCAAATTCCGAATATTCCGAAACTCATAGTGTAAACAGTCTGAGACAGGGAGGTGTTTATACTGCAATCCATTACCATAATTAACTGCAAACATTACCTTGCAGTGACACGTTCAAACATGGTATCAGTGAAAATTGCGTGCAAATAATATCTATTGAATCGTTTATCGTTCTAAGAATTTGCGTGCGCGTAAATTTGCGCTTTCCACGTATAAGTTTATCGGCGTCAATGAACATAGTACTGCGGAATGCAGGGTAATTTTAAATTGTAAATAATTTTTCATTTCACAAATTATAGTTTACGAAGAACAATTACGTTAAGTACGATAAAAATTACGATACCATAAATATACTACAAGGTGAAACCATATCACGTTTTAAGATTTTTTATTTTTATTTTAGTTTTTTAACAAAAAAAAATATATATTATTATTTTATTTATAGTGTAACACCTAATCAATATTATCACGCTTTGACTTCATTTTTTTTTCAGTCTTTAATGTGTAACTACTATTGTCTTTGTATTGTCGTGTATCTTTTATTATCCTTTTAAATATACATATGTATATAAAATAGCAAAAACCATTCGACTATAGCTATAAACAGATTGAAAAAGAAATATTTGTTTCAGCGTATTGGAATTGCAATTGACTGAGTCAACTAAGTCAAAAATAATTTTATTTGAGACCTCTAACAATATTATCAATACTAAGAAATCAAAAATATACATAAAATTGATCTTATATATTATGTACAGTTGTAAATAGATCGTATAATATACCTAAAATAATTGTCCCGCAATTATAACTACAGCGTGATTTTAGACCCGAATTACTTTGATGAGATACAAAATTTCTTCAAAGAACAAACGGATGGTACGAGTATCAGATATGTTGCAATTAAAATGAGGGAAGTTTTAATGAACGTTTGATCGGAAACGGAGCAAATAAACCTACATATTTGTTAAACAGTATTTACTTTATAAACTTTACATGAATTGATTTTACTTTACATGTTTGATATATTTGTATAGTAATATACATAAATTATCTACTTCATTTAGAAATGTAATGCCTTTGCCGAAATGCGTGAGTATTTTTATTAGAGTTACGCTAGAACGTTGAAATTTTAAGCACTTTCATTGTAGAAGAATTTTTTTATTTTTTTAGTTTGGAAATATTTGTATATCGAATGGAATCATAATGCTTATTTTATTAGAATTTTGGCACTCTAGTAATTAATCGCAATCACTGGCGTCATAGCCTTTTGAATCGTCAGGTCAAATAGTTCCAGATAATAATACTTACGCTTTATTTATTATTCCACATAATTTTCTTTCGGGATAATTGAAAATAAAATTAATTTAATTTGTATAACTAAAATATTACCTTACTAAAAATGATTATTGAAATTAAAATATCCATTTTTGATATTAAAAGGTATTTAAGCAAAAACCAACAAAATTAAAGTATCCATCAAACTAATTACATAATGAAATAACTACACTTTATTTAATACGAACAAATCATGAGCGTTAATAAACAACCTGAAATTATCATGAAGCTGATACCTTTTAAACATAAATATTAAAGTAGAAAATGGAAGGACGGTGTTGAACTATCATAAAATATAACACGATGTTTCAGCGCAGCAACAATACCAACGTGACGTTATTTTGCTTTGGCGTTCCTAGAGTCCATACCATTCCAGTCCATAAAGTTATTGAAAAATTTTTATGCACTAAATTAATTTCCAAATTTTCTTTTTTTTAATACAGTTTAGTAAGTTATCTCGACTGATTTTAATTTATCGAACTTTTAATTAATAAGAACCCCCTAAACAAAAATTAAAGCGCAGACAGAAAGAATATAAGTGAAAAATATCAGTGAACTAATAAATACAGGCTATAGTACACAATGATTAGTACTTCTTTCTGTTTTATTAGCAATACTCCTTAAATCTCACCTATGTAACTTAAATTTGAATGTGTGTGTGTATGTTATACATTAGTAGAGCGTACCTGAAAGCTTAGCCGGTAATACGAAATAAAGCGGTTATTCATCCATCTGTTTACCAAAAGAAAAGGTTTTTTTTTTAAATATTTAGTGATAGGTACTGCGAATAGGGTATCAAAAATAGCAATGTCAATGAAGAAATAAAAAATATTTTCCACCACTATGTTTTTTTTTAACTTGTCTATCAAACGAATCTTGTAGGTACTAATGGCAAGTGTAAAACTCAAATAATAAGACAATATAAGATTCCCTAGTTTTTCCTGTTACCCTTATTGGGTTACCGAAATTAAACATTTGTAATATATATTTTTTAATCAAAATCTTCCTTTAGACTTATGCTCTGTTAACAGAACCAACTTCAATTAAAAACACCTACACAGGTGAATAATCGATTCACAGACATTTCACCAGTGTCCCAGTGAACTGTTTCTGCTTAATCAACATTCGGAGCTGTTCGAACTATTCAAAGTGATTGGAGCGAGAACTCGAGTTGACGAGCAATCTTCGAGCAATATCCTTCGTGTGAACTTAATTACAATATGCGATCACCTTTAATTGATCGTGTGTTGCCTTAGATGGCTTTGTTTTGTAATATCTTAATATGAGCATTGTACAAAGATGATTTAAATATGAAAACAATGCGTTGTGACATTTATTGTGTATGGTTAATCACAGCTTTTTAAGCTTTGCATAGCGTTCCAAGCATAAATATTACCGAGGTAAGTAACACCGAGGTATCAAACATATAACAAAACGTCATATCTAGCGTGACCGTTTAAAGTGAAGCGTTTATAATTTAACAGATCATATTAAAAAGAAAGCAATATTTTTCTTGGCTTATGCAATGCTAGGTTACATAGATTATAATATTTATAATAGTTTTGACTCAGACTGGTATTTTAATATATTTATTTACATACACACACGGTCGCATGTTCTTAATATAGGCCCAAAAAATATATTTATACATAATTATTTTTTTAAATAAATATATATATGCACAACAAATTTTGGCAACTTGGGGCAGGATTCGAATCCTGAACCCTGGAGTAGCAAGCAGGGCTAATTACGCCAATAGGGCAGTCAATCTTTTTAAAGGTTTTTAATGCCTAATATAATATTATTTTCTGTATAATTACAAAACTAAATCATAACTAAAGAGACCAAACGTAAAATCAACATCTATCTGTACCGTAGTTTGCGTATTTATTACTGCAACGATGATATATCGTGTGAGAAGTTTAGCAATATATAACCATTAGCATTGAAATGGTACTCGTTATCGGATAGATCGAGCATCTTCAATTGGAATAGATTTTACAGCTCTGAATTTCGCATTGTCTGTGCTGTCGATGGCTGATACAAATGGGTTATGGTATCGCCTTTCGCGGATAAGGGCTTTTAAATCGTACGATTGTTTTCTAGTGTTTATGTTAAGGTTAAAATTCGTTGTAATAGTAAGTAGTATGAGTAAATATATACTTTTTACTTAACATACGTCTCAATTTTTTTTTTAATATGATGTACTTAGCTTAAAAAGGATGTAACAGTTTAGTTTTACAAACTTTGATATAGGGAATTGATTGACATTATAAGTTATTCAGCTTTCACGGTCACTATTAATGCTTTCTTTAAAAAAGACTTAGAGCGATTATTGTTTTAAGAATCATAATATTTCTTGAATTTCTCTCTCTCTTGATGTTACAGACGTCATGGTCACGGGACGAACACGAGGACAGTTTCTTCTTCTTTAACTCAAAACAATAATCGCCGTGAGTTCCGTATAAATGAAAGAATTTATTGGATGGAATATTCTATGATATATATTAGTTTATTATGCGCAACACCTCTGTAGTGAGTGTATCTGAGTGCCCAACAGTGGGACATTTAAAGGCTGTTTCACTTCATTGTAATACGAAGTTTTATATTGTTACAAATCGCAATAAAAATTATTTGAGGTAATAGACCGTACTCAATTTTAATATGATAATTAATTTAGGTGAGCTTACTGATTAGCTTCAATTTTTTATTTGTATCAAATATTAAGAGCATCTGACAATACGCAATCCGACCAATAACTTTACGAACAGGGTCTAACCTTATTTACTACGAGTATGTTTCTTCTTTTCTTAATACAACAGATGCAGCTTTACGATGTTTTTATTACGGCGAAATAATTAAGAACTCGGAATACGAAACAGTTTCCAAGCTTTTGGTTTCTTTTCTCGGTATTAACTTTTTCTTCTTAGTAAAAATACTTGCCTCGCTCTAATATTTCGTCTATTTATTATGAGAAAAAATATATACATATTTGAAAATAAAAATTTTTTAATAAATTTTTCGAGAGTTACCATTTAGATATCAAAAAATGCTTATGAGTTTGATTAAAAATCAGACTGTTTCATAAAAGCTCAACTCTTAATATCACCAAATACAGATACTTATCTGTCAAGAAACCACGAGAAACAAATACTTAAAATTAAAATATGAAAATCCCTAAAAGAGGAAAACTCAATTTCAATGAATTCTTATTGCAGCTCTTGTCATACTATTATACTGAATTTCTGACAGTCGCTGAATTATCCATATACTTAAATACATTTGTGAAGACAGGATAATATGGTATATGTATGGTAACATTAGGTAATGGTAGCAATATTATTTATTATATTGATAATGTAGGAACTACCAACAATTAATTCTGTTTGAAGGAGTACAGCTGTTTAACAAACTAACAGATAAAAAAAACTATGTGATAGTATAAAAATATTTAAAACCAAACAAAAAAAATCATATTGTATCCTCACTAAAGTGACTGGTAAGGCCTTCTATATCCAATGGCCCAGATGTTAAAACTGTCTTTGTAAATGTATAAAAATGTCATTGTATCTAATTTTAAGTGAATGTTAAATTAAATATACCTAATAAAAGTTCTTTAATATATATTACCACGTTCGAACAAAAACAAGTCCTGCTCTAAATACGCATAACATTGTAGTGACTTAAAGTCGCTATATAATTTGAATAGAACACGCAATTGGCCCTTGTCGCTGGCATTGAATGTATATCGAAATAAGCCGCAGGTGTCGATTAGAGAAGATTTCTCTATAGATAGAACTGCACGGAACATTCGCCCATAGACTGAGAGATTATAAATGTTGAAGATCTTTCTTTATGCGACATTTCCTTTGATATTATATATAGTTGAATACTTATATAAAATTCAATTATTTTAGTTTTCAATGTAAAGTATATACAACGTCTTACATAGAATAAAAGTATATAAACAGTATTCAGTAAATAATTAATAAAAGAGTTAGCATGATGGAAGCGAGATTAAGTCTCGATTTTCGAGATTGACAAGCAAAAGTTTTTCTTATTACTTTTACGTATATAACGTAATGTGCGTAAAAATATTTTCCACCACATTTTCCACTGCGTATGTGTGTAACATGTTTTTTATTATTACGTATAAACGTAATAATAAAAAAAAAGGAAAAATAAATTATTTTATCATTACGAAAATACATATATATTTCTACAAAAGTTATACACACATTATTTTTATAATATAATGTATTTACGACTAAGAATAAGTCAACAATTAATCGATAAAGATTTAACGTGATATTATAAATAAAATTAATCCGATTTCTATCTTCCAAGTTTATGATGTATCACCGAGTTCCACGGCTTTTAACTATCAACAATAAATAATTGCCTCTACGAAGATAAGTCTGTTCGAATGTTATTGTGCCATGGTGCCGTGCAAATGAAATATACTTAATATATTCCAACATGCAATCTGTACGTTTAATCTTAAGGAGCAGGACTTGATATACGGTGGCAAAGCGTAATATCCTTATAGATAACCAATAGCTGAGATTAAAGTGTAGCCTGAGGCGTTGGATTCACTTGCGGAAGAACTGGACAAATATATTATATATGTCCAGAAAGGCGAATTTATCCAGTTTAGTTTTTTACAAAATAACCTAAATATTGCATCTCAAGAGCTTGTGTGTGAGTTATCTATGCAGTTAAAACATTGTAAGAAACATACATGTCTCGGAAATCATTTTTAAATACTTTTTTTACATCTGGAGCATAGTGGAGCAGGTTAGGCTCTTATTCATATCCTTAACAAATACTTGTGTCCAGTTGCAACGTAATTCTGGGCGCTCATTTTACAGTGTAATATCCATATCACAAAACTCTACCGCTTTCCTTTTACTTAACTAACTCAATAGTTTTAAACAAATTTAGGTCATGTATAACAACGAACCTGATAAAATTCTAAAGGACCTGAAACGTGATAAAATTTAAAATTGAAACTCTCACTTATATAAGTGACACGTAGATAGAGTATTTTAAATATAGAGACATTTTATATTAAATCAGGAGATAGGTATTATAAGTATTGATCAAATAATTGTATTATATATCACGTAGAAATTTTTTATGTATCATTACATAAGCTCTTATAATAAAGGCATTCCACAATAAAGAAATATAACTTTCATCTTACCGTATTAACGAAAATACAATTCATTACTAATAAAATAAATAAGTACTCCTACGCATCGATGGTTGATAATAATAGACGTTTCAAAGGCAAATAATTACTTACATTTTAATAAGAATCTCGTTAAAATATGCAGTCGTGTAGTCTCATTTAGCCCAAAATTCTTTGCCGCTGTTTATTTAGCTTTTAAAGTTACAGTATTGCTTGTCAGCAATGTTAAAGAAACATCTTTGAATAAATTGTAAGTGACATAAAAGACCGTTTTGGTGTAGTTTTGACGAAGGTATTGAAACCGATGGTAACAAGATTATATTTTTATTGGTACAATTACTTATCCCTGTTCAGTGTGTTTGTCCATATAGATCTCTGCCCGTTGTCCTAGATAACGTAAAACCTTAGGACCTTGGTAGAGTGTTTCTTGGTAAGAAAAATATCAATCAACTCGTAGTGGAAAAACTTGTTAGATTATGCTCCTACGTTTCTTGTATATAAGGTAAGAGGCTATTAATGTCTATGTGTGAGACGTTTATAGGCTATTTTAGTTGAATTAAATTTTCCTTAAAATTAGGTACCTAATGACCATCTAAATAACAATAATAAAATTTAGAAAAAATATGAAGTAAAGTTTCTAAATTGAAAGTTATAATTTCGATTATCAAATGCGTAATCAAAAAATATAGAAATATTATTCATAATTTATTATTAGGTACAAACCATCCCTTCAGTGAATACGTCGCGAAAGATAGTCTTGATATTGAATTACCATCAATACTCTAGGCACGTTCTCCTAACCTTGTCGCAGCCTTCTGATATAGTAAAAAAACACACGAGCTACTTTCGCGAAAGTGAGAGAAGTCATTTATCAAGCTAGCTGTAAGAACTCTCGACATCTAAAAGTTTTGATACAAGATGCCGAGCCAAAAGACATTAATATTAAGGATATCACACTACTTGAAGTGTTTTTAGGATGTTTCCGTGTTTTATCACTTAAGTGGCGAAACTTCCCGTTTAATGTCACTGAGTTTTTGTTATCTTTCAACGCTTACAATGGCATCGTTTTTTAGTCTCGCACAGGGAGAAAACTTTCCATTTTGTACTATAATCATAGTTAAATTTTAGTTAGGGCTATTAAAAATATGATATCATTTCGTACGTGCATTTTAATGTTTCGTATACTTACAAAGGATGCCAACCGAACTATACTAACTCTATTACTAAAAGTTCGCTGTCCCTCTTTCACAGACCTTTATATCTAGGTATATAGCCGTAAGGCTTTTTTCAACGTTTTTCAGAATGATCTAAATAAACATTAGTCCTATTGAAAAAATATTATCCATCGTGTGAAAGAATGACTCGTATTCGACCAATGTTTATTCTATAAATTTCCTTAAAAAAATTGATATACACAATACGTCATAATTGAACGAAAAAATATTTATCATATCCTCATAGTTTTCTTAAAAAGGTCTTTTTATATAAACCCATTTTATATTTTGGATAAATGTCTTGTGGTTGATGTAATGAAAAAATGTAATAAACAAATTAACAAAATATAATGCAAAATTGAATTACCTACTACACATACTTATATAAAACAAAAATATTCAATAATCTAAAAAAAATTGTAAATTTTAATGTATATCGTGTAAACAAGAAATATAATGTCGTATAATTTAAATATAATAAAACCTTAAAAATGTTTAAAAAAATACAATTTAAACCCTAATGAGTTTATGATATAAAAATAAATATTAACGAGTACAACAATTTAAAAAAATAAAAATATATATATGGTACATTCTTAAATTTAAAGATACAATACACGATAGAATATACCTATGTATATTAAGTTGCACTTCACTCTATTTAGCACATTTATTTATTCATGTTTAATTGCAAAACACGAGTTAACTTTTTACGCCACGGAGTATGTTAGCACTACGTATATAAACGCTTTAGCTATTTTTTATATTTAATTAGGTTAAGAGTGAATAAAAATTAGAATTTCAAAACCTAATTGTTTACCTCAAACATCACTGACGTGCTATTCTCGACGCAGGCTTCTAAAACTTTTACCGTTTTATCGATGTTGCTAACTTCTAGACCGTAAACGACTTTACGTGTCGAACGATGAAATTAAATTATAAACTCCTCTAGCTTTTCACCTTTTTAGACCAACATCAGATACTGGAATTTGAAAACATAAAATAGCTATTCCGTTTGAAAATTCTATACGCTACTTTACACGAAAATATGTGAAGGAACACATGGCACCAAACAAGCTTTATTGGGTATCCTTACCAAAGTATGTGAGTGGGGAATTCAATAAGAGACGACAAAAAGAATTAAGGGTGCCCGAAAAAAATACCTGTTTTGTTTTCTTGATTGATTGTCACTTTGATGTTCTGTTTCATTTAAAGTACATTTAGGAAATGTTTGAAACAGTAAAATCATACAAATATAAAATAAATGTATATATAAATATATGTTTAAGTAATCTATTAAATCAAATTAAATCATCCGTGAACTTACACTCAATTCATAGAAAAATAAAAAAAACGTAATACTCTTACATTATATAATAATTGTTATTAATTATTTCCGAGTCCTTCGCTTTCTTTTTTTAAACAGATACGCGGTGGCTCGATTAAGAAAACATTACATAATTGTGCGAGAGCGCTCGGGCGCGCAAGTGGCGCCATGCAACGTGAAACTATGTGGGCACGATAGGGTGCGGGGGGCGTAGAGTCAGAGGGGCGGCGTAGAGAGCACCACCACTCTCACCCGCTACTACTCGGTGATGCCGAACCGCTCGCCAGTCGGACAAAAGCCACGATGAGGAAGGCACGCGCTCGCGTAGCCTCCAACTGTATATCGTGCCTACGCCGCAACGTAAACATTGACCAGTGAAGTGAATAATAAACCAGTGAATTCGGACGAAACTATATTCAGTGTACTAAATAAGTGAATAATTAAACATTTTATTTTGTTTAAATACAAATGTATGTAGAAAATGTATCAACTGCTGACTTTTTTGTTAGTGACTCTGGGTGTAATTGCCGCGTATGTTCCGAGAGGTTTGGATAATTGTAGAAGAGATTTCAATGCTGAGGAAGGTAGTACTTTATGTTACATTCGAACACTGGAAAATAATGCGTCGAATCTTCTATCAGCACCTTCGGAAAGTACGAAACGTTTAACCGTTGAGTGCAACCAACTGCTACTTTTTGAAAGTTATCTTGAAGCAAACTATTTTCAAAGATTTATAACGCTAGAGGAATTAACGCTCACGAACTGCAAACTTCTTCGGATACCTGGTAACGCTTTTGAAGGATTACGTGAACTAAAAAAGTTATCAATACGATCTAAAAACTACGACTGGAGTCCAAATAAAAATTTGGAACTTTCACTTGGAACTTTTAATGGTTTACGTGAATTACAGACACTTGATTTAGGACAGAATAATCTTAAAGTTATACCACCTGATGTATTTTGTGCTTTAGATAATTTACAAATATTAAATGTTACTTATAATAGAATCAAAAACATTGATCGATTAGGCTTTGGAAAAAATTGTGGTTCAGGCCTTAGAAGCTTAGATATTAGTTATAATGAACTTAAATCATTAAGTGATGATTCAGAAATTTCCAGCCTTCGGCGACTTCAAGAACTCAGATTACAACATAATAATATAAGTGATATCTCTAGTGAAATATTTAATGGACTAATATCATTACGCATTTTAAATATTTCCTATAATAACCTGCAGTTAATACCTGAGGGCACGTTCACAAACACGAAAGAGTTACGAGAAATATATCTGAATAATAACCAGCTATTTGAATTAGCCAGAGGCGTTTTCCACCGATTAGAACAGCTGCTTGTATTAGATTTATCGAATAATCAACTCTCAAGCGCTCACATCGATGGCGGAACATTTATTGGTCTTATACGCTTAGTCATTCTGAATTTATCCAATAATGCTTTGACGAGGATAGATGGTAAGACATTTAGAGATTTATTCTTTCTTCAAATATTAGATTTAAGGAATAACTCGATTGGATATATTGAAGAAAACACATTTCTTCCTTTGTATAATTTGCATACTCTAAATTTAGCCGAAAATCGATTACATACAATTGACGAGTTCCTTTTCAATGGACTATTTGTCCTCAGTAAATTAAATTTAAATAATAACTTATTAATTACCATTGATGCAAAATCCTTTAAGAACTGCTCTGATTTGAAAGAGTTAGACTTAAGTTCAAATCAATTAACAGATGTTCCTTCCGCTATATGGGAGTTATCGCTTTTAAAAACTTTGGATTTAGGAGAAAATCAAATATCAGATATCAAAAATGGCTCTTTTAAAAATTTAGAACAACTAACTGGATTAAGGTTAATTGATAATCAAATTGGAAACCTTAGTGTTGGCATGTTTTGGGATTTACCAAGTCTTCAAGTATTAAATTTAGCAAAAAATAAAATACAGGCCGTGGAGAGAGGAAGCTTTCAACGAAACAAGCAATTAGAAGCCATACGATTAGATGGTAATTTTATATCCGATATTAATGGAGTATTTTCGGCCGTTTTGAGTTTGCTTTGGTTGAATTTATCAGAAAATCATCTAGTATGGTTTGACTACGCATTTATACCTGGTAATTTAAAATGGTTAGATATTCATGGAAATTTTATCGAGCACTTAGGCAATTACTACAAAATCCAAGATGAAATACGAATAAAAACATTGGATGTGAGCCACAATCGCATTGTGGAAATATCTCCATTAGCAATTCCAAATAGCGTAGAACTATTATTCATAAATAATAATCACATTAACAATATACAAGTAAACACGTTTATGGAGAAGCGCAATCTCACCAGAGTTGATATTTACGCAAATGAGATATCTCATTTAGATATCAACAGCCTCCGGTTATCGCCAGTCCCCTCAAACAAGTCGTTGCCAGAGTTCTACTTAGGAGGAAATCCGTTTGATTGCGATTGCTCAATGGAGTGGTTGCCTTTAATAAACAATATGACTTCTACGAGACAGTATCCTAGAATAATGGATCTTGAGAATGTTTTATGTAAAATGACACATACTAGAGGTATTACACATATACCGTTAAGTAACTTAAAATCAACAGATTTCTTATGTACGTATGAAACCCATTGTTTTACACTGTGCCACTGTTGTGACTACGTTGCATGCGATTGCCAAATGACTTGTCCCAATAACTGCTCTTGTTACCACGATCCGACCTGGCATACAAATGTAGTCGATTGTTCCAGTCAAAGTGCTGTCGAAATACCGGAAAAAATTCCTATGGATGCAACCGAGGTATATTTAGACGGGAATGACTTTAAAGAATTGCAAAATTATGCATTCATCGGCAGAAAAAATATGAGATCACTTTATGTAAATTCAAGTAAAGTTGAAAATATACATAATAGAACATTCGCTGGCTTATCTTCTCTCGTTATATTACATCTTGGGAATAACAAACTGGAACATCTAAATGGATACGAGTTCGAACACTTGACTCAACTAAGTGAACTTTATTTACAAGACAATTTTATTAGTCACATTGCTAATGCGACGTTTTCATACCTAATGTCATTGAAAGTTTTAAGATTAGACGGAAACAGATTAGTTGATTTCTCCATTTGGAGTTTGACTTTGAATAAAAACTTAAACAGTATTTCAATAGCCAATAATATGTGGTCATGCAAATGTAGATATTTGCAGAGATTTACTGCCTTTATAGCGGAAAATGTTGCTAAAATTACCGACATAGCTGATATTTGGTGCACAAATATAGGAAGTCCGTCATCACAACGGAAAGAATTGAACCTTAATGGCACGATATGTAGTGACTATTACGCAAGTGAATCTGGAATCGATAACATGTTAATATCTAATTACTTGCCTATGATGGTGACTTCGTTTATGGGATTTATGCTAATCTTACTCGTTACACTTGTTATTTTCTTATTTAGAGACACGATACGAATATGGCTTTATTCAAGTTGTGGCATAAGATTTTTTACATTTGCCGGAGGTTATGATGATACGGATAAATTATATGATGCGTACGTGTGCTATAGTCCTAAAGATGATGACTTTGTCATTCAAACCTTGGCAGCTGAATTAGAAAATGGAAGTCCCTCATACCATCTCTGCTTACATTATCGAGATATTCCGCAACATGGTGTTGCTTATATGCAGCATACATCACCATTGCCTGAAGCAGCGGAAGCATCCAAGCGTATTATAATTGTATTAACTAGAAATTTCTTAGAAACAGAATGGTCTCGCTATGAATTTAGACAGGCACTACATGATGTGCTAAAAGCTAGAATTTACACTTTAGTTCTTATCGAGGAGAATTCTGTCTTGAATGAAGCTGAATGTGATCCCGAATTAAGGCCATATTTAAAAACAAGCTTAAGAATAAAGTGGGGTCAGAATAAGTTTTGGGAGAAATTACGTTATGCGATGCCCGATCGAAGATATAAATCAAAGTCATCTAGTTTTAGAAACAATATAAATTCTTACACTATGCGAAGTGGAATGCAAAATGGTACGATGAGATCCTTTTCTTTTACTGATAAAATGCGGGGGTCAGGTGATACTGTAAATGCTACTCCAGAGTTCATCGAAGGTCGACCTCAACATCCCCAGCCTTTGTACGGATCAGATAGTAGACCGCCCTCAGACCATATATATTCATCGATCGACTCAGATTACTCATCATTAGAGCTGGGAGGGAATAATCCAAATCGGAGACGAGACTTCAGGCATTGGCCGCCACCGCCTCCAATAATTGACACTCAACATTCGGGTCAAGCTTACCTTGTCTAGTCTACGCTTTTTAAATTAAATATTAAAATCATTTAGACAAAGCTTCTTGTGTAAATTGTTATAATTGCATCGTGCTTTACCAAATAATTAAGATTTTAATCTATTTTTGTAAATCCCAGTCATTAAATTGGGTGTTGATTTCTTAAAGTTGGTGTAAATAAATTCTATAAGACTGCTGTAGAATATGTGAATTTTGTAAATAATGTGTAAATAGATGTCTATATAAGTCACAGTATACCTATTTATATACTTTAATAAAGCCATTGTGATAATTTTGCATAAACTTTTTTTTTCTTTTTCACCTTTAAATGATCCATTCCAAAAAAATAAATAAATAATAACTGAATTTTCATAAACTAGGAAACGTTTGAAGTATTCATTGATAAAAAAAAAATTATAAATGTTATTTTTTACATACATTATAAGTACTTGTAAACTAGTTTAATAAAAATAATTTAAAAAACGAAAATACTTTACTATAGATTTCAAATACTAAAAGTATTTTAATTTTTAATGTACATTTGTAAAGATAACTTTATATTTTTTATCCAAGTGAGTAATTAATTATACAAAGCTTAAATGTTACCTACTCGAAAAGATAAAAAAAAAAAACAGTAGCGATAAGATAATAAAAAGCAAAGATAAAAAAGTAAGACTACGGTCTCTATTAAATAGAATGTTAAAATAAAACCACAGAAGAAAAATACTTAGATCTGACAAAGGACACCAGAAGACGTGACAAGAATAGTACGAGTCATCAAAAGCATATCATAATCCCAAGGTAAGGCCGTTCGCTGAATTTTAAAATAATACTTTTATCACTTACAAAGGGACAACATATCATAATTTGATATAAATAATGATCTTTTATTTTATTAAATCTATTGAAAAAGTAACAAAAGGTAAAGTTTAAAAGTAGAAGTTTTTAGTAATAATATATGCCTTGCAAATGAAAAATATTTGTTAGTGTATGTATTATTTACCTAAATGTATACTTATTGGAAAGTTTTGACGAATACGTTTCCTAACTTTAAATACAAAGCATTTTAGTTCGAGTAGAATATAACATAGTTTTATATGAATGTTATATCCTTTCGGACTTCCCATGTAAGTCTGTTATGTTTAATTATTTCAACTATACTTTGATTTTATTAAACTTATCTATCAATTAAATGACTGAGTGAACTAAATGCATTAACGTTAATAACGTTTTTAGAGTATCTACATTTTATTTTATAGATTTTCCGATAAATAGATAATAGCAATTTTAAAATAAATAACCTTATAATCTTCAGAATCAATTCACTCATCCGGTCGCCGATATTAACAAATAGAGACATAATTGAAGTCCCCATTATGCAAAGAATGAATGAATGATACTAACAATAAGTATATATTTGAAACTGCAATTCTGTATCCATTCTAAATTTTCATTTGGAATTATTTCAGTACAAAATCAAATTTCAATTAAATCAAAACTGAAATATGGAATATAAATATTTGGCATTTTCTCATTTGAAATGCGGATTTGAGTTTCAAATTCTTGCAAAAAAACTGCAAAAAGAAAAAAAATTATAACAGTATTGTGTTTATTGATATTATGCAAGCTTAATAATAAAATTTCGAAGATAATTTAGAGAGAAAAATTGTAACAGTAAATATATCTAAAAGGAAATATTTTTCTATTCATACTAAAATAGTAACGAAATATTGATATTATCTTTCGCCGTCAGAACAATAGTCATCAAAATATGCAAAAAAAAAGTCTATAGAAGTACGGTAGCTTTCCTACGAACTCAAACAATAAAAACAAAAAAGTGTTATGACTCATTGTATACTCAGAAACAACAAAACAATAAAAGAAAGCACTAAATGTGTCTGTCAATAAACAATATTCGTTTTATGATAGTTCCTCTCTAACAATGACTAATAAATAAAAAGGATGGTTTTTGAACATCGTATTTTTAACCTACTGTTGCTGAAGGAGGTAACTGTTTTTGATACGTAAGGTGATTATTTACATAAATAAATAAATAAATAAAAAGAGCCTTTATTCAGACTTGATTTACATACTAACTATTGGTATAAATTTTTAAATTTTTCGCACATTTCAAGCATTATAATTTATAACAGTATAAAAAACTAAACTAAACTTATACATAAAACTTAAACTTAACTGCAATAAACTAGTTATGAATAAAAATAAATAAACTTTAACATCTAATAAACCGAAATTTTTTTTTTTTAATTTATTTATGTATATATATTTTTAATTTCTTTTTTTTTCTTATCCTCGACAACCTTGTCTGTTTGCCTATTTTAGGCAAAGGCCTCCTCCAATTGCCTCCACATCTGTCTGTCATAAGCTTTTCTTATCCATGTGTTACCTGCCACAGCTTTGATTTCATCGACCCATCGTTGGAAAGGTCTACCCCTCTTTCTTTTCATGTGACCTGTGTACCAGTTCATTATTGTTTTGCTCCATTTTTCTTGGCCCCTGACTGTGTGTCCAGCCCACTTCCATTTGAGTTTCTTAATGATGACAGTAACATTTATGGTTTTTGTATAACTCTTTATTGCTGTGGTTCTTATTTTGTCTGACAACTTTTTCCCCATCATGCTTCTATTCATGGCATTTTGGCAAGTTTCCAACTTTTTATTTTGAGCTTTAGTCAGAGACCAAGCTTGGCAACCGTATGTAAGTACTGGTACAATACAGGTGTTAAATAGTTTTCTCTTTATGGCCATGCTTATTTCCTTATTTTTAAATATTTCCCTAAGGCTCCAGAATCTCTTCCAAGCGTTTCCTATGCGTCTTTCCACTTCTTTCGATGTTAGGTCTTTTATGGAAATAATTTGGCCCAGATATACATACTCGTCTACATATTCAATTGCGTTGCCCAAGATGTAGATAGGTTCTTCTGTCCCATTTGTCATTACTTTGGTTTTCTGAGTGTTCATATTTAATCCTACTTTCCGACTTTCTCTATCCAAGTCATTTAGCATTTTCTCAAGATCCTCCTTTGTTTGAGAGAAGATTATAATGTCGTCTGCGAATCGCAAATGCGACAGATATTCTCCATTTATTTTTATACCATTTTCTTCCCAGTTTAGCTGCCGAAAGATTTCTTCCAAAACTGATATAAAGAGTTTAGGTGAAACAGGGTCACCCTGACGGACACCTCTTCCTAGCTTAATTTCTTTTCCTTCTTTTTCGAGCTTTATTTTTGCTTTACTATTAGTATAAATGTTTCTCAATATTCTGATGTACTTATTTTCCACTCCTTGATTCTTTAGTGCTTTCCAAATAGCTTCGTGTTCTAGCGAGTCGAAGGCCTTACTGTAGTCTACAAAGCAACAATAAAAAGTGGTGTTGTATTCTTTGCTCTTTTCGAAGACTTGTTTGACTGCATAGATGTGATCTAAAGTTGAGTAGCCACTTCTGAATCCTGCCTGTTCCCTTGGCTGGTTCTCATCTAACACTTTAGTTATTCGGTTGAGAATTACTTTAGCAAATACCTTGTAGATGTTGGTTATAAGACTAATAGGTCTGTAATTGTTTATGTCGTCTTTACTCCCTTTCTTGTGCAGTAAGATTATTGTTGATGATGTCCATTGCTCTGGGATCAGCTCGCTCTCTATTACGTCGTTAAATATATATGTAAGGATAGGTGTTATAATATGTTTGTTTGCTATTAAATATTCGTTGGTAATGTTATCTGATCCAGGGGCTTTATCCTTTTTTTGTGATGTAATGGCTTTCTCGACTTCGGTAAGCAATATTTCTGGTACCGTGTCCTCTTCTTCTAGGCATGTGGGATGAATATTGCATTGACTCGTATACAAGTTTTTAAAGAAATTGGTCGCTAATGTGTTAATGTCTGGTCGCTGGGTCAAATTTTTTCCACTTATGGTTTTCATCTTAGGTGTCCAATCTCGTTTTTCTGTCAACTGCTTGAGAGCTTTTTTAGCTCCTCCCGTTTTATGGATACAGCTTTCTAGCCTTTCTAGCCTATATTTCTCTCTGTCCTTTCTTATGCTTAGGTTGATTTCTTTGCTGGTTTGAGTTATGCTCCTTCTTATATTTTTTGTTTTGTTAGGCATAATAAGTAATTTAGCTCTGTCTTCTAGGAGGTTCCTTGTTTTATCCGATAACCATGATAATCGTTTGTCCCGCTCACCAGATGTTCCTTTTGTTGTTGTTGTTGTTAGAGCTTCTATCAGTTTATTGTATTTAACCTGGGTATTGAGTCCTTTTGTATTTTCGATGAAGTCATTCATTGTCTCCTTTAATTTTGTTCCTAAGAGCAAATCTTTGTTTTTTGGTCTAGCTTTGAACGGTCTTCTTTTACTTGATTTCAGTTCTAGTTTGGCTCTAAGTGCTCTGTGATTACTGTTGAAGTTGAGATTATTTATTACTCTACAGTCATTAAAATCTGTTCTTCTGTTAGAGAGAATATAATCAATCTCGTTTTTGTATTTTCCATCTGGAGATGCCCATGACCATCGGTTTCCAGAGCGTTTTTTATAATAGCTATTTAGTATTTTAAGGTTGAATTCATACGCCAATTGAATCATTTTCTCTCCATTTCTTGTCCGCTTTCCTGAGCTGTAAGGTCCTAGCACTGTTTCTTCACCATTTCTTCTACTACCTGTTTGCGCATTGAAATCTCCCATAACTATCAAGTTTTTGCCTGTGTTATTTTTAATTGCATCTGTAAGAGTTGTATAAAAGGAGTCAATGTCCGTGTTAGCTGATTGTTCTGTTGGGGAGTAAACTTGGACAATAGACCACATTTCTTCCGTAGGTGGTAGTTTTATATTAAGTATCGCGATACGCTCTGATATGCCTATAAATTCGTTGATGTGATCCTTGAGTTCTTTACGTATTAAAAATCCTATGCCATATTTTCCTGGTGTATCCCCTTTATAATACAGGATAAATTCTCCGTATTCTTCAATATTTTCACCCAGGCGTCTTACTTCGCTCATACCGATAATGGACCATTTTATATTTTTCAGCGCCATCATAAGCTCTAATAGTTTTTCATTTGTTCTTAACGAAAGTGTATTGTATGTAATAATATGTAGAATATGCTTGTGACGTGATTTTTTGGGTAACTCTGTTTTTACTGTTTTTACATTTGGAGGGTAATAGTCAGCTTTCCCCACGGTGACTAGCCGGCTTGGGGTGCTATTTTCGTGTGTTAGTTTTAGTATGGAGTTGGTATTATGAATACTTAGGCTGTCGAGGGCACTTAATTGTTTTTTGATATTTCTGATAGTGACGGAGATCTCCCTCGCACCATGGAGCTAAGTAGACTCGGTTTAATAACATCCTTAGCACTAGTTACAGTTAGTGTCTTTGCAATTACGGCGTTTGTTTTCTTTTGCGTAGGCGACTTCGGCGAACCAGTCTGTTCCCTCTTCCTTTTCTCCCGGCCTGGGTCACTTGGCTTCTTAACTATTAATTTATCATACTTTATAAATGCAATGTTCCCTTTTTTTCTTTCCTCATGTACTTTAGGTTGCAACTGTTTTCGGATTTCAAGAACATTTTTAGGGTAATCCTCTTTTACATAGATGCCATGTGGAAGTAGGGATTTGTTTTTAAGTATCAGATGTTTTTTCCAGGTCGTAGTCAAGGACACAACGACTGGTCGGTTTTTATTTGATTGTGCTCCAATTCTGTAAACATTGCTTATTTCCTGACTTGCTATTTGTATTCCTGCTTCTTCGATGATTGCCTTTATGTAGTCCACTAGTTCGGTTTCCCTTTTCCACTTCTCTTCAGTCCCAAAGAAAACTAAATTATTCTTTCTTTTCTCCATTTCCATTTGATCTAATTTTTGTTCAAGTTTTACTATTTGAGTTTTCAAATTTTTATTTTCCTGTATGATTGAGTCCATTTTTTCACTTAGGGCTTCCATGACATTTGCGGTGATTGTTGTCGTTATTGTTAAAGTTTGTTGATTCAGTTTATCGTCTAATTTTGCAAACCACAGTTCCATAGTTTTTTCCATTTTATTTATTTATTTATTTATAGGATTATTATTAGTATTTTTTTTTTTTTTTTTTTTTTTTAGGGAAAATTGAAAGTTCTTAGTGCAACACTTCCTGGTAGTTTTTGGTTTTAATATTCTGACAACACTGATAATTATGTCATTCAATTTCAGCTTTTTAGGTTGGTACAATTGACTTGTCTATGAACGGATGTCGCGAAATTGGTATGGCGGCTCTTGTGATTTGTCAATTGTCACCTGTATTTACCACTACCCTGTACTATGACCAGCAATCGATTTCGCAATTTACACAATTCAATTCTCTATTATTCACGTAAAACATCCAATCGTCTCTGTTTTCGTATTGGAAAAAACAATTTGGTTCACAGATAGCCACCAATACTTATGTCTGCACTTGTGTTTATGCAGTGTTTGCACCAAAGCCTTGCGTGAATGTTTTCTCTGTTTATTCACACACAAGCGCGAGTGAAGTCTGAATAACGTTTTCACACTATTCTTGCGCACTTGTAAACGCACTGTATTAGTTTTTAAGTCTTTATTACACGGTGTTCTATTTTATTAGCAATATTTAACGCGGAGATAGTGTTTGTAGTGTCAGCGCCCTCTAACAACTTATTTACATGCAAATAATTAATCTTATATATAAAAATAAGTCGGGTTTTCCTTCCTGACGCTATAATTCCAGAATGCACGAACCGATTTCCACGGTTTTGCATTCGTTAGAAAGGTCTCGGGCTCCGTGAGCTTTATAGCAAACAAAATTAGGAAAAATTTCAACAGAAAAGCAGGAAAACAGGGAAAATCATTTTTCACATAGAGCGCCATCTCTGATGCATGTACTACAAACCAATATGGTTTTACAAAAAACGAAGTCATCTGGTGGCGAAACGGAGTTCGCCGGGTTTGCTAGTTCTTATTAAATAATTCCTGCTATTTCTAGTTTGAAATTGTGTAATGTAATAATTTCTTTTTTTTGTGTAATGTAATAATATTAAAGCTAAATTAAAATAACACTGTTAGTAAAACTAATCAATTCAATTAAAAACTGCTTTATTCTTGTTAATGGTAATCATTTTGAAGTAGAAAAAAAATATTATGCAACAAATCTATTGGAAATAAGATTTATAAAAATATGTACAGTACATTTTTTTATACATCTGTGTTAGTAGATAGAAGTTAAAATACTTAATTAAAGAAAAAATAAAACAAAATTTTAACAAAAAACAATAACCGACTTCAAAGCAAAAAAAAAAGAACGGTAAAACAAAAATGCACTAAAAAGTAAAAAAATAATTACGTATTCTTTTGTCTGTAATCAAATTATTACGATAATATAATGTACAATTATTGTTGTTTTCGGAGTCGGTGTCAGCCAACGTAGTTTAACATTACAATAGGTGTACCTACACTATTACGCACTCTTTTCCTTATTTCCTTGGCTGACACCGACTCCAATAACAACAATAATTGTACATTATATTATCGTAATAATTTGATTACAGACAAAAGAATACGTAATTATTTTTTTACTTTTTAGTGCATTTTTGTTTTACCGTTCTTTTTTTTTTTGCTTTGAAGTCGGTTATTGTTTTTTGTTAAAATTTTGTTTTATTTCTTGATTTTTAGTGAATCTGTAGTTCGATAACTGATTTATTTATATAAAGCTGGGCGGTTACAGTTCACAAGCTACAGGTACCACCCTCGAAAAATTGACAATGCCGAATTTGTTAACGATAAAGGAATGCCACTCGGACGCAGGTAATAACGATATTAATTTAAGTTGTATAACATAATATAATATATTGTATGTTATAAAAGAGGATATTAAAAATACATCCTAAAAATATTTTGCATTATGTTTAGCATATTTTATAATATGTTATACATAATACAACTTAAATTAATATCGTTATTACCTGCGTCCGAGTGGCATCCCTTTATGAATAAAAAATTGGGCATTGTCACATTCCTTTGACGTAAAAAAAAAGAACTAGTGAACTATAGAACAAAAAACACGAAAAAAATCTGCTCAACATGTGCGTCAGTGCGGTGCGCGCGGGGTGAGGCGGCCGAGTATGAGAGGCATAGAATGCGACATAATTACGCCGTATATTGTTTATATTCTGCCTATTGAATTACATTAAGTAAACGTAATGAGACCAACGGCATAACTCATAACGTGCCTTCCTTTCTGCCTTTCATTAGGTATTTGATATTATATATTATGTTATAAACATTTAAGTTAAATTATTTATTTAATTTAAGTTGTTTATTTATTTCATTCCAATGCCACCCAAGATTCTAACTGTCATTACTTTCCTGAGATTACATCATAAAAGATTCCGCTGCTAATAGGTAAACTTGTTGCACACACAATGTCACATTTAAGATTTTAGTCTATGACAAATGACGCAAAATGGTGTCCGTTAAATATTTTAACATATTAAAAATTTTAAAACAATTAGTAACAGTTAGTAAACAGTTAGTCTAGTTAATCACCGATGAAAAGTTATTCCTTTACACTTTGCCGTATAACTATTTTCGAGATATGATCTTTTAAATACAGGACGCGCTTTGAAACGTGCTATCTCAAAGTTCAGCGCAACATAACTTTACACCTGAGTCGTAATCTGAGAAACAAAATATAATATTGTATAGTTTAACTCGTAGTAAACATAAAAAAGATAATACCTGATAATCTTCCGAAACAAATTAAGCCTCAAGGAACGATAGTGTGCAACGCGACCCGCGCAGCGACGCGCGGTATCAGGAACAAATATACGCATTATTAAGGATTACTCAAAAACTACTAGTCACATCTCGCTCAAATTAAAATGGGACCACATGACGAGCACTAGCTTTTGAATATAAAAAGAATCATTAAAATCGGTACACCCAGTAACAAGTTATGAGGTAACACACATAAAAAAAAAAAAAAAAAAAAAAAAAAAAAATACAGACGAATTGAGAACCTCCTCCTTTTTATGAAGTCGGTTAAAAAATAACTTATAAAATTATTGATTCAATTATCATCGTAAGAATCATAATGTTTATCCATTATAACAGATAAAACATATATTTGTATGTCCTATGCTACAAGACATTATATTTAAAAAAAATTCAGTAAAACTAAATAATTTATTGATATTTTCATTAACGTGGTCTTTGTGATCTGTGATCTCGGGTAAAAAAGCATGACTAAGGCCGTGTTCCGATATATACTGAGAGCACTGCCCCAGTGCTCTCAGTACTGAAAATTCGTTCCGTTATAGACTGCCAGTACTCTGCCGCAGTATATGACGTCATGAATCGCCGCCATTTTTGCACTGAGAGCACTGGAGCTTTCAAGGTAAGGTGTTCTCAGTACTGCTCAGTACTGTGATCACGTGATCAAAAATATGACAGCGCGAATGATTGTTATTATTATTAATTAATATTGTTATTCAAAAATGTCCACAATATTCAAATAATAATTTTTCTTGTTGAATAGAAAACGTGTACATGATAAATATTTTCATTTGAAAAAAAAGTCGTAAAATGAGGATGATAATAGTAGTCCAGTATACTGGACTGCGTTCCGATATAAACAGTAACCAGTATAGCGCAGTATAGGAAACTAAAAAGGAACGGCTTCGCAGTATACTGCAGTATACTGAAATGACGTTACACCTTGCAGTGCTCCAGTATATATCGGAACACGGCCTCAGACTACGCGGACTTTTCACAGTTTTAATAGAAAACAAACAAGACGACTTTTTTAAAAATCTCTTTCATAATGTTGTAATTTTTCGATCATATTAACTCGACTGCTATTAAAAGTGTACTTTGTAATCGTGATAATAATTTATTATTATTTATTTTATTGAGGATAATATGAACAAAGCGTTACTGATTTAATAGGAGACATAATAAGGATTTAATTATTGTCTTCTCCATGACAATTAATTCCGATGTACGAAGAACATTATTAGTATCTGTCACGCCTCAGTTCTGATTGATTGCTATTTGATGATAATTTCATGCTGTTGTTCTGTGTAGAAACACGTTGACAATACGTTTGAATTACTTACTACTATGTATTTATTATATTGAAATATATTATTACAAAATATTACCATAGTAATTAAATTATTTTCTTTTTTATAAACTTATTTTACGACTACTTAAAAAGTATTATCGTATTTGTATTTCGAATAAGCATGTCATGGATGTGGATGATTGATTAAATAAAATCCTTACATTAGTGGTAGTACTAAAGGCAACTTTACTACCAGGTACCTGCTTTAAGTTAAAGGTTGCGTCGAAAAAATTATAAAACGCTAAATAGATTTTTTTATCCATGACAACCACGAAGCAATTACAAAAAGGAGGTGTTGTAATCAATGTAGTCTAGCGTCCACCAATGTAGTCCACACATCAAACCGTAGTAGATCTACTTACCACCAGTTGTCGCTTTCGTCAGTACAGCTGTCGTTGCCGGACAATTAAGTTGCTCTCGTGACTAACTCCTTTTTATATATTTAAAAAATATTCTCGACCCGCGCACGTTGTGAACATGAAGTGCTGTGTTGTATCGTGTAGAAGTTACACAAACAAATCAAATGGAATAAACATATCTTTCTTCTCGTAAGTAATATTTAAATTAAATATATTATTTATTTTGTCTAGAAAGTTCGGTGATTACCATGCCTCTATCGGCAAGTAGCAAAACTACTGGTCTAGCCAGGGCCGTACTTAGAATTGAAATTTATCTCTACAATACGATCCCAGATACTGTTCAAAAGCTTTCAATTAACAAAGTTTAAAAAAATTGTCAATGAGCGTATGTGACGAAGGTTATTACAAAATAATTATTGAAGATAGCTCACTCACTCAGCAAATAAACGCTCAACTGCCCGTCTCGACTACTAGTTGACAAGAGTTTACAAGCTAACCACAATAACTGCAAGCGCCCGTGTCATGTAATGGTCGCCATGGCTATATTGCCCATGTCAACTTTTTTTCGACACGGGCATTAGAACGCAAAGTGCACCTGTCAACTACAGGTTGATTAACGTATACTACATTATCACCGGTGGGAAATAACGTAACAAAACGTGAGAGGCCTTGGGCAGTTTTGTGCAGTTGGTAAACTAAAAGATCATTGTTCGGACACTCAAGCGGATAAGGTGTTCTTCCGAGGCAATTTCAGTCGAATTGTTGTAGTGAAAATTCTAATTATGTAATTTTATATTCTGGGCTAAGGTTCGAACCTATAGTAGTTGGTTTTGACCTTCAATATTTGAATTTGAATAATCTGATCTAATAAAAAATATTCTTTCTTGCTATAATAAGAAATCTATCAGTTATCGACCAAAAGGTCGATAATTGCGTATTGAGAAAAATCTCAAATCGATATTACACATGGCTACATAATATCAAGCTTTAATTTTCCAGCATAGGATGACGACCTTTCATTGTACTAAAATCCTACAAAGCGAAATCAGCTTATCAATACAATAGTAAATCATGATAATACATATTATATAGCAGTGTGTGCCATCCAACTTCAAATTACATATATGCTTAACTAAAAAATTCTGAGTACGGCCCTGGCAGACACCTAGTGACATATAGTAGAACAATTATAACGTCTGTCAATTTAGTCAATTACTTGTTTTAGCTACTGGTCGCTAGATGGCTTGCCGCTATTTGAATCCCCTCGCACCCCCGCGCAGTTGCGACACTACATTATATGAATAAAGTTTCTTATGGCACCTCCTCTTTGTAATTGCTTCGTGATGACAACTACAAATGACGTCATCAAATTTAAACATGGCGGTTGCACAAACTTCAACTTCACTTTAAGCTTTTAATTTAGTTTTCGTTTGTTTGTATATAAACTTTTAAACTATTGACTAACTACTATCAACTGTATTAGTACCATACAGAATAATCGACTGATGATCTCAATTCAAACAAACTTCTAAGTTATGAAAGCGGCTATTCATCAAGTCCCCATTCATTAGTTGTTAACTTTTAATAACCCAAACTACAATTGCACAATGAGGCAACACTTTATTAAATTGTCACTCACTGTAATGAAGCTTCTTTTAGACGATCTCTTCTTACGTAATGTTATGTATCTTTTCAAAAAGTTATTTGAAAGTTTAATAATATTTATCAAATGTATTAAATAAATATTATTCTATACAGTATCAAATTATTAATTTTCCTCGGTTGCACAAACACTACTTAGGCGAGGAGAAGGATTGGAGATTTTTTAGCTACACTAGACCACTGGGTAGTAATGGATGTACATATCTTAGAATTCCTTTGAAGATAAGCTTCAGAAAACTTTTCAAATTATAAATTTACATTTTACAGTTACATTTATCATCAATAATAATCTAAGAAAAAAAAGATTAAGAAAAGAAAAGCATTTTTTATTTAGTATATACAATATCTTATAGTTTAAGTTAACATTAAGAATTTTAAGACTCATGACCAAGTTCAATAAATCAAACATAAGTTTAATATAATTATAAAACACGATCGATATATATTTTAAAATATTTCATTAAAAAGTATGTCACAATACTTGTTTTTTATTTATTTATTTATTTAATAAAAATCCTGTGGAGGCTTCTATTTGCCTGTTCCTTTTTATATATCATGCATTTTATTGTAACCCTTTATTAGGTACAAAAACCTGACGTGCGATTGACAAATTTTAATTCAGATCAACAGTTCTAGGACTACCTTTCTAGAAAACTAAGACGTCGTCCAACACTGACGGCACTATTTTATTTACATATTTATTATTTATTAATTTAGATAAAAACATGATCGTAAAATAAGTGAAATATGAATTTTAATTAATAAAAATATTTATGACAGTAGTCATCGTCATATTAGTATTTTTATATCTCTTTAATACGGATACTTTTCTTTAGAAATTCAAAACTCAACAAAAAGACGTTCATTAATATTCCTTTGTCACGTCACACCGCCTGCTCCGATGACAACGAAAACGTTTCTTTGTAACAGTTTCCAAATTAAAACACATTATAAACATTCAAAGTTAGAACTCGACCAGTAATAAAAAAGACATTTTTTTTTGACTGTGATAACGACCTTACTAAGAGATGAGAAATGAGAATAATTTTGTGACATAAAAACGGGTCATATCGTGGTAAAATAAGTTTAGGGGACTTTATTTGCCCATTGTTAACCTCTTTGTTTGAGTTGGAGTTGTGACATACCTGGAAAGATGTAATAATTTAAAAATGTGGACAGTCCTTACGGCTTTAACAGCATCTTTGATGTAAATTTCTAATTATATAAGCACACCTGTTTAGTTAAGTAGCGAGAAAATATTAAAAGATTCACCCAATTCAAGCAGGTATTCAAAATATTCTAAATTCCTTAGGAAGATTCTTTAGACAGCAATGAAAGCAGGTTGTATTTAAGAATCATTCAATTTAGTTACAACGTAAATAAAATGTTAACCACTTTCTAATAAAATATAATCGGATATTAAATTATCATAAATTTCACGGGAACCAGAAGGAAAATCTCGAAAACCGGAAATTTATGTCATGAATACAACCCGCGAACGCATAAATTAGAAATTTAATGAACAGTTTTATTTGCTTAATAGTACAACGTCTTTCTGATGCTAGCGTCTTTATTTAACGTCAATTTTGTCGCTAAAACATTGTTCGGCGACAAAATTTTCTGGTAGTTTGAGCTTAATTACTATAATATTATTCCCTCCTTTTACTCTGGAGTACCTATTATATTAATTCACGGTTTGTTGAACACTTTAAATGCGAACATTATTTCACCATCTAATTTTCATTGTGCAAAATTTTTTATAACTATCCATGATAGTTGGGTGCGTTCTACTAGCCATAGGTAGTACCTTAATATTTTTAATTTAATGTCAATTTTTATTAAACAAATATTGTTATATGATATGACACCATATACTTTATAAACAAAACGGGATCTTTAATTTTTTTTAAGTGCTAGTTTAAACCCTACACCACAAGTAACGCTGTATTTGTTTTGTGCAATTTAATAAATCTATTTCATTACCATTTGGGATTTCTGACGTATTTAGGATACTGTTACGAATAAATGTGAACATAGTCTTTATGAAAATATTTCAAAATCTCGTATTTTTAGACTTGACAAATCCTTGAGAAAATCAATAATGCCTTTTGGTATTTCAAAAGCTTTCAATATTTTTATAAGAATGCAAAAGAAAATAATCCATTCGTAGAATTTGCCGGTAGCTATGGTTTGATACAACAGATGTTGTTATCCCAAGTGGACATTCTTCGATACGAAACTTTTGAGTTTAGCTTATATAGACAAATGTCAATAAAATATTGTTATTGCAAGTGTCCCAACTTGCAAATACAATGGATAAATTGATCCAGATTTTAATCATAAAAATGAAATACACTGGATAATTTAAAGGAATAAATACTAAGCACCTTCGACTTTCATTTAGTAATATTTTTACAACTTTAGAAAATATATACATAAAGTCCTTTTAATGTGCAAATGTATTTCTTGTTTTTTAAATGGATATTCTAATATACAAAAGTTTTTTGTTTGTGTATTAAAACGGGCTCATATCAGGAATATATACAAAACAGTTATAATTTAACTTTGGTACATTGAAGTAATATGTACTAACGTACGTACTACGTAGTAATAACATCTCACTGCTTTGTTATAAACGTTTCCAGTATTTAGTGCAAGTTTAAATTAAATCTTTTAATTTTAGAATTAAGTTTTAAACGCGTAACAAGGACTACAATCGTAAGAGAATTTTTACAAACCTTCCCGCGCTTGCTTTATAAATGATTAAAAAATTAATGCAGTGATGGGAGTAATTTTAATGAAACTATTTAATATTATATATGTTGTAAATTGAATTATTTTTGTAATTACATAATTATAATTTAATAGTGAAAATACAATTTGAACATGTAAGCATTTTGTTAATAATCAATTACATTGGGAATACAAAAGCGATGCATTTTTTTTCTAATTACGTAGGTATGTATTTCTATTTTATATATCGTTTTATTTGGTATGGCAGCGTCGTTCGACATAAAATTAAATATTCCATGACATTATTATTAATTCATTAAAATTTTAAAGTACCTACTTGAGCTTATAAAGAAATTTATAAATTACAATTACAAAATCGTGTTAATTCCTTTTGTTTTAAAGACAATAGTCAAAGGAACAGTGAGTGGGTCTTTTATAAAAACTTATCGTGTGAAAATCGTCCGACTACTAGCGACCTGAGACGGGCGGAGCATGTAATTTAATACTTTCTACCTACGTAAATGTTACATTTATAAAAATAATTACACGGCCAGTGCTTATCTGACGATTTCTTTGACGGCTCAATATTCGTTTGGCGAAACATCAATTTAAGCTTTTAACATACAATATTACATATCATGTTGATAATAAGGTACAGAAACAGGTTTTTTTTTTTTTTTTTTTTTTTTTTTTTTTTTTTTTTTTTTTTTTTAATAAATGAATGTCATAAGGAATTTTGTAATTTATTAAAAAAATTGATTTTTATATAGTACATACTATATAATGGTGGGAAAAATTACCTAAGTGTGCACTCATCCTAATGTAAATGACAAATCTAAAGCACCGACAAAACAAACGTAAGAGGGAGCTTAAAGATGCATATTTCGTGGGCTGTTTATGTAAATTAATTCATAATAAATATTTTGATTCCATGCTAACGAGTAGTTGAAGTCGGACGACGCTCGTTCGACTCTCGTTAGGGCCTGAATGAGACGGCGCATTATCATAATAATGTTATTTATTGCGAAACCCTTTATTATTTTATATTTAAATATTCCTAAAGTATCTCCACTTGGATTAAGAAACCTCACTACGCGCCAACCAAACAACGATCAACTTAATATTCACACGATTAGAAATTTTCTTTCTAAGCATGTCTATTTTTTTATTTTTTATTTGTTAATTTAATGTTTTATTTACATTTCAATTTAAATATTTTTAAACTTAAACTTGTAGGTATTTTTATTTATATTTATGTAAATGACTCCTGTTTAGATGTAAGCTAGTTTTATTCTTCCTTAATAAAACTCTATTTAACGTTAAAGTAATACATCAATACTTACATTATTTTTTATTTCTTCTGTCGTTTTAGCTGTTCCAGAGTAGCGGGTGTAATTTATATAGTCACTTGCACATAAGTTTTAATTATTTAGTTGTGTAGGTACTGACTACCCGCGATCAAGAAAACGCTATCAGCGCCATCTATTATGATGTGTCGCTCTGCAAAGTAATTCGCGCAAAAATATATATTGAAATCGGACATTTTGACGCTCCTTTTTTCGACTTTTTTCATTTACTGTATTTTGAACATGATTTTTTATTATTACATAGTAGATAGTTATTATAATTTTAGATCATATTTAAATGTCTTAACTCGTCTATGTTACCTATGTAACTTTTCTAATGCCATCATTCAAAAAAAAAAAAGTCAAATTACAATAACTTTTCATAGAGTGATTTTTGTTCCACAAAGACAGACAGGCAGACATTTCTAAAATGTGTGTGTGTGTGTGTGTGTGGGTGTGTTTGTCTAAAAACACATTTTAGACCCCTACAAATTTTATTTAAATATAAAATTAAAAAATAATAATAATAATAACAAGCTTTTACTGTGTAACGCCCCTGTGCCTGTGTCGGGCCGGCATGGGAACCCGGTCCTGCTAGACACGGCGTCGTCAGAACTGTTCAGGGGTGAGCCGGACAGTCCCCATGGAGGAGAAGTCTAGCCTTTTCGCCGAGGCCAGCCTGTCGCTGAAGAGATTCTATTGCCTACAGATCCGGGACCCTCCAATTAAAGCGCCTGAAGGCTCCCGCAGAGATTTAGTTCACTCCCAAGTGCTGAGTACGACATACGGTCTAGGACTACCTGCGCGGGCGTCCTGGATATCACCAGTAAATGGGTTCCTTATTTTTTTTTTTTTACATAAACAAAAAAAGATGCATTCTTCTTGATTTTTATTTAATACCAGAAAATAAGGAACTTTCAGTTTTTTTTTTTTGTTTTGTTTATTTATATCTAAAATTACTACTATAATTTACAAATAAATACATCATAGGTGTTTTGGCAATCTCTAAAATTAATTTTAACAAACAAAATAACATTTCTACGGCATCCTTCTAAAACTAACGTTATTATTTTTTATATTACAAAGAAATAAAACATATTTAAAGCATTTCAAAGGCGGGTCTTGTTAAGAGTTCGATAATAATTCTTGTCTATACCCAGCTATTATTTTAGGTAGAAACGAATACACAGTAATTACCTACAACTTTTGTACCCTCCGTTTAATATTTAAAGAACTTTACCGTTTTTCGTTCTTACATTTAGTATTAATTTTAAAAATCAGATTATTTATCGTAAAGTTTAAGACTATAACATAATTATATTAAAGAAATAATACTAAAAAAAAACCTTTAAAATGTTTTATTTCATTATTCCCTACTTTCGAAATAAATAAAAACGATTTTATATTTCAATTTGTCTAATAATATTCACCAGTAATTTGTTTTTAACTTCATTAAATCAAGGATTCTGTATCATAATTTAGTAGTAAGAATAACATTGTTTGTTTGTATATATTGCTCGTGTATTTTATATATGACATTTGACACATAATTTTTTTTAATTTAAAATTTAAATTTATATTATTTCCTCTTTTGCACAACTACAAACTTTATCTGGCGTATTTTCTAAGATTAGCTGGTAAAGAATGCTTTAAGAATTAGTACCGTATTTTATACAATATAGATATTAGGTAAGTGTATTGGGCAGTAAAGAGTTAATAATTCAAAAGTATTTGATTGTAGTGTAGCAATACAAAGTGAATGAAATTATTTCTATTTGTATTTTCTATTACGTTTATTTAGTTTTTATATAATAACCCTTAAACCTTATTAATGATGGGGGAAATATATAAAATATTCATAAAGCCAATTTTTAAGTAACATTTACTGGTTGTTGTAGGTACACCGCATGAATCGATGAACAATTATTTATTAATGTTTTAAATTATGACGGTTACACTTTAAGGATATATTTCTAATATGGCATGTGAAACAATCGTTTACTTTAATGAATTTATTAGAAGAAAATTATAATAACGTCGACAAGTAAAAGTTAGAAAACGCTATCGACTCATTATATTATGATCAATTAAGCAATGCAACAACCAACACAACGATTATTTCTAATGAAAGACATACATAGTGTGAAACAAAAGACGTAGACATAAAAAAGTACACACAATAAGATATCTCACACAATGAACAAACATCTGTTTATATAATTTTACTTTAAGCTTGTATTTCTAATTAAAAATGTTTAGAGAGCAATAAGGTTATCATCGTAACAATGTAAGTAAATACTTAAAATTTAAGAAACATACTTTTAAAGAGACAGTTATGACACAGTATAGTAATATATACAGTATTGTAACTCGGCCGTTATTTGAAATAAATGCCAACAGTGACAGCCGCGCACTACGTAAACGTGCGATAGGGCTGCCCGCCTCCAGCATTTTAATTACATTTGCCTACTTTGTGTTTCCATTTAGTTTTGTTATTGTAAATATACTCTTTTTATATAAACAAATAAAATACTTTGTGAATTGAATAGGAAGTGTTCAAAAAAAATGCGTGTTTTTTTTATTGTTAGATTTAATTAAAAAACCATGTTTATGTTTGAATAACGAATCGGTCTTATAAATTTGCACCCGAAAAATATTTGCTCCTCAACTGAGACGTACCAAATGCTTTATTATTAAAGTTTAAAGTATAAAAAATGCGTATTCTAATATAATGTTTAATTAAAAATACTTATCCATTAACAAGTATGCTTAATTAAATAAAATCAAAAAACCCGACTGCGTAAAATACTCATATTATAAACTAAAAAGAATAAAACAATTTACTAGCTTTCATTTGATACCCATATAGCTACATCTCATATGTCAAAAACCGTCCAGCCGTTTGGGCTGTAGGGCGTGCCAAAGAAATGGACATACATACATACATACATACATACATACATACATTCATACATACATACATACATACATACATACATACGTACATACATACGTACATACATACATACATACATACATACATACGTACATACATACATACATACACTCGAAAAACATAACCCTCCTTCTGTCGCAGTCGGGTAAAAAGGCACACATTATGTACCTACCTATTAGTACGTACAATTATTTTATAGTCTTACATTTCAGAGTTTCTAGGTAATCTAAAAAAAGTTATCTCTGGATGCGTTATTGGCGAATTCATGCAACCAAAACAGCACAAATAAATCCTACTCGTCATATTAAATTCGAATTGGAATTATTTTCAGTGAAAAAATCGTGTGGTTATTGTTAAAAAAAATAACACACGGTCCGTTTGTCACTGCGGCACAGTCGCGACTGTTTGCGTTCCGAGTGCATCCCGAGATCGAGGCCGTTTGTATAAAGTTGGAGTACTGTATATATTACTATACTGTGGTTATGATGTATGAATCATGCTGTGGAAATAACACACACACACACAAACACACACACACACACGCATACGCACACAAACACACGCACATACACACACTAAACAGATTCTCAATCGTTTAAAAATAAGCATTATAATTAAATATATTAAGTACAGTAATTGTGTTACAATCCTCTAAGCTTTGTACTAAGTGAAAATTTTTAAATACAGACTCCAAGGATTATAATTTAAAAGTGATTTTAGTCATTGTGTACTTCGTAAATCACGATACACAAATACCTACCACACACGACGAACAAAAACATGTTTCAATAAAGTACAATTGAATTTTAAAACATCTGGTTTTATTAAAGCATGTCGATAAAGTGATGGTGTTATCCACTAAACGACGTACTAAGTGAGAAACTAAGACACCAAGGAGTATAACTTCAAAGCGATATCGACCCATTAGGTCCGGCGCATCAATCACGCTGCGCAAACATCGGACCCATTATATTGGACAAACACGCGACCGCCCGGCTTCTGTTCGGACTTACACTTTTATTGACTTGTTGATCTTTGGAATATAGACGTTAATGTAATGATGCATTAACAATGCATTTAGCAATGCTAGTTTATACTGTACTTTTAAAACAAAAAAAGTATTTTTATTTATATAATACAAAGTTTTAAAAAAAATTATATAAAAAATATTAGGTATTCAAAATATATTTTTTATTATTTACGTACAAATTAATATTAGCAAAAATCAATGTAAATTTTTAATTTAGAATAATTTGTTATTTTTACTAAGTAGATCGATCGACAGACAACCGTTTTGGTGTAGTGGTACGAGTTATCATTTCAACGTCGCGGTCACGGGTTCAATTCTCGCTCCTGGCAAATATTTGTTTTCAGTCTGGGTCTATGTCCTTGTATGTTTCCCCACCGAGTCTCGAAGAACACGTAAAGCCGTCGGTCTCGGCTGTTATCATATTCACCAAGTAAAGATCGTTACGCATGTAGCGAAATAATCCGCCAACCCACAGTGAAGCAGCATTGTAGATTAAGCTCCAACTCTTCTCCTACTCGAAAAAGAGGCCTTTGCCTAGTAGTGGGATATTTACAGGATGATCCAGTACTAAATATATATTATATTAGTTGTAATAAGTATATGTTATATTAGTTGTAATGTACCAAGCTTGCTGAAATAAAACGAAGTAATTTTAAAAGGCAACGGAATAATATTTGAATGGTCAACCTAATAAAACTGGGTGTTGTAACATCATCGTAAAATATTTTTAAAGACAATGTGACGTAAAACTTCAACGACAAATGTTTTATATACATATAATCTTTGTCAACTAAAATCTTAATAAGCAGTATATACATACACATATCTTTATTTAATTTCCTAATAGCAATAGCAACCTACCAAAACTTAAGGCCAATAAAGACGTCTAGATGCTCTAAGAATAGAAAACTTCTATTCTCTATCTATTTTTTATTCGACACGATTTTCATTCAGGTCAGCATTCAGGTAGATTGTAGGATGTAAGTGGTCCAGTTTCTGACGTGACCATTTTATGTTAGTTTGAAAATTGTGATGGCATGTGATTGCAAGGAATATAAAATTCATCTGCAATCTTATATACTATGTTTATACTAATATACAACTGGATATTATGTATTTATTTTATTAATAGCACTGGTCTTTTTTGTAAAAAACAAATTCTTTAAAATGTGTTCATTAATATATTCAAAAGTTCGTTAATATAATTATATAGGTAAGGTTATAAAGGTTGCCTGGAAGAGATAAGAAGATACATATTTGTTTGTACCTAAAGAAAAATACCTAAATTGTATCTTTTTTGTGTGCAATAAAGTTTTAAATAAATAAATAAATAAACATAAGTTCGTAAAATATTTTGACTCGTTAAAAATTAAATCCAAATAGGTATCGTAGATTTCATACAAAAAAAAACAAAGGATGAAATGTCAAATGATTACTAACTGGACGACGAGTTAACGCAGAGTTCACTGCAATTATATGTTACGCTAGCAGTCGCGGGTTCGATCCATAGAGGTATTATAGATAGAGTAGGAAGACATACGGCTGCCTGTAAGCGGAAACTTCAAACGGTTAGAAAGAGAGAGAAGATCGCGGTACTCCATTGGCCTTGCGTTCTCAAGTTCAAATCTCGATAAAAAAAATTGTGAACATCAATTATTTACTTCTATTTTAATTTTTCGACTACAAACAAATCATAGAAACAACTCTAATATGCACAGTAATATTATATTGGTATGTAATTCAAGCGGTACCGCGATCGTGTCTCTCTTTCTAAACGAGGGACAGCTGGAGGCCTGGCTCCCCTGCTCTATCTATAATACCTCTATGGTTCGATCACTCATTACTAATGTTTGTATAAACGATACATGTTTTTGCAGTCTCGGCGTTTGTGATCGTACTGTGTTTTCGGACACTATTTTTATTTTATATAAAAATATGAATCTACTGTTCTCTTATATTTACGCGAATTTTACTCATTTAATTAAAAGTCTAAAACGGGGTGGGGTTTATCGCGTTTATTTCAAATTACAGTTTAACAATATTTTATTTTTAAATTATTTCCCGACGTTTCGGATCCTTTACAGCGTCCATGATCTCGGGGGACTGAGGTAGTGGGTGTCCGAATAATGAATTAATTGTTACATACCCCGTTTTTATACAATTTTAAATTATTACTATTAACCGTTCCTATTCATGCAGAATGAACTTATTATGTCTGGAAGTCGTGCTGTGTTCTTATTTTCCTTGGGTTCAATTAATTTCAGTACTGGCTCCTAAGCTGGCGGTACGTTCCTACCATCCTCTCTATTGAAAGTAGGATGTTTTTTTGATTTCAATAGCATTTCAATATAAAATAAAATATTGTTAAACTGTAATTTGAAATAAACGCGATAAAAACCGTTTTAGACTTTTAATTAAATATGAATCTATTTCTCAACTATAAATAATTTAAGCCAAAAACCATATATAAACAATATATTCTGAAAGCGTGATACCTACTCTATGAAAACAATATCCGTAACATCGTATCGAATTGAATCGTATGAAAAAAACAATTTCCACATTGCGATCAATCAAAAATATCTAAACAAATATAGTGCTCTCGTATTAAAATCTACGGATCAGTTTTCAGTGGACTGGTCTTCCCCAAAAGATCAAATTTTGATTTCCATTTCAAATATCAAAGCCAATATCTTTCGTGTGACCCAATTCGATACAAAATTTGAATTAAAAACAATTTATAGGATTTATAATTCTCGAGATAGTAGAAGTATTGTCCAATATTATTCATTCATATAAATTGCGGTATAAAGGTATAACAAAGTCATTACCGTGAAGATAAGGTTGTATACGCGGCTTATTGTTTGGAAATGGACATTAAAATGTGGCTCCGGCTTTAAGTAGGGCTATAAATAATTTTAGCAGTTTTCGGTTGTGATAACGTATAACAAATATTTTCTGAGGTTGTTGTTAAGATACCTTTTTAATATTTCTGTAAAAAAAATATTTTTAGAAAATAATTCGACCAGAAGGAGGTAAGAATCATGCTCTGAGAGGTTCATACTTCATGCTAAATTATGGGTTGTTTTAATAATAATTTATACAAATCAGTGTAATCAGTGTGTGTATTGTAAAATAGTGTGTGTGTGTGTGTGTGTGTGTGTGTGTGTGTGTGTGTCAGTGTGTAGTGTGTGTATCGGGTTTATAGATTCACCTTCTATTTATTTTTAATGTTTAAAAAAAATTAGATTGGTTAATTGATAGGCACTCATTTTAATGTTAAAAAGTCAAAACTTCTTCTTTTTTTATACCAGAAAAATACTGTAATTGTAAAATACAAAACTGAAATGGCTTAATGGTATGGTCGATTAATATTCGTTTAAATAGAAACAAGATTCCCGGAAAATTTTAGTGTCTATTCAAAAGTAACTTCATTATTAAGTAGTTATTTCTGAAACATTTAAATTAAAGCTGCTTAAAATAAAACATTATTGCTAATAAAAACTTAATGATTTAAAATATAGCTTCATTTTATTGATTTTAAACAAAGCGACGCTGGATCACATCCGGTAAATAATTAAAACTTTTTAAAGAATCAGTGAAATGTGGGAGAATGAAATAAATTTTCTACTCGAACGGACACTTTCGTTTTTATCCTTCTTGGCTTGTGATTTATTGAGAAATTCTCTTACTCCCGTACAACTTACCACTATGTTAAATGTATACTTTATTTTCAACGCAGTAAGGACTACTTAGGACGAATTATTTTTTATTACGATAGCAAAACACTTGGTACTTCGTGGAGTTTTGGAAGTATTGAAACGTTCAGTTTTTGCTGTGTAAGTTGTCGCATCTGACACAATTTCTTATCCTCCCCGTAACAGATTCAATATTTCTAATTGTTAAGTTTTTCTTCTTTATGATTTTTTAATATTAGATTCTTCTAATTAATTATTCATTATTCGGACCCTTAGTTAATTCAAAATAAACTTTTTAGATGTTTTTTTTTTTCATTTCTTTTATATCAAAATTGATAAAAGTTAAACAGAAATGACGAAACGAATTTTAGAAACCTTTTAAGGTGTAGAATATAACGGGAAATTACTTAGGAACCACGCTTGGCTTTGCCGAGTTTAGTCAAAGAAAAATCGAGATTTCAATAGAAATAGAATTTCTTTGATGTAAGAATAAAAAAAGAAAAAAATCGTCAGGGCAGCAGAATTGGTGAACTGTGAATTCAGAGCAATGGGTTTAATATATTTTAAAGGTTAGAACGTTTCACTGCACATAATATATTACAAGGCACCTATTACCAATTACGAAACTACGTTACAATATAATTATAATTCTTTACATAAGCCTAAATGGGTAAGTCTTTTATTAAATCGATATTTCCAAGGTTAATATGAAACAAAATCAATTCATTATTCGTTAGTTAAGTTAAAACTCATATATTTTCTTACTACTGCTAGTTGCTACAAATTGTATAATAACTTATTATTATGATATTTACTTTGCTTGGAGAAGAAAATATTTATTAAGCTTCAGTATTCTATTAATTTTTGCGTATATTTGATTACGCATATACGTATTTTCTCTTAAAACGATATTAAATCCTAACATTATTTGCCTTCGAATGTTATATTAGTATACGTTGTTTTTGTTGTCCACCAGCAAAATATATGTTTGCTATGCTCCTTTTTATTTACATTAATTTTTTTACCGTTGTGCTTCGTACACGTTTCAGTTTTTTTTTTTTTTGTTTCTACATATCTCTCACATCACAATTTCATTTGCCTAGTTAGAGAACAAAAGAGAAATTATTTGAACATTATAATATAGGTAAATCATAAAATAATAGTCTTAAATTTATTTTAAATAATGTTAGCAAATACCAATTCAATTATCATAATATAATTTCTTATTGTTTAAAACAATAGTGTTCTCGAGTGTAAAAGCGTCATAAAATCATTAAGGGGCCATTCATTTATTACGTAAGATGAATTTTGCTAGTTTTCGAACCCCTCCCCCCCTGTTGTAAGAAAAAATAAGAATAGGCTGACCCCCTCCCCCATATGTTTAATATTTATTACGTAAGAATCAAAAGGAAAAAATGAATAAATGTTTGGTTTGTTTTAATGTTTATTTTTTAAAGTAACAATTTTCAGAAGTGTTTATTTGTACTTACAAAGCTACCAATATTTTTTAGTTCTGGTAGTAGGTACTAAACGTTTGTTTTAATTATTCATCTTTACCTAAGTACATAAGAGAAGTCCAGTGGCTCAAAACCCACTCGGAAAGTGGATATGCCATTGGAACATCTCTAATATTACCTATATGTGCGGTTGCCCCCGCTTTTTCAAAGAATAATTTTAACTTTGTGCATTTTTTTAATCTTACGTAAGAACTATAGAGACTATTTAACTATTTTTTGTAAGAAAAAATAAGACATGGTCGACCTCCCTCACCCCCTAAATAGTCTTACGTAATAAATCGATGGCCCCTTACGCATTGCATTGACACAACATAACAAAATATAGATTGATCAATATCAAGTTACCGTTGTAATCGCTCGGACCTTGGTCGTGAAGCGTACGGCCATCGGCAAATACAACACTACGCATCAACTGATCTGCAAATTGGCGAGGCTTTGACGGCGGTCGTGTCAGCGTTCGTCTGCAGCCGGCTTTATGATGCTCGGATACAAGATAATTACAAACGGAGCAGAAAAAATTTGAACATTATTTATTTAAAAGGTTACTTTGGTTATTTGATTGTTTTTTTTTTTGTAATATTATTATTAAACGTTTACTTTTTTATTAATATACATATGTATAAAATTTAGCAGTTGTATATTTTTTAGAGATGTGCCGACTATAACTTTGGCCGACTAGCCGACTAGCCGACTAGTCGGTTGTGAAGTCGCCGACTAGTCGGCCGACTAGTCGGCTAAGCCGATAATGGTTTCGGCGGCGGCAAAGTGGGTTGTTTCTTTATACTTGGTTGAAACATCGGTTAATTTTAAAAATTTATCTACTGAAGAGTGGGAAGTACTCGTAAAAAGCATTGAATTGCTGAAGCCATTTGAAGAGATTACGAATATTATAAGTACAAGTTGGTTTTCGGTGTCTGAAGTAATACCTCATTTGAAAACGTAACAGAAATATGAAGAAATGTACATTGAAGAAAACCAAGAAACCATGCAAATGAAAGTCTTGCTGGACAATGTTTTGAAGAGTAGGTTCGACTTGGAGCATGACAAAGTCTTCACCCTGGCTAGGTACATTGTTGGATACAAGCTATCGATGTTTCGAATTTTTTGTACATTAGGTACGTCATGTAGGTACATGTCTTGGTTTAATACTAGTCTGTTAAAATCTAGTCTTTTATTCAAAAATAAAAAGAAATATTTATAAATGTTTAAGAATAACAAGATATTATATTGTTTTGTTTGTTAATAATAATAGTAATTTTGTTTGATCATTATCATAGATATTTTATTACAGTAAGTAATTTTAGAGACTTTAGAGATTTTAAAGACCAAAGGAAATTTTTTTTTTTATATTTCAAAATGTATTAAACTGATTCTAAAATAAAAATATTAATTAACAATCAAGGTAATTATTAATTTAATTCCTCTGAAGTATATACATTTTATTGATAAAATACATACAAATTTTAAGCCGGATAGTCGGCGCTCTTTGCCGGATAGTCGCCGACTAATCGCCGACTACAAAAGTGGCCGGATAGTCGGCTTAACCGACTAGTCGCCGACTAGTCGGAACATCTTTAATATTTTTCTCTTAAATAAATAGTTTTTATAATAGATTTTTTTTTTTGCTGTTAATGCTATTTTAAAATTGTAATCGACTGTGCGATTGTTCATGATACAAGAAATTACAAAACAAATTTGATGTATTTTTGTGTATGACCTATAATTACATCTACGCACTGGTATTTCACATATACATATTTAATCTCGCTACGATGACATGCACTAGATAAATAATAATTAAAATGAATAATAAATCTAGCGTAATTATAAAACTACTATTTTCATTGCACAATTAAAAGGCATATTAAACAAACATAACTTCAATTAAAAATGTAATATATTACGTACATTTATCTATATTAAAGTAATTTATAAGTCTTATTATTCTCACTTCACTACTGTTAATTAATTTTACGCAACGTCTGGTAACCTTGGTACCTATGTATGGCATTTTGTGGTCCGGTATATGCTTAATTACTACACTCTATGGGTAGTTGGAGCGGCATGTTGGCAATTATACGGTAATTATTAGGGTAATGTCAGTATATTTCACATTCGTTTTGAACACATATTTTATGACGTGCATTTGAGATAATGACGATACATCTTCCTTTAATGTTGAGATTTGTATGAAAACAATTTAAATTTTAATAGGTTCCTATGGCCTTTTAATGCCTTGGCAGAATTGTTTTACTTCAAATAACAAACGCTAATTTGTAATATATGTACAATTGTACATAACATCGAATAAAACTAGCAATAAAATCAAGCTTAACTTTTTATTTATTTATTTTTTGCTTATCTTTTTTTTTGTAAAATTAATAAATTACTTTCTGTAAATTTAGATACCTAAATAATATATTTTATTTTTTATTTTTTAAGAGACCTAGAAATTATAACTATTACCGGTCCGATCTTGCATAAGTTGATTAAATTATCTATAATAATAATTTATTTTAACATGATATAATTTTCAAAACAGTTGCACAAATCATAGAACCCAGCTTACCGAATCTTCAGTCAATTAAAATACATTTAAGGGACCAAACACACCTGGAGGATAAACATCGCAACTATTGTTAAACTCGAGAAATTCGAACCTCAATTTTGACAACAAAAAGGCCATAATCGATTTTTCGAGCACAAAGCGTGTATTATATTTGACAAGTCGACTGTACAGAACTGTTTGCGGTAGAGATTATTTCGGATGAAATGAATGAAAGCAAAACACGATCCGTGAATATGTGGCCGTAATTGAAATCCGAAGAATATGTTCAAGGACGATTTTTTAATATTTTTTTGCCTTTCTTTTCAAACACCACGTCGATTATCGTTAGAATCTAAGCGTCGATTTTGATTTGATTGACAAAAAAATTAAACTCTTATTCCATTATTGTAAATGTCAATGTCATATTCTGGTGTTTGTGGTGAGAAATATGATTTAAGCCCTATTTAATTTTGACAATCGTTTCTAATAATGAACTGACATGTTTCTTAGAGCACCTGTCGTAGATTCAATTATGATTGAAAAGAAACGTATAACCCAATATAAAACAAACTTTGATTAATAGACCAAAAAGTTTCTGTAACAGGAAACACACGGTGATACGAAGCCGGAGGCCAGTCATTACCTTTGTTCGAAGAGGGTAGGAGATAATGATTAATTACAATTTAGTTCATGTCAACGACCCACATGCCTCCCGAAAGTTTAATCTTACACCAGGTGCCGTTTATCTGATTATAGACCGTGAAAGGGTTTAAATGAACGTGATAAGAACGAATTTGTTTTTTGACCCTCTCTACGTGAAAAGTTGTTTTGTTCTCTATAAATGGAAACCATATAAAATCTAGATAATATCTTTTGAGCACCTACTCCTTATATTTTTTTATGTATTTAAATATGGCGTCAAGTTCAAGTTTTTATGTGTTCCTAAATGGCTTCAAGTGTTGTACAGAAAATGCTGTAGCCCTCTTGTAATGTTCATATCAGAATCGCTTCATTTGTAAAAGAGAAAATGTAAGTACTTTTTTATTATATAGGTTTTTATTATAAATGTCTGCAACTTATATTTATATATGGTACGGTGTTCCAGTGGTAACACTGACAAACTCAAATGGATATAGTATTCTTTACTATCAAACAAAATTCTAATAAAAAACCCATATAAATATTTATAGAGGTAGAGGTTCATGGAATTGGATCAAAGTATTAGAAAATTAACAACCTATGTATATTGTATTGTATATTTACTAGTTTATTAAATTACTATATTATAATTACCAAAACGTTTATCAATATAACAAAATGTAAGTCAAACATTTAGTATAGCAAAGAAAGGAGGTACACATTTTACCACTTTGGAAGTGTCTCTCGCGCAAACTATTCAGTTTAGAAAAACATGATCCTATAAATCTCAATATCATGTTTGAAGACCTATCCATAGATACCCCCGTACCCACACGTATGGGTTTGATGAAAAAAATTTTTTTGAGTTTCGGTTCTATATATGGGGAACACCCAAAATATATTGTTTTTTTTTTCTATTTTTGTGTGAAAATCTTAATGCAGTTCACAGAATACATCTACTTACCAAGTTTCAACAGTGTAGTTCTTATAGTCATACGGACGGGCAGACAGACAGATATGACGAAACCATAAGGGTTCCATTTTTTGTTTTATTTCTAAAATAAAGGCACAAAGAAAACGCGAAAAATCATTATCAAAAATAAAAGTAAATAAAGAAATATAGAAAAATAAGAATATTTTAACAAAACAAAAACCGACTTCAATAGGCGTGATGTTATATGGAATGGAAAAATCCACCACCACATCAGTCGTTGGATGTCCACTGCTGAACGTAGGCCTTACTATGGGCCCTCACTATGGCCTTAGTCGCCTTTTATGACACCTCGGCAAGAGAGATGTCGGGACTATTCTTCAGTGCCAGTTACCGCACGGCAATCTAAGGTAATAAAGCTAAGGTAATAAGTAACAATCATTAATCGTGTGCTTATGTGATAACAACCGACATCGACGGTTTTAGGTGCTTTACTACTCATGTAGCACACGTGCAAGACACAAGGACAAACACTCAGATTGAAATAATAATTCGTACAAATACAATTATCCACTCAAAGCAGAAGTTGTTACTGTTGTCATTTTCGCTGTTATCATTACGCATTCGAATTGACGCAACACTATTTTTGCGGATTTCATGTAAAACATACATTATGTACTGGTTGACAAAATAATAATAAATAAAAAATAATTTCGACATCACTAAAACTAGTAAAGTAACGCAACGTCACGGCTTCAGAACATATTCAAAAAAAGAACATCGAACACAAAAATTTAAAATCGACCACATTTTTTTTTTTATTGTAACGTAAGCTTGAGCAATGAAGTGGCGTCGCAAAAAGAATCTCCCGAACAATAGTGTGTGGCCAGGCATATATCAAACAACAAAAACATCGCTGGAATATACGAATGAGCGAACACTATCATTTACCCGGCGATTTGTCATCGAGATTCAGACTAGGGGCGGGGATGTATCGAACTGATCCTACTATTTATATTTATTTACATGTCAGATAATTTAATTTTTAATAATCTATATACTCAAATTAATTTAATATTATTATTACATTATAGACTCTTATTATACTATTGTAATATAAATCTATACATATAATAAAATGGTAGAAAAGTCAAAACTGTACATTGAATATTTTTTAAAAAGAATACTTGGGGTGTGATCTACAATCGATACCGAAGCCAAAAATATAGTTTTTAGAATTTTTGTCTGTTTGTCTGTTTGTCTGTATGTATGTCCGGGATAAACTCAAAAAGTACTGCATGGATTTACTTCAAATTTGGTACGAATATTATTAAGAAGTCGGGTCATAACATAGGCTACAAATTATCACGCTATCACCTACGGGGAACGAGCAGTGAACCTTTATTTCTTCAACGCATTCTGTAACAGCGTGTAATCTAGCGACGCATATTTGAATGTTGTTATTATGTTAATAACCATGCTATAAGCTATCTTCACACTAAAAAAATCACGAAATATAAGTAACTTAGGCTGATAAACATAATGAATGTAAGAATAAATGTAATATAAGAAATGAATATAAGTAGTATCAAGACAATTTTAGAGCAGCGCCATCTATGAGATTTTAAAAACATCAAGTCGAATTACATGTGTAAACCCTTTTTGGATATAAATAATTTAAATTTGATCATGTTGGCGAGGTTAATAGTTGTTCATAAAAGTCATAGATGGAGTTGTGCATTTTAATAAAAATTGTATCGTTGATTCGTTTCAGAGATGAGCAAGAGAATTTTAAAAAAATGTGTTTATATAAGTTTTAAGCTGCTTCATCTATGTCTTATAAAATTCATCGAGTTTTTCTGTATGTAATAACAAACAGAACTCAAAAAGAACTGCATAGATGTATAACAAAATTTAAACTCGAAAACGGCACGCTATTGCTGTAAACAATTTGAGTTAAATAACGAAGAAAGAGGAAAATTAAGCATGCCATATATATCATAAAAATAAGAAATGCTTATGCTTCCGCCTTAAAGTCATCTCGCTCCACAGACACACCATTGAGGCGGAAATTCTTACGGGTTGTGGCGTCGGCGAAGCAGTATTTATACGCATTCCGCTCATACCTCATAACTTCCCGTTCCAGTTCAAGCGCGTACAGTTCCCCGTGAGTGTTTGCTTCGCGATGACCATCAATAAGTCGCAGGGGCAGACACTGAGGGTAGCTGGTGTCGACCTCAGGACGAGCTGCTTCACACGGGCAGCTGTACGTCGCTTGCTCCCGCGTCACCAGTCCTGACTCTCTTTACATTTTGGCTGCGGAGAGCCGAACTACTAATGTTGTTTATCGAGAAGTCCTATAAATATGTATTTTTACCATATTCTGTATTCCTTATTTATTATTTTCTCCATCCGTTTCAGTCACAACTTATGACTTAATTCAGCAGAATCACCATAAAGTCATTTATTCAAAGCAGGCTTAAAATAAGCACTTTTTGAAAGTCAATTTTACAAAAGACAGTCTCCCTCTGTTACTGTACTTTCTGTAGATATGAAATGTAAAGAAGAAACGGGTAAATGAATGTTATTTTAAAAGGTATAATAGTAGGTACTTTTGGTGCTGTATAGCGTTCATGCAGACGACGTCGCGGGCAGCAGCTAGTATAATATAAACAGCATCTTCTATATTTAGTCTTGCGTTTTAATTATCCTATGTTTGCGTTTAAATTAATAGCTACTCAAGTTTATTTTTCACTATAAATAGACTTAAATAATAATAAAAATATATATTACAATTAATGTGCTCATTAACGAATAATTGAGCAAAATCTTTAGACGGAGTGTAAACCACAAGACACAAGCCACAAGATAGACAAAGCAATTACTGTACGTACTACGTATAAAATACACATAGTCATATATATACATATAGCGTTTAAACGTAAATGCTATTAATTTTTTACCGTTTTACACAGACTGACTACGTTTTGCTAATATATTTGTAATTATTTACATTTTAAAATTATCGTCATAATCATCATATCATTCGTTGGATGTCCACTGTTGAACGTAGGCCTCTCCCATTGACCTGCAGAGCGACCGGTTCAAAGCAGCCTCCATCCACTTCCGGTGACTTTCCTCAACTCGTCTGTCCATCTCGTGGACGGCCGTCCGACGCTGCGCTTGCCGGTACATGGTCTCCACTCGAGAGCCTTTCCGCTCCATCGGCCGTCAGTTCTTCGAGCTGTGTGCCCTGCCTACTGCCACTTCAGCTTGCAAATCCGTTGGGTTGTGTCGGCAACCTTCGTTCGTCTGCGGATCTCATGATTTCTGATCCGATCTCGCAGAGCAATACCAAGCATAGGCCTCTCCATTGCACGCTGTGCGACTTGGAGTTTGTTTAAAAGGCCCATAGTCAGAGACCATGCCTCAGATCCGTATGTTATTACTAGTAACACACATTGGTCGAAGACTTTCGACTTCAGATACTAAAGTATATCAAAAAACTGACAGACAACTACAAATATTACATCGCTCGTCAAAACGTGTCATTAGTCACCCAAAAACTTCTTTTAAAAGTATAAAAGTTATACTTTTTAAAATTGGAATTAAATGTGTATATTTTTAAAAATATGAGTAAATCGATCGCCAACTAGCATTCGTGTAAACAGATCAGTTAGTAATAGACCGGAAACTGGATTAACGCTTGTCAACTTGACGAACGATGTGCGTATGAAGTTACGCGACAATGGTATGTGGGCATCCGCTCCATGCTCGATCCCATGCACAGATAATAATTAATTTGTGAATCGTTTGAAATTCGTTCACAAAGAAAATTTAATGTTTTTTTTTTTTAGGCAAATAATTGGTTTATTTAATTAAATAATTAAATCGTTGTCTTCGGGCGCTGAGTCAAAAAGCATTTTTACGTATTTTGAGTCTTTGATAGAATTTAAATAAACGTTATTTATTTGATTCGTTTAAAAAAAGGTATTTTTGAATTTAATACGTCGTACGTCAGTTTCTCGGACACCTGCAAGGAATCTCATAGAACGAATGGCTACATGCACACAACTACAACCGCACCACTTTAACTATGTAATAAGTATGAATTATTTCCTAATTAAAATGTACAGATCATAATCTAAATAATGTACAGTTATATAATATATTTTTATCGATATTATAATTTAATTAATATTATATTTTTATCGACAGCAAACGTTCTGGTGTAGTGGTGCGAGTTATCGCCTTAAAACGTCGTGGGTTCAATTTCCACTCGGGACAAATGTTTGAAAATGTACAAATATTTGTGTCCGGTCTGAATGTATGTCCTTGTGAGACTCCACCATGCCTCGGAAAACATATAAAGCCGTCGGTCCTGGTTGTTATCACAGAATATGCGCACATGAGTAAATAAACCGTACAGAGGCAAAGCTTCATACAAGCGCGCTACGATAGGTACACTACTACAAGCATGAGACGCGTGTGTGCGTCGGCACACGAGCCTCACATACGAGAGAAACCGGCCTAACTTATGCTTAAACTCAAGGGCTGCAGCAGCAACGTTGCACCGTGTTTTTATTTAATGATTTATTAATTTAAATAGTGTTTTAATAAAATTTTATTAGTGTTTTATTATAATTTTAATAGTATTTTAATATAATTTTAATAGGGTTTTAATATAATTTTAATGGTATTTTAATATAAAAGTGTAAATATGGTTTACTGTACAGTGTGTATGAACAATAATATAAAGAATAAAAACACATCATTTTTTTCTTATCCCAAAGACTCCACTAGGTAAGTAGTACTAACATGATTATAATTTATTATTTTTAATGTGTTGGGTAGATAGATAGCTCGTATAATTATATTTGATGTTATTGTGATATTGTGTAACCGCATCGCCGGCCAGCCGTACCGTCGGCAAACTCGCGTTCAAGCTCGCTTAAGCTACAATAAGATACTCTATAGTTACCTCATTCTCTCGTAGGTTACTTTTTGACGTTTCACTTCTGCCGTGTGTGAATGCACATACACATTTATTTAATACTTAATGCCAAATTATTGGTGTTGATTTGAAATTTGTTTAAATATTCGAAAGTGGGGCGGGGCTCCTCCTTCAATCGCGTTGAAAAATTTTTTAAACGTTTTTTTTTTTAATAATACCTCCTGACAAGTTTATCTCATTTGTAGAATTACTTGAGCAAAAATTTCGCGAATATTTTGATCTCAACATAAATATTGTGAATGTTGGTAGTGATATACTTAAAAGTATTCAAGATTGTAAATTTGATACGCCATGTGAGTGCTTTCCATTGGATTATTTAAAAAAACTTTATGTAAGATTAAGAATTTATCATTCAATTAAAAGACACAACAAATTATTAAAAAATAAAAAAAATAAAAACAAAATATTTAGAGTAAGTAATTTATAAAACAAAAAATACGAACGAGCTTTACAGTAGTCACATATGTAATTTCTAACTCGGTATGCGTTTTGGCATTACTGTAAGTGTACCGAGAATGTTATTTTAATAAATCGATATGATATTTGACATCTCACTTTAGTAATAATAATAAATAACTAATTTGTTTTTTATTTTTATTTTCATATTTATTTAACAAAATAAAAAAATGTTTATGAAAGAATCTTTTTTTTTTTAAATCGCAAGATCATAAAGATCAAATTTGATAGAATAATTTTTTTAATACCTTGAAAATTTATAAAGTTTTTGGAAAATATTTAAAAAAACAAACACAATAGAAAACACAACAAAAATAAACTTTGTCATCTTATTGAACAACTAACTATTGTTTATTAAATTGTATCCTCCTGTGCCAACCCTACTAAAATAGGTATAAATTTTGCTCGCTCCTTAGAAGCTTTCACTCTGTACGGTTTATTTACTCATGACGTGATATGCGTCTATAATTGTGCCTTCAGGTGGCGGGATGCGTAAATGCATTTCCAAGAGATTAAAAAAAAAGATAAAAAAGTGTCTATAATTGTAGCGATAGTTACTCATAATAGGAAAATCATCCACCAACCTGCAGTGGCACGTTTACGGGCTGATTCATTTCAGTTTTAATGTATTTTAATTATCTACAATCGATAATCTTTTGCTTTTTTTTGTTTATAGGTGTGTATGTGTATCTCTCTGTGTGTGTGTGCGTACGTGTTTTTTTTTTCAAAATGTGGACTGTTTTATATAAAATATATTTCTTTTTTAAGCGTATACGATTAATAATCAAATACACATACACATATAACATCTAATCCCCGTAAAAAAGGTAACCCTTTGAGGCTTTGCCAAAGTCAGGTAAATACAAAGATATCCGTTATTTAATAAACGAAAAAAGAAAAAATAAATATATAGAAAAGAAAGAAATATTTTTGTTCGTAAAGCAATAGCCTCGATGATTGTTAATGGATTTTGCTGATTTTGTATTGAATCGATCATACAATGACTACTCACATTAAAACAAGCCGTTGGAAACCATCGAAAGTAAAATAATCATTCTAGGATAAGTAATCACGACGGTAAGATATACCTACCAAAATAGTTCAAATATTATTATATTGACTGGAATTTTCCAGTTAGGGTAAAGTTAGGCTATCAATTAATCAATCAACTTTCTATTGCAAAATATACGATCAGTCCCGACATGGGACACTCAAAGGTAAATCATCAATCACTTTCAAATGTTTAAAAAAAAAATTAGAACTAAATACATGACACCCGTGAATATGAACTAAGTGAACATAATGCACTCCCATAGGGGGTGTTTAAACAGTGTCCGCATTGTTCGTCACATTGAGTCTATTGTGATATCCATTGAAATAATATCCGTGACTTGTTTTTATTTGAAATTTACAAAAAGATGTTTAAGCGTTTTGTATGCAACAAAAGGATAGTAACTTAGAGCCGGAACATGCATTTCTTCGCTTCATTTTAATGTGTTGACTCTCTGATTTGAAATAATAGACAAAGAAGCGTGAAACTGTAACATGTTTTATGTGAACCGCTGACTCTGCTAAAATTTACGAATAAAACATACATTGATATTGGCTTTATCAGTGTGATATTTCATATTACTACTAATGTATAGAATTAATTACTAAAATTATTTTGAATCACTGAAAACGCGCGGTTTATTCGACTCAGACTGGGTTGGTTATCGAGATTTTTTATCGGGTTGGTCATGACTTTGTTTACCTCACGCTTTGTACTTATAAACCTGCTTATTACATGCCCTGTTAAAACCATTGATAAAAATCTTAATAAGCTAATTCAACGCTGAAGTAGTTTCATTTCATATTCCAAGTTAACTGTAATTCTCTCTTATAACAGTGCAGGTAGTTGAAATGACCCCAAGCTAAAGTATGCTGCGCCATTCTCAAGGCTCGCCCTAGCTCCGTACCCAGGATTTATCGTTTAATCACAAGCTCTCAGCCACCGTGGTATTGCGTCAGTAAATTGTGGCAAGATCAAATAAATACGACCTAAGCTTATAATATAGATGTGGCTTATGTAATTATAGATTAAATAAAATCTTAATATAAAAATATATTTTATACAAGACGATATTACATTATAAAAGCTTAAATTGATCTTGGTGTTATGGGTGCGTCAAGATTACAGTATGGATACAGTAATTACGCGTGAAGACAGGAATAGTATTTAAAGTTCCGCGTCCAAAATTTAAGAAACAAAACTCCGTTAATAAGACATTGTTATACGCCTGTCCGCCTGTCACATTCTGTAGACACACTGTAGTGTCTTTGGAACCGTAACACATACTTGAAATTATCTTGTATAAATGAGGTAACTAATAGCTAATTGTGCGTGATAAAATAACATTATTTAGGGTTCCGTGCTAAGGGTACCAATGAAACCCTATTGCTCAGAATTTGTTATCCATCCGCTTGTCACAGGGTTATGTCTTTGGAACCGTAAGAGAAACTTAAAATATTTAATCAGGTGTATCACTATGGCCACTGTGATGACAATTAATAAAAAAAATAATTTAAAAATTAAAGTAGACCCTCTTACAGTAAACTTATTTTATGCTCTTTTAGCTTGATCTTTAATAAATCGTATTAATTTTAAAGGTACATTAACACAGAATATTCAATGCAATCATCACGCTTGATTGATTTTTTTTCTTTTTGCATAAAAATGCCTGTTACTGAGAATAGTTTTGAAATAATACAAAATCAATGCATCAAAATGTCAATTTTTTTTAACAGTAAGGCTCGAAACACATAACGGCGTTGCGGCGCCGCAACGCTAAAATCGGCGGTGGCGTCACCGCCAATTTTAGCGGCGCGGCACCGCCAATTCCGGCGTTGTGACGTCATACTTGTTGACCATGATTTATTGACATTTTGTGTCTATTTTTATATTTAATTTTTTTGTGTCTTTATTAGACATGGGTATCTCAATGAATTTTTATGAACTGCAGATAAGCTCATGAGCCATATGCTTGAACCGGAGCTGTGAAACGGCTCACAGTTCAGCTCAATTGTTGTTATAGGTATTGTTACTTTTAACCACTTTTAACTATTAGATTTACAGCTAATTTATGACTCGGTTCAAAAAATGACATGTATGATGTACCTAAATTATAAATATGTAATAAAGCAGCGTTTCGAAAAGTTATTATAGTGATATTTTTTCTATCTTACACAATTATAGGGGAATGCTAATTTCATGCATATGATAAACGCTAAAGTGAGTTTCTTTGTTTGTTACGCTTTCACGCTTTAACTATTCACCTGAATTACGATCATCATGAAATTCTGCATACCAGTTGTCTGGGGTACAGAAAAGGACATAGAGTACCTACTTTACGTACCGACTACCGTTGGTGCCTGTACCATGCGAGCGGAGCCGCGGACAAAACCTATTTATTTATATTTAATCTATAAAACTAATATAGTAAGATATTAATTTATGTATCACTTTGTTTCAATTTTGTTTAGGCTTTATGAGACAAAAGTTGTTTAAAATTCTACCAGCATACAAACTTGATTCACAAAATTATTTCCGGTACAAAGGATTACTTTTTATGCATTCTACTAAATAACAACTTCACAAACAATAATTAACAAATTTCACGTGAACTATAATATTTAAAATAATTAAATTAATATCCACAATAAAAAATCACGAAGAACTGGTTACCCTACAACAACGCTCTTTTTCGCGGCGCCGCAACGCCGCAACGCATACCGCCGATTTTAGCGTTGCGTTGCCGCAACGCCGTTATGTGTTTTGGCTCTATACACTCGCACAACAAAGCGTTAAGAACTCCCATTGCTCGAACAAAGATTACCGCGTCTCTGTAACACAAAACGAAACAATGGGTATGTTCCGATATACACTGTGACAACCTTAGTCTTCCGTGGTGACAACTGTAAGGTGTGACGTCAATTCAGTATACTGCGAAGCCGTTTTTTTTTAGTTTGCTATTCTGGTTAATATTTAAAATGGAACGTAGTCTAGTGTACCGTTATTTCCATTTTTCGACACTATTTTCAAATGAAAATACTTATTGTGTACACGTTTTCTTTTCAATGATAAAAATTATTATTTGAATTTTGTTGCTTTCAAAACTTAATGTAGGTTTTAAAACTTTATTTTTAATTGAATTAATTTCACAATAAACCTAAGAAAAGTTTTTTTTAAAGGAAATATTAGATTTCCATTAACCTATCGCATATTATAACGCATATTGTATTTTTGAATAACAATATTAATTAATAATAATAACAATAATTCGTGGAAGACCACTCTTACCTACACAACTAAGACAGAACTAAATATAAGACTCTACGACAGAACTAAATATAAGTAGGTAAAAAAAAAAATCATATTAAAATTTTATTAGTTATTATATTACCAGACGATAGACTCTACTACTCTCTTTCATTTCTACTACATAACTCAAATGAGTCGTAGCATAATCTTAAAATTGTACGCTTTAAAACAAATAAACTATTCAGTCTTTTTATATTAGTATACTTGCACACTATATGAACTTGACCACTTTAAAATTTAGTTATGTTATGCCTTCGTTCCTAATAATATATTTTCGTATCATTGTAAATTGTAAATAAAAAATGTATTGAAGTAGTCATTAATTCCGTCATAAAATATCCACTACTCTAAAATTAATGACACAGCGATTAAAATGATAATACGAATACTTCGATTTCAAAATTTGTATAATACTATTCTTTTATCATTTGACACTTCCATAAATTTTTGTATCCACTCCCGTCGCGTGTCTTTGTAGTTGTCGATGTGACGTAATAAACATGGCGGTCATGGTTCTTGTTTCTTTCGACAAAAGGTGAATGCAAATGTGTTAAATGTGTGAGTAAATTAAGTTTCTTGACGTCTAATTAAACGAAAAATGCGTTATAAGGCACATAAAATTTCGGAGCGGCTTCTATTTCTTATTGACGTTAATTGTTATTGTTTGAAGGTATGCCAGTAATATATATGGTTTATGGGATAATAATTTTATGTCGCGCTTTGAATATTTTGTTTTGATTAAAGTTGTCACTTTTAATATAGTCGATTAAAAAATCAAATAAGACTTGTACGACTTTTTCTTTTATACTATTATTATAAAGAAGAAAGCTGATTTTCTTTTTCGTTTTTTAGTTTCTATTTAATCGATAATTTCTGAAACAACTGAAACATTCTAACTATTCTGAAACGAAAGCAACATTATGACAAAACTTCACGCTTAGTCTAATTATATCTCAGTATAATTATATCGAAACAGAAGTAATAAGCACCATAACCAGTAATGAGACCATCAAGGACCGTTAGTATAGTAATTATTATGATACTAGGGATGATCCACAAGACACGATAATCGGTAAATTGTAACGTAAAAGTTATTTATTATCTTTATAACCTTGCTATGTTACAAAATAATAAAAATATGTCACATGTATACATTATTTACATTTATTACATACCAAAGTTCGATGCTGTAACACAAAAAGAGATAAAACGATAATAGAGTCCTCATGGAAAGTAAAAGTCTCTAGGGAAAAATACGCATATAGATTGAAATGAAATATGAAATATGAAAATTCTAATGTTGCGGTAACATTAGAATTTTCATATTTCATAGTTACAGGCTGGTTTAAGAAATTTGACCTGGCTAGAACGTCCCACAAACATGAACATGTCGACAATCATTGAAGTAATAATATGTACTAACGTAGTAATAAAATCTCATTGTCAAATAACAATACGTTTCATTGAATTATCCATTTATAATAATATAAAAGTCAAGATATTACATAATCAGATTTAAAAATAATTGCAATTGCATATTTAACTGGCATCAAAAAAATATATATTTTTTTTAACTAAAAATGAGAACCGAGGAACAAAAGAAGATGCGAGTTGACATTTCAAATTCATGCTACGAAACTTACAGGCTCTTAAATATTTTTTGTCTCAGTTTGGAAACAAATTCCCTTTCATTTCGACAGCAAGCAATTACCAATGACCAGGAAAAGGCCGCATAATCGACACCAAAAAATTTAAAATATCTATTATACTTTGAAAATATTTTGTAAGCTTGTGAATATTTTGTAAGGTCCTATTATTGGATTAATAAATATTACGATTGCTTCAAGACATTAAATAAGTAATTTGCAATAACACTCACCTCAGATCAAACTGTGTGTAAAACTTTTGTTACTAGAATTCTATGAAACACAAAGGTGAAGATGTGATGGATTCTATTCAAGAAGTAAGGTTCGAGCTGCTCAAATACAAAACCAATACTGTAGATCTATTCCCCAGTGACTTCCATCTTTTTCTCAACTCCAGAAAGTAAGAAATTCGAAAATTTTAAGAGGAAAACAACATATCATTTGGCTCGCCTCGCATCTTGCAGTCATTTTAGTTTTTTTTGACGGTTTTATTTGAAAATATAAGTAGTATAAAAAAAATTAAAAAAATGTCTTCAGGGCCTGACTAAAACAAGTTTGAGCTTGAAACGACATGATTCACTTCAAAATGACATTTCATACTTTTGAAATTGAATACTTATCGTAAGAAAAAATAAATTTTAACCTACGGCATTTTTAAAACCCTACCTTAAGCCCCTCAGTAACCACATAATAGAAAAATAATATTCGAAATTCCTAATCCTTTAAATACTATCTGTATTCAAATTTCAATGCAACGGGTCGCGCCCTCGATTAATTTTCAAGGGACGAGTTTGTGTGGTCTCATAGATTATCCGATAAGATCACTTTGACACAAGACATTCCATAAAAAAAAAAAATTGGTTGTCTGTAAAGTCGGTTTACGGACGATAATTTTTACGTGATAACGTCATAAGAAAACATGAATGGAATTGAATTATTATTACTGAATTATCATTATTTTGTATAACATATATATATATATATATATATATATATATATATATATATATATATATATATATATATATATATATATATATATCTATGCATATAAGCTACAGGTAATTAATTGTATTTAATATAAAAGCGAAATAAAGTTAAATACTTTGAAAATATGTAATACAAGAAATAATCAAGTTTAATAAAGAAGTTAAGTTTAATTAACTTAAAATAGTAAAAATATACTAAATAAAAGCAGCTAAATTTTTATACGATCGTAATTATATGAGTCCTAATAAGTTTTTAATCAAAATTGTAATATTTATTTATTTATTTATTTATTCATAAGGGATGGTACACAGCACAAAAAATTATAAAAGAAAAAAATGTATTACAATTACGAAGGCCAATTACGACCATCCATCCGTTTAAAATTAAATTATTTATATAAAACAAACGTGCAAAAAAAAAAAAAAACTTATTATTATCCTATTAAACTAATTATTACTCTTGGGAAGTATAGTATAGTATTAGTATAAATAATTTTCTCTATATTTGAATAGTAATGTACATAATATATAAAACTAATAAAAATAGAATAAAAGAAGAATACATAAATATTTATAGAACGTATACAAATAATAAATAAATATTTTATTACTTATTGTTTAGATTATGTTGGTTTAAGATGTGTCGTTTGATTTTATTTTTAAATATATTTTTAGAACCATTGAAAATATCTATACAATTAAATTTCATATTATAGGTGTTGGGTAATCTTGTTAGAACAGAATTCTGGACATAGTTAGTGTGGCAGTACGGGACATGTAATAAGGGAGTGTGTCTCAGTCGCCGTGAAGGGGTGTTCAGCAAAATATGTTCAGCTAGTTCCGGAGAGTCTAGGCGGCCACGAATAATATCATACAATAACCCCATGTCTAACACCTCTCTGCGTTCCGTTAATGTCAGAAGGTTATAAGCTCGGCAGATATTTATAAATTGTAATATAACCTTATATTACCTACTGCACTCGCCGACCGATGTTACTTTTTTAATAATCAAATAACAAATATATGAAATTATATCGCTAATCAAATTCTTACAATGCAAGAATTAATTACCTTATTTTTTGCTGCAATTGTTGTCACTATTATAACTTTAAAAATAATAAATTGACGTTACTTTGTATTGATATAACCACGAAGCAATTACAGTCAATTACAGATATAACAGTTTATTATATATGGACAAAACAGTTTCCCGCCATTTGCCGCTGTCATTTCTACTCAGTACTTGGACGCGTCGTAAGTTAGGCCGACCGCCGATCGTGAGCCGAACGCTTAGGCCGAGCCGATCGTACCTCTCTACCGCTTGTTCCGCGCTCTCGCTCACTAATTGTGACAATGATGACGTCATCTTCTTCGAACGGGCACCCTATCATCAATTTACTAGACGTTATCACGTCAAAAAACGACACAAAAATTATTCGTTTAAAAAAATTTAAGACATACCAAATTCCTTCGAGTCAAAACACAAAAGATACCCCTGGTTTTGACACTCAAAATTAATCCTATTAGTGTGACATGCGTCACTTTTGATTAAAACGGAATAATCAAGGATTTTATACGTATTAATATTGTAATAATTGATAGACGGGTGACAAAATATATAACATTATGAACATTGTAATATATTCACAATTATACATCATTTGAGTATACACGCATTATATAAGAAGCTCAGAGTTAACTATTCTTGTATTATTAATAATGGTAATTGTTTAATATCGTATGAATACATCAACACTAATATAACTTTTATATTTTTCTCTATAAAATATAAACTCTCGGTAAGAGATGAAACTAATTCCTGATATATTTGTGGTATTTGGTAAACTGATACGAAATAAAAAAAAAATTATATCTAATTTTAGAATTTAATGTAGGTACTGGCTTAACAATAAAAGTACAAAGGCCCTAAAAATAAACATTCTCGTTCACAAAACGGACAAATTTAACGCAAATTTCTAAATAGTTCACAAAGCAATAATGGCGCTGTAGCTACCGTTCAAGATTGTTCATTCCCTTAAAATCCAGAACAAAGGCAAGTCAATTTAGAAGACATACTTACGTTGTATCACAAAAGCTATAAGAATTTATTATAATGGAAGGAAGCTTACGTCTTTTTACAACCTTCCTCGAACTCGATGAGGTCCCTCTGGAAACAATGTGTATTTGTGAAGCTTAGTAAGCGCCACGGGGAGTAAGCGTGCCACTAACAAAGATATGGAACAGTAGCTCCTTGTTAAAGAATATGCGTGACGATCTATATTTATTTGGACGCTTTGCGAATGTTACGCCATGACATCGATAAATTACTTTGTGAATAATTACATATCCTTTTATTGTTTACAAGTTATTGTTCATGCGATCGCATGAATGTATTTTTTTCTTCAAATAAATGAAGATGTTCAAAATTTCTACAATTTGTTACAAAAAATCTTTTATTAATACGGAATGTTATATTCTACTCTAGTCAAATATGCTTTTATTAAGTTATATTAATGAGTTATTTTTTTTTTTTTTTTGTTATAAAATCATTAAAGTAAGGTTAACATTGTGTGTAAAATACATGTGTTATTATTTTTATTTAAAATAAAAAGGATTTTACTTATTCCATGTCATTCACGATGATATATTCTAGTAATACCGCACACATACTACACACTAAATCAACTGAGGCCTTATAAGTTATCATGGGAAAAGTATACTCAAAAAATTGGACGCAATTTGTTAATATAATAATTAAGTAACAATAACACCGTTTTGAATACACGGGCTTACATTGAACCAATACGCAAATACAAAAGAAATATCGCCTTAAAGATATGGCATTAAGGCTCAAATTGTAAAAGGTTTTTACCGATATTAAGTTTGTGGTTGTACTCGAACAAGTGACGTAAACAACGAAACATCTCAATCGATTCGAAGTATTAACATAAACACCGATTCGATTGCGTTTCAAACATCTTCCCGGTCACAGTTTGAATAAATTATGCTTATAGCTTTAACAGCATCAATAATTTAGGAAATAAATTGTTCTTTTATTTTAACGGCTTTTTCCCCGTGTGCGTGCGGGCGCGCGCGCGCGCTCGCGCGCTCGCGTGTTTGTGTGTGTGTGTGTCTGTGACGAAATATATATCTATTTAATAAAAAACTACTACATACTAATATAGTAAATTTTATTAGATAACAAGCATTAAAAAATAAAATAAGTTTAAGAAAAGTTGGAAGCGAACTAAACGTATTCAATCCGTACAGATAATACATAATATATAGGTACATATATGTATAGATATATTCTTTATATCTCCTCTTATTTTACATAGTGACCACATACGGATATACATATGTATGTACAAGTATATTATGAGTTAAACTATCCTTTTGTGTTTTAGTATATTCGAGTAAAAAGCTGCATTAAATAATCGAAATCTCATAAAAAGAAAGTGCTTTAAGTAAAATAAAATTTTACCTATATTTGGAACAATAGAACATATGAAAGTAAAAAACATATTAATTTTTTACTTATAAAATCACATTTAAAATTTATAAACGTGAAAAATTATTAGGATTACGATATAAAATTTTAAATCCAAAAGAGATACCATTGAAGTTAACAGATTTAAATAGTATACTTGCTTAGTTGTAGAAACTGCGGTTTCCGATAAACCGACAATAAACAAAAAGTAAAATTAATAATTTGTATTTATTATTCAACATAACATTATAAATACAATTATTTAAAAAAAAACAACAAAAGCACTTCTTTAAAGAAATAAAAAGTGTAATATAAACACGTAAACAAAATTCACGGTCAAAAGACAGTTCCTAATGAGCCGTTAGCGTTTTGTTTCACATCACTATTACTTTTAAAAGGGCTTGTATCAAAGGAACCCGACCAATTCCTTTCTCATTCTCGTAACAGTACATGTTTACTGCATTCAGATATCTGATAAGGGCCTCGTTTTAATGAAAGGAGCAGGAAGTACGTTAATCGTTTGGAGTAATTATTTTGTATACAAATGCTACCTATACAGTGTTTTTTAACTGTAACCACTATAGGGGAAATTCGAAACCATAAGCTAAAGAAAAGTCCTCTTGAAAAAATTATCTTCTTTTATGTGATAATTATGTTTTAGATAATGTTATCGATTTAGCGTGACTTGTATTCCGAACTCGTTTTTTCTCCCCATACAATACTAGAAATATGAATTATTTGTGTATTAAAATATCCAAGAAATTCTAAAAAAGTGTACGGAACCTAAATAAAGAAGAAAATATTTTCATTCCGCTATCACCGGTAGCACTTATTTAAAAAAAAATCTATATCTCTATTAGATTGAGCGCGAGTTGTATTCTGCTCTTCTGAACTCGTTTTTTCTCCTCATACAATACTAGGTACTCATAGAAATAAGAAATAATAGTCTGATAAAATGCCCAAGAAATTCTAAAAGAAGCGTACGGAACCTAAATAAATAAGAAAATATTTTCATTCCGCTATCACCGGTAGCACTTATTATAAAAAAAAATATATCGATATCTCTATTAGATTGAGTTCGATCACTATATATCAGCCGAATCTAATGATCTTTCGGCTTATAATAGCCGGTGAGTGTCAAACTAATGAGAATATATACCTGAATAGTACACAATAAATTAGAGGAACCGAATAAAACGGCATATTAATTGGACATTATACTTGTCGACACCCAAATGAAATGTTGCTAGATTGGTCACGAAGTATGAAGTTGTTTGTGAAAGAAAATTATGTGGGTGTGAAATGGCTTTGGTCATTTGAAATTAAAATCAAATTTTAGCGTGTTTGATACAGGGTTATCATTATTCATTTAACTTTAATTTTATATAGTGATATTTTTATATTATACATAATGATATGTGAAGTACTTGATTCTTAAGATATTTATCTATTTATTTAAATAGTTACACAATCAACTTATCACTAAACATTAATAAAATATTTAAGTAACATAGGTATTTTTCGAAGTGGTAAGTATTCAAAAGTATAAATAAGATTTATTATAAATTGAACTAAACTGAATAAGCCTATAAACGTCCCACTGCTGGACAAAGGTTTTTTCTCCATGTGGAAGAAGGGTTGGAGCTTAATTCAGCACGCTGCTCCATTGCGGGTTGGCGGATAATTTCCTACGAGTAACGATCGTTATCAGATGTCTATGGTAACAACCAGGATTGACGGCTTTACGTGCTCTCCGAGGCATGGTGGGTAAACCCACAAGTACATACAACCAGACCAAATATTTGCACAAATGCAAATACCTGCCCCGAGCGAGAATCGAATCCGCGACCGCCGGCGTTGATGCGACTATTCGCATCACTACACTAGAACGGTCGTCTATATGATGTCGAGTATAAATATATACGAGATTCTTCGACTTTAAAAAAATTATTTATTTTATTTTTAAATGTCTACATAATGCAAAAGAAACAATAAATATTTAATTATAAGAAAGAAACAAATGAATATTATAAGTAATTAACAATACCTTAATCAGAAATTATTATACTTCGAGAACGGTCCAACGAGTTCCTTGCAGTATTAACAATTTTTTTTTCTATTATGACGAAATATGTCAGTATCGTTGATTATATATATATATATATATATACCGTTATCGTTGATTATATACATATATAATCAACGATAACGATAATTTGTTAAATGTATTCATGTATATTTTATTGGTTACTTATTTACCTAAGCTTGTTCTTAAAATAGAAGTCAAAAAGATTTTTTTAATGGATGTCTGGGAATCGATCGAGGAACTGATAGTTTAATATGTTGAAGTAAATCTAATGATGAAGTTTCTCAATTGATTAGTTCGTGTAGGCTCAAGATACGACTATGATTTTACGACGACTTTCAAGCGATTTCATTTCGAAGTGTTTCAGCCTTGTACTGTCGTTAGGACGACATGGACAACCAATATCTTTACAAGCTACTTGTAATAAACAAATAAAATATCGTTGAATACTCTAATCTGTCAACATTGATTTTGTAAAAAGGGTTCCAAATTGTAGAAACATATTCAAGATTTGATTGCACAAGAGAATAGTACCTATATGCATGAAATGTCGTAAATTTTTAAAGCCTTATATTTTCCATTCATTCGATATTATGCAGTCGGAATGATTGTTAAAGTACAAGTCACTATTTAATATTACTCCTAGCTCACGAATTATATTAGTCTCAGATAAAAATTCGTTAGAATTAAGTTATAATAATTTAGGGAGATCGTATCTATTATTTTTAAAGGAAGGTCAATTTATTCCTTCAGATTATATTGAATTGGAATAGTGCTGACATTTGAAATTGGTTAATAGATAGTTTTAAGAAAGTTACGTAGAATACTTCGCTGTATCACTGTTTGGCGGCCTGTGAATGTTTATATTAATAATAAAATATTTTTTACAAAACAACAACACAACAACAACAACACCATATAATCCATCCAATCCTACAATTAAAGAATTGCATCGATCAAACGCTGACTTACGAGAAACGAATTTATTTTCATAATAACAGTAAAAGAAAATAATCTTCAAATCGAATACAACGATTCTTTGAATTTTGGAGAGACGAATTAAAAAGTCCCTTATAATTTCAGGGGCAGATTAGAGGGACATAATTTTTGTCTTAGCAAATTGAATTTCGGATCTCTTGGGAAGATTGACTGACCACAAATTGGGGATTCGTTGTCAAGCGAGATAACATCTGAGGAATCTCATTACAGCGGAACATTCGTCCCTGGATCCTTGCCTTTATATGTATTTAGTTTGACTTTGGAATCTTCGGGCTTAGTTGCTTGAATTCGTTATCAAGTTTAGGTTTGCGCCTTCCGTTAATAAATAACACGGGCTTAATACTGGAACGAATGAACAAAAGATCTTGAACCGTTTCTATAATTTACGTCTTTGCTAATAAAACGTCTACTCGTCGTACTCGTCTAACATATAAAATCTTAGATAATATGTTTACTAATAATTAGAGCTTTAAGTAATTTTGGCCTTAAAAGTTGTTTCGTAATTTTAATCATATTAGTTAAGTCAGTACTAGACTTATTTTGAATTAATTATTAGATACACTAGTTTCATAGCTCAGCTTCTTAATCATCTACAAACAACTTTCAATTCAATTCTCAACTCGCGTAGATTTACGGCATTTACATATCAGTAGACAATTTAACTAATTAATATAGTTATAGACAATTAAGTTGCATGTATGATTAACCATAACTCATTTAAGTTTTATATCTCTAATTGTTGGTATAGTATTCATTTTAGAAATAATATAATATAGTCCTCATTTAATTATTTGAAATGTGAATATGATGTTTATAGAAACATCATATTCACATTATATAATATTATATATTATTACCTAATATTTCTGTATGCATATATATAATATTATGTGTGTATATGTGTATGAGTGTATATATGTGTGTATGTATGTATATATGTATTTGCATATATATGAATATGTATATGTATGTGTATATATTATATTGTATATGCCATTGTACACTTCATTATCCCCCTTTACTTTACTGTGTCCTATACCTAAAGGTTGTCTGGAAGAGATCGCTCTATTAGCGATAAGACCGACTTTTGTTCTATTCATGGTGTACAATAAAGAGTAGGTATTATTATTATTATATACACATCATATATATATTTATATATATTTCTCTGCGAGATCGAATCGGGAATGATGAAATCCGTAGAGGAACATAGGTTGCCGATATAGCCCAACGGATTTGCAAGCTGAAGTGACAGTGGGCAGGGAACATAGCTCGTAGAACTGACGGCCGATGAAGCAGAAAGGAAGGATGGATAAACGACTTGAAGAGAAACTCCTTCGAACTGGTCGCTCTGGAGGTCGATGGTGGAGGCCTAAAGGCCTGGTTCAACAGTGGACATCCAATGAGTGATATGATAATGATGACAGGCTATAACTAAGCATATGCATTAAATTTAATAAATAGTTTAATTCGCATTGAATTCACAAATTAAACTACCATTGTTCAAAAGATTTGTTTCGTAAATACAAATATACGTTGCTTCAGCTATGCACAATAGTACCGCAGACTGTAAAGGCCCCGCCGGCGAACGGAAAATTAAAAAGCAAAACGAGTACCGCTTCCTAGCGATTCTTTTTAATTTTTTCCAACGCGGTGGGCGATGCGATGTGGAATCATTAAAATTTCTAAGGGCGTATTTAATGTTGATTCACGCTGTAACACAGCTTGCTGGAATAAAGAAGCTAGGTCACTACATGTACATCGCTGTTTAAGTGCACTATTTATGCAGTGTATGAATTATCGTGTCTGCGTTCACTCACACATTGAGAAATAGGCGGAGTGCGGAAAGGCTGATTTTTTTTAATACTTAAACTTTCAGTGAGATCATGGATATATAGGTTTTCTTCGTTATTTTTAACAATTACTAAGTGAGTAATTAAAAATAAGTAAAAAAAAAATATCCAACACCGACTGACGCGATGTACACATATTAAGTGTAGGCGAACGGACGATACAAACAGACTATCTATTATTAAAGAAAACGTTGACTTTTTATATCTTTTCTCTTAGTTTACTAAGGTTGAAAAATGAAGTAATTTCTGTGAAGTGGGTTACATCTTAAAGATGCGTTCGGTTAGTAGATCAACAAGACATAAATACTCTGACTCTTACTCTTTAACAGACAACAGTAAATACCTAAATGAATGCGTAGTACAACGTAGATGTTTCAACAACAATGGCCTATAGTGAAAATGTGATGTATCGCTGCTATGTACACGCCCTTACCCCTCTCATAGATTTATTCGATACGAAATGACGAAGTTAGAAGACTGATAGAGAATTTTCAATGAGATCGTATTAAATCACTAAGCCAAAGCGAAGATTAAGATTCGATAGGTAATTCGATAAGACAATATTTGGATTAAGATATATTGAAATATAGATAATAATATTTGTAATAAAAATAGTATTAATAAGAGCATAGAAATATCCGATAAAATCCGTAAAAATCGTATGATTTTTTACGGATTAGTAAATATGAATCAATATTGGTGTGATATATTTATTTACTCCCTTAAATAGCAACACAATTTTAAACAATCAGGTACAATTTTTATTTTATATAGATATTACATTAGGTTATCATTAGATATTACATTAGATCATACATTTAGGTTGTTTCTTTTTTTTTTCTCAATAAATTGTGTATTTTTTTTCTGTAACAGAATCACACTACAACACAATACATTAATTTGCTAAAATTATTTATGACTACAAAGTTATAATTCGGCCTATTAAATCAATGTTTGTTTAATTTATATAGCAAATTAATTGTTAATTAGTATCAAAGATAAGTTATAAGCAATGTCCAATTCATACAAAATTTAGCATGTGCTTTTAAATAACATATCTAGACATTTCGTTAGCAAAATGTAATAAAGCGCGTTAACGCACGATAGCGCCCCGTTCAAAGATTCTTTATAAACTGCAATACATTAAAATAAAAATTATACAATTCGATTTTAATTATTATAAATAAGTAAAACAGGTAGACAATTATATTCACTATTTGTAGTAAGATTTTATCGCCGAAGTCTCTTGCTTTGCCCTAGATCAGGGATGTCAAAGATACGGCCTGATGATATATCAATACGGCCCGCGATCGCTCCTCGAGTTCAAAATAATTACCCTCTTTTATAACTTTGATATGATTTTTAACAACCGTATATTATTATTATATACAATATAAATAAATAATAAATAAAATGTTAAAATAATTCAGTATATTATTTTTTATTTGAATCTGGCCCATCTACACATTCTAAATTTAATATATGGTCCTCTTGAGTTTGACACCCCTGCCCTAGAGATTTCTTTTTAAGATTCACCAATACGACTTAAATAATATAATTATTTTTACATTATGAAGTATGTTATAAGGACGCTATTCAAAGCACTACTGTAAGTGCTCAAATAAGTACTACAAAGAACAATGGCAGAATTTTGTCTCGTTTTTTTGTTGACGACCATAGATATCAAATAAAGGAAACAAATTGAACTATTTTTCTATGATTTTTTAATATTTCACCTCTTTTCTTAAGAGCCGGAGTTAAATTATGAAAATAAAAGTACATCAACAGATTCCAACATAGATATTAGATAGTAGACACGAATAAACAGTATGGAATACTATTAATTTGAATCGATTAAAAATCGATCGATAGAATCTTTCCTACTAGGGTGTGCTTTGTTTCGAAAATAATTATTTAATGAAATTATTTTATGTTTAATTAACATGATACTATTAGATGAATATAATTATTAACTCCAAAACAAAATAGAAAATTGTATCATGAGATTGATTTAATAATGTATCGATTTTACAATAAATCGACTCTAACTATGCAACTTTAGTTATGTCTAACTGTGACAGATCGAATATTGTAAATGATGATACAATTCTAAAAACTATATTTTTGGCTTCGATTTTGATTGTAGATCACACCCCAAGTATTATTTAAAAAAAAATACGCAATGTACAGTTTTGATTTTCCTACGATTTTTTTATAATTATGTATAGATAATGTGTCTTCGCTTGTCTACATTTTCGTCGACTTACGTTGTATTATACTTTATATAAATAAATAGGCATGCATAATAACATGCAAATCATTTTATCCAAATGTTCAGTCCCAATGAATAACGAGATAGGTACTTAACTAATGTTCACGGTTCGTTTATAACCTAAAAATCCAAACACCGTTATGTTTTTTTTTTCGGTTTTTCGGCTTTCCCGAATGAAAATAAACTCACTTGGAGACTCTACGTTTAACGCCGAATCTTTACACATATTTTTTATTATGGGACGCTTCAATTTGATTCCAGACAATTTGATGTATGGAGATCTGCCATTGTTCTTTAGAAAGAGCAGGATATTTTTAATAGATTTGTCAAATTTATAGGAATTTTTTGCCCATCTAATGGACTTTCTAATACTAAAAGTGATAAAAGCAATAAACAAAACTTCCCCGCCTAGTAAAAATTATGACATTACAAAATAATAAAGAAGCGGAATCATTACCTCACATAAATTACCACGTAATCCTCTTAACATAATGCTAAAGTAAATAGGATTTTGGGCGTGAACCAAATTAAATACACGCATATTATTCATAATGGTTACAAACGAGCTGCCATTAGCAAACCAAAATGTTACTGGATGTATAAAAACTTTTGACTATATTTTTTAAATGTATTAAATTTTTAGTTAGTTTTGTTTGTCTATTAAAACTTTTAGTTTTTAATATAATTAAAACGTGCTTATTAATACTGGACAGATGTTTTAACTTACATATACAAACAATACATGTTTAGAAGAAATAATAAACGCAAACATATTGCTTTTATGTCTGTCTGAAACTTTGAGAAATCTCGAATGAATTATTGGTGAAGAGATAGTTTTAACGCAAATCGTGATAAAAAAAGTATATTCTTATTTTACGCTACGCTTTTTTTCATATATAAATCTAAGTACATTTAATATATCGAGACGTTGGCAGTAACTTTTTAAGAATATTATCAAAGATAACAAATAATAAAAATATACTGGAAAAATATCGTTTTATTACACAAATCAGATTCTTTTTAAAAAACAAACCTCATAGCTTAAATCCTATTCACATTGATATTAATATTTATATTCCTTGATGTCAATACTACTTATGGCGCTCGAGTTGAATAATCTACAGTTTTGTAAATCGGTGTTAGAAGTTTAGGTGTTCACATGACAACTTTAGCTTAAATTTTTTCGCAACGCGTCGTTTCGCATAACACTGCCGTGATTACCGTCTTTTTGGAACATCGTGCCAGTGAAGTTACGCGAAGCGTAAGTTAAAGCGTACTTTTTAAGTTTATCACGAACAGACAGACGGACGGACGGACGAAAAGACAGACAGACAGACATGACTGGGGACTTTGATTTATAATATGTAGTGATTATATTTTATTACTAAATTTAACATATAAACAAACAAACAAATGTAAAAATTTGTTCTCATCCGGTGTAATGCATGCCGTCTCAAGCAACACTGACTTATGTATAGGTAGTCAACCCTTGATCCAACAGTCTAGCTCTAGCGATACTTTTTTAAGGTGTTGGTCAAAAATCTTCTCTAATAAGCCATTGACCGACACAACAATAATAACATGCACATTCAAAATACCGGTAACATCGTAGGCAAGGTCTAAATATTTACTTAATTTTTTTTCCGCCATTACCAAGCTAATCATCATGTGGAAATGTAATATCAACGCTTATTATTTTTATTAACTTTAAAATTATACAAAGTTTTATTTACTTTCAATAACAATAGGCATGGATTATATTTTATTACTTATATTACCAGTAAAATTAAATATTTTAAGGACGTTGAGAGCATTATTTACAAATGGAAAAGACATAATACCATATTAAATAATCATTATTATTAGTTTAATATATTTTATTGCTAAGTACTATCACAACAAAAAGTGTTAAATAAAAATAATCTTACAAAAATATATATTTTTATTTAATAACTTATAATAAATTGGATGTCTTTTTACTAAAAAAATAATTTGTATATATATATATTAAGGTGCTTCATTTTAGAGCAAAATTTTTTTCTCAAAGTCACACCTGAAAATCTTGTAGTCGATAAAAAAATCAAAAATTTTGAGCTATATAAAGCCCTTAATTTTGATTTTAAGCCGTTGCTTATCAAACAGTAAGTTTTCCATACAAAAACGTATGAAAAACCAGCAGAAAATACACTTTCAAGTAGCTCAAAAATCATCAAAACTCTTCTTTTAAGTACATTTTACACAAATCATTTAAAGTAGAATTTTGGGTGTAAGAGATATTTAAGGCTGTATTTGCGGTAGAACTAATAAAATGGTTAAGTGTGAATATATTTCTGTAAATTCAACAACAAACAAATTTCCCCTTTAAGTTTTTTTACGTAAGACTGATAATTTAGACTAAGCTGTGAGTGGTACAGAAAAATGATATTAAACAAATTTCTATAATTCTTTAACTTTTTTTTTCTACCATCAACAGTTTACAGTAATTTAAGAAAATTTTCAAGTAGAATAAAAAAAAATTGAATATGTTTCTGAGACAAATCTCTAAATTGACAATTTACAGATTTGTCTCACTGGTCTTTTTTTGTTTTCACCGGCGATAAGAATTTTTAAACAAATTTAGGATTTCAAATTTTAACGTTTCCAGTCCAAATGGAACCATCATTCTATTGATTAATATCTACATGGTCTATCCACTGAGCTATTTTAGAGAATATATATTTGAATTCAACCAAACTCTCGGACTCCGTTATTTGCTGGACACTTTCTGTACTACGAGTATATACGATCGACAGATAATTATAACTATGGTAAAAAGATCCTTCCTAAAATTCGTTATTCTATAATCTGTGAATACATGCGTTACATAAGAATAGCTTACAAAAAAATTATGATTAAGAAATGTAACAAATAACATAAGCAAACTTATTTTAATATCGGCTAAAATAGCTTAAATAATAAAATAACACAAACAAAATTTATTTATCAAAAATTAAACAACATGCTTAAAACACCAAACTCAAATAATCACAAATCAAGTTCTTTAAGAAAAAAATGAAACATTCTAATTATTAAGGGCTTCCATTCTGAGGTCCCATTGTTGCCTCTGCGTCTCTGCGAAGGGTACAAAAAAAATTAGGAATGGCTGAGCTTTCTGCAGCACCCCCAGCCCTTCAAGAAGTAGTAATTGTGTCGACGCAGGTGGCGTGCTACAAAAGCACCTCCCCTTTTCTAGAGAACTAGCATCAAAACTACAGATCACTTGTTATCATATTTATAAACTGTTGTCTTAGTCTCTGTGTAAGTCACTTTTATTTGTCAATAATATATATACATTTACATATAAATATATAACCTCATACTAAAATTCCACTATATTAAGCTATTATATACATATATGTATATATATAATTACAGACAAAGTCACTCCAATTTAGCTTTTTTTTCGCAAATTCGTTGTCGTTATAAAGCAGCCAATGATTAAAAAGAAAAAAATTTAATATCTCAAACCAATATGAGATATGTAAAAGAAAATTATTCTGTAAATCTTTTGTATAACTGTTCTTTATCATTTTTAATATAAGTATATTTTTATCCAGCTTTTCACAAAATATAATTGTTTTAATACAAACATATTTGAAAAATGATAATACAGAAACCACTTTTACTGAACAATAGCATATTAATGTTTTATCTTACTGATATTTTACAAAACAAAAATTACTTTTGTCGGGCTATGAAAAATTTAAGGTGAAATTATAATATTTTTATTTTTAAAAGTGCCTTAAATACATCTTTTTTTCTGTGTTAAATTGGAATGGAATAATGTTAAATAAATAGCTCGTAATGAGTTTTAATACATTTAATAAATTTGCATATCTATTTTAGTAAGACTCATGTCAAACCACTTTTAAGATAAGTATCATTTTCAGTAACTAAAAAAAAGTTGAAGTACGCAAGGTTTACGTTTTCGTGCCTAAAATGGTAAGTCTAAATAAACATCAAGTGTGATGCATTTTGAAAAGCGATAGATTTCAACTTGGAAAAATACATAAGCTGTATGTGTACAATGAGCTACGCAAAAATTAAATTTGCACAGACAAAATAGCAGGTATTACATAACATGCTATACACGCTTTTAATATTCCAGCTAATATTATAAGTAAAACGAGTAAAATAAAAGTAGGAGTTCAATGCTGGTCTTACTTCTATTATCATACATTTTATTATATAAACACAAATAAAAGTATAAATATAAAATCAAAATCAAAATATTTTATTCAGCATAAAATTATTACAATTACTTACTGAACGTCATGAGTCTACTACCAGTTCGGAAAGAAGAAGCCTCTGACCTAAGAAGAACTGGCGGAAGAAACTCAGCGGGACTAATTTTTTTTTTATCGTAATGGTTTTTTATTCCAAAGTAAATTGAAATTAACAATAATTCTCTATAAGTTGAAATAGCCTGGCGGCGATCACATCATTTCCAAGGCGTACTGTCTGTATATCTGTATAGATAGAAACATAATGTTAATTTTTAAAAACGCTGACACAAAAATAAACTATGATTTCAAAATAATTCGTTTTGTCAAAATTATTGTATTTTTGTGACCCACTATATTTTAACACATTTGTCAATGATATTACATGCGTGGGTCGGAAAACAAATGTGAAGAATTTATTTAATTTATCGATAACTGTATCTGAATTGGCAATTTCCTCGCTTCTCGCCATCATCCCGATAAGATTTATTCTAGCCGTGATAGCTAAGAAACCGGTTTTTAAATAAATAGCTAAAAAGCTAATGTAACAGCCATTAATAACGCGGGACATTATTATTAGATAGCAGATAAATTTGGATACCATTTAGATAAATTCAGTGTTATGTAGACATTGGAAGGTTCAAGAATATACTCGATACGTTAATGGTGACTTTCCACGGTACGCCCACTCTCAATTGGTAAGATGGTAAGTACGAGTAGCCGTTTCAATGCCGGCGATCACGGCTTCGATTCCCGCTCTGAGCCGATATTTGTATTTGTACAAATATTTGTTTCCAGTGTGGGTGTATCTCCATGTGGGTCTCCCCACCTTGACTCGGAGAACGCGTAAATGCGTCGGTTCCTGTTGCTGTCATACACACCTGATAGCGATCGTTTGTCGTGACAGGAAAAATTATCTGTCTACCCGCGGTGGAGTAACATGGCGGATTATGCTCCTACCCTTCTTCCCTTTCCCAAGAGGCCTTTGCCCAACAGTAGGCCATTTACAGGCTGACTCAGTTCAGTACAAATGGCAACGCTTAGCTATAGCCAATTGTCATTTATATTATATATTCGTCCTTTATAAAATTAAGCACTGTTATATACTGTATACCTAGTACAGTAATAGTTTGTGAATACCGTACTAGCCAGTGCACGTGCATGTGAGATCTTCGTCTATAATTAAGTTTAAGTTTTCGTGTCAAGGAATTTTTGTAACTGAGTGATAATTCATCTTGTAAAATAAGTTTAGCACTTCGAACAACCTACTGATTTGAACCAACTATTTTACGTATACGTCCCACACTACAAGCGTAAATAACGTCCTTGGTCTCATGACGGATCCAGAAGGTGCTCACTTTGTATATTAAATTTATTACTATATAATAGATTTTAACATAATTGCAACATTTTCTAAATACGTTAGAAGTTGCGTTTGATTTCTATATTTAATAGAAATCAAACGCAACTTCTCACGTCGGTTTGGTCGGTTGGTTCCATAATGGACTAAATTTTTAAAGGAGTACTGTAGTATGTAGAGACGACAATACAATTAGCCAACAGTTGTATTGTACCTTGCATTAACGGGCAATGTAGTTCAAGAGGGATTTGCTCCATATAAATTAAGTAACCTGGTTTAGACGAACAAGTAGGTACTTTAAAAATAAATTTTATGAAAGAACTTTCTCAAGCCTCGAGCTTTGTTAAAAATTCACAACTAAAATTCAAGATATAACTTAAAAGTCTAAAAATAGTTTGGTCACGTTCCAGTAAACACTAGAGCGTTTTGTTTTGGTCCATAATATTTTGCTGCAACATCTGTTTGGCAGCTGCTTGGCCCATTTTGATCTGAATTACACATGTAAGAACATCTTACTGTTATATGAAATATCTTGTTTTTAATTATCGTTTTGATCTAGGTCACCTATTTATTTAATTGATTCTTTTCATTTGTTGAGTGATGTGGGAGACCTATTGGAATATTTCTAGTATTAAAGAATATAATATTTAAAGATGTTTTGTAATAAATTAAATAATAATAACAACTAGTTTATAACTCTGATAATCTTCCTTTTAGTCACGAATTTATTAAATCTACGTTAAAATTAATCTCTATCTATTTTACACTATTTTTTTTTTCGAAATTTTAAAATAAAGGATAAGGATTCTACCTGAAATATTCGTTCTGTAACTCTTGTTGAAAGCTATTAAAGGCATAAATAGTCTCATTTGTATGTAAAATGTGCTTCAGACATGTAGGATTATTTAAAAAAGGAAGGAACGTTAACTATAAGCATCATGTATGCAAAAAAAAATTCACATACAATTAATCGTACAAGCGTTCGTGTATGAGTGGCATTAACATGTCAAACGAATTTCTTACTCGCTACTAGGGTTGCCAACTCCCCGGCACAAACTAAATTATAATTTCATTCCAGAAAAGCTCTTAATGTTTGAAATATCCCGACTCTTGAAATCTACATATCTAAGATTGCAGAAATTTCATAAATTTTCGTATAATTGCTACCAATATATGTAGATAGTACGTACGTTCTTTTAGTTGATATACGCATAGTAAGACGAAGTGATTCAAACATTTTGATATTTCATTTAATATATCGATATTAAGATTGATGTAATTTTGTTTTAGAGATACTTGCTTGATTTTTGATTATTCCAGATTTTTATTCATTGAGTTGGCATCCCTATTCCCAACGTACCAAGTAATAACTCAGTGTAGTACTGTAGTCTTCAGGATAATAAAGCGTACTACGAGACGTTAATTACGACTTATCGTAAGCTGTAAAGCAAAATTCGAGGTGTTTTCCAACTAGCAACATATATTTATGTTTACTAAATACTCAAATAATTGTTTATTTAAATGCCGAAGCGTGTAAATAAACAATTATTTCTATTATAGTTTGCAATATGCTTTGTAATTTAAGATTATTAAGCTAACTGCTATTTTATAAGTATTGCCTACCTGTACGAAAAGAGGAAGCAGGTATTTAGATTGTTACAAATGTTGTTTTGCAGTTTTCAAGAGAGATTAATATGTATTCGTGATGTATAACGTAATATGTAATTTAATAACATCAAAACAAATTAAAAACTCTGTAGAAGTTGAGTTCGTAACTTCGTATATATAAGAAGAAACCGTCATTCAGATGAAGCCATCGTAAAATAAACATTTTATATAGTAAACAAGCGGTTTCATCAGTTTTAAGTGTTGTAACATAATACTAACTGTAGACATGACATATATGTAACGCCTTAAAGATTTTCATATTGAATTAAATTTAACTAAGCAGTTTTTACAGTTTTTAACACAGTTTTTAAATAAATACTTTTTTAATTACGTAAACGATAGTAAATAAATATATTGAAGTGTTTTCTGTCACCATGTGTTCGTAAAACATCGAGTAAATCACGTTCAATAAAACGCTAGTTGGAGCTGTCAAGTTCAACGACCGCAATTTAAACAAAATTTAAAATTTTCTTCCAAAATTCGTAGAGTATTGTGTTTAAAATTTATTATTGCACTCCTATATATTATTTTATATGCAAAAGAACTAATATAATATATTTTGATAAAGAAAAAAATAAAACAAATGAATTTATTGGGAATTTCAGTAAAATTTATTGAAAGTAAAATGGTACTTTGACCACGCTTTGGCGCAGTGGTCACAACAACTGGCTGATGCGCTAGTAGTCGCGGGTTCGATGCCCGCATATGTCAAATAATTGTATATGCTATACAAATATTTGTCGTGGTCCCAGTGCCCATGTGTGTTTCCGGACCTCGACACAGGATTCTCACATCCTACTGGGGGCCGTTGAATGTGATGCGCTTATTATTTATATTATTTATTATTAACTTTTTTTTTTACTTTGCTCCATATTTAGATTATCTTCATCGATGTATATTTATAAGTATATATTATAGTATTATACATCAATTATCTCTCACCTTTTTCAATTATCTTTAAAAATAAACAAATAACAAACAGATAAGGAATTTATATACAAACTGGAATGCTCACGTGCACTCAAAAAACGTTCCTTAACCCGGGATTGCGTCTCTTTCTACCATAGATTCAAGGCAAAACTCGTAAGAAAGAGACAAAACACCAGTTGTCAACGAAATACTCGGAACAATTTTTCACTTTACATGTTGGTAAGAAATATCAACCTTATGACGTTTATTTCAAGGTGCATATTTGAATATACAAGTTTACTAAGTGAGCGTTCTAGTTATGATATAAATTCTTTGCAAACAGATTAAAACAAGAAAAATATTATTTTAGCCGTGACACGTGTCAGTTATTATTTAAAAAAAATTATACCGTGCAGAAAAGGCCTTGGTTTTTTCTTGTATTTATAGATATATATACTTGATCACTCTATTCAATAAGTGAATAAGAATTTTATGTAATATTCAAAAAACTTTTAGTGTAAATTAACTGGCGTTGTAACGAGTGTAAATAATTATTTATAATTAATGTGCCAGCGGTCGCTAGTTCGATGCCCGCTCGTGTAAAACATTAGTTAAGTCATATGAATATTTTTTGTGATATGAATTTTTATTTCGGTATATATTTCCGGATCACGACACATTCTAACGAGGGTCGTTGAATGCAAGACATTATGCATATTAATGTTGCATTTTAATTCTAAGGCGCCATAATTAAAACAATTTTGTATTAAGTTAGATTAAATAGTTCGTATATGAACGATAATATTCAATTGAGTTTCGAATAAAAACTCCTTTTTTCATCAGAAGTGTGATTCAACGGACAAAAGCTGTCACCATTCCTTTTGTTATTTTACAGATTATTTAAGAAAAAATTATTTTTAAAAGCGTACAATAGTTAAAATAAATAAATTACATTAACTTGTCACTAATTTTACAACATTTTTAAAAATTATTTAAATAGTACTAATTGACTAAAATAACACCCGTTTTTACTTTTAAGGGCCCCCTTTAACGGCTACTTAATAATAAAATAAAAAAAAAGTAGTAAAATTGCTAACGATTTCACAACAACTGCAATCTATTTGATGACACTTCTAATTGTTAGACGTCGATTTATAATAGCAGTCTATATCTTCTGCTTATAATATCTTCTTATATTAATCCACCACGCTGTTCCACTGCGGTTTGGCGGATAATTTCCCTACCATGAGTAACGGTCGCTATCGCTCTCCGAGACACGGTGGGGAGACCCACAAGAATATACACCCAGTTCAGAAACAAATATTTGTACAAATACAAATATTAGCCCTGAGAGGGAATCGAACCCGAGAAGGCTGGCGTTAAAGACACAACACACACCACTACAACAGAACGGTAAACTAGAAACAAAATATCCCTTAGAAATGGATCATATATCCCTAAAAAAACCTTATATCTGTCATTATATACTGCAGCTAAAAATAAATAATTCTTACCTATAAAACCTATAGGTACTAAAATTATTTATTGGAGTATTTTGTGTAACTGTTGTATTTAGTAAGCGTGTTTATCGGGAAGGAGACAGCTACAACATGTTGAACGTAAACAAGCGAAGGAGTAAACACGCAGGAGAAACCGTGTAGGCTGTCTAGTAAAAATAAACAGTAAAACTATACACAAATCAACAAATCCCATAGAAATAAACTTACGTTTATTGTGAAAATACAACACTACGTGTGTTGTATTTTCACAATACAAATAAATAAATAAACTTAATTATAATTTCGATAATGTTGTTCCTAATTCAGAATAGATTCCAGGTTCAAATAAGTTCGCAGTTCGAAAGCGTGTCTTGAAATAGCCGGTTAATAAATAAGTCAACAGGATATTTGCTCAGTCGGAACGGTGCTGCCAAGTATTTAAAAATTTTCTCCTATTGAACTCTATGAATATTATCTTTCGATATTCGCTTTAAAATTATATTTTAAACTTTTTATTTATATGTATATAACTTGAATTTATTATCGTACAAATAAATTTTTATTTTTATATCTTTATTTATTTCAATCAAAGTTTATTAAATCAGTTGAATTAATAACATTTCTAAACATAAAATGTGTTCCTATTCAAACAGAATATTATGTGAACGTTAGGTATGAGTAAATATATGAATAATTAATTACATGAAAAAATATTACTCTTTAACCCAAATACTCTAAAAGATAAAAATAGAGATACAGATTTATACTTTTAAACCTTTTCCTTTAATTGAGGGGAAAAATTAAATGCTTGATATTACTGGCAGAAAATACAAAGAAGACAATGTCGGTAATTAAGAACAGTTATTTGTCACGACATTTCGATTTATCTCACCTATATAAATAAAAATAAAGTTTAAACTAAGTTATATGACCCTCTTATTATTCGTGAGTGTTTGACAGTAAACTTTTTTTTTGTTTTTGTTTGTTTTTGTTTACTGACTATGACTTGGAATAGAATCACATTTATACTACAGCTTCGCTCATACGCACATCTATTTGTTTCAATAAAGATTTTAACAGATATAGTTATTATTTAGCAAAATTATAAATAGCAAAGTTATAAATAGCAAAATATAGCAAAATTTCTTCATTTCCATTTCATAAGTTACAAACATATTACTAGATTGATCATACGCTCACGCCTCTATTACAAACGCAATTTCGCTTACAACAGTGATTTATTCTCGTCAAGCGAGATGCAACGGAATAAAGCGAATAAATATCAAAATTACATAGTCGGTCGCCTAAATAAAAGAAAGTGTTATTGCATTCGCGGTGGCGCAGATGATAATTGAAAAAATGTCTCCGGATTGTTGGCAGAGACTGAGACGGCTTGTAATGAGATGGGATTACCGGCCTCTGTTATTGCTTGCAACTGAGTCGCATAATTTCATCGTGCCATCGTTTTTGCCTTTACATTTCTTTTACATTAATATATACAAGTTTTCTTAGAATATTGTATTCATTACATCGACTGAAATTGAATTTTGTTTACGGCAAAAATATTATGCTTATATTTTATAATATTCTGACTTAATGGATAAATTAATGGACATGTATTCGTATTGACCTTCTTATATACCATTATTTTATTTAAAACCTTAAGTCTTTAAATAACACAATTTTAAAAACATAATTGTAGTCATATTAAGCTCGATACATGTGTACAATTATACAAATCTCACGCCAAATCTAGTTTTAATTTTAATCAATTAATTTCAATTCATTTATTTTTTATTTAAATTTCCTAAAAAAAAAAAAGAACCATCATAATCTAAAAATATTTATAATAACAATACTCCTAACAATTCCTATAACTACAATAGTCCTATATAGACGTAAAAGTAATAAAAAATACCGTTAATATATTTCATACAAACATTTATACATCTCTATTTTATTCTATTATTTTTCGGTAATAGGTACAAAAGTAATATCCATTTTGAATATACGATATGTTTCCTCTTTATACATGCAATTAGAGACAATGATATAATCAGCGGACGCATCTTGAATACATGTGGCCTAGATATTGCAAGAGCAATCTAAATGAGTTTTCATTTCTGTGAAATGTTTGTTCGTGCCGTCAAAAATGACGGAAGATCGATATGAAATAAAAATTAATTTTACTTCAAAAAACTATTAAATAAAAAACAGATACACTTTTTTTTTGTTTCTTTCCATACATGTACATTGCAGTCGGTCCGGGTATAATAAGTCCTCTAAGTGTATAAGCCCATTAAATAGTTATTATGTATAATTATATTTGAATATTGTAGTGTTAAAAATAAATATAACTCTTTTGTATTGATAATCTTGACAGAAGACGTTTGACAAAAAATGGCAATTAACTAAAATTATTTAAATTTTTGTTTGTCAGTGTTTCTGTATTTGTGCGAACAACAGTCAAAAACTATTACTAGACACATCGACATAATATGTAGTATTATTATGTCGATGGCTAGATATATGTTGAGGCTTACACTAAATTTGAGTTCCTCTAGATCTAACAAAAATCTGATACACATTTTATCTTGATACACTGTCTCAAAATTATTAATCAAAAATGTCTTATTTAAATTAAAGCAGATAATCATCAAAATTCTTCAAATCGTTCAAATAAAACGAAATCAACCGAATGGAAATCGATCCATCCGCTTTTAAATACAAATCGTTACTTTCGTATCGTCATCTTGAAAATGAGTAATACAACTAATGAGTAAAAAAAGGAATTTAATGATACAACACCTACCGTATTGTATCTCTTATAATACAACCTACACCGTCGTTAATTCAAACGGCATGAGAAGTTCGCAGTTTGGGTTTGTTTTTTTGTGCGACAAGATGTGACGCAAGGTATTTCCCGTCTCAGCTGGCACAATTAACCTTCTTACAACACTAATTATCCTAGATTGTGATAGAATAAAACATGAAATATTTTTAAAACGCGTTGGTGCAGTGGTGACATCAATGAGTACGCTAGTAGTTTCGGACTTTTTACAGCTCGTGACAAATAGATATAAAATACACTCATTTGCAAAAAAAACGGGCGGTTTCGATTTTCTTCCTGGCTGAAAAAAATAAAATACCAAAAAGGTTTTAATCATTTGAACATGTTACTGGCCAGTTATAAAAGTGCCATAATGTTTATAAGAGTACATTCCAAATTCAAATTTTTGACTGAGCCTGGTTTTCAAAGAAAATAACTTTTAACTACATTTTGTGGCGCGAATTCCCTATAGTTAATATCGACTCTAATTAACTTTTTGTCAATTTTTATTAAATTATCTGGTGTCCTTGACATTTAAAAGTATTGTTATTGCTGTTTAGCAATCTCGAAAATGGTAGATAAAGTGATAAAAGCGAGCAAAATTATTGCGCTGCTTGAAGAAGGTTGCAGTCAATGCTTCGTGGCTCAGAGGCTAAATGTGAGTCGGTCGACAGTTCAAAGGACCTGGCAGCGCTATCAAGAGACCGGTTCCGTCAAGAGAAGGCCTGGTTCTGGCAGAAAGACATGTACCGAACCACGGGATGATCGTTTTCTAGTTAGTCAAGCGTTGAGAAATCGCAAATCTTCTTATGTGGACCTCAAGAACACCCTCGAAGAAGTAAGAAATGTGCAAATTAGTCTATGGACGGTCAGGAGGAGGCTTCTCGCTGCTAATATACACAGTCATCGCCCGGCACGCGGCCCTAAATTACTCCGTGGACATCGAGTTGCCAGGCTTAGCTTCGCTCGAAATTGTGTGTCATGGACTCATGAAGACTGGGATAGGGTATTGTTCTCCGATGAAGCCAGGATATCTCTGCATGGTGAAGACCGACGTCGGCGAGTGCTACGTAGACGAGGAGAACGCTTTGCAGAGGCATGTTTTGAAGAAATCACACCTTATGGAGGGGGCTCTGTTATGTTTTGGGCAGGAATAAATTCTATGGATCGTACGGAGTTAGTCTTCATCGAAAACGGTGCACTGACTGGACACCGATACATAACGGAAGTTCTAATTCCTTATGCACAACCCGCTTTAACCGCTCTTGGCGAAAACTCAATTTTTATGGACGACAACGCTCGCGCCCACCGGTCTGGCGGTGTGGATGCGTATATGCTAGAAGTCGGAATTCATCGTTTGGACTGGCCAGCTAGAAGTCCGGACCTCAATCCCATAGAGCATGTCTGGGACGTTCTGAAGCGACGAGTGAGATCAGTGCAGCCGGCTCCGCAGACCATCAGAGAGCTAAAGAATGTGATTACCGCGGAGTGGGAACGTATTCCCCAAGAAACCATAAAAGATATACTCACTAGCATGCCCAGACGAATGCAAGCTGTGATTTCAGCAAGAGGGGGTCACACTCAATACTAAACTTTTATCTACTTTTAATGTATTCAAGAAAAACAAAGAAATTAACGCGTTTCATTTTTATTTAGCGAGCAGGTACAATCATAGTGTTTTGAGCTTAAACATTATTTCTTAATAATTTAATTAAAATGTTATGATAAAACTGATGAAAACTATTCCTTCCTAATTAATTTATAAAATTCTGAGGATAACAATACCTAAAATTGTCAAACAAACTAATAGTAACTATAAAATAGTTCTTTGCTTAAGTGCCCGTTTTTTTTTGCAAAAGAGTTTATATAGGCTGTACCATAGATGTTCGTCATGGTAGGGCGTTTGTGATTGTTGTGTGTTTTTCCAGAACCCATAGGATTCACGTCCTACTGAAATTTTTAATAATGTTAGAATAATTGTTATCCTATGTCTATGGAAACAGACCGCTCAGTTCACAATGATCAGGACCGCTTTTATTGCTATCTAACTGGTGGTCATTTGCAACAATTAACCGTTGTTGGCACTTTTAACGAACCAATTATCTTTCCTTGTTCCTTCGCTATAAAGTATGCTGTATCTTGCATCTATTGAACTGTCTCATCTGTTCTGTTTTATCCCGCTTGGAATAATTACTTCGCTCGTGTTAAGTCACGGTTAATTTAACTGTAATAATTGGAAAATTGAGTTTAAAAAATAAAACGAAATGTAGACGAAATTTAATCTTTCTTAAACAAATCTCGACTACTGGTTAAAGTTTATTTTTTTTAACCATATTTATATAAATGTATTGAATACACTATACTATAAAGATCTTGATGAATTACGTTTTCAGTAAGATTCAATTTATTTAACTTTTTTTTCCGGAATTCTAATAAGCTTAAAATTAACTACTCCTGGGTTGGGGGTTCGATTCCGTCCCGAGTCTGAGTGAGAGTGATATTTTTATTATTTTTATATATTTCACGTAGAATTTGAAACTTATATATATATATATATATATATATATATATATATATATATATAAGTTATTTGTTAGCTAAAATAAATAATAATGAAGTTAAATTATGCCAGTACTTTAATGGTGTAAATCATACTAAAAAAGTTAATTATATCACCTAATTAATTACATCAGTATGAATATCTTCATAGAAGTAATTGAATAAAACTATTAATATAATTCCCATTTGTAATCTATGTCACAGCGGTGTTGTCATCTCTATTAATAGCATGGAAATTTGCGAAAGTGGCAACACTTATGCTCCCAGCATGGGATTCATTTGATGATATTGATCGTTAACCTATTTAAGAAGTATGAGACAGTAGACTATAGTATTTTTTATCGTCTCAACATATTTTTTATACGTCGTTTATAATTTAACAACAATAAGAACACCAATCTTTTTAAAACGCATTTTTATTTTTCATTTACTGCAAGTATTAAGAAAATTAATAATCAATTTGTGCTGAATAGTTTAATCCTCTGAAAATAAATGAAAGTAACCGTAAGTAAGTCAAAAAGAAAATTATCCGCCGACCCGCAGTGAAGCAGCGTGGTAGATTAAGCTCCTACTCTTCTCCTTATGGAGAAAAGGCCTTTGTCCAGTAGCGGGATGCTTACAGGCTGATTTAGTTCAGTTGAATACTTAGCAGTGAACATGCTTTCTGCTCGAACAAAAAAAAATTGAATTGAGTTTGGTGAATAAAATTGTTTCTTTTAAATTTGTTTAGGCTAAATAATATTTATATTTGCAATATTTATTATAGATTTAAATATTTACTTTCTGATACCGTGGATTATAGAGGTGAGTTGCATTGATTAGAGAAACATAAAATGCGAAATCTTTCATTTGCCTCCAAATCAATGCTATATCAAGGTATGGAAAAATGGTTGGGTACCCATTCGTTTTCGCTAAAATCTATACAAAAAAATTATGAAATATACAAGCAATAGCGTAGCTAGGTAACCAAAGGCCCTGGTGCAAAAAATAAACTGGGGCCCCAACTAAACTGCTTAAGTTTTATCAATACCAGACAAAATATAAATAGTTATATTTAAATATTTTAAAGGTGCAAAGCTACTTTATCCTTATCTGCTCTTTATCATGCACAGCAGGGCCCGTCTAGGTTATACACGCAAGCAAATTTCAATAGTTCAATTTATAGTTTGTTGGTCAGGTTCTGAGGGCCCCCTGAGCTTGGGGGCCCCGGTGCAAGGCACCGTCTAGCTCTTCGGTAGTTACGCCACTGTATACAAGCACTTTTATAATAACCAAATAACAGAGAGACAAACGTCATGTCAAACAAACGCGGAAGCTAATCATAGTTAACCCTATTATATTTTGCAAATTAATATTAAAGTAACATTAACCCAATCCGAAGAGCTATTATTTACTCGTATAAGACGGATTGTGTTTAGCAAAGAAAACAATTTAATGGAATATTCCGGTGGTCGACAAGTCACTTAGCGTTATTCGAGAACCGCCTTGATGGCTCGTTGGCCGGTGTTTGCCTTGTAACCGAATATTGGACAGGAGTAATGCTGTCTCGACTTTATTTACTCTTTCGAGATGCAGTTTTTGCATATTAAGTTTATGTGATTCCTACCACTGGATATTAGTTTGGTTTTCAAACACTAGATTATAAAGCTTTAGCTCATGTTTCACGTTCTTTGCTTAAGGATATAACTTTCATATCAATTTGTTTATACTCTTAGTCATTTGGTTTTATTGATTGTATAGAATAGTATATTGTATTGATACTTTTTTTTTATAGACCGGTATGAATATAGGATTGAATAAATTTATAAAAAAAGTACTCGGTCCACTGGTTCTCTCATTTTTTTTCCTTTTGGAACGAAGTTACTTATGGGGCAACGCTAAGGGGTACCCTAACCGGCAAAACACATCCGTAACGAATTGAAGTAAGATTTTTTTCTTTAAAAACCTCTTAAATATAATTCTACAAAACAAAATTCCAAAATAAACATCAATATTCACTTTATTTCAATAATTATTCTTAATGTAATTATTTAAAAACCAATTAATAATGATTTAATATACCAATTAATTTTTATAAAGTTGGCAAAAAAGTGTTTTTATTTTTGAACTGGTATAGTCTTAAAATGAGTTGGCGCCATCTAGTGAAGACTTCAAAACCTACGCAGCAATAATCCCTCTGGACTTGAAATTTTGAAGTACATGATTATAATACTGCTAAATTAAAAATACCTGTTGTATTACTAACAGAATTGAAGTTGAGTGTACTATGTAAATTTATAGTTTAGTACGCAATGCATTATCATGTTTTTTATTCAAAGTTTACACATCTATATAAGATTTTAAATTACGTACGTTTTCTGCGTAAACACTGTTTGACGTGTTTACGCAGCAAACGTACGAGAAAGGAGGTAGTCCGGTATGGACACTTCTAATGCCGTCAACATCTACCCGCAAACTTCAGTCTCGTGAATAAGACATTCGTAGATAATGTCGAAATATCGAGCTCCACCAGATAAAGATAAAAAACATGGTAAATATTCAGTTTTAAATAATTTACGCATCCTGTTACATACACTCACTATTTATTTTTAATTATAGATAATTATTTAAAAACTAATTAATAATTATTTAATTCACCAATTATAAGTAAAGATAAATATTTATTTAATACATAAAAGCATCACGTGTTTTTGTTTGGTAATATGTATATTATGATTAACACGTATTTTAGTTCTGTGGTTGTACCTATGTGTATAATTTATTTTCGGCTATTTTTAAAAAATCTAATCACAAACATATATGTTTGTGATCATATTTTAGTTATCATAGAACATAATTAGGCTTAATTATTATTCATTTAAATAGTTGTTTGTTTGTATATTATTATTAAATATTTTTATAAATCATTGTGAATAAAATAAAAGTGTCAAGATAATTTTGTAAAGTAATTTTTGATTTTTATATATAAAAAAATCATAGTAAAACATGTATACGCGAATAATTATTTTCCTTTTACCTCGACTAGAACTATAAATATTAATTATTTATGTAATAAGGAACTTCGTTTCTATCTGGTGTCCCACGACACCACACGTATTTTTTCTTTAGGCAGGGGACATTTTCAAAATAATGTCTGGAACCTGAACCGTTGGACCTACTACGTAACTTGCGCGATCGCGAGAAATCGCATCTCAAATTTCAATTTTAATTCTGGCTCAGTTAGTAGAGTCATGTGGGATTTTTACCCACTAAAACCCCTCTGATGGCCGTCCACAACACGGAGTCGGAACTACGGGATCTGCCACTTCCGTACTTCGCTCCACTCACTCCTCTAAATACCTAAAACATATTTAAAGTAAAAATAATTACCTATATCTACCTACATAAGAAATTTTCGAATTTTTGTAACTTATAAAATCTTTCGTGATATAATAAAATCATAATATAATAAAACACTTATCCTCCAATATGATCTGCAACTTACAATATAGACAAATATCATTTCATTTTTATCAGTTACATAAATTACAAAAGCAATTCTAAGATTCTTTATAACTATACATAATTATGCTTTACTGCTATTTTAATGTTTAACCGAGGGCCGTTCGAATCGTTTCAATTGAATAACTTTCTAATGTTTCTTAATCAAATTTAAATAGTTTTATTCAATAAACGGCCACGCGCCTCGCCGCGATAGAGATAAGAACCGCACATAAATTTCCTATATTTGATTCCCACCTAATCTCCATACGAACTTATCTATGGAGGCATAAATAATTTAGCTAAAATAAACCTCTCCCAAGCGAATCATAGAAAAATAATTTTATGCTCATTCGGATTATTTTCTTTTATTCAGACCCCATAGCGGTTCGTAAGTTGTCATTATTGAACGATCGGTATAATGTGATGTATATTTGTGATAGTAAAAACCGGGGTGAGGACAATTGCTGTGAAATTTTTAGGGTTTGTCTGATTAGATATGAAATATTGCTTCGACATTTTATATGAGATGTATATTTTACAGATATGATTATCAACATTTCATTAATTTAATACAATAAGGATTAAAATAGATTTGTAATATGAATTTACGTATTTTGATTTAGATTCCTCAAAAAAATATATTTGTATGATTAATATTTTTTTTTAAATATTACTTTGATTTATTATTATAATAAATATAGAATTTTTACATTTAAGTAATAAATATAATACTGCAACGTGCTTGTTCGGCAAAGTTCGAACACTTAAGAAACAGTCATCAACTGAAAAGTAATTTGTCTCAAAATAGCGCGACGCGGTAGGCACCCAGCTGCAAACTTTCAGTAGGGACGCCAACACACAATTAAAATATCTGGCTAATGGACCAAAGGGAATTTCAACCATGTTGATGAACATATCGCCATCTTGTTCTTTATCCGCTCGCTACTTAAACAAGAATTTCCAATTTTGAAGAAACTAAAAAAAAATCAACATTAATTTAAAATTAAGCATCCACCTTTGACGTTTTGCTGCCTATTTCACGCCGCGTTCACGTAATTTCCGTTCAGTGCAAGCCAATTATATTATTGTTTTCAATTTTAAAAATAATGGAAAAAATAAATGTCCATGCAAAAGGTTTTGATGAATGAAAGCAGATATTAATTGGTACGAAACTTTTCGGGCTCGACGTAGAATGTTTTTGCTCAATAGTTTTGTGCTGAACAAATTAAATTATACTTTAATGTAGAATACATAGGGTCTAAATTTGTTCTGATAGATAAACTAATAAATAGTAAAGAGTACTTTTTAAAGGTATTTACTTTGCAAATATTTTTATTTATCGACGAATAAAATTGAATTAATTAATAATTGATTTATGCTCTTGAACCGTTACGATTTATAGCTTAAGTGCATTAATCTGTTAAAATATGAACCATGAAAGCTTTTGACCTAATAAAAATGTCTTTTTGTTCCCATTTTACAATGATCGATAATTAAGGCTAAGAGTATATGACATTTAATAAATAAAAGTAATCATTTTATTAAATGTAAAGTAAGACATATTCTAATTACTTGGAGTACAACATTACCTTAAACTCAAATAGAAAAAGAAAGGTTATTAAAAAATATTAAATCGAACGGCAAAATAGATTAGCAATTAAAACTTGTCAATACATGCGATATTAAGTCTGAAAGAAACCATATTTTTCGTAAAACGTTTCCTCATACTCGATTCAAACGTGTGTTGATTTTAGAGAAAACGTTCACAAAGCAACAACAGGGATATGCAAATATCCGGACGAAACTAGATGATGTCCAAACAAGATTACGTTTACAAACGTTCGATGGTCCACGAACCTGAACCTTTTTATTGTGTATTGACTGTTTTTTGATGCGTGGACTATTTACTCGTATATTTTGGAAATAGCTCCTGCGGACTGATGTCCTACAATTTTTCGCAGACGTTAGATACAAAATGTTATCCAGTCTGAACAGTATTCTAAATTTTATAAATACCGTACTACTGAGCTAAACTACTTGAAACTTAATGCGACATTGGTGTATTTATATTGACAAATAATTTCCCTATCAAGAGTTGTTAATAGGTGTAGCAACGTGTACTACCAACAGAGACCGACGGCTTCACGTTTCTAAGTCATGGTAAGGTGATCCTCAAGGATCTTGTCAGGAAACAAATAGTTGCACAAATATTTGTTTCGAGAAGAAATTTGATCCTCAACCGTCCACTTTAATGAATTTTCACAACACAATTGCAAATTAATAATAATATATTAATTCAAGTCCATAGAAATTGAAGATTTAACCAGGAGTTGGAAAGAAGAAATTAAATAATTATTTTCTTCTCATTTGGTTTATTTTCAACGATTCCGCTGAAAATAAACCAAATGAGAAGGCTGATCCAGATCAGTTCAATACATTTTCATAAAACCAAGGTCCAATAATTATATTTCCAATTTTTCAATTATTCTAGGTAAACTACATATAATTTATTTTAGAGTACTCGACGTACTCGTGAATAATAATATTCCATTCGATAATATTAATTATATTTTATACAAACGTGTCACGTGACATCCTTTTTTCATGTCATGACATGTTAGATTTTTACTAACGAGTGAATTTATTTTCCCACAATCGAGCCTGCTTACAAACGCTAGTACCTATATATAATAGTGATTTATCATGCTGTCACTTAATAGGTGGTATAAATTAAGACCCTTTACTGTATCCTGAATGTTTAAAATTAATTTTAATTTAATTTTGCCTTTTTAATATGCGTTATATCGTGATATCACGCGAAGTAATAGAGGCAGAAATAATTTATTGTTAGACTATGAACAGTCAACGGTTGTTTTAACATAATCGTAACTTAAAGTTTATACTCGTTTCATGAGTAATAATTATATACTGTTTACATTTAACAAGCTTTCCCACTTTTAATATAATGAAAGGATCTATATCACTAAAATCAAGTAAAAATTTATATTTACACATTTTTTTTAATATACATTAATATCACAAAAAAAAAACGAAAAAGATCACAATGTACGAAAAATGAACCAGTTAAAACGTTATCTGTGAACGAATGCAAAATGTGAAAAATATATAATTTGGGATAAACACATGCATCATTTAGCCGATTCCGCCTTTTCCACGGAAGTTGCAGCCCTTAAGGTTTTTCAGGAATTTGGGATTTCCTAATTTTTTATGTATTGAATCATAATGACAAGCGAGAATTTTGTGATACTGGAATAATTTTGATACAGTGATAGTTTAAGTTTAATAATAATTAACCTCTCCGCTTGGTAATTCTTTACCCCTTTGTAATTTATAGAGCTCAAGCTAAGTAGGTACAACACGTTTAATCCTTAAATCTTAATAATAATAGCAAAAAAAAATTAGTAATTTACATTAAAATCGTACAAATCAGAACAAAAAAAAAAACACATTTAGCTCAACCATCTATCATAAGGGAGATTATATTAATGAAAGAGAAACCGCAGAAAAAGCAGTCAATGGTAACTGCAGGGGTCAATAGTGTACATAACGGTGTAAATACGTATGCACCCTAACAGCACATCACTTAGACAATTAATAGCGGCCAGCCGTCTGGACCGCAGACTAAAACACTGAAATACTAATGTGATACAAAAAGAATTTTAATATTTAATAATACGATTTCTTATTAAAACGATTTCCTATTATACGTTTTCACAAAATTTTGTATGTAAAAAAAATGTTTGCGTGTGTATACGTGTGTGCTCGTTTGGCGTATGTGTGCGTATACTCGTACTTTTATCACTTAGAATCTAAGTCTTACATATTGATACATTTATTATAAAGTTGTTGAATTAAAAAACATAATGTAAAAAATAAATTATTTTAAATTACTGGCCCATTGGATTACTTTATTGGTAGTGGTACTGGTAGTCTGGGGTGTAATATTTATATTCATACATATATTTTATATATAAGTAATTATAAGTAGGCTAACTTAGCCTTACCTTAGGAACAGAAAATAGTGTATGAATATTAAACATAGAAAGAAAATCGAATAAAACAATCTCTAAGTTAATCTTTAATCTTCAAGTTTATTGTAATGGGTATATGAATAAAAATTAATGAAAATAATTAAAAAATAAATGAAGCCATTTTCAGAAATGAGAGGGAATGTTTGTGAAGGTTATAAATATAAGCGTCATAAGAACGGACAAACAAGCGTTCGCTTCACGGGTTTCAATGCAAATGTATCCGTAATCCTGAATCTCTTAATTTACGCCCCAAAGGGATTTACTAAAGCCAAACATTGTTCGCTAATTATAACAGGACACATATGCTATATCCCACGGGGATCACGCCAACTTAACGAGTGAAGCTTTGTTGGGTTGCGGATGTCGTGGATTTAATTTTTAATTCGTGTTGCGAATTCGGTTTTTCGAGAAGTTCTGAACCATTTCAACAACTAAAGTTTTATTTTATTTATTTATTTGTTTTATAAATAAAACGTCATAAAAATAAAACAATCATTTAATTATATTGTTACAACTGGATTGGAAACGATAACAGGTCAAACGATTCCCATATGTTTGATTTGTGTAAACACTTAAAAAATAAATACTTTTGTTATATTCTTAGTAAATATAAAAAGTGACTTGGCCATTCCTACGAATTTTGTTTGCTTAAAAGAAAATACATGACAGTTTAAAAAAAAAAAAAAAAACACGCTAAAAATAGAAAATAATTTTCAATTAATTTAAATTGAGAGTGGTGTGATTAACAGAAAGATTTATTTTATTGTAAAAAAAAGCGTGTGGTGTTTTTTAAGATATTTCCATAATGACTCTACTTTTACTAATAATTATCTATTAATAAAATAGTATAACAATTGACTTGTAATTTTAATAAAAATGTACTTAGGTACAGTGGTTTTTATCTACTAGCTACTTTTTAATTCATTAACTGTATATAATTATTAATTATTAATGTGTGTGTTATTAATAAAAGTTTTAGTTTTTGTCATTTGGACGACTACAGAGTTTATTTTGTTTGTTTGCTTGTTTGTTGCTTGTGCTTCGCTCGGGACTATTCGTTCGGGATGTCACGACGTTTACATCCGATGTGTGACCACGCCAGCACGCATCTCATCTTCCCAACTTCATTATCCTCTTCCAGTATTGTAACGCGGATACTGTTTCATATATTCGAATAAGTTACCTAAAGAGATCAAGAAAACTCAGAAAATCTCTCTCTCTAAACTTCTTTAAAAACTATTTTAAAAAATATGCCAAACATTGTATACCTAATAATAATGCACACCAACACATCCCATCCAACTTCACCGCATCGCACGGCACCGCACTATATTACATAACATTATACGTCTAATATTATTAGTAATCGAAAAAAAATACTACATATATATTATATGAACGTAAAAATAACTAAATTCCCATTGATATCCTTCAAAAGGATTCGCTAATAAACCTCACTTAATCATCAATTTAACTAAATATTAACTTATAAATCACTAAACTCTTTCTCTTACCGATCTATAAGTACTTTAATACAAATACAGTTGCAACGAAATCCCCGACTGTTACATTAACGCGTCCCATGATCACCCCTTTGTCTCGTCAAAACCAAACTCACCAATCTATAAAACAATCATAAACACGCGAATTTGGTCCTTATTAAAATGACATAAGAGAACAGTCCTTTATAATGTCCATGTTTTATTCAAATGGTAAACAAAAATGGCTCTTATTAACATGCAAACTGTCCAGAGTTTTGATGGGGCTAACTAATCTGTCAGCTGATCCTCTAGAAATCGTTTAAAAGCTATGTCCCTTTGTTATTGTTTATTTAGGATTCTGCGGAAGCTGCTTTTTGAGGCGTGTATTAATGCGATTGTCTGTTAGCCAAGTGCTAGTCTCGTGATACGTATCGTGATCAGTTATAGCCGTTACGAATGGAATATTATTCTTAATAATTTATCTATTCACAGCTCGTCTATTTAGTGGATAACACACTCAGATACTAAGCGAATATTCAATTAGCCTTACAGGAGTTTATAACTTGAATGTATTATAAGCGCTGCATACTGTATTGGACTGCAACAACCTGTAAACATTTCATTGATTTACTAGAAATACAGGAATATAGCCAAAGTTTTCGACTGCTACCCTGGATTTGATTGACCCGCGTCTATCAATTTCTATCCGCATTCGGTGAATATCGTCAAATCTGAGCCATAAAGCTGCGCACTGTATCAATACCTACTACGTTTTTTCTAACAAGTTAGAATGGAAACGTAGTTAACAAAGCGTTAAAAGTATCTGATATATTCGTAGTAAAACATATTCAATAGCTATTTTAATTTGAAAATTCTCTTTTTGACATTTTATTTTCACATTTACTGAGAAAGACTATAAGAAGAATCTAAATATGTAGATGATTATAATAGACGACTAAAACTATAAGATATATAAATACAACATCTTACAATGACTCCTTAAAATGTAGTTTGTTTAAATTTAAATTTCGAATTTTAGTTGATTTTTAATTTTATGTGCATTTTGATTTCACTATCAAAGCTTATATAGTGTAAGAAATAATAAATTAATTACTCACCGTGTGATTTAACACACATGATAAAAACATATAAGCGTAAATGAGGGCTTCTTATTGAAAGTGTCCACTTTAAATGAGGTTTGTATGCGCATGAGAGAACAAGGGACATAAGGGTCCAATTATACCCCCATGCTTGGTTGCATGAATATAATCTACGGATTTCTATGATAAAAGATATAGAAGAACAAAATACTAAAACATTGAAAGACGTTATGAAATATATTAGTTCTCAATAGTAGTCTTTATACACTCATAAGTTCATTTTAAAAGCAATGTATGACATTTTAAATTCAAAATGTATGAAAATTTTTAAGGTAATATATAGGAGGATGAAACAGTGGCGCTTAATACAGCAGATTGAGTAAATTACTGAATTACTTTAGTTTACGATTAGATGCAACATTATGTTATAGTTGCGATAATAACTGTTTTGTTGCGTCAAGAAGTTTACTTTAGGTGTAGTCTATACAGAGCTGGCAAGCGATAATCTTATTTTAAAAAGTGAATCTATTGCATTATGTTGAGCTCAAGCTCATTGTTAAAGATTCTACGCAGAGTAGCCATTAAGACAGGTTATTATGGATATGGAAAATCAGAGTTTTCATTGAATATATTTGATCATATTTTTGAGGACAATTAGAGAAGATAAGCTAGATGCCAGGCCTGCATCAAATTCAACACGGTACCAATAATAATCAAATAGCATTTCAAGTAATTTAAGAGCTAAATATGTTGTAAATAGTTACGAGAAGTTCACGCCTATGAAATGTAATGAACGTTTTATTTCTCAGTCGCCATCCTGAAACACTGTCCATTTTTAAAGAATCTCTATCATTCAGAACCCACTGATATCTAATCTCTAATATATATATATATATATATATATATATATATATATATATATATATATATATATATATACTTATATATGTGTGTGTATGTATGTGTGTGTGTGTGTGTGTGTGTGTGTATTTTAAATTCTAAGTTTTAGAAATAGTTGTATAAACGAACAAGTTATGATATATATGAACAAGTTATAAAACGAGCTCTAATTTTTTCAAAATAAGTAGCAGAGGAAAATAATATTATAAACGTATATTTCTTATTAGCTGTAATATTTTCAGTAGCCATTACAGATAAATCCCGTTCCATTACAAAGCTTATGAAGAATTTGCGGCGGAGTCGTAAATTCTGATTTTAATTTTATCAAATAGACTTTAGACACTAACTTTTCATTACGTAAAATGAACATTTTAGCCGTTCTAGTTGATGTATTTTATTACAACATTATTTTAAGAACATTTATAGACATTTTAATTTATATAAAATAATAATAATAATAATAATAATAATAAATAATCGCTGTGTGGTTCCCGGCAGAATAGAATAGGACCAACCCATCCTCAGCCTAGGGTGTCGTAAAAGGCGACTAAAGGCAATCAAAGCTGCATTACACCGACGCAGCCTCCTCAGGGAGCGTGAGCGACTCCCCGAGTGAGTATTTTACTGCTCAAAAAAAAAATTTTGATGATGGATACACATAAGAGAATGAGACTAGGGCCGCTACCTGGGGGGCGCCAGGGCGCGTCTGGAGCTGGCGCTGGACGTGGCAGCATGCGGGCCGCCAGCAACCCCCGCCGACCGGTACCACCACCTAGCCGGTCGGTGTATCCACCATCCCCACCAGTTGGCTTGGCGCCGACAGAGTCTCAAGGGACTCAGCATTCGGCGCCCGCCGCTGGTGGAGTACGCCGCATGCGATGGACACAAGAAATGAATAGAAATGTCATGCGCGCGTATTATAGGGCTGTAGGAAGGGAAACCGGACGGACTGGCTACCGAGCGGTAATGCACCGCGAGTTCCTGCTGCTCGAGCCAAATCTTACTGTCACGGAGCAAAACCTGGCAGATAGAGCTCGGTACATCCAACGAAAGGGCGTATTCAACGCCGCCGAGCTCGAACGATTACGACATGAGGCTGCTCCTGAAGTCGAACCCGTGTCGACAGAGCATAACGCACTTGTAACACAACAGGAAAGCGTTCGTAGCGAAGTGCCTGTGGATGCGATCGATGAAGGAGCAGTCTCCCAAAAAGTAGAGCAGATGAGAGGGATTTTGGAGGAGGCGATTTCCGAGATCCGGAGCACTCCTCTAGAACAGAGACCACGACTCTCCCGACTTCCCCTTAATGCTGCGACGCGGGGTGCCATTGAGGCAGCTAACAGGCTGCTACCTCCATATTTGGATGGCAGTCTGGGCTTGGATGATACGGGTTCTATTCTCTTCGGTGCCGCTCTAGCGGTACACCGCTTCACTGGAGCCAAGACCCAGGAGCCTGGACGCACTACTAATAAGAGTAGTGACGTACCAGCCTGGAAGAAGAGAAAAGAACGCCGTATCAGCCTGGCCAGGGCCCTCATTGGCAGACTGCAAAGCTTCAGGTCGGGCAACACTAGGCCAAGGATTGTGCGCTCCGTTAGAATAGCTTTCAACGGGCTAGGTGTCAGGCTTGACCAGCCTGATATAGCTGAGAAACTGACGGAGCGCATCGACGGCCTGAAGCAGAGAATCGCGGCATGGGGGAAGCGTATTCGTAGGTACTCTGAGAGAGTTGAGCGCTTCCGACAAAATCGCCTCTTCGTGAGTGATCAGAAGAGGTTCTACAGGAAGTTGGAGAACCCGACGCCGTGCTCTACTTCCCCAAAACCGAATACGGCTGACCTCGTCGCCTTTTGGCGAAACATATGGTCACGGGAGGTAGAGCATGAGGAGGGCCCTTGGATTGCGGCGGTTCAGGAAGCATGTGCTAGAATCGAACCGATGAACCCAATCGCCATCTCTTCGGAGAACGTAGCTGATGCGGTCCGGCGGGCACCGAACTGGAAGAGTCCGGGGGCCGACGGCCTGCATCACTATTGGCTGAAAGGGTTCTCGGTATGCCATGCGACCTTGGCTCGACAATACCAAGAGGCGATAGAGCGGAAGACGCTTCCGAACCTCTTCACTACTGGGATCACTCACCTAGCTCCTAAGTCCACCAACACCGCGGATCCTACCAACTACCGCCCCATAACGTGTCTGACTTCCATCTACAAGACACTGACATCCGTTCTGAGCTGCAAGATCTCTCGTCATATTGACGAATTTAACATCTTGTCTGTAGCTCAGAACGGATGCCGTGGAGGCGGCCGCGGCACAAAGGAGCTCCTTATCATTGACTCTGTTGCGGGCCAGCTTGTCAAACGCAACCGTCGGAACTTCTCTGCTGCCTGGATCGACTACAAGAAGGCATTCGACTCGGTGCCACATTCATGGCTTCTGAGGGTCCTCGAGCTGTACAAGATCGACGGTGCAGTTCGAGACTTCCTCGAAGTATGCATGGGGCAATGGAGTACGATCCTTTGTCTCCAGGGCGAGAGACTGACGACGGGTGCCGATGACCGAATACGGATACGAAGGGGTATTTTCCAGGGTGATTGTCTGAGCCCACTTTGGTTTTGCTTGTCCTTGAACCCTTTAAGCACTCTGCTGGAGCGTTCGGGGACAGGCTTTCAGTTTCGGAGAGGAGGTACTAAAGTCTCCCACCTTCTCTACATGGATGACCTCAAGCTGCTGGCACCTAATCCTGCACGCCTTATGGAGTTGCTGAAAATCACTACTGAGTTCAGCGGCTCCATCAGGATGCAGCTTGGAGTGGATAAGTGTGCGGTCGTGCATGTGGACAGGGGACAGGTGACGCAATCGGCTGAAATTAGCCTAGAGCTTTCTAACTTCAAGACCCTCTCCGAAGCTGAATCATACCGGTATCTGGGCATGTCACAATGCATAGGGGTGCAGGAGGTGGATATGAAACAGGCGGTTTGCGAGGTCTTTTTTGGACGGCTGACAAAAGTTCTTCGGAGCTACTTGTCGGGCGCCAACAAGGTCCGAGCTTATAACGGCTGGGTCATGCCCACTCTCTTGTACACATTTGGCGTGCTCAGATGGACTCAGACCGAACTCGACGCCCTGGACAGAAGAGTCCGCACGACTATGACTTACCATCGCATGCATCACCCGAAATCGTCGGTCATGAGACTGTACATCCCACGGAAGTGTGGTGGCCGAGGCCTATTAAGCGCCAAGTCCATGCATAACCGGGAGGTGTGCAGCCTCGGGGCCTATTTTGAAACGAGGAGGGAGAGCGCTATGCATGGTGATGTTGTAGTATGTGACAAAGGTCTCACCCCCTTATCCCTGGCCAAAGAGGAATGGCGAAGACCGGTTGTACTTAGCACCTCTGACCGGGAGACCGTATGGATGGAGAAGGAGCTGCATGGACGGTTTTACAAGGCGCTCCACGCACCTCACGTGGATGTTAAGGCCTCCGTGCAGTGGCTGCGATTCGGGGACCTCTTTGGGGAAACCGAAGGTTTTGTCTGTGCAATACAGGATCAGGTGGTTAAGACGAACAACTACCGGAAGCACATTCTGAAGGATGGCACTCCCGACTTCTGTCGAGCTTGTCGTCATCCCGGCGAGTCACTCAGACATGTGCTTTCGGGGTGTTCAGCGCTTGCCAACACTGAGTACTTGCACAGACATAACCAAGCGGCCAAGATTCTTCATCAAGAGCTTGCTCTAATGTATTGTCTCCTGGAACAGAGGGTGCCGTACTACCAGTACACACCGGCGCCAGTACTCGAACGCGACGGAGTCCGGCTCTACTGGGACCTACCTATCGCCACGGACAGGACGATACTGGCGAACAAGCCTGATATCGTGGTGATGGATAGGGCACAGTCGAGGGTGTTTTTAGTGGACATTACCATCCCTCATGACGAGAACCTCGTGAAAGCCGAAACAGAGAAAAAGCGTAAATATCTGGATTTGGCACACGAGATTGTCGACATGTGGGGTGTTGAATCCACTGAAATCATCCCTATCGTGATATCTGCCAACGGTTTGATCCCGGTTAGCCTCGCTCACCATCTGAGGCAGCTGGGTATCCGTGACGGTTCGCTCGCAGCCAGGATGCAGAAGGCGGTATTACTCGACTCGGCTAGGATTGTCCGCCGATTCCTCAGCCTACAGCCCTAACCCCCGGCCGTTTGATCTCCCTGCCGGGGCGTAATCCTCCACCCGCTTATATTTATCTATGTAAATTTATGTAAATTTATTATATTCCTTATATAAGTATTGTATTATATTATATTTATTTATATGTGTATATGTATATATTGAACGGGTGGAGTGTAGCAATAAAATATAATAATAATACATCATTAAAATCAAATCATTTAACATCAAAAATTAAATTAATTAATAAAATAATTAATAATAAATTAAAAAAAAAATTAATTAATAATAAATTAATTAATTAAATTAATTAATTAACAATTTAACATCTTGTCTGCAGCTCAGAACGGATGCCGTGGAGGCGGCCGCGGCACAAAGGAGCTCCTTATCATTGACTCTGTTGCGGGCCAGCTTGTCAAACGCAACCGTCGGAACTTCTCTGCTGCCTGGATCGACTACAAGAAGGCATTCGACTCGGTGCCACATTCATGGCTTCTGAGGGTCCTCGAGCTGTACAAGATCGACAGTGCAGTTCGAGACTTCCTCGAAGTATGCATGGGGCAATGGAGTACGATCCTTTGTCTCCAGGGCGAGAGACTGACGACGGGTGTCGATGACCGTATCCGGATACGAAGGGGTATTTTCCAGGGTGATTGTCTGAGCCCACTTTGGTTTTGCTTGTCCTTGAACCCTTTAAGCACTCTGCTGGAGCGTTCGGGGACAGGCTTTCAGTTTCGGAGAGGAGGTACTAAAGTCTCCCACCTTCTCTACATGGATGACCTCAAGCTGCTGGCACCTAATCCTGCACGCCTTATGGAGTTGCTGAAAATCACTACTGAGTTCAGCGGCTCCATCAGGATGCAGCTTGGAGTGGATAAGTGTGCGGTCGTACATGTAGACAGGGGACAGGTGACGCAATCGGCTGAAATTAGCCTAGAGCTTTCGAACTTCAAGACCCTTTCCGAAGCTGAATCTTACCGGTATCTGGGCATGTCACAATGCATAGGGGTGCAGGAGGTGGATATGAAACAGGCGGTTTGCGAGGTCTTTTTTGGACGGCTGACAAAAGTTCTTCGGAGCTACTTGTCGGGCGCCAACAAGGTCCGAGCTTATAACGGCTGGGTCATGCCCACTCTCTTGTACACATTTGGCGTGCTCAGATGGACTCAGACCGAACTCGACGCCCTGGACAGAAGAGTCCGCACGACTATGACTTACCATCGCATGCATCACCCGAAATCGTCGGTCATGAGACTGTACATCCCACGGAAGTATGGTGGCCGAGGCCTATTAAGCGCCAAGTCCATGCATAACCGTGAGGTGTGCAGCCTCAGGGCCTACTTTGAGACGAGGAGGGAGAGCGCTATGCATGGTGAAGTTATAGTATGTGACAAAGGTCTCACCCCGTTATCCCTGGCCAAAGAGGAATGGCGAAGACCGGTTGTACTTAGCACCTCTGACCGGGAGACCGTATGGATGGAGAAGGAGCTGCATGGACGGTTTTACAAGGCGCTCCACGCACCTCACGTGGATGTTAAGGCCTCCGTGCAGTGGCTGCGATTCGGGGACCTCTTTGGGGAAACCGAAGGTTTTGTCTGTGCAATACAGGATCAGGTGGTCAAGACGAACAACTACCGAAAGCACATTCTGAAGGATGGCACCCCCGACTTCTGTCGAGCTTGTCGTCATCCCGGCGAGTCACTCAGACATGTGCTTTCGGGGTGTTCAGCGCTTGCCAACACTGAGTACTTGCACAGACATAACCAAGTGGCCAAAATTCTTCATCAAGAGCTTGCTCTTATGTATTGTTTCTTGGAACAGAGGATGCCGTATTACCAGTACACACCGGTGCCAGTACTCGAACGCGACGGAGTCCGGCTCTACTGGGACCTGCCTATCGCCACGGACAGGACGATACTGGCGAACAAGCCTGATATCGTGGTGATGGATAGGGCACAGTCGAGGGTGTTTTTAGTGGACATCACCATCCCGCATGACGAGAATCTCGTGAAAGCCGAAACAGAGAAAAAACGTAAATATCTGGACCTGGCGCACGAGATTGTCGACATGTGGGGTGTTGATTCCACTGAAATCATCCCTATCGTTATATCTGCCAACGGTTTAATCCCGGTTAGCCTCGCTCACCATCTGAGGCAGTTGGGTATCCGTGACGGTTCGCTCGCAGCCAGGATGCAGAAGGCGGTATTACTCGACTCGGCTAGGATTGTCCGCCGATTTCTCAGCCTACAGCCCTAACCCCCGGCCGTTTGATCTCCCTGCCGGGGCGTAATCCTCCACCCGCTTATATTTATCTATGTATGTTTATGTAAATTTATTATATTCCTTATATAAGTAATATATTTTATTATATATATTTATATATTAAAGGGGTGGAGTGCAGAAATTAAAAATAATAATACTCTTTATTGTACACCATAATAAAAACAAATACAGTATTTATGCAGTAAAAGATGTACAAAGGCGGTCTTATCGCTAAAAGAGCAATCTCTTCCAGACAACCTTTATTATTATAGTTATATATATATATATATATATATATATATATATATATATATATATATATATATATATATATATATATATATAACTTTTCAACCTGACAAATGACAAAACAAAACGTTATACTCGATATTACATGTAACATGTCGTCCCCGCTGACACGTAGGTGGCCAATGTTTAACAATAATGACAAAAACGTGGACGAATACCGCGCGACTGACGCTTCCTGCTTTAAACTCACATTTTACTATATCCTTATTATATCGATAGATGTGAAATCGTTTTTGAAAATGGAATTTCTATAAGACAAACATGTATAATTTTTAAATACGGAATTTAAAAGTTTAGTTTTAATTACATTTATTTTTATTTTATTTTTCACTTTAATCAATACGCTTATAACATGAAATAACATGTTTAATCGAATAAATTACTATTTATAAACAGGATACATCAGTATTAAAATCAAATTAATTTAGGGAAAAAGCCATAACGTTAATCAGATAACGGTTCTAATAGGCAATAAAACACACTGCAAGAATAAATAGCGACACCGAATCCAGATAAAGGTTGCTGAATCAATTCGGCCCAGTACGTGTTATCTTAGACCGGACCAATCACGAGACGGACCGTAATACGGACAAAAGCACAATTAAGCACAGAACGACCGTTAACAAAGGCGGGAGCACACAATTTGTTGCAGCCACCTTTATCTCGCCTACTATTGACCCTTTACCCTATTTAACTACCTAACCCTGCAATACGACACTATGGTATAAAGCAACCCCTACGAAATAATTTAATAATGTATAATATTAAGTATATTCTACAAGTAACATTTACTCTGTGCCTGAAACGCGGTTGCGATAATATAATTACTATTACTTGATGTGAACAAAACATGTGGTCGCATTATCCACGCTTCAGTGACATTTTAAGAGTGATTTGCAATTCAGCGATATGTGGGGCGCGCGTGGATGTGATGATAGAGATACTAATGATTATACTTTTAAGTGCACGTGCATCTGAATTAATTGAATAGTCTTGAAAAAGGTGGGGTCATACGGGGTACAATAGCAGTAATGCGGTTTATTTTGTTAAATAAAATTAAAAAAAAAAAACTATAATTAATCATTAGGTTATAATTATTTTTTAATCATAGTCAAGGCTTGTGTATAGATATAATTAATTTTACAATATAGAAATAGGTACAGTTATTACTATTCATGTTCTTAATGTAATGAAACATGAGTTCCTGGAATCAATGTTTTTAACGTAATGTGTACACCATTATGCTCCAAACATTAAAAAGACAGTAATTTTAATTCCCGTCAAAAATACGGACACCCAAAAATGCCATGACGTTTCACTCCACACCTCGGCATACGTTCCGTCGTCGCTCATTCCGCGTCAACGCATGCACTAATTAGTTGACACCGAACACCGACATGTTTTTAGCTTCCATAGTTAACTCGGAATAAGAATAAGCCAGGTGTAAAATTGCCTAGTTATTATATTTTTTGAAAATGTTTTTAGAATCAAAATAATAAATAATGAACAAACAGAACAGTAAAAAACGAAACATAATGTTTTTCACGACTAAAGCAAAACATAGAAAACTTTCAAATAACGTCAAAAGTTATTACTTTTTAAACACTTTCGAGAATTGGCCCACGAATGATATTTTTTTCGTTATAAAACAATGAAGTAAAACTTGACCACAAACTGGCGACGACAAAGCTTCACTCGTTATAGTGTCACCGTCGAAAACTTCACCCTTTTGTTGGCTTTGCTTGGAGCTCCACCGAATGTACTAATTAGTGTCCGGGCTCCCAACTTATTTGCAGAGTGCAATAGAAAGTTCGTCGGTCGGTCCGGTTGACCCCGGCTAGCAGCAGCAGTATTAAATTGTTCCCTCACCTTGATCGTGTCTCGAGATTGAACTTTTCCCTATTGCTTTTTTTTTCACTTTTTCAGTTGAAAAACGAATGTTCGTAATTTAATTGGTATATTAAAAGTTTTTACAGCCATGGTACAAAATGTTTCAATATTTTTACTCTGTAACTTATGTTATAATATCCATTTTCACAAATTACTCACGATAGTTATAGCATACTAATTATTATAATATGTAACAATGAGAAGCTTGGAAATTTTTTAATTTAACCTTATAAATAATGTGCATATGAACATAGATATAAAATATATTTACAATTTTTTAAACTCGCACATGTTATTTATAACAACTGTCTGAAATTGTCTAATCAAGTGAAATTGTGATACTCGCCATAGTTAAGTATAAAGCATGTATGGTTATTCGAAATTCGGGTCACCATTTTCAATTTGCTTCCTAATTAATGCTTGTCGCTTGCAACACATACTGTTCTCGTTATATGTGTTTCCCTGTGTCTGTGTGTATTAGTAACTATTGCTATGTACTTATATGTATATGAAAATAAGGCGTATTAAAATTATTTACATAATATAAATCTTATTTAGCTTTTTCTTACAAATAACGTAATGTTTTACTTCTTGGAAAACTTCTTCCCGCATATAATTTAATGATTAAATCGATACACAATTTTCGAGAACGTTATTTATTTTATAAATACACACTATTGTGTTTAGGTTCTAAATATTTGAATGAGTTATTATTGTGTTATTTATGGGATGTTTAGAAACTAAAGTATTGAAATCGCATTTCCATTTATATCGTTTACTTTATGGTTATTGAAAATAAAAAAATAAAAAAACATTAAATTCCAAAATTGAATGTAATACCGATCGTTCAGGTATCGTTTTTAATTAAATATGTAATAATTAAAAGTACAAAAAAAATCTTACATGTTTTATGAGACTAATCTATAGATATATGCTCAATAAAACTAATTAAAACGATTTACAACTGGCAAAGTCATCGCATAACAAACAAACAAAAAAACCGGCGAATTAATAGTCTCCTCTTTTTGTCAGTTGTAAAGATTCGACGCTTTAAAATCCATTAGTTTATCAGATATGTAAAATGATAATTCAACTAAAATGGTTCTATTTAATGATAAAAAATTGGTTACAAAGATAAGTCCTATTCTAGGGAAATAAGAACTTTTATTACTTCAATTCTTTCGTATTCACAATGCATTTGTCTAGGAGTCATTTCTGTAATTGCTTTTAAGTAATTTTTAATTGGTGATGCAGGGACACGCAACAATTGCAGCGAATGTAGGCCACTTCCCTTAGTTAATTGAAATAATAGTCTTCCTCTCTCAGACGTGGAAAAATTAAAACGACGTTAAAAATCGAATGAATAAACGTAAATATGGAGAAGGATTTCAAGTCCGATTCGCTTAAAGAGGTCATTTCCCTCAGCTTCATTAAATGAAGATTGAATTTACCTGTAAATAAAACTAACAGTTTTTATGAGTGAAAAAGAATTTTGTAATGAATATGAGGTTATATTTAATACATTTAAAATAACTATTTCATTAAAATGAATATACTTATATTTAAATTTATCATTAGACCTTACAATAAAATCATCTTTAATCGACTATTGTAACGAAAAATACCTATTTACAAGTTTTTTTTTTTTTTTAATACTCGTATGATTGCGATAAACTTCAAACAATTGCAGCATCAGACAAAAATGTAGGCACATTTAAAACAAAGCTCTTCAACATTGTTGTTTTCAATTTAAACAATATTTTCTAAAGTATAAAACAAAACGCATCGCCCGAGGCGTAGTCATTTTGTCTGACAAATGACAACTCGTACACAAACACTATACATAGGATCTAAGTTAGGAACTCCACAAAAGGTTTTGCATGCAAATTAACGTTTTTAACATCTTGTTTTTTGTGTTTCTCTTTTTGTCCTTTATAAACACATTTGAACATAACTATATGAAAAATGTTCTCCTACTTAATTTGAACTAAGTCCTACGTCCGTCACTAGAAACTTATATTAAAATTATATAAAAACACATCTTTAAAATTACATAATGAATTTTGATGTAACATTCATACTTATTAGCTTGAATTATCATTACTTATGAACTCACCTGAAATAAAGGAGCCTTTGAATTCATCCCAATGGTGGGCAAAGGCCTTTTCTCCATATAGAAGAAGAGTTGAAGTTTCATCTACAACGCTGCTCCACTGCGAGTTGGCAGATAATTTCCCTATCAGAGTAATGATCGCTATCAAATGTCATGATAACAACCGGGACCGACGACTTTACGTGCTCTCCAAGGCACAGTGGGGAGATCCACAGAGACATACATCCAGATTTGAAACAAATAATTGTACAAATACAAATATCCGCCCTGAGCAGGAATTGAACCCGTGACCAGCGTGATAAGGCGACTACTCGCACGACGGTTGTCAAATAATTTATATTTACTTAAAATATTTTTCGTCACTCTAAACTTCGTCGTATAGTAATAATCAAGAAATTTAAAGTACTTCATAATATATTATTTAAAAATCTTCAACTACATGATACACTTGACATCCTATTAATTAGTAACGCTTTTAAGTTAGAGCGCACCTTAAGAGCTACTCAGCTGATGTACCTACTACGATATTAAGAGATATATAAACACGTATACACGACTATAATTATGTTCAAAGAACATTGTTTATTTTTCAAAACTATATTATTTTTAAACTAAAACAAATAATTATCATCTAATATAAGTTAATTGAATGATTATCTCCTTTTGTCTTAGTCATTATTCCTCATCAACATTTTAATCTAAATATGTAGTTATATTTATAGTATTTATATTGCATATATATTACATAATGTGTATTATATCTATTTAATATTATATAATTATATTACAGTTCTGTTTTTTGTGCACTGTACACTGTATACCATTTATATACAATTTCCTCTACCCTAAGGTTGCCTGAAGAGATCGCTCTTTAGCGATAAGGCCGCCTTTTGTACTTATTTCCTTATTTTTGTACTATTGATTATTCTAGGTGTACAATATAGTTATTATCTTATGATATCTGAACCAGTTATGTCTAATCTTATTGAAAAAAATTTCGTGATGATATTATCTACTCATGAGACATAAAATCTTAAAATAATTTTACCGAAACTAAGTTAAAATTAAAAATAAGAAACAAAGTCTGAAAATTGCGATACCCAGTACATCATCACATATATGCACAGATGTATCAAACGATCGCGTGAAAGCACATTGTCTGGACTCGATTGTCTGGCTAGCCAAGAGATTCAGCTAAAATGTCCGCCGAATCTGTTTCATCCACTTATGTTGGGGTAAGCTTTCAAACATTTTATTCTAAAGTTATTTCGTATTAATCTAATATGAATAACTTTATTTATCCATTAATTCATTATAGTTTAACATCTTTTTGTTTTTGGACATTTATAAAAATATAATAATAGTTTTTACACTTTACATTTATTATTTTAAACTTTATTTAAAGGTTGACCGTTTTTATATAACAACTTTTGAAACGGCCTATTTTTAATTAAAAAAAAAATTACCTGCTAGTAACAAATGGAATTGATATTTTATATTGCATTGCTTCAAGACTCTAAAACTATCTTTAATAGTGTATGTTCTTTACAAAAATAACGATGATGTCAAATAAGTAAAAAAAAATAAAAAAAAATTCTATAGTATTCTTGGCTTAAAATCTCGCAGTACTTTCTGCGTTTTTAAATCTCCCCGATACTGTCATCATTATCATCATCATCATATCCACCATTGGATGTCTACAACTGAACGTAGGCCTCCACCATTGACCTCTAGAGCGACTGGTTCGAAGCAGCCTCTATCCAATGGCTTCCGGCGACTCTCCTCAAGTCGTCTGTCTGATACTGTATCACTATCAAACTACTACCTTACCGTACAAATATTACCGCGCTGTATAAGGACAAAGTAAGTATCTACATCTAAATAAGTAAATATTTTTAAAATACACAAATGGTTGACGGTTACTAAGGTAGGCAACTTAATTGCTGTTTTAGGTAACAACTGATTGAAATATGTATTGCTATTAATAAATGTATAATTATTATAAATATTACACACAAACTCCTGAATCGAGTCCATAACCTTAGAGCGAAAAGAAAGTTGTAATAAAAATTTAAATTTTTAAATTTCTCAAAGGCTTAATTTTATTACTCTAAATTTTATGAAAATTTATGAACATTTTAAAACAAAACCTACCGGGACAACGTTACTGCGACCCATCCATCACATTCCAAAGTACCGTCCATATATTAAATTCGTTTGCAATTTTTACGAGCACCTTCTTTTTATTGAACATAACGAAATATGAAACCCTTTTGTGATAAGGTGCCATACTTCAATATTATAGGTTCAAATAGGGCGATGTAAAGAAAGTCTGAGTATTGGATGATTTAGTGGTCATATAATCTGGATAATCGGCGGTTACCACTTAAAGCCGGTCTATTAAGCGACGTGGGATGCGGTGAGGTAAGTATAGGCTACGTGAAGTTGGAGAATATCACTGTGCTTAATAAAGATTTATTTCTGTAAAAAAAAAATGATACAATCTGACAAAAAAATCTGAAAAAAATTCTGTTAATATATATATTTTTTTTAATTCTTATAAAGCCTAAATAATATGTATTAATATCTTATTTAATGGAATAAAGTCCAATAAAAATTTAATACAGATGATTAGTAACTGATTCATGCAGCGAGCACTTAAGATCACATGAAGTACCTTATTTGACATATATTTTAAAATCGTAATAATTGAAAACAAATTAGCGAAATCGGAACAAAATAAAATTATATATGAAATTTGACCAGGACAACTTACGTTGGGTCAATTAGTACTCATATACAAATATTATGAAAATGTGAATTTATAAAATAAATATAAAATGATTATTTATTTTGAGATATTTATATGTCATGTCTACTTACCGCTACGTCACCGCACTTTTATTTAACTGAGAATATTTATGCCGGTTCAACTCGTCTCAAAGGGTCTCTGTTCGGTTATTTATGTTCACTTTTTACTTACCCTTTGTCATTTTTGATTAGCGGTTCCATAAATATTTGAAATATGATTCACTCGTTATAATATTAATTATGTGGTTTGACAGAATATTAAATTTGAACTCGAGCTCTGTGGTAGAGATGAACGGGTTTTCTTAATAAGAATTAGTTTATTTAAATAAATATTAAATAGTAAAAATATATGATCATTAATACTTCAAAATCAACGGATGTATTTCTGTGTCTAAGGTCTGTAAGCACACACAACTGAAATACAAACGCCCAGACCATTGATAGACAAGACAAGCATCTATGGTCTATTTTACTTGTCAGGAGCGAAGATAATGCCAGCGACCGCTGGTATAATATCTGGTTACTTAAATCTAGTAGTTAACCTAATCCATCGTTTATTTAATAAAGATTAATGTTGTCGTTGTTTGTCATATTTACAGGTAGAAATAAGGAGTCAATTTTTTACATTCGTCTCGAGGAGAGTCACCAGAAGCCTTGGATTGAAGTTGCTTTAAACTGGTCGCTCTGGAGTTCGATGGGAGAGGCCTAAGTTCAGTAGTGGACATGCAATGGCTGATATGATGATGATGATGACAGTAGTTTTATCACAAATAATAAATATATCTACCCCTTCTAAAGAGATAGATTTGAACTTAATATATCAAACTCCTCGACTTCAGAATTGATTAGATTTACGTATTTAGTAAATTCACTCACATAAAATAGTGAAAGTGATGATTCTGAAAATACATGATTTTTGGGATTGTTACTAGGTAAATTAATACTTCTGAACTGAAATGACTCGTTTCAAAGTCCAGGATGTTGTGGGGTGAGCACTCTCTTTGTCTTGGTGTAACGAATACTTCTTCTATATAAAGAAGAGGCCTTTTCCCAGCAGTAGAAGGTCTACAGGCTAATTTATTTCAGTTGAGTTTAACGAAACATTTGCAACCATGCCCGCTTTTACAGTTACTGCTTCTTGATTGCCATTACTAAAATGAATTTTAATGTTAAAAATTATTTTATTTTGAACCCCATTGATACAAGAATTGATAAAACCTTGATAACCATACTGGTGATAAAAATTCCGTAGACTAAGATTTTTTTGAACGAAATTTCCTGCTCATGACATCATTTCTTGTTTTTATTATAAAAACCTAGTAATTATCGATACTTTTGTTAGGATTCAAGACCTTCTCGTGCTAATAATAAGAGGCTTTTGCCTAAGAGTCACACTTTCAGTTCGAATTGCAGCAATTTACAGGCGCTCCTATTTTAGGTTAGGAACAACATCCTTTTACCTTAGCTTTTTTAGTCAGTTATTTTTTGTATTCTATTAAAACATGTGTGCTAAATCTATAAAAACAATGGCTATAACTTTTCTTTAAATTTAACTTGGAGGAGGAAGACAAAGGGGTTATAAAATTGTATATTCGTATGAGTTTGCATAAAAAGTTCGGTATCTAGAATATTCTTAAGTCAAGTAAGAATAAAAAGAAACCCTCTAAAATTTAATCTAAAATCAATTCGATCCTTTCAGACTTTCATGACTGCCTTTAAAACTAAATTTATAAGTATAAACACATCATTTTTAAATAATTTCATATTTTTTGCTTATGAAAGCCAAATTGTCCTCTTTTATTTAAATTGTCGTTATGTTTTATTTTAGATGTAAATATATAAATTGTCTTATGTAAATTAAATATTTCTTAAAAGTATATAAAAATTCGTCAGACACAACCGTGTATCAAATCAGACGTTAAGGCAAAACTTTAAGCACTCCGATTAGTCACCACCTTAAGCGATCGCATTACCTAGTCCCTCATTATAACGTTATTATGGACATACAAAATAGAATATAATTATTTATATTAGCATTTAATTTTCCAAGCCAACGATCGACCCTGTCGATTTTGATGTTTTCGTTCCCACAAAACAGTTTTAAATTACTATTCGTTGTCCAAACGATATTTTATAAACGATTTAAGTTAAATGATACGTTCGAAGACTACGTATGTTTTATTATAGATTAAAAACAAATTGGCTTTTAATTTTTTATCGTTTATTTCGGAAATTACAGTTCTGTAATGTAATCGGCTACGTTCATTTATTTGGTCTTTATGCATAAAAACGCGTTTCATATATTGTCGATGAATACACAAAAAATATATGCTTTCTTATTTTATTAACTTGGTAGGTAGCTTTCCAAAAATATATAAAAATAGACAGCTGTATAAACATGTTCATAAAAAGTTGCTTTATAATCAATTATATTGTTTGTTTATTGAATAAAACGATTTTCATCCAAACACCTGCAAAAAATTAACTTTATTTGTATGTAACCTATAGCCGCTATAAACTTTTAACAATCGTACATAACGAGCTCGAGGTATCACAAGCATGACGGTAATCATTAAAACGATTCTTATAAGAAAATTTTATAAAACGCTTGATGACATAATGAGATCAGTAATATTAGTCTGCTGCGAATAGCCGGTCGCATACGATCTCGAACGCTTACTCATGAATAAATATATACAATCACAATTTAGGTACGTCATTAAGCAATTATCCCGTTGTTACCATTATAATGTTTTCGAAATGCTTTTAATTTTTTATTAGATCAAATTACGTTGAACGTAAAGGTGTCCGGTACGAAGCGCTTATTAAATATCAATCAAGCTGGCAATCTTGGCCTTAAACTTGATGTAAATATGTTGACTTTTAATGCCTTCTTAGTATGTTGAGTCGAGTAACGATGAATAATTTGCGCATTATACACTCACCGGCACGGAATCTTGGCCAAACTCATAACATGCGATAAATTTTTTTTAAGTGTGTCTAACTTTGTTTTTATTGTATAAGTGGGTAGAAATAATGTTTACGTTAATCCTAAGAGGGTAATTAACTAAGTTGAAGTGCATTATGGTTTGGGTTCTGAAGTTTAGTTGAATTGTGTCATTTATCCGACGAACTCTACATTTTGAATTGTGTTGTGGAATTTGTAAGTGTTAAGTTGCCGAAGTTCTTTGGTTTTATTGTGATAAATAAACATCTAAAGGCGCCTAAGGATCCATAAAAATGCCTTTGTCACCAAGTCAGATAGCACAAGCAGTGTCATTAGTGGAACAAGGGATGACCCATCGTGAAGTGGCTACTATCCTTAACGTACCACGTTCTTCAATGCAATATGCATTAAAACGGTACCAACAGACTGGCCTCTGTACACGCAGACCAGGTAGTGGTGGTGTACGTTGCACGTCAGCTCGTGACGACCGCTTTATCGTGTTAGAGACTTTAAGAAATCGCTTCCTTACTGCGGTCGAGATCCAGCAGCGGCTTCAAATCTCTAGGAATGTAAATGTTAGTGAGCGTACGGTGAGAAGACGTATGGAGGAAGTTAATTTAAGAGCGAGAAGACCAGCCCGTGGCCCACAGCTCCTCCCACAGCATAGAGCAGCTCGACTTCAATTTGTCCGCGAACATGCTAACTGGTCTCATGAACAATGGGCAAGAGTTTTGTTTACGGACGAGTGCAGGATCGCTTTAAATGCACCTGATGGTCGACAACGTGTGTGGAGAAGGAAAGGTGAACGATATCTGGCGATTACTACCACTCCAACAGTGAGTTTTGGTGGAGGCTCTATAATGATATGGGGTGGCGTTAGTTCTGATGCACGTACAGAATTGGTCATCGTCAATAACGCTCTAACTGCAACACGATATATCGAGGATATCCTTCAAGAACATGTTGTACCCTTTGGAGGGTTTATTGGATATGATCAATTCATTTTAATGCATGATAATGCACGTCCACACGTCGCTCATATCGTAAATGAGTACCTTCAAGAGGTTGGTATTCAAAAATTGCAGTGGCCAGCTCGCAGCCCCGACTTAAATCCAATAGAGCATATTTGGGATAAGCTAAAAAGGACAATTAAAACAGCATCGAACCCACCACAAACTCTTAGCCAGCTTCGAGATGCCGCACTGACTGCATGGCGCGACTTATCGCAATTGGACATCAAAAATGTCATCCAAAGCATGCCAGATCGAATGCAGGCGGTCATAAGGGCTAGAGGAGGAAACACGCGATATTAAAAAGTTAAAAAGTTTACCAAAGATCAAACAGTTTTTAATTACTAGTGCTCAAAACTGCAGTGTTTAATTTTGTGTAAATGTGATTTTGTGCTTAAACTTCATTATAAACTTAAAAAGAACATTATTTATGCTTAAAAATGATTAAAGACGTTAATTGGATGAACAACGATCAAAATTGGCCTAAATTTGTAGTGTAAACTGAAAAAAACTGAAGTTATCACAAATTTTATACTTGGCCAAGTTTCCGTGCCGGTGAGTGTATTATTATAATGGATATGGACTAGACGCCTAGATTTTATCTTCGTATTGAGGATAAATTCTATCACGATCTTAAGGTGAGCTAAATTAATAATAAAGTTTATAATAAATATTATAAAAATAGTTCAGAAGTAATTTTTGAGCAATCACTTCAGAAAGGGGTGTTATTTTAATGCTAATTTTATTTTTATAGAAACCATATATATCAGCCCGACATTGTTTACCTGCACAAGTCATGCCTGCACAGGTAGAAATTATATACATTAACCTTATGGTCGTCGGTGTGCTTTTACGATCGTAAATAATGGTGTACGCCAAATTCAGTAAAGAGTAACGTATTTTTTATTATTTTAACTTTTCACTGATTATTAAAGTTTTCTATCATAAATATGTAATATTACTTTTATTTATTTTGTTATTTTATAAATATTTATAAAAAATATTACATAAATAAATATTGTGGTAGAAACTAGCTATAGATAATCGTATATTACTACATTTACAGTATATTATATTTTCATAAAATATTATTGTCATTTACCTACTGTTCGTACGGCAAGTGCCGAAAACCGAAAACCGAAAAAATTCTTTCCCAACAGGGGCTGAAAAGTTTATTTGTTTATTTGCGTAAGCTAATAAGTACTGGAAGTTACGATTAGTTTTGGTTTAAAGAGCCTATAATCCTGCATCTCAATAAGAGGTACCTAAGTTATTTATGAGTTATTTATAATAAGAACAGTAACACAAATGTTAACTAAATATATATCTATCAAAACAAGACACTAGTCAATATGTGAGGAATATCTAATCAAATAAAAAAAAAACACGATAATAAGTTTAGCGTCTTTATAATTTGAAAATAAAGTAGGATAGTAGGATACCCAATCTAAATTCAATGTCCATCTTTATTGTACAGTAAAATTCTTGTGCACGTTTTCTATATGATCTGGGTCATATTCGATATATAAATCCATATTATAGTAACGACAATGACGTCCTAGTACTTCCTCGCCTGTAGAATGGTGTTCCAGCACCGTTTTATAAAATATATTGTGGTCTAACTATCAGCGTATATTGCATTTAGAAAGAATTTCCCTATTAATTTTAACCAATTTAACTAATAAGCGGAAAAAAATCTTACACTTTTATTTTAACACATTTACTTTTTCTTACACATTTACTTAAAAAAATCTTTTACATTTAGGTAATTACCAGGTACCAGTAATTAAATTTAAAATAATGAGTCAATAAATCGATTGGAATAATAAATTAAGACAATTATTATTTGATAGAAACCAGGTCCAGTAGTTTTCGCGAACTCGTGTTGATAAACTTCTTATAATTTTTAAGTATTATTAAGTATTATTTTTAAGTATTATTTTCGTTACCTTAATTTACAAAAAACTTGGAGAAATCAACTATCTAAGCGCTTACAGTAATGTACACTCTAACTTTTATTTTTTTCATTTTCATCCCATTCATTTCCATTAGTATTATAATTCACAGCAATTTTTTAAGTAGGTAATATATTTTATGTACCTACTATAAAATGGCAATTTTTGTAGTTAATTCTCAGTTACCTACCAAATACGAATAGACTATTTCCCCGATCTATTATTATAACAATTTCTTATTGCTGTTGATTTTTATTAATTCTTAAGCTCGTACTAAATTACTATTTATACTAAATTACACTGATTTTTTGGATAAAAAAAATATCATACCAAAATGACAATACAACAATGATACCATGTTCTAAGCTAATGGTATAAAGCTTTCGTATCATTATTTGAAGTACCCTGAACTAAAACAGCCAATAAATAGCCCACAGCTGGGCAAAGACCTTTCTACCGCTCACAAAAATGGTATACAAGTATATTAGCTGCCACACTTTAATTAGTCACCTATTTTATTTGCTTCAATATATTCATAATAAAGATATTAAATATATTAATAAAAAGTCTGATAGTATGTTCACAATATCAAATTGACTCACGCAAGAAATCTAATAATCATTATTTTCAAGATTGCGTGCGTCCGAACAAAGACGCGTGCTCCGATTTATTTACAAGAGATTTATAACTTTGTCTACTTTTAGAAAAACCTGGAACTTTATTATTATGGTTTACTATGTCCTCCGACATGAAAATCAGAGACTGTTTCTACTCTACTCATTCATACCCGTTCTCGCTTTCATGCCTCTCGAACTTTCATTCTTCATACTTTATCTTTCTTTCATACTTTCAAAATCTCTCGCGGGGTGGCGTTCCCCTCTATCTACTATTAACTATTACTATATGCTATTAACTATTAAGAAAAGAAGTAGGGGTGAAAGATACATTAAAATAAAACACTAATTTCAATTTAAAATAAAACAATACAAATAAAACCAATGTAAACAAAAAGCAAATCTTATTAAATAAAACCAGAAAAAAAAGAAATAACACAAAATAATACTATATAATAAAGGATAAAATTAATACTCGTATTTCATATTTTTTATTTATTTATTTATTTATTAGACTAACCAACGTCTGTTTACAATGATACCCTATTACATATCCTTTCACAACTGTTTGAACTTATTGTAACAGACATTTAAAGGTTAGCTCCACATGCGTAAGAGCTTCGTACAACTATGCCTTAAGAACTATACAAAAAAAAAATATTATATATATATATATATATATATATATATATATATATATATATATATATATATATATATAATAAATATAAAATTCTACAAATTGGATTTTAAATATTTCAGTACAGCTCCATAGAATTTTGGGTAAGAGTCAAAATTGATATCAACTACATCACTGCAAGAGTTCAAAACCTTACAGAGCCTACACACTGGTGAATATGAACCTAGTACAGTTTTATATTAGGGATGACACTAAAATAATAAAAATAAGTAGCTAGGTTCAGTTCTTATTCTATTTTTAAACTAATTCAATATTACACTGCTATGGCGGTGGAGTAACAATTTATAATTATTGCTAACTGCTATCCTATTTTACTTAACCTATTTTTATTTTATAATCTATTTACCGTATAACATAAGCTATATATGATAATATACAGGCGTAGTATAATTAATTTCTTTTTTACACAAAACTCTAGAAATAAGACTCTAGTCTCACAACTTAAAACTACACTGAGATTATCCTTATTTATCTGTGAATCCAACCGCATCTCACATTCCAGGCGATCATACAGATGGATCGGACAGTCTAGGAGGAGATGGAGGACAGATTCCGAGCACGCTGGGTCGCAGGTGCACGATGGCTCTCCTTGCACTTAAAACTATGTAAGTACTCTGTGAACCCACCACGCCCCATCAACACCTGAATGACGAACCTGTCTACCTCTATTTTGCTCATAATCCTCTATACCACGACTGCATCCGGAAAGAAGACCTTAGTAACACCAGCCGTTTCACCCTCCCGGTATCCATTCCATTCCATTTGTCAAGTGAACGCATCCGAACGCTCCGCCTGACGAATGAAACCGGGCAGCTCTAGCAATCGATTATATTATTATTGTGACTTAGTAAAATTCTTGGCACAATTCCACGCGGACATGATTTATACCAAAATATCTGTAAATAATTAGTTTAAGTTTTGCTTTGTAAATTATATGTATAATATTGTAAAATTATTGGTATATGTATATGATATTTTTAAACCTAAAAATTTTTTTATAAAATCTTTTAATTATTTATATAACAGAAGAACAATACGTCTGCTTTATTTCAAAAACTATATATATAAAAGCCTCCAACGTATTGTAATTCAAATAGCTTTTAGTGAATTCGATCATAACTAGTAAATAAGGTCATATTTACTGATTTAAGTCATAAAACTTTAAATGACATAAATATATTCAATAATAGTCTATATATTATATAAGAGAAAGTTGAATGTTAGAATTCAAAACATGACGAAAACCGCATCAGTGTTTGAAATTTGTTATTAAAAAAAACTTTATTATTAAAATCCACTAATGATTGCATTTACTATTTATGAAGTTATTCAATAAACAAGTAATATAAAATGAAAATAGGTCAACAGAGAAAAATAAATTCTCCCACATAAAAATAAAATGAATTTAATTTAATTAATGAGTCAATATTTGAAAAAACTTTATTAATATCAAGTGTCATTCAGGTAGTGATTTTGAGTCTCGCTCGGGACAGATATTTACAAATATTTATTTCTGGTCTGGATATATATCCTTGTAGTTTGTGTCTACTATATGAGCCTCGGAGAGCACGTAAAGCCGTCGGTCCCGGTTATTTTCAAAGACACCTGATAGCGATCGTTAGTTATGTAGGTTAATTATCCACCAACTCGCAGTGCAGTAGCAGTGTGGTAGATTAAGCTCCAATCCTTCTCCTGTATGGGAAAAGACCTTTGCCCAGCAGTGAGACGCTTACAGATTGATTTAGTTCAGTATCATTCTGATAATTCTACACTTCGAAAATACATAATACTTTCAACAAACCGCAAAACCATTAACGTACAAAATAGAATAAGAACGAAATTATTTTCCATTCCATAATGACAAACTTTTCAATCACATAAATGTGATATAAGTAAGAAAGCTAATACAAGTATTCATCATAATCAATCATGAAGTGAGCTTGATACCTGGAAGATTAAGTAAAAACTTACATAGATAGTCCTGCCGTCACTCCAGCTAAAATTGTAATCCTTTTAAGTAATGAGTAGATATCGTCTATAGACTTGATAATATTTATCAGAAAGACCTTGATGAATATTAAATAATTTTGACGTGATAACGTGTATTAAATTGATGAAAGCTACTGGGTGCATGTACGAGAAACATGACGTCATTGTCACAATTAGTGAGCGAGAGCGCAGAACAAGCGTTAGAGAAGCACGGCTCGGCCTAATAGACCAAGAGCTAGTGGACCGTCCGAGTAACGGTATGTCTGTAAGGCTAGAAATTCTTATGGTGATGAGTCATAGCTTGCTTAGTACGGTAACCATCGCCTGGCACGCCTCAGCCCTGCACGTCATCAACCCCTATATTTTTGAAAGTGTAGGAAACATTTGAAAAAAAACTTGTTGCTGTAAGCTTGCAAATTTTATACGATTTTACTTATTTATTGTTAAGTCTAAAAAAAAATTGACAGGCGTTTTCGATAAGCACAAGTACTTGACAGGTGAACCTAAAGGTGTGTTATATATAAATAAAAATAAACTTTATTCTGTAAAGTTGAAATTTATATACGTGTTTCTCTAAGCAAATTACCTAATGTAATTTGTATCAACGATATGAGTTTTCATGCTACGCCTCTTACTCGCACTCCCATAGCATCTTTCCCCTCGCCTGTCAAGGACTTATGCTAGCCAGAACCGCCTGTCATTGTACCAACTTACTCTGAATCGCTTAGAGAAACACGTATATAAATTTCAACTTTACAGAATAAAGTTTATTTTTATTTATATATAACACACCTTTAGGTTCACCTGTCAAGTACTTGTGCTTATCGAAAACGCCTGTCAATTTTTTTTTAGACTTAACAATAAATAAGTAAAATCGTATAAAATTTGCAAGCTTACAGCAACAAGTTTTTTTTCAAATGTTTCCTACACTTTCAAAAATATAGGGGTTGATGACGTGCAGGGCTGAGGCGTGCCAGGCGATGGTTACCGTACTAAGCAAGCTATGACTCATCACCATAAGAATTTCTAGCCTTACAGACATACCGTTACTCGGACGGTCCACTAGCTCTCCAACTATAAGCGTTCGGCGCACGATCGGCGGTCGGCCTAACTTATGACGCGTCCGAACTCCGAGTAGAATTGACAGCGGCAAATGGCGGCAAATGCACGCAATATCTGTTTTGTCAATATTGAATTATTATGATTATGTATTGAAATATTTATTTATTACACAAATTTTACAATATTATACATATTTACAATTCAAAACTTAAAATAATTATTTACAAACCGTTTTGGTATAAATCATGTCCGCGTGGAATGGTGCCAAGAATACTAGCAGCATTTCCCCGTTGAATCGCAATTCCAATAATATTGATAATAATATATACTTCTTCACAATACTATGAGAGTGAGAATCCATGACGTAACAGTCCCTTGGATAATATGATAACGTATTTTCTTTTGTACTTAACAGATACTTAAGCACAATATTATCCGATAAAAAGCAGTAAAAGTTATTCCTCGTTAAGAATAACTCTACTTCAGTCGTTTAAAAACAGTCGAATACCACAGTTTTAACACAGACATATACATTACAAATAATTGCAGCATAAACATTATATATATTTTTATTGGTACCTCTATATATGTTTAAGTCTATGTAATAGCAAGGGCCAGCTTATCAATCAAGATCGTGATCCTTCATTATGAAGAGTGATGATCAGAGCGGTCGCGAGTGCAGATTTGTCTGGGCCTCGGTTAACGATAGGGTATCAAATAACGAGGGATGTGAATTTTGTTTACTGGGTACCTAATGCGATTACTATTACTTGAAAAACGTTTTAAAGAAATTATTGTTCAAACGCTTGAATTGAAATTTGTATAATATCTCTCTATATTATATGTCTGGTACTTTTTGTTAGTTGATTATTTTACTTTTTAATGCAGATAAATTTGATGCCAAACAGACTTAAATTATAAGAAGAAGGAAAAAATATAGAAAAAAAAATGTTATTTATAACTTTGACAGTACTGAATATTAATTTCATCATACATCAGTCATTTTTAATAAGTACTTAAAACACAACACTAAACTAACTTTATATGTAGTGAGCATTTAGAAGTCTAGAAATAACGCAACCTTTAAAAAACACCATTTTAAATATACTAGTAGCAGTAGAGCCCTTAATATCAACTCGGGTAAAATTGTGAAGAAGGCTTGACTTATATCGCCCGTTTGTAATGTAATAATAAAGCTATGTACTACTCGTAAATACAAATGAACATTTACACAGTAGTAACCTACCAAAAACACGATTATAATTTTTTTTGACTCTCCCTCTCTGACCAATTTTGATGGGAATTCAACCGGGTAGCTGACCTTGTAAATAGTATGTAAACCTATTTTAAATATGGTTATAGAAAATATGGTTACAGGTGAAAAATAAAAGTACCTGAACAAAATAGTCAGTTTAACTAAATTCCATGCGAAGACGATTCGTGTTACAATAAAATTAATCTTATTTACATATTAATTTGTCATTTAATACTAACGCGTTTTAAGATAAGTTTTATTATAAATTAATTATTTTACTAAATATATACCAATCATAATCACAAAACTATTTGAGCGCCATCAACGCGTATAAATTGTTCAAACAGGAGATATAATAATGCCATCCATCATACTATCAATCAACCGGTTCTGAAACGCATTAGTACCGAGAACTACAGATTCCCACTACACAATCTCGTTTATAAGTTTCCATTGTGCGTATTTTGTCATATATATATATATATATATATATATATATATATATATATGACAAAATATGTATATATAGATTGAATAATATAAAGATAGAATATATATATATATATATATATATATATATTGTATGTACTTATTAATAAAAATAGTTTTATTGTTCGAACGCGCCTATCATATATCTGTCGGTTCGGCTTTAAAACATCTTTTTTTTTTGTTTTGTTGCGATTTTTTTAATAGAAAATGAGTTTTTGATGGCTAAAGTTGGTAAAGTAGGTTGCGGGTTCGAACCCGGCTCTTAACAAATGATTATATACATATGTATAGGCCAAACAAAGTTGTTTGTCCAAATCTGGGTGTTTGTGTTGTGTGTTTTCGGCCGTTGTATGCGAAATATTTATTTAAAAAAATCTTTAAAATATTATTGAATATGCTATTGAATTCTTCGATTTCAATTCGAATTTACGAATAAATTCTTCGGATATATCAGTATATCGTATCAATACGTAAAATCTTCAATACCATTGCAAATAAGTATATATAAGTTTTTTTTTTTTTTTAACTCTATTTCTGTTCATTATATTGTAGTATCAGAGCTATTAACAAACCAATCGCTAAACGTACACAAAAAAAAAATTCAGACCCATTTATAATCTCATTTTTTTTTAAGTCAGTTAAAACATGTTATACTTTTTATTTACGTGTGTGTGTAATACTTGATAGTTCCCTTTACTTATATCGTAACAAATTTCATATTACCCGAATACACTTTTATTTATTTAAAAGATTTTCTTAGAATGCTTTTGGCGTATTTCAGCGGCTTCAGCGCTTTAATATAATGTGAAACATTGTGACATAAATTGTTAATGAAAGATGCGAGCGCCAACTTAAGTAAGTTGTAAAGTTAAGTATTATGCTTGATGACCACAGGTGACCCTTTTAACTTTATTTAAAATATTTAAACTTAGAAATGTACACAATTTAAATATTTTTATACGTATAATTTACGGCAAAACTGTACTAGTGTAGTGGTACAACAAGTCGCTTTAACGCTAGCGGTCACGGGTCCGATTCCCGCTTGGAGCAGATATTTGTTTTTGTACAAACAAATATTTCTGATGTAGGTGTATATCCTTGTAGGTCTGGTGTGACTATCACTAGCACCAGTTAGAGATCGTTACTCATAGTAAAGAAAATATTCACTAACCTGCATTGGAGCAGCTTTGTGGATTAAGCTTCAACCCTTCGCCTATATAGAGTAGAGGCTTTTGACCAGGAGTGGGGCGTTTACAGGCTAATTCAGCTTAGAATATGCCACGGAGATATCACAGCTGTATCGATTTAAAAAGTCTAGGTTTCCCTTTATCTCTGGAATTCGACCTTTACTTTAGAAAGGTATTTTAATACAGTCAGAGCGGAGCTCAATCTGTCTGCTACTTAATTGAAGAAGGCTTTCACATCTTCTTAACAGAAAACAAACTAAAGTTTTGGCAAGTGAAGTATACGCAGAAGCAAATAAACATATGTATTCAGCCGTCAAAACAGTTTAAGACAATCTTAAATTAGAAGAGACTGCTTAGTCTGTTGTATGTACTTTAAGAATTCTAGCCTTATAAAATTCTTGAAATGTTTCAAAAACTCGTAGGACTCACGACCTAACTGCTCCGAAGACAAACGCCATATTTGCTTATATAAATAGTACTTAAATTTTTCTTTACACCACAGTATACGTAATTTAATATTAAAGCAAATGTTAATCTTGCAGTAGGCGAGCTGAATATACAAGTTGTTTAATCTGAGATACAAGTCTTCTTATAATCTACGGCAGTAAGTCATGTTGTAAGTACGTTAGTTTACGGATGACTCTCGAGTCGTGAAGGACCTCTTTCGCCGAGCGTTGAAGCCCCTGAGGCCCTCCTAGTGGGGTCCCTAATGAGTCGCCAGTACACTAGAGTTGTAGGTCGTCACGAAACTTGCTAGTCTCCCCTGTACTACAGGCTTAATTCGTGCGGAAACAGGGTGGTATTTTTCTTTGCTTTGTTTTCGAACGTTAAAAAGTAGGGCGGAAAATCTAGATATCGTAAAGGAATTTTATAACGATGTTGGAAAACTTTTCGATTACTTGATATGTTTTTAGATACTAATACGATATGTGTCTGATCCAAAGTCATAGGGGTAAGAAGTAAAAATTTAGATTAAGAATTTTATTTTAATATATGAAAAAAAAAATGAACTAAAATAGTCATAAATTATACGGTCGCTAAAGACAAAATTGTGTACCATGACGTGTTTAGGAAAGTAATATATGCTTTTTCCCATTGTTTTATATTAATAAAATTGAGCACCTTCGCGAGGTGAACATGTTAATATTCCGTTATTCCCAATTCCAACATGTCGTTATTCCCAACATACGATATACAAAATTATATATAGTATATACAAAATAATTAAATTTATTAATTACCACTAAAAACTAATGTTTTTCGATACTTTTTCATCAATTACATGGTGAAAATTGATTTTATATTACCGATATATTTAATGTCCCATGAATATTTAAAAAAATCTATTATAGGTTACGTGAATAAAGTAAATTTAAATATTGATTTTTATTTGAATTTAGAAATTATTTCGTATTTTTGAAACAAACAGTTGCTAATCATAGTTTATTAAAGACGTCTATGTATACTACATAGAAGACTGTAGTTTATACCAATTTGAAACAATATTTGCAAATTTTACGCATTAACTTATTTCAAAAGAGGTTAAGTTCAAAATATGTAAACGATGGGTTATTCAAAATAATAATTATGTTGTATTCGTAAAAAATCTATACGTTCATTACGATGCTATCGCGTACGCATTGGTACGGTCGTGATCAATTTATGAATGAGTACAGGCCCTTTTGTTTCGGCCGCCCACGTCGGTAATATAAAGAGCTTAATGAGAGCACAAAATCTTTACTTATTTAGTACTCTTTGTCAAGAGTCAGTCCCGTCTCGTCGTTTCGTTTACAACAAAATTTACGATATATCTCAATTATGTACAGATAGCGATTTGTTATTTTGTATTGTAATAGCCGGAAATATTTCAATGCAAAAAAAAAGTCAAATTAAATTTTAAGTCAATAATATACGTAGCAAATATTAATAATTATACTATAGTAAATATTTTTAGAAGTTGAATTTACCACTTGACATCAAGGGAGTCGTGTGAAATGAATTTTCATACAAGTATGGCTCTTGAGGAAAACATAAACTGAGAAATCAAACAAAGAAGTGGCTTATTGTTGGAAACCAGATTAACATGATGCAGAAAAAAAAGAAGAAGAAAGAAGTCGAATTTCTCATTCGTATTTTTACTTTATATTTATTTTATTGTTATTTATATATTATATATTAAAATTCCTTTTGTCTGCATAAGAATAAATAAATAATAAATAAATTGACAAACCGAAATCAAAACATGCAAACAAATAATTATTGTCTTTTCCCTCGATGCACACCTATACGGAATCACACATGCATATATCCTGACTACAAATATTATATTAGTATGCGTTTGAATTGCACAAGTGCATGTAAATTTGTGCACAATCACGCTATTAGTATTTAATTATTATTATTTATATAAAACTCCTGCCTATGAATTAATCCACGTGACTTGATTTGTTTTACTTTTCTTAAACATTCTCAGTCGTTGTCTACAGATTTGATACAAATCTATTTTCTAAACTCTTAACGTACACGTACCTACTTACGATCAAACACGGACATACCGCAGGATATACGCCAAGCAAATACAATTAATATTTTTAAGCGAAGAGTCAAATTACTATTTAATTACTCGTCTTTATTTGTATTTATTTATTTATTATTTATTTACATCTAATTAGAATGCCATTGCCACTTACAGTAACAAGATTATTATTGTTATATTATGAACTAATAATTTAAATATAAAAGGCAGTGATGAAACTTAAAACTATCAACAGTGTATCATGATGATGTGTATGTAGTATATACTGTACATATTATTTTAGTACATAATTATTGATTTATATATTAAATATATATGTACTTATTTTATATGTATTATATGAGGTATTATTTTCCATGTTTGAATATATTGCAACGTGTGCCTATTATTTTACCAATGTTTCCTTCGTGGAAAAGGGTTGTATATAAGAAATCATTATTAGTGGTAACATAAGACCGTCTTTGAATTCTAGTATGTATTATATCTGTAAAGTAAATAAATAAAATCGTTTGACTCTTAAAATTCACACTTTCAAAGTAACCTTAAAAAAGTTTATTTAACATTGGTATATTCGTAAAAATAGATAAACACACCAAGGTGTGACAGCAGTAAATATAATTTGTGTTCCACAATGTCACAATAATTATCTGGATTTTGATCGATTGAAAATTTGTCGATCATCGTATTTTGTATCTGATAGATAATGGGTCTATTATTATTACAAAGCTGCGTAGGTGCCGATGGACCATTGATGGTAGATATTAGGGTGATGTGATATTTCCACCTTCATAAATCGTTCATTAATTCACATTCAGTGCCTAATAGATATTTGATAAAAGCGTTGAATTTAACCAGCTGCGGTGAAGACCAAAAAGAGGGATGTTTTTGGTTTTATATTTAATTTAGAACTTCCGGCTATTTCCTCCTTTTAAAAACTTTTCTAAGATTATTTGTCTTTTTTAACTCAATAAAAGAAACTACTTGAAGCTACTGCTTTAAAAAAATTTAAGTATGCGAGGCAAAGACTTTTCCTACTTTAAGAGTTTGACGTCGGATTGGTACAGTGGTCCAGTAACTGGCTATTGTGTTAGTGATCGCAGATTCGAACCAAACTTATGACTAATAATTGTATAGATCGTACTCTGATCGATCGTTTGTCCGTTGTCGTGCTCAGGGCCTTTATATTTCTTTGTGTACCTCCGGACCCCCGACACGGGGTTTACATCTTACTGGGGGCCGTTGAGTGTCAGTTGTTATTTATTTATCTATTTCATTTTTATTTTTTATTTATAATTAATTTAAAAATTTTGACGTTGCTCCATATTTATATCATGTTACAACTTTTTCATTTATCTTGGAACGGACAAATAACAAAGAGATATAAACAAAAATATAAATATAATATTTTATCCGTGACCTGTGTTATTATTTAGAATAGGCATTTTTATTTATTATGCAGAATAGGCAAACACAACCGTTCCATTGTAGTGGTGTGAGTAGTCGCCTTAGCGCCGATGGTCATGGATGCGATCGATTCCCGTTCGGGTAGATATTTGTGTATGTACAAATATTTGTTTCCAGTATGGGTGTATATCCTTGTGGGTCGCCCCATCGTGCCTCGGAGAAGACGTAAAGTTGTCGATCCCTCACAGTTGAGAAGCGTGCTGGATTAAGCTCCAACATTTCATCTATGTGGTGTAAAGGGCTTTGCCCAGCTGTGGGTTGTTTACAGACTAATTCAATTCAGTTTAGTTCAGCAGAATAAGCCTCGCTATTTTCTTGTATATATAGATATATACTTGATCACTCTATTCGACAAGTGAATAAGAATTTTATGTAATATTCAAAGACGTTTTTTTAAGTAACAAGCGTAGTAATGAGTATAAATAATTAGTGCACCAGCGGTCGCTAGTTCGATGCCCGCTCGTGTAAAACATTAGTTTAAGTCATACGAATAATTTTCGTATATGAATTTTTATTTCGGTATATATTTCCGGACCACGACACATTCTAACGAGGGTCGTTAAGTGCAAGACATTATGCATATTAATGTTGCATTTTAATTCTAAGGCGCCATAATTAAAACAGTTTTTGTATTTAGTTACATTAGACACTTCATATGAACAGGCCGACTCCAAATAAAGGGACGAGACACGGAAGTAGAAGAAAAAGATACTTTATATGAACGATAACATTCTATTGACCTTCAATTGAAAATTCCTTTTATTATCAAAATTGTGATTCAACGGAAAAATGCTGTCAGCAGTATTTCTGGTATTTCACAGGAATACATCATATATTGCAAATATGCATAAAATTGATGTTAGAATAATAATATTTTTAAAAAGTGTACGATAGTAAAAATAATTTACCTACATTAACTTGTCACTAATTTTAAAACATTTTTGAAAATTGTTTACTTAATACTAACGGACTAAAATAACTTCCGTTTTTATTTAACGGTATTTAGTCAAAAATTAAAATTTGCAACTGCAGTTTGTGGTTTATTATTATTATTAAGTCTTTCCAAAAATGACACAAAAACAAACATACAAAGGGTTAAAAAAAGTTCAACATTTAATGTTACGCAGGTATCTAGGTATCTACTATTCGTACCTACAATAATTTCATCTCAAAAGACAAGATTTGCTGAATTCGAAGTCACTAAACCAACAATAGACTTCGGGTCATTTCTAAATTACACCATTTATTTCCAAATGGTCGCCATTCAGCCGCATGAAATCAGTTTGTATGGAGTCATTATTTGGAAACGTGTGTAGGCATAAAACGGCGAACCCCCAACTCTATTTTTAAAGTTCCGTTTGGGTCCCCAAATAATACAGTTTTATGTTCGCTCGTAATCACATCCTTTCGTGTAAAATGTCTCAATTAGGTACGGGAGGATGTGTGGATGCGCTTGTTTTTAACGACTTTTGAATATGAGTGTTCGTTTGATGGTCGCGCCTATTGGTCACACTGCTGACTGAAATATAACCTGGCTCATAACAAACGGCAGATAAATAAAGCAAGTTTCAGTTTTCAAAATGTAAATCTCTTTGGATGTTTTAAAGTAATCATAACGAATGTCAAAACTTTGAACTTAAAAATAAAATACCATTTTTGAAAGTCTCTGTAAGTCGATCCGTACTTGTAGTTAGTGTCAAATCTTGAGTGATTATAGAATTTTTAATTGAACGTATGGTGTTCATTCCGTGATATATATCAGTGTAATTGCGGTCCTCATTAGTGGCTATTTGCAACTCATATTCACACGTTTTCGAGCGGAAAATTTGGAAAATTTTCATTCAGCATACTCGTATTTTGTAATGGGAAACGCAATGGATTTATCGCGATCATTCCATTGCAAACTTAATAATAATTTAACTACCCGAATCTACTAAGATAAAAATTAACTTATTTTCTTGTTATTTTCTAGCTAAATATGGAAAAAAGATTGTCGTCCAGAATTCAAATTCAAAATTTCGGTAATTGTTGTTTTTAAATTAATTTAAATTTTACAAAAGATTTTTAAAGTTCCGTTTGGGTCCCCAAATAATACAATTTTATGTTCACTCGTAATAATTATTACTATTTATTCATGCCTTTTTTGATTTGCATACAAGAAAGTCAAATAATATCGACACCAGTTTTTTTTAATTTATTTATAAAAATGACAAATATTGGATAACAAGCCCTATTCATTTTAGACAAGCGTAACGTTCATATGAGAGATATATCAAAAGGATACTCCAATTCCATCGAGTAAGGTTTGAGTTAAAAACAAAATTTCATTTGCCGTGCGTCATATCATGCTCCCTCAATGTCGAGTGCTTGTTCGAACGTATTCGACTGCCATTATTGCGATTTTCAAGCTCGTTTCAAATGAATAAAAGCAAAAAATATCTACAAAATAATATTTTAGTTTACAATTGAAATGGAATAGGTCTATAAGGTAATTGGTAATAGGTCGTTAAGCAGTGGATTCATTCTGTTTTCTTATATTTACGCTTATTTATTAAATAAGTGGATTCATTATTAAATTAAAATGGTATTCGTAGACAAAGACAACGGTAATTTTTTTTATTGTAAGAGTTTTCACTTATTTTTGTCTATCTCGGCATTAAAATTGGTTGCGATGTAAAACAATCGAACGATACATCTAATTACTTACATATATAATAAAGAATAGTCGCATTTAAATGTTTTTGGTTTAACTTACATTTTCAATTAACGTACCTAAACTTAAAACTATGATTTTAATAAATCGGAAAACATTTATAGGTATATTATCATATTTATTAGCAAAAAAAATACAAAGGCCATGCCAAAAAACTCAAGAATGTTGTTTCTGATTCTCTCAAGATGTTCGCAAGTGTCCCCTCGGCGTACAGACGTCGTCAACACATTAACTCTCTAATAGGGGACTATATTTAGTCTTATTTTCCAAAACGACACACGTATCCTCATAACTAGGACTTTTGTTACACCGTAGCTTAATATTTACGACTGTACACACTAGTATCCGACAACCGTTCTGATGTAGTGGTGCGAATAGTCACCTCAACGCCTGCGGTTATGTGTTCGATTCCCATTTGGGGCTGATATTTGTATTTGTTCAAATAGGTATTTGTTTCTGGTCTGGGTTCTTGTGAGTATACTGCTCTAGCCGGCGACCCCCCGTGGGAGCTCGTGGCGGAGGTTCTTGCCGAGACCTACTCATACGTCTCGGGTAGGAGGGCTCTTGGTGAGAACCCTACGTTGGACGGGATCCTGCGGGTGCGTCGGATGGGGCAGGAAGCGCTTATGCGGAGGTGGGGGGAGGACCTGGCGGGGCAGCCGTACGGCACACGCGTAACGGCTGCCATTCGCCCGGTCCTTGAGCGATGGATGCGTCGAAAACGCAAGCCCCTCACCTTCCGTCTGACGCAGGTTCTCACCGGGCACGCTTGCTTTGGTGACTACCTGTGCCGGACGGCCCAGAGGGAGCCGACGACTGAATGTCACGATTGTGGCGCGGCGGTGGACTCTGCCCAGCACACCCTCGAGGTGTGCCCGAGATGGGCGGCGCTGCGTCAGAGTCTGACGTCGGTCCTCGGAGGAGACTTGTCGCTCCCGAGCATTATCATCGCGATGCTCGGCGACGACGAGTCCTGGAAGGCGATGGTCTCCTTCTGCGAGACAGTAATGTCTCAGAAGGAGGCCGACGAGCGGGTGAGAGAGGAGGCCGCCGACGTGGCCTCCATCCGCGGGCGACGAATGGGGGTGCGTAGGAGGCGCTACTTAATGCGCCTCCAGTAACGCCCCTGTGTCCGTATCGGGCCGGGATATGGGAACCCGGTCCTGCTAGATACGGCGTCGTCGGGACTGTTCAGAGGTGAGCCGGACAGTCCCCATGGAGGAGAAGTCTGGCCTTTTCGCCGAGGCCAGCCTGTCGCTGGAGGGATCCTGTTGCCTGCAGATCCGGGACCCTCCAATTAAAGCGGCTGAAGGCTCCCGCAGGGGTTTAGTACGGTATTGCACTCCCAAAGTGCCGAGTCCGACATAGGTCTAGGACTGCCGACCCGGGCATCCTGGATATCATCCGTAAATGGATTCCCCTGCGACAAAAAAAAAAAAAAAAAAAAAAAAAAAAGGGTTCTTGTGAGTATCCACCGTGCCTCGGAGAGCACGTAAAGTCGTCGGTCCCGGTTGTTATCATCGATCGTTACTCGCGATCGCGGTTGGTGGATATTTTTCCTTATCGCGATCGTTACTCGCGATAAGGAAAAATATCCACCAACCCGCAGTGGAGCAGCGAGGTAGATTAAGGGCCAAAACACATAACGGCGTTGCGGCGCCGCAACGCTAAAATCGGCGGTGGCGTCACCGCCAATTTTAGCGGCGCGGCACCGCCAATTCCGGCGTTGTGACGTCATACTTGTTGACCATGATTTATTGACATTTTGTGTCTATTTTTATAATTTATTTTTTTGTGTCTTTATTAGACATGGGTATCTCAATGAATTTTTATGAACTGCAGATAAGCTCATGAGCCATATGCTTGAACCGGAGCTGTGAAACGGCTCACAGTTCAGCTCAATTGTTGTTATAGGTATTGTTACTTTTAACCACTTTTAACTATTAGATTTACAGCTAATTTATGACTCGGTTCAAAAAATGACATGTATGATGTACCTAAATTATAAATATGTAATAAAGCAGCGTTTCGAAAAGTTATTATAGTGATATTTTTTCTATCTTACACAATTATAGGGGAATGCTAATTTCATGCATATGATAAACGCTAAAGTGAGTTTCTTTGTTTGTTACGCTTTCACGCTTTAACTATTCACCTGAATTACGATCATCATGAAATTCTGCATACCAGTTTTCTGGGGTACAGAAAAGTACATAGAGTACCTACTTTACGTACCGAGTACCGTTGGTGCCTGTACCATGCGAGCGGAGCCGCGGACAAAACCTATTTATTTATATTTAATCTATAAAACTAATATAGTAAGATATTAATTTATGTATCATTTTGTTTCAATTTTGTTTAGGCTTTATGAGACAAAAGTTGTTTAAAATTCTACCAGCATACAAACTTGATTCACAAAATTATTTCCGGTACAAAGGATTACTTTTTATGCATTCTACTAAATAACAACTTCACAAACAATAATTAACAAATTTCACGTGAACTATAATATTTAAAATAATTAAATTAATATCCACAATAAAAAATCACGAAGAACTGGTTACCCTACAACAACGCTCTTTTTCGCGGCGCCGCAACGCCGCAACGCAAACTGCCGATTTTAGCGTTGCGTCGCCGCAACGCCGTTATGTGTTTTGGCTCTAAGACCCAAACCTTCTCCTATATATAGTTAGACGTTTACAGGCTGATTTAGTTCAGTTCAATACTATTATCGTATATCGACTATTGCTGAATTAAATCTTGAAGAAAATATTTTTATATACGTATTACTAGTAGTTTTTGTATCTACAGGAATACTCATCTATTGCATATACACTATCATATATATCCATGCACAATATATGAAACCAAAAGTTGTAGTTTATCTCTCACATAAATTACTATCAGTATTACATTGTATTACTATGAGTATTCACAACTTTATCACTAACAAATAAAATAAACTTAAAAAAAGCTATTTGACGTATAACGGAATCCAACAGATAAAATATATTTTTACACTTTATTTAGGTATCAAATAATTATATTCGCAACCAGCAAATATTTCTATATAAAAGTTGTAGTTTGTTAGTTGAAATGAAACAGACCCTAAAGGTAAATTTTACCTCCTGCCAATAAAACCTATCAGTAACTTATGTGCGGGTTAAACTATATCAGCGACCGGTGCAACATTCTCTTACTCTTTATTTTATTAAAATAAAAAAATAAAAATATTTTCAAAACTTTTTAACAAAAATATTAGAAGTCTAAAGCGAATTGTAGAAAATTAGTAATATTAAAGTTGAGTTACGAGTACGTTCAAGAATATGCAACAATGTGATAGAAGGCCACCAGGAAAGAGGGAAATGTGTCGCCACGCGCCCGCCACGTGGCTGCGGACTTTTATCTCGGCTCAGAATGCGCATTCACAACTCGCCACATTTAACTACTCCTATTGGATTACTATGAGCTTGGGGCTGTATTTGTATTTTGTAAATGAAATGCTTATCCCACATTCTAATATCACATAGCTTTTAAAAGTAATACTAGCTTAGAACATTACTTCTATTATCTTTTTAGTTTGAGTATAATAATTGTTTTATTGTTATGTAATTTTTTATATATTATTTTAACCGTTTTTGAGAAATTATATATTACATACATGTTTATTTATACATAGTAAGGTCATAAGTTCTGTCACACAATAAAAACTTTTGAATTTAGAATGATGGCCACAAAAAAGTTTATTGAATTCGAATTTTTCATGAAAATAAAAATGTGTGCTTTTTAGAAATTTCCTCATTTTTAAATATGGTGTGGACACTTAAAGAAGACCACGTCGCGGTTATTGCGTTGCACCGTTGCGGTTACGCGTCAATTCAGATTTTCGACTTTAATTTGAATATAACCAAAAGATTCGTTTATCGTACCATAAAACGATACAATGAGGACTCTAGTGTAGATATCAGGTCAAGAAATGGTCGCCCTCGCTCTATTAGGACTCCAGCAGTGATAAAAGCTGTGAAGGCGCGAATTCAAAGAAATCCCATACGTAAGCAGAAACTGTTGGCACTTCAGATGGGGTTAAGCAGGACCACGGTGAAAAGGGTGTTAAATGAAAACTTAGGGCTTAGGGCATATCGAAGAAAAACAGGACATCGTTTGGACGCTCGTTTAATGGACCTGAGACTGAAGAGATGCCGCGCTTTGTTGAAATGGTACGGGGGAAAAAAGCATCGGGAAATTCTTTTTTCGGATGAAAAAAATTTTCACCGTGGAAGAGAGCTACAACAAACAAAATGATAAGGTGTACGCACACAGCAGTGAAGAAGCGAGCAACCGTATTCCGCGTGTCCAACGAGGTCATTTTCCATCCTCGCTCATGGTTTTGTTGGGTCTTCTTAGTCTCTTATTGGGGCTTAACTGAGGTACATTTTTGTGAGAAAGGCGTAAAAACGAATGCAGTTGTGTATCAAAATACAGTCCTCAAGAACCTTGTGGAACCTGTTTCTCATACCATGTTTAATAACAGGCACTGGGTATTCCAACAAGATTCTGCGCCAGCTCATAGAGCGAAAAGCACACAAGACTGGCTGGCGGCGCGTGAAATCGACTTCATCCGGCACGAAGACTGGCCCTCCTCCAGTCCAGATTTGAGTCCCTTAGATTACAAGATACGGGAAAACTTGGAGGAAAAAGGCATCCTTGATTAAGGCAGCCGCCGATATTGACATGGACCTCATTCGTGCTGCGATAGACGACTGGCCGCGCAGATTGAAGGCCTGTATTCAAAATCGCGGGGGTCATTTTGAATAAACTTTACTACCATAAGAATCTATGTTTTATTAAGTTCATTTTGCTATATAAATGGTTACATAAATAATAAACATGTCTAAATTATTTCATATTACACATGTGTTAGAAATTATGACCTGACTAGGTATATAGTCCATAAAATTATTGGCAACAAAATTTTAATCCATATTGATTTTACTTAATTAAATGCAAAGCTTATTCCATACAATTTTATAGCTACTTAACCTACATAACCTTTGAATAACCGCTTGCGGTGATTTATAATGAATATTAGCACCAAATAACCAGGTTCCGCTAGACATTCATTACGTGACCTAGGATCACCTAGAGGTAATATCTAGAACATTGAATATCTAGCATATCTATTTCGATCTTGATAGCCATTACGGGAAAGATAAAGTATTAAAATATATGTTCACTTAATTATATTAGAATATCAAGAGAAATACTTTTAAAAATAAAATTTCTAGGAACATTAACTTTATTTCTTCTTCAACATGACGTGCTCGTTGGCACCGTTGGCAGTGACCCTTTTTCTGCTTCAGAGTAGTAGGTTCGATTCCCGCCCCGAGTCTGGGTGTAATGTATATTTACTTCTATTATGTATTATTTATATTTTATCAATATTTATTTAAAAACATTTATATCAGTCGGCTGTTACCTAAAACACAGGCATTAATGTGTCCTTAGTAACAGCCTAAGTAACAGCCTTAGTGTGTAAATGTTAAACATATTTATTTATTGACTAGTGACCCGGCTCGGCTTTGTACTAGGTTCTTTGAACAATTTTTTGGTGCTTGATTGCTGTTTGCATGACTTGTACTACGACCTATATTTGAACGACTTCTTCGCGGCATGATTAAAATGAAAAAGAAAATGTGTGTAGGAAAACAACATTATGGTAAACAAAATAATAAAAGAGCCAATACTTCCTGGAGCACACTTACACACGTTAATGTAAAAAGAAATATTTACAACATACAAACGTTAAGATACGCCTTTTATAGGCAGCCCGTGCGCGGTCCGATGTGGCGCGACGCGGCGCCAACCGTTTCGCTACAAGGATTTTTTTTGGTTGCGTGTAATTTTAAATCTGTGATAACTTTAAAGTATTCATTTAAATAAAATAAGGTGAAGAACAGTTTTGATCTACATTAAATGGCTAAGGTAACTAATATACTTGTTTGGATAAAGATTAATACTGATTAGGAGAAATTGGCCTTGCAAATAAAGTAATATTTTTAAATTAATAAATTTAAGATAAAATGGTTACTGTGTGTCAACCTTAAAAGATAGATACATGCTATCGCGGACCTTTTTAGGCCTTTTTATGATGTACAATTCCGTAATACATTATTTTGATGTATCTCATATGGCTTAGCCATCGTTTGCAATGTAAGCGCTCGGAAAATCGTTTTTTTTTTAACGCCAAAACATGGAATTTTCTCTATTCTTTTAAAATACTTTATAAGAATGTTTTGTATGTATTAAACTTCGGGAATACATTTTCTAAATAACAGTGAAAACTGAATTAAAATTCGTTACGTGGTTTAAACGAAAAAAGATCATGATCAGAGGCGGATAGCGACTTTGTTTTATACTATGTACTGATTTATTTAACTATTTTTTTCTTTTGAGAATATTAATCTAAAATAACAAGTAACAATTTTAAAATATTATTCAAAAAAAATTCCATTGAAAAAAGTGTCAATGTCAAATTTTTTTTTTTTTTTTTTTTGTTATATTTTTATTTAGTGATAATTATATTTAAAAGGAATTGAAATAAAGAATAATAAGTGTATGTCTTTATAATACATTTATTCTATACACATTTCTTTTTACAATTTCTTGCACAAATTATCTTTATATTTTTATACAAATATTAGCTTCTGATGGATGTCGATTATCGCGACCAAAAAAAAAGTATTCTATGTTACTTCTAATATCTCCAAGAATATGTATACAAAGTTTCATGATGATCGTAGTTTACGCGTGAAAGCGTAACAAACAAACTTACTTTCGCATTTATAATATTAGTATGAAAGCCAAAATAAAACAAAATACGACCTAAATAGAAATTACTCCTTAAAACATAATAGATAGATATTTGGATAGTGGATTCCCTCTACCCAGTCAAGTATGTCCAAGAATTCCTGTAGTAGGCGTGTGACTCTGGAATCCATTTGCATATATTCAAATTAAAGACCACTCCTTTCGGATTGTTTCATCGAATAAATACAATCGCTTAATTTATTTCAATTTTATGTACGACTAGAGTCTTCGTACTTCAAAACTTTTTATGCAACGTGATGTCTCATTTGAATGAAATTGTTTTGTTTCAACTTTAATGAATATGCAACTGTAGCTGTCTTCTTTATTAAACTTTTATATATCAAAATTGTTTTAGTTAATTAAGAATGTTGTGAATTCTAAATAAACAATTTTAACATTACAATGAAATGTATTTTTGTTACGTTAAGATTTTCCATTGTGGTTATAAAGTAGTATTTATTATACTACCAGACTATGAGTGCTTTAAGGGTTTCGAAGTAAAATATTTATTACTGGCATTTGTACGGGGCTTCATTCCGCTCCTCATTTTAATTGCATTCAATAGGAATTACCTGTTTTTTTACTTTTTCTTTTTTGAATCATGCAATCCAGGTATGTTTTTCAATATTTTCTTTCGTAGTGGTTTTAAGTAGTTAAGTTTAAAATTCTTAGATGTACAAAGATATGTAAAATAGATTTTTTGTTTAAGAAATAAAATACGATTTACGGGTGCTTCAAGGGCTTATATCGATATAAAGCTAAACATAATTATACTAATCAAAGAAAAAAAACTGTGATTCTTCAAAGAGTCTTTAAAGCAGTGATGGCACACTAACATTAACTTTATTTTTTATTTATTTATATTTTTATTATTTTTTTATATTTGTATTATTAATAATAAACTACGCTTTTTATAAAGCTGTCTTCTCCAATTTTGTATCAATACTTATCCAAATAAATAAGTTAGTTTTTAAGATTGACAGTGTAAAAAAAATAAGTTAACGTTGCATTTTTTCATTAATTGAATACTTTAGATTGTATCACTGCAACCAAAAAAAAAAAAAAATTCACTGTAAAACGGTTGACTGCTTGCAATCTACCATTAATTTAATTTGGACCCGTGTGAAGTCGGAGGGATTGCTAGTTTTGTGTAATAAAGCTCAGTAATCATTTTATTTATTTTTTGTTGATATTTATTTTTTTTAAAAAATATTAATGTCTACAATTGAAAAAAAGACATTATTATTGACATCAACTTCAAATTTTCTAAAATAAGTATATATAACTGTATAATAAAAAATTAAATTTCACGAGACTTTTTTTTTCACAATTTTTTGATGAAAATCTGTATACCGTTCTAAAAACACAAACGATGTTGAAACTTCTGTCTATATGTGTATTTTCTTGAACACGCATCACTTCAAAAGTTTTAAGTGTTGGTTGAAAATTCACCACGGGGATCATAAATTACATCTTGAGGTAACATTTAGTCTTTATTTTATCAAAATCGCTTCACTTTATCAAAAGTAATTGTAACTTGTATTTTATTTTGAATGACGGCGTTAAAAAAGAATAGGTGTCCATCAATTTAAAATGTCATCCCAAAAATAGAAACAGCGTTGTGTAAAGTTAATGTTTAATAGCATTTAAATTATAATAATTGATATTTATATTAAAAACTCATTCATTTCGTTTAATGGCTTCTATATTTAAAACTCAGTAAAAAAGACGAAAAAGAGAAATTCAAAATGTCGTAGTATGAATAAATAAACAAAACGGTTTGAAGTTAAAATATCCTGAAAGCTGGCACTAATGGTGCTTTGAATTGTAATTTCAATATGTACCTTGTCATTAGATATAGTTATACAATATTGTGAGCAGATGGTATGTGATGATTTCGGCATATACGATTGGATGTCTCATGTTTGTCCTGATTCATTAATTTCATGGTCATGCTGTGCATTATTTATTTATTTTGTACTAGTAGTCGCCCAGTGGTCGAAATTCGACCTAATCTATAATGGATAGCATTGTCAACATCATAAAAATTTGATTGCGCATAACATGGTAAATGTTTCGGACGGCGGCAGGCGAGACGTCAATGCCCGCACTGTCGTCCTGGGACAATCTCCCACTTATTTGACGTACGTCCTTGTAGAAGCTTGCGCTGGTTACGTACGCCACCACGCACCCCTGAATGCGTATGTTCTACACCACGAACTCGGAGAGACGAATTAATTGAAACAACAATATTTCTTCTAGATCCGCAGGTTTCGGCTCTTGAGTTTTGTTTCTTCCTTATTTTGCCTCTTCGACGGCTTTGTTGCGACTGTTTCGTATTACTTCTTAATTTGTTCGTATGGTTCGCTCGACATAACTGAGCCCGAATTGGCCCGCTTATTAACGTCGCGGCAATACCGTCAAGAGAGCCGCTAGTTTTATTCCTATTTTGTTCGTGATTTTCACTATGAGCCGAAACCTTGGAGCCTTTATTTATTGTTTTTAAGTAAAAAACCCTTACAATTTATACATATTAAGAAACGTTAAACCTTACTCTACAATATAACGTATAAATTAGACACATTACCTTACATAATAAATTTTTCTTTAAACAAAACTTAGAAACCTTTCTTCAAAACGACTTTCACTATATACATTTTCGTAAATATTTTAAAAACTATAAGTCCTACGGACTTGAACTTTTTTCTAAACCTCGTTATGATTCAAGACCTTTCTTTTGACACTAATTTCAAAACGATATCTCTATAAACAAAAATTCACTTTTTCAACTTACGTAATTATTTACAATACAAATTGTCCTTATTATTTAACACAAAAATATTTGACAAATAAACCTTATAAAATTATTCTGACATGTCGATACATGTCGATAAATGTCGATACATGTCACTACATGTCGATACATGTCAGAAGCCGATGGCTCAACTCGGGGTCTCATCGCCGACAGTCTCCCCCTCGTGCGTCGCACCATCCTCCTGGCTCGGCGACACTCTTGGCACCAGCAGCACCACTCTTGAACTGGGTCTCCGTAGCTCACCTCCACGCGTCTCGACGTCCACGATCCTTGTTCGCCCGTCTGGTCCAGGATACAATCGTAGAATTCTACCACGTGGCCAGGCAACCACCGTTGCCAAAAGTAATCGGCAAGTCGCTGCGTGGCCTTCCAGGTAGAATCTTTTTTGCAGACGTTGACCTTCTCTCTTTTTCTGCAGAATTGTAAGAACTGCAGTACTCTCGCTGTGGCTCGCCAAAGTCTTTTCCACGAGGAGAACCTCTTGAGGTCTGGTAATGGATGAAAGGCGCTCGCTGCTGTTACGACGTCCGCTGCCTTATCTTCGCCGGTGATTTCCTTCTTGAAACTTCTTGGTGCTGGCCAATGTGCTTCTTCTTGTTTCAGGAAGCTTGGTCCGGTATACCATCGGTGATTGCAGAAGTGTTTCGGCACGTCGCGTGTCGCATCACATGTAGGTTTCTGCGGCGTATGCACCCATCTCCAGTCTTGCGGTTTTTTACGATCTTCTATCTCCGCTAAGCGATGAGCCACGAACGTCTTGAAGGTTCTTGGGTCTGTCTTTATCCAAGAAAGTACGATGCTGGAGTCTGTCCAAAATGCCTTTTTTGCTACCTTCAGGTCCAATCCCTTTTCTACTGAATGAGCCAGTCTGCTTCCTAGGAAAGCCGCTTGTAGGTGCAGCTCCCCCTCGGTGCAAGGTGGTGCTAGGCATCTCGGGACCTGTAGGTCTTGGAGCAGATTCATCTTCCATGAGTGTCCAGCTTCGAATTGTCCATCGTCCAGTCTTCTGCAGGTCTTCTCTAGGATGGCGAGTGCTCTTCCTTCTGAGTCCTCAGTGGGTCTTCGCGGTTGTACACCAAGCGCCTCGATCGCGAAGTGATCCTTAATAGCTTGATGCATCTCTTCATCTGGTGTGCTGACGTGTAGACATGAGTTCAGGAAGTGAACTATTCTTGCAGCTCCGACGTCTGACCCATGGAGTACCCATCCTAGTCCTGTTCTTGAAGCAACTGGTTCTCCTGGTTTCCCTCTTCTTATTTCTTGAGTCACTATCAGCTCCCAGTTATCTTGACCAATGAGCAGCTGTGGTGACTCCCTTTCATAATATAGAGAGTCGGCAATCTTCTTCAAATGTTGCCATCCTTTTATCCTTTTCTTTTCTATTAACTGAGGTGCAAGCTTCAACTCGTCGATAGTCCGGACTCTCTTCAAGGTTTTCTTGTTTCCTTGATGAACTCCCTTCACCGTAAGGTCCAGCATCTGAGAATCCTTCTTTCTTAGTAACTTGCCTCCTACTGTCTCGATTACTAGTTCCTTTTTGTCGCCTTGGGCGCCGACTTCTTCTGCCACCTTTTGGTCAATAAGTGACACCGTTGACCCTTCATCCATGAGGGCTAATATCCTTTTTGATCCTTTCGACCCGAAGACTTCTACTGGAACTATCTTCAGGTACGCCCTTGTACTATTGACTGCATTCACTGATGCCATGACGCTTTCTACTTCTTGCATCTCCGTCTTTTCATCTCCCGGGGTCCTATCCTTGACATGCAGCAGATGATGATGCCACCTCTTGCATTGTTTGCACGGTGGTTTTCTACAGCTCTCCTTTCTATGTCTCCCTTGAAGACATTTGAAGCAAACGTGACTTCTCTTCACCGTTGCCCACCGATTCTGCACTGACGCCTTCTGGAACTTCCGACAGTCGACGAGGAAGTGTCCACCATCACACATAGGACAAGTCTTCGCCGTTAGCTGCCTCAAATCCTTTTCCCTTGTTGAATGCGTCGCTTGTCGATGAGTCCTCTTGAATCCACTTCTTTCTTCTGAAGTCGCAAAAGATCCACACTTGTCTGCTTCTATGTTGAGGAACTTGGAGACCATAGTCAAATCGGAGAAATCACTTTCTTCTGATGCTGCAGCGAAGTCATACCATCGAAACTTGAGAATCGTCGGCATCTTCTCAATGATTTGTTTCACCATCTCAGGTGAATGCAGGTACTGTGGTTTCTTCAAACCCTTTATTGCTGCTACGCTGTTGTTGATCTGGCTTGCGAAAATGCATATATCCCTTGGATTTTCGGATATCTTCGGTAACGCCTTGACCCTTTCCAATTCTGCCAGTGCCAACGCATCAGGTCTTCCGTATCTTCTTTTAAGGGCCTGCATCACTTCTAACGGAGATGCTTCAGAGTACAGCAGGCTCTTGATAGCTTCTCTTGCATTGCCCTTTGTTGCTCTTCTCAGTCGAGCCATATTCTGAACGTCGTTGAACATCGGTGCTGTATCTTCGTAGACAACCTTGAAGGCCAACCACTCGCTGCTGTTGCCATCGAAGTAGGGTAGCTCGTGAATATACTTCGGCTGCGCTACTGGTCCACCTCTTGTGGTAAGGGCTTCCTTCAACACCGTTGCTAGCGCTTGAATTTCGCTAGTACCTTCTTTCGTTGAGGAGATCTCTTCAGTCTTCACCTTTTGAGGCTCTTCTGAAAGGTGCTGACCTCGTTCGCTCGTACCTCCTTTCGTTGAGGAGATCTCTTCAGTCTTCACCTTTTGAGGCTCTTCTGAAGGGTGCTGACCTCGTTGCTCGGGTTGCACCATGTTGCCCTTTTCTAATATCGATGTCTCGATCCATTTCTCAACTTGTGCTGTTCTGTCTTCCAGGTCTTCATCCACCGAGTCCTCATCTTCATACTGTACCAATTCCAATCTGACACGGGCTAGCTTCGCCGCAGCCTGTGCTTGTTCCAACTCCAGGCGTGCTAATTCTTCTCTGGCTTCCAGCTCGCGTCTTCCGACTGAGGAGCTCGTGGTCTTCGTAGACCTGACATGACGACCGACTCCCATTGGCTTAAGGGTTGCGGCAGACCCGCGACCACCCTTGTCCGGAATATCCTCTGGAGTCTTCTTGGTCGTCTCCTTTCGTGCGGCTACATTCTTCTGTCCGTTCTTCTCGGACGCCGCCGTGATCACAGTCACTGCCGTATTCATCGTCGTGGTGCTTTCTGTGTTCATAGTGCCTGAAGAACTCCTTGAATCCGACGTAGTAGCTGTTCCTGATGTCACTGACGCTGACGCAGACGTGACCCCTTCTGATCCCGCCAATTCTTCTGTCGCGTCCTTATCCGAAGGACGGGACACGGGACGTGAGGGAGCATCCTTCTGCGACCTGGTTCTTGGCATCTTGATGCAAATTCCTTATCTTCTGGATTCTTCAGTACTCTTCTGCAGGGATCCGGCTCGAAGGACCAACTGACCTCGGACGGCGGCAGGCGAGACGTCAATGCCCGCACTGTCGTCCTGGGACAATCTCCCACTTATTTGACGTACGTCCTTGTAGAAGCTTGCGCTGGTTACGTACGCCACCACGCACCCCTGAATGCGTATGTTCTACACCACGAACTCGGAGAGACGAATTAATTGAAACAACAATATTTCTTCTAGATCCGCAGGTTTCGGCTCTTGAGTTTTGTTTCTTCCTTATTTTGCCTCTTCGACGGCTTTGTTGCGACTGTTTCGTATTACTTCTTAATTTGTTCGTATGGTTCGCTCGACATAACTGAGCCCGAAATCCGAATTGGCCCGCTTATTAACGTCGCGGCAATACCGTCAAGAGAGCCGCTAGTTTTATTCCTATTTTGTTCGTGATTTTCACTATGAGCCGAAACCTTGGAGCCTTTATTTATTGTTTTTAAGTAAAAAACCCTTACAATTTATACATATTAAGAAACGTTAAACCTTACTCTACAATATAACGTATAAATTAGACACATTACCTTACATAATAAATTTTTCTTTAAACAAAACTTAGAAACCTTTCTTCAAAACGACTTTCACTATATACATTTTCGTAAATATTTTAAAAACTATAAGTCCTACGGACTTGAACTTTTTTCTAAACCTCGTTATGATTCAAGACCTTTCTTTTGACACTAATTTCAAAACGATATCTCTATAAACAAAAATTCACTTTTTCAACTTACGTAATTATTTACAATACAAATTGTCCTTATTATTTAACACAAAAATATTTGACAAATAAACCTTATAAAATTATTCTGACATGTCGATACATGTCGATAAATGTCGATACATGTCACTACATGTCGATACATGTCAGAAGCCGATGGCTCAACTCGGGGTCTCGTCGCCGACAGTAAACATATGCAACAGTCATTGGACCTGATCTGTGATAAAAAATTTCGATAAAAAATTCGCGTCAAGACCTGTATTTAAGACCGTGTTGACAACAGACTTTGACAATAAACAAATTTGTATATATGTATATGTTGATCGTACATATTTGTTTGTGTCGTAGTGTGTGTCTTTTTAAATTAATTTAATGTATTTTTGAATATTATTATAAAAAATATTATCATTCTGCACTTCTTCTCCGTATAAACTTTAACTGTGCCAAATTTCATACTTCTCCGTCCGCGTAATTTTCGTAAAAAGGGTACAAAGTTTTTGCTTCACGTATTAATATATCTATAGATAATGACGTTCAAAGCAAGCAAACTGCAAAGCATATATTTTTCATTTATTTTTTATTCCAATACATTTACAGTAACAAAGTACAGCCAGGTCACGATCTAGCGAGGCAAAATTTTAAAATTATACATGCTATCTAGTTGACCCCGGGGAATTAACTTCGTATCGGAGTTAAGTGAAAATCACGATTTACACTTCCATCTGTTTGCCGCATGATGAGACTGTGGATCGATGCTTAAGTTTTTGTACGAATCGAATTTTGGTATGTTATGCTTATATAAGAACAATTGATGAAATAATTTACCTTGAAAAAAAATATATATGGGCATATACTTTCAGTATGATTGAAACTGAATTTTTTTAATGTTCTAATTTGTTTATTACCAATCTTGTTTTACACTGAAATACATATATGTCAATGTCTTGCTATCTTGCAAAATATTCTTCTTCTATTAATATATCCAGATTAAGAAGAAGAAATACAGCTTCTCAGGTTATATAACAATATATAAGTTTAATTTTTTTTATTTTTTATTTACCGCATTGAATTTGTACCGGGGGCAGCTCTAATAATTTTATTTTTCTGAGACCTATGTATTACACGTATATACATGAAACATCATGGATCCTTGAGCTTAGTTTACTTGAAAAAAGCGATAAGGATCTTATCGAATCAATTGCAGCTGAAATAAATTCGCTTTTGATTAATCGAATCTAAAACACCTGTAACTCTTCCACAAGTAAGAAAAAACTTTTCGTCCTATATAAAAACGTGTTTGGAATTGAATCTAATTCACTGTTTTCCCTACGGCTCCTCGATGTATGATGGAGAGACTTACAATAACAGACACACATACCAGAATCAAATATTAGTACGAATACAAATATCTGCTCAGAGCAAGAATAAAATTGTCGACATTAATTAAACTTACGTCACAACTACACCAGTACATCTACCATGAGTTTCAGAGACGATACAGGTTAGCGAGTGTAGTAGACAATTTGTATGGAAAGTTGAGCAGCACCTCTACCGGATACTATCATTACTATCTTTGGTACCATAGGTTTTCTAAGGACAGTTAAATACATTCGTAAATGTCATTCTAGAGCGCCGATATTTTCATACAATTCGCTACCATGAGTATGAGACTCATAATTAGGTTTAGATAACTATTCCTGTTGCGTTTCTACGTTTACTATTGTAGTTATGTCATGTGCGCTTGTAACAAAAACTCATGGTAGACGTACAGGACAGTAAAACACTACAACGTAACGTAAGCATAACGTCTACCGGTGGGAGGGATGCGCTGTGCCGCGCTCCCGGCTGCATGGGTACCACCATCTTGCTTATTTCTTCCGTGAAACAGCTTTGCTGTGTTTCGGAAAGAAGGGCAAGACAGGCAGTGTAATTACTGGCACCGAGACTTAACATCATATGTCTCAGGATAGGCAACACATAAATGAGTTGGCTGGGCTACTTCCAGGTAAACTAGTTTATGTTCATGGGCGACGTCGACCACTTTCCATCAGGTGGAACGTCTGCCAGTTTGCCTATCCAACTAACATATATAAAAAAAAAGCGATTAATACAAGGTTTGCCACGTTTTTCAACACTGACCGATGCTACCTCTCACCACCTCACTTTCTTAAATTGATGAAAAAGATTATCTATCTTTTATTATTTTTTTAATTTTTGTTTGTTTGCTATATTATATGACAGGGAAGTTGAAAAACGTCTTTTCATCTGACATACCTCAGTGCCTGAAGTCGAAAGTCTTTGACCAATGTGTGTTACCAGTGATGACATACGGATCTGAGACGGAGTCTCTGACTATGAGCCTTTTAAACAAGCTCCAAGTCGCACAGCGTGCAATGGAGAGGGCTATGCTTTGTATTTCTCTGCGAGATCGAATCAGAAATTATGAGATCCGCAGACGAACGAAGTTTGCCGACATAACCCAACGGATTTGCAAACTAAAGTGGCAGTAGGCAGGGCACATAGCTCGAAGATCTGACGGCCGGTGGATCAGAAAGGTTCTCGAGTGGAGACCACGTACCGGCAAGAGCAGCGTCGGACGGCCGTCCACGAGATGGACAGACGACTTGAGGAAAGTCGCCGGAAGCCGTTGGATGGAGGCTGCTTTGAACCGGTCGCTCTGGAGGTCGATGGGGGAGGCCTACGGTCAACAGTGGACATCCAACGGCTGATATGATGATGATAATAAAAATAACAAATTGTTACTACAAACATTGTTCACTACGTCGTCTATGTTGTACGTACGTCTTTAGTATATCTACTTCATAAAGGCAATTGAATACTGTCATCATATTAAACACACTTTAATTGGAAAATCTGTTAAACTGTCAATTAGATTTTTCACACTTTTAATTTTATTACTTGTTACTTTACAAAATGAAGTACTAAAAATAATTGGAAAGAATACATGAATTGTATTCGAAATTAATTAACATTATCTTGTCGGAAACCCCAAAAATCAACTAAGCCACTGCTAAATAAAATAGCATCTAATTGGCTTTTCACACTTACTAGGTTTTAATTATGTTAACACTAGCATTGTTTCTGGATGTAAAGTTATTAATAAAGAGTGCTCTAGTCTATTGTTTATATAATATAAAATATATTTTTTAATAATTTAAACTAAATAGGTTCAGTAAATAGACCTCATAAAACTGAGAAATCAGTAGCACGAATTGGGATGAGTCTGTTAATTTTCTAGTCCTTAATTATATATAATTAAAGGCATCTCGTCTTCGACGAAAGAAAAAATTGTGAGCAGACATCGTACATGTATTTGAAGAATTTCGAAATATGTATGAATTGGTGTTTAAGACTCCAAAACTTCTCCTTAATATGGTTCTTTACCAATCAGCACACTTACAAACAATTACAGTTTATTTTAATTATGTTTGTAATTAATGTGTAAATAGTAAAATAGTAAGGCGAAACTTACTTCAGGAATAATCAAATAATCCTTAATTTGGTCGTTAAGTCAATATTTGCTATTATATTTATGTATTATACTGTAGCCATAATAGTAATCATATAAGTAAGCTTTTTCAGTGTCGACAAAATAACAGCAAAATTTTTGCGACATAACAGAGTAATTTTCAAAGAATCTCGATTTTGCTCTTAAATGATATTGCGTGAATGTGTTGTTTCAAATGTTTAATATGGGTATTTTAAAAAATGAAAAATGAAAAATAAACTGATATCAAAAAGAAGTTATCATTTACTAATTTAAATACAATTTACAAATTGGTAAATAAAATTGGTTTCTATTAACATTTTTTTTAAATTTGCTTTATTCATACAAATTTTAACAGAAAAATTATTTTGCAATAACACACATTAAATCAATAAATAAATAAACAAACGTCTTACACTCAACGGCTCCCAGTAGGATGTGAATCCTCTGTCGGGGGACACACAATACATAAGCACAAACGCCCAGACCACGACAAACATCTGCATGGTCTATACAAATATTGTGCGGGGATCGAACCCGCGACCGCTAGCGCATCAGCCGTTGCTGCGCCAACGCGTCGTCAAATATTAAATCATCTTGCCTAATATTGACAAATTATATCCTTACACTAAATTTTCTTATTGAATTTACTATTTTGAAATGTCTTTTGAATCCTAAAATGAATTCACATACTCCGTGTGAGACTAATTTGAAGATTCCATGACCTTATCGATAAAATTGATGCCACCTTCAAAAATTCTTTAGAAAAAATTCTAAATTTATCTTTTAACAAAAATTCCTTGACGCTAGCTACTTTATATATTATAGACGGTGTCATGAGCGTGAGAAAAATTAGTAGTATTTATTGCTTTTTCTTGTTTTTCTTGCTTCTGTACATAATTATTATCATACTCATCCCAAATTTTTGATGTTACAGAGATTATGGAAAACTGAATGATAAAATATCCTACAGATGATATCCCTAAAAAAGCTACCAATAAAAAATTTACTGTTTATGATTGGTACACATCCCACATTCGAACTTGACACAAAATTAAACAGGTAACAAAAATCAAGAATCATAATAAAGAATCAAGTAACTGGACATACATTTCCATCAAAATTTGAATTGTGATTATAACAAAATACCTAATGGTTTGACACTGACTCTCTGAATGAGATGCTTTTGTACGACGTAACCTAAGCTGGTAGACTGATTAATGTCAGGAAGAAACCTTCGAAAGTTAAAACTTCAGCCAAAAATGTTGAATTGGCTAATATGTATTATATTGTATACTAACGGCCCGCCCCGGTTTCGCACGGGCATTTAACTAAAATTTTAAAAATTATAAATTTATATTTTTTATCACCAACATGCGCCATCTATCGTATAATGGTAGCATATCGTTTTTATATTTAGTGACATTTAACATAATAGTACCTATATTAATTGAAAATGATGTTTATCTAAAATATTAAAACGATTTCTATTCCTATCCGACATATTTAGTAAACTTTTAAGTTTAACAAAATAATAACTCAAAAATAAGTTTTGTGAGTTTTTAAGATTCCTTAGACCAGATGGCGTTGGCGGCGTAGGTACCTATTTCTATTTTCTTAAACATTTATTTTTAAATTTAATTACAATGAAATAAAAACTAAATTATACTGTGAGTTATGTTTAATTTTTATATATTAAAGTTATTTACATTGGTTTTGTACTTTTTACGTGATACGTGCACGAACAAAAAACGATAAAAGATGGCGCTGATTCAAAAAATACGCGCTATTAAAATTTATTCTTGATGATATATAGTGTATTAATAAAACGGAGGTTTTAACAGATTTATTATTTGTATAGATGTTTGTGCCGCTTACGGTACACTTTGAAGTAACAGCACTCAACTTTTGTAAGGTATATAATATCAAATAAATGTACATTAAATTTAAAAAAATATTTTTGACAGTTCAAAATCTATAAAACATATAATTTATGTCAAAAACTAACAATTTGCGTATAAATTTCGGTCGATAATTTTAAAATTAATATATTATATCTATATTGTTATTTATTTATTTTGACTGACCCGTTGGCGCAGTTTGCAGTGACCCTGTTTTTTGCTCCAAGGGTTATATGGGTTCGATTCCCGCCCTGAGTCTGGGTGTAATTATGTATGATTTATAAGTATATTTATTAAAAAAAAATTATATCAGTCGGCTGTTACCTAAAACAGAGGCATTAAGTTGCCTACCTTAGGAACAGACAGCCTTGTGTGTGTGTTAAAAAAATTTTTGTGATAAACAGTAATAAACATGAATTCCTCAAAAAACCAACCTTAAAATTTTCAGAAACAATAAACGTATCGTCAGAAAAGATTAGCTCCATTATATTCCCAAATAATTAGGTACTTATCTAATAAGTTCAATAATTTTATAAATACTATATAATACTTTATAAATCAAATTATGCAACAGATTATTTAACATTTGAATACAAGTTCACTCCTAATGTTTTTGTATATGTAGGATGGCTTATTCTTGTATTTTGATTAAGAATTGTCTATAAACAATCTTTCTACATAATTTCTTTAAATATTTTTTAAATACAAATCAACAAATATAATCATCACCTTAATTAATTCAAACGTGATCCAAAGTAATAAGAATGAGTAGGTACTTACAAAAACAATGATTTTCAATATAAATTGTATATTTTGCTGTTTTATTTAATTGTACTTCATTGTAAAGTCAAAACGACTGTCCCTACGTATACTATCGAAACTGAAAAAAAGTACTTTACAGGACAGCACTTTTAAGTTAATTTTGTGTACAAAATTATTATTTATTTGTTAAGTATCGATATTATACTCATGAAAAATGTGGTTTAATATGTATTTTTTAGCTTATTTTCTTTTTTTGTATGAAAACTTATATAAAAAGGAGTTTCTCAGTGCAATAAAAAAAATCGCAAATTTTCAGTTTCGATACTGTACGTAGGGACAGTCGAAAATATCGCGTTACAAACAAACCCCATGGTCCTCAACGAATCCTATATCCTCCTGTTATGCCTTTTTATAGCTGTCTTAAATTCACTTTCAACTCCAAATTTCTAACCCAGCAGAGATGTTTCTCGCGCTAGGAAAATATGAAAATACTTTCACCTTTGATGACCTGAATTGCTATGAAAATCAGTAAGGATATACAGACAACTTCTCAAATAGCAACCATATCACAGCTTTGTGAGCTGAAAAAAAGCCTTTAAAAGGCTTCGTTTTTAAAATATTTGACAGTAAGAGTTTATTTGTCTCCCAAAATCAGACTACAAAACTTTCCCACCGAAATTGTAATAATGTTTTTTATTTTTTTATAATAGATCATGACCGTCTTTTCCAAAGCAATAACTGTTCTTTGCTTTTGAAATGAAAAGGATGGTTAAGGTAACGCCAAAAAATTTAAAGAATTGCTTTCGAAATATGAAGTCTCTTTATTTGTGTTCTTCGGCTGATATGTTTAATTTTTTTTTTTTTTACTATGATATATTGTAGATCGAACTCTTCCTCCTAATAAAGTATATCATTATCTTTTAGTAAAAGAGGTATTTGTACCCGGTAAATCGTACACCATTCTTCGAGCAACATCATTATCAAAATCGTCCATAACTAAACGAAATTCCTTTTTTGGTTTCCCTTTTTTCGGAGCTGGACACAATTGCAGTAGAAGATGTTTCAATATTAACTTCGTTTAATATACTGTTCAAAGGTCTTCTTAAAAATGCCAGTGGCATTTGCAACACGCTCTTGAATATTCTTAAAATAATTACTTACATTTTCATTGTCATTTGTTTTTTTTTAATCTGTCGGCTTCTGTTACGAAATATTGTTTATAACATTGAAGATAATTTCGCGTAAAGGTTTACCTGTTTTTCCTAAATGCTACTGTCCAACCTTAAACTGTTTAAAGTTGGGAGTTTTAACAACTCTATATTATATATTTTCGACTGAACGCAACCGCACTCTACCGCAATTGAACAACGACTGAAAAACGAACGTAGATAATGTGCGACAAAGATAACGCTCTACGAAGCCGAAATTAGCCGATGGTCTCTTTCCAAAGGTCGATATGCAATATTTATTGCCGGGTACTTTAGATGATGTTATGTGTCACTCTAATAATGCGATTCAAAATCGAATTTGAAGAGTAAAATAAAATTTCTTAATAATAATCAAAACAAATAATATAAACATTTCTAAGAACGGCCAATCAAAATCGTTTTAGTTTTTATCTAAAGATACTTTTTAATTTTATAATGTTTATTTATTTATTATTTATTAATACTTTATTGCACAACACAAAATTGAATTGTATAAAAGGTGGGCTTAAATATTCTTTATATATTTTCTTAATATTCTTTCTTATAAAAAATAGGTACCTATGTGGCTTTTAAGATGAAACAAACAAATATGTTATTTCTCGCAAGGGAAAAATAGAAATTTTAAAAATTTATCTAATATTCAACCATCATAGTCGTCTCTCTGAACGATTTCTTTTGTCCTTGTAAAATGAATAATTGGATTATATTCATTGAATAAAAGTACATAAACCTTGCGAAAGAGTTAGAGGTTAGAGCCGTCACATCACTCATACTTGTAGAACCCTTTTATCTTACATGCTCTCTACTTACACCTTAAAGTGAGAAATAAATTGAAATACACTTAATTTCCTTTTATGAAGGTATAATTTCAAATGAGTAAATAATGTTGATGTGTCTAAATATTTTTTATAATATAGACTTTATTATTATCGCTTAGAGATGATTTTAGATTGTACATCGATTGGTAAATACCAGGAGCGCACGATCAGAAACGGTAACGTGTTGGTCTGTAATTCAATAAGGACTGCCGAAATTGAGTCAGATGTGTTCAAAGTTTGCGGGTGGCTAGTTTGTTGGCATATTATTATTTGATGGACTCGATCCAAACCTATAAACGTATTAGGAAGGAATTGAAATGATTTATTATTAGTTCTTTTAGAAGATATTTGTTAGAGTGGTATTAAGGATGAAAAAATAAACAAATGATTGGTATTTAATTTAGAACAAAAAAAAATATTTATCTAAACATAATAATATTTAAATTATAATAAATAAATAAAATAAAAAAGAACTTAATCTTTTTATGTCATATTTTACGCATCCATTACTTGCTCTGTGTACTCGTAAATAAACACAAATTAAACCAATTCATAGATTATAAATATCTATTATACAAATTACAGGTACTTAAAAAATTAAATAAGTACGATAAAGACTAAAATAATATTTTACTACCTTTTTTTTTTTTTTTGACGCTGTGAAATGCGTTTACGCATCCCGCCACCCGGAGGCGACGGGTATGTGGGACTCGCTGACTGCGAAGTCAGAATACCCACTAAAACACAGCGGTGCCCTCGTCGTCACAAGGACGCCACGGGATCGCTGGCGCACGCCACCGTGACGCCCCGACAATATTTTACTACCTACGTTTTATACATTGCGTAATAATCTGTTAAAGTACTACTATTGCAAAAAGGCCTCTCATCCTATTAAAGGGAAGGATTGAAGTGTAATCCACCTCGATGTTCAACTAGGGATTAGTGGATATACATGACTAATTTCCCCTGAATCAAATCTCATTACGAGTTTTTCTTCATCACCAACCACGTGATGAATTTAAAATCTTAGCACTTAAAAACTTAGTAGTGCTAGCCCAAATTAGAACCTGTGACCATCAACTTCGATTTACATTTTGTAATCAATGTTGGAAACATTTCATTAATTCTTAATATCTCTTTTTTAAACACCTAAATAAATCAAAAATAAGTTGCGATTGACAAAATATTTTGTTTAAGTAAGTTACATGCTTGTACTGAGAGACTGTTTTAGTTGGACTATCATTCAGTTCATTTTAAATAGGTAATACTAATTTTAAAAAACTTAATAAACAGTATCACCAGATGCTAAAATAATAGGCTTTTTCAGTTTTAATACTGTAGCGTATTTATAATTGAAGACAAAGCAAATACTTATAATAATTATGTACAGCAAATTTTGCTATTGGCAATGTTTTAAATTGCACGTTTTTATTTTGCAAGAACGCCTGTTACAAACGATCGTTAAAACGAAGATGAGATAATTACCAACACATCTGACTTCATTCGTTTTTAAATATAAAATCTCATGGATATTCTTAGAAAGTATCATAAATCAAGTTTTATTTTAACCGTTAATGGCGGAATATATTGTGGAAAATAAATTAGTCTTAACTAATTAAGCGCTTCAAAAATATATGATTTATTATTAAAAATCATAATGATTTTGCACGCTTGTATGACTTTATGTTTTTATTGTTCGGAACTGCATTCTTTTTGTGGAATGTTTTAGTTAATGTTTTAACTTACAAAACGAAAATTTTAAATGTTTTTTTTTTCATATTAAAACTAGACATTAAAAGTTATGTATGCAAAACAATTCAACCGAATTGAACTGACAAAGCCCCACTAGAGGGCAAAGAGCAAAGGCCTCTTCTATTTCAAAGAAGTTTTGAAGCCTAATATGCCAGGTCGCTCAACCACGGATTGGAATATTCTATGCCTATAGTAACCCTTAATCAGGTGTTTATGAAAATAATCGGGATCAACGACATGCTTTCTTAAGCAAGGTTGGAAGACCCACATGCTTAAATGCCTTGATCAGAAACAAATATATAAATAAAATAATCAAACGCGAGATTGTTAATGTTTAAAACGGTCAAAATTACTTACTTAGATTTTTTTTTTCACTTTCGTATTTTATGAGTTAAGTTCTCGTGGTTTCACATGTGTTCACATTTATAGCTACATACCCGCGCTTACAAGACGTAGCGTGATATTTAATAGCCTGTTATAGTCATTCTTTATGAATGACGTAGGTTTTTAATAGCGAAACATTTCTTACAATCTGTTTAGTACTTTTTGATTATTTCGACAACAGCCATTTTTTTTTAATGTATGAACCCATTGTTAATCGATATTTAGACAAGTAATAGGTACGACATCCGATAATAATCAAATGGGTTGCTTAGTTGCTCATTTATTTCAAATGTTTGTTAATGCTGTTAATAAATTTTTTTAACTACTTCTTTTCACACTCAGTATGTATCATATGTAATAATAAATTAATCAGATTTCGAAAAATTTTGTAAATATCTCATCTTAAATACTACTAGGGTACTAGAACTAAAATTATCGATCCTAACTTCAAATTACTAATCTGCGCAAATATATCTGAATTACCTCTTGTTAAACCCTGATTATCAATCTAGGTTTCTGTAAAATTTGCCACAACTTTTTATACTATTATTCGAAATGGGGCTTTTCTTATTTTTCTTACTGATCTGCACTTTAAAACACTTTCTCAGTCATCGTTTTTATAGTAAATCATTCACAATTTAAGCAAATCTCCTGTAGAAAAAATCTGTCTTAAAAAGTTTAATTTGAACCACCAACAGTTATACTAATGTCACACTATCAAAGACTTCTATGAGTATACATAGAAGTCTTTGCTCACTACTATTACAATATTGTCGAAAGACCATTTCCTGCCACAAGGTTACATAGAAGAGATTATTATTAGGCGACATTGCCACTTTTTGTAATGTTTCATAATTTATTTGTTCCTTTTTTTTTTGGTGCAGTTAAACATACATATAACATTTAAATATTGTTAGTATAAATAGATTATTACAGATATAAGATGTGGTTTCTTTTACATATTTAAAAACTGTTGAAGCTAAATGCTTTTCCGTACAACGAACGACCATTTCTTCTATTACTTATTATTCTATAGTAATAATTAACGTCTCACACTCAACGGCCCCCAGTAGGATGTGAATCCTGTGTCATGGGTCCGGAAACACACAATACACAAGCACAAACGCCCAGACCACGAAAAACATCTGTATGGCCGCTGTAACCCGCGACCGCTAGCGCATCGGTCAGTTGCTGTGACCACTGCGCCAACAAAACAAAAAAAAAACTAAAGGTCGTTTAATGATAAACTCGGCCGTGAAAAAGTAGTTGATATAGTCTCTTTCCTATAGCACACTCGAACGTATTCTTTGCTACATACATAAATCATTGGTTGTGACATAAGAATTAAATTCTACGAGATTTACGAGCAAAAACTTTTAAAAAATAATAACTATTCAGTTCAAATTACGCCTCGCAATAAATTAAAGTTAAAAAGCCTTTTAGAAATACTTTACATAAAAATTGTAATTTGATATGCCACTGAAATTATATTATATTTGTCAAACTATGATTGAGGGCGAGGGCGAAAGTTATATTTTAATAAAATTGTAATATAATTTTTAGGTGTGGAAATAAATATTTGAAAAAAATAGAAATGGAATATAAAAAATAGTCTAGAAGTAAAATAATTACCATATATATTAATTTAATAGGCGAATTGCACGAAAGTGTGCTAAGAAGTACAAATTCTAACATGGTACGATTTTTATTAAATTATATTAACATCAAAGAACTGTCAATTCTCAAAACGGATATCTTTCACAGGATTTCAAAAAACACATTTTATTACTCTTTATGGAAACGAACAGGAAGGACATCGTGTGACATATCGAGACGCATCTTTTTATGCTGTGCACACGTTGCGAACGGGTCAAATTTTCGCGGACTCTAAACTCAATTTCGATACGAAACGAACGAAACGACAAAAAATACCCCCGACAACCGAACTGGTGATTTGTGGGAAACATTCATTGTAGTGACAAGCTTGTTCGGTACCAGTCGGCCCACACTACACGAAAACCTTCACACAACACTACAGTCGATACGGTACACAAACACGTAGCGAGTACGACATGACTTGTTAAATTCGCTTCCGAACGGATCCGATTGACGTTGATTGAGTTATCCACTTTGCTGTGATGCTGGTTTAAATTTTTAAATACGACTGGGGCATTTTTGTTTACAGTACAGAATTGATTTCGTGTTTTAAATGATATGTCCCGTATTCAATTAGCAGATGGCCTGTTCTATGTCAAGTAAAATGAAATATTTAATAATCATTCGATAAAATTTGATAAAATAAGGTAATTTAGCAAAAATTCTTATATTGTATTACTGTTGATGTTATCGGGCATTTTTAATTTAATTTATATTCCTATACTATAAAGTAATTACTAATATAATAAGCTTTAGTAGCTTTATTATAGTAAAAAAAATACATATAAACTTCTAGATATATATACTTTATAACTAATCGATACAATAAATAGTACGTTATTTTGATATGTAATAAAAATATTTCATATAGAAAAATTACATATAAAACTCTGTCAGACAAAGATTATCATCATAAACGTTGTTCTAAAACCGCCTAGTGTGAACAGCACCTGTAATTTATTTTTGGTCCTTCGGCCGCTGGGTTTAGTTAAAAGTATAATTGGTTTCAAGTGCTGGCCTTAAGTTATACATGAATAACGTTTCTATAGTATCCTCAAACAATGGTGTCACAATAAGAAATTGTCGAGTAAATTGCTTTCATTGTCTGTGGATGTTTCAAGCGAAAGCCAATTACTATTTAATTAATGTTTAAAAACTATCCAATCAGAACACCTTTCGTAATTATTTTAACTAATAATATTAAATTGTATGTTATGTTAAAGTTACAATATTATTGAATTTTTTTTAAAGAGACTAGTTAATATCTGCTATAAAAAATAATTATGAATAAATAATAAAAACTCTTGTCGATATAAATTTAAAAAAAAATATATATCTAAAATTAATTTGTGTCCAAAGCGCTTCACTTAATATAATTATGTAGTATAACAAAAGTTTTTTTTTTTTCTGTACCATCTTATTCACAATGAATTAAGAATATAACTTGATATTATGTTACAGATGATAACATAAATAGCGAGGAATTTCAAATTCTCCTATTTTTTAATTATCGAATTTTCAATACATATTTTAACTTTTAAGTATTTCCGTCCGCTAAAATGATGACTTATCGATCATAATCTATAGAGTGTTTTAGTTTTTTTTTTTAGTTTTTTGTACATTAAAACATAAATTCTTGTCTCGAAATGGCTCAAGTGACTTTAACTTTAAGTGAGGTGTCTGCATTCAATTACGGATGCCTTAACGGATGTTAAAAAACGGCGTCAAAATTAACACCGCATTTTGCTACTGCCTATCTCGATAAATTCTTTATCTGCGTGTGAAAGAGATTAAGAAAGCGACAAAGTCTTAACTTAAAGAGAATGCTATTATTCATACATTTAAGTAAAGTAATAAAAACGAATAGTCTTGATAAATTGTAATTTGACGACCCCGTTGGCGTAATGGTCACCATGCCGGACTGCTAACCAGAGGGTCCCGGGTTCGATTCCCGGCACGGCCAACATCTTTGTGATGAGCAAATTTGTTGGCTGTCAGTCTGAGTGTTCAATATGTATCGATATAAAGTATTTATGTATGTATATGTAGTATATGATATATCAGTTGTGTTAGCATCCATAACACAAACTATAAATAGTTTAGCATGGGGCTAACCAGCCGTGTGTTTAATGTGTCCTAATATTTATTTATTTATTTAATAACAATTACTAAAAGAAAAGAAAAATAAAATAAAGTTTTTGTAAAACTATAGAAAGTCTTGATCCTCGGCCTTTGCATTTCAATGAACATTTCTATAACAAAAAACTTTATTAAACAAATAATAGACCTAATTTCTAGAGCAATGAATTAATGCTTCGAACGACGAAACAAGGCAAGATTTGAAGCTATAGCATCACGTTAAGTAATAAATAGTTCAACCGAACAAAGTCAAGTCAGTCATAATTCAGTTGCGATTTATCCCATAATCCGCACCAAACATCTTAGAATAAATGTATCCGGCAGCAAAAGGGCACGTTTTGTATATCAAAGTTGACTCTAAACAGGTGGTCGTATTTAAGATAATCCCGCTAACGCCGCATCTGCTAATATATAGCTTCTAAAATGCTGCAGTTTAAAATACGACTCTTTCACATGTTATGACCTTAGTTATAGAGTGACATTTTACGAGTGTTGTAAAATTGTATTTTTCAGATTTTGAAATGGAAGTTGAAGACATTTTTTATGACTGTTTCGTTAGATCGGATTACTTGTCAGGTAGTATTTCACTAAATCGTGTTAGTTACATACACCTTTTGATCGATATTAGAAAATTAACAAAATAAAATTTTACTTAAAACTAGCTAGTATGTGCCTGTTTGCAATAAATATCATTTTAAGTACATACAAGAGCATTACAATAAGTATGACTGTCATTTCTTTTTTTGAACAAAACGAAAAAAAGAGGAATTTTTAAACAAATTTTGCACTAGATAAATCAACTGCGGCCGCCGGCTTAATTCATACACTAAGCCGGTGATATAAAATTATACTCATTTACAACATTTTAAAATGCCAATCAGACTTTAATAAGGTCCACTTAAGCTCATAATAACGAACTGGATCTCGTAAGGATATCTGACATTCTTTACTCATAAGAATATTTTTATATTTCATGCTTGTCGTTTTCAAGTCGCTACACAATGATATTCATCTTTTCTTTAACTCTTTTGGCAGATGGTTCACATATTTATGAAGTACTAATGTACCTTGCAGTAAAACCTTCGTTACGGATGCTGAAGTTTGTGTTCATTGGACTCTTAAACTGCACCGTGTTTTTTTTACTTTTTTTTAAATACATACATACGTACGTAACGTATAAAAATATTACATTAAGACTAGGGGCGGGAATCGAGCCCACGACACCGGATCAGAAAGCAGTGCCACTGCCGACTGTTCCAACGGACACGTCTTTGTATAATATTCGTCTCTAAATTATCTTATTCAGATACATATACCATTAAATGGTATTTATGTTGATGGTATTATTATTATTATTGTTTTTTTTTTTTTTTTTTTTTTTTTTTGAATATGAAAGAATCTTGATTAAACAACAGTAATCCGATAGTTTCTCTCCAATTTTATAATATTTTAATTAAAGTTTAAAATACGTGTTACCGCTAATGATAGTTATAATTAATTTTTGGATTTATGACGTATTTTGTTGAATAAAGTATTGTTAAAAATTTAAACACTACAGTACAAGTTTTAAGCAAAACAGCTTAATGAATCTTGTATGTACGGGTATGTTTATGTGTGTATATAAATGGTCATAGTACATATTATGGAGGTGTAAATTATACTATATTTACTCAATTAATATTTTATATGTGACATAGTATGTATGTATATTTGAGTATCACAGTAGTACTTTATGCATCAATTGCTTTGTGTCTAGACATAATTCCCATAATCATGGTTACTTCTAAGAAATCATTATTACAATTAGTGTATTGTATAGCCGTGATTATATACATTTGTTCTAAATATTTTACAATGCTATAATGCAACAATGTGTGTAATAAAGTATTAAATAAATAAGTTTGTGTTCTCAAATAATAACTTGACTGTTTGATACATATCTAAGAGAAAAAAAAAATGAACGTATAGATAACATAATATTCGTATAAGTATTACAATTGCGTAAGTATTATACATTCCGATATTACAATCCAACAACACTATTATCATATTGAAAATTATTACAAATTACAAGCGACTACGTAATCTTAAGATTGCCGCCGACGCAGTCGTTATGCCGTGACATATGGCTGTCAGAATTAGTCGGATTAGTGATTTCACGGAGCTCCGAACGCCTCGTATCCAATTACACGGGCCGGAACTCAGACATTAAGCAAAAAAACAAACATAACTATTGCCCTTAAGAATTATAAGTACCAAAAATTTTGAGCTATTCTAATTGGAAACACGATGGTGTTAATTAAGCGTTATTGAAATCACGTGAAACATTCTTTCGATTTATTTCTAGTTGTCTTCATATTTTTAATTGTAATAAATTAAATATAGTGCTTATGCTAATCAAATATATATATTTTTTAATTGTTTATTATTTATACTTAATTTAGCTGATATTACTAAAAATGTTACTTAATTAATTAAAAAAAATATACATGTATATAATAAAATGATAAAAGTAAAACATAATAATAATAATTTTATTGTTACAAAACCGCCTTAATGAATTAAACATACTAAAATATTTTAATGATGCTAAATATTAGTTTACATAAAGCGCAAGCGCATGACTAAAGCGCCATCTATCCATGTTACTAGAAAACGACTAGTTACCCTATTCACCGCAAGATGTCACTATTAACTATTTCTTAAATTTTATAATTTCAATTGCCTAGTTACCCGTCTTTTCAATATCAAGCTCTCTGTAATTAAATAATGGATATCCATTTCACATAAACCCTTGTCAAGAACAAATTCCCCTACTCATAGCTAAAAACTTTAATTAAAACAATTATAACTGGAGAATTATAAAATAATTTTCACCCTCAAGCCGCCTGTCAACTAAACAATTCCTTCCCGTCCATCAAAATTAATCTAATCTAATCCTGGGCTGTCTCAAGTTTATACAAAGATATTGCAAACGAAGTATCGAGTAAAAGACGAACATGAACACATACAGGACTAAATTTCAATGTCAAACGCAATATAAAATTATTGGGCTATATCTATCTTATCTGCTAACTACTAAACCAAATTTATATTTATACATGTGATAATTAGTTCTTCAACTTTCGATTAGCAAAAGATATTTTTTTTCTATACATTATTTAATTGGGTTAAAGGTCGTGTTTAACGAAAAGAAGGTACTTGTATTTACGTTAAATGAGTTTGAAATCCTTGCAAAAAATGATTGAATATAAATAATGTAAAAAAATAAATAAAAGGTATCAACTTAATAATATTATCATGATTAAACCTATCGGTCACACGCAAATATGTATAAAATTAATCGTGATTATTTTAAATATATACTATGGTTAAATGTACCTATTTTATTGATCGATAAAGTTGAATTACTTTTGAATGTTATTAATGACAGAATTTAGTATCGTATTTTCCATAAGGTCGAACTGCACCCGCCTCTTAATCGTCGCTTACTATAAAACCCCTTGAATATAATGGGAATAATCGAGTTTCAGCGCATAAACAATTCGTCCCTTTAAATTTAAATAGACTCTTCATATTGTTTTGTTATAGGTTCAATATTAATATATATTTTGTAGAATATATCGAAGTTTATAACAATTTAGACTGTGTACCTATATAGCATGCATTTTGTTATACAGTAGATGTCGCACACTGTTTCACTCATGTTGGAATTCGATATTTTATTTGTTCGTCGCATATGGAAACTGCTTTGTTCTTGCTCTGTTCTTGTGACCTGTAGAATGCTACACATCATGATGGTCTGTGGCCTAAAACTGCGTAATACCTTATCCGATAAACAGGGTATGTAAGGCATAGGTATTTACTGTATCAGCCTGTAAACAACAGACTACTGAGCGGAGGCCTCTTCACCATATAGAAGAAGGGTTGGTGCTTAATCCACCGCGCTGATCCACTGCGGGTTGTAAGACATATTTATTTTAATTTTAATCAGACTGATATTAATTTTTCAGATACGCATATTCAACAAACGAACAACACAATATTCAGATTCATTACTTTAAGAATAACATGATAAAGTAAATGTTTAGGGCGTACAAGTTTCTCTCCTATTATCACAAATCACAATAATATACATATCATTATATAATAAATATATCTTCTAGTGGAAAAAATGTATGGATCGCAAGTGACCGCATACTTAAACAATTATTAAGTATGTATCTATTATGAAAAATTCAGTAGTAGGTAATGTAAATTCTAGTTGCCTTGAAAACATTAGTAAGTAATTAACACTGACTAATTTCATTACTCGATACATTGTATCAGTACAAAATAAATTTATTATAAAATACGTTTATGAATCTTTTCATCAGATATAAACGATAAGACTTAACGACTCATTATTATAGAAAGCAATAATAAGCAACATATTTGAACAAATTTAACAAAACATCGTTATAGATAACAATAATACAATATAATGTGGTCAAGCCGAACTCATTATTTTTAACGAGACTCCGAACAATAGAGCGTGTCAAAAATCTGCCCAATATATCGGAAAAAAATAAAAACGGCTAAGTGATTACCCGGTATTATCTGAGTCGCGCGAATATCGACCGTACAGCGTATATGTTTTATACAGCGGCCATTATTTCACAATAACCAATCAGTGTCATACATGTCACTCGCCTGGCGTTCCACGCAGTTGCAATTGGTATTCCAATTACTGACAGGGAATTGAACCTGCATAATTATTGTTCGTAATTTTTTATATATTTTAAATTGAAAAGTAAAAATGAGCCAAGCGATAATATGCGTTAAATAAAATAAATGGTTTTAGTTATGAAGATATTTAACATGATTTTTTTAATGTATATGGTAATGCGGTATATACAAATGGCAAACATAGTAATAGTATTATTGTAAGTATTATTTGCCGCGCGGTGACCAGCAGAGAAGAATAGTCTCGACCTCTCTCTTACCGAGGTGTCGTAAAAGGCGACTAAGGCCATAATGATACGAACAACTGTACGCCAACCAGAATGGTGATGTGCAGCAGCATCACAATTTTCTGTGACAACACGCGCTCGCCAACCGGCCTGCCAAGCGTGGCGAGTAATAATTGTTTCCTAATAAAATGACAGCAACTTTGACCACGTTGTCAAACGTATACTTCCATGCAGTTAATAATTTTAATAGTACGAAGTTGTATTCTACTGTCTATTCATGAATATGTGTAGATATATAGTGTGTAGTATTATTATGTTTTGATCTTATATTATTTGTTACTTTTTATTGTATAATTTGCTTTATATTATAGCGGTATATTACGGTCTACTTAACAATAGGTAAATATGGCAGATAATAATATATCTTACCATGACCAGATGAGTTACTGACGACATGATTAAAAAGGTAGCGATGCTCGGATTTTTAAATTAAAATCTATCTATTGTATTTATTAAGCCGTCTAAACTCGCATTGAATACGGCGTCATAAACGGAAATAACATAAAACACGATTGGTGTTTATGAAAGAGAAAAACGTGACTTTTTGAGTAATTTTAGGGGGTGGTAGCAATTTTCTATTGAAATATCAAAACTCTTTTTATTACATTTGCAGCTTTTGCCGCTACACACATCTGTGAAGTTTTTATATATGAAATTGGCAGAGACGTTTAGTGCGATTTGTTTTTGAAAATATTTGTTTTAATACTGCCACATCATTACAGTTAACTGATATTTTTAAATTATCTACGGTCCATGTTTGTATAAAAAATTATATATATATTTTTCTTTTGAAATTTATTTATTACTATACACAATCACATATTTCAGCTAGAAAGACTAAAAAATTAACTAAATAATCAGGTAAAGCAATATACAAATTAATTTTCTAATAAAATATAAATCAATTTTTAAAGCTATATTCACTTTTAATTTACTTGCAAAAATTAAAGAGTTTTCGATTTCAATGTATTTTATATTTATATTTTAAGTTACATCTTCGCCATCTCTTGACCAATTGTGTTGCCTTTTTTATTAGGAATACGGTTGATCTGTGTTAACTCTTATGGGTTTTTTTTTTTTGAAATATTTAACACCAAATATTTAAAAATAAATACTTTGTAAGCTTTTTTGAATTGCAGAACCAACTATTAACGATCTTAAGGACCAGAATTCAAGAAACTATTTGTCATTTATTTTAATGTTGTTATTTAATAATTTAAATAAAGAGCGCAAGCTTTGATAATGTATCTAAAATAAAAGACAACCATAATATAAAATCAATTACTTATAACGAAGTGTATCTATCTATTACAGGAGGGATAAAGATCAATTCGGTTCTCTTGAGTTCGTTCATTGGAAGCTAATATCAGTCTCAGATTGTATTTACAGCGTCACCTCAAGCCGGGGGCAGAAAACTCAATAGTCTCCGTATCGGAAACGTTACGGAAAATTGGAATTTGTCATCCTATATAAAACTGATTTCCTCAACCTTCACTTTTTCTAACATCTCTGATTGTAATACCGCAATATTGAGGTTATCTTATTCTTTGTTTTTAACCTCTGAGGCAAAATTAAGAGTTTTGTATGTTTTATGATTGTACTCGTATGTGTGTAATTACGTGTCTATTTACGATAAACGATACGTTTGGTAACAAACGTTAACCAAATGAACAGATTCAGATCATATAATTTATTCACCTCTCATGAAGGGATGTGAACAACTTCCACATATTTGATGAAATATGGTTACCAGACAGACAGACAGACAGACATACAGACAGATAAATAGACAAAAATTAACAAAAAAATACATTCTTGGCTTCAATATCGATTAGTGTCTTCCAAAAATAATTCAAAATATCTTCATTGTACTTACAGAATTGAATCACGGTTTTATTATATTACTAAAAAGCAAAAACAGTAATATGTCTAGACTGTTTGAAGTTTATTATAATTATGTAATATTTTCAGCTAACATTTCTAGGTATTTTTAAGTCAGGATTTTTTTATTACGAGTGAAATATTTTTTTGTATTTGTTATTTATTTGAGTGGCCCATGGTTGGCGTAATTGGTTAAACCAACTGTTTTCTGCTCCAGGGTTGTGGGTTCGATTCCCGGCCGAGTATGGGTGTAAGATATATTATATGTATATATTTTTTAAAAAATGTATATCAGTCGGCTTTTACCTAAAACACAGGCATTAAATTGCCTACCTTAGGGACCGACGACCGTGTGTGTGTGTGTTAAACATTTATATTGTTAATTTATTTATTTGATATTTGTACATTTTGTAGCAAAGTAGCAGATTCATTGCGATACCTTAGTTGAGTAATTTTTACCCAACTTCGTCTAAGAGAAAAGGTGAATTATGATTTCGTTATGAATCACCTCCCATAGTTCTTTGAAAATGTTATTGTGTTTTCTTTTTCTTATGATTCAATCCGGATTTACATTTCTAAAATATACTTGGATGGTGGTAATGGTCAGGTTCCGTATATAATACAGTATTATAATCAGGTTATTGACACCTTGAATTGACGACACATCGCACTGGTGTATTTAGATGGGATTGAAAACGTTCAACTGTCACCGTGTAACGTACCATTCGGCGTATCACGTGTGCCGAGGCGGCTTTTTCTAATCTTCTCTTTCATTAGAAACTTATAATGAACCGATCTTTTATAATTTTACCTCAGTCTTACAAGTAACAAAAAATAATATATAGTAATTATTATAACATCACAATCGTTATGTTTAGTTGTTTATGTAAATATAATTGTATATATGCTGATATATATGAGATTTACATAAATGATAAATCAGAAGGTAACCATTTATGACTGTTTAATTTACTTTTGAAATCTAATCAATAATTTATACAAAATACATGTACGTATATAACTGAGAATATAGATATGACGTTTAATTTAAATTTATTTCTACATAATAATAATAAATTTAGAAGCAACGCATTATTTTTCTATTACCGAGATAAACTAAGAAAATTGAAAAAATAAAAATAAAAATTGTATTTCATAAATTGACGTACCTTTTCTTACTTTAATTATTTATTCTAATAATATAATTATTTATAAACGATACAAAATAATTTTGCGGCATAAGGCCCAATTTGAACAATAGGATACGTCATTGGAGTATTTGTAACAATATTTCTGGCTGTTTTTCGGGATATATACAAATCTTGTCATATATATAGTTAATTCTATGATAATAAGAAAATTATAATACGAATTACATCATTACTTAATACATTAAACATACAAAAAAGATTAAAGCATCTAAGTTAATGTAGCGAAGTACGTGGCGGTGTTCAATTCGTTTAATTGTGACTCGCCGAGATTCTATTGTTTCTCTGTGAAAAGAACGGATGTTGGTCTTCGTGCTTACTGTACGTACATATCTTAGCGCTTCAGACTTTTTTCTAGTATAAATAATTAATTATTTCTTAGCATATCTTATATAGTGTAGTGTATAAGGCTCTCGAGTGGAGACCACGTACCGGCGAGATGGACAGACGACTTGAAGAGAGTCGTCGGAAGCAGTTGGATGGAGGCTGCTTTGAACCGGTCGCCCTAGAAGTCGATGAGGGAGGCCTACGTTCAGCAGTGGACATACAATGGCTGATATGATGATGATGATGATGATGATATCTTATATGTATTTGTCTTTTCTTTTATACTTACAAGAAAAACCTGTGTAAAGTTTTGTTACATTTTGCAGATAAATTTATCTTTCTGTCATACTGTACTGCACTGTATCAGCATGTAAACAACCCACTGCTAAGTTGAATCCACCACGCTGCTTCACTGTGGGTGTCTATGATAACACACGGGACCGACGATTTTACGTGCTCTTCGAGGCACGGCGGGGAGACCTACAAGGATATAGGTACACCCAGACCGGAAACAAATAATTGTTCAAATATGTACTAATATCTATCCCGAGCGAGAATCTAACCCGCGACGGCCGGCGCGCGGCATTGAGGCGACTACTCGCACCACTACACTAGAACGGTCGCCTTTCTGATATATAAGAAGATAATTAAAAACAAGCAAATAACATATTAGAAAAAATCTCATTTAAATTTAAAGAAGTTTACGCCTTAAAGAAAATAATATTGGATAAACTGTCGCTACTTCCCAGAATAAAGGAACATTAAACAAAATTTATGTCAAGCGTAAACCGCAAGATATAAAGTTACCTTAACCAAATTAGTCACCGGCATTGATGGAATATCTCACAAAAATTTAATTTCAATTTTGTTTTATAGAACTGTCATCCGAAATCATAAAAATGATATAAGGTACCACGATACGGCATTCGCTTTGAAAGTAATATTTTAAGCTTTCGAGAACCACACACATTCGGACGTTAGTCATAATTGTTACTCATATTTGGATCAGGAATGTAAAAAATAATATTGAAGATAAAAAATGCTACTAAAATACTATATTTATTTATTTATTTAGGACAACTTACAAAACATATACTGATAAGTGATTTACAAACATGTTTTACAAAAATATGATGAGTGCTGCTTTTTTTACAAGTTATCACAGCATGCTATATGTAAACATTTAATCAAGAAAAAAAAAATATATATTTATATATTATACACTTAAAAAAAAAAAAGATATTGTGTCAATCGTGTTCGACTACAATTGACTACCTATAAATGAATCCATACCAAAGTAACAATTTTAGTCACAATTTAATCAAAATAATGTTTCAAAAATAATGTTTCAAAAATAATACGTTTAAAATTGTTGAGACCGATATGCAAGATGTCCAAGTCTTTATGGGTACGAGACAAATCGTTGTATGCATGTGTTATTCTGTTTATTGGAGAATACTTTCCCAACTGGGTCTTAGTTTTGGGAATAAAAAATAATTTAATATGGTTTCTAGGCATTCTAACGGGAATATTAAAAGAAATCAAAGCAAGAAGCTGGGGACAATCGATTGCGTTGTTCAAAATTTTGTGTAGAAAAGTCATGTCCATGAGTTGTCTCCGACCGGCCAATGGCAGCATTCGATAATCTCTCAACCTATTCGGGTAATCTTTTTTGTCAGAAATATTGCCGAAACGGAGAGAAAGGAATTTCGTAAATTTTTTTTGGATCCTTTCGACCCTATCAACATGTACTTTGTAATGTGGTGACCAAACAATTGAACAGTATTCAAGTTTACTTTGGACGTAACTGTTGTAAAGAGTGATAACTGTTGAGGCCTTACGAAATTCCTTTCCCCTTCTCATCACAAAGCCGAGAGACTTAAAAGCTGCCTTAACGACATGGTCTACGTGTTCTGTAAATTGCATTTTTGAGTCTAAAATTACGCCGAGATCGCGAATAGTGTCAACTTTTTTAATTGCAGCATTAAATATTTTGTATTCACTTTCTATAGAGTGCTTCTTCCTTGTGAATTTCATGTGAAGGCATTTATTTATATTTAATTTCATGTTGTTAGTTTCACACCAGTCGACGAGAGAATCAATATCTTTTTGAAGAAGTATCACATCAGATTGAGAACTAACTGTTCGAATTAGTTTCAGATCATCAGCGTAGAGAAAGATTTTAGAATGCTTAAATTTAGAGCACAAACTATCTATAAATATATTAAAAAACATGGGACCTAGAACAGATCCTTGTGGTACGCCCGAATGCGCAAAGAATGGTTCAGATTGGAATCCGTCAATAACAACGCGTGATGGTCTCATTCGAAGGTATGAGCTACACCATTCCAATAGATTGTCCGTTATGCCCAACGATCTAAGGTTTTCCAATAAAATATTATGGTTGACTTTGTCAAAGGCCTTCGAAAAGTCTGTATATATTGCGTCTATCTGCGCACCTTTGTCTAAATTTAGAATTATTTCGTTGACATATGTAATTAAGTTTGTATTCGTAGATCTTCCTGATATAAAGCCATGCTGATGTATACTGAGATACGGTTTGACATAGGCAAAAAGTTGTTGGTAAACTAAGGATTCGAAGACCTTTAACATAGCCGACAAAATAGAGATCGGGCGGTAGTTATCTGCCGATTCCGCTCTACCGCCTTTGTGAATAGGAACTATCCTGGCTTCCTTCCATTTTTCAGGAAAGATGCCTGTTTTTAGGGATACGTTGTAAATGACATATAGGGGAAAAGACAGTACTGCGGCACAACGAACGAGGAAAACTGGAGGAATATCGTCCGGTCCTGAACCTTTACTAGTGTCAAGTCTTTTTAATTTCTTTTCGACATCTTCCTGCGATAGATAAATGTTCCCAATGTATGTCTTAGGCTCATGTTTTTCATGACTGATAATATTATTAACTTCGTATACAGAAGAAAACTGTGTGGCAAACAAGTTTGACATGTCTCTTTTATTTTCGGCTATCAAATCACCCAATATCATTGTATTTGGATATGAACTATTTCTATTGCGTGTATTCTTTATGTAAGTCCAAAAATATTTGGGGTTTTTAGAGATGGCGTTCTCGACAGATTCTATGTAATTATTATAGCATTGTTTAATTAATTTATCACAGTCTTTTTTAAGATATTTAAATTCAATTAAATCGAGAGGATTGTTGTATTTTTTTACTTTAATTCGGTATTTGTTTTTCCTTTTCAGGGCAAAAATTAGTTTGTAAGAGAACCAGGCAGGATACAACGATTTTGATTTCTGTTTTTTTGGGACATGAAGTTCGATTATATTTGAAAGTATTTCAAAAAAAAGTTTAAGCATATTGTTAACATCGTTAAGAGAGTCTCGAAATTCGTTTAACCAGTTTATATTATCAAGGGACATTATTATTTTATCATAATCCGCTTTGAAAAAATTGTATTTGTTCATTGATGTATTTTGAGAGGTGGACGACTTGTGAGAAGTTTTGATACTTACATCAATATTTAAAGCTGGATGCAAAGACTCGATTTTACGAATGGGTGACGTGCATTCTTCGACTTTGATGCTGTTATCATTTTTATTATAAAGTACCAAGTCGAGAAATTTATTTTTATTATTTTTTACGTTATTAAATTGAAAAAATGAGTTGAGGTCCAAAAAATCAATAAACATGTTATTTAAAGCGCTATTATTGCTATTGATACAATTGACAGAATCCGACCAGATTAAATTAGGTAAATTGAAGTCACCAACCATTAAGAGCCAAAACACATAACGGCGTTGCGGCGACGCAACGCTAAAATCGGCAGTTTGCGTTGCGGCGTTGCGGCGCCGCGAAAAAGAGCGTTGTTGTAGGGTAACCAGTTCTTCGTGTTTTTTTATTGTGGATATTAATTTAATTATTTTAAATATTATAGTTCACGTGAAATTTGTTAATTATTGTTTGTGAAGTTGTTATTTAGTAGAATGCATAAAAAGTAATCCTTTGTACCGGAAATAATTTTGTGAATCAAGTTTGTATGCTGGTAGAATTTTAAACAACTTTTGTCTCATAAAGCCTAAACAAAATTGAAACAAAGTGATACATAAATTAATATCTTACTATATTAGTTTTATAGATTAAATATAAATAAATAGGTTTTGTCCGCGGCTCCGCTCGCATGGTACAGGCACCAACGGTAGTCGGTACGTAAAGTAGGTACTCTATGTACTTTTCTGTACCCCAGAAAACTGGTATGCAGAATTTCATGATGATCGGGATTCAGGTTAATAGTTAAGGCGTAAAAGCGTAACAAACAAAAAAACTCACTTTAGCATTTATCATATGGATGAAATTAGCATAAAATTAATTTACATATTTATAATTTAGGTACATCATACATGTCATTTTTTGAACCGAGTCATAAATTAGCTGTAAATCTAATAGTTAAAAGTGGTTAAAAGTAACAATACCTATAACAACAATTGAGCTGAACTGTGAGCCGTTTCACAGCTCCGGTTCAAGCATATGGCTCATGAGCTTATCTGCAGTTCATAAAAATTCATTGAGATACCCATGTCTAATAAAGACACAAAAAAATAAAATATAAAAATAGACACAAAATGTCAATAAATCATGGTCAACAAGTATGACGTCACAACGCCGGAATTGGCGGTGCCGCGCCGCTAAAATTGGCGGTGCCGCCACCGTACATATGTACAATAAATGTTTTTATTTTATTTATTCCTAATAAATTTTTCAAATATTTGATTTAACAACATTATTTTTTTTATTTGGAAAATAATTAGGGTCTTCCGCTCCTTCATCGCTCCAGGGCCTGCAGACTTCCAAATCCGGCTCTTAGTATCATTCAAGGTGACCCAGTTATTATAAAGGGTTATAGAAACAACTGTAACAGGCTCCAAGTAATAGTCTTCTTCAAATTATACAAACCTATTTTTGGACATAACTAAAATTGGATTAAAAGTCCTCCACTTATTTTGATATGGAGCCTAGGAATTAGCTGGACAGTAACCACAGTCTAAAAAAATCAAACCTTATTTAGATCTGAATAATAGATCGGGCATGAAGCTTAGAATATATTGCAGTCTCCACCCACAGAGTGAACATCGGCCCGCCCATGAGTATATTAATTCCCAACTACTCTCGATGGTACGTATCGTTGTCGCAAATGTACGAAATTGGTTCCATTGACTGTGCAAACTTTCTGAATCCCCTCGCGAAGTACGTTGGGTCCTAAAGTTTGTAGACTGTTCCGATTCCAATGCTTGTGTCGTTCAAGATGAATTATTGAGTTGTTGGGAATGTTGCTAATAGGATCGAGTTTTAAATATACAGTTAGCTATATGTTATGATATACATAATAAACAATCCACACTAATATAATGCAAAAGTAATTTGATAAAATGTTAGTCAGAAGTTTGGGGAATGAAAAATAAATAGTTAATAACAACAATTGAGAATTGAAATCATTTTTAAAGTAGGCCGTTCTTTTAATATATTACACGTATTATATATTACGTAGTCTGGAGGGGCTTAAAACCACTAACTAAATAAACGTTTCTATAATTAAAAAAAATATATCTATATGTGTCTGTTTGTTTATTAATTTCATTAAAATCGCTTCACTCAATCTTTTATATGTTAAAGTATTGTTATTTGAATTTTATATTTTGAACGACATCGTGAGAGAGAGAAAAAAAATTGGAATTTCCTATTTTTTTTAATCACATTTAAGTTCTGTAAAATAATGTTTTATAGCATTTAAATAATAATAATAAATTTTTATATGTAAAACTCAGTAAAAAAAATCCAAAACAAAAAATAAAACGTCAGTGTGGGTCAGTAAACGTCAGTCTGTCATAATATATGGCACTAATGGTGCTTTATGAATCACGGTTAGTTTACCTTGAATTACTTACACTACTCTCTAATAATCGAAAACTTGCGGGTTAAGTTAGTTAACTAGTTAAAAATAAAAATAATCATTTACTAAGGAAGTATATAGATAAGCTCACGCCAAATCATAATTATATAAAATTATATTAAAAAGTAAATAGTTCAAATAAATTATTAATTATATTATATTAATTATAAATATATAAAAAAAAAATTAATATATAAATTATTCCTGGAAAAAATTCCAAGATTTTGCAATAATTTCGCATTCCTTAATAATCATAGCAGTCACCTTCTAACAAATCTTATTCGCTATCAATAAATTGACTGGACATAAACCATTGGTCTATGAACGTTATCTTACTCACGTAATTTATTCATCCGTGTGAAGCGCAAAAAGTTAATTAAAGGGTGAAAGAAACGACATTGAGTGACGAGGCACCACGCCCCCTGCGTATCGTGATTTATTTTGTTCAATTCAAGCCGTCCTTTTGCATGCTTCCGTATTTAAACCGTGGGCTATGTTAATCGAAGTGCGGCTACTTTATTTTGTGCTAAAATTGTATTTTTAAGCACTTTATGGAGTATATAATAATTTTTACGATATATTACATATCCATCTTCTGATATTAAAAATTACATCTTTATGTAAACATAACATAGACTTAAGAAAACATAAACTTAGAACTGCTTAGTAGAAAAATTTAATTTATGATGCATATTTTTTGACTGGGCCGTTAGCGCAGTTGGCAGAAATCCTATGTTCAGCTCCAGGGTTGTGGGTTCGATTTCCGCCCCGAATCTGATTATAGTATATAAATGGTAATAATATATGAATGGTAATGGTAATAGTCTATATTATTATGTGCTATTTTTATTATATCTCTTTCGTGTTATATTATTGTTTATTTATGCACCACCCTCCATTTTACTCCGGCTATATTTCAATTACTCACAACGTAAGGTTGTCTGGAAGAGATTGCTTATTAGCAATAAGACTGCCTTATTGTGCAATAATCTTAAGGCATATATATCTGTAATTTTTCGTTCACAAGTGGTGTACAATAAAGAATTATAAATTAAAAAAAATATCAGCCATTAAAGCCAAATACAGGCATTAAGTATTCCACCTTACCACACCATTAAATAAAACAAACAAGCTTTTACGCTTTAATTAATTTATTTGTTTGAAAACCAACAGCGTAACAAATCGTTATTATTTATTAACAGTAAGGCCAATAATACTCGTAGGTTTTCCTATCTACTTATACATCTTAGTACTGTACATTAGGACAGTAGAAAGCGTAAGTTTGATCTTGATAACAAAAAAAGCAGATGTTAATAGAATGGAAAAATAAAAAATAAAAAAATAAATAAATAGAAATTATTATGACATTAAACATTACAGACTAGCAACTAGACACAGAGCAAGTACAGTGTATCTAAATGTATACAAATAGCCATTGTAACACAATATTTAATCATAAAACTTTAAGGAAGTTACATATTATAATCTTAAGATAGAATAATATATCTTTCTTTATTACTACTTTCGACAAAGAAATAAATTAGTTATAATATACAATAGCTTCATCATCATCATCATCATATAAGCCACTGTATTAGACATCCTTGTTGAACGCAGGTCTCCCCCATCGACCTCCAGAGTGACCGGTTCAAAGCAGCTTCCATCCAACGGCTTCCGGCGACCGTCCTCAAGTCGTCTGTTCATCTCATTGACGGCCGTACGACGCTGCGCATGCCGGTAAGTGGTCTTCACTCGAGAACCTTTCTGCTTCATCGGCCCTCAGTTCTACGAGCTATGTACTCTATCCACTGCCACTTGAGCTTTCAAATCCATTGGACTATGTCAGAAACCTTCGTTCGTTTGCGGACACGACATGGACATGGACATTCGACATGATTTTTGTCTTGTCCATATTCATTTTAAGGCCCACCCGTCGAGAAAGCCCATCGAAGCCACTGAGCATAATGCTGAGGTCTTCCAGGGATTCTGCCATAAGCACGATATCGTCGGCAAATCGAAGATGAGTGATTTACTCGCCGTTTATGTTGATGCCGAATCCTTTCCATTGCAGAAGCTTGAAAGCGTCTTCCAATGCTGTGGTAAAAAGTTTCGGAGAAATGACATTTCGCTGTCTCACACCTCGCTGCATTGGAATCGCTCTCGTACTATGCTCCCGTACTCGAACCGATATACTAGCGTTATTGTATTGTACAGCACTGCAACACTACACACTAGTATTAGCTTAAATTAACTATAATTAATTATTTTAAAATGTTAAATATCATTTGTAAAATGACTATTCAAAGGTCTTTGTTTTGAAGCCTACTTTAATGATTTTTTTTTATCATACATTACTTTTAAAAAAATCGAAATTATATAATAGTTGATAAGCTTTAAAATGAAAGAAGAAATGATCAATTTCTTAATAGATTTCACACTTTTCAAGTACTAAACGATAACCAACAAATTCATTATAATAGAAATCGTCTTGTTTATTACTGAGCCCCTTTTAATTAAGTTACACTTGATAAATAATCCACAGTTTGTAGAACAATTAACGTAAACAACATTAACGTAAGATCAATATTGTAATTGTTCTGCGATTATTTTGTTCTATCCTCAAAACTTGCTTAATTATCTTAAAACAAAACTTAATTCTCTCGAACTTCACCAATATATATTTCCCGTAACTTCAGACGATTCTGATCTTTTAAGTGTTCATCGTTACAGACATTAGTCTTAGCTTGAGTCCTCACTTAAGATGTATAATTAAATACCTTTTATTTATAGTTAGTTATTTTTATCATCGTATGAATTAAAAAAAAAATCAATGATTTCACAAGAAAAAAAAATATCACATAAAAGTTGAAAAATTAAAAGCAGACTTCAAATCAAACCTAAAAAATCAACAATATGTTATTGTGTCCAATGGTAGTCACTGAATGGAAAAGAAGAAGTCGTAGGTGGTGTTCTGTTGTTAGATATGACAGATTGTGTACTTTGATATCTCTGAAAATAAACATCGCCCACGGTTACACATTTATAGATCACCGATATTATGATCAAAATCACTGTTTTAATTCCAATGCTATTAGGAGTACAGGAGTACATATGGAACAAAAAATAGAAACATTTCCTATTTTTTAATACATGTACGTGTACGTGTACCTACTAAGAAATTAAAAATTGTTTAGTAGCATCGAAATAGGAACTAGGAAAGGAGATGGGGGCTTTTGGGCCAAAATGTAATAAGTAGAGATATGGTTTCAAAAATTCGTCATTTTTTTATCTTAAAATATAAAAAATTAGCTCCATTCTGAATCTGGAAGTGGAGAAAAATGAGGAAGATTGTTTACATCAAATTAATTGGGTATCGATTCAATTTAAATCGATTACAGAATTTTAAAAAAAAAAAGGTCTCCACTAGTTAATTAACTCAAAGTATTTAGATGCACAATTGAAGTTGTAAACAATAAAGTTCATTTAAATAAAGTTACATTAATAGCGAAAATATCATTTAATATTTAATAATATTATCGATTTTGTATTGATTTAAAATAAATCATATTTTGAGTGACAGCTTTAACGACTGACATGATACTAGCAGTTTATTTTTTACCTACATCTCTTAGATGACATTTTAATAACAATAGAATAAGAATAATAGTATGAAATACATTCAAAGGTTTTTTTTTTATTCTGGACCATATTTATTTATGGTTTTAAGTTATTGATATTTGTAATAAGTTTTCAAACATTCTTCACTAAATATAAAAAACATTAGTGCTTTAAAAACTTAGTGATCGAGGTTTTTTATAGACATTGTATGTAACATAGGTTATGTTTTACAAAACATCTAATAACTCCGCTCTCAGATAGCCAAAATATAGAGAATTTTCAGCGAGGGATCCATAAGCCTAAATGCATTAATTGATACCATTTTCATTTCATTACATTTTGGCCCAAGAATGTATGGACTCGTATCCATTTCCTTTAACATATTAATTATGACACATAAAAACGTAAATATTTAACTCGTAAAACTGACTTCCGATAGAGCAGAAGGGTTCTTAAGTGGAGACCACGTACAGTGGCGAAAAGCGCAGCGTCGAACGGCCGTCTGCGAGATGGACAGATGATTTAAGAAGAATCGCCGGACGCTGTTGGATGGATGGATTGGATGGAGGCTGCTTCGAACCGGTCGCTCTGAAAGTCGATGGAAGAGGTTTAAGTCCAGCAGTGGACATCCAATGGCTGAGATGATGATGATAATTATATTAGGCATAAATACTAAAGAATACTTAAATTTAGAATAGTAATTAAAATGTATAATAGTAAGAACATAAGAATGAATAAAAATAATAAAAATATCGCTAACGTAACCATAGAACTAAGATATAATGTTAAACACGATTATTTATTAATTATTATAAACTGCTAAATACATTAATTACCCTTCATTTGCGGCGCCGTAGTAGTGTATATGAGAAAAAAAATTATCTTCTCTATTATCATAAAGAAAGAACGAGTTTTAAGTAATACATCTCCTCAAATTGAGATTTTTTTAATGACTATCAGTAAAATCTCTACGACATAACTTTTATGGTAAAAAATATTTTAGCGAAAAACTAAATAATATTATCTTGTTAAAACTATTTATAATAATTATTAACAGCAGCTCCAATCCCATCTCAGATAGCAATTTCTGATGAAAACTCTTTATCAGAAATTCCTCTAATGAAACTTCTAAGAGCTAAGAAGAACTTATAAAACTAAGAGGTTTTCTACGGACAAGTATGTTTTGACCCGGAATACTGTTATAAGTTTAAATTATAATATTATATTCAAGCAAATGTTAAGTATGCTTAAATTTAATAATAAGAAGGATAATTCACGAATACAAAGTAAACAGCCAAGTGCTAGACGGACTGGCACAGAAAGAGTTCCGTATGATAATATATTTAGAACGGAATGTTTTAAAAACGACTTTTAAAAAGCAGGAATGTCTATATTATACTTACTAATTAGTAATAACTAAAAAATGGCGGTTCGATTCCCGCTCGGGTCAGATATTTTTACTTGGGCAAATATTTGTTGCCGGTATGGTCTATGTCCTTGTGGATTTCCCCACCGTGCCTAGGAGAGCACGTAAAGACGTCGGTCCCGGTTGTTATCTTGACATCTGGTAACGATTGTTACTCATAGTAGAGTATTTATCTGCGAACCCGCAGTGGAGCAGCGTGGTGGATTAAGCTCCAAACCTTTTCCTACATGGCGAATAAGCCTTTGCCCAGCAGTGGGTTGTTTACAGGCTGATTCAGTTCAGTTCATTTGAATGTCGGGTAAATGAGGGAAAATCAAAATAACACGCATTTTTCATTTTTGTATAAAACACCAATTTTTTGAAGTTTCTAAAACAATTGGCATATATCTTGTTTTTTTTTTTAAGTTTTTTTCCAAAGTTATGACATAGAAAAATGTTAATAATCTATTTATTAACTAAGGAGATATTCGAAGAACAGAACTTGTCAAGGGATTAAATATCTTATACCGTGGGCAAAAATTAATTTACAAAAATACTTGCATAGACTTTAAATTATTAAATAGAAAACAAAATAAAACGACCGATTTTTGAGATTTATCCTTAAGCTCCGAAAAAAAAAATGCTTATATTAGTCGTTTTATCAACCACAGTATTAATTAATATCTACATATTCTGTAAAAATTTTAAGCATCTAAATTTTTTACTATCACCTCACAGACGGAGGGAGAAAGATGTAGTAGGTAATAGAACCTCGTTGAGCTAATTGGATGTGGAACCCCAAAACCCGGAACACGTTATCAATAAAAAACTACAAATTACTACCGTTATCAATAAAAAACTACAAATTTTTCAAAAACACAAAACATATATATATTTTTCATAATCTCTAGAGACTATCATATAAAATATGAAGTTGATATAAACAATATTTATCTTTCTATTTTTGCGCTCTGTCCTAGTTAAGTTTTCAAGAAGCCTTTTCAAAGAAATTAACCGTGCTATATTTTTGTTGATGACTGACAAAGATATAACTTTAAACAGCCATCGTTTTAAAACCATCACTTACTTCTCGTCTTACATTTGATAATAATAATTCAATTCAATAAATAAAAGTATGGAATTTTTTATCAATGTTTTTTTATGACGTTATCACGTAACTAAAATTATCGTCCGTAGAACGACTTAACAGACAACTAATTTTTTATTAAATTAGTAAACAAAATCCTAATATAGCATAGCTAGCATATTTTTATATACATGAATATTATTCATGTCGTATTCCCGTTTTTTCTCTTATTATGTATTACAAGTTTTGAGTTTGACTGTACCCAGTAACCATGAAATTTAACCTGCCGAGTATCGAGTCTAACACAGTTAAGGCAGTGTGTCAGATTTAATTTTGAATAGTTTTGTAAACAATAAATATTAAGTTAACGAATTAAAATTATTTTCTTCATAAATTCACGAGCAGATTAAAATGTAAAGTTTCAGAGCACAGCGGGCGAGTTTTAATTAAACATTTCATACAAGACAATCTGTTGACATCTTTTACATTTGTTACTGACTTAAACTGCATAAACAATAATTACCTGACTGCAGTGAAATCTTAAAGGAGGTATACATATAAGAACTTTTTCCTTTATTTATTTTCTAAATAATCAAGATTAATTTTTCCTCCTTTGTATTGCTTTAATTTAATATTAGAAGAAATCTATGTTCTTTCTTTAAGTTTACTTATCAATGATACCAGATCACGAAGTATTAATTAAAGTTTCATATCTTTTTACATAATATAAGGAATACATGTGTACACATATTGTGTGCATATGTGTGTGTAAAAAATATTTAGTAAAATATGTGAAATCTATGTGTTGACACATGACTACATTTCTGTAATTTAAATTAATAAAGAATGTTTTAAAAAATGTTAAAATTTTATTATAGAATATCATTTTAAATAAAATTTTCGAAACTCAGCGTCAAAATTTTATTGTTCCAATATTTAAAACTCGACAAAATTTTATTTCATTTATCTTTTTTTTTACAATATTTTGTCGACCTCGGCTTATTACTTTTCATGAATGAAGCAAAAGTGAAATAAAATACAGAATTTGTGGCATTTATTTACTTTTACTAATATGAAAAAAAAAAATTTTAAACTTCAGTTGAATTAAACTCCGACGCAAAATGCTTCCAAAATATTATTTTTATTCTTAAAGACAGGTCCGCATTAAAATTATTTCATGAGTTCGATGATAGTGTATAAATAAAATTCTAAACATTTTACAATTTTTCTTCACGCTATCTCTGCATTCATATTGAAAATGTATCTGTATCTATACTCGTACTAGATAAGATTGCAATAGCACTTTGACCAGTCTAGTCGCGAGGGAATCTGGCTATCTATGTGACTATGTACTTACAAAGATTGCCCTGTCACCTCGGAATTGTGTTCGCTAGTGAAAAATTAGCTCAGAGATCAGAAATCAAGCTGCCGTGTGTTTGTTGTGTCACAAATTGCAGCGGTACATTTTATATATATTTTACATTTTACATATTATATACTTTGATATATTTTCAAGTAATAGAACTAACTTAACTTTTGTTGACACACACAAATATCACATAATGCTATATTAGATAATGCTATTTTATTTAACCAATAACTACTTGAAAATTTAGACGCATTAGTTACTTAGTATACATTTATATCTATACAAAATCTTGTCAGACTAATTAAATATACGATAAAAATATTTCACTACATTTTTTTAAAAATAATATTTTATATGCTTAACACACACACACAAGGTCATCTGTTCTTAAGGTAGGCAACTTAATGCCTGTGTTTTAGGTAACAGCCGACTGATATACATTTTTTTCAAATAAATATACATATATTACACCCAGACTCGGGCGGGAATCGAACCCTTGGAACGCTTGGAGCAGAAAACAGATAGGAAAACATCCGATTCGGATTCCTAAAAGATTCGTAACTGAAACTGAAATGAAGTCTTAAATAAGTTTAACCTTACTATTATTAATTTACGTTGTACTAATTTATAGCCAAGGCTTGACTCAGTATATAGTGTGTAACACCTTCTTCTCCTTAATAAAAGAAGCCTTTGTACTTTTTCTTCACATAAGACATGTACATCCCCAAATCCGCGGAGAGAAAAGGCATTTTCACTGCAGTATGACATTTACGGGTTTCTTTTATTAGTGGATTTTTACAGTTCCTTTCATATGAAATACACAAAACAACCATTTAAAGTACCTATTTTCTTTTATTAAATTATCTTACAAAATTCAAATAAATTAAGCAACTCAACGCCCACCAACGTAAATGAAAGTATCTTACTCCTATATATTCAACAATTATAAGTTATTTAAAAACCTTCTTATCAAAGCAATTTAGAAACCAGTAACGGACAAAACTAAGAATCGAGAACAGTTTTCAATTGAAATAAATATATATCGTTAACGATACGATAATTCGTGTCGTACAGTTTAATTAAAACATCGATATACACTGATACGGAGCGCTGATATCGAATCGCTTTAGACCTGACATTGAGACAAACTTAACTAACACCAATTAAGATATGTTTGTAAATAAATCGTCGGAAACTTTTCGAGAACTAAATGAGGCTTCGGATTTGAAGAGATAAAAGCGCCAGTCAAGATATTCATGAGAGTTAGATAACACGATAATATTTTCACTAGTAGACGCGTTTTGATAAGGGTACTCTGCATTATTGAAATACTGTATCTAAGTTTTTGTTTTTGGTGATAAAGTAAATGGTTTTAACCAAAGTTCAATAGGATCATAACCGTTTAGCACCTGTATCTTTTGAGTGCCCATTTTTTAATATAATCAAAGTTTTTTTTCTTTTTTTTTTATGAACGTAAATACATTTTTATATAATAAGTTATGAAAATTTAAATGAAAAAAGATGATCAGAGTACAAATTTTAGACCAATGTAAGAGACATCATAATTACCTTGATTGTATAATCAAAAATATTATTTGTATTTATTTATTATATTATAAGATAGACAAAAAACATATGTATAAAACTCATGTATTGGTTTTACTTTTAAATCGTAATATTTAATAACTCGGTCAAATAGTTCTATATTATTTACTACCATCTTTAATTTAGAACTTTTTACACACTTGCTGGACATATTTAAGGTTTTACCTCAGAGACATGGTAATAATCAAGTTCCGACAGCACATTTACTTTTTTGGTGCAAAAGCAATCTAGGTGTTTTTTTTTTTCATCATTGGAATCACAAAGACGGTGAGTGTGGTTACCTGTGTTTTACCACACCTAAGTGAAAAGGTAGGTATATGTGATAAAAATTGTAATAAGAGACATATATTTTTAAAATTTAGTGCAATTATAATTATATAACTTTTATTGTGATTAAATACAATCACTTTGATTTATGTTTTATTACTACTTTACGTATAATTATGGTAGAATGTGACAAATTTGAAAAATTTTAGGCTTTTATCTCTAAAAACATGTTTTATAATCTTTTTGTTATTAATTTTAGTATGTGCTTAAGCTGAGTATTTAATTTCAGCTGTAAAATAAGTCATAAAAATTATTAATAAATTAGGCTAAGTATTGAGTGCACCAAATTTGTTTTACCCTTACTTGTCTTCTGAGACATATTCTCATTATTCTAGATTATTCTATTGAATGTTAACAGATCACTTATTCTTTAATTTACCTGAAATACGAAAACGTTAACACTATTTGCACTGAAAAGGCAAATCCGATATTAATACGTGATTCAAAGAGCATTTATATTGAAATGAAAATACAGGTGCCGGCCGCGACCCATTCAGTGATTGAAAATGACGATCCACTTTACCGATGGTGTTTTCAGTCAATAGTTAGTAAACAGCTACATTGTGAAACCTTTGACCTAAATGAATAGCAATCTAAATAATGCAGAGATGAATAATGCAATATTACGTGATTTGTATAGAGAAATCAGTTCAATGGGTAAAACGCGTAGATATAACAAATATAAAAAAAGATTCTTATAATTTGATGTAAATTAATTAATTTTTTCCTTCCATAAATTAAAATGAAATTTAATTCGTATATGAAAAATCATTTTTCAGTTGTCCTTATATCTAATTGATGAAGGTTTATAATCGAACTTTAAACTTTAATAAATGATGACGTAATTCTGTAGCTGCACGTTCGAAATTTTAAATATAATAATAAAATAATATATAGTATTTTAAAATGGAAATAAAATACGAATATAATATATATACAGGTTATTTGATTCGATTTTACCAATGAACTCAACTATATTAGACACGTACTAAATAACAAAGCTTTAAATTAATAAATTCCGGTACCGATGAAAACGATATGCATCCTGTGACATAATATGTTTGAACGTATGGCGACAGTATGAATAATACAAACATAATTTACAATCTGCACATTAATCACGGCGAATTTATCGTGGAATTATTTAGTGTCGAAAATGGGCTCTTTGTTTTAGTTATAACCTGTTAATTAAATTCGAAATATTTGGTTTCGATGATAAGACTATTGTTGGACTCGTTTACCGATACGTAATTACGTGTGGTTTATAAATGTCTAATTTGTTCTTTCCCAACGTTTACATCGTACTATACTATTTTATTAACGTGAATTTTAGTATTCATTTTTAAGGAAGTAGCCATCAAACAAGCTGGTAGTTCACCAGATATTAAGTGATGAAAGTTTTCATTAATACTTTTCGTTCTAGAGGAGGTATAAAGGCGTCACTATCTAATGGAATTAAATTGAGTAACAAGGAGGGAGGGATTAAGGACGGCAAAAGGAAACTTACAGGAAGAGAAGAATATCAAAGCTAGAATAGCTAATGCTTCACGCCGGTTTTCTTTCTTCACTTATGACGTTATACTATATACCACAATAAGATATCGCATATTTAAAAATAGAGCGATAAAATGTTAAGAAATTATATTCATAGCACTATGCTGCAAAGACGATTTTTCTTGAAATGAATAGTATATTCACTAACAAGGCGATCCGTTCACAAAGGTATACTTTCTTTTAAATCAGCACCTCAATACGGCTAAATATAGTAATTTACAAAGGCACAAAGAACTATTCTTCCGTTTTGGTTCGACTGGGGATGTGATTATGCGGGCGCCGCTGGCATAGTTTAGTGCTAAGAGCAGATTGTGGCAGAAATGTCTTTTTTTAATTTATTTTTTTCCAAGTTAGACCATTTACACTAAAAAATTTATGAGGCTTATAATGTAATGCCTAATATAAGTCTGTCTTTAATAATTAAATGGGGGTCGGAGACTATGCTAGCTAAACTCAAACATATCAATTCTCTTTAGCTTATCACTCGTACTTTTATTCTCCATACTTGTTCTTTCTTTGATCTCTTTCACACTTTGGACGGTGTTCAAAAATAAATAAAGAGGAGACAGTTTTCATTTTTTTTATTAATAATTTTTTCTTATAACCTAATTATTCTATTTACATCTTCTTATTTTCTACAACTTAGTTCTATATTAAAAAATAAATATACTAATTATAATAAAAATTATTAACATACATGTAAAACTAATCTGGTTTTTTTCTTATTAATATTTAATCATGTTAGTACAGCTTAAGATAGGACAAGATTAAGTCATTGTTTCTTTTATTTACAATTATACATAATTTCTTAGCATAATTCAAGAAGATGTCCCTATCATTCCCCTCCATTATTCCCGTTAGTCTACTGTGCACTAACCTGACCCCCAATCTTGCCTATAAGTCGTGTCGGTTTTTAATATATTACTAATTAGTACTTTTTAATCTATAAATTAATAAGCAAAAACCAAATTAGGTTTTAAACTACCTGTAACAAATTATACAAACCTAATAATAAATAATACAGTGAAAAATATTGTTTGTGGTTTATTTTAAATGCTTAGTAAAGTATGTACTATATAATGTATGAAATTTTGAATAATGAAACACTGACAAAACCTAAAAACAGATATTGCCGACAACCTTATCATTTAATAGCCAATTTCATTTACCTATTCACACGAAAAATGTAAATGTTACTGAGTAATATTTTAATTATCCACAGACCGAATACGATTCAGGCCCTAATCCCTTTTTAAATGTACATAATTTGACGTTATCGAAAATTTGAATAGAATAAGTTGTTACAAAATATGAATGCAGATATCCTTATCACAAGTATTGCCGCTCCAGTGATAGGGGTGCTCATAAAAGTTTAATGGCTTTAATCTTTTAAAGCCCTCTAAATTTAGGAGCGTCTGATAGCCGTTTACGAGTTTCACGTAAAGTTTGTTGATAGTCGAAATCGTGCTGAAAGTTAGGGATTGGCTATTATATATTGGGACTGTCGTTTGTGCTGAGTTTTTGACAGTAATAGTCAATGGAATGTATCCCATCAAAAGACATAAGCGCTACGTAGATACCTACTCTTTTACAACTATATAATTTGTAGAATTTGTAGAATACTATTGGAGGTCTTTGTAGAATACTATTTATTTATTTATTTAAATTATTTATTATACAATAAATACACTAATACAAGTGTATACATAAGGCGGTCATCTTTTTTTCTACCAGCCAGTCTTGGTATGTGCAAGAAAGTATAGTGTATGTGTGTGTACAGTAAAAAAAATAATACACATAATATTATATTATATAAGACCATATAATATAACATAATATTATTATATTATAATATAACATAAACATAATACAAAAAATAGATTATAATATAATATAATTTAATGAAATATAAAAAGTGATAAAATAACAGGACGTTACTCAGCCATTGCGACTATTATTTTCCTGATTAAGGAGATATTTTTTTACGGAGGTTTTGGTTCGTAGAGGGCGTTTTCCTAATCTCTTCAGGTAATCTATTCCATAGTCGTACGGCAGTGACAACGAAAAAGTTTGACATGAATCCTGATCGATGTGATGGGAATGTCAACAAAAGGTTTTTGGTGGAGCGCAGTGGCTTATCGTGAGCATTAGTTCTGAGCAAAAATTTACTAAATAAATAATCGGGATAGTTAGCATTGTTCAGAATTGAGTACAAAATAAAGAGAAGTCTTATCGATCTACGACCCCGTATCGTAAGCCAATCCAATAGTGAATACTACTGTAGTTGCCTCAATGCCGCGTGCCGGCGGTCACGGGATCGATTCCCGCTCGGAACTGTTTCCAGTCTGGGTGTATGTCCTTGTGGGTCTCCCCACCGTACCTCGAAGAGCATGTAAAGCTGTTGGTCCCGGTTGTTATCATAGACACCTGATAACGATTGTTACCCATTATGAGGAAATTATCCGCCAACCCGCAGTGGAGCAGCGTGCTGGATTAAGCTCCAACCCTTCTTCTACACGGAGAAGAGGCCTTCACTTAGTAGTGAGTGTTTTACAGGCTAATACAGAATAGAAAGAAAAGAAAGAAAGAAAAAATATTTATTGGAACACACAAGAGACAACAGCAAAAAGTTTAAATAGACAATAAAAACTAACATGCACATAATACTATCGCAATTCTTAAACCATCGTGTGCCTCAAGAGTGCGCCAAATGGTTCAGTTCGGTATATGTCAGATTGCCATAGTAAAATGGTATCTGACACCGGTTTTCAACCAAACCATAGGACGAGTGCGTCATAGACGTCCGTTGCCCACGAACGATAAACCATTATATCTAAAGAAAGAATAAATAAATAAAAAACAAACGTAACATAACAATTCAGAAACTACACAACCACCACCGTAAATACATACACAGTTATACCACCACCACACACATAAATACGTATTATTTCTATATACTCGTAGGGGCATGAACACTTGGATCAGATACAAGAGTATACTATATATTAGTGATTCTGTTGTTCGTCAACAAGGAACTGCTTTATGCTCCGTCGGAACGCACTTAAAGTATTGAGAGCCCTTATTGGCGGTGGCAAGTTATTCCAGACTTTCGCTGCTGAGTAGCGAAATGTTCCTCTAAACGCTGCAGTTTTGTGTGGGTGCGGTAAAAGTTGCTGCGAGCACTGTCTGCGTGCGGTGAGCCAACTCAACTTCTCATACAGATATGGTGGGACCTTATATTTGATGACTCCATACAGAAGACACGCAAGGTGGTATTTGCGCCGTGCCCTCATTTTAAGAACGGACCGATTGTTTAAAAAAGGCGTGACATGGGTTCTGCATGGAATGGAGTAGCAAAACCGAGCGCATGCGTTTTGGACTCTCTGGACCAATTTCTCTGTTCGAGCCAGTAAGCGAGGTCCGTACACCGTGTCACCATAATTTAATTTCGACAGAACAAGAGTTTCTACTAACTGTTCCCGCAGCTCCTCAGAGAGAAAGGGTCTTATCTTATAAAGAACGCTGAGACGATAAAAACAGTTACGTACTGACTCAGCTACGTGTTTCTCATATCTAAGGTATCTGTCTAAAAGTAGTCCTAGATTTCTGGCTTCGTCAACTCTGTCAATAGGTTTCCCCAGTAGCATTATATTGAGCGATGGTGGCAATTTTCCAATCTGCTGCTGGGTTCCAAAAACCATATATTTCGTTTTTGAGGGATTAAGAAACAAGCCGTTTCTCTCCGACCATGCAGAAATACGGTCTAAGTCATCATTTAAGTCTTTTACAGCCCTCTCATGATCATTAACGTTGAAGGATATGTATAGTTGCACATCGTCTGCATACATGTGATAGCTGGATTTTTTAAAGCAATCAGTTATATCTGCGCAATACAAATTAAACAGAATTGGTCCTAAAATTGACCCCTGTGGTACCCCCCTCTTCAACGGTGCCAAGATGGATGATTTAGTCCTTCCATCACCAAGCTTTAGTTCAACAAGCTGTTTTCTATTTGTGAGATAACTATGAAACCACTGCAGAGCTGCATTATTAAAACCATAATAATTCAGCTTAGAGAGAAGTAAAGGCACATTGATTGAGTCAAAAGCCCGGGAGAAATCCAATAAAACAAGCAATGTGCACATCCCCTTGTCTTGGGCAGCCAAGATATTGTCAGTGACGTCCAGCAAAGCAGTGGTAGTACCTCGGTGCTTCCTAAACCCAGACTGAAGTGACGGCAAGATTTCATTTGTCTCCAGGTAATGCGTCAGCTGCTGAATACTACTGTATATGTAGAATACTAGCCGTCCTTGTGGTTATATTCGCTTTGCAATCCGAAATATTGACTGTTTTTATTGTGAACTGATTCTAAACTGATCTAAATTAGCCTATTATAAGCGTCCCACTACTAGGCAAAGGCCTCTTTTCCATATTGGTCTGTTCAGGATTATGTTAATTACAAACAGTGAAAGCTTTATTAAAATCGATGTAGTTATTTCAGAGTTTATCAGAGGGTAAGTAGGAAACAAACACAATAGAAATTAAAAAAAGAAAATTTAAATTATTAAAAAAAAGTACACACCTTGTTTGGTTTAAATTTTACTTTTTATTTTGTTTTTTATTTTTTTGCGCTTATTTTAATACATAGTATGTAAAAAAATATGTTTGTTCTTCATCTATCACTTCCTTTTGCTGTAAAACTAATACAGCCTTTTGACGAATGGATGGACAGACAACTGTGCTTTATTTATGGGGCACTGTCGGTACGTCTATATAAACGTGGGTACGCAACTCTAAAAATGGTTACGATTCATTAAATCTTATATTTTTAATTACAATTTTTAGTACATACACGGCTTCCCCAGTACACATGAATTTTACAAAAAAGCCAGTGAAAAATCAACCAAAACATGATTCTATATCGATAAGAGTTTAGGTTTGATATTCTATTATATAGGTAAATTTATAGTGTAAATAGAATTATAGGCATTAAAAAAATCAGCCTACTCATAGTGTGCTTTGCGGTGACTGGCAGAGAAGAATAGTTCTGACCTCTTTCTTTCCGATGTGTCGTAAAAGGCATTTAAGGCCATAGTGGTGCGAACATCTATACCTACATCAACTAGAATGGTGGTGGGTAGTAGCGTCACCGTATCCTGTTTTTTTTAACGCTGGGAAATGCATTTAGCGTCACCATATCCTGCCACAATACACTGCGCTCGCAAACCTCCGTGCCAAGCATGGTGATTATTCGCAAACCCTTCCTGGCATCCAACGGCTGATGTGGTGGTGGTGATTACTCATAGTGAATCGATTTATATAATTATTATATTACGTAAGTTTGTTCTTAATTAATTAAATATGCTGTTTAAAGAGAAATTTCAGCGATAGTCGTTCGGATTTTCAATACAATATTTCGATGTTGCAAATGACAAATTTCGGCAAGCTAATTGTTGTACTCTAATTTCTAATTACTAAACATAACGACAAGCTCCCGCTATAACATGCAGTTCTGTGTACATGTAATAAAATCAGCGATACGATTAGGTTTAATAATCGACACATTTGCGAGCTCGTTTCGTCCCACGATCAAAAGAGGCCAACGTGTAAACTGAAGTTTATAATTTGTAAATAAGACTATATTCATAGAGCAATAAAGTTGAATATTGTATTACGTATGTCGAGTTCATGTAACTCGCGTGTTTACGAAGCATAAAGCATCGCTTAGTAATGAAAGCTTATTGTTTTATATTGCCGCCCGCCCAGTAATGTGACAGTGGGCGGAATACGGAACACTCGACATTTCAGTTGCTTTGTAACGGCTTTGAATAGAATTTTTTTCCTCAATCACGTGTGAAATTTGTTTCATTTGATTTTCTTTTCGTATGCTACAACGTTTTCAAATCATTAGGTCTTTAAAAGAAATTACATTAATAAAGAGCCTTTAAATTACGTTTTATGAAAATTAAATACAGTATTCCTTTGCGATGTATATCATATTTTTTTTATATTAATAAGTGGTAAAGAAAAACAGTTTCGCCAAAGAATCAATTCCAAATATACTAGTTACAACCAAATAATAATGCCATTCTTTTGCCATAAGCAATTACAATTTATTTATTTAAGATGAGTGAGAAAGCCGAAAGACAATACCAATATTTTCTTTTTCTTTACTCGCTTCCTATACCTCCTCGTCCGTTAAAGTCATCAACGTATAATATTTCATGCTCTTTTATCGCGATATTTGTTTAAAGGCGGTGATAGTCATTTAACATTAGGTGACGTGCCTGCTTTTATTCTGATATGTTCATAAAATATACAAAAACAATTAAAAAAACCTCAGAGCAGTAGCTTATTTTCCAATTTTAGATCAAAACGATAAAAACAATAAACATGAACTCACATTCCAGTGGCGATAAGTAGCTAACAAATCGAAAACAGTGACTTGGGTTCATGCTTATGTGGACATAATTAACTTGAAATTATTTTTACATTCACCCTCCATAAAAGTTTATAAATTATACACTCCCTAGGAGAAATGTATATTATTCGAACTAAATTTATTTAAAGAAATTAGTAGATGTCTAATGGCCGGTCTCAATAACCTATTTATATTTAGCAATTTGTTCAATTACCTATCATAGATAGTAGGTACAAACGTCATGTGTGCGTCTCAATAAACCATCTTACCTTAGAATTTTTATCTTTTGATATGTCTTTGGGAGGGCTCTGTGCTTATTTAAGATAAATAAAGCAATTGAAAAAAAAAATTGACTATTTCAATAACTTTCAGGCTTTCTTCTGTCTGTCAAAAATCAGCTATCTGTCGAAATCAGGCGACTAACTCAATAGATAAAAAAAATTATGAATAGTTTTATTTAAAATAATAATATTTAATACCGCAAATGAAAATAGATGCATGTTCGATATATACAAATAACACTTTTTAATATAAATAATATTTTTAATATAATTATATAATTTTTACCTTTTTTTTACTTTGACGATAAAAAAAAATATGTTAGTTTATTTTAGTGTATAGTTATTTAAATAATGGGCTTAATTGATTGGTGGTAAAATAAAAATATTGTAGATTTTTTTCTCCAAAAATGTTATAGTGGAGAAATAAAGCCTTTCTCTTAAATTTAAAATTTAAAAATAAAAAGAGTTGATATTTTATAAATGACAAAAAACTAACGCCATTAGAGCTTTAATTAGTCAATAAAGAAAACAGAGTGCACAGTACATAAAAAATAGAACAAATACGTAAATAATATTTACTTTAATTTTAAATGTAAAATAATTATTATTTTACAATATAAAACATGAATTCGAAATATATGAGTTGCCTTATATTCTCGCCAAACACAGAAGTGTAATTGTATGTCACTGAATAATAACATCTTTATATTAAATATGGAGGTTAGAAGAAATTAATTTTGATAAAGGACTCCCTTAAGGTGCGTAACATTTATTATTATTTACGCTGAGTTTCATGCAAAATACTTTCGGAAGAATGAAAATTTCATTATAACTTCACATGAAATTAACATCATGCTCATGAAAGAGACATTAAATAAAATTAATATAATTCACTTGATAAAATTTTTGTACACTCATAATGTCGTCGTCTTCGGCAGTTGATGGTTGTCCACTGCTTAATATACTTTCTGCTTAGATCTTCAAAGTTCGCGACCTTGCTTCACCTTAAGCAAGCTGCTCCTCGCTACTCTTTTGAGTTATTGATAGACAGAATATGGACGATGTACTTGCCATTGATATTTATAGAAAATCTAGAAACTTAAAAAGTCATCCAGTGCAGCTGTAAGCAGATTCCATCAGTAGTTAAAATCTTTCTTTCGTACTAGCCCAATTGGTTCTGCAGTCTATTCACGTTCACGTTCCGATTGTCGATTTCGAATCGCTGACCTTAACAAAGCACAATAATCAATAGAATCTGTACCTTTTCACTGCCCAAAAATCCCATATAAAAAACTTTTAAAATAAAAATAAACTGAGTTACATTTTAAAAAAAAAAAACGTAAATAACGTAAAAACAAAAATCTCGACAAAGTGAACTAAAATATTTCTGGAAATGTCATCCGTGTCTCTATCATTCTGAATATTCATACATCATGTCACAAGAAGGTACCAAGAATAGGTACCAGTAAAAACAGAATTCATACAATTTTGTATTTCCACGTCCAATGAAGTCTCTGGTTCAGCAGCAAATAACATATACATGCAGATTTTAAATAAAAATTATGTTTCCCTATTAAGCTAATTAACACACTGTAAAATACGTCAGCAGCACCATATAATGTGTTAAAATACAATAACATTTACATACTATTACTGCCATATCACACGGCCCACGGGGAATGTTGCGTGCTATCTATGTGTCTGTAGAGTTAAATTATTATTCTAACCACTTTTTTTATTAGATAAGAAAACGCTTATTTAAAAATAAACACTACTATTGACATATCTCCCTAACCTACCTTCATACCAATGTCGAAAGAAAAACTTCAATTGTGTATTGTACGCGTTACATTGCCAAGTTTCTTAATAAATTCAATGAGCTCTGTCTTTGTTAGCCTAAAATACGTAACTACAGTAGTTTATTTTAATTCAGGTTGTTATTTTTAATTTAAATACGCTGTAGGTAAATGTTGTCGCGTGCATGATTCGCGTGATTTCTGCAGTTTTGTATCGCGCGTGACGTCGTTCAGGGAACTCCTGTAAGGGAGTTCAACTATACCCCCGCATACCAACGTGCATTAACACGTCCGACCCCAATTCCATTTGAAACGATAGTTTTATTTGCGTTTAGTGTGGACAAATAGAAACTCAAATACTTAGTTCATATTTATTTAACAAATAAATGTTTTAGGCAACAGTTTATTATTATTTGTGAGTGTATTTGAGAAATACGTTTAATGTCGTTCCTGAAATCAAAAAAAAAAAAAAATACGGTAAATTATTAAACTCCTTAAATTAATTCAGTTGAGCCTTCTTTATCAAAACGTTGTGGCAGGTATTAATAATAGACAAGAGAAAATAATTCTTCCACTCCAACTGTGTGATCTCGCGTATCCTTGAAAACGGTTGATTATCGTAAAACGAGTTTCGTAAAGGAAAAGCGTAAAGGCCGTAGAATAAGAAATTTTTTATATGACAAGAAGAGACATCAAAAGATTTTTTTCATAACATTAGAGAAAACGATCAATAAATTAATGATATTAAAAAATGGAATACAACATCCATAGGTTTAAAATTATGTACTATATTGTATATAATAAACGTCAGATTGTTCTTTCGGATTCAAGTTATGTAGAGTTATGTAATATAATATCTTGTTGTATTATAGTATGTATACACGTATACCCATATTAAGCTTTAGGTAGACTCATTCTCAATATCCATTGTCGATTGTCTACTTGTCGTGTTAATGTTACGGTTTCGCAAAACGGGTTTGCTGTCATGAAAATCTACGGTATTGAGCGCGTGTACGGTCTCCAGTTTCGGACACTTTAGAAGCTTGTTAATGAAAATGACTAAATGATACGATGCTGGTTTCAAAGCTCCATAATCTTGTATAAGCGGAATATCTTTAGTAATTTACCATATCATTTTCAGCCGTAATGTTTATTTTGACATACGATTAGTCATCTTACATTTAGAAAAATGCTTAAATGTTTAGTATTTTCCTTTATCAACGTAAATTATCGAGTAACCTACTTGTGTAGTAGGGACAATAGTGGAGTTTCCTCGTTCGATTCCGATTGGAAGAAGGTATTTATACTCATATATTATTTCTTTCTAGATCTGATTCTTAGTGCATGTTATTCGCCATATTTGGTAGAATATGGAAGGATCTCATTTGTTCCAATAAATATCCGATAATCATTTCGACTATCTGTCTTTCTAAAGAACTAACGGTCCAGCTTTAATGATTATTTATTACAGAGGACAGGTTACTATTGGCTCTGTAACCTAACTTAATTAGCAGATATTGGTAAAAAACATCGATGGAGAAAGAAGAATACACTTATAACAATAAAATTTGCCAAACAATATTAATTTGTATATTTTGGGACTCTTGCATTATTCTTTATAACATGCTACTTCATTATTATTTAAAAACTGTAATCAAATAAACTGAATTATGCTTTTCCAGTATTTATTAACCAATGTTTTATAAAAGACGTCTACAGAAGCAAAAGCAAAAAAGGAATGAATATTACAAATGATTCAATTTGAAGCGACATTATTTTTTGTTGCTCTCCCCACTGGTGCGATTTCTTTGGACGAAATCATTCCATCTTATTGTGAAACTGCTTTGGAATTACGAAGAGTTTATAATGAGAAGTGATAGTGTCACTTTTCAAAGGCTTCCCAAATAACGTATCCAATTAGGGACCTTTTGTACTCATGAAAGAGCGCCTGCTATCGTATTATAAGAAAAATGTGTATTAACTATATAACATTTTGATTTTTTTAACAAAATATTAACGAAAGTAGTATTAAATAGTATAAAAATAATAGAAATTCATTAGCTTTAACAATGTCTTTATGTATATCGGTATTCTTTTTAATTTTTATGGCCAATAAACTAGTAATTTATATCGTGTAAAAAGTATTGTCAATTATTTTTGATACCCAACGAGACAAGCGTATTTTAGCTTATGATTCATATAATTGCTCAAATTTTTTTTAAACATAACTCATAAAATCGTAAAAGATAAAATTTATCACAAATTAAACTTAAGAATCAGATAACTTTATGTACCTTATGTTATTTGTAGACATACATATCTATAAGAATTCTTAATATATTATTACTTTTCAAAGTATATTATTTTGGCATCTTACAATAACAATGACATTCACAATTTATCATTCATCAAATGAAGAATAAGTAATTGAGCAATACTAAAATATTTGAATGATTTAATAATAATTTCACAGAAAAAAAAGTCTGATGAACAATGAGAGTCTTCCTTCTTTTTTCTTTTCATAATTATTATTTAACCCTTTGAGTTTCAGGTGATAAAATATCACATCCCAGAATAAATCTAAAGATATTCTATAGATTTATGCTGGGATGGGACGTGACATGCCGGCAAAATGTCTTGATTACTAGTAAATCTCATTTCTTTATGAAACAAATGTGTAGTTTTTATGTACACATACATTTTTCATGAAAACCACTAGTATTTTTTTATTATAAATAAAAATATATGCGAAAATAAATCTCTTTCTTATTGTAATAAGTCACTGATTGATTTGTACCCTCACATTGGTTTTGGAATAGCAATTTTTAATATAAAACATATATCACAAGCTTGTGCAAGCCCGTAGTCGTCGAAGGTAGCGGAAAAGTAAGCCGCATGGTAAATAATCACAAGTGGTTATTTACTCTTGAGCTGCTTAGTAGCTTAAGAACGAGAACTAATATCAAGACACTCGGACTACTACCGCCAAGCTCACGCACAAACTCTGTTTTTCTTAGTAGTTCATAGATGATGAGTGAAATGAGCAATTTTACACATTCACAAATATTCGTTTTCTGAAACTACGATCCAGTTACCTTGCTTGTTACTTATAAAAATCACTCGGTAAGTTTATAGCCTTAAGTAGAAATATTAAATATCACAATTTATACACTCGGCGTCAAAAAAATCGCATGTCTAAAAAATCAAGTCCAAACTATTTTAAACCATATTTGGCATCAATAATGAGAGTAATGTTTGATTTCATTTGAAAGGCAATGAAATTGAGATCATAAAACAATTCAATTAATTATTTTTATTTTACAAGAAACACACAAAAAATGAGTATTAAAACACTTGCAATTTTGCTCCTTAAAGCAGCCTCTAGCTGCGCTTCCTTTTGTTAGTATAAAAGGGTCAATAACGGTTCAATCGGAATCATTTGCGATCCAACTGTTAATTTGAATACACCAGAAGCTCATTCTCCAGAAAAATATCCTTAATATCCTAAGATAACTATTGATGAAGCTGCCCAAATGATTGCCCTACTGCAATCAGGCATGCGGCAGTGTGACAGCGACACTCGGCAACTTACCTTAAGCCGTTTTTCGGTTCGAAGAGTGTACCAGCGTGTCCGGAAAACTTGTAGCTACGTCCTAAGGCATAGGTCTGGTAATCGTCGCTGCACCTCGGAAAGAGACAACCGTTTAATTGTATCGACGTCTGAGAAATCGATTCTAAAATGCTGTTGAATTGCAACAGCAGCTCCAGACAGCTAAAAAAAGAACCGTGAGTGTGTCTACGATTAGACGAAGACTGGGGAAGAGGAAAATAGTGGCGCGAAGTTCTGCTATGGGCATATAATTTTTATTTTATTATATTTTAATAATTAACTTAAAGAAATAAAAAAAAAAAACTCGATAAACCAGAAATTAATCCCTATGTAACGGTACTAACGTAGTATACTCTTTAAGCTTTTAAAATGGAGATTCTATTTTGGTCTTTTTTGTGTTTAATAATAATATATTTTCAATTGTGAATTGATTTTAAAAATATTTATTTTATAACCAGAAACGGTCAAATATTCAGAAAATTAGGATAATTATGATTGTGAAACATCAGTAAAATTTACCTACATTTTATTTTTGAGAAACTTCAAAATCCCTTGTTTATACTTTAAAAAATGTAGCAAGATTTTAAATTAAGATCATAGTGTACGAAGAAAATGAAAATCATAATAGCTACAGAATTATAGCAAAAGAAAAAATAATATATTTACTCGTATATTTAAATAACTTCGTAAAGTTTTCATTCAATTCCACTTTTTATATAATATTTTTATATTTTTAGCTTTTCGTACGAATTTTCAACGTTCCGTGTATTAAAACTGACACGGCAGCTTTCAAGATTAGTGCAAATAAAACTGGTCAGTGATACGAGTGTTTTCACAGAACTTGAATCGGGGCAAGATTTATTTAACGATTTATTTAACTTTATATTTCTTTTAATATATAGTTCTTCGTTCAGGTCTTTTTTGCAATAAGCATTATTATTATTATCTGATATATTGCCAAATGCGCATCCAAAGCTTTAACCCGCAGTCAAGCAACGGGAGGATTAGGCTGTTGTTGCCAACCTTTTTCCTATAGATGAGAGTCAGCCTTTACCCAGCAATGGGATATTTACAGGCTGTTTAATTTCAGTTCAGTTATTATATTTTGTACTAAATGTAAAAAAGTAGGAATTATAAAGACTTTTATTTTTAATTCATAACGTAAAAATAATATAATTTTATATTTTGCATTTTCCGGGTTGATACCGGTCTTATTGTTTTAATTAGGTTTTGACAACAATACAATAGGTATCTAGAGTAACAACGCAAAGACAAATACGAACATAGAAACTACTTTTTGTATAAATATAATGCGTAAGCGAATTCAAATAATGTTTAACTTTTTTTTAATAAATAAAAACAGCTGTTACAGACATATTTGAATAAACGAAAATTCCTCTCTTATTTGAATAGGATGGGATGGGGTTTCTCAAAATATCATTTCATTGTTTTGAATTAATTCTCTAATAAGCTACTTAAGTGTTAAGTTTTGAAAGGGCCACTTACCCACAGACTACAAGTGTTAAACGACTGGCATCATGCTTTAAAAAGCGAGATCTTTACTTCTGTATCACAGTGTACAAATCTGCGGGCCCACATAATTATTACAGCGGACGGACAGCAACCTGCGCTCCCTCTCCATATCTTCGTTATCTTCTAGGCTCTCGACGACCCAACGCCAACGACAAGCCGAGATATTTAAAACGTGAATATTTGAAGATAGGCACAGTCAGCGAAATACAGCGAGAACTGTTGGTATGACTCTTTCTACAGTTCAGCGAGTACTCCAGCGTTTTCATGAAACTGGTTCCAATCTTCGAAGACCAGGAACAGGCCCAACAAGGTGCATGACGGTGCGGGAGAATCGCTATATGGTCTCAACAATTTTGAGAAATCACTTTCTTACGGCTGTTGAAGTATATCATTATTTATGAATTGGAGGAAACAATCTGATTACAAATACAGTAAGATGACGTCTGGTTAAAGCAAATTTAAATCCATGAAGACCTGTAAATAACCCGAAACTATAAAGACACCACAGAAATGCAAGGTTGAATTATGGTAGAGATCACGAGAATTGGAGTCTGAATGACTGGCCAAGAGTTATGTTTTCAGACGAGTCTAGATTCTGTTTATACAAGAACAATAGGAGAAAAAAAGTGAGAGTGCTATAACCAAGCCTGTAAATAAAAAAAAGTAACATACACCAGAGGCTCTGTTTACGTGGGGGCTGGGATTTCATCCGAAAGCCCACTGAGCTAGTGATGACAGAAAATGGAACTTTAACTGCAGAAAGATATGTCACTGAAATTCTGAATGACTATGTTGGTCCATTTTTAGTGGACACGGGCGAGAATGCCGTTTTTATGTAAGGAAATGCCCGCCTGCATACGGCTCAGATAGTGTTTGCCTATTTTCATTAAGTCGGTATCACACACATGGAGTGGCCAGTACGCAGCCTTGACTTATACCCCATTGAGCATACATGGGATGAACTGGGACGACGTGTACGTCAGCGGAATCCATCGCTACATGAAATGAAAGAAGCTATAATAGAGGAATGATGGAATATTCCGAAGAATCACCTCAAAAACCTAGTAGAAAGTATGCCAAATCGCATAACAGCAGTACTGCAAGCTCACGAAGACAACACAAATTACTAAAATGCGTGAAAACGGCACATCTATAATCTGTGACACTTTTTCGTTGCGGTCCAGTTTATTTGTAAGATATATTATATAGTAGTTGAAACAGTTGAATACAATCCATCCTACAGATAGGTACTTAATACTTTCAATATATCCTCTTAATAGCTAAAAACCTAAATAAATAAAAAATGTATAATGTTAAAAAATACCAACAAAATACTACTCGTACGTAATTGGTAAATCACTGTACAAATATTTCCTATAACGCTGGAATTTCAAATATAAAATCGTTTATTCTTATTGAATTTATAACGTAATTTCTAGCTTTAGAAATCATGAAGCATGCTCTCTGGCAAATGGCCAGTTCTTCTTAGTAGCTTTTTTATATATTTAATGCTCTTAACTTGATGTAGAAGACTAACTTACAGCGCTGTAGAGATTAATACTGTTTAGTTTGCTAAGAGGTTTAGCTGATGATTGCCTCCGGAGAGGAGTGATTGATCTTCTCACTTAAGGATATAAAAGTTTGAAATGATTGGCAAAAATGTTATTTGTTAGGTTTGACCAATTACTTTGAGTTGAACTACGATAAAACGGTTCTGAATAAGAATACTCTTTGTTAAATTATTTTATGTATTTAGGATAATATTATTGTTATATTTATTATAAATAACAAAAAAATATAAAATGTAAGAAATTACTTTTACAAAAAGTTCCTACTTTTCATATAAAACAAATGTTTCTTCAACAGTTTTTTTTACTCACATAAGTGTCTCAACTGTTTTAAAATTTAACTTATTTACCTAATATTAGATTTACCTAATATTAGATGTACCTAATTACTTAACCTCTAAGCAAAAATTTAGACTACAGTTATATTTAATTAACACAGGAGTGAAATAGAAGTTCAATGAACTTACAATTTAAAGTTTTTGATATTTCGATATTCAATTATAAGATCACTTCTAAAGTATCATAATATATAAAAACAGTTTCGCATAAAATCAGTCATTTTTTATACTGATATAATACTCTAAATTGAGTTTACGGACATTTCGTAATGAAATTTTCAAAAGTAAAACTTTTTAAATTTCCTAAATAATTTTCCATCAGCAAATTCCTATCCTGTCACATCTGTCGGGACAACAATTTAGAACCACGTTCATCGAAAAGTTTTTATTATGTTCGTCGTTTGTCACAACGAAACGTCCACGTGCGTTAATTTGACAAGGGATCACTGACATACTGACCTACTTGCTGAGTGGAAATATTTCGTGTTACGTGTTTTATATTTACAAGGTGAGATGTCATTTCTGAAATGAGGTTTAGTTAATTACCATTTTGATTGCTTCTTAGCAAAATTAGAAAATCAAAGAAGCCACTTTTTAGTAAGAAGTGTCTAACGTGTATTCGACACGATATTTTATATCAAAATTACGAAATGAATCTGATTGGCTAACCACTCTATTATGAATATAGGTTACAATGTACAATTTTATTACTCACTTATCACTTATAAAGGGGGGGGGGGGTTGATTAGGATTTTTTCTGTCACAAAAAGCGTTACGGCCGCGTGAAAGGGGTAGACGATATGGATATACACTATGGATGTTTTTTTTTTTAGTTTCGGATTGAATTCAGTTTTTTGTTTGATAAAATAAAGACAAGTGGAAAAACGAATCGCAACAAAATGTATACTTGAAGTTTTATGGAAAAATTGTTAATGTACTTGTCCAATTTGAAAACCTGCCCGTAAAACTTCAAGTAAAAATTATGTCCGGTTTTCAAATTCTTTCTTATCAGATGCCTACGTCATATAAGGAACATACCCTCCAAGTTTCAGGTCTCTACGATCAGTGGTTTAGATACGTTCGTCAGTCAGTCAGTCAGTCATTCAGGACAAAGCATTTTATATGTATATATACTTTGATTTTAATGTCCCGTGTGGTGATTTAAGATAGTCGTTTTTCAACAAGGAAATTATTGTTGAATATAGGATTTTTTTCCATTTTGTCCGACATCGAAAATATCGGTGGTTTTTAGATAGGTACATAGGCGCAGCACGGGGAACCTTAGAGAACGTGCACTAAACGCTGCTGATAATAGTAAACATAATATATCACTGGAAACAAATCGGGCTCCACCTAGTTCTTGATTGTACGCTTATATACAAACTAGATTACATATATATATAATCTAACCGTTTTAATCAAAGTTATTTCATAAAAAACAACTTATTTGTTATAATTTAAATAAAAAAGGGATAATTTAATTTGTATGAGATTTTTATTGCGACATATTTACCAAATACAAACGCTTACACAATTGTATGAAACAAATAAAATACTTAAAATAAATAAAAAGTACAACTACTGTATAAATTAAATTAAAAAAGGAAATAACCAGACGAGTCAAAAAACGGCATCGCCAAACCAGAACCGACGTTAAGGGCTTTCAAGTATTAAAACCAAATTAGCATGACACTCGTTTCTTCTTCAAAATTCGCACCTAGTAGCCATGTGGTGTATGAACCTGGACTGAATAGAGGTCCAGTTATATTAGTCCGTGTTGTCGAGGAACGAGTGCGATTTTATGATCCGTGAATATCGCGCAGGCATTTCTAGATGTTCGGAACGCGTTTTTATTGTTATGTAAATGCGAGTTTCCTGTTAGTTGGGATTTCAAAAGGGACGATTAGGACGTCTGGTTTGGAAGGTTATGCACAATATAGAATTTCCCCGTTATTTGTAAGATGCCTTCGTTGCAGGGGTTCAGAATCCTAAGAACCCCTTCCTTGTGAAAGTGACTTTTAAAGTTTGCGACTATTGAATTATGATTTGCGCGGGCGATTGGTTTTTAATGCAGTGTAAAAAAATGTTGGGGTGAAGGCTTCTCTGGTTTCTTAATGCCTTTTATATATTTAGCATAACAATATAAGAAATCATATGTAATAGAGATAGAAAATTCTGTTTATAATTAAAATATTTTTTTCTTTCTTTTCCATAAAGAAAAAGGGCTGGAGTTATTTGTAGATAATGTCCCAACCATGAGTAACGATCGCTATCAGGTGTCTATGATAACAACCACTACCGATGCCTGTAGGTTCTCTCCGAGGCACAGTGGGGAGAACCACAAGGACATACACCCAGACCAGAAACAAATATTTGTACAAATATCTGCCCCGAGCAAAGATCGAACACCCGACCGCCAGCGTTACGGCAACTACTTGCACCATTACACTAGAACGTTTGCATACTAACCTTCTTTAAACAATTTTTAAATTCCAAGAATTAAATTGTTCAATCGAAAAGATTTTTTAACTTTTTTGCTCATATATTAATATAATAAAAATATACAATAAAAAAGATATTACTTAGATGTTATCAATACTTAGAAATCTAAAAGTAGTTTCTAGAAAAATCCATCTAGGAATTCAATAAAATATTTGTCGAAGCTTTGTTTGATATAATATGTCTTAACAAATAATATTTATAACTTTAGGAAACATTAATTTAAAACAAGAAAATCATTAGATATGCATTAAAGTGTTCAATATAATATGTACACCGCTATAAATATTTTATTTTAGTCTTAAACATTTAACCTTAGTAAGAATTATACATAAAATATACCTCTACTAGCATCCGCCCGCGGCTTCGCCCGCGTGGATGTCGTGGCTCGATGGCGTGAATGTGTAAAAAGTATCCTATTTTACTTCTAATACCTCCAAGAATATGTGTACAAAGTTTCATGATGATCGGTTAAATAGTTTTCACGTAAAAGCGTAACAAACAAACTTACATTTCACATTTATATATAGGTAGGGATTATTATAAAAATAAATATATTTTATTTACTTTCTTAGATCGCCAAAATCATTAACCATTTCAATCAATTTCAACATTTTTTTCTATATACTTTTCAGACAAAGCTTACGATAAACATCGATCGCTAATATCAAAATGATTACTTGATAAAAATTGGCTGTTTAACAAACAATAGGCTAAGCTAAACAACTTTTAACACGTCATCAATCATTCGTAGTTTGATGAATGGTGCGAGTTTGACATTAATGAATTTTTACGCCCGCATCTCATGCATTTGCCACGGTAATTACTTCTTGAAGTGGACCGAGATCGGACCAGATTATTTTTTTTTGTGAGACTATTCATATATAACGAGGCGATCACGATGCGACACGAAACGAGTTCTATTGGATTTTTATACAAAGTTTCAAGCGTTTTCCATTTTTATGATCTGATTTTATAAATTCAAATCGAATGTTATCTAGGTTCTTTATGCGGTATGAAAATAGTCAAGGAATATTTTTCTGTGTTTATTTGCATGAAGTATGAAATATTTAGGCTGAAGCAATGATTATAATCGACGACATTACACTACTAAAAGACTGTGACATTCTTTATATAAAATTTATACTAAAAACATTGTTCTACTTAACTCACTTAACTTAAAAGTACGAACATTTTTGTACCTGTTTTATTTTATTTATTTTTAACTAATCTATACTTTTTTATATATATTTTTTTTTTCATTCTTGATATTAATACTATTATGTCGTCTCTTGCACTCTAAAAGGCTTCCTAGGGCCTACGCAGCATCGTATGAGCCGGAATTTCATTAAGTTAAAGTAATATAGAACACTTTAACGAGTTCTCTGTGATGATCCTGTCATAATACCAATGTTTTATTTTTTGAAGGTACTTAAGCGTAAAATGAACATTTTAAGATGATTTTCTTCTTGTTTCTTTATGACGTCTTTTGTATGAAGAAATCTCGTACCCTTGGTAATTACATTCTTGATTTATGTGCAATATTAAAATAGAGGAGTAATTAAACCATATATTTATTGGCTGGTAAACATTAAGGTAAATTTATACATAAGAGTATTTACTGTATATAATATGTTAGGAGTTAAGATTTACTTTTAGGTTACTTCATGCTTGACTCCTGTGGTTTTTTTTTTTAATCCAATTACTTACTACACGCACAAAAGTTTTTGTTTAGTGTTTAACATTAGAAAAAATAATAAAATAAAATAATTTTCATAATCTCTTTCTTATTTTTTATATGAATTTTTTTTTCAATTTATTTATGACAGCGACGTCTACTTGCATTTTGAATGTGCTTAATTTAATACCATAACCCAGAAAGGAGACGTTTACTTTGCGCAGTCGGAAGCTTGGAGTTACAATTTTGTTATTCCTTCTAGTGTTAACAGTGCGATTAATACTATTTATTTTAAAACAATGAATATATATTATATTGTTATAAATATACTGCGACGCAATTGTTAATATGTCTATCTTTGGAAAAACATCCCGTAGTCCCGACTCTAGCTCCAAGATCGTAAATGCCACGAATAGCCCTTTTTTGCAAAATAAATACCGTTTCAATATCTGTAGCATTACCCCACAGTAGACAGACCGTAAGACATAATACTATATATATATATATCTACCGATCTTTCTGTCCTCGCAATATTACATGGGAAATCCTTTACAATTAAAGTATAATATAACAGCCACTTTTGACTACCGCATAGCATACACATGGAGATTATTTCTTAAGAAATATGATCCTTTAAATTATCTTAATATAGTTTAATTTACATACAAATGGGTCATTATGAAGCTAGCCCCGAATAATTGCTGTTGTTATAATATCGTTTCATACAGGATCCGAAACATACAATGTAAGGCTTTGTGTTGTGATAAACTTTTCAGACTTGTACGACAATTCACGTCCTTCATCATTTGTCATATCTGTCGTATTATATTAACTTTCGTATTTTAATTTATTTTCCTCATTTTATTTTAAATGTATTATTATTTGTGTATTATAGGACGACCTTTCTGCCATTGTGATGCGAGTAATCGCCTCAACACCGGTGGTCAAGGTTTCGATTCCCGCTCGGGGTAGATATTTGTATTTGTGCAAATATTTGTTTATGGTCTGGGTGTATGTCTTTGTGGGTTTCCCCACCGTGCCTCGGATAGCACATAAAGCCGTCGGTCCCGTTTATTATCATGGATACCTTTTAATAATCGTTACTTATGGTAGGGATATTATCCGCCAACCTGCAGTGGAGCAGCGTGGTGGATTAAAGTTCCAACCCTTCTTCTATATGAAAAAAGGCCTTCACTCAGCAGGGGGTGGTTTACAGGCTAATACAATACAGTATACTACAGAAGCATTTGTGGCCTTCAGTGATCAAACTGAGCCTTACCATAAATATTAGAGTCCATCTAAGGGGAAATGTTATTGCCGGACAGTTCTCAGACCTGTTGCTTAAAACAGGAAATGATGATTTCCGGGAACTGGATAATAATAATAATGTATGAGTGTATATGTATATGTATTTACCATAAACAAAGCTTAAGTCAAACTCTTAATGTAGCGGGAGTATACTTGAACTAAAGCTGCTTCTCTCACAGCCAGTTGCATGTGGCATGTTTCAGAGTATGCCTGATGCTTCTAGCACCCCAAAGAAAAAACAAAAAATATTGGTTATAAAGAAATACTACGGAAGGTGAAGTATTTCGATTTCGTTGTAAAAAGATAATACCCCCGCGAGTAACTTTTTCCAGATCAAAAGCCGAGCTTCGTGTTCATAAAATATAAAAGTTTTTTTATTTATTTTAATGTTTACTTAAACTTTAAATCCCTACTCTATAATAAAGATTGTTATCTCAATATATAAAAGAGAAACGTCACTAACTCACTCATCACAATATCTCTGGAACTATAAGACCTAGAGACTTGAAATTTGGTAGGAATATTCCTTTTGCCGAGTAGAGATCGGCTCAAATTTTGCATAAATATTCTTTATCAGAATTGATTGAAGATGTGTTTCGTATTTTATCAAAATTAATCCCCTAACGGGGTAAAAAGGGGGTTAAAAGTTATTTGCTTCAAAGTTGATATCAATTTAAATTTACATTTTATTTTGACACATGTTTGACAACTAAATCCATCTATTATAAAATATTTTTCAGTATCGACGCAGGTATAGGTTTTAAAATATATAAATTTATAATTTTTGAAATTTTAGTTAAATATCCGTGCGAAGCCGGGGCGGGCCACTAGTAAGCTTATAAACTTCTGCTTCAGTATAATAATGTATCGAACATTATGATTTAATATGTTATTCGACACAATAGACATTACTGTAGACACTTTTTTAAAGGCCTTACAGATATTTGTTATGTTCTGTGCGTTTATGATTGCGTTTTGTGTATTTCCGAACACTAACACAGGACTCTCACCAATTGCAAGATTTTAGCTTATTTATTTTTGTTATTAATTAACACGTGTCATATAATTATAATTTCTTATTTTTAAGGTTCATATCCAAGGTAATAACCATCTGTCACAGAGCTGTAACTTTTTAATTATGATACTCACACAATTGCAAGTTTTATAGAATATGTATTACTTACATAAAGAATAGAGTTTATCGACGTTTTCTTTCACTCGTACAATAAATACCTAGTCACTAGTGTGAAGTAATATGCAGAGGTGAAGTGACAACCATTTTGGTATTCTCCTATATGGAAAGGAGGCCTTTATCCTGTAGTGGGACGTTTATAGGCTTCTTCAATATGCAGTGGTACCAAACACTTGATTTTCGAGTACGTTTTGCACTTGGTTTTTTCTTTTAGAGAAATAAAAGTCTAAATTAAGTATGAATAACAGACACGATGAGCTATTTTCGTTTTAAATTTGAAAATCTTGATTTTTTTATAAAATAAATATAATCTTTCTGGTGTAGTGGTGACAAAAATTTCATTAACACCGATGGTTGCAGGTTCGATTCCTGCTTGGAGCATATTATCATTAGCACAAAATGTTGTTTCTGGCCTTGATATTTGGCCTCGTAGACGACATTGTGTCTCAGAAAGTGCGTAAAGCCATCGGTCCCATCTGTTATCATAAGCATTCTAATAACGATGGTTACTCTTGTTCGGAAATTATCCACCGACCCATAAGGTCGTAGTGTGATGAATTAAGCTCCGACCATTTTTCTATAAAGGAGAAAAGGTTATTGCCCTGCAGTAGGACATTCACAGCTCAGTTAAATCAGTGATATATAATTCAATTCACTGTTTATTAATTCACAACTCATTAATACTGACAACGTAAGTTCGTAATTGGGTACATTTTAGAGATATCTCAATTAAATAGTTATTAGACTGACACGCTTCAAACTATTTTCACCGAAATGAAATGTAATGAAAATATTTATTTCGCCATAAAATGTTTTTACACACTTAACGAATGACAAAAAAGTACTTAAAATTAATACGTCAAATTATTACAAGCTAATCTCTAATGTCCGAGACATCACCTTACTATTATATCATCGGCTTTATTAAACATTATAATAAATAACTTAATCTAATGTGCCTTGTGTTGGCTGAGAGGGAAGAAAAGCTGTAAGAAAAAAACTCTTGGTAATCTTTTAAAAAATTTAACGTTATTATACAAGAATAAATAAATAATGCACAGTATGACATGAAATTATCAGGACAAACACGAGACAGCCAATCGTATATGCCGAAATCACCACATGCCACCTGCTCACAATGTTGTATAACCCTAATGACAAGGGACATATTGATAGCCTGGCTGAGTTTTATTCAATCCCATGCCTTTTCATCATATATTTTACCTGATATTGCTGTCGAATTTACATGACTTAAGATCGTATTTAAACACATTTTAGACAACTCTTAATTAAATAGGTATAAACTCACTTGCTTTGTAGACACGTTTCAAAGTTCACCGTTAAACGCGTTGCTTCCTAAGTCTGTACTTAGTTCCAAGCTTACTGATAGTACGGCAACGTAGGTAGGAGTCTCGTTACGTATACATAAGGCTGAGAGTCCGTTTCCTTTATACGTTACTTAATTATGTGTTTTTTTTTGGCATTTTATCTTTTGTTTTTTCTAAATATGTTGCTATATTTTTATTTTACTGTACTGTACTGTATCAACCTGTAACCAACCCACTGCTGAGCGAAAGCCTCTTCTCCATATAGAAGAAGGGTTGAAGCTTAATCCACCAAGCTGCTTCGCTGCGGTTTGGCGGATAATTTCCTTACTATGAGTAACGAATCAGGTGTCTATGATAACAACCGGGATCGACGGCTTTACGTGCTCTCCGAGGCACGGTGAGGAGACCCACAAAGACATACACCCAGACCGGAAACAAATATTTGTACAAATACAAATATCTGTCCCGAGCGGAAATCGAACCCGCGATTGCCGCGGCGCGCGGTTTGAGGCGACTATTCGCACCATCCACGAAGCAATTACAAAGAGGAGGTGTTGTAATCAATGTAGTCTAGCGTCCACCAATGTAGTCCACACATCAAACCGTAGTAGATCTACTCACCACCAGTTGTCGCTTTCGTCAGTACAGCTGTCGTTGCCGGAAAATTAAGTTGCTCTCATGACTAACTCCTTTTTATATATTTAAAAAATATTCTAGACCCGCGCACGTTGTGAACATGAAGTGCTGTGTTGTATCGTGTAGAAGTTACACGCACAAATCAAAATCAAATGGAATAAACATATCTTTCTACTCATAAGTAATATTTAAATTAAATATATTATTTATTTTGTCTAGAAAGTTCGTTGATTACCACGCCTCTATCGGCAAGTAGCAAAACTACTGGTCTAGCCAGGGCCGTACTTAGAATTGAAATGTATCTCTACAATACGATCCCAGATACTGTTCAAAAGCTTTTAATTAACAAAGTTTAAAAAAATTGTCAATGAGCGTATGTGGTGAAGGTTATTACAAAATAATTATTGAAGATAGCTCATTCACTCAGCGAATAACCGTCAACTGCCCGTCTCGTCTACTAGTTGACAAGAGTTTACAAGCTAACCACAATAACTGCAAGCGCCCGTGTCATGTAATGGTCGCCATGGCTATATTGCCCATGTCAACTTTTTTTCGACACGGGCATTAGTACGCAAAGTGCACCTGTCAACTACAGGTTGATTAACGTATACTACATTATCACCGGTAGGAAATAACGTAACAAAACATGAGAGGCCTTGGGCAGTTTTGTGCAGTTGGTAAACTAAAAGATCATTGTCCGGACACTCAAGCGGATAAGATGTTCTTCCGAGGCAATTTCAGTCGAATTGTTGTAGTGAAAATTCTAATTATGTAATTTTATATTCTGGGCTAAGGTTCGAACCTATAGTAGTTGGTTTTGACTTACGTAATAGGAACGTCGTAGACGTATTAGGACAGTGTAATATATATTTTATAGAAACCAGTACACAGCCAGGCAATTCGTTTGTTAATTTTAAGTAAAAACAGACGATAATAAATACTTTTATTTCCATTGTAGCTACAAATGCGTTACCCGCAGAATTATGAACACAAGTTTTAGTCCTCACTATACCTACGTAACTCTGTCATTATAAAAGTTTTCTATATTGTTTTAGATTTGAAACACGAATAATTTCGGAACATGTCTAATGGACACGTACTTTGAAACATGTAAATTTGATACAAAGGTATGAGGTGCATGCGTGAATGCATTATGTCGGTAGCTCGGAAAGACTGAATATTCAAGGCTCCGATTGTAGTGATTTATCTACAAGATACCGTTGCTAAATGTTTTTGCTGTTAGCTATGTGAATTTTTTTTTTTTTTTTTCGTGTAGTTAGACTATTTTCTTTGAAACTAGTAGATAATATTTATAATGCAAATTACTCCATAAGAATATCGAGACTTGAATAAACATGAAGGATCAAATTCTCTTGTTCTTATGACTTTGTAATGTGATAAAGTTATAAATATAGCTGTTTAATGGGTGTGCGCTAACGAGCTGTAGTTAGTATATAATATGAGTGGTGAATAAAATACCACGTATTAATCAGAAAACTCACGTTCCTCAGTATTTACTGGAAATGCTTTTATTCGCAGCTTTACTCAGATACGTCTCAACGTATCTATATATTCGAAATAAAATTTAAAAAAAAAACCACTCTTGTTTAAATAGGCTGAAACGAGCAGGAAGGCATAATAATGACGTTTCTATTTGATTTATCTTCAAATAATTTTAGAAATTACAGAGCATATAAGATAAAAAAACTTTCATGCAAACAAAAAACGTAAAAATTAAGTTTTACATACATTTTAACTTTAAATACTGTCTTTAATACTTTCCTACTTAGGAGTGAAATTTTCATATCAGCCATTGTATCCCCAATGCTGAACATAGGTCTTTCCATCGACTTTCAGAGCGACCAGTTCGAGGCAGCCTCCATCCAAAGGCTTCCGGAGACTTAAGTCGTCTGTCCATTTCGTGGACGGTCATCCTACGCTGCGCTTACAGTCACGTGATTTCTGAATTGATTTCAAGTTAATATTTCAGGGTCGGTGATAATGCATCAGTCAGTTAGTCAATTAGGACATATTATTTTAGAAGTATCGATTAACACTATATACCTTAATATAGATTTTTTTATAATCTATAATTCATGGACATTTAAATCCAGGTTAACGCCGTTAAGCCTCTAAAGTTCAAGAAAAATATCATAACTAACATATTTTTGAAAAAAAATCTGAGAGATGTGTATTCGCTAAGCAGCAGTGGAGCGGTAAAAGATTAATACCAACCAATCTATATCATTTCATTTTTTGAGCAAGTATATCACCATTAGAGCCACAAATGCTTTACTGAATTAAAAAAATAAATGTGCGTTACGAAGATAAATTTACTTCATGCTCACTTTTTGTAACTATGTGATACCACCAGTTCTATTTGATAACAGTCAAGTGGCTGCAATTATATTATAACATTAAAAAATTACCATACCTTCTAAATTAAATGACTCACTTATAAAAATTTAATTTTAAAAATTGCAAATGCACCATTTTGTAGTTTCCATCCTTCGAGTCATTAATAACGGATCGGCCCGTCATATTGAACGGAAAATTCAATAAAATTTTATCAGTCGATTTCATAGTTCTCTCCGATATCACCATGACGGCTCCATTTGTTACGGGCCGTAAATTATGTTCACTTAGTATGACATTTATTTTGATGTAATGTAAATAATGACTTTGATACTTGGATTAATTTGACATGCACTAGCTTTAACCTGCGACTTCACACTCGAAACTAAAATGAGGTTTAATTTTTTTCATTGATAAATGTGAAGTGTCAAACAAGAAGCATAAGTGTATTATCATAAAACTAAAAATTGACAAAATGAAATGATTATATATATGTATATGTATCCAACGTACAGTTTACTAAGTCTAAACAAGAAGTTACCAAAGACGAGAACTCTCTTGCCTCGTTCAATATTCATTCATCCATTTTAGTTCTATGGCTTTCAATATAAATCTTCAATATAAAATTTTCAAATAATATCTCGTCCAATAATAAATCTTCATTTAATAATCAATACTTTACATTGATTGATACGAAATTATTAAAAGCTAAAAATTAATGAATAATTTTTCTGTATCAATTGAATACTACGACTATATTATACTACGAGTATGAGGCACTCACAATGGCTGTCATAATGACGCAACTTGTAATAACACATAATTAGGCTCAAAACCGACTTGCTTACAACCGCCACGAATAGAATTGATGATAGACTCTGGCTTAGTAGAACTCGAGTTGAATTGATTTCATTTGACCCAATTATACTCTATGAAAAGTATGAGCCTATTCTAGCTCAGTACTGTGTAATTTTTCGTTATTTTGTACCTATTCTATGTTAACAAGCTAGTTCTACTTGTTTACCTCATTCAATTCGATGTTAGTTTGTAACATTTCTCAATGAATGCATCTAAAAATAAACAGAAAAAAAAATTATTTCTTTAAATAGTGTAGTTAGAGGTTAGAGGATTGAGTAAGGATAGGTAAGGGCGGAAGGATTTAGCTTCTGGCTGTCTTATGTCTGTTATGAAATGTAATCAACAGAAATCAGTAATCATAATAAATAATCAGCGTGAAGTGATTTGAAGGAAAAACGTACTTAAATATTTTTAAACAATTACTCTAAGAGTAAGTGCCCGCCTCGTTGGTCGAGTGGTCGCAAGCGTTACTGCCGAGCAAGGGGATATATCTCAGATTTGATTCCAGGGTCTTTCAATGTATTATTGAGTTTATTTTATTTTTCGAAAATTCTCAGTAAAAGAGTGATGTTATATTTACTTTAAAAGTAGAACTATAGTTAAAAATGTGTTGGAAAGAAAGAAGAGAGAGAAATAATAAAGGAGGCAACGGAAGCTCTGAAAAAAGATTATTTTTTCTCGCTTTTATAATATTTCTTATTATTGCACAGCCTCTATTAGTCGTAGCATGATGTTATATAGCCTATAGCCTTTCTCGGTAAATGGGCTATCCAACACAAAAAGAATTTTTCAAATCGAACCAGTAGTTCCTGAGATTAGCGCGTTCAAACAAACAAACAAACTCTTCAGCTTTATAATATTAGTATAGATATGTAAAATTATGGTACTACCCAGTTCGAGACAGCTAAACACAAGTTAATTTACGACTATATTAGCTACAGAGGGATGCAAATATCGTTGGAAATCTGTATAAGAAGAAATCTGGATACTTTTATATATATATATATATATATATATATATATATATATATATATACAATCTAGGCAATAGCGCTTGTCGAATTAACTTCCAATATGTTTTTGTAATTTTAAATTTGATGTTTACGTAAATGTCTTTGTAAATTAAGTTTAAATATTCACTGATATTTGAAGAGTTTTGGGCGTTAAAATTGTCATCCCCTGAGCCCCTGTCCGCAATAATAATCTTTTAACGTCTAATCTAACTTTGAATTTCTGAGTTTAAGTCGTTGTTCTGTAACAACAATAATTCTGGAAATACCTTCGTTTATACTGAAGGACAGCTTTACCGCGATAAAAAAACGGAGTCAACGAAGCGTCGTTAGATGAGCTCCCTTTGAATAATTTACACCTAAAGACATCGAAAAGACGACCTCAACAATTTTATTCACCTTTCAATAAGAACTTCATTTATCCTTATTGCTTTGTTAATAGGGTATAATTTTGTGTGAGTTTTAATTTTGTAGCTGCAAATGTGAATTTGTGTTCTGACATCGTGAGCTGTCATGGTCTGTTTTCATTATTCGTATTCACGTGTCAATGTCAGTTTTTTCGCAGTTGTGATATGCGTAACGAATTAAATACGTTTAATTCGTTGAATTAACCATATAACCTACATGACTGTTCGATGTGAACCTCAAATCTGGAGAGATCTGTCCAAAAATAGAATATATATATATACCAAACCGCCAGAAAAACAATTTATTCATGTCAAATATCAAATAAGGTACTTAAATCTATATATGTAACAATTAAAAACCCTTACGGTTTTGCAGGGGTGCAATATATTTATATTTATAGATAATTTATTTTTAAATTACAGACTTTGCGATATTCTTATGTGTAAATAAGCTATCTCACTATCAAGTTTCGTCAATTTTTTTTAGAATTTATTGCGTGAAAAAGAAATAAAGAACTGCCGATTAATCGACATGACCTTACATGCTTACTTACATAAGTTATTATTTAACTAATGGTAGGTAACGTCAGGTAGTTATTGTGTTAGCATTCAACAATATAATTTATAGTAGCAACATGTTATATACTGGGTTGTTTTTTTTATACCAGTATATTCTCTAATTATTTCATTATTTTGTGGTGTGAAGAAAAGGAGTAAGTGGAGTGAAGTAAACTCTCTTAACTCTCACCTTAAATTATATTAGGTAAAAGGTAAATTTCGCCACCATCTACAAATTCATAACAGCTTAAGAGAGAAATCGGGTGGTTCCGAAACCAGAAGACCCCGATTCGAGTCCAGATGTCTCCGTCCGATTATATTTTCCCAAAATTTTTATGCTCCTTCTTTTGTGAGAAAATTATTGGGAACCATTAATCAACGTACTTAATTCGTATCTTAGTATATTTAAAAAATAAATAAATCAAACAATAAATACCGAGCAAAGTTCAGTCATTCAGGTACTAATAACGTTTACGAAAATGTTTTACGAAAGCACTATTGTACAAAATACTTTTACATATTTTTATACACACTTATATAATGTACAGATTATCGCTGTTCGACTAGACAATGTTAAGACCCTTACGAAGCCGTAAATGGTGAATGATTGTGAACCGGAGGTATTGCCGCCGCGAGCGCATCGTAAACGCCACGAATGAGACGCCACAGACTAAAAATATGAGGCTGACTGTGTTTTTTTTTTTTTGTTTTGTTTTAATTCATTAAAATATAAAGACAAATTTTCTAAGCTATACAGACGTATAAGCTACTATTATACAAAAATAAATATAAAGATAAATGATAATTGCTAAGATTCTAAACAATTTAAAAAAAAACACGTTGGTGCCAGACAAATTTCATAACACAAAACAGCAACTCAAAGTTTTGATTCAAAATATTTATAACAAAATACTTAATATTCAAAACGAGATACCTAACTGTAAAACTTATTCTATGGCATCACGACTGACACCTTCGAGCGTTTGCCGTAAATGGTTATTTTTGACACGCTTAGCTGTGCAGAGTCATCGATGTCACGTGTATACGTGACCTTGTTTGACGGAATTGGTTATTTCGCCTATACTTACATCAATTTACTGTTCGCCTTAACTTATCACGGATATTAGAACCAAATTCTTTAAGAGAATATACATCATATCTAATAAGTTCTCGTTTTTAATTTTTTTTCTTTTATAATTTTTGCTCGACTAATGGCGTGTTTCACCGGCTGCTCATCAAGTTTATCTTTATCGGCAGGAGGTAAAACATGCCCTAGAAAGTAAAGTAAGCCTAAGGCTTACTTTACTTCAACTATTATAAACTACAACTTATGGATTCATAAGTTATTAATCGAAATATCTGACAGATATAGTGGAGTTTAATAATAATTATAAAAAAGGAAAATATTTCATAAACTTATATCTGTTGGATACCGTTATACGTCAGATATCTTTATCAGCAACTAGTGAAATGGGCCCTAAATAAAATAAATAATAAATAAACGTCTCACTTTCAACGGCCACCAGTAGGATGTTTTCCTGTGTCGGGGGTCCGTAAAGACACACAAAACACAAGCACAAACAACATTATAATATCATTCGTATAGCCTACACAAATATTTGTGTATGTGCGGGAATCGAACCCGCGACCGCTAGCACATAAGCCAGTTGCTGTCACCACTGCGCTAACGCGTCATCCTAAATTAAGTGTATAAAGTGATTTTCTTTGTAGAATTTATTTTTAAATAGAAGAACATGTATCCGCCATTTCAGAAGTCACATACCAGGCGTGTAGCGCGCAGCAGGAGGTGGAATAAATACAGTGTAAAGTTGGCTATATAAAACGTCTCCTCATTATGCGCGCTTGGTAACTTCTACTCTCACACAATTTTGAAATAAATTCAGTAGAGGATGAAAACAATTTGTCGCGAGCGCTCAATACGTACGTACATACCTTCGGATCTACCTTACCTTATATCTCTAACAAAAAATCCAATTTTGGATCCGTCAAAAACACGTGACGCGAAAAAATCAAGTCTGTTAGGACCTTCATAAAGTTTCCAAGGCATTCATAAGCTGGGAAATGCCACACCACTCGTACTCCACCGATTCCGAGAAACAGACACCTATTAATTTTTACGATCCATTAAATTCTTTAACCTGGCGGAATCGATACATAACAATTTTATCGCTGGTCTCGATTCAATGTAGCTGTAAAGCTTCTGTCGGTATTTGAAAGCGGTGCGTTCGGATTGCACCGCAGTATTGAATGCGACCGGTGAGCCCTGTTAATTGGATTTCCTACTTTATTTGCAAGGAAAAGACGATTTTATGGTTCATTGGTCGTAGAAATCATATTTAAGAAGATAACTACACTTATGTATTGCTAATAATATTCTTATATATACTTAACTTAATATTCCTAATGCTTAGTAAAATATAACATTAACATTTTAATATTAATTAATAATCTCAGTCCAGGGTTACCATGGTTACCAAACAGTTGCACTAAACAACGTTGACCCAACATCAATACAGTTTCAATTCGAACACGCAGCAACTGTAGTCAAACAGCAATATCCAAACAAAACAAGTTATTAACTCCTCATTACTACAAATCGAATGGAACGTACAAAACGAAAGCTCCGTATGAGCGCAGTTTGCAAATGCGTGCGTTTTGCTCGTAAATCAAAGGCTACACCACTTTGCATTGCTTATTAGCACAGACCGCTGTTCCACTATTAAATTTGCTAAGCCATCAAAAATCGTTTGCCGCTGAAGTTTCATTTATGGGCGTAAACTACAAATGTAGTTTCATATGTTAGAAACATAAAACAGTGCTAAGTATAATTGAAATAAACTTTTAACTAAAACTTAAATTTAACTAAAGTTATACGAAAGAAAAAGAAAATTGTTGATTGATAATTAAAGGTTAAAATGTATTTGTTACAGCAGGAAATATAAACGCAGCACGACGTATTTTTATGTTTTAGACTTCACACTTTCAGTATAATGCTGCTGTCATATACCTTGGCCAAAATATTATATACATTTTATATAATTTTTAACTTGTAAATTATACTTAAGAGTGTTTTTTTTTTATTAAGTCAACATTTTTGTAATCCCTTTTTATACATGATATATATATTTATTAATAAAAGCAAATTCCAGTTAAGTAGAATTGGCAAATTATTTGTCCAATTCTGACTTATAAAAGACTGATAGGATTAAGCGTATTTTTATTTATAAAATTTTGACAAGGAAATAGCTGAAAGTGATAAAAAATACGTCATCGAAAAATATTTTACAATTATTCTACACAGGTAACACAAATATTTATTTCAATGTAAGTTTGTCAAAAAAAAAGATACAATTTCCTAATATGTATTTTACAGTTACTAAATATTGAAAAAAGTTTTGGGTGTTTTTATTACGTCGATATTTTTAGTATTAAAGTTTATCAAAATTGATATTTTTACACTTAATTTTGACGATGAACTCTACTTTTTTCCTAAAGTAAATTAACTCTACACTAGGTTTCCTTTTCACTTCCCACGCAACTTGTGTTTTACGCCGTTTTGTTACGAGAAGAAATATTTCACTAGAGAAGCCTCAAACTTTTTACTTAATCGAGAAATCCTCGTAAAAAGAAAATGTAACTCGCTGTAACGTGAGATCTATTTAGATAGCAATCTATTTACGTTGAAGACACTTTTCATAAAATCTTGACTACATTTTTTTTTATGATTTATAAATGATACTCGTAGATAAAAATATACAACAATATGTTATTTCACACGAGACTCACACATACATGAGTGACATACATTTTCTTCTATTAGAAAGAAATTTATTTCATTTTTAGATTTTCGAACCTCAAAGGAAAAATAAAAGAGATACATACATCGTTTAAATACAAAGATATCAAACTAACTTTGCGAGTGAGCGAACTTATTGGTGACTTACAATAACACGGAGTTTTTTTTTTTTGTCTTTTTTTTACATAAAACCATAGTCTGACCAACTTTTTGCTTTGTATAATGTGTCTTTAACTCGTATATATATATATATATATATATATATATATATATATATATTTTAATATTGAGATTTCACATCAGATTTTTGATTACTTAAGACCTGAATAATATATAATAAGAAAGGAGACGGACTATTCAAAACTATTTTTATCCATATACAACAAATACCGAGTATCCTTCTAAATTCATCAATAAATTAGGCACAATTTACGCAAGCACGTGTCTATGTGACTGCGTATATTTGCTTAGCATAGTTTAAAATATGCTAACTACGCATTGAATGCAATTAAAATCGCATTAATTAAATAATAGGGCTTGCGAAATATAATTTTTGATGAACCGAGCCAGATGTTTTGATAAAAAATATCTTATTTATTTTCTTATTAATTTTCCAGAAAAAGTAGATTTCCATTAGATGGCGGATAAATTGGTACATAACATATAATAGGTACATGTACATTCCACATTAAAACGTGTAGAAAATAATATTTTAATGACTATATTATAACAAAAACAAAACATCAAAAAACATATAGTCAACGATAAGCTTAAGTACCTACTACAAAATACACCTCTATTATATTTCATATAATATATTCATTAAGCGTTCCAGATGAAGTATTCATATTAGATAATAAAAATATTTTTTATATATATTTTATCTTACGAGAGAAGGCGGTTGTTTGAGAATATTAATATTTCATAAAAGTTCCATACTAAAAGTACCTAACCGTAAAATCACTTATACGGCAGCGCATGTGGAAATCAAATGTAGTGGAAACAGCGGGTTTACACTGCATGCATCAGAATCATAAATCAATTGGATAGCCATTAGCGATGCTTCCATAAGCAGTGAGTGCCCCTACGATTACCACCAGTGCACTAGGCATATTAACGCACAATAAATCCGAACTTTGGTATTACGGGGTAAACTCTTATTATGAATACTTCGTAACTTTATCCACTTGCTAAGAAAAAAAGAAAGCTAGAAATGTTTACAAAATTGGTATGGTAAAATAAAATTAAAGTCTTCGTGATTAAAGTTCATCGTAGTTAACAACAAAATAATATAAATAAATAACTCAAAACTAAAATAATGAACGACTCCACGTAATAACTTTTTACAACCAGTTACGTCTTTTTGAATATAGAACGTGTAAAATAAATAAGGAAACAAACTCTCTCGAAAAAAACGGTGAAGTAAAAAACGGTTTGAAAAAGGTTATGTAGTAGATAATAATAGTATATGCATATGAAGGAAATGGCAACACATACATACTCAAATTGCTTCTAATACTCGCATGTGATTGCCTCCCCATATCGTTTATCTTGCAATAGCATAATCGATATCAATAGGGATTTCAAAGGAATAACCGCTACTTAACGTAAATTATTAAGTAACTAGTTAGTATTAAGAATTACGTTACAGCGTAACCTTGTAATTTACGATAACGACTAAGCAACCATCAAGTTCACAATATTCTAACTTCAATTAAATATTAATTAAAAAATAAGATCTTCTGATTATCTGCTCTTTCATGACGTCATTTCAGAAGGTTATAGTGTTTTTTGAATTGATAATTACATAACTATAATAAATTTCATATTAGTCATTTAAACTTCTTCATTTACACATTTCAAAATGTAATTAGTTTTCAAATTGAACTAATTTTTTTTTAGTAATTCGTCTTGAAAATTTGCTTTTTAAGATCGTGTGAATTTCAAATTATAAATCTATTCGTAACTTTACTTTTATTATCACAATTTTTCTACTCTCTATTTCAAACCACCATCTTTAAAATTGTGATTGACGTGACGTTAAAATAATAATATTGATATTATAAGCAAAAACGCAAACTTTAAAAAAAAACATTGATTAAGTAGCTCTTACACATATATCGTGATATGTAAATCATTTTTGCAAAACGATATTAAATATCAAAATATCGCATATAAAGCGTTTATTTCACGTCGTCTATGACTGATGGTTGTAAATCAATTCGCCTGACGTCTCTCTCGCCCCCGCTGATCTGGCTGTTTTTCACCTTCGTTACACACGTCAAAATAACAGGGTAACTGTCAGGGTTTTGGAAAATGGAGGGTTCTTTACAATTCTCCACTTTGACGACAGACGCTTTAATGTTCAAAAGATTTAAATGTCAGATGGATTTTCTTTTTTTTATTTTATTATACATAGTCATATACGTCTTATGATTATTGTGAGTAGAAAGGGGTCATGAGTAAATAGGCTTTTTTACCCGACTGCGACAGAAGGAGGGTTTTTCGAGTGTATGTATGTATGTCCATTTCTTTGGCACGCCCTACAGCCCAAACGGCTGGACGGTTTTTGACATATGATGTGTCGTTGGATTTGTCTAAATTGTAGTAGTGACATAGGCTATATAAATTTTCAAACTGACGACCGCAAATGGCGGAATGAGGGGGGGGGGGAGTTGATTTTTTTTTTTATTACTGTAGCAATATGGGTATCAAATGAAAGCTAGTAAATTGTATTATTCTTTTTACTTTATAATAAGAGTATTTTACGCAGTCGGGTTTTTTGATTTTTTTAATTAATTTGCGTATGTAACGGACTTTTGTCACGTATATTTTTCATATAATTCATATAATTTTAGACAGATTTAAATTGTCTACTAACAATTATATATTTATATATAAATTATGCTAAAATAGAAAGTCCATTTCTAATACATCAATTTTCAACTACGTTTTTTTTTTGTGTACAGAAAGATTTGATCAGTTTGCCATCAATTAATTAAATAAATTTATCGAAATGAGAATAAACAATTGCAGAAAAATTTTTGACTGATGTTTATTTAAAACAGTAAGAAAATGCTGCAGCCTTAGGGGCTGGTAAACCCAGCAATTGTTCAGCGCATCCATGCTTGTGAGGGCACCGCAGCTCTCTACCAACAAATCTGTAAGATAAAAGGTGTTGTTTTTAATATTATTAATAACAATAATTATTTTTTTTAAATAAAAAAATAAACAAATTTTTTAATATTGATAAATTTTTGTTATATTTTTTTTTCTCCAATTGCCTTCCTTTTTCACGAATCAACAGGAATATAAGTTAAATAACTAAATATATCAAATGAAAGGAATATTAATATTCTGTAATTAAACAAAAGAATGAATCCCCCTACGGTATTTCTGAACCGATACGACTTAGGCACCTTCAAAAAAAGAGCATACTCATATTTGAAAGGCCGGCAACGCACTTGCTAATCCTCTGATGTAGCGGATGTCAATGGATGTCGCTTTGACTTAGGTACCACCAGGCGAACCGACTGTCCGGTTGTCCCCTCTTGCATAAAAAAATAAAATATGTAAAAATATCGGCACTATACAAATTATACAATATTAAATTTTTTTCAGAATTTTCCTTTGAACTCCAAGAAAAAAGTCATAGGAAAGATTAGCTGATCTTCATCTCCCCACGAGACAGTATTTTAAATATAAATAAATGTATTTTTGTGTTCCTAATATCTTAAAACTTTTATTTACTTTATTACTTGAGGGAAAAATGTTTCTTTTAGAAGAAGATTTCTATGTTTTTAAATTCATAATATTATATCGTAATAACGTCTATGTGTCATATACGAATAAAAAAAAACAAAAAAAAACATTTTATATTTTTAGTAAGTTTTTTATTTATCTAATCATTAAATTCAAGATATTTAATTTGTCAAGTAACGTATCAAATTTCCGTCATCAGACATATATTATAAATATTCATAACTCTTTTTTTTTTGTTAAAGTACATTGAAAATCAAATTAATAGAACAATTAATGTGAGGTAAAGGTTACATTTTTTCATTGCGGGACCCCAATACTACACAAAAAGATCACTTACAAGGAAGTCATCTAATGTGCATTTAAATATGTTTTATGGGGATGCCTAATATGCTTGAGTCATGGCGTTGCGATTAAATCACTGAGGGAAATTTATTCACTCGCTAGCAGTTGGAGGGTTAAACCGTTTGCTTAATAACCCGAAAATATGGACTACAAAGTTTTAATTGTCGAACGTTTATCGCTTTTAAGGGTCCCGAAGTACTTGATTTCGTTATCAGATAGTATGTATTAAATTACGGAGTCCTTATTGAGGTGTTTCAAAGTTTTAGTAATTACTTGTTTTGCGTATTGTAAAAGTGTAATAATATACAAGATTCTGTTATATGATTTTCATGAAATTAAATTAATCAATTAAAACGACATTACTCACTTTTTTAGCTTTTTTATGTTATAGTTGTTACTACACTTAAATTATGAAGGGTAAAAATAAAAGCAAAAACACCACACATAAAACCTACGTAGGAATATGAATACAAGGTAAAACTTACGATTGTATATAAGTAAGCACGATAAAAGGATTTAATTACAATTTTAAAAATTTTAATATGCATCTTATAAATTAATGGTTGATTATAAATTTAACTTTTTTTTTGTATTCAATTATTCTCAAAACAATTTTATTATAACATTTGTTTTTTATATCGATAACATGATAAAAATAGATTCATAATAGTAATTCCTTTCACAGCGACAGACAAACTTCTATAACTTCTCTTGCTTCAATAACTGCAAACAAAGTTCAATAGTTTTTTAACAATAGCATTTCATATCGGAGGCTACTGCCCTTTGTTTGTAAGTTTCACACCAAACTTAGACGTCGGAGGGAAAAAATAAATATCGCACCCTTGTCGGTAGAATCACGCGTCTGCGCGTGTTTCGCGAAGACGGATCATTCCTACGGGTGACGACGTCACTGCAGACTGGCGATTATTTATTAATGTTTCATTAAATTGAGCGTTTTTTTTTTCTTATTAAAATGAAATACACAGTATTTTATGTTACGATCAATTAAATAATAAATTACAAAAAAAAAATACAAGGAAAAGGACGCTATTCAAAGTAGTCTTATCAGTAATAGTATTAGAGTTAACTTAATTATTATTGATAAGTAGGAATTGAATTAAAACAAAAAGGAAGGACAATATTTTAACGCCAGGTCATCGACTTCACAAAATTAATTTTTATTTACTTACATTATACTTTTTCACAACCTGCAAACTATTTCCAACTGCTATTAAATAATCAAATTTTTATTATATTTTTTTTAACCTTATAAAGCTATTAATTAGCTAATTTAGTATTAGATATAAGATTATAAAATCAAATAATATGCATGGTATTCAAAGTATTTAAATGTATAAAGGATTAAACCAGCTTATAGCTAAATGTGCGTTATTTATGATTTCAGTGATGATTTTAGACATACAGTGATTATTGCTACAAAACCATACAAAACACATTATTAACGGTTTAATGATTTTTTATTTATCTATTACCGATTACGTGTGATCTCCCAGTTCTATTGCTGGTACTCAAGTTTACGCACTTCTTCACATTTTTGACTTCTAAGACGCCCAGTAGGTTCGAATTTAGCGATGAGACGAAGTGATTGAATGTGATGTAAATTGTAATTTTAATGATGAGATGAAAAAATGATCTCAATTAAATTGTAATTTTTAAGTCATATAATGCGGTAATTTTCTGTTAAATAATATTAAGACAACACATTTTTCTACAACATTTTATATTTTTGTATATAATAAAGCGTATAAATAAGAGCGTTTCAAACGTTCGTTTAGCTAGAGCACGTTCCCTCGAAGATGGATCATCTAGACGGTAGGGGGCGCGTATCGTTCGATAAAATGTCGAGATATGGAAAACTCCAGCAAATGCTTTCTACGCCAACTTCACATTTCTATACAGCATGCAGTCTACGTTAACCCTAGCAATTATAATGTCGAGTGTTAAACGGATGACTAAAATATATTTTTAATAATTTTAAATTTACTGTTAAAAATAATTTGAAAAAAATGAACAAAAAATATTTCTTTGTTACTGATTCGACATTATTTACATTCACAATTTACACATTTTTTGATATTTCTAATTGTAGTATATTATTATTTTAAATAATTATTAAATAAAAATGCTATTATTATCATGCTCGCTATTTAATGCTTGAGTTTTTATATTTTGTTTCTTTTTATCACTTGAATCTTATGTGTTCAGAATAGTCTCCTTAAGTACACAACAGCCCCAGGTATAAATAGAAAACAAATATCACTCCATCATGTTCTTATGATAGAACAAATATTTTATCTATATATTGAAAACATCGTAAATCGTATGTCAGAATCATACACAATGTCTCCCCGAATATCTTCAAATGTAGGCTTAAAAAATATTTACATTTACTTAGACACTCCCCTACGTAACAAACGAACAAAGTTTCGAAATTGAACTACCAGGAGAACATACACTTAAAAGAGCATTATCTTTTTATTTTTATATTAAACTTGAACCGGGAGGGAATCTTGTAATCGCCTTAAGCTTTTCATCATTCAGGACCAGCTGTTACAGTACAGTGGGTCCCAAATAAATCTCAAGTTTTAGGGTAGTGGAGGAATGACAAATCGAATAAAGAAAACAAAAATGAGAAATCATTTTTAATACAGTAAGTCTTTATTTATCAGACTAATTCTAAATAAGTAATTCGTATGCCCGACTAATAACAAAGAACAATTTTTGTGGAGTGTTTATGTATTGAATAGGTACAAAACCCGTGTTTAATTTTAACGCATTCTTAATTTTAATTTTATTTCACGTATTGTTATAATTAAAATTACCTACTTAGTATTAGACTTTACTATTTAAATTTCATATGATTTAGTTATAACTAATTATAGCTAAAAACTAAAAATTTGGAGAAAATTATTATGTAGAAATTAATATAGCTTTAATACTTTAAAAACGGTAATTTGTTAACGCTTTAACTAAAAAAGCAATTTTGCTGTACTCTACTATAATTTTCAAGAGACCTCTGCCCAGCATTGGGACGTTTACAGGCTAATTTAGTTCAGTGCTTTATTAGCTTGTATGTATTGAACTGAAGAGCCTATTCACGATATTCATCGAGCATTAGATAATTTTTAAACAACCCTTTGTTTAAAAAAAGTCTGATTGTAAACCAAAATTTGTCCCCAAATATTTGAATACACTTAAAATATTAGTTTTTATGAAAGTTAAATAGGCTTATTATCAATATGTATTTAAACAACTCTTATATCGATTTTATAAAGTATTATAGTTACAATTTAAGGTAATTAAATATATAATATTACCTAAATACTACAAGCAAATAAATATGATATCTGAAACAATTTTAGATCCAAAATATAGCATAATACAAGGTATCACACCGAAATGACTTCGTCTTTTCGTAAATTACATTATACTCATAAAAACAACAACTTTATTATTTATAATATTATACAATACTATAGTCTCATAATAAATGAATTTAGTTTTTTTTTAATACTTATACATTATTGTTTCCCTCTGTCTTTCTCCTATATGTAGAGGAGGCTTTTGGCCAGCAGTGTGACATTTATAGACTGATAGTCCAAACTGGAGTTTACATGCTCTCCGAGGGGCAGTGGACAAACCCACAACGACATACATCCGAACCAGAAACCAATGTTTGAACAAATACAAATATCTGCACTGAACGGGAATCGGACCCGCGACCGCCGGTGTTAAGGCAGCTCCTCGCACCACTACACCAGAACGGTCGTTGTATTGTATTTTTAAACTTCTTTTTGTACGAATAGTCCGCTGCTGTGTCATAGATGTATGTGTGATATTTGTACATAAACTGTCAAGAAATAAGTTTTTGTTATTCAATACTGAACCCTTATATCAATCAGTGGCGTAAATAGTAGGTATATAGTACATAGGTTGAACTACAAATAAAATATGATCAAGGTTTGATTATAAATCAAATATTGCCTTAAACAATATCTTACCTAAATGTTGTTAAAGCAACATTTGGTAAAAATTACAATAATACACAAACAAAATTATTGGAAGCTGAGAATACCTGATTTGCGATTCATAATCTTACAACAGAAATTAATAAATTTGTGAAAATTAAATTTAGATAATTGTATTTGTGAGAGAAAAATTATTATTATGATTTTATAATTTAATTTAATTTTAATGTCTAGTTACGTCACAAAACTAATAATAAATATTTTAGATTTAACAATTGTTCTCAAGATACTTTAACATATAAAGGGATCGACCCCATTTTAGTTCAAACTATTCGTACACGTCCGAACCCTTTCACAATAATCAAATATCGCTTTCATCTCGAGAACATTCAAAATAGACACGGGGTATAATGATATTGGCTTACCTTTCAATATTTTTAAATTATCCTCTATTATGTTTCTTAATACTAAATCTCACTATGTAAAGGCTATATGTATGTAGGTATAAAATTCAATTAAATAGTATTTCTTATTACCAAGAAACAAACTTCTATTAAAACGTTCAACATTCTTGACATGTGCCATTTGCAAAAGCCAAATTAAAAAAAAAATTAACATATTTGTCACAAGATTTCTTTGTTGCGTGATTATAATAGAAATATCTCACTAAAATCGTTTATATTTCAATCAATCATTCTAAAAATATAAAAATGTAATTTATATAAAACAATGACAAGTTAAAACAAGCGAAACCGCCAAAAACTAGTAGCGATAGCAATACATAAAGGTCACTCGAGATGGGTCTCGAATTATGCACATAAATTTAAGAAGTAATCTATTTTATTGGCCATGATATTTTCAGTATAACGCTTCATATCGTTTTTCATTATTTTAAAAGCGTTGTTATTTACTACTTACAACGGAGATGTGAATATTTTATGTGCATAAATAAAATATGTATGTTTTCATATCGACCGGTAATTATAGCTTAGTACAATTGTTTGTGTGAATTTGGTTTTTACGTATATTTGTTTGTTTGTTCTGTTATGTAAATAACACTTGAATATTTTTCCTATAACTAGGTTTAAAATATGACAGAATCAGCCTATAAACGTTCCACTACTGGACAAAAGCAACTTCTCCATATAGTAGAAGGGTTGGAGTTTAATCCACCACGCGACTACACTGCGGATTGGCGGATAATTTCCCTACCATGAGTAACGATCGTTATCAGATGTCTACAATAAAAACCGGGACCGACGGCTTTACGTGCTCTCCGAGGCACGGTGGTTAGACCCATAAGGACATACACCTAGACCGGAAACAAATATTTATACATATAAAATATCTGCTCCAAGCGAAAATTGAAACCGTAACTGCCGGCGTTGAGGTGACTACTCACACCACAACACCAGAACGGTCATCTTTAATATAATTGTCTTGAATATTGGAATATAATTAGATCATATAAACAACGTTAATTTAAGTAAAATAATTTTAATAGTTTATTCTTCACCATAATATTATACATAGCAAATTTAAGGTCAGGATCCTCTATTAAACACTATTATACTCATGATAGAGGAACCTGCTCTTCCATAGTGTTAGCTTTGTTATCTAGTACTCGAATAATAAAAACTGTTTTAACGTTTTGAGTAATTTCCAAGCTTAGCTCTTATGTAAGACGAGGGCCGCTTAGTATGAAATTAAATTAAAAGGACCCCTCATCCCCCTCAGTGTATAGTAACAATCCTACATTTGGTGATTGACTAAAATAAAATGTCTTCGTAACTATTGTTAACACGTAATCTTATGAATAAACAATATACGTTCCAAGCGGTATTGTATAATAAATATGAAAGAATTATAATAGTTAAATTTTCGTAAAAATGAAAAATAAGTAATAAATGAGTTTTGTACAGTTAGTAAACTAAAAGGTCATTAACATTGCCCGGTCACTCAAGCGGCTACATAGGTAAGTAAAACAGCTATCTCCGAAAGTTTTTTCAAACTACAAAATACTTTTCCTCCTTATAAAATTGCACGCTTAAGTAATATAAAATATGCTTATCCAAAATAATACTACAACATGCTTAATAGAGAAAAAAAAATAAGAAAACTACTCAAGAAATACGAAAAAAAAATCATTGCGGAAACTCTGAAAAAGCCATAACTTGAGCGAAGCAAAAATTAAATTTTGTTACAAAACTTGGTATGGGTTCTCTTAAATTACTAACGTTGCTTCAGCAAAAGTTTTCTTACAATGCTCTACTGCACTAGCTGTTATGGGTATACACTAAATTAAGTTCTTATTTAAATAAAAATACAAATCACAAAACACAATAATTTATAAAACGCTGTTGTATTGAAAGTTTTTTTAATAGGGAATGACAAATAATCTATGATAGATTCATTCAAAAATTGATATGAAACGTTAAAGTGTTATGTTTTTTATAACTATAAAAAAAACCTAAAATCAAAATAATGTGGTTTTATTAATATCGACATCTCAGTGCTTTAGACTGGACTCTTTCCAATTTCTCTTTACTTCATTAACTGCAAAAAAGGTTTCCCCATTTTTGTTATAACATCACAAATATTTTAATTAAGCAAATCAATATTACACATTTAAATCATTATTACTTGAAATAAGCTATAGTTCAGCGGAATAGGATAGAATAGACAAATTTTTTCGTCGTTTTCATAAATTTTGGCGCATTGACACGAAAACTTGACAACTTGTAAACAATTTATTTAAAAGTTCGTCGAAATACAATTCAATTGAACGTTATTTTATTTTTATGTAAAATACGTGACTTAAGTGACTGAGCAAATTCCATGTCACAAACACAAAAGAATAAAAGACATGTCCACTATGTGTCACTCTTTTAATGTCAATTTTATTAGACAAGACCAATTCCCATCGGACGATCTATTTCCCTATTGCAAAAAAACCTGTTCAAAGTGAACCATTTACTCATCCTAGAGAAATGAGCAATATAAAAGTTTGTTTTTTTTCTCTCTCCAGACCGATAAATAGTAAAGAAACTGTAACCAATTTCTCTTAAAATAATCCAATCATACAAGAGCAATAAAATTCCACAAAATCTATGCTATTTCTTTCGCTACTTCACTTTTGTCCTTTGTCGTAGTCCGCAATAAAGTTGGAAAGTAGGGTATCTCCAAATCTTCTTGATTGTTTTGAAGCAATTTCGTACGTATTTTAAGGGAGAAAAGGTTCTGTCTTAACTTTTATAAAGTTGTCGCGCGTACCTCTATTTATGAATAGTAGGCTCGTCCAATACTCTCAGAACTTAATATCAGTGACATCGGCGATACCCCCTTAAGTTTAAGAATTATGATTCTTCTTCTTTTTAGAATCAGCACTTTTGTTCTCGCTTTTGATAAATTTTAAAATATAATAAAATTTTAATGGAAGATATTTTTACTATATAATATAACTTTACTGGAAGGTAGGAAAATTTGCAGATTTGAATGAAAAGAATGTTTAAGAAAAAAAACACACACTGACTGACATTCACAGGTCTTCAGTCTTTTTAGTTTTTATTGAGTTACTCACTTTTGTCTTAAAACTATATTTATAATTAACTTTAACAAATTAATGTAAGATTTAACTTTAAAAATTAATCGTAATTTTTAGTATGAACTGAACTAAGTTAGCCTGTAAACACATTTGGAGCTTAATCCACCACGCTTCTCACTGCGGGTTGGCGAGTAATTTCCCTACTATAGGCAACGATCGATATCAGGTGTTTACAATAAAAACCGCGACCTACGGATTTTGCGTGCTCTCCGAGACACAGTGGAAGAACCACAAGGACGTACACCCAAAGCAGAAATAAATATTTGTATAAATACAAATATCTGCCCCGAACGGGAATCGAACTCGCAACTGCCGGTACTTAGGCGGCTACTCACACTACGACACAAAAACGGTTGTCAATATGTATAATGGTAACATATTTTCATTTCTATTGCCAATATTATTAATGAAATTGTATATAATATATTAAATATATTATTCACTATCGCGCAATGGAGCAACGTGGTGTATTATCATTTTTAAGCTAAGACACTCGCGGTTTTGAAACATAGGTACATACCACAATTTTATCTTTCACAATTTTTGTCAATATTTCGAACCAGTTACATGATCTGTGGTCACGACGAGACTGCTGCGATGTGTCAATCGTCAGCCGTCACGGGCAGTATCTCTCTACCCTCCAATAAAAATCCTCTCAAGTCACAAACTAACGTGATGGCTTGAACTCCAAAACCTTCTCTTCAATAGAAAAGGGGCATTTACACAAAAATTAACAACATAACAAAAAAAATTTAACAAAACAATAAATATTTACATGCTGTTTGACTGACAGCATTACACTAGTTCAGGGTATTTTCGAAGGTTTTTGGTCAAGATGAAATACTGAAATTGGAAATGTTTTAATCCTACTGAAATTTAAACCCAACAAAAGTTTTGTTAAAAACAAAATATACTCCGTAACATTACACCATAATTAGTATATTTTAAAGTGTTTGTATGTGCTATGCGGTGACTGACAAAGAAGAAGAGACCCGACAACTTTTTTGCTGAGGTATCGTAATAGGCGACTGAGTCCTTAGTGGTGCGAACAGCTATATACAAACCAGGATAGTAATGGGCAGCAGTATCACCATACCCTTTTTTTTTTCTTTTTTTTTTGTTTTGGCGGGAAAAATGTACCTGAACGCACACCCCGTCGTCCGGGGAGACAACGGGGTAGTGTGGGGCTCTCACCCACTAAAATAACCCGCCGTGCGCCCTCACCCGCCCTTACAAGGCGGACCACGGGTACCGCGTACGTTGCTCCATGGTCCGCAGGCGGCAGCCCCATCGGGTACTCTCTCCTGTGCGACGCCCTGCGCACTTGGGCATTGCATCTTCGCGGTAGGCTATTTCAGCGGACGGTGGGCAAACAGCATCACCATACCCTGCCGCAACACACTTCGCTCACCAACTCACCTACCAAGCGTGGCAAATATAGGTCAACACCCTAGAGATGATAGGGGAAGACTTATATTCAACAGTGGACATCCAACAACTAATCTGGTGGTGGATTTTTCCATTCTACCCTATGTTAAAACACATTTACATCAGCAGGCTGAAATAATTAATCAATCGAGCAAAAAAAATTGTATATGAGAGCTTTTGGTGGTGTCACAAAAATCAGTGTCGCGTAGCTATTTCGTAGACTATGTAGATTAATGTTTGATACTTGCCTCACAGTTTCGTAGACCAAATAAAGCTATACAAAATATATTTCAAATTAAATTATATTATCTTTTAGTAATTTCAGTCCAAGAATTTAAGATTTTAAGAGGCTCTTATCTACTATCATAGCACGAAGAGCAAAAATAATTTATGAAAATTACTTGTATATTTGCTTGCACCTTGCCTCTTTCTATAAATAACCTTTTATTTCAAAGAAAATAATTTGCGTAGTCCTTAAGAAGTGGATTTCGCGAGTCAAGATCTGTTATATTTGATAAATTTTATATTAAAATAGCTTCAGTACTCGAACGTACTGTATCGTGTTATTTTACATGAATTATAATACAAACACAACTAGTCTACAATGTGCGTTATTTCTTAAATTGAATTTAATCATATAATTATTTTAAGGTGTGATTAATAATTACAACCATATAAAGTCTATAAAAAGTACTAGTTCATGAAAATGGAAAAACATTTTTTACTATTTTATGTTGATTATATTATATTACCATATTGTACAATAAAACCATTTATTGATTTTGGTGTTCTACTTACTACTACTACTACTACTACTATTACTACTTCTACTTGTCAAGTTTGTACGAATCTAATTTTTTTCTTATAAAAAAAAAATATATATATATATATATATATATATATATATATATATATATATATATATATATATATATATATATATATATATATATATATTTATTTATTTATTTATTTATTTAAATATATATATATATATATATGTATTAGCTACAATAATAATACACGCGCACAAAAAATGTACGCTGTGCCTTTGACCAGACCTACCTAAAGTTGTGTATTTCGATGCGCTAAATCCGAATTTGAGGTCAGTTTGGTCTGAATATACCTCCGAAATTTTGAGTAAATTGCAAAAAAACCACTGAAATTCTCTAAAAATCAGAAAAATGAAGTTATACACGCAAAAAAATCGCAAATTAGATGATAAACAGATGGCATGAGTCCAAATTCAATTTGAATTAGCTGATAGACCCTCAGAATTTGAAGTAAATTGCGAAAAACTACTTCAAATCGATAAATAATGGTGAAAAATTGCAATCATGCAAACGAAAAAAAAAAATCTTAAAGTAGATCAACTATTTTTATTATGTATTTCGCTATATATGTACGCGCTGAATCTAAATCCGTAGTTGGTTTAGCTTGTACACCCTCCAACTTTGAGTACATTGCGTTTTTTCGCAATTTTTGTCATTTTTTTGCGATTTTTCGCAATTTACTTAAAATGTGAACTAGGTAGTTATATTTTTAGAGCTTGGATATTCTCTACAAAGGAAAATATCGTTACTTTAATACGATGCTTCATCGTACCACGACATAACATAGTACAGGTTAAGTGGATAATTTTCAAAAAATCGGAACGTGGCGTGAATTATATAGAGATCAGAGTGAAACATTGTATTAAATATTTACTCATTACAATACTGCGCAGGGGGTTGAAACTGCCATACAAAAGATAAACCTAAAAACTTGTAAGGAAACTAACGGCACCTGATGATCAGGGATTCAACTTTGTTTTTCATATTTTATCAAACTACGTTACTAGATGGCAAAACATACGATTAAATAAAATAATAACTTAATGAAAATGAATATTAATTTGAATATTAATTTTTATAAAATAAATAAATAAATATGCTTAACACACACACACGGTAGTCTGCTCCTAAGGTAGGCAACTTAATGCCTGTGTTATAAGTAACAGCCGACTGAAATAATTTTTTTAAATAAATATACATATAAATAATAAATATATAAATAAACATATATTACACCCAGACTCGGGGCGGGAATCGAACCCACAACCCTTGGAGCAGAAAACAGGGTCACTGCAAACTGCACCAACGGGTCAGTCGCATAGCAAATATTTCGATATTTTTAGCAATACTATTTAGTTTTTTAATTTTTTTATTTACTTCAATTTTAACATCTACTAAAATAACGAATAATTCAAGTCTTAAAAACTTTTTTGTGCTCGTGCGCTCTGAGATGTTTTTGAAGTTTCGCTGGTGTTTCGTGTTGTTTTTACGACTTGACTTTGTTTATACGGATTCTCGCATATTTGTAACAACGTGGCTTTAAAACAAGTGTTAAAATGTTTCATTTTATCAAGTTATACAAACTTTTAAGGTCCATTATATAATTAGAAAAATATATTCTATTGATTCAAATAAATATTCGTGTTGGCCTTGTTTAAATAAGTTGATTAGTTTATTTATTTTAATTTGTATAGTATTTTCCAGTTTTTTAATAGCTTTTTAGACTTTCTGACTTGATAGCAAGTATATATCATTAAGTTTTAACTTAATTATATGTCCTGTTATCTCTTCTATTGACATAACGAGAAAAGTATCACGTGCACGCATCTTAGCTACTGCAGACATAGATAATACGAGAAAAGGGGTAGACAAAATTTTGTCGTGTGATCATGCTAGGCCGGCTGGATACCATATAATTTAAAGAGATTTAACCAAGAGTTGTGTATCTTAAAAATATACAGTGTATAATATAATTATGATGCTGTGCTATGTCACACTGCGACATCGCTATTTTGCGCTACGATACAAGAAACACAGGACAGACGTCACGCATGTCAGCGTGACACAGAGATGCATTAGAATGAAATATTGTATTTACAGAATCGTGTGTTCATTTGATTTATATATCAAGAAATCTGGCGACGACAATAGAACGTTATAACGAGAAACAACGTAAAATCTCTCAACACTGAGACGCTACTTCATATTCTGTTGGTAATAAATTTTAGGGGGAGACACATCTGTCAAAAGTGTAAAATATGTATTACTCATAACTCCCCGTCCTGTTCTCTCAACCTTAAGTGAATAAAATACAAGTCCGTTCTATTCAAATGGAAAAATTTTCGCAGACTACTTTTTCGTATTTGTATAGACTCTTTACAACACCAGAAGTGTTTCCTTAAGTATTTTAAAATTATTTTTTAATTTTAATTTAAATGAAATATTTATTTTAGGTAGCTAAACCGCCTTTGTTCACGGCACAACATTTTGAATTTCCTCTTCTCTCCTAAGGGAACCGTATTGAATTTCGTGATAATAACTATTCAGTGTCGTAGCTCGTAGTATGAAGTCAAATTATGTCACGTTTCATTAAAATTCATTCCGTATTTTTGACGTGATGCGCGGCCAAGTTACAGATAGACGGACAAAAATGTAAAAAAAAATTCGGTTTTTTAGGTCATTATCAATCACAAAGAGGCCTCATGTTTTTTTTTTATATCTTTTCATTTACAGAATTGGACCTGTTACTGTTTTATTATAAGTATAGATAAGACCCTAGTGGTGTTAAGGAATTCTAGTAAGAATTGTTCGCAAAAAATTCGTAGCAAGACCTGTATTTAAAACCGTGTTGATAACAGACTTTGACAATAAACAAAATTTTTGTATATATGTATATTGTACATATGTGTGTGTGCCGTTGTGTGTAGAGTTTTTTTTATTAAATTAATTTAATTTTTTTTATAATAATAATATAATAATAATAATAATATTTACGCCGTGTGGTTCCCGGCAGAGTAGAATAGGACCAACCCATCCTCAGCCTAGGGTGTCGTAAAAGGCGACTAAAGGCAACTAAAGCTGCACAACACTAACGCAGCCTCCTCGGAGAGCGTGAGTGCCTCTCCGAGGGAGTAATCTAGCACTCAACTTTTATGGATGGTACAAGATAAAGGAAAGCGCATAGGGCCGCTGCCTGGGGGGCGCCAGGGCACATCTGGAGCTGGCGCTGGACGTGGCAGCATGCGGGCCGCCAGCAACCCCCGCCGACCGGTACCACCACCTAGACGGCCGGTGTCTCCACCATTCCCACCAGTTGGCTTGGCGCCGACAGAGTCTCTAGGGACTCAACATTTGGCGTCCGCCGCTGGTGGAGTACGCCGCATGAGATGGACACAGGAGATGAATCGAAATGTCATGCGCGCGTATTTTAGGGCTGTAGGGGGGGAAACCGGGCGTACTGGCTACCGAGCAGTAATGCACCGCGAGTTCCTGCTGCTCGAGCCAAATCTAACTGTCACGGAGCAAAACTTGACAGATAGAGCTCGGTACATGCAACGAAAGGGCGTATTCAACGCCGCCGAGCTCGAACGATTACGACGTGAGGCTGCTCTTGAAGTCGAATCCGTATCTGCAGAGCATAACGCAGTTGCAACGCAACAGGGAAGCGTTCGTAGCGAAGTGCCTGTGGATGCGATCATTGAAGGAGCAGTCTCCCAAAAAGTAGAGCAGATGAGAGGGATTTTGGAGGAGGCGATTTCCGAGATCCGGAGCGCTCCTCTGGAACAGAGGCCACGACTCTCCCGTCTTCTTCTTATTAATTTCATACTTCTCCGTCGGCGGAATTTTCGTAAAAAGGGATAAAAAGTTTTTGCTTCACGTATTAATATATAGATAATACGAGTATATAGATAATATTTCATGATTAATATTCATTCTAATTAAATATTGTTTAGTACTTGATCTTTCAGAAAAATTCACAGTTAAATTATATAATCCATTATAAAACACTGTCAATTTCGCAGCGCATTTTAAATCAATGTAAGCACTTGTATATAATAATTTCAGAAATCGGCATAGCAAAGCCGAAATTTTAACGACACCATAGGAAAAAGATGTTATATCTTAATGTTAATGTTTGTGTAATTTAAATTTTATAAATTACGGAGCATCTTGGTGGAACCGCAACAGGAACGTGGCGGAGTTCCAAATTGTATAGAAACGATAAATATATTAATAGCATCAGCAATAACTGACTTGCAGTTATATTAAATTACAAAATACTATACTTTAGCATACTTTTTAGAATAATACAATTATTTATGCAATTTATGGGCCGTTAGTAAGATAAGGATCCTGTATCGAGGGTAAAAAAGACACACAAAACAAACGATCAGACAACGACAAACATTTTTATAGCTTATAAAAATATTTGTAATGAACGAGAATCGAACCTTTAACCGCCATTAAAACAGCCAATAACTATGAAAATTGCGCCAACCCATCATTAATGCTAAATTTAATAAATCGAAACATTAGTTTTATAGTAAAAACAGAAATTTTACCGAGCAATTTATTAAAACAACACATTATTACATTAAAAAAAGGATAATTTCAAAAATGTAGAATTTTAATAATTTTAATAATTTTTTTCATAGAAATTAAAGTAAACTTTGAATCGATTTTTCCATCAATACAGCTTTACATGTTTTTAAAATAGTGATGTGACAGTAACTCAATTTTCTAACTTCGTCATAACCCGCTCGATGTGGGTCATAAGCATTCAATTCCGCACGTACTACAGATCAACGTATCCCACCGCTTTGATCAGTGGCATCCGCAAACGGCTAAAGGATGGTGGACCGACCATGCAGAAGTTATCGCTTATTGAAATCGATTCCACGACTTGGGTCCGCTGTCCGATATTTTAACCGACTGTCATGAAAAAGGTAACGCCTTTAAGTACACTTTTAGGTTCGTTACATATTTGTTTATTCAACGTGCTTAGCAACTAAGCTACTTAGTAAATGATATATATGAAGAATGGACTTTAATGAAGTATGATTTAAGCATCTTTTATTTACGTTTTTTTTAAAAATCATTTTTAATTATTAAACCAAAACCCCAAACTAGAACGATATTTTTGGATATAATATGAAAAATGTTTATTTATAATTCAATAAAAATGCGATTCAATCGCATATAAAAAAATAATAACATTTAAAATAAATTATATGTGTACTGAAGAGTTCTAAGCCACGTTTCGGGATATTCGTGCGTCGAATTCACATTTCTTTTCATAGATAATTCCGCGCGTTCCGCAGTATACTCTTATACTCGTAATATTCAGTTCGCTAAGACATAAACATTTCGCGGAGTAAAGAACGATGGGGCGAAAAATTGCATTATTAAAACATAAACAGGCGATAGAACATTTTATGGAAATTGAAGGAGGAAATGGCATCAACTTTTATGTTTTGTGAGAGTTTTATATGACACATAGATGTAATTTAACTAACCAATTTTAATTTTGACGATTATAAATTGAAAGATTATTGCGAAGATTAAGATACGTGATTTTAAAGTACGATGAATTACATACGCGCGTTGTACTCGTATATCAGTCATTTAGCGCACTTTAGTTTAGTTGTTAATAATGTCTTTGATTATCGTTGTTATTGACTTAAGGTGCATATAAATTGTCTATGGTAACAAACATGATTGACAGATTTATGTGCGCATTATCGAGTCACATTGGAAAGACCCATAAGGACATATACCCAGACGAAAAACAAATATTTGTACAAAAAGAAACGTCTACTCCGTGTGGGAATCGAATCCACCACCACAATGGAATCACTTCACCAGAAAGATTATCAAATAAAAAAAATATCAATACCTTAAAATTGTAATATTATAATAGTAATTATTATTCTCTATACAATTTTTAAGCAGCAATTCAAAAAATGTCTGTTGTGGTAAGTTGTGACGAAAGTTGCATTTTCCGTCGGCGATAATGACACTTTTGTAGGTTAAATATTCTTTAGGAAGGAATATTATATTATTTTTGGCTTGTGTTTAAAATTGTCGATCTCCCCACGGTGCCTGCAGAAGCAGGTGACGCCTTTAGACTATTATATTTGGTTTATACTAAAACGTATATCTCTGAAAACTTTTCTATTTAAAAAATATTTGTTGAATTTTTAGGCCCTATCAATAAAATCCGGGGCTGAAAAACTTTCTTATTAACTATATAAAAAATAAACCAAATAAATAATTTCAAAGTGATTCTATAAGCCTATTAAATTAAAATATATCCTGGTTTTAATTTTGATTTGGTTTATTACTGTCATATTGATTTATAAAGACACAAGTAATACAAAACCACAACATATAAGCTGTTAGACAAAGTTATTGAGATTATAATATTCACTTAATCTTTAATATAATTTTAAAAATAAATCAAAAAAAAAATCTAGATTGTCTAGACTCTGAACAATAGAAAACCGTTCTGGTGTAGTGGTGCAAGTAGTCGTCTTAACGCCGGCGGTCTTGGGTTAGATTCGCGCTCGGGGCAGATATTTGTATTTGTATAAACATTTGGTTCTGGTGTAGATGTATTTCCCCATATGTCTTCTCACGATGTCTCGAAAAACATGTAATGATGTCGCTTTCGATAATCTGATAAAATACACTTAGTAGGGATATTATCCTCAACTAGCATTGAAACATAATGGTGGAATAAGCTCCAACACTTCTTTTATATAGTGATGAGGCATTTGCCCAGCTGTGGGACGTTTATATATATATATATATATATATATATATATATATATATATATATATATATATATATATATATATATATATATATATATATATATATATATATATATATATATACATAATATTATTATTACAAGTGCTTATAGCAGTGTGCGAAAATGTTGGAAATTAATTAAAGATTTATAGAATATATATCGCAATTTTCCTTAACATAAATTATGTAAAAACTTATTTAAAAAGTACTATAAAAATATTCTATTACCTTTAATATTACGTTTGAAAACATTTTTATTTAATATCAAAATAACTTTATGTGTGACGGTACAAAAAATTCATGGAACATAAACACGAACCGAACGCTGTGAGTCGTCGTTGTCACCTTTTCATTCACCCATCAAAGGCATCGTGAGCGCTTCCCGTGTCCTAATTAGCAGATTCTCGTTTTGTGCTCATCCGTTTGGAAGTTATTGTTTATTGGTAATAGCTGTGCCGATCTAAGAGCGCTACTGGTATGGAAAATTGAGGGAAAATCAGACGATATAACGCTTGGCCCACTTTTCTGATGAATTCGATATAATTTTGATCATGTTTAACTTTTATAGAAGTCTATGGTGCATTAATATAAATTGTAACAAATGGTTATTAACTAAAATTGCCTGAATTTGGCGTTTATTATAAGAAAATTTTATACAAATTCAAATTACAGTAACATATATTTGTTTTATTCTCTTCATTAAATAAGAATTCAAAGTGTACTGAAATAAGGCGGACGTAGCGCGACGTAGCCTTAACTACCAACCAACCTTAGTAATATTCAAGAGTGTACCTGTAGTTTTTCTTATAGAAAGTACATGAACTAACGATACAAAAAAGAGCTATATACTTAATCATATAATACAATATTAACGATATGAAAAAATATCTAACTGCGATAAAACAGTTAAGTATATATAAAAGACCCTATTACTGTAGGTACAACTCACATAGTTATAAATTATTAAAATGTAAAAAAAAATACTTATCAAACTTATAAAAAGTATGAGATATTAAGAATTCTTAGTTTCTGAGCGTAAAATAAATGAGCTCATAATATTAGAAGTTTAAAACTACTTCAAAGTAACTTCAGCTGCTTATGAATATTTGAAAGAAAACACTAAGTTTTCTTCTAAACTAAAACTATCGAAAAACTGCATATATCTTAAACGCAGGTGTAGAAATGGGTTATGAAATAAATATTCATATGCACTGTAAAATACGCTTATAAAATGGCTTCCTGTTTTCGTTGAGCTTTACGAGACGGTGGGATAAAGTTTTCTCATATTTTTTAGGAATAATATAAAAATCTTTTGCAAATGCTTACTCTCCCATATAGTAAAATATAGAAGATTATCAATTTATTGTTTTTTTTTTTTTGTAAAGATTTTTAATACGTCGGCATCTTCACAAAAACTTCATCTTGTTACGTCATGATGAGGTAACATGGCGAACGTGAACAGAGATCTTAACCCCGTACGACACTAGAACAAAATGATCGAATCGACGCGCAGGAGGTATTTATCCATTTACGCTTTAAAAAAAAAAACAAACATGATAAAACGAAGTTCGAGATTCTCGAGGGAGAGAGATTTTTCTAAATGTATTATTTTTAATTTTTTTCTATCCTTTGCATATTATTGAATAGCATATATTCTCGAGTTCTATATCCATTCCATGTAAAATATATATATATATGTAAATTATTCACAAATAGTACCTATGTATAATATTGTAAAACTTCTAAATAAATATTATAAATTAAAATAAAAACGTGACTTCTACAAAATCACTCTTAAGGTACTGTTCTCTTATATTTACGCGAATTTTATTCATTTAATTAAAAGTCTAAAAACGGATTTTATCGCGTTTATTTAAATTTACTGTTTAACAATATTTAATTTAAATTATTTCCCGACGTTTCGGACCCTTTACAGCGTCCATGATCTCGGGGGACTGAGGTGGTGGGTGTCCGAATAACTCTTAAGGTTCTATATTATCATCAATATATGTTGAAAAATTTATAGTATAAAATCAATGCTATACTTATTTATATTACTCTAAAAGTATTCATGTTATTCTACGCAATCCTTCAGTTGCCATACAATCACAAGGAAAAATGTTAAACCATTATTCCGGTGGCGAGAAATATATGTAAATAATTTAGCTTGCCCAAAAATCCACTCGCACGGAAGATATTGCTTATTGGAAACTATTACTACACTATTATGGATTAGATGGGCATTGATCCAAGTAATATTTCAATCTCTAATGCTATTTAACGTTAAAGTTTACTCGTCTATAGTTGGAAAACTATTTTATTGATAGTTAAAACTTTTCAGATATAATTTAAAAATATTACAGTTATAAATTGAAGCAGTTTTTTTTCCTACTTATCTTTAGCAACTGTAAAATAATCCTGATATGATTCGGATTCAGACATATTTACTTTTTGGTACACTCATTAGATTGTATAAAATTTTATATAAAACTATCACATATTATATAAACAATATATAATGCTTTATTAAAGGGTACGCTGAAAGATAATAATTTCTGTTTTTTGAGAAAAAGAGAAGAGGAGAAGGAGTGATAAACGACCCTATGATTTTTTAACTATATAGACCTGACTACGATCACACAATGATGACAAGTACTGATGCAGCCTAAGATGGAGCGCGCATACATAAAAAAATTCCAATTCACTTTTCTTTTGGATGTATCAATACTTAACTACAAAAAAAAAATTATAAAGATTATTTGACGCATGTACATGTCTCAAAGCTTATACCGTGATATGTCATATGACATAATTCCCGCGCGCAAGTGAATTTTGAAACAAATCTAGTAGTTAAGTATGCAGCAATACCAACACTCTCGATTTTCTACAAACTCATGAAGACTTTAAAAATAATGAAAATATTTTAATAATTACAAAATTATAGTAAACATTACCTACATTCCAATTGTTTATCTGATATAGAATGGTACTTTTTAAATAATAATAAAAAATGTCTGTTGGCTAAGTTGGAATTGATAATGATCTGCAACACCAAGTTGAAATTTCGTTTGAAACGAATTTCAGCCTTTAACTGTTATCTGATTCCCGTCTGTAAAAGTCGATGGTAGTTTTTACCATATTTTATAAAAGAGAATGATTTTTATCTAGAAAAATTTCTTTTAAACTTTATGTTAAATACACTAACGATAATTATATATCTGTTTTTTATATAAATTGTTTATAGTACAATTTAAGCCTTATTTCAATCTCTCCAGCGGTGCCACATTGACTACCGGTACATCAAAGTGTTGCAGTGCTTGTTTAGTAACGCTAATGTCTCGGTTCGAGTACAGGAGCATAACACGAAAACGATTCCAATGCAGCGAGGTGTGAGACAGGGAGATGTCATCTCTCCGAAACTGTTACCGCAACATAGAAGACGCTTTCAAGCTTCTGGCATGGAAAGAATTCGGCATCGATTTGCTGATAATATCGTGTTTATGGCAGAATCCCTGGAAGACCTCAGCATTATGTTCAGTGACCTCGATGGAGTTTCCCGATGGATGGCCCTTAAAATGAATATGGACAAGACAAAAATCATGTCGAATATCCATATCGTACCCACCCCGATATCGGTTGGAAATTCTACTCTCGAAGTTGAATTTCCAACGAAGTTGATGATCCGAAGTTGACGAGTACATCTACCTAAGACAAAATTTCCCACTTGGTAAGTCCAACTTGGAGACAGAGGTCAATTGTCGAATCCAGTTAGGATGGGCAGCGTTTGGGAAGTTAAAAAACGTCTTTTTATCCATCATAGTTCAGTGTCTAAAGTCAAAAGTCTTCGACCAATGTGTGTTACATGTGATGATATACGGATCTGAGACGTGGTCTTTGACTATGGGCCTTTTAAACAAGCTCCAAGTCGCAGAGCATGGAATGGAGAGGGCTATGCTTGGTATTTCTCTGCAAGATCGAATTAGAAATTATGAGATCCGCAGACGAACGAAGGTTGCCGACATAGCCCAACGGATTGGCAAGCTAAAGTGGCAGTGAGCAGGACACATAGCTCACAGAACTGATGGCCGATGGCGCAGAAAGGCTCTCGAGTGGAAACCACGTACCGGCAAGGGTAGCGTCGGAGGGCCGTCCGCGAGATGGACAGACGACTTGAGGAAAATCGGTGGAAGCCGTTGTATGGAGGCTGCTTTGAATCAGTCGCTCTGGAGGTCAATGAAGAAGGCCCACGGATATGATGATGATGATGATGATAAAAATTTAAAATCCATTAAACTTGCCTAAATATAATATGATGATGATGATGATGATGATGTCCTCCACACCGTATCCGGCGACGGTGACTCCTATGTATTTAATTGGTCATAGTGATAGGCTCTTATGTGACTCGCAAAGCCGGACTTAGCCTTGAAGATACGGCCGCAAGGTGTACAATATAACTGGCCAGATGAGTTGTATGTGTAGGTATAGGAAGGTTTTGGTCGGGTCTTCCGTACTTGGCGTTTTGCGTCAAGGTCACTTAGACGCTTTTCTTCGAAAGCTTCCACACTGATGTGGACGGTACGACGCCATTCCGGTCTCAGACGGGCAAGGCCCTCCCAACAATCGGTCGGAATGTTGCAGGCCGCAAGATTGCGCTTAAGGACGTCTTTGTAGCGCAGGTATTGTCCTCCTTGTTTGCGCTTTCCACATGAGAGCTCAGAGTAGAAGACTGCCTTTGGCAATCTACGCTCACTCATGCGCACAACATGCCCCCTCCATCTAAGCTGATGTTTAATTATAAGTGCCTCGATTCCGGGCAAACCAACTCGACGAAGGACTTCAGTGTTTGGAACTCGGTCCTGCCACTTGATGCGCAGTATAGACCTTAAACATTTAAGGTGAAAGATGTCCAGCTGCTTAATGTTAGCTCTGTAACAGCACCAGGTCTCCGCGGCGTAAAGTAAGGTAGGCAGGACGATAGCTTGGTATACTAAAATTTTAGTTTGCAATTTGATGTCATGTGAGTTCCAAACACGCGTTTTAAGTTTGCCAAAGGCCGCAGCAGCACTTGCGATCCGGGCTGGTACTTCCGATGCCAGGGTGTTATCATTTCTTAAACGACTGCCCAAGTATTTGAAGTCGGTAACTTCCACGAGGGCAGTGCCTTCCAAGCTTATATTTGAAGGATCTCCAATACTACCTCTTGGAGCCTGTTTTAATACTTGGGTTTTACTAGTGCTTATAACTAGTCCAAATTTACGGCAGGATTGGTGTAAAGAGTCTATATAAGCCTGTAGAGACTCTAGTGAATCAGCCATTAGGCAAACATCATCAGCGTATACGATATCCATTACTGGGAGGCTGGTAACTTGCCGTTTAGCTCTAAAACGAGAAATATCAAATACGCTCCGATCAGATCGGGTATTGATTGTTATTAAGTTGTTGCATGTTTTAACCGCATCTTGCATTACAGAGGCAAAATAAAGAGAAAATAAAGTGGGGGCCAAAACACAGCCCTGCTTCACGCCACTTGTTACCGGGAACTGGTCCGAAAAGTCACTTTCATGTCGAACTCTCGCCATCATGTTATCATGGAATTGGCGGATTAAGTTAAGTAATTTCTCAGGAGAGCCGGCCTTCTTTAGCACGATCCACAAGGCTTCACGCGGTACTCTGTCGAAAGCTTTCTCTAAATCGACAAAACATATGTACAGAGGTCGGTATTGCTCCAGGCTCTTTTCTTGGATTTGCTTTACAACAAATATAGCATCTACCGTGCCTCTGCCTGGACGAAATCCGCATTGTGCTTCCGGGAGTAGTGTTTCCGCGTGTTGGGATAGACGGGTGTTGATAATATGAGCTAGAATCTTCTCAGCCGCCGATAGAAGAGAGACGCCTCTGTACGAACCACAATCAGCAATATCGCCTTTGCCCTTGTACAGTTTACAGATGGAGGCGTCTCTCCAATCCTGTGGGACAACTTCACAATCCCATATCCTCAAAATTAGGTGGAACAGATTATTATTTATTTGTGTACCGCCATATTTGTATATTTCGGACGGCAAACTGTCAAACCCAGGTGCTTTGGCGTTTTTTAACCTCTTCACTGCAGCGACATATTCATTGAAGGATGGGCGATCCGCTAGATCTTCAACGGTAGATAGATCCCTTAAAGATATTATATACATCAAATCTGGCATCTGCGCAGTGGGATTCAAAACGTCATGAAAATGTTCCACCCATCGAGCTAGTACATCGTTCTGCACAGTCAGCCGCCGGGTCTTATCTTTGTTGTATATCGGTGCCGTCTTTTTATATCTCGGACCGAAAACAGTTTGTAGACTCTCAAAAAATCTACCCGTTTGGTTAGTATCAGCATAATACTGAATTTCGAGAGCTTTATTCGCCCACCATTCATTCTTTAGCGCTCGCACTTTTGCCTTTAAGCCATGATGAGCCCCCCTTCGCTCAGAGGCATCAGTCGACAAAAGAGTACGCCTGTGTTCCTCAACGAGCTTTCGGATTTCTGCATCTGAATCATCAAATTGATGAAATATAATATAACAGTCCTTTCAAATAACAGAATTAAGCCTGTTGATAAAAACTATCATTTTTTTTACTGAAAAGAAATAAACTCTTTTGCAAAAAAAAACGGGCACTTAAGCAAAGAACTATTTTATAGTTACTATTAGTTTGTTTGACAATTTTAGGTATTGTTATCCTCAGAATTTTATAAATTAATTAGGAAGGAATAGTTTTCATCAGTTTTATCATAACATTTTAATTAAATTATTAAGAAATAATGTTTAAGCTCAAAACACTATGATTGTACCTGCTCGCTAAATAAAAATGAAACGCGTTAATTTCTTTGTTTTTCTTGAATACATTAAAAGCAGATAAAAGTTTAGTATTGAGTGTGACCCCCTCTTGCTGAAATCACAGCTTGCATTCGTCTGGGCATGCTAGTGAGTATATCTTTTATGGTTTCTTGGGGAATACGTTCCCACTCCGCGGTAATCACATTCTTTAGCTCTCTGATGGTCTGCGGAGCCAGCTGCACTGATCTCACTCGTCGCTTCAGAACGTCCCAGACATGCTCTATGGGATTGAGGTCCGGACTTCTAGCTGGCCAGTCCAAACGACGAATTCCGACTTCTAGCATATACGCATCCACACCGCCAGACCGGTGGGCGCGAGCGTTGTCGTCCATAAAAATTGAGTTTTCGCCAAGAGCGGTTAAAGCGGGTTGTGCATAAGGAATTAGAACTTCCGTTATGTATCGGTGTCCAGTCAGTGTACCGTTTTCGATGAAGACTAACTCCGTACGATCCATAGAATTTATTCCTGCCCAAAACATAACAGAGCCCCCTCCATAAGGTGATATTTCTTCAAAACATGCCTCTGCAAAGCGTTCTCCTCGTCTACGTAGCACTCGCCGACGTCGGTCTTCACCATGCAGAGCTATCCTGGCTTCATCGGAGAACAATACCCTATCCCAGTCTTCATGAGTTCATGACACACAGTTTCGAGCGAAGCTAAGCCTGGCAACTCGATGTCCACGGAGTAATTTAGGGCCACGTGCCGGGCGATGACTGTGTATATTAGCAGCGAGAAGCCTCCTCCTGACCGTCCATAGACTAATTTGTACATTTCTTACTTCTTCGAGGGTGTTCTTGAGGTCCACATAAGAAGATTTGCGATTTCTCAACGCTTGACTAACTAGAAAACGATCATCCCGTGGTTCGGTACATGTCTTTCTGCCAGAACCAGGCCTTCTCTTGACGGAACCGGTCTCTTGATAGCGCTGCCAGGTCCTTTGAACTGTCGACCGACTCACATTTAGCCTCTGAGCCACGAAGCATTGACTGCAACCTTCTTCGAGCAGCGCAATAATTTTGCTCGCTTTTATCACTTTATCTACCATTTTCGAGATTGCTAAACAGCAATAACAATACTTTTAAATGTCAAGGACACCAGATAATTTAATAAAAATTGACAAAAAGTTAATTAGAGTCGATATTAACTATAGGGAATTCGCGCCACAAAATGTAGTTAAAAGTTATTTTCTTTGAAAACCAGGCTCAGTCGAAAATTTGAATTTGGAATGTACTCTTATAAACATTATGGCACTTTTATAACTGGCCAGTAACATGTTCAAATGATTAAAACCTTTTTGGTATTTTATTTTTTTCAGCCAGGAAGAAAATCGAAACCGCCCGTTTTTTTTTGCAAATGAGTGTATATATTTCATAATTTTACATTTTTTTTTTCTTATTATTATTTTTTTACCATATGATTTTCTGTGTGGTGTACAATAAAGAGTTAATGATAATAATATTATACATATTTACAATGCAAAACTTAAACTAATTATTTACAGAGAATTTTGGTATAAATCATGTCCATTGAATGAATTGTATGAATGCTGCCAACGGCAAAAAGATAAAATTAAGAAGATAACGAATATTTTAAATATAATTGAAAAGATAACACGTAATATAGGTCTACATTTAAATGGAAACATGCGTAGCACTTAACTAAAGAAATAAAATTCCAAGACCAGTCCAAAGCTTTGTATAGAACATTTGGGCAGTATTGATCGAACGGTTAGACGAACCGACACAGGAGACCAGAGTCTTCAATTATTCAGCCTACTTCCGCGATAGAGCTCGTTCGTTACATCTCTCCCTGAGTGTATTGCTACACTTTTATTTTATGGTGTTAGACTCCTGTATATCGTTGGATTGCACTTAAATAAAAATTCATAGCTAAGACGAACATGTATTGTATTAAAATTATGAGTTAATTTATATTTATATAAAAGTATTTTACTAACCATATTATGATTTTAAGATTATTTAATGACGCGGTAAGTTTACAAATAAAAAACGCGTCGTTAATTAATCGGTTTCATGTACTGTAAGACTAATCTCTGTTCCTAATTATCTGTAAAGTATAACTCAATATTTGGACTAAATAAATGCTGGTTTGGAGAACACTCTAAAAACTTTAAAGTAGTATGATGACGACATGATGAAGGCTTAGATAATTTCCAATAGAGACAAGCAGGGCTGGGTAAATTTTTATCAGAAAATCGGTATTGTAATTCAAAGAGAAAATGTTCCCAGCGTTCTTGCCACCATACCATGCGGATATGATTTCTGCCAGAATTATTTGTATATTGTAAATATATATAATACGTATCGTCATTTTAATTTCTAATAAATTTATGTTAAACGCTTAAACAAAAATAAAATAATCTTATCAATTACCGATAAATTACAATGCGATTTTGAAATGAGAGTCTAATACGTTATCTAAATTATAAAATACCATACGTAGTTTGATAGTTGATAAGAAAATATTTATCAATATAAAATTTAGTTCGGCAGTATTCTTTAACCTACTGAATTAGAAACATGTCGAAAGTCGCATATTTAGCATTTACATTTCTATATTTATTCGTTTCTTCAGCTGAGAGTGCGTTGCAAACTGTAAATGGAACAATTCACATGAGACTTGGGGTGAGCGCAGGATGTTCAGACGCAGCAAGATTTATTCAGAACCAACTTGGACAAACCTACGAATTATATAAAGAATTTTTAGATATTGAATTTATTCCGTGGGGCAGAGCAACAAGAGATGCAAATGGTAATGTGAACTGTTTTTTCGGTCCAAATGATTGCTGGGCAAATCGCCTCCAAAGATGTGTATTAAACTTACTCTCGGGAAATAAAGATGCTCAGATCAAATACATGACCTGTGAATATTCTCCACCGTTCCCCTCATACCGGCAAAGAAGTCTTCAGTGTGCCCTGTCAGTTGGTTTAAATGTGGTTGAAGTTGACTATTGTTTTTCAACAGAAATTGGAGATGAGCTCGAAGTTCCCGCCGAACAGGCGTCCATACCGGCCGTACAAACAATTAATTTTATTCCTTTCATCATTTTTAATAACAACATTGATGTTACCCAACACGCTCAAGCATATCAAAGATTTCAAAGCACAATTTGCTTCGCCTTAGCTGATGATCCAAGAACAGGAATAACGCACTGTAGAATTTAATCTTCAAGAATATTTAAAACGGAAATGAAAACAGTAAATGCTATCTTATAATCAGGAAATGAAAGCTTTTCGTAATTGGTGATTTAAGAAATAACAGTTTTATCTGAGTTGGCCCCAGCTCGGATTTTCGTATTTTCAAGCTAAATTTCAACATTGTCGCCTTTTAATGAACGAAGTTGGGCAATTGACAATAATTGAGCGCTTAAACTATATATTATCTGTATCATTTGTAAAGATAAGCTGAACAGACATATTCATGATACCGTATTTATATTATATCAATATTTATAATGATACATTTATTTTTATTTCTATTATAGTGTTGTCGAAATAAATATATATCAATATGTTTAATAATATAATATTGTTGTCTTATTACACAAGTGTCTTTAGCCCGCAATTTGCACGTGGAATATAAGGTAGCTATCTATATTAACACATTCATAACTCCACTTCCAGATAGTGTATTAAGATAAAATGAGATATGATATGTAAAAATCACATCCAATTTTGTGTATAGAAAATACAGAGCATGAAATACTTCTTAATTTTTAATTCATAAAAAATAATAAATATTGGTTCCATTGTTAGTCAGTTGTTGATTTACAATGTAAAGATAAAAATGTATTTTATATATTTTCATAAGAATTAATACTATAATATCGTAGATATTATTAATTTTGTACACATAAAGAAGATGCCATATCAAATAATGTTAACTTATAGAAGTTCGTGTTAATCTTCAGTAAGGAAAGCTCGATGTACCTTTAAAATATACCATATGAAATAAAGGAAAAAAAAGAGTGGCGAGGCACCGTTCGTGTGTTATAACAACTGAACGTAAAATCTATTTTTGTTGTTTTGTTGTCTATTGTTGTATAACATCTAGTATCGAAAATAATACTAAACTATTTGTAACAATTAGATCATTGAGTAAGATACTATATTATCAATATTATTGAAATTCAATATCTATCACCTGTCTAATAGAAATTATTTCTATGCATAAATCAGAAAAACCATTTCCGATTACAGTGTTTTCTCACGGGTGTACATAGCAAAATCTATTGTGTACATAGTTGTATCAAAACAAATCAAAAATAAAAATACATTAGGTGATTTAGTATACTAACTAGTGCACCTAGTGCAGCAAGAAGTAAGCATTTAGGTACTTATAAGCAGAAAATACAAAATAAGTTTAGTTACAAAAAAAATTTTTTTTTTTTTCGTTGTGAGTTTTGCATTGCATCAAGATGCTATAAAAAGTAGGAATTGAAATAAAGACAAGTTTAAACTTGGATTTTCATTATGGTGTTGATTGGTGAGAGTCGATAGGTTCAAATTTCTGACCAATGCAACTTGGCTGGCTTTTTCAAATTTATGGATATCAGATTACGGTAATAAAATTCAATGATATCGAAATTATTAATAAATATAATACAGCGAAAAATAAATGTCACAGTTAACGTGTTATGTGCAACCAAAACTTCATTAATGATATTGCGATTGGCTGCAATTATCACTAATTTGGATTTAATTTGTACTGGAACAGTATAATGTGCCATTTTATTTGCGTTTTCTCTTTAATGGTTTGCAAACGATCCTCTTAACTGTCCCGCGAGTCGACTCAGTTTTCGAATATCATTTTGGTAATGATATTATATTGTACACAGATGTTTTGGCTCCGACTTTGTTCGATTATTATTGGGATTTTTTTTCCTCTTACTTTATTTACAATACAAATTTTACTTTACTATATAATAATTGGCTATGTATGGGATATATAAAACCTTGATATACGATGACGATGATTTTAAGCTTTTATGATCTCTTTACTTATCATTGTTACATGTAAACTCATGTAAATACGCAAAGAGATGCTATTTTTATTATATTAAATATTAACTAAGTATTAATCGCATACTTAGTAATAGTTATAAGTAAAAAAATGTAAATGTAATAATGCAATAAATAAATTTGTAAAAACCAAAAATAAAAAATAAATATCCCTTCCCCCCATCACTTACCTTGTAGTTGTATAGAATAAGAACAATAGTAGAAAGTAGCTTCTTATCTTTTGATGGGACATACCCAAAAAAATTAGTGTGAATATTGAAAGATGAACATGGTATGCAGTGTGAAAGGTCGAATACAAGCGAGAATAGTACACCAAGGTGGAATAGTTTTCTAAATATAAGTAGCCTAATAAAGACTCCGAAACTGAGTCTCGGAGGATTAGAAAAAAAAGCACCTACTTTAAGTTACAGATATATGTGATTTAATTTCTATCAGCTTTCTATATCTATTGATCACTGATATACATACATTTGTATGTGTGTACTTATCAGCGTTAGTGATTGTCAACCTATTGAAAATCTATGAAGATGTTTGCTATTTACATATCTATATCTTTTTATCATTCGTATACATTTTTTTTAGAATTTTTTAAAACGATACTTCGTAGTATGTAATTCTTTAAAACAAATTCTGGTCGAATAAAGGCACTACACATAAATCACAAATTTCCGATAGCCAACCCAGCGAAATACGAATGTCATCAACAATTACACATTGTGCATTGTCACGTACAGTTTCAATTGTACGTTACATAGTAACCAATCAGGCAGTAACATTAGCTAAAGCCCAGCCAATAACATTCAGCTGTAGCCAATACCATGTTACGAATGTTATGGATATCCAGTAACATGTCCATAACGGTAGTAGTGATACTAGCATTTACATAATTAACTTTAGTGACTAGACAGGCTATATTACGTCATTACCATAATTATTGATGTTGCTACGTAAATAATTAAAGGTAATATTCGTTATTACAAGTAATCGTGCGTGAACAATAAACATTAATATAATGAAATAAAATATTGTATTCACAACGTAGTCCCCCTGGCACCCTTCTCATTCGTGATTATTGAATATGTGGATACGATTTTTGACAATTTCCTTTAATCGTTTAATACCCAAATATATATATTAGGGTGCATCATTTTAGAACAAATTTATTTTTCAAAGTCCCACCTGAAAATTTTCAAAAATTCCGTTTCCAACGACTGTAATAACCGAATTATCAGACTTACGTAAAAAAGTTAAAGGGTAACTTTGTTTGTTGTTGAATTTACTGAGCTATATTAACACTTAAACTACCTATTTCGTTAATTCTACGACAAATACAGCTTTAATTTGTCTTACACCCAAAATTCTACTTTAAATGAATTTTGTAAAATATACCTACTTAAAAGAAGAGTTTTGATGATTTTTGAGCTCTTCGAGGCTGTATAACGTTAAATATTATTTCAGATGTAAAATAATATAATACGGAATTGAAGTAGTGATAATCCAGTAGGTACTGAACTATTTGGTATTATAAAATTAATTTTAACGGAGCTTCTTTCAAATGCACTTTCAATTTAATTGTAAGTATTCATATTTAAACGGTATTGATGCTTATTAAAATATATTTTTTAATATTTTGTATTAACATATATAGGCAAAATGTTAATAATAAATTTATCTATGAAGTAATATCAAAATACAGTGAAACTTGTATAACGCCTGATAATATGTAATAAGCAATATTAAAAATAAGTACTAAAATAATATACAACTGTAAGGCGCTGAAATGTAATTGAATTGCTACTTCTTCAACAAAATTATTGTATTACTAGCGGCCCGCCCCGGCTTCGCACGGGTATTTAACTAAAATTTTAAAAAAATATAATATAAATAATAATTTATATTTTTTATCACCTACACCTGCGTCGATACTGGAATATATTTCATAATAGACGGATTGAGATCAAACATAATATTTTAGCCCGCGACTTCGTCCGCGCAGAAGTCGAAAATGGTTATAATAAAATTTTTGTTTTTTTTTGCTTTTTTTTACGTTATTAATTTTGTTATAACATATAAATTATTATGTTAAAATATTTGAATACTTATAAAATATAACAATCTTTATTATAGAGTAGGAATTTAAAGTTAATTAAACATTAAAATAAAAATGAAATTTGTTATGTTTTATGATGAAGAATCTCTGCTTTTGTTTGATCTGGAGAAAGTTACACGGGGGTATTATCTTCTTACGACGAAATCGAAATACTACACCTTCCATAGTATTTCTTTATAAACAATATTTTTTGTTTTTCGTTCGGAGTGCTAGAATTACCAGGCTATTCTGGAATATGCCACATACAACTGACTGTGAGAGAAACAGTTTTCGCTTAAGTATACTCCCGCTACAGTAAGAGTTTGACCTTAAGCTTTGTTTATGGTAAATACATACTCATATACACTCATACATTATATTATTATATGGTTCCCGGGAATCACCATATCCTTTTTTAAGCAACAGGTCTGAGAACTGTCCGGCAGTAACATCTCCCCTTAGATGGACTCTTATATTTATGGTAAGGCTCAGTTTCGTCACTGCAGGCCACAAATGCTCCTGTACTGTATTGTATTGTATCAGCCTATAAATAACCCACTGCTGAGCGAAGGGCTTTTTTTCCATATAGAAGAAGCCTTGAAGCTTAATCCACCACGTTGCTCCACTGCGGGTTAGCGGATAATATCCCTACTATAAGTAAAAATTATTATAAGGCATCCATGATAACAAACGGGACCGACGGCTTTGCGTACTCTCCGGGGCATGGTTGGTAAACCCACTATACACCCAGATATACATCACAACCTGAAACAAATATTGGCACAAATACAAATATCTGCCCCGAGCGGGAATCGAACCCACGACCACCGCCATTGAGGCGAGGCGTTAAGGCGACTACTTGCACCACTACACCAGAACGGTCACCATGTTTCGTTCGTTGTATCGTAGGTATAATTACACCAGAAGTCAATACGATCTTGTCTCTTACATTTGAATAAACCCGCAAGTAATTATTTTTTAAATTTTAATTGACTCGGCACAGTTGGTAGTGACCCGGCTTTCTGCTCCAGGATCGTAGGTTCGATTCCCGCCTCGAGTCTGGGTGTAATATCTATTTATTTCTATATGTATTATTTATAGGTATATTTATAAAAAAATGTATATCATTCGGCTGTTACCGAAAACACAGGCATTAAGTTGCCTACCTTAGGAACAGACGATCGTGTGTGTATATCAAACATATATTTATATTTAATAATAGTCCAAGACAGCTTTTATTTCCTCCTTCTTAGTTTTAGTGTAAGATAAAGTTAAATGGGTACATGATTTATAAGATTTTTTTCTGATCTTGTTCCAACATTAGTCCGTGGTGCCAATCTGTACTAATTCGGGCGTTAATGCCGTATAATTCAAAAATGTTTCCAAGTTCACTTCAGTGTCTTCTTTATCAGTATCATTGTGAACTGCAGATGCGTTGATGATGAGTCATTTAGTTTAAAACCCTTGACTTAACACAACACCAACATTGAATTAAAAAATATTGACACTATTTTACAATAAAGCAATCACACGGTATAGTTACGGTATATTTACAACCCAATTTTGTTACGTTTAATATAAAGTCTTGCCTGTTCCATCAGGAGCACCCAAAAAAAGATATCACCTGCACAGCGTCAATACTGGAAAATATATTAGACGGCTTGAGTTGTCAAACATGTGTCAAAATAAAATGTAATTTAAAAAAAAAGCACTAAGGAGTATTTATATCAAAATAACTTTCTACCCCCTTTTAACCCCGTTAGGGAATGAATTTCAATAATTTACGAAACACGTCTTCAATAAATTCTGTTAAAGAATATTTATGCCAAATTTGAAGTAGATTGGACCAAGGAATCACGTTGTCCCATACAAACTTTGCCTCCCTTTTTCATCCCCTTAGAGGTAGAATTTCGTAAAATCCGTTCTTAGCTGACCTCTACTCGGCAAAAGGAATATTCCTTCCAAATTTCAAGTTTTTAGGTCTCATAGTTCCAGAGATATCGTGATGAGTGACTATATCTATAGAAAGTCTCCTATATATATATATATAGAAGACTAGCAGCCCGCCCCGGCTTCGCACGGGTATTTAAGTAAAATTTTAAAAATTATAAATTAATATTTTTTATCACCTACATGCGCCATCTATCGTATAATGGTAGAATATCGTTTTTATATTTAGTGACATTTAACATAATAGTACCTATATTCATTGAAAATGATGTTTATCTAAAATATTAAAACGATTTCTATTCCTATCCGACATATTTAGTAAACTTTTAAGTTTAACAAAATAATAACTCAAAAATAAGTTTTGTGAGTTTTTAAGATTCTTTAGACCAGATGGTGTATTTCTATTTTCTTAAATATTTATTTTTAAATTTAATAACAATGAAACAAAAACTAAATTATACTGTGATTTATGTATAATTTTTATGTATTAAAGTTATTTACATTGGTTTTGTACTTTTTACGTGATACGTGCACAGACAAAAAATTACAAGAGATGGCGCTGATTGAAATTAAATCGCGCTATTAAAATTTATTCTTGATGATATATAGTGTATTAATAAAACGGAGGTTTTAACAGATTTATTATTTGTATAGATAGACGGATCGAGTTGTCAAACATAATATTTTAGCCCGCGACTTTGTCCGCGTAGAAGTCGAAGATGGTTATAATAGGATCTTTATTTGTTTTTTTTTACGTTATTAATTTTGTTATAAGATATAAATTATTATGTTCAAATATTTGAATACTTATAAAACATAACAATATTTATTATAGAGTAGGAATTTTAAGTTTAAAAAAAAATTGTTATATTTTATGATTAAGAAGCTCTGCCTTTGACCTGGAGAAAGTTACACGGGAGTGTTATCTTTTTACAACGAAATCAAAATACTACACCTTCGTGGTGCTAGAATTACCAGGCTATTCTGGAATATGCCACATACAACTGACTGTGAGAGAAGCAGCTTTCGCTTAAGTATACTCCCGCTACAGTAAGAGTTTGACCTTAAGCTTTGTTTATGGTAAATACATACTCATATACACTCATACATTATATTATTATATGGTTTCCGGAAATCACCATTTCCTATTTTAAGCAACAGGTCTGAGAACTGTCCGGTAGTAACATCTCCCCTTAGATGGACTCTCATATTTATGGTAAGGCTCAGTTTCGTCACTGCAGGCCACAAATGCTCCTATACTGTAGTGTATTGTATCAGCCTGTAAATAACCCACTGCTGAGCGAAGGCCTTTTTTCCATATAGAAGAAGCGTTGGAGCTTAATCCATCACGCTGCTCCACTGCGGGTTAGCGGATAATATCCCTACCATAAGTAACAATTATTATAAGGCATCCATGATAACAAACGGGACCGACGGCTTTACGTACTCTCCGGGGCATGGTGGGGAAACCTACTATACACCCAGATATATACCCAGACCTGAAACAAATATTGGCACAAATACAAATATCTGCCCCGAGCGGGAATCGAACCCACGACCACCGCCATTGAGGCGAGGCGTTGAGGCGACTACTTGCACCACTACACCAGAACGGTCATCAATGCTTCGTTCGTGGTATCGTAGGTATAATTACACCACAAGTCAGTACGATTTTGTCTCTTAGATTTTAATAAAGCCGCAAGTAACTATTTTTTAAATTTTAATTGACTCGGCACAGTTGGTAGTGACCCTTCTTTCTGCTCCAGGATCGATGTGTTTGATTCCCGCCTCAAATCTGGGTGTAATATGTATTTATTTCTATATGTATTATTTATATGTATATTTATAAAAAATGTATATCAATCAGCTGTTACCTAAAACACAGGCATTAAGTTGCCTACCTTAGGAACAGACGATCGTGTGTGTATGTTAAACATATATTTATATTTAATAATAGTCCAAGACAGCTTTTATCTCCTGCTTCTTAGTTTTAGTGTAAGACAAAGTTGAATGGGTTAAGGTTAAGTTAAAAAATCACATTATAAATCATGTGATTTATAATGTTTTCTGATCTTGCTCAAACATGAGTCTGTGGTGCCAATCTGTACTAATTGGGGTGTTAATGCCGTATAATGTTTCCAAGTTCACTTCGGTGTCTGCTATATCTGTATCATTGTGAACTACAGATGCCTTGCTGATGAGTCATTTAGTTTAAAACCCTTGACTTAACATAACACCAACATTGAAGTAAAAAATATTATATAAGACACTATTTTACAATAAAGCAATCACACGGTATATTTACAACTCAAGAAAATACATATATTACAATGACGGATTGATTGTCAAACATGTGTCAAAATAAAATGAAATTTAAATCAAAAGCACTAAGGAGTATTAACATCAAAATAACTTTCTACCCCCTTTTAACCCCGTTAGGGAATGAATTTCGATAAAATACGAAACACGTCTTCAATCGATTCTGTTAAAGAATATTTATGCCAAATTTGAAGTAAATTGGACCAAGGAATCACGTTGTCCCATACAAACTTTGCCTCCTTTTTTCATCCCCTTAGAGGTAGAATTCCGTAAAATCCATTCTTAGCTGACCTCTACTTGGCAAAATGAATATTCTTACCAAATTTCAAGTTTTTAGGTCTCACAGTTCCAGAGATATCGTGATGAGTGACTATATCTATAGAAAGTCTCCTATATATATATAAGATAAAGTGATATCGTAATAATAAAAGTCAATGAGTGGCAGTTGATAAAGGCTTTACTCCGCTATCCTTAGGCAAAGAAAAATAGCGTAAACCTATAGTATTGAGTACTGTTAACCGCGTAACGAGCAAACTCTTCCATACGGCTACGCGGTACGCGGTACCCGGAGCTACATGATCGGTTTTAAAAAAGCTTTAACAGACCGCGATGTAGATCAGTCCAGGTTCATATCCTGGTTACAATACGATAGTATCTTAGGAGAGTTCAAAGGTTTTGTCTGTGAAATTATGGACGAAATTATTAAGAACTATTAAATATTAACTATTATAAATTATTAACTACCGGAAACATATCATGAAAGACGGAACTCCCGAGATATGCCGAGCGTATCATCGCATAGGAGAATCCATAAGGTATGTTGTTTCTGGGTGTAGTCGTCTTGTCAGCGGTGAGTATTTGCTCAAATGTAACCAGGATTATCCACCAACAACTTGCGCTTCGATACGGCATCGTGGAAAATGAGGTGCCTTATTATAGGTACAACCCAACTACATTTCTTGAAAATGGTCATGCTTTGCTCTACTGGGATCGGTCTATTGTCACTGACAGATTAATAACAGCCAATAAACCTGATATAGTGATAGTAGACCAATCAGCGCGCCAAGCAATTATTGTGGACATTACAGTTGCACATTATGATAATCTCGTAAAGACAGAAAAAGAAAAATTACCAACGAGATTACTAGTATGTGGAATGTGACCTCAACAATAACTATTCCTTATGTCGTGTCGGTTAATGGCTTATTAGCGAAGAGTTTAGACCAACAGCTAAAGAATCACTCGCTAAATTGTTGGATCAAGGTCGGATACAAAAGTCAGTGTCGCTTGAAACGGCACGTATTGTGAGAAGGTTCCTCATCCTGAAGCCCTAACTACCGGCGACTTGGGCCTCAACTATTATTTATATATTTAAATATTTTTATTTTTGTTTCATGAATATATTTAAATATGTGTAAAGTAAGTTAAATGTATAAATAAAAGAACATAATTAAAAGAAAACCAGAACATTAAAAAAAAAAAAACAGAAAACTTCTTCGATGTTCGTGTATTCACCTCTTTTTAGTTCACCGTTTGTTAGTTTTAAAACAATATTATCTGATTAAGAATTCTCGCTTCTTTTATGCACAGCGCCGAGACTAAAGTAATGAAACTTCCACAAAAGTAATATATAGTACGTTTTTATAAACTTCGCCAACAAAAACAACTCTAAAACAATTTTCATTCCACACCCTCTCCCCTTTAAAAGTATTTCAAGGTAATCTCCTAAGACTATGCGAAAACTCAAAACTCTTAAGCCCTCATATTTTCTTTATGGAAAAAAATGTTTTCTTTTCCTTTCTTAATTTGTAGCAGGCTTTGTCCTTTTGTCGAAATAGCTAGAACTTTATTAGGGGGATACTTGGCGTATTTTAATGCAGCTGTTACCTAAACGTATTTAATTTTCAATTAGATGTCACTCGCGAAAAGTTTCTTATGTTCTTAATTTAAGCGTATTTTAGAGGGTTCGCTTGGAGGGGATATAAAATGTTTTTAATTTACTTATGTACCGAAATAATGACTGGGGTCGATTAGAATGGAGTATGTCACTTTTATAATACGGGGGAAAAGTGTATTTTTATAAGGTATTAAATCAAAATTACATAAATGTTTTATTTTTAGCCTTTATTGTACTGATTACTTTTCAATTTATAATTTAATTGAGTTTAAGCATTTGTTAAAAATAAAACAAATATAAAGTCTTTTTTATGATTTATTTTCCAAATTAAATATAACTTATTTAGGTAAAACAGATTTCTTTATAATAGTAAGTTTAAACAATATTTCACCAAGAGTATCCTGAAATAAAATATAAACACTATTTTAAGCATAGTAGCCACACGCCTTAAAACCAACTATCTTAAATAAGCACCAGACATCTTAATCTTAACTCATTGCCTAAATAGCAGGTACTCTATTATGGCTGATATATTTAAAAATGTACGACTCTCCCCTTCTAGGGTGGAACGACCGCAGTATTAATGAAATTGACTTCCCCAGAGACTGAACCCGGAACTCTGGCTTCGCATCTTTGTAAACCGTGGTTCCATTGTTCGTTGAAGTATTGATGTTAAATTAATTGCCAGTTCGGGCATCAATTGATCTTTAAAATATTTATGGCTATTTAAGCTATTAAATATTAACATACGCTACGTAACTACAAAAATTATTAGATAAGCTAAAGTATCATTATTTTTATACTTTTATATGTTTTCTTAGTACATAATTGCCAATATTTTCATTATAACAGCTCGTCTAATTTTACTTATTTTTATTAATAAGATTTTTTTTTTTGTAACCTATAATTAGAGACTATAATTAGGAGAGTCCTAGAGTCCTAGAGGAATATAGGGACCTCAATACAATTATAAACGCGGTAAGCACCCGAACAAATATAAATTTAAATATGAATAGTGATCGCGTTAGTTTAAAACAATATATAATTAGAGGTTTTAACATTGTATTATTTGTATTTAAAACTATTTTAATTTATTGTACAACACATAACACATTATACATAACAAGTCGAGATGTAATTTATAATTTCATAATATATCTTTTCTTCTGTGTTTTTATATCAGAAAATTATATCGTTATGATAATAATAATTTAAATATTTCATTTACTTTTAAAACGTAAAATTTTAATAGATAAATAATTAATTTTCGAAATATATGATGAAATCACAGCTTATCAAGACCCATGGGAGTAATAATTCACACCATAGCGTGCTAATGTTAATTATCCTTAATCACTGTGGTGAAGGGAACTCATATAGTGTACTGCAACCCTACTCGATCCCGAGTCAAATCTTGCACCAACAACTACTAAAATTTTACAACTTCATATAAACCCATCTGTAGAAAGGGAAGAGGGCAATAAAATTAATACCTTGCCTCTAAATCGTCAGGTTACCTCTCCGGATGGTAATTTCCCTTAAATATTTAAGTTTTCTCTGTCCCCCCTTCATCCGCAACAAGATTCAATTTCACGCCCCAAATAGGGACCCGCTTTGGACCATTTTCGCTTCCTTCAAATGTCAAGAGACAACTAAAAGTGTCCAATAACTCAAGAACTTTGTGCATTCATTTGTCATACTCGAATATTCTCCTATTATCTGTAGACTGTGGGGCCAGGGCGGTCCATTTTATGTTGGTATTCAAGCAACCCACTCGAAACATTATGGTTGCATTCAAAATGGAAATAGCATGAACTCGATTCGAATCAATCTTTTGTCAAATTGGTGGAGGTAAAGGGCGTGTCTGAGTTCAGTGGTAAGTCAATAAATTTATTTGTGATAGTTTCACAAGGGTTTCAAAATAAAGTACTAACTTTAATCAATATTTTTTAAAACCTATAATGATATATTCTGATTATATTATGCTATATACGGTACACTAAGAACATACGTAAACATTATTACTGTATATCAATATGTATTCATAGGTGATGAAAATAATTGTACCTCTATAATTACGTGGTTATTATACCGGTTATATATCGTACAATGAAGTTTCAAAAATAAGTTTCCAAAACAACAAAGCTCGAAAATGAATTAATCAATATTCATAGGAGATAAAGTAACAAAATATAATGAATAATTTAACACGAAATCATCGGTGATATGTGGAGCGTACCTGAACTCCTAAGAAGCATTTATAATTAAATACTGTCACGTAATCGCTTTGACCTCATAAATTAAAGTAAACGTTATCGTGGAAAGCAATTAATTTACTTACGTGCCGAGATTTAAGAATTACTTAATAATTTCACGAAAGTTATGAAACAAGAATAAAACTTCTAAGTTTCACAAAATGTGCAAATGCACTTAGCTACGGTTTAAAAGGGTTAATGGGAGGAATTGGATACTCCAACTCAAACATCGTAAAAGTATTACGAAATTTTAAAAAATAAATCTTTTTTTACATTGTACATTCATTCCATTTTAAGGAGGACAACCAACCAGATTTGACGTCATTAAATTAGCTAAAATTGTCTAATTTAATAACCCAAGTCTGAAAGGAAAAATTTACTTCACATTTAGAACTAAAGTGGCAGAATAAAAAATAGGAACACATCTGCAACCAGACACACGAAAATCACGACTGGCGTTCACTTGATTACTTTTATTTTCTTTCTTAATAAAATCTAGAAACAGACTCTTGATAATATAATTACGAGCATGATTAATGTGGCAATAATATTATTGCTTATTATCATTATTTTTATTTTTTTATTTGCTATTGCCATTTATTTAGCTGTTATATAAATATTACAAATATTTACTTAATAGCTAAATAAATATTTTTTAAATTTATAAAATAGCAAATAAGGAAAAGAATACTTATATATTAATATCGATTTTAACATTTATAACCATTTACTTTTTTAAGTCTGTTGCATACTAGAAAAATAAGTAGATGATAAATAGCTTAATTTACTATGTTTGTATTTATGTAGTTTTATTTCAATAATATATTTATATAAAATTATTTTCACAAATTATAAATGCACACTGTAAGAATCTTAATTTTAGTTAATAAATTCTTATTAAATATTAATTAATTTCCTCTAATATTCATTCAGTAAAAATATTAACACAATTGTAACGTAGTGTAGCGACATCTATCTCGCCACATACGAACTGACGTATGTAGGATACGTCAGTTCGTTCATCAGTTCGTATATCGCGCTAAAAATATAAATGCAACTTATTTAAATGTGGAAATATTAATTAATGATAAAGATACACAGTATACTGTATACTTCAGTACACAATGAAATAAAACAAACAATCAATAAAATTTACAGATAATTACGTCAAATAAGTCGACAACATTCAATATTTTTCTATTAAATGTCATTTCAAAGATATACAAAAATATTTAAGGGACAGCCTACCGCACATGGTACAGAAAATTGATATATTAAATATTCTTTATTAATTAAAACTAGATTTTTAATAATAGTCTAAAACAGCTCAAAGCCACGATTTAAAATTAAATAATAAAAAAAAAAACGTGTAGTGATTAATTGAACGCATTCTAATTTTACATTTTTGGATAGATGATATAAAAAATATAAATATAATTATATAAAATGAAATGGAAATAATCCCTGAGGGAAAAGTTTAAGAAGATCGATATTCTGACCTTTGCATCACAATATATTTATGAAAATATAATGTCTATATATAAAAATAGGCATTTTTGGCGTGGAGAAGGCTGCCATTGAAAAGGAAGGATCCTTCGAGCAGACAGGAGTTGCGTCTGGTGGGCTACGCGCCACTTAACATTTGTTGTCGGGATCTTGTATATCGCTTTTGAAAACTTTGATAGCGCGATGTAGGATGCGTCAGTTCGTATGTGGCGAGATAGTTGTCGCTACACATTTGTTTGTTAGCCGTAGTGATCATGCCTTGCACAATGTAATACTCAAGAACGGCAACAAACTAGCGTTTCGTAAATAACGGCTCAGAAAAAAGTCGTACCTTTATTGGAATGTCTATTTTAATTTAGGTACAATAAAATATCGGTTGCGATTTAATCTCTGCCTTTACAAAAGTTCCTACAAAACCTTCCTGAAGTTCCTACAGAAGTTCCTTTACAGTCCTCAGATGGGACTTGTCGCTCCCGAGCGTCATCACCGCTATGCTCTGCGACGCTACTTAATTCGCCTCCAGTAACGCCCCTGTGCCCGTGTCGGGCCGGGATGGGAACCCGGTCCTGCTAGACACGGCGTCTTCGGGACTGTTCAGAGGTGAGCCGGACAGTCCCCGTGGAGGAGAAGTCTGGCCTTTTCGCCGAGGCTAGCCTGTTGCTGGAGGGATCCTGTTGCCTGCAGATCCTGTATAACTTTTATAAATGTTGCAAAGGGTCTGTCATCGAAAATTGCTATTGTGAAAAGGTTAGGCGCTTAGTATAATTAGGTATGGCACGGATTATACTCGAAAGTTCTAGAATGTGGTCGTGAGGGGGAGGGCTGTATGAGCGTATATATATATATATATATATATATATATATATATATATATATATGTACGTACGAATACGTACGTAACGTATAAATACGTCTTATGTATTACCATTGACTCACAACCCTGTCAAGACTTGAACACTAAAATTATGTTTAATTGTTTTAGACAAACACAACAACAATTCTTGAAGTCACAGATAAGTCTTAATGTTTCAGAACGTCCAGGAACTTGATCTTAGGGTGATGATGTTCCCAGACTTTGAGACTGTCAAGACTATTCAAACCTTAATCCGTACGTGCGCTGTTAGAAATTTGCCATATTAAACTGAAACGGAAATATTCAAATTCTGTTCTGTTAAAACCAAAAGACATTGTTACAGCCATAGTTTGATTTTTAAATATATAAACATAAAATATAACTATTTTCCCATGGTACTTTAATGATAGTTCTTAATTTTTTTATCATTCATTTAATAGAACTTATTGACTACTTATTTACTTTATTATTACTTATTTACTCGCTGAAAGTCATACAAGTATACTCATCGACCTCGACACACTCAGATAAGACGATGAACTGTGAATGGGGCAATTAGGATATGGACAGTGGAACCGAAGAGGACAGACGCTGGCTGATTTTATGGAGAAGGAAGGATTCTTTATTATGAACTCCTTATTCCAGAAGGCGTCTCACAGGAAATGGACCTAAAAAGCTCTAGAAACAAGGTCATCTCAGCTTAATTATGTACGTAATTAATATGAAATAACTAATAAATAACTAAACTCTCGTATAGCAGGAATTAATAGACTCTTGCCAAATAGCAAATAGAATTATAGGGTAGCCGGGCGTTGCCTAGATTTTAATTAAGCGGACCTTTGTCAAATTAAAGACTACTTTGAATTTTATGATTATCAAAATAGTGCTGTTTTGTAAGGAAATTCTGGTTTTATTTTATTACTAGCAACTATAAACTAAGGAACACAACTTTTTTTCTTCACAGACAGCATATTATGAAATAGCAATTATTACGTCGTAAAAAAAATTCTAAGTCTAACTACAAACGTGAGGTTTTGCTGCAGGTAACACATTAATTTTCAAATAAGCAGAAGTCGATTATATGAAGATATGTAGATTTGGGAAAATAGTAATTTGAAGTGCTGCCAATTATGTGCGTGCAAATCAAAACCAAATAAATATTCTTATGACACCTGAAATTTTTATTAGTAGGGAAGTGGTTATTATTATGGTTATTTTTCTTGATATTGTAAAATATACATTCAGCGATGTCACTCATGTTAATTATTATTGTAGATGCCTGATGAAGATCTAACTATAAGATCGAAACGTTGCAAAATTTACAATTTGGTATTTTGATTGGCACCCATTGACCACATCCCTGCTGCAGCTGCTGCTAACTTTAACAGTATATATAATGAATGGACGCAACAAAAACATGTACAGTTACAGTACAGTTACAAAGTAAAATTGCTTAGTGTAAATTGACTTATCAAAATAAATAAAGCATCTTTTATAAAATAATTATTACTAAATAATTATTTATATAATTAAGAACATTTGCGCCATAAAATAACTCTTATAGATACAAATTTCAAACAGTTTTGCAACCATTTTTATTACCTAACCGATAACATCTTTATACCCACGTTTCTCTTCCCAGTGCCGGGCTGACAACTTAAGCCAAGCGAAGGCCACAAAATCGAGCGACTCACATGATCTGACCTGAGGCCTTAATGGCGGACTATTAGCCTGGCCCAGACGACCAAGCCAGTTAAGCCACCTTAATCTAGCTGGACGGTTTTAGCTTCTTCTCGGGATATAGTCGGAAATAAAATTTCTCGCAAGATTTGGTTCAATGTCTTGTAATGTGGTATTTTCGGTGAACAAATTCTTTTGTGAACAAACGTGTAAGAGTAGTATATATAATTACATATAGTTGTATGTCATTTTGCATTTATTTAAAATTTTATTACAGGTCTTTAATACAACATTTTAGAGAAAAATAGATAAAACTTTTACTTAATCTTCTAAAAGATAGATACAGACACGCATAAAGTTAAAAACCGCTATGTAATATTGTAATAGGTTTAAATACAAAAGCTATATGAAGTCCGTATTTGATAATAAATTAAAATTAAAATAATATTTCATGTAAAAAACAGTTAATAAGTAAAGGATTAGTTTTAGTGAAAAATAGTCATATATACTCAATAAGTACTGCGTCAGCCGAGATGGTACCTACTGTTTCGGCGCACTCCTTAACCCACTTTCAAACAGCGCATATTAAATTAAACTATACCTTCTATGGGGATAACGATAACACGGAACGAGTAAATGGAAAGTAGAACAGGAAATCCATTGCGTCGAAATTGCGTAGAAATTTTATTAACAATAACCTTATAAATATACTTGCGTAGATGTTAGTTTTTATTTTAGAATCAGGTAAAATGTATGTATAAGATGCAGTAGCTTCAAAACTTACAGATCTTCTACATAAAGATCATCTCGTCACCTAATATTTATTTAGTTTTAAAATCCTAAAAACAACTTAACATTCGTTCAAACCATCGTCCCCTATTATAGCTTAATTATCTTAAAAAATCACCACTTTTTAAATACTCTAAAAATCGAATACTCTAATAAAAAATTAATAATAGGCTGATCAGGTTAAAAAAGTGGGGGTTAACTATAGAAACAAGAATTTCCAGCTCTGATATTGAGGATAATATCAAATTCCTTCTGTACATGACTGTTTTTATTAAAATTCTATATTTGTAACAATACCATTCATGTACGCATCGTCAAATCATCGTCAAGTGCATGGGGTGTCCACATTAACATGAGACTCTTTAGACTATTTTCATTAAGATTTTTCGCAGTAGTTAATTTGTATTTTTAATAGGTGTTTTAAACGTTACATGTTGCTCTGAATTTTCATGTTCTTGAAATTATTGATTGTTTAAAAAATACATACTGTATGAAACATCAAAATCAATTTACCCAATTAAACCATCGGCTTTTTGCTTCTGCCAATATAACAGATAGGTATTACATACAGGTAGGTAAGTAAGTCGTTTGATTTCAACTGCTGAACTTAGGCCTCCCCATCATCTCTGGGGGAGTTTGTCAATACTTGCGAGCGCAGTGTGTTGTCGCGGTATATGGTGATGCTGCTGCCCATCACCATCCTCGTTGGTGTATAGCACCATTATGACCTTAGTCACCTTTTATGACACCTCAGTAAGAATATTCGGCATTACTCTTCTCGGCCATGCAGTGGCCTCACCCACCTCACCTTGTTATTCTGCCCTCACCCCTTATTCTTTAGTAATCCTTTACTTAAGTTAGTTTATAATAAAAGATAAATGTGGACGGTATAGTTAATACTACCCAAAGTGTTAAAGCGATGGATGAAAGAAATACAAAGTATGCAAAATGAAAATACGAGTGGCAAGCTAGCGAGAACTTGTATGACTGTTAGTTAGTAGTTTTACAGTCTCCAATCCCCATATCGCAGTGCAAGTATGAATAAAAGATAGTTTCAACCAACAATTATTCTGTAAATGACAACTTCAATTTCCATCAGAAATTCATATATTTCTAGATATTAATATTAATAAAATAGAGTCCTTTAACACCATGAGTCTATTACTCTACCCCTCTCCTATATGGAGAAGAGAACAGTTTCCAGCAGTGGGACGCTTACAGACTATTTCAGTTTAGTTCAATTCACATATAAATAAGAACAACTCTACAGTATTCGTGAAGTAGGCCAGTCGCGACAGTAAGGGTATTGTCAGTTTGATGTAACGTCGCACGAGTAAACATCTATAAGTAGCTCCGCGAAATCTTGATAGAGGAAAACACTTCAAAACGTTTGCATAATCCTATTCCAATTTGGTTATCGTATCGTTATCTTAGTCAAATCTCGTTCAAACAATATCTAAAGGCGATTAACTCCTGAACTGTGTTCTACAGTGTATATTAACTTCGGTATTGGAAATATTATAGAAAATATCAATTATTTATTAATTTTGTTTACAGAGAAGAATTTAGTACGCAAATTTGAGATTAAAGATCACAGATTCAATTATCTAGGATGCTATTTAAATGTTAATTTTAAATTACGTTATTTTATGTTATCGTTTATTAAACGTTTTTTTTATACCACCGAGACAAAATTAAACGGCTATTTTTAAACAAGTTTACAAAAAAATATATATACTTTATTATGTTGGTAATACAACAAGACGATTATTTTTCATATTTTAGCTAGCTTAGCTCAAATACTACAAAAACTCTTACGCTTGCTACACTTTGCTACCACACATGACTGTAAATATATTCATTGGTTTATATTCCATATATATATATATATATATATATAATTATATATATATCCTAAAAAATGACTGCAAAAACATATAACATTTGACGATGCATTGGCGCAGTGATCACAGCAACTGCTAGCGGTCGCGGGTTTGATCGTTTGTCGTGGTCTGGGCCTTTGTGCTCGTGTATTGTGCGTGTTTCTGGACCCCCGACACAGGATTCACATCCTACTGGGAGCCGTGGAGTGTGAGACGTTTATTTATTTATTTTCTTTTCAATCACAATATACTATCATTTATATATATTTATTATTGACTAGCGGCCCGCCCCGGCTTCGCACGGGTATTTAACTACAATTTTAAAAATTATAAATTTATATTTTTTATCACCTACATACGCCATCTATCGTATAATGGTAGAATATCGTTTTTAAATTTAGTGACATTTAACATAATAGTACCTATATAAATTGAAAATGATGTTTATCTAAAATATTAAAACGATTTCTGTTCCTATCCGACATATTTAGTAAACGTTTAAGTTCAGCAAAATAATAACTCAAAAATAAGTTTTGTGAGTTTTTAAGATTCCTTAGACCAGATGGCGTTGGCGGCGTAGGTACCTATTTCTATTTTCTTAAATATTTATTTTTAAATTTAATTACAATGAAACAAAAACTAAATTATACTGTGAGTTATGTTTAATTTTTATGTATTAAAGTTATTTACATTGGTTTTGTACTTCTTACGTGATACGTGAACACAGAAAAAAACGATAAGAGATGGCGCTGATACAAAAAAAAAACGCGCTATTAAAATTTATTCTTGATGATATATAGTGTATTAACAAAACGGAGGTTTTAACAGATTTATTATTTGTATAGATCATTTATACCTGCAACTTTTACTGCTAATTTTTTACACTGCCGCATTTAAAACATCACACTAGCAATGAACAAAATATCTTTTAAGTATCTAAATGTTTCGGATGAAATAAGTGCGTGTGGACTCATAACCCAAAGTGGAACAGCATGGTAGATTAAGTTACAACCATTTTCATTCTTAGGAAAAGAGACACGTAATCAGAATCGGACAGCAGATCGTATCAGTACAGTACTGGACTCGTGCACTATTAATGGCAATCGTCGTGATTATTCTACGCTGATGTCGAACACACTAAAATTAATTTATATAGTATGCTATTAATTTGGTGCTTGTACCTAAAGAGTCATCATAGTTTATTCAACGTTTTAAAAGTCGAATGATCACGTTTAAAAATTAAAAATAACTACATAAACTAAAGGAATATAATAATAAGGTATTGAAAAATTATTAATCTACGTTAAAGTATTAGCATTTGACGATATATAAATTTATATCAACGACGCTGAGCCGTGATGATATAATGCTATTGTATTAATAAAGTTTAATATGAACAGAATTTACTATTTAATAAATAGTAATAAATTGTATTATATTAGTATTAATTAAAAAAAATAAAACCTTAACATTTTTTAAAAAATTAATATTCTGCTATTAACGATTCATTTCACTACCATTCGCTATCGAACCCGACTGATGCGAGTATTCAATGATGATCGCCTACCAATGCTCTACCACGCTCCATTTACTAAATATGCCGTTTACCCATAATAAAATGCTCATACTTTACATCATAAAACAAAACTCAAGTGTTGAGCGAAACATGAACTTTAAAATGAAAAACTTTATTGAATGCCGGGGCTTGAAATACCCTGCGAGAAACAGCACAAAAGCGTATGTTTTCTATTCGTGGCTGTAGAATGAGAGTAGAGTTCAATAGAACTTAGACATGGCAGCTATTGCTTCCGAATGATTGCGAAATATTTATATTTATTATAGAGGCAAGAACCACTTATCTTATCAAGCTATTCATTCATTTTTAAATCTACTTACCTTACTTACTTTTACTTAGTTTTTTATATATTAAAAAAAGAACACAAATGTCAATCTTGTATTTAAAGTACACTTCGGATAATTTCTTTGATAAAAAAGCAAATAGAACCATATTTATAAACAATTTGTTTTCTGTAATGAAAAGCTATTACACACATAAATATTACATCGTTCTTTATTACAACCTAGAATATGAATTTTGTTGACAGATAATATATTCTTCGCATCTATTTCAATATTACTTCTCCAATATTTCAGCGAAGCTACAAACCATGTAAATGATCAATAGCGCTGACGAAACTAACAAATGTACGCTGATTTCATACCGTATGAATGCTCCAAGTGGCTGAGTAGCAATTAGATTCAGCAAACACGCATCCACTCATGCCGAACAATATGAGAAAAGGGGCAACAAACAAAAGCCTACGCTGAAACACCCAAAGGTTGTATTGCGGCGTACAATCGGCTGAAAATTTAATATGTTGTTGTCTGGGTCAAAATTGTTTGCGAATTCGTAAAACGTCTATAACAAAACGATGTAATTAATTTACGATATTTATGTTCGTTAGACATTTCTTTTTCGTTCTTTTTTTTTGTCACAGAGTATGAGACTGATTTATAAAATAAAGATTACTTAACAACATAATACAAAAATGACAACTACTAATAACATTTTCAAAACGTTCTATATCCTTGTATTCATCGGAAATAGATATATAAAGTTTAGATATATCTTATCATAATTCATTTCAATATAACTTGGTTCTTTTGAAAATAGCGAAAAATCCCTATTAAACTGCTATAGTCCTATCATATTACAATTTCAATTCATTAATCATGCAACATTGAGCGAAATAACTGGAGCACAGATGCTACTAATTAAATTTCCGCTAGAATATCAAAATCCCATTAAGCAGAAGGACGTACAAATCGCTCGCATCTATCCTGCAAATGAAATCGTAACAATGAAAACAAGTTGCCACTGAAAGGAACTGAAGGAAAGACAAACCCTCTTTTGTTGCTTCAGTCTTAATACGTTCTATGACAAATTGAAATTTCAAGTTGTTGAGACGTAGTTGCTATTCTGGTGAACATTCGATAATTGGTCTAGAATCCTTTGTATTATCATTTTTATTTATTTTTTTCTTTTGAATGTTTCTGACAACTGTAAGAACGGTACGGATAAAATTCTTTCACGTGATGAAAAGCAAATTTTATTACCTGATTGTTGTTTTATTTTTTATTTTTTTCTTCAAGAAACAAACTAAAATAAAAAAAACATCCAAATAACATTTAAGAAGTGTACCTTTAATTGATGACTGACTCGTTGGTGCAGTTGCCAGTGTTTTTCGCTACAGGATAAAGGGTTCCATTCCCGCTCCGAGTCTGGGTGTAATATTTATATAAGTAATATTTATTGATTAAAAAATATGTAATTACCCATATCATACGGGTGCTTTCTAAAACACAGGCATTAACTTGCCAACCTTAGAAACGAGACGACCGTGTATGCATGTTTAACATTTGTATTTATATTTAATTAATTTATATCTAGTTGTAGAATATTTTTGATAAACACAAATGTTTGATATTCTCCTGACAACTCTTCTCTTCTAAATTTTAAACATACGAATAGGAGCGGTAAGTTCTATTTTATTTATAATAATGTCCATAACTATAATACTCTAATCTAAATGAAAGAAGATTTAGAAATTAATCCACCACGCTGCTCCACTGTGGATTCACTAATAATTCCCGGATCAAGGGTAACGTTCGTTATCAAGTGTGTATGATAATATCCGGAATCAATGGCCTTACGTGATATCCGATGCACGGTAGGAAATCCACAATCAACAATACAAAATAACAGTCAAGTTGGTGATTTACATTAAGCGTGTGTTACTACGATTTTTTAATCTGAATATCTAACCTTATAAGGTTTTTTTATTTTATTTTAGAATTTCTAATTTCGAAATCTATCCTAAAAAATCAAAATCGTTAAAGTCGATTTACTCTATTAAAATGATAAATAAAATAATAGACGCATTGAAATCATCGTTTAAAATAAGAGAGTAAAAGTTAAACGAGTACACAGAGAAAAAGAGGAAAAAAGAGGCAATAATTTCAACAAGTGGAAAATCCCTAATATTATAAATGTGAAATGTAATTTTTATGCGGATATGCCGCGGGCGGAAGATAATAATAATATAAATTAAAAAAAGGGAAAAAAATCACTGTTTACTTATTTCAAGATATAACACTAAAAAATATTATAGTATAAATGCTTGTGTCTCACTAAATGTCTAGTCATTCTAATATTGCCTTTATAAGATAGATACCTGCTATAAAATTAGTCGTAAGACTGTCCGCACATTATGAGATTTTTCCCCTTAGACGAACGTAAAATGAAATGAACAAAATTCATACATTAAGTATTATATATATTATAATATTATATATATTCATACATAGCTTGAATAATATCATTTTTTTTTTTATACTTGCAAACGTACGATTTAATTTGGATTTTTAGGGACTGGTCGTGGATTGATGAATAAAAATTTTTGACGGTAAATCAGAAAATTACTAACAGAAATTACTTTAGTGTGCGGACAAGCTAATTCATGCTGGAAGCTTGCCCGTCAGCAGGCAGACGGGTTTCTTGTCGTCCGTCAGACGCCTCTGTTTAATCAAAATGCAAATTAAAATGCTTTCGCATCAGCTCGTGACGTGACAAAACACCGTACCACGTTGATGTGTATTTTATAGCTGCCTCAGGCGTAAAATACATCAGAAACTAGCAATGTCTTTATAATAACATATTATAAGAAGTATCTAGTGTTCAATCTGACAAACTTAGTTTTACTTATAACACAATCGTATTAGTCACTGTGATTCACCGAAATTAAGATATTATTTTGTTGACTTATTTACATTATACATATGTACGAGTTAATACTTTTAATCATGCTTATGTTAGTTTGGCTTTTCACCAAATACTTAAGTCCTATTTTTTTAAAGATTTTAATATCCAGATTAATTATTATTAACCAAAGTGCACTAAGAAAGTTTTTTTTTCTACATTTAATAAAAAATAACGAGCAGACGGCACCAACTGATGTTAAACGGTTACCGTCATTGACACCAGTAGAGACATGCATTAGAGAAGTTGCGGGTGCGTCGCTGGCCTTTAGGGAAAAGTTGTCAATATATAGTATATATCCGTAATAGGTATGGCTTGAAATATTTATACGTATTATATATATTTATATAATGTATAATATATTTATACAGAATTTCGTCTTTTCTTTAAATTTTATTTCACTATAAATTGTGGATATGATAATTATATAAATTGTAGTCTATATTTTATTTTCAAAACGTCCCACCTTATATTTAGATTCGTTACATTTCGCGACAAAAATAACTTGAAGGCACAAAAAAAAATTAGCATGGATTTAGGTCGCTGCCACGCTTTGACTGCTTAATTACATTAAAAATTTCGTGCTCGTCGTATAACGATATACTTTCGAGTCCGAAGTTTGGAAAATGTACCTGTGGACGATTATTTTATTTTCATTTGTGTAAAAGTTTTGAAATCTTAAGAAAATTATATGACAATATTATTGCGTTTCATCTAACTACGTCACCAAGTGCTCATATTTAAAATTGTTCTTGTTCTCGGCTGTAAAACAAAACATCAACTCGTATGTCTTAGGAGATATTTTACACATGTATTTTCGTTAACTCAGACCAAATCAGCCCGGTGAATTTAGCTCTATGCTTTCCCTTACTAAAGACATTAACAGGTCGTTACAGTACAGGATACGTCTCCCACAGTAATGTCATGAAGTGTACCAATAACAATGAAATACATTATAAACACAAAACAATATTTTTTGAACCAGTCTCAGTTCAAAATTTACTCGAGTGGCAGAAAAAAAATTTTTTTTCGTTTTACAGATAAACAATAAATTCATTGTTAGATTTGTTAACATATATAACTATGTCAACTGCGAAACAATATCATTTGAATTTAAAAGTGATGACACAGAATAGCGAATAGAATTCGAAGAATGAAATACTAAACCGATCAGCTCTAGAAAAAAATCAGCGTCGAACTAAGATACAATTCTCTCCAAAAGACTCCCTACGAATCGGTTGTCATCGGTTTTATATGAAAGTCCCTTACTTGTTTCCATTGTTTACAAAACTTTTTTTTTTACGATATAGTTTATATTTGTAATAAAATCCCATTTATTAAATGTGTAAAACCTGCAATGGTGCCTGTAAATGAACTAGACGAAGGCCTCTTCTCTTACTGAGTTAAAGAGCTGGAGTTTAATCCACTTGTCTACTTTTTTGGGGATAACTCTAATACAGTGTTGCTAATTTACTCGATTAATTTTAATTTTAATTATAGCATTAGTATTAGCTTTGAAGATTGCATCGACCTTAAAGTATTGACTACGCAATTTTGCAAAAATAATGATAGATGGATTTTTTATTGTTGTTAAATGATATTTTTTTGTTAAAATTGTAACATATTTGATTGAACCTTTGTTTTAGTCTTTTTTGCATATCTTTATTTTTTCTACTATGTACATTTAAAGCTCCAAAAATTACGTTTTTTGGTATTTTTATTTAACATTTAGGAAAAAATCAAATATCTTTAGAACTTAGTATTGCGTTTTCTACTACATTTATCTAATATAATAGAGAAAAAATCGTGACGTGTAGAAAACAATGGAAATCTTCACTTGAGTGCATCTCGATAAGTGCAGAGGCCAGCGATGGTTTCTGTTACATTCGTAGACGAAATCTAATTTACTTTTCAAACTTTTACAGTGTGGTGTCTAGACTCGAGCCAATTGAAGTGCTACCCATGTTTTCTTTTAATTATACAATTACATGTGTTTTCAGACAGTAACTCGCACAGATGGAGACTGTCTGGATATTCTTGTTTTTTTTATTGAAATAAGACGTAAGGATAACGCAATGAAATAGGATGATAGGAATACAACGTTGTAATTTTTCGCACATATTCTCTGTTGAGATGATTTTTAATCTTCCTATTATTTTATATTTTACGAATAGTAGTTGCAAATTTAACAACAAAACTAGTTTGTTGATAAGTGTATTTTCCTGACCACAAGCATGCAGCCGACGCGCATTCCTGGTCATCACCCACAGCCTTCTCCGCAACCATGGCACAGCACACTGCACTTCGGCCGGTCAGCAAGCAGAGACGCACTTCTCTCCTGGTCGACGCAGCAGCCAGCCACTACGCAGCACTGCACCACCCCGACTCACTGGGGCATCACCGCAGACAGTTCCGACTCACCGCGAACTAGCCTGTCACTACGCAGCACTGCACCACCCCGACTCACTGGGGCATCACCGCAGACAGTTCCGACTCACCGTGAACTATGCGGCATCTGGTTCCGACTCACTGGAACCATCCACTGGCCCGGCAAGCATCACAAGATGTACGGACGACTCAACCTGCTATCGACCTCCGGTCTCGGAGGGGGAGTGATGTAGCGACAACTATCTCGCCACATATGAACAGACGTATCCTACATCACGCTATCGAAGTTTTCAAAGCAATTGAATATATATACAAGAAACCGACAACAAACGTTAAGTGGCGCGTAGCCCACCAGACACACACCCGTCTGGTCGAAGGATCCTTCCTTTTCAAAGGCAGCCCCTCTACGCCAAAATAGAGATAAATAAAAATAAATTCTTATCTTCTAAAAATAATAACATAGGCACATAAGCTTAAAAGTTTATTTTCTATTGTTACCAATTTCGTTGTTCTGTCGGGAATTTTATTTTAGAAACAAATTCTTTTGGGAGCATTGCATCTGCGACGAACTATATCGATTTGCTAGACGCAGGCGGTAAATAGCAAACAGTATGAAAGTAGAGTCCACAGGGATTTTAGTGTCTATTCTTAAAGCATTCGCTTCTTTCAATAGAATCAATATGTATAATATCAAATATTTAATAGAATCTTTAGAAATATGACGATTACGATACATTCCACATTTAGAATATTACGTGATTTTCTATAACTTAATAACAATTAAGAGAGTTTGAAGTATCGGGTTTGTATTATTTTATTTTATTTATTATTTTTGTAAAAAATACAACGAAATAAATGTTCTAGTTTTAACTAACTGCTTGTGGAATTATTATTTGATAAATATGAAACGATTACGAAAACTGGCTGCCTGAAAATCGCGTTGTTTCAAAATAATCCCCTTAGCAGAAATTCTCAACTAAGCTATCACATGCTCTATTCGACTACTTTGCCAACACTCGGGAAAACTACTGGGATTTGAAAGCTACTTTTTACCGAGTTAAATAGTTAGACTTAAGATACTCAACTACATATTACAATCAACTTATCTGCATTTATCATTTTATTGAACAATTTGGGTGAAGATATTGCGCAATTATTTGAGAATTTAATAAGTATATTAAAATAGTACCATTTGAGTTTGATTCACGCTTGGGGCAGATATTTGTATTTGTATAAATATTTGTTTCCGATCTGGGCTGTATGTCCTTGCGCGTCTCCGCACCGTGCCTCGGAGAGTTGAGAGAGTCCAAGTCGTTATCACAGACATCTGATAACGATCGTTACTCATGGTAGGGAAAAATATCCGTCAACCCACAGTGGAGCAGCGTGGATTAAGGGGGTGGTCGGGATTTATTGCAGTTATAGAAATTCATATTCAGCAAAAGTACTGCGATTTCTCGTATTTAAAAAATATGCATAGAAATCTTCAAGATATTTACTGTTTCGGTGAAATTACGAAAACACGATAGAAATAACTTCATTCGATAGAAAATAATCACAAAGTAAGGTCTTTGAAATGGTTTGAAACGGTTTAAATAAAGAAAGCAAACGAGCAACCACCTAAAAGTTTTCTCAGAATATTAAACATGTTAAAATTGAATTATTTGATGTTGGGTTTTCGATATTTTTGTACTTTTCATTCATGATTTATCAATATTATAATTTGTCGGTTACGCCATCCATTCCGAGCGATTTCAAATCGGTTCTCCTTCACTTACTCGCTGCGTTCGACAGTGACAGTCTAAACGTGATGCTAAATAGACGTGTGTCGCTTTAGTCTCCAAACGCGCTTCGTATATTCACGAAAATACAGAACAAATACTAGTAAAATGGGCAATAAAGAGCTAAAAAAAAAAGAAGAGGAACCAGAAGGGCCCGAAAAAATAAAGGTTTACATAATATGGTAAAAGTGCAAAGGTAAGTAATAAATTATTATAATTTATTAATTAACTAGTTAATCAATTGCTGTTAGTGTACCTTTATTTCACTAATATCTGCATTGACAGCGTTGCTTTGTGGTCTGGCGACAGAATCAAGTTTTTGAGACGTTAGGTTCGATCCTCAAAAAAATTTTAGTTTTAGTAGAATTATGTTTTTGTTTATTATTTTTTTTATGCAGTTACTTGTGTGTGTAGGAAAAATACTTATATATCTTACTTATTTTTTTAATCAATTTTTTTTTACCCGACTGCGACAGAAGGAGAGTTATGTTTTTCGAGTGTATGTATGTATGTGTGTATGTGTGTATGTGTGTATGTGTGTATGTGTGTATGTGTGTGCGTGTGCGTGTGCGTGTGCGTGTGCGTGTGCGTGTGCGTGTGCGTGTGCGTGTGCGTGTGCGTGTGCGTGTGCGTGTGTGTGTGTGTGTGTGTGTGTGTGTGTGTGTGTGTGTGTGTGTGTGTGTGTATGTATGTATGTATGTATGTATGTATGTATGTATGTATATATGTATGTATGTATGTATGTATTTATATATGTATGTATGTATGTCCATTTCGCGGCGCCCGCAAATGGCGGAATGAGGGGGGGGGGGAGTTGAATTTTTTTTCTTACTGTAGCAATATGGGTATCAAATGAAAGTTAGTAAATTGTTTTATTCTTTTTAGTTTATAATAAGAGTATTTTACGCAGTCGGGTTTTTTTGATTTTTTTTAATTAAGCATACTTGTGAAATAAAGATCATACTTTGATATATAATTAAAATTTCCAGAAAACGACGGTGTATTTCTGAAGATGATGCAATAGACACTGGAACAACCGCTACCACCACTCGCATGTATGTACAATTCGATGTAAACCGAATATTATTGCTCGCGTACGGTGGGTCACTCGCTAAATATAAACCACCAGTGCAATATGAGCTAATATCACTATGGATAAGCTCGACGGGGAACTGGCAGAGGAAGTCGCAATCGTCGGCCGCTGGAGTCTCCCGCCGCTTTCGGAGCTTGGGGTGGATGAGGCGGCTAGCCGGCTCTGCGACGCATTCACTGCTGTCTGCAGAGCGGCCATGCCGCCCACGAAGCGTCCATCCCCACGGCGGGCACTCTACAGGTGGTCGGCTGAGATAGCTGGCCTCCGGGCCGCCTGCAACGGGGCCAGGAGACAATTACCCGGAGCAGGCGGAGACGCTCCCAGGACGTGGACAGGGACGATAGGCTGCGCAGGATCTACGTGTAGAAAACGAAGATCCTGCGGTAGGCCATATGCCGAGCCAAGGAGGAATCTTGGCTGGAGTTAGTTGGGGGTCTGGAGAGAGACCCACGGGGCCGAACGTATAATTGGGCGCGGAACAAGCTCCGCACCCAGTCGGCCCCCATCAGCGAAACGCTCCAGCCGGACCGACTGGGGAGGGACCCGAGCGCTTTGTTCCCTCAGAATGGCTCGGCAGATGCCGGACGAGGAGGAGGGTGTTCCGCCACCCGTCACAGAGGCTGCAATGGAGGCGGTGATTACCAGCCTCCAAAATAAGAAGAGGGCGCCGGGTCCAGACGGGGTGCACGGGAGAGTCCTTGCGACCGCTCTCGGGCACCTCGGCGACAGCCTCCGGGAGCTATTTGACCGCTGCCTGCGGTCTGGCCAGTTCCCGGGGGTCTGGAAAGACGGTCGGCTCTGCCTATTTCCTTAGGCAGGTCGGACCCCGGACTCGGCTTCGGTGGTGCGACCGGTGGTTTTGCTGAACGAAGCTAGGAAGGCCTTGGAGAAGATAATCCCTACCTATACCTCCCGACCTCTCCGATCGGAGGGTAGGGTTAGAGGGTTTAGGGCTCCGTGTCAGGATTGACAAGACCGAAGCCCTACTATTCCGCGGGACCGGCCGCAAGGGACCTCCACCGGGGGCTACCCTGCAGATTGGAGAGGGAAGGGTCAGGATGAGCCCCCAAGTGAAATGTCTGGGGCTCATCCTTGACGGAGGGTGGACCTTCGGCCCACATTTAGCTATGGTAGGACCGAGGTTCATGAAGGCGGCGAGTGCGCTAGGCAGACTCCTCCCGAACCTTGGAGGACCCAGCGCCGCCTGCAGGCAGCTGTATTCTGGAGTCTGCCGGAGTATGGCGACGTACGGTGCCCCGATTTTGGGCGGTTCGCCTCACCGCGAGAAATAAATAGCGCTGCGCGCTGCGCTGAGGGCAATCGCGGTGAGGGTGATTCGGGGGTACTGTACGGTATCGTGGGCTGCAGCTACTGCTCTAGCCGGCGACCCCCCGTGGGAGCTCGTAGTGGAAGTTCTTGCCGAGACCTACTCATATATCTCGGGTAGGAGGGCTCTTGGTGAGAACCCTACGTTGGACGGGATCCTACGGGTGCGTCGGATAGGGCAGGAAGCGCTTATGCGGAGGTGGGGGAAGGACCTGGCGGGGCAGCCGTACGGTACATGCGTAACGACTGCCATTCGCCCAGTCCTTGAGCGGTGGATGCGTCGAAAACGCAAGCCCCTCAACTTCCGTCGGACGCAGGTTCTCACCGGGCACGGTTGCTTTGGTGACTACCTGTGCCGGACGGCCCAAAGGGAGCTGACGACTGAATGTTATGATTGTGGCGCGGCGGTGGACTCTGCCCAGCACACCCTCGAGGTGTGCCCGAGATGGGCGGCGCTGCGTCAAGGTCTGACGTCGGTCCTCGGTGGGGACTTGTCGCTCCCGAGCGTCATCACCGCGATGCTCGGTGACGACGAGTCCTGGAAGGCGATAGTCTTCTTCTGCGAGACAGTAATGTCCCAGAAGGAGGCTGACGAGTGGGTGAGAGAGGAAGCCGCCGACGTGGCCTCCATCCGCGGGCGACGAATGGGGGTGCGTAGGAGGCGCTACTTAATGCGCCTCCAGTAACGCCCCTGTGTCTGTATTGGGCTGTGATGGGAACCCGGTCCTACTAGACACGGCGTCGTCGGGACTGTTCAGAGTTTATAGCCCGTCGTGGTAAACCACGCACGATTTTATCCGATAGTGGAACTAATTTTGTAGGCACCTGTAATGAACTAAATACTTTTTTGCAGACGTTTAATCTTGACTCGTGTGTTGCACAGGAAGGCATCGAGTTTAGTTTCACGCCACCTTATTCTCCCCATTTCAATGGCGTTGCAGAGGCCGCCGTGCGGTCGATCAAGCATCATTTAATTCGACTGCTGCACCAGCATCACTTCACGTACGAAGAGCTGTATACGTGTCTTACACAAATTAAATCAATTTTAAACTCCCGACCTCTAACTCCTCTGTCCTCCGATCCTCTTGACTTCTCTGCCTTAAAACCTGCCCACTTTTTGATTAGACGACCACTAACATCTGTACCTTATCCACAGTTAACAGAAATCAGTATCGGCCGACTAGGACGCTTCCAAAGGGTGGAGCAGCTTAAACAACATTTTTGGAACAGGTACCATACGGAGTACATACATCTACTGCAACAGAAGACCAAGCGGTCTACATCTTCCAGTGACATTAAAGTAGGATCTCTTGTACTCATAAAAGAAAAGGCCCTGCCTCCTCTATTGTGGTGTCTTTGACGTATTGTGCAAGTGTATCCAGGAGGTGACGGAGCGACGAGAGTGGCGGATATCAAGACAAAGAAGAGCACGATACGGCGCGTCTTCAACAACATTTGCCCACTACCTCTTTGAAGTTTACCCTTCAACCCGGGGAGCTTGTTCGAGCGATATTGCCCGCGCGCTGCGACGGGGATACAGCGGGTAGCAGGCGGGGGCCGTAGCACGGCCAATAGCTCCACGCAGTACGAGACTTGCATCGGGACACCACCGGCGACGCACGTTTAACCTATCTTATAATATTATTTTTGTACGGTCAATATACCAGCCTACATACAGTCCACTAGTCTTATTTATTTCTCTTTTAGTCATAGGACCCTAACAAATAGAATAGAATTTTATTGAGAGATATTTATACACTGTTACACATAAAAATTAAATAATTTAATACACAATAAAAGAAATACTTAAAAAAAAGGTAAAAAATATATAATAAATAATAATATATAATATATAATAAATATATAATAATATTTATACAAAAAAAAAGAATAAAATATACGTAGTTCAATTTAAAAAAAATAAACAAAAGAAGTATTTGTGTATACAATTAAAGCAACAAACATACAAAATTACAAATACATTTAATACATACAATAACATATAAAATTACAAATACTTAAATTAAGTTACAAAAAAAAAGAATTGACAAAATATATATAAATATGCGCTTGAATATGATATTGTAAAAAAATTACCGAGAGCCCTGTCGTACCTGCTAAAGTTCTGGTCGTAGACATCCATATTGCAATCTAGGTAATAAAATTTTGTAAGTAATACCAGCCCTCCTATATACTTACGTACAACATACTTCCATAAACATTATTTTTTAGAACTGAAGAAAATATTGATATTTTGTTGATACATATTTTGTTACCTGCTTTATGATCAACGGTCGTAAGTTTACAGATGATTTTATTACAAAATAAATGTTTAGTGGATATTACATAAATTATTTTCAAAAGATTTTTATTATTATTATATTGTCTAATGTCACTTTTAATTTTTGTTTGTTTTTTATAGTTTTATTATTAAAAGTCATTTTTCATAAAAAGAAACTTTACATTTAGATTGTGTATGTAATGGGTTCGCATTAGGAGCAAAAAACGAAAAAGTTTTATAGATATTATATAGAGGGCTCGGAACCTAAAATTCCTTATTTAGCGAAGAGATGGCGTTAGTTAAAAAGGTTCGTTGAACCTGTGCGTTCGGGCAGCGAGGGGCAGGTAAGGTGTTGGGAGGAGATGCGGAACTCAAACGCTCAAGGTCATTCGCTCATCTAAGCCCCTTAAGCTCCAACCCTTCTCCTATATAGAGGAGAGGCCTTTGCCCAGCAGTGGGACGCTTACAGGCTGATTCAGTTCAGTTCAGTACCATTAGGATTATGTTTTTTTTTTTGTAATTTTTAGTGACCGTGATACCACTTTACATTCGATGAAATTTGCAGCATGAACTTTCGAACCTCACATACTTTATATGCAATAAATTTTATGAAATAAAAAAACTAAAACAATTCTATCAAATCAAAAGAGAAGAAACTTATAATGAAAACTATGATAATAGTGTGATAATAATTTAGATAATGACATTTATTTGAGATAAAAAAAATATTAGAATATTTATAAGTAATAAAACGTACCTAATATAAAGTCATTTGTTTTTGTGTAAAAATATCAAAACCTTGATGACTATGAAATTCATTTGAATACGTACAATAAAATCTAATAGCGAGGAAAATTGTTTTATTTTATTATCTGCTTTTGAATTTGCTTGTCTCTTCTTTCTAGTTTTAATACCTTTAAAACTTATACGACAAGAGATAAAATAACGGATTAGTAATCATTTCTATAGGTAGTGATTCCTTTCTTTTCAACTAACACTATGATTAACTTTGCAATTTTATACTTGGTTATCAAATAATGATGATTTTTCCTCATTAATTACAGTATACAAAGAAAAGTAATGTTTTATTTAAAGAATAGCAATTACCCGAGTACGGCAATAATAGATAGTTAAATCTTTAGGTTTAATCAGTTCTACTAATTCTATATTCTATAACTTTACGTTAACGTTCTATAACTTTACAAAAGTAGTGTATTTACGCCGAGTTGCACGAAACAAATGTTAAAATTTAAGTGTTTATTAAACTAATTTAATCACAAGAATCGTGATTATCTGTTGCAAGAAACCTACATCTGATTAAGTTAACAAAAAAATTCAGTTTAATTAAAGACCTATCTAACGGACGATTAATTCCAACAGCTTTAAATTAATCATGAGATCAACTAATTTTAAGATTAATTTCAACTTAACTAACGGAAAATTAGCGACGGTTTCGTGCAACTCGCCGTTAGTCTATTTTCTTTATGAAATATGGTTATTTTATTAAACTTGTTTTTTTTTTTCTTCATAAAAATTAAAAAATACTCCTTGAGGCTGTTCAAAAAACTATTTAGGAAAGTAACATTTATATAATATTACTTGCAGACCCGGCCACGCGTTGCTCTGGCTAAGGTTTTTGTCATATTGTAGTAAATTTAGTAAGTAAGTAAGTTTAGTAAATTTTGTAGTAAACTATTCAAAAGAAACGGTACGAGAACATAAAGTATAAATAAATAAATAAATAAAACATCAGTCGTAGGGACCACCATGGTTTTTTACATAGATGCCATTTGTAAAAAAACACACAAACGCGACCTCCATGACTGATTTTCTACTACAGTTACCCTTTAATACAATGAAATTATTATTTACGAACAAAGACGAAAACGTTAAAGTTAATAGTTCTGTATAAAATATTTATTTTATAATGAAGTTTGCAATATTTTTTTATCTTGTCAAGCAATTAAAATTAAGTAAGTTCTATGTCATAAGCTTAAAATACTGAAATCGCTCCGTAGCGTATTACGTAGTAAGTATCCTTTGTTCTAGTGGGAATTATACGAAAAACTTACCTATACGTACATCATTAAAAAAGGTACTTGATAAATTTTTATTTTACAACTAATAAAAATCGCTTCATCTTGTTCTATTATAAAAGTCAAAAACCAAAAGTCATCTGTACAAAAGAGACTAGACAACGTTTTATAGACTAAAACAAAAGAACGATGTACCAGGAGAACATGAGTAGGTACAAGACACGGACATCGTCGACGTTATCTACTGTCACGGAATACCGATGACCCCTACAGCATGCATTATTTATCCACCTAAGCCCCACCAAATGAATGCACCATCGGAACAAAACAACACGCGGAAGTAAAGACAAATGTCAGACAAATCTAGAAGAGTCTTTTAAATATGCATTACAAAATTCGTAAATTATTCCTAAAATATATACCTATATGAAAAGCATATATTAGTTTAAGCGTTCCTTTTACTTTATAATTCACAAGAAGTTATATTTTATATTGGATCTGCGCCCTATATCTTTGAAAGCACAGCACTATACATATTATAATAAGATCTTACATTTCACGTGTTTTTTTTTTTTTTGAAATTTTTAATGAACATTTTTGCACGAGTCTAAAAACACTAATTATGTACATTTCTATCATTTTCAGAAATGTTTGTGTGTCTGTTTATTTAAACACGGATCGCTGATAAAGTACGAGTTGGTTAAAAAATCAAAATTAGAACATGATAAATTGATAATCATAAAGAATATCCTGGAGTAACATTTAGTTTTTATTTCATTTAAATCTCTTATTTGCAGTAGAACAAATTGTTTTAATTAAAAATCAATATTTAAGTTTATATTTTATTTGAATTAGTAATAACTGAAATGGTTTCATCGTTAACTTCAAAACACTCATTTATTTCTGCCTTCTGACTATAGGGAATTACGAAATCCAATATTTAGCCTTTATTTCGACGGTATAAAATTTCTATCACAATTTTTTGTTCTGACCGGGCATGTCACGTAAACACAGATCAGTAAATTCTTTATCAGCAATGAACACTTCCAGAGCAATCCGCCGAGCCCTACGTCCTCCATCTGTCGACGTGTATTCGAAGTTAAACGACGGAAATAAAAATCCTATAAATATTGAACAACCATATTTTTCTCACTTTGTCACGTCGAAAAATCGTATCGTTCGTACATGCCTTCTTGTAAATGTGTACGAGTCCTTACACCCTTACCCACTGTTCTGTTAAGAAATTCTTCTTTTGCACTTTCTTATAATAATGAATATGCCACTCACACCCAGAGTATATAAAAATATATAAAACATACTACCTCTAGTCTTGTAGTATAGCTAAAATTTCCAACACTACTGTATTTTTATTTTATTTTAAAAGATTAGTAACGAAATCGATTTTGAAAAGAATATGAAAACAAAATTGTATGTCTGGCAGAACTCCTTTAAAAATTTTATTTTTAATATAAAGAGCGGGCTATTATACTTATTTTGTTACAGCAGTGCTATGATAATAATTTAGAAGAATTTTAATTAATTTAGAATATATTTTTAATCTGATCTTCAATATCAACATAAGCCTGCAGGATGGGTATCCTGCAAGAGTTGGGTAACTCTTTGCAAATTACAGCAAACAACTTGTTGGATTGGCATCAATGAATATTTTATAATTTTAAAGCCGTTAAATGTAGGCTGTTTCAAACCAGTTGCTTGGAGATCGATGGGAGAGGCCTTTTTTTTTTTTTTTTTTTGACGCTGTGAAATGCGTTTACGCATCCCGCCACCCGCAGGCGACGGGTATGTGGGACTCGCTGACTGCGAAGTCAGAATACCCACTAAAACACAGCGGTGCCCTCGTCGTCGTACAAGGACGCCACGGGTCGATGGGAGAGGCCTACGATCAGCAGTAGACATCCATTTTCTGATATGATGATTTACATTTAAATTTTATTATTTATTAATTTAAATATTGTAAACACATAAATAATGTGTTAACAATATTCTTAAGATTATCTTAATATTTATTTTTTGAGATCTGTTCTTTGGCACTTTGGTTTTACCTAGTTATCAAAATAGTCTAGAACAGTAGAGTTATCTTATTACTAATATTTCAGTCTCAGTCTATCTTTCAGGAAAGACCGAAACTCACCGAAACTGAAACGATATAGATTTTTTAGTGGATCTTATTATTAAATTAAAAAACGAACCTTTTTTGACTACTTCGAAGATTAGCGCGTTCAAATTAATATTTAGCTTTATTATATAAAATTTGAATACGAATTGTTTTCAAGACATCTGTCGTAACTGTGTACACACTCCTTATATTTTTCACTCTATGCACAACGCATCCTGTGGCTTATTTTGTTCTGAGGGGTTCCGTCGATACTGCGTTTATTTTTATGTGCGCTAAATTTTAGGGATCAATGGGAAATTGGTCGCCTTTACGAACACATTCGATTTTATACCGAACAAATGGGGTGATATTTCAAAAAGATAGGAACTTCTGTTGTGTATCTTTGACCAAAAAAAAAATTTGCGCTAAATAAAACTAGCATTTTATTATAAAATAATTTTAACTCTATGCACATTTATGAGTGCTTTTGATTTTTTTTAGACAAGATATATTTTATTAGATTATTTTTTATTAGATATTTATTAGATAGATTTTTATTTAACTTTTGATAAATTTTAAGTAAAGTGCCGCATAAAGTATAATAATGAAACCTACAAAGAACTATTCTGATTGCGCAAAAATATAGCTAAGATTTGATCAGAAGGACTTTTTTATATGTAAGATATAATTATTATGAAAACTATTTTTAAAAAATCATAAAATTAAGAAATAACAGGAAAAGTGAAATAAAATATAAATGTTAACATTAATACACCATTTTTTTTTTTTATATTTCATCTATTAATTTACTAAGGGCCTGTTTCACTGGTTGCTATTAAAGCTACGAGTATTTGACGTAGAATGGTAGGATGTCAGAGCAGGAGGTCAGATGAAAGTTTATGATATTTTTTTTTTATTTTTCAACATCAAATTCCAATTTGTATTCAAAAGTTTCAGTATATTAGTATATTTATTAAGTTTTGCTAGCAGTTGTTACAATTATGATACATTACAATATTAATTTTATTAAAGACTAATTTTCTAAATGTACAACCATATTAAAGCAAACACGACATGCAAAGTTATCCTGTTAGTTGAGGTAAAATAAGCCTTAAGAGCCTGTTTAACCTCCCGATTATAAAGCTTATCAGTAACTTTTGTATCAAATAAACTTTATCAGCAACTGGTAAAACAGGCCTTAAGTATTGAATCTCGAAAGTGTAAGTATTTATTAGAAAACTTTAGAGGCTTGAAGGAGAAAACAAGATGAGATGATTTTAAAGTGATGATTTGTAAATATACTTACTATAAGCTATTATGTTTTGTCAAAGTTCGATAACAATTGCATTACTAGATTTGAATTAATTTAAAAATAAATAAAAAAGAAAACGACATTATCATCTGTTATGTCTTGTTCAAGGTATCGGTATACGGGTCTAAGATGGCCATTAAATAGTGGAGTAATCCTCGTGTAAATCCTGTGGAATTATACCTGTATCCTAGTAATTATAGCCACCCTACTCTCCCACTGGTATCCACTAAGCATTACGACTTAATCTCTACTAAATTGCTAAGATATCTCCTAGTACAGGCATTTCGAATAAATAAAGAGAAACTCATGTAATCTAAAAGTAAACTCGATAGTTACTCTAAATATACATTTTTTTTTATTTTATTAAATTTGGAAATATTCTAATGTTTTAATAATACTTTGCATTATTTACGAGTATGTATCGTTTGCCTCGTTTTATTAGTATTTTCTTTTTTTTTGCAATTATCTCATATAATATTTTTTTATTATTATCAAGTTCGGAATTTTTCACACAGATAAAATATACAAAGATATTCGAAGCAATGCTACTTTTTAGGTTAGATAATGTTTTAGTAAAACATTTAAAATATAATATGTATATGTAAACGTACCTAATTTTTTTTTTTTTTTGTGCTCTTCGCAGAGACGCTGAGGTGACAAGGTGTGGTGTTGAGGTGTGTGTAAATATTGTAAACCTACTGTACGTTACTTGCATTCACATTTATGTTACGAGTAACAACAATATGAATATAATATCGAGGATGTTATCATACAATAACTATTCGAGGCGAGAGGTCTAATGGTATTTAGTCGTACCATTTATACATAAATTAGATTTATATAAACGTTTTTATTTAATATTTTTATTAAAAATTATAAGTAATCATCGACTCTCCGTTTTGTTTGACGATATATTTGCATACTTCTACTTTTCGTACCTTTTATAGTGAAAATATATATGTGATCAGAGTTTGTGTGAATTTAACAAGCATTTTGGAAAAAAATCCCTTTCATTTATTTCATTTCTCTTTGATTATTTGTAGAATTGTTATTGTTTCAATTCATATTCATTTTACTTTTATTTATCAATTATAAGTTATCTTGTTTTTGCAGTGTGGTGACGGGCAGAAAGTTGCAACCTCTTTCTCGCCGATGTGTCGTGGAGGACGACTAGGGCAGTGGTAGTGCGAACAACTATGCACCGACCGGCATGGTGATGAGCAGCAGCGTCACCATATGTTGCGACAACACGCTGCCATTGCCAATCCGTCTACCAGGCGTGGGGAGTATTGGCAAACCCTAAACAAAAATGACCAGCAGTAACGAGCCCAGGCCCCAAGTTCTTGGTGGCTCTACTATTCCCGGATACGGTAGAGACAGGGGACAGGATACTAAGAATTTCCGGGTGAGATCTCGCTGCCACCCATAACGACACCTGGCCTTGGTCTAGCATAACATTCGCACTTTGAGCTCTAATTAAAAGATTATTGAGCTAGAAGAAGAAATGAACAGGTTACAATGGAATATATTGGGTTTATCGGAAGTTTGAAGAGAGGGGAGGACACAATAAGTTCGAAATCTGTTAATTTGTTCTACCGGTAGTAGAACAAATTACCAGATGATGACCAACAGTCCCAAAGATGTGTCGAGCTTATGATTCACGGGTCATATACTCAGAGTTTCAGATACACATATACGCACCGACACTATCACACCCAGATAAAGAAGTAAAGATTGTGTATGAGGACATAACTACTGATGGCCCTACGGCCATACATACGAATAAAACCTACTTTAATGTTGTCATCGGGAATTTTAACGCGAAGATAGTTAAAAGACGAGACGATAAGCCGAGGGTCGGATAATTTGGATATGAAAAGTGGAACCCCAGAGGAAAGAGGCTGGCCGATTTTCTGGAAAAAGAGTGACCCTTTATGATGAACTCTTTTTTACAGAAGCCGCCTCACAGGAAATGGACCTGGATGAGTCCTGATGATTCCACTAGGAATGAAAGAGACTTCATCATGACCAACAGATGATAGATATACAATGGGAGAGATCACCCATTGGTTAGAGACATATTGAATATTAGTGTTAAACTGGAATAGTCTCGTCTGATGAAATCTGCACTCAAACCCAACAAAACAAATAATACACATATCTAATCGTTTCGATTGTCTTGAGGATTGCGATTCTGGCGATATGAACAACAAACAACAGGTTTGTTAGCACTGTCCATACAGTCGGGAGCCAGTTCTACAGACTTGTAAAAATGTCTACCGAAAACACTCTTACCAAACTCCAAATCTTATGGAAGAACGACGCTTATTAAACCTGCAGTCCTCTGGTGACGCTGCAGCATATGCGCGGATCAACAGACTTGTACGGAATTTTTTTTACACAATTTACGTGTCTTTGATACAAAAGATATTAGAATTAATGCGATAGAGTGGAATTAGGGCTTGTAAAGAGTTCTCAAGGGATTCATCTGTTGGTCGAAGCCGGTTTTCGAAGCTCAAAATACAGGACGGAGTTACAGCGTCATCCAAAGCCGAGATATTAAGAGATGTCGAGAAGTTTTACTGATAGTTGTATACCTCGATTAACCAACCTGTTCGTTACTCGGCTAAAAATCCGCAAGCCGAGCTTACTCAACATTATTCCGAAGATATCTCGAAGATCAGCTTGTACGAGAGTAGCATGGCTCTGGTACAGCATAAAAACAATAAGGCACCAGACGAGGACGGTATTACGTCAGAGCTTCTGAAATCAGGTGGAACACCGGCACATAAAGCCCTTCAGAGGCTCTTTAATGCCGTTTTGCTTGATAGCGTAACATAACGTCCAGAAGCCTGGAACAGAAGCGTGGTGGTGTTTTTTTTTTCAAGAAGGGCGATAATACCTTGTTGAAGCTTGGTGAAGTCGGTATACATGGTGATCTTCTTCGCTGGGTTGAATCCTATTTACGTGAGCGTAGTCAGGCTGTTGTTATAAAGGGATTTTGCTCATCATTCATCCCAGTTACCTCGGGAGTACCTCAGGGTTCTCACCTCGGACCTTTATTGTTTGATTTGTTTATCAATGATATTGTTTCCAAATTTAGATATTCTAAATTTAAACTATATGCGGATGATATGAAAATCTACAAAAGCATAAAAAATTATTCGGACTGTTTATTATTTCAAAATGATTTGGACGAGTTAGTTTCGTACTGCAACAACAATGGTTTACATTTGAATATAAAAAAGTGCTGCGTCATAAGTTTTACTAGAAAGAAAAATACAGTTATTTTATACAACTATCATTTAAACAGCCATTGCTTAGACCGTGTGTTTGAGGTGAGAGACCTGGGTGTTATCATTGATAATAAGTTGTTATTTAATAAGCACATTGATCATATAACTTCTAAGGCCTTTAGAATGTTGGGTTTCGTTTTAAGGGCTGGTAAAGATTTTAAGCGTTGTTCTACATTAATTCTTTTGTTTAATTGTCTCGTAAGATCGGTCCTTGAGTACGCTTCAATAGTTTGGAATCCCCAATATGATATTTATATAAGACAAATTGAACGTGTTTTTTTCAAGTTTTATAAACATGTTTCTTTTCGGTGTTCTCATTGTAAAGCTAACCGTGAAGCCATTATAGCAGAGGGTTCATTAAAGAATCGTCGTTATGTTAGAGATCAAATATTCCTTTACAAAATAATCAATTATATGATAGATTCCGCTTTCTTAGTAAGTAACATCAGTATAAGGTGTCCCCGATTCAATATGAGGAGTTGCGATCGGTTGTTTTGTGTTCCTCTTGTTAAGAGAAATTATACTGCAAATATGTTTTTATTCAGAGCTTGTAACAATTATAATGATAAATTTAATACAGTAGATATATTTAGTAATTGCTTAAAAGAATTTAGGGCGAAAATAAGAGAGGTAGCATTGGTGTAATGTTTTTCCTTAGTTTTTATTTTTATTATTTTTTTTTCTTTGTAAATATGTGTTCGTTTAAGTAGCTTTAATGCTTAACTGCTCAGTATGTATAAATTTTTGGTGGAAACTTTGCTGATTTATGAAATGTTATTGTTGATTATGTTTATATGTTTTAAAAAAAATTGTTTGTTTCCCTAATAAAATAAATAAATAAATAAATAAATAAATGAAAAATTACAGGTCCATTTCACTTCTGAGCCACGTTTATAAACTGTTCTCTAATGTCATTATGAATCGCCTGGTGGGCTAGTTTGATAACTTCCTTTTCCTGAATAAGCCAGTTCCTATCATACGCTGCAGCAGATTATACAAAATATTGAGGAGTAAATTCAGCTATTGAGCTTGGCGTTTGTGGACAGTGAGAAAACTTTCGATTCGATCGAAACTTGGGCGGTGTTGCAGTCTCTCCAGCGGTGCCACATTGACTACCGGTATATCGAAGTGTTCCAATGTTGGTACAATAACACTAATTTGTCGGTTCGAGTACAAGATCATAGCACGAGAGCAATTCCAATGGAGCGAGGTATGAGACGGGGAGATGTTATGTCTTCGAAACTGCTTACCGCTGCATTAGAAGAAGCTTTAAAATTTCTGGAATGAAAAGAATTCGGCATCAATATAAACGGTGAGTACATACATACTCACATTCGATTTCCCGACGATATCGTGCTCATGCCGGAATCCCTGGAATACCTCAGTATTATGGTCAGTGATTTTAACGAATTTTCCTAATAGGTGGGCCTTAAAATGAACATGAACAAAACGAAAATCCTATCAAACGTCGTGCCCACCCCGATGTCAGTTAGAAATTTAACCGTCAAAGTTGTTGACGAGTACATCTGCGTAGGACAAAAAGTCCGACTCATTAGATTTAACTTCGAGGCGGAGGTCAATCGTCAAATCCAGTTAGGTTGGACAGTGTTCGGAAGTTGAAACCGTTATTTCATCCGCATACCGCAGTGCATGAAAAAGAATATCTTCGACCAATGTGTGTTACTAGTGATGACATACGGATCTGAGAAATAGTCTCTGACTATATGCCATTTAAACAAGCTTCAAGTTGCACAGCAAGCAATGGAGAAGGTATGCTTGTATTTCTCTGCAAAATTGAATCAAAAATAATGAGATCCGAAGACTAACGAAGGATGCTGACATAATCCGATGGATTTGCAACCTAAAGTGGCAGTGGGCAGGACACATAACTGGTAGAACTGACGGCTGATGGAGTAGAAAGGTTCTGTAGTGGAGACCACGTACTGGCAAGCGCAGCGTCGGACGGCCGTCAGCGAAATGGACAGACGACTTGAGGAGAGTTGCCGGAAGCCGTTGGATGACGATGGAGACTGCTTATGACCGATCGCTCTTGAGGTCTTTGAGGGTTACTAAATAGCCTATACTTATTACATACTATTTACTCGGTAGTGTTCATGGAAACCTAACATGTATATTGACAAATTGTCAAGATTACCGTCTCTTTGCAACAGAATTCACATTGCAAGCCCTTGCTTGCTAGACTCTTATTAAAGATATAAAAGCGGTACAGAATAATACAACAATAATATATTTAGGATGTTTATATAATATGACAGGCATAAATAAGGAAATAACACATTATTTCAGGTATAAAGTGAAAATCCATAGAATTGAAAATTTAAAATTGATGTAACAAATTCGTCACAAGATGTTTATATAAATAATTTTAAATATTATATTAATAAGTTATCATAGTGAGCTTGCAAACTGTTATTCTATTATGTAGCCAGTGTATCCACATTGTACATTGTTAGTCGATCTCTAACGAGCCTGACCCTCGTCAAGCGTGCAATACTGAGTGGACACCGACCTTTATAATGCCACCGGAAAAATAATCTTCAAATACAGGAAATGTCGGCGTAAATAACGTACGTTATATTTCTTATCTGAGATATTTTTGTTTGAATTCATTCTTTTTTTTTTGTAAGGAATAGATTCTTTAGAGGGATTTTGAACTATAAAGTTTTATAAAAATCTAATTAACGCATGTGATAAGTAAATATCTTTTTACGCTCGACGCCTTTCTTTATATTCAAAATTTAAGTTGGATAAGTTACAATTAACGTGAATAGTGGTTACGTGATTTAGTTCAGTTTAAGCTAAAATCTGTAAACGCCTTAATCTCAAGAAGTACAGTTCGATTTTTAGGTTACTACTCATATGGATAAAACAGTAACTAAAATATTCAAAGCAGGTTAAACCGCGCTGGTTGTCTAGTGAATGTACAATATTACTAGATTTTTGTCTATTAATATAACAATTCTAGTCACTTTTGAGAGGGGGGGGGGGGAGTTGCCAATACGACAGTAGGCGAGCGCAGTGTGTTCTGTCAGGATATGGTGACGCAGCTGCCCGTCACCACCATGGTCAGTGCACAGTTGGTCGCACCACTATACCCTTAGTCATCTATTATGACATCTCGGCAAGAAAGAGGAGAGACGACTTTAAGTAGAGTCGCCGGAAACCGTTGGATAGAAGCTGCTTCGAACTGGTTACTCTAGAGATCGATGGGGGATACCTGCGTTCTGCAGTGGTCGTCCAATGGGTGGTATGATGATGACAATGATGGTCTATATAACATTATTTTTACGAAAAAACCGACCGTGTTTAATTTTATATCATATAATTACAGCATATTAATATTGTAGTTATTACTAGGTAACGTTTTACAAATAGTGTTTTCAAAACTTTTTAAATGTACTAAAACATACAATTTCAATATTATGTCTTGTTATGTTTGGTTAAATAAAAAATATTCTACGACTAATGAAATGCCTCCAAGCCTTCTTTTCTTTAAATATATTAAATGGAAAAAAAATGGGTTTTGTTGTTTATGACAGTTAATTTGTATCACAATGCTTACCATAATAATTTCGATTATTCAACATATCGAAATGAAAATAACTAAATAAGCAATTATTTTTCATAGCAACCAATACTGATAATATTAAGAGGAAAGGATACCGGCTCTTTCTCCATACAAACGTAGTCGACTGTTTCCTCCCTGGACTAGATTTTTTTTTTAAATAAAACCTCTAACTGCCATGACCATGCACCTATGTCTTGGTTTTTTTTATATATTCTTATTATCATAGGGAGTAGGAGTCTTCAAAAAATAGAAATTTTGCGTAATTTTTCATACATTTTCAGACGCTCATTCAAAAAAAAATTACGCATATTTACAAAAAAAAAACGAGAACATAGCTGAAGGTTTTTTTTACATACATAAAAAAAAATTAGCATGTTTTGGGGAGGAAATAGTCGAGTTCGAAATGCTCAATAATTATTATCTACCTAAAACGGTCTGAGCTACAGTTGTCCCTTTCTTGTTGTTTGTGGACAGGTCTGGGGGAGCGAGACAGGATCATTTTATTCAAATACCTATTTTTCAAAAGTCTCTCAGATACCCGTTCCTCTTAAGCAAAAGATTTTAATGATAATTTGCAATTAATTTTTTTAAGCTATCAACGCTATGATGTCATTGTACATAATATATTATAATTATTTCTCAAGACTATTGAACGTCGTCTATCTTCATATATATACAGAATATAATTATGTACAGAATATAGGTAATAAAATGTATAATATGAATGTATTGCAGATGCACATAACAAGAGAGCGTCTGTCTGAAAATTTATTAATTCAGTTCACGTAGCAATATTCAAGCCAGCACAAGCATGCATTTAATGAAATAATACTAAAATACTAATGAAATCCCTTTACGTGAAGGCTCTTTAATTTAAAACAATAAAATCTTTTATTTTCAAGTTTGCAATAATTTTTTAAATATTTTATTTCAATAGTAGGTACATTATGGTAACTTTTATCTTTCAAAAGGATTTAATTAAAATCTAAACTAAATTTACGTTGTTGAATGTTTCTTTTTAATTAGTAACAACTTTAAACAATTAAGCCTTTTACGTTTTTTATTGCGGAAGTTAAGTAAGTAATTATAAATAGTATTTGTGCGGAGTAAGTTCATACACATATACAATGTAACTTTTACCCGTTACCCTTTTCTCATAATACAACAATCAATTATTTATTCTCATTCAGATGGGCAGACGTTGTCTTCAAACCCTCAATAGACTTTATTCGATTAGACCTAACTGTAACTTTAAGTATAAATAAACCGACTGCATTATTCACTTTGGGGTGAATGCTGAAGTGAATTGGGATTTAATCCGTAGTAAATTGCTTACCGACTATTTGCCTTGAACTGATTATCTCTCAGTCTTCAGCTATATCCCGACTATTTACATTTGAGACTTCCACGCTTTGACATTCCAATTCTCTCGAGCGTTCAATCCGGGTATTTTGTATATTCGCTACGTTTCTGTACGGGAAGTTAAATTTATTTGAGTTTGGTTTTCTTAATATCTCGTAAATTAACTTAATATGATATTTATTTTAAAATACTTGTAAGTTTATAACAAGGTGTGTTAAATGTTTTATTTATTTTGTACAATAAAAAAATAAATATGTAATAAATAGGCTAATGTAGGCAACTTAATGCCTGTGTTTTAGGTAACAGCTGACTGATATACATTATTTTAAATATACATATAAATAATACATATAGAAATAAATACATATTACACCCAGACTCGAGGCGGGAATCGAACCCACGACCCTGGAGCAGAAAGCAGGGTCAATGCCAACTGCGCCAACGGGTCAGTCAAACAATGTTTCTTCAATGTGATCCAAGGCATAAATTCAAAATACGCAGCACGATATGTCGAACGAGTAGTACTAATTTTATCCAAAGAACAAAATTTAATGTAACTTTAATATTATATAATTGAATACAATGTCATGTTCCCGATATATTTCAACAACGAAAGTTAATTTGATAATATATATTATTAATATTGTAAGATTGACCATGAACTTTTTAAATCACTTGACTTTCTTTGTGTTTTCTTTTTTTTTTTTTTGTAATATTTAACTAAAGAAAAATTCTGTTTTATTTTTTTTAATATTAGGCTCAAATTTAAAAAAAAAATTAAATATATATATTTGTAATTATTTTAAAACTCCTTATTCCTACTGTCATAAATATATACTTGATACAGGCACAACGAGCCCTTTTATTTGATATGATAACTGTGACAGACGGACAGGCAGACAAATAAATGATTCTAAATGTACTCGTATATTACCATTTCATTACTAAACTAACACAATAATGCATTCAAAACTTATTGGCGGGGTGTGCCATTTTGTCATTTATTTATAGTATACTACACACGCAATTATATTTATTTATAGTATACTGCACAGCCTCTAGTTGAGCAGAGTGGTGGATTTAACTCTTGACTTTCTTAAATATGGAGACGAGGCCTTCGCCCAGCAGTTGGAGATTTACAGGCTATTTCAGTTAAGATCAATCATACTAATATGCTAGCGTTGCGTAGTCTCTTATTACATATTCATATACCTCTTTGGATATTACAGTAAGTAAAGGCATTTGGCATAAATTTTAGTTATTTTATGTATTTTAAGAAATATAATATAAAAATAACTCGCCCATTTCGGCCACCCGGGAAAAGCCTTTTCACATTAAGGAGAAGAATTGACTTGAAATATAAATAAGTACAAATTGAATTCTTGATAATGTTTTGCTTCTAACCTATATTTGGTAGAATAAACAAAAATTATTGTTTTTTTTTTTTCAAAAATTATTCAGCATTTTATTTTACAAAAAAAAAAAAATAATTTATTACTAAAGAGCATAACCAAGTTTTGTAGGGAAGCTTGTAATTTACACATAATATTTGCTACTCATGTATAAAGATGTTTGGTGATTTAAATCAGAAAACAACAAGACTCTAATGGCCTGTTTGACCGGTGGCGGATAAAGTCACCGATTGCTTAATACGGTCCTATTCACCAGATAAACTACAAATTTCGGTTCCAACATTTAATTATTTCCCGACTTTAAATTATTTCCCAACGTTTTGGACCCTTTACAGCGTCCATGATCTCGGGGGACTGAGGTGGTGGGTGTCCGAATAATGAATTAATTGTTACATACCCCACTTTTGACGTGATAACGTCTAGTAAATTGATGAAAGCTACTGGGTGCCAGATCGAAGAAGATGACGTCATTGTCACAATTAGTGAGCGAGAGCGCGGAACAAGCGGTAGAGAGGTACGATCGGCTCGGCCTAAGCGTTCGGCTCACGATCGGCGGTCGGCCTAACTTACGACGCGTCCGAGTAGAAGTGACAGCGGCAAATGGCGCCAAACTGTTTTTTGAATATTGAAGTAACGTCAATTTATTGTTTTTAAAGTTATAATAGTGACAACAATTGCAGCAAAAAAGGTAATTAATTCTTGCATTTTAAGAATTTGATTAGCGCTATATTTTCATATATTTGTTATTTGATTATTAAAAAAGTTACATCGGTCGGCGAGTGCAGTAGGTAATATAAGGTTATATTACAATTTTGATTAAAAACTTATTAGGACTCACATAATTACGATCGTATAAAAATTAAAGTGATTAATGATAATCTGCTGTTTTGCTAACTTTAATTAAGTTATTAAACTTAACTTCTTTATTAAACTTGATTATTTCTTGTATTACATATCAAAGTATTTAACTTTATTTAGCTTTTATATTAAATACAATTACCTGTAGCTTATATAAATATATCTATTAAAACTCAAAATTGTTCAGGGGAAAAAACACCTATCTTATTGACTGACACCCATCCTTTGCAAAAACTAAATAATATTTGAAAATCAAAAATTAATTATTTATAACCATAGTTTTAAAAATATTTATGTTTTAATGACAAGTTAACGCACTGCAAGGGAATATATTTTTATATCAAGCAGATTTTGGGAGGCTTTTCAAAAGCATCAGTTTCATGAATTTGATTAATGGTTTCAATTTCATAGTTTTAAATTAAAACTTCATTAACATTAATTTGATTAAAGTTTATTTCTAAAAAAAAAATTGCTCATTATAATTATAATGCTTAAATTACTAGCGAGCGCTTATCACATGTTGCCAAAAGCAGTAGCACTGACTACATATAGATTGTAGAAGTAGAGTAAAATTTCTTCAATGTGAGCTCAATCACTGTGGCCAACCACAAACATAAATTATTATATATTTGTTACATTTCAGTAAAAATAAACAATCAGGTAAATAATAATACTCTTTATTGTACACCACTAAAAAAATAACAATATTTGTAATGAAAAAAAGAAAGATGTACAAAGGTTTTAATTACGCCGTTAATGTACGTTTGGCTTTGGCCCACGCCATCAACTTCCCGGCTATCTGAGATTAAATAAGAAACATATTATAATAATAAGTATTAATTATCTACATCTATATATATATATAATTAAATAGGTGGAGTAAAGCAGTTAGATAATAATAATATACTTTAATGCACACCAAAACAGAACTAAATTAAGGACACAAAATAACATCATATAAGCTGTACAACCAGGCGGTCTTATTGCTAAAGAGCAATTTCTACCAGACAACCCGAGAGTGACAGTAATATTGCATTTGCAAATGGGCAGATGGCATAACAATTATAATATATAATAAATATATATTATACAAAATAATGATAATTCAGTGATAATAATTCAATCCCATTCATAAAAGTATGCACTTTTTCATCAATGTTTTCTTATGACGTTATCACGTAAAAATTATCGTCCGTAAACCGACTTTACAGACAACCATTTTTTTTATACAATTTTAAATTATTACTATTAACCGTTCCTATTCAAGCTCGCTTCAAGATGTAACCAATCTTGTCAGTGACTCCTTTGACATATGGTAGTACGGCAGGCTGGCGCTTAACTGTGGCTGTCTTCTTCCTCCGGGATCTGTGACGCTGACGCGGTGCTCGGAGATTGTTGTCTCGCAGTACCTGCTTAACGTGCTGCAGCTCTGCGTCCAGGTGTTTCTCATCACAGATCCCGCGAGCTCTCTGAAACAGAAACAAACCAACGGCAGAGAGTTGTCTAGGATGGTGGTGAGAAGCACAATAAAGAAGAAGAAGAATAAGTAAAATAAAATATTGTTAAACTGAAATTTGAAATAAACGCGATAAAATCCATTTTTAGACTTTTAATTAAATGAGTAAAATTCGGTTTTACCAGTTGCGAATAGACAGCAAAAATGGCCGGTAATTTAACGGCTGAATCTAGTGACTGTTAAAGGCTATTTGACAATTGAAAAAAAATTAATTAAACGTCGTGATCGAAGTTTTAATATATTTTATGCATTTTTCTGTTTGCATCATAAATTCATTTTGTTAAAATATGGATTTTTGAAGTTTTGGAAGACGAGTTTGATGAATATTATCAACATGTTACACGTCCATGTCCATGTTTGTGGTCGCGAAACACTGTGAAGTTAACGCTTCTTTTACGCTTTTTGTTTCAACACTTTTCATTTTAAATATGTACTTTAATAAAAATAGACTACAGAGCAACTAATACATAACAACACGAATTAAAATAAAATATAAATTATTCAATCTTAAATCGAAGTCAAAAGAAAATGTCAAATAATAAAAAATAATGATTATTTAGAGAATCAAATATTTTTTACTACTATAGTAAATTTACACTTAACAATACTACACAAGTTAATTTCTACAGTTTTAATAAAATATAAATATTATTTTTAAGTTTTCAAAAGTATTATCGTATCACAATACTTTTCGTCGAATTTGAAAACGTAAAAAAAACGCTGTTGCCACACCGTTAAATTTATGCGTCAAATAAAGTTAGCTGCCAATTAATTTAGCATGGACTTTAATGGTCAAATAGAAAAAAATCTTATCTGTTGATTACCGTTATAAATGTCGGCTAGGTATTTGAAACTGTATCTACAACCGGTGAAACAGGTCCTTAAACTTTAATTTTTATATACCTTTTATTGTTGCTTGTTAAAAAATATCAGCTCCTTACTACTATTAATTATCATTTCAGGCTTGTTCAAAAACTAGTACGTTAATAAGATCTTACTATCATATACCTATTAAAAAGTATTTACACTTATCCGTCAAGCGGTAAAAAACAGCCACGTTACGCAAAGTAATATAAAGGAATTATGTATGTCAGATAGTCATACCTAATACCCTTAAGTTTATGCTATCTCGTTAATTAACGTAGCGTTAAATCGCACCGCTAAACGTCGTGTCGCAGAGTAGCACCTTAACCGTTTTTCTTACATATTTTATAAAAAAAACTGTAATTGTTTCAGTAAAATGATATTTATTTCAATTATCTTGTAAAAAACACAATAAAAATTATAACATAACATCCATGATAGTGAATTAAACAATATTTGCTTTCAGTAATTGTTAGCTTCGTATTAATGATCGTGAAATTTCAAGGAAATGATTCCAGTAGATTTCGAATAATTCGGTTGCGATGATAAATTGACAAACACACGAGTGATCTCATAAGGGTTCATTTTACCATATTAAATGCGGAACCCTGAAAAGATATTTCATATTCATACCCTCAAAGAAACCGATACAAGGAAAAACCTCTTATCTCTGTCCTTATGACGACATTGAGAGAGCAGTAAAGTTATGGATAAGTTACTGAATTGCAGGTCAAGTGTCTACGGAATCTTGAAATGATATTATATTTTACTCGTATATACTTACTTATATCTCATATATATAGAAACTTGGTACGTTTTGATATTTAGTAATCATTATATTTATAGCATATTTTGAAGTAGAAGTAGACTTTGCATACATGGAATTTATTTACACGAAATCTTCATCATTTTAAAAAAAATAAAAGCAATCCTTATAACATTAGTTGTCTTCCAATGAACTTCTCTTCAAACTCATTTTAGTCGTTTTCATGATTACTTGGGTAATGAAAATTTTAAACCTTGTTTTATATTAAACTTTTATAGACATGTAAAAAAAAGTAAATGTACAGCCATTTTGAAATTTAAAACAAACACTTAAATTTTATTTATTCGTTTAGATTTTTATTTGTAATGTCAAGTATGTAACTACATACTCTCTTTCGTCTTTTAATAAAAAAGTTTCTGAATTCGATTTTTTGTGCATGTCACTCAACATCATCGCCCATCGTGATACAATTTTAATATTGCTTTAATTTATATTAGTAGTTATTAGTGTCTAATTTGGTCATAGTTAAATATACATTACAGCACTTAATGATTTCTAGCGAATATGGTTTATTATCTTGTATCCATACAATTAACACATATTTTTGGCAGATAATAAATTTGTTATTCACACTGCGTAAAACGATGCGTTCAAAGAGATTAAAGATTTTTATATTATTGTTTTATCTTTTTATTCGTTTTGTTTAATTTATCTTACAACGTTTTACGACACCTCGACAAGAAAGAGGCTGTTAATATTATTCTCTGCCGGTTATCGCACAGCTATATGTATACATTGCGTAGTGATAAATAAACCAACTCTGCCCAATAATGTATTTTAACCGACTTCGAAAAAAGGAGGAGGCTGTCATTTCGTCTGTATATTTTTCTTTTTTTTATGTATGTTACCTCATAACTTTTTACTGGGTGCATCGATTTTGATGATTCTTTTTATATTCGAAAGCTGATGTTTTTTATGTGGTGTCATTTAAATTTATGCCAGATTTGACGATTAATTTTTGAGTTATCCCTAATAATGCGTTTTTAATTGTATTCGACTACGTTAATTATGTTATCATCTATTATTACTTTTCGACGTAAAATAAAAATAATAATAATAATAACTGTATAGGATGGTATGGAAGTACATACCGAAGTGTCCTTGTAGTTTGGTGATGTTCTGACGAAGATCTTCGGAGATATGCAAAGGAACTCTTCAATAAATGACAGCAAATTCGCCATAATAATTGCAATCACATCTATATTCATTGTTTACACAACTACACAATATAACATCACGACTGTTGAAGTCAGTTTTTGTCTTGTTAAAATTTAATCATTATAAGCTCAAGTAGGGTAACTATAACAAAACGCTTGCTTTTATTTAACACAAAGGATTCTTACTTTGTTTTTCAATTTGACGCTCCGACGGTCACATGTTACGACGTACAATCAACAGGAAGTGTTATTACTATCCACGATAACAACACGGAATGAGTTAACCAGACTTTGTTCTATTTATTTCTTTAGTATTTAATTATAATTATTACTGTGTGCGTCTTTTACTTGTGAAGCGTTTGAAATTATATTTTTAAGAAAAAAATTCTATTTTGAAATGAAAAACAGATTATATGAGACATATTAATATTGTTTGGTATATAATACAATGATCTATTGCAACATCTTCGTCAACCAATAATGGTCGACCACTGCTGAATACGGATCAGCGGTGTGAATACCCAAATACTGCTGAGTAAAAGCCTCAAAAGAATTGGAACTTATACAGTTAATATGTATACAAATATTAAAACAATTATCTTTTGAGACACGCAATGTGCATGTATATTATTTCTTTACGACGCTTTTTTGTTTATTATAATAAACAAAAAAGCGTCGTAAAGAAATTATTCATCTTTACCCTAGACGCAAGATGAACTTTTTAGTAATATTATTTACTATGAAGACAACCATTATGGTGAAGTGGCGCGAAAAATCACCGACTGTCGCGGGTTTGATTCCCGCTCGGGGCAGGTATTGTATTAGTACAAATTTTTTTTTCTGGTCTGGGTGTTATGTGGATCTCTACAACATGCTCAGAGTGCACGTAATATCGTCAGTCCCGATTGTTATCTATCATATTTTTTACATCTTTTCATTTTTTTTTTTAATTCATAATCTTATTTATTTTTTATTATTTTACAGCGACTGTAAATTACCTACTCGTGCTTAACGGTTTTTTGTTAATTAAATAAATGGCCTGATATACAAATAAACGGACGAATAAGCAACATGTTTTAAATATAGTTTAAAGCATGAATAACTTTTCAAAAGCTTTTACATTAAGTTACTTTCAGTGATCTGTTTCGTAAAACACTTTTATTAAATGCAACCAAAATGACATCATGCCACTAAATAGTTGCTACTTTTTAACTATAAATAGGTATAAATAAATTTAATTTGTAAACTTAAATGTAATAATATTTTTAATCCAAAATCAAGCTACATATTATATAATTAATATTGTTACCTCAATCATACCATGTTTCTGCTACAATCTGCTGTTTTATTTTATTTGTAGCTTAATGCTTTAGAGGAAGAGATCTCTTTTAATGATAAGACATGCGGTGTTATCTTTAAAAGAGATCTCTTCTAAGCATTTTTTTTTAATTTGTATTTATTTCTATGTTGTAATAAGGAATATTTGAAACTATTTTGATTCCCGACTAAGAATAAATCTGTTTCCAGAATAGTTTTATTATTATTTTTTCCTAATTTGACGCGTTGGCGCAGTGGTCACAGCAACCGGCCTTTGCGCTAGCGGTCGCGGGTTCGATCCTCTCTCATGACAAAAATTTGTATAGGCCCTACGTATATTTGTCGTGGTCTGAGCGTTTGTGCTTGTGTGTTGTGTGTGTTTCCCGACCCCCGACACAGGATAAACATCCTACTGGAAGCCGTTGAGTGTGAGACGTTTATTTATTATTAATTGTTATTTATATTCTCGACGATTATATAACAGTTGAATAAAATATTAAAGTAATAAAGGTGTTTAAACAAGAACTAAGTTTTTTTTTGTCTCGTCCTTTTTACTAATATTATAATTTAAAGAGTATTTTAAAGAGTAATCTTTTAAAAGGTAAATTTAAGCATCCTTTTTTGCGGGATTATTTAAAATAGAATGAAACAAAGTTAGACAACTATTATAAAATATATAAGGAATTTCTCAAAGGAAATTCATAAACTAATTTCGTACAAGTCCTTATTATATTTGTCAGCCAATTACCGAGAATGAGTTGGTCTACATTTACAAATCAAATAAAATTTCTTTCAATATCTCAAGCGAACTAAAAAAGCGCCGCTCCCAAAGGAAATAAGTTCTCCGCGTTTTCTTGAAACTATCTTCAGCTGTTGAAAAGTATCGCTTTTTAATATAATTTCCGAATCGGAAGGTCGACGTCCACGGGGACTCAGCTAATGGATTTTGTTCATGCTTCACGGGGAATCATTTTCAGACGAGCGTATTATAGAAGTGAGTTTTAAGCTTTATTATTTATTTATTTTTATTTTATAATATGCTTAGTTGAAATAAAACATAACAAAAATATCGGTCCAGTTTGATCTTGTGAGACCCACCGCACCTCGGAAAGCACGTGAAGCCTTCAGTCCCAATTATTACCATAAGCACCTCTTCATCACCGTTGCTCTCAATAGGGGTATTATATGTCAAACGTCAATTACACTACATATCGATTAAAATTTCGACCCTTCTCCTATATGGAGAGGAGGCCTTTGCCCAGCAGTAAGACGTTTACAAAATGTTTCAGTTATATTCATTTACCTTACCCTTTGAGTTAATCTATTCTGATTTTCAGCGATCTTTGTATGCTGATGCCGACCGCATCTATCTATGCATCATATAAGTAGGTCTAGCAAACATCTTGAATTTATTGTTGACTACTGGTTAATTGAGTTCAACCAGACAAATAATAACTCTTTACGAAATTTCTTTTATAAAACATAAATTTCATTCAAACTTACAACACCAAATACAACTTTTCTTAATAGAATTAAAGTTGGGAATTAATAATTCTATCAAAAAATGGCTTTTCAATCATGAAAACTGAATAAAATGCATAAATAGACTTGAAAATAATATACAGAAGAGATAAATTTAATTTAAAATTTAATATTAAAAAACAAAAATATTTTTAAAATAATGTTCTATCTTGAATGAAGTTTTATTATTGTGGACTTAAAACCGGAGCTAATTTGATCTCACAATTTTCTTCCGTTGCTCCCCGCGGCTCAGTGTCAACGTTTCATTCGGATTTCGTATGGCCAATATCTTCATGCACTTATGATAACATTTATGTCTTACTGATAAGAGTGAAAGTAGCTTAAGCCTTTGTCTCACAATATGGTTGCCAATTCAGTGCAGCGGTCATTCTGTTCAGCCACAACTTGAACATTTTCCAAGACTTTGTACTGTCATTATTAAAGTAAAATGAGTATTGTTATGGCTGCTTTTGTATTATTAACGAGCAACTTTAAAGCATAACAAGTTGTTATCTTCTGGCTTTATAACGATGAAATATTCCTCGTTGTTTACGAAACAAATTTCAAAATGACAACGCAACTGTGTTATCATTTTAAAATTGACGACAACTTTACTAAGCGCAAATTATCGTAAATGTCTAAGAATTAGTGAACTAATAGTTCAAAGTTTGGAAATATTTTACATTTCTATTGTGATTTAAAACATAATCATATTCATTTTTGACGTTTCAATTTTATACATTATAGGAAATCCATATATATATATATATATATAGATGCTGCAAGCATAAGTTAGTTGTAGTTTAAGAAATAAGATAAAAATATTTCAGATACTGTGAAAGATTTTGAAGATATAGGACTGAGAATAATCTAAGTAATTTATAAGTATTTTCGTAAATTATGTATATAGTGGAACAAAATTAATGAAGCTTACAGCGTGAAACATAGGGTACAATCTATATTTTGATTGAAATAGCTAATTATTAGACATCATATGATTACCACCAAAAGAAGTATAAATTCGGTGTTTGGTAAAGAAATTAATCAAAGTAAGGAGCCAAGGAGAAGTCCTTTTTCTTTGAGGGACGTTATTAGTTCCCTATCTCACCGTACGAAAACCTGCTACAAAAGCTACGACAAGTCGATTTACCTTAATTGTTGTACTATCCTAGTAGTTCTAGCCAACCTAGATCTATTACCTACATCTAGGCTATAATACAGTATTTAAATTTTCGTCGTCTTAGACTTTTTGCTACACAAAACTCTACTGAATTCGTAGCAGACTTATTGGGTAAGAACAAAAGCAAAGTATAGATACTTAAGCTATACGCTCAGTACAAGCTGTATTTTATAATAATTATATAAAATACAGCTTGTACTGATAATATGATAATAAGTTTAAGTAAAACATTTCTGATCTATTAATAAAATTAATAGAAATTAATTAAAGAATCTTGAAAACAATTGTAACATGAAATCATACTTTAATTTAATACTCATGAGTAATGCTAGAAAATTTCGAAGAAAAACACAGCCCATCCGATTTATTCATAAATAGAATAGCCAGAATCCAATCGTTAATAAGGAAAGAAGTACGGACAAATAAATTCTTCCAGCTATAATTTCGCTAAAAGAAACTACATGGACATGTTTGTACTCAATTTCACGGCTTGCCGAGTCCGCCTAAAGAATTCACTTACAAAACAAAATCACTTATCTCGTACAAAGCTTTCGAAATGAGAACGAACAAAACTGTACGGATGTCGTACATAAATATTATGGGTTAATTTTCAAAGCGCTACTACTAACCAGTTGTAGGGTAGCAAAAGGTGCGTCTATTACATATAAACATGGTATCTTGTAAAAAGTATTTGTTTGCATCTAATTGTAGCTACTAGTGATGGTTTACCCGTGTTTATAATTACTGTTATACTTTGATTACATTCATATCCTATGACTTTCCTCAATAAACAGGCAAAACGCAAAAAGAGTTTTTAAAAAACGTGAAATATGTCTATTGATAATGAATAAACAATCTCATTTTACTCATGTAGATTTGCAATATTAGTCTAGACAACATTAATGAAGATAAATGGAGTAAGTGATCTATCTTAATTTATAATATACGTCATGTAGCACATAAACATAAAGTTAATTACGTAATACTAGTTTATTATTAGTCTCGAGCAATTTTACAGCGAATATCACATGAACGAATCACACAGCTAAAACGTTAAGTAATATAAAAATTCCAATTACGGTCGCATGTAGTGTGCGATATAAATTAAATGTTAAATTTTTATTCAAAGCTTAGTATTATTATTTTTTTAAACAGCCAAAGATTAGGTATATATTATGAAGCCTTAAATATTCTTAGACACATTACCTTACAGCGAGTTGAAGTAAGAAATTCATATAATTAGTAATTAATCCCTTTGACTATGTCATACCAGAATAATAAAAAAGTCTTTCTATAACGGAGTTCGATAAAAAATAGGTCACATACTGACTATAAAGTCGATTTTTACGAGGAAATAGTACGGCAAATGTTACCATCTCAAAGATAGTCATTATTGCATAGCGCGAGCGCAAAGGAGATTGCCACTAAGACACTTATAAGACGGGCCTTTGAAAGCCAGGGCAGTATAAATGTCACTCTATATGGTAATATTGCCTCTACGCATATATACTGGAACATATAGGAGTTCTTTTTGTTTCGCTTTAGTAAAATTACATTTTTAAAAAAAAATATACAAAGTTTTTTCGAGTTTAATGTCGACATTTAAAAATTAAATTATTATTGGCCTATTTATAAAAGTTACAAAGCAGATAATTATTTCTATTTTTACGTTTAAATTTAAAACGATTTAATCAAAATTCGGAATTAATTTCACATTTAAAGGGTTATAATAAATTTAAAAAAATGTTGCTAGGACTTATCAGTTTTCGGAAAATATTTTTGAACCGCAGCTAATAGAGATTTAACAAGAGATATCCTAATTTCTCTAAGGACTGATTTTTCGAATTGAATATTATATATTTAATGACTATTCACTATCAACTTTTTAAATATAACCAAATAAATATAATTTAATGTGATTGAAGAAATATCTGATATGAAGATATATTATATTAAATGACTTTGAGTTATATAATTATATTCAAATGTTAAAATAATGTAAACGACTTTCAAAGATGTTTCGTCAATAATCTTTCAAAGAAAATTTAAAATAAATAAATTCGATAATTGAAAAAGTTTATCGCAATTAGGACCGGACCAATATTTGTTGGATTTAAAGTTTTATTTACTCTTCTGTCAAAACAAGCAATTTAATAAAACTTTAAGGTTACGAACGTAACGAATCCAACTTCGATAAATGTAAGAGTTTGTTCATTGATTTTGTTACGATTAAATCAATATTGAGCGATCGCTACTAAAAACTTATTTTACAAAATCTTTCTTCATTTAAAATATTTCTGAATGAAATATTTTTAAGGTATTTTGATACTAGTATATTAATTTTTGATATTCTGTTGCATGATGATACAACTGAACGAAATGATACTAATATTGATGCAGACTCAACCGTGTTTCCATTATTTAAGCTAGCCAATTGATTACAGCCAGTCACGCACCGGACACGCTGATACCCACTATAAAAAGCGGGCAAAACGAGCAGACCTCGCCACCTGATGTTAAGTCCTTACTCAGTCCTTAACCCTTAGTTACTCATAAACAAATGCAACATTAGAAGAAATGCAAATACATTGCGAGGCTTAAGATCACTCACACCGCGCGGCACTTCCATCATATTTGACTCCTGGTGTGTTGCTTTACACTCACGCCTTTTGTTAGTTAATTCTTCGCCACCTTAGAAGCCCTGATTTTCTTGATCGAATGATCAAGAAGTTCTTGATCGTCCTACGGCAGGATGGTGATCTTGTTAAGTATGTGATACTGTGATACACAACTTATGGAGTTATCAAATGAGTATTTAACAATATCACGCACCATATTTGATGCGTCAGTTATGTAATGACTTCCTATAATATTAGGTACTGTAGGAACCATATTGACAGTATCGAGAGTAAAAATAGAATTTGAAATATTGTTGAGTTGTAACTTTTTTGAGAATTTATCATCCCATTAAGTTTTTAGTTACCATAAAATTTCCAATATTTGATTGTGATACAATTGAAAACTTCATTGTATCATTTCGTTGATAACATTTTTTATTTTTATTTTTATATTTATTTTAATATTTGTTCATATAGTTCATATAGTTTTGCGCCCCTACCCTCACCTTCTACGCTAGTCCTCTACCCAAAGGTTGCCTGAAAGAGATCGCTGTTTTAGCGATAAGGCCGCCTGATGCAACTGTTGCTATGTGATCCATTTGATTTCGATTTATAATCTCTAAATTGTATTGGTGTGCAAGAAGTGTAAATAAATAAATAAATAAAATAAACATTTCAGACCCAAAACTGTAGAACTTTTGCTAAATTACTGTTAATCAAAGGAAAGAGTATAAAGTTATCTTTTATCATATCACACTTTCGCGATATTTAAGTAAATATATTATACATGCTTACGTGAAAAGGTTGTACATAAATGTATTTACATTAATTAAAGATAGAAATTCGTCTTTGAAGACCACAAAGGAATATGTAAAATTAGTTATATTTATTTCTTTGGCTAGAGGTGTGGGAGTATAGCAGTGATCTAGATGTTAATGGCAAATTGTTATTTAAACTCAGTATTCAACATCACCACATTAGCCGTTGAATCCACTGCTGAACGTAGGATTCCCCCATCATCTCTAGGGGGGTTTGCCAATACTCTTTATGCTTGCTAGGCGTGTTGGCGAGTGCAGTGTTGTGGTAGGATATGGTGACGCTGCTGACGTTGTTCGCACCACTATGTCCTTAGTCGCCTTTTACGACACCTCGGTAATAAAAATGTCGGGACCATTTTTCTCTGCCGGTCACCGCATGGCAAACCCAGCATTCAGCGTGTCTAAAAGAAAGGACGTCTAGACATTTCAGGTTGTGAAATTATGTAGTCATCATTATCAGCCATTAGACATTCACTGTTGAACTTAGGCCTCCCCCATCGACCTTCAGAGCAACCGGTTCAAAGCAGCCTCCATGCAACGGCTTACGGCGACTTTCCTCAAGTTCATCTCGCGAAGGGCCGTTTGACGCTACGCTTACTGCTGTATCGGCCGTCAGTTCTACAAGCTGTGTGTCCTGCCCACTCACTGCCATACACTTGCGTAATATTTACCTTTTATTGATTTTAATAAAATCATGTATGATGACTAAGGTTTGGCCCATCGAGTATTTGCAACGAAACCCGAAAATTGACCTAAAATATTATTAATTCTCTTTTTTACTCTCATTTCGTATTTTATTTTATAGTGATGAAGTTTTTAAACGCTAGAACCGTTTTTTATTCGTTTAATATCGAAAGTCTAAAAATAAAGTTTTATACTTAGCTAGCTTTAAGAATAGAAAACATGCATTTTTTTATTAGTTTATTTCACGTTTTACTTCGTTATAGCATGTTAATAAATAAAAATATTCGTGACGTACTTGTTAATGGAAACCACAACAGGAATATTAATAAAAACTATTTTTATTTTAAAAACCCTATCGGCTACCAGCACAGTATGAATATCGACGCCGATAAATCCCACAATGTAAATATTATTGTAGTTAGTATTTTGGTTTTTTTAACCAATAAAATTTGTGAAATGGTAGCAAATTTCAATTTCGGTCACTTATTTTACACTTTCTGATTACAGTTTCAGATGATATGAAATGAAATAGATACGAAATAACTATAAGAAAATTTTAGCAACATAAGTACGTCATTTAATACTTTATGTCACTGTGAAGTTAATATTTTATGCCGTGAAATTATAGGGTTGTGAGAAAAATAAAATTTATAGATCCACGATTTCCTTCGCGACCACAGCTCTTATTATTAGCAAACTCAAATTACCTAAGCCCATATTTTAATTTCACTTGTATCATAAAGCCAGAAATATTGACTGGTGGTGTATTGTATAGACTGTAGCGCTTTTCTATTAAAATTAATATAGTTATTTATAGTATTGATATAAGTTAAATATTTTTGGAACGAATCTCATTTATTTAAATTATTTTAGTATTTAAATAATTGAGATAATTAATATAATATATTTAAGTTTCGCATACAAATATTTTAAGGCCGTAATATTTAAAGCCGTCATAATATTGAAGGCCTTCATAATTTAATAGCTGGCAACGCACCTGCTAATCCTCTGATTTAGCGGGTGTTATGGATATCGCGTACACTTACTATCAGGTGAACCGACTGTCCGTTTGCCCCCTCTTACATAAAAAATAAATAAATAAATACAAATTATTCTGCTTATTCTTACTTTTAACACTTTATTCATCTTTATTTTTACCCCTACCCGCAATTCTGTTGTTGTTTATTTGGTCTATTCGTGTATTTCTTACAATAATTCAATTTATATCGATTTGTTTGAATTTAATCAAATATTTATCATTCGAATGAGAAAAATATTTTTAAAAAAATGCAATATATCAAAATCATAGTTTTACAAAAGAGAGTATATCTAAAAACATTCGCCATCACTTTAAGCTTGTGATGCGCTTCTACCAGGTTTAAGCTACTACGCAAGTTCATAATTAGCTATTTCCCATTTCGCCCACGGCCCGCCGGCTTTGCTGCGCCTTAATTAACTGCACTGTTCTGTAATATTCTGAGGGGTACGGCGACTACAACGTTGTATGCATCAGGATATGACACACTGGAAGGGATGAACAATTTTATAACGTTTAAAATGAAAATTTGCATATGAATTCTTTTATATTAACAAGATTTTAAATAATGGTTTTATTAAAGGATTTTTTCAGTCGTTTTTATTGGTTCCATCATTTTATAATTATCCTTTATCGAAAATATACTGCAAAACTCAAAACTAAACGATTTAATTTGTTGACTTACACTGTATTTAAAATGACTTTTAGGTATTCATAATGATATACTACCTGCTTCCACTATACAGTGGTAAAATGTTCCTGTAACGTTGACGGTCGCATTTTCGATTCCCGCTTGAAGTAGATATTTGTTTTTATACAAATATATGTTTTTAATTTGAGATTTTGTCTTTGTGGTTCATTGTGCCTTGGAGAGCATGTAAAGCCAACGACGGGTAATTCATAATCACCTAATAGCGATATTTACTCTTGATAGATATGATTATCTACCAATTCGCAAAACAGCTGCGTAGCGGTTTAAGCTCCTTTACCTCCTTTCCTTACTTTCTCCTACATAAGAACGGAAATTGTTCGACATTTCGGACATTTACAGCCTGTTCAGTTCATTTCAGTACATATACCAAACTTTAGATAGAAATCTGTCCATTAGATACCAGCACGTGCTACAAAATTAAATTTAACTTTTTACAGTTTACGCGTAATTTCTTTACGATACATTTGAATTACAATATTTCTAATTTATTTTATTGACTAGATATCTCTTATATGATCATTTTTATTTATTTAATTATATTCGTTTGATAATCATCTTAAACCATTCTAAAAAATACTTTTGATCATAATCAGTAACACAATTTTGTCTTTCATCTTTTATGTTTAACATTATTTTAAATAAAAAAAATAGGAAAAACAAAGTCGTCAAAGCTTCATTGATTCACGCTGATGTAACTGCTGCCTGACATTTGCCTGTGAATTTTCGAGTCTAGTCGTTAGAGCTTTGGCACGGTATAGTAATATATACAGTATTGTAACTCGGCCGTATATTTGAAATAAATGCCAATAGTGACAGCCGCGCACTACGTAAACGTGCGATAGGGCTGCCCGTCTCCAGCATTTTAATTACATCATATTATCTTATACTAAAGACAAAGTTTTAATTGTTTTTTTAGATATAACTTATGTTATAATATTTTAAATGTTTGATTTAAAAACAAACTAATTGCACCGTCTGCCTTTCTTATTACCGGGATGTCCTATATAGACAAGGGTTGTCTGGAAGAAATCACTATTAGTGATAAGACCGCCTTTGCACTCTATTTTGTATATTTCTCTATGTACTTTTTTATGTATTACTTAAGTGTGCAATAAAGTATATATAAAATAAATAAATACATTTGCCTACTTTGTGTTTCCATTTAGTTTTGTTATTGTAAATATACTCTTTTTATATAAACAAATAAAATACTTTGTGAATTGAATAGGAAGTGTTCAAAAAAAATGCGTGTTTTTTTGATTGTTAGATTTAATTAAAAAATCATGTTTATGTTTGAATAACGAATCGGTCTTATAAATTTGCAGCCGAAAAATATTTGCTCCTCAACTGAGACGTACCAAATGCTTTATTATTAAAGTTTAAAGTATAAAAAATGCGTATTCTAATATAATGTTTAATTAAAAATACTTATCCATTAACAAGTATGCTTAATTAAATAAAATCAAAAAACCCGACTGCGTAAAATACTCTTATTATAAACTAAAAAGAATAAAACAATTTACTAGCTTTCATTTGATACCCATATTGCTACAATAAGAAAAAAAATTCAACTCCCCCCCTCATTCCGCCATTTGCGGGCGCCATTTTGAATATTTATATAGCCTATGTCACTTACTACAATTTAGACAAATCTAACGACATCTCATATGTCAAAAACCGTCCAGCCGTTTGGGCTGTAGGGCGTGCCAAAGAAATGGACATACATACATACATACATTCATACATACATACATACATACATACATTCATACATACATTCATACATACATACATACATACATACATGCATACATACATATATACATACATACTTACATACATACATACATACATACATATATACATACATATTATATACAATACATACATACGTACGTACGTACGTACATACATACATACGTACATACATACATACGTACATACATACATACATACACTCGAAAAACATAACCCTCCTTCTGTCGCAGTCGGGTAAAAAGACACACATTATGTACCTACCTATTAGTACGTACAATTATTTTATAGTCTTACATTTCAGAGTTTCTAGGTAATCTAAAAAAAGTTATCTCTGGATGCGTTATTGGCGAATTCATGCAACCAAAACAGCACAAATAAATCCTACTCGTCATATTAAATTCGAATTGGAATTATTTTCAGTGAAAAAATCGTGTGGTTATTGTTAAAAAAAATAACACACGGTCCGTTTGTCACTGCGGCACAGTCGCGACTGTTTGCATTCCGAGTGCATCCCGAGATCGAGGCCGTTTGTATGAAGTTGGAGTACTGTATATATTACTATACTGTGGCTTTGGTGTTAATCGGCAAGGGACGTGCAGGTAAGATTGACTTACTAGAGACCGTAGCTGCGATCCCTAAACCAAAAATAATGTTTATAGTAATCAATATAACGAGACACAATAGTATGTTTGAATGAGCTAATCTCAGAATCCACTGGACCGATTTAAAAATTATTTTGTTATAAAGCTGACTTATTAAAAACGGTTATTAGCTATAATACATCACAGTAAGAATTAACGACCGTTCTAGTGTAGTGGTGCGAGTAGTCGCCTCAAACCGCGTGCCGGCGGTCGCGAGTTCGATTCCCGCTCGGGACAAATATTTGTATTTGTAGAAATATTTGTTTCCGGTCTGGGTGTACGTACTTGTGGGTCTCCTCACCGTGCCTTGGAAAGCACGTAAAGCCGTCGGTCCTGGTTGTTATCATAGACACCTGATAACGATCGTAAATCATGTTAGAGTAATTATCCGCCAACCCGCATTGGAGTAGCGTGGTGCATTAAGCTCCAACCCTTCTTCTACATGGAGAAGAGGCCTTCACTCAGCAGTGGGTTGTTTACAGGTTGATACAGTAAAGTACAAGTATTAACGAGGACGTGAACTGTCTTGTAATTAAAAACTACTTACACTACTTAACTACTACTAATACACCAATTATTTAAACAAAAAGTTACACCTTGCACACCGAAGTGATTGTAGCAATAAATCATGCAGTTAATGAAAACTTATACAGATTATATTCGTAATAATAGAAACAAACACGAAAAAGTACTTTGCTCAATTATAAGACCAACATATATAATGTAAAAAAATATTTAATTTAATGAAACATTAAACGAAAGGTCGTTTTTACACACACATCTTTATAATCAAAATAAACTGGTACAGAAAAATTATAAACACTCAAACAATTTAGTCTAATTATTTAAATAGACATTATAAGTTACGACCACAATTATTTTTATTATTTTTATTATTTATTGAGTTAAATGCTTTTAACACGAACATGTTCAGAGGAAAGTGCTAAAGTTAAATTACGTTTGATAAGTAAAAACGTGATACTAAATATTAGTAAATTTTAACACTTATATTTCATACGAATCAGAGGTAGTGGAGACATTGGGCTATACTGCCCTAAAATAAATTATGATGATCTGGAAATAACATTTTGATTAAAATAAACTATGAATCAGCCTATAAGCTTACCTAAAGGTCTCCTCTCCATATTGGACAAGGATTAGAGCATAATCCACCACGCAGCTCCACTGAGGGTAGGCGGTTAATTTTCCCTACTACGAGTAACGATAGCTATCAGATGTCTGTTATAACAACCGGCACCGACGCCTTTAGGTGCTCTCCGAGGCACAGTGGGAACACCCACAAGAATCCTGACCAGAAACAAACATTTGTATTGAATCGAACCCGCGACCACTGGTGTTGACGTGACTATTCGCACCACTACACAAGAATGGTTGTCAAAATGAAGCATTACGTCACGTATTAATATACAAGCCACTGAGTTTTAAGAATTAAATCTACGTTTGAATTCATTATTATCAGTAAAGTTTCCTCCCATTCGCGGTAGAAAAACATAATAGATAACACAAATTTTTCTCAGCAGTATAGTTAACAATATTTTGTGTTATAAAATTATAATCTGATTTAATTAATAATTTTAAAAAAAATTGGTTGTCTGTAAAGTCGGTTTACGGACGATAATTTTACGTGATAACGTCATAAGAAAACATTGATAAAAATATTATATAGGTATACTAGTCATTTTTTATTAGTAAAAGCTTCTTTAAAACAGTTTACGTGTAGGATGCGTGCTGCCGCTGACCTGTTTGTTCTACTCAGACGCATCGATAGACTATGCGTCACAAGCCGAACGCTTAGGCCGATCGTGCTTCTCTATCACTTGTTCCGCGCTCTCGCTCGCGGATTGTGACAAAGTTCCTGAAGTGCCGCAGGCTTTCATCGATTTACTAGACGTTATCACGTCAAAAAATACATATTCTAAAAACATGGATACTGAGCCTCGAAAATGCATGTTCAAACCCTCTTGAAGATTCGTAGATTTTATATTACATCTCAAATTCTGATGATCCTTAATATATAAATAGCTACCCAATAGACTAATCTTTAAGTGTAATATTGTGTACAAATTATGTTACGGTTTTCTAGAATATTAGGGTTTTGTTTGTAATGTCTGATTACATTTTACCTTTATACCCATGTAAGTTGTAATCCAGAGTACTTAATTATTATAAATATCAAATAAATATAAAAGTTGTAACAGTTACATTTACTTTTATATTCAAAAATATTTCATAAACAATTTAATTGCGTCTTATCAAAAATAACAAATCTAGGACTATTTAAACAAATTATACGTTTTTACGATTATTACAACGCGAGTGTGAATATTTGTGAATCTACGATACTATAAATTATTGTAGCACACGATTAGTTAAGTTATATATTTTATATAATAATATTATTACATTAAAAAGACATTGTAAATATAATTCTCTGTTAAAATAAAACCTCTTTTGTGTATTAAAATTTTTGTTAAAATTTATTTCTCCAAAAGGGGTTACTTTAATGCTTTATATACATCACTATATCAATAGATGATAGATACATATTTATATAAGCATACGATATACACATGAGCAAATTGTCGTTTTATTTGGCTCCAAACTAAATTACTAAGTAACAAGTCAAAACAATCCAGTCGAAAACTTTAATTCGGGTGTACAATATTTGTGAACGGTAACGTTTCCACCCCACCCTACTGTCAACTGCAAAGAGCTTTCGTGCTAGGAAATTTAAGAATGGTCACGCGGGCCGCAGTCTGGGTTAGAGTTTCGTGGAGGAGCTAAATAAACTGGAAGCGTACACGATAAAAATTATATATTATAATATTTTTACATACATTTTGACAACTTTCATTTATTTTATTTTTATTTTAAGGTCTCTAGTCTAATATCACTAAAGTAAAATACATCAAACATTATTTAGATTTTATTAGAACTAATAATAAAAATTTATCACCGAAATTATTACATTTTAACATTGTTTAATTATAGCACGCATTAAATGCAAATATCAAACGTTAAACCGTTTCCATCTCACCAGTATCCTTACAAAAGTTTAGACAAACACGCTACGTTTACGTCAAACTGTCACGGGTTTGAGATTCAGGTTTTAAATTAGCGCTGACTAGTCTGAAAACAAGGAAACCCGCCTTAATCCGCTTTGGTCACGCCACGTAACCTAACTAGAGTCGTAATGTTTTGATTTTAAGACGAGAACAACTTGAACTAGAATGCAGCTAAAATTTGCGAAGAATTATTTAAGTAATGCGAAAATGCCTTTGTTCTGTTTCAAACAAAGGAAAGGATTTTTAATTTTTAGATGAATTCTTAGCATGCACGTTGATTGCAGTGTAATTGAATCAAACAAATGTAACTAATTTAGAAGGTTAAATATAAAATATAATTAATTTAGCAAATAAAAATTATGATATCATGCGAAAGTCAAATGTGACCTTTACATTTGTTTTGATAAATTAAATTAATAGATAGCACATTCAGATTACATTAAAAATATAATATAAAATTTGAAGGTCGAATACTTAGTAATTTTTACACAAAAAAAAGAAGCCAATATGGTCTTACAGATAACAATGATATATAAAATACACTTTTTCAAATGAAAGCTAATAAGACTAACATAGCATTATTTTTTAAGAAGAATATCGCCATAAACAAATCTAAAGCTTTAAACTTATGTATATCATAATTGGTAATTACAAATTTACAACCTGAATTGACGATCAATGAAAAGTCAATGTATCTACCTCATAATTTCTTGATAAAATATTCTAGGATAATTCTGGATGACGAACCAAAAGCATGCATGCACGGGAGCGAAAATAACGCTAGAAAATCAATTATTAAAAACTTCATGTATCTATAATCGATACAGACAACATTACGCGCCTTGACGATATAAAACATGTATAAGAGAATAAGAACATATTTTACACATTTTTGCTTCAATTAATAAATATATAACAGTTACTTATTACTGCATAAAGTGTTTAATATACGTACCTCATGTAACTTTTTCTCCATTATTCAGAAAATCAAGATTCCTTAATTATTTAAAAAAAATCTATATATTAATACGTGAAGCAAAAACTTTATACCCTTTTTACTAAAATTACGCGGACGGAGAAGTATGAAATTTGGCACAGTTAAAGTTTATATGGAGAAGAAATGCAGAATGCTAATACTTTTATATTAATTCTCAAAAAATACGTTAAATTATTTAAAAAAAAAACACTACACACACTACGGCACACACACACCTTTACAATGTAAATATACACAAATTTTGTTTATTTTCAAAGTCTGTTGTCAACAAGGTTTTAAATACAGGTCTTGCAATGGATTTTTTAGCACAGATCAGGTTCAATGACTGCTGCATATGCTCACCATGTTATGCGCGATCATATTTTTATGATGTTGACAATGCTGTTAATAAAATTATAGATTAGGTCGAACTTCGGCCACTGGGCGACTACTAGTAAATATAAATTTATAAAAAGTAAGTAACATACCGTTCGTCGTAAGTCGTATGTCCCTTATTTATTAATTAAATAAAAAAGTAATCTACTTATACGCTATTAAAATTTATTTCATCCATGCACTAGATTTCACATGATTCATTATATTTTTATTATATTATATTTCTACATTTCATGCACTAAAATTCGAACCTTTCAATTAAATAATCTTAGGAAGTTAATGAACTTGCTATATACAATTTATAACTACATTTTCTCAACAAAGCCATCTCGGTTGTTCAGATATAATCTACTAAAACCGAATAGTTAATTTACTAACTTCTTCATGGCACCAGTTCAATTAGCTGCAAAGCGACAAGTCTGGATAGGCAAATTAAAGGCCATTCATTCATTACAACGCCTCAGGCATCTCTTTGTGACATACATGAGCAGTCCAGACTTGTACCGGCATTAATTAAGGACGAAGACAAAAGACCGTCTGGTTAGATCTGCATAACAATTTGAATATTAGATACTGTTATCAATAGCAACTGTGTCTATATAATATTATATATTTATTGCATATATATGTCTTTGTTAATACGTCATACAGTAGTAATAGTGATAGCAAAATTTCCATTGTCATGGCAACATGAGAAAAGTTAAGAATAAAAATAGAAAAATATTTAAGTCTATTAATAAAATAAAAGGTGTAAACAATAAACTTTAAATTAAATATTTGTAATAAATCAAATCATTATAATTCTCTAATAAATTTAATATTCAAAAGTATTTTTAAATATTTTTAAAAACAGCTTTAAAATCTTTAAGATCCTCTTTTTTTCGTTTCGATATAAATCATTATATTAATGACAATCTTTAACAAAACTGTAATAAAAAATTTCATTTGTAAAGTTGCAATACTTAACATCAACTTGCAATACTGTAACGCTAGCAATACCGATTGGCTGGAAATACTAATCGCCAGCCAACGATTTATTATGAATTATTACGCTGAGATGGCCTCTCTGCTTAATAAATATATCTGAGGCAGCTGGGGATCCGTAGCGGTTCGTTCGCAGCCATAATAGAGAAGGCGGTATTGCTTAAATTCGCTAGGACTTTCCCCCGATTTTTCAGCCTACAGCCTTAACCCCCGGCCGTTTGATCTCCCTGCCGCGGCGTAATCCTCCACCAGCTTATATGTATCTATGTAAGTTATATAAATTTATTATATGCCTTATATTTATATATATATATTTAACAGTTGGATTAGATTATATAAATATATTTAACATAGATACACGGTCGTCTGTCCCTAAGGTAGACAACGTAATGCAAGTGTTTTTTTAGCAGCCCACTGATATACCTTTTTAATAAATGTACGTATAAATAATACACTTATAAATAGATATCACACTAACATCTAAGACTCGTAAAATGAACCCACAACTCTAGAGTGAAAGCAGGGTCACTGGCAACAACGCCAACGGGCCAGTCAAAATCATCATGTTATACATATTTATATGTATTTACTATCAATGTGTCAACAATTTTATGTTATATTATATAATATATGTTTTGTTTTATATCCAAGCTTATTATGTCAAAAATAAATTTAAATTCTAAAATTCTTATCTTTATCTTTCTTCTTCTCTCCTCTTAAATTCTTTTAACATATTTGTTAGAAACTTAGAAATATAGAATTTACGAAAATAACGCGTGGTCTTTAAATGTGGTGCAGATCTATTTCATACGAAATTTTAATTATGAATCGGAGATTAAATATTTTTGAAAAAAAAAATCGATATATGAAGGAAAAAATTAAGGAAAACGCAAAAAATAACTTATGTAATAATATATATTTTAATACGAATTCTTCTGGTTGAGTAAATTAGTTTCTGGTAAATGTCACACGAAGTGACAAGAACAATTGTGGGGTTAATTACTCGATCCCGTATGAAGGGCTACATATTGGGGGTTATAGCCAATTACAAAGTTTGCACATTGGAAACCAGTTACATGAGAGACCGGGTTCCTTCGATTTCAATACAATTTGTTACGACTTTTGTAGTATTCATAGTTCAATCTGTGTGGTCGGTAAGTTACCCTCTGTTTGCTTTTGGTGAAAACCAGATCTGAGTTTGTTTGAAACAGTGTCTGTTTACTGTTTGCTTTCTGTACCTGGTGTGAATGTGTATTTCACAATTCCAGTAACTTTCCGAATATATTCCAATAAAAGTTAATTAATGTTTAAATTATTTCAAGTATTATACGAAGACGGATCGATAGTCTTAATAATATTTCGTAGAAACCGCAAATATGTTTGATATAATAATTCTATAAAGTTCTAATTACCAGTAGGCACTTTTAATTACTTTACCAGACCTCGTTAAATTTTAATACTTGTCATATTTTATTTTTATAGCTCCGCTTCTATAAAAGTGATGTTTCAGACCCTTCTTTGACAAGCTACTGGATTCTTCTTAGGAATAAGTTGATCTTAAACTTAGTGTCTTCAAATAATATTTTAGCTTTTCGGGTTTATTATATTAATATAAATTTAAAGGTAGGTTTGTGAATGTACAATAAGAAATGTGAGCGGCACAGCAAGCACAATAGCATGTTAAACGCTAGTAAAATTTGTTCAAATATTTCGTTTATCAGAAGCTAAAAAATTAAATTAATTTATAATGCGAAATAATTTTATTCCATGCGAATTGTTTTATAATAATTCAAAATAAAACAAAAAAACTAAGTACTCCAGCTTCCTTATCAGATTTGAGCCTTATTTTAACGACTATGCAGCCTAAGACATATAAAGTATATTTTATTTATTCATAAGAAATCATTATAGTAATTGTGATTACTTAATCAATTTAATCACCCAAAAACACATTTAATTTAAAAAATAGCTAATGTCTAAAAAAAAACAGTACCTAAATATATTGTCTTGTGTGATTCAACTGTAACTCATGAATATTACTCTGCTTACATTTTAGTCGAAATACCTTTACTATTGTAAAATGAAATAAAATGTGTCACACCGCTAAGTTGTGAGCAGCGCACACACCAATTATTTACAATATAATATATAATAGAAAGATGATAGATAAATTAAAAATAATTATCTTCTTTTATTTTATGGAAGAAAAATAATCTAGTGTTAAAAACATTTTAAAACTGATTTTAAAATAGCCTAACACTGAATCACTGTATCGTATAATAAACGAAAGAAATGCAAATATACTTTAGTTTGATTATAAGTAATTTAACTGTCTCCTAAATTGTGAAATAGTAAATTACTTTAAAAACAATTTTCCTAAGCTAAACGATGAATAAATGGCAGTCCCAAAACATGTCAGAGCATTGTTATAAGAAAACAAAATGGCGTCCAGTCAACATCGTTAACTACGTCAACGAAATTGCTAAACACATAAAATGTTCCTGTCAGTTTTGTGTACTTTGAGCACACGTTTTAATTCACACGTAACGATGTGAAAATAAAGAAGATATTGATTAACTTTTACTCTTCCCCAACAACCACCTTCTCACTTATGACACTACATACCGCCATTTCTTAGAGTACAAAAATTATTATTGACACGCGGCATAAGGATGTACACTTATACAGCATAATCGCAAATAGCGACATGGACAACATTATAAAACTCTACAATTTAAAATTAATTGTTGCTCCTATTATTTCATTAATTAAAGATAAAACTTACTTGAGGGTCTTTGGTGTAAAAATATTAACAAAATCAGGGATGATAATTACATCAGTCGTATCGTAACCTTGTAAACGGTACAAACGTCATGTGACTCGTAAAGCTCACACGTTGATAGCTATTTACACATGAAGGTAATCTGTTTATTTTGTCGCTGAGAAACGTTATTTAATAACGAGCTGATGGCTGTAATTATGAGGAAGCTATTAGCTTTGTTCGCCTATTTTGGTATCAACCCTAATTTTTAATGAAAGTTAGTGATGATATAAATTCAAATTACAAATTTTGGGAAATACTAAAACTTTTTTAATTGCACTTGAATGTGCACTTTGAAAACTGTCATACTAAACTAATAAAAACTATATTACCCGACACCGATTTTATTTATTTTTTACATTAGACAACTTGTACATAATTTATAGAAAATGTTATGTAATCTATAAAAACAGGCATAGGAAGAATAATTTCTTAAACAAAAAGAAGAGTATTTGTGTTGGTGATGAATCAAAGTTTTTAATAACAATTTACTACAAAGTTTATAGATAAAAATAATATAAGCAATTAAAAAACCTTATGTCAACATGTCAAACACCTTTAAAATGGCGGCCTGGTGGGATATTTTTTGTCGCACTTTTTTCCTCATATTTAAGAGAGACGAAAGTAATAAATTAATTTATTTTACTATGCTTTTTATATCTTTCTCTTATTCTCTCGGGCTACGTACGTCCGTCCTTTATTCAGATTGCTCATACATGAGCAATTTTTCCCTCAACGCGCGCAAAGAAGTTTCACAAGAAAAATAAGCAGTTATAAGGACTGCCGATAAAAGTGAAAACTCAAAACAATGACAAAATAGTAGGTATTAAAATTTTCAAAGGAAATATCAATAACAATGTTGGAAATATTCAATATTAAATGCTTGGTTTTTATAATTTATTTTTGTACACAAACATATAATTATATTGAGTAAAAATGTCGAGGTCATCGGTGACGCGAACCACGCAAATCCATAAATTCCCCTACCAAATATCGCTAAACGTAGCTAAAGAAGTTTACACTTCAAAAATAATAAAATTAGTTAAAATACTCAGTACAACATAATGACATCAAAATAAAAATTATTTAAATTAAATAAAGAACTTGATATACATAGATGATTCTAGTAAGAAAGATAAAGTTTCATTTTTTTTCTTGTTGGAATTTGTTTCACATGTAACATATTATTTAATGTCTTCTATAGTAAGATAATCACGTTTATATTTATTTGATTAGGGCGAAATAAAAATCGATTCAGCTATAAGTATATACATAGATACGCTAAGGCATTTTGCGTCATATATCATCACACATTAATTATTGTTATTATTATTAAGGGTTATGCAATAAAATTTATTTGACACATAACGAACTTTACGCAAATATCTCACAGTGGAAGCCTTCAAAAGGCTGGAATACATTATTATTCTAATTAAGTTGTATGAAGGAAAATTAATTCTCGTCGATGCTTAATTCAGAGCAGTTTGCCTAAATATTGTCGACGTTTAAGTTAATTGCGTACATGTACTTCGCTTGATATATAATAATATCGCTTAGTATAGCTCAAGGAATATAAATTATTATTTTTTATAGTTATTTTTCCTAGAAGCTGATATTTTATTCTGATACAAGGAAATAATTACCGATGGTAACTTTTGAAAAAAAAAAAGTAGTATCATTACGAGTTTATATCGCCATCCATCTTACATTATCGTTTCCATTAATATAGCAGTTTTAGTTTTATATTGTATAATATTCAGACAGAAAAACGATTTCTTAAGTTATTTTAGAATTGCATTTAAAAAATTATTTTAACTTATTAGGTCAAGTTAGTTTTATTGCACGTGTATTCAATGTTCAGCAGACCATGTGAAACGAAAATATAAATTAGTAATATATATTACAGTGTCGCTGCTAAAAGCGTAGTAAAGAATCAGCTTAAAGCTGGGAAAAGCCTGCTCGTATTTCGTTGGCTGCACATGAATTGAAAGAGATTTCGAATTTACGTACATTACAGATCGTAAATTAAGCCTTTAATTACATTTGCAAAGTCTAAATGGAACATGCTTTTCGTATAAGGAGTCGTATTCTGAGTAATTTTTTTTATTAAAACATAAACATTATACAAATGACAAAAATAAATATTTAAAATGCTTATTATAAAATATTGTCTGTATTTATAAAAAAAATTACATTTCTGATAATTATAAATCTATAAGACCAAGTCAAAAATCAAAGAAATACTTTACAGAAAAAGCTTAATAATAATTTTCGAAAAACGATATGCATCCCTATATTATTTTACGTATAGCATTGTCATCTAAAATATGATTTTTAAAAAGAAAAGGTAGTTGATAAAAATTAAACGCAACTGAATTTCTTTCTGAATTTCTGCTATGGAACAAGTCGAGTAGAACAACTAGTCAAGCAACTAGTAAACCATTAAATCGAATAACTAGTTGAATAATCGGCAACTTTTCTAGCAAAAAGTATACCATCAAACCGAGTAAATAGTCGAGCATTTAGTCAAGCCATTAGTCATACAACAAGTCAATCAACTAGTCATACAATAAGTCGAGCAACTAGTCGATCAATTAGTCTGGGAACAATAAGAACTAATCGAGCAACTAAACAAACAACTAGGACTAAAAATGTGTTAGGCCACTATTTATTTAATCAAATATTTGAGTAATAAGTCTAAAAACTAACATGTTTTTACAGCTAGTCAAACATTTAGTCAAGTAGCTAGTCTAGCAACTAATTATTCAGTGAATGAAATGGTAACTAATAGAGAACTAGTTAAGCCTTCAGTCTATTATCTAACAACAAGTAGTACTAACTTCCTTCTACAAAAACTAAGAGTTTAATCACATGAGTAAATAAACCGTATAGAGTGAAAGCTTCTAAGGAGCGAGCAAAATTTATACCTATTTTAGTAGGGTTGGCACAGGAGGATAAAATTTAATAAACAATAGTTAGTTGTTCAATAAGATGACAAAGTTTATTTTTTAGTTGTGTTTTCTATTGTGTTTGTTTTTTTAAATATTTTCCAAAAACTTTATAAATTTTCAAGGTATTAAAAAAATTATTCTATCAAATTTGATCTTTATGATCTTGCGATTTAAAAAAAAAAAGATTCTTTCATAAACATTTTTTTATTTTGTTAAATAAATATAAAAATAAAAATAAAAAACAAATTAGTTATTTATTATTATTACAAAAGTGAGATGTCAAATATCATATCGATTTATTAAAATAACATTCTCGGTACACTTACAGTAATGCCAAAACGCATACCGAGTTAGAAATTACATATGTGACTACTGTAAAGCTCGTTCGTATTTTTTGTTTTATAAATTACTTACTCTAAATATTTTGTTTTTATTTTTTAATAATTTGTTGTGTCTTTTAATTGAATGATAAATTCTTAATCTTACATAAAGTTTTTTTTAAATAATCCAATGGAAAGCACTCACATGGCGTATCAAATTTACAATCTTGAATACTTTTAAGTATATCACTACCAACATTCACAATATTTATGTTGAGATCAAAATATTCGCGAAATTTTTGCTCAAGTAATTCTACAAATGAGATAAACTTGTCAGGAGGTATTATTTTAAAAAAAAACCTTTAAAAATTTTTTTAACGCGATTGAAGGAGGTGCCCCACTTTCGAATATTTAAACAAATTTCAAATCAACAACAATAATTTGGAATTAAGTATTAAATAAATGTGTATGTGCATTCACACACGGCAGAAGTGAAACTTCAGAAAAGTAACCTACGAGAGAATGAGATAACTATAGAGTATCTTATTCTAGCTTAAGCGAGCTTGAACGCGAGTTTGCCGACGCTACGGCTGGCCGGCGAACCGCACGATGCGGTTACACAATATCACAATAACATCAAATATAATTATACGAGCTATCTATCTACCCAACACATTAAAAATAATAAATTATAATCATGTTAGTACTACTTACCTAGTGGAGTCTTTGGGATAAGAAAAAAATGATGTGTTTTTATTCTTTATATTATTGTTCATACACACTGTACAGTAAACCATATTTACACTTTTATATTAAAATTATATTAAAACACTATTAAAATTATATTAAAATACTATTAAAATTATACTAAAACACTAATAAAATTATATTAAAACACTATTTAAATTAATAAATCGTTAAATAAAAACACGGTGCAACGTTGCTGCTGCAGCCCTTGAGTTTAAGCATATTTTAGGCCGGTTTCTCTCGTATGTGACGAGGCGCTTGTGCCGACGCACACACGCGTCTCATGCTTGTAGTAGTGTACCTATCGTAGCGCGCTTGTATGAAGCTTTGCCTCTATACGGTTTATTTACTCATGTGGTTTAGTATTCAATTACATGTTCGCTATGCTGTTATGTATTATTCAATTCGTCATTTAAACAAACTTCACTCACAATTTGGTTTGTCTATGTTACGCCATCCCCGTTATTATCTGTATAATAATGTTTAATAACGGTTATGTTTTTACAAATAAACGTGAATAAAAATCATCACCATCATCATTACATTTCAGGCATTGAATATCCATTGCTGAATGTTAGCCTCCCCCATCGACCTCCAGAGCGACCGGTTCGAAGCAGCCTCCATCCAACGGCTTGCGGAAATCTGTCTGTTGATCTCTGGGACGGCCGTCTGATGCTTCGCTTGCCAGTACGTCTTCTCCAGTTAAGAACCTTTCTGCTTTATAGGCCGTCAATTTTACAAGCTGTGTGTCTGTCCACTAGCACTTCAGCTTGCAATTCTACTATTAGTACCTGGATGACCGAGCTTTGCTCGGTTAAATTATATTTAGATATTATTACATACTGATAACAAATAATATTTTCGATCGGACTGACATAATAGTAAAATAATAGGAACTGGTTATTTTAATTAAAGAAAATAAAAAGAGCTCTCAATAATAGTTTTTCTCACAAAAGAAGAAACTTGAAGAAAAAAAGGAAAAAAAATGGTCTGTAGACCTGGATTCGAACCCGGGTTTTTTGGTCTCAAATCCGCCCGATACCCATCCGAGCTATTATAAGCCGATTTATAACAGCGAAATTTACCTTCTTATTGTAATGATATTTTTTAATTGCGTAAAATAAGGGATAAAACGACATTTCCTAAAAATAAATCCTAGCTAGATCGTTTTATCGCCCCCGAAACCCCCTGCATACTAAATTTAATGAAAATCGTTGGAGTCGTTTCCGAGATTCAGATTATATATATATATATATATATATATATATATATATATATATATATATATATATATATATATATATATATATATACCCATACCCATCCGAGCTATTATAAGCCGATTTATAACAGCGAAATTTACCTTCTTATTCTAATGATATTTTTTAATTGCGTAAAATAAGGGATAAAACGACATTTCCTAAAAATAAATCCTAGCTAGATCGTTTTATCGCCCCCGAAACCCCCTGCATACTAAATTTAATGAAAATCGTTGGAGTCGTTTCCGAGATTCAGATTATATATATATATATATATACAAGAATTGCTCGTTTAAAGATATAAGATGGTTATGTTGACGACCTTCGTTTTTTTACTTATCTCATCATTTCTGATTCGATCGACTCTGTGCACCCGCTCTGTATCGGAACCTTAAACGGTAGTAAATAATACATAATTTTATTTAAATATAAGCAATATCACTATCATTACAAATGTAGTTCTTAGTCACAGTTGCATACGCATCAACAATTTAAAATTTTATATCAAACAAAGACAAACTACATATAAATTAATACATGAAACAAGACGGTTGCTGCCGTGAGAAAATAACTTAGCGAGACTTGATAAATTATAAACTGAGGCTATAAATTACGCATTCTATAAGATATTGTTATTAAATATCTCACAGTAACTGAGGCAATAAGTAACCGTCTCACTGGATACTGAACTTTATTAATAATTGTTATCCGTCGATATCACTTTATTTCATCTCAATGTATTTCTATAAATTATATATTTGCTTTATAGTATATAATAATTTACTATTAAACGTTGAAAGCATTTTTCAAAAAGCTGTAGTATTGATAATTTAATATCCATCCATCCATCCATCCAAATGAAAAAACTGTACTAAAAATAAAAGAAAAAACGATGATTAAGTACTTTTTAGGTGCCCTCAGGACAAAGCACAGAAAACAGGTAGGACGGAATTTTTTTTCACTAATCGCCAGTCAATCACACTTAAGCAGTCCAAAATCAAGCAAGCAGCTCCACCTAAAGAAAATCCTTCTAAAAATTATTCACACACTATATATAAGTTGCTCTTTTAAATGCTTCAATAATACCATTATATGCCGTCGGAAGCACTAAAATTTAACCCGAACTGTAGAACCAACCGGTGCAGCTTCGAAGACAATTAAAGATGCACTCCAAAGGAAAACAAGCTAATTAAAATATAACAACACAGCTCTATAATCTGTATAAATAAAGTGCTTTTTATGTGCTTAAATAATATAACTTTTCAAAAAATAATAAACTATGGCTTCTGTATGTTTAGGTTTGCCTATGCCAAGGGATTTAGACAGATTAATTCGCAGCTATATAGCCACTCCTCCACCCTTTTGCAAAAAGCACCTTTTTTTGAAAACTTTGAAATTCGATTTTGATAACTCTGCTTTGCTAGCTTGATGAAGATGATAATTTATACTAGTCAGTCACACAATAGTCTTTACAACAGCCTATAAATATCGTACAGCTCTGCAATGATCTCCTCTTCAATACAAGAGAAGATTTGAAGCTGTATCCAGCACAATACTCCAGCGCGGGTTGCCTATAAGTGTCAAACGATAGAACAACTATACACTCAACAACAGTAAAAAAAATAATGTTTCTGCTTAATTTTATTAAATAATGCGTGTTTATGTATAAGTAATTTATAGACTACAAAATATTATATTAAAATTGAATGCAATTTAAAAAAAAACCGTTGTAGGAACCCAATCGACATATTGTATTTGAACACTGGTAAAAACGTTGCTGCACTTGATATTTTAAACACACTGAAATAAATAATTTGATCAATAAATGCCAAACGGAAGACAGCTGTAATTAATAAAAGGCTTGCAAGCTCTGTAGAACACGCGGCTTTAATAAACCTCAATATCTCTCACACGATATTATACCTTATTGTCTTTATTATATAGATGTAAATTGTATGTTTGTGATGTATATTATTTCCTTTGGGCTGTTGCAAGTCGTACATTAGAGTTGGGTTGCAATGAATTGATTCACACGTACATTACATCAACTTTAAGTTGTAGTGTTGAATTTATAACGGCGCAGTATTCTAGTAAACTGTTGTTTGTTATTTACTCTGTTGTATTTATGAAGATATTTGATTTTAGAGATTTTGAGCTTATATAATCGTCTTAAATCCTAAGAAACGCTACATAATTTAAGTAAATAAACATAATCGGTTTGCGATTCCTGGTAGAATTAAATATTGTCGAGACTCAAAAACCCGCCAATAGCCTGCCAACAAAACATATCACGAGTATTTTCTAAAAATTTCACTTGAATCACTCTCATAGATTTATTTACATCATACATTCACTTTTGTAGAATAATAAACTGAAAAATTCTTATTTAAAAAATATATATAATAGTTACGTTTTCTGATACTAAATAAAGCCGCTATTAACTTTATAAAATAATAAATCTGTTTTAAACTTAAATAGCATAAAAAAGTCAAATATATCATTTTAAGTACAAAATCTTCAAAGCAGTTATCTAAAATGATGTGCAATAAATTAACGCGCCCTATTTACAATTGCTAAATGAACTTTCCTAATCATTTCAATAGTAATTAAACCAATCACACAATGTACATTATTCTCTAATTCTTCTAGGGTGTGTAATAAATATCTCACACTTAACGTTGCTTTTGATAAATCCCTATAATATGAAATCACAAGTCAAGAGATCCAGGGATCTGGAAAGGGGTTGCAGTATTATTGGCTTTTACGCCATTAAAATGATTTCGTTATAAATTTTATTACAAGGTTTATATTATATAGAGGTGTTGAAAAATTATCTTCATATCATCTGAAATTGATTCTAAGACATTCAGAGATATTAACAATTTACAATTTTTTATCGGATTACCATACCACTTAAAATAAAACTGAAACTTGTCTATTAATGTCATAGTAAATGTATAGGAGTGATTGAGTTCAAAAGTTTTGAAAAGTCTCGTTCTGTTTTTAAAATTATGTAACTCATTAGGTAATCGACTTTCAAAATCAGTTTAAAGTTTTTAATATTTGTTATATTTACGGAATAATCACCCGCGTATACTTAACCTATAAATAATAAGCCCAGAATTGAAATGAGAATCGAAACCACTAACCTAGAGTGGAAAGCAGGGTTACTGCCAAGTACATCAGGGAGAATACAAAAATTACCAATAAGCAAACACACGAGGCACTAAATACAAACCACACATCCCTATCGATACAATCTATCGAAAACAAATTCCGTATTCAGTGTAGCACGTTAATTATGAACCCACCTCACCCCATAAAGCATGGTGAGCCCATAACTAGTTCCGAACTTAGTAAAATACGATCAATTAAAACGAGCTTGAGTTACGTTCACTGTTATTTACTGTTCATGATGTCTCTCGGGTGATCCGGCTATCGGTTATTGTTATTTTAAACTACTTTGTTTAAGGAAATAAACAGACCTGTAACCACAGATATTATAGTGATACACACATATTATATAACGTTACGATGCATTACAAGGGTGGGAGGGGGGTCCATACAACGTGTTATGATAAGCGTTATGTAACTTTTTATTTATTTAAATTAAAATCTAGTAGCTTATTAAACAAAACTGTGAATAAATAAAATAAACAATATACGCATATATTGCGAGTTAGAAATCTCTTGTTTTGTTTATTATTACCGCAAACGCGAGTAAAACAATAACCAAGGTATTTTAGCGATTTTGCGGTACTTTGCACAGGTTTTAGGTAAAAATGGTAACTTGGGTGTTATGTAAGTCAAAAATCTTAAAAAATTGCCTTACGTAATACTTCAACGCTTCCTATGTTCGAATGACTGACAGTTTCTTCAATAATTTTAATACAAATCTTAAATATAACAATAGCATAAAGCGACGAATGACACGATTAGGTAGCTGTTATTTTGTAGTCTACAACGTTACCTACAGAGTTTCTGATCAACAATTATTCTATTATATTTGTGTAAGCCAGAACGTTCTCATGTCATTATTCATTACGAAGCTTCATTTTTTTTTACTTGATAACGTGTTGTACATCGATGAACGCCGGCTGCACGCACGAAAAAAGCATGACTCACTGTCACGTTTCGCGAGCGAAAACGCGAAACAAGCGATAGAGAAGCATGATCGGCCTAAGCGTTCGGCTTGTGACCTATTAATCTCCCATCCACTGTATCGGCAGATATGTCCAAGTAGAAGAGAAATTTGTTTTCGAATTAACGAGTAAAAAACAAACAAATAAATGTTAATTTACCGAAAAATTTGTAATTTTCAATTAACCTCTTCTTTGTATTTCACAAAATAATGATAATTCAGTGATAATAATTCAATCATAAAAGTATGCAATTTTTCATCAATGTTTTCTATTTACACATACATACATACACATACATACATATACATTATCACGTAAAATTATCGTGCATAAACCGACTTTACAGAAAAATCAATTATTTTGACAGTCTCGATGTTCTTCTAATTCAGTAGCTTACTACTGATATTCATGATATTATTTTAACACGTTCAATCTGAATCAGCCTGTATGTGTATGTACGTAAGCGTCCCACTTGGACGGAGGTTCGAGCTTAATCCACCACGCTACTCAACTGCGGATTGGTGCATAATTTCCCTACTATGAGTAACGATCGCTATCAAGTGTTTATAATAACAACCGGGAATGATAGCTTTTCGTGGTCTCCGAGGCAAGGTGGGGAGACCTACAAGAACATACACTCTGATCAAGAACAATAATTATATAACATAATATTTGCACAAATACAAATATCTGCCCCGAACAGGAATCGAATCGAACCCTCGACAGACTCCATTGACTACTCACACCACAACACCAGAACGGCTGGTTGTTAAATATGAGAAATCTATATTAAGAGACCTGGTATTATATCATAGAACATAAACATACATACATTATATCAGTTAATAACGGTACTTAAACAATATTACATTAAATTACATGCTTATAGTCTAATTGATGAAAAGCCAACGCTATAGAGCTGATTTATACGTAAAATAACGAATAGTAATTATAGCGTGTAAAATTTTATTAGCAACCTACTGTGTAATTAAACAACCAGTGTTGCTTTATAAACAATTACGTTACTTCTTCGCATCTATTTTTTGTAATATCTTATATCTTTAAACGAGCAATTCTTGTATATATATATATAATCGGAATCTCGGAAACGGCTCCAACGATTTTCATGAAATTTAGTATGCAGGGGGTTTCGGGGGCGATAAATCGATCTAGCTAGGATTTATTTTCAGAAAATGTTGTTTTATCCCATTTTTTACGCAATTAAAAAATACCATTAGAATACGAAGGTAAATTTCGCTATCATTGACAAGCTTCTATTAGCTCGGATAGGAATCGGGCGGATTCGAAACCAGAAAACCTGAGTTCGAATCCAGGATTCTACAGACCAATCTTTTTTTCATTTTTTTTTTTTTTTTTGAATTAAGAGCTCTTTTTATTTTTTATTTTAATAACCAGTTCCTATTATTTTACTTTTATGTCGGTAAGATCGAAAATATTATTTATGTTTCATCAATATGTAATGTATCTAAATATAATTTAACCGATCAAAGCTCGGTCATCCGGGAACTGACGTTTTAAAGCCGGTAATAATATTTTCTGAAAAACAGGTATTATATGTAAATCAATAAGAATTTTAAAACAAACAAATAAGCTCTTATTAGCTTATCTTTTACATATTATATCTTATTATAATTTATTTGTATAGATTATTTGTTAGATGGGACATTTATGTCATAATTGATGTATTCATTTGAATAAAATTTGAATTTAGGAATAAAAACGTGTCATTAATCGAACGGTAAAAGTGCGGGTCCGGAATAATTTTGAAGGCTAACAATATAAAATAAAAATCTATAAATGCTGTTTATTTCAAATTTGAAACATTGATAAGACATTTATTATAGGAGGAAACCTTTTTTTTTTTTAATTATTATTTTATCTGAAGTTTATTTTTTGAGAAGTTCAAGTATCTCGTACTATACTCTATCATGGTTCCAAGATATGGTAGAAAAAAAACAAAAAAAAAAAAAAAACAGAATCTTAGTAATAAGGTTCTGTTGGTAACTTTTTAAAAAGAACCCAAAAAAAAAGGTAAAGGTAGAAAAGCATAATAAAAATCATATCTCCCCCAGATTGTGGCTTTTATCACGACCTAGTTATTGAAGTTACTTAAATAGTTCCTAACTATTTTAGCTCTTAATTAAATTGAAAAATTCAGTATTAAAATTAAAAAATGTATACGTTTGGCATTTAATTGGAGGTGATTTAAATTGAATTGCAGTAATATCGCAAATGAAATCTATTTTGATTACTTTAATTTAGTAAATTTTCTTGTTTCATTATCTTTTTGTTATCATGTTTTATTTTCTCATCGCCTTGTTATCTTTTCTCTTTGTGTTGTAGTTGTCTATTTTCTCGCTATGTATATATACTTGTATAATACATTTTATCGTAATCTTGGAAATTCAATTTTCATTCGTGAAATATATTTTATAACCGTCAATGCAATACCTGTAACTACTACAATTATTTTAATCGGGATATTTACTGTTTTTTTTTTTTTTGTTTGCTGCGCAAACCCTGAATCTGTAACTACTACGTTATTACACATTTGGACCTCACATTTTAACCACCGTGGTATGAAGATGAACGTTCCTTTGCAACCGTTAGTCGCGATTTCGATTCCTGCTCGAAATCGATATTTGTTTTTATTTTGTTGTGTTTGATCTCTGTTAAATATTGTGATCTTTCGATCTACTTACAGATACTCTTGTTACAGAAATTATTCGTTTATCTACATAGCAGCATAGTATACAAAAATTCAATTACTCTCAAATATAGCCCTTGCCGAACTAAGGAACATTTATAAACAGTTTAAGTTCAATTGAATTAATTTACAAAATGACCAGGAGCAATAATTTGTGCGATAGATGTTGTGATTAAAACGCAATTAATGTGCGTATACTTAGTGTAGTTAGGGATTTAGAATGAGTAATGAAAAGTTAGTAAGGCTATTTCAAGTCTCTACACTACACTATAAGTTAAATAACAAGTCCACATAAGAAAACAAAAGTTTATTGCACAGCAGAACACACACAGAAGTGCAATTAAATAGACAGTATAAGCAACAGCGATAGTGAAATTAGAGAAAGAATTAAGCAGTGAAAGAATGGAAATAATAGCCCATATATAAATATAAGCAAAAGCACAGAAATATTATATAGTTAATGTGCACGCGAAATCGGGAATCGGTTATAGCAAGCGACCTAGAGTCTGGCTTTAAGTCGTGGGGTCAACTGGCGCTTGAGTCGCTCGGCGGCCGGTCCGAAGGGGCATTGAATTCTACATAATGTCCCATTACTTGAGTCCTCAATTGCAATTAATTTTTATTTTAAAGTATATAAATAAAAAATATTATAATAATAGATAAATTGAATGATTAAATATATTATGTATATATGTTTGTGAAGTAAAATAATTATTAATACATAAATATTATATTAAAATTATTATAATTGAGTAGATGAGAAAGAATGCGTGTGTGTAAATGTGGATGTGGGTGCATATGAGAATGATTCCCACAGGGATTTCAATCTAAAGTTAGTAGGTTCCTGCAATCCAACAGTATTTCTGGCCCTATGGGGTCTCACAATATCAAGCGAAGCCTTGATGAAGTCATGTCATTAGTTAATTTAAAATTTAATCTAAAGCTAAAAACTGGCCCGTATGCACAGTTGGCAGTGACCCGGCCTTCTGCTCTAGCGTTGTGGGGTCGATTTCTACTCTGATTCTGAGTTTATTATATATTTATTTATACAGGATGACTAGTGAGTCACTAAAAATATTTAAGGAGAATACTCGGTAGATGATTCTCATTCGAATTATGTTAAAAAAAATAGGTACTTAATTTTTGACCAAATTTTCATAAATTTCAATTCAAATAAATGAAGCGTTGACACTTATCAGTCATGACGGTGGCACGTGCACAGGTGTTGTACTGTGCCGCTTGTTCACATCTAAAAATCGCCAAAGTTCACATCATTTACCTAGTCAACAAATATGTTGCTTAAACGAGTAAAATATCTTAGTATTTTTGCCTATCCTAAGCCAGGGTTAAAGTATAAAGGGGGACTGGACAACCAACTAGCCTATTTGTTATGAAAATACTTAAAAAATTTATAACATTGTATGCCCGGAATAACATTAGCGAGTAGTTTATTATTAGAGATAAGGCACGCGGGTAGATAAATACAATTATTCTCACACGCGCGAACCAGATAACTTCCACGCGTTAATTTGCATTTTAATACGGTTCCGAGACTCTAAAAGCGCATGAATACCTACACGGTTACCAAGAAACACACTCATTATACAAACTGAATAAAAACAAAAACATACCACTCTCACACTGTAGTGTTCCAGAAAGTTCGTTCTTTCGAATCGGGAGGCTTTTTAAAGTATGTAATGAGCCTATGTGGCATGCCTTTAAAATTAAATGTACCGTAAACGAACCGCTTAGTCCTAACGTAGCTTGAAACATGAACCGAGATCTGTAGTGTGAGTCGCTATTACTCTGCAGTTAAAATTTTTCACGACTTATTTTGTACTAGCAGCTACTAGGTACTATCGTATGAACTTTTTTTTTATTTTATTTAGATTATTATTCTCACTCATTGTCCCTAAATGTGTAAAGCCCTTTGTAACAAAAACACACACACACACACACACACACACACACAATGCAAACGCCCAAGCCAAAACATATATCTATATCTATAGAACCTATACAGTATTTACCAGAAAACCCACAATCGCAAAACATTTTCTGTGATTACTGTGCCGACCCACCGTCGTTTTGGATCCAAGTCCTTTTTCTTAAAAATAAGTATGATACGTTACGGCTTAGCACAAAAACGATTTATCAATAAGAGTCCCGTGAAAAACTACGCAACTGAAGACCGCAACAATCTGACAGGAGAGGTCTAATTTAATTAAATTTATTCGGAACAATTATCATATAATAATATATAAAAAAACTGATTTTGACATCATAAACGAAGATTTTAAATTTATTTATTTGAAGACACTCATTAACGTACCTTGAGCTCGTATGTACATTATTATAAATCAATCAAACTGACGTATCGATAATTAATTAAATACATATAACTTACTAATGAATAATTGTATTTATGATCTAATCACGTGTTTGACTGCCGCGAAACATTTAATTAACAGCAAATTTATTACATTATATGTTACTGAATTTGTTGGTCTAAATGTTACATAATTATAATTTTAATTTTAATTCTGATCGCAATTTTAATAAGTATGGACTGAGTGACTGACATCCTGTAAATATAACACTTTTGATGAAAGGCGTAAAAAATATAATTTTAATCTACTTTACTGCTAAGGTTATTAGATAACTTGTAGTAAGAGTATCAAGTATTTATGATAACAAGCGGAATTGATGACTTTACGATGATTATTATGATGATGATATGTCTTATGGATATCCCGACCGTGACTTATGAGTCAACAACAAACACCCAAATTGGAAAGAAATACATACAGAAATACAAATATCCGCTCCTTGTGGGAATCAAATTCACAACACCCATTTGAATTAAACGTTTCATTACCACTGAACCTAAAATGTCGTCCAGTAAGATTATCTATTTATTTAAACACTTTATTGACCGACAATGTAAGAAATAGTTGACACAAAATGCGGACTAAAAATATAGGCGGTAAAAACAAAGCAATAAGATATATAATACATACAAGTATTTATACACAAAAAAAAAACAAATTGATATAATACATACGCATATTATACACATAATAAAAAATGAAATCAATAAAAAATTGTAACACACATACTCGTAGTAGGAAGGTCTACGAATTGGGAGCTTTAAGCAAATATTCCCGAATATGCCTTTTAAAAAAGCCTTTGTCTTTACCTTTCTTATATTATCTAGGAGCTTTTTTCATGTTCTAATAGCTTATACAGAGGAATCATTTGAAACGAAAACAGAACGGCTAAAAGAAAAAGAAACAAGAAGTAAATCTTTGGAACAAAACTAACGATCATAATTGCCACACAAAAATGTTTAATTTTATTTTAAATAGAGAGCATAAAGAGGGTCAAAAGGATTATACTAAGAAGTTAGTATGCATAACCCTCCACGTTGTTGAATACCAAACTATGTGTTGAGCTCGACGCTTAGAAATGTAATCAAATTTTCTGAGACGGAAGATGAACGCAAAGAGTTATTTGAGAGACGACCGAGTTTATTAAAAAAGATCTCCTAAAGATCAAGGTAATCAACATCGATATATTCAATAATAGGAAATACAAAATCTTAGAGAAATAGAACTTTGGTCTTAATAGGAAGATAGTTCCTTGACCAATTAAGACATCTTAACTTTGCACTAACTGAACGATCAATTTCCAAGATATGAGTATAGGGTGATAAAAAAATATGTTTCACTAAAGCCGTGATGATCCAGTGAGTAGATTATTAGTAAAACGCTTAATATTCGTAGGATCTTGCCTTGTAACTTTATGTTCAGTTATGGAAATAAAGACATTCCGGTCTTCCACCCTCTGTGGAGCAGCGTGGTCTTATAAACTGTAAATATTTACCTTTATCTCATTAGAAAAAAGAAAAGAAAAAAATGTTAGCACCAATAAAAAAGTATGAGACAGTAATACCGCTTATTATAGACTCAAGTGTTAGTATGACAATTATTATTTTAAGAAATTCTGGCATACATATACGAGTATGTATGTATATTACATTAGTACTAGTATCATCATACATTTAAATTTTAATTCTAGTTTATCAATAAAAATCACAGAAACAAAGGATGTCCCACTACTGAGCAAACACCTCACACACTATTGGCTTGTTAGACAAGCTGTTACAGTACAGCTAAATAAAGTAGTTTTAGAACGAGAAACGAAAATAAAGTTACTAACTTTTTGTATTATTAACAACAAAAATCGTTGCATATTATGTAAGTGTATGCTTACATTAAAATATAACAAAACTTATAAAAGTTATCTTCTCACCGAGAAAATGTTAATATCATTAGACATTAACAATATATTTTATACAATACGTACAAAGAAATCTACTCACATATTCCAATAACCGGCACCCGCAATGAGGGTCAGACTCCGACACAAGAGGTTCCATAATGTTTATTCTTATATATCTATATATATATAGGAGACTTTCTATAGATATAGTCACTCATCACGATATCTCTGGAACTGTGAGACCTAAAAACTTGAAATTTGGTAAGAATATTCATTTTGCCAAGTAGAGGTCAGCTAAGAATGGATTTTACGGAATTCTACCTCTAAGGGGATGAAAAAAGGAGGCAAAGTTTGTATGGGACAACGTGATTCCTTGGTCCAATTTACTTCAAATTTGGCATAAATATTCTTTAACAGAATTGATTGAAGACGTGTTTCGTATTTTATCGAAATTCATTCCCTAACGGGGTTAAAAGGGGGTAGAAAGTTATTTTGATGTTAATACTCCTTAGTGCTTTTGATTTAAATTTCATTTTATTTTGACACATGTTTGACAATCAATCCGTCATTATAATATATGTATTTTCTTGAGTTGTAAATATACCGTGTGATTGCTTTATTGTAAAATAGTGTCTTATATAATATTTTTTACTTCAATGTTGGTGTTATGTTAAGTCAAGGGTTTTAAACTAAATGACTCATCAGCAAGGCATCTGTAGTTCACAATGATACAGATATAGCAGACACCGAAGTGAACTTGGAAACATTATACGGCATTAACACCCCAATTAGTACAGATTGGCACCACAGACTCATGTTTGAGCAAGATCAGAAAACATTATAAATCACATGATTTATAATGTGATTTTTTAACTTAACCTTAACCCATTCAACTATGTCTTACACTAAAACTAAGAAGCAGGAGATAAAAGCTGTCTTGGACTATTATTAAATATAAATATATGTTTAACATACACACACGATCGTCTGTTCCTAAGGTAGGCAACTTAATGCCTGTGTTTTAGGTAACAGCTGATTGATATACATTTTTTATAAATATACATATAAATAATACATATAGAAATAAATACATATTACACCCAGATTTGAGGCGGGAATCAAACACATCGATCCTGGAGCAGAAAGAAGGGTCACTACCAACTGTGCCGAGTCAATTAAAATTTAAAAAATAATTACTTGCGGCTTTATTAAAATCTAAGAGACAAAATCGTACTGACTTGTGGTGTAATTATACCTACGATACCACGAACGAAGCATTGATGACCGTTCTGGTGTAGTGGTGCAAGTAGTCGCCTCAACGCCTCGCCTCAATGGCGGTGGTCGTGGGTTCGATTCCCGCTCGGGGCAGATATTTGTATTTGTGCCAATATTTGTTTCAGGTCTGGGTATATATCTGGGTGTATAGTAGGTTTCCCCACCATGCCCCGGAGAGTACGTAAAGCCGTCGGTCCCGTTTGTTATCATGGATGCCTTATAATAATTGTTACTTATGGTAGGGATATTATCCGCTAACCCGCAGTGGAGCAGCGTGATGGATTAAGCTCCAACGCTTCTTCTATATGGAAAAAAGGCCTTCGCTCAGCAGTGGGTTATTTACAGGCTGATACAATACACTACAGTATAGGAGCATTTGTGGCCTGCAGTGACGAAACTGAGCCTTACCATAAATATGAGAGTCCATCTAAGGGGAGATGTTACTACCGGACAGTTCTCAGACCTGTTGCTTAAAATAGGAAATGGTGATTTCCGGAAACCATATAATAATATAATGTATGAGTGTATATGAGTATGTATTTACCATAAACAAAGCTTAAGGTCAAACTCTTACTGTAGCGGGAGTATACTTAAGCGAAAGCTGCTTCTCTCACAGTCAGTTGTATGTGGCATATTCCAGAATAGCCTGGTAATTCTAGCACCACGAAGGTGTAGTATTTTGATTTCGTTGTAAAAAGATAACACTCCCGTGTAACTTTCTCCAGGTCAAAGGCAGAGCTTCTTAATCATAAAATATAACAATTTTTTTTTAAACTTAAAATTCCTACTCTATAATAAATATTGTTATGTTTTATAAGTATTCAAATATTTGAACATAATAATTTATATCTTATAACAAAATTAATAACGTAAAAAAAAAACAAATAAAGATCCTATTATAACCATCTTCGACTTCTACGCGGACAAAGTCGCGGGCTAAAATATTATGTTTGACAACTCGATCCGTCTATCTATACAAATAATAAATCTGTTAAAACCTCCGTTTTATTAATACACTATATATCATCAAGAATAAATTTTAATAGCGCGATTTAATTTCAATCAGCGCCATCTCTTGTAATTTTTTGTCTGTGCACGTATCACGTAAAAAGTACAAAACCAATGTAAATAACTTTTATACATAAAAATTATACATAAATCACAGTATAATTTAGTTTTTGTTTCATTGTTATTAAATTTAAAAATAAATATTTAAGAAAATAGAAATACACCATCTGGTCTAACGAATCTTAAAAACTCACAAAACTTATTTTTGAGTTATTATTTTGTTAAACTTAAAAGTTTACTAAATATGTCGGATAGGAATAGAAATCGTTTTAATATTTTAGATAAACATCATTTTCAATGAATATAGGTACTATTATGTTAAATGTCACTAAATATAAAAACGATATTCTACCATTATACGATAGATGGCGCATGTAGGTGATAAAAAATATTAATTTATAATTTTTAAAATTTTACTTAAATACCCGTGCGAAGCCGGGGCGGGCTGCTAGTAACACATATTTGTTATATATATATTGTTTATTATATTGGCAACGCCTTAATTTTATTGCACGCCTCATAAGCGAAGCGTTGAGGTGAGTTCTACTCTCACTTCAAGCAAAACAAGTGATTTTTCGATCTTAAAATGTCTTTATTTATCGCATATTGCACTTTTAAAATATGTATATACACATATATTTAAAAAAACACAATTTTAACACTCATGATACTTTTAATGCCATTTTTGTTATTTAAACTTATTAAAAAAATATTTAAAAAAGTTCTGTCTTGGACGTCCGTGTGTCTGTATGTGCGGTAGCAGTGTGTGGTCACGATAACTACCGAAACACTTCACTAATCGAGTTCTTTTTTTCTTCTTACGCTTAAATATAGTTAGGAATAAACCTTGTTTAATTTCACAGTCTAATTCGATGTGATTTAATTGTTTTTAACAATTTTATCGTGAAAAATGAGATTATGAGGCGTGCACTTTTGGATTTTCCAAACTATTTTTATCCAACAGCCGAGTGAGGGTTACGTCTTTTGAGCGTATATATATATATATATATATATATATATATATAAGTTATAGTAAGTTAAGTGGTTAGATTGTTTTTAACACTAAAATATAATAAGTTGACGTATCTAACGTCAGAATCGTGCTATTCACATATAATGAAATAAAATATATGATCCATGAAAAAAATATGGCGACAAAGTTTCTTCTTCTTTCTTAATTTTCAATGTTAGCAACATGTACACGTCATACAACTTATAACAGACTAACGTTAACGATATACAAAATTAAAATTATGAAATAAGATAATGATTAAGATCGTCAACAAAGAAAAAAAAAAAAGAAAAAAATTGACTTCGTTAGTAAACTTTAAATCCCTAAAAAAATTCAAATGGTCTACTATATATTTATGACTAAGTCATTGAACTGATTCTATTAGATATAAAAACTTGGACAAAACAAACTGATGGATACAAGCAATATTATTGTTAAATTTATTTATTGAAGTAAAATATATACGTATTTTGATTTTATAAAAAAAAACGCAACATTGTAACCATCAAAATTTTAAATTTCTGATTTCTATGTAAATATTAATTTTTACTATCCAATGTGACCTGAATTCTACAGTTGAATAATTTGGTGCGACATTTACATGCTTAAACAAATATTTCTCAATATATCGGTGCGTTATTCATATTTTTGTTTTTAGACTTTATAAATTGCAAGTGGTATTTGTTTGTAAGTAGCTTAAAAATTTTTAGTTTATTTTGTTAAACTTACAATTAAGACAAGTGACACGTTAGAGTATAAAAACAAATATATATTTTATGAAACGGATGTATTGAAATCTTTACAGAAGCAAGATACGTAGAGCATGTCAATGTTTCTGACCGTAGCCGCGTCCCACTCGTAGCAACGTGACGTAGCAGATAGCTGCAGGGCGTCGTTACGCTTATAAGATTACAGAACATCTTGACCCGTTTTCTAAAACATTTCATACTTGTTAACTAAATTTTTAAAGAAATCATATTTTGAATTTAACTAAATAAATACGGGTTTTCATTTTTATTTTTAAGTTTATCTTAGTATATATGTATATGTTAGAAGTAAGCTTACGTGAACATGAACAGAATAATTTTTACAGAAAATAATAAAATTTCACCCAATTAAAAATATAAAACTAAACTAAACTTTTGTATGTACTGTATATTATTGCTAACGTAGAAAATTTAAATATTCTGTCTTACAAAGACATGAGAGTTGCATAGATTGTGGTAGATGATGTGGTAATTATTCGGAAGTGGGGTTCCTGCTAAAACCGGATAACAAACTTTTTTTTTCATTTTTTATGCATAAAGAACATAAGTGAAAACAATATTAAGGTGGTGCATGACTTTATTTTTGAAAAAAAAAACAATAAACAAAACACTATTCGGTGTACGATGGATTGTGCTGGTTGTTCGATTAATCTTGTTAAAACTTTGATTTGTTGTTAGGTCTTTTTTATTTTGTTAGTTAGAACTAAGTCTTGCTAAATTCCTTTGTTAAAACTAAAATTAACGCTCAAAAAAAACCTAACAACCTATCAATATTTTTTTTTTGTGTGTGCGCCTCCTTATTATTGCTTTCTCTCATGTTTATTATTCATAAAAAACGTTTAAAAAAATTTCAACCCTATTGAAGGAGGAGCCCCACTTCCAAATAATTACCCATAATGTTACACATATGTTTATGGATAGTATGATTACTGAAAGTAGATCTGGAGGCACGGAAGTGCCTCCGCCAAGTCGAGCAAAAAAAAAGTGGCACGGCCGTACTATCTTTTCTCGAAGCAACTCAGGCCATTTTGGACCCCCTATAACTTCGTTGTGGATAAAACTAGAAGTCTGAATTTTCAACACCCAAGCAGGCACTGTATAAACACGGTATATTTCAAATTTCATTCAATTTGAACCAGTAGTTTAAGAATTATAATTAGTCAAAGTTTCGAATTTTGTCACTCACTGACTGACCGATCATCAAAACTCTAAGGCACTTCTAGCAGACATAAAAGCTTCAAATTTAGAATACCATTAGTGTTTAGTATATAAACCAAGGAAAAATTCAAATATTATGCAATTTCGGTCCAGTTTTCTAGATACACCAACTGCATAAATAACTTTGTAATCCCATATAAATATATAGGATTACAAAGTTACATTTGCAGTGAATGAATCAATGTACCCGTACGAGTATAACATAGTGGAATGATAGGTGTAGATAGGTACCTAGATATAATTATCTTCAAAGGTAACCTGTAAAATGGTCAACGGAATGAAAAAGCAAGAATGGGACATATCTTATGTAGCTGTACCAAAATCACGCAAAGTATTAAAGAACACTAATAAATCATAACCGCGACTGGCTGTGGTGATTTGCCCGCTCCACGGCTTCCACGCTTCCCGTACGTAAGTTATTTTATTTTATTCAGTTGGCAGCTATATTAAACCTATCCCTCTAATCGGTTTCTACACTGCATTGTAGCAAAACGCTCAATCGCTTGGCGGCACGTCTTTGCCGATAGGGTGGTAACTAGCCACTACCAAAGACTCCCACCAAAGCAGATCAGAGAAAGAAAATTTACTCTGCCGGGGATTGAACCCGGGATCTCCCGCTTAATATACAACAGCGCGCACCATTTCGCCAGCGTGATCATAATTTTTGACTTCACATAATTATGTCAATATTAGAATGCACCTGATTGATTAAGTGAGTCATAAAAGCAATAACTTTTAATTAATGTATATTGACATTAAATAAATAAAAATAAATATAGAAAATAAGGACTCAAAATAACTTTTGTATTTTAAAGCTATAACTTCTTAATGAGAGTAAATTTTTATACGTTTTATTTTGTTTTACCTGTCTCGATATGTGTCATCAAATCTTGCAAATTAAATTTGATCCAAAATAATAGTAAATCATGTGACAATGCAATATTATGATTACATGGTGCTGATTTGATGGAGGAGCTAGAAGGTGGCTAAAGGAAGGATTTTGGGCCCGTTTGAGTCCTCTAGACGAGTAAGTTTGTCTTTCAATGGTAACCAGGGTCTGGTGATGAAGTTGGAATGTGGTCATAAGAACTCAGTAATGAAACGACGCAACCCCATCGAGTTTTGGCTCGTTTGGTTCGTCTTAACGAATACTTTGTTTTGAAATGGTTACCAGGGTCTGATCTGATAATAGAGCTGGAAGGTGGCTATAGGAACTTCGCAATGAAACGACACAAACTCATCGAGTTCGGGCTCGTTTGGATCGTCTTGGTGAGTAGTTTGTCTTTCAATGGTAACCAGGGTCTGGTGATGGAGCTGGAATGTGGTAATAGGAACACCCTAATGAAAACTACGCAACCCCATCGAGTTTCAGCTCGTTTTATTCGCCTTGACGAGTACTTTGTTTTTAGATGGTTTGATCGGATGATGGAGCTGTAAGGTGGCCATAGGAACTTCGCAATGAAACTAAACAACCTCATCGAGTTCGGGCTCGTTTCAATCCTCTTGACCAGTAGTTTATCTTTCAATGGTAACCAGGGTCTGATGATGTAGCTAAAAGGTGGTCAAAGGAAGTCAGTAATGAAACGATGCAACCCCATCGAGTTTCAGCTCGTTTAATTCGGCTTGACAAGTATTTTGTTTCAAGACGGTTAACAGGGTCTGATCTGATGATGGAGCTGAGAGGTGGCAATAGGAACTTTGCAATAAAACGACACAACTTCATCGAGTTCAGGCTCGTTTGAATCGTCTTGACGAGTAATTTATCTTCCAATGCTAACCAGGGTCTGATGATGGAGCTGGAAGGTGGTCATAGGAACTCTATAATGAAACGACGCAACCACAACGAATTTAGGCTCGTTGATTCGTCTTGATGAGTACTTAATTTTTAGATGGCTACCGGGGTTTGATCTGTTGATGGAGCTGGAAGGCAGGCAAAGGTACTTCGCAATGAAACGACAAAACATCATCGAGTTCGGGCTCGTTTGGATCATCTTGACGAGTAGTTTGTCTTTCATGGTAACCAGGGTCTGGTGATGGAGCTGAAAGGTGCTCATAGGAACACTGTAATGAAACGACGCAACCCCATCGAGTTCGGGCTCGATTGAATTGTCTTGACGAGTAGTTTGTCTTTCAAAGGTAACCAAGGTCTGATGATGAAGCTGGAAGGTGATCATAGGAACTCTGTAATAAAACGTCGCAACCCTATCGAACTTTGGCTAGTTTGATTTATCTTGACGTGTACTTTGGTTTTAGATAGTTACCAGGGTCTAATCTGATAATGGAGTTGGAACGCAGTCATTAGAACTTCGCAATGAAACGACACAGCCTCATCGAGTTCGGGCTCGTTTGAATCCTCTAGACGAGTAGTTTGTCTTTCAATGGTAACCAGGGTTTGATGATGTAGCTAGAAGGTGGTCATAGGAACTCTGTAATAAAACGATGCACCCCAATCGAGTTTCAGCTCCTTTGATTCGTCTTGACGAGTACTTTGTTTTAGTGGGTTTTCAGGGTCTGTTTACAGATGGCGCGCACCAACCATTAACTCGGCGCATCGTCTTATTATAAGTAGAACTTTTTACGTACGTACATAAGTATACATTCACTTTTTTAAATATTTTTTAAAAGTTTATTTTTATGGAAGTTTAGGTGTAAAAAATCGACAGCAATCTGACAACACTGTTTCCGGCTAAACATACTTCATTCATCTCTCTTGTCAAGTATTTCAAGTTGTCAACTTGAGATCACAATATGTATGACATGACAATCAAATTATATATCCATATTTAAATTTATATTTGTACGGGTGCTTACCGCGTTTATAACTTTGTTTAGTTCCCTATATTTCGGCAATGTTTCAATCGCCATGATCACGGGGAGACTGAGATCACGGAGAGTCTCCCCGTGATCATGGCGATTGAAACATTGCCGAAATATAGGGAACTAAACAAAGTTATAAACGCGGTAAGCACCCGTACAAATATAAATTTAAATATGAATAGTGATCGCGTTAGTTTAAAACAATAAATTATATATCTGTATCGTATCGGAAAAGAAAAAGAGGAAGAATATCTACAAAAATAAGAAAAGCTCATTAGACCTAGCGAAGGCTTTAAGAAAATACGTGTTGATATTAAAGTAGAAGACACCGGAAAGGAAAATAAGTAGGACTGTCTACAAAAAGAAATGAGATGCCATCAAAAACATAACTTGTAAAAAGAAACCAAGTCTCGCAACTCACTTCTTCTTCCGTAAAAAGTTGTGAGATCCATGTAATACCAAGTCGGCTAATTTATTCAAACCCTACTTAAGGGTTCTTCTGTTTTAAGTTATTACGTTAGTAGCTAACCTAACAACATCGTATAGTGATCATATCAATATTAAAAATCTTTGATGTTTTAAATAAATAGATTGACTTGGCAATCGCATGAAAACAATGTATCTAAGAAGTAACACATAGGAATATTATATTAAATTAGATTGTTTTCATGCGATTGCCAAGGCAGTCTATTTATTTAAAACATCAAAGATTTTTAATATTGATATGATCACTATACGATGTTGTTAGGTTAGCTACTAACGTAATAACTTAAAACAGAAGAACCCTTAAGTAGGGTTTGAATAAATTAGCCGACTTGGTATTACATGGATCTCACAACTTTTTACGGAAGAAGAAGTGAGTTGCGAGACTTGGTTTCTTTTTACAAGTTATGTTTTTGATGGCATAAACTTTTACTCGTGGAAAAATTAAGAAACAATAAATCTATAATAATAATTTTACTATTGTTGACAGCTCAAATCTTAATATTCTTTCCACCAATGCAACCCACCTATTTCCCAATTGTACACCATCACTATTGGATCTTATGATTGTGTCATCCACTGAACGCGTAGCTACTTTTGGCCAAATGTCCGCGGAGGCATTTTCGTATCACGACCTCGTTTACCTATCTTACAAAATTCGCCCACCCAAATTAAAACCTACGGTAGTAATGAGAAGATGTTTCAATAACTTTGATAATGAAAGGTTCATGCAAGATCTCAGTCGCATCGACTGGGATTGCATATTTAATGCCTCCTCTATTAATGACAAGATCAACATCTTTAATTCAATGTTAACCGAATTATTTGATATTTACGCGCCATTACGACGAATTAAATTGAAGCATCTTCCTGCTCCGTGGCTGACTTTAGATATTAAGTTACTCATGACCAAACGAAATGCTGCCAAGTCTAAATATAAGAAACGTCCTACAGATGAAAACCTGCAAAGGTACAAAATACTACGGAACCGATGCAATAAGACTATTAGAGATGCTCGACGTAACTATATCCACATGTCAATCGATAACAATAATCCTGCGAAAACTTGGAAACTGCTGAACACGATGGGAATCGGAGGCAAGCGCACACACCACACAACAACTTTAACTAACTGCACAGATTGTGATTTGCTTAATAAGCATTTTACAACTGTTAATTTGATACCCAGCGGCTCTAAAATGAATACTATCCAGTCCTTATCATTAGAACCTGATCCTTCTATTACAACTTTCCATTTCACACCTGTTACGACTGCGGAGGTACGCAAACATGTGATGGCTATCAAATCTGATGCTACTGGTAGCGATAACATAAGTCGGCGTATGATACTATTATCTCTCCATTCTATTCTTCCTATCCTATGTCACATATTTAACTTCTCTCTTTCTTCTAACGTTTTTCCTGATGTGTGGCGTCATGCATTAGTCATTCCTATTCCGAAAATATCCAAACCTACAACATTTTCACACTATCGACCAATTTCAATACTTCCTTTTCTATCTAAAGTTCTTGAACGCATTGTACACAAACAACTATATTCACATTTACACAGCAACAATATCCTATCCCCTTTCCAGTCTGGCTTCCGCCCCGGGCACAGTACAGTTACGGCACTCAACAAGGTCTGCGATGATATTAGGTACGGAATTGACAACCAGCAAATTACAATCCTTGCTCTGTTAGACTTCTCTAACGCTTTTAACACAGTAGATTTCGATATACTCTTAGCAGTTCTCAAGTCCATAAATATCTCCTCAAATGCTACGGACTGGTTTCATTCCTACTTATGTGGTCGCAGACAATCTATTAGTCTCGATGGGAAGCAATCTTCAGTTTCTCCTATCTGTGCTGGCGTCCCGCAGGGTGGAGTGCTTTCTCCTTTGCTTTTCTCCATCTTCATCAACACTCTCACTCAACACTTATCATCATCTTATCATCTCTACGCTGATGACTTACAGATTTATAAGACTGCAACTGTAGACGATATTGCTCGGGCTATTGACGATATAAACTCCGACCTAACAGTTATCAGTACCTGGAGTAAATCGTTTGGGTTGTCTATAAATCCTAGTAAGTCTCAAGTATGTATTTTCGGTAACTCAAAACAACTTCACAAAATTGACTTTCCTCTTCTTCCTTCAATTTTATTTGATGGTGTTTGTCTGGAGTATTGTGGATCGGTAAAGAACTTGGGTATCTTGATGGATAGTACTTTGTCCTGGGTGCCCCACATTGCTGAACTAAGCCGTAAGATCTTTTGTGCTATTGGTGGACTAAGAAGGTGGAAAAATCTGCTGCCAACAAAAACTAAAATATCTCTGGCTCACACCCTTCTTCTGCCTATACTCGACTATGCTGATTCCTGTTACCTCGACTTATCTCAGCAACTGATCAATAAACTTGAGCGCCTACAGAATCTTATAATACGATTCATTTTCGGCTTGAAAAAGTATGATCACATTACGCAATACCGAACACAACTTGAGTGGCTAACAATACGACAGCGACGTCATTTACACTCTCTCTCTCTCCTTTATAATATCCTTTATAATCCTGTTACTCCTCTATATCTCAAGGAACGATTTAGGTTCTTGGGCTCAAACTCCCTACTCCCACATCACCTTCGGTCCCGAAATAACAATCTACTCGAGTTGCCTCTGAATCGAACAAAATGTTACAGTGAATCTTTCACTGTTAAGACAGTGAAACTTTGGAATGCGCTACCGGATGATATTAGACGATCTGAATCGGTTGATATATTTAAACGTCGTGTTAAACAGCATTATCTAACACAAAATGCATAGCCTACTCAACGCTGTATGTCAATAATTTACGGTTATTATATTGTGTATGTATGTATGTATGTATGTATGCATGTATGTATGTATGTATGTATGTATGTATGTATGTATTTATGTATCTATGTATGTATGTGTATGTGTGTGTATTTATTATATATTTACATTAAACTACTATTTTATGTATGTAATTTAGTATGTATGATACTAGTACTTTACGCATCAACCGCTTTGTGTCCAGAAATCCTTTACTCATGGTTGCCTGTAAGAAATCGCTTTTAGTGATAAGGCCGCCATTGCACATTTGCTGTAAATATTTTACAATGTTACTTCATTATTGTGTGTAATAAAGTATTAAATAAATAAATAAAAAATAAATTTAAAAAAAATTTACTAACGAAGTCAGTTCTCATTCATTACTCCTGTTGAATAAAACTGAATACTGTTTATAGCACATACTATGTAACTATAACTTGCTATATTTTACTTATTATATTAGGGCTTTAAAGGCAGAAAGTTTTATAAAAATATTTTCAATATTTTAATTTTTTTCATATTTTTTCTTCATAATTTCTTATCGTTAAAATATCATAACATTTTAATACTTTATATTTTAAAATACATAAAGTTCACTAATGTTAAATTTCTTTCTAAAGTCGTAGCGATATGTTTTAAAACCAACCTATCTTTATAAGAACATTATAAATTAATAAAAAAAAATTTAATATAAGTTCTGTAATTTTCTACAAAAAAAAATGTTATGTTATTATATAAGTTTAAAAAAATTCATGTATTTAGAATTCAGTCGTGTCCCGCTCATAGAACTACGACCTACCTGACATACCGCTACGAAGTAGGGGATACCTGTAGGGCCTCGTTACGCTTACAAGGTTGAAATACATTTTTATCAAAAACTTTTAATGACGTAAAGGTTTTAAGATGATGTCAACACAAAAGCATTTTATACTTCAAGGTTTTTTGAAATAAAAATTTGTTTAAAAAAAATCATTTAATTAAAATTAAACACTGCACAAACATATTATATGAAGGGCTTAAAATGCGATTGCAAAAATATTTACAACTCCGATGTTTAAAAGTAATTTAGAATCGCATTAAGGAAAAATATTTGTTGACTCATTAGGTAAGAGGTTTGCGCACAGAACAAACAGTCTTTACAAACACAATGAGGTTGAAGCCCATCTTGAGAACATTTTCCACGATTTGACTGATATATCTTTTTCATGTTAAACTAATATACTTCAATATTTTTTAGGAAACTATAAGAAAGAGAAGCAATTAGGATGCCATTTATGTAAGAAGTATAAAACATATGACAGCCGTCAAAGAACGAAATTCTACCGATAAACGTCAGACCGACAACAGTTTTACATGATTAGTTTAAGTCTCGATATCTCGGAAACTAAGCGAGATATCGAAAAATTTTATGCTTTCATTTCGTTTTCTTTCGTCGAGATCTATAAGAATCCACCTTCAAATGGTGGCACCGTACGAATCGTAATCTCCCCGTCGTCTTCATTAGTACATTTTATCCGTACGGGTTTGTTACTATATATTATATTATACTCTATATTATATTATATACTTATCTTAGGTTTTCTTTGATTGATTCAGCCTGCTGAGATAAATGTGTTTAAAATTGGTTAAAAAAATCCACCACCTCATCAGCTGTTCGATGTCCACGGCTGAACGTAGGCCTCCTCTAAGGAGTTGCCAATACAAGCCACGCGTTGCGACAAGGTATGGTGACGCTGCTGTCCATCACCATCCTGGTTGGTGTACAGTTGTTCGCATCACTAATGCCTTAGTCGCCTTTTTCGAAAACTCGGCAAGATAGAGGTCGGAACTATTCTTCTCAGCCCTCAGCACGTCAAAATTTTTCTCATATGATAGGAATTATTTTTACTATTAATTTCGTTTTAAAAGTTTATCCACAACAAGGCTCATAATGTCAAATATAACACTATATTTAAATTTACCCTCGTGTGTAAATCTTATTAAAAATAAATTAATATTCGAGAAACGTTCGCAACCGAGTCCCATTATTTATAAAAATAGTCAAACCAATTCAATTTCGTCAACTTTTTCAATAAAAAAGCAGTAATCGAGTTTTGTTTATTTTTTCGTCGAGTAATTACGAACAGTGAGTTTGTAAAGTTAGTTTCATTTGAACTTTCAGACCGTTCATACCTGGATAAGGTATCGGACACACCTGAATGAAAAGTGAAATAAAAAAAGATGGTTTTTGTTAATAAAGTTCAGACCACGTTCTAATAAACGGGTAATATGTGTATATAATACCAATTTCATTAATCATTTATATATTTCTGACACTTATCCAAAACAACATATTAAGTCAATTTTTTTTTTATTTTACGAGCAGCAATAATTATTATAGTCTTTGTTGTAAATAATATATTCATTTTCGTCTTTCAAATATTTCAAACTCAGTTTCGTGATTAAATTTATTTTTAACGACGCTTTTAGGAAAACTGTGATGAAATACCAATTTTAATGTTATAGATAAAATGTATATTAAATTCATTGAATTAAGGAAAACCGACTCCTAAAAGCGATTTATAAAAAATGTAAAAGTTTTAATAATTAATTCATATTACAGTGTAGGCAGACTTAAAAAAACACGTTTATTTTTTTTATTTTTATTATTTTAATCAAATAATCAAAGTTAAAATTATTCTTTGAAAAAGCGGGGGCAACCGCATATAGGTAGGTATAGGTAATATTAGAGATGTTCCAGTGACAGATCCACTTTTCGAGTGGGTTTTGAGCCACTGGACTTCTGTTATGTAGGTAAAGATGAATAATTAAAACAAAAATTTGACCAGGACTAAAAATTATTGGTAGCTTTGTAAGTACAAATAAACACTTCTGAAAATTGTTACTTTGAAAAATAAACATTAAAATAAACCAATTTTTATTCATTTTTTCCTTTTGATACTTACGTAATAAATATTAAGCAGGGGGAGGGGGTCGGCCTATTCTTATTTTTTCTTCGAATAGTAGGGAGGGGGTCGAAAACTAACAAAATTCGTCTTACGTAATAAATGAATGGTCCCTTACAAACGCACACATTGTAGCGTATTATTTTCAAACATCACTCACACCAATGTCGAGATCAGCGGCGTGCACAGGATTATGACACTGGGTATGCAGCGGAGTACCCGGTCACAAAAACTTTTTCTTTTATAGATTTTTAGCATAGCCACAGCCACGCGACGGATCTCTGTTGGATCAGATGTTTTTCTGTATGATCATGCTTCTTTGCTGCGGAATAGAAATAATTTAAATCTGAATATCCCGAATCAGTCCACACTGTACTAGAATTACTAAACAATGTGCAAGGAAAACAATATAATTTAATCGTGTGTACACAACCACACAGCCAGTTATACGTTTCATAACTTTTATTTTATTAACATTTTTATTAACATTAACTATAACACGAAACTTTCGAGTTACATTCCCTTTTTTGCTGGTTTAATTGTTGTACCTACCTTTAGACACAATTTGAATCTTTTCACTGAACGACAATTTGTGAAAACTTGTTATTTTTAATTTTTAATAAACATACATTTTCAACACAAACCTCACAATCAAATAACATTTAAAAACAAACAAAAAAACTCACTAGTAAAAACAAATCACTACAATTATTATAGAAACTCAGTAATAAACTGTTAAATGTACACACTTTCAAATCTTATAATGAAAATCTTCTAAGAAAACTATAAATATACTGGCGCAAATAAAATAGTAAACAATGCTTATCACATAAAAAAAGCAAAATGGCCCCCACGAAACACAAATAAACATTACATTACTCGGATTATAGATAACTAACATTTCCGATTACTCCCGACAACTGCCGAACTTTCGTAGCCTGCCGCAGGAGTTGAGGCTGGTCCGGCTTTTGATATTCATGGGTGTGTGCGTTTGCGAACTGTGCACGGACACCAAAATTACTACACACATGCGAACAAATCTCCTGCGGGACGCGACGGCATGACTTGGTTGATTAGGTACATTATTTTGCAGCGCCGCTTGCTTGTCGCCAAACGCATGTCAAACATAATGTTTGTGTGCTTGCAAATAGATGCTATTTATAAAATATTAGGCATTTTTAAATTATTATATTTTGTTTATTCATTTATTTACTATCAATTAAAGTCATCTAAAACCAACGAACGTTTTATTAAAATATCTGTAAATGGCAAGTAAAGCACTGCATTTCTGCCTACAAGGAGCGCTCGCCCCTGGTCGAGATTAATGAATAATTTGGAATAAAAATATTTTTATTTGGCTTAGTGAATTTTCTTTATAATATATTGTTAAAGTAACATATACATTATATAAGCTATCATAGTAACAAATATTGGTTAACTCGCGTCTATTTTTATAAATATAAAATAAATTACATTTTTAGTGGTTTTATTTATTACAAAATAAACACTGAGGCAATATTATAAATAACATACAATTACATTTAAAAAATATTTGACTACAATATCTTATATAACTACCTAAACTCTCATAAATAAATATTAGTTACTGTAATAATTCATGAATATTATAAGAAAAGAATACTATCGAAATTGTTCGCAATAGTGGTTATATAAAGCTGTTTAGTATATTCGAGTGAGGTTTTCTAAACACTAAAACTGAAAGCGTTCTAGTGTATTGAAAGCAAAAAGAAGATTACCTAATGCGCTTAGAGCGATATGTGACTATCCAGTAGCGTAGAGCATGGGAATTGTGTTCTTTACATGTAATACTTATAGTTAAACTTCAGTAAGATTTTTATACTATTTACTATTTTTTATATTTATAGCTTAAGTTAAAATTACTAAAATAAATCAATATACGTATCATACTCTAAGGCCCCCAATAGAATGAAATCCTGTGTCAGGCGTCCTGAAACACACACACACAAAAAATAAATTATTTCTATTTAATTCAATAATCATTATTTTATGTGCTAAAGCGGTGATTATTTATTAAGGAATTTCTTATCAGGTTCAATGCAATTTTGACAATATTAAAAAAATTATAACCGAAATACAAGCTCGATTCCCTTGTTCGAATTTTCGGGGCTTTTTGGGGACAGGATAAAGCAACTTTCCTGAAAGTTTAAAACAAATCAAAGTTCAGAGAAAAAAGTTCTATCTATTTAAAAACAGCGATTTTTTAAAATTTGATTGGTTTTAAATAGCTATATATATATTTTAAATAATTAAGCAAAAGCTGGGTAGTCTACCCAAAATATACCTCGAAAAAAGATATTAGCTGCTGGTCGACTCTCAACTTCAAATTATAATAATAGTCTATAATATAAAAATAAGTCGGGTTTTCTTTCCTGACGCTATAATTCCAGAGCGCACGAACCGATCCCACGGTTTTGCATTCGTTGGAAAGGTCTCTGGCTCCATGAGGTTTATAGCAAACAAAATTCAGGAAAAATTTACAGCGCCATCTCTGATACATAGCATGTACTACAAACTAGGGATGGCGCTTCTTCTAAAAAAAGATCGATTTTTAAATCGATTCGAATCGCAACATAATGAATCGATTCTTAAAAAAATCGAAGTCGAAAAGATCGATTTCTCAAAAATCGATCTTTTTTAATCTATTAAGAATAATATCCTTATTTTATGTAAAATGATCATGCCAACAAGTGTTTAGAAAACTAAATTAGAAATAGGTGCTGTTTTAAATTGCAAAAAATGCTTTTAACATTAAGCTCGTCTGTTGTATACATACATGTGTATGATAAACTAACTGAAATTTGTATTATCCTTTTGTATAACTTCTCGTAAGCTAATTTATAATATTTCTAATAAAGCAAAAAAATCGAATGTCGATTATCGAGGGTAAAATATCGATTCACTGGATCGATTCAGTACTAAATATCAATCCAAAAATCGATCTTTTTGACTCGAAAAATCGATTCTTCGATTAATCGATCTCAGATCGTAATACCTACTACAAACCAATATGCTTTTGCCTGGTGGTGGAGCAGATGGCGCCAGTATGTGGTGTGAGTATCCCTCACAAAAATAAGTTGGTGGCGAAACAAAGTTCGCCGGGTTTGCTAGTATTTTATAAATATGTAAAATTTAACGTTTTAAGTTATATATAGAAGCTGAGATAAAAATATTTGAAAATTAGTCAAAAATCACTTTTTTAAAAATTCAAAAAATTCTCCGGCGGCCGGATTTGCACACGTCGCGGGTTTAAATTTTCAGGATCGTCTCCTTTGTATATGTAAAAATCAGCATCAAAATTGCGGACCCTAGTGCGCAAACAATATATATATACAAACGAGCAGTTAGGTTCACCTGATGTTAAGTGACTGCTGCTCATGGACATCTGTAAAATCAGAGGAGTTATGGGTTTATTTATCGAGGTAAATAAGGTCATAATACTTTACATATACTAAGGAACGACGCATTTTTTGCGACGAAAGATAGCCTATATCCTTTTCGAAATCTCAATTTGTGTTTACATTAAATTTCCTAGCGATCGGCCAAGTGACTGAACCTTTAAAGAGGAAAAAACAAAGAAACAATAATACATATATGGGTGATTCTTTTCTAACTGTGACTTTTTTTATTAATAATTTTTGGATATCAAAATTAATTTTTTTTATCTGTTTATGGATGTTATTACTCTAAATTATTGTAAAAATGAAAGTCTGAGACGATTTCGCTACAACTTGAAAATTTCGAGAGCGACAATCAAATTTGAAATTTTTCGTTCCACGGTACTGACATATAATAAATTTGACGAACATTCTTTAGAAAAATCGTTAAATTTATTGTTTTATAACACTTTTACGGCGAGTTGCACGAAACCGTCGCTAACTTTCCGTTAGTTAAGTTGCAATTAATCTTAAAATTAGTTGATCTTATGATTAATTTAAAGCTGTTGGAATTAATCATCCGTTAGATAAGTCTTTAATTAAAGTAATTTTTTTTTGTTAACTTAATCAGATGTAGGTTTCGTGCAACAGATAATCACGATTCTTGTGATTAAATTAGTTTAATAAACACTTAAATTTAAAATTTGTTTCGTGCAACTCGGCGTTAAACTCTTTAATATTAATTAACATTTAATTTTTGAACATTTTTATAATGAATAATAGTAATCATAACAATTTATTTTATAATTTATAGCAAATATTAATCAACTACAATTTAACTTATATTTGATAAGAAATAAATTAGTGAAAAATCTAGTTTTTGGTTTTAATCACATTTTTTTCTAATTCTTGAACTTCTGCGTAGTGGTGTTATTTGATTTTGTTCTGAATTACCACTCGAAACATTTTTTTCAAGGCATTTTGACGTTTCAGTTAACCCTATCAATTTCTCTAATGGCGATGAATTCCCCGATTTTTACCCGACTGCGACAGAAGGAGGGTTATGTTTTTCGAGTGTATGTATGTATGTATGTATGTATGTATGTATGTATGTATGTATGTATGTATGTATGTATGTCCATTTCTTTGGCACGCCCTACAGCCCAAACGGCTGGACGGTTTTTGACATATGAGGTGTCGTTGGATTCGTCTAAATTGTAGTAGTGACATAGGCTATATAAATTTTCAAAATTGCGCCCGCTAATGGCGGAATGAGGGAGGGAGTTGATTTTTTTTTCTTACTGTAGCAATATGGGTATCAAATGAAAGCTAGTAAATTGTTTTATTCTTTCTAGTTTATAATAAGAGTATTTTACGCAGTCGGGTTTTTTGATTTTTTTAACTAAGCATACTTGTTTAATCATACTCAGTAAGATTTATCAGGTAATTAGTTTAAATTATACATTGCGACAAAAAAAAAATATACAATTTATAGGAAAATTCTAGAAATGGACATGCCACGGTACTGACATTTAAGTGATATAATCTCAGTTTCCTCTGAATTACAAGTCATACTTTACAAAAAAAGTGATGAAATATGTTCATGAACATATAATTAACCCAAAAATTTCATTTATAGATCATTAATTAATGACCAGTGAGAACAAACAGTAAAGGACATAAAAAATCACAGTTAGAATGGAATCACCCATATACTGTTCATATAGATAGTTAGTTTTTTTACCCGACTGCGACAGAAGGAGGGTTATGTTTTTCGAGTGTATGTAGGTATGTACGTATGTATGTATGTATGAATGTATGTATGTATGTATGTATGTATGTATGCATGTATGTATGTATGTATGTATGTATATATGGTATGTATGTATGTCCATTTCTTTGGCACGCCCTACAGCCTAAACTGCTGAACGGTTTTTGACATATGAGGTGTCGTTGGATTTGTCTAAATTGTAGTAGTGACATAGGCTATATAAATTTTCAAAATGGCGCCCGCAAATGGCGGAATGAGGGGGGAGTTGAATTTTTTTTCTTACTGTAGCTATATGGGTATCAAATGAAAGCTAGTAAATTGTTTTATTCTTTTTAGTTTATAATAAGAGTATTTTACGCAGTCGGGTTTTTTGATTTTTTAAATTAAGCATACTTCTTACATGACGTATCTTAATTAGAGCCTAAATATTTAGGGCCTGTAGTTTCTTCTGACGTTTGAATCATCTCACAAGAAAACTTTTGATGTCGACCGCGCAATAATTTACCGTCCGAAATTTCTAACTAGTTCTGAACATAATTAAACATTTCATAAAGTTTAGGTCTTATCGCGAACTATAATGAGTATGTTCTACGCTTCTACAGTACATGCTTTGAATTATAGTCAAAGTTTAAACAAAATAACGCCTATATCGTACTTACCTTGCACGTTAAGGGCTGATACAAACTTGTGATGGTCTGACTGACTGACTGACTTAATCACCCTGTAAAATTTCTCACTGTTAGGAAAAGGCCTCGACTCCATACAGTATAAGGGTTGGAACTTAATCCACCACGCTGCTCCACTGCGGTTTGGCGCATTGGTATATATATATATATATATATATATATATATATATATATATATATATATATATATATATATATATATATGTACCAATGCGCATGGCGCATATATATATATATAATACATCAAATATTTTTCTAAAATTACAACAAAGTTATAAATATGAAATTCACAAAATGACAAAATGAAAAATGAAAAATTCACAAAATGAAAACTTACCGATATGACAGGGCGCATACTCCCACCGTTAAATCCATTAACTGCGAAAAGCCCACGAAAAAATCCAATTTAAGTATTACGTCTGTAAGAAACTTTACATCGTAAGATAAGGCACGTCTTTGGCTTTACGATTATTACAACCAACCTTTAAATTATGTTTACGTTTAAATGTCTAATAATTCTGTACGCTTTTAATAAATTTGAATTACTGAATATTAATCACAATTATTCGGATATTTAACTATATTCCTTACTATAGGTTTGCTTTTTAAACTAAGTTAATGTGCAATAGTTTTTTATTATTATTATTCTTCTTTAGTGCTACACTCCACCCGTTCAATATATACATATAAATAAATATAATATAATATAATACAATATATAAGGAATATAATAAATTTACATAAAAATTTACTTAGATAAATATAAGCGGGTGGAGGATTACGCCCCGGCAGGGAGATCAAACGGCCGGGGGTTAGGGCTGTAGGCTGAGAAATTGGCGGACAATCCTAGCCGAGTCGAGTAATACCGCCTTTTGCATCCTGGCTGCGAGCGAACCGTCACGGATACCCAGTTGCCTCAGATGGTGAGCGAGGCTAACCGGGATCAAACCGTTGGCAGATATAACGATAGGGATGATTTCAGTGGAATCAATACCCCACATGTCGACAATCTCGTGCGCCAGATCCAGATATTTACGTTTTTTCTCTGTTTCGGCTTTCACGAGGTTCTCGTCATGCGGAATGATGATGTCCACTAAAAACACCCTCGACTGTGCCCTATCCATCACCACGATATCAGGCTTGTTCGCCAGTATCGTCCTGTCCGTGGCGATAGGCAGGTCCCAGTAGAGCCGGACTCCGTCGCGTTCGAGTACTGGCGCCGGTGTGTACTGGTAGTACGGCATCCTCTGTTCCAGGAGACAATACATTAGAGCAAGCTCTTGATGAAGAATCTTGGCCGCTTGGTTATGTCTGTGCAAGTACTCAGTGTTGGCAAGCGCTGAACACCCCGTAAGCACATGTCTGAGTGACTCGCCGCGATGACGACAAGCTCGACAGAAGTCGGGAGTGCCATCCTTCAGAATGTGCTTCCGGTAGTTGTTCGTCTTAACCACCTGATCCTGTATTGCACAGACAAAACCTTCGGTTTCCCTAAAGAGGTCCCCGAATCGCAGCCACTGCACGGAGTCCTTGACATCCACGTGAGGTGCGTGAAGCGCCTTGTAAAACCGTCCATGCAGTTCCTTCTCCATCCATACGGTCTCCCGGTCGGAGGTGCTAAGTACAACCGGTCTCCACCATTCCTCTTTGGCCAGGGATAAGGGGGTGAGACCTTTGTCACATACTACTACATCACCATGCATAGCGCTCTCCCTCCTTGTTTCAAAGTAGGCCCTGAGGCTGCACACCTCCCGGTTATACATGGACTTGGCGCTTAATAGGCCTCGGCCACCACACTTCCGTGGGATGTACAGTCTCATGACCGACGGTTTCGGGTGATGCATGCGATGGTGAGTCATAGTCGTGCGGACTCTTCTGTCCAGGGCGTCGAGTTCGGTCTGAGTCCATCTGAGCACGCCAAATGTGTACAAGAGAGTGGGCATGACCCAGCCGTTATAAGCTCGGACCTTGTTGGCGCCCGACAAGTAGCTCCGAAGAACTTTTGTCAGCCGTCCAAAAAAGACCTCGCAAACTGCCTGTTTCATATCCACCTCCTGCACCCCTATGCATTGTGACATGCCCAGAAAGGGTCTTGAAGTTCGAAAGCTCTAGGCTAATCTCAGCCGATTGCGTCAACTGTCCCCTGTCTACATGCACGACCGCACACTTATCCACTCCAAGCTGCATCCTGATGGAGCCGCTGAACTCAGTAGTGATTTTCAGCAACTCCATAAGGCGTGCAGGATTAGGTGCCAGCAGCTTGAGGTCATCCATGTAGAGAAGGTGGGAGACTTTAGTACCTCCTCTCCGAAACTGAAAGCCTGTCCCCGAACGCTCCAGCAGAGTGCTTAAAAGGTTCAAGGACAAGCAAAACCAAAGTGGGCTCAGACAATCACCCTGGAAAATCCCCTTTCGTATCCGGATTCGGTCATCGGCACCCGTCGTCAGTCTCTCGCCCTGGAGACAAAGGATCGTACTCCATTGCCCCATGCATACTTCGAGGAAGTCTCGAACTGCACCATCGATCTTGTACAGCTCGAGGACCCTCAGAAGCCATGAATGAGGCACCGAGTCAAATGCCTTCTTGTAGTCGATCCAGGCAGCAGAGAAGTTCCGACGGTTGCGTTTGACAAGCTGGCCCGCAACAGAGTCGATGATAAGGAGCTCCTTTGTGCCGCGGCCGCCTCCACGGCATCCGTTCTGAGCTGCAGACAAGATGTTAAATTCGTCAGTATGACGAGAAATCTTGCAGCTCAGAACGGATGTCAGTGTCTTGTAGATGGAAGTCAGACACGTTATGGGGCGGTAGTTGGTAGGATCCGCGGTGTTGGTGGACTTAGGAGCTAGGTGAGTGATCCCAGTAGTGAAGAGGTTCGGAAGCGTCCTCCGCTCTATCGCCTCTTGGTATTGTCGAGCCAAGGTCGCATGGCATACCGAGAACCCTTTCAGCCAATAGTGATGCAGGCCGTCGATCCCCGGACTCTACCAGTTTGGTGCCCGACGGACCGCATCAGCTACGTTCTCCGAAAAGTTGGTGATCGGGTTCATCGCCGCAATCCAAGGGCCCTCCTCATGCTCCACCTCCCGTGACCATATATTTCGCCAAAAGGCGACGAGGTCAGCTGTATTCGGTTTTTGGGAAGTAGAGCATGGCGTCGGGTTCTCCAACTTCCTGTAGAACCTCTTCTGATCACTCAGGAAGAGGCGATTTTGCCGGAAGCGCTCAACTCTCTCAGAGTACCTACGAATGCGCTTCCCCCATGCCGCGATTCTTTGCTTCAGGCCGTCGATGCGCTCCGTCAGTTTTTCAGCTATATCAGGCTGGTCAAGCCTGACGCCTAATCCATTAAAAGCTATTCTGACGGAGCGCACAATCCTTGGCCTAGTGTTGCCCGACCTGAAGCTTTGCAGTCTGCCAATGAGGGCCCTGGCCAGGTTGATACGGCGTTCTATTCTCTTCTTCCAGGCTGGTACGTCACTACTATTATTAGTAGTGCGTCCAGGCTCCTGGGTTTTGGCTCCAATGAAGCGGTGTACCGCTAGAGCGGCACCAAAGAGAATAGAACCCGTATCATCCAAGCCCAGACTGCCATCCAAATATGGAGGTAGCAGTCTGTTAGCTGCCTCAATGGCACCCCGCGTCGCTGCATTAAGAGGAAGACGGGAGAGTCGTGGCCTCTGTTCCAGAGGAGCGCCCCGGGTCTCGGAAATTGCCTCCTCCAAAATCCTTCTCATCTGCTCTACTTTTTGGGAGACTGCTTCTTCAGTGATCGCATCCACAGGCACTTCGCCACGAACGCTTTCCTGTTGCGTTACAACTGCGTTATGCTCTGTAGATACGGGTTCGACTTCAGGAGCAGCCTCACGTCGTAATCGTTCGAGCTCGGCGGCGTTGAATACGCCCTTTCGTTGGATGTACCGAGCTCTATCTGCCAGGTTTTGCTCCGTGACAGTTAGGTTTGGCTCGAGCAGCAGGAACTCACGGTGCATTACTGCCCGGTAGCCAGTCCGCCCGGTTTCCCCCCCTACAGCCCTATAATACGCACGCATGACATTTTTATTCATTGAAAGAGTCCATCTCATGCGGCGCACTCCATCAGCGGCGGGCGCCGAATGTTGAGTCCTTTGAGACTCCGAATGTTGAGTCCGACTGATGGGGATGGTGGAGATACCGGCCGGCTAGGTGGTGGTACCGGTCGGAGGGGGTTGCTGGCGGCCCGCATGCTGCCACGTCCAGCGCCAGCTCCAGACGCGCCCTGGCGCCCCCCAGGCAGCGGCCCTATGCGTTTTCTCTTTTCTCTTTCCATCCATGTGTTTTGAGTGCTAAATTACTCCCTCGGAGAGGCACTCGACTGTCCGAGGAGGCCGCGTTGGTGTTATGCAGCTTTGGTTGCCTTTAGTCGCCTTTTACGACCCCTAGGCTGAGGATGGGTTGGTCCTATTCTACTCTGCCGGGAACCACACGGCACCATTATAAATTTTTTATAAATTATAAATATATATATATATATTATTATAAATTTTTTTCAAAAAAAAACTTTTGAGAAAAAATTGTGTTCTTATCTTTATTCCTTTGATAAATCTTAATCGTTATTCTTTTATTTAATGCTTCATGAAATCAAAAAATACAGAACAACCGCGTCTTTGTCTTCTAAACATTCACTCGCACAATAAGATTTATCTATTAGAAACTTTTTAAAACAATCCTTAAACCTTACATTGAAAACCATATAAGTTTCTGAGATATTTTATTTATACTAACGAATCCTTGCGCCATAGAGAAAGCATGACTGTTTTTATTAAAACTGTGTATCGCTGTATCCGTCAAAATAGTCTATACTGTGCAAGTGTATAGGTACTTCTAAAAATATACATTCCCGGTGTCTCGAGTTTCAATTTTATATATAGCATGAACTCCTCTATATATAAAATATCAATATCTATATCACTTCTTTATACTGACAATCCACAAAGCGAGAAAAACATAATATTATGAAATTCTAATATACGCGCAGTATTAGTGTCGATTAGCATTGACTATTATAACTACGTATGCTGTGAAAGTCTTCTCGTAAGAGTTGACCAGTGGTAAGTCCAACTTAACACTCATAAAACTAGGAATATATTGTCATCACTAACATTAATCGCTATTGAATATTAAATTGAAAGTTTGCTATCGTTCTGGTTATCGACAATCTTAACCGGAGCTGTGACTGTATTGTGTTCAGTACGGAATCCGGACTGTAACGGATTCAGGATATAAAATTTATTAAGGAATTGACTAAACTGATGATGCACTAACTTCTCCAAACTTTTAAAAGGAATGACAATTTGGAGATAGGACGGAAATCAGTAATATTGGAGGTATTAGCTTTTTTGGGATTGGAGTAATTTAAGCAGCCTTCCAGGCATCAGGGAACTCACAGTTGGAGCAATGGAATGATTACTTACAATGGAATGATTTAGAATATGCGTCAGTATAGGAATAACAATATCGATTTTGGGTAAAATCATACACTGACTAATGCTATCAATACCGACGGCATTAGATATGACTGACAAAATTCTCTTAAATTTTGGTAACTCAGTACTATTAGAACTATTTGTTCGATAGCTTATAACATGGAATTAAAGTCAAATTAAATTTAAAATAAATAATTTAAAAGTTTACGTTTATATTTTGTGTCTCACATTAAATGACACCAAAAAAAAAGCAAATTTTGCAAACAAAAAAGATTATACAAGTATATTGCTCAGCAAAAATTTATATTTAAATCAATAAATGAACCAATATATGAAATATAATATTTAAAAATTATAATATAAAATACTTAGACTACTAACAATCTAATTATATCGGTTGCTTCTACAGAACCATCTAATGTCATTACTTATGTGATACGAGTAGATTTATAAAACTGCAATGCAAACACTTTTGTGAAAACAAATATAGCTGAAATCAATGTTTAAATATAATTTCTGGTTAAGCGTGTTCAGTCTTATTTTTTTACTCCATTAAAAAAGGACACTAGCTACTCAGATGAAATCGGACATCTAATCTCATAATATGACAAATGTATGCAAAATAACTAACAGCGCTTTGAAATGGAAGCGAGCCGCTTGAAGTATTTAGACAGAATTTGGAAACTTTGTAAACAAAACCGCATAACTGTTAAATAGCTAGTTGTGTGAAATATTTATCATTATAGAATACCACACAAAACTCATGATGTAATTTTAACATTTAAAATGCTTTAGTGTGCGAAAGGATTACGGTATTCAGATTTATATATTTTCTATATTGTAAATAATTTTAATTTTTATTGAACATTAAGATTGAAAATAATATTTTAAATGTACTATGTAAAGTTAAACTATGAATGTTGTTTCCATCCTTTAAAAAATCCAATTAACCTAAAGAACTTCAACCACGAGCTCCCACGGGGGTCCATCATCAGACCCTGATTACCATTGAAAGACAAACTATTCGTCAAGACGATTCAAACGAGCCAAAACTCGATGGGGTTGCGTCGTTTCATTACAGAGTTCTTATGACCACCTTCCAGCTCCATCATCAAACCCTGGTTAACATTGAAAGACATACTACTGGTCAAGATGATTCAAACGAGCCAAAACTCGATGGGGTTGCGTCGTTTCATTACAGAGTTCCTATGACCACCTTCTAGCTCCATCATCAGACCCTGGTTATCGTTAAAAGATAAACCGATGCGGTTGTTTTTTTTTTTCATTGCGAAGTTCCTATGGCCACCATCTAAAAACAAAGTAATTGTCAAGACGAATCAAACGAGCCAAAACTCGATAGGGTTGCGTCGTTTTAATAAATATATAGTACGGAGTCCCGAAATACCATATATGGTCCGAAAATGTGACGATCGTAGTGTGACGATTGTTGAATTTAACATCTATAAGATTTCTCCCATACGTCAATATAAAAGTTTTACTTGAAAAAAGGCATATGTATCAAGATGTTCGTCAGCTAATAAACTTTCAGTTTTTCAGCTGTTGCAAATGAATTTTATTTGTATATGTAATAAATATCTTTGGCGGTAGGAGCTTTTTATATAATCTGGTACATATTAGAGAAATCCTCTTCTGATTAACATTATTCTAAAGATATTAAAAACTTATTTTTTAATTTAAATGTACCTTTCATGATGGTTTATAGTTTTAGTTTGTTTTGTACATGTTATAGAAAAGCAGTTCCGGATTTCGTTAACCTCGACTCGTCTGCAGGCTAAACCACAACGCTGTTAGATGACCGACGGTCGATTGTCGGGAATGTCTACCAAATAACGGACAGGGTTTACGGTGTATACTATTATAGAATCCGTGCGAAATATATGCGAAATAAATAGTATCGAACTTCCGAAATGAAGTAGATAGTTATTATTTTCATAGTTATTTATTTCAAGCGTAAGTTATCAAATATCGAAATGGTTATGGATCAAGCGCGTTTTATGTATAGATACAAATCGAATAAAAATAAAAAAGTATGACAACTGACCATGACTAAAATTCATAAAATATTAGTGATGCGAATAGTAATGGTACCTTAGAAAGAGGTATACTCATAGGAAATAGTCCAGCGATCGTTAATCATGATAGGGAAAAATTATCTGCTAATTGTGGCGGATTATGCTTCAACCTTTCTCTTATATGGAGAAGAAGCCTTCGCCCAGCAGTGAGACATTTACGGGCTGATTCATTCATTCGTTCATTCATATTCACGAAAAGTCATCAATCATTAGAATCTATATTTAATAAGTACAGTCGTATCGTAATAAAAATTTTAACTGATAAAGTAATAGAATATGTATAAAAAAAATTTTTCGTTGCTCTAATCAGGTTTTCGTAAAAGACATAGCTTGACATTTAGAATCACAGCTATAGTAGATGACACTACACACACTATATAATAGTAGATGACATTTTTGCAGCGCATGGTCAACATAAGCGCGATGAGCCCATTTTAACTTATTCTTTTGCATCTTTCTTTATCTTTGAAAGATGATATGATAAAAGATAATTTCATAAATTCGATATGTAAGTCGTTAATTGGTTACCTCAGTAATAGAACGCAATTTACGGAAATCGCAATAAACTATAGCAATATTTTAACTTCTGATCTATCTTCTATAGCCAAGGGATTTGCCTAGGGTTCGATCCTTGGCCGTTCTTATTAGCTATTTATACAGCCAACATATAAATATCGCTGCTTAAGTAACAAAACGGACTGGTTTCAGATAATTTTGGGCTATAGTAGCTTGTAATATGGAATTAGGTAATTTATATCGAGAATATACTCTGAGATATGCTAGCTTATAGTTAGGAATGATTATCACTCATATTAATATATCTTTAAATATCAAGAACAACACAGAAGCGTGTTCACGTCGTCTTCGCACAAGACGTGTGTCATCTGTATTAATAATATGGACAAAATATATTATTATTTACGAATGAAATTTTATCCCTAAAATGGGATCCAAAGTTTCTAGTGAAGCATTTAAACCCGGATGCGGACGCCATACTGCCACGTGTCCAGTACATTGGCCACGTGCATAACACTGGCCAGAATTCCGTCCCATCTTCCTGTAATCCTTATCCCTTCCCAGAATTTGAAGTCTTGAGAAGGGAAAGTATTCATTGATTTCTTGCAAGATTTTAATCACGCATATTATAAATGTTTCGTTTAGTACTGCCAGTCTTTGTCGCGTCTTCCATTTTGTAATTGTGATTTATAAAAAGGATCTGATATTTGATCAAATTTCAAAAATGTCAAAATTAAATATATTTATTTATTATTAATTACGTCAATCCAACACCAGAAGAACTATATGTAATTATCCACAGTTTGCGTCAAAGTGCAATCATTGCGAGTTCACTCAAAGTACACACAACTAAGTCCATTCTCTTTGCTATGATTTTGAACTTTAACTTGAAGTTGTCAAGAATGTGGGACAAAATCAACCGCTTTCCAAAAGGAATGAACTACGTTGATGGTGGTTGGTTGGTTCTATATTTTGTTTCTTTATCTACCAGCCATAGTTTTGTTAGGTTACTTGAATTTTTGGTTGTGTAAGTTCGTTATTTACCTGCTTTTTTTTTTCTTTTTTAGTAAGCTATTATAAGAAAGTACGATGAAATTTTACATTTCATTGATAGTTCAATTATTTGACGCACATATTTCGTAGTCCAAGATCTATTATTATATTATTGTTCAACATTTACGCTTAAAGAATTTAAAGATGTAAGTGCACCGTGTGTTGCATATTAATGAGGTCTATACGACAGATGTTAGGTTACTTGTAACTCAAAAAGGTTATTGATTGTGGATACACTCTCAACTCAACCTCATCGCCTGGTTGGCATGTCAGTGTTAGTGCCTATAGCTACAATCATTTGACGACAAATCTCAAAAATCTTTGCGTGAATTAATATAAATAGAAATGAATAAAAATTGTATTTTTTTAGGTTCGCGAAATTATCATTTCAATATCCTATTGAAAAGTTGTATATTTTTTATTTTATTTTTATAAATTAATCACGCAACAATATTTTACATTTCAGTCTTATACCTAATCGTGTATACATAAACTCAAAAGAGTTATTCCGTACACCCAGTATGGATATGGAAGAGATACAAATTATATCACTACTTTAAAAAAAAATAAAGTAAAATTAAAATGTTCTTTATCTTCTCCTATCGAAAAAAAAAAAAACATTTTTGACTTATAAATTTCCGTTATAAAACTGCGAAATAATAATCTGTAAATGACAATAAATTATGAAAAATTTCCTAGGACTTATTAATTAATGTTCAAAGCAAACTTTTGAACTTTCGCCATAAGCAAAAACAAGTTAATTTATCGGTAAACATGACGCTAGACAGTACAAAAATATTTACGATAGAGGAAGTTTTCTGCGCAGTATTAATTAATTGGCTGTGAGTAAGCGGGTACAAGAAATCGAAGCGGCGCGCGGCGGCGTGGGTTCAGCTTTTTTTATACCAATTCTTTTTTTTTCAGAGTTTGTTAAAAGTTGAAACGTTCTTCAATATTAATACATTTTTCAAAGTTTATGTATATAAAGTTTTTTTTTTTTTTGTATATGTACATTCAAAAGATTAAAACGATATTAAGTGACAAATTAATTAGGCGTAATCGATAAAAAACTATAAGAAAAAATTGTACCATCTCTGACATACTTCGGGTAGGAGGGCTCTTGGTGAGAACCCTACGTTGGACGGGATCCTGCGGGTGCGTCGGATGGGGCAGGAAGCGCTTATGCGGAGGTGGGGGAGGACCTGGCGGGGCAGCCGTACGGCACACGCGTAACGGCTGCCATTCGCCCGGTCCTTGAGCGGTGGATGCGTCGAAAACGCAAGCCCCTCACCTTCCGTCTGACGCAGGTTCTCACCGGGCATGGTTGCTTTGGTGACTACCTGTGCCGGACGGCCCAGAGGGAGCCGACGACTGAATGTCACGATTGTGGCGCGGCGGTGGACTCCGCCCAGCACACCCTCGAGGTGTGCCCGAGATGGGCGGCGCTGCGTCAAAGTCTGACGTCGGTCCTCGGAGGGGACTTGTCGCTCCCGAGCATTATCATCGCGATGCTCGGCGACGACGAGTCCTGGAAGGCGATGGTCTCCTTCTACGAGACAGTAATGTCCCAGAAGGAGGCCGACGAGCGGGTGAGAGAGGAGGCCGCCGACGTGGCCTCCATCCGCGGGCGAAGAATGGGGGTGCGTAGGAGGCGCTACTTAATGCGCCTCCAGTAACGCCCCTGTGCCCGTATTGGGCCGGGATGGGAACCCGGTCCTGCTAGATACGGCGTCGTCGGGACTGTTCAGAGGTGAGCCGGACAGTCCCCATGGAGGAGAAGTCTGGCCTTTTCGCCGAGGCCAGCCTGTCGCTGGAGGGATCCTGTTGCCTGCAGATCCGGGACCCTCCAATTAAAGCGGCTGAAGGCTCCCGCAGGGGTTTAGTACGGTATTGCACTCCCAAAGTGCCGAGTCCGACATAGGTCTAGGACTGCCGACCCGGGCATCCTGGATATCATCCGTAAATGGATTCACCAGCAACAAAAAAAAAAAAAAAAAAAAAAAAAAAAAAAAAAAAAAAAAAAAAAAATCTCTGACATACAACCTCAAGCAATTGAGGAGTGTCTGTTCAAAAGGTCCTATTTCCATGATAAACAAATTTTAAAGGAAACAATAAAAAGTATTTCAATTGTTTAATGAAATATAATAACAATTGTTATTATTGTATATGACGAAGATTAGGCTAATTGATATACATGTACATTACATTCATATTTTAGTCCATTTATATTTGTAGTTTTTTACTGTATTTCTTTTTTTTTATAATTTACATTTGGAAATAGGACTTTATGATTGGAATTACCGTAAATAGTCTTTTTGATCAGAATATTCTAGAAATAATACCTTATGATTCGTCACTTTTGGAAATATGCCTTTTTGACTAAACTATATATCAATTGATATATATAATACTGTTCCATCACCTTCATCCATTTAAAAAAAAAACAGCGATTTATCTTTATATTTTTAAAGAATATACTCAAAACAAAAAAAAAATCGCAATAATACGCAAGCGACGCCTTCTAAAATGTTCTATAAATCAGTAAAATTTATCTAAATATCATACTTTTTCTTTCACAGCATAGACAATCTTTAAAGCAATGGCTCTTTAAAGTATACAGCCAAAACATCGATTTTATGAATCTTTTTTTTAAATTGGATATACGTCCTTTTTGATCAGAATTTCATCAAATATGGATGGGATTTAAGTTACAATTTCGTGAAAAAAAATAAAAATTCATTTATATCTAAAGGGAAATAGGACCTTTTAAACAGACACTTATCAATTGAAACTATTGCCATAGTTAATATGATACATAAGGATAAAGTATTATTGAGAGGTTGAATGTAAAGATTAATTTTATAAAGGATTTTATTATTGACTAGACGATAATCTATCGCAATTTCAATAGAGCGATACTTAAATATGATTGATATAAGTAATGTAGTCCTTGATGAATCATTTTTGACGATACATTTTTGTAATGGCTACTGGAACTATGCGACATAATGAGGATTGAACATAAGAGGGGTACGAATTAACAAACTCTAAATCTACAATGAGTATAAAAGTAGAGAAGAAAGAGTAGCAGAGAGATAACGAATGCTGGTTTCCCGCTCTCTAATTCACCATAAAGGTAAAATTTCACGTCGATTCTGTTTTATATGATTTTTTTTTTTTTTAATATTAAATGTAGTCAACTTCCTAAGATACCCCTAGTATAAGTTGAATGGTATTATCGTCACATCAAATTGACAGTATTTTATCTATACTATATTATAAAGCTGAAGAGTTTGTTCGTTTGAACACGCTAATTTCAGGAACTACTGGTTCGAATTAAAAATATGTTTTTGTGTTAGATAGTCCATTTATATAACATTACGCTACGACTAATAGGAGCTAAGCATTCATAAGAAACATTACAAAAACGGGGAAAACATTCTTTTTTTAGAGCTTCCGTTGCGTACGCTGCGTGAACGGTTAAAGTTACGCTAAAATCATGTATGACGGAATTGATTGACATTAAAAGTTCTAAAAAAAAATTCACGACAGCAAATATCTATGTCTTGAGGTTGACTCATTATAACCGTTTTTATAGTAATCAAGTTTGTTCTAAAATAATGTGTTATTTGCAAATGTGGTTTTAAAGACATGATATAAATCCTTATAAAATAAATAAGTTATTCATCACAAGTTTTTTTTTTAAACAAAACTCTCCTTAACATCATTTGATTTTAATGAATATCTTAGATCAAATGAAACGATGTGAGTCGCAACGCGCGCTGATGCAAGTCGCCGGAGTTATCGTTTGCTGTAAAGCACAGGGGCAAACATTTAAGCACATAGGAATCGATTTACGTCAGGACTGTTTTTCATGCGGAAAACTATATGTTGCTTAATCAATATCAGGTTGCGGAAAAAACCAGTGTTTTCTTCTCCTTGGTTGGTTAATAATGGTTTAAAAATATTCAAGTTTTTTTTTTTCTTTAAATTAACGCGGGTAAAACCGTGGGGCACAGCTAGTCATACATAAACAAGCTACGCCCCTAAAGACAATATGGCAAGCTATTGCAACTGTACCTTAGTACAAGATTCCTTCCGTCATTATGCTACTTTCTTTACTGCTGTCTATGTTTTCTATTCGACAACTGTTCGGTACGTCTACCATGAGTTTCCAGAGACGATAGTTCACGATACACGCTAGCGAGTGTAGTAGACAATTTGTATGGAAAGTTGAGCAGCGCCTCTCGCGGATACTGTCATTACTATTGCGTTTCTACGTTTACTGCTGTAATTATGTCATGTGCGCTTGTAACAAAAACTCATGGTAGACGTACTGGTGTTATCATAGACACATAATTGTTATTGGTGGTAGGAAATTATCCGCCAACCTACAGTGGAGCAGCGTGGTGGATTAAGCTGCTTCTCCTATATAGAGAAAAGGCCTTTGCCCAGCAGTTGGATGTTTACAGGCTGATCAGTTAAGTTCTTGTTTTCTATTACGAGTAACGGGTCTCTACCATAAAAAATATTTAGATCACTAACACTTACATGACCCAATTTTTTTTTTTATATATATTTAACAGGTTATGCAAAAAATAATTGTCATCATTGGCCAGTACGATAATAAAATAAAGTGTAAAACACGTTAGGATATAAGCCATACGACAAATGTTTGTTTCAGCGTAAACTTTAGATTAATATAATTCGCAAAGCTATTAATTTAGTCTGTCGCCGGCAATTAAGCGCGTCTTCACCACAATTGCCAGCGCATTGTCACTACCAACACTAATGGAGATATACTATCTTTAATAGATACAGAAAATAGAAATACGTTCTTATTATTGTATAAATCAAATAAAACGCTTACAAATCTTCTTCAACAACATATTGAGTAATTAAAACTTTGTACTCTAATCTGTAATCGTTCTGGGTTAGTAGTAGGAATTGTAGCCTTAATGATAACGGTCACGGTTTCGATTACCGCTCGTGACAGAAATTTATATTTGTACGAATATTTGTTTCTGATCTGGGCGTATGTCCTTGTAGGTCTCGTCCGTGCCTTGGAGAGCACGTAAAGCCGTCGGTCCCAGTTGTTATCATAGACATCTGGTACCAATCGTTAATAGAAAAATTTCCACCAACCTGCATTGGGTCAGTGTAGTGAATTAAGCTCCAAGCCCTCTCTAATATGGTGAAGAGGCCTTAGCTCAGTTGTGGTTTACAGGCTGATTCCGTTTAGTTCAATTCAGACTAATTTATATATATTTAAAGTTATACATTAAACATCACCTTTCCTAACAATTTATTCAAGATTAGGTACTTTTTTTATAAGATTATTGATTCAAGTTATATAATAAACTAAACCATAATTAACATAATCATAACAAGAGTAGACAACAAGGAGAATTTTTCAAAAACGGATGGACATTATCGAGAAAATTTCATGGTGGTTGTGTTAACCACAAAAGAGTTAAAACTCTGGCCAACAGATAAACATTTGTAGTAATAGTTGAGCTACCTCGGGTGTTTATCTATCTTACACACTATCTCACAGAAAATCATCTGGAATTCGTCAGAGTTCGTACAATTAGTAAGAGACCTAGAGGTCTAACTAATGGTATGAAATGTAGAATCCAAGCCAACATCTGTCTTCTTTATTTTTAAACCTCTACTACTCTCCTTCACTCCCCGCCGTGCGCCCTCACCCGCCCTTACAATGCGGACCACGGGTACCGTGTACGTTGCTCCGTGGCCCGCAGGCGGCAGCCCCATCGGGCACTCTCTCTTGTGCGACGCCCCGCGCAACTCTCCTTCCCTCCTAGCCAGCTTCACATAGTGGCTTCGTTTGTGTTACAAGCGATTATCTGGAGGCACGGTAGTGCCTCCGCCAAGTCGAGCAAAAAAAAAAGTGGCACGTCCGTACTATCCTTTTCTCGAAGCAATTCAGGCCATTTTCGACCCCCTATAACTTCGTTGCGGATAAGACTAGAAGTCTGAATTTTCAATATCCAAGCAGGCATTGTATAAACACGGTATATTTCAAATTTCATTCAATTTGAACCATTAGTTTAAGAATTATAATTAGTCAAAGTTTCCTAATTTTGTCACTCACTGACTGAACGATCATCAAAACTCTAAGTCACTTCTAGCAGACATAGAAGCTTCAAATTTAGAATACCATTAGTGTTTAGTATATAAACCAAGGAAAAAATGCAAATATTGTGCAATTTCGGTCCAGTTTTCAAGATACACCAACTTTGTAATCTCATATAAATATATAGAATTACAAAGTTACATATGCAGTGGATGAATCAATGTAAATAAAAGTAAATAACTTTTAAAATGGTCAACGGAAAGAAAAAGCAAGAATGGAACATGTCTTATGAAATTGTACCAAAATCTCGAAAAGAATTAAAGTAGACAAAATTGAAAAAAAAAAAGAAATAATAAGTACTACTCAAAATAACTTTTGTATTTTGAAGTTATACTTCTTGATGAGAGTAAATTTTTAGGATACGCGCGCACACTGTGACAAAAATAATAAAACCGACAACATGAAGTTAACTAGTAGGCGCCGCGCAATTGCACTAACTTACTTCATTGCGCTGATGTGTCAGCTCAACAAGATTTTATTTAGTTTCACCTGTCCCGATGTTTGTCATCAAATCTTGCAAATTAAATTTGATCCAAAATAATAATAATAATAACCGTGTGATAATGCAGTATTACGATGACATGGTGCTAATCTGATGGAGGAGCTAGAAGGTGGCCATAAGAACTTCGCAATGCAACGACACAAACTCATCGAGTGGGCTCGTCTGAATCTTCTTGACGAGTAGTTTGTCTTTCAATGGTAACCAAGGTCTGATAATGGAGCTGGAAGGTGGTCATAGGAACTTTGTAATAAAACAACGCAACCTCAACGAGTTTCGGCTCGTTTGATTCGTCTTGACGACTACTTTATTTTTAAATGGTTACCGGGGTCTGATCGGATAATGGAGCTGGAAGGTGGCCATAGGAACTTCGCAATGAAACGACACAACCTCATCGAGTTCGGGTTCGTTTGAATCATCTGGACGAGTAGTTTGTCTTTCAATGTTAACTAGGGTCTGGTGATGGAGCTGGAATGTGGTCATAGGAGCTCTGTAATGAAACGACGCAACCCCATCTAGTTTCGGCTCGTTTGATTCGTCTTGACGAGAAGTTTGTATTTCAATGTAAACTAGGGTCTGGTGATGGAGCTGGAATGTGGTCATAGGAACTCTGTAATGAAAAGACGCAATCCCAACGACTTTCGGCTTGTTTAATTCGTCTTGACGAGTACTTTGTTTTTAGATAGTTACCAGGGTCTGATCTGACGATGGGGCTGGAAGTTGGCCAAAGGAACTTCGCAATGAAAAGACATAACCTCATCGAGTTCGGGCTCGTTTGAATCTTCTTAACAAGCAATTTGTCTTTTAATGGTAACCAGGGTCTGATGGTGGAGCTGGAAGATAGCCATAGAAACAGTAATTAAACGACATAAACCGATCCATATGGGCTCGTTTGATTCGTCTTGACGAGTACATTGTTTTTAAATGTTTACCAGGGTCTGACCTGATAATGGAGCTGGAAGGTGGTCATAGGAACCTGGAATCAAACGACGTAACCCCAACGACTTTCAGCTCTTTTAATTCGTCTTGACAAGTAATTAGTTTTTAGATGGTTACCAGGGTCTGATCTGATGATGGAGCTGAAAGGTGGCCATAAGAACTTCGCAATGAAATGAAACAACCTCATCGAAATTGGGCTCTTTTGAATCGCCTTGACGAGTAGTTTGTCTTTCTATGGTAACTAGGATCTGATGATGGAGCTGGAAGGTGGTCATAGGAACTCTGTAATGAAACGACGCAACCCCATCGAGCTTCGGCTCGTTTGATTCGTCTTGACGAGTACTTTGTTTTTAGTGGGTTATCAGGGTCTTATTATACATGGCGCGCACTAACCGTTAACTTGGAGCATCGATTTATTGTAAGTATAACTTCTTACGTGCGTATATAAGTACACATACACTTTTTTAAATATTTTTTTAAAGTTTATTTTTGTGGAGAATTAGGTGTAAAAAATCGACAGCAATCTGATAACACTGTTTCCGCCTAAACATACTTCATTTATCTCTCTTATCAAGTATCTTAAGTTGTCAACTTGTCGACATGACGATCAAATAAAAGATTTTATATTTTTTTATTTTATTAATCGTATTTATATCTGTTAATCGTATTCCTGCAAGAAACAAAAAACTCTTGCGTACCAGTACTAGCTATACCAGTAGGTAATAGCTGAAACTCAAGAAGTAGTACCGGAAAAGAAAAAGAGGAAGATTATCTACAACAATAAGAAAAGATTATAAGACAGAGCGTAGGTTTTAAGGAAATGCATTGTTGGTATTCAAGAAGTAAAAGACACTGGAAAGGAAAACAAGTAGGACTATCTACAAAAAGAAATGAGAAGCCATCAAAAACATAACTTGTAAAAAATCCAAGTCTCGCAACTCAGTTCTTTTACCGTAAAAAATTGTGAGATCCATGTATTACCAAGTCGGCTAATTTATTCAATCCCTACTTAAGGGTTCTTCTGTTTTAAGCTATTACGTAATTAGCTAACCTAACAACATATTATAGTGACCATATCAATATTAAAAATCTTTAATGTTTTAAATAGATATATTGACTTGGCAATCGCATGAAAACATAATGTATCTCACAAGTAATACATACGAGTGTTGTATTAAATTAGATTGCTTAGTGCGATTGCCAAGTCAATATATCTATTCAAAACATTAAAGAGTTTTCAAACATTTAAGGTTTCACTTTTAGCCAAAGAGCTAACCAGTTCCTTCGGCATTTTTTTTTTGCAGTATACTGTCACCACTGGCAATTAGTCGAGAGTATGTGTTCGAATTTCTTTTGCAACATTCATGCTGCTCCTCTATTAATAGTTGGGCATTCATGTCTTCGAATTTTTTTCCGATACATGTATGCTTCTTTGTGGTCTCTTCCTTTACTACCAAGCACGATATCATCGTAGAAAAAGTAATAACTTAAAATTTTTAACAAATCTTAAACGAATGGTAGTGGCCTTCGACCAATCGGAACGTTTAGATTTGTCTAGTTTAGGATCTGCTTGTTCTATCTACAGGGACATCTCGATTTTTTATATTATTAATATTAAGTACTAATGGCCCGCCCCGACTTCGTACGGGTATTTAACTAAAGTTTCAAAAATTATAAATTTATATTATTTATCACCTACACCTGCGTCGATACTGGAAAATAAAATTAAGAGCATAATAATTAAAATTAAAAGCACTAAGGAGTATTGATATCAACTTCGAAGCAAATAACTTTCAACCCCCTTTTAACCCCGTCAGGGGATGAATTTTGATAAAATACGAAACATGTCTTAAATCAATCTGTTTAAGAATATTTATGCAAAATTTGAAGTAGATTGGACCAAGGAATCACGTTCTCCCATACAAACTTTGTCCCCCTTTTTCACCCCCTTAGGGGTAGAATTTCGTAAAATCCGTTCTTAACTGATGTCTACTCGGCAAAAGGAATATTCCTACCAAATTTCAAGTCTCTAGGTCTTATAGTTCCAGAGATATCGTGATGAGTGACCTTTCGCTTTTATATATTAAGATAACACCAATGAAACACTTGAACAATTTAAATATAATATTTTTCGAAAGTAAACCAACAAAAAACAACTCCATTTATATCCATCTCCGCTTCATTACTTAGGCAATATAATGAAATTACGACGCTTTATACACGACAAATAAATACTTATCTTTATTACACTCTAAAAGCATTATGTCATATTAATGTCGCATCATCAAATTACGTGAGTGCTACGTTAACATATATCTCCATGATTCCATTAAAGAATACACATTGTTGTCACAATATAATCAATGTGTATAAAACAATCGTAGATATCGTATTAACATTACGACTATATCATAATTTCCCTCGAGCATCACCTACGGCTACGAGGTCTCCGTCTAATTGATCGTATTTCAACCGAATCCCTTAGGGCTTACGAAGTGAAGTTATGAGGTAGTTTACGTTAAACTTGTAAAGTGTAACAGGAACAACACCATTAAAGTTAAATATCACATGTCCTAAATGTGTTTCGGCACAGGTATCTTGTGTTTATGGGACGTAATTGTGTTTTATCTCGCTTACGACGCGATATGAACTAGGATAATTTTCTGTATAGTTTTAGCTATTATACTTTAAGCTATTTCATTTTTATTTGTTGTTTTGTATATTTCATTTTATTTTCATTTCATAGTGTATTATGTAAGCGGACTATATAAAATGTTCTTATGTACAATAGTATATACGAGTAATAATAGATGCAAATTATTTTTATTTTAATATAAATAACAGCCTTTACAATTTTTACACATGTTAAACAATTATATATAAACACTCAAAAATCTATTACTGCTCAATTTTTTTAATAGAACTTACAGTTTCTTAGAAGTTTTAAACTAGATAACTACGCTCTTGAAAATATCAAACAACTTATTTCTCTCGTTACTGTAGGAACATAAAAAAATGTCACAAGTTCTACATTTTCAAATAAATTTATTTAAAAGTGTGGAGTTTCATCTTATAAATGCTAGGAATGTTCCAGAAGTTTTTTTAAACATTCGTCCGCTTCCATTTCATATTCTTAATGGACTCACCGGCGACTTTAAGTAATGCGAAATTGCGAATGTTCTTTCATTTAAAACCCAACTATCTCAACTACATTTTCAAGTTACTGTGTCTAAGTTTCCGTTTAAATTTGTTCGCAATTAAATTATACAGTCTGCGTTTTTACGTTTCGTAATAAAGATGAGTATAGAAAATGAGAATGCGCAATATCAAATTATTAATGAGTCTAGTTGAAGGTTTGGCGCAGAGAGAGGCTGCCATTGAAAAGGAAGGATCCTTCGACCAGACGGGTGTGTGTCTGGTGGGCTACGCGCCACTTAACGTTTGTTGTCGGGATCTTGTATATATACCTACTCAATCTTGTTGAAAACTTTGATAGCGCGATGTAGGATACGTTAGTTTCTTCTAGTTTGTATATGGCGAGATAGATGTCGCTACAAAGGTATTTGAGAAAACTAAAATTTAATTTAATTTAATTTAAGAATTTTTAGCTAGTGAAACAATTATTTCTCTTTTTTTTTACACATTTTACATATTTATGAACGAATAATTATAACACGACAGTGTAGTAAGTATAAAGAAATGTAAATATGAAATTTAAAAAAAATATTATGTTGAATTAATAATAATAATAAATAATAAATATTAACCAACAATCACACCACGTTAACCTAGCCCCGTGGTAAGTTCGTAAGAACTTGTGTTACAGGTACTAGGAACGGAAATGAATTTAAGATATAAATACATATATACATAAATACACATCCATGACCCGGTGCAGACATCTATATTCGTCATACAGATTATCTGCCCCTGGCGGGATTCGAACCCGAAACCGCTGCGTAGAGTGTCCAGTTGCCTGACCACTCGACCAGCCGGCCGTCAAACTATACAATATACAATATATCGCTGGATAAGTGTTCTTTTATGTTATTTAATGAAACGTAAAATAAATTTAACGATTTCATAAGCCCTTGCTTATTAAATTGTATACAAAAAGAAAATGGAAAATTTTAAGATACATAAGATCGAGAAAATAAAGTTTTTAGCAGGTATTATATTTTTATATTAAGGATATCGTAAAATTTCACAACCGCTAGAGAGATTTATCACATGAAATTTCACAATGTTCTATTGCAGTTTATTAAAATTTGTATTATCTTATATCGTATCGTCTTATAAATCTTTCTCAAAACAAGAAAACAAAAGCAACTTCCATCCAACGGCTTCTAGCGACTCTCCTCAAATCATCTATACATCTGGACCGTTGTCTGACGCTGCACTTACGTATATGGTTTCCACTCAAGAACCTTTCTGCTCCATCAGCCATCAGTTTTACGACCTATGTGACCAAGAAAAAAAAAACACAAAAAACTTAATATAACTAAACATAGCTATTTGAGTAAAATGATATTTTTCTTAAATGATCAATACTTTTAATAGATTTAGGTAACGTATTTAAAACAAAAACCTTTTAATTATGTCCATGTCAAAACAACGAAAATACTTGTTAGAAAGAAAAAGAAAGAATAGAAAGCTTTTTACATAAAAATAAAAGATATTTACAAGACTTCCAGTACTCAGGATACCAACATGTTACTTTAGATTGTATAAAAAAGAAATCAGTAAGTAATAAAGGAATAATAAAACCAACTAAAATATAAAGCAAGCACTGTATGAAGGTACTATTTACGCAACTCGTTACTTGTAAGTGCTCATGAAATCCTCACATCTTCCCCCGTGGGATGGTTTTAGCGCTGGAACGTAAACCACACGCTGCGTATCAGGTCAAGGTGATTTCAACATACTACAAAAATTCACCGTACTTTCACTCGCTTATTAACACAAAGTATAATGATTAGCTGTCCTTGTTGATAAAAAATTTGGATTGGATGGATGGATTAACCGATTGATATAGGTTCACAATTTCCACCTTCATTACTTAAAACTAATATTTTATTCAACTGTGATAGAATCGTCGAGAATACGGAAAAAAACCGTATAGGTGATTGTTTTAAATACAAAATATGAGTAGATAACCAACATAATGAACAAGATAATTTAAAATATTAAAATCATTTACTTTAATCAAAAATTTAAACTTCTGTGATTTAATTTCACATTATTTAAATTACATAAATTCAACATGAAAATCCTTTACAAAATCTATATTAGAATTGAAGAAAACTATAAAGTACAAAAAAATACTAGTAAAATTTTATAGTATAATCCTTTTAACGAGTAATTCTAACGATAATTGAGTTCAGTTGAAAACTTTTTACACAGAATCTTATTTTAATGAAACTTTGAAAGGCGTTTAGAAGACTAAATTGTACGAGTAGCCTCATTGAACGAGCCTTCTAATAATCTTGAAACTCCTCAATTAAAACTCCTTAACGAAAGCAACAACAATACTTAATTAACTATTACACTCGAATTGAGGAAACTTCTTTAGAAAATCCAATGAGTTTCAAAGTTCTTAAATTGGTACGTTAAAAACATTGTTATAATATGAATTGTAAAACTAATACAATGTTGAATTTGAATATTTACATACAATTAAATAAAATATGTCGAAGCGATATAACTCATATAAGATATGTTCAGGTTCGCATTGTATGTGGTCGATTAATAATATTTTAACAAATATATTATTATTTAATTTTTATTTTGTTTTCGTTACGAGGCCATCCATAAATTATGTTATATTATTTTCATTATTAATTATATCACGTGGTACGTCTACGCCTTATCATTTTAAGACTATTATGACGCCATTATTGATTCAGTAGAATACTAGATTTGTCCAAAACTACCGGTATATAGTTATTAATCGAACGCTGATCGAAAGTAAGATATTTTTACCCACGAGGAGTGATGACTACTTTATTAAGAAGAAGCCTTTCCCAGCTTGCCAGAAGCTTTTCCCTTTTTTTTTGCTGTGGGACGCTTACAGGCTGATTCAATTAGGTTCAGTTCACGTGAAGTAAAGTCGAATATCCCTATTTATAAATAGGGATGTTCGACACTGATTCGTTAGTGTGCCTAATTATTATCAGAATAATCAAAGATTAAGCAGTTGGTTTGTGAAAAACGGACAAAAAACTTACTTTCACAATTATGATATGAATGCGGATTATGACTGTTTTCAGTCATTATTTTGAAATCATAATTCATCGTTAGAATACACAAGCTTACAATAAATAAACTAACTTCGTAGAAGATCTCTTACTTAAGATGGTATCGGTGTACAAACTTTGTAACAGTTAAAATTAAATTTGTATCTCTTGTTTAAATCTTCTTAATAGTCAAACCTTCTAACTTCAGTCACGAAACAAAATTAAAAACATTGACTTTATCCCTAAGAAATAACAAGGAAAAGTTCTATATTCACCCTAAGCTACATAAAAATATTTTGTTATATAAAATTTTCTAGAAAAATTTCACCACAAACCCACGGCATGCACAACAAATGCATCTACTATCTTCCCTTGTGAATACAAATGACCCCTTCAAGACAAAATAGGCGGAGGGTTCGCATACGTTATACTAACGCATTTAATATCTTAAAATTCCAAGACATATTTATGCTGATCAAAACAAAAATAAGATTTTCTTGCCTCCGGCGAATTCCATGAATATCACTAGGTCCCTTAAATAATTTCAATTTCCATACTCGCATTGAGATATTAGAAAAAATAACTTTAATTGTGTAATGTAATGAAATTATAAGTATCACTTAATAATGGTATTATCATAACATTAAAAGTCCGAGAGATTGTATACTGGAGTACTTTTATGTAACTTTAAAGAAGTGTCTTTAACCATTTTCCTCTTTCCTAGTATTTTCCAATCATAATACCAGAAATTATGCTCCTACTCCTGCAAACTAATTGATTAGCATACTAACACGAACATGTTCAAATTAATAGCGCTTTTGATTGGATAATTACCAAAACATTAGAATTATGTTTATTACATTTAGTTCATAATTAAGGTAATCAATTTTAACTATCAGAATTGATATTATTTTACACAAGTGTTCGATAATTATTTAGCTGCTTGCATTTTAATAGTTTACATAATCCTTATTAATTACGGTGCTTTACATAACTTAATTTCAGTACCTGACATCTAGTAAATACTCGTAATAAAAAATAATGAAAGGTTGCTGTAATTATTTTAAACATTTATTTAAAATAAAGCAATCTAATTAATAAGAAACTCCAAAATAAAAAATTAATTAAAATAAAATCTCAGATACCACTTTTATTTTTTTATTACCTAACGATTAATTTAACGATTAGACTTCCTATTCAATTTCAGGAAAATCGTTCAACCACAAATGACCTCGCTACAAACAGCAACTGGTCTTCACCCTTAAAATACCAATTTCAAAAGATGGAGTTTGAAATCCAAGTGGCCGTAACATTATCTATACATATAATAAAATGGTAGGAAAGTCAAAACTGTACATTGAATATTTTTTTTAAAGAATACTTGAGGTGTGATCTACAATCGATACCAAAGCCAAAAATATAGTTTTTAGAATTTTTGTCTATTTGTCTGTATGTATGTCCGGGATAAACTCAAAAAGTACTGCATGTATTTATATTTGGCACGAATATGATTAAGAAGTCGGGTCAACATAATAGGCTACATATTATCACGCTATCACCTACGGGTAACGAGCCGTGAACCTTTATTTCTTCAACGCATTCTGTATCAACGTGTAATCTAATAGCGTTCACGCAGACGACGTCGCGGGCAGCAGCTAGTTATTTAATACGAGTCTAAATAAATTTAGCTTAAGCACGCCCTGTTCAAGGGTATTGCTCTGTGAGAGAGGCTATTTTAGTTTTTGGCATTGTATTTGAGGCATCGTCCAAATTTTTTCAATGTGCTATCTCTAAGTGTAAATAAAAAGCATTCACATGGTAATATACAAGAATTTTTAAAAATTTTCATATTAATGTATGTTTTCTATTGTATACAAACAAATTGTTTGAGATGAAATAACCAAGAAAACCCATACAATTGTAGCGACAGCAATATGGGGAATATTTTATGTTCATTACAGTTTTATTTACCTAATTCAAATTTTCTTGGCTCAAAAACGAATTTTTAACTCCAGGAAGTTTATCTGTATACGCTCTGCGTTATATTTCTAATGCTATTTGTATTTTATTCGCGTATGAATCCTTAAGTTTTTATTATTTTTTATAACTTTTTTTTTATAACTTAAATTGACTGACCCGTTGGCGCAGTTTGCAGTGACCCTGTTTTCTGCTCCAAGGGTTATGGGTTCGATTCCCGCCCCGAGTCTGGGTGTAATATATGTATACTTATATATGTATTATTTATATGTATCTTTATTTTAAAAAATGTATATCAGTCGGCTGTTATCTAAAACACCTTGTGTGTGTGTTAAACATATTTATTTATTTATTTATATTTAACTTCACGATAGTAAAAATCTTCATTTTTCAACGACAAGCTTCATTTTCTTAAAACAACACGTTCCACCCTGCATTCAATGTCTATAATCGTAACTAATCATTGCCAAAGCTGGACTAATGAATAGGATCCCTTCATCCGATCCCTTTTGGAAAAAAGGTCAACCCTTGTACTTGATTAATTGCTGACGTGCTTTGTTAAGCAGTCGCTGAAAAATCGCTTTAATTACAGAGCCATAATGGGTTTTGTATATCCATCAAAGTTTTAAGTGAAAGTAAACGAAAATTAAATATATCTAAATTATTTTTTCAATTGAAACTTTTTAAATGTGATATTTTAGAATGTAAAATGTAAAAATATACTGTACTGTACTCTATCAGTCTGTAAGCAACCAACTGCTGAGCGAAGGTCTCTTCTCCAAATAGAAGAAGGGTTGGTGCTTAATCCACCACGCTGCTCCACTACGGGTTGGCGGATATTTCGCTACCATACCAGTAACGGTCACTATCCGATTTCTATGATTACGACCGGAACCGACGGCTGTACGTGCTCTCAAATCCAAATATCTGCCCCGAGCGGGACTCGAACCCACGACGTTGACACGATTACTCGCACCACTACACCAGAACAGTTTATATATGTATATATGTATATATATATCCTAGGACCTACTAAACAGCAAGATGGCAGCTGGCGAATGAAAACCAATGCCGAAATTGCAAACCTGGTGTCTGAGCTAAACATCATTGGTGTTACCAAATCTCATCGGTTGCGGTGGCTCGGACATGTCGAACGCATGGGGGAGGATCGAGCAGTCAAGAGAGCTTATCTGGGTCGACCAACTGGACGTAGACCAGTGGGTCGCCCCAGATACCGCTGGAAGGACGTGGCTGAAGCAGACTTGCGTGAGATCAAAGCCAATAATTGGCGGGAAATCGCGCAAGATCGTGCGAAGTGGAGGAATCTTGTTTCGGAGGCCAAGACTCACTTCGGGTCACTGAGCCAGTTGAGTTAGTTAGTTAGTTATATATGTATATATGTGTATATATATATATATATATATATATATATATATATATATATATATATATATATATATATATATGGACGATTTTTAGAATGTAGTAAAGATTATAAAATGTAGTAGGTATACATATTATAAACAATTTCATAATTCCTGAAAAATTCCCGAATTTGACGCCAAATTTACACAATGGTAAAACATTTTGACGTCTTTAGGACAAAAATTGTTACCAAATGCGATTATGAGCTTGTTGTAAGTTTTCGTTTAAATGAGTTATTATCAATTTATGCAATCATTTTATGTTTAAAAAAAGTCGCGTTGCTTTGCTTGCGTTTTGATAAAGAATTGTCCAATGGGATGTCTATTACATTACAGCGTAACGTTCATGTTTGTGAAGGTCTGTGTCTCTGTGTACGTCGGCGTATGATACGGAGTGACAGGCGTCATGAAGCATGCATCTAGTCGCGGGAGCGACGTTACCGCTCCGTGTGATTGCATGTATCTAAACATAAAACATATCCCAAAGAGTAGATACTCACGATTTTGTTTCTATACGGATAATAGTTTCGAGACTGATAAATATGAAAATGAAAACTATAGCGACATTTTCGTTATTTAACAATTAGTTCAATTTCAAAATATATAAAACAATGCCATAAGATTGTGACTTTTGGGCCAAAATGTAATAATTAGAGATATGGTTTAAAAAACTAAAAACTACAGATAGCCAAAATATAGAGAATTTTCAGCGAGGGACCCATAAAACCAAAATGCATTAATTGATTCCATTTTTATTTCATTACATTTGGGCCCAAGAATGTATGGAATCGTTTCCATCTCCTTTTGGTACATCTCATATACTCATATCTCATAATATCTTACACATCTATAATACAATTTAACGCATAACACCTTGTTACCTTTTCTAACAAATATGTTTGTAAAAAAATATGTAAAGTTTTTGAACCGGTTCGCAACCCTTGAATTTTCATTTCATTCAAAATAACCACGTAGTAACAATTACCTCATACGAAATCAAAATACGTAAACATAAATTATGTTACATTTATTAGCATGTCCCTTATTTAGTATGTTGCTAACATAAATCGAAATCAGTACAACGTCTATCTCAATTAAAAGCTTCAACTAATTTCCACATCAAACTTTCGCACTCGTGATTTCCCAAGAGTTTCTTAATAATTCATCTCATCCTGCGTCCAAACCTAACTTTAAATACAGGATCGATTATTAATTTAAAATAAATATTTGAATACACTTTACAACATAATATAGAAGTGTTGTAGACTTGTGTAGTTCTTTTGTTTTGTTAACAGCTTAATAAAACGGTCACTATCGAAATTAATAATACTATAAGGTTACTAACAGAATTGAAAAATCTCACTCTCAAGCAAAGGCGTCTTCGACTATGAAGGAACTTTAAGCAGCTACTCTGTTCTACTAAAAATGGCGGATTTATGTTTCATAATTTCTTTCGAAACAACCAAGTTTCCTGAAATTGTTATCTTTCTCATATTTTATACTTAAAATATCTTAAGATGTATGAGGTTGAGTAATAGACGAAAAAGTTTTTTGCCTAAATTATTTATATTAGATTTTTTTGTTAATTAGAGTCTAGTGTGCCATTACTGGAGATATAGCTCTTATTCTATTTAAGAGAAGGGTTTTAGGAGAAAACTAAGGTTACTCGGCTTTACAGAAATATAAATTACACATGTATCATAATTTTTCATGAGTCGCCATAGGCTTTAATATCAATGTCACTCTCATGACAGAAACCCCTTAAGAATTAAGAAAGTCAATTCAGAGTTACAAACAAACAAAGTAACAAATAGTTCTCCTGACAATATTAGTAAAGATACCAAACACCTGCTAAACGACAAATTCTTCAAAATATTTGTTATTGTAAAATAAGCAATGTCATAAATAACCATAGACCGATATGAAACGTAAAACACGAAACCAGGTGCAGCACTGCATCACGTAGCGCCGAATTCCAACATAAAAGTAATAACATTCACAGCTCCGGAAATTCTGAAAATATTTTCAATGTCTATGCACGTCTATGGAAAATGTAATAACAAGGACGACCCGCGACGACTTTATGAAATACGTCGTATGTAAATAAAATGTGAAACATTGTATAATATAAAATACAAATTTTGTATTAGTTACACTTAAATTTCCATTACACTCAGTGATGAATTTTTGAAGGTGAACATAAATGTCTGTACTCTAATCCCGATAAATATCTGATAAAATCTTGTTTTTAATTTTTTATTTTTTATTTTTTAGTATTGTTTTATAATAGAACTACGCTTTCAATTTTCACTTTTTATAACTTTTTACGCCAGTTTTCCAATACTACAAAAAATATAACTAACCATTAAATTTGTCAGCCGAGCGACAAATAAAGTAAAAATAGATATTATGACTTCTCGATTACGTTACAGCGCATTGACCTCAAAACAAATTACGGTCAGTTAAAAGGCAGAGGTCATGTAATTGTTACATAAGTACACCATTAAATGCCATTAACCCTACACAAAAAACAACTCATAAATAACCAGACCGCAACCATGTGTCTTCCGAGCCCCACTAAATTTGGCAAAACGAGAGCTTTGTTACAGCATTATGGGCTTGATACAGTGGAAACCACATTTTTATACTAACGACACAAAATAATTCACCATTTGTAAATACAAAAATGGGGGATCGTAGCTTTACTTGTATCATAAATTTAACTCCCGTAGAATATATCCTGTTTACATGCAAATGAGGCTTTAATTCTATCTTATGATATTTATTTATATTTCATTCAGCACAACATAGTTATTGTGTATTTTATTGACAGATTTTAATTTAGATTTAGATTCGTTAAAACGAGAGTTTTTTACTCGTCCAGTCGTTTAGTCGTCCAGTTGCTAACTAATCATCATCATCATATTAGTCATTGGATGTCCACTGCTGGACTTAGGCCTCCCCATCGACCTCCATAGCGATCGGTTAAGCAGCCTCCATCCAACGGTTTACGATGACACTCCTTAAGTCTATGTCCAATAACCACTCGCAAAATATTCTATGAAGCATTTTCTGACGATGATACACAACGATTTTTTGTATTCTAAAAATATTTTAATTATGCGTTTGTACTTTTCTGATAAATTTATAAATAATGTAAAAAGTATGTCGAGAATGTCAATATTTTCTGTCGTCTTTTGAAAAGTTAATAGAAAACTTTTAATGTTACTAACATTTAATAAAACTCATCAATAAAATCGACTATTAATTGGTCTAAATAAACTAACATACCCGAAACAAAATATTTAGCCCAATTCTAAAGTTTTTACTCCAATTAAAAGTTCTATTTTGAAGGATCGCTGAAATTGAAAAAAAAAGTCTTTTTTTTTAAACATTCAAATATTTTATACAAATTTCAAAAGGCTACAATTGAGTAGATCTCCAGATGCTTTAAAAATATTGCATTCAAACAGCGGTTATTTCATTTTATTTGAAGTTTGTATTGAATAAGTTATTTTGTATCAAATAAGAGTTCAGGTGTGGAATACATCCCTTTACCTTGTATTCACGAACCGCAATCTGTATTTTATCATAAAGGACCACTTACTAAGTAAATCTACGTACATAAATGACACATAAACAAAAGGTAATCGATATGTCCCTCATTTGTATTTTTAAATAAAAAATTTGCATATAACGCGTATAATTATAACATATTGTTTGCTTTAGCGGTGCGTATGTGACTATGGTTTTCGCTCAATACCATACAAACACGTCAGAATCTTGGATTCGATTCTGGTTGTTTCATACGTCACTAGATTCACAAAAGTCGATCAATGGAATGAATGAAGACCACAGGTAACGACATGGTATTTAAAAAAAGGTACAATAGTAGTATAAAATGATACAAATTACTAGAATACCAAAACTGCCAAAAACAATCATGCACAAATCGTTGATCGAGAATACTTTGTTATAAGTAACAACAAAATTACGATACTGTTTATTACCGTATTATTGTTACTGTTTCATAGATTTTTAATTAAGGATGCTACTGGTTGGCTAAATGAAATAAGTTTATATTATCAATCCTTCTATCGTAGTTATCTTACGCTATCGTTCAAATTATAATAATTTTCGATATGATGAACCGATGTTAATGACATATAGACTAAATATTACATGTTTAAAAGATTTAGTCACTTGCTTTAAATAAACAGACGATATTTCTTTTAAAAACAATGTATATAATTAGTGGTTTTAGATCACTATAATAATTTCCGTCAAAAACTTCTGATAAAAACAGATAGGTACGTGAAATTTACAATTTTATTATTTGTATAGAGAAGACTACTTGCTATTACTTACGTCGAGATAAAAATATTCTGTATATATGCTAATAGATGGAAAACATAACGTTCATACGCTATTCGGACTTGATTGAACAACAAACATTACCATTCGAACCATAACCTTTCGAATTTTTAATAAATGTAAACAAATGAAACAAGTAAAATGAGTATTATAGCATTCAGCACACAAAACAGAATACTCAATATTTTCTCATTTAATAAAATATTTTACCGGATTTTCATCAATTTACAAATTTATCGTTTCTGTCCACATGCTGTTTAATTTTGTATCACCGTAACCACATTTAATTGATTACTAGAGCGGAATGATGAATTTCCTTATTTTATTATTTATACGTGTCCAAGTGCAATGAGTTCGCGCGGATAATGTAATTAAACATTAATATTAAAATGTGTTTACTAATTATAAACTGCAATAACAAACTCAGTTGAAAATTATATTTTTTTTTTCGAACTATGAATATTGAATAACTAGAAATCCCTATTGATATTACCCGCGATGAGTTCCGAAACCCGTCCGATTGATCAATATTTATGGCTTGCATTCCACCCGTATAATACGTACCGTGACGTTTTATTGTCTTCAAACTTACTTAACTTACAAAGCTTTGTCTACTCTCTTAAAACCCGATTACTCGTAATATTTAACCACTAATGCACGTTTAAACAAACCAAACGAAGAAACAAACTCAACATAAAATGTCGCTTAAACATAACATTAGCACGTAACAATCATAAGTATATTTAAGTATTTAGCTGAATAATATTGGGTACATTACTTAATTTTGTAAAATTACTAGTACTAGTGTTAGTACTAATGTTATAATTTAGCCATTTCTGTATTGTCTGTTTTTGCTACCACGACGTATTTATTATAAATGTAGATTTTTTTTCACATTCGTTAAGTGTGTTTAATCACCTTCTGGCGAAATAAATAAATAAATATTTTTATTTCATTATACCTGAACAGACTGAACTGAATCAGCCTATAAACGTCCCACTGCTGGGCAAAAGCCTCTTCTCCGTGTAAGAGAAGGGTTAATCTACCTGCGCCACTGCGGGTGGGCGGATAATTTCCTTAACATGAGTAAAGATTTTTATCATATGTCTATGATAACAACTGTAACCGATGGCTTAACTCGTACATGCTCTCCAAGGCACGGCCGGGAGACCAACAAAAACATACATAACAGAAACAAATATTTGCACCAATATAAATATCTACCCAGAGCGGGAATGAAACCCGTAGCTGCCAGAGTTAAGGCGATTACTAGCACCACTACACCAGAGTAATTGTCTATACACAAGTTTGTAATACGCCGGACACTACACATTTTAAAAATTCCCCCCTGTTTTGTAAGATATTTGCATTGTATATTGTTTTATATATTCTAATATGTATTATCGAATATAGTTCAAAATAGACCACGCTTATGTGACCAAATCAAACTAGAAGCAACACCAAGATCACATAATGTTGCACACGTAGGCATAGTTTTACTGACTGGTGTATTCTAGTTATTAGTATTATGAATTTTAACGACATCCAAGTTATAATCCTTGCTCTCTCGACTTAACGAGAAAAAAATGTAATGTCTACATTCTACAACAACAAGCACTAATTTTGGCGTTTTCAGAATGTTATTTTGAGTACTCTGTACGCTGTATTGATAATTCCTAACTATTTAATTTTATAGAAAGTAGTTACAAAAGGATACAGAAAAGAGCACAGATTTTTTTAAGGACGTTTTACATTTCGCGATGTTCACCTAATTATTGTTTGTTTTTTTTTTTTTTAAATATGGAATATATATTAACGTCAAATAAAGATATTTGGATTTTGACTTTGATATATGCGAAGCATTATGGCTTTTTTAAATGGGATATTAAATAAAAAATGTGATGAACAGCATAGCTTTTCTTTCGTTTTTAAGAAGCCGTTTATAAAATACCATTCGATTCATGAAATAATTTTTATTAATATCGTAGTTCTTAAAAAGTAATCACAAACATCATGTAAAGTTTGATAAACGTCATGATATGAAATTTAGTTTTCTCGACATTTCCCGACATCCAGACGACGCGCGACGTCTCGCGTCACGTCGTTTTGAATCTTGTTGTAGTTTATAAATAGTGTGTCGTCACTTTTTCGATTCTCTCGTATTCGTTAAAAACATTTAATTAAAATGGTATATAAGATTTGTCCAACACTTCATAAAATAGTTGTACACCATAATAAATATAGAAATAACTAGAAAGAACTGCTTAGTGAGGTATTATTCTTAGACAAATTATTAAGTTAATGAGACAAATATCTTCAGTTAATATTTATTTATACAAAAGAACAGTCGAGAACAGAGTATTCTATAAAAATTTAAACACTAGTAGAATACTTGTACCTTTTTTACGCCGCTTAAAAAATAAAAAAGCAACGAAATGATAAAAGTAACACGAAATAAACTGACAGGGCAAGGTAGAAGCAGTATGAAAGGAATGAACATCGTAAAAGCGAGCGAACTCGACACGTGACTGTAAAATTTCGCTGTCCTTATACAAAAATTTTAGTAATTTTGATATCCACCTTTAAATTTATTTATTTTTATCAATCATACATAAGGACTATTCTGTATCATAATACGGAATGGATCAAACTAAATATGGAATTTAGAAAAGCCTCATACAACCAGAATTGGTGACACAGTTCATGTCATTTACTTATATGAACAATTAATAATACATTTTACTTTATTTCCTAGTTAACATTCAAAACTTTTAGAGTTTTTGAATACAAAAAATGAAAAAGGTACACGGCTTTATTTAGTCTACATTCCTTGGTCTCGAATTCGTCCCACTTTAAAGTTCTCACAGTCAGTAAAAAAATAAAGAGTGTCGAGTCAAAGCCTTTGTAATACTGACTTGTCATACTTTAAATATTGACATACTAATATTACATATTAGTATGTCAATATTGAAATAAATTTTTTTCATATGCTAATATTACATACATTGCACCCATAAAATTAAGCGATATATATAATTAACATTCAAAATATCGTTAGTATTCTCTTTTTACTATTAGTTATATTAATTGTATATTGCAAAATGAGATTTACTAAATTTAAGAAATGTACCTATTTTTTTTTTTCGGAAGTCCTATAACAATTTGTATACAAATTCGCCCACTGCCTTTCGAAATATAATAGCATTGACCTTGAAAATATCATTAGCTAAATTTAACACCTAAAAACAAAATTTAAGGGAAATTGAAAATATATTTATATAACGCATATCCAACAGACGGTACGTAAGGAAAGTTGATAAAATTTACATTTGATCAGAGACAAAAACAGAAAGTTGATACGAAATATCTTTATAAAGGTATCAATATCAAGGTAACTACGTTTTGGTCGGAAAATAAAATTATAGAGTACCTTTTCGCAGAAGGAGCGTAACACACTTGGTACGTGGTCCGCATCCTAAAGTTGTGGAATCGTTGAGAAAGCTTTACGTATCGATTTCTTGAAAATTGAACAGCAAACCCAGCTTTTTATATTAAGTCTATAAAACAACATTTTTTAAGAAATATTTGTTTTATCTTGATAGGACTTTAGCTAAACTTATCTTTTAAATAAATTTTACTGTCCCAACCAATGAAGAGCAGATTAATGAAAATATTTACTATTTCATTTTAAAGTTTTCATTTTACTTTAAAAGCTTAATTTAACTGCTGTTCATAACTTTAGACTTAATATAAATCGTTACAGACGTAACTGTAAATCAGTAGAATATTATGAATTACCTCAAGATTACCTCAACCTCAAAGATTTCAGTGTATATATATATATATTCAAACCGAAACTTAATAATTATTATAATTTTAGGTAATTTTAGAAAACGAAATGTTATCTCCTTCCTTTGTAGTAAAAAAATTTTTGGAATAATATTAGATGTAGGTGGACAGTCCATGGAGACTTAAAATGGTAGGCATGTCGTAAATATACCACAAAAATCGTTAACAGAGGGATCGTGGATACCGGAAACTATAAAAAGGTAAAAAAGGGTTAAGTGAAGTCCTGTGTCCACGAGACGTGATGCAGCTCTGAATACAAACTACCAATAAGGATATGGAGACCGCTGATCTTAGCTCAATCCCGTTTTAAATTGGATAAATTTGTTGTTTTTCTTCAATCTTGATACGAGATATATTTTCCCTCTACACAATGTATAATAAATAATAAATAAATAATAAATATTAACCAACAATCACACCACGTTAACCTAGTCCCGTGATAAGTTCGTAAGAACTTGTGTTACAGGTACTAGGAACGGAAATAAATTGAAGAAATTTATATAAATACATATATACAAAAATACACATCCATGACCCGGTGCAGACATCTATATTCGTCATACAAATTATCTGCACCTGGCGGGATTCGAACCCGCGATCGCTGCGTAAAGTGTCCAGTTGCCTGACCACTCGACCAGTCGGCCGTCAATATAATATATATTTAAAGAAACGTTGTATTTTATCTGCAGAATGATACAGTTACAAATTTATATGAAAAATATACAATTTGAAAGCCTTAATCTATTGTAACTATCTTTACGTCACAAAAAATTACTCGGTATAAAATAAATCTTTCTACTTATCAACCCTCAAAATATATCACCCCTCGGAAAAGGAATAGGTACACATTCTATCTAAAACAACATAGATCAATTAACGACAAATACGTTGAAAGCAAACCATGTACCTGATTGAGTAGGATAAGAGTCAGAAAGAGCAAAGGTAAATCTAAAGACCAAACAGCACTCAAGTATGTCCACTTAAGGACCCTGGCACGAATAAAAGGGATCTCAGACTGACCAGAATAAATAAATGAATTCTTTTCACGGAAATCGTTCAGGGATTCCATTATAAACAGGCGGAGCTTAGTAGATTCATTTATATACGAAATAGAAATAGTCTTTCCGGTTGAATAATTAAAAAAATAGCTTATCAACGATATTCAAAATAATATATTACAATCGTGAATGATACTCCAAAAGAGACCCACTCGTGTAACAAAGACATGTTTTTTTTTCAATATTCAAAAGAAATAACAATCCTTATAACGTGAGTAATTTTATTTTACATTTGTGCAGGTCAAATAACGATGGATATAATTTATAATTACATATTTTTATAGGATTACATGAATAAGTTAGAATAATACTCATATTCAAATAGATAGCAAAGTTTTGCAATGAATATATTGCAAAGGAAATAAAGCATATGACACGTCCGAAACCCGCGACACTCGGCCGACACGTGTCGCGTTTAGAACTCAAAATGTCAACTGTTCCCGCTCTGTTCGAATTCGGACCACGAAAACAATTATTTTAAGGTTATCTTGATTATTATCACCCTGAAACATGTTAACACAAATAAATGATACCGTTTATGGGTCGTTTTTTAATCAATTAAACGAATACGATTCTGTCAGGATTCCATTTAGATAATGGACTTAAAACTGTATATCATAATATGGTATTTTAAATGTAATTCAAAACAGATTTTGATATTTTATTGCAATAACTTTTAGATATCTTCTTAATTTGGTACCATTTTCAAAAAGAAGTAATTAATCCGACAAAATATACTAAATAAAAAGTTATATACTAATCTATAATAATATATAAGACAGTATAAGTCTAAATAAGTTCGTTCTTAATATCAATTTAGTACCTCTATAATGCCACGACCGTTGTGAAATATTAAAAATATATACAATATCATTGGTGAATTAGGATCAATATTTAAGGAATGCTCGGTACATGATTCTTATTCGAATTATGTAAAAAAATTGGTACTTAATTTTTAACCAAATTTCCATAAATTTCAATTTAAATAAATGAAGTGTGGACACATTTCCAGTCATGCCGGCGGCGCGTGCAGCATGGTGTTGTACCTACTGTGTCGCTTGCCAAACGCAGAAGGCAAATTAGGATAGGTAAACAGTTCATATTAAGTTTTGTCCAAAGTTCACATCATTTACCTAGTCAACAAATTTGTTCGTTTTAAACGAGAGAAATATCTTGGTATTTTTGGTTGTGGCGTTTGGACATAGGTAAACTACCGCGCGATAACTAAACCTACACACCTGTTTTGAGTCTATAACGCAGCTAGCTGCTAGGGTGTCCAGACGACACGTAAATAATTAGATAACTGTTGGGTAATTTTACTTACAAGTTTATTAATATTTATGTTTATTAATATATATATTATTAATATATATATATTTTATGTTATGTTTATTAATATATATATTTTTACATAATTCGAATGAGAATCATGTACCGAGTATTCTCCTTAAATATTGATCCTAATGCACCAGTCATTCTGTATACCTATTGGTTGCTTTATTTACGCATTTAGCTTACTACTCCTTTTTATTATTAAAAATTTATCTTATGAGAAGAAAAATTGCATAAGCAATTATTAAACATTTTTCTCAATATTAAAGCATACCTACAACTAATTAAGAAATAAACATGAAAGCCTACATAACCAGATACAGCTTTCAAATGAGCTAAGAAAATAAAATCATTTAAGGCCATTTTTTGTCATAAGTATCCCGTTGCTTAGACGACTTCTTATCTTTTTTTTTTTCAACTAGCAATAATCGCACCTCGGATAAACCTCATTGGTTACGATATTGCCTCTGAAACGCATTTCACAGCGTCAAAAAAAAAAAGAGACGACTTCTTATCTGGTTCTATTTTACCTTGTTCTATGTTACATTGTCTTGCTGTGTTTTATCTCATTGTCTTATATTTTATTGATATTATATACAAAATATAATCAAAAATCTTACTTTTTTATGTATCTTACTATTCGATACATTCTGATATATCTCTATGAAGACTTTTGTAATAATAAAACACCGTACTTCTATATAAACATTTAGCAAAATCCTACTTTATATTAAAGTTATCTTTTACTTAGCTAAGCCCTGTCTTTGTCTTTGTCACCCTAACTTTTAATCCTGAGCGTGTTTAAATATCCATTCGTAAATTCCAGAGAGTAAAAGTTAACAGTGAGCTCCTCTGTACCACATGAACCGTATTTTGTTTGTGCTAGTAGCTTTCCACTGAACAAAATTCTAAGTGAAACTTTTATATACACATAGATCACATCAGCGACAAAGCATTTGTGTTTTTCCGTAACTTATTTCAATTTTTTTAAGATGTCTAGTAAAGTATTACGTTTAATGACACTGTTGACTATAGTTCTCGGAATACTCCTTATAAACTATCATGGAAATATATACAAAAGATCCACCTTACTTTTGAACATTCGTTTCTTTAACCTGTCCAATGAAGCTTCCTAATGAGAAAAGAATTTTTAAAATCTATCATCATTAACAGAGTTTAATGATTACAAACAAATAATCTTTGCCTCTATCCTAATAAAATGTATAAATTAGACTTACATCTTTGTTTTATCGAAACAATTTAGAGATAATCCGAGTCAAAACGTAAAATAGCCGCAACAGCGCTGCAACAGCACCGCACGGCTAAAAAGTGCCACAACACCGCTGCACTACAGCCGTTTGGAAGATAAAATCTCGGCAACACGAAATATTTATTCTCTACAATCTCTAGAGTATAAATAACTAAATCTTTATTCCAATTCTTTATATTCTCTAGAGATTTTCTAACAACAAGATGACAACAAAAACAAGAACTAGAGATTCTCTAGGGAATAAATATTTCGTGTTGCGGCAATTTTGTGTTTCAAACGGCTGTGGTGCAGCGGTGTTTCGGCAGTTTTTAAACGAACGGCGCTGTTGCGGCTATTTTACGTTTTTACTCGGGAAAATAATATTGATAACCAAAAATAAATAAGTATAACGGCAACTAACGACATTTGTCCTTTTTAATCGTACTTAATTTCACGCACTGATATTCTATATCTTACACATTAATTCAATAGATAGCTTTTAGGCAAAACAAAGTGAGATTTGTCACCGGCAATGCTTAATTTATGGGGAGTCTTATTAAAGGCGCGCCATCTGCAATACGTCACGCAATATTCCGTGTCGACTCAACTTAAACTGACTCGAATTAAAACAAGACATAGGTACTTGGCTTATCGTTAGCTAAACTACTGAAAATATTATTTACGAAAAATTTTAACGTATTTTCACTTTCTAAAAAATAATTAATTATAACATAATAAGTAATGTATGTAAATAGAAAACAAGAAATTGAAAAGCATGTAAATAAATAGATTTAAGACTTGTACAAAAACAAAAATAAATAAATAACAAAATAAATATTTTAATTTTTTTTTAAATATACATTATTACATTTATTAAATAAGTGGTCAAGGTAAGGACCGCGTTACAGAATTCTTAAGTTTAGTTTCTGTAAAAAAATACGCTTGTAAAGAATGACTGACAATCTAAAAATATTAATTTAAAAAAGGAACGGGCAAGTAAAACCTGTGGCTGTATTGCTAAAATAAAAAAAAAAATAACATAATAAGTAACAACAATTAAATGAATACAAGATTGTAATAATAATATTAAATTGTATGGTGTCTATCCTATGTACTCGTTGATGTATCCTATACCTACACTTTTGGTATTAGGTATGGTTGAAATCAATGAACTGAGAATCCGCAGGGCGTTTGCATTGATACCACTCATGTTTAAGTTACTACGTTGGGAAATTCATAACCCCAGAGTTACTGCTTCGCCTTGAGTTGTACGTACCAAAACGATATGTGTGGAGACGCCGTTGCCCACCACTGCTGGTAATGCCAACGGACAGGACCAACCTGTTGGCCAAGACACCGCTTACCCTTTTTTTTACGCAGGGGAATTCATTTACGGATGATATCCAGGACGCCCGGGTCGGCAGTCCTAGACCTATGTCGGACTCGGCACTTTGGGAGTGCAATACCGTACTAAACCCCTGCGGGAGCCTTCAGCCGCTTCAATTGGAGGGTCCCGGATCTGCAGGCAACAGGATCCCTCCAGCGACAGACTGGCCTCGGCGAAAAGGCCAGACTTCTCCTCCATGGGGACTGTCCGGCTAACCTCTGAACAGTCCCGACGACGCCGTGTTTAGCAGGACCGGGTTCCCATCCCGGCCCGACACGGGCACAAGGGCGTTACTGGAGGCGCATTAAGTAGCGCCTCCTACGCACCCCCATTCGTCGCCCGCGGATGGAGGCCACGTCGGCGGCCTCCTCTCTCATCCGCTCGTCGGCCTCCTTCTGGGACATTACTGTCTCGCAGAAGGAGACCATCGCCTTCCAGGACTCGCCGTCGCCGAGCATCGCGGTGATGACGCTCGGGAGCGACAAGTCCCCTCCGACGACCCACGTCAGACCTTGACGCAGCACCGCCCATCTCGGGCACACCTCGAGGGTGTGCTGGGCAGAGTCCACCGCTGCGCCACAATCGTGACACTCAGTCGTCGGCTCCCTTTGGGCCGTCCGACACAGGTAGTCACCAAAGCAACCGTGCCCGGTGAGAATCTGTGTCAGACGGAAGGTGAGGGGCTTGCGTTTTCGACGCATCCACCGCTCAAGGACCGGGCGAATGGCAGCTGTTACGCGTGTGCCATATGGCTGCACCGCCAGGTCCTCCCCCCACCTCCGCATTAGCGCTTCCTGCCCTATCCGACGCACACGTAGGATCCCGTCCAACGTGGGGTTCTCACCAAGAGCCCTCCTACCCGAGACGTATGAGTAGGTCTCGGCAAGAACCTCCGCCACGAGCTCCCACGGGGGGTCGCCGGCTAGAGCAGTAGCTGCAGCCCACGACACCGTACGGTACACCCGAATCACCCTCACCGCGATTGTTCGCTCGCAGCGCGCAGCGCCGCCTTATTTTTCGCGGTAAGGCGTTCCGCCCAAACCGGGGCACCGTACGTCGCCATACTCCGGCAGACTCCGGAGTATAGCTGCCTGCAGGCGGCGCTGGGTCCTCCGAGGTTCGGGAGGAGTCTGCCCAGCGCACTCGCCGCCTTCACGACGTTCGGTCCCACCATCGCGAAATGTGGGCCGAAGGTCCACCCTCCGTCTAGGATGAGCCCGAGATACTTCATTTGCGGGCTCATCCTGACTCTCCCCTCTCCGATCTGAAGGGTAGCCCCCGGTGGAGGTCCCTTGCGGCCGGTCCCGCGGAAGAGCAGGGCTTCGGTCTTGTCAATCCTGACACGATGCCCTAAAATCTCTATGCGGCTGATCACGAGGTCGAGTCCGATCTCGGCCAGCCGCGCCGCCTCCTTGTAGTTTCGTCCTCGGGAATAAACGAGGGTGTCATCCGCGTAGCAGATGACACCCATCCCGGGGAGGAGACGGCCTCGCAGGACCCAGTCGTACCCGATGTCCCACAGGATCGGACCCAGAACGGATCCCTGCGGGACACCGCAGCCGACTCGCCACCACTCCACGGACCCCGACCGGTTCTCGAGGCCTACCCTTTGATCGGAGAGGTACGCCTCCAACAGCCTCTTTAGATACGGGGGCACTCCGAAGTATTTTAGTGCCTCCCGTATCACCGCGTGCGGCAGACTGTTGAAGGCGTTCGCGATGTCCAACGACACCGCGACCACCACTTCCCTTCCATGTTCCGCCTCACCCGTCACCGCCCGCAGGCGTTTGAGGGCGTCGACGGTCGACCGACGTGCTCGGAACCCGAACTGGGATTCTGAAAGTCCGGGTCCCGAGCCCTCCTCCAGGTGCTGAACGAGCCGGGAGGCCACTATCTTCTCCAAGGCTTTACCGGCTTCGTTCAGCAGCACCACCAGACACCGCTTACCCTAGCAATCCGTACATTAAATGAGGTAAATGTCAGACTGGACATATTCTCATGTCGAGTAAGTGAGTTCGCAAAAATTGTTTAGTATTCGCTATCTTATTGAAGTTATATACTTCTTTTGGCGCGTTAGAGAAAAATTATGAGAGTAAATTTTTACGATGCGCGCGCACACCGTCACGAAAAACCGACAACTTGAAGTTAACTACTATGCGCCGCGCAATGGCGCTAACTCACTTCACTGCGCTGGATTGCCGATTTGCGCTGTCAACTCACTCTTTCAAAATATGTTGGCGCGCAGTGTAACTTGTCGGAGTAACTTAAACGGAGTTGAGCTGAGAGAATTATCTCAATCTACCGCTAGTTTTGCTAACAATTACGTTACGATACAAGCTTGTAAGTGAAAATTATAGATGGCGCGCGCTACCCATTAACTCACCGCATCGTTTTATTATAACTTCTTGCGTGCGTACATAAGTACACACATACTTTTTAATATGTAACAATTGTTTAGTGATTCAGGTACAAGTGATGAATTTTTATGTCTTGAGCTTGATTGCCACCCTATCACATTGGAAACCTGTTATGATAGGCGTGAAGTTATAAATAAATAAAATATTTCGTTTCCACATAATAACAGTTGACGGGAAAAAATAAAATAAAAACATTCTGACAATAGAAAATATTTTATTTAATAATAATCGATGACCGTTTTGGTGTAGTGGCGCAAGTAGTCGCCTCAACGCCGGCGGTCGCGGGTTCGATTCCCGCTCGGGGAAAATATATTTTTTATTATTATTCTTTTTTTTTATGCAATAAAAAAGGGGGCAAACAGACAGTCGGTTTGCCTGGTGGTAAGTCAAAGCAACATCCATTGACACCCGCTACATCAGAGGAACATCAAGTGCGTTGCCGGCTTTTCAAATATGAGTATGCTCTTCTTATGTGTGGTAATGATAGCTACTCATGGTAGGGATATTATCCGGCAACCCACATTGGTGTAGCGTGGTGAATTAAGCTCCAACCCTTATATATGGAGAAGAGGCCTTCGCTCAGCAGTGGGTTGTTTACAGGCTAATACAGTACAATACAGTACAGAAATAAAAATTAACAAATTATTAATGACTTAACAAGATCAAGATAAGTTAGTTATTCATAGACATAAATATACCAACAGACACAGTATTGCGAAAAGCATACCATTAAATATGAACCTCCCATGCGTACGGCAATTTTATACCATTGCATATTTTAAATCTTACAAGAAATTAGATTCGCCATTTTGCATTCTTTATTACCAAAAGGAATGACCGAATAAAAAAAATTAAAGTTATAAAACTCTATTTACACCTTGACTACCTTCATAATTTATTTACCTATTTGAGTTTTTTAATTTTTCAATGATTGTAAATTTTAACCATTTCATTTCATTTTATGTTCGTAACAAACCTTTTTCATGTTATTTTTTTATTTTAATTTAGTCGCACTTCGGATTAAAGGTTAACCTTTTTTCTGGTTACGCTAATATGCATATAAGCCATAAAATTTTAATTAAGTTAAAATTTTAGTTAAGCTTCTCTTTTCTTCTATTATTTAAAAAAAAAAAAATGTGTGTGTCAGCTCCGACGCACGACTGGAGTTTACTCCTTAAGTACGATTGTCTAAACATACGCAAAAAGAGTTTATCCAACTGAAAATAAGATTAATACCATATGAAAGGGTAAATTAACAAATTAATGAAAATAATATACATATATAAATATATATTTATTCATTTTATATACATTTATTATAACTAATCGGCGAAATATTTTACATTAAACTTTTCACAATAGTCAATTTCAGATGTGCACAAATATTTCATTAGGAATATTGATAAATTATGTAATTATTATTATCTGACAATTATCATTTATTTTTTAAATATTATTTTTCAATATTAATTAGAGCAACATTACTTTCGCACCGCACCATAGGTGCGCGCGCACCGAAAAAGTAACGAGGTCATTCATCAGTAGATTGTACCTCTCATATTTTTCTCATACCGGGCGCCTTATATGTATATGAAAATCGATTCTTAAGGAGTAAACTCCAATATTTTTTTTTAAATATGCGTATGTGTACCAATGTAATTAAGAAAACAAAATCATATAACGCGTAATGAATATAATGTACGAATAATGATATATAAATATGAATATAATGTATTTATCATTATAATGCTCAAGAATAGTGATGATTAGACCACTTAAATAGGTATACTCATAATTATTCGTAAAGTTATGATATTATACGTATCACGTAGTAAAGTAGGATATACTCGTAAAGTGGGATATAAGATACATTAAAATTAATTTTTAGGAAAAAAACCGACTTCAAGATTACACCTACATCTACAAACTTGAACTAAAAAGTAGGAAATAGAACCAAAAGGTAGAAACCAAAGTACCGGCCAAGATGGGCATTTTAATCCTGCCTTTGCAACAAACTTTCTTTTCTTTCGGTGCTACCTCTCGCGCAGCGGTACGGTGCTGGCATAGGGCAATAGTGAGGGGATATACCTATGAGCCTGAGTGAACTACCCGAACACGGACAGACACATGAGGGTGGAAGACGTTTACGGTTGTATCGGAATGCATTTAAATTTTGATGCACCTCTTTACAATTATCAGCTTTCATTCGATTTCTGTTTACTGTGGTTGGCACCGACTCTGCCTTATTTTTTTAACGGCAAATTTAACAAACAAACTAATTTAATAATACTATATAATACATATTACGAAAATAGAAATTATTGTTTTTTTTTTTTTTGTAATCATCATCATCATCTCAGCCATTGGATGTCCACTACTGAACGTAGGCCTCCCCCATCGACCTACAGAGCGACCGGTTCAAAGCAGCCTCCATCCAATGACTTCCAGCGACTTTTCTCAAGTCGTCTGTCCATCTCGCGGACGGCCGTCCGACGCTGCGTTTGCCGGTATGTGTTCTCTTGAGAACCCTTCTGCTCCGTCGGCCGTCAGTTCTACGAGCTATGTGCGCTGGCCACTGCCACTTCAGCTTGCAAATCCGTTGGGCTACGTCGGCAACCTTCGTTCGTCTGCGGATCTCATCATTTCTGATTCGATCTCGCAGAGAAACACCAAGCATAGCCCTCTCTATTGCACGCTGTGCGATTTGGAGCTTGTAATAATAAAAAACTTAATAATAATAAAAGACCCATAGTTAGCGACCACGTCTCTGATCCGTACGTGATCACTGATAACACACATTGACCGAAGATTTTCGACTTCAGGCACAGAGGTATGACAGATGAAAAGACGTTTTTTAACTTTTCTTGTAATATAATTTGGTAATATTTTGTATATAGTCAGTTTTTTTTTTTTTTTTTTTTTGATAAAAATGTATTCGATAGCCTTCTATCGATTTACCATTACTTAAAACAAGCTTCGTCTAATAAAATATGGAACCAAACTTACCGTGTCGCTCTAGTACAGATTGGTAAAATACAAATCTTGGAATATTTTCGATCTACATTTTATACCTATATCGTATAATATAATATAAAAATTTTTCCTCAATATATATTAAACGAAATTTTTTTTATTAAAAAATGGTTGTCTGTAAAGTCGGTTTACGGACGATAATTTTCACGTGATAACGTCATAAGAAAACATTGATGAAAAAGTACATACTTTTATGAATGGAATTGAATTATTATCGCTGAATTATCATTATTTTGTATAATATATATTTATTATATATTATTATTATTATTATGCCACCTGCCCATTTGCAAATGCAATATTGCTGTCACTCTCGGGTTGTCTAGCAGAAATTGCTCTTTAGCAATAAGACCGCCTGGTTGTACAACTTATAATTATGTTATTTTGTGTCCTTAATTTAATTCTGTTTTGGTGTGCATTAAAGTATATTATTATTATCTAACTGCTTAACTCCACCTGTTCAATAATATATATAGATATATCATATAGATAATTAATACTTATTATTATGATATGTTTCTTATTTATCTTAGATAGCCGGGAAGTTGATGGCATGGGCCAAATCCAAACGTACATAAACGGCGTAATTAAAACCTTTGTACATCTTTCTTTTTTTCATTACAAATATTGTTATTTATTTAGTGGTGTGCAATAAAGAGTATTATTATTTACCTGCTTGTTTATTTTTACTGAAATGTAAATAAATAAATAAATATAAATAAATATTAACCAACAATCACACCACGTTAACCTAGCCCCGTGGTAAGTTCGTAAGAACTTGTGTTACAGGTACTAGGAACGGAAATAAATTTAAGATATAAATACATAATATATACATAAATACACATCCATGACCCGGTGCAGACATCTATATTCGTCATACAGATTATCTGCACCTGGCGGGATTCGAACCCGCGACCGCTGCGTAAAGTGTCCAGTTGCCTGACCACTAGACCAGCCGGCCGTCGTAATGTAACAAATATATATAATAATTTATGTTTGTAGTTGGCCACAGTGATTGAGCTCACATTGAAGAAATTTTACTCTACTTCTACAATCTACATGTAGTCAGTACTACTGCTTTTTGCAACATGTGATAAGTGCTCGCTGGTAATTTAAGCATTATTATAATGAGCAATTTTTTTTAGAAATAAACTTTAATCAAATTAATATAAATGAAGTTTTAATTTAAAACGATGAGATTGAAACCATTAATCAAATTCATGAAACTGATGCTTTTGAAAAGCCTCCCAAAATCTGCTTGATATAATAATATATTCCCTTGCAGTACGTTAACTTGTCATTAAAACATAAATATTTTTAAAACTATGGTTATAAATCATTAATTTTTGATTTTCAAATATTATTTAGTTTTTGCAAAGGATGGGTGTCAGTCAATAAGATAGGTGTTTTTTTCCCCTGAACAATTTTGAGTTTTTATAGATATGTATATAAGCTACAGGTAATTGTATTTAATATAAAAGCTAAATAAAGTTAAATACTTTGATATGTAATACTTTGATATTTATTTATTTATTTATTTATTTATTTATTATAATGCGCCAACAAGGCAGACACTAATACATTACAATAACAGACATAAGATTACAAAAAAAAAGAAAAAAATTTGAGTGTTACCTCAATTATAGGCACATATAGCTTACTTAAGAATATAATAAAAACACAAATAGAAACAAAAATAAAAAGCAAAATCAAAATTAAAACAACATTAATATCAAGATAAAAAACTAAGTCGAAGTCTGAATTAAAAATACAAATTAAAAAAAAAATTAAAAAATTATCAATACAAAAATAAACAGTTAAAATCCAAAAATACAATTAATAAATTGTTAATAATTAGATATTAGACAGTAAATACAAAATAAAAATTAAAAATTTAAAGTCAAATAAAATAAAAAACTATAATCGAAGTTTGTTATATAAAAATTAAAATTAAAAAGAAACATTAAATACTCAAAATTAAAAATTAAAATTCAAAATGTAGTAATTAAAAAATTAAGACTAAAAATAAAAATTAATATCAAAATCATTAAAACCGAAATCAAGATTAATATTAAAAGTACAATACAATGTAATAAATCAAATATTATATATTGTAACATGAATTGTAAAATGATTTGAATGTCAATCACCAATGAGCTCAGCTGTTAACAGCTTAAACAATTTAGGGCAGTTTGAGAAAATGTCGACTATACGATTGCTGTCGGTTGCCAAATTGTGAACCGTGTTGTAACTTCTTAGAGAACGGTTAAGCGGGGAAAATTTACCCAAAATTTGACTTTGCACTATTTATTTTGAACGGAGGTTTCCTAAGTCGTTGCGGTATTTTAGGGACAGTAAAATTTATTTTTGACAGTATGTTAGGAGTATCCAAATTACCATTCACAAGCTTGTACAAAAACATTATATCAAACAGCTCTCTACGATGACGAAGGGATTTCATGTTAAAGTGGATTAGGCGATCACTGTAACTAAGAAGTGTACCAGTCATGTTATAATTATAGGACAGGTGCCGTAAAAATCGCTTCTGTACACTTTCTAAACGATTAATGTGGACGTTGTAATGTGGATTCCATACAACACTGCAGTATTCAAGCAAACTGCGCACCAGACAATTGTATAATGTGATTTTTGTTCTGGGACTCTTAAACTCTTTACAGTTGCGCAGAACGAAACCTAGCATACGAAAAGCCCTACCAACAACATCTTCGATGTGCAGGTTAAAACGCAACTTACTATCCACGATCACTCCCAAGTCCCGTGTGTGGTCCAGTTCATCCAGCGGAATATGGTTAATATAGTAGGTTCTTGTTAGTGTCGCTCTCTTCCTACTAAACCGAATCACGTGACACTTACTCGGATTTAAGCCCATTCCATTTACATCACACCACGCCACCAAATCACTAAGATCTCTCTGCAATAAACGCGAATCCTGAGGGGTATCGACGAGTCTGTATAATTTAAGATCATCAGCAAACATCAAGAACTTTGATCCATGAAAGCATTTCTCAATATCGTTGATAAAAATATTAAAAAACAATGGACCCAAGAGCGATCCCTGAGGAACACCGGACGCAGCCACAAATTCCCTGGATGAATGTCCACCAACAACAACTTTAGAATATCTATTTAACAAGTATGATCTGCACAAACTCAAAAACGCACCAGTGACTCCTATGGAGGAAAGTTTGTGCAAGAGCAATCCGTGACTTACTTTATCGAAGGCCTTGCTGAAATCGGTGTATATTGCGTCATATGAATGTCCATGATCAACCCCCTCAGCAAGGTCCTCGACAAAGGAGAATAAGTTGGTTGACGTGGAACGGGACTTCACAAAACCATGCTGCTCGGCTACAACATATTGCTTGAATTGACATGCCAATATTGGGTACAAAATCGACTCGAAGATCTTTCCAAAAGTCGTTAGTATTGAAATCGGTCTGTAATTTTGTACCACGCACCTGTCACCACCCTTAAATAGTGGCATTACAAGGGCGTTCTTCCAAGCAGATGGAAAAACTCCGGAGCAAAGAGACTTATTAAAAATAATTTGAAGTGGTAAAGCCAACGCTTTTGCACTTTTAACCACAAAAATAGACGGTATTCCGTCCGAACCGGCACTCTTTGTAGGGTCAAGTCTTTTTAAAACTCTGAAAACTTCATCTGTAGTAACTGACACCATTGCCAGATACGTAGATGCTGATGGGAGTTCCATCGTATCAGGGACAGGAAACTCATTTGTGTTAAAAACCGAAGAAAACTGTAATGCAAACAGATTACAGATGTCTGGCCCCGAAGAAGCTACCCTGTTATCTAAAGACATACTGGCAGGGTAGGAACTAGATCTACGCCCCTTTTTATATTTAATGTAACTCCAAAAAATCTTAGGATTAGAAGACAGTGTTGTTTCCAAGCTATCCAAATACGACCTATAGTTAAGATTATGAAGTTTTGTGCAACGTTCCCTGAGCAACTCAAAAGTAATCAAATCTCGAGGGTTGCCATATTTACGATACCTGGTACGGTATTTAAACTTTTCATTAATAACCTTTACCAGCGCTCCGGAAAACCACAATGGATACTTATTGGTTCGAGGTTTGGATTTAGGCACATGTTTAGCAATTACTTCCCTCAAAATCTTATAAAAATGCTCAACCATATCATCAACGCAGTCATAACTCGATAACTCCTTATCCCAAGAAATATTACTTAGATCAAACGTTATTCTTTCGTAGTCAGCTTTGTGAAAGCGGAATCTGGTCCCAACACATGATTCGAGCCGTTCCTGAAATAATCAAGTTTAATAAAGAAGTTAAGTTTAATAACTTAATTAAAGTTAGCAAAACAAATTAGATTATCATTAATCACTTATGAAAATAGTAAAAATAATATTTTTTTAGCTGCTTTTATTTAGTATATTATACTAAATAAAAGCAGCTAACTTTTTATACGATCGTAATTATATGAGTCCTAATAAGTTTTTAATCAAAATTGTAATATAACTTAATATTACTGCACTCGCCGACCGATGCTACTTTTTTAATAATCAAATAACAAATATATGAAATTATATCGCTAATCAAATTCTTAAAATGCAAGAATTAATTACCTTTTTTGCTGCAATTGTTGTCACTATTATAATTTTAAAAACAATAAATTGACGTTACTTCAATATTGACAAAACAGTTTGCCGCCATTTGCCGCTGTCATTTCCACTCGGACGCGTCATATTAAGTTAGGCCGACCGCCGATCGTGAGCCGAACGCTTAGGCCGAGCCGATCGTACCTCTCTATCTCTTGTTCCGCGCTCTCGCTCACTAATTGTGACAATGACGTCATCTTCTTCGAACATTCACCCAGTAACTTTCATCAATTTACTAGACGTTATCACGTCAAAAACAAAAAGACTTATTAAATAAAATTAATTTTTACAATTACAAAAAATACAAATAATATTACCATTGTACTCGTATAGAACATATCGTATCTTAATATATTATACTAGAGGCCGCCCGCAACTTCGTCCGCGTGGAAACCCTATGAGCGACTTCCCCCACCTCATGCGCCGCTCGTCGGACCGACCGCCCCGCCCGCCCCCACTCCCGCTACCGCCTTCGGCGCCGCCGTGCCACTAGATCGCGCATTCAGTTTTCAGAAGCGATAAATGTATCTATTTTCAATTAGGAAATAGGAATCAATCCCGCGAGAACTCCGGGATAAAAAGTAGCCTATGTGTTATTCTGGGTATTCAGCTACCTACCAAATTTCATCGTAATCGGTTCAGTAGTATTTGCGTGAACGAGTAACAAACATCCATACATACATACTCACAAACTTTCGCATTTATAATATTAGTAGGATATATAATTTTACAAGCCACGGAACCTCTTGTACAAGACATATTTCAACTTTATGAATGAAACCTTAAGGACTTTACGACCTATTCGTAGAAACCAGCTTTATGATTAAAATTGGTCTTTAACATAATGTGTTAAAGCTTATAATTGCGTGTAGCGCCGCGGGCTTACAAGATATTCAATTTTCCCGCACGGCTGCTTGGATCTTCGAGGTCTGAAGATGGGCTAACAAGAAGGGGCCACAATATTCGTAGTTAGAATAGTACATGCTCTTGTTACGTTACACATTATCTGAAACATGATATTTTCAAATTGAAAATTATAATTCAGGAGCGGAATACATCAAGTAAGATGTTTCTACTAGCAGGGTAAATTAGTAGGAAATCAGGTACAAATTTAGAGATTAGGGAGTGGATGTAATTCCACCTTAATCTAAATTGCAAGTAATATTTTTGCTTACTTCATGATCCATTTTAATTTTTAAGTTTGGCTTAGGTATATCGTTCAAGTCTCTGTAAAATTTTGTTGGTTTTCATAAAATATGGTTTACTCTAATATTCTATTAAAACAAGAAAATAAAAAATTCTTCTAAAACAACGAAAAAAAAATTAAGTAACTTGTGGGGCCGTTCATAAAATACGTTCGCATACAAGGGGAGGGGAGGGGTCTGGCTGAGTGTGACAAGATGTGACAAGGGGGAACGGGGGGTATACGGCAACGTGGCGTTCGCCGTTTATTATTTTTTGACATGAGCGCTAGCTCTGTGGCGCAACTAGTTTTGAAGATGAAGAAGAAGATGGTGCAATACCGATTGTAGATATTTCGGCCCATTTAGAAAATCCTTGGACATCTGAATAATAGAAATATTATTTATTATTTATATGTTCGTTATGAAAGATATTTATTAATTTATTTAAATTTTATTATAATAACTAAATAAATATTTTTAATTTTCAGAATTTATGTACTATCATTTAGAATTTATCATACTCAGCAGCGGGGGGGTCTTAGTTTTTGTCACAAAATATTTCTAGGGGGGGTCACAAAAAGTGTGACACAGCGTGACAATGGGGGGGAGAGGGTCAAAAAAAGCTGATTTTAGTGTGACGTATTTTATGAACGGGCCCTGTAGAGTCGAGTGTCTTGCCCATTCTTCTCAACAACTCGGAATGTAGATACATTCCGATAGTATCACATTAATATTAAAAAATTACTCATCAAAATATTAATATTAAAAAAATACTCATCAAAATATTAATATTAAAAAATACTCATACTATACCTACATATTATACAAAACCATAATATTTTTGTATAATCAAATGTCTGCAATATTTTAGAATATATTGAAGTCATAAACATCATGTAAATCAAGTAATAAACTATACACACAGTATTAATCCACTGAGATTACCGATAATGAGATCAAAACAGCAGCCATTAACATAATATGCGACAGATAGTGTTGTTGTACCGTTAATCTCGTCAAACCAAATAACACGGAATCACCGCAAGTCATGCATGAACGTTAATTTATCACGGAAACCAAACCAGTAATATTATTTAGAAGAAATGTAATATATTTTTATTTAGTTATGCGAAGCGAAAGAAATTTTATTGCAACTTGGTTTTTAGATTTGTAGGGTAAACTAAACTACAAATCAAGTATTTCTCACTAAATTAATTATATAGCCTTTGATTTTATTACTATCCAGAAAATCGTGAATCGTTTCCGATTTGTGATCTTCGCCAGAATAATTCTTATATTTTATCTCTTCTTTACTGTTTATTATTCCATAAATTAACACCAGCTGCTTACCTAAAGGAGAAGTTTATATTTTTTAGTAATCGTAGTGAAGAAGATCATCTGAAAATCTTAAGCTCCGAATACCTTTACATAATACAAACTTCCATAGAGACTCCTTCGCCATACAATGTTTTGTTATGGAACGCATTGCCCAAACAGTGCATTGCAACAGAATAGTTCTATTATTTACCTTCTAACAGAATACTACCATAGTCAATAAATTATTCCACATTCAATTAATAACCGTTCAATTTGCCTCATTGTATATATTTATATGTATTATATTTGTCTACTAGCTTTTAGACTGGGACTTTGTCCGCGTAGAATTCGAAAATGGTTCTAATAGGATTTTTAATTGGTTTTTATACGTTATAATTTTATTATACTGTGGAACACCGGGACTTAAGGTCCTTCAGAGGCTCTTTAATGCCGTCTTAATACAGGAGCCTGGAACAGAAGCGTGGTGGTACTATTCTTCAAAAAGGGCGATAACACCTTGTTGAAGAATTACAGGCCCATTACGCTTCTGAACCACGTTTATAAGCTGTTCTCTAGGGTCATTACGAATCGTCTGACAGACATGTTTGATGACTTCCAGCCTCCCGAACAAACCGGTTCCAGCTAGGAAGGGCAGCATTCCGGAAGTCAAAAAACATCTTTTCATCCGTCATACCTCAATGCCTGAAGTCGAAAGTTTTCGACCAATGTGTGTTACCAGTGATGACATATGGATCTGAGACGTGGTCCCTGACTATGGGCCTTTTAAACAAGCTCAAAGTCGCACAACGTGCAATGGACATGGCTATGCTTAATATTTCTGGCTGCCGTTGGATGGACGCTGCTTTGAACCAGTCGCTCTGGAGGTCGATGGGGGAGGCCTAAGTTCAGCAGTGGACATCGCTGGCTGATATGATGATGATGATGATGGGGACACTTTTTGTAAAACTAGATTGTACTCCTTTACCTCTACCCTCCATAGTTACTACACACTACAGGAGGGAAACAGTATCATTTATGTCAAAATGCTTGTTTCATCGCATGTGTCAACTAATTTTGTGACAACCTGATTATAAGATTTGAAAATTCAAAAGTTTTTCTAACAGATTTTTCCATTATCATTAAATTAATCTTAACATTTAAAAAGTCTCTTATCTTTGTCACGTGTCAAGTGTCAAGAAGGAAATTAAATCTCGACTTAATAATAGAATAATAATAACTTTGAATATGAAGTTTAATACGTTTAGAAACTTCTGACGTTATGATAATAATGGAGTATAAAATAATTCCTTAAAAAAAGTAAATATTAATTATTAAATATTAATTAAAATATATTGTAATCTTCTGCGTCGTTTCAAGTCGTAGTTAGCATAACTATTTAGCACTCTGGCAATCGATATCCGTCGATATTACCAATTTTTAAAAAAGGACATCGTAGTGATCCCAGCAATTATAGACCAATTTCAGTCTTACCGTCATTAAGTAAAATTTTTGAAAAAATTATACTAAATCAACTTCTTTTCCATTTTAATGTTAATCGAATTTTTCACAGTGAACAATATGGTTTCACTAGAGGTCGCTCTACGACAGATGCCGGTGTAGCACTTCTCAAACATATATATGATGCTTGGGAGAGGTCACAAAATGCTATTGGTGTATTTTGTGACTTATCAAAGGCATTTGATTGCGTGGACCACGGGATTTTATTAAGTAAACTAGAATATTACGGTGTTAATGGTAAAGCTCTTGATCTCATTGCTTCATATCTATCTAATAGAATGCAACATGTATCAATAAACGGAACGATGTCTTCTGAATCTGTGCTAAAAATGGGCGTTCCACAAGGTTCGATTCTAGGTCCTTTTCTTTTTTTAATATACATAAATGATCTGCCATTTTACGTTAAAGATATTTGTGATATAGTGTTGTTTGCAGATGACACATCACTTATATTTAAAGTTGATAGGAAAAAAGTAAATTATGATGACGTGAACAGCTCTTTATCTCGAATTCAGGATTGGTTTAAAACAAACAACCTCGTCTTGAACGCCAAAAAAACTAAGTGCGTTGTATTTTCGTTGCCTAATGTTAAACATCCAAATTATAATTTAAAAATAAATAACGAGAGGCTTATTGTCAATGATACTACAGTATTCTTAGGGATAAATTTGGACTCAAAACTTCAGTGGAATTCCCATTTGTCATCCTTGAATGGTAGACTCAGCTCCGCAGCTTTCGCTGTTAGAAAAGTACGACAACTGACCGACGCGGATGTTGCTACTGCGCGTTTAATATATTTTAGCTATTTCCATAGTATAATGTCTTACGGTCTGTTACTGTGGGGTAATGCTACAGATATTGAGACTGTATTTATTTTACAAAAAAGGGCTATTCGCGGCATTTACGATCTTGGAGCTCGAGTCTCCCTACGGGATGTTTTTCCAAAGGTAGACATATTAACGGTTGCGTCGCAGTATATTTATAACAATATTATATATATCCACCAGAATATTCGTTGTTTTGAAATAAATAGTATTAATCGCGCTGTAAACACTAGAAGGAATAACAAAATTGTAACTCCAAGCTTCCGACTGCGCAAAGTAAACGTCTCCTTTCTGGGTTATGGTATTCGCATGTATAATAAAATCCCACAAACAATTCTGGAATTGTCTCATAATAAATTTAAAGAATTTATTAAGAAAAAGTTAATAGATAAAGCTTACTATTCGGTCCAGGATTATTTAGCTGATAAAGACGTGTGGACTTAGTGGCGCTGTATTTCATGCAAGATATTACTAATTTTGTACTAAAACACAGTTTATATATTATTTTCAAAAGAGTAACTGCGGAGTTTCTTGCCGATTCTTCTCTGCAGAATCTACATTCCGAATCGGTGGTAGCTTTACTTTTACAAAAAATAATAATAATCACTACAATATTAATTTTGTAAAATGACGATTCGAAAGTGCTCGTAGGGCCTATTTGAATAAAGTTGATTTTGATTGATAGTTATAAAGATAAATTTTCAAAGACTTTGATATATTACATTTTTTATTAAAATTATTATTAGACATACTGTGATAAGTGTAAATATATTTTGTTTTATTCAAAGAAGAAAAACAAAATACACTTTGATAACATATAATTTTTTTTGATTGTACATTTTTCTTTTTTCTTTTTTAAAAATTTATACCCACGGGCTTATTTTGCCCGATTTATTACTTTATAAATTCATACTCAGTACATTGTAGCTGCTACATTAGTAACTTAGTATCTCTAAACTTATTGTTAGTATCTCTAATGTGGAGCGTGAGTCCACCGACCGAAATATTTTCTCTTAAATTTACTTACATGTATTTTTTTTATTATTTTTTTTTTATTATTTTTTATTTTTTGATTATATAAATTTCTAGATTTGCATACACACATACAAATTTTATAAAATTCATTGCTTTTTATTGTTACATATGTTTTATTCTAATTGCAGTTTCTTAACTTAATTCTATCTTCATATTACTAATATTTCTGTTTTTGTATTATTATTTCTATTATATAATTATATGTATGTATTGTTTTTTTTTCAATCCTTTTTTTTCTTTTCTTTTTTTGGAGTTTATTGGAGTTTATTGGAGTTTACTCCTTAAGAATCGATTTTCATATATAAGGCGCCCGGTATGAGAAAAATATGAGAGGTAAAACCTACTGATGAATGACCTCGTTACTTTTTCGGTGCGCGCGCACCTACGGTGCGGTGCGAAAGTAAAGTTGCTCTAATTAATATTGAAAAATAATATTTAAAAAATAAATGATAATTGTCAGATAATAATAATTACATAATTTATCGACATTCGTAATGAAATATTTGTGCACATCTGAAATTGACTATTGTGAAAAGTTTAATGTAAAATATTTCGCCGATTAGTTATAATAAATGTATATAAAATGAATAAATATATATTTATATATGTATATTATTTTCATTAATTTGTTAATTTACCCTTTCATATGGTATTAATCTTATTTTCAGTTGGATAAACTCTTTTTGCGTATGTTTAGACAATCGTACTTAAGGAGTAAACTCCAGTCGTGCGTCGGAGCTGACACACACAATTTTTTTTTACAGTGTAGGATATCATGCTAACTAATACTAGACTTTCGATACTATTTGATCGTACATTATTTTAAGCCTGATATCTTATAAATTATTCGTTTCAATGATATATTGTAAAAGACAATTAAAAACTGTATAGTAACCCAAAGTTATTAAGGGATAATAATAATATTAAATAAAATTGCTTCGTAAAGTCCTACCAGTTTTTACCATTAAATTCAATTTTTTCGAATAGTTAATGTGACTTTAGAAGATGGAGACATACGTTGCCGGCTTTTTTATAGATATTTTAAGGATATCCTCTTTTATTACATTTTCTTAAATCTGGCTTACGAGTAGTTTAGCCCGCATAAGACATGATAATATGTACTAAGCAGAATTTAAAAAACATCATTATAGTTAATTTCCTAACTTTCCCCGTTTATCGCTCTTTTAGAGAATAAGGTAATACAGATTTTTTTTATACTATTTAAATATGATGCGACTTAATGATAATTTAGTACAACTATAGAAAATCTCATAAACATTACAGTTACCAGATAATTTTATACAAAAAAAAGGTCAACAAAATGAAGCAAACATCTTGACGATTTACCCAGTATCCATCATTAATCTTATTAAAAAGTTTACAGGAATCCGTAACCCCTGTAATTATATAGAACAAACAAATCACGATAAGGAGCCGGGCTCACTTTCATCTCATTAATGTCGCGGACGCATTTAATTAAAATTCACCCTCCAAAGCACCGACTTTATCTTTGTAGGGTTTCATCTCGTTATTAGCACATTCCTCGGTACGTCTTTGGTTAGAAGCGAAATTACACTAATATGATGAACCATTGACTAAATATTTTTATGTCTAATTAATGAAAAAACTACAATAATGCGTGTACTGTAATTAACTATATTCACATATTTTTTCACACGTAACCTTCGATGTTTCTCTAGAGAAATTCTAAGACCTATTCAATCCACAGCACCGCAGTAATACACCGTAAATTTTACACGGTATGGCTTTTTTTTGCTATTCTAGCAATATCTGGAATAGAATAATATTTGTTGTGCAAAAGATAAAAACTATCTAATATCTATACTTCAAGAGGCGCATCGAAGCTAGCCTCAAGTCCGTATTGATTTAACAATACAAATACGTACACACAAACCATAGTTTAAAAACGTAGGTCACCCTAATCCTGAGGTTCTCGACGATTATGCGGGCTGAGTAAGATTGATGACGACGAAGGAACGTCGGCCTACTTAACCCTCCAAAGCCTGGATTATGAGGCATAAATAGCAATTCATTTTTGTCCCAACACTTGCACATCTCTTTATTGTTAGTAGAGAAAGCCTTATATCGAAGATGAAAAGATCAAATCTAATCAGTTAGTCAAGTTAATGATAAAAGTGATAGTAACCTCAAAAATGCAAATAAAACAAAAGTTTTATTCGTAAAATAAATAGTAAACTATCTATAAAATAGATTCAAACAAATGATTTAATAAAAATGAGGTTATTCATACAAACTCTAACCTAAAATCCTATAACTTATGACCAAATTAATGTTAAATTAATGTAGTGCTTAAAAATCAAATAACTCTATTAACAAGTACATTTACATGCTAACAAATATTAATATTTAAAATTACATTTCGTCTATTTTCACACTTGTAAAACAATATTTATTACATGTTATTAAGTATGGAATATTGAATCGTACAAGACTTTTTTTGTATTCAAAATCCATTTAGACACATGCCACTCTTCAAGCAAGTAGGTCAGATAGGATTACTGAAATCAGAGTCATTTAGCTCTTCCCCAAACAAGTAACACCTTAACTTTTCTCGACGTAATTAGTCAACCATACTTGATAAGAGCTTATGTGATCGTTATAAAGGAAGACAGGTGCCTGGTTTTATTTATTGCGAGCGGATTTAATACTGGCTTTCGATAAATTAAAATTTTTTAATTACATTACGAAACTTTTCAAAAACGTATAGACTTTTTTGTTACAATTTAATATTATTTGTGATTTTTATTATTATAATAATCACAAATAATATTTAAAAAAAAAAGAATAAGAAAATAAATAAGACAGTCCGCGTCTCAGATGAACTGGTTAAATACTACGAGTACTATATTTATTAGCTAACTTATTTATTAATTAACTAGTATTTAAATAACTTATATAGTAATTTAATTTTAAATTCTGATTACCTAAATATAATATTGTAAATTTTATTTTAGGTAAATATCTTATTTCAACATTAAATTTGAATAAGTAAGCAAAAACGCAAACATTCTTAAAATTTTATCTATACAAATAATAAATCTGTTAAAACCTTCGTTTTATTAATTCACTATATATCATCAAGAATAAATTTTAATAGCGCGTTTTTTTTCAATCAGCGCCATCTCTTATCGTTTTTTTTTTTTTTTGTGTTCACGTATCACGTAAAAAGTACAAAACCAATGTAAATAACTTTAATACATAAAAATTATACATAACTCACCGTATAATTTAGTTTTTGTTTCATTGTAATTAAATTTAAAAATAAATATTTAAGAAAATAGAAATAGGTACCTACGCCGCCAACGCCATCTGGTCTAAGGAATCTTAAAAACTCACAAAACTTATTTTTGAGTTATTATTTTGTTTAACTTTTATTTTACTAAATATGTCGGATAGGAATAAAAATCGTTTCAATATTTTAGATAAACATCATTTTCAATAAATATAGGTACTATTATGTTAAATGTCACTAAATATAAAAACGATATTCTACCATTATACGATAGATGGCGCATGTAGGTGATAAAAAATATAAATTTATAATTTTTAAAATTTTAGTTAAATACCCGTGCGAAGCCGGGGCGGGCCGCTAGTTTATACTAAAAGTAAATAAACCGCCTCAAAGAACTTGTACGTTCGGATTTCACCCAAATTTTTATGAGCACTACTTGCTTAGTGGATACAAAAACCTATCCTCAAGTCGTTTCTTCCCCGAGGGTCCGCTTAACCTATTTTCATTTCCCTGTTTTTATTTCCTGGCAGCTACGAAAACGCTGTATGAGCGAGGCTTTTCAATTTACTGAGCTTCTTCGGAAATAGTTTTCGGTATATACCGACATCGGCTACTGTGAACCAGCCATTCCACTATAACTCGTCCTTTGTTATGTCATCGTTTAAAAATATTTTATATCATGATTAGATTAGAATAGGCTTTTGAGTAAATATTTAAATATTTAAAGACAAAATTTTACTATGTCTTTTATTTTTAGTGTCCAGCAGTTCATGTTGTATCAGCAACTCTCAAAAATAATTTAAATAACAAAATTTTTTAAAAACCTTTACTACTCTAGATGAACATTATTTAATTTTTTTTTTTTCAAATCAATTACTCTAATTAACACAAACACTTATCTCTGTCTCACAGAAATTGTATAAAATTTATTCATTAATGTAAGCAATTCTTGTAAGTTGTATATTTCATGCTTACATTAAGTGTGCGTTTTTAGTCGACGAAAAAAAAAGAATTGAAATAAATTTTTATCATAGTTTAACAGTGTTATATTCCGACCAATATATTTTTAAATTAGGTAATGTAGAATGATTAATGGTAGTATTTTGTAGAAGAGTTGTTTCAAACTTGTTTTTATTTATCGAACGAGCGACGAGTTCCGACTGCCTAATGTATACTATGCAATATTTTTAATAACAACGTAATGCTACCAAAAATAAAATATATGCGAAATAGTAAGATACCTTTTTAATAAAAATTTACATCACAGCGTATAAAATAAAACTTTGTTCAACTACAAAGGCACAATATCACTTTAATTTAATAAGTATTGCCTCGGTTCAACGCACCAATCATCAAAATCAACAACGGTGTTAATGCAAATTGGACGCCATCTCATTTATGATGTAAACATTATATTATGCGCTATATACAGTGATGCAATATATTAATTATGAATTTTTAATTAAATTACTTTATGTGTTTTTAAATCAACGAAGGTATTTTTATTAAATATGTAAGCTTTACCCGCGGAATTGCTTGCGCATAAGTTTCACTTCACTTTTTTACGTATATCATCATGGGCGTAGCGAGGTACAGGCAGGGTGGGGGGGGGGGTCAGCTATAAAAAATAATAGGAAAGAATTTTGAATTGGCACTATTCGGGTCTCTTTTTATGTATTATGTTATAAATCAATAAAATTAGTCAAAGTCAAAGTCAAAGTCAAAATATTTTATTCAGCATAAAATTATTACAATTATTTACTGAACGTCATGAGTCTACCACCAGTTCGGAAAGAAGAAGCCTCTGACCTGAGAAGAACTGGCGAAAGAAACTCAGCGGGACTAATATTTTTTTTTTTTACGTAATGTTATTTTTTTTTTCAGAGTATATTGAAATTAACAATAATTCTCTTTAAGTTGAAATAGCCTGGAGGCGATCACATCATTCCCAAGGCGTACTGTCTTCTAGAAAATCGTTGATAGAATAATATCCTTTGGTACACAAACGTTCTTTCACAATTTTTTTTAAATTTGGCAATAGAAACTTTTTGAACGTTTTCTGGGAGCCTGTTGTATAAGCGTATACATTATCCATAAAAAGAATTACTGACTCGGCGTAAGCGAGTTACAGGCATTACAAGTTTATGTTTGTTCCTAGTATTAATGCTATGCATGTCGCAATTCCTGGGAAATTCGTGTATATTTTTATGGACATACATAACATTTTCGTATACATATTGAGAAGCAACAGTCAATATTTTTATTTCTTTAAATTTATCTCTTAATGATACTCTAGGACCTAAACTATAAATTGCACGAATAGCTCTTTTCTGCAGGACAAAAATGGTATTAACGGTAGCTGCATTTCCCCATAGTAAGATTCCATAGGACATAATACTATGAAAATAACTAAAATATACTACGCGAGCTGTATCTACGTCAGTGAGAAGTCTAATTTTTTTTACCGCGAACGCTGCAGAGCTGAGCCTATTCGCTAACCCTTCTATATGGAGATCCCACTGCAATTTCGAATCTATAATTATACCTAGGAATTTAGTGGAATTTACCGGTTTTAACATTTCCCCTCCTAATTCTACACCATTATCAACAAGTTTAACATTAGGTGTCGTGAATTTTATTAATTTTGTTTTTTTGTTATTTAATAGTAAATTATTCGAATCAAACCAATAGACAACCTTTGAGAGAGCATCGTTTACATCGTCATACATAGGTAAATTACGTTTCACCTTAAAAATAAGTGAAGTGTCATCAGCAAACAATACTATCTCATGTTTGTCCTGTACAAAAAATGGCAGATCATTTATGTAAATAAGGAAGAGAAATGGGCCAAGAATAGATCCTTGTGGAACCCCCATATCTAGAGGAGCCCCAGGAGATCTCTTACCATTTACATCAACCCTCTGTATTCTATTACTCAAATAGGAATTCAGGAGGTTGAGTGCCTTATTTCTAATCCCATAATGATGCAGTTTCCTGATCAACGTCTCGTGATGCACACAATCAAAGGCCTTAGATAAGTCACAGAATATCCCAAGAGCATCCTGCGACCTCTCCCATGCCTCAAAAACATTTTTAATTAGCTCAACACTAGCATCTGTTGTGGAGCGACCTTTTGTAAAACCAAACTGTTTCTTATGTAGTAGATTGTGTGCATTAAAATGCGATAACATTTGCCCGAGTATTACTTTTTCAAATATTTTACTAAATGTTGGGAGTACTGAAACTGGTCTAAAATTATTAGGGTCTAGCGTACTGCCCGATTTAAAAATAGGAATCACTTTACTGTGTTTCATTAGATCAGGAAACACACCATGTTCTATACAGCCATTAAATATAGTAGCTAGATGAGGTGCAACAACATCAATTATGGAACTAACAACTTTTACAGATAAACCCCATAGATCAGCTGATTTCTTGACGTCCAGGCTTCTGAAGGCTACTATTATATCTTTGGGGTTTACAGGTTTAAATGTAAATATTACATTACATTCTTTAACATTTTCCTTTAGCAAAAATTCGGCAATGCCTGGAGACGAATTAAGTGATTGCGTTGTTGAAAGTGGAATGTCAGTGAAAAATTTTTCAAACTCAGATGCAACTTCTCGGTCTGAGGTAATAAAATTATTATTGATATTTAACTTAAAATCGAAGCTGCGATCTGCGACTCTTCCACTTTCAGTACAGTAGTAGTAGTTCAGTACGTTACTATAGAGGTACATATTGCAGAATGATGTGTATATATTTCAACTCCCATAGTTTCTAACTCTTGGTCAAATCGATTAAACCTACGGGGTACAAACTCTTAGAAATATAAAATCATTAATAACGTATACAATTTAATTTCACAATTGACGAAAATATCAAAATGATAGACGTGCAAAATAAAATTCTTCTGTTTGTAAAACGGTCAAACGCTTATTCGGGTTTTTATTTCCAATGCTATTTCAGCATTGTGTTGTTATCCTTAACCTTTTATAATGGAAAACAACAATAGGTTACTTATACTTATATCATTGTTTAAACAATAGCTGGTTAATTGGAAGAAACTTCACAACAATCCTACAGCTTTATTCACTATTTACTAAAATCAAATACATATTATCAATATGAATAATGACTTTTTGGAACACAACTTTTATAATAATATACTTTATTGCACATAAAAATATATACAGAAACATAACAATACTAAGGTTTATGGCAAAGGTGGACTTATCTCTGAAAGAGATTTCTTCCAGTCTTTTATATTGATTTGTGTAATATTATTGCGTAACTGTCTATACAGTTACATACTTGTATTTTAGTTAAATACTTGTATGTTTAGGATAAGCTACTAATTAGTTTTAGTTAGTTACAGAAAATTAATTATATACCTACCTATACATTCATAAAACGTAAAACATACTAAATTCCTATTTTTACAGATGTATAATAACTATACAACAAAAAATAAATATATAATAGAACGCCAATCTCACTAATGAAACAACAATCTTTAATAAAACATAGTACATCCAATATCCTAAAATTGATCCTTAATGTTACAGGATACCGGTCATATTGAAAGCGACTGACGGAATGAGTTAGCAGATTGGGGTTTGCAAGCTGACATGATCAGCTTATGTTGTACCGTAGACTGCAAACGTAGAGTGACTCGACTGTAAAACTGTCACTAGCAACGATTTTAGTAAACTTGAGAGATGATATTTTATAGAGGTACACAATATTGGCAAAAATATTATATAAATTAAATTAGGATGTCTTCAGCTAAGATCGGATATGGGGTAAGATCGTACAACCTATCGTACAATATACAATCTATTCGTATATGCCTAATGCGAAATACGGCATATTTCTTAGTGCTGGCCACATAGAAGGCAAGGCTATTTCACTGCGCCCCGGTTACGAATTTGCTTTTGGGGCTCTGATTTATAATACGTGTGTTACATACAATTAAACGAAAAAGGTCAGTTTTGAGTATTTTATCATTGGACTTCCCATTGGTTTCCATTATACGATTATTTGATGTTTATGTTTATTTGAATATTATTTTTAACTGTATAATCATTTTATCTAATCTTAAATCTATTTTGGATATATATGCTGAGATCCAATCTTACACTAAGTTTGAATAGATCGGAAATAAAAATTGCCAAACTTTTTTGGCAAATTATTAAATTGGTTCTCAATTTTTTTTTTTTTTTAATAATTACAAAACAAACTTCTATATTGATATAATTGATACTTATATTTTGCTCAAGGCAACTAGATCCTGAAGAATTAACATTTTTTTCGTAACGTTCCTAATCTACACAAAATCCTTAAAAAGAAAGTATTGAATCAAATACTTTTAATTCCAAACCGAATTCTCATGGCTAAAAATATACATATATAAGAAAGTCTCAACGTGTAGCACGTTGAGACTTTGTTTGATATTTTTATGCCAAGATATGAAAATTACAATAAAAAAGTAAGAAACAATGAATTGACATACTATATAATAATAGTAGGTATAACTTCTCAAGTATAGGATTAAACAAAATTTCCAATTTAGTAAATATAACATCTAAGACCTACTATCCCAGTAAAAAAAATTATTTAAAACTAATCTAGACCGTATCCCAAAGTAGAATGGGTAAGATCGTAGGTACTATCATCATATTTAAAAAAAATAAACCGTCTTCATTTTTTTTTGTGATTTTTTTTTCTTTTTTTTTTTGTTTCCTTATTTTTATAATCTGATTAAGATATAATACATTCATAATATGAACCTAAATATAAAAAGTATATTGATCATTTTACAGGTTAGTCTTGACTATTATACTTAGGTCCGATCTTTCCTTAGTATTTTCTTTTCATAACTTTAAGCTTGCATAAAATAATAATTATTACCTACATGTCAAGAAGAACTTACTTCTTCTTCTTTACATACAAAATATACATAACATTACGTATTTATAAATAATAATCGATTTATGTTTTTGTCATAACTTTAGGAACTATCAGTCAAAAAATTTATTTGAATAGCCTCGTAACTCATCGAAAATAGTTCGACCTTAGCCGAACGCACCCTACTTGTTACATCTTATGAAAAAGTTGCTATGTTTAAATAAGGCAGTTAAATAATGACAATTTCGTCGATAGTTATTACTTATTATAAACAAAAAGTCGTTGATAGTTAAATAATTTTGTTTTGATTACATTGTCAGCTAGCCATGTACCTACTTAATAGACAACTCATATATCTACGAGTATAAGCGAGTCAAAACAAATAGAAATTACGTAAAATGTCAGACGACTTATCTAAGATCATTTTCTTTTGTCTACAAATAATTTAAAAACGAATAAAATCAATTGATAAGATAATCTGTCTAGAACCTCAAATATATAATAAATAGATAGAGATCGCTGTGTTAGCGATAAGGCTGTCTGATGCAACTGATGCAATTTGATTGATTTGATTTCTATATTGTATTGGTGTGCAAAAAGTAAAAACTGACTGGCCCGTGGCGCAGTTGGCAGTGGCCCTGTTTTCTGCTCCAGGGTTGTGGGTTCGATTCCCGCCTTGAGTCTGGGTGTATTATGTATTTATTTATATAAGTATTATTTATATGTATATTTATTTTAAAAAATGTATATCAGTTGGCTGTTACCTAAAACACAGGCATTAAGTTGCCTACCTTAGGAACAGACGACCGTGTGTGTATATTAAACATATTTATAAAAAAATATATAGATAAATAAATAAATAATAAATAACGCTTCACCCTCAACGGTCCTCAGTAGGATGTGTTTTCTGTGTCAAATATATCTGTGACAAATATATGTAAGGGCAATACAAATATTTGTCACGTGTGGGGTTCGAACCCGCGACCGCTAGCATATTAGCCAGTTGCTTTGACGTCTGTGCCAAATCATCGTATATACAAATTTGTTGAAAAAATTACCATTATATTATCGAATTATTAATCAATCATCGTTCTTAGAATTTAAACAATCAAACGTTAATAAGGTACCTAATAAAAAGACGCTATACCTACTCGATTCGCAATATTTAATTATTTATCTTTAATTAGTCTCAAGTCAGTTCAAACGGCGATATCCAGAACTAGTAGGTAAAATAAACCTACTGAAATATTTCGTAATAAATTCAAAGACCGCAACCTTCATTTCTATTGAATAAAAATTTTCATTAACCAGAGTAATTTTCCGTTCGGACCGAGAGACGCTTGGCTAACTCAATAACAAACGACAAAAGGCATTTAAGTATAAAATTCGCCAATTATTTCCAACCCGCTCGAAGGCCAATATTTCGAATGGATCACAATTAAATACCCTCGCCGCCATTTCTTCAAAGAAAGGGGACGATTTTAATTTAAATCTGGCCCTCAGATGTACCGGACTCCATATCTGGTCGTTATTAGCACATTCGTCAACTCAAGCGAGAATTTGGGATAGTGCTAAATTTTGAACTCAAACTTTTGAGTATCACCCGAGTCGAAATTTAGAGCCGATTTAGCGCCGCCTACGGTAGGACTTATGTCGGACCTCTGAGCTCAAAGTTGGTCCTAAACCTATATTAAATTAGGTCCGACTTAGCACCCAAAAATTGCACAAATTTCCGTTTTTTCCACTTAAATCACACCGTCTTAAATCGGACCTAAATGGAATAAAAATTAGCGCCTATAGACACTAAGTTGGACTACTACGGCTCTAAATCGGTTCTATGTCGGACTTGAGGGAGCTATGTCGGCTGTAAATTTCGACTTTATGAAATTCTCAGAAATGGTCCTTACTATCAAAGATATCCATTTTGTACTTGCTTTTACTATATTACTGCCTGTCTAAAGTTGCTCCTGAAAAATCATTGAATCTTTATTTGAGTTATTCTCTATAAATTGTACGGGATATGTAGCATTCTAATATGTGAACTAAGTGAAGTCATAAAATGTAGGCTATACCGTGCAATGGACACATTCGTAATTAATAAAAACATAAACAATCTCTTGAAATAAGAAAATGACATTATCTTTGATGCTTTAGAAAGGTTCTAGATAAGGTTTACGATTCAGTTTTAATGTAATCGTTTAAGGAAATATTGTAAATTTTGATTTATCTCTTTTGAAGTTCGTTTATCTCGTAACCGTTTATTGATTGATCGATTACTTTTTTGATCGATTACCATTTTATCCCATCAAATAAAACAAGGATAAAGTAATCTCACTTATATTTTATTTCTATAATATAATTGAGCACTTTATTTTACTTTAAATACTTAAAGGGTTCATGTGCTCCCTAACAATTATATTCATCATTTAAATATGAATTGTTTGATCTTGACTATACAATATTGATCTAACATGTCTTTTATATAAACTGAACTGAACCAGCCTGTGTACGTCCCACTGCTGGGCCTTTACATTTGCCTCTTCTGCATATAGGAGAAGAGTATTTTATATAACGGACACAAATATGTAGGTATGCACTGATCAACGAAATATTATTTCAAAAGAAAAAAGCTTATGTTGTAATTTTATTAAACCTTTTGTATTTTCTTCGCTTTTCAATCTTGTAACTTAAGATATAACTAAAAACTTTATTTTTAGCTTTAATCACAAAGCTACTGAATCTTGCTTCTCCCGGCTTCTTGTTACAAATTTTACTAACGCTGAATACAAAATATTTGAATTCCAACAGTAACAGCTGCGAAAAGAAAATATAAGTAGCGACAGGTCAGTCTCGCTATTAAAGTAGTGAACACCACCGCTCTACAGTACAAACATTCATTCGTTTCGCTCACCCCACTTCAAACGACTCCTTAAGGGGAGGAGAAAATTATCTCGTGAATAAATTATATTTTTCCCCTTTTATAAAGACAGTTGAAGTGCATTTTCGTTCATTTTTTTTTTCGTGTTTGTCTCAGATCAAAGACAGCAGGAATTCCGAGCCGTGAGTTTGCAAAAATTAAATGAATGAAGAATTTAATGTGACTTGATGTCCTGCGTATAATAACTTTATAGAGTGCTTTGGGACATTCGTAACGCTGTTTTCTCAATTCAATTTTGCCCTCGCGAATTTGCACTCTTGAGTTTTGACGGTACGCACCCTCCGAAGCTGTTTCTTTGTGTTATGATAAATATAAAAACAAATTATATTGCTTGATTTAAATTAAATTGAGTTTTGTGGCGTTAAAATATCGACTGTCCCTACGTACAGTATCGAAACTGAAAATTTGCGATTTTTTTTATTGCACTAAGAAACTCCTTTTTATATATGTTTTCATACAAAAAAAAAAAGAGAATAAGCTAAAAAAAATACATATTAAACCACATTTTTCATGAGTATAATATCGATACTTAACAAATAAATGACAATTTTGTACACAAAGTTAACTTAAAAGTGCTCTCCTGTAAAGTACCTTTTTTCAGTTTCGATAGTATACGTAGGGACAGTCGATATATTAATTCGTTATTTCGCAATAGTTTTATTATTGTGTGATAATAAAATGTCAGATATAAAAGAAAAGTAATTTTTTTTTCAAACATTTAATTATATTTACAAACACAGAAAGAAAAACATTTTTATAACACAATGTTAAACATTAAATGTTGATAATAAACATGGAATGAAACGAAAAAACGATCTAGCATAGCAATGACATACTCAAACTAATTATACTCGTACTTATTTTAAGATATTTTTTTCCTTTTTATCGTTTTAAAAAACGTAACTTACAAAATAATAATAAAAAAAATAAAATGTAATTAATTTAATTAAATAAATGTTATTCACGTATAATTTACATTATATTATTGATTTAATGATATTAAGCAAAAATATATTACACCATATTTAACAAAAATACGCGTAATACCGCCCTGTTCTAGCTATACATATTTATGTTTTACATCTTTTTACATATTAGACCCCTTATCGAAGAAGGCGAAATCTCCCCCCCCCCCCCCTCTGGCGAACTTTAAAACCTACACTCTTCATGGAGAAAAGACAATGACATACATTCTAAACCAATGTAAATTCTTCTGTTGTACAATATAACTTTTCATAAATTTCTTAAACATTTAAAGTTTGATACATTAGTCTAATTTTCGATTATTTCCCAAATTTTCGATAATTTTTCACATTTCATGTCTTTTTTTTTAACTTTTCTTACTTTATCATTTTTACGATATATTAAAAAAATTACAAATACGTATACTTGATAAAAAAAAACTTTTGAAACAATAAACATAAAATTAGAGAACACGATTTTTGCAGCGATTAACAACGATCGCAGAGACATATTATTCTTATATATTATTAGGTATTTATTCTTTAGTTCGTTTCTGTTCGCGCTCAGATATTATATAGTCTTATGTCTTCGTAAACCTAGCACGAAAAAATCATTTGGAAGTCGAAAAAATTATTATAAAAATCCTTACTTTTTTACCTAATCTCATATTCGTAAATCCGAGGATTTTTATTATTAAACGACGATTTATCAATATATGGGCTTTTATAAGAACATTTAAGTGTAATTCGTACAAATAAAATTATGATATATTTCACGCAATCGGTTCAGATCTAATATTATTATAAACTAACATCCATAACATCAATTAAATCTCGAACATTTAAATATGTATATCTATATATGAGTCATATAGTATCAAAAACGGCAGTCTCCATTTTTTTCTCAAAAAAAGTTATCTATGCCAAAATGTCCTCTATAATCAGCTCTTTCATTTTAGTTATTAAAAAAATGGAGTTAAAAAAATGGAGACTGCCGTTTTTGATACTATATGACTCATATACTATAACATTTTTGTCGTATTTTTAAAACGATCAAAACTTATATATTGCGTTATACAATTATAACGACGGATTTTTATATATTTAGGCCGTGTTACACTTTAACTACCACTAGGCCACTTGCCAAATTCGTATTTACCTATACTATATATTTATAGAAATGTACGGACTATGTGTACCAATGTACGTATTATTTAGCTTCATTGAAAATTTATAGAAACAATTATTAAATTTTACATATAAAGTTGATCCTAAAAAGACAAGATATTATATCCCTAAATTATCAATATAATAAGTAAAAACTCATATTGATATGATAATTATTTCATTGTATTTTTTTTTTATGAAAATTTTTTATGGAAAATTGAAATATATGTATAATACTAAAAGTAATTTAAGCTATATAAAATAAAATAATATTTTCAATTTAAGTGCACTCCGTACCTAACTTTATAACTATATACATTTTTCATATTAATGAAATTCTTAAATCCATTTTATATATATTCGATTCAGTAAATATAACCAACAAGTAAATATTTGCGTTTTTTTCTTATTTGTAGTCATAAATAGAGAGTTTTAAAAACATTTGCCAGTTTAGTGCCACTTACGACTTCAAATACTAGTTTTTGAAATAAGTAATAAAATTAACATTATCTGTAAATGCAAAAATAGCCACAACAATTAATTGCAATTTCTTAAATATATGTATGAACTAAATAGAAAAATATATGTATTAATTGTGTATATACAAGCCATATAATAAGAAAGAGAGTATCACGATAGACAAAATAAAATTAAAAAATAGTAAAAAATTACATGTAAGAAATGTATATTTTGGCATTTTTTGCTTGATACAAAAAAAAAAAAACATGTAGGTTTAAAATAATATATAGAGAGTGGATACGGCACCCGACTAGCACTCTGCTGTTATTTTTCGTATACATATTATAAATATTATATTTTTAATATAGAGAAAATTATATTAAATACTTGAAAACATTTATTAAGAAATTCTCTACTTAAAAAAGATATTCGTAAATTCTAGGTACATTTGATACCTTTCCAGAAATTTTCGAGTAGAAACAAATATATTTCATTTGACTCATTGTTATGTCACTTATAAAAACATATGAAAATGGCATAAACGTCGATTGCCAAATCTTTTGCCTAACTATCCTGATTTGCTTACTCTTGGCACATTAGTGATTTTTGGCAGTGACAGATCTAGTCCTATGTAAATAAGTAATCATAAAAAACTGCAATTTCTATGATAACACATTCTGGCAGTCAAGTTTTGTAGAATTTGTGATTTTTTTTTTTTTTATTATTATGATATCTTAAAAACTAGGCGACATACTTTACAATAACATTGTTTCTTTATAATTTTATAAAAATATGTAACAACAGATTAAAATATCAATTAAATTTATTATAATAAGTATGTCGGAACGTGAAACAGTGGCGCTAAGTAGGTACCTATAGCAGATTAAAAAATAATTAGATTACTTTGGTTTACGATCAGAAGCGACATTATGTTATTATTACAATAATTACTCTTTGGTCGCTTCAAGTAGTTTAACTTGAATATAGTCGATACAGAACTGACAAGTGATAAACTTATTTAAAAAACTTAATCTGTTGCGTTATATTGGGCTCACGCTAATTAAAATGAAGATTTTATGCAGCATAGCTATTAAAACAGGTTGCTATGGAGATAGAAAAGTATCTTTGAATTATCTGAGAATATATATTTGATGGTATTTTTGGGGAGAATTTGCTAGGATAAGCTCTATAGATTATTACCTATAGTAATCCATTTGCATTACAACTATTATTCGAACCCACGACCATCGACTTATTAAGTCAGAGTTCTTCCCGCTACGCCAAACGTAGCTGGCACTGCTTAACTATGTTTTTTAATAGCTTATATTGCGCATGAACTCTTTCTTATTACTATATCCTGTCATATTTTCTAAGCGCTTGACCATCTGAAGTTCCCACTTCGGGTAGATTCATTTCCAGTCAAGCTCTGCATGTTCTATAAATTTGAGCAAAAACGGTGATGACGAGTAGGGAATGCCTTCTTGTCAGATTGGTTGTAGGTTAAAAGTTATCCACTATTAAATTTAAAAATATCTAGTTAAAATAATTATTAGATAGACTAATCTAAAAAAACAAAAATTTCTAGCACTAGTTTCTTAAAAAACATTACAACCGTTTATGAGATATACACATATATTATAATTACTTATTCTATAACATAGAATACATAAACATTACACACTCACAATGACTTTTCAAAGTCCCAGCAAAAGACAAAGAAGTTAAAAGTTCAATCATCCACTGATTTTCTCTTCACTCCTTGACAAAAATAAATCACTTTCGGAAAATAAACAATAAAACACTATTAAAGTTTCAAAGCTCGAGCTATGGAAGTCCGAACACCAGTCCACTACTCTTCTAATATACACACGAGAGTTAGAGGCAAAGAATCACTTCCTTCACTTCAATGCTACAGGCCCAGCAGGCAGAGCGCGAGCAGGTTTGAGCATCAGTCGTCCGCGTCCGCCTCCTCGTCGCTCATGTCCTCCTCGCTGCTGACGTCCGGCTGCTCGCTCTGGGCCGTGCACCGCTCGCACCAACATATGAACAGGTAGTTCTCTGCTAATTCCTGAAAATAATAATAAAAGCTGTAATAAAAACTAAACCTGACTCCTATATATATATTATCTAGTTTCTAGGATAATTAAGGATACACTTAGATATTTAGTGACATGGATTACTCTGTTTGCTCTTGTGCTCATCCATTAGTAACAGAAGATAATCACCACCCTGTGCTAATAAAAAAAAGTATTTTCAAAGAATTGCAATCTTCGACTAATGGATACATTTATTTCAATTGGTCAATTATAATAGAGTAAAGGATACTCTGGCTTCTGTGGACTGGTTAACACTTGATGTTCCTCAAGGCTCTCATCTCAGACCTCTTCTTTTGAAACTTTCCGTAAATGATATTCAGCATACTATTTAAACATTCGTCTATACTTCTATATGATATAGATGACATGAAAATCTACAAAACTATAACTAATACTAATGCCTTTCTATTGCTACAGAATGATTTAGATGAACTTTGCAAATATTGCATGGAAAATCATTTGCATCTTAACATTAAAAAATGTAATGTTATTTCATTTTCACGTAAAAACTCACCGGTTATGTTTAATTATTTTTTAAATGAAAATTTATTGAGATGCAAACTAACATTTAAACTGCACGTAGATATGACTGTATCAAGGACCTATTGAACCCTTGGCTTCATTCAGAGATTTTAAAGATGTAGATACTCCAATTACAATATACATTTATATTTATATATTACAATTAGAGAAAAATTTTAATATCCATTGGTTTGTGTTATTAGCGCTGAAATGTTTTGTATCCTAAGTTATTTCTGGTGAATGTACCTTTGGATTCGATTGGTGAAAGTATTTTTAAAATTAATTCAGTGCTTACACACTTCAATAAATAAGTACAAGTTAAGAAGTAGAAGTTTAACTTCTGTAGATATTTTTATTTATATAACCATTTTGTCTCACTGTCACATTTGAGACAGAAACTAGATTTGACGATTACCAAATCTTAGTGATTGTTAGTTTTATAATTATTTATAATTTAAGTGTTTATTAATCTTATATTATTATTAAAAATCATTTAAAATAAATAATAAATAAATAAATAAATAAACGTCTCACACTCAACGGCCCCCAGCAAGATGTGAATCCTGTGTCGGGGGTCCGGAACAAACGCCCAGACCACGACAAACATCTGTATGGCCTATACAAACATTTGTCATGTGCGGGGATCGAACCAGCGAACGATAGCGCATCTAATAAAATCCCCCCTTGTTCCTTTTCTTATGCATTTAATTTGAAAGATTTTAATTAAATAACTTCAAGCATAATTTATTAATTAATGTTCACTGTTAATTTGTAATTAAAAGTTTATTTTTAAATAACAAACAAGCACTAGATATAGACTTGAACCAAAAATTCACTATATTATTACCTTTTGTCTCGAATGCCTTGATCTTTGCAGAGTGCAGTCATCAAGATAACTTATGCATATTTCGTCTCCCGGCCTGATAGTTTTTAATGCTTTTAGCTGTATCCTGTGGTTACCGTATGGAAATGAGGATTCAGCATTTGGTGCACAACTGTGGTTGCAAGCACTTTGCAATTGAAATAATCCAGAACCTTCAGTGTTTAAAAACTGCCCTGATTCTAAAAAAAAAGTTATAGAAATTTTAATATACATACACGCACTTTAAAGTCTTATCCGTGTTAAGCTTTGAGACCTATCAGTTACATTTTCATGGCCACATGCTACACAATTTTGAGTCACAACATAATATTATAAAGTCTGTGTAAACTTCCTTAATAAATAGGCTATATACCTACCATAGATTTTTTATTAATCAAAAACTATATTAGAATCTCGAAACAATTACCGAAAAATAAAATTAGAAAACTAGTAAAATTAAAAATATTGATTTGAAAGCTTAAAAAATTGTGCAAATAAAAAGTATATATATAGGTACTTTTATTTCTAAATAAATAATAAAGTTAATCTTTTTATTGCAATTTAACAGTCATTTAATATTACAAATGAAGTAGGTACTGTGTATGTTCATATTAAATAAAATATAGAAAATATATTTTGTTAACATACTGTAGCGACATCTATCTCGCCGCATATGAACTGACGTATCTTACATCGCGCTATCAAAGTTATCAAAGCAATTGAACATATATAGAAGAATCCGACAACAACCGTCCGTGTCGGGACAGTAGACCACCAGACACAACACCCGTCTGGTCGTGGAGGATCCTCCCTTTTCAGTGGTGGATGAGAAACTTTACACCCTGTTCCTCATAACCCCAAAATACTATTGTACCTCACAAACTACTCAAAACAACACAGAGGCCACCTTATTTAATGAGGTGATGTTATAATCGTCAATATATATTTTGTTAGTATTTATAATAAATTATGATTCTTTTATTATTTCATAAGCTTCATTATTAAAGAAATATTCAAAGTATATAAATATTTGTATACAATTAACATTAAAATATAAAAACTGCTTTTATTTGTAAGTCTTACGTATCTTTAGTTATGTACTGAGTATAAAGGTTTCTATATTATATCTTTTTAATACTAATAAACTTTCAAATACTCATAGTCAGAAAAATAATAATAGATCTACCTCCTTCAACATACTGGTACAGTTGATCAATAAACATGTCCAGCTGTTGTCTTTCATCATCGGACATTGTCAATTGTGATACAGAGTTGACCCACAGTGCAAGAGGACTGGTACCAATACCCTGACCATTCGTACCCACTAAAGCCATAAGCGAACAGAAGCCTTCTGGTGTTAAAAACTGGAAAATTTTCAATTACTTTAGTATTAAATTGCCTAGATATAATACTATAATTAAGATATGCATATTTCGTGATTTAAAGCATGAAAAATATTTTTCTAATACAACTTAACAAGCAAATAATCATACCACAAATATAAAACAATAAAAATAAACTTTTAATGGTAGTCTATCATCAGTTGTTAATATTTGAAAAGTGATTATATAAAGTGATTAAATTCTTGTTATCTGACCAATACATAATGAGACACTAATAGTAATTTTTGGCTATTTACATCATTTTATAAGAGTTTTTTATTTAATGAAAATATATACAATTGCAACCTTACCTCTTGCACATATTCTCCATTTATAACATTCGCAGTCATTTCTCTAAGAGTATTTATTTGTCCACTAAACTCGTCACCTAATAGTTTGTGGACTAACTCTGCATCTTCATTTACAGTTCTGTGACAAAATTGTTTGATTGTTGCCGCAGCGGAGGGTGGATCTGAATGTTGTTGAATGTATGCTAATATTCGAACTAGAAGCATTATATTTGCTGTTTCTGGTGGGTAATGAATCTGTCTGTGAAATTGTTTATATTAAAAATATATGAATAAATACTGGTAATAAGGTGGAAGAATAGAATAATTTTATTTTATAAAATTAAAAATAATGTTATGAATTTCTTTCAACAGGTTGTTTATACTGTTGCCTGACAGACTGAGGTGCAGTCCTAGTGCAGGCTGGAAATCACACGTATCTACAGTAGAGAGATATGCATAAATATATAATGAAAAAATATGCATAATATGGGATATGTCCCATCATTAAAAAAGGTTGTTTATAAGGCAAATTGTTGAATTTTGTTGGAGAATATAATTTTTTTTATATTATATAGTATCAATTGAGTTACCTTAGACTTATTTCTATATTATAACAAAAAATATAATATTCTTAATACTCAATTTAAATAACTTACTTCCATGTTTCGATAAGTATATTTATTGGATGTTGTGCTTCATTTTGAATATAGCACAAAGTACGGTGATAAATAGCAGACGAATTCTCCTTACATTCTTCAGAGCAGTAAAGTATACCACATTGATTGCAACTTGTAATATTTAATAAATCTGTTTCGAAGCAATCAGAGTGTGGCAACACAATATCTGGCTTGCCTGAAAGACGCCTTACATTTTGCTCAGGGGTCTCCAAAGGTCTGAAAAATTTATAATGTATTAGATCTGAACTACTAAAACAATATCTTGATACTGTCAAACTTTAAACATAATTAACGAAAGTGAAAACATGTGCATTAAAATATTCACATTTTTTAATTACTGTTTTAGTATTTAATATTAAAATTGAAAAGGCACTTGTAAATATAATTTTAATATATTAATGCTCATCAAGGAAATGTATGGTTGGTAAGAAAATTTTATGGAAATTAAATTTACTCTAAAATTGTAAACAAAATAACGTACTTTATTATTTTATCGCTAAATTAATTTACCTCATGCAGTGGTCACATGCTAAATATCTATACGCTGCATTCCAGGCAAACTGACACGAGACTAATGGATCTTCTTCCAAAATAACATCCCCTGCATTATAATGTTTCGTAGCAAAAAGGCTTTTGCCCTGTTAAAACATAAGACAATAAAAATTTAAACATTTTTTTATCATAATCACCATAATAATGTAGCAAAGTACCTATAAGCTTACTTTTTTGCTATTTGACACCCTTATTTCAAAACCTTCCATATTCATTTTTTTTTTTTTTGTATTTGTTGTATTTTAAGCTAGTATTTTATTATAGTTTTACAAATTCAAAACATAAAAATTTTAAGGTTAATTTTTAAATAATTAGGATTTTCTTTGCCGATTTTGACATTTGCTGATTTGCCAGATTCACAGAGTAGTTAGAAATTTTACTTCTACGTGACATTGGCGAAATCATCTGTGCTCTTTTGGCACCAGTGAAAGCCATAAAACCAAAAGAAGAAGTATAATAAGTTTAGAAATTTTACGAATGTCAGAAACAATCTGACGTCAGACTCACAGTTTTTAGACTATAAGGCTGGCCTCACACAGCCGGAATGTCTCTCAGAATACATAATCTGAATTCTTAATTCCGTCATCTCGCCTCACATATGTGTGATGTATTTTTTGTAACTGTATTTTTTTAATACTCTTTTTATATTTATAATTTACAGTTATTTGACATATCAAATTATTTCATTTTCTTCTGGTGATTTATAAGAATATAAAATGCCTAAATAATCCGAAAATAATAGTTTTGTCTGCCTCATCTTCTTTATTTCACTCAAAAAAAGGACGTAGATCTACGAATATTTCATATGCAAATTTTACTATTTGTACGTAATTTTCTGATCTGGACTACACCTTTTCAAAACAAAAAAAAATACAGCGTATTATTTATTAATTATTGTTATTTATTTGTATATGATTAGCATTTTTAAGAAACTTCTAATAACGATAGCTAAAAAGTAAGTAAATGAAATTTTTAACGTAATATCAGTCTGAATTTTTAAGATATGTGTGAGGCGAGGTGACGGAATTAAGAATTCAGATTATGAATTCAGAGAGACATTCCGGATGTGTGAGGCTAGCCTAAGAGTGTTCAAAACATCAAACTTCATGTTCAAAAATATAAGCAACGATAAAAAAAAATTATTTACCGTAAAAGGGTTGTTATGATTAGAAAGACTTAGTAGCAAAATGATGACTGACGATCGCTCCATTCTGCGTCGTGTCTAGGTCAACATATCGCGACGATACACGTTCAAGCTGGACTGAAGACTCGACAACGACTGATGTGGTTGATGGACTGATGGTGCATACACTTGCATGGCGTGCTGTGATAATTCACAGTAGTTCTTTTCAGAACTAACTGCTTCTTGTTTCTCTCGAAAGTAAAACTGTTCTTTTTAGAACTAACTGCTTCTTGTTTCTCTCGAAAGTAAAACTGTTCTTTTCAGAACTAACTGCATCTTGTTTCTGTCGATATAGGCAAAGGTTTCGGTAAAGGTTTGTGGTAATAACGGTAAGGTGGTATAACGGTAAAATGGTTTCAAATATATTGTGGTAGCCACAAGATCATACACTCCACTACACGGTGGGAAAAAATATATACCTGAATGCACACTCCGTCGTCCGAGGAGACTACGGGGTAGTGTAGGTAGTATGCTTCTTACCTCTACCCTCCATATACATACATACCTAAAGTCCAAAAAAAAGTTTTGTGCGTAGAACTAGAAATGAGCAATTATTGCAAAACGTTATTGCTATCGTAAGTTAAGTGACAATGGATAAAACAAAACTTTATAAATCCTTTAAAATTTTGACCTTTAAAATAGTTTTGAAAATTCTCAATAAATACCGGTTTTTGCGAACTGCGAAAAAGGAAATAGGTTTTTATTTTTCCTAATCCACCCAAAAGTATATCAACGCATTTGCTTACGCTACTCACACACTAATTAAAAATATTTAAGTAAAGCAATTCTCATTTCATAGAATACGAATGGGAAATAGCGTGTATACCTTTTTTATTTCAAGGAAATGCCCTAAAACCAGCCTTAGACCACGACTTGGGCAAGCATTAAAATGCTTAGCATGTTTTGATTTGCACCCGCTAGCTGGGTGCTGTGCATAGCCATTGTCTTCAATAGCACATTATTGAAACGATGCGAAAGACGGGTTGTGAGCACACGAACCAATTACCTATTGTTTTTTAATGTGTTAAAAACGATAGCAAATAAACTAATGCTTAAAAATAAATACTCTTAAGGTTTTGTTTATGTTTGTATTATAGGTGTTATGACATAACTAGCTGTGCCCCGCGGTTTAAACCCGCGTTAATTTGAGGGAATAGGTTGGTCGAGTGGTCGCAAGCGTTACTGCCGAGCAAGGAGTTTCAGGTTTGATTCCTGGGTCGTTCAACGTATGATTGAGTATTTTTATTTTTCGAAAGTTCTCAGTAAAAGTGTGATGTTATATTTATTTTAAAAGTGGAACTATAGTTAAAAAAATGTCTCAAGAAGACAAATAATAAAGGACACAATGGAAGCTCTCAAAGAAGATTATTTTTTCCCATTTTTGTAACATTTCTTATTACTGCTCAGCCCTTATTGGTCGTAGCATGATGCCTATAGCCTTCCTCGGTAAATAGGCTATCAAACACAAAAAGAATTATTCAATTCGAAGGGGTAGTTCCTGAGATTAGCGCATTCAAACAAACAAACAAACCTTTCAGCTTTATAATATTATAAGTATATAAGTATAGATTATATAATCCGAGTACATTTTCGGCATCAGAGTAACTTGAGTAGAGAACGTCACCGTCCACGGTATCGACATATACCGTGAAATGGGGGGTAACCTGTGGAACAATTACGTAACTTGCGCGATCGCTATTGAAATTTGACGTTACGTATTAGTCCACCGGACACTTTCTGAGCTCAACATGAATTTTTATCCATTGTTTTTATGAACTAAAAACGTTGGAAAAACATATCTTTTGTATGGAATGAATGATAGTCTTTTTTTATATTAGGTACCTTTAACGATTAACTGTTTGTTTTTCATTACCATACTAATGCCTATTTTGTGAAAATCCATAATCATATTCGTCTTTGTATTAAGGATTCAGGATATAGAACTTCGTGATAAACAGACTGATGGCGGAATCTTATTAAGTTCCATTGGCAGCCTTTCTATACAAAACTCTAATACCGACGGTCCGACCCCATTGGTACAGTAAATTTGTGTGACGTCTGAGATGAAAAATTTGTTTGATACTTTTATTTTATTGATAAAATAATACTTATCTTACCAGAAAATACATACATTTATAATCCTATAATTATTATAAAGGGCACTATTTTTTAATTATTTTATAGTATTGCAATTTCCTTTAGGTATATAGCACGATAATTTTGTTTTAGAAAAGCTGCATATTTCATATGCGATAAGATCACATCTTGTTGCATACAAATAGTCTTTTACAAAAAAAAAGACAATAAATCAAGATATAATATATTTTTTATCTGATTGTAAATAAAACGATACAAAAACGATAACAGTCATGATAAAAAAATTATCATTATTTTTATTTTAAAAACGTCTACAAGTGTTAAACCTGTTATAAATAAATACAATATTAAATTTATAAATAAATACAATGCATTATAATAAAATCTTATCATATAGTATAGAAAATATTATACAGAAGTAAAGTTCTGTAAACCATAGCGATTATCTAAGACATAAAAAAAAATTTAAAAAATTGGTCCCTTTCTATCGCTAATTCGAAATAAATTCTAATCTAAATATATAAAATGTTTCATTTATCTTTATATATTTTTGTCTCTTATAATTAAATGCTATTAAGCATGTATACCTATATACAAATAAATACCTATATGTACAAATGCTAAAAAATGTTTATTTTTTTCGTCCTCCTTTATAAACGACAATTGTTACATTACAAAACAAATTTTATGTAATGATTTCGCTCTTATTTTATTAATTTTAATACTTTTTCGTAATGTTACTGAAAAAAATGTTTAATTGATCATTATAAATGTGTCATAATTTTAGATTTATAGTGTTCTATTTGAGCTATCGTATCAAACATTGGGAGATATTTTGTTTCAGGCGTGAATGTCAGTAGAAGAGCTGCTATTATTGCGGCTGAAGCGAATAGGATCGACGGTAGAGAATCGAGGTTACCGACCTGAAAATAAAATAAAAGTAATATTAAAGACAAGCAATAAATATAGTCGTAAATATAGCTATAAACATTACAACTTTACTGTAACTAGCGAAACTAGATAATGATCTGCACGGGTGTATAGATGAACATCTCGATAACGTTACGAAACATCATGTAATTTATCGACATTCATCGCTAGTATGTTTTGTTATCAAAAGACACAATAATATATTAAAATGATTTGATATAATGAAGGAATTGTTTCGCTCGTATTAAGCTCGTATTAACTGTAAATATAATATGAGAATTTATAAATATTTTATCTTCATATTATTATAATATCGATTGCTATTTATTAAAGTGACGGTTGCTTAATGCCTTTTCGTTACTGACAAATAAAAAATCAATTACCATTAGAGGTGTAAGCGGCGCCAACATGCTGCCAACCCTAGCTGCTGTGTTGCCAAATCCAACGAGACTTCCCCGGACACTTGTTGGGAATAATTCCAGACTATATGTATATATTCCCGTAAAGCAAAAAGCCACTCCACACTTTCCGAACAAAAACAACACAACTTTTAACCAGGATAAATCTGAAATAATAAAATACTTATTTAGAAATTAATATACATTGTTGCATAATTTGTTTAAAAAAATATTATCTAGTATCTGAAATGAGTCCTTAGTATTTAATGAAGCAATTATATACCTACTTATTGATATCCTTACAGCTAATTTTATGTTTACTTATTTAATGTTTACTTACACTCAGGTGTAAAACTTTGAGCAATAAGAAATAGCGCAGAGGCGACGTAGGCTCCTTGTAGAGATATATTTCTTCCAAATCTTTTGAAACACACGAATGCTAAGAAGTCCCCTGGGAATGCTGTGAGCGAAGAAAGAATGAAATTTGTGTACTTATTTCCTGGTAGCAAAACTGATTGAACCATTAGTCCATAGTATGTAAAACTCGAAGCGAAGAAGCAGAAAGACGTAACGGCTAAACGTATCATCGTTTCCTTTGATGCCAGTATGTCTCTCATTTTTTCTTTCTCTTTCTGTATTACGACGTCGAACTTTATGCGTAGATCTGCGTCGCTTATTTCGTCTATTTCTTCAGAAGTAACTTTTAGTTTGTTAAATTTTCCTATAAGTTTCAAAGTGTTTTTGGCTTCGTTTGTTTTTCCTCTAATCATTTGCCATCTTACGCTTTCTCTTAGTAACACCAAATAAGAAAAGAATAATATTGTTGGAGTGTACACTACTATCACCAAAAGCTTCCAATATTTCAAGCCCATTGCTATGAAAGCAAAAAGTACTTCTCCAACGTAAACCGCGTACGAAAAAATTACACCACCCAGTACTCTTTTTGAATCTCCTCCAATTTCTATCACTGAAAAGACAAATATAATTATTGCTTATATATAGAATATATTATTTTATTTCAAACATTGAACAAATTCAATAAGTAAATTCATTTTCGGTGATTTTTTTTAAATTAAAGAATTTTTACAAAAATATACTCTTTCTAGTAAAAGTGAAAACATGGCACTATTTTAAAGAGATATATTTTTAATACAAATAAATTAAATTTCGAATACATAAGACACATTAATAAATGATCTACGTATATTTTTATATAATTTTTAAATAAATATAATAATTTAATTATATTTTTAAACCTTAGTATTTTATAATACCTACGTATATAATATACAGCACTGTTATTATAATTTTTTCTATGGGTTCATAAAAAAAATTAACTTACGTAAAACTACAGCAACCGTATAAAGTCCTGATACTAGAACTGATTCCGTAAATTCAATGACAAGATAAACATAATAATTTGTTAAAAATATTTTCAGCACGCCGACCAAGCCACCGACTGAGCAAATAATTATAGTGGGTTTTCTTCCGATTCTGAAAAATATTACAATATTAAATATAATTATATAGAACTGTAATTCAAAAAGGTTCAATGTCGTTAAATATATATTTACTTGTCGGCTATCCACCCAGTGACCATCATCGATAAAACCATTCCAGCATTGTGCAAGCTTCCGACGAAGGACGATTTCCAGGACTGACAACCCAAATTAAGCTGTAAATAAAACAAAAATACGATGTTACTAAAATACAAATACATTGTACATCTACCATCTAGCCACATTATTATAAATCTAGATAATAAATATGTACTAATGATTTAAGACTTATTTCGTGGTTTGAAGACATATTATTATGTTTAAAACGGGTACATACCACGATATAACACAAGTGATTTTGTGTCAATATTTCGACCCAGTTGCATGGATCGTGGTCACGACAGGACTGCGGTGTCGCGAGGTGTGTAGCTGGAACTGTCATGGGTAGTAGCGAACTACCCTCTTTCTCGTTCTCTTCACAGGAACGTCGCGAAAATTTCGGCAAAATACACTCACAAAAGAGAAAAGTGACGTTGTGAGTGTATTTTGCCGAAATTTTCGCGACGTTCCTGTGAAGAGAACGAGAAAGAGGGTAGTTCGCTACTACCCATGACAGTTCCAGCTACACACCTCGCGACACCGCAGTCCTGTCGTGACCACGATCCATGCAACTGGGTCGAAATATTGACACAAAATCACTTGTGTTATATCGTGGTATGTACCCGTTTTAAACATAATAATAAATATGTAATTCTTTTGTACTGTAGGAGCCCATAAATGTCTGGTAGATAAAGCTTTAAACTCTTGTTAAATAATTTTATTGCTAAATCTTTACTGATGTAATAAAGTTTGTTCGCTTTATTTATTTTTTACCATATTACGCTACTGGACAGTTGCGCCAGTTTTGCCGCAAAGCTTCACTAATGATAAGTGATTTTTTTTAAATTGACTTCCAAGCTGAATGATGGGTTGGCAAAGATTGTATAGGTAACAAAAACTTTTCATATATTGACTTGTAAATCCTGTAATGTAGCATTACTTCAGGTTAAAACCATGCAAACTCGCTAGTTATAAAATAAATCAATATACAAGTACATACAGTAAGTTCATTAACTTACTATATGTAATAAGTATACTATTTTTAGATATTGTATAAGCTCACTATAAGAGTTGCAAAGAAGATTTTTTTCCTGTTGGAATACATTGTACCCGTAACAGGTTTATTCACTCGGCTGATTCCTACCTCAACCTGCTTACGCGTAATATCCACCTTATTACGTGGAAACAGCTTCGTTTTGTTTGTGTTTGATTGGATATCTCGTTTTATTAGTTATGTTCTTATAAATAAAAAGGAACTATGGTGAGACTTGTCTTGAAATTCTTGTCCGTCCGTTCGTGTTATATTTATAGTATGTTATCTTAATAAGTAAAAACTACACTGGCTTAAAAGGCACAGCTAGTAAAAAAAAAAATATTCACTCTTATTTGTACTATAAAAATATCAATTAATTGCTCTAATGAAAACCAGTTACATCACAAAGTTAAGTCAAGCGGGCTATTATATAAAAGAGCAATATAAACATTATTTAAAGCCTTACTCTGCTTAATATATTATCATGCTAATATTCCCTATGAGATTGATTACACGCTGTCGAATTTTGAGTCGAATTTTGATAGATTTTTCGATTTGAGTCGATTTTGACCCACACTAAATATAAATGTCTCATTTATCATATAAATATTTCTGTCCTAATAATGCGTATAATATTCCTAATAACTTAGTATGGAGCTATGGAAAACTTAATGCTTCTAGATCTAGACCCTGTCATTTACTGCTTTTTGTAAATATTACTTCAAACCGACTGATAAGTTTGTGATTTTCGAACTTATTTAAAAAGCAAAATTAGGAAGTTGGTTGATTTGGTATTACCTATTTCATAAATAAATTATGTTTACATTATATAATATCAGGAACGATATAAATGAATGTTTAGAAAAATGTGTATTGAAAGTACATATTTTCATTCACAAATAGTGTTTTTATTTAAGTCTATATTTTCTTGGACTTATCTTCTTTAACGCTATTTTGTTTAAAAGCTAAAGTAAATTATTTTATTATTAGTTGTCTCGTTTGTTTGTTTTTTTCGTTTTTTTTTTTAAATATATATTTTTGTTTGCAGCTTCGTAGCTTTAATACTTATTTTTTATGTTCAAAGCTCTTTAAGATGTTGCAAATTCATAATTATAGAAACAACTGGCGCTAGGTTACAACCATACTATTAAAAAATAATCATACCAGTCACTAAAAGTTAAAAAATCATCTGCAAACATACTCGTGAGACAAAAAAAAACCTCATCTGACTTTGGATTGTTTTAAATAAAATATCTTATAGATCGTGCTACATATTACAGCTCTAAAGCCGGTTAACAACTTCATTTAAATTTACGTCAAAAATATTTAAGAAGGCTACCTCCGTTTATAACCAGTTGTCATATGGATAAATAAATAATAAAATATGTGTAACACGCACTTTTTTTCATCAGGACATTGACCGTCCTCGACACTTATTTAAACTTGTCTGTTATAAACGACTTCTTTATTGTATTATTTAAAGTGATAGTACAGAGCTTACTAATAAAAAAATGTAGGTCAATTAACGTGCTCTATTAAAATATTTGTCATAATACATTTTATTAGATAATGTCGGAGTCCATAGCAACATTTTAAAATTAGCAGAGAACTTCACGCTTAGGGTACCTGTGCATAGCAGCAAATTTTATAAAATATCATTTACAGGTTGTCCAAATTGTGAAATGCCTTACCGCTCAACATCAGGCAAGCACCTTTTTATCCTTCCCATTATTAATTATTTGAGTTTTAGTGATTCTCGATTTTGATAACTTGTTATGACTTCTATATACGAGTATTAAGTATGCATGTATGCGTATGTAGGTATATATTATAATTTATATTTAAGTATGTAAATTTAGGTTGTAAATTTTTATTTATTATATATATTAAGCATATAGTTATATTCTTTGTTTATTTTAATTAAGTAACAACTATGCACCATAAACTTTTTACATATTATTTTATTTTATCTAAAATTTTTCTGATTTAATTCGCTACTCCTGACTGATATAACTGCTTTTCTACGTAAATATTCTTTTGTATATTTAAGTTATATGTATATGTTAATTCCTACGAAAGTGATGTACAATAAAGCATCTAAAAGATATTTATTTATTCTCATAAAGACATCACTTATATGAGAACATAATTACAAAAAGAAAATATATAGGTAACATACATTCGTTGCCGTACTAACATTTTTAACAAAGAGAAAAGAGCATACAATAGTTTCAATACAACCCAATTGGTTACCTTGGACCAGTTAACGAAAACAAATAATAAAAACCCACTATTAAAACGGTTTACAGATCACCACGCTTTGAAAACTATGATTCCTTTTAACGTACTCATACAGATATTTTTGTAAATATGTAGAGACAGTCGCTTTTTGAATACGTTGAATGAGTTAATATTTCTGATGTTTGAGAGTATTTTGTTATAAAGACGCGCACTGTCGTATGTTATTGTGTACTTGGTACGAGTTTTAGGCAAAACAATGAGGCTTGCTATCTAACTCTATCTAAATATTATCTTAAATCGGAAGGAAGGTAGTAAATATGGAAGGTAATAATAATAACGTGAATAATAGCGTGAGGTAGGGGAAGAAGTCGCTCATAGGGTTCCACGCGAACTAAGTCCCGGGCGACCTCTAGTGTATAGAATATTTAAGCTAGGTGATTTAATATCATTCTAGAACAAGATGTTATCTTCAGTTACATTCATCATGATTTAAACGTCAGTATAGCAGTTTATGATTCATTTACTCATATTACATGCAAAGAATTGATTTTTCAAAAGATATTTCGGTAAAATATCTGTCAATGACATGTCTATAGTGCAAATTTATGACTTTTACGTCAATATCTATCATTTTTAATCTTGACCGTGAGTGACAAATATTGTAATCTAATATATAATATATACTTATGTACTTTTATTGAGAACAAGTTATACTTCATGCTGATTTTGAAGTGATAATAATCAGAAATTAAGTTTGACAATAAATTGATCATTGCTACGTACGATGATAATGAGTTACTTCAGACTTGGCTCCGGCCTTTTGTCATAACGGAATGAATTTTGCAAATTTAGACTAGACTGTATGAACTGTAGTCCTTTGTTTTTCCCTATTGGGGATAAATTTAAAAACAACAATAATATTGATAATGAATTCAAAACTACAAACAAAAATTTATCTAAATACTTGGCGAATCATAACGATAATTACTTCACAAGAGCAAGAACATGAAATGAAAGCAGAACAGGCTGATCTTTTTAAGATTATCTTGTAAGCAAAATCAATGGAAATGGGTTTTAAATATCTTAAGCTTTAAAAAAAATTAAAATACTTAAATTCCAGCAAAAACAACAAAAATTTTAATTTTTTCATGAGATGTTACTATTAAAAAACCAGATTTATATCAAGTGATATTTTACTGTGATGATAAGCATACGAATTTTTTTATTTATATGCGTAACATACATGTCAATAAGACCGAAATTCATCGAAAATAAGATTTTTTTGCAAATTTCTACGTCCGCCTCGTTCTTACCTCAGCAATTATGGAGTTGTTGTTTTCGTATACCCACTCGTGGCATTCTTCCAGTACGTCTAGAAACGTGTTATTGGAACATGTTTGGTTTGTACTGTCATAATTTTGCATATCGACCACCGGCTTAAAGCATCTAGCATTAACTCCTGTGGGCCACCATTCTGGTATTTCTACACTCGGATCCTGAGAATCTTCACATTCTGGCACCAGACATCTGGAACAAGAGCATAATTAGAGACATATGAAACAAGAGCATATCATTCACCATCTAGCTCAAAGTTATCACCAAATTATTATAATATCAAATATAAATAAAAAAGGAGATTCTGTCAGATATCTGGTACTGTATTGTATTAGCCTGTAAACAACTCACTGCTGAGCGAAGGCTTCACCATATAGAAGAAGGGTTGGAGCTTAATCCACCACGCTGCTCCACTGCGAGTTGGCGGATAATTTCCCTACCATGTGTAAAGATCGTTATCAGGTATCTATGATAACAACCGGGACCGATGGCTTTACGTGCTCTCCGAGGAACAGTGGGGAGATCCACAAGGATATACACCCAGACCGGAAACAAATATTTGTACAAATTAATACAAATATCTGTCCCGAGCGGGAATCGAACCCGCGACCTACGGCACGCGGCGTTTAAGCGACTACTCGCACCACTACACCAGAACGGATGCAGATATCTCGTACAAGACCATAATTAAAGATATATAAAACAAGAGCATATCAATCATCACCTAGTTAAGCTATCACCAAAAGTTAGTATTACCAAAGTTATCACCAAATTATTATAATATCAAATATAAATAAATCAGGAAATTTATAAGAATGAGATTTATGTATACTTGATGTTATGATATTTTTTGATAATTTTAAGCTAGATGATGATTGATCACTACTTAGGTACTTGAATATTAAATACGATAACGTACATTAGAGGACCGCAAATATTCAATGACCGATACAATATTCATCATAATTGAAACACATGCGTATGATGAAGGCGCAGTTAGTAATATTTTCTTAAGTGGTATAAATTAAACCCTTGCATTAAAGCCAATCAAAATAATAAAGAAGAAATAAGAAACGAAATAGTAACCTTTAGGACTCAATCCTATTCTATAAAACGAACAGGAAGAAATAGGATTGACTTTGAATAGTGTTAGTTTTATTTTGTAAAACGTGTTTGTTTTTAAAAAATAATAGTAAAACGCGAATTATTTATAACATTTTTGGCTTTATTTAAATTATTTTTAAATATTGGAACACATTTACCTTTCAGTTAAAAAAATAATATTGAAAAATGGATTCGACCAAAATGACCCTTTCTAAGTAGCGCGGAAAGGATACTAATTAGTGACGTCAAGTGTTGTTGACTTTCCTCTTCGCACGATGACCGCTAGGCGTTAGGCTAGTGTGATGGTAGCGTTATAAACGGCTATACCAGTTATAAAATGCCAAAGGTTGACAGTGTATATTAAGGCTAGTTGGTTAGTATCAATCAGTGAGTAACCTACCGTTAAGATGTTTACAAAACGACCGACTTAAAAAAATTCGGCGAAGCAATATAAATAAAAGAGTAAGAAATACCAAAATGCATTTTTCAAAGAGCTTTTCCTGACTACCTGTTGCTTAGTTTGTATTTATAATTATAATCAAAAGTAATAATTATATATATGATATGTACCTTAAATGATATTTATTATATAATGATCTTGTATTATATGAATGATCTTGTATTTTTTTTTAAATTGATTCGATATTAAAATATCGTCATTTACTTATATAATATAAAAATAACGTTTCTTTGGATTATACTCGTATTTTAGGTTTTATAAAATACTATAGATGTCCGTTACGGCTTTACTCGTCTACAGTTTCAATATTTGTCAGTGTGACGTGTATTTTGTGATGTTATGAAACTTACAACCTTCCTCAACAAATACGCAGCTTTATTGCGTTCAAAATAACTATTAAACTGTTTCCGTTGATTATATAAGACATTATATTACGTACGCTTACGTTTATAAGTAAATATTTTCACAGAAATATGTATCAAAAACAATTATATTTATCGTGTTTTTATTCGAATGCCTAAAAAGTTAGATGTTTTTCGACTCTTACACGTAACGAGTTTTTTTTTTACACTGTAACCTACGACGGCTTTATGAATTTCAAAACAGTATCAGATGTTTTTAACTGGTTTTAATTGCGGGAATGACAGAGTCTGTAGTGTTTGTAATTTTCTAAGGAGTCGGCTTAATAGTTTTTAATTCTTGCGTTAATTATGAATGTGGTTATTATTTCGGAAAGAGAACCGCAAATATCGACTATTGTACCTGCATTGATATAAATATGCCATACTCAGATTAATGTTACACTGTAAACGTTAAGTTAAAGTTCCTTCATAAAGTCTTATTGAATACATTTTAGATGTAATACGTTATCTTGATAACAATTAGAAAATCTATACAATAAATTAATATGTATAAATGTGTCCCTATTCCCCTTAGTACGCAATAACTTTAAAATGGCTTTACTGATTTAATTCATCTTTAAAAAAAATGCGCAGAAAATTAGAACATTTTAAAAACTTAACGACTGTTTAAACTTCACGCGTGTGACAGTTTTCGCGCAGCAAACGTCGTTTAACAGGTACGAGTAGATTGGTGAATATTCATAACTAAGACAGTAGAACTTCTATCAGATCGGCTAGTATTTAGAGCTAAAATTTTGTAATTTTACTTCAAAAATGAAAATAGTATTATTTATTATTTAAACGGAAACAAATACGTAACTGACATAATATAGCTTATACACAGGCCCGGCCTAAGGCGAAAATGGCAAGATTTATAAGTAGTAAGGATGTTCATGGAAAACATTATCGAGTTTTATTATCCATAATTAACCTGTGTCAAAAGTGCACACGAGACAAAAAGCCGCCAGGCTATACGTATTCCTAAAAAAAAGGTCATCACTAGTACATGAAAAATGCCCCTAGGATAAAACTATGCCCCTTTTTATGCCCTCATTGTATGCCCTCCCAAAAAGCTCAAGTGTGCGGCTGCATACTTCGCACATCCCTCATATTTTATTTAGAACAGCTCGATTGAGACTTTATGATATATAATTAAAACATGGCCTCTTATTTTACATTTTTCAACAAACAATATTAATGTAGGTACTTTGTACAGGATAGAATTATTTTTAATGCGAAATCAAATTACTTGCAATCCACATTTACTAGCCAACCATCAACTATTGAAAACGATGCAAAGCAGTGGCATAACTTGAAATGGCATAGCCATCAAAATACCATGGGTGCAGGACAGAGGAAGCCTCGAATCGAGAGCATCATGACAGAAACTAATCTTTACTTTAAAAAAAAATCGTGTTAAAACCAAGAACATACTCCCTGAAAAACTTTCTTTCTACTACCTATGTTATTTGAAATCAAAATCATTTTATACAATTTTAAAACGAAACCTGATCATAAAATCATTTCCAGTTGTTGACATTAAACAGAAATAAATAAATAAAAAAAAGAGACGTTTCGTTAAGAAATGCTTGTTTTAGTAATTTACGACCTCAACTGTCAACGGAAATCAAGATCCCAGAGTGACATTGATTATGACTATTCAAAATTCAATTTATGTGGGTTTTTATTATCTCGATAATAGACAAGATGAAATGAAGACAGAGGATGACGTGCAGATTTAGGTAACATTGAATAGTGCAATATCATAACAGTATCTCTTACACATTATACGTAATGATTTGATTAAAAGAAACTACCTACAATTATAGGTGAGATTTTATCACATTGTCTTCTACACAACACTTAGGGTTGAAAGGTATCTTGTTGAGGATGTCATAATACAATATAGCATGAGGTGAAATGCTACGTTGCGCGTTGTTTAGAAGAAACATATACTTACACATCTCGCCGTAATTCACAACACATAACCCGTCTGGTGTAGTGGTACAAGTATTAGACTTGACGCCGGTAGTTATGGGTTCATTTCCCTCTCGTGACAGATATTTGTACAAATATTTGTTTCTGGTCTGGGTGTATATCCTTGTGGGTCTTCCCACCGTGCCTCGAAGAGCACGTAAAGCCGTCGGTCCCGGTTGTTATCATAGACACCTAATAGCGATCCTTACTCATGTAGGGTAATTTTCCGCAAACCCGCAGTGGAGCAGCGTAGTGGATTAACCTCCAACACTTCTCCTAAATGAAGAAGAGGCTCTTTCCCAGCAGTGGGACGCTTACAAACTAATTGAGTTCAAATCAGTTCAGCTGTAATCCATGATAGTAGCGGAAAAGTATCAGAAATATACAAATTTGATAAATAATGATTGTATGTATTGAGTTTTATTTAAGTAATAATATTACCACACTGACGTATTATGTGCTTTTTGTCTTGAAAGTAGTACTAAGTCATTGACGGCCGGCTGGTCGAGTGGTCAGGCAACTGGACACCTTACGCAGCGGTCGCGGGTTCGAATCCCGCCAAGTGCAGATAATTTGTATGACGAATATAGATGTCTGCACCGGGTCATGGATGTGTATTTATGTATATATGTATTTATATAAATTTCTTAAATTTATTTCCGTTCCTAGTACCCGTAACACAAGTTCTTACGAACTTAGCACGGGGCTAGGTTAACGTGGTGTGATTGTTGGCTAATATTTATTTATTTATTATTTATTCTACAGATAAAAAACAATATACTAAACCAATACTCTAAACGAACATATAATAATAGAACATACGAGTATTATACATTTGTTTTTAGCATTTAATTGTCGAACGTAGTATTTTTACCAACATAAACTATATCTGTATCTGTATCAGCCTGTAAATCACCCACTGCTGAGAGTAGGCCTCTTCTCCATATAGAAGAAGGGTTGGAGCTTAATCCATCACGCTGGCCCACTGCGAGTTGGCGGATAATTTCCCTACATTGGGTAACGATCGTTATCAAGTGTCTATGATACAACCCGGAAACGACGGCTTTACGGGCTCTCCGAGGGACGGTGGGGAGATCCATAAGGACATACACCCAGACCGGAAACAAATATTTGTACAAATACAAATATCTGTCCCGAGCGGGAATCAAACCCGCGATCGCCGGCGCGCGGTTTTGAGGTAACTACTCGCACCACTACACCAGAACGGTCGTTAGCATAAACTATAATTAAATTTAATTTTTATGTAAAGATTGTCTACCCTGCATAGTAGGCCAGACAAATAATCCTTTTATTAGTAATTTGAACTTAATAACCTTAAGTCTTAATAACTTAAAGTCCGTATATTATTGTATTAATTCTCAATCTACAACAATATTTAATGTTATAAACGGGAAAGTTTTTACTCGTTGCGTAAATCTATAAAAAAAATCATTCTTAATCGTGTTTTTACCTGTTTATATTATAATGCAAGAGATAAAGGTAATAACGTCTACGAGAGAGAAAATTGAAGAGCGCTTTCGATGCTAATGCAGGCAAAATTATAACCGATACACCGAAACTTTCACAGGACCTGTTTTTAAGTTAAAAATAAAACTTCCTCAACTTACTTCATTGGAAATCATTAAATTTGTGTGTTGTTCTCTTTTTAAAAATATATACGGAATAAAAACTCTTTGTTAAATTAGGATTTACAAAATATACAGTTTTATTATTTTTTTTTTAATTCAAAGTAAATAACGCATACGTATTTTAATGTTACGATTTTTTACTAAGCATCTGTGGGTATTAAAATATTTACCTCTAAAAATAAGCATTTAAAAAAATTGTTTATTAAATTATTTTTTTTATATTTATGCCAAACTATACAGCAAGACACACAAAGAAAACATCGACACTAAAACCTTTTTTTTTAAAGCATATTTTATAAAAATGATTTTTAAAATGTAGAGACAAGTGAGAGACAGAATAAGAAGAGAGATAAGCAGAACATAAATTACAATCTTTAGAAAGATTACAATTTTTAATATTTTAAATATACAATATAATAAATAAATATTAAACATAATTTATAATATGTTATATCACCATAAACGACCTGAAAAAAGTACAAACACATACATAGCTACGTTTTTTGAAAAAAGCATTGTTATCATTATTAATTTAAATCAAAATAAATATTTATTACTGTATGCAGCATGACACTTAACTTTTTTTTTTGTAAAAATATGTTCATATACTATTTTATTTTAACTTTTCTAATAGGTATCTACATTAAAACTTAATAAAAAAAATTACCTGTGATCCACATTTTCAGCGACAAATATGTAGTTGACATGCATCATCGACACCATTACAATTGGACAACATATTAAAATATATTGAAACAATTGGAATCTACTGAATTTTTCAAACTCCGCATATACATCCTCCTTATTGCCTGTCGCGGTCATATTTATTTTAATTATTCACAATAATACGATAAAAATAAAATTTAATTAAAATTGATATTAAAAATAACACTAGAACAATAGTTCTTCTGTTTAATAATAACGTGTACGGATGCTGACAAACGGCTAATAATTTTAAAAAAATATATAACAAATAAATTAATTAACTAGATGCCGCGCGTGCGGCTTGCGGAGTGAATGCGACTCGACAATATAACAACTAACATGCTGGACGATTAGCAGTTCACTGAGCGAGCTTCGAACTAAGCGTACTGTAAGTTTTTACAGCAGTGCGACTTTGACCGACGAACGCGTATTGATGTTAAAAAGGGCGAATCCTCACCGTATATAAAAGTTTGTTATCAAAACACGTGATGTATGTAGAAGTCATGTAAACTTTTTACGCCAATAATAGAATGTCCGAAATGATAAGTCGTTTTATATATATAAAGTGGTATTCTTACAGACACATATTTCACTGTATTAAAGTTATTTTTACGTATATTATTGTTCTCACCGCCGTATCTAGGCTCCGGCAACAGAGCTATGAGACTGTAGCGTAGATCCCATGGAACGAATAGGCCCGATCAGTTAAAAATTTTCTTAAAAACGTATATATTTTTACAGATGTCAATTTAACCGATTATGCATTACAAAAAGGTATAAATAATAATTTCTTACAAACGAATCGATTTAATTATTCGTTAAAATTTAATTGTTGCATTGAATAGGTAAGTAGTAACAATAGCGTTTCAAGACAGAGTAGTCATGTAATCCGTAGCAATATAATTAATACATAATTCAATAGTTGAAAAATAAACATTTAATTTGGAACATCAATATTTAAAAGTACATATTTATTGAATGCGCTCGTCAACCCGGCTGCCAAGCGTGACGAGAATTGGCGAGATGAATAGGGAGGCCTACTTTCATCAGTGGACATACAACGGCTGATGTGGTGGTGGATTTTCCCATTCTATCCTCAAAAGCTTAAAAATATAAACATCAGCATGCTGAATCAATAAAAAAAAAACAATTTTAATAAATAAATAAATAAAATTTTTCATTAAATATAGGGGTGGTTCACAGAATTTTTTATACCCACGGGCTCATTTTGCCCATGCCTTTTGAATTCCTATTTATTATTTTATCAGTTCGTACTCAGTACATTGTAGCTGCTACATTAGTAACTTACTATCTATAAACTTATTGTTAGTATCTCTAATGTGGAGCGTGAGTCCACCGACCGAAATATATATATATATGTATATATATTTTAATTTTTTTAAATTTTTTTTTTATATATTTTTTTTATATATCACTCATTAGTTCATCAGAAGAGACCTGTTGTCTTCGGAGATTTTGATGTGGACCTGTTAAATTCTGAATATTCCGCTCGCAAATATAAAAACATGTAGGTATAAGGAGAATAACTATAGATTTTTTTTTTACTGTACATCCACAGGCTTTACTTGCCCATGCCTTTTTTACTAACATTTTTAGATTATTATACATATTAGATATTAGCGTACTTATTTTGACAACGAGACTTAAACTAATCTTAAGAGCTCTATATATCGCGAGTCCCTGCACTGACCACAAAGCTGTAGAATTATAAATAAAATTGATTAGCAATACCGTACGCATGAGACAGAAACGACAAGTACTATCTTAAACCATGTTGGAACAGTCCAACCTCAAAGACCACTTCTTTCATCTGTCTATTGTTGACTCAGCCATGTCTGATCACAAGTATATATATATATATATTTTGAGATACAGAATTACCAACCTCCTACACCAAAGAAAATTTTCCTACACGGCGTTAGATTATGATAAGTTATAGAAACACTTCCAAGAGCGTAACAAACACAAAATGACATACCTTACGAGAGACTAATACAAACCTTAACATTTTCTATAATACAGAGTCAAATAACAAAAACAAAAGTTTAACTACGTAATTTTCTAACGAGAAATAAAGTATCTTTAACCATTACCATAGATAACATGTTAATTATGTAGGTATACTACCTTTGAATATTACGTAAAATAATAAACCGAAATAGAGATGAATTGACATTTCGAGAATGATGGAACTTAATAAAAGCGAAAAAAAACAGCATTATTTATGCACCTTAATCTAATTGAGATATATACGGCAAGTTCGAGACAGCTTGTGCTTCGCGAAATGTCACAGGTGGGCTTAAACAGAATTATTTCAAAATTTATTTTCGAAAACGTTTCATTTTAGTTTAGAAGTAATAAAGTTACATTGTCGACATTAGAGTACACATGCGTATTTTTGTATGTGTATTAAACTACATTTTAAAAATGACCCCTAGAGGTATTGTGTGATCAAACCAGGGCAGGGTCTGGGTTTTTAAATTTGTAGTAACGTTATCAAGTTGTTAACACCTAACTGTTAATAAAAATAGCTACAACGAACTGGGAGCTGGCAACCTCGAAAACCTCGTCATTTAGGCAAGGCTCCCTTGGACAAATATATAGACGAGATATTAGCGATAGGATTTAGCGATAGACGAGATATTAGCGATAGGCGTATATATTCATATATAGTTTAATAATTGGTTGTTTTAAATATATTTCACTTTTTTTTCAAGTCTATTTCATGTAAAATATGCAATATTAAAAAGGGTCTCGCTAAAATTTGGCGTTGAAAAAATTGATAGCTCTTAGACTATAATATGCGAAAATATTTTTTACATAAGCTTAATGTTAGCTTACCTGTAAATTAGTCAGGTAATTATCTCATCAGCAAATTCTAAGTAAGATTCTCTCTAAATAATGTAATATTTTGATAGTTATTTGATAACCGATTTCATCTTCTTATCTTATTAGAAGATTCTTCTTAAGCAGTAAAAAATTGGTAAAGTTGCATAGAAAATTGAAAAATCACTAAAACTTAGACTATTTAAACTTAACGCGTTTGACACTACGCGTCGCATGTGTTTAACAGATGCTGCATCGGTTAATATTCATAGCAAGACAGGACGTCTCTCTGGTCAGCTTGTAGTATTGATGATCAATGGCTTGTATGTAATAATTTTTTTAACTAAAATTTAGTCATTTTACTTCAAAAATTGTAAATAAGTATTATTGCGTATGTCATTATACGTAGTAATTAAATCTGACCAAATAAAGCCTAAGCCTTTAGAATATAGACGCTCTTATCTTACACAAAGCACTTTCTGTTGGAAATATGATATAAAAATACATAGATTATTCATCAAGCTTTTTCCAATGAGAATTGACAGTCATCTTTGAATTGACATTCGTTCTTCATCCGATACAAACAACAGATACTCACCTATACAATTTAAAGATTTAAATTTAATAAACCGATTTTCTTGAAAAAGATAATTTAAAAAAAATAATAAAAAGTTACTTTTTACAGGATAGGATTATTTTTAACGCAAAATCAAATCACTTAGCGAATTTATTAGCTAGCCATCAACTATTGAAAACGATGCAAAGCAATGGCATAACACTAAAATGGCATAGCCAAATACTATGGGTGCAGTATAGATAACGTGACCATTTATTTTTTGGCTCAAAACGGGACATCAGTTTTTTTTTTTTTTTTCGTTAATTTGCAGGTTTATTTACCTATTTACCAACTCATGTATCATTTGGTGTGCGGCCGATAATACAACGATTACACTAACACTTTTTTTTTATTATTTAGGAAGATTAATTATTACAAATTAAAAATTGTATCCAAATAATTTTATTACTTATTTTTGTATTTATTAGAGAAACTAATTTGATTTAATACAGCAGGTGAGGATTTTATATAAACTGGAATCTTTAACTGGTTTTTTTTCAGACGTCCACACTTTGTTCATTAAGGAAAAGACGTTTTCCACTGGCGCTTTAGTAGCAGGAAGACATAAAATATATTCATTAAAATACTGAATTTTTGATGTTGAAAATTTTTAGTGTGAAAGTGTTTGAACACACAGTGAGCTTCCGTAGAAATTTTTTATTCGCACGTCCGAGTATTTATTTGCTGGATAAACGAGTATTTTGCTTTTAAGCCTTAAACGAGCACTTGCGTTTCGGCATAATTAACACAAGATTTTATAAGTTTTTGAGATGTTTACGACGAAACTACTGCGCGAATATCAATTAACACCAAAGTAATTGGGAAAAATGCGCGTCGCTATTAAGCAGTGAAAGAACAAAAGAATTTCGCATAGGTAGGTAATGTATTGCAATCTAGTTGCTTACACCTCCTGCTCGCGTTGCTAGGACAGACATAAAATAAAGACAGTGCGCACGGGCGTATCGTGACAACCGACGCGACGCGACGCGGCGATGCGCGGTCTAGCTGACAATAATTTTCTGCCATTCGAAAAACGGGACATATTTGCGTCCCGGGGATATTCTTGGGGACACCGGGACACACAACCGAAAAACGGGACAGTCCCGTTTAAAACGGGACGTCTGGTCACGTTAAGTATAGAGGAAGACCCGAACCGAGAGCATCAGGAGAGAAACTAATATTTAATACAAATAAAAAAAAAAAAAAAATCGTGTTAAAACTGAAAACATAGTCCTCGAATATTGTTATTTTTGCTATGTAATTTTAAATCAAATTTACACAATTTTACACAATTTGAAAACGAAACCTGTTCATAAACGTATTTGTTTTCGTCATTTACGATTTCAACTGTCAAAGGAAATTGAGGTTTCCCAGAGCGACATTGTTTATGATTATTCAAAATTCCATTTATGTGGATTTTCAGATAACACCTTTTTGCGTTTTTATTTTATCGATAATAAAGATGAAGTATAGATAGATAATGACGTGCAGATTTAAGTAACATTGAAAAATGATATATCATAACATCATTGTTTTTATGAATTATACGTAACGATTTGATTAAAATAAACTATCCAAAGCTATATGTAAGCTTTTTTTACGTTGAGGAAAGACCTAGTGTGATTAATTTGCAAATTGACCTCGGTGAAATAATGACCAGCCACTTAGGCACTAAATGCGAAAAGTACTGTTAACCCTTTCACCGTTACAAGTATACTAAAACGAATTACACATAAAAAATATTTTTATATTGTCTTCTACACAACACACTGACGATTGAAATCTATCTTGTTGAGGATGTCATAATACAATGGCATAAGGTCAAATCCTACATTATCTAGAAGGAATATTTGAATAACATATCTCGCAGGTCTGAATAGTAGCCGCAATTATCAACTCAGGTGAACTGCAGGAGATGTGTAGACGGTATATAAAGATGTCGACCATAAAATTAAATATTCAAGCCTCAAGGTCACCGAAAATAAAACATCATCATCAAAATAAGAAATCAGTAATTTTATTTCGACGAGTTTTTCTTAAATATCGCAATAAAATATTTATTAGATATAATTAATAATAATTTATTATTATAAATATAATTAACATTTCTTTCTTATGACACATTTAGTTTCAAAAGGATTAATCGACTTTTAAAGAGGATCTTATGTTTTCGGGTAATGTTTTTTTTTTTTTTTAATTTAAGTAGGTAATTTTATAGTTTTATTTTATTTTTCAGAAATTCAAATCTGGGTGAGACTCGGCAGATAGATACTATACCTTAAGGGTAGTAATCCAAACAGTAAAGCAATAAAGCACACTAGCCAGAATCAAGGCCGGCCTAAGGCGAAAATTGCAAGTGTACGAGATACTCACATTTTATGCCCCTATCGGAGTGTCTATGTATGTAGTACCCCCAGGTAAAAGGGAGAAGCCGGGGGCCCTCATCCGAATTTTTTTTTTGGAATTTAAGGTCTAATATAACAGTTTTTATGTACTTTTGCGCCTTTTAAAACATTAAATTTATGTTTCTCAGTTTCATTTATTATTGAATGACTTGATAGGTTCAATACTCTTTCTTGTACCTTAAGCCACTATTATGTTAGTTAAACTAATGAAATCTCCAGAAGTTTACAATGATTTTAACACTTATACTTATTGCAAGTAGGTACTCTCAGAATAAATAGCTAATGCGGGATTCACCGTCCACCGAACCTAAGATAAATTTCCATAACTCTCATGTCAAATTTATTAATTTTTTACCAAAATTGGCCATATTTATGTCCCACAAAAAGGTTCCAGTGTGCGCCTGCACACTTACATTGCTCACCCCTGAGGCCGGCCCTATTCAGAAGTTTCTGAGAAAACAGGCTCTAAAATGTTACGCGCATATACGCGCTAATATACTAGTAGAGGTTTTTGCTCCGTAACTGTGTGGTAGCTAAGTGGTCAGCATACTGGGTTCCCGTACGGACAATCTGGGTTCGTAAAATATATATTTATTTTTTCTGCCAATTTAATATGTGACTGTTACAGCTAAATAAAATTGTAATTAAAGATATTATATATTTTTAATGAAGGTACATTAAAACTCTATTCAATATTCTTACAAACAAGTTATTATAAATTGCGTTTTATTGCTTTAATGTGTGGATACTCTTAAGGTGTACAACTAGGTAATCTGGTGAGTCTCATCTCGATCTTAATTTCCGAAACCGTACGGTCACCTTGTAAGAGTAAGCAAGAAAAAAAAATCCCTCCGAGATTTATTAATGTTAACATGTTAACATGATAAAATATTTAATAACAAAAATTTATTCGATTTCGCATATTTATTTAACGTTAGACCATTTAAAACATTGATGGATGGATATAGATGCTAACCAACACGTCCATTTTATTTGTATAACAAAATAAGTCCTTTTAAGGTTTACAAATAAAATGAATATTGGTTCGAAAACCTGAACATAAGTATATTTACACTGTAGATGTTGTAGAAATAATTTTGTGTAAACTAAAAAGTCTTAATTAGAAACGTCTTTATTAAATACGGTAAACAGGTACAATAATTAAATTTTCAGCTAAGAAATTACTCAAGTGCACAAAACGATGTACCATAAAATAGAATTACGCCTTAAAGACTACAAGTTATTTGACTCTCACATTAAATATACCAAAATTCAATTTATAAATCATAATAACTATTGTAAATGTAACATATTATTCGAATAGCAAACCATATTAAAATATATTTTACGTTAAAATATAAAAGATTAAAGAAAAGTGGAAATTATTATCCAAAATAAGTTGTACAAATATATCGATGTTTTCTGGTAACATATAAAAGTCTTCTTTGATGCATTTTATATTTATTAGATTCCGATCTATCTATCTATCTATCTATCTATTGATCTATATCACTTTATCGATTTAATAGAAAAGAGCGGCCTGTAGACATCGAATAAGCGCCGGTAGTCGCCAGTTATCGAAACAAAATTGTGCAAGTTTTAAGTCAGATTTCTCTCTTATCCACGATATATTTTTAAACAATAAGTACAACACAAGTGCCGTTGACTTTGAAACGAGTTTGCGTGTTATTAAAGGTATAAAAAGTAAATAAAGTATAATCGTTACAGGATGAATCGACTAAGGGGCGCCAAACTGGATTCTCACGTCACCTGTTCTTAGACCGGCGCTGCTAGTAAGATGCTAGTTTTTACACACAACGGTTATCATAGGAATTTCTCAGGTCCAATGGACAAACCAGTAAAAATGGATTAATTTTAGCTCACCTCACAGTTCAATATACTTAATAAAAACGGTTGGTTTACAACAAATAGGTTTAAATCTTAAATATGGTTGTGACAAAATAATTAATTATTTTATAGCAGGAATCTGAGAGACAAAACTGGCCTATTTGAGGCAGATGTCGAATGAAACATCTGATGCGACACGTGCCCATTTAACGTTGTACTACCTGAGCGAGAATTGCGAAGACGCAGAGCAAAATTATAGTGTTGTCAATATTTAGTCTACGTTGTCATACTAGATTGTCTGTGGCAAGACGAGGTATGCGACGAAGCGTGAACCTTTTTTTTTTCGATTAGAAAATCTTATTTCAATTGCCCATGGTTTCAGTTATCAACATCCAATAGGATAATTAACCAACATCGTGTTAGAATAAGAACAACACACGTCGCATTGGGCTGGTGTATTCATCGCATATCACGTCATTTCTTATTGATTTTTGATGCTCACCTAGGCCAAAACTATAGATGTAATGTACTTACGTACACTACCTACGTAATGGAAAGGTACAAGTAAAAGTCTGAAAGTTATAAGAATTAATTCAAATGAAATATCTTGACCTTATATTGCATAAAAAACTGTGCCATGTTAAATGTAATCAATCTATCTAAAAATGTGACGGAACTGGGTCTGCGCTGTGGAATAATTTTAGAAACGATCTTATTTATATACATATGTATACATTGTAACGGGTATTGAAAAGACTAATCGTTTTAATAATTATAATGGATATCGAGGCCGAATAAATAAGATTTCACTCTCTATGTTTGAAGAGATCATACGATAACCACTATATACTGTATAGTCGAAAGTCTTGTACCTGTTAGATAACTTATAAATTCGATAAAAAAAAATATGATGAAACGTAAATTAATATTACTTCAAGGATCGAAAAATTGATTTTTATTCTAGAAAGTTTTGTACTATAAATATAGGTACATATAATCTTATCTTCACATTTACTTGGATAACGGAATAAAATAATAATGATTGCTCTAAATATGCCGACTTTAGCGAATTGGTCCTGATTTCTATCCGATATTAATCTTTCGTACAAATATTGGGTTTTAGATTGGGGTACTTATCCCTGTGGGTCTCCTCACATGTATCAGAAAGCATGTAAAATGTGGGCATTCCAATCGTTCATGAAAACGAAATTATTTTAATCTATGTATATTAATAATGGTAATAATTTAATTAGGGTTCCGTAGCCAAATTGCAAAAAACGAAACCCTTATTGGATTCGTCATGTCTGTCTGTCTGTCCGTCCGTATGTCACAGTCACTTTTATCCGAAAATATAAGAACTATACTGTTGAAACTTGGTAAGTAGATGTATTCTGTGAACCGCATTAAGATTTTCACACAAAATAGGAAAAAAAAACAATAAATTTTGGGGGTTCCCCATACTTAGAACTGAAACTCAAATATTTATTTTTTTCATCAAACCCATACGTGGATATGTCTTCAAAAATAAATATTGAGGTTTCTAATGTCATTTTTTTCTAAACTGAATAGTTTGCGCGAGAGACACTTCCAAAGTGGTAAAATATGTCCCCCCCCCCCCCCACTGTAACTTCTAAAATAAGTGAATGATAAAACTAAAAAAAATATATGATGTACATTACCATACAAACTTCCACCGAAAATTGGTTTGAACGAGATCTAGTAAGTAGCTTTTTTTATTAAAAAAATACACTATTATTAAAACATCGATCAAACTTACAACGAACTACAAGAACTTTTATATGATGTTATTACTTGCTGCTACGGAACCCTTCATGGGCGAGTCCGACTCGCACTTGTTTAATTTTTTTACCCTCAATTGAAACTATTAAGAGCAATTTTACTGTACGAAAAATCAGTAATTTACAAACTGAAGCCAATATAATTCTTAGCAAAATCTAAATAAAATTGTTTCTACATAAAAAAATTACTTACACGACGTTTTTTATCCTTAAGACTGGAATTAGTAGACTATAAATACTATATGGAACCATATTTAGTAAATACATTTTTATTTTCCTTCACCTTCAATCACTTATATAACAACATACTAAATTAAAATTTATTTGCGGGTGATGCGACGTACGCGGGTTCAGCTAATTATTAATAAATAATAATTTAAAGTTTCTCCTTTATGGGATTTCTAGAACACTTTGGTCCGAACGTAGGCCTCCCCCATCATCTCTTGGGGGTTGCCAATACTCACTACGCTTAGCAAGCGGGTTGACGAGCACAGTGTGTTGTGGCAGGATAAGGTGATGCTGCCGCCCATCACCATAGTGGTCGGTGCACAATTGTTCGCACCACTATGACCTTAGTCATCTTTTACGACACCTCGGCAAGTAGAGGTCGAGACTATTCATCCCTATCGGTCATCGCACAATAAATGGAATTTATTAATTTTCATAAAAATACATAAAACTTCATCATTTTATACGTTCGTGTAACTTTCCGACATTATTACGATCATTTAGTTATACTGTATCTCAGACATCCAAATATTTAAGCATAGTTTTACCGTTTATCGATAGGTTTTTAAAACATAGCTTTTTTATTGATAGTTATACGGCCTTAATTTTAATATTAATAATTATTTCTAAGCGTATGCTAATATACACTGAGAACGCAAAAGAAAAATCTCACGCGGTCTTACTTACGTTAATATTAGCCAATCTACAATAAATGTAATGGTTAGTGATTAAAAAAACGCTTAGTAGTATCAGGTCTTAGTTTTGACAAACAAATAAACCGACACTGTATAATATTTACAGCCCATGCTCCACTCCCGTGATCTGTAACGTGATGTTCAATACATCGAAGAACTCAATGGTACTGTAATTTTTTTTAAATATAACTAAGGGGGCATCCATTAATTACACGATGACTAAATTTTGTGTACATATTGTGTGGCAAAATGAACACTCAAAATATTTTTTTATTATATGTAAAATAGTTTATTTTTTTAGAGTTAACGTGAGATGTTTTATTATACCTTACCCCCCCTCCCCTCCAGCTCAAATGAGATTTAATAATATTTTATTGGACACATCTCCCCCCCATTTTGAGCTCACGTAATTAATGGATGCCCTCTAACTAGAATCTAAAATTAAACGCATTAAATCTTGAAAAAAGAATCTAAAAATAAAAGCAAAACAAACTTTCATGCTTTATATATAAAATAATAACCATATAATTATTGATAGCAAAAAGCTGGTTAGGCGGCTATTCAAACAAGTGCGACGCAGCTATATCTGTCCTGCTCTACGCCGCGTTGTGGCGCCGACACAGATTCCTGGGTGACGCTTGAGTTTTATGTTTTTTTTAATTAAATTTTATTTTAAATCTCCATACTTAGAAGGTTTATTTTATTTTATTTATTTGTATAATTATTGCAAAGTTGAATTCTGACCCAGACTTGTTTTAGTATAAGGAAATGTGTTATTAGCACTGATAGTTATGGGTTTGATGCATGGATTAGGGAAGCTATGAATTTTTACTTAAAGAGGATATTCGTCCTAAAACTGAACGTATTAAACAACATAGAACTATAGCCATTTATGAATATACTAGCGGCCCACCCCGTCTGCACCCGGGGTATATATATGTATCTACCTTCCTCATAAATCATTTTATCTATTGGTGAAAACCGCATGAAAATCCGTGCAGTAGTTTTTGAGTTTATTGCGAACAGACAGACAGACAGACAGCGTAGACGTAGCGGAGGACTTTGTTTTAAATATGTAGTGATCATAAATATTGCTAAAATATATAATTACAGCTTAGTTATAGCCAAAGTTTTTCCGAACATGGAATAGCTACAGCGCTAGTACATGTAAATAAGGCTTTCATAAGTTCCAACGACAATTGATGACGTTATAGCGCAGCAATTACCACGTACACATAGTTTATTGTAATTAATTATTACAAATACGCCAAAAATCCGATAACCGAGAGGCCTATGTCCAGCAGTGGACTATAGCGACAGGCTGAAGCGAAGCGAATCGAATCCTCCTTATCAACAAAAATAAATAAAAACTGACAAAGTGTAAGCCGAAATCCCACATGAAGTATTTCGGCGACGTTAATATTCGGTAATTCAGATCAAGATAAAAAAGTTGAAAAAACACGTATCTTGTATGAGAAACCCCTATAAATTTTAAGAATATTTTTCTTATTTTAAAGTTTAAAGCATTTATAATTTAGTAATTCAAAACTATCAATTTTTTCTGTAACTTTATGACAATTAAATTGGAAAAATATTTAATTCTATGTTTACTCATTACTCCCTACAATAAATCAATCAACAGCCAGATACACTGGTTAATTGTTAACTGCTTGTCGACTACGGAACACAAAAATCTTCTATCAAATATTTCATTTACAATTTGGGAAATCTTAGAAATAGTTAAGTAATGTACAAACATTCGTATTCCTAGAATGGAACGTTTTTAGCTTAAATAAATAATATTGCATTTTAAATATTTGAATTTTTCTTAAAAAAGAAAAAAATGAGGATACAAGTTGAAGTGTTAGCACTGCAATTATCTCATATTAGTGCATGACATTGTTTCTTCGTTCATATACTCGTATATATTTTTAGCACGTGAACAATATATTCATATAAAATAATATTTGTACTTGTATATACAAGCTGACACACCAGACGTACCGTTATAAAAGATCCCTAGCACAGTTATATTCGAATGTAAGACGGTAAATTAGGGTAATGCATGAACGAATTCGATTCAAGGCCGGTAACGTATACAAAATGTAAATGCAGTTATGACTTGCGTAGTTTTGTTCGAAATGAGGGGTTCATTAAAATCCCTATTAGGTTATTAAACAAATATAAGTATTATCTATGACCATTCGTCCTTTATTTGACGCCTTTAGAAAATGAAAGTTCATAAATTGTTTTAAAGCTCACATGGTACAACATGTATCATGAACATTGTAGGCATCCGAATACTAAATTCATGCTTTTTTATAAATCTGCATGCTTAGACTGAGCACCGTATGTTCAACGGCGTAGCTAGGTAACCAAAAGCCCTTGTGCAGAAAATAAACTAGGGCCCCAACTAAACTGTTTAAGTGAATCAGCCTGTAAACTTCCGACTGCTGGGCAAAGGCCTCTTCCCTATATAGTAGAAGAGTTTGCTGAAGATCGCATAGATCCTACGTATCGACCTCGCCACATCCAGATGAAGAAGTAGAGTAGTTCGTATTATGAGGACATAAGTAGGACCATCAAACGAATAAAACTTATTTCATTGTTGTCATTGAGGATTTTAACGCAAAGATAGGTAAAAGACGATACGATAAGATGAGGGTGAGGCTATTTCGATATGGATAGCGGAACAGCGGTCAGAGTCTGGCCGATTTTCCGGAGGAGGGACTCTTAATGATGAACTCCTTCCAGAAGCCGTCTCATAGGAAATGGACCTTGATAAATCCGAATGGTTCAACTAAATATGAAATAGACTTCATCATGACCACCAGACAACAGATATTCGTTCAATGACGTCTCCGTGATCTATAGGGTGAAAACCGGGAGTGATCACCTATTGGTTAGAGGTACATTGAACACCAGTGTTAAACTGGAACGGTCTCGCCTGATGAAGTATACACTTAGACCATCAAACGCACATATACAAAACGCCGGATTGAATTCAACTCGAATTATCTAATCGTTTCGTTTGCCTTGACGATTGCATTTCTGTGGACGATATAAACAAGAGATTGGTGAACACTGTCCATCCAGTCGGGAGCCGATTTTACAGACCCAGCTGTTAAAGTGGCCCCCGACCACTCTCTGACCAAACTCGAGATCTCATGGAAGAACAACGCTTATTAAATCTGCAGTTCTCTGGTGACGCTGATGCATATAGGCGGATAAGCAGATGGATATGGAAATAAATAATCGATCGAAGAATTATTCGGACACCCACCACCTCAGTCCCCCGAGATCATGGACGCTGTAAAGGGTCCGAAACGTCGGGAAATAATTTAATTTAATAAAATCGTTAAACTGTAAAGTTTTTTAAAACAAATAAACGCGATAAAATCCGATTTAGACTTTTAATTAAATAGGTACTTATATTCATATAACATATCCGGAAATACTACAGATGGACATTATCTAGTTTAGCAATCATGTAAATTTTGATAGAAATTTCCACAATACTCATTAAAATGACGATACACATACACGACTCAAACGTATTTCCCATTTTTCATTATCTATACTTCATCTATTCTGATGTAGATATCGGTTTTTGATTTAAAGTCGGTTTCTTTAAGTATGTACCTATCTGTGATTTTTATTTTATTTCCCAGTTTCTATAGTTATCTCGGTAGTAAACAAACAGGTAGATTATTATATTATATGAACGGTTAACTAATAATTTCCGAGGTTATCTATCGATAATCGCGGTGTAAAAAGTTCGCCATCACTAGAGTTTCACCTCAATCAAGTTGCTCATATCATCATAATATTGTATTTCAATGTTTATTAAATTTTATTACTGAATTGATTACTGATCAATTCTAAATTTCCGATATATTTAAGGATATTGTAGTACTCATAAATATTTGCTAAATGTATTTAAAAGTATTTTTTGATTCATGTTTGACTTACATACATATTTAACAACCGAAATAATCACATCACTTGTATCAAAAGACCTAGAAAAACATTCGGTAGAGACAACTTTATTATATAGCAAGAAAATGACTAAATTTCGTTTGTTTTATTATCTTTTCCTTTAAAATATATTAACTGTTAATTATAAATGTATTTAATTAAAGTTTCGGTGTAATGTATATGATCAATTTACAATAATATGCCGTTTGAGTAAAAGATCCCAAAACAAATATTTGTTAAACTATAGCAAAGTTGATTTGACAAACTGAATATCCTTTAAGTGGAAGTCAGCTAAAAACACTAAACCATCAGAATCTATGAATGAATAACAATCAATTAAGAATTAATTTTACATGTTATTTAATAGATCCTTCGTTTTTAATAGCAGAGATAAACCAACATATCAATAACATATTATGATCATTATACGGGTACATACCAAACAAAATTTTATGCAGATGACGACATTTGTACCCGTATAGTTGTTACGAAAATGCTTATAAACCACGAGTTATAAGTAATATTAAAATAAATAATATTATAAAATCGTTATATACATAATGTTTGTATATCTGCAATATTGTATATAATACTCTCAATTATGAACTAAAATAATTATAAAATTTGAAAAATATAACATAAAACAATATTTATATATATAATTTACTGGCAAATACTTAATCAAAGTAAAGCAAATATGTAGGAGATAAAAAATATCAATGGATTTACGATTAAGTCAAAGTGAATATTGATTACCATATACATTTGATTTTGGCTGCGGTGTTCAAATCCTGTCATTAAATTTATTTATAGTAATAGTATTTATTTTTTTTGATTTATAGTAAAATTATATATATTTATTTTAAATAAAGATTTATATAACAAGTCTAATTACGTTCATAAATTTTGGAGGACACTATATAATCAATACTGAAGCCAGGATGGAAGCAGGATGAAAGTCAAAATGTGTACTCATTGTCAGTTTATATATAATTTATTAACTCGTAGTCCAATTACGCTTATTATTATAATAATATTTTAATGTTAATTATTATGTTTTATATTTTAATTATTATACGGTAAATATTACACGGTCTTTGGTTTGAGAGTTCATAAATTACAGAAATCGTAATTCTCAGTATTAGGTCCATATAACTTGAAACTCGAAATGTGCAGAAACCTTTGAAAGTTCGACCCGTCTTCAGTCGGCTTACGTTCTTCATCTCCTAGGCTAATGAATTATGAAAGGGATGGTAATTGCGAACGAAGTTGCGAGTACAGCTAGAAAAAAAAGACATAACTTTCATAGTACATTGTCGTGTCGTGGGTGTCGTGTCTATACATTTCCGAATTTTGTGACAAAAAAAAATTGATTGATTTAAAAATACTAATAATTGTATACTTTTCTATTTTAATTTATTCTAAAGGAATACTTTGTCTTTATTTCATTAAGAGAAGGCAATTTTATTAAAGTTAGTGTAATTTCAATAACACATCATATATTAAATATTTTTAAACAATGTTGAATATAATATAAATAAATAAATAAATGTCTCACACTCAACTTGTAGGGTTGTAAATGTTGTAATTCTAAACAAGTTATTACCATTGTTCATTTTTAATTCTTTTTTTATCCTTATAATAAAAAAAAGTTTTTTTTTTTTCATATACATAATTATCTTGTTTAAAGTTCTCTCTTAAAGTTGGGGTCACTCTTTTCGTGTGACATGCACTTTTTAAGTTTAACTTTAGTATGTTGTTATATAAGTGACTGAAGGTACTACAACGTCAAAAATTCTAATTTTATAAATATCCTTTTTCATTATTTCTCTGTAACTCTATTACATTTTTTCTGTATTAAAAATTTAATCTATTAACTTACCTACTCTTCTCTCGTAGCTATCTTACGCCGGCATTCAAATTCCAATATCTTTCAACATATTTAACCAATTTTAATGAAATACACACTAAATTGTTGCTTGCATTAAAATTCAAGTCAGTTATGGCAAACATTAACATTAAATCATATATCAAATCCGATATTCAACAATGGCATTATATAATTATTTATTTATTTAGACTGCCAAGAACACCAAATCAAACACATATTATTGAAATTAAGGGCCCTCTTTCATTAAATTTATTTACAATTTTGGCACCGCCATTCAAAAAGAGCTGTTCTTTATGTGAAAATACAGCACGATTCGCTATTTTAGTGTTTTTTTTTTCGTTTAGTGTTTTCAATATATAGATAAATAATAATTACTTAGTAAGTACTTTAGCTGTGATACGTGTTCAAACAAACAGACACAATGACATTTCTAAAAATTATAGAAATGTATATTAATATAGCTATATTAATTTTTAGACCTCTACAATAATTTTCATCAAAAATTCTGAAATAAAAATTAGATTCTTTTTCTTTTTTTTTGGTATAATATTTTAATGCACACTCTTCTCTCGTAGTTTTAAAATGTAAGTCAGTTATCTCAAACACAAATATCAAAAATCTATCCGATATCAACCAATATTCGGTGTGTGGCCCATCCTGGCAAACCTTGGTGGGCCTCTCATGGTACGGGCTTCCAGACTTTCACCTGCCAGGTAATTTTTCGACCCGATTTGCCTAGGTCAAGCCCAATTAGGCATCGTGGTAAAGGTATGTTACCGATATTCAACAATCGTGGATCGTGTTTCTAAATTAATATTATATCTGACTCTAACCTTTGAGCCACCGAATTGAATTTCAAAACGAGATTAAAATATTGAGTTAACAGTAGAACCTATAGTAAATGGGCTTTTATTTATTTTACCTCATTTTTTTTATTGCTTTGATGACCTCTGTTTTAGCGAATGATTTGCACAATCTACGAGTAGTTAAATTATCTGACCGATACTTGTCGTTATCATCGAAATTTCCGCACTCATGATCACTGTACAGTGTTTTGTAGAATTATCTTAAAGTTTCGTGATGACTATTTAGGGTTTTTCCTTCGCTATTTAATTCGTCGATCCGTGATTTGTTTGTTGATAGTTGATCTTTGAAACATTTTTTCGAACTGATTGTTCTAAATATTTCTCGATAATGTTTCATCTGTTCTGTACCTAGTATATTCATTATAGTTATTACATATTTATGTAGTATATTATTTATGTTTTAGTTAGTTTTGTTTCAAGTATTTTATAGCTTTCTCTTCACCATAAACGCTAAGGTACTCTGATATTTAAAAGATTTGTAATGAAATATTTTCTAAGTTATAAAACGAATGATATTATTAGGGACCACTTAAAATCAGGATTGTGGCTTCTCCTCGCCTCACCGCGAAAAATAAGGCGGCGCTGCGCGCTGCGCAGCGAACAATCGCGGTGAGGGTGATTCGGGGGTACCGTACGGTATTGTGGGCTGCAGCTACTGCTCTAGCCGGCGACCCCCCGTGGGAGCTCGTGTCGGAGGTTCTTGCCGAGACCTACTCATACGTCTCGGGTAGGAGGGCTCTTGGTGAGAACCCCACGTTGGACGGGATCCTACGTGTGCGTCGGATAGGGCAGGAAGCGCTAATGCGGAGGTGGGGGGAGGACCTGGCGGTGCAGCCATATTGCACACGCGTAACGGCTGCCATTCGCCCGGTCCTTGAGCGGTGGATGCGTCGAAAACGCAAGCCCCTCACCTTCCGTCTGACACAGGTTCTCACCGGGCACGGTTGCTTTGGTGACTACCTGTGTCGGACGGCCCAAAGGGAGCCGACGACTGAGTGTCACGATTGTGGCGCAGCGGTGGACTCTGCCCAGCACACCCTCGAGGTGTGCCCGAGATGGGCGGTGCTGCGTCAAGGTCTGACGTCGGTCGTCGGAGGGGACTTGTCGCTCCCGAGCGTTATCACCGCGATGCTCGGCGACGACGAGTCCTGGAAGGCGATGGTCTACTTCTGCGAGACAGTAATGTCCCAGAAGGAGGCCGACGAGCGGATTAGAGAGGAGGCCGCCGACGTGGCCTCCATCCGTGGGCGACGAATGGGGGTGCGTAGGAGGCGCTACTTAATGCGCCTCCAGTAACGCCCTTGTGCCCGTGTCGGGCCGGGATGGGAACCCGGTCCTGCTAGACACGGCGTCGTCGGGACTGTTCAGAGGTTAGCCGGACAGTCCCCATGGAGTAGAAGTCTGGCCTTTTCGCCGAGGCCAGCCTGTCGCTGGAGGGATCCTGTTGCCTGCAGATCCGGGACCCTCCAATTAAAGCGGCTAAAGGCTCCCGCATCCATTGACGGATGATATCCAGGACGCCCGGGTCGGCAGTCCTAGACCTATGTCGGACTCGACACTTTGGGAGTGCAATACCGTACTAAACCCCTGCGGGAGCCTTCAGCCGCTTTAATTGGAGGGTCCCGGATCTGCAGGCAACAGGATCCCTCCAGCGACAGGCTGGCCTCGGCGAAAAGGCTAGACTTCTCCTCCATGGGGACTGTCCGGCTAACCTCTAAACAGTCCCGACGACGCCGTTTCTAGCAGAACCGGGTTCCCATCCCGGTAAGGTGAGGGGCTTGCGTTTTCGACGCATCCACTGCTCAAGGACCGGGCGAATGGCAGCCGTTACGCGTGTGCCATACGGCTGCACCGCCAGGTCCTCCCCCCACCTCCGCATTAGCGCTTCCTGCCCTATCCGACGCACACGTAGGATCCCGTCCAACATGGGGTTCTCACTAAGAGCCCTCCTACCCGAGACGAATGAGTAGGTCTCGGTAAGAACCTCCGCCACGAGCTCCCACGGGGGGTCGCCGGCTAGAGCAGTAGCTGCAGCCCACGATACCGTACAGTACCTCCGAATCACCCTCACCACGATTGTTCGCTGCGCAGCGCGCAGCGCCGCCTTATTTTTCGCGGTGAGGCGATCCGCCCAAACCGGGGCACCGTACGTCGCCATACTCCGGCAGACTCCGGAGTACAGCTGCCTGCAGGCGGGCGGTGCTGGGTCCTCCGAGGTTCGGGAGGAGTCTGCCCAGCGCACTCGCCGCCTTCACGACCTTCGGTCCCACCATCGCGAAATGTGGGCCGTAGGTCCACCCTCCGTCCAGGATGAGCCCGAGATATTTCATTTGGGGGCTCATCTTGACTCTCCCCTCTCCGATCTGAAGGGTAGCCCCCGGTGGAGGTCCCTTGCGGCCGGTCCCGCGGAAGAGCAGGGCTTCGGTCTTGTCAATCCTGACACGAAGCCCTAAACTCTCTATGCGGCTGATCACGAGGTCGAGTCCAACCTCGGCCAGCCGCGCCGCCTCCTTGTAGTTTCGTCCCCGGGAAATAAACGAGGGCATCATCCCCGTAGCAGATGACACTCATCCCGGGGAGGAGGCGGCCTCGCAGGACCCAGTCGTACCCGATGTCCCACAGGATCGGACCCAGAACGAATCCCTGCGGGACGCCGCAGCCGACTCGCTACCACTCCACGGACCATATAATTACATACCTTGCGAAATCACTATTGATTTTTTTTTTTAATCCAACTACAAAACACGTTCACTTATTTACGAATTTTCTAACAACACTACGATAGTTTTCTGCTAAATGATAATTATTAATTTTGAAATAGAAGCTGTTATAGTACCTATAATAATAACTATAAACAAAAATCTTTAAAAGGGGTTAAAGAATTTCATAATGTCATAATTTTGTCTTTATTTGAAAATTATACCTTGCGAAATTTGGAAAAGGAACACTTTTTGGAAGCCTTAACCAAAACCAAATGCAATTTTTAATGTTTAGCTATATTTCAAACCTGTTACTTTCCGATAGAATTTTCTTAGCGTCTAATTTATTTCTTTACATCTTACGTCTGTAAGCAATTGAGCAGCTTATTTATTAGATAAGGAACAACATAATTTCAAAAAATCCTTATAGCATCCTCCGGGTTCAATACAACAATGCATTCAGATTTCAGTGTGATGCTGGGGTTTTCGTTTCTGTGACGCATCAAAGATGTTGGCGACTATTGTTTGAACGCTACTATGCGCAAAAGGTGTGGGGGTACCTGGTGCGCAAACTACATTCTGAAGATGATTGCTAACAGGTTAGACACCATATATGTGAGTCATTGTTGTACCATTTCGAATTAAGTGGTGAAACAATGACTCCCTTTACAGTATTTAAGTAAGCTTAGGTTAATAAGTTGTTACTAACATAAATAAGTCTATATAGTTACTCAAATATAAAGTATAAAATAATAAATATAAATAATAATAATTATTATAAATAATGTTCCACAATGATTTGCATTTATTTTTAGATACACTTATATGTCATGTCATATTATTATTGATCGATTGAGATCTAGAATCTAGATACACAATACATGTCTTTAGTATCTTAGAATAGTAATAATACGTCTTTTTTTTTAAATCGTTAATCACGGGTTGGTTGTATATAGGCTGCGTTCGGCTAAGGTCGGACTATTTTTCGATGAGTTATTAGAATTTTTTGACGTGATAACGTCTTGTAAATCGATGAATGCCGGTTGCACCACCCGAACTATTGTCACGTTTCGCGAGTGAGAGCGCGGAACAAGCGATAGAGAGGCACAATCGGCCTAAGCGTTCGGCTTGTGAATGAATAACAATAACGCAGATTGGAGGATCATAAATATCACACATGTATATAAGTTGTAAATAAATTGTTAATAGCACATTGTTACTTGTAATTAATCTGTATAATTTAAGAAATAAAATATTTGAATTAACGAATAAATGTTATTTTATCGAAAAAAAAATTAATTAATTGAAATAACTCATTCTTTGTATTATACAAAATAATGATAACTCAGTGATAATAATTCAATTTATAAAAGTATGCATCAATTTTTTATCAATGTTTTCTTATGCCGTTATCACTAAAAATTATCGTCCGTAAACCGACTTTACAGACAAGCAAATTTTTTTTTACTGATGATTCGTAAAGCGACGACAAAAACATAAATCGATTCTTATTTATAAATACATGTTCTTACGTGTATTATTATTTTTTTTTTATTTCTTTACGTGTAATAGTTATTGTTTCATGCAAGCTATAAATTTTGAAATGAAATAGAAAATGTCAAGGAAAGATCGGACCTAAGCATGGTATATCCGGACTACCCTATGAAATGATCAAACCTACGCCTTGTATTTTTAGGTTCATAAATGAATATACTACATCCTAATCAGATTATAAAAAGAAGAAAACAAATTTAAAAAAATTACACACTAAATATATATATATATATATATATATATGTGTATTTTAATATGATGTTATTACGATTCTATGAAAATTTAAGATTTTTGCGGTTCTTAACTTTTTGCGATACTGTCTAGATTAGTTTTAAACATTTTTTTAGTGTTGATTTTTAGACGTTGTATTTACTAAATGGGAAATTTTGTTTAATCCTATATACTTCAGTCGTTATAGGCCAGTAGTATGTCAATTAATTATTTCTTACTTTTTCGATTGCAATTTTCATATCTTGTACGGTGTAGGAAGTAGCACGTTGAGACTTTTTTAAAATATGATTTAGGCGTGAGAATTCGGTTAGTAAATAAGTTCTATATTTTTTTTTTTTTTTTATTTTTTTTTTTATTAATTTTCCTCTACGAGCTTACAGACGCCCGTACCATTTTTTACTGATTTTATAAATTGTTACACAGGCATTATTACATCAGCAGACTATATTTTATCATTATTTGAATACCTATGAACTATACTTAGGATCTCTAGTTCTGGAAACATGAGTCCACATTGACCACTTAATGCTAACACTTATTTCTACCACTTAATTCTACAACTTGATTTTACAATTTAATTCTACAATTTAATTCTACAGCTTAATTCTACTTTTTTTTTTTTTTTTTTTTTTTTTTTTTTTTTTTTTTTTTTTTTTTTTTTTTTTTTTTTTTCAATTCCCTTTACATGCAATATAAGTATTTACTATTTCTAATTCTTCACCAACCACAATGCTCTTCTCTTCTTGCATACTCATGGTATGATCTTTTCGACACCGGCTCCTAGCTGTGCGAGCACATCCTCAATGATGGCGGTATCTCTATGGTGAATCGCCATCTTGAGGGTGTGCTCGAGGATCTCTTTGGTTGAGGCTTCCGACGCTCTCCCCACGAATCGGCCGATTGCGTCGTCCCTGTCGTCGGCGTAGTAGACGCAGGTCTTGGTGTGCCTACTTACCGCGACCACCGCATGCGAGACGCTGTCGTGTATTTTTAGTCTCTTTGCCCTTGTCTGGATGACGATGACCTCCTCGCTCGTCTGACCCTGCGCCTCGTGAATGGTCATGACGCTCGACCCTTCTCCGGTACCATATCCCTGGCCTATCAACACCTTCTTCTCCTCTTGTGTGAAGACCAGGTATAGGGTTCGGTCCTGTTTCCCGGGTATTTGAGCGCCGGTGAACCTTTCTGCTCGCAGTGAGTGGACGATGGGGCTTGAGCTGTAGATCCTGTCATAGACCTCACTGATGGCGAAAGCGACATCCTTAGGATTCCGGTGCGTACAGGACAACTCACATGTTGTACTTACTGTCATATTTGGTCTGCTATACCGCACTTCAAACAGGTTTTCCCTGTCGATGTACGGCAGCTGATTTATGTCTCCGACGAGAACCACCTCTTTTGCCTCCGACAGTCGGGCGGCCATCACTATGGCTCCAAAGTGGTTCATGAGGGCTTCATCCACCGTTAAACGGCTTATTTTAGTACCCTCATGAAAACCATTTACCAATACGGAGGCCATAGTGCGCACCCTAGACTTGGCCTTATTGCCATAGTGGTGCGTCAGCTTTTGTTTTAGATCTTTGGCCGCCTCGACTGTTGTCGTGATTACGACTTCATTGTCCTCGTCGAAGTTTCTGACAATGTAAGTTGTCTTGCCGTATCCAGGAACTCCATTAACCCATTGCAGTGTCGGCAATTCCCAAGCCCCGAAAATGTCGCCGACTTCCGGATCGCCCATTATGGTTTTTGCCATCTCGAGTATCCGGTCGCCTAGCATCACTCTCGTGCACTTGGCCACTACCACCACTGGGTCCTCTTTTGGTGTTGAGAAGATTAGAGGCTCTTCGTTCTGCCCCTCGGCTTCGGCCGCGCCCACGAAGCCGGCTGTGGTGTTATAAGCGGCCATATACCGTCCCGACATGTTTCCCCTGAGTATTTCATGGGTGTCGTTATTGTAGATGGCCGCCTCGGCTTCTCCGAGTTCCACCCTCAGTAGGTTTTCATGGCCATACTGGAAGCTCTGCATGATTTTCTTGCAGATGGCCAAGCTTACCTCGCGGTTCGCCTTTGTTATGGCCAGGAACTCGATATACGCGTTTTCCGCGTGTTGTTGAGGTGTGGACGCTTGTCGTAACCTTGGCGGTGTTACTTGCCCCATGTCGGCTCTTGTTCGAGTAGTCGGTGACGCCTTTAGGTACTTCGGACTTTCGTCTTTGGTGAACCTTATTAGCGCCTCCGATTGCCGATCTCTTGACTCCGACGGTCCTGGGACAAGATGGGGCAGTCGTCTGCCTCGTTTAGGCGAGGTTGTTGCCTTAATTATTTTCGCTATCGCCAACAAATGAGGCCCTGACTTTGATGTTATGTCGCCCAGGGTGCGCGATGTGGATTCTGCTTTTTGGACCTCGGCCTTTTGCTGTAAGCGCTCCGAACCACTTAGTACGGTCTCTACCAGAGCCGGCCATGTAGGGGGTGAAGATGTTTTGGTCTGGGGTTTTAAGTATCTCAGGTCCTCCCCTCTATCTTCGTAAACAATGACCTCGTATGTTTTCGAGGCCATTAGGCAACCGTATCTATCAGATACGTTGCCTCTTTCATAACCGACTCTCATAGAGTCCACACTTATTCTTCCGGGGGCTACCCCGGGACATTCGCCCTGCTGTCTCAACCACAAGCTTGCCTGCGCAAAAGCAGACTCCTCTCCCCACTCGAACAAAGCGATCACCTTGTTTTGCAACCGCACCGTCCGGTAAGTCGAGTCATCGTCCGATTCCTGCACAAGAGCGTCGATATTTTTACGCTTGAAGCTTATTTTTTGTGTGCTTCCCTTTAACAGCAGGGCGAGCCCCAGAGAGACCACCAGTCTTCCCGTATCTGCTTCCTGACGTACGAAATTGGAACTGTGTCGTAGTCAGGGGCCGATCTCTTCGTGAGAGCCGCCTTTTTAGCCAGCTCGTCCGCTCTTTCATTGCCCTGTGTTCCTGCATGGGCCTTCAACCAGAAGAACCGCACCGATCTGTTCTCCTCCTGGATCTGCCTGATGCATCTCTTCATCTCCACGGCCAGAGGGTGAGTCGCCGATGGGCACTTGAGCAGGTCAAGCGAGGACCTTGAATCGCTCAATATATTGACTGTGCAATAAGTTCTATATTGTATATTGAAAAGGTATGCCCAAAAAGTAATTCTCATGAATGTATTTGATTCTATACTTTCTTTTTTAAATTTTGCGTAGGGTAGGGAGGGGGAATAGCGTTCACTTAAGGAAAACCTGGTATATTTTTTAAATTATTTAGTATAAATCAAAATTAAGAAAAATAATAAAGTCTTTAGTTAACGAGTAATCAACAATTTAACAACAACATTATATATCTTTGACCTACTAGTAGTAGGAAAACATTATAAAAAAATGTGTTTGAGCGGCATTGCCCCTGACTTTGGGTAATGCCGCTCAGGGTGCGGGGTAATGACGCTCAAACATGTTTTTTTGGAATATAACAAGTAAGATACACTTTAATTAAAGAAATATTATTGAGATCAACATTATACAATAATAATAAAGTCTAAAATCACAAATTAGCATCAATTATGTCCATTTGTACGTAAGATTAGCCTTTTTCAATTTTACAAATATAGTAGTCTCCGATGTCAAATCAAATTCAATTGTTATAGGTAATATAATTAAAAATAACTATTATTATTAGAGGTAAGACAAATTAGAAATAGTAATATTTTATTTTTGATCATACATTTGTTATAATTTTCATCATCCACATTCATTTCGTCATCGTCGCAAAGGTGCTCTTCATCTTCACTCTCTGAAGAACTTTCTTGTAAAAATTTTCTCTTGTAAGATTTATGCTTGATATGTTTCTTCTTATTGTCTTTGATAACTTTTTTTGGTATTGATTTATCATTTTTTCCAGTCTTATCGAGTTTCGCTACTTTTTTCTTTTCTTTCCTCTAAAATCAATTTCATAGGAATCGCAGTTAATATGGTAGCATGTTTTCGCTTTCCTTGCCCTGGCTTAGAAAATGGTGCAATAGGGTGTCGTTGCTATAGCAGCAAAGGGAAAAGCTACAGCAGTTTTAGCAGATTGAAGGTTTATATATAAGACATATCTACAACAATAATAAAATAAGTCATTAAGGGGTAATGGCGCTCAGATGAGCGGTATAACCCCAAACGGTCGTTTTAAAATTAATTTGAAATTAAAAAAAAAATCATACACAATGGTTGAAAATTGATTGCATTATCACAAAATAGAATAGTTTTGTTGTCAGAAAAGTAAAATTAATAATTAAATAAGCATTAAACTTTTGGACTTACCGATAAAAAATACCTAACAAAAAATTAGATCAGCGCGACCGGAAATAAAGAAACGCACTTTACAGTCACGTGACTCGAGCTGACTGTCCGCTTGAATCGCTGTTTGTTAGAGGCCCCCTCCCTTCGCGTTTCACGTGACGTGGCGTGTTGCTACGTTCCATTTTTACAGAGTTACAGAGGTGAGCGCCATTACCCAGTGAGCGCTATTCCCCCGCTCTCCCCTACTAGGTATGTTACGAGAAAAATGTTAATTCTTTAGGTTCTAGTTGCCTTGGGCAAACTGTAAGGATCCTTAGGCTGCTACAGCTCAATATATAAATATATTTTTTATATTATAAAAAAAACTTTGAAAACCAATTTAATTATTTACCAAAAAAATCGACAATTTTTTCATATCCGATCTTTCCAAAATTAGTGTAAAATTGGATCTCAGCATATAGATCCAAAATAGATTGGAGTATCGATACCATTATCGATGAAACATGAGATAAAAATAATGATTTATATAAACAAAAACTTATCAAATAATCGTAAAATAAAAACCAATGATAAGTCCGGATCAGTGCTAAAATATGCAAAATTGAACTTTTTCGTTTAATTGCATGTGGCACACGTATTATAAGTCAGAACCTCAAAAGAAAATTAGAGACCGGGGCGCAGTGATATTTCACTGCGCCCCGGTCTCACTGCGCTCTGCCTTCTTTGTGGCCAACACTAAGAAACGTCCCGTATTTCGCAGTGTTTACAGGTTGTACGATCTTACCCCATATCCTATTTTAGCCGAACGCGCCGTATTTTAAATAAAAAAGTCTAATTCTATATGATCTTTTTAGGCCTTTGACAATCCATTTATTTTTTACAGTTTTGTGATGGTAATTATAGAAAATGATAGCTCATATAACAAGATAAAAATTTTATAAAGTTAAATGCTTTCTGCGCGTCATATTAACCATAGATTACAGAGAAAGATAATTTAGAGATACAGTTTCGAAATTTTTTATAAGTATTATTTATTTATTTTTATTATATTTTATTTTATTTATTTTACAATACAATGTTATAAGACTGATTGCTACTCGATTTTTAAGCAACACTGAATTTATTGTAACAACGACCACAATTATTACTATATTAAGAATTGTATAAAGAAATTAAAAATTATATTAACATAGTTTGTTTTCTTTTCAAACTCCAAAGTACTCGTATTAATAGTGCTTACTGTGTTAGTATCTAGAAAAAAAAATCTAGTAAAGTTAGCTTTTCAGCAATTAAACAGTTTCCTTTACAAGTATTCCCTCATGAAACCTTTTCAATCTGGATTCCGTTCTGGACAAAATTTGGTTTCAGCTCACGTCAAATTTACCGATTAGCTACGGACAATAAACCACTAACAGTTTTGACTCTATTGGAATATAGTAACGCGTCTAATTGTAATTATCACGATATTCTATTGAATATGTTACGTGCTTTTAAAATATATCCATCAGTGGTAGACGAGTTTCAGAACTACCTTAAAGGTTGACGACTGCGCATACGCTATGATGATGATATTTCGTCATGGTGTGGTGTCCAAGCCTAGGCACCTCAAGGTTGCGTCCTATCTCCATTGCTCTTCTCAATTTTCATCAATTCGATCACTTAATGTATGTCTTCTCTATCAGATGTATGCAGATGATTTCCAAATTTATCGCCACACAATGCTTCAACATCTAGTACAATTGATATAATCAACAGAGCTTTAGCTAACATTTCAGAGTGTAGCAAATGTTACCGGCTTAATATCAACCCTGACAAATCTTAGGTTATAATTTTATTAGCAGCCTAAGCTTGATTGCAATCTTTTTTTTTAATTCAAATTTGATTGCAACGGTTGATCGCATACATTACCTACTCTCGTGTACAACGGTATTAGTTTGTCCTACTGTGCCAACGTTGGGGACCTTGGTATACAACTCGACCCGACTTTATCGTGGTCAGTACAATTAAAAAAAGTCAGCGAAAAAACCTTCACTACGATGAGCTCCCTAAGTCCCTCGGCGCCTAAAGTCTTTTCTACCAATTCCTATAAAAATCATGTCAGCAAATACTCTACTACTGTCAATCCTCGACTACTCAGATTTAAGCTATATTAATCAAAAGTGTCATATAACATTAGCCCTTTAAAAATATTGTAGCAATTACTTTTATATGTAGGTACTTAAAGTTATGTATGGCTTGTGAAAGCACTGCGCCGTAACATCGTTCCAGCTATTAAAAGTTCATTTTTAACTACTGAAGTCCTCAACCATTAGCAGTAGGCATAGACGAGTCAAAAGGCGACGAACGCATCCTCTAGTTGTAATGATGCCTGCTACTCTGGATATGCCGTCTGGCCAGGGCCGGATTTATAGGTGTGGAGGCCCGGGGCAACAAAAGAGTGGAGGCCCCTTAATATCAATTTTTTGTTTCTCAATATATTTGTTTGCATACGACGACGACGCAGGGCCTGATTTAGGGAAGGGCGACCGGGGCAACTGCCCCGAGCCTCCTCATAATAGGGGCCCCACAATAGAGACTTTGAGAGAAAAAAAATTCAGAGTCGTAAACAGTACGAGTATATATTTTATTGATATTGTGTAGTAGGTTGGGGAGATGACCTTTTTTTTTCTAGAAATACGTATAGCCCGACGGAGTAAACAAGAGCTGTCCGGAGTTGTGACGACCTTTTTTTTAGGAATACATATAGCCCGACGGAATAAACAATAGTGGTGACCTTTTTTTTTGTAGGAATACCTATATACCCGATAGAGTAAGCAACAGCGCTCCGCAGTTGCGACGACCTTTTTTTTAGGAATATGTCTAGCCGGCAAGGAAAAATATTGGTATGAGATCGCGACGACCTTTTTTTTCGTCGTCCTATGCAAACAAATATATTGGGAAACAAAAATTGAGATCAAGGGGCCTCCACTCCTCTATTGCCCCGGCCCATCATACTTCTAAATCCGGCCCTGCGACGACGGAAAAAAAAGTTTGTCGCAACTCCGGACCGCTGTTATTTACTCCGTCGTCTCCGTCTCTCAGGTGGAGGTCTGGGGCAGCTACCCCGGTTGCCCTCGCCTAAATCCGGCCTTGCGTCTCGCCCAGGATAGAGGCGCAAAACACGTCCTGGATGCATATTTAATAGTGCTAACCAGCTAATAACACCAATTCTCCCACGTTGAATTGAGATTCGTTCATTTGTCACTTAGCTCTTTGTTTAAAATCAGCTATAATATATTCTTTCTGCCATCTTCACCAAAAGTGCTGCCTTATTTTTTCAAGACGACGATCGCTATTTTTGTTGTGGCAAAAGAGCGGCCTCTCGATGATGATATGCTCTGGGGAAAGGAAAAGAAAATAGAACAAGAGGATAAGAGCCACAAAAAACGACTATTCAGTATCTCTCATATTTGTGCAAATAAAGTTGGAATTTCATAACTTTCAAAATCAGATAGAGATTTTTGATATTCTGATAAAAAACATCAATTTTTTCTTGCGGCACCCAAGCACCACACATATAGTTGCTATCGCAAAATATTTCCAAGTGTTTGTCTTTGCGTGTTATTAATCGTCTTACGGCGAGTTGCACGAAACCGTCGCTAACTTTCCGTTAGTTAAGTTGCAATTAATCTTAAAATTAGTTCATCTTATGATTAATTTAAAGCTGTTGGAATTAATCATCCGTTAGATAGGTCTTTAATTAAACTAATTTTTTTTGTTAATTTAATCAGATGTAGGTTTCGTGCAACATATAATCACGATTCTTGTGATTAAATTAGTTTAATAAACACTTAAATTTAAAATTTGTTTCGTGCAACTCGGCGTTAGAGTCATAGTAAATTTATCTTTAGTTAAATCACTTACAGCTTTTACGAGTACAGTGTACACATTTATAAAGCAAGCATACAAAATATCCAGTTTTACTATAAATTAAAGCTGCTGAAAACTATCTCTTATTTAAAGTTGCTGAAAAAGTTTCGATAATTATTTAAATTCGGACTGTAATTAAATTAAATATTAAAAATTAAAAAAAAATCACTGTATTGATTTAGTCGACTATTTCTTTAACTTATGTGCACAATAATGTAATATTAATTTTTTTGAGAATATTCGTTGTTGAAAATACTTTTAAGAATTTTAACTTACAAGAAAATATTTTTAGTTTCTTGACTTTAGCATTGTATTTCTTTTATTTAGTCAGAAAATACTTTTTACAACGTTATTTAATAATATTTTTATTGTGATGATTAAACTATTAATAGCATATGTACCGACATTGTAAAGTTAGACTGATATTATTTTGTGAAAACTGAAAGACTATATACCTATTAGTATTATTAGTTTTTTTGTTAAATATGGGTACTTACCATAACAAAATTAAGACTTAAACCATAAATAAATGAGTAATAACTCTAATGAGAAAAGTTTAAATTATATATGTAAACTATAAAAACCCCTAGAATATGTAAAAAAGTAATTTGTAACAAATCATACAGTTTCTTCCTGCTAGCTCGATTTGTCTAACTCGAGTTGACGAGTTCAATTCGAGTTAGCTGAATTTTAACTCGAGTCGTGTTTTTTCCAAGTTGGCGCATCTCTAGTTTCCAGCCTTACGCTGGACTTACACATCCGGAATGCCTCTCTGAATTCATAATCTGAATTCCGGGCTTTCTGAATTATTCATTCAGAAAGCCCGGAATTCCATACAATTTCACTATTCTCCACACACATTCTGATTTTTTCAGATTATGAATTTCTCAGATCGATCTGTAAGAGCGTTCTGAATTCCGGATCTGAATATTATTAGTTCATAACGCTCGCATTCCCATACATTTCAATAGACCGGCACACACATCCTGGAAATCAGATTATGAATTATTTCAGTGTTGCCAACTCGGATATTGAAAACGGCGTAGGCCAAATCAGAAAATGATCTTTATTAATATATAACGAGTATTAAAAATATTATTTATTAATTATTATTATTTATTATTTATTTGCATTTATTTGTACTTGTGTGTTGTATAAATTATTTAATTATATGTATTTTATATATTATTAAAGGTTTAGTTTTTATTATATTATCATTTTTAATATTGTTATAATACGTGCCCATCTGCAAATGCAATATTTCTGTCACCCTCAGGTTGTCTGGCAGAAATTGCTATTTAGCAATGAGACCGCCACAGACACACAGACAGCTTAAATGGTATTAGCTCCTATCTTTAATTTTGTTCTGTGTTTTGGTGTGCAATAAAGTACATTATTACTATAATAAAGTATATTATAATTTATAAATATATAAAGAGTATTAAAAAACATTACGGAATTTTATTTATTATTATATTAATTTTTATTTTTACATTATATTTATTCCACGTGAATTGTATTATTTTAAATTAATAAATATTATTAGTATTTTTAAGAAAATTCTATTAACGATCGCCAATAAGTAAATAAATTAAATTTTAAATCGTATTATTTACATAAACTTTTCAAAAACATTCCCACGATAGCATTTTTTTTTTCAATTTTGAGAATTCAGTATTATTTATGACATCAAAAAGATTTTCGATGTAATTTTTACCTTTATCGCTATGAATTAGGGGACATTATTGTTTGAAAATATGGAGTTCTGTCAAAATACAATATTGTACAAAAAAATTATGACCGGTCTATTGTTTTTAAATGAGTAACAATAATGCGTAAATTATTCCACGTGAATTATATTCTTTTAAATTAATAAATATTATTAGTTTTTTTAAGAAACTTCTAAAAACGATAGCCAAAAATTAAGTTAATGAAATTTTTGAACGAAATATTAATAATCTGAATTTTTTAAGATATGTGTGAGGCGAGGTGACGGAATTTAAGATTATGAATTCAAATAATAAATTCAGAGAGGCATTCCGGATGTCTGAGTCCAGCCTTAGAGATAAATAAAAACAACGTATTATAACCATTGGACAGTTTGTCATATTTTTTTTTATGGCAAGCCCTGATAATTAAGCGCGCTTATTTTTATTTACAATCTGTGCCTGTGTATTCATAATTGAAGTGGTAGTTTTATATACTCTTGGGCGGGAACCTTGAAAAAGCGCGGTTGACTTTAAACTTTGATTTTAAATTTTACTTATAAAAAGTGATTTTTTTATAATTAAAGTGAAAAATATTGCTATTAGCTGCTGAAAAGCACAATAGCAATGGAGGTAAACGAGGGGGGCGGGTCTCACCCGCCCGCCTCAAAAAAACGGTCACGGCCTACGGATGAAGGAGGCGTAGGCGTAGGCTCTGGACCATCGGGCTGCGGCGATGAGCGAGATGCTTATCTACCGTACTACAAACCAAATTATAAAAGACTTTATCCGGAAAACTCAACCAACACAGACTTTAAAGTGTATGTGGAATCCACAAAAAACGACGATAGATTGGGCAACAAGAGCCCTATATACTTAAACCATATTTTCGCAATGGATGTAAAAGGTGTGACGGGTATTCAGAGGGTGAATGCAAATAAAATAGCAGTTATTTTCAAGCAATATAATACGGCCAATAACTTTATTAATAACACCACTTTCCTCACAAAATATAATATGAAGGCGTTCATACCGGCAGCGCAAATTGAAAAAACTGGCATCATTAGATTTGTTCCAGCGAATATATCTAACAAAGAACTTTACACAAGACTTTCTTCAATTTATGAAATAGTGGCAATAAGAAGGTTTTCAAAGAAAGTAGGACAAGAGCGCATTCCATTGCAGACTGTAAGCATCACCTTTTTATCTAATGTACTGCCTAATAATGTACAATATGATCTATTCTCGTACAGAGTTTTCGAATACATTCCACCATTACTACAGTGTTATAGGTGTTTTAAATTTAATCATTCAGCAAAAGTTTGTAATGGTAAACAAAGATGTAGTATTTGCGGAGGTGAGCACTTGTATAAGGAATGTGATAAACCAACAGAAATCAGCTGCATAAATTGCAGTGGACCTCATCTTGCGATATCTAGATTATGTCCTATTAAAACAAAGAAGATTATTGAAAAGAAAAACAACATATCTTATGCAAGTGTCGCCTTTACAAAACAAGTCACCACCAATGAAAAAGATTTCCCTCCACTCCCATCACCAAAATCACAACCTGTAAATAGTAATGTTAGTGTAAATAAGTCTGTAAATATCTCTGCAAATAAGTCTGTACAAGATGTAAATAAAGTTAAAATAGTCCATTCTAAAGACCTTAAAAGTCAAATAATTTCCGACAACGATGTACTTATGGCCCTAGTACAGACGTTGGTGGAATTAGCCAATAAAGATGACAGTACACCCACTAATCTTAAAACTATTAAAGATGCATTAATAAAAAACTTAACATAATGGATTGTGTAGGGCCTAGTTCTACACAATCCAAGTTACGTATTGCGCAGTATAACATTCAAAGTGCAAATAGTAAAAAACCTTTATTAATCCAATTTTTAAAACAAAAAAATATTGATATTTGCCTTCTTAATGAGACATGGTTCAAAGATAATAATTTTAAAATACCAGGATATAATATTTACAACAAAAATTCAAATAATGCACATAATGGAGTTGCAATACTGATAAAACCATACCTTAAGTATAATACATTAAATACCATATTTTATGAAGACATTCAAACAGTTGCTGTATCTGTATCAACAGGACATAGTAGTTTAACAATTCTCTGTGTATACTGTCCACCTTCAAGTGGGCGTTTTAGAATTAATAGACTCCGCTACATTATTAATGATCTACCAAAACCCATATTTATGAGTGGTGACTTTAATGCTCATCATATTGCATTTGGTTGTCAGTCAACGAAAGGTAGAGGTCAGGAGTTATTTAATTTAATTGATGACTTAGATTTGTGTATTTTAAATGATGGTAGACCTACAACTATAAATCGCCCTAAACAAACTGCTTCTGCCATTGATGTAAGCTTCATCAGTGGCAGCCTCGCACCACTATGTGATTGGTCGGTACATGATGATACAATGGGAAGTTACCATTATCCAACAATAACAGAGATTTCATTATGTATAGATAAATATCATCTTAATTCCCCTGTAGATAGGTTTATATATAAAAAAGCTGACTGGGCAACATACACAGCTCTTTCAAAAACAATGTTTAATGATTTCATACTTCAATCACATGATCCTATTTCAACCTATAATAATTTCTGTTTTCATTTAGATACTCTTAAAGAAATGTCAATTCCAAAGCTCACTAAAACAAACACTTTCATAAGCAGGCCACCATCTCCCTGGTGGAATAGTATATGTGAACAAAGTGTTATTGCTTCATATAATGCACTAAAACTATATAGAAAAGAGCCTACTATTGAAAATTATATTAATTACAAAAGAAAAGATGCCCAGAAAAAGAGAACAATTTTAGAACAGAAAAAAATTGGATGGAATAATTTATGTAACACTTTTAATAGAAATACTCACATAAGTAAAATTTGGAATTTATTAAAAATGTTTAAAGGCATAAGACCTAAGAATAAATCATATACAAATGAGTTTATATCTCCACTCTTAGATAAATTATCAGATAATAGCAACTTAATTGAAGTAGATCAACTGAACATTCTTTTTGAAATCAACAATCATAACCCAAATTCTAAATTTTTACTGGATCCATTTTCATGGTCTGAATTTTTAACAAGCTTGCACTCCAGACGAAATACGACTCCTGGCTTAGATGATTATCCTTACATCGTAATTAAAAACTTAGATGTATCTGCCCAAAAGTTGTTTCTTAGCATCCTCAATTTGCTTTGGCGTAATAAATCTATTCCACAGTCATGGAAAACACAGTGTGTTGTCCCAATACTTAAGCCCGACAAATCTCCTGAGCTTGCTAGTTCTTATAGACCAATTTCCTTGTCATCCTGTCTTGGTAAAATATTCGAAAATATGGTGAAAGTCCGTCTTGACTGGTATGTTGAATCCAAGTGTTTCATTCCACATATACAATATGGCTTCCGTAGAGGGCGTAGTAGTGCAGACAGTTTCACCTCTTTAATCTCTGACCTGAAAAATGCAAAACATAGAAAATTAAACACTGTTTGCGTATTTCTAGACGTTCAAAGTGCTTTTGACAGTGTTGATCCTGGTATACTAGTTCAAATCATGTCTAGGTTGGGTGTGCCCGGGCACTTATGTAAGTGGATTTTTAATTTTTTGAACAACAGAACAATCTATGCTAGGCATAACAATATTTTATATGGACCCAAATGTGCCTCAAAAGGCACAATGCAGGGTGCCACACTATCACCATTACTATACAATATATACACAAGTGAAATTTGTAAATATGTAAATAATAGGAATGTAAATATTTTACAATTTGCTGATGACATTGTTTTTTACAGCAGTAATTACAACTTAGAGATTGCAATAGATAATATGAACAAATCCTTATTTCAACTATTACAATATTATAATGATCGTTTACATTTAAAAATTAACCCCTCTAAAAGTAGTGTTATGTTTTTTGGCAATGAAACCTCAAATACAAATATTATTTACAACAATGAAATTATAAATAGAGTCACTTCAAAGAAGTTTTTAGGAATAATATTGGACCCAAAACTAACTTTTGAAGAACATATTAAATACATATCCAAAAATGCTCACACAGGACTAAATGTTATCAGATCACTTTGTGGCGTAACATGGGGTGCAGACCCTAAAATATTGTCAATATTGTATAAAAGTATTGTTAGAAGTCATTTAGATTATAGCTCCCTCGCTTATATGAATAGTTCTCATGTAAATAAATTAGACATATTGCAGAATAAGGCTTTAAGAATAATATCTGGTGCTATGTGCTCAACTCCCATAAGGGCCATGGAAGTTGAGACAAAAGTGATGCCTTTGATTTTGAGGCGAATCTTACTTGCTGAAAGATACTGTCTCAAACTAATAGCATCAAACAACACTCAAATAATAAGTAAAATTGTACCTTATATAGATAGAACACCAAGAAGATCATTAACAACAGCACAAGGTCTATTATGCGGTAATTCTCCAACACTGTCCGACATACTTCTGGAAATAGACAATAGCTTTTTTAAAATTAGAAAACAGTTTCCATGGCCATGTTACTCTTTCTCTTATCAGTGTATTTCACATCCAATTAATGTAGTCCAACAGACAATAAACAATAATTCGGAAATGCTTCAATTTTTGGAGGAAAATACAAGGTACTATGTTATCTACACTGACGGGAGCAAAGCAAGTGATTATGTACATGCTGCTCTATATGATCCACAAGCAAAATTTTCTTCAAGTTTTATTCTGCATGAACCCTGCTCTATATTTACGGCAGAGGCATATGCGGTGTATCAGGCATTAATGCGTATTCGCGAAATCAATAACATCAAATATTTTTTAATAATTTCTGATTCCTTGAGTTTGATAACAGCTTTATCTACCCTCACAGTTAAATACAAGTCTAATTATATCCTTTATTTTATTAAACAAATAATTTACCAATACCACAATAAAAATATTCAAATTTTCTTTCTATGGGTGCCTTCCCACAAAGGTATCTCTGGCAATGAAATGGCTGATAAAACTGCATATGAAGGAGTTAATGCTGTTGATGTTAGAAATACAATGTATGTTCCTATGTCTGATTACTTGCAATGTATTGACCAGAATATTCAAAAGTTGTGGTTAGAAATGTGGAAGAAAGATCAAGATACGAAAGGAAAATGGTATGGAAGCATACAAGAAAGCTTACCTGCAAGACCTTGGTATCATCGTATACAAGATGCTACTCGAGACTTTATTACTATCATAAATAGACTGCGTTTTGGTCATAGTACTGCACCGTCACACCTTGCTCGACTCGGCATTATTGCGAATAAAACTTGTTCACATTGTAATTCAAGTGATGGAACTGTGGAGCACATTATTTTCGATTGTCAAAAATTTTTGATTGACAGACTAGTGTTGGCCAGTGAACTTAGTGATGTTGAAATTAAGTGTGATTTATTGTCCCGCCCGCCGCCATTAAAACAATTATTACAAGACGAACATACTTACAAGCACATCTACAAATACATAAAGAATACAATTAAAACAATTTAATGAAATATGCTCAGAGGCGTATTATTACGTATATATGAATAATAAGAGTTGACCTAAAGGTTGTAGATACCAGGTCATAAAATCCCAAAAAAAAAAAAAAAAACATAATTGAAGTGTCAATGAAGAAATGGCGGTGAATGCTTGGATTACATTTTTAAGTTAACTTTTCAAGTTATTTAAAACCATAAAAATGCATATAAAACAGGTAAAAGATCCAGCGTAATATTTAACAAAATCTGTATTCGCATATCTTTGTTATTTATCTCATTTTTCACTTATGACGTGTATTATTATGTGACATTGTTTTGTTTATAGGTAATTATTCAGGGGTTTAAGAGTTATCGTGAACAAATAGTAGTAGAACCCTTTGATAAAAGACATAATGTAGTAGTCGGACGCAACGGTTCTGGGAAAAGTAACTTCTTTCACGGTATGCATCATTTTATAACCACTGCACCAAATTATACAGAATATAAACAATGTTAGATTAATCATTGTAATTTTTTACATATTGCGTATTATTGAGGTACTACAGATCATATTTTAAAGTATTTAGTACTTCTAAAGCTTCTTGTCAATTTATCATGCCATAATACGCTATTAATTACATATTTTTATTATAAAATTATTAGCTTGATAAGATTTAACTTCACTAATTAGTATTGAATTATTTATAAGAAAAAAAAACAGTATAGCTTTCGTAATAGTAATAATGATGTCTAACTAAAACATGTCATTACAGCAATTCAGTTTGTTCTGAGCGATGAATTTTCCCATCTCAGACCAGAACAACGACTTGCCCTGCTCCATGAAGGCACTGGACCCAGGGTGATATCGGCGTTTGTTGAGATTATATTTGACAATTCTGATAATAGAATTCCGGTTAGTATATATTAAGTAATGGAGCAACATAGACAATTATCAATCTCTCTAAACCTTAATATGAGCAAAGGTATCTGACGATCAATGGAATATTTATAGGCCTGCTTAGAGCAATATAATATTTTAAAAAATGATATAGATCTTACTCTACATTTTTGTTTTAAAATTTTCAGATTAGTGTAATATACAAGAAATAACTGCATGTATAAATCAACCTGTGATGTTTTATTTAGATTTGCAAGTTTAATATAAAGTATGATATTAGTTTATAGTCACATGAATTTTATGTACTTGCATATAAATCAATATTATTGTTAATCTAAAATGTTCCTTAAATATTTTGTAGATTGAAAAAGATGAGATATTTTTACGTCGAGTTATTGGTTCTAAGAAAGATCAGTTTTTTCTTAACAAGAAAGTAGTGCCACGTTCGGAGGTGCTAAATCTTTTAGAAAGTGCAGGACTTTCCAATTCAAATCCGTACTATATTGTCAAACAAGGAAAAGTGAGTTGATTTTATTACTAATTTAGTTTATTTAACGAAAATGTTAATTTAACGAAAATGAAGATTTTTTATTATTATTATTATTTGAATTATCTTTGTGTTGTGTCAAATAAATAAATACGTATTTATTTACTTACCATTTTAATTATATAACTTTGTATTAAAATCCATACTAATATTAACTAAAACTAGTGAAATATTTACAATGAAACTTTATATGAAGAAGTTTGAAAACCTGAATATGTAGAATAGTTTTATCCTAAAAAAATTGTAACCATTTTTAAAGATTTTTTTAATATCCTTTTTTATATTAATGTCTAGATTAATCAAATGGCAGTAGCACCAGACTCTCACAGATTAAAATTGCTGAGAGAAGTTGCTGGGACCAGAGTGTATGACGAGAGACGAGAGGAATCTGTTACTATACTCAAAGAAACAGTTGGCAAGGTATAATAATTATTTTATACTTTAATTCATAAAATTATTGATACTTATACTTCTAAAGAATGTAAAACAAACAACTATAGTAATAACATATTTTGCATCTAATGTCAAAATTGGTTACTTTGTTACTTGCACATAAATCTAACACTATAGTCTGTTCGCGTTAAGAAAATAGTGACTCATCGTTGTCACTCAGCTTAGCCACGCCTCTTGACCAATAAGATCACAGTAAATTATAAAGTCGTGTTCACTTTGAACAGTTGAATCCCTTCAGACAGTACGCATGTGTTCTTTGCCAATTTTAAAAATGAATACCTCACCTATTCTTAAAAATAATAGTGAATCAATATTACATAGCGGAGAAAGACGAGTGATTTACAATGTTTTTAAGTACTTTAAACAGTGTGGTGATTAAAACGTGACTATGGAGAGTATAGTAGTGAAAAAGGCTAGTGAATGCGGTGTTTCTGAAAATACGGTTCTGACGATTCTAATCATTTTTTTAATGTAATAACTACTTAATTTTAATATTTTAAAATACTGTCATAAAAACTTTGCTTTAATATTAATGGTTTAATTTTTACCCCAGTATGAATACGCCTTTACTTTGATGAGTCACTATTTTCTTAACGCGAACAGACTATAGTCATTAATTTCATAAATGATCTTAAACATTGATCATCTAAAAAAAAGGTTTAACTAAATATAAAAAAAATCAAGACTTGTATAATATTGATATGCAAAAGTTCTCAAGAAAAATAATTTTATCTTCACTTTACTAAAAAGGTTGGTTTTTATTTCAGGTGGAAAAAATAAATGATTTTCTACAAACAATAGAAGAAAGGTTAAAAACTCTTGAAGAAGAAAAGGAAGAATTAAAAGAATATCAGAAGTGGGACCGAGCACGACGGGTCTTAGAGTTCATTATACACGACACGGAGCACAGAGAGAACAAAAGAAAATTGGAAGATGTATGTATATTATAGGAATTTTTTTGAAAGGATTTTTTCTAGAATTGTCAGGCTCTGGCTACCCTTTTAAAACCAGGCCATACATAAATTTCATCATATATTCAGGCTTCAAAAATCTTAATTAAAAATCTACTTCAATACAAAGAAGAAAATATAAATCAATGTTTAAGAGCTTCAGTCATGTGCAAGTCACATGATAATTTTTTGTAAAAACTAATTTGTCAATTGGTAATTATTATCGTAGCTAAAAATTGTCGTTTAAATTATGTTTCTATTGGAAGTAGCTACACAATTGTTTGCAATGTAAATAGATGGTCAGTTATTTATATGTATTAATATGTAGATAAATATTTTTTTTAGTTTACCGTATCTTAACATCTATAAGGAAAATATAGTAAATAATACACTGAGTAAAAGTGATTTATTGTTTGAATCTTAAAAAAAATTATAGTTCTATGTATCCATTTTACTTCTATTAGATCCAATTTGTATTTTTTTTTTTTTTCAGAAAGGTAACCTTAGTTTTACAACGTCGGATAACACAAAAGAAAAGTTTAATTGATTGTTATTGAATATAATAAATTGACTACACTATACAATAATTTTTCAAATACCTTTAGTGGTAATTAAAAAAATATATTTCTATCAATTATTAGTTATTTTAATGTTTTTTTTTTTTTTGTTTTTTTTTTTAGTTAGAGAAAATGCGTGCAAACAGTGGCAAAGAGCAGCAGCACTACGCTGATATGGTACGGGAAGCTCAAGACCATGTGAGGGAAGCTAATAGGTATGAAACTAATTTTATATTAATATACTATAGGTACTGTATCAGCCTGTAAACAACCCACTACCTCTTCTCCATATAGAAGAAGGATTGGAGCTTAATACACCAGGCTGCACCACTGCGGGTTGGTGGGTAGTTTCCCTACCATGAGTAACGATCGTTATCAGGTGTCTATGAAAAAAAAACCGGGACCAACGGCTTAACGTGCACATCTCCGAGGCACAGTGGGGAACCCACAAGGACATAAACCTAAACTGGAAACAAATAATTGTACAACTACCTGTCCCGAGCGGGAATCGAACCCGCGACCACCGGCGCGCGGCTTTGAGGCAACTACTCGTACCACTACACCAGAATGGTCTGTTATACAATGTTTCCGCTAAATATTCTACTGTAGGGACTGTAAGACCTTAATTACCTTTAAAATACTTACTAATGAGGTTTGAAACGTAATATCCATTATTTCAACTTCAAGGCCCAAAAATTTCAACTTTTTAATTTGCATGTAAGCAAATTTCTCAACAATGGGTTTTTTCATAAAGTTTTTATATATTTTAGCACAAAATACTCCAATGTTGATAGCCCGGATTTGAATCTTTAGTTTGTGACATCTAATCATTGATAATTTTGGCACAAATACTTTTATTCGATGTTAAATTATATGTTTTTATTTTTCTTTGCCTTACTTCTGTTATAATGTTGTTGTATTTTATTTCTGTTTTCTGTATTCTATTGTGTTCTACTTGTGTCTCCTACTGTAAAATATTGTTGATTTTTATGGACTTCTTGTCCGAAGTAAACATTTATTATTATTATTATTACTAACTGCAATGAATAATTTTTTTTTTTTATGTCACATGTTAGAAAATAAAACTAATGTATAATTATGTTAAATATTTTCTATTTTATTAAATCAATAATTTAAACTTTAATATTAAAACAAAGTGATTTTTCTTCTGTCGCCTGACCACAAGTTAACCAAAATAAAATATTTAAATCTTCAGAAAACTCAAAGAAGCTCGTAAAGATGTGGCTGCGGCTCGCGAAGAAAAGGATATTCTTTCCACGGAACAACAGCAACTGTTGAGGGAGAAGACCAAACTAGAATTAGCCATCAAAGATCTCACTGACGACGTTGACGGAGACAATAAGTCTAAGGTTCGTATTTTAATACTCAACTTTCGCGACTCATACTTATTAAATTATTTATATGGGTATCCTATTAATATTATAAATGCGAAAGTTTGTCTGTATGTTTGTTACTCTTTCACGCAAAAACTACTAAACGGATTTAAATAAACGTTATAGTAATATAGCTTATACATCGTAATAACACATAGGCTACAATTTATAAATATTTTGTGTAACTTGGCTATAATAGAACACAGTTTAAAAAATATCACGCGAAAACGCGTAAGTGACGTCAATTTCATGGCGGTTACGACCTTCTTTTCGCGAGAATTCACTAGTGTCGACTGGGCAATATTACTGTGAATTCTTTGAGCGTGGAGAAACGTTTATTTTTTTTTTGTATAAGTATGTAATGAAATTGGTAGGCTGTACTTTTTATCTTAACGCTACAATGTAGAAAAGCATAAAAATTAATATAAATGCACATAAAACCACGTAAATCTTCTAGTTACAATATTTAAAATTCCAATTTAATTTTTAATTATGATTGTTCAATATCATAAAATGTATACAGGAAAGAGCAGAAGCCGAATTAGAACGTTTACGCCAACAAATAGCGGAAAAAGAACGTGAGTTAGAAGAATTAAAGCCAAAATACGAGGAAATGAAGGCTCGCGAGGAAGAATGTACTCGAGCGTTAGCATTGAACCAACAGAAACGACAAGAATTATATGCTAAACAGGGCAGAGGAACGCAGTTCACGTCCAAACAGGACAGGGATCGTTGGATCGAAAAAGAACTTAAGTGAGTACAAGAAAATTCAAATTTAATACATTTATACAAATATATTATTTTTAGTGTCAAAATAACAACTTTTAAAGAAATGAATTTTAGACTTATGTTTTTTTTTTATTCCGACTAATCTCCGAAAAGATTTAACCAATTTTGGTGAGACTCATTGGTAGATATGGGACGGTTTTAAGAATAACTTAGTTGTTTACTTTTGTTTTAAAAATAGAATACAGATCATTTGTAAAAAATATGTATTGCAATGAATGTAGTCATGGTTAGGAGCTAATCGAGTTCTAATATTCTAAAGTGGAATAATTTGTGGCTGAAATCGCTAGTCTAAATATGCTACTGATTTCACACAACCAACATAGGCTATAAAATATCACGCAACGACCGACATACTGTAGCAAATTAGTAGGAGGGCGTTCAAGTATTACGGAACGCAATTTTTGAAGATTTTTGACCCTCACTCCCTCCTACATAACGCGCTGTAACGTTTTTCTGTCTCCCATATGAGTTACGTAACAGACAAGTTACCATTTTTACCTAAAGACAGTTATTAAATACATGGAGAACAATGACGTAAAATACAATCAAGGGACTCGCCGTAAACCATAAATGAAGGGTTGCGAACTTGGGAGACTTTAATTTCCTAGTTTTTTGTATTTAAATTTTAAAAAAAAGTTACATAACGCATTATATGAACCCCTCTCCCGCCCTTGTAATGGATCATAATATTTTACAAGACCACCCCTCCCCTTTAAATTGCATTACGTAATACTGGAATGCCTCCTAGCTACAAATGTCAAAGCGGGTGAAATCACAACGGATTAAAAAAAAAAAACTAAACATGTACATAAAGTTTGATTAATAAAATAAAAACATAAACGTGTGAGTCTCGGGACGCCCGACAGAAGTGGTAACTTAAAGTAATCTATGTACAACTATTTAATATTGAAATTGATTAACTTGAGAAAAGCTTCAGTTATTACTTAAATTTTATGTATATTGTAAGGAAAGGTTAGTTATTAACACTGTCAACAGTATGTCTTATGTCACACTAAACACTGAGTAGAGAGAGGGGGAAGCGTCTGTCCGATGTACGGCTAGCGCTGTGGGTTAGAGTGAGAGCCGTATGCGTGATAGAAAGGGAAGCCAGACAGACTGGCGCCGGAACGCGTTACGTAACGAAGCGGTACACCCTCCCATAAGAAGTTATCACTTCAAAAACAATTGTTTTAGATCCCTAAACAAGCAGATAAAGGATAAAAAGGATCACGAGGGCAAGCTGCGCGAGGACCTGCGGCGCGACGCGGCCAAGCTCACGGAGCTGGAGAGGCGCATCGAGGAGACGACGCGCGAGATGGAGCGCCAGCGCGTCGCCATCGACGACCACAACAAGCAGTACTACGAGTGCAAGAAGCGCAAGGACCACGAGCAGAGCGCCCGCAAGTGAGTCGCTAGTTCTTTTCTTTTTTTTTTTTACTAGTGTTGTCTATGGATGTCGATGTCCTTTCTAGTCAAGCCAGCACCCGAAAGTGTGTCTATTGAAATATAGTCGACCCCCGGTAATCAGGCCCCTGTCTAATGCGGCACCTAGTGTAATCCGACATGACTATTATTATTGAATATTTTTTTGACAGTCTTCACTAATGTAGATAATGCATGATTGAGCAGGTTACAACTTGTATGCGTCAGTTATTATTTTTTGTAAGTTCTATAGCATTCATGATGTTCATTTTATAATAAAACGTAAGCTCTCTATTGTGTTGTTTAATTTACTTAATTCGACATACATAATGAGGTATGATTTGTACTTCAGAGTATAACATATAAAATCTTATTATTGAATCTGTAATTGGTCGGATTACAAGATACTAGTTTGTAAAAAAAAAATGGACTATAATAATAATAATAATACTCTTTATTGAACACCACTAAAAAAGAACAATATTTGTAACGAAAAAAAAGAAAAATGTACAAAGGCGTTCTTATTGCTAGTAGAGCGATCTCTTCCAGACAACCATTGGGTATAGGACTAGTCATAGTAAAAGCGGTTTAGGTAGTGTACATAGAATTGCTATAAGGTTCAAGCGTTATAATAATAAACGTACAAATAGCAAATTATACCATACAATGCATAAATACGAATATAAATACTAATAAGACATATTAAAATATATGTATACACGTACACAAATACATACATACATACATGCACACATATATACATACACATACAAACGCATCACGTAGTGAAAAAACGTAGACACATTAATTACATAGGTAAATTATACATACAAATAAATAAATATAATACAACATAATACATACGATAGACTCATACGTTATATAATTTTTATAATGGCGATTACGGCGTATTTAGCGACAAATAGTGCGCTTTAAGGTATTTTTTAAAGCAAGAGTGAGACTGGACTTGTCTTATAGGAAGGGGAAGAGAGTTCCAAAGTCGAACAGCTTTGGCAGAGAAGGAGTTAGAGTAGAATGAAGTAGTACGAGACGGAGTTTTAAGAATTAAATTGGAGTCAGACCTAAGGGAACGATCATGAGTATCACAAAGAAACTCAAAGCGTTCTTTAAGGTAAGGAGGTGTTTCTGGGTGGAAAAGTATACAATATAGTAGCGAGAGGATGTGAGTATTCCTGCGAAAGCGAATCGGGAGCCACTTGAGTTGGTTGCGAAAATTAGAGACATGGTCATATTATGTAAAGTATGTAAGGATCGTAGCAAGTGGAAAGAAGTGGTCTCTGCCTACCCCTACGGGAAAGAGGCGTGATTATATGTATGTATGTATGTATGGTCATATTTGCGTAGACCAAATATGAACCGTATACAAAGATTCTGAAGGCGCTCAAGCTTATTTAATTACTCCTCTTTAAGGTCGAGAAAGCAAGTATCAGCATAGTCAAGAATTGGTAGTAGGAGTGACTGTGCTAACGCAATTTTGGTGGGCAAAGGAAGAAAATATTGGAGCCGACGAAGTGATCCGATAGCAGCAAATAATTTACGACTCGACTCACTCAGTTGAGGCGTCCAGGAGAGATAGCTATCAAATATCACTCCGAGATTTTTTTACTGTATCACGGTAACTGATAACAGTGTTATTAAAGATAACAGGTGGTACAAGTGACCAATCTATCCGACATACAAGTTTAGGACTGCCAATGATAATAACTTGACATTTTGAAGAATTTATATTTAATCCGTATGTAGGGGCGGTTTATAGAAAAATAAGGGTGGTTCACGTGCTCGGTACGCGGTTGAAATAAAGGCCACTTCCCCGATTCCCCCCGGTAGGCGTCAGTACCTCCAATGTTAAAAGGGAAGCACTCATCTGTGTCTTCACCTCCTACACGTACCAGGCGCCTGGTGGTTTCAAGGATCGGGTGCTCCAGTGCTTACACCCTGCTGCTGCGGTAGAAAAAATTCAGTGGCCGTACTCCGGTCACACGCGAACTGGGTATCACCCTTAGCGGTTATAAGCGGTTAGATCGCGTTCGCACACGTCTAAGAATAGCGGAAGATTTTGAGCGTCTCTTCGCGGCGAATGCACTCTCGAGTCGATTGACAGGGCGCGGCGATTGCGCCTGAGTGTTGCCAGCCACAGGGATTGTGCTCCCCTTGTACATTATTAGTATTTCAGCCAAGCGGTAGAAAAGTGAAAGTGGCCGAAACACCGTATGAGCTACTCCAACTGTGAATGCGGTCCAGGTCATTGTTTATCTTATTTATTGATGTCGGTAGATCAATCAGTTTTGTGTGAGAGTAAATTTGGAGATCATCTGCATACAAGTGGTAGAGAGAAGATATGTGGAGACTTACTGAATTTATAAAAATTGAAAATGGGAGAGGGGACAACACGCCACCTTGCGGAACGCCAGCGTTCACGTTTGACCAGTCTGAAAATGAATCCTGGACACGTAACCGTTGCCGACGCCCGTACAAGTAACTATGAAACCAATCAATTACTAATGGAGATATGTTAAGAGAACATAATATAGCTAGCAGTATATCAAAATCGGTCGCTGGAGGGATCCTGTTGCCTGCAGATCCGGGACCCTCCAATTAAAGCGGCTGAAGGCTCCCGCAGGGGTTTAGTACAGTATTGCACTCCCAAAGTGCCGAGTCCGACATAGGTCTAGGACTGCCGACCCGGGCGTCCTGGATATCATCCGTAAATGGATTCCCCTGCGATAAAAAAAAAGTATATCAAAATCCACAGCATTGAATGCATTGCTAAAGTCTAGCAAGGTCAACACCGTGAAATTCTGATTGTGATCTGTGATTTTTTTTTCTTTTTTTTTTTTCTGCGGGTAGGTGTCAAATAAGTCGCACGTAAAATTTTCTGTTAAATCTTTTATTGCTTAATAAATAGTTGTTTTAGTTATAATAACATATTATATGAATATTCGTGATAACTAAATTACGCCACCCTCCAGCAAGTTATTCCTTTTGATAATATATCAGTATTTGCACTAGCTCATCTCTCAAGCTACTACACCTCCACATTATGGAATCTTTAAGAGACACCTTGACCACAATGACGGATTCATTCAACGCCAGGATGAATGAATTTCAAATGGATTTGCAAAAAACTTCTTCTCCGGTGACTACTGCTTCATTAGCTGCTGACTTCTGTGCTTTCAAAAAGTTCATTATATTTGCTCTAACAACACTTCAGCAGCAACTTGAACTTCTAAGTAGAACAATTGACCGACAGGAGATGAAGACCCGTCGCAAAGTGCTCCTATTTCATGGTGTGCCTGAGGACAGGGTTGAAGACACATCCGCGCGTGTTACCGGTATTGTTGCTGAACATCTTGACTTGGCCAACTTCTCCAGTGCTAGCATCAAGACTTCGTACCGATTAGGCCGTCTGTCTGGCAAGAAGCCGCGTCCTATAGTAGTTCGTTTTAGCGACACTGCTGTCCGAGACAAGGTCTGGTACGCCAAGACCAAGTTAAAAGGAACAGGTTACACGCAGTCAGAATTTTTGACCAAGGTGCGTCATGATGCATTTCTGGTGGCTAGGGAGCGTTTTGGTATCAACAAATGCTGGACGCGTGAAGGCACTATATTTGTGGTCACGTCTGAGGGAACGCGGCATCGGGCGGAATGTATGGCAGACCGCGATGAGATCCCAGGACCTGGCTCGACAGAAAGAGCGAAGCCACCAGCTGCAAACGTCGACCGCGCCGTCCCAAAAGCAGCGGGAAGTAAGGGAACTGTGTCGCGTTCCAAGCGGGTTATTAAAAAGATATAGTTTCTTTGTTGTTCGTCACTGTAACGTATATCCTTTTTTTATTTATTTATACTTTTTTTTTTGTTATTAATTATTTGTTTCTTTATGTCAGTTATTTAAGTTGTGTCTAAACAAATATAATACCTTAATCTTTTGTTTATTTTGTTTACTTATATACGTCATTCGACATGAACAATAAAATCTATGTAATATTTACGTTGATATCAATAGGTGATATAATTATAATGTGTACGTGTTACAGCTGATGATCTTCATTGATATTTTAGATTTCAATGACGATTAATAGATATAATAAATAAGTGAATATCCTACTAGATTATATGTGGTTAATAGTTCACTGTTTACCTATATTTTCCCTCTTGATTCTAAATGTCTAATTAATATTATAACTAGTTTTTTTTTCCTTTAGTTTTATGTTTTTTGTTTTTTTTGTTTTGATTATTTTGTTATTAAAATTTAAATATTCTCTCCTTGCAGCTGGCGGGTACATTGAATGGTATTTACGCGTATAATTATTGTTATTGTTTTGCATATATACTTTATTTTTATTTTTATTTTTATTTATATTTTTATTTATATATATATACATATTATAAACATATTTTATTTTATTATAATTTTTTTTTTTTCCGGTTGTTAGAATTATATATTTTTTTACATAGATACCTACATTTATTATATATTTTACAATGTCTTTTATCGACGACAGTGATGCTTTTTTATCACTATCATCTACTTCTGATGATATAAGTAGTGTTGGCAGTTATTATAGTATACCCTCTTTAAGTGATATGTTATACTCCTGTTTTGTAAATACTCCCAAAAATTTTAATTCAGTCCACATTAATGCGCAAAGTATTCCTGCTCATTATCCAGATTTATTGTCATCTCTCAGTAATAATAATATTCATGCTATCTTAGTCTCCGAGTCTTGGCTTAAGCCTTGTTTGCCATCTACTTCCTTTTCTTTACCGGGATTCCACCTGATCCGTAATGACCGCATTGGTCGGACAGGTGGGGGGGTTGCAATATATCTTCGCTCTCACATTCCTTTTAATATCATTGACACTTCGCAACCTCAGACTGGTGGAGCAGAGCATCTTTTCATAGAGGTGATTTTTTCACACACAAAACTCTTACTCGGTGTTTATTATAGCCCTTGCCTTACTGTAAACTACTTTACATCATTTGAAACCTTACTACAAAAATTAACTCCTTTGTACACCCATACAGTAATCATGGGTGATTTTAACACCTGCCTGCTCAAAAATGACCACCGGTCTTCCCGCCTTAAAACTCTTGTTAACGAATCAAATCTTCACATTCTACCTTCACATGCTACTCATGCTTTTCCAAATTGTGTTCCTTCTCTGCTAGATTTAATTATTGTTTCTTCCTTGAACCATGTTGAAAAACATGGCCAATATGCTGCTGATGCTTTTTCCTATCACGACTTGCTATATCTATCGTATAAAATCAAACCCCCAAAGCTCAAATCAAGAATTCTTCTGCAGCGTAATTTTGGTGGAATAGATTTGGAAAAACTGCGGAGTGATGCGGCTGAAATCGATTGGACTGCGGTTTACAATGCAGATACAGTTGACGACCAAGTGGCTGTTTTCAACTCTCTGCTAACTCAACTTTACGATGTTCACGCACCTATTCGACCTGTGCGTATAAAGCATCTTCCTGCCCCATGGATTTCCCCCGAAATTAGGAAGTTACAGGAAAAAAAGGCTCGCGCAAAATCACGGTATAGACTGAGCAACTGCGAGGCTAATAGAGAGAGATATGTAAAGGCACGAAATCGTTGTAATAGGGTGTGTAGAGATGCACATAGACGCCATATCTATAAATCTGTTCTCGAAGAAGAAGATTCTAGTAAGGTCTGGAATTTTCTAAAATCACTGGGAGTTGGCAAAGCGCATCAAAATAATTATTCTCATAATTTAGACCTTAACGAGTTGAATCTCCATTTCTCTTCTCTTGTTGCCATTGACAGTGCGACTAAATCTTCTACAAGAAATCACCTTTCAGCTTTGCCACTTCCTGATAATCCTACTTTTATTCTTAATCAGCTTACCGAATGTGATGTTAAGAAGAACCTCTTAGATATTAAGTCTAATTCCGTCGGGTCTGACAGCATTAGTCGTAAGATGATCATTCCTCTTCTTGATATATTAACACCGATATTAACATCAATTTTTAATACTTCCATCTCCACTGGCTCTTTTCCATCAATATGGAAAGATGCTGATATTATACCTATCCCTAAAAAATTTAATCCGTCCTCCTTATCCGAATATCGTCCCATTTCCATTCTTCCATTTTTATCCAAAGCACTCGAGCGCCTTGTTCATCAACAACTCAGCCGTTTTCTCTTGAAATATAATCTTCTAAATCCTTTGCAATCCGGTTTTCGCGCAGGTCATAGTACGACTACTGCACTTGTCAAAATAACTGATGATATACGATTAAGTATGGACAATCAAGAGGTTACAGTATTGACGTTACTCGATTTCAGTAACGCTTTCAATACTGTAGACTTTGATATACTATGTGATATTTTACGTTCTCTTAACATATCTCCCGAGGTTACTGATTGGTTTCAAAGTTACTTGCGGGGTCGCCGGCAGAGAATCAAATTGAATGATTCATATTCTAATTGGTCAATGGTTAGTGCTGGTGTCCCGCAAGGTGGCGTGCTGTCTCCTCTTTTATTTTCAATATTTATTAATTCCATCTGTAATGTGATAACTTCTTTCTACCACCTCTATGCAGACGATCTACAAATATACTCTCACTCCACTGTGAGTAACTTACCTCAGTGTGTATCGTGTTTAAATCGTGACTTATTAGCTATCAGTACATGGAGTAAAACTTACGGCTTAGTAATTAATCCAACTAAGACTAAGGCTATAATTATAGGTAGTTCCAAATTACTTAGCCGTATAAATAAATCCCGGTTACCTCCTGTAACTTTTGATGGATTTGAAATCCCATATAGTGAAAGTGTGAAAAATCTAGGAGTTACTTTAGATCAACATCTTTCGTGGGGCCCGCAGATATGTGAGGTCAGTCGCAAGGTTTTTGCTTCGGCTGGTTCACTCCGCAGGCTGCGTAATTTACTTCCTATTCCCACTAAAATTGCTCTTGCACATAGTCTCCTGTTACCAATTCTTGATTATGCTGATACTTGTTATCTTGACATTACTGAGGAGCAACTTAATAAACTTGAGCGCATCCAAAATTTATGTATACGATTCATATTTGGACTACGCAAATATGATCATATTTCCGAATTTCGCAAAAAACTCAAGTGGCTCCCAATTCGCCTTCGCAGGAATACTCACATTCTAAATCTTCTTTACTCTATTCTGTTTAATCCTACTACACCACCCTATCTAAAAGAACGATTTCAATTCCTTAGCGATTCCCATGAGCGCTGTCTTCGGTCCGATGATAATTTGCTCCTTAAAATCCCTTCTCACTCCTCTTCCTTTTACTCTAAATCTTTCACAGTTGAAGCTTCTCGCCTTTGGAATTCCTTACCTCTGCCTATTAGACGTTTACAAACTCTCTCTCTTTTTAAAAAGACAGTCAGGAAGCATTTTCTTGAAATTCAACACTAAACAAAACAACAGGTATGTATGTGGTTATTTAAATATGTGAATGTATATATGTGTATGTATGTATGTATGTATGTATGTATGTATGTATATGTATGTACGTATGTGTTTATGTATGTATCTATGTCTGTATGTATGTATGTATGTATGTATATATGTATTCATTTATGTATGTGTAAGATATGCGTATATGCTCTTAACATATATTTTACTATATATGTTAATAATAAATTTGTACACCTATGCCGATACAAGACCATTTCCTCTACCCCTCGGTTGCCTGGAAGAGATCGCTTTTCAGCGATAAGGCCGCCCTTTGTATAATACCTTGTTATGTTATTTATTTTTTTGTTTTTCTATGTAAATTTCTGTCTTGGTGTACAATAAAGTGTATTATTATTATTATTATTATTATTCTGATTATCCATGGCAAGTCTAATGTCGTCAGAAATTTTGACGAGGGCCGTAGTCGTACTATGACCTTTACGGAAACCGGACTGATAAGGATTAAGAAGATTATTTGATGAGAGGAATAGTGATAGTTGTTGATGAACGAGACGCTCCAAAACTTTTGACAAGAAAGGAAGGATTGCTATTGGGCGAAAATCGGATAAGGCAGTGGAATTAGGTTTCTTCGGTATAGGAATAATCTGAGCGTCTTTCCAGCAGGTAGGAAAGGTATTGGAAAGTAAGGATTCATTAAAAATGTGCGTTATGACAGGTAGGATAGAATCTATGATAGGGATGATCATAATACGACTAATAGAGTCGAAGCCCACCGCATTTGAATTAACAGCTAATATGCTCTTCTTAACATCACATTCAGACAATTGAGAGAAAGTAAAAGTTGGTGACAGTAAGGGAGTTTTAATGGCAGAAAGGCTACTAAGTGTGTTATACTTAGTCGTATTGTCTATAGCGACGAAAGAAGTAAATTGTTTATTTAGTTCATTGAGGTCAAAGGAATTTGAAGTTAGGTGCTGTTTGATTTTGCCAACTCCAAGAGTCTTGAGGAATTTCCAAATCTTTGCTGGGTCCGATTCCTCTAACACAGATGTGTGAATATGGCGTCGTTGTGCATCTCTACACGCCTTGTTGCAGCGATTTCGAAATTTTTTATAAATGTCTTGATTCGACGAGCTCGGATTAGATTTAAAACGAGCTTTAGGGGGTCTTAGTCAGTACTCTATAATCCGACAAGTCGATAGTTCGACACTGCCTTGCAAAACGTTTTGCGGAGTACCAGGGGTCTGCTATACTCCAATACGAAAGCGACAAAAGTCACATAGTTTACTAGTAGGACAACGGTTCTGGTGCGTGTAGTCGCCTTAACGCCAGCGGTTGCGGGTTCGAATCCCGCTCAGGGCAGATATTTGTATTTGTGCAAATATTTGTTTCTGGTCTGTGTGTATGTCCTTGTGGGTCTCTCCCCCGTGCCTCGGAGAGCACGTAAAGCCATCGGTCGGTTTTTTTTAAATCATAGACACCAGATAGCGACCCATTACTCATGGTAGGGAAATTCTCCGCCAAACCGCAGTGGAGCAGTGTGGTGGATTAAGCTCTAACCCTTCTATATGAAGAGGAGGCCTTCGCCCAGCAGTGGGTCGTTTACAGGCTGATTCAGTTCAGTATGCGTAGTTTCTCAATAGAGGTGCCGCGCTCACTAGTACGAACCTAACCGTGCTGCCCCCCTCCGAGTGGAGGAAGGGTTGGAACTTACTCGGAGGTCAATAAGAGGCAGATCATTTAACTACCACGAGTAGCAACCGCTATCAGATTTCTGAGATAATAACTGGGACCGACGGCTTTACGTGCTCTCCGAGGCATGGCAGGGAAATCCACGAGGACTTACAGACCAGAAACATGTGCCACGAACGGGGATCGAAACCACGATCGCTTCGCTTTCGCCACTTCGCTTCTTCCACTATCGCTTTCTCTCATCTTGGAATATTCCGGTTTGATTTTTAATATTTTCAAGAGGGTCGTATATTTGTAGCAGTAACCAGAAACAAATTTTATTTATCATAAAAACTGTAGATATATTTTTTGTGTCCAAAAAAAATTATGTATACTTATTTTAAATTTTAGCGAATTATGGCGTAAAGAAACAACATTGACACAGAATTTGTCATCATTAAAAGAAGACTTAGCTAAGGCTGATCAGGCTTTACGTTCAATGGCTGGAAAGGTAACAACAGCTTAAATTCATTCTTCTGTTTTATATTCAACTATTTTTATTTTATTTTTTTAAGTTCGTGTTCTTACTTCAATTTTTTTTTTTAATGTACACTAAACATGTAAGAAAAAAAAATTAACATTTAAAAAAAATATTGGCATAAATTCAATTAATTGGTGCCTTTATAAAGAACTAACTATACAATTTATATTTTCATTTTTCAGCCAATATTAAATGGTAGGGATAGTGTACGAAAGGTTTTAGAAACATTCCAAGAACGGGGGGGAGATTGGGCAAAAATAGCGACGCAATACTACGGACCTGTTATAGAGAATTTCACTTGTGACAAAACTATTTACACTGCAGTTGAGGTTGGTATCATACTTAATATTATAAATGCGAAAGTAAGTTTGTTTGTTACAATTTCACTCGAAAACTACTTAACCGATCATCATGAAACGTTGTACACATTTTTGGAGGTATTATAAGTATCATAGCTTTTTTTTTGGTCGTGATTACCGACATCTTGTCTTAAATAAATAAAACGAAAGAAGTTCTGCAGTCGTGTGCACATCACAGATATACTATTTGATACATTTTAATTAAGTATTTTAAATTTAATATCTTAGACGCCAGGACCTTAGCAAAAATAAAAAAAAGTTTAGCTATCTTCATTGCATATAAAGTTAATTTTAAAAAACACCGATTTTAATAATAATAATTATATGTTTTTAAAAAGAAGTTTTGTAAGGAAAGTATTTTTTAACTTCTGATATTTTTGATATTTTTTCACCTGCACACCAAAGACGTTATCTTATTTACGTATTACCTTTATTAATATCTATATGTATATAATAAAACGGAAGAGTTTGTCTATTTGCTTGAACATAATTTCAATCTTGAAACCAACGGGACCGATTTAAACGTCCAAATAAGCTTTGTTTGTAATTAAAAAAAGTTTGATCGTTTCTTACTCAGAGAAATTACCTGAAATTTAACACATAATTTATTATGATTATTTTAACTATACTTTTTTATTTTTTATTTTTGTGGATTAATTTGAAATAATAATTTATTGATAAAAATTGATTACAGGTAACAGCTGGTAATCGCTTATTCCATCATATTGTTGAATCAGATACAGTTGGTACGAAGATTCTAAAGGAAATGAATCGTCAAAGCTTACCGGGAGAAGTAACTTTCATGCCGCTCAATCGATTGCAAGTTAGAGATATGGTGTATCCTAATGACAATGTGAGTTGAAAAATATTTTTATTTTAGTAAGTGACTAATGAGATTGTAGTTTAAACAACATAAAAACTCCATTAATTGAAAAGTAATTAAATCTGTAGATAATCTGAATTTTTTGAAAATTCTTTGTTAAATGTAGTATATTGTTTCAACAGTTTTAGTACAAAAAAATAAAAGAATTATACACTATGTAGTTTATACATATACTTTTATATTTTAAACTGTATGGTTAACTACATATTACTTTATATGTTGTTACATTAATTACAGAATGCAATAGCTATGGTACAGAAGCTTAAGTACGATCCCAAATATGCCAAAGCAATGAAGTATATATTTGGCAAAACACTTATATGTAGGAACCTCGAGTGTGCTACGGAATTAGGAAAACAATTTCACTTGGACTGTGTCACATTGGAAGGAGATCAAGTATGTTTATTTTCTTTATTTATAATAAAACTCAACACCAGCTTTAATTAATTAAAAATTGCCTGAGTTAACTTAAGTTCTCAAACAATTAAAATCAATCTCATTAATAGGCATTCAACTATTACGTAACGCATTTTAGGAGGAGGTGGGTCTTGTACAATGTTACGATGCGTTATGAAGACGGGTGGGGGTTCATACAATGTGTTATGTAACATTTGTTTTCTTTTTTTTTTTTTTATTTATATCAAAAACTAGGTAATTAAAGTCTCCCAAGTTGGCAACCCTTTTCGTTTATGGATTATGGCGAGTCCCTCGTTTGTATTGTATGTCATTATTATTTTGTTCTTCATGTAGTACGAGTTAGAAATCTCTTGTTTTATTTATTATTACCGCAAACGCGATTAATTAAAATAACCTTGCGCAACATAATTGTGTCTTTTAGGTAAAAATTGTAACTTGGGTGTTACGTAACGCTTAGAGAGGGAGGGGTAAAGAAAAACTTTACGGCGCGTTACACGGGGGGAGGGAGGGACAAAAATCTTCAAACATTTGCGTTACGTAATATTTGAACGCCCCCTTATTACCTAGATTATATTATTGAGCTTTATGTAGATTTACTATGAATATGAAATATAAAAAAATAAATAATTAATTGTTAATTGTTATACATAAGTGTGTATATTATTCATTAAAAACTTAAAATTATTAATTAACAAAAAAAAAAAAAAATTTAAAGTATCGACTAAAATGATTCATGATTTTTTAATTCCTGTGCTTATTTAGTTAAACTTTTTTTTTTTTTGACGCTGGGAAATGCATTTACACATCCCGCCGCTGTAAAGGCGACGGGTATGTGGGACTCGCTGACTGCGGAGTCAGAATACCCACTAAAACCCTCATCGTCGTAGTGGGGCGCCACGGGATCGCTTTCGCATGCAACCGTGACGCCCCGATTATTTAGTTAAACCTCAAACTTGATTTCTATTTTATCTTATCAATGACACCTTATTTCATTATTATTTATTTTAGGTATCTTCAAAAGGTTCATTAACTGGTGGATATTTCAACCAATCTCGATCACGTCTCGAGATGCAGAAGACTAGATCGGAACTGATGGAACAAATCACTACTTTAGAGGAGGAACTGAATACGTTACGGCAAGAATTAAACAAGACAGAGACAAGTATAAACACTATTGTCTCTGAAATGCAGAGAACCGAAACTAAACAAGGGAAGGCTAAGTAAGTATATGTAATTTAATTCGTTAATTTGTCAGTTTGATAGATCATTTTTTAAAATACGCTTTTTAAACCCTGAAAAACAGAGGAAAGTAACATGTTAGTCCGGTGCGCCTGTGCACGTTTCTATGGCATCATAGCTCCCAAACAATTGCATTCATTTTAATCTATTTTTTAAAACACTGTTCTCTAACGACATTATATGTCTGACCTTAATAGTCTCACCACATTCATGAAATTAGGATTGTTTGTGATCTACTTGCTAATTATCTATACATATAATAAAATGGTAGGAAAGTCAATACTGCACATTGAAATTTTTTTTAAAAGAATACTTGGGGTGTGATCTACAATCGATACCGAAGCCAAAATTATAGTTTTTAGAATTTTGTAAGAAACAGAAAGTTTGTCTGTATGTATGTCCGGGATAAACTCAAAAAGTAGCCTATGTCATTCTCCACACTCCAGACTATCCATATCAAATTCTTATAACAATTGGTATCAAAGACTCGTACAAAAAAACGTTCCACCACGCTCGCAGTGTGTTCAATGCTCTCATTTGACACTTTACTGAATTTCCGCGAAAAGAAGGTCATAAGCGCTACGGTATAGGCGTCACTTACGCGTTTTCGCGTGATAATTTTCAAACTATGTTATATTATGGCCATGTTACACAAAATCTTTATAAATCTAGCCAAACAAACTTTCGCATTTATAATATTAATAAGATTGTGGCTTTGATTAAAATAATAAAACCTCACTCATATCATAATATACTATTGCAAGTTAAAAAGAAATAAATTAACTAATAAAACAGAAATATTTTTTAATCCATACTTTATCTGCCAGGGACATATTTGATAAAGTAAAAGCAGATATTCGTCTTATGAAAGAAGAACTTGCGTCAATAGAAAGGTTCAGAGGACCCAAGGAAAGAGCCTTAGCTCAATGTCGTTCCAGCTTAGAAGCAATGCAGGCAACTAAAGAAGGATTGGAGTCTGAATTGCATCAGGTAAATTTAAAGACATTGCTAGACACATTAGCTAAAATTAAATATATCCCTTTTTTCTTGCAAAGAAGATGAGGATATATAGAGAACTTTGCACAAATCTATATAGTATTATTTGGCTGGCTTTCAAAAATACCACGCTTGACAACAGGGGCGAAGAGGGGGTTTCTTCACGTAGTCAATATCCTCTAGGGGAATCTCGCGCTTTTTCGAGCTATATTCAAATATGGCGCGCAGCGTTTAGCGCTTTTTAAACTAACAGGTGCCAACACTACAGTTCTGTTTGCAAACAATGATTTAAAACCATATTTATGAATTACTAGGTGAAAGTCGAGAGGAAGGGGTGGGGTCTTAGCAAATACTACGGGTGGTTACCGAAGGGGAGAAGCTTAAAAATTATAAAAACTAGGTCACGTAGTATGGGTGCTTTCCCTTACTACAGCCACTGTATTGACAAATACAAAAATAAAAAAATATTCAAAAGTAAACGATCTACATTGTATAAATCAAGGACCACTGTATTTTTTGAATTTCTTTCTCGATCTTTCATAACATGTATTGATGAACATTGCAATATACACATAACCCCCTTGGAGGAGTCTGAGTTGGACTTGATGGGCGTTTATTTTATTTAATGTTATACTACCAAATATTCTCTCATAGTAGTAATATATACTTTGTTTTAGGAACTAATGGAGCAACTATCAACTGCAGATCAAGGCAAAGTAGACGAGCTAAATGATGCCATCCGCAGACTGACTCAAGAGAACAAAGAGGCTTTCAGTCAGAGAATGAATCTAGAAGCTACAAAGAACAAACTGGAAAATCTCCTCACAAATAATCTCATTCGGTAATTTTTTTTTAAATATATATATTTATTTAGTTTCATTTGAGCCAAGAGTGAAATGATTACAATTTTGACACACACAGGTATATATTCTTATTACACACGTTGTTGTGACGACCGTTCTGGTGTAGAGGTGCGAGTAATCGCCTCGACGCCGCGCGCCAACGGTCGCGGATTCGATTCCCCCTCGGGACAGATATTTGTATTTTACAAATAAACTCTTTTGCAAAAAAAACGGGCACTTAAGCAAAGAACTATTTTATAGTTACTACTAGTTTGTTTGACAATTTTAGGTATTGTTATCCTCAGAATTTTATAAATTAATTAGGAAGGAATAGTTTTCATCAGTTATATCATAACATTTTAATTAAATTATTAAGAAATAATGTTTAAGCTCAAAACACTATGATTGTACCTGCTCGCTAAATAAAAATTAAACGCGTTAATTTCTTTGTTTTTCTTGAATACATTAAAAGCAGATAAAAGTTTAGTATTGAGTGTGACCCCCTCTTGCTGAAATCACAGCTTGCATTCGTCTGGGCATGCTAGTGAGTATATCTTTTATGGTTTCTTGGGGAATACGTTCCCACTCCGCGGTAATCACATTCTTTAGCTCTCTGATGGTCTGCGGAGCCGGCTGCACTGATCTCACTCGTCGCTTCAGAACGTCCCAGACATGCTCTATGGGATTGAGGTCCGGACTTCTAGCTGGCCAGTCCAAACGACGAATTCCGACTTCTAGCATATACGCATCCACACCGCCAGACCGGTGGGCGCGAGCGTAGTCGTCCATAAAAATTGAGTTTTCGCCAAAAGCGGTTAAAGCGGGTTGTGCATAAGGAATTAGAACTTCCGTTATGTATCGGTGTCCAGTCAGTGTACCGTTTTCGATGAAGACTAACTCCGTACGATCCATAGAATTTATTCCTGCCCAAAACATAACAGAGCCCCCTCCATAAGGTGTGATTTCTTCAAAACATGCCTCTGCAAAGCGTTCTCCTCGTCTACGTAGCACTCGCCGACGTCGGTCTTCACCATGCAGAGATATCTTGGTTTCATCGGAGAACAATACCCTATCCCAGTCTTCATGAGTCCACACACAATTTCGAGCGAAGCTAAGCCTGGCAACTCGATGTCCACGGAGTAATTTAGGGCCGCGTGCCGGGCGATGACTGTGTATATTAGCAGCGAGAAGCCTCCTCCTGACCGTCCATAGACTAATTTGCACATTTCTTACTTCTTCGAGGGTGTTCTTGAGGTCTACATAAGAAGATTTGCAATTTCTCAACGCTTGACTAACTAGAAAACGATCATCCCGTGGTTCGGTACATGTCTTTCTGCCAGAACCAGGCCTTCTCTTGACGGAACCGGTCACTTGATAGCGCTGCCAGGTCTTTTGAACTGTCGACCGACTCACATTTAGCCTCTGAGCCACGAAGCATTGACTGCAACCTTCTTCAAGCAGTGCAATAATGTTGCTCGCTTTTATCACTTTATCTACCATTTTCGAGATTGCTAAACAGCAATAACAATACTTTTAAATGTCAAGGACACCAGATAATTTAATAAAAATTGACAAAAAGTTAATTAGAGTCGATATTAACTATAGGGAATTCGCGCCACAAAATGTAGTTAAAAGTTATTTTCTTTGAAAACCAGGCTCAGTCAAAAATTTGAATTTGGAATGTACTCTTATAAACATTATGGCACTTTTATAACTGGCCAGTAACATGTTCAAATGATTAAAACCTTTTTGGTATTTTATTTTTTTCAGCCAGGAAGAAAATCGAAACCGCCCGTTTTTTTTGCAAATGAGTGTATTTGTTTCCGGTCTGGGTGTATGTCCTTGTGGGTTTCTCCACCGTGTTTCGGAGAGCATGTAAAGCCGTCGGTCCCTGTTGTTATCATAGACACCTAATAACGATTGTTACGCATGGTAGGGAAATTATCCGCCAACCCGCAGTGTAGCAGCGTGGTAGATTAAGCTCTAAACCTTTCTATATGGAGAAGAGGCCTTCGCTCAGCAGTGGGTTATTTACATGTTGATACAGTACAGTACACACATTGTTCTTAGCTAGTATGTTTTACTTGTATTCTAATATGAGACTCGTGTGACAGGCGTAAAGACGAGCTAGTGCAGGCGCTGCAGGAGATATCCGTGGAGGATCGCAAGCGGCGCCTCGCGAACAGCAAGACCGACCTCGCGGCCGCCGAGAAGCGCATCCGACAGATCAACCGCGAGCTGGAGGAGACCGAGCGGAGCGTGCAGGCCGCCGTGCGCAACGAGAAGGCGCTCAAGTTGGAGCTCGACAAGTGGCGCAACAAGGTGCGTGCTGCCTCCCACTACCTCCCACCTCCCACCTACCTCCTGCCGCCGTGCGCAACGAGAAGGCGCTCAAGTTGGAGCTCGACAAGTGGCGCAACAAGGTGCGTGCTGCCTCCCACTACCTCCCACTACCTCCCACCTCCCAACTACCTCCTGCCGCCGTGCGCAACGAGAAAGCGCTCAAGTTGGAGCTCGACAAGTGGCGCAACAAGGTGCGTGCTGCCTCCCACTACCTCCCACTACCTCCCACCTCCCACCTACCTCCTGCCGCCGTGCGCAACGAGAAGGCGCTCAAGTTGGAGCTCGACAAGTGGCGCAACAAGGTGCGTGCTGCCTCCCACTACCTCCCACCTCCCACCTACCTCCTGCCGCCGTGCGCAACGAGAAGGCGCTCAAGTTGGAGCTCGACAAGTGGCGCAACAAGGTGCGTGCTGCCTCCCACTACCTCCCACTACCTCCCACCTCCCACCTACCTCCTGCCGCCGTGCGCAACGAGAAGGCGCTCAAGTTGGAGCTCGACAAGTGGCGCAACAAGGTGCGTGCTGCCTCCCACTACCTCCCACCTCCCACCTACCTCCTGCCGCCGTGCGCAACGAGAAGGCGCTCAAGTTGGAGCTCGACAAGTGGCGCAACAAGGTGCGTGCTGCCTCCCACTACCTCCCACCTCCCACCTACCTCCTGCCGCCGTGCGCAACGAGAAGGCGCTCAAGTTGGAGCTCGACAAGTGGCGCAACAAGGTGCGTGCTGCCTCCCACTACCTCCCACCTCCCACCTACCTCCTGCCGCCGTGCGCAACGAGAAGGCGCTCAAGTTGGAGCTCGACAAGTGATACTTCCATAACTTTTATTTCGTATTACGCGCGACGTATTTATCTGTGAATACTTGTGCTAAACTTAACCCATCGCCGACCTATTTATTTAAAGTAACTAAAAGTGAAGTTATCGCCTACAGGAAAAAGAAGCTCAAGATAAAATGGAAGAAGATGCAAAAGGATTAGAAAAAATGGCTTCCAAAGAAGTGCTACTTCAAGAGAAAATTCAGGAGTCTCTGGACAAAATAGCCGCGTTGGGGACACTGCCCAACGCACCCGAGCTACACTCGAAATATCAGAAAATGTCATTGAAACAGGTTAGTGTTTCTGTGCACAAATTTATTAACTTTACACGAAATCATATATTTTTATCTGTATATCAGTTTGTTTATCATTACTATCACCACATACTATAAAACAAAGTCCTCCGCCACGTCTGTCGGTCAGTCTGTATGTCTATCTGGTCGCGATAAACTCTAAAACTACTTTACGGATTTTTATGCTGTTTTCACCAGTAGATAGAGCGATTCATGAGGAAGGTTTAGGTAGATATACATACCCCTAATGCAGCCGGGGCAGGCCGCTAGTATTTATTAAATGTGAAGTAGCACATAAAACATACATAATTATTTTTCAAATTAAAATTTGAATTTAGCAATATTGCTTCTCAATCGTCAACAATAAAATAGTGACTATAGGAATGAATTTTAAAGTTTCTGTTATTTTCATTTATTTTATGTATTTATTGGAAAACATACAGCATGAAATAAATATATATACATATGACATAACAGTAAGTTTTACTTAAGCCAATAAACTTTCCACTTTTATATTAAAACATGGAGTGAAGTAGAAAAAATTACAAGAGAGAAAAAATAGCAATAATTTAGTACATACATAGACATGCAAATTATACACAGTATTAATTTTTTCATCAGTTATTCAAAGAACTAGAAAAAGCAAACCAGCACCTCAAGAAGTACAATCACGTAAACAAGAAAGCATTGGACCAGTTTATAAGCTTTTCAGAACAGAAAGAAAAACTTTACAAACGTAAAGAAGAATTAGATATCGGGTAAGAAAAATAACAATTAAATTACAGTATATTTTGATGAACAAACATACTCTTGAATTTTTAAAACACAATTTCCATTTATAATTTATATATTAATATTCTTGTAAAGTCATCGTAAAAAAGTTACAAATTTTATTTTAATTATTATATACCTCGAATTCTTTTATTTCCTTAATAATATTGGAGTACACCAAATCTTTCGCGATATCTGCGTACATATAATCGAAATGATTGAAATTTTCTACATAGTAAGTGTTATAAACGTTCGGTAAAGCGTTATAGAGTAACGAAACATCAACGATATCTGATAACCAATCGTTACTACTGAAGAAAAACACAACCGGTACAGTCACATTAGCCAAATCATAATCAGGAGGTGATTCTTGTCCATATCTTAGTAAATTTTCATTTTCACCGAAATCAAAACGACAAAATCTCGCAGATGAATATAACTGAATATAGTGCATTATTTGCAATGATGATGACGTTGTCGGTACATGGCCAGATATTATTGGCATAAGTGACGGTTTTATTAATCTGTAATCACTTCCAACAATCGATTGCAGCAAACTATCGCAATACATCCATAGTATGTTGCAGAAGAACTTTTGAATTCTGTTCAAATATTCCGTGCTAGATCCGTAAAGGTCGATATTTAGTAAGTACCCTAAAACACCATAAGTCGATGTAAATATTTTTATTATAGGACTTTTCGCGTTACTCATCCAAGCTACCGGTGCTAGAGAGAACATAGTTTTAATTTTACCATTGTATTCCGGTTTTAATGAGTTCATAACGTAAAACACGGTTGTTCCTTGTGAATATCCAACGTAATGCAAATTGTTAGTCCCCGTTATATTAAGTATATAATCGATCATGGCAGGTAGATCGTAAATTCCGATTTCCTCCCAAGAAAATTTCCAAAATTGTGTTTGGGTGTCGTTTAAAATTGTATGTGAGGAGGAATATTTGTTACCCCTCGCATTACCCATCCAAACATCGAATCCTTCTTCTACAAGGGAATATGCTAGAGCGTTATTAGGACCTTGTAGTACCCAACTGTCCGAAGAATCTAGAATCCCATGCATCAGAAGTATTACCTTTTTCGTCAAATTTCTTGATGGCATTCTATGAATATTTAAAATGTATCCGTCTTCCGTCGTTACTGTATGTTCCTCGATTTCATATCCATATTTTGTTACCAATTGGGTTATATTTAAATATGCATCCTCTGGTTCTGGATCATTTTTCTTAACACTATAATTGTGAGATACTTCATTATTTTTTCCATTTATTAACTTGTTTATTGTATTTAAAGAAAAATATACAAAGCCTTTTGAGAATACAGGGAAAAATATGAAACAAAATACCAAGACTTTGCTGTTGCACATTATGGGTACTGATTTTAAATAATATTTAAGTACGATCGTAAAAGTATTTATACCGCGGCTATCGTTATTGTCATTACGATATCTTTAACGATTTCATGTCGTCCTAAATTATTTAATGAACTTGACATATTTGCCTGTTCCAATTGTCTATAGAATAACCATGCTTTAAGTATAATATTATAAATCATTAAAAAAAATCATCAAATTGTGAAAATAGTAAAAATTCTTCGGCGTAATCAAACAATTAAATTTTTAATACATACTCCTATACTGTGACAATCTGTAACAATATCCTACTATTGGATCGCCTTTCTTCTATTAAGGATTGCAGCACTAATTTCTACATTTTAAATTTAAAAATTATCTTAATTACACATTTCAATTATATATAAGACAGTTTTAAATAAATAAATAAATAATACGTCATGTCTACATTAATATCTATAGGATAATATAAATTTAATATTTTTTTAGGGGTGAAAAAATTCGCGAACTAATCGAAACACTAGAGCACAGGAAGCTTGAAGCTATTCAGTTCACTTTCAAGCAAGTGAGTAAGAACTTCACGGAGGTGTTCAAGAAGCTGGTCCCGCAGGGCAGAGGCAGTCTCATCATGAGGGTCGCTCCGGACGACTCACAGGACACTAGCTCTGATGTGAGTCAGCAGTTATTACAGTTTTTAACCGACTTTAAAACGAGTGTTGTTTTGTAAACGGTGGGTTGTCAACTCGATTAGACTTTTTTCGTCTATAACAAATAATTTTTAATGAGTGTTGTATAACTCAGCTGGACCTATTTATTAAATAAGGCGAAATCTGTTTTTATTGTGGAAACCATTTTTAATATTGTGTTATAATTATATATGTAGTCTGGTCAAATTAGCCCAAAAAATAGGAGTACACTTGCATAAACTCACAACAAGCTGAAAATTTACAATTACGCAAAGTTTACCACTAATAAAAAGAAAAGTCCCCATTGATCCCGTGTGTGCAAAAAATTTTACTCAAGGTCAAATGTCGCAAAAAATTGGTTTTTTGGATTTTTTGGCCAAACGGTTATTTTTACAATAAATATAGCACAGATTAATATTGTAGATCAGATAATTATCTACCAAAATTTTCCTCATACTTTTTTCTCTTAAGATTTACCATTTTTGAGAAAAAGCTATTCGGTGTTACTGGTGATAAGGTCATTATAACAGAAAAACGCAGACTATTAACATTTATATGCTTTATCGATATCATTATGATGTATAAAATCGAGCCTGGGGTGAAAAAAAAAGTAATGGAAAAAAAGAGCGATTTAAACGCGTGGCATGGAAACGTGTGCATTTTATGAGGAATACCAGCTAACTTTTGATTTCATTAAAGTGGTATAAGGTGGTTACGTGCCTTTAAATTTTTAGCTTGTGAGTTTATGCAAGGGTCAATGTCTATTTTGACCTTGCTAATAGTATATAATATATTGTTGTTTTTTGATTATCTTTAGTACGAAAATCTTACTCTAAACCATTTTAAACATTAGTATAGAACTCCTTTCCATGTTTTTATTTTAATAGTTTTTTTTTTTTTTTTTTTAATTACTGAATTGTAGGCCATTTTTGTCCATTAAAGGAAAAAACTAAAAAATTTAATGTATATATATAAAGAATACTGATCGCCTACGATACACAAAAATATAAAGAATGTTAATATATATATATATATATATATATATATATATATATATATATATATATATATATATATATATATGTATATATGTATGAATGTTGGCGATTCGCCCGCGACCGGCGACCGCGACAAGAGAGAGAGAGACGAGAGATCGCGACAAGTTATATCATCGTCTCTGTCTCCCCCGCCGCCGTAACATAACACGTGTAACACGTGCGCAGCGCGCCAACGCGGACCCGTTCACGGGCGTCGGCATAAAGGTGTCGTTCACCGGCGGCGACGGCGACATGCGCGAGATGAACCAGCTGTCGGGCGGCCAGAAGTCGCTGGTGGCGCTGGCGCTCATCTTCGCGATCCAGAAGTGCGACCCGGCGCCCTTCTACCTGTTCGACGAGATCGACCAGGCGCTGGACGCGCAGCACCGGAAGGCCATCGCGGACATGATCCGCGAGCTGTCGGCGTCCGCGCAGTTCATCACGACCACGTTCCGGCCGGAGCTGCTGGAGCACGCGCACAAGTTCTACGGCGTCAAGTTCCGCAACAAGGTGTCGCACGTGGAGTGCGTCACGCGCGACGAGGCGCGCGACTTCGTCGAGGACAGCGCCACGCACGCCTAGGGCAGCGAAGGTGGGTACAGCGAACGCTTTTCTTTTTATCCGACTGAGCCAGGAGAGTATGTATGTACGAATGAAGGGTAAGGGGTTGAAATAAATAAACCAAATTATTTTTCCTTTTCAATATATTCACTTGCAAGACGGACACATTTTTCAGATCTTTCAATTAATTTATTTATACCCTCATAAAAAAATGTTTTGTCTTTGTCCTCAAACTGCCTCTTTAACTTCATCATCGGTGGTAAATTTTTTACCCCGCAGCTCTTTTTTCATTTTTGGAAAGAGGTAATAATCACTCGGGGCCAGATCTGGGCTGTAGGGTGGGTGGTTCAAAATATCGAAGCCCACTTTAAGCAGGGCAGCCAACGCAACGCGGCTTTTGTGGACGGGCGCATTGTCGTGCAAAAGCAGCACACCTTTCATCAATTTTCCCCGTCTTTTCTGTTTAATGGCTTCTTTTAGTCGCTCTAATATTAAAGCGTAGTATACTCCGGTTATAGAAACACCTTTATCTTTATAATCGATTAATAATATTCCTTATGAGTCCCAAAAGACCGTTGCCATGAGTTTCTTGGGGGGTGCTGTGCCCTTTTTATGCCACTGCATAGAGTCTTGTTTCGACTCAGGTTCATAATGATGAACCCAAGTTTCGCCTCCAGTAACAATTCGACTCAATACACCATCCTTGTCTTTATTGCAGAGGTCCAAAAATGCACGTGAACACTCTACTCGTTGTTGTTTTTGCGGCGGCGTGAGCATTCTCGGTACCCATCTTGCGCTGACCTTAGTCATGCCAAGATGATCGTGCAGGATTTTAAAAATAGTTGTATCGGATACTCCAACCATTTCTGCGAGTTGTTTCTTCTTTAGTCGAGCATCGTCGAGTATAAGTTTTTCGACTTTTTGGATTAGTTCTGGCGTGGTCACCTCGATGCTCCTACCCGACCTCGGGTCGTCTTCAAGGGATTCCCTTCCTTTTTTAAACAAACTGTGCCACTTGTACACCATGGTTTTTCCTGGACAAGAGTCACCGTAAGCCGATGACATCTCATCCATTATGGTCGCAACTGATTTTCCTTGCTAGGTAAGGAACTTTATAACGGCACGATATTCGATTTTTTCCATATTTCACTTTTTACTCCTGATTATGTTGCTTGGTTGGCGATAGCTCAAAGACTAATAGTCTAATAACAATGAAATCTCGTATTTATACTAATTATGAGTCACTAAACACGTTACGATCCTAATGAGCCTACTCACCCCCAACCCTCTCATTCCGCGAACTTAAAAACGCACCCTCGTATGTATAATTGTTTGCCACGCTCTGCGGCCTGAACGGCTCGATGGATTTTAGCTTCAAAGGTGTGGTTAATTTCGTATAAATTGTGTAAGTGACACCGGGTATAAATTTTACATCAGAACAACATTGTTTTAGGGTTTTTTCATTTTCAAATTACACAGAAACGCATTCGGGTTTTTTAGTTTTATATATATTATATATATATATATATATATATATATATATATATATATATATATATATATATTTGGCTATAAAAGTAACGCATATTATTAAAATTTTAGTTACGAATCAATATTTTTTAATGATACATTTTATTTTTCAGATAAGACCGAAAACAATGTATAGTTGAACATCAAAAATGCACCGCACAATATCCTGGAGATATGGGAACTGAAGAAATCGCGAACTTAAATAATATTGTGAATGTGAGAAAATTGGTTAAATGAAAAACAAATTATTTGTTACAAAGAATATATTTTTGATAATTTCATTATTGAACAAAAATATAAGTAAATATGAATTTTTATGTTTGTGAAACATGTCAGCTAAAAATGACATGATTCTTAATGAGTTAACTTTAAGTTCGCGTAACCTCAATTTTCGTTGTAAGAGAGAAATATATATTTATTAGAATTAGTCTTCTCTCTTTTATGTAATAATCGAAAGTCTTTTTTGCTTTGTATTTAATTTGATTTGATTTTATTTTTTACTTAGTAACTCGATATATAGCAAAGCTTATCACATATTTCCATTTTTTGTTCATTTGACGTATCTTTAACTTTATTGTGTAAGTTTTCGATTTTTTAAGGTTATTAAATAATATTGACATATTTGTAATTTTAAATTTTTAAAAACGTGTTAAATTAAAACACAAGTTAATAATAAATAGATTAATATAATGTACCTGTGTTATTTATACTGTATACAACCTACAATAATTCTTGAGTTATGGCATATATTTTGATCACGAAAAGACACGAAAAGAAACAAAAGCAGTAAAATTTTAATCAGTTTGTTAAAATATACATATATTTTTATTCTATCTTCATATTTTAAAACATTTTTTCTAATAATAACTCATCTACAAAACTATAGGAACAATCCCACTGCGGGCCTTTTCTAATAGAGAGTATAAAGCTCTCAGAATTTTTCCCCATATGCAAATGGTAATTTCTGGCCTAAACGCGATCATTAATCTTAATGGTATAAAATGCATATTTAATATATTTCTAAAAAGTACTATTTATCAAAAATGACTGCAGAAAATATTTGCTGGTTTTATATAATAGTTTCCTAATTCATTATAATTAGTTTCTAGACACTTGATACATACAAAAAGTTAATATTATAATATTAAACGTTAATATTTAATTTTTGTTTTATAAGCATATAAAACAAAAATTAATTTCTATATATTCAATAAAATATATAAAAACAACTCGTACTCGATGAAATACTTACGCGGAAGTCAAAGCCACTTTTCCTAACTTTCCTTTCGGCCACTAAGGCAACCAAATAAAAAATATATATTTTATATTTAATTTATTTTTATATTCACGAGCCAGGTTACCCAGTCCGTATTCACGTGTAATAATAATTCTGGGTTTATTATTGTGTGAAAAATCCTATACCGTTCGCATTCCTGGTATCTTTACTCCGTGTGGTTATCTATTGCTTTTCGTGTACGTATTTGTGCGTTTTCTTAAAATATTTCTCACGACAATGCACCAAACCGAAGCCTGTATCTATAGGTAATGAACCTAACTGGGAAAAGGACACAGTACCATGGGCGCCGGCAGGGGGGTGCCAGGGGGTGCACTTGCACCCCTTGGGAATCTCGGGATCAACAGGAATTATTGAAATAAAAAGCCGTCTGTTGGAAATCATTTTTTTATAGTAGGCAGTAATTACACAATTTTCATTAAAAAGCAACTGCAGCCGTCGGCGTTTTTGACCGAACTTATAAATAACGGCAAAGAGAAAGATTGTAGGAAAACTAAAATCTGCACCACCTGGAAATTATTTCTGCCAGCGCCCATGCACAGTACTACATGACGAGGATGGCGAACCTAATCTAGTAATTGATTCAGTTAAACACAATGGCTCTCGCAAAGACGCGACACTTCCACCATTGCTGAGGACTGATGGATCACTGGCCCATTCTGCAAAAGAGAAAGCGGATTTGTTTGCATCTATTTTTGCTGAGAACTCGCGTCTGGATGTTGCAGGAAAAGCTCCACCAATCTCAACTCGTGCTGACTGCTTTATGGCTGAAGTACGCATACGTCAAAAAGAGATCCTTAAAATCCTGCAAACTCTAGACGTGAACAAGGCCAGCGGACCTGATGGTATACCAGCGATAGTCCTGCGTACATGTGCCCCTGAGTTGTCTCCACCTCTTACACGCCTGTACCGCCTGTCACTTAAGACTGGCAAAGTGCCGAAGTCTTGGAAGCTTGCCAACGTGCAGCCTGTGCCCAAAAAAGGTAGTCGTGCAGACCCTGTCAATTACCGTCCCATCTCGGTCACGTCCATACTCTGTAAGACTATGGAACGTGCACTGAACAATAAACTCCTGGCCCACTTGGAAGGTAACGATCTCCTCAGCGACCGGCAATACGGTTTCCGCCAGAACCGTTCGACTGGGGACCTTCTAGTGTATGCCACACATATTTGGAGTGAGGCCATTGATAAACACGGTGAAGCACTTGCCGTGTCCCTCGATATCTCGAAGGCCTTTGACAGAGTTTGGCACGCGAGCCTTATAAGCAAGCTTCCTTCATATGGTATTCCACCTGGCCTTTGCACTTGGATTTCTGACTTCCTGAACGAACGTTCAATACGAGTTGTCCTTGACGGGTACTCGTCGGACCAAAAGGCTATCAATGCCGGTGTTCCTCAGGGATCAGTCTTGTCCGCTACCCTCTTCCTGCTGCATATTAATGATCTGCTCGTCCCCGGTACCTTTGGGTATGCTGACGACAGCACAGTGACGGACAGATACTTTTCGAGTGCCAGGGCTAGTAAGGATGTTATCCAGTCTTGTCGAGAGGATATGGTCAGCCGCTTGAACGTCGCCCTCCAGGCAGTCTCCGAATGGGGCGATGCCAATCTGGTCACGTTCAACGCTACAAAAACACAGGCGTGTGTGTTCTCCTCTAAACGGAGCCCTTTGCACCTGGCTCCGACTTTCCGAAATGTTTCTGTAGAAATTACCGACTCCCTTCAGCTCCTCGGTGTAGAGCTATCGTCCAATTTGAACTTTGGACAGCACATCGAGTCCAAAGCAAAAACTGCAGCAAAAAAACTAGGTATTCTCTCTAAGGTCAGGCGATACTTCACTCCAGAACAGCTGCTTCAACTATATCAAGCACAAGTTCGATCTTGTATGGAGTATTGCTGCCACCTTTGGGATGGATCCGCCAAATACCAACTGGCAACTTTGGACTCGGTGGAAAAACGAGCTAAAAGACTCATAGGTGACCCTACTCTGACAGACACCAAGTTGCAGAGTCTCGATCATCGGCGTAGGGTAGCTCGTCTGTCGGTGTTCTACAGAATATATTTTGGTGAGTGTGCGAAGGAATTGCACGATCTAATTCCCCCCACAACCTTCCGCCATCGGGACACTAGGCTCGGTCGATCGTTCCATCCTCATGTCATTGATATGCCACCTACGCGCACAAAACGCTTTAGCACTACTTTCTTGATGCGCACGGCTAAGGAATGGAACTCGTTGCCCGCGTCTGTGTTTCCCGAACGATACAACCTGGGTGTCTTCAAGGCCAGAGTGAATAGACTGCTATTAGACAGGCATGCTCCACCTTCGACCGCATCGTCACTTAACATCAGGTGAGATAGCGGTCAAATGCCTGTCTATTTGTCATAAAAAAAAAAAAAAAAAAAAAAGACACTGATATTGCAAACGGCAAACCAAATCCAACCTTCGCGATTGCATTTGTCCATTAATTTCTAAATAGACGATACGAGGGGCTTAAGGAAACACGCATTACACCTTGCCAATGAAGTCAGTCAATTTATAGTTCAACAATGGATTTATGTTTTTGTCATAACCTTATGAATCATCAGTCAAAAAAGCGTATACTTAAAACAATGGAAAAATTATATTTCTTTCAAAGCAAATATCAATTAAACAAGGCTCGAAATATTCGATAGTAAATGCATTGTTTTTATTTCATATATCATTTATTTTTCTACACAAAAATATAATTGAGTAGGTAGCCTCGTAACTCATCGAAAAATAGTTCGACCTTAGCCGAACGCACCCTAATAAAAAAAACGTCAATTACTATAATATCCACACTTGACCAAAACATGTATGGATATTGACCGATGCCCTTTTTAGACCGTTTGTATCGATATACAAGTTTACAGGTTTATCAAACAATCAAGTTGTCCACTATTATGATTGGCCCGGGTGTTGCTGTCTTATAAGAAACAATTGAAGAAACGATATGCAGAAAAAATCATATCTTATCCTTAGTGAATTTCATAAATCAATTTCATATTATCATTAAGAAGTATCCTCTGATAAAATTCAATCTCGCAAAAATTTAAACCACGATTGATCATACAATTGTTATTTAATATTTCAGTAAATATAGGGTTAAAGAAAAAATATTATAAGATAGAATAGTTTATTATTTTAGTACAAGTATCACTCATATTGTCTCACAATACAAACCCTATGGGCGCTTGTGCACTACACGGAATTTTACTGCCCGGCGTCCGATTTTTTACTGTCCGATTTGGTAATGAAAAAAACGGATAAGCGTTTGTGCACTACACGGAATTTTACTGTTCGGTAGTAACCTTGCGAATTTTATATCACTGAAAAGATAAGAGATTTTAGACTATTTATTTAACATAATTATTCTAATATAGTGTTCTGTGATAGAATAGAATTTATTAAACAATTATTTTATAGTTTAATTAAAATAAAAAAACTGCAGATACGTATAGCGCCATCTTGTATATCAATAAGATACCGGTAGTTTTGAATCAATAACTAATCACGCTCAAACGAGATGGCGCTTAGAAGTGATTTCCTTTAAGATTATAATGTAAATAATAATAAAATATTTGTATAAAGACTTAACTGTGCATAAATATGTAAATAAACTAGGATTTAGAACGTTTTGGTAAATAACATTATAATAGACAAATCGTAGTTATGAAAATATATATATAAGTACGTATAAAATATGTACATGTTTATTAATTTATTCGAATATTAACTCATAAAATACAATCAATTTATTAATAAATGTTCCTTATATATAATACTTAAATATTTTGTATTTTATTATTATTTATTTTTTAAGACTCAAAAAAAACGGTCCGGAATAGGGAAAAGTAAAATGTCGGACGGTAAAATTACGGATAGTGCACAAACGCTCTATACATTTATATGGTGTGCCATGTCGGACCGTAAAAAATCGGACGCCGGCCAGTAAAATTCCGTGTAGTGCACAAGCGCCCTATTGCTTTCAACACTTAATATATTATATGAAGAATTCCTTAAATTTATCGTACATTTAGAAATGTTTTTAAAACATTTTAGAGATCACATCCTTATAATAAATTGTAGTAATATAAACAATATTTTAAAAACAATACGCAAGAACTATTAATAACTTATGTAAAACAGAGGAGCCTTTTCGGAGACATTTCAAGATTCTTAAATATTAATTTTCCATAAGTACACTAAAACCGATTACTTAAACAAACAACAGCAGGTAATATTATAACTGAAGAGTTCCTTAAGATATATATTTTATTACAATGTACAAGTAGGTATAAATTTTTAACAAGGGAATAATTTCATTTTATAATATTTATATGTAGTTTTATAGCTAAAAAAAAAATACAGACAATCGTATACATAATTATAAAAGTTTTCGTAAAAGAAAAGTGTATAATAAAACTTTTTCTTAATTTTCTTTGTATGAAGATTCAAACAGATTATGCCAACATCCAACAACAACAACAACTTTACAGTCGCCCAAAACCCTAGTATAAATTTACAAAGAACAAAATTTGACGTAGGTAGGTATTACTAGGTAATAAGCATAGACAATTAATCATACTGATATAAGTATGTCCAACTTTTTAAGTCATGGCAGGGTCGACAAATTTTTTTGTATATACCAACCCTATTTTTAATTTGCCTCTATCTGTATATTAAAAGTACCAACAAAATATTAAATTAATGCAAGTATTTATAATGCTAGATCGTTTTTAAAATATAAGAGAGCAAGGAACACTCGTGCAGAACATCATTGGGATGCCTATAAACAAGCCCAATATCACTACAAGAAGCGCATCAGATTCAGGAAGAGAGAGTGCTGGAGGCGCTTCTGTACTAATATTGAAACGAACAGCCAGGCTAACAGAGTTAAAAGTATACTGTGCAGCGAACCGATGCACACCCTGGGATGCCTGAAGAAACCTGACGGAACCTATACCAAAACAGACCTGGAAACTTCAGAACTGTTAATAACAACACACTTCCCAGGATGCCAAATCAAAGAAACAGTGACGTGGGAAGAAGAACTAAGGACGTCGCCGGAAACGGTTGACCGGAACACCGCTAAGGAAATCATCACCCATGACAAAGTAATATGGGCCATAAACAGTTTCCTACCATATAAATCTGCGGGACTGGATGGGATTTTTCCAGGCCTGCTTAGATGGAGTGATAAGAAACTAATAGACCACCTTGTCTCCATATACAGGAGTTGCTTAGCATATCGCTACACTCCCAAAGTATGGAGGGAAGTCAAAGTAGTCTTCATACCCAAACCTGGCAAAGGAGACTACTCGCAACCAAAATCATTCAGACCTATTAGCCTTACCTCCTTTCTATTGAAAGTGTTGGAAAGGTTAATAGACAGGGAACTGAGGAGTACAACTCTAGTTGAACAACCTCTGAATCCCAACCAGCACGCCTACTCAACAGGCAAATCAACGGACTCTGCCCTTCACAAGGTTATATCCTATATAGAGGGCAATCTCCACCACAAAATATCAACCTTAGGCGCCTTTATCGATATAGAAGGGGCCTTTGACAAAACTAAGTTCACCAGCATAAGCCGGGCCCTGTACAAGCATGGAGTCAATAACACTGTTGCCGGTTGGATTGACAACATGCTAAAGTACAGGGCCATTCAAATCACTGTGAATGAAACGACAAGAGGTGTCGTAGCGAGAGGATGTCCGCAGGGAGGGGTCTTATCCCCACTGTTATGGAACATAGTGATCGATGAACTGATCACCTTGCTCAACGACCGCAAATTTCTCACAGTGGGCTATGCAGACGACTTGACGATACTCATTAGCGGACCCTTTGAAAGCGCAGTTTGCGACCGAATGAGGGCAGCATTAAGAGTTGTCGAACAGTGGTGCACGGACCACGAGCTAACAGTGAACCCTGCAAAGACAGAGCTTGTGATGTTCACTAACAAACGGAATTTAGGGAACCTTAGACTCCCTAAATTATTTGGTACCAGTCTTGCCCTCACCAAGGAGGTCAAATATCTCGGCGTTATACTGGATAACAAACTTCTTTGGAACAGGCACTTAGACTCAAAAATCAACAAAGCCAGCATAATTCTCTGCCAATGCAAACGGCTGCTCGGCAAAAGCTGGGGCTTATCACCTAAAATTACTTCATGGCTTTACAAAACCATCGTCAGGCCTATAATCACCTACGGTGCGGTAACCTGGTGGCAGAGGACAGAACTCACCACCGTCAAAAACAAGCTACAACGGTTCCAGAGAATAGCATGCTCTGCGATCACTGGATGTATGCGTACTGCCCCCACAGCTGCTCTTGAGGTTATGCTTGGTCTGGCACCGCTCGATCTGTTTATACAGCAGGAAGCGGCCATGTCAGCTATCAGGCTTAAACACTTGGGCCTGTGGTGTAGCCAGGAAGGTCCACACAATGAACTTTGGAGCAGCCTTTTGTGCTATGAACCGCTAATTGCTGCTCCGTGTGATAGGACTCCCAAACAACACATTTTCGAAAGGAAATACCACATACAACTTTGTGAGACCGAAAGAGATCAGTCCGGCACAGGGGAAGTCCGCATTTATACGGATGGCTCCAAAATGGGGTCTGGCACTGGTGCCGGAGTGTACTCACAAGATCTTAACATTAAATTGTCAATAACGTTAAGCCAACACAGCTCCATATTTCAATGTGAGTGTGTTGCAATTACCCATGCAGCTACCGCCGTCCTGTCAAAAGACATTAAGGATTATAATATCCGTATTCTGTCGGACAGCATGGCCGTACTTAAAGCACTAGGGAGTTCTTCGACTAACTCTAGTCTTATCTACGAATGTCACCAAACATTGGAAAGATTAGCCTCATTTAATAGGGTAATCCTCCAATGGATTAAAGGGCATAGCGAATCACACGGGAACGATGCCGCCGATGAGCTAGCGAGACAGGGGTCTAATACAAAGGTAGCTGGCCCAACTATCTTACTGCCGCTACCATTTGGACAACTGCGCTCATGGGTAAGACAACGTACACGTGAAGCTCACAATGCCCGTTGGGCAAACCAAACTGGCTGCAGACAGTCTAAAATGGTACTCACTGAAGTATCACCAAACCTGTCGAGCCGACTACTCAGTCTGAACCGTATAGACATCAGAATAGTTGTTGGTACGATTACCGGTCACATGGCACTCAACCACCAACTCTTTATTATGAATGCAACGGACAGTCCTCTTTGCCGGGGATGTCTAGTTGCAGAAGAAACAGCCGCCCACGTAATCCTGGAGTGCGAGGGAGTGGCCACACACCGGGCAAACATCCTTAAAGAAGTAAGGACGCTCCGAGAAGCCTGTGAACGCCCCAGGAGGCTTCTGAGCTTCTGGAAGGAGCTTGGCTGGCTAAATTAGTCAGACCTCCTTCACGCATAATGGACCAGAAGCGAGTCTAAATGCGGAAAATTGAGCCCACTACCAATACCAATACCAATACCAATATAAGAAAAAATACTTATTAGTTTAAAATTATCGAAATAATTATAAAATATTAAATTGATACACGCTTTGAATTGAAATTATTTTTATATTTTCCGCTAAAATCCGTCAGCTCTAATTAACGTGTCCTAACTGAATATATAGCTGCTTGGACTCGCTCCGATCTATCCCGCGAGATTGTCAAGGTGTATGTTTGACTATGTATCGTTTCCTTAGACTGAACGCTCATATTATCTGTGTCTTTATTATTTATTGAAAAACATTCCTTCATTGGGCAAAAAATATTTGCTTAGTCTTTGTGGTCCAATTCCTTGCTGTTTAATGAGCATAGATTTGGAAACTTATCAAGTTGAGTATTGACTCATATGTATTGTAATATGACCCTATAAGCCTACAACTTAATTTATTGACTATTCAACACAAAGAAAATGGTACAACATTCCGAAACGCTATCTTTGACACGCTACTATAATTTTACCTGAAACATGCACATGTTTCTAGGTACTACGACTAATATAATTTCAGAAAAAATATTACTCCTCCAGTTTATGATAATATAACATTACTTATTCTTAGAAATATAATAAATAGCGTACGTATGAACAAATGCAACGCATATACATTTTACATTATCACTGTACGGTTTCTATCATGTGGTGATTATGATATGTTACAGGAATAAAAGCAAAACAAAGAATAATTTAAAAATTATTTATTAAAAAAAAGTTAAATTTAATAATAATATAATAAATAAACACTTCAAACTCAACGGCCCCCAGTAAGATATAAATCCCGTTTCGGGTGTCCGGAACACCCGACACAATCACAAACGCCCAGACCACGACAAACATTTGTATGACCAATACAAACATTTATCATGTACGGGTAGGGTTGCCAACCATTCTATAATATATAGTATTGTAATGTATTTCGGGACTCCGTACTATATACTGTTGAAGAAATATATAGTACGTGAAAATACTATATTTCAGACTGAAATTTTCAGTAAAATAAATTAATATTTATATTTTGAAACAGTAAAAGTAATAAAATTAAAAAAAAGAAACATTCCGTAATTTTTCAATGCGCCTTCCGTTCGACAAGACGTTTCGACAATTCTTAAAGAATGCAAAAAATGCAAAAAAAAATATAGTTTATACAAAAAAAAAATGATTAAAAATATAACTTAGTCTATTTTTTATTCTTCTCATTCAATACTATAGTTTATGAAGCGTACTATATTTTATAGCTTTTTTTTTAATAGATACATACTATATTTAGACAAAAATGTTGGCAACCCTATATACGGTGGTCAAACCCACGACCGATAGCGCATCAGCCAGTTGCTGTGACCTCTGCGCTAACGGGTCGTCAAATGAATAAAGTTACTAGAATGAGTGTATTTTATTACTATTAAAACAATTTTTCTATATACTTCATGAAGAAAAGTCATTAAAATTCTTTATAAATGAAGACAAGATTAGTGAAATAAAAGTGAAAACAATGTTTATAGATTCTAAAAAAAAAAATTAAAAATATAATTATTAATACTTTTTTTTTAAGTACGATTATAGACATTTATTCTTAAAGGGTCTTTACCATATTATGGTGTTTACCATAAAAGTTGAACTGTTTATTTATTTATTTTTATTTTTTTAATAATTGTCGAGTTGACAAAAAAATTACTTCTTTTTAAAACATAAATAAGGAAAGTCGCTTTATTGCATGAGAAGAAATTACAAACTAATTTTCATACAATATATCTTTGATTTTAGTTCTTAGTCATTGGGGTAGGGGTCAATTAGGCCCCGATAGCTAAGAAAATGATTATACTTATACTTAGAAGATATAAAAATCTACGTCAACACACAAACGGATCACACAAATCGAAAAGGCACGCACTCGAAGTTTATGATATAGAAAATACGAATAGGTTTTAAGTTCCGCAACCGATAGCCTAAGAATATGAAATTTTTAAAACACCACAGTGAAATTATTTACATATTTTTAATAATCTACTATTTGTTGGCGGCAAACAAGAGAACATTTTAATTAAGATTAATTTAAATCTAAAAGAAATATATTTTTTAAGGTTTTGTTATTTGAATAGACTTTTGTCATTAAGTTGAGCGGTGACTTTTCATCTTGAATATTGGCAAAATAAAATTCAATAATTACTTCACATGTCCCGTAGATGATTTCAGGATGTAAATAGTATTTAATACTATTATAGTTATGAAGTAGAGATAGCGGTAGATATCGTGTGTCGATCCTTTGGCACTTTTGTAATTTCTATGTCTGTAAATATTTTATATGGAAAATCACTTCCAGCAAAATAATAGCGGTGAAAAGTCACAACTAGCACTTCTATGTACTATCTTAATTAAAAATAATTATTATGTTCTATTTTATTTTTAATTTGAATGCACTTAATACAAAATCAATTCATAGCGAAATACATGATCAAATAATTTAAAAAGAAATATATTAAATGAGTTTTTACAATTAACTATATATTTATTTAAATCATATATTCAGATCTTATTATATTTAAGATACTCGTATTTCTAAACATTGTATACTATTCCAAATTAGACTGTAGTCAAATTAGACTATAATAAAAAAATAATAATAATATAAGAAATTTGAAAATTACTTATTGCTAATGACTCCTCGATTACTGTTCAAAACAGAAATCTAACACACTCTTGCAGTAATAAAAATTTAAATTTAAATTTGGAATTAAAAATTTGAAACAACACTATATACGTTTACAGATCCGTCTAAAAGCGAAAAACGATTAAAATAATTTGAATCTAGAATACAAAACAATCGCCGTAAAAAATTAAAATTAAAAACTGCGTACATGAATTTGGAAATTTTAACAATTTTGGAATGTCAATTTTGAATTAGGTACCCCCGTGAATTAGGTAACAGCGCCCGCAGCGGATAATTTGAATTTGGAATAATGTTAGAACGTCATACAATTAGAAAGGGAGAGCGCGTGCGTCGCTATAAGGCCCGCAGCGGCACGGCGTAGGGCGAGGCCCAGTCACGCTCGAACAGCGCCCGCAGCGGATAATTTGAATTTGGAACAGTGTTAGAACGTCATACAATTAGAAAGGGAAGCGCGTGCGTCGCTATAAGGCCCGCAGCGGCACGGCGTAGGGCGAGGCCCAGTCACGCTCGAACAGCGCCCGCAGCGGATAATTTGAATTTGGAACAGTGTTAGAACGTCATACAATTAGAAAGGGAGAGCGCGTGCGTCGCTATAAGGCCCGCAGCGGCACGGCGTAGGGCGAGGCCCAGTCACGCTCGAACTGCGCCCGCAGCGGATAATTTGAATTTGGAACAGTGTTAGAACGTCATACAATTAGAAAGGGAGAGCGCGTGCGTCGCTATAAGGCCCGCAGCGGCACGGCGTAGGGCGAGGCCCAGTCACGCTCGAACAGCGCCCGCAGCGGATAATTTGAATTTGGAACAGTGTTAGAACGTCATACAATTAGAAAGGGAGAGCGCGTGCGTCGCTATAAGGCCCGCAGCGGACGGCGTAGGGCGAGACCCAGTCGCGCTCGAACAGCGCCCGCAGCAGATAATTTGAATTTGGAACAGTGTTGGAACGTCATACAATTAGAAAGGGAGAGCGCGTGCGTCGCTATAAGGCCCGCAGCGGCACGGCGTAGGGCGAGGCCCAGTCGCGCTCGAACAGCGCCCGCAGCGCGGCAACGAGCGCGCCGTCGCTGACGAGCGCGACGCCCGCCGTGTCCACGAAGTAGTCTCCGTACCAGTTGGACGTGCCCACGTACGCGGCGCGCTCCGTCACCATGTACTTGTTGTGGTTCACGCGCGCGTACGGGATCTTGTCCTGATCGGGCGTCGACGGCACGATGAAGCGGCGCTGTAACGACATGGTACTCGTGATTATAATATTTATTATTAAATTATTATTTTTGACGTGATAACGTCTAGTAAATTGATGAAAGCTATCCGGTATTTTTTTCAAAAATGACGCTATTTTGTCACGTGTCGCGAGCGAGCGAGAGCGCAGAACAAGCGATAGAGAGGCACGATTAGCCTAAGCGTTCTGTCTTACACTCCATCGGACGGCGTTCGAGTAAAAGAGACAGTGGCGCCACGCAATCTACACGCGAACTGTTTTGTAGGGATGTTCTTCGGAAAAATATATCGATACTTTTACTATCGATAATTATCGAATCGTTTTATCGATAGTTATCGATAATTATCGAATGAACAGTTATCGATAATTATCGGAGGAAAAGTTATCGATAGTTTGCGACAGTTATCGATAATTAACGGATAAAAGTTGTCGATGGGTTGACGAAAGTTATCGATAATTATGGGTCGATAGTTATCGATAATTATCGAATGAAAAATTATCGATAATTATCGAATGAAAAATTATCGATAATTATCGGATCAAAATTATCGAATAACACTTATCGATAACTATTGATAATTATCGAATGGAAAATTATCGAGTAATTACGAATTATCGATAATTATCGCACACCCCTACTGTTTTGTGATTTGTCAATTGTTGGACCAGTACCACCCCCTTGATTTCTTACTTTTCCTATCATCTTCCTATCCTTAACAAAATAACTCAGATTGGAAAATCTTGAATATCACACTATCATATATATATATATATATATATATATATATATATATATATATATATGTATATATAAAAATACTACATTATCATATATATATAAAGTAATACACACTATCATATATATGTGATAATAATTTAATTCGATTCATAAAAGTATACAATTCTACATCTATTTATGTTTTCTTATGACGTTATCACGTAAAAATTATCGTCTGTAAACCGACTTAACAGACAACCATTTTTTTTTTAAATATATTTATTACATCCCCATTATAAAACGTGACACGATTTTTTGACATCATATAAGTAACTCGAATTTCATAATATCCGTAGCAAAGGTTAATTCGTAGCCGATAGCATAGCGCCTACGATGCGCTATGGTCTATGGGCTATGCTATCTGTTGTCGCTACGAACTAATTGTTCAAAAATTTCACGCATCAAATTACGTCAAAAATCTTCAAATGCGTAGCGGACAGCAACGCGACGTAGACGCTGCCTACGCGCTATTATAGCTAATTCACGTTATTCATGCATCAAAATATAATGTAGGAATTCTTTAAATACGTAGCGGATAAACGGACCTGTAGACGCTCGCTACGCGCCTCACGACACACACTCACCACTTGTATGTCGACACGGGGGTAGGCTTGTGCGAGCGCGGCTAACGAAGCGAGGAAGTGATCCTCCGCGGGCTGCGAGTGGCGCCACCAGCTGATCAGCATGCGCACGCGCACGCGCGCCTCAAGCGCTGCGCGTCGAATCGCGTCATCGATCTTAGGCCAAAACCTAGACGAGAAAAAATATTGAAACAAAAACTTTTTTTTAATAAGTTTAGATTTTTTTCTCGGGAATAATATAATGTATGTGCAGCTACTAATAAAAAACGTTAGCATTAAAAGAAACAAAATGTCAGAGCCTATTACCAGACTTATTTATACGAGGTAGGTAAGTCAGTCGGTTAATTTAGAGCAGGCAGACCATTCGAAATCGAACTGCTTAAATATCACCCACTTAACCAACCGCAAAGGTTTAAAATTGGTAAGAATTTGTGTAAATAGGAAAAAAAATTAGAGATATAATTTTTATAGTAATTTGGCGAGGTATCAGTTCATTTTGGAAAAGGGGTCTCTCGCCCAAAATAGTTTAGGAATCCCTGATTTAGAGTCGAGGATTACATGCATTAAAAAGTTAAAGTTATATCTATATAGTTACAACAAAAAATATTTCTCAATTTAATATTACATTTTACAAATAGCCACAATTAGAATATGGATTACAATCAAACCCAATAGAGGAGAAGAGACGTTTAGTGTCTGTATCTTTTTTTTTTTTTTTTTTTTTGTATGTCCACGGGCTCATTTTGCCCATGCCTTTTTTATTCCAGATTTAGGTATACTTAGTACAATGGTAGCTGCTTACATTATTAAGGACTTAATTAAAAACTTAATGTCTCTAATGTGACAACATGAGTCCACCGACCAAAATATGAAGGTATTCTTAAATCTAATGACATGCATTTTTTTTTATTTTTTTAAACTTTACTTTGCTAATTGTACAATATGCTATTACTAACGCTTAACTTATTTTCCTAATACTGGTTTTATAGCTATTTCTTATAAATATATTTCTAACAACTATGTCCTCGCACCGATGTTTTTACTCAACATATCGAGCACACCCTCAATGACGGCGGTATCTCTGTGATGAATCGCCATCTTGAGACTGTGCTCGAGGATTTCCTTTTCCGTGGTCTCCGTTGCCCTCGCCACAAAGCGACCAATTGCGTCATCACAGTCGTCGGTGTAATAGACACAGGTGTTAGTGTGTCTAGTCACCGCGACTACGGCGTGCGAAACGCTGTCATGGATTCGGAGCCTCCTCGTCTTAGTCTGGAGGACGATGACGTCCTCGTAGGTCTGGCCCTGTGCCTCATGGATGGTCAAGACGCGCGATCCCTCGCCGGACCCATATCCCTGGTCAGTCAACAATCTCTTTTCATCTTGCGTAAAGACCAGGTATAGGGTCCGATCCCTTCCTACGGGGATATGCGCGCCTGTGAGGCTCTCCACTCGCAACGATCGGATCTTGGCGCTGAAGCTGTATATGGTTCCGTAGACCTCGCTGATGGCAAAGGCGACATCCTTGGGGTTGCGATGCGTGCATGACAACTCGCACGAGATGGTTGTTAGCAGGGTAGGTCTACAGTACCGCATTTCAAACAGGTTATCCCTGTCGATATACGGCAGCTGGTTTATATCTCCGACGAGGATCACCTTCTCTGCACCGGATAGTCGGGCGGCCATTACTATGGCTCCGAAGTGGTTCATAAGGGCTTCGTCCACCGTTAGGCGGGTAATTGTCGAGCCCTCACGGAAACCATTTACCAAAACGGAGGCCATAGTGCGCACCTTTTGCTTGGCTTTGTTGCCATAGTGGTGGGCCAGTTTTTCTTTTAAGTCTTTGGCCGCCTCGACTGTGGTCGTGATCACGACCTCCGTATCCTCGTCGAAGTCCCTTACTATGCGAGTTGTCTTGCCGCATCCCGGTACCCCATTTATCCATTCCAGCGATGGGAGTCCCCAGGTCACGGATAGTACGCCGGCTTCCCAGTCGTTCGAGATGGTTTTCGCCATCTGAAGTATCCGGTCCCCCAGCATTACTTTCGTGCATCTGGCCACTACCACCACCGGGTCCCCTTCGGGTGTTTCAAAGGTCTGCGGCTCCTCATCTTTCCCCTCAGACTCGACGGCGCTCACGAAGCCTGCTGTGCTGTTACATGCAGCCATATATGTACCCGACATCTTGCCCTTGAGTACTTGTCGGGTTTCGCTGTTATATATGGCTGCTTGGGCTCCCTCGAGTTCCGCCTCCAGTAACCTTTGATGGTCGTACCGGTAGGTCTGCATGATCTTATTGCAGATGGCTAGGCTTACCTCGCGGTTTGCCTTTGTTATAGCCAGGAACTCGATTAGGGCGTTTTCCGCGTGTTGGAGCGGTGTGGACGCAGGTCTAAGTCTCGGTGGTGAAACCTGCCCCATGTCGGCTCTAGTTCGAGCGGCCGGTGACGCCTTCGGGTGCCTCGGACTGTCGTCTTTGGTGAACCTGTTTAGCGCCTCCGCTTGCCGCTCTTCTTGTTCCGCCTTTTTGGGAGAGGGGTGATGTGAGAGCTTATCTTGTTTTGGGGAGATGGTAGCATGGATAAATGTCGCTACTGCCATCGAACTTGGCCTAGACTCGTCTGCCTAGAGTGTCTGTATCTAACGGCCGTACCTAGGGAATGCAATCTCGTGAGAACGAGATCTCGCGAGATCTCGGCCTTTTTCAGCGAGATTGATCTCGGATGAAAAAAGGGCCAGATCTCGAGAGTTTAACGAGATTTCTAACAGCCTGACTAATTGGTTTTAATTAATCTGTAATATAATAATAATAAGTTTTTTAATTAATCTTTAATATCTAATGGATCTACTGAGTAGATATAGTTTTATTTAATTGATAATAATATCTCAGTTTAATAGTCAACTCACCTTAGATAATAGTTTCATTTTTTTTTACTTCTCGTTGTTTTGTTTGTTATAAAAGAACTGTTTTATTACTAAAAGATTTTTGTTTGATATTAGAAGAGAAGACTGGTTGTTTCTTTCATTTGTTATTTGATAGATACGTAGGTCAAAGTTTACTACTTATTAAAAAATTATAGACAGACTTATCAAACAATGTTTGATGCATAAAAATAAGAAGAAATTCATGAAAATAAATGTTTATCTTATAATACTTCTAAATTTTATTATTTATTTCCAAATTTATTCAAATATTGTGATTATTTGCAATAAAATCACAGAAAATAACAAATCTCGCGAGATCTTGAAATTGGCGAGATCTCGCAGTATTGTTATTCATAAACTCGCGAGATCTCGCTTGAGTCTCAATCTCGCGAGATTTGCATTCCCTAGCCGTACCTTAAAATAAAGGCTGTAAGGAAAATATGAAAGGTCTTACTTGAGTTTCGGTGCGTACTCCAGCGCCGGCCCGTAATCCATGACAGCGATGTAGACGAACTCCTCGGCGGAGTGAATGATGTTCACTATCGCGTCATCGTCGTTCGTTCGACCCGCCGGACTCAGCGGCGGCGGCGAACTCTATGTAAAAATATTTATCGGATATAACGCGTGCTTGGGTCTAAGCTGACCCTTATCAAAATGGCTTTTTACTCTAAGGTGGCATCCATTAGTTACGTGAGACAATTCTGAGTTTTTGCTCGACCTCCTCCCCTCCCCTAATCTTACGTGTTTTTTTTTAAAAAGCGTATTTATAATGTAAATGAGTTAATCTGTGCTCGATTACATTAGATATATTAAAACTTGTTTTTAAACAATTTTCTTTATATTTTTTTATTTAAGACTAGTTAAGACTAGTAATTAATATTTTTAATGACGGAAGAAATATTACGTGATATTTGCCGAGACGACCTTCTCCCCCACGTGAGATTGAGTGAGATTTCCCCACTCCTTCCAAAATCCTTACGTAATTATTGGATGCTTTCTAACGCATAAAATCTAAAAGGAAAAATTCCATATAGATTTTACAGCGTATATTTAGCAATGAAACATAAGATCTTAGATTAAGAAAATCTAAAATAGATATATTTGGGTTGTTAATAACATTTACAAATATTTGTGCCACATGGCCTTCGCCCGAAGATCCCTGTTGCTCGAGGAAACAACTCAATAGTGAAATAGAATTGATACTATATGATATAATAAATAAGTGACTATCGCCATGAATGTTTTAAATCTTAAAAGAAAAATGGTCGAGCTGCATAATGTAAACGAACACTTGCAAATTACAATCGCATGCTATGTGTATATGGCTTCCGTAGTAAAATTTCTAAATAAAATTTGTATTAGTAATATGGCACTAAGTAGTTTTTTACTAAAAAAAGTGAAATTCATAGATTTTTTTAAACTTACAGATAACATGCCAAATCGGACTGTGCAGCAATGAGCGAGTCCATTATGCAATTAAATACAACATAACAATGTAACAACAGAAATATTGATTGATGTTATACTCGTCACGACTTTTTCAATTATTTGAAATCAGAAAGGATACTTTGTAGTCATAAAGTATCACTTCCAATTTTACTTAAATTTTTTTATTACATTAGCCTACTGATGTAAACGTATACCTTTGAGAGTAGAATGGGAAAATCCGCCACCACATCAGCCATTTTATGTCTATTTCTAAAGGTGACTTTAATTTTTATGTCTGTAGAATTTGATCATAACCAATTTTCTATATTTATTATATATTTTATATTTTTATTCTATATATTTAATTTTACTATATTTCCCATATGTGCTTAAAGACTACGAATAATACTACCTTATACTCCTGTGTTTATTCGTTTAAAATAAAATAAGAAAATATACAAAAATATGATACAGTGCAACCTCGATATAACGAAACTAAAGGGAATTAGGAAATATTCGTTATACCAAGTAATTCGCTATAATAAGGTTTGTTATATAGAGGTTAGACTGGACTGCGATTCGTTTTAACGAGGTAAGAACTTGGAATTAAGTGGAAATAATTAATAGGATACGTTATATCAAGGTTTTAAGTTGAAAAAATTCGTTAAATAGATGTAAAAATACCTTCTACCTATATTCTGCAATGATTGAAAAATCGTTATAAAGAGGTTTTTGATAAATGTTATTCGTAATGTAGAGGTAAATAAAGAAGAGGTAAATATTTTGTATTATCTCTTACGGGCAGTTCTAGGGGATTTCGAAAAATTCGTTTAATCGAGGAATTCGTTATATTGAGGCTCGTTATATCAAGGTTGTACTGTATTTATAAAATATAAATGAAAAATTACAAAAATATACCATAGTAACACGCTCATACCAACTAAAAAAAAAAAAAAGAAAGGAATTTATCGATAACGATCTGTAGAAAACGGAATTCATTAAATAAATGGCGTAATCGCCTCGAGGTTGTGCTAATAGCAATTCTATGAAATGGGTTTCTAGATTTTCGTGCTATACAATGTATGAATTCAATTATACATCGTATACCGCCATACAATGTAATATATTAAGCATTTGTGAATAAGTATATTTTACGGATATTGAAAATCTACTTATATCAAAATTTTAAAAAATGTAATATAAATAAGTTAAAGTAAATTCCTACTTAGGTCAACAACAAAAAAAAATAATTTTCTCCGATATAAAACTGAAATTATCTAATTAAATTTAATTAATGAATTAATAATTGAAAAAAAAAGAACTATAATAACATCAAGCGTCATCCAGTACAAGTTTTAAAAAATGTATTTGAACTTGAGTGATGAATAAAACGTATTTTATTAACGATATTTTTTTTTTTACAAGATATGTAAATATAATTACCTATATAGAAAGATGAGTATGAATAATTACGGTGTGAAAAAATAATAAGAATTGGAAGAGAAAAAAAAATGTTGTTGTAATTCTAATATATATAAATCTCCTGTCACGATGTTTGTCCGCGATGGATTCCTAAACTACATAACCGATTTTAAATTAAATTGGCACACCGTGAGCAGTCTGGTCCAACTTGAGATATAGGATAGCTTAGATCTTTAATTATAGTCGCAATTCTATAATATAAAAATAAGTCGGGTTTTCCTTCCTGACGCTATAATTCCAGAACGCACGAACCGATTTCCACGGTTTTGCATTCGTTGGTAAGGTCTCGGGCTCCGTGAGGTTCAGAAAAAAATTCAGGAAAAATTTCAACAGAAAAGCAGGAAAACAGGGAAAATCATTTTTCACATACAGCGCCATCTCTGATACATAGCATGTACTACAAACCAATATGGTTTTGCATGGTGGTGGAGCAGATGGCGCCAGTATGTGGTGTGAGTATCCCTCACGAAAATGATATATCATTTGCAATACCCCGGGCGGAGCCGGGGCGGGCCGCTAGTTTAATATAATTACAGTACAACCTTGCTATAACGAACCTCAATATAACGAATTCCTCAATTTAACGAATTTTTTGGAATCCCCTAGAACTGCCCGTAAGAGCTTAAGCAAAATATACCTCTACATTACGAATAAACATTTATCAAAAACCTCTTTAAAACCAATTTTTTGTCATTTCAGAATATACCTATATTAGTAGAGTTAGAATTAGTATTACCACTTAATTCCACTTTCTTACATTGTTAAAACGAATCATAGTCCAACCTAAGCTCTATATAATAAACCCCCTGATAACGAATTACTAGGTATAACGAATATTTTCTTATTCCCTTCAGTTTCGTTATATCCAGGTTGCACTGTATTCCACCTTTAGAAATGTACATTATACAATGAAATAGACTATAAAATAATACGCTACGGCTTGTAATAGTCGTATAGAAGAAATAATTAATGGCAACTTGTAATGATGCAGCGTAGCAGATTAAGCGCCAATCCTTATCTTACATGAAAAGGCCTATGTAGTAGTAGGACGTTTATCGTCAGTTACCAAGTACAATATGATAGAACTTCATTTAGTCTTAGAATAAATTTCAACACACTCTAACTCACTCTAAGAGTTACTAACATACTCAAACTAGATTTTATTACTTGAAGTAGCGTATAAATAAAATAACAATTGTTAAACGACCTGTCTCTCCGTATAAAAGATTTGTGTAAGGCGTCAAAGGTCACTTCTATATTGTTACCGATCGTTTAGCTTTTAGTCGTATGCAAACAATATCACTTAATATATATATACAGGGTGACTGGTGAATTACCATCGATATTTGGGGAGAACGCTCGGCGCGCGGTTCCCATTCGGGTCATGCAATAAAAATAGATACTTAATTTTTGACCAAATTTTCATAAATTTCAATTCAAATAAATGAAGCGATGACACTTTTCCAGTCATGCCGGCGGCACATGCACAGGTGTTGTAATGTGTCGCTTGTTCACACCTAAAAATTGCCAAAGTCACATAATTTACCTAGTCAACAAATTTGTTGCTTAAACGAGTAAAATATCTTAGTATTTTTGCCTTTCCTAAGCCAGGATTAAAGTATTAAGGGGGACTGGATCATGCTTGTTTATCCTGCTACCCTGTTTACACGTGGCGGCGTTTGGACGTAGATAAACTACCTGTTTTGTGTCGAAAGTGCAGCTAGCTGCTAGGGTGTCCAGACGATGCGTAAATAATTGGATAATTGTTGAGTAACTTTACTTAAAAGTTTATTAATATTTACCTATTTTTTTTACATGATTCGAGTGGGAACCGTGCGCCGAGCGCTCTCCCCGAATGTCGATGGTAATTCACCAGTCACCCTGTATATATATATATATATATATATATATATATATATATATATATATATATATATATATGTTAAGTGATGTCATTTATAGCAGACCGTGACCCAGTCTGTTCTAATATAAACTTTATCTGACTCTTTTACTGCGTCCTTGATAAATATTAAATTGAATTTCCAATACGAATACTTGCGAGAAATGCAGTTAGAATCTATTCGAGAATCAGCGAGGAACTGCGAGATATTTATTAATAACCAGAATTCTTGGACGAAAATATTTTTATCATTTTTATAGTTATATTTTGTTATTATCAATATTATATATTTCACCTTCGAGACTTGACACAGTATATTAAACATTCTAATGTATATATATATTGACCGGTTCCTGTTCAGTTACTCTACAATTGCATACTTATTTATTATATACAGTACATTATGAAGACGTTTTTATTATTATATATGCAATACGATTTTAATATAGGAAGGCAAATATAGTAAATTTGCAGAGTAATAATTGCCGGCAAGACTTGCGTCTTGAATCACTTTTGATTTAGGTACTAACAACTGTAAGAGAGTTACATCGTATATGTCCAGAATTCATCATCAGATCGCCTTGAAAGAAAGATACACTTATCAAACGCAATAATGGCGCTAACTATCGATGAAAATAATAAATTATTATCACACCCGAAATATTATTAATTTTAGATAAATAATACTTTAACATTAATATTAGAAACCCGCAGAGACCCGCTACGATGCCCGCGCTGAATTTTGTAAAAATGGCAACCGAATTGGATTCTGTTCATAATTAATTGGATTTTAATTTTTTGCGCGGTCTCTAATTTTGTGATGAAAAATTTAAAAAAAAAAAGTTGAACAAATGAATTTAACAATTATTACAAAAAAGAAAAGATTACGAAATTAAAAATTAATCCACAAAATAACATTAAATAATAAAAAAGGCAAATGAAAAAGACTTAACAAATGAACTGAGTCAAACTGTAAATGTCCCACTGCTGGACAAAAGCCTCTTCTCCATATAGGAGAAGAGCTAGAGCTTAATGCACCACGTTGCTCCTGTGCTATTTACTATTAAATATGAATATTTATAAGGAGACACTCGATAAGCGTGGATGTTAAGACGCGAGCCGGAACCAGAGAGGGCGCTTTTCGTCTATGTTCACAGATACTAAAGACGCCGTGTTTTAGTGCAGATAATAAGAATAAGAGATATGATGATGAATGAAATGAGAGATCTAAATGGAGTAATTCATAAACAATAGATATATAGAGCAGCTCCATTGCATCCATGGTTGTTCATGTTCAAGCAGATTTTTTTTAAAATTATCTATTGCATAACTAATTGAAAAATTGTGATTAAAATTTTATTCCGGTGGATTATTGTTCATTTATGTATCCAGTAACCTCCTATATTTTTTTATTTCTTAAATTTTATATTTAATATGTTAAAATATTTTTTATAATTAAGGTAGGTATCCAAAGTAGGCGTGGCTTACACAAGCCAGAGCACCTGTTTTAGGCCATATTTTCAATCGTCTGGGAAAATTATAAATATTTTTCCTACAGTTCCATGAGCTGAAACTTTTTCTTGTAAATATCCTCCCCTTTTTTAATATTTTTTTGAAATTTAAAAATCTGAATTAGTTTTTGATTTGCAAAAAAACTAAACCCCTTTTTATTTATTTTTTTATTTTATTTATATTTTAAGCCGTACTTAATTTTTTTCAAAAATCATCTAGTTACCATTCCGAATCGAATGACACCTCAATCATAATTTTTCAGAGACTGCTGAAAAAAGTTGACTAAAATGGCACATGTTGCCTAGACTAGTCCATTGTGAATAGAATTCGATTCAATGGTCATTTTTATAAAATTCGACTCGAGCGAAGTGGCCGGTAGCCGATAGTGGTTAATTAATGTTAAATGTTATTTATAATGTATATATTCCGTGTGCGATAATAATAATTAATTTATTGCGTTATAAGCATCGGGCTGATTTTTCTGTGTAATCAATATGTATTACAATATAGTATTAGCACGCAACATCGATATCGTCCCAATGTTTATTACTTTAATTTTGGTACGGAATAAATATGACTATGATATTGACATCATCAATGATCGCTGCCTTCCTGTCATCGACTTTATCAATAATATTGATATTGATATGGACCTTGAACCCGAAGTGGAGAAGTTTGCACAACTACATAAGCATCAACCAAATCGTTATGGGAAGTTTACATTTGATTGCGATTACTTCAAATGACATACTCGGAGCGGAAACTATATTCGATTTCGAATATATTTTTTTATTACTCAACGGATATCTATACTTGGCGGCCACGTGTTGGTCCTTGTGTGCCAGTCTGCACGCGTACTTAAGACTCGTCCTGCTATACACCGGTAACATAAGTTACGGAAAACGAAAAGCGACCATTTTCAGCATCGGTACACTCGTCATAGTAAAATGTATCAGTGATTTTATCATACCATTTATATATAACCTTAAAGGTTTCAACGAATTGCTCGGTTCGAGAATGATGACTATCTACGTGCTTACTATTGTAAACTTATTTCTATTCGTCAGAATTATTATATCCGTGATGCCGTGGTGCAAAGGGCAGGAGATACGGAAGAAAGGTAAACGAGTGTCTGCTTTAGTTGGTGTTGCAGTGCTGTGTGATGTAATCACAAGTGTAAACTATTTAGAAATGTTTATAGGTGTTTCAGATATTACTAATTATCTATTCGAGTACAGACTAGTACTAATAGCAATTATTGTGCTGTTTAATAGAACATCTAACGATTATTGGAAAGCGCTTATAAAACTAAGAAAAAGAAGAAAACTAACTCAAGCTAGTACGTTTTAAAAAATACAAAGAGCCAAATTATGAACATTATTTAAAAATAAATACATATATGGATAAAAAATAATAGAGATAAAAATAAATTACATTATAAAAAAGACAGAAAAATTAAATCCTAATAGCAGAGATTTACAGTTTTAAACTAGCATACTGAACTATATTTTACCAAAGTTCGAGCACATACGTAAGAATAAAATTAAGTATTTAGGATTAGAAGTTCAAATATCCATATTTTTATTTTTTTGTGTATTGGACTGGTAAAGTAATAAAAATGAATACTAAGGAATTAAGTCGCGAACGCATTCGTTCAAATGTTTGACGTGAGAAATGATCAGGGATGTGGTTTTATTTTAAATGTAAAATATTAATATTTTATTATATTATTACAACAAAATTTACCTTATATACATTTTTAAGTGTAAATGGACTAGTAAGTTTATGTGTAAGTGATAATTTCAAGAGTTAGCCTTGTCCCAATGACTCGATCTCTGAGAGAAAATGGGGCAAAACAATAAATACCAATGATACCAGCATGAAAACACGCGGTTGAACGTTAGTAGACAACAAACTTAAAACTGTATTTTCACATCTTTCAACATAAACAGAGTGAATATTATAAATGTTAGTATCGCGTGATTATTATAAAGTGTACGCTATTATTTTGTGTACAATAAATGTCATTACCGTATTTATACAATTTATAACGACAACAGTAAGGGGAGTGACCATTAGCTATAGACTAAAAATATCATACTATATGAGACCTCGTGAAATTTTAACGTACTACTTAACACTATAGAAAGACACTAGAGAAAATTAATTTTTAATATTTTTTATATATTTTTTTTATTTTTTTATTATATTATGGGCTTACTCTTGACCTAAGTCTAGCTCTAGAGCAGAGACGAGGTCGAAGATGGAGCGAGCTCGCCCAGAAAAAGCCTATTCACTCGCGCTTTAAATACATTCGGGTTGTATGTACTTGGAAATACGGACGCCGGTAGGGAATTCCACTCCTTGGCCGGGCGTATTAAAAATTTGCAGTTACATAACAAGTTATTATTATATATTAATAATGAAAAAAAATTACATCACTCGGAAAAAAATAATTTATGCATTATTATTTGTACAATGTATGCAAATGAAAGTGGAAATCTCTTTATGTGTGTCTCTTTAAGCACATAAAAAGTACTTTATTTATACAGATTATAGAGCTGCGTCGTTATATTTTAATTAGCTTGTTTTTCCTTGGAGTGCATCTTTAATTGTCTTCGAAGCTGCACCGGTTGGTTCTACAGTTCGGGTTGAATTTTAGTGCTTCCGACGGCATATAATGGTATTATTGAAGCACTTAAAAGAGCAACTTAAATATAGTGTGTGAATAATTTGTAGAAGGATTTTCTTTAGGTGAAGCTGCTTGCTTGATTTTGGACTGCTTTTGATGTGATTGACTGGCGATTAGTGAAAAAAAATTCCGTCCTACCTGTTTTCTGTGCTTTGTCCTGCAAGCACCTAAAAAGTACTTAATCCTCGTTTTTTCTTTTATTTTTAGTACAGTTTTTTCATTTGGCTCTGCTAACTTAACAATTTTTGAATGCTACACAATAAATTATTTGACTAGTATATTAGTAATTTTTGTTTGATTGTTTTGTTGTGCAGCCATTACGAAAGCACTAAAAAAGTACTTAAATGTAACTTATAACATTTATTTGTATACCATTTACTAGAGATGACACTGCTAGCTTGATTTTTTGTGAGAAGTATTATCATGTTTCACATTTTTCTCGTTGATTTTTCATTTCATCGATCTATTGTATTTACACCTCGAAAGTACCTAAAGAGCACTTAACTTTAATGATATAGTTTTATTTATTTAAGTATCATTTCATGTAGCTCTGCCAACTTGATATAAATCTGGCAGTTCACATTCATAACAAAAAATTTTCAGTTAAAAACTTGAGCACCTATTTTTAAATTTTGGTACCTAATTAACACCCAAAAAGCACCACTTTTGTAAATTTTGAAATCCGATTTTGATAACTCTGCTCTGCTAGCTTGATGGAGATACTATGCGGACCGATAGAAGATGACGCGAGTCATTCCGGTACCCAAGCCAGGTAAGGAATCGGACGTGAGCGAGTTCCGGCCGATCGCCCCGCTGTCGGCCTTCGCCAAGATATTTGAAGCAGCACTGCATAGGTGTATGTACTCGCAGGTGAATGTAAAACTGACAGACGATCAGTATGGATTTCAACCGAGACGAGGTGCGAGGAGTAACCTCCTTTCATTCGTATCGTATGTGGCCCCAGCCGTGGACGCCGGGCTTCACTGGTGGACTCTGCATACTTCAACTTTCAGAAAGCCTTCAATACTGTCGATTACGATGTACTATTAAGTTCTCCGCGATAGGCTTCACACCGCACCTTCCTCAATTCTTCGCGAGTTACCTTGGTGATCGCCGACAGTTCGTCGAATATGCGGGATACCACTGTCGACCGTACAATTCTTGGTCGGGCGTAAGTCAGGGGAGCAACCTCGGACCTTTAACATTTATGATAATGATAAATGATCTCCGCGAGGTGGTAAAAGAATCCAAATGTTCCATCATCCAAATTTAAAGTTATTTAGAACGGTCCAAAACACTTCCGATTGTGTCTTCAACGGGACATTGATAGAGTGGTTAGGTGTACTGAGGCCAATAATTTATTTTTAATTAGGAAAAATGCTGCGTGATGAGCGTTAGTCGGAAGCGGGCACCGCTGGAGTACCGGTACATCGTTGGAGGCGCGGGGATGCCACGAGTGGCTCACGTGCGCGACTTGGGTATAGAGATGGTACCCAATTTGTCGTATCGTACCCATATTATTAATTTATGTATGAAATACTTCCGAAATTTAGGTTTTATCCTAAGACAAACTTCAAAATGTCTTAATATAAAGGTTATTAAAGTATTGTACAATTCACTGGTACGAAGTCTGTTTTCTAAATTATATTCTTATAATTCGATCATTTGGAACCCACACGAAGGTAACTACGCAGAAATGATAGAAAAATTACAAAACAAGTTGACACGTTTTCTCTATTTAAAAGAGTACAGAGTGTACCCGGGGTATCCGTGCGTACGTATACGCGTGTGCGCGGGGTACCCAAGCCAGATCGTGTTGGTATAGTAGGGTACTGCCGGCTCTCGGTCAGAAGAGACGTGGCGCTGGTCAAGTACTTGACGTGTGCTGCGCGGAGACCTGCACCACCCGGAGGTGCTGGCGTTGTTGCAGCTGCGGGTCCCCAATAATTACGCTACACTCAGCCTTCCACCTTCAAAAACAAACCTGCTAAATGCATCTCCAATGTTACGTGCTATTAGATTCCATCTCCAATGTAACATGCTATTAGATTACTGAATAATCTCTCAGATAACGGTATAGCCATATTTACCTATAACCTGCTAAAACTAATGGAATTAGTCCAGGGGGTCCTTTAAAATACATTGAAAATATATAAATTAATTAATGCAAAAAGATTCGCTCGATTTCTTTAATGATAAATTATATAATGTATATAATATATGAATAATTGTATATGTGTCTGCTTATCCATGTGTTGTTTGCATGAATACATAATTTCCTTTATTTGCTTATAACATCGTATTGGATTTGTACTGTAAAGATGTTATAATTGTATCTTAAATAAATAAATAAAATAAAATATATAAGAACTTAAGCTTTCAGAGCATCTCTTTAAAAATATAAGTTGTTTAGAAACCGCACAAAACTTGAAGCCCAATTCATTGTGAATAGAATTCGATTCAATGGTCATTTTTATAAAATTCGACACGAGCAAAGTGGCGGGTAGCCGATAGTCGTTAATTAATTTTAAATGATTATTTACCAAAAGTATATTGCGATAATATTAATTAATAGTATTGCGTTGATTACGCTTCAGGCGGATTTCTCTGTGTAATTAATATGTATTACAATGTAGTGTTAGAACGTAACTTCGATATCGTCCGAATAGTTATTAGTTTAATTTTGGTACGGAATAAATATGACTATAATATTATCATCATCAATGGTCGCCGCCTTCCTATCATCGACTTTATCAATAATATTGATATTGATATGGACCTTGAACCCGAAGTGGAGAAGTTTGCACAACTACATAAGCATCAACCAAATCGTTATGGGAAGTTTACATTTGATTGCGATTAATTTAGATAGCTTACTCGGAGCGGAAATTATATCCGATTTCGAATATTTTTTTATATTACTCAACGGATATCTATACTTGGCGGCCACGTGTTGGTCCTTGTGTGCCAGTCTGCACGCGTACTTAAGACTCGTCCTGCTATACACCGGTAACATAAGTTACGGAAAACGAAAGGCGACCATTTTCAGCATCGGTACACTCGTCATAATAAAATGTGTCACTGATTTTATCATAGCGTTTATATATAACCTTAAAGGTTTCGAAGAATTAGTCGGTTCGAGAATAATGAGTATCTACGTGCTTACTATTGTGAACTTATTTCTATTCGTCAGAATTATTATATCCGTGATGCCGTGGTGCAAAGGGCAGGAGGTACGGAAGAAAGGTAAACGAGTGTCTGCTTTAGTTGGTGTTGCAGTGCTGTGCGATATAATCACAAGTGTAAACTATGTACAAATTCTTATAGGTGATATAAGTATTTTAAATATTCTATTCAACTATAGACTAATACCGATAGCAGTTATAGTACTGTTTAATAAAACATCTAACGATTATTGGAGGTCGCTTATAAAACGAAGAAAAAGAAGAAAACGAACGCAAGCCAGTATGGTTTAAAAAACACATTAAGCCAAATCATGGACATTATTTTAAAATAAATGTTTGTAAAAATTAATAAATATAAAAAATACAGATAAAAATTAGATGGATGATTAAAAAAAAACAGAAATAATTAAATCCTAATAGCAGAGAGTTCGACAGCAAAAACAAGATACAATAAGGAAATTGGTCACAGAGTACATTCGTTCGAATTCTTGACGAGACAAATCATTGTGTTTTTGTGTTTTTATTGTAATTGCTGTATATTGATGTATTAATATTATTCTACAAAAAGTTTATTTCATATATATATATATATATATATATATATATATATATATATATATATATATATATATATATATATATATATATATATATATATATATATAAGAAAACATACAATAAGTGATTTAATGGACTTAAAAGCGTGTATGTGTTACTTTCTGTTATCCCATACGAATACGCTGAAAAGCCTGTTTGTTAATACGTATTAATTTCAAGGGTTATTAGATCTGTCCCAATGACTCGATGCCTGTTTGGTTAAAGGGCTATGAAACAACTCTTTACGACTTAAAGGGAGTGGAGCAAAGCAATTAAAATCAATCTGACTGCATTGAAACACGCGGCTGAGCGTAAATAGACAACAAACTGAAAACTGTATTTTCACCTCTTTCGCATAATGTGAGTATTGTTAATCTTAGTATCACGTGAACATTATAAGCTATATGCTATGATTTATCGTTTAGTGTACAATTATTTGTTGAACATCAAATTGTACAATTTATAACGACAGTAGTCAGGGAAGTGAAACTAGAAAAATCAAACCATATTAGGCCTCGTAAAATGATAACTTGCTAATTGATAATTAAACTTTATGTCAAAAAAAAAATTATAGATGACATATGTATCATCTGTCAATTAACATTTTAACATTAATTAACATTTGTGTTGAGTACCAAAAACACCAAGAGCAAATTGGGCTCACTCACAAAGGGTTCCAAACTAATATAATGTATTATGCATCGAATATTTGACAAGACAGAGCACAAAAAACGTCGAAAAAACTTCTTAATCGTTCTGTTAGTATTCTTAGTTAAGGAATCCTTATAATATGTAGCGTTTGTTTTAAAATAATTTTACGTAGTGTGCGCGTAAGTACGCATTGAAAGATATGAAAATACGGTTCCAAATATAAGTAAATTATTTATGATGATCTATAAAAACTCTCTAGCGAACCTTATCAATAAATAAATAAATAACCTTTAGATAAGAAAATTATATGCAACATAAGTCTATATATCAGTTATTGTTAAAGTTTTCTCACAAGTAAAGTTTAAATAGTAGATATAAATTTGTAAATTGTTTTCTACCCTTCATATACTTCATATACTACGTAAATTTTACAATGTATCTCAATGTAAAAAACCGCTAGGCTGGCTACTAATTAGACTACGACGGAATATGCATTCCCTTATATTCTTATAGTGGTCCTATACCCTTTTATAAGATGGGGATATATATTATAAGATTCATATATAGACACAGAGCTCATAAGAGACTTGCTTTCAATACCTATATATAAATCAGTAAATACTATGCATATAGTAACTCATACACGGTTAAAATTATCAAGCTTTGGAACTCTGTCCGATGATATCCATCAATCTAAATCAATTAATATTTTTAAAAGTCATTTACAAACAAATTTTATCTTTCCTCGACATTATCTTATATATATTAACATTTGTTGCATGTATATTTTATTATAAAGTAGTTTTTTATTTATCAATTAAGGAGTATAAAAAAGTATAACTTTGCATTGTTTTGTTTGCCCACTCTTCCCGACACTTTTTTCTAAATAAATAATTGTTAATAATTGTGACAACTTGTATATTTGTATACTGTTCACTTACGCTTTAAAGGTTTAACGGAATCAACCGAGACACATATTATTTACCTTATCACAAGATTTAACCGATTACAGAGTTGAATCATATAAAACGAAAACAACAAAAATCGACAAAAAATTAATTCATTAAGTTGGGATTTTTCAATCATACTCACGGTGATGTAAGCTCCGTAGGTAGTGTTCCCGTCAGTTATGTTGATGGGATGCTGCATATTGATGTCCGTACTGAGCTCGGTCGGCCAACTGTCCGGTATGACTGCGTCAGCTGTGCCCAGGCTCCAATACACCTGAATATAATAATAAATAAACATCTCAAATTCAAGAATTTCAAGTAGTATGAAATCCTTGGTTGAGGGTCCGGAAACATACACAACGCAAACACAAAGGCCCAGGCCTCGATAAAAACCTGTATGGCCTATTCGAACATTTGTCATAAACAAATCGCTATTAATCTGTCGTCTTATAACCACTAATAATATCGTCGTTTAATACCTATATATATATATATATACCCACCAGTTTTAATTTCTACATTTTACTATTACGTTTTCAAAATGTCAAACTGCTGAAAAACCTCAGGTGTGCATTAATAAGAGGTAAAATTAAATCAACTTTTCAAGATTGGGTTTGGGGGGTACGAGGAACGGAGTGTGAAGGACAGGGTCCATCATTGAAAAGGGAGGATCCTCCGACCAGACGGGTTGTTGTGTCTGGTGGGCTACTGCCCCGACGGACGGTTGTTGTCGGGTTCTTGTATATATGTTCAATCGCTTTGATAACTTTGATAGCGCGATGTAGAATACGTCAGTTCGTATGTCTCCAATAGAATCAAAAACCCTTAGAAACTTCTTTTTCTTAGTCGTACGTTCTTGGAAGAACGGTTGTGGCCATCATGTGTCATAGCATGGTTTACAACACATCGCCACTCCTCTCTTATGTGTCTCTGTCTTATAGATATACATTGATTTCAATCATTTCAATCATTGATTAAAGAATTCATCATATCAAACGCTTAGTCAAAAACATTCACATTTACAAAGATGTCAAACATCTGTCTTTAGCAGAAACTAAACAGAATTCCGGTAAAAAGGTAAATTCGTTAACACTACGCCAGAATAATCATCAAATGGAATCTCATATCTTTTAATTTAATTTTAGTAGAGTGAAGCGATAAACTAATTTTATTTTTGTTGGTTCTTCTCAGAAGAGTCTACATTCAACAACAAGCAATTAGCTTTTCACTGTCTTACGTATTTTTTTTCCTATAAATTATATTTGAGTAAAACCGAGTTCAATTTTGATTTATAACTCTGTGTATAAGTTTCATTATAGTAATGTATTGTTAAAACGACTTTTACCGCAGAATTTTAATGAGGTTCATAATAATTATGCGACAGTCACGTGCAAGTCCGTACCAGCTAAAACTTTTGAGGCGATGTTAAATTATATTCTTTTTTAGTCACGAAGCCGCCATAGTAAGTTATATTCATATTTTCGTGTAACAAAAATTAAACCCAAACATAAAAGACAAGATTGAGTCAATATATTTAAGATTTTTTCCACGTACGTGTTGACTGTGGAATGAAACCTTTCCCGTTGAGGTTTTTCTTGAATGGTATAATTTGGCGATTTTCAAGCGTCGAGTGTACTACAAACTTTCCGCTTAACGCACCCGCTACTACTCTTATGTTCAAATGTCCATGGGCAAAAAAATAAATAAAGGATTTTTGCAATGCTTAAGGAGTAAAATGGAAGATTAAAATTTTCTGACATTTTATTTTCTTGTCATTTTATTTTTTCATATTTTCTGTCGTTTTAAGCTTTTGATTAGAAATGAATTTTGTGTACCCATAACACATAAATAATCGGAAAAGATGGGTAGCCGATAAATCTTTGAAATTTTCGTCAAAAATATAGTTTCCGAAAAAACTCGGACTTCATAAATACTCTAACTAAAGCAGAACCTTTTTCCTCGGATATCAAAGACAAGGACAAACAAGGACAGCAATATAATTTGATATTCAGCATCTATACGAACTGAATCGGATTACCGTAATGTAGTTCCAACGTGACATAGTACGTGTTACATAAGTAGTCGGTGTGTATTTCTATTAGTACGCAGAAATCTACTAAGAGAAGCAATTAAACTTCAGTTGGATGAGTGACTTTACAAAACAAATTTCAACTCTAGAATTATTAAAACTCGTCCCTCGTTATCTTAGTTAAAAAGGTAAACTCACTCAGAGGAGTTTTGAAGTAATTAAAATATAGTAAAAATTATTAAAATATTACTTAACATATAACTTATTTTTATTAAATACTGAAAAAAATTAATAACGAAACAAATTCTCGCCCTTCTAGCGATAATATTGTACATTGTATAACTGTGAAAATTAATATTATTATTGTTAGTTCATCAAAGTGGAACTAGATGACGCTGCCCTACATTCTGAATCATATTATAGTTTGATTAAGTAAAATAAGTATTATTTAACTATATTAGTCTAATATATATAAATCTCGTGTCACAATGTTTGTCCTCAATGGACTCCTAAACCACTTAACCGATTATAATAAAATTCGCACACCATGTGCAGTTCGATCCAACTTGAGAGATAGGATAGTTTAAATCTCAAATTATAGTCTAATATATATAAATCTCGTGTCACAATGTTTGTCCTCAATGGACTCCTAAACCACTTAACCGATTATAATAAAATTCGCACACCATGTGCAGTTCGATCCAACTTGAGAGATAGGATAGTTTAAATCTCAAATTATAGTCTAATATATATAAATCTCGTGTCACAATGTTTGTCCTCAATGGACTCCTAAACCACTTAACCGATTATAATAAAATTCGCACACCATGTGCAGTTCGATCCAACTTGAGAGATAGGATAGTTTAAATCTCAAATTATAGTCTAATATATATAAATCTCGTGTCACAATGTTTGTCCTCAATGGACTCCTAAACCACTTAACCGATTATAATAAAATTCGCACACCATGTGCAGTTCGATCCAACTTGAGAGATAGGATAGTTTAAATCTCAAATTATAGTCGCAATTTTAATTTATTGCTAATTATTTGTCTGTTATTATTTGACAGTCACAATTATCTGTTAACTCCAAATGATTCTAACAGATGTCGATACCTTTCGACTGGGTTGAGTAAGTAATCAATAGATGGCGCTGCTATGGTAAATCTACGAACGTGTCATATAAGCTACATTTTAACAGCATAATTACCACGTGTTGTTGAGGCTAAAGTATAAATTAAATTTATTTTTATAATTTTTAAAATTTTAGTTAAATACCCGTGCGAAGCCGGGGCGGGCCGCTAGTATTATATAAATAGGTATTTAGTGCTATCTAGATTTAAGTTCATGTTGGAGCGCCATCAACCAAAAATATTCAGCTTACAGATTTGTTTCACTGGACTTTTTGAAGATAATTGAATATTGTTTAAAGAATTGAGTAGCTATAACACGAAAAAAAAAATACTGTGCAAGCGGAAGAAGAAAAGAATAAAAAATGGTTTTTCATAGATTTGATCGAAATTGTTTTATTGAATTCTGACAAATGTCGTTTTATACAAGATAACAGTACACCTTTATTTTCTCCTTTTTTATGGGGCTTGTTAACAAATTAGATTATATTTTATAACATATTAAATATATAACCTAGTAAATTAGATTATTTGTAAATTTCGGATAGCGGTAGGATATCTATATGGTTTAAAATACATAAGTTTTACCTATTTTCTATTAGATATGTCACAGCTACAGTTAAATGTATCGGTTTTTATTGTGTATCGTTTTTTTTAAAAATAGTTTAAGAAGAATTGTCGAGTAGTGATTATATTATTTGGCACAGCAATGTCAGCTGACATCTTTGTAGTAGACTTCAAAAAAAGGAAGAAATTTTCAATTCGACTCGACAAAAAAATGACTTCAAGATTTTAACTACATGTACAAACTTGAACTAAAAAGTAGAAAGTAATATTTTTAATACTTCAAAACAAAGAACATTAAAAGACAATCATCGAAATTATCGATACTAATATACCTGTTCACAATTTATGATCAGTTATTTTTGGAGTCGGTGCCAACCAAAGCAAACAGAAATCGAAAAAAAGCTGATAATTGTAAAGAAGTGCATCAAAATTTTAATGCATCCAGGTACAACCATCAACCTCGTCTGCCCTCATACGTCGCTCGTGTTGGGGTAATTCACTCAGACACATAGTCACATCCATCCACTTTTGCCCTATGCTAGCGCCGTACCGCTGCGCGAGCCGTTGGCTGAACCGTAAGAAAAGAAAGTTTGTTGCAATGGTAGGATTAAAGTGCCCATCTTGGCCGGATAGATGCGAAATTATTCACCAACCCGCAGTGGAGAAGCGCGGTGGATTAAGCTTCAACTCTTTTCCTATATGCATAAGATGCCTTTGCCCAGCTGTGGGACATTTACAGGCTGATTCAGTTCAGTTCATTATATTTTTACTCGACCGTTTACTCCTTTTTTATTGAAATTGTAGCGTATCCTAATATTTCATTACAAAACAAACCTTTTTAAAGAAAATAAACCTGACTGAGGTGCTCAGCGATCATTGAATTTGTAATTTTACACACACGAGTAGGTCAGTGAAGTTATTTTCAATATTTATAGGTTTTAGAAATGTAAGCGCAACAATTGAGATAATTATAATCCGTACTAATATTATAAATGTGAATGTAAGTTTGTTTGTTACGCTTTCACGCGAAAACTACTTAAACGATAAAATAATGAAACTTTGTACACATATTCTTCGAGGTATTAGAAGTAACATAGAATACTATTTATATAAAAAAAAAAAAAACAAATTACGAAAGATAAAAAAAAATGTCAAAAAATGTCAAAATGTAGCTTCTTCAACGCCATCTAGCATTTCAGTAATGAAGTTCCAACCCTGAGTACCTACTGTAATACCGTTGCACTGTATTACCGACGATCACGTCGATATCCAATCAAATTGACTATAGTTTCAGGTGTTGGATACTTTTTATCAATATACCCACGCGGGCGAAGCCACGGGCGGCTGCTAGTCTAAAATATTTTGAATCAACAGGCTTCACAAAATCAAATTGTTCCACATTCAATAGTTCCACGTATAAAAATAAAAAATAAAAACTTTTTTAATTAGTGGAATTGGAAAAAAAATCCCATTGAAGTCATACGTATAAATTGTAGTATAATCATACGTAAAACTTCAGTTTGCTTTTTTTGAAACCCAAGGTCTAACCTTCATTTTCACTGATATATTTTTTACCAACAACCAATGAATGCAAGGAATGTCAAAGATCGGTTTCAAAAAAATATTTAATTTTCTAAAAAGAGATAACGAATTTTGAAAAAAAAAATTGTGCTTGTATTGTAACTATATACTCGATAATATTTTAAACAAAATACTATATTACTTATGTACTAACTTTTAACAGTGGCTTTTTTCCCTTGTTATTTACTTCCTTACAATTGCACTATAATTAATGTCCGACCGAAAGTTCGGTTTCGGTTTCGGTTTCGGCCAGTTTCGGCCAAAAAATCTAGTTTCGGCCTTAGTTTCGGTTTCGGCCAAAAAATGGCCGAAACTTTCGGCCGCGCCGAAACTCGAGTATTGAACTTCATTTTGTTGAGTTTTTAATTTAAATGACAAATTTACGTGTTTATAGGTAATTGTCGTTGGATTTCATGACCTTTGTTTATTTATTTTTAACTATGTGAGAATCGTAGGTATAGCTTATGCGAATTACCTACTCAGTCATCTCGCCTCGTCCTTTCCCGTTGATCGCGCGTGGTGCCCAGTCAGTTTGGATAGGTACTGTATTTTTTTCTATTTGTAATTCATATTTATTCACCCCAATAAATTTTCCCCAATTTAGACAGAAAGCCGTGTGCCTACCTCATCAGTTATTACAGTAATTTTATTTTATATGTGATCTATGAAATAAGTATTATTTATTTATCTTATAACTAGCTGTGCCCCGCGGTTTCACCCCCGTTAATTTGAGGGAAAAACGTATTTAATTTTTTTTTTACAATTACTCTAAGAGTAGGTACCCGCCTCGTTGGTCGAGTGGTCGCAAGTGTTACTGCCGAGCAAGGGGTCCCAGGTTTAATTCCTGGGAACGTATTATTGAACTTTTTTATTTTTGTAAAATTCTCAGTAAAAGTGATGTTATATTTACTTTATAAGTGGAACTCTAATTTAAAAATGTCTCGTGAAGAAAAATAATAAAGGACGCAACGGAAGTTCTCAAAAAACATTATTTTTCCCCGTTTTTGCAACATTTCTCATAATTGATCAGCCCCTATTGGTCGTAGCGTGATGTTATATATCTGGTTATGGCTGTGGTGAATATTTATTATTATCATATATTTAGTGACATTCGCGAAGTTAAGATGAATTGATTGACGTAAGAGTCATTAAAATCATTCAACGCGTTTGATCTCAACAACACCACATAGGAACAAACATACATACATACATAGGCTGATAAACACATTATCCTTCTTTCCGTCGCGCAGTCGGTTAATGATAAATACATTACCCTTCTTTGCGTCGAGCAGTTAGGTAATGATAAACACATTACCCTTCTTTGCGTCGAGCAGTCAGGTAATGATAAACACATTACTCTTCTTTGCGTCGAGCAGTCAGGTAAAAACAAACTAGATTATAGTTGTTAGTTACAATTAAAATTTTAAATATGTTTAAGGTAGTTCCAGCATCCTTGGCGTTGACATCACGAACGAAGTCCAATTCCGGGGTCACTTGGAGAGCAAAGCCAAACTGGCTGCAAAAAAGCTAGGGGTTCTGAACAGGCCGGGCCGGTACTTCACGTCGGGGCATCGGCTTCTGCTTTATAAGGCCCAGGTGCGTCCTCATGTGGAGTATTGTTCACATCTTTGGGCAGGTGCCCCTCAATATCAACTCCAACCATTTGACTCCATCCAACGCCGGGCAGTTCGCATTGTCAACGATCCCATACTTACGGACGGTTTAGAACCCTTAAGTATAAGGAGAGACGTTGGCTCCCTGTGTGTTTTATACCGTCTGTATAATGGAGAGTGTTCTGAGGAACTCTTTGACATGGTGCCACCTTCACGTTTTTATCACCGCACCCTTCGCCTAAGGACTAAATTTCATCCACACCACTTGGATGCCTGGTTTGCAACCAATGTGCGAGCTTCGCGCGCATTTTTGCCGCGCACATGTAAGCTGTGGAATGACCTTCCTCCTGAGGTTTTCCCTGAACGCTATAATTTGGGGGTTTTCAAGTGTCGTGTGTACAGACACCTTTTCCCTAAAGGCCGGCAACGCACCCGCAACTCCCCTTGTGTTGCGGATGTCCATGGGCGACGGTAGCCATTTAACATCAGATGGCCCGTCTGCTCGTTTGCCCGCATTGTAATAAAAAAAAAAAAGCATGAAATACCTTTATTTATGAATTCCTAAAATTTCATAATTTTTGACGGTTTAGATCACGAGATACTTAAAGACAAAGTTTGCGATTTTGAGAGTAATGTCCCATTTATGTATGTAAAATTTCCGATTTTTTATTATAATAAAAATTCTCTCGACAGAATTGGGAAAAAAATACTAGGAGAGTGTTGAAAAATGTTTTTAGAATAAGCTAAAAAATAAAAGTAGCACTTCACGGTTTTGTTATCGAGGTATTAAGATTATAAAAATTAATTTTAATTTTAAATGTATAGTGATCTGGCAACACTGTGCACAACGCTCTCATATTTTTAATTTAATAAAACTATTATTAGAAAGCGCAATACTATTTGTATATACTAAGACCATATAAACAAAAATATGTAAAACACTCAGAGCAACGTTGCCAGATTACTATAACTAACGATATAAGGCAGAAGGTATTAAGGTAGGACTACACTTAACCACGCTGGTTTCGGTTTCGGTTTCGGTTTCGGCCGAAACTGAGAGCAAGGCCGAAAGTTCAGTTTCGGTTTCGGTTTCGGCTGAAAAACCTGTTTCGGTCGGACACTAACTATAATTATGAATAACTCTACTTCTAGACGTGTATTATAATAAAACCTACACCAGACTTTAAGTTAGACCTTCAGGATCTCAACTCTGAAAATTACATTCAATTTGGTTTAGTAGATTTTAAGCCTTATAAGACGCGTATAATTGTTTTTTCCTAAAGATCTCTCATGCATAGAAATCATCAGCCTGTTAAAATTGTATTACCATGTATAAATAAATCGAATATAGGTATATTCGCCATTATCATTTTGAATTTATTAAAAAAAATAGATAACATTATATTGTATATACAATAAACGTATATATATTGTATAAGTAAAAGTAAACACGTTATTTGAACCACAAGCTGTCGCTTGACACCCTCAAGGGGAGACATAATAACTAGCTCGAGTAAGTACATAAGAATAACGCTATATTTAGATAGTGCCACACTAGCTTTAAGACATAAGGGTATTCGTCCAATATTGACTTAGCTAAGCAAAACTGTATTTCCCGTACTGCACGTCTACCATGAGTTTCCAGAAACGATACACGTTAGCGAGTGTAGTAGACAATTTCAACAATTTGTATGGAAAGTTGAGCAGCACCTCTACCGGATACTATCATTATTATTGCGTTTCTACATTTACTACTGTAGTTATGTCATGCGCGCTTGTAACAAAAAGTCATGGTAGACCTACTGAACTGTACTGCAACTGTAACAGCCTATAATTTACTGGGAAGAAGTCTCTTTTCCCACGAAGGAAAAAGATAGGCAGACTATTTTGACTTCGCCTACTAATGTTATTATAAAGTCGCTATAATATTACTATTTTAAGCATATTTTAGCGCTAATGAATTAGTTTTGACAACTGGTGATTGGCAAGCGGTGCCGGGATTTGCCTAGATCGGGATTGAATAGTCCCGACCTGATTATTGCCGAGTTTACATAAAAGGCGGTGACTATATACACCAACCAAGGGATTTTTCCATTCTACCTTCAAATATTTAAATACATTCACGTCAGCAGGCTCGTGACGTTATGTTAGTGAGTAAGTGACGTTTTTAATACAAAAGATTTCAGTGACCGTCAACTGGAAAACTTGATGCCGCAACTGGTAGATCTAACGAAACTAGTAACATGTTGATAACCTATATAGATATTTTTGAAAACCGTTACTTTATTAAATCATTTAAAGTAACGTAAAATTGTTATATCAAGGTCAATTAAATCAATTAAAAACTTTATAATAGTGTCAATGAAAGAGAAAATGAAACCATTATTCACAATATCCGGACATCATTAAGTAATAATCATGCACCAAAATGGAGTTATGATATCCAATTCCTACATACTACCTTCTAGGCTATACTATACTCCAAAAGCTAAAAGTAATAATAATAAGCAATAAATAACCAAATCTTTCCTGATAAACTTCTTGTATTGTTCGTTTTGGCATATTATATTAATAAAATTTTGTCACAGTACATAACAAATAAATTGTAAAGAATACTAAGCGATATCGCATCGAAATAAGCTATATTCAATGTGGACATTCAGCATTATATCTAAGAGCGTTCGTTAGCACGACGACACTAGTGATTAGCACGCTTTGAACGCTTTAAGGATGGACTCTTTCTAAAAGGAAAGAAAAGCTATAAAAACTTACAACGTAGTTTTCAAATGTATTAAAATGAAATATTAAATTTTATTTCCCTCACTGAAATATTAAATTCAATATAATATGTAATTTACTACATGGTAATGCTTTAAGACGACCGTTCTGGTGTGACGACCGTTTTGGTGTAATGGTGCGAGTAGTCGCCTTAATGCCGGCGGTAACGGGTTCGATTGCCGTTTGGGGCAGATATTTGTATAAATATTTGTTTCCGGTCTGGGTGTATGTCTTTGTGAGTTTCCCTACCGTGCCGTAGAGGGCACGTAAAGCCGCCGGTCCCGGTTCATAAACATCTAATAGCGATCGTTACTCATGATAGGATAAAATTATCTGCCAACCCGCAGATGAGCAACGTGGCGGATTATGCTCTAACCCTTCTCCTACATGGAGAAAAGGCCTTTGCCCAGTAGTGGAACGTTCACAGGCTGATTTAGTTTCGTTCGGTGCTTAATATTCATCGTGTCGTGTAAATGTATACCTACATCAAATATGGTATTAACGTACCTATACGTAAACGTTACGGTATGAGTAATCGAATCAACGAAATCGACAAAAAGAATATTAAATATTATTTTTCTAATTTAAAGATAGGAATGGAAGAACGACAAAATTAGCGAGATTTTTTAACTAAGCCGATTTCAAAAGATTGTATTATTAGATTGTGTTATGTATAAACATATATTAGTTAGACTATCGGCGAGTTGCACGAAACCGTTGCTAACTTTCCGTTAGTTAAGTTGCAATTAATCTTAAAATTAGTTGATCTCATGATTAATTTAAAGCTGTTGGAATTAATCATCCGTTAGATAGGTCTTTAATTAAACTAAATTTTTTTGTTAACTTAATCAGGTGTAGGTTTCGTGCAACAGATAATCACGATTCTTGTGATTAAATTAGTTTAATAAACACTTAAATTTAAAATTTGTTTCGTGCAACTCGGCGTATATCTCTTATGATGAAAACTTAAATGTTTGATCAAAATTCGATAGGATTCTTCCGAAGTAGAGAAAAATACCTATAGACGTAAAATAAACAAACTACTGATTTAATTTAATAAAATTTGGATAAGAGAAAAAATAAAAGTTATAACTTACCTCAAAGATTTTAGCCAGATCGGTCGCCAAACAGGAACAGTTGTAGGCCAAAATGCCCAACTCTTTCACCTTTGTAAAACAAATATATTCTTAAAATAAAATAAAAAATTAACTTGCACATGACACGACTACTTCATAGTGAGAAATAGAAATTTATATTTTACTACTGCGTCTTACTTTATACTGGGACACATATAAGGCTGAGTATACATATATGGCATATAACATTCGGGTTTTCTTGCTCAATTTGTCTCCCTTCACAAATGAATTCGTCAATCATTAATTTATTTTAACAACCGTTCTGATGTAGTTGAGCGCGGGTTCGATTCTCGCTCGAGACGGACATTTGTATTTATACAAATATTTATTTCCCGCCTGGGTGTATGTCCTTTTGGGTCTCCCTACCGTGCCTTGGAGAGCACATAAAGCCGTAGGTCCCGGTTGTTGTTGTTGTTGTCCCGCAGTGGAGCAGCGTGGTGGAAGCTCCAACACTTCTTCTATATGGAGAGGAGGCCTTCGCTCGGCAGTGGGTGGTTTACAGGCTGATACAGTGAATTATTTTGTCTCATATTTAGATATTTAGCACCGACCTGCGTAAGCGATCTCCAGTCCATGTTCGCGCTACCGATGTAGAAGTGCGTCCGGTCCACAATCCAGAACTTGGTGTGTAGGACACCCCCTCCGAGAAGCTTCGAAAAGTTCAAGCTTCTCACCTAGAGTCACCAAACTACATTAGATTATGAAATATTTTAGAAAAACCTCGCGATTTCACTCAACGATACTGGGAGGCGAAGCTATGGTGTGAACAGGTAGGGAGGATGGTGGATATTTGTATGCGTTACAAAAAAAAAACACTAAATAAAAATGTGAAATTTATCTAAAGAGTCAGATTTTGTCTGGCGAAAACTTCGTATGAATGGTGTCTTCATAATAAAAGGTTTTTTATTTATTATCGACGACGAAATTTACCGGAATCTAACTAAAAAGAAAAAAAAAATTGAATTCATGAATATACGTGGAAATATATGGAAATAAAATGTTAATTAAAAAACAGATATTCCGATTAAAATTAATGGTATACATTGACTCATACACAGTGTAATTTAAAACAAAACAATCTAGATCGAAAAATGTAAAAGCAATTTGTTTTTTCGTTTGGTTTCTATGTAATTAATTTTATTGTTCACATCTAAACGCTGAGTTACGTGATGTAAAAATAAATTAAGCAAATCAAAAAATACAATTTAAAATTTTCCATTATCATTCTGCTGCTTCGGTTTTAGCTTTTGTTTGGAACAGAGCTTAAAATAATGAACGAATATTACTCAATATATAAGAAAATAATAATTGATATATTGGTGTTTAATATATTTTCCTTTTGACGTGATAACGTCTTATAAATCAATAGACGCCGGTTGCACGCACGAAAAAGCATGACTTATTGCAACGTTCCGCGAGCGAGAGCGCGAAACAAGCGATAGAGAGGCACGATCAGCCTAAGCGTTCAGATTGTGACGCATCAATCTCTCTTCCACTCTATCGGCAGAATCGTCCGAATAGAAGAGAAAAAATATTTGAATTACCGAATGCAAATAAATATTAATTTATCGAAAAAATTGTAATTTTCAATTAACTCCTTCCTTGTATTATATAAAATAATGATAATTCAGTGATAATAACTCAATTCATAAAAGTATGCAATTTTTCATCAATGATTTCTTATGACGTTATCAGGTAAAATTATAGTCCGTAAGCCGACTTGAAAGACAACAACTTTATTTAATTAGATATGTACATCTCTATGATACTAGTAGATCCGAGAGAATTGAGCGAAAAAAAATCTTACAAGGCATTCATAGCGCCATCTATTCGGTCAATTATGAATCTAAGCCCACATAAACACATACAAATAAAAACTTCATTTAAATCGCTGCAATCAGTTAGGTGTTCGTAGACATACACACGTAGGAAGAATTATAAATAAAAAGAATATAAAGCACAAACATTTTTTTAGAACTCGTTTCAGGATTTACGGATCCGATTATAAAAAGCCTTTTTGCATTTAATAGTTTATTGAGAAACTTTATGAGCCGTAAAACATTAAACTAAGCCTTAGAGGGGCAGAGACAAATGTCGTTTAATCTGAGAAGTATCAAATTAAACAAGTGAAAACGCGAGGGATGTCTATTTTTGAGATTTACGAGTATATTGTCATATTACAACTTCAATTGTAATTATTAAAAATACGCCATTGTAGTGACATCCAAAACATAATAATAACATATAAAAATTATGACTGATCTTCTTACAACACGAGTTAAACCGTGACGAATATTTAGTATATATATACAAATTTTCTTTTTATTAATAAATATGAAACAGTTAAAATTAGGAACAAACCTGTGCAGCTTTTTTCTTAACTAAGTATTCAGTATCTATATTAGGATTAGACTTTGTGGGCCAGTTTTGAGCAATTTTCAAGTCTATCTTCCTTTTCGTTCCCGCCGCAAGTAAGGCCTGGAATACTTGCTCACCCTGAAAAATATATCTAATGTAGTCAACCACACACAATAAAAAGAGATCTTTAAGAATTCAAATATTATTTTAAACCAGTCTAAATTATTATTTATTTAACCATCGATAAAATATATTTTTTTAATTTTTACTAGTTTTTCAGACACGTATAAGTAGAACCTGAAAGGGTGCTTGACTTTTTTGGAATATAAATTACCATTAGGTATGCCTACTACCACCTCAATTTGTTACTAAAACATAATGTTTCATCAATAAAATTTATTTTCAAAATTAATATTAATTTTAAAATAAAAATTAATTTATTATGTCGATTTAAAGTAATTGAAAAATATATTAGACAATTTACTTTTCGTTAAATATAAAAATTAATTTGTTGTTGGTTATTTATTTTTCCAGCATGTGGTTCGTACAAATGTTATTTCAATGTCATTTAAAATGTTTCGCAATTAATTCAAGTTCTATTTTTATGTACAAGACTGTTGAACTGATTTTAACATGACTTTCATAAGTAAAAATTTATAAGCAGAACTTAAACATAGTCTTTTAAAATATAAACTTAAAAGAAAACTCTTGAACCTTATATAAAAAGAAGTCAATATTAATGTATTAATGTAACTAAATTAATAATAAAATAAATAATAAATACATATGTTTAACATACACACACGGTCGTTTGTTCCTAATGTAGGCAACTTAAGAAGAAAGAGTACCTGAGAGACTTTTCAAAAACAGGTATTTGAATAAAATGTTCCTGTCTCACTCCACCAGACCTATCCACAAACAGCAAGACGACTGCAGGTAAGGCCAGTTTAGGTTGATAATTACTGACCAAACCAGCATTTCGTAGTCGACTATTTCCTCCCCAAAACATGCCAATATTTATTTTTTATGTAACTAAAAAATACCTGCAGCTATGCCCCTGTGTTAACTTTTTTTTTTTTTTTTGTAAATATGCGTAATTTTTTTTACATTACTGTCTGAAAATGTATAAAAAAAAATAGGCAATATTTCTAGTTTTTGAAGACTCCTACTCCCTATGATAATAAGAGTATGAAAAAAAACCAAGATATAGGTAGGTATAGGTAGGCTATGATCCCTATGTCTATACCTATATAATATATAGGTATAGATATTTTTATGTTATAGTTTTATGTTACAAAAATATTTGATCTAATCTAGTGTCATTATCCAGGGAGGAAACAGTCGACTACGTTTTTATGGAGAAAGAGCCGGTATCATTTCGTCTTAATGCCTGTGTTTTAGGTAACAGCTGACTGATTTTCATATATTTTTTTTAATATGGGGAAATTCATTTATTACGTAAGACAAATTTTGCTACTTTTCGACCCCCTCGCTTCTATTATAAGAAAAAATAAGAATAGGCCGACGCCCTCCCCCCTGTTTAATATTTATTACATAAGAATCTAAAGGAAAAAATGAATAAATGTTTGGTTTGTTTTAATGTTTATTTTTCATAGTAACAATTTTTAGAAATGTTTATTTGTACTTACAAAGGTACTACTAAGTTTTATTTTTGGTGGTAATAAACTTTGGTTTTAATTTTTCATCTTTACCTACATAAGATTTTCAGTCCGGGGGCTCAAAACCCACTCGAAAAGTGGATCTGCCACTGGAACATCTCTAATATTACCTATATATAAATCCGAGCGAAACTCGGCACTCGTGCGGTTGCCCGCGCGTTTTCTCAGTGTAATTTTAACTTTGCGTATTTTTGTGATCTTACGTAAGAACTATCGAGACTCCCTCCCACCCCCTTGTAAGAGGAAATAACACATGGTCGACCACCTCTCCCCTAAATCGTCTTACGTAATAAAATGTAAAAAATGAATGGCCCCTAAATATACACATAAATAATACATACATATAAATATAGCTATATTACACCCAAACTCGGGGTGGGAATCGACGAACCCACAACCCTGGAACCGAAATCAGGGTTACTGCTAACTGCGCCAACGGGCCAGTCATAATAGTAAGTAACAAATTAGGAAAAGTAGATGTCAGTGAACGTAGCAGATCATTTTCCAGCAGATCAAAAATAAATGTGAGTTCTTATCGCATGCAACTGAGTTCTACAGTTCCTGATACTTTTAAAATAGTTCCGGCATTTTTACCTTAAAAAAAGAATATTGACAAAATGATCTGCTAACTTCCCGCAGCAGATCATTTTGTAGCAGATCAACAGTAAGTTCTTTTTGTAGCGAATGAGCTCCACAGTTCCTGATACTTTTCAGCAATAGTTCTGTACTCACGTTCCAATACCAGCGGATCATGTCAGAATGTTTGAAAAGTTGAAAAATACAATTTTCATTGTTTGAAAAATTCTTAAGAGCTAGATGTCCTAGGTTTTTCACAGATCCGTATTATAATTGTAATCGAGGGCGAGATTTGAGTCCAGAACTCAAGTCCAAATTCCAGCAGATCACGTTAGAATGGGCGAACAGTAGGAAAATACAATTTGGTCGTTTCAAATTATTGTGCAACGCTAGAACTCTTTTGTGTTTCATAAATCCGTATCGGACCTATAACCTACAACTCGATTCGACTCCAGAACTCACGTTCGAGCGCCAGCAGATCATGCCAAAACGTCTGGAAGGTCGAAAAATACAATTTTCGTCGTTTAAAATTATTGTGCAAGGCTAGAACTCTTTACTTTCTTACAGATACGTATCGGAACTGCAATTTAAAACTCGATTTGAGTCCAGAACTCAAATCCAAATACCAGCAGAGCAGGTTAGAATGGCCGAAAAGTAGAAAAATGGCAGTTTCGTCGTTTCAAATTATTGTGCAAGGCCAGAACTCAATACTTTCTCACAGATACGTATCGGAACTGCAATTTAAAACTCGATTTGAGTCCAGAACTCAAGTCCAAATGTCAGACAATGATCTGCTAAGTTAACTAAAAAGTAGTTGTACAAGAAATATAAAATAAAATTACCTCTATAGAAGAATTATAAGGATACTCTTCATTAAACCTAAGAGTCCAATAGAAAGAGGCTATTTCTATGGACATTTGAGCTTCATCTATCAAATCTAACCAAGCGTTTTTAGTTGGCATGTGAGTTGTGTTCGGGGGATACATGTGCCCTTCCGGTATACTCTCAACTAGCGAAAACCTAAAAAAAAATATTTTATAAATTTAAAATTACATATTACATTACATTCTTCTTCAAGGACTTCTATTTTTCTCTTAACTGTTCTTTAGTTTTTTTTTTTTTTTTTTAATTATAGCCTTTTACATAGTTTTATACAAATTAAAGTTGTTTAATTAAACTTATATGATTTTATGACTCTTATTTTTTTCATCTCCTTTATTTTGTAACTTTATACTATGAATGATAAATCATTTATTGTAATATTTATAGTATGATCTCAACAAATTATATTTTAACTAAAAGACAATCTCTTATAAACAATTCTTATTTTATATCAGTCATAAAATTGAATATATACTACTTTAAGTTGATCTAATGAAATATATTTATTATTAATATATAAACATTATTTGTTAATTCATCAATATGATTTGAATCATCATCATATTTAAACATATTATATACAACAATATAAATATAAACATTTTTATTTCAACTTTAAATTACTTTGAAAATAAATAAATGCACAATGAAAAATAATGTGTTTTCTACAAGTTTGTCGACACTACCATATACAGAATGACTTGTGAGTCACTATCAATATTTAAGGAGAATACTCGGTACATGATTCTCATTCGAATTATGTAAAAAAAAAAATTGGTACTTGATTTTTGACCAAATTTTAATAAATTTCAATTCAAATAAATGAAGCGTTGATACATCTCCAGTCATGCCAGCGGCACGTGCACATGTGTTGTACTGTACCGCTTGTTCACACCTAAAAACTGCCAAAGTTCACAACATTTATCTAGTCAACAAATTTGTTGCTTAAACGAGTAAAATATCTTAGTATTTTTGCCTATTCTAAGCCGGGATTAAAATATTAAGGGGGACTGGATCATGCTTGTTTATCCTGCTACCCTGTTAACACGTGGCGGCGTTTGAACGTAGGTAAACTACCTGGTTTGTGTCGAAAGTGCAGCTAGCGGCAAGGGTGTCCAGACGACGCGTAAATAATTAGATAATTGTTGAGTAACTTTACTTAAAAGTTTATTAATATTTATCTTTTTTTTTCACATAATTCGAATGAGAATCATGTACGGAATATTCTCCTTAAATATTGATAGTAACTCACCATTCATTCTGCATAACAATACAATTTTGCACGAGAATAATCAAATAAGCACTTTTCATGTAAATCTATCTAATAATTACATAAATCATAGGTATATATATGTTATTATAGTTATGAATCATAATCATAATACTCACCTACACTCATCTGAGCAATGCAAATCTACATGAGCAATGGTCGGGGACGCCTGTGTCAGGTTCGGCTGGTCGAGCAGTGGGACTAGTACTACTAGTACTATTAATACTATTACTATTGATACTGGAATGCATGATGGCCTACACCAAATGCTCCTCTTCTTCCTTCTGATAATAAGAATTTTATAATTTTAAGTACTTGATACACTATACATATATTGAATATGGAAATGTGTTAACTAGAAAGTCTTAGTGTCATTTGAGATGTTTCTAGTATAATAATAATATAATATTATATACATTAGCCTGTATGTTAAAGTTTTAGTTATAAACTTTCATATCTTCTATTACTTGAGTAAATAACAATTTCAATATGAAAGGTACTTAATCTAACAATGAGTATAAAACAATATTTAATTAAGCATTTTAAATCAATATTTTATAGAAATGTTATTTTAATAGTGAAATAATTTATAATTGTTTTTGTTATTGTTCATCACAAACAAAAGAGTCGCAATAAAAATAATATAAAGTTTGTGTGTCACACAGTCATATAATTTAAAAAATATATATAAATTAACTCAAAATATACTATAAAATTTATATGACTGTTTTGTTTTCATTAAATTAATATTTGTTTGTACATTAGCACACTGTAAAATTTTATTATTAGGTACCTACCAATTATATTATTCTACATAAGAATGACAAGAAAATTATAAAATGACTGTAATCTTTGAATACATAAATACCAACTTATCATTATAACTGTTTCCATTTTCATCTCTCATCATGAATATTTGCTCCCACTGCTCCAACTCCTCATCAGATGACGACGCGTTCCCCACACTCCCTGATTCTAGCACAGTCTGAAACAAAGAATTAACAAAATAAGTATAAAGTTAAGAGGTTACAATTTTTTTTTAATATATTTATATTATATTAACTTTATAATTGGGATAACTATAATCAAAACAACTTACTTTTATTAAATTTTTTATTACCCTGATAGGTGAAATTTGTAGAACCATTATTTATTTATTTCTATTTTATTACTGTTCGATAAGATATAGGTATATAATGTAATTTAAACTATTTAATTAAATAACACCAATTTTTTATCGTAAAATAATATAAAAATACTTTACGCTAATAATTTTCTTAAGATATTGATATTATTGATAATAGGCAAGTTGTTCTACTCTTTGTTGATAAATTGATATTTGATAGCAGAGTTAGGGGTGTGCGATAATTATCGATAATTCGTAACTCCACGATAATTTTTCATTTGATTATTATCCATAATTGTGATTCGATAATTTTGATCCGATAATTATCGATAATTTTTCATTCGATAATTATCAATAAGAATCGATAATTTTTCCTCCGATAATTATCGATAATTTTGTTATGATCCGATAATATAATAATTTTTTTGTTGTCTGATAAATATCGGTAATTGGCATTCGATAATTATGAATATAATTATGTCAGCCGATAATTATCGAGCAATAAGTTTGACAGTGGGAAGTGACGACCTTTTTTTTTAGGTATTCGGATAGGGTACATGGGTAAATGTCGACGCCGGATATAGCTAATAAATAAATAGGTAAATATCAATGCCAGATCTTGGACGACCTTTTTTTTCGTCGTCGTACAGAAGAATTATTGATCCTTGTCATCCTTCATTCAATAATTCTGGAGTCCATCCGATAATTATCGAATCCATCCGATTATTATCGAATCACCCGATAATTATCGATAATTTTCATCTGATAATTATCGATTACTGTTCATTCGATAATTATCGATAATTATCGATAACTATCGATAACACAATACGATAATTATCGATAATAAAATCATCGATAATTTTTATCCGATGGACATCCCTAAGCAGAGTTATGTGACAAGTTCAATGAACTTATGCCAATTGCCATATGTTATATCAAAAATGTTTTGTCTCAAACACGATCGAGCTATTAGTAGCTAGATCGTGGTCTCAAATATATCTTAAATCAATTAAAATATTCAAAATTGTCAAAATTCTAATTCCAAAAAAGGCTGGCTAGTTTTCATAGTTTGATTATTAATGTATTCAGGGAAATTTTAGCTACTTTCCTTAGAACACGTAATTAAAATGCTTTAAAAGTGTTAGAAGTATTTAAAGTTATAATATATAGTCACAATTTATGATTTTGAATCGTGTTTATTACAACATACTAGCAACATGATATAAATTACAAATGCAATATAAATTCATTCGACAATACTGACAATAATTTACAACATAAAACAGAATTATATTTTAGACGATGTGGGCCACGTTGGCAATTATTTGTCTAATTGACACTTATTTCATTTATAATCTGTTATATCAAATTTAAACCGTTATTCTCATGTTATTCTAAGCGAACCAATATATTTAATATCGATTGACAGTATTCTATAAATAACATAATATGTATTATATGCGCTTTTGTAATAAACGTAACTTACAAACTAAACTAGAATATCATTTTAGATATTATACAGGTAAACGCATAACAATGAACTAACCATATCAGTTTCGAAGGCCGCTTCGTGATCAAATCCGACCCACTCAACCTCGTTAAAATATTTTGGAAATTGTCTTTTTTAACACACGTAAAACAAAACGTTGATAACTGCATTTTCCGTAAATCCTGATGTTCCTTTACCAGTCGTGTAAGCGCATTTGCAGCGAAAATAATACTGCAAAATAGATGACGTCGACTACCACCGCATTGTTTACGTGTTTTTTGAATACAATGTCAGTTTCTAACCGTAAAACTATGCAGGGCCAAACTGCTGTAAATACTATAATTATAGTTATACAGGCAATGGTATAATTTAGTTGAATAATTGGTATTAGATTTATAATATATTATAGTAGTCAAAAATAATGTGATTATTTAGAACAACAATATTATTGACACAAAAATTTAGAAGAAACGATTTATTATATTTTTTACTTATAGGAACACATTTATTATTATATTAATTTTATAATACTACCTAATAGTTCGTAGTTTTGCACTTTATCCAAGTAATGTAACTAACTTGATTACATTTATGTGACACAAAGATTAGGTTAACCTAATTCAATTGAACTATCTGTGTAGAATGGTGGTAGAATGACTGCTATACTGACTTGACGGAGTTTTTCGAAACGTTTGTTAACGACCTTGCGTGGCGGTAACGATACTTATTGTTAGTGAATTAATTTAAATGTAATTTCATATTATGATATGTTCATAATCATCTCTAGTTGAAATCACGCAAGTAGTAATGTATTCGAAATTGTTGTTGACAGTTTTCATAATTATTCATAATTATATATAGTAGTATAATAGTAATTCTTTTTTTTTCGAACATATTTAAAAAAAGGTCCATAAAACCTTGAAAATTTCGATGTGCATTTATACAAAAACGTTAGAGTATGAAGTATGTCGTTTTTTGGTTTCTTTAGGTAAAAACGTAGTAGGTAAGTTTCTAAGTTTCTCCTGAGAACTTACCTTAATAACCTGATCTGGGAGATATGAAATCTAGCCTTAAAATATTATTCATAGAACCAAAAAAAGATTTAATTTTGGGAGAAATCGATTGAAATCTCACAGAATCTCACGTGGGAAGGAGGCTGGTCTCGGCAAATATGACGTAATTTTTTGCCCTCATTAAAAATGTGAAATAGTTTTCATATACCGGTGATGACCTTTTTTTTTAGGAATACGTATAGCTTGGAGGTATAAACATCGGTACGGGGGCCGCGATGACCTTTTTTTTCGTGTGCATATTTTGCTCACTTCTTACTTATACGCATTTTCAATAATCTCACGTGAGATTAGGGTAGGAGGGAGGGGTCAAGCAAAATCTTACGAAATCTCACCAAGGGGAGAGGGTGGTCAAAAATCGCCAAAATTGTCTCACGTAATTTATGGACGGCCCCTAACAGTCACAACGGAGAGCAGTGCAAATTTTCCACATAGATAAACGAACACATTTTGATGTATTCAGCGAATTAACATGTAAAGTAAGGAATTCATAAAAACATTAAAGAAAAGATATTCTTTTTTTAACTAAAAAGAAGTAAGTACTGTTGTAATGGTTACAATTCAAAGTAACCTTTTTACAGAAATATAGAAATACATAAACATTAATGTTTTGCTATTAAGAGGAAGAGTCACTTTATTTGTAACTAACCTTACAAGTCGATAAAAATCGCTTTCACCAAATAAAAGGACAAACGCTATAAAAGCATTAATAGGAGATATCAAAATGAACCTTCTCGAATACAGCCGTTACTTTTATTAACGTTTAAAATTTTATAATCTTTAAAATTATTTCATCATTTTTATGAATTGTAAAACATCCAAGACTTTTATTTAATTTACGCTTTCACTTCAAAACTAACCACTAATAACTACATAATTATTACGCATTTAACAAATCTTCAATAACCTTGCTACCTTCTACCAATCAACGTGTATCAATGATCCTTTGATGACGATACAGAAATGTAGTTAATAGTACTTCCTGTCATAGGTCAAATAGAATATACATGACATTCATTGTTGGAAATTTTCCTCCTCAAATGGAATATAAAATTTTTAAATAATGGTTTGATAATATTTATTACAAAGTCAGTTTCCGAAACACAAATCTTCTTCAGGAATCATTTCTATTTTCTATTAGTTTTTTTCGTCACTGTTTGTGACGACTTGCACATCTCGTCTGTGATTTTTATGTGCTTACTATATGATGAACTTAGCTACTCGTACTACTTACTTTACAATTTCAAAAATGTATTGGTTCTCGGTAGTTTTATTACAAATACAATCTTAATTTATTATTTACTAAATAATATATCCGTGACTTTCAAATGTCATTTGTTTTATTAAGCCTATAAGTAATTATATACGCGAGCTTAATAAGATGAGCCATACATTCCAAGAAGGTCGTGTAATTAACATTTTTGATTGATTCAGCTTGCTTATATAAATGTACTTTGAACATTTGAAGGTAGCATGGAAAAATCCACCACCACATTAGCTGTTGAATGTCCACTGCTGAACGTAGACCTCCCATATCATCTCTGGGAGGGTTTTCCAATACGGAGAGTATTTTGCCAATACGCTTGGCAGGCGGGTTAGCGAGCGCAGTGTGTTGTCGCAGAGTATGGTGACGCTGCTGCTCATTACAATCTTGTTAAGTACAGAGTTGTTCGCATCATTATAGCCTTAGCCCCTCGAGTGTCCGGGCAATGACCTTTTAGTTTACCAACTGCACAAAACTGCCCAAGGCGTCTCACGTTGTGTTACGTAATTTCCCACCGGTGATAGTGTAATATACGTTAATTAACCTGTAGTTGACAAGCGCACTTCGCGTACTAATGCCCGTATCGAAAAAAGTTGACATGAGCAATATAACCATAGCGACCATTACAAGGACACGGGGGCTTGCGGTTATTGCGGTTAGTTTGTAAACTCTTGTCAACTAGTAGTTGACACGTACAGTGGAGCGGTTAGTCGCCTTTTACGACACCTCAGCAAGAAACAGATCGGTAATATTCTTCTCTGCCGGTCACCTCACGTCACTTAAACATTTAAAGGCAAACTAATCCAAAGAAAATTATTAATAACCATCAAAATAAATAGCATTAATATATTAATAAAATAATTAAGTAAAAATTACAGAACCAAAATCAACAACATAAAATACGAACAAAATTAATTGGTTTAACAAATAAAAACCTTAACCGTTGGAGACTATGACGATGGACTATTTACCACGAGACTTACTTTATCATTATAAATATTAAGCTATCGATAGTATATTATTTATTTAATTTTTATTCATGTCCAAAAAGATTAAAAATTTTTTTAGGCATTGTTCAAAATATCAACGTATAAGTCTTATCGTTAATAACTGTCTGTCGTGCTAGCAATCGCTGTTTTGATCCTCCCCTGTCCTCTTGACAAAAGCCAGACAAAATACAGCCAAATACAGATCGCACCTTTAATAAAAGAAAGATGTAACTCAAAATTTGTGGATTTGGAGATTTTACAATAAAACGCGTCTTCGTCGCGTAAAGAATAGGTAGACTTCGACTCCAGCGTTTTAACTATAATATGGAGAAAGATACGCGATTGTTACTCTCTTTTCAATTAACAGGAACTGACAAGTCAGTTCTTATAAAGTGGCGTGATTCAGTGATGCACCGGTAGTGAGCGGAGATTGATATGCTGTGGTTTTGAGTAACATCAAATAATTCGGTATTGGATTAAAAGGAAAGTATGGAATATTTTATTATTTAAAAATAAAAAGATGATTTTTGTTATAGGTACTTCATTCTCTTAGAAAATGCGTTTGATGATGATGTGTAACATTTGGATTTACTTCGGTTACTACCTAAAATATTGTTCGTCTAATAAGTAATTTTTGCCATAAAGAGATTTAAGTCGGCATTTTTTTTTTCATCATCATTTTACAGCTATTATAGATTTTAACACAGTGTTTTTTCTATTATTCTATAAATCTCTATAGTTTAAACTAATTATATCAATAGTAAAAGTCATGAAGAGCTTTACAAATAATCGGTAATTTTTAATCAAACACAATGCGGAAAAAGTGCTAAACTTCAAACGTCAATTCCCACAAGTTGTAATTTTTGAGTTACATCTTTGTTTTATTAAGGGTGCGAGATGTTTTTCGTGATGGTCTGGGCGTTTATTTTGTGTTGTGTGTGTTACTGCACCCCACCATTTTTATCTTCCTGGAGGTAATTGATTGTGAAGCTTTTATTAATATTTATATATTAAACCTCATAAAATAAGACGATGCGGGAAAATTTCGTTTTCGTTATCTAATACGATATTTTTATACATCATAATATAGTCTAGAAAATTGAGATTTTAATGAGATCTCGAGATTCGAGAATTGTCAAGTAATTAGAAACAGCTGGGTGGCAAATTCAGTTTCTGGAACTGCGGCAGAATTAGTATTAGACGCTCATTTGATCTTATAAAGGAATCCTTCTGTAATAATTTACTAGATTAGATTTTCTCTGTCCCATAATTGCAAAAAGCAATCTCATTGGGCTCCCATCTCTGTCTCTAATAATGTAATTTGAAAGATTCCCACAGCATGATTCCATTAACGATATCATTAAACAGACTTTTTACTTTTTTTACTTTTATTCTTTTCTCTAGTTTTACTCTTTCTTTCGTCCAATATGTCAACGTAACGAACCATACTATCACAAAGAGCATCTAATTAATTATTATTATTACCGTCTCTTTGGTAGATTTTTTTGTACATTATTTTTTTGTACATGATCTGAGCTAAGATGGCTCAGTACAAGTCTAGGCTAGTACTGGTGAGTCTAAGTATAAAAATTTATTAAAATTTTTTTTTTTTTTGTTGAATGTAAGAAAATCTGCAAAGACAGATTATAAGTCTTGCAGGTTAAGAAGCATTTTCTGCCCTCGGGGAATCCTGAAATATTTCCCAGTGAGCCACAGGTTTTTTATAGGCGGGCCCACCTCGAACTCTTTCTTAGTAAATAAAAGATAAATAAGAACCTAAAAGAGGAAGTCTTCTGGAAATGATAACGGAAATTTTTAAAGTTACTGGCACACGTTATATAACATATATAGCATCTTTATTTAACGTTAAAACATTTTTTAACAAAATACTTGCTTAAAAAATTTATAATAACCAAGGTAGGTATAAAGTTTAAAAACCACCATACCATCGTTTTAGTAAAAAATAGATTTGCAGTAAGTTTTATGTTCGAGTCGGCTAAGTCTTTCTGGTTAAATTCCAGCTTTACGTGAACTGCAATTTAATCAGACAAACTAGAAAAAACTTGGAAGATTCAAAGAACAGAAAAGATAAATGTAGGTACTCAAAGATCCCGGTTCGCAAACAATGTAGGTACTCATTTAGACTGTGGAAGTCCTCAACTCCACAAAGACAAAAAACAACTACAATGCGACAAAGTTTTCCAATTTGTGGTCCTATAAATGAGAAAGAGTATAGGTACATAGACACATGTTAGGGTCCATAGAGGTAAGAAAGACGAGCGAGTGTATCGAGATATACCTTCAAAATATAATAAAGTAATAATAGTAATGTACGTCTTACGATTATAATACGTGCTAATTAATTACATTGTATTTTAAACTTTTAAACATTTTATTTTTAATTTTCCGTAACGTTTTTTTTTCTCCCTAGCTCTTTTATTTGAAACCTTCTATTAATATTATAGTGATGATTTAAATATATATATATATACATATTTGTTGAATGAATACCTAATTTTAATATATTCAATCAATATGAATTAATCATATTATATTAAAATTAAGGTTAAAAAATAACAGTATTTTTTTTTATTGCCCCATTAAATAACATTGACAAAAAGTTCTCGTAGAAACAAAATAAAATAATGTAATGTATTTCTATGACTACTTTGTTTTATGCCGTATTTCCTACCTCTGATGTGCGAATTTCACAGATGAGTGTAATCTGTGTCGATTGCGAGTCACTAGTGAGTGGACGAAATACACTTAAAAATATATAAATTGCTTAGATTTGCTATGCAACTAGAATAAAAAAAAATCCGGTAATTACAACCAGCCCTTTCAATACCATCTTGTTTGTATTTTTTTAGATCCCAAACCGATACTAACAATATGCAGCAGAGCTTTTCTTAACAGCAGAATATTTTCTTGCTTCTTACATGAAGATATTTTTAATATATATATTATATGGTGATCCGTATAAGAATCTACGATAGGTACCTAAAAATCAAATAAAAGAGCATTCAAATTTAAATTCAGAAGATACTCAGCCGTGAAATGTTACTACAGTTCTAATTTTCTAATTCTAAACAGAAAGTTAAAAAATATAATTTTTTATACCTTACTTTTGTAGTTCATCCCTCCGGGATGGATGAATTTTAAATTCCCTACACATATATATCGATTTAATCCATTAGAGTACGAACGCTTGCCATTCAGTGCAAAAGGAAATTAGTCGAGGCACCCAATCCATTTACCTCGATTTTTTTAATCTCGTTAAGTCTTGACTTTCGTTCATTTTAATAACATAAAAATTTCGAATTTTCTTTTAATGATCCCATTATAACTTTTTGCGATTCTTACAGTGACACAAAGCATAATGTCCTCATTTTAATAGTTACAGAAATACATATAAACTTCAAAGATAACACTATGCCACTTAAAAAACAGCGAATAATAACTGTCGGTCATGCTCCAATGTTCAGTCACCAACAATTATTGAAGATTCACTTGATGCTAACGAAGAGACATGCGATAAGTCATTATTGGGGCAATTTACTTGCATCCAGGATGAAGAAGATAAACAAGGAGAAGAAGAATAAGAAGAAGAGGAAACAGAAGAGGAAGCAGAAGTTGTAGATAATGATGATTCCGATGGATAAATTTCCGTTTTTTTTATTTTTATTTACACCCCTTTTATCATTTTCAACCCTTGACTATATCTTTAATTATTTAATAGTTTCAAATTAAACAGGATCACAACAGATCAGTGGAATAGGCCCACCGGGAAAACTACATTTAAAAAAAACGCGCTTAGTACAACTACCTCAAAGGTGGCGTGACTATTACAACTCTTTCAACTTTTTGAATCGTTATATCTCAAAAACGGTGACTTTTAAGAAAAAAATTAATTTGAAATTTTTTATAGATAACAATTTGATCTACAATTTTTGTCTAGACTAGTTTTTTTATAAAACTTACCGTTTTGCTGAAAATCGCGAAAAACCCGTTTTTGTGACCTTTGACACCGAGTAAATTTTTTCCAGGTGTCGGATCGATGAGGACTTTTCACATTTCATTTATGATAGTGTTTTAAACAATCCTACCAATTTTCAGCCAAGTGTCAGTTTTTGTTTTCTTGGATGTCTAAAATTGACCGGATTATATATTATTTTTAAACTAATCTCTTACCCATTAAGTAGGTTGTTATTTTCGTAAAAAATATTTTTTTTTGTTAATTGTTCTTTTATTTTTTTATTCAGTTTTTATATGATTAAAAACATATTTAGCGTTGGCTTTTAGTCCATATAAATCCAAACGTATCGTTTTTGTTGAGTTCATTAAACCAGGCCATAAAATGTCAGTCACTTTCACACTGTATCCGATTAAGGTGCCAACAATGTTGGGGCCATATGAAGTATTTTTCTATTAAAGATTTCACTACTCCACTACATCATTAGATACGTATAAATAAATATTTTTATTTTTTTCCTCCATTCGCTCGACACGAAGACCGTTGATCATAACGCCTAGTCTGATGTATAATACATTGCACAATAAATTATTGTTATCTAACGCATATTTTTTCAAATGAGAAACATTCTTATTGTCAACTATTTTATTACTTTATTTTATATATGAAGAAAACTTAGAAAAAGTATAGCGTGCAGAAAAGACGTTAATACCTGATAAAATTATTCATCAAAGATTACGTCTCTTCCTGGCAACCGCTGTGTTAAGTATGTTTGTAGCTCGGGTCGTAGCGGTTACAAGAACATTAAGCGATATGAACACGCTACGAGACCCAATTGAGCTATAATATTTGTAATCAAGTTATAATGATAATAATCTTATACGTAGGTATTGCGTAAAAACTAAAGGAAAGTCTATAAAAATTAGGTTATTTTCAATGGATATTTTTCATACTAATACTATGAATATGAAAGTCTGTCTACGATTAAGCATGCGTTTTAACATAATTATATTCTCCTAAGATTTTATATTTTATCTATACTCTCATAAGATATAATTAAACGAAAAAAAAATTAACGAAACGAAGAAATAATAGCTCCATCTTGCTTCTGCTTAAGCGGATAGTAGATACACTAACGATAAGATCAGGTGAAACAAACCTAGTATTTTATTACAGGTATCTTTTTTTTTTATTAGTCACTGTGGCACATTGTATTGCCATGTAGGTACCTAGTACGACACGCCACACCACATCACCAGTTGGATGATCTCTGAACGTAGGCCTGGATGATGGGGGCATCTTTATTCCTGATGGAATATGCAGATGAGACAAAAGTTATATAGGGGACAAAAAATGTTCATCTATTGATAATGAGATTTAGCTAAAAATTTTAACATTATTATTTATGTATTGTGTTTCTTGAATTATAATTCAAGAAACATTTATTGAAATTATTTCCAAAATTAATCTCCCAAGTGTGTAAAAAATCAATGCAAGTAGAACAGTAAAAATAGTAAAAATGCAACAAAAAAAAAACACTATACATTTTTAAATAATTTCATTTTAGCCATGAAAGTTAAAATTTGCTTAAAGATATAGATGTGTGTATAAAAGTGTACAGAGTTTAAAGTTTGATTAGAAAAAAATTACATGCGAAAACACAGTTCATTATTATTTTTAGTATAGTATAACTTAACACTCCTCAACATGATATCAATTTTTTTTCAACGTTCCTGTTCTTATTGAGCCTACTGGAATTAGTCGCGATGATGGCAAAAAACCTGATAGATTAACACTGGTTACCAGGGAAAAGGGGATGTGCACTTCTGTGCGATGCAACCTGCGTCGATACATTAGTTTCGTCTCGTCTCAGGACATTATTTATATCACATATATTTGTCAATTATTAGTTTTATGTTTTGAATTGTAAATATTTATAATATTGTACAATTTTGAAATAAATACATATTAGGTATATTATAATATTATATATATTTTTAATTGTAACCTAACATGTGCTCACTAACGCGGTTTGCGTGCACTGCGAGTGAAACTATGGTACCGTACTAAACCCCTGCGGGAGCCTTTAGCCGCTTTAATTGGAGGGTCCCGGATCTGCAGGCAACAGGATCCCTCCAGCGACAGGCTGGCCTCGGCGAAAAGGGCAGACTTCTCCTCCATGGGGACTGTCCGGCTCACCTCTGAACAGTCCCAACGACGCCGTGACTAGCAGGACCGGGTTCCCATCCCGGCCCGACACGGGCACAGGGGCGTCACTGGAGGCGCATTAAGTAGCGCCTCCTACGCACCCCCATTCGTCGCCCGCGGATGGAGGCCACGTCGGCGGCCTTCTCTCTCACCCGCTCGTCGGCCTCCTTCTGGGACATTACTGTCTCGCAGAAGGAAACCATCGCCTTCCAGGACTCGTCGTCGCCGAGCATTGCGGTGATGATGCTCGGAAGCGACAAGTCCCCTCCGAGGACCGACGTCAGACCCCGACGCAGCGCCACCCATCTCGGGCACACCTCGAGGGTGTGCTGGGCAGAGTCCACCGCCGCGCCGCAATCGTGGCATTCAGTCGTCGGCTCCCTTTGGGCCGTCCGAACCAGGTAATCGCCAAAGCAACCGAGTAAAACTATGGTCCTTCCATCCTATTTCCTATACATAGCCACATAGGTAATATATTGTTCGCTTATAGTGTAAGGGTAATCACTCATCATTATAGCTATCATTGGGTATTTAGAACCATTAAAGTCAGATTTCACAATGGAGGACAGTTCGGCGATTTACCTAAACAAAGGTGGGGAGTAGCGGGGGTAGGAGATAAAGAAAAAAGCAGGCTGGATCACTTTGCGGGACACTTGGCTGAGGACGTAGAACGAAGACGGATGTAATTGATAATTCGGAGTGGAGTATAAAACACGAGTTTATCAAATATACATATGTTGATTATCACCAATTGGACCAATTTCACCACAGACCTAACACACGCAATAATAGGTTTTTCTGAATATTTATTAATTAGGTATTATTCGATGGTTAAAAAGAACTAAGATGAATCAAAAACATAGAGAGGTTTATTATTATTCTGTTTATTTATTTTAAGATACACAAATACATATATAACACATGTTTCTAGACTGAAAAATTGATTTAAATGTAATAAATGTTGAATTTAAGGATTCTACATGCAAATATTACGGATAGATGAACTCAGAACTCTTTACTATCAAAGTGCTCGGCTCGAAGTAGCCCCAAAGGGAAATCTTTTATTATACTTTCATTTACAGTTACAAAAAAATATTTATGAAACGGGCTTAATATCTTTTGTGTCATTTTTTCTCTTCGTTAATGTACCTTTCGAATTTCCAACGAGCATCATGAAACTAGTCTTTATTGTGTAGGCCAAATTTACATTTAAATTGAAAAAAAAACTCTGTGAGGACGAGACGTGTGCACACAAAAGTTTTCTGTTACATTTATTTGTAAAAAGGTGTTGAAGGTTAGTTTTAATGTAGGTACTTTAATCCTCACTAAAAGTGAGGCAGTACATAGTAGTGATAATTTGGTAATAAACTTATAATAACTATAATTTTCCTTAAAGCCTCTCTTAAACAGAAGTCTAATTAAATAACCAAATCCCACATTTAATATTAAAAAAATGATAATTTCATAACATTAACATTTCCTATACAAACTTTCACCCCCATTTGAACCCTAATAATCATGTATTTTCAAAAACTTTAAAACAGATTATTTTTAATTGTTATCAACAGATTACAAACCAATCTTCATATTTTTACTGTATCAATAGTAAAAATCCGTAATTTTACCCTCCATTTTACATCTTTACGCTAGGACTCTTCTAAAATGTTTAAGTTTTCGAGTAGTCGTGATTAGTCAGTGAATAAATTAAAATAATTTAGATTCGGTGAATAAATTAAAATAATGTAGATCGGTAGATTTTAATCATTATCATCATTATCATCATCATCATATCAGCCATTGGATGTCCATTGCTGAACGTAGGCCTCCCCCATCGACCTCCGGAGCGACCGGTTCAAAGCAGCCTCCATCCAACGGCTTCCAGCGACTTTCCTCAAGTCGTATATCCATCTCGCGGACGGCCGTCCGACGCTGCGTTTGCCGGTACGTGGTCTCCATCGAGAACCTTTCTGCTTCATCACCCGTCAGTTCTACGAGCTATATGCCCTGCCCACTGCTACTTCAGCTTGCAAATCCGTTGGGCTATGTCAGCAAACTTCGTTCATCTGCGGATCTCATCATTTCTGATTTGATCTCGCAGAGAAATACCAAGCATAGCCCTCTCCATTGCACGCTGTGCGACTTAGAGGTTGTATAAAAGGCCCATAGTCAGAGACCACGTCTCAGATCCGTATGTCATCACTGGTAACACACATCAATTTTAATAATATAATATAATTATATTTTCTCTATACATATAGCGCGAGCTTGGGGAGGCCTATGTCCAGCAGTGGACTGCGATAGGCTGATGCGATGCGATACGAATTTTCTTTTATAACCTGCAATTATATTTTAAAAGAAAAAAAGGGCGTACAAAACCTCGTTGGCCTACTGCATACATGATAATCATAAAAACTAAACGTAACTAATAACTGAGGACACACCCTCTAAAAGCACTTCTGTATGGTTAATGTCCATGACTTAACTAACATTCATTAATTCACCAATCTTTTCAATAAATACTCAGTGATGTTTCTGTATTGAAATAAATATATATTTTTAATAAATCACTGAAAATACCATATTAAGGAATACACACAAAAGTTCGTTCCAAAATTTCATAATTACTTCCAACAAACTTACTCGTACAAATGTTGCTTCGTTATAATATTAGTATAGGTAGTCGTTTAGTTTTATAGCACGTGCCTTTACGAGTTTTGTTTTATTTTCTTATATGAAACGATACGAGGCTGTTTAATGCTGCGAACAACACACATACACTAGGCAGACATTATGTACCCATGAATTACAACTCGGCGGTATATGACATAATGTTTATGTCGAAGCCAATTAGTTGTAATACTAGTTTAACTGGACGGCATACATTTCATTAAACATTCAACTAAACTGAACCTTAGTAATTAGGTAGTTAGTTGGTATAAAAATTTATTTTTATTCAATTTTGTTATATTAAAATTAAACACAAGTTTCATACACAGGAGTAGCATAATCGTTTCTTTTGTCTAAGAGAAATCCAGCAAAATGGCTTAAGTCCAAGCTAGCGCTGCTGAGTTTTTAAGGGATAATTTTCCGCTTACCGTCGTATTTATCCATACTGGAGGTAAAAATATCGCGTTAGACATAGAAAGAAGCTCAATACTTACCCAAGAGTCTACACTTTTGGATAACTTTGACTCATTAATTTGTAAGATTTTTAAAAAAATAACGACAACCTGTCCAGTTTAGTAATGCAAAAGCTACATTGTCACCGATGATCGCGGGTTTAATACGCGTTCTAAGTGGATTTTTTTTACACTAATATTTTTTTATTAGAATGCTTATCCTTATGGATGTTTCTACCGGGCAATGGAGGACACGTTAAGCCATCAGTCCGGTTGTTATCAAAAGAACCTTATAACAATAGACATTCTAGATAATAGGGAAAATAAATAATAGGGAAACTTAATAGAGCAGAGTGGTACAAATAAGAAATAAACTTTATAATATGAATACAGAAATTAATAGTATAATTATGGTAGATTTTTAAGGAAAAACGTGGTAAATAGGGTTCATATCACTGGTGAAAACAGAAATTTAACGAAATAATATATGTATAGTATGGAGAACGTTCTTTTTTTTTTTTAAACAGGTATAAAAATAAAATAAATCATTCCTTCTTTTTTTCCTATAATGAAGAACAAACTATATCAAAAACATATATATTATATAAGTATCCTGTATCAGCCTGTAAACCACCCATTGCTGAGCAAAGGCCTATCTATCTCCATGTAGAAGAAAAGTTGGAGCTTAATCCACCACGCTACTCCACTGCGGGTTGGCGGATAATTACCTTATAATGGGTAACGATCGTTATCAGGTGCCTATGATAACAACCGGTACCGATGGCCTGACGTGCTCTCCGAGCCACAGTGGGGAGACCCACAAGGACATACCTACACCCAGACCGGAAACAAATATTTGTACAAATAAGAAATATCTGTCCCGAGCGTGAAAACCCGCGACCGCCCCGGCGCGCGGCGTTGAGGCAACTACTCGCACCACTACATCAGAACAGTCGTCCGTTAAATCGTATAAGTATTTTTCGATTCATCGAAATCGAAAAATATCGAAAAAATTGATGAGAACCAAAATTGTAGGAAATTTAATTTATCGAAATCGAAAAATATCGATCCTACGAAAAAATTGATAATCAAAATTGTAGGAAATTTTATTTTAAACAACTTAGTTTATAACAATTTTTCACGTGAAATTGAAAATAAACGAGTTATTCGATAACCAAAAATTCACGCCCTCTTTTCGTGTATAAATCGAAAAATATCGATCCTACGAAAAAATTGATAAGAAACAAAATTGTAGGAAATTTAATTTTAAACAATTTTTGTAAACAATATTATAATTATTCCGTGTAAAATTGAAAATGAACGAGTTATTCAAGAGACAAAAAATAATTCTTTAAATCCGATGGCCCATGGCTTGATGTACAATGCCAAGAAAAGTGAGATCCTCGTTTTTAAGGCTAGTAAGCGGTTGCCAGGTTGTCTGCCGACAATTACTCTAAACGGGTCAGCATTAAAATTTCGTGCTTTTTGTCAGTCCTTTTACTCGGGTGGTCTGTGGATGAGCTACACGCGTCGAGCCTACAGTGCACTACGCGTGCAGTATAACGATGCCTTCAGAATGTTGTTGCGGCTACCGCGGTTTTGCAGCGCCTCAGGAATGTTCGCGGACGCACGGGTTGATGGATTTCATGCGATTATGCGTAAAAAGGCATCGTCTCTGCTGCGACGCATGAGGGTCAGCAACAACGGCATTCTGAAGATAATCACGGCTCGCCCTGATTGTTTTATTCAAAAACACTGGATAGAAACAATGACGGGCCAAATAAAATGATTCCTTATTTTATTTATTTTTATTATTTTTATTATACTAACAATAACTAACATAGTTTATAAGTAAAAATTGTTACTAACACACTAATGCAATATGGATGTTTTAATCTGAAATACTCTATTTTTATTTTTATTTTATTTATTTATTTAAATCAAGATGACAGATGAAGCGAAAACTCTGGTACTTTTTGAATTTATACTACAAGTGACCAACGAATTCTGAAGGAAAATTTCTGCTAGGCATATTTGTAAATCTAAAATACTAATTCGATTGGGCTACTTTAGGGCCGCTTTTAATAACCTCTGATTTAGATAACTAGAAACAAAATTGTTAAAATAAACTTTATACGAATTGTATTAAATAAAATCTGAGATACTTTATTTAAATTGGCCGTTAATTTTAATGTCAGAGTAACAAATTTAATAACATTACGTTTTACATAAATTATTATGCTTGATTCTCTTGATATAATAATTTCAAAATAAATGTATATGAGAATATGTAATGTAAATGACAATGATGAGAATATTGTGTCAAGTTATTTTTAGCTTAATCCAGATTTTATCACTTAAAGCTATTGAAAATAGAACTTCTCCGTTTTATTTTTTTTACTGTATGTAATCATTAAATAATAACAACTTAAAAAAATAGATATCTAAAATCTAAAAGATATTGCCTAGGTAATGATGGTTTTAAAACCTAACGACTTTTACGGGCGAGGCTGCAATAAAAGTTAGCTTATAAATAAATTTAGCTTTTTATTAATGTTTGTAAAAATAAACGAATGAATATATTAAAATAGTATACAGTAGATAGTTGAGAGGAAAGTAGGCCAGTTCAGCAGTTATAAGCTATGGGCCTACGATGCACACTTATAATGTAAGTGTTAAGGTATACTGACACGATATTACTATACTATATCTACGCTTAATTATTTTGTTTGTTTATACACGTATTAAACAATAAATACTTAATTCTAACATAAATAGACTGTAGTCTAAATTTTGTTCTGCTCTTTTATACAGTTAAATAAACAAATATTAACCAACAATCACACCACGTTAACCTAGCCCCGTGCTAAGTTCGTAAGAACTTGTGTTACAGGTACTAGGAACTGATATAAATTTAAGAAAGTTAAAAGTTTGTTATCAAGCTTAAATACATTTTCGGCTACGCCATATAAATTCAACGTGAAATATGTGATAAAATTCTGTTATGTAACAAACATATGCAACAATGTGCAAGCTTTCGAGTACATGTGTTGAAACGTTATTTAATAAAAGATACTCGATATAAATTAGTTATTTTTTTACAGATAAAAACACATAAAAGCCGTGAAAAACAACGATCAACAGATATCGGCAATCGGAAAACGTCTGTTAGAATCAGGATCGAACCACTGGATAAAACTTCATAAGCCCTATGTTCTTTCTAATGTACGCTACTATATACCGAGCTAAGCGCGAAGCTATCGAAATTCGAAAATTAAAAAATTTCAATCGCGTATGGTTTTGTGTTCGCAAATGCGTGGAATCCAGTGTTAAATCATTGCAAAATTACTAACCGATTTCAAATTAAGCAAAAAAAGTGACGTTATTAGTGTAGTTTGCCGGAAGTCTGTGTCGAAAATAAGTGGTAAGGTGGGCTTAAAAAGAACTAGACGGACGATAAAGAGATACTGCCTGTGACGGCTGACGGCTGACACATCGCTTCACAGCATTCTGGTCGTGACCACGGATCATGTAACTGGTCCGAAATATTGACAAAATTCGTCCAAAAAAAAAGCCTCTAAGCCTAAAAAGGTTAATTCGTAAAATTAATAAGACATTGTAAAAAATAATTAGTAAAGGGTCTATTATAAGAATTATTTTTGAGTACGTTTAAAATAATGTGAAATCGTATGTGTTTGTATTACTGTACTGTAACTGTTAGTGTCCGACCGAAAGTTCGGTTTCGCTTTCAGTGTCGGTCGAGTTTCGAGTTTCGGCGAAAAACGGGTTTCGGTTTAGTTTCGGTTTCGATGGCAAACCTGCCGAAACTACGACCGAAACCGAAACTACATTCGAATGTTCTCGCGCTGTGATCAGTCATGTTTGGCGCGTTGAATTCCATCCAAGCGACGAAAATATTTTGCCGCGTCTACCTGCCTAATCATACTTGTTAGAGCCTAGGCTACAGAGTAGTGCTGATATTTATTTTTTTACGAGGATTCTAGTCCATTTCTGTCATTGAGAAAGGTGGCACTGAAATTCTTGTCAGCTTCATCGACGAGTGTTCCCAGTAAACAATTATTTAATGCTGCTGGAAAAAATTATTCTGACAGAATAAGGAGAGGAGAGGAAGGAGCAGTCTGCGAGGCAAAAAGTTGATAAACTATTGTTTCTTACATACAATATAAGATTGTTTAATTATGAACACTAATGAGAAATAACGATTACATATAACGACTTGAAATTATTATCTATAGTCGGATCGCGGAGCAGGAAGAATTTTGTACATTGACCTTTTACTACCTGTCTCTGTAAAAAAAAACGAACTTTTATAATTATGATGTTACTTGCTGCTACGGAACCCTTCATAAGCGAGTCCGACTCGCACTTGGCCGCTTTTTTTATACACTTTATTTTTTATATTTGAGTTGATTGAATGAAAGGTAAATTGCAGTTTACGATTTATGACGTATTAAAAAAAACTACTTACTAGATCTCGTTCAAACGAATTTTCGGTGGAAGTTTGCATGGTAATGTACATCATATATTTTTTTTTAGTTTTATCATTCTCTTATTTTACGTTAGAAGTGTTACAAGGGGGGGGGGGGGTCTCACACATTATACCACTTTGGAAGTGTCTCTCGCGCAAACTATTCAGTTTAGAAAAAAAATATATTAGAAACCTCAATATCATTTTTGAAGACCTATCCATAGATATCCCACACTTATGGATTTGATGAAAAAAAATTGAGTTTCAGTTCTAAGTATAGAGAACCCCCAAATTTTATTGTTTTTTTTTTCTATTTTTGTGTGAAAATCTTAATTCGGTTCACAGAATACATCTACTTACTAAGTTTCAACAGTATAGTTGTTATAGTTTCGGAAAAAAGTGACTGGGACATACAGACGGACAGACAGACAGACATGACGAATCCATAAGTGTTCCGTTTTTTGCTATTTGGCTACGGAACCCTAAAAATGTATGAATTTAAAAGACATAAAGATAAAAATGCTTAAATTATTATACCCACATTAATAGTAAATTTTAAATAGCAAATCAGAATTTTATTTTTTACTACTAGCTGTGCACACGGCGTCGCGTGCAAATTAGTTTTACTTTAGTATGTAGTTGTGTAAATGTTTGAAGGTATTAACACTTTCACGGACACTGGGTACTGATTAGAATTCGCAAGCACTAAAATTTGTGCTTTGTGCCACATAGTGACATATATGGATGGTACATGGGTGGCAGTACGCCTATGTACGTACCACGAAATAGACGTACTGTCGCGTCGTGATCACAGTCGTGGTATTTGTAATGACAATACGCCTATATACGTACATTGTTTTAACTTTCGTTCAATTAAAAAAAATATTAGAAAATTTAGTAACTCAGTAATTATAAATTCAAAAATTCTCTCATATCAATTTAAATTACAAATCAATATGCCAGTCTTCAAAACATGATGGATAAAGCGCTGGAGACTTGTCACACCTTTACAAAAGTAGCTTTTATAAAGTCACACTTTATCATTGAAGATTATTTATACGATAAAAATGCGTATTTCTTCTTCGAATTTGTGGAAGTCATTTACAAATAAATCAAACAGAAAAAAAAGACCCACAACAAAAGTAGGTACACTGGTATACATCAATATAATTACATACAATATGTACTTGCACAAGCTCGCGCCTGTATCCCCTGAAAAAGTAGTCAGACGTGTATTACACGCTCACATTTTGCCAGCATATTTAGACCAAATAATAAGTATAGTAATAGGGGCCGAACCCATTACGCGTCGGTTAGTTTTGAGTAAAAAGTAAGTTAGTTTTTGGTGTTAGTTATTTTACATTGAATTTTTTACTTAGGCTAAATAGTGGGCGCTTCAAAGAATAGCCAGAAATAAAATAAGTTCACTTGATTGTAGAATAAAGCTTACAATTTACATACCCACAACATAAAACGAAGGCCATTTTACGCAGTCTCAGTTTAACTTTTTCGCACGTATTTTATTCCCAAATGACTAACAAAATATCTGTCAAAACAACATTTGAAAATAAAAAAAAAACACGATTCAACTTACTTTATCTATATAAATATTACGACGACGCACCGAGAACGCATCCACATGCGAGAACATCCCCTTTTATTACAACACTACGCGACTGGCTCGCCCCACACATAAGAAATCGTAACGTAAACTGCCGTGGTGCCGCAGCCCGTGTACTATGGTATAATTTGTAGGTAGGTGTAACGTCACCTAAGTTGTGTAATTATAATATTCTGATGTGACAGTACAAGCTTGAAAGTGTTTGGGTTGTGGCAGTAGGAACTCTTTTTAATATACCTGCATCGGAAAAAAGGTGTTGAAACACCCGTGGTGGCAAGGGATTGAAACAAAAATTGAACGTAAATAGGCGTCGTGTCGAATCGTGAATTCACTAAATCACGTAAATAGACGTGCTGTCCGTGAAAGTGTTAACTAATAAAGATCCAGAAAGCACCATCAGCGCCATCTGTTATGATATATCATACTTAAAACTTACATTACCCGTTACATTAGAAGATTCTTTCTTGTGGGTAGTCTGGAAGAGATCACTATTTAGTGATAAGACCGCCCGTTGCATGCTCTGTACTAAATCAGTAAGCTTTGCGTTTTGTATAATTTTGTAATTTTTTTTTTAAGTGTGCAATAAAGTTATTTATTATTATTATTATTAAAAATGTTGTACTCTGGGTAGAATATAACACAATTAGACATTTTGAGTTTTTTTTGGGTCTTTTTCATTTCACCTTCATCATCATCATATCAGGCATTAGATGTCCACTGCTGAACGTAAGAGAGTCCAGAGTGACCGGTTTCAACCTTTTTTCATTTAGTGAGTTTTAAATATGCATATGAATTATTGATTATTATTAAATAAATACCGTAAAATATTATTTTTACATATTTTTATTACCATTTTTCAATCAGTCTTAAATATATTAACTCCCTTGCTCTTCTCTAATGTCATCATTCATAATAGAAAATTCAAGTTACAGTAACTTTTTATAGACTTGATTTTGATGAAAAAAAGACTAAATAATACCTCTATACATATTTTTTCTTTTGTGTCGCAGGGGAATCCATTTATGGATGATATTCAGGATGCCGGATAGGCAGTCCTAGACCTATGTCGGACTCCGCACTTTTGGAGTGTAATAACGTACTAAACCCCTGCGGGAGCCTTCAGCCGCTTTAATTGGAGGGTCCCAGATTCGCAGGCAACAGGATTCCTCCAGGGACAGGCTGGCCTCGGCGAAAAGGCCAGACTTCTCCTCCATGGGGACTGTCCGGTTCATCTCTGAACAGTCCCGACGACGCCGTGTCTAGTAGGACCGGGTTCCCGTCCCAGCTCAACACAGGCACAGGGGCGTTACTGGAGGCGCATTAAGTAGCGCCTCCTACGCACCCCCATTCGTCACCCGCGGATGGAGACCACGTCGGCGACCTCCTCTCTCACCCGCTCGTCGGCCTCCTTCTGGGACATTACTGTCTCGCAGAAGGAGACCATCGCCTTCCAGGCCTCGTCGTCCCCGAGCATCGCAGTAATGACGGTCGGGAGCGACAAATCCCCTCCGAGGACCGACGTCAGACCTTGACGCAGCGCCTCCCATTTCGGACACACCTCGAGGGTGTGCTGGGCAGAGTCCACCGGCGCGCCACAATCGTGCTTCCGATAGATAAGCGGAGCCGAGCGGACGAAGTTTAAGCGTACGTGAAGCAAAGATGAACGTTCTGGTGTACTGGTGCGAGCAGTCGCCTCAACGCCTCGCCTGAATGCCGGTGGTCGCGGGTTCTCGGTCGGGGTAGATATTTATATTTATACAAATATTTGTTTCCGGTCTGGGTGTATGAGCACGTAAAGCCGTCGGTCCCGGTTGTTATTATGGATACCTGGTAATGATCGATACTCATGGTACAGATATTATCCGCCAACCCGCAGTGGAGCAGCGTGGTGGATTAAGCTCCAACCCTTCTTCTATATGGAAAAGAGGCCTTCGCTCAGAAGTGGGTTGTTTATAGCTGATACATATATACAGGCTGATAATATTTAAACATTTCAACATAATAATTTATATGTTATAACAAAATTAATAACGTAAAAAACCAATTAAAAGTCGCGGGCTAAAAGCTAGTTTTAAATAAAACAGCAAATCATCCAAATGAACCATTCTCTCTCTTCAAACTTAGCTGATTTTTATTTAAGTCGATTATCTTTGAGATTTCACATCTTCTTCCATTATAGAGTCACTTTGACAATTATTTCGCTTAATTTAGTTAAATTAATGGAATCTTAGATTTTTTAATTTGTAAAGAAGTCAATCGATGCACGGTTGTACCTGAAACTTTTTTTCACCACCTCTAAGAAGCTACATATTTTTTAGGTATGAAAAGTAGTCTTTGTCCGTTTCGGTTCCTAAGCTACGTAATATTTACTAAATTTCATGGTCGTATGGAGTGAATAAAATAAACAAATTAACTTTTCGATTTTTAATGCTAGTAGGTACTTATAAATAAATTTTTATTCAAAATTTTCATGGCTTCTTCTTTTTTTTGAAGACCACCATTGATATATAGAAATTTAAAGAATTTTTTATCATATGTATATATCAAAAATTCCATTGTCAGATAGATTCAATTATTATATTTTTTTATTAAAAAAAGTGTCATAGATATTGTCACAAATGCTATAGTTGCGTCATAGAATATATTTTTTATCGTTATTTTATTTCGGAATTCGTATTTTTTTTTTTTTTTAGTTCAGAGAATCGTTCCATCAATCAGATTTTGGAAACGGTGCGTAGTAATGTTTTACTTTTTCAGAAGGTCGTATGGAAAATAACGAACTAAGACGAGATATTAAAATGGAAGTGGCGCTACCTCCATATCAATTGTAAGCATTTTTTTTGTATATAGGTCTTTACTTATGAAATTGTCGTTTCGCCGTACTGGCTAAATAAAAAATAAAAAAATTCGCTAAGAACTCGAATTTCAAATTATTTTTATTTTAAAGTTAAGCGTTCTGTTTACATCGCATTTGTAACTTTTTCGTCATCATGGATATGTTAAAAATTCGAGTGATTATGGAGTATGAGTTCCGTCGTGGTAGCAAAGCGGCAAAAGCGGCACGCAACTTCAACGACGTTTACGGTGCGAACACTACTAGCGATCGTACCACCCGTAATTGGCTTGATCGCTTTCGTTCCGGAAATTTTGACCTAAAAAATGAACCACGTGGTCGGCCGAAAATGTTAGTCGACAATGACTGGATGGATGGAGGCTGATGATTTACAAACAACAGTTCAATTAGCAGAAGCTTTCGAAGTTAGCACTAAAACAATATTGGACCATTTGCATCAAATTGGCAAGGTAAAGAAGCTCGACAAATGGGTGCCTCACGAATTGAATGAACGCCAGCGCCAGCCTATTATTTAATAAGACTACATGAAATTGTCTTGAAAATATTAGGTCCTTACATATGAAATTGGCGTTTTGTCGTACTGGCCACTTTGATCTAAAATATTTCCTCTTTGGTTAGGAATTCCAAGTTCAAAATACATCTATTTACTCATGCATTTGTGTTTCGAAAACCGTAATTCATTTGTTTTTTTATCTTTGCGTCACTCACTTTACAAAATCGAAAACTAGAAATATCGTGTTATTTACGAGTACGAGTTCCACCATGGCACCAGTGGTGCAGAAACGGCTCGAAGGATTAATGTTGTGTATGGCTGCGGAGTAAAAACACAGGCGTTTTTGGTTCCAATGTTTTCGTTTTCGAAATTTCAACCTACAGAACCAGCCCTGTGGACAGACGAAGACCAAAGTTGATAATGAAGAATTGAAGGCTATTGTGGAAGCGGATCCATCACAAACCACGTCCAAGTTAGCTGTAGGCTGCGGTGCTAGTGATAAAACTTAATATAAGATAAAATAAATTAACTTATGATAAAACTTAATCCACTTCAAGCTAATTTGGAAGGTAAAAAAGCTTGAAAGGTGAGTACCTCATGAATTTCCGATTCTGATTCCGAAAAACCGATTTCATATGTAAGGACCTAATAGTATCTTGGACAAAAGGAGTGCTAAAGCTAAAAATGAATTATAAGTAAATATGGTTGTGTTTTTTTTTTACAATAATGGAGGTGTCATTTATTTATTTATTTAATTTTTATTTTATTTTATACATAACTAGGGTAAGTAAATTATATTCTTGTTAAGTTTGAAATATTAAATACTTAATATTCGTGTTAAGCTGTTTAATGTGATGCAACAAATTATGAAATCCTTTTACTGTGCTCCTACAGCTGGGCAAAAATTTCTTCTTCTATTAAAGATAAAAGTTAGAGCTAAAATGGCAACGCAAAATTCCATAGCGGAAATGATTTTTTTATTTTTTGCAGACATAATAAATTGGTCAATCGTATTTGTTTTAGAGTTAGATATTTATATATAAGCATTATTAGTTAGTAAACTATTATTAAATTTGTACTAGATCATTGAAAACAAAGATTTCACATTTACATCTCAAATAATATAAATCTATATCGCATAAAAAATCCCACATTACTTCTATTTCATTATAATTGTTCTAAGGCAGTAAATACATATATGTGGGGAAACATCAGTGCTTGTCTGTATCCATGGCGACGAGTTTAATAACAAATTAAGCAAATAACGTGTAACGATGTTGAGTTGATGAATCGTATAAGTAATTGCTGTATAATAATGTTCATATCAAATATTATGGCCTTATGGATCTTATGGTGGCGGTTCGAGCCGCGATCGCGAGACGCGACCCCGAGCGTCACTTGTCTTTGTATAGGCCCCAGTTCGCGTGTGCGATCGAGACACGAGACAGAGTTGTATGGGCTCCAGTTCGCGTGTGCGACCGAGATACGAGACAGAGACGCGCCTCCGGGACAACAAGACGATCTCCACCCCGGATGGTGGCGGTTCGCGCCGCAACCACGACACGCGACTGCGACTCGCGAGAGCGAGCCGCAGTCGCGTCACTTGTCCTTAGACTGTATGGGCCCCAGTTTGCGTGTGCGACCGAGACACGAGACAGGAACGCGCGACCAGAGACAAAAAGACAGTCTCCGCCTCGGATGACTATGTTTCGTGTCGCGCTCAAAAATCACGTGTGTTTATTATTAAAAAATTACTGCGTTTTCGGACGAAGACTGCGAAAAGCTTATTGAACTAATCAGGCAGATCAGTACCCTCCACTATACAATGGACAACTTGACTACTAAGGAGAAGAAAATTTCAAGGATTTTTTTTTTTGGAAAAACATAGCTGAAAGCATAAAGAAAACAGTACAAATTAACGACACAGTACTACACAATTACACAACTTACTCGCGTCGACGTCATGGTCGTAGTCTCGAACACCACCAGTACATGCAGAAGAGACCGAGACGACACCAGTACATGCAGAAGAGACCGAGACGACACTTGTCTCGGTCCCCTGTTTATGTCTCTGGTCTCGGTCTCCTGTCACGGTCGCGTGTCGCGCTCGCGTGTCACGGCTCGAACTGCCACCAGTACATGCAGAAGAGACCGAGGCGACACCAGTACATGCAGAAGAGACAGAGACGACACTTGTCTCGGTCTCCTGTTTATGTCTCTGGTCTCGGTCTCCTGTCGCGGTCGCGTGTCGCGCTCGCGTGTCACGGCTCGAACCGCCACCAGTACATGCAGAAGAGACCGAGACGACACTTGTCTCGGTCTCCTGTTTATGTCTCTGGTCTCGGTCTCCTGTCACGGTCCCGTGTCGCGCTCGCGTGGCACGGCTCGAACCGCCACCAGTACATGCAGAAGAGACCGAGGCGACACCAGTACATGCAGAAGAGATCGAGACGACATTTGTCGCGGTCTCCTGCCCCTGTCTCTTGTCGCGGTCGCGTGTCGCGGCGCGAACCTCCACCATTACTCATACAGTAATCAGAATGTGGTTATATCATTAAAGGATATTGTAGCTTTTAAAAATAATAACGATACAAAATGCTTGTGAGAATCTATTTAAATAAAGAATGTTTTGACTTTTTCAGAGAGCGATATTTACACTTCTGTACTTTTGTTGTCTTACTACTACATTTTTTTAAGGTACCGTACTTATATCCAGAAGGATACAATACATACATTTTTATTTACAACGTAAATTATTTCAAAGAAATGAATATTGAGAACTCATTTCCTAAGAGGTGAAAAAAGTTTATAATATCAAAAATTTCTATATTAGTCTGCTGATCCGCCTGAAAAACCTCAGCATCATCAGAGCACTACAGGCTTGGCGTCGTTCTAACATGAGATTTTGAATTTGGTCAGAGTGCTTTCGAGGGCCAATTTTACGGCCGGGTCTGTAAAATTGTAGCATAGTAGGTAAATAGTAATATATACAGTGTTCACCAAACTGTTGTTTACGTCGTCCACATAAACGCAATCGTCAAAGCAATCGAGACGATTGGATAATTCGAGCTGAAAGCTCTCTGGTTTTGGATATGCGTATTATATGGTTGTAGTGTAGACTTCATCAGGCGAAACCGTTCCAGTTTGACATTAATATTTAATGTGCTTCTAACCAATAGATGATCACTCCCGTTTTTCACCCTATCACGGAGATGTCATTGAATATTTGTCGCTTGGTAGTTATGATAAAGTAAATCTAGTGGAACTATTAGGACTCATCCAGGTACATTTCCTGTGAGATGGCTTCTAGAAGAAAGCGATAATCATAAAGCGTCCCTTATTCTCCATAAATCTGCTAGCTTCTGTCCTCTAGAGTTCCGCTACAAATATCCAAATTGCTTCACCCACAGCCCATCGTCTCGTGTTTTGACTATCTTCTCATTAAAATCCCCATAACAACACTGAAGTAGGTTTTATTTGTATGTATGGCCTGAATTACATCCTCCCTACCCCATCATCTGCATGTGCCGAGATCGGTGCATATCGGTCTGACCTTTTGCTAGTATATCTTAGACACTCTGAATATAAGGTACACAGCCCTGCTCGACACACTTCCTATGGTTAGAATATTACTAATAAGAGACCCGCAGATCATAAGCCCGACATCTTCTTGGGAGTTGGTCGCCCTCTCTTTGATTCCCTTGGTTTTTAGGGTTATGGTGTCCTCCTTCTCTCTTCCGATTTCTGAAAAACCTAATATTTCCCATTATAATTTGTTCACTTATTCTTCCAGCTCAACAATACTTTCATCGTAGGTAGATTTTCAGCAACTCTTATTCGCTATCATTACCTAAACCGCTACCGTAATCAGGAAGTAGGGCCACCGCGGACTAAGAACCTGGACTTAGTTGTTTTGCTCATCTCTGAGGACGTTTACCAATACTGGTTACAGTGCAGTATGTTGTGGCAGATTATGGTCACCCTGCTACCGATCATCATCTTAGTTGGTGTACAGAGGCCAACACTAGGGACATTAGATTAAGTTATTTATTGTAATATTTAATAAATCCGATGATATAATAGTAATGTGATGTCTACCGAGACATTAACGTGTAATAATTTGATGTATTTATTTTAAATATATTTTTTTACATTCGTTAAGTGTGTTAGATCACCTTATGACAAAATAAATATTTTCATTTCATTTCATTTAAAAAAATTACTTAACATAAATTAATTAATGAAATAATGAGAATAAGAGATGAATATAAATCAAATTATGTATTATTTAAACTCACACTAGAAATCAAATGAGATTTTCATTCATATACACATTATACTGACTAAAATCCCACACACAAACACACACATACACACACACACACACACACACACACATATATATATATATATATATATATATATATATATATATATATATATATATATATATATATATATATATGTGTGTGTGTGTGCATATATATATATATATATATATATATATATATATATATATATATATATATATGCTTGTCCAAGCGCATAGTAGGATTGGATGAAAATAATATAAACTTGTATTATGTTTTAATTTGTACTAAGATTTTTTAAATCAATTTGTTTAATTTACTTATTTTAGGTATTGCCATACACATGTATTTTTTATAGTTTTGTTGTTTATTTTAAATTATACGGGAACGGGCTGATTATCCTAAGCAAAGTTTATTAAAATAACCCAAATAGGATAAGAAGTAAATCAACCTTTTAGGCAATTAGAATAATATTAATGATACATGTGATTCCACTAATAAACTTACCTTGTAACAAATTTTAAGTAAAATAAAGTTTTTATTATTTTATTATATTTTATTTATTTAAATTATTAATTAGTGATATAAAATAAAAAATAAAAATAAAACTTTTATGGTCCCTAACACTATTATTGGGTGTATACTACGAGTAGTATATATTTTTTGATACACTGTATTGTATACACAATCTTTCTCAAATATTATTTAACTTTCTGGCTCACTTTTAACAGCCTGTATTATACGGGCTTTATCTGACGACCGAATATTGTTCATAAGCATGATTCAATTAAACATTAAAAAGTTCCGAATAGCAGACAAAATAATTTATAACCTATTCATAGCACATTCATAGAATTAACTTTTTAAAACTTCTAATTAACAATATATTAATGCGACATAAAATTGAATATACATAGAAGACAAAAGAGGGTAGACTGATTTGGCCATCAATAAAAATTCAACAGTGCCAAAATATCAGGAACTCAAAATGAGAAACGTTAAAAATTAAATATCCGATTATTATATATAAAATGAACTAAATTAGATCAATAAGAACAAAGTTTCAAAAACAGTAGATACCTATATATTATTTAATCGCTATCTTTACGGCCATTGAGTTCGAAAGCTTTTCAACCATTGAATTTGAAACATGTATTGTAAAGGTACGAAAACAGACGAATTCACTTTTGATAACAACAGAATTGAGTTGAATGGTGTATCTATGGAATAAAATAAATTTATATTATTAATTATATAATATTATATATGTCGGCGGGAAATCGCATATTTAAGAAAAACACGTGGCCGGAAATGATTATTTAAATTAATTAAATTAATTTAAGGAACATTAGTAATTTCATTATTCTTTTTGTAAAATTTTGAAGTAAGTTCCTGTCAGTTTAGTTCCGTTTTATTTTTATGTAATGATTCAGCTGTTTGAATTGCTGAATAATTTGTGTTAAAATGTTATTGTTATTCCTATTTATTTTTATGTAATGATTTTGCTGTTTGAATTGCTGAATAATTTGTTATTTGATATCCCCATACTTTGTAAAATATTAGATGTACCCACATTTTGTAAAATCACTATGACGGATGGACCGGACCTACTATAAAGGCACGCACTTAGCGATGCATGGGGACTTCTCAGCCAGCCAGCGCTCGGAGCAGACGCGTTTGGACTATCCGGTATACGTGAGCCATTTTGTGATATTTTTATAATGATTTAACATTGTATTAACGATTTATTATTTAAAAGAGTAACTGTCGAGTTTCTTGCCGGTTCTTCTCGGCAGAATCTGCATTCCGAACCGGTGGTAATAAAGATTTAAGCAATCAGAGTTTTAATGTTTTATTTCCACTAATTTCTAATCCGACATCAGAAGTGGGATCGCTCCAGCGATCCCTTTCTGCCGCTCAGTATGTTTCAGATCCTGGCTTCACAGACGAGGCCTCGTAGTACTACGTGCTGATGCCCCCGGTCCGAGTACTCTTGTATTGACCTATGCTGCGGTTCCGTCGCAGTCACTGAAAGCAGGCGCTGTCCCGCCCTCCCGCCAGAGTTCGTCGCGGACATAGTAACTATGATGCAGAGCATGAGTGAGCGACTGCTATGACAACCATGGAACAAAGTGAAGACAACCGACTTATTCCTGCCCTCCTATGACCCGGATGGTAATGTTGGAGTACGCGGGCGCAGAGCACGCGCCGCCTGTCAGAATGGCCGTGTCGGTAGCGGCGCGAGTGGTCACGATTCGATTCGATTGGTTTGATTCCCGCTCGGGGCAGATACTTGTATTGGTGCAAATGTTTGTTTCCGCTCTGGGTGTATGTCCTTGTGGGTTTCCTTATCGTGCTTGTGGGATCACGTGAGGCCGTCGGTCCCGGTTGTTGTCATGGAGGCCAGGTAGCGTTCATTACTCATGGTGGGATAATTATACGCCGGTTCAGTGGAGCGGCGTGGTGGATTGTGCTTCACCCTTTCTCCTGCGTGGGGAGGAGGCCTTTGCCCAGGGGGTGGATTGTTTGCGGGCTGATTCAGTTCAGTCTCTTCTTTAAGCAATCAATCGAGTACCTCGGTAACGTAATAGAAGACTTTCAAGTTCATCCCTAGCCCTAGCGAATTGTGATTCCCTTGCACAGCCAATTGACAATTGTGTCCATGAAGAAGCGCGTCAAAAGGTTATTCATTATTTAACTTCCGCACCAGTTTTCGCTGTATTTCGAGAGGTCTTCTTCTTGAGGTGCCATCTCCTACCGGAGGTCAGCTATCATGTTGGCTATTCGGACCTTACACACAACTACGCGGAATAAGGATCGAGTACTCAGTCCAAACCATGTACGGAGATTTTTAAGCCAAGAGATCCGTCTTCTTCCAGGGGGTCTCCTTCCTTGTATCTTCCCCTGTATTATTAGTTGGAGCAATTTGTACTTGTCGCCACGAATTATATGTCCCCGATATTGCAGTTTTCGTTGTTTTCTTATATTTAAAACTTCTGCCCCTTTGTTGACCATCTGCAAAACCCTTTCGTTGGAAACTCTATCCGTTTCCGTCCATGATATTCTCAGCATTCTTCTGTATACCCACATTTCAAAAGCCTCTAATCGATTACTCGTGTTTTGAGTTAAGGTCCATGATTCGACACCATACAGAAGAACCGAAAAAAACATAGCATCGTGCCAAACGCACCCGGGTAGAGATCTTTAAGGATCGGTTGCAGAGTAAGTGGCGCAACTTCATAAATGCGTTGCGTGCCTGCTCTATCCGGCACTTAATTTCCACGCTATGATCATTTTAGTCATCTACAATGCAGCCTTAGTACTTGTACGCGCTGACTCTTTGTACAGTCTGGTTTCTTACGATTAAATCTGGTGTTATGATCGGTTGCGATTTACCGACTACCATGACCTTTGTCTTTTTTAGGTTAATGTTCAGACCGTATTTAGTGCTAATTCTATCCACGCGTTTAAGCAAGTTCTGTAATTCGTTGAAATTCGACGCTAGTAATATGGTGTCATCTGCGTACCGCAAGTTATTAATCGGGTGCCCATTAACCAAAATACCTTCTTCGGCATTTTCCAAGACCTCTTCAAATATTGCTTCCGCCGATATTTTCTTCCGCCAACAGCTTCAAAATATCACCGGAAATTTCATCAGGACCAACTGCTTTCCCTGATTTTGCCGATTTAATGCATAAATTACTTCTTCCTTCGATTTTTCAGGTCCTCTAATATTTGAGTTGATCAGCTGTTGGAGACTTCTAGTGTCGCTAAACAATTCCCTTATGTAATTCTCCCAAGTTCTTAGTTTTTCCTCAATCGACATTACGAATTTTCCATTTTCGTCCATGAGTGTTTGAAAGACTTTCAATCTTTTCATTCCCACAAAGGCCCTGAGGCCTGATTTCGAGAGGTAAGTCTATTGAACCGTTTGCTGATTCGAGCAGCCTTGGCTTAGGAGCCATACTAATCCAGTTCATCAGTGGTCGTCAGCACGTGATTGCCTAAAGCAGGTATCAATCATATGAGCTTAAGACACTGGCCGTCGTGCATGCAGTCAAGGACTTTCAGCGTTCCTTTATAGGCGTATCACGGTGATTACCGACTTTAACGCGCTGACAAAACTCTGTACCAGCGGAGCTACTGAATCTGGTAAGTTATTGATAATGTCTCTATAAACATTGAAGCGCTACAAACACATATACAGTGACGGATGACCGAGGCGGCTACGAAAGGTAAAGCAAGATTCGATGGAGGACGGTCAAAAATACTTCATTTTCGACGATACTGAGTTAATTAAGAATAACCCTAGAAATCAGTTTTTACTAAACCTTACATTCAATGACCCTTTTTGAAGTTTACAGAGTACTCGAGATTGACAGATGGTAAAGAAAGTCATCGGTCTCTACGGACGGCCACGCAAGGTCGCCCATCATCGTGCTACGAGCAGATATCACAGTGACAGCAATTGCAAATTAAGAAGTCTGGATTTTAAGCCCGATTTGAACCAGAGATATAAAGCGCTGCAGAGCACGCATCGCTCGCAGAATGGCCGTATCGGCGGAAGAAGATGCTGAGATTCCTCGAAGTGCTATCACAACTGCTTCCAATCCAGGGCCATCCACATCTCGAGCTGGTCAGCCAGTCCGAGTGATCCACAACGACGAGCACTCATCATCGCATTAAATGTTAAGTAAAAATTCACTTAGCTTACTACTAATATCTACAAAAGTACATGTGCAAGTGTATGTACCTCTGAGCTAGTTATGTGTTACCCTTGTGCTAAGACCACGGGTTTTCAATACCGTTGGGAACCGTAACTAGACACGTACACACCGTAATCTGGAGAGTGGTACCTCTGAGCTAACCACGTGTTACCCTCGTGCTAACCACGGATCCATGATGTATCCACAGAGAACCATGAGATACCGTTGGGACGCCTTGTGGAACCGTGGTAGACATGTATGCACCACAGATCTACATCGTAATCTGGAGAGTGATACCTCTGAGCTAACCACGTGTTACCCTCGTGCTAACCACGGATCCATGATGTATCCACATGAGAACCATGAGATACCGTTGGGACGCCTTGTGGAACCGTCGTAGACATGTATGCACCACAGATCTACATCGTAATCTGGAGAGTGGTACCTCTGAGCTAACCACGTGTTACCCTCGTGCTAACCACGGATCCATGATGTATCCACATGAGAACCATGAGATACCGTTGGGACGCCTTGTGGAACCGTCGTAGACATGTATGCACCACAGATCTACATCGTAATCTGGAGAGTGGTACCTCTGAGCTAACCACGTGTTACCCTCGTGCTAACCACGGATCCATGATGTATCCACAGAGAACCATGAGATACCGTTGGGACGCCTTGTGGAACCGTGGTAGACATGTATGCACCACAGATCTACATCGTAATCTGGAGAGTGGTACCTCTGAGCTAACCACGTGTTACCCTCGTACTAACCACGGATCCATGATGTATCCACATGAGAACCATGAGATACCGTTGGGACGCCTTGTGGAACCGTGGTAGACATGTATGCACCACAGATCTACATCGTAATCTGGAGAGTGGTACCTCTGAGCTAACCACGTGTTACCCTCGTGCTAACCACGGATCCATGATGTATCCACATGAGAACCATGAGATACCGTTGGGACGCCTTGTGGAACCGTGGTAGACATGTATGCACCACAGATCTACATCGTAATCTGGAGAGTGATACCTCTGAGCTAACCACGTGTTACCCTTGTGCTAACCACGGATCCATGATGTATCCACATGAGAACTATGAGATACCGTTGGGACCCCTTGTGGAGCCGTGGTAGACACGTATTCACCACAGATCTATGAGAACCTTCAACATTAATAAAAACCTAGATATAGTTACGAGTGTATTACTCATAGAAACTACCCATATTTATTTACAAAACAGGTGCATGAGAGATTTCTTTGTGTACTGCTTTTATAACACTATTTGGAATGAAAACATGTGTTGCTAACAGATACCTGTTTCAAAGAAATAATTTATTTTTAAGATTACATAACAGTTGTGTTGATGTAACTTTAAAAAAAAAAGCGACGCCAGTCGCTTACAGACCCACTACTCAGAGAAAGTTCTTTCTTTGCTTACAGTTCCACAAGAACCAACGAAAACCTGTAAGAATCAACAAGGCAGGCGCAGAGCACGCGCCGCCTACCAGAATGGCCGTGTCGGCGGGAAATGGCATATTTAAGAAAAACACGTGGCCGGAAATGATTATTTAAATTAATTTAATTAATTTAAGGAACATTAGTAATTTCATTATTCTTTTTGTAAAATTTTGAAGTAAGTTCCTGTCAGTTTAGTTCCGTTTTATTTTTATGTAATGATTCAGCTGTTTGAATTGCTGAATAATTTGTGTTAGAATGTTATTGTTATTCCTATTTATTTTTATGTAATGATTTTGCTGTTTGAATTGCTGAATAATTTGTTATTTGATATCCCCATACTTTGTAAAATATTAGATGTACCCACATTTTGTAAAATCACTATGACGGATGGACCTACTATAAAGGCACGCACTTATACGCACGGGGACTCATAGATTATACACTTATATACTGGTACGGGGACTTCTCAGCCAGCCAGCGCTCGGAGCAGACGCGTTTGGACTATCCGGTAAACGTGAGCCATTTTGTGATATTTTTATAATGATTTAACATTGTATTAACGATTTATTATTTAAAAGAGTAACTGTCGAGTTTCTTGCCGGTTCTTCTCGGCAGAATCTGCATTCCGAACCGGTGGTAATAAAGATTTAAGCAATCAGAGTTCTAATCTTTTATTTCCACTAATCACTAATCCGACATATAATATTTATAAAATATTTATAAATTTATTGATAAGTAAGTACTTTAAAGATCTCACTTTTGATAATTTTTATTAATATTTTAAAAATGTACTTGTTTTGCACGTATGCATATTATTATATTCATATAATTATAGCAGGTAGTCGTAATATTTTATTACTATTATTTAAATTATTATGTAGAATACCAAGATATTATTAATATTTATAGACACATTGATAAAACTTGAAAAACATTGAAAAATATGCATTTAATAATTTAATTAAATAAATCAAAAACCCGACTGCGTAAAATACTCTTATTATAAACTAAAAAGAATAAAACAATTTACTAGCTTTCATTTGATACCCATATTGCTACAGTAAGAAAAAAAATTCAACTCCCCCCCTCATTCCGCCATTTGCAGGCGCAATTTTGAAAATTTATATAGCCTATGTCACTACTACAATTTAGACAAATCCAACGACATATGTCAAAAACCGTTCAGCCGTTCGGGCTGTAGGGCGTGCCAAAGAAATGGACATACATACATACATACATACATACACTCGAAAAATATAACCCTCCTTCTGTCGCAGTCGGGTAATTATTTAAAAAAAAATGTATACAGATTTCACAACACAAAAGCGCAAACTGAAGCCAATCTTCTTTGCAAGCTCTACAATGTTTGACATAACAAGGTATTGCGCTGCCAGCGGCAATAGGGTATTCCACTATGTTTGAAAAAGTACTTCAAAATGTTTATTTTCCTATTAAAAGGCTACAAAAAAATATATTTCGGTTAAATAAACACGCTTTCTTGTCATAAAATTAAATTAAATTTTAAACCTTTTTTATTACCGCGAAAACGCTGTCAAGTGTCAGCCATTTTGGTGACGTAATTTTGTTAAAACCAAGCCAACAAACGTCAGTCGTTTGACAAATTGACAGTCGTGTATTTATTCATTATTTATTTACAATTTAAGATCGGAACTCAAACTCATTCAACGTTAACAGCTATAAATATTTAGTATTTTTTGGGAAAATAATGAATTTCAATAGCTATCGTTGGTGTGTAGTGTCTAGTTGTAAAAATAATAGCAATAAAACTCCAAAAAAGTTGTATTATATATTGTTTGCTGGGCCGGCAGAGTGGAGGCCCCTTAATCTGTTTGTTTGTCTTCACATTGACATTCAGAGCACTGGGCAGAAATCACATTGCGTCAACGCCGTAATTGAATTGTTTTTTTTTTTCTTGCACATAAAATGACGACGAAAAAAAAAATTCGTTCCGATTTCGCGCCAATATATTATCGTTGCCGGGTAGACATATTCCTAAATATATTCCTTAAAAAAAAGTCACCGATTAAAAAAAGAAAGTCATCACCTATTCCTATTCCTAAAAAAAAAGGGCGTCCTAACTTCCGACCGCTCCAACTCGGTTGGCTCTATTGTGGAAGACCCTCTTTTGTGGATGTGGGGGCCCCTCTTATGTGGGGGCCCGGGGCAGTTGCCCCGCTTGGCCTCCCCTTAATCCGGCCCTGATTGTTTGCTTCGCTTTATCCTTACTTCAAATTGCTGCTCCTTGAAGTGTCCGTCTAATCTGATATAACTTACAATCATATAAGTTTTGTCACTGCATGCACTTATTTCGAGAAGATAGTCTAGTAATGTCTTTATTGTATTATTCTATACCTCATGATAAGTGTTATAGTGCATAATTAAGCCATTTTATCATACATGTTTCTGCAATATAATAATTTTATGTAGCTTCTAAAATCATTTTTAGATTATATTTTATTTAAATTAGAATAACTATTTATCTCTTCAGGGAAATAGGTCAATACACGTCATAGTGCGTCTAAGTATAGCTGAAGCTGATCGATAATTATCAAGCGGCCCAGTGATCAAATGTGCCCCGGATATCAAAAATATGCTATGCACACTTTACGATTTATATAATTATAAAGTCAATTTACACGGGTACTAGAAACTCACAGGAACTTTAGATAGCTTTACAAATAAACTAATTGAAATAATATTTTCCATTTTCTATAAAGATTATTACCGTTAAAATCCATTTCACTACAATGAACTGACTCATTAAGTCTATTCTTAAAATATATATACCGTCTAAATGCTACTCTCCTAGGCAACCAATTCTTATCTATAAATATATGTTTTTTTTTTTAAATATAAAATGATCGGTTCTTTGCACTCATCGAGTGTTGACCTCGATGAGAGATTATTTTTATTCCATTCATAATGTAATAAATCTTGTCGCATCTATATTGTCGCAAGTACGGTACTGTACTGTAGTTCTGTAATCGTTAGTAATTTTTGAAATTCTGGAACAACGATATTTGATAGGTATTTATTTCTGATTTTAAAGATTTCCGAAGATTTATTATGTTTTCCAGTTCGCGAGTAGTTTTTCTTAATTATCTGCTAGTCTGGAAAATCTTAACAGATAACTGTATGAGATTCACGTTGCTCATAAAATCTACCTTTTTTGTAAAACAAAGGACTTCGCTAATGGATCTAATCTATATCGGCCCCTAAGCTATAGTTACCCTGTCTACACTTAGAAAATATATCCCCCGAAGAGAAAGAAACAAACACCTCTAATCATTGCGCTGAATTTTTTATACTCGTACAATGTCTATTGTGCTCATCGTTATAATATATTATAATATACTTCTTATTAAAAATTTATATCTTATATTTTTATATTAAAAAATGTTCTCCTTTAAAATAAAGCTACGAATCTTCCATTCATAAATATTTTTATATCATAGGCCCAAAAACTGTAAAAAAGTACACTTGTCTATAAATAAACTAGCGACACGCCCCGGCTTCATACAGGAAGTAGAGCATATTTGGCTTATATGTTTTTATTCAAGCCGGACTGTCATCGGAGTGAGACCCGCGCTTCAATTTGTTTTCGCGCGCGTTAGTTTTTATTTTATAATAAATCCTAAGATATTCATTTAAATCATATAGTGTAAAATAATATCGTAACTAATCTATTTAAGTATTAATACTGTATCCCTCTAAATAGTTTTCCCATTACCGCATTGTATGTGACAATTTTTTAGAAGTAAAAATGAGTACGACAAGCTATATAATTATGTATAATCTTAAAAGATAAATATATGCCATTCCGGGCTTTTCTGTTGACCTATAAAAGAGAAATATCCTACCATACCTTATTTTATTATACCTCAAAGGAATTTTCAACAATAATCGTCATATTTCCAACAATTTATACAAAACCTTTACAACTAAACCTTCTTCATTAATCACTTTGTCTATTGGTGTAAACCGTATGATAATCCGTTGATGAGTTTTTGAATATATCGACGCGGTGAGGTACTTTGTTTTATAATATGAAGTTATGTAGTAAAGTCACAGGTAAGAAAAGTATTGTAGTAATATGTATCTATCAATTGTCTAAAAAAATTACAATAAATTGTTGATATATATTATTTTATAATAGGGTGAAGCTAGGGTAACAGCAAAACAATATATTCTAACATTAGTAAGCGATCATTAGTGAAAGTGGTATATGACCACGGCAATCCACTGAACATTTCAATGTGTGTCAGCACACATCACATGATTATGTTTAAAATATATTAAGTATTAATTTCTTTATTTATTAGACGACATCGACAGTTGGTAATAGGTACACCACAATTTCGGAAGAGAAAATGTTCTTGTTTCAAACTTTTTAAAGCATGATTTTAAGGGTTTTTATTTTTGTACTTGATTTTTATACATCATTTTTTAACCACAACTTATCTAGTAAAAAATCCTGAGTTAATTTGAAAAATAAGAGTTAGCTACTTCAAACAGATGAAACCATAAAAACGCTTAGTTTTCCCAAAAAACACACAATGTTGCTGAAGTTCGAGCCCTCATAAAGTTGTGTCACTTTACGACATATGTAATGTGTCCGTAAAACCGGAACATATTTTTCGGACATACATACTGTTACGCCATAAATAGTTAATACGAATTTTATTATAACTTTTGCTATAATGTATAATATATAATTTCCTAGTAAAGCGTTACAGGAATTATATGACATCATATATATTACGCTCTACTATTTTATGAGCCAGCAAGTATTTTTAGAAAAGCCAATAAATGGATGCGCACATTGAGGGCACAAGATTTTTACGTGAGAAAGAATTAATTTATTATACGAGAAACATATAACATAAACAAATTATTAATAATTAACATTTTAACGTACAAAATTATTGCGGTATATATGTACAGTCTTACATACATACATATTTTTCAATTACATTTTTACAGGCAAATGAGATCGCATACAATATCTAAACAATCAGTTTAGATATTGTATGTCCCCTGTGAAGTCAAACACTTTTGTAATGTAGGTACCTATATATTATACCCCTGCGGATGTGATGCTAAAACAAACAAAGAGAAGCAGATCAGCTTTTTGTTTTTTAATCGACTATTGATGTGACCTAAATGGCTTACAAAAGCTTTTTTAAAATAGTTAAATATTCATAGAGCAGGAACAGAGCCGTATCTATAGCAATTAGTGCCCCTGACCAATATCGATATTGAGTCTCTCGGTTTAAAAAAATCGAAATAAAATATAAATATTTACTAAAATGTATATGACAAATCAACTCGTCAATCTAGGTCGTAATTGAAATGCCTTTTCAGTATTATTGTAAAAATAAATCCTATACGAGTACTAAGTACCAGAACAAAACTGACAACATTAGTCTTTCAACACACATCTATAATAAAAATTTATTTTATTACTTGAAACTAACAATTAATATTTTTGTGATATATATTATGTATAAGTTCACAAAAACGGGTCGTACTTATGGTTCGTTCTTAGTGTCTGTAATTTTCAACAACAGCTGATGAAATAGCGAAATCATAAAAATTACTACTAGCTAGCTGTTTTTTCTTTAAACGAGCGTTTTCAGACAACCGATGTTTTTAGACGACCATTAGTGGTATGAATAGTCGCCTCAACGCCGGCGGTCGCGGGTTCGATTCCGCTCGGAGCACATATTTTTATTTGTATGAATATTTGTTTCCGGTCTGGGTGTATGTTCTTGTGGGTTCTTGTGTACGGTCTCGGTTGTTATCAAAGAAATCTGATAACGATCGTTACGCATGGTAGGGAAATTATCTGCCAACCCGCTGTGGAGCAGTGTGGTGTATTAATCATCGGTCGTAAAGAGAATATGCTTAATTATATCACTTAGTATTTCTTTTTCATTTTTTCAACTATATCAATTTTAATGATATTAAAATTAACAATGAGTAGTAATATATACTGTAATGAAAACAATACCATGTATATTATCTTCAAATAAATAAAATTAAGTTGTAATAAGATATACCTGAAACAAAATACCCATACATACAAATATACATGAACCACGAAAACATTATTCTGTAGATTTTCTCCGGTGGGAGGGATGCGCTGTGCCGCGCTCCCGGCTGCATGGGTACCACCATCTTGCTTATTTCTTCCGTGAAACAGCTTTGCTGTGTTTCGGAAAGAAGGGCAAGACAGGCAGTGTAATTACTGGCACCGAGACTTAACATCATATGTCTCAGAATAGGCAACACATAAATGAGTTGCCAGGTAAACTAGTTTATGTTCATGGGCGACGTCGACCACTTACCATCAGGTGGCACGTCTGCCAGTTTGCCTATTCAACTAACATATAAAAAAAAAAAAAGATTTTGCTCATCTATATCTAATTTGGAATTTAATTTTACTTCTATAGTCTAGGCAACATGTGCCATTTTAGTCAACTTTTTTCAGCAGTCTCCGAAAATTATGTAATAATTAATATATGTAATAATTAATGTATGAAAATTATTTAATAAGTAATAATTAATAAATATTCGGAATGGCATCTAGATGATTTTTTTCGATCTCTTTCAGGCAACCTTAGGTTTGAAGAAATGGTATTTAGATTTTTAATTTTTAAGTAACATCGGCCTATTCCATTTTTTATATAGAAAAAGACTGATTCGGTTACTTTTTATATAAAGTATTCTGTTCTTAAAAACCCGTGAAGCCTTTGCATACACCAAATGTAATGGTAAAAATGCTACTACTAAAACATTCGTTATTACGGACTAATCAATTTTACTTTTTCAATTATTGACGGGAACTGGTCAATCTTTCAGAATGTAAAGTACCTATCCTTAATGTTTTGGAGATTTATAAGCTAATAACATGTTTCATTTCAATTGATACTGCAGTTTAAGCCTGCTGCACACACAGGGAGACAAACCGAAAAACAGGTAAACATTATTTTAAGCAAAATTCCAGAAACACAAGTAGGAAAACTGCATTCAATTTAATGTAGTATTTTTACTAGACTACAAGACCGACAGACAAAAAAAAATCTAAAAATAAAATTTTCTCTTTTTCTCTCATTCCCATAAACATCTCCCATGTACACATAGACATATTTTACACTATTATAACATTACAATTGTAGATAAAAGTTTCTACAGTAGTCGTTACAGTTCTGAGGTAGAAATGTCGAACTCGTCGCGCCACAATTTAAAGTATAATAGGAGTTTAACCTCTGTGAACATGTTTGTTCGAATGTCAAGCGGCTATCAACATTTCGATCTATAATTCAATCGCTGTTGACAATAGCACAAGTCGCGTGATAAAGCTCGATAGACGAGCATGAGCGATCCACGTGCAACCGGCGCTGTTATTGTAGGGTTTGTAAAACATATTTACGTACCGGCTACATTGAACCGGATTGAGTAAACAAAGCGATGCGAAGAATGATGAAAAACGATAAGTGCTCTATTAAGGATGGATTGCAGTCATAGATATGGTGAACATTTAGTTTTACGCTTAAGTTTTTTTTTTTTTTTTTTAAAGAAAAACTTTATTATTTTTAAGGAACTGATGACGATTTGACGAAGAGATAACATTTTTTGTATATGCCATACATACATATTATGCTTATCGTGCTCTCGGCATTTGAATTTGTATGATGTGTGAGTGATTGTGTGTGTGTGTTTGTTTGTTGTTTTGTTTTTGTGTTTCCACGTTGTCATTAATGATCCCTAGACTATTTTGGAGATATACATTTCCATCAACCATAAAAATAACATTTAAGCGACTTTGTCCGCGTAGAAGTCGAAAATGGTTCCAAAAGGATTTTTAATTGGTTTTTTGCGTTATTAATTTTGCTAAAATATATAAATTATTATGTTAAAATATTTGAATACTTATAAAATATAACAATCTTTATTATACAGTAGAAATTTAAAGTTTAAATAAACATTAAAATAAAATAAATTTTGTTACAAGTATTTTATGAACATGAAGCTCGGCCTTTGATCCGGAGAAAGTTACACGGGGGTATTGACAACAAAATGCGACAAGTAGTTTTGAAAGTTCTATCTCCATGTTAACCTAACACTACCCTAAGAAATCTGAAGATACCGAAACAGGTGAAAATCTGAGGATGCAAGGTTAGGGCCATATGATGGATGCATTAACACTTTCCAAGGAAGCTCTCTCAATTTTTGATTTCTCGCCAAAGATATGTGTGGTCTGGCGTTATAATGATTAAATAAATAAATAAATAATAAATAAACTTTTATTTCAGACAAAAAGTCCATATAAAATTTACAATAAATAAACATTTACAAAGTAAAGGCCACGCCTTTTCTGTTAATCAATCACAGGTGTTTTTAGGGTTCCGTAGCCAAATGGCAAAAACGGAACCCTTATGGATTCGTCATGTCTGTCTCTCCGTCCGTATGTCACAGCCACTTTTTTCCGAAACTATAAGGACTATACTGTTGAAACTTAGTAAGTAGATGTATTCTGTGAACCGCATTAAGAATTTCACACAAAAATAGGAAAAAAAAAAACAATAAATTTTGGGGGTTCCCCATACTTAGAACTGAAACTCAAAAATTTTTTTTTCATCAAACCCACACATGTGGGGTATTATTTATGAATAGGTCTTAAAAAATGATATTGACATTTCTAGTATAATTTTTTTCTTAACTGAATAGTTTGCGCGAGAGACACTTCCAAAGTGGTAAAATATGCGTCCTCTCCCCCCTGTAACTTCTAAAATAAGAGAGTGATAAAACTAAAAAAAAATTTATGATGTACATTACCATGCAGACTTCCACCGAAATTTTTTTTTATCGAGATCTAGTAAGCAGTTTTTTTTTTTAATAAGAAAAATGCACTATTATTAAAACATCGGTCAAAGTTACAACGAACTACAAGAACTTTATTGATTATATGTATCGATGTATAATTATACATCGATGATTATATGATGTTACTTGCTGCTACGGTACCCTTCGTGAGCGAGTCCGACTCCGTTCCTGTTCCCTGGCCCTGGACTTAGGGGGTTGCCGGCACGTGCGGAACCACGTGGCCAGCTTTCTAAGAAGAACGATTCAGAAAAGTGACTCTTGCAAACGATTCCCAGCTTGAAACAAGGAATAAGCTCGAACCTTACTTTCCTTTAATTCGTCTCTTATAATTAATTATGTGTTATTCAAAAATCTATAACCTCATTTTTAATATTCGGCTTTTGTATGCTTGTTAAAATTTAATCACCGAAAATAATTAGACAATTTATTGTAAATGTCTATAGGTATTCATTTTAATATACTTGTAACGATTTGAATCTTATATTTTTATTATTAAATAGCCTCGCGGCAAAATTAAAACTATTTTTGATTAAATTAAAAAACATAATATTGAAATTGAACTCTAATATTAACATTTCACTTAAGAGATAAACCTTTTTTTTGTCAAAAAAAATGATTCATCTAACCTTTTTTCTTAGAAATGGGTGGTAGTAAGTATTGAGTTGATCTTTACAAAATTTCACGTTTTTTTTACTCAGTACTTAGGCGTTCCCTTGTCTGTAAGTTACATGGTTAATTTTTATTAAATACAAATAACATATTAACCACGCCCAGCTTATACATTTAACGAGAACGGTATACAAAACAACAAATAATTACTATTATAATAAAAAGTTTCATTTGAAACAAAATTATGTGAAAGATAGATATAAAATAATATACCTATGTAAATTAAAGAAATAAGCGTTATTTTTATAATATAAAATAAAAACAACAGTGAGTAATACTAACTAATACGTCGTAGTAAATAATATCGAATGACAATTATAAAACATAGTACGTTTTACGACGCATTAGTAAAGGGTTGGGTTGTTTCATCTATCCTTGACCGTTTCAATGTTTAATGTTTATACCCACAAAATGAGTTTGACGATAAAATAAAAACAATTAAAAAATATCGATTGAAACGCTTCAAACATCAATAAAACAATATTAAATTTTGAACTTTAATACCTATATCACCTTAATGTACGTTGTTGATGTTAATACTTGTAAAAGATACTCTGGTAATGTTATGATTCTAAGGACACTTCATTATATAATATTGTTAAGAGCTAAAACTGTAATTAGTAATACACATCAGAACAAATACAGCGAGCTTTCTTGAATTCATTAGATTGAAACTAATTTTAGAAAATTCAGTTTAGTTAAAAATATAATTATACAACAAGTAAAATGTCTTCTAGGACAATTAGTTTCTACTAAGTCTAATTGGGATTACGAATGCATACGTGAAACTTTAAAGAATTGAGTTAAGCGATCGTAACATAAAAGCCACAAATAAAGTCGGGAAAAAAGCCTTTTCGTATATTGTATGTATAAAATTAAAGAAAAATCTCTTCGTTTATACTGTTTGTATCAGGCTTGTTTTAGTATCAATAAGTAATGTCCTTTACATTAAAAAAAATAAAAAGTAAGAAACACTTCCGCCATTGTTTTTCTTTCCATCAAAATGAGTAAATCTAACAAAGAAATTCGATATGTTCTGAAGTTTTATTACAAAAAGGGACAAAATGCGACTCAAGCCGCAATTTTTTTTTTTTTACTTTTAAGGACCTAATGCAGTGTCAATAACAGAAGCACAAAGTTGGTTCAAGTGTTTTCAGACTGGAAATTTTGATGTTAAAGATGCAGATCTCTCTGGTCGCCCTCGTGTGTATACGGATAAAGTTAATCTCATTTTTGTAAAAGTGGAGCAAGATCGGTATATTATTGAACTGAGAATTGACCACAAAACAGTTCTTACCCATTTGAAAAAGTCTGGCTATACAAAAAAGCTCGATATTTGGGTGTCACACGAGCTCACAGAAAGAAATCTAATTAATCGTATACTTATTTGCGATTCTCCATTGAAATGTAATGAATTTGAACCATTTTTAAGGTTCCGTAGCCAAATGGCAAAAAACGGAACTCTTATGGATTCGTCATGTCTGTCTGTCCGTCCGTATGTCACTGCAACTTTTATCCGAAACTATAAGAACTATACTGTTGAATCTTGGTAAGTAGATTGTATTCTGTGAACCACATTAAGATTTTCACACAAAATAGAATTTTGGGGGTTCCCTATACTTAAAACTGAAACTCATTTTTTTTTCATCAAATCCATACGTGTGGGGTATCTATGGTCTTCAGAAATGCTATTGAGGTTTCTTATATCATTTTTTTCTAAACTGAACAGTTTGCGCGAGAGACACTTCCAAAATGGTAAAATGTGTTCACCCCCCCCCACGTAACTTCTAAAATAAGAGAATGATAAATCCAAAAAAAAGTATGATATACACTACCATGCAAACTTCTACCGAAAATTGGCTGGAACGAGATCTAGTAAGTAGTTTTTTTTACAAAAAAAAAAATACATTATTATTAAAACATCGATCAAAGTTACAACGAACTACTAGAACTTTTATATGATGTTACTTGCTGCTACGGAACCCTTCATGGGCGAGTCCGACTCGCACTTGTTTCATTTTTTTTTTAAAGAGTTTAAAGATGAGACACACATAATGAAAAGTGTATCACCACAAGAACGTGCAAAGATAGACTATAGCGAAACCCAGATGAAGGTGATGCTGTGTGTATGGTGGGATTGTCAGGGTATCGTTCCGAGCAAAACCATCGATTCGGATCTCTACTGCCCACGACTAATGTGACTCAAGCAAGAAATTGAGAAAAAACGCCTGGGATTGATCAACAGAAAAGGCGTGGCCTTTAATCATTATAACGCCAGACCACACATATCTTTGGCAAGAAATCAAAAATTGAGAGAGCTTCTTTGGAAATTGTTAATGCATCCATCATATGGCCCTAAACTTGCATCCTCAGATTTTCACTTGTTTCGGTCTCTTCAGAATTTTTCGGGTAGTGTTAGGTTAACATCAAGATAGAACTTTCAAAATTACTTGTCTCATTTTTGTATCAAAAACCTAATTAAAAATAAAAATAATCATTTAAAGGAACGAGCTTATGTTACTACCTATAAGATAGTGTAGCGACATCTATCTCGCCACATACGAAAACTGACGTATCCTACATCGCGCCATCAAAGTTATCCGAGCGATTGAACATATATGTATACAAGAACCCGACAATAATTGTTGAAGCAGTAGCCCACCAGACGCAACACTCGTCTGGTTGGAGGATCCTCCCTTTTCAATGGCGGATGAGGAACTTTCCATCCTGTTCCTCACACCCCCAAAATAGCAATAAGTCATCGAACAAAAATATATTATAATTAAAATGTAAATAAACCTTTGAAAAAAAAAATGTCTTGAATTTGTATATCAAATACGAAGTAACTTTTCCCGACGTTATAGACGATGAAAATAAGTGCCAACATCGTAGTTTTTTATCGAAGCTAATGATATTTATTAATTTTCAAAATAAATAAATTGTAGTTAAATTAATTTGAATTAAAGTTCAATTTACATAAAAGTATTGAAGACATTTAATAGAACGATAAAATGTATCTTTGTGTAAAAATCTTTGTAAAATTAGTCAATACACGGTATCAACTCTAATTTTACTGACGCCAGCGTTAAAGGATTAAAGTCGTTCAAAGTAATTGACTATTATAGTACCGAACCGTTCTTAGAATACCTACATCTGTTTGTCAGCGAGCAACGTTTGTAATATTATCATGTCGTTGACTGGTTTTTCGTCCTAGTCATAGACCAGATCCAATTGTCTTCTCTTTTTTGTTTTCTATTTAACTTACTTACTGTTCAACTTAATGTTCAACTATCATATGGACTCCGAGAGTATATTATCGACTACGAGCAGCTACACTTTAACAAATGATCTCGCAGCCGATATACGTATATGAATTGACCCTAAGACAATTCTCACACACAATCTATTGATACGTACATACACACACATGTACGTAGAATTTTATATTATATTTACATTTCCTTTGTAATTTTCATCAATCACTATTATTGATGATGACTGAACAACAAATGTCATTATATTATTAAAATAAACTGGTACTTCGTGTGACACGAGGCATTGTCGTTTAATAAGTTTTATGAACTGTAAAGTTAAGGTCAAGGTTTCAGCAAGGAAATAATGTAAATCCAGCATTTAATGCAAAAATGCAACTTGACACACCATGTAGAACATATTGCATGAAATAACCTTTGACGTATTAAGGCCATGTCATAACTAAGCGCAATATAAAAATATTTACCTTCAGCAAAAATTTTTACAAGTTGCAATAGCAATAACAATATTTATTGTTTTTTTTTTTTAAATATTATTCTCTATAATTGGCTGCAATAATACTGGAGTACACTATAGGCAAATTATTTGGTACAAACCGTTTGTAATATAAAGTTACTTGCTACGTAATAACAAAACAATAATACGGGTAAATAATCATATGAAAATGGATTGCTTAACAAAAAAAAAAAAAAAAAATATATATATATATATATATATATATATATATAAGTATATTATAATGTATGTGTCACTATCGGCGAGTTGCACGAAACCGTCGCTAACTTTCCGTTAGTTAAGTTGCAATTAATCTTAAAATTAGTTGATCTTATGATTAATTTAAAGCTGTTGGAATTGATCATCCGTTAGACAGGTCTTTAATTAAACTATTTTTTTTTGTTAACTTAATCAGATGTAGGTTTCGTGCAACAGATAATCACGATTCTTGTGATTAAATTAGTTTAATAAACACTTAAATTTAAAATTTGTTTCGTGCAACTCGGCGTATGACAGTTAAAATTATTAATAAGTCTTGAGAAAAATATCTTTTTAAAATCAACATACATACAAATTACCTCATGTAATCTATACTGCCAAAACATTGACCTAACCTGCTAGTCGAATAACTTATTTATATTCCTCAAATGAATTTCACTTCGAAATGGATCTAATAAAGGCTTAGGGGAGTGATGCAACATAAATAATGTTCAATAAGAGAAGGTAGATATTCGAATATATTGACAGCTTTAAAAATGCGTGTATTTGATAGGAATGTAAATAGAGACAAAATAAAACGAAGATTTTAAAGGATTAAGGATATTTATAATATAAATTAAGTATACTTTTTATAGTCAATTAAGCGTATCAAGCAAGTGATGAAACGATAAAGAAGTGTATTATATACGATCCCCCAATTATATAAAATATACAATAGTCACTTGTTTAATAAAATATTAATTAATCTTCATTAATTGCAACAGTTTCTGGTAATTATATATATTGCATATTTTTAGCTTGCAATTTGATAAAATATGGCGTTTCTTGCTCTATTAGAGAAACGTCACATGTTCCGCGCTTCCATTTTTTAGTCATGGTATCGTGAAATATAGATCTATATTCCATGCATTGTATGTAAACGAACAATATTCTTAAAATAGATTTCATTTAATGCTAGCTCATTGCTGTCGTGTCTTAGCCATCAACACCACTCGCGGGGGACCTGGATCCCCCAGCGTCCTCTTTTTTGCAAATTATATAAATATTTAGAGCGCGATGCGGTTGCGGTTTCGAGTATTCCCATCGATGCCCGAAAGCTGGCGGGATGCGGACATGCGTCGTGTTAACGTTAGAAGTTAGACCTAGGTCCCCCGCGAGTGTAGTTCGTAAGTTTTGTTTGTTGATAATAGTCTTTAATATTTGCATTTTTTTTAGGTTTGTAATGCATTATGAGTAAAAATTTGAATTCTCAGCAGCAGATAGAAAGGCTGCTAAATGACCTTGAACTCAATGAGAGTGAAAACGAGACTATTTTTCCCGAGATATTATCCGATTTGAGCGATGCAGAGGATGAAGTCAGTGTTCACGACACGGAAAGCGATGAATTAGCAGATAGTACTTTGGAAAATGAAGAAATAGAAAACACTGAACATCAGAATAGAGAAGCAAATTCATTCTATGGGAAAAATAGATACAAATGGGCAAAAACACCGCCATCGCAGTCACGAGTTCGAGCGCATAACATAATTTGCGCTCGAACTCGTGACCTGGCCTTAGAGGTCCTGCTCGGGAAAAAAATAAGATGACACCTCTCGGCAATGTCTATTTACTGATGATATTCTTGAATTGATTTTAGAACATACAAATGAAAAAAAATGACCAAAGAAATCTAGGTGTCATTTGTGTCCACGAATCAAAGATAGTAATACTCCCAGGGTGTGCTCAAAATGTATGAAAAATGTCTGTCGTAACCACTCTATTGATGTAAAAATATGTACTGAATGTGAGTCATAAGTTTTAATTACATTATAAATATAATTTTCAGCCTAATACTTGAGACTGATAATATGTTTATACGTAAAAGGTAAAAAAACATTAGTCAATTAAGTCTAGCATTCCTTTTGTGATTTTGCATGTTGTTTTAAGTTATTAAAGAGTTTATGTCTGTTTTTGTTTTAGGTTTATAGGTTATTAGAAAAAAAGGTTTTTTTTTGTTTCGTAGTTTTTTTTTTATATTTATATTGGGCCTGTGAAATAACCCGTATAAATGAACCTTGTTTTTTTTGTATTTCTTTTATTTGACACTAGAAATAGTAATAATTATTATTGAAACCTAAATAAAACTGCTTATTTTCACAGAATATATGTTTTTCATTTATATTGTAAAAATAAATCCTAACATATTCCTCATTTTAACATTAAGTAATGAACACAAATTGAGGTGAATTAGGTCCCCCACTAGTGTAGATGTGTAGACTGAAAATACCGAGTGGCGTTAAGGGTTAGTCTAATATTATTGTTAGACCAATCCATGTCATTTGTTTCTGAGTTGATTTACACAATGATAAAAGTGAAATGGAATAAATTATAATAAATATTTATTGGTTTCTATGCGGCTTTTCAATAGAGATGGTCAGTGATGATGTCACCTGGTCAGTGAAAACAATAATTAATTAAAATTATTAACATACTGCTCATTTACGTTGGGCATTATTCAAACAGAGGTCTTATAAGTAAGTAATAATTTTGCAAATAACGTATACATATAAAATTGTACACACTAAAATGTTACCGAGATCAATTCTGTAACTTTTAATATTTTTGCAAAACAATATACTTGCTATCATGCGCAAATTCTCAAAAAACTCAAGTTCTATATGCCAAACACTAATATAATAAAATGACGCTTACAAAAATGAAGCCTGAAACTTTGTTACTTTAAATAGAATATTCTGGAAATATCCTTGGAGAGATCCATATCGAGAGACAAATATGAGCACTTTAGATATTTCACAAAAATCTGAAAATTTGTAGTCAAACATTGACCTGTTTTCAACTTTCACGATCGTATCTAACGGAAACAAACAAGTTTTTCAACTTGTAGACAGATACTGGTACATACTGTTAACATTGTTTATAACACAAATGTTAAGAAACTACGGGGAAATGTAGCAGTAAAATGGATTGGATGATGGGCCAATTATCTCTGTGGGAACATCCAAGTTATTTGTGACTGTTTTCAAGGCCAATCATTATCTTTTCGACTTTTAGCTTAAATACACGTGTCTGAATCAGAAAATATGTATTCGTACGTCTATCTAACAAATTCCTAATTTTTTTTATATAAATTGATTTTATATAAATATGAAAATCTAATAAGTTGAAATATGTACTCTAAAACCGTATGAGACCGAACCGAGGCGAAATAGTTTCAAACAAAGACCGATCCACAAAGCTTTATAGGCATCAATTACTTTTTTTTTCATAAAGAAATAGTAAATGAAAGGAAATTATCATGAATATCGGAACTCGAATCCATTGAATAAATTTTATCAACCTCTTAAAATCGGACTTTGGCTAATGGATTCGTATAATAAACCATTAATCACAAACAAAATACACGCCCAAGTCTGTGGGGGACCTTGACCTCGCCCTACAAGAACTGTTGGCATTTGCAAAGGAAACCTTATAAAAAATAAACCGAGTAACACGTTACACAACGGCGTTGTTCTTTCAAAAATTGCTTGTAGAATTCGAAGCTGAAAGGCTAGAAATAATAATCAGATAAATTTTTATAGGTATACTACAACTATAAAAAGGTTTATAGGTTCTAATTTAGATTGATCCTATTTATTACTTTATTAGATTTAAACATTAACATATGCTTTTTTTATTGCATTTGCAGCACCTTGTATGACAACTTTATTAAACTCTAGATTAAAGATTTTTTTACCAAACATCTAATCTTATATCTAAAAATTTACATATGTAATTTAGTAGCTTAGCTTTATGGGCACAAGACAAAAATCATTTATTATACCATAATACATAAATAAAATTACGCACTCATTAGTAAAATAAAAGTAGAAGTAAAATTGTGAGCGTAACTTTTTTGTTATTGCTGAATTCTCACTTAACGAGATGTCGTAGCGCAAACGTAGCATACCTGCTACGATTCTTATTGCACGCCTCATAAGTAAAGCGTTGAGGTTCTACTCTCACTTCACGCAAAACGAGTAATTTGTCGAACTTAAAATATCTCTATTTATCGTATATTTCACTTGTAAAATAATGTATACACACATATTAAGAACAAACACTACTTTTGACACTCATTATACTTTTAATAGCATTTTTGTTATTTAAACGAATTAAAAAAAAACTGTTTAATAAAGTTCTGTCTTGGACGTCAGTGTGTCTGTATGTGTGGATCCTGTATGTGGTCACGATAACGACCGAAAGACTTGACTAATCGAGTTCTTTTTTTTTTCTTACGGTTCAATATAGTTAGGAATAGAACCCTATTTAATTTCACGGTCTTATTCGATGTGGGTTAATTATTTTTAACAATTTTATTGAAAAAAATGAAATTATGAGGCGTGCGTTTTGATTTTCCAAACTATTTTTTTCAGTTAATCCCGATCCCCTATTTCGGGTACTTTACGGTATAAGGTAAATGTCTAAATAAAGTCTAAAAACATTTTTATTATTTCTTCAACAGCTTAAATAAATTTAAATTGACTCAGTAAATAACTTTATTGACATCAAAATCAGTTTGTTAAAACTTTGTTACATTTCCGACAGAGTTTCGACCTTCTCGTAACTATCACGTAGCAGGTCAGTCTACGGTTCTACGAAATTCGTAGTAATAGCTCAGATACGTGACGGTACTTAAACTAGGTCACGACGTTAAATTACATTACCGCTACAGTCTTAAGTTACTAAGCACCCATCGCTTTGAAATGTAGGTTAAATCGTTGGGTCGTATGGTCGTAGGAGGTTAAAAAGCATAGCAGCATATACGATCAGATTGCGTTTATCAAACAGGCACGTGAAACAGCCATCTATTAAATAGATATTTACAAAATTTATAATGTATATCTTAGCGCAGTTAAATAGATATACAAACCCTAGATATGGACTGTATAATTGGAGTAACTATAGTTGTAATAGGAGTTTTAGTACCTACAAATCAATATTCAACGACATTTATAGAACACCATAAAATTCCTACTTTTTCAGGTTGACAAAACGTTTCTATCTACCTACTTTTATTGTTGGTAACAAAATTCCTAATAACAAAAGAGTTATTCCTTTTATTGAGTTGACTTTTATAAAGACATCGCCTTTTATATCAAACCTCACAATAAAACACTTTTCGGTCGTCAAAAAATTCGAGAACATGATTGACCGACAGGTCGAGTGATATATGTTTAAGTAAATGTCACGTAAAAACTTACAAATAGCTACCTGCATCGATTATATTTTTTTTAATAAAATTAAAATCACTACTGTTAATCATTCCGCTTGTATCCAGCATATTTTTCGTCATATTTATTCTTCATAGCATTTATAACACAACACATTCACAAACATATTATTGTTGACTTTCGTTATTAACATATTTCCCTAGCCTACTAGTATAATCAAGATTATTCTAACATTCTAACCAGGCATTGACTTCATAAAATAAATGTTATAAGCGATATATCCTGTGGCACTTATACTGGAGATATATACTTCCCACAAAAATTAAGAGAGCAAGAAAAAAATCCAAATTTTTGGGGGATTTTCAACAGGCTGTAACTTGTAGAAAAATGGTCGTACAGCAAATTTAAAAAAAGCAAATTATAGCTCTAAGTGTCTAGTTTTTAAATCTGAGTTTGATTTTTTTTTAATTGTTTTTCGAGGAATCCTGCGAAAACGACCGAAAATAATCGAATTTTTTTTTTTAATCTACGAACTTGGATTTTTTTTTACTTAACCTCTACATGGACCGAAGATTCAAATATTTTTGTTTTTTTTTTTTTTCAAATTTACCAAGTCACTGATACAAAATTGAGAGAAAAATGGATTTTTTTTTTCATTTTTAATAAAAACCTTTTCGGAGCGAAATTCTTGCTCCTTTAATTTTTTCAAAAATTCTATCAATTGGTACAAAAAAAGGTTGACTGGATTAAATTGAAACTTTGTAAGGTTTTTGTGGGCTTATTGAACAGTAAAAATCACACTTAACATTAGTGGTTTCCGTGATATTTTTGATTAGGCGCTAGATTATCCAAAAAACATTCATGTAATAATTGAACACAATTTTTTTTTCAAAAAACTAATAGCCAATCCTTGTAGAAAACTTATTCAAGTTTTCAAAACCAATCTTGAATTTTCTGTGCAATCATTGGTTGCTGAGATATTGATAATCAAAGACAAAATGAAGTTTTTCCATTCAAACACCGATATCTCAGCGAGTGATGCTCGTATTGGGATTTAAAAAAAAAAATACAGCTGAATAAACAGGTTATCCGGTCTATATATAAAGTCAAAAAAAATTGAAGTTCGTAGAATAAAAAAAAATAACAAAAAAAAACATATTTTTTTCGGTGGTTTTCTCACGATTCCTCAGAAAACAATTAAAAAAAAACATTTCAAACTCAGATCTAAAAATGAGACACTTAGAGCTACAATTTACTTTTTTTAATTTGCTGTACGACCATTTTTCTACAAGTTACAGCCTGTTGATAATCCCCCAAAAATTTGATATTTTTCTTTGCTCCCTTATTTTTTGTGAGAAATGTATATGTATATACATATATACATATCTCCAAATTTTCAAATTTTATTAATATGTTTTAAATAACTAATCATGTTTTAACCTTGTAAGTACCCGCGTACTTGTACAAGTACAAATTAACGATAGCAGTTCAGACCTGACATTTTAATTACATAGATGGCGTAACAAAGGAATTTATATCATAGCTGGAACGTTCACTTAATAAAACTGTATATTCAAATATGTACCTTGAAATAAGTGACAGTTGACATTTGTTTCCAACATGTAAAGGAAAAAAATTATACCGAGCATTCCGTTGACTACTGGTATTTTGTCTCTTTCTTACTAGTTGCCTTGAATCCATGGTAGAAAGAGATGAAATCCCTCTCTTAGGAACGTTTTTTTGAGTGCACATGCGTATTCCAGTTTGTATATAAATTCCTTGAGCGTAACTGCCTAATGTACTTACATAAGTACAAAATTTTTCCTCCCCATTTACCGGGTAGTTTTTTGCAACGGCAGCACTAATACGGTCATTCTCATTTCATATTCTATGATCGAGATGCTATACAAAGTAAACATACCGTAAAAAAAATACAGACAACAAGACTTCATTTCAAAAAATCTAACTAAGCACTGTTCTTGGTTTGTACTTTGAATAGTACCACTGGCAGATATGACTACCGCTGTTGAAAAAACACAGGACTTACGAAGTTAAAATTAATATATTTAAAAAAATAATAAATAATAATTTCTTTCAATTTATACATTTATGTATATTTTTCATAATTTTAAAACAACTGTAAAATCTATATATAATAAAACGATGAAATAGTTCATCAATTTTTTTAAATTAATTTATAATTTATATTTGGCAGTACAAATTGGTTAATTTTTTAAAAAATATAATGTAAATACAACAATTTAAGGTACTTATACGCACCTAGATTAACCAAATATAAACAAAAGTAATTAAATGTGAAGTAGATGGAGAATTAAATTATATATTCGATGAAAATCGGTTGTCAGCGTTAAGTGGTCTAAACCCTTTGTTTCAACTAAAACATTGTCTTGATAGTTGAATGCTTTTAGCTTTTAACAATGACAAAGTGACAACTCGTCTTTTACTAAATATGATCTATAGCTTATAGATATAATTTATGTTATTTCTCGGGGTTTCAGTTTGTTATCTCTATTTTACCAAAGGTCACACACAATGTTTTTTTAAGATTGTCCAGTACATAAAACGCATAAATCGAAACTAGTTTAAAAATGGAGCCAATCAAAATAAGTCCAGGTGATGTGAGTTGTGCAATCCGTTCGACGTCGAATTGGAAATGTCCTGGACTGGATGGATTGCACAACTTTCGGTTAAAATGGTTTCGTAGTTCGCACCCCACTCTGCCATCACAATTTCAAGACTGAGCCCTCATCTCGAGTTCACTACCAACATTTATGACAACTGGTACTACATTCCTATTATACAAATCTGGATGTACCGCGAGTCCAAAAAACTACTGCCATATAACATGCCCACCATCTATAAGCAGCTTATATAATAACTTAGCTACGAGACAGAATGGTTGTAAGCTAAGCTAGGTAGTTGCAGTACAAAAGAACTTTTCCTCATAGACATCACTATATGCCAACAGATACGTCAGAACATGAAAAATCTTGCTGCCGCATATTTTTATTACAAGAAGGCATATGATTCAGTGCATCACACATGGCTTATGAAGGTTTTGGAGTTGTATACAATCAATGCAGCTCTATGTTCTTTTCCAGGTACGTGTATGGGGCAGTGAAAGACATTTCTAGGTCATCCACGCGCAATTGATGTTCCCGGATCGACCGAGCCAATAAGAATAATACGAAGTACTTTTCAAGGTGATAATTTGAGCTCATTTTGGTTTTGGTTAGCCCTGAACCCTTTAAGTACTTTATTAGAAGATTCAGGCTTAGGATTTTTTCTTCGTAAAGGGAGCAAAGCAATATCTCACCTACTTTACATAGAAGATCTGAAGCTGTTTGTATCTATAAACGACCATACCTATTCAAGTTTTTTTAAATTACGGAAACTTTTAGCTTTTGTATAAGAATGAAGTTTGGTTTGGATAAATGCGCTGTCATCCATGTAGAAAGGGGTAGTATTGCTTCATTAGAATATTTAAAAATTGCCAACTCTCTCTCTGTCTCTCAGATCTTTCAACGAGGTTAAAACTTACAAATATCTCGGAATATCGGAGACGTTGCGTATTGATGACGAAGCCATGAAAACACTGGTAAAGGAATGATTATTTGGCTGGCTGAAGAAAGTTCTCAACAGTTTTCTATCGGATGGTAACAACGTACGTGCCTTTAACAGTTGAGTTATGCCTTTAATCGTCTATACCTTTGGAATTCTGAGATAAACTCAAACTGAATTAGATGACCTTGACCGCCAACTACCAACAGCATAACGAATGCATCATTCTCGATCTTCTCTAATGAGGTTATACATCCCACGAAAATAAGGTGATCATTTTAAAAGCTTAACACCTTCACAATCGTGTGGTGTATGATCTCAGAGAGTATTTTTTGAAAATCAATAGTGATATGCACAAGGATGTTGTGGCAGTTGATAAGGGATTTACTCCGCTATCCTTAGGCAAAGAGAAATGGTGTAAGCCTATATTATTGAGTACTGTTGACCGTGTGGCCATATGGAAGAGCAAAGAGCTACACGGCTTTAACATACCCAGATGTAGATCAGTCAAGGTCCATATCCTGGTTACGATACGGTAACCTCTTTTGGGAAGACCGAGGGTTTGTCTATGCAATTATAGACGAAGTCAAGACGAATAACTTCTGGAGACATATCATGAAAGATGGAACTCCCGGCATACCTATGCCGAGCGCGTCATCGCCTAGAAGAATTCACAACACATGTTGTTTCTGGGTGTAATCGTCTTGCTAACGGCGATTATTTGCACAGACATAACCAAGTAGCCAGGATTATCCACCAACAACTTGCGTTTCGATACAGCCTCGTGGAAAATGAGTTGCTTTACTATAGGTACAACCAAGCGCCATTTCTTGAAAATGGTCATGCTTTGCCCAACTGAGATCGGTCTATTGTCATTGACAGGTTTATAGCCAGCCAATAAACCTGATATAGTCGCAGTAGACCGATCAGTACGCCAAGCAATTATTTTTGACATTACAGCTCCATGATTTATAAAAAAAGAAAAAAGTATTTAGACTTTGCCCACGAGATAACCGACATGTGGAATGTGGACTCAACAATAATTGTTCCTATTCTCGTGTCGGTCAATGGCTTATTAGCAAAGAATTTCGACCAACACCCTAAGAAACTCTCGCTAGACTGTTGGATCAAGAGTCGAATACAAATGGCAGCTCAGCCTGGAGCCCTAAAAAATATTAAATATTTAATAGATAAATATTTTTATTTTTGTTTTATGAATATGTTTAAAAATGTATAAAGTAAGTTAAATATAGAAATAAAAGAAATAATAATAATTTTTAGTGAAAATAACCATCCCGCATGACGAAAACTCCGTGAAAGCCGAAATAGAGAAAAAACACAAATATCTGGATCTGGCGCACGAGATTGTCGACATTTGGGGTGTGGAGTCCGCTGAAATTATCGTAATATCTGCCAACGGTTTGATCCCGGTTAGCCTCGCTCACCATCTAAGGCAGCTGGGGATTTTTGGCGGTTCGCTCGCAGCCAGGATGCAGAAGGCGGTATGGTTACAGACCTAACCTCCGGCCGTTTGATCACCTTGCTGGGGCGTAATCCTCCACCCGCTTATATTTATCTATGTAAGTTTATGTAAATTTATTATATGCCTTATATAAGTATTGTATTATATTATATATACGTATGCATATATTGAACGAGTGGAGTAAGACAAATGAAATAAATAATAATAATTCTTTATTGTACACCAAGAATAAGCAATATTACAAAAAATAAAATAAAATAAGAATAAGTACAAAACGCGGCCTTATCGCTATAGAGCGATCTCTTCCAGTGTAAATGCTTAGTTTAAAATTCTTCTGGTGAACACTTATTCTTGTGTTAAGAAGGTAGATCGTATGTAAATATGTATACAGCAAAGTGATCGTAAAAAAAAATTGCATATTTCGGAAGAAACTAAGTATTTATGAGCCAACATATACCTAACGGAGCAACGTGATAGATAAAGTTCTTCACGTTGATAACATTTCAGGCCTTTACTCAGCAGTTACATTTAAAATATGTTACAATACAATACAGTATTTTCAGTTTCTTTTTTTTAATTTTAAGCGTACTACGTTCCAAATAAAGAAGTGGTTTATAAATAAATAAATATGTTTAACACACACACAAGGTCGTCTGTTCCTAAGGTAGGCAACTTAATGCCTGTGTTTTAGGTTACAGCCGACTGATATACATTTTTTAAAATAAATATACATATAAATAATACATATATAAATAAACATATATTACACCCAGACTAGGGGCGGGAATCGAACCCACAACCCTTGGAGCAGAAAACAGCGTCACAGCAAACTGCGCCAACGGGTCAGTCGAATTATCGGTTTATTATTACAATATTTATAGGTTACTGTTTGCAACATCCCCATTTAAGTAAGTACATTTACTATTTATGATAATTGTAAACATTTTGAACATTTTGATATTGAAAAATTAAAACGAAAGAAAAGGACAATGAAATATAGTAGTATTTTATTTCTTTTTCTAAAACCGTTTAAAGAGATACGGTAAGTATGATAAATCTTTCATCAAATTTAACGTAAGCTGTTAAAATAAGCTTCATTTTCAGATCGTTGTAGTAAAATAAATGCAAGTCGACCTACATTTTATCAATTGAATCAAAAACTATTAATATTTCCACGAATCAGTTTTCATGCAATTTTATAATTAACCGTTCGTGGAATGAAATCTTTCTAGCAGTTAGTCTAGCAATTTACATTGGTGCGGTATATTGGATTCCAACTAACTCAAAGTTTATGACATGCCCCAAAAACAAGCCAAGCCACGGCTAATACGAAAATAATTGGAACAAGGTCAAACGTTGGGACAGAACGTATGCAGCGACCGCGATGTCTTTCTCTACGTACAAAATCAATATGAAGGCAACAGCACCACGGCACGCTATGACAAAAAATGAACATAATAAATTATACAGCTGGTCATTCACCTCAAATCGAAGCAGCGTGTACAAATTTTAGCTTTGCCAACACTCTTCAGGTACTTAGACACCGCACTCGCGCCGCCTCGTCTTTTAGTTCGCACCGTTACCGTTATACAATACGTATATGGTTTATAACCGATGGACAATGAAAGTAGACTGGACTCAACCCGCGCACCTATGCATCTTTTAGACGGAAGACAAGGACGTAAAGTGATTGGCTGTAAGGCTCTATAAGTTCTGTCGTTGGTGACGAACTGCCGTAATTTTTCGCTTAATATAAGCTACGGTTCGCGTGTTGTAGAGCTACCAATAATAATTATTTGGAGTATTATAATCGTGGAACTTGTACAAAATTGATGTTGTTTGTCCTAAGTTATACCTGCGATGGAAATATCACTAGTTTAATGACATATGCCTAACTATGAGTCACGATATCGTGGTCATTAGTGTATGATGATAGGTTTTATTCCCAAATTGTCGTACAATAAACAAAAACTCAGCTAAAGGCAATCAATGCATAATTACAAACACATGATGTTATATTTTATAATAAGGGTTCGAATCTAAAGTATATTATACTACAAATAAGACCTTACAGTAATTAATTTATTGGAAAATATTGCAGACGAAAGAAGACGAAAATTTTTCATTGAAAAGAAAATATATTTTGGGATGCGAATATGCGGTTTTAAAAAATTTACAAGTTTTTAATAATGAGAATTATTATTCTCAAAAAAAGGAAGGGGAAAAAATAGATGATTAGAATTTAAGTTTATTTTAGTTGACTACGATATTATGCTCGTTTATTAAGACTTAAGACTTTTCGTCGACTATATCGTGCTCATTGCCGAATATAATATTATAAAATTATTTAAAAAAAAATTAAAAGTGAGATTAGTTTCATATATTCAAATATAACATTTGTAATGATATCTGGGATATTATTTATACCCTATTTTACGCCCCTGCAATCTATTAAATAGAATGACGTATATTTATTTTTATTAAAAACACAAACGGATTTTATCGCGTTTATTGATAGGACAAACTAAGCGGAGCATAGGGACACGCGTCAAAGAATACATAGCTGACATTAAACACCAACGGTCGACAAAGTCTGCTGCGTATCAACATACTCAACAAGGTACCAACCACTACATTAAATTTGATAAGCCACAAATTCTCGCTAAAGAACACCGATTCCTACCAAGGATGATTCGCGAGGCTATTAAAATAAAAAAAAAACATCCTAATTTCAATACAAAGGATGGTTGGAACGTACTTACCACCAGCTTGGGAGCCAGTTCTGCAATTAATTAAACCCAAGGAAAATAAGAACACAGCACGACTTCCAGACACAATAAGTTCATTCTGTGTGAATAGGAACGGTTAAAGTAATAATTAACATTGTATAAAAGCGAGATATGTAACAATTAATTTATTATTCGGACACCCACCACCTTAGTCCCCCGAGAACATGGACGCTGTAAAGGGTCCGAAACGTCGGAAATAAAATAAAAAATCGTTAAACTGTAAAGTTTTCAATAAACGCGATAAAATCCATTGTAGTCTTAATTAAAATGAGTAAAATTCGCGTAAATATAAGAAAACAGTACGTATATTTAGTCAAGTTCATGTAAATGTTGACTCTATATAAAATCATGAATAAAATAGTAATAATTACGTAAGGTAGAAATCATTTCAAAATAATTAAACTTAAGAGGTTAACCACGACATTTTCCAAAATTTGTGTCAGTAGTTCAAGGATATAGTTTAAATTAGAGAAAATTATTATTTAAACTTTTATAGTAACTGAATTATTAAAGTTTTATAAACGGATATATGTGTTGATTTGGATTCATATTCATTGAATTTTTTATTATTTATTTCATATAAATTAACCAAAATGATAGCAAATGTACATATTTTAATACTTTGGACTGTTTCTCATGAATTTTAATTAGTAAATGAAAATTAAAACTCAAGCATATTAATGTATCATTAGTGTAAATTTGGTATTATTATGTATATACTCAGTAACTATGAAAACATTTTTTATTATTATATAGCGGTGTATCAGAAAATGCAAAGGGATACACGTTCAACTCTTACTTTTGCGCAAATTAGAATATAATTTGGAACACAATTTACATTAAGTATGATAAATAATTGATAAGGTAATAAATATTTATGTATTACTTTGAATGTATCTTACTATACTTTAAATTAAATATACTTGAAATTAAATTTAAAAAAAACATGCAAGCGGTACTTACTGATAATCCTGGATTACAGCCTGAAGTGATAGAATTCTTCCTAAACTTCGGCACGCAAATTTGCATCGAACTTTTACCTTTGGGAGGTCCGGCGCAACCGTACTCATCACTTCTATCGTTTCTCGTCAAATTAATATTGTTCGTGTTGTTGACCTTTACTAATATATTGCATGTCTGCGACGCGATTTGAAATAAACCTTCCTCTAAGTTTCTCTTATTGTGGTACTGTCGGTTAAATTGCAAATAGTCCCACCATGAAGGCATTTTCTTTTATGAAACGTAAAGAAGAAGTTTCGTAAGTTCAGCAGGAGGCGTCGCGTGCGAACGCTCTGAAACGAAGCCTCACTTTGACGGTAGACCCAACTCGAGCTTGCGCGTTAAAACTTCAGCTTGACGTGTAAAGTTAAGTATATAAATGTTTATTACTTTACACCTAGACCCACAGGAATTTGTTCGTGACTTCCATTTGTCAGATCAAACAAATAAAATAGTACTTACATCATGTACTTTCATTTTTATAGGTAATGTCACGCTCACCATGAAATATATTTACATCGATAACTTACTGCTCTGCTCAAAAAAATAATAATAAACTAAATTACAGACTAAGTAATTATTCCTTTTTAAATGACTTACATCAAAGTTAATGATAACTTGCCCACTGTAAATGATATATTGGTGCAATGTGGATGTATCTGAATTTATTCAATTCAGTCAAGTAATTATTGTTCTTTCATTGACTCGTTTTAACCGGCAAACACATATAAAAAGAAAAAAGATAGAGGTCCATAGTCACGTAAAAAAAAACGAAAATTGCTAAATTCCTTTTCTTTCTGCACAGTAGTGTATAAAACAAAAATAATTTGTATATAAAATACATTTATCTGTTTGATAAAAATTGTAAATGTAAAAGCCTTATAAATTAATTAAATAAAACAGTAAATACCTTAGCAATTTAGAGCAATAATGCAAACTTGTTGAAAATTTTATAATCCAGTCATTTTAGGCATTTTAAGCCCCAATCTACGGAAAAATTCCTAGTGAGCTGAATTTTTGTATACACCTTTATTACGGCGTTGTAATAAAGATGTGCAAAATCGACATTGATATCGTCTAAAAAAGTTACAAAGTTTAAAAGGTCACAAAAATCAGTTTTTTGCAAATATCTCGCGACCTATTGCTCGCAGGTCAATCGAGGTCATTATAAAAGTTGTTCGCCATAAAATTATCTACAAAAAATGTTTTCTGCATTTTTCTGTAAAATTAACCGTTTTTGGAGTAGAGCGCTGAAAAAGCGACTAGAATGTACTCACATACGGTTTTGTATACCATACACCAAGGCGTAAACTCTATTGATTTTTATTTGGAGTTTTAACACAAAAACTTTAATTAACTATTTGTCAAACTCTAGCAATTATACTGAGTTAGTTAAAAATATTTCTTGAGTGTTAAAGACTTTATTTATTATTATGTTATCCATGATCTTCTAGAAAATATTACCTATGTAACATTCTGTGTACTAACCCGTTCTTTCTACAAGATTAGAATAATTGTACACAATCGAAGACGTAATAAGAATCTATTTTATTTATATAATAGTATTAATTAAATTATTGATGGCTAAAATTACGTCGCTGAACATCTTCCACAACTTTAAGGTTTCTTTACGATTCTCTTTTACTACAAATAGTATATTTTTTACGATTATTAGATTATAAGTGTACCAAGGTACTAATTAAAAAAAATATTTCGGACCACATAATATGTACTACACTTATTTAATCACTAAAAATAAATAAAGTCAAACTTTACATTAGATTTTTATTAATAAAATTATGATATCTTAGAGAATATTACCGTGTGGCTCTGGCAGGATAGAATTTAGCCACTCCTTCTCTTCCCGTGCGTGTCGTAAGAGGCGACTAAGTGATAAGAAAGTTCCACGTCCAACTATGGAACTATAAAACTGACAAATGACGGGATAACCGTCTTAACTGAATGCAAAAATGAAGAAAAAAAATGAAGTGGCAGTGAGCTGGTCACGTATGTCGCTGGATTGATGACCGCTGGAGCAGACGTGTCCTGGAGTGGTAACTGGGTATCGAGAAATGCAGTGTGGGGCGTCCTCCAATCCACTGAACCGACGACTTACGTAAGGTAGCCGGCGGAGGCTAAATGAGGATTGCGGACAACCGGGATATTTGTCGCGAACTGGGAGGAACTCGGGGAGGCCTATGTGCAGCAGAAGACTGCTGTTACTTATTGTATGTATATATAATGTATTATATTATAAATACTGATGTTACTTATGTATGCCCATTTATTGAAATGGTTATAGGATTCAAGCAACATCGCCACGACGCTCAGACGCGAAGCAGTAAAAGTAAGTAGGGAAGGCCGGGGCTACAATTAACTTAGGTAAGTATTAACTAGCGAATTTCTCTAAAACTATACATACTAAACCTATACCACGTGCTTTAACACGCCGTAGGTTAACAACCAATACAGAATCATGTGGCCTGATCTAGAGAGGCGGATTTTGGATTCGGATTGGATACCGGATCACTTAATTATGCAGGTGACAAACATTTTTAACCTTACGATTTTTTGATTTACACTCAAAATATACGGCATTATGATTATGTTTTTTGTTTTCCTAGAAGCATATTTCATACTTAATAATGCTATGTAACTCGATTGACTAACTTTTTAACAAATATTTTTTATTGTATTTAAAACCAAAAATGTACCTTTAGGGCTAAAATAAACCAATCGGCGGGGTTAATATTAACATGTTAATAGTTGCCCCTATATCAGGATATAGCGGCTAGTAATAACAAGATATCTGACTAGGTATGTATTATAATTTTAAGTCCTTTTGGTTACCTTTTATTACAGCATAAGAATGTATAGCATACAACGTCCTGAAATTTTTAATTTTTAACTAATTTAGACATAAGTGTAACTGAAGTGATTTCACACATATCTACTGAGCCCATAGCTGGACCATCAGGCATGCAGAGAGATGCTAGTGATTTCTCAGTTGAAACTGTAATATATCTGCTAAAAGCTCCACCACGAGCTCCATCTAATCGTAAACAGGCCAAAAAATTTGCCATTCTCACCGATAAGGGATAAAAAATGCTTTGGAAGAAGAACATCATATTAAAGAACTAAAAAGAGGAAATTTGCAGAAAAAACCAGAACAAAGAGAAAAAAAATAAATGAAAGGGTGAAAGCAAGGTAAAGGGAGATAAAATAATAAGTAAAGACTAGTAAAAAGTAAAGAAAAGAATATTAAAAGAAAGCAGTTATTCGGAATAAGATGAATGTTTTTGTATTGTTTGCGGTATCTCGTATAATGAAGATTTATCAGGTGATGATTGGATTCAATGTACCTATCTCTTGTAAAGTCTGGGCTCAATCCGGGTGCATCAAAGGTGATATCACATCATTTATTTGCTTAAATTTTGATTTGGATAATGATGAATACGAATATATATCTTTTGTAAAGCTCAATGTAGTTCCGAATTGTCCTTTTTTTTTAATTTGTTTTTTTTTTATATAAAAAAACTACATTTTATCCATGTTTTGTAAGTTTAAGGTAAATAAATAGATACTTATCATAAAAACTGATTAGCTAGATGTTAAGATTAAAATGTGCCATTTTCTACTTCATATATGATGAGTTATATAAGTTGTTGGCGCAATTATTTAATTTTTAGCATAGATGTAATAGCTGATTACATGTGTAAGGCTGATTAATGTTAAAAAAGGGACCAGAAAACTTTGATTATCTACAATAGTTTAACAAATTTTAGTTTATTTTTAGTTATTTTGCAATTTTTAATATAAATTCATGTAAAAAAGTGCTAAATACACGTCTTAATTGATAGCACTTCATTAATAAAAAATTATATCAGACATATATTTTATTTTTATTTTATATTAATTAGTATAACATAACGTTAATACTTACCTCAGAGCTGTTAACTCTAGACCCAAATACGGGGTAAGAATTAACAAACGACTTTTTTGAGAAAAAAAATTGTATTTGATTTATGTTAATAAAATCATTAAAAAAAACATAACTTGTACAAATATAACAAGCCTCGCAACTCAGTTCTTCTACCGTAAAAAGTTATGAGATCTGTGTAAAACCGAGTCGGTTAATTTATTCACTCCCTACTTATAGCTTATGAGCCCACGACACTAAACCTAGTTCGATAAGAATCCCAGATGATATATGTATAATTAGTCATATCATTAATAGGGGAAAACGAAATGCCGATGCTGCAATGCAAAAAACCTAGTGGCGACATAAAAAAAAATCTAATTAAAAAAACCGGTTTCAAGTATGATAAGACTCCCAAGTTTTGTTTGTTCCTCAAAACAGGGGAGTACCTAATAGGACTATACGAAAATGGAGTGCTTCAAATCCCCCTGATTGGCTTGATCAGTGACAGCAGCATGATAAGCGACGCCACTAAGCCATTTGATTTATTGTTAGTGAATAAAACACAAAAAATATAATGCCTTGCATTTGACACAAATTTACACCCAGATAACAAAAAAAAACTGCTGAATTTTCAAGAGCGAAGTTTTGTCAAAAATCATCATTTTATTTATGATAGTGAAAAATATAATTAAACGATCATTTTTATATGTCTCTTGGTTTGAAAATTTGTCATGAAATTATTTTTGTTAAGAAAAAAAGTTAACTTTGCTCAAAGCCTTATCTTCATTAAACTACTCCTCACGGACTACTAACGTCTGCAAACATTGACATATGAAATTCCCCGTTGACCACTAACTCTGACGTAACTGGACTTGTGATATCAAAAATTCAATAAATATACATATTTGAGTACCAAAAACACAAACCGTAAGGCTCGCCTTGAGCCGTCTGTTGATCATATTAAAATTAGATACCTCCCTAAGTTCACAACCGTTACAAGTTTTGTTAGCTCTAAGGGATTATTATGCGAATTATAAAATTAAATATTGGTTTTATGGGTCATTCGGGACGCTTCATATTTTAACTTAACCAAGAAAAGTAATGTTAATATACGTACTGTGTAAAATACAGAAGTTTCGAGACTACTAAAAAATATTTTCTTTTAATAAGTTCATCTTTTATACGGCGAGAATAAACAGGATTTTGGTGGCAAAGATCGTTTCAAGACAAATAGAACAAATTAAATTACTTGACTAACTTATGTTAATTTATTTTTCGAAATACCCACTTCTTTTAGTATATGGCATTACTATTCCTAAAATTTATTTCTAACTAGCTGTGCTCGCGGCGTCGACCGCACGTAAATTTCACCTTACCCACACGTCTACTACTACGGTACGGTACATAGATTATATACTACAGGTAAGATAGTAACTGGTGTACTATGTCGGTGACCTCCTCGTGGTGTATCCTGGGCAACGTAGTCAGCGACAACCTTTGCAAAGTTGTTGCTAGCTGCGGCTAACAACCGACCGGCGGACGTGAAAGCGCAGGAGATGACTCGCTCTCCCCCTCCACTCAGCGGCGCGAAAGCGCAGTGTTGGGTGTGGAGACACACAAGCCACTGGGCCCCTGCCTCAGTTGATGTGCGAGCCCAGCTCAGGGGCTCACCGTCTGGGGTAACTGAATTTCCAGTAGTGGACGGGGTGCGAAAGCGCCGTGGGTGTCTAAGTACGGGGGTGCGAACGGTGTGGCAGTGGCGCTAAGAAGGCGCGGAGAAATGAGGGGAGATTTTTCCTCCCATTTGGTAGCAGGATCAGGCGGGTTCGCTCGTCCGCTTCTTGCGCCTCTTTTACCTTTTTTAGTCTGGTCTAATTTATTGATGTCAGCGCTGCACGAGACCACGGTCCCGTTTTAGCACACAAGCTGAGTCACCTCAAACTGCCATAGACATAGGTGAAAAATGTTAATTAATGTTAGGCTAAGAAATGATATGTGGCAATAAACTGATTTGATTTGATTTGCAGGGGGCGCGTAGTGCGCGGACCGCCTAAGTCGAGCCTGGCTCCCTACAGTTCTTGCGGGGCTGCTTATGGTGCATTCCGATTGCAACCTAATCGCCTAATGCTAACACTATTTTGCTTTGCGGAGGAGAGCCAACGGCGAGTGGCCTGACCTCGGTAGTTGTGCCACTCCTGGTACTTCTCAGCTGCCTCACGCAAAGGAGACCGCTCCAACGCCTCCTCGGAAGGGCCGCAAGGCAAGCGTCGGGGCGTCATGATTGTATGCGAAAGCAATCCCATGGCACCCCACTACGGCGTCGACGGCATAGATGGGTTTTAGTGAGTATTCGGGCTGCTAGACTGTCGTGCAGTCCTGGCGTCCGGCCGCGACTCGCTAGTCCCACATACCCGCAGCCTATCGGCGGAATGCCTAATTGCATTTCCCATCGTTAAAAAAAAGGTGCAGACGTAACTAACCGCGAATCAAAAAGCGTTATCTATTATGATAGTGTCGTACTACAAATTTTTGTACTTTGGGTAAAAATAAATCGAATCTGACATTTAAGTGCTTTTTTTCGTCTTGTTTCATTTTCTAAGTTTTTAAATTGAATATTAATTATTAATTAATATTAATTCAAGTCTATAAAACATTATTTTACAGTTATTGCCAGTTTTTTATCACATTTAAATGTATTAACTTACCTAATTTTTTCTAACGCCGTTATCCAAAAAATCTATACATATAATAACTTTGTTAACAAGTCCGTTTTATTAATACACTATATTGTGATCAAGAATAAATTTTACAAGCGCGATTTGTTTTCATCTCTTATAAGCTTTTTTTTTTGTACGCGTATCACGTAAAAAGTACAAAACCAATGTAAATAACTTTAATACATAAAAATTATACATAGCTCACAGTAACATTTAGTTTTTGTTTCATTGTAATTAAATTTAAAAATAAATATTTAAGAAAATAGAAATATACTATTATATGTTAAATTATTTGTCATCCTTGAATGGTAGACTCAGCTCCGCAGCATTCGCAGTTAGAAAAGTGCGACAACTGACCGACGTTACTACTGCTCGTTTAATATACATATTTTAGCTATTTCCATAGTATTATGTCTTACGGTCTGTTACTGTGGGGTAATGCTACAGATATTGAAACTGTATTTATTTTGCAAAAAAGGGCTATTCGTGGCATCTACGATCTTGGAGCTAGAGTCTCCCTATGGGATGTTTTTCCAAAGATAGACATATTAACAATTGCGTCGCAGTATATTTATAACAATATTATATATATTCATCAGAATATTCATTGTTTTGAAATAAATAGTATTAATCGCACTGTAAACACTAGAAGGAATAACAAAATTGTAACTCCAGGCTTCCGACTGCGCAAAGTAAACGCCTCCTTTCTGGGTTATGGTATTCGCATGTATAATAAAATCCCACAAACAATTTTGTCAACAAATCTGTCTCATAATAAATATAAGATTTTATTTAAAAAAAAAAATAGATAAAGCTTATTATTCGGTGCAGGATTACTTAGTCGACAAAGATGTGTGGACATAGTGGCGCTGTATTTCATGCAAGATATTACTAATTTTATACTAAAACACAGTTTATATATCATTTTCAAAAGAGTAACTGCGGAGTTTCTTGCCGATTCTTCTCTGCAGAATCTACATTCCGAATCGGTGGTAGCTTTACTATAACAAAATAATAATCAAATTTAAATTTTTAATTTGTAAAATGACGATTCAAAGGTGCTCTTAGGGCCTATTTGAATAAAGTTAATTTTAAATTTTGTTAAATGTACGATAGATGGCGCAGTACACGTAATATAATTTTTTGAATCGCGCTGTCCAAAACTTCGGCCAAAAGAATGACCCTCGCCCGTATTTAAAAAAGCGTTTTTTTGCATTACAACCAAGACCTTAGTGTACTAAGGTCTTGGTTGTTTGTTTATTGTTAAAATATTTGATCGTTATGTGTTTGTTGATTGTACAAAGTTGGATGGTTATAGCTATTTAATTTGTAATCTATATTTATATAGGAGACTTTCTATAGACATAGTCACTCATCACGATATCTCTGAAACTATAAGAACTAGAGACTTGAAATTTGGTAGGAATATTCTTTTTGCCGAGAAATTCTACCTCTAAGGGGATGAAAGAGGTAGGCAAAGTTTGTATGGGACAATCTACTTCAAATTTTGCATAAATATTCTTTAACAGAATTGATTGAAGACGTGTTTCGTATTTTATCGTAATTCATCCCCTAACGGGGTTAAAAGGGGGAAGAAAATTATTTTGATATAAATACTCAGTGGTTTTTATTTAAATTACATTTTATTTTGAAGCATGTTTGACAACTCAATCCGTCTATTATAAAATATTTTCCAGTATTGACGCAGGTGTAGGTGATATCTTTTTTTGGGTGCTCCTGGTGGAACAGGCAAGACTTTATAATAAACGTAACAAAATTGAGTTTTAAATACACCGTGTGATCGCTTTATTGTAAAATAGTGTTTTACATCATATTTTTTACTTCAATGTTGGTGTTGTTTTAAGTCAAGTGTTTTAAACTAAATGACTCATCAGCAAGGCATCTGTAGTTCACAATAATACAGATATAGAAGACACCGAAGTGAACTTGGAAACATTTTTGAATTATACGGCATTAACACCCCAATTAGTACAAACAGCCACCACGGACTAATGTTGGAACAAGATCAGAAAACATTATAAATCATGTACCAATTTAACTTTATCTTACTTGGACTATTATTAAATATAAATATATGTTTGACATACACACACGATCGTCTGTTCCTAAGGCAGGCAACTTAATACCTGTGTTTTAGATAACAGCCGACTGATATACATTTTTTTAAATATAATATACATATAGATATAAATAATATTTAATACATATAGAAATAAATACATATTACACCCAGACTCGAGGCGGGAATCGAACCCACGATCCTGAAGCAGAAAGCAGGATCACTACCAACTGTGCCGAGTCAATCAAAATTTATAAATAATTACTATCGGGTTTATTCAAATCTAAGAGACAAAATCTATAAATATTGTCGTGGTGTAATTATACCAACGACACAACGAACGAAGCATTGATGACTGTTCTGGTGTAGTGGTACGAGAAGTCGCCGCAACGCCGGTGGTCACGGGTTCGATTCCCGCTCGGGGCAGATATTTGTATTTGTGCCAATATTTGTTTCAGGTCTAGGTGTATGTCCTTGTGGGTTTCCCCACCGTGCCCTGGAGAGCACGTAAAGCCGTCAGTCCCGTTTGTTATCATATATCGCTCAGTAGTGGGTTGTTTATAGGCTGATACAATACAGTACAGTACAGAAGCATTTGCGGCCTTGAGTGACGAAACTGAGCCTTACCATAAATATTAGAGTCCATCTAATGGGAGATGTTATTGCCGGACAGTTCTCAGACCTGTTGCTTAAAATAGGAAATGGTGATTTTCGAGAACTGGATATGTATATATGTATATGTATTCACGGGCTTGTATCCGCAACTCGACGTCTACTATGCGCCTATTTTGCGTTTTTGGGAACTGGATAATAATATAATGTATGTGTATATGAGTATGTATTTACCATAAGCTTAAGGTCAAAACAAAGCTTAAGGTCAAACTCTTAATGTAGGGGGAGTATACTTGAGTGCAAGCTGCTTCTCCCACAGCCAGTTGTATGTGGCATGTTTCAGAGGAGCCTGGTGATTCTAGCACCCCGAAGGAAAAACAAAAAATATTGTTTATAAAGAAATACTACAGAAGGTATAGTATTTCGATTTCGTTGTAAAAAGATAATATCCCCGTGTAACTTTCTCCAGATCAAAGGCCAAGCTTCGTGTTCCTAAAATATAACAATTTTTTTTTTATGTTTATTTAAACTTTAAATCCCTACTCTATAATAAAGATTATCTTCTATATATATAGTCACTTTTACGATATCTTTGGAACTATGAGACCTAGAGACTTGAAATTTGGTAGGAATATTTCTTTCGCCGAGTAGAAGTCAGCTAAGAACGGATTTTACGAAATTCTACCTTTAAGGGGGTGAAAAAGGGGGGTAAAGTTTGTATGGGACAACATGATTCCTTGGTCCAATCTACTTTAAATTTTGCATAAATATTCTTTAACAGAATTTATTGAAGACGTGTTTCGTATTTTATCGAAATTCATCCTCTAACGGGGTTAAAAGGGGATTGAAACTTATTTGCTTCGAAGTTGATATCAATACTCCTTAGTGCTTTTGATTTAAATTACATTTTATTTTGCAACTCAATCCGTCTGCTATAAAATATTTTCGAGTATCGACGCAGGTGTAGGTGATAAAAAATATAAATTTATATTTTTTGAAATTTTAGTTAAATACCCGTGCGAAGCCGGGGCGGGCCGCTAGTAAAAAATAAATTCAAATAACAATAAATTTTGACAGAGCGAAGCGATTTTGATAAAAATAAGTACTAAATGCTACATACGAAATATACAAGTTTTTTTTACATGTATAAATTAACGACATTTTCGAACGCACGATCGAATCGTTAAATAACAAAAGTTTGCATTTTAATTTGTAAATCAATGGTTTTATCACAGTTATGAAAATTTGTTTTTAGTTTCTCCTCGAGTCTTTTGGAGTAGCCTTCGCTACTTAGTTTCGGATATTATACACCGATATTATACAACGAAATTTAATTTTGTTTTAATGAAACTCATACTAATTGTAAATTTTGGACTTAGTGGACTGGAGTATTATATATTTTGCTGAAAATTTTTAATTATATGTATTTTACACTAGTCAATTTTCTTTCACGGTGTTTTTATTTTTGTTTCTTTCGTTATTTGTTGGTATATAATTGTATTAAAATGGTGATAGGATTGTTTATCATATCTTCTATATATTTTCAAAAAGTTAATAAAAAAATACGTAAATTATTACTATTAAAATTTGTTATAAATGAAACACAGAAATAGATGCAGTATTAAAATTGTTATTTATCAAAAATATTTACAGTGTAGTAGGCTACAAACTTTACGTAAATATTAATATTAGTCGATATTAATTGGAAATTTCCTTCATTTCGACATCATCAGAAATTGACTCCAAATCCTCCGGTTCATCTAACAATGCTTGCAACTGGTGAATCGACGTTACAAGCACGTGAAATTGTTTCTTTCTCAATGACAATCGACTTTCAAGTTGTTGTTTTGTGGTTTCGAGACTACTCAATTCCGTTTTCAATGTACCCAGTCGTTCTAATGTTTCCTTTCTATCTGGCTGCTCGCTTATCACTTTAGCTAATACATCATATTCAATACGATTTTTCCGCACTGTCTTTGCTTCAGCTAGATCTGCTTTACTCTTCTCTATGTTGCTTTTCGCTATTTCTATACCATTTTCTAAAATTTTAGATAGTGATTCATAGCTTTTTAGTTCTGCGGCCATCATGTCGGAGCCTAGTTGAGATTTTGTCACTGCAAATTCGCATTGTGCTAGTTGTGCCAACATTCTATCGTGTGTAGATTTGCTGAAAAATATAATTAACTATTTAAGAATATTTTCATTATGAGTGTACAAAAATTAGCAATGTTTCATTCAAGGCAAAGAAATAAAACCCTGGCAATAGCCTCATTTCACTGCATATGTTATCACTTCATTACTATAATATTAACGTCGGCTAAGTAATAACTAACTAAACTATACTAAGTAAACAAATTTAAGCAAATTAATTCAATCCCATGTGATGGGCTCAAAAAATCGATTTTTTTTTTCATAAATTGCTTTCTTAATATGTCTAAAATACGGTAGTGATTTTTGAAAATTCGAAGTCGTTTTAAAGATACAGTAGGTAGAAGAAGCAGCTGTTCGGAGCGTTGAGTTGGCACTCGTTAGTCAGCAGTGTGTACGGTCGGCTTTATACCTGGCACCCTTTTATACAAATACACGTTCGTTCATCACCCTTTTATACAATCAAGTTTCTACAGGCTTAAAAAGGAATTTATATAATTATTAAATATTTTACTGAAGTTATTTTAGTCTTGGTTCAACTTCGAAGAGTGCAACAACTAAAAATTATTTCTTTTCATAATGAGTGGACGGAAAGGAAGTACGAGTGGAAATGTGCTTCAGATGAAAACCCTTAACATCAATTTTGTCCAGAAGGCGAAGACAGTTGGTGTAAATGGCGTAAGGCAGAAGCTAAGAATGAACTCGACCAATTTCATCACGATAAACCACCTCTAATACCACAAGTACAAGTAGCTATCAAACCTGTTTTCGAAGATTTATCGAAAGATGAACTATTAATACGTTGTTTAGGAGCTTCGTTGTTAGGAGACACTTGAGATCTTTTAATTCGCTGATTTGGACTTTTGCTCCTAAGCATCTCCATTCTGGCCCCAAGATAGTTGAAATTGCTAGCTACTTATCAGTTATCATTTTTAATGAAGGTTTTGAACATGTTTTGAAAGTAATGTTATGGCATGCCCTATTGGCCGCGAAGCCCATACTTATGTTGAGAAACGTGATGAAAAGCGAATCTCACGTTCTGAGCGCGTAAGTGATGCCGTTAAACAAGCCAGGATTGACTCAAGAGCTGAACAATCTGCTTTGAAAGAGTTTCAAGAAGAAGAGGAAGGAATACTCTATGGACCAGGCATCACCGATTGAGGGTAAGTTGAGATTTTCATAGTTAAGCGGACTTGAAAGTTAAAACACGTTTTTCTCAAAACTGTGTTTTTTAAACTTTCCTCCATTGTATTTTAAAAACGGCCTGACCAAATGACTTGAAGTTTAAAGGGTTGAATTTAGCACATTTAATTGCATGGAATGAACTATTTGCGATCAAAAATTTCCAAAATTTCGATTTTTTTTATAGCAAAAAACAAAACAAAAAACGCAAAATTAGCGACATTTTTTTCAAATGTCTACCAAAAGTCCAATTTTTGGTATATTCATTTGATGATAGTCCATTCCGTGCATTTAGGCTCACAGATTAAAACGCCGTTTACTTTTTTGTTTCAGATAAGCCAATCAACCGGAATCGTGGAGGAAGTGCGAGCCCATTTTTTTGAGGCGGAGTTGTTCAGAATGCTGTAACTCTTGTTCTACATCATATTTTAAACTCTAAGTTTATATTGATATTGTCAAAATATATGTTAATAAATGATAATAAACTTAATAAAGCTCTATCTATTTACTGGTCATAAAAAAAAATCCTGAAAAATCCCTAAAAAACAGGCCATCACATGGGATGACCCCCTTAACAGTCAGTAAAACCAAAGTGCAACAAAGGTAAATAAGGCTATATTAAAGCTATATTATTATTTCAATAATTTTTATAGTTATTTTTATATATTAAGATTTATTAAATACTAAAATTAACAAACCATTTTCATAAATATATAGTATATGGTATTAGACTTTTGGCTATGTTATCAATATTCCAATAAAAAGTTTAGCTTGTTATTGGAATATTGATTTAAAAGCCTTCATTAATTATTTTTTCAACTTAGACGACCATTTCTTTATAAACTAAAACTTATTTTTATATTGGCCATTGCTAGATTGTAAGCGTTGATATTTTGACTATATGCATAAAACATATAATAAAAATAATAAGAGGTTCCATCTTATTTTATTATAACATTTAAGATTTATTTCATCATAAATGTTGAATGTAAAATCTAATATTCACAATTTATTTCTCATATTAAGTATGCTTATTTTATTAAATTTTAAATATAATTTTTATGTTTATTTGATAGCTTTATTTAGAATACCAAAGAAAGTTTCATACAAAAAATCCAGCTTTACTCTTACAAATATAAACTTACAAATACAACTTTTCCTTAAACTATTGTACTATTTTTGTCTGAATTTAAGTACTATACAGGTATAAATTTTTGAAATTGTATTTTGAGTGATTTAACTTTTAATTATTGTTGTTGTATATTAAACCGAACTTATATTATCTTAGTAGTTAAATGATTAATTGAAAAAAACTTCTAACCTGTCTTCTAATTTATCATCAGTACTGTTACACCATTTTATTAAAGTTTTTAACAAAACATTAAGGCGTCGATCGTCTCCCGTACCGTCACCGTCTATAAGAAGCCTTCTTCGTATTACGTCCTCTGAAAATATTGAATAAATAATATAAAGTAAATTTAAATGTAAATGTAAACAAGTTAACGAGATTTCTCAACTTACCATCACCCATTTTCTCAATAGAAAACGATCCAAACTTCTTTAATTAAGTTTTGCCACACCTAATATGACCAAAATTATTTGAAAAACAATTTTATTTTTCTTAAATACATGCAAATAATACAGTTTGAAGCTTATTTTTATTTAAATTTCACTAAATTGCTTCATGGCTCATGCCAAACTTCTCCTCATTCCTGTCGGTATGATAATGTCAACAGTCAATGTCAAACAAATGTGATTGGTCATGGAATATAGATGCTACTAAATATAATAGATATCTATAATACTGGTCTGGATTTTTTGCTAATTCGATTGTTCGTCGTTTGTTCGTAATTGTTCGAGAAAAATTATTGTTTGATAGTTATTCGTTTTTTTAATTCAAAAATTTGGCCCAAATCTAGCTCTTGCTATTATAGTATCTAGGCTTTTTTGCTTTTTTTTCAATCAGTCTAAGCTAGGTATCGTTTGTTCGATCAAAAAATTTCGTTTGATGTCATTTATGTATGGAGGGTAGAGGTAAGGAGAGTCATCTCATATGGTAGAAAATTGAAAAAAGTGTCCAACTGTAAGCTGTAAATAACAGTTTAAAAACCTTTTAGAATGGCGCTGGTTTAGACACAGGGTATGCCGTATGGTATGAATGTAGCAATTGTAGATGAATTGAAATATGCTGAGTAAAAAAAATATATAATTCTCGCCTAAATCAATATTTGTGATTTTTTTTTAATTTTTAATATTTAATTTATTGAAGTGAAACTTCTTTATCGGGGTTGGAAAGATTTTTTCGTTACGCGCCATCTTGCGTTACGCGCCATCTTGCGTTACGCGCCATCTTGCGTTACGCGCCATCTTGCGTTACGCGCCATCTTGTTCTTGATTATTGCGTATTTCAGTCGTTTTTCAATAAACACATGCGCAAGGAAGATTCCGAGTGGTAGTAGATTAAATCCTATATATATAAATAAATAGTTAAACTAAATAAATCAAATATCAAATTTTGAATGCTACAAAATGTGGCTCTCGCAGGGTTTTGAACTTGCAGCTCTCGAGCGATATACGAAATTCAATTCGCGTTGGCAGCCACTGCGCTAGCAATCTCTAAGATTCTTAAGTGAAATTAAGTATCACTATATAGAAGTTTGCAGTTATTGTATGATGTATTCTATAGTGAGTAGGTAATTCGAATATAAATATGTCCGAACGCAAACACAGGACTCATATAATTACGATCGTATAAAAAGTAAACTGTTTTTATTATAAGTTTCACTTCTTACGAGTGTACGCTAGTACACGCAATTTAAATTTTTTAATGATAATGTTTATATTACATTATGTATTTATTTTTCTAAATTTATATTGTTTATTACGTGTTCAGTCCGTGTTATGACTGCTGTGTTATTTGACGCTTCCTTTAAGATTTACCCTGATGGTAATGTGGCGCCACACAAATTTAATGCATTTCGATTGTCGGCTGTCAGTTTATAAATTGTTATCCATAAGAACAAAAATATGAGATATTCACCTACTTTTGTTTTTCAATATCGATAACTAGTGTTGAACTGATTAATAAAACATATTAACTTGTATCGATATATAGGTAGTATAATTTTTATATAAATTATAATAATCACATTTTAACATATAATGAAACATATATGGCATATACAAAATTACATAAGAGATTACAATCATAATTATAATTTTATTGTTTGTTAGGATAAGGTATTTGATCATGGTATAAGCAGTTTGGCCCCATATGAACAAATTATGTTATGTTGGGTAGCATTCGGTAAGCCTCACCGAGTTTTCAATTCGAAGATTCCGCAATGCTTTAAGACAAAAGTGTTCAAGCAATGAGCCCTACCTGTGTTAGTGTGTAATGTTAATCTATTAATCTATTGTATAACGTTCAACAATTAGAAAACTCTTAGTTGTAAATCACCACTCAGATTGATATTAAAAATTGTAGAAAAAAAAATCAAATTTTTTAGTTCATTTAAAGAAATTATATAGAAATTATTATAATTTCTCAAATTTAGACCATGGGATTGATTTTCCAAGAAAAATAAATCAGAAACAAATAAAGTTACAAGCTAATTAAAAATATTAAGAAACACGATGTATCGATTTTTCGAAACCAATTGGAGACAACACTATGCTCTCCTTAATTCTCTTGAATAATTTCTAAACACAAATGTCAATAATGTCATGTAATTGTTTTGCTTTTGAGGTAGCCCTAGCCCATTTGTAATTAATAATGGCAAATTCCTACTGTTTATTTACTTATCTTATTGATTTTATACGTTCGAAAGTGTTGTATTTATAGAAAAATCGCATATTACTACTACAATCATGGAAAACGTAAATTTCAGTGAAAAAGTTGAAAATTATTTTTCAGAATTGGGTCGATGGTTTGTGATGCTTTGTTTGTTTCGTATTTACATTCAAAATATAAATAAAAAGTATTGAAATAAAAACAAGTGTGATATCTTTCAGGAAAGTGTGGCGCTGTATAATTTTGGGTCAAGTATTGTCTCTATTGTTAAGTGGTAAATGTATTCTTACCACCATCCTGCAAAGTGCGACATGGCAATTTCCTACTACTGGCCAGCTCATTATACCCTATTTAATTCTTTTTATCTTATTCACACCATCTTTACTATGTAGTGGACCTAAAAAAATATTACAGTAAGTAATAAAATATTACATACTATTAATATGTCAAATATTATAACAATTTAATGATAAATTGTTATAATATTTGACATAACCTAATTATAACAATTTAATGATAAATTATGTAAATAAATTACTAAACCACCTACAATAGAAAATTGTTTCATATTGTTTAATTTAAACTTTTTTGTGATTATTTTTAGTGAGTGATTATGTAAAATATATTTTTCAAACTATAATTAATTAATATACATATATTGTTAAGAACCTATATTAATAATTATTAATTCCAAGTAAATTCTATAATTTTTATAATGCCAATAGCGTGTCAATGACTATAATGATAAATGTTTGTCTTACAGAAAATGGTGGCTAGTCCTAATAGCCTGTGCGCTAGACGTGGAAGCAAGTTGGCTCCTTGTGCTATCACAGCGCTTCACATCAGTGCTTAGCTGACAGCTGTTAGCATGTAGTGGAGTAGGAGCTGCATTAGTTGGGGGTGCATGGCGGGGACAGAGGTTGGGTGTCGCTCATGTGGCTGGGGCTACATTAGGCCTTATGGCTGTCGTGTGTGTTGTCTGGGCCGATGTGGAGGGAGCTCCAACTGATGGTAATATATTTTATAGGACAATTAGTATTAGATTTGTCATCTAAGAAATTTAACACTCTTAAATATGATAAAAAATACATTATTCTGTTGAAGATTATGGTGGTTGGATTATGGCAGTAGCAACATTCAAATCACAAATATGAACAGGATTCAAATCCTATATAGAATTTCTTAGCTTAGGAATAGCATAGGTAATAGGTATAAGAAAAGGTTTGATTTCCGATTGGGGCAGATATTTGTATCAGTATATGTTTCCGGGTCTGGGATTTTGTCTTTGTGGGTTTCCCCACGGTGCCTCGGAGAACATGTAAAGCAATAATGATTGTTACTCATAGTAGGAAATTTATCTGACAAACTGTAATGGAACGGAGTTTTGGTTTAAGCTCCAACCCTTCTATTAAATGGTGAAGAGGCCTTTGCCCAGCTTTGGACATTTACAGACTTATTTAACAGCAAACTATGAGAAAGATTTGTTAAACAACTATTGAGTTTCAGAGAAAATTAGTGCATTGCAGTGACAGACTTTTTATTGATACTTTTAAAACAATTTTAATTGATAAATATGTATAATTTTGTATTTTATTTTTCAAATTGCCTGTTCTATGTTTTAAAAAATATAATAATATTTCAGGTAAAAATCAACTAGTAGGCGACATGCTTTGCTTAGGAGGTTCGCTTCTTTATGCTGTGGTGACCGTGCTTCAAGAGATAATGCTCAAAACACATTCATGTGCAGAATATCTGGCTCTCCTAGGATTTATAGGCAGTGTCTTATCTTGCTCACAGACATTTTTCCTAGAATTTGGGGAACTTTTGGTGTTCAACTGGTATGAGCTTGAAACAATAGTGCAGCTTGGGAGCTACTGTGGTGTACAGACAATATTTCAGATATTACAAAGTTTCATGCTGCGAGACGCTGGTTCTATTATATTGCACCTGTCGTTCCTGTCAGCAGATTATTATACTCTTATTGCTGGAATGTATATATTTCAATTTAAGGTAAAATTCACTTTTTTATTATTACTATTATTGTTGAAACTTATATGCTTTAATTATAAAGAATTTTAATTTCTTTGTAGTATAATTAATAAGTATAATTATAATTTAATTTATGAATCTTTTTAAATAATAATTCACACAATCATTTAGTGGAAAAATCATTAGTGGTGATATCTATAATATCAATCAATAATCATATCTTGCGAATATAGCTGAAAAACTATCAAACCAAATTAATTAATTAATTAATATGTGACCAAGAATTTATTTTTTGTAATAGCACTAGAAGACCATCGCATTTTCACCTGTCTTTGAAACATTCTTTTTTGTTATTAAAACAATTTTTTTTTAACTTTAACACATGACTAAACGTTTATATTAATACCTACTCCTTGATCATCACCATAACAAGATAAGTAAAGTTAAAAAGTTATAGTAATAGTATGTAAATAATCCTTCAAATATTTTAAATCCAAAAGTTTGGATGGATATTTTGTACCCTTTCATGCAAAAATACTCGACCGATTTTAATGAAACTTGATAAAATTGCTTAAACAAATTTTAAAGTTTTAAAACAAACAATTTTTTTAACAGTTTCACGCATTGTACTTTTTATCGTACATACTGGCGATGGTGGGAGTATTCCTGTTCAGCGCTCGACCGACCAGCATCCCGCCTGCGCCTGTACTTCCACAGCTTATTAACGACTCGGTACAGTCGCAGGACAATGTATCAATGTAAGTTAACTAAGTTAACAGTTTATTTTATAATTTATTTATTTCAAAGCGACAGGGTTTCATAATTTGTTACTGACATTTCAAGCTTAGTCTACTTCTACGTATGTACTACATCTACATAATGATTAGACAACTTAAAATTACATTTGGGTTAATTGACACATACATATAAAACTCTTTTATATAGTATTTTAAATAATAATTAAAAAGGCTATTAGGAAATAAGCACATGATTTGGTTTTAATATATATATACCTTATTTCCTTCCTTATATATATATTTAATTTCTATGTATTAACCCTTTATATATATTCCAAGTATAAATTAATCCGGAAAAAATAAAATGGAATATTGGACATCTTCTTAGTATATATATTTTTGGAGTTTACTCCTTAAGAATCGATTTTCATATATAAGGCGCCCGGTATGAGAAAAATATGAGAGGTAAAATCTACTTATGAATGACCTCGTTACTTTTACGGTGCACGCGCACCTATGGTGCGGTGCGAAAGTAATGTTGCTCTAATTAATATTGAAAAATAATATTTAAAAAATAAATGATAATTGTCAGATAATAATAATTACATAATTTATCAACATTCCTAATGAAATATTTGTGCACATCTGAAATCGACTATTGTGAAAAGTTTAATGTAAAATATTTCGCCGATTAGTTATAATAAATGTATATAAAATGAATAAATATATATTTATATATGTATATTATTTTCATTAATTTGTTAATTTACCCTTTCATATGGTATTAATCTTATTTTCAGTTGGATAAACTCTTTTTGCGTATGTTTAGACAATCGTACTTAAGGAGTAAACTCCAGTCGTGCGTCGGAGCTGACACACACAATTTTTTTTTTTAAGATTTGGTATATTTGTTTTAATATGATGCAAATGGAAAAAAAAAACCTATTTGTTATCTCTTAACCGTGTCCCAAATATATAGAAACAAAATTTATGTTCAATAATGAATATAACCTCGAACAATAATTATTGACTTATATAATGAACATGTAAAATAATGTCAATATGTTCATAAATTTTAATGATTATAACAAAATTTAAAGTTAACTAAAAAAATATGAAATATATTATTTTTTCCATTCACTCTAAAGATGTTAGGTTTGTTAGGTTTGGTATCTCAGTTATAAGAAACAATGTATATGTATAATTTATATTTTCAGGGAATTCACAGTGCCTACTCTGGATTGTATTCCACTCTCCGAAGGACTCGAACCCCCGATGAGCAGAGACACGACATTTACATCCTTCCTCGGAGGACAAACAAATATATCCAACATTCCAAACGGTAATATAACAGTTGGACAAACAAACAGTATCACTATAAAAGAACCAATACAAAATTAACAATATTAAGCTCCTAGCTTCTTGTAATGTTATAAGTTAATATAATTCAGTTCAATTTTATGACCAAAGCAAATAACCGCCTGAAATATATTGTTTCAATATAAATTTTCTTATATCATCAAAGTTAAATATAATTTGAGTAGTTTTATTTATTTACTGTTTATTGGGTACGCTTAATAGTTGTTTGATAATTAGTTTGAAATAGATCAAGTCTTCTGACTGTTAGTTCGCTAGATTTATTACATGTATTCTGAAAGAAATGTATGTTAAATTATTGTTTAAAACAATTTTGATGTTGATACTCATAGTTATAGTTCTGTTAATGTATGTAAACTCTCGAGACAAACTGTTCTTCGGATCCATATTATTAATATGTTATTCAATATAGATAATAGGCACAAATAATTGTTAAGGTTGGTAGAAATATTTAGTAATAATAATTAAGATAAAATGTAGCGCACAGTCAAGATGACGAAAAAAAGTATAGACGATTATATTATAATTGAAATTAAATTTGAATTTATTAAACGAAAACTGCCATATACTCGAATTTTGACTCAATTTTAATCAATTAGACTTAGTAAAGTTTATAAGGAATTTTAAAGTAGTTTCTACTTAGATTTAAGTATAATATTCTGTAATATTTTCTCGTGGTATTAAATGTAGACACGTTTTTTAAAAATAAATATAAAGAAAAAAAAAGCCAAGTTCATGCTGCATTACATTTTAATAGAACTTATTTAACTAAGAAATAATGCATTCATTAAAAATTTGTAGGTAAATCGATTAAAAAGCTTCATATATGTATATTAATTAGTAAAACAAAGATTTATCTAGCAACAAATTATATTTCTCATAACAAAAATAAATTGTTTTAAGTGACTGAACTATTTAATACTGTGATTTATTTGATATTAAGAGATTATTGCATCGTTATACTTTAAAGAATTTTATATTGAGTTATAAACCTACTAGTTTGTTAGTGTCGCTTGTCTAATATAGGAATTTTTGTAAAGCTCAATTACTAAGAGTAAGATTGTATTATGCAATTTAAATGTTTAGTCCATTAGAAAAAAATACTTTTAACTGCGAGTGATGAAATGGATTTGAATGTTTAAAATTAGAAAAAGTATAAATGTTATTTATTATCTTCTTCTATAAGAGATATGGTTGTTTATTTTATGTTATTATAATAAATTATAAACGCCGCACACACAACGGCCCACAGTAGGGTGTGAATACTATGTAGTCCTGTGTAGTTATTATACAAAATTCACAAGCACAAATTTTCAAACATCTATATAACTTATACAAATACTTAGTTATACATAGTACTTGTCATGTGCGGGGTTGGAACCCAAGACAGCGCATCAGCTAGTTGCTATTACCACTGCGCCAACGCGTCTATCTTTATAGTACTATAATTAATTTAACACATACAAATAAAAGATTATGATTAAAAAGCAATTCTACAGTATTAAAATTGAAGATATATCTTTGAAAGTATTCCTCTGAAAACATTTTGACTTTGTACAGATTTATTTGAGATAGGTATCTATATTTGCGTGTATGTCGTATTTCATCGAATTTTCGTAGTTTATGTCTGGTGAACGCTGAAGAATATGAGTCAGTCCTCTTTATTGTACACATACAACAATTGAACACACTACGATTAAAAATATTACTATTTAACTTTTTAGGTTCTAATTTTAAAAATATTTTGTGAAATAAAACTGCAATATGTGGAGCGTATAAATATAATTATTTAACTGTATGTCTCAAGAATTATCTCATCATATACTATAGGTTATGAAATATACAATGTTTTCGAGAATATAAGTGTTTTATTTTATAATCTTCTTGTACGAAATAATATATATTTTGAATTATTTCTGTAAAAAAATTGCATAGATCCCGTTATTCTTTACAACTTTAGATAAAACATTTAAAAATATATCGTCGGCTTACTGCAAGAAGTCATTAATTGCAAAGTAAACCGCCGTAAGCTGGACCCTCCTGATGGTCTGCGGGACGTGGGGGCGGGTGATGCGATCGGCTATACACGTAACACAATACGACGTAATGGACTCGTATCTCGAGATTCAACTAACGACGATATGTACGTCATTAATTTATTATTATTTTTACTTCAACTGTTTTCAACTACAACGCCTGGGTTTTAATTTGGAAAATATTTGGAATTTTTTTCAATGTCAAAATGTTAGCAATTTATAAATTTTTGTGATGGTTGATGATGAACTATTCAAAATTTCATTGTTTTAAAAAGGAAAAAAAATCTAATTTTAGAAATAACACGTTTATCAATGTTAAAATTATATATAAACAAAGTAGTTTATAAGTGACAAATTCATAGAATATTTAAAAAAATAAAAAAAAAGTATTCAAAAACTACTCAACTCGTAAATAAATTCAATATTAAATTTTAAGGATAATTCTGAAACGTTTTGATGTCGTATTTCTTGCAAGGAAAAAATGATATAATTTTTTTTTTGTTTAGAAAAGAATCGAAAAAAAAAAATGTTTATTAATTGTTGTAAAATGTTATCATTTTCTCTGTATATAATTCTATATATGTATAAGACAAATAAGTCAATCAGGTTTTTAACAATACTCTTTGCAATTTATATTTTTAACAGATTACTTTAAAAGATAAGAGTGGAAAAGAGTTAATGTGAACATTTCGGTGGTTATAAATCATAATGTACCATTTCCATACATTATTATTGTTGTATTGGAATGAAGGAAATATAAATTTGTTTTATTGCATACTATTGTATAGTATGCCTTTACAGTACGCTTCACGCGTACTAATATTATCAGATACGCTTACAATATTTTCCAATCTTGCATTACTGCTAAGGATCATAATCAGGGCCGGATTTAGGGGAGGGCAAGCGGGGCAATTGCCCCGGGCCTCGACATAAGAGGGGCCCTCACATTCACTAAAGAGGAGCTTTCACAATAGAGGCAACCGATGGGACGACCTTTTTTTTTAGGAATATGTCCACCCGGCAACGATAATATATTGGCGTGAGATTGCGACGACCTTTTTTTCACTTTTTTCTGCAAGAAAAATAATTCAATTTAAGATCAAGGGGCCTCCACTCCTCCATTGCCCCGGGACCCCACAACTCTAAATCCGGCCCTGATCATAATATGAATTTGTACAACCTTCGTCAAAGTAAAAGACAGTCTATCGCAAAAATGTCAGATCAGCTTTATGTACTATTAGTTTTGCTTCAGAGATGAACTATTAGTTTAGATGAGCCGTGATATATTAAAATATGCCTTTTTTAAAAGAAAGTAATGTTTTACAGAAACCAGTCTTTGAATTGTTTATTTCTTTGCTCTATTAGCTTTAGACAGGTTAAATAGATTTAATGAATAAAGTATTGTTAGATTCGTGGTAACGGTAGAAGGAACTACGGGATATCAAATTTATATAGTTTTATATATATTTGGATTTTATATTTTTATGGTTTTATATTTGTCACCAACACGGCTGGTCACCTCGGGAGAACTACACCAAAACCCTCCAGCTAAGAGATGCGAAACTTTCAACATCTCGACTCTATATACAAGAAATTTACGAACTCAAGAAAGTTTACAGAAACTAGAGAAATCTCTAATCTCTAAATATAAACTAAGATATTTTGGGATTGAGCGAAATGAGAAGGCACATCGAAACGATTTCTTTTTCAAACTTTTATTTTAACTATGCACATGTACCTTGTATCGATAAAAAAAGGGCTATTTATTATATTATTATATTTTTACTGTATACACATTTCAAATACACAGTCTAAATATGAGAGATATTTAGGAAAAAATTATAGAAAGTCTTTATGACAGCAATCAAAGCTTGTCTGTATTTTTGTTTTTCGCAAAATATGCTGCATGAAATTGGATGCGATTTTCAGTTGTGATCCTGAAGGTCTAACTTAAAAATCTGTTGTAGGTTTCATCTTGATAAATCGTCTAAAAGTACAGTTATTAAGTTTTAAGTCGTTTAGTACAAACAAAAAAAAAAAATCCGCTCACAATAATATTTTAACATTGACTGCTGTTTTATTTACTACGAATAAAGAGATCAAATTTACAATTAAAAGATAGTATTTGTCTGTTTGACCCTATGAACATCATGCTATGATACATATAATCATAGTAACCATTTAACTGAAAGCGGGTCAAACCCCATGAGTCGGTTAGTTAATAAAAGTTGACATTATAAAAAGGTCAGTAGGCAGTACTGTTTTAAACAAGTAATTGTGTATTAGTATAAAAAAAAAACCCGACTGCGTAAAATACTCTTATTATAAACTAAAAAGAATAAAACAATTAACTAGCTTTCATTTGATACCCATATTGCTACAGTAAGAAAAAAATTCAACTCCCCTCCCTCATTCCGCTATTTGCGGGCGCCATTTTGAAAATTTATATAGCCTATGTCACTACTACAATTTAGACAAATACAACGACACCTCATTTGTCAAAAACCGTCCAGCCGTTTGGGCTGTAGGGCGTGCCAAAGAAATGGACATACATACATACATACATACATACATACATACATATATACATACATACATACACTCGAAAAACATAACCCTCCTTCTGTCGCAGTCGGGTAAATATTTACATTTATATTTCTCATTGCGTTAAAAACATAGTAATAATAATAGTAATTGAAGCTCAAGTTTTTTACATAATAATATATTTGAAAGGAAGTTACAAGTTACCATATGAGGATAACATTTAAAACACTATATTTACACAAATATATCTAAGCTTCGTCTTCACTTGCTGAAATAGACTTTCTAGATTCCGGTGTAGCAGGTCTCGAGGCCCTAGATTCTGATCTAGATTCTGAATGAGATCTAGACCCAGAACGGCTTCTAGATCTCGACGCGCTCTTGGACTTCGATCTCGAACGGCTTTTAGACCTAGAAACATTAATGTATAAAAATTCAAGTGTGTAAACATCCTTTGGGTTATTAAAAGGTTTGCATCATTATATAAAATCTAAACCAACTATATTTATGAATCATTTGTGACACTGAATGGAATTAATTTAATAAACAGAAAACAATTATTATACTTATTTGAATTAAGTAACTCATAATCTTTAATATATAGATTCTAATCATTATTAATAACCGGGTCCAGGTAAACAATAAATTAAATAATATTTGATAATTTACCTTGATCTTGATCGAGACGGACTCTTGGATCTAGAACCACTTTTAGATCTAGATCTACTCTTGGATCTCGATCTACTCTTAGATCGGGAACGGCTTTTGGATCGCGATCCGGATTTCGAGCGGCTCTTAGATCTAGAGCGACTTTTAGATCTAGATCCGCTTTTAGATCTAGATCTGCTCTTGGACCTAGATCGACTCTTAGATCTAGATCCGCTCTTGGACCTAGACCTGCTCTTGGATCTAGAGCGACTTTTAGCTGATCCTGACCGCGATCGGCTGCGAGACTTCGACCTGCTCTTTGATCGGGACCTTGAATAAATTGAAAATGATGTAAATATTATTTATTAGTTTGTTCACATAAGTATGATTTTATATTAAAATTATACATAATAATATAATAAAAAAGTATTTACATATTAATACTTAGAAGATCTAGATGATAAATTATAGAATTATACAAAACGACACAATGGTAATGCAAAATAACAATGGAAAATGCAAGTGCACGCCTCATCACTTATTAAATTTTTAAGAAAAAAAAAAGGCAAGACATATTTGTGTATTATTTAGACAATTTAACAAAATATGCTTTAATTTTAGATTATATATTTCGCGCTATTTCCAATAATTAATTAATATATGAAAACATTTTATCAACTACGTGTTAGGCTGTTTATATGAAATAGCTAATTTGTTAATGTTCATCATCATCATATCATCATTGACCTCCTCTCTCGAAGTTGGACCTACCAAGTTGGACATTTTGTCCTAGGTAGATGTACTCGTCACGGTTGTATGCGCGAGCGATCCCGTGGCACCCCAATACGGCGCAAACGGTCGATGGGTTTTAGTGGGCATTCTGGCTTCGCAGTTAGCGAGTTCCACATACCCGTCGCCTTTGGGCGGCGAAATGGGTAAACGCATTTCCCGTCGTAAAAAAAAAATTTAGATGTACCTACTCGTCAACAACTTTGAGAGTAGAATCTTCAACCGATATCGGGGTGGGCACGACATGAACATTCGACACGATCTTTGTCTTGTCCATATTCATTTTAAAGCCCACCCGTCGGGATGCTGAAATCTTCCAGGGATTCTGCCATAAGCACGATATCGTCGGCAAATCGAAGGTGAGTGATGCCGTTGCTGCATTGGAATCCCTCTCGTGTTATGTTCACACCGACATACATACTAGCCTTATTATACAAGCACTGCAACACTTTGATATACCGGTAGTCAATGTGGCACAGCTGCAGAGACTGCAGCACCGCCCAAGTTTGGATTGAATCGAAGGCTTCCTCATAGTCCACAAACGCCAAGCACAATGTCCGATTATACTACTCGGTCTTTTGTATAATCTGCCGCAAAGTATGTATGTGGTCTATTGTACTATAGCCTTTTCGGAAACCGGCCTGTTCGGGAAGCTGGAAGTCATCAAACTTGCTCGTCATACAATTCGTAAGGACCTTAGAGAACAGCTTATAAACGTGACTCAGAAGCGGAATGGGCCTGTAAATCTTCAACAGGATGTTATTCCCCTTTTTGAAGAAGAGCACCTAAAGTCCTTAGTTTAAGTACCGGTGTTCCACCCGCTTTCAGAAGCTCTGACGTAATACCGTCCTCGCCAGGTGCCTTATTCTTTTTAATCTGTCCCAGAGCTATACTAATCTCGTGCAAGCTGATGTCCAGGGATATTGTCGGAATAATGTTAGCTTGGCTCGTGGATATGCGGCCGAACTACAAACAGGTTGCTTGACCGAGGTATACAGTTATCCGTAAAAACTTCTCGACCTCCCTCAATATCTCAGCTCCTGTCGACGCTGTATCTCCATCCTTTGTTTTCAGCCTCGACAACCGACTTTGACCAACAGATGAATCCCTTGAGAACACTTTGGAAGCCCGATTCCGCTCTATCGTATATTTAATACTCTGTCTCAGAGATGTCTCAGAGATTTCCATATCCGTCTGTTGATCCGCCTATATGCTTTAGCTTCACCAGAGGACTGCAGGTTTAACAAGCGTCGTTCTTCCATGAGACTTTGAGTTTGGTCAGAGAGCTTTCGGAGCTGGGTCTGTAAAGTCGGCTCCCGACTGTATGAACAGTGTTCACCAACTTGCTGTTTATATCGTCCATAGAAACGCAATCGCCAAGACAAAACGATTAGATAATTCGAGCTGAAAGCTCTCGCGGTTTTGGATATATGCGTTCGATGGTCGCAGAGTAGACTTCATCAGACGTGACCGTTCCAGTTTAACATTTATATTCAATGTGCCTCTAACTAACAGGCGATCACTCCCGGTTTTCACCCTATAGATCACGAAGACGTCATTGAATCCGTCGTCTGGTGGTCATGAGGAAGTCTATTTCATTCAAACGTTTGTGCGAGCACAGTGTGTTATGCAAGGGCATGGTGACGCTGCTGCCCATCACCACCCTGGTCGGTGCACGGTTGTTCGCACCACTATGGCCTTAGTCACCTTTTACGACACACCGGCAAGAAAGAGGTCGGGACTATTCTTTTCTGCCGGTCGCCGCACAGCTTATTGGTTGGTTAATGTTATTCTGAAGATAATAAACAAAACCGGTGGGGCTATCACGTAACTTGCAAATAGCGAACGAAAATTAAGACCACAACCATAGAGCAGAAAGCAAGGTCAGTGCCAACTGCACTAACCGGCCAGTCGTTATGTATAATTCAATTTAATTTTAGACAATTATCTATTTCTTCCTTTTTTAAATATGAAAGTCACTTACCGATCACTGTCAGACGCAGACATGATCCTCTTCCGGCCCTTAGTGGCTGGCGGACTGCGACTGCCGCTGCGACCGCTGCGACTTGCGCTACGACCGCTGCGACTTGCACTGCGACCGCTGCGACTTGCACTGCGACCGCTGCGACTTGCGCTGCGACTGCGAGACTTGCGGTTGTTGTCGGAATCCGACTCGGACGTCGATATAGTTTCCTTCGACACAATCTTGGCGCGTTGTTTCGCACCGAGTTTATCTTCGGCCGTTTTAGCTTTTTCACGACGTCCAATACCCTTTTCTCCCTGAAGATAAAAATTATATTATTTGTCGCTCTGCCTATGTTTGTAGATTTCTTTGGTAGTTGCAAGACATTATGAAAATTGTCGAAATTGCACAAAAACTCTATTAATCTCATATTAAGTAATTAATTATCTTTAAAAATTATTTTTGTAAAGTAAACAGTATTTATTTATTCATCGCCTTAACGCCGGCGGTCGCGGTTTCTAGTCCCGCTCGGGGTAGATATTTTTCCGGTCTATGTATATATTCTGCCGTCGATCACGGTTCTTATCATAGACGTATGATAGCAACCGTTACTCATACCAATCCGTAGAGCAGCGTGGTGGATCTAACCCTTCTCCTATATGGAGAAAGAAGACTTTGCCCAGTGGTGGGACGTATATAGACTGATTCAGTTCAGTTCAGTACTCTTTTTTATCAATTAAAAATAAATATTTAATAAAACTTGAAAGTTGACACAAAACAACTGACACGGCAGTCTTTTGAGTGAGGACTTTTAACACATGAGTAAATAAACCGTACAGAGTGAAAGCTTCATACAAGCGCGCTACGATAGGTACACTACTACAAGCATGAGACGCGTGTGTGCGTCGGCACAAGCGCCTCGTCACATACGAGAGAAACCGGCCTATCTTGTGTTTAAACTCAAGGGCTGCAGCAGCAACGTTGCACCGTGTTTTTATTTAATGATTTATTAATTTAAATAGTGTTTTAATATAATTTTATTAGTGTTTTAGTATAATTTTAATAGTATTTTAATATAATTTTAATAGTGTTTTAATATAATTTTAATGGTATTTTAATATAAAAGTGTAAATATGGTTTACTGTACAGTGTGTATGAACAATAATATAAAGAATAAAAACACATCATTTTTTTCTTATCCCAAAGACTCCACTAGGTAAGTAGTACTAACATGATTATAATTTATTATTTTTAATGTGTTGGGTAGATAGATAGCTCGTATAATTATATTAGATGTTATTGTGATATTATGTAACCGCATCGTGCGGTTCGCCGGCCAGCCGTAGCGTCGGCAAACTCGCGTTCAAGCTAGAATAAGATACTCTATAGTTATCTCATTCTCTCGTAGGTTACTTTTCTGAAGTTTCACTTCTGCCGTGTGTGAATGCACATACACATTTATTTAATACTTAATGCCAAATTATTGGTGTTGATTTGAAATTTGTTTAAATATTCGAAAGTGGGGCTCCTCCTTCAATCGCGTTGAAAAATTTTTTAAACGTTTTTTTTTTATGAATAATACACATAAGAGAAAGCGATAATAAGGTGGCGCACGCCCAAAAAAAAAAATTTTTTTATAGATTGTTAGGTCTTTTTTTTAGCGTTAATTCTAGTTTTAAAGGCAAGTCATTTAACAAGAACTAGTTCTAAGTAGAAAAATCGCGTTTTACATTTAAAAAAAAAAGACGTAACAACCTCTAAATAAAAAAAAAAATCTTTTTTAGGGCGTGCGCCACCTTATTATTGCTTTCTATCGTGTTTATTATTCATAAAAAACGTTTAAAAAAAATTTCAACCCGATTCAAGGAGGAGCCCCACTTCCGAATAATTATCGAAATTTATAGGTAATACCTACTTATCTAGTATTTGAATTATTGTTTATCATTGATTAATAATGTTTATAAATTAAAATACGAACATTTATAAAACAAAAAACACGAACGAGCTTTACAGTAGTCACATATGTAATTTCTAACTCGGTATGCGTTTTGGCATTACTGTAAGTGTACCGAGAGTGTTATTTTAATAAATCGATATGATATTTGACATCTCACTTTAGTAATAATAATAAATAAATAATTTGTTTTTTATTTTTATTTTTATATTTATTTAACAAAATAAAAAATATCAATGGAGAAGTTTTCTAAAAATGTTTATGAAAGAATCTTTTTTTTTTTTTAAATCGCAAAATCATAAACATCAAATTTGATAGAATAAAATTTTAATACCTTGAAAATTTATAAAGTTTTTTGAAAATATTTAAAAAAAAACAAACACAATAGAAAACACAACAAAAATAAACTTTGTCATCTTATTGAACAACTAACTATTGTTTATTAAATTTTATCCTCCTGTGCCAACCCTACTAAAATAGGTATAAATTTTGCTCGCTCCTTAGAAGCTTTCACTCTGTACGGTTTATTTACTCATGTGCTTTTAATGCCTAAAACAGACTAGGAACCCCAATTTTACAACAAAACATCATGATAGTTGGAATCAGAAGAAAAATGAAGTTACTTCAGAATTGGCTCCGGCCTTTTATTATACCGGAATGAAATTTACAAATTTAGACTGTATGGACTATAGTCCTCCCTATGTTCAATAAAGCTTTAAGTGAGTGAGGACTTAGAATGTCTAGAGCAGACTAGGAACCACAATTTCTCTACAAAACACCGACGCCTCACCTTCCTCCGGGCGCGCTTGCGCGGCGCGTCGCTGTCGCTGTTGGAGCGCGCGTCCCGGCGGCGGCGCGCGCGGCCCGCCTTGCCCTCGCCGTCGCGCTTGCGCTTGCGCTTGCCTTCCCTGCTGCACGTGGATCACACATTATTATTGAAGTGATTTCTTCTTATGGGTGGGTATACCGCTTCGTTACGTAACTGTTAGCTGTCTGGCTTCCCTTTCTCTCACGCATACGGCTCTCTCACTCTAACCCACAGACTAGTCGTATATGGGACAGACATTTCCCCCTCTCTCTACTCAGTTTTTAGTGGGAGATAGACATACACTGTTGACAGTGTTAATAAATAGCCTTTCCTTAAATTATCATATTAATATACATAAAATTTAAGTAATAAATGAAGCTTTTCTCAAGTTAAACAATTTCAATATTAAATAGATCAACTTAAACTAGTTTATCAATTCTGTCCGGAGTCACGAGACGCACACGTTTTTTTATTTACCGCCTTAATTTATACTTATTCTATAATATAGGTATACTAAATTTACTTATATACTAATTATATAATAACACTAAATTTATTTTAAGCAAGATTACGTGTGTCTCGCTATTACACCCGTATTGAGTTTCTATACTTGCACTACTGGTGAATATTTATGTTTATTGTTGCTTCCCTAATCCCTACTTATGTAATAAATGTAAAATGTTAGTGTGTTTGTTACGCTTTCACGCAAAAACTACTTAACCGATCATCATGAAACTTTGTATTGGAGGTATTAGAAGTAACAAAGGATACCTTTTTTTTGGTCGCGATAACCTACATCCACTGCGGGAGAAGCCGCGGGCGGAAGCAAGTATTGAATAGTCTGATAGGTTATTACGGAGCTACTGCAGTACTACTAGACTGATTAAATTGTTACTTTAAGAGCCATATGCGAACTGTCCATATTGAATCAGTCCTCAGTTAGGCTTTAATGAAATTTAATTGTGTTCTATACATACCGTTCCTCCCGGGGTCGGTCGGGCTCGCTTCCAGAGTCGGACACATACTCGTCGCGCCGCCTGCCTCTGCCCTTAGGCTTGCTCTCGGACGGCATATCGGCGAACAGAAGTGCGTTCTTTGTCTTCTCTTTGTACTCCTGTCGTTTCTGTAGCATTTCCACTGTGCTCTTTGCCTGTTCCTCCTCTCGCCGTTTTCGCTCCTCTTCCTGTATTAGAATTTTTTCATGTTATCGTTACGTTCAAATGCTTGCATTGTTTTAATAAATAATTTTGCTGTCATCGAATAGTTCTGTCAATGAATCTTACCGTATGAAAATGACAGAAACATTCGATAAGTTAAAGAATAATTTCATGCTCTTCGCATAGATTTTAGCTTGTCGACAAAATAATTCGTAAATAACTTTACCTATATTCAGGCAGACGAAAGCTGAATCTGAGACTTGAATCACACGAAAGTGCCCTCATACAAATTTTACGCTTCTCCAACAGAATTTTTTCTTTATTTAATTAAATAAATATATTTATAAAATAATTTAAATAAGTATCAATATGATTTAGTACAAATAGTAATTTAGAAATGCAGCACCAAGATTTTTTTATTAACTCGTATTTTTTCAAATATGACATTCGTGTGTCGAACTTTAGTTTTACTAACCAGTTGTACCCTATTCATCACCAGTGTTGCCAACGCGAGCCTACTCCGTGCGCTACGAGATAATACAAAAAACATTTCTTGCATCACTGTTTTTATGGGCAACAAGCTAATTGCTATGAGAGTATGTATATTTTTCTTGCAGCGTTGTAGCGCACACAAATTAACACAACTACGTAAGCCAACTAAAAGACACGCAGACTACTCGATATTTTCGTCTTGCTGTGTTACGTCACGTGGCGCAGCGCCTGCGACACGTGCGCACGTGAGTATGGAAACGAAACAGAGACAAAGCTTCATATGAGTGCAATACGATACGTACACTACTACGAGCTCGAGGCGCGTGTGTGCGTGAGCACTCGCGCTCCGCCACGTACGGAGAGAGACCGGCCTGTACCGGCTCGGCGACTGCTCTAACTCAGGAGCTGCAGTTAACGTCGCGCGTCGTGTTTTCATTTAATGATCATTTCATAATTTAAATAATGTTTTATGTAATTTTAGTAGTGTTTTAATATAAAAGTGCAAATATGGATTACTGTAAAGTTTGTATGAGCAATAATATTGTAGAAAGAATAAAAACACATAATTTTTTGTCTATCCCAAATTTTATCCTTCTGTGCCAACCCTACCAAAATATGTATAAATTTTGCTCGCTCCTTATAAGCTTTGTCTCTGTTTCGTTTCTTTACTCGTGTGACATGCGCCTAGTCACCTGCTGGCGGCGGAAGGCCTCGCGCTGCTCGCGCTGGCGGTCGCGCAGCGTGAGCTCCTCCTGGTGCTGGCGCCGCGCGCGCGTCACGTGCCACTGCGCCTGCGACAGCAGGTCGGCGCACGTGCGCGCCTCCGCCGCCGCCGCCGTCGCCTCGCCGCTGCGCCGCTCCACGCCCTCCACCGGCGGCGGTGCGCCCTCGACCGGCGCGCCCACTTCCCCGCCCGCCCCGGCTGCCGCGCCGCCCGCCCCGCCGCCCGCCGCGCTCGCGCTGCCCGCCGACAGGCGCTGGAAATACCTGCAGGGGTAATTTGAACATACACAACGCGATTCAAAAGTGCTATCTGTGGCGCAATTCCGATATTGCTATCGCGTCAAATAGTACAAAGTTATAAGTTTTGTTATTGTCAAGTTTGGTGTACTACTAATTTAATCATGTCACAAAAGCTATTACAATAATGTTGATATTAATTTGTAAAATGTCTAATGAAACAAAAAGTATAAGTTAAAACTCGCATAAAAGATGATACTGATCTATCATGTTTGAAAGTGTACGGTTGCAAGGTGAGTACAGCGCCAGCGTCGTGCGGCGCCACGCGGCGCGCCCGCAGTGCGAGTGCGAGTACCTGTGCGACACGTGCAGCTCGTGCACGGCGCGCAGCACGACGCGCAGCTCGGAGCGCTCGTCCTTGAGCACGTGCGCGGCGAGGCGGCGCAGCGCCAGCGCCGTGTTGTGCAGCAGCGCGGCGTCGTGCGGCGCCACGCGGCGCGCCCGCAGTGCGAGTGCGAGTACCTGTGCGACACGTGCAGCTCGTGCACGGCGCGCAGCACGACGCGCAGCTCGGAGCGCTCGTCCTTGAGCACGTGCGCGGCGAGGCGGCGCAGCGCCAGCGCCGTGTTGTGCAGCAGCGCGGCGTCGTGCGGCGCCACGCGGCGCGCCCGCAGTGCGAGTGCGAGTACCTGTGCGACACGTGCAGCTCGTGCACGGCGCGCAGCACGACGCGCAGCTCGGAGCGCTCGTCCTTGAGCACGTGCGCGGCGAGGCGGCGCAGCGCCAGCGCCGTGTTGTGCAGCAGCGCGGCGTCGTGCGGCGCCACGCGGCGCGCCCGCAGTGCGAGTGCGAGTACCTGTGCGACACGTGCAGCTCGTGCACGGCGCGCAGCACGACGCGCAGCTCGGAGCGCTCGTCCTTGAGCACGTGCGCGGCGAGGCGGCGCAGCGCCAGCGCCGTGTTGTGCAGCAGCGCGGCGTCGTGCGGCGCCACGCGGTGCGCCCGCAGTGCGAGTGCGAGTACCTGTGCGACACGTGCAGCTCGTGCACGGCGCGCAGCACGACGCGCAGCTCGGAGCGCTCGTCCTTGAGCACGTGCGCGGCGAGGCGGCGCAGCGCCAGCGCCGTGTTGTGCAGCAGCGCGGCGTCGTGCGGCGCCACGCGGCGCGCCCGCAGTGCGAGTGCGAGTACCTGTGCGACACGTGCAGCTCGTGCACGGCGCGCAGCACGACGCGCAGCTCGGAGCGCTCGTCCTTGAGCACGTGCGCGGCGAGGCGGCGCAGCGCCAGCGCCGTGTTGTGCAGCAGCGCGGCGTCGTGCGGCGCCACGCGGCGCGCCCGCAGTGCGAGTGCGAGTACCTGTGCGACACGTGCAGCTCGTGCACGGCGCGCAGCACGACGCGCAGCTCGGAGCGCTCGTCCTTGAGCACGTGCGCGGCGAGGCGGCGCAGCGCCAGCGCCGTGTTGTGCAGCAGCGCGGCGTCGTGCGGCGCGCCCGCAGTGCGAGTGCGAGTACCTGTGCGACACGTGCAGCTCGTGCACGGCGCGCAGCACGACGCGCAGCTCGGAGCGCTCGTCCTTGAGCACGTGCGCGGCGAGGCGGCGCAGCGCCAGCGCCGTGTTGTGCAGCAGCGCGGCGTCGTGCGGCGCCACGCGGTGCGCCCGCAGTGCGAGTGCGAGTACCTGTGCGACACGTGCAGCTCGTGCACGGCGCGCAGCACGACGCGCAGCTCGGAGCGCTCGTCCTTGAGCACGTGCGCGGCGAGGCGGCGCAGCGCCAGCGCCGTGTTGTGCAGCAGCGCGGCGTCGTGCGGCGCCACGCGGCGCGCCCGCAGTGCGAGTGCGAGTACCTGTGCGACACGTGCAGCTCGTGCACGGCGCGCAGCACGACGCGCAGCTCGGAGCGCTCGTCCTTGAGCACGTGCGCGGCGAGGCGGCGCAGCGCCAGCGCCGTGTTGTGCAGCAGCGCGGCGTCGTGCGGCGCCACGCGGCGCGCCCGCAGTGCGAGTGCGAGTACCTGTGCGACACGTGCAGCTCGTGCACGGCGCGCAGCACGACGCGCAGCTCGGAGCGCTCGTCCTTGAGCACGTGCGCGGCGAGGCGGCGCAGCGCCAGCGCCGTGTTGTGCAGCAGCGCGGCGTCGTGCGGCGCCACGCGGCGCGCCCGCAGTGCGAGTGCGAGTACCTGTGCGACACGTGCAGCTCGTGCACGGCGCGCAGCACGACGCGCAGCTCGGAGCGCTCGTCCTTGAGCACGTGCGCGGCGAGGCGGCGCAGCGCCAGCGCTGTGTTGTGCAGCAGCGCGGCGTCGTGCGGCGCCACGCGGCGCGCCCGCAGTGCGAGTGCGAGTACCTGTGCGACACGTGCAGCTCGTGCACGGCGCGCAGCACGACGCGCAGCTCGGAGCGCTCGTCCTTGAGCACGTGCGCGGCGAGGCGGCGCAGCGCCAGCGCCGTGTTGTGCAGCAGCGCGGCGTCGTGCGGCGCCACGCGGCGCGCCCGCAGTGCGAGTGCGAGTACCTGTGCGACACGTGCAGCTCGTGCACGGCGCGCAGCACGACGCGCAGCTCGGAGCGCTCGTCCTTGAGCACGTGCGCGGCGAGGCGGCGCAGCGCCAGCGCCGTGTTGTGCAGCAGCGCGGCGTCGTGCGGCGCCACGCGGCGCGCCCGCAGTGCGAGTGCGAGTACCTGTGCGACACGTGCAGCTCGTGCACGGCGCGCAGCACGACGCGCAGCTCGGAGCGCTCGTCCTTGAGCACGTGCGCGGCGAGGCGGCGCAGCGCCAGCGCCGTGTTGTGCAGCAGCGCGGCGTCGTGCGGCGCCACGCGGCGCGCCCGCAGTGCGAGTGCGAGTACCTGTGCGACACGTGCAGCTCGTGCACGGCGCGCAGCACGACGCGCAGCTCGGAGCGCTCGTCCTTGAGCACGTGCGCGGCGAGGCGGCGCAGCGCCAGCGCCGTGTTGTGCAGCAGCGCGGCGTCGTGCGGCGCCACGCGGCGCGCCCGCAGTGCGAGTGCGAGTACCTGTGCGACACGTGCAGCTCGTGCACGGCGCGCAGCACGACGCGCAGCTCGGAGCGCTCGTCCTTGAGCACGTGCGCGGCGAGGCGGCGCAGCGCCAGCGCCGTGTTGTGCAGCAGCGCGGCGTCGTGCGGCGCCACGCGGCGCGCCCGCAGTGCGAGTGCGAGTACCTGTGCGACACGTGCAGCTCGTGCACGGCGCGCAGCACGACGCGCAGCTCGGAGCGCTCGTCCTTGAGCACGTGCGCGGCGAGGCGGCGCAGCGCCAGCGCCGTGTTGTGCAGCAGCGCGGCGTCGTGCGGCGCCACGCGGCGCGCCCGCAGTGCGAGTGCGAGTACCTGTGCGACACGTGCAGCTCGTGCACGGCGCGCAGCACGACGCGCAGCTCGGAGCGCTCGTCCTTGAGCACGTGCGCGGCGAGGCGGCGCAGCGCCAGCGCCGTGTTGTGCAGCAGCGCGGCGTCGTGCGGCGCCACGCGGCGCGCCCGCAGTGCGAGTGCGAGTACCTGTGCGACACGTGCAGCTCGTGCACGACGCGCAGCACGACGCGCAGCTCGGAGCGCTCGTCCTTGAGCACGTGCGCGGCGAGGCGGCGCAGCGCCAGCGCCGTGTTGTGCAGCAGCGCGGCGTCGTGCGGCGCCACGCGGCGCGCCCGCAGTGCGAGTGCGAGTACCTGTGCGACACGTGCAGCTCGTGCACGGCGCGCAGCACGACGCGCAGCTCGGAGCGCTCGTCCTTGAGCACGTGCGCGGCGAGGCGGCGCAGCGCCAGCGCTGTGTTGTGCAGCAGCGCGGCGTCGTGCGGCGCCACGCGGCGCGCCCGCAGTGCGAGTGCGAGTACCTGTGCGACACGTGCAGCTCGTGCACGGCGCGCAGCACGACGCGCAGCTCGGAGCGCTCGTCCTTGAGCACGTGCGCGGCGAGGCGGCGCAGCGCCAGCGCCGTGTTGTGCAGCAGCGCGGCGTCGTGCGGCGCCACGCGGCGCGCCCGCAGTGCGAGTGCGAGTACCTGTGCGACACGTGCAGCTCGTGCACGGCGCGCAGCACGACGCGCAGCTCGGAGCGCTCGTCCTTGAGCACGTGCGCGGCGAGGCGGCGCAGCGCCAGCGCCGTGTTGTGCAGCAGCGCGGCGTCGTGCGGCGCCACGCGGCGCGCCCGCAGTGCGAGTGCGAGTACCTGTGCGACACGTGCAGCTCGTGCACGGCGCGCAGCACGACGCGCAGCTCGGAGCGCTCGTCCTTGAGCACGTGCGCGGCGAGGCGGCGCAGCGCCAGCGCCGTGTTGTGCAGCAGCGCGGCGTCGTGCGGCGCCACGCGGCGCGCCCGCAGTGCGAGTGCGAGTACCTGTGCGACACGTGCAGCTCGTGCACGGCGCGCAGCACGACGCGCAGCTCGGAGCGCTCGTCCTTGAGCACGTGCGCGGCGAGGCGGCGCAGCGCCAGCGCCGTGTTGTGCAGCAGCGCGGCGTCGTGCGGCGCCACGCGGCGCGCCCGCAGTGCGAGTGCGAGTACCTGTGCGACACGTGCAGCTCGTGCACGGCGCGCAGCACGACGCGCAGCTCGGAGCGCTCATCCTTGAGCACGTGCGCGGCGAGGCGGCGCAGCGCCAGCGCCGTGTTGTGCAGCAGCGCGGCGTCGTGCGGCGCCACGCGGCGCGCCCGCAGTGCGAGTGCGAGTACCTGTGCGACACGTGCAGCTCGTGCACGGCGCGCAGCACGACGCGCAGCTCGGAGCGCTCGTCCTTGAGCACGTGCGCGGCGAGGCGGCGCAGCGCCAGCGCCGTGTTGTGCAGCAGCGCGGCGTCGTGCGGCGCCACGCGGCGCGCCCGCAGTGCGAGTGCGAGTACCTGTGCGACACGTGCAGCTCGTGCACGGCGCGCAGCACGACGCGCAGCTCGGAGCGCTCGTCCTTGAGCACGTGCGCGGCGAGGCGGCGCAGCGCCAGCGCCGTGTTGTGCAGCAGCGCGGCGTCGTGCGGCGCCACGCGGCGCGCCCGCAGTGCGAGTGCGAGTACCTGTGCGACACGTGCAGCTCGTGCACGGCGCGCAGCACGACGCGCAGCTCGGAGCGCTCGTCCTTGAGCACGTGCGCGGCGAGGCGGCGCAGCGCCAGCGCCGTGTTGTGCAGCAGCGCGGCGTCGTGCGGCGCCACGCGGCGCGCCCGCAGTGCGAGTGCGAGTACCTGTGCGACACGTGCAGCTCGTGCACGGCGCGCAGCACGACGCGCAGCTCGGAGCGCTCGTCCTTGAGCACGTGCGCGGCGAGGCGGCGCAGCGCCAGCGCCGTGTTGTGCAGCAGCGCGGCGTCGTGCGGCGCCACGCGGCGCGCCCGCAGTGCGAGTGCGAGTACCTGTGCGACACGTGCAGCTCGTGCACGGCGCGCAGCACGACGCGCAGCTCGGAGCGCTCGTCCTTGAGCACGTGCGCGGCGAGGCGGCGCAGCGCCAGCGCCGTGTTGTGCAGCAGCGCGGCGTCGTGCGGCGCCACGCGGCGCGCCCGCAGTGCGAGTGCGAGTACCTGTGCGACACGTGCAGCTCGTGCACGGCGCGCAGCACGACGCGCAGCTCGGAGCGCTCGTCCTTGAGCACGTGCGCGGCGAGGCGGCGCAGCGCCAGCGCCGTGTTGTGCAGCAGCGCGGCGTCGTGCGGCGCCACGCGGCGCGCCCGCAGTGCGAGTGCGAGTACCTGTGCGACACGTGCAGCTCGTGCACGGCGCGCAGCACGACGCGCAGCTCGGAGCGCTCGTCCTTGAGCACGTGCGCGGCGAGGCGGCGCAGCGCCAGCGCCGTGTTGTGCAGCAGCGCGGCGTCGTGCGGCGCCACGCGGCGCGCCCGCAGTGCGAGTGCGAGTACCTGTGCGACACGTGCAGCTCGTGCACGGCGCGCAGCACGACGCGCAGCTCGGAGCGCTCGTCCTTGAGCACGTGCGCGGCGAGGCGGCGCAGCGCCAGCGCCGTGTTGTGCAGCAGCGCGGCGTCGTGCGGCGCCACGCGGCGCGCCCGCAGTGCGAGTGCGAGTACCTGTGCGACACGTGCAGCTCGTGCACGGCGCGCAGCACGACGCGCAGCTCGGAGCGCTCGTCCTTGAGCACGTGCGCGGCGAGGCGGCGCAGCGCCAGCGCCGTGTTGTGCAGCAGCGCGGCGTCGTGCGGCGCCACGCGGCGCGCCCGCAGTGCGAGTGCGAGTACCTGTGCGACACGTGCAGCTCGTGCACGGCGCGCAGCACGACGCGCAGCTCGGAGCGCTCGTCCTTGAGCACGTGCGCGGCGAGGCGGCGCAGCGCCAGCGCCGTGTTGTGCAGCAGCGCGGCGTCGTGCGGCGCCACGCGGCGCGCCCGCAGCAGCGCGGCGCGTGCGGCGCGCGCTCTGCCCGCCATGGTCTGCGCGCGCGCCAGCCACGTCAGCCACTCCACGTCGTGGTGCAGGCGGAACTTGCGAATGCAGTTCTCGTACTAAAACATACGTACTAGATTACAATTTTTCTTGAAAATTTTTAATGTAGAGACGACGTTATACAACTGACGGAAACAAGCTGCGGAACTATATAGATAAGGGCAAGCCCTTCCCTTTCAAAGGCTAAATCGGGATAGGGGTAAGGCTGTTACAATATACCCGGGAAAAATGATTGGATCTTATTATATATGAGTGAATGTAAATATATATAAAAGTGTCTAATCATATTTAAAAGAATATAATTATATATAATTTTTTTGTTTTTTATCATATTATCATATCAATATATATATAAAAATTACTATCGCTACATTAGGGACTCAATTAAACCATGTCCTGTCTGACGAACAACATGGTTTTCGTCGAGCTCGTGGCGTTGTTACTAGCCTCGTGTCCTATACAGACTTCATACTTAATGCCATGGATGAAGGTTACCAAGTAGACGCCGTGTATACCGATTTTTCAAAAGCGTTTGATAAAATTAGCCACTCGGTTCTCATCAGGAAGCTTCTGGAGGTCGGTATACACGGTGATCTTCTGCGATGGGTATACTCTTATGTGACTAACCGTAGTCAGGCCGTCGCGTTAAAGGGATATCAATCTACTTTCCTTGTTAACAGGTCTGGTATTCCACAAGGATCCATCCTTGGACCTTTTCTCTTCATACTGTATATTAATGATATAGGAAAATGTTTTCGGAACTCATGTCACCTTCTCTATGCAGATGACACAAAAATATATAAAATTATAAAAACAAGTAGTGACTGTGTGGCCTTGCAAAACGATCTAAATAGTTTCGACACATATTGCAAAACTAACCAATTATACTTAAATGCTGACAAGTGTCATGTTATAACTTTTACGCGGAGGAAAATACCTATCACTTATGACTATACGATTGGGGGGCGGACTCTCAGTCGGGTGTCTTCAACACGAGATCTCGGAGTGACCCTGGACGCCAAGCTCCGCTTCAATGAACATATCGATATAATTTTAGCTAAAGCTTTCAAACAACTAGGCACTATTATTCGAATAGGTCAACCCTTTAAACGTATTACAACTCTTAAACTGCTATATAATGCATATGTTCGCAGTATACTTGAGTTCGCGAGTGTGGTTTGGAATCCAGAGTATGCTTTTAATATTAACCGCATCGAAAGGGTTCAAAATAAGTTTTTGAAGACACTCGATTATCGGTCTGGCTCTTGGTCTAAAGACTATGGGGAAAGTGCGGCAAGACATAATATTCAGCGGTTGGACTTAAGGCGTAAATATCTAGATAGTATATTTCTTTTTAAAATTTTACACAATAAAGTTGATTCTTCCACTCTGTTAAACAAAATTTATTTCAAAATACCGCGACCATCCTCACGTATCATGGACACTTTTTATATTCCTCCCTATCATACAAACTACGCTAGAAATACCTTCTTCAGGCGATCTTGCTCTTACTACAATAGTCATCTCAAATCAGTTGATATGTTTTGTAACAACTTAAGAAAGTATAAAATTAAATTAAATGACTTAATATTTGGCTCATAAACATATTTTTTATATTGGTTGTGTAGGGTTAAGGTTCATTATATCTTATACCATTGTTACTACTGAATGTTGATATTTTGTATTCTAAATTATGGTACTTTAGGTCTAGTTGTAATTATAAAGTTTATTAATGATTGTAAATGACTGTTTGTTACCTAAATAAATAAATAAAAAAAAAATATATATATATATATATATATAGCTATATATGATTATATCTAATAAGATATAACTCTTGAAATAAAAAACTTATCGTCAGATATACGTAGATATAATTAGATTATACAATATCTGTTTATATCTAAATATTCAATCAATAAAAAATTATGAGTTCTGACTTTATATTCTTTGATATGATTATATATTATATTTATAGTTAATACGAGTTCCAAGCTGTGTACCCCTAGATGGCGTAAGACGTCATTTAGATAGCGCTATTATTTGTGTCACATTTGTACATTAGTATCTCTGAGACTGGAAAATAAATCACCAAAACAATCCACACTGGTACGTTTTATTAATTACGATACCATAGGGAACTAGTTCCAAGGGAAATACGGATTGTTCAACTTGGTCCTTCAAGTTGGATGGTGTCAGCAGAGGGCGCTGGCAAGAATCAAGAATCTATACCTATCATACCATATATAATTATATCCTTCCCGTATTTGGAATTGTCAGTTAAATCCAATTATATATTATTAGATCTATTCATTTTTTCTTGGGTAGTACAGGTGATGATTGGTCATTTGGTCAGTGAGGATATGCTATTTTATAAGCATAGATTATTTAAGTTTAAAAATACATTATAGTAAAAATATTTACATATTTTAACAGATATACTAATGTAGCGACATCTATCTCGCCGCATATGAACTGACATATCCTACATCGCGCTATAGAAGTTTTCAAAGCGAATATATACAAGAACCCGACAACAAACGTTAAGTGGCGCGTAGCCCACCAGACGCAACATCCGTCTGGTCGAAGGATCCTTCCTTTTCAAAGGCAGCCTCTCTACTCAAATACCTCCTAAAACTGGTGACCCCGACGTGATAGATGTGCGGATATGCGGCGAGATAGATGTCGCTACACAAACATTAAAGAAATATTATCAAAAAATAGTAACCATCTGTATAGCATTGATGTACTGCTTCTGTTCAACATAAATGTGTGCGATATTCATCCAAACGTCTGGGAAATCTGCAGTTGCTTCTCGCACTTGTGCGAAAATATCACGTGCTTCATTTATACAACCCTGTGTGAAAATAATACGATAGTTATAATAGAGAAGTTGCATGACTTTTTTTAATTTTTTTTTTTCTTAAAGCTTAATGAAAATTGTTAAGGAAAATTAAAAAAAATATTAAAAAAAAAAATTACAAATGATTTTTCATGTAAAAATGTGGTTTCTTTTTAAATCTAAATTCAAACGGTAGTGACGTCATTATATCGCTTTAGTAACGCCACCGCGTGGTGAAAAGATAAAGCACTTATGTTTACGTTGTCTAGGTCAAAAAAATTGTCATTGCATAATATTATAATACAGGTTATATTTAATTTAATAAAATTTCATTATTCGTCACTTCTCCCAAATAATGACTTTGTGCCGTTTACAGTCGAAACACTTAGACCTTGGAGAAGCAGTGGTACTCCGTGCGTCTGAGTTTTAATTAATGAAAAAGACATTAACAATGATAGTTTATTAATTAAAATTTTTATTTTTATTTACTGAATCTATGATTTAACAAATCAACAACTGTGTTGATATATTCACTAGAGCCCGTGTTTGTAACATGTTGTGACGTCATATGTAAAGACTATGGCTATATTGCTTGAATATTTTTAGTTTAAGGAAGTTTTCATACTTTTCCAACAGACAAGTGTAGACGAAACAATCCTGTGGTGTGTATTGAATACGGGAGGGAGCCCAAGCAGCCGTACAATCACTCGGGACACATTAATTACAGAGCACACATTATTAATTAAAATGCTTACAATATAAAATACCTTCCGGTTCCACACATTTTGATTTTGTAAGTATGTAATTCAATTTTATTTTAATGTCAGTTTAGGACCGGAAATATGACGAATTATTAAAAATACACACCAATACTATTAAATTAAAATGTTTTCTTATTTACCTTATGTGCCAAAACACATCCAATTCCATTAGCAGCCCAAATATTCTTGGGATCATTCTTGAGGACTTGCTTATACATAGCCAATGCTCTTTCCTGGTGTCTCTTCTCTCTATCTTTCTCACGACAAGGCTGGTGTAGAGTTTGTAACCATACATTTCCTAAAAAATATAATATATGTAATTATATCATCTAGATCAGGGACTTCCAAAGGGTCGAAGGTCCTTGGGGTCGAAATCTACCACTTACATATTATCCACTTAACCAAATGAAAAGTTTTTAAATTGGTAATTATTTTTTATCAATATGAAAACTACTACAGATAGGATTTTTAAAGTAATATGGCTATAGGGGTCTGAGATATCAGTTCATTTTGGTTCAAAATAGTTTGGGAATACCTGATCTAGATAGAATATGATCACATATGAAATTTAATGTATGGTAAATTATAATGATTTATGTCTTCATACCCCACTATATACTAACTTTAATGTATTCAATGTTGAAACAAAACATAAAATAAATATTATTATTATGCGTTTTGATATGACACTTAAAAACAAAATTGAACATTTTACTTCATAAAATAATTTATCTTTTTGAATTTTTTCCCCATGTTTTATGTTTTTTTCATTTACAACTCAGACTCAACTACATTTCAGCCCAAGTGTGTGTGTGTATGCAACGACCGTTCTGGTGTAGTGGTGCGAGTAGTTGCCTGAATGCCCCGCGCCGGTGCTCGCAGGTTCGATTCCTGCTCAGGACAGATATTTGTATTTGTAAAAATATTTGTTTCCGGTCTAGGTGTGTGTCCTTGTGGGTATCTCCGCCGTGCCTCGGAGAGCACGTAAAGCCGTCGGTCCGGGTTGGTTACACCGGTCCGGACACCTGATAACGATTGTTACCCATATTAGAGAAATTATCCGCCAACCTGCAATGGAGCAGCGTGGAGGATTAAGCTCCAACCCTTCTTTTATATGGAGAAGAGGCCTTCGCTCAGCAGTTAGTGGTTTACAGGCTGATACACAATGTATGTATTTACTTTATTTTCAATTGTTAATTTTTTTTTTTATGTTCATCAATTTTGTTAATAATGTACTGTTAAACTATAAAACAACTTTTTAATTCCTTACCGAGCGCAATGAGCGAATATGCATCATTAGAAGTAGAAGAATTCTGTAGAATTCTCTCGAATTTCTTTTGCCCGGGTCCCCACTCCTGTTGCGCTAAATGCAGGTTTCCTAACAGAGACCAAGTGTCTGGATGTTCTGTGTTCACTTTCAGAGCTTCCTTGAACCAATCTGAAGCTTCATAGATTTGACCCTTATCACGAGCCATACAGCCCAATCTGAAAATAGTTTTTAGTTAGAAAAGGAATAATAAATTATAATGCTTCGGTTACTTTATATCTAACTAGCTTCTGCCCGCGGCTTTGCCCGCGTGGATGTCGGTTATCGCGACCAAAAAAATATAAGTATCCTATGTTACTTTTAATACGTTCAAGAATATGTGTACAAAGTTTCATGATGATCGGTTAAGTAGTTTTCGCGTGAAAGCGTAACAAACAAACTAACATTTCACAATTATATATATAGGTAGGGATTGTTTTTTAGTACACAAGGCTTACATCTGATCAAAGTTTTGCCTGATGGAAAGCAGCATCGAGGTAGTCTTAGATGACCCCATCTTAATTAAGAAAATTATATATACTTTAAATGCAACATATACATGTAAATTTATATTAATATTATATATGAGAGAGCGTGTTTCTCAGATATATTACATCCAGGGACTACTCGTTCTGATTTTAAAAACACTTTCTCTAATTAACCTGTTTATTGAGAGACATTAGAGGCCATATAACATGAAACATCGACTCATCGGAGCTGAGTATACTAATTAAACCTACTGTACAAGACAACCGAAAAGAGCGGTCGTAGGCAGTCTCTCTCGCTCGCGTGTGAGCGAGACGACATAGTGTTGCGGTCCCTGTCGCGTGTAAGAGCGTGACATTCTGTTAATTTTGTATAGATTAAAGAACGATAATAGCTTAATATTTCGAATGGTTATTATATTTTTCTTTTATTGTTTTCTTCATTTGTGAATTTAATAGATAGTTGTTTAATGTTATTTCGTATAGAAAGAGATAGTGATAGAATTTTGTATAGAAAAGGGACAGTTTAGATAAGGGTATAGTTTTACAGACAGAATTAAGGACATTTTATTGTTGAAATATTAATTTAAGAACACCATTTCGGGTGTCGCAGGTCATTCTTCACTGGACTATAGTACAGCAAGGATCACTTATAGAAGCTAGCCAACATTTTGCTCCTCACAAGCGGGAAAATCTTCAACTAATTAATGGCGTTTTATTGACGAATCCCTTCACGGAACACGCGGCGAATTAGAACCAGCACTCCTTAGCGAAAGTACCGGCCCTAGGAAACAGACGTCGAAAAATACAGTCCACTCGTATCATAGTACAGACTAGGGTCCGGTACACCTACCGTAAATAGCAGTCGATGTAATTAGGATGCTCCTTCAAAATGTCCTTGTATAATTTCTCAGCCTTATTATAAACACACAAAGCTTCGTTAAGTCTTGCTAAATTATACATTGTAGTGACCGCAATAGAATTGTAATATTGGGCATCCAAAGTCTCTGCGTCTACTTTTTCCCTGTGAATGAAAAAAAAAAATACTTAGGATAACAATGATTGCATACTATTAATATTTACATTAAATACAAACATTAAGATCCATCAAATAAACTATTATTATATAAAAATTATATCAATATAAAATGTAATGTGACGACCGGTCTGATGTAGTGGTGCGAGTAGTCGCTTCAACGTCGGCGGTCGCGGGTTCGATACCCACTCGGGGCAGATATTTGTATTTGTGCAAATATTTGTTTCCGGTCTAGGTGTATGTATGTCTTTGTAGTTTTCCCTACCGTGCCTCGGTTAAAATATAATTTGACCGATTTAAAAAGTTTTATTAAAATTTGTTATATTCAAATATAAAAATCAAGAAATAACTCAAATTGATTATTAGAGTATATTTCTTTTATTTTTTAACCTGCGTTATAATATACATCAAGTTTAGCATATTTGAAATTCCAAAATAAGAACCACTAAAATCGAGTCGAATTATGAGAACTTTATTTAGGTTAATAAAAAAATAATTAAAAAATATCTCAATATGATGATGCTTTTGCACTTTGCAGAATTTTTTTTAATAAAAATGTATTAACAACTTAATGAAAGCAAAAAATAATTAAACTAACCTTTCTAAAGCCTCTTCAAGATATTTCTTAGCTTCAGACAAGTTACCGAGTCTGTAGTGTAGTGCTGCAACATTGTTCAGTATTTCAGCTGGAATATCAGCATTCACCTTTTCCTTTAAAATCTTCATTGCAGTTGAATACGCGTTTAATGAGCCCTAAAAATAAACATAACGAATTAGTAAGTGTTTCTTGTTTCAAAGTGTAGTCTCAAGATTAATCAGTCCAATTTTACAGATACTTGTAACTTTTTCACAATATGGTACTTACCAGTCCGCATGGTCTTACCCTTGTAGACATTAATTAATCAATGATTTAAATGAGTAAAAGCATGATACTTTATAGCCTAAGCAATAAACAGGTATAAATGATTAATTTCGCTGATAAATTTATCAAAATTGACTCAATACCTTTGAAATTTCCGTGTTCATATAAAACAAATAAACAAAAATATTCTTTTGTCACAGTAACATAAAAATACAGCACATTTTTGTGCTGTGTGTGTATTATTGTTTAGACAATATGTATATGTCGTGGCCATATCGTGAAATTGCCCACATCATGAAATACTCGAAAATCTATGTATTAATACGTGAAGCAAAAACTTTCTACCCCTTTTTCCGAAAATTACGCGGAAGAAGAAGTATGAAATTTGGCACAGTTAAAGTTTATATGGAGAAGAAGTGCAAAATGCTAATATTTTTTATAATAATGGTCAAAAAATACATTAAATTAATTTAAAAAAACAATACACACACTACGACACACAAACACATATGTACAATGTACATATATACACAAATTTTGTTTATTGTCAAAGTCTGTTGTAAACACGGTCTTAAATACAGGTCTCGCAACAATTTTTATTTAAATAGAGGTTTTGAAACGAACTTTTTATCAAAATTTTTATGACTAACTTTGATATGACATATGCTCACCATGTTATGCACGATCATATTTTTATAATGTTGACAATGCTGTCAATTATAGATTAGATCGAATTTCGATCACTGGGCGACCACTAGTTTAATTAAATGGTCGCATTTAATTAAATGTTTCACACTGTTCATTGGCCACATCATGATGTGCCTTGGCCAGATAAATGATAAGAAATCGTTTGTCGATACGGTCAAGAAAGGCATACTTCGTGAATAGGTCAAGATTATTTGACCATAGTAGGGTGACCATGCGAAAAAAAAGTCTATGGACTATTACTGGCTATCCAAAAATGATATTATGGAAATTGCGGATGAGGAATATATTATATTCAAGAAAAAAAAAAACCTAACCTAACATATTCTGAATTTTTATTTTATATTTTATGTACACCCTATTGTCATGACATGGTCAACCATGGATGACTAAATCGTCAAATGTTTACGATTTAATGATCTGGTCAAATTTAGTTGACCACATCATGAAAATCTTGAGCATTTCATGATGTGGATTTGAAATGTCTGCTCTGTGTGGTTTTGAATTTGTGGGATCCGTCGCTATTCTACGACTATGACGTAACACCAACAAAACACAACAACAACAACATAGTTGTTTGAAGTGTCTGCCCTGTAAAGTTTTAAATTTGTAAGATCCGTCACTATTCTACGACTAGACGATATACAATACCAACATAGAATTTGTCAGGCTACAATTGTTTTATAATATTTAATCTATATGTACAGATTCTTTTATTTAAACTATTGGCTATTAAACATCAAGTTACTCAAAGATGCAGGTAAATAGTCATAAATTTCAAATGAGGTTGAGTATCAAAATTAATCTATGGTGAAATCTTGAAACATCTAGTCTATATATAATAATGATACCTGTAGGTCGTTTTGTTCCAATATTTGAGCAAGTTCGATCCAAGCTTCGACATCATCTGGAAATTGTTCAGTGACTTTCTTCAAGTGTTGTCGAGCGATGTCTCTTTGTAGTTGTGAGGGTGAATTTGCATATAAGGAACCAAGAATTTTCATTGTTTCATAGTTACCCGGCTGGGCTTTAAGAACCTTTTCGAAACACTGAGCAGCCTAGATAAAAAATCATAAGTATTAGAATTATAATTATTATTGATTTATATTTGTATATTTATAGAAGACAATAATATACTACTGTAAATTTAAAAGTGATTCGAAAGTAAACATTTCATAAAAACATCTAACTTACATTTTCAGTATCTCCTCTATATATATACATTTGACCTAAACCGTAGTGCGGCAACACAAAGTTGGGTGGAGCGAACTGGGTCGCCTGATAGTAATACTGGAAGGCTTGAACGCAATCGCCTTGTGCATGAAAGGCTCGAGCAAGATGATGACAACTCTCTGCTCTCATTGCTTCATTCTCAGTATTATGAAAGGCGTGAAGTGCCAAATGTTGAACTTTACTGTAGTCCTATCAAATTAATTAGTTAAGTAAATAAATTGTAAATATGTATTTATATAAGGGCTAGCATCAGCCCGTGTAGGTATATTGATATTTTTTTTTAAAGTATCCTATGTTACTTCTAATACCTCCAAGAATATGTGTACAAAGATCAATAGAAATAAACAAAAAATAATAATCAATAGAAACTATATTGGTCCTTGAATTAAATTAGATTAACTATAAGTTAAATCCACTTGTAATTATAAGTCAATACTATGACAGTATGCATATTCAATAACAAATTGAATACAAAAAATAATAGCTAAAAAAAGATATTAAATTAATTATACTAACACATTAAAATTAATTAATTAACACATTAAATTTAATAATTAATACTAGACATATTTTGCTCATCTATATATAATTCTTTATAATTATAAGAATAATTAATATTCAATAATAATTTGAAGTAAATACATACCTTCTTAAAAAAGAAGTGGTTAGCCAAGTGATTAAGCACCATAGGGTTCTTAGGATCAATTGCATATGCCTTCGACAGCATGATAACAGCCATCTTATTGGATTCATTTTCTTGCAAGTTTAGTTTTAAAATAGAGAGACCCACTAAGGCCCCTACGCACTGAGGGTCCAGCTGCAGGGCTCTCTCGAACGCCATTCTAAAAGAATTATTTGAAAGAAAAATTAAATTAATTTACAGTAATATAGCTTATACATCAGAATAACACATAGGCTATAATTCATAAAGATTTTGTGTAATTTGGCCATAACATAGTTTAAAAATGTATCGCGAAAATGCGTAAGTGCTACTAATTCCATGGCGCTTATGACCTTTTCGCGAAAATTCGATTGGCCAGAATGGAACATCAGTCAGCGCGGCACGCAGGGCGGGGGTAGAGGTTCGGTCCAAGTGATGACGCGTGACCGCCGAGCGTTCGATCCGCACGCGGGCATACGTCAAAGATGGTTGTGTTCATTTTGAATTTTTTTCTAATATTCGATTATCGGAGCGATTTATTACTTAAGATTAGTACAGTAAGTATAATTATTATTTTTGTTAGTATATTTTAAATAGAAATATAGATTACTTTTTATTTTTATTTCAGTCGTATTAAAAATGCCTTTTTTAAATATATATTTTTGATTATAGGAGATTATTTGAGTTTTAGTTATTAAGTTCGTATTTATGTAAATGTATGTTTCGTGGCTAATTTGCTGCGCCGTTTGTGATGAAATTTGATGAGACATAGGCTACTTTTTATCAATACAAACACGCAGGTGAGCCTCGGCAGCTGCTAGTAAAAACTATAAATAAACTAACAACTACTGTAACAGAAATTTGCATATAATATTTACATATTAGGCTAAGTAAGCTATTGTCTATTTATATTATAATTACAAATGTTTATAATAGATAAAACATGGTGTTACTATTGCAAAATACAAAATGTATAGTATAGTATAGTATATATATATATATATATATATATATATATATATATATATATATATATAGATTTAATATAGGCTACACTTTATCTGTAAATTTCTTTCAGATCAGGACTCAGAGCTATAAATGTTAAATGATACTAAAAAAGTGAGTGAAATAATTGTTTTTTTTAAATTTATTTATTAATTGTCAAGTTCTTGATAATGTTACATCTTACATCCAGATATAAATATATTTTTTGAATTTAAAGTGTATCTTCAAACTAAAAAAAATATACTTAATATTATGATTGGTTTACACTATCACACAATCGTGTGTATTGGAATGTACCCAGCATAATGTTAAGTTTTAGTTCGTAATTTTTAATGATTTTTAATCTTTTAACCTGACATAACAACATGATTATAAAAAATATAATCAATATACTAATTGAATTAAAAGTTTTTTAATGAATAAATAGAAATAATTACAAACATATTTTAGAACTATAGTGGTATCTATTCATGAGTTTTTATAAAAAAATTTATACAATATAGCAGAAATATGAGTTCCAAACTTTTCTTTTACCTTGCTTTTTCCTGATTATTAAGCTTCATAAAACAGTGTCCCATTCCTAGACGTAATGCTGCTGGACTGTTTGGATTGGTTCTCAGTGCCTTTTTATAGAATGCTAAAGCTCCTCTGTAGTCTTTTCTATTAAAGGCTATACAAGCTTTACCGAGTAACGATGGAACATTATTAGGTGACTGGTTGAGCACAAAGTTGAACTGTGTATCAGCTTGGCCCATTTTATCACCCTCAAGTAGGCAGAAGTAAGCTCGACCAAGGAGATGGTTCTTAAACATAAAATTAATTGAAATGCAACAACATAGATTAAGATTTTGCAAAACTTTTACCTCAAAGTTTCACAACTCACTTACCTGATCATACATAATAATTTTATCTGCCATTGTGTAAAGTAGAGTTGCTTTTGTAAATAGCTCCTTTTTCTTATCCTTTGACTTCTCTTTGTTCGCTTCTTGAACATAATATGCAGCCAACATATCAAGGGCGCGCATTTGGTCTCGCTCAAAGTCTCTATAGTCAATATTAGCATCCACTCGGGACGCTTCAAGTATCTTAAGGAAATCATCAATTTTCTTTTGTTTATAATATGCGAGCTGAAAACAGGTTTACAGTTCATGAAATATAAGGTTTAGTAATATATACAATATGACACAAGTTTGTAGGTTAAATTCGCTTACTGCAACATTAATCCAGACGTTGAGCTGGGATCGCTCCTGCTGCAAAATACTGAGTACTTCATCTCCAGAGGGTAGTTGTTCTGGATCGAGGTCTATTACCTGTATATAACAAGCAGGAAGAATTGATTACACGATTGACATTTACTATAAGAAAAATCGAGCCGAATCACGTAACGTCTTATAATATCACCTCATCAGTGCTCATTAACGGTATCTCGAGCGACATTTTGATGCCTTGTCTAACGACACAGACTTTATCACAAATAAAACATAATACACCGATAGTTGCTACACAGTACACCAAAGCTAGTGTGCGCTGTGCGACACACAAACAATTACCAAACAACTCCAAAAACTTAAAACCAACTTAAAACTTTTGTCAATTTGTCAACAATTCTTTTAATTTATTAAAAATATGTATGTATTGAAATTTGTCAACAATTAAAAATTAAAATTTTACATCATACAGGTACTTCATGGTACAGATAATATATTAATTCTTGCTCCACGCTGCGCGCTATAAGGTTATTGTTTTTTTTTTTTACAATGGTTGTCCCTAGTTAAAAAAGTAGTTTTTGGTAAATGCCTTTGTTAAAACTAGAATTAAAGCTAAAAAAAGACATAGCAACCTATTAATATAAAAAAAACCTAATAACATAACATTAAAAAAATATCTTTCGATATTCATATGAATTACAAAAAAAAAAAACGTACAAATTTTTTTTTTCAAGTCAAAAAAGGTCATATACCATCATAACAACACTAGTTATGATGTTTTGAAGTCATAAGGCACCTCTAAAGAAAATCAGCCCCATTATGGCTGGTGACGTGATATTGAATATTTACCAAAAATTAAATAAAAATATAAAAACGATCGAACAAATAATTTAATTATTCGAACAAAATATAAAAAAGTAAAAGCTATTGATTAAGAAATAAAAAACTTGGATTAGGGTTATGTTGCGCCAACTTTAAAGAAAATTTTATTTGATTATTTATAAATAAACAATAGTCGAACAAAAAAAAAATTTGACGAACAATTAAGAACAAACGACGAACAAACAATTCGATAAGAAAAATATTGCAAAAACTAATTTCTTGTCGCCAAGTTCAGACAGGTCTACCCATGGAATATAGATACTACCCCTGTATTACAATACTTAATCTATGGATAGTACGGCTGACCTAGGACAAGATACTTCATCCTAAACGGCTGACGCATACCCATAATTATCGAATCACAATTATCGATAATTATCGGACCACAAACTAATAATCGATAATTATCAGATAAACAATTATCGATATTAATCGATAGCTATCGAATGAAAAATTATCAAGTAGTTACTAAATATCGATAATTATCGCACATCCTTAGACAGCATATAGTGACAGCCAAAGAGTAGTGACAGCTCATGGTGACAGCCAATGAGCCAGTGATTGGCATGTGATTAGGGATGTGAGATTAATAGAAAATAATCGATTAAATAAAAATCGATTAATCTTGATTCAATATTAATCGATTTCTCAAAAATCGATTAATACGAAAATAAATAATCGATTTTTACGAAAAATCTATTATTTTATTAATCTTTTCTTCTTCTCTTCTTAATCTTATTATTTTTTTCTATTTTTTAAAAATCTACATGCTTTTCATATTCCAATAATAAGCCTAAGACATTCATATTAACAATTTATCAGGTTAAAAATTAAATAAATAAATAACCAATTTTAAAATAAAAAACAAAGCGAATGTTCCTTAAAACTTTCAAGGTAGAGAATAAGGAAGGACAAATTTTCAGTACGATTAAACGTTTTACTATAATAAAAATGAAATGGTGAGCATCCCAACAAAACCTTATGGTCTGAAAAACTAAAATATAAATCAATTTAAAAAATCGGCCTATTCAGTACTATTTTATAATCACAGTACAATAACATTTTTGTTGTATGGAATGTTTTTTATGGATCTAGCTGCATTTTCTACACTGATTCCAAATCTATACTCAGATTTATGCTAGCAGCTCTACTTTTTGAGATATGAAGTGTAGCTATTTTTATCAAAAAAACATGGTTTCTCGTCACATAACATTTTATTTAACTATCTAATTAGAACAAAACTTTCTTTTATGTGACTTTCTTGAATAAGCTGGAGTTTTATTACTATTCTGGATAATCCAACAGTAGTCAGTACTATAGTAATCATACTTTCACTCCAATAGCCTTGTTAGCGCTCCTCCATGGTGCGAATATCCTGATGAAAGCGTTCTCCCTGCTCCTCGCTTAAATCTCAAAGATTTTCACGAAATCGATCAAGGTGGCTATGAGGAAAATGCATCTTAGTGCTGTTGCATCCAAGTTGCTGAAAGTATAATAGTAACTGCTTGACGTGGTCAGGAAAGTCGACGGACTTCTTATTTCTCAAAAAGTTTTATACGAGCCAAATAAACTCATTCCAGGCATTTTTGTCTGTGGTGTTGTGGAGATCTCTTATTAAATCATTTAGGTCCTCTTAGTTTAATGCTATTAGTCTTTCGGCGTCTTCAAATTTGCTACCACTCTCTTTGCAGCTTGTATCACTTTCCTTCATTCGTTGAACAATTTTGTGTGGACATACCTGATGTACTTGGTTGGGGTTCTAATGTATCAGTAGAGCGCAGGACAGGTCTAATATGAAGGGCACAGTACGATAAACCCACATGGAATGATTTTGGGGGTTAATTCCTGTTATGTTTACAACGCAGAAATAATAGTCGTTGTGGTAGTTCGTATCGATCGTATTTTTCCATAATTGTAAAGACTCCATACACGTTTTACACACTTTATTCGGTATCCAAGACTTGTTGTTTGTTTCCAATGGCTGTTGAAAGTACTACATGTAGGCATTTTTCACAAAGTCTGACACATTTAAACAGAATATTTTGAATTTATATTTACCACAAATGTGAAAAAATTTATTTTGATTGTTTACACAGGTCCTTATAGACGAAGCCATTACAAAAAAGAAACAGAAACTAGTAAGACGTTGACGATAGCGATATCAACAGTCAAATGGAGAATACATTTTAAGGGTGTATCTGTATCTCTTAAACTAGAGCTGCTAAAAAAATCTGAGGATAAATTAAAAAAAAAAAGTGAACCTAAATTAGTAAACAACAAGTGAAAAATGTCATACAACAAAAAAAAGTTCGATTTTGTTGTGGAGTGAATAGACTAGTTTTAAAATAAAATACTTAAAACGATATGTAATTAAAAAACTAAACGACTACGTTGTGGTCTCAAAAACTAAAATATAATCTTTCGCTGTTTATAAAATTGAAACTTACTTCAAGTTTTTTTCATCCGTCGCATAGATGGCGCTATGATGAAAATCGATTTAAACGCGTAATTTATATAATCGATTTATTAAAAATCGATTAATATTACTTTAACAATCGATTATAAAAAATCGATTAATATGAAATAAAAATCGATTTATATAAAAATCGATTATTTTTTAACATCTCTACATGTGATTGGCCAGTGAGCCTTCGTGCTTCTGCTTTGCCTGCGTGCTACTGTTGCCAACTTAGTGGATTTTCCACTAGATCTGGTGGTTTTGACACCCCTTTTAGCGGGAAAAAATTGGTTTTAGTGGCTAGTGGATTTTTTAGTGGTTTAGGTTTGTTCCAGTTAGTGGTAAGCTTCGTAGCTTACCACTAAAAATGGTCTTGTATTATTCCAGGATTTTTTTTTTAATATTAAGAAGACATTACCGCACTCTAACGCATATGTAGAGCGATTATTTATTTAGTATTATGAATGTCGCCAAGACGAAACAGAGAAACCGAATGAAATTTGATATCCTTTCTGCAATTCTCACAATTCGTGCAGGCTTAGCACGCAAAAGAAATTACTTAATACCGAATGCCGTAGTTCAAATAATTGGCACTAAAGAATTTTATTCTATGCAAAGTGCAGATGAAGCTGATTCCTCAGAAGACGATCTTCTTTAGGTAGGTAGTTATGTACTTACCTAATTGTTTCCTTTTTTTCTGTACTTACATTAATTGTTTGCTGTAGTACGTAACTTAAATAATTATTTTATTTCATGATAATAATTACGTTGTTGTTGTTTTATTTTCAATTTATATTTAGGTAGGTAGGTTGTCTTTGGGTTTTCTAGTGGAATTCTGGTGGTTTGAGAGGCCGCTAAGTTTTAGTGGTTTCTGGTGGTTTACACGGCCTCATTTGGTGGGTTGCTAAAAATAAAGTTGGCAACACTGCTTCGTGCAGAGAGTCCATGGTTCATAGGAGTTTGATAGGAGTAGAATAAATAATAATAGGAAAGTGAGCCTTAAAAAAAATCATAATCAAAAAACAACTTTATTCAAATAGGGGGCCTATTTGAATAAAGTTGTTTTTACCACGACTCACGAGCACCTTCGAATCGTGATCAGCTAATATAGTTTATTATAGTATTGGGTCATTCTACTTTTGAGGAGCAAAAAAATAAAAAATAAAAATTTCAATTTTGTTCAGGTTTTTTTTATTTATTATATTTATTTAAGGAAAATATCAACATAAGTATACGAAACATAGCTCCCTTCTTGTTAAAATCTAAGAAAATAGCAAAAAACTAAAAAAGTGTGCTAACAGAAATGACGCTTAATTTTACAGAAATGACAATATTTTAAATTAATAATACTTCAGAAATGTACTCGAGATTTATTTCACATTAAATAATAGGCAAATATGGAATAGTAATAAAAACCAAGGAAAAGTATTTCCCAAAAATAATAACAAATTCTAAAAAAAAATAAAAACGATTTGATGATAGAAATGACGCCACCGAAAATCATTTCTTAAATAATTATTCAGAGCATTATAAAATATGCATAATATAATTATAAAAAAAATGTAAAAAACACAGACTAGTAGAGGAGACTAGAAATAAATGAGATTACAAATTAAGATCGGTTTTTATGTCGTTAAACACAAAGAATTAAAATATATTTTCATCGGAAAACGACGGTTGTAAACGCACATGTTTTGTTTTGAAATTGTGTTTGCTTCATAAATTTAGCACTATTAATGGTTGAATCTATAAATCTTTTCTTTTTAATATCTTTTCGAAGCTGTCATCTAAAGAATTCGATCGATAATAAAAGTTTCGACTACGTTTCAATAAAACTGAAACGGTAACTGGTTTAATTTTTTTTTTTTTAATTAATGCATTAAGATCAGTCACATTGTGAACATCTGAATCGTTAGCGTGATGAATTTCTTTGCGTAGAAACGTGTTCAATAAGGCTTGGGTCATCACTTTCAGAATCATCAGTACTGTCAATTTTTTCCTGTAGATAGGAACAACGTACATTTTGTGTATGAAAGGGAATTTGAGTAGAACTATCTTCCAGAGAAGAGATGGTCTCGATAGTGACTGTGTTAGAATATTCACTATGGGGCTTTCGTTTTCTCTTATTAATTTGATCTTTTTTATTTATTAACACATTTTCTTTGGCTACAGCTGTGGCATACCGTATTCGGTATTTTTTTTACTCTATTTTCCATCAATAAAAGTTACTATTTCAGTAACCTGTACCCCTAGTACGAGTTGCACTACGTAAACCGAACGAGAAATACGTAACGTATTTCTTCATACATTTACTAGCAGCGCCCCAAGCGGTTACGTAGCAAACTAATTAAGCTAGTACGAGTTTTTTTTACGTATTGATTGTTCGGTATTTCTCAGTATTTCTCACAAATTGGTGCGTAAACGGCTTTTTCCTAGTACGAGTAGCACATTTGACACTTTGGACAGTTGTAACTACGTTACGTTGCTCGTTACTTAAAATTTAGGTTGTTAAATGTTATATTATTTAATTTCAATTGTGATAAAACGTGTACTGTAACTCTGGATGATAAATAATTTAATTCTGTGGTTGCTTCTTTCTTCTATTTTTTATTTAAGGAAATAATAGTAAATGTCTAGTGATGAAGACTTACGATATTAATAAAGAGTTCGAAATAAGAAGCTGAAAGACGGGAGTTATCTCAGTAATGTAAGTTAAAATTTAATAATAATATATTACATATGATTTTAGCCTCATAATTCATTATTATTTTATTAATTTAAAAATAGGTTAAGAGTACGCTGTAGGATTACTTAAACAATAGATATATATGTGGTAATCAAAACTCTGAAGTAATGGTATCGTTTTTAAAATAATGTGTATGTGTGACTAACAATAAGAGTATTCATTATTTGAAGGCTATTTGTTTATAACTAACAAGACAAAATTCAATGTTTCAAAATACGAAAAATTTAAAATAATTTATACTACTCACTTGTAAATAAAAATACTAAATTATGTGTTGAAACTAACTATATTATTATTCTATTTACATGTTCTCATTGCTTGTTTTATTTTTCAGAATCAAGACTGTCAATTCTATGAGTGTATTTGAAACTTTGTACTTGCTATAAAAATAATTATAAATGTAATGGACAATACCAAGATAATATTAAAATTCAGAAAGCCTTAATTACCTAATTTGTAAGTATATTATTGCTAACATTGACTATTAACTTTTATTTAATAATACAATCCATATACAATGAAATGTTGCTTTTGTTTATATATACATATATATATATATATATGTATATTTTACAATCAAACTTTAATTAACAATAAGAAATAACCTTTTTCTAGCTATTAAGATTGTTATTTTTTTTCAGGTGGATGACCTTATGTTCATTGAAAACTTTTCTAAAATTGATTGCTTAAATATGAGAAACAAAAATAATGCTGTTCAAGAAATCAATACAAGTTGAATATGTAAATTCAAAATGTAATTTTAAAATAAATGTGACTGTATGGATAGTGAATTTTATAGTTTATTATATTATATTTAATTATTCTATTATTAAAATTTAAATAATTATGTTATAATTATATTATGTCTAAATATCTAATAAATATTGAAAAAATATAATGTCTTTAATTTCTATACCGAATAAATAAATTGAAATCATCATTTCTTTCCATCGGTTTATGCTATATTTTAAAGTTATTGAGATAAAGGTAACCTACCTATATATAATTTTTAATAAGGTAATAATATTTGATTAATTTTATGAAAATTATTTATTTATTGCACTATTACATAGGTAACATGACACAAAGTTATTAAATTCAGTATATTAAAAGCAATCATTTGTTTAAAATTTATTGAGTTTTGAATTCTTAGTAGACATCGATGTTATTTGAATAAAGAGATTAATATAATTGTATATTTTTATAAATTAGGTTTTGAATATTATGCTTTAACTTGATACAAATATATATTATATTATACAGACAACTTTTATTACTTTAATAATAGATAATAACATCATAATCTTTTTCTAAACAATAATAAAATTTTAAAGTACAAATAAACAATAATCAAATAATTATATAAAGAGGAACAAAAAATCTAATAATTTAAAAATTGTATTTATATTTACACTTTTTTTTCTGTAAATAAAAAAGGTTAGTTTTTTATTAATTTAAATGTAATTATAGCATAATTACTTAAATTGGAATGATGTGATCTTCGTTTATTGAAAGGGGGAACGCTGCCAGTATCTTCGAAACCTTGCCTAAAGGGATTCCTTTTAATATTTTAGTTATTATATATGTTAAGTAATAATAATTATAATTGTATGTATTAAATATTAATATTTTGGAAGATTAAAGAGAGTAAAATAATTCAGAAATTTTATTAAAATATATTGATTTTTCTTTTTGTATTAATATTAATTTTATCTTGAGTTCTCTAAATCATGTGATTTCTTGGACTGAAGTATGGATATTTCTTCGCTATGAAAGATACAGCACGATGATTGATGCTAATTATGTGAATTAGGGGTGTCCACTTAGAAAATACATCGATGTTTTTTTTCGATGCAATACATCGCGGCTGTGCATCGATGTTTTTCGATGCATCGGTTAGAAACATCGATGTTTTCTCAAAATCGAGTACTTTTTCTAACACTCCATCAGCTGTAGTTGGCCCCTTGACACTCCATACAAACAAACAAATCACAATTTTTTATTATCTTTTATTCTTACAAACGCTTTACATGTCTGCATTTTATGTGTGTGTTAAAAGATATTCAAGGAACATAATTATGTTACAAAGTTAAAAAAAAACGACTTTTCATGTGCAATCTTCGCTGATTCAGCTCACAGGTGTTTTTATTAAAAAAATGAAAGCAATATGCATGAAGACAATATTCTTTGTTATTATTACAAAAACGAGAACTATCCAATCCAGTGTTTCCCAACCTTTTTTAGGCCATGCCCCACCTTAACATTTCTAAATTTTTTATGCCCCCATGCATTATTTTTAACCTTCAAAATTGTTTCCTTCCCTTAAGAAATATAAATGATAACTTTTAGGAAGAAATCACTACGAAATTGTTATCAAAACATCGTAAGTAAAATTTCAAAACATATAATGAAAAAAAAATACTGAAATTTATAGACGTAAGCTGTCAAAAAGATAATAAACGGTTGGACAAGGTATAGCATTGCATTTAAATAACCCAAAGCGAAAGTTAAAGTCGTGTCGAGTCCATTTTTAAATTGCCCCCCTTAACTATCAAATTGCCCCCCAGTGGGGCGTGGGCCCCACGTTGGGAAACACTGATCCAATCGAACTTATAAGGAAACGATGAAATTTTACTGTAATAATATATTTTATTCAAATCCAGTCCTACTTCGTGTTGTAAAAGATGCACATTCACAAACAAATAAAAACAAATGAAATTTAAGGTTTTTATTCAAAGCTCACAGAGACCCGAATAAAAAATAAAAAAAAAACGAACTAATAATATGTTTATTCTGTGACGCCAGACGTAGTGTTGCCAATGTCAATATCAGTCAACTAGAGCCGACAACAAAAAAAAGATAATATTCAATTTTAACTTCTAAATTGTTCTAAATCAGAGATACTGAAACAGAAATACTATGGTTATCATTGATTCGATGTTTTATCAAATTACATCGATACATCGAGTAAATCAATAGCTTTTCAAAACATCGGCTCGTTTCGATGTATCGTATTATAAACATCGAGTGAATTCGATGCATCGATGTATATCGAATATCCCTAATGTGAATTGTATGCGACGTTTTTATGTTCTTTTATAGCTGGAAAATATAAGAAAATAACAACACGTTTTATTATTCTTATTACCGTTATAGTTATTTGGATATAATTTTAATATTTCACCGATTACTAGTATCATATTTTATCAAATATTTAATAAAAATAACTTTATTCTAGAATATTAAATATTTTTTTTTTAACAAATATAACCTCAAATTGTATAACAAAATTTAATGACATTAGCTAGTAGATTGATGCTTATTTATAGGCCGTAAGCCGTTAGAAACACATAATATTGTTAACATTGCAATATACTTTAATAGGTATCTGATTAATAATTTTAAAAATACGAACCTCTTAATAAACTTAAAGTTTAACCTTTATTCTAATCTCCAAGAGTAATTGGTGTTGGTGATAAAAAAATCAAACATTTACCATATTATGCAACGTAAAACAAAAGCAAATTAATAACAATTTACTTTTTGGTTTAATGGCTTTGAAAAAATAAAACAATAATATAAGCTAATACGAGTTGACAGCGAGAATAACGTTAACCTAACAACGAAAATACATGGTAAATACTCTGTCACGACCGAGGAGAATCTTTTCGTAGTACGAGTTACATTTTGTGAGGTACGTAATTACCGAGCCCGTTTGGATTTATTTTACGCACCTCCGTCGGCAGCCGAACGCTATAACCCGATAATTTTAGTTGATTTTAGTAAACTACATAAACTACATAACTTTCGTCTCTCTTACACCTGAGAAAAAGAGTGAGAAAAAACATCCCGCCATTTTTAACATATTTGACATGTTGACATAAGGTTTTTTTTAATTGCTTATATTATGTTTATCTTTTCATTATTTTCAAAGCTATTAAACCAAAAGAAGTAAATTGTTATTAATTCGCTTTCTTTTACGTCGAATATGATAAAACTTTGATTTTTCATCACCAACACAAAATACTCTTGGAGATTAAATAGAGGTTAAACTTTTAGTAAGAGGTACGTATTTTTAAATTATTTATTAGATATTAAAAATATATTGTATAGTAATGTTACCAATATTATGTGTTTCTAACGGTCTCTAAGCATCAATTTACTAGCTGATGTCATTATATTTTTTTATTATATTACCTATAGGTTATATTATTTGTTAAAAAATATATTTAATATTCTAGAATAAGGTTATTTTTATAAAATATTTGATAAAATATGATACTAGTAGTCGGTGAAATATTTAAATTATATCCAAATAACTATAACGGTAATAATAATAATAAAACGTGATGTTATTTTCTTATATTTTTCAGCTATAAAAGAACATAAAAACGTCGCATACAATTCACATAATTAGCATCAATCATCGTGCTGTATCTTTCATAGCGAAGAAATATCCATACTTCTGTCCAAGGAATCAAATGATTTAGAGAACTCTAGATAAAATTAATATTAATACAAAAAAAAGAAAGAAAAAAACAATATAATATGTATTTAAATAAAATTTCTCGTTTTCTTTTCTTTAATCTTCCAAAATATTAATATTTAATACATACAAATATTATTATTGAATATGCCACTAAAATAAATAGTTTTAGAGAACTACTTACTATATTTAATTACAAATACATTGTTATAAATTACTAATGATTATTGTTTTAATTTTGCTAAACAAATTATTGTTAATGATTTTATTGCTTAAATACTGGTAATAAATAATATCCGAGTAGATACTAGATACTAGAAGAAGTACTTATTTCCATCTATATATAATAAATATAGGTAGGTATTTATTGAAAGTAGGTATTGAATTTACTTATCTCTCAATTATATATATTTTTTTCAGCTGTAGAATGTGTGGATAAGTGTAAGAAACCTAGAGCTTCACATCATTCCAACTTAAGTTATTATGCTATACATTTAAATCAATTCACAAAATAGGAAATAATATAAATACAATTCTTAAATTATTAGATTTTTTGTTCCTCTTTATATAATTATTTGATTATTGTTTATTTGTATTTCAAAATTTTATTATTGTTTAGAAAACGATTATGATGTTATCATCTATTATTAAAGTAATAAAAGTTGTCTGTATAATATAATATATATTTGTATCAACTTAAAGCATAATATTCAAAACCTAATTTATAAAAATATACAATTATATTAATCTCTTTATTCAAATAACATTGATGCCTACTAAGAATTCAAAACTCAATAAATTTTAAACAAATGATTGCTTTTAATATACTGAATTTAATAACTTTGTGTCATGTTACCTATGTAATAGTGCAATAAATAAATAATTTTCATAAAATTAATCAAATATTATTACCTTATTAAAAATTATATATAGGTTACCTTTATCTCAATAACTTTAAAATCTATAGCATAAACCGATGGAAAGAAATGATGATTTCAATTTATTTATTCGGTATAGAAATTAAAGACATTATATTTTTTCAATATTTATTAGATATTTAAACATAATATAATTATAACATAATTATTTAAATTTTAATAATAGAATAATTAAATATAATATAATAAACTATAAAATTCACTATCCATACAGTCACATTTATTTTAAAATTACATTTTGAATTTACATATTCAACTTGTATTGATTTCTTGAACAGCATTATTTTTGTTTCTCATATTTAAGCAATCAATTTTAGAAAATTTTTCAATGAACATAAGGTCATCCACCTGAAAAAAAAAACAATTTTAATAGCTAGAAAAAGGTTATTTCTTATTGTTAATTAAAGTTTGATTGTAATATATATATATATATATATATATATATATATATATATATATATATATATATATATATATATATATATATATATGTATATATTTTGTTAAATAAATAAATAAATATGTTTAACACACACACAAGGTCGTCTGTTCCTAAGGTAGGCAACTTAATGCCTGTGTTTTAGGTAACACCCGACTGATATACATTTTTTTTTAAATAAATATACCTACATATAAATAATACATATATAAATAAACATATATTACATCCAGACTCGGGGCGGGAATCGAACCCACAACCCTTGGAGCAGAAAACAGGGTCACTGCAAACTGCGCCAACAAGTCAGTATATAAACAAAAGCAACATTTCATTGTATATGGATTGTACTATTAAATAAAAGTAACGAGCCATTCCCCAAACGAGTGTCTATTACTACTCACTGGACAAGACTCAACCACAATGTATTTGTATAAGATTTAGAAATAATAAAAACTTTTTATGTTTATTATTAAAGAAAAGTTAATAGTAAATTTTAGCAATAATATATAATATACTTACAAATTTTTACAAATGAGGTAATTAAGGCTGTCTGAATTTTAATATTATCTTGGTATTGTCCATTACATTTATAATTCTTTTTATAGCAAGTACAAAGTTTCAAATACACTCATAGAATTGACAGTCTTGATTCTGAAAAATAAAACAAGCAATGAGAACATGTAAATAGAATAATAATATAGTTAGTTTCAACACATAATTTAGTATTTTTATTTACAAGTGAGTAGTATAAATTATTTTAAATTTTTCGTATTTTGAAACATTGAATTTTGTCTTGTTAGTTATAAACAAATAGCCTTCAAATAATGAATACTCTTATTGTTAGTCACACATACACATTATTTTAAAAACGATACCATTACTTCAGAGTTTTGATTACCACATATATATCTATTGTTTAAGTAATCCTACAGCGTACTCTTAACCTATTTTTAAATTAATAAAATAATAATGAATTATGAGGCTAAAATCATATGTAATATATTATTATTAAATTTTAACTTACATTACTGAGATAACTCCCGTCTTTCAGCTTCTTATTTCGAACTCTTTATTAATATCGTAAGTCTTCATCACTAGACATTTACTATTATTTCCTTAAATAAAAAATAGAAGAAAGAAGCAACCACAGAATTATTTATTGTCCACAGTCACAGTAACACGTTTTATCACAATTGAAATCACTCAGTGCATCAATAACATTTATTTTTTATAGCCACGTTAAAGCTCTCACCAATACATCGTCTGTGAGTTACTCAACAACCAAAATATTACGTAACGAACAAATTTACGTTGTTAGAACTGTCAAATGTGCAACTCGTACTACGAAAATACCGTTTACGCGGCAAATACCGAATGACCAATAAAAAAATATTATCTCAACATGTCAAATATCTTACAAATGGCGGAATATTATTTGTCTCACTCTTTTTCTCAGGTGTAAGAAAGATGAAAGTTATAGATTACATCAATTTAATCGGGTTATAGTGTTCGGCTTCTGTCGGAGGTGCGTAATTAACTCCGAACGGGCTCGGTAAATACGTAGCTCCAAAATGCAACGTCGTACTAGGAAATGATTCTCGTCAGAGTATTTACGTTGTGACGTTACGTTTTTCTCGCAGTCAACTCGTACTAGGGGCACTGTTCTCTAATTTCAAACGTCTTCTATTCTTCATCCCTATATTCTTGCCACACTCTGCTCTGGATCTAAAGCTTGATGGTATGGGACTTTCTGGTGGAGTTTCACTATCAACAAAATTTTCAGTCTGTTGACGAATTCGTTCTACGAATTTTTTCTTATCACGGTATCTTTTAGATCTTTCTTTCCACAGCTTTCTTACTGTCCTTTGGGCCCGAGGAGTCAACTGTAACCCCTGTTCCTTTTTCGGTTATATCTTTCTCGATCTTTTCTTCTTCGTTCTTCAAGCTGTTTTTCAGATATCTTACTTCGATGTTTTCTTATGACAAGCTTAACTTGTTCTTTACGTTTTTCGCGTTTATTTACTACAGCCTTCTCCATAACTTTTCTTTTCTCGAGTATGATGAGCTATACTACAGCTATAAAAAGGTTATATTTTTTCGCACCAAACAATTATTTTAATACAACAATCTAATAATTTACAGAAAGTATATATAATTTAGAAATTATTTACATAATTCTGGGATGATAAATTAAACTTAATTCAATTCAATTACTAATCATATCACATCGGTGATCTTTCATCATTTCTGTAATCACTATATTAACAGAAGTGATGATCACAGAAATGAGAAAATTTTGAATTACCCGCACCGTTAGGTCGAAGTCAAGTTTAAACTCGTCTACTCGTATTGCATCGAAAATAGTCCTTTAAAAATTATGAAAACTGAATATTTTAATATATTTTTTTGAATGCTTAACTTTGTACAGTCTTAACAGGTATGATGAGCGAACTTTTACACAGTAATATTTAAAAACAAAAGATTTTTTTGTTCCAAAACGAAAAACTATACCAAGTACTTTGTAGTCGCAAGGCAAATGACATATCAAAATGATCCTTTTTTAAAAATATTAAACCAATTTGATAATATTACCTGTTATTTTTATATAAAAATACCATTTACCACAGTAATGACGAAAAATTTGTAACACAAGTAGAATCATGTGGAACTAATTGTTAGACTGCACCAAAAATACATGCTTGAAACATGACAAAGTAGACTATTTTTACAGTGTGTTGGAAATATTATTAAACATCCACACACACATTTTGTATTTTATTTGGCCATCAATATGTGCTAACCTATAAAATCCACAGATAACAGGATGTGACTCTCACCCTTAAATCATAGTTTTATATATTTTTTAAGTACAGTGGTGTTTTTAATTCTAAGGTATTATGATAGTACTTATCAATTTACGATATAAAAATAAAATCACGATAGAAAATAACTACATTTATATAGCTATATCTTAAGTCCACAGTTTTTTTGCTGTAGAATAGAATGACCCTATTATAGTATTATACAGTATTATAATTTATACTCTTTGTAGGTCGCTTGAACGGCTGAACTGAACTCTTTGTTGAATACATTAAAGTTTAAACACTAAACAGTATTAATATTATAATGACAGTTTTTACTGCTTCTTTTCGAAAAATAATTTAAACTCAAACTACTATCAGCGCGAAAATGAAGATATTAAACACATGCATTTAAATTTATGTTTACATTTTATTCCTAATAATGAGCCTCATAGAAGGGAAAAGAATAACTTTTAAACGAGCAAGACCTAATCCTCTATTTCAGGATTGGCTAGAGGAATTATACGAAGAAGCAAAACAAAAAAAGAGTAAATTTGAAAGCACCTTGAAGGAAGCTCTAACTTCTATATCAAAGTACCCATTACCTCTACAATCTGGAGCCGAGTGCGCTATATTGAAAGGATTTGATAAACGCTTGTGCCTGTTACTCGATAAACGCTTGGAAGCGTATAAATGTTTTATAAATTACGTAAATCCTTCTTCGATTCATCCTATCAAAGATTCATCACCATCTGAACAATATTGCACAACAACCGCAGTCAACCTATCGCAAGGTACAGAAAATAATGCACAGATTCCTTTGATTGAGGATAATTTAAACAATGTTATTCAAAAAGCTAGAAAAGATTGTAAATATAAACCAACATTCCGATCAGGAGGCTATGCGATCTTAATGGCTCTATTAGATCAAAGAACACATAGTAGTCAAGAGATGCTAAATAAAGATGAGCTGATTGACAGAGCACAAAAATATTGCGAAGAGTCTTTTATAAGACCAAAACCTGGCACACGCTACACTGCATGGTCCAATATGAGGCGCTTAATAGTCAAAGGATTTGTTAAAAAGACTGGAAGTAAAAAACCACAATATTCCTTGACTGAATCAGGAATTGCGATTGCTAGTGAACTTGTTATAGATATGAAAAATAAACCAAGTGTTAATGATATTATTTTTAATGATCTACAAAATGATGCTCTAACATCACCATATATAGAACCTGAGGTTATATTGATTGAAGAATGTAATTCCAAAAGCACTTTAAGTAAAAATATTCCTCAGATAAAAGCATTTGTTGGAGACTTGAAAACAGAAAATAATTTAAATCATGAATTAATAGTAATGGAAGCTGGTTCTTTTGACATAATACTCTTAATTGATAAAAATGAGACCAGTGGGTAGGTTTTATGATTTAAAATTGTAATACTTCAACTAAATTAATATTTTGATATATAATTTTTTTAGTATTTCAGGGTATCTAAAAGAAACGATCCAACAGTGGCACAATTTAATAAGTTTCCTGATCTAAAACATGAATATCGGAGTTTGAAAGTTGGTGATTTTACGTGGGTGGCTCATCATAGAACTACAGGCCAAGAATTAGTTCTTCCATATGTTGTAGAGAGGAAACGAATGGATGACTTAGGTGCTAGTATAAAGGATGGGAGATTTCATGAACAAAAATTTAGATTAAGGAAGTGTGGATTAAATAATGTCATTTATATGGTGGAAAATTATGGAAGTAATAAACATGTAGGCCTCCCTGTCCAGACTTTGATGCAGGCATTAGCAAACACGAGAATGCAAGATGGTTTCAAAGTTCATGTGACTGAGTCTCAAACTCATTCAGCAAGATTTTTAGCGATGATGACTGTAAGACTGACATATGAATTTAAGGTGATTATTCTTTGTTTATATGTTGTATGTTATATTTTTACATATTTTTTTAATACATATTAACCTTTTTATTTGAGATTATATAAGGGTTTTTTTTTAGGAAAAAACACTAAAAGGACATAATAAAGAAACACGTGACAATATACTTATGACATTTGAATATTTCAACAAGTCCTCACTGAAAAATAAACCACTCTCAGTAACGGATACGTTTATAAAAATCCTACTTCAGCTTAAGGGTGTTTCGGTGGAAAAGGCCTTAGCAATTACTAATTTATATAAAACTCCTAAATCCCTTATAAATGCCTATAAATTTTGCGCACAGAAGGATGGAGAAATGTTATTAGCTAATTTAAAAGCAGGACAAATGAGTCGCAATGTGGGACCGACTGTAAGCAAAATAGTGTACCAATTATTAACTTTTAAAAATTTTAGCTGACATGAGTTTAAGGTACAAGACTTCAATAGTTAATTATTTATATGGTCATATATTATGTTAATCAAGGATGAATTTGTTCATAAATATAATATATTTTTCATTAACTGCATTTTAAAACTTTCTTTTTATTTAAAAATAATTTATATCAGTACCTAAACATTTGTGGTGGTAAAAAGTGGATTATGGTTGTCTTAGTTTTCTTACTTTAATTTTTTTTTACCTCAATTTGAACAGAATTAATTTATACTTCCATTTATATATTAAGGTTGTTAATGTAAAAAAAATAATTAAACATTTACATCCTAATTTTGTAAAAATAATTAGTATATTATTATCTATACATTTTTCAATTACAACGCTATCTATAATCCAGCAGATATGGAAAACAAATTTAACAACTTCTTATTTAAAAAAAATAGATCTAAATAAGAAATTAGATAAAAAGATGTTTAAATAATTTCTTTTACATTAAAAAAGTAGGTAATTAAATTGAAAAGTTTCAAATTTTAAATAAAATAACAAGTATATATATATAATATTTTTAATCACATTTTATTGAACCTCCTTTGTTTTTTGTTACAAATACATAAAAATTTATAATATATTACTGTACCTACTTATGATTTACTAACCATTGAGGAGTTCTGATAAGTTCTGTCAAATATCTCCAAAGTTTATAATCAGCTCATTAATATTTCTATGAAATCCCTTAAGCAGTATCCACTTAAAAAAAAAAAGAATTACCTACTCAAATTGACCCCGCAATCTCGACAACTTCGATGCGATTTTCCTGAGATTTCATCATTATATCTTGGTTTTGGGAGTATATGACAACCTCTGGAGTGTAGTTATTAAAAAAGTAATAATATTTTACAATCGGCGAATATTCAAAAAATCTATATCGACTTATAATAATAAACCCATAACAGATCTAATTCCGTACTTTGAAGATATTTTGAAAAGTTTCAGAAGGTCCTATAATCCATGCTAAAAATAAAATGCAATTTTTTTTTTTGACTGTGTCAATATCTTTACCATGTCCCTATTGAAAAACTCCAATAGGATCCGATTAAAAGCGACGAAAACCGCATAGAAACCAATAAATCACTACATATTATTATATAAGAAAGCTCTCCGCCGAGTCTGTCTGTCTATTCGCTATAAACTCAAAAACTACACGGATTTTCATGCGGTTTTCAACAATAGATAGTGATTCATGAGGAAGGTTTAGGTGCCTACATATATACATATCTCGGGAGCAACCGGGGCGGGCCGCTTGTATTTATATAATATATAAATAATAGTTTTTCAATCACCACACAGAATCAATTTAAATATACATAACTTGTAATACTTCGACCTCCTTCATTCTTTTTTCGTTAAAAAGGATATATTAGCCTTTGGTTTTGAGTTCAGATATTATAGATATCATAACCCTTAGTACCTATTATATCCAAAATATTTTTAAACCCGGAACGTACTGTTTCTATAGCATTAAGGAAAGGGATTGCAATGGCTAAGTTCAAAGCTAGTACATAATATACAGGAATATAGAATCTCCGCTTTATTTGAATAATAAAAAAAAAGTGAAAAGTTTTATCAATTAATTTTTTGCGATTTTATTAATAAAAAAGTATTAGACTTCAAATACGAATGGAAAAAGAGTAATTTCACGAGATGATTATGAAATTAGGAAAAGCTGTTATGCTATCGTTGTTTGAGATTTGGATATTATAACTATTCATATAATTTTCATTGTACTATCCCTTGTAGTGTATATGTCGTGGTTATATCGCAGGCATGGCTATACGAAATGCTCGAGAATTTCATCAAGTGGTCGCATTTCATGATATGGGCAACTAAATTCGACCAGGATCATTAAATCATAAACGTTTCACGGTTTTGTCATCCTTGATAGGCCATATTATAAAAATAGGGTGACCATGAAATATCAAATAAAAATCCAGAATGTTAGGTTAGATTTTTTTTCTTCTTGAATATAATATATATTTGTCATCCGCAGTTTCCATAATATCATATTTAGATAGCCAGTAATGGTCCAGACTATTTATAACCTGACCTTGACCTGTAAACAACCCACTGCTGAGCGAAGGCCTCTTCTCTATATAGAAGGGTTGGAGCTTAATCCACCACGCTGCTCCACTGGGGTTTGACTGATAATTTCCCTACCATGAGTAACGATCGTTATCAGGTGTCTATGATAACAACCGGGAGGGCTTTACGTGCTCTCCGAGGCGCGGTATGGAGATCCATAAGGACATACACCCAAACCGGAAACAAATATTCGTAAAAATACAAATCTCTCCCGAGCAGAAATCGAACGGTTTGAGGCGACTACTCACACCACTACACCAGAACGGTCGTCGTGGCATTGTCACACTACTATTCTTTATTTCTTCTAGTAAGTAATATGATCAAAAATAATCTTGACCAATTCACGAAGTAGCGCGCCTTAGTTGAGTATATCGACAAATGATTTCTTATCATTGATTGACACTGAAACATTTTATGAAATCCGACCATCCATTCAATTTTTGAGCATTTCATAATGTGGTCAATTTTATGATATGGCCACGACATATCTTACTAATCTATTCGATTTTCAGTAAAACAACATTACATTTTTTATATATACTTTATTGAACATAACTATTGACTGTGACATGAGTGACATAACTTTCTGAATATTCTGTAAATATAGTTCAGATTTAAGAGCACTTTAGGATGGAATCAACTTTCCTAAGTTTACAAAAACCATGAAAAAAAAGAAGCAAAATTGGTTCAGCACAACCACATTTCTAGATTCAGTATAATGAGATTCAAAAAGTGTAGAAAAATTAAAAGATAGGTATATTTTTAGATCGAGTTGCAAGAATTGTTTGTGCCAAACCAAAGTATTATTTCAGACCCTTATTATATCATCACATTAGTTTTTCTTATTAATATTAATGTTTGCTTACAACTAAAGTTTGGGTGAGATACTGAATATTATTTTGAAATCAAAATTTGAGTTGTTACAAAACCTACTAAACAGACAAATGGCACAGATAAAAAAATCTTCAATTGCTATACTAAATTGCACTTGAAATAGCTTTAAACTTTAATATACTTTTAAAAACACGTGATAAACATTTCAAATATATAATTATATATTTTTTTAAATCTAATTTTAGAACAATCAAAGCTTCATTACTTCAAATAGTTTCAAAGGAGTAACATCATGGTACATAAATATACACATATATCACTTAATAGTTAAAAATAAAGAATGAGATAAATGCGAAAAATAAAAATAAAAACTTATCATATAACCTACAGTATAGGTTATAAAACAATATTACTATAATAAATTCGATAAAAGAAAATTCTAAGAGCTGCCCACCTTTAATTTAGGCATGCTAAAGGATATAACTGTTCCAATTTACATAGTAACCCTGTTGGTTTAGACAATATATCTTATGAAGTGCACATAAAACAAAAATAATTAATCTCTTAAGACTTACATAAATATAACATTTACAATTAAGAACAGTAGAGTGCACTCACTTAGATAAAATACCAATAAATAATATAATTAGAGAGTGTGATAATTTCTTTCTGTTTGGTTCTTATAGTATTTGAATCCCATGAATCCAATAGCAAGAAGACCGAGTGTTAGTATTATTCCACCAATGAAACTACCTCCATCAAATCTGAAACAATAAAATGAACATATAAATAACATTGAAATTGATTGGGACTATTTTAGATAATTAAAATTAACATTTTAAATATAATTAGGTAAATTTGAAATAAGAAAATAAATATTAGTAAATTTTAATATCTTACCCTCTTGCTTGAAGGACAGGTTTGTCAGCATCCGATTTTGGAGTTTCGGGTGTTTTAGGAACTTCCATTGGTTTGGTAGGTACTTTTTGTGTCGTTGTTGTTACAACTTCTTTGGTAGAGTTGTTTATATTCTCTGTGTTAACTTTCGAATCCGTCTCATTATGGGTTGTCCCTTTGTCCGCCTTTTCTTTTTCTTGTGCTTGTTTGTCTGTAGTCTTGTTGTTTTCGGGCTTGGAATTTATTGTGGTATTAGATGATAATGATGTTGATATTGTTGAATTTGTCTCAGAGGTTTTTTGCTGTGGCTGTAGTTCTGGAAGAGCTGTCGCATTTTTAAGTGTTAGAGGTTCGGTTACCTTGACTTGAGGAGTCTGTTCCGTTTTTTGAGTTTTAGGATCTACAGGTGTACCACTTACAGCAGTTGTTTGGGGTGTCGCTGAAAAAAAAAGACAAAAAAAATTAGTTTATATAGAAACAATCTTATTACTTTTTACAGACAAGCATAAAATATGACTCTAATGGTAATTTCGTTACTTATATAATTATGTTAGATGCGATTTATAATTTAATTTATGACTAAGTGTATGGATACAATGTAATTATTGTAAATATCATCAAAATTGGTATTCAGTATTCAGATTTACACATTCACAAACAAAAATTCAAAAAATTATCATTTTGGCATTACAGAAGCCACAGTCGTATATATACAACAATGTAGTAATTGTTATTTTTAACCTTTAATAATAATATTAACCTATAATTAATAATATTTAATATAGGGAATTAGCATCAACATTGAAATTAGTCATATTGTAAAAGGTAATATGAAAAGAAAAAAAATATTACATACTTATATGATAAATTGTGTGCCTGTTAACTAATTTGCTCAGATTCATTAAAATTGTTTTATTTGAAATATGGTACCCATAATTTAAATTTCTGTGACGTAAACACAGATGTAACATAAATAAGTGTTAAAGGAGGATACAAAGTAATGTATAGAATGAAAAATGTTTTGTAAAATGCAACATGGGACAAATGAGAAATGTGAGTTGGTTAGGGCATCTATCTGTGTCTTGGTTTCACCAAATTTGTTCTACCGACTAAGCGACTAGTTTGGTTGTCCGTAAGGGGAAAAGTTTCTGGGTAAAATCAAGAAACATTCTATGGTAGTCGAAGAGAAAAAAAGTTTTGTACGTTATTTAGTTTAACAAATTTACAGAAAATATTTTTTTACAAAAGCCAATCACAGACATTGATTTTTGAAAATAATTATTTGATATTTCCAAGTATCTCTAATTTATAACAGGTCTTTTAGAGTTCTCATTTATAAACAAGTTTTTCAACTTCACTGTAAAAAGGACGTTTTTTATCACATTTATATTACGGAATCGTATGTGCCCGAGTCCGATTTTTTTCATGCATAATAAGATCACGTTTGGTAAAAAAAATTGACTTTGCTGAGATAATTGTTACAAAAACTGACCAACTACAGCACAGTAATATTTAACAATACAGATTACAATTTATTTATTTATCTTTATCGACCTAGAGACGTCGATAAAACACCCTTCTTGTATAAAATAAAACAATTATTGAATGATGACTAACTTTTTTTCCGATTTTTTTTTTTGTTTATATTTTTACAAAAGGTTCAAATAATATATACGGCGATGTGATCACATAAGCTGCAATAAAAACTAGTAGTGGGAGAGTGCGGGGTATGAAACGACACTCGGGCGCGGACTATACCTACGTCTTACTACTCACGTTTTAAAAGTGAAAATAGGTTGCGTTAGTTTTGACTTAAAAGTAAAAAAAAAAAAAAACGCAATAAAATCGACGATTTATATGAAAATCTATTCTTTAGGAGTAAACTCCAATTAAAAAAGTCTGATTTAGCGCCAAATATAATAGTTGCCGGAAGGACGTATTCCTAAAAAAAAAAGTCGTCCGATCTCGCGCCAATATAATATCGTTGCCGAATGGACGTATTCCTAAAAAAAAAAAAAAAACAAGGTTGTCCCAACTCCGAACCGCTCCAACTCAGTTGGTTCTATTGTGGAAGCCCCACTTTTGCGGTTGTGGGGGCCCCTATTTTGTGGATATGGGGCCCCTCTTTATGTGGGGGCCTGGGGCAGTTGCCCCGCTTGCCCTCCCCTAAATCCGGCCCTGTATAACAGTTCAACAGATAAAACTTTTTGATGTTTTTTTTTCTGTTTTACTATTAAACTCCCACTTTATCTGCCAGATATTTCTATTTGCAACCCGTGAAAACCAAAAGTTGTAGTTTTTAGTTGAGGTGAAACAGGTCTTCAAATATTTTTCCATTTGAATACAAAGATTGTAAAGTACCGATTATGTTAATTTAGTTTATATTTAATCATATCATATAAATTCGGCGTAACTGGTCGACCTTGTATCAATTAACTAATAAAGAATTTGATGTGGTAGATGAAGAATATAATACTTACAAGAATAAATATTTAACTGAATCTATAATATACAAGGCTATAAAGTAATACATATAGGTAAGAGAGACTTAATTCAGAGTGGTAAATATATTTTTAAATATTAAAATGGCGAACGAATGCGTCATTAGGCTAATTTAATCTTACAAGGGGAGTGCACGACCTCGAAATTTTATTTGGGGATGAGACTTTGCAGGTTTGTAGTATATCTAAAGGGTATCTATCCTGCAAAGCAAAAAGACTAGATGGCCAGTAATTATCGAGAAAAACGGCCTTAAAGTTCCACGCGCAGATTATATACCGGTAATTTCACTCACGCAGTAAGCGGCGCGATAGCCGAATGGATAGTAAGCTTGGTTACCGCGATCGAGCAGGCGACTAGGGTTCGTTCCCCGCTTTTTTTGTTTTCGTTATTTTTTTTTCATTTAATTATTAGAAATGGTAAGTAAAATATATCTATATTTTATCAATTAAATCTTTAAATTTAAACTTTTATCAATTTTAATTAATAAACTATAGATTTAAAAATAATTAAACTTTAATAGGATTTATTAAAAAACAAAACACAGTACTTATTAATTATTGTCATTCATATAAAAAATTAGCCAAAAATCATATTATTTATATATAATTGCCATGTTGAAGTTAATTAGTTAGGCTTTTTAATTAATATTTAAAGTCCAAAAGATTGTGGTGTAAAATCAGTATATTTTGAGACTGATTTCTTTAATTGATTGTTTTCTTTATCCATATCCTTAGAAAATTTTTAGACTACAGTAACAAATAAATAATTGGTAAGTTCAAGACTACTACAGGAGTGATATTATTATTTGATAACAAATTAATTATTTTTATGTCGAATAATAATGGCGAGTTATTCAACTATTCGCCATATGGAATGGCGATTAATCGGTATTCGATTATTCGCTATAACAACTATTCGTGGCATCTCTAGTGTATACCTACGGACTATAGTCCTATTGTATATATAGTTTTACCTGTCCTACCCATATATCTATAATTGTCAAATTGACGTATATTTACGATTTCCGTGAAGAAAAATCTCCAAACAGAATATTTTACAATGAAACAATAAATAACTTCAACAATAAGTAAGACTACAACTGATTGTAAATTTTAAGTAAGGGTTTCTTTATTATTATAAAAAATGCATGATTTAATTGATAATATATTTTATTTACCATTTCTAATAATTAAACGAAAAAAAAAAAAACGAAAACAAAAAAACGACAAACGGGGATCGAACCCTAGTCGCCTGCTTGATCGCGGTAACCAAGCTTACTATCCATTCGGCCATCGCGCCGCTTACTGCGTCAGTGAAATTACCGGTATATAATCTGCGCGTGGGACTTCAGGGCCCTTTTTCTCGATAAATACTGGCCATCTAGTCTTTTTGCTTTGCAGGATAGATACCCTTTAGGTATACTACAAACCTGCAAAGTCTCATCCCTAAATAAAATTTCGAGGTCGTGCACTCCCCTTGTTAGTAAATATATTATAATGGCTCATTTAATCCTAGTAAATATTTGTCTAAATGTCAACATAAGCCTCTTCATTTTGGTATTGTACTGTGCCATGTTTCATGATGATGCGATGAAATTAGATTAAAATGATAAAAACAATAGAAAAAAATGTGGTCTTGCTACACCATTAGATTCTTCTTAGTCTTTCAGTTTTTTTATTTTATCGCATGCAATAAAATGCAACATTAAAAGGTAAAACAGATTATTCGAAAATATAAATAATTGATTATAATATTTAAAGCGATAGAGATTGTTTACAAAATAAAACCGTGAATTTAGTTATTTATATAAAATATAAATTATGCTAAGTTTCAATTCCCTACTTAATTGTACCGGTACGGCGGCGTAAATTACACTCTCTTAATTTAAAATGCGGTGATTGCATTACGAAATACCTAAGACACCGTTAGTTTTCTAGAAGACAGTTAAGTATGGCGTGTTAAATAAATTAATATTTATGGTAGTTATTTACAATTCTTAGAAATTCTGTTAATGACTAATATAGTTTATTACTCAATTTCCAAAGTTACATATTGGGTAATTATCGTACTAAATATGGATAAGGTTTTCAAGGTTTATTAAAATTTTAAAGTAACTTGAAATTGTATATAATATTTTATTTTGTGCTAAAAAAATTAAGTAAAAATAATTTATAAAATGCATAAAATCTATACACATAATTTTTGAGTGACCCGTTGGCGCAGTTTGCAGTGACCCTGTTTTCTGCTCCAAGGGTTGTGAGTTCGATTCCCGCTCCGAGTGGGTGTAATATAGGTTTATTTATATATGTATTAGTTATAAGTATATTTATTTTAAACAAATGTATATCAGTCGGCTGTTACCTAAAACACAGGCATTAAGTTGCCTACCTTAGGAACAGATGGCCTTGTGTGTGTGTTAAACATATTTATTTATTTACATAATAAAAATTGTAACCGGTCGATGTTTGTATCATCCATTTTTAGTAAACAAACTCTGATAATACATAATTTACGATTTTTCCGCATTTATCATTAACTTTCACAACCATTAGCTTACGGACATCTATTAAACTCCATTTCTATTTATTTCACTAAAAACAAAAATCAATTTATCTTTTAAACATATAAAAATTAGTTTTTAGATGAGATAGATATCGAAGAGGAAAATCGAATTATAATGGGATCTAATGAGAGAATATAATAGAAGCCTAAACAATTATTTTTAGAATTTTCGTGTCGGTTTTTTTCCCGCATCACGCAAAATCTGCAGAATGAAATTGGATACAGTTTTCAGTTGTGATCCTAGAGGTCTAACTTAAATTCTGGTGCCTACACCATTTTCTTCATTTTCATCTTACATACACCGTCTACAGTGGAGTCATTAATCTATAAGCAATTGTTGTGAATTGTTTCCTAATTCCTTCCTTCATTTTGTGCATCATTATTATTTTTCTATATCCAGTACCTAATTATTATTTTTCAATATCCAATACTGTTGTCTTTATTATGTAAATAATGACAAGAAGCAAGCATGGTTCATTTAGTATAACATAAAATGAATATTATGTCATTTAATAAACATTTTTTAATATATACATTTTTTTAAATGTGAAAATAGCATTGTATTATTACTATGTACTGTATCAGCCTGTAAACAACCCACTGCCGAGCGAAGGCCTCTTCTCCATATAGAAGAAGGGTTGGAGCTTAATCCACCATGCTGCACCACTGCGGGTTGGCGGATAATTTTCCTACCACGAGTAACAATCGTTATCAGTTGTCTATGATAATAACCAGGACCAACGGCTATACGTGCTCTCCAAGGCACAGTGGGTAGATCCACAAGGACATACACACCCTTCATCTACCCCGAGTGGGAATCGAACCCGCGACCGTCAACGCGCAGCTTTGAGGTGACTACTCGCACCACTACACCGGAATGATCATCATTGTATTTATATGAAATCAATATTAACATAATGAATTAACTATGTATTTATTTTATACAATTTTTTCAACTTTATAATAATTAGAAATACAAATAATTACAATAGACAGACAAAAAAAACTTATTGACAATTTGTTTATTATTTGCATAAAGGTACTAGTAATCAAATTGTTATAAATTAGGATTTATTGACCTTATTACAGATTGTTAAAAGAAAATTAAATTGATAAGTTCATGAAGGTTCAAGAAGTTCCAAGTTAATTGAGCAATTTCTTTTACAGAATATTGATATATTAGCCAAATTAAATATACATTAATACAGCATAAATAATTTAGCATAATCGTTTTTAAGGAAATAACTTGAATAGTTTCAGTCTAATTAAAATAATTTTTGTTCCTATTTAAAGTGCCTTTTACAACAGTAGTTTATTGTGATAATAAGTAAAAAAATCAGTCATCGTAGCTGCCCTCTATTTAATAAAATATGTTCACTGTATAATAATTTTTTTACTCTTTAGTATATAAATAACATTGTTCAAAATCTCTATCATTGTTTCAAAGAAACTACTTTTAAATATAAGTTCTAAGAGACATCAATTTAAAAAGTGTTGTAATTATTCTTTTTAAATTCTTTACTTTATGTATGCTAAATTGCTTCAGTAACAACAAAAAATATGTATCCTACAATCATCAAGATCAATAAAAATATAATCTGCATAATGGTTTTTAGAAGAACAAAAACAATTTGCATGTATAACAATGGGGAAAATTTAGTTATTTACATAGACAGTAAAAGGCGATAAACAAAAAAGATGGGGACTTTTGGGCCAAAATGTAATAAGTAGAGATATATATGGTTTAAAAAATTCATTTTTTTTTTATTATCTTAAAATATAAAAAATTTGCTCAATTCTGAATCTGGAAGTGGAGAAAAATGAGAAAGATTGTTTACATCAAATTAATTGGGTATCGATTCAATTTAAATTGATTACAGAATTAAAAAAAAAAAAAGGTTTCCACTAGTTAATTAACTCAAAGTATTTAGATGCACAATTGAAGTTGTAAAAAATAAAGTTCATTTAAATAAAGTTACATTAAAGCAAAAATATCATTTAATATTTAATTATAATATCGATTTTGTATTGATTAAAAAATAAATCATATTTTAAGTGACAGCTTTATCGACCGACATTGATACTAGCAGTTTATTTTTTACCTACATCTCCTAGATGACATTTTAATAACAATAGAATAAGAATAATAGTATGAAATACATTCAAAGGTTTTTTTTTAAATTCTGGACGATATTTATTTATGGTTTCAAGTTATTGATATTTGTAATGAATTTTCAAACATTCTTCAGTAAATATAATAAATATTAGTGCTATAAAAACTTAGTGATGGAGTTTTTTAATAGACATTGTAACATAGGTTATGTTTTACAAAACGTCGAATAACTTCGCTCTCAGATAACCAAAATATAGAGAATTTTCAGCTAGGGATCCATAAGCCTAAATGCATTAATTGATACCATTTTCATTTCATTACATTTTGGCCCAAGAATGAATGGACTTGTATCCATCTCCTTTCAGGATAACATTTATTGGGAAACGTAAAATACTAACAGAAAATTTTCTAACAAATGTGATGTATATTATGATAAATGTTGATCAGGGTATTATTTTATGGATTTAGACTTAGTAAAAGTTAGGTTAAAAAGGGTAATCGTATCTGTCTTATCTATTTCTGCATATAGGAAGATAATATCCTGATATTTTCAAACTGGGGAATATTCAGCGTTAGCATTTGTCACATAATTATCATACAAATCACATAACTAACACTTGGTACGATCGAACATAGAGCTGGTATCAAAATTGTATGATAATCCAACGTGCACAACATAATTTTGCGAATATCTTTTTTTTTCATTCAAATGTCATCGAAATGGAAATTGTAACTACTGAACTGCCTTCTCGTATTTAGTTTCTGAGTTTCTAAACATCTACTTTAGCTTTTTAGTTTTTAGATTAGATATAGTGGACATGTACAGGCGATTGTACGATACATTGGAACGAAAAACGATTAATTTTACGGCCGGAAATACATAATACTGTCAGAAAATAATGCTAACACTGGGAATATTGAATCTGAGACAGCAACTAAAATTGACTACTTTAGTAAATGTGTTAATTTTCATATGAATAACTGATACTCTTAATGTGAAATATGATGAAATTATAAGCTATTAACATTTATTTAATGCTAATAATATAATTTAAAAAAAAATGACTTTTATATTTGCTCAAATTAAAATTTATTATGAAAGCACTTTCTTTCAGCCATTTTGATTGTTTAAACAGTTATGGTTTAATTTTTACATATTGACATATAAAAATATAATTTCAAAAATACATGATTAAAGCAACAATTAATTAAACCATGAACTCAAATAAGGAATACTAATGAATTACAAGATATCAACCTCATATATTTACATTACGAAAATTCTATTAGATTCTTTTTTGTTTATTGCATGGACATACATATGGCGCTCAAGAAATATTTTGTTACTTTTATTATTGTTTGTAAGTTTTTTCTATTAACATCGTCATATAATAATTAATAAATGATATTGTAATTAAATTATGTATTAGTGTAAGAATTTAAAGAATTAGCAAAATATTTATTCATACACGATTCCATAGTTTTAACTTAAGAACAATGGCGTTAATTTCTAATTTCTCGATATTTTGTAAATAAATTATTTTATGCAATAAATACTGCTACAGACGTAACTTTGGAACCGATTTGTTTTAAGTTTAACCAATGGTTTAAAATCCACCATGAAAAAATATTTCTTATAGTGATTATACAAACTGGTTTTGACAAATTTATTCTTGATCATGAGAAAATCTTAGTGGAAGGAATGTAGGTATTACACGATGGTAGAACGGAATATTATGGACGCCAGATTGTTCTAGTATTCTTACCTTGATCTACAGCTGGTTTGCTGAGACACGCGGAGAGCGATAGCAAGCACAAAAAGATTACTATCTTCATCTTGGTTATGGAAAAGTAAAGATTCGTTTCGATAAATATTATTCTTCTAAAAGTGTACTTATCTACGATTACAAGGCGCCCGAGACAGTTGCGTTGTAAAATATAAAAATTAAAAGATTAGGATCTAGTGATGTGATGTGATTCATACAGATTGCTTTAAAAACAGATAATATAAGCGATTTAAATTTTATCTGTTACTGAATCGATACCTCAATCACGATTAAAACTAGGTACTGTAAAACGGGGTGAATAGGGATGGCAAGATGAATATAATGAATAGTGATAAAACGCGGAGTGAAATTCGTTAAGGATTTTTGTAGCATTAAGAATTTACAAATTTGTGTGAATTATTTTACCATTTAGTAGGGGGTACCCCAAACCAAGGGGAAATTTGCAAAAAAATGGGAAAAAGGGCATCTAACAAGAACAAGTATGCTTAGTTAAAAAAATCAAAAAACCCGACTGCGTAAAATACTCTTATTATAAACTAAAAAGAATAAAACAATTTACTAGCTTTCATTTGATACCCATATTGCTAAAGTAAGAAAAAAAAATTCAACTCCCCTCCCTCATTCCGCCATTTGCGGGCGCCATTTTGAAAATTTATATAGCCTATGTTACTACTACAATTTATACAAATCCAACGACATCTCATATGTCAAAAACCGTCCAGCCGTTTGGGCTGTAGGGCGTGTGTCCAAAGAAATGGACATACATACATACATACATACATACATACATACATACAAACATACATACATACATACATACATACATACATACATACATACATACATACATACATACATACATACATACATACATACATACATACACTCGAAAAACATAACCCTCCTTCTCTCGCAGTCGGGTAAAAATAGCAGAGACATGATACTTACAACTAGACAGTGTACAAAAAAATTTGTTTTGCTAAAATGAGATCTATTCTTTGACTGTTACGGTAGGTATTTCCCTATAAGCGGTAGCTAGCTAAAAGCGGTCCGAGCGAGAGCGCTCCCGCTGGTAGTGTGTCCTTGTCTAACGTCTTGCCAGCTCACATAATCATTTCGTTTGATAGAAATGGTAGAAAATTAAATATTTTTCTTTTTAATAATTTACTAATACGAACGGTTGGTAAACGTAGAAACGTATTTAGACGTATTTATACAGTGTCAATAATTAAATCAATTGGTAGTATTTAAAAAATAATTAAATACTGAGTAAAGGTAGTACGTAAATGTTTGGGACTGGTAATACTAAATGTAAGATGGTGGTTTTGCTCATTTGATTTTTTGGTTGATTGTCGTGTTTCGATTTGCGATTGTGTCAATTTTCTTACTAAAGTTGATTGTTTTTCCATGAAAAATGGTGAATCCTTGTTGTGTGACAGGGTGCAATAATAAGTCTTATTTCGGTAGTCGCTTTTCTTTCCACGAGTAAATAAAAACAACAATCTTAATCTTTAGGGTGACCATCAATTTGAATTGGAGATGTACCGGTCAATGACAAGAGTATACAAAATGGGTAATACCCGAAACTTACATTTTTTATAAAGCACTTAAATTGTTGTGTTGAAGTTAACTATAAGTATACTTATTTATAGTCATTCTACTTTGTACCGATGATGTTTATCATTTATAATAAATTTCTTTTATCTTAGATTTCCGAATAATGAAAACTACTACTTGATTGATGTATGTGAATTTTCTTCTTTTACAGCCTTTGTAGACAGAGGAGGCCTAAAATACGCTTCAGTATTTGTGTCAAGAGTTTACAAACTAACCGCAATAACCGCAAGCGCCCGTATCGAGTAATGGTCGCCATGGCTATATTGCCCATGTCAACTTTTTTTCGACACAGGCATTAGTACGCGAAGTGCATCTGTCAACTACAGGTTGATTAACGTATATTACATTATCACCGATGGGAAATTACGTAACAAAACGTGAGAGGCCTTGGGCAGTTTTGTGCAGTTGGTAAACTAAAAGGTCATTGCCCGGGCACTCAAGCGGTTAAATTGAAAAACTTTTTTTGGTAATGTACTCGACTGCCGGAGGGTAATGTTTTTATCTTTCACACAGTTTGAATATGAAAAAGATGCTTAATATGACATCACATCAATTCTCTCCGAAAATCAAGCGTGTTTCACCTGTCCATCCAAGCTCTAACGAAACTTATGAATTGGAATTGATTAAATATATTCATATTAAAATTATATTTGTTCGGGTGCTTACCGCGTTTGTAATTTTATTGAGGATAAGGACCTTGGGGTTTAGTTCGGCAATGTTTCAATCGCCATGATCACGGGAAGACTGACGTACGGTGATGGTGGATGGTGGCAGATCAAAAAAATCTGCCTACTATAATGGTTTTGGTGTAATTTTTTTACTTTTACATAAATTAGGTACATACACACCTGTAGGTAGTGTAGTTAGGTAGCATCAGTATAAATTATCAGAATACTTACACAATCGTCTGTATAGTTAGTCCCATTTTTTGTTTAGTCATGGTCACCTCATTAGAAAGGGACACACTACCACGGGGGCCCCTCTCGCTCGGACCGGTTTTGCGCCACAGTGCACAGTCTAGTTGTAAGTATCATGTCTCTGAAAAATAGCTATTCGAACTAGTCATTTTATTAGTGGCTTTGAAAATTTGAGTCAACTAAAGAAGTTTTAGTGTTTACTTAACAAAAAAAGGTTTAAATGTGAAGTAATTTATCATTAAATATACTCACAGACAGGTAAGAATTAATATCAAGGATTTATTTGATAAATTATATAACATCAGAAGCTTAACTCATTTTGATTTCTTACGAGGTTAAAAGACACAGTAAAGGGGTAAAAAGGAACGTCTTGAAACTTAATAGGCACGCTAAAGCGCTAGATCGTGCGCTAAAGCAAGTATTAAATAGGGCTACGCAAAGTTAGCACCCCACTGAAGGATTTTTGAAATCAAAATGACTTTAATCGATAGGTCTACGTTAGGTCTGTATAGGTCCACCAAAATTTTTGTTAGGTCGCCTATTTTTTTTAATAAATATTTTTAATAAATAGGTCTATTTTTTCAACAAAAAAAAAACCTAACAACCTAAAAAAAGACCTAATAACCTATTATGGATAGGTTGTTAGGTCTTTTTTTTTTTGTTGAAAAAATAGACCTATTTATTAAAAATATTTATTGAAAAAAATAGGCGACCTAACAAAAATTTTGGTGGACCTATACAGACCTAACGTAGACCTATCGATTAAAGTCATTTTGATTTCAAAAATCCTTCCATGGGGTGCTAACTTTGTGTAGCTATTAAATAGTCATGCACAAGGGCTTATTTAGAAAGGTAAAGTTTGAATAGGGATAGGGTTGCCACTTTAAATTATTTACAAATATAATAATACTACAACATATACGAATATATTAGGTCTAATAATTATATATTTACATATTAATAACCTTTACTATTCTAATCTTATAATTTTTATTTCATATAATACTGTAGCATCAAATCTACAAATACTACATTTAAGTTAGTTTCAAATATTTGAGAACCTTATGCATTTTTCCCTATTTAACCTCCGTATAGTTAGCAGGTAAAATGATCATTTCTCGATTATAATTACAAAAATCACTAGGGCACAGATCAGGCAACTTTAGGTAATCATTTTTTCACTTTAGGCAACAATAATTCGTTTATAATTAATGAAAAACCATTGAAAGTATAGTTAGCAGAAATAGGTTAATGTTTAAAGTTCTGAATATTGCATTCGTTAGGGCATAGTTTGGGCAAGATTAGGCAATAGTTTTAGATTTTATGAAGCAATAATTAGTAAGGAGGTCCCTATTTACCCTTTTCTTGTTCCAATACACCCCGGCTTAAGTATCAATAGGGACAGTCTACATTTTGTTAAATATTTTGATATATAAGAATATATTGTATAGTTTGTTATCATTTTAGTAAAGTATAAAAAGGTGGAGAAATTAAAAAAAAAACTGCTGTGTGAACTTCAAAATCGTACCTATTGACCCCGTTTTACGGTATTTTTGTTTTCGTTGAAATGTTGCTAGTTGAATAAATTATATTGGTCTCAAATGAAAAAAAAAATACGATGTGTCCGGATCGAACAATTTAAAGGTGTATACACAATCAAATCAACGTACACCAAGGAATAATATTTAAGGTTTCTGTCGGACTTCGTTCAATTCTTTTGATCTTACATACATGTGCGTAACAATACATGCCATAGAATGCGATACGTTGGCTTCGTTAGTCCTCCCTAGATAATTTTATGACAGCCCGTGATCGATTGTAGACGTTTGTTTGCAATTAATTGCGTAGCGTAAATATCGAAGAGATTGAACTAATTGATAAAATTCCATCCATGCCAATATTTATTATTATTTAAATACTGAATAAATTCTCAAAATCTACAGAATTTAATGCATTAATTAAGTCAACTAATACAACCGAAATATTTCGATTCTCCATTATAAAGGGTCTAGCCGACTTACTGTATGGAAATTGCACAGACGCTTTTGGACACAGTTTAACCTTTTAAATATTACTTCTTCACCCAAATTACTTGTAATCGAGATTTTAGATCTCTGCTTTCACTAATAAGGGAGATATGGGGGTAACAGCCCCTAAATGTAATGTTGATTTTTCATTCTCGCAGGTTGATTCTTTAGATATTCTAAAAGCATTTAAGAGTCTAAATATTAAAAAAAACAATGATCTGTGGGACATTTCAGTTAAATTAATTGGTACTATCATTGATGTCCTGGCTCCGTACTTAGTATTAACTTTTAATAATGCTATTAATGTGGGTTCTTTTCCAGATTTGCTAAAATATAGCAAAGTTTTACCAATTTTTAAAAAGGGACATCGTAGTGATCCCAGTAATTATAGACCCATATCAATCTTACCGTCCTTAAGTAAAATTTTTGAAAAAATTATATTAAATAAACTTCTTCTCCATTTTAATGTTAATGGAATTTTTCATAGTGAACAATATGGTTTCACTAGAGGTCGCTCTACGACAGATGCCGGTGTGGCACTTCTCAAACATATATATGATGCTTGGGAGAGGTCACAAAATGTTATTGGTGTATTTTGTGACTTATCAAAGGCATTTGATTGCGTGGACCACGGAATTTTATTAAGTAAACTAGAATATTACGGTATTAATGGTAAAGCTCTTGATCTCATTGCTTCATATCTATCTAATAAAATACAACACGTATCAATAAACGGAACAAATTCTTCTGGATCTGTGCTAAAAATGGGCGTTCCACAAGGATCGATTCTAGGTCCTTTTCTTTTTTTAATATATATAAATGATCTGCCATTTTATGTTAAGGATATTTGTGATATAGTACTATTTGCAGATGACACATCGCTTATATTTAAAGTTGATAGGAAAAAAGTAAATTATGATGACGTAAACAGTTCTTTGTCTCGAATTCAGGATTGGTTTAAAACAAACAACCTCGTTTTGAACGCCAAAAAAACTAAGTGCGTTGTATTTTCGTTGCCAAATGTTAAACATCCACATTATAATTTAGAAATAAATAACGAGAGGCTTATTGTTGGTGATACTACAGTATTCTTAGGGATAAATTTGGACTCAAAACTTCAGTGGAACTCCCATTTATCATCCTTGAATGGTAGACTCAGCTCCGCAGCATTCGCAGTTAGAAAAGTGCGACAACTGACCGACGTTACTACTGCGCGTTTAATATATTTTAGCTATTTCCATAGTATTATGTCTTACGGTCTGTTACTGTGGGTTAATCCTACAGATATTGAAACTGTATTTATTTTGTAAAAAAGGGCTATTCGTGGCATCTACGATCTTGGAGCTAGAGTCTCCCTACGGGATGTTTTTCCAAAGATAGACATATTAACAATTGCGTCGCAGTATATTTATAACAATATTATATATATTCACCAGAATATTCATTGTTTTGAAATAAATAGTATTAATCGCACTGTAAACACTAGAAGGAATAACAAAATTGTAACTCCAGGCTTCCGACTGCGCAAAGTAAACGCCTCCTTTCTGGGTTATGGTATTTGCATGTATAATAAAATCCCACAAACAATTTTGGAACTGTCTCATAATAAATTTAAAGATTTTATTAAAAAAAAATTAATAGATAAAGCTTATTATTCGGTGCAGGATTACTTAGTCGACAAAGATGTGTGGACATAGTGGCGCTGTATTTCATACAAGGTATTACTAATTTTATACTAAAACACAGTTTATATATCATTTTCAAAAGAGTAACTGCGGAGTTTCTTGCCGATTCTTCTCTGCAGAATCTACATTCCGAATCGGTGGTAGCTTTACCATTACAAAATAATAATCAAATTTAAATTTTTAATTTGTAAAATGACGATTCAAAGGTGCTCTTAGGGCCTATTTGAATAAAGTTAATTTTGATTTTGATTTTGATTTTGATAACGGTTTTATTTATTTTTCTCAGAAACTATGACAGATATTTACATTAATCTAACGCAAAAAATATATATCAATGAGCTCTATATTTAGTTTTTTCTTGGCGTTGAAGTAGGTAGCTAGATTTTGAGATTTTTTGACAAACAATTTTTTTAATCTTTCGTAATATATATATATATATATATATATATATATATATATATATATATATATATATATATATATATATATATATATATATATATATATATATATATATATAAAATAAAAAGTATCCTATGTTACTTCTAATACCTCCAAGAATATGTGTAGAAAGTTTCTTGATGATCAGTTAAGTAGTTTTTGCGTGAAATCGTAACAAACTTACCTTCACATTTATAATATTAAATAGTCTTTACGTCTGTTTTGAAATAAAACTAATTTTATATTTTTGACAAGCCAGATGGACGTGTAATTTTGAAAAATGGTAGAAATACCTACTGCATTTAATTATATATGTAAAAAAATATTTATTAATGACATTTTACGGTACTTGTAGCAAGTTTATATGTTTTTTTAAATATTTCATTGCACATAAAAGTTTTGTATTATACCTACGTCCATCCGATAAAAGTATTTTCTGAGAAAAAATGACGTAAGGTTTGCGTAAAAATGTCGAGCCAAATAGAAATAAGTGCCATATTGTGAGTTTTTAAATACTAACAAAAACAATGAGTATTTCACGTTAATAACGAAGTACTTTCATAGACATACCTATGCAAATTTTCAGCTAAAGAGATACACTGAAAAAAAAGTTATCAAGTTTTTTTGGTCTAGTGAAAAGTAAGGGTTTTGCTTATACAAAACCCTTACTTTTGACTAGACCAAAACCCCCCCATTGTCACGCTGTGTAAGAACAGAAATATTTCGTGACAAAAACTAAGACCCCCCCTGCTGAGTATGATAAATTCTAAATAATAGTACACAAATTCTGAAAATTAAAAATATTTATTTAGTTATTATAATAAAATTTAAATAAATTAATAAATATCTTTCATAACGAAATATAAATATAATAACTAATATATAATAATAAATAACTGAAGAGTATTAAATTGAGAAGATGAAAAAAGCGTCTGTATTAGTTCACTACTAAATGACGAATGAAGGAATAAAATAATAATAAATACATAAGAAAGAGTATTTTCATTTGTTATTGAATTGAGAGGGCAGGTTACGTGGAAACGTTACGGTCTCAAGTATTGGAAAAACAAAGAAACCCGTTGTGAACTTGTGACGGATCGCAACGCTGCTAGAGTCGCGCCACAGAGCTAGCGCTCATGTCAAAAAATAATAAACGGCGAACGTCACGTTGTCGTATACCCCCCGTCCCCCCTTGTCACATCTTGTCACACTCAGCCAGACCCCTCCCCTCCCCTTGTATGCGAACGTATTTTATGAACGGCCCCTTATAGAATCTATTTTTTTTAATTTATATCATCAAATCATGATATCCAATATATTAACGCAAGACCAATATTATTATGTATATAATTTTTTTTATGGTTCAAACATTAGCAGCCTTGTTGCACGTCTAAAAGTCATATTTTATTTTTTACTATACTTGACAATAAAGAGACCTTTGTGCGAGTGCTGAATTAACATCATTGTTAGTTGTAAGTTGACATGTACACCCCACAGTCCACATAATATATGGCCACGCGCCAAAATGTTTTGTAGGATCTACTAGGAGTGAAATTATACATATATAGCAGTAAATAATAGATTTGTAGATTCCTTATTATAAATAGTAGGCGCTACAGGTGCCAGACATATTTTTAGGGTTCCGTACCCATAGGGTAAAACGGGACCCTATACTAAGACTACGCTGTCTGTCCGTCCGTATGTCACCAGGCTGTATCTCATAAACCGTGATAGTAAGACATATTTAAATAGGGACCATACAACGAACGTGATTTGTTTGCTCGTTTTTGCTCGATATTTATAACAGCAGATTCTACTCTCGAAGTAGTTGATGAGTACATATACATACCTAGGACAAAATGTCCATCTTAGTAGGTCCACCTTCGAGAGAGAGGTCAATCGTCGAAACCAGCTAGGATAGGCAGCGTTCAGGAATTTAAAAAACGTCTTTTTATCTGACGTACCTCAGTGCCTGAAGTCGAAAGTCTTCGAACAATATATGTTACCAGTGATGATATACGGATCTGAGACGTGGTCTCTGACTATGGGCCTTTTTAACAAGCTTCAAGTCGAACAGCGAGCAATGGAGAGGGCTATTCATGGTATTTCTCTGCGAGATCGAATCAGAAATGTTAGGATCCGTAGACGAACGAAGGTTGCCGACATAGCCCAACGGATTTACAAGTTGAAGTGGCAGTGGGCATGGTACATAGCTCGTAGAACTGACGGCCGATGGAGCAGAAAGGTTCTCCGTTGGAGATCACATACTGGCAAACGCAGCGTCGGACGGCCGTCCGCGAGATGGACAGACGACTTGAGGAAAGTCGCTGGAAGCTGTTGGATGGAGGTTCCTTTGAACCGGTCGTTCTGAAGGTCGATGGGGAGGCCTACGTTCAGCAGTGAACATCCAATGGCTGATATGATGATGATGATGATGATAACTGCAGCAGGAAGACGCTTGATATATTCACAGAATATTTAGTTATATATTCACTTTAATCTTCCGACTGTTCGGTCTCGGTATGAATTTGGACAAGACGAAAGTTATGTTCAATAAACATCTCATGCCGAGACCGATATCTGTCGATGGCAGCCTTCTCGAATTTGTACAGGATTATGTCTACCTAGGCCACACAATCCAACTTGGCCGAAACAACTTCGAGAAGGAAGCCGATAGGAGGATTCAGTTGGGTTGGGCGGCATTTGGTTGGCTACGTCGAGTTTTCGATTCGAAGATTCCGCAATGCCTAAAGACAAAAGTCTTCGAGCAGTGCGTCCTGCCTGTGTTGACATATGGGGCTGAGACGTGGACACTGACGACGGGATTAATACACAAGTTTAAAGTCACTCAGCGTGCTATGGAACGGGCTATGCTTGGAGTCTCTCTCAAGGATAAAATCAGAAATGAGATTATACGCGAGAGAACCAAAGTAACCGACATAGCTCGTAGAATTAGCAAGTGTAAGCGGCAGTGGGCTGGTCACGTATGTCGTAGGACCGATGGCCGCTGGAGCAGACGTGTCCCGAAGTGGAGACCGCGAATCGGCAAACGCAGTGTAGGGCGCCCTCCGGCCCGCTGGACCGACGACTTACGCAAGGTCACCGGCAGAGGCTGGATGAGGATTGCGGAAAACCGGGATATTTGGCGCGAGCTTGGGGAGGCCTATGTCCAGCAGTGGACTGCGATACGCTGATGCGATGCGATGCGATGCGAATCACTTTAAAAATAAATAATTAAAGTAAAACAAATATCTAAGTGGGGCGCCCATACAACAAACGTGATTTTTTTGCTCGTTTTGCTCGATATTGATAACGGCAACAGGTAGACGCTTGAAACATTAACAGAGTATTTAGTTATATATTCACTTTGAAAATAAATAATTAAATTAAAATAAAATTAATATTAAAGGGAGGCTCCCATACAACAAACGTGATATTTTTGCCGTTTTTATAGATAATGGTACGGAACCATTCGTGCGCCAATTCGACTCGCATTTGGCCGGTTTTTTAATGATGCTGTTGATGCTGTATTTATTCTGGGCCTAGAACTGATTAGTTGCGTTGGATATCTTCCTATACATATAAGAAATCGTAGTCATGTTGTTGTATTATCGGGTCTGTGTTCCCGGATATATTGAGGATATATTGGAGTTCCACATGGTTCCAAATTAGACCCGCTGTTATTTACCTTGTATGTTAATGATTTTTCTAGCTCGATCAATAACTTCAGTGTATTGATGTATGCCAACGATTACACAAAATTATCGATAATTATCGAATAAAAACTTATCGATAGCTATCGATAATTATCGAATGAAAAATTATCGATAATTATCGAATTAAAAATTATCGAATAACACTAATCGATAATTATCGATAATTATCGAATGAAAAATTATCGAGTAGTTAAGAATTATCGCACACCCCTAGAATAGAGTTGGTAATATTGATACAGATTATAGCAATTAATTAAAAGTACAAAAGCTCTCAGGCTTTGCTGTAACGCAAGACTGTAATGAAAAGATGTATCTATTTAAGATTTTGAATGATGTAGTTGATGCCTCTTTCTTGCTTTCTAGTATCTACTTCCGTATTCCTCGCAGGCAGAGGCGCTACGCCTCTATAACCGCCTACAGGGGCCCCGAACGCGTATAAACAAAAATTCGTAAAATGTTATCTAAGAACTTAAATAAATTATATTAGCACTTTAAAAAATATGTTAGGGACATGAAAGACTATAAGACTTGTTTATAGAGGCCGAATTTAGGGGAGGGCAACCAGGGCAACTGTTTTGGGCCTTCACATAAGAGGACCCCACAATAGAAACTTCGGGACAGTAATGGAAACTCAGAGATGACCTTTTTTTTAGGAATACATATAGCACGACGGAGTAATATACAGCCAGAAAATTTAGAAAAACTGAAATCGTCTTCAATTTTGATTTATTGGTTAATTAAAATACCCATATAATAAATTCACCGAACAAAAGACAGTAGTATTCAATGTAAGTAATAAATTATAATCAATATGTAATTATTTCAATTCAATGCAAGTGGTTTTGTTTCGTTATTGAAAAATCTTTACCTTTCATTTGGGCCCCTTTACAGATTTTGATACAGAAGCAGTCCATCTAAGTCCAGCTACGCCACCAGGCAAGAAAGAAGTATTCGTAAAAAAGATTTATTTACAACATCTAAAAGTAGGACATACTACACTGCCAATAGCTTCATACGACGTGCAAGCAAATTGTATAACAATAGATTAGGTGATAATTAAATGTATTTGGTACGAGCAAAAACATGTTTAAGAGAGTAAGAGTATCTTATTAGAATACTAAATTAATAAGTATTTTCTTCTTTTTGATATCTAACAATATAACCTTACTAGCTTTATGTTTTTAATTTTTTATGTATTAATTCAGGGAACTCTAGGTTTAAAATTATTATCCTTTATGTATTTTTTACATTGTATAAAACTGTTTATTCTAAAAAAAAAGAACAACAAGACACGAGAACGATAAAAAAAAATTAATATCTTTTTCGTCTTCTGATGTTCTTATTATAAGTGTTAGGTACCATTTGTTACCCATATGTATGAGTATTTTATCACTCTTACCAGTAAAATAAAGTGCCTGTTGTTGTTCACTTTATTGGACGTTTTTAATAAATTTATTTTTGACAACAAATATTAGATACAGAAACAAGTACCGATATATGCTCAAATAGAGTTCGCGAAATTGATGCGACAATGTTCGTATTAATGTAATGTAGATGTGTTTTAGGTCTCATTATGGATAGGATGGCCTATCGCTAAAAGCTTAGCAAAACATTAGCATAAATAGCAGTAGCTTATGTGTGCACCAGCTCGTTTCTATTAGATTTATGTCGCAAAAAATAAAATTTGCTATTTGACGTGTGGTTTAAGTATTTTACATTTTTTGTTATATAAACTTTGTGTCTGAAATATGACATACCTACTCGAATAAAGTCCAGACAAGACTCAGTAAAATATAATAAAATGTTTCGGACGCTTTGTCAGCGGTGTTTTGTGATTAATTCGCTTTCTGAGGTGCCGGGCATGTTGTACCTACCTATGTCAAATTGTTGATCCTTAACAATTTCTGACATTGTTTGTTTCTTATTATTTATATGTATTCCTTTTGTAGTCTTTACAAAATACATATGAGACATGTAGGTATACGTTTTAAAGGTCAAACACCGTCTGACTTTTTGATACTGATGAAAACTATTGAAACCAAAATATACTTAAAAAAATCGACCCTATAAACGATATTCTTATAGACGAAGATTAATAAAATAGAAGTTTTACTAATTAAAGTTCATAGTATTTATTTATTCAAAATATGCTCTGTATATCTATTTTTGTTAAATTTTGTCTACATTTATATCTCTAACGATCTCAAACGCCATCTTTTTGAGTCTGTGGACTAGCGTCCTTGTAGCGCTCTCTCTGCTTCCCACTCCGTTAAAGGCACAATTTATTAGAACATCTCCGTTAAAATATATTCGAATTACCCGGCATTACATATGTGAGGATGAGGATTGTGGAAAACCGGGATATTTGGTGTGAACTTGGGGAGGCCGATGCCCAGCAATGCATTGCAATAGACTGAAGCGAGCGAGCGAGAACATAGATAACATATATATATATATATATATATATATATATATATATATATATATATATATATATATATATATATATATATATATATATATATATATATATATATATACAGGTGACTGGTACATTACTATCAATATTGAAGGAGAATACTCGGTACATGATTCTCATTCGAGTTATGTAAAAAAATAGGTACTTAATTTTTGACCAAATATTTATAAATTTCAATTCCAATAAATGAAGCGTTGACGCTTTTCCAGTGATGCCGGCGGCACGTGCACAGGTGTTGTACTGTGCCGCTTGTTCACATCTACAAATTGCCAAAGTTCACATCATTTACCTAGTCAACAAATTGGTTGCTTAAACGAGTAAAATATCTTAGTATTTTTGCCTATCCCAAGCCAGGATTAAAGTATTAAGGGGGACTGGATCATGCTTGTTTATCCTGCTACCCTGTTAACACGTGGCGGCGTTTGGACGTAGGTAAACTACCTGTTTTCTGTCGAAAGTGCAGCTAGCTGCTAGGATGTCCAGACGACGCGTAAATAATTAGATAATTGTTGAGTAACTTTACTTAAAAGTTTATTAATATTTACCTATTTTTTTACATAATTCGAATGAGAATCACATATCGAGTATTCTCCTTAAATATTTATAGTAACTCACCATTCATCCTGTATGTATATATATGTAAGTGCTATTTAAATGATATGAGTATTAAATTTATTCATATTTGTTCCATACAACAAAATTCTATTCTAATAGAGGTATTTCATTTCTGCACGTGAAACGCAGGTTTCATTTTGAATTAAAAATTAACGATTGTTTGTTATTATATATTTTACTAGCTTCCACCCGCAGCTTCGCCTGCGTGGATGTCGGTTATCGCGACTTAAAGTAGGCTATGTCCATCCCCATAGCTTAAAGTCCCTCCATGCCAAATTTTTGTCCAGCTGTTTTAACTTGAAAAGATAAGGCGTGTAGCGCTCGCGCTCCGCTTTAATTATTATAATAATATTTAGTACCTGTTAAAATTGTATATGAACTGACCTGTTATTTGTCTGTAACAAGGGTATTTCCTAAATTAACAGGTTTAATTTAAATATTGTTGTATTCTACTTACAAGTATTACATAATTAAAAAGATTATAATCAATTAAGTCTTTTATTTCACATATGTGAAAGATGATATGATAAAAAAGGAGAAACTACCTCCGTAACCTATGCCAGTCGCATTATTTGGTTTATCTCTCTCAGACTATGGCAAAACTAATGCTTTTACACATGAAATGCTTGTAATCCGTCAAACAATTT